>CM071840.1:67261846-72261846 GCA_036507285.1 Trichosanthes cucumerina | reverse complement strand
TTGCCAAAAGACTAGCTATGCAATGACAATGTTTTTCTTTATGGTTCATTACAGTTATATGTAATATATCATGTTACTTTTTGCATACAATAAGGGTTGGAGGGATTCGAACCACAAACCTTATAGTCATTAACACATTCATTATGTTAATTGAGTTATGCTCTCTTTGGCATATCATGTTACTTTTAAAACATATCATTATTCATAATGTTGAATTCATGGCTTGGCACTCCAGGGTGGATTTTGGAAAGCGTAAGCAACTAATAAGTAGAAATTTGCATATCGGGAAAGAATAGGAAAGTGATATGACAGAATTTTCATCCCAATGCTCAATTAAAGTTGATTTTTCCTCTTCTTATTACTTTTGTGCTGTGCTTCACGAGTTTCTGTTTTCATCTACCAATGCTCAACAGTCCTAGTGTACTGTAGTTCCTAAAGATCGAACTTTCTTAATCTTTAGGTGGGACTTTGTCCTTAATTGGGCACTCAGCGGGCGGATGGCTTGCACGAGTCTATATGGAAGAATTTGGAATATCTCATATTTCCATGTTGCTGACTCTTGGAACCCCTCACCTGTAAGCTAATATTTTTCTTAATTTTATGCTTTTTCCTCCCTACAAATCCATAATATCTTTGAAGTTTAAAGCTCCATTTTAGTTTTTAAACTTTCAGGCATATTTTATTTAGGTCGATGAACGTTTAAAATGTATATTTTATATGTTAAGCTTTCAAAATTGTAATTATTTTACACTTTGATGTTATTTTGTCGTTAATTTTTTTAATAGAATGATTGGCATGATTTTAAATGTCTATTAATATGCTAGCATAATTATGTATTAAAGTTGCATAGGCTAGGTAAGACAACTTTTAGGTGGGGTGGGATATTGATGGTAAAATAATGACAAAGACCAAAATGATTCATTTTTTTAAGAATTTATTGACTAATCGACATTTTGAAAGTTTAGAGACCAAAATAAAATATAAATGTATCTTTGATCATGTACATTAACTTTACTCATTAGAATGATGGATCATGTGTTTGAATGATTGATCGTTGTTTCCTATTATCCTGAGCATTGTTAAATTTTCATGTTAGAATAGCAGTAAAATAAACAATGGATTTTTTTGTAGGCCACCTCCAAAAGGTTTTCCAGGAGTGATTGATCAGACGAGGGGACTTCTGAATTATGTGGACAAATATTGCTCAAAAGCTGGTTACAATCCTGAACTTAAATATGTATGTATAGCAGGAAGGTAAATGGAAACTTTGAGATCTCATTTTCTGTGTTCTTTGCTGAAGAATTCAATTTGTTTCGGCTTTATTAATGGGTCAAATTTAAACCTTCATTATCACATTTATAAGAAAAGTTTGTCTAAAAATAAACTTAGAAAGATAAATTATATATGTACAGTTTGTCATCATTTTGAAAAAATTTAGAGCAAAATTATAGAGAAAAACATTATTTATATATTCTTTGTTTTTTGTTTCCTTTTTAAAAATGAAAATATAACAAATGTGAGAACTACTTTAGTTTCTGTTTTTAAAATGCTGCCCGATCATGTTTTATGTTTTCAATTTATAAAAAGAATGTTAAAGAATATTAGATTATATGGGATTCCATCTCAAAACCAATTGGGCATGAGAGCAGTAACCCATATATCATATATATTGTGAGGTTTCTCTCTACATTTTCAATGTGGGATCCTCAACATACCCTCTCAAGATAGTGCCTCTTTGGGTTCACCATTCTTGGATCGGATCCCAATTTAAATTTTTAGACCGAACACCCGTTTGGGTTTAATGGGCTCTAATACCATATTAGATTATATGGGGTTCCATCTCAAAACTAATTGGACATGAGAGAAGTAACTCATAGATCATATATATTGTGAGGTTTCTCTCCACTTTTCCAATGTGGGATCCTCAACAAAAAGGAAAAATAGAGTGAGGAAGGAAAGATATGCTAGAGAGTGGAAAAGAAAAGTCATAGAGAGAATTATGTGAGATAGGAAAAGAAAAGTTGGAAAATTTCTAGAGGTATGTCAAAGAGAGAGAGGTTATGAAGGGAAAGAAAAGTACAGAAAGGTCCAAGAGAGAGAAAAAGGAGGAGTTTGAGAGGGAACATAAGTTGGAGAGAGACTATGTTCAAAAAAAAGAAAATTAAATAAGAGAGATAAAAAAAAATATTAAAGAGAGGGTTACTCTCATGAGGGTGAGAAGGAGATAAAAGTGAGATTTTAAAAATACTCTTTAATTTTTTAAAATGAATAAAATGTGCTTCAAATCCTTTAAAAACAAAAATGTTGAAATACCATTTTGGTCTTTGGATTCCATTGCATTTTGGTCCCAACACTTTCAATAAACCTTAAAATTGGTCTCTACCATTAGTTTGTTGTAAATTTTTCTTAAAAAATTTTAGTCTATATTAGTCTTTCCTCTATAAATTTTGAAAAAAAAATTAAATTATGTTTTTTCTTGCATGAAAATTATTATTATTCTTTAACCAATTTTGATAAAAATTAACTTACTTAATTTTAAGCTTTATTAAAAGTATAGAGACCAAAATAGAATGAAGCTCAAAGTACCCGAACCAAAATGGTATTTTAACCCAACCAAAAATTGATGGATTATCAAATAACTATGTTAACTTCAAAGACTTTACTCCTTGAGTTTACTTATGAAAATATACTGAGATCTCTGTAAACCGGGCACTGCCAAATGCAGGTACATTCAAGGGGCTCGCTTGTTCGGTAACTCTAATGCAAACACCATTCATGCAGCCGCTTCCATCGCCAACAACCAACCAACTCCACAGTTAACCATCGCCAACGACACAAGTAGCTCGACAAACACATCCACATTTCGCGCTCGCTTCATCGGGCAAGGATATAAGCAGGTAATCGAATTGAAACATTGGACAATTGATGGTATATTCATTATGAGAGTCGAACATGAGGTGAATGCTGAGATACTGAGATCTGTTAAAATTTAACACATGTGAAATCTAAACATAATTCAACTAGTTAAGGTATTATATTCTCGACTAAAAGGTCAAAGATTTGAATATTTGTGCATGACTGACGTGTAACAGGTGTGTGGGGAGAGTGAGGTATGGGGAGATGGGGTGGTTCCAGAAGTGTCTGCCCATTTGGAAGGAGCTATCAACATTAGCTTTGATGGAGTCTATCACTCTCCTGTTGGTTCTGATGATGAACTCAGACCCTGGTATGGTTCCCCTGCTATTCTTGATCAATGGGTTCATCATCTTCTTAATTAATCTTGTTACTCTCCCATTTCATTAATTGGTCTTCAGTGACTCTCAAATCGATAACATTCAATTTTAGTATAATGAAAATGTTGATTCATCATTTATATTGATGTCGAATTTAAATGATGATGTCGAATTTATGGACATATAAAAATGTCGATGAAAGGCGACATCTAGAAATGTCGATGAAAATTTAATACCTTAAATTGATTTTCGAACTCAACTGTATAAAAAGGAATTACGATTCACCCAACCTATGACCATATGATTTTATAAGGGTAAAATTACAAGTTTAGTCTTTGGATTTTTAAGTTTGTATCATATTGATCTCTAAACTTTAAAAAGTTTCTAATTGGTCCCTAAACTTTTAATTTTGTGTCTAATAGGTCACTGAACTTTAAAAAGTTTCTAGTAAGTCTCTAGTAAGTCTCTGAACTTTTGATTTTGTATCTTTAAGGCCTTCGACTTTCAATTTTGTGGCCAATAGATCATTGATTTTTCGACATGTTTTAAAATTCATGAACTTGTTGGGCACAAAGTTGAAAGAATAATATTCTATTAGACACAAAGTCCAATTTTATGGCTAATAGATTCGTTAATTTAAAAAAAATAAATACATATGTCAAACATCTATTAAATACAAAATTAAAAGTTTGAGGACTTATTTGACATTTTTAGAGTTCATGAATCTATTAAACGAAAAAATTAATGCACTATTTGGCGGATGGATTTGGTAAGAAATGATTTCAAATTCTAGAATTTTAAAAGATGGAAATGATTTTAAATTCTTGTTTGTGTTTGGAACTAAATTGATTTGAAATCACCAAAATTAAAATTTTTTGTTGGATGCTCACTAGAAATGAAAAGAATGTATAACATTTTATCATTATGCCCTTATGGATTTTATAGGAGATTATTTTAATTAATAACAAAATATTTTAATTTTAAATAAGATTATCAAATACATATCGTCATGAAAACATATCAATAATCAAAACAAGTCAACTCATTAAATTAAAAGTTACAAATGTTATCATTATTGTTAAAAATGAAAATAAAAAAAAAATTATAAATGTCTTAATTTAAATGAAAAAAAATGAACCTAATCGAATCAAAACAAAATTCATCAAAAAAGATTTGATATATTTTGTGGAGAAAAAAAAATCAAAATAATCTTCTTTTTATTTGTTGATTTCTTCTTGAACCCAATGAATGAAAACATGAAACTAAAGAAATTTACGGGAAAAAATCAATTGAATCAATATATATAAAAAAAACAAAAAAAAAACATATTATTCTTATCAAGTCAATAAATTAAAAAAAAAAATTAAGAAGATGAACAAAGCAACATAAATTTTTTTTTTAGTTTATTTGTCTATAAAAAGAAACTTGTTGAAAATGTAAAAGTTGCATGTGAAAGATTGAAATTATTATTATCAATTTTTTAAAAAATAGAAAAATACAATGGAAAAGTAAAATAAAAACCTAACTTAGTTTGCTTTCGGCGTTGAGTTTGAATAAGAAATATCGATAGTATGAATTGAATGGGAAAAAACTATCGTATTGTATGAGTTGGGATAAAATTAGGAACATATTTTTTTAAACTTAAAACTCTACCAAATCCGACCTATTTGAAATGGATTTTTTTAAAAAATAAATAAATAAGATTTGAAATCATGAACGATTTCAAATCCTTCACTTTTTTGTAGTTTACAAACGCATGAAATGATTTTAAATCTGTTATGATTTGAAATCATCCAAAATCTAGGGGTTCCAAACAAGTGGTAAAAGTTTGAGGACGTGTTATAATTTATGGACTAAATTTGTAATTTAACCTTTAATAAATATTTTGATTTTTTTTTTACCTTTTACGTAAATATTTTATTTAATATAAGGTGGAATGCATGTTTTGAGGTTTTGACATTTAAAATACATGTATAATGGTCAAGGTAAGTATAGGTAATCGACATGTATTTATTCTCTTGAGGTCGAAAGATAAAGTTCCTATACTACACATTTGTTGTACTAAACAAGAATACATAAAATAAATGTATGATGTTTAAAATAATAATAATAATAAATAAAATAAATGTATTATATTTAAAATAAAAAGATTCAATTTTTTTCCATTCCTCCTTGTTATGTTCATGTTTATTTTTGTTTATGATTTAACAGGCTAACACTAACATTTATAAATTATTCAATCGCGATCTCGAAAATTAAATTTGAAAATGTAAACTTGCCTTCTGTTTACACGTGATTTCAGCGAAGAAATAGAAATGAGACACGTGTAATTGAACGTTGTGTTTGTATTAATTTGAATTTTGTGAGTTACAATCTCTAATGTTTATCCTCTGATTCTTTCTCTCTCTCAAGTGTAATTTGTCCGAGGGGCTTTACTGACTTGTTCTCGGGCGTAGACTTGATTCGAGGGCTTCGCACTTGTTCTCGAACGTGACTTGTCTTGAGGGCTCTGCAGCCTTGTTCCCAAATGTAGACTTGTCTTGAGGAGTTTGCGACTTGTTGAAGGTCTTGACTCGTAGCTTGTTGAAGGCCTTCGCTTGCGAGTTGTTGAAGGTCTTCGACATGTTGCGTGTTGAATGACTTCGGCTTGCGGCTTGTTGAAGGACTTGGCTTGTAGCTTGTTGAAGGTCTTCGCTTATTGCTTGTTGAAGGTCTTGACTTGCGGCTTGTGTGAAGGTTTTCGCTTGCGGCTTGTTGAAGGACTTGACTTGTAGCTTGTTGAAGGACTTCGGCTTGGAGCTTGTTGAAGGCATTCGACTTGTTGTTTGTTGGAGAAATTCGGCTTGTTGCTTGTTAAAGGTATTCGACTTATTGCTTGTTGAAGGGCTTCGGCTTGCAGCTTGTTGAAGGACTTCGACTTGTAGCTTGTTGAAGGTCTTCGACTTGCAGCTTGTTGAAGGACTTCGGCTTGTAGCTTGTTGAAGGACTTCGGCTCGTAGCTTGTTGAAGGCCTTCGGCTTGCAGGTTGTTGAAGGTCTTCGACATGTTGCATGTTGAATGACTTCGGCTTGCAGCTTGTTGAAGGATTTCGGCTTGTAGCTTGTTGAAGGTCTTCGGCTTATTGCTTGTTGAAGGTCTTCGGCTTGCAGCTTGTTGAAGGTTTTCGGCTTGCAGCTTGTTGAAGGACTTCGGCTTGTAGCTTGTTGAAGGACTTCGGCTTGGAGCTTGTTGAAGGCATTCGACTTGTTGTTTGTTGGAGAAATTCGGCTTGTTGCTTGTTAAAGGTCTTCGACTTATTGCTTGTTGAAGGGCTTCGGCTTGCAGCTTGTTGAAGGACTTCGACTTGTAGCTTGTTGAAGGTCTTCGACTTGCAGCTTGTTGAAGGACTTCGGCTTGTAGCTTGTTGAAGGACTTCGGCTTGTAGCTTGTTGAAGGACTTTGGCTTGTAGGTTGTTGAAGGTCTTCGGCTTATTGCTTGTGGAATTTCTTTGTGAAGCACTTGACAACTAAAGAGTTGAAGTGTTCGACATCTTAAGGACTTGTCCTACAGTGTTCAACAACACTTAAAGACTCGTCTTGCAGTACAACACCTAAGGACTTGTCTTACAAAACATCCCAAAGCACCTAAGGACTTCAGGGTTCTGGAGACTCATCTTGCAGCGTTCAACACCTAAGGACTTGAGTCTGTCAAGACTCATCTTGCGACCTTGAACACCTAAGGACTTGAGGGTGGTGGAGACTCATCTTCAGGCCAAAGACCTAAGGACTTGAGTCTTTGGAGACTCATCTTGCGCTGCGTTCAAAGACCTAAGGACTTGAGGGAGCATCCAACACTTAAGTACTTTGCTCTGAATCCTCTCTGAGTTCTCTTGAGAGTGAAGTTTCTGAACCTCTGAAATGAATGGGAAGCTCTCTATTTATAGAGCTTTCCAAGGCATGTGGGTTTGAGTTTTAATGACTTTTGGGCCCAACAATCTGAACTTGGGTTTTATTGGATTTGGGCCTAATCATTTGGATTTGGGTTTTATTTATCTTACCCAATTCCATATAATCCAATTTGACCAAAGTTAAATTTAATTATTTTGGCAAATTGCATGTTGCCCCTTCACTTTTAGAATTTGTCAATTCTTATTTTCAAACTAAATTTAGGACACATGTCAATTTATCATTGGTCCCAAATTTAATCATTTACAACTTCGTCATTAATTTGGAATAATGACGTGGCAACTAAGGATTGGTTGAAATTTCTATGTCAACACCTTCAAAATCAGTTTGCTTAACATGTCTTGGTTGAGAAAGTGGTGTTATTTCCAATAATAAAATTTCTTCTTCTTATTAATACTATTATTATATAATAGATGTTTGGATAGTCGATTTTAGTATCCATTTTATCGAGACCAACGTCCTAGGATGAGGTAAAAAAATATTTTCAATTTCTTTCTGTCTACGTCAAAAAAAAAAAAAAATCAAAATCTTAACTATATTTTAAAATTGGAAACAATAGTTAAAAAAAAGTAGGGGAACCCCCGTTTGTGCCCTAAAGGTTGGATTTGTATTCTAATAATGGTATCAATTTAAATCTTAAATTTTCATTGATAAATCGATTTAGACCATAATTAAAAATTTATAACTATTTTCACTTGATTCTATTTAAAATTAACTCAAAATCACCTAAATAAAATCCAAACAAAGTTGTAAAACAGATTAGGGAAAAAAAATATTTTTAACCCATGAACTTTGTTGGTTGTATCAATTTTAACCCTAAACTTGACAGATTGTGTCAATTTTAACCCTAAACTTTTAATTTTATCAATTTAAATCTCAAACTTGAATAAGTATATCAATTTACACTATGAATTAAGTTTTTGTTTCCATCACCTTTAGAAAGGTTCTCCACACAAAGTCACGTATTATGAAAACATGAATGGGACCCATACAAAAGCAAATAAACTCTTGTGTTTCTCTCACATTTGGTATTGATATCAGCGACGACAAATGTGAAGAAATTCCAGGTGGTGATGTCATTGTAGGCAACAATGACCATGGTGATTTCATTGATTTCGATGGTGAGGAATTTCAGCTCGACTAAAATGCGGAAGAGAACAGGAAAAGCGGTGGTGAACATAGTAACGTCCATGAACACAATGAACTGGTCATAGTCAACCTTGTTAATCTCATCAATAGTCTTATGAAAAGATTAAAGTGACATTGATACTGCAGAGAAAGGAAACAAAGGTTTTAACAAAGGCAATTTCAAAATCCTTACTTTTATTATGGTAGATGGAGAACAAATCAAGCTCGAGACTGACTATAAATTAAAAATAAATAAATATTGACTACCGATTCAAAAATGAAAGTACTCAATTGAGAAGAAATTTGGTGTAAATAAGTTTTAACCAAAACTATAAATTGATACATTTATTCAAGATTAGAGTTTTAATAATAAAATTGAAAGTTTGAGGATAAAATCGATACAATATGTCAAATTTGAAGTTTAAATTAATTAAATTGAAAGTTCATGGTTAAAATTGATACAATTTGTTAAGTTTGAGGTTTAAATTGATGTAATTGAAAGTTCAAAGTTAAAATTGTATTGATACAACGTGCAAAGTTCAAGGATCAAAAATGTTTTTTTCCCAACAGATTATCACATACTCTATGAATAAAACACCAATTACTATCTTAAAGGTCAATGAGTTGATCTTCCATCTCACAGTTGTTGCACTTTAGACAAAAAAAAAGAAAAATTATCATGTAATTTTTTCCAAGTAGCAAAAAAAAAAGGAGACGAATAAAAGATTAAAAACTACTCAAATTAATGAAAACCCACTACTATCCATTTGATTCTAGTATTTCTATTACACTAATCTTTTTACTTAAACAAGTCTTATACATGTATAATCTTTTTACTTAAACAAGTCTTATACATGTATAAAAATTATGCGTTAACTATCTATTTGATTCTAGCATCTCTAATATTACATTAATTTGTTAAACTTATTTAAAACTCTTACCTATTCTCTAGGATAGTTGGCTATTCTTTAGGTTTTGTTTTACTATTTTTTTAGTAAGCCTATATAAAAGCCTTTGTTTCTAATCAAATTATCAATCACTTTTCACTCATTATTCTTCCTTTCTTTCATAATGTTCTCTCCATTTAATTTAACAAGTGGTATCAGAGCTAGTTGTGACATCTTTTCTTAGCCATTAAACCAACCTCCATTCCTTTATCTTCAAAAGCTTGCAAGCAATAGTTATGGCCTCTGACAGTTATGTGCAACCAGCAATTCCTCGCTTTGATGGTCGTTATGATCATTGGAGCATGTTGATGGAAAATTTTCTACGGTCCAAAGAGTATTGGGCCATTGTCGAAGCAGGAGTAGATGAACTAGCTGTTGGAGTTGTCTTGTCAAAAGTTGAACAAAAGAAGCTAGATGAACGAAAATTGAAGGATCTTAAGGCAAAGAATTATTTATTCCAAGCCATTGATCGCGCCATCTTGGAGACCATCTTGCAAAAGGATACATGTAAGCAGATTTGGGACTCCATGAAGAAAAAGTATCAAGGCACGACGAGGGTGAAAAGACAGCAGCTTCAAGCTTTTCGCAAAGAGTTCGAGATTCTTCAAATGAAGCAAGGTGAGTCCGTGGATGTGTATTTCTCACGGACCTTGGCTATAGTAAACAAGATGCGGATCCATGGAGAAAAGATTGAAGATGTAGTCGTAGTTGAGAAGATTCTTCGGTCAATGGATCATAAATTTGCATATGTGGTTTGTTCAATTGAGGAATCAAAAGATATCGATAACTTATCAATTGATGAATTACAAAGTTCCTTACTTGTGCATGAGCAGATAATGACGTCAAATGCAACACCAACTGGAGAACAAGCCTTGAAGTCTTCAACTCATGGTGAAAACTCAACTGGAAGAGGTCGTGGAAAATGGCATGGAAGAGGAAGAGGTGATGGCCATGATCAACAGAAGCAAACATCCAACAACTCGAAGTTTGATAAGTCCAACATTCAATGTTATCGTTGCTAGAGGTTTGGCCATTACAAGTCTGAATGCAGGACTAAACTTAATCGTGGAAAAGTAGAGCAGTCCAATTTCATTGAGAAAAATGAGCAAGAAACCCTATTGATGACGTGCCAACACAACGATGAACTTGGACCAAACATATGGTACATAGACACCGTTTTGCGAAGAATCATATGTGTGGTAACAAGTCTCTATTTTCTCATTTGGATGAAAGTTATTATTCCACTGTTTCATTTGGTGATAATTCTAAAGTAGATGTAGTGGGTAAAGGCAATATTCAAATCAAAACAAAAAAGGGAAATGTTGAAACAATATCAAATGTGTTTTATATTCCTGATTTGAGAAACAATTTATTGAGTGTTGGACAGCTACAAGAGAAGGGTTATGTCACAACCATCAAAGAAGCGCCTTGAGATATATGATCCCGGGAGGATTGATAGCTCGTGTTGAAATGGCCTCAAATAGGTTGTTCCCACTCAAACTAGAAGGCCTGGGATTATGCTTGAAAACTAACATAGACCAAGACCCCACGTGGCTTTGGCATTTGCGATATGCCCACCTGAATTTCAATGGTTTGCAGGTCCTTTCTCAAAAGCAAATGGTGGTTGGCCTTCCCCAAATTTCACCTCCTACAAAAATATGTGAAGATTGTGTTGTTGGCAAACATCGTGAGAATTTTCCAAAAGGCAAAGCATGGAGAGCTCGTAATCCTTTGGAGTTGATCCATTCCGACATATGTGGCCCAATAAACCCAATATCAAATGGGAACAAGAAATATTTTATTTCTTTTATCAATGACTTTTGCAGAAAAACTTGGATTTATTTCTTGCAAGAAAAGTCCGAGGCGTTTTCAATTTTCAAGAGCTTTAAGGCGAGAATTGAAAATGAAATTGGGAGGAAAATCAAAACCCTTCGAACGGATCGTGGAGGAGAATACATGTCACAAGAATTTATAAATTTTTGTGTCGAGCATGGAATTCGACGACAGTTAACAGCAACCTACACACCTCAACAAAATGGTGTTGCCGAAAGAAAGAATCGTACGATCCTCAACATGGTTCGAAGTATGATTGCTAATGGAAGAGTTCCAAAGCAATTCTGGCAAGAAGCAGGAAATTGGGGTGTTCATGTTTTGAATCGAAGTCCCACTTTTTCAGTTAAAAATATGACTCCTCAAGAAGCTTGGGATGGGCGTAAACCATCTGTTGATCACTTTAAGGTGTTCGGGTGCATTGCATATGCACACATTCCTGACGAGAAAAGGAAGAAGTTAGATGATAAAGGCCAAAAATGTGTCTTTCTTGGCATTAGTGAGCAATCAAAGGCTTACAAATTGTTCAATCCAATCACAAGTAAAATTGTAATTAGCCGAGATGTTATATTTGATGAACTAAACACTTGGAATTGGACAGAAGGCGCTATAGAGCAACAATCAATACCGGTGAACTTAGAAGACAATGATGTATCGTTGTCTCCACAACCTGAAAATCCAGTCCAACAATCAGTTGAGACTATTGAGACTCAAGTAGAAGGTACAAGCTCAAGAACACAACGAGTTAGAAGAAGACCAGCTTGGATGGAAGATTATGAGGTTAGTGGTGATCTTTCTAATGAAGCACTTGTCCATTATGCTTTATTATCAGAATGTGATCCATTAACTTTTGAAGAAGTTGTCAAATATACAAAGTGGAAGCAGGCCATGGATGAAGAGACTAAGTCAATAGAAAAAAACAACACTTGGGAGCTATCAGTGCTTCCTGAAGGGCAAAAATCCATTGGTGTTAAATGGGTTTACAAAACGAAGTTGAATAAAGATGGACAAGTAGATAAGTATAACGCTCGTCTCGTTGCAAAGGGGCACAAACAACAAATTGATGTTGATTACAATGAAGTTTTTGCTCCAGTTGCAAGATACGATACCATTCGGATGGTGGTAGCATTGGCAGCACAAAATAATTGGAAAATTCTTCAAATGGATGTAAAATCAGCCTTTCTGCATGGAAACTTGAATGAAGAGGTTTTCATAGATCAACCTTCTGGCTATGTCCAACAAAGCGACGAAGGAAAGGTATATCGACTAAAAAAAAGCTTTATATGGTTTGAAGCAAGCTCCTAGGGCTTGGTACAGTCGAATTGAAGCCTATTTCATTAAAGTTGGATTTGAGAAATGTCCATATAAGCATACTCTCTTTATTAAATTTCAACCTGCAAACAAGATTTTGATAGTATGTTTGTATGTAGATGATTTGATCTATACAGGCAATGATTCGATTATGTTTGAAGAATTCAAGCAATCCATGATGGCAGAGTTTGAAATGATAGATCTAGGGACAATGCATTATTTTCTTGCCATTGAGGTAATGTAATCAGCAACTGAAATTTTCCTCAATCAGAAGAAATATATACTAGAGATTTTGGACAGGTTTCAAATGAAGAATTGCAACTCAACTACAACTCCAGTTGAATGCAATTTGAAGCTCACAAAGGACCATGAAGGAAAGAAAATCGACGATACTCTCTATAAACAAATTGTTGGAAGCTTGACGTACTTGACAACTACAAGGCCAGATATAATGTATGTTGTAAGTTTAATTAGCAGGTTTATGGAATCTCCAACTGAACTTCATCTCCTTGCTGCAAAAAGAATCCTACGTTACTTAAAAGAGACTCTTGATCTTGGCATTCTTTATCAAAAAAGAGGAGAATTAAACCTTATTGGTTTTAGTGATAGTGATTATGCAGGTGATTTAAATGACAGAAAGAGTACTTCAGGGTATGTTTTCATGCTTGGTTCAAGAGCTATCTCATGGTCTTCGAAACAGCAGCCAATCGTCACATTATCTACCACTGAATGGTTGAGGAACATTCTTGAGAAGTTGCATTATAAGCAAGAAGAAGCATCTATCATTTATTGTGATAATACTTCAACAATCAAGCTTTCAAAGAATCCTGTCTTGCATGGACGAAGCAAACACATTGATGTAAGATATCATTACTTAAGGGATCTTACAAATGACGGAACCATCAAACTAAGCTACTGCAAGAGTGAAGATCAAGTTGCTGATATTTTGACCAAGCCTCTTAAATTAGCAACATTTGTGAAGCTTCGAAATTTGCTTGGTGTTGTCTCTTTATTTAGTTTAAACTAAATACTAATGTCATAATTTTAGTTTAAGGGAGGATGTTAAACTTATTCAAAGCTCTTACCTATTCTCTAGGATAGTTGGCTATTCTTTAGGTTTTGTTTTACTCTTTTTTAGTAAGACTATTTTTGGTGTATTAAAGCCTATATAAAGGCCTTTGTTTCTAGTCAAATTATCAATCACTTTTCACTCATTCTTCTTCCTTTCTTTCATAGTGTTCTCCCCATTTAATTTAACATAATTCATTCCTTAAAAAAAAATCTTATAGAGAACATTTTTCAGTTTTGAAAATAAAGTACAGGAGAGGCAAAGAGGGGGGAAAAGACATATAATAAGTGAACTAGTGAATGGCCATACAGTTTTCTTTAAACAGCTCTATAAAACAGTTGTAAAAAACAAAAAAAGAAAAACAGGCCATACATAAAAAGAAAACAGAAAGAACACCTAATCTTCAAAATGTTTAGGGTAGCAGCAAAGCAGATATCCCCAGTTCAAGCCAGTTCTTGTGGGTTTTTCTTGTCTTCTAGTTCTTCCAAGGAGACTAACATTGAATGTAACAAACCATTTAAAAGCTAAAAGCATAATCAACAACAATGTCTGAGTAAGAAATACCTCTTTTTTCTTAAATCAGAGGCAAACCAAAGAGTACACTGAAGCCATAGGATTAGCCAAAACATCATCAAGGATTTGGAAGACAGGTTGAGAGAGAACTGTTAGAACAACTAAGTCGATGCATGGCACTGGAAGTTTGATGGTTAACTAGACTTCACAAAATGAGGGGATAGCAATTTTCCAATCTCTAAGAACCCCACTTTCTCTCTTCCATCAAATATAGTCTTCAGCTTTTCATCACAATTGATCTGCCTCTTATCAGTTGGGTTCTGCACACCAAATTGTGTGTGTGTGTGTGAGAGTGTTATATCAGCAAAACCTTACCAAAAAAGAAAAAGAAAAGTAATACTAGGTTAAATTATAATTTCAGTTCATATATATTGAAGACTATACCTCTCAATGTTAAATTATACTAATATTCAATGTCTACTGTTAACACCATTAATAGAATACTAATATGACATACCCCATTAAATAAATTTTGACTAAATTGGTTTGGTGTGGCAGACAACTACTATTACAACTACTAATAAAGATAATTTGTAACTATTTTAAACTATGTTTAGGAGTTTATGTACATTGCAAGACTTTTTTTTAAATAGTAGCAACATTATATTGATACATTTACCAACATTTTCATTCTCATTTAACCACAATGTTAATTGAAGAGCAATGGCAGGCTAAATTAGTTCACTTCTAGGGTGTTTCAAACAAAAATAAATAAGTGATATCTATTTGGTTTTTGGTCTTTGAAAATTAAGAATACAACTTCTACCAATGAGTTTCTATGTTTTATCTACTTTGTACATATGTTTTCAAAAACCAAGCTAAGTTTTGAAAACTAAAAAAAAGTAGATTTCAAAATTTTGTTTTTGTTGTTGAAATTTCGTTAGGAACTTAAGTCTTACGTCAAGAAAGATGGAAATCATGGTAGAGAAAATGAAAAGAAATTGTGAAAAAACAAACCTAATTAAAAAAAAAAAAAAAAAAAAAAAAACCAAATGGTTATCAAACAAGGCTTAAATATTCACATTCTAGGGCAAGATGGGAGAAGTAATCAGTGTATACTCACACACCCTTTAGAAACTCATAGCAAACATACCCATTTCATTTGATCAAGAGGCAGAAAATCCTGGTTTAGCCTTTCATGAACTTCAACTGAAGTATTTACACCCAAAAATTGGACCGGACATCGGGGGGCTTCCCTCAAATGTATTGGACAGGGATTTGGGTAGGTGCTCCCAGCTCTGAGTAGTAGCTAACTTTTTTGGAGCAGAGCACAAACCCAAATCCATGTGAAAAGAAAAAGCTCACAGTAGCATTCAATCCTTTAAACTACCTTGTTCAAAAAATGCATTTATGGCCAAAATAGCTTGTTGATTATTCAAGGCAAATGAAACTTAAGAAGAGGTATAAATACAGCATCGTGATTGATTCCTCTGGACTAAACGCATATATTTGTTACAATACCCTAAACGAAAAAAAAATGAAGTACGTTAAATGGTTCTTTTTAATGAATTACAAAAAACGTGGAAGGTTCAAAATTGCACCTTACAGAGGGAAAAGATGCTCCATGTTCATCTTATAAATTATAAATTTAACCCTTATAGTTTTAGGATTATTTAATTCGTGAACTATAAAAGAGTAGAGTTTATTAGATTATATGGAGTTTCATCTCAACACCAATTGGTAATGGGAGTAGTAGCCATATATCTTATATATTGTGAGGTTTCTCTCCACTGTTCCAATGTCTCAACATGCCCTCTCACGATGGTGCGTTTTTTGGTTTACCATTATTTTTTTTTTTACCGAATGCCGACCGAATGCCCATATGGGCTTAATGGGCTCTGATACTATATTAGATTACATGGGATTTCATCTCAAAATCAATTGGCAAGGGGAGGAGAGTCCATATATCTTATATATTGTGAGTGTTTCACTCAACTTTTTCAATGTGGGATGCCACCTATGATTTAACCTAATTTTCAAATTCAGAACTTCCATTTCAGAGACCTTAGATTCAGCAACTGAGAACTAAAAGGAAGAAACTCTACGAAATCAACACTACACCCAAAACTTCAAGCTCTAAGCTAAGTTAAAATTAACTCTCAAGGCATTCCATTCACGAGACAAACGAACACACTGCAGGAAACAAGGAACTAGAACAACGATACGCAAAAGAAAAATTAGGTCATATCAGGAAAAACAATAGAGAAATGAAATGAACCTGGAGGTTATTCAGCTTGATGTAGGACCATATTTGCTTGACGGCTTCGGAACGCGAAGTCTGGGGCATGCCGAGGAAGCCAGCGAGAGCCGGAGAAACTTGGACGGACTTAAAAATCCCCGACGAACGATTGACCTCTTTCTTCTCTCCGGCTTCCGATTTTTTGCCGGAAGTTGAAGCTTTTAGCTTTCCCTTGGGAGAGATCGCAGCAGCAGAAGAGTAAGCTTGAGAGGGGGATTTGAGTGAATCCAAGAGGGTTCTGCAAGCTCTGAATAACTTGGTTCCATTGCTAAGACCTGACGCCATTTTGCTACGAGGAAGACGACGGTGGGTTCAGGGGTTTTTGTTTTGCCGCTTTTGCTCGACTGAGACTGGAAGTGGAAGAGAAATGGAAAATGGAGCTTTTGAGACTCAGCGGAAGGAATTGGGGGCCCAATAGAAATGGGCTGCCCTTGGTTTGGGCTCATAGTGATGGACTTCCTGGGCCACTGGCCCAACTTTGCTTAATTTTTCTTTTTTTAAAAAAAAAATTAAACGTTAAATTATACCAAATACTCATGAATCTTGGTAGGTTTAAATTATGAAAAGTTTCATTTTTTACCCCTCAACTTTAAAATTTGTTCCAAAAAATATCTTTGAATTTTGAAATTGGTTCAAAAAATATCTTTTCTGTTAAAATAAAATATGAGACTTGGTAGATCGTTATTACCATTTTTTTTAGTTCAACAACATTTGGAGGTGGAAAGATTCGAACATTTGACCTTTTGATAGAGGGTACATGCCAATTAGTATGAGTTAAGCTCACTTTCGCTCATTATTATCTTTTATTTCATCTCAACAAATATCATCAAAAGTATTTACATAGTCAATTTTGCACATCAATTTACATGAATGATGTCACATACCTTTTAATTTTTACACATTATTCGTCACATCAATTTCCATCCTATTTTAACAAAAAAAAAGCTTTTTCATCTTATTTTCACGAAAAAAACTTTTCAAAAGTGTTTTTTTTAAAAAAATAAAATTTAAGGATAAAAATAAAATTTTTCAAAGTTTAGGTGAAATAGTTGAAATCAACCCCAAAATTTAAGGGTATTTGGCATAATTTATAACAAATTTTAAAATTGTCTAACCAATATTAAGAAAGGATTAACGAGGGCAATTTAATAATAACTCAATTAATTAAACATAATGTCTGATATTCAGATCTTCCCTTCACATCAATGTACTAAAAAGATATTTATATAAAAAGTCAAAATAATCAAAATATTTATAAAATTAGGATGTACTTTTGGTGTCTTGTTATTGGTCAACTAAATGACTCAAGTTATGTAGTTGATTTTGTTGGTCAATCTTCGTTTGGGTTTAGGAAATCTTTGCAAGTCTCTAGTTCGGTGGGAATTTTTATGGTTTTATGCCCATAAAAACTGTCTACATAGGACAATTCTTTGAGGGGTGATTCTCGTGGGTCGAGTTGAGTTTTAAATCTAACATATCGTTTGACTAGTGGAGAAAGTAACTCTTCATTAAAAAATTTCAACTCTTTCGACTTCCTACAATGTTAGGATGTTAACTCTATTGACTTGTACAATTCTATTAACATATTTTATAATTATTTCTTCAATGACCAGCGATCGCAATCAGTGACCTTCTCTGACAACCAGCAACCACTTTTTTCGCTCACTGCTCAACCACCTCCGACAACCTTTTCTGGCGACTAACAGCTACCTCCTGCAACCTTTTCGGACTACTGAAGACCATATGTGACAATTAATGGCCATTGTCGACTATCTTTTTCCACGATCAACGATAATCATTGGCAACCATATTCAAAAATCAATGGTAACGTCTCCAGCGACTATCACTAGCAATAATTTGCAACAACTAACAACACCTCATTGTTTAAAATAATATGAAATGTGTGTACTTAGTTGGTCTGACTCTCTGCTCCAACAATTTTTCTTCGGACTTACGAACTCGACCCATTGTTTATTTATATTCTGTGAATCATAATTATGTTTTGTGAATCATGTAAATAAATCTTTGATGCTAAGGCTTATTTAACTCCTACTTACTTTAAAGTATTCTTATTTTTTCTTGAAATGAGTGAAAAATAGCTAAAAGAATCCTGAAATTAAGAAGAAAGAAGAGTGAAGACAAACTAGGATGAGAATCTTTAAAAAGGTTTCTTTTGTGCAGGAATTGAAAAACCAAATTGTAGAATAGAGAAATTGCAATCTTGTCTTGAAATTTTGAAGCAGCAGAAAGTAAAAAAAAAAGTAATTAAGGACACCTCAATTTCCGAAAATCCTCAATTATTACACGATTGGAGGAATTTTTGGGCAAGATTCAACCCTAATAAAGCTCTATAAAAGGAGAAAAGATGGTTGAAGAACCTAAGTCATTTTAGTTTAATGTGGAAGCCGTTTTTTGAAGAACTTTCATGGCTTTTAAAAATAAAAAAAAATTGCTCTTTTTTCTCCTTTGGTCTTCTTCTCTATTTTGCTATGTTTAAGTTTTGTTTTTAGATCTAGAACACTTCTTATGGTTTCCATTTACCCTGTAATCAGTTACTTTCGAGATGGAATGAAAAATCAAGTTTAATCTTTGAGTTATGATTTTGGGTTTTTGTCCAACATGAGGTGTTGGAAATGTCATAAAGTGTTGGACTTAAATTTTTTATTACAGTGGTATTTGTAACTTGAATGCCAATTTGAAAATATTGATTTTTTATTTTCTTAATTTTAATTGTGATTAAATTTAGTGTTACAATTCTCTTTCTCAACAATAAATTTTGGATTTACAATTTGTTTTGAATTTTATAAAGTAAACATGAGCTAAACTTTCTTAGGGGTTCAAAAATGTGAATCCCCTAAAAAGGTAATTGTAGCCAAAATTTACCAATGAAACCCAACCTACACTTCGATTGTTTGCTTGTGTTGAGCTTAATTCCATTGGAAGCCTAGATTGATCGATGATAATGAAACACGCAAGCGCACGCGATCGAAATAATATAAAATTGGAAGTATTTCAGATTATCGAGCCCAAGGGAACGATTTAATAAAATCAACTGAGAATTGCACGACTTGTTGACCAATTGCAATTAAAACGGTAATCAAAAGTAAAATAAATTATGTGGTGATTGTGATTGAAATTTAGACAAATAACAAGAATGGGAAAGTAAGAGATTCAAAATGCTAGGGCCACTAAGTTGGAAAGACAACGCAACTCCAATGCAATTGTCTTGCATTACAGTTACATTATCGTTGCGCAGCACGACAGCGTAACGCACTTAAGTGAGAAGGAAAAACAACGCATTTGCGTCATGCTGCTCTACCGCATAATTGCGTTGACTATCGCTTACGATGCAATTGCGTAGCGCCTATTGTGCCAACTCAATTTGCATAGTACTGCGCTACACCACTTTGCCATTGCAACACAATTGCATGATGCGACAACGACAATACGACTGCAAGTACATGTGATTCGATCTAACTTTCTAATGATGTAAACCGAGTTCCACTCCTATTCGACCTTCTTTGAAGTATCTTTAGGAGGTTGGGTGATTACTCCTATATTTCTATGATTAATCTATCCCAGATGTTTATGCACTCAACTCTTAGGTTTTGGAGTCTTGCCCTATGCCTAGGGTCAAAGTTCAGGTCTTATGTCTAAGCCATTTTACTTCATTATTTTTGGAAAATCTGCCTTAGCTTGACCCTTTCGATACCAACCAAAGACGTGATGGGTAACTTTAGATGACCGACTAAAGCTACCTGCATTAAATTCACCAAAAGTAAATCTCATTGGAGGATCGTCGAATCATTCTTGCTTTGGAGTTTATTGTCTTTCCTTAGGGCATCCACATCTTGAATTTCTAAGGAAATTTAGCTCCTCATAGATAAAACAATAAATGAGGACTCTAACATATCAGTTGGAAACATAAATTCAAAGCTTTCTCTCGATCTACCACAGTTTAGCAAGAACCGAGAGAACAACTTCAGATTGTTAATGTAAGTTGTAAAGGAGATAAAATACAGAACCTGAAAACACTTTGTAAATAAAAAGGAAACAGTAAATCTTGACTAATCGCAGCCAAAGTATCTCTATAAGTAAGAAAAGCAAACTGAACGGGAATACAAGAATGAAAATCGAAAATCTAACGTAGAATAAAGGTAAAGAGATGTTCAGTCCCACACAACCAGTGGATCAGATAAAACAATACAGCAGAAAACCAAACTCTGTAATAAAACGAAGAAAAACAACGTAGACAATGGCAGTAGACGAAAGAAAATCGCAGTGTTCCTCTCCCAAAAACAACATACATTCTCAGCCGCCCCCTTCTCTATTTATAGAGTTGTTTGCTGCTAGGGTGTCCAGCAGATAAGCTTGCTCTGTTATCCTTGAAACACAACTTGAGTTTCGTGAACTCATATTTCCGCAAATCTCTCGAATAAGAAAAATGGCTTGTTTTTGTTAAGGCAATTGCGTCAGTTTGCGTTCTTGCATTAAAATCATAAAAGGTGAGTACTCCTGTCGTATATTTTGCTTTTAAACAAACCTGCAATTCCTATGTCAATTCCTTACACTTTTTCCTAATTAACGCTTAGATACATGTAATAAGACATCAAATAAA
The DNA here is from genome assembly GCA_036507285.1 of Trichosanthes cucumerina. NCBI lineage: Eukaryota > Viridiplantae > Streptophyta > Magnoliopsida > Cucurbitales > Cucurbitaceae > Trichosanthes > Trichosanthes cucumerina. The sequence goes on along the minus strand of CM071840.1, from coordinate 72,240,953 downwards.
GGCCAAATAACTCTCATATGTGAGAGTTATCAATCAACTAGGGTTGCAACTTAAATTTAAATCTAATATCGACAGGGTTAGAAATAAACGAATTTCGCACAAGTAATGAGGGCAAGAGCTTAGACATAAACCAATTCTTTACCGTTGACATAGCGATTAAGGACTCCAAAACTTAAGGATTTATTGTGCCCGAAATTATCTAAGATAGAGGGACTATAGACATATAGTTCTCTCACTTAGTCTCCTAAAACTCGAGTATCGAGGTAAATAGGAGTTGTAAACCCGATTTACAATTGAGTGTAGAGGAGGTGGAATTGCAATTTTCCTTTGCAATTACAACTTAGGGCAATAACATTTTTTAGCCACTCTTTCCTTCAAAATATTTCCTTTAAAATTTCAATTCTTTTAAGATTGCAATATCACTGATTCTGCAATTAGATTTTGCAATATTATTATCTTTAGATGTTGTTGTTTTCTTATTTGTTATTCAGATTGTAGAACCACCAGTTCTGCAATCCAATTTTGCAATTAAACCTAGAACTTATTTTCAGTTCTTCAACCACACCACTTTCAACCTTGATTTTGTAATTTTTGTTTTTTCTTACAACTCTCTTGCATTTTTGCTAAGAATTAATTTTGTTAACATCGTTCTCTGAAGGGATCGATACTCAGGAGTACTCTTGTGTTTAATACTTGCATCGGAAGTGTGCACTTGCATTGGTTATAATGTAATTTCTTTACTTTTCTTCACCTAAAGTTCACCCGATCAATGACCTAGTAATATTTTATGAATATTCAACTCCTACATGACATTAATGTTGAAATATATTGTTGTTTTCTTGTCATATTGAAAAAGTAAAATATTGCATTATATTTTTCAATGATGTTCAATTTAGTACATGTGTTTACACAAATGTAAACAAACAATGTTTTTTTGTAAAAAGAAAAAGAAAAATAATATAGAATGGTCAATGTGTGTGCGTGTTTTTTTTTTTAAATCCCTAATAATGAAGATTCTGTTATGGGTAAAATTGGACCAATAGGAATGGGTTGATTAAAGGGCTACAATGGAGGGTCAAACGAGGAAAGAAGCTCAATACGAAATTAAAACAGATCAGAATCAACGGGGGACTGACCCAAGATGAGAAGAGACGAAGAAGGGAGCTTGGGTTGAAGCTCAAGCTCGTGGTCGGCCTCGGCCAAGGCCAAGGACGACCATATTGCAAGGCCCTCTTTTGGGCCTTGCCTTGATCCCATGGCCCGTAGACCCAGTTCCAGTCCACTTCGGTCCTTCCTTTTTTTATTAGACGATAGAAACGCACGGAAGAACCCTAGGGATGAGGTATTTAAGCTCTCTCTTAAGGTAAGTTCATTCCAACCACCTAAAAAACTGTAAGACTTTCTAATTCTCCCTGAAACTCTATCTGACTTAAGCATCGGAGTCGGTGTAGCCTACACCACACCGGTATTAAGATTTTCTTGTCTTGTAGGTCGCGTTATTCCTTCAAAGAATACAAATTCACCGTCCTTGTTACGTGGAGGTCAATTGCGTTCTCTTGTCTAAAATTTGGTAACAAAAGTTGGCATTGTCTGTGGGGAACGACAACGCTTGCTTGGAAAACCTTGTGCTTAGGTCTATCCTACCAAAGACGAGTCAAATTCTGGGAAACTGGCAAAGGGATGAAGATGGTGATGATTCCAATCAAGATCATCCCCTTCGGTGAACCAGAGAGGTCTCTCATCCTCGACCTCATATTGACATAGGGCGACTAGATGAGGAGATGGTCGAGCTGAAAAAGAAGGTCGACAATATGGACAAGTACATATTGAAGATTCTGGAAAAGCTCGATTAGCAAAACCTTTAGAAGAAAGAGGAACCATACCTCGTGCGAGACCCAAGAAAAGGAAAAACAAAGGTCACTAACGGGATGGGAGAATCAAAATTTCATACCAAAAAATGTACCAATAAGTTGATATTTGAAGGAAACAACAAGTTGTGTCACCCTTCGGTCAAAAGCAAAGCAGGTAAACTGAAATCTATTGTGTAGGTTACCTCATATGTTGATGGTTGAGGCCGACCAGACATGATCGAAGCGGCAATCGAGAGGAGTTTTGAAGCAACATCAGACTTGCAAAGTCTGATTAACCAGAAGCAGAAGGCACATGTCGAGGCCAATTAGAAGGTAGTCGAGTCCGAGAAGTTAAAGTTGAAGTGTGATGCACAAACCCAAAGCCTGCCCTACAAAACAAAAATTCTTAAAATCCAAAAAGAGTTTGGGGACCTTAAAGGGAACATTTTCAAAACTTGTGAGGTCAAGATGTGAGATCTCAAAGCTCTAATCGAGCAAATCGACCTCCCTTTCATTGGCGAGATCATGAAAAAAAATGTTCCTGAGAAGTTCAAGGTGTCGACCATCACCCCATATGATAGTAACTCTGACCCTGTTGAGCACTTAGACACCTACAAATCTAGGATGGAACTTCATGGAGCACTAGAGGTAATCAGATGCAGGGATTTTTCTTTCACACTGACTACCTCGACACATGATTGGTACAAGAAGCTGAAGAGGAAGTCTATTGGCTCTTTTAAATAGCTCGTTAGGGCATTTGTGTCACAATTTCTGGGGGGTCGAGACTAGCATAACCCTCAGAAACACTTGTTCACCATTAAGAAAGGGCCAAATGAGAGCTTATGTGATTATGTGTCTCGATTGTTGGGATTTTTGTCCTAATCTCGTGTTTGTAAATTGTTGTTTAAAATTAATAAAGTGTTATTTATTTCATTACTTTGTGTCTCGCAAATTTTATGAGAGGGAGGATCATTACTTTGTGTCTCGCAAACCAGGGTCATTGAATTTATGAGAGAACTAGAACTTGAACGGTGTGTAGTGGACACACAGGGAGGATCATGTTCGAGTTAATGACCCGAACGGTCTATATTATATGGATAAGGTTGGAGACCTAATCCTGGATACACAGTGGATGCAGCTCGCTTTGTATTAAGATACAAACGAGGTGATCTGACTCGTTCATGTGATTGACATGCGAGTGGTAGGGGTGTACATAAGCCGGGTTGGGGGAGATTTTTGGACCAACCCGAAAATTCGGGTTGATCATTCCTTCAACCCAACCAACTCTATTCATGAGAGTAACTTGACTGACCCAACCCAACCCAATATTTTCGTTGGGTTGGGTTCAAATCACCGAGTTAATTTTTTTATAATTTTTTTAATTATTTAAAATATTTTTTTCTTGAATTAATAACTAAAATCACATAAAATTTAAATATCAAACTTCAAAATTCATAACATCTTAACATCGGTGAGAAGTCTAGAAGAAATACATAAAAAAATTGACAAATAATTCATTTATAAGTATATATTTAATTCAAATAAAACTAAAAAAATATAAACTTTGGGTTGGGTTGGGTTGGATTGGGTTGGGTCAACCCGAGCCTAAAATGCCAACCCAAGAACCGACCCAAACTTTTCGGTTCTCCAAATTTCTAACCCAACCCAAACCGAAAAAAAACATAACCTTACCCAACCCTTATGGTTTGGGTTGGGTAATCTGGGTTGCTTGGGTTACCGGGTTAGTTGTACACCCCTAGCAAGTGGGGGCATCCTGTGCAATGAGATTGTACAAGATCGGACCATGAATTATAAACCTCATCGATGTAACACTTGCTGTGAAGAGGACTAATAACTTCGTAGATGACCATTAGTGACTCGACCTGAATCCTGAGCGTGTTATGGACTCCTGTCTGCGGGGGCTATCCTTTGACTAGTACGGGTGAGGGTGGTCACAGTTACTCGCCCAATATGCCTATCTTCTCAGGGACAGGACCAAGTAGGGATTTGGAAACTTAACTACGCGAGATGAATTCACTCGTTCCCGCCTTTAAGGAAACTAGAGTGGTTGTTCCCTTAAGTGTTGTCTCTAGGGCTTGGACAACGGGTGCCCACCTTCTCATTGGCACGAGAAGGGTGTTGTGTATGGTTGGACCATCACAATATGTTGTTCATTAGAGAAGCAGTGGGGACTTAAGGAACAAGAAGTAGACACAAGAGTAAAACGGTAATTTGACCCAGCCGTGTCCACGAACAACCTGTGAAGGGTCGACTCATGAGTATTGATTATATCAGTAGACACGTAATATTCTGCACTGACGGGAGTGCAGATACGGGCTATAGTGGAGTGTTACCGTAGCTAATGAATGTTGATTGATCGGGTCAAAGAGTTTGATAGGTTAATCTCGTATCATTGGAGCTCGTCACTGTAGGTCCATTAGGTCCCTCGGTTGGCTCAATCTGGGTTTAAAGAAGGGTTAATGTTTTGGTGTGAATTGAAGTGTTCAATTTCACTTAAAGGGCATTTATGTCATTTATATGAGATATGAATGATATAATATATAGTTTAATGTGAATGAGATTCATAATAAACTACAGGTTAGCCTAATTGTTGAATTAGGGCTAATTGGAGAAATTAATTGAGAGAAATTAAATTGAATGTGATTCAATTTAATAAATCCACATTATTGCAAATGTGATTTGTAATATGAGATATGAGATATCTTATAATATATGGTTATGCAAATATGATTTGCATAACCTATAGTTGTGGTAAAGTGGTAATAATGTGGAGATTTTAACTTCATCAATTTCCACTATTTAAACCCTTTGCAAGAAGGGTTTCCTAAGCTACTCTCTCATTTTTTTGGATTCTCACCAAAAAGAAGAGAAGCTTTTCTCTCTAAAATCTCTCCTTCCTTCTCCAAAACAAAAAGTCTCACTACTTCATTCTTTCCAAAAGGAGAACAATCGAGAAGCCATTGGTTGTGTTCGGCTTTTGTTCGAGAGAAGATTTCGTAGAGATCGAGTTTGCACGAATAGTTCGTGATCCGCTGGAAAGGAATTCTAGAAGATTGTCTTCAACAAGTAAGTTTACTTTACTTGTTGTTTTTCTTTCCTTTGAGCATGTTTTAGCCTAGATTATTTGATAATTGATTTTAATGAAATTCGAGTAACGTAACGATACCTCGACGATTCGATCGTCTTCCGCTACGCGGGGATTCTCATTCCCTTCAATTGGTATCAGATCCACTTGATGGTTCTTCGTTATGCACTATTTTTCATTAAAATTAGGTGGGTAAAGCCTTGGTTTATGAGATAAATGTTGGGTTTGCATGATGGATGTTTTCGGTTTTGGCACTTTAGTTTAGATTTACAATTTATGTTGATTTGATCAATGTAAGGGCCCGTTGTTTTTGGGCATTTTTGTTGTAAATCGAGTTTGTAATTCCGAGTCGTTCGTGGCAAGAGTTGTTATGAAGAAATCGGAGCGGAAACGAGCGAAAAATTGACGAAGAACAACAAGTAGAGATGTTGTTCTGTCGATGGCGTTGAGACGCTGTTCTTGGGCGTCTCAACCCTATTCTTGCGGATGGAGGCCCTGCTGCAGAGCAGCATTGCAACGCTAGGCGTAGCTGATAGCACACAAAATGTGCTATCATTAGGCTTAAATTATGTTAGTTTTGTGATAATTATAGGGCTTTCACGTAATTAATTTGTTGAATTTCAGGTTAAAGAGCAATATAAGGATGGATGGAGAATTATGAGTGAAAAAGGAGCCAAAGATTGCCTAAGGGAGCTAAACTTTACATTAAATGGAAGAATGAAGGCCAAACCAAGCCATCAAATCCGTGGAGATGGCGTTGCAACGCCATTCAGGGTGTTGCAACGCTCTGTGTGCAACTGTTCTACTATAGAAGCTCTTACCGATGGCGTTGCAACGCTCCACACGCAGAAAAGACGCCATGAAGATCCGTAGCGATGGCGTTGCAACGCTACTTCGATAGCTAGTGACGCGCGAGGGTAGCAGTGTTGCAATGCTACTTCGATAAGAAAAGGCGCGCGAGGCGAAGCGTTACAGCAGCGTAACTTTCAGTTTACAAACGCCACCGGATATTTTCCTTTTTTGATTTATTCGCTAGGGCACGGCGTTGCAACGTCGTGCCATTAATATAAAAAGGAAAATATGCTTCTTGCAAGGGGGAGACCTTTTTGGAGAGATTTTTACACCATTGTTTAACCATTATTGTGAGAGATTGTAAGAAGATTTTGGAGAGATTTCAAGGAGAAAACTTTTTGGAGCTCGGGGTTCGTGATAGGTGCCAGGATCGTTGCCGTTCACGCCACGAGAGTTCTTTCTTCGTTCGTTTCACTTTTATTATTGAACTATGGTTTTGTATTTGAGTTTAGTAGGATTTATAGTGGACATGAGTAGCTAAACTTGTTATCTTAGGGATAGATGTAGCCTTTTAATTATGTTATTTTGTTGAATTGACTGTCTTTGGTTTATTGTAATGCTTTTATTCATGCAATTGCATCCTTAATGCTTATAAACTCTTGATCACGGTTTATTTGTTCTTAGGTCTGAATTTATTCTTGAGAAAGATATTTTAGATCTGATCTCATTTGCATGACTGATAGTTACTTTGACATGAGAATGATTGAAGTGCTATTAGAAACCCATAAGAATTGAACTTAGTGCCATGTTTGATTTTTAGGTTGAACAGAGATGTTTAATTCTATGTCCTGCATGAGATTCACTAGCCTCGAGAGAGGTTATTTGTTATCTTAGTTTCTTGGTTTATAAAAGCAGTGCAATAACCAATTAGCATGATATCAATAAAATAGTTAATTAATTGGTAAAATCTAGTCCCTAAGATATTCGTCTCTCCTGATTGTTCTCAACTTTCACTCTTTGATTTTGTGTCTTCACCTCACTTTAAGTCTAATTTTCTAGATAAAATTGAACGGTGTTATTGATAGGAATTGATTGAATTAAATACCCAATCCTGTGGACGATACTCGTACTCAAATTCACTATATTAAAACTTGACCCGTACACTTGTGGTATTGCAAAATTTACGCAACAAGTTTTTGGCGCCGTTGCCGGGGATTGGCGTTTATTTAATTCTTTTGATACTATTAAGAAGTCACTTGGTCTTAATCTAGAGTTTGTTTTCTTTTTTATTGTTGTTGTTTTTTTTTTTTTTTTGTTTCTTTTGATTTTGTGTTGAGTTTTGTGTTTCTTTTAGTTTTGTATTTTTCTTTTAGTTTTAAATTTTCTATTTTTCTGTGTTGTGTGTTGCATGCGAAGTAACTCAAAAACTGATCTAGTTCCTTTTGATCCTGAAGTTGACAGAACTTTTAGAAGGAAGCTTAAGGAGACTAAGGACAAAGACAGAATCATGGAGGAGCAACAGGGAGAGTATAAGCCCATTAGGTAGCACTTCTAGCCCACTTTTGCTGGAAATCAATCTGGAATCATTTATGCTCCAATTCAGGCTAATAATTTTGAGATAAAAACAGGTCTCATCCAGATGGTTCGAGAAAATGCCTTCAGAGGACATGCCACTAAGGATCCCAATCTGCATCTTAGATCATTTGCTGAAATATGTGACACGGTAAAAATTAATGGTGTATCTCCTGATGTTATTCGCTTACGAATGTTCCATTTTTCTCTGCAGGATAAGGCAAAATTCTGGTTGAAGTCCTTACCCCCTGGTAGTATTAGCACTTGGGAGGAATTAGCCCAGACATTCTTGGCTAAATACTTCCCACCTGCCAAGACTACGAGGTTGCGCACTGAGATTGAAACTTTTAGACAACAAGATGGAGAACAGATGTTCGAAGCCTGGGAAAGATACAAGGATTTACTTAGAAAATGCCGACAACATGGTTATCCTGACTGGTTGCAAATTCAATTATTTTATAATGGATTATCTGGTAATAATAAATCTCTTTTGGATGCAGTCGCTGGAGGGTCAATATTTTCCAAATCTGCAGAGGATGCTCGTACTTTGCTTGAAGAGATGGCTGCCACTAGTTATAACTGGAATTCTGAAAGATCAACTGCCAAACCTGTGGCAGGGATGTACGAGATAGATGAGGTAAGTTCCATCAAGTTCCATATGGCTTCCCTAACTAGTGCTTTGAATAAACTTGCAGAGTGCAGTAACAATGAATCCATAGTACAGCGATGGCACCGCTAACAAACTTGCAGGCGTTGAAGATCTGGAACCTGAGCAGGCTCAATATGTGAACAACAGAGGTTATGGGTACCGTGGAAATCAGAATCAAAATCAGTTGCTCACTCATTATCATCCAGGTTTGCGCAATCATGAAAATTTTTCTTATGCTAATAAGAAGAATGTTTTGCATCCTCCTCCAAGTTATGCATCTACATCTACAGCTGAGGGTAAACCATCCCTAGAAGACATGATGAGTTCATTCATCACTGAATCTAGGAATCGAACCAACCAGTTGGAAAACGTAGTGCAAAGTCTGAGTAGCACAGTGAACTCACATGGAGCATCCATTAAGAACATAGAGAGGTACAAATCGATCGGATGGCAACCACCTTAAACACGCCTGCAGAGAAGTAAGTTTCCTAGTGACACCGAGGTGAATCCTGAGGAACATTGCAAAAGTTGTGACCTTAAGAAGTGGTAAGGAGCTTCTTTGGCCCCGAAAGGTAAATTCAAGAGCAGCTCAATTCTGATGCCAAAGAGGATACAAAAGAAGTGGTTGAGGAAGCAAGCACATCGAAAAAAACAGAGAAGCTTTCTGATTTCTCTATTCCTATTGTTCCTAATTCTATTCCCTATCCTCAGCGTTTTCAAAAGAAAAAGACTGATTCTGACTTTGTTAAATTTCTTGATATGTTTAAGAAACTGCATATTAATATTCCTTTTGCAGATGTCTTGGAACAAATGCCCAAATATGCAAAGTTCATGAAGGAAGTCCTGTCCAGAAAGAAGAAGTTTGACAAATATGAGACAGTCAATCTCATCAAGAATGCGATCTTTGTACTCAGAGGAAACTACCACAAAAATTAAAAGATCCAGGGAGTTTTACTATTCCTTGCAATATTGGTAGTATTTTTTATGATAAAGTTTTATGTGATCTAGGGGCCAGTATTAATTTGATGCCTTTATCTGTCTACAGGAAACTGGGTCTTGGAGAGGTGCAACCTACAACCATCTCACTGCAGTTGACTGACCGTTCTATCAAATATCTCAGAGGTATTGTAGAAAATGTGTTGGTAAAGGTTGAAAAGTTCATTTTTCCTGCTGATTTTGTAGTCCTGGACATGGAGGAAGATTCTGAGGTCCCAATTATTTTGGGACGACCTTTCCTGGCCACTGGAAGAGCATTGATAGATGTGCAGGATGGTAAGTTAACTCTGAGGGTTGGTGAGGACAAGGTTGTATTTGACATATTTCGATCCCTGAAGTACCCTAATGAGGTAAGTACCTGTCACATGATTGATATTTTGGATGTTGTTATTGATTCATTTAGAGAGTTGGTTTTATCTGTTGATCCCTTAGAAACTTGCATGATAAATTCAATGTTAGATCAGTTAGGGACATTGGACCATGAAGTTACTTACTGTAATAAATCACTGAATCAATTGCCTACACTTCAATATGAACAATTCTCACAATTGCATGTCAATAATGTGGAAGAAATAAAACCTCCTGTTCTAGAATTGAAACAATTACCTGCACACCTTCGTTATGCTTTCTTAGGAGATTCATCTACTTATCCTGTGATTATTTCTGCTGATCTGAATAAAGAAGAGGAAGAAAAGTTGTTGAGAATCCTGAGAAGTCATAAATCTGCTTTAGGGTGGTCAATTAGTGATATTAAGGGTATCAGTCCATCTGTAGTCATGCATAAAATCTTAATGGAAGATACCTTTAATCCATCAGTTGAACACCAAAGGAGGCTTAACCCAAAGAATGAAGGAGGTAGTTAAAAGTTTGAGGTACTCAAACTGTTAAATGCAGAAATTATTTATGCTATATCTGATAGTTCTTGGGTGAGCCCTGTGCAGGTTGTTCCAAAGAAATGAGGGATGACTATCATAAAAAATGACAAGAATGAGTTTATATCCACAAGGACAGTCACTGGATGGCGTGTCTGTATCGATTACAGGAAGTTGAATAAGGCTACACGAAAAGATCATTTTCCCCTTCCTTTTATTGATCAGATGCTTGATAGACTTGTTGGTTATCCTTACTATTGTTTTCTTGATGGCTATTCAGGTTATAACCATATCGCTATTGCTCCTGAGGACCAAGAGAAGACTACTTTCACATGCCTTTATGGAACATATGCTTTCGAGAGAATGCCATTTGGATTGTGCAATGCACTGCCACTTTCCAAATTTGCATGATGGCAATATTCCATGACATGATTGGGAAATAATGGAGGTTTTTATGGATGATTTTTCCGTCTTTGGTTGTTCATTTGATATTTGTTTGCATAATCTCGCTCGTGTTTTGCAGAGGTGCGAGAAACTAACCTTGTTTTGAATTGGGAAAATGTCATTTTATGGTCAAGGAAGGTATAGTCCTAGGGCACAAAGTCTCTCGAAAGGGACTAGAGGTGGATAGAGTTAAGATTTGACCATTGAACAACTACCACCTCCAATTAATGTTAAGAGTACGCAGCTTTCTTAGGACATGCAGGGGTTTTATCGACGTTTCATACAAGATTTTTCAAAAATTGTGAAACCCACGTGTAACTTTTTGCTAGAAAAAAGATTTTTCCTTTGTATTCGATGTGAATGATTATTTAGTTGCTTTTAATCTTTTGAAGAAAAAGCTAACCGCTCTCCTATCATTGTGGTGCAGTTTGAGTCAACCTTTGAGATCATGTGTGATGCTAGTGACTATGCTATAGGCGCAGTTCTGGGCCAACGTCGGGAAAAGATTTTCAGGGTCATTTATTATGCAAGCAAAACTTTAGATAGTGCACAACAAAATTACACTACCACTGAAAAAGAGATGCTTGCTGTTGTGTTTTCTTTGGATAAATTTAGGCCTTATCTGTTAGGGACTAGAGTAATTGTACACATTGATCATGCTGCACTTAGATATTTATTTGATAAGAAATATGCTAAACCTCGCCTGATTAGATGGATTCTTCTGTTACAGGAGTTTGACTTTGATATTAGAGATAGGAAAAGATGCGAAAATGTAGTAGCTGACCACCTATCCAGGATAGAAAAGAAGGACAATTCACCTTCTCTCCCTATCACAGAAGATTTCCCTGATGAAAGACTTTATCAGGTACAAGATAATTTGTCATGGTTTGCTGATTATGTGAATTATCTTGCAGGAGGAGTAATGTCACCAGATCTAACTTCGCAGTAAAAGAAGAAATTCTTACATGATGTGAAGTCATATCTATGGGATGATCCACTACTCTTCAAGGTTTGTGCAGATCAACTTATCAGAAGGTGTGTGCATCGAGAGGAAGTGGGCAAAATCATACATGACTGTCATGCCTCCCCTTATGGAGGGCATTTTGGGCCCACTCGAACAGCTGCTAAAGTATTACAATCAGGTTTTTATTGGCCTACTCTGTTTAAAGATTGTTATACTTTTGTACAAACTTGTGATCGATGCCAACACACAGGTAATATTTCACGTCAGCATGAACTTCCTCTTACCCCTATTCTTGAAGTTGAATTATTTGATGTCTGGGGAATAGATTTTATGGGGCCTTTTCCATCTTCACATGGTTATTTGTATATCCTGGTTGCAGTAGATTATGTTTCTAAGTGGGTAGAGGCCATTGCCACTAAGAAAAACGATGCTCGTGTTGTTATTAAATTTTTAAACAAAAATATTTTCACGAGATTTGGCACCCCTCGAGCTATTATTAGTGATGAGGGCACTCATTTTTTCAATAAATTGTTTGATTCTATGTTAGCCAGGTATGGAGATCTCAAATAGGGAGATTAAACTCATTCTGGAGAAAACAGTCAAGACCAACGGGAAGGATTGGGCCCACAAATTGGATGAGGCACTATGGGCATATCGCACGACCTTCAAAATACCGATAGGTGCATCACCGTACCAATTGGTGTTTGGCAAGGCGTGCCACTTACCTGTGGAGCTAGAACATAAAGCCTAGTGGGCCATTAAAACTCTTAACTTTGACCTTCAGAAGGCGGGCGAGCAAAGATTGTTGCAAATCAATGAGATGGAGGAGTTCAGAAATCAAGCCTATGAGAACGCCAAGTTATATAAAGAGAGAACAACTCGTTGGCATGATCAACAGATCAAAAATAGAACATTTTCTCCTAGTCAGCAAGTTCTCCTTTTTAACTCTCGTTTACGTTTGTTTCCAAGTAAATTGAAATCAAGGTGGTCGGGTCCATTCACTGTGAAGGAAGTATTTCCTTATGGGGCAATTGAGTTGCAAGGCAAGGATGGAGCATTGTTCAAAGTCAATGGGCAACGTGTGAAACATTAATGCGGTGACGAGGAGCGACGTCTGGAGAACATTGTCCTTACTGATGGAAATGCCACGTGACCCAACTATAGGTGGTCTAGCTGAAAGACGTTAAAGAAAGTGTTGAACGGGAGGCAACCGTTGTATTTTAATTCAGTTTTTTTTTAATTTTATTTCATTATGTTATTTTATCTTATTTTATTTCACTTTACCATATTTATTATTATCAGTTGGTTGACATTTTTTTGTTTTCTATTTTCGGGTTAAAAAAAAAAGAGTCTCGAAACGGCGTCACAACGTTTATCCAAGCGTTGCAACCCTTGCGCTGGCGTTGCAACGCTGCGCGCTTTATCAGTCAAGCGACCCGTGAGGACAGCGTTGCAACGCTGCCCTCAGCGTTGCAATTCTGTCGCGAAATCTGGAATTTTAAATTTCCAGATTTCACCGAACAACCCAAAAATTTCACTTTCTCCTCCATTTTCTCTCTTCTTTCTTTCAATCTCCCTCACTATTTCCTCAAGAGTGTTCACTTTAACCTTTTTCCACACATTATTCTTCCTATTTTGTGCTAGATTGGGCATTTTGGGGCAAGCTTCATACCCATTTGAAGGCAAATCGTGGGTAACTATTTCTCTACCCTTTTCTTTTCGATTTTTGTGTTGTTTCTGTAATTAGGCCTACGATTTGTTGTTTGTTTTGCTATATTATTGTTTAGGGTGATGAATCTTGGGCTTAGATGAATTTTCATAGCTTATTGTTGAGATTAGAGGATTTTGATAGTTGAATGGAAGTGCCCTAGATGTGTTTTCATGGTAAATTGATGTTGGTTTTCAATTCTTTTTCCATCTTTGGCCATTATTACTCTTTAAGGCTTGAATCTTAAGTTTGGGGTATTGAAATCATTGATTTTGGTCAAAGTTCCTTCTCCTTAGTTGTGCATTTTGATAGATACATGATTTGGTTGTGTGGTTGTATTTTTGCTCATTAATTTTGGTAAGACAAGTTCTTGATCATTAGGTGCATTTTGATTTTGGTAAGACTCATCCTTGCTCTTTAATTGTGTTTGTGCTTTCTCTTTGGACTACTTTTCCTACATGAGCATGAGATGAGTTGGTTGACTTTGTAGTTGAATTAGTATGTCAATTTGGTCCTTTGGATTTCCTCACTTGCTAATTGGGAATTTATTCTTATTGTTGGATGGGGCATGTATAATTGTTTTGCTTGGATTATCTTTGGGTTTATGCTTATTTTTTCCTTGCTCCTAGTATGCCTATGATGAAGTGGTCCACTTTTATATATGGCCCTCTTGTGTTGTATTTCCACTTTGTGTTCTTGATTGATAGGTGGCGAGAGTCATTGGGTTCTTATCTTTCTCCCCCATTTACATCATCCTTGGGTAGAGAACTTCAAAGTTTATTTTCATTTATACTTCATGCACCATCCATAGGGCATCTCCTTGTTTTCCTTCTTACTTTGCACTAACTTTGTTACTTGCCCTTGTCTAGTTCTTTCTTTTACACTGATCCCATATGGCACCAAAAAGGACAAAGACAACAGTCGGCTCTAGTTCTGAATATGATGGACAACGGTTCGTGGATGCTGAAGCTGTGAGTCGCTACCAGAGCTATGTAGTGCATCGCGCTCTGGTTCATGAGCGGGGCATTGCTCATGATGACTCTCATCACCAAGACATCTACACTACCATTCAACAGCGACATTGGGAGTTGTTGGTGCAACAACACAAGGCAGGAGTGGTCCCCCTTGTGAGGGAATTTTATGCCAACATGCCTCTAGAGGCTTACCATACCACCGTGCGAGGGAAACGCATCCCGTTCGACGCTGTGTCCATTAACAGGTATTTTCACTTACCTGATTATGAGACTGATGAGTACACTATCTATGCCAGGACATAGTTCAACTCTGCACAGGTACTTGCTACGCTAGCACAACCTGGGGCTCAATGGGTAACAAGGAGAGGCGAGGTCTCTAAACTCCGAACAGCGGACCTCACCGTGTCCAGCAGAGGTGGCACAGTTTTATCTGTGCTAGATTCCAGCCGGTTGCACACATGAGTGACGTGACGAAGGATCGCACCATCCTCTTGTACGCCATTGTCACTGGAAAGACGATTGATGTAGGCAAAGTCATCAGTCGATACATCAGGCACGTGCGGCGAGGCACGACCACGGGCGGACTAGGCCATCCCTCTCTCATCACTGCCCTCTGTCGTCTTGCCGGAGTCACCTGGACCTCCGAGGAGGAGCTGATTCACACCAAGGGGGTGATGGATTACTACATCATGGGACTTCGGGATCATGATCAAGGAGTACTTGCGGGGATGCAAGCGGACGAGCCAGAATTTTTCCTTGACGCAGTCGAGGGTGTGATGGGAGAGGAGGGGCAGCATGAGTCACCACAACGCTCTGCCCCACAGGAGTACCAGGATCTGGTTCAGGCCATGGCTAGACTCGAGCAGCGATTCGACCAGCACAAAACTCAGAGTCGTAGGGAGGAGCACCGGATCATGAGACATTTGTTGTACAGTGAGGCCTCTCACCGCCATCTTTATGACTGTCTCCGGCACATTCATGGCTCAGATCCTTCATTCCCGAGCCCTATGCCTCCTTACGCCTCTTCGGATGAGGAATGAGACTTTTTCGTGCTCAGGGCAGTACAATTCTTTTCTCAAGTTTGGGGGTGATTGTATGACTTTTAATTACTGTTTACTGCATGAGATTTATCTGATTCCATTCCATATTCTATCATATTCTTTTCTGTTGTGTGTTTTTGGTGCATTTGATCGATTTCAGATTAATGGAATGGATTACTCATTGTAAGTTTTTCCTACTTTGACTATGATAACCACTGATGAAATTTAATTGAGAATTGTGAATAATGTTCATCAGCCTAGAGAACTTGATTAAATTCCAATTTTAGGATGTTTAAAATTGATTAGAGAATTCCTTGAACCTAATTGCACTTAGCCAATCCCAAAAAGGTCCTGAATGCTTAGGACAAGTTTATTTTGTCCAGAAGATCGTTGTCACCTCGATACGCTTAGGAGCTGATGAAAGAGCAAGTTTTCTTAATTGAAAATTATACCTTTTTAAAAGTTTTTCCACTAAAAAAAAGTGATAAATAAGAGGGTACTTCAACATCCTAAGTATTGTGACCAATACTTGTCTTTTGAAAGATTAAACTTAGGATGCGAGTAGTCTTCGACAATCTGTATGGTATCTGTGCTCGTAGTCAGCTATTTTCACCACAAAGTGTTAATATGTTGGAGCGAAGGCATAGACGACTGAAGGATTCCCCCCTCCCTCCCCCCCCTCCCCCCCAAAAAAAATATAAATATGTTGTTAGTTTAAGTTTGGGGGTGAAAAAAAAAACAACAATAAAAGGTAAAAAAAATTCTGATTATGTAAATGAGCTAAAGATTTGGAGCCTAGGGCCAGTGTAGGGGGAAAATGAACAGAGGACTCAATAAGGTTATCTTGGGCTTATAAGGACTAAACTGGAAAAGGCTCTCACACACTCACTCAAGGAATAATTTGATTTAATTTTAAAATCTTATTATGTAGTTTTTAATCAATGTTACCTTTTTGATGAGTTTATTCTTCGATTCATACAATTCCTGAGGTTTGAGTCTGTTGGGTTCTTTGTCCTAAAACTCGTGGTTTTGTAAACTGAATGTATATTCTTTATCGCAATAAAGTTGTTATTGAAATTTATTCAGTAAAGGTGTTATTGACTATTGTGTATTGTGTAACCTTAATCCAATAAAGAACCCTTGGCTAAAGAATACTTGAACTTTATGTGTGACATAAAAGTGGATCAAGTTCAAGTTATAGCCAGAACAGTCTATAGTATAAGGATAGGGTTGGGTACCTTATCCTGGGGACACTATGGACGCGACCCACTTTGTAGAGAACAAACGATGTGATCCTTAATCATTCATGTGGAGACATGTGAGTGGGGGCGCCCTATGCAATGAGTTTGCATAAGACTGGACCGCGAAATAGTCACTTAAACTTTATAACTCCGTTTACTGTCTTAACTGACTATAATCATACGATGACCTAGGTAACTCGATCTTAATCCTGAGCGTTCTATGGACTCCTGTTTATTCGGATTATCCTTAGATTTGCATGGGTGAGAGTGGCCCGAGACTGCCGACTCAATATGCCTCCCATTTCAGGGATAAAACCGGGTAGATAGCTGGGAACATAGTTCTGCAAGATGGAATTCACTCCTACCCGCTTTAGGGATTAGTAGAGAGGTTGTTCCCTTAAGTGCTGACTCTAGGTCTTGAACAAAGGGCCCACCCCTCTCATTGGCCCGAGAGGGATTGAGTCAGTTGGTTGCACCACAAATCAATTGTTCATTAGAGGATCAGCGGGACTTAAGGAACAAGAGGTAATTACAGGGGTAAAACGGTATTTTTGACCCAGCTGTAATTACGAACGACCTGTGAAGGATCGACTTATTAATCATGGTTATATCGAGTGGACATAAATATATCTACAGTGAGGAGAGTACAACCACTGGACTTTAGTGGAGTGTCCCGGTGGTTAACGAATGTTGATTAGCTAGGCTAAAGAGTTTAGCCGGTTAATCTCGTATCGTTGGAGCTCATGATCTGTAGGTCCATAGGTCCTCCTTACTAGCTCGGACTTAGCCTTATAACATTTTGAGAGAAAAAAATTGAATTGTTCAAATTCGAGTTTGGGAGAAAGCGTTAATTATATATGATATATTTAACGAATCATAGCTTAATTATGAATTAAACTATGATTAATAAGAGGTGGATATATTTAAATATGATTTAAATATCAGATCGGTTTATAGCATGAATAAGGATTCATGTTCGGAAAATCGATCGGAATCGGGCAATTTATTTAATTTAATATTTGATATTAAATTAAATTAAAAATTAATTAATTAAATTAATTTTGAATTATTTAATTAATTATATTAATTTTAAATTAAAAAACAATTTAATATTGTTTTTAGAATTAAAATTAATTGTAAATTGGGGATTTTCATGATTTTCATGAAAATCAAATTGCCAACTTGCCCAATCCTACTCATTTTCAAAATTCACCAAAATTAGCCACCTCCATCTCAAACCATCCTCATCACACTTGAGTTGTCACTCAAATGAAGCTTGATGATGCTTTATTTAATGGTGCTTTGAGGTGTTTTGAGGGAATTTTTCAGAAAATTCAATATTCCCGAATTAGTGACCTTTGAGGTTTTTTCTTCAAAATTCTCTCAACCTAGGATCCCACAATCCGTTCTAAGGCCTGAGAATAGTAGGGAAGACTCTAACGGTCGTCCACGAAGTGTTCGTCTTTGAAAACCATCAACCGGTGAAGAGAATTTGATCTTCAAAGTTGAGTTTTTATCCTCTCTGTTTTTCAAATTTTGAGCATGCATTTTATTTTACAAAATTGATCAACTTAGAGTATTCAAGATCCAAAATTGCTTCCGCTTTCTTAATCTAGACTCTTTCAATTGGTATCAGAGCAATTTTGAGCACTCAATTTGATCTATTTTGTTCTATGGTGGGTGTTTTTTGAAATACAATTTTTCTGGGCGTCTAAAGTGTTCTTCTGGATTTGGCATTTAAATTGAGCATCAATTTATGCTTTATTTTCAAATTGCTCAAGTGTGTTTGAGCATTAATGTGTGTAGAATAAGCTATAAAAATTTCAAGTCGATCGGAGTTCGGGAAGGCCTTCAATTTGAAGAAAGAAGCTTGAAAGGTCAAGAAATCTGAAAACAGAGTTGCTTTTTTTTTTTTTTGCTACAGTAAAGTAAAGCTTCAGCCCGTGTTTTTTTAAAAAGATGAAGAAGAAGTTGACTGGTCCAGTTGACCATTGACCGGTTCAGTTGACTTTGACCGGTTCAATGGTTTTTGAACCGGTTCGGCTTGATTTTGGTCCGGTTTGGGTAGTTTTAGACCGGTTCTGACTATTTCGAGGCCGGTTCTTCCAATTTGGAGGTCCGTTTCACCAATTGGAGGCCTGGTTCATCCTTTTACAGCCCGGTTTAACCTTTTGAAGGTTCGGTTCACACATTTGCAAGCCGGTTCGACCCAAATTCGAAGTGTTCAAAGTGGTTCGATATTATTTCTAGATTATTATTGTAATAATTTAGTAGTTTGCTTGCATTAGATGCCAAAACCAGTCCACTTTAGTGTGTTTAATTAATTATGCATTGTGAATGTATGTTTTAATTAAAATCCCTGATTGTATGTGCATAAAGTATGCCATATAGATTTTAAAATCCCACCATAGGAAGCATGTTCCATGCATTGAAAGTATGTTATAAGTATTATAATATATTGTATGCATGTTTATTGGGTTTCATAAGAATTAATATAAGTGTTATATTAATTTATGAAACAAATATTATATGTTTTAATTATAATTAATATAAGGGTTATATTAATTAAAAATTAAACATATAATTGCTATGCATTTTTATTTTCATGTGATGAATTTGTTATAAATGAATGTTTATTCTTCTGATGAATGTTGAAACAATTTATAACATAGAAATGCATGTAACTTAAGGTTAATTAATTAGTTTTAAAATGGTTTTAGAACTGGAATTAATTAGACCTTAGGTTATCTAGTTCTAATAAGATTAGAATTAGGAAACCAATAATTTATAAACTTTGATTAAAGAGGACTCGACTAAGGAAGGTTACGCTAGGTTGGGGTACTTAAGTGTGAAACTAACACCCCTACACGGGAACCGACACGGGAGTGAATTTAATCTAGAGATTATAAATTATCTTTCGTGGGTGGCGTTTATTAAAAGTTAATAAATTTAACTCATAGACCTAGGTTTATTAAATGGTTAATAGACTTAGATAATTCCAGTATAATTGTTATATTGGTAGACTTAGGTCATATTATTTTAGCCGGAATATGCCTAAGTAAAAGTATACCCAAATTGTTTAAAATACTTAGTGGGAGTGAAAAGGTATATATGATATATCAATTTCCTCTTACGCTCTCCACGATGTTCACACCGTGAGATTTGTGCTCGGCCTCGTGATGTCAATAGGGCATCCCCATTCGGATGGTGTTTACATAAATCAAGAGCAAGGTGAATGGAGAAAGTATTTATAGTAAGTGAGCGAAGGAGGTGTGTCAACACATCCTACAGTCTCCTCCATTAGGTTGGGCCGTGAGATTCCCATGTTGCGCTGCGGAGTTGCCCAAGTAGCACCATCCATTCGGAGGGATGTAACATGGGATTCGGAACAACTCAAACTCTGAAATGGATAGAGGTCTTAGGTCCATTCCCGCCTTTGTCTCTCCGGTTTGGTAGCATTGTTGGGGCCGACCTCCGAGGTCTGAAAATGGCGGGTCACACTTACAAGAATTGCTAAGTGTTAGTAAATTCTTGACCAAAGTAGCGATAACTAGAATGTTATAGGAATAAGAGTTATTCCAGTATTAACATTTAGTCAAGAATGTCTTGGTTCAATGAAGGAGTGATTGATCGCCTCTCAGTGGCGGTTGCTCGACTCATCGAAAATATCGTTGCAAAAACAATAATGAGTTTATGGGTACATTATTACTTTTGCTAAATTCTTAAATTGGATAGGTTACAAACAATTCACTAATAGAATTCATTCTTTTTCAAAGATGTCGAACTCTTTTATCCAATTACTCGCCTTGATAAACTTAGCGGCGATAATTATGGAACACGAAATCAAACTTGAATACGATTCTAGATCTTGATGATCCGAGGTTCGCCTTAACGTAAGAATGTCCTTCCTCCCACCTCATTTGCAAACCGAATTGTTCGGGATGCTTATGACAGATGGATTAGGGCTAATGAGAAGGCCCGAGTCTATATCTTAGCCAAAGATATCCGATGTGTTGTCTAAGAAACATGAGACCATGGTCACCGCAAAGGAAATCATGGGATCATTACAGCGATGTTTGGACAACCGTCCTCATCCTGGTCCATTATGATCTTTGTCAAATACGTTTACAACTCCCGTATGAAGGAGGAGCCTCATTAGGGAACATGTCCTTGACATGATGACCCACTTCAACGTGGTTTGAAGTAAATGAGGCGATCATAGATGAGAAAAGTCGTAACCTTTATTATGGAATCTCTTCCAAGAGTTTCTGCCATTCCGCATAAAATGCGGTGATGAATAAAATAGAATATAACCCGACTACTCTCTCTCAACGAGCTACGCACTTTTGAGTCCCTCATGAAATCAAAAGGAAAAGAGAAGGAGGCAAATGTTGTCACTTGAAGAAGTTCCTAAGAGGATCGTCCTCTGACCAAATTCAGTCCTTCTTTTCTAAGAATAAGGGTATTCGAAAAGAAGAAGAAGGATAAAGGAAAGGGACAGGCTCCCACACACGAAGGCCAAAGCCACGGAAAAATGTTTCCACTGTAGGTGCGAGCGCACCTTTGGAAGAGGAACGCCCAAATACCTTGCAGAGAAAAGAAAGTGAGAAAGAAAAACAAGGTAAATATGATTTACTCGTTTTTGAAACATGTTTAGTGGAACATGATGATTCCGCCTGGATATTAGATTCAGGAGCCACTAACCATGTTTGTTTCTCTTTTCAGGAAATTAGTTCCTGGCATCAGCTTGCAGATGGGGAGATAACTCTCAGGGTTGGAACGGGAGAGATTGTCTCAGCCAAAGCAGTGGGAGCAGTGAAGCTGTTGTTTAGAGATAGATTCTTTTTATTAGAAAATGTACTTTTGGTTCCTGGAATCAAAAGAAATCTTGTATCTATCTCTTGTTTGCTTGAACATATGTATAAAGTATGTTTTGATCATAATGAAGCGTTCATTTGCAAAAGAGGTGTACGAATATGTTCTGCAAAACTTGAAAACAACTTATACGTGTTAAGACCAACTGAAGTAAAATCTATTTTGAACACCGAGATGTTTAAAACAGCTGATACTCAAAATAAAAGGCAGAAACTTTCTCCTAGTACCTATCTTTGGCACTTGAGACTAGGCCACATTAATCTTAATAGGATTGGGAGATTGGTCAAGAGTGGTCTCCTAAGTCAGTTAGAGGACAACTCTCTACCACCATGTGAGTCATGTCTCGAAGGAAAAATGACTAAAAGATCTTTTTCTGAAAAAGGTTATAGAGCCAAAGAACCCTTGGAACTTGTACATTCGGATCTTTGTGGTCCTATGAATGTCAAGGCACGAGGAGGGTATGAATACTTCATCGCTTTTATTGATGATTATTCAAGTATGGCTATCTTTACCTAATGCATCATAAGTCCAAAACCCTTGAAAAGTTCAAGGAATATAAGGCGTGAAGTTGAGAACACATTAGGTAAAACAATTAAAACACTTCGATCGGATCGAGGTGGAGAGTATATGGATTTAAGATTCCAAGACTATATGATAGAACATGGAATCGTATCCCAACTTTCGCCAAGTACACCTCAAAGAAAATGGTGTATCTCGAGAGGAGAAATAAGAACCATGTTAGACATGGTTCGATCCATGATGAGCTATGCTCACCGCCTAATTCGTTTGGGGATATCGCGGTGAAAACCTGCGCATATATTTTGAACATGGTTCCCTCAAGAGTGTTTGAAACACCATATGAGTTATGGAAACGGCGTAAAGGTAGTTTACGTCATTTCGTGATTTGGGGATGTCCTAAGACATGTGCTGTGGTGTCCATCCAAAGAAATTGGAACATCGTTCAAAATTATGCCTATTCGTAGGATACTCCAAAGAAACGAAAGGTGGCTCGCTTTTATGATCCTCAAGAGGACAAGGTGCTTGTGTCGACAAACGCCACGCTCTTGAGGAAGACCACATGAGAGATCATCACCCTCAGAGTGGCGAGGATTGTCTTAAGTGAAATTTCCAGGAAGCTACGATATAAATCAACAAGAGTTGTTGATGAAGTCGGGTCCTTCTCAAGAGTTGAGAATGCCTCGACGTAGTGGGAGGGATGTTAGACAACTTTGACCGTTACATGGGTTTGACCCGAAACTCGAGTCGTCATACCCGATGATGGCGTTGAGGATCCATTGACCTATAAACAGCAATGAATGATATAGATAGGGACGAGTGGATTAAAGCCATGGACCTTGAAATGAAGTCAATGTACTTCAATTCGATCCCGAAACTTGTAGATCAACCAGGTGGTGAAAGACCTATCGGTTGCAAGTGGATCTACAAGAGGAAACGAGATCAAGCCGGTAAGGTACAAACCTTTAAGGTTCGACTTGTGGCAAAGGGTTATACCCAAAGGGAAGGGGTGGACTATGAAGAAACCTTCTCCCCTCACACCATGCTTAAGTCCATTAGAATACTCTTGTCCATTGCCACATTTTATGACTATGAAATTTGGCAAATGGATGTCAAGACACCTTTCTCGAATGGCAATCTTGAGAGAGTATCTATATGGATCAACCGAGAGGGTTCATAGTTCAGTGGTCAAGAGCAAAAGGTTTGCAAGCTTAAACGATCCATCTATGGATTGAAACAAGCTTCTAGATCACGGAATATAAGATTTGATATCGCAATCAAATCTTATGGCTTTGAACAGAATATTGACGAGCCTTGTGTTTACAAGAAGATAGTCAATACCACTGTAGCTTTCTTAGTTCTATACGTAGACGATATCTTGCTCATTGGGAATGATGCAGGGTTCCTGACTGGCGTTAAGCAATGGCTAGCAACCCAATTCCAAATGAAAGATTTGGGAGAGGCTCAATTTGTCCTTGGAATCCAAATTGTTCTAATCGCAAGAACAAAACGCTAGCATCGCCTCGCATCTTATATTGACAAGATGTTGATTAGATATAAGATGCGAGAATTCGAGAAGGGTTCATTACCTTTCGGGCATGGAATTCATTTGTCTAAGGAACAATGTCCTAAGACACCTCAAGAAGTTGAGGATATGAGACGCATTCCTTATGCATCTGCTGTCGGTAGTCTGATGTATGCCATGTTATGTACTCGACCCAACATATGCTATGCAAAGGGGAATAGTCACAGATATCGTCTAATCCGGAGATATGATCAACGGATCGCCGTTAAGAACATCCTCAAATATCTTAGGAGAACGAGGGACTATATGCTTGTGTATGGTGCAAAGGATTTGATCCTTGCAGGGATACATCGACTGATTTTAGATGATGTGGATTCGAGGAAATCCACATCAGGATCAGTGTTCACTCTTAACGAAGGAGCTATAGTATGAAGGAGTATAAAGCAAGGTTGTATTGCTGACTCCACCATGGAGGCTGAGTACGTCGCAGCTTGCGAAGCAGCGAAGGAGGTTGTATGGCTTAGGAAGTTCTTGACTGATTTGGAAGTTGTTCCAAATATGAATTTGCCTATCACCCTTTATTGTGATAATAATGGTGCAGTGGCGAATTCTAAAGAACCTAGAAGCCATAAGCGTGGAAAGCACATAGAGCGCAAATATCATCTCATCAGGGAGATTGTGCAACGAGGAGACGTGATCATCACGCAGATCGCTTCGGAGCACAACATTGATGATCCGTTTACAAAGCCCCTCACGGCTAAAGTGTTTGAGGGACACCTAGAGAGTCTAGGACTACAGGTTGTTCAATAGAAGCGAGTTTTCTTCACTCAACACATTTTACCCACAGACGTTTTTTAGTCCAAGTGGGAGATTGTTGGGTTCTTTGTCCTAAAACTCGTGGTTTTGTAAATCGAATGTATATTCTTTATCGCAATAAAGTTGTTATTGAAATTTATTCAAGAAAGGTGTTATTGACTATTGTGTATTGTGTAACCTTAATCCAATAAAGAACCCTTGGCTAAAGAATACTTGAACTTTATGTGTGACATAAAAGTGGATCAAGTTCAAGTTATAGCCAGAACAGTCTATAGTGTAAGGATAGGGTTGGGTACCTTATCCTCGGGGACACTATGGACGCGACCCACTTTGAGAGAGAACAAACGATGTGATCCTTAATCGCTCATGTGGAGACATGTGAGTGGGGGCGCCTGCATGCAATGAGTTTGCATAAGACTAGACCGCGAAATAGTCACTTAGACTTTATAACTCCGTTTACTGTCTTAACTGACTATAATCATACGATGACCTAGGTAACTCGATCTTAATCCTGAGCGTTCTATGGACTCCTGTTTATTCGGATTATCCTTAGATTTGCATGGGTGAGAGTGGCCCGAGACCGCCGACTCAATATGCCTCCCATTTCGAGGATAAAACCGGTAGATAGGCGGGAACATAGTTCTCAAGAGATGGAATTCACTCCTACCCGCTTTAGGGATTAGTAGAGAGGTTGTTCCCTTAAGTGCTGACTCTAGGTCTTGAACAAAGAGCCCACCCCTCTCATTGGCCCGAGAGGGATTCAGTCTGTTGGTTGGACCACAAATCAATTGTTCATTAGAGGATCAGCGGGACTTAAGGAACAAGAGGTAATTACAGGGGTAAAACGGTATTTTTGACCCAGCTGTAATTACAAACGACCTGTGAAGGATCGACTTATTAATCATGGTTATATCGAGTGGACATAAATATATCTACAGTGAGGAGAGTACAACCACTGGACTTTAGTGGAGTGTCCCGGTGGTTAACGAATGTTGATTAGCTAGGCTAAAGAGTTTAGCCGGTTAATCTCGTATCGTTGGAGCTCATGATCTGTAGGTCCATTAGGTTCTTCTTACTAGCTCGGACTTAGCCTTATAACATTTTGAGAGAAAAAAATTGAATTGTTCAAATTCGAGTTTGGGAGAAAGCGTTAATTATATATGATATATTTAACGAATCATAGCTTAATTATGAATTAAACTATGATTAATAAGAGGTGGATATATTTAAATATGATTTAAATATCAGATCGGTTTATAGCATGAATAAGGATTCATGTTCGTTTAATTTAATATTTGATATTAAATTAAATTAAAAATTAATTAATTTTGAATTATTTAATTAATTATATTAATTTTAAATTAAAAAACAATTTAATATTATTTTTAGAATTAAAATTAATTGTAAATTGGGGATTTTCATGATTTTCATGAAAATCAAATTGCCAACTTGCCCAATCCTACTCATTTTCAAAATTCACCAAAATTAGCCACCTCCATCTCAAGCCATCCTCATCACACTTGAGTTGTCACTCAAATGAAGCTTGATGATGCTTTATTTAATGGTGCTTTGAGGTGTTTTGAGGGAATTTTTCAGAAAATTCAATATTCCCGAATTAGTGACCTTTGAGGTTTTTTCTTCAAAATTCTCTCAACCTAGGATCCCACAATCCGTTCTAAGGCCTGAGGATAGTAGGGAAGACTCTAACGGTCGTCCACGAAGTGTCGTGCTGAAAACCATCAACCGGGTG
The DNA here is from genome assembly GCA_036507285.1 of Trichosanthes cucumerina. NCBI lineage: Eukaryota > Viridiplantae > Streptophyta > Magnoliopsida > Cucurbitales > Cucurbitaceae > Trichosanthes > Trichosanthes cucumerina. The sequence goes on along the minus strand of CM071840.1, from coordinate 72,215,263 downwards.
AAGAGAATTTGATCTTCAAAGTTGAGTTTTTATCCTCTGTTTTCCAAATTTTGAGCATGCATTTTATTTTACAAAATTGATCAACTTAGAGTGTTCAAGATCCAAAATTGCTTCCGCTTTCTTAATCTAGACTCTTTCAGAGTCTGTATAGTATGAAACCTACTCTGATATGATCCTTCTTTTTCTTATTTTTACTCGAGGACTAGCAATTGTTGAAGTTTAGGGGTGTTTGATAGCACACAAAATGTGCTATCATTAAGCTTAAATTATGTTAGTTTTGTGATAATTTCAGGCTTTCACGTAATTAATTTGTTGAATTTCAGGTTAAAGAGCAATATAAGGATGGATGAAGAATTATGAGTGAAAAATGAGCCAAAGATTGCCTAAGGGAGCTAAAATTTACATTAAATGGAAGAAGGAAGGCCAAACCAAGCCATCAAATCCGTGGAGATGGCGTTGCAACGCTCTGTGTGCAGCCGTTCTACTATAGAAGCTCTTACCGATGGCGTTGTAACGCTGCTTTGCAGCGTTGCAACGCTACTTCGATAGCTTGAGACGAGCGAGGGTAGCAACGTTGCAACGCCGTCCTTAACGTTGCAACGCTACTTCGATAAGAAAAGGTGCGCGAGGGCAGCAGCGTTGCAACGTTGTCCTCAGCATTGCAACGCCGCTGGATATTTTCCTTTTTTGATTTATTCGCTAGGGCACGACGTTGCAACGCCATGCCCAACGTTGCAACGTCGTGCCATTAATATAAAAAGGAAAAGATGCTTCTTGCAAGGGGGAGACCTTTTTGGAGAGATTTTTACACCATTGTTTAACCATTATTGTGAGAGATTGTAAGAAGATTTTGGAGAGATTTCAAGGAGAAGACTTTTTGGAGCTCGGGGTTCGTGATAGGTGCCAGGATCGTTGTCGTTCACTCCACGAGAGTTCTTTCTTCGTTCTTTTCACTTTTATTGTTGAACTATGATTTTGTATTTGAGTTTAGTAGGATTTATAGTGGACATGAGTAGCTAAACTTGTTATCTTAGGGATAGATGTAGCCTTTTAATTATGTTATTCTCATTGAATTATCGCCTTTGGTTTATTGTAATGCTTTTATTCATGCAATTGCATCCTTAATGCTTATAGACTCTTGATCACGGTTTATTTGTTCTTAGGTCTGAATTTATTTTTGAGAAAGATATTTTAGATATGATCTCATTTGCATGACTGATAGTTACTTTGACATGAGAATGATTGAAGTGCTATTAGAAACCCATAAGCATTGAACTTAGTGTCATGTTTGATTTTTAGGTTGAACAGAGATGTTTAATTCTATGTCCTGCATGAGATTCACTTGCCTCGAGAGAGGTTATTTGTTATCTTAGTTTCTTGGTTTATAAAAGCGGTCAAGAAACCATTAGCATGATATCAATAAAATAGTTAATTAATTGGTGAAATCTAGTCCCTAAGATATTCGTCTCTCCTGATTGTTCTCAACTTTCACTCTTTGATTTTGTGTCTTCACCTCACTTTAAGTCTAATTTTCTAGATAAAATTGAGTGGTGTTATTGATAGGAATTGATTGAATTAAATACCCAATCATGTGGACGATACTCGTACTCAAATTCACTATATTAAAACTTGACCCGTACACTTGCGGTATTGCAAAATTTACGCAACAGTAGCGTTGCAACGCCACGACGTGGAGCACACTAACCTTGACGTTGGACGTTGCAGCGTTGCAACGCTGCCCACGACGTTGCAACGTCGCACGCGTAGTGGGTGTGAGCAAAGGCGGTTTCGCAAACGTGGGCAGTTAAGAAGAAAATGGGGCAGTTTATTTTCGTATTTTCTTTATTTTATTTTGTTCAAATGTATTTTAATTTATGTTTTAATTATTTTATTAAATAATATTAATATAATAGTTCCAAGGTTTACTAGAAACCTAGTTTTTATTTCCTGCCTGTTAGAACAATGTATTTCTGTTTCTTTTCAAGGCAATAAAGCGTTTATTTTCCGAAATAGAAACTTAATTTGTTCAGCTTCACTTGAGAATAATTTGTATGTTTTGAAACCTAATTCAGTCAAAAGTGTTTTGAATACTGAATTGTTTAAAACGGTAGAAACGCGAACTAAGAGAGCGAAAGTTTCTCCTAAGGAAAATGCCCATCTTTGGCATCTACGGTTAGGCCACATTAATCTCAATAAGATTAAGAGACTAGTGAAGAGTGGACTTCTAAACGAGTTGGAAGAAAACTCTTTACCGGTGTGTGAGTCATGCCTCGAAGGCAAAATGACCAAACGTTCTTTTAGTGGAAAAGGATATAGAGCCAAAGAGCCCCTTGAGCTGGTACATTCTGACCTCTGTGGTCCGATGAATGTTAAAGCACGAGGTGGTTATGAATACTTCGTGTCTTTCATAGATGATTACTCGAGATAAGGGTATATTTACCTAATGCATAAGAAGTCTGAAACTCTTGAAAAGTTCAAGGAATACAAGACTGAGGTTGAGAACCTGTTAGGTAAATCGCTTAAAACACTTCGATCGGATCGAGGTGGAGAGTATATGAACACTGAATTCCATGACTATATGATAGAACACGGAATTACGTCCCAACTATCAGCACCTGGTATGCCACAGCAGAATGGTGTATCGGAGAGGAGAAACAGAACCTTGTTGGACATGGTTCGGTCGATGATGAGCTATGCTCGTCTCCCTGATTCTTTTTGGGGTTACGCAGTGGAGCCTGCGGTCTATATTTTGAACATCGTTCCATCGAAGAGTGTTTGTGAAACACCTTTCGAACTAAGAAGTGGACGTAAAGGTAGTTTACATCACTTCAGACCCACGTGTTGGTGTCAAACCCGAAAAAGTTAGAACCCCGTTCGAAATTGTGCCTATTCGTAGGTTACCCTAAAGAGACTAGGGGTGGTCTATTTTACGATCCTAAGGAAAATAAGGTGCTTGTGTCGATAAACACCACTTTCCTAGAGGAGGACCACGTCAGGGATCATTTACCAAGGAGTAAAATTGTGTTAAACGAAATGGACAGTACATCAACAAGAGTTGCTGATGGGGCTAGTACATCAACAAGTGTTGTTGATCCTAGCACGTCTAGTCAAATCCATTCCCAAAAGTTGGGAATGCCTCGACGTAGTGGGAGGGTTGTGAGACAGCCTGATCGTTACATGGGTTTAACTGAAACCTCAGTCGTTACTCCTGATGATGACTGCGAGGATCCATTGACCTATGATCAGGCAATGGCTGATGTTGACAAAGACGAATGGATTAAAGCTATGGACCAGGAAATGGAGTCTATGTACTTCAATTCCGTCTGGGAGCTTGTGGATCAACCGGATGGGGTAAAACCTATTGCTTGCAAATGGATCTACAAGCGTAAACGTGGCGTAGATGGGAAGGTGCAAACCTTCAAAACCCGACTAGTGGCAAAGTGTTTTACCCAGGTTGAAGGGGTTGACTATGAGAAAACCTTTTCACCTGTTGCCATGGTAAAGTCGATCAGGATCCTTCTGACCATTGCCGCGTATTATGACTACAAGGTATGGCAGATGGACGTCAAAACAACCTTTCTGAATGGCAAACTTGATTAAACCATCTACATGGACTAGCCCAAAGGGTTCATTGCCCAAGGCCAAGAGCAAAAGGTTTGCCGGCTTCATAGGTCTATTTATGGACTGAAACAAGCTTCGAGGTCTTGGAATATAAGGTTTGATGAGGCGATCAAATCTTATGGCTTTGATCAAAATGTCGACGCGAGCCTTGTGTCTATAAGAAAATCGTTGACAAAGCGCGATTTTTAGTGTTGTATGTGGATGATATTCTTCTCATTGGGAATGAGGTAGAAGTTCTTACTTACGTGAAGAAATGGCTAGCTTCGCAATTCCAAATGAAAGATTTGGGAGAAGCTCAGTATGTTCTAGGTATCCAGATAGTTCGAAACCGGAAGAACAGAACGTTAGCCATGTCTCTGTTGGGATTTTTTTCCTAATCTCGTGTTTGTAAATTCTTGCTTGAAATTAATAAGAGTTATTTATTTCATTACTTTGTGTCTCGCAATATTTACAAACTTTTCCAATAAACTAAGCTCCAAGGTCATTGAATTTATTAGAGAACTAGAACTTGAATGGTGTGTAGTGGACACACAGGGAGGATCACGTTCGAGTTAATGACCCGAACGGTCTCTGATATATGGATAGGGTTGGAGACCTAATCCTCGGATACACTGTGGATGCGGCCGCTTTGTATTAGATACAAACGCGATGATCCGACTTCGTTCATGTGGTTGACATGCGAGTGGGGCATCTTGTGCAATGAGATTGTACAAAGATCGGACCGTGAATTATTAGACCTCATGATGTAACACCGCTGTGATGAGACTAATAACTTCGTGATGACCATTAGTGACTCGACACAATCCTAAGCGTGTTACGGACTCGCATCTGCGGTGCGTCCTTTGACTAGTATGGGTGAGGGTGGTCACGATTACTCTCCCCAATATGCCTATCTTCTCGTGGACGAGGACCAAGTAGGGAGCTGGAAACTTAACTATGCGAAATGGAATTCACTCGTTCCGCTTTAGGAAAACTAGAGGGGTTGTTCCCTTAGTCTTGTCTCCTGGGCTTGGACAACGAGCGCCCACCTTCTCACTGGCCCGAGAAGGGTGTTGTGTATGGTTGGACCATCACAATATGTTGTTCATTAGAGGAGCAAGTGGGGACTTAAGGAACAAGAGGTAGACACGAGGTAAAACGGTAATTTGACCCAGTAGTGTCTCTGAACAACCCGTAAAGGGTTGACTCATGGGCATTGGTTATATCAGTGGACACGTAATATTCTACTATGACGGGAGTGCAGCTACGCGCTATAGTGAAATGTTACTGTAGCTAATGAATGTTGATTAACCGGGTCAAAGAGTTTGACAGGTTAATCTCGGATCATTGGAGCCCGTCACTATAGGTCCATTAGGTCCCTCGTTGACTCAATCTGGGTTAAAAGAAGGGTTAATGTTTTGGTATGAAATTGAAGTGTTCAATTTAACTTTAAGGGCATTTATGTCATTTATATGAGATATGAATGATATAATATATAGTTTAATGTGAATGAGATTCATAATAAACTATAGGTTAGCCTAATTGTTGAATTAGGGTTAATTGGAGAAATTCATTGAGATAAATTAAATTGGATGTGATTCAATTTAATTAATCCACAATTATTGCAAATGAGATTTGCAATATGAGATATGAGATATCTTATATTATGTGATTATGCAAATGAGATTTGCATAACCTATGATTGTGGTAAAATGGTAATAATGTGAAGATTTTAACTCTATCATTCCCACTATTTAAACCCTTTGCAAGAAGGGATTGGGAAGCATTCTCTCATTTTTTGATTTTGATCAAAGAGAAGAGATCAAAATTCTCTCTACTCTCTCAACTCTCCTCCCTCTCCAAAACTCTAGAGTCCCACAACTCTCCTCCTTTCCAAAGGAAGAACAACCAAGACTCCAAGTGGTTGTGTTCGGATTTCGTTCGAGAGAAGGTTTTGTTGAGATCGAGAAGCACAAAGCGTTCATGATCAAGGAAGGATTTAGAAGATCTGTCTACAACAAGTAAGTACGTTCTTCTAGTTATAAATTCTTCCTCTTTTGTATGTTTAGCCTAGATCTAATAGTTAGATCATTTTGACAAAATTCAAGTAGCGTAATGATACCATGACGATTCGATCGTCTTTTCATTTGCGCGATTTTCATTCCTTCAATTGGTATCGAGCCATTTTGATGGTTCTTCATTATGCACTGTTTTTTGTTAAAATAGGTGGGTGATTTACTTTAAATTCATGAGATGAATGTTGGTTTGCGAATTTGGATGTTTTCGATTTTGGCACTAGTTTAGATTTACAATTTATGTTGATGAGATCAATGTAAGGGCCTGTTATTTTTGGGCATTTTGTTGTAAATCGAGTCAGTAAAAGTCCGAGTCTTTAGTAGCAAGAGTTCTTTGTGAAGAAATCGGAGCGCAAACGCGCGATTTTCAAAGCACAAACAAAGAAAGGAGTTTGTTGTGCAGCGACGACGCGTTGAGACGCCAGCTTCCTCCTGGCGTCTCAACGTTGTGCCAGCGGAGCAAGCGCGCGCTGCGGGAGAGCGTTACAGCAACGCTAGCGTAGGCGTTACGTTACGCGCCGCGGCGTTGAGAATGCTTTGGGTCGACGTTGGAAGCGGCAACGTTACCGCGCTACCACACGTTACCAGCAACGCGCGCGCGATAATGTGGCGATTTGCAACTTCGATTTATGCGAGGCGTGGCGTTTCGATCTTTAGTGGGCGCTTTTTTCGAATTTCTTTTATTTTTAATTTTTTAAAATATATTTATTTGATTTATTTAATTATTTTATTAAATAATATTAATATAAGAGTTATATTAATGTTATTTAATTAAATAATTGCCCCTAGGTTCCAAAACCGGTCCAATTTTGCTATTTAATTATTTTATGCATGAGATGTATGATTTAATTTAATTTCTATGTGCATAATGTATGTCATATAGATTTAAAATCCCACCTTAGGTTAAACATTTCATGCATCATTTATATTATAAGAGTTATAATATATAGTTTGCATGATAGATTATATTATAAGAGTTATAATATAATTAAATGCATGTTTAATTTAATTAATATAAGTGTTATATTTTTTAGATTAAAGTATGTTCATGCATTAATATTCATGTGATGAATTATATTATGTTATAGTATATAGTTATTCATGTGATGAATGATCAAACACTATAACATAGAAATGCATACAACCTAAGTTAATTATTAGTTTTAAAGAGTTTAGAACTTGAATAATTAGACTTAGGTTTTCTTTTTTCTAATGAGATTAGAAATTAGGAAATCAAAGTTTAGTCTATGAATGGAGACGATTAGTAACTCTACAATCAAGGAAGGTTTTGTCTAAAGGTCAGGGTATTTAAGTTGACGCTTGCGAACACCCCTACACAGAAACCGACACAGGAGTGAATTCGGTCCGGAGATTCTTAGAGTATACTTATCATGAGTGCCGCTAATTAAAAGTGTTTTAATTTACTCACATAGACCTCAGTTATAATGTGATTATAGACTTAGGCTAATACCATATAAGAGTTTTATTGGTAGACTTAGGTAAATTTTAGTCGATTTATCTAGGTCAATCCCTATTAAAATTAAAGTGCTGAGTGGGAGGAAATAAAGTGTATGAGATACATTTAAATTTCCAACCATAAATCTCCGTTAAGTCCGCACCGTGAGATCTATACTCGACCTCGTGGCGCAAATGGGAGCGTCCCCCTTCGGGTGGCATTTGTATAGGTCAATATCATCGTGGATGGAGAGAGTACTTATAGTGAGTGGGAGCGGGACTTGTGAAAAACGAGACCCACGGTCTCTTCTTTCGATTCACACCGTGAGACGCCTATGATCTGCTCTTTAGTTTGGCTGGACCGCACAACCCCTTCCAGAGGGCACGATCATGGGAGTCGAACACCGTGAATTCGAAAGGGATACAATTTCTGGTTGGTTTTCCTTCTTGGTTCACCGCCCGGTGGCTATTGTTTTTGAGCGGATGCTTGGAAACTTAAAGATTGAGGGTGACACTCACGAATTCGTTAAGTGTTAATGAATTCAACCGAACAATGGTAATTGGACGCCTAATAGAATAAGAGTTATTCTGGGATTAGGGTCTGATCGAGAAAGTCTCGTTCTAGAGGAGGAGTGTTTTGTTCACCTTTCGGTGGCGGTCATTCTAACCTTTAGGGTATCATTGCAAAATTTTGAATGACCTAGGGATCATGAAACAATTTTGCTAAAACTTGATTGGATTTCAAAAGTTTTTTTTGCGAGACTAACACAAAGTTTTCTTAATTTTTCACTTTAAAACATGTCTAAGCGCAATAATAGCTCTACTACTACTCTCCGATAAATTAGTGGGAGATAATTACCAAAGTTGGAAAATCAACATTAACACAATTTTGGTAATCGGCGACATTAAGTTCGTGTTGTCCGAGGAGTGTCCTCGGATGTCGGGCTCGACTGCGTCGCGAAGTGTTCGTGATGCATACGATCGATGGATCAGGGCCAATGAAAAGGCCAAGGTCTACATCATTGCCAACATGTCTGATGTTTTGGCAAATAAGCATGAGCTGATGGTCACCACCAAGGAGATCATGGAGTCCTTGCAGGAAATGTTTGGACAACGATCCTTTCGGTCGGCATGACTCGCTTCAAATACGTCTTCAATGCACGGATGAAAGAGGGGTCGTCATCCGTGAACATGTTCTAGAACATGATGACCCACTTTAATCTAGCCGAGATGAACGGGGCTTCGATCGATGAGTCGAGCCAAGTCGTTTTATTCTGGAGACTCTTCCAAGAGTTTCCTTTAGTTTCAGAGCAATGTTTGTTATGAACAAAATTAGTTGTACTCGACTACCCTCCTCAATGAGCTCACAATTTTCAGTCCTTGAGCAGGTCAAGGCATCGTGTCTCGAGGCAAATGTTGCTGCGGAGTCTTATCACGGTGGTTTCACCTGCAGGACGAAACTCGTTGCTCCTCTTCACGCCCGAAAGGGAAGAAGAGGATGAAGAGGTAAATCGACCGAGCCGCCGCCTGCAAGGGGCAGAAAGGTCAAGAACGTTGCGAGAGAGAAGAAAGTATTTCCACCTGCAATGGGGCGGACATCTTTGGAAGAGGAACCGCCCCAAATTCTTGGCGAGAGGAAGAATCAAGGTAAATGTGATTTACTTGTGATGAAACTTGTTTAGTGGAGAGTAGTGACTCTTCCCGGATATTGATTCGGCGCCACTAACCATGTTTGTTATTCTTTTCAGAGATTGATTCTGGCGATCAACTGCGAGAGAGTGAGGTGACTCTACGGGTTGGATCTGGGGAGCTTGTCTCTGCTGCGCGTCGACGGCACGAGTGAAGCTACACTTTGGCGGGAAATACTTATTATTAGATAATTTGTACATTGTACCAAGGTTTACTAGAAACCTTGTTTCCATTTCCTGCCTAATTGAACAATCTATTTGTGTTTCTTTTGAATTAAATAAAACGTTTATTTCTTTCAAAGGCAATGTTATTTGTTCAGCTTCACTCGAGCATAATCTGTATGTTTTGAAACCTAATTCGGTCAAAAGTGTTTTGAATACTAAATTGTTTAAAACTGCAGAAACACGAATTAAGAAAGCGAAAATTTCTCCTAAGGAAAATACCCATCTTTGGCATCTACGGTTAGGCCACATTAATCTCAATAGGATTGAGAAACTAGTGAAGAGTGGACTTCTAAACGAGTTGGAAGAAAACTCTTTACCGGTGTGTGAGTCATGCCTTGAGGGCAAAATGACCAAACGTCCTTTTAGTGGAAAAGGATATAGAGCCAAGGAGCCTCTTGAGTTAGTACATTCTGACCTCTGTGGTCCGATGAATGTTAAAGTTTGGGGCGGTTATGAGTACTTCGTGTCTTTCATAGACGATTACTCGAGGTATGGGTATATTTACCTAATGCACAGGAAGTCTAAAACTCTTGAAAAGTTCAAGGAGTATAAGACTGAGGTTGAGAACCTCTTAGGTAAATCGCTTAAAACACTTTGATCGGATCGAGGTGGAGAGTACATGGACACTGAATTCTAGGACTATATGATAGAACATGGAATTACGTCCCAACTCTCAGCGCCTGGTATGCCACAGCAGAATGGTGTATCGGAGAGGAGAAACAAAACCTTGTTGGACATGGTTCGATCGATGATGAGCTATGCTTGTCTCCCTGATTCTTTTTGGGGTTACGCAGTGGAGACTACAGTCTATATTTTGAACAACGTTCCATCGAAGAGTGTTTGTGAAACACCTTTCGAGCTCTGGAGTGGACGTAAAGGCAGTTTACATCACTTTAGAATTTGGAGATGCCCGACCCACGTGTTGGTGTCAAACTCGAAAAAGTTGGAACCCCGTTCAAAATTGTGCCTATTCGTAGGTTATCCTAAAGAGACTAGGGGTGGTCTGTTTTACGATCCTAAGGAAAATAGGGAGCTTGTGTCGACAAACGCCACTTTCCTAGAGGAAGATCACGTCAGGGATCATTTACCAAGGAGTAAAATTGTGTTAAATGAAATGGGCGATTACATCGCCAAGAGTCTTGATGGGGCTAATCGTCAACAAGTGTTTTGATCCTAAAGCGTCTAGTCAAATCCGTTCCCAAGAGTTGGGAATGTCTCGGCGTAGTGGGAGGGTTGTGAGACGACTGATCGCTACATGGGTTTAGTTTGAAACCTCAATTGTCGCTCCCCGATGATGATCATGAGGATCCATTGACCTATGATCGAGCAATGGTTGATGTTGACAAAGACGAATGGATTAAAGCTATGGACCGGAAATGGAGTCTATGTACTTCAATGCCGTGCGGGAGCTTGTGGATCAACCGGATGGGGTAAAACCTATTGGTTGCAAATGGATCTACAAGCGTAAACGTGGCGTAGATGGGAAGGTGCGCACCTTCAAAGCCCGACTAGTGGCAAAGGGTTTTACCCGAGTTGAAGGGGTTGACTATGAGGAGACCTTTTCACCGTTGTCATGGTAAAGTCGATCGTGGATCCTTACGCCATTCATGTGTATTATGACTACGAGGTATGGCGGATAGACGTCAAGACAACCTTTTGAAATGGCAAACTTGATGAGACCATCTACATGGACCAACCCAAAGGTTCATTGCCCCAAGGCCAAGAGTAAAAGGTTTGCTAGCTTCATGGGTCCATTTATGGGTGAAACAAGCGAGGTCTTGGAATATAAGGTCGATGAGGCGATCAAATCTTATGGCTTTGATCAAAATGTCGACGAGCCTTGTGTCTCACGAAAATCGTTGACAAAACCGTCGCATTTTTGGTGTTGTATGTGGGCGATATTCTTCTCATTGGGAATGAGGTAGAATTTCTTCGACGCGTTAAGAAGTGGCTAGCTTCGCAATTCCAAATGAAAGATTTGGGAGAAGCTTAGTATGTTCTAGGTATCTAGATTGTCCGAAATCGGAAGAACAGAACGCTAGCCTTGTCTCAGGCGTCTTATATTGACAAGATGTTGTCTAAATATAAGATCACGAGAACTCCAAGAAGGGGCTTTCTTGCCTTTTCGGCATGGGGTTCACTTGTCTGAGATCGAGTGTCCTAATACTCCTCAAGATGTTGAGGATATGAGACCAGATTCTATATGCTTCATTTGTAGGGCTGATGTATGCCATGTTGTGTACTAGGCCCGACATCTATTATGCAGTAGGAATTGTCAGTAGATATCAGTCTAATCCGAGTTAGATCAACGGACACCGTAAGTAAAGGCAATCCTCAAGTATCTTAGGAGAACGAGGAACTACAACTTAGTGTATGGTAGTGAGGATTTGATCCTTACGGGATACACGTGATCTCGACTTCGGGCCGATAAGGGTTCTAGAAAATCCACTTCGTGTCACCTTCATTCTAAATGGAGGAGTCGTAGTATGGCGAAGCATCAAGCGAGGATGCATCGCGATTCCACTATGGAAGCGGGTATGTTGCGCCTTGTGAAGGCTGCAAAGGAAGTTTGTTTGGCTTAGGAAGTTCATGACCGATTTGGAAGTTGTTCCAAATATGAACTTGCCGATCACACTCGCTACGTGATAACGATGGTGCGATAGCCAACTCATGTGAGCCTCGGAGCCATAAGAGAAGGCAAACATATTGAGCGCAAGTATCATCGTCGATCACGGAGATTGTGCACCGCGAGACGTGATACCACGCAGATAGCGTTGGAGCACAACGTGGTGATCCATTTACAAAGCCCTCTCATGGCTAAGGTGTTTGAGGTAACCTAGAAGTCTAGGTCTTGAGAGCTTCCCGACTAGGGCAAGTGGGAGATGTGTAAACGGGTATTCAATGCCCTAGTTTATTGTATTACTTCATTGTAATTTATGTACATTTCAGAAATGTATTTTCTCCACTAGCTTAGTCCAAGTGGGAGTTTGTTAGGATTTTTGTCATAATCTCGTGTTTGTAAATTACTGCTTGAAATTAATAATAGTTATTATTTCATTACTTTGTGTCTCGCAATATATACAAACTTTTCCAATAAACTAAGCTCCAGGGTCATTGAATTTATGAGAGAACTAGAACTTGAACGGTGTGTAGTGGACACACAGGGAGGATCACGTTCGAGTTAATGACCCGAACGGTCTACAATATATGGATAGGGTTGGAGACCTAATCCTGGATACACTGTGGATGTGACCCGCTTTGTATTAGATACAAACGAGGTGATCTGACTCGTTTATGTGATTGACATGCGAGTGGGGGCATCATGTGCAATGATATTGTACAAGATCGGACCGTGAATTATTAGACCTACTAATGTTGATGGAGATCTGATCTCCTTGAGCAGCGGAAACGTGATTGGGATCGTTAATGTGCTTGATTGTTTTGCTAAAAAATAAAAACCAGTACATTGACCAAAATAATACAGAACAAGCATTAAATTAACTCTAATCTAATTAGGCATTGATGTTTTACATGCAAACATGCTGCAAGTTTAACAATTAAACCAAAGGGAAGAAAAAGAATACCTTTGTAGTTTCTAATTCTCCAGCACAACAACTCCTTGCTCCTAGCTTTTCAGCAATACAGCAGAACTTCTCTGTTTTTCTCCAAGAAAGACACTACCAATTGGATCACCTCCTATATCTCTGAGTTCTTAAATCTATCTTGGTGGGAAGGTTTCCAACAATTGGAAGAAGAAGGGAATGAGAATGTGAGAGTGAGAGAGAGAGCAATTCTTCAATCGCTTGTGCAATTCTATTGATCGACCGATTGTTCTCACACCCCTTCTCCCTGTTAAGCTATCGATAGGGAGAAGGAAGGGGATAGTGGGGAACGTGTCTGAGTGACACGTTCCTTCATTTATTATTATTAAAATAATAATAATAATATTAAATCAAATTTAATTATTCATTTAAATCATATTTAAATAATACAAATTAAATATCATATATTTAATTTGGATTAAATCTCATTTAATCATATTTCCCCTTTAACCTATAGTTTTAATGTACATCCAGTGCACATTAAATTTTAACCTATAGTTTTCAAAAGTGAATCACATTCCTATTTAATATAATATTTGAACTCTTTCAAATATTCAATTCTCTCACATAATTTAATATGAATCATATTCACATTAAATTTATAACATATAGTTCCAAAACTATATATTATATTGTATCAATATACATTAAATGTATTCTCTAATGAATTTGAACATTTCAAATTCAAATGATCTAAGAACCCTTTACGAGCTGAAGGTGGACCTAATGGACCTACAGATCGTAAGCTCCAACGATCTGAGATTGCTCGGTTAATCTCATTAACCTCCCAATCAACATTCGTTAATCATGAACACTCTCCACTAAAGTCCCACAGCTGCACTCTTCTCACTGCAGATATATTTCTGTGTCCATGGATATTGACCAATAACAGCAAGTCAATCCTTCACGAATGTTCGTAACACCACGGTTAGGTCAAATTACCGCTTTACCCCCAGGTTACATCTTGTGCCTTAAGTACCAAATGCAGTGTCTTCTCTAATGAACAATTTGTTTGTGGTCCTACCAACAAACAAAGTCCCTCTTGGGCCAATGAGAGGGTCGGGCCCTTTGTTCAAGTCCCGGAGACACCACTTAAGGGAACATTCCTCTACTTACCCTAGTAGGCGGGAAGGAGTGAATTCCATCTTGCTAAGTTAAGTTCTCAGCCGCTCACTCGGTCTTGTCCCCAAGAAGGTAGGCATATTGAGTCGGCGAATCTGGCCACTCTCACCCATACTAGTCAAAGGACAATCCCTCAAAACAGGAGTTCGTAACTCGCTCGAGATTGAGATCAAGTTGCTAGGTCATCCTAGTGAAATAGAAACCTAACTAGTCAACGAGTTACAAACTTAGAGATTACTATTTCGTGGTCCTGATCTTATGTAATCTCATTACATAGGATATCCTCACTCACATGTCATCTACACGAACACGTTAGGATCACGGTGTTTGTATCAAATACAAAGTGGGCCACATCCATAGTTTTACCGGGGTAAGGTACCCAAACCTTATCCCCAACTATAGACCCTTTAGGTTGTATCTCGAACCGAGATTCTTTTTATGTACATTACATTGAGGCTTAAAGATTCATTTAATGACTTTGGATATTTAGTTTATTGGATTTAGGGTTTAAATAAAGGCAAACTCGTAGATAACGAACAATAACACTTTATTGAAATAATAACACTTTATTACATTAATTAGAACATAATTATAAACTACGAGTTTTAGGGCACAAATCCCAACAGATGTAACACCGTTGATAGTAAGGACTAATAACTTCGTAGATGACCATTAGTGATTCGACTGAATCTGAGCGTGTTACGGACTCACATCTGCATGGGGTTTGTCCTTTGACTAGTACGGGTGAGGGTGGTCACAGCTACTCGCCCAATATGCCTATCTTCTCAGGGATAGGACCAAGTAGGGAGCTGAGAACTTAACTACGCGAGATGGAATTCACTCGTTCCCGCCTTTGAGGAAATTAGAGGGGGTGTTCCCTTAAGTGTTATCTCCAGGGCTTGGACAACGGGCACCCACCTTCTCACTGGCCCGAGAAAGGTGTTGTGTATGGTTGAACCATCACAATATGTTGTTCATTAGAGGAGCAGTGGGGACTTAAGGAACAAGAAGTAGACACGAGGATAAAATAATGGTTTGACCTAGTCGTGTCTCACGAACAACCTTTGTGAAGGGTCGACTCATGGGCATTGGTTATATCGGTGGACACGTAATATTCTCGTGACCGATGGGAGTGCAAATCACGGGCTATAGTGGAGTGTTACCGTAGCTAATGAATGTTGATTGGCCAAGGTCAAAGAGTTTGATAGGTTAATCTCGTATCATTGGAGCTCAAATCACTTTGGGTCCATTAGGTCCTCTCGGTTGGCTCAATCTGGGTTTAAAGAAGGGTTAATGTTTTGGTGTGAATTGAAGTGTTCAATTTCACTTAAAGGAGCATTTATGTCATTTATATGAGATATGAATGATATAATATATAGTTTAATGTGAATGAGATTCATAATAAACTATATGTTAGCCTAATTGTTGAATTAGGGCTAATTGGAGAAATTAATTGAGAGAAATTAAATTGAATGTGATTCAATTTAATAAATTCACATTATTGCAAATGTGATTTGTAATATGAGATATGAGATATCTTATAATATATGGTTATGCAAATATGATTTGCATAACCTATAGTTGTGGTAAAGTGGTAATAATGTGGAGATTTTAACTCCATCAATTTCCACTATTTAAACCCTTTGCAAGAAGGGTTTCCTAAGCTACTCCCTCATTTTTTTGGATTCTCACCAAAAAGAAGAGAAGCTTTTCTCTCTAAAATCTCGCCTCCCTTCTCCAAAACAAAAAGTCCCACTACTTCCTTCTTTCCAAAAGGAGAACAACCGAGAAGCCATTGGTTGTGTTCGATTTTTGTTCGAGAGAAGATTTCGTAGAGATCGAGTTTGCACGAAGAGTTCGTGATCCGCTGGAAAGGAATTCTAGAAGATTGTCTTCAACAAGTAAGTTTACTTTACTTCCTGTTTTTCTTTCCTTTGAGCATGTTTAGCCTAGATTATTTGATAATTGATTTTAATGAAATTCGAGTAGCGTAACGATACCTCGACGATTCGATCGTCTTCCGCTGCGCGGGGATTCTCATTCCTTTCATCGATTTAATAAATGACATTACAGGTCGAAGGTTTCACGGATACTACAACACTAATTGCCACTGTTGCAAGTTTACAAGATAAAAGTCTGTTCATATCAATTGGCAAAAAAGAACCAACCTCTTATGTTGAATTCATATCAAATACACAAAAGTATATGAGCAATGAGGAACTGATATGGTCAAAGGAAGTTACACTTGATCTTGAAAGAAGCAACAAACACATGGAGCAAGATAGAGATCGAGATAACTCCTTCTCGGGTTCAAAAAGGAGGAGGATCGAGGACTGAGACCGAGGTCGAGGCCGACCAGACCATAAAGTCATCCCCAACCAACAGTTCGATAGTTATACCGCAATGACTCTTCCTCTTGAGAAGATCTTGATGGAAATTTGCCATATAAATTTGGTGAAATTTTCATACAAGATGAGGACACCATCTAGAAAAAGAGATGATAAGACATCTAAAAGGATTTAGAATCTAAAAGTCTTGTTCCTTGACTTGGTTGTTAGATTTAATTTCTCTTTTATTTCATATCATTTGGTATCAAATGAGGATTGAAAATGCAATCGAAATGAGTATTTGTGTTTTATTTTAGTTTAGAGCTAATGTTTCTTTGTAATTCTATGTAATTTAGGTTGCATGCTTAGAATCGTTTAAGCTTGACTTGATCGATCTTGCTTGTGGAGTGATTTGAATCTCAAACAAGTTTCCTTGTGTTGAGATATTTGATCAACAAGGGCAATCTAGCTTTTACTTTTCTTGAGTTGATTTTCAAAATTCGTTTTGGGGTTTTTGAGATTGAGTTTTAAAGGTCTTGTTTCTTAGCAAGATTGTTAAATCCAATCATCAAAGATTACTTAACACTTTGACATTATAATCTTTAGATTCTTTAAAATCAGGTTGAGTTTGGGATTTTTTTATTTTAGATCTAAAGGTCTTGTTTCTTGACATGGTTGTTAGATTTAATTTCTCTTTTTATCAAGAGACACGATTAAGTACTACCTCTTTCACAGGGATCATGGGCATGCAATCCACAAATGTTATCAACTCCAGAATGAGATCGAACCCCTAATCAGAAAAGGGCATTTGAAGGAATATGTTAAAGAAGGATCTCAGTCGACGTCGATCGGAGGTGGCCGAGGCCGACCAGATACAGGCTGAGGGCGACCTGATATGAGTGAGGTCGAGCAGATAACGAACACCATCTTTATTTATGAAAGATAAATATTTAAAATACCTAAACAAATTAAAGTGAAGTATTTTACTATTTTTCTAAGTATTATCATTCAGAATGAAAGTTACTAATATGTACTTGTGAAGTTATCTTCAAATCAACTAAATCAATAATAATAATAACAATAATAATAATTTAATTTCAACTCTCTTTTAAAATTGACTTCAAAATTATTTTCTCTCACATTGTCATCATGATGAAAACTATCTAAACAACTAAGACAAAAAAAAAAGAAAAGTGAGAGCCAAGTTACAATAAATAAATAAATATATAAATAAATAAATAAATATATATATATAGACTAATTCTAACATTTAAAACAATATATTTAAATTTTAACTATTTCAAAACTATAGGAACTAAATTTATAATTAAACCTTATTTTTTAATTCAACAAAAAGTGGACGTGACATTAAATTTATGACTTCTTAGTTGAATATATATTATGTAAAAATAGGAACTAAATTTATGACTTTTTAAAATTAGGGACTAAATTTATAATTTGACTAAAATAGGCAGAGTGAGAAATTTTCCTCTCACACTTTTTTGCAAAGATTATGTAAAAATTCCGTTTTGAAAAGAGCTCTCTCTCTCTCACATAAATAAGTTGGGGTGAGGCAAGGCAAAGTGGCAACCTCTTATCCATTGTTTTATCAACAAAGCCTCCAAATGCCAATTTACCAACACAAGTTTTCCTCTCCACTCCTCTCTCAGTCCTCCATTCTCCATTGCTTCTTCTTCTCCACCACCCAGTTCTTCAATTCCCCATCTCTGAAATCCTTCCTCAATCTTCTCTTTTCCATTTCCCAATGAAACCCTTTTCATATTCCTCACATTTTCCCTTCTGGGTCACCTCCCGAGTTCAATTTTGAATGATTTCTTCTTTAATGTCCGCCATAGTTGCAGAGTAGCAGAACCCAGTTGGAGTGCAGAGTAGCAGAACCCAGTTGGAGAACGAAGAAGAAGAAGAACAAGGCGATGTCGTGTTTACTTCCCCAATTCAAGTGCCATCCTGAAACATTCTCAATCCAATTTAAGACCACCGCCATCACGATTACAACTACGGCTAACTATTCTCACCATCATAGCTTTCTTCCCACTGCCAATTCCACTTACAGTGAGTGTTTTACTCTGGCATTCTCTCTTTTTTCGACCTTTTGTTTTGTTATCTTCAAATGGGGTTTTGCTGTTTTGCGTTGCTTCATTGTCAAGCTTGGCTAAAATGGCTCGTGACTAGTTGGTTAGTTCAGCCTTATGTTCAAGTTTTTGAGTTGGATTGCTTGAAATGTTGTTCTGAGATTCTTTGTTTTAGGTGGCCATCATGTTGTGTGCAAGGATTTACAAATGTGGTTGTTTAAGCCGTGTTTGATAATTTTTTGTTTTTGGTTTTTGAATATTAAACATATAAATAATATTACTTCCACCTCTGAATTTCCATATTTTCTTATGTATTTTTTACCTATGTTTTGAAAAACCAAACCGAGTTTTTAAAACTAAAAAAGTAGTTTTCAAAAACTTATTTTTGATTTTGGAATTTGGCTAGAAACTCAAATGTTTGAGAGGTGAAAACCATTATAGGAAAGATGAAAAGTACACTAGATAAATTGTGAGAAAATAAGCCCAATTTTTTAAAACCAAAAGCTAAAAAGCAAATGGATATCAAATAGCACCTTCGTGTCTAAGTTCTGGTTTGTATTAAAGCATTTCCCAAATGGTGCTGATTTTGATGTTGCTATTGTATCTGATAAAGATTGAGACTTAAATTTCCCTTTTCAAGTAATATCGTGCAAGTTTGAAGAGGTTGAATGTTCCTCGTGTTATTGAAATACTAAGTTGTGTTATCTGCCATAGATATGGTTTATTAGTCTAGGCTGGGCCATTTTGGCTATGTGGTGCTCAATGAAGTGATGGGAAAATATGTCCAATCCATTTTAGAGAACAAATTCTAGTTAAAACAAGATGCCTCCAAGGCAAAATAATGATGGATGTAGTTTTTGAGACCATTCATTCAATTTGTCTACTATTTACCCAGATTATCTTTAATGATGTATGTAACCAGTAGTTGGATAGAATGTTAGCTTGGTGTAGCTTTGTTGGTTAGAGATAAAATATAGTTGCACACAACGTATCCAACAATCAATTTTCTCTCTTTAAACATTTAGGCCCCATTTGATAACTATTTCCACATCACATACCTAGGATTAATTCCTACGTGTTTCCTTTTCAACCAAATGTAGTAAGTTCAGGCGATTGTCTGGTGAGAATGTAGAGGTGCGCACAAGCTGACCTACTCATCGATATCAAAAAAAAAAAAAAAGAAACACTATTTCTACCCATGAGTTTCTTTGCTTTGTTATCTACTTTTTACAAATGTTTTCAAAATCCAAGTCAAGTTTTGAGATCTAAAAAGTAGTTTTGACCCCGTTTGATAACCATTTGGTTTTTGAAAATTATGCTTGTTTTTTCACAATTTCTCTCCATCTTCTCTACAATGATGCCCATTTTTCTTAAGGTACCACTTAAGTTTCTAGCCAAATTTCAAAAACAAAAACAAGTTTTTAAAAACTACTTTTTTTAGTTTTCAAAACTTAGCTTGGTTTTTTAAAACATAGGTACAAAGTAGATAAGAAAATATAGAAACTCATTGGTAGAAGTTGTTATTTTAGGCTTAATTTTCAAAAACCAGAAACAAAAAACAAAATGGTTATCAAACGGGGTCTTTGTTTTTTAGATTTGGTCAAGATTTCAAATCTTTCCTTAAGTAAGATGAAAATCATTCTAAAGAAATTGGAAGAAAACAAGCACGATTTTTAAAAACAGAAAACGAAAAATGAAGGCCATATTTGATAACTATTTGGTTTTTGAAAATTGTTCTGGTTTTCTGGTAACTTCTCTATAATGGTTTTCATATTCTCTACAATGATTTTCATCTTTCTTTAGGAAACATAGCCAAATTCCAAAAAACAAAAACAAAGTTTTTGAAAACTTGACTTAGTTTCTGTAAACATATGGAAAAAGTAGATAAGAAAACATGGAAACTCATAGGTAGATGTAGTATTTATAGGCTTTATTTTCAAAAACCAAAAATAAAAAACCAAATGGTTACCAAACAGGATCGAAATCGTTATCAAACAAAGACCTTAGTTACTATCAGTATTGAGTTGGTCTTGTTTAGCTATTGGGGGTGATTGCTTACTTATTGTTTAAGTAGAATGGAGAAGCAAAGTCCCAAGCATATGAAATTTTTGCACCAGAGGGTCCTAGAGCAAGAAGCAAAGTTTTCTGTGTCGATTTCTACTCTTATGTGAAACACTCTTAAAACAGCTGATTTCCCATTAGAATTTTCGTCTAAATGAAACATGATTAAAAGTTTTGATAGATGAAAGTATATTGATGATCCATCTATAACTAAGAAGTTCATTTAATTGAATGTTAGTGCCAGCAATGCCGATAGATTTTATTGAAATATTTTCTTGTAAAATTTTGAATCATGCAGCTAAAGTCAGAGATCCTCATAGTTTACGGACACAATGTATCTTGTCCGCAGCATCACCACCAACATCGACCGGAACAACTACAACATTCAATGTGGATCGACTTAAATTGCCTCCTTTTGATACGAACACCGACTCAGTCTCTGCAGAAAGACTAAGATCATATTTAGGTGCAGTTGAATCGAGCCTAGCCTCAACACTTCTTACCAGTGAGGAGGCTACAATTGCAGCTGCCGCAGCTGAAGCAGTTACTCTTGCAAAAGCAGCCGTCAAGGTTGCAAAGGATGCAGCTCTTCTGGTTAATAATAGCAACTCTTCCAGAACAGGAACAAAATCTCAATCGTCTCTGAAAACTGATACTTTACATTTCAAATGGGCTCAGTTTATGGAATCCGAAAGGGCTGATATAATAGGAGAGTCAATAGGAGTTAATAATCGCCCTGTGGATGGTGATGCTTTGGAACACAGTACCGCAGAATCTGATTATATGGAGCCAACGTCTGAAGAACTTGAACTTTTACAGGATGAACTCTCTAAGAATATAGCCGTAAGATCAAATCGTCAAACAGAACGAAAGGCCAGAAGAACTAGAGCAGCAGAGAAGACTGCTTCTAGTGTGGTGTCATTGAAGTCCGGTTCTAGCAGCAGGAAGAAGCGTAATTCCTTACAAGAAGTTGACTACTCTGACCCATTGCGTTATTTGAGAGCAACTACAAGCACTTCTAGACTTCTTACTGCAACTGAAGAACTTGAACTGTCAGAAGGAATTCAGGTTTGATTTTCAGCCATTTTAACTGTTTTCTAAAATCATGTCTTTCTACTGGATCAAAGACCACATTGCACTTGAGAAAGTTAACATGGATCTGCAAGTGAAAATGAAATAAAATCAACTCATCCATGCCTTCATGAAATTCAGCTT
This sequence comes from Trichosanthes cucumerina, assembly GCA_036507285.1. Lineage (NCBI taxonomy): Eukaryota > Viridiplantae > Streptophyta > Magnoliopsida > Cucurbitales > Cucurbitaceae > Trichosanthes > Trichosanthes cucumerina. The sequence continues at coordinate 72,193,800 of CM071840.1, read as the reverse complement.
CAGAACTCAACTTTACAGTCATTACTAAATCTGGACTTGTTTGTTCGTAACCAAGAAACACCGTGTCAAATAACTTTTGTGATTCATCTCAATCGGATAGAATTTTCAAAATTAATTGGGAATGGAAAAGGTGAAGCAAATGAAGTGGATATACACAAACCAAGGAAAATGTTTGGGTTGATCCTATTTTCTTTAAAACCTAGCAGTATTCTTCAATTTCGAAGAATCGATACTATTGCAGTCAAACCTTGGTGAAAGGGCCGTAGCACTACTAGTTTAAAATTACTGATAGCTCTGTTATGTTCGTTAAAACTTCCAATAAGTAGTCTAATGCAGCTTCTAAATAGAATTAGTTTCCTGCCTTGAATTTGATTCTTGAATGGAATGCATAGAATTATGCTATATCACCATGATGGCTCTTTAGATGGCGTTTTTGGGTTAATATCCAAGTTTATTCGTTATGTTCCACGTGCTCCTTTTGATTACTGACATTTGTTCCAACTATTTCCTGAACCAGGACTTGCTGAAACTGGAAAGACTCCAGGAGGAGCTTGCAGAACGTTATGGGAATGAGCCAACCTTTGCACAATGGGCTGCTGCTGCTGGAGTCAATCAGAGGACGCTGAGAAAGCGTCTAAACCATGGTACTTTTTGTAAAGACAAAATGATAAAAAGCAACATTCGTCTTGTCATATCGATTGCAAAAAATTATCAGGGAGCGGGGATGAATCTCCAAGATCTAGTTCAGGTACTTTTTCATTATTGCACGCCAGCCAAAATGCAAAATTATGAATGCCTTGTTTTAATTTTGAATGACTCATTGCTTGTGTTGTGAGACGCAGGAAGGATGTCGAGGCCTTGTACGAGGTGCGGAGAAGTTTGATGCTTCAAAAGGCTTCAAGTTTTCAACCTATGCTCATTGGTGGATTAAGCAGGCGGTTCGAAAGTCTCTTTCTGATCAGTCCAGGACTATTCGCTTGCCAGTATGTTCTTTTCGCCCGAATTTGTTCCAGCAAAAAAAATATTAAATTGCTTTGTCAAATTCATTATAGAACAATACAGGGGAGAAAAAAATATAACCTATGAAAATGGCAATGAACTTACTTATTATTCACACTTTCCCAACAATCAATGATTGGGCAGTTTCACATGGTGGAAGCAACTTATAGGGTGAAGGAGGCTAGAAAGCAATTATATAGTGAAAATGGAAGACATCCTGACGATGAAGAAATCGCCGAAGCAGCGGGGCTGTCGATGAAGAGGCTTGCTGCAGTATTAATGACTCCAAAAGCACCCCGGTCCTTGGAGCAGAAAATCGGGATCAACCAAAATCTCAAACCTTCGGTCCGTCTTATTGCTACTTGGACTTTTCTTTCTCTCCAATTGCAATATCAACATCTTTTAACTAATTGATTCTCGTGATCTTTTCCAGGAAGTCATTTCCGACCCGGAAGCAGAAACTGCAGAAGATCTGTTGATAAAACAGTTCATGAAGCAGGATCTCGAAAAGGTACTCGACTCCCTTAATCCGAGAGAGAGACAAGTAATTAGATGGAGGTTTGGCATGGAAGATGGGAGGATGAAAACATTGCAAGAAATAGGAGAAATAATGGGTGTAAGTAGGGAAAGAATTAGACAAATTGAGTCATGTGCATTCAGAAAACTCAAAAACAAGAAGAGAACTAAACATTTGCAGCAGTATCTGATGTCATGATGAGTCTCCCTCAGATTCAAGAGTTAGATTCCTCCAAAAGTATCTATTATTATCTGATATGAGGCTCAAACAAGGCTTGTTCTTTTTTCCCTTTTCTTTTTCTTTTTTCTTTTTCCTGTAACATATATTATTATGCATCTTCTTTCTCATTTTGAGGATAGAGTAGTAGTATCCTGATTGTTTACAGAATAATAGGTATTTTCTGTTCATACATATTCATTTTTAATCAAGAAATTTCTCTTAATCCATGATTGTGGCCTGTGGATTAGTGTATTTATGTTTTAGCGCTGTGTTAAAATTTATAGATTCTGTTGCCCAATTTTTGAGTCTTATAAGTGGAGATCTGAATACAAATCCGAGCCTAGCTTAGTAGGTAAGGCACCAATTGTCATTCTGAAGGTTGATGGTCCGATCCCTTACTTCTACCATTATTAAACTGAAAAAATGGAGATATGAAAATTCAAATAACTATAGTATATGTATGTATTTGTATAAATGCAACTTTACACTATGCAAGGCCTTTTGGCTTGATTATAAATTTTCTCTAAATTGTTGTTCAATCATTTAATTTTGATTAGGTTAACTCATTCAAAATATTCCTAACTTTGAATCCTCTAATTCGAAATTTTTATTTTTATTTTTCAACTTTGAAATTTGTCAAAAAAAATACCTCTCTAATGTACTTTGAAATTGGTTAAAAAACAATTAGAAGGCACATGGATATTATTTACAATCAACTAGTATCTTTCTTTCATTTATCTAGGTTTGCCATTGGGAGAACATATGAAATCTGCCTCTTTTTGGCAATCGATTATAGATAACTTTGATTAAAAAATAAAAACAAAAACAAAACAAAAAAAAAAACAAAGATGAAAGAGGTTTAATTTATTTCGTGGGGTCGAATGACTTTGTGTTGTTCGGTGTTATCAAGCATCCCTCCTTATCTTATATCTATCTTCGAGATGCCAACAAGTATGCCAATGCAATTAGATAAATTAATCAGAATCTACTTTGAGAAGACAACAATGGAGGAAAGATTAATCATCTAAGCTAGACGACTGTTTCTAAATGCCAATTTGCAGGAGGTTTAGGCATTGGTGGGTTAAAGTTGAGAAATCAGGCTCTTTTTTGGCTAAATGAGGTTTGAAGATTTGGATATGAAGAGTTGTGGTTAGTATTCATGGTGTGTCCATTGGAGGATAGGGTATTTCCATAGCTCAAAATCTTAATTGACTGATTCTAAAGTTTGGTCTCTTGAATCTTCAAGCGTTTTCTATGATAAGTCCTTGCATAATCATCTTGCTGAAAGTTCTTCAATAGATAAATTATTTTTAGGGTAATTTGGAAGTCAAAGAACCCAAAAAGGATCCATATTCTTAGGGCATGTTTGGGAATGATTATAGAAATATTGATTTTAGTGTAATTGATTTCTCTATAATTGATTTATTAAAAGTGATTTTCATATAATTATTTTCATGTTTGGTTCTATACTTTTAATAGTGATTTTCATACAATTAAGTGATTTTTTTTTATAATATACAATTAAGTGATTTTTAAAATGCATATTTGGGAAATAACTTTAATATAAAGTGTTTTAAACTAAGTGATTTAATTATAATTAATTTGTTAAAAAAGTATTTAGTTATAAATTATTCTAACATTTGGAGGGACAAAAATTAGAAATATAGAGGGACAAAATTTTTTAAGAAAGGGACAAAAAATTTAGAGAGAGAATTTTAATAAAGAGAGTAAAATTCAAAGATAAAAAGATAAACAAAAAAAATGATAAGATGATCAAAATTTTAGGAAGAAAAACTAAAATGAGGAGAAAAAAGTTAAGAGTTAGGGCCAAGTAGAGCAAGAGATAAAAAAAAACATTAGAGAGAAAAAATTTTAAGAGATACGAAAATTATAGGGAAGAATAAAAAAGATTAGAAATAACAAGAAAATCAAAGAGAGTTAAAACTATCCGAGAGAAATGAAAGTGAAAATATGAATTAAAAGAAAAAAAGATAATAAAGTAAGATACATATTATAAAAACTTTAAATAGAGAAAATTATCATTTTATAAACAATGACGAATAAACTTAATAAGACGGTTTTGCAAAAAAAAACTTTTTTATGAAAATTTATGAATTTTGACAAAAGATAACGGTTTTTACCCGTCATTAAAAATATACTATTTCCAAAAATGAAATAATAGTCATTTTAAATTACAATCACTTGACAAAAATCACTTGAGAATCACCTCCCAAGTGATTGAAAGGGAATCACTTCAAATGATTTTGGATTCTTCCAAAATCAATTGCTTAATATTACCAAACATCACACTTTTGGTAGAAAAGTGATTTTAGACATGTCAAAAGTGATTTTGGTCACTCCAAAATCACTCCCAAACATGCCCATTTAGATCCTTTTGTTTGGAAAATTAAATTCTGTTGAGGTCTTACAAAGAAGAATGCCCCTTTTTTCAGTTACAACTATCAATTTTGTGTTATATTATCGGATAAGTGAATCTCTGTTTACGTTCTTTTTCAGTGTGACTTTGTCTTGAAGTATTGGTTCAAGCTTAGACTTTTAATATTAGTTGGTTGTTCTCCAACATTTTTCATGACAATGTTATACAGTTAATCATCGACCCGACAGTGAATGTTAAAACTTATCTTCTTTGGAATAACGCGGTCAAAGCATTATTTAGAGATCTGGTTTGAAAGAAATCAGAGAACTTTTGAAGACAAATTTGTGGATTGGTTAATTTGATCTGATTCCATTCATCTCCAAGTTTCATCCTGGTGTGCTCTCTCTAAATCTTTGGATGGATTTCCTATTATAAATATTAGTTTGAATTGACATGCTTTTATTTTTGCAATCTTCAATTGTTTTTACAACTTATTTTAGTTTTTTTTTCTTGATGTATCTTTGAGTAATAATCTCTTTTCATTTCTTCAAAAAAGTTTATTTCTTGTTTAAAAAAAATAAAATTACAAATATATAAAGGATTAAGATCACTATTACTATTTGTTTCATCTCAAAAGACATCGTTCAAATGCTAAACTTTCCTCAAAAGTTTAAAGGTATTTATGTATAATTTAACCTATTAATTATGTTATTGAACTTTTGATCATGTTTCCGTCAACAATGTTAACAAAAACGTAACATGTTCATTAGTTGTTTGGTTGTTTGTCACATTTATGTTGCCCCAATTCAAACAAAACATTTCTAATGTTGATATTCTATCAATGTTCTATCAGTGGTGTTTGACATAATTATTTAGGTTCCGTTTGATAACCCTTTTGTCCTAATTTGATAATCATTTATTTCTTGTTTTTGGGTTTTGATTTTTGAAATTAAGGTTATAAACACCTACTTTGGTTTCTTTGTTTTTAAGATAAATAGTGGAAAAACAAACATAATTTTTAAAAACCAAAAGCTAAAAATAAAAAATAAAAAACAAAATAATTATCAAAGAGGAGCTTAATTTTTTGTTTTTGAAAATTAAGCTATTAAAGACAATTACCAACTATGAATCTCTTTATTTTGTTATCTATTTTTACCAATGTTTTCAAAATCCAAGCTAACTCAAAAAAGTAGTTTTTGCCAACAAAAACATAGCTCAACTGACATTAAGTATGACTTATAACCAAGAGGTCATAGGTTTGGAACCCTCCATCCCCAAATGTTGTTGAACTAAAAATTATATATATATATATATATATATATATATATATATATATATATATATTCTTGGAATATGGTCGAGAAATCAAGCATTTCCTTAAAAAGGATGGAAACTGTTGTAAATAAATTGTGGAAAAAATAAGTATAACAAACAACTAAGACATGATAACCATTTGGTTTTTTATTTTTAGTTTTTTAAAATTATGTTTGTTTTCTCAACAATTCTTTATCATGAGTTTCATTTTTCTTAACAAAACATTTCAATTCTTAGTCAAATTCCAAAAACAAAAATAATTTTTCAAAGCGATATTTTTTCTTAATTTTTAAAACTTGGCTTGATTTGTTAAAACATAGGTAAAAAGTAGATAACAAAATAAGGAAATACATAGGTGAAAGTGAAACTAGCATTCATAGGTAGTGGTGGAACCAGAACTTTATGTCAGACAACTTGATATATCTTTTATATTCGTTTGTTCAATATAAAATATGACTAATATTTTTTAGATTAAAGTACTATTTTGGTTCCTATACTTTGAGACTCATTTTATTTTAGTCTATGTACTTTTAAATGTCCAAATTTAATCTTTGTAATTTCAATAAATCTTAAATTGGTTTTAGTTGTTAGTTTGAAGTTATTTTTTTAACTTGATAAAATAATAATAATTTCCATTCAAGACACAATGTTTTCAAAAATTTATAGAAGGAATGTTAATAAATACTAAATATTTATGTTGGAAATATGAACAAGAAAACTACAAACCAACCCAGTTTGATAACCATTTGGTTTTTAGTTTTTGAAAACTGTACTAGTTTTCTCATTATATTTCCTGCAATGGTTTTCATCTTTCCTATAATGGTTTCCACTTTTCTAAAGAAAACACTAGAATTATTAACTAAATTCCAAAACCAAAAACAAGTTTTTTAAACTATTTTTTTTAGTTTTCAAAATTACATCTATAAAGTAGATAAGAAAACATGAAAACCCATAGGTGAATATATATATATATATATATATATATATATATATATATATATAAGAGTCAAAGAACTAGAGAACAAAAGTTTGGAGTCGAAAAGACTCTTCTAACCAAAAATCATCAATCCGAAGATGAGAAGCTCGTTGAGCCAGCTTGTGCACTTCTTGATTTGAGGAATGGGAAATGTGTTTGAAAACAATATTAGGCCAGTCATTTCGCCTGCTACGGATTATTTCTGTAAAATCTCGAGCCTCCGTGTAGTCTTCAATCTTCCCTTCGATCAAGAGAATGGCTTCAAGAGAGTCCGATTCCACCAACAATGGAAAATCATTGTTCGAAATTGATCTCAAAGGGACCTCAATTTTTTCTTTTTCCTCCAAGAGATGAGCCCAATGCATTAGATCGATGGATAAGAGAACACAAGGTGAAAGAAAAAGATATAAGTAGTGAAGGAAATGGATTTCCCGCAGCGGAAAACGTTGTGAAACGTCGTTGTTTCATTGTGTTTCGTTTTTCTTAAAATCGAACATATCTCATACATCCTAGGTTAAACATGCTGAAAACGAGAAGGAAAACAGTAGGTATGAGACATACTAACCTCTTGAAGAACTCTTCTTCGAAATCCTTCTCGATCACGATCCCTCTCGAACCAATGATCTCCACGAACACGATCTTCGAATCCGAACACACGGACACTTTCGAAAGATCTTCTCGGTTGTTCTCGGGAGGTTGGAGGAGAGTTGTGGAACTCCCTTTGGTTTTGGGTTTGGAGAGATTTCTAGAGAAAATGAGAGAGAGCTTTTGAGAGAGAAGTCTTTCTCTTGGATGTCCAAATCCAAAAAAAAAGAGCAAGTGTGTTATGAGATGCCTTTGAATGCATCTATTTATAATGGTGTGTGGTGGAGTTAAAATCTCCACCAATTCACCATTTTACCACAACCATATGATATGCAAATCACATTTGCATATCATACAATATAAGGTATCTCATACCTTATTATACAAATCTCATTTGCATAATTGTGGAATTTTAAATTAATCACATTCAATTTAATTTCTCTCAATTTAATTTCCCCAATTTAGCACAAATTAATCAATTAGGTTATTCATAATTGTGGAATTTTATAGTTTGATGTGAATGAGATTCATAATAAACTATAGAATAACCTAAGTACCCAATTAATGAATTGGAACACTTCAAATTCACACCAAACTGTAAACCCTCAATTTGTCCAATTTGAGTCAACCGAGTGACATTAGGACCTACAGATGACGAGCTCCAATGATCCGAGATTAACCTGTCAAACTCTTTGACCCGGTTATTCAACATTCATTAGCTACGGTAACACTCCACTAAAGCCCGTAGCTGCACTCCCATCACTGTAGGACAAGTTGTGTCCATCGATATAACCAATACTCGTGAGTCAACCATTTACAGGCTGTTCGTAGCCACAGTTGGGTCAAATTACCGTTTTACCCCTGTGTCTACCTCTTGTTCCTTAAGTCTCATTGCTCCTCTAATGAACAACTACGTTGCATGGTCCAACCATAAACAACATCCCTCTCGTGGCAATGAGAGAGTGGGTGCCCGTTGTCCAAGCCCTGGAGACAACACTTAAGGGAACAACCCCTCTAGTTTCCCTAATTCAGGAACGAGTGAATTCTATCTTGTGTAGTTAAGTTCTCAGCTCCCCACGTGGTCTTGTCTCCAAGAAGGTAGGCATATTGGGCGAACAACTGCGCCACCCTCACCCGTATTAGTCAAAGGACATACCCCCGCAGACAGGAGTCCGTAACACGCTCAAGATTAAGGACGAGTCACTAATGGTAATCTACGAAATTATTAGTCCTATACTCTTAATGGTGTTACATCAGTAGGTCTAATACTTTACGGTCCGGTCTTGTACAATCTCATTGCACATGATGCCCCCACTCGCATGTCAACCACATGAACGAGCTGGATCACCTCGTTTGTATCTAATACAAAGCGGGCCACATTCATAGTGTAACCAGGATGAGGTTTCCAACCCTATCCATATACTGTAGACCGTCCGGGTCATTAACTCGAACGTGATCCTCCCCGTGTGTCCACTACACATCGTTCAAGTTCTTGTTCTCTCATAAAGATATGACCCTGGAGCTTAGTTTATTGGATTAAGTTTATAAAAATGCGAGACACAAAGTTTGAATAAATAACTTTTATTTATTACAACAATAAATATTACAAACTACACGTGATTATGGCATACACCCCAACAAGTAGAGGTCTAATTTTAAGATTTATTGAAAGTTTAAATTTTTGACATTTGAAAGTATAAACACTATAATAAAATAAGTCTCAAAGTATATTGATCAAAATAGTATTTAACTTATTTTGTATATAAATATATAAAAAAAATTAAACTTGAAATAATAATTATAATTTTTTCATTTCTAATAATTATATTTTTTTTTAATTTCATACTAATTATGGTTTCTTATAGAAATAGGTATTAAAACATAATTTACTAATGTTTAAAAATATTTTTATTCATTTTCCATTACATTTGATATCAAGAAAAAAAATCACATATAAATGAGAAATTAAAACATAAATATTGTATTTTAAATTGATAAATAAATTGTGAATACTTTGTGAATAGAAAATAAAAAGAAAATTAGAGAAGATAAGAATCACACAAAACTCTTCTTCCCAACGTGCGTTTTCCAAAAACGCTTACTCAGGGTTTGGGTATGGAGGGGGGCTTGAGATCTAATTGCCAATAGGACAAGATGACATTATAGTAACTTTTAGGAACTTTTAGGAACTTTTATATAATAACAGAATATATTCTAAAGTTCGAGGGCCTCGAGCCCCCTGGGCTTATTGTGGCTCTACCCCTATAATCATAGACTTAGTTTTCAAAAACAAAAAACTAAATGATAATCAAACGAGTCTAAAAAGTTATCAAATAGAGGTCTAATATAATCTAGTTAGGAAAATCCAAAGGTCACACGCCCTGATGCCACATGGTGGTTGTCCTTTTGTAAACAATGTCAGATGAACTCAATGGTGATGGTTTTGAGAAAATTCAATTTTTGATGGAAATTTATGATTTTTTTACGGTTTTTGCCTGTCATCAAAAGTATATTTTTTTAAAAAAATAAAATAATAGTCATTTTTAATCACAATCACTTGATAAAAATCACTTGGAAATCACCTTTCAAGTGATTGACTAGGAATCACTTCAAGTGATTTTGGACTCACTACAAGAAACAGAGTTTTTTCCGACGCGCAAAAACGTCGGGATAGCATAAAAAGGCATCGACATAAGCTATGCCGACACATTCATCAACATCGGCAACCGCGTCGGCATAGGCTTTGTCGACGCGTATACTCGTCAGCATCGACAGATCCTCTTGCCGGTTGTACAAATATAAACTAAAACATAATTTCTTCTATTTTTTTACAATAATTTTTCCCAATTGAATTCTAATTTCAACCATGTTGTACAAATATAAACTAAAACATAATATGTATTAAATAAACAAACCAAATTGTAATTTTTACAAAGTTGTCTTTATATATAAAATACTATTAAGTATTCTAATTCGAAGTTAGAGATCAATAATGAAATTACATAATAAATCCGCCAGAATAATATTAATTGATTTCGAAGTACCTAAAAATAAAAAATAAATTGATTTATACTTTAATCTACAGTAATTCATAAACAACAACATATATTAATGAATTATAAAATTTAAAATATCATTAATTAAACATTTGGTGTTCAAGATTAGTTATTTTAAAACACTTCCATGATCTCCACCAAAGAAGTAAACATAAAAAAAAAACTTTCCAACAACTTAGTCTGAAAGCATCCAATTCAAACCCCAACCTAACATTTAACAACTTTGTCAATCACTAAATCAAATACAAAAAGCATGAAAATACTACCCTAACTAGGTTGTAACGGATGGAATCGAAATTCCTATTGCACAAAGGAAGTCTAAATTGGATAAAAAATCTCATTTTTCAATTGACAAATACAAATACCCATACATTGACAAAAGTATCGATAAACATACATAAACATGAATTTTAGAACAGAAGCATGTTATAACATTTTCTAAACTAAAAGGTTAAGTTTTTTTTTTTTTTTTTTTTTTTTTTGCTTCTAGAATTCACTGGTAGTGATTTTTGGCAGCACCACATTATGGAACTCTTCACAGCTTCCAACAGAACACCACCCATGAGAGCACTTCCTATCCTCTGAGTTCTTAGATCTAAGCCTTGTGGGAACCTTTTGATTTTTGTGAGAAGGAATTTTTCAGAGAGAACTTTGGGAGAGGATGTGTTGTTAGATCATTCCAACAATGATCGATCAACCAACCCCTACCATCTCTCTTTGCACTTATCAATAAGAAGAGTGAGAAGAAGAAGGTGAGTGGGGAACGTGTCTATCACACGTTCTCACTCACATATTAATTAACAATTAATTAATTAATAATTAATTTAATTTAATTTAATAAATATAATTAAATCAGATTTAATTATATATTTAATATGATCTATTAATTTAATTAAATCATATTTAATCAAATTAATTAAATATACAAATTAATTAATTCTTTAATTAATTAATCCATAATTATTAAACACCATATATTTAATTTAGGTTATCTATGATTAAATCATATTTAATAATACTCCTTTTAACCTATAGTTTTTAATATGAATCGTATTCACATTAAAACAATATTTGAACTCTTTCAAATATTCAATTCTCTCATAAATTTACTTTTGAATCATATTCAAATTAAATTTATACTATAAGTTTTAATATACATAAAAACTTTATATTATAATGTATCTCTATACATTAAATTAATTCTCAAGGTAAATTTAAACATTTCAAATTCTAATCAAGATATAACAATCTAGAACCCTTTACGAGCTAGGAAGTGGACCTAATGGACCTACAGATTAGAAGCTCTAATAATACAAGATTAATAGGCTAATCTCATTAACCGCCTAATATTCGTTAACTGCGGGAACACTCCACTAAAGACCCTCAGTTGCACTCTTCTCACTGTAGTTATCTTTCTGTGTGCATGGATAAAAGGCCAATAACAACAAGTCGATCATTCACGAGTGTTCGTAACACCAGTTGGGTTAAATTACCGTTTTACCTATGGGTTACATTTTTTACCTTAAGTATGAGTGCTTCTCTAATGAAAAAGTTGTTTATGGTCCTACCATTAAACAAAAGTCTCTCTCGAGGCAGTGAAAGGGTTGGACCCTTTATTCAATTCTCATAGGCACTATTTAAGAGAACACTCATCTTCTTATCCTAAAGTCGAGAAGTAGTGAATTCCATCTTGGTAGGTTAAGTCCCTAGCTGCCTGCACGATTTTGTCCCCAAGAAGGTGGACTTGTTGAGTCAACGTCTCAGGCTACTCTCACTCATACTAGTCAAAGGACAATTCCTTGCAAACAGGAGTTCGTAACCTGCCCAACATTGAGATCAAGTTGCCTAGGTCATCCTATTGAAATAGAAAACTAACTAGTCAACGGAGTTACATCTATTGGTTACTATTTCGTGGCCTGGTCTTATGTGATCTCATCACATAGGATATCCTCACTCGCATGTCATCTACACGAACACGTTGGATCATTGTGTTTGTATCTGAAGGGAATCGAATTCCCGCAGTGGAAGCACAATATGAATCGCGTTGTTTTGTTGTGGTTCTAAATCTCTTAAAATTTGAAAGAACAACATTCAATCTAGGCGAAACATGCTTTTTAGAGAAGAAAAACTGTAAGGTTCTCGAAAACCTACCTCTTGAAGACCAACTCTTCATGATTTTCTTCTCCAGTCACGATCTCAACGATCCAACGAACTCTCCAACAAAAATCATGAACCGATGCAAGAGGACACCTCCACTTGATCTTCTCGGTTGTTCTCCAGCGGATGAGGGAGAGTAATGTGGGACTCCTTTGGATTTTGGGTTGGAGAATTATAGAGAGAATTTGTGAGAAGATGGATTTCTCTTTGGGATGGAATTCCAAAAATGAGAGCTTAAGCTATCAAATGCTTCTTGAAACATCTATTTATAATGGTGTGTGGTGGAGTTAAAATCTCCACCAATTCACCATAATACCACAACTCTATAATATGCAAATCATATTTGCATATCATATAATATAACATATTTCATACCTTATTATACAAATCTCATTTGTATAATTGTGGAATTAAAATTAAATCATATTCAATTTAATTTCTCTCAAATCAATTTCTCCAAATAAGCCTTAGTTAAATAATTAGGTTATACTATAGTTTATTATGAATCTCATTCACATTAAATTATATATTATGTCAATCATATCTCATATAAATGACGTAAATATCCTTTTAATGAATTTGAACACTTCAAATCCACTCCAAACTGTAAACCCTCATTTAGTCCAAATTGAGCCAACCGAGCAACCTAATGGACCTACAGATCATGAGCTCCAATGATCCGAGATTAACCGATCAAACTTTTTGACCCAGTTAATCAACATTCATTAACTACGGAGGCACTCTACTTTAGCCCCGTAGTTGCACTCTCCTCACTGTAGGACAAGTTGTGTCCATCGATATAACCAATGCCCGTGAGTCGATCGTTCACAGATTGTTCGTAGTCCAATTGGGTCAAATTATCGTTTTACGTCTGTGTCTACCTCTTGCTCCTTAAGTCACACTGCTCCTCTAATGAACAATTTTGTTGCATTGTCCAACTATAAACAACATCTCTCTCGGGCCAGTGAGAGGGTGGGGCCCTGTTGTTCAATCCCTGGAGACAACACTTAAGGGAACAACCCTTCTAGTTTCCCTAGCTTGGAAACGAGTGAATTTTTTCTTGTGTAGTTAAGCTCTCAGCTCCCCACGTGGTTCTGCCCCTGAGAAAGTAAGCATATTGGGCGAGCAACTCAGGCCACCCACACCCATACTAGTCAAAGGACAGACCTCTCCGGACAAGAGTCCGTAACACGCTCAGGATTAAAGACGAGTCATTAACGGTCATCTACGAATATATTAGTCTTATACTGTTAACGGTGTTACATCAGTAGGTCTAATAATTCAGGTCCGGTCTTGTACAATCTCATTGCACAGGATGCCCCAACTCGCATGTCACCACATGAACGAGCTGGATCGTCTTATTTGTATCTAATACAAAGCGGGCCACATCCACAATGTTACTAGGATGAGGTTTCCAACCCTATCCATATACTGTAGATCGTTCGGGTCAATAACTCGGACGTGATCCTCCCTGTGTGTCCACTACACACCATTCAAGTTCTGCCAAACAATATGACCCTAGAGCTTAGTTTATTGGATTAAGTTTATAAAATGCGAGATATAAAGTTTGAATAATAAATAACGTTTATTCATTAAATCAACATGTATTACAAACTGCACGAGATTAAGGCATACACCCCAATAATATCATATACAAAATGGGCCACGTCCATAGTGTCACCAAGATAAGGTACCCAACCTTATCCCTATACTATAAACCCTTTAGACTGTTTCTCGAATCATGATCCTCACATGTCTCCTACATGTAGCTCAAGACAACCTAGGATGTTTGTTTATTGGATTTAGGGTTAATAAAAGGCAATATATAAAAATAATAAAACCAATAACACTTTATTGAATTAAATTGAACAAAATTACAAACTACAAGTTTTAGGGTATAAAACCCAACAGTAACATGACATGGTCACTACAAAAGAAATCCAATTAAACTAAAGCTCATAAACATGCTCAACATAGATCGAACATGTTTTTGCAACATACTTTTAGCCTAACTTAGGGAGCATTATTAAACATACGATAAAGATGGCTCGAAAATTTCGGCAACACATAATAACGTAACTTGGACGTTCCCAAAATTTCAACCTCGGTATTAATGGAAAATGACGTAAAACTTTATGTGAAATATTTTTACCATCTCCGTCATTAACTTTATACCGAGCCTCAAACTTACAAGCGTTGATGAAAAATTCTTTCCAAAATAATATACAATCGAACTTACAAGCATGGATGGAATCATAACCTAACCCCAAGTCACAAAACTTTCTCTTAGCTTCATAAAATGAACTCGATATGGATGCCCCAGTTGGAAATGTTTCCTTCAATACTTCTAACAACATATCGAATGACTTGTTATCCAACCATTAAAGACCTTAATATGCATCAATCTCATCAAAAATTGTAATGAAGAAAATGGTGTACAACCAGGGTACAATTCATTACGTGCTTCGACCATTAAGTCCCCAAATATGTTTGAAGTATCTTTATCATGATCATTAGTAGGCAACTCATTCTCAAGGTCTTCTTCATCTACATCTACCTCATGATCTACATCGGAACATCAATAGAGACTTGTAGATCATATAGAAGATTCTACACCTCATTATCTTCATTAACTAAATTACGCTCTATAGTACTTGATTGACTTGTGTGACCCTCAAACCCTCGAGATAAATCAACTGGTTCTCCATGATATACCCAACAACTATAGGAGGGAGACATTCCATTTGTGAATAGTTGTCGCTCTACTCCATTTGATGACTGCCACATCGAATTCATACACTTTTTGCATAAACATGTTGTTTTTCCCGAATTATTTACATGAAGTTTTGTCATTTCTAACTTCTTTGTACTCGATTGAGATTCTATATCTTATTTTAATCCACTCTCTGTTCATTCTTAATTGTATACCACACTTAAACTAACTTCTAATTCGTGGAAGGTTGGAATCTGTATAATTAGACAAGAGGTCAATTAGTAAACGTGAAACTTTTCATATTGTCTAATAACTAAGAATTAAAGTTCTTGAATTGTATGGGTATTTAATAGGTTTCTAAAGTTTGAACATTGGGTTTAATACATCCCTAACTTATTAGATATGTTTTAAAATTCTTAACATAGATGCAAAATAGAAGTTTAAACTTAACCTTTATGTTTAATAGTTTTAATTTTGTGTTTTATAACTATTATTGCATAGGTTTTTGAAATTTAAGAGTTTCAATAGTTTCTAATATGTCTCCCTTAAAAGGAAATTAAAGTGGATAAAGGAAACCTAATTTCATAAACATGTTCAACCATCCCATGAAGGTTAAGTTTAAACTAACTCTCAAGCATCTCATGAAGGTTAAATTTACCATTTCATTTAATAAATATGCTTATGCTCAAGCATCCTATGAATGTGAAGGGTAAAACATAAGAATATATCACCAAATGGGGTGTCTTCAATTTTACTATGCTTGCATTAATGGTGAAGGATAAAACATAAGAATATATCACATAATCAGAAACTCATACAAAATGATCCTATAAAAAGTTTCAACATATTGGCAGTGGGAACATTACAAAAATTAGAAAGTTGTGCTATCCTTAAGGGTTAAATAAATGAAAAGTTTGTGTTTCATTATTTCATGCTCAATAAAAAAAAAAATGTTGTTCTCACAAACTATGGAAGTAAATAAGTAGAAAAATGAGGAATTTTCAAGTAAATGAGGTTCTTGTGGAGATAAATAAGTAGATTGAGTGATTCAGGAAGTAAATTAAGTTTATGTTTAACAATGATTTTGACAAACCAAGTCCATAAGTGAGAATTAAACATTTCCCACAAATCGTCTCAGTAAGAGTACTCTTTTGACCAATATCGTCAGAAATTACTCTTTTGACCAGTATCATCAGAAACTCATAAAGACTGTAATAATCCTAATATATATATTTTCACCATTTCACTACACTCATAAATAACATCCATATTCAAACAATGTCTACACATTTCTTTTATAATTCATTGGTTTTCCATAAAAATCTTGGAACTTAACATAAAAGAAAAAATTAAATTAAACTATGATTCATCTACCAACACAAAGAAACAAAACCCAAATCCATTCAAGAAATTGAAAGAAAACAGAAAGGGGATTATAAACCCTAACCAAATAGAAAAAAATTGAAATCTTACCGTGGGTGTGGGCGAAGAAGGGTGACGACGTGCAAACCAGGGCGGGCGGTTGGACGACTTCAGGCGGATGGATCGACGACCGGCGACGGATGGGGGGAAGACAACCGACAACGGATGCGTGTCGGCATAGACATGTTTCTCCTGATGCGCAACCATTCTCGCATCGGGAGAAGTCTCTTCCCCCATCTATCCCGACGCGTTATTGTATGCGTCGACACGTCGGGATAGGCTTTTTTTTTCGACGCATATTGCAGCGTCGGAAGCAGCTGCGTCAGCTAAACTAAATATTTTTGTAGTGACTTCCAAAATCACTTACTCAATATTACCGAACATCACACATTTTGGAAGGAAAGTGATTTTAGACATGTTAATAGTGATTTTGATCATTCCAAAATCACTCCCAAACATGCCCAAACAATGAGAGACCACATATAAGTATATAAGGGCCAACTAGAACCTAACTCAATGTTTTAAGATATATTTAAGACATACATTTTTGACAAAAAGGTTAGAGATTCAAATCTCTCATCCCATGTTATTGAACTGAAATACAAAAGAGAAAAAAAAATCGAATCTTTCCCCTAAATGTTGTTGAACCAAATAAAAAAAAATGAAGTATGTTAGATGTGATCGTATTTTCGAACTCTAATATGCAATTTTATCTTAAACCGTGCCTCTAGTACATGATTTTACCTTAAATCGTGTATATAACCATAGGTCCCAATTTAACATAACTGTAAGTTTGTAACTTTGACTTGCAATTTGAAGGAGTCTATATTAAGAAAACGGAAGCAATTTAGGATCTTGAACACTCTAATTTGATCAATTTTGCAAAATAAAATGCATGCTCAAAGCTAGAAAAACAGGGAGCTAAGAAACTCACCTTTGAAGATCAAATTTTCTTCACCCGGTGGACGATTTGCAACATGAACACTTCGTGGACCATCTTTAGTGTCTTCCCTACTATCCTCAGGCCTTGGAACGGATTGTGGGATCCTAGATTGAGAGAATTTGGAAGAAGAGTCCTCAAAGGTCAAAAATCGAGATTTCAAAGAATTTCTGCAAAATTCTTGCAAATCTCCTCAAATCACCTTTAAATAAAGCTTTATTAAGCTCTACCAAAGTAACAACTCAAGAGTGATGAGGATGACTTGAGATGGAGGTGACCAATTTTGGCCAATTTTAAGTTTGAGTGGGTGGGCAAGTTGGCCAAGTTAATTTCATGGAAAATCCATTCCTTTTCCTTTTAATTTTAATTCAAAAATCAATATTAAACTGATTTTAAATTAAAATTAATTTAATTAATTAAATAATTTAAATAAATAATTTAATTATTAATTTAATTTAATATCAAATATTAAATTAAATAAATTGCCTAATCCCGATCGATTTTTCGAACATGAATCCCTATTCATGCTATAAACTGATCTAATATTTAAATATGCCCACATCTTTTTAATTATAATTTAATTCATAATTAAGCTATGACACGTTAAATGTATCACATATAATTAACGCTTTCTCTCAAAATCGAATTTGAACAATTCAAATTTTTTTCTCTAAAAATGTTACAAGACTTGGTCTGAGCTAGTAAGGAGAACCTAATGGACCTACAGATCATGAGCTCCAACGATACGAGATTAACCAATCAAACTCTTTAGCCTAGCTAATCAACATTCGTTAACCACTGAGACACTCCACTAAAGCCCAGTGGTTGCACTATCCTCACTGTAGATATATTTTTGTCCACTCGATATAACCATAATTAGTAAGTCGATCCTTCACAGGTCGTTCATAATTACAGCTGGGTCAAAATTACCGTTTTACCCCTGTAATTACTTCTTGTTCCTTAAGTCTCATTGATCCTCTAATGAACAATTGGTTTGTGGTCCAACCAACAAACCGAATCCCTCTTGGGACCAATAAGAGGGGTGGGCCCTTTGTTCAAGACTCGGAGTCAGCACTTAAGGGAACAATATCTCTACTGATCCCTAAAACTGGTAGGAGTGAATTTCATCTTGCAGAACTATGTTCCCAACTATTTACCCAGTCTTATCCCTGAAATGGGAGGCTTTTTAAGTCGGCAATCTCGGGTCACTCTCACCCATGCAAATCTAAGGATAATCCGAATAAACAAGAGTTCATTGTATGCTCAGGATTAAGATCGAGTTACCTAGGTCATCGTATGAATATAGTCAGTTAAGACAGTAAACGAAGTTGTAAAGTCCAAGTGACTATTTCGCGGTCCAGTCTTATGCAAACTCATTGCATAGGACACCTCCACTCATATGTCTCCACATAAACGATTCAGGATCACATCGTTTGGACTTTACAAAGTGGGTCGCGTCCATAGTGTCCCAAGGATAAGGTACCCAACCCTATATTATATTATAGACCGTTCTGTTTATAACTTGAACTTGATCCACTTTGATGTCACACATAAAGTTCAAGTATTCATCTTGTAGCTAAGGGTTCTATATTGAATTAGAGTTACAAAATACACAATTCATTTTGTTCAATAACACCTTTACTGAATAAACCTCGATAACAACTTTATTGTAATATAGAATGTACATTCAGTTTACAAAACCACGAGTTTTAGGACATCAAAACTAACAAAATTTTCTTACTATAATTAACTTTTAATTAGACAAAATTACCCTTCAATAAGCTTAAAGGTTTTAGATTGTTTTCTTAAAGGCTTGAATCAAATTTTCTAAACTTTAGGGGCGATCATCGGTCTGTCGGGATCGATTTTCGACCCCAACCGACCCCGAACCGACCAAATTCGATCGGTTTGGTTGGCCTTTTTTTCTGCCTTAAATCAACTAAAAGTGACTGACTGAACCAATCAGTTTGGTCGGTTTATATATTTTTTAATATATTTATAAGATATAATATAAATATATAAATTTTTCACCATTTTTGTTTATTTATTATTATTGTTATAATAATAATAATTATTATATATTTCTAACTCGGTCGGTTCAATCGGTTTTGCCCGACAAAACCAACCCCAACCAAAAAGACCGAAAATCGATCGACCTCGGTTCGGTCGGTTTTGGTCGGTCGAGTCGATTTTCGGTCTTTTTTTGCTCACCCGTGCTAAACTTTCATGAGTTTGTCGAATAAGTCTCTTTGGTTTAAAAAGTTTTAGGAAAAAAAATCAATTTATACTCCTAACTTTAAAGTTGTATCATTTAAACTTCAAACTAATAATTCTATCTATTAAGACTCTAAAATTTCCTAAGTGAATCAATTTAGACTATCCATTAAGATTATGTTTTAACACCGTTAATGCCTCATTTTCACACCTATATAAGATCCAATGTTAAGAAAAATATTCTGTTACTTGAAAAGATGAATACAAGTAGTCTAAATAGAAAATCACCCCAGAAATTAAAAAAAAAAAAAAAAGTAATGTACCAGGAAAAAAATTATATCTGGCTTTCTATCATTTACCAATTAAGAACTAATTACAAATAAGAAAATAATTAACAAATACACAAAAAGAGCTATACATATAATTTGACAAAGACTCCCTTAAATGCATGTGGACTAATGTAATATAAGAGCGATTATTTTTCATATTATTTAAGAAGAATTAGATGATAAGTTTTCTTCCTATTTTGGTCAGATTTTGAGGGAAGAAAATTTTTATTCTTGTATTTTTGAGTCGATTTTAAATAGGATCAAGTGAAAATAGTTATAAATTAAAAGATGGTCTAAATTGATTTAATTATGAAAGTTTTTTAAAATGTTACAAGTGTTAGTTTGAGGTTTTAATTGACACAATCTCAAAAATTTAGACCCATTTGATAGTCATTCTGTTTTTAATTTTCTATTTTTAAAAATTAATTTATAAACACTACTTCCATATATAATTTATTTGCGCTTACTTTCTAAAAACGTTGTAAAAAAACTAAGCCAAAATTCGAGAACGGAAAACAATAGTTTTAAAAACATTATTTTGTTTTTTAATGAAGATGAAAAGTGAGAAAACAAATCTAATTTTTAAAAGCAGAAAACGATAATCAAGCATGCTTTAAGGGTATAAATTGATTTTTTTTTCAAAGTTCAAATATATTCTTGAACTTTCAATGTTGTGTCCATTTAACACTGGTACTTCAAAAAGTTTCTAATTAATTTTTCAACTTTTCATTTTGTATCTAATACCATTCTTTTACTGATAGATTGTCATATAGTCCTTCAGTAATAGGTATGGTATTAGATACAAAGTTTAAAAACCTATAATAAAAATCTATTTGATATAAAATTAAAAGTTTATGCCCTGTTTGATAACCATTTTGTTTTTCGTTTTTAGTTTTTGAAAGTTAAGCTTATTTTCACCTAATTCCTCTACAATATGTATCATCTCCCTTAAGTAAGCATTTGAACTCTTAGTCAAATTCTAAAAACAAAGTCAAGTTTTTGAAAGCTACTTTTTTTAGTTTTCAAAAGTTGGTTTGGTTTTTGAAAACATAGGTACAAAGTAGATAAGATGACATATAAATTCATTGGTAGAAGTAGTATTTTTAGGTTTTAAATTTCAAAAACTAAAAACAAAAACCAAAATGGTTATCAAACGGGGCCTTAGAAATTGGTTTATAAATTTATTATAAGCTTCTTAAAATACATGAGCTTAGTCTGACACAATGCTAGAAGCCTAGACAACTTATAACTTACTATTGATCAAGACAATTTGCATGGCTCAAATAAGACAACAATTATCATCAACCAATTAATAGTTTGATCCACACTCTCGAAATCCTTAGACTAAACAAAACATACTATTAATCAAAGTTCAAACCACGTTAAATTAAAAAAAAAAAAACGTTGTTCGTTCTAGTGTGAAATATAAATCTAAAATACAAAGCACATTTACTTCAGAAATATCTCACTAATCCCTCTTAACTCCTCACCTTAATGTCATCCAAAGTATTAAATTTCCAACATTTTCTCGTGTCTATGGTTTCGACATCAAAATGAATCAACATTTTCAATTATGTCGCTATAAAATTGACAAACCATAAAAAATAACCAAAAATCACTAATTTAAATATATTATAAATAATAAGCATTTTAACTTGTTTTAAAAGTACAAAATATTTATTTAATAATTTAATTTATTATTAATTTTTGTTTTTATCATTTTTCTAGGACATCAACATTTTATTGATATCTCTAGACATTTCCATAAAAATGAAACTTGGATATTTTATGGCATGTTTGGTAGACAATCCGAAAACAGAAATTTGAAAACAAGGGATTCAATGAAAACAGAGTTGTATTTCATGTTTTCATATAAGTGTTTGGTAACAGATTTAGAAATTTAATTCAATTTTAAACAGTAGTTTAAAGTGTGTACTATAATATATTTATATATCATAAAATTAGTGGTAGTTTCAAAGCTAAATATTAGGTCAAATATAAGACATTATTAATTGATTTTATGAACATGTGTTTTTTTTAAATAAATTTTATATAATAATTATTTTATAATATAATATTGTTATATTTTATAATATATTATATTATACATATTTTAATTTAACAAAAGTAAATTAAGTTTATAAACATGAAATATTATATTGATTAAGATTTTATTTTTGTTTAATACAATTCTGCATTTTAAAATTTCAAATTCAGAATCTGGATACAATGAAAACATAAAAATGTTGTTTTCAGAATTTCTACTATTTGGGTCACAAATCCAAAAACAATTTCCAAAAACACATCTGCCAAACACGTATTCACTGAATTCAGTAAATCCAAAAACATAAAACAGAATCTGGATTGCCTACCAAACAGGCCTAGTTTTGATACATTTTCCATGGGAAAATTTATAGTCCTATCTTGGTAGGAAAAATTTCACTACCTCCTCCCTTAATTGCATGTCGATGTGTTCATTGTTTTAAATTAATTTTTTTAATGTGAGTCGTACCAACTTAAATGATATTCCTTCTTTCTTTTTCACTCTCTCAATATATTTTCCTCTTTTTATTTAAATGACATATTTTTTTTAATATGTCTCTCCCTTATTATCTCTCATTATACTATTTCTCTCTCTTTATTTAAGTTTTTTTCTTAACTCTAACTTCTTCTCCTTTGTCATGGGAAAATGAAAATCTATATTTCTCTCTTTATTTCTCTCTAGATTTGCTCTTTATTTTACCATGCTTGCAACTCATAGTTTACTCAATTTCAAAATTTGACCCATTGAGTTACTTTTTAGAGTGAGAAATGAAATAATAAAAATATTATTTAAACCCAAAACTTAAATATCCAATTTGATGAGATTTGGGTTTGATGTAGTTTTTATTTTTTTTGTTGTTATACAATAGAACACAAATAAACCAAGAAAACAAGCCAAAGTTATAGTAAATTTGAGATGAAACTTCTACCGTAGAAATATTTTATCAAAAAAAACCAACACAAAACAAAATTTTAGTTTAAAATTACAGAGAAATTATTGGGTGATCCAGCCATGGTTCTCTCCCATTATGATGCCACGTGTAGTCGCTTAACCACAGGCTAACTCAACTTAGTTAATCTTTTTCATTTTCAAATTGCCACCATAACCCGTTCTCTCCTTCTGTTATTTTTTTTCAAATTGCAACCTTTTTCCTTTCCGTTATTCTTTTTTTTTTCTATTTTTTTTAGAGTGGACCAACAAAAAATAAGAAAAAATTATATTGAGTTTAATTTTTCTTTTGACCAACCTACTATTTATTTTTTTTGTTTTATTTTTTTTTCCTTTCAATTTTAAATCTAAATGTTGCTCCTCCTTTTCGTTTTTTTTTTAAATAAAAGATAGTCATTGTTAAATTAATTTAATATTATTTTTTCAAATCATTTTTTTATAAATTTTTTAGAACAATTCAAAATTAATAAATCGCATGCTATGTCTATTAAAAAATAATATTTGTATGAGGTATTTTTCTTCCCTACTCATTTTCGCTTTAGTTTTGGTTATTTTTCTATGCAAATATAAAATCTAAGAGAAAAAATAGAAAGAAAGAGAAAATCTATTTTTCTTTTAAAATGCATACCAAAAGAGCAAGAAACCCCAAACAAACTTAACATTCGACTAGAAAAGTTTAGATACGACAAAAAAGAGAAAAATAAAACAAAAAGAACCTTGACTTAATAGGTAAAAAAAAAAGGCAAAATACACTTTTGGTCCCTGAGGTTTGAAGTTGATGTCTATTTGGTCCCTAAAGTTTCAAAATGAACACTTTAGTCCTTGAGATTTGGAAAATAGTTCTAAATGGTCCCTGAAGTTAGTTGATCGTTAGTTGACTAACGGAAAAATGATGTGTCAAAATTTATATTTAAGATTATGTAGTTTTATTTATTTATATTTAAGATTATTTCTTTTATTCTCTTTTGGGACTTCTCATGTGCATTTTTTTCGGTATTTCATTTCTTACCTATGCATTTTGTTTTTTCTTTTTATCAAACCACAACTCTACATAATAAAAAAAATAGAACCACAAAAAAATAAGAATCTCATCGCAAAAATCGAATCAATTAAAGAAAAATTAAGACGTGGGTGACTTTCAAAGTTGTGGGCGAGATTAGGATTAAGAAGGTGGATTGAGTAGTAGCGCTGCATCAACGCGATGAAAAAATCTTTCTTGTCATCAATGCTGCTTTTGATATTGGTGTTGGAGCCAAGAAAAAAAAAGAGAATAAAAATAGACAAGCAAAAAGAAATAGGGATAAATGAAGAAGAGAAAAGAAAAGAAGACAGAAGAGGAAGAAAAAGTAAAAATAATTTTTTTAAAAATAACCACATAATGTTGAAATAATATAAATTTTAACACCTCGTTTAAAAATTATCAATTCAATAACATGCCACATCATTTTCCATTAGTCAACTAACGGTCAACTTGACCATTTAGAACTATTTTTCAAACCTCAAGGGCTAAAGTGTTCATTTTGAAACTTTAGGGACCAAATAGACATCAACTTCAAACCTCAGGACTAAAAGTGTATTTTGCCAAAAAAAAAATCTTAACCAACAAAGAAAAATTAAAGAAAAATTGGCAAAAATGGTCAATACCAAAAATAAAATTAAAAAAAAAGTTAACTAGATTAGATAGTTAACCAGCCCCGTGTCATGATTTGAGAAAAAAATCTCATTGTGGCCGAATCACCTAATAATTTTTCTTAGTTCCCATATGCAAAAGAAAAGAAGTAAAGAGAAAAAAAAGAAAGATAAATAAAGAGGGAGAAATATATCGAGAGGGAAAGATAGATAAGAAGAATGAGAAAATATCATTTAAGTTGATAGATCTAAAAAAAAATTAAACCAATGAACACATGAGGGAAGACCAAAAATTTTCTAAACCCTAGACTTGGATATTTTAGTTTAGATACAATCATATAATCACACATTTTAAACCTTGATTTCATCTAACAGAGAACACCGAACAATCCGAAAAGAAAGAATCGTTTTAAAAACACAAAGAGGAATCAATTCCCTTTCATTTGCCCTTTCAATTGACGCTGTATCGTCTACAATTTGTTCCACCAACGGATCAAAGATGCTCTCGAGCTAGAACAGAAGGCGGAATCGAGAATTGGGAGAGAAAGAAAGAGACCCACATTAGATTTTGCAGAAAAAAGAAACGCGAAATCATAAGATGATTCATATAGAGAAAGGGAAAGTTCAATAAATGTGGCTGTTCAGTCTCAGTCTCAGTCTCAGTCTCAGTCTCTGCTCCATTTTGTAGTGACATTTGTCTTCGTTTTGGAAAATTTCTTTTGAGAGGTTGTTTTTCTCTGTGTATTCAAAAACCCTCTCTCTCTCTCTCTTGTGGGTAGGTGAATTTGTAGTGGAATTTTCAGCACTCCCATTTACTTCAAGAACCCACAAAAAAACCCTTGAAATTTTAGCATGTATGTTTTTTTTTTTTTCCCCCACGATTTCTAAGTTTCAGAAGAGATAAATAGAGAGAGCGAAAGAGGGTTTTA
The DNA here is from genome assembly GCA_036507285.1 of Trichosanthes cucumerina. NCBI lineage: Eukaryota > Viridiplantae > Streptophyta > Magnoliopsida > Cucurbitales > Cucurbitaceae > Trichosanthes > Trichosanthes cucumerina. The sequence continues at coordinate 72,168,432 of CM071840.1, read as the reverse complement.
GAATGAAAATCAAAGGGGGAGGAAGGAAGAAAAGTGCGAGCGGTTCGTCGGAGGTTGTAGTGGGTTCGATTCAGGACGCCATGGATGCTGGTGAAGTCGTCCATGGAGGCGACTCGGATTATGCTAATGTGAATAGCAACAACAACGCCATTAATGGCGCTGAGCCTTCGACTTCCCATTTATCGGAGACCCATCAAGAGCAAAACCTAGAAGAGCCTGAGGACGATGGCGATGGGGAGGAAGAAGATGAACAGGATGGAGATGAGGCTGCTTTTGCTGCTCAGAGAACCAATCTCGATGATGGGTTCTATGAAATTGAAGCCATTCGTCGAAAAAGGATTCGCAAGGTTTCTTTACTTTCGATTTTCCTTCTGTTTTGGTTTTCTGTTTGTAGGTTAACCTTTTGCCCCTTTGGATTGTGAGAATGATGGGTTTATGAATGTTTGTGCATTTACTGATTTTGGGCTTTCTTGTTCTGTTGCTTTGCTGTGGGCATGATTGATTCAAAAAACAGGGCCAGCTTCAGTACTTGATCAAATGGTAAGTCGTAAGTGTCCCTCTTTGTTGTTTGATTATCTTGGTTTCTTGGAGCTCGACTGTGGGAATTCCGATTACTGACCAAATTGAGCTTTCCTCAAGGCGTGGCTGGCCTGAGACGGCTAATACCTGGGAGCCCTTGGAAAATCTCCATACGTGCTCTGATTTCATAGAGGCATTCGAACAGAGGTATTCTCTTTTATTTAGATCAGTATTTTTTGTTGGTAGCTGGAGGAAGCATTCACTGGCATGTTGTGCTGATTGTTGTGATGGTTTCTTGTGAAGTCTAATGTTGTTGAACTTTGGTTTTCTTTTTGAAGTTTAATAACGGGAAAGCAGCGGAAACGGAAGCGAAAACATGGGGTTGTTCATACTCAAACGAAGAAGAGGCAGCAGCGAACCAACTTTTCTACTTACAATGTCACAGATGTTGAAATCAGTGTTCTTGATCAACGTCTGCCCTCTGCTCCTATAAACATGTCTAACCTTACTCATCCTTATGCTCATTCCCAATCCATAGTTTATAATCATGAAGGAGATAAGAATGGAGATGTAACTGCTGTTGAAAGATGCAAGCAAACCGATATCAATAATGTAGGCAGGAATGCTACTCAACGAAAGAAAGATGAACATGAGTATGATCCCAAACTTAGTGAGCTTAAGGCAACAGTATTAACGAACATAGCCATTGGCGATAAGCTTGCAATCAATTTTCAAGAAGCCAGAATGACGGAGAACAATGGCCCTGCAGCTGGTCTTTCTAAAAGTGGCTCTGTGGAGCCAGTTGCCGAAAATCGGTGCACTGGGGCTAAGAGAAGGAAGTCTGGTTCGGTTAAAAGGTTTAAACAAGATTCAACTTTATCTGAACTGCCAGTGGCTCAAAATGCAGAATTGACATTGGCTGTAGTAGAATCTGGTGTCCGAGTGGAACCGATAGGGGTTGAGAATTCTGGATATCATGGGGAAAGTTTAATTCGCAATAACAAAACCGATGAAGCCAGAAATGAGCTGAGTATCATCAAGATTATCAAACCATTAGGCTATTCAGCATCTGTGTCAAACAACATTCAAGATGTGTTGGTAACTTTTGTGGCCATGAGGTATGTCGACTTTGCTTTCTTCTTGATTTATGGTAAATTTACTTCTCTCTTTTGTTTTTAATATATGATGAATATAAATGCAAATGAGCGTCATTCATTGCCAAGTATATAGGACCTTGATATATATAAAAATTCAAATTGAGACGTTTTGTTCTTCAGAAGTAAAGGATAGGAGTGTATGCAAGTCTGTTTTTGGCTAAACCCAACATATTGGTTTAAGGAAATTAAAGAACCAATGTGAAAACTGATATTAAAAAAAACTGGACCAACCGCCTGATAAAACCAATCGAAAGTGAAGTTTGCATAATGATCAAGTTCATGTTAGTTTGATTTTTTTCCTCTTGAACCCGTGTAGTTTAAAATGGACATCCTTAATTAAGAAGATGATTTAGTAATTCTGAGGGGTCTTTTGGAATTGAATTTAAAACAGTTTTAAATAATATTGTGATTTAGAATACTGCTTTGCCGCCTGCTGGTGAATGTCTAACAGAGGACCTGCTTTTGCTTTTGAATTTCTTGGGAAAAATATTAATTATTATATAATCTAAGGGCATGTTTAGGAATGATTTTGAAATAGTTAAAATTACTTTTTTTCGTATTCAAAATAAAATAAAAAGTAGAGGGGATTTATTATTATGACAAAAGTGATTTTTCAAGATTACTCCCAAGCATGCCCTAAAAAGTAGAGGGGATTATTGATTTCAGCCACCAGCCTAGGATATTTAACCCACCTATGGCTACTATTAGTTTCTTGTACAACAAGGTTGGCTGTCTTGTGATATTAGTCGAAGTTTGCATGAGTTGGCCTGAATACTCACTAGATCAAAAAAAGAAAACAACCATGGTAATAACTTAATCTCATAGACCTAAACCTATAAAATAGGTGTTAAAGAAACTCTAATATTTAATATTCTAAGGAGATGATCATTATTGTTTGAACGTACGAACTCTTGGATAGAGATCATGGCTATCTTTTGATCAATGGATCAATGCATGCGGGTTTTACTTGTTTGTTTGAAATTATGTTCAGACTTTAAACTCCTTGCTCATTAATCCTTTGAAAATTTTTAAGAAAAGTTCGTCATTTTGTGTACATTGTCTTGCATAACTGTTATTTAGCAATTATCTGAACATATTATATGCAAAATGTCCATAAAGATCCTATCTAAAAACACTTGTATTCTAAAACACATTGGAAAAAATTTCTTCCATACCCCATTGGAGATGGCTTGGCAGTCTTCAAAAAACACAATATCAAACTCTTTTTAATAGCTTGTTTTCTGAATAAAAATAAACATTTTCAAATAATTTTTAATTAAATATTCATGTTAGTATGTATATTCTAGACTCTAGTACATGAAAATTGATAAACATTATCTCTGCCTAGAAACCACTTTATGATTACTATGGAAACTAGAAACTTGGAAAGTATCATTCTATAGATAAATATGTGCTCAAGATAGTAGTTATAGGGAGACATACCCATTGGAGCCCCGCGTTTCTTACATTTTTGTATGAAAACGAATCTTGTGTCAGTCTCTTTCATATTCCCAAATGACATTTTTTTAATGTTTTCCATGTATTAGGTCTGATGGAACAGAAGTGATAGTTGATAACAAGTTCCTCAAGGCTAACAATCCACTACTGGTAATTGTTTCTATTCTTCACTTCATTATGCTTTTGAACTGCCTTAAACAATGCTCAATTGTTTTTCCTTCAATTCTAACTGTCGTGTTAACTAATACCAGTTGATCAACTTCTACGAGCAACATCTCCGCTATACTACCAGATCATGAATTGCAAAGCAATGAACGGTACGACTTTTGGGATCCCCGTTTTGCTAATTATTTACATTTTAGTGCATTTGTACTGCGAGATCGAGCGTAAGGAGATAGTTAAACAAGGTCTGAAAGTTTTAGCGATAACAGTATCCTCCATCGTCCCATCTACCTCTTGCTGTGCAGAACAGAGATTAGAAGTTAGAGGCTTAGAATCTTTCTGCTAATTATGAAATTAATGTTTTATATATAGCTGTGTTGTTCCAAAGGTTTTTTTGTACATATTACCGTTCTGTGTTGATCTCCTTGTAGTCAGTGCACTTGTTTAACCTTATTTTTGGTTTCTCAAAGAGCAATGGAAAGAATTGGTTGTAATTTTTGGAGGGTCCTTGGGGAGTTAATGCAATCGTTGTGGATTGCAGATATATGGGTCTTTTTGTGTGTGTGTTTTTGTTTTCCGAAAGTTCGAGAACGATATGATGGTATGTTTTCTCGAGGTGTTTTTCGTTCCTTTTGGTGCTTTTGGAGACAACGTCATGTCGGAGTTTACCTGTAAAGAGAGCAAATTTCTGTTTCCAAGCAATGTGGCTCTTGATTTTTGCACTAAAAATGAGAAAAGAGAATGAGAATTGCTCCTTTATTTTGTTTTTATTTGCATAACTAGAAGAACGAATCGTCGTTTTTCACTTGCGACGAAGCCATGACTCCATGAAGAATGTTTGCTTCAAGGTCGAATTTCATTTTCAATCTCAAATATTGTGTCCTACACGACCTCATTTTTTCTTTGCCCGTCTTGCTCGATCCAACTGCGCTGCATTTGAACTTTATGCCTGCAATCGAGCATGGATGAAGCAACAGGTTGATGCTATTTCCCATTGAAATCTTTTGCTGTTTTTTTCTTTCTCATCCATCTCTTGGATTACTTTGGGGGTTTGGTCTTTTTTTTTTTTTCCCTTCTAAATCAAGCATTGGTGAAGTGATTGTTCATTGTGGGGTTAAAATATGTTAGCAATGTAGGGCCAAAATACATTTGTCTGTGTTGAAGTGATTGTTCAGTTTATTGAGCAGGACAGATACACAGATCTGTCTGTGTTGCTTACTTTGTGGTATGGATTTGATTGTTCCTATAATTGTACATTTGAGAGATGAAATTTATGTCTATTAAAGCATAGGAACATAGTTTCATTGATGAATGAAATGATGAGAAATGTTGTGATAGTAAAGAGATGAGAGAATAATTGAAATGATGAACAATTTGTACCATTATAGTTGGAGTTTTTGTACGGATGACCTCCTTTCGGTTGGATTATCGATGAAATACCTACATTTTAGATTTAACTACAGATAACCCTTTGATGTCGTCAGTCACTCTCGATCTAGGTACAATGTTTGTTATTTTGGCGTCATAAATGACTACCGGTCTCGTTCTCCCGTCAACTCCTAAACTATGCTAATGGGACGTTTGATGACGTCGTCATATTGATAGCACTGATGATCGTTTACCTTTTGTCATCTCAGTTACCGATATCGTTGCTCTCTCGGTCTCGATTATTCGCGTTTTAATCGACGTCGTAAGTACTACTGCTCTCGTTCTACATGGAAAAATATGAGAGAGTAACGATATTGGTACTACCGCTCTCGTTTTGATGCTAATGGTTAATAGGTGACCATCTCTCTCGATCTGGTCAACATGACCGCAGTCCGAGAGTCTCATTAGTAGTATTAAATCCAAAACGAAACAAGAGTGTTGATGATAGTCCAGATCTAGAGTCTCACTTCTTGTGGAGGTTCTCAATTTTTCTAATGTCTTTTATTTGTATTAGGGGTGATAGTCTTAATCGAAAATCGATCAAATCGAACTGAACCAAATCGATCCAATGGTTTGGTTTGGTTTTTTAGAAGAAAATTGGTCATCTCGGTTTTTATTTTAGAAAAATAAAAAAATATTAGTTTGATTTGGTTTTCGTTTAGAAAAATCATTAAAAATCGAACCAAACCGAAGTGTATATATATGTACCTGAAAAAACTCCAAATTAAATTCCTATCCATTATTGCGTCGTTTCATCCGTTTTCGAAGTAACAAAATGAGATTGTTAGCTCTATGAATTCTTATTGAGGTATTGAGAAATTTAGAGGCAAAAAATATTAAAATGGGATGAAACTAAGAAATAAAATAGCATAAGATTTGTAAAAAAAAAACTAAAAATCGAACCAAAGAAGAACCAAACCAATGGACAACCAAACCAATGGTTTTATCCTTTATTGGGCTTTGGCTTGGTTCCTCTTTTGATGAAACCGATCGGATCGGTTTGGTTCTCGGTTTGGCCTAAAACTGATGAAAATCGAACCAATATCACCCCTAATTTGTATCATCTGTTTTATGCAACTTTGAATTTTTTTCCATATTACCTATATATCATTGAAGGAATAAATAAGTGAAAAAAGATCAGAAATAGAATGCATACACGAGGTACTCTGCATACCATGAATTCGTTGTGATTATAATGGGAGATTACATGTAAGAAAAACATGTTACTTTTTTTTAAATGAATTGATTGGTTGACAATGACATATTACACGTTTGTCGATTATGACCAACATTACCACATCTGCCGCATCTGCGATACAAATCGACAGATGGGATCTTGTTCACTCATCTCCGACCAACTCTCGGTATTCTTGTTGGTGGAAGTATAACCAACGGAATGTAATTTGGGCGCCTCTTCCACTGCGTAATATGTCCAATTGGATTGATAGACTCTGCACACACTGACCTTAATACATCGATCTCATATTTTGGATTACATAGACTATGTGGATTTATGTTGCGGTGTTTGACGACCGTTATAGCATGTGCACACGGTATCTCTAAACACTGAAACTCCATGCATGTTCAGATAGACGATATTGCCAAACAAACCGTCCTTCACGTTAAATCGATAATAGTCATGGGTTCAACAAGGAATCGTCTAAGCTCCAGGTGGTATGTGCATAGTGCGTGAAATGCATTGGAGAATACAACATTGACTGCGTGGCTGATGCTTACGTGTTGATCGGAGACAATGACCATGTCATCGTCTTCACCAATGACGTTCTTCAATTCGTTAAAAACCAGCTTCATCATCTATTGTTTTCTATGTCCACGACACCATATGCGACGAGATATAGTTGTTGGTTCCCGTCTATTGTCACCGCCACTAGGAGACAACCCTTGTATTTCCCCTTCAAATGAGATCCGTCGATGATGATCACCGGACGACATTTCGCATACTCCCTAATCGATGGACCCAACACCATGAACACGTATTTTAAGTGCATGGACTCATTTTCGAGTTCTACTTCAAAAATAGTTCATGGGGTCTCAATCTTCAAAGTCTCTTCATATTTATGTAGGACAACCTAAGATTCTTGTGTGTGTCATCTCCCTTGCGCGCCAAGTCTTGCCATAACTAACACCAGCAAACTTACCGTCACGAGAAGAAATGCTCCGAAGGAAATCGTATTGACTTACCATCCCGGGATTTCGAGACTCTCGATCTCGAATGAACACAACAAATTGTAGGTGTCATCTCGCTCTAGTTACCTATAACACGTCTTTAAAAGAATGTGTTGTTCTTTAGGAACACGCGTCTTGGAAGAAGTGTTCCGAATGAAATCGTATTGACTTACCATCACGGAATTTCGAGACTCTCGATCTCGGATGAACACAACAAATTGAAGGTGTCATTCTCGCTCTAGTTACTTGTGGCACGTCTTTAAAAGAATGTGTTGTTGTTTAGTAACACACGTCCCAGAAGTGTTCTGAAGGAAATCGTATTGTCTTAACATCATGGGATTTCGAGACTCTTGATTAAATATTAAAACGGAATGTCGTACAGTGGAAGATAAAAAATATTATACATTAACGAATCAAATGTTACATGTTAGAAATACAAAGTATTAACCATAATTGTACTGCGTATTGAGTACAAAACAAACTTTATATTATCCTGAGTCAACGTCTATAAATCTAACCCAATAACTAAGTACTCTAAAAATTTTGCACAAAATATTCCACACTCCTTCGTCCTTACCGTTTGACGATCAAAATCGTATGGTCTTATATAATCTCCCACGGCGCATTGGTAGCGACCTGAATACGCTTTGGCAAGTTGCTATACCTAAGTAGGGATGGTACGATATATGTTAATGGTTGGAGTTCGTCCACGAGTTCCTCCTCACTGAGGAAAGATGACATAGAGTCATGTACAACCAAAGTGTCATTCAACAGGTCCAATCCCAACAACATCCAATGCTCTTGTATATTTAGTGGAGAGTAAACGTAATCTACTTCATACCACGTTAGACGGTAATATGGATATACACCAAGAACATAATCAACAAACGTATGATCACTTGACCATGCAACCCCTACAACGTCGACATCTTTGTTCATGATGTCTTTGAATATTCCTTCACGGTTCTTCAAATGATCTTGCACGTTTCGATACATAGTTATAATGTATAGCATAGAAAAACAAACATATCATACTTTAGACAAAGGTATGTGTATACATACCAATGCATTGGAAGGGGGGACGATGAATCATTGTGTGAGTAGACGATGGTGTGAGACCAACTTACGTTTTATCATCATGAAAAACGTATTCATCATCTGACATATGCAACAAAGTGTTTAAACGATTTGGAATTTGTAAGCAAAAACATGTGATTTGATACACTGGTATGTGAACAAACTTACATCGCAAGTAACCCACGTATTCTTGCGAGACAATAAACGTATGAATGCCCTATCAAGCGGATCGCAAGTGGACCATTCACATATTCGATATTCGTCTTGTGTCCCAGACTTATTCTTCAGACGTAACCATGTATTCAACATTGTCTTGGCGTCGGTGAGTACGACATGTAGTGGATTGTATGGTGCGCGCACTTGTCGACACTAGACGGTGTATTACCCTTTCCACTTGCACTCGATGGTGTAATATCCTCTTCAGCTGCTCTGCATTGCACACCTTTCGCGAAAGATGTCAACTGTTTCTTAGATGGAGTGTCAGGATTACCAAAGTCTACCAACTTCCTTTTCGCTGACTGATCGACCACCACATGAGAATGCATTACGTCCTCTTCCAATACTACCCCATTCGTTTCTAGGGACGCCGACAACATTATGAAGACACCTTGTGGATGAGGCTACACTTGTGCCACGTCTTCTATGTCTATTAAAGTGGCATGATCACGTACTGAACACTCGTCGGATTGACCATCATCCCCGACTGATTCAAGACCATCAACTGGTACATCGCACACGGGAGTGTCTGAGATATCCAAGCCTATGGGGGGATCACGTACTAACCGTTCGTCATCTTCACCATCGTCAACGGTTGCTTCATTGAGTGCACAATCTGGTACATCGTTAATGGGATTGTCTGGAATATCCAAGTCTGTGGGGATCTGTCACATATTTCAAAACAATCCAATGAGACATGTCATACCAAATTCATATGGACACAAAAAAATGTGACAACAATATTTTCATATTCACTTGATATGCGTACCTGATTAGTGTGACCTAATCTACACGTGAGGATTCTTATATCATTGTGCATAAGACCGAATGTATCCTTCATATCTTGCATTTCTACCCGCAACACATGAACATCATCCTTCACTTTTTGAACATTGTCTTCTATCATACCAAGACAACGTTCCACACGTTGTATGACATGATCTATTCCACGAGTTGTTGATGTTCGGGTGCGTCTATGGGAAATACAAGACCGCCCACGTGGTTGATTGGATTGGGGGACCGACATTGGATCGTTGATATACACGTCCCCCCTACGGGATGTGCCATCATCCACAACCTCCGTATGTGCATCGTCTGCTTCAAGCCAATCAACAGGTTGAACGTTGAGAGTTTGGTTCGTGTGAACATCCAATACTGGAGATGGAATGACATGTTCATTTTTTAATCTCATTCCCTTTGCTCGTGTTTGTTGATCACCTCATCCCCGTAACGAAAACGTCTTTCCGCTTCCGACATCGTAAGCTCCATAGTTACTATTGTCTACCAACCGCGAAACAAACACATTTCAGTACTTAGTTTATATATTGAAACGAATACAATAAACAGATTACCACACACGTACAATATTGTCACATTACATACCTCAGGACAATCAAACACATTAGTCTTTAGTTATTTAAACGTAATTGACCGTTCGCATGACTATCGAAGTATGCAGGGGATTGCATCATCATTCAATCGTCTTGTAGCAAAGCCCTTCAATGTTGAAAGTGTCTCGTATATCGAGACCTACATATTCAAATCATATTGTACTTTCATGCTCTTCCATAAACATCAATGCAATTGAGTAAAATGTATGTAACTCAAACGGACGTTACCTAGAATGCATGTGGGAATCTTGGAAGACTATACTTCACGATATAGTCTTTATTCGTTAATAAATTCTTCTTACATATCTCAACCTTCGCCTTTAGAGCAATCTATAGGCCCTTCAATGTCCTATCCCATATTCTTGTACCCCAATCTAGTCCATTGAAGTGGTCTAGATGCTCAACTTCATCGAACAACGACTGGTCTACCACAGTCTTCTTCCTATCTTTTCCAAGCATAACCAGCTAGATCGAGAGTCTCGTATCCAATAAATGAGGACTCGAGATCGAGAGTCTCGTATGCGGTAAATGGGGACTCTAATAGCCGGGAAACGAGAAATCGAAATCCCATAATTGAAACTCTCATATCGAGACTCTCGTATTGGTCCATTAACATCGAAAGGTCACTAATAAGTCATACAATTTTCAATCACATGTACAAGAGGTTAATAAATTTTAAATTCTCTAATTAATAGGCCATTCACTTAATCTTCACGTTTTCGTAAATTAATTAAAGGGAAAAATACACTTTTGGTCCCTCAGTTTGTAGGTGGGTTTCTATTGAGTCTCTGAGTTTCAAAATCGAACAATCAAGTCCCTTAATTTTGTGAAATGGTTCAATTGAGTCCTTAGAGGTTAATCACCGTTAATTATTTAACGGATTGTTGACGTGACAGTATTAAATATAAAATAATAATTATTATTATAATAAAATAAAAAATAAAAAATCTTATTTTTCTCCTCCATCCCCTACTCGTCTTCCTCTCATCTGTATCCCTTCCCCTGTCATCTTCTTCCCTCATCTTTAATTTTTTTTTTTTTTAAAAAAGAAACACTCCAACCTTTTTTTTTTAAAAAAAAGAAACACTCCAACCGCCCATTAATCTTCCTCCTCCAACCATCTCCTCAACAAGCTCTCCAGCCGGTCACTGTGCCTATTTTTCGATTGTTGTCAACTGCCACACGTGTGGCCTGCCGACAGCCGCTAATCTGTTGTTACCGTCATCGCCCAGAGCCGCACACGCTGCAGATCTGAGTTGAAGCCGCTCACAATCCGCCTCATACCCAAGTGTTCCTTTGTTTTCTTAAAAAACAAATTAAAGATGAGGGATAACTGGGTTGTTGGCTTTAAGGTGTGAAGAGATAAGTTCGACGATGCTGAACGGTTTTTGTTCTGTGGGTGAAAATGGCAAAGAGGGTTCACGATTAAGCGAAGGTTGTTGGGATTCGCTACTTTTTTTCCTCTATCTCTCTTCTTTCTTCCATTTTTCTCTTTTCTTTGGTTGAAAAGTTCAAGCTCATCACCCAAACCACTTTTCATTTTTAAGATTTGAAAAATAAAAGAAAAAAAGGAAAGAAAGAAGAAGAACTGGGGGAGGAAGAGAGATGAGGGGGAAAGTAAAGAGGACGAAGGGAAAAGGAAGAATATATGATTTTTTTATTTTTTATTATTTTATTATAATAATAATCATGATTTTTATTTAAAAAATATTATTTTAATATTTAATACTACCACATCAACAATCCGTTAAATAATTAACGGTGGTTAACCTCTAAGGACTCAATTGAACCATTTCACAAAATTAAGGGACTTGATTGTTCGATTTTGAAACTCAGGGACTTAATAGAAACCCACTTACAAACTGAGGAACCAAAAGTGTATTTTTTCCTTAATTAAATTAGTATGCACCAAAATTCAAATATTGTACTTTTATCACACAAGAAAATTGATCAAATGTGCTTTAATAAATCTCTTGATTTTAATAATTTATAAATATGTTATGACACATTTATATAAAAAAAAATTGTTCGTAAATAAAACTCAATATGTGACAGTTACATGAGACATAAGAATTTCAAAAGATATAACAAAAAATTACAACTAATGAATTAATCCTAGAGCCTTCGATCGACCGTCGATCGCCACGAGTGAGAACGATATTTCCATCGCGAAACGGTTGATTTACGGTAAGTAAGGACCCACGACGTCGTGCCGCTCAGAGACGCTTACGGTCCATTAACTGTCGTCTCGAAGCCTCTATCTAGCTTATCACGCATGCGGACACCACCGAGGTCAGAACTGAGTGGGGGTGAAGCAGATTTCTCATCGTCGTCATCTTTGTCTTTATCTTCATCATCATCCTCATCATATTCTTCATCTTCTTCATCGTCATCTTCATCGTCTTCGTCATCCTCATTCTCATTCTCATCCTCATCATCGTCCTCGTCCTCGTCCTCATCTTCATCATCATCATGAGGTTCATCATCGTCGTCTTCATCTTCGTCCATTGAAGTGTACTCTGAAGTATAAGGTAGTTCCTCGCGACTGCATTCATCACTCGAATATTCGGTAGCGTCGGAGGGCAAGTGATGGGGGTTCCCCCCGTACCCATACGAATCACCATCAGAAGAATGTGATGGTGGTTCGCCGGGTAGGTTGAAGAAACTATCGTCTGAAGACATTATTTCTTTTATAGTGTATGGTATCTTCGAGTGTATGGTATGTTCGAGTGTATTGAAATTTCAGGCTAAGTATATAGGTTGAGGGAATGGTTTCAATGCCCGTGGGTATTTATCAAATAAAATCAGGTCCTTCGTATTCCGACGGGTGTTGTAATTAGCAGTTACCGATATCAAATGAGAAATCCGATACACTTACTCCATAATGTCATCGGTCAGACAACGATATTGGTGACTCCAAACGACACAATCAAACCAATCGGTGTGCCAAAATTTATGACGGTAAACCCAGACTCTTGATATCGACACCCCACGCAAGGGAATACCAACGAGACTCCCGTTTTATTTTAATGGTCGCAGTTAATATTGGTTACTGCTACGTTAAAGAACCACATTTATGACCCTGCACCAAGTCTTTCACCATTTACCCAACTTGCACCATTTACCCAGTAAATCTAGACTCTCGTATCTGGACTGACAACATAATCGAATTGAATCGATCCAACAATTTTTTTAATTTTATTCTTTTTTTTTTTTGTTGAAGGTAACATATGTATAGTATAAATTATCATAAACTAATATGATAGTTTTATAAGGACTATATATATTAAAGTTAAAGAAAAACCCTAGATATATACGCAAGTTAAAAAAAAAGGTTATAGTAAGAATATAAAAATAACTTTTATAAGAAAGATATATATAACAGTTATTCCTTTCATATATATATATATAACATTTAGTTTTATATTTGTTGTTCCATCAAGTTTGGTTAAAATCAAATGTTCATTCTTATCTCATACGATGGATGTTGGTTGAAATTAAATGTTCATTCTTATCCCTGCATCGAGTGATAGTTCAACATAGTATGCATTCTTATCCCATACGATGGATGTTGGTTGAGGTAATTAATAATCATTAATGTAAAAGCTCACGCTCACTTTATATTAATTACTATATAAACTATGTTGTTGCCTCATCTATATACTCCTTCCAATGCAGCTGGTTTGAAAGTTGGAGATGAAAGAATCCTCTCATCGACGGAGATAGTCAACAGTTTAACCGGTTCAGGCGAAACACGTTATTAAGGTACGGGTACGGGTTGTTCCTTAAAAAAAACACGAACGGGGTTGTTCAACTTTTTCAGTCCATTATACATCGATGCTATGTACTCCAACGGTTTACTTGTCACTGGATGAGCTCCGGTCTGCAGCCATGTTGACCACATGGAACGAGATGGTTGCCTGTTAACTATAGTACGAGACTATCGATCTCATCTAACAACGAGACTCTCTCTCATATTTTCCATGCAGAACTGTGTAGTACTTACGACATCGATTAAAACGTGGATGACCGAGACCGAGAGAGTAACGATATCGGTAACTGAGACGAAAAGAGGTAAACGATCGTCAACGTTATCAATATGACGGCATCATCAAGCGTCCCGTTAGCATAGTTTGGGAGTTGACGGGAGAACGAGACCGGTAGTCATTTATGACGCAAAAATAACCAACATTGTACCTAGATCGAGAGCGACTGACAACATAAAAGGGTTATCCGTAGTTAAATCTAAAATGCAGGTCTTTCATCGATAATCCAGCTGAAAGGAGGTCATCCGTACAAAAACCCCATTATAGTTTTAAGGGATAAGAGAAAAAATCAGTATTAATTTTTACTCTAAACCTTCAATCTCATCAAATTGCATCTTATAAACTTAGATAAGTGTTGCAATTTTCACTTTTGATTTTAAAAAGCGTTGCAATTTATAAAACATATATTTGGTATTTAATTGATGGGATTTAGACAAAAATGATATTAAAGTTTTTTTTTTTTTTTTTTGGAATTTGTAAGTTTTGATGGAATTTAATGGCCGATTTTGTGCCAAACTTAATTTGACTTGTTTTTTCTTAATTAAATTAGTGAGTTTTTTTACAATATTATTTGTTAAAATTAATGGTTGAAGTAATTGAACTCGAACGAAGGTATAAATTGTAACATTTATTTAATTTAAGGGTTCAATTCATGAAATTAAAAATTTAGATTAAAAATTGAAACAACTTGACAAGTTTAGAAAAAAAAAAGGGTTTCCTCCATAGTTTTAATAATGTTTTCTTACTAAGAAATATGTACTTGTCTCATCTTTTGTAATATTGATGTGTCTTCATTAAATAAAATTTGGATAAATGATATGATCATTAGATAGTTGGGGGACTACAAAATCCATACCTTTCTATCTAACCCATCCTAATTTAGCCAAATGCATTCAAGTCCCTAACTAAATACAAATTTGGTTACATAGACCATTCTATCAACAAAAGTTATTTATGAGTAAACCAATTTTAGAGGCAATTTTGTTGAAAAGATGTCTCCTAGAATTCTCTCAAGTAAATCATCTATGAGATAGATTTGTCTAAGAGTGAGCAAAAAAAGACCAAAAATCGACTCGATCGACTAAACCGACCTCGGTCGATCAGTTTATTAAAGGTGTCAGTCTGGGTCGGTTTGGGGCAACCGACCGAAATAATAATAATTAATAATATAAATATATTATTATTCTAATAATAATAGTAATAAAATAGAAAATGGTAAAAAATTTACATATTTTTTATTAAATAATTAAAACTGTAAATAATTTTAAAAAACCGACCGAACGGATCGATCGGTCGGTTTAAAGAAAAAAAAATAGGGACCGACCGTATTTGGTCGGTTTGAGATCGATTGCGACCGATGATCACCCTAGATTTATCCCAATACATCCAGAAATGCACTAATACTAAAACAATCAAACGCATCACCTTTTCAAGTGTCTTTGTTGCATCTTTTAGCACATTTCAGCTATTGAGTTCCAACTAATTTAACTTCCCTTCAATAAACATTTGGTTTTTTTAGTTTTTAGTTTTTGAAAATTATACTTATTCTCTTAATGATTTTCATCTCTATTAAGAAAATATTCATATTCTTAATTAAATTTCAAAACACAAAAACAAATTTTTGAAAACATTCCTAACAAAGAAATTCAGAGGTGAAAGTAGTATTTATAAACTTAATTTTTAAAAACCAAAAACTAAAAAAACTAAGGCCCCCATTTGAAAACCATTTGGTTTTTTAAAATTAAGCTTAAAAATAATACTTTCACCCATAAGGTTCTATGTTTTCTTATCTACTTTGTACCTATGTTTTAAAAAACCAAGCTAAATTTTGAAAACTAAAAAAATAGTTTTCAAAAACTTTTGTTTGTTTTTTAAATTTGGCTAGAAACTTAAATAGTACCTCAAAAAGATGGAAACCATTATAGAGAAGATGAAGAGAAATTATGGAAAAAACAAGAATAATTTCTAAAAACAAAAAACCAAATGATTATCAAACGGGGCCTAAATAGTTATCAAACGGAGATTCCTAACAAAAAAGGAAATGATGGTATGGATTACTCAACTAGAGCAGAGCTACTTCAGAATCCAACATTTTTCTGGTACACATAATATTAATAATAAGAAAAACTTTTTAAACTATCAACAGATGAATGCAGCCCATTGATGAAAAACTAGGAATGGATCAAACATTTTTCTGGATAACTCAACTGTAAATTTATCATAATACAAATAACCAGTTGAAGAGATACAACAACTCAAAAAACAAAAGGAATTGAAAAACACAATTCCAACATATGAGCTAAAGCTAGTTCTTAGGAATGTTCTTTCCTACTATCTTTGCAGGAGCTATTCGAAGAAGGTTTCCAGGCTTACCAGGGACAGCTCCTTTGATCATCACAACATTGAGGTCGTCATCAATCTTTACAATCTTGAGTTTTCTGATCTTTCTCTTGGTTCCTCCCATCCTTCCGGGCATCTTCTTCCCCTTGTACACGCGCCCGGGTGTAGTTCCCGCACCGATCGATCCAAGTGCTCTGTGGCTCTTGGAACCGTGGGACATCGGACCCCTTTTGAAGTTGTGCCTCTTGATTCCACCTAGAGGAGAATTAGAAGAAGGAGAAAGGTATAGGGGAACCAATTAGAGAGAAGTGTTGAAAAGAACGGAGAACACATAAAATTATTTAAATTTACCTTAGTTTTTAATAGTTTACATGTTTGCGTCTGGTAAATTTCTCTCTTTTGTTTTTTTGGAGTGCAACGTGTAGTTATGAAGATTCGAACATTTGACTTTTTGATCGATGATTAATGATATGTTTTAACCAAGAGCTATGCTTGTGTTAGCGTTTTTAAATCAAATGAGTATCAAAATTTACACACGTTGGGTGTTGAGAACATATTAATTGATAAAAATCTACATAAAGTATTAACTTAAGCATGATTTAATAGGGTATTAATGCAAAGGTTTTGAGTTAAGTATGTTAAATAGTTTAACAAATCACAACCTTATGAAGTTTGGTATAACAAGGAATGACCAACTTGAGCCTATAGTTCAATTAGTTAAAGTATATGTTCTCGAGTCTCGACTAATAGGTAGAGGTTTAATCTCCCCCGACTTGTTGAAATAAAAAAGTTTAAAAAAAGGGAAAAAAAAACATGACAAGGGATGACATTGAATGTGTTTTGCGATGAAAGCTTGCCAAGATAGCATAGGCATCCTTATCCACGCACACAACTTGCAAAAGATTTATAAGTCTAACAGAACTGTGATTCAGCATGGGGTATAAAACCTTTGAGATTAGATGACATATCCAGACATGGAATACTTGGGGATTTAGAAATTTTAAACAGCTTCTTTCATGGAAGACTGGTTCAAGCTTTGGAATTGTATATGTAATTTGTGTATTCAAACAGCAAAAATATCAATGAAAATTCATGTTTAATCCTTCCTGAGCATGCCTAAATTCAACCACAACATTATGCAGGCACAGAACAAAAACCAGAAGCTCAGTGGAAAATGAAATTCCAAGGCAATTTCATAGCTAATAAATTAAACAATGACTTTAAAACAGAATGAGCAAGAAGCACAAAACCTTGAAATCCCTTTCCAATTGTAATGCCCGAGACATCAACCAAATCGCCCTCCTTGAAAAGTTCATTGAAAATCAGGCATTGATTAGGCTCAAATCCATCAACAGACTGAAGACGGAACTCCTGCAAATGGCGCATAGGAATCGCTCCAGCTTTCTCGAGATGCCCTAATTCCGGTTTCGTCAATTTACGATCCCTAACCCTACGATACCCAACCTGAACGGCACTGTAGCCGTCGGTCGCCTCCGTTTTAACCTGTGTGACAATGTTGCCTTCCTTGAAACCGACCACCGTGACAGGGACGACCTTGCCGTCAGGCTCGAAGAAGCTCATCATGCCGAGCTTGGTGGCCATTACGCCAATGCCGGCCTCCATACTCATACAAACTGGTAGGCCATTGTTAGTGTGTCTAGTGGTTCTTTGTCTCGGAAATTGGAGACGGAGGTTTCTGTTCTGGTGGGATTTGAGAGGAAGGGGGAGGAAAGAAGTTCTTAGTCTCAGTGAAGAAGAAGCGGAGGAAGATGAAGATGAAGAAGAAGAAAAAGCATTGTTAGTGAAAATTGGATGTCTGGTTGAGGTTGAAGCTAAAGAAAATGATATAATCGACATTTCTTCTTCTCTGGTTTCAGTGATTCATGTGAAGAAGAAGAAGAAGAAGAAGAAGAAGAAGAAGAAGAAGAAGAAGAAGAAGACGATGAAGAAGAAGAAGGAAGATGAAGAACTGGGACTGAGAGGAGTGGCCCGTTCTCTTATCCGTTTATTTCTTTTATTTTTTCCCTCCATTATTAAACAAAATAAAAAAAAATAAAAAAAGGATAAATGGTGAAAAAAAAAGTTTGAGAATTTGCTAATAGGTCCCTCCCATTTGAAGATTCTGATTGTGCTTATTTTATGTTAACATTTTGGCCTTATACTTTTCGTTCCATTTTAGTCTCTATACTGGTTTGGAGCGGTAAGTTATAATGGTCGGTAAAACATAGACTATAAATAGATTAGATAACTTAGCATTTTAAACATAAATTACATAACTTCACATACTATTATAACTTACTCAACACCCAAACAACTCTTAAACATCTAAATTTTGTCACCGTACTTTGGACCAATTTTAAGGGATAAAATGAAATGAAGGGACCAACTTTAAACTTTATTGAAAGTACAGAAACTAAATTTAGACAATTGAAAATTAAGAATTAAAATAAAATGAACTTCAAAGTAAAGGACATTTTTTATTAATATTGTAAGTTTGCAAACTTATGGTAGAAATATAATATGTTTCAAACTATTTAGAAAATTATTGCAATTTTAATTGGGTGGTTGAAGGTGGTCTAGAAAACCACTTAGCCACAACCAATTTTTAGGTTATAATTTGATTTTATATATAAATATTATACAATGTTAAATTTGAAGAGGACTCGAGCCTCCTAAGCCTTAACTAAATCTGCCTCTGCATAGGTCGTCTCTTCCTAAAGCTTTTAACACATCATTCTAGTTGGTTTAGTAGCTTAACCACTAACTTGAAATTGGGGGTATGAGTCTGATGTTGAACTCAAAAAAAAATAAAAAAAAATCAACACAATATGTCTTTTACAAACTACCCAAAACAAGAACGAGCTCATAAAAGTAGTTTATGTTAAAATATTATTTTGGTCCTTATATTTTATAATGGTTGTATTTTAATCTATGTATTTTAAGAGGTTCAAATTTAGTTCTTGTACCACTAAAATAAAAAGAAAAAAAAAATCCTCATATTCTTGATAAATCTTAAAAAATTAGTTACTACGGTTCATGTATGGTTAATTTTACCAAAAAAAATCATTAGTCTCAATCAACCTTTCCTATAAATTTTTGTAAGCGTACCCATTGTATTTTTTCTTTAATAAAAATTATGATTATTATTTTGCAAAGTTAGATAAAAACTAACTTGGATGAAATCTAATTTTAAGTTTTATTAAAACTACAAAGACTAAATACATTTAAAAGTACAAAACAAAATAACCAATAATTCAACAGGTTGCTTCCACAAAATAACCCCGAGAAAAATGAACCAATAAAAATCGAGCAAACATCACCATGAAGCTTTAGACATCATCACTATGATACATTTTTTTACACTCTCTTACAAGGTGAACAAGTTGCTGAAAGAAACACAGCATCACAACTCACAAATGCAAAAGCCTACATATAGATCATCAAAGTGAGCCAAGATACAACTCATGGATAAGATTGTTTCACTGTTAAAAATTTTACAGTAAATCGAAACGCTTCGACGTTTCTCCTACGGGACGGGGTAAGTACACCGGTTACCGTATAATACAGCTCTACAAATGAAAGAGATAGAGAGAGAAGGGCTACATGAACTTAAATCATTTGATTTGGACTAAGGAAGATCATTTGATTTGGAGGCATCAGGCTTAATTTCTCCTGGTGCAGAAGCCTTGCGCAGAACATTTCCCAGTTGAATCCCCACAGTAGAACCCCCTTCTTTGTTGCCTTGGCTGGAGCCATCAGTAGCTGCTTTCAATCCCTTTCTTTTCTTCACCTTCTGAGCCCAGCCAACTAGGCCTACTTGTACATGTTCATCAAAGATTGCTTTCTTGAAAGAACTTCCCATCTACATTTCATTGTATCCGACGGGAAATAATTAGTCATATCGATAAGAGAGATAGAAACTAAGGGGTTGTTTGAGACACTAAGGGTATGTTTGGAGCACACGTTATTATAACCCATGGAGAATACTTTGTACCACAAACACAAACTATTATAACTCCGCACTATACTATTCTAAATTTTAAATAATATTATATGATTCCACTTACTATAATAACCAAGGGGTTGTTTGGGGCGCTGAGTGAGTTATAATAACAGGAGGTTATAATAGTCTGTGAGTTATTATAATCTGTGAAACATATAATATTATTTAAAATGCAGAGTAGTATAGTCTGGGGTTATAATAGTCTGTGTTTGGAGTGCAGAGTATTTCATAGGTTATTATAACACAGGTTATAATAACCAATGGGCCAAACAGACCCCAAGAGACTATTATAACTCATGTTATTATAACCCACTCAACGCCCCAAACATCCCCTGAGTGAGTTCTAATACTCTGGGTTATAATAGTGTGTAGAGTTATATAATCTGTATTTATGATGCAGAATTGTTTAGTTCGGGTTATAATAGTCTGTGTTTGGGATACATAGTTATTCACAGGCTACTATAACACGAGTTATTCTAACATGCACCCCAAACAGATCCCAAGAAATTGTTTGGTAACGTTCTTGTTTCTAGTTTTTTGTTCCTTGTTTCTCTGGTTTAGAAATAGAACCGTTTGATAACTGTTCTGGTCTCTTTATTAAAAAAAAAACAGGAAATAGAAAACAAAAACGTACCAGTAGGCCCTAAATGAATCGATATTTCATCTCATTTTGCTTTTCAAAACAGAACTTAAAGCAATCGATTGAATTTCACTCATTATGTTGTTGTGTAATAAGAAATTTACTAAAAGAATTTGACTATGATAAGCTCTCGTAATAACCCGTCACTCGACTCACCTGTGTGACAATGGCGTAGAGCGGTAGGGTGCTGTAACTGCAAAGAACCTGAACAAACACCCTGATCCAAAAAAATTGGAAATTGGTGACCAAGATGAAGTAATTGTTTTGCAGGGAAACCAGAATATGGAGTTTCTGTCTTACCCAATAATAAGCCTTGGAATGATATAGCGGACTTGTCCCATGATGCACGAGTCGAAGCCATATTGAACCTAGAAACATAACCAAGCAAGCATGACTTTGGGACACGATTAAACAAAAAAATCATCACAATCCCAGCAGAAACAGTCAGTTTGCTGCTTACTTACCCATATCCAGAAGAAAAATCCGATCTCAAAAGCGTTTTGAAAAAGTATAAAATGGATCAAGAAGAGAACGATACGTGGTCGCTGAAACCAAAAGTGATCGTCGGATGGTTGTACTACTAGATCACCTTCGATTGCTACATGCTTCTCTGCAACCTCATGAGCCAGCTGGGTTATCACATGTTCCAGCTTCGTTCCCACAGCAAGCAGAAGCTGGAAAAAGAGGAATAATAAAATAATTATCTCGAATGAAATGTTTAACAGAACTTCATACCATTTCAAGAAAAAAAGCTAAGGTTAAATGGATAAACAGCAATTTTTACGAGAGAGTAATCATGATATCTATATTGTCTTTCTTTTTTTTTTTAATATCCGCGAGCATTGGACCAGCTACTAACCTACTACATTCAATTGCTAAGTAAAGTAACTCATAGAATATTAAGTCCTAGGTAGGTGGTACCAGCTTGAACTCAAGTCCTCTAAACCTTTTATTATACATCGCCCTTTTTTACTACTAAGCCAACTCGGGTTGTTTATCTGTATTTTCTTACTCAGCAAGTTATCAATATAATCTCTATTTTCAATTTTCTGGTTTCTACCCAGAGATTATTATTACTCACAAGACACCACTTAAACTTACCATTGCCATTTACAAACCTCCATGATCTTGTAAAGAATTGTAAGTTTCAGTCAAGTATATATAAGCCTACACCGCTATGTTGGTAACAAGAAGCAAACTCAAACTCACTTTTCAATTAACAGATTTGTGAGGGATGATAAAATTACTTACAACAAGAGGAATGAATGCTATCCAGAAATATGTATGCCAGCCTGCATGTGTTAATAGAAAATAATGATTATCATCAAATTAACGTTTTTTTTACGGATACTACAATGGAAATTCATCCTAATATATAAAGAGATTGAACTTCCATATGGCAACTATTCAAAAAGGTTTTTATCTGAATAGAGAAGGATAGAGTTTTACATATGAGATACTGACAGGGGAGACTCTAGTGGTGAGGGCTTAGAATGTTTGGAGAAATCCTCCAAAGTTTTGGGTTTGAGGTTGGTAAGGGTTAGGATGTTTTGAGATATTTTCCAAAGTTTTGAGTTTGATAGTGGTGAGGGATTAAGATGTATGGAGATACCCTCCACGGTTTTAGTTTCAAGGTCTCGAGTAGAAAACTAATTTAAAACCCTTGGCCTCCGAAGTTGGTGAACCATGAGCATAATACAAGGAGTGAGGCTATTGATATCCTAAGAATTAATACAATGACTGCAGCGCACTTATTTAAAGACAATCTCGTGGGCATTGTTTGATGTTAAATTTAAGGAAATTCCATATATTAACGAATCAAAGAAGTGCCATACCATTAACATTAAGGAACAAGAAGACAACCACGAAGATCCAAAGATACCAACTGCAACAAAGATTGTAAACATGAGAGAAGAGCTGTGAAAAAGAAAAATGACAACTGGAAATGTATCGTGATTGGCGCAACTACAGCCACTTATAAAAGGATACTTCCAGATATCACTTGCCTGATACCGACGACATGCTTGAAATCATCTTCAAGGGCACGTATCATGTACTTGTGAAAATTAAACTTCGGGTTTCCCCTGCAGTGTGTCTACAGCAGGGAAACTTTTATTAAGCAGTCTCAGAATGAAAGTCAATATACATCAACATTGAATCGTAGATGGCTTACCGTAATGAAACCAAGCCGTAATGTCACATAATCTGATTTTGTTACAGAAGCATAAAATTGCTTGAGGAAGGAATGCTGAAGGAAACACAAGAAAGAGAGTGTTAAAACAAACAATAACTCATAAGGGAAGTGGCATCCAACATCAAGCAAAACAAGATGGAAGGCAGAATGATATATTTTTGCTAAGAAAAATAAATTGTTTGACTTACCAACCAACCAAGAAGAGCTGAATCTTTACCAATGCCCAAAAAGTGGTCTTTGATAAATGCATGTTGATGGACATCGGTCACTTTTGGTTTTAGAACTGCAAAAGCATTGGGATTAGAACAAGACCAAAAAAAAAAAAATACAAACATATTAGGTGACCAAGCGAGAGCTTTTGAGTGCAAAAATCAACTTAAGAATTTATTTATTCACACAGCTCTTTCAATCTCAAACCACTTCAGTTTTTATGGCATTTCATTTATTAGGGGATATGTGCAGAGTTTAATGATGATATACATCCAAAATGACCAGAAAATATTAATGTTAAATGGTTACCTTGTTCGGCATCATAATTCTCTTTTGCGATAGAATCCTCCCAATGTTTCCACTGACGAATCTATATCATTACACAAAGAATTAGAATTGAGAACAAACAGACTATCAGAAAACAAGCCTACTAGTTGCTTACCTTCAATCCTCCAAAAACTACAGTGAGAACACAAAACGTCACGTGGACGATAGCTAGGATGAAGATAAAAATATGTAGGTGATGCAATGCTTCCAGTGATAGCAATGGCACCTTATTCTGGAGAGGGAAAACAAATGGAAAGGAGAGAGGCCAAATTAAAAACAATTTATTAAGGCTAAGATATGTGCAGAGGCAGAGCAATGAGACCAAAATAATATAAAACAACAGCAGGATAACGTGTGAGTGTGAATTGTGGATAAAACCTCAATTTCCGCGACAAAAGACCATTAAACATATTTTCTTCTTCTGTTTCTCGTTCTTTGCTTTTTTTTAAAACAAAATGTCAAATAAGCTTGATAAATATTTTGAACTCCATTGTTTTCTAAAATTAATTATGAAAAAAGGAACAAAAATAAAGAAGGAAAAAGAAGTGTTGACTGGATCAATTTGAACCCATGATTACTACAGTATGAAAGTGATGCTCTTAACTCAAACAATAATGAGATAGAATGGAAATAGAAAATTAATAATAAGAATAAAATTTCTAATATTGTGTTCATAAAGTCTATTTTGTACTTGGAATAAAAATATTTACATTACAATTTATTTTATTTACTAATACTTGAAATATAAATCACGAATTAAATATGAGACCTTCAAAAAAATTAAAACAGAGTATTTAAAAATTGGTTTACAAATTTATGAACTGGAATGGGATTAGGTAAGAGTTTTGATATTGTGTTTACTAAACAAATTTTAGAATCGAAGTTAAACAACAGAATACTATATATATATACTGACACTTGGAAAGAAAATCGATTTCAATTAAGTATGAGGTCCATCACAAAAATAAAGATAGAAAGAAATAATTTTAAAAAAAAAGAAAAAAAAAGAAAGAAAAAGGAAAAGCTGGAGTCTATAAATTTAGAAATAAAATTCTTTACCTTTTTTAAGAGAATCCCATTCCCCCCAAGATCATGAATTTGATCTCTAATTTGGCGGACACACAAGTAAAGAATCATATAACAAGGAGACACAATTCATGAATAATACTTTCTCAAAAAAAAAAAAAAAGAAAAAGTTCATATGGGAATGAGGCAGAATGATTCTCCTTCCTTAATTGACAAGTAAACACAGACCCAAAGTTTACTCTCTTCAACTTGGCAGGTATTCTATTCTAGCAAGTCTACCCAGTGGCTACAGTAATATCATAATTATTTTCACCTAACCCTTAAATGGTAGCCGAATGTAAGGTCAAAAAAAAAAAAAAAAAAATTATGAAAAAAAAAAATTTAAAAAATTAATTAGGAAAAAAATTAAAATTTATTTCCTATTTCAAATCTCTATCCTGCTACTAAATTAACAAAACATAATTCCTTCTCCCGAATTTTCCACAAAACTTGATGAATTTCAAACAAGCAAAATACCATCAAATGCACAGAACAGGAATCAATGAACAGAATCAAACAACTCCAGTTCAAAATTCAACTAATCATTCATTCAATACACCATCCAAGCATAAATGAGCATCAATGGTGGGTATAATTGAGATAATTAGGTCAATCTTCACCTTTTGAGCACAATAACCATTCTGTGAGGCCGATCCCTCGGCTAGAAGGCGCCTAGCCGTACCAGAAATACTCGAAACAAAGAACGTTTGAAAATGCTTCGTCGTTGATGAACCAGTTTCACCGGAGGACGAATCGTGTTCGGCTTTAGGTTTGTCCTTCAGATTACACGGAAGTAAATGCTCAGTCAAACTCTCAGGAACACACAATTTAGAGATAGCGCCTTGAAATACAGTGAGCAGAAGCGAAATAAACCCCAAAAGCATCAATTCTGCAGCATCCAGATACGAAAAGAAGGGCAAAAAAATCAACAGTCGAAACAGTAACAGAGAGTGAAATTCGAAAAGCGAAAAAGCAAAACACACACACACACGCACACAAGAATGAACAGGAGAAAGAAGAAAGCAAAAGAAAAATCAAACGAATTACGGATAATGGATTCGGAATCGGAATCAAATCGAACCTTCTTTAACTTTCTGTAGAGCTTCATTGAGCGGCTTCTGATTCTTCTTCTTAAGGTATTTGCCAAGGAAGTGAAGGAGGCGCTCTAAAGCGAGGGAAATGGCGACGATGACGGTGCAGACGGCGGCGACAACCCACGTCGGAGTGAATTCCAGCGTCGTTCCTTCACCTCCGCCGGCCATTTCGGCTCTGATTCTTCTATGAAATCACTTCACTCGTCGGATTATCAAAAGAAAATTTTAAAAAAACAAAACCCTCCGCGTTTCTCTCTGGTCTGAAAGCTCCGATCGTTACAAATTTTTTTTTAGCTTGATTTATAGATATATTTATATGTATTAATGCAGGCCGAGTTTTTTCTTTTTTCTTTTTTCTTTTTTTAATAATTTTATTTTATTCCTCCTAGTTTATTAATTATTATATTGGTTAAGATTTGTGAAAGCCTTGTACGCGGTTGTTAACTAATGGTATAACACTAATACTCAACAAAGAAACTAATATTGTAATAAATTACTCCAAGAAAAATATTTGTGAGTGTTGGGGTCAATTAGACCGTCGTTTTCTAGATAATATTTTAGTACAAATGGGGAGGAAGAGAATTTGAAATATATATTTTTTTTAGTAATGTGGATAGGAATAAAAATTTGAACTTCTAATTTCATGATGGAAAATATATATGTCTTAACAAGTTGAAGTATAACAAATGTGTTAACGACTACGAGATTTATGGTTCGAATCTCCCCAATCTCAATTGTACTAAAAAAATAAGTTGAGTTGTGCTCAAGTTGGTCGGAAGAATTAAAATATATTAACAGTACTAAAAAAATATCTTGAACCTTTACTCTCGTATCTAATAAAGTTCACGATGTTAACTTTATTTGTTTAGTAAATTTACCCATATCTAAATCAACTTAAAAGTTTGTTACGTAGTTATTGACTAATACAATCAATATATTACATAAGCGTTAATCGATGAAGTTAATGACAATAACCTATTAGACACAAAATTCAAAGTATAATCTTCAATTAGAAACTATTTAAAGCATATAGAGACTAAATAAATATGATTCTAAAAATCTTTTAAACCATACTTATTTTTATAAATTAAAATTTTTATTTAACTTATTTTTTATACTCATCATTGATATTGAACACATCTAATAAGTTTTAATCAAAGCATAAGATTGATAATTGAACTCTTCAAAAATCATACCTACCAAATACCAACCATATTATTGAAATTAAGGTAACATATGAACTCAAATTATAATTCTTAAACCTATTCAAAGTCATTCTGATAGGGGAAAAAAAGTATTAAAATATTTAACAGAATGTCCATTGAAGAGATTTCATGAAGTATATATTTTATTGAAGCAATACACAACTCTTAACAATAATGGTTAAATAAACTATATTTATATCCCTAATTTTTTAAGTAATTTTTTTATTCTTTAATTCGTATACATTTTTTTTTTTGTTTTTACTCTATTAAAAAAAATTTATTAGATCAGTTCATAATTTTTTTTTTAGAATCAAGGAAACTTAAAATTCAATAATATATTAAAAACTTTTTGTTTTTTTTTTATACTCCTTACTTAGAAGATGTCGGGTAAGATTAAATCAAACTATAGAACTTTTCAAAAGCGTATTTACTACCAAATACCAACCCAAATATTTGAAACTAAGGTAATATATGAACTCAAATTATAATTCTTAAATCTATTAAAAGCATATGACTTATATGAAAAGAAAAGGAAATACAAAAATACTTAGTAGAGTCTCCAACGAAGAGATTACATCAACTAAATATTTTATTGAAGCCATACAAACTCTTATCAATTAGAGCTCTTAAATTTCAATCACGTTTACTGTTTATTTAATTGGTAAAAGTAGCAAAAAAAAAAAATCCGACCTAAACAAACTCCACAAAAAGTAAAAAATACTCATATATTTCCTGTAAGTATATCAGTAGTCTATCAATGAATATAATGTTGATATACCTAATACAAAATATATCACTAATAAACTACTGATATCATATACTTATACAAATTTTATCAAGAGCATATAAGTATGTCACTTATGATATATACATAATATAGAGTACACCATTGATACACTATAGATATACTTTATTTTTCACGCATTTTTCAATATGAAATTTTGTTAGTAGTCTGTCAGTGATACTAATATATCTAATATAAAGTATATAATTGGCATACTGCTAATATACTTATATGAAGTTTATTCAAGAGTATACCAGTATATGAGATCATAATGTAAAGTATATCACTGATATACTACTAATATAGTTTATTTTAGTTATTTACTTTATTAATGGTTTATATTTACTAGTTTTTATTTAATAGACTTGTTTAATTGATGCACTTGACTAGTAATATATAATAAATTAATATTTGGTATATCAGATATACAAAGTATACCAATGATATATTAAATATGCAAAATATCCATGATATGCTACAAATATCTACAAAGTATATCAATTAACTGATATACTTAAAAAGAAATGCATCGATAGTATATTAATAATATACTATTAGTATACTTCGTTTTTAGTATATATTTGTTAACTGATATACCAAATATAAAGTATATCAGATATACTACTAATATATAACTATATACCAAATATAAAGTATATCAAATATGCTACTGATACACCAATTAAGATCAAATTCAAATAATAAAAATAAATTTTAAAAACTTTTGTTATATTCGCAAATCTAAAAAATCATAACTAGATTTGCACATATCATGATTTTTTTTTCTTACCCATTACAATTCTCCTATCAATAAATGTACAAGTAGCTAAAAATAACAAATAGTTGATAATATTTTAGGTGATTCTCAAATCGATTTTTTAATTCTTTAAAATTTTCAATCTTATCTTTAATGTATTAAAAATTATTTATTAAGTTGTTTCATTAAAAAAGCTTAACAAAAAATTATACATTAATAAACCTATCTAAACTCATAAAAATGATGTTATTCATTACTTGACATCCGTTGCCAAATTTTGGACAAATATACCTGACCTCTATGTGACAACTACGATAAATTTATAATTTTTGGGAGAAGTATGCAACTTGTAAGACAAGGAAAACCTGGGCACCAGTGTGATGTAGGCCACACAAGCTTCAATGCTTAAATTAGATAGGGTTTTAGAGGAGAATTTGAGAGAATATGAGTATTTAGTTGACTAGAATGAACTTATCTTACTCTCCCCTCCTAGGAGAGCTTAAATAGCTTTCTTCTAGAGTCGTTTGTGGGTTTTCGTGCCTTACTGAAAAAGGAAAGGTCGAGAGAGGGTTAGAAACAAGTCTATGGGTTGCGTGAGATCAATGCAATGCCCAGAAGATGGCCTTGCATCTGGTCGGCTCAACCGCCGAGACCAACCACGGGCTTGGACTTCTTATTCCGTCTGGCCCGTCTCTCACCTTCACATGTTTTTTTTTAGTAAGATGCCAACTGTACTATGCTCCCCTTGACACCTCCACGTGTTATTAAACTCAAGAAAAAAAATGAAGGTATTAGAACATTAATCAAGCAAATCCGAGCAATCTGAAGATAGTTCAGTACTTACGTTACTAATTACTATTTGGGCAAAATACATTTTTGGACCCTTAGTTTTGCATTTGGTTCTCTTTTGGTCCCTGAGTTTTCAAACTCAACAAATCTACCCCTGAGGTTTGCATTTGGTTTTGGTCATTCTGTCAATTTTTTCGTTAATTTCTAACGGAAAGCTGATCTGACACCTCTTTTTATTAAAAATAATATATATTTTTTTTAATTATTAAAAAATATTATTTTATTAAAAACATTTTCAATTTTTTTTTTCTTTTTCTCTCTTTTCCTTCTCTCTTTTCCCCCTTTCCTCTTCTTTCTTCTTCCTCTTCTTCTCTATCCATCATCTTCTTCATTCTCATGAAAGGGAACCCCAACCACACCACCCCTTTTGTTCGCGAAGAAAGGACCCTGCCGACCACTGATTGAAGTTGTCCAACAGTAGATGCACGTCATTGCCGTGAAGCCTCGCTTGCAGCCGACACACACGCGAGCTCTGCTCTCCAGATCGAGTCGTCGCCTTCCACTCGTTCACACGCACGTCCGTTGGTAGAAGCTCCAGCTACCGTTAAGCTTCTCCAATCGCCGCTCGTGTTGAACGCCAGTCGCCGCGTTCTGTGGGTGTGGGTACCAACCACCACAAACCGCAACGACAACAACAAAATCACTCATGAGTTGATCTGCCGTCGTCACGTCGCTGGTGAGCTCGTGTCGCTGCTGCCTTGGTTGGTTCAAAAGACCCAATTTTCAATCGATTTTCGCATCGTTTTGACCAGTTCTGAATAGATTGGCTCTCGAGCTCTTCGAAAACGTGCTCCACTCGCCAAGGCATTCTGCCACTGATCGTCACTGTTGTCGTCGTTGTTCACCGAAAATAGAGAAATCAACGAATCTTGATTTCTGAGCTCGTTTCTGACCTCTGTGAGTGTTAATTTGGATTCCTTTCCTTGTACTAGCTTGGTCGACCATGGAAGAATAGAGAAAAGAGGAAGAAAAAAGAAGAGAAAAGTGGGAAGAGGGAAAAGGGAGAAGGAAGAGAGAGAAAAAGAAAAATTAAAATTAAAAATATTTTTAATAAAATAATATTTTTAATAAAAATAAAAAATATATTATTTTTAATAAAAAAATGTGTCAGATTAGCTTTTCGTTAGAAATTAATGGAAAAGTTGACATAAGAACAAAAAATGCTACCAAATGCAAACTTGAGGGGTGATTTGTTGAGTTTGAAAACTCACGGACCAAAAGAGAATCAAAGGCAAAATTGATCGACCCAAAATGTATTTTGCCCTTATTATTTTTAAAGTTAATGATTTGATTCTCTACTCTCACCCCAAAATTATTAAACCAAATAAAAAAAAAATCTATCAAAAATCAAAAGGTTAAAGATTCACATCTTAATTTTTTTTAGTACATCAACAAATTGAGAGAGTAAATTCGAAGCCATGACCTCTTGGTTTGTTGACGATTCACATCTTAGTTAAAAAACAAATTGAGAATTACATTTCTGAAATATTTGTACACTAAAGAATTGAGTGATTATTTAAGAAAATAAAGGCATGTTTGGTATGCAATCCAGATTCTGTTTTATGTTTCTGATTCACCAATTGGTGAATACGTGTTTAAGCGACGCGTGTTTTTAAAATCGCTTTGGATTCTCGTGATCCAAATAGTAGAAATTCTGAAAACACCATTTTTATGTTTTCATTGTATCCAGATTCTGAATTTAAAAATTTAAGATGCAAAATTGTATTAAACAAAGATAAAATCTTAATAAATATAGTATTTCATGTTTATAAACTTAATTTACTTTTGTTAAATTAAAATATGTATAATATAAAATATTATAAAATATTATATTATAAAATAATAATTATATAAAATTTATATTAAAAAAACATGTTCATAATTTAATTAATAATGCCTTATATCCAACTTAATATTTACTTTTATGATTATAACTAATTTTATGATCTATAAATATATTATAAACATTTTTAAATCTTTGCTTAAAATGTAATTAAATTTCTAAATTTCTTCTAAACACATATCCAAAAAACACGAAATATAACTCGCTTTCATCAATCCTTGTTTTCAAGTTTACATTTTTGGATCTTTTACCAAAATGCAGTATCTAAAATATTTGAAATAATTTGCTAAAAACGTGTTTTCCGTTACGTACAGCTGAGCTAGCTACCAAAAAAACACCGAAACCGTGTTCTGAAAAAAAGTTGTCGTGGACCATCCCCACTCCCACGTTGTCGCCACTCGCGAACCAATCCGCCGTCGATTCCGATGATAAAAATCCTGGGAAAAAAAAAACACACCAATGACTTAGAAATAAGAACAGACAAAGTCAAAGACCAATTCAATTTTTTTTATATAAAAAAAAAAAAAGACAAAAACATGGGAATAAAAAAAAAATCTAAATTATGCAAAAGTATTCTACCTTTTGAGTTTAGTGTAGGGTAGCCCATAGTTGGGTATAAGTATAACCATATACTTTTGAATTCTGATTCTATGTTTTGAAAAGTTTAGGTCTCGTTTGATAAATATTTGATTTTTTGTTTTTTAATTTTTTAGAATAAAGCCTATAAATATTTGTCCTATTTATGAATTTACTTGTTTTTTTTATCTATCTTTTATCTATGTTTTAAAAAATCAAATCATATTTTGAAAATTAAAAAATAAAGTCTCGTTTGATAATCATTTGATTTTTTGTTTTAGGTTTTTGAAAATTAGGTTGGTTTTCTTACAATTTCTCCACAAATCTGTAATTGTTTCCATC
The DNA here is from genome assembly GCA_036507285.1 of Trichosanthes cucumerina. NCBI lineage: Eukaryota > Viridiplantae > Streptophyta > Magnoliopsida > Cucurbitales > Cucurbitaceae > Trichosanthes > Trichosanthes cucumerina. Next base: position 72,136,562 of record CM071840.1, on the reverse strand, counting down.
TTTCTTAAGGAACCATGTAACTTTTCTAGCCAAATTTCAAAAACAAAAATAAGTTTTTGAAAACTACTTTTTTTGGACCCCATTTGGTAACTATTTGGTTTTTTGTTTTTGGATTTTGAGAATTAAACTTGTTTTCTCCCAATTTCTCTACAATGGTTTTCATCTCCCTTAAGTAAGCATTTAAATTCTTAATCAAATTCTAAAAACAAAAACTAGTTTTCAACACATGACTTGGTTTTCGAAAACATAAGTAAAAAGTAGATAACAAAATAAGTACATCCTTAGGTGGGAGTAGTATTCATAGGCTTAATTTTCAAAAATTAAAAACAAAAAATCAAATGGTTATCAAACAGGGTCTTAGTTTTCAAAATTTAGCCTAGTTTTTAAAAACATAGGTACAAAGTAGATAAAAAAACATAGAAACCCATTGGTATAAATAATATTTTAAGGTATAATTTTCAAAAATAAAAAACAAAAAACCAAATGGTTATCAAACGATGCCTTAGTTTTCAAAAACTTGTTTTTGTTTTTAGAGTTTGGCTAAGGATTCAAATGTTTCCTTAAGAGTGATAAAAACATCGTAGATAACTTGAAAGAAAATATGTTTAATTTTAAAAAATAAAAAATCAAAAGGTTATCGAACGGAGACTTAATTTTAACACTTCAATTTGAAAATTGCTTTGAAAAAAAATCTTTGGAGAGCGACATCAACATGGTAGTTGGTTTATACAAAGTAAAAGGCCTATATGACATTATTTACTATTCAATTTCAACTGTATAGAAGACTGAGATTGTTATTATCGTTCATTTCTACTTAAAATATATCATTGACATCATTTACAATATTATTTATTGAGTTAATTCTTACCTATTGGCTATTGTGTTAATTTACGTTAATGATGTTGTAAATAATGTCATGTATGGTCTTCTAATTTTTATATATCAGTTATTGTGTATAAGTTTTATCCTTTTTTTTTAATATAAAGTTTTATCCATTATTTTTGGAACAATTTCAAAAGTGGTTAAAATGAAATGAATTTTATGTTAATAGGATCTTAATCTTTCAACTTTATGGCTAATAAGTTATTGAATTTTAAAAAATATTTAATAGATTAGGGATCTATTTGTCATAAAATTAAAGTTTAGAAGTTTATTAAATAGTTTTAGAGTTTAGGGACAACTTTACCTTTTTCAAAATTCATTATCTATTAGTCATAATTTTAAAGATTGAGAGGCTAAGTTGGTAATTTTAACTAAACTTAAAACGACAAACATGTTGCGAAAGTGTGGAAAAAAAAGAGAAGAAAAAATATCTAAAACTTGAATGTCATTTTATTTTTATAATTTGTTAAGGTTATTTTGTCTTTTATAATTATTTTTATAAAATTTAGCTACAATTTTAAAAATAAACCAAAGATAATGACGAGTTTTTTTTTAGTACATCAACATTTAGAGGTGAGTGATTCAAATTCATGATCTTTTAGTCATAAGTCTTACCTGATGACATTGAGTTAGGCTCTTGTTGGCATGACGAGATGTTCTTTATTTCCCATTTTATAGTAATCATTATTTTAAAAAAAAATAAGTTTATTTATTCACAATTGATTTATTATATAGTTTATTTTATGTTAAATTATCAAAAATACTCCTGAAATATGAGATTGGTTTCAATTATACCCCTGGATTTTGAAAAGTTTCATTTTAACCCTTGAACTTTGAAGTTTGTTTCAAAATAACCCTTGAAGACTTTTTTTGTTAAATTTATGGATGAAAGTGACGTATTCGCATATGTTTTTATTTTTTTTTCAACGTATATGTTCAAATATGTTCACATAAGAGACAATACAAATGTAAATACAACGTTTTACGTCCATAAATTTTACAAAAAAAAAAAAAAACTTTCAAGGGTTATTTTGAAACAAATTTCAAAGTTCAAGAGATAAAATGAAACTTTTCAAAGTTCATGGGTATAATTGAAACCAACTCCATAGTTTATGGGTATTTTTGATAATTTAACCGCTTATTTTATAAAATAATATATTTTTTAAAACACAAGTCAAATTTTAAATCCTAAAAAACAAAAAGAGAAAACATAACTTGCCAATAAGAGAAAGTTAACTCGCATCAAGTTTATGCTCCCAAGAAGTTAAATATTCAAATATCTCATTTCACATATTGTTAAATTAAAAAAAAAATCATAAAATAAGAAAGGAAATGATCAAGAATTTCAATTTTAAAAATCTGATTAGGACTTTTTTTTTCTTTCATAAGAAAGATTAGGACTTCATTTGATGTTCTAGTCTACCAGAAGTAGGGACATAAAACAAGAACATTCATGATTAAACTCGAAGAAAAAAAGAAAAGAGAAAATTGATGAAAGGAATCACTTTGGGTGGGACCGAGAGAGAAATAATGAACAACATATTTATTTATTTTTTTTATTTTATTTTTTACAGTATAGGGATTAAGGAGATTCAAACTAGAGCCTCGTAGTCGGTAAAAGAGATATATCAGTTGAGTTATGTTTTCTTTGACAAAGAACATTGTACTTGTACCTCTCGATTAAGCCTCCAATAATTTTGAAAGGGGTTAAATTATAAATTTAGTCATAATGATTTTACAATCTAGTCTCTATAGTTTTAAAAGTAGTTTTATTCTTATGATTTGATAAAACCTTATAAATAATCCTTATAGTTAAAAGTTACTGAAAAGTAACATATTGAGTGTGTAGCTGATAGAAGCAATAACGGATGGACTATGAATTATGAGGTTATTAGAAGTCATTAATAAATTGAGTATGTGACAAGATAGCTTACTGCTACACACCCAATCCATTAGTGGCTTTTAATGATAGAGATCATTTATGAAGTTTTATCAAATTATATGGATGAAACTCTAACTTTTAAAATGTAGAGATTAAATTCTAACTTTTTCTAGGCTATAACGAATGAGTTTATAATTTAACCTTTCGAACACAAATTTTAAATATAGTTAAGAATTCAAGAATGTTCCCAAGAAAAGGTAAAAAAAAAACAAACATAATTTTTAAAAGGAAAATGTGTTTAGTGAGATCAAGAGACAGGGATAAAGGTAAGACGCTTACAATACATTCGTCGTGTCTTTATTAATTTAAAAAGTATATTGAGAAAGAAAAAAATGAAACAATATTAATAAATAAACATTATTTTCAAAAGTAGAATACTAAGAACATTTTTGGAACTTATAACCCCTTGATTATAAGTTTTACTTGATGTCAACTATGCTCTTGTTGGTTAGAAGACTAAAGAACATAAACACTATTAAATGAGTCTTTTAAAAAATGGTAAAAATATTATTAAAAGAATTTAAAAAGTTGTTACCATAACAAAAGGGGAAGTCTTTATGCATAACTTTATATGCATAACAACCATCTTTTTATAATTTACAAAACTAATAAATGTTATTTATCTTAATTAATAAAGATGCACTTATTATTAAGTTATTAGAAACATGCAATTAGTACTAAAACAATTTTTTTTTAAAAAAAAAAGAAACAGTATTTGTCAAAAAAATTAACAATTAATGTTTCATCTATTCCTCGGTTATATGTTTTGGTCTCTAATATTTTGAAGGTTTTTTATTTGATCTCTGATTTAGTTTCAATTTCATTTTGAATGTATTGAAAATTTTCAATTAAATCTTTACTATCACATAATATTAAATTAATTAACAAAAAAATATGATTTGATGATAAAGTACCATTTATGTTAAATTACAAATTTGGTCCTATGAGTTTGGTTAAAGTTATAATTTAGGTCTTATAGTTTTAAAAGTTAGAACTTTCTTCTTATGGAAATGATAGAATCCTTATAAATTTTGTCCTCGGGGAATTTTGTCCTTAAATTACATTTATGAAAATTTTATCAAACCATAAGAATGAATTCATACCGTTAAAATAGACTAAATTCTAACTTTCTCAAAACCACATGGATCAGATTTAGTATTTAACCTACAATTTTAGTCCATATATGTGGGGTGAGTGGGATTTTGAAACTCTAATATTTTAGTTGAGGTTATAATATTTTACCAATTGAGTTGTGTTTTAGGTTAACAATTTGAAAGTATTTAGTGTTCTCAATAAGATTATTTATATGTTAGAAACATGACCAAAAGAAAATTTTAAAAGTGAAAATTTAAAGCGAAAAAAATTATTTTTTTACCCATGAACCAGATAACTTATATCAATTTTCACCATAAACTTTCATTGTCACAAAATTCAACCTAAACTTTAAACTTGAGTTGCACTCGTTACTCTATGTTTCCATTTTTACTAAATTCGCGTAAAAATCCTTGAAAACTCACTAAATTAAAAAAAAAAAAATTATGCCCATTTTTTTCAAAAATTAAGCTCAATCAATACAGAAGATTGACTACCCCATAAATCTTTCAAAACTCACTAATTTCAACAAAAAATTAATTAATCTAATATCGTTTTTCTATAAAACCTTCATTAATTTTATAATTAGTTATAATTTGTATATTCATTAAATGACCTTAAGAATATTTGCATTGACTATTTTTCAAAGGAAAGTCTATCAAAGAATAAAAGTTGCGACATAAAAAAATTACAATACTTATCAAAGTTGAAGACACAAATATGTTCTAAAACTAAAAGGAGAACATTAGTAAATTATATAAACACAAATCAATCATTTTTTAAATAATTAAATCTAATATATTAATTTTGAAACTAAAAATGGATTTTTTTTAAAAAAAAAAGAGGAATAAAATAAAATAAAATAAAAAATAAGTTGTTAGAAATAAGAACATGGTGGCCTCAATCAGCTGCTCCTTTCATAATCGACATCCACGAATTGATGTTTTTGGAGTCCCATCAAAGGAAGTGAAGTGGCCAACAATTACATCATCCTTCAATTTCAAAACTTTCAAATCATTTTTGGGATTTGGATAAATATTATCTCAACTTTTCCCTATCACTTTCTTTTCTTTTTCTTTCATTTAATGACAAGATTTTTTTAAAATCTAATGGCCCACAATCTTGGATGAGACTTGAGAGTAGATCAACAAAAATAATTTTAGTTTCTAAAAAAAAAATTAGAGATAATTAATGCACTCGACTTTCTCTTTGTGTAAACGACGAATCGTTATCTTTCTGTGGTCAAGATTGATATGTCGGTTAAAAAAAAATTGTCTATTTATCTTGACATAACAAACCTAATGTGTTTTTAGTTTAATGATTTAAAAGAATCAAATAGATTGGATTGATTTGATTATTTGGTTTGTTACTTGATATTAGAAAGTTGAATGTTATAAAAAAATGTAGGGTTAAAAATGTTGATTTGGTTTTTTTAACTTTTAGATTTCTTCCATTTTGGTTATTGAATTTGTAAAATATCAAATTTATTCCTTAAAACTTTTTAAATGTAACAATTTTGGTCTCTAAACTTTAGGGGATGTTTGGGGTATGAGTTATAATAATATTGATTATAATAGTATGTGATATCTTATGTCTAAACAACACAGACTATTATAATCCGGACTAAACAACTCTGCATTTTAAACAATATTATATAACTTTAAAGACTATTATAACCAACATATTATTATAATTCATGTTATTATAACTCACTCAATGACTCAAATAACTCTTAAAGTATCTATTTGAGTTTTAAACTTTGAAAAAAAATTTGTTTTAGTCTTTGTATATTCTTTCGTCACTTAATATTTGCTTACTCAATATTCATCTTCTACATATATGGTTTAAATACATACTCGAAGTTGTATTATTGTTTTTGCAATAGAAAATACGTAGGGACCAAAATGGTTACTTTTTTTTAAAGCTAATAGACTAAAATAGAACTTTTGAAAATTTAGACCCTGTTTGATAACCATTTAATTTTTTGTTTTTTAAAATTAAGCCTATAAATACTACCCATCACTTTCCATGTTTTCTTATATACTTTGTGTCTTTTCAAAAGTCAATCCAAGTTTTGAAAACTAAAAAAAAAGTAGTTTTCAAAATTTTATTTTTCTTTTTGGATTTTTTTTAGTACATGAACAATTTGGGGTGTGAGGATTCGAACTCATGACCTCTTGGTCATAAGTCTTACATAATATCAGTTGAGCTATGTTTTTGTTGGTTTTTGTTTTTGAAATTTGGCTAAAAATTCGAATTTTTCTCATAAAAGATTTAGACTATTGTGGAGAAAGATGAAAATAATTATAGAAAAATTATAAGAAAACAAATCCAACTTTTTAAAAATTAAAAATAAAAAAACTAAATGGTTATCCAACGAGGTTAAAAATCAAAATGAAATGGCTTAAAAAGGGCTAAAATTTAAACAAAAAATATACATTTAGGTCATTTTACTTTTACTTTTTCCAAATTCTTTTTTCATAAGATAAAAATGATGAGTGTTCCTCCATCCAATTTCATAATATATAGTTTGATTGTAACATATATCAGCTGTCCATACACACGTGAGATTAACACTTGATATTTTTTTTTAGGCTAAATTATAAAAAATGCCCCTAAACTATGGGGTTTGTGTCAAAATATACCCTAAAGTTTAAAAAGTTTCAAAATACCCCTGACTTTCAAAAATGTTCAAAATACCCTTGCAGTTAAGTTTTGGATGGTAATCATTAAAGTTTTGTTTCAAAATATACTCTGAACTTTTAAAAAGTTTCAAAAATACCCAGCCATAAAAAAACTTTTTAAAAAATATTTACCATTAAGTTTTGGATGAAAAATATTAAAATTTCATTTCAATAATACCCTTAACCTTTAAAAAAAATTCAAAAATAGAAAAATACAACACCGTTTAAGTTTTAATATAGTGTATAAGAATATTATTTTTGGTTTTTGAAAATCATGCTTGTTTTTTTACAATTTCTTTTCATATTCTCTATAATGATTTCCTTCTCTTCTTGATATCATTTAAGTTTATAGCAAAATTTCAAAACTAAAACAAGTTTTTGAAAACTATTTTTTTTAGTTTTCAAATTTTAGCTTGATTTTTTAAAACATAGGTACATAGTAGATAATAATACATAGAAACTTATTGATAGAAGTGGTATTTTTAGGCTTCATTTTCAAAAACCAAAACTAAAAATCAAATGGTTATCAAACGGGAACAACACAAAATAAGATTGACATGCAAATATTTCATAAATCGGGAAGATAAAAGTTAAGATTACCTTTTACTAAAGCGAGGGGATGTTTTGGATCTTCCACATCATTCTTGGGTGAGCAGTGCAGGTAAATTTTTAAAATTTATAATAGATTGATTAAATGAAATCTTAAAGAATTCCATTAAATACTAAAGAAATTATTGAAAAACATTTTTTTAAGTTTTTAAGGCCAAGGGTATTTTTGAAACTTTTAAAAGTTTGGGGTATTTTTGAAACAAAACTTTAATCTGCTTCTGTCCAAAACTTAACTAAGAATGGTATTTTTGAACATCTTTGAAAGTCCAAGGGTATTTTTGAAACTTTTTAAAGTTTAAGGGTATTTTTGACACAAACCCCATAGTTTAGGGGCATTTTCTATAATTTAGCCTAATATTATTATAATTACGATAAGTCACATAATTAAATATTTGATGAAATTACTTTTTAAAAACATTACATCTAAAGAATGAGAATTCGAACTGCTATTCTATATGAAGATAGAAATAGTTGAATTAGTAAACTATATTTAGATTGGTAAATTTTAAATTATATTATTATTATTACTACTACTCCCGTTCATAAATTTTTAATCTGATTATTGAAAGCTATTGTATTTGAAAAAATAAGCTTATAAGATTGTTCCAAAAAACAAAAAAACTTTTATAAGAAAGTCCATACTTTAAATTACTTACTTTTTTTTTCCTTTCATACTTTCAATTAAATTAAGATTTTAAGTATTCATTAATTTTTATTTTTTAGATTGTTGAAGGTTTTATTGTCTTTACCAGCATTGAAAATATAATTAATTTAAAAGGGCAACTATTTCTTTTCTTTTCTTTTTTTTTTTTAATATCAAATGAAAGACAGAGACTTTTAAATATTAGATACGAGCCACGACACAAGTTTTCTATCACATTTTAGATTGATTTTTTTTTTTTTTTTTGGGTGTGTGTGTTATATCAAATCTAAAGGCCCACATCATTTATTAGACGATGCTAAAAAGAAAGATGAAAATGTCTTATTTAAATGTTTATACTCATTTATTTTAAACGTTAAGTGGTAAAAAGTAATTTTTTAGATCAATTTGTCATCAATAATAATCACTCCTTTACTTGCTGATTTCAATGATATCATTAGTATAATTCTTCTTTATTTTGATACAACAATTATATTTGTAACAACCCTAAAATTAGAACTAAACTACAAGGGAGATTACTATTAGGACAACCAGAAAATTTTTCCTGACCTGATAAAGGCACGAAAACACTCCAAAACAAATATATCTCGACTCACCCAGCCTCCACCAAACTACATGTACAATAGGCTGGGTTCCAACGCAGATCACAGACAGGCAGCTAAGATAAGATAGCTCAGAAAATGAAGTTTTAATACTTGCAAACGCCCACATGCCACATCAATAGTTCAAACAACAGTTAAAGCTTAAAATAGGAGATTCTTTCAAAACCAAAAGAGAAGAACAAAAAGAACAAATGCGCAGCGAGTCTACATGACATACGACAATAATAACATCCTAAGAGCCAGAGACACTATGGAAAAGTCTTATAGCCTCGTCAGGTCGTCTCCATCGCCGTCCATCCCGATTCAACTTTTACCTGAGAACAAAACATAGAAAGAAAACGAATGAGTATAAAAATACCCAGTAAGCAGCCCACTTACGTTCAGACCTAACTCACCAAGACAACTAGAACTAACTCCCAAACTCGCTCAACCCCTGAACCAGTCCCTCCCTTAACTCTCTTCGCCCTGGCCCCCTGCAGTGGCTACTCGAACTACACCTTAGGTCTTTGAACTTTGGTTGACGATGCAATGAGAGAAAGCAACCCTCACGCCACAACACGCCAGCATAGGGCAGAGTAGGTACGTATCCCACACGCCCTATGGGGAATCGCCCCTAAGGCGGCACGGGATCATGGAAAGCAACCACTCCCGATCTCAATGGGGACGCACCTCAGGCTCTCATAACACACTAGCATGGTACCGTGCGGTGCGTAACCAACACGCCCATTGGGGAATCGCCCCTAAGCTAGCCCGAGATCATGGAAAGCAACCACTCCCGATCACAACGGGGACGCACCCCAGCCTCATGAGCCTATCATATATCGTCAACCTAGAGGTTCTGACCTACTCAAGTGCGGTCCAGGGTTTGGTGAGGGAAAAATTCATGGGCTCAAATCATAAGGCAACTAGGGTCTCATCTAAGTATTCCTAACATCCCCGACCCACTCCAAGGGGTCCAGACTCTCATCTAGGTCCTCAGACCAATCAAACTCAACTTATATCATTCACACACTTGGAATGTTAGATGCTACTAGAAACACGACCCCTACTTCACATACTTCACATACTTCACACAACAGTACACAAGGTGATACAAGCATGGTAAATTCAGATTAAACATGCTTTGCAGATTTAAAGTAACTTTCATACAATTGTCTTAGGCTTAAACTCACAAAAGCATGCTGCAACCTTCAAATTCTTAGCTACATAGTCTAAAATTCGACAGTAAACTAAAAAAAAATACACACAAGTAAGACTCGTACGCTCTGCCCCTTCACTTAGGGACTCGCGTTATCCAACTGACTACTTACATCAAACAGGAGTGTCGCAGGAAGGTCCTTGCCCTTACTAGCAGCCTGGTGCACCCGCTATGGCGAACCCGGAGTCTCGAAGCAAAACGAAAACAAGACGAGCGAACCCTTCAAGAATGCCCCTTTTGTCGCGCTCACAGACCTGTCCAAACCACAGCGAAAGGAAAACATTAGAGAGAGCAACGAGCCCGGACCCGAGAGAGAGAGAGAGAAAACGAAAACGGGAGAGAGAGAGAGGCGGCGAAACGGAGTGGCAGAGAGGAATTGGGAGTTTGGCTCCGGCGAGATCACGAACGGTCGCGACTCGAAGAAGGGAGAGGGCGGCGAGCGGAACGATTGAGGGGCTGCCGGATTTGACGCGCGGAGCGACGACGGTACGCGAGCAAGACGAGACGGGGCGGCGGCTGGCGTTGCGTGGCGGCGGCGCGACTCGCGGCCGAACGGTCGCCGCGGCGTCTGAACTTCTGGCCATGAGACGAGGAAGGAGGCGCGCAGGGGGGCGGCGCCGCAGTCGAGCCTCTGAATCCCTTTTTTTTTTTTTTTTTCATTCTCTTACTAAAACCTAAAATTGAAACAAAAGAAACCTACAAAGAGAAAAGATAGGGGATTACCTTAACTCATTCTCCTAAACGCTCGATAAAAAAACTTCAGCGCTGCCAACCCAATTTAAAGGTGAGGCTTAAATTATTTGAGTCCCTACAAGAACCAATAATTAACCTCTTAGCCCAAAACTTTTAAAACTACAACAAGGACCCATAATCAACTTCTGTAAACACAAATAAATTACCTAAACTTATCGGGCGTCACAATATTAATTAAAAAGAAAAAAAAGACAATTTTTATCATATAAAAAAAAGAAAAAAAAACAAATTTAACTTTACTTCGAGGAAATCCAATGGAAACAAGTTTACAAAGAAGACTTTTGGTAGGCCAAGTAATTCTGTCTTACTTGATGTGAGTTGAACAATGTTTTTGTTGGTTATTATTGTGCAGTATTTAACTTAGTGACATCACAATAAATTTATTTATATATATATATATATATATATATATATATTAAATATTAGTTTATTTGATAAAAATATGATTAATTTTTTATAAGTTGAAAATAATAGTACTTAGAGTTTCATAATTTAGTCATTATACTTTAAAATTTATAACAATTTAATCTTACTATAAAAAATTCCTTCAAAATTAAATTTTGTTTAGTTTAACAAATTTGGAGATGAGAGATTTTGAACCTAGATCATAAGACGTACTTTATTCTAATTGAGTTATGTTTTATTGACTTTTAAAATTAAGGGTTCATTTTTATTATTATGTAGTGACTTAATCTTTGTTATTTATAAATAAATTTGGTTTCTAATCAATTTTATCCATCTATTTAGGCAAGAAATTTCATAAATCCTAACATTGTTTTTTAAAATAGAGATATTAAAATTGTTACAAAATCAAAAGTAGGTTAATTAAATCGTTATGGATTAAATTGTTATAGTTTAGGGTATTAAAAGCATTTTTTAAAACTTTTTTTTTTGTATAAATATAGTAGAAAGAGAATCAAATTTGGATTAATAATTATAATAGTTTGTTTTGTAAGAGTAAATCTTCTTATGGAATTATTAAAAATTATTTACTAAAATTTTAAAAAGAAAACATTGACGTTTTTAATTTATTTTTTTTAAAGAACCATTAACAATTAAAGAAGGAAAAAACTTTTTTAAAAAATAGTAATCTGAACCATAAAAAACGTCAATTCCTAATTAGTGTTAAAAACTAAAGAAAGAGCTATTAAGAGCATAACTCAACTGACATCAAGTAAGATTTATGACCAAGAGGTTATGAGTTCGAATCCCCCAACCCCAATGGTTGATATACTAAAAAAATCAATAAAAAAAAAGAAAAAGAATACAGGTAGAAAATGCAAAAAAAAGAAAAGCCAAAAAATCCAGAAGAAAAAACAAACAAAAAGTAGTAAAAAACAAGTTTAATTTTCAAAACAAAAAACCAAATAGTTATCAAACAAAATACCTTAATCCCTAATCAGTTGACCCTAAAAAAGAAAAGAAGAAAAAAGAACAGTAAACGGGTGGGAAATGAGGGGGAAAAAAATCAAAATCTGGAAAACCACGTTAAATTATGTTGAGGGCTAAAAAGACTTTTCCAAGCAATATGAGGAATTTGTATATACTAATATAAACACATTCTTAAGGATGTATGTATGTGTAATGTGTGTGTGCGCATATATATATATATATACTATTTTTATATTTCAATAGACTTTTAATATTTTTTTTAGTACAATAAAGATAAGGTACGAGGATTTCAGCATTTGTTTTTTATCTTAAGTAAATGAATACATACTGATTATTGTCAAGTTATGCTCACTTCAACAATCGTATTTTGCCAATAAGAGCATAACTAACTGACATTAAGTAAAACTTATAATCAAAAGGTCATGAGTTCGAATCCCTTTTATTTTAATTCTTCTAAATTATTTAAAGTCTGTTTAGCATGATTTAGCTATTTAAGGTATATACTCATGACCAAATAGCTAGAGGTTCGAATTCTTTTCATGCATCGTTGAACTTAAAAAAAAATGCTCGTAGATTTAAGCTTATCTTGTTTTAACATTTTAACTTTATAAATCTTTCTATCAACCCAACAAAGCTTAAGTTTATTTTACTTTAGAAATTGAAACTTTTAAAACATCTCTTTTAATTTGTTATCTTTTATTAAAAAAACACAAATTTGATTTTGACCATTATTCTTCTCTTAATTGTTTAATAATATGATGCAACTTTAAATATATGTACTAAAACGCTAAAGTTGTACTCAAAAAAAAAAAAAAACGCTAAAGTAGGAATAATGAGTCACAAAACTGAGTGATGGCGAGTATTAGATAGTAAAAGTAACGAAAAAAAAGACGAAAGCTTTTATTCTTATAAATTTTAGGTAAAATAGACGTTTTAAAATTTTAAAAATCAAAACGTTTAGATTCCGTTCGATAACTTTTTGGTTTTTAGTTTTTTAAAATTAAATTTATAAACATTATTTCTACTTATGGATTTACTTGTTTTGTTATATACATTTTATCTATATTTTCAAAAATCAAGGGGTTTTCGTACATATAACTTATTTCCACGTGCTTTAATGACTGATGGTCTGCATTATGAAAATAATAAAATATAACTCATTCTGACGTGACAATGTGCACAAAATTACTCATAAAGGTAATATGAAACATTCTTTTTTGTTCACGCTCTCGTATGCGGAAACGCTCTCGCTCTCGCTCAATTGAGTGACCGAAAATATGGAGAAAAAAAGTACAAAGAAAAAAGTTAGAGAAGAGCTAGAGTAGCATAAGTATATATCGCGAGAGAGCGAGACAACAAAAGCGAAAGCGAGAACTATAGTGCGATTTTTTTTTTCTTTTCTCCAGAATTTCGACAACCTCGTTACTATCATGAGTGAGAGCGAGAGAGCTAGAGCCAGAATACGATACTCTTACGATAATTTGGATGGAATGCACAGTACAAAAAGAGTCATATGTCATTAATTTCATAATATGAGTCAAATCACATTAATGTACATGAAAAATAGTCTTTCGTGCAGATTTCTCAAGTCAAGTCATGTTTTGAAAACTAAAAGAACTAATTTTCAATATTTTGTTTTTGTTTTTAGAAATTGGCCAAGAATTTAAATACTTTCTTACAAGAGATGATACCTATTGTAGAGGAAACATGTTCAAAAATAAAAATAAAAAACCAAATAGCTAGTTATCAAACAAGCCTTAGTTTTCAAAAATTTATAAATTAAAACAAATGTTTTTAAACTACATGTATAAAAATAAGTAATCAAATAATTTAAAAGTTCAAAACTAAAAGGAGAGTCAAAGTGCCAACAATAGCATAGCTCAACTGACATCATGTATGACTCATGACCAAGAGGTTGTGGGTTCGAATCCCCCACCCCAATTGATGTACTAAAAAAAGAGTCAAAGTATTATTTTAAGTGCAAATATAACCTCATCTCTTAAAAAATTATATATGTAAAAAAAGAACATTTTCAACCATAAATCATTTCCATTTTCCTTCTCTCCCCTTAAATAAAGAAGTATGAGAGATTTATTCAAAAAAAACAAAGCATGAGAGAGAATTGGATTATTTTTATTAATAATGCTTTTTCTAAAACTTATTGTAAAAATAATGCTCATTTCAAACCTTTTAGAAAAATAATGCTTTTTTTTTTCCGTGGATGAAGGTCGTCTCTTGAAGAGACGACCTTGAGACGACCTTGTGCGCGTGGATGTAGGTCGTCTCTTCAAGAGACGACCTTTGCTTATGTATTATTGTAGGTCGTCTCTTGAAGAGACGACCTACACACATGTAGATGAAGGTCGTCTCTTGAAGAGACGACCTTCACAGAATGAAAAACATGGCCTTATGAAGGTCGTCTCTTGAAGAGACGACCTTCACAGAATGAAAACATGGCCCAATCTCTTTATTTTCTAAATTAAATTATATGGGCAAAATATACTTTTGGTCCCTGAGGTTTGAAGTTGATGTCTATTTGGTTCCTAACGTTTTAAAATGAACACTTTAGCCCCTGAGATTTAGAAAATAGTTCTAAATGGACCAAAAGTGTATTTGGCCCTTATATTATTTTGTTACGTAATTTTTAATTTTTATTATTTTGTTAAGTAATTTGAACTTTATAAGTATGTAAAATGTTTTGTAGGTGCAAATTTGTTAAAGTGATCAATTATTTAGTTATTTGATGTAATGAAAGTTTGAATTTATAAATATAAAGAGTTAATTATACAAAACTAATAAAAGTTAAAAGTTCAACAATATCAAAAGTTCAATGTGTGCCACATGGTGGACGCCGCTCATTACGAGGAGGTTGTCGACGACGCCCTCTTGAGCTTGATCGGGTTGGAGCAGTTCATCTGATTGTTCATCTTGATCATCATCTTCTCGCCCACGTACGCGACCTTGTGATGATGAGGGACCTGCTCCAGAATCTTGTATTCCTGGTGTGGGTATCATCATCATCGGAGTTGTAATATATTGACTAGCATAAAAAACATGTGCATCGACTCGTGATCAACATCATCCGCCACAGTGCAGGCAAGTGCTCCTCTCCTCCAATGTCATCTTGTTGGTAGCGCTGGCGCCTATGTCTAGGACCAGGAGGAGGAGCAATAGGAATGTTGTACATATTATGTAGTTGATCCAAATTGTTTTCTCCATGATCACATAGACGAAGAATCTCCATATTCTCTGTGAGTTCTCGAATCTCTCTGAAGCATGACCTCTTTGAATAATAAGCAAAAAATACTCAATATTTATAATAAATTTTATGTTAATATATCTAAAAAAAATAAATAAAACTTATACCGCATTTCCATATGATGCTCCCTCATGAGTGATGTAACGCCTGGTGATATTGTTATACCAATTTGAATAGTCTGGAGTGGTATCCCCGTAGGCATCAATTGGTGGAGCATCTGCTATGTGTTGTCTACGTAAATGCCATTGTTGTGAGTACGGTGCCAACACAATCGCCCAGTCTTGATGTCGAAGGTCTATACCATGTAGGTTTGGGTCTGTGTTGCACGCATCTGGGATAACTTGTTTCAATCCAAACTGTCGCATCACTCGATTAGGTAGATGCCATTCTATAATATGGAAACAAACCAGTGGAGTCACTGAACGCCAAATGTCAACACCATTTGAACAAGAAGGTGGTAATGTGTCCATGATATTATTGTATGGCTCCCAAATCACCTAAAATACCAAATTAGAAATAATTAGTGCCTTGTAAAATAATTTAGAATATTAGCATTATATAATAATTAGTGACTTGTAAAATAATTTACCAGGTCGGGTCGAAGTAGATCAAACATGTATCTGTACTGTCTGATCACATGTGTGGCTGCCCCAGTAACACAAAATTGGTCTCGCCACCTAAATAGATCATTAAATTAAAAAAATTAGCACTATATATGAATTTTCAAACTATTTAAATATGTAAAATTCATTAACCAAACATACCGAGAACCAAGTGCTCTTCCAACCAGTCCAGCATCGTTGATATGTCGACGCTGAGGAGCCATAGTGGGGAATCGTTCCCAACCCCATAATTGAAGCGAGAATTACAGTCCAAAGAATCTCACACAGCGCATCTAAACGACTCGCATTACACAAACCGCCTATATAACCATGCTAAGCGTGCCCCACCCCAAGAATATCTTCCCCGCAACGTCAAAGTGTCGTAGGAGTGGCAGAAACATCAGATGCACCTTATCTCCAGATTTATCACAAAACATACTTCCGCCAAAGAGTTGCAATATGTATGCCCGAGCGTATCTCGATACGGCAACATCATCTGCATCATCATTCAGACCTGGAAACTGTGCTGCTAACCAAGGCAAACTTAATCTGGATCCCTTAATGTGATTGTCCCCTAGTGTCACACCGAGCAATTGTGCACAAGTCTGTTTCCAATTGTAGCTCATCGGTCCTGTAAGAGGTTCACCATCCACTGGTAAACCCAATAGTACTGCAACATCCTGTAGAGTGATAGTACACTCCCCTCGAGCACATGGAATGTATGAGTCTCAGGTCTCCATCTTTCAACAAGTGCAGTGATGAAGTGCCAATCTAATTGAATAAATCCTAATCGAGCCACTCCCTCCAATCCTACTGCACGCAAGTGGGGTAATATAAGGCGATGTAATGGGATAACGCGTCCCACAACTGCCTCCCGACGCCTACAATGTAGCTCTCCTATATTTGGATCTTGCCAAACAAGCTCTGATCTATGAGATCGCTATGCATATAATACTGAGATGTATCGATCGGTCCCGGATTAACATCCATTGTCTATAAAAAAATAAAATTCATCATTATCCAACTCGTTAAACGTATTTGACGGGATAACATGTACACTACCCTGAAAGTCTAACTCTTCACATTCATCATCTGTTTCAGTTCTAAAATCTTTATATGTATTATCTACCACCATATCTTCATCATCACATGCTGGAGAAACTGAATTAGGATCGGGGTCAACACATTGGCTAAGGTCAATGGATGGGTTGGGAATCAACAAATCAAGCTAGGAGTTTCTTCGGGGGTTTGTACATTCATATCCATTCTTCTAACATTGACATATAAATGCACTAAATTTGGGACTGCATCGCAATTGAGAACATTAGGTTCATCGCTTGATAGTTAGGGATTGATATTGGCATAAACCTTATTGATCCTGATAGTGTTACTTCGGGGTGTCTATAAACTATCTCCAACTGACTTGTCCTTACATTTACCCCTAGTGATAACCCAATCATTTCAACAAATTGTTCAACGCGACTCCGCTTATTAACGCTTCAAAGAAAACCTCCACATGCCTTTGGTTGGTCATAATCAACTCCATCTACCCCATCGAACATAAACCCATTTGTATGCAAAACAAATCCTTACATTTATCTCCCATTTTCTATCCAATAAAATAAACCACATATATGTAAATTAGATCCTAAATCCAAATAAACTAAATATTTTAAAATTCAATCCAACAAATCAAATTTTAAATTCGATCCAACAAATCAAAAATTAAATTCAATCAAACAAATCTACATGACTTCAATCCGACAAATCAAAATATTCAATCCAAAACTCAACAATCGATCTTAA
The DNA here is from genome assembly GCA_036507285.1 of Trichosanthes cucumerina. Lineage (NCBI taxonomy): Eukaryota > Viridiplantae > Streptophyta > Magnoliopsida > Cucurbitales > Cucurbitaceae > Trichosanthes > Trichosanthes cucumerina. Next base: position 72,119,080 of record CM071840.1, on the reverse strand, counting down.
TCCAAAACTCAACAACAATCAAAATCAACTACATCTAAATATTTTTTAAATTCAGTCCAAAAAAATTCAACAATTTCTTTTTAAATAATCAATCCAAAACTCAACAATGGATGTTAATAATTCTATGAATTAATATTGTCTAAACAGAAAAATGGATCTATAATAATATTAATAATAATCACAAAAAATGTTAAAAATAACTCACAAATATTGAGGCAATCCTCCAACTTTATGAACTTTGTCTTTCCAACGGTCTAAACTTCGAAAGAAATTGACAAAAAAGAGTATGTTAATTCAAAAGGCAATAAAAAATGTCTAAGGAAAGAAAAAACAAAGAAAAGAAAAGGAAAGAATGTTATTTTTTTACCTCAAATCGCGACAAAAAGCTTCAAGTGGGGCTACAAAATGGGACCTATTGTTGTTTTGAAGTGGGGCTACAAAAGAATGAACTTGAAAACGACAAAATGGTGATTGCCGGCGAGATGGGGGTGAAAAAAAAATCACTGCCGATGGTTTGGATGTGAAAAAATGAGAGAAAAGGGAAGGGGGAGCGGCGGTTTATCTCTGTGAAAAGGTCGTCTCTACCTTCATTAAAAACCGAGAAGGTCGTCTCTTGAAGAGACGACCTTCTCGTAACGCGTAAGAAGATCGTCTCTTCAAGAGACGATCTTTACACGTGTCCGACGTTTCGTTGGTAGGTCGTCTCTTGAAGAGACGACCTACATCCACGCGCACAAGGTCGTCTCTTCAAGAGACGACCTTCATCCACGGAAAAAAAAAGGCATTATTTTTGGAAAAAGTTTGAAATGAGCATTATTTTTACAATAAGTTTTAGAAAAAACATTATTAATAAAAATTATCCGAGAGAATTAGGTAGGAGAATGTGAATAACACCAATCATAGGCATAAAGTATTATCATTTAGTGTAGATTTTTGCGTGTAATTATTAAAATGATTATACAATAAGTTTGTTGCATTCATGACTATGTCAAAATGACTTAATATAGTATAAGAGAGAGTTAGTTAAAACAATATGAATACACAAATATTTGTATTATCTTCTAAGATAGGTTTTCACTTGAAAATTATTAAAATGATTATACAATAAATTGACTAAGATCATCAATTACCGGCAAGATGACTTAATATTATTGGAGATTAATGCAAATGTCTCAGTCATAAATTTCATTTAGATAATTAAATATCCATCTATATTTCTATATATTAAAAGGTTTTACATATGACATATCAGAGACGTAGATTAATATTTTTATTAGAATAATAATTATTCTTAGAACGTCGATAAAGTTGTTATAATGTAAAAATAAAAAAAATTATATCGAATGTCTATTTTTAGCTCATCTAAGCGTGAAAGGTTTAGTTGTTAATTTATATGATTTTTGTGATTTTTTTTAAAAAATAAATTAATATTCATATTTTTATTTAAATCTATTTTGGCTACCAATTTATTTTCAATAATTAAACTAGTTTTGCAACTATTTAAAATACTTTTAAAATCTAGGGTGTGTTTGATGGTGACTTTTAAATAGAAATTTGAAAAAAATGATTTAATGAAAATAGAATTTTATTTCTTGTTTCAAATATATGTTTGATAGCCGATCTAGAGATTAAATTCTAATTTAAACTATTTAAAATACTTTTAATATTCAAGGTGTGTTTGGTTGGTGACTTGAAAATATAAATTTGAAAAAATGATTTAATAAAAAATAGAGTTTTATTTCCTGTTTCAAATATGTGTTTGGTAGTAAATTTAGAAATTAAATTCTAATTTAAACTATGGTTCTAATTTAAACTATGGTTTAAAATGTGTTTGATAATATATTTATAAACTATAAAACAAGTTGTAGTTATCAAATAAATATTAGGTTGAATATAAACTATTATTAATCTATTTATGAATATGTTTTAGGTTATAAAATTTGTATAATTATTATTTTATAATATCATATAATTGATAATATATTATAATATATACATTTCAACTTAATATCATTTATGCATTTTAAATTTTCAAATTCAAAATCAAAATATACTAATAACAAAAAAAAAATATTGTTTTTACAATTTTCAATATTTAGATCACAAAATTCAAAAACAATTTTTAAAAAACATCTAACAAACTGAATTCGAAAAACATAAGATATAATCCAAATTACCTATAAAATAGGCCTTAAACTATTTTTTAGCTTTGAACATTTGATTCATTGCACACGTTCTTAAAAATATCCCTGGTATAGTGAAAGTACAATGATGGTTCATTCAAAGAATGGTAAAATTTTAAGGTGGGAGACTAAATAAAAATTAAAAAATATGAAGTTATAATTATTATTATTTTAAAAAATGGTTTACCTAAGAAGAGAAAAAAGTCTATAGATCATTTTATATTAAAAAGTATAAAATTAGAAATCTTTTTTCTATAACAATTCGTTTTCACTCTTTAATTACTAATTTCAATAATATTATTAATATAATTCTTCCCTGATTCGTCAATAATATAAATTACAAGAAGAAGAAAACCCCTATTTTTATCTTCTTCATATTAGAAAATTAGAAGGGGGAAAAACAGCTGACATTTTTATAAAAGGAAAGAAAAATCCAATTAAAACAAATTACTAAATTAGGATTTCTTCTGGGCAAAGTAATTCTTGATCACGTGCTCGCTTCTCGATTACCGTGTAAATGTCATCACTAAAAAAAACATAAATTAATTACTTTACTTTACTTCTAGATTTAAACTTTAAGTCCCCCTTTTATTCCTATTTTAATTCATCAACTTTATTTTTATTTAGATATTTCAGCTACTGAAACATCCATTTTTAAAGAGAATAATTATTTTGATGACTAAATTATAGGGGAAAAAATACCCTAAAAAAAACATGTAGTTTTCGGATTTATAAAAAAAAGAGAGTTTTATCAAGGTATCGTGGTCTAAATTGGCTACACCGAATTAATTAAATATTTAATTTAAGCAAAATAAAATTAAAAATTATTATTATATATATATAAAAAAGTAATTATAAAATATAATTCAAATATGATTCTCCACCATTTAGCTTATCCTCCACTGGGGATCTTCTATTAATATTCCTTTCCTTTAACTTACAAAAGGGAATATTTTTGTGGCCTAGAGAAAATTGAAAGGATTTGAATATCTCATACTCAACCATATATTATCATGCATATTCTAAAGTTTCACATTAGAATATGATTCCAAAAGTGGGAAAAAATTATCATTAAAGTTTGAAATTTTGTAACATGACAAATATTTATGAGTTAGGCCGATGTGAATGCACTAATCATTATAATATCTAGTGTAGGTTTTTGCAAGAGATTATTAAATACTTATATTGTAAATAAAATTGATTAATATTTAATGTTCGAGTGAAGATCACTTAGTATTGAAAGTGAATGAAAAATCTCAATTCCAAGTTTCATTTAAGAAATAAAAAATCATAAATAAAGTTAGAAAATTTATAAGATGACAAATATTTACGAGTTAGGTCGGTATGAATGTACTGATCATGGTAATATCTAGTGTAGGTTTTTACAAAAGATTATTAAATATTTATATCATAAATAAATAGATTAATATTTAATGTTCGGGTGGGGATGACTTGATGTTGAAAGTGATTGCAAAATCTTAATCTCAAGCTCCCTTAGAAAATTAAATATTTATTGACGTTATCATAAAAGTATGAAGTATTTATTTATTAATTTTAATATTTTAAACAATTTCATGATTTCCGTTTTTTTTAATTAATTATTCATTGATATTCAACCTTCCCATAAAAATTGAGATAGTGTATTTCCTTAAACAATTTTTTTTAGTTCAACAATATTTGGGGTGAGAGATTGTTATTTGAGTGAGTTCACTTTAGTCATAGTTTATATTTATTATTTTATTAAAAAAATTTAAGGTGTGAATATAAATAAATTTAAAAGAATTTTTTCTAAAAAAAAAAATTAGAGAGGGAGAGAGAAGTTAACATGAGTGGTCGAAGAAAAAGATGAAAAAAAGACAAAATAGGAAAAAAGCAAAAGGCAAAAGAAAAAGGGGAGAGGGGGAAAAAAGAAAGAAAAAAAAATATATAGAAAATGCATCTTTGAATTCAAAGCCACTAGGATGCAAGTTGCAACCAAAATAATTGCCTTAGTTGGGCCTACTTTGTGATGTTAAACTTAAATGCTTTAGGTTGACTCAATTCTAAAAATGTTTATACTTTTTGCTATTTAATTTAAATAATGAACAAAAATAAATTACTAATTTTACTCGATGTATAAGTATATTTATATTCTAAACTTACAGATCTATTTTATTTTATATTGTTCTTGAACTTTCAAATATTTGATTTAGGTTTTTAATTGTGAATTAAAATTATTTTAATAATTTTCATTAGTTTATAAAATATGTTAGGGGTTAAATTGGATCAACGAGAATGGGCAGGTCAAATGACAAGGCATAGAGTCAGACAGAATAAGAAGCCCAATATGAGGTCAAAAAAGGTTGAAATCAACCAGGGACCGAACTAAGGCGAAACGAGATGAGCGGGCGTGCTCGGGCTTCGACCCAAGCGCGTGGTCGGCCTCGGCATAGGTCGAGGCCGACCAGGGTAGAACTCTCCTATTTGGGCTCTACCCTCGCACAACATCCCAAGAAAGAAGTCTAGGCTTAGGTTTAAGCCCAAGCCCGTGGTCAGTCTCGGACGAGGCCGAGGCCGACCAGATCCAAGGTCATATCCTGGGCCTTGCTTCAATCCCACACGACCCATAGGCTCGTTTCCAGCCCTCTCCCGACCTTTCCTTTTCTCAATAGGCCAAGAAACCCCACAGAGGACCCTAGAACCGAGAAGAGACTGAACGAGAAGACGCGCTTGGGCTTTGGCCCAAGCGCGTGGTCGGCCTCGGCATGGGCCGAGGCCGACTAGGATAAAGCTCCTCCGTTTGAGCTCTATCCAAGCCCTATGACACAAACCATGGACTTGGGTTTGGATTTTGGCCCAAACCAGTGGTAAGCCTCGGCCAAGGCCGAGGCCGACCAACTACAAGTTTGATCTCCAGGCCTCGCAGCGACTCGAAAAGGCCCGAAAGCCCATATTCAACTTCCCCACAATCTCTCCTTTACCCAAGAGGCCAAGGAAGAACGCTAGGGAAACTATTTAATCTCTCCCAGGAGGGGAGAGAAGGGTAAGTTAATTTTAGGGACCATTATACAAAAACTTCTCTATAATTCTCTCTGAGACTCTCACTAACTTAGGCATCGGAACTTGCGTGGCCTACACCACACCAGTGTCCAGGTTTTCTTTGTCTTGCAGGCTGCGTTCTTCCCCTAAGAATTACAAATTTACCGTCGTTGTCACGTGGAGGTCGTGTATTCTCCTCCCAAAATTTGACAACAACAGCTGGCGCCAAATGCTCGCTGGGGCGAACAAACGCTTGCTTGGAGAACCTAGTGCCCAAGTCAATCTGTTCAGAGTGATGAAAAGAATGCAAAGAAACACGTTTTTGAACGAGAAACCACGTGATTCGATCGATCAGATCGCCGTGTGTGCGCAAACGCAAGGAAACATCTCCCCGGCCCTCATCCAGGCCGAGGCCGACCAAAGACCAAAGAGACAAGGTCTACCAAACCATTCAAGCTACATGGCGACACAAACAAGAAGGATCGCGTGAAGATGGTGACCTCCGCTCGTTGGCCGAGGCCGACCAGCGCCAGGATAAAGCCAACGCCGACTTGTTCGTTCTAGATACGTGGCAGTGCAGACCATAAGGGTTACAAGATGAGACAATAAAGAAGGTGACCGTCCAACCTCTCGCTCCTAGGGAGGATGAAACCGACCAAAGAGGGCAACCTGCCGAGGAATTAGAATCTATCCCGCTCACATCGGAGACAGGGCGAGTAAATATTGGAGCAAACCTGAGGGGCTAAGCGAGAAAGAACAACCGATTAGTTTCTTGAGGACAATGCGATTTATTCGCATGGTCTCATGAGGATATGCCGTGATAGATCCTCGATGTCATGGTGCACCTGGTTGAACGTGAGCGAGATTTCAAGCCCGTGAAATGTAAAGCACATTCATTCAATCGAGCGAAACGAGATCATAGCCAACCAGGTAGATGATTTACTAAGAGCCAATTTTATTAGGGAAGTCCATTATCCCCAATGGCTATCCAATGTGGTTTTAGTAAAGAAATCTAATGACAAATGGCGAATGTGTATCGACTTCACTAATCTAAATAAGGCTTGTCCCAAGGACAATTGCCCTTTGCCTATGATAGATCAGTTAGTAGATGCAACAGCGGGCCATGAATTATTGAGTTTCATGGATGCTTACTCTGGATATGATCATCAAGATGTATGGACCTGATCAAGAGAAGACCACTTTTATCACTGACAGGGGGCTTTACTGCTACAAAGTCATGCCATTTGGTCTCAAGAACGCAGGAGCCACCTACCAAAGAATGGTAAATCGAATGTTTGCTCCCTTGCTAGGGAAGAATATGGAGGTGTATGTAGATGATATGCTAGTAAAAAGCATTAAAGCATATCAACATGAAACTGACCTCCATGAAGCTTTCCAGATACTTCGAAAATACAATATGAAGTTGAACCCAAGTAAGTGTGCTTTCGGTGTAACATCAGGAAAGTTCCTAGGATTCATGGTACATCAAAGAGGAATCGAAGCAAATCCAGACAAGATAAAGGCTATCTTAGAGATGTCTTCCCCAACCAATCTCAAGCAACTTCAAAGTCTCAATGGAAGAGTTGCAAGATTGTTGAACAGTTCACAAGAGAAATCAGCGACAAGTGTCAACCCTTCTTTAAAATTCTGAAGAAGGGTCTCCCATTTGAATGGTCTAAAGAGTGTGAACAAACTTTTCAAGAACTAAAAGTTTATCTAAGTTCGACTCCCCTCCTAGCCAAACCAGTTAAAGGAGATGAGTTGCTACTTTAGCTGCTTCTAACACTGCTGTAAGTTCTGCATTAATCAAAGAAGAGAAAGGTCATCAAAGACCAATCTACTATACCAGCAGAGCAATGATAGGGGCTGAACCTAGATATCCTCAAGTAGAAAAACTTGCACTAGCTCTAGTTACCTCAGTCAGAAGATTGCGTCCTTACTTCCAGGCGCATAAGGTAACTGTTCTCACGAACTTCCCTCTTAAACAAGTGTTGCAGAAGCCAGAAGCTTCGGGACGTCTAATGAAGTGGGCAGTAGAACTTAGTGAGTACGATATTCACTACAAACTGAGGACATCAATCAAAGGACAAGTACTGATAGATTTCATAGTAGAGCTCACCCCATCACAGGCTGAAGCCGACCACGCGAAGGCCGAGGCCGACCACGTGGGAACTAAGGTCGAGGGCGACCTCGTGGGGGCTAAGGCCAAGACCAATCGTATGAAGGCCAAGGTCGAGGTCGAACACATAGAGGCCGAAGCCGAGGCCGACCACATATAGATCGAGGTCGATGCCGACCACGTGGAAGCCGAGGTCGAGGCCGACCACGTGAAAACCAAGGTCGATCATAAGAGGAAAGGATCGATCATCTCCAATATGCAATGGAGATGAAGACATCTCATCCAGAAACCCCTAATCGGCCCTGGAAACTGTTCGTTGATGGGTCCTCCTGTTGGGATTTTTGTCCTAATCTCGTGTTTGTAATATATTGATTGAAATTAATAAGAGTTATTTATTTCATCACTTTGTGTCTCGCAATATTTATAAACTTTTCCAATAAACTAAGCTCTGTGGTCATTGAATTTATGAGAGAACTAGAACTTGAACGGTGTGTAGTGGACACACAGTAAGATCACGTTCGAGTTAATGACCCGAATGGTCTCTGATATATGGATAGGGTTGGAGACCCTAATCCTCGATATACACCGTGGATGCGCCCGCTAGATACGTGAGAGCGAGGTGATTTGACTCGTTCATGTAGTTGACATGCGAGTGGGGGCATCCTGTGCAATGAGATTGTACAAGATCGGGCGTGAATTATTAGACCTCTCGATGTAACACCGCTGACAAGTGAGGACTAATAATTTCGTAGATGACCATTAGTGACTCGACACGAATCCCGAGCGTGTTACGGACTCCCATCTGCGAGGTCCGTTCTTTGACTAGTGCGGGTGAGGGTGGTCACGATTACTCGCCCAATATGCCTATCTTCTTAGGACGACAAACCAAGTAGGGAGCCGAGAACTTAACTACGCGAGATGGAATTCACTCGCTCCCGCTTTAGGGAAACTAGAGGGGTTGTTCCCTTAAGTCGCTCTCGGGCTTGGACAACGGCGCCCACCTTCTCACCGCCCGAGAAGGGTGTTGTGTATGGTCGGACCATCACAATATGTTGTTCATTAGAGGAGCGGTGGGGACTTAAGGAACAAGAGGTAGACATAGGGGTAAAACGGTAATTTGACCCAGCCGTGTCTACGAACAACCTGTGAAGGGTCGACTCATGGGTATTGGTTATATCAGTGGACATATAATATTCGCACCGACGGAGTACAAATACACGCTATATAGTGGAGTGTTACCGTAGCTAATGAATGTTGGTTAACCGGGGTCAAAGAGTTTGGCGGGTTAATCTCGGATCATCAAGCCCGCCACCGTAGGTCCATTAGGTCCTCGCTTGGCTCCATCCGGATTTAAGAAGGGATAAAGTTTTGGTATGAAATTGAAGTGTTCAATTTCACCTTAAGGGCATTTATGTCATTTATATGAGATATGAATGATATAATATATAGTTTAATGTGAATGAGATTCATAATAAACTATAGGTTAGCCTAATTGTTGAATTAGGGCTAATTGGAGAATTTAATTGAGAGAAATTAAATTGGATGTGATTCAATTTAATAAATCCACAACTATTGCAAATGAGATTTGCAATATGAGATATGAGATATCTTATATTATGTGGTTATGCAAATGAGATTTGCATAACCTATGATTATGGTAAAATGGTAAATATGTGGACATTTTAACTCCACTAATCCACTATATAAACCCTTCTTTCAAGAAGGATGACACTTAACTCTCTCATTTTTAGTTTTACACAAAAAGAGAAGAGAAACTCTCTCTATTCTCTCTCAAATTCTCCTCCTCTCCAAAACCAAAAAGGTTCCCACAAGCCTCCTTTCTCCAAAAGAGAACAACCGAGAAGGCTTCTTGGTAGTGTTTGACTCACAATCGTTGGAGGAAATCGTTGTAATACGAGGAGCACGAAGAGTTCGTGGATTTGAAGAAGATATTGTGAAGAAAGTCTTCAACAAGTAAGTAAAATCCTTTCTTATCGCTTTTTCTTCTTCTTAATTGCATGTTTAGCCTAGATCTATGTGTTAGATAAATTTTAACAAAGACGGTTTATGTAATTGATACATCGACGATTCAATCGTCTTCCACGCACTGAGATTTTCATTCCCTTCAATTGGTATCGAGCCATTTCGATGGTTTCTTAATTATGCAATCGCTTTGTTAAAATATGGTGGGTATTTTACAATAATTCATGAGATGAATGTCTTGGTTTGCATAATGGATGTTTTCGATTTTTGGCACTTTTAGATTTATTTTCCATTTGATGAGATCAAATGTAAAGGGCCCGTGTTTTTTTGGCATTTTAGAAAATAAATCGAGTCCGTAAGTCCGTGTCGCTCGTGGCAAGTGTTCTTGCCGTGAAAGAAATCGGAGCGAAAAGCGGTGAATCGACGAAGAAAAATGCAAAGGAGTTTGTTGTTCTCAGCCGATGGCGCTGAGACGCCGCCCAATGGCGTCTCAACGCTATCCTCGCGCGGAGATGGAGGCCTGCAGCAGCCAGCGTTACAACGCGCGCCGGGCGCTGAGAACGCGGTCGACGCCGGAGACGACAACGTTGGAAACGGTGCCTCACGTTACTGCAACGCCGCACACGCTGAGGAGCGATTTAGCATGCGATTCTGCTACGCGAGGTCGTGGGTTCAAGACTTCTCTTGGGCGGTTTTCACACGTTTTATTTATTTATTTTCATAAAATGTATTTTATTATTTTATTATTTTATTATTTTATTAAATAATATTAATATAAATGTTATATTAATGTTATTTAATTAAATAATTGCCCCTAGGTGCCAAAAATCGGTCTATTTTTCTATTTAATTATTTTATACATGAGATGTATATTTTAATTAATTTCTATGTGCATTATGTATGTCATATAGATTTAAAATCCCACCTTAGGTTAAACATTTCATGCATCATTTTTATATTATAAGAGTTATAATATATAGTATGCATGATAGGATTATATTATAAGAGTTATAATATAATGTATGCATGTTTTAATTTATTTAAATATAAGTGTTATATTTTAAATTAAAAGCATGCTCATGCATTTAAATTCATGTGATGAATTATATTATGTTATAGTATATAGTATTATTCATGTGATGGATGATCAAGCACTATAACATAGAATGCATGCAACCTAAGTTAATTATTAGTTTTAAAGTGTTTAGAACTTGAATAATTAGACTTAGGTTTTCTAATTTTCTAATGAGATTAGAAATTTAGGAAATCAAATATAACCTATGAATGGTGACCGATAAGTAACTCTGTCTAAGGAAGGTTTTGTCTAAGGTCAGTATTTAAGTTGACGCTTGCAGAACACCCCCTACTGAAACCGACACGGGAGTGAATTCGTCCCGAGATTCTTAGGTTATATTCTCGTGAGTGCCGAGTAATTAAGTGTTAATTAATTTACTCACATAGACCTAAGTTAATAATGTGATTATAAACTTAGGTTAATACCATATAAGAGTTATATTGGTAGACTTAGGTAAATTTTAGCCAGGTTTATCTAGGTCAATCCCTAATAAAAATTAAAGTCTTGAGTGGGGAGGAAATAAAGTGTATGAGATACATTTGAATTTCCAACCACAAATCTCCTTTAAAGTCCGCACCGTGTGAGATCTATACTCGCCCTCGTGGCGCAAATGGGAGCGTCCCCTCCGGATGACATGTATAGGTCAATATCATCGTGGATGGAGAGAGTACTTATAGTGAGTGGGAGCGGGACTTGTGAAAACGAGACCCACGGTCTCTTCTTTCGATTCACACCGTGAGACGCCTATGATCCGCACTCGCTAGTTTGGCTGGATCGCACAATCCCTTCTGAGGGCTTGATCATGGGAGTCGAACACCGTGAATTCCCGAAAGGGATACTGCTTTCTGGTTGGTTTTCCTTCTTGGTTCACCCTTCCCGGGCTATTGTTTGACGGATGCTTGGAAACTTAAAGATTGAGGTGACACTCACGAATTCGTTAAGTGTTAATGAATTCGACCAGAACAATGGTAATTGGGCGCCTAATGGAATAAGAGTTATTCGGGATTAGGGTCCGATCGAGAAAGTCTCGCCCCAGAGGAGGAGTGTTCTCGCTCACCCTTCTGGTGGTGGTCATTCTAAACCTTTAGGGTATCATTGCAAAATTTTGATTGACCTAGGATCATGAAACAAATTTTGCTAAAACTTGATTGGATTTCAAAAGTTTTTGCGAGACTAATACAAAGGTTTTCTTGATTTTTCAAATAAAAATGTCTAAGCGCAATAATAGCTTTACTAGCTTCCTGACAAATTAGTGGGAGATAACTATCAAAGTTGGAAAAACAACATAAATACAATTTTGGTACAAGATGACATTAAGTTCGTGTTATCTGAGGAGTGTCCTCAGATGCCGGGCTCGATCGCGTCGCGAAGTGTTCGCGATGCGTATGATCGATGGATCGGGGCCAATGAAAAGGCCAAGGTCTATATAATTGCCGCATGTCCGATGTCTTGGGAAAGAAGCACGAGCCGATGGTTTCGCTTAAGAGATCATGGAGTCTCTCGCAAGAAATGTTTGGAACAACGATCCTTAGTCAGTCCGACATGACTCGCTTCAAATACGTTTTCAACGCACGGATGAAAGAGGGTCGCCTCATCCGTGAACACGTTTCTGACATGATGACCCACTTCCATCCGGCCGAGATGAACGGGGCTTCGATCGATGAGTCGAGCCAGTCGGCTTTATTTTGGAGACTCTTCCAAGAGTTTCCTTGATTTAGAAGAATGTCATTGTGAACAAAATTAGCTACACACCGACAACCCTCCTCAACGAGCTACAATTTCCAATCCTTGCATAGGGTCAAGGAATCTGCGAGGCAAATGTTGCCTACAGTGTCTCTTATCACGGGGTTCGACCTGCAGGGACGAAACTCGTTGCTCCTTCACGCCCGAAGGGAAGAAGAGGATGAAGAGGGGTAAAATCGATCGAGCCGCGCCACGCGGCAAGAAAGGTCGAGGAGGTTGCGCAGAAAGGAAAGTGTTTCCACACCGCAATGGGGCGGTCACCGAAGAGAAATCGTCCCCAAATTCTCGCCAGAGAAGAAGAATCAAGGTAAATGTGATTTACTTGTGGATCAAAAACTCGCGTAGTGGAGAGTAGTGACTCTGCCGGATATTGGATTCGGCGCCACTAACCACGCTTGTTCTTCTTTTTTTCGAGGATTGATTCTGGCGCAAATTACCGCGCGAGGGTGAGGTGACTCTACCGGTTGGATCCGGGAGCTTGTCTCTCACTGCAAATGATCGCAGCAGTGAAGCTAAACTTTGGCGGGAAGTACTTATTGTTGGACAATCTGTACATAGTTCCAGGGTTTACTAGAAACCTTGTTTCAATTTCCTGCCTTATAGAATAATGTATTTCAGTTTCTTTTGAATCGAATAAAACGTTTATTTCTTTCAAAGGGAATGTGATTTGTTCAGCTTCACTTGAAAATAATCTGTATGTTTTGAAACCTAATTCGGTCAAAAGTGTTTTGAATACTGAATTATTTAAAACTGTAGAAACACGAACTAAGAAAGCGAAAGTTTCTCCAAAAGAAAATGCCCATCTTTGGCATCTTCGGTTAGGCCACATTAATCTCAATAGGATTGAGAAACTAGTGAAGAGTGGACTTCTAAACGAGTTGGAAGAAAACTCTTTACCGGTGTGTGAGTCATGTCTTGAGGGCAAAATGACCAAACGTCCTTTTAGTGGAAAAGGATATAGAGCCAAAAAGCCTCTTGAGTTAGTGCATTTTGACCTCTGTGGTCCGATGAATGTTAAAGCTCGAGGCAGATATGAGTACTTTGTGTCTTTCATGAGACGACTACTACTCTAGAAATGGGTACATTTACCTAATGCATAAAAGTCCTAAACTCTTGAAAAGTTAAAGGAATACAAGACGAGGTTGAGAACCTCTTGGGTAAATCGCTTAAAACACTTCGATCGATCGGGTGGAGAGTACATGGACACTAAATTCCGTGGAGTATATGATAGAACACTTTAATTACGTCCCAACTCTCGGTAGCCGTATGCCACAAACAGAATGGTGTATTGGAGAGGAGAAACAGAACCTTGTTGGACATGGTTCGGTCGATGATGAGCTATGCTCGTCTCCCCCGATTCTTTTGAAGTGCGCAGTGGGAGACTGCAGCTTATATTTTTGAACAACGCTCCTCAAGAGTGTTTGTGAAACACCTTTCGAGCTCTGGAGTGGACGTAAAGGCGCTTTACATCACTTCGGGATTTGGGATGCCCGCCCATGTGTTGGTGTCAAACCCAAAAAGTTGGAACCCCGCTTGAAATTATGTCTATTCGTAGGTTACCCTAAAGAGACTAGACGTGAGTGCATTTTATGATCCTAGGGAAAATAGGGTGCTTGTGTCGACAAACGCCACTTTCCTGAGGAAGACCACGCCGTGATCATGTACCAAGGAGTAAGATCGTATTGAATGAAATGGATGATTCATCGCCAAGAGTTCTTGATGGGGCTAGTACGTCAACAAGTGTTGTCGATCCCAGCACGCCTAGTCAAATCCGTTCTCAAGAGTTGGGAATGCCTCGACGTAGTGGGGGGGTCGTGAGACGGCACCGATCGCTACATGGGTTTAAATGAAACCTCGGTTGTCGCTCCCGATGATGATCGTGAGGATCCATTGTCCTATGATCGAGCAATGGTTGATGTTGACAAAGACGAGTGGATTAAAGCTATGGACCAAAAAATGGAGTCTATGTACTTCAATTCTGTATGAGAGCTTGTGGATCAACCGGATGGGGTAAAACCTATTGGTTGCAAATGGATCTACAAGCGTAAACGTGGCGTAGATGGGAAGGTGCAGACCTTCAAAGCCCGACTAGTGGCAAAGGGTTTTACCCAAGTTGAAGGGGTTGACTATGAGGAGACCTTTTCGCCTGTTGCCATGGTAAAGTCGATCAGGATCCTTCTGGCCATTGCCGCGTATTATGACTACGAGGTATGGCAGATGGATGTCAAGACAACCTTTCTGAATGGCAAACTTGATGAGACCATCTACATGGACCAGCCCAAAGGGTTCATTGCCCAAGGCCAAGAGCAAAAAGTTTGCCGGCTTCATAGGTCCATTTATGGACCAAACGAGCCGAGGTCTTGGAATATAAGGTTTGATGAGGCAATCAAATCTTATGGCTTTGATCAAAATGTCGACGAGCCTTGTGTCTACAAGAAAATTGCTGACAAAACTGTCGCATTTTTGGTGTTGTATGTGGACGATATTCTTCTCATTGGGAATGAGGTAGAATTTCTTCTTGACGTTAAGTGGCTAGCTTCGCAATTCCAAATGAAAGATTTGGGAGAAGCTCGGTATGTTCTAGGTATCCGGATAGTCGTGAACCGAAAGAAGAGCAACGCTAGCCTTGTCTCAAAGCGTCTTATATTGACAAGATGTTGTCTAGATATAAGATCACGAGAACTCCAAGAAGGGCTTCATCGCCTTTCGGGCATGGGGTTCACTTGTCTCAGGATCAATGTCCTAAGACTCCTCAAGATGTTGAGGATATGAGAGCCAGATTCCATATGCTTCAAAATTGTAGGGAGCCCGATGTATGCCATGCTTTGTGTACTAGGCCCGACATCCGTTATGCAAAGAGGAATTGTCGAGAGATATCACCCAATCCAAGATTAGATCACCTTTGGGCACCGTAAAGGCAATCCTCAAGTATCTTAGGAGAGAGCGAGGAACTACGACTTAGTGTATGGGAGTGGGGATTTGATCCTTACGGGATACACAGATTCGATTTTCGGGCCGATAAGGATTCTAGAAAATCCACCTCGGGTCGACCTTCATTCCGAATGGAGGAGTCGTAGTATGGCGAAACATCAGCGAGGATGCATCGATTCCACTATGGAAGCGGGTATGTTGCGGCTTGTGAAGTCGCAAAGGAAGCCGTTTGGCTTAGGAAGTTCATGACATTTTGAAGTTGTTCCTAACATGAACTTGCCAATCACACTGCTCGCGATAATAGCAGGTGGTGCGAGCCAACTCACGTGAGCCTCGGAGCCATAAGAGAGCAAACACATTGAGCGCAAGTATCATCGATCACGGAGATTGTGCAATCGCGGAGGCGTGGCGATCACGCAGATAATGCGTCGAGCACAACGTAGTTGATCCATTTACAAAACCCTCACTACGGCTAAGGTGTTTGAGGGTCACCTAGAGAGTCTAGGGTCTTCGAGAGCTTCCTGACTAGGGCAAGTGGGAGATGTGTAAACGGGTATTCAATGCCCAAACGGGTATTCAATGCCCTAGTTTATTGTATTACTTCGTTGTAATTTATGTACATTTCAAATGTATTTTTCTCCACTAGCTTAGTCCAAGTGGGAGTTTGTTGGGATTTTGTCATAATCTCGTGTTTGTAATATATTGATTGAAATTAATAAGAGTTATTTATTTCATCACTTTGTGTCTCGCAATATTTATAAACTTTTCCAATAAACTAAGCTCCGTGTCATTGAATTTATGAGAGAACTAGAACTTGAGCGGTGTGTAGTGGACACACGTGTAAGATCACGCTCGAGTTAATTACCCGAATGGTCTACGATATTTGGATAGGGTTGGAGACCTAATCCTCGGATACACCGTGGATGCGGCCGCTTTGTATTAGATACGCACGAGGTGATCCGACTCGTTCATGTAGTTGACATGCGAGTGGGGGCATCCTGTGCAATGAGATTGTACAAGATCGATCGTGAATTATTAGACCCATCGATGATGTAACACCGCTGACAATGAGGACTAATAATTTCGTAGATGACCATTAGTGACTCGACACAATCCCGAGCGTGTTACGGACTCGCATGCGCGAGTCCATTCTTTTGACTAAGTACGGGTGAGGTGGTCACGATTACTCGCCCAATATGCCTATCTTCTCGGGACGAGAACCAAGTAGGGAGCCGAGAACTTAACTACGCGAGATGGAATTCACTCGTTCCGCCTTTAGGGAAACTAGAGGGTTGTTCCCTTAAGTGTTGTCTCCGGGCTTGGACAACGGCGCCCACCTTCTCACCGCCCGAGAAGGGTGTTGTGTATGGTTGGACCATCACAATATGTTGTTCATTAGAGGAAGCGGTGGGGACTTAAGGAACAAGAGGTAGACATAGGGTAAAATTGTAATTTGACCCACCTAGTGTCTCTGAACAACCCGTGAAGGGTCGACTCATGGGTATTGGTTATATCGGTGGACATATAATATTATTGCGATCGACGGAGTACAACTACGGGCTATAGTGGAGTGTTACAGTAGCTAATGAATGTTGGTTAACCGGGTCAAAGAGTTTGGCGCAGAGTTAATCTCGGATCATTGGAGCGATCACATCAGAGGTCCATTAGGTCCCTTTGGTTGGCTCCATCCGGATTTAAGAAGGGATAAAGTTTTGGTATGAAATTGAAGTGTTCAATTTCACCTTAAGGGCATTTATGTCATTTATATGAGATATGAATGATATAATATATAGTTTAATGTGAATGAGATTCATAATAAACTATAGGTTAGCCTAATTGTTGAATTAGGGCTAATTGGAGAATTTAATTGAGAGAAATTAAATTGGATGTGATTCAATTTAATAAATCCACAACTATTGCAAATGAGATTTGCAATATGAGATATGAGATATCTTATATTATGTGGTTATGCAAATGAGATTTGCATAACCTATGATTATGGTAAAATGGTAAATATGTGGACATTTTAACTCCACTAATCCACTATATAAACCCTTCTTTCAAGAAGGATGACACTTAACTCTCTCATTTTTTAGTTTTACACAAAAAAGAGAAGAGAAACTCTCTCTATTCTCTCTCAAATTCTCCTCCCTCTCCAAAACCAAAAAGGTTCCCACAAGCCTCCTTTCTCCAAAAGAGAACAACCGAGAAGGCTTCTTGGTAGTGTTTGACTCACAATCGTTGGAGGAAATCGTTGTGTACGAGGAGCACGAAGAGTTCGTGGATTTGAAGAAGATATTGTGAAGAAAGTCTTCAACAAGTAAGTAAAATCCTTTCTTACTGTTTTTCTTCTTCTTAATTGCATGTTTAGCCTAGATCTATGTATTAGATCAATTTTAACAAAGACGGTTTGCGTAATTGATACATCGACGATTCAATCGTCTTTCGCTGCACGGGATTTTCAATCCCTTCACCTCCAACGTCAAAGGATGCGGAGCAGGAATCCGACTTGAATCCCCTGAAGGAGAAAAGTATGAATATGCTCTCAGATTCATGTTTAAGACATCAAATAATGAGGCGGAATATGAGGCGCTAGTAGCAGGATTGAGAATCGCCAAGGAGATAGGAATCTCTAATCTATTAGTTTTGAGTGATTCTCAGCTAATAGTAAAACAAGTAACCAATAAATATCAAGCTAAAGAAAGAAGAATGACAAAATATTTGTCAAAGGTCAAGGAACTACTTGCCTCGTTCTCCAAACACGAGTTCAAGCAAATCCCGAGATCACAAAATGTCAATGCTGATTCTTTAGCCCGATTAGCAGCAGCTTATGAAACTGAACTGAGTCGAATAGTTCCAGTTGGAATCCTGTACAAACCAGCCATACGCAAAGAGGAGATAATGGAATCAGGAAGCAAGCCAGATGAGGCAAAGGTCGAAGACAACTCGGCCAAAAATCGAGAAAGACTCGAGCGAAGTCGAGGAGAATTTGGCCGAGGCCGAGGAGATTTCGGCCGAGGCCGAAGAGGTTTCAACCGAGGCCGAAAAGATTTTAGCAGAGGCCGAGGCCGAGAAGATCTCTTCCTGGATGGATCCTATATTGGAATACTTAAAAGAGGAAAAATTTCCTTTAGAAAAAGTAGAAGCCAAACGAGTACAGAGGCGATCAACTCATTACCTACTCAGAGAAGGTAAACTCTACAAGAGGGGCTATTCAATGCCACTCTTAAGATGTCTTACACTAAATGAAGCGGAATATGTGATGAGAGATCCATGAAAGAATATGTGGCAACCACTCAGGCGGAAGATCCTTATGTCACAAGATCACAAGGCAAGGATATTATTGGTAACAATGCTTCGAGATGCAAGAAATTTTGCAAGATCCTCGTGGACCGATGTCAACGATTCGCCCCAATTCCAAGGCAACCACCAGAACCATTGACAAGTCTAGTGAGCCCTTGGCCTTTTGCACAATGGGGAATAGACCTTATTGGACCCCTTCCCCTAGGTAAAGGACAAACTAAATTCGCAGTTGTGGCAGTATACTACTTCACAAAGTGGGCTGAAGTAGAAGCATTGGCAACAATCACAGAAAAGAAGATAACTAGCTTTGTTTGGAGAAATATAGTGTGTCGTTTTGGAATTCCTAATGTCATTATTTTAAACAATGGAAAACAATTCGATAATGCAGCCTTCAGAAAATTTTGTGAAGATCTCAACATTGATCATCGATGTTCATCTCCAGCACACCCTCAAGCCAATGGATAAATGGAAGCAGTGAACAAGACTACCAAATTAAATCTCAAGACAAAGCTGGAAAATCTAAAGGGAGCATGGGCAGAAGAGTTGCATAATGTGTTATGGGCATACAGGATCACTGCAAGATCTACCACAAAGCGAGACCCCTTTCTCACTCACTTATGGTGCCGGGCGATCATCCCTGTTGAGATTGGTTTATCCTCGCCAAGAGTAGAAGAATTTGACCCTCAACAGAATGAGGAGTCAATGAGACTAAGCTTAGATCTACTAGAAGAGCACAAAGAAAAAGCTCACCTTCGAGCAGCAGAGTACAAGAACAGAATTACAAGGTACTACAATACAACAGTCAAGAAACGAAGTTTCAAAGAAGGAGATCTCGTGGTAAGAAGAGTCATGCAAAACACCAAAGATCCATCATCTGGTGCGCTAGGCCCAACGTGGGAAGGACCATACCAAATCGCTAAAATTGTCAGGCCTGACACATACACTCTAATTGATCACAAGGGAAAACTTCTTTTCCACCCTTGGAATGCAGAACACCTTAGAATCTATTATCAATAGATTTTTTCTTTGTTTTATTCTCCTCTTCGGTTAGGACAGTTCTTCCTACCATTTAGAATTCCAATCATACATGATATTCTATTATGAATGAATCATCTTTCTCAAGCTATAATTGTATCACTCAAGCACAATTTTCAAAACTGAAACTTTTACTTAAGTAAGAGGGCTACTAAGGGATATGCTTCCATATTGAACAAAAAAGCAGAAGCTACGCGAAACATAACCAAAAAGATAAATTCTACAGATTAACCCGAGGACGACCCGAATAAGCCGAGGTCGAAACCGAGCCGACTTGACCGAGGTCGAGGTCAACCTGACCGAGCTCAAGCCGACCTGACCGAAGTTGAGGTCAACCTGGCCGAAGCCGAGGACGACCAGAATAAGCCGAGGCCGAGCCGACCTGACCGAGGTCGAGGTCAACCTGGTCGAGCTCGAGCCGACCTGACCGAAGTCGAGGTCAACCTGGCCGAAGTCGAGGATGACCAGAATAAGTCGAGGCCGAGCCAACCTGACCGAGGTCGAGGTCAACCTGGTCGAGCTCGAGCCAACCTGACTGAAGCCGAGGTCAACCTGGCCGAAGCCGAAGACGACCAGAATAAATCGAGGTCGAGCCGACCTGACCAAGGCCAAAGGCAACTTGGTCGAGTCCGAGCTGACCTGGCCGAAGACGACCAGAATAAGCCGAGGCCGAGCCGACCTGACCAAGGCCGAAGGCAACTTGGTCGAGCCCGAGCCGACCTGACCAAGGCCGAAGGCAACTTGGTCGAGCCCGAGCCGACCTGACCGAAGCTGAGGCCAACCTGGCCAAGGCCGAGCAGACCCCAACCTCCCACTTCAATTCTTCAATTTCTATTTTCTTCTCTCATGGTCTGAGACTAGCTCGATGTAAAGCAACACGATTGTTGGATGACAAAATTTTTCTCCTACGAGGGGATAAGAAGTCCAAAATAATCCTCGTAGGGTTAGCGACAATCCCGTTTAAACCTGAGAACAACCTCAAGTATGTAAAATCACTGGAGTACGACACAAGTCGTGAATCCGGATGAGAACATAAACCCCCAAGAGAAGCAATCTTGGGATGATCTAAGGGAAAAGGGAACATCCAAAATGCAGAATAAGCATGACGACTGACCTAGAATCCCATTGGATAACAAAGAAATTGACCCCCTAGTAGACTGAATATCCTCATAAGGATGGACAGCAGAAACTAGGGAAAATTCGAGGCAACCCTCGAAATGTCTAAACTGACTCTGAATAAACCTTACTAGGAAAATCGAAAACGCAAATTAAGCGTGACGAGATCCTGACATTTGTATTAAATATCAGAGAAATTGGCACTCTAGGAGACTGAATATCCTCATAAAGATGTACAACAATAACTAGAGAGAATTCGAGACAACCCTCAAAATGTTTGAAATGACTCCGAGGAAATTTGACTAAGGAACCAGGCAAATCGAAACGCAGAATAAGCGTGACGAGAACCTAAAATTCCAAATTGAATAACGGGGAAATTGACATTCTATGAGATTGAATATGAAGTTCAGTAGGCTACTCCCAAGTCAGGCTTCATGCTATTAATTCGCAAGCTCTAAATCGCAAATCCTAACTAGGGAGTGTGGGCTAATGTTATGGGTTAAATTGGACCAACGAGAATGGGCAGGTCAAATGACAAGGCATAGAGTCAGACAGAATAAGAAGCTCAATATGAGGTCAAAACAGGCTGAAATCAACCAGGGACCGAACTAAGGCGAAACGAGATGATCGGGCGTGCTCGGGCTTCGACCCAAGCGCGTGGTCGGCCTCGGCATGGCCGAGGCCGACCAGTAAACTTCTCCCATTTGGGCTCTACCTGCCCAACATCCCAAGAAAGAAGTCTAGGCTTAGGTTTAAGCCCAAGCGTCGTGGTCGGCTTCTGACGAGGCCGAGGCCGACTGCATCCAAGGTCATATCCCGGGCCTTGCTTCAATCCCACGCGCCCATAGGCTCGTTTCGACCTTCTCTCCGACCTTTCTTTTCTCAATAGGCCAAGAAACCCCACAGAGGACCCCGGGGCGAGAAGAGGCGGAGCGAGAAGACGCGGCTGGGCTTTGGCCCAAGCGCGTGGTCGCCCTCGGCATGGGTCGAGGCCGACCAGGATAAATCTCCTCCGTTTGAGCTCTATCCAAGCCCTATGACACAAACCATGGACTTGGGTTTGGATTTTGGCACAAAACCAGTTGGTCCGCTTCGGCCAAGGCCGCCGGCCGACCAACTCAAGTTTGATCTCCGTGCCTCGCAAATGACTCGAAAAGGCCCGAAAGCCCATATTCAACTTCTCCACAATCTCTCCTTTACCCAAGAGGCCAAGGAAGAACGCTAGGGAAACTATTTAATCTCTCCCAGGAGGGGAGAGAAGGGTAAGTTAATTTTAGTGACCATTATACAAAAACTTCTCTATAATTCTCTCTGAGACTCTCACTGACTTAGGCATCGGAGCTTGCGTGGCCTACACCACACCGGTGTCCAGGTTTTCCTTGTCTTGCAAGCTGCGTTCTTCTCTTAAGAATTACAAATTTACCGTCGTTGTCACGTGGAGGTCAGGTGTATTCTCCTGTCCGAAATTTGGCAACAACAAAATATATTATTGTTTACACCTAATTTAATCAAAACAATAGAAATGGAGTACATGTAATTAAACGTTGTATTTTGTATTAATCTTTATTCTTTCTCTCTCTCAAATGTAATGCATCTAGGGGATTTGCAGCTTGTTATCAAACGTAGATTTGATTCGAGGGGTTCACAACTTGTTTGAATATAATTTGTATCGAGGGTTTTGCAGCTTGTTCTCAAATGTGAATTTGTTTCGAGAGCTTTTGCAGCTTGATCTCGATCTCTAAGTTATTCGAGGACTTTGCAGCTTGATCTTGATCTTCAAGTTGTTCGAGGGCTTTGCAATTTGTTCTCAATCTTCAAGTTGTTCGAGGACTTTGCAGCTTGTTCTCGATTTTCAAGTTGTTCGAGGGCTTCATAGCTTGTTCTAGAATGTGAATTTGTCTCGAGGGCTTTGCAGCTTGATCTCGATCTTCATGTTATTTTCGAGGGCTTTGCAGCTTGTTTTCGAATGTAAATGTGTGAAGTTGCAATGAATCTCGAGAGTCTTCTAGTCTTTGTCAAATGCATAGTAGTATAGTCTGAGGTTATAATAGTCTGTGTTTGGAGTGTAGAGTATTCTATAAGTTATAATAACACAGATTATTATAACTTGTGCCCCAAACAGGCCCTTAGAGTCCTCAAATTCTGACCCTTTTGGGAGCCTTCAACTTCTGAAACTTTAAAATGAATGAGGAATGTCTCTATTTATAGGATTTTCTATAGGCTACAAAGTGGGCTTGGGCTCATTGGGTTGAGCCTACTGCTTCTTGAGCCAACTCTTTTGGACTGGGTCAGGTTGGCTTTGAGTCAACCATTTTGGACTGGGCTAGTCTTTTTGGACTTATTGATTTGGGTCTTCTGTCTTGGATCGAGCCTGATTGATTTTGGGCCTTCGTCTCTAGACTGGGCTTGAAATTTGTTGATTGGGCCTTTAATTTGGGCTTTTGTCTACCAAATTTTAAGAAATTCAATTGTGTAGCTGAGTTTGCCACAATTTAATTTAAGAATACTTTAAATTAAATTTTGCTATCAATGTTGGGCGATGACGTGATAATTTTGGATTTGCCGAAATTTCTATTCCAACACTTACTTAACAAAAAAAAGTAACTTCAATACAATTTTTATTCATCTACCTAATAAATAGATGTAAGACAAGTATTTAAATTCACATCATAAACATATTTGAAATTTAAGAAAAAAAAAAAGTCAGAAAACGAAAAACGACATTTAAATTAAGTTTGGATTATATTTTTCAATTTTGAATATTCAAATCGGATAAATATGTTAGTAATTAGTATGGATGTCGAAGTTCTGACGAGTATTTCGACAAAACCTTACTAATTTAAATGGGCCTTAGCCCATGAAAATTAAATGGTCTAAGGTCCAATAGTTACGGGCTTTGGTAATGGGCTAGTCCCAATTTTAACTAAAGCTAGGCCTTCTTCGGTTTGTCAAAATCCAGTTCATTTTCCGCACCATTTTCTAATTTCCAATTTTAAAATAATTTTTTTAGATCGGGAGTAGAATGTTAAAAAAATCTATCTAAAACTATAGATGTGTGTTTATATATATATATGTTTTAAATTTGTTCACTATAATTTTTTTTTTAATTTTAAATATACATTCGATAATTTAGCCAACATTCTTAAATAAAAAGTTATTGCTTTAAATCATATTTTGTTTCTAGAATAAGACAAGCTTAATGCCAATTGAGATAGGTTCAACGATTTAAATCATAGGTTGTTTATTAATATTTTACTTTTGTAAACATTTTTATTATTGTAGTTTAAAATGTCTATTTTAGTCCCTCTAGTTTAAGCTTTTGTCTATTTTTTTCATATATTTTCAAAAAATCCATTTTCGTCTCTATACCTTTTCTTTTTATGTTAAAAATATTTTTTAAATTTAGTTATGATTTTAAAAACATCTTCTTCAAATAGATTATAATATAAAATAAAATTGTTTGTAAATATTTATGACTTAAAAATTGAAAACTAAAAAAAAAAAAAAGTTGTTGTGAAACAAGCACCAATTTATTTATAATTTAAATCTCATTTTGGTTATTAAAAATCATAATCCTTTTAAAGATCATAAAATTCTAAAACAATTAAACATATGAATGATTATAATATTTTTCTATTTTATTGTATGTGTAGTTAAATTTAAATCGACTTGGCCAATAAAAGTAGAACTCGATTGACATAAGTATGAGTTTACAATTGAGAAATCATAAGTTCGAATTCCCCCTCCTCAAATGTTGTTTCGACTTGGCCAATAAGAGTAGAACTCGATTGACATAAGTATGAGTTTACGATTGAGAAATCATAAGTTCGAATCCCACTCCTCAATTGTTGTTTGAACTTAGAAAAAAAAAATTTAAATCTACTTGAAAAATATTTGCCAAAATTATGAAAAAATTGTCAATCTTTTCATGAGTGAACTATTTCATGTCTCAAATGAAGAATATGGTTGTCATATGGTGATCATGTTGAGGCTCCTCTTATGAGAATTATTATGTTGCCTAATTGAGAGTAACGAGTGAGTTTTAAGAAGTAAAGAACAATGGTCTACTTATCTTATTTCTTGAAGAAAATGCAGACTTACCTACTTAAACATTAGGTAGGGAGAAGTCAAACCATAATAAATATTCTCTAAGAATACAAGTAAAAGCACTTAAATACATAATAGTATAGAACTTAAATGAGAATGAGACAAGCCAATAAATTTAACTTCTATGGTAGATTGCAAGAGAGAAATGAACTGGTTTAGGACAGCAGTGGAAGAGCCAGTAAGGATAATATCATCCACGTGCATTAACAAAAATAACATGCCTTTGGTGGAGTGATAGATAAATAGAGGAACATCAGCTTGTAACTGTTTGAAATTCCATTTTAGGAAAGTCCGGCAAAGCATATCGAACCATGCCTGAAGCACCTGTTTCAGCTCATAGAGGGCCTTCTTACTTTGCAAACGCGATGAGGGAACTGAGGGTTGATAAAGCTTTGAGGTTGTGGTGTGTAACATACCTCTTGTAAAGTACCATGAAGGAAGATATTACTCACATCAAGCTGTTTGATGGGCCAATGAGAAGTGATAGCCAAGGTGATGACTACTCGTATGAAGGCTAGTTTGATACTGGGTTGAACGTTTCACCATAATCAACACCAGGCTGTTGGAGATAGCCTTTAGCCACCAAACGAGCTTTGTACCTTTGCGCAGTGCCATAAGCATCTTGTTTGATCTTGTAGATCCACTTGGTTCCAACTAGGTGTTGATGGGAGGCAGCAGGGACAAGTTCCCAGGTGTGATTTCGTTGAAATGCTTGAAATTCTTCAACCATTGTAGCTTGCCAAATAGAAACAGTAGCAATAGTTTGATAGGAAGGAGGTTCAAGTTGTGTCCAGTCATAGTTTGGGTGAGATTCAGTGAGGAAAGTGAACGGTTGCTTAGGTTTAGTTATGTCTAATTTGGCCCGAGTGACCATAGGATGAATATTGAAGGTTTTGGTTGTGGGGAGAGGGTTTGGTAAGGGGACGAGGGTTGGAAGTGAGTTATGTGAAGAATTCAGGGTAATGAATTGATCTTGGTTGAGGTTGTTTATTAATTCGATGGTAAGGGTAGAGGGTGAGTTAATGCGTCTGGGGTTGTTTCCTGTTATCGTTGATGAAGGTTGTTGATAGAAGGTGAAAATTGATGAGGGTATTAATGAAGTTATTGGTTGTAGATGTGGTGTTGTAAAGATAGAAAACCATAAGGTGATGGGGTGATTTATGTCTAGTAGTTGTCTCTGTTGGTACACATATATGCATAAGGAACTCATGCTCATTAAAGCCAACATGTATGGATATATAGATTTTACCTGTAGAGTTCATGCATTTATAGCCCTTGTGAGAATCACTATATCCCATAAATATGTGTTTCTCACTATGAAACTCAAACTTATGTGGTTGGTAAGGTCTAAGACATGGATAGCAAGTTGGACCAAAGGTTCTTAGGTAATTGTAATCTGGTTGTTGTCCTTTTAACAAAAAGTAGGGGCATTTACCTTCAATAATTTGAAAAGCTTCCTACCAATAATGCAATGGCAATTTTACTTGTGCAAGTAAAACAAGACCAATTTCTATTATATGTTGATGTTGTCTCTCAATTCTACCATTTTGAGCTGAAGTATAGGGAAAAGTGAGCTGAATTTCAATTCTTTGTTCCTTGTAAATATGTTATAAACGGTTTGAGCCCTTCTCCATTATCACACCTGACCATTTTGATGGTACTCTCACATTGTTTCTCTACTTGAACATTAAACTATTGGAAGATTGAAAAGCATTCTCCTTTGTTCTTTATAAGATAAATCCATGAGTACCATGCAAAGTCATCTAGAAAGGCAATGTAGTAACTATATCCAAGAGTAGATTTAGTGGGCGTTGATCCCTATAGGTCAGTATGTATAAAATCTAATACTTTCAAGGCGAGACTTGTATGAGTTAAAGGGAGTCTATGCGATTTTTCAAATTTGCATACCTCTTTTTTTGCATACCTCACAAAAAGATATTCTTTGATTACCTTTCCTCGGAGAATTACATGTGTTCCGGACTTGACTCAAAATATTAGAGGATGGATGACACAGTCTTTGGTGCCAAGTATCCAATATACAAGTTGTCAAAACAAAATTTCTAAAGATTGCTAAGTCCTTTGATCTTGAAGTTCTTTGAGCTTTCACACTAGCAGTTGCTTGTGTGAAGTGGCTTCTTTGTTGTCCCTTATTATGTGGTGGTTTTAAAGAGACTTTGTTTCCTTCAAGTACCTTGTAGGGACCATTATCAAGCTTCCCTACCAAACAAGTCACCTTGGACCTCTTTTTCTTTACAAACCAGAACACATTGTCAAGTTCAACTATTACTCCACTTTCTTGTGTCAATTTGGATATACTAATCAAAATTTTCCTCATCTTAGGAACAAATAACACGTCCTTAAGTTACTATGTGATCCTTTTATGTAGACATCACCTATGCTTAGTATAGAAACTTTGGACTCATCCCCTACTATAATATTCTTAAGGTTAATGGTTTTACCTTTCATTTATAGCTTTCCAAATTCAGCAGTTACATGGTTGCTTGCTCCACTATCTAGGAACTATGAGGGATTTTGGAAAGTCTCAGGATAAGCCATTATTGTTATGGGATTGTTTTGTGCTACTATTGGTTGAGAAGAGGCGTTGGCTAGGTTGTTTGAAGGTGTTTGATCTGGTTTGTCATATCGTGGTAGCAGATATTGGTTGTGTGTCCGATTTTTCCGCATATTTGAAAAGTTGGCTTATTTGTTGGTGGATAAGGAGAGTAAAAGTCTCTTCCTCTAGATCTTCATCCTCGTTTGAGTTGGAATAATTGCCACAACTCGAGTGTTGTGTAGAAGAATTGTTTGGATGAAGATAACTTGGTTTTGAAGATTCATTACTTGTTATGTTGACTAAGGCTTGATGGACAGACACAAATCCTTTTATAGATTCAAGAAACTCTAGCCTCTGTTCAAATGAAAGCTACTCGTTTTGAACAACAAACTAAGTTTTTTTCTTCGAAGAAAATATACTATGAGAGTGTACTCCTCATCGAGACCGACAGTGACGTGCGATATGAAGCTTCTCATATCCATTGGGAAACCAACGACTTGTAGGTTGTCAAAGTACTTCTTCATTGTTTCAAGATATTCATACATCTTCCTCGTACCTTTTCTTGTTTGTCGTAACATCAACCTCTTATAGTCTTCTTGTTGATGGAGATATAATCTCCTTGAGCAGCGGAAACGTGTTTGGGATCGTTAATGTGCTTGATTGTTTTGCTTAAAACAAAAAACCAGTACATTGATAAATAATACAGAACAAACATTAAATTCTAATCCTATTAGACATGGATAATAGCATACATGCAAACATGTTAAGTTTAACAATTAAACTATGAAGGGAGGTGAATAAATTACATTTGTAGCTTTTTCGCAGCAACTCCTTGCTCCACGATAAACAACAACAATGAAGAACTTCTCTGTTTTTCTCTGTGTTACAACACTACCACTTGGACCACCTTCTATATCTCTGAATTCTACTTAGATCCTCCTTGGTGGGAAGGATTCCAACTATTGGAAGAGTTTTGGGAATGAGAGTGAGAGAGAGAAAATTTTTCCTTCTGTAAAACCAATCTGATTGATCGATCGATTACCCAAAAAGAGCAACCCACTTCTCCCTCTTAAATTGTCGATAGGGAGAAAGGGAGGGGTAGTGGGGAACGTGTCTGGATGACACGTTCCCTCATTTATTATTAAAATAATAATAATAATAATAATAATAATTAAATCAAATTTAATTATTCATTTAAATCATATTTAAATAATCCAAATTAAATATCATATATTTAATTTAGATTAAATCTCATTTAATCACATTACCCCTTTAACCTATAGTTTTAATGTACAACCAGTGCACATTAAATTTTATCCAATAGTTTGCAAATGTGAATCACATTCACATTTAATATAATATTTAAACTCTTTCAAATATTCAATTCTCTCATATAATTTAATATGAATCATATTCACATTAAATTTATAATATATAGTTCCAAAACTATATATTATATCGTATCTAAATACATTAAATATATTCCCTAATGAATTTGAACATTTCAAATTCAAATGATCTAAGAACCCTTTACGAGCTAGAAGGTGGACCTAATGGACCTCTGGATCGTAAGCTCTAACGATACGAGATTGTTCGGTTAATCTCATTAACCTCCCAATCAACATTCGTTAACTGCGGGAACACTCCACTAAAGTCTCACAGCTGCACTCATCTCACTGCAGATATATTTCTGTGTCCATGGATATTGACCAATACCAGCAAGTCAATCCTTCACGAATGTTCGTAACACCAGTTGGGTCAAATTACCGTTTTACCCCTAGGTTACATCTTGTGCCTTAAGTATCAGTACTCCTCTAATGAACAATTTGTTTGTGGTCCTACCAACAAACATAGTCTCTCTCGGGCCAATGAGAGGGTCGGGCCCTTTGTTCAAGTCCCGGAGACACCACTTAAGGGAACATTCCTCTACTTACCCTAGTAGGCTACTTACCCTAGTAGGCGGGAAAGAGTGAATTCCATCTTGGTAAGTTAAGTTCTCAGCCGCTCACTCGGTCTTTTCCCTAAGAAGGTAGGCATATTGAGTCGGCGAATCGACCACTCTCACCCATACTAGTCAAAGGACAATCCTCGCGACAAAGCCAGTCAGTAACTGCTTAGGATTGAGATCAAGTTGCCTAGGTCATCCTAGTGAAATAGAAACCTAACTAGTCAACAGAGTTACAAATGAGGTTACTATTTCGTGTAGTCCTGATCTTATGTAATCTCATTACATAGGATATCCCCACTCACATGTCATCTACACGAACACGTTAGGATCACTGTGTTTGTATCAAATACAAAGTGGGTCACATTCATAGTTTTACCAGGGTAAGGTACCCAAACCTTATCCCCAACTATAGACCACTTTAAGGTCAGTATCTCGAACCGAGATTCTTTTATGTACATTACATTCAGTTAAAGATTCATTTAACAGCCTTGGATGTTTAGTTTATTGGATTTAAGGTTTAAATCAAGGCAAACTCGTAGATAAGGAACAATAACACTTTATTGAAATAATAACACTTTATTACATTAATTAGAACATAATTACAAACTCTCACTTGCACTAATCCCAACAAACTCCCACTTGCATTAAAACTCTAGTGGGGTACAACATAATCTAAAACAGTGGTTACAGAGATATAAATACAATAAACTAGGGCATCCATATACCCCATTACATATCTCCCACTTGCCCTAGATTAGCCTACAAACTACGAGTTTTAGGGCACAAATCCCAACAAACTCCCACTTGCACTAAAACTCTAGTGGGGTACAACATAATCTAAAACAGTGGTTACAGAGATATAAATACAATAAACTAGGGCATCCATATACCCCATTACATATCTCTCACTTGCCCTAGATTAGCCTATGTACATATCTCGTAGACCCAGACTTTCCAGATGACCCTCGAACACTTTAGCCGTGAGAGTCTTTGTAAATGGATCAACAATATTGTGCTCCGAAGCGATCTTCGTGACTGTCACATCTCCTCGTTGCACTATTTCTCGTATCAGGTAATACTTCCTCTCGATGTGCTTACCTCGCTTATGGCTGCGAGGTTCATTTGAATTGGCTCTTTCGCACCACCGTTGTCACAAAGATAAGGTGATGGGAGATTCCATATTTGGAATAACTTCCAAATCGATGAAGGAATTTCCTTAGCCAAATAGCCTCTTTTAGGCGCTTCACAAGGCGGCGACATACTCAGCCTCCATTGTGGAGTCAACGATGCATCCTTGCTTGATGCTTCGCCATACTATAGCTCCCCCGTTAAGGGTGAAAATTGATCCCGATGTGGATTTTCGAGAATCCTTATCGGTCTGAAAATTAGAATCAGTGTATCCAGTAAGGATCAAATCCTTAAACACATACACAAGCATATAGTCCCTCGTTCTCCTTAGATACTTGAGGATATTTTTAATCTGGCATCCAATGGTCTAACCTGGATTGATGCAGTACCTCATCGACTATTCCCACTGCATAACAAATGTCTGGCCTCGTACACAACATAACATACATTAAGCTACCTACTGCAGAGGCATAGGGAATATGTCTCATATCCTCAACTTCTTGAGGTGTCTTGGGACACCGTTCCCTAGACAGATGAACTCTGTGCCTGAAGGGTAATAAACCCCTCTTGGAATTCTGCATCGAATATCTAGACAACATTTTGTCGATATAAGACGCTTGAGACAGTGCTAGCGTTCTGTTCTTGTGATTCATGAGGATATGAATCTCAAGAACATATTGTGCCTCTCCCAAATCTTTCATTTGGAATTGGGTCGCCAGTCAATTCTTTATGTCAGTAAGATATCCTACATCATTCCCAATGAGTAGGATATCATCCACATAAAGTACTAACAAAGCTACTTTGTCGTTGATGATCCTCTTGTAAACACAAGGCTCATCAACGTTTTGGTCAAAGCCGTAAGACTTGATCGCAGTATCAAATCTTATATTCCAAGATCTTGACGCTTGTTTCAACCCATAAATGGATCGATTTAGCTTGCAAACTTTTTGCTCTTGACCTTGGGCTATGAACCCTTCGGGCTGAGACATATAGATGCTCTCGTCAAGATTACCGTTCAAAAAGGCAGTCTTGACGTCCATTTGCCAAATTTCATAATCATAAAATGCGGCTATGGACAAGAGTATCCTTATAGACTTCAGCATAGCAACAGGGGAAAAAGTTTTTTCATAGTCAACTCCTTCCCTTTGGGTAAAACCCTTTGCTACAAGCCTAGCCTTAAAGGTTTGTACCTTTCCGGTTGCATCTCTCTTTCTCTTATAGATCCATTTACACCCTATGGGTCTAACCCCTTAAGGTTGGTCTACAAGTTCCCATACTGAATTGAAGTCCATTGACTCCATTTCAAGGTCCATGGCTTTGATCCATTGGTCCTTGTCTACGTCATTCATTGCCTGTTTATAAGACAATGGATCTTCTACGTCGTCATCAGGTATGACAACTTGAGTTTTAGCTAAACCCAAGTAGCGGTCAGGTTGGGAAACAACCCTCCCACTGCGTCGAGGCATTCCCAACGATTGAGAAAGACGAGACTGACTTGAGGTGTTGACTCCTCCATCAACTCTTGATGAAGGTCCAGCTTGATCAACAACTCTTGTTGGTTCATGAGTAACTTCATTTAGCACTAATTTACTACGCAGTACATGGTTCCTCATGTGATCTTCCTCCAAGAACGTGGCGCTTGTCGACACAATCACCTTGTTTTCTTGTGGGTCGTAGAAAAGACCACCTCTCGTTTCTTTGGGATAGCCAACAAATTGGCATAATCTTGAACGAGGTTCCAGTTTCTTCGGGTTTGTCACGAGCACGTGTGTCGGACCCAAATTATGAAGTGTTGTAAACTAGGTTTATGCCCCTTCCAAAGTTCAAAAGGTGTTTCTGAAACACTTTTTGATGGAACACTGTTCAAGATTTAGACTGCAGTCTCTACTGCGTATCCCCAAAACGAGGCAGGCAACTGAGCATAGCTCATCATAGAACGAACCATGTCCAACAAGGTTCTATTTCTCCTTTCTGACACACCATTTTGCTGTGGTGTATTAGGCGCTGAGAGTTGAGATTTAATTTCATATTCTATCATATAGTCCTGGAATCTCAAATCCATATATTATCCACCTCGATCGGATCGAAAGTTTTAATGGCTTTCCCTAATGCATTCTCTACTCCAGCCTTATACTCTTTGAACCTTTCAAGAGCTTCAGGCTTGTGATGCATTAGGTATAGATAACCATACCTTGAATAATCATCTATGAAAGAGATGAAATATTCGTACCCTCCTCGAGTTTTAACATTCACCGGACCACAAAGATCCGAATGTACAAGTTCTAAGGGTTCTATGGCTCTGTAACTTTTTCCTGTAAAAGGTCGCTTGGTCATTTTACCTTCCAAGCAAGATTCGCAAGGAGGTAAAGAATCATCTTCTAACTTATTTAGAAGTCCATTCTTAGAGAGTCTCTCAATCCGGTTGAGATTAATATGACCAAGTCTAAGATGTCATAGATAGGTATTATTGTTTGGAGAAAATCTTTACCTTTTATTTTGAGTGTTAGCATTCTTAAACATCTCATGATTTAAAATTGCTTTCGTTTTGTTCGATTCAGTACATACAAGCCATTTTTCAATTTAGCAGAACAAATATTGACACCCTCTTTCAAAATGAACGCTTCATTAATTGAAAAAGAAATACCATATCCAAGTTCTATTAAATAAGAGATAGAAATTAAGTTCCTTTTAAGTTTAGGAACTATATACAAATTTTTTAATAAAAGAAATCTATCTCCGAAAAATAGCTTGGCTTCTCCCACTGCACGAGCTGAGACGACGTCTCCCGTTCCGACCCTGAGCGTCATCTCACCCTCTTCGAGCTCTTTGAAGGAACTAGTTTCCTGAAATGAAGAGAAAACGTGATTAGTGGCTCCTGAATCAAGCATCCAGGTCAAATCATTATTTTCTACTAAACAAGTTTCAAGAACAAGTAAATCTGATTTACCTTTCTTCTCTATGAGCTCAATGTCTGCAGTGGCAGAAACTTTCCCTTTTCCTTCTTTCCTCTTCTTCCGAGTCGAACCACAAGGCTTAGTCCTAGAGGATGAACCCTTCTGGAACCTTTTGGAATGGGCAAACAGATTTGCCTCTCCATCAGCCTGTCCCTTATTCTTAATAAGAGACTCGAAAGTTTGTAGTTCATTTAGGAGGGTAGTTAGGTTATACTCTATCTTGTTCACCACCACATTGCTGCGGAATTGCAGGAAACTCTTCGGAAGAGACTCCAAGATGAACGATACCTGACTTTGCTCGTCAATGACCGCTCCGTTCATCTCAGCCACGTTGAAGTGGACCATCAGATCAAGAACGTGTTCTCTCACGGATGACCCCTCCTTCATACGGGAGTTACAAACGTATTTGAGGGATTTGTGTCGAATCTGTCCAGACGGTTGTCCAAACATTTCTTGCAGCGAACTCATGATCTCACGAGCTGAGACCATGCCCTCGTGCTTTTTGGCCAGAACTTCAGAAATACTAGCCAAAAGGTAGACCTTGGCCTTGTCATTGGCCTTGATCCAAATGGTGATCGTGCTTTCAATTATCGAGGAGGCGTTACGGCGGGGATCTGAGGACATTCCTCAGATAGTACAAACCATAGGTCGTCAACAACGAGAATCATATTCAAGTTGGACTTCCACGTAGTAAAATTCTCACCAGTTAAACGGTCACTTTTAAGTAAGGCTATTATAGAGGACGACATGCTGAAAATCCAAAATAGTTCTAATTAGTTATGCCTTTTAACCCATTGTAAAACCAATCAAATTTAGCAAAATTATTAAAAAACCCTAGTGTTTAAACTAAACCCAATGTTTAAATTAAACCTTTAATTTTGCAACGATACTTCAAGGGTTTAGAACAAAAGGCTCCGTCGGGCGGTCAGTCATTCCTCCCTTGAATTGAGACTTTCTCAGCCAATTCCCACTACCAGAACATCTTATGTCCCAATGGTCCTTACCTACCGTTTGTTTGGTCAAGGATTTGTTAACTAACTTAACTCATCCCGTAAATGTGACCCTACATTTTCAGATCCAATAGGCCCGAGCCAACATGCTACTATAAAGAAAGACAACTGATGGCAAACAACCTAAGAGACTCTATCCATTTCTGGAGTTCGCGGTGTTCCGATCCCTATAGTCAGGCCCTCCGTAGGGTTTGGCTGTTCCAGGACAACCTAGCAGGCAAACTATAGAAATCTCACGGTGCGACCTAATGGAGGAGACCGTAGGATACGTTGACACGCGTCCTGCTCCCATTTACTATGGATACTTCCCTCATTCACCTTGGTATTGAACCATGCAAACACATACCGTGTAGGGGGCGCCTATTGACGCCACGTGGCCGAGGCATGGAACTCACGGTGTGAACTCTTGAGGACGTGAGAGTAAACTCGATGCGAACATCTCGTTTTCTCCCACTGAAGTTCCTAAGATTAGGGTATAGGTTTAACTTAGTCCGATTCTGGCTAAAAGAATCTATCTAAGTCTATGCCTATTATAATTGTTATAACTAGGTCTTAAACCTTATGTCTAGGTGAATCAATATTTTAATTACCTAGAGAAAAAATAGAACTAAGGTTAATTCAACTCAAGCTCAAGATTCGGTTCCGGGTAGGAGGTGTTTAGTTAGCAACTGTCACCTTAAGTACCCTCAACCTTTTTGCATGAACTTCTTCAGGTGAGAGTTCCCTTTATAACAAAAGTTCTAATGTCCTACTAGATTTTAAACTATTTAAAATACTACGTAAGACCAATTTCTAATCCTATTAGAAATTAAAACTTAGGTCTAAATTAATTTTAAACGATTTAAAACTAATTTAAATTTTAACCCAAGTTCCTATGTTTGCATGCATTTCTTTATTATATGTTATGGTTTCTAAAACCCCTTTAATTTATAACTTTTATAAATTTAATAATTAACCTATGATAAAGAAACTATATTATTCAAATTGGAATTATAAAAGAAATTCAACTAATTGAATTATAGAATTACTTAAGCAAAATAACATTTATTTTAAACTAAGTAATTTCATGCTCCATGCAATTTATTTTCCATATAATCTAATTATAACGCTTATAATTAATTACTCATGAAAAAATAAATTAATCATGCATTCAACCATATTCATATAACATTTATATAAATAAAATGCATGAACATGTTTATTCTAAGGTGGGAAAATTCTAAATGACATTCATTAAGATAAATAACTGTAAAACTGGAATAATTTGGCTCCTAAAGTGCAAAATAAAATTACATTAATTTTATTTCATGAAACCGGTCCAAAAACACCTTGAACCGGCCTTGAACCGCTTGAACCAGACCAAAACCAACGAACGGCAAAGAACGTCTGCGGTACGTTGGAATGTCCCACTGCGTTACCGCCGATGCGATGCGAGCGTTGCAACGCCCGCTTTGTCCTATGCGCGCCTGCTATCGGGATGGCGTTGCAACGCTGCAACGCTACTGACCCCTTGAGCGTCCGCGTCGATAGAGAGTGTTGGCGTTGCGACGCTGAAGAACGGCGTTGCAACGCTGTTGCTTCGGCAGCAGCTTTCTTCTTGGAACACAGCAACTTCGTTCTTCAATTTCTCCTTCGATTCTCAACCGAATTGCATGAAACTGGTCCAGAACGACTCGTAACTCAATTACAGACTCAATTATGCACCTTATGCCCAAAAACGCAGGGGCCTTTACATACTAATTGATCAAAATCAAAGTAAACTAAGGCTAAAAATTCCTAAACAGTTTTACAGCAAACTAAATGCATTTTCCACCAAATCAATGCAATTTTATTTCAAAACAAAACAATACAAGCATTGCTCTGATACCAATTGATGGAGATTTAATCTCCTTGAGCAACGAAAACGTGTTTGGGATCGTTAATGTGCTTGATTGTTTTGCTTAAAACAAAAAACCAGTACATTGATAAATAATACAGAACAAGCATTAAATTCTAATCCTATTAGACATGGATAATAGCATACATGCAAACATGTTAAGTTTAACAATTAAACTATGAAGGGAGGTGAATAAATTACCTTTGTAGCTTTTTCGCAGCAACTCCTTGCTCCACGATAAACAGCAACAATGAAGAACTTCTCTGTTTTTCTCTGTGTTACAACACTACCACTTGGATCACCTCCTATATCTCTGAGTTCTACTTAGATCCTCATTGGTGGGAAGGATTCCAACTATTGGAAGAGTTTTGGGAATGAGAGTGAGAGAGAGAGAATTTTTCCTTCTGTAAAACCAATCTGATTGATCGATCGATTACCCAAAAAGAGCAACCCCCTTCTCCCTGTTAAACTGTCGATAGGGAGAAGAGGAGGGGTGTGGGGAACGTGTCTGGATGACACGTTCCCTCGTTTATTATTAAAATAATAATAATAATAATAATAATAATAATAATATAATTAAATCAAATTTAATTATTCATTTAAATCATATTTAAATAATACAAATTAAATATCATATATTTAATTTGGATTAAATCTCATTTAATCACATTACTCCTTTAACCTATAGTTTTAATGTACAACCAGTGCACATTAAATTTTATCCTATAGTTTGCAAATGTGAATCACATTCACATTTAATATAATATTTGAACTCTTTCAAATATTCAATTCTCTCATATAATTTAATATGAATCATATTCACATTAAATTTATAATATATAGTTCCAAAACTATATATTATATCGTATCTAAATACATTAAATATATTCCTAAATGAATTTGAACATTTCAAATTCAAATGATCTAAGAACCCTTTACGAGCTAGAAGGTGGACCTAATGGACCTCTGGATCGTAAGCTCCAACGATACGAGATTGTTCTTGTTAATCTCATTAACCTCCCAATCAACATTCGTTAATCTGCGGAACACTCCACTAAAGTCTCACAAACCGCACTCATCTCACTGCGCAGATATATTTACGTGTCCATGGATATTGACCAATACCAAAGCAAGTCAATCCTTCAAGAATGTTCGTAACACCGGTTGGGTCAAATTACCGCTTTTACCCACAGGTTACATCTTGTGCCTTAAGTACCAGTGCTCCTCTAATGAACAATTTGTTTGTGGTCCTACCAACAAACATAGTCCCCTCGGGCCAATGAGAGGGTCGGGCCCTTTGTTCAAGTCCCGGAGACACCACTTAAGGGAACATTCCTCTACTTACCCTAGTAGGCGGGAAGGAGTGAATTCCATCTTGCTAAGTTAAGTTCTCGGTAGCTCACTCGGTCTTGTCCCCAAGAAGGTAGGCATATTGAGTCGGCGAATCGACCACTCTCACCCATACTAGTCAAAGGACAATCCCTCGCGAGCGGAGTTAAGTAACTCGCTTCGAGATTGAGATCAAGTTGCCTAGGTCATCCTAGTGAAATAGAAACCTAACTAGTCAACGAGATTCTGACTGGGAGGTTACTATTTAGTGGTCCGGTCTTATGTAATCTCATTACATTGGATATCCCCACTCACATGTCATCTACACGAACACGTTAGGATCACTGTGTTTGTATCAAATACAAAGTGGGTCACATTCATAGTTTTACCAGGGTAAGGTACCCAAACCTTATCCCCTAACTATAGACCCTTTAGGCTGTATCTCGAACCGAGATTCTTTTTATGTACATTACATTCAGTTAAAGATTCATTTAACATCCTTGGATGTTTAGTTTATTGGATTTAGGGTTTAAATAAAGGCAAACTCGTAGATAAGGAACAATAACACTTTATTGAAATAATAACACTTTATTACATTAATTAGAACATAATTACAAACTACGAGTTTTAGGGCACAAATCCCAACACTTGCGAGCTTGAATACCATAGTATTCCTGAACAACATCTCATAACCCTTTGGCTTCATTGTGACCCATAACTTGCCAAGCTACTGTTAGGGTGCAAACAAATGTCCCACATTGGCTAGGGAATAGATTGATCATGGGTATATAAGGAAGGACAATTATCTCTATTGGTATGAGGCCTTTTGGAGGAACCAAAAACAAAGCCATGAGGGTTGATGCCCAAAGTGGACAATATCATACCATTGTGGAGATATGTGGAGGTCCGTTGTCCCTAATTCCTACAAGCAGTATTATGGGTAGGAGAAGAGGTTTTTTTGGCGAGATGGCCTTCGAGTTTGTAGCTTTTGAGGACAAGGATAATTATGTTTTGCCAAAGAAAAAGTTGTTTCGATCGACGTAGATTCGTTTAGAAGGTTAGCGAATGTTGAGTTGCCGACGGGGATGCCCTTGGATTGCATGAGATAGGTGTTTTTCTCAGAGGATTTTTCTGGGCTTGGGTCGAGTGTTGTTCTACTTGCAATAGCGAGTTATGCGGCTCGTGAGGACTCACTTGTTGGGATACTTGAAGGGGTTTCAACCATGTCTGCGAAGGTAAGCTCTCTAATACTAAGTTGAGCTTTAAGAAGAGAACAATGATTTACTTATCTTATTTCTGGAAGAAGAAGAACACTCCTTAAATAGAAGGAGAACAACAGTAACTAAGTACACTAATAATTACATACTTACCTACTTAAAAATCATAATAAATGTTCTCTAAGAATACAAGTAAAAGAACTTAAATACATAATAGTACAGAAATTAAATGAGAATGAGGCAAGCCAACAAATTTAACTTATAACAGTGACTATTATCATAGAGGCTAAGACAATGTGCATGCTACCTAGGGGTTTACATGGGTTGGGTTGGATTGAAGGGTTTTTTAGAACCAATCCAAAAATTTGTATTGATTGGGTTGGCTACCCGAATGACCTGATCATGGGCATTGCAACCCAACCAAATCCTATATTTTCGGGTTGGATAAGGTTGGGTCGTCAAGTTGAATTTTTATTATAATTTTCTTAATTATTTAAAATAACTTTTGCTTGAATTAATAACTAAAATCACATTAAATTCAAATTTCAAATTTCAAATTTCATAACATCTTAACATTTGTCACAATCCCAAAAGAAAAACATTTGACAAATAATTCATTTATAAGTATATATAATTTAAAAAAAAAAACATAAATTTTAGGTTTGGTTCGGTTGAGTCGGGTCAACCCGAGTCTAAAAATGTCAATCCAAGAACCAATCTCGAAATTCCGAGTTGCTCGAATTACCGGGTTATTTTATACACCCTATTACCAAGAGATAACGATAAGTCAACGATAAGTCATGAAAGCTATCATGAGGCATTTGATTTAAACATAATTTAAGCATAAGTGTATCTTCAAAAGGTCTTATTGTCTCGTCAGCAATTACAATGACACCATGTGATGGTTATGCCATGTCTTTTAAAAAGCTGGTTTGGCTGTGAATAGCCATATGTTCAATGGACAAGACAATGAATGCCTTGGACGACACATTAATTTGATTTAGAATCAATCTTCATTTTCATTATACAAGAAACCATAATGATTGACAACAACGTTGTTATTCTCAATGAAATCATTTTAAATTTTTCTATCTAAAACGTTTTGAAATCATAACCATATACTTTAAAAGATGTCATACATACATATATATATATATATATATATGAATCTTTTAATACACTTATGCAATATTTTTGGATGCTAAAGATTCATTTTCCTCTAAAATCTCTTCTTTTCATCCTCTTTTTCTCCTACTGACCAATGACCATATCATAAAGCTTTTCACATCAGATTCCCAACAATTTAAAAAAAGAAAAGTTTAAATTTTTTGATCAGCCAAACCCTCTCTCACTCTTCAATTTTGAAAAACACTTAAGATCAAAATGATGAGTGTGACAAATAAAATGCTTTGAAATTTGGGTAAAATGAAAAGCAATACATATCTCTCTCTCTCTGTCTCTCTATGTTAAAAGTGTTTTTGGAAGAGAGATGCTATGACTAGAAAATGCATAACACAAGAAGTTGGGGCCACAAACAAAAACAAAGAATATGGACTCTCTTTTCTTAATAGTAAAGGCTCCAAATTGGGAAGAATTCAAAATGGAGCCACCAAAACCCCAAAAGAGAGAGAGAAAGAGAAAGAAAAGAGAGAAGAAAAAAGGCTATTACTTTAAAAAATCAAAGGCCCTCAAAACAAAACCCCCAAAAGAAACAAGAGAAGGGTTGTGTGTGTGAGATTTTGTGAGACCCTCAAATTCCCAAAAAAAAGGGAAAAAAAAAGAAAAAAAAAAAAAGAACAATTGATGATGATCATGAGAAGAAATCTTCAATTTCACTCCTCAAACAAAACCCTTCAATTACCTTTCCAACTCTATTCCTTTCTATTGCTTCTTCTCTTTTTCTCTTCTTCTTTGAAAAATCCCATCTCTTATGGCTTCCCCATTAGAGCCCATGTCTTCATTTATGCAGGTTGTTCCAATGAAAAATACCAACCCAATTCTCAATTTGAATCAAATTTCAATTCTTTGCTTTCATCAATTGTCTCCTCATCTTCCCAAATGACCTACAATGGCTTTGCAATTGGAAATGATTCCTCCATTAATATTGTAGCTGAAGGAGCAATTTTTGGGGTGTACCAATGTAGAGGGGACTTGGCCTTAGCTGATTGCTCAAAGTGCATTCAAAATGGAGTGAACCAAGTTCACTTGGTATGCCCTAATTCCTATGGGGCATCCCTACAATTGGAGGGTTGTTATGTGAGGTATGAGCACTTTGATTTCTTAGGGAAGTTGGACACAAGTGTGAAGTACAAGAAGTGCAGCCCGAGTTCGAGCAACGACGTTGAGTTCTTTCGGAGGCGGGACGACGTGCTTGCCGATATGCAGGCGGGGGCAGGGTCGGGGAATGGATTTAGGGTTAGTAGTTCGGGGTTAGTTCAAGGTTTTGCTCAATGTTTGGGGGATTTGAGTTCACAAGATTGTTCATCTTGTCTTGGTGAAGCTGTTGGGAAATTGAAGAGCTTGTGTGGATCAGCTGCTGCTGCTGATGTCTTCTTGGGACAGTGTTATGCTCGCTATTGGGCCTCTGGCTTCTACCCTAATTCTTCTGGTAAGCAAAATTAAAGCCAAAATAGCCCTAATTTTTCCTCTTTTCTTTTTTGCTTTACTTTCTAAAAACCAAAACCCTAGTTTTCCTACTTGCAAAAGCAAAGTGATTAGTCTTTTCTATTACTTTTGTTTTTGTTCATAAACTAGTTGGTGGGTCGTTTTCTTTAAGAGTGCTTCTCGGTTCACTCGCTAGATTTGTGTAATCTAGAGTTAAAAAAAATTAAGCCTATGTTTAGTATGTGAGTTAGGTTATTTTAAGTTACAGGGTCAAGTGATCTCAAAAACTAGATAAATTACCTACACGTGATATAAAATTAGGTTTTGTACTGAAACCTATTGCTATCCTTTACGAATAATAAATTTACTAACGTGTCGAATAGTATATGTTTTCACAAACTCGAGTTTCTTTCCTCATAACCTATTCCTTTGTACAATCAAAATTAGGTTTCCTACATCCCACCAGAATTATTAAAATCATAGGCTAAACATATACTCGAAAACTGAAAACTAAAAATAAAA
Source organism: Trichosanthes cucumerina (assembly GCA_036507285.1). Classification (NCBI taxonomy): domain Eukaryota; kingdom Viridiplantae; phylum Streptophyta; class Magnoliopsida; order Cucurbitales; family Cucurbitaceae; genus Trichosanthes; species Trichosanthes cucumerina. The sequence goes on along the minus strand of CM071840.1, from coordinate 72,077,325 downwards.
TCGTTATAATTGGGTTTTAAGGTAGTACTTTTGAGTGTGTTCTACCAAACTTTTGTTCCTTTCCTTTCATGTGGTGTCCAAGAAGATGACAATGTTCTAGAGAGAGAATTTAAAAGACTAATTTTACAAGTAAAGGGTCAACAAGTAAATTCTTTTAATAAAGTAAAGGCTTTTAGGGTATTCTTTCCACTTTAATTTGCTTTCTTTTTAGGCATTTTCCATTGCTGCTATTCCCCTAGTTATTCCTGCTACCTCTATTTTTTTCTCTCTCTCTCTCTCTTTATGTTACTTTCACTGAAAATTTATTTTAATTTTATTTTTCTATGTTCCTATTGATCCAATTCTTAATAAAACTATTGGGCTGATTTTGGAAAAAGTGTTTTTTGCACTATTGGAATTATAAATCATTAGGTCAATAATTTGCCACTTTAGCAATGTTTAATCATTCAGCCAATTTTTGTTCCAAGGATCTCCTCCATATTTTGGCTTCAAAAAGCTCCCACTTACATGTGTCAAAAATATGTGAAAAAAAAAATTGGGATTTCAGAACAATCCCCAATACTCCATTGAAGTGAAAGATTCGGGGCCCATGAAATGACGTTTTTGTTTCTTGTTTTATCGTTTTCTATTTTTTAAGACAAAAAAGCAAAAACGTCTCTTTTGTAATGGTTGAAATACCCTTTGTCTAATTATTTCTCGAATTTTTTACTTGAAAATTATTTTTATGTTCATAATAATCCCGAAGTAGAAAAATAGTTCCTTTCTTTTTCTAATTTTGTGAACCGATTTTCAAAATGAAAATAAATAATTACTACGTCTAAAGACATGCCTATTTCTCAAAAACAAAAAACGAAAACGTTATTAGGTGGATGTCTCCAAATTTTCTTTCCCACCCTCACAAGGCACACTTAAAACCCAACATATTTTCAGCTTCCTTTTAAACTTAAAAGTTTTAGTGGAGAACTTTTTCTTTTTAATTTGCACACCAAGCCAACAATTTTTTTTTTTTTTAAAAGGGACCAGATTTATCAAATGCAAGCCTCTTTACCTCAACTTCAAACAAACTTCCCTTCAAAAAAAAAAAAAGTACAAATTCTCATTCAATTTTTCTTTTGGTTTGTTTTTTAATCCAGTTTCTCCGAGCGACGACCAAGCAGGCAAGACCGTCGCGATCATCATCGGCGTCGTCGCTGCTCTCGCCATCCTTGTTGTTCTCCTCTCAGTCTGCAGAAGAGCAATGGGTAAATAAAAATCAAATCTTTTCTCTCTTTTTCTTTCTCTAGTTCTTCATGTCAAATTCAAAAAAAAAAAAAAAAAAATTATGGGTCTTTTACAAGTTATGATTCTTAGTGAAATGCAGCAAGCTGAGAGAAAAAAATAGAGAGAGAGAGAGAGATTTGTGATATCTTTTTGCTTTAATGGAGAATATCATGGAGAAAGAGATTAAAAGTTTCTCACAAAATGTTTGTTTTAAAAAATATTCTTGTGATGACATTCTTATCTCTTCAACCCTTTTGGGATTTTTTTTCTTTTCTTTTTGGGGCCTCAATTTTTTAAATATATGTCATTATATATATTCTATAATAAATTGAAAGTAGAAAAGCAAGTGGAAGACTGAAGAGTGTAAAGTGGCACTCTCTAAATATAAATACCATCAACTTGAAAAAGGGCTGCTACCTGATTATTATTCCTTTTTTTTTTCTCTTCAATATTAATTATGTTGGCCAACAAAAACCAAATTTTCCCATTTTATATTTATTTGTTTTTCTTTTTAGTGGAAAAGCTTTTTGGATCGATTGATAAACGATCTTTTGTCTAGTTTTAAAAAATATTTTGTTAAAAAAAAGTAAAGCTTAAATGTGATAATGAGTACACTAGTTTGTGTTCAACTTTAGTTGCCATGTTTGGATTAAGTTTTATATTTAAATGGAAATAAAAATTCTCAATTAAATTGAATAATCTAAAATGTAGCTCGACAATATATTAACTATTAAGTAGGTGGCTATCGTAGATACCAAAATATTTTATGGTTGAGAAGGATGTTTGTCGTCATTAACCTCCTAAAGAAAAGTTTGTTATAATATGTGTGGTGGGTAGTTGACGATGTTTACAATAGTCGCATGTCGAAAATAGACATGATTAAGATGGAACCATCAATTTTTAGCGTAGTAATTGATGTCTTGATTATTAAACTATACTCGTATTTAGGGGCGAAATTCGAGAATAAGTTTTGAGAGCCAACAAAATTAAATTATTTAAATATAATTTTAAAAAGAGGTACTTGCAACAATAGCAAAAAAGTTAGGTTCAATTGCAAGCATGTATATTCATCCTATTTGCAAATATAGCGAAAAAGACAGCACAACTCATGCAAAATATGCGAAAAGTCCAAAATGTCCCTTCATTTAATCTCCTTTTTTCAATCTTATATTTTTGTAATATGAAGCATATCAATCATTTATCAATAATGTACTCTTGATATACCTAATATGAAGTATATCATAGATGATATACTATTGATATACTTTATTTAGATATATCAATTAAATGAAATTTTTAATATTCAATATATTATCAGTATATCAAAAATACTTAATATGAAGTATATATCAAGAATATAGTAGTAGTTTAAATTAAATATATTAGGTATACTTAATATGAAGTATATCAATAATATATTATAGAAATGAGATTCTTAATATAAAATATATCAACAGTATATTGGTAATTCATAATCAATATATCATATATACTTATATGAAGTATATGTATATCAAGCATATACCAGTAAGGGGGTATTTGGATCGCAGGGTTAAGTTGAGTTGTGTATAGTTGTTTTGTCAGTGAGTTCAAGAAGTCTGTGTTTGGGGTGTAGAGTTAGTTATTATGTCAGGGGTATCTGGTGCAGTTTTTTTGTAACTTGAATAAATCTGATTTTTTTTTCTTACTTTTTTTTCCCAACAAATCAATTGCAAACACATTTGTCTACAATTTCAAAACTAAATTATGAGATCAACTACAAAATTACAATATATATTACAATTTGTCAAATTTATGTTAGGGATATTTGCAAAAGTAATGGATATTAGGATTGATATCGATTTTTCTTTTTCAATAAAATTCATCTAGAAACACTTTTTTCATATTTGCAACATTGAATTCAGATGTCTACTATAAAAAAAAACAATATATTTCAACATTTATCTTTTAAAAAAAATATCATTTTTTCTTTCTTTCTTTTAGAAATTGATTTTTTTTCAAAATATAGGCAATGTAGTATTGTTTCTCATTTTTGATATACATTAAACTTCTTTCCATTTATAGAAAACGCATATTTTTACTACACATTGAACTTAATTCAATTGATAGAAATCAAATGTTGTATTCTTTATAAAAATAAATTGCAATTGATCAATGGAAAAAAGATAATGTACCGGTATTTTTTTCCTTTAAACACAAATTGAACTTCTATTAAAATAGAGAAATCTAAAGTTTCATTGTCTAAACATATATTGAACTTCTTTGAAACTTACAAATAAGGGACTTATCATGACTTGTTTTAAGTACTAATAGGGTCGTTTGTTTTAAAATACAATGATCGTTACATTTTTTTTAAAGGAACATTGTTGTTTACATTTGTTAAATCACATGAATATGACAACGACGATATATTTCAACATTAATGTCATGTAAAAGTGAAATATTCACAAATATTAGGAGGTTATCAAGTACCTATTTACATGATTCACAAACATAATTATGGTTCACAAAATATAAATAATTACCAACAATGAGTCGAGTTTGTATATCCGAAGAAAGATTGTTCGAGAAGAGAGTAAAACCAATTAAGTACATGTGCATTTCATATTATTTTGAACCATGAGAATCTCGTTGGTCACTGGAAATTATTGTTGGTGATACTCGTCGGAGAAGATACTGTTGGTTGCAAGATAAGGTCATCAACGATTGTTGTAAATGGTCGTCGATAGTGAAGGTCGCCCGGTAGTGATCACTGGAGAAGGTCATCAGAGGTGGTTGTCTGTTGCTGAAGATGGTTGGCGATCGCTAGAGATGGTCATCGATCGCCAAAGATGATCGTCGGAGGTAGTTTTTTGTTGTCGGAGATGGTTACTGATTGCCAGAGATAATCGTCGGAGGTGGTTTTCGGTCGCTGAAGAAGGTCATCAGAGGTGGTTGTCGATTGTCAAAGAAGATTGTTGATTATAGTGGAGGTTTTTGCTCGTTGGAGACGATCACCGATCTCCAAAAATGGTCGTCGGATGTGGTTTTTGATCACCGTAGATGAATCACTGATCGCCGAAAATGGTCGTCAGGTATTTTTCGATCCATGGAGATGGTCACCGATCATTGGAGATGGCGAGGAGATTTTCGGTCGCTAATCGTCGGAGATGGTCACCGATCGCCGGAAATAGTGTTTACCATGCAAATTTTACCAAATAAAAAAAAATTTATATTTACATTAATTTAAATGTGAGTTTTTATCATTGTTTAAATATAAAAATGATAAAATAGATATTTTATTAATGAATATCATTTATTTTCTTTGTATATATAACTTGAGATTTGGTAGATTTAGTAAATAATAGATGTTTTTTATTTAAAAATATATTTCGATAACATTCAGGAAAAACAGCCGATGCAAGAATTTGATCCCAAGCCGTGCTACACACTCACGTAAAGACTTACCTTTACGGTTAAAATATCATTTTGCTTTTGTACTTTGAACATTGTTCCATTTTAGTACATATACTTTCAAATATTCAATTTTAGTATTTGTACTTTAAATAAATCTTAAAATTTGTCCCTACTATTAGGGATGTACATAAGACTCGTTGGGTTGGATTGAGAGAGTTTTTTGGATCAACCCGAAAATTCGAGTTGGTCATTCCTTCAACCCAACTCAATCCAATCCAACCCAATATTTTCAGGTTGGGTTGGATTAGATCACCGGGTTAATTTTTTATTTTTTATAATTTTTTTAGTTATTTAAAATATGTTTCTTGAATTAATAAATAAAATCACATAAAATTCAAATATCAAACTTCAAAATTCATAACATCTTAAAATTTGTTAGAACTCTAGAAGAAAAATATAAAAAAATAATTAACAATTCATTTAGAAATATATATGTAATTAAAATAAAATTAAAAAAATATAAACTTTGGGTTGGATTGGGATGAGTTGGATCAACCCGAGTCTAAAAAGTCAAACCCAACCGATCCAAACTTTTCGATTCTCCAAACTTCTAACCCAATCCCACACTTGCGGTTTGGATTAGGTAGTCTAAGTTCTTGATTATTTGTACACCCCTACCTACTATTACTTTATTCTTTTGAATGTTACAAAGATGAAAATTAGAATTAGATATAAATAAACAAAAGCATTTGGAAAAAGAAAAAAAAAAAAAAGGAAAAGGAAAAACATATCCGCGCCAGGTAGGGGTCGAACCTACGACTTTCTGCTTAGGAAACAGACGCTCTATCCACTGAGCTACAGGCGCTTGTTGTTTATAACATCTGATTTTATTTATTAAATAGGTTATCTTATATTTTATGCAACAATTTCATGATTCTACTTCAAAACAAAATGTAACCATTGAGACTTTATTATAAAAACTTAAAAGATTTACCGTTACTTTTTATTTTACATGAGATGTGTTGTATTTTCTTTTTTAGTTCAACAACATTTGAGGGGATTTAAACTCATGGCCTGTTAATTATAAGTCTATATTTGATATCAGTTGAGTTATACTCTTATTAGCAGATTTATTATAATGAAAGCATACAAATGAGTCGATAAGATAATTGTATCCTTGATATTTTGATTTTAGAGAAGATCTATTAGTTACACTCACTTGTCCACATTCTATGCACAAATTTTTTTTAGGATTAAATAACAAATTTAATTTTTTAACTTTCAATTTGTCTAACGGATCATTAAACTTTAAAAGTTTCTAATAGGTTGTTTAACTTTTAATTTTGTGTCTAATAGGCAAACTTTTAATTTAGTGTTTAATAAACAAATCGACACATCTATTGTATACGAAAGTGAAAGTTTGGAGTCCTATTAGAGATAAAATTCAATTTTATGTTTAATAGTTTTAATTAATTTTAAAATATATTAATATTTCTAAAGCCTATTCGACAAAATAAAAAATTTAAAAACCTATTACACTTTTAAAGTTTAGAGAACTATTAAACATAAAATTGAAAGTTTAGGTCTCGTTTGATAACCATTTGATTTTTTATTATTAGTTTTTAAAAATTAAGCCTATAAATATTACTTTTACCCATGAGTTCCTTTTTTATCTATTTTTTACTTATATTTTTCAAAATCGAGCCAAGTTTTGAAAACTAAAAAAAAAAAAAAAAAGTAGTTTTCAAAAACTTGTTTTTGTTTTTTGAATTTAGCTAAGAACTCCTGTGTTTCCTTAAGAATTATGAAAACCATTGTAGATGAAAATTGAAAACCATTGTAGAGAAATTGTACAAAAACAAACACAATTTTCAAAAATTAAATGGTTATCAAACAAAGCCTTAAGAATCTAAGACATTTTTTAAAGTTTAGAAATTTATTAAACACAAAACTAAGAAGTTCGAGACAAAACTTATAATTTAACTTATTTTTTAATTAAATTTTTATTTTTAAAAAAATCTTATTAATGGTGAGCTTACAAGTTTAGTTTCCAAAATTTCAAAATTTGATGTTTGTGTCTAATATGTTTTTGAATTTTCAATTTGGTGTCTAATAAATCCTTGAATTTTCAATTTTATATCAAATAGGTCATAAATTTTCAACTTTGTATATAGATCTTTGAGCTTTTTAATGTTATAAAAAATTTACAAATCCATTAAATACACAATTCAATGTTCTCTTGTAAATTTGTTAATTTTAAAAAATATTGAATATATCATAAACCTATTGGACACAAAATTAGAAGTTAAAGAATCTATTTGACATTTTAAAGTTAGGAACCTTCCTAGACACAAAATTAAAGTTCATAAATCAATTGTCAAAATATAATGACTATATTTAAATTGGAATAAATTAATTTCAAATGTTGTCTACTTGCCCAAGCTGCCACAATATTTAATGTTGTCCAATTCTATTAATTATTTTTTTAGGGAAGGATGTCCAATTCTAATTGATTTATCACTAGAATGTGTGAAAATTGAAGACCAATGAAGAGATTTTTAATAAAATCTTAAGAAAAAATACACAAAGTACTACCATTGTAATAAGTTGGGTATAGTTAAAATATACCCTCCTAATTTGAAGTGTTATAATATAGGAAAATAAGAGTTCATTGTAATATTTTAATATTATATAGGTATATAAGCCTGAATCTAACTCAACTAGTTAAAAATTTAAATGTCGATTGAGCTAGTGTGCATAGTATACTAATCCTAGTATATAAAATGAAATGAAATATGCTCTTATACCATGTCTCACATTATCTAAAAATATATAAATTTTTTAAATTACATTGGATAAAACAGTCAACATACAGAGAAAATAACCATAACACCAACCCAACAGCAACCTCTAAATAGATTTTCAACAAATAAACTCATCAAATACATACTTGTCTTCCAAGCAAAACTATTTTTGAATGAACCCCGCCAGCACCGCTCCTTCCTAACGCAATTTTTCACTTCTGTAAACACTCACTGAACTCATTTCAATGGATTTACAATGCTGCATAAGAAGTCATTAGTCAAGGACATACCAGAGCCTGCAGGAAAGGATGAAGAGTCCCAGAAGCCAGAAGATTCGGTTGAGTTTTCAGAATCCGGTCGACTCGACTAATGATGAATAGGAAGCGTTTTCATCCGCGGCTGAAAATCGATTCTTGACTTCCTTCTCAGGAGGTGGCGCCGTGTTAGTCTTGGGATGTAGATCAGTTTCTATTCCAGCAATGTCAGACAGTTCCCGCCTTTGGAGTTTTGCATTTTCCAAGTCTCCTTCCCAGCAAGTGTTGGAGACGATTTCGAGTGCTTGATCAATCTTATTTTCAGGCACAAAATCCCCATTTTGTAGGAGAACAAGGTAAACTTGTTCAGCAGAAACTTTCCGAATCTGAGTTCAAAATAATCACATCAAAATTAGCTGTTAACGAAATCCATTTAGACGAGCATAGTTCAACATCTGAAACAACCCGACAACGACAACGGTGAACCATGATGAACTGCCAGAGAAAATACAAGTTATATCCTACTCTAGCTTTAAAAAGGAAAACGTAAAACATAACAAAAACAAATTTAAGTTAAGCTTCTACCATAAATGGATGGGATTCAAACCTTTGGGTATCGATGGCTAAGGAAAGTGAGAAGATGAAAGAAAGCTCGAGAGTTAACGGGTTCTGAAAGTGAAGTAATATAACCAAGTATAGCAATTCCAGCATATAACTTCGAGAAGTCTTTTGACCCCTTCAACTCAATCTCCAAGGAATCCAAAATGCCATTACAAAAGCTCGATATGTGAACCTGGAAATTACACTCTATAGTTCATTACCAACAGTCGAGGATCCAAAAAAAATTATTAATTACTCTATAATAGGCAAATGCCTGAGAATCACATTCATCATGTACATGTCGTTTCGACCATGAAACATATATTATGGCAGGAAGAGAAGCAAGTACAGTATTACACACGTTTCTAGTGCAAAATTTTGACGGAGAGACTGCTTATAATCGAGAACTTTCAAGTCATGGAGTTAAAAAAAGACTGAGACCCTAAATTTAATGATTAAGAAAATCCAGATTTCTGCATTCGAGCTATTAGTTATAGATAAATTTGATCAATTATATTTACGAGTCTAATAAGCAATTACTTGCTACTTTTTGGGACCCAGAGATGTTATTCTAATTTCTAAAAACATGTTAAACAATAATTGCTTTTGTACCCTCCAGGATGTGGCAACAAGCACCAATTAAGTCAATATAGATGATGATGACGACAATATATGAAACAGAAATTAGATTTGGACACAAGCATGAAGATAACGGACCTCCATGTTTAATAATATCCTTTTGCTGAAAAGAATCTCGATGGTCTGAAATAGAGAATAGAAAATCAAAATTAGGAAGTCTCTAACAATAGCAAGGAAAACAAACCATACTTTGATGGATATCTTAAGGAAGAGTGCGACAAAAGCCGGGAATGCATATAAAAACAATGTGAAGGCAATGCCATAATCTGAATTAAATAAATACAACAAAAAGATATAAATAAAACAAATAACACAAAAAATGAAAATCAAGGTTTCAAGATTCTTTATACGATATAATAATCTCAACTCATCGCCACTCGATTTTGAGCAATAATTTTGAGGAATGGGACAATACTAATCACCAAGTTCTTTCACACGAGTTTTTTTCTTTTCCAAAATTAGAAAAATAAAGGTGTTAGTTCATAATACTTCTACTCCTAAAAGTTCTAAATTCTCTATATAAGGTTTTGTTTGATGAGAAATCGAGCTTTCATTAAGACAAAATGGAATATACATGGGTGTGTATATATATAAACTAGTCCCGCAAAAGGAGTCCAAATCCTAATTAAGCAAAAACACACTCTAGTTCAAAAGAATAAGACCTAGCTCATAATTAGAAATAAACCTAAGAGACTGTCACTAACAAACCAGGCGTTAAATTTAAAGACCTTCAAACCTTCTCTCATGAGCTCTCAACCCCTATAAAAATCCACCATCAAATAACGGTCTCCGTATTGAGTCAGGTAAACCTTGAACAAGTCCAAATAACAATTCCATAAAGATTGAGCAAACTAACAACTCCACAAAATATGATCAAGATCTTCTGACACTTGCCTACAAAGAATGCACAATTGCAGTCGCAACAAGAAGTAAAAATGCCTCTGGATGCAATCCATGGCGTTAACTTTCTCATGCAAAACCTGTCATGCAGACGAGAGAACAAGGTGCAAAGGGGTTTATCTTTATCTCCCACCTAACAATCCTCCAAACAGGACCTTCGAGTCTTCTCCAATGGAACATTTCAAAAACTGAGAGAGAAAAGAGAAACCTGAAGAAATAGCAATCCAGGGGGTTTTGAGAGCCGTCAAACCCACTAACTGAAGCCCACTCAAAAGGGTGTGAACTGCACCCACTCACAATGACCCTATGTCATAAGTTACCAATGCCCAAACCCTTGAGATCCAAAGGCTTCGAGACCACCTCCCACCTAACCAAATGAAATCCTCCCCCATCACCAGAACTGTCCCATAAGAAATTCTCATGACTTTCTTAAGACTCTAACTCACCAAAGTAGGGATTCTAAATAAGAAAAGGAAGTAATTCAAAATACGGTTCAATATGAATTTAGTAAGAGTTAGTCTCTCTCCTTACAAAAGAAAGCCTTTCTTTCCAAGTAGAAAGGCGCTTTTGAACCTTTTCCAAGATGAGATTCCAAAAGGACGTGCTCTTTGAACTATTACCCAAGGGAAGCTAAAGGTAGGAGGAAAGAAGACGGTTCACCTCACAACACACCATGGAAACCCAGGAACTCAGCTAAGAGGAATCACAGTTTATACCAACGATTGAACTTTTACACATTAATCTTGGGGTCATAAATGACTTCAAAGAACAATAGCCCACAACTTTTATGACTAGAGCAAAAGAAAAGAGTGTTATCCGCGAAAGATGGATTCTATCCCTCCTAACCTTATTTCTCCATATGAGATGATTTAGCCGGAGAAGTTTCCAGAATAATTTTTTTTCAAATCCAGTCTGTTGCTTCATATATTCTTCATCGAAGAACAGTGAGATGCTGGTGGAAGGATCTCTTAATGCTTTTCCTCCCTAGTAGATGCATACCCCCTGGAGTACAAGGGAAGACGCTATTTTTTATTCTACATTTTTAGTTGCTTCATTCTCAAGGAGTAAATCGTTTTGCATTCAGAATTCTTTGGGTGGTCACATCTTATTATGGAACCTTGTTTATAGAACGTTCAAGAGAAGGGGGGAGAGAGAGAGAGAGAATTATAAGTGCTATTTTGGTAATTTTTAGGACGTCATAATTCATCTAAAACCAAGTGTCAGAGGATAACTAATCATTGCCACACTTTTTTTCTAATACAACTTAATTAATATAATGTTTCTCATCAAAATAATATGATAAGAAAATTTGTTTCATATCTATATATTTGAGTTTAACAATATTAGGGGGTGGGGGATTCGAATCTCAAACCTCTTGGTCAAGAGTACATGCGGGTTGATTAGAGATCTCATATGTAACATTGATGGATTGTATTATTCTTTTTCCCCCAGGTTTGAAATTTTTTTTTTAGAGGAAACATAAACCATTTCATCACATATAGGACTTACTCCTGTATCTATTTCATACCCCTAGGTTTGAGATGAAATATCCTCCCTTCCATTACCTTTTGTAATTTCATATTCCTATCAAAAGTTTAAATTTTCGTAAATAATGATAATGTCCTTAACTGAAATATAGAACAGAATATCTTCCATGATGGCAAATCAGTAATTTATTAAAGTTCTTTAGCAGGATTATCATAGTAAATTACCTTGATAATCGGTATAATGACTCTGTCACATCTCTTATAACTTTGAAGGATCCAAAGAAGATCTGTAAATAGCATACCCTTCCTAGAACTTTTATCCTGGTCTCCAATTGCATCTCCTTCAAGATATTCCATCAAAGCAGACATTGATGCTTTGCTCAATGAATCTTGCATACCACCAATAGAGATAACCAACCCAGACATTACAGTTTTACTATAACAACCAAATTGCAGCAGCCGTACAAAACGTGGATATGTAACTGCAGGTACCTAATAGGAAATTGATCGTGCACAACGTCAGAAAATAACAATTTCTCATCCCTGATGAAAAGAGTCTTCAGGTATCAGAACTCACCCCCCATTTCATATCTGGATCATCAGGAATAATTTCTTCTAAGATTTCTCGGAAAGGTATATGTGGAATATGGATAATCTTGTTGTATAATATCCGTTGAAGAACCGTTGCTGCTGCTTCTCTTAACTTGTCCAGCTTCTCTACAGCTTGTTTGCAAATTCCTCCCACTAACCTAGTAGCCATTGTTGAATCAAAGAAGGAATTCGTGTGGTCTTTCTCAGCCATCTCACGATGAAGTGACTCTGGTACAGAACCAACTTCGTTTAATTTTTTAATGAAACCATTAGAACCCCTCGCACAAAGAATATATGTACATTTCTCAAGACCATTCATAGCAGCCTCACGAACCCAAGAACCAACATCACCTCTGTTATCAACAGAGTAGTCATCAAGAGCTTTAAATAAACTTTCCATTACTTCATCCTTGATTAGATATAACAATGGTATGTCATCTTCGTTTGAGCATTCTCTTCCCTGAACTAATGTCTCACATACTAAAACAAGTCCTCTGACAGCATTTACTCGTGCTTCAGCATCCCTGTCATCAGGGTTATCCTGCAAAGGCACACACCATTTATAGAGGGAAATTACAGTGTAAAGATTTCTCTATTCCATTTTATAGATGAAAGTATAGCTTTTATCACAGCACCTCAATTGCACATGAGCGACAAAGTTTCAGAAGCACATCTTTCCACCTGTTGGCCAAGAATTCGTAAGGCAAAACGCTTAATGCTAGAGCTGATCCTCTTCTTACAGCCACATTGGGATCACTCAACTGTTCCAAGTATTTTGTAGTTATATTGCCAGACTTGCCTGTGTCTGCAGCGGCTAGATATGCTGGCACAAATGGTTTCAAAGATTTAACAGCAGCATTCTGCAGACCACAATCAAATAAACTGTTTCAAAATAATCAAAAAAATATAAATTAGAAACAGTAAGCATTTCACAGATTATAAACCAATCACCTGAATCTGAGAATTAGGATGTCTCAAATTCTCATTAAGAGCATCAAGCAAAATTCTCTTAGTCTTTTCCAGCAATGGCAAATGAGATAAAGAAATACACTCAATGAAACGAGAAACAGCTGCACGCATTATCTCTCCGCCCTTTCCACGATATAGTCGTGCCTTTTCAATAGCAGGAACAATGCCAGCCACACGTTTCTGTATATCTGTAAATAACAGTTAGACATGATCTTTCTTTCAATGTAAAACCACTTTTATTAAGAGAGAGAAGAGTACAGAAGATGCCTACAAAAACATTGGCCAAGATCAAATAAAGGAGCCACCAAAAACAAATTACGAGAAAGAGCTTAAATTGTTTGTGGTAAAAAGAAAAATGAAGTCACATTATAGTTAGTTATGAAAACTTTCGAGCAGCTGAAAAAAAACTTGAACTGACCAAATATTTGGAAATTATCATCAATAGTTAGTTATGAACTCGAAATACTTGAATAGACCAAATATATCTTAAATGGGGAACAATAGAATAGAAGATGCAATTGGATAAGTTAATTTAGAGCTACTGTTTGCATGGATAGAAAAAACCAAATTTTAGAGGGAGAGTGGATAGAGTAGCCTAAACATAAAGCTATGCATTTAAGTCGAAGTATAAAGCTTTAACATGAAAGGCTTGGTTTAGCAAGAGAAGGGAAAACAATATACAAACCAGAGGAAAGAATATGTCCACATTGATGTAAAGATAAAACAACTTCACCCACTGCCAACGTTGCACCATGGCGCATGCACAAATCAGATGAGAGAGTACAGGGAATTAACTTCTCTACAGCATAGCTTGCAAAATATTCAGGATCATATTTTACGAGGGCGGAAAGGGCATCTGCAGCAAGTTCTCTCAAGCCTTTATCCTGAAACATGCAAACCATGAGTAATAAGCCATTAAAACAACCGACCAAAACTGGGAAAACACGTTACAAGCTGTGCTGCTTAAGAGAAATTGGACTTCTCATTTCATGAGTAACAATTGCAAACACAGTTCCACAAAAAATCTGTATTCGAAGCTTATCAACCACAAGGGTTGAACAGAGTGGGAAATGCCCCTCAATTCTAAAACTCTAATAACCTGAAATTTTAAATTAATCATGAGTTGCCTAAAAAATCAATTGTGCAGAGACGAATATGGTCCCAACTTCAAACCATCGATGGTAGAAAAGCCAAAGATCTTCTGGTTAAAAAATCAAAGAAATAAAGAATAAGCAAAAGAAATATAACTAGGAAAGGAACAGCCAAAACGGAATTTATCTTCTTTAAAGTTTCTCTTTCTCAATCCATCAACTTTCAACTAATTGTACTTGTGATCTTAATTCAAATCCCCACTCCCATAAGAAGATTGTCTTCAAAATTTGCATAAGCACATGATATTGTAATCAACACCTATCAATCTCCACTGCCTAGTACAATTCTTGAACAATGGTATTTAAAGAAACTAAATATTTTTTATTCTTATGTTCTTCTACCAGATTCTGACTACCATAACAGAATAGAAAGCCAGAATTCCAATTCTACATATTGTCGTGTGCCAAAGCTACAAATGAATAGATGGATCAGAATGCACCAAAAGTCCAAGAAAACACAATCTTAATGAAGCACGTGACCCATACCAAAAAATTTACAAAGAGAAGCATCTGTAATATGATGGTAGATTCACAGTAATACAAGAGATGCAACAGAATCCACTTTAACATAAAATTTATAAAAATGTCAGCTCATTTTTTTCCATGGATAAGAGACTGAAATTTCATTAAAAATAATAAGAATAATAATAATAATAATAATAAAAGAAAAAAAGAAAAAAAGAAAAAAGGTATATTGGAAAAATTAAGGAATACCCAATGACATATTTTGTTGCACAGCAGTTCATCAATAAATGGAAGAAGATATCCCTCGTATTGAGCTATACACACAGCAACTTTCAGGTATGAAGTTACTCGAGACGCAAGTGAAAAATAGTCAGCCGTATTCACTATATCAATGCCATGTGGATAGTTCCCTTGTCTTCCAACATTTTCCTGAAAAGCTGCTGCGGCTGCTCTTCTACAGTTAACCTAAGCATCACATTTTAAAACTTTGGCAATCAGAAAATAAAATAGAAACAATAATTCCACAGGTAGGTAGTAGTCAAAAATTAAGTTAATAAGTCCACAGTTTGACACCTCACGATCATAACAAGCGACTGTTAGGAGATGTGGAGCAAGTTGTTTCAAAATCTCTCTCATGTCTGTGTGATGATAGGCACGGCCAAATGCCCAACAAACATATGCAGCAGCATCACGCACATGAGAACCAACACTATGTGGCCCTCTTCGAATATCATAATGTAATGCCTGTTAAGAAGTTTAAACCTTGATCAGTAATAAATAGCAAGAAATATTTCATAAAGTTGCTTCAGCTCCCAGAATCTTGATTGCTGAAACTGAAGATGCGTGAAGCACTCAAATCAATATAAGCATCATGATTGAGCAGTCTGGATATCATACAATCAACACAAGCACTGAGACCAAGCATATAAATTACAAGTGGGTAATATTATTAATAAAGAAGAATTAGCTGACCTTGTCCCAAACTTTTAAGCTTTTATAAGCGTTGGTTAATTCTAGGGGTATTGCACCGAAGGATGTGCGAGACAAGAATAATAACCTTTGCTGGAGTTTAATGTTTTAAAGAGGTTGGTGTGTAAGGAAATATAGGATATCATCCATACACTTGGTTTATAATAGGTGGTCTCTAGTAGCAATTTGGATATCATCCGTGTTGCTGTAAACCACAATTCTAGAGGTATTGGATCCCCAGTCCTTTGGGAATTTATCTCTTGACTCTCGAAGGGACCTTATTCCATGGAGTTTTGTAAAATGTCTTGAAAGTCTAAGCTTACAAAAAGGTACAAAAGCATCGACACTAATGAATTATCCAAAACAGAAATCCTTGCACCTCTTGCCTGGTGCATCCTCTTTAGAAAAGAATAATTGTCCACATTTTTCTTGAGTGTCAGCTTATTAGATGGCTTTGGGGGAAGCTTTGTTAATTACCCCTTTGGCTTTAGCTTTGTTTGATCTCTTCAGCTTTCGTTTTTTCTTAAATCAGCTTTTGGTTTGTTTGACCTAATAGTTGGACTTCAGTTTCCAAATTCTATGTGACGTGAGTTTCTTTTTTGTTTTTACGAAACCCACCCACATGCAATCTACAAAAGTAATCCAGGAAGCGTTCATACAAAACCAGCATTGTAAACAAAATATGGTATCAAATTATCAATGGTTAAGAAACAGAAATTCCAGAAAGATCCCATTAGTCATCTCTTTCTAAGGATCACTGATATCATATCCCTATTTCGAACAACACCAAACACCCCAAAGCCAGAAGGAGACAATAAAGAGAAAATATATCCATGGAGAAAACTCGATCCTGTTAAAAGATGATCTATACAGACCCAGTAAATCAAAACTGAGATGGAAGGTGAATGAAATGGAACAAAACACCCCAGGAAGCAAGTAAATGTCAGTTACCATACCACTTGACAAGATTAACAACTACTATTTGGAAATTCTCTGCCAAGTGTCCAGATTCAATGCAGCTACAACAATTTTCACCGTTGCCAACAATACTTATCACAAGACCACCTTCACCACGAACATAATTATCTCACTGCACTTCAGGCAAGAACCTACTTGACCACCAGCCCACCGGCATGCCATTAAATCCATATCATCACAAACACCACATCTTCCTCTTTACCACCTTCACTTCCTCCATTCTACCTCCATATCTACATCCTCCTCCACTGTCATAACCACCCCCCCCCCCTTCGGCAACCCACTTGAACACATCAACAATTTCGAACAGTTATCAAATTCCATCTCAATCACAAACTTGACATCCTCTCCAACGTTGAGATTTCAAAACCCCTCAAATTTGATGGGGATTGGAGGACAAAATATCTCCCCCTGTCCCCTCCTTGACTCAAAAAGATGAAGCCGCATGATAGGAAAAATATTAGGATAGTAAGGGCATAATAGAAAGTAGCCCAGGAATTGTAATAAATAGAGGGGTAGGAGGGGATGAAGGTGGAGTAATTAAGTTGGTTTAGGCTTGAGTGAGCTTAAGAAGGAGGATCTTAGAATTACTTAAAAGAGTTGTACTTCTTATCTTTTATTATCTTTCAATACAATTTAAGTTCTCTGGTTCCTATCAAATGCTTTATCACGCCTCATGTTCCTTTTCTTCCTCTTAGTGAAAGGTTTTCGTTTCTTATCCCAAAAGAAAATGATAAAGAAGCACAAATTGATGAATAGATAAAACACAACCTTCACAACAATAGGTACAACTTGAGGAAGACTATAAGGTAAGAGCAATCCTCTGCGAGCCAACTCAGCTAGCGCCAAGCAACCTCCATGCCATGAACCATCACCCTGAGAAACTAGAGCATGTCACAACCATGCCAACTCAATATCTATAAATTAGAAACATCATAACTAACATATTCAGCTCCAGAAATTCTGGGGGGGTGGTAGTTATTACAAGAATTGATGCGTATGAAGTGTACCTCCCCTGGGGAGAATAGTTCCAATACGGATGACAAAACCTCTTCTGAAAGCGCAGATGTAAGACGAGAAGTTACACGACCTAAGCCCTTTGCAGCTGACCATCGAACAACAGTGTCCTGGGATATCATGCAACATTATAACGGTAATGGTATAATATAAAACCCATATATTTAACCATGATGCAGGCTAGCACAAAACTACAATGAATTCTATGAATATGATTTGCCCATCATTGACATGATAAAGGCCTAAAAGGCTAGTCCTTAAAGCCTCCAAAAATAAGTTGAGGGTCATATCTCAACAGAATAGCATTTGTGGTGAATAGATCATGTTCGTTCCTCATGCCTTACCCATGATCCGGAGTTTTATGCCCTCCTGTCCCAGTTGCCAGAATTTGGAAACTTAAAGACGATTGAGACAGAAATTGATATAAACAAAAAAGCCTAAAATTGATAACTATTACTCATCATCAAACCCATAAGTTTAGGGGCTCATTCATATATATAACAGTCTAACTCTGCAATAAAATCAAAGCACATGCAAAGCCCTAATAAATCAATAAGCTTACAGGACCATACATGAATTATTTTGAGTCGCATCAGAAATGGTTTGAATCAATTAATTCCTAAGATGGGAAAAATGAAGAGATTTAAAGCTATCTTAATAATATTCCCAAAGATAAGGCCCAAGGTATGTGGTACGCTGAAATCATGTTAAGTTATCAATAGAAAAGAGAAGCGGGAGCATCTAGTAAGCAATCCAAGTTTCCATCAGTTAGCTACTTGACTAATATCATGCTATCAAGATCTCACCCTTTTGACATACCGTATCTTTCAATCCAGTGAGCAACATCTCAATAATCTCTTCTATAATTTCAGGAACTTCCATGTCTTCATCTTCCAAGCTGGTGGAGCTTTGACAGACGTCAGACAGCTCAACAGCATTAATAGGACTGCATTTATGTGTTCCTACGGACACAGTAGCAGAAACATTGTCACCAAGGGAGCTGGTTCTACTCTGGGTCATATAACATAAGGAACTCGTTAAAGTACTTAAAATTGTAGAGACAATGAGCTAACAAGCAATTTAAGAACCTCCAAAAGAAGAAAGCCATGTGACTAAAGACTACAAAAAAGTTAAAAGAATCAGACGGTAAAATCTAAAACAGAAAAACATGTAACAGCCTGAACATAATCCAAAGTTATCCTGCATAATACTCATCAGGAGGAGCATTTGTCAAGACTGCAAGAGCAGTGATCAAGTTTTGCCCTAGGTTAATGGACATTTCTTCTTTCGTTTTATCTCATTGGGAGAGGACCTATTGGGATTTAGGGGGAGGCTGGTGTTGCCGAGAGCTTCTATCTTTTCCCTTAAAAGAACAAGATCAAGAGTTGACTAAAAGAAATAATCCTAAATACACAAAGGTTAACCTAGCAACCGCACAAGCCACCCAAGATGGCCACTTGCTTACTTATAAGAACACAATTGACCCCAACCTCCAGGCTTCTACCCTTATTAACTGTTGAGCAAGACAGCAACTAAAAGAGACCAAGAACCCTGCTCAAATTTAGAAAAAAGATTAACAAACCTAAGGAAAAGAAAACATTGCCATCAATTCCATCATCCTTTATCTTGCCCACAGAACAATATTTTAAGTCATAACCCCCCACCCCAGCATATCTTCCAAGAAAAAGTAAGAGGAATTTCATTTCTAAAATAACAGATTTGCAAAAATCAGGTATATATGTATATGAAAGATATTTTTTATATTGTCTTACAGAGTGAGAAATTGAAGTAAAAGAGTTTCATTACTGACCACATAATGCCAGGAAGCTGCACGATGAGGCAAGCAAATAAGCCCGATTCGCTGAGTTAATTTCAGCAAATATTTACGAAGTAAGGGACTCCGAACGGCAGTGTTGGACTTTATTAACGTTGAGGTATCATTCCAAACTTGAGGTACCACATCAAGCAAAAGTTTTCTATCACCAGTCTGTCTTTGATAAATAAAACATAAGTGACCTAAATCCATAGCTAGATAATCAGAGACAATTATGAAATTTAAAAATTCAAAACAATTTAGACTATGAGATCCATAACTTGCTTTCAGATCAAAGCGCAAGTGAAACAAAGCTACAATAATCATTGGTTCTCTTCATATGATTGTTAAAGCTATCTCAAGAATTCTTGACCCCTTTTCCATTCACCATACAAAGCCAGTCCATCAACAGGGATAAAAACAATCTACTATGCAATTCCAATACCATTTTTTAAATAAAAAAGAAACATAGGATTGCTTTAAAAGATTAAAGTAATTAGAAAAATGCAAAGAGAAATGACCAAACAAATAACAAATCCAACAACATAAATAAGAAAAGTTTAAAAATAAACCTCAACAACATGGCAAGATATCAAAAGAAAACAAAAAACTCAAAATTACAATCTAAGTCCAAAGATTACAAGTCTACTTGGGGAAGGACAAAAATATTAGCACCTAATGAGCTAAATAAGTAAAATAAGTAAGTACTTTCACTAGATTGGTTATGTTCAGCCTTGCATTTTTAGTTCTCCAACCAAAAAAAAGACTTATCTTCTTCATTATAATCTTTTTCTGTTAATAAAATGTATATTCTGAGTAATATGGACTTGAAACAAAAGAAATGGAAACCTTGAAAATGGAAGCTAATGCTCCTGCAGCACCAAGCAACCGAAAGTGGTCCATGATATCATTTGTTGGAGCAGATAAGGCCTCGTGCGTCCATTCAGTAAAGCTGTCGTCAGCAAATAAGCTTAATTAGCACACAGGTTTGAGTCTGAACAAAACAAAAGGGAAACACCGCAGCAAATACACTCAGAGAACAAATTAATGCAAATTATTGTAACTAAGCCCTAGCCTTAGATCCAAATTTCCAGACACAAACATTAGTCTTGGTTAAAGCCCTCATAATTTATATCTGAAATAAAAAGAAAGCAATAAATAGATAGAAAACCAAAATGAAACTGGCACCCAATTTTCAGGTTATATTGGAATAAAAAATGAATGAACAAGTTATAGTATGAGCAATACTACATCTTGTGAAAAAGAACCATGAATTTTGTTTGATCCGACAATACAATGAACATGTAAAGCAGTAAAGGGCAACATCCATGTAGAATGTGATACTATCCATCTGTAACCTATTCAAACTGAAATAACAAGAATTTATATCTGAAATAACAAGAAAGGAATAAATAGGTAATAATCAAAATGAAACTAGCGCCCAATTTTCAGGTTATCTTGGATTAAAATCTGAATAAACAAGTTGCAGTATAAGCAGTACAACTTATGGAGAAAAACAAAAACCATGAATTTTGTTTGATCCAATGATAAAATCAACATGTAAAGGGCAACTTCCATGTAGAATTGTGATACTACCCATCTGTAACCTATTCAAACTGGATAACCTGATTCAACATCGAAATTAAATGTCATAATTTCAGAAATCCATTAAACCTGATAAAGGCCTTGGGCATGTCTGGACGTGTTAAAAGCCTCGCAAGCAACAACCCGGCCATTGTTCGCATAGGCCCTGCACTTGAAAGGTAATCCTTGCAGAAGCTTATTATTCTCAACACCAGTGGAGACGGTTCAAATTTAGCTAAACTATTGGCGTTGGACAAGCTTGAATCGACAGTGGAGATATCAAAGGGAACCAACACAAGTATCGAAAGCCACAGAAGTATCACACATTGAGCCTCCATCTCTCCAGTACTCTCTTGTCGCAATGAGGTCACTGAGTTTGTATTTTGACACCTCTCCAAGAGAGACACAGCAAGTTCCAAATCAGAAACCTGATGTGGGAAAAACCTGATGACAGCCTTGTATCCACAGACAGTAACTAAAGTATAGATAATGATGCATATTGGCTTTATAACGTCAAGTACTTCATCGGAAGCTACACCGAGTTCAGTTGCTTTAGAACAAACTAGAGACATCAAAGGAGAGACTATGATCTCCAAATAGGGCTCTACCAACTGACCCTGTTCTTGATATTTGTCCATCTGTTTAAGAAGATAATTTTCAGAATGTCAAGAAATATGCATTGCACAAAAATTGAGACTAGTTTCGATTTCAAACGTAACAAAGGAAAACACTTCAGAAAGAATACTGGTTGCCCATAAAGAGGCCCAGCATACATCTCTACCAGAAATCATATCCACCTCACTGTGACTAGCTCACAGCTGGTTTTCAATCGGCATTACCCAAATTTAAATAGACCCCAAATAAACCAATGATTTCATTCTCATTTCGACAGATCTCATAATCTCCACAAATGGATAGAATCATGAACTAAAAAGCAATTGGTCTTTTAATTCCCACGAACTAATTCACTTATCTCTGTCGAATACGTACTCCACTTGATAAATGAAACGTCAATTAGACCAGAGCTAGAAGCTAAACAACAACTAAATCACTAAAAGTTCCCCAAACGAAAATTTCCAATCTGCAAACGCAATATGCGATCCTGACACAAAATGGAAAGAGAGCTCCGGAAAAGATTACAATGGATCGGATCTTGTGGACAGACGATATATCGGAGACGCATCCATTGGAAACGATGTCATCGAGAATGGACTTGACGAGCTTCCATTCTTGAAGGAAGTACTTCTGGATTACCCTCTCCTTGGATTCGTGCTCGTCGTCGTCGTCGAATGTTATCATTCCCTCAAACTCCTCGTTCTTTGGGGCTGTTTCGGTCGTTGCCGCCATGTTCAGAGCAGTAGAAGCTCAGAGTTCCCGCCCGCTTCACTGAGCTTTTGAGACAAAATATAACTTGAAAAATATAGAAGCGAAAAATAAAGTCGGGAGCTTCGAGAAATTCGATCGAATTTCCGCGAAAAATAAAAGAAAAATAATATGAAATTGATGAGAATTCAAACTTGATCATAAGTTGTTTTCATGCCAATTGAAATATGTTTTAATTGGTAATTACAGGTTTCATATTAATGGTTTAAGAAATATATAAACCATTAATAAGAAGTTTTGTATCAAAAAAAAATTAATAAGAAGTATATAAAGCTTAAATTTTCGGTCAAATATGTTTTTAAACTTTAATAAAGTATTTAATAAGTTTTAAACTCTTTATTTTATGTCCAACCAATTTTTAAATTTTTAATTTTGTGTTTAATATATCATTAATCTATTAATATTTTTTTTTTAATTCGCAAAGTATGTAGAAAATTTAGAATCCCCACTAGACATAAAATTTAATTTTATATCATAAAACAATAAATTTTTGGAAATTTTGAATATCAACTCATTAGCTACAAAATGTAAAATTTTTGTACCAATTAGGCATTTTTTAAGTTTAGACACCTAGAAATTGTGTTGGGACACTAAGTGGGTTATAATAACCTGAGTTATAAACTTATAATAGTATGTAGGTTATTATAGTATATAAAATCATATAATATTATTTAAAATGCAGGGTTATAATATAGTATGTGTTTGGGGTGCAGAGTGTCACAGTCGTACCTCTCACACCGTGTGGCGCCATGATCCTACCCTCGATCATGGCTAGCCTTAAAGGGAACTTCAGCTTCATCTCTATGATCGCAACGCTTCGTGGTTTCATCGGACCTTAGGCGAAGTTATTCATCATCAATCAAGCATCAAGTAAATATGCAATGAAACTTAACTTGGTCGTACACGTCGCCCGTCTGTGTACATGCACTCGGTCTTTCCCATGGTTGTCTTTGTCGGGACATTCTCGGATCGATGGTCACTAGCGGGCTCTATATTGAAACCTCCAAGCCATGGGAAGGGGCCCGATGTCGGCATACCTGTGTCGCCCGACACTATCCCTTGAAACCCCATTTCAAAGGAAGACGTCCAAGACACTCGTCTTGTAACGCTCACTTACGCCATGACACGTTAATGTGTCGCAGGATGACTCACTTAGACCCTCGAGCCCAGGGGTGGTGAGAGTCGACACCACGCTACCTCTTATAGTATATTTTGAGGATTATTAGGTCTAACACCCTTGCACGTCAATTTGGCGAGGGTTATACGGCCATACATCGACCCCTCCGACGACACGGTTGTCCCCAATCTTGCTTTCCCTCAACTTAGCATTCATGCACACCTATCTTGGTGTGTTAGATGATGCACCGTCCTTCTCAGTCGTATCACGACACTCGTGGGGTCACAACTTACACTCGACCAGTATGGTTGTGAAATTCTCCCCCACTTAAATCGTCATCGTCCTCGATGATATACTCGAGCACAATCCTCTTCATCACACACGGATTGTGACACCTCCCCGCACTTAAACTCCTGCTAACTAGGGGTGTGCATAAATCGGTTTGAACTGGCGAACCAGACTGAATCGACTGTACCTGTTCGGTTTTTTTAGACTATCTCGGTTGTTCGTTTTTACTGTAGCATAAACCGGATGGTTCGGTTCATTTTTCGGTTCATTAACTTTAAAAACCATAAAAACCAAACCGAACCAATATATATTATATTACATAAAATAGCCCAGTCCAAATTTTTTATTTTAACCCAATCCTTTTAATTTCAGTCCAACCCAATTTTTAGCCCAACTAGTCTCTCTCTTCTCACGATATTTTTTTTGTTAGGTTAGGGTTTGTGAATTGCTAAAATAAAATCACCTTCTCTTCTCCCATCTCTACGCCTGTACACCGACTCGCCAAATTGCAGCCTTCTTCCCTTCGTGTTCTTCTTCTCAGTTCTAAACTCAAGGTATTTTTTGTTTTTCTTCTTCTTCCAATCTTTTGCGATTTAGGATTTTTCTTCAAATCTAAGTTTTTTTTTTGTTCCTGAAATGTTGAAACTCAGAGTTCTCATTTCCATTCTTTTTTTTTTCCTTTTTTTATTTTGATTTTCCTATAAATTCTATAATTGATTTCTATATTTTTTTTAAAAGAAATTGTTTTTTTTATGGCAACATAAGAAAATATACAGGCTAAAATATAACAAAATCGAATAATCAAACCGGCCTAAACCGATTCAAGGCGGTTCAGTTTGAGAATCAAAATCGATATAAGTTGGTTTTTTCGATTCGTTACTCTACAAAATTAACCTTTTCGGTTCGATCCATGGTTTTATCAAAAATCGGAACGAACCAAACCGTGCACATCCCTACTGCTAACAAACTTGCTTGAAAATCACGCCTCAGACGAATACGAAACTTTAACACCACAACAACTACCACTGGTTGTGGGCTATCCCCAACAAGGCTCTCACTTCACCCAACTATGTGGCTTTGGCCCGAGACTCACCAGACAAACCACGACAACAAGCTTAGGCCTTCTCTCGCCTAGCTATAAGGAGCGCGCCCCAAAACTCACTCCACTCTTACCACAACACATATTCTCTGAGCGACATACACTATAGTAAAGTCGAAAAGCTTTCTCACCGTTGGCACTACCCTCGCCAACCCACAACTGGGCACACTTCGTGGCAACAACACCGCAACACAGTGCCTCAACGCTTCTTATTCTCTCGCAACTGCTCACTTCCCACGAGCACTCAACATCTGGCAATCACACACAACCACCACTTGCGCACTCATGCTTTCTCTTGGGTACCATCGACCCACACAACTCACTCGTTGGCTTGCACATGCCAACCTTTCAACTTGCCCTTATTGGGCTTCATTTGGAAGTCACGTCTCTTTTAACAACTCTCTCGAACTGGACAAACACCAACATTGTCCTCGTACATCAAGTTGTTGCTCATACTTACTTGACATACAATTTCTCTTGCTAACGTCAATTCAATTTACATAGGCTCTCTTTCAGGCAACTCGAACAAACATCACCCAGGCTCCATCTCGAAAATGATTTCTCCAACTCGTCAAGATCCCTCCTTGATATCACCTAAGTTATTCCTCGAAAGTGTCTATCGGCAACGAACACTTCATCCAGTCTTTATCTCGAAAGTGAAAGTGCTTAACATTTACCTAGGGGTTCCCTTGAAAGCCAATGTCAAGACGATCTCGATTCGTACGATGCCACCCAACTGTTGTATTCCACGAAAGTCACAATTCTTGCCACGACGGACCCCATTCAACTCTTGTCTGACTACGTGCACAAATGTTGGCTCTGATACCAAGTGTCAGGGTCCTACCTCTCGCACCGTGCAGCGTCATGATCCTACCCTCGATCATGGGCACCCTTAAAGGGAACTCCAGCCCCATCTATATGATCGCAACGCTTCGTGGCTTCATCGTACCTTAGGCGAGGTTCTTCATCCTCAACTAAACCGTAAGTAAATATACAACGAAACTTACTTGGTTGTACACGTCGTTTGTCTCGTATACATGCACTCGATATTTCCCATGAGTTGGCTTTGTTGGGACATTCTCAGATCGTTGGCTGCTAGCGGGCCCTATATCGGAACTTCTAAGCCACGGGAAGGGGTGCATTGTCGGCACATTTGTGTCGCCCCGACACTGTCCCTTGAAAATTCATTCCAAAGGAATACGCCCATGACACTCGTCTTATAACGTTCGCCCATGCCATGATGTGTTAACGTGCCACGGGGTGATTCACTTAGGCCCTCAAGCCCATTGGTGGTGGAGAGTCGACACCATGCTACCCCTTATAGTATATTATGAGGATTATTAGGTCTGACACCCTTGCACATCAATTTGGCGAGGGATCATATACCCATACATCGACCCCCCCCGACGACACGATTGTCCCCAATCGTGCTTGCCCTCAATTTAGCATTCATGCCCACTTATCTTGGTGTGTACTGTCCTACTCAATCGCATCACGACACTCGTGGGATCACTACCTACACTCGACTAGGTATGGTTGTGACATTCTTCCCCACTTAAACTCGTCATCGTCCTCGATGACGTACTTGAGCACAATCCACTTCATCACACATGGATTATGACACAGAGTACTCCACAAATTATTATAATTTGTACTTCAAACATACCTCTATTACACATAAAATTAAAAGTTTAAAAACTAATTGTAAATATTTAAAATTTGAGAGACCAAATAGACACCAACTTAAAAGCTTATATACTGAACTTGTAATTTAATTAAAAATCAATTAGGTATGTCATATTGATTCACACTCTAAACAATTCATGGATTTAAACCCCTAAACTTAAACATGAGTTCTATTTTTATTTTATTTTTTATTATTATTTTTACCTTCGTACATTTTGTTCCATTTTTACTAAACTAGTTTGTAACACGTGATGTACATGTGAAACTTGTAGTTCTATTTTAGCCTATAAACAAAGTTTGATAAATTTAGTTAAATATTACATTAAACTATTTAAATAAAAGTAATACATAAACAACATATCATACCAAAATATCCTCGATCGGCCAACTTAAAAAATACCATATATAGTTCTATTGGAGTATTGATATAATTAAATTTATTATAATTCATCAGCTTAAATTTTTAGTTTGATTGATGATTTATCAATGGGCTCACAATATGAGGTACCGTGTTCGAATTTGTGTAATGTCATTTCCTCTCTACTTAATATTAGTTTTCATTGAAGGGTATCCTATACACTTGATAGTCTACAAAATGCTAAGCCTATCGATCATAGATTATATTTAAAATCAACTCAAGCTCACATAAAATAAAAGTATTTTTCTCTCAAAATTCAAATATATTGCTAAAAACAATATCATTAAAAATGCCAAGAAGGAATATCAAAAGCTATGATAATATTTTAATTTAGTTTTATCTAATCATTGACCCATCAAAAGTAGGGAAAATTTATAGTACTACGGTAGTATAGAAAATCTTTCATACTACTCTTATTTATTACTTACCATATCGACATCCTTTTGAAAATTATTGGTTTTCCATCATAAATTATATGAGGTCCATTAGTATTAAAATATAGTGTGAACATACGGAGTATTGTACTCCCGTAGTACTAGAAATTTTGCCTCAAAAGGGACAAATTTGGTCATAGAAATTTAAATTTGATTTTTAATAGGTCCTCGAAGTTTGGAATTAATTTATAAATAGTCCATAAATAGAGTTGAGTCTTAATTGATATAACATAATTATGACATGATAGTTAAAATATGTTGACCAAACTTTACTCGTATGTATTTTTTAGATGAGAGATTTTTTTTAAAAGTCTTGAGAATTGAATATAACATGTTTAAAACCTCAACCTCAAGGATGGAATAGAAACAAAAATCAAATTTAAATAACCAAAAGTGTTAGTTTTAAAAATTTATGAACAAAAAAACTAATTTCAAATATGAGGGATCAAAAATGTATTTTACATTTTTAATAAAAAAGTTAGTAAGAGTCTTTCACAACACAACTCAAACATCATCAATCACATAATAAGTCCCGCACAACACAACTCGCGGTAAAAAAAACTTGTATGCTAATTTTTCTTTTTAAATCTCGTTAATTTCATACATTATATATATGTATTTTTTTAGTTAAACAATATTTAGGGGTGGAGAAATTTGAATCTCTAACCTCTTAAACATGTCAATTACTTACTTTCGGGATATGTGTATTATAATTCTTAAAATTTACATATTTTTTTAAAAAAATTAGGGTCTATTAGAAATAGAAGTTTGAAACACTATTTAAGATCTAAGGAAAATGTTAAAAAACTGTGTAGAATTTGAAAAAATTGGAAGTTGATACCCTTTCAGCAAATTTATGGGTATAGATTTTTTTTTCGTTAAATTATCTTAAAAAATATATAAAAATAAACAATAGATGGAGTGAACGAAACGATAGGAAAAAAAATTCCGTTGCCGGGAATCGAACCCGGGTCTCTCGGGTGAGAGCCGAGTATCCTAACCAACTAGACTACAACGGATTCGTTGAAAATGAAGCTACTTTATTTTGAATTAACTTTTACTTTAACAATTATTTTATTTTATTTTTTTGAGAAAATATAACAATAATAGTAAGTTACGAGGTTGGCTTGGGGATTTTTTAAGGTAATGGAATTGTTCCTAAAAAACAATGAAATGTTTAAATATATGCCATAAATTATATTAGTTTTGATTATTCAAGTTTATATTGACATTTTTAAGCGAGTAAAGATCTTTCAGAGCTTGTAAATCCACACACAAAAATTAAGCATGAGATAGAACTGAATTGGATTGATGTGTAATGTTTACCATAAAATAAGTTTCCCAAAATTTATAAATTTTAACAAAAATTAAAGGTGATGTTTAATAATAACTTTAGTTTTTTTAAAATTAAGCTTATAAATATTACTTTTACGAAAGTAGTAAGGTTCTATTTGATAATTTTTTAGATTTTGTTTGATAACTATTGAGTTGTTTTATTTTATTTTTTAAAATTAAGTCTATAAATACTACTTCTATCAATGAGTTTCTATGTTTTCTCGTCTAATTTTTTCACATGTTTTAAAAAATCATGCGACGTTTTGAAAACTAAAAAAAAAAAATAGTTTTCAAAAGCTTGCTTATGGAATTTGGAATGTGGCTAGAAACTCAAACGTGTCCTTAAAAAAATAAAAACTATTGAGAAAATAAAAAAGTTGTAGAAATTGTAACAAAACAAGCACAATTTTTAAAAACAAAAAATCAAATAATTATCCAATGAGACCTTAGTTTTTAGTTTTTGAAAATTAAGTTTATAAACACTTATACCAACTATGTGTTTCTTTGTTTTATTGTCTACCTTTTACAAATGTTTACAAAATCCAATCCAAGTTTTGAAAAAAAAAAAAAACTTTCAAGTCTTGTTGGATAACATTTTGTTTTCTAATTTTAGCTTAAAAAAATTAATTCCTCTTTACTTTATAATCTCTTTTTTTTTTTTAAAAAAAAAAACATTTACAAAATGCTATCCAATTTTTAAAAACTAAAAAAATTAGGTCCCATTTGATAACCATTTGATTTCTTATTTTTAGTTTTTGAAAATTAAGCATATAAGTACTAATTTCACCCATGGTTTTCATGATTTTATTTTTTTACATATGTTTTTAAAAACCAAGTCAAGTTAAAAAAAATAAAAAATCAAAAACTTCCTTTTGTTCTTGAAATTTTGCTAGAAGCTCAAATGCTTCCTTAAAGAAAGACGGAAAACATAGTAGAGAAAATGAAAGTCATTATAGAAAAATTGTAAGAAAACAAACCCAATTTTTAAAAACTAAAAACTAAGGTCCCGTTTCATAATCATTTAGGTTCCGTCTTCATAATCATTTGATTTTTCATTTTTGGTTTTTAAAAATTAAGCCTAAAAATACTATTTCTACCATCGGTTTTTATGTTTTCTTATCTACTTTGTATTTATGTTTTAAAAAACCAAAACTAAGTTTTGAACACGAAAAAAAGTAGTTTTCAAAAATTTGATTTTTTGTTTTTAAAGTTGGCTAGAAACTTAAATGGTGCCTCAAGAAAGATGAAAATTATTGTAGAGAAAATGAAGATAAATTGTAGAAAAACATGCATAATTTTCAAAAATCAAAAACTAAAAATCAAATGGTTATCAAATAGAGTCTTGGGTTTTAGTTTTTAGCTTTTTAAAATTAAGCTAACAAATACTATTTACACGTACACCTATAAAGTACATTGTTTTATTATTTACTTTTTGCCTATGTTTTCAAAAATCAAGCTAAGTTCTTAAAACTAAAAGAAAATAGTTTTCAAAAACTTGTTTTTGTTTTTGAAACTTAGTTAAGAAATCAAATACTTTGTTAAAAAATATGAAATTAAGGGTAGAAAATCCATAAGAAAAAAAGCAAAATTTCAAAATATTGGTTATTAAATGGGACTCTAGTTTTCAAAAACGTGTTTTTGTTTTTTTTTTTTTAAAAAATTTAGGTAGGAATTTAAATATATTTGCAAGAATGTTGAAAAATATACTTATATATTGAGAGGAATTAGACATAATTTGTAAGAACATAAAACTAAAATCTAAATGATTATCAAACAAGACCTTAAAAATTTATTTTTATTTTTGAAATCTTGCTAAAAGTTCAAATATTTCCGTAAGAAAGATGAACAACGTTGTAAATAATTTGTGATAAAAGTTAAAACAAACACAATTTTTAAAATTAAAAATTAAAAATAAAATGGTTATCAAATTTGATCATCATTTTAAAAACTTATTTTTATTTAAATGTTTCTTAAATATGAAAACTATTATAACAAACTTATGAGAACAAAACACAATTTTTTTAAAACAAAGAATAATAAAATGGTTATCAAAGAAGCACTAAACTTTTGTCTATTTTTTAAGTCTCATTAATTTCATACTTCAATATGTCGCTCGATATTTCGAAAGGTCGAACGACATTTGACACTATAATTATAAATTTATAATTCGTAAAATAATTTTTCAAATATTTAATAATTTATAAGATAAATATTGCAATACAATTTAACACGAGATTGGATAAAATTGAAAGTTCGGCATGCAAATTGATTCATTTATGTTTAAGGTAAATTTTGAGGGCCTCTTCAAAACGAGGGGAAAAGAGTTAAAAAGTTCCGTTGCCGGGAATCGAACCCGGTCTCTCGGGTGAGAGCCGAGTATCCTAACCAACTAGACTACAACGGATGTTGTTGACATGATAGTAAATGTGATATTATAAAAATGTTAATGTAATTGTTTTTGAAAAAACAACAACGATAATAAACTTTTTCGATAAAATTACAATGATAGCTTAGGGGTTGTTTGTTTGGGGGAGTTGGGTTGGGTTGAGTTGGGTTTTTAACCCAACTCCCCATTTGGCCCACCAATAATAATAAAAGGGGGTAATTTTACCCAAGTGAGAGTGTCTACACGCGCCGCTAATTTTTCTCTCTGTGTCAGGGCATTAATTTTCTTCTCTCTCTCATTATGAGTGAGGAGACGAAACGTCTTCCTCTTCATCTTCCATGGGTTCTCTCTTTCCTCTCTCGCATATCGATCTTCTTCTCCTTGTCTCTCCATCTTCCCATTGTGGTCGTCTTTCAATGGAGTTGAGGTTAGGGTTTTGGTTTCCTTCTATACATCGATCGGTATGTATCTTCTTCTTATTTGTTTGATTTTTGTCTTCCAATCGACACTCTTGGACCAAAACCCTCGACTTTTCTTTACGGATCTACTGTCTAACCAACCATGCAACTAAATTTGCCTTCTTTTACCTATGAATCGTCTCGTTTTATGGTATTTTTTCAAAAAAATTTCTCCAAATTGGGTTGGAAATCGACTAATCCGTGAGGCTACCCCTGATTCTGTTTTCCAGAACCCTAATCTCAACTTCCTAAGTGCAAAAACTCACTCCTCGCTTTTTAACGCCTCATGTCGCCCCCCTTTTGTTTCCATGGTATCCTTTCTTTCATACCCATCTCTATCGTGATTTGGCTAGTGTGATTGAATGCATGTCTAGCCAAATAGGGAAACAACGTTGGTAGGGACATGGTGAGGGGTTTTCGAGCTTGGTGGGGGGAGGGTCATTGTTGTTGTACACACTCTCAGGTTTGTCTTCATCCCTATCTGTACCAATGATGAGTGTTTGATTTCGTTGAAAGTGACGATGAACTTTTCTTAACTTCCTTACTTTTTTTTTGTTTGTTACGTACAATGTGTGTTTGCCATAAAATTTAGATGAAGTTTCACATTAATTTTAATATTTGTGATGGTTATCTCTGCAAGATCGTTGATCCTCTATTTGTCATAATTGATCTTAATATTTCTGTACAATGTGGGTTTGCCATCTGAATTTTTTGTTTGTTACATACAATGTGTATTTGCAAGATCGTTGATCCTCTGTTTGTCATCATTGATCTACATCTTCTCATTTGCTCTTACAGTTTGCTCCTCTGTTTCTACTCTATTTCTACCTCTGTCCAGGGTTTAGTTCTCTCACAATGGATTTTTAGTAATCCAAATTTTGTTAGTGCATTAACTAATACGTTTAATAAATAAATACTATATTTTTATTCACTCATTAATTCTTTGTCTTATATAACCTCAACTACCCGAGAGTTGTTCACTCTTTTCAACCCTCTTATTTTATTTTCTGTATCTTTGGTTGATTGCACCTTTTTAGCTAATCACTCACCTACTGTCTTATTGAGTAATTGGTTTCTTACTGTTTCAACCATCTTATTAATTGGTTTAAATGCAATTTATTTCTCCCACTTTCCAATTCGAACCACCACTCCTCTTCTTTTCTTATATAAACATGTTTCCTCCTCTGCTTTTGTTCTTTGAGGACAACTCCACTGCAAGCTTCTCCTACTGTCACTTGTGAGTACTGTTTGTTTTCCTTTTCCATGTTCTCATATTATCTTCTTTTCTGTTTTATGTTTGTGTTCTAATGTACGTTGGTTTATCGTGATGAAAGTTGATATCAATCCCTGAGCCCGACTTTAATATGCTTTATCTTTCACACTTGTGCAATGTTGTTGTTTTAGGTTTCACTCATTACTCGTGCTATACTCGGATTCACAGGTAATGTGCATTTCAAAACATTGTCTTCACTTTTCTCATTGCCTAATGCCATTTTTTTGTGTTATTATTCAGTTTCACATCCTCAACATTAGGAGTACATAGGTGAAAGGACCATACCTTCACTTATTTTTAGTATTTGTAAAGGTTAGTTGGTGTATATGTTTGGAGTATGATTATATTATATATTGTTATTATGGATATTTAACTTCATGTCTTGTTCTTCCTTGCAAGCCCAAACGAATCCTCTTGCTCAATCTTGGTTCGAGGTTCGTTGGTTTAGGATTATAATTAAGTCGTACTAGTGGTTTTTTCAATTGTATGGTATTTCAAATTAGTATGGACTATGTTCATGTTGGATTTTCTGTGGAACATAACTATGTTTTCCTTCTGTTTGGTTTAATAGTATTATGGAATGTGTAATTTAAAATTGGTGTTGATGTTTCTAATTTTATACTTTTATGAATAAATATCAGAATTGTATATGTTAATGACAAATGTTTACAACAAATATATCATCAGAAAGAAATTTACTAGAACAATAAATATAAAAAATAAATAATATTTTATTGTAGAAATAAAAAACTGTCATTTTAGAATTTTTTTAGAACGTACCAATTTAGCAATTTACAAATTTACTATTCTTTTTTTTTTTTAAAAAAAAAAATGACCTTTTGTTCATTTAACATAATTTACATTTTGGCCATTAACATAATTTAGACTTTGGGTGTATTAACATAATTTAGACTTTGGGTGTATTAACATAATTTTCATATTTGTATAAATTTGGGTGTCCAATTGATTTATGAAAATGAAGGGACATTTGTGCGAACCTATACTTGTTTTCCAATATTGGTCATATTAAGTTGTAAAAAATTGGGTCAAACAATTTGATTTAACATAATTTTCAATTGTGCCTTCACTTATTTATAAAATTTGGGTTCAAACATATACCAAAACTATTTTCAATTCGGGATTTTGATATACCTACAATCTATTGAGTATAACATATATATCCAAAAACTTACATTTAAATGATTTATACATGTAAATCTAAATCCTAAAATCAACAAAAATCACACAAAACTACTATTACCTAACCGTCCAAAGTATTTGCCATAAAACTCTCTACAATCTCAATCATAATGAACAAAATCTCATAACATTCTAGTCGACCTGTTATAATCCATAACACTCTAAACATTATACAAAAGTAGAGTAGAAATTAGATTCCACGAAAAATTGACCACATACACTTTGAATTTAGGAATATGGGTAAAGCGAAGTTCTCACGTGGTCTTCATCGAGTGCGTCACCTGAGGATTTACAAGACATGGTATGCATGTCATAGAAGTAAATGAATATAGGGAGCAATCCACCAATCATATGCATCTTTTGTAGAGGCGAATATGCATTTCTTGAATTTATCATTCGAAACAATGAGCATTCCACTACTGACGCCTCTTGGACATCTGTGCAATGTAGCTCCCATTAATACCATGGGTGTCAAAGTAGGACATTGTAACCATTATAAAATTTTAGTATCCACATTTTTATCGGAATGATCATCATGTATGTAGGAGTACGCATGTTAGGATTATGATATATAGTGTGTTTTCTCTCGATGGGCGTACTTGTTTGTAATAAAAGACACATTTATGTTTCAGGATAAACTAATCATTTTGGTTGTGATGGAAACGGTTGAAGAAGCATGTTTAATATCTTAACAATAATGACCATGTCTCAAAGGCAATTGTTAATAAACCTAGGGTACTATTGAACAATTACACGGCGATTAAACACCGATCACCATACGGCCATCGACGCCGTCAAATTAGGCATCTGAATTTCTTTCGCCTTATTTACGAGAACGACCTATGTTGTCGCGAAAGCACAAGAATGGATAGAAGGACCTTCACCATCCTGTGTACTATGCTAAAGTCGACTGGTGGTTTAGTACCGACACAGAATGTTGATATCGAAGAAATGGTTGCTATATTCTTGCACATCCCGGCACACGATGTTAAGAATCGGGTGATTCGCGAGCAATTTGCGGTCCGGTGAGAGACGGTTTCTAGACACTTCAACTCGGTGCTAAACGCAGCTTTTTACAACTACTACGACTTGTTGTTGAAAAAACCGAACCAATCACCAACAACCGCATTTGATGAGCGATGGAAATGGTTTGAGGTAATCAAATGAGATTAAGTATATCAACTGTGCGTGGATATAACATGACCATGCTTATTTGACTTGTTTAACGTGACTATGATGTCTTCATCCCAAAGAGAATTGTCCAGGCGCCTAGATGGTACATATATCAAAGTCAATGTCAAGGCTATTGATCGACCACGATATAGGGCGAAAAGGTGAAATTGCAACAAATGTACTAGGGTTTGTTCCCCACGGGAGAATTTATATTCGTCATGCCGGGATGGGAAGGGTGGCGGCCGATTCTAGGGTTCTTAGAGATGCGATCTCCGTACTAACGGTTTGAAGGTTCCTGAGGGTAAACCATAAAGAATGTTATTTTCGAATTATGAAAAACCTCAAGAATAATATCATTTAACTGGTCGCATCTTATACAGGGTATTATTATTTGTGTGATGCTGGTTACCCTAATGCTGAGGGATTCCTTGCTCCTTATAGAGGAGAACGATACCACCTTTCAGAATGGCGTGGATCGGAAATGCACCGACAACTCGCGAGAATTTTTCAACATGAAGCACTCTTACGCAAGGAACGTGATCGAAAGAGCGTTCGGAGTTTTGAAGGGAGGTGGGCCATTCTGCGGGAAAGTCCTTTTACCCGGTCCCAAATACAATGTCGAACTATAACGACATGTTGTCTCATTCACAACCTAATATGTAGGGAGATGGGTTCGAGCACACCTTTGTTGGATGAGGTGGAGGAACCGGACTGGAGGAGTAAATAGTAGCGAAGGGAAAATATACAATTCATTGAAAGCTCCGACGAATGGACCCAATTTAGGGATGACTTGGCAAATGAAATGTTTAATACTTGGGAACAATCATGAGAACTTATGGACTGTAATCATTATTTTGTCGACCAAGAACTTATTTTCATGCACTTACAATTCTTGATATTTTATGGCGATCCTCTTGCTCATATGTTATGTTTTCTCTCAGTGCAACCCTTAATTGACTTGCCTTCATTGTTACGTAAACCTAATTTGGCAATACGCATGCACGTAGCATCATGGCAGGTACTTCACGAAGCTCTAAACATACGTGGGCGAAGGTGGAGGATGCGAGATTGGTGGAGTCACTTGTCTCTTTAGTACCACGTGGTTGGCGATCCGATAATGGGACCTTCGGGCTGGCTATTTACAACATCTCCAAAAGATGCTAGGTGAGAAATTACCAAACTCATGCCTAGAACAAAACACAATCGATTGCAAGGTTAGAACTCTCAAGAAACAATACCATGCTATTGCAGAGATGCTTAGTAATGCATGTAGTGGCTTCGGCTGGAACGAAGAGTTCAAGTGTGTAGAGGCAGAGAAGGAGGTGTTTGATGCATGGGTTAAGGTGAGATAATAATATTATAACATAATCTTATTATTGTTCATTGTAGGTATGTGTAATATATCTATCCACATGCGAGCCATACAAATGCGAAAGGGATGAGGAATAAACCATTTCCACACTATGATGACCTCGCCTATGTCTTTGGAAAGGATAGAGCTACAAGAATGGGTGCAGAGACCCCAATGGAAATGGCATCTAGCGTTGCAGAGCAAATGGAGGAGGAGATTCGGTTGGGATCACAAGACTTCATGGGAGGGGAACAACGAACAATGGAGAATCCAGGAATTGGTGACATAGGGGAAGATGATTTGCGGACACACCTACCGATATCGTCGTAATACATCGGCATGTCTTCTAGAAGTATTGGGAGCAAAAGAAAACGATCATCCTTCCAAACCGAATTAATTGATGTTGTGCGCGCAAATGGATATACAAACCAATCACATGCAAAAAAACTTCTATCCCGGCGGAAGGAGAAGTATGAGTTGGAGGTTTGCACGAGGAAGGAAGTAGTCGATCTCTTGTATCGGATAGAAAGATTGATCGAGCATGATCGTGTCGCCTTGATAGACTTGCTTGTGAGTGATATCCAAAATCTTGATTGCTTCTCTCGGGTTTCACCTCAATCGAGGAGGACATATTGCATGCGTCTCATCGGGAAGAATTGGATGATTCCACATTGCTCCTTTTGTTGGTGTATTTTGTGAACAATATTTTGCATCTACTACTACTTTGCATTTTTGTGGGCTTCTAACTTATTTTTTTGTTAACATTGTACACACAAGCCACAGAACTGGTATTTTTTACCTTTGGTTATATGCAAGTAATACATGCCACTGAAATATGTTGTTATTTTCTCAACATCTTAACATCTTCACAAAATAAGCTAAGCATAATTTCATATAAATCAAATGAACACAAGTTTTTTGTGCAAAGTATTTATACTCCTTCATAAGTACATTAAAATAAATGGAGTTATTCTTCATATGTGCTTAGAAACAAGACACCCTTCATATTGAAGAATATGTTCTCAATAACATAAGATAGAAATTAATTTTAAATCAAAAAAATAAATTGATATCGATCTCAATATTCAGTACTGTTCTAAATATCCATAAATCTTGCAAATGATTAAGTGGATGGTAAATCTGTAATTGATCTCATCATGAAGTTTTGAAACTGTAGGCAAATGTGTTTGCTACTGATTTGTAGGAAAAAAGTGTAAGAAAAAAAGGGCAAAAAAATCAGACTTATTCACTTTACAAAAAGCGCACTGATATACCACGACATATTAACTCAACTCTGCACCCCAAACACTGACTTCCTGACTCAACTCAACTCAACTCTGCACCCCAAACACCCATTTCCAGAACTCACTGACAAAACAACTCTGCACAACTCAACCCAACTCAACCCAACTCAACCATAAGAAAAAAAGCAAAATTTCAAAATATTGGTTATTAAATGGGACTATAGTTTTCAAAAACGTGTTTTTGTTTTTTTTTTAAAAAAATTTAGGTAGGAATTTAAATATATTTGCAAGAATGTTGAAAAATATACTCTATATATTGAGAGGAATTAGACATAATTTGTAAGAACATAAAACTAAAATCTAAATGATTATCAAACAAGACCTTAAAAATTTATTTTTATTTTTGAAATCTTGCTAAAAGTTCAAATATTTCCGTAAGAAAGATGAACAACGTTGTAAATAATTTGTGATAAAAGTTAAAACAAACACAATTTTTAAAATTAAAAATTAAAAATAAAATGGTTATCAAATTTGATCATCATTTTAAAAACTTATTTTTATTTAAATGTTTCTTAAATATGAAAACTATTATAACAAACTTATGAGAACAAAACACAATTTTCAAAAACAAAGAATAAAATGGTTATCAAAGAAGCACTAAACTTTTGTCTATTTTTTAAGTCTCATTAATTTCATACTTCAATATGTCGCTCGATATTTCGAAAGGTCGAACGACATTTGACACTATAATTATAAATTTATAATTCGTAAAATAATTTTTCAAATATTTAATAATTTATAAGATAAATATTGCAATACAATTTAACACGAGATTGGATAAAATTGAAAGTTCGGCATGCAAATTGATTCATTTATGTTTAAGGTAAATTTTGAGGGCCTCTTCAAAACGAGGGGAAAAAGAGTTAAAAAAGTTCCGTTGCCGGGAATCGAACCCGGGTCTCTCGGGTGAGAGCCGAGTATCCTAACCAACTAGACTACAACGGATGTTGTTGACATGATAGTAAATGTGATATTATAAAAATGTTAATGTAATTGTTTTTTGAAAAAACAACAACGATAATAAACTTTTTCGATAAAATTACAATGATAGCTTAGGGACATTTTAAGATAATTGAATTGTTCATAAAAGAAAAAAAACAATTACATGTTTAAATCTATGCAGTAAATTATATTAGTTTTGGTCATCCTCTGTTTATTATGAATTTTTGGGATTGTTTGACGTGCTGGTTTGGAATTAGAAACTCTAAGAATTATTGGCTGGAATCAGAAATCCTGAAGTTTTTGATTATGTGTTTTGAGTGTAGAGTTGAATTGGACTGGATTTGTTTAGGTTATTTTTTTAGGATGTTTTTTTTTCCTATCGGATTTTTTTAGTCGATAATTATTTGTTGAATTGCATATCAATTTTAACTAATTACGTAGACCAATTGTTTCAATAATAGTTAAATATAAATGTGTAGTTTATACAAGTACATTAATATCTTATTTGCTTCATTAATTATGATGTAAAATTAAATAATATTAGTAAAGACAAATAATTTAAATAATTAATTAATACTCTATTTCACAAATTATTCATAAAACTATTTTAAGAACTCTATTTTTAGAAATTAAAAAATCGAAAGTCTATTTATTAAATTAGGGAATCTAAAACTCTACTTTCATAAACCTATACTTAAAACTCTATTTTAGAGATTAGAAAATTAGAAGTCTATTTAAGAAATTAGGAAATTTAAAACTCAATTTCACAAAATATTCGTAAGCCTATTTTTGGAACTCTATTTTACAAATTAAAATATTGGAGGTCTATTTAAGAAATTATGAAATTTAAATAAAATTGTGCACCATATATTAAATTTTATTTCAAGAATAAATGAGTTATAAAATTTGAATTCTACTTTAGAAATTAAAATATTAGAAGCTCTATTTTATACAGTATTTTGATGAGGTGCTTGGGTTGTCGAGGTGGTCGCCAGTAGCGATTACATGGTGGTCAGGTCGCCGAAGTGGTCATTTGGGTGGTTGTCTAGTGGTTGAATTACTGAAGTCATTGCTAAAGTGGTCATTAGGGTGGTCGGGTGGTTACCAAGTGGTCTCCAACTATGGTTGTCAGGTCATTGGAGTCGTTGTCAACCATGGTTGTCAGGTGGTTGGGGTCGTCGAAGTGGTTGTCAGATAGTCATTGGCGGTGGTTCGGACAAGCCAAGTCGCGATGGTTTGGTCATCAGAGTGTCGAGTTGTTGGAGTGGTCGAGTCATAAGAGAGATCGTCAAACTCAAACTGATCTATAGACCTCTCATCGCAATGGTCGTCAGAGGTAATCGTCACTGGTGGTCGAATCGTCCGTGTGGTCGTTAGAGTTGGAGTTATCGTTGTTGGTAGTCATCGGGTGGTCGTTGGAGTTGTCATTAGAGTTGTTGTCGATGTCGAAATGGACAAGGACAAATGGAAGAGAAGAACATGACACAAACCTCATGGAGTTGCACTGGTGTAACCCATAAGGTTGTGATTCAAAATCAAAGATTTTGAACACCTTGTACCAAACGTGATTTTGGGATTGAAACCAAAAACCATGATCAAACACCCCTTTTAAGTTTTGAAGTGAAATTATAATAGATAATAATGTTCACTTAGGATGATATTTGTAAACTTTTAAAACTTTCTTGTCTCATGTACTCCTCTTAACTAAAATATTTAATCTATTACAAACATATATAAAGT
Organism: Trichosanthes cucumerina; assembly: GCA_036507285.1. NCBI lineage: Eukaryota > Viridiplantae > Streptophyta > Magnoliopsida > Cucurbitales > Cucurbitaceae > Trichosanthes > Trichosanthes cucumerina. Next base: position 72,036,861 of record CM071840.1, on the reverse strand, counting down.
AGTCTTATAAAGCAAAACTATACTATTAAAAAATGGGTGACAAATTAAGTAAGCATAAATAGAAATAACAGTGCTTGAGACGTTTTAAATATGATGATTAAACATAAGTAAAATTTATAGATAGATTAATCTATGATAATATAGGCAACATAATTTGAATGTTTTATTTGTTCACATTGGCAAATCGGGACGAAATTCAGATGATTAATTCGTAGTAGATAAAATATAACTTTTGGATGCATAAAACTTAAATGTATTTAACGTTAAAAGTTCAAATAGAGTATCATCTTATATTTGAAAAGTTAAATAGTTGGCAAAATTTTTCAATTCATTCAAAAACGCTACTTGAGTGAGGTTCTTAACCTACTCAAATGAGAAGAGAGTCAACTATATTCCACGACTTATTTGATGATGCCTCATTTCAAACCATCCATTACTTTAGTGCACAAGAGTCATTCTTTCTTTGTAAGATTTTATATACTCAATATTGACAATCACGAAGATAGTACTCTAACAACCAATTTATCTTCTTAAACTTTTTTTATTTATTTGTTTGGAAAAAAGTAACATGTTTTTTCATTCTTTTTTATATATTTATTCATTTTTTTATTCATGTTATGTATGTTGGTGCCGAAAAGTAAAACCAGAGAAGAAAATCGTTGTGTCATGGAAGATCCATTGCTTTGAAAACAATTTTGACACGACCTTGGTGCTAAATCGTGTACGTCGGTTGCTCTTGCTCCCCAAGGTTAACACAACACCCTCCATGGACGTGCACTCGTCAATGAAGGATTTGGAATCAAGATTTGACTTGCTCAGAAAAATCGAAGAAGGAAAAAATCGAACTACTGTAATTCTCAAAGAAGGTCTTAATTCTTTTTTAATAAAAAAGAAAAAGGACATGGATCTGGATCTGGAAATTAAAACAAAAGAAATCAAATACACAATATATAAAAATTATTCTCTCTTTTTGCGCAAGCGCATTTGCTCGAACCCAAATCCGTTCGACCGGATGGACGGACGACGGCGACACGCGTGTGGGGAGGTATTTTAACACCACTACAACCACTTTTACCAACCCACATATTACCATTGTAATATAAACCACATCTCCATCTCTAAAACTTCCAATGTGGGGCAAAGCTATTTTCAATGGTTTGAAAGTGAGTTGGGCTTAAAGCCCAAGTCACTCCCAACAATCCCCCACGAATGACTTGTGGAAAGAGAGAACAAATAAATTAAAAATAATTTCTTGAGCAAAGGAAGGTAAAATAAACTTAAGTATCAATATCTTTCGATTGGAATTGATGCGCAGTGAAGTAGGACAACAACTTAATTAAATAAAGTGAGTTACCTCTTGAACTTTAAGTAATTATGGTTGAGACCCCCACAACACGTTTCAATCCTTGTATTTTATCTTATTCTGCGATATTACAGTCTATCTTGTACTTTTATGGTCCTACACATATAACCTCGGATCATCGTGAAAACTCTAGAAAAAGATCCTTGAACTCTTTCATAGAAGGTGACCACACATTCACAATCACGTTAATTGCTTCATCAAGTCTGTCAAAGACAAACCACTCAATACTGAGCTATGAAGACTTCCCAATTGCTTCATCAAGTCTGTCAAAGACAAACCACTCAAAACTGATCTATGAAGACTTTTCAGTTTCTCATCAAGTCTATATATGGACCACCCAAACAAGAGGGCTATGGAATCATTTCAAGGATTTTAAACTCATACATATTGAAGACTCCAAAATTACTCTCCTTGTTAAGCCTTTAGTGAGAGGATCCACTAGATTTCTCTCAGACCTTACATACTCCAAGGAGATAACACCACTCTTCAACATTTGTTTCACAACTCCATGTCTTAGGCGTATGTCTTTTTTTTTTTTTTTGCCATTATACACATTATTTTTAGAAATTCCTATGGCGGATTATGAGTCGCAGTGCAAAGAGACAGGTACTGATGCCCCCCACAATAGTACATCTCCAAGTAGGCTTCTCAGTCATTCTGCCTCTTGCTCTGCTAGTTCAAGAGCTATAAATTCTGATTCCATGGTGGATCGTGTTATGCACGTTTACTTTGCTAATGCCCAAGAAATAGCTCCTCCACCTAAGAGAAATACATAACCGCTAGTAGAACTCACTTCATCGTTATCTGTTACCTAGTTTGCATCATAATATCCTTCTAATACTGCAGGAAACTTGTTGAAATGTAAACATACATCCATTGTACCTTTAAGGTATCTTAATAGACGACGAAGAGCAACCTAATGATCTTTATTAGGATTGTGTGTATATCTACTCAATCTACTAACATCATATGCAATATCATGCCTAGTGTAATTCATTAAAAACATAACACTGTCAATAATTTTTGCATATTCTGATTGAGACACACTAGGACCCTTGTTTTTCTTAAGATTCATACTAGCATCATAAGGTGTTCTTACAGGAGTATCGTCAAAAAAATCAAATCTCTTTAATAATTTTTTCAATATAGTGTAATTGACATAAAGAAAATACATTTTCAGTTTTTCTTATTTTAATACCAAGTATCACATCAACCTCTCCTAAATCTTTCATTTCAAAATGTGAAGATAGAAATAATTTGGTATTATTAATCACATCTACGTTTGTACTGAAAATAAGCATATCATCGACATATAAGTAGATAATCACACAATCATCACCAAACAATTTTGAGTAAACACACGTATCAGAGGAATTTACTTCAAAGCCAATGTCTACTAGAGTACTATTAAATTTCTCATATCATTGTTTGAGAGCTTGTTTAAGGCCGTAAAGAGATTTGTTAAGTTTGCATACCTTGTTTTCTTTACCAGAAATTACACACCCTTCAGGTTGTGTCATATATGATGGAACACGAGACATACGCAGCGGAAAAATGATTTAATGACACTTTAATTGCATCTAACTTAATAGAAATTAACATGCAAACAAACCAAAAAATAGTGAACTAAAAAGGGAAAAAAGTACAACCTTTGTAGCTTGATTTCTTCACAATCTCCTTGCCAAAACACAAACCGAACACAAATCGGACCACCACTAGAGCTTCCCCGCTATCCTCTGGACCCAGAACCGAGTTGTGGGACCCGGTGAATGAAGGATTGAAAAGGAAGAATGAGAGGTTCAAAGCTTTATGTGAGGAAATGAAAACAAGTACCTTTTGGTGAGACTTATTTTTGAAAAGACTAAAAATTCAGCAAGAGAGAAACCCTTTGTTTTAAAAACAATCCTATTTATAAAGAAATTACATGCATCAAATGCATGTCAAAGCTCACCAAAATGCAACACCTCGCAAAACATTAACTAAAGTGGATTATGCGTCATTCGATAATGTTTACACATAGTCCACTTAAGTTAGTGGGATTGTCCAACAAAAAGTTGGATAATTCCACTAACTCTAGTCAAGGGTAAAATAGTTTTTTTCATTTGGTCTAAGTCAAACTTTGACTTTTCCCGAGCCAAAAAGTCAACCTTGTGACTTTTTACGATTTTGGCCCTCTTGACTAATTTTGACCTCCCGAACATGAATCCACATTCATATTTTTGAAATTCAAATCACATTTGAATATATTGTGTCATACAAAAACTGATAGTTATATCACATATACTTGTCGGTTTAAAACTCATTTCCTAATTCAAACAATTCGAATTAATCCAACATATTGTTATAAGTTTAATCCATATGAGCTAGAAGGGGGACCTAATGGACCTACAGATCATGGGCTCCAACAATCCGAGATTAACCGGTCAAACTCTTTAACCTAATTAATAAACTTTTGTTAACTAACGGGTCATTCCACTAAAGTCCCGTAGTTGCACTCCCTCACTTTGTAGATATATTTCGTCCACCTCGATATAATCAGTAACTTGATGAAGTCAATCCTTCATAGGTTGTTCGTGGTCTTGACTGGGTCAAAATGTCGTTTTACCCCCGATAACACTTCTTGTTCCTTAAGTCCCACTAAACCTCTATAGAACAATTGATTTGTGGTCCAACCAACAAATCTAGTCCCTCTCAGCCTAGTGAGAGGGTGGGGCCCATTGTTCTAGTTCCGAAGTCAGCACTTAAGAGAACAACCTATCTACTATCCTTAGAGTCGGATAAGAGTGAATTCCGTCTTGCACCCTATGTCCCCAGCTATCTACTCGGTCTTACCCCTGAAATGGGAGGATTATTGAGCAAGCGTCGTTGAGTTGCTCTCACCCATGCAGATCTAAGGATAATCCCGAATAAACAGGAGTTCATAGTTAACTCAGGATTGAGATCGAGTTACCTAGGTCATCAAATTTGAATTAGTCAGTTTTATACAGTAAACGGTGTTATAAAGCAAAAGTGACTAAGTCGTCGTCCAGTCTTATACAAACTCAGTGCATAGGATGCCCCCACTTACATATCTCTATATGAACGATTCAAGATCACATCGTTTGTACTAACTACAAAGTAGGTTGCATCCATAGTGTCCCCAGAATAAGGCGTTCAACCTTATCCTTATACTATATACCATTTTAGGCTATATACTCGAACTTGATCCATGTTTTATGTCATCACATAAAGTCCAAGTATACATTAAATAGCCTCGGGACCTTAGTTTATTGGATTCAAGATTATGGTATACTAATTCAATAACAATTTTATCGAAAAAGAAACACGAAAAATGTTTATCAATTACAAACTACGAGTTTTAGGACATAAAATCCAACATACTCCCACTTGGACTAAAACTCCTAGTGGAATATCACAATGTTGAATTCAAATGAGAAACATATGAGTACAATAAACATATGAATATAATGAACTAGGGCATATACCCAAAAGTTCTCCCACTCGTCCTAGTTTACTAACTTCGTAGACCTAGAGATTGTAGGTGACCTTCAAACACTTTAGCCGTGAGAGTCTTTGTAAAAGGATCAACAATGTGAGCTTCTTGGTTCTCTTGAATTTGCAACTGCACCACTGTTATCACAATATAGGGTGATAAGTAACTGCATATTTGGAACGACTTCCAAATCTTTCAAGAATTTCCTCAACCATATTACTTCCTTTGTTGCTTCACATGAAACTACGTATTCAGCTTCCATTGTGGAGTCTGCAATACAGTTTTGATTCACACTTCTCCACACTACTGCTCCTCCATTCAGAATGAACTACGTATTCAGCTTCCATTGGTCGTCTGCAGTACCGCCAGTTGCCAGTGTTTGCGTGATCGCCTCGGTCCATCCCTTAACTTGTTTCGGATCTCCGTTGGGTGAGTTTGACTCCTTGTAAGCTTTTAGGGCCTTGTTTTGTGTTGCAAGTTTCTAAATTTTGCATGTGCTTCATTAGGAATCATTGGGAAATAGAAGCACGTTTAGAGCACGTTGTGTCTCTCAAGTTGCTCGTTGTTGTTGGATTTTAGGTAAGTGTCGTTTGGACTATACCACCCCCTAAGTGTAGGGCTTAGAGACACCATTGCATGCAATAACTGGATTGAAAATGAATGATTTTGAATCTGATAGCGTACCATCAAAATCATATAATTAGTCAGTTCTGAACTTGTAGTAGTATGCTAGGATGTGATGTTCGCGGTTGTGCCTGGATTTAAGTTTGCCTGTTCATGTTTAATGTGAATTTGTGTTGAAATACCGTGCATGTTAGATCGAATGTCATGATTGCTTGTTATCCCTTCGTGCTTGGTTGTGATGTGCTAGCGTGAGCCTGGTTGTTCCCTCAATTAGGGGCTTGTAGTTCTGTGCCTAATGCTGAAGTAACCTGGAATAGTGTTGGTAGCCTTAGGATCATAGCTAGCACAACTAGTCCTAGTGTAGGCCCAAATCTCTGTGTAACCCTTAGCAGGCTGAGACTCGAGGTTGGCGAGATGGTGATGATGTCATAGGATGTGGCGGTCCGTCCCCCATCAAGATGTGCGACTTGGGAAATGATTCCTGGGGTCATAGAGGGGTTGGATGCTCTTTTGCCCTAGTGCAGGCCCAGGAACGAGCCTGTGGTCGATTGTGCGCGGTAGAACCACATTTGATGTTGATATGGGATGTGGTGGTCCGTCCTCCATCCCGTTGTGCGACTCGGAGAATGATTCTTAGAGTCAGAAAGGTTGGATATAGTCCTTCGCCCTAGTTTAGACCCGGGAACGAGTCTCGTGGTCGATTGTGCCAACCTAGTTCAGAAGCTAAGGGTAGGACAAGATCGAGAATCTGAGTGAGATTAGGGTCAGGATGCTTGTGGAAGTTATGTGGCGGGCTAGGTGTCGTGTTTAGCTAGGTCTAAGGCCTGTTCTTTGGTGTTATTTATTCTTGGACGAAGTGGGCTGCTTACTGAGTATTTTATACTCATCCCTCGTTTTTTTTTTTGCTTTGGTTGCAGGTAAGGAAAACCAGTGGGATGACCAGCGTCGGCGAGACCCCTGCGAGGCTATGGAAGACTTGTATGATTTAGTTAGGAGTTGTTTGTTAGGAGCTACTTTTATTTCTTTTCCTTTATTGCACTCTGTTCCTTTTAGTTCGTATGCTTAAACCTTAACATGATCTGTTTTATTATCGTTCGAAATCGAAACATGTTGTTGTTGGGATGTATGTCATAATCTTGTATATGTTTGTAATATTCCTTATTGAAATAAATAAGAGTTATTTTTTCATCACTTTGTGTCTCGTATATTTACAAACTTTTGTTGTGTTCTGTCTTTAGCAACCTGTTTGCCCTTATTTTTGCACTCGTCTTTAGCTGCAACAGAGGATTCAACAAGATTAGTATTAACAGAAACCAAGGGCTGACAATTCAACTTATCTTTCAGTCTGTTAATCTCTTTTGTGCGCATATGGACGATCAATTCTTGCAGGATCAAATCCTTTTTCTTATCCTTCAGATGGTTTCGGTAGTCACTACATGAGGGAGGAACTTTTCCAGCACATTTGCTTTGAGAATCTCACACATCTTCATTCCCTCGGACAACACGTTGGCTACCAGATTCTCGTATTCGTGAACCTGCTCCATTACTGATTTTTCGTCGAGCATTTGGAACTGTAGCCATTTGCCGACGACATATTTTCTTCTTCATGCATCATCTCCACCATACCTTGACTTTAAAGTATCCCATGCATCATCTCCACCATACCTTTGTCGGTTTGGCCGGTTTAAGATTTTCTATATTATTATTTTTATATAATATTAACATCACAATAATTTTAGAGATAAATGCTCAAATCAAATGAATAATAGTGGATTTTCATTAATATGAGTGGTTTTTCGTCTTTCTCTAAAAAATAGCAAAGCTTGTGTATTCAAAAGAGATATAGCAATAAAATACTTTCTCTTTCATAGAAAGTTATCACGGTATCGATGTAAAATAATAATAATAATAATATTGACATGTACTCTCAACCAAAGGTCAAATGTTCAATCCTCTCCCCTTCTAAATAAAAAAAAAGATTGGAGAGTCTTTCAAAACTTATTTAAAAATATACTTTTATGTCGCTTTTTCTTTTAGGTTTTTCCAATTTCGTATATGAGTATTATAATTCATTAATAATATTTTATTTTATTTTTCAAACTAATGTCTTTTTTTGATTTCCAAACTAAAATCTGTTATAAAATAAAAAATTAAAACACTTATTAAAATTTAAGGTAAATGTTATGACATTTATAAAGTTCAGGTGCAATTTGACAAAATTCAAAATTTACAATAAAATTCGATTCCCGTTGTCAAATTTATGAGTAAAGATATATTTTATTTTCATATAAAATTGTCTAAAAATATATATAAAAATAAAGAGAAGAGAGAATGGAAAAAAATTTTGTTGCCTCGAATTTAACCCGAGTCTCCCGGATGAGAGACAAGTATCCTATTCCTAACTAGATTAAAACGGAATTTTTGTACGGAAATCAACATTTAAATTAAATTTGGATTAATATTTCTTTGAAAAATCTCTTAAAAAAAGATATATTTCTTTGAAAAATAGCAATAATAACTGTTGTTTTTAGAGGATGGTGGGGGAAAAGGGAGAGAACACAAACGGCGGCTAGGGTTTACATTGGGATTGATATTGTGTTCTATTAATTGATATTGTGTTCTATTGATTGAGATACAAGGTTAAAGGTCCTATTTATAGGACAATATAAAATAAAATAAAATAAAATAAAATCTAATCTAATGCAATAAATACTAAGATCTAATGCAATAAAAACTAGGATATTCTAACAGTAATTTCTTTTTTTTAGAAAATATAACAATAATGATAAGTTACAATGTTAGATTAGGGACATTTTAAGGTAATGGAATTGTTCATAAAAAACAATGATATGTTTAAATCTATGTCGTAGATTATGTCAGTCTTGGTTATTCAAGTTTATACTGACCTTTTAAGTAAACTAATCTTTTAGTAGATGGTTCCATGTGACATCTCTATTAATTTTATGTATTATATATGTATAATAGTATATTAATTATAGGAGATATATTAAATTTTTCTTTAAATATTGTTTGCAATATATTTAAGAAAATTTGCAACTACATGCAACTCCGAAATATAATTAGATTGGAAAATATTTTTTTAAAAAATATTTGCAAGATGTGAATCAACAATGGTTGAAATAGAAAAAAAAAGTTAAATAAACTATCACAATTAAAAAATAATAGTCTAAATAAATTTGAATCAATCTCGTATAAATTAACATATAAACCAATACTTATAATCTTAATATTATTTTCTTTACAAATGAAAGCGATTTGGTACCAAAAGAATTGTCATATGATTGAGAGAGATGTTCAATTAATTTGGTACAAAAGAAAATTAAAATGTTGCATTTTGTTAATTAACATGACTTTGCAAATGATATACACACCAACAACTTAAGTTTATAATAAAATAAAGACACAGAGATTAATAACATTAGCATATTCCTTGAATCAATCAATTTGTTGAACTAAAAAAGAAAAAAAATCCATCAATAGGAAGGAAAACAATCTATTTTCTTTCCACAAATGCATGAAAATATTTAGAATGGGTCCAAACAATTTTTCTTTTTTCTTTTTTTTTTTTTTTTGAGAAAATAGAGCCATTAGTTTTAGAAACATAAGTTTTGATTCTTAAGGTAGATTGGTTCATTTTTATTTTTATTTTTTTGAAATATGGTAGATAGATTTATTCTGTAGCTTAATAATAATAAAGAAAACATGTACGCATATTATTAGATTGTGGGATAATGCTAAAAGGCGTCGAAGTTATTAAATTTAATTACTCAAATTAAACATGTATATGCAAATGGGGTGTGAGAATATGAAGAGATTGAGAGTCACTATTACTCAATTACCTTGCCAAAGAGAGCATAGCTCAACTGACATATTGAAGTTTGTGGTTCGAATCTCTCAACACCATTGTACTAAAAAAAAGTCGCGTTTGAGTGTGGTTGACATTAATACACATCCATTAAAAAAGTAGGTAATTAATTGTGGTGTAATAGTGCTAATATTTCCACTTTTTACACTTGAAAATTATTTAAATTTAAACAAACACACAATAATTGAATGCTTAGTATGATTTGTTTTAGAAATAAAAATAATTTAATGCAAAAAAAAAAAAAAAACCATAAGATCAAGAGAGATGCTTTATCAATTTGGTAAAAAAAAACAATAAATATTACATTTGTTAACATAACTTTACAAATGAAATCCAATGCAACAATTTCAATCTTAAAATAAAATGAAAGTAAGAGTAATCATATAAGATTGGCACAAATGAAAAACAATGATTCTTGGTTTAGTAATGAGGTTTCTTTGCAAGGAACTATTTATAGAGAATTAATAAAAATTTAATATAATAGCTCATTTATTATTATTTATTATGGAACTGGAAATTAGAGTTTGTTATGGAATTGAAAAAGTTTAATTTTTTCAAATGCACTTTATTCCATTTAATTAAAAAATACAGCTAAAGAATAATTTTCTAAAACTATTTTTTTTAAATAAAATAGTATATTATCATGAAATAATAACAATGTATTACATGTAATTATTTATTAACTTAATTTTCATTTATATATTTTTTTGTGATAATTTAATTTTTAGTTTAATTTATATATTCAAAAATAGAAAATATAATTTTCCCAAAAAACAAATGTTTGTTTAATTTTGTTTATTTATAACTAAATTTAAGTAATTTATTTATTACTTGTCAATGACACAATTTGTTAATTTAGGAATAAATTAAGGACAACAAAAAATAGTCCAAAAATAAATTATGGGACATATTTGAAATTAGGAAATTAGTATTTGGACATAATAGTCTAAAAATGATTCTACCACTAAGTCACTCTTTAATATAGTATGATAAAAAAATTTAGGACTTGCAAATGTAGACAAAAAAAAAAAAAGTTAAATATTGCATACAACTGAACTGAATTAATGCATAATGAGGATCATAGAATAAATCTCTCAGAACTCACAAAATTTTAATTAAAAAATTAAGGTCATGTGTTAATAATCATTATTTTTTGTTTTTTGATTTTAAAAATTAAGGTTATAAACACTACTACCAACGATAAGTTTCTATATTTTGTTGTCTTCTTTTTCAAATGTTTTCAAAATTCAGGGTAAGTTTTGAAAACTAAAGAAAATACTTTTAGATCTCGTTTCATAACCTTTTGTTTTTAAATTTTAGCTTATAAACATGACTTCCACCACCTACATGTTTCTTTACTTTGTCATCTATTTTTTAAAAATGTGAAAAAGTAGTTTTCAAACTTTTGTTTTTGAAAGTTGGCTAGTAGTCTAGGTAGTTTTAAAATTCTTGTTTTTGTTTTTTAAGGTTGGCGAGGAGCCTAGGAATGCAAATATATATTTGCAAAAATAGTTGAAAAATATATCATATAAATTAAGAGGAAGTAAATAAATGGTGAAATTGGACTTTTAACTTGATTTTGTTTTTGAAATTTGATTAAAAATTCAAATGTTTCTCATGGAGGATGAATACAGTGTAAAGAATTGTGATAACACCAGCCAAAGTTTCAAAAAAAAAAAAAAATCAAATGGTTATATAAAAAAAAGTTATTATTTTTAAAAATTATGTTTATTTTTATAATTTAAGTAAGAATTCAAAATATTTCTTAAATATGAAAACTATTGTAAATAAATTAGTAGAAAACAAAGTACAATTTTTAGATATAATAAATCAAATAGTTATCCGTAAGCCTAAACTTGTGTGTGTGTTTTTGAAGTATCATAAATTTTGTCCATGGAATATGCATTATAATTCATGAAATGATTTCTCAAGCAAAATTCTACATGGGATAAAAATTTGAAATGTTTATTAAATTATAAGGTAAATATTGTATAAAAAATTATAAGGTAAATATTGCAACTGTAGTGAAATTGAGAGGCAAAATCGGACACCAAAACTTTACCAAAATATATAATAATAATAATAATAATAATAATAATAATAATAATAATAAAAAACTAAAATTAATAAACTAATTGGTAATTGAATATATGTATATATAAAAAAACAAATAAAAAGAGATTATATAAAGCAATTAAAAGAGAAAGTGGAGAATTTAGAGTTTTTTCACCAAAATGTTGTCTTTTTATTTTCCACTATAAGCCACTATTTAGAGGTAATTTGGAGAGCATGATGTGATCCATTTGAACACCAATCAATGGGGTTTGTTAGACACATGGGGAGACACTTTGACTATGAGAAATTTGCCACTTGGCATGGGTATCAGAGGGGCATATGAACTGAGTATTTACATGTGTAATATTTACAATACTCCCCCTTAAATGCCCATTTATATAAAATATGTCTCATTAAAACCTTACTAAGGAAAAACTCAATGGGAAGAAAAACCCTAGTGAAGGAAAAAAGTACATATTTTATATAGTTTACTATAATACATTCACTCCCCCTCATGGAGACCTCACTTAAAGTTTCTGAGTCACTGCATTCTAATGTTATGTACTAATTTCTCAAAGGTTGCAGTTGGTAATGCTTTCGTAAATAAGTCGGCCAGGTTATCTTTCGAACAAATTTGTTGTACAGTGATATCACTATTTTCTTCAAGATCATGAGTGTAGAAAAGCTTTGGTGAGATATGCTTCGTTCTATCTCCTTTGATATATCATCCCTTGATTTGAGCTATACAGGTTGTGTTGTTTTCGTATAATATTGTTGGAAGATGTTTACTAGAAAACAAACCACATGTTTCACGAATATGTTGAGTCATCGATCTTAGCCATACACATTCTCGACTTGCTTCGTGAATTGCAAGGATTTCGACATGATTTGAAGAAGTGGATGTTATGGTTTGTTTCACTGATCACCATGATATGACAGTTCCTCCACATGTGAACAAATAACATATTTGATATTTAGTTTTGTGTGGATCAGATAAATATCAGAATCTGCATAACCAACTATATCTCACCAATAAATTTACTGAAAATGCGATATCTGGTCTTGTATTATTAGCAAGATACATAAGTGCCCCAATTGCACTAAGATATGATACTTCAGGACCAAGAAATTCTTCGTTATCATCTCGAGGTCGAAATATATCTTTCTTTACATCTAGTGAACGAACTTCCATTGGAATGTTCAATGGATGTGTTATGTCCATATAAAATATTTTTAAAATTTTCTCTGTATAAGTTGATTGATGAACAAATATCTCACATGCTAAATATTCAATTTGCAAACCAAGACAAAATTTTGTTTTTCTAAGATCTTTCATCTCGAATTCTTTCTTAAGATATTCTATTGCCTCTTATAACTCTTCAGGAGTTTCAATTATATTTAAGTCATTAACATATATAGTTATAATAACAAATCCTGACTGTGATTTATTTATAAAAACACTCGGGCATATTGGATTATTTTGATACCCTTCTTTCAACAAGTATCTACTAAGGCGATTATACTACATTCGTCTTGATTGTTTTAATCCATATAGTGATCTTTGTAACTTTATTGAATACAATTCATGAGAACTTGATTTATATGTTTCTGGGATCTTAAATCCTTCTGGAATTCTCATATAAATGTCATTATCTAGAGATGCATATAAATATGTCGTGACTATATCCATTAAATGCATATCAAGCTTTTCATATACAGTCAGACAAATTAGATATCTCAATGTTATTGCATCCACCACAGGAGAATATGTCTCCTCATAATCAATACCAGGTCTTTGCGAGAATTCTTATGCAACAAGTCTCGTTTTATATCTTGTGACCTCATTCTTTTCATTTCTTTTCCTTCCAAATACCCATTTGCATCCTACAGGTTTGACACATTCTGGTGTCTGGAAGATTGGTCTAAAAACCTCACGTTTTGAAAGTGAGTTTAATTCTACCTGGATTGCTTCTTTCCATTTAACCCAATCATTTCTATGTTGACATTCTTATATGGATTTTGGATCAGAATCATCATCTTCATGAATAATATCATGAGCAACATTGTAAGCAAAAATGTTGTCAACAACTATATTATTTCGGTTCCATTTTTTTCCTGTTATAACATAGTTTATAGAAATTTCATTATTATCCTCAAATATTGAACTTTCATCAATACTTTTATCAGTAGTTGTATTCTGGATTTCTTCTGGAACATCCATATATTTCATTACATCATTTTGATTATTAACTACTTTTCTTTTCGAAGGATTTTTATCTTTGGAACCCATTGATCTACCACGCTTCTGGCGTACCCCAGACTCATTACTGACAACTTGTTGTATTGGGATATCAATTTTTGATGGAGCATTTACAGCTGATATATATGTTTAGTTACTCTCTTAGCATCTGTAAATACACCTGGTAATTGATTTGCTATATTTTGCAAATGAATTATCTTTTGAACTTTAAGTTCACATTAATCTGTACATGGATCTAAATGAGGTAATAACAATGCATCCCATGTAATCTCTTTTTCCAACTTCTTAATTCCTTCCCCTAATGTTGGAAAATTTATTTCATTAAAACGAAAATCAGCAAATCGTGCAGTAAATATATCACCCGTCAGGGGTTCAAGATATTTAATAATAGATGGGGAATCAAATCCAACATATATTCCTAACCTCCTTTGAGGATCCATCTTAATACGTTGTGATGGAGCAATTGGAACATATGTTGTACATCCAAAAAATTTTAGATGGGAAATATTTGGATGTTGGTCATAAACTAATTGCATTAGGGAGTACTTATTATAAGCTACTGGTATAAAATGTGTCTGTGATGCAACATGCAAAATAACATGACCCCATACAATGATACAAATATTGGTAGCTTCACTCTCATTAGGTTAGCGATTAATTGCAAGCGTTTTATAAATGATCCTGCTAAACCATTTGTGTATGAACATAAGCTACAGGATGTTCAACATTTAACCCAATGACCATACAATAATTATTGAATGTTTGAGATGTAAATTCACCAACATTATCAAGACGAATGGTCTTGATTGTATAACCAGGAAACTATGCTTTTAACTTAATTATTTGAGTAAGTAGCCTTGCAAATGCAAGATTTCGACTTGATTATAAACATACATGTGCCATCTGCTGGATGCGTCAATCAGTACCATGAAATATCTAAATGGTCCACTTGGTGGGTTAATAGGTCTACATATATCACCATGAATTTGTTCAAAAAATGTAAGTGATTCAGTCCCCACTTTAGCTGGTGATGGTCTAATGATTAATTTTCCTTGAGAGCAAGCATCACATGACAATTCATTAGATTGAAGAATCTTCTAGTTTTTTAATGGATGTTCATGTGAATTTTCAATAATTTTTCTCATCATTATTGATCCCAGATGACCTAATCGATCATGCCAAACACTGAATATTTCTAGATTCATGAACTTTTGGTTTATTGTTGCATAGCTTTCAATTACTCGTATATGAGTATAATATAATCCAAAAGAAAAGCAGACAATGTTTCTGATATACGTTTTTCATGTGAAACAATAAATGTGATATAGAAACACTCTATATTATTTTTACGATCAGTTACAACATGATAACTATTGTTACGTATATCTTTGAAGCTCAATAAGTTTTTTTTCAACTTGCTAGAGAACAAAACATTATTAATTGTGAATTTTGTTCCTTTATGCAATATAAAGTTTACTCTTTCAAAACCTTTAATCAAGTTTGCATAACCTGATATAGTATTGACTTTTGCTTCCAACATTGCCAATTTAGAAAAATATTTTCTATTTATAAGTATTGTGTGCGTAGTTGCGCAGTCTGCCAGATATAGATCTTCATTGCTTATTTTTTAGCCACTCAACATATGAAAACTGTTCATGTTTCTTCATTAAACAAAAATAATCACAATAAGAGATACATAACTTAAAATACAAAAATTCAAAGCTAAAAAAAAAAATATAAAAATAGATTTTTAAACAAACATTATTCTTGGATATTCTCAAAATCAAAAGAAGCACTTACTAATCCATTTATTACTTCAATCTTCTCTTCGGAAGATGCAAAAAAGTCTGTCATATCCAAATTTTTCATATTGGATGAGTCGAATATATCAGTATCTTGATAAGCAAGATTTACTTCCACATCTGTCTTGTACAATCTCATTGTACAGATGCCCCCACTCGCATGTCAACTACATGAACGAGTTAGATCATCTCGTTTGTGTCAAACATAGAGTGAACCACATCCATAGTGTTACCAGGATGAGGTTCCCAACCCTATCCATTTACTATAGACCATTTGGGTCATTGACTTAAACATGATCTTACGTGTGTGTCCACTACACACTGTTCAAGGTCTCATAAGCATGACCCTAGAGCTTAGTTTATTGGATTAAGTTTTAATTGCGAGATTACAAGATTTGAACAAAAATAACATTTTATTTATAAGCATCAAATAGTTACTAACTACACAAGTTTAGCATAAATTCCAACACTTTACATTTGGTATATCGGTAGTATATCTGATATACTTTACATTTAATATATCGGTAGTATATCTGATATACTTTGTGTTTATATATCAGTTAAATGATATCAGTTAAATGATATACTCTATATATATTCGTAGCATATTAGAGATATTTTGTATCTTGGTTTATTACTGATATACTTCATTTTAGATATGTTTATTTCACTGATTTACCTAACATTGAGTATATCAGTGAAATGAACACTATCATATGCGAATTATTAACATTGAGTATATCACTATTTCTATCACTATTATATTCTTGATATATCAATATAAATCACTAGCAAACATAAATCACTATTTGTGATATACCGTTGATATACTGAATATTAGCTTTTCCATTTCATTTATATATCTAAATAAAGCATATCAGTAGTATATCACTGATATACTTGATTTAGATTAATCTGATATGCCGATTATGAGTCACTGTTGTACTCTTAATATAGTAAGTATTTCTTATTTTTGCTATACGTAAATAAAGTATATCGATAATATATCATACAGAAATATACTTAATATTAGTGAAATAAAACAGACATCAGTAGTATATCACACTGATATATTCAACTTACTAATTTATTTTCGAACAAATTCAAATAAGTATATTAGTAGTGTATCAATGACATACTCTACATTAGGTATATTGTTGGTTTATCAACATTATACTATTGATAGATTACTGAAAACTTTTTATTAAACAACACTCGTGATAAATCAAGTATATCAATATTGCACTTACGGATATACTCTTGATTAACTTCAAATAAGAATATCAGTAGTATATCATGTAGTTACCTTTTAGTTAGACATATTAGATCTATCGTTAGAATATCAATACGCAGGATAACATTTTCTACTTTCTACTACATATGGTTGGGTTGGGCCATAGAATTTGTTATTTTTGCAAATTAGATTCATCAATGACACGCATTGCAATTCTCCTAATTTAGAATGCTATCTATGCAAGTGACCCTATTTATAAACTATACCATTTTATCTTACAAATACAATATTATTGGTTAGCATGAACCTAACTCAACTATTTAAAAACATAAATATCAACAAAGAGATCTGAGGTTTAAATCTTCACCTTGACCTGATGAACTTAAAAAAAACTATTATACAAAATATACAAAAATGTGATTTTGTGTATTTTAAAGAGCTGTTTGGGGCACTGAGTAAGTTATAATAACGTGGGTTATAATAATCGATGAGTTATAATAGTTTCTTAAATAATATAATATTATTTAAAATGTAGATTATTTAATCAGAATTATAATACTTTGTGTTAGGGGCAAAGTATTCCACAAATTATGTCCCAAACTATGCTAATCCCTTGTTTGGAATCCCAAGATTTGGGATGATTTCAAATCCATTATGATTTGAAATCATTTCCTACGTTTGGATGTCACAAAAACGTGAGGGATTTGAAATTTTGTTTTTTTTTTAAAAAAAAAATTCTATTTCAAATAGGTCGGATTTGGTGAAATTTTAAGTTTCAAACAATATGTTTCCAATTTTGTCCAATCCAATACGATAATTTCAATTTTTCTCTATTCAACTTCATACTATCAATATTTCTTCTATATTCAAACTCAAAGCTAAAAGCAAATTCAAGATTAGATTTTCAGTTTATTTCTTTAATTTTTTATTTTTTTAAATTACAAAAGTGTTTTTTTTGCTTTGTTAATCTTCTTAAACTTTTTTTTAATTTATTGATCTGGTCCCTTTTTATATATATTGATTCAATGGATTATTTTCGTGTATATTTTGTTAGTTTTGTGTTTTCATACCTTGGGTTGAAGAAGAAATCAACAACAAAAAAATTCTTTTAATTTTTTTTCTCCATTGCTGCACAAAACAAATTAAATCTCTTGATGGATTTTCTTTAGATTGGATTCAATTTATATATATATATATTTAAATTAATACATTTGTAATTTTTTATTTTCATTTTTAACGATAATGATAACATTTGTACATTTTAATTTAATAAATTGACTTATTTTGATTATTGGTATGTTTTCATGTTTATATGTATTTGATATTATTATTTGATATTAAAATATTTTATCACAAATTAAAATAATCTCCTACAAAATCCATAAGGGCATAACAATAAAATATTATACTTTATTTTTATTTATTAGGATCCAAACGAAGAATTTTAATTTTGATGGTTTCAAATCAATTTGGTTCTAAACGCAAATACAAATTTAAAATAATTTCCATATTTTAAAATGGTAGAATTTGAAAACATTTCTTACATGTTCCATTGGAGCATAAATGTTTAACTCTATTTTTTTTTCTTTCAAATAGTAGTAAAAAAAACCAGGAAATTAATCGGCTAAAAGATGGACTATGATTGTCAATCTGATGTTCAAGGTACGGCGCCAAAATCTTCCCCCATGGCTTAAAGCGCCGATTGATGGAAGAGACGAACAGTTCTGTGAAATTTAATCTGAGAGGTTGCTTGGGCTCGGATATTGATCAGTAAGCACGCTATTCAACCTATTTTATGATTTTGTGGTGAATATCAATTCACATTTCTTGCAGCTAAACCTCCATGGGAGCAGAGTGAATAATCTGAGATGTTTCTTGTGCTCGGATATTGATCGGTAAACACGCTATTCAACCTCTTTCATGATTTTATGGTCAATATCAATTCAGACTAGTTTAATTTTGCCCTACTTGCGAACCTGTTTGATTGATAGAATTGTAATTAGGTTCGCTGAAAATTGGTAAGGCCCTGGATAGTGACGACTGAATCGTTGTCTTTCAGTGTAATTTAGAATATGCAGGAAGGATTGTGGCTAAAAAGATTTGTGGAAATTGAAATTTTGACGATAGGGAAGATTCTATCTGAATTGTGCGAAAGATATTAAGTTCTTCCGTGAACTCGAACCGTGTGCTTATTGTTACTGTCTGTAAGCTGTTTGATTCATGTCCTTGAGGCAATGGGCAGAGCAGATTTAGATTAAAGAAAGAAAGTTTGCATGTTAATTCCAAAGACAAGTTTCATTTGATGAAGTGGTGTTGAGATGAAGAAACTATCAGTTCTAAACAGCAATTGAAAACATATGAAACTCTTGAATATCGTGTTCATCTTTTTATCCTGTCTTAGAAAATCACCAAAGCCTGAAGGATTAGATATGTATTTTAAGATTATGTACACAGTACACGTAAGTTCTGTTCATTAATATAAATACTTGAACATTGCTTGCAGTTCAAGAGAATGTAATGGCAACTCCAATGAGAGTGTTATCTGCCTATCCAAGAACTATTAAGTTTCAATCTCTGAAATACGTGAAAACAAGAGTTTCTGTTCCGGGCCTCACAGCTTGCTTTTTCGACACTTATGTGCTCCATGGTCAACTTCACCATCCGTGCTGTTCCTTCTATGTGACCAAACCTTCAGTGCTAAAGAACTTCAAGTAAGTTGCTGTCATGGTGGATAACCATATCCAATTGTTTACTTAAGGTAGTTGTAGTTGCCAGGGTCTAGGGTCTAGGATAGTTATGCAATTCTTTTATGGCGTTAGGAGCAGTGAAATGTTGAATTTAACACGTGATGATTCCTCTCGATTTCAAAGTTGTTCAAGAAATGGAAATGATAAAGTCAGTCAAGAAGCTTCTTGTTTTAAGCCTTTTCTGCATCTCTCAATTACTGTGCTATACAAGTTGTCCTCTATAGTTTCCATACTTGGTTGAACACGTAAACTTCATAAGTTCTTTGCAAAGCATATAATGAAAATGCTCTTGGGCCCTTGGCAACACAAGGGAATTGATGTTTGTGTCCTTGTGGATTCATCTCAAAGGGAGACTGATATAGGAAAGAGAACAGATGGCATGATGTTGAACAAATATTCTCATAGCCCCTCACAGGAGAAAACTTTTAAGCTATATTTAACAATACTTGGAAAGAAACCTCATGGTCAGATTAGTCTATGTTTGTAATTTGTTATTATTCTTTTTGGTACAGGAAGATGGCTTTGTCCATTAGGAGCAGTGTGGAAGGGAGTCCATTTGATCCTCCATCAAATAGCTCCAATGGCAGAACGAGACTGATAAGGATTATTCAAGCTATTCAAACCAAGTTGAATGCGAGAATCAACGAGTTAAGGAAAAATCTTCCATTGAAGATACTCTTCTTCTTGGTTGGGTTTTACAGTGCCACTGCATTTGCAACTGTTATTGGTCAAACAGGTGACTGGGATGTTCTATCAGCTGCATTGGCTGTGGCTATTGTGGAAGGGATTGGGGCCCTCATGTATAGGGCTTCTCTTCCTATTTTGAACAAGATTAAAGGCTTAATAACCATGTTCAATTATTGGAAGGCTGGGCTTTCCATGGGCCTTTTCTTGGATTCTTTTAAATATGAAATGGATGACATTTTTGGGTTATATAACCTCTTCCATTTATACTTAGAAAATGTAATTCATATAATTTATTAACACATTCATGGCTGTATATCTTCAAATTCCATTAACTTGGGTTTTCGCTTTTCCAAGTTCTGAGTACAGATGATGGCACATATCCCATTCATGGATCTGAAGCCCTGGGAAAAACATGGTCGCTGTTTGAAGGTTTTTCTAAGAACTGTGAGTTACTTAACTTGAGAAAGCTTTTGAATTCCTGCTGTCAAACCTACTAGCTGGACCTTCTGACTTGTGAATTGTAGGGTCTTTGGTAAATTGCTGTAGTTATTAAAACTAAATACGATGTTGTAGGGAAAAAACATATCGACCTGGGTGTAGCTCTACTGGTGCGAACATTAGGAACTTTCACATCATATCATAGGTTGGAATTCTCACCCATATTTGCATTGTAATATGGAAAGTCTGAACATTTTTGGTATTTTTTCTATTTATCAAATTCAATCGGGTCTTCCAGAAAGATATCATACTCTTTTGCAAAACACTAGTATTCTCGGGTCAAATGCAACAACAGGGTAGTCTTTGAAACTAAATACAATAAAGAAGTGGTTTGGGAAACTATTTTAAAAAATGGGGTGGATTGTTTTGTCTTATTAGAATGCAAGAGACACATTCAAATATATATATATATATATATATATATATATATATATATATATATATTTAAATAACAATGAAACCTATCAATCATATTAAAAATTATATATTTTTTAAAAAATATTAATCAAATCATAACTAACCATCAAATCATTTTATTCTAATACTACTCATCTATCTTTTAAAGATTTATGGATTATGAAAATTTACCAAATATATATATTTTTTATTTTTCTTGTTTAATTGTTATTGTTGTTCTTGATATATAACATAATTTATATCCTTAAGGATTACTTTTTATTTGGTAGAATGAATTCTTAGGTTTGGCTTAGACTAAACTTTCCACCAATTATGAACCTGTAAAACATAAGAAAAATCAATCAGTAATTAAAAAAAACTAAATATGTTAAATGTTAATAATATAACCTACATTTTTCAAGTTGGAATAAGGAAGTAAAATTCGACAAAGAAAGATGATTTGAGAGTGTTATTTCTGAATGATGGTGGGGCTTTTTTTTAGAGATAGAAGGTATGAAGAGAAGAAAAAGAGGTGGGGTGATATGTTAGATAAAATGAAGAGGAGAAGAAGAGGTGGGGCAATGGGTGAGAGAAAATGAAGAGAAGATGAACAAGGTAGAAATTTATAGTTGAAAAATAATAATAACAACTTTTTGAGTATTCATTACTTCGAAAACCAACTTCTTTTGATAATTAATGGTCCTCGTAAACCAAAGCATATCGAATTTAAGGTGGTCTAGAGAGGGTTGAGTGATTTTTTTATATTAATGGTCCTCGAAAATGCGTCTCACCTTGGAAGTTGTGGGAATCAAAATAAAGTTGAATGCGTCTCTTGTAAAGACGCATTCAAGCCATCACCTCGACCCATCAATCAATTTGGCATCAGATGAAGTGACGCGTCATTGACGAGTGGCGCGTCAGTTTCCATCTGTTGGTTGCGTGTTTGCGAAAATTTTTTGACGCATTGACTGGGTTTGAACGTAATGCGTTGGTTCGAGTGTGACGCATTCCATATTGAATATGTATTCCCAACTAATGTTCTAATAAAGACAAAAAACCAACTCATTTTTTTGCAAATAGTTTTGTAAAAACTTTGTTTTTTGCCATAAGTTTTTTTAAAAAATCCCATTTCTATAATTCACCCTAGTATTCTCTCTAATGTTCATAAAAATAGGTTAAATTGTGAATTTGAAGTTTTCAAAAATTTCAATGTGGTTCTTATGATTTATGTTTAATTTCAATTTGGACCTAGGGTGTTTTGTTCCCCAGGGGGAACAGTAGGAGGGGAATGCCCCGCAAGCTAATTGGTCCCATCATTGGCCCTCGCCATTTATATATTATTTATTATGAATTATAGTATTCAAATTTAAGATTTGATTGTTTAATGACTTATAAGATGTTATGAATAATTTGATATGTAGAAACTCAGAACTATTTCTAATTGATATGTATTTATAATATACTTTGATATGAAATATTATTTCTAATTGATATGTATTTATAATATACTTTGATATGAAATATTATTTATTTTTATTACGAAGTTTAAGAAAATTCTCTTTAAATAGGGATTCTCCATGAGGAACTAACTATTTAATTAAAAGTTTTTCAGCAATTTTTTTTTAATGTTTTACAAAGAAAAACTAAACCCCGATTGAATTTCTACCCCAATCCTTGTGAAAATTTGTAGAGATGGAAAATAAAATGTTGGTAGGGATGGGATGGAGAGGGAGACTAGGAAGTCATCCTAGTCTTCGCCAGACCTATGAACATCTCTATTTGAATCCAATAGCTTTCGTCGTACCAAAAAAGCATTTTTTTCCTTTTAACAAAGAGATGACTACATACATGACTAACTCAACCTCACGAGTGTTCATAATTTCAAACATTTTCAATATTGTCTATAAGAAGTCTAATAAAACCTAAGACACATGAAGATTGATAAAGCTCCAAAATATATACTTAGGTTTAAAATATATTTTCAAACAAATCAATCTCAAAATATATGGTAATTTCTAACTAGATACTATTTTCCATATTCATCCCATTTATCTTCGATTCATAAATCTTTTTTTCAAAGAGCAATTGTGGATATAAAATAAGTAAATACGAATAAATGATAATAGACAAAATGTTGAAGCTCGAAAAAAAAAAAAAGACAAAAAGTTATTATTATAGGAGAATACATTATTTATTATAAACATTACACATGTAAATGCTCATTCCACATGCCCCTTTGATTAGGGGTGTACATAAGCCGGGTTGGGTTGGGTTGAGGGAGATTTTTGGACCAACCAAAAATTTGGGTTGGTCATTCCTTCAACCCAACCAACCCTATTCATGAGTAAATTTGACCCAACCCAACCCAATATTTTCGGTTGGGTTGGGTTGGGTCAATCACCAAGTTAACTTTTTTATTTTTAATTATTTTTAAATTATTTAAAATATTTTTTTCTTGAATTAATAACTAAAATCACATGAAATTCAAATATCAAACTTCAAAATCCATAACATCTTAACATTTTGTTAGAAATCTAGAAGAAAACATAAGAAATTAACAAATAATTCATTTATAAGTATATATTTAATTAAAATAAAATTAAAAAATATAAACTTTGGGTTGGGTTGGTTTGGGTTGGGTCAACCCGAGCCTAAAAGGCCCAACCCGAGAACCGACCCGAACTTTTCGGTTCTTCAAACTTCTAACCCAACCCAAACCGAAAAAAAATCTAACCCTACCCAACCCTTAAGGTTTGGGTTGGGTAGTCCGGGTTGGTCGGGTTACCGGGTTACTTGTACACCCCTACCTTTGATACCCATGCCAAGTGACAAGTTCTCTATAGCCAAAGTGTCTCCCATGTGTCCAACAAAGTTGTGTCCAAATGGACCACATCATGCTCTCCAAATTGCTTATAAATAGTGGCTTTTGGTGGATAATGAAACATACACAATTTGGTGAAATGAAAACTTCTTCAATCTTGTTTATTCTCTCCCATTTGTCTCTAATTTATTTTTATTTAATTTTGCCATACAATTCCATTATCTTTTCTTTATTATATATATATATATATCTAATTTCCATTCTCCTTTTTTATTTATTTATTATTATTATTATTATTATATGTTTTGGTAAAGTTTTGGTGCCCGGTTTTGCCTTTCAATTTCACAACAATATTAAAAATATAATGACAATAAGAGAATATAATACAAATAGTGGCACCGAAAAAAAGATTTTAACCATAAAGACACATAGCTCAACTGGCATTAAGTATGACTCATGTCCAAGAAGTCATGGGTTTGAATCTCACCATCCCCAATTGTTGATGTACTAAAGAAAAAAAACCAGGGTTGTTAGGATTGTTTTGTAACCTCCTCTCAATCTTTAAATTTTTTAAATTTAATTTTCAATCCTAGATTTTGTTATTTGAAAAAATCTAACCTACTTTCTAACACATTTTTCGAATTTGATTAGTTAAATTTAAATATTTTTCTTGTTGCACCAAACCTTTAGCTATCAGGTTAATTACACAAATAGGACATTTGAAACCTCAAATTATATAAATGTCAAGATTTCAAACAAATTTCAGCTTGAAAAATTAGATGTAATGTCTACAAATAAATACACATAATAAAAAAATGTTTCATATTTGAGATTATGACTATCAATTTTTTTGGAGAAAGTGCAAATAAAAAAAGAGAAATTTTAATGGGATGATAAATTTTAAGTGCAAATTTATCATCCATTTTTTCCTTTTGCAAATGCAACAAAATTTTAGGTTTTTCCTTTTATATTTTTTTGGAATTCCTATTTTACCCTTCCTTCTTTTTTCTCTTGTATTCCTTTATTCTTTCTTGTGATGTACTGTTGTGAAGCAACCTAGACTGCAACACGACGAGGACTCGTGCAAGGTACTGCAAACCAACTACATCCTCAACGACTAGCCGATGACCTCAGATCTACAGAGCTTGAGCGACAGTTGTGTGGGCGATGTAGATCCAACTGCTCAACGTGCGAACAAAATCGGTGCGGCGAACAGTGGAACTCCGACAAGGCTTGAGGGGTCAATGTTTGCTACTCTATCGTCCTTGCAACCAGTACAACTGCAAACCATCCTCAACTCCTTGAACTCGAGATCGCTCGTGTTGTTGTCGAGTGGGAATGTAGCTACTACATTCTTCATGGCGGTGATGAGTAATGTGTCAATTGTGGCGAATAATGCAGCCTGCAATCCTATGGGAAACACTAGCATTTTACTAGACACTTTGAAAGCTCATTGATGTCGACGACAAACCACGAAGCGGATCGGCGATGTCGTCGCGAGAGGATGGGTTATGGCGGCCACGCAATGATGGCGAGTAGATCCGATGCATCGAGTCTTGGATCTGCGACGTGGGACGCCATTCGGATGCAGGTGGCTCAGGGGAATGACCTCCGACAAGGCTTTCAAGGGTCTGATGTTGCGTGAAATTAATATTGCAATACCGCAAGTGTACGAGTCAAGTTCTAATATAGTGATTTTGAGTTCAGAGTATCGTCCTAGGAATGGTTTTCTAGATTGATTAATTACCAAGATACTAATTCTTAACTTTATCTAAAGTAACAGAAATTGGAATAAAGGTGAAAATAAAGATAAAAAGATAGATATACAAGTGGAGACACGAATAATATAGAATTGTTAGGGGGATTGATTTCACAAGTTAATTCCTTAATTAACACATGCAATTGACTATGGTTGTGGGATTATAAACAAGAAGTTAAAGATATTCAAAATAACTCTCTCGAGCTCCAATGATTCTCATGCACAACAATAAATCCTAAAGTTATTTTATGAATTTCAAAAGCATGCATGACATTAAGCTACTTCTTATAATTTTTCCCAAAGAACCCAAGTCACTCTCGTGCCCAGATTTACTAAGGGTCTTGGCAACTATGCTCTAATCTAAGTCTATTCTCTCGAAATCAACTTAAACCAACAAATCATGCTAAACTTGACCAAAGAAAAGCAAGCATTTAAGGAAGAATTGTAAAAAATAAAGCAACACAAACATAAGTTCAATACATACTTAAAACAAGTTCATAACAAGCTAGACAATCACCCAACTAAGAAAATTAGCTACTCATAATCACCATAAAAACATGCTAATCCCATAGAAGAGTCTATAAACTAAGTTACAAACTAAAAGAAAGAGAAATAAAACTCGTAGGTGTCGATACCGATCCCTCGTTCCCGAGCTCCCGTCACGATCTCAGACCTCCACTCACGTCTTGGCCCTCAAGGAGTGCTCTTCTTCTCCTTTTAGAGTGTGTATTTCGAAATTATATAAAAAAATCTATCAAATTCGGCTCCAATTGCAATGGGTACATCATATTGTATTTATACTAAAAATGGGAACTGCGTTGCAACCCCATGGGCGACGTTGCAACGTCGTGCCCTAGGTGGTAAACAAATAAGGAAATTGCATGCGGCGTTGCAACGCCGCTACCCTAACACGCATGCCTCTTATTGGATCGGCGTTGCAACAAGACTTCCCATATGTGGTGTGGTCTGCTGAACAAAAACCAACGTGTTGATCCTATGGGATTATGGGAACCCTAGGATCAACTTATAAATAGTAGGTTATGGTCCCCAATATACTATGCCTGTTTAGCCTCCTATTCCCCATCTAATAGAAAGGACTTTCCATTCTGGATTAGGTTGCAGACCATGAACCAAATTTATGGATTCAATACATCTGAAGGTTCCAGATAATTCTAAATCTCTTTTGATTTAAGCTTTCTTCCATGCATAGATCCTTAGAACAAACTAGTTATGATTGTTCTTGATCTGTATGTCCTTATTCTAGAATAATTATGGCTTGATTTTGTTAATAAATTTCCAACAAGTGGTATCAGAGCTATGTTTTGCATGGTTGTTGGCTGAATCTTTAATTTTCTTTTGGCATATTGATTTGTGATTAAATTCATGAGTTATTTTTCCTTCAATAACCATTAGTCAACATGATTTAAGATTCTTTTGAGTTACAAGAATCGTTGAGTATTTTTCATGATTTTTCTTAAAAAAAAAGGAAGGTTATTTTTCCTTCAATAACCATTAGTCAACATGATTTAAGATTCTTTTGAGTTACAAGAATCGTTGAGCATTTTTCATGATTTTTCTTAAAAAAAAGGAAGGTTGCGACAATTGCCGCATCAAGAACCAACCAGGTGCTAGGGCATTCGGTTGCGCCCTAACGTCAAGTCAACTTTTGTCGTGGGCTTAACCCATTATATGTTTTTTATAAAAAAAAACCTATATATTAATTCAATTTATAGTTTACTGTTTTATTTATTTGATTTAAATAAATAATAAACAAATAAAGTTTAATTATGAATTAAGATATTCATTATGCTTTATGTCTTACATTTGGGCATAATAAAATTAGAGAATAATTACATAATTATGGTTTTCCTATTGAAGATATTTTATGAAGTGTATATCTGTTATGAATTTAGGCTTTATGTTTTAGGCCTAACTTAATAAAGTATAGAGAATTTTAAAATTTTCATTTATGGGGTGCTTATTAAGGTATCAAGAATTTAGCACAATTTGTATAATTTCTTTTGAATGTTTCTAAATAGAGCGATTTAGAGATGTAACGTATTTGTTATTTATGCGGATTGTGATCGGCCCAAAGGAAGGTTACAATTTGGCCAAACAACAAAGACACATACAATAATAAATATGAATAACATAAGGTTGTGCCCTTGAAGTTGTTAAATCGACCCAAAGGAAGACTTTCACCTAAAAGGGATAAGTTATTAATATTTAATTATTGATTCAGTTTTTATTTTATTTTTTAGGATTTTTTTCCATTATTGAATTATGCAAGTAAAAATATTATTCTTAATTTTAAAAATGATTTTGGTAATTTCATTTTCATGAAGATAAAATTAAGAATAATTAAAGATAAATATTTTGCATAATAATTTTTTGTTGGTGTTAGTTTGATGGATCATGCTGCCAAAGTAGCTTCTGATTTATGATATTGACATCTTCAAAATTAATTAGATGTTTGTGGATCTGTTGTTTATGCATTCTGATTGTCGGTCCAAAGGAAGACGTTAGTCTGGCCAAATAATAGGTACACTTGTGGTTAATTGGTGATAAACATTGATAATTTAAAGTTATGCCATGTGAGTGATTGTCGGCCCAAAGGAAGGCTTTCACTTGACAGATTTGGTTATTAATGTTTTTATCAACATGTTAAGAGTACCGTTTACAAGTTGATAGTCGACCTAAAGGAAGGTTGTCAATGTTGTGTTTGGTATCTTGTTGTCCTCATAAAGTTTAAAGCTGTTGTATTTTATAAATACTGATGTTATTTATGAGCATATTGATTGAGTTATTATTAATATTAAATTATTGCCTTATTCTTGGATTTAAGAATATTTTTGTTTAAATTTCATCTTTTAAAATTGTGATGAAGATAGAGACACTTCTATTTTTCACTTAGCAACATCCCTTTAAGTTTACACGAGAGTTTGAAAAATAGAATTATCTTAATTGCATAAGTTTTATGATGATGAGGTGCAATATTCAAGGGACTTATGTGTAATAAATGAAATAATTAGGAAGTTCCTTTAAAAGACAAGGATTGTTCTAAAAGAACATAAAAGAAGAGACACATAAACTTTTGGTTGAATGTGTCATAAGAACAAAGGAACATAAAGGGGTACACCTAAAGGATCAAATGCACTAAATTTGTACTAATCTAAGATTGGCTTGTACATTTGATGTGTTTTTTAAAAAAACACTATTTCATAAATCTACAATGAGTTACGAAACTCATAAGGATAGGCAAACTTTTAATGAGTTAATCTTTGACGGTATGTTTAAAGAAAATTAAGTTAAGTATGAAAAGATAAGGGGTACTCAATTAACTATTTTCTTAAGGGAAGAAATTAAAGTTGACATAAAGCTGCATTTGGAACATATTATATCAAGTCATTAAGAATTAGGATTTAGATCTCTCCTAATATTTTTTTTAGAAAATTTGAGTATGAAGAAAAATATGTTCCTAGTTGGTTTGGCTCTTATATCAGAACTTACGTATGTTTAATAAACTCTTATACTTCTATTCATTGGTAATGATTGATCATTTGGCTTAATAGATCATCAAAGTGATATTATGTATAATCAAGGAGACAATAGTAAAACAGTCTCATTAAGTGGGATTGAGTGTTTTAGCATCTTGGAACTGACTTTCACAACATATTCCCTATGACTTCTTGAAATGTTTAATAGGATTATAAAATTTTCAAAGCAATTAACTCTCTTTGAAGACACCTATATTTGATATATTAGAGTCTTTAGTTCTAGATATCTTAAAAGTCATAGATCAGTTTATAGTTGTGCAACACTATAAAATATGATGGATTAGGAGGAGAACATCTGAGACACTTTGCTAACTCCTTTGAGGGTTTTATAAGGAATTAAATAATACCTAATATTTAGGTAAACACGAGAACTGTATGGCTTACAGAGTCTTTCAAAGCTTATAAAGATGTGGTTAAAGGTGAAAAATATCATTTTTCTTTACATTCACTCACTTTGAGAAAAGTACTCAAGATTGCAACATAAGGCTTAAGTAGTGTACCGACAAAGCAACAACTGAATTCCTAGTAATTCAAGATTAAGCAATAGCTTAACATTAGGTTTTTTTATTTAGGGATGCCCAACTAATATTTGGTTTTGAAGGTCAATAAAGACAACTTCAATTTAAAGATTATTAGTTGTCACTCTATGTACACTTGTTATTTTCATATTTTGTAAAATTAATTCCCACTTGAAAGTTTGTTTGCATGAGATCCTAAAAGTCTCTCAAGAATGTTGAGTTTGAGGGGGAAGATAAAATGAGGAAGATTGTCATTAGGAAAAGAGAAATTGAGTTGTTTTTTCTCTTTGTGATAACATTAGTAAAGGTTATTCCCATTTAAGTAAAACAAACTCAACATTATTAAAACATTATTACACTAATTATAAGAGATAGGAAAAGTACACTTAAAGGCTTGTAATTTTGATTTAAAAGTAAAATGAAGAGGATTCAATTAACTTCCCCTTAAGTTAAACAAAAGCATATCTCTTAAAAGAAGAACTGATGTCATAAAGAATTAGGTAACTTGTCATATTGCCTTTAAAGGAAATGTTGAGAGACATAAAGTTTGTCTAGTTACTACGGTTTCTTTTTATTGGTGTTATTAGAGATTTTCTTGTAAGTTTATTCTAACACTTAGTAACCCTTTGTTTTCTTTTTCTTAGAGTTATGTTAAGTTAATATAAGAATTGATTTCTCAATTGTATGATCTATAAAGTCAAAACTTGTAAAATGTAAAACTTTTGATTCAGTATCACAAAATGTCAAAAGTTAAAATTCATCTGTGATCTCAATAAAGAATTATTATCTATTATTTCATAAGTTCCAACCAGTAACTATCACATTTAGGATCTTGAGAGTGATAACTATGAGTTACAGATTCAATGGGAGTAAGTTAATTTTTCAGTATAATATGTCTATGACATAGTAAAGTTATGGTACAAGAGACAGAAATTTATATATGCATCTCTTTTATTGTGAAATGATATTGTGAGATCAATCTCAAGTAACATTGAGATTTCACAAAAGAGTTATGCCATAAAAAATTTTAAGTTTTCTATCATAAAGTTTTATGCGCTAGAAAAATCATCGAAGAAGACAAGAAATGTCTCAATAAAAGTCCGTTGAATACACTGAAGAATTTCATGATGAAGTTCAAACGCTTCCGCTCCATTATTCATATCAAGAATAATAGCGATTATGTTGATAACACTTATTAGGATTTAAAGAGTTTTAAGGTGCTTAACAAAAGGATACATGCTCACTTATCAAAATCAGATAAAGTAGAGATTATAAGGCAAATTGATTTTGATAATATGAATTGCCAACATAAACTATTTTTGAGGTGGTTCAAATGTGCCACCGTCATAATTGTGATAAATAGCTTCCACAATTGAAAATTGTTAACCTTGTCATTAGGTTGTCTTGACAAGAATTTGTTTTTCCATATTACAACAAAAAAAAAAACTTTTATATGAGAATTATAAGCTTTAATTGGTAAAGAAAATTCAGAGTGTTGATTGTGTCTAAAGAAATACAACTCCATCATTGCGGATCCGCTCATTATGAACTTTCACGCAGTTTCAGGAGCATAACGCTCATACAAGTGTGAAAACTATGGTATGACAGTTGAGTGGGAGTTTATGACTTCTTAAAGTAGACACATAAGTTTTGTTTTTTGCAAAATAAGGAAGATGAATTATCTTTTGTTACTTTGAATGATTTTCTTTCTAATTGTAGTTTGACATAGGCTAGAAAGAATACAGTTTGATCTCTCTAAAGAATGAAGTAGGACCAGTTGGAAATAGACATGTTTAGATCACATTACATGTAATTTCCATGCTGCTCTTCCACACTTGATCCATGTCATCGAGTATATTTGGTGTGGTGATCATTGTAGGCTGAGTTGCGACTATACATGTGACAAAAGTTGCCTTGGTTACTCATTAGTATACAAAATGGACCGGATTGTGATTATATGGATTTTTTTTTTTAAAAAAATAGCATTGAGTTATGCACCACAAAATAAATGAATTATTGTTGATAAGAGAATTGTTACCCAAGTGGGAGATTGTTGGAATTAATTCATATATGGGTAAAAAATTATATGACAATTATATTTGGGCTATTTAAATGGGCATATTGTGTGGTCTTGATAATGAGCCCTAGACTTCTGATAGCATGCAAATATGCTATCCTATTTCTCATATTTTAGCTAATTTTTATACTTAAAACATAGGCTTTCATGGCATTTTATGGTTAATTTCAGGAAATTGAGATTGAGAAGCAAAAATAGAGTGTTCGAGACTATTTTGGTGCAATTTGGAGCATGTGTATGCTTAATTGAAGACCCAAGAAAAATATAGATGTATTTTGAGTATAAGAAATATACTGAGAGATTTTACATCGAATTATGATTCCAACACATCAAACCGAAGGTCATTCGGACACCAAAGCGAAAAGATATGACAAAAATGATTGTAGTGGGATGGCTGGCAGCAAGCACAACGTTGCAACGCCAACCCTAGCATTGCAACGTTGTGCCAACTTCCTATAAATACATCCTTATGAGCCCATTCGAAAGGGAGCCGAATTGTATGAAATTTTAGACCTATTTTTTACTCTTACACTAAAAAAGGAGCAGAATATTATTCTTTGGGGGCCAAACACGTGTGAGGAGACTCGAGATCGTGACAGGAGCTCGGGAACGAAGGACCGACATCATCACCGACGAGTTTTCTTTCTTCTTCCTTTTCGCTTGTAGTTTTGTTATAGACTCTAATATGACTTTAGCTTGTTTTTATGGTGATTATGAGTAGCTAATTGTCGTAGTTAAGGGGTTGATTAGCATGTTATGAACTTATTTAAGTATGTATTGAACTTTGTTTGTGTTATTTTATTTTTGGTAATTCGTTCTTAAATTACTTGATCTTGTTGGTTTAAGTGGACTCGAGAGAAAGAAGGTTAGATTAGAGCAAAGTTGCCAAAACTCTTAGAAACTCGGGCACGAGAGTGACCTAGAATTCTCTGGAAAACATTTAAGAAGTTGCTTAATGTCGTGCATGCTTTTAAATTTCACAAGGAAACAATAGGATTTATCGCTATGCATGAGAATCACTATGGATCGAGAGATTCTTTTGAGTACCTTTACTTCTTGTTTATAAATTCACAATCATAGTTCATACATGTGCTAAATAAGGAATTAATTTGTGAGATCAATTTCCTTAACAATTCTATCATATTCGTGTCTCCACTTGTATATTTACTTTTCTTTATCTTTGTTTCCACCTTTATCAAAGTTTTGTTGCTTTAGCTAAAATTAAGAATCAGTATCTTGGTAGTTAATCAATCTAGAAAACCATTCCTGAGGACGATACTTGGAACTCAAATCACTATATTAAAACTTGACCCGTACACTTGAGGTATTACAATATAATTTTACGCAACAACTTCCCATATGTGGCGTGGTCTGTTGAGCAGAAACCAACGTGTTGATCCTAGGGGATTATGGGAACCCTAGGATCAACTTATAAATAGTAGGTTATGGTCCCCAATATACTATGCTTCTTTAGCCTTCTATTCCCCATCTAATAGAAAGGACTTCCCATTCTGGACTAGGTTGCATAGTTGAGGATAGGGGTGTACAACTAACCCGGTAACCTGAGAAACCCGAACTACCCAACTCAAACCGTAAGGGTTTGGTAGGGTTAGGTTTTTTTTCGGTTTGGGTTGGGTTAGAAGTTTGGAGAACCGAAAAGTTTGGGTTAGTTCTCCGGTTGGGCTTTTTAGGCTCGGGTTGACCCAACCCAACCCAACCCAAAGTTTATATTTTTTAAATTTTATTTTAATTGAATATATACTTATAAATGAATCATTTGTCAATTTCTTAAGTTTTTCTTCTAGACTTCTAACAAATGTTAAGATGTTATGAATTTTGAAGTTTGATATTTGAATTTTATGTGATTTTAGTTATTAATTCAATAAAAAATATTTTAAATAATTTAAAAATTATAAAAAAATTAATCCAGTGACCCAACCCAACCCAACCCGAAAATATTGGGTTAGGTTGAGTTACTCTTATCAATATGGTTGGTTGGGTTGAAGGAATGACAAACCCGAATTTTCGGGTTGGTCCAAAAATCTCTCCCAACCTAACCCAACCCGGCTTATGTACACCCCTAATTGAGAAAGACCATAAACCAAATTTATGGATTCAATACATCTAAAGGTTCCAGGTAATTCTAAATCTCTTTTGATTTAAGCTTTCTTCCATGCATAGATACTTAGAACAAACTGGTCATGATTGTTCTTGATCTGTATGTCCTTATTCTGGAATAATTATGACTTGATTTTGTTAATAAATTTCCAACATTATTGTCTCTTACATTTGGGAGGAATGATAAGAAAATACCATATATAGGTAGAAAAGGTATTACTATCCAAAATGTTAGGATCGTATGTGATTTTAATATGTGCTTCACTTTTACTGGGGTTGGTTGGGAAGGTGTTGTCATGACTCACTATCTTCATGGAATCTTTATAAAAGGTCCTATTTAAAATTTTCCTATCCACCTAAAGGTTTATTTTGAAAATTTTAATATTAAACTTTGCATGGTTTATAAACATTTTTTTACCATGCATTTTTTTACCCGATGACTACCGACAACGATAACTCCGACGACCACTTCGACAATTCAACCACCTCATCAACTCGACCACCCTAACAATCCAACAATCTAGTTAATTTTTTAAAAAGTTAAAATAAAGCTAAAAAATGACTATTAAACATTTTTTTTTTTTGCACAATAACATGCAAATATACTCTCAAAACCTTTGAACTTTGTGAAATTTTTACAAATGTACACTATGGCTCAATTTTGTAAATTCTTTTTTAAAAGTTAGAAATAAAATGATGTTTTTTTCTTTCGCACAAAGACGTGTTATATCCTTGTGTTTCATGTCAGTTGCAACGGTTTTGGACTGTGTATCTGTATGTGTGAATTCGTGGTGGGGTGTTCAAAAACCTTGATGATCCAAAGAACTCGATCAACTCAATCCAATTCTACGATTTGAGTTTGGGTTGGGTTAAAAAAAAAAAAAAACTTTATGAGTTGGGTTGGTTCGTGGTTCACCAAAAATTAGTTTGGGTTGAATCTAGAATCGGACCAACCCAAACTTCATATTATTTTTAGAAAAATATTTTTTTACTTATATTATAACTATATGTACATATATTTATTTTAATTTTATAAATATTTTTAGATTATTTATTCTTCAATAACCTTTTAAAATAAGTTTTTGAGTCTTTTGGAAGGTAAAAATTCATAATATAAATTAAAATGGAGTTGTTAATCTCAATCCAATATATATATACATATATATATGTATGTACATCCATAGATACATATATATATGTATATATGCATATGTACATACATATACATATGTATATATGTAATGTACATACATATACATATGTGTATATATATATATATATATATATATATATATATATTACATATCAACACTTAACTTTTTATAAAAATAAAATTTTAAGTATATAACCCGACCAACTTGAACTAACCCAACCCAAACGTTTCATGGTTGAGTTGGGTTCATCACTTAATAAGGATTGTTTTGGTTGAAGATATTTGCAACCCAAATAGTTGGGTCGGATCTAAAAAGTATCTCAACCCAACCCGACCCAACATACGAACACTTTAACTTGTGGCATGTTATGCTTTCTTCTGTCTAAATGCTAGAAATTGTTCTAAATGTTTAAAACTCATTTTTTTATTCCTCAACTACAACATAAATTGAAAGTTTCTGTGACGCTCGAGGAAGAGGGGTACATGAATGAACCGAGTCCACATCTGAATGAGAGGGATTTTGAGGATATGAAAGTATGATGCCCGAGGAAGAGGGGTACATGCGAGTGACCATGAGGATATGAAAGTATAGTTGAGAAAATGCTTAAAAGATTTGATAGCTACTACCTATACCAATAAGGTGCACCTTCCTTTTCGGTGGCTCAATCATAGGAACTCACAGTTAAGCATGCTTGGCTTGGAGCAATCCTATGTTGGGTGACCTCCTGTGAGTAAGGACAAAGCATGCTGAAGGAAACAATCATGGATGATATAGTGACGCAGTCAGGTCGCAGGAGATCCTGGGCCGGGGCATTACAGTTTCATTGGAAAGTTGCTTAAAAAATTGTAGCTTCTACAATTCATATAAGATCCACTACAAAATTTGAAAGGAATAGTGACTGGTACGTCATATGCATCGTTTGCCTTTTGAAAAACAAGTGAAATTTGTTGTTGCATCAATGACATTTCATAAATTTATAATAACTCATTCTACAATTGAATTTGAATTCAAGCCTTATATATGATGATGAAGAAGATTTGCTCCCCTCAAGTGATGAACAAAATGAGTTGAGTGTTACTTAGGAAAGTGAGATTTCTAGTCATGGAAGAGAGATGAAAGAGAAATGAGAGAAAATTGTAAAACTTCTTATGTCTCGTTGATGTCTTTAATATATAGTTTGTGTTTTAGTAGATGATATCTAACTTAACTATTTTGGGTGAAATGCATTACTAGGGATATTTATGAAACTATTTGTAAAAAAGTTGGTTTCAAAATTATTGCATGTTTTTTATTTTATTTTATTGGAATGCGTCTATAGTTTTTACTAAGAATGCGTCTGTTAAAACTTATCACATCATTAACTATTTTTTTTTAAAAAAATACTAATTAAATCATAACTAACTGATGTTATAATTTTTTATGCGTTTTTTTTAATTTATTCAATCATTTCTAAATCATTTCTAAATCATATAATCATTCAATAATCATTATTTCCATAATTAAAATACATCATCAATTAATCCATCATCATACATTAATCATTTCTGTTTGTTTTTTTTCACATTCTTTTTAAATATACTATTTAGTTATTTTCGGTTTTTTAATTCTTTTTAATTAAGCTATTAACTTTTTATTTGACAATTTTAAATTCTTTTTAAATATATTATCAAATCATTTTCTTGATTATTTTGAATTCTTTCTACAATTATTTCTTAATATATATATATAAATTATACTTATACTTATCTATTTTTTAAAAATTTAGGGGTTAGGAAAATTTAACAAAGATTTTTTTTTTGTTAAATTAATATTTTCGTACTTCAAACAAATATAACAAAATTTATATCCTTAATGATTACTTTTTATTTATTTATTTACATTATAGGTAGAGATGATGTAATTTATGAAAATAAACTAAGAAGTTTTGATACACAAATTAGAAGAAGAAATTGAAATATAAACTACTGCATCAATTTACATGAATTTAACATGCTTGAAATTTACATTGTCAAAAAATATAAATTAACATCATTCAGAAAATTGCATTAAATCCTCAGTCTTCATTTTCATCTGCATGGTCATCTCCATTCAAATCTAGGAGTCGATAAATGAAAGTCAAACTATCTAGACATCTTCTACCAAGTGGAGTCATCTAAGGTAAGTTATGTTGTAAAAACGAATAGGAAAATCAAATATAATCAAGTTAAATTTATAATTATATACATCATATAGTTGTAATAATCTTACCAAATAATGATACAATGCCTCAAGTTGGGTGATATACTTCCTAGTGATTGCAACATACTATTCATTGTATCCTTGCCCAACAACTAAGCCCATATTGATGACTTGCTCTTAGATAACAAAATTTGTCATGTTTTCCCATTGCCCGATAATATCATCAAAAAATGCGACCCAAGCTCGCTCTTGTCAGCCTCGCAGGTTATATGAGTGCAATCTCATGTCCGTATTACAAGGTGCACGGACATGTTGCACACACCCAAACTGTCGCATCACACGTTCTGGGAATAACCACTCAACGACATAAAAACAAATGAGTGGAACTCTAGCTCCTCAAATGTGACTACCAACAAGACAATATTGAGGCAAGATATGGAACAGATGATTATAGTGCTCCCAAATAATCTGCATATTTATTTTTTAAAATAAGTTCACATACATAAGTATAAATTAAACCA
Organism: Trichosanthes cucumerina; assembly: GCA_036507285.1. Classification (NCBI taxonomy): domain Eukaryota; kingdom Viridiplantae; phylum Streptophyta; class Magnoliopsida; order Cucurbitales; family Cucurbitaceae; genus Trichosanthes; species Trichosanthes cucumerina. The sequence goes on along the minus strand of CM071840.1, from coordinate 71,999,113 downwards.
ATTTGGTTAATAACAATACATAAATGAACTTAAGATACATGATCAAGCTTAATTGTGTCTAACATGTATCAATACTGGACCAATACATGGGTTGGTGATCTAGTTACTGAAAATTTATCATTCCATCTACGTATATAATACGTTGAATGTTAGCGTAATGTAGGTGAAATGTATGACTTAATATAAATTCAATCATTTTATTACCGTATTGCTAGTGGTCTGTCTCCCAATTGTTTCTCATAACGATGGCGTCGTCGATGAGTCCCATGTCTAAACAAAAGGATCAGGGGTCCACCCAAATCCTTCGCATCGATGACTGCAACTATGAATAGCTGTTTATAAAGCCATGCAAGACATCTTGCTCCCCAACTGTACATTCATTCCTCTTGCAAATCTGCTAGCAGAGGAAGATACATCAAGCGAATCCGACTGTTAGATTTGTCTGGAAAAAGTACACCTCCTATTAAAGAAAAGATATATACACGGGCATATCGATGGAGGTCAACTTCATTGGCGTCCTCAGGTAGATGCTAAAATTATTAAATTGATCGACCTACCAAGACAAGCTAAGTCGACCACCTTTCAACACATTATCGTTGGTCACAATTCCCAAAAGTTGTTGACAAACATCAGACCAAATGTAATTGAGGGAACCAGTCAATGCACACCTATTGATAGGAAGTTTGAACTAGATGGCTACATTTTGGTGTGATCGTACACACACCGTGCTGTAGGTGGAAAATGTGTGTCTCTTGTCGCCAACACTCCACCAATGCAATGAGTAAATGTCAATCATACTGGATAAAACCAATGCATTAAACCCCATAGAAACAGGATGAACGTAAATAAGGTATTATGCGGGGGTCTGGTTGTCCGACCAATCTCCTAAGCACGACTTCCCGGTGCCAACAGTGCAATAGTGCACCAGAAAATATGTCTTCCCAGGCTAACTGAGATCGATGACTAGCTTAGAGGTGTAGTACAGATGGATCATATGGTCCTGTTGTAATTTTGTTGTCCATCTAATAACATTTACATAGAAAAAATAAATAAATTCTACTCTCTCAAAGATTTTAAAAATAACAATTTTTTATTGCATTTAGGATATGAAAGAATTATGTTCACATAATGAAAAAAGCTATGCTACAAGTTTGTATTATATGAATTGTATTTTACATAGAAGACAAGTTCACGAGTTTCTACGAACTAATCAAATTGTCTTGAGCGACTGAGATATTTTCGTCTGTTATGTCTTTCCAGTCCACAAATGTCACAACATTGTGAGATGGTAGGCTCCCTCCAATCTATCTCATTCCATATACGAGATGTACATGGACGACTTTTAGCCCTCACTAATGTCACATCCGGATGAACTTTTGAAAACTTAGGGTCAAGCCAGTAGGATTGATCGAGGATGGATTCAAACTCAGACAAGTAACATTTTAGGTATGTTGGCATCCGATAATAATCTTCTACAAGGTCTAGGTAATCTCTACTAAGATCGTTGCATGTAACAATGACATGAGAGCAAGTGATTCCATAAGATTGTCATTTGTTGCAAGAACATGTTCGATCACGCAACATTACCCGATGTGTTGTTCCACCCTTCAATGTGAGTGGATCAACTACAGTCGTAACATCACATTTTCCCAACCGGTGGTTGTAGACATGAACATGATGCCTATTGGCACGTGCTTTAAGGAAATAATAGATTAGTAGCGTATCTGAAAATTAGTAGATGAATTCATATTAGATCATCACAAAATCAATCATAGTTTCCAGTTGAAGAAGTTACCTTATAAACTTTCTCCCTCTACTAATGGCAGCTTCCACTTTGAGTCGACTCTTTGCAAAGTAGGTCACACTTCGGTAAAAGGTTAATTGCACCAACGTATCTATGGTAACCTCCTAGTGTCTTTCAACACCCCGTTTATGCTTTCAGATACGTTTGTGGTTAACCACCCATAACGATGACCACCATCATGAGATTGCGAAGGATCCAAAGCATTAAAAAAACTTAAACATTTCTTGTTAGCTACCTCGAGCTTATGCATTCTTTTTTCATACTTTGTAACTCAAAATTGCCCGCCCACACGGTACACCATTTTCTTTAAATATTTATTCTTGTATTTTTTGTTAAAATTACTTGCAACATGTCGCAAGCAATATCGATGATGTGTGTCGACTCAACCATTATCCGGGTCTCAAACTGCAGCTATGATCCCCTTGGATTTTTATGAAATTAGACACATGTTTGCTCTTTTATTCATTACATCCTTCCATAGGGTACGTAAAAACCAACCCCACATATCAGTGCTTTATTTTGGAACAATCGCAAAAGCAATCAGGTAAATGCGACCATTCAAATCAATAGAGGTAGCAATCAACAGTTTTCCCTTATATTTTTCATATAAGTGAGTATCGTCTATTTGAAGCAGGAGTCGTCAATACTTGAATCCCTCAATAGCCGGTGTAAAAGACCAAAAAACACTATGAAATATAACTTCATTTGTTGTCTCCTTTGCCTCTTGCAACCTCCACAATATTTTTGATCAATGATTGGTTGTTTCAAGGATGTTGGTCCATTTGGGTAGCAAATTTAAGACTCTTCCCAATCTCCAAAAAATGTTAACGATGAATTTATTTTTTCTATTCCACACTTTGGAATAGTTAACATTGTTTCATGGCCATGATACTAAAAAAGTATGGATACAATGTTAACTATTTAACTATTCTAAAGTGTGGAATAAAAAAAGGAAATCTATCGTTAACATTTTTGGAGATTGGGAAAAGTCCTATAATTTGCTACCTAAATGGACCAACATCCTTGAAACAACCAACCTTGGATCAAAAATATTGTGGAGATTGTAAGAGGCGGAGGGGACAACAAATGAAGTTATGTTTCATAGTATTTTCTGGTCTTTTGCACCGGCTATTGAGGAATTCAAGTATTGTCGACCCCTGTTTCAAATAGACGGTACTCACTGATGTGGAAAATATAAGAGAAAGCTGTTGATTGTTACCTCTATTGATTCGAATGGTCGCATTTAACATGTTGCTTTTGCGATTGTTCCAGAAGAAAGCACTGATACGTGGGGTTGGTTTTTACGCACCATATGGAAGGAGGTAGTGAATAAGAGAGCAAACATGTGCCTAATTTCAGGTAGACACGATGGGATCATAGCTACAGTTCGAGACCAGGATAATGGTTGTGCCGACGCACATCATCGATATTGTTTGTGACATGTTGCAAGTAATTTGAACAAAAAATACAAGGATAAATACTTGAAGAAGATGGTGTACCGTGCAGGTGCACAATTTCGAGTTACAAAGTATGAAAAAAGAATGCATGAGCTCAAGGTAGCTAACAAGGAATGTTTGAGTTTTTTGAATGCTTTGGATCCTATGCAATAGACACAATCTCATGGTGGTGGTCATTATTATGGGTGGTTAACCACGAACGTGTTTGAAAGCATAAACGGGGTGTTGAAAGGCACTAGGAGGTTACTAATAGCAGCGTTGGTCCAATCAAGCTTCTATCGAAGTGTGACCTACTTCGCAAAGAGATGACTCAAAGAAGAGATTGCCATTAGCAGGGGGAGAAAGTTCACAAGGTAACTTCTTCAACTGCAAACTATGATTGATTTTGTGATGATCTAATATGAATTCATTTACCAATTTTCAGATACGCTACTGCTTCGTTATTTCCCTAGGAAGCACATGTCAATGGGCATCATGTCCATGTCTATAATCACTGGTTGAGAAAATGTGATGTCACGACTGCAGTTGATCCAATCACACTAAAGGGTGGAACAACACATCGGGTAATGTTGCGTGATCAAACATGTTCTTGCAACAAATGACAATCTTATGTGTAACGCCCCTACTTTTCTATAACTAAACTCTTAGGGACACTACTACACATGCATGCATTTATAGGCCAAGAGATAAAAAGATCTTAAAGAAAAACTCCAATGAAAATACTTGTCTTTAGGGATCCCAAATAAAACATTTAAAACAGATAAAAGGAGCAGTTTAACATGACCTATTAATAATCCGTAAAGTAAATTTAAACTCCAAAAACATAAAGAGACAACATCAGTTATAAAAGAAATGTGCGGAAAACATGTCTATTCCCATGGTTCTAATGTAACGCGCTCCGTCACTCGCTCGCACGCACGTCCTTGGCCTTACACGAAAAACATTTTTTTAAAAAAAGGGTGAGTATTGCAAAACAATACCCAGTAAGTGACCTCGCTACCGAGGTTTGGGATATGCATACACATACAATCATGACTTTTAAACTTGTTCGAAATATACATATGCGGGACCTAAAACTTTCTCATATTGTCAGGTCTTTAATCCATGACTTCCTTTTTATTTATGTGGCCGACTGGTCATCCTGAGTCATTTCATTTTGAGTCCCTCACAGACCCTGTAATAATTTGAGTCCCTCACAGACCCCTGTAATAATTTGAGTCCCTCACAGACCCCTGTAATTTGACCCATAGGGTCTCTATTGCATGTTTGACCATGCACATAATGCACTCAGGAGACCAATGTCCACACTTTTCATCAATTCATTTCATGACATACATAACATGCATGAGGTCCCATCATTCATCATAACTATAGTGTACATGCCACAACCATTATCATTAATATGCAATTCATGACTTTTCACATCAGATAGGGCGTAATACTCGCGTACAAAATCATGCAATATTCTCATAGATAATACTGTACCATCCTCACATGAAATACTGGAATATCCTTACATAAAATACAAAGACATTCTCGCATAAAATACTAGATTATTCTCGCATAAAATATTGAGATATCTTCATATAGAATATCAAAGTATTTTCACATAAAATCTCGGGATATTCTCGTATAAAAATCATTAAATCCTTTTAAGTAAAATATCGTACTAATTTCACATAAAATATTGAAATTCGTTTTCTTTAATCCCATTTAAAAGATTCGGCACAAGGTCCCTTACCTCGAGCTTTGATCTCACTCTTTCCTTCCAATTCTTAACTTAACGGTCCTTTCCAAATAACCTGTCAATCAAGAATCCTTCTATTCGTTATCCTACTACACAGTTCATTCAATATAAGGAATCTAAGTACGAAAGCGTCTATAATTCTCACTTTGCACCAATTACCTTGACTCCGAATAATAATCCGAACGTGGATTCGGTTGCTCCAAAGCTTGGGAATCTTGATCCTAAAATTAAATTCGTTCCTACAACATTTTCATGCGAATAAATTCATGCGAATCAGATCCAAATAATCCTATATTTCAAAATCGAAGAGGTTTCGCGTGGCTCACCTAATCCACAACTTTGACCTCGATTACTTCCTGATTGCAGCGTAACAACGAACCACGATCGATCGATCGATTCCAGCGTAGAATCGATCCGGGCGTGGATCGCTGGACTTGAAGGTGAACGGTCTTTGCTTTGATCGCCTGAGCGGGCTGCTGACTTGCTTGCGGAGGATACCGGCTGCTGCAGACGCGTGAGCGGCGCTTATGAAGCGGCGGTTGTACTCGGCCCGAGGATATCGCGCATTCTGCCGACGTGAACAGCGCTTGCGAGGAGTTCACGAGCGGCGGCGGCGCACCGGGGTTTCAACGCGAGTAGCTGAGCTTCGCGCGGTCTCGGCGTTGGCTGCGCAGCGTTCGCGATCGGACGAATGCGCGGCAAGCGGCTCTTGCTTTCGCGATCGAACGTCTCACTCTCAGCGGACATGCATGGCTCTCGGCTGGACGTGGCTGCGAATGGAAGCTTTCGGACGTCTGGGCTCGTGGGTTTTCGCCGGCGCGAGTGGTCAAGAGGCAGATGTGCGGTTGGAGTCTCTGTTAAGTGATTCACCGCACCGGGGCGGCGTCTAGGGCTTAGTCGGCGGTAGAAAGCGAAGAAAGACAAGGTGTCTAGGGTTTAGGTTAGGGCAAAAATATAAGGAGAAGGAGAAGATGGAAGTGTATATGATTTTTTTTAGGTTAGGGTTTGATTCCATCCTTCTTTGCTTGCAAGTATATATATATATATATATGGTTGAACAATGAGGTCTAGGTCATTGTTAAAAGTCCCAATTAGCCCTTACCTAGGCAATATTAACAAAAACGCCATCGATACTTCCTCTTCTTCTAATATTACAAAATAAATCCCATCTCAAGGAGAAACAATAATTGACGATAGAACGTCAAATACAATAAATAATTAGTACACGTGGTCGTGGTCGTCACAATCTTCCTCCTTAAGAACTTTCGTCCTCGAAAGTTCCTATTCTCGAAATAATTACGGGTATTTAGCTCGCACCTCTTCTTCTCGCTCCCGGTAGCTTCTTCCGTGCGGTGATTTTGCCACAATACTTTAACTAAGTTGATCTCACGGTTCACGGAGGGTCTTTCGATCTCTCGCACAATCTATATAGGTCGCTCGCCATAACTCAAATCTTACGCTAGTCATTGTATAGCGGTTCAAAGTCTACGACGTGAGTCGAGTGCAGAACGTATTTCCTCAACATGGAGACATGAAATCGTTATGAACCACCGATAGGGAAGCGCGGCGGTGCCGATCAGAGAGCCACCGCACCAACCCTCTCTAAAATCTCGAATGGTCCTATAAAGCGCGGACTAACTTCCCTTTTCGCCAAACCTTAGAATTCCTTTCATTGGGGCAACTTTAAGAAATCGTGGTCCCCAACTTCAATTCTAGGTCCTTCGCCTCGAATCGGCATAACTCTTACATGCGCTTTGGGCGGTCTGCATCCGTGCCCTAATCTTTTGTACTGCATCATTTGTGACTGTACCAACTCTGGACCCAATAATCGCGGCGTTCACCAACCTCCTCCCGAAAAACGGAGTTCTCGCAACGTTTTCCATGAGAGCTTCAAATGGAGCCATTCCGATGGTCGATGATAAGCTGTTATTGTAAGCAAACTCCATCAAATGCAAATGAGTGTCACAACTACAGGAAGTCTAAGGTGCAAGCTCGCAACATATCTTCTAATATCCGGTTTAAACGTTACATGCGCCCATCCGTCTGCGTGGATGAAAAGGCATACTAAAGTTCAACCGTGAACCTAACGCTTTACGTAAACTCCTCCGTAAGTTGGAGGTGAAACGTGGATCCTGCTCAAATAATCTTGACCGGAATCCCATGCAAACGGACTATCTCTTCCGGTAAAGTCGCGCCCACTTATCTCGTAGAATAGGTGGGTCTCCCACTGGTATGAAATGTGCTGACTTGGTTAATCTGTCCACTATGACCCAAATTACCGAGTAACCTCGTAAGGTTCTAGGCAGTCCGACTATGAAATCCATAGAGATCTCCTCCCATTTCCACCGAGGTACATGTAAAGGTTGCGATAATCCCGCGGTCTCTCGCTGGGTGCCTTCACTGGCGACAAGTCAAACACTTGCTGACAAACTCTGCTACGTCGCGTTTCATGTTACACCACCAGAAAGACTGTTTCAGATCTCGATACATCTTGGTACTACCAGGATGCATAGAAAATGGTGAGTTATGGGCTTCGCTCAAGATTTCAGTTTTCAGTTCGTCATCGTTCGACACACATAATCGTCCCTGAAATAGTAATCCTCCATCTGCGTGGATAGGAAAACCCTACCGGCTTCACTGAAGTTACTTTGCGATGCGCTTTTCTACTAATCGAGGTCCACCATTGCTGAGCCTCAACGATACGTTGTCTCAAAGTTGGTTGCACCGCTAATCGAGCTAATCGAGCCGTGGTCTTTCCTACTAGTATCGCGCGATTTCACGTGCAAAACTCTGCTGTAACTCTGCTCTGCAAGGTAACTCGTCTTTGAAGTATGCACCGGCTTTCTCGAGGGCATCGGCCACTACATTAGCCTTACCGGGGTGGTATTTAATGTCTATGTCATAATCCTTCACTAATTCCAACCATCTGCGTTGCCTCATGTTCAATTCCTTCTGGGTGAACAGATACTTGAGACTTTTGTGATCTGTAAAAATTTGAATTTTCTCACCATACAGGTAGTGTCTCCAGATCTTTAATGCAAAGACCATCTGCTTTGCTAGTTCCAAGTCATGAGTTGGATAGTTCCTCTCGTCGTCTTCAATTGTCGGGATGCATAGGCTATTACTTTACCGTGTCTTTGCATTAATACACGCCCCAAACCTTTCTTAGAAGCATCACTTTGTAAACCACAAAGCTCCTGTTCCTCGGGAGGCTGTAAGAATCGGGGCTGACACTAATCTGTACTTGAGTTCCTGGAAACTCGCCTCGCAAGCATCATCCCAAACAAATGAGTTTCCCTTGCGCGTCAGCTGAGTCATGGGCATGGCTATCTTGGCGAAGTCCTGCACGAAACGTCTATAATAACCTGCAAGACCCAGAAAACTACGTACCTCTGTAACGGTGGTCGGACGAGGCCACTGTGTGACGGCCTCCACTTTTGCTGGGTCAACAGAGACTCCAGCTTCGGACACCACATGCCCTAAGAAAGATACCTGTCTGAGCCAGAATTCACACTTGGAAAATTTTGCATATAACTTATTCTCTCTCAGCGTGAGTAAAACTTTTCTCAGGTGCCTTTCATGATCTTCATCACACCTGGAGTATATCAGTATATCGTCGATAAATACTATCACGAACGTATCAAGAAACTCTTTGAATAAACGGTTCATCAAGTCCATGAAAGCGGCGGGAGCGTTGGTCAAAACCAAGCGGCATCACTTTGAACTCGTAATGCCCATAACGTGATCTAAATGCCGCCTTAGAATATCCTCTTCACCGATTCTCAATCGATGGTAGCCTCGATCTCGGATCAATCTTGGAGAACATCGCATTTGCTCCTTGCAATCGATCGAACAAATCATCTATTCGGGAAGAGGGTATTTGTTCTTGATCGTAACTTTATTCAACTCCTCGTAATCTATACACAAAGCGCATGGATCCGCTCTTTCTTTTCACGAACAACACTGGGTTCCCCCAAGGCGAAACGCTTGGCGTATAAACCCTTGTCCGATGAAGTCTCGCAATCGTAGTTTCAATTCTTTCAACTCTGCGGTGCCATTCGTCAGATGCGGTGCCTTGGATATCGGGTCGTCCCCAATTCCAATCCGATGTTAAAATCTACCACTCGACCGGGAGGTATTCCGGGAGGTCCTCGGGAAGACGTCTCAGTAAATTCATTCACCATCGTACCGGTGACACCGAGATCTCCGTGCACCTTGCATCTAGTATGCAAGCTAAGACGCCCTTAAGCTCCCCGATGTAATAACTTCCCGGCCTTAAGGGCGGTGAATTACCTTAGGCCTACTTCCTGCTATCGTGCCTCCGAACTCAGAGCTGGTTGGTCGGGAGGAGTGAACACTACCTCCTTCCCCGAAACAATCAATGCAAGCATGGTTCTGCGCTAACCACCCATACCCAATATCACATCAAAGTCAAACATGTCTAAGACTACTAGATTTATCGTTATCTCATGGTCTCGCGATGGTCACACTACCATCCTGACTTTCATAGTGGCTAACAAATTTATCCCCGCAGGAGTGGAGACAGACAGAGCATCATCAGAATCGTTTCTAGTTCTAACTCAAACTTGACTTACAAAGGATGCGAGAAATAAAAGAGTGTGTAGAACCAGAATCAAATAATACAAAGGCAAGGTGCCCAAGTAATGGAAGTGTACCTGTAACCACCGAGTCTGAGCCATAGATGTTTTTACTGGTGCTCGCATAAGCTCTTCCTTGATGTATAACAGGCTTCACAGTAGTCCCACTATTGATAACCCGAGGTTGGCTAGTCTTTGGCTTGACTCGGGCAAATTATTAGCTCTGTGCCCTTCTTTCCCACATCCGAAGCACACTCCGACCGGCCAAACACTTACCCCAATGCCGCTACTACGCTCTTTGCATTGTGGCTTATCTCCACCGTTATTTCCGCTCTGTTGACTGTGGTTTCGACCGAACACGCACGAAAATGTCCTGGTCTATGCGGTGTACGCTGGGGACGCTGTGAGCTTGCATTTGGTCCGGTCCCACTTCCTCTTATGATTTGCCATGGGCTGCCCCGGGTTAACCACTACTTGCTGTGCAGTCTGTGCCTGCACCCAAATCAATTCCGCCACTCTCACTGCGGAGGCATAATCAGGAGGTGCTAGTGCTTGAATGAAGCCTCGAACATTCTCATCCAGTCCCATAACGAAGCGCTCTGTTTTCTTTGCCTCTGTGTCAACCAGTTCGGGGGCAAAACGTGACAAGCGGGTGAATTCTCTCTCATATACCTCCACTGCCCTTCTGTTCTGGCTAAGTTGTAAGAATTCTGCTTGTTTCCTGTAACGAGCTGCAGCTGGGTAAAATTTCCGCCAGGAAGTCGTGCTTAGGAGATTGCCCTGACAACCAGACCCGCGCATAATACCTTATTTACGTTCATCCGGTTTCTATGAGGCTTCATGCATTGGTTTTATCTAGTATGACTGACATTTACTCACTGCAATGGTGGAACATTGGCGACAGGAGACACACACTTTCCACCTATCGCACGGTGAGTGTACGATCACACCAAGATGTAGTCATCCAGTTCGAACTTCCTACTAATGGGCGTGCATTGACTGGTTCCCTCAATTACATCTGGTCTATTTTTTGTCAATAGCCTTTGGGGATTGTGACCAATAATAATATGCTGAAAAGTGGTCGACTTAGCTTGCTTTGGTTGGTCGATCATTTTAACAGTTTCGAGCATCAACTTGAGGACGCCGATGAAGTTGACCTCCAACAATATGCTCATGCATATATATTGTCTTTGATAGGAGGTGTACTTTTTCCAGACAAATCTAACAGTTAGGTCCACTTGATGCATCTTCCTCTGCTAGCAGATTTGCAAGAGACAAGAATGTACAGTTGGGGAGCAGGATGTCTTGCATGACTTTATAGACAGCTATGCAAAGTTGCAGTCATCGATGCGAAGGATTTGAGTGGACTCCTGATCCTTTTACAGGTTTGGCCATGGGATCGATTCCCTTTCTTGGCTCATCGACGACGACATCGTTATCAGAATCAATTGGGAGACAGAACCACTGCAATACGGTAATAAAATGATTGAATTGATATTAAGTCATACATTTTACCTATATTACACTAACATTCAACTTATTATCTACGTAGATGGAATGATGAATTTTTAGTAACCAGATCACCAACTCATGTATTGGTCCAGTATAGATACATGTTAGACACGATTAAGTCTGATAATGTATCTTAAGTTTATTTATGTATTGTTATAAACCAAATTAGTTTAGTTTATACTTATGTATGTGAACTTATTTTAATAAAATAAATATGCAGATTATTTGGGAGCTCTATAATCATTTATTCCATATCTTGCCCTAATATTATCTTGTTGGTAATCACATTTGGGGAGCTAGAGTTCCACTCATCTGTTTCTATGTCGTTGAGTGGTCATTCTCAGAACTTGTGATGCGATAGTTTGGGTGTGTGCAACATGTTCCTCAACCTCATAATACGAACATAAGATTATACTCATATGACCTATGAGGCCGACAAGAGCGAGATTGGGTTGCATTTTTTGCTGATATTATCGCGCTATGGAAAAACATGAAAAATTTGGTTACCCGGGGCCAAGCCATCGATATGGGCTTAGATGTTGGTTTAGGATACAATGAATGGTATAATGCAATCACTAGGAAGTATACCACACAATCAGGAGCATCGTATAATTATTTAGTAAGATTATTACAAGTATATGTTATATGTAATTATAAATTTAATTTGATTCTATTTGATTTTTCATATTCGTTTTTACAGCATAACTTACCTCAGATGACTCCACTTGGTAGAAGATGTCTGGATAGTTTGACTTTCATTTATCGACTCTTGGATTTGAATGGAGGTGACCGTCTAGATGGAAATGAAGACAAAGAAGTTAATGCAATTTTCTAAATAATGTTAATTTATATTTTTTGACTATGTAAATTTCAAGCATATTAAATTCATCTAAATTAATGCAATCGTTTATATTACAATTTTTTCTTTTAATTTGTGTATCAAAACTTCTTAGTTTATTTCCATAAATAACATCCTCCCTACAAATAATGTAAATAAACAAATAAAAACTAATCATTAAGGATATAAATTTTTCTATATTAGTATGAAGAACAAAAATATTAATTTAACAAAATAACAAAAAAAAAAATAAATATAAGCATACGTATAATCTATATACGTGAGCGAGCTTGTGCTTGGCAACAAGTGGCAGTCCATGAGGGAGCCAATGGTTAAACAATGTTGTGGCATTTGCGGACTAGAAGGATATAACTGACAGGAGTGTCTCAGTCAAGAGGCAGAACGATTCAATTAGTTTCTAGCTACTTGTGGACTTGTTGCTTCTATAGTATCATTAATGGAGTGTATCACAGTTTTTTCAATAATGTCAACATACGACTCTCATAACTATTCAATACAAATTTGTTATTATCTTCACAATCTTTAAATTATTAATTAATATTTTTTTTTATCTATTTAAATGTTATTAGATGGTCCACAAAATTACCATTGTATAACCCATCTGTTCTACACCTCCAGGCAAGTCATCGATCTTAATTAGCTTGGGAAGACATTTTTCGGTGCACTATTAAGGAGGTTGGTTGGACAACTGGACCAAGAGCATATGGATTCTATGGAGTTTCCTGCATTAGATTATGCAATACAATTGGCATTTACTAATTGCATTAGTGGAGCACTAGCGACAGGAGACACACAGGTTCCACCTTTCGCACGAGGAGTGCACAATCACGCTGCAAGATGTAGTCGTCCAGTTCGGACTTCCTATCAATGGGCGTGCATTGATTAGTTTTCTCTAGCATAAATGGTCTCATGTTTGTCAGGAGCTATTGTGAGCTACGATCAATGATGTACTAAAATGTAGTCACCTTAGCCGGTCCTTATTGGTTGACTAGTTTAATAATTTTGCGCATCTCAAAGGACGTCAATGAAAAACGACATTCATTGTGCATATATTTTGTCACTCATAGAAGGTGTGCTCTTCCCAAATAAGTCTAGCAATCGGGCCCACTTTATGTATCTCCCCTACTAGCAAATTTGCATGTCACGAGGATGTATAGCTGGGGAGCATGATGTCTTACATGACTCTATAGACAATTATGCAAAGTTGCACTGATAGATGCGAAGGATTTTGGATGACCCCTTATCCTTTAACAAGTTTGGGCATGTGATCGATTCCTTTTTTGGCAACTAGACGACTACATCGATAGGAGAATCAGTTGAGAGATAAACCATTGCAATACGATAAAAAAATTTATTGAGTTTAATATAGTCATACATTTCACTTATGTTACACTAATATTCAATTTATTATATTTGTAGATGGAACAATGAATTTTCAGTTACCAGATCACCCACCTATGTATTGGTCTAGTATAGGCCTGATCAAGCATCATTAAGTTCATTTATGTGTAGTTTTTACTCAAATTGGTTTAATTTATAATTATGTTGGTGAACTTATGTTCTAAAAATTATGCAGATTATTTGGGAGCCCTATAATCATTTGATTCAAATCTTGCCAGAATATTGCCTTGTTAGTAGTCACGTATGGGCAGCTAGAGTTCCACTCATCTGTTTATATGTAGTTGAGTGACAATTCCCAGAACGTGTGATGCGACAATTTTGATGGGTATAACATGTTCCTGTACCTTGTAATTAGGACATGTGATTGCACTTACAAAACCTACGAGATTGGATAACATATTTTGCTCCTATTATAGAAATCTAAGAAAACAGAGAAAATTTTCTTCTTCGAGGGCAATTAATGAATAGGAGAGTCAATGTTGGGCAGGGATACAACCAAAGGTAGGCTACAATTACAAGGAAGTACATCACACAACCAAGAATATCATATCATTATTTTGTAAGAATATTTTATACGAATGACTAGATGATGTATATAATTATATAAAATTGACTTGATTATATTTTATTCTACTTGTTTGTTCCTTTAGCACAACTTACCCCAAATGACTCTACTTCGTAGAAGGTGTTTGGAGAATTTAACCTTCATTATATCGACTCCCCTATTGATTAATTGTTGATAAGAAGAAAGTTTTCTTTGCCTTCCCAGATTTTTATAATAAGAGCAAAAAATGCTACCCAATACCGTTTTTGTCTGTCTCGTAGGTCGTATGAGTCCAATCGCATGTCTGTATTACAAGGTAAAGAAACATGTTGCACCCACCCAAATTGTCGCATCACACGTTCTGGGACTACCACTCAACTACATATAAACAGGTGAGTGGAACTTTAGCTGCCCATATGTGACTACCGACAAGGCAATATTTTGGCAAGATTTGAAGCAGATGATTATAGGGCTCCCAAATAATCCACATAACTTTTAGAACATAAATTCGCTAACATAATTATAAATTAAATAGAACACATAAATGAACTTAATGATGCTTTATCAGACCTGTACTGGACCAATACATGGGTGGTTGATCTGGTAGCTGAAAAATTCGTCGTTCCATCTACAAATATAATAAATTGTATATTATAGGGCTCCCAACCATCGACATACCTTTTACACTCATGGCCTACACTTTCTTATTTGACTCGATTACGTTAAAATTTTGGTGTCTAAGGATAGAGTAGCTCTTTACAACATTTTTTAAATTTGTCTTTGATTCAAAGATCATCCCTTTGAGCAATGAATTAGTCCCTCTAATTTCTTCTTCAATGTTGGTATCAGGCATGGAATCAATAACACTCATATCTAACTGAGTGAAAAGAGGAGGAATACCATGCTTGCCAAAAAAATTAAACTGCTTCTTAATCATTATCATCATCATTATCCATTTCAACATCTTCATCATTTCAAAGTTCTCTTTCTCTAAATCTTCCAATTCGTAATTGTTCAAAATTTAGATTTTTGGACTCTTTTCCATTTGTGGGAGTCCAGTTGTGCATATAATGTTTGGATGAGAATATAACTCTACTATATTTAGAAGGGATGAATAAAGGTTCATCATGAACCTAAAATCAACCTCAGTTCGTAGTGAGATAGAAGAATAGAAAGTAGACCATGTTATCTCAATATTGCCGTATCTAAAAATGACATTTATCACTTTGTTCCTATCTATCAACAACCCGTCTATAAATGGGTCAAATTCAATGTCATGACTAGCGCTCATTTGCATACATGACTTATATCCCAATGTATACCATTTGGCTCATAAACAATATTTCCATCCATCAACATTCATTATAGTCTATAACTAACCCTCATATTCAGAAAAGATTGTATCAATTAATTATTTGATATAGTAAAAATCTAAAGGTTTGGTGTGTTCATGGTTAGTATTATTAAGGTTTATGTTTAAGGGTTAAGGGATTTAGAGGTTTACGAATTTAGGGTTTTAGATTTTTTATGGTTTTTGAGTTGAGGGATTTAGAGGTTTAGGGTTTAGAGATTTATAGATTTTAGGGGATTAGGGTTTAAGATATAGAGATTTTAAGGGTTTAGGGTTTAAGGTTTAGAGATTTTAGGCGTTTAAGATTTAGAGATTTTAGTGTTTAGGGTTTTAAGATTTAGAGACTCTAGGGGGCCGTTTGGCCCCCTGTTTTGGATTTGGATGGTTTTGGATTCCAAACCCAAAACCATGTTTGGCTCAATGTGTGTTCAAAACTCTTGGTTTTGAAACACAACCCCATGGGTTACAACAGTGCAACTCCATGGGTTTGTTTCATGTTTTCTTATTTTATTTGTCATCTTCCATTTTCGGTGATTACTTCAACAACAATTTCGGTGACAACTACAGCAACTACACCGGTGACCCAACTACAACTAATGGCTACCTCCAACAACAACTCTGACGACTCGACCACTGCTGACAATTACCTCCGGCGACAATTCTGACGACCACACTGGTGACCCCGCTACGGCTGACGACTACCTCCGACGACAATTTCGACGACTACACCGGCGACCCCCACCGATGACGACTACCTCCGACGACCACACCGACAACCCCTACCATCGCCGACGACTACCTTTGGCGACAACTCCAACAACTATACCGATGACTCCGAGCACCGCTGACGACTACCTCCGACGAAATGTAGAGTTCAAGGATTTTAGGGATTTATGAATTTAGGTTTTAAATTTTTATCGATTTAGAGTTATGGATTTAGGCATTTAGGAATTTAGGATTTAGAGTGTTTTTAGGGGTTTAGAATACCTTTTCAGATTTTATGAGTTTAGAGTTTAGGTTTTAGTGTCATCAAAATTTAAGAACTTAGGTGTTAGATGCTAATATTTTTAGGATTTAGGGTTTATATGTTAAGATGTTTAGGGTTTTAGTTTTTAGATAGATGTTATTAATATTATTTTTAGGGTATTTTTAGGGGTTTAGGATTTAAGTTTTTATGCTTCAAGATTAAGGTTTATGTGTTAATATTTAGATGGTATATTGAAAAAATATAGAATAAAAAATTAGAAAAAAAAATAAAAATAAAAACAACACACTATTACACATTTGCCCAACAAACTATAACTGTATTAGAAATGCATGAAAAAATAGATGTTCATTTCTCATCTACCCATGTGTCATACCTCCCTTTGACCATGTGTCTTCTATGTGTCATAAGCCTATTCATGCTTGGTGTCCAAAATGACTCACTTACTTCATGTCAAATAACTTATAAATAGTGTCTTTTGGTGGATAATGATATATACCATTAGATGGACAAAATTCTCCAATCTTGTTTCTTCTCTCACACTTTCTCTCTAATTTTATTTCTTTATTTGATTTTGTCATATAATTCCATTTTCATTTTTCTTATATTATATTATATTATTAATATCATATATATATATTTATATTTATATTTATATTTCATTTTCTTATATATTCATATTGTATTATTATTAATATTATATATATATATTTCATTTTCTTATATATTCACCCATATTATTATTATTATTATTATATGTTTGGTAAAGTTTTGGTGCCCGATTTTGCCTCTAATTCTTACAACAAATTGTAATTATTATAAAATACAAATAATATTAATCACGACAACAATAATATTACTATATATTTTGCATAGAAATAATAAAACTTTTACCTATGTATTCAAACTTATTTATAATATTTTCAAATTATTTATCCTAAAATTAACCCACAATTTTGTCTTATATGATGTATATTATTTTGTATGCATCCTTGGTCAACACATTTCATAATATGACGTTTTTTATAACAAACATTTTACAATATATTTATTTTTCTTCGTATATAATCCTTTTATAACAAACATTTTAATTAACTTTATTTTGTACATGCATTTCAACATTGATTTTCTAATTTTCACTACATGCATTTCAACATTATTTTTATACATTTTTATACACATATTTTTAGAATGGCGATTTATATATATCCTTATGAAAAAAAAAATATATACTTTACCGAAGAGAATAAACTTCTTTTTTTAATTTGATTTCTACAAATTGTTTTCCTAAAAACAAAAAATTAAGAACCACCAACCATGTATTAAGATAAAATTTAATCTAACAAAAAAAAATCAGTATTATTCCAACCCATCGTCGTTACTCACTGTTTGGTTTGACGAGCGTTTGAGTGGTTGATTAGAATGCGTTTGTTGAATATCCCCATTGTGTTTCTCAAAGAGACGCATTCCTATAAAAGCAAAAAATCAGCTTTGTTTTTTCGATAAATAATTTTGTAATCTACACTTTTTTTATAATAACTTTTGAAAACAAGTCCATTTGTCTTAAAAAAGAACAAACTTGTCAGTTACACAACATGCTTGCACGATCACCATCGAACCCAAGTCTTTGTTAGGCATTTCATCAAACATATTATGATCATATAAAACCTCACTCATCAACGGTAAATCTGGACTTAAATATAAAATTCAAAAAAATATTTAAGGGGAACTCCCAAATCGTGAAACGTTCATGTTTTCATACCACAAAAGAGAAGAAACTATTAGGACAACGGATCCTGACAAATCTGCTTTTTTTTTGTTCTCACCAAAATGTCTCATACCAATAGAGATACTATATCTCACTTATATT
Source organism: Trichosanthes cucumerina (assembly GCA_036507285.1). Taxonomy (NCBI): domain Eukaryota; kingdom Viridiplantae; phylum Streptophyta; class Magnoliopsida; order Cucurbitales; family Cucurbitaceae; genus Trichosanthes; species Trichosanthes cucumerina. Next base: position 71,980,985 of record CM071840.1, on the reverse strand, counting down.
ATACCTATGATCTTCTCTTTATCTAGGTGGTGTGTGGGACTTTGGTTGCACATTTCCAACAATCCTCTCTCGAGCAAAATACCAACCGAGCCTCCCCTTGAATAGTCATCTATCCGTCTAGCTCGATACTACTGTTAGGAACAACAACCCTCCACATATCTCTACATTGGTATGAGATTGTCCACTTTAAGCCTATGTCTTCATGGCTTTACTTTTAGTTTCACCCAAAATACATCGTACCAATGGAAATACTATCACTCAATTATACATCCATCTTATCTAGCCGATGTAGAACTCTCCCAACAGAAATGAACAAACCCGAAAAAAGAAATCCATTAAAATAGAGAAAACTCTAAATATATATATATGGTTGAATTTCAAAATATATTCTCAAAAGTTCTTCATTTGCACTAAACTAATAACTACATCAATTAATCGAACAAAAGGAAAGAAATGAACAAATCCGATCCTCAACGCGACTGAAATGTAACAGAAAAAGAGCAGAAGGCGAAGCCAGTGGGGGGAAAGTTGTTGAGAGCTGCCATGGAAATGAAGCTCTGAAACTCAAAACTCTCTTCTCTCTTTAAGCTCATCAAACTCTCTTGGTTCGAAATTGGAATTCGTCTATATTAGAGGACTCGCCAGTCAAATCGGTCAAAGAAAACGGCGTTAGTGACGGCGTTTGTTAGAATGGATCAGACGCATTCATCTCGAAAACACGCACCCATGCATTATTTTATTACTGCATTGATTTTCGGTCAGGCCTGATATCAAAATGCGTTTTTACAAAAAACGCGTTCGCCTTTGCATTAATTTTCTGTCAGAACTGGCATTTGGTCAAAGTACGTTTTTACTAAAACCGCATTCATTAATTTTCAACATTGGTCCAAAAATCGTTGTTTTCATTTGATTTTTCTTCTCTTTTTAATTGGAAAAAAAAGTTGTTGTTAGATTAAGTTTAATTTTTTTTAAAAAAAATTATAACACATAGTTAGTTGTGCTTATTCTCTTACAGAAAGTAATTTGTGGAAAGCAACTTAAGAAAAGAATTTTATCTTGTATTTTTAATTACAAAAGTAATTTATTTCATCTTTAATTCAACATTTTTTTGCTATATTAAATTTTATTTTGATTTTAATATTAATTTTAAATTATAATTTATGGTTGGTTGTTCTTATTTTTTACCGGAAAACATTTCATGAAAAGTAAGTTAAAAAAGGAAGTTTATTCTCATAAAATACAGATTTTTTTCCATAAGAATGTATATAAAATGCCATTGTAACAATATGTATATGAAAAATGTAGATAATTAATGTTGAAATGCGTGTAGTTAAATATGTAGAAAACTAAAGTTGAAATGAATGTAGTGTAAAATGTTATGGGTAAAATGAGTATACCCGAAAGGTTTGTTGGATCGAGCCTGTCAGTAGAGGTGATCCCTTGAGGTCGATTTTGGATCCAAGTGTGTCGACCCCTTAGGGACGACCCAGGACGAATCCGCTCGGAGAGCGGACCCTTAGGGGTCTGCTACGAACCAGTGTAGGGCGACCTCATGGGGTCGACCTAAGCCGGCTCGGGAAGCGAACCCCTAGGGGTCCGACCCGAGCTGGGGTCAGCCCGGTTCGAGAGGCCGACCCCAGTTCGGAAAGTCGACCCCATGGGGTAGCCCGAGCGAACCATCTATGGACCCCCTGGTCGACCCGGAGCCCATGTCGACCGCACCCATGGTGTTAGCTTGGTTCAAGAAGGAAGATGAAGGAGTAGACCAAACGGGTGCAGTCCCTCAACATTCTGCAACGATTGGGAGAAGACAAAAGAGGAGTCGTTGCTTAACGTTCTCCTTCAGGTAACGGTTTCAGTTATGGGTTGAGCAATCATGACGAGGTAGTGGTCATTAAACCCAAAACAACCGTTACAAGTCGCGCGGGTTATATATTCGTCGCTGCAAGCTAGGAAGGGTAAGCAATCATTTGTGTGTGTTCTAACTCGAGACTTATTTGACGAGAGAATTGTTATTTCTAACTTGAGCGTCGGAGTGCGTGTGGCTCAACACCACACCGGTGTTAGCTGTCTGTTTTGCAGGAGATCGTTGTCCCCAACGATATAAATTCACTGTTGATCTGTTCGTCCAAGTTCCAACATCAACAGTTGGCGCCATCTGTGGGGACAATTTTTCTTGCAACTTCCACGTGTTGAGAAATCCTAACATGTTCGCCATGAGCAACAATTTGAACCAAGTCAACTCGATTAACGACGGAGAGGAGTCAGATAATGACCGACACCATCGTCGGGTACAGGCTAGAGCACAGGATGTACAACCTGAGGAGGCCAACCAGCGTGTTGCACCGGCGGAGGCGGATCAGTACGCAACGCTAGAGCAACGGGTCCGGGGCTTGGATGAAAACATCGCGAGAATTCTGGAGATACTGAACCGTCCAAATCCGATCGTGGAGGCTTTGAAGAATGAACCAGGACAGAATCTCAACGATGTGCAACCTGGAGAACGGGTCCAGGTTCCGAAACCACGAAGATCCTTGCCTTCAGTCCGAGACCAGGCCAAGGGTAAGGCCCGACGGATAAAGGGCAGGGGGAATCTCGAGTGCAACCCCAAAGGTCTAATGACAGACTACGACTATGAGGCAACGACAAACGATCTCATCACTCGTGGATGCAAAGTCCTGTGTCTCGAGTGGGTGATTCCCAGGCTAAGACGCATGTGATCCATGGAAATCAAGGACACAACAGTCACCATGTGCCTGAAGGCAAGTAACAACAAGGCCGAAGGAATGACCGATCAGGAAGGCCTGACACGAGGTCAGACCTTATGGAACTGATCAACCAGAAACGGAAGGAGTTGGAGGCTGAAAATAAACCCTAGGCGACAGAGCTATGAAGGATCTAAGATGAGCTCGGGTACATGAAGAAAGCTCAAGATCACAGTGGACTAGACCAGGAAAATCTCGTTGACTAGGTAAACCCTCATTTTACTGACGAAATAATGCAGGAGGAAGTCCCCCCAAAGTTCAAGTTGCTGACAATCAAAGCCTACGATAGATCGAAAGATCCAGTGAAGCATCTTGACATATTTCGATCATGGATGGAGCTCCATGGAGTCCGAGATGCGATCAAGTGTCGGGCGTTCTCTTTCACAGTGACGGGACCAACTCGAAAATGGTTCAGGAAGCTTAAGAGAAAGTCAATCACATCCTTCCGAGAGCTAGCTCGAGCCTTTGTCACCTAGTTCCTTGGAGGTAGGGATCAGTGAAGGCCAACAACGCATCTCCTTACCATCAAACAGGACAGCAATGAGACGTTGAGGGAATACGTATCCCGTTTTAATAGCGAGGCCCTCCAGATTGAAGGCTATACTGATGGGGCAACCTTAACAACAATCGTAGCTGGATTGCGAGACGAGAGGTTCCTTTGGTCGTTAGGTAAGAAAGCTCCAAAAACTTACATTGAGTTACTAACCAGGGTTCAAAAGTATATGAATGCAGGGAAATTACTTCGTTCGAGGCACGCACCGGACGACAAACAGACCAAGGATCACGAAAAAACCAAAATTCGACTAGAGAAGGACAAAAACGACTCTCGAAAGCGGAAGCCGGAGGAGCGATTCGATCTCAATGACAAGTCCGTAAAAAGGGTGTTACCACCAAGTAAGTTTGAGTAGTATACCTCAACGAGTGTCCCTATCGAGCAGATTCTGATGAAGGTGCGTGACAAAAAATATTCTCAAGTGGCCAGCCAAGCTGAAAGCAGGGTCCCATAGGAGGAATAAGGATAAATATTGTCTATTCCACCGTGATCATGGGCACTCTACTTCAGATTGTTATGACCTGAAGGAGGCCATAGAAGCCCTGATCCAAAAGGGGCAACTGAAAGACTACGCGGGTGAAAGTGGACGATGCGAGGCTGGGCCGAATCGGCAGGAACCATGTGACAAGGAGGAAGAGTCGCCTCCATCCCGAGAGATCCGAACTATTCTTGGGGAATCAGCTGGAGGAGACTCGAATCGGAAAAGAAAGGCCAAAGCTCAGGCAGCCCGAGCCCCGCCAATTGATTGGGAGGCTTGCTCAACTTCCTTATCTAACGAAGTTGTCAGTTTCTCAGAAGAAAAAGTAACCAAGTTACATCAACCTCATAACGATGCGTTGGTAATTTTTCTTCTAATTGCCAATATCAAGGTTCGACGCATCCTGGTCGATGGAGGAAGTTCTGCGGGCGTGCTCTCCTTAAGCGCTTATGGCGCTATGAAGCTAGGATGAAATCGACTCAAGGTTAGTATCTCTCCCTTAGTAGGGTTCGGAGGTAGTAAGGTGTACCCCGAGGAAGCATCAAATTGTCGGTGACGTTCGGGGGCGGATTGACATTTGTTATGACTATGGTCGAGTTCTTGGTGGTGAACCACGACTTGGCCTACAATGCCATCCTAGGACGTCCAACCATACATGCGATGAAGGTTGTAGCCTCGACTTATCATCAGGTACTAAAGTTTCCAACTCCAAGTGGAGTTGGGGTTGTGCACGGTGAACAACAGACGTCCCGAGAATGTTACCACAACGCAATGAGAGAGTCGAATGGAGAAGTAGAAGAAGTCGCGACAGTGGAGGTAAGCTCGAGACGGTTCTTGGGTGAAGGAGAGGCAGAGATGGACATTGACGTCTCGGCACCTACACCAACTGAACCGAAAGTGATCGAAGACAACCTGAAGGAACCTCCTATAGTTGAATGGAGGGAGCCAGCGGAGGCTCTAGAGTCCGTCCTGCTGTTGTCGCAGGAGCAACGTGTGAACATCGGAACGAAGCTGGAGTCTGGACAAAGAGAAGGTCTCATTGAGTTCCTCCGGAGGAATGTCGATGTATTCGTATGGAAAACATGCGATATGCCTGGGATAGATCCGAAGATAATTGTTCGTCGGCTAAATGTTGACAGGGATCACAAACCTGTCTGCCAAAAGCGACAAACCTTCAACCATGCTCGGAACGAGGTTGTGGTTGAGCAAGTTAAAGATCTGCTGGAGACTAAGTTCTTTCGAGAGGTCAATTACCCGCAGTGGCTATCCAACGTAGTATTAGTGAAAAAGGCTAACGAGCGGATGTGCATGGACTTCACTGATTTAAACAAAGCATGTCCAAAAGATAGTTTTTCGTTACCCATAATTGACCAGTTGGTAGACGCAACAGCAGGCCACGAAATGCTCAACTTCATGGATGCATACTTCGAGTATAACCAAATACGGATGTATACTCCAGATCAAGAGAAGACGTCCTTTATTACTAGTAGAGGCTTGTATTGCTACAATGTTATGTCTTTCAGGTTGAAAAACGTGGGGGCAACATACCAACAACTAGTTAACATAATGTTTTCTCATCTTATTGGCAGGAGCATGGAGGTCTACGTTGACGACATGCTCGTGAAAAGCAGACATGCCGATCTACACCAGATCGACTTGGCAGAAGCATTCACGACGTTGCAGAAATACCAGATGAAATTGAACCCAGCAAGTGCGCATTTGAGGTAACGCCCGGTAAATTCCTAGGGTTCATGGTCAACCCGAGAGGTATCGAGGCAAACCCAGATAAGATACGAGAAATATTGGAGATGGAGTCTTCAAAAACCATGAAGCAACTGTAGAGCCTGAACGGGAAGATTGCAGCGCTAAACCGTTTTGTAAGTAGAGCGATTGACGAGTGCCTTCCATTTTTTAAGCTTTTACGTAAGAAAGCTAATTTCGAGTGGACAAATGAATGTGAACAAGCATTTGAGTCGCTAAAAAAATACTTTAGCTCGGCTCCATTACTCTCCAAACCCATTCCCGGGGAGGAGCTTGTCTTATACTTAGCAACTTCATATACAACGGTGAGTTCCGTCCTGATAAAGGAGGAGGACGGTCGACAGTCCCCTATCTACTATATGAGTAAATCCATGGTGGGAGCTGAGTCCAGATACCCGCAGGTAGAAAAGTTGGCTTTGGCCTTAATAGTTTCTGCACGAAGACTCCGCCCATATTTCCAGGCCCATAAGATAGTGGTGTTGACTAATTATCCATTGAGACAGGTCCTACAAAAGTCAGAAACTTCTGGACGACTGATGAAATGGGTGGTGGAACTCAGCAAATACGATCTCTCGTTTCGACCCCGGACTGCCATGAAATGGCAGGCTGTAGCAGACTTCGTAGCTGAGATGACCCCTATGCAAGAAGTGAGTTTAGTCCAAGCTTAGAAGGACGCTGATCTCCCTTGGAGGTTGTACGTCGATGGATCCTCTAACAGTCGTGGATGCGGGGAAGGATTGCTTATGGTATCCCCTGACGGGGAGAGGTTCGAGTATGCGTTGAGATTTAAGTTTCGTGCATCGAACAACGAAGCAGAGTACGAGGCATTGCTGACAGGGTTGAGGATCGCCAAATTATTCGATGTAAAATACCTACTCATTCTTAGTGATTCTCAGTTGGTTGTAAACCAGGTAGCAGAAGCATATCAGGCCAGAGAGCAGCACATGATCGTCTACTTGGCCAAGGTGAAGCAATACTTGGGGTCATTCGATAAGTTCGAGATCCGATAATGCCAACGCAGATTCGCTCGCGAGATTGGTTGCGGTGTATGACACCGAGCTACGAAGGACAATCCCGGTTGAAGAGAACGAGATCATGGAGTTGGATGGTTCGTCCACCGACAAACGAACCTGGACAAGCCCGTTGATCGAGTTCCTCAATGACGGGAGACTCCCTTCTGATACACTCGAGGTGCGCCGGTTGAAGTATAAGGCAACACGATATGTCTTACAAGATGGTAAGTTATATCGAAGAAGCTACTCTATGTCACTCCTCAAGTGTCTCGAGCCTGATGAGACAACATATGTCTTGCGGGAAATACACGAAGGAGTATGCGGTAATCATTCTGGTGCTAGGTTCCTCCCGCAAAAGGTGATGCGATAGGGTTACTATTGGCCCACAATGCATGACGATGCACGAACTTTCGTCAGGTCTTGCGACCAGTGCCAATGATTTGCGGTGGTACAGAGACAACCTCCTGAACCACTTACCAGTGTGATGAGCCCTTGGCCTTTTGCTCAGTGGGGGGTAGACCTCATTGGACCTCTTCCATAAGGTAAGGGGCAAACAAAGTTCGTAGTAGTAGCAGTTGACTATTTCACGAAATGGGCAGAGGCAGAGGCACTCGCAACCATCACCGAGAAGAAGGTAACTAGTTTCATATGGAGGGATATAATATGTCAATTTGGCATACCTTATGCTTTGGTGATGGTGTTGGGATTTGTGCCCTAAAACTTGTAGTTTGTAATTATGTTCTAATTAATGTAATAAAGTGTTATTATTTCAATAAAGTGTTATTGTTCGTTATCTACGAGTTTGCCTTCATTCAAACCCTAAATCCAATAAACTAAACATCCAAGGTTGTTAAATGAATCTCTAATCAAATGTAATGTACATAAAAAGGATCTCGGTTCGAGATGCAACCTAAAGGGGTGCAGTAGTTGGGGATAAGGTTTGGGTACCTTACCTGGTTAAACTATGGATGTGGCCCACTTTGTATTTGATGCAAACACAAAGATCCTAACGTGTTCGTGTAGATGACATGTGAGTGGGGATATCCTATGTAATGAGATTACATAAGACCGGACCACAAAATAGTAATCTCTAGTCAGAACTCAGTTGACTAGTTAGGTTTCTATTTCACTAGGATGACCTAAGCAACTTGATCTCAATCATGAGCAGAGTTACGAACTCCTGTTCGCGAGGGACCGCCCTTGACTAGTATGGGTGAGAGTGGCGGTCTACGACTCAATATGGCTACCTTCTTGGGGACAAGACCGAAGCGGCGGTGGGGAACTTAACTTAGCAAGATGGAATTCACTCCTTCCCGCCTACTAGGGTAAGTAGATGAATGTTCCCTTAAGTGGTGTCTCCGAGACTTGAACAAAGGGCCCGACCCTCTCATTGGCCCGAGAGGGACTCTGTTTGTTGGTAGGACCACAAACAAATTGTTCATTGGAGCACTGGTACTTAAGGTACAAGATGTAACCCAGGGGTAAAACGGTAATTTGACCCAGCTGGTGTTACGAACATTCGTGAAGGATTGACTTGTTGTTATTGGTTAATATCCATGGACACAGAAATATATCTGTAGTGAGAAGAGTGCATCTGTGGAACTTTAGTGGAGTGTTCCCGCAGTTAACGAATGTTGATTGGGAGGTTAATGAGATTAATCGAGCAATCTCGTATCGTTGGAGCTTCTGATCTGTAGGTCCATTAGGTCCACCTTCTAGCTCGTAAAGGGTTCTTAGATCATTTGAATTTGAAATGTTCAAATTCATTAGGGAATATATTTAATGTATTTAGATACGATATAATATATAGTTTTTGAACTATATATTATAAATTTAATGTGAATATGATTCATATTAAATTATATGAGAGAATTGAATATTTGAAAGAGTTCAAATATTATATTAAATGTGAATGTGATTCACATTTGAAAACTATAGGTTAAAATTTAATGTGCACTGGATGTACATTAAAACTATAGGTTAAAGGGGTAATATGATTAAATGAGATTTAATCCAAATTAAATATATGATATTTAATTTGTATTATTTAAATATGATTTAAAAATTAATAATTAAATTTGATTTAATTATTATTTAATTACTATTATTATTATTATTAGTTTAATAATAAAATAAGGGAACATGTCATCCAGACACGTTCCCACTACCCCTCCTCCTACTCCCACAGTTTAACAAGGAGAAGAGGATTGTTGAATCGATGAATGAATTTTTTTGGCAATTGGAGAATTGCTGTAAAAAAAAAAAAAAAAACTCTCTCTCACTCTCAAATTCCCTTCATATATCCAAAAGTTGGAATCCTTCCCACCAAGGAAAGATCTAAGCACTCAGAGATATAGGAGGCGATCTCTGGTGGTTGTGTTCTTACTGGAAGTAAACAGAGAAGTCACTGTACAATTGATTTGTTGTACAACCTTTGGAGCAACAAGTTGCTGGAGAAAGTCTACAAAGGTATCCCTCTCTTATTAGTTTAATCGTTAAACTTCTATCATGTTTGCATGTACTTCTCCATGCTTTAATTAGATTAAATGATGTATGCTTGTTCTATATTTTGTCAATATACTGGTTTTTGCTTCAACCTAAACAGTCAAAGCAATTACGATCCCAAACCACGTTTCCGCTGCTCAAGGAGATCAGATCTCCATCAATTGGTATCAGAGCAATGCTTGATTTGTTTTGATTGAAACAAAATTGCATTGATTTTGGTGGGAATTGCATATGGTTTGCTGTGAAACTTGTTTAGGAATTTTTTGGCCTTAATTTACTTTGATTTTGATCAATTTGTATGTAAAGGCCACTGCGTTTTTGGGGCAAAAAGTGCATTATTGAGTCTGTAAATGAGTTACGAGTCGTTCGAGACCTATTTCAAGCAATTCGATGGAGAATCGAGGGGAAAATTACAGGTTGTAGTTGTTGTGTTCGTGGAAGAAAGTTGTTGCCGAAGCAGCAGCGTTGCAACGCTGTTCATCAGCGTTGCAAAGCTGAAGAACGACGTCGCAACACCAGCGTCTCCTATCGACGCGGGCGTCCAAGGGGTCAGCGGCGTTGCAACGCTGCCCCTCAGCGTTGCAACACCATCCCGATAGCAGGCGCGCATAAGACAAGGAGGGCGTTGCAACGCTAGCATCAACGTTGCAACGTCGTGAGGCATTTCCAAGAGTTGCAGACCGGTTCAGCTGGTTCGTTGGTTTTGGTCCGGTTCGAGCGGTTCAAGGCCGGTTCAGGGTGTTTTTGGACCGGTTTCATGAAATAAAATTAATGTTTTATTTTTTTCACTTTAGGGGCCAAATTATTCTGGTTTTACAACTATTTATCTTTATGAATGTAATTTAGATTTTTTTCCATCTTAGGATAAACATGTTCATGCATTTTATTTGTATAAATGTTAGATGAATATGATTGTCAATGCATGATTAATTTATTTTTCATGAGTAATTAATTATAAGTGTTATAATTAGATTATATGAATATAAATTGCATGGAGCATGAAATTACTTAGTTTAAAGTAATTGTTATTTTATTTAAGTAATTTTATAATTCAATTAGTTGAATTCCTTTTATGATTCCAATTTGAATAATGATGGTTGGATTTATAATATAGTTTCTTTATCATAGGTTAATAATTAAATTTATAAAAGTTATAAATTAAAGGGGTTTTAGAAACCATAACCTATAATAAAGAAATGCATGCAAACATAGGAACATGGGTTAAAATTTAAATTAGTTTTAAATCGTTTAAAATTAATTTAGACCCAAGTTTTAATTTCTAATAGGATTAGAAGTTAGTCTTACGTAGTATTTTAAATAGTTTAAAATCTATTAGGACATTAGAACTTTGGTTATAAGGGAACTCTACCGGTGAAGTTCTGTCTAAGGCTGAAAGCCATTGCGCGCTAGCCTCTTGTTTGTATAGGGTTCCAAACCTGCGCACCCCTAAACAAAAAGCTTTGAAGCCCCAACTTTTTTTATGGGATATTTGAAGAAAAGGCCCCCTCCTATATCGAGAGATAGGCTAAGGCGCCTTTACTAATATTCTAATAGTTGGCCCCAGTTAGAAAAGGAAATCCAATTAGAGATAAGCTGCCCATGAGCATCATGTCATAGGTAAAAGGGAACGAGGAGGCAAGCCCCCCCATCTTCCGCATATCTTGCTCATCCGACATGGCATGAATCACCGAACCTGCACTCAAGAATAGTAATACTTTGAAAAACGCGTGATTCATTAAGTGAAAGACGCTAACCGAATAGTTAGAGATGCCGCAAGAAAAGATCATATAGCCTAATTGACTACAAGTTGAAGTACTTAAGCTGACGGTTAACGGAACACCTCCTACCTGGGAACTGACCTGAAGCTTGAGTTGAATTAACCTTAGCTCTATTTTATCTCTAGGTAATTAAAATGTTTATTCACCTAGACATAAGGTTTTAAGACCTAGTTATAATAGTTATAATAGACATAGACTTAGATAGATTCTTTTAGCCAGAATCCGACTAAGTTAAACCAATACCCTAATCTTAGGAGCTTCAGTGGGAGAAAACGAGATGTTCGCATCGAGTTTACTCTCACGTCCTCAAGAGTTCATACCGTGAGTTCCATGCTCGGCTACGTGGCGTCAATAGGGCGTCCCCCTACGGTATGTGTTTGCATGGTTCAATACCAAGGTGAATGAGGGAAGTATCCATAGTAAATGGGAGCAGGACGGGTGTCAACGTATCCTACGATCTCCTCCATTAGGTCGCACCGTGAGATTTCTATAGTCCGCCTGCTAGGTTGTCCTGGAACAGCCAAACCCTACGGAGGGCCTGACTATAGGGATCAGAACACCACGAACTCCAGAAATGGATAGGGTCTCTTAGGTTATTTGCCAACAGTTGTCTTTCTTAATAGTAGCCGTTGGCTCGGGCCTATTGGATCTGAAAATGGTAGGGTCACATTTACGGGATGAGTTAAGCTAGTTAACAAGTCCTTGACCAAACAAACGGTAACTAAGGACCATTGGGGCATGAGATATTCTTGTAGTGGGAATTGGCTGAGAAAGTCTCAATTCAAGGGAGGAATGACTGACCGCCCGACGGAGACTTTTGTTCTAAACCCTTGAAGTATCGTTGCAAAATTAAAGGTTTAATTTAAACATTGGGTTTAGTTTAAACAATAAGGTTCTTTAATAATTTTTCTAAATATTATTGGTTTTTACAATGGGTTAAAAGGCATAACTAATTAGAACTATTTTGGATTTTCAGCATGTCCTCATATATAGCCTTACTAAAAAAGAAACATTTAACTGGCGAAAACTTTACTACGTAGAAGTCAAACCTGGATGCGATCCTTGTTGTTGACGACTTTCAGTTCGTATTAACTGAGGAATGTCCTCAGATTCATGCTTAAGACGCACCTCAATCAGTTAAGGATGCGTTTGATCGCTGGGCCAAGGCCAATGAAAAAGCCAAGGCCTATATCCTGGCTGGGATATCTGATGTTTTAGCCAGGAGATTGGAGGGTATGGTCTCAGCTCGTGAGATCATGGGCTATCTGTAAAATTTGTCTGGACAACCGTCTGAACAAATTCGGCATGAATTCATCAAGTACGTTTATAACGCGCGCATGAAGGAGGGAACTTCAGTGAGAGAACATGTTCTCGATCTTATAGTTCACTTCAACATGGCCGAAATGAACGGAGCGGTCATAGATGAACAAATTCAGGTATTCTTCATCCTAGAATCTCTTCCGAAGAGTTTCCTGCCATTCCGTAGCAATGCGGAGTTGAACAAAAAGGAGTATAACTTGACTTCCCTCCTAAATGAACTACAAACTTTCCAGTCTCTTATAAAGAATAAGGGACAGGCTGATGGAGAGGAAAATCTGTTTGCCCATTCCAGAAGGTTCCAGAAGGGTTCATCCTCTGGGACTAAGTCATGTGGTTCTTCTTCTGGGATTAAGAAGTGTAGCGCCCCTACTTTTATAACGTAAGTTCCTAGGGCATTACTACTCATGCATGACTTTGAGGCCTTAAATAACGGTAAATAGGGAAAACTTGGTGATTAAATTCACTTTATGTTGGGATCCCATAAAAATAATTACATTTAAAAACATAACTAAGTTCGGCCTCTAGTTTCAAACTTCTATAATACATAAGCGGAAAACAATAGTTTGTTAAAAATATTATCTAAAACATATGCGCGGAAAACTATGACTTGGTTCCCATGGCTTCTGTAGCGCATCCCCGTCACTCGCCTGGTATGCCCTCGCCTTTACCTGAAAACATTTTAAAAGCGGAGAAAACAAACAAAGGTAAAGGGGTGAGTATCATAAAAATACCCCGTAAGTGGGGGGTCGGGAAACGCAAACACATGCAACATGACTTCCTTTCAAACATGGCTTCTAAACATGACTGTTATTTGTGACCTTTGAAATCATAAAACTTTATGTAGTGGGACCTAAAACGTTCTTTCATGAAATCATGACTTTTCTCTTTGGCTATGCGTGGTCAATTGGGTCAACCTGAGTCTTTTCATATTGAATCCCTCACAGACCCCTATAGGTTTGAGTCCTCATGCACTCCCTATAAGATTTGAGTCCTCACACACTCCCTATAAGTTTTGAGTCTCTCACAGACCCCTATAAGTTTGAGTCCCTCACAGACTCCTATAAGTTTGACCCATAAGGTCTCTGATGCATGTTTTACCATGCATAAATTCTTAGGAGACCAATTGCCACAACCTACATGACATGTTCATATACATACAATATGCATGAGGTCCCATTCTTCAAGCGCATATACATATACATTCAGGATGATGCAACAATCACATAAAACATAAAATCATGGCATGACTTTTATAACTTTAAACTTGAGTCAATCAATCATAAGTAATAAGTACGTTTATAATTTAAGATACATAATTAACACAATGGCACAACTGAAAATGTTAATATGCATAACTATACATAACTGTGTCGAGGCTCGTTTTAAAATACTTTGAAATCATTTCTCAGGATCCTTTAAAACCCTTTGAAATATTACTTTTCTAAATTCATGAGCGTAAGTCTTGGAAATTCGCCCTTTTGAAATAAGTCCTCGAATTTCATCTTTTAAAATAAATCTTTCAAGAAATCATATTTACTTCCCTTTTTAAGATTATTTGTAGAAAATCCCTTACCTTAGCATAGCTTGAAACTCCTCAAGCTCCGTTCCTAATTCAAGGTTCCTCTCAGACTTGCTCGGTAATCGAATTCCTTCAATCCAACCCATTTTCCTAATTAAACACATAATGAGTAAACTTATTTTTCGAATCCAATAAAAGATAAGTCGAATTACCACTAACGGAGGCTGAAAACGAACTCGAGCGATCAAAACAGGTGGACCAAAAATAGCTCCAGCGAGCGGCGGCGCGTCGTAGCGCCTCTCAGAGCGTAGAAGCCATATCTGCAAAGCTCGTGAGCCGATCTATTCAGAACCGGTCCAGTCTCTAACAAAATCGGTCAAAAAGGCACCAAACCGGCTGACCCAAGCCTTGCACGCAATGACGGTTCACTGTCGAATTGGCTGAGACGAAGGCGGCTCGCGATTCCGGCGACTGAGGGCTCCAACTGCAAATGGCGAAGGCGCAAATGACAGATGACGGCGCTGAGGACGAAATCGATGTTCTTTGTGATGGATTTCGGCGAGGACCAGTAGAAACGAGGCAACGTTTCTTAGCGGCGCGCGCATCCACTCGATTCCAAGCTTCCATCTGCAGCGGCGCGTCAACGTTCGGCGCCGACGCCGAGTGAGTGGGGTCAAGACGGACCTGAGGCTTGGCGTGTGGACTCCGGCCCTGGACTTCACGGCTACGGCGTACGGCTTCGTAGGGCGGCGACAGACGCAGAATCGAACGACCGATGGCTTCGACGGCGGCTGGCGTCCGGCGTGGTCCATAGAGGGAGGCGGTCTGCACGTTGTTCGACGGTTGCTGTTGTGGTCGATCGGACGGTGAGAAGCTCCTCCATGAAGGCGTCGTGAATGCGTGGTGAATGAGGAATGAGGCTCCTCGGTTTGCGTGCATCAATAGGGACAAAATGCTTCTTTTTGCAAAACCCTAAGTCTCTTTGTCCTTTTTCCAAAACTGCCCCTGCTTTTCCATAGAAACACAATTTTGCCATAACTCTTAATTAAAAGCTCAAATTATTCAATTCTCTTTAGTTTGTAAAGAAACCCTAACTAAAAACAAATTCCAAGCCAAACTAAATATTCCATTAAATAAATCTCAGTATAACCTAAAAGGTATTTGAAATTCTGGAACGTTACAAGAAGACTCGGAAGAAGAGGAAATGAGGAAAAGGGAAAGCTTTTGCCACTGCAAACATTGAGCTCAAAGAGAAGAAAGGTAAATTAGATTTACTTGTTCTTGAAACTTGTTTGGTGGAAAAGGATGATTTGACCTGGATACTTGATTCAGGAGCCACTAATCACGTTTGCTCTTCATTTCAGGAAACTAGTTCCTTCAAGGAGCTCGAAGAGGGTGAGATGACACTCGTGGTCGGAGCACGGAGACGTCGTCTCGGCTCACTGCGTGCGATGGAGATGCCAAGCTATTTTTCAAGATAGATTTCTTTTATTAAAAAATCTGTATAAAGTTCCTAAGCTTAAAAGGAACTTAATTTCTATCTCTTGTTTAATAGAACTTGGATATTGTATTTCTTTTTCAATTAATGAAGCGTTCATTTTGAAAGACGGTGTCAATATTTGTTCTGCTAAATTGAAAAATGGCTTGTACGTACTAAAATCGAATAAAACCAAAGCAATTTTAAATCATGAGATGTTTAAAAATGCTAGTACTCAAAATAAAAGGCAAAGAATTTCTCCAAATAATACCTATCTATGGCATCTTACACTTGGTCATATTAATCTCAACCGGATTGAGAGACTCTCTAAGAATGGACTTCTAAATAAGTTAGAAGATGATTCTTTACCTCCTTGCGAATCATGCTTGGAGGGTAAAATGACCAAGCGACCTTTTACTGGAAAAGGTTATAGAGCCATAGAACCCTTAGAACTTGTACATTCGGATCTTTGTGGTCCGGTGAATGTTAAAGCTCGAGGAGGGTACAAATATTTCATCTCTTTCATAGATGATTATTTGGGTATGGTTATCTATATCTAATGCATCACAAGTCTGAGGCTCTTGAAAAGTTCAAAGAATATAAGGCTGAAGTAGAGAATGCATTAGGGAAAACCATTAAAACACTTTGATCCGATCGAGGTGGAGAGTATATGGATTTGAGATTCCAGGACTATATGATAGAACATGGAATTAAATCTCAACTCTCAAGACCTAATACACCACAAAGAAAATGGTGTGTCGAGAAAGGAGAAATAGAACCTTGTTGGACATGGTTCGTTCTATGATGAGCTATGCTCAATTGCCTGCCTCGTTTTGGGGATACGCAGTAGAGACTGCAGTTCAAATCTTGAACAATGTTGCATCAAAAAGTGTTTCAGAAACACCTTTTGAACTATGGAAGGGGCGTAAACCTAGTTTACAACACTTCAAGATCTGGGGTTGTCCGGCACACGTGCTCGTGACAAACCCAAAGAAGTTAGAACCTCGTTCAAAATTGTGCCAATTTGTTGGTTATCCCAAAGAAACGAGAGGTGGTCTTTTCTACGACCCACAAGAAAATAAGGTGATTGTATCGACAAACGCCACGTTCTTGGAGGAAGATCACATGAGGAACCACAAACCGCGTAGTAAGTTAGTACTAAATGAAGCTACTCATAAACCAACAAGAGTTGTTGATCAAGCTGGACCTTCATCAAGAGTTGGTGGAAGAGCCAACACCTCAAGTCAGTCTCGTCCTTCTCAATCGTTGGGAATGCCTCGACGCAGTGGGAGGGTTGTTTCCCAACCTGACCGCTACTTGGGTTTAGCTGAACTCAAGTTGTCATACCTGATGACGGCGTAGAAGATCCATTGTCTTATAAACAGGCAATGAATGACGTAGACAAGGACCAATGGATCAAAGCCATGGACCTTGAAATGGTCAATGGACTTCAATTCAGTATGGGAACTTGTAGACCAACCTGAAGGGGTTAGACCCATAGGGTGTAAATGGATCTATAAGAGAAAGAGAGATGCAGCCTGAAAGGTATAGACCTTTAAGGCTAGACTTGTAGCAAAGGGTTTTACCCAAAGGGAAGGAGTTGACTATGAAGAAACTTTTTCCCCTGTTGCTTTGCTGAAGTCTATAAGGATACTCTTGTCCATAGCCGCATTTTATGATTATAGAATATGGCAAATGGACATCAAGACTGCTTTTTTGAATGGTAATCTTGACGAAAGAGTCTATATGTCTCAGCCCGAAGGGTTCATAGCCCAAGGTCAGGAGCAAAAAGTTCGCAAGCTCAATCGATCCATTTATGGGTTGAAACAAGCGTCAAGATCTTGGAATATAAGATTTGATAGGCTTGCAAGCTCAATCGATCCATTTATGGGTTGAAACAAGCGTCAAGATCTTGGAATATAAGATTTGATACTGCGATCAAGTCTTACGGCTTTGACCAAAACGTTGATGAGCCTTGTGTTTACAAGAGAATCATCAACGACAAAGTAGCTTTGTTAGTACTTTATGTGGATGATATCCTACTCATTGGGAATGATGAAGGATACCTTACTGACATAAAGAATTGGTTGGCGACCCAATTCCAAATAAAAGATTTGGGAGAGGTGCAATATGTTCTTGGGATTGAGATCTTGAGAATCGCAAGAAACGTAACGCATGCTGACTTGCCTCTCAAGCGTCTTATATCGATAAAATGTTGTCAAGATATTCGATGCAGAATTCCAAGAGGGGCTTACAACAGTGGTGCGGTAGCCAATTCGAAGGAACCTCGCAGCCATAAGCGAGGTAAGCACATCGAGAGGAAGTATCACCTGATACGAGAAATAGTGCAACAAGGAGATGTGACAGTCACGATGATCGCTTCGGAGCACAATATTGTTGATTCGTTTACAAAGACTCTCACGGCTAAATTGTTCGAGAGTCATCTGGAAAGTCTGGGTCTACGAGATATGTACATAGGATAATCTAGGGCAAGTAGGAGATATGTAATGGGGTATATGGATGCCCTAGTTTATTGTATTTCTATCTCTTATAACCATTGTTTTAGATTATGATGTACCCCACTAGAGTTTTAGTTAAAGTGAGAGTTTGTTGGGATTTGTGCCCTAAAACTCGTAGTTTGTAATTATGTTCTAATTAATGTAATAAAGTGTTATTATTTCAATAAAGTGTTATTGTTCGTTATCTACGAGTTTGTCTTCATTCAAACCCTAAATCCAATAAACTAAACATTCAAGGTTGTTAAATGAATCTCTAACTGAATGTAATGTACATAAAAAGGATCTCGGTTCGAGATACAACCTAAAGGGTCTATAGTTAGGGGATAAGGTTTGGGTACCTTACCCTAGTTAAACTATGGATGTGGCTCACTTTGTATTTGATGCAAACACAGTGATCCTAACGTGTTCGTGTAGACATGTGAGTGGGGATATCCTATGTAATTAGATTACATAAGACCGGACCACGAAATAGTAACCTCTAGCTGTAACTCCGTTGACTAGTTAGGTTTCTATTTCACTAGGATGACCTAGGCAACTTGATCTCAATCATGAGCAGGTTACGAACTCCTGTTCGCGAGGGATTGTCCTTTGACTAGTATGGGTGAGAGTAGCCAGATTCGCCGACTCAATATGCCTACCTTCTTGGAGACAAGACCGAGCGAGCGGCTGAGAACTTAACTTAGCAAGATGGAATTCACTTCTTCCTGCCTACTAGGGTAAGTAGAGGAATGTTCCCTTAAGTGGTGTCTCCGAGACTTGAACAAAGGGCTCGACCCTCTCATTGGCTCGAGAGGGACTCTGTTTGTTGGTAGGACCACAAACAAATTGTTCATTAGAGGAGCACTAGTACTTAAGGTACAAGATGTAACCCAGGGGTAAAACGTTAATTTGACCCAACTGGTGTTACGAACATTCGTGAAGGATTGACTTGCTGTTATTGGTCAATATCCATGGACACAGATATATATCTGCAGTGAGAAGAGTGCAGCTGTGGGACTTTAGTGGAGTGTTCCCGCAGTTAACGAATGTTGATTGGGAGGTTAATGAGATTAACCGAGCAATCTCGTATCGTTGGAGTTTCAGATCTGTAGGTCCATTAGGTCCACCTTCTAGCTCGTAAAGGGTTCTTAGATCATTT
Source organism: Trichosanthes cucumerina (assembly GCA_036507285.1). NCBI lineage: Eukaryota > Viridiplantae > Streptophyta > Magnoliopsida > Cucurbitales > Cucurbitaceae > Trichosanthes > Trichosanthes cucumerina. The sequence goes on along the minus strand of CM071840.1, from coordinate 71,962,159 downwards.
GAATTTGAAATGTTCAAATTCATTAGGGAATATATTTAATGTATTTAGATACGATATAATATATAGTTTTTGAACTATATATTATAAAATTTAATGTGAATATGATTCATATGAAATTATATGAGAGAATTGAATATTTGAAAGAGTTCAAATATTATATTAAATGTGAATGTGATTCACATTGAAAACTATAGGTTAAAATTTAATGTGCACTGGATGTACATTAAAACTATAGGTTAAAAGGGTAATATGATTAATTGAGATTTAATCCAAATTAAATATATGATATTTAATTTGTATTATTTAAATATGATTTAAAAATTAATAATTAAATTTGATTTAATAATAATAATTATTATTATTAATTTAATAATAAAATAAGGGAACGTGTCATCCAGACACGTTCCCACTGCCCCTCCTTCTTCTCCCTATCGACAGTTTAACAGGGAGAAGGGGATTGTTGAATCGATGAATGATTTTTTTTGGCAATTGGAGAATTGCTGTAAAAAAAAAAAAACTCTCTCTCACTCTCAAATTCCCTTCATATATCCAAAAGTTGGAATCCTTCCCACCAAGGAAAGATCTAAGCACTCAGAGATATAGGAGGTGATCTCTGGTGGTTGTGTTCTTTCTGGAAGAAAACAGAGAAGTCCCTGTACAATTGATTTGTTGTACAACCTTTGGAGCAACAAGTTGCTGGAGAAAGTCTACAAAGGTATCCCTCTCTTTTATTAGTTTAATCGTTAAACTTCTATCATGTTTGCATGTACTACTCCATGCTTTAATTAGATTAAATGATGTATGCTTGTTTTGTATTTTGTCAATGTACTGGTTTTTGCTTCAACCTAAACAATCAAAGCAATTACGATCTCAAATCACGTTTTCGCTGCTCAAGGAGATCAGATCTCCATCAGATGGATAACGGACGCTTGTTCGACAATGAAGCATTTCGAAAGTTCTACTCTGAGTTAAACATTAAGCATTTTTTCTTCTCTCACGCACATCCGCAAGTAAATGGTCAGGTGGAGGCAGTGAATAAGATCCTCAAGAGGAACCTGAAGACCAAGCTGGAAGGATTAAAGGGCTCGTGGGCAGAGGAGTTACCGAACATCTTATAGGCCTACAGGACGACATCCCGAACTTCAACGGGGGAGACTCTTTTTTCCCTTTCATTCAGATCTGAGGTTGTCATTCCAGTGGAGATTGGACTCCCATCTCCCCGAGTGGAGCATTTAGATCCTAGTATGAACTCCGACTCCTTGAGTCTGCATCTAGATTTACCGGAAGAGTGGAGAGAGAAAGCCTGGTTGTGAACGACGGAATACAAGAGTAGGATTGCTCGGTACTACAATTCCTGTGTAAAGCGGCACAGTTTCAAAGAAGGTGATCTTGTACTTTGCCGCATTATGCAGAACATTAGGGATCCGACTTCTGGGCCTTGGGTCCAACTTGGGAAGGCCCGTACAAGATTACAACAAATAATAAGTAAATTTAATCAATGAGAAACTATTTACTCAAGCAATTTGTTGTGGGTCAAACTGCGTGAGTAGGGGGTTGGTATGTTGCATTAGCAATAGAATCTGAGTAAAAACACAAGTGCAAGCGCAGGTAAACATAAAAGAGGTTCCATATAGGAAATAAAGTTTCATATGGGGAATACAGACATACATTCACAAAAGAAAGCATTAATACATAAGAAAGTGCTAGTACGATAAGAAATTCCAGATACATCTAAGGGTCGGGCAAGTTGTCTATGGAGATTTCATTGAGAAAGTTTTCATCTAGGACCACGTCCTCTAGAGCAGAAACTTAATCCACAGATCCGGAAGGTTGCCCAAGGTCAAATCCGAAAGGATTACAGCGCTCCATGAAAGAAGATTTGAACCAACTCAGATCGATCTCAGGAAATCGCTCTTGGGTTGTTCGAATTGACTAACTCACACCACAAAGCATGGCCCTATTCGAAAAGCCAACATACCTCTCAGAATGTTTGAAAGTCGCGGTCAAGTAACCGACGTCGTTAAGTTTGTCTTCAACTTCTTTCAGTTGAGATCGGAGGGAAGATAGCTCAGATTGAAGTGAGGACAGCTCGCCTTCGGTGCGTGATTGATAGCTTTGATACTCGGAACGCAAGGATTGATGTTCGACTTGCAAAAATTCGAACCTCACTTGCAAGGATTGAAGGGATTGAGCTGCTTGGGCGTGAAGGAATTGAGCTTGCTCCAGTTCCGTCCTACAAACGCGACTTTGATGAAGGTGAACGAGTTTGTTCAACATACGGCGTGAAGCTATGGTTGTAAGAATGAAGGCTTGCACATGTACGACGAGTCAGCAAAAGGTGAGAAGAGAAGAGAGGTACTAAAAGAAAGGGCTTACCTCGCGGGTATGATATATTGTTGTGTTCATAGTAGCTTCGGGGTAGTGACAGACATCTAGATGCTTGGAAGAACCGCGGGAGGAGCCACTGTCAGAAAGCCCACCCCATAAGGCAAAAGCTTGCTCCACTTCAGCGGCTGCGTCGCAGGAGGAATCGTAGGGCCCGGTATACGCAAGGCGAAGAGTGCCCTTATCATCAGTATTTCTGAGGGAGTTGAGATTGTCAGACCTACCCCTGGGGTTGGTAGGAAATGGCATAGGATCGGGTAGACTCCCCTGAAAAAAGGTGTGAGCGGGAGACGATCGCCTGCAGGGGCACCTTGTGGCGCGACAATCGATATTTGAATCATGGTTGGGCAGAGGAGCGACTTCGGTTGATTCAAGTTCTTGTTCAGTTAGAAATTCATCTTCTTGATCCATCAAGTTGAGGTTTGTCGCCATCTCTGATAGAAAAAAAGTATCGTAAGAGAGTATCGTAAGAAAATGTCGTAAAGGAGTATTGTAGAAGAAGTGTCAAACCTTCTAGATTGTTTATTGGAGGAGGAATAAGGTTATGCGCGGAAAGAAGGTTGGTTATGACTAGTTCGGGACCCCAACGTAGTGACTTGGTGATCCTCCAAGCAGAATCTCGAAAGGCAAGTGCAACGGAGGTCGGCTCAGGTCTCGTGTTCACTGCCCAAAAAGCAACAATACTAAGAGTTAGTAAGAGAGGAAAGCGGTACGCTCAGTGCAAAAGTTGGAATGTAAAATGAAAGAGGAAGAGGTCCCGGTCGACTAGGAGGGTGGCGAAGTTGCCTAGCGTCCCGAAGTCGGTCAGAACCGATAGAGTAGCACTTGTTTCATCTAGACATAACAATTATCCACCGACAAAGAACCAAGATTTTCTCCACTCTTTTATCGACTTGGGTTCTTTCACGATGGCCTCTACATTTGGCAGGGGGCAAATGTAATAGAAGGGCTTGGTCTGGTCCTTCTGTTTAAAAATATGAACTGAGAGGAAGTCAGTGGCGGACATGGGAGTTTGATTCCCAACTTGGCGCCAAAGGACGTAACACCTCATAAAAGAGCACCAGGAGTTTGGGAGGATCTGGAATGGGGCCAGGTTAACTAAGGCTAAAAAGTTTTGGACTACCAAGATAGTCTAACCCCACTCGTAAACATCTCGGGGTAGAAAGCAACCTCTCCAGAAGGAGGGCAGTCAGGGGTCTATCCTCGTCTAGGAGCTCGTAGGTAATTGAGGGAGGTATGTCGAAGTGGCATCGTAGGTCATCTAAGGCGGATTGGCTCAAATTTTGAGAATTTCGGCCCCTGGCTGGTGCATTCGGATCGAAATCTAAGTCCTCGCGGTCAGATGAGCGGACGGGGGTGTAAGGCATTTGGGAATTATTCACCATATCGAAGGAAGGAAGAGTTGAAGTTACCTGAGAATTGGAGTCGTCGAGGAAGTTGAGAGGATTAGGCAAGGACAGGGTTAGCTTGGTGGAAAACGGAGCTTGGCCAAGTTCTTATATAAGCTTGGAGAACACATCTCACGAAGTGAATGGAGTATACTCAAAGAGGAATACCGCCTCGGGACAGGAGGTTAGCAACGTTCATAGACTTTCAATCGAACCTTGATTAAGTATGTCATGGGGTAGGATTGAAACTGGGGGCAACTATTATGGGTAAACTGAGTATACCCGAAAGGTTTGTCAGATCGAGCCTATCACCAGAGGTGATCCCTTGAGGTCGATCTTGGATCCAAGTGGGTCGACCCCTTAGGGACAGCCCGGGACGAATCCGCTCGGGGGGGTCCGCTCCGAACCAGTGTAGGCCAACCTCATGGGGTTGACCCGATTCGAGAGGCCGTCGGCCTCAGCCAAGCCAGCTCGGGAGGGGTCTGCCCCGATCCGAGGTGGGTCGACCCCACGGGGTCGGCCCGAGTCCACGAGGGTCGACCCGGCTCAGGAAGCAGACCCCTAGAGGTCTGCCCCGAGCCCACGAGGGTCGACCATATGGGGGTGACCCGAGTCGAACCATCTCCGGACCCCCTGGTCGACCCCGAGCCCATGTCGACTGCACCCATGGTGTTGGCTTAGCTCAAGAGGGAAGATGAGGGAGTAGACCAAACGGGTTCAGTCCCTCAGCATTCTGCAACGGTTGGGAGAAGACAAAAAAGAGGAGACGTTGCTTAACGTTCTCCTTCAGGTAACGGTTTCAGTTATGGGTTGAGCAATCATGACGAGGTAGTTGTCATTAAACCCCAATTAGTCGTTACGAGTTGCGCGGGTTATATATTCGTCGCTGCAAGCTAGGAAAGGTAAGCAATCATTTGTATGTGTTCTAGCTCGAGACTTATTTGACGAGAGAATTGTTCTTTCTAACTTGAGCGTCGGAGTGCGTGTGGCTCAGCGCCACACCGGTGTTAGCTGTCTGTTTTGCAGGAGATGATTGTCCCCAACGATACAAATTCACCGTTTATATGCCCGTCCAAATTCCGGTATCAACATAAAATGTAAAAAATTAATGTTGAAATGCAAGTACAAAATAAAGTTAATTATTGTGATTTATCTGTCAATAAAAATAGTGATAAAAAATTCATGAAAATTTTGAGATGAGTTTTACTTCTACAAAGTTATAGGACTTTTGAGGGTATGAAATTACAAATTTACCCATTTTTAAGAAAATGCTCTGCCCTAATTGAAGGAGTCTATATTACGAAAGCGGAAGCAATTTAGGACCTTGAACACTCTAATTTGATCAATTTTGTAAAATAAAATGCATGCTCAAAGCTGGAAAAACATAGAGTTAAGAAACTCACCTTTGAAGATCAAATTCTCTTCACCCGGTGGACGATTTGCAATACAAATACTTCGTGGACCACCTCTAGTGTCTTCCCTACTATCTTTAGGCCTTGCAATGGATTGTGGGATCCTAGATTGAGAGAATTTGGAAGAAGAGCCCTCGATGTTCAAAAAACGGGAATTGTAAGAATTTCTGCCAAAAAAAACATGCAAATCACTCCAAAACACCTTTAAATAAAGCTTCATTAAGCTCTACCAAAGTTACAACTCAAAAGTGATGAGGATGGCTTGAGATGGAGTGACCAATTTTGGCCAATTTTGAAAATGAGTAGGCTTGGGCAATTTGGCAAGTTGGAATCATGGAAAATCCATTCTTTTCCTTTTAATTTTAATTCAAAAATCAATAAAAAATTGATTTTTAATTAATTAATTTTTTAATTTAATTTAATATCAAATATTAAATTAAATAAATTGTCCAATCCCGATCGATTTTTCGAACATGAATCTTTATTCATGCTATAAACCGATCCAATTTTAAATCATATTTAAATATGTCCACCTCTTTTTTAATCATAGTTTAATTCATAATTAAACTATAACACGTTATATATATCACATATAATTAATGCCCAAAATCGAATTTAAACAATTCAAATTCTTTTTTCTCAAAATGTTACAAGGCTTAGTCCGAGCTAGTAAAAAGGACCTAATGGACCTACAGATCATGAGCTCCAACGATACGAAATTAACCGACCAAACTCTTTAGCCTAGCTAATTAACATTCGTTAACCACTAGGACATTCCACTAAAGCCCAGTGGTTGCACTCTCCTCACTATAGATACATTTCTGTCCACTCAATATAACCATGATTAGTAAGTCGATCCTTCACAGGTCGTTCGTTGGGTCAAATTTACCATTTTACCCTTGTAATTACTTCTTATTCCTTAAGTCTCAGTGATCCTCTAATGAACAATTGGTTTGTGGTCCAACCATCAAACTGAATCCCTCTCAAGTCAATGAGAGGGGTGGACCCTTTGTTCAAGACCCGGAGTCATCACTTAAGGGAACAACCTCTCTACTAATCTCTAAAGCAAGTAGGAGTGAATTCTATCTTGCAGAACTATGTTCCTAACTATCTACCCGGGGAAGCTTATTGAGTCGAAAATCTCGGGTCACTCTCACCCATGCAAATCTAAAGATAATTCGAATAAACAGGAGTTCATAGCACGCTCAGGATTAAGATCGAGTTACCTAGGTCATCGTATGAATATAGTCAGTTAAGACAGTAAACAGAGTTATAAAGTCTAAGTGACTATTTCGCGGTCCAGTCTTATGCAAACTCGTTACATAGGATGCCCCCACTTGCATGTCTCCACATGAACGATTCAGGATCACATCGTTTATATTTTACAAAGTGGGTCAAGTCCATAGTGTCCCTAGGATAAGGTACCCAACCATATCCTTATACTATAGATCGTTCTGGCTATAATTTGAACTTGATCCACTTTTATGTCACACATAAAGTTCAAGTATTCATCCTATAGCCAAGGGTTTTTTATTGGGTTAGGGTTACAAGATATACAATTCACTTTATTCCATAACACCTTTACTGAATAAACCTCAATAACATTTTTATTGCAATATAAAATATACATTCAGTTTACAAAACTACGAGTTTTATGACATAAAACCCAACACTAATTTCTTTTACCTTTCTTCCCGTATTCTCTTCACTTGGTCACGCACGCAGTAGACCGATCGAAAGGCTCCGATTGCAACTGGCGACTCCGACTTCAGCTTTGGCAACGGTGGACGACAACCTTCACTATGACAATACCTTCATGTCATTTTGCCTGAATTTCTTCTACACTTCCTCACGTTGTTTGCCCAAATATCTTTCATTGGGTAGGATTAAGCCTCTGTTTTCTACCTTTCCACCATTTCGCTACTTTCAACTTCCTCTCTCTTTGCATCTGAGTTGTTCATTCCAATCATTTGCAACACTTTTCGTCATTCTATCGGTGTGTTTATGCTTCTTTAAGTGTTTTTTTTTACTTCGATTTGTAAATCAGAATTAGAGCAACCTAAAATATTCTATGAAGTTATTTTGATTAATTGTTTGTTCGGTGTTATTGGCTACGTGAATCGGGTAGGATGTTGAAGTACTTTTTGTCATTTTTTGTTGAAGTCTCTTCCCTAATATGCCATAAAGCAACAACTAGCTTGGAGGCCTTTGTAGTTTTCTACATTGTTGTTATGAAAAGAAATTCTCTTTTCACAATGTTACTTGAGGAACAAAATGCGGTTGATTTACTTTTTTTTTTATAGATATTTTACTGAACATTTGATTGTTATTTTGGTTTCTAACTTTGAGACATGAGTAGAAGAAAAGAATGAATGTTAGGCAATGTGCAATGTCTAGTTATGACTTATCTCAAGTTATTACTTTGATTATGGTGTTGCTATCTAGTTATGTTTTTTTAAAAAACTTTTTCACTTTATACTTTAACTATTTAGTGTCAACGATAGTAAATGTGTTATGTTTAGATATATGATGATAAATGTGTTTTGTTTAGTTATATATAATTGTTTTTTTGGTGATGACCTTTTGATTTATAACTTTGCTCTCCCTATTTTTTTTTCATTGTTTCTTAGATACGAGAAAGTGCGAGAAAAAAAACTGAATGCAAAATGAGTCTCTTCCTTTGATACTTTACCTTTGTTATGACCATTTTTGCATGTCTAACTAGGATTTGGTGTTGCATAAATCGATTATGGTATTTTTCCTCCTTTAGTGGCTTGTATTCTAGATACGAGAAACTGCTAGAAAATTGAATGTTTTTCCTCTTTTTTCATTCATATGATTATTTTTAGGTTGTCTAGTTGTTTTTTGGTGTTGGTCTTTGATATATAGGTTTGATCCCTACGTTTTTTTTGCATTGTTTCTCAAGTGCGAGAAATCGCGAGAATACTGCAAAAAAAAATGCAAACTTAGTCTATTCATTTGGTTCTTTACATTTGTTATGACCATTTATGCATGTATAACTAGGTTTTGGTGTTGCTACTTCATTTTATACCTTTATTCTTTAATGACTTCTTTTCTAGATGCCAGAAACTACTAGAAAGTTGAATGTTTGTTAAAAAAATAGTTATTTTTCATTCATATGTGATTCTTTTTAGGTTGCCTAGTTGTTATTTAGTGTTGGCCTTTGATATATAGGTTTGGTCCCTACATTTTTTGCATTGTTTCTTAGGTGCAAGAAAGTGCGAGAAAACTGCGAGAAAAAAATTGCAACTTACCACAAATGACTCCACTTGGTAGAAGGTGTCTGGAAAATTTAACCTTCATATATCGACTCTTAGATTTGAATAGAGGCGATCATTCAGATGGAAACGAAGATTGGGGAGCTCGTCTATCTTACTATTTTAGAAGATGTAAATTTCTAACAGGTAGAGATTATCTAAATTAATCATTTTTTTAGAATATATTATCTTGATTTTTAATAAACAACTCATAATCGTTTAGTCTTAATAAACTTAGCTCCAATAGTTCTCATAATAATATTAAGTATAAAGAACCATCAATCATAAAGTTCTTCTAATTCACAATCTTTTGGAGAATTCAGTTAATAATTATAATTAACTAATTAAATATAAATTACCCATAAAACATGAAAAAATAGAATTAAAATGTCTTTACTCATTGGATTACAGGAATCAAATGTCAAATTCATAATACATAAAATTATGTGAATTTTAAAGTGAAGTTCAAGTGGTTTGGTCATTGTATAAGCAAATTTATTTGTCTGAAGCCATGTTTATTTTTTCAAATAAGCAATTTAAGTCAGGATAATTGTATTGGATAACAAATTAGGGTGAATTATTTGCAAATATAACAACTTTTAAAATGATTTGAAAATATAGCAAATCTTTTAAACAAAGTTTTGTTATTCTCTTTTTACCTTCATTGTTGCATGTGAGAGTGAAAAAGATGACCACCCAAAAGATAATGTGATTTTTGTAATGCCTCCACTCTCACATGGTTTTTTTTTTTTGCATTATTTCATTTTATTTTTATTTTTATTTTCCTTTCTCTTTTCCTCATCCACTCTCCACATGTACCCTTCTGCATTTCCTTCATACACATACTTTTTTATTCCAACTTTTTATGTAGTTTAGAAATTTTATGATCATAAAATTACTTAAATGTTCTTGAAAATTACAATTAATAAAAAAAAATCCTACTATACTAGATATTATACTGCGAGAGATTAAAACCTATAACAATTTTGTCGTTGATATATTAATTAAAGACCACCAAATGGTGATAGAGAAGAAAACGAAATAAAAATATGAGATATTAATTGAAAAATATCCTTTGATAGAATGTGTAATTAAAAAACACTTTTACATTTAAACAAAGTTCTATATAAATTATTAATGTTTAATGAAAAACTTTGGGTTTAATCTTTAAATATTCAATTTAAAACATGTATTTAACATTTACCAAGCTTCTAAAATTATTGAATTCTAGACTTTGAAATAAGGTTATCTCAATTCAGTCACTTAATTCCAAAAACCTTCTAAAAGACAAAATTAGTCGGATCTAAAAACGTGGGGTGTTACATAAGAACTCTATCAGTGATAATGAAAACTTCAATAAACACAGATAAACAACAACAAACAAAGAGTTTATCAGTATTAATGATAGATTTTTATCACTGATAGACTTCAATTAATACTGATAAAATACACCAAGCAAGAAGTCTATTAATGATAGTGATAGACTTCAATAAATACCAATTAACAAAGAACAAACAAGAAATCTATCCATGTTAGTGATAGACTTCAATCAACACTGATAAACAATATCAAACAAGAAGTTTATCAATTATAGTGATAGCATTCTATTACTAATAGACTTCAATCAGAAGAGATAAACAACACAAATAGAAGTCTATCGGTGATAGTGATAGATTTTGATCACTGATCGATTCCAATCAGACAGATAGAACAACACATATAGAAGTATATTAGTGATAGTGGTATACTTCTCTCACTGATAGACTTCAATCATAAGAGATAAACAACACAAATAGAAGTCTGTCGGTGATAGTGATAGACTTTTCTCACGGATAGACTTCAATCAGAACAAATAAAAATTCCGAACAATAAGCCTATCAATGATAATGATTACTATCACTAATAGACGTCAATCAGAAGAGATAAAAATCCCTAATAAGAAGTCTATTGGTGATAGTGATTGACTTCTATCATAGAAAAACTTCAATCAGAACAGACAAAAATCTCAACGAAAAAGTCTATCAGTGATAGTGATAAACTTCTATCACCGATAGATTTAAATTAGAACAGATAAAAATCCAAACAATAAGTCTATCAGTGATAGTGATAGTAATAGACTTCTATCATTGATAGACTCCAATCAAAACAGACAAAGAATCCAACCAAGTCTATCAATGATATAAGTATATCACTTATATGAGTTGTGGGTTTTTTTGTAATTTAAATGGGTTGAGCAACCAATTTTGGTATATTTTCATTTGTTTTACATTCTACTATATGTGTTATTTTTTATCCTCATTTTGCTATATGCCCAATTGTCTTTTTAAGTTATATATGTCCGATTTTTTACTATTTTCTTTTGTCCTATATACAAATCCAGTAAGAATGATGTGTGTGTTTTCTTTTTTTTTTTTTTTTTTTTGGAAAAAGGAATAATGAAGAATATTTTGCAATTGAAATAAATTATAAAAAGTAGGAAAAAAATATAAGGATGATTTTACTATTATGATTACAATTTGTAAGATAAGTTTGAAAATTAAAAAAAAAAAAAAGATCTTTTATACATCCTATATTTTTTAAAATAAAAACTAAAAGATAATCAAATAAATGCAAAAATATTAAATCTATAAAAATAAAATGTTTGCTTACTGTTTTTTTTTTTTTTAACAATAATTAAAAAAGAGAGAGAAACTATTCAGAAAATGATAAATACATTGTCGCAAGGTCATTGCGATGCGGAGCGGCCGACATCCTCTCCCAAGGGTCTCTTTCGAGGTAAAGGTTTGGAGTCGCCACCAATCATCATATGGTGTGATTGATCACTCATTTTGAAGGAAAAAGTTAGTCTGTGAAACCAGAAATTAGGCTCTGATTGAGTGTAGGGAAGATATTAGCACCCCTACAACACCCGTTTTAGAAAAATAGTTACCACATTTTATTTTAAAATTATCATTTTATTCGTTTGTTCAAAAAAAATATTTTTATGTTTTATTTTGATTGCCCCAAAATTTATTAATCTATATTTTAAAAGTAGAATATGAATTAATAACTAGTGTGACTTAAGGTCATTAGAAAAACTTAAAATTTATTTTGATATTTCAAAATAAATCCTTATTTTAAAAAAAAAACTTATGAAAAAAATTTAAAAAATGGATAATTCTTATTTCAGAAATCCATTTTTAAAAGGAGTCGATTTATTTTATTTCAAACTTCATTTGCAAAATTTAATTTTAAAAATAATTGAAAGATTCTTATCTCATAAATCTAATTTTGAAATTGACAATTTGTTTTATTTCAAACTTCATTGTCAAAAGTTTAATTTTGAAAAGAGAGGGTTCTTATTTCAGAAATCTAATTTTGAAAGAGGGAAAATTTGTTTTATTTCAAACTTTATTGCCAAAATGCAATTTAAAAAAATGGAAGGTTGTTATTTCAGAAATCAAATTTTAAAAGGGGGCAAAACTGTTTTATTTCAAAGTTTGATGTCAAAATTGGAAGGTTTTTATTTCATAAATCTATTTTTAAAAGGAGACATTTTTTTATTTCAAACTTCATTGCCAAAATTTAAGCAAATTAAGTAACTTTCACTTTTATTCAAATCAAATCAAAAATAAATAAATAAATTTGGTAAGAAAACAGTATTGGGTTAAATTGACAAAAAAAAAAAAAACATAATATTAGTCAAATTGAAATTAAGTATGCATGTGACATCTTCATAATATACATGGTGACCAAATTTCAAAATGATAAATTAAATACAATGTCCAAATTCATGCACAAATTAAGTGGCCAAATTAACATATACATCATGCAATGACAATCTAAGCAATTCATGAAAATAGGCAGACCTACAAATATGAGGCAACTCATGAAAATATGAAGATCAACACATTGACCAACAAATATGTGGCCATTCATGAAAATATGGAGATCAACAAACTAATCAAATTTCAACCATAACTAAATTTTAACACACCACAAGCATAAGTTGCCAAATAAATATGCAACTGTAAAATAAATGTTCAAATTAACATACATACATGCAATGGCCTCATGCAGTGTCAAATTCAGGTCACGCCAAAATAAAATATGCAATTATTGGCTAAATCAAAGAGAAATTAAATCAAAATACAGTGGTCAAATTAATGGATAAATCTTAAATAGATATATTCAAATCAAGGTACATGGAGCAAAATCAAGCCAAATAAAAATATAGTGGCAAAATATAAATACATAGTAGCACAAATTAGAAAGTACTCATCAAAATACAAAAACCAAATCAATAAATGGCTAAATCTAAATATACATACCAAACCAAAGTATAGTGACCAAATTGGCCAAACTAAAACCTACATGATTTGCCATTAAAAAAATGCATACATATAGAGGCCAAATGACCAAATTAAGCAAATAAAACAATTTTAGAACTAATAAAAGCCAAATTTAAACTTTACCTACGAATGAAATGAGGGAGTCTTGACGGAAGCTGCCAAAGGGGAGACGATTCTCAACTAAAAATGGAGAAAGAAAAGGGAAAATAGAGAGAACCTCAAAATAGAGGAAGGTGAGAAAAAGAGTGAGATCTTAGAGCAAGGGAGAAGGAAATGTTCGGTTAAGAAATATTTAAGAAAATAAAAAATAAAAATAAATAACGAAATAAATAAAAACTAAAAAAGTTTACTTAGACAACACTTTCATTAAAAAGTTAAATAAAATGAGATAACAAATAAATAAATAAAATAAAAATTACTAGATCAAATACGGTATCTACATAATTGGAAAATATATTTTTAAAGAATTAATTAAAAAAGTTTTTATAGTTCATAATTAATGCAGTGGTTTACGATATTTAAAAAAAAAGCTAAAACAATCATTATGGAATCATTATCCCGATTTGATAGTTAGTTAATATTTCTTTAAAAAAAAGATTTTTTCTCTTTTAATAATCTGTATCTGTTAGCCAGAGAGAGTATAGCTCGAGTCCATAATGAATGTGTTAAATAGTTTTTATCTTCTATTGTTTTCTGCCATTAGGGACTAAGAGGCGAAAAAGAAAACGCACGTTTTGAAATTAGATCGTTGCTAATAGGGGTGTACAGGTCGGGTTGGGGGAGTTTTTTGGACCAACCCGAAAATTCGGGTTGGTCATTCCTTTAACCCAATCAACCTTTTTCATAAGAGTAACCCAACCCAATATTTTCGAGTTGGGTTGGGTTGGATCACCAGATTAATTTTTTTATTTTTTATAATTTTTAAATTATTAAAAATATTTTTTTCTTGAATTAATAATTAAAATCACATAAATTTCAAATATCAAACTTCAAAATTCATAACATCTTAACATTGGTTAGAAGTCTAAAAGAAAAACATAAGAAATTGACAAATAATTCATTTATAAGTATATATTTAATTAAAATAAAATCAAAAAATATAAGTTGGGTTGGTTTGAGTTGGCTTGGGTTAACCCAAGCCTAAAAAGTCCAACTCGAGAACCGATCCGAACTTTTCGTTTCTCCAAACTTCTAACCCAACCCAAACCCAAAAACAACCTAATCCTACCCAATCCTTACGGTTTGGGTTGGGTAGTCCGGGTTGTTCGGGTTATCAGATTAGTTGTACACCCCTAGTTGCTAACTATGCTTCCCCAAATTGCCGCTCAACAAACGGCTCTTTACTGTCTGCTTTGAAATTAAACAAAAAAAGAGACGTTGTGTTAACTAACTTACATAGGTCAGTTTTGTATTTCGGTTTCTTTTTTTAATTTAAGAAAATTAGTGGAGGTTGGAATTTGGGACAATTTGGTAAATAGAAAAATGACCTAAAATATTGAAAATATAGCAAATTATTAAACTATTTGCATATATGGAAAATTTTCATTTAATTATTAAAAAGTCCATGCACATGTCTTTAGCCCAAATGAAAATTGTGATTTATATTCCCTCATTTCTCCCTCAAATTATCTTTAATTTTTTTTGTAATTTTTTGTGTTTTCTTCTTCATTTTTCCAACATTTAGTCGATCAACTAAAGTCTAAATATCATATGTTCAATCGATGTTCAACGTACAACTTTTCTATTGTGATTGGAGTCTATTAGTATCATTGTCTTATGATAGAAGTCTATCAGTGATATAAGTTTATCACTATCACTGATAAACTTCTATTTCTCTTATTTTATTGAAGTTGATTACTAATAGACTTTTATATAAACTTTTATTTCTCTTATTTTATTGAAGTTGACTACTAATAGACTTTTATCCCTCTTAATGGGAGTAGTGTGTGATTGAAGTCTATCACTGATAGAAACATATATGTTAATTTCCATAATTATATGAATTATTAGAATTTTGAATCTTGAAACAAGTAAGGTTAATACATGTTAATTTTCATCATTGAATAAGCTAGGGTGTGTGATTAAAGTCTATGACTAGGATGTTTATTTCATACATGACTATGATAAGATTATTACTAATAGAAGTTTATCACTGATAGACTCCTGACTATGATAAAAGTCTATTAGCGTACTACTTCAAGTCTTACTTCAGTTGTACAGTCTATTAGAATCTATCACTAATAGACTTCAAATCGTGATACGAGTCTATCAGTGATATAATAACCTTGATAAAAATCTATCAGTCTACTTCATGTATTGTATTCTATCATGGTCTATCACTAGTAGACTTCTAACTGTGATAAGAATCTATCAGTGATAAAAGCTTATCGTTGATATAATTCTAACTATGATAAAAAAGTCTATTTAGTGATAAAAGTCTATCACCGATAAAATACTAACTATGATAAAAGTCTATCAGCCTATTCCAAACCTTACTTCAAAATTGCATTACACCACATTCAATCACTCATAAACTTCTAATTGTGATAAGAATCAATTAGTGATCAAAGTTTATCACTAATAGATTTTGAATTGTGATAAGTGTCTATTATGATGATTTCAATTCTTCTTATAGAGTTCTAACTGTAATAAGAGTCTATCATGGATAGAAGTCCATCACTGATAGATTCTGAACAGTGATAAAAGTCTATTAGAGATAGAAGTCTATCACGGATAAATTATGATAACAGTGATAAAAGTCTATCAGACTTCAATCAAAGGTAAAATGGAAATGAAAAAACGTTATTTAAAAATTTTGTTATATTTGTACTTTTTTTAAAAAAAAATTGCTATATTTGCAAATAAGATCTCATATTTTGCTACCCATTACAATTTCCCTTAGAATATAAAATTTTTTATTCTAAATTTTCAAATTCATTCGATTATATTTAATGTATAAGATTTTCATCGAGGTTTTTATATTATCTATAGGTTTGATATCGATATGGAGAGTGAATCGATATTTCCATTATAAGGTAGAAGAATCAATAAAATACAATAAAAATAGCAACAAAATGCAAGAGTGTAATTATAATATTAATACAAAGTAGTTTAATGTGTTTGTTAAAAAATATATATATTTTTACATATTTAAAAAATATAATATGTTCATTTATTAATCTAAATATTTTAATATATTTGTTCAAAAAATATCTATTGATGTCAACATTTTTTCCAATATTTCTATCTATATTTTCATAAAATTGAGACATCAACATCAAGATTTTAAACATTAAATTGTCCATTAAATTTTGAGATGTGTTATCTGAAGGGATTGAATCCCGCAGCGGAAGCGATGCGAATCGCGATACTCCGTTGTGTTACTCGAAAACTACTTAAAATTGCATACGTCACATGTAGTTAAGGTTAAGCAAAGGGAGAATGAGAATTTTACAATGACTAACCTCTTGAAGAAACTTCTTTCTTCTTGTGTTCCTTCTCCTGAATCCGGCAGCGATCTCTACAATGATCTTCTCAACGATCTCTCGTTCATGTATCCACGAACCAAACAAGTAGATTGGACACCTCCACTAAAACTTCTCGGTTGTTCTCCGACGGATGAGGGAGAATTGTGAGATTTCCTTTGGAATTGAGTTTGGAGAGAGTAGAGAGAATTGAGAGAACTCTTAAGAGCTTCTTGGTGAGAAATCTGAAAATGAACTAATGGACTAAGGAATGTTTCTTCAAGCATCCTTTTACAATGGTATGAGGTGGAGAGAAATTCTCCACATGTTTACCATTTAACCACAAATTATATAATATGCAAATCATATTTGCATAATTATATAGTATAAGGTATCACATACCTTATCATGCAAACCACATTTGCATAATGTGGAATTAAAATTGAATCATATTCAATTTTATACATCTCTCAAATCAATTTCTCCAACTATGCCTTAATTCCATAATTAGGCTATAGTATAGTTTAATATGAATCTCATTCATATCAAATTATATCTTATATCAATTATATCTCATATAATTGACATAAATACCCTTTATATGAATTTGAACACTTCAAATTCACTCCAAACTTTATACCCTCATTAATTCCATAATTGAGTCAACCAAGAGACTTAATGGACCTACATATCATGAACTTCAATGATCCGAGATTAACTGATCAAACTCTTTGATCCCGTTAATTAACATTCATTAACTATAGGGTCACTTCATTATAGACTCATAGTTGCACTCTCCTCACTGTAGGACAAGTTGTACCCATCGATATAACCAATACTCATGAGTCAACCCTTCACAGGTCATTCGTAGTCACAACTGGGTCAAATTACTGTTTTACTTCTGTGCCTACCACTTGCTCCGTAAGTACCACTGATCCTTTAATGAACAATTTGTTTATGGTCCTACCATAAACAACGCCCCTCTCGGACCAGTGAGAGGGTGGGGTCTCGTCGTTCAAGCCCTGGAGTCAGCACTTAAGGGAACAACTCATCTATTTTTCCTAGATTGGAAACGAGTGAATTCTATCTTGCGGGGTTAAGTTTTGAGCTACCCACGTGGTACTGCCCATGAGAAGGTAGGCATATTGAGTGGCAACTCTGGTCTACTCTCACTCGTACTAGTCTAAGGACAAACCCCCACAGACAGGAGTTCATAACTCACTCAGGATTAAGGTTGAGTCACTAATGGTCATCTACGAATTTATTAGTCCTAAACTGTTAATGGTGTTACATCAGTTAGTCTAATTATTCACGGTTCGATCTTGTACAATCTCATTGCACAGGATGCCCCCACTCGCATTACATGAACGAGTCAGATCGCCTCATTTGTATCAAATACAAAGTGGGTTGCATCCACAGTGTTACCAAGATGAGGTTCTCAACCCTATCCATATACTATAGACCATTTGGGTCAATAACTTGAACATGATCCTACCTGTGTGTCCACTACACACTGTTCAAGATCTCAAATGTATGACCCTAGAGCTTAGTTTATTGGATTAAGTTTAAAATGCGATATACAAGGTTTGATGAAAAATAACTTTTATTTAAATACATCAAATGTTACAAATGACACGAGTTTAGGGCATATACTCCAACATTATTGTCTTTACATTATCTCTAAAAAAAGTGTTACAATATTTACCTTAAACTTAAATAAATGATGCAATTTTTATCTTTTTTTTTAATAAACATTTAATGAATATATAACGTGTCTAGTATGAAATTTATAAAACATCGAGGAGAAATGATATTAGAGCTATATTTTTTTTTGTGAAATTTGTGAGTTTAAAATATTTGTTTAATCATTCATCTTGTGGATTATTAAAAAAAATATTGTAATTTTAAACTTTCAATTTCATTAAATTACACTCCAAATTTATATAAATATTGCAATCTTAATCTCAAACTTAAAAAAAGTATAGTAATTTTAACTCTCTAATAAGTTATTCTCTAAATATTGGATGAATTTTTTGTGATGTGTTCAATGAATTATAAAATATATGTATGATATAAATTGATAAAATTTTAGAGAAAATAAAATGATTTTTTTTTTTTTACCAACAAGAGCATAGCTCAATTGGCATCAGACTTATGACCAAAAGATCGTGATATTAAAAAAAAACTTTTTTTGGTTGAAATTTATGAATTTTAGAAAAATTATTTAACAATTAATTTGTGCATGGATCAAACTTATTTGTGTCCAAAATTTTATTTTATTGAAGTTAATTGTAACACCCCGAAAAATTACGAACACACAACTCGAGGCATTACTTCCAAGTTATGCTGTCATACTAAAATCCAAAGACATAACGCGCAACTGGACAAATCAAAAATTTTACAAGTGCCTGAACCTAAACGAGAACACTTCAAAGACTCACGAGGGTACCCAGCCTCCACCAAACTACACAGAACAACAATAGGCTGGGCTCCAGTCCCTCGGAGTTAACAGAAATCCCAAACAGCAAAACATGCTTCGAGTATGATAGGAAAAAACGAACATGCTTTGATTCGAGAAATAAACATCAGACAGAAATAAGTTTAAAACATGAATGGAAGCCACAAAACACAACGGAAGAAGGAAAAAGAAACGACAACTCCTAACTAAGTCCTACAAGTCTTCCATAGCCTCGCAGGGGTCTCGTCGTCGGTGGTCATCTCACTGGTTTGTCTTACCTGCACGAAAAATAAATAAAGAAGGGGTGAGTATAAAAATACTCAGTAAGCAGCCCACTTCGTCCAAGAATAAAGAACATAAGAACGACCCTAGACTTACCTAACACGACACCTAGCCCGCCAAACAACTTCAACACGCATCTTGGCCCTGCTATTGCTCACTTTTCTCAGTTCTGTCCTACCCTTAGCTCCTAGATTGGGTTGGCAGCACGTGGCCACGAGACTCATTCTCGGGCCTACACTAGGGTGAAGGACTCTATCCAACCCCTCTGACTCTAAGGATCACACCCCGAGTCGCACAACTGGATGGGGGCGGACCACCACATCCCATAAGCATCAAAGCGGTATTACCGCGCACAATCGACATCGGGCTCATTTTCGGGCCTGCACTAGGGCGAATGACTCTATCCAACCCCTCTGACTCTAAGGATCGTGCTTCCGAGTCGCATACAACCGGGATGGAGGGGGCGGACCATCACATCCCATACATCATCTCGCCAACCTCGAGTCTCAGTCTACTAAGGGTTACACAGATACTTAGGACTTGGGCCTGCACTAGGGCTAGTTGTGCTAACTACAATCCTAAGGCTCAACGGCACTTCCCGAGTCACTACAGACTAAGCACGGGACAACTAAGGCATGGGACAAACAGACGTACAGCTCTAGCATAATCAACAACTTCAGCACGACATGTACCTCTAACGTAAGCATCGGTTTCGGCACAAGCTTAAGTCAACTTTCCTAACAAGAACACAACTAAGCACGAAAGGCAATCCTTTTAGCACGAAAGGATAACGACTACAACACTGATTCATCATATTCGCAACAAAAGTACAGACAGAAATCAAGTATCGCAGAGTTTACCACAACCTAGCATGCTTCTACAAGTCCAGTTTGTTACACGTTCTAAACATTAAACACTTTCGAAACAATAGTATGCAGCGAAGCCCCCTAAGCCCTACACTTAGGGATGGTTTAGTCCAAACGACTACTTACAGTGAAAGTTAACGTCAACGAGCGACTTTGAGTACGCGGCGTGCTCCAAACGTACTTCAACTTCCCGGCTCCTAACGAAACACACACAATTAGTAAACTAAAGCACGATGAACCTACGCAACGAATCTAATAAAGAGGAGCGAAAACTCACCCACGGAGTGCCAAAACAAACTAAGGAACGAACCGAGGCGACCGGACGGAAGGCGGTCGCGATTCGCAGCGGCGCGCGTAGCCGGTGTGGCGCGCGGCGGCGGCGGCGGCGTGGGCGGTGAGACGGCGGCGGCGGCGGCGCGCGCGCGCGCGTGGGTGATGATCTCGAATCCTCACGGCCCGATCTATCCAGAACCGGTCTTGGATCTTCTAAAACCGATTGGAAAAGGCTCGAACCGGCTGCAAAAAGGTGTGGGTTTCACGGCTTGGGCACGCCGGCGGCTCCGGCTGCGATGTCCGCGAAGACTGCAGCCGCGCGACTGTCACCACTGGGAGAGAGGGTCGCGTGAGAGAGAGAGAGGGAGAAGGGAATCGGAGAGGATGAGAGAGAGAGAGAGACGGTGAGGAGAGGGAGAGGGACGGCGAGAGAGAGAGACTGAGAGAGACTGAGAGAATGAGAGAGCTTCGGAGAGGGAGAGGGAAGAAGAATGAGAAAAGGGAGGGGAAGAGGGCGTGGGCGGCGGCCAGCAAAACGGCCGGGCGGCGCTATCTCTCAGCATGAGAAGAGGAGGGCCCTCCCGCTTTTTTCGTTCGGGTTAGTAAACTTCATTTTTTTTTCAAAGCCGGGCGTAATAGCCTACCCACCTTAGGAACTTTCGTCCTCGAAAGTAGCTAGCTCTCGAAACACTCTGGATAGCTTGCTCGCATCTCCTCCTCGCGTTCCCAGGTGGCTTCCTTGAGATGGTGGTTCGCCAAAGGACCTTCACAAGACCGATTTCCTGCTCTCGGGACTTTGCTATCACGAGCAAGAATCGCATGTGCTTCTCCTCATAACTCGGATCCTTGTCTAACTTCAACGGCTCAAAGTCGATGGCGTGCGAGGCATCCGCACATACGCCGCAAAGATCGACACATGGAACACGTCATGAATCGACGCGAGGGACGGCGGTAGGGCCAACCGATAAGTTATCGTCCAATGCGCTCCGAATCTCGAAAGGACCAACAAACCTCGGACTTAGCTTTCTTTTTTACCGAACCTCGGACACCCCTTATAGGTGCAACTTTCAAGAACACAAGGTCCCCAACGGCAAACTCCAACTCTCGACGTCTGACATCAGCATAACTCTTCTGCCTACACTGTGCCGTTAACATCTTTGCCCTGATCTTCTGTATGGCCTCGTTTGTCACTTGGACCAACTCGGGGTCCCAAAGAACTTCCGTTCACCAACCTCGCCCCAACACACCGGGGTCCTGCACCTTCTCCCATAAAGGGCTTCAAAAGGGGCCATACCAATAGTCGTCTGGTAACTATTGTTGTACGCGAATTCCATCAGGTGAAGGTGTGAGTCCCAACTACCTGTGAAGTCCAATGCACATGCCCGAAGCATATCCTCCGTAACTCGATTCACCCTTTCTGCATCGCCATCGGTGCATGGGGTGAAACAGACTAAAGTTACTCTGAGCCCCTAGGGCTCTCTGAAAACTCACCCAGAAGTTCGAGGTGAACCGAGGGTCCCTATCGGACACGATCTTCACTGGGACTCCGTGCAACCTTACTATCTCTTCCATGAACAGGTGTGCCCACTTCTCAACTGTAAAGGTAGGCTTACCAGGCAGAAAGTGAGCGGACTTGGTTAGTCATCCACAATCACCCGGATCACCGTGAATCCTTTCACCGTTCGGGCAATCCCAAATAAAGTCCATGGAGATCTCTTCCCACTTCCATCTGGGTACTTCCAGTGATTGCAATAATCCTGCTGGTTTACGTCTCTGCTTTAACTTGCCGCACACCAAGCATCTGTGACAAACTCGCCACATCTCTTTTTCATTCCACGCCACCAAGTAGAATGATTTCAAGTCGTGATACATCTTAGTGCTTCCAGGATGCACTGAAAAAGAAGAGTTATGAGCATCACCCAAAATTTCCTCCTTGAGACCGCTCTCAGTAGGAACACACAAACGTCCCCTGAACAGTAGTCCACCATCTGCTGTCACCAAGAATTCACTTTTCTCGCCACTTCTTTTTGGCGCCAATGGGTCCCCGAGACTATAGTCTCCTGTTGCGCCTCAATAACTCGTTGCCTCAATGTCGGCCGCATCGACACCGGTGGTCAAATGAGCTGTGTGACTTGACTCAACACAACTTCTATCCCCGCACGCTCCATCTCCGAACGCAAGGGACTTGTCTCGTGACGGTGGCCGGTGTGAGCCACCTTTCTCGCTAAGGGCATCGGAACAACGTTTGCTTTGCTCGGATGGTACAAAGATCTCAACCTCATAGTCTTTTACTAACTCCACCATCATCTACGTTGTCTCATGTTCAACTCCTTCGAGTAAAAAGATACTTGAGGCTTTTGTGGTCTGTGTACATTTGAATCTTTTCCCTATATAAGTAGTGACGCCATATCTTCAGAGCGAAGACCACGGCAACCAACTCCAAGTCATGGGTTGGGTAATTCCGCTCGTAATCTTTCAATTGACGAGAGGCATAGGCTATCACCTTTCCATTCTCGCATCAACACACAACTCAAACCCTTCTTGGAAGCATCACCAGAGACCACGAAACTACTCGAGCCATCAGTGCATCGCAAGCACAGTGTAGAGACTAACCTATGCTTGAGGTCCCGAAAACTCGCTTCACAAGCTTCACACCACACGAACTGATTTCCTTTACGAGTTAACTGAGTCAAGGGTGTGGCTATCTTGGAGAAATCCTTAACAAACCTCCTGTAATAACCGGCCAAACCCAAGAAGCTTCGCACTTCGGAAACGGTTTTAGGACGAGGCCAATCTGCCACCGCCTCAATCTTAGCAGGATCCATCACTGTCACACCTTCTTTAGACACCACGTGTCCTAGGAAGGCAACTCATTGCAACTAACTCGCACTTGGAGAACTTTGCATACAATTGGTTGGTCCTCAAGATCGCACAACACTTCCTCAAATGCACTTCATGCTCCGCCTCGACTGAGTACACCAAAATATCGCCGATGAAGACGATCACAAAGTGTCTAAGAACTCCTTGAATACCCTGCTCATTAGCTCCATAAACGCTGATGGGGGGCATTCGTCGAGCCAAAGGACATCATCAGAAACTCATAGTGTCCGTGCACTGACTCGAAAGCGATTTCGGAATGTCCTCATCCTTGATTCTCAACTGATGGTACCATGACCGTAGGTCGATTTTAGAAAACACTGCCGCTCCTTGCAGTTGATCAAACAAGTCATCGATCCTAGGTAACGGGTACTTGTTCTTTATCGCACACCTTGTTCACTTTCTCCTGTAGTCAATGCATAACCGCATCGACCCATCTTTCTTCTTTACGAACAACACGGGCGCACCCCAAGGTGAAACACTTGGACGGATGAACCCCTTGTCTAGAAGTTCCTGCAACTGGGTCTTAAGCTCCTTCAATTCTGCTGGCGCCATTCGGTAGGGAGCTTTAGACAACGGAGTCGTTCCAGACTCAAGCTCAATACTGAAATCTACCTCGCGAACCGGGGGTAGACCAGGCAACTCTTTAGGGAAAACATCTGCAAACTCTCGAACAACAGGGACCGAGCTCAACTCTGGTCCTTTGTTCTTTGTATTAGTAACATTCGCCAAGAGAGCCCAAGCTCCTTCACTTATCAACTTCTTTGCCTTAAGAGCTGAAATCATCTTTGGAAACTCTCCAGTCTCAATTCCCTTGAACTTGAAATCGGATTCGCCGGAGAGGTCGAAACACCACCTCCCGCAATGACAATCGATGTTGGCATGGTTCGCGAGACAACCAATCCATGCCTGAATTACATCGAAGTCGCCATATCCAAAGACAACCAACGTCACATCTAGTACGCGACTGCTACCTCTACGACTGCACTTAACTCTTTCCCGAGCTACTAACTCTCTACCCACCGGGGTAGCTACTGCCAAGTCAACATCTAAGGGTTCTACCTCTAACTGGGCTTGCCTCACAAATACAGCAGAAATAAAAGAGTGCGAGGAACCAGAATCAAACAGAACAAGGGCCAAGTGGCCAAGAACGGGTAGTGTACCTGTCACCACGGCACCGGAACCTCCTGAGGGAGAGGGAAGAAGAATGAGAAAAGGGAGGGGAAGAGGGCGTGGGCCGCCGGCCGCTTATCTCGCGGCGCGAGAAGAGGGAGGGGGAGGGCGCCTCCCCGTTTTTTTCGTTTCAGTTTCTGTAAACTTTCATTTTTTTTTTTTTCCAAACTGGGTCGTAACATTAATAGTTTATGAAGATTTCTTACACGATATTTAGGCTTGAACTCGTGACTTTAAAAAAGTGCATGAGGACATTGACGCACACATCTTGCCAACAAACCAAGGGTACATTTTAGTCTATCTGAGAACGTCTAAATATCGAAATGGAGATAAACTATTATTTGTAGTTTCTAAAATTTGGCTCTAATTTTTTAAACGGTTTTCAAATTTTAGGAACAAGAAATGAGATGAATTATCAAACAAGTTTGTTTCTTAAAAAATAAGAAATATAAACCAGAAACATGAAATGAGAATATTATCAAACGAGTTCTAAATTGATATAATCTAGAGTTGAATTTTATTTTCCTAAAAAAAAAAAGAAAAAAAATGTGTAAGTGGGTTAGGCCTGCAGTGAGGCCCGATCAGTATATGAGCCCAAATCAAGTACCCTTTAGCTTTCGACTGAACTGAAGATTAAAACCCTAACGCCGCCGCCGGCTGTAGCTCTGCTTTGCTTTTATCAAGAAAGTTGTTTTTGCCACACACGATAAAGTAGCTGTAGCACTAGCACTGCGCATTTGTAGTTTTGCCTGCCAAAGGGTATTTTTACCGACGTTGTTTAAGCCCTAGATGAATTATAATAATCTTCATTACAATTTATGAGACCCCAAATAGTTAAATTTCATCAGCTTTTAAAAATAATTAAGATAAATGGTTTAATTACAAGTTTAATAAAAAATGAAAAATCAGACTTAAATTTCCTTTTGTTATATTTGCAAATTTCCAAAAACGATGACTTGATTTGTAAATATTCTAATTCTTTTCTATCTGTTACTTTTCTTTTTTGGAAAATTGTAATAGATAGCAAAAAATGTTAGAATATTTGTAAATCTAGCCATGGTTTTTAAGAATGGTTGCTCCCCAAATAGTTAAATTTCATCATCTTTTAAAAATAATTAAGATAAATGGTTTAATTACAAGTTTAATAAAAAAACGAAAAATCAGACTTAAATTTTCTTTTGTTATATTTGCAAATCTTTGAAAAGGATGACTTGATTTGTAAATATTCTCATTCTTTTCTATCTGTTACCATTCTTTTTTGGAAAACTGTAATAGATAGCAAAAAATGTTAGAATATTTGTAAATCTAGTCATGGTTTTTAAGAATGGTTGCTAGCCAAAATTTTTAGGACTCGTTTGATAACATTCTCGTTTCATGTTTCTTGTTTAAGAAAAAATTTGAGAAACATTTCTAAAATTTGGACTAAATTTTTGGAAACTACATATAGTAGTTTCTTTCTGTTTCGCTTCTTTTTATTTATATATGTTTCCTAAATTTCCTACCTTGTCGTTAGCTTGTTGGTTAAACGCACATTAGCAACCTTCTCCTTCCATTTCGAGTCGCGAGTTTGATCGGGAGTACATTCGTGTGTATATAGTTTTAATTTTTATAAATAATAATGATATATAAATTTATATTATTATTATATAAATAGCAATATAATTGAGTTTGATCTAGTCGACATCATTTAAGGCGAGTGACTCGAGTAAGAGATAAGATTGCAGATCAAATTTGAACAACACTTGAAAAATAAAACAATTTTATTTATTTTCTTTTATTAATAGTTAATTTTGCATCGAGACTTGTTGGTATTTGATAATATAAATTTGCTATAATTAATTGTATATTTATATTTTAATGCATTTATATATTTTATATTATATAACTAAATTCTTTTTAAACTATAAAAGATGAAAAAAAACATTCAAGAACAAGAAACAAGAAATGATTATTAAACAAGTTTATGTTTCTATTTTTTGTTTTCAAAGAAATAAGAAACAGAAATAATTATCAGACATATTCTTGTTTCATATTCTTAAAAAATGAGAAACAAGAAACAGGAAACAGGAAACATGAACGTTATCAAACGATCCTTAATATCTAATTTTTATTTTTTATTATTCTAATTTTATGTTTATTAGTGTATTAGTAGTATATTTGATATACTTGATATTTGGTATATCAGTAGTATAACAATAATATATCTGATATACTTTATATTCGGTATATTAGTTAACTAACATATATCCAAAATAAAAAATATTAATAATATATTACTAATATACTACTGATACACTTCTTTTGGATATATCAATTAAATGATATACTCTATATATATCCGTAGCAAATCATGGATATTTTGCATATTTCGATATATATTGATGTACTTCATTTTAGGTATGTCCATTTCACTAATATTGAGTATTTCAATAATATATTATTGATATACTTTTTAGGTATATCTAATATACTAAAAATAGATTCCTTATATACCACTAGTTGAGTGTACCACTTAAACAAGTCTATTGTCTAAAAACTAGTAAATATAAATCATTAATAAAGTAAAGAACTAAATAAAGTATATCAATAACATACCAGTGATATACTATATGTATATATAATATATGAATTATTGGTATACTCTTTATAAACCTCATATAAATATATTAGCAGTATATCAATTATATACTTTATATTAGGTATATCATTATTATATCAACGATATATCACTGATAAACTGCTGACAAACTTCATATTGAAAAACGACGCACATAAAATAAAATATATTAATAGTGAATCACATTTTATATTATGTATATATCATATGTCACATACTTATATACTATTGATAAACTTCATACAGGTATATCAGTAGTTTATCAGTAGTATACTTTATATTAGGTATATGGATAGTATATCATTGATATACTGATGATATACTTGCAGGAAACACAAGGGTATTTTTGACTTTTTGTGTGGTTCGTTTGGGCTGGACTTTTTTTTTTTTTTTTTTGCTATTTTTGTAAATTGAAATTGTCATTTAAGTGAATTTTGTTGCTATTCTTGCAAGTGCACCTTCTTTTTTTCCCTCACCTCACATTAAATTTCTCATGCCACATTTATTACGCTATTTTAATATATTTACTTTTCTAACAAACAATATTCTGCTAATGTAGTTTATTGTAATATTAAGTATAGAATTAATATCAATATATTGGAAGTTCCCCTTTTTTAAATAAAGATATATATATAATTTAGGCTAAATTGTAAAAAATACCCTGAACTTTGTAATTTGTTTCAAAAATACCTTTAAACTTTTAAAAGTTTTAATAATATCCTTACACTTTCAAAAAAAAAAAAGTTAAAAAAATACTTTAGTTTTGGATGAAAAACATTAATATTTTATTTCAAATATATCATTGAACTTTCAAAAGTTTCATTAATACTTTTAAACTGAAAAATTAAAAAAATACCTTTGCCGTTAGTATACATGGACACAAAACTATAGTACCTTATATTTAAATACCTTTGAACTTTCAAAAGTTGTATTACTACCCTTAAACTAAAAAAAAAAAGAAACAGATAGAAGAAAAAAGCTCTTACATAAGGGAGGAAAAATATTTATCTACACCCCATTATCTCCCTCTTTTCATTCTTCTCTCTTGATTTGCTTCAATCTATAGTCTAACACTTCTCTATTTTTCATTTATTTCCTTTTCTTTTTTAATACTCTCTTTACTCTCTTTCTTCCTTTTTCCAATCTCTAAGACTACTCATTTCAATCAAGCTATATAGGTTATAACAAAAAGAAAATTAATATGAAACCACCGAGAGATCATGAGACTTAAATACTTTAACAAAGGTGGTACGTTAGTAATTTTAGTTAGTACATTTGGATTTAATACACAAAAAGAGACATATGTTGAGAATGACTCATAATTTTGAGGACATCTAGTGGAAGGTAAAAGATGTTAGGCTTTTTGTATGGAGACAAAATAAAAGGCCAATGGGCTAAGACCCATTTGGATATTAGATTTTTGTAAACAGGCATATATATATATGTGTGTGTGTGTGTGTGTATATATATATATCTTTGTGTGTACCAACAGAAAGGAGAAAAAAATCGTGTGTGACCAAATAACATTTGTGAGAGAAAAAGATTGTTTTTCTCTTGTGGGTTTGAAGGGATTTTTCTTTATTGTTTATCCCAAGTTATCGGGTTGTGATACTTGGAAGTGAATAGCTATTATTGGGCTATTGAAGGTTAGTTTGTGGCGCTAGTTTGACTCATTTGTAATCTTCCATTATAGTAGAACCTGCAGTTGTAGAAGACTGGATGTAGTCGTGAGTTTGGGGTCGGTGTCGTCCTCTTTTCCGTATGTTTTAATTTTATTATTTGTGACTCAGATTTGGTTGGCTTATCTTGTGGAAGAAGAGTTTAATATAATAATAGTAATAATTTATTTGTGGTGTTTTGGTTATCATTATTATTTCTATTTTCTCCCAACAAGAGAAAGAAAACACATGCATTATTAAATTTGTGGAATATAAAAATTTTATTAATCCTTTTTGCAGTTCAAATTAGTCTATTTGTTGTGGTCAGTGAATAAGGTTCTTCATGATTGAGAACTAGATAAATAGAGAAAAAAAAATGAGAGTATCTATACGAGAAAAAAATGATAGTATTTATATGAATTATTTTCAAATTGTTTTTTTTCTAACTCAAGATAACTTCAAAGACCAAGAGGTCATGTGTTTGAATTTCTCACCACCAAATGTCGTTGTACAAAAAAAAAGATGACATCAAAGACATTTACTATTTTGGTGTTGAAATTTCTTATATTTATGTTTGGGCATGCTTAGAAATGAGAGAAAGCTCCTCCTTATTTAAAGTTCTAATATTTTAGAAGATAGGAGAAATTGGGAAGTTTTTAGAGATTAAAAATAGTATAAATATTTTTTTATTTTTTATTTTTAAGGTTAAGGATATTATTGCAAATTTTGAAAGTTCAATGATATTTTTAAAGCGAGATACTAACGATTTTTGTCCATATATTAACGCTAAGAGTATTTTTAAACTTTTTCAAAAAGTATAAGGGTATTAATAAAAACTTTTGAAAGTTCAAGGACATTTTTTGAAACAAAGTACTAACGAGTTCCATCCAAAATTAATGGTATGGGTATTTTTTTAACTTTTTTTTTTAAGTTTAAGGGTATTAATGAAACTTTTGAAAGTTTAGTACTATTTTTGAAATAAAGTACTAACGAGTTCCATCCAAAACTAATGGTATTAGTATTTTTAAACTTTTTTTTTGAAAGCTTAAATGTATTATTGAAACTGTTGAAAGTTCAGGGGTATTTTTGAAACAAAGTACAAAGTTTAGGGGCATTTTCTATAATTTAGCCAAAACTTTATCCAAATATTGCATATTTAACATTTTTTCTTCATTAGGGTCAATAATTTTGAAAACTAAAAAATTATTTTATTTTTTAAAACATGTTCAAAGCCAAGCTAAATTTTGAAAGTTACGTCCCAATTCCATAACTATTTAATTTTTTTAATTTTAAAAATTGTGTTTTTTTTCTAGCTTTTTTACCATAATTTTCATATTTCTTATGAAAATATTTGAATTATTATCTAAATTAAAAAAAAAACAAAATGTTATTATAAACCTAGTGAAAATTAGATGCCCATTTTTCCGAGTGTCATTCCTTCCATTGGCCATGTGGCTTACATGTGTTCATTTTCTACCTTTGATTAGTGTCCATGTGTACCACATCAAGCTTGTCAATTTGCCTGTAAATAGTGGTTTATGGTGGAAAATAAAATAACATATTTTGGTGGATTTCTCCCCTTTCTCTCTTCTCTTTTCATCTTCATTTTCTTCATTTTTCTTTTCTTTATTTAATTTAGTTTATATTATATATATTATCTTAAATTCTAATTTTCTTTATATTATTATTATTATTATTATTATTATTATTATTAAATAATTTGGTAAAGTTTTTGGTGTCCGATTTTACCTCTCAAAAAACACGTAAGATTTTGTCTCTCAATTTCATAACAAATGTGAATTTTAAAAAACTATTTTTTTTTTTTTTAATTTTGAAGGTCTGACTTAGATTTTTGAAAACATTTGTAAAAGGTAAATGACAAAATATATAAATTCCTAGGTGGAAGTTATTGTTTAGAGCTTAATTTTTAAAAAATCAAATGACTATTAAATATGACCTAAAAAGATTAGTTTTTAAAAAAGATTTTGTTTTTAAAATTTGATTTATAATTCAACTGCTTTTTTAAGGAAGGTGAAAAGTTTATCAAAAAATTGTGATTGAACCAATAGAAAACTGAAAACAAATTAGTTATCAAATGTGATATTTTATTTTTCATTGTTTCAAAGTATGGTAATCCATTATTTAAAGAAAAAAAAAAGAAGATGTAACTTGTAAGTAAATTAACAAAAAATATATAGAAGTATATATATATATATATAACAAAACAAAACAAATTTGCATTTTTCAAAATCTATTTTTTTTACTCGTTTCAATATGGCCTGTTTCAACTGCCCGTGAAAAAAGAAATGTTTTTCGAAAACGTACTTTTTTTTTTTACATTTTTTAAAAAATTATAGAAAGTGTCTAGATGTTTGGTTATATTTTTTTAAAATATTTTTATACACAAGTTTGTTTAACTTCTCTATACTCAAAATGTTTTTACTAATGTCAAATTATCATGAAAGGCATTATTAAACATTATCAACTAATAAGTTCAAATTTGTATTTAAAATATTATATGATCGGCTGACCACAATCAGAGGGACTGTCGACGGTTGCCATCAATTACTGCCAGTAATGGTCTCGATCGTTGAAAGTTGTTATCAGTTGCCAGCAATGGGTGATAATGATATGAAGGTATTTTGGTCATTTTAATATATGGTGAAAATTTGGAGCACACTCTAAATTAAACATTAATTTTTTAAAAAAAAAAATTGATGTCAAGTATTGTATTCAAATTTCTTGTTTTGAGTCTCATTTTTTAATAGTCTAGTTGCTATTAGTGATGTCCATTTAACTTGTAGGGACTTGGGAATGAAGGAAGGAGTGTAGAAACAATTTGAGCTCCATTGGCTAAATGGGGACAATTTTATGAAATATATTACCCTCGCCCTAATTAGTTAGTGTATATATACCTATAAAATTACTATACTGGGAATTAGTTTAAACTATTTTTTTAATTAAAATTAAAGTTAAAAACAATTTTGTAATATTGAATTTTGAAATTTTAAAAATTAAGTTGTTTCTGAAGGGAATCGAATCCCCTTGAGCAACGGAAACATGGTATTAACATCGTAATTACTTGTTTATTTTGGTTTATTTCAAAAACCAATACATTAGATAAAAAACATAGATAAGCATATTAATTGAAACATGGATTAACTTAATTAGATCATGTTGTAAATTCATAAACTAAAAGGAAAGAACATATTACATTTGTAGTTTCAATTTCTCAGCAACTCTTTGTTTCTCAAAAGTTTGCACAACACACTAACGAAGTTCTTCACCTCTGTAAAATAAGACACCACCACTATGTAAACCTTCTATTCTCTGAATTCCACTTAGATCTCTCCTTGGTGGGAAGGATTTCCAACAATTAGAAAAGTAGAAAGAGAATTTTTTAGAGAAGAGAGTTTTCCCAAATTTTCAAGTTCAACCACTTGAACCTCAAATGATCGATCGATCATCTCCTTCTCCTCTCATCCATACTTATTGATGGGAGTGGAGATTTAGAGGGAAGTGGAGAAACGTGTCTTTCACACGTTCCCCTATATTTAATTAATTAATTAAATATATTAAAATAATAACATTAAATCATATTAATATTAATATAAATAACCTTTTAATTAAATCACATTTAATTAATTCAATTAATTAACTCCTTAATTAATTAATTAAACATCATAGGTTTAATTTGGTTGTTTAATCACATTCCCTTATTATCTATAGTTTTAATGTACATCTTATGCACATTAAATTTTAACCTATAGTTTTAAATATGAATCTCATTCACATTTAAATAATATTTGAACTCTTTCAAATATTTCAATTCTCTCACATAATTTAATATGAATCATATTCAAATTAAATTTATAATATAAAGTTCTAATGCACATGAAAACTTTATATTACAATGTTATTCCCTAATTGAATTTGAACACTTCAAATTCAAATGATTTAAGAACCCTTTAAGAGCTAGAAGATGGACCTAATGGACCTACAGATCAGAAGCTCCAACGATACAAGATTATTAAGTAATCTCATTAACATCCTAAACATTCGTTAACTGCGGGAACACTACACTAAAGTCCCACAGTTGCATGATAGAACACAAAATGTGTTATCCTTAGGCTAAAATTGTGTTAGTTTTATGATAAATTTCAGGGCTTTAACGTATTCAATTTGTTGAAATTCAGGTTAAAGAGCAATATGAGAATGGATGGAGAATTATGGGTGAAAAAGAAGTCAAAATTGACATTAAATGGAAGAAGAAAGGCCAAAACAAGCCATCAAATCCGAGGAGATGGCGTTGCAACGCCATTCAGGGCGTTGCAACGCTCTGTGTGCAGCTATTCAACCATATGAATCCATGTCGATAGCGTTGCAACGCTCAACACGCAGCAGCTACGCCTTGAAGATCCGTGACGATGGCGTTGCAACGCTACTTCGATAGCTAAAGGCGTGCGAGGGTAGCAGCGTTGCAACGCTGTCCTCAGCATTGCAACGCTACTTCGATTAGCAAACGCGCGCGAGGGTAGCAGTGTTGCAACGCTTCCCTCAGCGTTGCAACGCTGCCTGATATTTTCCATTTATGAATTATTCGCTAGGGCACGACGTTGCAACGCCATGTCCAGCGTTGCAACGCCGTCCTATTTATTTAAAAAGGAAAAGATGCATCTTGGATGAGGAGGCCTTTTTGGAGAGATTTTGACACCATTGTTTAGACATATTTGTGAGAGATTGTAAGAAGATTTTGGAGAGATTTCAAGAAGGAGACTTTTTGGAGCTCGGGGTTCGTGATAGGTGTCGGGATCGTTGTCGTTCACGCCACAAGAGTTCTTTCTTCGTTCTTTTCACTTTTATTGTCGAACTATGGTTTTGTATTTGAGTTTAGTAGGATTTATAGTGGACAAGAGTAGCTAAACTTGTTATCTTAGGGATAGATGTAGCCTTTTAATTATGCTATTTTGTTAAATTGACTGCCTTTGGTTTATTGTAATGTTTTTATTCATGCAATTGCATCCTTAATGCTTATAGACTCTTGATCACGGTTTATTTGTTCTTAGGTCTGAATTTATTCTTGAGAAAGATAGTTTAGATCTGATCTCTTTTGCATGACTGATAGTTACTTTGACATGAGAATCATTGAAGTGCTATTAGAAACCCATAAGAATTGAACTTAGTGTCATGTTTGATTTTTAGGTTGAACAAAGATGTTTAATTCTATGTCTTGCATGAGATTCACTTGCCTCGAGAGAGGTTATTTGTTATCTTAGTTTCTTGGTTTATAAAAGCAGTGCAATAACCTATTAGCATGATCTCAATAAAATAGTTAATTAATTGGTGAAATCTAGTCCCTAAGATATTCGTCTCTCCTGATTGTTCTCGACTTTCACTCTTTGATTTTGTGTTTTCACCTCACTTTAAATCTAATTTTCTAGATAAAATTGAGTGGTGTTATTGATAGGAATTGATTGAATTAAATACTCAATCCTGTGGACGATACTCGTACTCAAATTCACTATATTAAAACTTGACCCGTACACTTGTGGTATTGCAAAATTTACGCAACAAGTTTTTGGCGCCGTTGCCGAGGATTGACATTTATTTAATTCTTTTGATACTATTAAGAAGTCACTTAGTCTTAATCTAGAATTTGTTTTCTTTTTGTGTTTATTGTTTTTATTAGTTTTTGGTTATTTTGATTTTTGTTAAGTTTTGTTTTTCTTTTAGTTTTGTGTTGTTTGTGTTAGTTTTAAATTTTCTATTTTCCTGTGTTGTGTGTTGCATGCGAAGTAACTCAAAAACTGATCTAGTTCCTTTTGATCCTGAAGTTGACAGAACTTTCAGAAGGAAGCTTAAGGAGACTAAGGACAATGACAGAATCATGGAGGAGCAACAAGGAGAGTATAAGCCCATTAGGGAGCACTTCCAGCCCACTTTTGCCGGAAACCAATCTGGAATCATTAATGCTCCTATTCAAGATAATAATTTTGAGATAAAGACGGGTCTCATCCAGATGGTTCGAGAAAATGCCTTCAGATGACATGCCATTGAGGATCCCAATCTGCATCTGAGATCCTTTGCTGAGATCTGTGGCACGGTAAAAATTAATGGTGTATCTCCTGATGTTATTCGCTTATGATTGTTTCCTTTTTCTCTGCAGGATAAGGCAAAATTCTGGTTGGAGTCCTTACCTAGTATTAGCACTTGGGAGGAATTAGCCCAGACATTCTTGGCTAAATACTTCCCACCTGCCAAGACTACGAGGCTGCGCACTGAGATTGGAACTTTCAGACAGCAGGATGGAGAACAGATGTTTGAGGCTTGGGAAAGATCCAAAGATTTACTTAGAAAATGCCCACAACATGGTTTTCCTGACTGGTTGCAAATTCAATTATTTCATAATGGATTGTCTGGAAATAATAAATCTTTTTTTTGATGCAGCTGCTGGGGATCAATATTTTCTAAGTCTGCAGAGGATGCTCGTACTTTGCTTGAGGAGATGGCGGCCACTAGTTATAATTGGCACTCAAACCTGTGGCAGGGATGTACGAGATAGAGGTAAGTTCCATCAAGTTCTATATGACTTCCCTAACTAGTGCTTTGAATAAACTTGCAGGTACAGGTAACAGTGAATCCATAGTTGCAGTTGCAGCTGCTAACAAACTTGCAAGTGTTGAAGGTCTAGAACCTGAGCAGGCTCAATATGTCAACAACAGAGGTTATGGGTACCGTGGAAATCAGAATCAAAATCAGTTGCCCACTCATTATCATCCAGGTTTGCGCAATCATGAAAATTTTTCTTATGCTAATCAGAAGAATGTTTTGCAGCCTTCTCCAGGTTATGCATCTACATCTACAGCTGAGGGAAAACCATCTCTGGAGGACATGATGAGTTCATTCATCACTGAATCCAGGAATTGAACCAACCAGTTGGAAAATGCAGTGCTAAGTTTGAGCAACACAGTGAACTCACATGGAGCAGCCATTAAGAACATAGAGGTACATATCAGTCAAATGGCAACCACCCTAAACACACTGCAGAAAGGTAAGTTTCCTAGTGACACTGAGGTGAATCTTAGGGAACAGTGCAACGTTGTGACCCTAAGAAGTGGTAAGGAGCTTGCTGAAACTGAAAAGGTAAATTCTGAAGAGCAGCGCAATTCTAATGCCAAGAAGGATACAAAGGAAGTGGTAGAGGAAGCGAGCACATCGAAACAAACAGAGAAGATTTCTGATTTCTCTATTCATATTGTCCCTAACTCTATTTCTTATCCTCAGCGCTTTCAAAAGAAAAAGATTGATTCTGATTTTGCTAAATTTCTTGATATGTTTAAGAAACTGCACATTAACTTTCCTTTTGCAAATGCTTTGGAACAAATGCCTAAATATGCAAAATTCATGAAGGAAGTCCTATCCAGAAAGAAGAAGTTTGACAAATATGAGACAGTCAATCTCACTAAAGAATGCAGTGCTGTACTCCAGAGGAAGCCACCACAAAAATTGAAAGATCTAGGGAGTTTTACTATTCCTTGCAATATTGGTAGTATTTTTGTTGATAGAGCTTTATGTGATTTAGGGGCCAGTATTAATTTGATGCCTTTATCTGTTTACAGAAAACTAGGTCTTGGGGAGGTGCAACCTACAACCATCTCACTACAGTTGGCGGACCGTTCTATCAAATATCCCAGAGGTATTGTAGAAGATGTGTTGGTCAAAGTTGAACAGTTTATTTTCCCTGCAGATTTTGTGGTCCTGGATATGGAGGAACATTCTGAGATCCAAATTATTTTGGGGCGACCTTTCCTGGCCACTGGAAGAGCATTGATAGATGTGCAGGATGGTAAGTTAACTCTAAGAGTTAGTGAGGACAAGGTTGTATTTGACATTTTTCGATCCTTGAAGTACCCTGATGAGGTAAGTACCTGTCACATGATCGATATTCTGGATAATGCTGTGAATACACCTAGAGAGCTAGTTTTATCTGTTGACCCCTTAGAGACTTGTATGACAAATTCGATGGTAGATCAGTTAGAAATTTTGAATCATGAAGTTACTTATTGTAATGAATCACTGAATCAATTTCCTAAACTTCAATATGAACAATTTTCACAACTGCATGTCACTAAGGTAGAAGAAACAAAACCTCATGTTCTAAAGTTGAAACAATTACTTGCACACCTGCATTACACTTTCTTAGGAAATTTATCTACGTATCCTGTGATTATTTCTGCCTTATTTGGTTATTTGATCTTTGTTGTTCTTTTTGTTTTCAGATGTGAAAGAAGAAAAAAATAAAAAAAAATGGTCTAGCTAAAAGACGTTAAAGAAAGCGTTGAACGGGAGGCAACCCGTTGTATTTTAATTCAGTTATTTCAATTTTATTTTATTTTATTTCATTATGTTACTTTATCTTATCTTATTTTACCTTATTTTTCATTTAGTAGTTGGTTGACATTTTTTTTTTGTTTTTTGTTTTCAGGTAAAAAAAAAAATGGTTTGAAACGGCGTCGCAACGCTTAACCAAGCGTTGCAACCCTTGCGCTGACGTTGCAACGCTGCGCGCGCTCTACCACCACCACGTGACCGTGAGGAGCGCTGCGTTGCCTGCCGCCTCGGCGTTACAATCTTTGTCGCGAAATCTGGAATTTTAAAATTCCAGATTTCGCCAAAACAGCCTCAAATTTCACCTTCTCCTCTCTTTTCTCTCTTCTTTCTTTCAATCTCTCTCAATATTTCTCCAAGATTGTTCACTTTAACCCTTTCCCACTCACTTTTCTTCCTATTTTGTGCTAGATTGGGCATTTTGAGGCAAGATTCATACCCATTTGAAGGCAAATCGTGGGTAACTATTTCTCTACCTTTTTCTTTCCGATTTTTGTGTTGTTTCTGTCATTAGACCTAAGATTTGTTGTGTATTTTGCTATATTATTGTTTAGGGTGATGAATCTTGGGCCTAGATGAATTTTCATAGCATATTGTTGAGATTAGAAGATTTGGGTAGTTTAATGGAAGTGCTCTAGATGTGTTTTCATGGTAAATTGATGTT
The DNA here is from genome assembly GCA_036507285.1 of Trichosanthes cucumerina. Classification (NCBI taxonomy): domain Eukaryota; kingdom Viridiplantae; phylum Streptophyta; class Magnoliopsida; order Cucurbitales; family Cucurbitaceae; genus Trichosanthes; species Trichosanthes cucumerina. Next base: position 71,924,645 of record CM071840.1, on the reverse strand, counting down.
AGTTTTCAATTTTTTCCATCTTTGGGCATTATTACTCCTTAAGGCTTGAATCTTAAGTTTGGGGTATTGAAATCATTGATTTTGGTAACATAAGTCCCTTCTCCTTAGTTGTGCATTTTGATAAATACATGATTTGGTTGTGTGGTTATATCTTTGCTCATTAATTTTGGTAAGACAAGTTCTTGATCATTAGGCGCATTTTGATCTTGGTAAGACACTTCCTTGCTCTTTAGTTGTGTTTGTGCTTTCTCTTTGGACTACTCTTCCTACATGAGCATGAGATGAGTTGATTGACCTTGTAGTTGAATTAGTATGTCAATTTGGGCATTTGGATGTCTTCACTTACTAATTGGGAACTTATTCTTATTGTTGGATGGGGCATGGATAATTGCTTTGCTTGGATTGTCTTTGGGCTTATGCTTATTTTTCCCTTGCCCCTAGTATGCATATGATGAAGTGGTCCACTTTTATATATGGCCTTCTTGTGTTGTATTTCCACTTCTTGTTCATGATTGATAGGTGGCGAGAATCATTGGGTTCTTATCTTTCTCCCCCATTTACATCATCCTTGGGTAGAGAACTTCAAAGTTCATTTTCATTTATACTTCATGCACCATATCCATAGGGCATCTCCTTGTTTTCCCTGTTACTTTGCACTAACTTTGTTACTTGTCCTTGTCTAGTTCTTTCTTTTACACTGATCACATATGGCACCAAAAAGGGCAAAGACAACAGCCGGTTCTAGTTTCGGATATGATGTACAACGATTCGTGGATGCTGAAGCTGTGAGTCACTACCAGAGTTATGTGGTGCATCCGCTCTGGTTCCTGAACGGGGCATTGTTCCTGATGACTCCCATCACCAGGACATCTACACTACCATTCAGCAGCAACATTGGGAGTTGTTGGTGCAACAACCGAAGCAGGAGTGGTTCCGCTTGTGCGGGAATTTTACGCTAACATGCCTCTGGAGGCTTACCATACCACTGTGTGAGGGAAACGCATCTCGTTCAACGCTGTGTCCATTAACAGGTATTTTCACTTACCTGACTATGAGACTGATGAGTACACTATCTGTAACGCCCCTACTTTTCTATGACCAAATCCCTAGGGACATTACTACACATGCATGCATTTATAGACCGAGGAATAGAAGAACTTAAAAGTCATTTCTCATTTGTACTAAATAGTTCCAGGGATCCCAAACAAAAACAAAACATTCAAATCATTTAAAAACATCACATCGACTTGGTCTATTAAAAAGCAGAATAAGTTTAATTTCAAAGGAAAACATAAAGACAACAATATTTCAAATTATGAATATGCGGAAATCAATGCTGGTTCCCATGGTCCTAATCACGCTTTCCCGTCACACGCCCTGCACGTCCTTCCCCTTACCTGAAAAACATTTTTAAAAGAAAGGGTGAGTATTGCATAAACAATACCCAGTAAGTAACCTCGCTCTGAGGGTTCGGGATATGCATACACATACAATCATGATCTTTAAATCCATTCATAACATACATAGATGGGAATTAAAACTTTCTAAAGTTGCCGTGTCTTTAATCCATGGTCAGATATTTAAATGTCGTGCCTTTAATCCATGATTTGTTTATATAATTGCCGTGTCTTTAATCCATGGCTACACATTCAATTGCCGTGTCTTTAATCCATGGTCAGTACATATAATTGCCGTGTCTTTAATCCATGGTCGTTCATAAAATTTGCCGTGTCTTTAATCCATGGCTACACATTCATTTGCAGTCTTTAATCCATGGCTATTCATTCGATTGTGAGGTCGATGGTCATCATCCCGAGTCGTTACTGATGATCTCAAAGCTAACCAATGTCCACACTATTCAATAATTCATTTCGTGACATACAAAATCATGCATCGAGTCCCATCAGTCACATAATCATGGTGTACATATCATAAATATCATTATCAACATATCATTCATACTTTCTCATGGACAGGGTGATAAATCATACTTTTGTAATAAACATGGAAACATTCTCATACACCCTACTGTCCTGTTTTCACATGAAATAATGGGATCTTTATACCTAACATGCAAGAGTACTTTCACATAAAATAATAATTTCCTTTTCACATAATTCATCGAAATATTGCACATAAAATGTCACGTATTCTCAAATAATATCTGTGGATTTTCATGTGGAAAAATATGAACTATTTCACATAAAATCATGAAAATCATTTTCATTTCCTCCCATTTAAAAGTTCGGCACGAGGTCCCTTACCTCGAGCTTCGACTTTAATTCCAAAACTTAACCGAACTCCCGGTCTATTCTCCTTTTAATGAAACCTGAAACACATTAATATTTCCGAATTCAAACTCCAAGTATTCACACTTAAACCCTAATCATGCGAAACTCGAAATACTGTATTACGATGTCGTGTCCCTCTTACCTCGGTTTTCGTGCGAGAACTCGATATTCCTTAGTTCGCTTGGCAATTTACCTCCAATTCCGTTCCGAGTCCGGTTCCTACAAGAGATATTCGAACACGTAACCTAAATTCTCAATCAAACGCTTAATTCAATCGATAGGTCGCAATATTTCTAATCAAGCATGAAACTCAAATCAACGCTCACCGGCTGACAAAACGCGGTATCCGGCGTGCGTGGAGTCCGGCGACCATTGAAGCTTGCCGTCTTTGCTGCGGCGTTAAGTGGATCACGGTGGTTCGTTGTCGTGCGACGGCTTGCGATCGGCTTCAGGAAGTCACCTCACGAACGGTGGCGGACTTGGCCGCCGACGAGCCGCTCTGCGGCGCTAACGGCTTGAAGCCGGCGAGCTTGTCCTTTCGTGGCTTGCCGGCGGTTGGAGTCCGCGTGGATCGCAGGGGAAGCTCGCGAACGGCTTGGCGCACTACCGGACGTGGGCGTGGATCCGCGGCGGTATCGCAAGTGTGCAAGGCTCGGCGATCTGGCGAGGCGGCAACCCGTGAGGCCCGGTGATCCTCACGAGCGTCGCGTGCCTGGTACGGTCGCGATCCGAAGCGCGGCGAGTAGACGTGTGCGGTGGCGGCCTCCGTTCGTGGCTTGCCGCGTGAAAAACGCGAGGAGGATCGGCGGTAGAGTCTTCTTCGGCCGGCGTGTGTGGTCGGCTCGAGGCTTCGGCGGACCGTCTGTGCTCGAGGATTGACCGCGAGGCTCGCCGCACGGTGGTTTCGTGGATGGTCAGGGTCTCGGTTGGTTCGTCGGCAGCCAGCGGCTGCTAGGGTTCCGGTCGGCAACCTAGAAGAAGACAATTGAAGCTTATTTTTCTTCTTTCCTAGGGTTGGGGTTAAGGCAAAAATGTGAGGAGAAGTGTTGGTGGCTAGGGTTTTTCTTATGGTTAAATACTAAGGGGGCTTAGGGTTTGTGGTTTTAGGTCAAGTCTTATACAACCCTTATTTAAGCAATAATCACCAAAACGCCTTGAAATTGCCTTTTCCTTTAATTCCATAATTAATCTCATCTTAAAAGAATAATTCACATAAGCTAAACAGAATTTCGGCCTCCTCTCGCCGAGCTTGATTAAAATCACTAATCCAGGTTAAAACACGGCGTTTACTAGAGTATTAAATAAAATAAATAATAGTACCTGAGGTGATGGTCGTCACAATCTTCCCTCCTTAAGAACTTTCGTCCTCGAAAGTTCCTATTCTTGGAATAGTTCAGGATATTTAGCGCGTACTTCCTCTTCTCGCTCCCAAGTAGCTTCCTCCGCGCGGTGGTTCTGCCACAAAACCTTAACTAAGCTGATCTCACGGTTACGGAGGGTCTTTCGATCTCTTGCAATAATTTGTACCGGTCGTTCGCCATAACTCGGATCTTACATTAATCGCAATGGTTCAAGTCTATGACATGAGTCGGATCTGGGACGTACTTTCTCAACATGGAGACATGGAATACGTTATGAACCGCTGAAAGAGAAGGCGGCAGTGCTAATCTGTAGGCCACTGCACCAATCCTCTCTAAAATCTCAAATGGTCCGATGAATCGCGGACTCAACTTCCCTTTACGGCCAAACCTTAGAATTCCCTTCATTGGAGCCACCTTAAGAAACACGTGGTCCCCAACCTCGAATTCTAGGTCCCTTCGTCTCGTGTCAGCATAATTCTTTTGTCTGACTTGGGCGGTCTGCATTCGTGCCCTGATCTTTTGCATTGCCTCATTAGTGACTGTACTAATGCGGACCCAACAACCGGCGTTCACCAACCTCCTCCCGAATCACCGGAGTTCTGCAACGCTTTCCCATAGAGAGCTTCAAATGGAGCCATTCCGATGGTCGATCGATAATCGCGTTGTTATAAGCAAACTCCATCGGATGTAAATGAGTGTCCCAACCGCACGGGAAATCTAAAGTGCAAGCTCGCAACATATCCTCTAATATATCTGGTTTAAACGCTCCGTCATCCCATCCGTGCGTGGATGAAAAGGCATCTTTGAAGTTCAACCGCGTGAACCCAACGCTCTCAGTAAACTTCTCGGAAGTTGGAGGTGAAACGTGGATCCTCGCCTGCGATATAATCTTGACCGGGATTCCATGTAAACGGACTATCTCTTCCGTAAAGTCGCGCCCACTTATCTCAGTAGAATAGGTGGGTTTCCCTCAGTATGAAGTGTCTTGACTTTGTTAACTTTGCCCACTATGACCCAAATCAACGTGTAACCTCGTAATGTTCTAGGCAATCCAACTATGAAATCCATAGATATCTCCTCCCATTTCCACCGAGGCACATGTAATGGTTGCGGCAATCCTGCGGGCCTCTGTCTAGGTGCCTTCACTGCCGACAAAGTCAAACACTTGGCGACAAACTCGCCACGTCGCGCTTCATGTTGCACCACCAAAACGATCGCTTTGGATCTCGGTACATCTTGGTACTGCGCCAGGATGCATAGAAAATGGTGAGTTATGTGCTTCGTTCGGGATCTCGCCTCGACTTGTCATTGTGCGCACACACACGATCGTCCACGAAACAACAATCCTCCATCCGTGGATAGGAAAACTCTGTCAACTCACTGCGCATTCTATCTGCGGTAAGTTTTTCCACTAACGAGGTCCACTTGCCGAGCCTCTATAATACGTTGCCTCAAGGTCGGTTGCACTTTGTTAATCGGGTTAATCGAGCGTGGTCTTTCCTACTAGCACTGCAATTTCAGCTCGAGCAAACTCTGCCTGTAACTCTGCGCTGTCTGTCACTCGTGCAGCAGTATGCACTGGCTTCCTGCTGAGGGCATCGGCCACTACATTAGCCTTACCGGGATGGTACTGGATGTCAATGTCGTAATCTTTCACCAATTCCAACCATCTACGTTGCCTCATATTCAATTCCTTCTGGGTGAACAGGTACTTCAAACTTTTATGATCTGTGAAAATCTGTATTTTCTCGCCATACAGGTAGTGTCTCCAGATCTTTAATGCAAATACCACTGCTGCTAATTCCAGATCATGAGTTGGATAATTCCTCTCGTGCGTCTTCAATTGTCGGGATGCATAAGCTATTACTTTACTGTCTTTGCATCGACACACCCAACCCTTTCTTGGAAGCATCACTGTAAACCACAAAGCTCCCTGTTCCCTCGGGAACTGTAAGAATCGGGGCCGACACTAATCTGTGCTTGAGTTCCTGGAAGCTCGCTTCACAAGCATCATTCCACACAAAAGAGTTTCCCTTACGCGTCAGCTGAGTCATAGGCATGGCTATCTTGGCAAAATCACAGCACAAAGCGCCTATAGTATCCTGCAAGACCCGAGAAAACTACGTACCTCTGTAGCGTGGTGGGCCGGGGCCCACATCGTGACGGCCTCCACTTTCGCCGGATCAACAGAGACTCGAAACTTGAGACACCACATGCCCTAGAAAAGATACATGCTCGAGCCAAAATTCACACTTGGAGAATTTTGCATACAACTTATTCTCTCTCGGTGTGAGTAAGACTTTCCTCGGTGCATTTCATGTTCTTCATCACACTGGGTATATCAATATATCATCGATGAACACAATCACGAGCGTATCAAAAACTCCTTGAACAAGCGGTTCATCAAGTCCATGAAGGCGGCGGGAGCATTGGTCGGCCAAACGGCATCACTTTGTGAACTCGTAATGCCCATAACGTGATCTCGAATCTTTGTTTTAGGGATATCCTTCACCGATCCTCAATCGATGGTAGCCCGATCTCGGATCGATCTTAGAGAACACTGCCGCTCCTTGCAAATCGGTCGAACAAATCATCTATCACGGGAGAGGATATTTATTCTTGATTGTAACTTTATTCAACTCCTGTAGTCTATACACAAAGCATGGATCCGTCTTTCTTTTTCACGAACAGTCACGGTGCTCCCGGGTGAAACACTTGGGCGTATAAACCCTTTGTCTAGCAAGTCCTCAGAATCGTATTTCTTTAGCTCTTTCAACTCTGCTTTGGTGCCATTCTCATGCGGGGCCTTGGATATCGGGTCGTCCCCATTCCAATCCGATGTTAAAATCTACCTCCTCGACCGAGGGTATTCCGGGAGATCCTCGGGAAAACGTCTGCAAACTCATTCACTACTGGCACTGATGTCACTGAGATCTCTGTGCATCTTGCATCTAGTATGCAGGCTAAGACGCCCCAAGCTCCCCGATGCAATAACTTTCGCCTTAAGGCGATGATTACCTTAGGCCTACTTCCTGCTATAGTGCCTCAGAACTCAGTAGCTTGGTTGGTTAGGAGGAGTGAACACTACCTCCTTCCCAAAAAGCGATCAATACAAGCATGGTTCTGCGCTAACCACCCATGCCCAAAATCACATCAAAATCAAACATATCTAGCACCACTAGGTTCACTTTGCTAACTCATGGTCTGCGATGGTCACACTACCATCCTTGACTTTCATATTAGCTAACAAATTTATTCCAGAGAGTGTGAGAGCAGATAGGGCATCTTTAATCTTCATTCTAGTTCTAACTCGACTTGACTTACAAATGATGCGAGAAATAAAAGAGTCGTAGAACGAGAATCGAATAGTACAAAGGCGAGGTGCCCAAGTAATGGAAGTGTACCAGAACCACCGAGTCCGAGCCATAGATGTCTCGACCGGTGCTTGCATAGGCTCTCCCACATTGTATGGTCGGGTTTCACAATGAGCCCACTACTCATAATCTGTGGGTCGCTAGTCTTTGGCTTGATTCGAGGCGAGATATTAGCTCTGTGCCCTTCCTTTCCACACTTGAAACATGCTCCGGACCGGGCCATACATTTACCCCATCTGATTTACCACATTCCTTGCACCGCATGGCCTATCTCCGCCGCTATTCCACGATCTGTTGATGGTGGTTTCGATCGGGACTTGTCGGAAATGCCCTGTCTATCACGGTGTACTGCTGGGGCGCCGGCTGTGTGGAATGGGGCTGGTCCCACTTCCTCTTATGGTTCGCTATGGGTGCCCCCCAGCTAACTACCACACCATTGTGCGATCGAGCTGCACCCCAAATCGGTTCACCACTCTCTCACGGCGGGCGTAATCGGGAGGTGCTAAAGCTTGAATGAAGCCTCGAACATTCTCATCTAGCCCCATGATGAAGCGCTCGGTCTTCTTTTGCTTCCGTATCCACCACTCGGGGCAAACGGAACAGACGGTAAATTCCCTCTCATATATCTCCACGCCCCTCTGTTGCAGCAGCACAATTTGTAAAATTCTCGCTGCTTCTCAGAAGCGAGCTGCAGCGGGATAAATTTCCGCGAAATGCTTCCTTGAATAGATTCCAAGTGATCGTCTCTCCACGGCGCAACAATGGTTCCTTGGCGGACTCCCACCACAAGTGCGCGTCATCCTCGGCATGAAGGTCGCGCAGACACCCTCGGTCCTCGGGGCGGTTCATCGATCGAAGATGGTCTCAATGGAGGACAGCCACAACTCCGCCACAGTGGGGTCACTGGAAGACCCATTGAAAGATCTCGGATCATACTTCCTGAAGTCCTTCAGGTAACGGGACTCCAGGGTTGCGTCGTTTCGCCCCTGATTTGCTTGGGCCAGCTGGGTGGCTACTGTGGCTCGCACTAGGCTCTGCATGGCCTCCACCATCATAGTCATCACATTGGCGTTTCCACAGTACGCCACGCAGGGGGCAAGCTGCGGTATATTCTCTCGACGTTCGGGCGGGTCTGGGGAGGTCTCGAGCGGGTGGAGTAATCTCTTCCCGATCCGAGGTAGTAATTCGGTTGGGCGTCGGTGTTTTCCCTTGCCTCGGCCCTACCACGTCCTCTACCTCTCCTCGGCCTCTGGGTGGCATTATGTCAAAACTACATTAAAGAGAGTTTCTAACTCAGTTTCCTTTACTTTCAAATCATAAGATAGAATCACCCCTTGGGGCTTTTAAGGTTATGTATGCATAAAACTGTATCATATCATAATCATTTACTTTCTTAATAAAATGTCGGGCGTGCAGCGGTGGTGTGGAAGCGTTGTTAAACCATGGGAACTACTCTGTGCTTACTCTGTAAGCAAGTCTACAGAACCCTTAAACCTAGGGCTCTGATACCAACTGTAACGCCCCTACTTTTCTATGACCAAATCCCTAGGGACATTACTACACATGCATGCATTTATAGGCCGAGGAATAGAAGAACTTAAAAGTCATTTCTCATTTGTACTAAATAGTTCGAGGATCCCAAACAAAAACAAAACATTCAAATCATTTAAAAACATCACATCGACTTGGTCTATTAAAAAGCGTAAATAAGTTTAATTTCAAAGGAAAACATAAAGACAACAATATTTCAAATTATGAATATGCGAAATCAATGCCGGGTTCCCATGGTCCTAATCACGCTTTCCGTCACACGCCCGCACGTCCTTCCCTTACCTGAAAAACATTTTTAAAAGAAAGGGTGAGTATTGCATAAACAATACCCGATAAAGTAACCTCGCTCTGAGGAGTTCGGGATATGCATACACATACAATCATGATCTTTAAATCCATTCATAACATACATAGATGGGAATTAAAACTTTCTAAAGTTGCCAGGTCTTTAATCCATGGCTGTATATTTAAATGTCAGGCCTTTAATCCATGATTTATTTATATAATTGCCGTCTTTAATCCATGGCTACACATTCAATTGCAGTCTTTAATCCATGGTCAGTACATATAATTGCCGTGTCTTTAATCCATGGTCGTTCATAAAATTTGCCAGTCTTTAATCCATGGCTACACATTCATTTGCCAGGTCTTTAATCCATGGCTATTCATTCAGTTGTGAGGTCGACTGGTCATCCTGAGTCGTTACAGCGATCTCAGGCTAACCAATGTCCACACTATTCAATAATTCATTTCGTGACATACAAAATCATGCATCAGGTCCCATCAGTCACATAATCATGGTGTACATATCATAAATATCATTATCAACATATCATTCATACTTTCTCATGGACAGGGTGATAAATCATACTTTTGTAATAAACATGGAAACATTCTCATACACCCTACTGTCCTGTTTTCACATGAAATAATGGGATCTTTATACCTAACATGCAAGAGTACTTTCACATAAAATAATAATTTCCTTTTCACATAATTCATCGAAATATTGCACATAAAATGTCACGTATTCTCAAATAATATCTGTGGATTTTCATGTGGAAAAATATGAACTATTTCACATAAAATCATGAAAATCATTTTCATTTCCTCCCATTTAAAAGTTCGAGACGAGGTCCCTTACCTCGAGCTTCGACTTTAATTCCAAAACTTAACCGAACTCCGGTGCCTATTCTCCTTTTAATGAAACACAAACACATTAATATTTCCGAATTCAAACTCCAAGTATTCACACTTAAACCCTAATCATGCGAAACTCGAAATATCAGTATTACGATGTCGTGTCCCTCTTACCTCGGTTTTAGTGCGAGAACTCGATATTCCTTAGTTAAACGGCAATTTACCTCCAATTCCGCTCCGAGTCCGGTTCTCTACAAGAGATATTCGAACACGTAACCTAAATTCTCAATCAAACGCTTAATTCAATCGATAGGTCGCAATATTTCTAATCAAGCATGAAACTCAAATCAACGCTCACCGGTGACAAAACGCGTGATCCGGCGTGCGTGGAGTCCGCGACCGGTGAAGCTTCGTCTTCTGCGGCGTTCGTGGATCGGCGGTGGTTCGGTCGCGGCGGACGGCTTGCGATCGGCCGAGTCACCTCACGAGCGGTGGCGGACTTGGTGCCGACGAGAAGAGCTGCTACTGCGGCGGCTAACGGCTTGAGAACCCGCGAGCTTGTCCTTTCGTGGCTTCTGCCGGCGGTTGGAGTCCGCGTGGCTGCGAGGGACGGAAGCTCGCGAACGATCGGCTGAGGCGGCCGGTGGGCGTGGATCACGGCGGGCCGCCGCCGCAGTGTGCGGAACTCGGCGATCTGGCGAGGCGGCAACCCGTGAGGCCGGTGATCCTCACGGCGTCGCGGCCCGGTGCGGTGCGATCCACGGCGGCGGGAGTAAGACGTGGCGGTGGCGGCCTCCGTTCGTGGCTTGCCGCGTGAAAAACGCGAGGAGGATCGGCGGTAGAGTCTTCTTCTTCGCCGGGCGTGTGTGTGTGGTCGCTCGAGGCTTCGCGGCCGTCGTGCTTCGAGGATTGGCCGGCGAGAAATTTCTGCACCGCGGTGGTTTCGTGGATGGTGGGGTCTCGGTTGGTTCGTCGGCGTGGCGGGGCTAGGGGTTCCGGTCGGAACCTAGAAGAAGACAATTGAAGCTTATTTTTCTTCTTTCCTAGGGTTGGGGTTAAGGCAAAAATGTGAGGAGAAGTGTTGGTGGCTAGGGTTTTTCTTATGGTTAAATACTAAGGGGGCTTAGGGTTTAGGGTTTTAGGTCAAGTCTTATACAACCCTTATTTAAGCAATAATCACCAAAACGCCCTTGAAATTGCCTTTTCCTTTAATTCCATAATTAATCTCATCTTAAAAAGAATAATTCACATAAGCTAAAGCAAATTTGGCCTCCTCTCTGCCAGAGCTTGATTAAAATCACTAATCCAGTTAAAACACGGCGTTTACTAGAGTATTAAATAAAATAAATAATAGTACCTGAGGTGATGGTCGTCACACTATCTATGCCAGGACACAGTTCGACTCTGCACAGGTACTTGCTACGCTAGCACGACCTGGAGCTCAATGGGTAACAAAGAGAGGCGAGGTCTCCAAACTCCAGACAGCGGACCTCACTGTGTCCAGCAGATTGTGGCACAGTTTTATCTGTGCTAGATTCTAGCCGGTTGCACACATGAGTGACGTGACGAAGAAGCGCGCCATCCTCTTGTACGCCATTGTCACTGGCAAGACGATTGATGTAGGCAAAGTCATCAGTCGATACATCAGGCACGTGCGGCGAGGCACAACAACGGGCGGACTAGGTCATCCCTCTCTCATCACCGCCCTCTATCATCTTTCCGGAGTCACCTGGACATCCGAGGAGCTGATTCACCCCAAGGGGGTGATGGATAAAAACTACATCATGGGACTCCGGGATCATGATCAAGGAGTACTTGCGGGGATGCAAGCGGATGAGCCGAGATTTTCCTTGACGCGATCGAGGTGTGATGGGAGAGGAGGGCGGCGATGAGTCACCACAGCGCCACCCCCACGTAAGTACCAAGATTTGGTTCAGTCATGGCTGGGTTCGGCGCGTGGCTCGACCAAAGATGAGACTTAGAGTCGTCGGAGGAGCCGGGATCATGAGACATCTGCAGTACAGTGAGGCCTCTCACCGCCACCTTTATGACTGTCTCCAGCACATTCATGGCGCAGATCCTTCATTCCCGGGCCCTATGCCTCCTTACGCCTCTTACGATGAAGAATGAGACTTTTTCATGTTCGAGCGATGCTGATTCTTTTCTCTCCCCGTTGTTTCTTTAAGCGATTTGGATGTATTTTCTTATCTGTATTTGCACATTGAGGACAATGTTGTTCTCAAGTTTGGGGGTGACTGTATGACTTTTAATCACTGTTTACTGCATGAGATTTATCTGACTCCATTCCATTTCCATCATATTCTTTTTTGCTATGTGTTTTTGGTGCATTTGATCGATTTTAGGTTAATGGAATGGACTACCCTTTAGGGGTGAGTAAAAAAACACCAAAAACCGACACGACCGATTGAAACCGACCGAACCGAGGGCGATCGGTCGGTTTTGTGAAGGTTTCGGTCGGGGTCGGTTTTAGCCTTCACAAAACTGATCAAAAATTAAAAAAAAAAAATATATATATATATATATAATAATAATAATAATAATAATAATAATAATTAAAAAATAAAAAAACTAAAAATAATTTCAAAATAATTAAATAATAATAATAAATTATTAAATAATTATAAAATAATAATTATAAATTATTAAATAATTAATTAAATAAATATTTAAATATATATATATATAAACCGACCGACCAAATCGGCCAAATCTGGTCAGATCATTTCTTTTTTGATAAGGGTCTGTTTGGCATGCATTCCATATTCTGTTTTATGTTTTCGGATTGACTGAATTTAATGAATATGTGTTTGGCATACGTATTTTCGAAAACTGTTTTCGGATTCTGTGATCCAAATAGTATAAATTCTAAAAACAACATTTTTATGTTTTCATTGTATCCAGATTCTGAATTTGAAAATTTAAAATGCATAATTATATTAAACAAAGATAAAATCTTAATAAATATAGTATTTCATGTTTATAAACTTAATTTACTTTTGTTAAATAAAAATATGTATATTATAAAATACTATATTATAAAATAATAATTATATAAAAATTATATTAAAAAAACATGTTCATAAATAAATTAATAATGCCTTATATTCAACTTAATATTTAATTATCTATAAATATATTATATAACACACTTTAAACTACTGTTTAAAATGAAATTGAATTTCTAAATCTGCAACCAAACACATATCTGAAAACATGAAATACAACTCTGTTTTTATTGAATCCCTTGTTTTCAAGTTTCTGTTTCCGGATTACCTACCAAACAGGCCCTAAGATTTTCAAAAAAAAAAATCCCCGACCGAACCGAGCACCCCTTCAGTCGGTTGGAGAAATCGATCAGTCGGCCGAAAACCGACCCCGACCGACCGATGCTCACCCCTACTACCCTTTGTAAGTTTTTCCTACTTTGACTATGATAATCACTGATGAAATTTAATTGAGAATTGTGAATAGTATTCATCAGCCTATAGAACTTGATTAAATTCTAATTTTAGGATGTTTAAAATTGATTAGAGAATTCCTTGAACCTAATTGCACTTAGCCAATCCCGGAAAGGTCCTGAATGCTTAGGGCAAGTTTATTTTGTCCAGAAAATCGTTGTCACCTCGATAGGCTTAGGAACTAATGAAAGAGTAAGTTTGCTTAATTGAAAATTATACTTTTTTAAAAGTTTTTCCACTAAAAAAAAAAGTGATAAATAAGAGGGTACTCCAACATCCTAAGTATTGTGACCAATACTTGTCTTTTGAAGGATTAAACTTAGGATGCAAGTAGTCTTTGACAATCTATATGGTATCTGTGCTCGTAGTCAGCTATTTTCACCACAAAGTGTTAATATGTTGGAGCGAAGGCATAGACGACTGAAGGATTCCCTCCAAAAAAAATTAATAATAAATATGTTGTTAGTAAAATAAAGTTAAAGTTTAGGGGTGAAAGAAAAACAGTGATAAAAGGTAAAAATTTTCTGTTTATGTAAATGAGCTGAAGATTTGGAGCTTAGGGCCAGTGTAGAGGGAAAATGAACAGAGGACTCAATAAGGTTATCTTGGGCTTATAAGGACTAAACTGGAAAAGACTATCACACACCCACTCAAGGAATAATTTGATTTAATTTTAAAATCTTATTATATAGTTTTTAATCAATGTTACCCTTTTGATGAATTTATTCTTCGATTCATACAATTCCTGAGGTTTGAGTCTGTAAGTATGAAACTTACTCTGATATGATCCGTCTCTTTCTTATTTTTACTCGAGGACTAGCAATTGTTTAAGTTTAGGGGTGTTTGATAGCACACAAAATGTGCTATCCTTAGGCTTAAATTGTGTTAGTTTTATGATAAATTCCAGGGCTTTAACGTATTCAATTTGTTGAAATTTAGGTTAAAGAGCAATATGAGAATGGATGGAGAATTATGGGTGAAAAAGGAGCCAAAATTGACATTAAATGGAAGAAGCAAGGCAAAAACAAGCCATCAAATCCGAGGAGATGGCGTTGCAACACCATTCAGGGTGTTGCAACGCTCTGTGTGCAGCTATTCAACCATAGGAATCCATGTCGATAGCGTTGCAACGCCCAACACGCAGCAACTACGCCTTGAAGATCTGTGACGATGGCGTTGCAACGCTACTTCGATAGCTAAAGGCGCGCGAGGGTAGCAGCGTTGCAACGTTGTCCTCAGCGTTGCAACGCTACTTCGATTAGCAAACACGCGCGAGGGTAGCAGCGTTGCAACGCTTCCCTCAGCGTTGCAACGCCGTCCTATTGATATAAAAAGGAAAAGATGCATCTTGGATGAGGAGGTCTTTTTGGAGAGATTTTGACACCATTGTTTAGACATATTTGTGAGAGATTGTAAGAAAATTTTGGAGAGATTTCAAGAAGGAGACTTTTTGGAGCTCGGGGTTCGTGATAGGTGTCGGGATCGTTGCCGTTCAAGCTACGAGAGTTCTTTCTTCATTCTTTTCACTTTTATTGTTGAACTATTGTTTTGTATTTGAGTTTAATAGGATTTATAGTGGACATGAGTAGCTAAACTTGTTATCTTAGGGATAGATGTAGCCTTTTAATTATGTTATTTTGTTGAATTGACTCCCTTTGGTTTATTGTAATGTTTTTATTCATGCAATTGCATCCTTGACATGAGAATGATTGAAGTGTTATTAGAAACCCATAAGAATTGAACTTAGTGTCATGTTTGATTTTTAGGTTGAACAGAGATGTTTAATTCTATGTCTTGCATGAGATTCACTTGCCTCGAGAGAGGTTATTTGTTATCTTAGTTTCTTTGTTTATAAAAGCAGTGCAATAACCCATTAGCATGATCTCAATAAAATAATTAATTAATTGGTGAAATCTAGTCCCTAAGATATTCGTCTCTCCTGATTGTTCTCAACTTTCACTTTTTGATTTTGTGTTTTCACCTCACTTTAAATCTAATTTTCTAGATAAAATTGAGTGGTGTTATTAATAGGAATTGATTGAATTAAATACCCAATCCTGTGGACGATACTCGTACTCAAATTCACTATATTAAAACTTGACCCGTACACTTGCGGTATTGCAAAATTTACTCAACATTGCACTCTTCTCACTGCAGATATGTTTTTGTGTCCACGGATATCGACCAATAACAACGAGTCAATCCTTCACGACCGTAACACCAGCTGGGTCAAATTACCGTTTTACCCATGAGTTACATCTTTTACCTTAAGTCCTAGTGTTCCTCTAATGAACAACTTGTTTGTGGTCCTACCAACAAACAGAAGTCCCTCTCGGGCCAATGAGAGGGTCGAGCCCTTTTTTCAAGTCCTAGAGACACCACTTAAGGGAACATTCATCTACTTACCCTAATAGGCGGGAAAGAGTGAATTCCATCTTATTAGGTTAAGTCCCCAGTTGTCTGCTCGGTCTTGTCCTCAAGAAGGTAGGCTTATTGAGTCGGCGAATCTGACCACTCTCACCCATACTAGTCAAAGGACAATCCCTCGCAAACAGAGAGTTCAAACACCGCTCGAGATTGAGATCAAGTTGCCTAGGTCATCCTATTGAAATAGAAACCTAACTAGTCAACGGAGTTACATCTAGTGGTTACTATTTCATGGTTCGGTCTTATGCAATCTCATTATATAGGATAACACTACTCACATATCGTCTACACGAACACGTTAGGATCACTGTGTTTGTATCAAATACAAAGTGGGTCATATCCATAATATTACCAGGGTAAGGTACCCAGGCCTTATCCCCTTATTATAGACCATTTAGGTTGTATCTCGAACTGAGATTCTTATATGTTCACTACATTCAGTTCAAGAGACATGTTACAACTTTGGATGTTAGTTTATTGGATTTAGGGTTAAGATAAGGCAATATAGTAAATAATGATAAACAATAACTCTTTATTGACAACAATAACTCTTTATTGATTTAATTAGAACATTATTTACAAACTACGAGTTTTAGAGCATAAATCCCAATAGTTTCAACATTAGAAAAAATTTTATAATATTTTATTTAAATAGAAATTATACTGAAAATTATTCATATAGAATTTGTCGGAAAGAATTGTTATTATTATTGAGAATAAATTACAAAAAATGGAAAAATCTCGCGTGAGCAAACCGATCCTGCGAAAATTTCTGTTTTGATCTCCACAAAAATAAATGGAGAATTTCGTAGGCATGGTGAATTCCCCGCGGAAAATCTACCCTACCTCATGAGTATCTCTAGTTGCTACAGACTTATAAGTTTTATTAAAATTATTTTTTTAAAAAAAAATAAACACTTAAAAAGCTTTTTTAAAAAAAAAGAATTATATATTTTTCTTTTCAGCCTGTTTATTTCTATCTCCAAAATTATTTTTTATATCTCAATTTTTAATGTCTCTGTTATTTTTATTTCTTTCTCTTTTAATATATCTTTCTTATTCTTGCCCTTTCTTAAAAAATTAATTACTTTTTTCAAAAGTCTATTTCTCTGTCCATAACTTGCTTTTCATCTATCTAAAATTTCTCTCTCCAAAATTTATTTCTTTTTACGTTTCTCTTTCCAATTAATATTCAAATTCTAGAACTTTATCTCTCTCCAACTAATATTCAAATTCAAGAAGAGTTTCTGGTACTGCGAGAATGCATATTCCTTTTTTCGTTACTTCAATATTCTTTTTTGAAGTCGGTCGATTGGTTTTATATATTTATATCATATCTTATAAATATATTAAATAATAATTAAAATTAAAATTAAAAATATTATAAACCGATCAAATAGACCGACCAATAGGTCGATCGATCGATTTTGGTCGGTTTAAGGAAGTAAAAGAAAGAGACCGACCGAATTTCGTCAGTTTGAAGTCTGTTGGGGTAAAAAATCGACCCCGGCCGACCGATGATCACCCCTAGTGTAAACAAATGGAGTATGATACTTTTGTAGTACTACCAATTTTTTCATTATTTTTGCCAACATAAGCATATCTCAACTCGCATAAAAGGAAAAAATTATAAAAATTCTACTACTACTGTAGTGTATTGAAAAAAGTTTATACTACCTCCTATTGATTACTTGTCACGTTAGCATCTTTTTAAAAATGATGTGAGATCCACCAACATTTTTAAAATATTTATAAACCTAAGAACATAGTATGAACAAATTTAAGAGAGCATGGTACTTAGAAAATTTTCCAACATAAAACATGTATATCAACTAAGAGGTTAAAAGTTTGAATCTCCAACTCTATATATTATTATAAAAAATATTTTATTAATAATAAGAACTATTATTCCTATCTAGCTCTTTATTTTTCTGACTAAAATTCTCTCCAACTTTGCAAACTTATTCTCTATCACTCCATCTCTTTAAAATTCTCTCTAATCTCTAAACTTTCAATTCTCTGTCTCCATATATGTTCTCTCTCTGACTTTCTAAAAAAAAGCATAAACCAATAAAAATTATCAAACCTTTTTGGCTTTTGTTTTAACAAAAAAAAAAAAAAAAGCTACAAAATATGTAGGATCTTGCTTCACTAAAAAAAACAAAGGGCAGTAATTAAAAGTTTTAATTTAGTCTCTTATATTTTAATAATTTTCAACTTAGTTCTTTAATATTAGTAAATATTAAAATTGGTTGATGATAACTTTGTATAGCATCATACTTAACATAGTTTAACGAAGAAAATGTCATTTAAAAAAATAAACTCAAAATTTCTACTAATTTCTTATAAATTTAGAGAATGAATTGATAACAATCATTTCTTAGTTGATTTTTTTCCTCATCTAAATTTTTATCAATTTTTTTTAGTACATCAACAATTGGGGGTGGGGGATTTGAACCCATGACCTCTTGATTAGGGGTGTTTAAAAATCCGGATGACCCGAAAAACCCAACCAACCCAACCTAATTCTAGTTGGTTTCTCAACTCATTTGGATTGGGTTGGGTTAAAATAAAAAGAAAATTTTACGAGTTGGATTGGTTTGTGGGTTCACCAAAAATTAGTTTAGGTTGAACCGAACTAACCTGAACTTCTAATTAGTTTAAATAAATATTTTTTTATTTATATTACAACTATATGTACATATATTTATTTTTAATTTTATTATTATTTTTACTATTTATTCTTTAATAACTTTTTAAGTTCTTGAAAGGTAAAAATTCATAATATAAATTAAAACTGAGTTGCTAATCTTAATTTAATATTAAAAAATAAAATAAATATATATTTTACCTATTAATGCTAACTTTTTCTTAAAATAATTTTTTAAGTTTATAACCCGACCAACCTGAACCAACCCAACCCAACCCAAAGTTTCATGGTTGGACTGAGTTGGTTTATCACTTAATAAGAGTTGTTTGGGTTGAAGAAATTTTCAACCCAAATAGTTGGGTTGTGTCTAAAAAGTGTCTCAACCCGACCCAACCCAACCCACGGACGCCCCTACTCTTGGTCATGAGTCATACTCGATGTCAGTTTAGTTATGCTCTTATTGGAGATTTTTATCAATTTATTAAGTATTATGACAATAGAAGTTTATCATTAGCCGATTTTAACATTCATCAACAATAAGAGATTAAAATAAAACATATTAAAATATAAGAAACTAATTTGAAGATTTGTAAACAATAAGAACTAAATTGAAAAGAAAAAAATCCTTCAAACATTAATAATTAAAACATATATATATAGTTTAAATCTCATTTTGGTCTCTATATTTTAATATTATTCTATTTTGGTGTATACCAATTTAGAATGCCCATTTTGATGTTTAGACTTTTAAATTTTTTCTATTTTTGTCCATAAATTTATAAATCGTGTCTATTATATACCTAAACTTTTAAAAAGTAACCATTTTAAATCCGTAAAATTATTTTGATTTTAATAAATTAAATGCATAACTTTGAATATGTGTAAGAATGTGTTAATTGATGTGAGCATGTACATAATCCACGTGGGCTAAATTCGAGTATTGTGGTTAACCGAATTTTGAGTGGAATAATAACCAAATTGCGTTTGAATTGAATAACTATTTGGTTTTAGATTTTTTATTTTTTTAAAAAATTAAGCTTATAAGCACTACACCCACCTAAAAGTCTCTTCGTCTTGTTAGCTTAAACTTTATTGGTGCTCATTGGTGCTCATTTTTCCCTTTTCTGCATTGTCTTTGGCATTCATTTTCTCTTTCTTTGCAATCTCCTCTTCCTCTTCTACATTGTTTCTCGGAATTTATTTCTTGGCATCTTTGACCCCTCATAATTAAGCTCATTGTGTGAGGTGATTGCCTTACAATGCTCCTTCCCTTTTCTTTGAGGGTTCTTTGTTGTACTCAGTAATATCCGTTGAGGTCGGTATTTCAACTCATTTGCCAACTTCCCCACCTACATTTCTAGACTTTGTAACAAAGTTGCATGACTTTGGGTTATGGCGTCATTCTTAGCCATGTTTGCTTTGGTTTTGGCCATGTACTTTTTTCATTAGGACTTCAAGTGATGAATTTGGTATTGCATGTTGGGCTTGTGGTTGTGGCACACTCCTTAGCACATAACATTGTTGTTGGGAATTGTTGAATCCTGGCGGTCCTCCTGGCTTTCCATATGAATTCAGTAGATGCATTTGCGCCTTGTCCTCCCCACGAGAAATAGGATGTTGCCTCCATTTAGGATTGTATGTGTTGGAATAGAAGTTTGCCCTAATTTCTCCTACATAACAGACAGAAGTTGGATTGTAAGGACAATTTTCAGGAATATGATTATCATTGTAATAAATGTCAGATGAAGCAACAATTTGATTAATAGTCGTTAATGGGGCATGGCCCCCAAAGTTAATGATTTTAAGGTGTTGTTCATTGCCGAGATTTGTGCAATCAAGACTGTAGTTGTATCCACTTCGTGCATTCCTGCAACATTTCTTGTATTATTTGGCTTTTATTCTCCTCATTTGGTTGTTGTTAGATACCATTACATCCAAGATTTCATTTGCCTCGTTCATAGTTTTCTTGAGTAGAGATTCGTTGGCAGATGCGTTGACTAGAGTTTTCAAAACTTGTGTCAGCCCGTTGTAGAAGTGCTCGATCAATAGACAAGGTAGCAATCTGTGATGTGACCATTTTCTCACTAACTTCTTAAAACGCTCCCATGGAACATTTATTCCTCTAATTTGTGCATTTTTTTGTTGGTGAAAAATACTTCAAAAGAAAATTTTATGCAATTTCGTCTTAAGTTGTGATTGAGTATGGGAGAAATGAATTAAGCCATGCTTCTGGTTTCCTTGTAAAGAAAAAGGGAACAATTTCAGTCTCAAGGTGTTATTAGAAACTCCAGTCAATTTGAAAAAAATTGCAGATTCTCAGAAAAAGTCTTTATATGCTTGTGTGGATCTTCATTCGACAAACCTGCAAATTACCTCATCGTATTTAACATCTAGAACATTAAGGGTTTCAGTTCGAAATGGTTTGCTTTTATGACTGGTTCTGCAATCCCTGTGTTCAGATTTTGAAATGTAGCAGCTGCATAATCCTTAATGGCCTTGTTCCTCTCTTCTGCAATAAATATAGGGTTCTACATAGGAATTGATCGTTGTTGTTCATCCCATTGTTTTGCCCTTCATTGCTTAGTGGATTAACTCGAGGTCCATCTTTCGATCGATCCATGATTGGTTCCTACAAATAGGTTTCTACAGATTTCTCTTGGGTTTTCAACTCGCGTAGTTCCCATTTCTTCCTCCTTTGTTGGGTATGACTCAGTGGAAGGTTCTCTCTATTTCAGGATGTAGCTCAAAGAGATGAGGCTATTTTCGCATACACGACATACCCTGCAATTTTTTTTTTTTTTTTTTGCAAGTGAAATTTCACCCTTCTGCAATATAAAGAAAAATTGCAACTTTGTCTTACAATTTGTTTGCTAAAATAATGCTTTTGTTAAAAAAATCCGTTCTTCGGTAACAATACCAAAAACTTGATCGATGTGTACACACACAAGTGCACACGATTAAAGTAATATAAAACAATATTTGAGTACTGAGTATCGAATCCACATGGATTGATTTTTAACTCAATTGGCTATTGTAAGTAATTATTACCTTGGTTTATTTAGAGAACTAAAACAAGAGAAAATAAATCTAACCTAAAAAGCAATAAAGATAAATTGAAGGAGTACCGATAAAGGGACATTTAGAGGAATCAAATACCCTTAGGTTTAAATCGAATTAGACGGTGTAAAGTTTTAATACAACATTAATTCAAACCTAAAACATGCTCAATCCTCTAAATACAATATTAGCCCATCAAATTCAACAAAAGCACAAATTCCTCTTGTTTAACATGTAAATACAAGAAAAAAGGAAGAGAAGCTTGGCGCGCAGTTGCAACCCAACCAAGCTTCATTCCAATCCTAAAATGCATCTTAATGCTCAATTGAGGCCCCAAAACCTCCATTTTGATCCTATATTGCATCTTTTTAATTCTAATCACTCGGTTAACCATAAAATAGCATAAAAACATACAATATCCAGGAATGACATAAAAGCACACAAAACATAAAAGCACACAATAATAGCATAAAGACTAGCTAAAATTAAGCATAATTATAACGCTAAATTAGTGCTATCAACTAAATTTTCAAAAACAAAAAACAAAAAATCAAGGCTCCAAAATACCTATTTGATTTTTAAAAATTAAACTTAAAAATACTATTTCCACATATCAAGTTTTTTTTTAAAAAAAATATTTGTTATTTACTTTTTACCTATGTTTTCAAAAGCCAAACCAAAATTTTAAAACTAAAAAAATAGTTTTCAAAACTGGTTCATGTGTTTAAAATTTGGCTAAAAATTATAAGAAACGTAAAATCATACAAAAAAAAATAGTAAAGAAACTAGGGGTGTACAAATAACCCGGTAACCCGAACAACTCGGACTACCCAACCCAAATTGGGTTGAGTTAGTTTTTTTTTTCGGTTTGGGTTGGGTTAGAAGTTTGGAGAACCGAAAAATTCGAATCGGTTCTCGGGTTTGACTTTTTAGGCTTGGGTTGACCCAACCCAACTCAAAGTTTATATTTTTTATTTTATTTCAATTACATATATACTGTAACGGTCCACTGGTTTTAGAAAAAAAAATAAAAAAAAAATAAAAGAAGAAGAACGAAAAGTCGGAAGGGCTTCGCCCTCCCTTCCGTTCTGCGCGTCGCGAACGAAGCGGCCGCCGACCGTTTCGGCCGGCGGCCCACGCTCTCTTTCCCTCTCCTTCTTCTCTTCTTCTTCCCCTCTCCCTCTCTGAAGCTCTCTCCCTCTCTCTCCCTCTCCTTCTCTCTCTCGTCGTCCCTCTCCCTCTCCTCACCGTCCCTCTCTCTCTCATCCCCTCCCACCGTCACTTCTCTCTCTCTCTCACGCAGCTCTCTCTCTCTTTTTCCGGAACCACTCGCCGGAGGAGTGCAGCCGCCGTGAGATCCGCGAGACCCACACATTTTCTCAGCCGGTTCAAGCCTTTTTCAATCGGTTTTCGAAGATTCGAGACCGATTCTAGATAGATCGGGCCGTGAGGATTCCAGATCTGCTGCCCACGCGTCGTCCGCCGCCACGCGCCGCCGCCTGTAGAGCCGCGACCGTCCTCTTCCGTCTGGTCGCCTCGGTCCGTTCCTTAGCCCGTTTTGACACTTCGTGGGTGAGTTTCGCTCCTCTTATTTAGTTTGGTTGCAATAGGTTACTTGTACTTCGGTTTATTAATTGCGTGTGTTTCATTAGGAGCCAGGAAGTTGAAGTACGTTTGGAGCACGCCACGTTACTCAAAGTCGCTCGTTGACGTTAGCTTTCACTGTAAGTAGTCGTTTGGACTAAACCACCCCTAAGTGTAGGGCTTGTGGGCTTCATTTACATGCTATGTTGTTTCGAAAGTGTTTAATGTTTTAGAACGTGTAACAAACTGGACTTGTAGTAGCATGCTAGGTTGTGGTAAACTCTGCGATACTTGAATTCTGAGTTGTCTGTCCCTATTCGTTGTGAATGTGACGAATTACCTGATGGGTCGAATGTATGTTCATGTGCTATGGTTGTTATCCTTTCGTGCTATGAATGTTATCTTTTCGTGCTTAGATTTGATCTTGTTAGGAGAGCTGACGTAAGCTTGTGCTGAGAATGATGAATATGCTAGAGTTACACGTTGTCTGTCCCGAGCCTGTTAGTCTCGTACTTAGTTTTGAAGTGACTCGGGAAGTGTCGTTGACCCTTAGGATTGTAGTTAGCACAACTAGCCCTAGTGTAGGCTAAGTCCTAAGTATCTGTGTAACCCTTAGTAGACTAAGACTAGAGGTTGGTGAGATGACGATGATGTGCGACTCGGGGGTACGACCCCTGGAGTCAGAGGGGTTGGATAGAGTCCTTCGCCCTAGTGCAGGCCCGGGAATGAGCCCGAGGTCGATTGTGCGCGGTTGTACCACTTTGATGCTTATGGGATGTGGTGGTCCGCCCTCATCCAGTTGTGCGACTCGGGGTGTGATCCTTAGAGTCAGAGGGGTTGGATAGAGTCCTTCGCCCTAGTGCAGACCCGGGGATGAGTCTCGTGGCCACGTGCTGCCAACCCAGTCTAGGAGCTAAGGGTAGGACAGGACTGAGAAAGCTGAGTAAGAGTAGGGTCAGGATGTGTGTTGAGGTTGTTTGGTGGGCTAGGTGTCGTGTTTAGCTAAGTCTAAGGTCGTGTTGTTCTTTATTCTTGGACGAAGTGAAATTTTCAACTGCGAGTATTTTTATACTCACCCCTTCTTTATTTCTTTTTCGTTGCAGGTAAGGTAAACCAGTGAGATGACCACCGACGGCGAGATCACTGCGAGGCTATGGAAGACTTGTAGGACTTAGGGGTTGCGTTAGGAGTTGTTCTTTTCACTTTCTTTTCCTCTGTTGCGTTTTGTTGCTTCCATTCATGTTTTAAACTTTATTCTGTCTGTTGTTCATTTCTCGAATCAAAGCATGTTCTGTTGTACTCTATCGTTTTCAAATCATGCTTCTGCTGATTGAGTTCTCTGTTAACTCCGAGTGACTGGAGCCCAGCCTATTGTCTCTGTGTAGTTTAGTGGAGGCTAGGTACCCTCGCGAGCCTTTTGAAGTGTTCGTGTTTAGGTTCAGGTTTCTTGTAAAATTTTCAGTTTGTCCAGGTTGCACCGTTATGCTGCCAGAGTTTTGGCGCAAACGGTACAACTTGGAAGTAATGCCTCGAATCGTTGTGTTCACTTTTTTTTCGGGGTGTTACAACTTATACATGAATTATTTGTCAATTTTTTATGTTTTTCTTCTAGACTTTTAATAAAGGTTAAGATATTATGAATTTTGAAGTTTCATTGTTACGGCCCAGTCCAAAAAAAAAAAAAAAAAATTGCAGAAACGGAAAAAAAAAAATCGGGGAGGGCTTCGCCCTCCCCCCTCTTCTCTCGCCGCGAGAAAAGCGGTCGCCGGCCCACACCCTCTCTCCCCTCTCTTTTCTCCTTCTTCTTCCCTCTCCCACTCCGAAGCTCTCTCACTCTCTCAGTCTCTCTCAATCTCTCTCTCTCGCCGTCCCTCTCCCTCTCCTCACTGTCTCTCTCTCTCTCATCCTCTCCGATCCCCTTCTCCCTCTCTCTCTCTCACGCAACTCTCTCTCCCTCGGAACAGGTCTTCGTCGCCGCCGCAGGTCCTCGCCCAGACGCCGCCGGAAAGCAAGCTGCTGCAGTCAAGCCGCCGGTGGGTAGTCCGCGAGACCCACACCTTTTCGCAGCCGGTTCGAGCTCTTTCCAATCGGTTTTCAAAGATTCGAGACCGGTTCTGGATAGATCGGGCCGTGAAGATTCCAGATCTGCTGCCCACGCGTCGTCGCCGTTAAGTTCACGCGCCGCCGCCGCCGCCGTCCGCCGGTCCACGCGCCACCGCCCGTCGATTCCACGCGCCGCCGCCTGCAGAGCCGCGACCATCCTCTTCCGTCCGGTCGTCTCGGTTTGTTCCTTAGTCCGTTTTGACACTTCGTGGGTGAGTTTCGCTCCTCTTAATTAGTTTGGTTGCGATAGGTTCTTTGTACTTTAGTTTATTAATTGTGTCTGCTTTTCGTTAGGAGCCGGAAATTGAAGTACGTTTGGAGCACGCCGCGTACTCAAAGTCGCCCGACGTTAGCTTTCACTTGTAAGTAGTCGTTTGGACTAAACTACCCCAAGTGTAGGGTTTAGGGGCACGTTGCATGTATCCACCGCATTAGTAGCATGTTAGGATATGAGAAGTGTAATTGTGTGCCTAACTCATGCTCTTTGATGTTCGTTGCATATCTCAGATTGAAACCCAACTCGTTGGTTCGGGGTTAATTGTCTGTTAGTCCTATGTGAATAGTAGCTTATAGAGCCAAAGTAGTTTGTCTTGAGAACTCGACGATTGTGCGATTGCTATGGCTTGTTTGTCCCGTGCCTTAGTTGTCCCGCTTGAAGTCCAGTATGACTTCGGGAAGTGCCGTTGAGCCTTAAGATCAGTAGAGTTAGCACAACTAGCCCTAGCAGTGAGCCCAAGTCCTAAGTAATCGTATCGTGTAACCCTTTAGTAGACTAAGACTAGAGGTTGGCGAGATGTCGATGATGTGCGACTCGGGTACGACCCCTGAGTCGAGGGTTGGATAGAGTCCTTCGCCCTAGTGCGAGCCCGGAATGAGCCCGAGGTCGATTGTGCCGCGGTTGTACCGCTTTGATGTTTATGGGATGTGGTGGTCCGCCCCCATCCAGGTTGTGCGACTCGGGTGTGATCCTTAGAGTCGAGAAGGTTGGATAGAGTCCTTCGCCCTAGTGCGCCCCGGGATGAGTCTCGTGGCCACGTCTTTGCAACCCGATCTAGGAGCTAAGTGTAGGGACAGAGTGACCGAGAAAGCCGAGTAAGAGCGGGGGCGAGGTTGTGTGTTGAGGTTGTTTGGTGGGCTAGGTGCCGTGTTTAGCTAAGTCTAAGTCGTGCTTATGTTCTTTATTCTTGGACGAAGTGGGCTGCTTACTGAGTATTTTTATACTCACCCCTTCTTTATTTCTTTTTCCTTGCAGGTAAGGCAAACCAGTGAGATGACCACCGACGGCGAGACCCCTGCGAGGCTATGGAAGACTTGTAGGACTTAGGGGTTGCGTTAGGAATTGTTCTTTCAGGTTTCTTTGCTTCATTGCGTTCTGTTGCTTCCATGCATGTTTTAAACTTTATTCTATCTGTTGTTCATTTCTCGAATCAAAGTATGTTCTGTTGTACTCTTTCGTTTTCAAAGCATGCTTCTGCTGTTGAGTTCTCTGTTAATTCCGAGGAACTGGAGCCCAGCCTATTGTCTCTGTGTAGTTTGGTGGAGGCTGGGTACCCTCGTGAGTCTTTTGAAGTGTTTGTGTTTAGGTTCAGGTTTCTTGTAAAAATTTTTCGTTTGTCCAAGTTCTTGCGCTGTTATCTTTGCCGAATTTTTAGCGTAACGATACAACTAACTTGAAGTAATGCCTCGAGTTGTTGTGTTCGTGTTTTTGGGGTGTTACAGTTGGTATCAGAGCGTAGTTTTAGATCTTGTATACTGCCTACATCGTAGGTGTTTAGTCCTTCATAGCCTCTCGCAAGGAACTCGTCGGGTCGTCAACAGGTTTGCTTTACTTAGTAAGTGGTAAGAGGTTCGTTGTTAAAATGGAGGTGCTTTCCTTTGTGTTGTACTTCTTGTATTGTTGTTAATGTGCTCTGTTGCTTTTCGTTTTAGATTATGGCCCGTGGTAGAGGTCGTGCTAGAGCAGCTGCTGGTGGTCGGGGTTGGGGTGGTCGCGGGGGTCGAGGTCGAAGGGCGAGACCGTGAACCGACCGTCGATGCACCGAGGTTGAGCACTCGAGTATCGGGAGGGGGCTCAACCGGGGATGTTCCAGTGGTCGAGAATCACCGGACAGAACGTAGGAGCCCGTGAAAGGGCAAATGTCCAATCACCGAACGCGTCGCGAGGCCGCTGCGCTTGTTGAACTCGTGGCGGTGCATTCAAAGAATCGATCCAGCGAACATAGCGAGTCAAGCTAACCAGACGGCTATGTTCACTCAGGCCATGGAGGCCCTGGCATCCCGAAGTCAAGAGCCAAAGACTGCGCGCGAGAATCCGTGGGTTGCAACGACCTTTACGTTCGTGGTAACGGCGAAGAAGCGGGATACCCGAAGGATTTCAAGAAGTATGACCCGCCTTCTTTGATGGGCGGTGAGACATGTAGCCGCCGAAGCATGGTTTGCGGCGATGGGCGACATCCTAAGTTGAATGGGTTGCCCCGAGCACCAGAAAGTTCAGTGTGCAGTCTATGCGTTAAGGGGAAGTGCTCTCCTTTGGTGGCGAGCTGTTGTACGGTCCATAGATGTCGATCAGGGGACCGATAACTTGGGCGCGATTCAAGAAGTGTTCTACGAAAGTATTACCCTACCGTCTTTGGGCGACATCCTAAGTTGAATGGGTTGCCCCGAGCACCGAGAAGTTCGATGTGCGCCTATGCGTTAAGGGAAGTGCTCTCTCTTTGGTGGCGAAGTGCATTTATGCGGTCCATAGATGTCAGTGCAGGGACCGATAACTTGGGCGCAGTTCCAAGAAGTGTTCTACGAGAAGTATTACCCGGTTGTGCTTAGAATCGATAAGAAAGTCGAGTTTGTACAACTCAAGCAAGGGCCGAACCAGACGGTTGAGGAGTACGAGCATGAGTTCACATCATTGTCTCGGTTCGCCCCTGATATGGTAGACACAGAGAAGAAGAAGGTTGAGTGTTTCCTCACAGGTTTGCGAGGAGGCGTACGTGGGTCGACAGTTGCTCACGATCCCAAGACGTATGCCGCAGCAGTTCGAGTAGCGTCCCTGATTGATCTGACACTGAGACCGCACAGGTTCGCTTTTCGATCGAGTTCGCGGCGTGTCGAGTCCGGGCAGTCGAGTTCGGAACCACCGAAGAGGAAGTTTGAGCAGGCCTTTGCTAGGCCAAATAGACTGAACTTCGGGGACATCGGCCCAAAGAGAGCACCAAACAGGGCTCATGTCTCGTGTGTGGAGTTCAAAGATGATGGAATCATCATGCAGCTAATAAGGTCTGCAATAACTGTGGAAAGACGGGGCACTTGTCGACTGTGTGCAGGCAGGGAGTCAGAGACCAACGAGTTTGTTATAACTGTGGAAAGCTCGGACACTGCCAAAGCTCAGTCATAATAAGAAGGACGAGCCTGGAAACCGCCAGAGGGGTGGAGTTTATGCGAGTGCAAATAGGAACGCAGGAGATTCCGGTGTTGTGGTGGCAGTACACTACACCGCTTCTTGGCCACTTGGCCCTTTGCTCGCTTTGATTACGGTTCCTCGCACTCTTTTATTTCTGCAGATTTGTGAGACAAGCTCGATTAGAGGTAGAGTCTTTAGATGTTGACTGGCAGAGCTACCCCGGTGGGTAGAGAGTTAGTAGTCGGGAAAAGTTAAGTCTAGTCAAGTAGTGGTAGCAGTCGCGTGCTAGATGTGACATTGGTTGTCTTTGGATATGATGCGACTTCGATGTAATCCGGGGCATGGATTGGTTGTCTGCGAACCATGCCAACATCGATCGTCATTCTTTGGGAGGTGGTGTTTCGACCTCGTGAATCCGATTTCAAGTTCAAGGAATTGAGACCGAGAGTTTCCAAGATGATTTCACTCTTAAGGCAAAGAAGTTGATAAGTGAAGGAGCTTGGGCTCTTTTGGCGAGTGTTATCGATATGAAGAACAAAGAACCGAGTTGAGCTCGCCTCTGTTGTTCGAGAGTTTGCGCTTGTGTTCCTCGAAGACTTGCCTCGGTCTACCCCCTGGTTCGTGAGGTAGACTTGATGATGAGCTTGAGTCCTAACGACTCAGTTGTCTAAGGCTCCCTACCGAATGGCGCCAGCAGAATGAATGAGCTTAAGACCCGGTTCAGGAACTTCTAGACAAGGGGTTCATCCGTCCAAGTGTTTCACCTTAGGTGCGCGCGTGCTTTTTGTAAAGAAGAAAGATGGGTCGATGCGGTTATGCATTGACTACAATGAGAGTTTGAACAAGGTGACAATGAAGAACAAGTATCCCTTACCTAGGATCTATGACTTGTTTGACCAACTGCAAGGAGCTACGGCGAGCTTTTCTAAAATCGACCTACTGGTCGGGTACCATCGATTGAGAATCAAGGATGAGGACATTTCAAAACGCTTTTAGGTCCGAGTCATGCACACTATGAGTTCACGGTGATGTCCTTTGGCTCGACGAATGCCCCAAAGGCGTTTATGGAGCTAATGAACAGGGGTATTCAAGGAGTTCTTAGACACCTTTGTGATCGTCTTCATCGATCGATATTACGGTGTACTCAGTCGAGGCGGAGCATGAAGTGCATTTGAGGAAGTGTTGTGATTTTGAGGACCAACCGGTTGTATGCAAAGTTCTCCAAGTGTGAGTTCAGTTGCGTGGAGTTGCCTTCCTAGGACACGTGGTGTCTAAAGAAGGTGTGACAAAGTGGATCCTGCTAAGATTGAGGCGCAAGCGCATTTGGCCTCGTCCTAAAATCTGCTTTAAAGTCACGCGAAGCTTCTTGGTCCAGCCGGTTATTATAGAAGGTTCGTTAAGGATTTCTCCAAGATAGCCACACCTTTGACTCAGTTAACTCGTAAAGGAAATCAGTTCGTGTGGTGTGAAGCCTGTGAAGCGAGTTTTCAGGACCTTAAACATAGGTTAGTCTCTACACTGTGTGCTTGCGATGACTGACGCTCGGGAAGTTTTGTGGTCTCTGATGATGCTTCCAAGAAAGGTTTGGGTTGTGTGTTGATGCACGAGAATGGAAAGGTGATAGCCTATGCCTCTCGCCAATTGAAAGATTACGAGCGGAATTACCCAACCCATGACTTGGAGTTGGCTGTCGTGGTCTTCGCTCTGAAGATTTGGCGTCACTACTTATATGGGGAAAAGATTCAGATGTACACGGACCACAAGAGCTTCAAGTATCTTTTTACTCGTAAGAGTTGAACATGAGACAGCGCGATGATGGTGGAGTTAGTAAAAGACTATGAGGTTGAGATAGTGTACCATCCGAGCAAAGCAAACGTTGTTGCCGATGCCCTTAGCGAGAAAGGTGGCTCACACCTCGTGGCCCTGTCACGAGACAAGTTCCCTTGCGTTCGAGAGATGGAACGCGCAGAAATAGCGCTTGTGTTGAGTCGAGTCACAAACCACTGACCAATCGCTTGTCGATGCGACCGACATTGAGGCAACGAGTTATTGAGGCGCAACAGGAGACTCTAGCCTTGAGGATTTGTTGGCGCCAGCAAGAAGTGGCGAGAAAGTGAATTCTCTCATAATGATGAAGCGGTGGACTACTGCTCGGGGACGTTGTGTGTTCCGTGAGAATGGCCTCGAGGAGGAGATTTTGGGTGATGCTCACAACTCTCCTTTTTCAAAGGCATCCTGGAAGCACTAAGATGTATCAGACTTTGAAATCATTCTCACGGTGGCGTGGAATGAAAAGAGATGTGGCGAGTCATGCCGCCAGATGTTTGGTGTGCCCGACAAGTTAAAGCACCGAGACAGAAACCAGCGAGGATTGTTGCAACCACTGGAAGTACCCAGTGGAAGTGGGAAGAGATCTCCATGGACTTTATTTCGGGATTGCCCAAACAAATGAAAAAGGATTCACGAGTGATCCGGGTGATTGTGGGCCAGGACTAACCAAGTCCGCTCACTTTCTGCCTCAGTAAGCCTACCTTTACTGATTGAGAAGTGGGCACACTGTTCATGGAAGAGATAGTAAGGTTGCACGAGTCCCGGTGAAGATCGTGTCCGATAGGGACCCTCGGTTCACCTCGAACTTCTTGGTGAGTTTTCGAGAGAGCCCTGGGGCTCGAGTAACTTTAGCACAAGATTTCACCCGAGGCCAGGTCGATGGTGAAGGAAAGGGTGAACCAGATTCGGAGGATATGCTTCGGGCATGTGCATTGGACTTCACAGTAGTTGGGACTCACATCTTCACCGATGGAGTTCGCGTGACAACAATAGTTATCGACGACTATTGGTATGGTCCCTTTTGAAGCCCTTTATGGGAGAAGGTGCGAGACCCGGTGTGTTGGGGCGAGGTTAGTGAACGGAAATTGTTGGGACCCGAGCTGGTCCAAGTGACAAACGAGGCCATACAGAAGATAAGGGCAAGGATGTTAACGACACAGTGTAGCCAGAAGAGTTATACTGATGTCAGACGTCGAGAGTCGGAGTTCGCCATTGGGGACCTTGTATTCTTGAAAGTTGCACCTATGAGGTGTTACGAGGTTCGATAAGAAAGAAAGCTAAGCTCGAGGTTTGTTGGTCCTTTCGAGATTACGGAGCGCATCGGACCGATGGCTTATCGGTTGGCCTCTACCGCCGTCCCTCGCGTCGGTCCATGACGTGTTCCATGTGTCGATCTTTGCGGCGTATGTGCGATCGTCGCCGCGTTCTCGACTTTGAGCCGTTGAAGTTGGGCGAGGATCCGAGTTATGAGGAAAACTCGCAAAATTCTTGCTCGTGATAGTAAAGTCCTGAGGAACAGGGAAATTCGTTTTGTGAAGGTCCTTTGGCAGAATCACCATCTCAAGGAAGCCACCTGGGAACGCGAGGAGGAGATGCGAGCAAGCCATCCAGAGTTGTTCGAGAGCTAGCTACTTTCGAGGACGAAAGTTCCTAAGGTGGGTAGGCTATTACGGCCCGACCCAAAAAAAAAAAAAAATTTGCGAAACGAAAAAAAAAAAATCGGGAGGGCTTCGCCTCCCCCTCTCTCTCTCGCCAGAGAAAAGCGGCCGCCGGCCCACACCCTCTCTCCCCTCTCGTTTCTCCTTCTTCTTCCCTCTCCTTCTCCGAAGCTCTCTCACTCTCTCAGTCTCTCCCAGTCTTTCTCTCTCGTTGTCCCTCTCCCTCTCTTCACCGTCTCTCTCTCTCTCATCCTCTCCGATCCCCCTCTCCCTCGGTACAGATCTTCGTCGCCGCCGCAGGTCCTCGCCCAGACGCCGCCGAAAAGCAAGCTGCTGCAGTCAAGCCGCCGGTGGGTAGTCCGCGAGACCCACACCTTTTCGCAGCCGGTTCGAGCTCTTTTCAACCGGTTTTCGAAGATCCGAGACCGGTTCTGGATAGATCGGGCCGTGAGGATTCCAGATCTGCTGCCCACACGTCGTCGCCGTCAAGTTCACGCGTCGCCGCCGCCGCCGTCGGCCGGTCCACGCGCCGCCGCCTGCAGAGCCGCGACCATCCTCTTCCGTCGGTCGCCTTGAGTACATTCCTTTAGTCCGTTTTGACACTTCGTGGGTGAGTTTCGCTCCTCTTAATTAGTTTGGTTGCGATAGGTTCTTTGTACTTTAGTTTATTAATTGTGTGTGTTTCGTTAGGAGCCGGGAAGTTGAAGTACGTTTGGAGCACGTCGCGTACTCAAAGTCGCTCGCTGACGTTAGCTTTCACTATAAGTAGTCGTTTGGACTAAACTACCCCTAAGTGTAGGGTTTAGGGGCACGTTGAATGTATCCACCTGTTAGTAGCATGTTAGGATATGAGAAGTGTAATTGTGCCTAACTCATGCTCTTTGATGTTCGTTGCATATCTCAGATCAAAAACCAACCCGTTGGTTCGGGGGTTAATTGTCTGTTAGTCCTATGTGAATAGTAGCTTATAAGTCGAAGTAGTTTGTCTTTGAGAACTCGATTGTGCCGATTGCTATGATTTGTTTGTCTCGTGCCTTAGTTGTCCCGTGCTTAGTCCAGTGTGACTTCTGAAAGTGTCGTTGAGCCTTAAGATCGTAGTTAGCACAACTAGCCTCCTAGTGCGAGCCCCAAGTCCTAAGTAATCGTGTAACCCTTAGTAGACTAAGACTAGAGGTTGGCGAGATGTCGATGATGTGCGACTCTCGAGTACGACCCACAGAGTCGAGGGGGTTGGATAGAGTCCTTCGCCTCTAGTGCGGGCCCCTGAATGAGCCCGAGGTCGATTGTACTGCAGTTGTACCGCTTTGATGTTTATGGGATGTGGTGGTCCGCCCCATCCAGTTGTGCGACTTCGGGTGTGATCCTTAGAGTCGGAGGGTTGGATAGAGTCATTCGCCCTAGTGCGGGCCGGGATGAGTCTCGTGGTCACGTCTTTGCCAACCCGATCTAGGAGCTAAGTGTAGGGCGGGGCCGAGAAAGGTGAGTAAGAGCGAGGGACGAGGTTGTGTGTTGAGGTTGTTTGGTGGGCTAGGTGTCGTGTTTAGCTAAGTCTAAGTCGTGCTTATGTTCTTTATTCTTGGGCCAGTGTGGGTCACTACTCGAGTATTTTTATACTCACCCCTTCTTTATTTCTTTTTCCTTGCGTAAGGCAAGGCAAACCAAAGAGATGACCACCGACAAATGAGACCACTGCGAGGCTATAGAAGACTTGTAGGACTTAGGGGTTGCGTTAGGAATTGTTCTTTTCATTTTCTTTGCTTCATTGCGTTACATTTGCTTCCATGCATGTTTTAAACTTTATTATATCATTTGTTCATTTCTCGAATCAAAGTATGTTCTGTTGTACTCTTTCGTTTTCAAAGCATGCTTCCTGCTTGTTGAGTTCTCTGTTAACTCAGAGGACCTGGAGCCCACCTATTGTCTCTGTGTAGTTTGGTGGAGGCCGGTACCTCGTGAGTCTTTTGAAGTGTTCGTGTTTAGGTTCAGGTTTCTTGTAAAATTTTTCGGTTTGTCCAGGTTGCGCCGTTATGCTTTGCTGGATTTTCTAGTATGAAACAGCATAAACTTGGAAGTAATGCCTCGAGTTGTTGTGTTCGTGTTTTTGGGGTGTTACATTCATATTTGAATTTTATGTGATTTTAGTCGTTATTAATTCAAGAAAAAATATTTTAAATAATTAAAAATATTATAAAAAAATTAACCGACACTCAACACAACCAATCCAAAAATATTGTGTTAGGTTACTCTCATGAATAGGGTTGGTTGGGTTGAAGGAATGACCAACCCAAATTTTTAGTCAAAAAAATTCTCCAACCCAACCCAACCCAACTTGGCTTATGTACGCCCTTAAAAGAAACAAACACAATTTTCATAATTAGAAAACTAAAAACGAAATTATTATGAAACGGGAATCACATTATTATCGATCAGAGCCACAACAGTTAAAAATAGGGGTGTACATAAGCCGGGTTAGGTTGGGTTGGGGGAATTTTTTGGACCAATCCAAAAATTCGGGTTGGTTGTTCATTCAACTCAACCAACCCTATTCATGAGACTAGGATTGGGTCGTCGGGTTATTATTTTTCATTTTTTATAATTTTTTAATTATTTAAAATATTTTTTCTTGAATTAATAACTAAAATCACATAAAATTCAAATATCAAACTTCAAATTTCAAAACATCTTAACATTTATTAGAAGTTTAGAAGAAAAATATTAAAAATTGACAAATAATTCATTTATAAATATATATGTAATTAAAATAAAATAAAATAAATATAAACTTTGGGTTGGATTGGGTCAACCTAAGCCTAAAAAGTCCAACCCAAACTTTTCGGTTCTCCAAACTTCTAACCCAACCCAAACCGAAAAAAAAAATTAACCCAACCCAACCCTTAGTTGTGTAGTTCAGGTTATCGGGTTATTTGTACACTCTTAGTTAAAAATTTGTTTTTATATTTAGAATTTTATTAAAAATCCAAGTATTTTTTTATAAATATGAGAACTACATTAAATCATAATTGTGATGAAACAATTAAGCAAATGTGAAAGAAATTAGAAACGAAATCGCAAGGATCCAAATATAATTTAAGCCAACACAAGAGAAATATTATGGCATGTTTGGTAAGCAATTTGAAAACATAAATTTGAAAAAAGGGATTTAACGAAAACAGAGCTGTATTTCATGTTTCCAGATATGTGTTAGGTAGCATATTTAGAAATATGATTCTATTTTAAACAGTTGTTTAAAGTGTGTCATATAACATATTTATAGATCATAATATTAGATGTAGTTGCAAAACTAAATATTAGATTGAATACAAGTCATTACTAATTAATTTACGAACATGATTTTTATAAAATTATCATTTTATAATATAATATTATATAATTTATATTATATTATATTATATTTTTTAATTTAATAAAAGTAAATTTAGTTTATAACATGAAATATTATATTTATTAAGCTTTTTACCTTTATTTAATATA
This sequence comes from Trichosanthes cucumerina, assembly GCA_036507285.1. Taxonomy (NCBI): domain Eukaryota; kingdom Viridiplantae; phylum Streptophyta; class Magnoliopsida; order Cucurbitales; family Cucurbitaceae; genus Trichosanthes; species Trichosanthes cucumerina. The sequence goes on along the minus strand of CM071840.1, from coordinate 71,889,251 downwards.
ATTCTGCATTTTAAAATTTTGAATTCAAAATCTAGATTCCATGAAAATATAAAAAATGTTGTTTTCACAATTTTTACTATTTGAATCACATAATCTAAAGATAATTTTCGAAATCATATGTGACAATCATATATTCACAGAAGCTAAAGATAATTTTCGAAAACACATGTATCAATCATATATTCGAATTCGAATTTAGTGAATTGAAAAAAAGATAAAACACAATCAAGATTGTATATCAGGCCCTTAATCTTTTTCTCCTCGAACGAAACAATATTGTTTAAAATTCCAGAATGCAATAAAAACATTATTAATTTATTTGACACTTTTTAACTGTCACGGGGCAGCAATTGGAAAGCGTGTTCTTTGCTCAGTTCAGTGCTTGTTTTATTGGCTCGCTCTGCTTTCCATTCCAACATTCATTCGCAAATTTTTCAGCCCTCGGCTCCATCAACTTGCTCTCAACTCGCTCGTTCTTCATCAGTAAGTTCCCAATATCCTTTCTCTCCTCTTCCATTTCCATTTCCATTTCGATTTCATGATTCTGCTTCAATTCCGAGGAAAAGTGAAAAGAAAAAGGATGAAAATGAAATGGTTCATTACTGTTTATCTTTTTCGCCGAGCTTTTGCGTTTGGATCAGAGAAAAGTTATTCGGATTTCACGAGTTCCGAATTACACTCTCTTTCGCTCTCGGTGTTCTATTTTTTTAAGCTTATTGCTGCAAATTGCTGTTGCTTGAGGTTGATTTACACTGGATGTTTGTAATTACTTGGCTGAAGTTTGGGAATCTTGTAATTGTTTTTGGTTTCTTTTTTGTTCTTTTTTGCCTGCTAGGAATGACGCTTTCTCGAAGAGAAAATTATTAAAATATGAATCTCTAGAGAATTGTTGTTCTTTACCTGATTTTCTTTCGCTACCCATCACAATTACTTTTTTACCCTTGAAGTTTGAGCTTGCTCAGTGGTCTGGCCACTATCTCATTTCCGCCTCCCGCTTCCTCTTACAAGCTCAGATTTCCATTTTTCTCTCTATATATTTGATTTCCAGTCTGAGGAAATTTGTGGGCTTTGGCTATGGAAGCACGTTGATTTGAAGCCCAAAGTAAAATATAAATGTGTTATTTTATTTCTTTCAAGATATCTATAATTGATCTCAGCTCATTAGGTGCATGAAGTTGTTCTTGTTCCTTCCCTGACCTTTTCAGTTAGAAGTTCATTGCCCAATTTTAATTCACATCTACCATTTTCGTTTGCAGAAATGTCAGTTTTAGGACGGAGAGGAATTCATTACTTTCAGAAACTAAATTCTGCAAATATTCCCACCGCATTGATTGAGAAGGGTCAAAATCGTGTTATTGAAGCTTCTCTAACACTCATTCGCGAGAGAGCAAAGCTCAAGGTATGCTGGTTTATAGAATGATTGTTCTTATTTCTGATGTATTTATTGATCTGGTTCCTTTTGATTTGGTTCTTACTAAACAAATTCTAGGTCTTAATCAAACTGATTAGATAGTGTGACTGCTTGCAAAGAACTTATTAAATTAAGTAGAGAGATGTTTGTTTAGAACTTGAATGGATATTTTATGTATATCACCTAGTTATTTAAAATTTGATAAGTTTATTAAGCCACCCAACATTTTTTCTATAAATTTGGTAGATTTATTTGGCTTTAACCCCAAGGTTGGGTGGTCCTTAGCTTGGGATATTTGCAGATTCTCTCCAAGGTTTTGGGTTTAAGCCTTCCAGCTGAACATTTAATAATTTAAAAGCCTTGATGTTTCTCAGAGTTGGTCTTAGGTGGGTGAAGCGTCCTTAAGGATTAGTGAGGGTTGGTTATGAGCATAATGCAAGATGTGGCCCTTCAATACCCCGGATTAAAAAACGAACACCCAACATTTAGTCATTCCTAAACCACGATTCTTGATACTTGAGTTTGCCAGCAGCCAATTACAACATTAAAGTTTTTGGTCTTGTTTTCCTAGGGTGAGCTTGTGCGTGCTTTAGGAGGTGCTGTAGCATCAGCTTCTCTTCTGGGAGTTCCTTTGGGACATAACTCATCATTTCTTCAAGGTCCAGCATTTGCACCTCCTCGGATCAGGGAGGCCATCTGGTGCGGCAGCACAAATCCAACTACAGAAGAAGGTATTCTCTTATGTTGCCTCTGGGAAGTTTCATAAAATTAATTTAGTATTTGCATAATATGTAATAGCAATAAAGTTGACTTCTTCTTCATATAGAATGGCAATAGTAGCATAATCTTCAGTTGTTGCTTGAAATTGACATCTTATCATCCTTTCTGTTCTTCAAGATTGTAGATCGTAATTTTTGTTAGTCTAGTATTTAGGATTTTGAAATTAGCTATCAATAATAACATGAATGAAGTTTTGAGGATTAGTGAAGAATTCTTCACCAGAAGAGGTATTAGTTCTGCAGTCTGATTTCAGAAGCATGGAAGTTGAAGAAACTAATTGTGAAACCCATGGGATCTTTTATGTGTATTGTCTTGTCTTATTTGCAATTTGGGCTATTTGACAAGACTACAAATTGTTAGATTATATGAGGTTCCATTTCAAAACCAATTGGGAATGAGAGGAGTAACTCATATATTATATATATTGTGAGGTTCCTCTCCACTTTTCCAATGTGGGATTCTCAACACAAATTTCTGTGTCAAGCTGAAATTATGAAATCTGTCTACGATCACATGCCAAGTGAAAGACAATGCTTTTGTAATGCAGGGAAAGAACTTACTGACCCCAGAGTGCTGACTGATGTTGGTGATGTCCCTGTCCAAGAGATCAGGGACTGTGGTGTAGATGATGAAAGATTGATGAAAGTTGTGAGCGAGTCTGTCAAGTTGGTGATGGAAGAGGTGAGTAACTCTGGAGCATGTTTTTATTTATTTATATTTTCTTTTCTTTATTAAGTTTAAGGTTTCACATGTTGTTTCTCATTGATTAGCGATGTTTCCAATCCACTTCACACGTGCAAGGGCTGAACTGTTCATCGTTCATTTGATTACTTGTCATTAGAATTTTTGCTATCTAAATGTCTCCTTTCCAAAAAAAAAAGAGGTGCCATGATTTTAGAAGCCTTTTGTTTTTTTATTTGTTGATGTTATTTCTTTAGCCATTGGTGCACGCTCGTGTAGTTTCTTGGCTGTGGTTAGTGTCCTTCTACATATTGGTTGAGTGGGGTTATATTTAGAATCTTGCTCCTTCAGGATCCCCTACGCCCATTGGTTTTAGGAGGCGACCACTCCATATCTTACCCTGTTGTCAGAGCTGTCTCTGAGAAGCTTGGGGGTCAAGTTGATATTCTTCATCTAGATGCTCATCCTGATAATTATGATGCTTATGAAGGAAACTATTTTTCGCATGCTTCTTCTTTTGCACGAATTATGGAAGGTGGTTATGCCAGGCGACTTTTGCAGGTAAGTCTCTTTCCTTTTCAAATGTTATTTTAAATATATATATATATATATATATATCTTTTTGGATTTTTCTCCTTTGGATCACTACTTTATTTTGGTATTAGTTTTGATTCTGTGAGCTTACGTAAAAAAGAGAGGGTTCGGTTTGGTGTTTATGGTTTTGTTCCTTTTTATACGGATATTTCAAGTCCCTATTGGTTGTGGAGGGAGGCCCCTTGACTTTCCATGTATCTTGTGCATTCCTTCCTTTAAATCAATGGAATGTTTCTTGTACAAGGAAAATAAAAAACTTATGTTAATCTCTTTCTTCCAGAAGCAGAAACTTGTTATTGCTCATAGATTAAATCAAAATCTTGTTGTCGTTCATGGATTGATAAACGAGTAATGGCTTTTCAGGTTGGTATAAGATCAATATCTCAAGAAGGAAGAGACCAGTGCAAAAGATTTGGAGTGGAGCTGTATGAAATGCGAACCTTTTCAAGAGATCGTGAATATTTGGAAAATTTGGTCTGTCTCCCCCCCCCCCCCCCAATACATGCATAAAAATTTTATTGAAAAAAAACATCTGTTTCGAGGGCATCTCTAAAAAGTTTTCCTTCAACTTTAGACATCCCCTGCATATCTCTTCCAAGGCATTGTTTTCTTTTCTAACTCCCTTACATCATATCGTATGCAGAAACTGGGGGAGGGAGTAAAGGGTGTTTACGTTTCTATAGATGTCGACTCTCTCGATCCAGCATTTGCTCCTGGAGTGTCTCATATTGAGCCAGGAGGTTTGTCTTTCCGTGACGTTCTGAACATCATCCACAATCTCAAAGGGGATATCGTGGGCGCAGATGTTGTCGAGTTCAATCCTCAGCGAGACACTGTTGATGGGATGACAGCCATGGTTGCTGCTAAGTTGGTAAGAGAACTCACAGCTAAGATAGCTAAGTGAAAAGAAAAAAAAAAAGCCTCGTGTAGTTCATCCATTAGGATTCTAGCTACTGTTTCTTGCACCCTAAAGACCTATTTTTGCAGAGGGAACTTTTAATCACCCAGTAACTAGTGAACTGCTGAGTGATGAACATTATAAGGTCTTATCTATGTACTCCAGCCAACATGCTGACCCTTCCTTTAGAGCATATCTTTATATAGGGAAGGTTTTGCATTCAAAAGTTGATGGAATCATGGAAGAACTTGAGAGTAGTAATTATATTTTTGGTCATTTCTAGCTTTTTTTCCTTTTGTGCAATATATATTGAATAAAATTGAAAATCATCCTTTTGCCCAATCAGTTCAGGTTTTTTTCTTATAGTTCGATTGGTTCAGATCCTACTGAAGTTTCAGAATGGAAGAGAAATATTTTAAATTAGATTGTGCAGCTTGTATTATTGTTCAACCTGTTTGGCTACACTCTCTGTTATCGAAGAAGTCTTTGATAATATCCATGCTATGTTTCAACAACCTTTGTTCCATGAAATTCTCCTATCTAAAAAGGGTTCCTACGTAAACTCTCAGTCAAGCTCCTCTTCTCCGTCCACGTCTTGCTTCTCTATTATCGAACCTTTATACCGTTTGGCGCAGACTACATACAAGGCCAAGTTAAGAGCAGTCAAAGTGGCTGATAGAAAGAAAAATCTGTCCAAATGACCGTCGTTCAGGTTCGGAGGAACCCAACCAGGCTTGCCATTACTTTTTGTGATAGCCATTACAATTGTTAAAATCAGGCTTGCAAGGTAACTCCCCACTGCTGATGAAGACATAGAAAGTGCCATTCCCAAGCTTTTCAATCCTTCTGGTATCTGTGATGTGAAAAAATCCATCTGAGCTACGTAGATGAATGCTTCAGAGACCCCCACGAGTACATATTGCGGCGTTTGCCAGAAAATACTCAAAGAACTTGTTTCTTTACCACTTACACTTGCATGCCTCAACCGTTTTTGCTCGATGAAGCCTGCAATCACAAGTGCCACTATTGCAATTGCTAGGCCGATGCCAATCCTTTGAAGCTCATTGGGTGGTTTTGGCTCTCTTTTTGTGATTCTGATGTATAAAGGAACAAGGAGTCTGTCATAAAGCATGATGAACATTGTCGTGCTTACAATGTCGAAGGCGGTCATGCTGGCTGGAGGTATGTGGAAGTTCGATATAACGACAGTGTCCATGGCAGCTCCTTGTTCAACAAAAAGAGAGAGCATTTGAATGAACACAACAGAGGAGAAAATAGTGCATAACCAGACTGGAAGAAGCCTCAAAATGCATTTGACCTCCTCAACCTGAGTGACAGGGCAAATTTGCCATGGATTTGGAGTTTGGCCTTGGTTGCATATCAAGTTTATCTCTTCTGGTGTAAGAATGGCTGCTCTGTCCAAAAATCTGCATTATTCAAAAAGAAAAAAGAAATAAAAAATCATCAACCACTCCAGGTAAGCAAAGTATAATTAAAAGAGTATTTATTAATGAGTACAATAAATAGTAATATGAGTTATAATAGTCTGTAGAATAAATGTAGAGTTGTGACAGTCTGTGTTTAGAGTATGGAGTATTCTACCTGTTATAATAACTCATACCCCAAGGAGCACTAAGACTAAAAGCATGTGTCATCAATCATTGAAGAATCTCAGCTATTTCTAAATAGTTCTGTTTTTGTTTTCTAGAATAAAAAATATTTGAGCATGTGCACAAATGATTTTTTTTTCAAAACGTCAACTGTCAATTCTCCTAAAATCATGATATGTTTATATGTTATTCCCTTACAATTTTCAAGAAGAGTTTTTTTAAACAAAAAAACAGAATTGTTTTCAAAACAATTTTCCGAACAATCCCTCATTCTCATTATAGTTTAATAAAAAAAATTTAAACATTTTTTTATGTTCTTTTTAGAAAATCTTTTTGACTAATGTATTTCCAAAGGAAGATGATTTTATTTACTAATTTAGATAACACTTTAAAAAATGAAAAACGAAGATAAATCATCTCAGTGTTTCACAAACTCATCCCTCAAAGAGATGATATTCTTCTAGAGACAATTTATTCTAAATTCATAATTACTTCCATACCAACCAAAACCATTTTTTATATTCTAATTGTATTGAACTGCCTTTATGTCTATTTAATTTGTTCAAAATAAAAATATTTTAAATAAGATGGCAAAAAATTTATTAAAAAAATCCTACTTACTTGAAGCCTTCAGTGTGTAGCATTCTCCTTGTACCCTCTTTCCCAAGTCCTTCATAAAGGCCTTCTCCATTTGAAGGCAATTGAAGGTTCATCTTCTTCATGGAAGCCATTACAACTTGAGAGAATCTTGATATAGGATTTCCACAAGGTTTGGACTGTCTATATCTTGAAGTTCCACTCAATAACAAAAGATAGGCTAGCAATCCACACACAGCACATATCCAAAACCCCACCATCCAATGCCCCAAGTTCTCTATATAAACCAAAACCGTCTCTGCAATCAAACACCCCATGTTTATTGACACATAGAAGTAGCTGTAAAACGATGTCTTGGCTCGGTTTTCCTTAGGATCTTTGTCGTCAAACTGCTCTGCACCAAATGTAGCCAATGCAGGCTCGGGGGCTCCGTTCCCTAAGGCGAGTAGATAGATCGATATGTAAAATATCGAGAGTTCAGTTAAGCCGTGAGGGTTGCATAATTCGCCTATTCTGCCACAGCCATTGGGCTTGAGCAGAGATATGTGAGTTAACAAGGAAAGTGCTATCAGACCCTGCAAAAAGAGAGCATGAATTTATTAGTTCATATAGCAAGAACATTGTTCTTCTCTAACGCTACCATTTACTAAAAGATATTGTAACCTCAACATCATCTAATAAAGATTTCGTTTTCAGTTTTCTAAGCTAATCTTGGAAAATTTTCAAGTTATCTGAGTGCTTAGACGATAAGAGCTTGAGATGTGTGGAGATATCATCTTATATGTGATGTGTTCGAATGTTTGGGTTGAAAACTTAATAACTTACAAAATTCTTAGGAGTATTTGGCCCACCAGATCCAAACCCAAAACGGTGTTTGGGCCACTATGTTCAAAACTCATGATTTTTGAAACACAACCCGATAGTTTTGAAAAGTGCAACCTAAACACTATTTTCTAATTTTTAGGCTTCAGAACACTGCACCCGAAAAAATTGTTTTCTACTTTCCAGACTTTTAAACCCCCTAGAACAAACCCCCCTAGGGCGCTGAGTGGGTTATAATAACAGGGAGTTATAATAGTATGTAGGTTATTATAGTTTGTGAAACATATAATATTATTTAAAATGCAGAGTAGTATAGTCTGGGGTTATAATAGTCTGTGTTTGGGGTGCAGAGTATTTCACAAGTTATTGTAACACGGGTTATAATAACCAGTGGGCCAAACAGGCCCCTAGGGTTCCGAATTTAAGGGTGTTGATTCCAAAATGGTAGGCCAAATGTCCCTTACCGTCTTTCAAAGTTGACTTTGAGGTGAGATAAGCCACCTCAAAGATTACCGGAGGGTGGGCCGTGAGCATAATGCAATGAGTGGACACTTGACACCCCGCTTGAAAAACAAATCCCACAAGTTTCAAAAACTCAATAAGGAGTGGAGATTGTGGTAGCTTATTCTGCAAACAATCTGTTTTTTAGACTTATGGAGTGATTTGTAATGTTAGAGTTATTTGGTAACCCTTTACATACTCATGATTAATCACGGAGAACTTATTCTAACCACACATGATGACATGAGAACAATTTTAAGCAGTTAACCAAACATATTCTTCTTCTGAAAAATAGGAAATAATTTTTAAAAGTAACTTTCAGTCAGCTGGTATCATTAATATGTCCTTGTTCTTGGAACTTTACTAAGATTTCTAAAAGTTGAAAACAAATTGTATGTGCATAAAGTGGTTATCAAATCAGCTTTCAACAGAATAAGGAACAAGAGAAAGGCTCACTTACAACAATGAAGACAAGTTGAAAAATAATACAAGTGAGATATCTTCCCAAGTATGAGTCACTGAGAAATGCACCCAACAAAGAGAAGCAATAAGTGGTTCCCATCCATCTGCTGAATGTATTTGCTGCTTCAGCATTGGTTTGCCTCAGCACTGACTTTGAAAACAGAACCAAATTCACTTCAACTCCAGCAAATGCCAGTGTGATCAATCCTTGATTCACTGCAACAGTTACCAAACCAACTTCTAAACATTTAGCGACGAAAAAGACAAAATTTAGAGCCCATTTGGTAACATTGTATATGTTCTCAAAATTGGAGACAGAAAATGGGAACGTTGCCAAACAATTTCAAGCAGAACCAAAATGCTAACTTAATTTTCTCAGTTTATAATATGATCAACATATGTTTCTGAGAAAATGGGAAACTATTGAGAAACTTGAACTTTATCAAACGGCCTTTAAAAGATGAAAATACCAAACTTGAAATGAAAATGGGGTTGAGATTCTCAGTTTTTTATATGATCACCAAAATTGAGTTTTGTTTACCTAGCAGCAGCATCCCACAATTCCACCCACCAACTTTTCTTCCTTTTGCTGTTGTTTTTTCATTTTGATCAGCCAAAGCAGCTTCTTCTGAGCTTGAACTCTGAAACCTTTCTTGGCCATTCTCCAACTGATGTAGATCTGCCACCTTTTGCAACATTTTAGGCACTGTTAAACTTTTATAAAAGTCCATCTCAATATCAAACTAAAGGTAAATAAAATATATATTAAAAGCTATCATGGATGTAGCATTAGAGATTAAAATAAATATATATGCAATTCATTGTAGCAACTTTGACTTTTGATGAAGTTAACAGTTCAAATGGTGCCATCTTAAGTTAAGATGATGGTGGTTAATGATAGCAGTCAATGAAATTAGAACATTTGCATTTTCTGATCTTCTGTTGTTTTGTGTTATTTCTTTCCCATTTCCTACAAGTTGGGTAGACAGTGAAAAGTGGAAAACAAATTACTTTGGTACCCTTTGATAACTATTTGGTTTTTGAAAATTGTATTTGTTTTCTCAGAATTTTTCTACAATGGTTTTCATCTTCTCTACAATCTTTTCATCTTTCTTAAGAAAACGTTTGAGTTTCTAGTCAAATTTCATAAACAAAAACAAAATTTTGAAATCTACGTTTTTTTAGCTTTCAAACCTTGGCTTGATTTTTTAAAAGATAGGTAAAAAGTAGACCGAAAAACTTGAAAATCCATAGGTGGAAGTAGTATTTATAGGTTTAATTTTGAAAACCAAATAGTTACCAAACGGGCCTTTTGTTTTGTATTGTTTTGAAAAATAACAAGTTGAAGTGTAAGTAGATGGACTATGATACATTTAATCCTATATCTATTCTTTAATACTCCTCTCATTTGTAGGTTTGGAAATTATCACAGAACCTAATAAATGGTTATCGGTATTAATTGAAAAGAAAATGATATCACAAGGGTTCAAACATAGGATCACATGTTCTGAATACCGTGTTATAAACCATGAGCTTAAACAAATGGATTACAGTAAATTTAATCTCATATCAAACCCTTTTAACATAACAACTTTTCAGAAATGGTTGTATAAAGTCATAATCAAGTGGGCTTATGAATCCATTTTGTCTCTAAAAACACACTTGATTCCTCCGTGACTTATTGATCTAACACATGTAAGAAACTTTACTACACCTTAATATAACTTTTCACAATAAGGCCTAATCGCAACTAAATATCATTAGCTAAAAATTTAATCTCAATAGGTACTAAATCATTACTTTAATAAGAAAACATAGACTAAATGCATTTTAAAACAAAATAATAAGTAATAGAAAACCCAAAAGAAAGGTTAATCAATTTCACCAGTCACAAACAGTCAAAAGCAAGCCCTATAGTGGATAAAAATGAACTTTTAGAGAAAGTGATAGAGAGCAGAAATGGTCAATCATAGCATGAATTGACCAAAGTGCAACAATGGAGACAAAATCATGAAAATGAAATTTGAAGTAAAGCCAAAGCAAAGCAACCATGATGAGGGAACATTATTACCTGAAGAAGTTCGTCGTTGGCTGAAGAAACGGCCCCATTGAGCTCTGGTTTTGAATCCATGGCCCTAAAGAAATTGACCACAAAGCTCGTTTAAAGAGAAAGAGATTGAGAAAGAGAGAAAAGGGGGTTTTGGATTTAGAGCAGAAATGCGGAAATAGGATACTGAAATTGAAGATCGCCATGCATGGCAGTAGCTTTGAGTGAAAGGAATTGAGCTTCTATGGAAGTTGACGGCGGTAACCATGGACGCTTGTCCTTGTGACACTGCCATTCGCCCGTTTTTCGCTCCTCTGGATTCGTTTGTTTGTGAGTGAAGGCCGAAAGAGCCAAACGAGAGAGTGACGAGGGAATCATTTTTAATTCGCCTTGTCATTTTTTTGCTCAAGAATACATGTACTTGTTTGGTTGTTTGGTAGAAAATATTCTATTTTATGTTTTCGAATTTACTGTATGATCTAAATAGTATAAATTATGAAAATAACCTTTTATGTTTTTAGTGTATCTAAAATTTGAGTTTGAAATTTTAAAATGTAGAATTATATTAAAAAGATAAAAACTTTAGTACATATAATATTCTATGTTATAAACTTAATTTATTTTTATTAAATTAAAATACATATAATATAATATGCTATAAATTCTATCATATTGTAAAATAATAATTATCCAAAATTTTATAACAAAAAATGTTGATAAATTAATTGATAATAGTTTATATTTAACTTAATATTAAGGGCGAGCAAAAAAAACGAAAACTTAGACGTAACCAACCGAATCAAGGTCGGTGGTCGATTTTAAGAAGAGTTTGGTCGAGTCCAACTACTTCGGTTGGTCGGTTTAGGGCACCGAATTTAAAAAAATATAATAATAAAACAAAAATCGTAAAAATAATAATGTATATTTATATTATATCTTGCAAATATATTAAATAATAAATAAATAAATATTATAAATCAACCGACCGAATGGTCGGTCGGTTAGCAGTAAAAAAAGGGGTTGGCCCAACCGACCGATTTTAGTCTGTTCGGAGTCGAAAACCGATCCCGACCGACCGAGGATCACTCCTATTAATATTTAGTTTTATAACTACAACTAGTCTCATGCTCTTATAAATATATTATCGAACACATTTTCAACCATTGCTTAAATTAGAATCCAATTTTTGAATCTGCTACCAAACACTCAAATATAACTCTACTTTCATTGAATTCATTGTTTTCAAATTTCTGTTTCAGATTGGCCTACCAAACAAACCCTAATATCTCAACTAATTTGAGTAATGTATTCGCTGAGTATAAGGTTTTTTTTAGTTCAACAACTACGAGGGTAGGAAATTAAACTATCAATATTTATAATTAGTGTCTTTTTCATTGAGATGCTCGGGTTGGCAAATGGACATAATTAATTGCTCTATGATAAGAGAATTATTCGAGGAGGTTGTCACACTATGGCGGATAATTTTGTACCATTGAATGTGGGATAGAAAAATTGCAAAAATACTTCAATTTTATATTCATTGGTTAGGAAGGGGCATAGATTTTCAAATTTATATCTTATAGTTATTAAGCGACAGTCATATTGTGATGGTCTCATTAAATAATTTTTCTAAAATAGGGAGAGAAAGTAGTGGAAATTTCTCGTTCTGTTGTATCAAAAAATTTTGGAACTAATTTTATTTATGTCGTATTTAAAAATAGCGTGAGGTTCAATGATATAAAGCAATAGATTTATAAATGATGTATCAATTTGCAAATAGAAGTAGGTTGGGAAAAATATAATAGTGTATAAAAAATTATGAATAGAAGGGTAGATACTATCCCAATTTTTTGTTTGTCATAACACTAACATTTAAAAAGCTTGAACCTAGATTTGAAGGGGATTGATAACATATTTACCACTATGTCAGAAGACTTTTTTGTTATTTGATCTGACTTTTTCTATACAATTAAAGGTAAAAAATTTGAGGGGGGCTCGAGTCCCCCTAGGCCCGTGGTAAATCCGTCTCTGTTTAAAAATAAATAACATGGACATCATGGGATAAAATGACATATTATTTAATGATGAAATTGTGAATGGAAAAAATAGGTACTAAGGTGGTAGTAGGAACTTTTTCCGAGTATAACTAATACTATTTGATATCTTCTCGAGAGAGATGAATAAGTAAGAGTTTATTTTAGTTTTGGTTAAATTACAATTTAGGTTTCTATGATTTGGGCATAATTTCAATTTGATCTTGTGGTTTAACAAATTTTTTTATTTAATTTAGATAGAACTTGTTTCAATTCCATCTTTATAATTTAGTTAAACATTACAAATTGTTCATGTAGTTGCTATATTGATTTTTTTTTATGTGACAATGGACTAATATTTTCTATTTAGCTAAGTATGCTAGCTGTGTTGTATTAATTTATGGTTAAGTAAAAAATAAAAGGAAATAAATTAAGTTTTCCAAGTGGAGAAGACAATTTAGGAATAATTTGTTATGTTCAGCCAAATTATATGGGCAAAATTAAAACAATTAAAACGGTAGAAACTAAAATTAAACTAAATTTCTAACTCAACATTTTGTTTTGTTTTTTTAGTGTAAATGAATTTTAAAACATCTATTTAATACTAATATTAATTTGATTTTTTTTTTTGCCATGTGAATACAAAAATATTATTAATTAATTAATTAATGCTGCCTGATAAAATTATTGTTTTTTTTTAAATTATTACTGGTATAAAAGAATACAAAAACTAACGAAAAAATTACAATTAAAAGGGTACTTTGTTGTTAAAAATGGAGAATTCTATTACCTTATTGGTCGAAGTTAAAAAAAAAAAAAAAAAAAAAAAACTCCTTCCGTTAATGTTTCTTTAGATTTCAAACTCTATATTCCACCTTTATTGTACTAAAAAATAACTAGATTTTTAAAGAAAACATTACCCTTTTGATTTTTTTTTTTTTAATTTTGTTGAGACAAACCCAGATAGATGCATTTAATTTCTGCGTTTTCAAAATAGACTTTTTTTAGTCATTGAGTTTTAAGAAATAGGTTTAAAAAGTATCACATGATTTTTTAAAATTATTTGAATGTTAGTGAAAAACTAAAAAACTAAATAAAATAATAACAAAAACTCCTTTCTCTCTACTCACTCACTCCTTTCCATGTCTCTCCTCTCCCTTCTTCTCCCTCCTTTGCTTCTTCATTCTTCAAAATTGTAATATAAAAAAAGAGAGAGAATTTAATGTGTCATTGTCCTACTTTTTTAGAAATTAATGTGTTAAGTTCTTCGTGTTTGTACTTCTTAGTTTTCATCCAATTTGTTTTAAAGAATATCCCTCTTGTTTTAAAGTAATTGCCAACTCTAACTTTTTGTTGGGGCAAGACAACAAATCTTAAGATTAAAATTTAAAAACGGCCTTATTGACATAGAGTTAGAAGAATGGGAAGATTTTTCATTGCTCCTATATTATGCTTCCTTGATCCTAAAATATGGACTCTAGAGGGATCAATTAGCTTCTCCAATCAACCAGGGAAAAAAATCCCTTCTATTGAGCAAATTTTTCTTGGATCTGACCCTTGGTAAGCTATTTGGGAATACCCATAGACACAGAATGAATAGATTCTTTTTTTGTACAATAATATTTAATAGCTTAAACACATCTGAAAAAGTCTTTTGGAGCTCTCATATGTTCCAGCGTTTTAATTTCGGATTTGCCCTTTTTCAATTTAATATGATTCTCTCTCTTACATTTTTTAAACTGTATCTAATATCTTTTTAAAAGATCTACATTACAGTTATTTTAAAAAAAAATATTTAAAATCAATTAGATTCTGATTCTATTGTTTGAATTCTCCTATTTTTTTCGATTATTTACATTTCTCTCCTATTTTTTCGATTATGAACTCGATTATGTTGTTCTACTTTTTTCTTTTTCTATGTGCTCAACCAATTACTTTTACTCTTTTACAGAAAATTTGCATGGTATAATATTGGCTAGATAGATATTTTCTTTCTTATTTTTTTCATATAATTGGTTTTAATTCTTGTGTATTTCTTATTAGATTAGGAAGATGATGTTTTTGAAATTTGTTTGTTTGTGTTTGAAATTTGATTTTTAGATTTTATTATATTTATTTGCTTAGATTACATAAGTGAATTATTTTTATTTAAAATTTGAAATCAAATCCAATATAACTACCCTATAATAAGGAATCTTAATTAATAATATATTTTAATTATTTTTTTAAAATATTTAAAATCATTTAGATTATGATTCTATTTTTTTTAATTATTCTCTCCTATTTTTTCGATTATCTACCTAACCTAACTTTATCTTCTACATTTTTCTCTTTTGTTTGATTTCTGAATTCTGGTTGGGTGCGTCTATGTGCGAAGAATTGAAAAAAAATGGAGGAAGTCGACGAACCTTAATGTTTTTGTATAGGTAAAATATAAAAATGTTTAGAATTCCCTTTTTCAATTACTTTTTACTCTTTTCCAAGGCAGAGTGTAAATTTACATGATATAATATTGGCTAGATAGTTATTTTCTTTATTATTTTCGTCATATAATCAGTTTTAATTCATCTCTATTTCCTATTAGATTAGGAAGGTGGTGTTTTTAAATTTTTGAAATTTTTTGTTTGTGTTTGAAATTTGATATTTAGATTTTATTATACTTATTTGCTTAGATTACGTAAGTGGATTATTTTTATTTAAAATTTGAAATCAAATCAAATATAACTAATCTTAATTAATAAAGTTGTTTGGGGCTAGTTTTGTCTTTTAATAATTACTAATTATAATGGTCAACTGATTTTATCTTCTTAAAATGGCCAAATCATTTTTTAGAATTATAATTAGTAATTATTAAAAGACAAAACTAGCCCTAACTCAACCTACTAATCTTCGGGGTAAAAGGTAAAAATGCTTTGTTTTTTTTTTAATTGTTTTTAATGGGCAAAGTGCTAAGTTGCATGCTCCATTATTGGTTGGTTAATTCCTTCTTTATTTTCTCTCATTTTTGTTACAAAATTACTATGTATTTATTTTGGTTTAAATGAGGATGGTGTGGTTTCTTTTATTTACATTTTTACGATTTTTATTTTGAAATCTTATTTTTTAATTTCATTATATCTATTTGTTTAGATTTATATTTGATGTGATTTATTTTAGATTTTAAAATCAAATTAAAAATAACTACCTATAATCTAGGAATCTAAATTTTATAAAGTGGCCATCTTTTATTAATTTCGAATTATAAATTTCGAAAATAATTTGGTCATTTTTAAAAAGATAAAATTATTTGGCTATTTTTAAAAACGAAAGCTAAAATATGATTATTGTTGTAGTCAGCTCTAGTTTTAATAACATTGAGTTCTTTTTTCTTTTAATATTACAATTTTGAAGAAGGAGAAGATGGAGAGAGAGGGAGAGATTTTTGTTTTTATTATTATTAATTTTTTTTATTAACATTAAGATAATTAAAAAATCACACAGAGATCTTTTTAACTTATTTCTCAAAATTTATGGACTAAAAAGGTTTATTTTAAAATTTTAGAGACTAAATGCACCAATCCTTAAAACTCAAAGACCAAAAGAGATTTTTCCATCTTTAAATGATTCGTAATATTTGCATCTCTCTGAGTTTTTGTTGTTGTTTTTTAAATCTCTTTGTGTAAGGGTTTTGAGTACTGAGAGTTTCGAAATTTAATATAAAAAATATGTTAGCTTGTATAAAATAAAAATTTAAAACATCATTTTAGATAATACTGATCTTGCATGCTATTAAAAAGATAATATATGACAAATAAAATCATAATGCATTGTTTTGCAAATAAAATTTGAAATATTAGAGTGGTACTCGATCTAAAGAGTTTATAACGGTCAAGTTCAAAGGATATGTTACGTGTTCAAATTAAAGTAGACAGCAGGGGCAGATCTACGTTGGAGCATTATAATTTTAAAACATGTATATAATGTTCTTCAGGCTAATATCTATAAAACTCCTTTTGATCCGTGGTTAGAGGATTTGAAGAGCATAATTCAACTGGCATGAAGTATCGACTTATTAATTAACAACCTGACTTCAACACTTAAATCATACAAAATTCTTCCGGTAATTTTCAAGTCTCAAGGCAATCGAAAGGAAACTTACCCAAGAAGCGAAACAACTCGTGCCAAGCCGAAACACGTCCAAAATACCCTAAAAACCTGCTATACAGTCTGTAGAGCAACCACACATACTCAAAATTGGTGCAAAACGTCCAAATCAGTGATATAAAACGCTCTTAGACTAAGAACACGTCACCCACTAATTTTTAACACCAAAAATTGCATCCAAGAGATCAACTTACACACTAATTGAGCAAAAACTCACCTCGTCAATCACGAATTCCAGTTGAAAAAATTTATTGAATCCCTATTGTCCAACACGCGCCACGCCAAAAATTAGAGAGAGAAAACGAGAGAGAATAGAGTTGGAGAGAGAGATACAGAGGGGAAAAAATTTATTGAATCCCTATTGTCCAACACGCGCCACGCCAAAAATTAGAGAGAGAATAGAGTTGGAGAGAGAGATACAGAGGGGAGGGGGCAAAAAAAATGAAGAAGAAGAT
This sequence comes from Trichosanthes cucumerina, assembly GCA_036507285.1. NCBI lineage: Eukaryota > Viridiplantae > Streptophyta > Magnoliopsida > Cucurbitales > Cucurbitaceae > Trichosanthes > Trichosanthes cucumerina. The sequence continues at coordinate 71,872,217 of CM071840.1, read as the reverse complement.
AGACGGTGGGGGTGGGCTTCGGGTTTTTTTTTTTAAAAAAAAACTTGATTTAATTTTTTTTTTAAAGAAAATGAATTGTGACCATGGTATTAACTTTTCGTCGACATGTCGATATTTCTATCGATATTTCCACATGTTCATAGGTTCGACATCAACACCAATGGTGAATTGACATTTCCATTATATCATACAAAATTGATGAAATATTAAAGAAAATTGTTGCAAACTATAATATAACGTGAATATAATATTATAATAAGTATTTTAACTTATTTAAAAAGTGTAGAAGACTTATTTTCTAATTTAAATATATTTTTTTAAAAAATTATTTTAAATTTTTTTTAAAATATCTATCGACATCGACATTTTCTCGATATTTCCATCGACATCAACAATTTAAATTTTGATTGTGACATGAGCTTAGGTTCATAGTAATTAGCATGTATTCTCAACCAAGAGATCAATACTTTAAATCACTCTCAAAACTCAAAAAGAGGAAAAACAAACTTCTATAACGTTAGCCTAACTCCAATAGTTACTGAATAAGATTCGATCAATACGAAACCATGTCATAAACTCATAACACATCAAATAAAGTTTCATATTTATTTGCTTATTTACATAGTTTTAAATTGAAAAAAAATATATTTAACTACTAACTTTACCTATTATGGAATTATAACTTAATACATTTTATTGGGATATAAACGTATATTAAGAACAATTTTATAATTTCTTTATTTATTAAATAGAATATAATTACTAAATGTCATTGTTGGAATAGAAATTTCGACGAATTCAAAATTGTCACGTCATCACTCGACATTGATGGCAAAATTATTTAATTAGGGATTAATTAAATATGCAAGCATCCCTAAATTAAATTGGTGGTTATACAATTGGTTCCTTAAAATTTGGTAGACAAAAGTCTAAATTAAAGGCCCAATTAGCAAAAGTCCAAGCCCGATCCAGAGACGTAGGCCCAAAATCAATCAGGTCCGGTCCAGGACAGAAAGCCCAAATCAGCCAAACCCAAAAAGGTTGGCCCAACCCAAAATGGTTGGCCCAAAGCCAACCTGGCCCAACCTAAAGGAGGTGGCCCAACAAAGAGCGGGCCCAAACCCATCTGGAGACCCAGAGGAATTCTATAAATAGAGACCTCTCTTCTTCATTTTCAAGGTTCAGAAATTTGAGACTACAGAGAGAATTCAGAAATAAAGTTGTGAAGTCTCCAGAAGCTCCTGAAGATCAAACACCATCTGAACGAAGAACGCTTCAAGGGAATCGTCAAGAACACACCGTGAATCCATTGAAGTTTTCAACATCGAGAACAAGCTGTTTCAGCCCTCGAGAAAAGCTACAAGCCGAAGATCTTCAACAAGCTGCAAGCGGAAGACCTTCAACACGCTACAAGCCGAAGATCTTCAACAAGCTACAAGCTACAAGCCGAAGTCCTTCAACAAGCAACAAGCCGAAGTCCTTCAACAAGCTGCAAGCCGAAGTCATTCAACACGCAACAAGCCGAAGACCTTCACAAGCTGCAAGCCGAAGACCTTCACAAGTCTACACTTGACAACAAGCTGAAAAACCCTAAAGACAAATCTACATTCGAGAACAAGTTGTTTTAACCCTCGATCCAAGCACATAAGTAGGAGAGAGAATCAGAGGATTAAATACTAGAGATTGTACTCACAATTACCTGAAATCAATACAAATACAAGATTCATTTACACGTGTCTCATTTCCATTTGTTGGTTGAAATCTCATGTGAACAGTCATATTTATAAATAATTGAAAAGTATTTATAAACTTGGTATGGGCTAGTTGCACGAGTGACAAAAATATATAGTGCAACTATAAGCATGTCATCGATTTATCTCATTTGAAGCAAAAAAAAAAGATTGGTTCAACCCAAATAAAACTTGCGAAAAATTGAAAATAGCTCTATGTGTATTCTCACGTTTTTATATACGGTTGATATACTTTATTCACGTATATTACTAAATGACATTTAGGTATATCAACAAAATAACATTCCTATTGTGAAGCATATCAAGAGTATATTAACAATTCATATTCAGTATATTAGATATATGTCATTGATATACTTTATTTGGGTATATCAATTTAATAATTCATATTCAATATATCATATATACCTAAAATAAAGTATATTAGTGATATACTGCTGACATACTTTATTTAGGTATATCAATTTAATCACTCGTATTACTAGTATGTTAGATATACATGAAATAGAGTATATCAATGATTTATTATTGATATAATTTTATTTAGGTATATCAATAAAATGATATTCCTAATATGAAGCATATCAACGTTCAACAATATATGAGTACCTCATATTATAGTATATTAGATATGCCTAAAATGAAGTATATTACAATTGATATAGTTTATTTTTAGGTATATCTTTTCCTTGATATACCCAACATTGATATACATAATAAGTAGAGTATGAAATGATATATAGCATAATTAAAAAAATATATCAAAACAAAAAAATATAAAACATATCAGATATACTCAAGGTTCGAAGTGTTGGAAATGTCGAGGTCCAAATCTTACGAAAATGTCGATGGAAATGGAAATTTCGAAAAAATTTACAGAAATTATGGAAATTGTTTGAATTAGTCAATGAAACTTTTGTTCACACGTGATTTTCACAAAGTAATAAAAATGAGACACGCGTAATGAACTTGAATTTGTATTAATTTGAATGTAGCGGATTATAAATCCTCTGATTTTTTCTCTCTCAAGTGTAATGCATATGGGGGACTTGTAGCTTGTTGAAGGTTTTTGGCTTGTAGCTTGTTGAAGATCTTTGGCTTGCATTTTGTTGAAGATCTTCTTTTAGCTTATTGTAGCTTTCGGCTTGTATCGCGAATGTAAAGTTGTCTCGAGGGCTTTTGCAGCTTGTTCTCGAATGTAAATTTTTCTCGAGGGATTTGCAGCTTGTTCTCGTGTGAAGTTGCAATGAATCTCGAAGAACCATTCTTGATCAAGTGCGAGTTCTCTCTAGATTTTCTATTTGGAGTTTCCAACTTCCGAACCTTCTAATGAAGGGGAACTCTCTATTTATAGAGTTCCAAGTGGACTTCGCTTGACCATTAGACTAGACATATGGTTTGCCCTAGGCTTGAACCCTTCTAGAATGGTCTAATTGACTTTGGACTTAGTCCTTTGGATTAGGACTTTGTTGTATCTGGGTCTCTAATTTGGGCTTTTGTCTAAGGTTGACCCAAATTTCATATAATTCAATTACATATATAGATTTTCCTTAATTTAAGGTAGGGAATATTGCAAATTTAAGGTATATTGCAAATTTAATTAATCTGTAATCACATAAATAACTTTGCCATTAATTTTAGGTAACGACATGACGACTCTGATTGACCAAAATTTCTATTCCAACAACTTTGATTATGACTTAACTAGACTATCATTGACCAATTTTGAAGACAAATATGAAAATTGATTAAAATTATTTGAATTATTTTATGAAACTTTAATTATGACTTAGTTGTGCTAGAATTGTTTATTTTTAACCATCGTATCTAAAATAGATATAATATTTATATTAAAATATATATGGGCATGTCAATGTTAGCAAATTTTTTTTTTTAAAAAAAAATTGTAGAAATGAATGGAAATCTTTTGAATTAATAAATCAAAATACAAGACTTTAAGTATGATGATTTATTCAAAATACAATTAACCATTTATAATTGACCATACAAAATGATATCAAATAATGGTAATTAGAGGTTATATGACATAATTGATAAAATTATGATGTAAATGATATAAGGGTGTGTTTATTAAAATGTAATGAATTTGGGGGTAAACGTAATGATATTGTGGGTGTATGATAATAGAATTGTGGGGTAAAACTAAGAGAATTACATTTGATATTGTTTACTATCAATGACAATTCAAACTTCACAAATATATATGTGATTACCATTATGCCCTTTTATATTTATAATTAATTAAAATACAATAATATCTACAAGAATTAAGATCTCTTTCTTCAATTTCATTTATTTATTCAAACTTCTATAAAATGATTTTTTAAGACCAAAAATAATGTATACAAAATTATCCAAAAATTATAACAGATTTTCGTGCAATTATGTATATCCATCGAAATATAGCATGGCCAAATCTAAAATATGATTTTTTTCAAAATTTAAAATTATTTTTTTGAAGTTGTTCAAGTAAAAAAATAATGATAAAAATGATTAAAAAATCATAACTATATGGATTGATATATAGACTATCAAGTATAGAAAAAATTATCGTTATGATTTTTACCTTATCGGTAAAAATATGAGCGACCAAAATTGGCATAAAAAGATTATTCTTTTTCAACTTTATTTATTTATTCAAATTTGTATAAAATGACTTTTCAAAAATTTTAAAATTATTTATTTGTAATCGTTTAAACAAAAAATAATAAAAAATCATAATATCCATCGAAATATAGCTCGGCCAAATCTAAAATAAATTAGAATTTAGGATCTCTTTTCAATTTTATTTACTTATTCGCATTTTTATAAAATAATTTCAAATTTTTTAAAGAGATTTTTTTGTAACCATTCAAATAAAAAATAATGTATAAAAAATAGTTTTTTTTTTTGTAACTGTTCAAATAAAAAATAATGTATAAAAATGATTAAAAATTCATAACTATATATATTGAAATATTGAAATATAGTCTGATCAAATCTCACGTATAAAAAAAATTACTATTGGTAAAATTATGACCGACCAGAATTTGCATAAAAATATTATTATTTTTCAATTTTATTTATTTATTAAATTTTGTATAAAATGATTCCAAAATTTTCAAAATTATTTATTTGAAATCATACAAACAAAAAATAGTAAAAAATCATAGTATCCATTGAAATATAGCTAGGCCAAATCTAAAATACATTAGAATTTAGGATCTCTTTTCAATTTTATTTACTTATTCACGTTTTTATAAAATAATTTCAAATTTTTTAAAGAGATTTTTTTTTTGTAACTATTCAAATAAAAAATAATGTATAAAAAATGATCCAAAAACCATGCAATTATTTATATATCGATTGAAAATTGTCTGGCCAAATCTCACGGATAAAAAATGGTTATCATTGTTTCTTTCACATAGAAGATAATATCGTTACCCATAACAATATGATTATAGATACATTATTACCATTCGGTTACCCTATGTCCCTATCGATAAAAAAAAATACGATTATCATATCAATATCGATTTTGGTCGCAATGAAAATATGTTTGTCATAACTCACAGATAAAAAAAATATTGATCTCAGAAAACGAATGAAAAACCTTTAATAAAATCATAAAAATAATTATGAGTTCTCTTTTATCTCCCAGAAATTCCAGAAACAGAAAAAGGAAAGAAAAGAAGGAAAAGGAAGAAAAGAAGAGGAAGAAATGTGTTGGATCAAAACTCGAAAAAATGTTTGATCAAAATTCATGCATAAAAAAATATATCTCAAAAAATGAGTGAGAAAATTTTCATTAAAGCCATAAAAAAAATTATGAGTTTTATTTATCAACTTGAAGAAATTACAAAAAAAAGACAGAAGAAGAGAGGAGGAATGAGGATCAAGGAGAAAGAAGAAAGGAAGAGGAAGAAGAAGAAGAAGTAATTGACGTAATAAAACGTGGAAAGTAAATAAAAAAATATAGGTGGGTCGCTCGTAATACTCATCTGTAATTCGATTGAGTATCCTTTTGGTGAAGTAAACATGCCCTAAATGTAGTGTAGCCACATATTTTTGTCCGACTCATTTTTAATTAATTGTTAGATTATCATTATTTATGTTTTTTTTGTATTTTTTATTTTGCTCATTTTTTTTTATGTGTTGATTTGTTATTTGTTAATTTTACCATGTGTTTTTTTTTAAATGTTAGGAGAATTTTTTTTTTTTTGAAGAAGAAAAGATAAAATTTTGATTAGGTATGTTTTGCTTTTTAATTTCATTGACCAAAATGTTGTTGGTCTTTTTTAGGTGTAAGTTCTTTTTGGCATAGGTTTTCAAATTGCAACAAATTGTGGTTTTGGTTTTATGCACAAAAGAGTAATGGTTTTGGTCTTTATATACATCTCATTCTCTTCTTCAAACACAACTCACAAAAAACCCTACTTCTTCTACACTCCCACACATCATTCTCATCCATTCTCAACTCTACAAAACTCCATAGCCAAATACCTTCACAACCATAAAGATGAAGAGTTTTTTTTTTGTAAAAAACATACTTCAAAATCCCATAGCACAAAATAACCCTAGCTTAGTTGGAGGTTGCATTTGGTAGGATCTTGTTCCAAGGATCCACACCTCAAACAACAAGCTAGGTTGTTTGTTCTTGACACCAACTTCTTGATCTTCATCTTTATTTCGAAATGTCCCCGAAAAACAATAGTTGAGTAAGGGTTTTATGAGTTTTTCTTTCATTTTTGTTGTTCATTACATATTTATTTTTTACTTTTATTACAATGTGAATATTTGTCTATTTTATTGTTATGTTTTGTTTCTAACTTTATCTTTAACTCCATCTCTAAATATCCCTGAAAAACAATAGTTGAGTAAGGATTTTATGAGTTTTGTTTTCATTTTTTATGTTTATTACATCTCTTTTTTACTTTTATTATCATGTGAATATTTGCCTTTTTTTTTTTTTTTTGCATTAATGTCTAAGATCTTTTGTTATGTTGATTTTTACTAACTTTATTCTATGATTTACTTCCCCTACTTATCTATCATTTTCTTTTCTCCATATTTCTTCTTCTTGGCTCTTGAGTTTATTGTACTAAAGGAGAGAGAGAAGAAAAAAAAAGAACAAGAGAAAAAAGAAGCAAAAGTGTCGTGAAATTAAAAAAAGATGGTTATGTAACATACCTTAGATTAGTTAAGTATGGGTGAATAGAGTTATTTCAATATTTTTTCTTTCTTGTAATTGTTAGCATATTTGTGCACGATATTTATTTGTTATGATCAATTTGTTATGTTAAGCATGGTCTATCTTTAAATTGCATTTGCATTTTATTTTTCAAACTTAATTTATTTTGATTATCGTTCATGGTTTCAATTTTTTTTTTGCAAACTTATTTTCAAACCTTAAACTTTGCTTGTTTTTTTGGGGGTTTACAATGTTTTATAACTAAAAAAAAAAATGTTATTTCCAACTTTTTTTTTATTTTTTTAAAACCATTTTTTATTTATTAAAAAAATATTCCTACGACGGAATCTAGAAATATTTGGGAGTCCGATTTTCTAGAATTCTTGAGGTGAGGGATCATTATCTTTGGGAGTCCGAGATTTTGATCCCAAGAAAAAATGAATTTAATTAAAACTTTTTTTAAAAAAAAATATTTTATAAGAGGTTATCCTATGATGGATTTAAGAAATTGTAAAATTTTCTCATATTCTTGAGATGATATTATTTCTAAAATCTTGGAAATAATTTCAATGTAACCACATTAATGGATTTTCATCCACTTGTTTTATGGGATCATGACTCAAAATATTGGAGTAATGAGGGGTAAAATAAGACATTGTGTTAAAAAAAAATTTACCTAAATAAGTTTTTTTTTCTAAATATTTTTGCAATTCAAGATTAAATTTGGTCACCGTTAAAAACGGGTGTTGTGGGGTGCTAACACCTTCTCCATACACAAACAACTCCCGAACCCAAAATCTGGTTTTCGCATACCATTTTTTTTCATTTTTTTAAAAAAGTTATTTTATTCTATTTTGGTGCCCAATCACACCATAAAAAAGATTGGTGGCGACTCCTTTTAAATATCCCTATTTTGAGGACGTCGGCCGCTCTGCGTCGCAGGTACGTGGTGACAGCTTGGCGACTTCACTGGGGACTAGGTTCCACCTCGAGAGTTTGGCCATTTGTTATTCTTGATTTATTTTTTTTATTTATTTTGTTCCTTTATTTGTACTTTTGTGCATTTTTTTTCTTGCATTACTTTTGTTTTGTTTCACACACTATCACAAGCCCTCTACCCAGGCTTTTCCTAATAGGATTAGAATTGAGGACGGAGTAGTGTCGACCTTCGAGAATCTTATGCTTCCGTGTAGGCACACGAAAAATCCTCACTCAATTTGGTCGCATGATCATGTATGATTGTGAGACCATTTTGAGGACCTGTATTGTCTAGGTTTTTAGACCCAACCTCACCTGTTTGAAGGCCTTGTTATTTATTTATTTGCTTCATTTATTTATTTATTTTGTCTCACACACTATCACAAGCCTCCTACCCTGGCTTTTTCCTAATAGGGTTAAATTTGAGGACGAAGTAGTGTCGACCTTCAAGAAGCTTATGCTTCCGTGCAGGCAAACGAAAAATCCTCACTCAAGATGATCACGAAACTTTTAAGACCATGATCATTTTTGGGACCTGTGTCATTTAGGACCTTTAGATATAACCTCACTTTGATTGAAGTTTTTTGTTGTCGCATCTTCATTTAAGTCAACTATTAGACTCACTTTCTTTAAAAAAAAAGTCTTAGGATGGTAGACACCAATTTGCCCGGGGCATTCGCCAAAAAAATCCACCCCTGAAGGGAACTCGTTGAAAATAGTGTTCCAGCAGATTGGGCAACAGTCATTAGAGACTATTTGGCCAAGAGTCATAGAGGTCCCAATCCATTGAGACTGAGCATGAGAATGTACTACTTTAGGATGCTACTATAAGCTTTAAGCATCAAATTGAGAATATATGGAAAAGAAAAATGAAATAGTAATGGAAGACTACACGCGACTAAAATACGAGATCGACGGATGACGACAAACTTTTGTAATGTGGGAAAAAAAAGTATAGAAATTTAAGATGCCATTATGGTGATGTAAATGAAAGGTTGAACAAGTAGTTGAGAAGTTAAAACTGTTTGCTTGAAGAGCAAAACAATTTGCCAAAAGGGCTTATACTCTTCGACAAGGTATCGTACCCACATAACCTAGTGATGAAGACTTGATTAGGTTCCTAGGGGTGATAGGACAAGACCTCAGGCATTTTTGGGTGTTACCATTAGGTCAAAATAACTCTTTTTTTATATATATATATCGTTTGAAGTTTGTGTAGTAGTTGACTTTGACTTTGAAATAGATTTTTTTTTTCTTGCACTTCGTGTTATTATTAATAAAATTTAGTTTGCCAATAAGATTTATTTTTGACCGATCAAACCATTATTTCCTTCTTTTATAATAACAAAGGTTCAAAGTTTACAAAATAGCTTGAAGTTCACATTCTCATCATTCTTATTGGACGAAAAGGAAACCCGAAGGTCAATTGCCTTCCTGAAAGTAAGGAAAGGTTTGGGTCGGAGTACAAGCCAATAGTTTCTGAGTGCAGAAGAGTCAGAGCAGAAAAGAGAAAAGTGAGAAGTGCACGTCTTGAAGGTCGAGAAGTCGAGCAAGGAAGAATGTATATACCGCATATATCCGAGACTTTCAAATTGGGCGAAGTGGTTCATGGTGACAACCCGCTTTGTGTTCATGCTTCGACACTTCGATCGTTGTTGTCTCTGAAAGCGCCACTGCCGCGACAACTAGTTTACCCTTGCCTCCGGGCTTTGAGTTAAGCAGTTGGGAGGTTAAAGAGAGGCCCAATGTCACTAGGAAGATGCAAGAGGACGTCGAAGATGAAGAAGCCAACTTTGAAGTTCCAGTTTATAGCATTGACCAAAGCGAGGAGGATGACTTTGAAGCGTCACAAGAGTTATTGAGACTGATAAAGCAAGAAGAAAGAGAAACTGTGCTTTACCAAGAGCCATTAGAAGTAATCAATTTGGGGTCATCAGAGGAAGTAAAAGAAATACGAATCGACACTTTGGCTGTAGAGAAAGATCGTTTGGATCTTGTAGCCCTTCTACGAGAGTACAACGACATATTTGCATGGTCTTACCAAGATATGTCTGGTCTGAATACAGAAATTGTAACACATCGGTTACCTCTTAAAGCCGAGTGTAAACCCATAAGGCAAAAATTGCGAAAAATGAAACCTGAAATGTTGATTAAAGTAAAGGAAGAAGTCAAAAAGCAATTTGACGCGGGCTTCTTGGCAGTAGCAAAGTATCCTGAGTGGGTTGCAAATATTGTCCCAGTCCCGAAAAAGGATGGAAAGGTGAGAACGTGTGTGGATTATAGGATCTCAATCGTGCAAGCCCCAAAGATAATTTTCTACTATCCTCACATCGACGTTTTAGTGGACAATACAACATGATATTCTACTTTTTCATTTATGGATGGATTTTTAGGATACAACCAAATTAAAATGGCTTCTAAAGACCAAGAAAAGACGACTTTCATCACTCTATGGGGGACATTTTGCTATAAAGTCATACCTTTTAGTTTAAAAAATGCAGGGGCTACTTATCAGAGAGCCATGATTACTTTTTTTCATGATCTAATGCACAAATAAATTGAGGTGTATGTAGACGACATGATCGCCAAGTCCAAGCCAGTAGAAAAGCACATTGTCACTCTTCGTAAGCTTTTTGAGCGACTAAGGAAGTTTCAATTAAGGTTGAATCCAACAAAATGCATATTTGGGGTATCTTCTGAAAAATTATTGGGGTTTGTTGTTAGTCAAGAAGGAATCAAGGTAGATCCTGATAAAATAAAAGCAATAACGGATCTAAAACCTCCAAAGACTCAAAAGGAGGTCAAAAGTTTCTTAGGGCGGTTAAACTATATTGCACGATTCATATCGCACTTAACTCAAACTTGCGAGCCGATGCTAAGATTATTATGCAAAAGTGAAGTATGTCGTTGGGATGAGGATTGTCAAAGGGCTTTCGAGAAAATCAAAGATTACTTGCAAAACCCCCCAGTGTTGGTCCCACCGATACCGGGGCCTTACTAATCCTTTACTTAACAGTAAAAGAAGGGTCAATGGATGTGTGTTCGGGCAACATGATTCTTCAGGGAGGAAAGAGCAAGCTATTTACTATTTGAGCAAGAAATTTACAAGTTGTGAGTCGAATTACTCTTTGTTAGAAAAAACTTGTTGCGCCCTAGCTTGGGCAACCCAAAGATTGAGACAGTACATGTTGTATTACACGACGTGGCTTATCTCGAAGATGGATCCCATAAAGTACATCTTCGAAAAACCATCTCTGTCCGGAAGAGTAGCTAAGTGGCAGGTTTTGTTATCAGAATATGATATTGTTATGTTACCAGGAAGGCCATAAAAGGGAGTGCAATCGCTGATTGTTTGGTCGAGTTGCCAATAGAGAATTATGAGCCGATGAAATTCGAGTTTCCAGACGAGGACATTATGGTTGTATGAGATGTGTCACATGACTTGGAAATGTGGACAATGTGGTTTGATGGAGCCACAAATGAGGTGGGACATGGAATCGAAGTTGTGTTAACATCTCCTGAAGGGAAGCTATATCCATGCCAAGTTATACTGACCATTTAATACGAATCGTGCCGAGCAACGCAGGCATGCAAAGATGGGAGTTCAAATGGCATTTGACATGAAGATAAAGAAATTGCAAGTGTTTGGAGATTCTCTTTTGGTGATACACCAATTGAATAGAGAATGGGAAACAAGAGACCTTAAATTGATCCTTTATAATTACTATATTCGAGATTTGGCTCAATCATTTGAGTCAATCACGTTTGAGCATGTTCCACGAGAAAGTAATCAAGTTGCAGATGCATTAGTCACCTTGTCTTCCTTGTTCCAGCTAGATTATGATAAGGAAATTCAACCTTTAAGTTTTCAAAAGCGATAAGTGCTAGCCTATTGCTTGAGCATTGAAGAAGAGCCAGATGGGATACCCTGGTATCACAACATTAAACGTTACATTACGTGTCGAGAATACCCACTAGGGGCATCCAAAAGTAATAGGCACACGATCAGAAGTTAGCCATGAGTTTCTTTTTAAATGGGGATGTGTTATATAAAAGAAATCATGACATGACTTTGCTAAGGTGTGTTGATAAAATGGAGGTCCAAAAGATAGTTGAAGAAGTGCATGAAGGAGTTTGCGGGACTCATACAAATGGGCACATGATGGCGAGGCAAGTCTTACGTGTTGGCTACTATTGGTTGACCATGGAATCAGATTGCATTAAATATGCAAGGAAATGTCATAAATGTCAGTTATATGCAGATAAAATGCACACTTCAGCCTCATCTCTTCATGTACTAACGACTCTGTGGCCTTTCTCTATGTGGGGTATGGATGTGATAAGACCAATTGAACCAAAAACATCGAATGGTCACCGCTTTATTCTGGTAGCCATTGACTATTTCACAAAGTGGGTAGAAACCACCTCGTATAGAAGCGTCACTAAGCAAGTCGTGCTCACGTTCATAAAAAGAGACATCATATGGCTTACTGAGCGGATCATTACTGATAATGCAAAAAACTTGAACAACAAGTTAATGGATGAGTTGTGTACTCGGTTCAAAATTAGACACTCTAATTCTACTCCTTACCGACCTAAGATGAATGAAGTCGTAGAAGCGACAAACAAGAATATCAAGAAAATTGTAGAGAAGATGACTGCCACGTACAAAGATTGGCATGAGATGTTGCATTTTTCTCTACATGGTTACCGAACCTCCATTCGCACTTCAATTGGGGCAACTCCATTTTCTTTAGTATATGGAATGGGGGCAGTTTTACCTTTTGAAGTTGAAGTCCCGTCTCTCAGAGTGATTAAAGAGGTGGAATTAGAGGAAACATAGGGGGGCTCAAGCAAGGTACGGGCAATTAAACTTCATTGAAGAAAGAATAATGACTGTATTGTGTAGAGGACAGTTATACCAGAGAAAGTTGGCTCGAGCTTATAACAAGAAAGTACGCCAACGTTGCTTTCAAGAAGGGGATTTGTTTTTAAAGAGAATCTTGCCATTTCAAAAGAATCACAGGGGGAAGTGGACACCAAACTACGAAGGGTCATATGTGGTAAAAAGGGCATTCTCAGGTGGGGCTTTGATTTTGACTGACATGGATGTCAATGACCTACCCAATCCGCTAAACGCAGATTTTGCCAAGAAGTATTATGCGTAAAGAGTAGTAACTTCTGGTCGTAGGAGTTACGTTTTATCTGGATTTGTTTGTAAAGCCCAATAGAAGGCTTTTGTTTGGTCAGGAATTGTATCCATGAGGCTTTCCAATCCAATGAATTGATGTTTGTTTGAACAATTGTGTTCTAAAAGCTATTTTATAGGCTTTAACCTTTCGAGAAAAATAAAAGAAGGATAAAGTAATGGTAATAAATCAGTCAATTTTTTTGCATATGCATGCGTATTTAAGCAAGGCTTACCCTTGTTCACGATCTTGTTTGTTTTTGTCATGTGGCGCTTGTTTATCTCTGGCCCTTGACACCTTTTGCTGCAGTGGCGCTTGTTTATCCCTGGCCCTTGACACCTTTTGCTGTAGTGGTGCTTGTTTATCCCTGGCTCTCAGCGTGTTTTATTTTGTCATGTGACGTTTGTTTACCCTGACCCTTGACACCTTTTGCTGTAGTGGTGCTTGTTTATCCCTGGCCCTCAGCATGTTTTATTTTGTCATGTGGCGCTTGTTTATCCTTGGCCCTTGACACCTTTTGCTGTAGTGGTGCTTGTTTACCCCTGGCCCTCAGCGTATTTTATTTTGTCATGTGGCGCTTGTTTATCCCTGACCCTTGACACCTTTTGCTATAGTGGCGCTTGTTTATCCCTGGCCCTCAACGTATTTTATTTTGTCATGTGGCGCTTGTTTATCCCTAGCCCTTGACACCTTTTGTTGTAGTGACGCTTGTTTATCCCTGGCCCTCAGCGTATTTTATTTTGTCATGTGGCGCTTGTTTATCCCTGGCCCTTCACACCTTTTGCTGTAGTGGCACTTATTTATCCCTGACCCTCAGCGTGTTTATGTCATGAATCATTTGTTTTTCTCTAGCCTTTGAAATGTTCGTTGCGGTGGCGCTTGTTTATCTCTGGCCCCCAACGTTTACCTTATATATTATGCATAGTGTCAGTTGCATTCTTGACTTCCAAGAAGTTTTCCCTTTTACACTTTCATAATACGGTCATGTATGTAATTAAACTTTTGTCAGACAAAATAGTGTCTATACCTTCGTCCACCTTCTACTTCTACAAGGATGTACGAAGGGGGGCATGTTGTAGCCACCTATTTTTGTCCGACTCATTTTTAATTAACTGTTAGATTATCATTATTTATGTTTTTTGTATTTTTTTATTTTGCTCATTTTTTTTTATGTGTTGATTTGTTATTTGTTAATTTTACCATGTGTTTTTTTTTTAAATGTTGGGGGAATTTTTTTTTTTTTTTTGAAGAAGAAAAGATAAAATTTTGATTAGGTATGTTTTTCTTTTTAATTTCATTGACCAAAATGTTGTTGATCTTTTTTAGGTGTAAGTTCTTTTTGGCATAGGTTTTCAAATTGCAACAAATTGTGGTTTTGGTTTTATGCACAAAAGAGCAATGGTTTTGGTCTTTATATACGTCTCATTCTCTTCTTCAAACACAACTCATAAAAAACCTACTTCTTCTACACTCCCACACATCATTCTCATCCATTCTCAACTCTACAAAACTCCATAGCCAAATACCTTCACAACCATAAAGATTGAGAGTTTTTTTTTTGTAAAAAACATACTCCAAAATCCCATAGCACAAAATAACCCTAGCTTAGTTGGAGGTTGCATTTGGTAGGATTTTGTTCCAAGGATCCACACCTCAAACAACAAGCTAGGTTGTTTGTTCTTGACACTAACTTCTTGATCTTCATCTTTATTTCGAAATGTCCCTGAAAAACAATAGTTGAGTAAGGGTTTTATGAGTTTTTCTTTCATTTTTGTTGTTCATTACATATTTCTTTTTTACTTTTATTACAATGTGAATATTTGTCTATTTTATTGTTATGTTTTGCTTCTAACTTTATCTTTAACTCCATCTCTAAATATCCCTGAAAAACAATAGTTGAGTAAGGTTTTTATGAGTTTTGTTTTCATTTTTTATGTTTATTACATCTCTTTTTTACTTTTATTATCATGTGAATATTTGCCCTTTTTTTTTTGTTTGCATTAATGTCTAAGATCTTTTGTTATGTTGATTTTTACTAACTTTATTTTATGATTTACTTCCCCTATTTATCTATCATTTTCTTTTCTCCATATTTCTTCTTCTTGACTCTTGAGTTTATTGTACTAAATGAGAGAGAAGAAAAAAAAAGAACAAGAGAAAAAAAGAAGCAAAAGTGTTGTGAAATTAAAAAAAGATGGTTATGTAACATACCTTAGATTAGTTAAGTATGGGTGAATAAAGTTATTTCAATATTTTTCTTTCTTGTAATTGTTAGCATATTTGTGCACGATATTTATTTGTTATGATCAATTTGTTATGTTAAGCATGATCTATCTTTAAATTGCATTTGCATTTTATTTTTCAAACTTAATTTATTTTGATTATCGTTCATGGTTTCAATTTTTTTTTGCAAACTTATTTTCAAACCTTAAACTTTGCTTGTTTTTTTGGGGTTTACAATGTTTTATAACTAAAAAAAAATGTTATTTCTATTTTTTTTTTTTTAAAACCATTTTTATTTATTAAAAAAATATTCCTACGACGGAATCTAGAAATATTTGGGAGTCCGATTTTCTAGAATTCTCAAGGTGAGGGATCATTATCTTTGGAGTCCGAGATCTTGATCCCAGAAAAAAATGAATTTAATTAAAACTTTTTTTAAAAGAAAAAATTTATAAGAGGTTATCGTATGATGGATTTGAGAAATTGTAAAATTTTCTCATATTCTTGAGATGATATTATTTCTAAAATCTTGGAAATAATTTCAATGTAGCCACATTAATGAATTTTCATTCACTTGTTTTATGGGATCATGACTCAAAATATTGGAGTAATGAGGGGTAAAATAAGACATTGTGTTAATTTTTTTTTTACCTAAATAAGTTTTTTTTTTCTAAATATTTTTGCAATTCAAGATTAAATTTGGTCACCGTTAAAAACGGGTGTTGTGAGGTGCTAACACCTTCCCCATACACAAACAACTCCCGAACCCAAAATCTGGTTTTCGCATACCATTTTTTTTTCATTTTTTTAAAAAAAGTTATTTTATTCTATTTTGGTGCCCAATCACACCATAAAAAGATTGGTGGTGACTCCTTTTAAATATCCCTATTTTGAAGACGTCGGCTGCTCCGCGTCGCAGGTACGTGGCGACATGTAGTTAAATGAAAAGTTAAAAATATGAAAAAATAAAATATAAAAAGTAAAAAAAAAAAAAAAGAAATTGTATAATTGATATTTATATTTTACCGTAGTTTTGTTTATCAACTTTAGTTCATATTTGAGAATGATTTTAGAAATATTGATTTTAGTACAATTGATTTGTTTATAATTGATTTATTAAAAATGATTTTCATATAATCATTTTCATGTTTGGCTCTATACTTTCAATAGTGATTTTCATACAATCAAGTATTTTAAGCTAAGTGATTTAATTATAATTAATTTTTAAAAAGTATTTAGTTGTAAATCATTTTAATATTTGATTCAACCATTGTAAAAGTGATTTAAATTTAATTAAAAGTATTTTTAAAAAAATGATTAATGTTTGTTTTCAAAAGGGATTTTAGTACAATCAAGTTACTAAAAAAAGTATTGCATTAGAGATTTAAAAAATAGAAGGTAGTAGACAAACATTATAAAGAGAGAACTAAAAAATCAAGAAAGAAAAAATGAAAGCTAAAGAGATTGTTCAAAGTGAGAAAAAAAAAGTTAGAGATATGGAGGGATAAAAATTTTAGAGGAAGGGATAAACAATTCGAAGAGAGAATTTTAAAAAAGAGAGTGAAATTCAAAGATAGAGAAATAAAGATTGAGATAAATAAATAAAATTGGATTACATGATAAAAGTTTTAGGAAGAAAAACTATAATGGAGAGAAAAAATTAAGAGTTGGGGAAAAAAGTACAAAAACAAGAAAGTAGAGTAAGAGATAAAAAAAAAATTAAAAATACGAAAATTATAGGGAAGAATGAAAAAAATAAAAATTAAAAAATTAAAAAAACGTTAAAACCATTGGAGAAAACAAAAGTGAGAAAATGAATAAAAAGATAAAAAAATAATAAAATAAGAGATACACATTATAAAAATTTTAGAGAGAGAAATATTTTCATTTTGTAAACATGATGGATGAATTCAATGGTGACTATTTTGACAAAATTCATTTTTTGGTGGAAATTTATGAATTTTTACAAAAGATGATGGGTTTTACCCGTCACTAAAAGTAGACTTTTCAAAAAATGAAATAATAGTCATTTTAAATCACAATCACTAAACAAAAATTATGGGAATCACCTCTCAAGTGATTGAACAAGAATCACTTCAAGTTATTTTAGATTTTTCCAAAATCACTTACTTAATATTGTCAAACATCACACTTTTGGTGGGAAGATACTTTTAGACATGTCAAAAGTAATTTTGATCATTTCAAAATCACTCCCAAACATGCCCGTAGCTTACAATTTATTATCAATTTATCATTATAAAAAGATAAAATTAAAAAATAAAAGAAATAAAATCAATACAAAATAAAAGAAAAAAGGAAAGTCTGGCACGTCAGTCTTGACTGATAAGATTGATGGGTTCCATGCACCAAGCCCAACAGATTTGACTCTGGGTGCTACACTGCTATTAAGAAAAGTAAAGGACGAACGAAATATCGAAAACGGGAAAATCGAAAATTTCCCCTCTACCACCTATCGAGTCCACATCTCGTTTAACGTTATATTATATATTCTAATATACTATTAATATACCAAATATAAAATATATCATATATATTATTATTGAAAAAATCCAAAAAAATCAAAATTAATTTTTTTTTATATTTATAAATATCCTATCCTAACACCTTTTTTTTACCATTACAATTTTCTATATATTAGATTTTAATTATTTATCAATAGAGCATCGTTTCGTTTTATTTGATAGCTCGATTTCCAATTCCAACCTGCGTTAATACTTAATACTGAACTCAAAAAGAAAAAAATATATATATATTTATTTTAATGTGTGTAGAAAATATCCTCATTCAAAAAGGCTGGATTGCAAGGACCAGGGCTCCTGGGCCTAGGTCCATGGGCCTCCTTGTCTAGGTCCAACAAAGGTCAGGCACCTATCAATTCAACCCATGAAAGATTATTATATATACATATATTTTAATTTAGTTCATCATTTTTTTTTCAATAGTAGTTTAATTCAAATCTCGATTTTTCGTATAAAATTTTAATGAGTTGTTTCTAATAATTTCTTTTTTAGTACAACAAATATAGAATATGAAGATTTGAACCTCCAACCTTCAAAAGTAGTACATGTCAATTACCATTAAATTATACCTACTTTGGTCATTTCATTAGTTTCCTATTAACCCTTCTAACAAAAATTTGAATGGAGGGTATCTTCTTAATCAAATTTATAATATTATTTATGTGACATGACATCAGAATATAGCATTAATAAATAAAAAAAAAGTTTCATTTAACTTAATATTTGTTGTCATAATTAATATTGTCTACTTCCTACCTAAATCCACATGATTTTTACTTGTAGGCTATACTTAAGGGACCTCATAATATTAGAAGCTCCTTACTCTTAATGATATATAAAATACCTTTTTTACTGCAATAGGACAACTATATTTATATCCACAAATAGGAAACATAAAAGCGGCAAGAGAAAAGAAAGGGATAGAAAATGACATTCATTAATATATTTTCATCACCTAATTAAAATATTAAACCATGTCCAAGACATCATTATCTAGAAATATTTTTTACAATTCAAATTTACCCATAATTTTTTCATTTTCTTATCTAGTCTAACTTTATATATATATATACATATAAACATTTGGTAGTTTATATAAACATTTGGTAGTTTATTCACATATTTTGAAAACAAAACTGATTAAAAAAAAAGTATAATTTTCTATAATTTCAGGTAGTAGTAGGAGTGATCATCGGTCGATCGGGTCGATTTTCGACTCCAACAGATCCCGAACCGACTAAATTCAGTCGGTTCGGTCGACCTTTTTTTTTTTTTGCCTTAAATCAACCAACCGATCGATTGGTATATATATATATATATAAATTTTTTTAATTATTTATAGTTTTTATTATTTATTTATTTAATAAAAAATATGTAAATTTTTTACTGTTTCCTACTTTTATATATTTTTATATTTTATTATAATAATATATATATATATATATTCTTTTTTTACTTCGGCCAATTTTGTCAAGGCAAAAATCGACCCGGACTGTCACCTTTGCTAAACCGACCGATCGAAATCGATTCGGTAGGCCGGACTTACACCTTCGCTAAACCGACCGATCGAAATCGATTCGGTAGGTTTTGATCGGTCGAATCGATTTTGAGTCATTTTTTGCTCACCCTCAATAGTAATAGTCAAGTAAAAGTTAGGTTGTTAGGAAGATATTTGGTTCAAAGAGTCAACCAGGCAACTCTCTCCTTTTCCTTACCAACTCCCTCCATTATTTTATATTTGTTAAATTAAACCTTCAATCTAAAGCAAATCTAAATTCTAGAGAGAGAAAGAGAGAGGGAAAAAAGTATATTTCATATGTGATTCCCCCACCAAACTTCTAATCTTTGTTGCCAACAACCCACCATAAGATCTTATTTTAATCAAAAGCATGCTATATAAAAAAAAAAAAATTCAAATATATACAAGTTGTAGGTGAGTCAAATTAGTTGGATCTTTCTCTCTCCTTGTAATAAAAAGATTAAATATTCCTAACCAAGAGAAGTATACAACATTATAAAATATTGAGTGAGTATTTTGAATTTTTTATTTATAATTATAAATAATATGTATTTTAACGGATGGAATTTTATATAGTGAGATTTGAATCTTTAACCCATAATACTAAAAAAATTTCATGGGTTATTTAAATAAAATAAATATAATACATGTTAATATATAAATAAAAAAAATATCAGTATATATTCATAATGTCAATGTTTTCTTTTCTTATGGTTTTTTAAATGTTAAGTTATAAATTTGGTTCCTTTAGGAGTTTTAATTTGATTTGTATAGTTTATGCAAACTTTACAAATCATCTCTATTGTTATCAAATAGACATTTTTTTTATGTGGTCATTTTTAATTTAGGTAAATATGTTTTTTTAGTACATCAACATTTAGGGGTGGGAGAATCTAACTCATGACTTTTTGGTTATAAGTTTTATTTGATGCCAGTTGAGCTATGCTCTTATTGATAATTTAGGTAAATATGTTAATTGTTTTAAAGTTTCGTAAAAAAAATAAAAGAAGATAGGTTGGTTTTCAAGTGAGTAAAACACAATTTAGCATGTGTCGTGACTCGTAAGATCGTACCAAACTCTATAATAATTGATGCAAATCTAAAATCTCATGGACTAAATTGAAACTTTTAAAATTTTAAAAATCTAGCAAAGATAGCATACCTCAATTAACATGATGAATGTCTTAACAATCACGAGATATGTAGTTTGAATCATCCCTCTTAATTGTATGAAAAAAAAATTTAAGATCACATCGAAATTTTGTCCAAATCTGGAGGACTAAATTTGTAATTCTAACTCCTTTTATTCTTTTTTTTTTCCTGATAAAATTATTGTTTTGTGTCATGTTAATGTCGATTTAATATTATTATGATTATGATTATTATCATATCATTATATTATTAATTCTTTGATCTAAATATATTTTTGATAATTAAAAGATTTAATAATACTCAGTCGGATTCAAATAAGGAAGCTTGACCTTATTTATTTATTTATTTATTATTTTTTTTAGTTCGAAATTTGACCTTATCTTGAAAAAGGAAAACAGATTGCGTTTTTCAATGACAACTGATTTTCTAACAAAAGATTGAGACAGTCCGTATCTAGCATTTTAAGTCTTAAGTTTATATATATATATATATATATATTCAAATTTGGTCAATTATTATAGTCCAAAATAAATTTCCGAAACTGTGAAAAAAAATGTGAAACATATATATTTAATGTGGAACTCGTCATAAAATATAAAACTGATTATGATCCCTATTTATATTTATATATATATATATATATATTTTTTTTTTTTGTTGATGCACAAATCCAGACAGAAGAGACTCACTTAATTTACATGTAAGGCCAACAATAAATTTGTTAATTTGTAGAAAGAGATGCCTCCAAAACAAAAAGAAAACTGCACATTGCCACAATCACTCTAATGCTTAAATCAAAAAAGTTTAATGGTAGCAAGGTAGTCAGAAGACTTAGATGAATTAGGTTACCTCTAATGGAGTTATATTGAGGTATTTTTATGATAAGGTATTTTTATGATAGTCATTTTCCCAACCCTAATTGGATTAGGGTTTTTGGGAAAGGGGTCCTATCTGTTGTCAGCGTGCGAGGGAGGAAGAAGAGATGAACCAAGCTGGTTGAACCGGTTCGACTCAAGTTGAGTTGGTCATATATACTCCTTCGACACAATTTTATTATGAATCTTGGATTTGGCATGTATTTAGCCAAATTATCTTTTGTTGTTGGGTTTTTATTTGATTGTCAAATTTACCTCTCACATTTTCTGAAATAAAATTTGAAGGCATATAAAATTAATTAATTAATTAATTGTTCTTTGAAGAATACATAGAAGATTAATTTAGGATAACAACACAAATGGTCTCGTTACAGGGGTATATTTCATAAATGTTTGTATTTATGAATATTTTCATATTTAAACTTTTAGTAGAAGTTTAAAAGATTTTTCTTACCAAGTTACCCTCTATTAATATTCTCTCTCCATATTTATTGGGTTAACTTTTTACTTAATTCATTTAAGGTAATTTATGTTGACATTTATTATAGATCTAATTTAAACAATAATATTTTTCAATTTGATCATTATTATTATTTTTGTTTGCAAAGGTATATTTATTGGAAAAAAGAAACTTCCAAGCTTGATGTCAAGGCACAACATACAGGACCCTAACAATAGTAAAAAACATAACAGAATAGTAAAAAACATAACAGAAGAAGAAATCAAAATCAAGTTGCAAACAAAACACCAAAGCAAGAGAAATCATTAAAACAAGATAATCAGAGTCCAAGAGACCAAGAATGAGATCTTCCCTAATAGCACAAAGGACAAACTGAGGAGACCAATCTACCGATCCATAAAGATGAAGTTACACTCCTTCCACTTATGATAAATAGACGCACACCACGCAAGCCTCCAACCTCGACTTCTGCTACAGTTGCCCCTACTCCATGACAAATCCACTCCAACTCAGAAGCTCAAGACAATATATTGTGGACAGAATCTCTTCAAGAAAGCATACTATTCCAAATAGTATGATTGAAAGGGCATTTGAAAAAAAAAATGGTCACGAGATTCCTCCAAAGATAAACAAAGTATACAATCAGTTGGAATAACCCTATCCCACATGTGAAGACGATCCCTAGTGAACAACTGATCTTGCACAGCCAACTAAGAGATAAACGAATGTTTAGGAATATTCTCTCCAAACCAGAGGAGTCTACTTCAATGTACTTTTGTTTTACGCGGTCTAATCACCCCCAAGCACTGGCGATAGAAAATTGGTGTGAAGGGTATGGACACCAAATAAGACTATCCTCTCGAGTCACACAAGATTGAACATCATGAATCAAATGCAAAACCTCATGCAAAACAGACGACCAAATCCAAGAATTATCAGGAAGTAAAAAGTCAACAATAGGAACAAAAAGAGTACTACCAATCGTAGAAACTACCCACTCATGATAATTGCCCATAAGAGAACCCCCGACAACCAAGGATCCAACCAAAAATCGACATCTTTGATCATTGCCTATTGAGAATCGAACTAACGACTTAAACTAGTCTCGAAGACTAAGAATCGACCTCCAACACTAAGATCAATTAGCAGGAGGCTTGACAGTCCAAATAGAACTTCTGCACAACAGATAAGCCTCAACCCATGCAACCCATAAAGAACCAACTCTAACAAAGAGAAGACAAAGAAGCTTCATCACAACAACAAAATTCTAGGACCTAGGATGCATAATACCAAGACCTCCCTTCCTACGAGGAAGTCAAAAGCCCTCCCAAGCCACTTTAGCAACACCCACAGTAGAAGGATCTCCACACAAAAGATAAGCGCGTAGAGCACGATCAACCTCATGAATAACACGTGTATAAAACACAAAGGAGTTGTTTGAGGCATTGAGTAGGTTATAATAACATGAGTTATAATAGTCTGTGTAGTTATATAATCTATATTTGGAATGCACAGTTATTTAGTCTGAGTTATAATAGTATGTGTTTGGGGTGCAAAATATTCCATAGACTATTATAACATTGGTTATTATACACATGCACCCCAAACAAGTCTAAAAAGACTAACCCAAAACATATGAAAACTCTAAAGTACAAATTGTATTAATTGTAATCGACCTGCATAGGACAGAGAATGTGCAAACCAACTATTCACAACATGCAATAATACGATCTAGCAAAGACTTACAATCATGATAGGTTAACTGATCCGAGATAAGAAGAAACCTAAGATAACAGACTAGGGGAGACGCAAATAGAACACCCAATAATGACTCAACCAAACTAACAACATCTGGACCAGGAAAACCTGCACAGAAGAATGAACTCTTACCAAGATTCGTATGTAACCTAGACAAGGACTCAAACTTTTGTAAGCAATCCAAAACAAAAGTCAATGAGTTTCGATGAACATGACTAAAAATCATTAAGTCATCTGCAAAACATAAGAGTCAAGTAAATCCTCTCACACCGATGGTGAAAGCCAAAACTCACATGAGGGTTGTTTAGTAACAAAGAGAGGACTTTCATGACCATCACAAATAGATACGGAGGAAGAGGATCACCCTAAAGAAGACCCCTCTACTCGAGAAAATAGTCTTTAAGCAAACCATTGATCATAATAGAAAACATGGAGGATGTAATACACACCCTAATCAAACTCACAAACTGAAGATGAGTCCCAATCGCCAAAAATAAATTAAAAATGAAGTCTCAATTCACTAAATCATACGCTTTTTGTAAGTCAACCTTAAGCACACAACGAGGCAAATCTCGATTCAAATGGTACCAACCAATTAACTCCTGATATAACAAGATACTATCAACAAAGCTTCCACCTTGTACAAAAATAGACTAATTAGGACTAATAAACCGCATGAGCCAAACTCACAACCTATTTTCTAGAATTTTTATAACGCACTTATAAATAACACTACAATATGAAATAGGCTGAAAATCTCTAAATCCCTCCAGACTATTCTTCTTAGGCACCACAGTAATGGTTGTAGCATTAACTCCTAAAGGAAGGTAATAATTAAGAATAAAAAAAATGAAACACAAACAAAGCAAAAAATAACCCCAACTGCTGCACTATGAATATCAGACTGAGAAGTTAACAAATTACCATTTCCATCTACAACAGAGGTAAGGTCATTTTGGATAATCTTGGACTTAATACTTCCATGAAAAAAATGCACAATTTTGATCTCCCAACTCTAACCATTACACCCGAGACTTCTATCGACAAGTCTAGACCCAAAACAACCCAACCCAGTGGCCACTTCTGCCTTTTTTTGAAGCTCCATAGAGAGAGGGCACTCATCGAAATTATTCAATGAGGCCGCCACAATATGGCTGCCTCTTAATAACCGTTGGATGTGAATCAAATAATTTTCATACCCCTTAAATACCATTGGATATATAAAACCGAAATACTTCTCTTTCTTCATCCAACGGTGAAAAATTCTCGACCTCATTGTGGCAACCTCACCGAATAATTTCTCCTCATCCTCGACCAAATCAACCTAAGCCTCCTCCATGCACTCACGCAACTCAACTACTCGTCTCATAATATTCGAATTAGTTAAGCCAAATTTACTATGCAAGACTGGCTTAACACCATTCAAATTGCTTCCAAAACTCTCTAATGGAAAAACTCTAGGAAATGAACGCCAAACCTCAGGTATAATAGACGAAAACTCATCCTAAAAAAAATTAGGCAATAAATAATTAATAAACTGCATAGTTGGAGGATCCAACCCTTGATCATTCATTTTGATTACACATTATATTTTTCTTAATTACACAAATTATTATTTTCGTCTAATTAATTATTTCTACTAAAATGATATATTTGAATGAATATAGAATGAAAATTAAATGTTAGGTATATATGATATAATAAATGAAATATTTGTGAAAATATGCATGACAAAAATATGGGTACATATAATAAATTGTATACATTCAACACTATCATATCAATGGACCTGATCCGGATAAAATTAAGCAATAGAAAAATTATGAAAAATTTCAAATCAATCAAACTAGGGAACAATATTACTAAGACTTGTATAAATAATTTTAATATAGATTCATACCATGTTTATATTTAGTACGTATGAATGGTGAAAACTAAAAAGAATATATTAAGTATGTGCTGAGATATATATGAGCTATATAATTGTGAAATGCTAAATTTCTCAAAATAATCTGTTACAATATGATTAAAAAAAGGTATACGCACGAAAATGGATATAGTAACATTATTAGATTAAGAGTAGATAATGACACTAAACACTAATATGAGCATAACTCTTCTCATTAAGGCATGACCTCGACCAAGAGACTAGAAATTTGAATCTTCATTTTATTGTTGAACTAAAAAGAAAATTGAATGTTGAAAACTGACCAGAGTGGAAATGGAAAGATTGTTAAATCAACCATTTTAGGGGACAATATTGCTAAGATATATTTGTTTAATTATATAATTTTTATAAAGATTCATACTATGTTTATATTGTCTATAAACAAGGGTATACTTGATGAATAATATATATATATTCGATACGTTTGAGGTATATATTTGTGGAATACTAAATTTGTCAAAAAAATCTTATTATAGTATAATTAAAAAAAATATGGGTATACATGAGGAAATAGATACAATATTCATTATTGTATTAAAGAAATGAGTTGGTAAGACTCCGTTTGATAACCATTTAGTTTTTGGTTTTTAAAAATTATGCTTTTTTTTTGCAACTTCTCTTCATCTTCTCTGTCATGAGTATCATCTTTCTTGAGGTATCATTTAAGCTTCTAGCCAAATTTCAAAAACAAAAACAAGTTTTTGAAAACTACTTTTTTTAATTTTCAAAACTTAACTTAGTTTTTGAAATCATAGATACAAAGTACATAAGAAAAGATATAAATTCATTGATAGATATAATATTTTTAGGCTTAATTTTTAAAAACCAATTGGCTATCAAACGAGACCTAAGTAATTAAGGGGTCGTTTGGTTTAAGGTTTTATTAGATGTCCATGGATAATAGATGTCTGGGAATAAGATATCTGAGAATAATAAATGTTTGGGAATAAGATAACTGTGTTTGGTTCTACATGGAAATGTTATCAGATTTTTATGTAAACACATGGTATTTATATTTGTTTGATAAAATTAAAATTTATTTTATGAGATTGATCTTATAAATCTTATATAATTATGATATATTATTAATAAAATAATAAAATTGAATTTTAAAAATTAATTAATTAATATTTTTAATGAAAAAATTAATTGTTAATTGGTCACAAATAACTCATGAATAATTAATTATAATGATTATCCTTACCATAAATTAATCATATTTGTAATTAATTGATTAAATATAATATTAGTTAGTGATTTAATATCTTCCTAATGAATTTGATGCTTGTTTTATGAAAATTAATTGTTAATTGATCACAAATAACTCATGAATAATTAACTATAATGATTATCCTTACCATAAATTAATAATATTTGTAATTAATTGATTAAATATAATATTAATTAGTGATTTAATATTTTCTTAATGAATTTTATAATGAATGTTTATGCTTGTTTTATGAAGTTAATCCTAAAAACATTATTTTATTAACTAATCAAAATTAATGTCAACTAATAAAAATAAATTAATTAAATAATTAATTATGATTATTGAAAATGAATATATATATATATATATAAATATATATACATTTAAATATTAATAAAAAAGAGAGAAAAAGAGAGATAAATGAGTATAAAGAAAACTTATCATTCTTGAAAGGTATAGAAAACTCATCCATGGGAATAAGTGATGCCCATGCTCACAAACCTTGTTGCAAACAAGGAGATTTAAAACAGTTACTCATTCTCATTCTCAAAACCTTACACCAAACGATTCATAAATGCCAATGAGACTGTGAGTATAACTCACGATTAAAACATTGTTCTCAACCAAGATGTCATCCTCCTCCTGCTTACACGTTGAATTGAAAAAAAAATGAATGCTTAAAATAACAAAAGCATAAATGAAAAAAAAATGTTAACAAAAAATAACTGAAAAAACAAAAACTGAAAGAATCATTAAAGAAATTGTGGAAAAAAAAAACTTACTCGTGTGCAAAAAAAAAACATTGATTTCAAATATTTGGGTAATAATGATAAATATTAAAGGTTAAAATACCATCTTCATCCTTATATTTTAGCTTCGTTCTATTTTGATTACTGTATTTTTAAATGTCAAATTTTAATTTATATACTTTTAATAAAGTTTAAAATTGGTCTCTTTGATAAATTTGAAGTTCATTTTTTTTAATCAAAGTTGGTTAAATAATAATAATAATTTCAATACAAAAAATATAGAAGGTGAACATAATTCTAAAATTTATTGATGAAAAACCAAAAGAGACTAATTTTTTAAAAGAAAAATTAACTTCAAACTTATCATAGAGACTAATTTTAGCTTTATTAAAAAGTACAAAAATTAAAATTAGACATTTAAAAATATATGTACCAAAGTAGTATTTTAACAAATATTAAAATATAATATTTATTTCCAAATATATTAATGTGGTTAATGAGACCTACATTTACTATTTGCCAAAATTGTGAGGAATAAACTATTAAATAAAAATATTATATTAAATGTGAATTGAGGAATTCATGGAAAAGTATTTTTGTAAACAAAGGTTTCTAAAAGATACATAAAAAGTTAAAATAGAAAGTTAATTGATAGTAGATATTTATGAAATATAGCATGTAAAAGAACCCATCCACCATAATTTCTTATCAATTTAGTTAGACTTTCCCCTTTGTTCCCATTAGGATTTAATGTATCATGATTCATGATAAAAGTGTAACCCCTCCATTTTTAATATATATTTATTTTTTTTTTGATAGGACGATTTAAAAATCAATTTAAACATATTTCAATTCGACAAGAATTATCTTAAAGTGAGTTTAACTTGATGGTAATTACAATTAGCATTGAGCTAAGCTCACTTTGACATGTTTCATAGATTAAATCTATCTATTCTATATGTTTTTTAACTAAAAAGTGAAAACAATATGATATAAAAGAAATGAAACCTTATTTTCACTAGTCATATAAAACATTATTTAAATGTGTTATTATTTTTAAATTTATATGTTAAAAATAAAAAATACGTGTATATGTATTATGTATCTATATCTATGTAAATATAGATATAGATAAATATTATGAGAGATTTTAAGATATAAAAATTAAATTTCAAAGTTAAGGGGTGCATATTACAACGATAATTAGCATATATTTTCGACTAAAATATCAGAAGTTTAAACCCATTCACTTCCAAATGTTGTTGAATTAAAAAAAAAAAGTTCAATTTTTTTTATTTATTTGGGCTCATTTGATTTTTTGGTTTTTAAAAATTAAGTTTATAAATGCTACTTCTACCAATAAATTTCTTTATTTTACTTTTTACTTTTAAAAGATACTTTAAAAAGTGGGAAATTGTGATTAATGTATAAAATAATTAGTCTATAATGAAAATGTCTAAAAAGGTTTCATATTACAATTTTGTCTATTTTTCAGGAGGAGTGTGAAAAAAATTGTATACTATTTTGCCCCTGGTATATAATTGTATTTAATTTTTAGCAGTTCAACCGATTTGGTTATGTGTGATTATTCATAGGTTCTCTTTGCTCGAAAGTAGAGTGTTGACACAATTCATAGAGGCCAAGAGGATATGAAACAATATTGAATATCGAAAAAATTTGAACAGTTTCAAATAAAATGGTTAACAGGAAAGATGAAGAATATTTTTCGTCGTTTCATGTAGCATCCACAAATAAAATTTGTTCTTGGGTAAATTAAAGGAAAAGAAACCCAGAAAAAAGTTGCAAAATGAAAGAGTTGATCGAACACATTATATTTTCGAAGATAGAAACGACATTAGATATAAATATATACATAGAGAAAATAACAACAAGAGAAATTTTGTATATATTGTGTGTCATCACTCAAAGAAGAAGTTGCTGGAATGAACAAACACATTCAATTTTCGAAATGAGAAAATAAGATGAAATACCAACAAGAAAGGTCTTTGTTAACTAGAAAACAAGAGAAAAATCCAATAAGAGATATTCTTGTGTATACCGTAGTCAAAATACCAACAAAAAAGACCATTGTGTATACCATACGTCGTCGAGAGGAGTAAATAAAAGAAAATACTTAATGGTCAAACAAACAACTATACAAAGACATGATTAATGATGACATTTTTACTTCGGTTATCGACATGTATGAGGTATTAATTTTTATATTAAGTTTAATTTTTGCACACTTAATAGGTAATTACACATTTTCATTTCATTAAATAGTATGTATAAATTTAATGGCTAGCCATTTAAATCAATTTGTTTATTTATATAAACTAGACATAATTTTTTTTTAAATAATGTTAACTTAATAGTTTAGATTTTATTCAAGTTTGTTATATTTTGTTAACTAATATTTCTTTCTCTTTAGAATCTTCTATTTTTATATTTTTGTTCACTATAATTTTTTTTCTTAGAGTCTTACTATTTTGTAGGCTTTTATTCAGTTAGGTAAGGAGTAAAAAAAGTTTTATTTCCGTTTATTGTCTCAAAATATTGTATCCATTTTATTGCTTGATTCACTCCTATTTGTTGGTAGGTACAACTACTAAATATCAGCATAAGATATTTTCGTCATAAGACTTTTATTATATTTTATGAAAAAATTATTTTAGACATTTTTTATAACTTATAACTAATTTAGACTTTTTTCATTTTAGATAGGTTAGATTTAGACATTTTTCTAGTTATTTTTAAAAAAATTCAAGTGAAAATTTAAAAATAAAAAAGTAATTTTTAAAATTTTATTTCTACTTTTAGGATTCTACTACGAATTTAAATATTTTCTTAGGTAAAAAAAATGGAAAAACAAATATATTTTTTAAAGACAAAATAAAAAATGAAATTGTTATCCATCATATTCATGGTCAGATTTTGATACGATCCAGTGTGACATGGTTGTGACATGACATACTATTTTATACTTATTCTAAATTCTAAGATAATTAGAATGCTAATTATATATATATATATATATATATAAAGATAATTAAAATGCTCGGCGGAGAAATCAATGATTGCGGGTGCGACCTAAAAGGTAAAAGTAAAATTAAAATATTGTTTTTAAAAAATAATTAAAAAAATACAAACTGATAGAAAATAAAAATAGATTATTTGGCCGTTGATTTTTTCGGAACACCGGCGGCTTCCAAAGTAATAATTCTTTAATTGAAATTTTAAAAGAAAATGTAGCATTAGTTATTTATTTTCCTAATAAATGCAAATTAACGATAATCAATGAATAAAAATATGATTTTGCATGTGCAGTGCATATCTTTTGAGACCTCTCTAATAATTTAAGGTACATATAAAAATGGGTTAAATCGAGACCTCTTTACTAATTTTAAAAGTATATATAAAAATGAGTGAAATTAAATATGCTATAGTGAGCTTAGTTCACTCGTATCCTCGGATCATAGATAATCTTTCAACCTCTATCTTAAATGTTGTTAAATTAAAAAAAAGTTAAATATATAATTTAGTCCGTAATATACGTAAGAAAAATTATAACAAAAAATGAAGAGGGGAGAGAAGAGAGAGGTAGGACTGAGGCGACCCAAAGTAAATAGGGGAGAGAAGTTATTGGGTCCCGATGAAAAATTGGAGTTGATCTGAATAAATTGTGGGCCATAGTATAGAGTCGAGTACAAGTTAATAAGTTTGTGGGTTCTAGTTTCCATAATAGGAAGCTCGAGTAGTATTTAATAAATTTGTGAACCCCATAGTTGAGTTGGGTGAAGTTATTAGCTCCACTCCACCCAATTCCTCCATTCAAACACCACCTAACTAAATTATTACATGCAATATTATATAAATATGAGATTTATTACTTTAATCTTTTTTTTTACTATATGAGTGGTTATATATTTATAGCTAAACATGGAATATTTTTGAGTCATTTTGACACTACACCAATAATTGTATCAACTAATTTTAATGTTTCATAACAATAATCATGATAATTTGATTAGAAAAAAAAAACCCAACACATAAAAGAACAAATTAAAAATTAACAACCAAATAAAAAAAAAAAACCCAACAAGTAAGAATTCATTAGTAGTAGGGACAATTGGATATAACAAAATGAACCTAAAATATTATAAATATAGCACATTGTTAAACTATTTGCATATATATATGACAAAATTTCATTTAAATTATAAAAAAATTCATACAAATAACTTTATCCCAAATGAAAAATGTGGTTCATCTTCCTTTATTTCTTCCTATGAATTTGAACGGAAAACTTATCTACCTATAATATTTAAAATATAAAAATATGAAGCAAATTTAATTATATTTATCTTGTTTATAAATCTTTTTATAAATAACTGAACCTCCAATTTTTGGAGGGATTCAAAGTCCATCTCAACTCATTGAAATATATTCATTCAAATGGACAATCATCGCTTTATAAAATTTTAATTATATTCATCTGGTTTATAAAGTATTATTTAACATGAATGCTTTTTTTAAAAAAAGAATTATAATATGAAGTGAACAAATACATCGAACATCGGTTTAATTAATATAAAGAAACTTACATATCATATTGCATTTATTTTTCCATTTATATATAATAACAAATTAAAATGCAGTGCATTTCTTCAATAAAATAAAATAAAATAAAATAAAATGCATGCATCTTTTTGGAAAAAAAAAGCGCAGTGCATTTCTAGTTCTTCCTCACAACCAACGGCTGTGATTGTTTTATAGGGAATAATCCAACGGTGAAATCTCACTTTCGTTCAGCTGTCGTCGTTTACGAGAAATTCAACAAAGAAAGCTCCGAATTCTCCGTCGAAAATAAAGACTGAGAAGCCATTTCTCTGTAAAACGGCACCAACCCCTCTCTGTATCTCAGATTCTTCAAACCTTATTCAGCTATGGCTTCCACTTCCTCTGCGGCCCTTTCACAAGCCGTATTGCCCAAAGCCATCTCTCACCATGCTTCAAACCCATCCGCCGACCGTGTTTCACTTTCCTCTCGCTCTCTCCCCAGTTTCTCCGGCCTCAAATCCACCAACTCTGCCGCCCTCTCCGCCTCTTCTCGCCGGATCAGGACGTCTCGGAGCCGCCATGGTGTGGTTCGAGCTTCGGTCGCCGAGACGCTCGATAAGACCACTGAGACGTCGCTGATTGAGAAGTCCGTCAATACGATCCGCTTCCTCTCGATCGATGCTGTGGAGAAGGCGAATTCCGGCCACCCTGGGTTGCCGATGGGTTGCGCTCCGATGGGCCATGTTTTGTACGATGAGATTATGAGGTATAATCCCAAGAACCCTTACTGGTTCAATCGGGATCGGTTCGTCTTGTCGGCTGGCCATGGATGTATGTTGCAGTATGCTTTGCTTCACCTTGCGGGGTATGACAGTGTTAAGGTACGCCGTACGCTTTGTCTGAGTTTCCCTTTTGCTCTTCTGCTGATTCGTTCGGGTTGATCTGCTTTGTTTTTTGGGGTGTTGTTTGAATTTTATGATTTCGGATTGCAATTGGATTTCTAATGTGTTTGTCCTGTTTTTCGTTACGTATCAATTGCTTCCTATTTGATCATGGTCTTGGAATGTTTGTCTTATCTTTCTTTATGCCTCATTTGAGTAATTTAAACTTGTTACTCTTCCTTTTAGGAGTTTATTGGCTATGGAAATTATATGGCCCAAAATAATAACTAGTATTTTTCTCTCCCGCGACTTCCTTTTTTGTTAAGAATATACCATAAAGTTAGCTTAAGGTTTGGGTTTTGGTTAGTTAAGCATGGTTGCATGGTATTAAAGGTGTGTGTTCAAATTCTGGAATAACATTTCTTCCTCAACTAAAATTAATATTTTGACTGTTATACTTTGTAAATAAAATTCATATTGGATAGGTTTTAAGAATATATATAAAGATTAAATGTGTCAATAATTTGTTAAAGTAAGCTAGCTTTTGGGTTGAGTGTAGTTTAGTACGTTTTTCATTTGATGTGGTGAACTAATTCATTTTCCTCTGTAAAAGGCATATTTATATTCCCAGTGGCTGATGAATTTGGATTTGGTTAATGATTAGGAAGAGGATTTGAAGAGTTTCCGTCAATGGGAAAGCAGAACTCCTGGACATCCGGAGAACTTCGAGACCCCTGGAATTGAAGTAACGACAGGTTAGATTCTTCTATTGAATTTGAATTACCAAGGCCCCGTTTGAAAACCCTTGTTTCTGATTTAAAATTATGCTCGTTTTCTCACAAACATATAAATTCTAAGTCAAATTTCAACAACAAAATCAAGTTTTTAAAAATTATTATTATTATTATTTTAATTTTCAAACTTTGGCTTGGTTTTTGAAACCGTTTTAAAAAAATAGGTAATAAAGAAGAAGGAAAAAAAAGGGGGGTCCAAAGGTTTTGGATAATATTGTTGCTCTTGTTTTATTGTGATTGTTTTGTATTGTGAAGGTCCTCTTGGACAGGGTATTGCAAATGCTGTTGGTTTGGCACTTGCTGAGAAGCATTTAGCTGCTCGTTTCAACAAGCCAGATAACGAAATTGTTGACCATTACACGTACGATATCTTACCCGAATCAGCAAACTTTTTTGATTTATTAAAAGAACACTTTATGAAGCTGTTATATCCTTTAAGTTTAAGGATTCATTTTGTTTAATCGTCAGATATGCTATACTTGGAGATGGTTGCCAAATGGAGGGAATTGCCAATGAAGCTTGTTCGCTCGCTGGGCACTGGGGACTCGGCAAGCTGATTGCTTTTTACGATGACAACCACATCTCTATTGATGGTGACACGGAGATTGCATTCACTGAGAGTGTTGAAAAACGTTTCGAGGGTCTAGGGTGGCATGTTATCTGGGTGAAAAATGGAAATACTGGCTACAATGAGATTCGCGCTGCCATTAGGGAAGCGAAAGCCGTAAAAGACAAACCCACTTTGATCAAGGTATGGAATCATGTTGGAGCTTTTGATGTACAGAGCTCTTGTTTTCCTGCAGAACTCTGTAATATTGCTCTTAGTTTCAAATTATCTGGAAGTAAAGTTTAAGCTGTTATTATATCATAATCTAGTAATCTTAATAATTGCAGAAGTGAATCTGAACTAGCTTTTTGAAGTTGAGACGATTTTCTATGAAACTGGGACGCTGAGTTTACCTTTAAAATGTTGTAGGTGACCACAACCATTGGTTATGGATCTCCAAACAAGGCGAATTCCTACAGCGTACATGGTAGTGCACTGGGTGCCAAGGAAGTTGATGCCACAAGACAGAACCTCGGTTGGCCATATGAGCCTTTCCATGTGCCCGAGGACGTTAAGAAGTATGGATACAGATGATAGATAAACTCTCTGTTTTTCGAGTTTAAAGGGGTTGATTCATTATTGATCTACTCTTGCTTTATCCTGTAGGCACTGGAGTCGTCACACCCCTGAAGGAGCTGCTCTTGAAGCTGAATGGAACACTAAGTTTGCTGAATACGAGAAGAAGTATGCAGAGGAAGCTGCTGAACTGAAGTCCATTATTAATGGCGAACTACCTGCTGGTTGGGAAAAGGCATTGCCAGTGAGTAGCCCATTCCAGACATGGCCGTTTCTTGTTTTTGCTTGGAAGCCTAATTTAAACACGTTAAAATTTGAAACTCGTTAAACTGACATAGTACAACTTGTGATTATAGTTCACTTTTTTCTTCATGAAAAACTATATTGTACGTTATTATTGCCAAAAGGCTGAGCGGTTTCGATGCGTTATGCAGACATACACCCCAGAGAGCCCAGCTGATGCCACTAGAAATCTTTCCCAGCAAAATCTTAATGCCCTTGCAAAAGTTCTCCCTGGTTTCCTTGGTGGAAGTGCTGACCTTGCTTCATCAAATATGACACTGCTTAAAGCGTTTGGAAACTTCCAAAAGGATACTCCCGAAGAGCGTAATCTTCGATTTGGTGTTAGAGAGCACGGAATGGGAGCCATCTGCAATGGAATTGCCCTTCACAGTCCTGGACTCATTCCTTACTGTGCTACATTCTTTGTTTTCACAGATTACATGAGAGCTGCCATAAGGATTTCTGCCTTGAGTGGAGCAGGTGTGATCTACGTCATGACACACGATTCGATCGGTCTTGGTGAAGATGGACCAACCCATCAGCCAATTGAACATCTGGCAAGCTTCAGGGCTATGCCGAACATATTGATGCTCCGACCAGCTGACGGTAATGAGACTGCTGGGGCATACAAAGTTGCAGTAGTTAACCGAAACAGACCTTCAATTCTTGCCCTTTCTCGCCAAAAGTTGCCCAATCTTCCTGGAACTTCCATTGAAGGAGTTGAAAAGGGTGGATACATCGTCTCAGACAATTCCTCAGGCAACAAGCCAGATGTTATCTTGATTGGAACAGGTTCTGAACTTGAAATTGCTGCCAAAGCTGCAGAGGAACTGAGAAAGGAAGGGAAGGCTGTTAGACTCGTTTCCTTCGTCTCTTGGGAGCTCTTCGACGACCAATCAGATGCATACAAGGAAAGTGTTTTGCCTGCTGCTGTTTCAGCCAGAGTGAGCATTGAGGCTGGAACAACATTTGGATGGGAGAAGATCGTTGGAAGCAAAGGAAAAGCAATCGGTATTGACCGATTTGGAGCAAGCGCTCCAGCAGGTAAAATTTACAAAGAGTTTGGTATTACAGTCGAGGCTGTTATCGCCGCTGCTAAACAAGTTAGTTAGAGCAAGTTAGTTGTAATTCGTCGAAACATATCCAACATTTATCATTTGTTTGAATTTGGGCGGGAATTTCTGTAGAGACCATTTCAAAGAGGTCTATTCGAATGACATGGTCTCTTATGTTGCAATAAAAAGGTCGAGTTTTCAGTCCATTGTGTGTGTGTGTTTTTAGTGAGAGGCCTTGTTTGACGACGATAGAGACTAGAATTTCTCTGTTTCTTAGAAAACAAGCACCTTCCAACTTTTTTGGACTTTTGTTCTTTCAAGTAATGAGGTTCACCATCCTTCCTGTTTTTTCTCTATGTTATTATTAGTATTGATGCAGAATTGCTTACTGTTTGAGGGGTTGAATAAGTTATAATAGTCTATGGAGTTATATAATTTGTGTTTAGGTCCTTAAGGATGAAGAGTTATTTAGTCTTGATTATAATAGATATAATTTATATTTAGGTCTTTTAGGATGCAAAGTTATTTAATCTTGATTATAATAGTCTGTGTTTGAGTTACATAGTATTTTACAGACTATTATAATTTACGACTCAAACAATCTTTAATGTCTATATATTGATCTAATAGTTGGATCATGGACAATCTTTAATGTCTATGTATTGATCTAATTTGGATCATGGACAGTGAATTCACGTTAGAGTCAAGTTGTGGCCACCATATGTGTATTGATTAGCTAAACGAGTTGAATTTCATATACTTTGGGTATGGAATTAATTTTCAAACTTTTAATTTTTATTTGAACTTGGATAAGTGATGACATTAATATATCTTTAAAGCTAAAATTTTAAAAACTTATCCAAATAGTTGATAAATCAAACAAAATTAAACCTTAAAAGCACCCAAAATTAAATCATAGAACGGCCAAACTTCGTCATAAATCAAAAGCAAGTAAAAGAAATAATACTCAAATTTGAAACTCGTTAAACTGACATATTACAACTTGTGATTATAGTTCATTTTTTTCCCCATGAAAACCTAACTCAGTTTATTTTTCGTACTTCGGGCGAAATTGGGTCGACTCTATATTAGGGTTTAGGAGGGATGCCATGTATAAATCCTCCTAAACTTCTATTTGATTGAATCTGGTTTTCTGTAATATAGTTCTCTCGTTTTTTCGTTAATAAAATTACTCTCTCCCTTTGCCCATGGATGTATCTTACACAACGTTAGTGAACCACGAAAATTCAGTGTGTTGATTTCCTTCTCTGTGATTCTTTGCCTATTCGTTGTTTTCGTTTTAACAATACCAATAATCGTATCAATTAATTTTAATGTTTCATAACAATAATAATTTGATTTGAAAAAATACCAACACATAAAAGAAGAAATTAAAAATTAACAACCAAATAATAAAAAAAAATCCAACAAACAAGAATTCATCAGTAGTATGTATGAATAGAGCAAAGAAGTCGAATTTTATTGATAAATAAATTCGAATTGGCAACCTACCTACCTACTATTTGAAATATACAAATATGAAGCAAATTTAATTATATTTATCTTGTTTATAAATTTTTATATAAATATTTGAACCTCTAATATTTTTTGAAGGATTTAAAATTCATCTTAACCAATTGAAATATAATCAAGTTGACAATAATCGCTTTATCAAATTTTAATTATATTCATCTAGTTTATAAAGTATTATTATAACATGAAGGCTTTTCAAAAAAAACAAAAATTATAACATGAAGGGAACAAATACATCAAACATCGGTTTAATTAATATAAAGAAACTTAGGCATATCTGAAACACAAAAATTTGAAAACAAGGAATTTAATGAAAATAGAGTTGTATTTCATGTTTTCAGATATTTGTTTGGTAGCAGATTTAGAAATTTAATTCCATTATAAACAGTTGTTGAAAGTGTGTCCTATAACATATTTATAGATCATGAAATTAGTTGTAGTTACAAAACTAATTATTATATTGAATATAAGTCATTATTAATTAATTTATTAACATGATTTTATAAATTTATAGAATTATCATTTTATAATATAATATTATATAATTTATAATATATTATATTACACATATTTTAATTTAACAAAAGTAAATTGAGTTTATAACATGAACTATTTTATATATTAAGATTTTTATCTTTGTTTAATATAATTTTACATTTTAAAATTTTAAATTCAGAATCTGAATACAATGAAAACATAAAAATGTTGTTTTCAAAATTTATACTATTTGGATCCCATAATCAAAAAATAGCTTTCGAAAACACATATGCCAAACACATATTCACTAAATTCAATGAATTCGAAAACATAAAACAAAATTTGGATTGCATAACAAACAGGACTTTCCATATCATATTCCATTTATTTTTCCATTTATATAATAACAACAAATTAAAATGTTGTACATTTCTTCCAAATAAATAAATAAATGAAATGTGGCGCATCTCTTTCAAAAAAAAAAAAAAAAAAAAGAAAGAAAAAAAGAAACGCAGTGCATTCCCATTTCTTTCTCACAACCAACGACTGTGATTGTTTTCTAGGGAATAATCCAACGGTGAAAATGAAAGAGTCTAGATTAAGAAAACGGAAGCAATTTTGGATCTTGAACACTCTAAGTTGATCAATTTTGTAAAATAAAAAACATGCTCAAAGGTGGAAAAACAGAGGGATAGAAAACTCAACTTTGAAGATCAAATTCTCTTCACCCAGTTGATGGTTTTCAACACGAACACTTCGTGGACAACCGTTAGAGTCTTCTCTACTATCCTCAGGCCTTAGAACGGATTGTGGGATCCTAGGTTGAGAGAATTTGGAAGAAAAGACCTCAAAGGTCACTAATTTGGGAATATTGAATTTTCTGTGTAATTCTCCCAAAACACCTCAAATCACCATTATATAAACCTTCAAAAAGCTTCAATGGAGTGACAACTCAAGGGTGATGAGGATGCTTTGAGATGGAGGTGGCCAATTTTGGTGAATTTTGAAGATGAGTAAGATTGGGCAAGTTGGCAACTTGTTTTTTCATGAAAATCATGAAAATCCTCATTTTACATTTAATTTTAATTCAAAAATCAATATTAAATTGATTTTTAATTAAAATTAATATAATTAATTAAATAATTCAAAATTAATTTAATTAATTAATTTTTTAATTTAATTTAATATCAAATATTAAATTAAATAAATTGCCCGATCTCGATCGATTTTCCGAACATGAATCCTTATTCATGCTATAAACCGATCCGATATTTAAATCATATTTAAATATATCCACCTCCTTTAATCATAGTTTAATTCATAATTAAGCTATGATTCGTTAAATATATCACATATAATTAACGCTTTCTTCCAAACTCGAATTTGAACAATTCAAATTCTTTTCTCTCAAAACGTTATAAGGCTAAGTCCGAGCTAGTAAGGAGGACCTAATGGACCTCTGGATCATGAGCTCCAATGATACGAGATTAACCGACCAAACTCTTTAGCCTAGCTAATCAACATTCGTTAACCACCGGGACACTCCACTAAAGCCCAGTGGTTGCATTCTCCTCACTGTAGATATATTTTTGTCCACTCGATATAACCATGATTAGTAAGTCGATCCTTCACAGGTCGTTCGTAATTCTGGTGGGTCAAAATTACCGCTTTACCCTGTAATTACCTCTTTGTTCCTTAAGTCCCACCGATCCTCTAATGAACGATTGATTTGTGGTCCAACCAACAAACCGAATCCCTCTCGGGCCAATGAGAGGGGTGGGCCTTTGTTCAAGACACGAGTCGACTTTAAGAAACAACCTCTCTACTAATCCCTAAAGCGGGTAGGAGTGAATTCCATCTTGCGAAATATGTTCCCAGCTCTATCTACCCTGTTTATCCACGAAATGGGAGGCTTATTGAGTCGGCGGTTTAGTGCCACTCTCACCCATGCAAATCTAAGGATAATCTGAATAAGCAGAGTCCATAGAACGCTCGAGGATTAAGATCGAGTTACCTAGGTCATTGTATGTATATGGTTAGTTAAGACAAGAAACGAGTTATAAAGTCTAAGTGACTATTTCGCGGTCGATCTTATGCAAACTCATTGCATGAGGCGCCCCACTCACATGTCTCCACATGAACGATTTAGATCACATCGTTTGTTCTCTACAAAGTGGGCGCGTCCATAGTGTCCCCGGGATAAGGTACCCCCTCATCCTTATACTATAGATGTTCGGCTATAACTTGAACTTGATCCACTTTTATATCACACATAAAGTTCAAGTATTCATCCTATAGCCAAGGGTTCTTTATAGGATTAAGGTTACACAATACACAATATTCAATAACACCTTTACTGAATAAATATCAATAACAACTTTATTGTGAAATAAAATATACATTCAGTTTACAAAACCACGAGTTTTAGGACATAAAACCCAACAGAAAATCTCATCTTCGTTTGTTGGAGTGTATGCCCTAAACTCGTGTCGTTTGTAGCATTTGATGTATTTATAAATAAAAGTTATTGTTGCGTGAAATTTGCAATACCACAAGTGTACGGGTCACATTTTAACATAGTGATTTGAGTTCCAAGTATCGTTCTCAAGAATGATTTTCTAGATTGATTAACTACAAAGATACTAATCCTTAATTTTATCTAAAGAAATAGAAATTTGAGAAAAGGTGAAACAAAAATAAAGTAAATATACAAGTGGAGGCACGAATATGATATAAACGTTAGGGGAATTGATTTCACTAGTTAATTCCTTATTTTAGCACATGCAATTGACTATGGCCGTGAGATTATAAACAAGAAATAAAGACATTCATAAGATTCTCTCGAGCTCTAATGATTCTCATGCATAGCGATAAATCCTAAAGTCTCTTTATGAATTTTAAAAGCATGCAAGGCATTAAACAACTTCTTAAAAACGTTTCCCAAAGAACCCTTCACTGTCGTGTAAGGATTTACTAAGGAGTTTGACAACTTTACTCTAATCTAAGTTTATTCTCTCGAAATCAACTTAAACCAACAAAATCATGCTAAACTTGGCTAGAGAAAAGCAAGCATTAAGACAAAATTACCAAAAATAACTCATTGATCAAAAGTTCAATACAATACTAAAATAAGTTTATAACAAGCTTTATCAATCCCCTAACTATAGAAATTAGCTACTCATAATCACCATAAAAACATGCTAAATCCATAAAGAATCTATAAACTAAACTACAAACTAAGAGGAAGAGAAAGAAAACTCGTTGGT
Source organism: Trichosanthes cucumerina (assembly GCA_036507285.1). NCBI lineage: Eukaryota > Viridiplantae > Streptophyta > Magnoliopsida > Cucurbitales > Cucurbitaceae > Trichosanthes > Trichosanthes cucumerina. The sequence continues at coordinate 71,830,703 of CM071840.1, read as the reverse complement.
GTCGATGTCGGTCTTCGTTTCCGAGCTCCCGTCACAATCTCGGGTCTCCATTCTCGTGCTTGGCCTCCAAGAAATCCTCTTATGCTCCTTTCAGAGTGTATGTCTCAAAAATAGGTCTAAGAATCTATCAAGTTCGACTCCTTTACAAATTGCACATCACATTGTATTTATAAGCTTTATCGGCATGATGTTGCAACCCTAGGGACAACATTGCAACGCCATGCCCTAGGCGCCAAAATAAAAAAAGAAAATTATGTAGCGTTGCAACGCCGTACACAGCGTTGCAACACTGCAACCATAACACGCACTTCTTCTATCGAACTGGCGTTGAGACGCTACAAAGATTCTCGAGGATGGCGTCGCAACCCCCTGGGTTCGGGTCAAAATGTTTGATTTGACTTTCTTCTTCCATTTGCTTCAATTTTTGAGCTCCATTAACTTCGATTTGATCCCGAATACTTCAGTATTTCTCCATTTGCCCTATTAACGCTCTTAACCTGAAATCCAATGATTTAAACACGTGAAAACCCTAAAATTATAACAAAAACTAGCAAAATCTAAGCCTAAGAATAACACATTTTGTGTGCTATCAGTTATTTTTCATCAAACTTTGTATCTCACATTTCAAACTTAATCCAATAAACTAAGTCCAGGGTCATTCATATCTATGAGATCTTGAACAGTGTGTAGTGGACACACATGTAGGATCACGTTCGAGTAAAATGACCCGAATGGTCTACAGTATACGGATAGGGTTGGGAACCTCATCCTGGTAACACTGTGGATGCGACCCACTTTGTATTTGATACAAACGAGGCGATCCAGCTTGTTCATGTAGTAGACGTGCGAGTGAGGGCATCCTGTACAATGAGATTGTGCAAGACCGGACTCCTGTCTGCGAGGGGTTGTCCTTAGACTAGTACGGGTGAGAGTGTGCCTGAGTTGCCACTTGATATGCCTACCTTTTCAGGGGCAAAACTGTTGGGTTTTATGTCCTAAAACTCGTGAGTTTGTAAACTGAATGTATATTCTATTTTGCAATAAAGATGTTGTTGAGATTTATTCAGTAAAGGTGTTATTGAATAAAGTGAATTGAATATTTTGAAACCCTAATCCAATATAGAACCCATGGCTATAGTATGTATACTTGAACTTTATGTGTGACATAAAAGTGGATCAAGTTCAAGTTATAGCCAAAACGGTCTATAGTATAGGGATAAAACTGGGTACCTTATCCTGGGGACACTATGGACGCGACCCACTTTGTAAAGTACAAACAATGTGATCCTGAATCGTTCATGTGGAGACATGCGAGTGGGGGCGTCCTATGCAATGAGTTTGCATAAGACTGGACCGAGAAATAGTCACTTAGACTTTATAACTCCGTTTACTGTCTTAACTGACTATATTCATATGATGACCTAGGTAACTTGATCTTAATGTTGAGCATGCTATGAACTCCTGTTTATTCGGATTATCCTTAGATTTGCATGGGTGAGAGTGGCCTGAGACTGCCGACTCAATAAGCCTCCCATTTCAGGGATAAGATCGGGTAGATAGCTGGGAACATAGTTCTGCAAGATGAAATTCACTCCTACCCGCTTTAGGGATTAGTAGAGAGGTTGTTCCCTTAAGTGCTGACTCCGAGTCTTGAACAAAGGGCCCACCCCTCTCATTGGTCCGAGAGGGATTCAGTTTGTTGGTTGGACCACAAACCAATTGTTCATTAGAGGATCAGTGGGACTTAAGGAACAAGAAGTAATTACTGGGGTAAAACGATATTTTTGACCAAATTGTAATTCTGAACGACACATGAAGGATCAACTTACTAATCATGGTTATATCGAGTGGACAAAAATATATCTACAGTGAGGAGAGTGCAACCACTGGGCTTTAGTGGAGTGTCCCGGTGGTTAACGAATGTTGATTAGCTAGACTAAAGAGTTTGGTCGGTTAATCTCGTATCGTTGGAGCTCATGATTTGTAGGTCCATTAGGTCCCCTTACTAGCTCGGACTAAGCCTTGTAACTTTTTGAGAGAAAAGAATTTGAATTGTTCAAATTCGGATTTGGGAGAAAACGTTAATTATATGTGATATACTTAACGTGTCACAGTTTAATTATGAATTAAACTACAATAAAGAAGAGGTGAAAATGTTTAAATATGATTTAAATATTTGTTCGATTTATAACATGAATAGAGATTCATGTTCGAACTGGTCGATTTAAGAAATCGGGATTGGTCCAATTATTTAATTTGATATTTGATATTAAATTAAATAAATTATTTAAAATTAATTAATTAAATTAATTTTAATTTTATATTAATTTTATATTAATTTTGGAATTAAAATTAAATGAAAATTCAAAATTGGATTTGGGTTTTCAATTGAACCAAAATAAAAAGTGTGAATCACCTTTTTCCTTTTTCAAATTCACAAAAATTGAGCACCTCCTTCTTGTTTAATCCTTCTCATCTTCTTGCTGTCATCTTCTCCTAGCTTGAAGAAGCTTTTGGTTTCTTTAATTGAAGAAGAAACCATTAGATTTAGTAGGATTTTTCAGAATTGACAGAATTCACGTTTTTGAGACCTTTCTCCCATCTCTTTTCAAATTCTCTCTATCAAAGATCCCACAATCTGTTCCAAGAGCTGAGGATAGTAGGGAAGACACTAGAGGTTGTCCACAAAGTGTTTGTGACAAGAAATTTCCCATGGATTAGGAGAATTTTGAACAACAAAGGTATGTGTTCATACTCTCTGTTTTTCCAGTTTTGAGCATTCTTTTTATTTCGTAAAATTGATCAACTTAGAGTGTTCAAGATCCAAAATTGCTTCCGCTTTCTTAATCTACACTCTTTCAAAAACCACGTAGGTAGCTGGGGACTTGACTACGCAAGAAGGAATTCACTCGTTCTCGCGCTAGGGAAACTAGAGAGCTTGTTCCCTTAAGGGCCGACTCTAGGGCTTGAACAACGGGGCCCCACCCTCTCACTGGCCTGAGAGAGACGTTGTTTATGGTAGGACCATAAGCAATTTGTTCATTAGAGGAGCAGTAGTACTTAAGGTGCAAGAGATATGCACATGGGTAAAACGGTAATTTGACCCAACTGCGACTACAAACAATATGTGAAGGGTTGACTCATGGGTATTGGTTATATCGATGGACACAACTGGTCTTTACAGTGAGGAGAGTGCAACTACAAGTCTATAGCGGAGTGACCTCGTAGTTAATGAATGTTGATTGACAGGATCAAAGAGTTTGATCAATTAATCTCGGATCTGATGGGAATCAGATCCCTGTGAGCAGCGAAACCATGGTTAAAATCGTTATTGTTTGATTGTTTTGGTTTACTAGAAATACCAGTACGTTGGTAAAATACAAAGACAAACATTTAATTACTAATCTAATTAGACATGGAACTAAAACATGCAAACATGTTGTTTTCAAAACATTAAACTAAAAGGGAATTCGAAATATTACCTTTGTAGTTTCCACACAAATCAACACAACAACTCTTTGCTCCAAGAGTACAACAACACAACAAACCACAGTTGTTTATGTTTCAACAGAACACTACCACTTGGAGAACCTCCTATTCTCTGAGAAACTTAGATCTACCCTTTGTGGGAAGGGATCCAACAATTGGAAGAGAAGGAGAAGGGAATTGATTGAGAGGGAGTTGAGAGAGCAATTCCACAATTGCACAGAATGATCGATTATTCATTCCCCTTCTCACCAGGAGAGGAGAAGAAAAGTTCTCTAGATAACTCCTCACTCTCTATCTAGAGGAAATTGGGAAGTGGTGGGAACGTGTCATCTAGACACGTTCCTAATTAATAAATAAATAAATAAATAAATAATTAAAATTAATTAAATTATATTAAATTATATTTAATTTAAATATCACATTAATTAATTAAATGATTAAATCACATTTAATCATTTTACCGTATAATCTATAATTTAATTTACATCTTATGCACATTAAATTTTAATCTATAGTTTTCAAATATGAATCACATTCACATTTAAATTAATACTTGAGCTCTTTCAAATATTTAATTCTCTCAAATAATTTAATATGAATCATATTCACATTAAATTTATAATATAAAGTTCCAAAACTTTATATTATAACGTATCTATATACATAAATTTATTCCCTAATGAATTTGAACATTTCAAATTCAAAATGATCTAAGAACCCTTTACAAGCTAGAAGGTGGACCTAATGGACGTACAGATCAGAAGTTCCAACGATACGAAATTATTCGGTTAATCTCATTAACCTCATAATCACCATTCGTTAACTGCGGGAACACTCCACTAAAGTCCCACAACTGCACTCTTCTCACTGCAGATATATTTCTGTGTCCACGAATATTGACCAATAACAACAAGTCAATCCTTCACGAATGTTCGTAACACCAGCTGAGTCAAATTACCGTTTTACCCCTGGGTTACATCTTGTACCTTAAATACTAGTGATCCTCTAATGAACAATTTGTTTGTGGTTCTATCAAAAAACAGAAGTCTTTCTTGAGCCAATGAGAGGGTCGAGCCCTTTGTTCAAGTCCCGGAGACACCACTTAAGGGAACATTTATCTACTTACCCTAGTAGGTGGGAATGAGTAAATTCCATCTTGCTAAGTTAAGTCCCCAATTGTTCACTTGGTCTTGTCCCCAAGAAGGTTGGCATATTGAGTCGGCGAATCTGGCCACTATCACTCATACTAGTCAAAGGACAATCCCTCGCAAACAGGAGTTCGTAACCTGCTCAGGATTGAGATCAAGTTGCCTAGGTCATCCTAGTGAAATAGAAACCTAGCTAGTCAACGGAGTTACATCTAGTGGTTACTATTTCGCGGTCCAGTCTTATGTAATCTCATTACATAGAATATCCCCACTCACATGTCATCTACACGAACACGTTAGGATCACAGTGTTTGTATCATATACAAAGTGGGTCACATCCATAGTATTATCAGGGTAAGGTACCCAAACCTTATCCCCTTACTATAGACCCTTTAGGCTGTATCTCGAACCAAGATCCTTTATATGTACACTACATTCAGTTCAAGAGACATTTTACAGCCTTGGATGTTAGTTTATTGGATTTTGGGTTAAAACAAAGGGCAATATCATAAATAACGAACAATAACTCTTTATTGAAATAATAACTCTTTATTACAAAAAATTAGAACAAAATTACAAACTACAAGTTTTAGGGTATAAACCCCAACAAACTCACACTTGAACTAAAACTTTAGTGAGTTACATTAAAATCTAAAACAGTGGTTATAGAGATACAAAAACAATAAACTAGGGCATCCATTTACCCATTACATATCTTCCATTTGCCGTAGATTAGCCTATGTACAAATTTCGTAGACCTAGACTTTCCAGATGACCCTCAAACACTTTAGCCGTGAGAGTCTTTATAAGCGGATCAACAATGTTGTGCTCCAAAGCGATATTCGTGACTGTCACATCTCCTCGTTGCACTATTTCTCGTATCAGGTGATACGTCCCCTCAATGTGCTTGACTCGCTTATGGCTGCAAGGTTCCTTTGAATTGGCTACCACACTACTGTTGTCACAGTATAAGGTGATGGAAAATTCCATATTTGGAACGACTTTCAAATCAGTAAGAAATTTCCAATGACATGGTCTCTTATGTTGCAATAAAAAGGTCGAGTTTTCAGTCCATTGTGTGTGTGTGTTTTTAGTGAGGAGGCCTTGTTTGTCGATGATAGAGACTAGAATTTCTTTGTTTCTTAGAAAACAAGAACCTCCAACTTTTCTGGACTTTTGTTCTTTCAAGTAATGAGGTTCACTATCTTTTTTCTCTATGTTATTATTGGCATTGATTCATTCTCATTGTCTTCTTATAATGCCACAATATGAGGCCTTTCTTTCTTCTCTTGGGAACTTGAGGTGTGGTTAGTGTATGAATTTGCTGCTCATTTAAATTTAGAATCTTAGGAACGTTTTGAGGTATTGAATGAGTTATAATATGGAGTTATATAATTTGTATTTAGGTCATTTAGGATGCAGAATTATTTAGTTTTGATTATAATAATATGTGTTTGAAATGGAAGAGTATTTCATAAACTATTATAATCTACGACTCAAATAGTGCTTAATGTCTATGTATTGATCTAATAGTTGAATCATGGACGTTGAATTCAGGTTAGAGGCAAGTTGTGGCCACCATACGTGTATCGATTCGCTAAACGAGTTGGATTTCATATACTTTGAGTAGAGAATTAATTTTCAAACTTTTAATTTTTATTTGAACTTGGATAAGTGATGACATTAACAAACAAAAACCTTCAAAGCACTCAATATTAAATTATAGAACGACGAAACTCAGTCATAATTCAAAGTCAAGCAAAAGAACTAATACTCATGAATGCTCAAACCAACAAGAATTAATACTCGTGAATGCTCAAACCAACAAGAAAACATAAGAAGAGTAAAAGAATCAATATTCAAGAATGTGATAACTAGCCACAAATCTGTAAAAGATTGATTGAAGGTATTAATTTTACTAGTATGAACTAGATAAATGGTAATATATACCACATCACAAGAGCTGACCATTTCGAGTATCGCTTAGTGGATAAGTACACTAATTACCATTCTAAAAGTCGATGATTCGATCTTCCATCCCTGCATTTAATTGTTGGACTCGAAAAAAAAGTAGTGTTTAATGTACTATAAGTTGACTTGGTTTGGATTTTTGGATTAGATTATAATGTCACACTATAAAAGATGATATTGCAATTTATAACTCTTGTATGTGTTCTTGGCAAAGCTATGAGTCCACATTTGGGTCACTCATCCATCAAACTTGTTAAAGCTTGCTCTCATAAGCCATGGTTAAAAACGATAAGATAAAATCTCATTACTTTGTTTTTTTTCTTTCTTTGTTTTTAAAAGGAGTGATGTTGACAAAAGAGTCTATTGTCAATTTGATGACATAATATAAAAAATGAGAAAGGGCAGAAATGAAACATAAAGTTTATTCCTTAGATTGACCTAATAAAATTTGTCCCCTAAAAAAAAATTGTAGCTCCACCCTTTACAGAGAGACCTTATTTATATATATATTTTTTCAACAATGGTATGTCAAACTTTGAAAGCACCATTAGAATAGAATCTAATGGAAAAGGGAGCAAAGAAAAAAGAACCTTATCCTTTGGAAAGAGGGGAGGGACATGTGTGTCACAAAATTCTGTGGTTATAATTTTTTTTAATTGTATAATTGTACGTGGTAACTTATTTTATGTCAACTTAAAACATAACTCAACTGACATAAAATATGTCTCATTGACTAAGAGTTTAAAAGTTCGAAAGATTCTAAAAATTTTCTGATCAAAATTAAGTGAGACACTAATGAGAGGTATAGAGGTATAGAGAGAGAAAGAAGTTAGAAAGACATATGGACAAAAGTTTAGAGAGAGAGAGGAAATTAGATAAAGACAAAATTCAGAAAGAGAGAAGGTGAAGGAGAGCTAAAAATTTTAGAGAAAAAAACTAGGGTTAAAGAGAATGAGAGACAAAAATTTTAGAGTGAAAAAGAAAGTTGAGAGGACAAAATTTTGAAGGGAAAAATGTAAAATTTTAGAGAAAGAAGGCAAGAGAGTACTTGATTAATATTCTTTGTAAGCTGCTTTTAAAAATATTGTTTCACCTCTAAGCATTAATTACTATAAAAAAAAAGCATCCTAGCAATCTTAAATAAATAAGATACAAGTTCTTAGAAAAAAAAAAAACTTTATACCTATATTTATTTGGTTTTGTTAATGATTCCAATGTTAGCCTAATGAAAATATTGAAGCTTAAAAAATGAGATGCTTCTCACCCTTTTCTTTCTTTAAGTTTCTTTCTAGTTTCATGATGGAAAAACATTTTATTCAACTTTGTTTTTATTTTTAACAAAAATGAATGGCTAAATGAGAAAGATTCATAAAAATAGAATGCCTACTGTTATGGACACAAAGGGTGGCAAAAATGAAACATACAGTAGAGTTACAAAATTGATGTAGGTGTAATTTGCATATCTTATCTTCTAATGACAGATCGAACGGTTGATGTACTAATTAAAGTCTTTCAAATGGACAATTCGATAAACTCATCAACAAGCTCGCTACGGAAGATATCTACAAACCAATTTGGAGGGGAGTGTTGAATTTCCTTTATATCTTCAAAATAAGTTCCGTTTGATAACTATTTAGTTTTTTATTTTTTATTTTTGAAAATTAAGCTTAAAAATACTAATTCTACCAATGAATTTCTATGTTTTCTAATCTACTTTGTACCTATGTTTTCAAAAACTAAGCTAAGTTTTTTAACACTAAAAAAAGTAGTATTCAAAAACTTGTTTAGGTTTTTAAAATTTGACTGGAAACTTGAATAGTTCCTCAAGAAAGATGGAAAGGAGAAATTCTAGAAAAACAAGCATAATTTGTAGGATTTTTGACAATATATTAGAAGTGAAATTGTCCCACATCGAAAAAGTGCATAGAAGTGATGGACTCCTGAAACTATAAAATGAGCCTATGACTTTGGTTTCAAAGAATCACAGTTAGAAATAATTTAAGTTTGATGTACTAGCTCTAGTTAAATTCTCTCAAGGGTGTGAGTGGTATAAAGCTTTGAGAGAGTGTTTTTGTAATTGGGGTTAGGGAGAGAATTTTGTATGATTGCAACAATTTTTCACATAGTGAAATTTATTTCTGTTCGTGATTTTTTTTTTCAAGTAGTATCGGGGCCTAAAAGTTTGGCATTGATGTCTATTTAGTCCATGAGGTCTAGACAACAGTGCTAGATGGAACCATATCGCTAAGACCTTATATTCTTCACTGTTATTAGAGCGTGGAAACTCAAATTAAAACGATAAAGATGTGGATTCTCCTTTTGATAATTTCAAAAACGATTCCTACGCCACTATCTTCCTTTGTCGTGGATGATTCATTAAAGATAGTCTCAATGACCATTTTTGACTAATGAAAAAGTGACCATGACCATTTTTTACTAATGAAAAAGTGACCATGACCATTTTTTACTAATGAAAAAGTGTCATGACAATTTATTCTTGATTGGACTGAAATATATTGATAAAATACACCCAAAAAAGGACAAACACAAGAAGTTAGCTCATAGAAGAAAGACCCTATTATAGTGGAATAAAAGAGAAATCTGAAAAGAACAAGGAACACAAATGATGAAGGCTACCAAAAGTTGTGAGTGCCTTGCATTTTCAAGGTAGATGTAGATGCAACAAGATGTGAAATCTTAAAATGCATATTCATCCAACAGACTTAGCTGGAACAATAATTGCAAACTATGCCCCTTATCCTTTTCTTTCAAGGTCAAATAACCTCACAAACTAAGGGCATAATCTAGTATGCCAATATTACAATTTTGAGTTTCTACGATCCCAAGGGCATGTTGGGAATGAGTATGGGTTCCTTGGCCCATTACAAATCTATAAGAAAGATAGTGAAGTTGTCCCACATCCATCCGGTCGGATGGGCGGGTTCTGGTAAATGCGCGAAAAAAAGAAATTTTTTATTACTTCTCCATCCATTTTTCTTGGCATTAAATATTTTACCGATTAGGAAATAATACCTCTCATTAACTCATTATTATTTAAAAAACGGTTTTACCTTCTAAAAATATTTTTTTGGATCAAGATCTCTCCATCTTGTGCTTGGTGTGAAAAAAAGCGATGCTCGCTTTTTCGTTCTTCCATTCTTTTGATTTCTATCTTCATTTTGAGCAAAGATTGATTTGATTCAAAATCCTTCTCTAATGAGTGCACGTTCGAGGTGGATGTTGTGTTAACCTTGGGGAGCAACTGACAAAACACGATTCGCACTGAGGTCGTGTCGAATTTTCTTTCAAAGCAGTGGTTCCACGACATAACGATCTAATTCCAGATTCACTAGAAGAAAAAAGGGTTTTAATGACGGGCAATGCCCGTCATTAAAAGGGCTTTGATAATGACGCGCGCGTCCGTCATCTATGCGAGTGTCATTGTATGTTACAATGGCGACGGGCGATTTAATGACGGGCATTGCCGTCATTAAAAGTGACCGTCATTATAACATATAATGACAGAACATTTTAATGACGGGCAATGCCCGTCATTAAAGGTTTTTGACCGTCATTAAATGTATCATCATTATAACCTATAATGACAGACACTTTTAATAACGAGCATTACCGTCATTGTTTTGTTCGTAATTTAAGAAAAAAAAAAAATTGTTGTTTGTCTCAATCACTCTAACAAAAATATTAATATTTTGTAAATTTTGTACAAAAAATCTCAATACTAATATATTTTTACACAAGTAATCTTACAAACTTAACTTTAATTAATAAAATATAAAGTAGTATTAAAAGAAGTGTATTACATGTCGGAAAAATATATATACAAACTACATTTTCTGAACAACCATGTCACTCGTCATCCGCTGTGAACTGGATGAGCAATTACTGTTTTTTGACGCCATCGGCTTCATGTTCATCAAGCGTCCTTCACCACGATGATTAATAATTCATCAATTTCATCAAGAAATATAGTAGATTGTGCATGATGCCTAGCAAGCTCAAATAAGACCTTGATGGATTTCTCTGAATCACCTATTAAAGAAATTGAAGCGAGAAAGCTTAAGAGACAAAGCAATTGATTAAGATAGAAAATCATCAGATGCAGAGTGGTGAAATGAAATGATTACACTCCTAAAAGAGAATGGTGCATGAGAATTAATAAGATTTTGGTTTTACCATTTAAGTTATGCAAGAATTCTCACTCCCAGCTTATTTATTTATCTTTGTGATATCATATTAAAAAAATGGCACAAAATAGTTTAAATTAACAACGGTCAATTCTTTGATAACACGCTTTCATAAAGAATAAAAATAGCTACAACCTAAAGAACATAAACTCAGTTACAACAACTTTTGCAAGCATCGTCTGAATAATTAACATGAATAGTTAATCTAAATAAGGCAAAAATAGATCATAGGACCTTCATTACAGTTCAAAATTAGTAATATAAGAAAACTCAAAAATGTAAAGTGATCAAAATAAAAATATAAAAAGTGACAGATTATGGAACACGATATACACTAAGATTATGGGACACGGTATACACTTTTCAATCAGATTTCTCGATCATGCAGGTGCAAGTGCCTTTACAAGAAATGACCAAAATTTATCTAGGTTTTAAGAGGAAGGTTGCGTAAGCTATCATTGCCGAATGTCAAAAAAATGGATTTATAAACTAGTTTTGAAAGTTTGTATGAAATAATGATTCACGAAAACATGGAACTCCTTTAGTAATAACTCCAGGAAGAGTTTATTTGAGTTTAAAGGGATTGATAAAGGAAAAGAGAGGCCTTTCTACTGAAAAGCATAATAAAGATTTCAACTAAAACCTACATACCTTTTCTGTTCCAGGAGGGCCAAAGAGAAGGATCCCTTTCCATAGAGATAGGAGACCCCAAAAATGACTATAAAGGAGATATATGAGTTTAATAATGGTTCAAGAGAAAACTCTAATATAAATGCAATACAGAAAAATAAAGTTTCAAAAAGGTCATAATATAAACTTCAATTCAGAAATTCCATACAAGCATATATGTCCAACATCACATTTAACCATGAATTTTATATATCAACCACCAATAGAGCAGTAAATAGAAAAGTCCAATTTCATATTATTGCTTTCACTTAAATCTATCATTGTTAGGTCATGGGATAAATTTTTAACAGAAGTAGAAACAGTTTGCAAACAAAATTAGCACTAAAAAAAATTTATTTAGGTGGTAGTAGGCTTGAATTTTCATCTAGGAGTTGTTCGTTTGTATGGAATATAGATGCTCGACATCCTAGGATGCTTGGGAACCTATAGACTTAACATTCTTGGATTGTTTATTTGTGTTACTAAAAAATCCTGCAAGGGTAACAGATGATCGATTTGCAAGATTTTTGTATAGTACCTTATGAACATAATTACCATTATATGTTAAATGTTTTAACTGCTAAACTATGATGAAATAAGTCCATAATACACTAATGAAAATAACTCACTTGGGGGTATTTTATTGGCATGACCATCGCTTCTTCCTTGAGTAAGCATTTGGCATGTTCTAAACCTTTGATGCTTTCCCACTCAATATCTGGATTTCCACAAATTATATCCCTAAATAAGGCAATGTAGGACAATATAAGGATGCCTGAGAAAATTGTTGATAAAATGATAATGCATTAGCTAAGCAATCCATATATTTTGAATCATTAAAGATAACTTCAGTTGATGTGTACCACTTTGTCAGTTACCTGGTAATGCTTTCAGCTAAGTTGTGCATTTATGCATATTCAAATGGAGGAAGCAAAGGCTTTTGTCTGAAAAGGTGAATAATAATGATAACAATTAGATATGCTACTTAATCACAACAAACCATTAATTTCAAAATGAATTAATAGACAACATCAAAATGGAAGTTCCTAGTATCTTAGAAGCTCTATCATCCAAATGACCTAACAATTTCAAAGAGAAGAATGAAACAACTAATAAAAGCAAATTAGATTCAATAACAAAAGAAAATGCACCCAAACCGATATCTTCTATCTTTGGAGTAATATCTATCGTTAGGATTCAAAAATCAAGACAAATATATATTATTCAAACTAACACAAATAATTTGAGTTATGTAGATTTAGGATTCAAAAAATCAAGGCATATATATAAAATTTAAACTACCTCCTAGATTTCAATACCCAAACAAATAAACTTAGTAGATTTGAATTTCAAAAAATGAAAGGTAACTATAGCAGCTTAACATAGTTTAAAAAAATGTAACTCACCTTCATCATGACAGAACAATAACTGAATAAACAGAAGAGAGTTATCCAATCTCTTAAGGTTTTTTTCATTTCACTACCACAAATTTGAGACTTAATCACATTAATTTTTACCTACATAATTTTTTTTTGTATGTATATTCTTCCTCAAAATTAAACTTCATTGGACATTTAATTTCTTCTAATAGTAGTATTTGATCCATTTCTCTTTTTAATGAGTACCCCCATCCTCTATTTTTTAGTAGAGAAAAGAAAAATCATTCACTATCGTAGATATATCTAACAAATAAAAGAATCGAAAAAATTAAAAATGAATACAACAGTTCAATTCATTTTTGTTATTATTAATCTCACTTCCTAAAAGGAAGAACCAATATATGGGCAATGGAAACAATAATTTAAATAAGGAAAAAAGCAGCTTGATATATAGCCACTAACCCTTGGATGGAAGGGAAGAATGAGGCGATCAAGAAAGTCCTCCCCCTAAACAGGATAAAATGTCCGAAGACCTTTTCATTACAAACAAAGCGAAGGCGCTACTTTGGCACCACCCTAGAAAATTTCCACCACTTTATCGTCCACATCGTGCAATTGCAAACTTAGAGAACTTCATATCCCAAATACCTTAAATATTTGGCTACATTTCAATACAGAATAGCAGATCGACACATACACACAAAAACATTCATCATTTCCAAACAAAAGATCTATCATATTTATCCCAATAATGTAAATTTTCATGAGTCATGAAAAAAAATAAAAAAAAAAATAGAGAAACATTCACCCACTTTCTTCCATCGTGATTGACAGCAAGATGAAACGAGTACCAAGATTACTTGTTGGCGAGGGATGGTCTGTTCGGGGAGAAGTTAAATCTTGTTGGAAGTTTTAGATAAAAAATCTAAAATTTCCACAATACGATTTTAGAGTTGATCGTACCCATTAGACGAACATGATGTATAATTCCAGAGGTGTAGTTCTTGAGGCCTTCAAAGGGATAAAGTTGATCGTAGACAAGAGAATAACCCTCTGCTTGGTTATCCATTGGCATTCTGAACTTCCCATACATGACAATACTCGCGACTCTTTCGGGATCAAGAGGTTGAATGTCGTCTCCAATTTGAAAGTCCCCTGCAAATCAATCGAAACTCACTGAATCGAACTAATGACTCACATAAGCTCGCTAAACCCAACTCTCTTTGGAGAATAAGCTCTTCAAAGAAAATTCAAATTGATCATTTTCTAAAGAATTCTAGCGGTTTCTAAATTAATCACATCTATTCCTCACGTTGGAAAGGGAAATTGATGCGTTTCATACGTGCAAAAACTTGCAACCTTTCAATTACAAACTGCAAACTCCTCGCCAGAATTATCAATTCGAGAAACAATTATTAAATGTGACTTAACAATATGGAAAGTTTATTCGATATGGTCATTAATACCCAATGCATGTTCATTTCCAAAAAGTCTCTCCAATTCGAGCATATGTCATGAGGGGTGTCTTCTACGCATTTTGTCAAACACTAAACCTACACACAATCACCCGAAAAAAATTTCCAGAGTTTACTCAACGAAGCTTGCCAATTAAGCAATATCACACAATTCAATATCATAACAGGGGAATTGCTAATTTTGAGCAAGCAAAAGCATCTTCAATCAAACAATTGCGGGAAAAAACAAACAAACAAACAAGCAAGTTCACGGCTAAATTACGAGCAATCAACACAATTGCTTAACCATATTCAAAACGATCAAGAAGAAGAATTTGAAGAAACACAGTAATCAAAGAAATCCAAACGAGTCATAATCGTGAGAGAGAGACACGAAAATCATCTCGGCTCAAACCGCCCACCATTCTTCTGGAACTCTCGGATCGATTTCCGTGAAGTCCTCACCCATCCTCAAAAGCTCTTATCAAGTGGGACAGCGATTCTGAGCTTAAACGACCTTCTTCCATGGTGGTCTGAATTCTCCCATGAACCGAACAACCCCTCAAAACAAACAACCCAGAGAGGAAAAAAAGCGGCGAATGGGAAGAGACCCATTTGCACTGGTTCGAAAATTCTCACAACCTGGATGAAAACTAAGCGGTGGGATGACAAGAAATGAGAGGGAAATGGATTTAAATAAGAAAAGGGATGAAAATGAAAATCAAATGGAAGGGATAAAAATAACAAACACGCCAGCATTTTCCATGTGAAGGCAACCACAATGAATGCATGAGAACGACGATCTGACTACAAGTGATCTTCGATTTCACAACTTTAAGAAGCGAGCAAATGCGACTAAGACACAAGAGGAGCGAAAGAGCGATAGCCAAAGGGAGGAGTGGTAGAGAGCAAGGACGACGGAAGGAACGCAGCAGAGAGAGAGAGCAATGATGGCTAGGTCGAGAGAGAGAAATTTGTGAGTGTTTCACAAAGACAAATATATTTGAAGCTAATTTCGTAGATGAGGTTTCTATCTCTCTTTATGATGACCGACATCATTGATGCCCGTCATAAAATATTTCAATTTCTTAAAATTACCATCGTTCTCCGTGTTTTTCATATGTCCGTCATCGTAACCATCCGCAAAATTTTTAAGTGTGTCATTAAAAGTCTGATTTGTTGTAGTGATTTCTTCAGACAACAATTTGAAAGCAAATTCCTTCTGATGTTGATCAAATCTCGAAAGGTTCTTCTAAATCTGTCAAAGTTCGAGCCACTCAATGGAGCAAATTACTATCATTGGTCCCAGAAGTTGTTGATCTTCTTCGAGCAATTGGAGGTTGACTATGTCCTTATCACAGATTGTTCGAACAGACCTAAGTTGGTTGTCGTCACTGATCTAGGCGCGTCAAACGATGTAGAGTCTGTCTTTGCTCAATCCAAACCAACCTTCGATATTGATCCTGAAAAATTTGAGAAAGACAATAAGATAGTTTGGGGTCATCTACTCAACCACATGACAGATTTCCTGTTCGATCTGTTCGTCGTCCAAAAATTTGCAAAGGTAATATGGAGTACTCTTGAATCCAGATATGGTGGAGACGATGTTAGCCGAAAAAAAATACATCGTCGGTAAGTGATTGCAGTTCCAGATGATGGACGATAAACTAGTGATGGACCAGGTTCATGAGTACGAGAATCTGGTGGCCAACGTACTGTCCGAGGAGATAAAAATATGTGAAATTCTTCAGGCAAACGTTCTATTTGAAAATTTTTCACCCTCATGGAGTGGCTACCATAATCACTTGAAATACAAGAAGAAAGATTTGACCTTGCAAGAATTGATCTGTCATATGCGCACTGAAGAAGCCAACAAACAGAAAGATAAACTGAAGTCTGAATTTTTTAATTATATCAATGCTAATTTAGTTGAATCTTTCGTTGCATCAAAAGACAGGTTCAAAAATAAAGGAAAACAGATTGCGAGAGAAAAAACATCGCAAAAGAAGGGACATCAATTTAAAATTGTTGGTGGACAAATTGGGAAGTCCAAACTGATATGCTATGATAGCACACAAAATGTGTTATCCTTACGCATATACTTTGCTAGCTTTCATGATAATTTCAGAGCTTTTACATGTTTAAATCATTGAATTTTAGGTTAAGAGCTCTAACAGATCATTTGGAGATACTTTGGAGTACTCGGGTTAATTTCAAGGCTTTTAGAGCTAAAAATGACATCAAGTGGAAGGAGAAGGACCAATTCAAGCTTGTTGACCTAAGGTGACGGCGTTGCAACGCCATTCTGGATGTCACAACGTTGATGTTGCGGTTAATTGGCATAGTGAAACTGTGAAGACGACATTGCAACGTTGCTTTGCAGCATCACAATGCCGAATCGATAAGGTGCGCGTGAGTTAGGGTAGCAGCATTGCAACGTTGTCCTCATCGTTGCAACGCCGCAATAATTTCTATAATTGTTTATCTCTTAGGGCACGGCGTTGCAACGCCGCCCATGGCGTCCGTGCTGAATTTTTGTATAAATGGAATATGATGTACCCATTGCAAGGGGAGCCGAATTCTATAGAATTTTAGACCTATTTTCGATTCTTATTCTAAAAAAGGAGCAGAATATACTGTTATTTGGGGGGTCAAGAACGTGTGAGGAGGCTTGAGATCGTGACGGGAGCTCGAGAACGAAGGACCGGTATCTTCGCCGATGAGTTTTCTTCCTTCTTCCTTTTCGTTTGTAGTTTTGTTATAAACTCTAGTATGACATTAGCTTGTTTTGATAATGATTATGAGTAGCTAATTGTCGTAGTTAGGGGATTGATTAGCTTGTTTTGATAGTGATTATGAGTAGCTAATTGTCGTATTTAGGGGATTGATTAACATGTTTTGAACTTATTAAAGTATGTATTGAACTTATGTTTGTGTTGCTTTATTTTTTGCAATTCTTTCTTAAATTACTTGCTTTCTTTGGCCAAGTTTAGAATAAGTTGATTCGATAGAATAGACTTAGATTAGAGCAAAGTTTCCAAAACCCTTAGTAATTCTGAGCACGAAAGTGACTCGGGTTCTATGGGAAACGTTTTAAGAAGTTGCTTAATGTCATGCATGCTTTTAAAATTCATAAGGTAACTTTAGGATTTATTGCTATGCATAAGAATCATTAGTTCTCGAGAGATTTTTTTGAATATCTTTACTTCTTGTTTATCCCACACTCATAGTCAATTGCATGTACTAAATAAGGAAATAACTTGTGAAATCAATTCCCCTAACAATTCTTGCATATTCGTGTCTCCACTTTTATATTTACTTTTCTATCTTTGTTTTCACCTTTTTATCAAAGTTTTGTTACTTTAGATAAAATTAAGAATTAGTTTCTTTGTAGTTCAATCTAGAAAACCATTCCTAAGGACGATGCTCTGAACTCTAAATCACTATATTAAAACTTTACTCGTACACTTGCGGTATTGCAATATAATTTTACGCAACATGCTACGTTTGTGGCAAATCAAAACACAAATCATATCAATGTAACCAGAGGAAAGGAAGACCAAATAAAAATCCTAGAGCTGCCAGACCTACTCCACAAGCCAACATTGTGGAAGATGAAACCATTGTCGTTGTGGTTGTAGAAACGAATCTGGTGGAAAACAAGCCAGACTCAATTCTTGACACTGGAACTTCGAGGTATTTCTGCTCAAACTGAGATTTTTTCCATGACTTTCAAGATACTTTAGATGGTGAATGTGTGTTCATGGGCAACTCAACCACTGCTGGAGTTCTTGGAAAATGGGAAGATTTTACTAAAACTTATCTCTAGAAAAACTTCATATCTCTCAGTGATATATTGTATGTTCTTTCATTGCGTAGGAATTTGGTGTCTGGGAGTTTATTGAACAAAGTTGAGCTCAAGATTGTGTTTGAGGCTAACAAGGTTATTATCACAAAAAAAAAATGGTGGCTTTGTTGGTAAGGAATATTTAGCTGATGGTTTGTTTGTTTTCAATATTGTTTATGTTCTTACTGCAATGAATGAAAATTCCTCTCGTTTTGCTTGGCATAGTAGATTAGGGCATATATGTTGGAATTTATGCCCTAAACAAGTGTAGTTTTGTAATTATCATTGCACAAATAAATAATGTTGTTATTTATTATATTCTCGCACATAAATCTAAATCCAATAAACTAAGTTCCAAGGTTATAATAATAGATCTTGAACATTTATGTAGTAGACATAAGTTGGATTAAGTTGTTCAAGTATAACCTAAAAGGTTTATGGTATATGCATAGGGTTGAGAACCTTATACTGGTAACACCATGAATGTGATCCGCTTTGTATTTGGTACAAACGAGGTAATCCAAATCGTTCATGTGGTAGACATGCGAGTGGGGGCATCCTGTATAATGAGATTATACAAGACCATACCGCGAGTTATTAACCTACTAGAGTAACACTGTTATCAAGATAGGTATAATAATTCATAGATGATCATTAGTGACTTGACCTGAATCCTGAGTAAGCTACGAACTCCTGCTTATGAGGTTTGTCCTTAGACTAGTATCGGTGAGAGTGGCCTGTAGCCGACTCAATAAGCCTACCTTCTCAGGGACATAACTTTGTAAGTAGCTGGGAACTTAACTATACAAGAAAGAATTCACTCATTCCTGAATTAGGGAATCAGATAGGTTGTTCTCTTAAGAACTGAATCTAGGTCTTGAACAATGGGGCCCCACCTTCTTACTGGACTTAAGAAGGATCAAGTTTTATGGTAAGACCATAAACTGGTTGTTCATTAGAGGATCAGTGGAGCTTAAGGAACAAGATGGGGTAAAACGGTAATTTGACCCAGCTGTGATTATGAACAACCTGTGAAGGGTCGACTCACAAGTATTGATTATGTCAGTGGATATAACATAGTCTACAGTGAGGAGAGTGCAACTATGGTCTATAGTGGAATGACTTATAGTTAATGAATGTTGATTAATTGAATCAAAGAGTTTGATCGATTAATCTTGTATCATTGGAACTCATGATCTGTAGATCCATTAGTCCTTCTGTTGGCTCAACATGGAAATAAGAAGGGTTTATAGTTTGGAGTGAGATTGAAATGTTCAATTTCATGTTTAAAGGGATATGCCAATTATATGATATAATTGATATAAAATATGGTTCAATCCATGAGAAATATATCATAAGAGCACTATACGGGTAGGATGGTCATTTCTATCTCATTTCTCTATAAATATGTGCCTGAGATGCACATTTGTTAACCTAATTCAAAAGACAACCCTAGTGCTATTTAGACAAGTGCTTTTGTTGGAAAAGTTCCAAAGATTTCAGGTAAAGGGAAGGACGTGCAGGGCGGATGACGGGGGAGCGTTACTAAGACCATGGGAACCAGCATGATTTCCGCATATTCTTATTTTGAACTATTGTTGTCTCTACGTTTTCATTTGAAGTTAAACTTACTTACAGTTTTTAATAGGCCAAGCTGATGTGATGTTTTTAAATGATTTGAATGTTTTGTTTTTATTTGGGATCCCTAGAACTATTTACGTTAATTGGAAATGGCTTTTAAGTTCTTTTTATCTCTCGGCCTATAAATGCATGCATGTGTAGTAATGTCCCTAGGAGTTAGTCATTTAAAAAGTAGGGGCGTTACAGTTGGTATCAGAGCCCTAGGTTTAAGGGTTCTGTAGACTTGCTTACAGAGTAAGCACAGAGTAGTTCCCATGGTTTAACAACGCTTTCACCACCGCTGTACGTTACGATATTTTATTAAGAAAGTAAATGATTATGATATGATACAGTTTTATGCACATACATAACCTTAAAAGCCCCAAGGGTGATCCTATTTTATGATTTGAAAGTAAAGGAAACCGAGTTAGAAACTCTCTATGTTGTAGTTTTGACATAATGCCACCTAGAGGCCGAGGGAGGTAGGGACGTGGTAGGGGCCGGAGGGCAAGGGTAAACGCCGACGCCCAACCTGAATTACCTGGATCGGGAAGAGGTTACTCCACCTGCTCGAGACCTCCTCGGGACCACCTGACGCTGGAGAATGTACTGCAGCTGCCCCCGTGGCGCACTGAGGAAACGCCAATGTTATGACTATGATGGTGGAGGCCATGCAGAGCCTAGTCACGAGCTCTGATAGCCACCCACCGCCCAAGCAAATCGGGGCGAAACGATGCAACTCGAGTCTCGTTACCAAGCGACTTCGTGAAGTATGATCCGAGATCTTTCAATGGGTCTTCCAGTGACCCCACCGTGGCGGAGTTGTGGTCGCCCTCCATTGAGACCATCTTTCGATCGATGAACCGCCCCGAGGACCGAGAGGTGTCCTGTGCGACCTTCATGTTGAGGATGACGCGTACTTGTGGTGGGAGTCCGCCAGAGGAACCATTGTTGCCCGTGGAGAAACGATTACTTGAATCTATTCAAAGAAGCATTCGGCGGAAATTCTATCCTGCTGCACTCGTTACAGAAGCGGCGAATTCTTACAATTATGCGCAATGGGAGGCGATGGAGATATATGAGAGGAATTTACCCGTCTGTCCGTTTTTTTGCCTCGAGCCGGTGGATCTGAAGCAAAGAAGACCGAGCGCTTCATCATGGGGCTAGATGAGAATGTTCGAGGCTTTATTCAAGCATTAGCACCTCCCCGATTACGCCTCGCAGTGAGAGAGTGGCGGAATCGATTGAGTGCGAGCTCGGTATCGCACAAACGGTGGTAGTTAACTCGGGCAAATGACCATGCGAATCATAAGAGGAAGTGGGACCACCCAATTCCACTCACAAATACAGCGCCACAGACATCGCATAGACCGTGGCATTTTCGCATGCAGTTCCGCCGAAACCACAAGTCAACGATCGGAAATAATAATGGAGATAGGCCACGGTCAAAAAGAATGTGGTAAGCGAAAGACTGGGTAAATGTATGGTCCGGTCCGGAGCGTGTTTCAAGTGTGGAAAGGAAGGGCACAGAGCTAATAATCGCTCGAGTCAAGCCAAAGACTAGCCACCCACGGGTTTTGAATAGTGGGCTCTGTGTGGCCGGCCATACATCGTGGGAGAGCCTATGCCAAAGACCAAGAGAGACATCTATGGCTCGGGACTCGGTGGTTCTGGTACACTCCCATTACTTGAGCACCTCGCCTTTGTACTATTTGATTACGTTTCTACACACTCTTTTATTTCTCGCATCCTTTGTAAGTCAAGTGAGTTAGAACTAGAAACGATTCTGATATGCCCTATCTGTCTCCACTCTGCGGGAATAAATTTGTTAGCCAATATGAAAGTCAAGGATGGTAGTGTGACCATCGCACCATGAGTTAGCAAAGATGAACCTAGTGGTCTTAGATATGTTTGATTTTGATGTAATATTGGGCATGGATCTGGTTAGCGCAGAAACCATGCTTGTATTGATTGTTTGAGAAAGGAGGTAGTGTTCACTCCTCCTAACCAACTGGCTACTGTTCGTTGAGCACGATAGCGGGGAAGTAGGCCTAAGGTAGTTCTCGCTCCTTAAGGCGAGAAAGTTATTGCATCGGGAGCTTGGGGCGTCTTAGCTCGTGCATACTAGATGCAAGGTGCACAGAGATCTCAAAGTGACATCGCATTACGATCGTGAATGAGTTTACAGACGTCTTCCCGAGGACCTCCCGGAATACCTCCAATCGGGGAGGTAGACTTTAACATCGTTGGAATTGGGGGCGACCCCGATATCCAAGGCCCCTGAGAATGGCGCCGCAGAGTTGAAAGAACTAAAAGTACAGCTTACAAGACTTGCTAGACAAAGGGTTTATACGCCTGCCGTTTCACCACCGGGAGCACCGTATTGTTCGTGAAAAAGAAAGACGGATCCATGCGCTTTGTATATAGATTACGAGGAGTTGAATAAAGTTACAATCAAGAATAAATATCCTCTCCCGAAATTGATGATTTGTTCGATCGATTTGCAAGGAGCGGCAGTGTTCTCCAAGATCGATCCGAGATCGAAGCTACCATCGATTGAGGATCGGTGAAGGGGATATCCCTAAAACAAAGATTCGAGATCACGTTATGGGCATTACGAGTTCACGCGTGATGCCGCTTTGGTCTCGACCAACGCCTCCCGCCGCCTTCATGGACTTGATGAACCGCTTTGTTCAAGGAGTTTCTTGATACGTTCGTGATTGTGTTCATCGATGATATATTGATATACTCCAGGTGTGATGAAGAGCATGAAATGCACCTGAGGAAAGTCTTACTCACACTGAGAGAGAATAAGTTATATGCAAAATTCTCCAAGTGTGAATTTTGGCTCAGACAGGTATCTTTTCTAGGGCATGTGGTGTCTCCGAGGTCGAGTCTCTGTTGATCCAAATGAAAGTGGAGGCCGTCACACGGTGGCCTCGTCCACCACCGCTATGCAGGTGCACGTAGTTTTCTCGGGTCTTGCAGGATACTATAGGCGTTTAAGTGCGAGATTTTGCCAAGATAGCCATGCCTATGACTCACCGACGCGTAAAGGAAACTCATTTGTTTGGAATGATGCTTGTGAGGCGAGTTTCAAGGAACTCAAGCACAGACTAGTGTCAGCACCGATCCTTACAGTTCTCGAGGAACGGGGAGCTTTGTAGTTTACGATGTGATGCTTCTAAGAAAGGGTTGGGGCACGTGTCTCGATGCAAAGACGGTAAAGTAATAGCTTATGCATCCCGACAATTGAAGACGCACGAGAGGAACTATCCAACTCATGATCCGGAACTAGCAGCGATAGTTTTTGCATTAAAAATGCGGAGACACTACCAGATGGCGAGAAAATTCGATTTTCACGGATCATAAAAGTCAAAGTATCTGTTCACCCGAAGGAATTGAACATGAGGCAACGCAGATGGTTGGAATTGGTGAAAGATTATGATATTGACATACGCACCATCCCTGTAAGGCTAATGTAGTGGCCGATGCCTCGCAGAAGCTTGATGCATATCGCTGCTGCGAGTGTGATGAGCATGCGCAGAAGAGTTACAGCGCAGTTTGCTCGAGTGAAAATTGCAGTCTTAGTAGGAAAGACCACGGCTCGATTAGCCCGATTAACGATGCAACCGACCTTGAGGCAACGTATCATTGAGGCTCGGCAGTGGACCTCGCTTAGTGGAAAAACTTACTGCGGTAACTCTGGTGAGTTGACAGAGTTTTCCCTATCCACGAGATGGAGGATTGCTATTTCAGGGGACGATTGTGTGTGCGACGACGACAAACCGAAAAGCGAAATATTGAGTGAAGCCCATAACTCACCATTTTCTATGCATCCCGGCGAGTACCAAGATGTACCGAGATCTCAAAACAGCCATTTTGGTGGGGTAACATGAAGCGCGACATAGCAGAGTTTGTCGCCAAGTGTTTGACTTGTCACAGTGAAGGCACCTGAAGCAGAGACCGCGGGATTGCCGCAACCTTTATGTACCTCGGTGGAAATGGGAGGAGATCTCAATGGATTTCATAGTTGACCGCCTAGAACTTTACGAGGTTACACAAAGATTTGGGTCATAGTGGGCCAGATTAACAAAGTCAAGACATTTCATACTGTGGAAACCCACCTATTCTACGAGATAAGTGGGCGCGCTTTTACCGGAAGAGATAGTCCGTTTGCATGGGATTCCATCAAGATTATTTCGCATGTGATCCACGTTTCACATCCAACTTCCGAGGAGTTTACAGAGAGCGTTGGGTTCGCAGCTGAACTTCAACTTGATGCCTTTTCATCCACGCAGAGACGGATGGCGCATGAGCGATTAAACCAGATATTAGAGGATATGTTGCGAGCTTGCACTTTAGACTTCCCAGGCAGTTGGGACACTCATTTGCATCTGATGGAGTTTGCTTACAATAACGATTACCACGATGCGACCATCGGAATGGCTCCATTTGAAGCTCTTTATGGAAGACGTTGCGGACTCCGTTTTAGGGAGAGGTTGGTGAACGCCGATTGTTGGGTCCGAGTTAGTACAGTCACTAATGAGGCAATGCAAAAGATCGTGGCACGAATCAGATCCGCCCAAGTCGATACAAAAGAATTATGCTGACACGAGACGAAGGGACCTAGAATTCGAGGTTGGGGACCACGTGTTTCTTAAGGTGGCTCCAATGAAGGGAATTCTAAGGTTTGGCCGTAAAGGGAAGTTGAGTCCGCGATTCATCGGACCATTTGAGATTTTAGAGAGGATTGGTGCAGTGGCCTACAGATTAGCACTGCCGCCTTCTCTTTCAGCGGTTCATAACGTATTCCATGTCTCCATGCTTTGAGAAAGTATGTTCCGCACCGACTCATGTCATAGACTTCAACCGCTGCAGCGCGATTAGCGGAAGATCGAGTTATGGCGAACGAGCCAGGGTACAAATTATTGCAAGAGACCGAAAGACCCTCCGTAACCATGAGATCGGCTTAGTTAAAGTGTTATGGCGGAACCACCGCACTTGAGGAGAAGCTACAGGGCGAGAAGAAGAGGAAGTACGCGCTAAATATCCCGAACTATTCCAAGAATAGGAACTTTCGAGGACGAAAGTTCTTAAGGAGGAAGATTGTGGCGGACCGCCATCTCGTGTACTACTATTAGTTATTTTAATTAACACTCTATTAGCCGCTGTATTTAGTTGGATTGGTGTTTTTAATCAAGCTCGGTGAGAGTGAAACCTTAATTTTGGTTTAGTTTAAGTGAATGGCTCCTTATAGAATAAGATTACTTATGAAATTAAAGGGAAAGGAAATGACAAGGACACTTAGTAAATAATGCCTAGGTAAGGGTAAATTGGGACTTTTAACAATAACCTAGACCTCATTGTTCAACCCTATATTCATATATATATATATATTTACAATAGAAGAAGGTTGGAACCAAAACCCTAATCACATCACCTCCATCTCTTTCGGCAAACCCTAACCCTAATATCGAACCCCCTCCTTCTTCTCCTTCTCGTGTTCAACCTAGGGCAGCATACCTTCACGTTGCTCTTCCGCCGGCCTACACGAAGAAGATTGCACGTCCAGCCAGCCGCACGAAGATCGCACGCAGCCGTCAGGATTTTTCCGGCCGCATCGCCGTTCGGTTGTGCAGTCCTTCCGTCCAGTCGGTCCTCCTCGCGGTACGCTCACGCCGGCGAAGTCAGCAGCTCGTGCACGCCAGCCGGAAACCGTGAGCCTCCATCCTTGAGCCGCCGCCGCCGCCGGAAGTTCCGATTCTCGTCCAGCCGTTCGCGAGCGAAGAACCCCGTCCGGCGCCGATCGCACTGCCGCTGTGTGTCGCGTCACCGTCGAAGTCTGCGCAGCGCGCGCCGGTCGCTTTAGTCGAAGCTCGATCGCAAGACAATGATCGATCGGAGTTTCTCTCCGGTATCGCTGCTGCGTTGAAGAAGCGTGCCATCGCCGTCCGGAATCCGTCCACGACCACAGCGGCCGGGCAGCCCGTCCTTGCAGCGACTGATTTTCGACTTGGTGAGCAAATTCCTTGTTACGATCTCAAATCGAATTGAGTTATCGATGACCTTGAATTATTATGACGCTTACGTGAGGAATCAAAATTATTGTTCGAACACGAATTGTAGGAACGAATCAAGCGTAGGATCAAGATTTCCAGCTTTGGAACAACCAAACCCACGTTCGGATTGTTATTCTGAGTCGAGATAATTGGAGTAAGGTGAGAATAATGACACTTTCGTGCACCTAGATTCTTTATGTTGATGGAACTGCGATGGGATGACGAATAGAAGAATCCTTGGTTTCGAGTTATTGGAGGAGACCGTTAAATTAAGAATTAGAAGGGAATAGTGAGATCAAAGCTCGAGGTAAGGGACCTTGTGCCGAACTTTTAATGGGAGTAAATGAAAATGATTTTCATGATTTTATGCGAAATAGTTTATATTTTTCACATGAAAATACACAGTTATTATTTTGAGAATACGCGATATTTTATGTGCAAGTACTTGATGTATTATGTGAAAATGAACCATTATTTTATGTGAAAGTATTCTCGTATGTTATGTATAAGGATCCCATTATTTCATGTGAGAATAGGATGATGGTTTGTATGAGAATGTTTCATGTTTCTTACAAAAGTATGATTTCCACACTGTCCATGAGAAAGTATGAATGATATATTGATGATGATGTTGTGATATGTACACCATGATTATGTGACTGATGGGACCTCATGCATGTTTTGTATGTCACGAAATGAATTAACGAGTAGTGTGGACATTGGTTATCCTGAGATCGCTATGTGCATGGTCAAACATGCAATAGAGACCTATGGGTCAAAATGCAGTGTCCGTGAGGACCCAAATGAAATGACTCGGGATGACCACTCGGCCTCACAATTATATGAATGACCATGGATTAAAGACTGCAATTACATGAATACCATGGATTAAAGACACGGCAATTATATGAAACAACCATGGATTAAAGACTGCAATTATATGAATGTACCATGGATTAAAGACCTGGCAATTATATGAACAACCATGGATTAAAGACCTGGCAATTAAATAAATAATCATGGATTAAAGACTGACAATTGAATGAGCGACCATGGATTAAAGACTGCAATCTGAATAAATAAATATGGATTAAAGGCACGACAATTAAATATGCACCATGGATTAAAGACACAGCAACTCTAGAAAGTTCTGTGATCCCATCTATGTAGGTTATGAATGAGTTTAGAGATCATGATTGTATGTGTATGCATATCCCAAACCTCAGTGAGCGAGATTACTTCATCGGTATTGTTTTGCAATACTCACCCTTTCTTTTAAAAAATGTTTTTCGTAAAGGAAGGACGTGCGGGGCGGATGATTTGGGCGCGTTACTAAGACCATGGGAACCACCAGATGATTTCCGCATATTCTTATTTTGAACTATTGTTGTCTCTACGTTTTCATTTGAAGTTAAACTTACTTACAGTTTTTAATAGGCCAAGCTGATGTGATGTTTTTAAATGATTTGAATGTTTTGTTTTTATTTGGGATCCCTAGAACTATTTACGTTAATTGGAAATGGCTTTTAAGTTCTTTTTATCTCTCGGCCTATAAATGCATGCATGTGTAGTAATGTCCCTAGGAGTTAGTCATTTAAAAAGTAGGGGCGTTACACTTGTTTTCTTAAAATTCTCTCCCAACTCCAAAATAGGTTCCACCACCTTCCCTCTCCTAGAGATACAACGGAGAAGATCTAGCGGACGGATTGAAAATTACTTCGTAGTTTGTGGAGTACGCAAGATCGTTGAGATCGTAGGAACGCGAGGATCAAAGGAGCACGTGTTGTTTTGTCTACAAAGGTAATATACTTGTTGTCCATATGATCTAATATGCATGCTTAATCATTTTATTCGATTTGATCTATGTAATACATTACAAGAACACACGATTCAAATCGCTTCCGCAACGGAATTCAATCCCATCAATATAAATGTTTCATCCATTAAAAGGCTTAAAAATTTGCATCTAATTAATGTATTAGAATCACATGAAAATAATAGATGTTCAGTATGTGTAGAAGCAAAGTTTGCTAAAAAGCCTTTTAAATCAATTACAAGGAGGAGTATTGAATTACTTGAATTAATTCACTTAGACTTAGCTGGTTTTAGAAATACTATAAGCAGAGGTGGTAAAGTAACCCTATTAACATATTTTATCATCGCTTCTCCAACAACTGGCAACCACCACCGGTGATAGGTAACCACCTCCGACAACCGACGATCATCTCCTACGACTGGCGACTGACGACCGAAAACCTCCTCCGAAGACCATCTCCAGTGATCAAAAACCACATTCGACGACCATTTCTAGCAATCGGTGACCATCTCCGACGACCGACGATCGAAAACCTCTTCTGGTGACCATCTTCGGCAACCGATGAGCATCTCCAGCGATTGAACAACCTTCAACGACTATTTCTAGCGATCAGTGACCATCTACAGTGATTAAAAAACCATCTCTGACGACCATTTTTCAGCGATTGGCGACCATCTCCAACGAGCAAAAACCTTCTTTAGAACCGACAACCTTCTTTGGCAACAGACAACCACCTCTGATGACCTTCTCCGACGACCACTATCAGACGACCTTCACTATCGACGACCATATGTGGCAATGGACGACCACTATCAACTACCTTGTCTGGTGATTTACAACAATCGTTGATGATCTTATCTTGCAACTAGCAGTATCTTCTCTGACAAGTATCACCAACAATTATTCTCAGCGACCAACAAGATTCTTATGGTTCAAAATAATATGAAATGCACATGTACTTAGTTGGTCTTACTCTCTTCTCCAACAATCTTTTTTCAGACATACAAACTCGACTCCATTGTTGGTCATTACTTATATTTTGTGAACCATAATTATATGTTTGGAAATCATGTAGATAGATCATTGATACCATAACTATGTTTTGTGTGAATCATGTAAATAGATCCCTAACAACCTGCTAATATTTTGTGGATATTTCACTTTTACGTGACACTAATGTTGAAATATATCGTTGTTTTATTGTCATTTTCATGCGATTTAACAAATAAAAACAAACAATGTTCCTTAAAAAAAAAATGTAACAGTCATTGTATTTTAAAACAAATAAATCTATTAGTACTTTAAAAAAGTCATGATAAGTTCCTCATTTGTAAGTTTCAAAGAAGCTAAGTTCAATATATGTTTAAACAATAAAACCTTCTCTACTTTAATAGAAGTTTAATTTGTGTTTAAAGAGAAAAAAATAATGGTACATTGTCTTTTTCCATTCATCAATTATTATTTGTTGTCATAAATACAACATTTGATTTTTATCAATTGAATTAAGTTCAATGTGTTCTAAATATATGTGATTTCTATAAATTGAAAGAAGTTTAATGTATATATATAAAAAAAGAACACAATACTACATTGCCTATATTTTGAAAAAAAGAAAATCAATTTCTAAAAGAGAGAAAGAATAGTATTTTTATTTTTTTCAAAAAAATAATAATAAATAAATAAATCAATGTTGAAATATCTTCTTCTTGTTGTTTTTTAGTAGACATTTGAATTCATTGTCGCAAATATGAAAAAAAAAGTGTTTCTAGATAAATTTTATTGGAAAAGACAAATTGATATCAATCCCAAATCTATTACTTTTGCAAATATCTCTAACATAAATTTGACAAATGGTAATATATAGTAATTTTGTAGTTGATCTCATAATTAAGTTTTGAAATTGTAGATAAATGTGTCTGGAATTGATTTGTTGAAAAAAAAAGTAAAAAAGAAAAATCAAACTTATTCAAGTTAAAAAAATTTTGGTGTGAAAAAACACTTTATATGTTTGTGATAGATGAAATATTTTAGTTAAGAGGAGTACCTGGGACAAAAAAGTTTTAAAAGTTTACAAATATCATACTTAAGTGAAGACTATTGTCCCCAATAATTTCACTTCAAAACTTAAGATGTCAGTGTAAACTAGAATAACCAAAACTAATATTATTTACTGCATAGATTTAAACATGTAATTTCTTTTCTTTTTTTTTTTAATGAACAATTCAATTTTCTTAAAATGTCCCTAAGCTACCATTGTAACTTATCACTATTGGTATATTTTATCGAAAAAGTTTATTATCATTGTATATATTAAGGTATGTAAATATATTTATTAATAATTTAACAACTTCCGTTGTAGTCTAGTTGGTTAGGATACTCGGCTCTCACCCGAGAGACCCGGGTTCGATTCCCGGCAACGGAATTTTTTTTTTCCTTGTTTTGAAAATGCCCTCATTTATTTCTTTCTTTAGAGAGAAAAATCAAAATTTACCTTAAACGTAAATGAATCAATGTGAATGCTAAACTTTCAATTTTATCTAATCTCCTATTAAATTGTATAATTTGTAGTGCAATATTTACTTTATAATTTAATAAATATTTGAACAGTCATTTTATAAATTATAATTATAGTATCAAATGTGACTCGACCTTTCGAAATATCGAGCAACATGTTGAAGTACAAAATTGATGAGACTTAAAAAAAAGACACAAAAATTTAGTGTTCATTTGATAACTATTTTGTTCTTTGTTTTTGAAAATTGTGCTCTGTTCTCATAAGTTTGTTACAATAGTTTTCATATTTAAGAATCATTTGAATAAAAATAAGTTTTAAAAACGATGAACACGTTTGATAACCATTTTATTTTTTATTTTTTATTTTTGAAAATTGTGTTTGTTTTATCACAAATTCTTTGCTTATTTTTCTTAGAGAAATATTTGAATTCTTAGCCAGTTTTCAAAATAAAAACAAGTTTTTAAGGTCATGTTGGATAATTATTTTGAGTTTAGTTTTAAGAATTTAGCTTGGTTTTTGAAAACATAGGCAAAAAGTAAATAATAAAACAATCAACTTCATAGGTGTAAGTAGCATTTGTAAGCTTAATTTTTAAAAGCTAAAATCTAAAACTTAAGGTCTCGTTTGATAACCATTTGATTTTTTGTTTTTGGTTTTTTAAAATTATGCATGTTTTTCCACTATTTTCTTCAATATCATATTTCTTGAGGTACCATTTAAGTTTCTAGCCAACTTTCAAAAATAAAAATAATTTTTTGAAAACTACAACCCCGTTTGATAACCATTTGATTTTTTAAAATTAAGCTTATAAATACTACTTCCACTTATGGTTTTTTATGTTTTTATATCTACTTTTAAGATTTGTTTTAAAAAATCAAACCAAGGTTTGAAAACTACTTTTGTTTTTAGAATTTGGTTAGGAACTCAAGTTTTTCCTTAAGAAATATGAAAACTATTATAAAGAAGATGGAAACAATTATAAATTGTGAAAAAAACAACCACAAATTTCAAGAACCAAAAACAAAAAACTAAGGCAAAAACATTTGTGGTCTCTCAGTTTTGCATTTGGTTCCCTTTTGATCCCTAAGTTTTCAAACTCAACAATTTAGCTCTCGAGCTTTGAATTTAGTTGCATTTTAGTCCCTCCATTCATTTTTTCGTTACTTACTAACGGATCCATGACATGGCATTTATTTTCTATTTAAAAAATATTTTCTTAACTTTTTAAATAAAAAAAATATATTTCTTAATTTTAAAAATAATTTAAAAAAACACTTTTTAGTTTTTCTTTTTCTCCCTTCTCTCTTCTTCCCCTCCTCTTCTCTCTCTCCGATGCCGATGTCTCCTCCAATAAACGTCAATATGACGTCTCTGCCGCCAGCAACACCCAGTGCTCTGTCGCCATTAACTCCATCGCAGCTGCAACCGGCCACTACACCTCCATTAATAACCATTTTGCCTTCTGCTGCAACACCTCCTTACTTTCGGAGGGACCAAAAAGGTATTTTTGCTCAAAAACAAAAAAATCAAGTGGTTATCAAACGGAGCCTACTTTTTTTAGTTTTCAAAACTTAGCTTTGGTTTTTGGAAGCATAAGTACAAACTAGATAAGAAAACATATAAATCTATGGTAGAAGTAGTATTTTTAGGCTTAATTTTTTAAAACAAAAAACAAAAAATCAAATGATTATGAAATGAGACCTTAGTTTTAAATTTTTAAAAATTGTGTATGTTTTCTTACAATTTTTCTATAATTTTTTTCATTTTCTCTACCATGTTTTCTGTCTTTTTTTAAAGAAGCATTTGAGCTTCTAGCAAAATTTCAAGAACAAAAGGTAGTTTTTGAAAACTACTTTTTTTTTTTTAACTTGACTTGGTTTTTAAAAACATGTGTAAAAAATAAAAAAAAATAAAAATTAAACCATGAAAATTATAGGTGGAAGTAATACTTATACGCTTAATTTTCAAAAACCAAAAATAAGAAACCAAACGATTATCAAGCGGGACATAATTTTTTTAGTTTTTAAAAATTGTATAGCATATTGTAAATGTTCTTTTAAAAAAATAGATAACAAAGTAAAGAAACACGTGGGGGAATTAATGTTTGTAAGCCACCATTAGAAAACAAAATGTTATCCCACAAGACCTAAAAGTAGTTTTTTTAGTTTTTAAAACTTGGCTTGGATTTTGTAGACATTTGTAAACCGTAGACAATGAAACAGAGAAACACATGGTTGGTAGAAGTGTATATAAATTTAATTTTCAAAAACTAAAAACTACGGGTCCATTTGATAACTCTTTGAGTTTTAATTTTTAAAAATTATGTTTGGTTTGTCACAATTTCTCTACAATTGTGTTTATCTTTTCTATAATAGTTTCCATCTTTTTTTAAGAATCAATTGAATTTCTAGCCAAATTCCAAAAATAAGTTTTTGAAAACTCTTTTTTTTTTAGTTTTCGAAACTTCCCTTAATTTTTTTAAACATATGAAAAAATTAGATGAGAAAACATAAAAACTCATTAGTATAAGTCGTATTTATAGCTTTAATTTTTAAAAATCAAATAAAAAACTAAATGGTTACCAAACCAACCTAAAGGATTATCAAATGGGACTTAGTTTCTTTTTAGTTTTCAAAACTTGATTTTTATTTTAAAAATATTTATAAGTAGTAGACAACAAAAACAAAGAAAACCCTAGGGAGAAATAATATTTATAAGTTTAACTTTTAAAAACTAAATAAAAAATAAAAAGAAAAAAAAGAAAAAAAAAAACTAATAGTATTAAACATTACCTTAGTTTTTGTTAAAATTGGTAAGTTTTGTGAGAAATGCTTAATTTTTTGTGTGGATTTACAAGTTCCCAAAATCTTTACTCGCTTAAAAATGTCAATATAAACTTGAATAACCAAAACTAATATAATTTTCTGCATACATTTAAACATTTCATTGTTTTTTAGGAACAATTCCATTACTTTCAAATGTCCCTAAGCTGCCAAAGTCAGCTTACCATTATTAAACTAAAAAATAAAATAAAAAAGCTAACCTCGTAATTTTCCATTATCGTTATATTTTGTAAAAGAAACTTTACGGATTTTTGCAAAGTTTTGTTCAATAAATCCGTTGTAGTCTAGTTGGTTAGGATACTCGGCTCTCACCCGAGAGACCCGGGTTCGATTCCCGGCAACGGAATGTTTTATTTAACTTTCTTTTCCCTCGTTTTGAAGAGGCCCTCATTTATTTCTTTCTTTTTTTTAGAGAGAAAAATCAAATTTTACCTTAAACATAAATGAATGAATAAATTTTCATGTTAAACTTTTTAATTTTATCAAATCTCATGTCAAATTGTGTTGCAATATTTACCTTATAATTTAATAAATATTTCAAAATATGATGAATTATAATGCATATTCTAATTTATAAGTACAAAATTAATGAGCCTTAAAAATATATATATAAAAGTTTAGGTCTCATTTTCATAACCATTTGATTTTTTGTTTTTGAAAATTGAGTTTGTTTTCTTATAATTTGGTTAGAATCAGTTTCATATTTAAGAAACGTTTAAAATTCTTAGCTAACATCCAAAAATAAAATAAAGTTTTTAAAAATGATGACCTTGTTTGATAACCATTTTGTTTTTTATTTTTAATTTTAAAAATTGTGTTTGTTTTATCACAATTTCTTTAACGTTCATATTTCATAAGGAAAGATTTTAATTCTTAACAAGATTTAAAAAATAAAAACAAGTTGGATAAATATTTCAATTTTAGTTTTATGTTCTTACAAATTATGCTTACTTCCTCTCAATTTATATGTATGTTTTTAAACATTCTTACAAATACATTTGAATTCCTAGCCAAATTCAAAAAACAGAAAAACATTTTTTAAAACTATAAACCCATTTGATAGCCATTTGGTTTTTGAAATTGTGCTTTTTTCTTGTGGATTTTCTACCATTTATTTCATTTTTCTTAGTAAAATATTTGATTTCTTAGCCCTATTTCAAAAACAAAAATAAGTTTTTAAAAGCCACATTGTTTTTGAAAACATAGGCAAAAAGTAGATAACAAAACAAGAACTTCATAGGTAGAAATAGTATTTGTAGGCTTAATTTTCAAAAATCAAAAACAAAAAATTAAATGGTTATGAAATGAGACTTTAGTTTTTAATTTTTAGTTTTTGAAAATTTGGCTTGTTTTCTTATCATTTCTCTAGAGCGATTTTCATTTTTCTCCGGTGTGTTTCCATTTTTCTTGAAGGAAGCATTTGAATTTTTTTTTCTCCAAACTTGACTTGGTTTTTGAAAACATATATAAAAGTATATAAAAAAAGTATGGAAATCATATGTAGAAGTAGTTGTTTACACGTGATTTCAGCGAAGAAATATAAACGAGACACGTGTAATTTAACGTTGTGTTTATATTAATTTGAATGTAGTGGATTACAATCTCTAATGTTTCTCCTCTGATTCTTTCTCTCTCTCAATTGTAATTTGTCTGAGGGCTTTACAGCTTATTCTTCAGACGTAGATTTGATTCGAGGGCTTCGCAGCTTGTTCTCGAATGTAATTTGTATTGAGGGCTTTGCAGCTTGTTCTCAAACGTAGACTTGTCTTGAGGGTTTTGCAGCTTGTTCCCAAGTGTAGACTTGTATTGAGGATTTTGCAGGTTTTTGAAGGTTTTCGGCTTGCAGCTTGTTGAAAGACTTCGGCTTGCAGCTTGTTGAAAGACTTCGGCTTGCAGCTTGTTGAAGAACTTCGGCTTATTGCTTGTTGAAGGGTCTTCGGCTTGTAGCTTGTTGAAGGTCTTCGACTTGTAGCTTGTTGAAGGACTTTGGCTTGTTGCTTGTTGAAGGACTTTGGCTTGTTGCTTGTTGAAGGACTTCGGCGCTTGTTGCTTGTTGAAGGACTTCGACGCTTGTTGCTTGTTGAAGGTCTTCGGCTTGTTGCTTGTTGAAGAACTTCGGCGCTTGTTGCTTGTTGAAGGACTTCGACGCTTGTTGCTTGTTGAAGGTATTCGGCTTGTAGCATGTTGAAGTCCTTCAACATGTAGGTTATTGAAGTCTTTTAACTTGTAACTTGTAAAAGTCATTCGCGAAACATTTAAGGACTTGTCTTACAGCATTCTGCACTTAAAGACTCGTCTTACAGCGCTCTGCACTTAAAGGTTCGTGTCCCAACGTTCCGCACCTAGAGACTCGTCTTGCAGCGTTCCGCACTTGGAGACTCGTCTTCCGCGCTCCGCACTTGGAGACTCGTCTTCTGCGCTTACGAGACCTAGAGACTCGTCTTGCAGCGTTCCGCACTTGGAGACTCGTCTTGCAGCGTTCCGCACTTGGAGACTCGTCTTCCGCGCTCTGCACTTGGAGACTCGTCTTACAGTGCTCCGCACTAAGGACTTCAGAGAGTGTTCAACATCTGAGGATTTTAGAGAGTATTCAGCACTTGAGGACTTTGCTTTGAATTCTCTTTGAGTTCCTCTTGAGAGTGAAATTTCTGAACCTTTGGAATGAAGGGAAAACTTTCTATTTATAGAGCTTCCCAAGGCATGTGGTTTTGGGCTTTAGTGGTTTTTGGGCCCAACAACCTAAACTTGGGCTTTATTTGATTTGGGCCTAGTTATTTGGATTTGGGTTTCATTTATCTAACTCAATTCCATATAATCCAATTTGACCAAAATTAAATTTAATTATTTTGGCAAATTGCATGTTGACCCTTAACTTTTAGAATTTGTCAATTCTTGTCTTCAAACTAAATTTAGGACACGTGTCAACTTATCATCGGTCTCAAATTTAATCATTTACAACTTCGTCATTAATTTGGAATAACGACGTGGCAACTGGGGATTGGTCGAAATTTCTATGTCAGCCCCCTTTTCGAGATTTAGGCGCAAGTATGTGTGAGTCAATCTCGAAAAAGGATAATTTGGAATCAAAATACAAGTATGTGTGAGTCAATCTCGAAAAAAGATAATTTGGAATCAAAATTTAAGATGTTTGCTTCTAAGTTGACTCCATTTAATGTATCAGTTTAATCAAACTATGAATTTGGTTCATAATTTAGATTTTTTTTTACTTGACACATCTTCATGCGAACAAAATCAAAATATGAATTTGTGTCAGTAATTTGATTTTCTTGCATGACATAAAATTTGGACAAATTGGAGTAGATTTGGAGTTCTACCCAATTTTTTTGAACTTGGAGTGGCATTTGAATTTCACTCCATATTTGTGATAAAATCTGGGCAAATCTCGAGCATGCCTAGATTTCAACTTTGTGGATAAAATTGAAATTCTATCATGATTTTGATTTAGATAAAAATAATTTCATCAACTTTGATTTGTGATAAGATTTGAAGTATGCCCAAATTTTGTTTGGCCAGATAAAATTAAAATTCTACCATGATTTTAAACTTGATAGAATTAACTTTATCTAATCTTGATTTGGGATAAAATTTGGATTATGCCCAAATTTTGTTTGACAAGATAAAATTAAAATTCTACCCTGATTTTAAACTTGATAGAATTAACTTTATCTAATCTTGATTTAGGATAAAATTTGGATTTTGAGATACGATTTGCAGACGATTTTCGATTGAAGATAAGATAAATCAAATTTTGATTTGAGATGAAATCCTATTCCAATCCCAATTCTAACTCCTATTTGAATTCCAACTTTCATTTTGAAATCTAACTTTATCCTCTTCTCAAGTATAAATAGAGGAGGTGATTGCAGGACTTCCCCATTCCTAGCGCATATACACTTGTGTGGGACCCTTGTCGGTGCCGGGTGTACTTCCAGCTGCAAGACTTCCTTGTTCCGAGCGCATATACACTTGTGGGACCCTTGTCGGTGCCGGGTGTACTTGCAGCTACAGGACTTCCTCGTTCCGAGCGTATATACACTTGTGGGACCCTTGTCGGTGTCGGGTGTACTTGCAGCTACAGGACTTCCTCGTTCCGAGTGCATATACACTTGTGGGACCCTTGTCGGTGCCGGGTGTACTTGCAGCTCTGAGGACTTCCTCGTTAGAGTGCATATACACTTGTGGGACCCTTGTGGTCTTGGGTGTACTTGCAGCTACAGGACTTCCTCATTCCGAGCGCATATACACTTGTGGGACCCTTGTCGGTGTCGGGTGTACTTGCAGCTATAGGACTTCCTCGTTCCGAGCGCATATACACTTGTGGGACCCTTGTCGGTGCCGGGTGTACTTGCAGCTACAAGACTTTCTTGTTCCGAGCGCATATACACTTGTGGGACCCTTGTCGGTGCCGAGTGTACTTGCAGCTACAAGACTTCCTTGTTCCGAGCGCATATACACTTGTGGGACCCTTGTCGGTGCCGGGTGTACTTGCAGCTACGGAACTCCACATGTTTCTATCTCTTTTTTGTTGACTGCAACCCCCCATTTTTTTTATAGGACCATTTTCGAGGTTTGTTCAGGAACACTCGACCCTAACGACGCTTATGGTGTTCCTGCAGCTCCGCTGCTCTTCAATGTTAAGTCAGAGACAACTTTCAAGGTACGTCATGTCTTACATCTACTTTTTCTTCTTTTTTTTTTGTATTTTTCTCCTTTTTTTTGTATTTGTATTTTTTTCTACTGGGTTTATCAGTATTTTCTCCATGATGTTACTGTTGGTATGAAACCTCCTAACTTAGTGAAGGAGTTGGTGACGGTGGGTGAAACCTTAATCTTGATATAACAAATGAGTGAACACCAACAAATAAAATCATTTGGCATGGTAAATGAGCCAATGTCGACAAACGAAACCTTCTAATTTGACGGAGGAACTAGTGTCGAAGGATGAAGCATCCTAGCTCATGAAGGAGTGATACGTCGAACTTGAAATGAACGAATCACTTATCGTGAAGTAACACTTAACTTTGAAAAGTAAGCTCAAAACAAGTGGAACACCAATCTTGAAGGTAGAACGCCGAACTTGGAGTTGCAACACCATACTAGTTTTCGAACTGCTGTATTTTGAGACAGAACACCGAACTTAGAGGCGAAACACCACACTTGAGAGGAACAAAGCTTGAACTTAGGGGAGAGCGACAAACCGAACTTGAAGGGGTTGAAGCTCAAAGTTTTAGAGGGTGAGCGACGAACCAAACTTGAGTGGAACGAAGCCAGTACTTTTGGGGTGAGCGACAAACCAAACTTGAAGGGGAACGAAGCTCGAACTTAGGAGAGAGCAATGAACCAAACTTGAGAGGAACAAAGCTCGAACTTAAGGGAGAGTGACAAACCGAACTTGAAATGAGCAAAGCTCGAACTTAGGAGAGAGCGACAAACCGAACTTGAAGGGGTTGAAGCTCAAAGTTTATAGGGGTGAGCGACGAACCGAACTTGAAGAGGTTGAAGCTCAAAGTTTAGAGGGTGAGCGACGAACCAAACTTGAGAGGAACGAAACCGGTACTTTGATGGTGAGCGACGAACCAAACTTGAAGAGGTTGAAGCTCAAAGTTTAGAGGGTGAGCGACGAACCAAACTTGAGAGGAACGAAGCTGGTACTTTGGGGGTGAGCGACGAACCAAACTTGAAGAGGTTGAAGCTCAAAGTTTAGAGGGTGAGCGATGAACCAAACTTCAGAGGAACGAAGCTGGTACTTTGGGCGTGAACCACGAACCAAACTTGAGAGGAACGAAGCCAGTACTTTAGGGGTGAGCAACGAACCGAACTTGAAGAGGTTGAAGCTCAAAGTTTAGAGGGTGAGCAACGAACCAAACTTGAGAGGAACGAAGCCAGCACTTTTGGGGTGAGCGACGAACCAAACTTGAAGGGGAACGAAGCTCGAACTTAGGAGAAAGCCACGAACCAAACTTGAGAGGAACAAAGCTTGAACTTAGGGGAGAGCGACAAACAAATCTTGAAGCTCAAAGTTTAGAGGGGTGAGCGACGAACCAAACTTGAAAGGAACGAAGCCGATACTTTGAGGGTGAGCGACGAACCAAACTTGAGAGGAACGAAGCCTGTATTTTAGGGGTGAGCGACGAACCAAACTTGAGGGGAACGAAGCTCGAACTTAGGAGAGAGCCACGAACCAAACTTGAGAGGAACAAAGCTCAAATTCTAAGGGAGAGCGACAAACAAAGCTTGAAGCTCAAAATTTAGAGGGGTGAGCGACGAACCAAACTTGAGAGGAATGAAGCCGGTACTTTAGGGGTGAGCGACGAACCAAACTTGAGAGGAATGAAGTCGGTACTTTGGGGAGAGCCACGAACCAAACTTGAGAGGAACAAAGCTCAAATTCTAGGGGAGAGCGACAAACAAAGCTTGAAGCTCAAAGTTTAGAGGGGTGAGCGACGAACCAAACTTGAAAGGAACGAAGTCGATACTTTGAGGGTGAGCGACGAACCAAACTTGAGAGGAACGAAGCCAGTATTTTAGGGGTGAGCGACGAACCAAACTTGAGGGGAACGAAGCTCGAACTTAGGAGAGAGGCACGGACCAAACTTGAGAGGAACAAAGCTCAAATTCTAAGAGAGAGCGACAAACAAAGTTTGAAGCACAAAGTTTAGAGGGGTGAACGACGAACCAAACTTGAGAGGAACGAAGCCAGTATTTTAGGGGTGAGCGACGAACCAAACTTGAGGGGAACGAAGCTCGAACTTAGGAGAGAGCCACGAACCAAACTTGAGAGAAACAAAGCTCAAACTTAGGGGAGAGCGACAAACCGAACTTGAAGGGGTTGAAGCTCAAAATTTAGAGGGGTGAGCGACGAACCGAACTTGAAATGGTTGAAGCTCAAAGTTTAGAGGGTGAGCGGCAAACCAAACTTCAGAGGAACAAAGCCGGTACTTTGGGGGTGAGCGACGAACCAAACTTGAAGGGGAATGAAGCTCAAACTTAGAAGAGGGTAATGAACCAAACTTGAGATGAACAAAGCTCGAACTTAGGGGAGAGCGACGAACCAAATTTGAGGAGAACGAAGCTCAAACTTTAGGAGAATGAACAACGAACCAAGCTTGAAGGGAAACGAAGCTCAAACTTATGGGAGAGCGTCGAACCAAATTTGAAGTTGTCAAATCTCAAACTTTAACAGGTGAGCAACGGTCCAAACTCTAGGGGAACAGAGCTCAAACTTTAGCAGAATGAGCAACGAACCAAACTTGAAGAGAACGAAGCTGAAACTTTAGGAGAATGAGCGACGAATCAAACTTGGGGGGAACGAAGCTCAAACTTTAGGAGAATGAGCAACGAATCGACCTTGAAGGGAATGAAGCTCAAACTTTAGGAGAATGAGCAACGAATCGAACCTGAGGGGAACAAAGCTCAAACTTTAGAAGAATGAGCAACGAACCGAACTTGAGAGGAATGAAGTTGGCACGTATGCATCCAACTTGCAATGTCTTATTTTAATGAGGATGGATTTTTTTAGGGACTGAACTTAAAAGTTTTTTTTTTAAGTTGCCTACGTACCCTTTGAACAAAAGGGATCAAGTCATAACGTAGTTCAATTTTTTTTTTTTTTTTGTCATTCACCTTTTAAGCTCATGTGGGCCAGGAGCATCATGCAGTTTAGGCTCATGCGACGAGGAGCTTTCTTTACATCTTAGATGTTGTTTTCATCATCATGGTCTTGATCATGACCTTCATTTGTAGGATTTGTTAAAACGATGAGATTTTTCTTCACTTTCAAGGAACTCTCTGCGTTTATGAGAACAGAGAAATTCTTTTTCATACGCGAAGGAACAAGACTATGGATCTTTTGGTCGTTGTTCACTTCATCGAAACGCTTCTACCTTTAAGGATTTCATCTTTCTTTCATGTTGATCGCTTGTTACTTTGAGGCGATCACAATAGATGTTGAAGGTCGATCGTTCTTTGATGTGGAGACATTTAACCTTTGGAAGGTTGAAGGTCAAGGTCAGGCAGGAGTTGGACCTTGGTTTTCTTCTTCTGTCGCGACCATACTCATCCGACTGAAGGTTGAGTAGTTGAAGGCTTGATACGATTGAAGACGGAAGTCCTTTTCTTGACTTCTTTTGTGTCGTCAGCTTCATGTATCTCAATGTAGTATGAACTTGCAGAGTTTTCTTCCTCTCTTTCGCTAGGAAGAAAATCTCTCAAAAGAATTCTTTCAAGGTCACCAATTGGCAAGGTTGAGGATGATTTTTTTTTCTTCCTTTCAGACCTAGGTTTCCTTGGATTTTTCTTTCTTCGATGTTTATCCTTGCATTTGAGGCTTCCAAATTGACAAGAATTGTTTGAAGCTAAACTTTGACTTTGCTTCTTCAATTGAGTCACCAGAACCCGACATTTGCCTTTATCATTGGTAGGTTGATCGCATATTGAGGTTCATTTCTTCGCACCTCATGTTGAAACCAAACAGCTACAGGTTCCATGGTCCCAAACTGGACTAGGCACACTTCTTGATCTTGAAGCGAACTAGAGTGTGTTTGACTGCATGTACTTGTTGTTATTGTAACATGATTTGATTGAGCTACTTCATTAAGGGCTAGCTCAATTTTTCCTTCTTTAGCTGACCTTAGGATTAACTCCTTTAGGACGAAACATTTCTCCATCGAGTGACTGATAACTCGATGGTACTTGCAATAGTTGGGATCGTCGACTTTGTCCATTTCTTCCGTCCGCTTACACTTTGGAAGTTCGATCAGTCCTATGGCCAGTAGTTGTTCAAACATGTTAGGAATGTCAGAATCCGGAAAGGGATAGACTTTATTCCGTCTTTCCTTTACACTTAAGTGACGTCTTTCATTTTCTTGTTGTTTTTCGATCTTCTTGTATTTTTGCTTCGAAGACAACTTGAGAGGGGTTGTACTGACATCCATAGACTCTTCTAGAGTCGCCTCAATGTCACTTTCTTCTTCCTTTATGCTAGGAGTTAGAACGTTTTTGTCTCACCGACTAGCAAAACTCAACTTCATATCGTGGGCGCGAGTTGCTAGCTCTTCAAAGGTGCGAGGCTTTATACCTTGGAAGATGTAAAGCATACCCCAATGCATGCCTTGAATGCACATTTCGACAGTTGACAGTTCAACGAGACGATCTTTGCAATCGAGACTCATGGCTCTCCAACGATTTATATAGTCGACGACAGATTCACCTTTTCGTTGTCTAATGTTGGTGAGCTCGAACATGCTGACGGTACGTCTTGTGTTGTAGAATCGGTTGAGAAACTCTTTTTCAAGTTGTTCCCAACTGTCTGTTGATTCGGGCTTCAGATCAATGTACCAGTCAAAAGCATTCCCCTTAAATGTTCGAACAAACTATTTGACTAGTAGATCTCCTTGTGTGCCAGCATTTTCACATGTCTCGATGAAAGCATAACATGTTGCTTAGGGTTTCCTTTTCCATCGAATTGTTGGAACTTTAGTGGTTTTGTATCCAATTAGCATTCTCAAATTATCAATTCTCTTAGTATATGATTTAGAATACAAGAGAGAACTTTGAGAACCCCCATCATATTAAGTTCTGACGAAGTTAGTTATCATGTCCTACAGTTGTTGGACTGATAGTGAAGTGATCGAAGTAGAGGGTTGTGGTTGATCTTCTTGCACAACATCCTTCTCTTTGTTTCGATCTTCGACGACAGGAGTATGACTTGATTTAGCGGCATTTTGATTCTCAATCTGATTCTTTAAGTATGCGATTTGAGAATCTCTTTCTTCAATCGCTTTCATCAAGTTGTTGATTCGCTCATGCATCTTTGTCAATCTTTCTTCCTTAGTGCTTGTTTTAGTCATCATGACAGACACTACGTCGGAATAAAAATCGAACAAATGGTTACACTTGACCAGGAACTTGTTGTTAGTTGATCCCCCGGTGGTGTTGTTACTTCATCGTCTTCCAACCTTAGTTCATTAGAGCAACTATGGGCAGTAGAACCGGTGTACAAGTTGCTCATGACAACGATCATCGAAGAAGTCTTGAACAACATCACTTTACTTCTGCTTTGAGGTGAGAGAAAGAGATGAGAGGTAGAGATGGTCCCACCGGGCGTGCCAATTTGTTTACACGTGATTTCAACGAAGAAATATAAACGAGACACGTGTAATTTAACGTTGTGTTTATATTAATTTGAATGTAGTGGATTACAATCTCTAATGTTTCTCCTCTGATTCTTTCTCTCTCTCAATTGTAATTTTTCTGAGGGCTTTACAGCTTATTCTTCAGACGTAGATTTGATTCGAGGGCTTCGCAGCTTGTTCTCGAATGTAATTTGTATTGAGGGCTTTGCAGCTTGTTCTCAAACGTAGACTTGTCTTGAGGGTTTTGCAGCTTGTTCCCAAGTGTAGACTTGTCTTGAGAATTTTGCAGCTTTTTGAAGGTCTTCGGCTTGCAGCTTGTTGAAAGACTTCGGCTTGCAGCTTGTTGAAGGACTTCGGCTTATTGCTTGTTGAAGGGTCTTCGGCTTGTAGCTTGTTGAAGGTCTTCGGCTTGTAGCTTGTTGAAGGACTTTGGTTGTTGCTTGTTGAAGGACTTCGGCGCTTGTTGCTTGTTGAAGGACTTCGACGCTTGTTGCTTGTTGAAGGTCTTCGGCTTGTTGCTTGTTGAAGAACTTCGGCGCTTGTTGCTTGTTGAAGGACTTCGACGCTTGTTGCTTGTTGAAGGTGTTCGGCTTGTAGCATGTTGTAGTCCTTCAGCATGTAGGTTATTGAAGTCTTTTAACTTGTAACTTGTAAAAGTCCTTCGCGAAACATTTAAGGACTTGTCTTACAGCATTCTGCACTTAAAGACTCGTCTTACAGCGCTCTGCACTTAAAGGTTCGTGTCCCAACGTTCCGCACCTAGAGACTCGTCTTGCAGCGTTCCCCACTTGGAGACTCGTCTTGCAGCGTTCCGCACTTTGAGACTCGTCTTCCGCGCTCCGCACTTGGAGACTCGTCTTCCGCGCTTGGAGACTCGTCTTACAGTGCTCCGCACTAAGGACTTCAAAGAGTGTTCAGCACCTGAGGATTTTAGGGAGTATTCAGCACTTGAGGACTTTGCTCTGAATTCTCTTTGAGTTCCTCTTGAGAGTGAAATTTCTGAA
This sequence comes from Trichosanthes cucumerina, assembly GCA_036507285.1. Lineage (NCBI taxonomy): Eukaryota > Viridiplantae > Streptophyta > Magnoliopsida > Cucurbitales > Cucurbitaceae > Trichosanthes > Trichosanthes cucumerina. The sequence goes on along the minus strand of CM071840.1, from coordinate 71,786,527 downwards.
CCTTTGGAATGAAGGGGAAACTCTCTATTTATAGAGCTTCCCAAGGCATGTGATTTTGGGCTTTAGTGGCTTTTGGGCCCAACAACCTAAACTTGGGCTTTATTGGATTTGGGCCTAGTTATTTGGATTTGGGTTTCATTTATCTAACTCAATTCCATATAATCCAATTTGACCAAAATTAAATTTAATTATTTTGGCAAATTGCATGTTGACCCTTAACTTTTAGAATTTGTCAATTCTTGTCTTCAAACTAAATTTAGGACACGTGTCAACTTATCATCGGTCCCAAATTTAATCATTTACAACTTCGTCATTAATTTGGAATAACGACGTGACAACTGGGGATTGGTCGAAATTTCTATGTCAACATTAGTATTTATAAACTTAATCTTAAAAAAAAATAGTTATCAAATGGGCCTTTTTTTTAGTTTTTAAAAATTGGGAAGCATCTTTAAAATGTTCTTAAAAAATAAATAACAATGTAAAGAAACACATAGTTGGTAGTAGTGTTAATAAACTTAATTTTCAAAAACAAAAAATTAAGGCTTTGTTTGATAACTATTTGATTTTTTATTTTTTAAAATGTGCTTATTTTCTTACGATTCTCTACCATTGTTTTTATCCCGTCTACAATAGTTTCCATATATCTTAAGGAAACATTTGAATTTCTAACCAAATTTCAAAAACAAAAACAAGTTTTTGAAATTTTTTTTTTTTTTAGTTTTCAAACTTGACTTGGTTTTTTAAAACATATGGAAAATTAGATAAGAAAACATGAAAACTCATTGGGAGAAGTTGAAAGAATGAAGGTAAGCATTGAATCATCTTTGATTTGACTTAAAATTAAACTAAAAATATAAGAAATAAAAACTTACATTGGAGAATGTTCTGGTGGGTATTTAAGTGCTTGTTTGGTAGGCAATCTGAAAACAGAAATTTGAAAACAAGGCATTCAATTAAAACGGAGTTGTATTTCATGTTTTTATATATGTGTTTGGTAGAAAATTTAGAAATTTGATTTCATTTTAAACATTTGTTTAAATGTGTTTTATAATATATTTATAGATCATAAAATTAGTTGTAGTTGCAAAACTAAATATTATTTTGAATATAAGTAATTATTAATTAATTTATGAACATGTTTTTTTAATATATTATGTAATTTATAATATATTATATTATACCTATTTTAATTTAACAAAAGCAAATTGAGTTTATAACCTGGAATATTATATTTATTAAGATTTTTTTCTTTTTAAATATAATTCTGCATTTTGAAATTTTAAATTCAAAATCTGGATATAATGAAAACATAAAAATATTGTTTTCAGAATTTCTACTATTTAGATCACAGAATCCGAAAACAGTTTTCAAAAACACATCTGTCAAACACATATTCAATATGAAAACATAAAACAGAATCTAGATTGTCTACCAAACAGTCCCTAATATTCTTACTCCAACTCGAACAAGCTCCGATCCTAAAATCAACAGTTACTCTTCTACTTCCTATATGGGAATGAGTGAATTCCATATTATAAGATTATGGTGTTGTGAAATATATGTGCATAACTTAGAAATATGCCAAGAACAGAACGCAAAAAATCAGCAAGCAACTAATCAAGTAAGCGAGAATAAATGACACCAAGATATATAGTAGTTCAACCTTTCGGTCTACATCCACTTTGAGAACCAGCTTGAAAGGATTTTATTATGCAGCAAATAAGTCACAAATACAATTACAAAGGCAACAACCAATCCAACAAGCACCTGGATTGAAACGGATCAATAAAACGATTGATACCTTAAATCTGTATGTCGATCTGAGCCCCTTATCGAATACCACTGTCAAGACAGCCTTCGATAAGACCAGAGAGATAATACCCACGACGTTACCAGCCCCTACATCGAGACTACGTCTGAATACTGACCGGAACAACACTGAACTAACTCTGAAACAGAGATCCTAGCCGAAAAGCACATCACCGCGTGAAACCAGATCCTCTCCAGAACCCACGCACACCGTAGTTCACCGTCCCAGACCCAGAAAAACGGAACCCACGCACTGAGATATTTCCGGAAACAGAGAACTACTCACGCCGGCAATCCCTTCGTTTTTTCTCTCTCTGTGTTTTTCGTTTTGCGGCCTCAGTACCCACTCTCTTTCCAGTGTGTGTTTTGTGGCCACACTTCTCTCTCTGCCGTGTGATGTTCACGAAAAACAAAAACCTAAAAGAAAACTTTGAAAAAAATTCAAAATTGCCATTGTACTATATTACTTAAAAGTCCTTCTAAATAAATCCTTTTAAATTAAATGAATTCTTGTCACATTTATCACAAATCTCCCTCATGACAAGAACATCTTAAGCCACAAGCTGATTCTCTCAAAGCTCCCTATCACCCCGACTTTACATTCAGCTCATTTAACAGGTATTTAAACCTACGAGTTGCAAGAACCTTTGTCAACATATCTAACAAGTTCTGATTTGTATGAACTTTGACCAGTTCAATTTCATTCTGAGCAACTGCATCCCTGATAAAATGAAATTTAACATCGATATGTTTAGATCGCTCATGATGAGATGGATTCTTCACAAGATGAATAGCACTCTAGTTATCACAACGGATGATAGGAATAAACTCCTATGATAACAACTCACCAACTATACGCTTCAATCACATTGCTTCCTTAACTGCTTCTCCCACATAAATATACTCTGATTTAGTAGTTGACAAAGCAACTACTGGCTGTAAAGAAACCTTCCAACTGACCACATTACCATACAATCGAAAAATGTGCCCAGACAAAGATCTTCTTTTATCAAGATCTGCAGCATAATCTGCATTTGCGAAAGCCTTCTAGCAATGTTGATTTATCACACCTGTTCCCAAAGCACAGTGAAACATTTGAAGTACCTTTCAAATACCGAAACACCCACTTAACTGCATTCCAATGTTCCTTCCAAGGATTTGACATAAACCTACTTATCATGCTCATTGAGTAACCCAAGTCAGGCCTAATTCAAATCATGAGATACATTATGCTCCCAACAACATTGCAATAAGGAATGTTTGACATCTCTAACCTTTCTTGATCAGTAGTAGGACACTGAGATGAAGAAAGTCTAAAATGAGATGCTAAAGGTGTCGAAACTGCCTTACAATTAGACATGTTGTACCTGTCAAGCAGTTTATGCACATAGCTCTCCTGCGAAATGGTTAACAAACCTTTCTCCCTATCTCTCTTAACATCCATGCCTAAGATTCTTTTCAGTGCACCTAAAACTTTTATTTCTAATTCACCACTCAACTGTTTCTTGAGTTCACAAATTTCAGCATAATCCTTAAACACTAATATCATATCATCTACATAGAGAAGTAGATAAATATAAATACTTTTTCGAGATAGTTTCCAATACACGCATGCATTATATGAGCTCCTGTGAAACCCCTGCTTCAGGATGAAAGTATCAAATCGAATATACCACTGTCTTGGCGACTGCTTCAGTCCATAAATGGACTTGTGAAGGCGACAAACCATATCTTCTTTTTCCTTCACCTCATAGCCCTTAGGTTGAGCCATGTAAATTACCTCCTCTAATTCCCCATGAAGGAATGTTGTGGTGACATCCATGTTGGATTGGTATGGTAACCCTAGAGGGGGGTGAATAGGGTTTAATTAAACTTTTTACTAAATATGCCCAAATTATCTAATTAACAAACTTTTTAAGAAACAATAAAAAAGAAATAATTAAGAGACATTAATGCAATATGCAAGATAGATAAAAAGTATAATAAAAATGAGTTTTATCCAATACTTAGCAATTAATTAGGGAACAAATTAAAGCATGCATAAACTACTACAAGTAATTGCAAAAATAAATAGGAAAGAGTTAGAGAAGATGACACCGTAATTTTATAGTAGTTCGGTCAAACTCGGCCTACTCCACTCCCCAAGCGCCTCTTGGGAATTTGAATTAAAAAAATTTGCACCGACTCTTTCCACGGATTAGAGCCCAACCGCTACACCGCTCTTTTTACGGGTTCAAGAGCAAACCCGATCCTTTCCACGGCTTAGGATCAAACCGTTACAAAGTTTGGTAAAGATTTGAAGAACACACTAATACACTCTCTTGGTAGAGTAGATTCACAAATTTTAACTCTCACAAATCAATCCTCACAATACAACAAAACTCTCTCAAGAAAAAGATGAAAAGAAAAAAATTGAGAGCTTGGAGAGAGCAACAATGGAGACTTTTGATATTTTTGAGGATTGTAAAATGCAAAAACTTGTTGTAAAATTTTGGAGAAGAAGATGGTATAAAAAGAGAGGGAAATGAGGTAAAAACCAAAGTTTAATTTGGACCATTGGATTGTGGTAAAAGAGAAATGGATGGTGGAGATTAAAAGTAAAAAGAAAATAATTATTAAAAAGAATTAATAATAATAATAATAATAATAATAATAATAAATATTATATATATATTTATGTGAGTAACGGAAACATAAAAAAAAATTTGATTTTTTTTTTTAATTTTAAAACCTCCAACGGCGAGAATTTACATTTAATGCAATTAACCCAACGGCTATATATATATATATATATATAATATTTTTTTTAATTTTATTTTCTTTTTATTTTAAAACAACCAAAATTCCACCAAATGTTACTCTCCCATATATCCACATGTCACACTTTAATTGGTCTAAAAATGGTAATTTGGCCGCCACGTCATCGGGTCGGGAAATTTCCGTTCAAATTTGTTTTGATCATAATTTCTTTGTTTTAGCTCCGATTTGAGTGATTCAAGAGGCATTGGAATCGTTATTCCGAGCTCTATGCAATAGATACTTTAAAACAATTAAACTATTAGTAATTAATAGCAAGTTTGTTATCATCAAAATATTAATTAATTAATAATTAAAATTAATTAATTTTAGATTAAGGGTAAAAAAGCCAACAATCTCCCTCTTTTGATGATGACAAACCATTAAAGAAAAATAACTTGAAGTTCATAAAATAAAGCCCAATATGCCACCATAAAGCTCATACTTGAACAATCACTCAAATAAATATAATATATCATTCTCCCCCTAAATTAATGCAAAACTAAAACATGATACAAAATGAACCTATTTTTCTTAAGCTTCTCCCCCTTTGGAATCATCAAAAAGACATAATTATAAAAGATTAAGAACTACATGCAAGCTCCCCCTAAGAACATGAATACATAGTTAACATAACTCCCCCTATCAATATGCCATAGAAAACTAAAATTATAGATTCAAAAGGCATCACAACGAATAATACCAAGCTCAAGCCTATTTTTGCAAAAATTTTCTTCATTCAAAGGCTTGGTGAAAATATCCGTTAATTGATCATTAGAGCTCACATAATCAAGAGTAATATGACCATTTTGCACATGTTCTCTAATAAAGTGATGTCTAATATCAATATGCTTAGTTCTAGAATGATGAATAAGATTTTTAGTCAAATTAATAGCACTAGTATTATCACAAAATATAAGCACATTATCAAACTTTAATCCAAAATCACAAAGAGTTTGTTTCATCCAAAGAATTTGAGCACAACAACTAGCAATCGCAATATATTACGCCTTGGTGAGTGGATAAGGCAACCGAATTTTGCTTTTACTAAACCAAGATACTAAAGAGCTACCAAGAAATTGACAAGTTCCACTAGTACTTTTACGGTCAAGTAAGCTTCCTGAAAAATCCATCGAATATCCTATCAAATTAAGCTCAACATTTCTAGGATACCATAAACCTAAATCAATAGTCCCAAGCAAATATTTAAATATTCTCTTAACGGCATGCAAATGGGATTCCTTAGGACAAGATTGAAATATAGCACAAATACATACACTAAACATGATATCGGGTCTACTAGCGAGATCCTATCATACCTCGATAAGTTTTTATGTCTACACATTTACCTTTTTCATCCTTGTCAAGCTTAGTGGATGTGCTCATAGGAGTTTTTGCAATTTTACCTTCATTGAACTTGAACCTTTTGAGCAAATCTTTTGTGTATTTCTCTTGACTTATGAAGATACCATCCTTGAGTTGTTTGATTTGAAGTCCAAGGAAGAAACTAAGTTCTCTCATCATACTCATCTCAAACTCACTATGCATACATTAAGAAAATTCTTCACACAAAGAAGGGTTAGTAGAACCAAAGATAATATCATCTACATAGATTTGTACTAAAAGCATATCATTTTCCTTAGTGTTAATAAAAAGAGTAGTGTCAAGTTTACCCATTTTAAAACCATTCTCAAGTAGAAAATTACTAAGTCTATCATACCAAGCTCTTGGAGTTTGTTTTAAGCCATAAAGAGCCTTTTTCAACTTATAGACATGATTAGGTAAATCAAAACTTTCAAAGCCCGTAGGTTGTTCTACATAAACTTCCTCCATAATATAACCATTTAAAAAGGCACTTTTCACATCCATTTGATACAAGATAAAATTTTTATAGGAAGCAAAAGCAAGTAACATTCTAATAGCTTCTAATCTAGCAACGGGTGCAAAAATCTCTTCATAATCTATACCTTCCTCTTGACAATAACCTTGAGATAGTCTAGCTTTATTTCTAATGATATTTCCATTTTCGTCCATTTTATTTCTAAAGACCCATTTAGTCTCAATAATAGAAGCATTAGAAGGCCTAGGGACTAATTCTCAAACTTTGTTCCTTTCAAATTGATTTAATTCTTCTTGCATAGCTAAAATCCAAAATTCATCATTTTCCGCATCTTTAAAACTTTTAGGTTCAATTTGAGAAACAAAAGCAAGATTACTAAACAAATTAAGAGAGGAACGAGTTTTCACACCTTGTTCGGGATCACCAAGAATCAAGTCCTTAGGATGGGATGGAGCATACCTCCATTCTTTAGACATAGATGAACAACCATTTTCCTTCTTTTCATTGAACCTCACTTCTTGCTTACTTGAGTCAATTTCCTTGCCTTTGTCACTAACAAGTAAATCTCCAAAATTCCTTTCTAAATCATCACTACAAATAGACTCATTAGAAACATTATTGCAAGATTCATCAAATACAACATGCATAGATTCCTCAATAATTAAAGTTCTCTTATTGAAAACTCTATAGGCTTTACTAGTAGATGAATAACCTAGAAAAATACCAACATCCGTCTTAGAATCAAATTTTTCAAGTTTTTCTTTGTTGTTCAAAATAAAGCATTTGCAACCAAAAACTTTGAAATACCCAATATTTGGGATTTTGTTATGCCAAAGCTCATAAGGAGTTTTATCTAAAGAATGTCTAATTAAAACTCTATTTAAAACATAACAATCGGTGTTAACGGCTTCCGCCCAAAAGTATTTAGATAAATCATACTCATGCAACATTGACCTAGCAAATTCTTGCAAAGTACGATTTTCCTTTCAACCACACCGTTTTGTTGAGGAGTTCTTGGAGCGGAGAAATTATGAGAAAAATCATTTTCTTCATAAAAATTTTCAAAAGCAATACTATCAAATTCTCCTCCATGATCACTCCTAATTTTAGAAATAAAAAATCTTTTTTCATTTTGAACTCTTTTTGCAAAACTAGAAAAACTTTTCAAAGCATCACCTTTATGTTTTAACATCAAAACCCAAGTAAATCTTGAAAAAACATCAACTATCACAAAAGCATAATAATTCCCTCCAAAACTAGCAATTCTAGAAGGGCCAAATAAGTCCATATGTAATAGTTGAAGGGGTCTAGATGTAGAGATCACATTTTTAGATTTGAAAGAGGACTTGGTTTGCTTACCCATTTGACAAGCATCACAAACTTTATCCTTTTCAAATTTAAATTTAGGTAGACCTCTAACTAAAGAATTCTTAGAAATATTTGAAATTAAGTGCATGCTAGCATGTCCTAGTCTTCTACGCCATAACCAAGAATCATCATGCAAAGCCGAAAGACATTTATCACTAATAGGGCAATCATTCAAATCAATAGTATACACATTTTCATCCCTATTACCAACAAACAAGACTTTTCTATCACTAGCATTTTCAATGAGACAATTCTTTTTATCAACACAACTCTAAAACCTTTATCACATAATTGACTAATACTAAGTAAATCATGCTTTAGACCATCAACTAAAAGTACATTTTCAATCAAAGTAGAAGAACTATTACCTATACTACCCTTACCAATAATTTTACCTTTCTTGTTGTCACCAAAAGTTACTAAACCTCCATCCTTTTTGGAAAGATTGACAAACTTGGATTGGTCTCCCGTCATATGCCTCGAGCAACCACTATCCAAGTACCATTTGTTTTTCTTGGAGACTTTCAAACATACCTACAAACAAAATTATTCAAGATTGATCTTTTGGTACCCATACTTGTTTGGGTCCTAAAAGGTTAGCATTTACAAACTTGGGAACCCATATTTTTGCATTCACATTTAAAGCATTGGATTTAGACAAGTAACAAAAATAAGTTTTATGTTCATACTTGCCACATGAGAAACAAACAACATTATGCAAAGATTTATCTCTTACGACAAATTTATGCACTCTACTTTTCTTGGAGAAATTCTTTCTTGGAGCATAGTGAAACTTTGTTCTTTGAGAAAAATTTCTTCTTGAAGAAGTAGGATGAGCATATTTTAATTTAAAGCAATTTGGTCTAATATGACCTTCAACACCACAATGATGACATATAGGCACAAAACTAGATTTATCATGCTTAGACCCAATCTTAGGCATATTATGATTAGGCACAATGGGAGATGCTTTAACAAAGATAGTTTTAGAGCTTGAAGGAGTAGAACATTCATCAATATAGCCTAAACCTCTTTTATCACCATAAGGTTTGCCAACTTCAATTATTTTGTCCAATCTTTGAGCACCTATTGTCAACTTTTTAATGGACTCTTTTGCCTTACCAAGTTCTTGCAAAGCATTTAATTCATTTTCTTTAAGCAATTTAATCAAATTATCTTTTTCATAACTATCATGCTCAAGAAATCTAACTTTATCAAGCAAGGCATTTTTCTCATCACAATCAAAAGCATGCTTATCACAAGAGATATTCATTTCATCAATTTTCACCACATTATGCTCATTTTCTTTTAAGCAAGCAATTTCATCAAGTAAAGACTTATTTTCACTAGTTAGAGCATTGTATTTCTTTTTAAGCACAACATATTTAGAACCAAGCTTTTCTATGTCATTTTGCATATTTTCAAAAGCTTCAAATAATTCATCATAAGAAAGGGGCTCTAGAGTTACCTTATCATCTTGTTCATCACCTTTGTCACTATGAGCCATGAAGCAAAAGTTTGCTACTTCTTCATTGTCACTTCCACTTCCACTTTCATCACTATCATCCCAAGTGACTTTCATTGCTTTCTTCTTGGATTTCTTGGATGATTTGAGGAGAGGGCAATCCGTTTTATGTGACCCGGTTTCTTGCATTCATAGCATATTACCTCATCCTTTTTACTCTTTTCATCCTTTGACTCTTTTTGGTTTAAAATGTGTTTATTGAATTGTTTCTTCCTCTTAATGAACTTTTTATACTTACGTGAAAAATATGCAATATCTTCTTCATCAAGAACGCCCTTATCTTCGGACTCAACTTCCAAGGATAAAGTCTTTAAAGCAATACCTTTCTTCTTTTTGGGCTCATCCTCCATGTGTTCCTTCAAAGTGATCTCATGTGTCATGAGAGAGCCAATAAGTTCCTCCAAATGAAGTTTGGTGAGATCTTTTACTTCTTCAATTGCCGTCACCTTAGCTTCCCAATTCTTAGGTAAAGATCTAAGAATTTTCCTAACATTTTCAGAGTTAGTATAAACTTTACCAAGACCTTTCAAAGTATTTGTAATGTTAGTAAATCTAGTAAACAACTCGGTAATAGATTCATTAGCATCCATCTTAAACAATTCATAATTATGAACTAGCATGCTAATTTTTTATTCTTTAACTTGATTAGTTCCCTCATGAGTCACTTCAAGAATATTCCATATTTCTTTAGCCGAATAGCACATAGATATTCTATTAAATTCATCCTTACTCATGTTGGGTTTTATGTCCTAAAACTCGTGGTTTTGTAAACTGAATGTATATTCTATATCACAATAAAGTTGTTATTGAAATTTATTCAGTAAAGGTGTTATTAACTATTGTGTATTGTGTAACCTTAATCCAATAAAGAACCCTTGGCTATAGGATGAATACTTGAACTTTATGTGTGACATAAAAGTGGATCAAGTTCGAGTTATAGCTAGAACAGTCTATAGTATAAGGATAGGGTTGGGGACCTTATCCTGGGGACACTATGGACGCGGCCCACTTTGTAAAGAACAAACGATGTGATCCTTAATCGTTCATGTGGAGACATGTGAGTGGGGCGCCATGCAATGAGTTTGCATAAGATCGACCGCGCAATAGTCATTTAGACTTTATAACTCCGTTTCTTCGTCTTAATCGACTATATTCATCCGATGACCTAGGTAACTCGATCTTAATCCCGGAGTGTTCTATGGACTCCTGTTTATTCGAATTATCCTTAGATTTGCATGGGTGAGAGTGGCTCGAGACTGCCGACTCAATAAGCTTTGCCATTTCGGGGGATAAAACCGGGTAGATAGTGGGAACATAGTTCGGCAAGTGGGAATTCATTCCTACCCACTTTAGGGATTAGTAGAAAGGTTGTTCCCTTAAATCGACTCGGGTCTTGAACAATGGGCCCATCCTCTCATTGGCCGAGAGGGATTTGGTTTCTTTGGTTGGACCACAAACCAATTGTTCATTAGAGGATCGGTGGAACTTAAGGAACAAGAGGTAATTACAGGTAAAACGGTAATTTTGACCCAACCGTAATTACGAATGACTGTGAAGGATCGACTTACTAATCATGGTTATATCGAGTGGACATAAATATATCTACAATGAGGAGAGTCAGCCCCACGGGCTTTAGTGGAGTGTCACGGTGGTTAACGAATGTTGATTAGCTAGGCTAAAGAGTTTGGCCGGTTAATCTCGTATCGTTGGAGCTCATGATCTCAGAGGGTCCATTAGGTCCTCCTTACTAGCTTCTGGACTTAGCCTTATAACTTTTTGAGAGAAAAGAATTTGAATTGTTCAAATTCAAGTTTGGGAGAAAGCGTTATTTATATGTGATATATTTAACGAATCATAGCTTAATTATGAATTAAACTATGATTAATAAGAGGTGGATATATTTAAATATGATTTAAATATTGGGATCGGTTTATAGCATGAATAAGGATTCATGTTCAAAAAATCGATCGAGATCGATAATTTATTTAATTTAATATTTGATATTAAATTAAATTAAAAATTAATTAATTAAATTAATTTTGAATTATTTAATTAATTATATTAATTTTAATTAAAAATCAATTTAATATTGATTTTTGAATTAAAATTAAATGTAAAATGAGGGATTTTCATGAAAAACAAGTTGCCAACTTGCCCAATCTTACTCATCTTCAAAATTCACCAAAATTGGCCACCTCCATCTCAAAGCATCCTCATCATCCTTGAGTTGTCACTCCATTGAAGCTTTTGAAGCTTTATATAATGGTGATTTGAGGTGTTTTGTGAGAATTACATAGAAAATTCAATATTCCCGAATTAGTGACCTTTGAGGTCTTTTCTTCCAAATTCTCTCAACCAAGGATCCCACAATCCGTTCTAAGGCCTGAGGGTAGTAGGGAAGACTCTAACGGTTGTCCACGAAGTGTTCGTGGCTTGAAAACCATCAACCGGGTGAAGAGAATTTGATCTTCAAAGTTGAGTTTTCTATCCTCTCTGTTTTTCCAGTTTTGAGCATGTTTTTTATTTTACAAAATTGATCAACTTAGAGTGTTCAAGATCCAAAATTGCTTCCGCTTTCTTAATCTAGACTCTTTCAACTCAAAGCACAATAAAAATAATTTATAGCTCTAGCATTAAGACCACACTTTTTCAAATCAATTTCATCATATTCATTTTCTAATTTTGGCACATCATTTTCATTAACAATTTTCATGGGAATATAAGGACCATTAACCACATTTAACCATAAACTATAGTCAACGGATTGCAAATAAATTTTCATTCTAGTCTTCCAATAAGAGTAATTTGACCCATCAAAATAAGGAGGCCTAGAGGTGGATTGTCCTTCAATAACACCATTTACTACTAGGTTTGTCATAAAGCTCAAACAATAAAGTTTATAAACAAAATTCTAAAAGAGCAACCTCGCTCTGATACCAATTGTTGGATCGGTACTAGAGGGGGTGAATAGGGTTTAATGAAACTTTTTACTAAATATGCCCAAATTATCTAATTAACAAACTTTTTAAGAAACAATAAAAAAGAAATAATTCAGAGAAATTAATGTAATATGCAAGATAGATAAAAAGTATAATAAAAATGAGTTTTATCCAATACTTAGCAATTAATTAATGAACAAATTAAAGCATGCATAAACTACTACAAGTAATTGCAAAAATAAATAGGAAAGAGTTAGAGAAGATGACACCGTAATTTTATAGTAGTTCGGTCAAACTCGACCTACTCCACTCCCCAAGCGCCTCTTGGGAATTTGAATAAAAAAAATTTGTACCGACTCTTTCCACGGATTAGAGCCCAACCGCTACACCGCTCTTTTTACGGGTTCAAGAGCAAACCCGATCCTTTCCACGGCTTAGGATCAAACCGTTACAAAGTTTGGTAAAGATTTGAAGAACACACTAATACACTCTCTTGATAGAGTAGATTCACAAATTTGAACTCTCACAAATCAATCCTCACAATACAACAAAACTCTCTCAAGAAAAAGATGAAAAGAAAAAAATTAAGAGCTTGGAGAGAGCAACAATGGAGACTTTTGATATTTTTGAGGATTGTAAAATGCAAAAACTTGTTGTAAAATTTTGGAGAAGAAGATGGTATAAAAAGATAGGGAAATGAGGTAAAACCCAAAGTTTAATTTGGACCATTGGATTGTGGTAAAAGAGAAATGGATGGTGGAGATTAAAAGTAAAAAGAAAATAATTATTAAAAAGAATTAATAATAATAATAATAATAATAATAAAATATATTATATATATATTTATGTGAGTAACGGAAACATAAAAAAAAAAATTAATTTTTTTTTATTTTAAAACCTCCAACGGTCAGAATTTGCATTTAATGCAATTCTTTTTTTTTTTTTTAAACAACCCAACGGATATATATATATATATATATATATATATATAATCTTTTTTATTTTATTTTAAAACAACCAAAATCCCACCAAATGTTACTCTCCCATATGTCCACATGTCACACTTTAATTGGTCTAAAAATGGTAATTTGGCCGCCGCGTCATCAAGTCGGGAAATTTCCGTTCAAATTTGTTTTGATCATAATTTCTTCGTTTTAGCTATGATTTGAGTGATTCAAGAGGCATTGGAATCGTTATTCCGAGCTCTATGCAATAGATACTTCAAAATAATTAAACTATTAGTAATTAATAGTAGGTTTGTTATCATCAAAATATTAATTAATTAATAATTAAAATTAATTAATTTTAGATTAAGGGTCAAAAAGCCAACAATCCATCTGTTTAAGAAACATATCAAAATGAACAACAATAGATAAATTCACTCTAATGGATGAATGTCTCACCACCGGAGAGAAAACTTCATGAAAATCAACTCACTCCTTCTGAGTGAAGCCCTTGGCTACTAGCCTAGCTTTATACTTAGGCTTGTTGTCACCACCTGCACCTGGATTGATTTTGTAAATCCACTTTGATTGAATGAGTTTCTGTTTATGAGGCATTGGAACTAATGACCACGTCTGATTCTTACGTAAAGAGAACAATTGTTCTTCCATTGCTACTTCCCATTGTTCCTTCAAATCAGATGCAATAGTCTCTTCGTATGTAATAGGCTCTGCCTCAACACTATCATATGCACAATTAAAAGCAAAAGCTACAAGGTCAGCAAAACCATACCTGGTAGGTGCCTGTCTCACTCTCTGAGATCTATCACGAGCAAGCTGATAATCCTGTAAGTCATGGTTACCTGAACTTTCCTCTGTGAAAGCTCCCTCATCAATCAAAATCCTTTCCTGTTGAGACTGTTCCCCATCAAATTCAGAACTTTTTGAAGACTCTGTTTGCGGAACCAGAAAAGACTCATCACTAGATTCACCTGAACTACCTGACGGTCGTGTTTCTGAAACAATCTTGACTTCTGTTTCAACATTCTCAACTGACTTCTGTTCTTGTTGGCTCATAGTACAAAATGGCATTTCATCTTCATTAAAAGTTACATCTCTACTGATAATACATTTATTTCTACCCTCTTCCAAACACCAAAGTTTATATCATTTGACACTTGGAGGATAGCCCATAAACATACACTTCAATGTCCTGCTATTCAGCTTTCCTTCCTTGACATGAGCATAAGCTGAACAACCAAATACCCTGAGATGATCAAGACTTGGAACTTCTCCTTTCCATACTTCTTGAGGAGTCTTAAAGTCTATGGCGGAAGATGGAGTCCTGTTAATAAAGTAACAGGAAGTTTGGGCAGCTTCTCCCCAAAACTTCAAAGGTAACGAAGCATTAAATAAGAGACATCTAGTACGCTCCATTATCGTTCTGTTGAACCTCTCAGCTAAACCATTCTGTTGTGGAGTGTGTGTAACAGTAAAATGTCTCGTGATCCCCTCAGATTTGCAAAGTTTGTCGAACTTGTGATTCACAAACTCTAACTCATTGCCAGTCCTCAAATATTTTACCTTTCTACCTGTTTGGTTTTCAGTCTACTTCTTCCATTCAAGGAATTTCTCAAAAGCTTCATCCTTTTGTTTCAGTAGATAAAACCACACTTTCCTTGAAAAATCGTCAATGATAGACATGAAGTACCTTGAACCTCCCATACTAGGTACCTTAGTTGGACCCCACAAATTTGAGTGTACATAATCCAATATGTCTTTAGTTGTATGCTTCCCTTTTCCAAACTTCACCCAGGTAGATTTTCTCATTATGCAATGATCACAAAATGGAAGTTCAATATCTTTAACCCTTCCAAGTAAGCCTTGTTGTGAAAGAGCTTGTAACCCTCTTTCACTCACATGAGCCAACCTCCTATGCCATAACATAGACATATCAGTTCCTTTACTAGATGCATTGCAGCGTCTCCTGTAATTGCAGAACCTTCCAATACATACAGACCATTCCTCAAGGTTCCTTTCAATTTAACCAAGGACCCTTTGGAAACTTTTAGAACTCCATTCACAGATTTATATGAATAACCTGTTCTATCTAATTCACCTAAAGAAATCAGATTTCGTTTGAGTTCTGGAACATACCTTACATTTGTAAACACCCTAATCAACCCATCATGTGTTGCAAGTCGAATTGACCCTGTTCCCCTCACATTACAGACGCCATTATCACCCAACAAAACTTTTCCCCCACTGACTTCTTGAAAATCGATCAGATAGTCCCGCCTGGGAGTCATGTGAAAGGTGCAACCAGAATCCATGATCCACTCCTCTTGAAAGTCTCTACTGGACACCATCAAGACCTCTGTTGAATCATACCCATCTGTTATATTTGTTGCACTCGATTCACCCTTTTTATCATGAGAAGTTTCTTTGTTCTTGTTCAAAGGACAATCTTTCTTAAAATGCCCCTCTTTGCGACACAAGTAACACTTTTTACCTTTTTCCTTGGACTTAGACCTGCTTCTAGATTTCTTTCCTTTCCAAGTCTTCTTTTCAGTTCTCCCCCTGGCCATAAGTAACTCTCCTTCCCTGCGTTCTTTCTTAATTTCGAGATGTCTCATTTTCAAAGCATCCACCACAATGTCCATGGTCAGAGAATCCCTACCATATTTTGTGGTTGCTTTGACTTCTCGAAATGTATCTGGCAAAGAATTCAAAAGAGTGACTGCTTGATTCTCATCTGACATCTTCTCATCGATGTTATTGAGATCGACCACAATCTTTTGAAAATCATCTAAGTTCTCTTCTAAGCCTTTATTTTGATCCATTTTATATCCAAAAAATTTCTCCTTTAGATATAACTTATTTGGCAAAGACTTGGTCAAATAAAGACTCTCTAATTTCTTCCATAACTCTATCGTGGTAGTTGTCTCATCCACTTGCCTAAGCACTCCATCTGACAGATAGAGTAAAATTGTCGAATAGGCAATTTCATTCATTTCCTTTCATTCATCTTCTGAGAGTGTAGCTGGAAGGTCCTTTTCGTCACACAAGATTTTAGCTACCCTTTGTTGAACCAAAAGAGTTTTAATCTTCTTTCTCCATAATCCGAAATTACCCTTCCCATCAAATCGAGCAACCTCAAATTGAGTCGACATCGAAGCCATTAACCTCACAAAAAATATCCTAAAACGCAGAAAATTCAACGAAGCACAAAACCACAAGTTGGAGCTCTGATACCACTTGTTGTGAAATATATGTGCAGAACTCAGAAATATGCCCAGAACAGAACGCAAAAAATCAACAAGCAACTAATCAAGTAAGCGAGAATAAATGACATCAAGATATATAGTGGTTCGACCTTTCGGTCTACAACCACTTTGAGAACCAGCTTGAAAGGATTTTATTATGCAGCAAATAAGTCACAAATACAATTACAAAGGCAACAACCAATCCAACAAGCACATGGATTGAAACGGATCGATAAAACGATTGATACCTCAAATCTGTATGTTGATCTGAGCCTCTTATCGAATACCACTGTCAAAACAGCCTTCGATAAGACAGAGAGATAATACCCACGACGTTACCAGCCCCTACACCGATACCACATCTGAATACTGACCGGAACCACACTGAACTAACTCTAAAACAGAGATCCTAGCCGAAAAGCACACCACCGCGCGAAACTAGATCCTCTCCGGAACCCACGCGCGCCGAAGTTCACCATCCCAGACCTAGAAAAACGGAACCCATGCACTGAGATCTTGCCGAAAACAGAGGACTACTCACGCCGGCAGTCCCTTCGTTTTTTCTCTCTCTGTGTGTTTTTCGTTTTGCAGCCTCAGTACCCACTCTCTCTCCAGTGTGTGTTTTGTGGCCACTCTTCTCTCTCTGTCGTGTGATATTCACGAAAAACAAAAACCTAAAAGAAAACTTTGAAAAAATTTCAAAATTGTCACTGTACTATATTACTTAAAAATCCTTCAAAATAAATCCTTTTAAATTAAATGAATTCTTGTCACATTTATCACAATTATGTTCCCAACTCCTTATTTATTCAAGCTCTCAAAACGGTAGGCTTATTGAATCAACTACAAAAATCACTCTCACCTATGAAAATCAAAGGACAATCACAGGCAAGAGTTCATAAGTCACTTAGAATTAAGATCGAGTCGCATATGATCATCCTGAAGAAATATTAATCTTCTTAATTAACATTTTTATAAATTCGTGGTCCAGTCTTATACAAACTCATTGTAAAAAGTACCTCACTCACATAGACATGAACGATTTTGATTCAATCATTTGTAACTATTACAAGGTGGGTCGTATCAATAGTGTTACCAAGATAAGGCACTCAATCTTATCTATATATTATGACCTTTAGGTTATTTCTTGATCATGATCTTCTTGTATGTCTTCAAGATTATACTAATAACCTTGATTTTTTCATATAATGGATAATAATATATTACAAATAAAATAATAAAATATTATTAATTACGAGGGAGTAGTATTTATAGGCTTCATTTTTAAAAAAAAAATCAAATGACTATCAAATAGAACCTAAATAATTATCAAATGAGACCTACTTTTTTTAGTTTTTCAAAACTTGATTTTGATTTTGAAAATATTTGAAAGTAATAGATAACAAAATAAAGAAAATTATAGGTAGAAATAATATTGGGAAAAATACACTTTTGGTCCCTCAATTTACAGGCGAGTTTCTATTACGTCCCTCAGTTTCAAAATCGAACAATCAAGTCCCTTAATTTGATAAAATAGTTCAATTGAGTCCTTATAGGTTAACTATCGTTAATTACTTAACGGATTGCTGATGTGGCAATTTTTAATATTAAAATAATATTTTTAAATAATAATAATTATTATAATTATAATAAAATTTAAAAATTTAAAAAAAAAAACTCTCTCTCCATCCTCTTCGTCTCCCTCTTCTCCTTTCCATCTTCTTTCTCTATCTTCCTGCCCCTTCCCCCTTTCTTCTCTCTAGATTCTGAACGATTCTCTCGCATCCTCCGACGATTTCTCCGTTGCGGCGTCTGCCGGCAGCGACGAGAACACTCCATTCCCCCTTTATGCTAAGTTACAGAAAAGAGGAAGATGATGAAGAAGAAGAAGAAGAAAGAAGAAGAACCCTCAAATTTATTCTACACAACGAACTTATCTTCATCATCTTCATCTTCAATCCTCAGAAATCTTCGTCCATTCTAAACTCATGGATTCCTCCATTTCCATTCAGATTTGACATTACATAAGCCTTCTGATAATCCTCAACTCTCTTCTCGAAGAAATTCGTCTTCCCCTGCAACGAAATCAGCTCCATCCAATCAAATGGATTCTGAACACTATAGATTTTCCCATACCCTAAAGCTCCAAGCAATCTATCCGCCACAAAATTCAATGTACTGGCTCATCAAATCGCCATTCAGTCCGACGAGAGCCACCGACAACGCATCACAAACAAATTCCCTCTCTATATCCACCGCCTCACAAACAATCTCCTTCACTCGATCCTCACTTAATTTTTCCTCAACAACGAATACAGCAAACAAGCGAAATCACAATGAAGACCTTCGTCTCGCGAAATCAACTCGTTGGAAAAGGTGAGTCCAGGCATTAATCCGTGTTTTTTCAACCAGAAAATGGAGCAGAAGCTACCTGAGAAGAAAATTCCCTCGACGCAAGCGAAGGCCAGAATACGCTTGGCGAAGGAGTCGGTGCTATCGATCCACTTCAACGCCCAATCAGCCTTATCGTCGCTGCCGGCAGATGCCGCAGCAGAGAAATCGTCGGAGGATGCGAGAGAATCGTTCAGAATCTGGAGAAAAGGAAGGGGGAAGGGGCAGGAAGATAGAGAAAGAAGATGGAAAGGAGAAGGGGGAGAGGATGGAGAGAGAGTTTTTTTTTTAATTTTATTATAATTATAATTATTATTATTATTTAAAAAATATTATTTTAATATTAAAAATTGTCACTTCAGCAATCCGTTAAGTAATTAACGGTAGTTAACCTGTAAGGACTCAATTGAACTATTTTATCAAATTAAGGGACTTGATTGTTCGATTTTGAAACTGAGGGACTTAATAGAAACTCGCCATGTAAATTGAGGGACCAAAAGTGTATTTTTCCCAATAATATTTATAAGTTTAATTTTTAAAAAGTAAAAATAAGAAATTAATAGTTATTAAAGAGGGCCAGATTAATTTGTAAGGCTTTGGAGGACTTATTTTATGGCGAACATTAATGATTTTTACTCTATTCAGTTCAATTCAGTTCTATGTGATGCTTGATTTTTTTGTGTGCATTTGCAAGTTCTAAAAGATTTTTACTCGCTTAAAAAGGTCAATCAATATAAACTTGAATAACCAAAACTAATATAATTTACTGCACATATTTAAACATTTCGTGTTGTTTTATGGGAACAATTTCATTACCTTAAAATGTCCCTAAGCTGCCACGTTACTCATCTCTCCATCTCTCTCACTATTCTCTCCTTTCTTTGTCGATAAAACAAAGAAGCTTTGGAGAGCAAAAGGATTGATTGAAATCAATGGATCATTCTCGGTGTGTGATTCCTAAAATTAAGAGAGGTTTCCCACAAAACCACAATCTTAGAAATTCAGAGAACATGAAGTTCTCCCGAGTGGTAGTGTTCTATTGAAGTTGCATACAGAAAGTTCTTTTTTTGCTTCACTACAGTTTCCAGAAACCAAAAGATAAGGATTTCTAATCTTTTAGTTTAGGTTCTTATTCTGGAATAATTCTGTAATTCAAGCATGCTTTTCCGACTTATCGATAGTTTCTTTCCAATCTATTGATATTTTGGTTTCTAAAATAAAAACGAGTTTTACGATTCGATTCAATTGGCGATGATTTCGATTCCAATAAAGTCATCATCTCTCTTCTTCCTAATTTGCCTCTTTTTAGGAAAATGCAGATTTGCTTCTTTTTAGGATTTCATTTGTTTGTCACAGAGAAGAAAACATAGATCTGCCTATTGGTGAAAACATTGATGGTTTGAAAAACTTAGCGGAAGCCAAATGAATCGACTTGTAATTTTAATTAAGTTCTAAAATACTAATACATTGGTCAAACCAATAAAACGCAGAGAACAAAGTAAGTTAATGATTCGACCAGTACGGATGCAAAAAAAAATAAAATAATGTCCAACAAATAATAAATACTAACATAGTTCATGATAAAGTTCATTAAAAAAAAAAAAAAAAACTCTAAACATTAGACTAACGAACCTCAAACTAATTTATGGAATAGTATTAATTAGTTTGGGTCTGCACATGGGAAATTTCAAAGTTAACGAAAAACCAAAACAAATGATCAAAATGATTCGAGAGGAGTTCTCGAATATAAAGAGTTCAGATGTGTAGATTGTCCAAACTAAATACCAAGAGAAAAGGACATTGGTGGATGAAAAAATACAAAATGAAAATTATTGGAATGCATATTACCATTGGACCTGTTGGACTTTTAATAAAAAGCCCATCATGGACTTAGGTTAATGAAAGAATAATGTTATATATATTTATATATATTGCAATCGTTTTTTGTGTGCATCTTTTGATTGTGGCAGTATTTTTACGACTCCTGCTAGACTTGAGAAAGGCAGAAGACTTGGGTCGCTTGAGTATTTTTTGAGAAAAAAAAACAAGTAGCGAGTTCTCTCTCGTGGGTTTTGTTTGTTGTTTATCCCAAGTTAGCGGGTCGAATTGTGATACTTGGAAGTCAATAGTCATTGGACTATTGATGGTCAGTTTTTAGCGCTAGTTTTGAGAACATTTGTAATCTCCCATTATAGTAGACTGGACGTAGTCCCAAATTTTGGGTGAACCAGTATAAATTCTAGTGTCGTTCTCTTTTTTCCTTATCTCTTGATATTTAATATTTTGTGACTCTAATTTATTAGTTGGTTTATCCTGTGGAAGGGAAGATTTAATATTATAATAATTTTATTGTGATTATTATTATTGTATATTTTTCTCTCAACACGACCAACTATGTCACGTGTGATGAGTGTCAATTAGAAAGGAATAACATAAAATTCAAGGAATAAAAGGTCCTCACAATTGACAATAGGGGAGGTCGGCCGCGGAGTTGTACTTCACAATAGTGTATTCGATTAAGGAATCGGGTGGGTGAGAAAAATCAGACAAAAAGTTACCGTATAATTAAAATGTGTAGTAATTAATAGGATGGTTGAAAATGGATTAATGTTAACATTGGTTTCTTTGTAAGCAAAATCATCGAGTTTTTTTAGAATAAATAGAGATCGTCAAACAAAAAAATCCCATCCTGGTATAAATACACCAGAAAAAATCACAATAAAAAGACCAAAGAACAACGATAATAATAATTAAAAAAACAAAAAAACTGTGTACAAATATGTTCCAAAGGATGGAAAAAAAATAAAATCAAACGATCATATTACAAAAACTCATCATTAACCGACAGTAAGGGTTAAGAGAAAATTGCACGGAAGACTCATTCTCACGCGCATTGATGTGATTTGACCCATGTTTTGAAATTAATGACATATGATCTTTTTTGTATTGTGCATTCCGTCCAAATTACCGTAAAGGCATCGTACTCTGACTCTAGCTCTCTTGTTCTCGCTCAAGTATTGTTCTCGCTCTCGCTCATGATAGTAATGAAGTTGTCAAAATTCTGGAGGAAAAAAAACAACAAAAATTGCACTATAGTCTCGCACTCGCTGTCTCGCTCTACCTCTGCTACTCCAACTCTTCTCTGACTTTTTTCCTTATCCTTTTTTCTTTATATTTTCAGCCACTCAGCGAGAGCGAGACAACGAGAGCGAGACAATGGGAGCGAGAATGTTTCCGCGTACGAGAGTGTGAACAAGAAAGACCGATTCATATTACCCTTGTGAGTAATTTTGCGTGCATTGCCACGTCAGAATGAGTCATATTTCATTATTTTGAAATGTCAAATCAAATGTCATTAATGCGCAGGAAAATGGATTATCGTCCGTACGAAAACCCCAAGGGTTAAAGAACAAACTTGTGTGAGTATGCGATAATCTCTCATCCCCTCCCCCACCATGCTTCAAGCCCTTCACCAAGTCTCTTACCAATTTTCTTCCTAATTCGCCATACAAATTTTCAGTCGCACAAACAAACAAAAAAAAAATTCGAAATGTGTACAAGTGAATGAGGGAACGGTAAAAATAAAAATAAAAAAATAAAAATAAAAATGAGAAGAAGAGGTTAGGATCAAAGATTTGGTTAGATTGTGAACCATTCATGAGATTTTTTTTGGAGAAATAAGCAAGGAGGAGACCAATTTTCTTCCTAATTCGCCATACAAATTTTCAGTCGCACAAACAAACAAAAAAAAAATTCGAAATGTGTACAAGTGAATGAGGGAACGGTAAAAATAAAAATAAAAAAATAAAAATAAAAATGAGAAGAAGAGGTTAGGATCAAAGATTTGGTTAGATTGTGAACCATTCATGAGATTTTTTTTGGAGAAATAAGCAAGGAGGAGATGATTCAAGGGTAAAAAGAATGTAAATCTAGTTGAATGGACGATTAGGAACCTGAAAATTGAGAGGAGATTCGAAGTGGGATAAAAGGGTAAAAAAAATATATAATACATACCTTGATGAAGAACGAAAAGGGAGGTCGAACGAAAAGCTCACTTCGTTCCCCCAAAGTGCCTTCCTTATATACCCCTAATCAATCCCTTCCCTAGCCAATGTGCACACTAACAATCCTCCACTCGAACAGATCCGTCCACTCCCAACTGAGAGCTTGCTCTTCATCTCGAGGCAGAGCACCACACACGGATCACACTTGCTCTTATCAAGGCGAGTGGTATAACACCTTGATAGAGCACAACCGAGGCTCACTAATCTTTGTTCCACTTTGAGGATTTTTCTGACACACAGCTAGGTTTTATCATGGCTCTAATACCAATTGTTAAGGACAACGGACCTCCACATATCTCCACAATGGTATGATATTGTCCGCTTTGGGCATCAACCCTCATGGTTTTGCTTTTGGTTCCCCCAAAAGACCTTATACCAATGGAGATAATTGTCCTTCCTTATATACTCATGATCAATCTCTTCCCTAGCCAATGTGGGACATTTGTTTGCACCCTAACAAAAATGAAGATGAAACATTACGTGAGAGAGAGAATGAATTAAGATGAAAGAAAGGAAAAGCGAGTTAGGTTGGGTTAAAAACTCAACTCAACTTAATTAACCCAATCCATTCACCAAAACAAACATCTTGAGGATTTGGATCTAACAACCTTGTTGAAGAACAAGACTGACATGAAATTAAAGATGAGTTGAAATAACAAACTTATTGTGGAACAAGACATTTAGATCTAAAACCCAAAATCTCCAAAATCAAGATGAAATCAAAGAATCCAAAGATTTCGATTTCAAAATGTTAAGTAACCTTGGACAATTGGATCTAACAACATTGCTAAAGAAACAAGACCTTTAGAACTCAACCTCAACTACCCCAAAACGAAATTTGAAAATCAACTAAAATCGAGTTACCTTATCGATCAAATATCTCAAGGCAAGAAAACTTGTTTGAGATCCAAATCACTCCACAAGCAAGATTGATCAAGTCATGCTTAAATGATTCTAAGCATGTAACTTAAGATATATAGAATTGCAAAGAAATAGCTCAATGCTATAACAAAGCTCAAAGGCTCCTTTTTATTACATTTTCAATTTCTTTCTTCTTCTCCAAGATATAGGTTACATGGCTTTATATAGCCTTGAAATCGATCCTAGAGTAACATATGGTCAATTGAAAGGTTGTAACATTCATTTCCATCAATACCATAATGTTCACTAGCCAAATTATAACTTAAAACATTGAAAACATGACTTTAAATTGAAAGTTACATCAAAAAAGTCATAAATCCGAGATTGAAGTCTTTTGTAAGCTTTGTAACTCGTTGTAACCATCTAAGAGTAAATGAAGTCCATGTTTAAGTATCTTGAAGCCCTTGCTCCATAAATGAAACTTGATTGTTCTTTAATGAAGGATGAGTTACACTTGAGTTCATTAAATGTAACTTATGGTCAACTTCATGAAACTTGACTTTATTTAACGTGACTTGATTGAGATGTCTTTGTTCATATCAACCCCTAGCAAAAAAAAATGGCCCCACGTATTCTCAATTTTTTTTCTTAATCTATTAATATTTCTAAATTTTATTTTAATTTATTCAAAGTTTTTTATTAAGTATTTTCATTAAAAAAAGTTTAAAATTTAGGTTAAAATATCATTTTAGTCTACTTTCAGTCTCATTCTATGTTAGATTTTGTACTTTCAAATGTTTAAATTTAGCCTACAACTTTCGATAAATTCTAGAATTAGTCATTTATTGTTAGTCTGAAACTTTAAATTTTTTATTAAATGATAATAATAATAATGTGAATGTATTTTTTATAATTGATAAAGAAAATGTTAATAGAGATTATTTTTAAATTTTTTAAATAGTTAACAATAAAACAACCTTAGTAACTAATTTTAAGATTTATAAAAAGTACCGGGACTAAATTCAAACATTTAAAAAGTAAAAGAACTAAAATAGAACTAGAACCAAAGTACAATGGACCAAAATGATATTTTTATCTAAAATTGATTAACACAAAGCTAACGTATTATTAGATTATTGTTTATTAATATATTTAGACACAAACATATCACTCAAAACAAATAGATTATAATTTAAATACATGGACTATCTCCTGATATAAATAGATTTTGTTGATGAGGGAGTTGAGTTTATACATCAAATGGCTAAAAATAAAATGTACACATCAAAATTATGTTGCTCAAAGAATAATGTCTGCAAAATTGCTTTCTTAACATTTTTTTTTATAGAACGATATAATTGATAATTTTTAATACATAAAAAATAAAAGGAAAATTTCACAAAAGATCTAAAGAAAATTAAAATTAAAATGTATCTAAAAGATTAAAGACCACTTTGTATAATAAGCCCATAAATGAATTTAGTTAAGAAACTCAATGAACGAAACACTAAAACAAGATGCAACCATAAAACACATCAGAGCGCTTTAAAGTTCTTCCAAAATTCTTCTTCAATTGCAGTTATACAAGCTTATTTTATGAAGGTTCTTTTCACTAATTAAAATCACACACTTGATTGAGAGAGAGAGTACCTGGAAGCAAGATATTTAAAAGTGAGTGACAATGTGAGCATAGTTTAATGGATAAGATATTAATTTACCAACTTAATTTTGATGACTACATCAATCTACAAGAGCGGGTTAGTTCGAGTCAAAATGGAAACACCACTCAGGATAGCCTAAAAGATGCAATGCTACCCTCGAGCCGAGGTGTTAGTTCGAAGGGAGAAGCTACATGAAATTTAAGGGAGGCAAATCAGAGAGACTTTATAATCTTTCAACTATCTCCATAAATCCCTCACCTTCCGCGAGTTCAAGAAATCCAGATCGTCTTCGACTCATCCTGTATGGATAAAACTTGGTCGTATTATTGTATTGCCATGAGACTGGGTTAGGCATCATTGAAGAATAGAATGCTTGTTGATCTTCACACTTCCTGCAGAGGCCTGATTAGCAGCCCGATTACTTCCAAAGTTCTTGCGGTTTGATTCCCTTGCAATCCTTGAGCCAAACTAGATGAAGGAGTCAGATGCATATTAGCATATAATAGCCTGTTTGGAATGACTTTCTAAGTGCTTAACAGGTCCTAAAAAAAAGTATAGAAACCATGCGAACAAGTTTTATAGTTTAGACGGATTCATCACTGTAGTCAAGGTCGAGTTTAGCTTGTATAATACAACACCCCTCCCATGGCTTCAAGCCAAATTACATACATTTAAGTTATATCGAGTCTCCTTCTTTTGGTCTACTAATTGCATCACAGTTTTCACATGCAAACCAGTTAATAAGATATTCGATATTCTTACAATATTTAATTTAACGACTCTTAAAATAGTTGGTAGTGTGACTAAAGGAAAGATTACACACCTGTATTGCTCTTTTAGGTAGAGCTCTTGCTTGATGCAAACCAAGTAACTTTGCAACCTTCAAAAAGATAATGTTGAATGCTAGATACGTCACTATTTTAAGTATATTTGCATCGTAAAAAATGCATAGATACAAGACACGAATACGATATAATACATAGTAATACGTCAATTTACAAAATTAAGGAAGCAGACACAACAAGGACACGTTTATTAAAATATACCTTTGAAAAAAATTAAAGTCAATAAATTTATGCATTTATTAAATAAATAAGTTTGATGTGTTTGATATTCAAAATTTATTTTTATTATTATTATTATTGTTATTATTATTATTATTATTACTACTACTATTGTTATTTAGTTATTTTTCTCCTATTTTACTATTTGTGTCATTTTGTATGATTAACAAGTTATTTATATGCATCTAACAAATTTTTCACTTATATTCACTTTGTACAATTAGTATCAAAAACATGTATATTGAGTTAACAAGTGTCCAGTACGTATCAAACAAGTGTCGGAGTTTCCAAGTGTCTAACATGTGTCACACATAGACACGTTAGGCAAACTAAATGTCCATGCTTCTTAGTCTGCATCTAGTAACTAAACTTTCATTTTAAGGTGACAGAATGTCAGCTACTTTCTTTTGAGTGTTATTCAAATTCCTTCAAGGACTAGCATGTGCAAGCAGACAAGCACTAACACTATCTCTTCAACAGCATAATATTTGCTAATCCAAAAAATATCATAGAAGAACGAAGTTTAAACGAGGGAAATGTTGGACAAACCTCCCTGAGAATCTTCTTGTCACCAGTTCCCGCAGGTTTCTCAAGGTCGGTAACCTCCCACAGAGGAAATGCTAGCAATGTATGTATAACGTCTTCATCCAGAAAGGGAAATCTGGCCTGTGAAAAGGAGTGAACTTGGTTAAATGAGAAGAAGGCCAGACATATAGTAGCATTGGTATATCACTTCTAGGAAATACCTCCTTGCCATTATCTGCAATGCATCTGTCATCTCTCCCTAGATTTCTCTTCCAGATTCTCTGAATATCCAATTTCATTTCCTCATTTAAAAGATGCCAGCTGAAGGGAACATTGCAGGACACTAAATTATACAGTGCAAGAGGATTTTTATGGTCTCATATTTTACCAAACATGAGCGTTTACAGATGTCTGTGTCCTATCGCATGCCTATAGGAATATCTTACTATGGTGAGTACACACCCTCCCTAATACATAAGTTCTTCTGATGTCATTTCGATACCAACGGAACAAATTATTAAAAGTAATAAAGGTTATGCAATGAACATCAGAATGTGATAACGGATTATGTTCTTGGAATTTTAGAGAAAGAAAAGCTTATGTATGAACATCAGAATGTGATAACGTATTATGTTCTTGGAATTTTAGAGACAGAAAAGCTTATGTATGAAATGATGTCAACAGTTTATTCTTATGGTCTTACCCCCCTTGTCTATATTTTGTTCGATGCCTACCATAGCCAGCACATTGCTCATCGGCACCAGAACCAACAAGGAGAATCTTGGCCTCAGACTTGTATTTTACACGTTGATGAGACTTCTCATCCTCGTCAATCGATTCATAAATCCAACCATTGCCACCAGAGGCCAGCCATAAAGCTATTCCAATATTTAGGTCCTGCAATTAAATAAAAGTTAACACAGGACAGAACAATAAATGTAACCCTACTGGCCACTATGTCTACCAACCAAAGAGGATATAGTTCAAAACCCTTCGAAGTCATGTACTTGTTATACTACATATAACAAGTTGTCCGATTGTGAATGTGAAAGGATTCACCATAATCTCAGTTTACTTTGAGCATAGGAATGCATTGTTGATTCTATGCAATACAAGAACTCACATAAAGGCAGGTTTTGTCCTAAAGCTAAGAAAGAACCAAATCAGTAAACACTAAATTACATTATCCTCTATGGAAAAGTAGGGTACCATGTAAGTATTTGCAGGATTTATTAGAGACATGACATGCTTGGTTTCAGATTTCAAATTTGACAAATCAGCATCAATCTCAACCAGCTTCCACCTAAATTTAAATTAAGTGATACAGTGTAAGAAATAAGGTAAAACATTCCACATGAGAGAAGAAAGAAAGAAAATGATAGCACCAGCAAGATTGCAGTTTCATGCGCGAGACAAAGAAAAGGAACATGAAACTTCAATATATTTTTTTTATCCTATAGCAAATCATATTTCTTAATAAGGGCCAAGTCATAATAGATTATTTAAACCGAAGGGAGTCACCGGTCTTAACTTCTAGAGAATCACTAACTACAGATAACATTTTATTTAGTCATAGACCCATTTGGTTACCAAATTATTTTAGCTGGAACTTTGTTTCCAAGGTACTACTAATGAGACGTTGCAAGCACAGTAACCAAAGAATCTGACAATGAAATAATAATTCTAGTTTCTACTATCTTCTCCCAAAGATGATAAAACAGACCTGTCCTAAAAAAATGTCAGGCATTTTATTTTTATTTTATTTCTTACTCCATGATATCACCCGACTCAAATTAGCTACAATTCTAAAGCATAATGTATTTTATTTTCATTTTTGTTTCCCACTTCTTATCTTGTACTCACGCTAAAAAGAACTAAAAAAATCGACATGTTCGGCACTAAAAGAATTAACCACCAAAAAGTTCAATGCAAAACTCAAGATAGTGCTCAATAGTTATGCCTTCTTAGAGGGGCAATTCTTCTCAGCTCCTGAACTCCAGCCTTTGCAGAGATTCGATCAGGTGCAGAACAACCATCAAAGCTGACATTCAGAAGATCTATCTCATCTGTACAGAAGATGATACCAATTAATCAATTAACTGAGACTAGGAAATTTAGATAACATCACTTGATTGAATATCACAGCCCCACACACCAAGTTTAATAATAGAACATAATCGACATCACTATTTAATATCAATCCTGAAAGCCTAGAGATTGAAAATATATTTTCAGGTGAACTAACAAACACTTACAACAGGCATCTAGGCACTCATCCACTAACGCTGCCAGTATCATAGAATCCAATCCACCAGAAAAAAGAATGGCCACTGGACCAGGATCTGCTTTTCTGGAAGCAGATGTTGTACCCTATACATTCACAATAAATTTATTTATTTCAGAATTTCTCCAGAGAAAAGTGAGTCTTTGACTCTTTGTCAACATAAAAACAGTCCAATTAACATATAAACTCTATTAGAAAAGAACTTGTTCTGAAATATGAAATATGCGCGTAGCGTCTTAACCTGCGATGATTCAACAACTAAATAGAGGGAGAACAATTCCAAAGGTAAATTAAATCATATTATTGCCGAAGTCTTCCATAAGAAATTTTAAATTTTCAAGTGTTTAATAAGCAAAAATAACAAGTTGCAAAACGTGCGCGTGCACCATGCAAAAATTTACACATACAAGAGAGGTTTTTGTGGTAAAACAAAATAGTTCAAAGGAAGCATGTCATCAGAAGTACTAACTTAATATAAACCAATAGAAAAGACACAAACAGAATAAATTTTTGAACCTGGAAAACTGTATAAAGTGAAGTCCGCCGGATTAGAGAATTTCTTAGAGCATCCAGCAGAATCTCCGCAGGTGTTGAAACAGGTGCTTGGATACTCCCTATTCATTCAAAAAAAGAAACGTCAAATATTGTAAAGAAATCAGATTCTTTATCAAAACCAGACACATTTTTCAAGGTGGATGTGGCAGCACACATACTACCAGAAGAATTGGAACCAGACACATTCTTCATTGACAAGGTGGATGTGTGGCAGCACACAAACTACCATAAGAATTGGAACTTTGTTTTCTATGTTTTGGCATCACAATGAAGAGGAATAATAGATACCTGATACTGATTGCAAGTTATGTAAACATGCTGAATTGCTTTCATGCTTTGACAAAAGATCCTTGTGATATGAAGAGGAGATGTCTCCAGGTTCAGGTACAATACAAGTTCTCTTCCACTCGACAAGTTCTTTCAGTGACTCATTGGTCCATTCATGCCTTTTGACTTCACCAACCAGCCAACCATCTGTACTCTGAGCATCAAAAGAGATGCTGTAAATCCCACATGGAAGCTCTTCCCAGAAGCTAACTTCACAAGTGCCATTATCATCTTCAAGCCCTGCAGTTATTGTAAAATCATAAGTACAAAAAGTAATCGTTAATAAACAATAAGCTGACTATATAACACTAACAGAAGATACGTAAATTGTTAACCAGCACTATATACCAGAGTTGTGAAACACAGAAGAAGCTGGTGATACAGAAGACAACAAAAACCGAGAATCCTCCACTGTTGGCCAATGAACGAGAAGACTTCGCCTTCCAAAGGCATCCCGGCCAAACCACAAAGTTCTTGCACTATCCTAAACATGATAAATCTTGTTAAAGTTAATGACAAGAAAACACAAGGCTCAATGGTGCACAGGTGCCAATAAACATGACAGAGAAACTTACCCCTAAGGGTTACCTGCCAGTAGATGATTGACCATGGCCCTTGAATCTTAGAAAGAATATCTACGATCGTGCTTTGTCTCTTACCTTCACCGTTACATGTGTTTATATCTAAACTAAAATTGCAGGTGCAACAATTCCCAAGGGCTAGCATAAGAGTTTCAGCATCATTTTCATCACGCTCAACGTGTATTCCTCCAAATATTTCACCTTTTGAAAATGAAAATGATATGAAATAAATTTAATATAGTTCCTGCTATAATAGTTTAAATCGATTCAAGATATTATGAACCCAGAAAAAGGGCCTAACTGGTCAAAAAAGTTCCTGTCGGACCAGATAAAGAAGACGCAGTTTGTTCATATAATGTCATGTCATCAGGGAAATGGTACTTTCAATGAACAAATAAGAAGAAAAGCCAAATGTCAACTTGAGTATATAAATTTCTACATATAGTTTACCACTGTAAACAAGAATATTGCGAGAAGCATCCATCAGTGGTTGAACAATAGAGTTAATTCCTCTAAGTTGTAACGTAGCCCCTAGTAAATACAACTCCGCAACAGAGATGGGACTACTGAAACTGTTCTGTGATTGGATAATCCATCCATTTTCCGAACAGAAACGGCTATTTTCCATCTCGTATTGATCATTTTGACTCACAAATGCATCTCCACCATCAATCCTCTCAATGAAACAATCAAACTTTTGCTCTTCGCCAGGGTTAGAAGAATTTGAAGATATAAGAACCTTCACTCCGCCTAAGCTATCGGGTCCCCTTCTCCGCAATGCCGCTTTAAGATCATTGATCGAAAACTCGAGCTGAAGCAAGAAACCGAAACTAAAATCAATCCAAACCCACAAAGAAAGTCATACGAGC
This sequence comes from Trichosanthes cucumerina, assembly GCA_036507285.1. Classification (NCBI taxonomy): domain Eukaryota; kingdom Viridiplantae; phylum Streptophyta; class Magnoliopsida; order Cucurbitales; family Cucurbitaceae; genus Trichosanthes; species Trichosanthes cucumerina. Next base: position 71,754,858 of record CM071840.1, on the reverse strand, counting down.
CGAATTCAAATTCGCACCACAGCAATATGTCCAAATTATAACGAACAGGAAGAAATGGACGAGACCAAGGATACTCACTTGCTCGTGCACTGGATGAGGAGACGAAGATCTAGCGTCTACATGTAAAGATGATAAATCAAGACGAATGCCAGAAACAATCAAAGCGATTCCGCACATTGCCGCCGTCCCCGAATAGCAAGAGCGTTTTCCGTTGCAGTTCTCTGAAAATAGAAGTGTACAATGTTGAGGATCCCACATTAGAAAAAGTAGAGAGAAACCTCACAATATAAAAGATATGTGGGTTACTTCTCTCATTACCAATTGATCTTGAGATGGAACCCCATATAATCTAATATGGTATCAGAGCCCATTAAACCCAAACGGGGGGCATGACCTCACAATATATAAGATATATGGGTTACTCCTCTCATTGTCAATTGATTTTGAGAGGATTAGCTCATATACCTTATATATTGTGAGGTTTCTCTCCACTTTTCCAATGTGGGATCCTCAACATACAACGACAAAGGGTTCAGAGTTAAATGCTTATAAAAAGGATTTACATAGATTTCATGAACAGGTTGCAAGTTCAATCCAGCTGCTTAAGGTTCAATCCAGGTCACAGGTCACCGGGATTTGCGCTATTCTTTGGGGGCTTTGGGGTGAGAGAAATAATAGAATCTTTCGAGGGCTTGAGCGTTCTCCTTTTGACGTCTGGTCTCTTATAAGATTCTACGTTTCTCTTTGGGGCTCGTTAACTGAGACCTTTTGTAATTATGCTTTACGTCTTATTTTGTTGGGGTGGAGGCCTTTGTTGTAACCCCCCTCTTTTAAGTCCTTTTTGTATGCCCTTGTATTCTTTCATTCTTTCTCAATGAAAGGTCAGTTTATTATTAAAAAAAAGGTTAAATTACGAAAAATCTTCTCCAACTTTCCAAAGTTAACTTTTAAGGAGTGTTTGAGTCGAGAGGAGTTAATAACTCTTTGTTCGGCTAAGGATTCAGCTCAACTCTTTTTTGTGGGCTCCATAACTTTTTTATCTTTTTTTTTTCACACCACCTCACTCTTACCTCTTGAGATAATTTTTTTAATTTATTAATTTTTAAAAATATATTTATTTTTATATAAATTTTCTTATCATTATTATTAATTAATAATTAAATATAAATATTTATTAAAAAAAATATTTTTATTTTATCTGATAATTTTAATATATTTTTAATAAAAATGTTTTACTTTTTATTATATACTTTTATTTTTTAAATATAAATGATATAAAAATATTTTAGTTATAATACTATTATTTAAATTAAAATTTTTATTATAAATTAGATTACTATATAACAATTTTTATTTTTTAATTAATAAAAATCTCTCATCCCATTTTCTCCACACAAGCAACAAAATATACCAGTAGAAACTACTTGCTAAACATCACAAAACACTCTTAAAGCAAGTCAATAAGGTTCCCAAAGCGACTTTAAGCAGTTCGGATCGTTTGAACCTAATTCAAACCCTAAAACAAACAACTTTAAAAAATTAGAGACTAAGTTAAGGTATTTAAAAAAGATTGTGAAAAGTTCTAAACCAACTCTTTTTACTAGAAGTCACCGACGCGAACTTGATTCCTAAACCACATACTACAGATTACTACACATTAGAATCAAAGTTACAAGACTTAGACTGATTTGCAAAAGGTCTAAATGTGCTAGAACTTAGTGATGAGCACTAACGAGATCGGAATGCTTGCTGATCCAATTTTGAAGGTGCTCAAATAAGCCCAAAACTACACACAAGGTTACCCAATGATTAGAAACTAAACTATCATACTTTGAGTCGCTTTAAATGAATTCGAAAGAGTCTTAATTATAAGTTGTGAAGCCATTAGAGAGTGAGTAACTCAAATCTAAACTCGATATATCAAGGGTTAGTGCCGAAACTTACTGAACTCCTTCGGAATACACACTGGACAGCAATCGACGCAGCCTAGACATTAAAATTTGAAGCTGCTAGAGAATGGGTAATACAGATTTGAGGTTAAAACTCATGGACCAGAGTTGAATCTTACCAAAAAAAGAAGAGAACTATGCCGATGGCTAGTCGAAAGCAGAGGGGAAACAATGACGTCGATAGCTGGGCTTGCCGGAAAAATGCTCAATCACGCCGCTGGTCGAATATCCACGCCGAAGAAGGTCTACAAGGGTCGAACTCTCGCTGGCGGTGAACAGAGAGGAAGAAGAAATCGAAGAAGATGGTGGTGTGATGGTCGCGTGCACGTGGGTCTCGAAGAGAGGGAGGAAGTCGCTCGATTATTGCCAGTCCTGGCCGGGAAATTGCACACCACGCCCCTGCCATTTTCCTTGCATCGCCGGAGCACGATCGGAAGGGGAAAAAAATCTACGGTGGGTGCGCGTCAACAAGGAAGACGGAGAAGCAGCAGAGGTGTCGCGCACACGACCTCGTGAAGCCGTCGGAGAGTAGTTGAAGAAGAAGAAATCGATGAAGAGGGAGAGATGGAGAGAAGTCAGAAGAGTAACCGAAAATTTAGGGCTTAATTTCTAATTTAATTCCCTTTCTTTTTGCAATCTCTAGCGGTATGTTTAGGGCCTTCGTTATTATAACCGGTGAAATATTCTCAGCCCAAACTCATACTATTATAATTACATATTATAGTATTTTAAATATATTATATAATTCTATAGATTATAATAACCACGGTGTAACACCCCCAAAAAAAAACACAACGACTCGAGGCATTACTTCCAAGTTGTATGCTCATACGAAAATCCAAGCGAAGATAACGGCGCAACCTGGACAAACCGAAAAATTTTACAAGTGCCTGAACCTAAACGAGAACACTTCAAAGACTCACAAGGATACCCAGCCTCCACCAAACTACACATAACAACAATAGGTTGGGCTCCAGTCCCTCGGAGTTAACAGAAAATCTCAAACAACAAAACATGCTTTGAGTACGATAGGTAAAAACAGAACATGCTTTGATTCGAGAAATAAACATTAGACATAAATAAGTTTAAAACATGAATGGAAGCCACAAAACACAACGGAAGAAGGAAAAAAAACGGCAACTCCTAACTAAGTCCTACGAGTCTTCCATAGCCTCGCAGGGGTCTCGTCGTCGGTGGTCATCTCACTGGTTTGCCTTACCTGCACGAAAAAGAATTAAAGAAGGGGTGAGTATAAAAAATACTCAGTAAGCAGCCCACTTCGTCCAAGAATAGAGAACATAAGAACGACCCTAGACTTAGCTAACACGACACCTAGCCCGCCAAACAACCTCAACACGCATCCTGGCCCTACTATTGCTCACTTTTCTTAGTTGTGTCCTACCCTTAGCTCCTAGACTGGGTTGCGGCCGCGTGGCCACGAGACTCATCTTCGGGCCTGCACTAGGGCGAAGGACTCTATCCAACCCCTCTGACTCTAAGGATCACACCCCGAGTCGCACAACCGGATGGGGCGGACCACCACATCCCATAAGCATCAAAGCGGTACTACTGCGCACAATCGACCTCGGGCTCATTCCCGGCCCGCACTAGGCGAAGGACTCTATCCAACCCCTCGACTCTAAGGATCGTACTTCCAGAAGTCGCACAACCGGATGGAGGGTGGACCATCACATCCCATACATCATCTCGCCAACCTCGAGTCTCGATCCTACTAAGGGGTTACACAGTACTTAGGACTTGGGCTCGCACTAGGGCTAGTTGTGTTAACTCATGTCCTGGGCTCACCGGCACTTCCCGAGTCGCTCACAGGACTAAACACGGACAACCGGGCTCGGGACAAACAAATCATAACACGAAGAAGAACTAGGAACTCAACACGGGGTTACATTGCCCTACTAGTTTTGAACACAAGCATTAACAACAACCAGAAATCCAAAAAGAACTACGAGTTCGAGTTCCAGCACAGATCAACACATCAATCACAAAACATGGTTCAGGCATAACCGAACATCTCAACCTATCATGCTACTATCAAAACTTTACTTTCAATCACAAATCGTATGCAATACGCCCCTAAGCCCTACACTTAGGGGTAGTTTCGTCCAACTGACTACTTACAGGAAGTCCAAGCGCGACGGAGGCTTGGGTAAAGCGACGTGCTCCAAGCGTGTTTCTACTTTCAATTAGTCCCTAATAAAGAGCAATCACGACAAGAATCAATAAACCGAATACGACGCAACGAACCTAACACAAAGTCTAAAAGAGAATAGGGAAACTCACCCACGGAGTGCCAAAACGGACTTATGAACGAACCGAGGCGCACCGGGGCGCGAAGAGGATTTGTCGCGGCTCTGCGGCGGCGCGCGCGTGGAATCGGCGACGGCGGCGCGCGGGACCGATGGGCGGCGCGGCGGCGGCTGTGGTGATTGGGTGGCGGCGCGTGGTGATGATCTCGAATCCTCACGGCCCGATCTATCCGAACCGGTCTCGGATCTTGGCCGATTGGAAAAGGCTCGAACCGACTGCGAAAAGGTGTGGGTCTCGCGGATCTAGGTGCGCCGGCGGTCTTGGCTGCGTTGCGGTTCGTCTTCCGGCGACGACTAGCAAGGATCTGCGGCGACGACCTGAGGAGAGGGAGCGACGGTGAGGAGAGGGAGAGGGACGGGGCGACCTGCGAGAGAGTAAGAGAGAGAGAGAGAGAGACTCGTGAGAGAGTGGGAGTCGAGGGAGAGAGTGAAGAGGAAGAAAAAGACGAAAAAAAGGGAGGGGAAGGAGAGGGGGCATGGCCGCCGGCCGAAACGGTCGGCGGCCGTTTCGCCTGCGCGCGCGGAGGGAAGGAGGGGGCGAGTCGTTCGCCCCCTCGACTTTCTGTATAATTTTTTTTTCTTTCCAGACTGGGTCGTAACACACGGACTATTACAACCCCTGCTATTATAACTCACTCAACTCCCTAGACAACTCCTAAGCAGCGTGTGACGCGCAGAGTCGAGTTGAGTTGGGTAGAGTTAGTCTATCTTCAGGAGTCTGTATTTGGAGTGGAGAGTTGAATTGAATTGTCAACGGTATTTGATGCAGTTTTTTATAGCTGGAAAGATATTGGCTTTTAAGTTGACTATTTTTTTTATTTTAAATTGTGTCAATCATTCATCTAGAGATATAATTTTTTTTCATATTTGTAACATTGTATTCAAATGTCCACTTTTAAAAAATTATGTATTTTAACATTGATCTTTTAAAAAAAAATATATCATTCTTTATCTTTTTTTTAGCAATTGACTTTTTTCAAAATATAGTCAATGTTGAAAGAGTCCATATTAAGAAAACGGAAGTAATTTTGGATCTTGAGCACTCTAAGTTTATCTCTTTTGCAATCTAAAAAACATGCTCAAATCTGAAAAAACAGAGAGTAAGAACACATACCTTTCTAACTCAAAATTCTCCAAATTCGTGGGCAATTTCTTGTCACAATCACTTTGTGGACCAACTTTAGGGGTCGTTTGGCCCCCTATTTTGGATTTGGATGGTTTTTGGATTCCAAATCCAAAACCATGTTTTGGCCCAATGTGTTCAAAACCCTTGGTTTTGAAATGCAACCCCATGGGTTTGTTCCATGTTTTCTTATTTTATTTGTCATCTTCCATTTTCGGTGATTATTTCAACAAAAAATTCGGTGACAACTCCAACAACTACATTGGTGACCCGACTACAACTAATGGCTACCTCCAACAACAACTCCGGCGACCTGACCACTGCTGACAATTACCTCTGACGACAACTCCGACGACCACATCGGTGACCCCGCTACCTCTGACGATCACACCGGCGTCCCCTGCCACCGCTGACGATTACCTCCGGCGACAACTCCGACGACCATACAGATGACCCCGACCACCGCTGACGACTACTTTCGACGGAAATCCCGACGATCACACTGACGACCCAGACTACTGCTGACGACTACCTCCGACGAAAATTCCGACGATCCCAACCACCGCTGACGACAACACCAACGACCCCAACCACCGCTGACGACTACCTCCGATAACAACTCCGATGACCACACCGGTGACCCCTGCCACTGCTGATGACTACATCCGACGACCATATCGATGACCTCGACCACCGCTGGACTACCTCCGACGACCACACCGGCGACCCCAACCACCGCTGACGACTACCTCCGATGGCAACTCCCACGACCACACCGGCGACCCCTGCCAACGCTGACGACTACCTCCGATGACCGCGACCACTGCTGACGACTACCTCCAACGATCACACCCCCAACCACCGCTGACGACAACTCCAACAACAACACCGGCGACCCCAACCACCACTGACGACTACCTTCGACGACAACTCTAATGACTACATCGACGACCTAACCACTACTAACGACTAATTTCGACAATCACTCAAGAGACTTGTATACGCTTACCCCAACAATCCGATCACTCGAGCAATCAACACCCTAACGACCTAACTTGTGCGCAATCACCACTTTTCTTATTAGAGTTCCAAAAATGGATTTTTGGATACTTTGTGGAATACTATTTTAAATTTTCTAATCACTTAAATAGACTTCCAATTTTTTAATTTTTAAAATATAATCTCAAAAATAAGTTTTTGAATACTCTATACAATATAGTTTCAAATTACGTAATTTATTAAATAGACTTCCATTTTTTTTAATCATAAAGTAAAATTTCAAAAAAATAGTTTTCAGAATACTATGTGACGTGAAATAGAGTTTTTAATTCTCTAATTTTTTAAATAAATTTATATTTTTTTAATTTATAAAATAGAGTTCCAAAATACTTTTCTAAATATTTTTTGAAATAGAGCTTTAAATCTCTAATTTCGTAAATGAACTTTTAATTTTTTTTAATTTCTAAAATAGAATTCCAAAAATACTTTTCTAAATACTTTGTGAAATAGAGTTTTAAATTCCCTAATTTCTTACCTAGACTTCCAATTTCTTAATTTCTAAAATAAAGTTTCAATTTTGTAACTCATTTATGTTATACAAGGGTTTCTACAATTGACAAAACATCCACTAAAAAATAAGAGAATAAAACAGCTAAAGAAAAAATGAAAAAAAAAACAGCATAAACCTAGGATTCAAAACACTGCACTCCAAAACACAACTTACTATCCTCAAGCCTTGGAACAGATTGTGAGATATTAGATTGAGAGAATTAGAAGAGAGAAGGGAGAAGGTTCTAAAAAACGTGAAAAATGGAATTTTTGCAAAAATTCTATAATCCTCTTCAATTATTCTTCAATTAAAGCTTTATCAAGCCTTGTGAAGATGCCAACACATGAATGATGATGATTACTCGCAGAAGGAGATGGACAATTTGTGTGAATTTGAAAATGGAAGGATGTGATTCACACAATTGTGAGTTTGGTCCAATTGCAATTCAGAATTGAATTTTCTTTTAATTTGAATTCAAATTAAATATTAAATCAATTTAAATTTAATTAATTAATTTTAAATAATTATTTAATTTAATATCAAATATCAAATTAAATAATTGGATGAATCCCGATTTCTTAAATCGATTGTTTGAACATGAATCTTTATTCATGTTTTAAACCAAACCAATATTTAAATCATATTTAAATATGTCGACCTCTTCTATATCATAGTTTAATTCATAATTAATTTATGACACGTTAAGTATATCACATATAATTAACGTTTTCTCCCAAAATCGAATTTGAACAATTCAAATTATTGTCTCTCAAATAGTTACAAGGTTTAGTCTGAGCTAGTAAGGGAACCTAATGGACCTACAGATCATGAGCTCTAACGATAGGAGATTAACCGACCAAACTCTTTAGCCTAGCTAATTGATATTTGTTAACCATCGAGACACTCCACTAAAGCTCAGTGGTTGCACTCTCCTCATTATATATATATTTTTGTCCACACGATATAACCATGATCAGTAAGTTGATCATTCACAAATTGTTCGTAAATTTATAATGCGGTAGAAATTTAAACTTTTTATTTAAATATCATTTTTTCTTTTAATTTTTCACCAAATATTTGTCACGCAAGTTTATCACCAATCCAATTTAACATTCACCAATAGCGAAGAACTAAATTGCAAAAATTAAAAATACATAAGATATCAAATTGGAACTTTTTTTTAGTACAACAACTTTGGGGTGGGAGATTCGAACTGACTTTTTGTCATAAGTCTTACTTGATTGATGCTAATTGAGTTATGCTCTTATTGGCATTAAATTGAAACTTTTAAACAATATAAACTAAAGTTGAAAAAATAAATATTAAAACAATATATTTAGCCCCTTTTTTTAAAAAAATGCATATTATCTTCAAAATTTTAAATCTCTCTTTTAATTTTTTAAGTATAAAAAATTCATTTTTTGTTTTTGATATTATTTTATTACCAAAGATGTACTACTCATTTTTGTCAAACTTATTTTTTTCCAATACATGTCTACATTATTCAATGTGTTGTCCATTTGTCAAGGAAAAAATAATAATAAATCTAAATACCATAATCTTATTTAAAAAAAAAATTATGAGTTCAACAATATTTAGTTTTGTTGCCAAAATCCGGATAGGATAACTCACATGACCTTCACGTGACAACCACTGTGAATTTGTTTGAAGGGGGAGGAATGTGGCCTGCAAAAGAAGAAAGTTTTGAACACCGGTGTGGTGCTTGCCACACAGGCTCCGATGCTTAAGTCAGAGAGTGTTTAGATAAGTTTAGCAAGGGTTTCTAGAGTGGAGAAGAAGTCACATTTCCTTTGATAAGAGGAATATTTATAGGTTTTTCTAGGGTGTCAACCCTAATCCATCATGAAACAGGAAAAGGAGAGTGACATCTTCCGATATAGATCCGGGGCCCAGAAGAGGAAGAAGAAGACGGATCGATCCCACAGAGAGGTCAGCCTCGGCTGGGTTGTGGTCGGCCTCGGCCCAATTGGGCTCGCCCTCGGCTGGCGTGGTCGACCTCGACCTCGGCTAGCGTGGTCGGCCTCATCCATATCGGAAGATGACAGGCGTGGTCGGCCTCGGCCTCGGCTGGCGTGGTCGGCCTTGGCCTCGACCTTGGACAGGCGAGCCCAATTTTCACTTATTGCTCAGTTTGAAGGCCCAGTTTCTTCTACATTTTGCATGGTCTCGATCTTTCTTTGTGTGTTTGCTTTTTTGTTTCCTCTATATTCCAAATTTGTCATTATGGTCCAATTTCACCCATAACATTTAGAATTAAGATTTTGAGCCTACCACTTTTGGTCATAAATTTATACATTGAGCTATCTTCTTAATTAAAAGTTTTAAATTAAAATTAGATAAATCTATAAAAGAAAAATACACGGCCCATAAATTAGATTTAAGCGGCAGACTCCAAATAAGTGAGCGAGAAAGAAATTTATTTGAATTTTCATTTTTTTAAAATTTATTTTTATAAATAATAAATAAACTATCATAATCACATTCGCAATCGCTTCCGTAGCATAGTGGTAGTGCGTTCGCTTCGTAAGCGAAAGGTCGCGAGTTCGATCCTCGCCGGGAGCTGTATCTCTTAATTTCTCAACTTTTTCGGCCCATTTTAATTTTAGTAAAACTGAGGAAATTTGAAAATTGAAAATGCGTTGGCGTGGAGAACAAAATTGACCCAAGAGTGGGCCCGACCATAAGTGGCCAGTTAGGAATTGTATGAATTTTTTTAAACAATGGTATGCAATCTAGAAAATTCTCCCAACAACATTTTTATGTTCGAATTATAGATAGATTCTGAATTTAAAATTTTAATATGTATTATTATATTAAACAAAGATAAAAATCTTAATAAATACAATAATTCATGTTGTAAAACTCAATATGTATTATTATATTCCCTCCATAATGAGCTAACTTTTTTGAGGATTCAAGTTCGTAAATGCCTTAGAAGAAATATGTAAAGCTTAAACATTATTAATCTAGGTAAGACTTGAAACTTTGTTTGCTTTTGTGAGCCCCATAATTTTCAGGTGTTTTTCTTAAATTTTCAGTTTTGAATTCAGGGTTTGGTACGTAAGTAAAGGAGGAGATAAGTGTTTAGGAAGGGAATAAAGAAAAGAAGAGGAAAGTTTTTAAATAAGGGAAAGTCTTACTAATTTAGAAAAGAGTTTTTTTTTTTTTTAAAAAAGGGAGTTTTCGAAAAAAGCCCTCAGTCGCCCCTCGTTCGTTCTCCTCCTTCACGTTCTACAGCCGCACAAGTTCACAACCGGTTGTCCCCTCGCCGCCGTTCTCCTTCGTTCGCCGCCGGCAAGCCGACCGTCTCTTCCTTCTTACCAGCACGTCGCCGACCGGCAAGCCATCCATCTCCGACGCTGCAACCCCTCGTGGTTTGTCTCTCGCGAAGCCGACAAGCGTTAGCTCGCCGCGAGCCACCGTTCTTCTTGCTTCGCCGGCGAGCCGAGCTCCCTTTCGGTCGTCTCCTCTCAGGTAGCATTCCCTTTGGGTCGCTGTCCCCTCCCCGATCGTCGTAACTCATCGTCAGTGAGTTTTCCTTAAACCATTTAGTTTTTGTTCAAGCGGTTCACTAGTTTTTAATCCGGTACTCTTATTTTGGAGGTTGGTTTTGAATAGATCGGGTCACGGGCATCCCGGAGCTGTGCTCCACACGCCGTCGCTCGCCGAAAGCTGTCGCCGCTCACCGGAATCTACCGCCGGATAGGTACAGTCGGTCGACTTCGTTTTCTCGACCCCATTTTAAGCCTCCATGCATTAGTTTGATTATTTAAGCGAATTAAATTGGTTTGAGTGTTTGGGAAGGGATGTTTAGGTTCTTTGTTGGTGGATAGGGGCTCGAAACTTGTTAAGGGAGCACGTGGAACTCGGGATCGGAGTTCTGAACCTTCGTGATTCAGGTAAGCAGTCAGTTGGATTAAGCCCCTGAAGTTATCATTTGCTTGTTTGATTATGGTAATTCGTGGAATTTGATTTAATGCGTTGAAACGTTGTATTGATGCATACAATTGATTTTGAGTTTGTACTAGTGTTGTTTGGATTATGAAGGGATTAAGAAAGTAATTGTTGTAGAGTTAGGGGCTTAAGGCTTCAAGTTAAGGGTGAGACTTAAAGCCTGTGATCGTAATAAGCTGAGAACAAACATAGTGGGTCTGAGACTATTGTGGTTGAAAAGTGGTTCTAAGCTCGGGTTCCATCTCGAAGTTTGTATTTGGAGTTTGTGAGTCGAGTAAACTCTTGTTGGGCAGGTGCACAAGGTTTTGGAATGGCATCGACGTTTGGGGTTCAGAAAGGCGTTGTGAACCATCGAGCTCAAAATAATCACACGTTCGAAGGGTCAAGAGCGGTTTAGTTCTCTTGGCACGTGATCGCGGGCAGGGTTGCCTTTGGTTAACAAGGGAAGGTCGAGTTGATGGGACACCGACTCGAGGTAAGTAGTCATTTGGTTTAACGCCGAACTCCTAAGCGAAGGAGTACGACGTGCAACATTCCTTGATGTGAGCTTTTGAGATGATACTATTGTTGGACCTTAGGATAGTTTTCTAAAGGTCTTTGGAGTTTGAAAGCATGCCTTTATGAGTTTATCTTTGACATGATTGTCTGGATATTGCCTCGGGATGTTGAATCATGTTTGATCTCTTTTTGCCATGTTTACATAGTTTATGTATCCTGTTATGTGGGGGTCGATTGTCCAGGTTGTGTCTAGCATTCCTAATAGGTGTATGATTTGAGTTAAAACTTGGTTAGTTTGAGAACCTAGTTAGAATTGGGACCCTTGGAATGGGTCGAGGACGTTAAGAATGCCTAGATGGGACCCCTAGTCACCTTATGAATAAAGCTCGAGAACCGACACTTACTAAACCCTGAGTTGCACCTGAGCGGGTCAAAACCTCTAGGTTGACGATATATGATAGGCTCATGAGAATGGGGTGCACCCCCGTTGAAATCAGGAGTGGTTGCTTTCCAATATCTCGTACTAGCTTAGGGTGATTCCCCAATGAGCGTGTTGGTTACGTACCTCACTGCACCATGCTAGCGTGTTATGTTAAGAGAGCCTGTGGTACGTCCCTGTCAGGGAGTGGTTGCTTTCCATTATCTCGTGCTAGCTTAGGGGCGATTTCCCATAGGGCGTGTAGGATAGGTACATGCTCTGCTCTATGCCAGTGTGCAGTGGCGTGAGAGTTGCTTTCTCTCATTGCATCGACAATCAAAGTTCCAGGACCGAAGGTAGAGCTCGAGCTATTACCGCAGGGGGCTCAGGGTGAAGTGTGCTAAACGTGAGACCTGCCCATTGAGTGAGTTTAGAAGTTGAGTCTTGTTTTGTTTGCATGTTAGCTTGTTTGGATGTGAGTGGGCTGCTTACTGAGTATTTTTATACTCATCCGTCTACTTTGTTATTTTTGGTTGCAGGTAAAAAACCTTGAGGCGGTTGACGATGATGACGACCCGACGAGCTGTGGGACCCTTTTTCCTTCATGTTTTCTTTTGGCTTAGAGTTCTCGCTTTCAATTATCATGTTTTAGTTTCTGTTTTATTTGCATGGTCGCGCAACACTATGTTGTCTCTTGTACTTCTTAGTTAGTAATTTTTTTCATTCTGGTTGAGTTCTCTTTCCGCTGCGTGTTCGTTTGCCCAAGAGAATGTAATTGAAGAGAATCGAATCCCGCAGCGGAAGCGATTGTGAATCGAACGTTCTTAATTTCGTTACAAAGATTACATTCAAGAACAATTCTACCTAGATTAAGCATATAATAACAATATGGACAACGACATATTACCTTTGAAGAACTCTTTCTTCAAGTGCACCTTCTCCCACGTTCATGATCTCAGCAACACGAACCCAAACGTTCACTGACACTACCACCAGATCTTCTCCGTTGTTCTCTAGGTGAGGGAGGAAGGTGGGTTCCCTTTAGGTGAGATGAGATGTTGTGAGAGAGATAATGTTTTGGAACTTTTCCAACAACACAACAAAAGCTTGAATTAGCTTAACCTAGTTGCATCTCATGCAACTATATATATAGGAAAATAGGATGGAAATTATCATTTTATCCCTCTTATATTTTCCCACTATTATATGGTTTATATGTGAATCTAATTCACATTAAAACAATATATTATATCAATTATATCATATATAATTGATATAACACCTAAGGTATGAAATTGAAACACTTCAATTTTATTCCTAACTTTATACCCTCAATATTACCATGTTGAGGCAACGGAGGGACCTAATGGACCTACAGTTCATGAGCTCCAATGATGTGAGATTAATTGATCAAACTCTTTGATCCAGTTAATCAATATTCATTAACTACAAGTCACTCCACTATAGACTGGTAGTTGCACTCTCCTCACTGTAGATTATATTGTGTCCACTCATATAATATTACCCATGAGTCAACCCTTAACAGGTTGTTCGTAATCACGGTTGGGTCAAATTACCGTTTTACCCACGTGATTACCTCTTTGTTCCTTAAGCACCACTGATCCTCTAATGAACAACAAGTCTAAGGTCCTACCATAGACTCCATACCCTCATAGAGGGCGGGACCCTGTTGTTCAAGACACGAGTCGCTTCTTGGGGAACAACCTATCTAATTCCTTAGTGTAGTAATGAGTGAATTCCATCTTGCACAGCTTAAGTCTCCATTACCTACGAGATTCTCGTCACTGAGAAGGTAGGCTTATTGAGTCTGGCTCACAGAGCCACTCTCACCCATACTAGTCTAAGGACAAACCCCTATAAGCAGGAGTTCTTAACTTGCTCAGGATTCAGGTCGAGTCACTAATGACTATCTATAAATTATCAGTCTTATCCTGTTAATGGTGTTACACTGGTTAGACTAATAATTTGCATTCCGGTCTTGTATGAACTCTTCATACATTCATACAGGATGCCTCCACTCGCATGTCAACTACATGAATGAGTTGGATTACCTCATTTGTACTAATTACAAAGTGGGTCGCATCCATGGTGTTTCCAGAATGAGGTTTCCAACCTTATTCTTATACCATAGACCATTTAGGTTATATTCTTGAACACAATCCAAATAGTGTCCACTACACTGATGTTCAAGATATATTTAACCTTGGAGCTTAGTTTATTGGATTTATAAAGCAAGAATATAATTTTATCAAAACAAATAACCTTTGATTTATTTGATCAATATTACACAAGTTTAGGGCATAAATCTCAACAATCTCCCACTTGACCTAAAGCTTGTGGAGTACTAAAACATAACAGTAATGTAAATGCAATAAACTAGGGCATTTAAACCCTTTGTACAAAATACTCCACTTCCCTAGTTGGGAAAGACTTGTAAACCTAGACCTTCTAGGTGGCTCTCAAATACTTTAGCCTTGAAAGCCTTTGTAAAAGGATCAACAATGTTGTGCTCTGAGGCTATCTTCGTGACAATCACGTCTCCTATATGCACGATCTCCCGGATGAGATGATATTTTCGCTTAATGTGCTTTCCCTCTTGTGACTTCTGGTTCCTCGAATTTGCCATCGCACCATCAAGTTATCGCAATACAGCGTGATGGACAAAATCATATTTGGAACAACTTCCAAATTTAGCATGAATTTCCTTAACCAAACGACCTCTTTAGCTGCTTCACAAGCTGCTATATATTTGACCTCCATAGTGGAATCAGCGATGCATCCTTGCTTGACGATTCGCCATATTACAACTCCTCTGTTAAGAGTAAATACTAACCCTTATGTAGATTTCCGAGAATCTTTATCAGTCTGAAAGTCAGAATCCGTGTATCCTGTAAGGATCAAATCCTTAGCCCCATACACAAGCATGTAGTTCCTTGATCTCCGTAGATACTTAAGGATTGTTTTAACCGTTGTCCAGTGTTCAAGTCCTGGATTGGATTGATACCTACTGACCATCCCAACTGCAAAACAGATGTCAGGCCTAGTACACAAGATGGCGTACATCAGGCTCCCAACAGCTGATTCATAAGGAATCCATCTCATATCCTCAATTCCTTGAGGTGTCTTAGGACTCTGTTCCTTAGACAAATGGACTTCATGTCTAAAAGGCAATAAGCCCTTTTTGGAGTCTTGCATCTTAAACCTTGACAACACTTTGTCTATGTAAGATGTTTGAGACAAGGCTAGTGTTTTATTCTTGCGGTTCCGGAAAATCTGGATCCCAAGAACAAACTGCGCATCACCCAAATCTTTCATTTGGAATTGCATAGCTAGCCAGTTTTTAATGTCAGTAAGATATCCTACATCATTCCCAATGAGTAGGATATCATCCACATATAGAACTAGAAATGCGACAGAACTATTGATGATTTTCTTGTAGACACAAGGTTCATCATCATTCTGGTCAAAACCATAAGATTTGATTGCCTCATCAAATCTTATATTCCAGGACCTAGAGGTTTGTTTCAGTCTATAAATTGACCTTTTAAGCCTGCAAACTTTTTGCCCTTGTCCTGGTTCAATGAACCCTTTAGGTTGGTCTATGTAGATGTTTTCCTCAAGATTGTCATTCAAAAAGGCTGTCTTGACATCCATTTGTCATACCTCATAGTCATAATATGTGGCAATGGCAAGTAGAATACAGATAGACTTTACCATAGCAACAGGTGAAAAGGTTTCCTCATAGTCAACCCCTTCAACCTGGGTATAATCATTTGCTACTAGTGTAGCTTTAAAGGTTTGCACCTTCCCATCTACACCACGCTTTCTCTTGTAGATCCACTTACAACCTATAGGTTTTACCCCATCAGGCTTATCTACAAGATCCTAAACAGAATTGAAGTACATAGACTCAATTTCTTGGTCCATGGCTATGACCCATTTGTCTTTGTCTTTGTCAACCATCGCTTGATTATAAGTCAATGGATCCTCGCAGTTGTCATTTAGTATAACAACTTGGGTTTCAGATAAACCCATGTAACGGTCAGGTTGTGTCATAACCCTCCCACTATATCGAGACATACTCAACTCTTGAGATGGACTATCTTGACTAGACAAGCTAGTATCAACAACTTTTGTTGACGTACTAGTTTTATTAGCAACCTTTGTTATTTTTCCGTCTAACTCACTCAACACAATTTTACTTCTTGGTTTATGGTCCTTTATGTGGTCCTCCTCTAAAAAAGTGGCATTTGTCCACACAAAAACCTTATCTTCCTTAGGATCATAGAATAAACCACTTCTTGTTTCTTTTGGGTAGCGTACGAATAGGCACAATTTTGAACGTGAATCCAATTTCTTTGGATTTGTCACAAGCACATGTGTTGGACAACCCCAAATTCTGAAATGACATAAACTACCTTTACGTCCTTTCCAGAGTTCAAAAGATGTTTCAGAAACACTTTTTGAGGGCACATTGTTCAAAATGTATACCGCAGTCTCTACTGCGTAACCCCAAAATGAACTAGGGAGATGAGCATAACTCATCATTGATTGAACCATGTCCAACAAGGTTCTATTTCTCCTTTCCGATACACCGTTTTGTTGTGGTGTACCGGGAGCCGTGAGTTGGGATGTAATTTCATGTTCTATCATATAGTTCTGAAATTTTAAATCCATGTACTCTCCACCTCGATCTGATCGAAGCGTTTTAATTGTTTTACCCAATTGATTTTCAACCTCAGTCTTGAATTCCTTGAACTTTTGACGTGCTTCAGACTTATGTTGTATTAGGTAAATATGCCCAAATCTGGAATAATCATCTACAAAGGAGATGAAATATTCATAACCTCCTCTGACTTTAACACTCATCGGACCACAAAGGTATGAATGTATAAGCTCAAGAGGTTCTTTGGCTCTATAACCTTTTCCACTAAAAGGTCTTTTAGTCATTTTGCCTTCTAAGCAGGATTCACATACAGGTAAAGTATTTTCTTCTAACTCATTTAGAAGTCAATTCTTTACCAATCTCTCAATCCTATTGAGATTAATGTGACTCAATCTAAGATGCCAAAGATGAGCATTTTCTTTAGGAGAAATTTTACGTTTCTTAGTTTGTGCGTTTGCAGTTTTAAATAATTCAGTGTTCAAAACCAATTTGACTAAATTGGACCTTAAAACATACAACCCATTTTCTAATGAAGCTGAACATATTTCCATACATTTCTTTAAAATAAACACTTTATTCATTGAGAAAGAAACAGAAATACATTGTTCTATAAGGCAAAAAATTGAAATAAGGTTTCTAGTAAACCCTGGTATCACGAATATGTTGTCCAACAACATATATTTCTTGCCAAAATAAAGCTTCATCGTGCCTACTGCTACAGTTGAGACGACTTCTCCATTTCCAACCTGGAGTGTTTCTCTCCTTTCTCGTAGTCTTTCTTTGAGAATCAATTCCTGAAAGAAGAGTAAACATGATTAGTGGCGCTGAATCAAGTATCCAAGCGCTTTTATCATTATCCACTAAACAAGCTTCTGTGCAAAGTAAATCATATTTACCTTCCTTCTTCTTTTTTTCTGCAATGTACTTCTGACGCTTCTGTTTCCAATACCGTCTTCGTTGCGCGTGGAAACACTTTCCCTTGTCAGCAACTTCTTTGACTTTCTTGCCCTTCTGGGCGGCAGTTTTGTCAGCTCGTTTCCCTTTACCAACCTTCTTCATGTTATTCTTCTTCCATTTCAGGTTAGAAGAAGATGAAACCACTATTTTTGTTCTAGAGGTCGAACCTCTGTGATAACTCCTACTGGCAACATTTGCCTCACCTTTTGATCCCTGAATTTTCATCAAAGATTGAAAGATCTGGAGTTCATTCAGAAGGGAGGTAAGATTAAAAGTAAGCTTCTTCATAACAACATTACTTCTAAATTGTAGGAAACTATCTAGAAGGGTTTCCAGAATGAAGATGACCTAACTCGATTCATCAATGGAAGCACCATTCGACTCCGCGATGTTAAAGTGCACCATTATATTCAGGACATGATCTCGAACAGATGTACCCTCTGACATCCTCGAGTTGAATATGTACTTTAGGGCATTGTGTCGGGCCTGTGTGGACTGTTGTCCAAACATACCCTACACAAAATCCATGATTTCCTGGCGGTTATCATGCCCTCATGCTTCTTGGCTAATATGTCAGACATACTTGTCAGCATGTAGACCTTGGCCTTATCATTGGCCTTGATCCATCGATCATATGCATCACGAATATTTCGTGACGCATTCGAGCCTGGCACCTGAGGACACTCCTCAGTTAGCACAAACTTCAGATCATCCACTACTAATATAGTGTTGAGTTTGTTTTTCCATGTCATCATATTCTCTCCGGCCAATAAGGAAATAATAGAGCTAGACATTTTTGCTGAAAATTTACAAACAAACTTGTATGAGGTTCTAACTATAATTGTCTAATCCAATCATGTTTTAGCTAATTATCAAATGATTCCTAGGTCATTTATAATTTGCAATGATACTCCAAAGGTTTAGAATGTATGACACCGAAGGGTAATAAAAAACACTTATCCTCTGGATCAAGACATTCTTGAAAACCTACTACTAGAATAACTTTTATTCCTATAGGCTTTAGTTACCATTTTTCGGTCAGGATACATACACATCTTATGTACCTTGTGAGTGTAATCCTCTGTCTTTAGATCCCAGAGTCTCAATCCAATAAAATCTGTCGAAGGGAGGACTAGATTGGAAAATAGACTAGGAAATCTTTATCCCTTTCGGGTGTCTACTATGTTCGATCCCTTATGATCAAGCCCTCTGAAGGGATTGTCTGGTCCAGGCCAAACTAGCAGGGTGACCATAGTGATCTTACGGTGTAAACCAACTGAAGAGACCATAGGTCTTGTTTTCACTAAACCTGCTCTCACTCACTATAAGTACCCTCTCCATTCACCTTGATATTGACTCATACAAACACCATCCGAAGGGGGATGCTCCCGTTTGCGCCACGAGGCCAAGTATGAGTCTCACGGTGTGAACTTCCCGGAGATACGTAGGTGGAAAAATATGTATCATATACACTTTTCCTCCCACTGGATACTTTAGATCTATAGGAATCTTACTTAGGCTAAACTCGACTAATGATTTTACCTAAAGTTATCAATATAACTCTTATATCGATAATCAATATAACTCTTATATTGATTTTATCCTAAGTTTGCTAATATAACTTATATATTAAGCTTAAGATTTCTAGTTTATTAACCCCTTGATAAACCCGCTGACGCTACTATGATTTATAAACCCTCTGATTAAATTTCACTCCCAGGTCAGTTCCCAGGTAGGGGTGTTCCATTTCCGTCAGCTTAAATACCCCAACCTAGACAGAACTTTCCTTAGACAGAGTTCCTCTTTTAATCATTATTTATAAACCACTTAGTTCCTAATTCTAATCTAATTAGAACTAGATAACCTAAGGTATATTATTTCCAAGTTCTAAACATTTTAAAACTAATAATTAACCTTAGGTGACATGCATACTATGTTATAGTGCTTGATCATTCATCTCATGAATAATAAGACATATATAGCATAATCATCTCATGAAAAATAATGCATGTCAATGTTGTCCATAAATTAATATAACACCTTATATTAATTAATCATGCAAACTATATAATATAACTCTTTATATTATAAATGATGCATGGAAATGCTTAACCTAAGGTGAGATTTCTAAATTAAAAGCATACACTATGCATGACAATAATTACACAACAATTGCATAATTTAAATAGCAAAATTAGACTAATTTTGGCACCCTAAATTCAATTTTAATTAATATAATCTAATTATATTAATTAAAATTAAATAAAATTAAATATAAAACGTTTTTATATTTAACATATATAAACAAATATGTTTTTCGTCCGTTTGAAACTGCTGAAAAACGCCTCAAGCGTTGCAACGTTGATGGCAACATTGTAACGCTGCGCCTTATCCGTTTCTGCCCGTTGGAGCGCGTTGCGCTGAAGGCAGTGTTGACGCTGCCTCTGATGCGCGCCTCCTTCCGCAAGTGCAGCGTTGCAATGCCAATGAAAATCGTTGCAAGGATGCACACAAACATCATGGTGAAATCTCCATTTCTTGCTCGTTTTCGCTCCGATTTTCTCATCAACTACCTTGCCTTGATCGACACGGACTTACAGACTCGATTTACAATTAAAAATGCCCAAAACACCAGACCTTTTCATTGAACGATTCAATGAAAAATTATAAATCTAAGTGCCAAAATTGAAAACGTCTAAATTGCAAACCGTTCATACATCTTATGCAAAACAGTAAACCCACCTCGTTCTTGAAAAATTCAGAACGTAAATCAAGAACGCAATTGGGTTCTGATACCAATTGAAGGGAATCGAATCCCGCAGCGGAAGCGATTGTGAATCGCGCGTTCTTAATTTCGTTACAAAGATTACAATCAATAACAAACTTAACTAGATTAAGCAAATAATAGTATGGACATCGAGATATTACCTTTGAAGAACTCTTTCTTCGAGTGCTCCTTTCTCCCATGATCACGATCTCAGCAACTGAAACCCGAATGGATAAAGACACTACCACCGGATCTTCTCCATTGTTCTCTAGGTGAGGGAGGAATATGGGTTCCCTTTAGGTGAGATGAGATGTTTTTGAGAGAGTGTGTGTTTTGGAACCTTTCCAACAACACAACCAAATGACACACTAGGGTTTGCAAAAGCCTAACCTAGTTGCATCTTATGCAACTATATATATTAGGAGATAGGGATGAAAATTATCATCCTATCCCTCTTTCATTCCCTCTTTAGTATATAGTTAATATGTGAATCTAATTCACATTAAAACTATATATTATATCAATTATATCACATATAATTGATATGACATCTCATATATGAAATTGAACACTTCAATTTCATTCCTAACTTTATACCCTTAATATTACCATGTTGAACCAACGGAGGGACCTAATGAACCTACAGTTCATGAGCTCCAATGATGTGAGATTAACTGTTCAAACTCTTTGATCCAGTTAATCAATATTCATTAACTACAAGTCACTCCACTATAGACTTATAGTTGCACTCTCCTCACTGTAGATTATATTGTGTCCACTGATATAATCATTACCCATGAGTCGACCTTTCACAGGTTGTTCGTAATCACGACTGGGTCAAATTACCGTTTTACCCCTGTGATTACCTCTTTTTGTTCCTTAAGCACCACCGATCCTCTAATGAACAACAAGTCTAAGGTTCTACCATGACTCATACCTCATAGAGGCGGGGCCCCGTTGTTCAAGACCTGAGAGTCAATTCTTAAGGGAACAACCTATCTAATTCCTTAGTGTAGGAATGAGTGAATTCCATCTTGCATGCTTAAGTTCCCACTACCTACGAGATTACGTCACCCGAGAAGGTAGGCTTATTGAGTCGGCCACAGCCACTCTCACCCATACTAGTCTAAGGACAAACCCCTATAAGTAAGAGTTCTTAACTTGCTCAAGATTCAGGTCGAGTCACTAATGACCATCTATAAATTATTGGTCTTACCCTGTTAACGGTGTTATACTGGTTAGACTAACAATTTGCAGTCCGGTCTTGTACGAACTCTTCATACAGGATGCCTCCACTTGCATGTCAACTACATGAATGAGTTGGATCACCTTATTTGTACTAATTACAAAGTGGGTCGCATCCATGGTGTTACCAGAATGAGGTTTCCAACCTTATTCTTATACCATAGACCATTTAGGTTATATTCTTGAACACAATCCAAATAGTGTCCACTACACTGATGTCAAGATATATTATAACCTTGAAGCTTAGTTTATTGGATTTATTAAGCAATAATATAATTTTATCAAAACAAATAACTCTTTATTTATTTGATCAAAATTACACAAGTTTAGGGCATAAATCCCAACACCTAAATGATCTTTACTGGAGTTTGAGATGACTCCACAGAACGTTGGGTTTGAGAGGACCCATACGAGTTAGAGGTTTGAGAGGACCCTAACTAAATGTGAAGAATTAATTGTCCACAATAAGCCGAAGAGAAAGAGAATCACGATTTATGAAAGTAGGTTTAGGTCCCACTGAGGAAAGTTTTACGATTTTGAAAGTCATGTCGCATGTGATCGCATTTTCCGACCCCACTTACTGGGTATTATTTATAATACTCACCCTTTCTTTTTTGTTTCTTTTCTTTCCTTTTAAAAATGTTTTTCAGGTAAGGGCAATGGCATACATGGTGAATGACGAGGGATCAAGCTATTATTGCTATGGGATCAAAGAGTCATGTTTGCCGCATCCTTAGAATTTTTATGATTTATTTTTACAAATTTCTCTTCTGATGAGAACACCTTGATTTATTGTTATTTTCATTTTAAGACCTGAGACCGAAAATTTTAACTATAATGGTTAAAATGTTTTGTTTTATGGGATCCCAAAATTTAGGAATTGTATTCACTAAAATTTATGTTTTCGTAATTATTATTTTATGGCCTCAAATTCATGCATGGGTAGTAATGTCCCTAGGATTTGAGTCTCAGTAAGTAGGGGTGTTACACATATTAAATATCAAAATAAAATTCAAAAGACATATTTCATTCGAGTTAGAATAACCATAATAAATAACCATTGTACATTCAATTCCTATTACATGGTTGAAGTCTTCAGTGTTACTATCGTCTAAAGAGCTATTAGTTGCTAACATGAATATGACTCAACTAGCATAAAATATATACTCTTGACCAAAAGGTCAGACGTTTGAATCCTTTGTCTTATATATTGTAGAAAAACACTATTAAAATCATCAATATTAACTATATAAGACGACATTTTTATTAACAAAATAATCATCTACAAATCCATCTATTCATTTTACTTGTAGAAACAAAAACAAATAATCTTAAGAAAAAAAAGAAAAGAAAGTTGTTGCATCAAAAGTGGGTTGTGACAAATCTGGAGTGAGACTTTTTTACTTTTTGAAAAAATTTTAAAAAAAATACACTAAAAAAAAGAATGGCAACAACTTAGTGATAAATATTAACAAAAAATCATGTTGTTGAATCACCCAACTAAAACATGATGCGAAAATGAGAGAATAGAGAGAAACTAAAAAGTGATTCTCAGTCAATCACTCCACCAAAAATTACCAATCAACTAATTATTAGAAAATCAATTTTAAATGATTTTTTATTTTTCTAAAATAAATTTCAACATTTCTCAAACATCAATATTAGAAAAAAAGTAATTTTAGAAATTGTAAAAAAGTGATTTTGACCATGCCAAAATCACTCTCAAACATATCCGCAATTGTGCAAAATCATCTAATCTCTGACTTTCTTTTTTTTATTATTATTTATCTTCTCATTCACGTTTCCTCCTCCCATCTTTTTATTTTATCTTTTTGGGGTGTTTGGCTTTCATGACTTGAGTAGGGTTGGATTTTAAACCCAACTCACCGTTTTGACCTATGGAAAAATTAACTTCTCATAAAAAAAAACTCAATTCTTTCGACTTGCTACAATGTTAAGATATTAACTTCATTGATTTATAGAGTAACCTTGTTAACATATTTTATCAACGTTTTTTCAACGATCGAAGACCACCTATGATGACATTCTCTAGCGACTGGTGACCACTTCTGACGACCTTCTTTGACGACTGATGACCACCACTAACGACCTTCTCTGATGGCCATATGCAATAACTGACGACCACTGTTGACTACCTTCTCCGACGATTGACAGTAATCGTTGGTAACTATATCCGACAACTAGCAGTACCTTCTGCGGCGATTATCGTCGGTAAATATTTTCAGCGACTGATGACACTTCCATGATTCAAAATAATATGAAATGCACATGTATTTAGTTGGTTTGACTCTCTGCTCCAACAATTTTTCTTCAGACTTGCAAATTCGACCCATTGTTGGTCATTACTATAATTTGTGAACAATAATTATGTTTTGCGAATTATGTAAATTGGTCCTTGATGACCTACTAATATTTTGTGAATATTCCACTCCTACATGACATCAATGTTGAAATATATAGTCGTTTTCTTATCATCTTGAAAAGATAAAATAATGATATTCTCTTTTTTAAATATGTTCAATTTAGTACATGTAATTAAGCAAATGTAAACAAATAATGTTCCTTTGCAAAAAAAAAAAAAAGTAATGATCAATGTGTTTTAAAAAAAAAAACTCCCTCATAATGAAGATAATTGAAAAATGTCATAATAAGTTCTTCACTTGTAAGTTTCAGATAAGTTCAATGTGTATTTAGAAAATGAATCATCAGATTTTTATATTTGGATAGAAGTTCAATTTGTGTTTAAAGAGGAAAAAAATACAGGTACATTGTTTTTTTTTTTTCTATTTATCAATTGTTATTGTTGTTATAAAGAAAACAACATTTGATTTCTATATGTTGAAAGAAGTTCAACGTGCAGGAAAAGGAGAAAACAAGGTTATACTGCCTACAGTTTGGAAGAAGTAGATTTCTAAATCAGGAAAGATACAAAATGATGTTTTTTTTTTAAATATCAATATTAAAAATATATTACTTTTTTTTAACGTGGACGTCTGAATTCAATGTTGGAAAATTGGAAAATTAAAGGTTCTAGATGAATGATTGAAAAAAAAAATAAAGGAAACAAAATAGTGAGCTAATCAGTCTAAAAAACTGCACTAAATACCTAACAACTCAACTCTCCACCTCAAAGAGACTTTTTGACGCAATTCAACCAACTTTGTACCCTAAACACAGACTTTGAACTTACTTAGGGGCCTTGATTTTGAGATTTTAGAGCTAAATTTAAACTTTTTGAGCTTTGTTTTGGTCTTGGGTTGGATTGAAATTCATTGGGTTTAAAAGGGCAATTTCGAAAAGTTGAAAATATAAGTTTTTTTTTATTTAAGTTGAAAAAAAGGGAGATGGGTTTTTCGAACGAAGACTCGCACCTCCACCTCTCCCCGTCGGCACCCTCATCCTCGCGCAACCAGCAGCCACGCCACCGGTGCCTCCTCGCGAAGCCGATGTCGTCATTCTTCTCTTCCTCTCCGGTCGACGACGACGTTCCTCTGATCGTTGTCTCCTCTCCAATCTTTGTTTCTCCCTCCCCTCGAGCAGTCGAAGGTCGTCGCTCGGATTCGTCCAACCGTCCTTCGATTCGAGCCCAGATTCGTGCCCCACTGCAGGTTTGCCCATCGACGACACAACACAACCGAAACGCTCCGATCCGACCAACACCAGTCCATTCGTTGTGGTCGTTGAGTTGTTGATTCGAACGCCGACGAGACCTTCTGGTACGCGTCGTTGGGAAAAGTCGAGCAAGGTTCCAAATCTACAGTTGTCGACCAACCTTGGCCATACCTCACTGCTTCGTCGCCACCGTAACAAATCTGTAGGTTGAGGGTTCGCCGGATTCCAAGTCGTTTAATTGTTCAGATCGATTTGTGAATTGGAATCTCATCATGGCAGACCAACCACTCACCTTTCTCCCCACCGCCGATGGCTTCTCTGCGCCGTCACTCGCCGAAGCTGGTCCGACCCAACCGGTTTCGACTCTTGAGCTTGTTCTGGACTTCCATATGAAGGAAATCGAATTCCCCTAAGCAGCGAAAACGTGTAATTGGAACGTAATTGATTGTTTTATTTTGGTTTACTCCAAAAACTCATTTATTGGTAAAAATAACATAGATAAACCTAATTAAAACATGAATTAAAACATAAAATTAACATGTTGTAAGTTCTAAACTAAAAGGAAAAACATATTACCTTTATAGTTTCGAATTGACAACTCCTTGCCTCCTGTTACAGCAAATTCCACAACACAACAACTTTATGTAAAGTATGAAACACCACTAGTGAGAACCTCCTATCCTCTGAATCCTTAGATCCAACCTTGGTGGGAATGTACTTCCAATACTGAGAATTGTGTGAATTGAGAGACTGTGAGTACTTTTTACAATTCAACACCTTGAACTCCAATCTATCGATTCTCTCCCTAGATCCAAGAAGAAACTACAGAAGAGAGACACCTCCTCATTCCCACTTTCCTTTTTTTTTTTAATTTATTTAATTAATAATTAATCAAATTAATTATTAAATATAATATAATTAATTAAATCACATTTAATCAAAGTTCCCTCTAATTTATAGTTTTAATGCACATCTTATGTACATTAAATTTTAATCTATAGTTTTAAATGTGAATCTCATTGACATTTAATTAATATTTGAACTCTTTCAAATATTTAATTCTCTCAATTAATTTACTTTGAATCATATTCAAAATAAATTATACTATAAAGTTTTAATGCACATAAAATTTTTATATTATAATGCATCTCCATACATTATGCTTATTCCCTAATAGAATTCGAACATTTCAAATTCCAATGATCTAAGAACCCTTTTACGAGCTAGGAGGTGGACTTAATGGACCTGCAGATCGGAAGCTCCAACGATACAAGATTATTCAGTTAATCCCATTAACCTCCTAATCAACATTCGTTAACTGCGGGAACACTCCACTAAAGTCCTGCAGTTGCACTCTTCTCACTGCAAATATATTTTTGTGTCCACGGATATAGACCAATAGCAACAAGTCAATTCTTCATGAATGTTCGTAACACCAGTTGGGTCAAATTACCGTTTTACCCTGGGTTACATCTTTTACCTTAAGTTCTAGTGCTCCTCTAATGAACAACCTGTTTGTGGTTTTACCAACAAACAGAAGTCCCTCTCTGGACAATGAGAGGGTCAAACCCTTTGTTCAAGTCTCGGAGACACCACTTAAGGGGACATTCATCTACTTATCCTAATAGGCGGGAATGAGGGAATTCATTCTTGCTAGGCTAAGTCCTCAGTTGCCTGCTCGGTCTTGTCCCCAAGAAGGTAGGCTTATTGAGTTGGCGACTCGGACCACTCTCACCCATACTAGTCAAAGGACAATCCCTTGCAAACAGGAGTTTGTAACCCTCTCAGGATTGAGATCAAGTTTCCTAGGTCATCTTATTGAAGTAGAAACCTAACTAGTCAACAGAGTTACATCTAGTGGTTACTATTTCATGGTCCGGTCTTATGCAACCTCATTACATAGGATATCCCCACCCACACGTCGTCTACACGAACACGTTAGGATCACTGTGTTTGTATCAAATACAAAGTGAGTCATATCCATAGTATTACTAGGGTAAGGTATACCCAAGCCTTATCCTCTTACTATAGACCCTTTAGGATGTATCTCGAATGAGATCCTTATATGTCCACTACATTCAGTTCAAGAGACATATAACAACCTTGGATGTTAATTTATTGGATTTAGGGTTAACTTAAGGCAATATAAAATAATGAATTAAACAATAACTCTTTATTGGAGAAACAATAAATCTTTATTGATTTATTTAGAACATTATTTACAAACTACGAGTTTTAGGGCATAAAAATTTTGATTTTATCTGGGTAGCGTCGTTATGTTGTCGAAATTTCCTCACAGAGGGTGTTATCACGACATAGAGGTTTTGTCCATATTAGGTTACTGTTGAAGTTTGCTAGTTGTAATTGATGGTTGTACTTGTAGTGGTTGAGCTACTTTGCTTTTGTCTTGTCACGTTTACTCTTTCCCATAAAGCTTTTATCTCTCTTGTACATCTTGTATATATGGCCTTCTGTTATTTGGAAAGACAGAAAACACATAGAAGCATTTTTACCGAAAGAGTATTGGCCCTCTGTTTTCTCTCCTTCATCATTTGCTTTGTGTTCTTCACTCTTGAGTTTGAAACTCGAACTTGGTATCTGAGCGGTATGGTTAAACCTGTTCAAGTTCATGTCACCAACGATCCTGGTGTTGTTGAGGTAAGATCTGGATTGACATCAGTAGGCAATCCATCTTTCACCGATCTGTTGAACCAGGTAATATCCATCAAAATAGACCGCAATAATTTTCTCTTTTGGCAAAATATTGCTCTCCATATTATTCGAAGCTACAAGATCGAGGGACATCTGACCGACAAAACGATATGTCCAGAAATGTCTATAATACTCCCCCCATCTGAAGATGAACCTTTGGGGTTGAAGTTACCTAATCCTGAGTATGACATCTGGTGGACTGTTGGCCAACTTTTGGTAGGATGGTTGTATAATTCCATGACCATTGAAGTAGCTTCTCAAGTAACCAACTGCCAGACAACAAAAGAGTTATGGGATGCACTTCAAGAATTTTATGGTGTTCAAGCAGCTTCACAGCAAGACTACCTGAAAAGGATGCTGCAACAAACGAGGGAAGGGGACACAAAAATGATTGACTACTTAGCCTTGATGAAGAGTTTTGTTGATAATCTAAGCTTCGTTTGTGCTCATGTTGAAACCAAGGACTTGATCTCCTATGTGGTGGTTGGCCTTGATGAGGAATATACACCTATCGTTGTGGTAATCCAAGATAAAGTCATAAGCTGGAATAAAGCTCAATCTCTGCTTCTTACATTTGAAAACCGCCAAGAACAACTTCAGGCCATGAAGAATACTATCTCCATTAGTCAACCCTCATCAAATGTAGCTACTGTCAATGGTCAACAGAATCCCTCATCCAATCAACAACCAAGGTACTCAAACCAAAGGAATTATCGTGGTCGAGGAATTACCGTGGTCGAGGAAGAGGAAGATCTTTAAACTCCAAACCGATCTATCACGTGTGTGGAAAAATTGGACACACTGCGGCTGTGTGTTATTTTCGTTTTGAGAGGAGCTTCAATAAAAACCAACACAATCATCATAGTGGGAATCCATCCTCTAGCAACAACCCAAACAAAGGAAGCAATCCCTCTGCCATGACACAACATGGTATTTAGACAACGAGGCTAGCAATCACTTGACATCAGATCTGGGAAATGTCTCACTGAAATCTGACTACACAGGTAATGAAATGATCACTGTTGGGAATGGAAAACAATTACCTATAACTTGTATTGGTAGTTCTATCCTTGATTCAAATGTTAGAAATCTTGTCCTAAAAGGTATTTAGATAACGAGGCTAGCAATCACTTGACATCAGATCTGGGAAATCTCTCACTGAAATCTGACTACACAGGTAATGAAATGATCACTGTTGGGAATGGAAAACAATTACCTATAACTTGTATTGGCAGTTCTATCCTTGATTCAAATGTTAGAAATCTTGTTCTAAAAGGTGTAATGCACGTGCCTCAAATTAGTAAGAATTTGATTAGCATATCTCGTCTAACAATGGATAATTCTGTAATTGTTGAGTTTCATGATTCCTTTTGCATTGTTAAGGACAAGGTAACGGGAAGGTTCTTCTGGAAGGGAAGCTTAGAGATGGTTTGTACCAGAATCCTAGCCTCAAATCTACCACCCACCAACAATACCAAGAAGATTTTGGAATGAAGAAGTTTGTTTTTGTGGTTGTTGCTTCTTGTTTATAAAAAATCAGTAATAGTAAGAAATGGGGCACGTCTATGTTAGTTACATCCCTGAAAGCCATTATGTTTTGTACTGCTCTAAGGATGTTTGGCATCATAAACTTGGACATCCACCTCTTAGAGTGTTAAGTCAGATTCTCACCTCTTGTAATATCAGAAGTAAATTAAATGACAAAGTGGGTTTTTTGTGAGGCATGTAAATATGGAAAATCTCATAAACTACATTTCACTAACTCTCTTTCTCGTGCATCTCAACCCTTGGAATTAATACACACTGACTTATGGGGGCCAACCTCAATTAAATATATTGAATGATACATTTATTATATCAATTTTGTTGATGATTACAACAGATTCACATGGATTTTTCCATTAAAATCAAAAGGTGATGCCATTGTTATTTTTAGACAGTTCAAGAACTTGGTTGAGAACATTCATAATTGCAAAATTAAAGCAATTAGGTGTGATGAAGGTGGAGAATTTAAGCCCATTGTTCAGCTAGCTTCTGAATGTGAAATCAAAATTCAATTAGCTTGCCCCCACACGTCAGCTCAGAATGGTAGGGTTGAAAGAAAACATAGACATGTGGTTGAAACGAGTCTATCTATTCTTGCTCATGCTAAGATGCCTCTTACCTACTGGTGGGAAGCTTTTCACACAACTGTTTACTTGATAAATAGACTGTCTTCATAATCCATTGATGACAATGTCCCTTTCACTGTTCTTCACAAGTCCAAACCCGATTATAAAAACTTTAGAATCTTTGGTACATTTTGCTTCCCCTGTCTGCGACAATACCAACATCAAAAGTTTGACTTTCATACTATTAAATGTGTTTTCATTGGCTACAACGACAACCATAAAGGTTATCGGTGCCTTAGTCCTACTGGCAGAATCTATACCTCTCGACATGTGTGCTGTAATGAGTCCGATTTCCCCTTCTCTACACTTTTTCAAAAGAGTTCCACTGCCACTGAGGTTGACACTCCATTGGTCTTATCTTGGTTGTTTGTTCCTTATTCTTCCAATGATGGTAACTCTCCAACACGCAGGGACTCTTTTGTGATTGGGATTGATAATGAGACTGCACCTACTGTTCCGTCTTTGCCTGATATATCATAGCAACCAACAGAACCGTCCCCAGTGATTCACCCATTGAACACCCCACGACAGCCACACCCGAGCATCACCATCATCAGTCAGTACCTTTGGCAGTAACTACACCACCAACCCCAACCACCACCAGTTCTCATTCTATGCTCACGCGCGGCAAGATTGGCATCACTAAACCAAACCGGTTTTTTGGTTGTTTTTCTCAACTTGCTACACCTACAGACTGGTCCCTCCATGAGCCTACTTGATTTGTTGATGGCATATCGGTTCTTGCTTGGCATCGAGCTATGCAAGATGAATTTGTTGCTCTTACACGCAATAAGACCTGAGAGTTAGTTCCTCCATCTCCCAACCTTCATCTTGTTGGTAACAAGTGGATATTCAAGCTCAAACGTGATGCCAATGGCACTATTCAACGTTACAAAGCACGACTTGTAGCCAAAGGCTTCTCCTAGACACCGGGTATTGATTTTCATGACACCTACAGTCCAGTGGTTAAACCAGTCTCTATTCGCATTATCTTTACACTTGTTGCAACTTGGAAATGACATGTTCGCCAATTGGATGTTAGTAATGCTTTTCTTCATGGCCCTCTTCATGAGAATGTCTATATGCCTCAACCTCAAGGCTTTGAAGATCCTTGTCTACCCTCTCACATTTGCAAGTTGCACAAAGCGCTTTATGGTCTTAAACAGGCCCCTCGCGCCTGGTATGATCAGCTTCGAGTTACTTATTGGCACGGCAGTTTACTCAGTCTAAGGCTGATTTTTCACTCATTTACTTGCGCACTGTCCATCATCTTATCATCCTTCTTGTCTATGTGGATGACATTCTCCTCACCGGATCGTCTCTCCTGTTGTTAGACCGCTTTGTACAACGTTTAAATAAGCAACTTACCATTCGTGATCTTGCCCTTGTTCATTACTTATTGGGAATTCAGATTGACCGAGGTCTTGCTGGTTTTCACCTCCAGCAGTCTACTTACATTAAGGACGTATTGACTCAGTTACAACTCCAACATTTGAAACCAACCCCCACTTCAATAACTACCAGTTCACGAGGGCTCTTGGGTCAGCATGACCCTTTTCCTGATGCTTCTCTCTATCGCAGAACAACTGGTTCTTTACACTATGTCTTGCTCACACGACCTGATATTGCATTTGTAGTTAATTATTTGAGTCAATTTTCTCAAGCTCTCACCAATGGGCATCGACAATCGGTCAAACGTGTCCTCTGATACCTTCAGGGTACTCTTACCACTGGTTTGTTACTCCAACATGTTCCTTCCATGACTTTAACTGCCTACTCGGATACTGACTGGGCCACATGCCCTATTGATCGTTGATCTCTTGGAGGTTATTGTGTTGTCTTCGGTTCCTCTCTCATTTCTTGGTCTTCCAAGAAACAACAAGTGGTTGCTCGGTCGAGCAATGAATCTGAATATCGTGCTCTTGCTCATCTTTCGTGTGAACTCACTTGAATCAAGTCTCTTCTTTCTGAACTATGTATCCCTCTTGATGCCCCACCTATTGCTTCGTGTGATAACACTAGTGTCGCTGCTCTTGCTCACAATCCAGTTGTTCATGCTCACACTAAACATATTGAAATTTATGTTCATTTTATTCGAGAACAAGTTCTTCAACGACAACTTGACATCCGGTATGTCCCTTCAGTTGATCAAGTGGCTGATTGCCTAACTAAACCTCTTCCTGTTCCCAAGTTCTGTTATCTACGTGACAAACTCGGTTTGAATACTTCCAGTCCTCGTTTGAGGGGGGATGTTACGACATAGAGGTTTTATCCATATTAGGTTACTGTTGAAGTCTGCTAGTTGTAATTCATGGTTGTACTTGTAGTGGTTGAGCTTAGGGGTGTGCACGGTTCGGTTTGGTTCGGTTTTGACCAAAATCGAAGACCAAACCGAACCTCTCGGTTCGTGAGGTAGCTAAACCGAGTAAACTGAAATATTCTTCGGTTTCGGTTCAAAATCGAACCAATTAATTCTGGTTTATTCAGTTCGGTTTTGGTTTTTAACCGTTTTCTTTTTTTTTTAAAAAAAAAAAAATATAGTGTGTAAGCTGCAAATCGAGCATGGAAAGAGAACGAAAGAGAGAGTGAGAAGACTTACATGTCGTCGGCTCGCCGTTGCAACCATCGGTATGTCGCCGACTGTGGAGAGAAAGGGGGAGTGAGAAGTGAGGGGGAGAGGTAGATTCGGAGAAGGCTAGAGAATAGGAGAATTAGAAAGAAGAGAGAAGAGAGAAGATGATGAAGAAAAGAAGAAAAGTAGATTTGACAATCGAAAGGAAAATAAGATGAAAAGACTAGAGGAGAGAGAAAGTGAAAAGTTATGAAAAGACTGAAAGAGAGAGAGTGAAAAGTTATGAAAAGACAAAAAAAACATGAAAATACGTGAGTGAACTGTAGAGAGAAATGAGTGGTTTGGAATAAAATAAATAAAATAAGGTTTCTATGTGGGCTTTATAGTGGGCTTATGGATTTTTTAATTATTTCGGTTCGGTTCGATTTTACTATTTTTGAAATAATATGAACCGTGAACCGAACCGAATATTGTGGTTTTCTAAAATTTCAAACCGAAAAAATTAGTTTTTTAAAAATAATCGAACCAAATCAGTCGGTTTGGATCGATTTGATTTAGTTCTTCGGTTTTTTCGGTTTCTTGCACACCCCGTTAGCTACTTTGCTTTTGTCTTGTCACGTTTACTCTTTCCCCTAAAGCTTTTATCTCTCGTGTACATCGTGTATATATGGCTTATTTGGGAAGACATACAGAAAACACATAGAAGCATTTTTACCGAAAGAGTATTGGCCCTCTGTTTTCTCTCCTTCATCATCTGCTTTGTGTTCTTCACTCTTGAGTTTGAAACTCAAACTGGTACTGCCCAGTGACGTCCCTAGTTTTGAGTTGGTTAAAAAAATTAGGGTCGTTACAGACAAACTAACTCTCCACGCCAAACATCCCCTTATTTTTTTCTTTATGTTTTTCTATCCTCCACCTTTTCTTTTCTTCTCATTTGTTCCTTCTATTTTTGTTTATCATTTTTTTTTATTTATGTTCTCTTTTTCTTCTTTTTTTTTTTTTTATTCTTCTCTTCATATTTTCTTAATTCTCCATTTTTTCCTTTCTTTTTTCTTCCTTTCTCACATTTTTTTCATCCAGTTGATCCAAGTCTGAAACCAACAAAAAAAATGACAATCCAATTTCTCTAAAACGGAGGAAAACTAAGGGTTTGTTTGGTAAGCAATCTGAAAACAAAAATTTGAAAACAAGGGATTCAATGAAAACAAAGTTGTATTTCATGTTTTCAGATATGTGTTTGGTAGCAGATTCAGAAATTTGATTCCATTCTAAATAGTTATTTAAAGTGTGTCTTATAACATATTTATAGATCATGAAATTAGTTGTAGTTGCAAAACTAATAATTAAATTGAAAATAAATCATTATTAATTAATTTATGAACATGATTTTATAAATTTTAAAGAATTATCATTTTGTAATATAATATTATGTAATTTCTAATACATTATATTATACATATTTTAATTTAACAAAAATAAATTGAGTTTTATAACATGAAATATTGTATTTATTAATATTTTTATCTTTGTTTAATACAATTCTACATTTTAAAATTTTAAATTCAGAATCTGGATACCATGAAAATATAAAAATGTTGTTTTCAGAATTTCTACTTTTTGGATCCCAGAATCCGAAAACAGTTTTCGGAAACACATCTGTCAAACACATATTCATTTAATTCAGTGAATCCGAAAACATAAAACAAAATCCGGATTGCATACCAAACAAGCCCTAACGTTACTAAAAAACATTGGTGGTTTAATTTTTTTTTTCATATATTATAATAAAAAAGGAACTTTTCAACATCCCTTATTTTTTTTATTAATTTTTTAGATGATTAAAACAACTTTAAGATTTATTTTTAATTTTGAAAGTTTATTTTAAAAAGCGGTTAAGATTTTTTTCAAAAAAAAAAAATTGATTTGGAGAGATTTGGATTTTAAGAATCAAATGGAAGATAGGAAAAATTATCCCGAGTTTTTAGGAATAAGTACATTTAGTCTTTAGTTTTGAAAAGTAGACTTTTTTAGTTTTTGAAAAATAGGTTTAAAAGGTCTCTGCGTGATTTTTTTTATAATTATTTTAATGTTATAAAAGTGAAAAAAATAATAAAAACAAAAACTTCTCTCTTTCCTCCCACTCACTCCCTCCCTTACTATCATCTCCCATCTTCTCCCTCCTTAGCTTCTTCTCCCTCCTTCTCCTCCATGTATAAAATCCGAGATTGACAATAACACTAGTGAATACATCGAACTTGTAAGATAGGACAATTAAGGAGAACGAGGAACATGGATACAAATAATACATAATACAAACCCAATTGAACTTCAATTTTACTTTACCCATTTGTTCAAACTCTTTAAGAATTTTCAGTATTTGAAGTGAGATTGAGAACCTATTTTTTGATATTACAATTTTGAAGGAGGGAGAATGAGCAGAGGGGAGAGGAGAGAGAGGGAGTGTTGTTATTATTTTTGTTTATTATTTTTTATTAACATCAAAATAATTTAAAAAATTAACGAGACACTTTTATACCGATTTTTTAAAATTCAAGGACTAAAAATGTATATTTTAAAAACTGATGGACTAAATGCACATATTCTCGCAAATGTAGAGCATGTTTGGTATTCATTGTATTTAGATTTTAATTAAATTTAAAAATTTAAAAAGCATAATCCTATTAAAATATAATTAAAAAAAACTTTAATATTTATAGTATTTAATGTTATACATTTAATTTATTTTTGTTAAATTAAAATAGATAAAATATAATATATTATAAATTATAGGATATGGTAAAATAACAATTATATAAAATTTATAACAAAAAAACATGTTCATAAATTAATTAATAATAGTTTATATTAAACTTAATATTAGTTATTAGTTATGCAACTACAACTAATTTTATAGTCCATAAATATATTCTATAACACATTTTAATTAAATTAGAATTTAATTTTTAAATTTACTACTAAATACATATACGAAAGAGTAAACTATCTTTTCATTAAATATTTCATATATAAATTCTCTTTTCATTAAATCTTTTATTTCCAAAATTTTATTTTTAGATTACCTATCAAACAGATTGTCAGGAATCAAAAAGTAATTTTCCCTAAAGCACGGAAATCCCATAAATTGAGTAGGATTCTTGCAATTCGAACTAAATCCCATGCGATTCATTGAATCCCGGTGCTTGCGTATATTTGTTGTTGAAGTTGCTAGCAATGTGTCTTAAGCAAAATCTATGGTGAGATTTATTGTCCATTGAACCATTCTGTGGAGTATTGATGTGAAGAAATGATACCGCCATGTCGATCCGAGATCAAACATACCTCTTCATGAGTGACAATTTGTCTCGAGTAGTTTCAAAAACCAACCCCAAGTTTCACGACACTCTTCATCCACAAAGAAAGAAATGCAAGTGGAAGCAATTTACCATTAGAGTCTCATCATTGTTGCAATTAATAACTTCCCTTTGTATTTGCCATACAAATGGGTGCCATCAATCAGTATGATGGGTCTACATTTTTGAAAGCCTCTATACAAGGTCCGAAAGCCCAAAATACGGATGTAAGGATAGCATGACTGCTGCACTTTCACCATGATACTTGACTTTCCATTCAATACGTGTGCGCCGATTTGTATGTTTAACCATGTACATCCACTTAGGTAGAATCTTATAGGAATCATCCCAATCACCAAACACCCTTGTCAAGGCTTTTTTCTTCCCTTCCCAAACCCTACAATACGACACGTGGTATCCAAACTTTTCTTTTATATCAATTTGTAGTTGTGACACACTAAATGTAAGGATTGCTTTTCACGCTTTCACGAATTTATGGCAATCATTGAAGAATCTAATTATGCGTGACTTTGATTTAATTCTGAATAAAAACATGTATGTTGGTCAATGTATTGTGTAATTTCAAAAAACCCATGAGATTTTTTTTGTAACCCACGAAGTCGCCATCTACACCCATCTTCCCATTTTTTGCATCGTATAACCCACTTTGTAGGATTCGATTCCACGACTCATATGGTGCATGATACTTAACAGCAAAACATTTTACCAGGTGCTGAAGAATTTCCTTATTGTTGCATGTTAGACCCTTATACAATAGATTCCCTTCAACAACCACGGGTTCTGGATCATGTTCGGTAGTGTTATCAAATTCATTGTTATCCAACTCGTTAAACGTATTTGACGGGATAACATGTACACTACCCTGAAAGTCTAACTCTTCAAATTTATCATCTGTTTCAGTTCTAAAATCTTTATATGTATTATCTACCATCATATCTTCATCATCACATGCTGGAGAAACTGAATTAGGATCGGGGTCAACACATTGGCTAAGGTCAACAGATGGGTTGGGGTCAACAAACTGGCTAGGAGTTTCTTCGGAGGTTTGTACATTCATATCCATTCTTCTAACATTGACATATAAATGCACTAAATTTGGGACTGGCATCGCAATTGAGAACATTAGGTTCATCGCTTGATAGTTAGGGATTGATATTGGCATAAACCTTATTGATCCCGATAGTGTTACTTTTCGGGTGTCTATAAACTATCTCCAACCGACTTGTCCTTACATCTACCCCTAGTGATAACCCAATCATTTCAACAAACTGCTCAAACGCGACTCCGCTTATTAACGCTCAAAGAAAACCTCCACATGCTTGGTTGGTCATAATCAACTCCATCTACCCCATCGAACATAAAACCATTTGTATGCAAAACAAATCCCAGACATTTATCTCTCATTTTCTATCCAATAAAATAAACCACGTATATGTAAATTAGATTCTAAATCCAAATAAACTAAATATTTTAAAATTCAATCCAACAAATCAAAATTTAAATTCGATCCAACAAATCAAAAATTAAATTCAATCCAACAAATCTAAATGAATTCAATCCATGAAATCAAAATATTCAATCCAAAACTCAACAATCGATCTTAATAATTCTATGTAAGGACAAGTACATCTAAATATTTTTTAAATTCAGTCTAAAAATATTCAATCCAAAACTCAACAATCGATCTTAATCCAAAACTCAACAACAATCAAAATCAACTACATCTAAATATTTTTTAAATTCACCCAAAAAAATTCAACAATTTCTTTTTAAATAATCAATCCAAAACTCAACCATCGATGTTAATAATTCTATGAATTAATATTATCTAAAATGCAGAAAAATAGATCTATAATAATATTAATAATAATCACAAAAAGGTTCAAAAATAACTCACAAATATTGAGGGCAATCCTCCAACTTTATGAACTTTGTCTTTCCAACGGTCTAAACTTCGAAAGAAATTGACAAAAAAGAGTATGTTAATTCAAAAGACAATAAAAAATGTCTAAGGAAAGAAAAAACAAAGAAAAGAAAAGGAAAGAATGTTATTTTATTACCTCAAATCGCGACAAAAAGCTTCAGTGGGGCTACAAAATGGGACCTATTGTTGTTTTGAAGTGGGGCTACAAAAGAATAAACTTGAAAACGAAATAATGGTGATTCTTAGCCATGAGATGGGGGTGAAAAAA
Source organism: Trichosanthes cucumerina (assembly GCA_036507285.1). Taxonomy (NCBI): domain Eukaryota; kingdom Viridiplantae; phylum Streptophyta; class Magnoliopsida; order Cucurbitales; family Cucurbitaceae; genus Trichosanthes; species Trichosanthes cucumerina. The sequence continues at coordinate 71,716,712 of CM071840.1, read as the reverse complement.
AAAAAATATCGCCATGGTTTGGATGTGAAAAAATGAGAGAAAAGGGAAGGGGGAGCGGCGGTTTAGCTCTGTGAAGGTCGTCTCTTCAAGAGACGACCTTCATTAAAAACCGAGAAGTTCTCGTAACGCGTAAGAAGATCGTCTCTTGAAGAGACGATCTTTACACGTGTACGACGTTTCGTTGGTAGGTCGTCCACGCGCATCCACGGAAAAAAAAAGGCATTATTTTCCTAAAAAGTTTGAAAAGAGCATTATTTTTACAATAAGTTTTAAAAAAAACATTATTAATAAAAATAATCCCCGTGTGGAGGGGAAAGAGAATTAAAAAAATAAATAAAAATATGATATTAAAAATATCTACTTTTATTCTAGTTTAAACAAATTATTTTTTTTAAATAAAGAAATGCCTCAGTTAATAAGATAATAAAAAATTTTAAAAAAATCATCAAAACAAAGTGCCAATTTTTATTATATAACAATTTAATCATTATATATATTTTTTATTTCTTGAATAAATTTAATCATGGTAGTCTACAAATACATATGATCTCTAATTAATTTATGAAGGTACAAATTTATGGGCTTTTTGGGTTGGGATTTACTGTAGAATACTTTTCTCACAAAACACAGACTATTATAATCCTAGATTAAACAACTCTACCTTTTAAATCATATTATATAATTCTACAAATTATTATAACTTATCCGTCTTCAAATAACCTTTTAAGAATTCTTATTAAACTCTACTAACATTTTCTACATAAGACTAAATCGTTATAAATTTTAAATTAAAGATAAATAATATACTTAAATTCAAGAACTAAATTCTTACGGATTTAAATTAAAATTAAATCATACTTCCATTAAATGTACTAATTATTTGTTGACTAATGACGTAAAAAATCTAAAGAGAAAAAAAATAAAGGTTTTTGGAATATTTAAGAGGCAGAGCAGAAATGTATGTCGGAACTTCTAACTCGTGTGTTTCTCAATGGGCTTTATTTTATACGGCCCACCAGTTTATAGTTACTACTCGGCCCATTAAAGCGCACGCTAAAAGTAAAATATCCCACATCGGTAGCACCAATAAGTTTTCTTCCCAATTGATGCTATAAATAAATGTCCTCTAATGCTATTGAAATTTATGGAGCCGTGCAATGAGCACCAAGCGAACTATTCTTTCGCCTTTTACTAAAGAATACCGTGTGCTCGTTGTACTTAGCGGCCTACGCTTATTTTTGAAGGGTGTTTCTCAGATTTGAGAAATGCCTCATAAGTTTCAGTTTAATTCTTAAGTTATTATTATTATTATTATTTGTTCTTTAAAGCAGAATTTTAATTTTTAGAAGAAGTGGATGATTATTGACATTGTTTTTAAGTTGAAGAGTGAGTTATTATTCTTGAGGTCTTAGATGAAGCGGATGATTATTGACATTGTTTAAAAATGGTTAGATTAGGGGTGTATTTTTTTAAAGTTAAGAGGTTAGATTAGGGGTAATTTTTTAAAAAGTTAAGGTATTAACTGACGACTCGAAAAATCATCTTCCTTGATTTGCATATAAATTCACTTTCACTAACTCACCAAGCTCTGAATTTGAATCTTGTGTTGGGTTTGACACTGACCCAAGAGACAATTTTGAAACTGTTTTTTTTTGGGGGGTGGTTGAAAAGGTCATAAGAAACCAGAAGCTTCACATAAATATATGTATGAAAGAGAAGAGAAGAAGAAGAAAGAGAGAATAAATAAGAACTGAGAGAGACACTAAATCCTGGGTTTGGTTTTTGGTGGAATAAATATTAAAAATCTTGATAATTTCAATGAAGTAGAATAATAATAATAATAGCCACCCAAATATGAACAAAAAAACCCAGAAAAAAAGAAAAAAAAAGGAAAAAAAAAGAGGTTACCTTCAAAAATTTGTGTTTGTTTAGTTGTTTACTACTCGGCCCATTAAAAGTAAAATATCCCACATCGGTAGCGCAAAGAACTTTTCTTTCCAATTGATGCTATAAATAGATGTCCTCCAAAGCTGCTACAACTTACGGAGCCGTGCAATGAGCACAGAGCGAACAATTCTTTCGCCTTTTACTAAAGATTTCTGTGTGCTCGTTTGTATATATCGGCATACGCTTATTATTGGAGGGTGTTTCTCGGATTTGAGAAATGCCTCATAAATTTAGGTTTAATTCTTATTTTTTTGAATTTAAAAAAAGAATTGTAGAAGAAATGGATTGTTATTGACATTGTTTTTAAGTTGATAAATGACTCAAATTTTTGTTCTGATTCTTAAGGTATATTGAAGTGGATGATATTACCTTGTCTAAAAATGGTTCGAATATGGGTTTTTTTTTTGGGTATATTTTTTTTAACTTTTCTAGAAGTTATAGGTATTTTTGAAACATTTTAAAGTTCCGGTGGGATTAAAATGAATCTTTAGGGGGCCATTTTCATAATTATGAAAATGTTCAAGATTTTATATTTTATATTTCTATTTTCTATTGTTCCATGAATCAGTTGATTTTAACTGTTATATTTCTATAATTTTTTAAAATTTTCATAATTATGAAATTGTTCAAGATTTTATATTTTTTTATTTCTATTGTTCCATGAATTCTAAGATTAAGATTTATATTGAGATTTATATTGTTCCCTAAAACAAAATTTTGAAAAAAATACCTTGCATTTTACATTAATTATTGATTTTTGGATTAATTTTTAAATAAAATAAAATATTACACATGATCATGATGCAATCCATTAATCCATTAATTAATCGAGATTCAATATAATAGATTTATTTTTCAAGCTTAGTATTTTACATCAATTTAAGAATTTTAATTATTGTTTTTCAACCTTATAAAAAATATTTTTTTTGCAAAAGTTAATATTTTATATTTCTAACCCATCAATGTAATTGATTATCTAATTTTAAGTAATTAATCCATCTAATTTATCTCAAGAATTTCAATTCATAGTGAATGCACAAGAAGGACCAACTTCACTGTTCCAACACAAAAATAATATATGTATTTATGACAAAAATTACCCCACATCATCTTTTCAATATCTACACGTTAATTATCCATTTTCCTTTTATAGTTTTTAAATAATATTGAGGCCTAATGAGTAAAAATAGTATTTTTAAGCTTAATTTTCAAAAACCAAATGGGTATCAAATGAGGCCTAATGTTTTGGTGCAGGTTTTTGCGGAATGCAACATAATTGCAACGCCATGCAATTTTGACAGACTTGGAAATTAAAGAAAACAACAAATCAAGGGATTTCGAGAATGAAAAAGCGTACGAATTCAACTGGATTCTTAGTTGTATTTGTCCATCAACTCAGAAGGAAAACCCTAGCTTGAAGCCCCGGATGAAGAAAGTCATGAAGGAGAGCTCATTTTTTTGGAGAAGAGTTTCGTTTTTTGCCTATCGATTTTTGGAAAAGAATTTAGTTTTTCATCCTTTCTTTACCGTCTATAGTCTTTATTTTCATTTTCTTAGTGACTGTTTTGTAATTTTCTTCTACAACATTTCAAACCCTGAACTCTCCTTCAGTTCCATCACAATGAAATTTGGCATTGGTTAAGAACGATTCATTGTTCGATTGAGTTAAGAGCAACAGGTTTTAGTGTAGTTTTGTTTCTACTCGATTTCTGCAAGTGTTTGTATATTTGCTTCTATTATTTAACCTTGAAATTAGATTGTTTTTTGTTTCAATGAATTTTTATTATTTCAAAGCACTATTTTTTAGTTTTATTATGAAGAGCTAAATTTCTAAAGAATTCAAGTTTGTGAATGTCCTAGAAGAAAGATGTAAGAATTGATAGCAAAAGTAGTCTAGCTAACACTTGAACTTTGTTTGTTTTTAGTGAGCTCAACGTTGGATAAACCTAATCAATCAACTAGTGTTTCTTGTCAAGCTTAGCTTGAACTTAATACCAAAAAGATTAAGGAATGGTGGATGTCGCAAAAGCAATAGAGGAAAATGTTCGACATAAGTCCTAAAGATCACCTCTAGACATAGGGCGAAACTCCAAAACTACGAAGGTCGAATAGGATTTGAATTCGATTTACTTAAACCCCGTTTGATAATCATATGATTTTTTGTTTTTGATTTTTGAAAACTAACCTTGTTTTTTCACAATGCCTCTACATGGATTTTCATCTCTCTTGTGGAAAGCATTGAATTCTTAGTCAAAATTCCAAAATCAAAAATAAGTTTTTGAAAACTACTTGTTTTAGTAAATACATAGGTAAAAAGTATACAACAAAACAATGAAATCTATATAGGTGGAAGTGATATTTATAGGTTTAATTTTCTAAAACCAAAAATTAAAAATTAAGGGTCCGTTTGATAACCATTTTGTTTTTGGTTTTTAGTTTTTGAAAGTTAAGCTTATTTTCACCTAATTTCTCTATAATAGAGATCATCTCCCTTATGTAAGCATTTGAACTCTTAGCCAAATTCTAAAAACAAAGACAAGTTTTTTAAAGCTACTTTTTGTAGTTTTCAAAAGTTGGCTTGGTTTTTGAAAACATAGGTACAAGATAGATAAGAAGACATATAAATTCATTGGTAGAAGTAATATTTTTAGGTTTAAATTTCAAAAACTAAAAACAAAAAACAAAATGGTTATCAAACGGAGTCTAAAAATAGAATCTTAGTCTCTTGTGTTAGTTATGATTGCAATTGCTTTGTAGTTACAATTTCTTTCCAGAGGGGCATTTGTAATCTTGAATTTAATTTTCATTTCCATTGATTTTCAAACTGTTATTCTTTTAGCCAAACACCTCACAAATCTTTTTATACCTATAATTACTTTAGTTGCAATTTGTTAGTAAATTTATATCATCTTAATAAATTTTATTAAAACTGGCTCCTTGGTACGATACTTTAAAATACTTCCAATTTCTTACTACTTCGATCACGTGGATGAAAATACCCCGATTTTACCTATAAGAGCAAGGAGAGAAAATTACAACTAAAAGAATTTGTGATAAAAAAAAATACAAAAATGAAGTGTTTTTAGTCTAATTCAAATAAAAATCTATAAGAAAGACTACAAAAAGGAGTGCATAAGGAAGATGTAATAATATGTTGTTTTCAATATGGTCATTCTAATAATAATGTAGAAGCATAACAATTACATACTAAAACATACTTAAATAATTAAAAACTAAAACAAACTTAAAGAAATTCAACAAAAGCAATTTCTTACAAAGGATTTCTAAAATATATTATTGAATTCTTAACAACAGATTTCTAAGTCTTGTGTCAAAATGCTAAACTTCACTTCTTTTGAGACTATCACTTGATCCTTCGTCTGAAAATATTTTGGAAAAGCAAAAATGAGTACACAAATACTCAATAAGCAACTTCCATATCAAGTTCAGAAATCCATTTTCTTCCAAACAAAATATAGAAATTCAATTTAACAAATCATTTCAATAGTTGAATTAAAAGTTAAATAGTCATTCAACAATTTTCTTTCGAAACAACCGCAATCTAAATACAAATACTCTCAGAAAACTTTTAATACAACCATAAAAAGCTTCCAGTTAAAATTTTCAAACAATCAATGCTTTTAAAAGAAAACAAAAGAAAAATCATTCAATCAAATAAACTTTCAAAATCAAACTTTTCAATTGAACAAAACTTTCAACTAAAATTTATGAATATCATAACTTTCAATTGATCAATGCTTTTAATTCAAATGATACTTTCAAGGGTTTTATACATAAATAACCCAAATTAGAGCCCTATATTACAAGTCTGTATATAATTCACCATTTTTTACATAAATGGTCATTTTGACCCATTTTTTACATAAAAGTTAGAGACCTTTTACGAAATTGTCCTTTATGTGATATGACAGTTTTTTTTAAAAAAAATTGAGACATTCAAATGGTTGTATATTTGGAAAGGAGTAGAAATAGGAAAAACGAAAAATTAGGGGAGCACTTTTTTCCTAAATTTTTTGTAGTGGAAACGAACTTCCTCTCTCTGGACTGTAAACGACAGGGTAGATGAAGATGGAGACGGCTGAACTGCGAAGGAAAGGGAAGAAGAAGACGCACATTTTTCGTATTTCATCGTTGCAGTAAGTTGAATTACAATATATTGTTTTACATTATAGGGGTTGGGAGTCAATGTGGTATTTCTTAAGAGTTATACAATGAAAACATTGTTTGTTATGGGTATATCTGATATGTTTTCTAGGATTTCTTAATTTTTTGCAGTTTTGACGTTTTAGGGTTTCATGTACTGTGAGGAAAATGAAGAAAAATTGGAAGACAAGTAGTTGGTTTTGATAAATTGAAGTTTATTGTGATAAATAGTTGTGTATGTCATATTAGTTGAGAAAACTAATGTTTATGTTGGTTGTATGTTAAATTTGAATAGGAATATAGTTAAACAGAGTAATATGTGAAGTTTAAATATATTTAACGCTTTAAATATAGGAATTTATGAAATATGACCCAATATATTTGCTTATTCTTTGAGAAAACTGATGTTTATAACGAGTGTATGTTGAGATACTAAACCGAAAAATTATTTACACACTGGATTATGTTAAATTTGAACAACAATATAGTTAAACATAGTAATATGTGAAGTTTAAATGTATTTAACGATTTAAATATAGGAATTTATGAAATATGACCATGTATATGTTAGATGATTTTAAAGATTTTATTATATAACATTGTGTATATATATTATAATATTTGAGGAAGTTTATAACTAATATCCATCTGCATAAATGATATAAAATAGGTAATGGCTAAAGATAGATACACGAGAAACAATGAAAAATCTAAGGAGAATTGCACAATTAGTAGGTAGTTATAGAAGGAAACGAAAAGAATGGAATAAAAATGAGATTATCTAGATAGAATCTGAGGTATGAAAATATAAATTTAAGCTTATTTTTCATATTGATAAGTTTATATGATATGATCTATGTGTATATTGTAGGAAGGAAGTACAAACACAAATAATACTAGAACAGAAAATCGAGGTGATATGGATAGTGAAATACATACTCCGGACGTTAGGGTTCAACGAATCTTCTTCTTCTTCCCGTAACCTTTCTACATTCCTTTCTTTTCTTCTATTCTAAAGTTTGTCAATTACTCTCTAATTTGAGGCGTGGTGCGTGTTGGACGTTAGGGTTCAACGATTTTTTCATCTAGAATTCGTAGTTGACGTGCTGAGGTGAGTTTTTGCTCAATTGGTGTGTGGTTTGATTTCTTGGATGCAATTTTTTGAGTAAAAAATGAGTGGGTGACGTGTTTTTAGTATGAAAGCATGTTTTAACATCGATTTAGACGTTTTGCACCTATTTTAGGTGTGCATGGTTGCTTTGCATGTTGTATAGCGAGTATTTGGAGTGTTTTGGGCGTGTTTTGGCCTGACACGAGTTGTTTCGTTATTGGGTAAGCCTCTTTTCAATTGCTTTGAGACTTAAAAATTATCAGAAGTAGTTTTGTATAATTTAAGTGTTGAAGTCAGGTTTTTGGTATGTTGTTTTTATGCTAAAAAGGTTGATGCGAGCTTTTAAAAGCATTTGGAAGTCATTCAACTGGTCGTGATCACTTTTTAGCGGATTAAATTGGACTATTAAAATTTAACACCAAGGTAAGTAGGTAATTGGATTATTCCTTGCACCCTAGCTATGCAATAATGAGTAAAGTATATGTATGGTTGTGAATTTTTGTTGATAGTCAACTTTAGTTTGACTTGAGTTCTGTTTGATGCATGTGTGATTGTGGATCATAAATGTTATGTAGCTTGTACTGTTCACATGATTGTTATTATGCATCTTTGAGCAAGACTTCGGTACCAAGTCGAGAGGGGTGTGCCTTAGGACCCATTAGGCTAGTGGCCCCTACTTTACCCTTTTTTAAGGGAACGTTGTCCTGCAACCTTGTGTGGCGAGAAACTAGCATGGAGCATGCGTGTTCAGCGGGCTAGTTCGTCGGCGTCCTAGAGTGGAGTCACAGCTAGTCCGAAGGCGTCTCGTGGTGAGTCACAATGTGTGTGACAACAGTCTAGGGACGATGATGTCTTGTGGTGAGTCATAATAGGCATGGAAACAGTCCAAGGACGAGAGTGCTTCTAGGTGAGCCACAGTGAGTGTGGCAACAGTCCTGAGGCGAGAGATAGCTTACGAGCGTCCTGCGGGGCAGATCTGAGCTATGTACTTTATGAGCATGCTAGTTAGGGAGACGTATCTCTACGTACAACGGGGAGCTGTGCAATCTTGTGTGGGCTTGGGGTAAGGCTAGGTCGGTCGTCTAGTGGAGTGTGGTCTGAAAGTGGAGCCTAGTTAGCTTATGAGACTTGTTTGCTTGGTTAACTGCTTATCAGCTTTGAATGAGTCACTTACTAAGTATTTTCATACTCACCCTGTTCGCTACTTGTGTGATTGTTTGCAGGTAATGGCTAGGTGTGTGACGTTGGTCGGGACTCATTGTCATGGCTATGGAGACGACTTCCAATCTTGCACCTTTAGGGTGTCTATTTTGTTGCTCTTGTTAATATTTTTCTCCATGTCGTACTTGTGAACCCTTACTTAATGATCTTTTAGTTTTGTTGATATTAGAATATTCTTCTTCTATGTTCGACCTTTAACTTTGTTGATAAAGCATGACCCTTGTGTACATGTTAGAAAAGTGCATTTGAGTTCTATCAGAGTTTCAGGTCATAGGAAAAATTTTGCTTTGGTTCTAGTTGCGTTGTTGTGCTGTCGAAATTATCGGGGCATAGCGAGAGTGGTAATCACAGGACAAATATCCTGTGTAATTGGTTGTAGGGTCGTCACAATGTCAAACCACAAATTGTGCCTTCCCACAAATGAGCTTCAATCAATCAAAACTTTTAATCAGAGACGTCGATAAAGTCAACCAAAACAATCAATAATAACTTAAATGTAAGGTCATACACACATGAATCTTCATTCCAAATGAATGTCAAACCACAAATGCATCTTCTCATAAAAAAGTCAGAACATTTCTATATACTACTACCACAAGTAAGCAAAATATTACCAGAATAGAAAATTTGCATATCTCAATAGCTCCATTGAACCAATCAAATACTTTTCAAAACATTCAAATGGTAAACATGCACTTTTTTTTTAGGAAAACAATTCAAAACAATTTCAATCAATTTCAAATAAGATAAAAACACATGCTTTCAGATATTTTGTCAAATAACAATAATCAAAATAGAATATATTCCAAAATTTCTATTTTGGAAGGCATGTGGAAACTACTTACCTCGATCGATAATCCTTACAATTCTCAACTCAATTTCAAATCTAATTCCAGTTAGGGAAAATAAGGTTCTTAGATTAAAAAAACAACACTGAAAATTGGATTAACAACACTTTAAAATTCAATTAAAAACGTATTTGAAATCAATGTTTTACAATACGTGATTAAATATACCAAACAATTTTTCAATTCCATAACTTTTAAAGCCTTCAAAACTATCATAAATTAGGAACAAATAACCCAACAAAATTTCTGCTCATAAAATAAAACTTTTCAAGAATTTTTGATCTAAAAGAATCAAGATTTCTACCGTTTTACAAATAAACTCTATCTAACAAAGTGCATAAAACTGCTATAAAAACCTTTAAATCGTACCATTTTCATGTAGAAATCAAGGTAAAAAAGCAAACATTTACACTTTCTAGCGCAAAAAGAACTCAAAAACACTAAAAACAATCTCAAACTTGAAGAATTTAAAGCTAAAAATTTCTAAAAAAAATTCATTATCAAAACTTTTAATTGAATCCAAAAGTTATAAGAGGGAAATTTTTTATAAAAATTAAGTAGACAAAAAACCTAAAAATAATTTAGGGCAAAAGATTTCACAATCCTTCCATTCTAATCATCCAATAATGAAAACAAAACCCAAGTTTTTTCCATGAAAGATTCAATCAAGAAAGAAAACAAACTTCAAACTAGAAAAGAAGAAAACTTATTACCTTTTTCTTTAGTGAGAAAACTGAGAAACATTAAGTCAAAAAGTTAGGGATTAAAATAACACTTTTAAAAAGAACCCTAATTAACTCTTGAAATATATATTTTTTTAAATAATAGATTTATCTCCTAATTTAAAAAGAAGATAAAATTTAAAATAAAAAAATATAGGAAATTAATAAAAGAAATATATATAGGTCGTTACAAACACCCCACTTAATACAAATAACCTGTAGCTCGAACAACTCGAACTACCTAATCCAAACCGTACAGGTTGTGTTAGATTAATTTTTTTTCGGTTTGGATTGAGTTAGAATTTTTTAGAACCAAAATTTCGGATCGGTTCCCGGGTTGACCCTTTTATGTTCGGGTTGACCCGACTCAACCCAACCCAACCCAACCCAAAATTTATGTTTTTTTTTTTTATAATTTATATATATATATATATATAAATGAATTATTTGCCAATTTTTAATGTTTTTGTTCTAAGATTCTAACAAATATTAAGATGTTATCAACTTTGAATTTGATAATTGAATTTTATGTGATTTTAGTTATAGATTTAAGAAAAAAAATATTTTAAATAATTAAGAAAAAAATAAAAATAAAAAATAAAAAAATCAACCAACGATCCAATCCAATTCGAAAATATAAGGTTGGGTTGAGTTGGGTTACAACCCTTAATCGGATAATTTGGGTTGCCAACCCAACCAACTCGAATTTTCGAGTTGGTTCCAAAAAAATCCTTCAACCCAACCCAACTCAATTTGTGTATACCTCTAATAAAATTTTTTTTGGATACCATAGTGACACTCAAGAGTTTGAGAAAATTAATGTAAGAGAGGAAATGTAGATAAAAACAAATCATCTAATTTATATTTTGCATACAAACATCTAGAGGAGATATATGTTTGACATAAAAGATATGTGGGAAGTTTTTATTTATTTATTAATTTTTTATAAGAAATTTGTGGATATGTTTGTTGATATTTTTTTAACCAACATCCAATTGAGTTGATAACAAAAATAAAAAATTGTGACTAATATCTTAGACTATAGTAAAAGTAGACCATTTGAAATGATTTGAAACAAAATCGGAAATTTGAAAATCGATACATCCAGAAATCAAAAGGGAATCCAACCAATTTATGATTCCATATTTAGAAAATGTGAGCAAATTTTTGTTAGAGATGATCAAACTTTTTTTCAAAACAACTCAAAACTCAAGAACAAAGAATTGTAAATAGTCGAGGCACGCTTACTAAGTGATGTCCTGAAGACAATTATTTGCTCTGCACAGGTTGCAAGCAGACTACAAAGATCGCCTCAGCAGGATACAACGACTAACTCCGATAGAACAACAACCTCGAACTACTCGGATCTGGCAGAACTCTTGGACACTTGCTCTCAACTCGACTCAATATTAAAGAGAAGAAAGAAAAGAGATAAAATTCTTCACTTGGAATGAGATCCTCCAAAATGGAATGAGATCCTCCAAATGAAGAAACAAGTTGCTATTTATAGACTAACAACTTAGTAACTTTCTAAAATCAAATTAATATGAATAAAATGAAACATAAATCAAAAGTAACTCAACTGTGTAGTTACTTGTTGAAATTCAAACAAAACTCACAAACTTAACTTTTTAAGTTAAATTTGTATAAGAAACATCAACACACTTGGATGTTTCAAACAATTTTGAAACTTTTGAATTTAAAGTTAAGTAACATGAACATCAATTGAATTTGATGTTTCAAATCAACACTTTCTTTCACCCTTTTTATTATATAAAATCCAACACTTATTATGATATTTTTTTAATTACTAATAGTGTCGTTTTTAACAACATTGACCATTACGTTTTTTTTTATTAAGGAATATTGTTTGGTTACATTTGTTAGATCACATATACAAAATTAAACATCTTTGGAAAAGAGAATATCACATTATTTTATTTTTTAAGATAACAATAAAACAACGATATATTTCAACATTATGTCATGTAGGAGTGAAATATTCACAAAATATTAGTAGGTTATCGAAAACTTATTTTACATGATTCACAAAACATAATTATAGTTCACAAAATATAAGTAATGACCAACAATGGGTCGAGTTTGTAAGTCTAAAAAAAGATTGTTGGAGTAGAGAGTAAGACTGACTAAGTACATGTGTATTTTATATTATTTTGAACCATGAAAGTGTCATCAGTCGTTGAAAATTATTGTCGGCGATATTCGTCAAAGAAGGTATTGTTGATTGCTAGATAAGGTTGTCAACCAAAATCTAACCAAAACTTCAAGGCTTGTCTAGTAGGCAATATGAATTTCAGATTCACTAAGGATTTGTTTGGGATGCACGTTATAATGACTTGTGTTATAATAGTTTATGAAATACTTGCATTCCAAACATAAACTATTGTAACTTAGACTAAATAACTATTCATCCTAAAGATAACCTACAAACTATTATAATCCATGCTATTAGTGTCGCAAATAACCCCTAGGTTTAGTGAATATGCGTTTGTTAAATGTATTTTCGAAAACTATTTCTTGATTCAATGATCAGAATACTCAAAATTCTAAAAGTAATATTTTTAGGTTTTCATTGCATTCAAATTTTAAATTTCAAAATTTAACATACCAAAATTATATTAAAAAGAGATATAAACTTTAACCAATATAATATATTATAAACTCAATTTATTTATTTAAATTAAAATATATAATTTAATATATTATAAATTATATGATATTATAAAATAATAATGGTACAAAATTTATAATAAAAAATATCTTCACAAATTAATTAATAACAATTTATGTTTAACTTAATATTTAGTTTTGCAAGTTGCCACTACAATTAATGTTATCATAAATAATCGTTTAAATTAAAATCTAATTTAGAAATCATATCTGAAAAATATAAAATACAACTAAATTTTTATTGAATGTGTAGTTTTCAAAATTCTATTTCTTAAAAAAAATCCATAAATGGATTAAATTAAATTTATCAAAATAACAAAAGCAATACAAAAATAATAAATGTCTTCCCAAAAAACAAAATTGCAAAAACAATAAAATTGCAAAAAAAAAAAAAAGATTTCGAAAGAAACAAAGAAAAGAGTTTCTCTCTCTTCGAATCCGCTCCCCAGGTCGTTGCTCTCTCCCGCATCGGTCCCAACATCCATCGCCACGCCCCGTTGCCCTTTCCCTTCACTCGCAACCAGCATTCAGCTCTTTCTTCCTCAGATCTGCACTCTCAATCACCATAATTCTCAGGTTTTCTTCTCTTCTTCCTCATACATCAGTTTCAGAATGATTTATTCTGTGTTCAGAGAGATTCATAACGCCGATTCTCGCTCAGTATCTCGTTCTTGTTTGTCTTTGTTTCGATTTTTCTTGTTTTCTTCTGTCATCTGAGCCCAATTTCTCCCGTTGATTCTTTTCTGCAATTTTTAATGCCTCTATTCGGGTTTTCAGGTGCCAATTTGCTGGTTTGTAATCCATTTTGTTTCGATCTCTGCCCGGTGCCCTTCGTTGAATCTCGCAGGAGTCTTTCTCGAGGTTTTTCCCTACGTATTCTCCTATTGATTTTGATTTGTATGGATAGTTTCTGCTGTGATTATTTTGCTAAATTTTCGATGTTTGCTAGGATTTCTTTTTCCTTAATAATTTGCGCTGAATTTATGGTGGTGTGTGCTGAATTTGGGGATTTTTTTTAATAAAATTTTTGTAGTATGTTAGAATAACGGAAAGCTACGTGTGTAGAATTTGGGAATTTGTGAGGTTGTGGTTCGTTAGTTCTATGCATTTTAATGACTTGGTATGAAATTCGATGGGGTTGTTGGATTCATCTTATTGTGTTTGTGGTGAGTGGAATTATGGAAAGTAGCGGAAGTGGGTGTAATATGTTTTTTTTCCCGGTTACTCAACTATCAAAAGTTATTCTATTCCTTTTAATCTATAATTTCCACAGTATATCTTTAATTGTGTTTATAGGAAGAATTTTGGCTTTTCTTTTGAAAGCTGCTTTTGTAGAATCCCCCTCGAAAAAGATTCTTTATGGCATGTGGCGTTCTATAGTAAATATGGGTTTGAATGAGTTCTGGTGGTTTACCTCAACTCAGCAAAATCAGAAGCAATTGCCCTTGGAATTTTGTGGTTAAGAGTAAGAGAAATGTCTGGATTCGCTTACCAGAAAAATTGGGAATGGGAAAAATACTAGTTTCCGGTTTAATTGTTGGGCAGCTTATAAACCCCGACTACCCTATTTTGTGCTCTAAAAAACATGAGTATGATTAACCTATAGGATGAAGGAGAGGGAAGGGGAAGATTCCTTTCAGAGGCCGTTGTATGAAAGAGAAATTGAGAGTTAACCAACCTCATCATTCTTCTGGAGAAGTGGAAAATAAATAACCTCTTGATCACCTACTACTGTGGACACTAGACCGATCTGGAATCTACCCTTGCAGTTTGGACTTTTATTTTCTTACTGATAGAACATATTTATGGATCGGAATCTCTACAAATGCATCTGTTTGTTGCTGGGTTCTCCTGCTGAAATTTGTTGTTGGGGGCCCTCAACATGGCAAATGGGATTCAAAGGAGATATCCTCACATCAGTTCATCAGTCTTTCTCTTCATATGTCAGAAGGGGAGAATCTTCATCATCTCTTCCTCCATTCTCCGCCCAAGCCCTCTGGTTCTCTCTTTTGCAAAATTTGATTTTGTTTGGTGCTTCCCTCAAAAAGCCATGGCAGCTCTAGAGTAACTTCTTCTTAGCCATCCCTTTTTTAACAAACGAAAACATGCTTTTGGGAAGAACTTTATAACTTTTAAAGAGACTTTTTGAGAGATCAAACAAGGTAGGGATACCATTCATTCCGGAGATCAAACTCCTTCTCTCTATCTTTTTCTTCTTTCTTTGATAACAGCAGCTCTTTGCTTTTTTTTTTCTTTTTTAATTTTTTTTCTTTATATTAACACCTATATGGAGGAAAACTTTGTAACCGTCTATTTTGGGTCATTTCTTTATCACCCGATCTTTTGTTAATTTTAGTGGTTTTGGAATATATGTTCGTACCCTTCCTCAATTTATACCAAGCTGGGAGTATTTTTTAACTCCCTTGGAAGATGCTTGTATCCCTTTTATATGTTTCTTCATGATGCTAGTGGAATATCTCATTTCATTCCCTTTCTGTCTCTTTAGCAAACAACTTGGTGCTCTTGTATTCTCATCACAATGGAAGATATTTTTTCTTCAATGTTGATCTCATTTTCTTATTTTTAACCATTATTGTAGGGTAGAGTAAAATGGAGGGACCAACTGGTCGTGGTGGCGGTGGCATGGATATGAATTTACCAAACTATAAGCTTGGAAAAACCCTTGGCATTGGTTCATTTGGGAAAGTGAAAATTGCTGAGCATGCTTTAACTGGCCATAAAGTTGCTATTAAGATACTTAACCGCCGGAAGATAAAAAACTTGGACATGGAAGAAAAAGGTTTGATTCTTTCTTGAATTGTTGGCACTTTTTCTCTTTTAAGTAATATCATCAAATTTATTAGTCGTTCTGTCATCAGGATTTTCATCATTTTGATTGCAAGGTTTGTTTTTTATAAACAGGTTGATTATTTCGGACTAGATCTTATTTTACTGGATTGGGGCCATTTTTTTGAAGTTTGGCTCCCTTTTCGTGGGCTTCTTCTTTTTGTATGCCGTGCATTTTTTTTCATTTTTTCTCAATGAAAGTTCACACACGCATTATTAAAAAAAGAAAAATAAAAAGCAGGTTGAGTTTAAATTGCCTAACCTCTTCCTACTTAGAACTCTTAATTTTTAATGGTCCCCTCCGTCCCTCCATTCCATCTACCCCACCATTGTTGGGGTTTTCAGGATTTCGAAATTTAGTTTTCTTTCAGATTTCTTTACATCATGAACGTATCATCTTTTTTATGAAGTTGGTCTTGGGTTTGAGGCTTATGCTTTTTTCTCGCTATGAAATTGGTGCAGTGAGGAGAGAGATTAAAATATTGAGATTGTTCATGCATCCACACATTATACGGCTCTATGAAGTTATAGAGACTCCAGCAGACATTTATGTTGTAATGGAGTATGTAAAATCTGGAGAGCTCTTTGATTATATCGTAGAAAAGGGAAGGTTGCAGGAAGATGAAGCCCGTAATTTTTTCCAACAGGTAGGTTGCAATTGTAATTTTAAATGTTGGTTGCAACTTGCAGTTCGTGTTATCTTCCATCTGAGTTATATTGTGGGCAACCGACTTTCATGCAACAGATAATTTCTGGTGTGGAGTACTGCCACAGGAATATGGTGGTGCACAGAGATCTTAAGCCTGAGAATTTGCTTTTGGACTCCAAATGTAATGTGAAGATTGCTGATTTTGGTTTGAGCAATATAATGCGTGATGGTCACTTTCTGAAGACAAGTTGTGGGAGTCCCAATTATGCTGCCCCAGAGGTAGGTTTATTGCAGGATAATAACTTCCGAGGAACAGTTGCCATTTTGTTGAGTTTCAATTTAACAACCATAACTTTTAAATTTTATATTTAGGTAATCTCCGGGAAATTATATGCTGGACCTGAAGTAGATGTATGGAGTTGTGGTGTTATTTTGTATGCTCTTCTTTGTGGCACTCTTCCTTTTGACGATGAAAACATTCCCAACCTGTTTAAGAAAATAAAGGTATCTCTAGATTTATTTCCATTTAGCTTAATTTTTGTTATGGCTGGAATATTGTTTCTTGGCGATCTTGAGCTTCTGCTTGGAACTTCTTTCCTCTTAATGTTAGTATTTACAGATATGGTCTGATTATTTTCAGCTTCTCAAGGACAATAACCGCCTTCCATAATTCATGTATGGGGCATTGGAGAAATATTGATTTATTTTAGATGCCGATTTCATGTTCTTGGACTACTCTTCCTTATTGTGGCCAAGTTGTCTTTGTTTCACCTATTTAATTTAATACATATACCTTGCAATTAATTCAAACTGTCTGGAAAATGATGAAGACTCCAAATCTTAATGGAAATTTTGCTGTCCTTTAGGGTGGGATCTATACACTTCCAAGTCACTTATCATCAGGTGCTAGAGAACTGATTCCTAGTATGCTGGTTGTTGACCCAATGAAGCGCATCACAATCCCTGAGATTCGACAGCACCCATGGTTTCAGGCTCATCTTCCGCGTTATTTAGCCGTGCCTCCACCCGATACAATGCAACAAGCAAAAAAGGTTCGGTAATCAAAAATTTAAGAAATGTCCCCAAAAAATATTCTCTAAACAATTTCTTGAGAAGCCTTTAATTTCTTGAAATTTTCATTATCTTATTATTCATAGTACTCTATTCTGTCATATAAAAAGGTTTATTTTCATTTTTTATCGTGAGCCTAAAAGACCTTTGCATTATTTTGCACTTTGTGCTTAAGATGAGTGGATTCTTGCACTTTAGTGCTTGTGTTTTAAGAAACGGTGAGTTCTACTTTTGATTATACAACTCTGTTTTTCATGATGTTATTGGCAGACAATTTATCAGTTCATTGATTTTTCTCATGCCAAGATTCCTGGTGCATTAGGTGTCTCAGGAGAGTTTATTTTTCATTTGAAATTTCCTTCCCTATGAGAACATTTCTTAGAGCTTGCATAAGGAAGACCACTCAATTCCCTATTTTGGATTATTGGCCGGGAAAAAACATGAACTTTATCTTTTCTAAATCATAATATATTAGATTAGGATTTTTAGGTCTGAATGTATTCCTTTGTTTTCTTCCTTTCTGCCCAACATAATAGTTAGACCATAAAATTTCCTTTCTTCTTCTGCATTGTAGTTCTCACTAGTAATTGTTATGAGTTGATAAAATATATGTTGACCTAAGATGCATGAGATAACTAAGGTCCCGTTTGATAACCATTTGATTTTTAGTTTTTGGTTTTTGAAAATTAAACCTATAAATTCTACTTCCACATATGAGTTTTCATGTTTTCTTATATAATTCTTATCCATATTTTCAAAAATCAAGCCAAGTTTTGAAAACTAAAAAAAAAAAAAAAAAAAAAAAGTTTTCAAAAATTTGTTTTTGTTTTTGGAATTTGACTAAGAACTCAAATGTTTCCTTATGAAAGATGAAAACTATTGTAGAGAAACGGAGAGAAAACAACCTTAATTTTTAAAAACCAAAAGCCAAAAACCAAATGGTTATCAAACGGGGCCTAAATTTGTTTTTTTTTTTTTTTGAAAAAATAAGCCTGTCTATCACTAGTTTTTTATTTCTAAGAATTAGGATTTGTTTGGAAGTCAGGTTTGAAACCAGTTTACATTTTTTTTAATGACATACTATTTTTCCATTGATAATATGAAATAATGCAAAAGAGAGGGAAGATCATCCCAAGCCAAAAGAGGCTTACAGAAGCACTTCCAGTAGGCCATTAAAGAAGAAAAACTGTAATTTTGAAAGTATTGAGAGTTTTTACACCAGCTGAGAGCCAAGTAAGTTTAAAGATCCATAAAGCTATCATAAAACTTCCCTATATCATCGAAGATGCGGTTGTTTCTCTCCATCCATGTAGACCATAAGAATGCCCTGATGAAGTTGGTCCAAAGGAGCTTCTTTCCTCTTTTAAATGGATGGTCTGATAGGGTGACGGCTAACATGGCTTAATATTTCTAGGAATGACTGTGTACCATCCGAAGGAGGAAATCATAACTTTCCAAAAGGATTATGCAAATCGACAAGTGATGAATAGGTGTGTTTGGGACTCCGAGCCATTGGTACTAATAGGACAACAATTTGGAAAGATAGTAAGCCAAGGGGATCTTTGTTGCAGTCTGTCGAATGTGTTTGCAAGTGTTACTTAGTTCTCATATTAATAACTTTATCTTCTTAGGGTGCTTTCTTTCCAAATGCTTTTATAGAGCTGTGGGCATGTACTGTAACTTTTTGATGCAAGGTGTCCTAAACACATGGTGGTGAATAAGCCTTTAGTCACTGCCAAGAGTCACTATTATGAAGGACAGTGTGCTGCAGGGTTGCCGTATACATCCTTCAAAATGTAAAAGAATTTTTAGATGTAGGAATCGGTAGGATAGTTTTTTAAAACAGTTCTCAATAGAAAGTAGAAACAGTAATTTATTGTTCTCGTGTTTTCTTCAATTTTTTTTTTTTAAATTAACTGTTCCAGCTAGTAGCTGGCCATTGCATTGTGTCATTAGTATGTCTTTTAGAACCAGTCAACCAGATAACTACCCAATGTACTCGATACCTATCCTACTTCATACGATAAATGAGTTATTTTCTAGTTTTGCAATATATCTTAGACCCCGTTTGATAACCATTTGGTTTTTGTGGAAATTATGCTTGTTTTTTCACAATTTCTCTTTATCTTCTCTACAATGGTTTCCATCTTTCTTGTGGTACCATTTAAGTTTCTAGCCAAATTTAAAAAACAAACCTAAGTTTTTGAAAACTACTTTTTTTAGTTTTCAAAATTTAGCTTGGTTTTTGAAAACATAAGTACAAAGTAGATAAGAAACATAGAATCTCATTGGTAAAAGTAGTGTTTTTAGGCTTAATTTTCGAAAACCAAAAATAAAAAATCAAATGGTTATCAAACGGGGCCTTAATGGCTAGTTTTTCTTGTCCAAGCAACTAACATTTTCTTTGATTATTTATCTATTTATTTTTTCAGATTGATGAAGACATTCTTCAGGAGGTTGTGAAGATGGGATTTGACAGGAATCAGCTGGTGGAGTCCCTTCGTAACAGAATTCAAAATGAGGTGCATAATTGCTTAGACTTATTTTCTGAAAAATTTTGAAAATTTTCCTCGCTGGTCGTTACTGATGATCATTGTTATTGATATTTCAGGCTACAGTTGCTTATTATTTGTTGCTGGACAACCGGTTTCGTGTTTCTAGTGGTTATCTTGGAGCTGAGTTTCAGGAGACTATGGTACTCTTGTTTCTTGTTCTTGTTCTAGACTTCTATCTGATAAAGCTTTTCACACGTTTCCTTCCTATACTATTAGAAAGTCCTTTCCACCTGCCCTCCAGATTGCATCTTGCTGAAGATTCCCATGTTGAGTGGCAAAAGAAAAGAAACAAACGTTTGGGAAATTTTTTGGGCTCATCTTGTGACTATTTCTCGTTCCCACCAAAAAATAAAAAAAATATTGTGATCTATGTCTCCTATATTTTTGGGTGTTTAATTTTCGTAGTTCCAGTTGAAAATTTTCTGTCATCGTCTTTCATTTTAGTTTTCTTCTATAAAGAATTCTCTATTTCTATTTTGTTAATATTTGTGTTGTCCAACATATTTTGTTTTGCTTTCATTGTCTGATAGGAAACGGGATTCAACCGTATGCACCCTGGTGATCCTACAAGTCCTGCTGTAGGACACCGTCTTCCTGGATATATGGATTATCAAGGAATGGGCTTAAGATCACAGTTTCCAGTTGAGAGAAAGTGGGCTCTGGGATTACAGGTTGGTCTCTTGTTTTAATCTGCATTGAGCAGAATTTCTGATGATGTATTCTTGCTTTATTTTTTTGTATTGTTGGACGATGGATCTATATTTAATGCTTAAATTTTCTCATGGGTGCTAAACTTATAAGTGGTATGTGTAAGTGCACACTCGTTTATTTTATTTTTATTTCTTATGTTAATTTTCTGTGTAACCTATTCATGCTGCCTAATAAATGTTTTACTCTTTGCTCTTATTTTTGGGCAGTCTCGAGCTCATCCCCGTGAAATTATGACCGAAGTCCTTAAAGCCTTACGAGAGCTCAATGTGGCTTGGAAGAAGATTGGTCACTACAACATGAAATGCAGGTGGTTACCTGGAATTCCAGGGCATCATGAAGGCATGATTAACAACCCTGTGCATAATAATCATTACTTTGGGGACGAGCCGGCCATCATTGAAAACGATGGCGTTGTAAAATCGCCAAATGTTATTAAGTTTGAAGTTCAGGTATTTTTCTTTCTATTGTGGCAATTGAAAAGAAATTCACCATTTTATTAGACACTTCCATTTTCTGTGGTTGGTTGAAATGCATTGCGTATTTTTCAATATACATTTTCATCCCTTCTCGACCAACAGTGCCCCGGCTGAGACTAGGACCTTTGATTAACACATTGCCTAAGCCTGATTTGTTTCATAAAAGAGTTGTTGCCATTTCACGTTTTAATAATGAAGAAAATGTTCAGGGCGAATTACGTCACTTTCTCGATAATAATCTTAAGCTTCATGCTCATTTGTTTTTGTTTCGGTTTTGTTTTCAGCTCTACAAAACACGAGAAGAGAAGTATTTGCTTGATCTACAGAGGGTTCAAGGCCCCCAGTTCCTTTTCCTGGATCTTTGTGCTGCCTTCCTTGCACAGCTCCGGGTCCTCTAAAAAGCACATAATTTTAACTCATGGGACGGTGAGCTTGTGAATGAAGATTTCACATGCATAACTTATTTATATCATCTTACAGAATCTTTAGTTCTTCCCCCTCCCACTCTAGATGGATAGTTCAGTCTTGTGTAAATCTGATTTTCGGTAGTAGAAGTCGTCGATCTCGATCTCGGCGTCCAATATTGATTGGTGATGCCCGTTACCTTCCCCTTCTTCATTACCAAAAAAAAAAAAAAAATCTATTTAACTTCTTATGAAGTGTTGTAATTTAAAGACATTATCTTGTTTCATATCTCTCTCACCTGCAGTTGCTCTCAGCTGTGTCGTGTTCTCTTCGTCGAGATTCCCGAAATCCTTTTTCTCTTTGGTAAGTCTCATTGAAACTCAAACTTGGTAGTTCTTTCCATCTTTTGTGAATGTTGAAATGATAAAAATCCTCTGCTGGGATTTCCTTGAGGAAAGTTGGTACTTCAAAACTGCTGAAAGCAATATTCATGCATTAATTGCATTTACGACGATTGTCTCAACGAGATACGATAACGACGTAAGTGCAAAGGTTCTTGATCTCAAGTGGAAAAGAGCATGAGTAGCTGTTTCTAGCTGCAAATATAGTAATTGCTAGATAAGTAAGAAGATCATGGAATAAATTGGAAAATAAATAGTGTGTTTGATAATCATTTGGTTTTTTGTTTTTTATTTTTTTTTTTATCACTGTCGAAGAAGTATTTGAATTCTTAATCAAATTCTAGAAATAAAAATAAGCTTTTGAAAACTATTTTTTTTAGTTTTTAAAATATGACTTTGGTAAAAAGTAGATAACAAGACAAGTAAATTCACCTGAGGGAATAGTATTTATAGGCTTAATTTTAAAAAATCTAAAACTAAAAACCAAAGGATTATGTGATTAGTTTTTGTTATATTTAAAATTATTTTAGCAATTTTATAAGGTTATTATTATTAAATTTTTTAATAGTTTTTAACCTAGATTTGTATTAATTTCTATGATTTAAAAATTTTCTGCGTTATTTTAGTTGGGTACATAAGTTGTATTTCTTATTCTAATGCTATGATGTTTTTAACACTAAAAATACATTTAAAATCTATTTGGGTAAAAGTAAACTACATAAATGGATAATTTTGCATGTCTACTTTTTAAAAATATTTAACATATATTGAAGTTCACTTGCCAATTTGTCTTTTAAATGAAAAATAAAATATAGCTTTAATTAAATGAAAAATGACATTTTAAAATAATAATAATAGATATGAAAAAAAAACATAATTTATAAAAATCTCAATAATTTGTCCCGAATTCTATCTCATAAATTTAACAAATATGATCATTATTTTTTCCTAACAAAAATCTTAGTCCAAAAATCTC
Organism: Trichosanthes cucumerina; assembly: GCA_036507285.1. Classification (NCBI taxonomy): domain Eukaryota; kingdom Viridiplantae; phylum Streptophyta; class Magnoliopsida; order Cucurbitales; family Cucurbitaceae; genus Trichosanthes; species Trichosanthes cucumerina. The sequence goes on along the minus strand of CM071840.1, from coordinate 71,693,917 downwards.
CAACAATTGAAATAAAAAATCTTGTCCTAAATTCTTTTCCATAAGTTTAACAAATATGACCATTATTCCATTATAGCTATGCTTATGCAAAATCGATTCAATCTTAATTTTTATTAAAAAAAAGATGCATGTTTGCTATTTCTTCCTAAAAAAGAATAATTGTTCTAATAATAGTTAAAATATATTTTAATTTTAGCGGTTAGAAGAATTTGAACACACATGAATAAATGGAGATTGAATATACTACCACTGTGATAAGTCTTCTCACACTTGTGTTAAGTAAGGTGTATTGTATAACATTAATAGTATATATTATTATTTTTTAAAATAGTATATACTACTTGAATTAAATTTAAAAATTTGGAGGGTCATGGCCCTCTAGTCTCCACATAGGTCTGTACATGACAAATAATGTTTTATGTCTTTTAGATATTTGATTAAAAATGGTTAATTATAGTCTAATTAAATTATAGTTTATTTAATAATTCAAACAATTTTTATAACTTTCCCTAAATTCTTGTTCGATATTTTCATTGACTTTTATATATAAATATTTTATATACTTTTAGATATAATGGTTAAAAATGATCCATTATTGTCTAATTAAGTCATAATTAAAGTATCATTGGCAATTTTCATAAATTTCTATAATTTTCATAAAGTTTTTCGAAATTTCCATCGACATTAAAATTTTCATCGATATTTCGTAGAATCTGGACCTCGACATTTTCACTGACATCAACATTTCTAACATTGCTTCGAACACCAGACATGCAAGTTGTAAAATATATAGTATTGTCAATTAGACACATGGGACACATTATTAATTATATTGAAAATAATAATAATAATTGTCAACAAGAGTATAGCTCAGCTGACATCAAGTATGACTCATGACTAAGAGGTCATGTGTTCGAATCCCCCACCCCTAATTGTTGATGTACTAAAAAATAATAATAATAATTATCAGTTTGAATTATATAGAAAAATGAGAAATCGAGCAGTCAAGGTCCTCTGACTCTTTAATAGAGCTGCCTGAATAAGAGAATATTTAGATGAGTGGAATTTGATATTGAAAACTGAAGTAATTTGACGGGTTGACCCGGCCCGACCCAGTAATATAAGTGTTGGGTTGAGTTGTTCCCTAACTCTATCCATCTTTCTAGTTGTCAACATATATATATATAAAAAGATTGAGAAGTTATTGAAAAATCATATAGTTGTCAAGTGGGGCACAAATTGAAAACTATTCTTGAGTCTTTTACTAAACAATATCATGTGTCTGCCCTAGATGGCAAATACCTATTTCTAGCGGGGTCTGTATGTTGGGAGTGTTTCATAACAGTCTTTTTTTTAGTTTGAAAATGTATAATATAAATCTCAAACTTAATAAGTATATTAATTTGTCATTTATATCCACAAGATTCTTGAAGTTTAAAAGTTTGTAAAATTAACAAATCTATTAACAATAAAATAGAGATTAAAATAAAAGTTTTTGCATTTAAAAGATTTTGCAATTTTAAAAATATCTAATAGATTTCTGAACTTTCAATTTTATTTTTAATAGATGACTCAACTTTCAATTTCAAATTTATGATTATTATTGACATATTTGAATTTTTCAATATTGATTAATCTATTAAATATAAAATTAAAATTTGTACCTAATAATACTTTTACTTTCAACATTTTATCTACTAGGTTTATGAATTTAAAAAAAGTATTGAATAGGTAAAAAACTATTAGACACAAAATTAAAAAATTGAGAAATCTATTAGATATTTGTTAAAGTTTAGAGGCCTATTAGTTATAAATTTAAAAATTAAAAAATTACACAAGTGAACTAAAACGTAATGTTTGTTGAAGCAACTCTATCGACTAAGTGGTTCAAATAATCATGCAAGTTATAGTTAAAGAGGTGTTAGAATTGAAATTTACCGATCTTGAAAATGCAAAACCAAGAACATGTTATAGATTAGGAATTAGTGTATCTTATTCTCTTATTCAATGATAAGATACACTAATTCAATGATAAGTGAGATTTTGTGATAAGTTGAGTTAAGAAACTGAGAAAAGAAACAAATGATATCATTATCAACTAATTAACAAGAAAAAAACTTAGTTGAACATAGTTGAGTAATAGTGTATCCAATCATATAATACAATATAGATAATGAAAACCATTTATAGTTGATGGGAAGTTAGTTATTTTGGGAGCTACCCATTTCAAGTAATGGAGTAAATCTTATCTTACTACAATAAATTTAAAGTTTTTGAATAGAGTAATGGCTTGACAAATGGATTTTTGTTTTGGGTCATCCAAGTGTTAGGCTCATTAACATTTTTGAAGTTCCCACATTTGACAAATTGATTAAATGAGACACCAATTTGAGATATAAAAAGGTGTCAAGTGTCTACGGTCAAGACACGGAGCTTGACGGTGAGCACAAAGCGAACTATTCTTTCAGCTTTTACTAAAGAATAACGTGTGCTTATTTTTGGAGGGGTTTCTCTTTATCTAGACCTTCTCACAACTTAGAATCTAAAAGGTTTTTCTTTTGATTTTATTATCAAATTATTATAACGTTTTATGCTTAAAAATCTTTATTTTTATTTGGATCTACTGTCAAATATCTAAATTGGGATCTAATTAATCAATATAATATTTAATAGAATTTTAATTTTAATATATTTGAGATTTTTAAAAATGAATTTAATTAAATTTTATGTTTAATAAGATCATAAACTTTTAATTAAAATTGACTTATTTGGCATTTTAAAAAAATCATATAGTTATTAAAATATTACACTTTTAGATGAGTCAGGCCTAAGACGGCCTAGTCAATAGGCAACAAGTGAACATTTCTGTATTATTAGTTTATTAGTTCAAGAACACAAAGTGTCCATGAGTAGGAAGACCTATTTGACACACAATTAAAAAAATAATGACATTAGAACTTTTTAAAGTCGAGCACAAAAAAAAAAAGATATATGAAATTTAGGAACTAAACTTATAATTCAACTTAAAATATAACAATAAAATAAATAAATAACATTAGATAAACAGTTGAATTCAAGGAAAATAATTGTTTGGACTTGCGAATTGTATTAAATAAAACCTTAAACTAAAAAATGTATCCATTAAAACCTCACACTTTCATAAATGAATCAATTTAAATAATCTATATAAAGTGATTCATGACAATTTCCATTTGATTCTATTTAAAATCAAATGGAAATTAACTAAAACAACATTATTCTTCTCACAAAGTACTACCAAAGTAGAAATAGAAGTAATTTTTTATAAATAAATAGAGAAAGATAGCTGAAAAATAAAAAAATGAAAAAACCACTCATATAAGTGAAAATTACTACTACCCATCTAATTCAAATATTTCTCTCCAATATTTACTATATGATCAGACACATTATCATTCAAACATGTTCAACTTAAGTTCTCTCAGTCAACAAAAGCATTCAAGTGACATCAAGTAAGACTTATGACTAATAAGTCAAACTCTGACAAGACCAATCGAGTTGAGTTGTTGTGTGCCCCTAGAATAACAAAATATGAATTATCAATTAATTTGATGATATAAGGTAAAAGTGTAATTGCAAATGGTATTTCCAAAAAAAAAATGTAATTGCAAATGGAATTTTGTATTGGGTCATCAAAGTGTTCGGCCCTTTAACATTCTTCAAGTTCCCACATCGCTGAAGTTAGAAAATGGGACACCAGCTTGTTCTATAAAGTGTAGAAGTGTCAAATCACGGAGTCGGATGGTGAGTCAGAGCGAACTAGTCTTGTTGTATTAACTGTCATACGCCAATTCCTGGAGGAGTTTTTTTTATTGAGAAATTCCCACAATTCTAAGTCAATATTCTAAGTCAATTCTTGTTTGGTTTCAATTCTTTGGTTTCAATTCGATTTATCTTCTGTTAATGATCATTATCTATGCATTGTTGTGAAAATAGGATGGAAACCGGGTATAATTTTATTAATATTAAAATATTAATATAATAATAATAATAATAATATAATAATAATAGGAAATAAGAATTTAATATTAATATGTATAAAATATTAATAATGATAATAATGTAAGTGCTTGGAAATTAGAATATATATATAAAATATAAATATGAGATAGTGGACTTTGTTGGAAAGATAAAATAACAATATATATTAGAGAAAGTGGGGGAGAATAAATTGAATTGGAGAGAAAATTTCACCAATGGATGTCTTTCATAAACCACCATAAGCCACTTAGGCTAAATGGCAAGAAGGATGTGGAACAATTGGACACTAAGCATTGGTGAGAAATGGACCTGGACACTAAGCATTGGTGAGAAATGGACACATGGAGGACACTATGTCTAAGTATAATTTGCCACATGACATGGGGTGATATATAATGACATGTGGATGGGCATTTATCCTACACATGTTTACAATACTCCCCTTAAATGCCCATTTATATAATATATGCCTCGTTAAAACCTTTACTAGGAAAAACCCAATGGGATAAAAACCTAGTGAAGGAAAAAAAGTACATATTTTATATAATACATTTATTCCCTTCATGACGACATCACTGAGATCTCTCAGTCTTGCATCCCAATCATCATGAACCAATTTCTCAAATGTTGTAGTTGGTAATGCTTTTGTAAATATGTCCGCTGAGTTATCCTTCGAACAAATCATTTGTATCTTGAGATCTCGCCATTTTCTTCAAGGTCATGAGTGTAGAAAAGCTTCGGAGAGATATGCTTTTTCTATCTCCTTTGATATATCCTCCTTTGATTTGAGCTATACATGTTGTGTTGTCTTCGTATAATATTGTTGGAGGATGTTTACTTGAAGACCATCCACATGTCTCACGAATGTGTTGTGTCATCGATCTTAGCCATACACATTCTCGACTTGCCTCGTGAATTGTGAGAATTTCAGCATGATTCGATGAAGTGGCCGTGATGGTCTGTTTCATCGATCGCCATGATATAGCGGTTCCTCCACATGTAAATAGATAACTCACATCGAGATCTAGCTTTGTGTGGATCGGATAGATAACTGAATCTGCATAACCAACTAGATCAAAGCTAGATTTGTTAGAATAAAATAAACCCATATCAATCGTCCTCGAAGATATCGGAGTACATGCTTAACTCTCGTTCCAATGTCTTTTGTAGGACATGAACTATATCTAGCTAATAAATTTCTTCAAAATGCAATATCCGGTCTTGTGTTATTAGCTAGATACATAAGTGCACCAATTGCACTAAGATATGGTACTTCAGGACCAAGAAGTTCTTCATTATCATCTCGAGGTCGAAATATATCTTTATTTACATCCAAAGAAACGAACTTCCATTGGAATGTTCAATGGATGTGCTTTATCCATATAAAATCTTTTAAGATTTTCTCTGTATAAGTTGATTGATGAACAAATATCCCATCTCTTTAAATGTTCAATTTGCAAACCAAGGCAAAATTTTGTTTTTCCAAGATCTTTCATCTCGAATTCTTTCTTAAGATATTCTATTGCCTTGATAACTCTTCAGAGTTCCAATTATATTTAAGTCATCAACATATACAGATTATAATAGCAAATCTCGATGAGATTTCTTTATAAAAACACACACTGACATATTGGATTATTTTGATATCCTTCTTTCAATGATATATTCACTCAAAGCGATTATACCACATTCGTCCCGATTGTTTTAATCCATATAATGATCTCTCGTAACTTTATCGAATAATTCAATTCCTTTAGAACTTGATTCATATGTTTACGTATTTTAAATCCTTCCGGATTTTCATATAAATGTCATTATCCGAGAGATCCATATAAATACGCTGTGACTACATCCATTAGATGCATATCAAGTTTTTCATATACAAATCGGGCCAATCAAATATCTTAATGTTATTGCATCCACCACAGGAGAATATGTCTCCTCATAATCTATACCAGGCCTTTGCGAGAATCCTTGTGCAACAAGTCTCGCTTTATATCTTGTGACTTCATTATTTTCATTTCTTTTCCTTACAAATATCTATTTGTATCCCACAGGTTTAACACCTTCTGGTGTTAGGACTACTGGTCCAAAAACCTCACGTTTTGAAAGTGAGCTCAACTCTGCTTGGATTGCTTCTTTCCATTTTAGCCAATCCTTTCTACGTTTACATTCATCGATAGATTTTGGATCAAAATCGTCACTTTCATGAATAATATCGTGAGCAACATTATAAGCAAAAATGTTGTCAACAATAATATCATTTCGGTTCCATCTCTTTCCTGTTGTAACATAGTTTATAGAAATTTCATTATTATCCTCAAGCGTTTGATTTTCATCAATACTCTTTTGAGTAGTTGTATTTTGGATTTCTTGTGGAACATCCATACCTTTTATCGAATCATTTTGATTCTCAACTACTTTTCTTTTTAGAGATTTTTATCTTTGGAACCTATTGTCTCTACCACGCTCAGCGTGCTCTGCACTCATTATTGATAACTTGTTCCTGTGGAATATTAATTTTTGATGGAGCATTTGCTGCTGGTATATATGATTTAGTCACCCTTTTAGCATCTATGAATGCATCTGGTAATTGATTTGCTATATTTTGCAAATGAATTATCTTTTGAACTTCAAGTTCACATTGTTCTCTTCGATGATCTAAATGAGATAATAATGATGCATTCCACGTAATTTCTTTTTCCAACTTCTTAATTCCTCCCCCTAATGTTGGAAAATTTGTTTCATTAAAATGACAATCAACAAATCGTGCAGTAAATACATCACCCGTCAGGGGTTCAAGATATTTAATAATTGATGGGGAATCATATCCAACATATATTCCTAACCTCCTTTGAGGACCCATCTTAGTACGTTGTGGTGGAGCAATTGGAACATATACTCGCACATCCAAAATTCTCGGATGGGATACATTTGGTCTTGCCATAAGCTAATTGCATAGGGAATATTTATTATAGGCTCACGGCCTAATACGTAATAATGATGCAAAACAAAAACGACATGACCCCAGGACCGATGTAGGGAGTTTAGCTCTCATAAGTAATGGTCTTGCAATTAATTGCGGGCGCTTTATAAATGATTCTCGCTAGACCATTTTGTGTATGAACATGAGCTACGGGATGTTCAACATTTATCCCAATTGACATACAATAATTATTAAAAGTTTGGGATGTAAATTTACCAAAGATTATCAAGTCGAATTGTCTTAATTGTATAATCGGAAATTGTGCTCTTAACTTAATTATTTGAGCAAGCAATCTTGCAAATGCAAGATTTCGACTTGATAATAAGCATACGTGTGACCATCTACTTTGGATCGTCAATTAATACCATAAAATATCTAAATGGACCACTTGGTGGATTAATAGGTCCACAAATATCACCTTGAATTACGCTTCTAAAAATGCAAAGCGATTCAATCTCTACTTTAAATGGTGATGGTCTAATAATTAATTTTCCTAGAGAGCGAAGCATCACATGACAACTCATTGGATTGAAGAATCTTCGGTTCTTTAAAGGATGTCCATGTGAATTCTCAATAATTTTCCTCATCATTATCGATCCCGATGACCCGATCGATTATGCCAAACACTTGAATATATCCGGATTCATGAACTTCGGTTCATTGTTGCATAACTTTCGATTACTCGTATATGAGTATAATATAATCCGGAAGAAAAAGGCGATGTTGTTTCCAATATCGTTTTTCATGTGAAACAATAGATGTGATATAGAGATACTCTATATTATTTTTACGATCGGTTTCAACATGATAACCATTATTACGTATATCTTTGAAACTCAATAGATTTCTTTTGATTTGCTAGAGAACAAAACATTATTAATTGAAAATTTTGTTCCTTTAGGCAAGATAAAACTTGCTTTTCCAAAACCTTCAATCAGTCTGCGAGAACTTTGATATAGTATTGATTTTTGCTTCCAAAGATTGTCAATTTAGAAAAATATTTTACTGCTATGAGTATCATATCGTGCGTAGTTGCGCGATCTGCTGAGACATAAATCCTCATTGCTCATTTTCTGTTACTCAACATATTGAAATTGTCCATATTTCTTCATTGATAAGAAAAGAAAAACGATTACAAAAGTCCTAAATATATATACAAAAACAAGAAAAGGAAAAAAAACTATAATTACAAGCATACTTAATTATATATCTTCATACAAAGCATCCTCTACTTGTTTGATTGCATCAATTTTCTCTCGGGAGATTCAAAATAATCACCACATCAAGATGCACCATATTGGAGGGATCAAACACATCATCTTCTTGAATGACAAGATTCACCTCCACATTCTTCCCTTTTCATTTTTCCTTCAGGGAAGCTTGATAGAGATCAACAAGGTGTTTTGACGTCACAGTAGTACATGACCAAGTGCCACCATTCCATGACGGAAACATTTATGTTCATCACCTTTTGAACTTTTATCTTGTGGAGCTTTTCCTTTATGATCATCAGTTCGTATGAGTTTCTTAAAATTATAATGCCCACCACGAAAATAGGTATTTCTTCCTCTACCGCGGTCCCGACCTTGACCACGACCACGACCTCGACCGCGATTATTGAAATTCACAGCATTCACTTCAGGGAATGGTGTTGCTCCAGTTGGTCGAGATTCATGATTTTTCATTAATAGCTCGTTATTTTGTTCAGCCACGAGAAGACATGAAATTAGTTCTGAATATTTTTTAAAGCCTTTCTCTCGATATTGCTGCAGGAGCATATTCGAAACATGGAAAGTGGAGAATGTCTTCTCTAACATATCAACATCAGTAATTTTTTCTCCGCATAATTTTAATTTTGAACTAATTCGAATAGTGCGAATTATATTCACTTATCGATTTGAAATCTTGCAACCTCAGTGCATCCAATCATAACGAGCTTTTGGAAGAATAAGCTGTTTTTTGATGATCATACCTTTCTTTCAAGCCTTGCCATAGAATGTAGGGATCTTTTATTATAAGATACTCCATTTTCAATCCCTCGTGAAGATGATGGCGAAGGAAGATCATAGCTTTGGCTTTTTCTTGATTTGATGCATCATTTCCTTCTTTAATTGTTTCTCCAAGATTCATGGAGTCTAAATGGATCTCAGCATCAAGGACCCATGACAAGTAGTTATTTCCATTAATATCCAGGGCCGCAAATTCTAATTTTGCAAGATTTGCCATAGTAATACTATATACAAAGAAATTGCATTTACATTAGCAAATCAATTAGACATGCAAAATAATATTTTATTATTAAAAAAAATGGCTTACCCGGAGGACTTACCTTCAGTGGAAAAATCGGCAGAGCTTCGTGCTGATAACGTGTTGTGAAAATATGATGGAAACCGGGTATAATTTTACCAATATTAAAATACTAATATAATAATAATAATAATAATATAATAATAATATAATAATAATAATAATAATAGGAAATAGGAATTTAATATTAATATGTATAAAATATTAATAATGATAATAATGTAAGTGCTTGGAAATTAGAATATATATATAAAATATAAATATGAGATAGTGGACTTTGTTGGAAAGATAAAATAACAATATATATTAGAGAAAGTGGGGGAGAATGAATTGAATTGGAGAGAAAATTTCACCAATGGATGTCTTTCATAAACCACCATAAACCACTATTTATAGGCTAAATGGCAAGAAGGATGTGGAACAATTGGACACTAAGCATTAGTGAGAAATGGACACATGGAGGACACTATGTCTAAGTATAATTTGCCACATGGCATGAGTGATATAATGACATGTGGATGAGCATTTATCCTACACATGTTTACAATATGCATGAGTTTGTACAAGGTTTCTGCAGTGAAATCAATTTTATTTTGATGTGGTGTTATAGTTGTATTTAAATCTTTTTTTTACTCAAAACATTTTTTTATTTATTTATTAAATTAAATAAATATTGTTTTCTTTTTATTTTATTAAATAAATATTTGTTCAACTGTTAGAGACCATATTTGATATGTATTTAGTTATTTCTATATTTTTTTATTTGTGTTTTATATTCATTAGTTTCTTAGATCATGTTTTAAAATTTAAAATGATCTATTTATTTGAATTTTAGAAAAACTTTAATTGTCATGTGTTATCATGTTAAGGGACATGTTAAGGGTAGGATAAGGGACATGTTAAGGGTAGGATGCACACGTTTGGTTAAGTTTTTATAATTTTTAAAGTTTTTCAATTTAAAACTTTTAAAAAACTAAAATTTTTAGTTCGGTCTTCGATTTATCATTTGAAAAAACTAGAAAAATCAAATTGAACCAAACTTCATAATTAACTTAAAAATAACTTCTAGTCCAACCTACCATTCAAAGGTTAATACTCAACCCAAAATCCAAGATGTCAGGATTGCACTCCTCCTTTCAAGTATCAATCTCTCTCACTTTTTTCTCTCTACTTCTCTTTTCCCAAAACTTTTCTCACCTTCTTTTCTTTTCCTCTCTTTTCTTTTATTCTCATTCTTTTCTTCTACTATCTCTTCTTCTTTTCCTTTCAATTTTTTCTCTCCAACTCAATCTCATCTTCTTCTTTGTCTTTCATTTTTTTCCTCATCTTCTTTTTCTCCCTATTTTTACTCATCTCACTCTCTCAGTCACTAACAACCGCCAACACCAACATCTCATTCTCGTAGCTCCCTACAACCGCTAGCTATGCTACTTAGCTTCTTCATTTCCCTCGCCGTTAATCTCTTCGTTGTTGCCCATTTCTCTTGCTATCATCTCCTCTTGTTTCTATTTCTCACTCTGTATTCTAGTAAAAACGGGTTGGAACTTATTAAAATTTGTACGCAAAATTCGGTTAAACACCGAACCGAACCGGTAGAAACCAAAACCAATTGGTTCATAACTAGGGTGTTCGGTTCGGTCATCGGTCATAGTCAAAATCAGACCGAACCGAACCGTGCACACTCCTACTAAGGAGGATCGAGTTAAGGAGTACAATTAAATTTAGACAAAAACCACTAGCTCATCGAACAAAGGTATGCACCACTCCTTTCCTTAAACTCCGTTGTCATGCTTGGTATGATTCTAACACTAGGACGATGAGAAAAGGACAAATCTCATTAGTCTGTATGCTACCAGCTTAGTTTGACATCACTTCAAATTTAAGTATTGATTTAAGCATTTAAGTGTGTCAGACACACAATACAACAAGATGTGAGTATCTCCCTTGTAGATATGCTTGGTCTAGTTTCCTCAACTTGGAACTAATGTGGACCTGTGGTGCAGATTCTCAATCTATGAGAGATGAAAACTAAATGGGGTGCATGATTAAAAATGTTGAACAAGACATATACTCAAACAAATGCCTTAGAGGTCTATCACATGCTATGACCCCAAACTCGATCGGTCTCAAGGACTTGGAAAACACCGAAGAATGGGAAGAAATTAAAGTGGTATAGTTTAGGTCATGATTCTTAATAGTTGAAATTAGACAAACTATTGAGATTCCAACTCAAAAGAGAGATTCAGGATGAGTTGCCAATCTCATGATGAAGAGAAGCACACCAGGGCCGAACTTGCTAAAAAGCTAAAGTTGGGATAAAGCTTCGTTGTTAGTGCAAACAATTGACCTCCAACCAACTTAGGTGATTTAGTATTGGGGGAGATTAAATCATTTCATGTAATTTAATTTCAACATTATGCTATATATTTGTCATTACATACTTGAAATATATTATTTTGGAAAAAATATGCTTAAGGTATGAGTTTGGTGGCATTGAGGTCTATGAGTTTTTAATCTCAACATTTCAATGTTTCATGTTTGAGTTTAGTAGCATTTCGTTCATTTTTTCAGACATGATAATTTTTTTTATTAAAAACTATTTTTTAATTAAATATATATATTTATATTTTAATTTTAATTAAAAAGTATTTTTTTCCCTTCTTCATCTTTCTTCTCTCTCCTTTCTTCCAACCATCCATGTCACTGGCCGATCATCTTTTTACTCTTTTCTGTTTCTCTTCTTCTTTCTTTCTGTCCTCTTTTTCTTGTTCTCTTTCCTACTCATTCTTCTTGCTTAAACAAAAAATGATCGACTTGGAACTTTCACATCTGATATTTTTCTTAAAAAGAAAATGTGAAAAGTAGAGAAATGAGAAGAGAAAAGAGAAGAAAAAGAAAGAGAAAAAGAAGAAGATGCGACGGTGGCAAGGACGACAACAATTAGATATCCTCAAATTATTGTACTTTTTTATGCTTAAAAATCTTTATTTTGATTTGGGTATACGGTTAAAAATCTAAATTGGGATCTGCTTTTTCAATTTTATATTTAATAGGATTTTAATTTTGTATTTAATAGGATTTTTAATATATTTAAGATTTTTAAAAATGAATTTAAATTAAATTTTATGTTTAATAAGATCATAAACTTTCCATTAAAATTGACCTAAAAATTCATAGATTTATTAAAATATTACACTTTTAGATGATTCAGTAACCTGGAAGGCATAGTCAATAGACAACAAGTGAATATTCATGTACTACACTTAGTTTATTAGTTCAAAGATATAAAGTGCCCATATTTTTTCAGAGTAACAAGACTTATTTGACACACAATTAAAAAAAAAATAATGACATGTTAGACACTTTTTAAAATCTTGGACAAAAAAATCTAAACTTATAATTCAACTTAAAATATAACAATAAAATAATAAATAACATTAGATAAACAATTGAATTTAAAGAAAATAATTGCTTGAACTTGGAATTGTATTAAATAAAATCCTAAACTAAAAAAAATATCAATTAAAACCTCAAACTTTCTGGAATGAATCACTTTAAATCATTTATTTGTGATTCATGACAATTTTCATTTGATTCTATTTAAAATCAAATGAAAATGACCTAAAATAACATTATTCTTTTCACAAAATCTTATCAAAGTAGAAAGAAAAACTATCATGTAATTCTTCATAAATAAATAGAGAAAAATAACCTAAGAAGAAAAATTAAAAACCACTCGTATAAATGAAAATTACTACAACCCACCTAATTAAAATATTTCTCTCCGATATTTACCATATGATCAAACATATAATTATTCAATCATGTTCAACTAAGTTCTATTGTTGATTGATAGTAGGTGTGTCCAAAAATTTTGACAACTAAAAAACTCGACCAATAGAGTTGAGTTGGAGTTTCAGTTTTTTTTGGGTTATTTTTTTCAAAAATATTTGATGCTTGTGACAAGATTATTAGTTTCATTAATTTTCATGTTTCTTATAAATTTAAGTGAAATAAATCAATTTATACCTCCAAACTTTATAAATTAAATCGACTAAAAATACTAAATTAATAATTATATCAATTAAAATTTTTAAACTTTTTAAAAAATGAATCAATCTAAATTCTCTATTAAGATTTTTTTTTAAAACCATCATAATTGTAAAATTTATTTAATGGTAGAGATTAACACGTAATAGATGAGTGCAACCAATTATATGGAAGCTAATTTGATTGCAAGCTTTCCATGAGTAGGTTTGCAAATACGGGGTATTTGTACGGATAACCCATTTTCCAATGCATTAATGTCATTTGACCTGACATTTCAAAATAATGAAATATGACCTATTCTGACGTGGCAATGCGCGCAAAATGACTCATAAGGGTAATATGAAGCGGTCTTTCTTGTTCACGCTCCCGCACGTTGTTCACGCTCTCTCTCCCGTTGTCTCGCTCTCGCTCTCGCTCAAATGAATGGAAAAAAATATAAAGAAAAAATGACAAAAAAAGACAGGGAAGAGCTGGAGTAGCAGAGAGAGCGAGTCAGCGAGAGCGAGCCAGCGAGAACGAGAACGAGAGCGAGAGAGCTATGTCTTATTTAATTACTATCATGTTTAGAGCGAGAACGCGAGAGTGAAAGCGAGCGAGACTTGAGCAATGCACAGAAAAAAAGGGAGAGCGAGAGCGAGAACGAGACTTGAACGAGAGCGAGAGCAAGAACGAGAGCGAGAACGTGACTTGAGCGAGAGCGAGAGAGCTAGAGTCAGTATGATGCCCTTACGGTAATTTGGACGAAATGCACAGATCTGCGGTCAAATGTCATTAATTTGAACATGGGTCAAATCACATTAATGCATGTGAAAAGGGGTTTTTCATGCAAATTTCTCTCCAAATACTTGCCTGCCCCTACAATAACAAAATATAAATTATTGATTAATTTGATCAATAAAAAAATATAAATTATCAATTAATTTGATGACATAATCTAATTTATTTTAGATAAGTGTAATTGCAAATGAGATTTTGTATTGGGCCATCAAAGTGCTCAGCCCATTAACACTTTTCAAGTTCCCACATCGACAAGGTTGGAAAATGGGACTCAAGTTTGAGCTATAAAAGGGTGTCCCCTTTTCCAATCCAAAGCACGGAGTTGGACTGTGAGCACAAAGCGAACTATTCTTTCGCCTTTTACTAAAGAATACCGTGTGCTCGCTGTATTCACCGGCTTACGCCTATTTTTGGAGGAGTTTCTCTTTGCTGAGAAATTCCCACAACTCTAAATCAATTCTTTCTTTTGTTTTCAATTAATGATAAGTTTCTAAGTCCTTTTTTGCTTTTTCGTCTTGTTTTAGAAAAACGTATTTATTGAGAAATAAATATTTTTGATGCCGTTTGTGTAAATATCATTTCTATTTATTCGAATTTTACAAAAACTTTCTTTTCATTTGTATCATGTTATGAGGGTAAACTTGGGGTTGAGTATTGCAATCTAGTATAATAGAGTGTAGTATAATGGTTATTGTGAGGTGCATAATATTCTATAAAATTTAGACAAAACAAGACAAAACAATATTATAATTTAGACAAGACAAAACAAGTGATAACAATAGGACAACGAGAAAAGGTATAAATAGAAGGGGCTCATCTCATCAGCATTGACTTAAGCATTTGAGCGTATTAGGTATAAGGTATAACACCACATGATGTGAGTATCCCTTATAGGTATGCTCAGTCTAACTTCCTCGACTTGGAACTAATGTAGACACGTGATCAAATTCTCGCATCAACATTTACTGTCATAATGAAGAGCACCCCTAAGGGTTGTAAGTAGGAAAGAAATGACATGGGAGTGGTGGCCACGCTCCATACTCAAATCTATGAGATGAAACCCAAATGGAACGTATGGCTAAAATGTTGAATAGTGCTTGTCGATTAAGCGGAAAGGGAAGAAACATATACTCAAACAAATGTCTTAGAGGTCAACCATGTCAAGAATCTCATATTAAAAAAGTGGAGTGACCTCACAATTTATAAGATACCTGAGCAGCTCTTTTCTTTGTCAATTGGTTATGAGATCTCAAAAGACCAAAAAGAAAGCTAGGACTGAGCTTCGTTCTCAATCCAAACAATTGACCTCCAACCAACTTAAATTAAGTAGTGTGAAGAGAAAAAGAAGCTGGTGCGACAAAGAAGTGAACAAAGGGATCAAAATACTACTAAATTCAACAGGTTAAAATATTGAAGATCTAAACCTCGAACTCAAACTTTAGAGACTTAAGTGTATTTTTTTCCTATTCGTTCCCAATCATTCGACTTTTTGTTGCTTCTATAACAACTTTTGGTTGAATCAAGATTTTTTTTTTTCGTTTTTATTTCATTCACTATCGTGTGCAACCTTGTCAGTTGGTAATTTCTCATTTTAACAAGAATACTTCTTGTGTGAAGACATTTTCCAATATAATTTAAGTTCTTTGAAAATATTGTGGGAGGACATTTCAGGTGTGACTGGAGTATTTTTGATCCCTGTATTTTAGATTTTGTTTTATTTTAGTGTATATAATTTTAATAAAATTTAAAATTGGTCCCTACTATTATTTATTTTTCAAAAATTAGTCTCTATTAATTATTTTTTATAAATATATGTTCACATTTGGTCTTTTCTTGTATTTATTTAACCAATTTTGATAAAAAAATTAACTTTAAATTTATCGTAGAGACCAATTTTAACCTTTATTGAAAGTATAGAGACCCAAAATTGAACATTTGAAAGTAAGACCAAAATGGAAACAAAATCCAAAATACAAGTACCAAAATAGTATTTTAACTAAAGTACTTAATTATAATTATATAAAAAATATTTTTTATTCATATTTTATTCCTATGTTATATGAAAATTATGAATAAAACAAAAGAATAATAGGATTTTAGCAACTGCATTAAGGTATTGAAAATTTTGAAACAAAAAATATATTTTTTTTCTTTTTTTCTTCTTAAAAATACAAACAAGGTTTCCAAATACGTTTACTTTTTTTAAAAAAAAAACTTAAAATAAATAGCAAGAAATGAAAATATTATCACGTATGCCCTAAAATATCCAATTATTATTAGTGAAAACTGCAAAACTACCCCTCCAATGGTAGGAATTGTTACGATTGCATTCCTCAAACTTTTGATGAGACAAAAAAGTTAAAATGCAGTGTTTTAATATAAAAAAAAATACACAAACTATTCCTGAACTATAAGAATTATAGTTCTACTCCAATTATTCTGCTTATGATGCTATTGATTTATTTAACATTATTCTATTTTCTAAAATTTAGCATTTCTCCTCTAATAAATTTAGGTGGTTAAAAAGAACATAGTTCAATTGATAGGATGAATATGTTAACGATCATAAAATCTGTGATTCGAATCCTCCAACTCCAATTATACTAAAAAAAAATTAGGGTTTGTTTTTCATTGTTTTAGTAATTGGGTTCCAACCACTTATTAGAATTATTGGAAATTTTTAATTTTTTGTTCACACATTTATAAGGTATGTTGAAAATTTACTGAATTGATAAGGAATACACGAGTCAATTAATAGTAGTGTAGTCTTGTTGAAGTAACTCTAACAATTAAATCAAGTGTATGATTAAAAAATATTATAAATGGAGAATTAGGGGTGAGCATCAGTCGATTGAGGTTGAATTTTTTTTCACTCATAGCTTAAACCGACCTAACCACGGTCGATTTAAGTAGAAAACAACTGTCTTATTATTATTATTATATATATATATATATTATTTACTATATTATTTTATTTTATTTTATTATTATTCATAATATATAATATAAATATATAATTTTTTTTTACAAAAACTGTATTTTATTATTATTTATATTATATAATATATAAACTCTATATATTTTGAAATTAAGTGGGTCGACCCCAAACCAACTGACCAATTAGTATGTTTTTCCAATGCAAAATCGACTTCGATGGACATCCTCTCTAAAATCGCCCGATCAACGTCAGTTTGATCGGTCGTGTTGATTTCAGATTTTCTGTACTCCTCCCTAGAGAATTATATACTTCAAGTGACCATGTAAATAGCCTTTAGGAGCTATTTAGAGCATGGGTTATAATAACATGGGGAGTACTCTATACTCCAAACACAGACTATTATAATCTCAAACTAAACAACTCTGCATTTTAAACAACATTATATAATTCTACAGATTATTATAACCCATATTATCATAACTCACTCAGTGCTCTAAACAATTCTTAAAGCAGTGTCGGATTGGATTGAAAGTTAGGAATCTTGTTAACACAAAAAAAAATTGTCATAAATCACAAATCAAAATATATCATGCCATTGAAAAATAGCATTTTGGTGTAAGTCAAGTTAAGAATTAATAAAACAAGCAAGAGAGAACTTAAGTTGTACAGTAATTTCTCTCATAATAACCATCCATTATAAATTATAATTAGTTCATCAAAGTTAATTTGATTGCAAGTTTTGAAGAGTTTTTTCTATTTCATTTTTTTTTTTTTAATAGTTCAAAGAGAACCATGTAAGGTACTTGGCCGGCTACTGCAATAACAAAATATAAATGACGAATTAATTTGAAACATAACCAATTTATTTTTTAATTTTAGATCAAGTGTAATTGCAAATGGAATTTTGTATTGGGCCAAAGTGCTCAGCCCATTAACAATTTTAGGTTCCCACATCGACAAGGTTGGAAAATGGGACTGCAGTTTGACCTATAAAAAGGTGTCCCCTTACAATATCCAAACCATGGGGCTGGGCGGTGAGCACAAAGCGAACTATTCTTTCGCCTTTTACTAAAGAATACCGTGTGCTCGCCGTATTCACCGGCATACGCCTATTTTTGAAGGAGTTTCTCTTTTCCGAGAAATTCTCACTAATTCTGAGTGCAAGTTATTATTATTTTTTATTTTCTTATTTTTTATTTATTTTGTATTTGTACCATTTGCGATGTGGTGAATACTTCTTTGATTCTTAAATTAGGTAGTTTTAATCTTATATTATTCTTAAGATTGCCATTTGAAGAATCTTTTATTATATTATTGATATTGATGTGTGCATTTTATAGGGTAACATAATATTATAAACAAGGTCTGAAATGTGGTCTCAATTTAATGGAAAATTCCAAAGGTATTGGATACTCTCCCTATTCATCATAGTCGATGTGAAACTTTGGTCGCACTCCTAACAATCCAACAAAATACCAACTAAGCCTCCCTCAAATAATCATATATCTGTCTAGCTCTTATCTGCCTATCTGATAGAGGGATCTCCACAATGACTACACCTTCAAGGCTCACCTCTTTATTCGGCACCCGAAGATTCTACCAATCATGGTTCAGGGCATGGCTCTGAAAAAAATTTAAAAATATATTAAAAATAGAAAATAAACCTTCTACACTTTTTAAATGAGTTTAAATACTTGTTATAATATTATATTAACATTATGTTACATTTTGTTGCTATTTTCTTTAATATTTCATCAATATCAATGGAAATGTCGATATGTCGATAGAAATTTAATACCATGATTATAACAAATATTTAGTTAAAAAGTGTAAAATATTTATTCATTAATATAAATATCATTTATGAATTTTTTATTTATAAAATTTTATCAGAAACATCCCTCGATATTTGTACATATCGACATTTTAAAATTTGTATTAGAGTAAAGCTAGGGATACTATAAAATATAGATTAAATTATAAGTTGTCCTCGGACTTCCAAGTTTGTGTCTATTTGATCCTTAAACTTAAGTGATAATAGATCTATACATTTTCAATTTTGTGTCTAATAGATTCTTGATAATGACGGATCCATAACTATATGTTAGGGGATTATATGGAAATGATTTTAAACACATTAATATATTCAAATCATTGGTATATTTTGACGTTAAACGGACAAAATTATGAATTTGGTCCTTACATTTCCAAGATTGTGTTTAAAAAGTCTCTAATTTCAAAAAGATAGTCATTAAACTATCAATTTTCTATTTAATAGGTCTCGAGCTAAATTTTTTAATTCAACAACATTTGAGGTAGGGAAATTCAAACCCATAACCTTTTGGTCATAAGCTCATACTCCATGCCATTTGAGTTTTGTTGTTGGCACTTTTGTGCAAAACTTAATTTGATTGAAATTAGTGATTGTATGAAGATTTTTATATTGCTTTTTTATTAAAATTACTGGGTGAATTGACAAAAATTGAATAGAGGTAGCAATGCAATATATGTCTCAATTTATGGTCTAATTTGATGAAATTGAGAGTTTAGAGTAAAAATTGGTGTAACTATATAAATTTAGTGGTGAAATTGATTTTTTCCCTTAAAAAATATGAGAAAACAAAGATTATTTTTACCTAAAAGAATCTAAAAAAGAAAAAGAAACGAAAAAAGCGAAAAAAATGGAGAAGAAAAACGTAAAAGGAGGGGGAAACCAAGGTTTAAAATGTCGATGTCGATGGAAATGTCGGAAATGTCGATGGAAATTGAAATGTCGATGGAAATTTCGGAAAAATTTACGAAAATTATGGAAATTGATGGAAATTGTTTGAATTAACCAATGAAACTTTGATTGTGGTTTAATTAGACTAGAATTGACCACTTTTAAGCATCATATCTAAAAACTAATACAATATTTTGTTACAAATATGAATTAACAGGTCGATGATAGCAGAAATTTGGAAAAAAGATTCCAAAATTTTGTAAATTATATGAATTATTTGGAAAAAAGATTCATGAAACTTTAATTATGGTTTAATCATGCTATAATTTATTTATTTCCAACGTCATATATGTAAAAAATACGTTCTATAACTTCTATTTAGATTAAATAATATGTGGTACATTACATTTCTAAACCAAAAATATGACCTTGGAGCATCTAACTCATAATCTTGGTAATTCTGATAGAAATTACAATATTGCTCCCAAGTCATCTTATATTGAAAATGTTAAATATAATGGTCAACATGAAAACGATATGACTCGTACGACCAACATATGGACCCTATTCGTGGATACATCTCTTCAATCGATGGTCCTTGACTTTGAGATGATGAATAACTCTGTGGTTGAAAGGACGACTGAAAGTTGCTATGTTCACGACTTGAAGAATTGAGTACGAATAGTGACCTTGACCATAGTCTTGTTGTGTATTATTGCTGTTGATGCTCATCGCTTCCATGCTTGAAAGTAAGGAATTCTCATCAGAATAAAAGTATCTTGTATCCCTTTGTCGATAAAATAGTTTACCAATAGCAGCAATCCCCTCACCACCCTCTCGAGATCCATGATCCTCGTCTTTGAGAATTGTTTTATTTTCGTCATTGTACTTTTACTAAAATTTATAATTAAACTCTCCTACTGCATACTATCAATTTATTGTTAATTTTTTTTAAAATAAAATAGCTTTTAGTTTCTAACTTTCTACTAATACTTTTCCTACATATTTTGATAGTATATTAATATTATAAGATATCATATATAAAAGTAAAAACCATCAATGTTTTACTTTGTAGTTTCTACTACTACAACTTACTACAGATAGATTTAATTGTGAATTGTCAAATCAAAGGATAAATAAAATAATAAAATAATAAAAATAGATTTTCTCCACTTATTCACGTAACCAAATCTCATTTGACAAAGAAAGATTTGACTAATTAAAAAAAAACGAAATGCGTGTCGACATGTCGTCGACATCTCGACATGTCGTCGACATCTCGACATTTCAAGATGTCGTCGACATCTCGACATTTCAAGATGTCGACGACATGTCATCGAAAGGGGAGAAAAACGAAATTCCCCTCATACGACATGTCGAGCGACATTTCGACATGTCGAGCGAAATTTTCTTCCATGGGAGGAACGAAAAAAAAAAGAAAGCAGAAAAATTGAGAAAGTAGAAAAAAAGTGTAAAATTACGCACATTTTTTTTTAACAAAGAAAATAAACCAAAAACCCTTACAAACAACCTTCTTTCTCAGACAAGTGAGGAATGAGCAACTTTATTTTCCTCTCTAAAGATATTACAAAAAAGAATTGAACTGATATCCTTAATAAGAGAGAGGATATCCTCAATAACAAAATCTGTTTCAGAAAGATCAATATCATTCCCATTAAGAAGGAAAATAACCTCCAGAGAATCCGACTCCACCACTAAACTCGGGATCTAATCCTTTCTCCATAAGGGTGGTTTTGAAACAAGAAAGTAGAGAATGTAAATCATTCCAATAGGCCATAGTTATAAATTAGAAATTAATTATAATTGTTAATACTTGTTCCTAATTTTTAAAAGTTTGGGAGCTTGAGCTACTAGGCCTAACGTACCTTAGCCCGTGGCTTGATATATTGAAATTTTTTAAAAATAAATTGATGTCTAATGAGAATTTTAATTATGTCTAAAATTGAAAGTTTAAAACTTATTATATACTTTTTATGTTTTAGTAACCTATTTGACACAAACATGAAAGTTTAAAGGCCTTTTATACATTTTTTTTAATTGGGCTAAAAAGATAAAAAAAAATATAATAAATAAATAAATAACATTGGATAAACACTTGAATTTAGGAAAAACATTAATTTAAATTCTTAAACTTTGCAAATTGTATCAAATAAAACCATAAACTAAGGTAGTGTTGTAGAAATGTTTATCTTTTGCCATTTTTGATTTAGTAAATAATACTAATATATATATTAAAAACTTTGATTCATAGAAAAAGAAAGACGGTAAACAAATAGGATCAATTGAGTTGTTTCAAGAAACCAGATACAAAGAGGGAAAAAAGTGGGTGAATCCGAAAGCCTCATGTAAGTTTTCTACACCTAAGGTAAGTTCATAAATTTATTACTCCAGAAAGGCTTATTTTAATTTTTCTTGCAGAGTAAAATGATAGAATTGCAGGAGACATCCACATGAGAAGGGTCTCAACCACTTGCAGAACAGGAGATTGTTATGACTGTTTTAGGTCCGCGACCGGGCCATGTAAAAGGCATGAAGTGGGGATCGAAGCTAAAAAAAGGGAGATTGACTTCCTCGTCATCAAGTGGAGAAACAAGACGTGAGCATGAGTTGACAGTGGAATTGGAAAAACTACGTACGGAAAACGAACAACAGAAGGAAGAGCTGAATATGACAAAGGAAGAGTTGACGTGTGCCCAAACTTTTATTCAGCGTAAGAGAGAAGAGTTCGAGACCCGAACTACAACACAAGATGCGAAGTTAGCTAGCATGGAAGCAATGCTTATGAAATTCATGCATTCACAGGAAGAACCGCCGAAATAGGTATGATCTCTCTACTAACTTTTTGTGGATGACTATCCTGCAGCAAAGGTAGCCAATGATTTAAGTATATTGAGAAAAGATGAGGTTTAAGTATAGCGAGACAAATTGTGTGTGGCTATCCTGCAGTTATGGTGAATCATGCTTTAAGGAATCAAGCAGTATGTCTCCTTCCCTTGGGATGAATTTGGTTTTTATTTTTCATTTTCAATAATACCTCTATAATCAATTTGGCAATCTTATTTTAAAGTTTTGATGGTTCTTAAGTTCACTTGTATATATGATATACTTTTGAATTCAAGATTTGATTGTTTTAGTTAGTTATAATTAAGTTTTTTTATTTTTTTTTATTTTGTTCATAAGTATCGATTAGGTTAATATTCTTGAATAAGTTTCAAGTAAGTTTGAATTGTGTTGAATTAGTTTGGTAACTTTTGAATTTTTGTTTTTCTTTGTTTCGCAGGATAGATTGACACCAGCTTTTGGAAATTTTCGAACAAAAAAATATAATTAAATTTGTGCTTAATTACCTATGTAAAGTGATGAAAACTTATAATTTAGTTTTTTTTTTTATAAAACTAATTGTTATATTTTATGTTGTTTAAAGTTACCTATATGAACCGTGTGTTGAAACTTTTATTTGATAGAAATGGTTATATTTGATGTTTATATATAACTTTTTTTAGGTGGTACATCAAATTCTAATTTGTAATTAAATTCTATATAAATAAATATTGAATTTTATAACAACACTCACTTGCATCTTTGCTAACCAATATAAGATTGAATTTTTGGGAAAGACCGGCGCTTTTAAACTAGCCTATTAAAGAAACGTCGACGTTTTTTCGATTTGGTCGACCATTCATTCAAAAGGTCGACGCTTTTACGATTTGGTCGACCATTCATTCAAAAGGTCGACGCTTTTCCATTTGGTCGGCCATTCATTCTAAAGGTCGGCGCTTTTTCGATTTGGTCGACCATTCATTCAAAAGGTCGACGCTTTTCCATTTGGTCGACCATTCATCTAATGGCCAACGCTTTTCCATTTGGTCGCCCATTAATTCGAAAAGGCCGACCAACCAAAAAGCGTCGACCTTTATAAGGAAAGACCGACCAAACATCAAACCGTCGACCATACCTCCGAAAGGCCGACCGAAATGAAAGGGTCGACTTATCTCCTAAAGGCCGACCACATTCACTGTCGTCGGGGGCTTGCCAAAAAGGTCGACCAATTGCAAAATACCGTCGGCGTCAGCTACCCCGACGGAAACGCCGACACTGAATTTTTGGTCGGGAAAGAAATTGCCAACGCGTTTGGTTGCTTTTCCCGACGCTTTTGAGGGTCGGGAAAAGCCAAAATTCTTGTAGTGATTATTGGAAATTTTAAATTTTCTGTTCACACCTTTATAAGGTGATGTTGAAATTTTACTAAATTGATAAGAAATACATGAGTCAATTAATAGTAGTGTAGTCTTGTTGAGGTAACTCTAACAATTAAATCAACTGTATGATTAAAAAATATTATAAATGGAGAATTAGGGGCGAGCATCAGTCGATTGGGGTTGAATTTTTTTTTACATATAGCTTAAACCGACCTAACCACGGTCGATTTAGGTAGAAAACTATTGTCTTATTATTATTATTATTATATATATATATATATATTATTCAATATATTATTTATATATTTTTTTAATTTAATTTTTTAATTATTCATTTTATATAATATAAAGATATAATTTTTTTTTTACAAAAACTGTATTTTATTACTATTTATATTATATAATATATAAACTATATATATTTTGAAATTCAATCGGTTGACCCCAAACCAACTGACCGTAATAGTATGTTTTTCCAATGCAAAATCGACTTCGATAGACATCCTTTCTAAAATCGCCCGATCGACGTCGGTTTGATCGGTCGTGTTGATTTCAGATTTTCCGTACTCCTCCCTAGAGAATTAGGGTCTGTTTGGTAGGTAATCCGAATTATGTTTTATGTTTTCGAATTCACTGAATTCAGTGAATACGTGTTTGACAGATATATTTTCGAAAACTGTTTTCGGATTCTGTGATTCAAATAGTAGAAATTCTGAAAACAACATTTTTATGTTTTCATTGTATCCCGATTCTGAATTTGAAATTTTAAAATGAAAAATTATTTTAAATAAAGATAAAAATCTTAATAAATATAGTATTTCATATTTATTAACTTAATTTAATTTGTTAAATTAAAATATATATAATATAATATATTATAAAATATAATATAATATATTATATTATAAAATAATAATTATATAAAATTTATATAAAAAAACATGTTCATAAATTAATTAATAATGTTTTATATTCAACCTAATATTTAGTTTTACAATTACAACTAATTTTATGATCTATAAATATATTATAGAATACATTTTAAACTATTGTTTAAAAATAAAATCAATTTTCTAAATCTACTACCAAACACATATCCGAAAACATGAAATACAATTTTGTTTTCATTGAAACACTTGTTTTCAAATTTCTGTTTTCGGATTGCCTTAGGGTCTCTTTGGTAGGTAATCCGGATTCTGTTTTATGTTTTCGGGTTTACTGAATTCAGTGAATACGTGTTTGGCAGACATGTTTTAGAAAACTGTTTTCGATATCTGTGATTCAAATAGTAGAAATTCTGAAAACAACATTTTTGTTTTCATTGTATCCAGATTCTGAATTTGAAATTTTAAAATGCAGAATTATTTTAAATAAAGATAAAAATCGTAATAAATATAGTATTTCGTATTTATAAACTTAATTTAATTTGTTAAATTAAAAATATATGATATAATATATTATAAATTATAAAATATTATATTATAAAATAATAATTATATAAAATTTATATAAAAAAAACATGTTCATAAATTAATTAATAATGTCATATATTCAACCTAATATTTAGTTTTGAAATTACAACTAATTTTATGATCTATAAATATATTAAATAACACATTATAAACTATTGTTTAAAATGAAATCAAATTTCTAAATCTGCTACCAAACACATATCCGAAAACATGAAATACAATTCTTTTTTCATTGAATCACTTGTTTTCAAATTTCTGTTTTGCCTACCAAACATACCCTTATATACTTCAAGTGACCATGTAAATAACCTTTAGGAGCTATTTAGAGCATGAGTTATAATAACATTTGGAGTACTCTACACTCCAAACAAGACTATTATAACTTAAATTAATCAACTCTGTATTTTAAATAATATTATATAATTCCACAAATTATTATAACTCATGCTATTATAACTCACTCGATGCTCTAAAAAATCTTTTAAAGAAGTGTCGGATTGGATTGAAAGTTAGGAATCTTATTAACACAAAGAAAATGTCATAAATCACAAATCAAAATATATCATGCCATTGAAAAATAGCATTTTGGTGTAAGTCAAGTTAAGAATGAATAAAACAAGCAAAAAGATGCCACGTATCTACCAATTAATAAGAGAGAACTTAAGTTGTACAGTAATTTCTCTCATAATAACCATCCATTATAAATTATAATTAGTTCATCAAAGTTAATTTGATTGCAAGTTTTGAAGAGTTTTTTCTATTTCATTTTTTTTTTTAATAGTTCAAAGAGAACCATGTAAGGTACTTGGCCCGCTACTGCAATAACAGAATATAGATGACGAATTAATTTGAAACATAACCAATTTATTTTTTAGTTTTAGATCAAGAGTAATTGCAAATGGAATTTTGTATTGGGCAAAAATGCTCAACGCATTAATACTTTTCAAGTTCCCACATCGACAAGGTTGGAAAATGGGACTGCAGTTTGACCTATAAAAAGGTGTCCCCTTACAAGATTCAAATCACGGGGCTGGGCGGTAAGCACAAAGCGAACTATTCTTTCGCCTTTTACTAAAGAATACCGTGTGCTTGCCGTCTCCACCGGCATATGCCTATTTTTTAAGGAGTTTCTCTTTTCCGAGAAATTCTCACTAACACTGAGTCCTAATGATTCTTAAATTAGGTAGTTTTACATTTTTCTTAAGATTGCCATTTTTTAGAATATTTCATTATAATATTAATGGGTGCATTTTATCGGGTAACATAATATTATAACCAATTTTTTATTGAGGCATTATACCTCAATGTGAGACTTTAGTTGCACTCCATTTAACTCGGAGTACTCGGAGCACACTTGATAGAGCTCTCTACTAATCATGGTTCAGGGCATGACTCAGATATTATCTGATTTTTTTAAAAAAATATATTAAAAATAGAAAATAAACCTTCGAGTTTAAATACTTGTTATAATATTATATTAACATTATGGTACATTTTATTGCTATTTTCTTTAATATTTCATCAAATTTGTACGATATAATGGAAATGTCAATTCACCCCTAGTGTCGATGTTGAACCCATAGACATGTAGAAATATTGATGAAAATGTCGATATGTCGATAGAAATGTACCATGATTATAACAAATATCTAGTTAAAAAGTGTAAAATATTTATTCATTAATATAAATTTCTTTTATGAATTTTCTATTTATAAATTTTTTTCAGAAACATCCCACCATATTTTTACATATCGACATTTTAAAATTTGTATTAGAGTAAAAGCTAGGGATATTATAAAATATAGATTAAATTAAAAGTTGTCTTTGGACTTTCAAGTTTGTGTCTATTTGATCTTTAAATTTAAGTGATAATAGATTTATGAATTTTCAATTTTGTGTCTAATAGATTCTTGATAATGACAGATTATATTAGGGTATTATATGGAAATGATTTTGAACACATTAATATATTCATATCATTGGTATATTTTAATGTTAAACGGACAAAATTATGAATTTGGTCCTTATATTTTTAAGATTGTGTTTAATAAGTCTCTAATTTCAAAAAGGTATTCATTAAACTATCAATTTTATGTTTAATAGATCTTGAGCTAAATTTTTTAATTCAACAACATTTGAGGTAGGGAAATTCGAACTCATGACCTATTAGTCATAAGCTCATACTCCATGCCATTTGAGTCATGTTGTTGTTGGCACTTTTATGTAAAGTTTAATTGGATTGAAATTAGTGATTGTATGAAGATTTTTATATTGTTTTTTTTTTATTATTAAAATTACTGGGTGAATTGACAAAAATTGAATAAAGGTAACAATGCAATACATGTCTCAGTTTATGGTTTAATTTGATGAAATTGAGAGTTTAGAGTAAAAATGGGTGTAACTATATAAATTTAGTGGTGAAATTGAATTTTTTCTCTTAAAAAAATATGAGAAAACAAAGATTATTTTTACCTAAAAAAATCTAAAAAAGAAAAAGAAACGAAAAAAGCGAAAAAAAAAATGGAGAAGAAAAACGTAAAAGGAGGGGGGAAACGAAAAAAAAAAGCAGAAAAAAAAAGTAGTGTAAAATTGCACGCAAGTTATTATTTTTTTTAAACAAAGAAAATAAACCAAACACCCTTACAAACAAAACCTTCCTTCTAAGACCATTGAGGAAGCAAACACTATGGGAAGCTCCCTTTCGAGACTAAACAACACCCCGAAAAAGATGCTAAAACTACTCAACAATGAGTAATTTTATTTTCCTCTCTAGGAATATTACAAAAAGGAATTGAACTCATATCCTTAACAAGAGAGAGGATATCCTCGATAACAAAATCTGTTTTAGAAAGATCAACATCATTCTAAAAGGAAAATAACCTTTAGAGAATCTGACTCCACCACTAAACTCGGGATCTGATCCTTTCTCCAGAAGGGGGTTTTGAAACAAGAAAGTACAGAAGGTAAATCATTCCAATAGGCCATAGTTATAAATTGGAAATTAATTGTAATTGTTAATACTTGTTCCGAATTTTTAAAAGTTGGGGAGCTCGAGCTACTAGGCCTGACGTACCTCATGCCGATTTGATATATTGATTTTTTTAAAAAATAAATTGATGTCTAATGAGAATTTTAATTATGTCTAAAATTGAAAGTTTAAAAACTTATTATATACTTTTTATGTTTCAGTAACTTATATAAATTAATAAATAACATTGGATAAACACTTGAATTTAGGAAAGAAATTAATTTAAATTCTTAAACTTTACAAATTGTATCAAATAAAACCATAAACTAATAATTGTATCAATTAAAACGTTCAACTTTCACAAATGAATCAATTTAAGCCTTCTATTTGTGATTCGGGACCATTTTCATTTGATTATATTTAAAATCAATTGAAAATTACCTAAACAACACAATTCTTCTCTCCAAATCCTACCAAAGCAATAAGAAAAATTATTGCATAATTCTTCATAAATAAGTAGAGAAAAATAAAAAAAGAAGAGAAGATAAAAAATTGCTCATACTAGTGAAAACTACTACTACCCACTTGATTAAAATGTTTCTCCATAATATTGTGTTAATCTCTATATTTAAAGAATTTTTACACGTTTGAGAATCATGCATTAATGATTTTAAAATAGATAGGGTCTTAATTAGTAATTTAGGTCCTATTTTATAACCATTTGATTTTCTATTTTTGGTTTTTAGAAATTAAATCTATACTTCTCACTTCTCCCACCTATGAGTTTTCTTACTTTATAATCTATTTTTTACATGTGTTTTAAAAAATTAAGCCAAATATTGAAAACTAAAGAAAATAGTTTTTGAAAACTTATTTTTGTTTTTAGAATTTGATTAAGAATTCAAATGTTTCTGTAAGAAAGATAATCCCTATTATAGAGAAATTGAAAGAAAACAAACTTAATTGTTAAAAACAAAAAACTACAAACCAAATAGTTAAGCCTCATTTGATAATCATTTGATTTTTTATTTTTAATTTTTGAAAATTATGCTTGTTTTTCCACAATTTATCTTCATCTTCTCTACAATGATTTCCATCTCTTTTGAGGTACCATTTAAGTTTCTAGCAAATTTAAAAAACAAAAACAAGTTTTTGAAAACTATTTTTAGTTTTCAAAACTTAGCTTTGTTTTTTAAAACATTGGTACAAAATAGATAAGAAAACATAGAAATTCATGGGTAAAAGTAGTATTTTTAGGCTTAATTTTCAAAAACAAAAAATAAAAAACTAAGGCCGGTTTGATAACAATTTTATTTTTTATTTTTAAAAATTAAGTTTGTTTTCCCCTAATTATTTCTCTACAATGTTGTTCATCTGCCTTAAGGAAGCATTTGAATTCTTAGCTAAATTCTAAAAAAAAATTTAGTTTTTGAAAACTACTTTTTTTAGTTTTCAAAACTTAGTTTGGTTTTTAAAAACATAGATACAAAATGGACGAATTATAACAATAGGGTTTTTTTTATAACTTATTGCAAAAAACTAGGACCTTTAAAAACTATTTGCAAAAAACGGTTGGAAATTTTGTCATTATTCGAATGCGTCACTTGGGAAGACGTAATTGGTTTAGAATGCGTCACTTGCATTCACGCATTCTCTTCTCTCGTTCAACGTTCAACCCCGTCCGTTCAACGTTCAATGCCGTGAAGTCCACGTTAGAATGCGTAGGTCGAGTAGACGCATTCAATTGCGATCGACGAAAGTCGACGGCGGCGGACGCCGATCGACGACGAATGG
Organism: Trichosanthes cucumerina; assembly: GCA_036507285.1. NCBI lineage: Eukaryota > Viridiplantae > Streptophyta > Magnoliopsida > Cucurbitales > Cucurbitaceae > Trichosanthes > Trichosanthes cucumerina. Next base: position 71,663,663 of record CM071840.1, on the reverse strand, counting down.
ACGTGTCACTGCTGACTGACGGATGCGTCTGACGCCGATCTGACGCCGAATGGATGGTTGATTGGATTTGGCCTGAATGCGTCTCTACAAGTGACGCATTCAGCTTTATTCCACCATTTCCCAACACAATTGCTCCGATGTTTGAAAAAAATAAAAGGCTTCGATTTTTGGCTTTGATTTTCGAAAAAAATTAAATGTAAAAACGGTTGGTTTTTGAGGCCATCAATACTCAAAAGAAAAAAGCGGTTTTCTCAACCATAAATTCTCACACTTTTCATCATCTCTTTTATCTCTCACAATTGCCTTACCTTTTCATCTTCTTCTTTATTTTCTGTAATACAACGCCCCACCCTCTTCATCATCTCTTCTATCTCTCACATATTGCCCTACCTTTTCATCTTCTTCTTCATTTTCTGTCATAAAACACCCCATCCTCTTCATCATACAGATCTAACACTCCAAACTTTGACATATTTCTTTGCTGATTTTTTCTTCCCACTTGAAAAAAAGTAAGTTATATTATTAATATTTAACATGTTTATTTCTTTGCTGATTTATTCTTCCCACTTGAAAAAAAAAAGTAAGTTATATTATTAATATTTAACATGTTTATTTTTTTTAATTACTGATTGATTTTTTATTTGGTAAGATTATCGCAACTATTTGATGTGTACAATTATAAATTTAGCTTGATTCTATTTGACTTTTGTTATTGTTTTTTTCAGCATAATTTACCTCAGATGACTCCATTAGGAAGAAATGTCTGGAAAGTTTAACTTTCATTTATCGACTTCTAGATTTGAATGAGGGTGATAGTTCAGATGAAAACGAAGACTGAGGAGTCAATGCAACTTTTTAAATGATGTAAATTTCAAGCATGTTCAATTCATTTAAATTAATGCAATAGTTAATATTTCAGTATTTTCTTTTACTTTGTGTATCAAAACCTCTCATATTTTTTTCATTGATTAAATCAACTACATATAACCTAAACAAACAAATAAAAAGTAATCAATTAAGTATATAAATTATGTGATTATTAAGAACAACAATAACAATTAAACAAGAAAAATAATATTTGATAAATTTTCTTCATCCCTAAATTTTTTAAAGATAGATAAGTAGCATTACAATATGTGTATTTTTTAATAAATAATTTTTAAAATAATTCAAATTAACAAAAAACAAATGATTTGAGAATATATGAAAAATAATTTTAAAAAATAAAAAAGTAGTTAATATTTTATTTATAAATAATTAAAACCCCACTAATGACTAAATAATGTATTTAAAATGAATGTGAAAAGAATGATTAATGTATGATGATAGAATAATTGATAATGTATTTTAATGGATTTAAAAATAAATTATGATTATTGAATAATTAATTATTGTTAAATGATTATAAAATGATGGAATAAATTTTAAAAATATAATAATTTCTTAAAATGATTTGATGGTTAGTTATGATTTGACGCAAGGCCACGTCAGATGGCCCGCAAACGGAATGCACTTGTTGAGGTGACGCATCCTTACCTAAAAACTGCCCCATTTCTGTAAATAGTTTCGTGCTTGTTTTTTGTAATTAATTCTAAAAAGTACTCTATTGTTGCATTTTGCTCGATACAAAATAGATAAGAAAACATATAAACCCATTGGTAGAAATAGTATTTGTAGGCTTAATTTTCAAAAACTAAAAACTAAAAACCAAATGGTTATCAAATGGAGCCTTAGGGTGCGTTTGGATTGGGGAGTTGGGGGCGTAGGAGTTGTAGGGAGTAGGAGTAAAGAAGTCTGTGGGGCCCATAAGAGGGAGTTAAAAATCTGTGGAACCCATAAAAAGAGTTGAAAAAAGAGTTAATAAACCTGTGGGACCTACAAGAAGGAGTTAATAACTCCTTGGGCCAAACAAGGAGTTGGGGGAGTTAATAACTCCCCTCAACTCCTCAATCCAAACGCCCTCTTAGTGTTTTTAATTGATTTAGTCTATAAAAGTTTAGAGACCTAAATTGATTAATTTTTCTCTTGAATTTAAGAGAAACATGACAGCTATCAAAGCTAATAACCTTGTCACAAACAATACAAAAAAAGGGTAAGAAAGAATGTTATTAAACAAATAATCAATAAATAACTCCACTAATGGAGCTTCACACACATAACATAGGAGGTCATAAAACATTTGGGATCTAAAAACTCCTTAACATAGTCAAAACTTGGCCAAGGTAAACAATTAATTAATACATCCTAAAACAAAAAATTGCATCAATTTTTAGTTGGTGCCTAAGTGGGTTTTGGGTGAAACATAATTTCATTAGAAGATAATTAGGGATCAATCTCCACAAACCACCTCTTAATTAGATGGATGTGATATAGATTTTGTGTAATACCAAATTCCAAAAAAAAAAAAAAACATAAATAAACTCTCAAGTCTCAAAATCTCTCATTAATGTGCATAGCATGATAAGCGAGAGTGAATACCAATTATCAACATGCGTTTTTATGAAAACATGATCGTGATCATTGACCTAATTTAAAAACATATAATTTTACCTACAATCAAAACATCATAAACTTGAACCTAATTTGAATCCTATTAAAAATAGGATTTATAACTTTTTTTTTAAAAAAAAATTAAGAAACCTTTTAATGGATAATATAACTTTTAAACTAAATCTTAAATTGATCATCTAATTTTAAAATTAATATTTAAATTAATCAAGGATTCATATAGTCACTTACAAAATATACAAACGACTAATTCTAAGAGGTTTATTTCATTGATGTACATTATATATTACCTAAAATAAATCTACATTCAAATACAAAAATTAACCTAGGCGTTATATTAATAAATGCGTAAACTTAAAAAACTGTTCAATAGGGATTCTCAATTTCAATTTCTTTTCTAATATTAATCTCTAATTGACATTTTTTTTAATTAAGAAAATTATTAGACCCAATTTTTTCCCCCTTTTTTTTAAGTTTAAATTATTAGACACAAAATTTGGAGTGCATATATAGGAGCTGTTTGGCCCCCTGTCTTGGAATCAAAACTCTGGGGGTTCTGAAGCCTGGGAATCAGAAAACTGTGTTTGGGGTGCAGTGTTTTGAAGCCTGAGAAAAAGAAAACAGTGTTTGGGGTGTAGTGTTCTGAATTATGGGTTTATGCTGTTTTTTTTTCTTTGTTGTTTTGTTCTCTTATTTTTTAGTGAATGTTTTGTCAATTGTAGAAACCTTTGTATAACATAAATGAGTTACAAAATTAAAACTCTATTTTAAAAATTAAGAAATTGGAAGTCTATGTAAGAAATTAGAGAATTTAAAACTATATTTCACAAACTATTTTAAAAAGTATTTTTGGAACTCTATTTTAGAAATTTAAAAATTGAAAGTCCATTTAAGAAATTAGGGATTTAAAGCTCTATTTCAAAAATATATTTAGAAAAGTATTTTTGGAACTCTATTTTAGAAATTAAAAAAATAGAAGTTTATTTAAGAAATTGGAGAATTAAAAACTTTATTTCACGTCACATAGTATTGTGAAAACTATTTTTTGGAATTCTACTTTAAAATTAAAAAAATTGAGAGTCTATTTAATAAATTAGGTAATTTGAAAATATATTTTATAGAGCATTCAAAAACTTATTTTTGGAATTCTATTTTAGAAATTAAAAAATTGGAAATCTATTTAAGTGATTAGAAAATTTAAAATTTTATTCCACAAAGAATCCAAAAACCTATTTTTGGAACTCTAATAAGAAAAGTGGTGATTGCGCACAAGTTAGGTCGTTAGGTAGTTGATTGCTCAAGTGATCGGATGGTTGGGATAGACGTATATAAGTCTCTTGAGTGGTTGTCGAAAGTAGTCGTTAGTAGTGGTTAGGTCGTCGATATAGTCATTAGAGTTGTTGTCGAAGGTAGTCGTCAACGATGGTTGGAGTCGTCGGAGGTAGTCGTCAGTGGTGGTCGGGGTCATCAGTATGGTCGTCGGAGTTGTTCGGAGGTAGTCGTCAGTGGTGGCAGGGGTCGCCAGTGTGGTCGTCGGAGTTGCCATCGAAGGTAGTCGTCATCGGTAGTTGGGGTCGTCGGAGTTGTCGTTGGAGGTAGTCGTTAGCAGTGGTTGGGGTCGTCGGTGTGGTCGTCGGAGTTGTTGTTAAAGGTCTATCAATAGTGGTCGGGGTTAACGGTATGGTCGTCGGAGTAGTCGTCAGCGGTGGGGGTCATCGGTGTAGTCGTTAGCGGTAGCGAGGTCACTAGTGTGGTCGTCGGAGTTGTCGCTAGAGGTAATTGTCAACAGTGGTCAGGTCGCCGGAGTTGTTGCCGGAGGTAGCCATTAGCTGTAGTCGGGTCACCAGTGTAGTTGTTGGAGTTGTCACCGAAATTGTTGTTGAAGTAATCGTCGAAAATGCAAGATGACAAATAAAACAAGAAAACATGGAACAAACCCAGGGGTTGCACTGTTGTAACCCATGGGGTTGTATTTCAAAACCAAAGTTTTGAACACATTGGATCAAACATGGTTTTGAATTTGGAATTCAAAACCATCCAAATCCAAAACAGGGGGCCGTTTGGCCCCTTTAGTGTTCTCTCAGTTAACTTTTTTTAAAAAAAAGAAAAAACCTTTCTCAAACCCAAAACGACGTCGTTTACATTTTGATTCACGCTTGCGCTGCCATTTCTCCCTCTTCTCACTTTCACTGAGGATTTGTCTTGTTGAAGAAGAAATTCGAAGAAACCCTTGCTTCTTCATCTCTGATCTCTTTATACTGCAACGATCTTGCGCTTTGTCTCAATTCGAGGTCAGATCCACTAAAACTTTCGATTTGTTTCTTCTTTTCCGTTTCTCCACCAGAAATTTTGTGGATTTACTCGTCTAGTTTGTGGGATTTTCATACAGAACTCGCGAAGATGACCCAAGACGCCGAGATGAAAGAGCTTCCTGCTCCATTATCGTCTTCTTCCTCTTCAACTTCCCCCTCAACTCTACAGCGTAAGAAAATTTTACCCATATTTTCTCAATCTTGCCCTTGTGCGTTATTTATTGGAATCCGAAGCTCTACTGGTGTTTTAGGGATTGGGATATCTTTTGATATGTTTAGATGTTTAGTTTTTAGGGCTTCATTTAATCCTTATAGTGCTTGGTTTTGAAATTCATTCGTGATTTCTTTCAATCAGTTTTGAAAGAGATTGTGTCGCTCATTGAGACCGGTGCCTATGCCCGGGAAGTTCGGCGCATTGTTCGTGCCATTCGTCTGACTATGGCGTTGAGGCGGAAGTTGAAGGCTTCTGTCCTTTCTCAATTTCTGAATCTTGTTCTCCCGCCAGGGTCTGAGGTGCACACTAGGTTATCGTCATTTCTTCCAAAGGTACTTGGAAATTATTTGGAAATATTGGTTTTCCATCCGCCTAGTCCAATTTTAGGTTTTGTTCTTTGTTTCTGAGTGGGTTAGATCAGTATAAGGTTTGGTTCATGTTGGTAGTGTTCTGAGCCTTGAACTTATTGTACAATTGCTTAGGAGGATGACTGTGAAATGGATGTTGACTCGGCAACACAAGCTCCTGCCAAACACCCCTTGCCTGAGATAGAGATATTCTGCTACTTGATTGTGCTAATATTTTTGATTGATCAGAAGAAATATGATGATGTAAGGTTTTATTCAAAGGAATCAGTGTTTTTCTTATTTTGCCTTCCAACTTTTGGCTGGCCATCCTGAGCATTTACTGAACATTTTCAGGCTAAGGCTTGTGCCTCAGCAAGCATTGCACGGCTTAAGAACCTAAACAGGAGAACAGTTGATGTGTTAGCATCCAGGCTCTACTTCTATTACTCCCTCAGCTACGAACTCACTGGTGATCTTGCTGAAATAAGGGGGTGAGTTTATCATCTAAGACTGTAATTGGGTTATGGTAGTTGACTATATGCTTCTGTATGGTTCTAAATTCTAATGGTTTGAATTCAGATTTCAGAGTATAGAAGTGAGAATGAATTTGAGATTGAATGGATTTCTATATCGTATATATTTATCTTATAACATGGAAAACTTTGATTGACAGTAACCTCCTAGCCCTGCATCGCATTGCAACCTTGCGCCATGATGAATTGGGTCAGGTAGTTTATCAGATCTTTTTTGAGTGCGTACCACCATGACTATATTATGGTACCTTATGTATGGACAACAATGTGTTGTAGGAAACCCTCCTTAACCTTCTGCTTCGTAATTACCTCCACTACAACCTCTACGATCAAGCAGAGAAGCTGAGGTCTAAGGCACCCCGATTTGAAGCTCACTCAAATCAGCAGGCAAGTTTTAAGTGGTTTAGTCTTTTAGTTTTATTTTTATCTTTTTCTTTATTCTAAGGTTAATAAGTATATATGGGGTTTTAAAATAGTTTCATCAGATCGTAGGCATCATTGTTTTTCGCAGTAATGCTTGTAATAGATGTAACTTGGCTATCATTTAGTTTAGGTAACTTCTTGTGGAAATTGCTAATTTTGACATGATTTTCCATAGGCTTCTGAAGTTCTAGAATATAACAGTTTTTTAGAATGTTAATACTTGCATATAAGCATCATATTTTGAAATTTTAGTGATGTTTTGCTGATGCTAATTTTCTCCTTTGTTTAGAATTAGAATTTTAGTTGTAAGCTAGATATCTCATAATGAATGGTTATTACAGTTCTGTAGGTACCTGTTTTACCTTGGCAAGATCAGGACCATTCAGCTGGAGTATACAGATGCAAAGGAATCTCTTCTACAAGCTGCTCGGAAAGCACCCATTGCAGCTCTTGGTTTTCGAGTGCAATGCAACAAATGGGCGATCATTGTTCGCTTGCTGCTAGGAGAAATCCCTGAGAGGACTGTTTTCATGCAGAAAGGCATGGAGTCAGCTCTGAGGCCGTACTTTGAACTTACAAATGTAAGTTTTATTGGTCGTTTTTTATACTTTCTAGTTATTTTCATCCATTAAGTTTAAAGTTTGTGCAGTATCATTTCTTTTTCTGTAACAAAAATGAAATTGAAAATTTTGTTTTTTACAAAGGGTGAGCTTTTGATAGGCCCAGATGATCAACGTATATCGTAGGAACAGTATGAGAGAAGCTGGGAATGTTATGCGAGCAATGTAGGGATTCTTCTTAGTGGGACCTATATGTTAGTTACTGATAGTATAGGTAATTACATGAATGGGTAGACCGTAGATACAGGGGGTATCTTTTGGAATAAGTATAGTTTTGGTTTCTAATTTTCTGAAATTCGTCATCAAGTCAAGATAATGGCAATATGATTCCTGTTTATTCTGCTCTTTTTTATTAACGATGCTTTCCTTCTCAGGCTGTGAGAATTGGTGACTTGGAGCTTTTCAGAACTGTTGCTGAGAAGTTCTCTAGTACTTTCAGTTCAGATCGAACCAACAACTTGATCGTGAGGCTGCGACATAATGTCATTAGGACTGGGCTTCGCAACATTAGCATTTCTTATTCACGTATTTCTCTGGCTGATGTTGCTAGAAAACTGAGATTGGACTCTGCAAATCCTGTTGCTGATGCTGAGAGTATTGTCTCCAAGGCAATCCGAGACGGAGCAATTGATGCCACAGTCGATCATGCGAATGGATGGATGGTATCGAAAGAGACTGGCGATATCTACTCTACCAATGAACCTCAACTTGCTTTCAACTCAAGGATTGCATTTTGTCTGAATATGCATAACGAGGCAGTTCGTGCTCTTCGCTTCCCACCAAACTCACACAAAGAAAAAGAAAGTGCTGAGAAAAGGAGAGAAAGGCAACAGCAGGAGCAAGAACTTGCAAAGCACATAGCGGAAGAGGATGACGACGACTTTTAGCCTATTTAATCTGGGAGAGAACGGTATGGATCTTTGGTGCATTAAGAAATAATACAGTTTTATTCAGAATTGCTGGGCAGAAAATTTTTGATGCATTGGTTCAGATGGCTCTCGCCCTTTTTCTTTATCATCAATTATTTGTGTTTGTGATGCCGGCTGCAACTATTTCATTTATGAATGTTCTTGAGAATGCCCATCTTATACTTACCCTTTCCGAATTGTAACTCGAGCTTTGGGATTGAATCATGTTCAAGTAGAAAATTTACTGGAAAGAAGATTGTTCATGTAGTTGATGTAATTTTAGTCGGTTTTAATTTTACTTGCAATGTGGATGGCCTGCAGTTAATTTTATCTTTGCATTTGGTAAAATATGGCCATATCTTGAAAGTAGTGTTTCAACAAAATGAAAAAAGAAGTACTTGGGAGTGTTCAAACCAGCTTACACACACTTTAATCTCACGAAAATACTACTGGACTTTGCTAACCAGCTTATAATTGGCTATCTTAAGTTGGTAGCTATCATGGTTTGAGTTCATTTCCTTTTTTCCGCTCCGGATTTACTCCTGCCTCATATTTCCTTCAGATTTGAGATGAATAAAGGTACAATGAGGGGAAACACATTGAGAGCCAGAGGAACTATGCATAGCTCCCAAGCTAAACAATGAGACTGTTAATGGCAAAAAATTTCCAGTAGTGTTTGTGGTGTCTCATCAAACTAAAATACATAATAACAGATCCCAAACAATAAAATACTATGACCTCGTTTGATAACTTTTTAGTTTTTGGTTTTTGAAAATTAAGCTTAAAAATATTAGTTTTACCAATGTGGTTCTATGCTTTCAAAAATCAAGTTGAGTTTTGAAAATTAAAAAAAATAGTTAAAAAACTTGTGCTTGTTTTTGAAATTTGACTAGAAATTTAAATGTATTTCAAGAAAATGGAAACCATGGTAGAGAAGATAAAAGGGAAATGGTGGAAAAAATAAGTATAATTTTTAAAAATAAAAAATTAAATAGTTATTGGTGCATATATCTTTTAATGAAAGTATATTTATTATGGTGCACTTGATATCTCTCCGAAGAGAGTTTATTGACAAATCCATCATAAGGGGATGGATAATCTTTCGGTTGTAAAATTGCTCTAAGCTTTGTCAAAAGTAAGAGTTTAACAAAGTTTTGGAACAGAAAAGACAACAAAAAAAATGTAACCTTGGTTACATTGAAAGTTTGCTTTTGCTTTTGTTTTTTTAAATATCTGAACTAGCATTTATTTAAGTATATTTTAACCGGTACAATCCCTTTTTAAGTCCAATAGTAAAATTTGAAACTGTTTTAAGATTGACCTGTTATTTTTCCTCGATCAATTTCAGCTTGATATCATAAATATTCTAGATGTCCGACATTTTTAGGTCAGAGCATGATAGTCGGCCTCGACCGACTCAAATTTACTGTCGTTGTCACGTGAAAGTGAGAATTCCTCCGGCCTTTAAAATAGGAGTAGTGCCCCCTCAACTTTCTAAAGCTTATGTATTTGCATTGATTTTATAATTTCTTGTTGGCTCGTTGGTAAATGCTGTTTTTAGTATAATTTGGATTGAGAGGATTCGAACCACAGATCTCGTGGTCGTTAACATATTCATCATGCCAGTTGATCAATGCTCTCTTTGGCTCTTGGTAAATGTTGTCGTTCATTCCCGTGTGCCTTCTATCGATCCTTTATTGGAATTCTGGAAAATGCAATTTCTTTTTGAGTAATAAAAATATATTTCTCATTTTTTAAATTAAAATAGAAAACAAATATTTTAGAGTTAACTTGTAAATTATATTCCATTTTCTTTTATGAATTCAAAATCCAAGATTAAATATGATAACTTTTCACTAAGTTTCCAAGATTAAAAATATTATTATGGAAATTAGGAAATAGATACCCATGCCATGTGTTATCCATGTATCCAAATTTAGCATTGTCAAGTGGCAAACTCCGCATAACCAATGTGTCTCCCATGTGTCATCCAAACACCATTGGTTGGTGTCCAAAATGGACCACATAAGCTCTCCATTTGTCTATAAATAGTGGTTGTAATGACTTTTGAAAGATATACCATTGGTGGAATTTTAGACCAATTATCTTCTACTTCCTCAACTTCCTCAATTTTATTTATTTTAATTTGCCATATAATTCCACTATCTCATATTTATATTATATATATTCTATTTCCAAACACTTTTATTATTATTATATTATATTAGTATTTAAATATTGATAAAATTATACCCAGTTTCCATCCTATTTTCACAATACGTTATCAGCACGAAACTCTGCTGGTTTTTTCGCTGAAGGTAGGTCCTCCGATTAAGCCATTTTTTTAATGTTATTTTGCATGTCTAGTTTATATTAATTTTCTAATATAAATATAATGCCTTTTGATAAAATTACTATGACAAATCTTGCAAAATTAGAATTTGCGGCCTTGGATATTAATGAAAATAACTACTTGTCATGAGTTTTTGACGCTGAGATCCATTTAGATTCCATGAATCTTGGAGAAACAATTAAAGAAGGAAATGATGCATCAAATCAAGAAAAAGCAAAAGCCATGATCTTCTTTCGCCATCATCTTCACGAGGGATTGAAAATGGAGTATCTTACAAAAAAAAGATCCCTACATTCTATGGAAAGGTTTGAAAGAAAGGTACAATCATCAAAAAACAGTTATTCTTCCAAAAGCTCGTTATGATTGGATGCACCTGAGGTTGCAGGACTTCAAATCAGTAAGTGAATATAATTTCACACTCTTCAAAATTAGTTCAAAATTAAAATTATGCAGAAAGGATTACAGATGTTGATATGTTAGAGAAGACATTTTCTACTTTTCAAGTCTCGAATATGCTCCTGCAACAACAATATCGAGAGAAGGGCTTTAAAAAAATATTCAAAACTGATTTCATGTTTTCTCGTGGTTGAACAAAATAACGAGCTATTAATGAAAAATCATGAATCTCGACCAACTGGAGCAACACCATTATCTTAAGTGAATGTTGTGAATTTTAATAATCGTGGTCGTGGTCGAGGTCGTGACCGCGGTAGAGGAAGAAATACCTATTTTTCATGGTGGGCATTGTAATTTTAAGAAACCCACACAAAGTGATGATCATAAACGAAAGACTCCACAAGATAGGAGTTCAAAAGGTGATGAACATAAATGTTTCTGGTGCGGAATGACTGGGCACTGGTCACGTACCTATCGTACGTCAAAACACCTTGTTGATCTCTATCAAGCTTCCCTGAAAGAAGAAGAAAAAGGGAAGAATGTGGAGGTAAATCTTACCATTCAAGAAGATGATGTGTTTGACCCCTCCAATATGATGCATCTTGATGTGCTGATTATTTTGAATCTCATAGAGAGAGAATTGATGCAATCAAACAAGTAGAAGATGTTTTGTATGAAGATATATAATTAAGTACTTCTTGTAATTATAATATGTTTTTATTGTTTTTATATATATATATTTAAGACTTTTTGTAATCACTTTTTTTTTCTTATCAATAAAGAAATATGGACAATTTCAATATGTTGAGTAACCCGAAAATGAGCAATGAGAATTTATGTATGGCAGACTGTTCAACTACGCACACGATACTCATAAGTAGAAAATATTTTACTAGATTGACAATGCTGGAAGCAAAAGTCAATACTATATCAGGTTCTGCAAATCTGATTGAAGGTTTTGGAAAAACAAGTTTTATCTTGCCTAGAGGAATAAGATTTACAATTAATAATTCTTTGTTCTCTAGCAAATCAAAGAGAAATTTATTGAGTTTCAAAGATATACGTAACAATGGTTATCATGCTGAAACTGATCGTAAAAATAATATAGAATATCTCTATATCACATCTATTGTTTCACATGAAAAACGTATATCAGAAACACTGCTTGCCTTTTCTTCTGGATTATATTATACTCATATACGAGTAATCGAAAGTTATGCAACAATGAACTAGAAGTTCATGAATCCATAAATATTCAAAGTTTGGCATGATCGAACTGGGTCATCCAGGATCGAGAATGATGAGGAAAATTATTAAGAATTCACATGGACATCCTTTAAAGAATCAGAAGATTATTTAATCCAATGAGTTGTCATGTGATGCTTGCTTTCAAGGAAAATTAGTTATTAGACCATTACCAGCTAAAGTGAGAATTGAATCACCTGCATTTTTAGAGCGAATTCAAGGTGATATTTGTGGACCTATTAACCCACCAAGTGATCCATTTAGATATTTTATGGTATTAATTGACGCATCCAACAGATGGTTACATGTATGCTTATTATCAAGTCAAAATCTTATATTTGCAAGATTACTTGCTCAAATAATTAAGTTAAGAGCACAATTTCCTGATTATACAATTAAGACTATTCGATTTGATAATGTTGGTGAATTTACGCCCCAAACTTTTAATAATTATTGTATGTCAATTGGGATAAGTGTTGAACATCATGTAGCTCATGTTCATACAAAAATGGTGTAGCAGAATCATTTATAAAACGTTTGCAATTAATTGCAAAACCATTGCTTATGAGAGCTAAACTTCCTACATCGATCTGGGGTCATGCTATTTTGCACGCTGCATCATTATTACGTATTAGGCCAGAAGCCTATAATAAATATTCCCCTATGCAATTAGCTTATGACCAACAACCAAATATATCCCATCTGAAAATTTTTGGATGTGCAGTATATGTTCCAATTGCTCCACCACAACGTAGTAAGATGAGCCCTCAAAGGAGGTTAGGAATATATGTTGGATAAGATTCCCCATCAATTATTAAATATCTTGAACTCCTGATGGGTGATGTATTTACTGCACGATTTGCTGATTGTCATTATAATGAAACAAATTTTCCAACATTAGGGGGAGAAATTAAGAAGTTGGAAAAAGAAATTACATGGAATGCATCATTATTATCTCATTTAGATCCTCGTAGAGATGAATGTGAACTTGAAGTTCAAAAGACAATTCATTTGCAAAATATAGCAAATCAATTACCAGATGCATTCACAGATGCTAAAAGCGTGACTAAATCATATATACCAGCAGTAAATGTTCCATAAAAAATTGATATCCCAAAGGAACAAGTTGTCAATAATGAGTCTGGAGCACGTCAGAAGCGTGGAAGACATATGGGTTCCAAAGATAAAAATCCTCGAAAAAGAAAAGTAGTTGGGAATCAAAATGATTCAATAAAAAGTATGGATGTTCTAGAAGAAATCCAAAATACAACTACTCAAAAGAGTATTGATGAAAATCAAACGCTTGGGGATAATAATGAAATTTTTATAAATTATGTTACAACAGGAAAGAGATGGAACCGAAATAATATCATTGTTGACAACATTTTGCTTATAATGTTGCTCACGATATTATTCATGAGAGTGACGATTTTTATCCAAAATCTATCGTAGAATGTCAATGTAGAAAGGATTGGCTGAAGTGGAAAGAATCAATCCAAGTAGAGTTGAACTCACTTTCAAAACGTGAGGTTTTTGGACCAGTAGTCTTAACACGAGAAGGTGTCAAACCTGTGGGATACAAATGAGTATTTGTAAGGAAAAGAAATGAAAAGAATGAAGTCACAAGATATAAAGCGAGACTTGTTGCATAAGGATTCTCACAAAAGCCTGGTATTGATTATGAGGAGACATATTCTCCTGTGGTGGGTGCAATAACGCTAAGATATTTGATTGTCTTGACTGTATATAAAAAACTTGATATGCATCTAATGGATGTAGTCACGACGTATTTATATGGATCTCTGGATAATGACATTTAGATGAAAATCTCAGAAGGATTTAAAATACCAGAAACATGTGAATCAAGTTCTCGGGAATTATTATTCAATGAAGTTACATAGATCATTATATGGATTAAAACAATCAGGACGAATGTGGTATAATCGCCTGAGTCAATATCTGTTGAAAGAATGATATCAAAATAATCCAATATGTTCGTGCGTTTTTATAAAAAAATCTCAGTCAGAATTTGCTATTATAACTGTATATGTTGATGATTTAAATATAATTGGAACTTCTAAAGAGTTATCCAAGACAATAGAATATCTTAAGAAAGAATTCAAGATGAAAGATCTTGGAAAAACAAAATTTTGCCTTGGTTGAACATTTAGCAGATGAGATATTTGTTTATCAATCAACTTATATAGAGAAAATCTTAAAAAGATTCTATATGGATAAACCACATCCATTGAACATTCCAATGGAAGTTCGTTCACTCGATATAAAGAAAGATATATTTCGACCTTGAGATGACAATGAAGAACTACTTGGTTCTGAAGTACCATATCTTAGTGCAATTGGTGCACTTATGTATCTGGCTAATAACACAAGACCAGATATTGCATTTTCAGTAAATTTATTAGCTAGATATAGTTCATGTCCTACAAAAAGACATTGGAATGGAGTTAAGCATGTACTCCGATATCTTCGAGGGGCAATTGATATGAGTTTATTTTATTATGACAAATTTAGTTTTGATCTAGTTGGTTATGCAGATTCTGGTTATCTATCTGATCCACACAAAACTAGATCTCAGACAAGTTATCTATTTACATGTGGAGGAGCTGCTATATCGTGGCGATCAATGAAACAAACTATAACAACCACTTCTTCAAATCATGCTGAAATCCTCGCTATTCATGAAGCGAGTCGAGAATGTGTATGAGTAAGATCGATGACACAACACATTCGTGAGACATGTGGCTTGTTTTCGAGTAAACCTCTTCCAACAATATTATACGAAGACAACACAACATGTATAACTCAAGTCAAAGGAGGATATATTAAAGGAGATAGAACGAATCATATCTCTCCAAAGTTTTTCTACACTCATGACCTTGAAGAAAATGACGACATCTCAGTACAACATATTTATTCGAAGGATCACTTGACGGACATATTTACAAAGACATTATCAACTACAATATTTGAGAAATTGGTTCACAGTATTGGGATGCGACGACTCAAAGATCTCAAGTGATGTTTTCATGAGGGGGAGTATATGTATTATATAAAATATGTACTCTTTTTCCTTCACTAGGGTTTTTATCCTATTGGGGTTTTCCTTAGTAAGGTTTTAACGAGTCATATTTTATATAAATGAGCATCTAAGGGGGAGTATTATGGAAATTAGGAAATAGATGCACATGTCATGTGTTATACATGTATTCAAATTTAGCATTGCGACGAAGTGGCAAGCTCCTCATAGCCAATGTGTCTCTCATGTATCATCCAAACACCATTGGTTGGTGTCCAAAATGGACCACATCATGCTCTCCATTTGCCTATAAATAGTGGTTGTAATGACTTTTGAAAAATGTACCATTCGTGAAATTTTAAACCAATTATCTTCTACTTTCTCCACTTTCTCAATTTTATTTCTTTTAATTTGTCATATAATTCCACTATCTCATATTTATATTATATATATTCTATTTCTAAACATTTTTTTTTTTATTATTATTATTAGTATTAGTATTAGTATTTAAATATTGGTAAAATTATACCCGATTTCATCCTATTTTCACAACAAATATGATAATTTTTCAATAAGTTTACATTCTAAATTAAAAAAAAATATACTTTTAACTTTTTTAATTAAATAATTTTTAATTCTTTTAAGTAAATAATTTAATATTTTTATGCAAATGGAATCCTATACAAATAAGTTACAACTTACAAGTCATGTCATTAAAAAAAAAAAAAGTTACAAGTCATGGACGGAAAGAGAAACTTCTCCTAAATTTTTTTCCATTAATTAATTTTTGGTAGTTGGATTTTCCGTACGGATTAAGAAAATCGAGTATTCAACATTATCAAAGATGCTCAATTAAATTGACCTTTACAATATAAATCAAATTGAAAATGACTCGTTTCAAAAAAAAAAAAAAAAATGAAAAATGACCAATCAATTCAATTGAGCTCATTAAATTAATTGATTTTTGTTTATGATATTTAGAAAATAAAAAAACGAAGTTTGATTGGATCCAACTTCTTTACACAGTTGACTTTGTGATATTTAAATTTAATATGATGGGATGTTAAAAATCAATTCATAATCTACCTATTATATATGATTTATTTATTTTATAAATATTATAAGATAAACATCAACTTTTTTTTTCCCAAAGTAATTAAACGTCAATCTTGCATCAAGAGGGTTTATTATTGACAAGCAAAATTAATCAGATTATTGATGCTCAAGTCTTAATGAGCCACACATTTATTTTAATTATTAGCCACACCATAGTTTTCAGGAAAAAAAAATTAAATCATTGAGCTATTCAATTATGTATGGATCAAATTGGTTTCCATATGTGGTATTTCCCCCCCCAAAAAAAAACATAAAAGTCATATAACTTAATTAACTGTGAATATTTAGAAATCATTTGTTGTAATTTGAAAAAAGAATTACAAATCTAATCATTTTTAGCCCCACATTCATTTCCATTGAGCATATTTGCTTTCCATTTTGCTACTAAAATTCATTCATTCAATTTTTTTTCAGGAAAAAAGCTTCTTTTTATAAGTCCATAATGAAATAATTTTGAAGATGGGAGCTTGAGATGGTAAAATCTAGACTAATTTTGTAATTATTTTGATTTAAAAACCTTTTGAAATGTTTTTTTAGAACTAGGATATATATGTTTAAATCCCTATACAATGAAGTTTATTTTGACATATTTAACTATTTTAAAGCTCTATTGTGCAAACTATTATTCAGTACAATTCTATGTTGCTAAACTTCAAAAACTGTTTTTCTTATACATTTATTTATTTTTCTACTTATATATTTAAAAATACAATACATCTCAATCAAATTTTTCTTGGAAAAAGAAAACAATTAACAAAATCATATAAAAATTTTATTTGCCAAAGTAAGCTTAACCCAACAGAAATCGACATACATCTATGAGCAAGAGATATAAATTTAAATCTCCAACTCTCAAATATTGTTGAACTAAAAAAATAAAAATAAAAACGCTCTCTTTCATCTACTTATATATACATACAATTTATTTAGTCAACAACAAAGAAAATACATACAAACTATAAACTATAATTATTCTTTGCCTAGATATCTTAATATAATTTACATTACAGTTTATATTTTTTTAATATAATATATAATTATTTGTAAACATGATTGGAAATAACAAGTTTTGAATCATAATGTCCACATAGACACATAGATGCAGACACGCATATATATATCTATATATATATTTATTGACTATTGCATATTATAGTTCGGTTGTTATTGTCAATATTAATTATTATGATAACTTTAATTAAAATTATAGCTTGATTATAAAAAACACAATTAAAATAAATTGAATGGTAAGATTATCATGCATAAAATATCCAAAAACTTGACTTTTAGTTTAGACTCAACCGGAAGATTTGAAATCATGATCTCTCAGTCATAACATATTTATTTTATAGTAGTTGAAGTATGCTTTTATTTGCCTATCAAATTTTTATATTGCTTTTATAAACACACCAACAAAAACAAATATAAGCTCTATCCCACAGACGTATATAAGCTTTTTTCTTTTTTTTTTTCATACACTTTGTCCATAAAACATACTTTCGTCGAATTTTCATTAATTATCTGATAATTCACTTTAAAAACTATCAACAACTATATAATTTTTTTATATTGATGAATGTGTTTAGGCTAGCCTATGCACACACTTCGATTATTAATTTATTCTTACACGACAATCATTTGACTCTACTACATTTTATTCGCAAGTTAATTCGTAGGATATTAAATCTTATATAAAGGGTCACTATGACTTGAACCTTTATTATTTGTATGACCCTCATTCATCATTTGGCCAACCAATCATGATTGTATATGATGGATATATTATAACTCGATAGTATAATACAAATATGCAATTAGTTGTTACAATAACAAAAACAATATATTAGAATTGAATAAGTCTCCGTCTGGGATTGATGTTACCGACGGTAAAAGTGATTATGTTTTAGTATTTGGTAAAATTGATTATCAAATAATCTAAAGAAAATCACTTTTAAAATTACATTGATTTGTAAAATCTGTTAATTTAGGCCCCGTTTGATAACCATTTTGTTTTTTATTTTTAGTTTTTGAAATTTAAACCTAAAAATACTACTTCTACCAATGAGTTTATATATGTTTTCTTATCTACTTTGTACCTATGTTTTCAAAAAACCAAACTAACGTTTGAAAACTAAAAAAAGTAGTTTTAAAAAACTTGACTTTATTTTTAGAATTTGGGTAAGAGATCAAATGCTTACTTAAGGAATATGATCTCTGTTGTAGAGAAATTAAGTGAAAATAAGCTTAACTTTCAAAAACTAAAAATAAAAAACAAAATAGTTATCAAACGGGAGCTTAGCTTTTGAGATTGAATCTGATGGCTCTTGATCTAATTAACATTTCAAAAGTTTTCCATTTTATTCCATTTTATTCTACTATTTCATGTTAAGTTTAAAATTTAGGAAACATTTATTTACTTCATATTACAATTGATTTTTCTAAAAGTATCGTTGCTAACAATTATTTTAACAGTTACAACAATTTCAAACTAAAACTAAATAAATAAAAGCTATTATCATGTTATTAGCTTGAAAAAAGGGAACTCTTTGTAACAATTTTTAGGAATGAAAGCTCCTAGAAGACCAACATCTTTTAAAAATGGAGAAAGACATTGTTCACATCAAGTTGAACAAGAGACCAACATCTTTTAAAAACTTTAGGGTATATTGGCATTGAGAAATAACAATACCCTTGGTGGATCGAGCAAACTCTATTCCCAGAAAATATTTAAGATCACCAATGTCCTTTAACTTGAACTTTTGGTTCAACAGGTGCTTGAGATGATCGATGTAGGTAGTATGGGCTTCGGTAATGATGATATCGTCGACATATACCAAAAGGGCAATGAATTCCTTCCCATGTCCACGAACAATTAAGGAGTAATCAACCTTTGATTGCATGACCCAAGAGAGAGGAGAGTTTCAGAGAATTTATCAAACCATTGTCTTGAGGCTTGTTTAAGGCCATAGATAGATTTGTTTAAACGACATGCCAATTTCTGACTATCAACCTGGCCTTTAGAATTGTATCCAAGTGGCAACTCCATATACACTTCCTCAAACAACTCACAATGGAGAAAGACATTGTTCACATCAAGTTGAACAAGAGACCAGTTGTAGGATACAACCATAGTGAGTAAGACACACATGGTTACTAGCTTGGCAACTGGGGCAAAAGTTTTGATAAAATCTGGTCCCCCCTGTTGTGTGAACCCCTTTGCAACAAACTGATGGAACACGAGACATACGCAACGGAAAAAAAATCTAATGATACTATAATTGCATCTAACTTAATAGAAATTAACATGCAAACAAACCAAAAAATAGTGAACTAAAAAGGGAAGAAAGTACACCTTTGTAGCTTGATTTCTTCACGATCTCCTTGCCAAAGCACAAATCGAACACAACCGGACCACCACTAGAGCTTTCCCGCTATCCTCTAGACTCCGAACTGGGTTGTGGGACCCGATAAATGAAGGAATGAAAAGGAAGAATGAGAGGTTCAAATTAGCTTTAAGTGAGGAAAGAAGAAGAAATATTTTTTGGTGAGACTTCTTTTGACAAAACTAAAAATTTCAGCAAAAGGAACCCTTTATTTTAAAAACAATCCTATTTATAAAGCAATTACATGCATCAAATGCATGTCAAAGCTCACCAAAATGCAACAGTTCACAAAACACTAACTAAAGTGGGTTATGTACCATTCTATAATGTTTACACATTGCCCACTTAAGTTAGTGGGATTGTCCAACAAAAAGTTGGATAATTCTACTAACTCTAGTCAAGGGTAAAATAGTATTTTCCATTTGGTCAAAGTCAATCTTTGACTTTTCACGAGTCAAAAAGTCACCCGTTGACTTTTAACGATTTTGACCCTCTTCAATATAGGGTGAATGAAGGATTGAAAACAAAGAATGAGAGGTTCAAAGCTTTATGTTAGAAAAGGAAAAAAAAGTACTTTTGGTGAGTCTTCTTTTAAAAAAAACTAAAACTTCAGAAAGAGTAACCCTTTGTTTTAAAAACAATCCTATTTATAAACCAATTACATGCATCAAATGCATGCCAAAACTCATCAAAATGCAACACCTCACAAAACACTAACTAAAGTGGGCTATGTGTCATTCTCCATGTTTACACATAGTCCACTAATTGCATCTAACTTAATAGAAATTAACATGCAAACATACAAAAAAAAAGTGAATTAAAAAAGGGAAGAGAGTACAACCTTTGTAGCTCGATTTCTTCACAATCTCCTTACTAAAGCACAAACCGAACACAACCGAACCACCACTAGAGCTTCTCCGCTATCCTCTGGACTAAGAACCGGGTTGTGGGACTCGGTGAATGAAGGAATGAAAAGGAAGAATGAGAGGTTCAAATTAGCTTTAAGTGAGGAAATGAGAAGAAATATTTTTTGGCGAGACTTCTTTTGAAAAAACTAAAAATTTCAGCAAGAGAAACCCTTTGTTTTAAAAACAATCCTATTTATAAAGCAATTACATGCATCAAATGCATGTCAAAGTTCACCAAAATGCAACACCTCACAGAACACTAACTAAAGTGGGACATGTGTCATTCTATAATGTTTACACATAGTCCACTTTTCCATTTGGTCAAAGTCAAACTTTGACTTTTCCCAAGCCAAAAAGTCAACCCTTTGACTTTTTACGATTTTGACCCTCTTGACTAGAGTTAGTGGAATTATCCAATTTTTTGTTGAACAATCCCACTAACTTAAGTGGACTATGTGTAAACATTATAGAATGACACATAACCCACTTTAGTTAGTGAGGTGTTGCATTTTAGTGAGCTTTGACATGCATTTGATGCATGTAATTGCTTTATAAATAGGATTGTTTTTAAAAGAAAGGGTTCCTCTTGCTGAAATTTTTAGTTTTTTTCAAAAGAAGTCTCACCAAAAAATATTTTTTTTCCTTTTCTCACTTAAAGCTAATTTGAACCTCTCATTCTTCCTTTTCATTCCTTCATTCACCGGGTCCCACAACCCGGTTCTGAGTCCAGAAGATAGCGGGGAAGCTCTAGTGGTGGTTCGGTTGTGTTCGGTTTGTGCTTTGGTAAGGAGATTGTGAATAAATCGAGCTACAATGGTTGTACTCTCTTCCCTTTTTTAATTCACTTTTTTTCGTATGTTTGCATGTTAATTTCTATTAAGTTAGATGCAATTAAAGTGTCATTAGATTCTTTTTCCGCTGCGTATGTCTCGTGTTCCATCACCAACCTAGGTTTGTAACATTCGATTGAGCCATCATCTTGGTGTTTGATCTTGTATACCTACTTGCAACCGATAGTGTGTTTGTTCTTTGGTGATGGGACAACAATCCATGTATTATTGGCTTCCATAGTAGCAAGTTCAGCTTGTATAGCATCTTTCCAATGGTCAAACGGTAAGGTCTGATAATAAGATTGAGGTTCATGGTTAGAAGAGATGTTGAGAGCCAGGGCGCGGAAGGCGGGGGAAAGATTGTGATAAGATAGATGGTTGTGTAATGAATGATGGATGGACAAGTTGTGTAGGGAGTTGTTGTTATGAAATAGGCTGCAATGATAGTCTCTTATGTAGGAAGGAGGTTTTGTGTATCTTGTGGGCTTTCGGTTTGATTGGTTATATAGGTGCAGGGTGCAAGTTTAGGCTGTCTGAAAGGGTGGATTCAGGTGGTGGATGAGGTAAGTGTGGAGTATGGGAAACAAGCAGGGTAGTAACAGTAGGTTCAAGAGGTGGGGTGTATGGTAGGTTAATGTCAAGAGGTCTTGGTAGGACGGTATTGGGTAAGAACTCAACATGATCATGCTGCAATATGACTGTATGGAATGGAAAGATCTGCTCATGGAATACCACATCTCTAGAGATAAAAAAAACGTTGCTTTTCAATGTCAAAAATGTTGAAAACCTTCATACCCGGGGGATATCCAACAAACACGGCTGGTATGACCCTTGGAGAAAACTTTGTCTGATGGGCTGGTTATGTGGATGCGAAACACAAGCATCCAAACACCTTCAAGCTGGAATAATCAACAACACGACCATGTAGCAACTCAAACAGAGTCTACCAATGTAGGACCCGAGAAGGAGTCCTATTGATAAAAAAAAACTGTTGTGAGAACACATTCATTCCAAAATTGCAATGGAACCCTTGATTGAAAATATAACGCTCGCGCCACGTTTAATATGTGCTGGTGCTTTCTCCCACCATAGATTTCTGTTCAGGCCTGCCAATACATGAAAACTTGTGTACTACACCTTTTGTGCAAAAAAATCATCAAAAAAGCAACTCTGGGGCAATGTCTGATCTAAAGGCCTTAATGACCCTGTTATACTGTGTTTCTACCAGTCTAAAGAAATCAAGTATAATTTGTAAGACATCAGACTTCTTCTTTAGCATAAAAATTCATGTGTGCCTACTGCAATCATCTACCAATGTAAGAAAAAAACGATGATCAACATGAGAGAGAATAGATATAGGACCCGAAATGTCAGCATGAATGAGATCAAAAATATTTTCTGATCAATTATTATTGGAAATAAAGCCTAGTCTCTTTTGTTTTGCTAAATGACATATCTCACAAGGCAAAACAAAATCAAAACTATTGCGATCAAGCATCAATGTATCTTTTAATACAGAAATATGAGAAAGTGAAGGATGGCCAAGCCTGGAATGCCATGTGGACATGGATGAGGAAGCAACAGTCGAAGCAATATGCACCAGTCTAGAAATGGCAACATACTGGTCCCCAGTCAGAATGTATAAACCGTACGTCATTTAAGTCACCCTTGCCAATCGTTTTAAAACTGAACTTGTCTTGAATTGTACAATAATTAGTAGAGAAAAGAACAGAGATGTTGGCACCTGATGTCAAGACACTGATAGACAAAAGATTGTACTTGAAATCTGGAATAAACAAAACACCGTGTATGACTAAAGTTCCACAAATAACTACTATGCCAACAAAATGTACATGGATGCGGGAACTGTTAGACAGGACAACAAATGTAGAAACAGACTCTAGATTGGCAAAAAGATCCCGAGAAAAACAAATATGCGTTGATGCTCCAGAATCTATGACCCAATCATGTTTATTGTCATGAAAGAATTTAGAAAAATACCTGCCATACGCGAAGCTTTTTTCCTCTCTAATTTTGCAGCCTCCAACTTCGATTGCAACAACTTAAGGATAGTATGACATTGGGCAATTGTATCTTCAGTGGTTTTATAGCATTTATCCACCGTACGTCCCTGAATGTTGCAGTGTGTGCAAAACGGTTGATTCCCATTTCGTTGACCACAATTCTTATTGTCACTTTGTTGTGCAGAATTCCTGTTATGAGAAGAAGTAGGAGCGCCAACGGTGAGAGAATATTTGGAGCAGATTTGTAACGCCCCAGGCCCAGGATCTCCTGCGACCTGGCCACGTCACTATATCATGCATACCATCCTTGAGCCGCTTGCGAGAGTGAAGACTTTCCCCTCAAACCAACGCGGGTTCTTTTAGCATGCTTTGTCCTCACTCACATGCTCCCTAGGAAAATTCCCATGAGCTCACCCAACATAAGATTGTTCTAAGCCAAACACGCTTAACTTTGAAGTTCCTATGATTGAGCCACCGAAAAGAAAGATGCACCTTGTTGGTATAGGTAGTAGCTATCAATTATTCTTTTAAGCTTTTCTCAACTATACTTTCATATCCTCATGGTTACTTCATGTACCCCTCTTCCTTGGGCACCATAATTTCATATCCTCAGGATCTCTCTCATTCAGATGTGGACTCGGTTCATTCATGTACCCCTCATCCTCGGGCGTCACAAGATTCACAAGATAATTGTTCTTCTTCTTGCACGATTAAGGAGAACGCCTTACTGATAGGCGGTGGAGGATCCATAAGGAGGACTTGTGATCGGGCATGACCAAAGCTATCATTCAGACCCATTAAGAAGCTCAACAGATATTCGAATTTGACGAAATCATCGATCACTTGAATACCTCCACAGGAGTAGTGACCACAAGTGCAAGCTGGTCGATACATCGTATACTCATCCCACAAACTCTTGAGTTTTGAAAAATAGGTAGTCACCGAATCTTGATCTTACTTTAATGTGGTCATTCTGCGCTTGAGATGAAAGATGCGTGGTACATTTCGCTTTGGAAATCGATCTTTTAGATCTTGCAAAATCGCCTGGGCTGAATTAGTAAACAGAATGCTGGAGGAAATTCCTTTTGACACAGAGTTGAGAATCAAAGCTATCACCATGTGATTGTTGCGTTGCGACAGAGGAAGTAATTCGCCCGAAGGTTTTGGAATCATCCCATCAATGAACCCGATTTTGTTCTTGATTGAAATTGCGATAAGCATCGACCTGCTCCATGTGACGTAGTTATCATCTATTAGGAGCTCTGAGACAAGAACAAGATTCGCGGAATCACTATGATGCAGGAAGTAAGGATTCTCAACAATTTCCCGCGGAGACTGGTCTTGACGAGAGGTGGAAGATGAAGTCGGTAAGGGTTCGGGCGCCGTGGACGGTCAGAGAGAAAGCAACAAAAACGTGTTATACATCTGATACCATAATAGAGGTGACGTGGAAAAGTCAGTATGACTTGTTACTTTATTCATCTTCCCACCTGTCCTTATATACACGTCATAGGTAAAGAAAATATAACAGAATAAACAATCAAAATAACAACTCTAACTAAAAATACAAAAGGACGTTTATTCTAATATGACATATGACTTTTTCCTATTCCGTAACTCGTCCAAATTACCTTAAGGGCAACGTACTCTCGCTCTCGCTCTTCTCTGACTTTATTTTATTTTCTTTCT
The DNA here is from genome assembly GCA_036507285.1 of Trichosanthes cucumerina. Lineage (NCBI taxonomy): Eukaryota > Viridiplantae > Streptophyta > Magnoliopsida > Cucurbitales > Cucurbitaceae > Trichosanthes > Trichosanthes cucumerina. The sequence continues at coordinate 71,638,817 of CM071840.1, read as the reverse complement.
TTCTTTTTGATCTTTTATTGTTCAATCTCACGTTTTTTGTTGCTCTTGTACTCGCTCTTGCTCTCTCGCTCTCGTTCTCTCGCACTTCTCTGACTTCATTTTATTTTCTTTCTTTCTTTTTTATCTTTTATTGTTCAATCTCACGTTTTCTGTTGCTCTTGTACTCGCTCTTGCTCTCTCGCTCTCGTTCTCTCGCTCTTCATTAATTTAATTTTAGCACTCTCGCTCTTGGTCTTGCTCTTATCTAGCTTAATTTTATATTCTTCTTTGTTTTCGAACTTCTTTTCTTCAATCTCACTCTTACTCTCACTCTCACTCTCGTACTCTCGTTTTCACTGTTCTTTAACTTAATTTTATCTCTTTTCTTTCTTTTTATTTTTTTCTTCCTCAATCTCACTCTCACTCTACTTTAACATAATTTTATATTATTTCTTTCTTTTCGATCCTTTCTTCTTTGATCTCACTCTTGACCCTCGCAATTATGAGCGAGATTGCGAGAACGAGGGTGACGAGTGAGTGAGGTGGCATTAAAACACGTTAAATTAGGACATCCATATAAATCTTCCATTTTTCTTTTGGTTATGACCCACAATAATTTTGATTAATTTTAAGAATGAAAAAGACTATTTGGTAGTTTAGTGTTGCTTCCAAAGAATAATTTTTTAAAAAAAAAAAAATCAAACAATTAATTAGTCAAAACAAAGATAATTGTTTTAAAATTTGATTTTATTGTAAATATTACACAATAGATGTCCATGCAATGTGTCTTTCTAACACCCTTGCCAAATGTCAATTTTTCATAGCCAAAGAGTCCACCATGTGTCATCCATCTATTAATGCTTGGTGTCCAAATAATCCACTTGCCTCTTGCCATTTTTCCTATAAATAGTGGGTTGTAATAGATATTGTAAGACACACCATTGGAAAATAAACTCTCCAATCTTCTCTCTTTTCTCCCACTTTCTCTCTTTTTGTTCTTATTTAATTTCTCCATAATTTTTCACTATCTCATTTAATAATAGTTTATTCTATTTTATAGTCAATATTTGCATATTTCATAAATATATGTATTTCATATTTCCTTAAATATATTTAGCATTTATTTATTTATTTATTATTATTATTATTATTATTATATTATATTAGTATCCTAATATTGGTAAAATTATACCCGATTTTCATCCTATTTTCACAACAGATTTTTAATTTTCTTTATCTTGAAGCGGCTTTTTTTTTTTATTTCGACATATGGGGTGGAGATTTGAAACTCTAATATTTAAAGAAAGTGATATAAAAAAATCTAAATTCAAATATGTCAATTTTTTTTATTAGTCTAAAAATATGTGGAGTGGAAGATTCAAGATTGAGAGTACACATGTTAATTAAACTAAGTTCATGTTGTTGAGTTCAAATATGTTATACCTGTGATATTTACAAATCATTTAATCATAATATTTTATAATAGTTTACTACAAATTCGATTACATAATTTGTGGAGGAATCAAGTGTTTAATTTTAATGATAAATTTTTTAATTTTATTAAATTGAATAAAAAAATGATGAAATTAATATCTTCTCAAAATAAAATTATAAAATTGCCATGAACTAACAAGTAAATTACTTTATAACGATTTTGTAATTATAAATTACTTAGGCCCGTTAAATAATTATTTGAATTTTGAAAATTAAGCTTGTTTGCTCTCATTTTCTTTATACTAATTTTTATCTAAACATTTGGATCCCTATTAAAATTCCAAAAATAAAAATAAGTTTTTGAAAACTAAAAAAAAAATGTTTGTAGAAACTTATTTTTGTTTTTAAAATTTGGCTACACGTGTTTCTTTAAAATAGATAAAAACTATTGTAGAGAAATTAGAAGAAACTCACATTTATATGCTTCTTTAAGATAGATAAAAATTATTGTAAAGAAATTAGAAGAAAACATGCTTAACTTTTAAAAATAAAAAAAAAAATAAAAGATAAAAGAAACAAATGGTTATCAAACCGATCTTATTAATTCAAGTATAACTTAATAGATAAAATACCTATTATATTTTTTTTTTAAGATTGAAAGTTGGATCCCTCCCCCTACATGGTTGAACTAGAGAAAAAAAAAATCAGTTGGCAAAGAATCCAACCCCAAAAAATGTCATTTCCATCTAACTTTGCATTAAAAAGTGCCCAGTAATAAAAAATAAAATTATTTTAAATTAATATTTACTAATTTACCCTTCAATCTCAACATTCATCAATTATACAAAAGGTTAAATTATTAAAATTTACCTTTGAACTATGAAGTTGATTTTAATTATACTACTGAAATTTTGAAAATTTTCATTTTAACCTTTAAATTTTGAAGTTTATTTCAAAACAACTCTTGAAGGTTTTTTTTTTGTTAAATCATAGATGGAAAACGTTGTATTTGCATTTGTATTATTGCATATCTGAACATATTTGAACATATATGTTGAAAAAAAAATCAAAATTCATGCAAATACATAATTTTTTTAAAAAAACTTTAAGGGTTATTTTGAAACAAACTTCAAAGTTCAAGAGTTAAAATGAAACTTTTCAAAATTTAAGGGTATAATTGAAATCAACCCAATAATTTAGGTGTATTTTGATAATTTAACCTATACAAAATAAACCATCAAGTTTGGGCATGTCTGGGAGTGATTGGTCAAAATCACTTTTGACGTGCCTCACTTCTCTTCCAAAATTTGTGATGTTTGACAATGGTGAACAAGGGATTGACCGGGAATCACTTCTAGTGTTTTTGAAATGATTTTCAGTCAATCACTTGAGAGGTGATTTTCAAGTGATTTTTGTTAAGTGATTCAATTTAAAATGGTCATTATTTCATTTTTTTAAGTATACTTTTGGTGACGGGTAAAAACCATCATCTTTTGTAAAAATTCATAAATTTTTATAAAACGCGTGTTTCTCAAAATCGTCATGATCAAATTCATCCGTCATTATTTGTAAAATGATAATTTTTCTTTCTCTAAGGTTTTTTTTAATGTGTATCTCTTACTTTATTATCATTTTAAATTTTTAATCATTTTTCTCACTTTTCTTCTCTTTGATGGTAACTCTCTTGGACTAGTTTTATTTCTTTCTATAATTTTCATATCTTTTCTCACTATTTTCTTTTACCTCTTACTCTACTTTTTTTGTTCCGGTACTTCTTTATCCTATTTTTAACTTTTTTTTCCTCATTAAATTTTTTATCATTCTATCCATTTTTTTATTTTTATTTTCATTTCTCTCTTTAAATTTTACTCTTTTTATTAAAATTTTCTCTCTAAATTTTTTTGTCCTCTCCCTCCAAAATGTTTACATCCATATCTCTAACATTTTATTTCTCTTTGAAATTTTTTTCTAACTTTATATCTTCTCTCTTAATCTTTAGTTGTCTATATATAACTTTTGTCTACCACTTTCTATTTTTTTAAAATCTCAAATGCAATATTTTTTAGTAACTTGATGATTCTAAAATCACCTTTAATAAAACAATCACTAATCATTTTTTTTTAGTACATCAACAATTTGGGCTATACTCTTGATGCTAGTTGAGCTATGTTTTTGTTGGCAATCACTAATCAATTTTACTAAAAAGAAAACTTTTAATTAAATTTAAATTACTTTTACATGTGTTAAATTAAATACCAAAATGATTTATAACTAAATACATTTAAAAACTAATTATAATTAAATCACAGCTTAGAACACTTATTTTAGAGTTACTCTTAAATATGCCTTTTGAAAATTACTTTTAATGACAACAACAACATAGTTCAACTGACATCAAGTAAGTGAGAGTGAATCCTCTCACTCCCAATTGTTGATGTACTAAAAAAACAAAAATTAATGATATGAAAATCACTATGAAATATATAGAATCAAGTATTAGAATGATTATATGAAAATCACTCTTAGTAAATCAATTATAAACAAATCAATTGTGCTAAAATCAATATCTCTAAAATCATTACAAAACATTACAAAACATGCATGGAAACTCAAAACCAAATTTTAAATTAAACTCCACACCATCTTTGTTAGTTGAGATCTTGCAAGTCAATATATATATAGTTCATTCTCAAAATATTATCTTCTTCCATTAAATGTCCATGAATGGGCATTTTTTTTTCATTCTCATTTCAATTTGGATCATACATGAAGACTACAACATATCTTTGCAGTTTTCACTTCTTTCATTTATCTTTTTCGTAGGCACGCTTCTTAATTACCTTTTTATATATAGTTCTTCTACATTTGATTTTGTCCCATCTTTTATTTTTTAGTACAAAACATTAAAAAAATACTTTTAAGACAAAAAATTAGCTAGCTCCCTAGAATGTTCGTTTTCTCAGTGAGCATCGTCTTAGGGCGAATTATAAAATTGGTGTTATTTTCCAAACTTATTGTTAAAAAATAGTAGTTTTGAAAACAATTTACAAAAAAACGGGTAGTTTTTTTTGGAGTTATTGGAATGTGTCACTTGGGTAGACGCATTGTAGATTAGGATGCATCATTTGGGAAGACGCAACACAAAAAAATTTGGATTTATTGGAATGCGTCAGTTTGATTTACGCATTCCTTGAGGAATTGACACTTGCAGACATTCATTCTCCCTCTTAATAAAAAAGTAGAATATCTCACCGTCTCTTTCACCTCTCTGCAAGTAGAATATCTTTTACCATTATTAATTTTAGTTTTATATTTTTTTATAATTACTGATATATTGTTCTTATTATTTTAAGGGGAAGTATTTGTGGAGAGTATCATCTAAACCAAATCAAGAAGTTAAGTTTTTTCTTTCCTATTAGAAAAAGTAAGTTTTTTTTATTAAATAAAATATTTGTTATATAAAATGTTTGTACTGTAGTGAAAAATTACCACATTTAAAAGATTAATTGCTTAGAAAAATGATTAAATATTTCACTCTCAAATATAAATTGAATTAATATATCAATATAAACCTTCCAAATCTTTGCATGAAAAGTGGTAAGTTTAAACCTACTAAATCTAACGTATAATGCAATATTGTCAAAATATTTTCCATTAATTTAACAAAATAACAAATAAAAAAATATAAATACTGTCAAAATATTTTCCATTAATGTAATATTGTCAAAATATTTTCCATTGATTTAGATAATTTATCAATGATTGAACCAAGATTGAACAAATTTTAGAAAAATATAAAAAAATTATATGGTTAGTTAAGATTTAGATAATATATATATATATTTTTATTTTTAAAGATGTGACGTATTTTAATAGAATTTTAATGGGAATAAAGTTGGACATACACTGATTGGAAGAAACGCATTCCAAGAAGACAAAAAAAACAACCCTATATTTACAAATAGTTTTGAAACCCACCATTTTTCTATAAATAGTTTAATAAATAACCTTAATTTAATATTTAACCCATCGTCTTATCATAGACGAAGAGTTCATTGAGCTAGGTTATGGGATGTGAGTGAAAGAAATGTTAAGCCAAAAATTTATCAGGCTGGAAATTTTCCAAACAAAATCTCTAACTTTGATATAATCTTCAGCTTGACCCTTAATTAATTGAATAGCCACTAAAGAAATGCCGGATTCTTTCATCAATTTTGTCCCATCTTTTTCTTCACTCTAATTCCACGTTTCCATAGTCAAAATCAAATATTAAAGTTAAAGCCTCTTACTTTCATCAATTTCATAAATCATATGAGTACTTACAAAGACATTAAAAGGTCATTTCATTGGGGCAAGATTCTCACCTTAGGTTCATCTAGATTACTGTGTTTGGATTGAGGTAATCCTCCAATAGCTAGACATCTAAAGATATGGGTATTTAAAATTCTTATTTTAAGCTATTTTTTTATTACCGTTAAAAAGATGGGTTTTTAAAATTCCCGCATCCATCAAATAAGATTATTTAACCAATTTCTTTCTTTCCGAGTCGTTTCATCAGTTGTCACTTTTTATTAATGTTGTTGTCAAATTAGGGATTATATAACAACGACGGTAAATTTGTTATTTGGGAGAAAAGCGTGACCTGTAAAACAAGAAAAATCTGAACACCATACCAATGTATGCTTTAAGTTAGAAAGTGAATTAATATGGTGAGTTAGGATTTGAGGATGAGGAAGAAGTTAATTGCTTCACTCCCTCCTAAAGAAAGCTTAAATACCTCCCATTTAGGGTTTTTTCATCTTTAATTGAGAACCAAAAAACCGAATGAGGCTCGACTAGGGTACATAGGTCATGAAGGACCGAGACAAAGCCCAAAAGGTGAGTCTTGCCATGTGGCCGGCCTCTGCGGACCACGGGCTTGAGTTCAACCTCTCCTAGTTCGATTTTGGTCCGTTCTAACAATCGTATTGAATTTTTATGGGGGTAAAATCCTCCATCTGTGACCAATTAGGAAAGGATACTCTGCTCTACTCCTCTTCCACGTATTTTTCATGTTTCCTTTCCAATTACTTTTTTCCTTATTTTTCCTTTTTCTAAGTTTTACATTTTTTTCATTAGGTTGTCTATTCCATTTTGATCACTTTTCTTTTTCAAATGAGATTTATGTCAAGGCATTGACTTTGAAATTGGAAGTCTCAATGTGTCTTCATTTTACGGATCATCTAATCATTGATCTCTTTATTTCCATTTTTGTTTTCTACCTTTTTTACATTTCAAAATTTGTCTATTTTTATTTTCTTCAATTAATTCAATATCTTCTACATTTTCATTTTCTACACATTCATTTTATGCATGTTCATTTTCTGCAAATTAGTTATATGTATTATATTTTTCTGCGAATGAATTTTCCATATTTTTTTCAAATTAAATTAATTTTCTGCATTTTCTATGAATTAGATTTTTGAATTTTCAACATTTTCATGTTCAAAAAATTAAGTTATGTTTTTTTAGAAAATATAATTCTCAACCTTTTCTGGAGTTCTATTTTCTATATTTTCCTAGAAATAATTTTTTTTCATTTTGTTTTTTTCCTGCATTTTTTACATTTTTATTTTTTACTATTTTATATTCTTAGTTTTGTGTGGAAACTAATTTTATGCATTTTTTTCTCTTTTATTTTGGAAAAATAATTTTTGAATTTTCCTGGATTTTTTTTTTCATTTTTTGATCTTTCATTTTATGCAAATTAATTTTCTATGTTCTCAATATTTTCTGCATTTTAATTTTTGTAAATTTTTTTTAATGAATTTATTTTAGTTCTTAATTCCATATTGCGCCTACATGAATGTGCCTATTAAAAAAAATGGATCTTACACCTACAAATTCAATGATGGAAAGTAGAGATGGTTTGAAGGTATGATTGGAAGAACTACGCTTAATATTTGTCTTTAATGATACTTATTTGAATGAGGTAACCTAACTTTTTTAATCTTCTTGAAATTGTTTAGGAGCACTAGATGGAACACATATTAAAGTTAATGTCAATGTCATTGATAGACCTAGATATAGAACAAAGACAAATAAAATAACCATAAATGTGTTGGGTATGTAGTAGGGGTGTACATAAGCCGGGTTGGGTTGGGTTGAGGGAGATTTTTGGACCAACCCAAAAATTCGGGTTGGTCATTCCTTCAACCCAACCAACCCTATTCATGAGAGTAACTAACCCAACCCAACCCAATATTTTCGGGTTGGGTTGGGTTAAAATCACCAAGTTAACTTTTTTATTTTTTTAATTATTTTTTAAATTATTTAAAATATTTTTTTTCTTGAATTAATAACTAAAATCACATAAAATTCAAATATCAAACTTCAAAATCCATAACATCTTAACATTTTGTTAGAAGTCTAGAAGAAAACATAAGAAATTGACAAATAATTCATTTATAAGTATATATTTAATTAAAATAAAATTTAAAAAATATAAATTTTGAGTTGGGTTGGGTTGGGTTGGGTCAACCCGAGCCTAAAAGGCCCAACCCGAGAACCGACCCAAACTTTTCGGTTCTCCAAACTTCTAACCCAACCCAAACCAAAAAAAAATTTAACCCTACCCAACCCTTACGGTTTGGGTTGGGTAGTCCGGGTTGGTCGGGTTACCGGTTTACTTGTACACCCCTAGTATGTAGCCAAAATATAGAATTTATTTATGTTTTACCTTGGTGGGAAAGTTCAACTTTAAGTTCTAGAGTTCTAAGAGTGTTAGACTATGTTGATATAATTAAATTTACTTCAAACTCTCTCCTTAACTTTTTAGTTTGATTGGTGATTTAATATGGTATCAGAGAAGGTAGTCTAGGAGATCCTGTGTTCGAACTCCTGCAAAGTCAATTTCTTCCTCCCCAATTAATATTGATTACACTTGTTTGGTTGGCTTTTCATCAAATTTCCAATATCACCAGAGGAATTTTTCAACATGAAGCCTTCTTTTATCCTGTTAAAATTCAATATATAATAAGAACTGCATGAATACACGGTTGGAGAGAGTAAGATGCATGCTCTCTAATGTTGAGTTAGCTAAAAGATTTTGGACAGAAGTGGTAAGCAGGGGCGGATTGCATACTAGTTAATATGTCATCAGCCCCCCTCAAATGCTAGGTTCATACTCTAGTTTGTATAGTTTTAAATATTTTTTTCAATGTCATATTCAAGCCTTCACTAGTAGTAAGCATATCATGTTATATGATTAGCTGTGAACAAATTGTAAAACACCTATCATGTATGTGAGGGTAAATTAGAATCTGATCAAGAAGTTAAAAGGGTATATTTTTGGGTTGTGGTGATGGATTTAATGAATATAGAATCTGGTCACGTTCTAAAAATAAAGTTATACCTTAGTAGAAGTGTAATATTTGATGAGAATTCTATATTTGTGAAGTCCACTGTTGTAGGAGAATGCAGTAATGTTGATGAACAAATGGAGTTGTAATTCACTTCAGATGGAAATAAATCACAACACCAAGATGGAGAGATCTTGAAACTGATATGTCTGATGTTGTTACAGAAACTGATGTGCCAGTTGTTGCTATAGAGATGCCAGAATGCTCTAGTTCACAAGCACTTCAACCAAACATAACTCTTGATAGAGCTAGAAGAGTTGGGATTGTACCTCCTAGACTACACCTAAGTTGTGCCCTAAATATATTTAATTATGTAAGGATGTAATAATTAGTAAAACAACCAACATATCATTATACAACTAGCTATTTCTAAGAATTTCCTAAGAATATTTAGAAGAGAGTAGTTTTAAAATGGTTAAAATTGCTTTGGTTAGGTTTAAAATTACTTCGAAATATGACTTTAATTATTCAAAATCAACTTAATATTTGAATTTTATCTTTTTAAACATGATTTTCATATCACAAATATTGATTTTTGAATAATTAATATTATGTTTGAGAGTGATAATGAATGCGACAAAAATGATTTTAATCATTTCAAAATCACTCTCAAACATGATCTTATATTTAGTTTTTTTTAAAAGAATATTATATTTTATTATAGAGAAATTGTAATGGGTAGCAAAATATAGGTTCTTATTTACAAATATAACAAGTTTTTTTAAAAAAATTGTAAATATAGCAAATATCTTAAATAACATTTTTTAACTCTCATTTTACCCCTGATTGAAGCTAATAGACTTTTATCACAGTTTAGAATCTATCAATGATAGACTTCTATCCCTGATAGGCTCTTATCATCATTAGAATTCTATCAGAAAGATTGAAGGTATACTAATAGACTCTTATCATAGTTAAGTTATGAGTCTATTAGTGATAGATTCTTATCACTAATAGATTCTTATCACAACTAGAAGTTTATAAGTGATTGAATATGGTATAATACAATACTGAAGCAAGGCTTGGAGTAGGTTGATAAACTTTATCATATATCAGTGATAGACTTCTATCACTGATAGACTCTTTGTTGGGGTTTGTGCCCTAAAACTCGTAATTTGTAATTATGTTCTAATTATGTGATAAAGTGTTATTATTTCAATAAAGAGTTATTGTTCATTATCTATGATATTGCCTTTGTTTTAACCCTAAATCCAATAAACTAAACATCCAAGGCTGTAAAATGAATCTTTAACTGAATGTAGTGTACATATAAAGGATCTCAGTTCGAGATACAGCCTAAAGGGTCTATAGTAAGAGGATAAGGTTTGGGTACCTTACCCTGGTAAAACTATGAATGTGGCCCACTTTGTATAAGATACAAACACTGTGATCCTAAGGTGTTCGTGTAGATGACATGTGAGTGGGGATATCCTATGTAATGAGATTACATAAGACCAGACCACAAAATAGTAACCTTTAGATGTAACTCCATTGACTAGTCAGGTTTCTATTTCACTAGGACGACCTAGGCAACTTGATCTTAATCTGAAGAGTTTTACTTAACTCCTGTTTGCGAGGGATTGTCCTTTGACTAGTATTGTTGAGAGTGGCCAGATACGCCGACTCAATATGCCTACCTTCTTGGGGACAAAACCGAGTGAGCGGGTGGGAACTTAACTTAGCAAGATGGAATTCACTCCTTCCTGCCTACTAGGGTAAGTAGAGGAATGCTCCCTTAAGTGGTGTCTCTGGGACTTGAACAAAGGGCCCGACCCTCTCATTGGCCCGAGAGGGACTCTGTTTTGTTGGTAGGACCACAAACAAATTGTTCATTAGAGAGGAGCACTTTGGTACTTAAGGTACAAGATGTAACCAGATGGGTAAAACAATATTTCGACCACCGGTGTTACGAACATTCGTGAAGGATTGACTTGTTGTTATTGGTCAATATCCGTGGACACAGAAATATATCTGCAGTGAGAAGAGTGCAACTGCGAGACTTTAGTGGAGTGTTCCCATAGTTAACGAATGTTGATTGAGAGCTTAATGAGATTAACCGAGCAATCTCGCATCGTTGGAGCTTCTGATTTGTAGGTCCATTAAGTCCACCTTCTAGCTCGTAAAGGGTTCTTAGATCATTTGAATTTGAAATGTTCAAATTCATAAGCAAGTAAACTTAATGTATATAGATACGATATAATATATAGTTTGGAACTATATATTATAAATTGAATGTGAATATGATTCATATTAAATTATATGAGAGAATTAAATATTTGAAAGAGTTCAAATATTAAAATTCAAATGTGAATGTGATTCATATTTATAAACTATAGGTTAAATCTTAATGTGCATGAGATGTACATTAAACTATAGGATACATGGTAAAATGATTAAATGTGATTTAATCATTTAATTAATATTATAATTGAATTAAATGTGATTTAATTTAATGTAATTAATTAATCGTTAATTAACTACTTTATTAATTAATTAGAGAACGTATCATGTTGACACGTTCCCACTACTCCCCAACTCCCCCTCAATAGGGAGTGGAGAGTTACCCACTGAAGTGTCCTTCTCCTGGTGAGAAGGGGAAGGCTTCATACGATCAATCATTCACTCATTCGATTGAATTCACTGAAAGAAAAATTCTCTCTCTCACTCTCTCAATTCCCAATCTTTCAATTGTTGAAATCCTTCCCACAAAGGATTTGATCTAAGTAGTACTCATAGGATAGAAGGTTCTCTCTACTGGTTGTGTCCCTGTTGGAGAAAACAGAGAAGTATTCTTGGGTTGTTGTGTTGCTGTAAATTAAAGCTTGGAGCAAGGAGTTGCTGCTGAGGAAAATCTACAAAGGTAACCTTTCTTCCTTTTAGTTTAATTGTTAAACTTAGTATGTTTGCATGATTTTATCTTCATGCCTAATTAGAATAGAAATGCATGTTTATCTTTGTTTTTTATCAATGTATTGGTTTTTGCTTTTCAACCAAAATAAGCTTGCAAATACGATTCCAAACTCGTTTCCGCTGCTCGAGGGGATTAGATCTCCATCACTCTTATCACTGTTAGGATTCTATTAGTGATAAACTTCTATCACTGATAGACTATTACCACAGTTAGAAGTCTATCAATGATAGAATACAATACATGAAGTAGACTAATAGATTTTTATCAAGGTTAGGAGTCTATCAGTGATAGACTTTTATAAGCGATAGACTCTTATCACAATGATATATGAAATAAACATCTTAGTGATAGACTTCAATCACACACCGTAACTTATTGGATGTTGAAAATTAACCTATATATGTTAACCCTAGGATTCAAGATTCAAAATTCTAGTAATTCACAAGTGGGAGATTCTAGCAATTAACATATACACTTCTATCAGTGATAGACTTCAATCACACATTACTCCTAATGACAGTGATAGAAATCTATTAGTAATAAATTTCAATAAAATTAAAAAGAGAAACAACATATATAAAAATGTATCAGTGATAGTGATAGACTTCAATAAAAAAAAAAAGGAAAACAATACATATAGAAGTCAATCAGTGATAAGTGCTAAACTTATATCACTGATAGACTTCTATTACAAGACAGTGATTGAAGTATATTAGTGATATACACCAATCACTATAGAAAAAGTTAAACGTTGGACATCAATTGAACCTAGAGTGCTTAGTCGATTGATCAAATGTTGGAAAAATGAAGAAGAAATCATAAAAAATCAAAAATAGTTTGAGGAAAAAATGAAGGAACATGAATCATAATTTTTATTTTGGCTAAAGACATGTACATATACTTTTTAGTAATTTAAATGAAAATTTTCCATGTATGCAAATAGTTTAACAATTTGTTATATTTACAATATTTTAGACTCATTTTACTCTTTGGTCAAATATCCCTTTATTATATACAACCTTTAATTTATTAGTATTTCTTCTCTTATTATACATTAAACTATTAATTGATCTTATCCTTTTTCTTAAACACAATTATTGACTACCTATCACTATTATGATGTGTCTTTTTAACCTTAATGGTGAGCTCTTGCAATTCTTGAGGGCGTTGGTTTAACAGAATGAATGAATACGACTTTGATTGTTGTCAAATCAGATAGTAGCCCAATCAATTAAGCTAGTTATTATTATTATTAAATGAGACGATTGAAAATATGAGTGATATATTCCTCAAGCTGGATTCATGAACTAAAAAAAAAAAAAAAAAAACTGGATTCGCCTTTGGATAATAACGAAGACCCATTCTCCTTTCTAAAAATGTTAATTATATGAACTTATACTACATCATTTTCTTTTTAATTTGTTTCACCCCGAACCCTTCATTACTAACACGAATATTTTTTTTTGAGTTACAACATACTAGAGTATTTAAATCTTTGTCCTTTAGATCAAAGATTTATGTACTAATTAGATGGATTATACTTAAATTGACAAATAATATTAGTATGAATGTCGTTCTTTATTAATATACTATAGATTTTACTCTCTTCTATAGGCATTGGACAACATTTTGTATCTAATAGGCTTGAAAATGCTTTTGAAAGTATTTGAAAACATTTTTAAGAATTGACTATTTTCTTATGTTGTGAAAATAGGATAGAAACCGGTATAATTTTACCAATATTTAAATACTAATATAATTATAATAATTATTATAATTATAATAATAATAATAATAATAATAGAATATATATATAATATAAATATGAGATAGCTAGTGAAAATTTATGGAAAATTAAATAAGAAATAAAATTGAGAGAAAGTGGAGGAAGAGGAGAGATTGGAGAAAATCAATCCAATGGTCTGTTGCATTTATCCACCAAAAACCACTATTTATAGGCTATTTGAAAAGGATGAGTTGGTACATTTTGCACTAAGCATTGGTAAATATTGGGCACATCGACGACACTTTGACTATGGAGGATTTGCCACTTGGCGTGAGTTTTAAAGTAACATGTGGGAATGAGCATGTACATGTGATTGTTTACAATGTCATATAAATATTTTTTTTTTTGAAAGATGCTTCTTTGTTAACTAGAATCAACGTGATTCAAATTTCTTAAAATGGTACTTTGACACAATATATTTATATTTGGCTATAATCTAAATGTGGTTTAGAAAAGTAAAATGGTACTTTTTAGAGTAAAACGTGGATAATTACTCCGTAAGATATACTTTGTTTTTTTTAGTATAATAAAAATGAGAGGAATTCAAACCATTAATCTCGTGGTCGTTAATACATTTGAGTTGTCAATTGAGTTATGCTCTTTTGGCAGATACATTTTGATTTGAGAGGATTTGTGGCTCAACTATTTAATAATTTTGGTTTTTATAGCTTTCGGATTTAGAAGTCTTTGTTTCTAATGCATGGAGAAATGAATTGCAAAAAGAAAACCATAATGTTTTATATATACCATTATGTTATTTTTATTATTATTCTAATTTTTGTTTTGTAAAAGTAATAATTTAATGTGTGTTTTTTAGAAATATAAGGTTTGTTTAGCTCATATCAAATTAACATATCTATAGTTTACAAAACAAATCAATATATACAAAATATAGACCTTCAATATTATTATACAAACTTGCACATTGAAATCTGAGCGTCCCACGGTATATAACTGTGATGTGTGTATTAAATAAATATAAGATTATCCTAGCAATATATCCATGGTATTAAATTTCCGTCGAAATGTCGATATTTCCTCGATATTTTCACATATCCATAGATTCAACATGACATCAAAGGGGCAGATTTACCATAGGCCCAGGGGGGTTCGAGCCCCCTCAAATTTTTTACCTTTAATAATATATATAAAAAAATCAGATCAAATAACAAAAAAGCCTCATAGTGGTAAATATGTAATCAGCTCCCTCTCAAGTCTTAGGTTCAATAACAAAATGTAATATAATGTGAATATAATATTATAACCAGTGTTTTAACTCATTTAAAAAGTATGGAAGGTTTATTTTCTGATTTTAATATACATTTTAAATCTTTTGTTTTTAAAAATTTTCAAAAAAATATCCATCGACATTTTAACCATTTTTTTAAAAAACTATGAGGTTTCCATTTCATGGACATACCAAAATATTACGTCATGTTTGATAGACAAACTAGATCTTATTTTATATTTTCCGATTCACTGAGTTTACTGACTATGCGTTTGACAGATGTGTTTTCAAAAACTGTTTCCGACTTCTATAATCTAAATAGTGGATTTTTTTTTTTTTAAATATATTTTCATTGTATCTAGATTTTGAATTTGAAATTTTAAAATACAGAATTATAATAATAATAAAAAAGACAAAAGCCCTATAAATATAGTATTTCAGATTATAAACTCAATTTATTTTTGTTAAATTAAAATAGGTAGAATATAATATATTATAAATTATAAGATAGGCTGAAATAATAATTATACAAAATTTGATAACAAAAAATGTTCATAAACTAATTAATTCTAGTTTTGTATTCAACCTAATATTTAGTTTTACAATTACAACTAATTTCATGGTCTATAAATATATTATAGAATATATTTTCAACCATTACTTAAATTAGAATCCAATTTCTGAGTCTGGTACCAAACACATATTTGAAAACATGAAATATAACTACGTTTTCATCGAATTCCTTGTTTACAAAATTTTATTGTCAGATTTCTTACCAAACATTCACCTGTGTGACATTTTGTTGCTATTTTTTTTAATGTTTCATTAGTTCTTTTTACCATATATATATAATGGAAATGTCGATTCACCTCCTATATCGATGTCAAACTCATAAACATGTGAAAATATTTACATGCTAATAAAAAATTTAATACCATGTAGAGAATCTCCACCATATTGAGTCAGATACTAGCGCATCATTTTTGTGATATATGCATCATTTTTGTGATATATACGGGAAAAATACTTGGGTGCAACCTACTGTGCAACTTTATTGATAACTATACAAAAAAAAATTAATTTTTTTAAAGAAAGAAAAGACTTATGGTAAATACATGAGCTGCACAAACTTCAAACTTGGATGCTGCACATACATGCCTATACACAAAGTGTTAAATTTTCTTTTTGCTTTTGCTTTGGTTGGTCTTAGAGCTATTTTGTAGTTATTGACTTTCTTTATCTAGTTTTCTAGTTGTACCTAATTAATCTGAAATAGTGATTTCTAATTTTTCTTTTTATAATACATAACCTTTGGAAAAAATAATAACAATAATTTATACATCAAAAGATGATTTTTAAAATCCTTTTATTTCCCTCTCACTCTTTGTTCATATACAGAAAATTTGGTCATTTTCATAGTAAAAGATAACTTTTACTCTTTTTTGAAAAAGAACTTTTCTTTTTGCACTTAAGTTTAGATACAATGAGTGTTAGCTTTTGGTTAATGACATAAACTATTTTCAAATGTGTTAAATGAGGAGGGATTCAAATTAAGACCATTTGAACACCAAAACTTAGCAATCTCCCAACCATTACCAAACACTCAAAAAGAAACTTTTCCTTTCCTTCCCCACATCTTCTCTTAAAAGTTACCTTTGTAATTTTTTTTTAATTCTAAGAACTATTATTAATAATTGAAAAAGACTTGTAATCATATTAAAAGAAAATATATGTGAATAAAGACTAGAATTGAACTACAAATTGATTAATGATTAAAATTGCCTAAGATAAACATAAACTAGCTGTTGGGAGTATTTGGGATAAGAAGTTGCAGTACGTAGAAGTTAGTAAATCTGTAAAGTTAGGAAGTCTGTGTTTGGGACAAATAATTGCAGAGACTAGAAAATTTTGAAGTTTTTATTTGAGGTGCAAATTTGTTTAACCTAGAGTTCTGAAATCTAAGTTGATTTTAATTTTTTATACATATATATAGTTTTTTCTACGTTTCTTAAAATTTTATTATTAAAAGTGTGTTTCCCATGAATTCTAAGAATAAGTTTTTTTTGGTTTTATTAATTTATGT
Organism: Trichosanthes cucumerina; assembly: GCA_036507285.1. Lineage (NCBI taxonomy): Eukaryota > Viridiplantae > Streptophyta > Magnoliopsida > Cucurbitales > Cucurbitaceae > Trichosanthes > Trichosanthes cucumerina. Next base: position 71,621,996 of record CM071840.1, on the reverse strand, counting down.
ATATTTTATAAATTTCTTTGAAGAAAAAATAATTTTGAACAAAATATACCCCACATTCTTTAAATTCCAAAAAACATTCATTTTAAATGGTTAAAAAAATGAATTTAAATAGTTTTGGTAATGTAGCCAAACATATACTAAAAACCTTAAAACAATATCATTAATTAGCCCAAAGTATTTTTAACCCATTCCATCTTTATTCCTTTTAGAATGCTACAAATCGAAGACTAGATCAGAGAGTGAGACTTTCAACCAACGTTTTAGAAAAGTTTCTGATATCTTAATCAACCAACCTAGCTATGTTTTCTAAAATACATAAAGATAAAATATGAATCCAAGACTTAACCTATAAAATTCGGTTGGATAACTATTTAGTTTTTCATTTTTTGATATTTGAAAATTAAAGTTTTTCTCATTATTTTTTTATAATAAATTTTATATTTCTTAAGAAAATATTTAATTTTTTAATAAATTTTTAAAAACTACTTTCTTTAGTATCGCTTGATTTTTTAAAACAAATAACAAAATACCTAAATTTATAGGGAAAACTAGTACTTATAGACATACTTTTCAAAAATCAAATAATTATCAAATGAGGCTTTAATTGATGTCATGTCACACAAGTCTTTGTTTTTGTTTTTTATTAAGAAAATATGCCATCAATTAAACAAGGGAGGAGCAAAAATCGTCCCTACAAAAACAACAAATCCAATCAAGGAAATCTGAAAACCCAATCCACCGAGTCTTCCTTCGAAGTCGAAGAGGACGGTCTAACCATAGTCTCCAAAAACCTCCCTAGTAAGAGCATGAGTAATAATGTTGCAAGCTCTAGGACAGAAAGAGCAACTAAAACTATTCTAAGAATTAGACAAAAATCTAATCTCGCTAAGAACCGATTTCAGCTCAGAAATGTCCACATTAGAACTTCGTAAAGCTAACACAATCTCTAGGGTCAGACTCAACAACAAGAGCTAGTCAGAACTGCAGTAGCTTCGAAAGCTTTAATTGATCATTCCCTCCTCCAAGATTGATAACCCACACAGGTTGAAGATCTGCAGGAGTCACGAACTATCCACCCAAGTCCACTTCACCCAAGTTTTTGTTAAAAGCATATTTGAAAGTTCATAACAGTAGCGAGAACAAAATTTTATATAAAAATATAAAATTTAAATCTCATGGGTATAGAAACTTATATTTTTTTTTTTATTTAATCGCTAACTTTCAAAAGAGAGAGAAAAAACAATTCTCATCGTTATTTTATTCTACCATTAATTGTCTAATAAATTAATGATGTGACTTCCGCTATGTATAAGCATGAGCATATACTCAAATCTATATAATTTGATTAAGCCAAATATTGGGGTAGGAATTAGGATGAATCCTAGATGATAGAATATTCATTAAAATCAAAATAATTGTTTAAAAAAGTTATGGTAAATATCAATGTGATTATTTTTTATTTTTTTAAAAGGTCAGAGTGCATTTAGTTAATGAAAGCATTTCAATTTAAACAATTTTAGAGATGTAATTGGTAATATATATCTATAAACCATAAATATTTGGTTAAATATAAATTATTATTAATGTATTTATAAACATATTTTATCTTCTAAATTTTATTAGTTTAAAATATTATATAATTTAATAATATATCAGGTCATAGTTATTTTAATTTTTCAAAAATGAAATGAGTTTATTAACATACGTACACGTAGCAAAGTATGTCCTTTTTTTAAAAATTAATGTAATTCAATATTTTAAAATTTTCATGGTCGTTTTCATAACTTTCAGATCAAATCCATAACGAGATTTAAAGAAACAATTCTGTCAAATAAACATTTGCTCCATCTAAAAACCGAAAAAGAAAATTTTAAGACCCATTTGATAACTATTTAGTTTTTTATTTTGAGTTTTGAAAATTATATTTGTTTTTGTACAACTTTTCTCTACCATTTGTTTTACCATTTGTTTCATTTTTGCTTCAGGTACTGTTTAAGTTTCTAATTAAATTTCAAAAACAAAAATTATTTTTAGTTTTCAAAACTTAACTTAGTTTTTGAAATCATAGATACAAGGTAGATGAGAAAAAATAGAAACTCATTGGAAAATATAGTATTTTTAGGCTTAATTTTCAAAAATGAAAAAATAAAAACCAAATGGTTATTAAATGGGGCTTTAGTTTTTTGTGTTTTGAAAATTATGTTTGTTTTTCCATGATTTCTTTTCATCTTCCCTACAATGATTTCTATATTTCTTGAGCCACCATTTAAATTTCTAGCCAAATTCAAAAAACAAAAAGAAACTTTTAAAAACTATTTTTTTAGTTTTCAAAACTTAGCTTGATTTTTGAAAACCTGAGGAAAAAGAAACATATAACCTTATTAGTAAAAGTAGTATTTTTAGGCATGCCAATATAAAGGACTTTTTTTTAAAAAAAAATTAATGTTGCAATTTTGAAACTTATTATAAAAATAATGTATTTTCTAAACAATTTATATTAATATTGTAGTTTTAATTAGCTAACAATGAACCTACACACATTTTTTTACAATGGTATAATATTGTTTACTTTAGACATAATTTTGTCGGTGATCATTATTGTCTTCACTTATGTACCATATGTATCTCTTTCTTCTCTAAACAATGTGTAACTTTATTATCACTCCTAATTAACAAGTTAATACTAGAGCAAGAGTGAGAGTACCATGCTCTCGCAATAATTTGGATGAGATAAAATGGAGAGTACGGAAAGAGTCATATTGCATTAATTTTCGATCACGAATCAAATGATATTAAGATACGTGAAAATAATTCTATGTAGTCATTAACCACATTTATTTTATCAGTTGAGTTATGTTCTCGTTAACTTATTAGTGGTCAAGGGTTCAAAATCTGTCACCGTTCCAAGGTTTGTAAATTACAACAATTAAATGCACATTTTGCAAAGAAATTTTGTACATACGAAAATAAAATGAATATAAGGAAAGAAAATCAGTTAACTGAATCTGGACTGTCACTGTGCAACAAAAATTCAATTTCCCTACAATTTCCAAAAATGAAAAATGGAAAATAAAAAAATAAAATAAAGTTTTCCATTTATTCGTCCCTTCGTACGGCCAATGTACTCTTTCCATATAAAAACTCATTTTCTCACAAATCACAGCCACCATTCATACCATTCTCTCAGGCGACAGAATCAGAGAGAGAGAGAGAAAAAAAAAATGAAGCTCGTTTGGTCTCCAGAAACCGCTTCAAAAGCTTACATAGACACGATCAAATCAGTAAGTTTTATTTTATTTGATTATCAATTCGATTTGATTTACTTCTTTTTCTAATTTTTTTTTCAAATCTCTCTGATCGTTTTTAGTGCGACGATTTCAAAGAATTCGGCATCGCTGAACTTCTCTCCGCCATGGCCGCCGGTTGGAACGCCAAACTGATTGTGCACGCTTGCTCCGCCGCCTCCTCCTCTGCCGTCACCACCATCGGCCTCGCCGTAGCAGCGCGGCACACTGGCGGACGGCACGTGTGCGCGGTGGCCGACGAGAGGTCGAAATCGGAGTACGTGAAGGCCTTGCAGGAGGCCGGCGTTTCGTTGCCGGCGGAGATTGTGGTCGGCGAGGCGGAATCAGCGATGGCGGCGGTGGTCGGAGTGGATTTTCTGGTGGTGGATTGTAAGCGGGGGGATTTCGCTAGGGTTTTGAGATTCGTCAGAGTTAGTAACAAAGGGGCAATTTTGGTATGTAAAAATACGTGGTCCAGAAGCTTCGAGAAGCTTGGTTACTGTGGGCTTCTCCCGAGGGAGACACGTGTCGTTAGATCGGTGAGTTTGCCCGTGGGCCAGGGATTGAGTATTATCCACGTGGGATCATCGAACGGCGGCGGCGGCGGCGGCTTCATCTCGACGAGCAAACCCAGCCGTTGGATGAGGCACGTTGATGAACGGTCCGGTGAAGAACACGTGTACCGGGAGCGAATCTGAACCGGTTTGTTTGAAGTGAAAGGTAAATAAAGAAAAAACCCGGTCGGACTCAGCCGAAGAAGTTAATATTTCGATTTTATCATTAATATTTTGAGTTCAAGAAGTATTAATCGATATCATATAGGTATAATAAATAATATAGTTACAATATTCGGTTTTTGGTATATTTCTTTTGCTGAGATAATAGGTTGAAGGAAAATTAAAAAGAGAAAGAGAGATAATATATTTTTCCAGCACAGTTGGCCTATTAGAAATGGAATAATACTGGCCTCTTCCATCAAGAAATTATTTAAAAAACAATAAATGTATTTGATTTTTATATCCAATAGTTATTAGGGACCTACATATTTTTTAGATCTATAAATATACTAAATTTTTATTGGTCGTTAGTAGCAAGATAGTGCGTGGATAAGTATTTTCTTAAGATTTTTATTAATTGTACTTTATATTTTACCTTTGTTGTACAATTTGAACTTTTAGCTTCATAAAAAAAATGTGTAAATGTCTTTATGCACGTATTGTCTATTATTTTAGACGTATGGTGGACTAAAAATGTCTTTATTAGATTATGCTCGTATTGTCTATCAATGAACAATAAATTAACATTTTCTATAAAATAATAAAGGGATTTCTACTTGAATAGCCTACGAAGCTGTATTTATATAATATGTCAATATTCACTATTTTTTATACAAATGAACAATCTAATTTAATTTTCTACACAATTATGGTAGGTCTTTTACTATTATACCCTCATGTCTTTCATTATTATACCCTCAAATTTAATTTAACAATTTTTTTTTTAAAAAACAATAAATGAAAAAAAAAACTTTTCTTAAATCCCTTCAAAAAGTAAATGAGATTTGACCAAGCAAATTTGATTTTTTTTTTTTAATGAAATCAATCATTTTACCTTCCTTTCCTAATAAAAACGAAGAAAAAATGGAGAAAACAAATTGAATGTTTTGGACCAAAACAAATCAACTCTCAGTTTTCTCGATCTTTCATTTATTTTTTTTTTTTTTGCTAGAAACACATAAACAGTTAATATATTTCATAGGGGTGTACAAATAACCCGGTAACCCGAGCAACCCGGTCTACCTAGGGTTGGGTTTGGTTATGTTTTTTTTTTTGTTTGGGTTGGGTTAGAAATTTGGGGAACCGAAAAGTTCGGGTCGTTTCTCGAGTTGAGTTTTTAAATTCGGGTTGACCCAACCCAACCCAAAGTTTATATTTTTTTTTTATTTTATTTTAATTACATATATACTTATAAATGAATTGTTTGTCAATTTTTAATGTTTTTTCTTTTAAACTTCTAACAAATGTTATGAACTTTGAAGTTTGATATTTGAATTTTGTGTTATTTTTGTTATTAATTGAAGAAAAAGTATTTTAAAGAATTAAAAAATTATAAAAAAAAAATCAACACGACGACCCAACCCAACCCGAAAATATTGGGTTGGGTTGAGTTACTTTCATGAATAAGGTTGGTTGGGTTGAAGGAATGACCAACCCAAATTTTTGGGTTGGTCCAAAAAACTTTCTCAATCCAACCCAACCCGACTTATGTACACCCCTAATATTTCTTATGTATGTGCATTATACTAAACATCTAAACATATGTATATTTTAGAGGTTCATGTATATTTACAATAGTATGAATGTATTTATCCCTTAAATATATAATATATATATATATATCATAATATATGTATTAAGTAATGATTAAAGTAAAATATACTGGAAAATGAAATAATACAGATAAGTCAAAGGATTGTGAGTACTGAGTAGTTCTAGTGGAAAAGCAAGAAATACTCATGAAATGAAAATGAGGTTATCACAGTAGAATATGAGCTCTATTGTCATGTTTTACACACATATTACGACTCGTTTCAAGATCCACCATATAACATAAGTAAAATACAATTATCTATACAATTATATTACAATATATCATATTGTATATATATGTTAGATATGATATAATATGTATTATAAACATCTATCTATTAAACATAGAGTAACAACGCACGTACTTATAATTATTGTATGTTATATTGCAATGTTATAATTATCAGAATTGTTCCAATATACACCATATAACATAAATAAAAATACAATTATCTAAACAATTATATTATAAAATATCGAATCGTATATATGTAATATATAACATAATATGTAGTATAAATAACTATATATTATAGAGTTAAATTGTTTATATATACCGTGGTATGTATGTTATATTAATACATACCATTTTAGCAATGCAAATATATATTTGTGGGATGATATAGTAACTTTCGGATATTTCACATGTTAAAACAATAAAGGTTACCGTAATGTTATAGCATCAAACACAAAAGATAAATAAACTACATAATAATAAACACAAAAAAAAAACATACTAATTGCAGTAACAACCAAAAAAAAGAGAAATTGCATGTGAATAATTCGCGTATAGTGAGAACATGAAAAATGAAAGAGAAATGTGAAAAACGAAAACAATATAAAAAAGAACAAGAAATGGAGTAAGGTGTAAAAAAATGACATAAATGAAAAAATAAATTCAAATAAAATGTAATAGAAAAAGAAGAAAAATAGAAAAATAGCGTACCATATAAAAATTACATTAATGTAAATTTAATCGTTATGAAAACTCAAATAAATGGAATCTAAAATAGTGTTAACTTAATACAATAATAATATAAATAAATAAATAAATTTTGTCATATGAAGTTAATAAAGAGAGAGATGACATAATCGCCTTTTTATTAATAAAAGTCTGATTTAATAAATGAAATATTCTCTACATAGATGTAGATACCTATTTTAATATTATTTATTTCTATAAAAATTTCAATACTAATTTGATGATTAAATAAAAGAGTGACAGTGATGTAAAAATATGATGGACAAAAAGAAGGAAAACCAACCGTACTATGAACTGATCTTTTTTTTTTGTTTGTTTGTTTAAAAACTACTATGAAATGAACTGATTCGTTGACCATCTATTTTTTTTATATATAAATTTTCGAATACGAACTTCTAAGTTCTAACATCAATTATAATTTTAGATGTTTTCAAAACCTTCAGTAAGTTTCATAAACTCAGAAATAGTTAAAATTCTATCTCAGCATGATTTGATTTTTTTTTTTTTTTTGTTATGAAAAGTTAAAAACTTATAAAAGCCAAAAAAAAACCACTAATAAATTATTGGAGTTGTTATTAACCATATTCTCAAACTTTAAAATTACCAACACAACTTAGAATTATGTCACTTTAACATAATTTGGCCCTTTTTTTTCAACAATTGTACCTAGAAAATTAAATATTAAATATTGATCTATAAAATGATAATTGATATCTTATTTACTAAGCTATGTTCATACATATATATATATATTTGATATAATAGAGTTAGGAGATTCATACTCTCCATATAATGTTGAAACTATATAAAAAATGAAAATAATAAAAAAACATAAATTATAAAATTCTATAATTGAACTTTTTAACTATTACAAAATACATAAATCATCCCCTCCTAAATTATAAAGATTGTCACAACCAAATCCTCATATTTCAATTTAACCTTATTTTTAGGGGAAAAGATTTCCAAATTTACCTCTAAACTTGATATGCTATATCAATTTTTTCTAAATTTTTAATTTCATTAAATCGCTTGTACTCTTAACTCTAAACTTTAGAAATTGGCATGATTTCAAAGAAAAACAACCATATAACTAATTTTTTATTATTAAAATGGATGAATTTTAACAAAGCTATTCATTGGTTTGATCTGTTCAGTGATCAAATTTTATTTCGTACCAATTTATTTTATTAAAATTAGTGAATTAATTTTCTGCAGAACTTGATTTATTAAAATTAAAATTAGTGAGCTGTGAATATTTTTCTATTGATCTTTGGTTAAAATTAGTAGGTGAATTAATAAAAATTGAATAGATTACCATACTTGTCTAAGTTTAGTGTTCAAAATGATTAAATTTAAAATTTAAGTCCGGTTTGATAATTATTTAATTTTTAATTTTGTAGTATTTAAAAACTATACTTTAAGATATCATTTAAGTTTCTAACCAAATTTCAAAAATAAAATACAAATTTTTTAAAAATTACTTTTTTTTTAGTTTTCATTTTTTTGAAACCACCCACTAGTAGAAGTAATATTTGTAGATTCCATAGCATTTGTTGGAATGTTTGAACGTTGGATTGGAGCTACCTACTGCCGATCATTTTACCATTTTTATGGATTTCGTCCCAAAAGTATTTGTAAATTTGAAATTTTACATAGGCATGATCCACCCTTATGAAGCCATAGTAACTTTTCTGCAATTTTCCTAACATGTTTTAGTTTCTTACTAAAGGATTTTTTAATGGTTAAAAAAATACCTTTGGTCCTTCCTTATTCCTTGAAGTTTTATTTGTTTGTAACACTTTAGTTGTACTTAAAAATTTGTGAAAATTGGCCCTTATACTATAGAATGTAACTAAATTATTGTGAAAATTTTTAACAGTTTAATTATATTATTAACCATCCATGTTGATGTCAATTTTTGTTATATTATTACATAATATTTATTAATATATATAATCTAAATATTTATTAGATTAGATGAGGTTCCATATCAATAATATTTATTAGATTATATGTAGTTCCATTTCAAAACCAATTAACAACGAGAGAAGTATACTCATATATCATATATATTATAAGGTTTCTTGTGAGATCCTCAACGTACCCCACCCCTCAAGATGGTATCTGTTTGAATTCACCATTCTTGGATCGAATCTCAATTTCAATTTTTAGACCTAATATCCATTTGGATTTAATAGGTTCTGATACTATATTAGATTATATGGAGTTTCATCTCAAAACCAATTGAGAATGAGAGGAGTAAACTCATATATCATATATATTGTGAAGTTTCTCTCCACTTTTCTAATATAGATCTTCAACCATATTTGCAATAATATTTACTGCACCATTTATGAATATATTTAATTTCTAATCAATTTATTTATTGATCTACATAAATAATTTCATAAATTCATAAATCAATTTAAAGTATAAGGGCTAAATCATTACCTATAAAAGTAACTCAACAGATAGTTTCATGAAATTAGTTTAAGAACCAAAAATGTTTTTTAACCATTTTTTTAATCTTTACCTATAATACTGAAACAAACACAATTTTAGAAGATACATTTTTTTATTAGCTTGAAATTAGAGAGAAAAAAAAGGTAAATAAAGAAGATATTTAGAAACAGAAAACTTTAAAAATAAATGAATAAATCAAACAGCTCTACAAAATTTATTCCCACTCACAAATTTGAGATAAAAAATCATAATTACGAGGAGGAAAACAGGGCACTACAAATACAGCAAGCCCAGAAAAATATAAAAGCAGCAGAAAAGAACCACATTCAATGAGCTGGTCCGACAAAGCCAACCTTATCAGACTACCTTAAAACTCAGTGGCAATTTCCTTTGTAAATTATTCATGGTCCTAAGAGATCAAGTAGGAACAATACTACAGTATTTGAATTTTGAACTAAAATGTTTGAACTTTTATTGTTGGGATTTTCCAAAAGGCAAATCTATATGATAATAAAACTATCAAATCTATATGATTATAAAACTATCATTCCTTAAAAAGAGATGATGCTATTATTTATTTATATACTTTCATCCAACTTATGCAGAAGATCTGAAATCACCTTCTATTCTATGTTGATCCTGATTACTTTTTTGGTTCTACCAGAACCAGAGCTGTTCCTTGCACCATGATGTTCATATCTCCTTCCAGCAAAAGATGGAAAAGCCCAACTAGTCATCGTACTGTTTCTACTGCCACTGGATTCTGCATTGTTTATGTTAATCACAAATTTAACACTGATACCAAACTGAAGTGCCATAAAGATATTCAGCAGAGAAAAAATTGAGAAAAACAGCTGAACGTATATATATTTCTTTCCCGAGGCAACGGGGATTCACTAATTTTGGCTTGGATTGGGTCAGGTCAGATCTTGGCTTTCCTCTTTTATAATTTTGTACCAACTATGAGAAACGATTTCTCAGTTGGTGTATCAAAAGGTTACCAACCGAACCTAACTTGCACTATACAACAATATTACAAACATCAATTCAATAAGGCCATCACGATACATCTCTTAATAGCTGTTGGGTGTGGCTTCAAAAAATAGCATTTTCTCTAATAACCATTAGATATAGATACAAATATAAGGTACTTTTGCGGTTTTTCTTCCATACATTCCATGGTGTGAAACTATTAGCCACATTGTGTGGCGGCTCCTCATGATATTGTGGGTAAACTTACTCTGAAGAAACTGTCACTTTTATATGGCAATGGAAGAGATGCTATTCACAATAGGGATAAAGTGGATGATGGAAAGATGGCTTAGAAAAAGCAAAGAACCAAATTACCTGCATTGGCATCCATATGGAATCCACCTTTTGGAACATGTTCATGCCCTTGAAAGTTACCTTCCCATGCTTGGTCAAAACCAGCAAGCTCATCTATAAGAAAAACAGTGGCACATTATTATAGCTTTTACATGAAGAAAAATGAATAGTTATAAGGTAATCATGGTTAAACAGACAGAGCAAGACCTTCATTCAGATTGTGCAAAGTCTGCAGTATGTCCACATCACCGTCTGGGTTTAGTTTCCTCGTGACTGAATGACCCTGCAGAAGCAACGCAATTGTTTTAGTCCCCAGTTTTCTATTTCCCCATCATATCTCAAAGTAATAAAGATTATAAACAAATATCGGAAAAGAAATACACCAACAATGAAGCATGTAACACACTACATCACATGCAAATTGGAAAAATATAACCCTCTTATGGAAAAGATTACGAACATAGTAAGAAACAAGTCTTCCATTTTCACACACTGGACATAAATTTAACTAACACATTCAAATAACGCCACCAATGGAATCAGAGTGCTACGAACGATATTGCCTCTCACAAAAGAAACAAGTCAGCCAATTTCCACAATACTGACAAGAGGCAACCACTCAAAACTTATATTGAAACAAACAGAAAACTTGAAGTCATGGATTCAATTCCAAGTCAGTATTAAAGATGATTAAGGACAAGACATATACTAATGCCAAGCAATTTATATGATTCTTGGTGTATCAGAGTTCCATTTTCAATCTATACCTTATCATGAATTCCCCTAGAGATCCTATGAGTGGCCTGACCTGTTGTCTTATCTGCTTCTTTTGTCTCTTCAAGCAATACCTGATTCACAAAACCTGCTATTAAAACCCAATATTTTTTCCAAAAGTTCACAGTCATTCCACAAGAATGTGACTTACTCCCTTATTATCTACCCTTCTAGTTCTACTAGAAGTGTAATATGCTCCATTTACACCGCCATACGTGACCTTGCAAGTATGCATACTGGATCTACTAGCCTTCGGCCAAACTCCAAAACTATTATCTTCACTAACTCTACGAGTTGTTCGCTCTAGTACATCAACCAATGAAATTATTGAAGCATTGAAAATTTAGAATAATCCGGTCACACATGAAACTTACAGAAATAAAGAACATCAAAATCATAGCTCAATTACCATCAGCGGTATCATCAGGATGCTCAACTGATGGCTCCTTGCCTGACTTAGAATTATTCTGATTCTTATCATCTTCCTCTCTCTCTCCATCAGAGGAGATTTCTTGAATCACAAGTCCCTTTGCCCCATCTTTCTTTCCTCGATCATACGCAGCACTATGGGAACGGGATAAACTGGACTCGAACATGCTACTGATTGGGCGAGTGAAAAATGGATCATCAAATGGATCCCTCCCCCCAAAAATGTTAGGCATCATACTTCTGTGGGCTCCAAATAAACCAAATCCAGGGAAATTCATATAGTCGCTTGAGAAAAGCGAGTCCTTCTCTTCTGGACCACCCCTTTGCTGCATAATGAATCTACTAATTCCTATAGAAAACAGTCCACAGAGAGAGAATCAAAAGGCAATCTATATAGAATTAGATACTTCTTCAGGCATTATTAATAAGCATCCAAAGAACCACAAAGTGGAGTGACATGGAAACAGATAAGATTGAAATCCACCAATCTCTCTGATTACACTAATTTCAAAATTAACAACAACAAGAAGGAAGGACCCAAGAGCTAAAATAACCAACTCAAAACCTCATTCAAATCACAAAAGTCACAACATCAGAGCATCGCATTTCAATCTCGTTAAGCTTCTCGACGATTCCAGCAATAAATAATAATTTCAGACTTCGATTCCAAAAAGACTAATAATTTGAAATAAGAAAAAAAAGATAAACAAATCTCCGTCATCATCCAAATTATGCTCCGTCAGGAATGAACCAAAATAAGTAAAACATCAAACGACTTGTTCTCAGATCGAAAAAAATGCGGAACGAGAAAATAGGAATTACCCGGAAATTTCACAGGGACTGAGAAACCCGAGAACAGAGAGAAATGGAAGAAGAAACCAGAAACGCCGACGTTCTTCGCAAGTGGCCGTTGAGCATATTGCGGCTTTATAGACCACAGCGTGTGAACTTCGCGAAAGCACCACGTGTATTCTTGAAAGTTCGAAAATGTTTTGTTTTTAATCGATAAGGGGTATTCAATCGCAGAGTTAGTTGAGAGTTCTCAAAGTTATTTTGTTTAGAAAATCTGTATTTTGGGTTCAAGTCATTATATTAGAGGTATCTGATGCAGTTTTTTTCTAATTTGAATAAGTCTGATTTTTTTTTACTTTTTTTCTTATTTTTTTTCCTAACAAATTAATTACAAACACATTTGTGTACAATTTTAAAACTCAATTATGAGATCAACTACAAAATTATAATATATATTACCATTTGTCAAATTTATGTTAAGAATATTTGCAAAAATAATGAATATTGAGATTGATATCAATTTTTCTTTTCCAATATAATTGATCTAGAAACAATTTTTTTTTTATGTGCAACACTGAATTCAGATGTCTACTACAAAAAAACAAAATATTTCAACATGGATCTTTTTTTAAAAAAAAATATCATTATTTTTTTCTTTTAGAAATTGATTTTTTTTTCAAAATATAGGCAATGTACCATTGTTTCCTCTTTTTAATATACATTAAACTTCTTTCAATTTATAGAAATCACATATTTTTAGTACACTGAACTTAATTCAATTGATAAAAATCAAATATTGTTTTCTTTATAACAACAAATAACAATTGATGAATGTAAAAAAAAATAACGTATTAGTATTTTTTTTTTCTTTAAACACAAATTAAACTTATATTAAAATAGAGAAATCTAAGGTTTCATTGTTATATATTGAACTTCTTTGAAACTTACAAATGAGGAACTTATCATGACCTTTTTTAAGTACTAATAGGGTCGTTTGTTTTAAAATACAATGACTGTTACGTTTTTGTTTTAAGAAACATTGTTTGTTTACATTTGTTAAATCACATGAATATGACAATAAAACGACGATATAATGCAACATTAATATCATGTAAAAGTGAAATATTCATAAAATATTAGCAGGTTATCAAGGACCTATTAACATATTAACATGATTCACAAACATAATTATGGTTCACAAAATATAAGTAATGACCAACAATGGGTCGAGTTTGTATGTCTGAAGAAAGATGGTTGGAGAAGAGAGTAAGACCAATTAAGTACATGTGTGCATTTTATGTTATTTTGAACCATGGGAATCTCGTTGGTCGCCAGGAATTATTGTTGGTGATACTCGTCGGAAAAGATACTGATGGTTTCAAGATAAGGTCATCAACGATTGTTGTAAATCGTTAGATAAGGTAGTCAATAGTGGTCGTCAATTGCCGCATATGGACATAGATAGTGAAGGTCGCTCGGTAATGGTCGCCGGAGAAGGTCATCATAGGTGGTTGTCTCTTTTCGAACGCTGGAGATGGTCACCGATCGCCAAAGATGGTCGTCGGAGATAGTTTTTGGTTATTGAAGATGGTCAGTGATTGTCAGAGATGATCGTCGGAGGTAGTTTTCAGTCGCTGGAGAAGGTCATCAAAGGTGGTTGTCGGTTGCCAAAGAAGGTGGTTGGTTCTAGAGGAGGTTTTTGCTCACTGGAGATGGTCACCGATCGACGAAAATGGTCGTCGGAGGTGGTTTTCGATTTGTCGGAGATGGTCACTGATCGTCGAAAATAGTCATTAGAGAAGGTTTTCGATCGTCGGTCGTTGAAGATGGTCGTCGGAGGTGATTTTCGATCACCGAAGATAGTCGAAGGAGGAGGTTTTCAGTCGTCGGGCGCCGGAGATGGTCGTCGGAGGTGGTTACCGATCGTTAGTTGTTTGAGAAGCGATGATAAAATGTGTTAATAGAGTTACTGTACAAGTCGGTGGAGTTAATATCCTAAGTCGGTAGAGTTGAGTTGAGTTAATTTATCCATGAACCAAACACAGAATGGGTTTAAAACCAAACCCAACTTAACTCAACTCATGGAGCCAAACACTCCCTAAATGGATATGTGGCGTTTTTACCTTTAACTTATTAAACAATATTTTTTTTAGTAGAATTGGAGTTGGGAGGATTCGAACCACAGACTTTGTGGTCATTAAAATATTTATTATGTCAGTTGAGCTTGGGGGTGATAGTCTTAACCAAAAACCGATCAAACCGAACCGAACCAAATCGATCCAATGGTTTGGTTTGGTTTTTAGAAGAAAATTAGACATCTCGGTTTTTATTTTAGAAAAATCAAAAAATATTAGTTTGGTTCGATTTGTGTTTAAAAAATTATTAAAAATCGAACCAAACCAAAGTATATATATATGTACCTCAAAAAATCCCAAATTGAATCCCTATCCATTATTGCGTCGTTTCATCCATTTTCTTTCCATTAGTTTTAAAATAACAAACTGAGATTGTTAGCTCTATGAATTCTTATTGAGGTATTGAGAAACTTAGGGACAAAAAAAATATTAAAATGAGATGAAACTAATGTTGGGGTTTGTGCCCTAAAACTCGTAGTTTGTAATTATGTTCTAATTAATGTAATAAAGTGTTATTATTGCAATAAAGAGTTATTGTTCGTTATCTACGAGTTTGCCTTTATTTAAACCCTAAATCCAATAAACTAAACATCCAAGGTTGTTAAATGAATCTTTAACTGAATGTAGTGTACATATAAAGGATCTTGGTTCGAGATACAGCCTAAAGGGTCTATAGTTAGGGGATAAGGTTTGGGTACCTTACCCTGGTAAAACTATAGATGTGACCCACTTTGTATATGATACAAACATTGTGATCCTAACGTGTTCGTGTAGATGACATGTGAGTGGGGATATCCTATGTAATGAGATTACATAAGATCGACCACAAAAATAGTAACCACTAGATGTAACTCCGCTGACTAGTTAGGTTTCTATTTCACTAGGATGACCTAGGCAACTCGATCTCAATCTCGAAAGCAGTTACTTAACTCCTGTTCGCGAGGGATTGTCCTTTGACTAGTATGGGTGAGAGTGGCCGATTCGCCGACTCAATATGCCTACCTTCTTGGAGACAAGACCGAGTGAGCGGCTGGGAACTTAACTTAATAAGATGGAATTCACTCATTCCCGCCTACTAGGGTAAGTAGAGGAATGTTCCCTTAAGTGGTGTCTCCGGGACTTGAACAAAGGACCCGACCCTCTCATTGGCCCGAGAGGGACTCTGTTTGTTGGTAGGACCACAAACAAATTGTTCATTAGAGGAGCACTGGTACTTAAGAAACAAGATGTAACCTAGGGGTAAAACGGTAATTTGACCCAACTGGTGTTACGAACATTCGTGAAGGATTAACTTGCTGTTATTGGTCAATATCCGTGGACACAGAAATATATCTGCAGTGAGAAGAGTGCAGTTGGAGTGTTCCTGCAGTTAACGAATGTTGATTGGGAGGTTAATGAGATTAACCGAGCAATCTTGTATCGTTGGAGCTTCTGATCTGTAGGTCCATTAGGTCGACCTTCTAGTTCGTAAAAGGTTCTTAGATCATTTGAATTTGAAATGTTCAAATTCATAAGAGAATAAACTTGATGTATATTGATACGATATAATATATAGTTTTGAAATTATATATTATAAATTTAATGTGAATATGATTCATATTAAATTACATGAGAGAATTAAATATTTGAAAGAGTTCAAATATTAAATTCAAATGTGAATATGATTCATATTTGTAAACTATAGGTTAAATCGTAATGTGCATGAGATGTACATTAAACTATAGGATAAAGGATAAAATGATTGAATGTGATTTAATCATTTAATTAATATTATATTTTGAATTAAATAAGATTTAATTTAATATGATTAATTAATTAGTTAATTAATTAATTATAATATTAATTGGGAACGTGTCAGGAGGACACGTTCCCACTATTCCCCAACTCCCCCTCGATAGGGAGTGGGGAGTTGCCCACTGTGAGGCTTTTCTCCTGGTGAGAAGAGCAAAAACGCTCGATCGATCATTCACTGGATTGATAGAACACACAAGAATTCATTCTCTCTCACTCTCTTAGAATTCCCCATCTTCCAATTGTTGGAACTCCTTCCCACAAAGGAGAGGTTTAAGTAGAACTCAGAGACATAAAAGGTGTTCTCTATTGGTAGTGTTCTTGCTGAAGAAAAACAGAGAACTTTTGGAAGTTCTTGAGTTGTTGTACGTTTTGGAGCAAAGAGTTGCTGTTATGTGGAAATCAACAAAGATAATCTTCTTCTCCTTTTAGTTTAACAGTTAAACGCAACATGTTTTCATGTATATCTCCATGCGTAATTAGATTAGGAATTGCATGTTTATCTTTGTTCTGTTTTTTTATCAATGTACTGGTTTTTGCTTTTCAACCAAACAAACTTGCATATTACGATTCCAAACTCGTTTCCGCTGCTCAAGGGGATCAGATACCCATCAATTGGTATCAGAGAAATGCTTGATTTGGTTTGGTTGAAACAAAATTGCATTGATTTGGTGGGAAATGCATTTGGTTTGCTGTAGAACTAGTTTAGGAATATTTGGCCATAGTTTGCTTTTGATTTGATCAATTTGAATGTAAAGGCCCCTGTGTTTTTGGACATAAAGTGCATTATTGAGTCTGTATTCGGGTTAAGAGTCGTTCGGGACCAGTTTCATGCAATTCGGTTGAGAATCGGAGAAGAAATTGAAGATTGTTGCTGCTTTGTTCGAAGAAGAAAGTCGCTGCTGGCAGCAGCAGACAGAGCAACGCCGCTCATCGCGTTACGCCGAGAACGCAGCGTCACAACGCCAACATCCCTATCGACGCGGGAGTTCCAGAGTCGCTAGCGCGTTAACGCCGCCTCTCGCATTGCAACGCCACCCCGATAGCAGGCGCGCACGCGAACGAAGCGGGCGTTGCAACGCTCGCATCAACATTGCAACGTCGTGATGGCATTCCAGTAGCTGTAGACCGATTCAACATTTTTGGGTTGTTTTTCGGTCCGGTTCGAGCGGTTCAAGCCTGGTTCAAGGTGTTTTGGACCGATTTATGTAATAAAATTAGAGTAATTTTATTATTTTGTACTTTATGGGTCAAATTATTCTAGTTTTACAGCTATATTTCTTTATGAATGTCATTTAGATTTTTTTCCACATTAGGATAAACATGTTCATGCATTTTATTTGTATAATTGTTATATGAATATGGTTAAAATGCATGATTAATTTATTTTTCATGAGTAATTAGTTATAATTGTTATAATTAGATTATATGGAAATAAATTGCATGGGGCATGAAATTACTTAGTTTAAAATAAATGTTATTTTATTTAAGTAATTTTATTATTCAATTAGTTGAATATTTTATAATTCCAATTTGAAAAATAATTGTTGGATTTATAATATAGTTTCTTTATCATAGGTTAATTATTAAATTTATAAAAGTTATAAATTAAAGGGGTTTTAAAAACCATAACCTATAATAAAGAAATGCATGCAAACATAGGAACTTGGGTTAAAATTAAATTAGTTTTAAATTGTTTAAAATTAATTTAGACCTAGGTTTTAATTTCTATAGGATTAGAAATTAGTCTTACATAGTATTTTAAATAGTTTAAAATATAGTAGGACAATAGGACTTTGGTTATAAGGGAACTCTACTGGTGAAGTTCCTGCTTCAAGGTCAGGGTACTTAAGTCGACTTGTTAATCTAACACCTCCTATCCGAACTGACCTAAACTTGAGTTGAATTAACCTTAGTTCTATTTTATATATACGTAATTAAAATGTTTATTCACCTAGACATAAGGTTAAAAGACCTAGTTATAACAGTTATAATAGGCATAGACTTAGATAGATTCTTTTAGCCAGAATCTGACTAAGTTAAACCTATACCCTAATCTTAGGAGCTTCAGTGGGAGAAAACGAGATGTTCGCATCAAGTTTACTCTCACGTCCTCAAGAGTTCACACCGTGAATTCCATGTCGGCTACGCGGCGTCAATAGGGCATCCCCCTATGGTATGTGTTTGCATGGTTCAATACCAAGGTGAATGAGGGAAGTATCCATAGTAAATGGGAGCAGGACGCGTGTCAACGTATCCTACGGTCTTCTCCATTAGGTCGCACTGTGAGATTTCTATAGTCCGCCTGCAAGGTTGTCCTGGAACAACCAAACCCTACGAAGGGCCTGACTATAGGGATCGGAACACCGCGAACTCCAGAAATGGATAGGGTCTCTTAGGTAATTTGCCAACAGTTGTCTTTCTTAATAGTGGCCTATTGGCTCGGACCTATTAGATCTGAAAATGGTAGGGTCACATTTACGGGATGAGTTAAGCTAGTTAACAAGTCCTTGACCAAACAAACGGTAGCTAAGGACCATTGGGACATGAGATGTTCTGGTAGTGAGAATTGGCTGAGAAAATCTCAATTCAAGGGAGGAATGACTGACCGCCCGACGGAGGCTTTTGTTCTAAACCCTTGAAATATCGTTGCAAAATTAAAGGTTTAATTTAAACACTGGTTTTAGTTTAAACACTAGGATTTTTTTAATAATTTTGCTAAATTTGATTTGTTTTATAATGAGTTAAAGGCATAACTAATTAGAATTATTTTGGATTTTCAGCATGTCGTCCTCATATATAGCCTTACTAAAAAAGGAACGTTTAACTGGTGAAAACTTTACTGCGTGGAAGTCCAACCTGGATGCGATTCTTGTTGTTGACGACCTACAGTTTGTACTGACTGAGGAATGTCCTCACGTCCCTGCTCAAAACGCATCTCAATCCGTTAAGGATGCGTTTGACCGCTGGTCCAAGGCCAATGAAAAGGTCAAGGCCTATATCCTGGTTGGCATATCTGATGTCTTGGCCAGGAAGTTGGAGGGTATGGTCTCAGCTCGTGAGATCATGGGTTATCTGCAGAATTTGTCTAGACAACCGTCTAAACAAATTCGTCATGAATCCCTCAAGTATGTTTATAACGCGCGCATGAAGGAGGGAACTTCAGTGAGAGAACATGTTCTCGATCTTATAGTTCACTTCAACATGGCCGAAATGAACGGAGCGGTCTTAGACGAGCAAAGTCATGTATTCTTCATCATGGAATCTCTTCCGAAGAGTTTCCAACCATTCCGTAGCAATGCGGAGATGAACAAAAAGGAGTATAACCTGACTTCCCTCCTAAATGAACTGCAGACTTACCAGTCTCTTATGGATAATAAGGGACAGGTTGATGGAGAGGCAAATTGGTTTTCCCATTCCAAAAGGTTCCAGATGGGTTCATTCTCTGGAACCAAGCCCTGCGGTTCTTCTTCTGGGATTAAGAAGACTCAAAAGAAGAGGAAAGGAGGAAAAGGGAAAGCTTCTGCCACTGCAGACATTGAGCTCAAAGAGAAGAAAGGTAAATTAGATTTACTTGTTCTTGAAACTTGTTTAGTGGAAAATGATGATTTTACCTAGATACTTGATTAAATAGCCACTAATCATGTTTGCTTTTCGTTTCAGGAAACTAGTTCCTTCAAGGAGCTCGAAGAGGGTGAGATGACGTTAAGGGTCGGAACGGGAGACATCGTCTCAGCTCGTGCAGTGGGAGATGCCAAGCTATTTTTCGGAGATAGATTTATTTTATTAAAAAATCTGTATATAGTTCCTAAGATTAAGAGGAACTTAATTTCTATCTCTTGTTTAATAGAACTTAGTTATTGTATTTCCTTTTCTTTGAATGAAACGTTCATTTTAAAAGAGGGTGTCAATACTTGTTCTGCTAAATTGAAAAACGACTTGTATGTACTTAAATCGAATCAGACTAAAGCAATTTTAAATTATGAGATGCTTAAAAATGCTAATACTCAAAGTAAAAGGCAAAAAAATTCTCCAAATAATAATACCTATCTATGGCATCTTAGACTTGGTCATATCAATCTCAACCAGATTGAGAGATTATCTAAGAATGGACTTCTAAATAAGTTAGAAGATAATTCTTTACCTCCTTGCGAATCTTGCTTGGAAGGTAAAATGACCAAGCGACCTTTTACTGGAAAACGTTACAGAGCCATAGAGCCCTTAGAACTTGTACATTCTGATCTTTGTGGTCCGGTGAATGTTAAAACTCGAGGAGGGTACGAATATTTCATCTCTTTCGTAGATGATTATTCGAGGTATGGTTATCTATATCTAATGCATCACAAGTCTGAGGCTCTTGAAAAGTTTAAGGAGTATAAGGTCAAGAGAAATGCATTAGGAAAACCATTAAAACACTTCGATCTGATCGAGGTGGAGAGTATATGGATTTGAGATTCTAGGACTTTTTGATAGAACATGGAATTAAATCTCAACTCTCAGCACCTAATACACCACAACAAAATGGTGTGTCAGAAAGGAGAAATAGAACCTTGTTGGACATGGTTCGTTCTATGATGAGCTATGCTCAATTGTCTGCCTTGTTTTGGGGATACGCAGTAGAGACTGCAGTTCAAATCTTGAACACTGTTCCATCAAAGAGTGTTTCAGAAACACCTTTTGAATTGTGGAAGGGGCGTAAACCTAGTTTACAACACTTCAGAATTTGGGGTTGTCCGACACACGTGCTAGTGACAAACCCAAAGAAACTAGAACCTTGTTCAAGATTGTGCCAATTTTTTGGCTATCCCAAAGAAACGAGAGGTGGTCTTTTCTACGACCCACAAGAAAACAAGGTGATTGTATCGACAAACGCCACGTTCTTGGAGGAAGATCACATGAGAAACCATAAATCGCGTAGTAAATTAGTGCTAAATGAAGCTACAAATGAACCAACAAGAGTTGTTGATCAAGCTGGATCTTCATCAAGAGTTGATAGAGAAGCCAACACCTCAAATCAGTCTCGTGCTTCTCAATCGTTAGGAATACCTTGACGGAGTGGGAGAGTTGTTTCCCAACCTGATCGCTATTTGAGTTTAGTTGAAACTCAAGTCGTCATACCTGATGATGACGTAGAAGATCTATTATCTTATAAACTGGTAATGAATGACGTAGACAAGAACCAATGGATCAAAGCCATGGACCTTGAAATGGAGTCAATGGACTTCAATTCAGTATGGGAACTTGTAAACCACCTTGAAGAGGTTAGACCCATAGGGTATAAATGGATCTATAAGAAAAAAAGAGATGCAGCCAGAAAGGTACAAACCTTTAAGGCTAGACTTGTAGCAAAGGGTTTTACCCAAAGGGAAGGAGTTGATTATGAAGAAACTTTTACCCCTGTTGTTATGTTGAAGTCTATAAGGATACTCTTGTCCATAGCCGCGTTTTATGATTATGAAATTTGGCAAATGGACGTCAAGACTGCCTTTTTGAATGGTAATCTTGACGAGAACATTTATATGTCTCAGCCGAAGGGTTCATAACCCAAGGTCAGGAGCAAAACGTTTGCAAGCTCAATCGATCTATTTATGGGTTGAAACAAGCATCCATATCTTGGAATATAAGATTTGATACTGCGATCAAGTCTTATGGCTTTGACCAAAACGTTGATGAGCCTTGTGTTTACAAGAGGATCATCAACGACAAAGTAGCTTTCTTAGTACTTTATGTGGATGATATACTACTCATTGGGAATGATGTAGGATACCTTATTGACATAATTGGCTGGCAACCCAATTCCAAATGAAAGATTTGGGGGAGGCGCAATATGTTCTTGGGATTCAGATCTTCAGAAATCGCAAGAACAGAACGCTAGCACTGTCTTAAGCGTCTTTTATTGACAAAATGTTGTCCCGATATTCGATGCAGAATTCCAAGAGGGGCTTGTTGCCCTTCAGGCATAAAGTTCATCTGTCTAAGGAACAGTGTCCTAAGACGCCTCAAGAAGTTGAGGATATGAGACGTATTCCCTATGCCTCTGTAGTAGGTAGCTTAATGTATGTTATGCTATGCATGAGGCCAGACATTTGTTATGGAGTGAGAATAGTCAGTAGGTACCAATCCAATCCAGGGTTAGACCACTAGACAACAGTTAAAAATATCCTAAAGTATCTTAGGAGAACGAGAGAGACTATACGCTTGTGTATGAGACTAAGGATTTGATCCTTCATCGGATACACCGATTACGATTTTCGAGGCCGATAAGGATTCTCGAAATCCACATCGAGATCAGTTTTCACCCTTAATGGGGGAGCTATAGTATGGCGAAACATCAAGCAAGGATGCATCGCTGACTCCACGATGGAGGTTGAGTATGTCGCTGCTTGTGAAGCAACTAAGGAGGTTGTTTGGCTAAGGAAATTCCTTACTGATTTGGAAGTCGTTCCAAATATGGAATTTTCCATCACCTTATACTGTGACAACAGTGGTGCGGTAGCCAATTCGAAGGAACCTCGCAGCCATAAGCGAAGCAAGCACATCGAGAGAAAGTATCACCTGATACGAGAAATAGTGCAACGAGGAGATGTGACAGTCATGAAGATCGCTTCGGAGCATAATATTGTTGATCCGTTTACAAAGACTCTCACGGCTAAAGTGTTCGAGGGTCATCTGGAAAGTCTAGGTCTACGAGATATGTACATAAGCTAATCTAGGGCAAATGGAAGATATGTAATGGGGTATATGGATGCCCTAGTTTATTGTTTTTCTTATCTCTGTAACCACTGTTTTAGATTATGATGTACCCCACTAGAGTTTTAGTTCAAGTGGGAGTTTGATGGGGTTTGTGCCCTAAAACTCAGTTTGTAATTATGTTCTAATTAATGTAATAAAGTGTTATTATTGCAATAAAGAGTTATTGTTCGTTATCTACGAGTTTGCCTTTATTTAAACCCTAAATCCAATAAACTAAACATCCAAGGATGTTAAATGAATCTTTAACTGAAATGTAGTGTACATATAAAGGATCTCGGTTCGAGATACAACCTAAAGGGTCTATAGTTAGAGGATAATGTTTGGGTATCTTACCTTGGTAAAACTATGGATGTGGCCCACTTTGTATATGATACAAATACTGTAATCCTAACGTGTTCGTGTAGATGACATGTGAGTGGGGATATCCTATGTAATGAGATTACATAAGACCGGACCGCGAAATAGTAACCACTAGATGTAACTCCGTTGACTAGTTAGGTTTCTATTTCACTAGGATGACCTAGGCAACTTGATCTCAATCCTGAGCATGTTGAACTCCTGTTCGCGAGGGATTGTCCTTTGACTAGCATGGGTGAGAGTGGCCAGATTCACCGACTCAATATGTCTACCTTTTTGGGGACAAGACCGAGTGAGCGGCTGAGAACTTAACTTAGCAAGATGAAATTCACTCATTCCCGCCTACTAGGGTAAGTAGAGGAATGTTCCCTTAAGTGGTGTCTCCGGGACTTGATTAAAGGGCCCGACCCTCTCATTGGCCCGAGAGGACTCTCATTTGTTGGTAGGACCACAAACAAATTGTTCATTAGATGAGCAACGGTACTTAAGGAACAAGATGTAACCTGTGGGTAAATGGTAATTTGACCCAACCGGTGTTACTGAACATTAAATGAAGGATTTACTTGTTGCATTATTGGTCAATATCCGTGGACATAGAAATATATCTGCAGTGAGAGAAGAGTGCGATTCATGGGAATTTAGTGGAGTGTTCTTGCGATTAACGAATGTTGATTGGGAGGTTAATGAGATTAACCGAGCAATCTCATATCGTTGAGCTTACGATCTCAGAGGTCCATTATGTCCACCTTCTAGCTCATAAAAGGTTCTTAGATCATTTGAATTTGAAATGTTCAAATTCATAAGGGAATAAATTTAATGTATATTGATACGATATAATATATAATTTTGAAACTATATATTATAAATTTAATGTGAATATGATTCATATTAAATTACATGAGATAATTAAATATTTGAAAGAGTTCAAATATTAAATTCAAATGTGAATATGATTTATATTTGTAAACTATAGGTTAAATCCTAATGTGCATGAGATGTACATTAAACTATAGGATAAAGGGTAATTAAATAAGATTTAATTTAATATGATTAATTAATTAGTTAATTAATTAATTATAATATTAATTGGGAATGTGTCAGGAGGACACGTTCCCACTACTCCCCAACTCCCCCTCGATAGGGAGTGTGGAGTTGCCCACTGTGAGGCTTTTCTCCTGAAGAGCAAAAACGCTCGATCGATCATTCACTGGATTGATAGATCACACAAGAATTCATTCTCTCTCACTCTCTTAGAATTTCCTATCTTCCAATTGTTGGAACTCCTTCCCACAAAGGAGAGGTTTAAGTAGAACTCAGAGATATAGAAGGTGCTCTATATTGGTAGTGTTCTTGCTGAAGAAAAATAGAGAACTTTTGGAAGTTCTTGAGATGCTGTACGTTTTGGAGCAAAAAGTTGTTGTTCTGTGGAAATCAACAAAGGTAATCTTCTTCTCCCTTTTAGTTTAACAGTTAAATATAACATGTTTGCATGTATATCTCCATGCCTAATTAGATTAGGAATTGCATGTTTATCTCTATTCTGTTTTTTATCAATGTATTGGTTTTTGCTTTTTAACCAAACAAACTTGCATATTACGATTCCAAACTCGTTTCTGCTGCTCAAGGGGATCAAATTACGATTCCAACCAATCCCACCTCGTTCTTGAAAAATCCAGAACGTAAATCAAGAATGCAATTCGACTCTAATACCAATTGAAGGGAATCGAATCCCGCAGCAGAACCGATTGTGAATCGCACGTTCTAAATTACATTACAAGGATTACATTAAAAAACTAAACAATCTAGATTAAGCATATAATAATAATATGAACAACGAGATATTACCTTTGAAGAACCTTTCTTCGAGTGCTCCTTCTCCCATGACCACGATCTCAGCAACACGAACCCGAACGTTCACCGACACTATCACTAGATCTTCTCCGTTGTTCTCTAGGTGAGGGAGGAAGGTGAGTTCCCTTGAGGTGAGATGAGATGTTGTGAGCGAGATTATGTTTTTGGAACTTTTCCAACAACACAACAAATGTTTGAATTAGCTTAATCTAGTTGCATCTCATGCAACTATATATATAGAGAAATAGTATAGAAATTACCATTCTATCCCTCTTATATTCTCCCAATATTATATGGTTTATATGTGAATCTAATTCACATTAAAACAATATATTATATCAATTATATCATATATAATTGATATAACACCTCATGTATGAAATTGAACACTTCAATTTCATTCCTAACTTTATACCATCAATATTACCATGTTGAGCCAACGGAGGGACTTAATGGACCTACAGTTCATGAGCTCCAATGATGTGAAATTAACTGATCAAATTCTTTGATCCAGTTAATCAATATTCATTAACTACAAGTCACTCCACTATAGACTTGTAGTTGCACTCTCCTCACTGTAGATTATATTGTGTCCACTGATATAATCATTACCTATGAGTCGACCCTTCACAGGTCGTTGGGTCAAATTACCGTTTTACCCCTGTGATTACCTCTTTGTTCCTTAAGCACCACTGATCCTCTAATGAACAACAAGTCTAAGGTCCTACCATAGACTCATACCCTCATAGAGGGCGGTGCCCCGTTGTTCAAGACCTGGAGTCAGGTTTTAAGGGAACAACTTATCTAATTCCTTAGTGTAGGAATGAGTGAATTCCATCTTGTATAGTTAAGTCCCTAGCTACCTACGAGGTTCTGTCCCTGAGAAGGTAGGCTTATTGAGTCGACTACAGGTCACTCTCACCCATGCTAGTCTAAGGACAAACCCCTATAAGCAAGAGTTTTTAACTTACGCAGGATTCAAGTCAAATCACTAATAACCATCTATAAATTATCAGTCTTATCCTGTTAACGGTGTTACACTGGTTAGACTAATAATTTGCAGTCCGGTCTTGTATGAACTCTTCATACAGGATGCCCCCACTCGCATGTCAACCACATGAATGAGTTGGATTACCTCATTTGTACTAATTACAAAGTGGGTTGCATCCATGGTGTTACCAGAATGAGGTTTCCACCTTATTCTTATACCATAAACCATTTAGGTTATATTCTTGAACACAATCCAAATAGTGTCCACTACACTGATGTTCAAGATATATTATAACCTTGGAGCTTAGTTTATTGGATTTATAAAGTAAGAATATAATTTTATCAAAACAAATAACTCTTTATTTATTTGATCAAAATTACACAAGTTTAGGGCATAAATCCCAACAAAACAGGGGAGAAGGTTTCTTCATAGTCCACCCCTTCCCGCTGGGTATAACCCTTTGCTACAAGTCGAGCCTTACTGGCTTGGTCTCTCTTCCTCTTATAGATCCACTTGCAACCGATGGGCCTTTTACCATCTGGTTGGTCTACAAGTTCCAAACAGAATTGAAGTACATTAACTCCATTTCAAGGTCCATGGTTTTAATCCACTGGTTCCTATCTACATCATTCATTACCTGTGGTATAGGTCAATGGATCCTCAACGCCATCATCAAGTATGACGACTTGAGATTTTTGTCAAACTCATGTAACGATCAGGTTGTCTAACAATCCTCCCACTACATCTAGGCATTCTTAACTCTTGAGAAGGACGTGACTGTTGCATCGAAGTGCCCACTTTATCAACAACTCTTGTTGAAGGACCAATCTGATCAACAACTCTTATTGATTCATCTGTAGCTTCTTTGAAAATTTCACTTAGTATTATTTTACTTCGAGGCCGATGATCTCGTACGTGGTCTTCCTCTAAGAACGTGGCATTTGTTGATACAAGAACCTTATCCTCTTGAGGATCATAAAATAGACCACCTTTCGTTTCCTTGGGGTATCCTACGAATAGACATAATTTTGAACGTCGTTCCAATTTCTTTGGATTGGACACCAACACATGTGTCAGGCACCCCCAAATCCTGAAATCTTGAAGTGACGTTAACTCCCTTTATGCCCTTTCCATAATTCATAGGGTGTTTCTGAAACACTCTTAGAAGGAACCATGTTCAAAATATACGCAACAACATCTACTACATATCCCCAAAACGAACTAGGCAGCTGAGCATAGCTCATCATGGAACGAACCATGTCCAACAAAGTTATGTTTCTCCTCTCAGATATACCATTCTGCTGAGGTGATCTAAGCGTCGAAAGTTAGGATACGATCCAATGTTCTATCATATAGTTTTGAAATCTCAAATCCATATACTCTCCACCTCGATCTGATCGAAGTGTTTTAATCGTCTTACCTAATGTGTTCTCAACTTTTACCTTATACTCCTTGAACTTTTCAAGGGCTTCGGACTTATGATGCATTAAGTAAAGATAATCGTACCTTGAATAATCATTGATGAATTTGATGAAATATTCACACCCTTCTCATGCCTTGACATTCATAGGATCACATAGATCTGAATGCACAAGTTTCAAGGGTTCTTTGGCCTTATAACATTTTTTAGAAAAAAGATCGTTTGGTCATTTTTCCCTCAAGACAGGACTCACATGGTGGTAAATAGTTGTGCTCTAACTGGCTTAGGATACCACTCTTAACCAATCTCTCAATCCTATTGAGATTAATGTGGCCTAGTCTCAAGTGCCAAAGATATGTACTTGGAGAAATCTTCTGCCTTTTATTTTGAGTCTCAGGCTGTTTTAAACACCTCGTTGTTCAAAATAGCTTTCGTCTCTGTTGGTCTTAACACATATAAGTTGTTTTCAAATTTAGCAGAACATATTCATACACCTCTTTTGCTAATGAACACTTCATTTTGAGCAAAAAATACTTTATACATATGTTCAAGTAAACAAGAGATAGATACAAGGTTCCTTTTTATGCCAGGAACCAATAGTACACTTTCTAGCAAAATGAACCTATCTCTAAACAACAATTTCGCCGCTCCCTCTGCTTTGGCTGAGACAACCTCTCCTGTTCCAGTCTTGAAAGTTAGTTAAAGGTGATAGGTATGATGATGACATAACTATATATATGAATGCCCATAAAAGGTATTTTTGAAAATCAAAATTATATTAACCTCTTCATAAAAACGGGGTAGCTATAAACACAATATTAAAATTAATATAGACATATTTCATTAACCTCTTTACCTTCTTCACATTTTCCTAAATGAAATCCATTATGGGACCCACTTCTGAACAACAATTCCCGTAATCACATTACAACCCAAATGATACTCAATTCATAGGGTCCACCCATCTTTTTTGTTTATTTCTACGTTTTGACCCTCAATTGTTTTTTCCCTCATATCTTCTTCCTTCTTCCTCCTCTCTCCTTCTTCCTCGTTTTTTGGAATCTTTTCGGTTGATAGAAAGAGCCCATAGTTATTTTGAGTTTTGGCCAAACATATTTTCATAAGTGTTGGCCAATGCATTTTTTTCTCTTCTCTTCTCTTCTTTTTCCTCCTTTGTCCTTCTTCTTTCTTTTATTGGAATTTCGTGCAGTGGATAAAAAGAATCCATAATTCTTTTTTGTGGTTTTATTAAATATTTTCTCATTCGTTATATTTTTTTATACAATATTTTTTAATATTTTTATCTATAGGATCCTATTTTTAATTGATAATTTTTTTTTATATTTTTTACTAGTGTAACGGTAATGATACGATAATATGATACAGTTTTGGCCATACCTTACTTTATCGATATGGTCGTATTTTTATCCATAATTTTTTTTATATTTTTCTAGTAAGGTAATGATACTGATAACAATAATAACATATTTGTGAATTTTGGTACAACTATATTTTTATCTATGTCGTATTTTTATCGATGGCTCAATGAGGATAATCGAATCTAATCTTTTTTATGCATGAGATTTTGGCCGTTGATGAAAATATGCTATGATTTTTGGATCATTTTTATACATTATTTTTTATTTTAACTTTTTTTTTAAAAAAAATCATTTTATAAAACTTGAAAAATCATTTTAGAAAAAATTAATCAGGAAAATAAAATTAAAAATAGGAGATCTTAATTCTAATAGCATATTTTAGGTTTTGCCAGTTATATTTCGATCGATATATGCACGAAAATGTTTTATGATTTTTGGATAATTTTTTATACATTATTTTCTTAGTTACCATGTCTGTCCTAACATTCTAATGAATTTATAGTAGTTTTGAAACCTTTATGAATCGTGAGAGAATATTGCAACTTTTGAAATGATAGAAATTTATTTGAAACAGAAGAAGTGCATTTTTTTTAAAAAAAATTAATTTAACCAAAATATAACAAAAAACTTTTCTTTATTTAGAAGGTAATGAAGATCCAAGACATCCCAAAATTTTTACAAAAACAAAAGGGTTGTTTGACGAGTTGTTTTGGAATAAAACCATGGAGTTCTAGAACGTTACGGTTTCTTGGCTATTCATATGTTTGGGGTGCAGGTTGTGTTGGGTTGGTTTGTTGAAACCTATGTTTGGGATGCATGTTGGGTCGGACTGTGTTTGTTTAGATTTTTTTTTATAACCGTTTTTTAGGATGTTTTTTTTCTTTCTAGATCTAATTTTTTTTACTTGATAATTGTTTGTTGAAGTTTCTATCAATATTTTAATCAATTATGTGGATCAACTGTTTCAATAATAGTTAAATATGGATGTGTAGTTTGTATAAGTATAATAATATATAATTCACTTAGTTCATTATAATGTAAAATTAAATAATATTAACAATGCCACATAATTTAAATAATTAATACTCCATTTCACAAAATATTCATAAAACTGTTTTAGAAATTAAAAAATTTGAAGTCTATTTGATAAATTAGAGAATCTAAAACTATATTTTATAAAGTATTCAAAAACCTATTTTTGAAACTCTGTTTTAGAGATTAAAAAAAATTAGAAGACTATCTAAGATAGTAGAAAAACTCTATTTCGCAAAGTATTCATAGACCTATTTTTGGAATTATATTTTACAAATTAAAATATTGGAGGTTTACTTAAGAGATTATGAAATTTAAATAAAATTGTTCACGGTATTTTAAAACATATTTCAAGGATTGAATTATAAAATTTGAATTCTCCTTTCCAACCTGAATTGGATTAAGCAGAATCTAATAAGATGCAATTTTTAGAAATTAAAATATTAGAAACTATATTTTGCATGATTTTTGAAACCTATTTCAAATATATAATGGATTAAAAAATTTGTTAGTAACCATTGTTTTTTTTTAAATTTTAACCTTTTAAAAATTTGACTAGGTGGTTGGGTGGTGATTGCACAATGGTTAGGTCGTCGTAGGTGGTTGTTGGGTGGGCAGGTCGTTGGACTGGTCATCAGGGTGGTGATGTCGTCGAAGTGGTCGTTTGACAGTTATGGCAGTAGTTGTCAAGTGGTCGAGTCGCTGGAGTCGTTGTCAGAGTGGTCAATATGATGGTTGAGTTGTCAGGTTAGGGTGATCGTCGAAGTAGTGATTGGGGTTATCAGATTGCTAGGGTGGTCGGGTCATTGAAGTAGTCACTAGGTGGTCATCGACAGTGATTACTAGGTGGTCAAATTTTTGGAGTGGTTGTCAACTATGGTTGTTTAGGTCGTGTGATTGTCAACTATGGTAATTAATGGTTGTTTAAGTAGTCGAAGTGGTTGTCAGATGGTTGTTGCCGGTGGTCGGACAAGGTGGTGATCGAGGCATCAAAGTATCCAGTTGTAGGGGTGGTCGAGTCACATGAGCGATCGTATAGAATTTTCATCGTAGTTATCGATAGAGGTAATCGTCGTGGTAGTCAGGTTTCCGATGTGGTGGTTGAAGTTTTCGTTATCGGTAGTGATCAGGCGGTTGTCATCAGAGTTAGTCGGGTTGTCGGAATTGTCATCGGAGTTGGTCGGGTCGCCGGTGTGATTATCGAAGTTGTCATCAGAGTTGGTCCAGTCGCCAGTGTAATCGTCGGAATTGTCGTTGTTGGTGGTCGTCGGAGTTGTCATCGGAATTGGTTAAGTCATCAGAGTTCTCATTATTGATAGTCAGTGAATTGTCGTTGAAGTTGTTGTCAAACTGGTCGTCGAAAATGGAAAATAATATGAAAGTGAAAAACATAGTACAAAACCTATAGAGTTGCATTGTAGTAACCATGCGGTTGTATTTCAAAACCAAAAGATTTGAACCGCTTGAATCAAATATGATTTTAGCTTTGAATCCAAAACCACCCCAACCTAAAATCATCAACCAAACACCCAAAAAGTTTTCATGGTTTGGTCATCTCTCCTTCTCGTTGTGTCACGTGGATCACCCAAAAGTACAATCAACTTAAATCAGAAGAAACAATAGCCATAAACCCTAACCCCATCTTTTTTCAGCAATTCTCTGTCATTGTCCCAATCAACAAATTAGGTTAAACCATTCATCATCTCTCCCAAATCAAAATGAATTTCACCGTTTACAATCGCACTCGCCGACAGCAGAAAAAGAGAGATGGAAATTGGGGCGAAGGGGAAGATTTGTGTAACTGGTGGCACTGGATTCATAGGCTCGTGGCTTGTCAAAAGGCTTCTTGAAGATGGTTACTCTGTTTCTACCACTGTGAGATCCGACCCGGGTACGCAGTTCCTCATTAATTCGTTTCTGTTTTGCCTTTTTTAGATTTCCATGTCTGTCTTTCAATATCTTATTGGATTTTATTTTTTTTGATGCTGATTGATCATCTTTGAACTGTGCTGAAACTCTCTGAGATTGTGAAAGAAATAAAGGTTAAATTATATTTTTGGTCCTGAATTTTGACGGTTTTTAGTTTATATACTTAAACAAAATTTAATACATCTCCAAATTTGATGTTATGTATCTGGTGCTGAAAGTCTTTGTAATTTCAATCTTAGTATCTAATAGTTGTCTCGTTAAACTAAATTATTTTGACGCTTTCTAGGAATGTTTAGGGCTTTGGTGATATAATTGTTAGAGACCTAATTTTTAGTTAAAAAAAGTTAGCTCCTTTTGTTAACCAATTGGTTTTTGAAAATTAAGTTTATAAATATCATTTAGTATTTAGTATTTTTTTGTTTTGTTATTTACTTTTTACCCATGTTTTCAAAAACTTATTTTTGTTTTTGGAATTTGGTTAAGAATCCTAATATTTTCTTAAAAAAGATGAAATCTATTTGCGCACAAATAATGAGAAAACAAGCACAATCTTTTAAAACCGAAAACCAAAAACTGAAAACTAAATGGTTATCAAAAGGGACCACAGCTTTCAAAAACTTATTTTTGTTTTTGGAATTTGACTGATAATTCAATTGTTTTCTTAAGAAAGATCCCATTGTAGAAAAATGTCGAGAAAACAATCACAATTTTCAACAATAAAAAACAGAAAATGAAATGATTATTAAACATGGCCTAAATTAAAACTATAAGAACCTAAGAATGAAATTGAGAATGAGAGGAACTATTAAAAACTTTTTAAAGTATGAGGATTAAATAGACACAATCTTAAAAATTCAAGGTTGTATCTAAACTTTTAAAACTATAAGAACTAAATAGACACAAACTTGTGGGATGTGGATGTGGAGATTAAATTTATCATTTGACAAGTATGGATTTCTGAACTGGCCATAGGAGACTTGTGTAATCTTAGAGATGGGTCATGCATTGGGATTTTTGTTTTATACTATGTAGTTTAATCATTTGAATGTTTTTGGGCTCTCTTGGTGCTTTCTTCCATGGATTCTTATTTCACTCTTATGACTTCCACCAAGGTTTATATGCATAGGTTTTCGGTGAAATTACTATGTGAGTTTGAGTTTGAAGTGAATTTTAAAATGGTAAAATAATTTAAAGTACGTATCAAAATTTTGACGGTATTTAGTTATATAACTTTTTTTTAATCCAACAATAAGTGATAGAGTAATTCGAACTTCTAACCTCTTGGTCAAAGACATATATCTTAACTAGTTGAACTACGTTTAAGTTGACAATATTTAATTCTATAACTATGACATCTTCTCAAATTAACGAAATGTTATTCCAACTTACTCAAATAGTGCGTTTGAGATAGTTTTTGGAAAAAGAATGAATTTTTAAATAAACTAATTTTTTTCTATAATTACCTCTAGAAGAATTACTAAAGTGTGCAAGTACTTTTTTTAAAATCTAAATAAATAAAAAACATTAAGAGCCTGTTTGGTAGGTAATCCGGATTCTGTTTTATGTTTTCAGATTCACTGAATTCAGTGAATACGTGTTTGGCAGACATGTTTTTGAAAACTATTTTCGGATTATGTGATCCAAATAGTAGAAATTCTGAAAACAACATTTTTATGTTTTCATTGTATCCAGATTCTGAATTTGAAATTTTAAAATGCAGAATTATTTTAAACAAAGATAAAAATCTTAATAAATATAGTATTTCATATTTATCAACTTAATTTACTTTTTTTAATTAAAATATGTATAACATAATATATTATAAATATAAAATATTATATTATAAAATAATAATTATATAAAATTTATATTAAAAAAAACATGTTCATAAATTAATTAATAATGTCTTATATTCAACTTAATATTTAGTTTTGCAACTACAACTAATTTTATGATCTATAAATACATTGTAGAACACATTTTAAACTACTGTTTAAAATGAAATCAATTTTCTAAATCTACTACCAAACACATATCTGAAAACATGAAATACAACTCTGTTTTCATTGAATCTCTTGTTTTCAAATTTCTGTTTTCGGATTGCCTACCAAACAGGCCCTAAAAAATCTTTGAATTCTCCCTTTGGAAAAAATACTTTAGAGATATTATCTAAAAAGAGACTTTAAAGGGTTTGACTTAAAATCTTCCAAATATATGTACTAAGAAAAGAAAACATACTTGTAATTAATAGAATCATTTTTGAATGTTGTGCAACCAAATAAATTTGTAATGTCTCCATCCTCCCTCTATTCATTACTTGTTATGTTTGCATCCTTTTAAAAGTGATTTGGGGTTCACCAACTTTAAAAAAATATTTATAAAGGCAAGAACATAGTGTGAACAAAGAGAGTATGATATTTTTGTATTAAAAATTTCCACATAAATTTGTTATTTACAAGCATACTTAAAAAATGTAAGAATTAAAAGCATTTTTAGTGGAGTATTTTTTTAAAAAGTGTTTAAACTAGAACGTTTTCCAAGTTGCTATTTAAATACAGTTTCTTTGCTTTCAGTCTAAAAACATTTCTAAGTGTTTTTGGAGAAACTAAAGGCTTTTCAATAATAATTTACTTAGGAGTTTTTTGTTTTATATTCGTGAGTGTTTAGGCTAGCTTGCACATACTTTGACTATTCTCACCGGATACTTGCTTGACTCTACTATGTTTGGTTATCAAAGTAACACCTAAGATATTAAATTCTAAGTAGATGGCCACTATAGCATGAACCTATTTCCTCGCCCTTTATTATTTACGTGGCCTTTTTGACAACTAGGTCAACTCTCATAATGGTTACTGGTTAGTTTGCTTTTTTAAAAGTAAGGATGACCTCGTGACAAAAATGAAAACGAAGGGTGAAACAATGAGTGAATAAACAATTTCTAGAGAACTCCTCGGGAGATATCATAAATTGTAGATTAAAAAAACAAAAGAAGAAGAGAGAACATGTATGCTTTTTTTGTAAACAAACAATTGACAACGTAATTGCTTTCAAATGCATTCTAAGATGTTGTGATCTTATGCAGGAGTTATCTAACATGATTTTCATTGTCAAAACTTATTTATATTTTAACAGAGAAGAGAAAAGATTATAGCTTCTTGACAAATCTATGTAGAGCGTCCGAGAAACTCCAAATATACAACGCTGATCTCAATGATCCAAATAGCTTTGCTTCTGCCATTGAAGGTTGCATTGGAGTTTTTCATGTTGCTACCCCAGTTGATTTGGAGGACAAAGAACCAGTGGATGTGGTGACAAAGAGAGCAATTGATGGAACATTGGGTATCTTAAAAGTTTGCCTGAATTCAAAAACAGTGAGACGAGTTGTATACACTTCCAGTGCAGCCACCATACAGTTTAGTCATAACAAAGTAGATTTTTTGGACGAAAGCTGTTGGAGTGACATTGATTACATTCATAATAACGCACCATTAGGAAGGTCATACCCAATCTCAAAGACATTAACCGAACGAGCAGTTCTCGAGTTTTCGCAACGATATGGATTGGAAGTTGTCACTATTCTTCCAACTTATGTTGTTGGTCCCTTTATTTGTCCTAAGCTTCCCAGCTCTGTTCGCACGGCAATGGCTCTGATTTTAGGTATTTGTTACGTTTCTTGTAGAAAGTATCTCATGTTCTTTGAATACATCTTACATTTGGGCCTGAAAAACTTCATTGAGAAGTTGGTGGATGTTATGTTAGAACTTTTATTAGAATCTACTTGCTAGATACATACATGATAGCTGCATTTTTATTAAAATATAAATTGTTTTAGAACTTTCGACTTGTTTATCTATTTAGTCTTTTAATTACATCTCTAAACTTTAAAACATTAATAACATTAATAAAATATTAATGTGACATGTTCATTAGATTAATTTTAGTTTACTTAACATTAGGTAACGTATATTTGAATAAACTAATGAACATGTTATATCAATATTTTATTATCAATAACGTTAACGATAAAGATGGAATAAAGGCCTAATTTAAAATTCATATGTGCAGGTAATGAAGCAGAATATGGATTGCTTTTAAAATCAAACATGGTGCATGTTGATGATGTGGCCAGAGCTCACATTTTTCTATTTGAACATCCAAATGCAAATGGGAGATATATTTGCTCTTCCCAATCAATCACATTGGAAGATTTGGCCAAATTCCTCTCTGCTAAGTACCAGGAATTTCAGATACCATCTCTAGAGTGAGTTTATCTAATATTGGTTTAATTTCCATAATCATTACAAACCTTCTTCTCCTTTATAATATGGTTAAAAAAAAGGGCTAAGTAATAAATTTAGGTCATGGGGTTCGATAGTCGTACTTATTTAGTCATTAAAATTTTAAGATATCCAATTCTATTCTTGAATTTTGAGGTATTATTCTCGGTTTAGTCCTTACTATGCACTATTAATTAAATGATAATGTGACATGTTTATTGACAACAAATAATGACTAATTAATTTAACACAATGTGGTGGACACATGACGAAAGATAAATTAAAATACTCTCTGCAATGACTACCATTTTTCAAAAAAGACATATCAAATCTACTTTATAGATTGTATCACTTAATTTGCTCAATTTTTGTAATCATTTGTCAGCCACACCTATATTTGTTCAATAAGCATGTCACACCATCATTACAACAATTAGAATTTTTTCGAGTTTCTAGCTAAATAGACTCGATTATTAAAGTTTAGGGATTTGAAAGAAAAAGACATGCTTTAGTTTATTCTTCATACTTTTGCTGCAGGTCTTTGAAAGATGTCAAAGGCTACCTATTCACATATGCTTTGTCGAAGAAGCTTTTGGACACTGGTTTTCAATACAAGTATGGGATTGATGAAATGTTTGATGGAGCAATTCAAAGCTGCAAAGAGAAGGGTTATCTTTAGCTTATGCTTAGTAAAAGCCCTTGATTGCAAAAAGAGACAAAGAAGTTTGGTATGACTGACTAGTTTTTCTAGGCTTTAGACTTCATAAGATTTTACTGTTCTGTGCTTGCAAGAACTATCTTAACAATTTGTTTGGTTACTTCTTAGATTTTATGAGCCAAAAAGTTTAGTGCACACTTTTATTGTGGATATTCTAATACAGCCATTGTCATAGCAGAAATACAGCTACATTTCATATCTAATAGGAATGAGCCACCACCTTTCGGGACTTGAATGTTGATCTTTATCCCTTTACTAAGGGTTTTTTCTTTTTGTTTTTTTTTTTTATATATATTTTTTATGAGAATTCATAGTCTCCCTCTGACAAAGGATTTTTTTTGGCTAAAGAGTGAGAAGTTTTTGGAATTATTTCTCTCGCTTGACCATTTGTATGTATATGCAATCTCAATTCATGGATCTCTAAGTTTAGGAAATCAAAATAAATTAGAGGACCAAACCATTTACTCTTTTTTCAAACTTAGTTGCTTTTAGATGATATGATTGAATTCAGAATGACATAAACCTCAATTCTAGATTTGAAGGTTTTAACAAGAGCATACGACTATGTTGGGGATCCCTTTGGTCGTACCGTTTTGTTGTGTTCTGTGAAGAAGGATAGCTGAAGACCTTGATCCTATCCTATGGTTGTGTGACCTTTGCTAGGGTAGTTTGGAGCTATTTCTTTCTTCAACTTTAGCTATGTTGGAACCTTGGATAGTAGGGAGTTGTTCATTGAGCTTCTCCTTGGGTTGTCTTTTCATGGAAAAGAGGTATTTTTGTGGCAATTTGGGGTGTGTGCTATTTTGTGCGGATTGTGGCGGGAGAAATAATAGAAGTGCTATTTTGTGGGGATTGTGGCTACAGAGAAATAATAGAATCTTTCAGGGGAGAGAGGTGTAACACCCCAGAACTCCAGAACCTTTTTATTTTTTTGTTATGAGTTAATTCATTGGAAATTAAATTAATTGGGCCTTGGAGTTTTTG
This sequence comes from Trichosanthes cucumerina, assembly GCA_036507285.1. Classification (NCBI taxonomy): domain Eukaryota; kingdom Viridiplantae; phylum Streptophyta; class Magnoliopsida; order Cucurbitales; family Cucurbitaceae; genus Trichosanthes; species Trichosanthes cucumerina. Next base: position 71,583,957 of record CM071840.1, on the reverse strand, counting down.
TAACTTAATGATAGATCTTGCAAATTGAGAATTTGGTATAATTAAAGGCCTTTTTAAAGCATTTAAGTGAGCTTAAGGGCATTTTTTGTAGTTATAAGTTGGGGGAGGGGCATTTAGTAATTTTCACTTAAAGAAAGGAAATTAGGGTTCTCTTCTTAGTGAGACACGTTTTACGAGGCACCTTCATCTCCTTCCCCTCACACACGCATCTTGTAGCCACCGGAGGGAGTGGTGGTCTTCGAGCTGCTGCCGTCCACGCCGGTTCCTCCTTGCCATTGCCTACGTTCAACCGAAACTCCACTTGAAGTCGCCACGCCATTCACGTCTGCACGCTAGGGGTCTCGCAACTGCCGGACGCCTTGCCTCGTCGCCTGTTCGAGTCGCCGCAAATCCTTAGCCTTTCAAGCGTCCGACCGCTGCGGTCTGCGAAGCCACATCGCGTCGATCCAGATCTGCAGAGGTCCTCCCCAGTCGTCAGCCTGGTAGCTACAAAAGGCGTCGACGCTTGAGTCCGAGTGTCGCTCGCGCCGTCGGTCACCCTCATTTGCAACACTTGAACCGAACGCAAAATCGTGGGCTTGGTTTGATGGGTTCACCGTGTTTTCCGTCGGTTCTCACCAAGACGCCACCGGTTTCGAATAGATCGCCTCACCAACAATCCAAAACTGGTACTCACGCGTTGTCGCCACGCCACCACCCGACCAGGCCAACGCCGTCCGCTTCTGGTTAACTCCGCTTTGACCGATTTACCTACGAGCTCGTTTTGGACCTTCGTTATGGTAAATTCAAATAATTATTTCAAGTTATTTCAAATAATTCATTACAGACTTCTTATTTGAGAAGTTGTGTTTTATTAGGAAATCAAGTATACCAAAGGTGAGTAAAAGACTTTGAAGCGATTTGAAATCACAGGATTAAGGAAATGTTCGAGCTCGTTTTATCGAAGAACTAAGTCAAGGTAATTAATTAGGATTTAAGGACGACCTCAAGTTCTTGTAATTTAAAGTTCATTGGGTGTTTAATTTTAGAAACTGTTTGTTGGACAGGTTTGGAAAGTTCATTGAGATAGGAATGGAATTCTTAGAAATTTTTGGAGCTGAAGTTTAGGTAAGGGAACCCACACCAAACTCTGGAATTTAGAATTTAAGAATTTGTTGAAAAGTCTGATTTGAAATGCCATGTTGGGACTGAAAAGACCTTTTGACTGCCATGAAAGATTTTGTATAAATGTGATGATTTGTTTGAAAGGGTTTGTCTTAGATGCTATGATTTGGTGGGATTGATGTCTAATCCAAAGATCATGAATGTCATGTCGTGTTCTTTTGAAATTAAGCGTTTTGTTCTTATATATGTTTATGCCATGAAACTCTTGCACAAATATGTATTACTATTTCATTTGGGACCCTGAGCAGTGTATCTTGAAAATGTTTACAAAGGTTGTGGTGAAATTTTCTTGATAGTATTGATATTATATCTTATGAATGAGTTTGAGTCGACTCGAATTAGAGGCCATGTTGTGGAAGAATTTAATTGTCCACTAAAGGTCGAAGAGAAATTTTATAAAATAAGATGCTTACGAAGGCCGTGACAATTAAACTTCCAATATATATATATATATATATATATGTACGTACTTAATGCTATGAAAGCCATGAAAGACTTAGAGTCGACCCAAACTAAGAGGCCATGGATCAGGAAGTCTCAATTTTCCACTAATAGCCGAAGAGAAAAGCCATGAAAAATGTTTTGTTTATGGGTCCCACTTAAAGCCATGATTTGCTTGCCAACATGTTTCTTTTATCCCCGATAATGAGATCTGTTACTGAGTGTTATGTATGTAATACTCACACTTTCTTTTCTCTAAAAAAAAAATGTTTTCAGGTAAGGGCAAAGGCAAGCTGGTCGAATGACGAGGGGCGCTACATTGGCCATGGGATGAGAAGTTACTTCTGGATTTCATGTTTTATTCTTACATTTATTTTCGTTTTCTAGCATTTCGTTGTTTGAGTGTTCTACTCTTTTAAAAAAAATTGGAGGCCATGACTAAGTTTGTTTTCCTTTTGAAATAACCTTATTTTATCGTTCGTTGTTTCGAGATCCCAATAAACCAACTGTTTTGTTTTCTTCAGTTTCTACGTGGTTTTTGTTTTAAAAATTGAGGTCTCAAGTCATGCATGTCAAGTAAAGACTCTAGGAAGAGGGTCATAAAGTTAGGGTCTTTACAAGAGGTCTCTTCTTTGGAACTATGGTCTCTTGCTAAATTCTATGTTTCTCTTTAGGCCTTGGTGTCGAGGTGTTTTTGTAATTATTCTCTAAGTCTTATCTTGCTTAACTGGAGCCCCTTTTTTTGTAGTCGGCTTCCTTTTGTGGACTTTGCTTTTATGTATGCACGTGTATTTTTTCATCTTTCTCAATGAAAGTTCGATTTTTCATCCCAAAAAAAGAGCAAACGACTCTCTCAGGATAATTAAGGACTGGTTGAAAAGAATCAGGCACGTATCTGTAAGGTTTTGTTTTGTTTTTTTTTTGTTTTTTTTTGAAAAGCTGTAAGATTTTGTTAATAGATAAAATTTCACCATTTTTTTTTTCCTGCACCCTAGTCCTTTTCAATTCTCTAATGCTTCTTGAAAACATTTTTTTTTTAAAAAATTTAACCCTTCTTTAGGGATAACTCTGTTTGCTAGAATTTTACCATCGAGGAAGGAAAACAAAAAGAGAGTTTGAAAGGTCGAAATTATGAATAAAATTAAAAACAACCACAACATTTCAAAGAGGGTGTGTCCTTGGTAAATAAAACAAGTTATATCCTTATCAAAGGATATAATCTAAATATGAAGTGATTTAACTATTAGAATTACCATAAATTAATGGTCTATAAACATACGATTTTGTTTTTTACTTGTTGCTCTCTATAATGTTTACATACTTTCAAGTTCGTTTAGTCTATGGCGGAAGTGTTGCGTTTGTAGTTTAGGCCTCATTTGATAACTATTTGTTTTTACTTTTTTTGTTTTTAAAAATTATGCTTATTTTTTCACACTTTTTCTTCGTATTCTATAGAATGATTTCCATCTTTCTTGAGCACCCATTTGAGTTTCTAGCTAAATTTAAAAAACAAAAACAAATTTTTGAAAACTATTTTTTTTAGTTTTCAAAACTTAGCTTGGTTTTTGAAAACGCAGACCTTAGTAATCTGTCCTATTTTTGGGAGACAAGGGTTAGTTACACTTTGAGTTTGAGCACAAGGAAGAGCACGAATTTGTCTTAACCAAACAACTCTTTGTTGAGTTCAAAATAATTGAATTCATTGTTTTTCTAAATTAGCTATTTTCTCAACCATAAGTGCATATTTGGAAGTGATTTTGAAATGGTTAAAATTATTTGTTGTATTCAAAATCACTCCAAACGTGCTTTTAATTATTCAAAATCAAGTTTGGGATGAAAACCACATTTAATAGTGTAAAATTAAACACCATTTGATTTTGAATGATTAAAAGCAATTAAAGTAATTTTAAATATGACAAAGTAATTTTGACTATTTCAAAATCACTCCCAAACATGCACTAAAACTTCCGCACACAAGAAAAAAAAATGAAAAACTTCGACCAAAGAGAAAAGTTATACATTAGAGAATTACTGAAGGAAGCAGACATAATATGATTGCCTTCTAATAACCGTTGGAGGGAGGTTTGGAAATTTGCATGCCTCTACTAACCTTCACATACAAATTCGAAATGCTTTTGTATTTTCACTCTCATACATTCAATTGTGTAAGACTATCAATAATTAACTACCAGTCATATTCTCGCGATCTCTTTTAGTAATTTCTTCTCATTTGAGGATATTTTAGCCCTATGCTTTTAAATTTTCATTATTTTAATTTCTCTATCATTTAAATAAAATTTACTAAACATCTCTAGTACTATAGACACAACTCTTGCATCAAATATTCTAAGGGAAGATGGTAGATGGGATGAAGAACGAATTAGACAATATTTACTGTAATTTTCTTTACTATAATTTACTTTCTCAAAAATAAAAATCCAATGCAACAAATTATCTGTACATAGCTACATTTAAAAATATGAATCACATAAAATCCATCTAGGATTATTTTCATCTTTCTATTTTTCAATAAAAACAATGCATTAAATATTTAACCCAATTCATGTTTGTAACATATATAACTACATATATCGTCCACCTCAAAAAAAAAAAAAAAAAAAAAATCACACACCTCCATGTCATAATATCCCATGTGTTTGTTAAACCTAAAGCAGCAGATAATTGAAGAGTATCACAGAAGAAAATTATCACAGAAGAAAATCACACACAGTATTTACGTGGTTCACTAACGTTGTGTTAGCTACATGTGTGAGAACATGTATATAACTCGACTGACATATCGAATGTATTAACGATAAAGAGATCTGTGATTCGAATGCCTCCAACCTTCTATTGTGTATTCAAAGAAAAAAAAGTATCATGTAATATATTTATTCGGCTACACTTATGTATCAATTGTTATTGTTTGGTTTCTCTTCAAATGATGACATAGATGTTGGAGTAAGTTTTAACCAAAGGAAAAAATTGAAAATTCTAAAGCAAAACCCTAGCTAAAATATGGGGACTAAAACTGTAATTTAGGGCATGTTTGGTATGCAATCTAAATTCTATTTTATGTTTTTGAATTCACTATGTGTTTGGCAGATGTGTTTTCGAAAACTGTTTTCGGATTCTGTGATCCAAATAGTAGAAATTCTGAAAACAACATTTTTATGTTTTCATTGTATTCAGATTCTGAATTTAAGATTTTAAAATGCAGAATTATATTAAATAAAGATAAAAATCTTAATAAATATAATATTTCATGTTATAAACTCAATTTACTTTCGTTAAATTAAAATAGGTATAATATTATATATATATATATATATATATATATTATAAATTATATAATATTATATTATAAAATGATAATTCTATAAAATTGATAAAAATCATGTTCATAAATTAATTCATAATGACTTATATTCAATCTAATATTTAGTTTTGCAACTACAACTAATTTCATGATTTATAAATATGTTAAAAAATATACTTTAAACAACTATTGAAAATGACATCAAATTTTTAAATTTGCTACCAAACACAAATCTGAAAACATGAAATACAACTTTGTTTTCATTAAATCCCTTGTTTTCAAATTTCTGTTTTGAGATTGGTTACCAAACAAACCCTTTTAACTTTTCTTGTTTTTCTATCATTAAGGAATCAAGCCTTCAAGATCTGACCCACTGACCACTAGACCACCACCTCCACTGCTTTCATATAAATGTAATATGAACGTAGCAGTAATCAGGGCGATTGTTAGGGACACTAATGGTAACATGATATTGCTCGCAACGAATAGTAGTTACCTAACCTAACTTTACATGGAATTGAGAATGTGGAGGCCCTAGCCTTAATAGAAGAAATTTACAAAGTACACGAAGTCGACCTCCCCTTCTTTATAAGGGGAGGTCAATTCTTCGATCCTTTGGAATATGATGTCTGGGAAAGGACAGATTTGTAAACGAGCTTCAGTCTTTTGTCGATGTTCTTCGAGACAAACAACACTGTGTGGGATGGTGGAAGGTTTTCTTTTTTCAAACTGTCGATGGAATATAGCAGCGCATGAGCTTGCATGAAGGACCAAAACACCTTGAATTTGGGTAGAAGAATACCCCTAGTTGATTAATGTCGTCAAATCTTGATGCACCTCTGATTTTAATTTTTGTTTGGTGCTTCTATTCTTGTTTTTCTTTTGCATTACTAAAAAAAGAAATCTTTTTCTGATTGTTGGTCTATAGTCGTTGTCCTTCGATTGCTAGTCTCCAGTTGTCGTGGGGATCGTTGTTCACTTTCGTTGGGGAAGATGGTTGTCAGTGGTCGTTTGCTGATTGTCAATGCTAGGTATATTAGAGTACATGGGGTTCTGATAGGACTCAAAATGTACCTATATTTTATACCTATTTCTTGCTAGGTTATTACATTTTATGTGCTTAATTGTTTATTTTGTAGGTATTTCGAGCAACAAGGATAATTTGGATCAAACAAATCTAAATGGGGTTAAAACGAGCGAAAACGGAGGTCATTTGAGCAACCGAGCAACAAATAGAAGTGAAATGACCAAAATACCCCTGACGAGAGTGTTAAGACGCTGGTCGAAGTATCTAAACATTGAAAAGAGCATCGATTTGCATAAAAAGAAAATTTTTCTCTAGGCCCTCATTCTTTAATTCTTTCTTTAGTTTTCGGTTGGTTAGATCGATCCACAGGATTTAGAAGACTCAGTTCAATGTCTCGCTAAGGAGATTTATGTTTAATTCCATATGCATTCAGTAGCTTACTCTCTCTTTATCTTACCCTCTTGTTTAGATTTTAGTCTAGCTGTCTGTGGTTCGACTCGATAATTTTATTTGATGGAGTCCTTGACAAGCTCCATTCAGGTTCTATCTCAAAACTAATTGGCAAGGAGAGCAATAACCTCATGTATCTTATAAATTGTAAGGTCACTCTACATTTTTCCAATATGGGATCCTCAATCTATCCCCTCGAGATGGTGCCTCTTTGAGTTCACCATTGTTGGATCAAATCTCAATTTCAATTTGTTTTGGATTGAATACCTGTTTGTGTTTTATGAGCTTTGATACCGTATTAGATTACATAGGGTTCCATCTTAAAATCAATTGACAATGAGAGTAGTTCATGTATGTTATAAATTGTGAGATCACTCTACATTTTTCTAATGTGAGATCCTCAACATGTTCTCAAGATGGTATCTCTTTTGTGATCACCATTCTTGGATCGGATCCCAATTTATATAGGATACATGAACTATTCCTCTCATATTCAATTGGTTTTGAGATGAAACTCTATTTAATATTCTAATATAGTATCAGAGTCCATAAAACCCAAATGGGTATACGGTCCTAAAAAAATGAAATTGAGATCAGATAAAAAAATGGTGAACCCAAAGAGGTACAATCTTGAGAGGGCATGTTGAGGATATTACATTGAAAAAAATGTAGAGTGACATCACAATTTATAAGATATATGAGCTACTCTCTCTTGCCAATTGATTTTAAGATGAAACCTATGATATATAATAAAATAAAGATGAGGGCATGCATGAGATGAGAGAAAGAAGGAGAAGAGATAAGTTTTTTATAATTATTATTTACTATTTTTAATTTCAACATCAACATTAAAAGCAATAAAAAAATACTTTATAATTACTATACAAAATGAGAAAAGTAATGTTGGAGACCTTTTAAACCTACTTATAATTTGGGATTAAAAGAGTACATTTCCAAACCTTAAGCCTAACTAACCCACCTAAAATGTTAAGGAGTTGTTTGGGATGCAGGTTCGGAATCAGAATCTTGGGAATCAGAAGCCTAAAATGTTAAGGAGTTGTTTGGGGTGCAGGTTCGGAATCAGAATCCTGAGAATCAAAAGGTTGGGGTTTATCCTGAGGGGTTCTGAAGCCTGGTAATTAGACAACTGTGTTTGAGGTGTAGTGTTCTGAAGTCTGGGAATCAGAAAACTGTGTTTGGGGTGAGTGTTGTGAAGCCTGGGAATCAGAGAGCTGTGTCTCAGGTGCAGTTTTCTGAACTCTAGGTTTGGTACAGTTTTATTTCACCTTTTTTCTTTTAGCTATTTTATTCATTTCAAATTTTTGTAATTGATCTAATGTGAATTGTAGAAGCTAATGTCTAACATGGATATGAAGCTTTCAATTTAGGTTGTTCTTGAAGAATAAAAAAGGAGTTCTAAACCTTTAGAACAATTTTTAGCATTTAGACCTAACCCAACTATTTGGGTTGCAAATATCTTCAACTCAAAAACCCCTAATTAAGTGATGAACCCAAATCTAACACAAAACATTTGGGTTGGGTTGGTTTAGGTTGATATGTAATATAAATAAATAAAAATATATATATAATTTAATATTGAATTAAGATTAGAAACTTCATTTTAATTTATATTATGAATTTTTATCTTCCAAAAGACTCAAAAACTTGTTTTAAAAAGTTATTGAAGAATAAATTATCTAAAAATAATTATAAAATTAAATAAATATATGTACATATAGTTGTAATATAAGTAAAAAATATTTTTCTAAAATTAATATGAAGTTTAGGTTGGTTCAGTTCGAGGTTCAACCCAAACTAATTTTTCGTGAGTCCCACGAACCAATCCAACTCATAAAGTTTTTTTTAACCCAACCCAAATCGTAGAATTGGGTTGGGTTGATCGGGTTCTTCGGGTAATCCGATTTTTTGAACACCCCTACCACGAGTTTACACATACAGATACACCGCCCAAAAGTGTTGCAACTGACATGAAATAAAAGGACATAAAACACTTATGTGCGAATGAAAAAAAAATATTTCATTTTTTCTAACTTTTAAAAAAGAAATTACAAAATTGAGCAATTTGAGTGTACATTAAAAAAATAAAAAATACCAAGTTGTTTTTCTTCTATTTTTTTTAAAAAAAATTTCACAAAATACAAAGGTTTTGAGAGTAACATAAAAAATTGTTCAGTAACCATTTTTTAGTTTTATTTCAACTTTTTTAAAAATTGACTAGATTGTCGGATTGTTTGAGTGGTCGAGTTGATGAGGTGGTTAGATTGTCGAGGTGACCGCTGAATTTTTGGTTGTCGGTGGTTATCGGCTCGTCAGAGTTGTTTTTGAAAAGGTCATTGAGGCAGCCGCCAGTGGTGGCGAGTCGTCGGTGTGGTCGTCGGAGTTGTCGTTATCTATAGTCGTCGGAGTTGTCACTGGAGTTGTTGTCGAAGTGGTGGCTGAAAAATAGAAACGATAAATGGAAGAGGAAATGGGAAACCAAGTGGTCGCAAGAGGTAGCCGTCAACGGTGGTTGAGTCCCTGGTGTGGTCGTTGTAGTTGTCGTTTCGGTGGTCGTTAGAGTTATCATCGGAGTTATTGTCGAAACGGTCACCGACAATGAAAAATGAAAAATTGAAGAAGAAATGGAAAATCAAGTGTTTGTCGAAGGTAGTCGTCAGCGGTAGTCGAGTCGCCGGTGTGGTCGTCGGAGTTTTCGTTGTCGTTGGTGTCGGGTGGTCGCTAGAGTTGTTGCCAAAGTGGTCGTCGGAGTTGTCACCGGAGTTGTTGCCAAAGTGGTCGTCGGTACGGTCGTCGGAGTTGTCGTTGTCGATGGTCGTCGGGTGGTCGCTAGAATTTTTACCGGAGTTGTCGAAATAGTCGACAAATGGATGAGAAAAATATGGAACAAATTCCATGGGATTGCACTGTTGTAACCCATGAGGTTGTACTGTTGTAACCCATGGGATTTGGTTTCAAAACCAAGGATTTGAAACACCTTGCTCCAAACATGGGTTTGGATTCAAATCCAAACCCATCCAAATCCAAACCCATGTCCAAACACATCCTAAGGGGTCGTTTGGTTTAATGTTTTATTGGATGCCCATGGGTAATAGATGCATGAGAATAAGATATCTAGGAATAATAAATGTCTGGGAATAAGATGACTGCATTTGGTTCTACTTGAGAATGGTATAAGATTTTTATGTAAACAAGTGATATTTATATTTGTTTGATGAAATTAAAATTTATTTTATGAGATTAATCTTATAAATCTTATATAATTACGATATATTATTAATAAAATAATAAAATTGATTTTTAAAAAATTAATTAATTAATATTTTTTAATAAAAAAAATAATTGTTAATTGATCACAAATAACTCATGAATAATTAATTATAATGATTATCCTTGCCATAAATTAATAATATTTGCAATTAATTGATTAAATATAATATTAGTTATTGATTTAATATTTTCCTAAAGAATTTTATGCTTGTTTTATGAAAATTAATGGTTAATTGGTCACAAATAACTCATAAATAATAAATTATAATGATTATCCTTACCATAAATTAATAATATTTATAATTAATTGATTAAATATAATATTAATTAGTGATTTAATATTTTCCTAATGAATTTTATAATGAATATTTAGGCTTGTTTTATGAAATTAATTCTAAAAACATTATTTTATTAACTAATCAAAATTAATGTTAACTAATGAATATTTAGGCTCACAAACTTTGTTCCAAACAAGAAGATTTAAAACCCTTACTTATTCTCATCCTCAAAACTTTATACCAAACGATCCTTAAAAGCTCAAGGGAACACAAAGGTAATTTTTCCATTAAAAAATCACATCAAAAGCTTATCTTAAATATCATAAATAACTTATGAAGTTAGAATTTCTATCACCCTCCATCCATTCTAGAAATGTTAGATATAAACTTAAACAAGAGTTTAAGTATAGAATAGAAACAATTACTAAGAATGTAAGTTAGAAACAAAGATGTGTCTTGATTTAACTAGGTGTAAGCCACCTTTCCATGAGTAAAAGACTAATTTTCTATCAAAATTAAATGAAGGTTCATTATGGAACTACAAGAACTATCCTTCTCATCAAAGGGTTGGTTTCCCATTTTTATTGTTTGGTCGTTTAGTCCTTTTCTCTTGAAGTGTCAACCTCCTGAAGTAGATCGAAGCCATAAACCACAAACAATCTTCGATTACAACAAATTTTTGTCATAATCGAAAGCAACAAAGTAGAACATATACTTTGTTTTAAGTTATTTTTTATTTATTAATTAATGATATAATATAAATATTTTAATTAATTAAAATATTTTAAAAATTACATCTAATATTTTTGTTGTAAAACTGGGACGAAAAATCGAGCACCAAAACTTTACCAAATCATATAATAATAATAATAATAATAATAATAAAAGTATTGTGGAAATGGAATATATATAATATAAATAAAAGATAGTGGAGTTTTATGGCAAATTAAATAAGAAATAAAATTGAGAGAAAGTGGGAGAGAAGAAAGGAAATTGGAGAGAAATTCACCCAATTGTAATCTTTATTTTATCCATCAAAAGCTACTATTTATAGGCAATTTGGAGAGTATAATGTGGTCCATTTGGACACCAATTTATGGCCTTTGTTGGACACATGAGAGGCACTTTGGCTATGGATAATTTGCCACATGGCATGGAAATCAAAGGGGCATGTGAAATGAGCATTTACATGATAATGTTTACAATACTCTCCCTTAAATGTCCATTTATATAAAATATGTTTAGTTAAAATCTTACTAGAGAAAACCCCAATGGGAAGAAAAACCCTAGTGAAGAAAAAAAAGTACATATTTTATATAGTTTACTATTATACCATTCACTCCCCCTCATGGAGACATCATCCAAAGTCTCTAAGTCGCCACATTCCAATGTTATGTACTAATTTCTTAAAGGTTGCAGTTGGTAATGCTTTCGTAAATAAATCTGCCAGATTATCCTTCGAACAAATTTGTTGTACATTGATGTCGCCATTTTCTTCAAGATCATGAGTGCAGAATTTTTTTTGTGAGATATGCTTCGTTCTATCTCCTTTGATATACCCTCCTTTGATTTGAGCTATACATGTTATGTTGTCTTCGTATAATATTGTCGGAGGATGTTTACTAGAAGATATGTCACATGTTTCACGAATGTGTTGAGTCATTGACCTTAGCCATACACATTCTCGACTTGTCTTTCGTGAATTGCGAGGATTTCAACATGATTCGAAGAAGTGGCCATGATGGTTTGTTTCACTGATCGCCATGATATAACAGTACCTCCACATGTGAATAGATAACCTGCTTGAGATCTAGTTTTGCGTGTATCAGATAAATATCCAAAATCTGCATAACCAACTAGATCAAAACTGGATTTGTTAGAATAAAATAAACTCATATCAATCGTCCCTCGAAGATATCGGAGTACATGCTTAACTCCGTTCCAATGTCTTTTTGTAGGACATGAACTATATCTAGCTAATAAATTTACTGAAAATGCAATATCTGGTCTTGTGTTATTAGCCAGATACATAAGTGCACCAATTGCACTAAGATATGGTACTTCAAGACCAAGTAGTTCTTCATTGTCATCTTGAGGTCGAAAATGTCTTTCTCTACATCCAGTGAACGAACTTCCATTGGAATGTTCAATGGATGTGTTTTATTCATATAGAATCTTTTTAAGATTTTCTCTGTATAAGTTATTTGATGAACAAATATCTCATCTGTTAAATGTCCAATTTGCAAAGCAAGACAATTTTTTTTTTCCAAGATCTTTCATCTCAAATTCTTTCTTAAGATATTCTATTACCTTAGATAACTCTTCAAGAGTTCCAATTATATTTAAGTCATCAACATATACAGTTATAATAGCAAATCTTTTCTGAGATTTCTTTATAAAAACGCACGATGGATTATTTTGATATCCTTCTTTCAACAGATATTCACTCAGTCGGTTATACCATATTCGTCCTGATTGTTTTAATTAGGGGTGTACAAATAACCCGGTAACCCGAGCAACCCGGACTACCCAATGCAAATCATAAGGGTTGGGTTGGGTTAGGTTTTTTTTCGGTTTGGGTTGGGTTAGAAGTTTGGAGAACCGAAAAGTTCGGGTCGGTTCTCAGGTTGAGCTTTTTAGGCTCGGGTTGACCCAACCTAACCCAAATTTTATATTTATTTTATTTTTTTAATTACATATATACTTATAAATGAATTATTTGTCAATTTTTAATGTTTTTCTTCTAAACTTCTAATAAATGTTAAAATGTTTTGAAATTTGAAGTTTGATATTTGAATTTTATGTGATTTTAGTTATTAATTCAAGAAAAAATATTTTAAATAATTAAAAAATTATAGTAAAAAATAACCCGGCGACCCAACCCAATATTAACTCAACTCGAAAATATTGGGTTGGGTTAGGTTGGGTTACTCTCATGAATAGGGTTGGTTGGGTTGAAGAAATGACCAACCCGAATTTTTGGGTTGGTCCAAAAAATTCCCTCAACTCAACCCAACCCAACTTATGTACACCCCTAGTGAGGTGTTAATAACTTCTCCAACTTCTTGTTTGGTTGAAGGAGTTATTAACTCCTTCTTGTGGGTCCCACAGATTTATTAAGTTCTTGTGGGTCCCACAGATTAACTCGTTTCCCAACTCATTCTTATGGGCCTCACACTCCTACTCCCTACAACTCCTTGCCCCAAACACAGTTTCTCATAACTCCAAAGTAAACAAATCTGCACCCCAAACACAGACTTCTAAACTCCTTAGATTTCAAAACTCTTTTTTCAACTTCTACTCCCTACAACTCATACTCCCCCAACTCCTCAATCCAAACGACCCCTAAAAGAAAATTAAACATAATGTTTTGGGACCAAAATGATGTTTTAATTTAAAATGAATTATTTTTAAATTCATTTCTAATTTAAAAATTAATGAGAATTATTGAATTAAAACTTGTTTTTAGAAATATTTTTCTTTTTTAGTTCAACAACAACATTTGGAGAGTTGAGGTTTTTTTTGGAACATCTTAGATTATGAAAGATTAAAATTAAAAATTTAACCCAATGTGCGTGCGAGTAAAGGAAACTTTTAATCCATATAATGACCTCTGTAACTTTATTGAATACAATTCCTAAGAACTTGATTCATATGTTTCTGGTATTTTAAATTCTTCTGAGATTTTCATATAAATATCATTATCCAGAGATCCATATAAATACGTCGTGACTACATCCATTAGATACATATCAAGTTTTTCATATACAGTTACACCAATTAAATATTTTAGTGTTATTGCATCCACCACTGGAGAATATGTCTGCTCATAATCAATACCAGACATTTGCGAGAATCCTTGTGCAACAAATCTCGCTTTATATCTTGTGACTTCATTCTTTTCATTTCTTTTCCTTATAATACCCATTTGTATTTCACAGGTTTGACACCTTCTGGTGTCCAGACTACTGGTCTGAAAACCTCATGTTTTGAAAGTGAGTTCAATTCTGCTTGGATTGCTTCTTTCCACTTCAACCAATCCTTTCTACGTTGACATTCTTCGATAAATTTTGGATCAAACTCGTCACTTTCATAAATAATATGGTGAGCAACATTATAAGCAAAAATGTTGTCAACAATGATATCATTTCGGTTTCATCTCTTTCCTGTTGTACCATAGTTTATAGAAATTTCATTATTATCTTCAAGCGTTTGATTTTCATCAATACTCTTTTGAGTAGCTTTGTATTCTGGATTTCTTTTGGAACATCCATACCTTTTATTGAATCATTTTGATTCTCAACTACTTTTCTTTTTCGAGGATTTTTATCTTTGGAACCTATTGGTCCTCTCAACCCTTAAATCATCAAGTTCCTTTCTAAATCTTTTGAAAATCATTCACTCAAGGTCCTCGAAAAACCCTTTGAAATCTTTATTTTCTAAATTCAAGTCTTAAGCATGAGTCTTGGAAATTCGCCCTTTGAAATAAATCCTTGACTTTCAACCTTTTTAAAATAAATCTTTCAGAAACCGTGTTTACTCCTCTTTTCAAGATCATTTGTAGAAAAGATCCCTTACCTCAGCCTTAGCTTAAAACTCCTCAAGCTTCGCTCCTAACTCAGTGTTCATCACAATCGTGTTTAATACGCCGGATCCCTAATTCCATTTCATCAATTCCTTAATTAATCAACATAAGCACAACTTAGAGTCTACATAGCAATTAGTTGGAACATCAAGTAATAATCAAGCGAAATTACCCAACCGGAGGCTGAAAACGAACTCGGGGAATTAAAACAGGTGGGCCGGAAACAGCGACTCGCGGCGGTGGGCGCGTGTGGCGGCGGCGTGTGTGTCGAGCATCTGCGCGCGTCTGCGGCGCGTGAACGTCGATTCAGCGTGAACGTCGTGAGCCGATCTATCCAAAACCGGTCCTGAAACTTCAAAAACCGATCGAAAAGTGATGAACCGACCGAACCAAAGTGATGAACCGATCCGGTGGCTTGCGATCCGGCGAGTACGACGTCTCGCAGCGCGCGCGCGGCGCAGCTTCAACCACCGGCGGCTTTGCGTGATGGAGTGTCGCGCGCTCAAGCTCAACGGAAGCGACGATCGCTTCGATCGCCGCAATCGACGGCGGGAGTTCGCGTCTCGGTGGCCGCCGACGGTTGAATCTGCAGCGGCCTCGAGCTCGACAAAAAGACGGCGACTTCGGCAATGGTGGTGGTCGTCAACCCGACACCCGACGCGGTGGCGGGTGGTCGGAGCGACGCAAGTCCGGCAGCGTTCGACGTCATTGAAGCTTCCTCTGGCGAGTGGTGCAAGGGCGCAAGGCGAGAGAGCACACCCATGGGTGCTTGTCGTGAAGATGAGGTGAGGTGGGAGAAGACTCCTCGATTTGCGTGCCTCGAGGATAAAACCCTAGCCCTTGTCTTTTAAATTACCGAATGTCCTCCTTCTTCTCCTAAACCACAAATGTGCCCTTAATCATATCTAAATGCTTCAAAATGCCCTTTAATTACACAAAGACTCTCCATTTGCATAAATCTAAATTAAGTTACAAAGTTTCATTGCCCAATTAATTAAATTTCTTATAAATTAATTCAAAACGCACCTTTGAGAGATGTCTAAAGTTAGGGTCGTTACAATCTTCCTCTCTAAGAACTTTCGTCCCGAAAGTTTCTAATCTTGTAATACTTTGGGAAAGCTTGCTCACACCCGCCCCACTTTCTGCCATTTATGATGAGTCTTCGCTCCTTAAGCAAAATTAGCACTAGCTGCTCCTTAAAGTATCGGACCTTGGCGTGCTCAAATGAACTCATGAACTTTAACTTGAGCTCGTTCTCTTCACTGGAGTCTTTCTACTAAGGCCTACATAACTGATGCCCTTGACTCGGATTCTAAGTGTGGAAAGTTCCAGATTCAAATTCTAAGATAACTCGGGACATTTAGCTCGTATTTCCTTCCCTAGTTCTTTAATTAGTTTCTTCTGCTTTGTGATTTTAGGATGGAACTCTTTGCTAAAACGGTTCCATTGTTGTTGAGCCTCGAAATCCTCTTTAAGGCTTGTTGTACCGGCTACCAGCATTTATTTCAAGGCATGGCTCGATCGTTTCCTCTAGTCATCGCCTCCATAACTTTATCACCTTCACCAAAGATGTGACTCCAAGGATAAAGTTAGCAACTTTGTTTGGTTGTTCAAGCCTCTTTACACTATTGGTTAACCTCTCGCTACTCTCCACGACCTTTTAGTAAACGTTACAGTGACAATCTCACTCACATGCTTACTTAATTAACTTTGGGGCTTTCTAATGCAATCAATAACTCGTTGAAGGTTTTAAGTCATGGTAGGAGTAACCCAAACTTAGGTCTCCTTTGGTCGTCGTGATACATGAAATGTTCCATACAACTCTGTCAATCTTTTCACAAAAATGCTCCGGAAATTTCGGCAGCATAACGGCATAACTACAACAATGCCAAAATTTTCTCTAACACCTGTTTGATAGAAATTGCACTTCTAAAATCAGACAACCAACCAATCATGCCTCCAAACTTCATTTCAAGATTACTCAGGGTTCAGAAACATACAATACATAGGAATGTTGAACAACCAAATATAAGTGAAACTAAATTTCTTTAATTTTAAACAATGATTCTTCAAAAGCAAGAAAATCTAACAATCAAAGTTATGACCTTTCAACTTTAAAACAAACTTTAAAAGAGTGTAATGAAATCCTCTTGACTTACCCTGCTTTAGAGCCTAAACAATCATAGGTTATCGCATTAAGTGACAAAATTTTCATTGCAAGTTCTAGGAATTAGAATGACCCTTTTAAAACAAGTTATTCAAGATACAACTCGTACTCTATCGCTTTTAATCTTTCCTCAGCCTATGGCACAACGCAACCGTCATTCATATCAGTCCCCTTAATATAACTCAACCGATAACAACCTCGATATTAAGCGATTTCGCGAAAAGGAATTTAGTCTTTTAAAACTCATTCTCCCTTTAACTTCCATCTCCTTAAATAACCTGTTCGGTGATCACTTGAATATAATGAAAATTTTCTTAACACCAATAGGGTTGGATACTTTATAATAGTTTCCTCTACACTTCTTAACTGTTCCAACTCTGTTGTCATGAAACCCTAACGTTCAACTTCGAATACGAATATTTTATTCAACACCTCTAGACTTTGAACTTTTCAAGAATTACAATATTCCTCTGTTAAGGTCCTACTCGTGAACTTAGTTGTTCAAGGTTTCTTGAAAGACTTTCACCTCGTAATGTCTACTCTTTCCTTCTTTTGTCCAAACTACCCTTTTTTTGATAACGCTTGTGAGTCTTATCTTGACAAAGTTTCCTTTAAGCCTTACATCCCGAACTCGGACATTTCCTTTCTAACATCAAACACCTGAGGTCACATACTCGTCTTTTCTTAGCTTAACAAATTTCATTATGCTCATCTTTTGAAGTTTACTTGAGCACTTAACTCCTTAGTGACCTTTCGACTACTTTCACCTATTAGGACTTACTCTTCCCTCCTTATGCCTAGACCAATCGTTCTAAAGTACTTTCTCTATCCCTTCTTAGACTTGGGCTAAACCAAAACATCTCCAGTAACTTATGCACAACAATATTTTAGCATTTCCTTAAGCCGTAAATTCGTCATGTCTATAAACATCGTGGGTGTTCTAGCCGGGTCTCTATAACTTCATAATGTTCATAACGTAATTTGAAAGTTGTCTCGAAATATCTAATCCCTGGTTCATGACAGGCGCTAGCTTGACTCCAAAATCATCTTAAGGAACACTATGCTCCTCGTACTGGTGGAATAGGTCGTTCATTCAAAGACGAAGTGGTTTATTCTTAGCAACAACTGTCTTCCACTTCTCATCTCCCATGCACAAGCATAAGGATACACCTTTCTCCTTCACGCACCCCCCCTAATACTCCTTATGGCGATAAACTACTATTAACTCTTATATAGAAGGTTATGTACCTATGACTTGAGTTCTTTTACTTTCTTTGAGCACTCAGTAAGGAGTATTAGAAATTATTGATACTCTCTACTTTTAATTCTATACTTAAGTCCTGCTCTCTGTGTTGTGGGTAACCTTAAAAGATGAAACCTCCCTTATCTATCACTAACGCATTGCTCCTCATGCTCACTCTCCTTAAACTTGACTTTCTTCTTTTAGTAAGATTAAGAACTTTCTCAACTATCTGTACCGGTTTGGTTACAAAGTCAAATTCACTAAAACCTCTCTTAAGAAACCATCAACCTAGCCTTTACTAAAGGAACCTTGTAGTTTCATGTTTCTAATGGTTGCTCGACCACTACCACTATACACTTTAATAAATGAAAGGAGTTCCTCAACTTGACTGCTACATAACGAAGAAGAGATTCAAAGCACTTTCCTCTATTAACCGAATCCTCTCTCCTTAATCCTCTGATCGGGGAAAAAGGAAACTTTACTACATAAGAGTTCAAGGTTAACACCTCATGTTATCTCTTTCAAGTTGTACACATATATCCTGTCCAACAGGTAGAAATTAGTGGCAAGGTTCCTTATACACATTCCACAAGCTTGAACACACAAGTGATCATATGAATGTCAATTCGTGCACAAGTTTCTGGAGTCCCGACAATCAATTCTCTTGTGTTATCAAACTAAAACTAAAACTCCTTACTTTTCTTCTTTATACTTGTCTTTATTAAGTTTATTTAGTTTATGGTATCGCTTTTGAAACTTCGTATCATGCCTACCCTGTGAATACATTAATTGTGTATATCCCCTCGTGGCTTTCCTAACAAAGCAATGGTATAAATAAAATCGAAGTGTTTCAAGTATTTTGAAAAAATTAATTTTCATCTCAACATTAACAATCTATTTTTCCCTTTACATCTCGAGCCCATTTTCAAAACACCCTTGCTCTCTTTACTTTTCAACTCCTTAAATACTATAGTTATGTATTCACTTGAAGATGAAGGGACTTTATTTGGGAACCAACAAAGTCGAAAACTCCAAAGTGGTACGTTTACTAAATCTCATACCCCTTTTTTTTTTTTGTTTCAAAGATGAATGAATGAGACCACTAACCTCTTACCGAACACATTCAAACCTTGAACTTCTCATGAGTAGTCTTAACTTTTATTTTTGAAAACTAGACTTAAGTAATCTAGTTGCTTAGCAACCTTTAACACTCTAGCCTCTTAAGTCTTACTCTTCACTCCCTTGGTCAAAGCGGACCTTTTAATAACCCACACATGTGTTTTATGGCTATAAAACTTCATTTTTAGCGTAAACATTCTTAACTAAAACATTTTCCTTTCTATCGTCAATAGCAAGGATCTCATGTATTCTCTTTCCTTTCGGCGTAAAATCACGTTCAACTTTATTACATATACGCATATAGATTCACAATAAGCATTTCCTTTATGCCATTCCTTTTTATAGACATATAGTTTAGCTCATACATTCTCATTCTTTCTTAGTTTGGAAATTCATTAAACTCGATTTTTATATAAAAATAACTTTACATAGAAACCTAATTTTCTTTTCATGAACAAATAAAACTTTAGTTCAAAGGCATACCTGGCGGTGACCTGGAGTTGCTACTTAGCCATGGGATACTGGTTGCTTACTCTGTAAGCGAGTCTACAAGACCTATGACCTTGGGCTCTGATACCAACTGTAACGCCCCTACTTTTATAACATAAATTCCTAGGGACATTACTACTCATGCATGCATTCGAGGCCCTAACTGAGTTTAAATAAGTAAAAGTTGATAAATAAAAATCAATTTAATTTGGGATCCCATAGAAATACAAAACGTTTACAAGAAACATAACTAAGTTCGGCCTCTAGTTTCAAAACTCTATGTTGCATAAGCGGAAGACAATAATTATTTAAAATTTCTTTCTAAATCATGGATGCGGAATTCATGACTCGGTTCCCATGGCTTCTGTAGCGCATCCCTGCCACTTGCCTGGTATGCTCTCGCTTTTACCTGAAAACATTTTGATACAGAGAAAACACAACAAGGGTAAAGGGGTGAGTATTATAAAATACCCAGTAAGTGGGGGTCGGGAAATGCAAACACATACATATGACTTTCCTTCAGACCTGACTTTTAAACATGACTATTATTCGTGACTTTTAAAATCATAAAGCTTTCTGTAGTGGGACCTAAAACTTTCTTTCATAAAATCATGACTTTTTCTCTTTGGCTATGCGTGGTCAATTGAGTCTACCTGAGTCTTTTCATGTTGAGTCCCTCACAGCACTTCTATAGGTTTGAGTCCTCATGCACTCTCTATAAGATTTGAGTCCCTCATAGACCCCTATAAGTTCGAGTCCCTCACAGACCCCTATAAGTTCGAGTCCCTCACAGACTCCTATAAGTTTGACCCATAGGGTCTCTGATGCATGTTTTACCATGCATAAATTCTCAGGAGACCAATTGCCACAACCTACATAACATGTTCATATACATACAATATGCATGAGGTCCCATTCTTTAAGCACATATACATATACATTCAGAAACGATGCATCAATCACATAAAACATAAGATTCTGACATAACTTTCATAACTTTAAACTAGAGTAAATCAATCATCAGTAATAAGTACGTTTATAATTTAAGGTGCATGACTAGCACAATGACATAACTGAAAATCTCAAAATGCAGAACTATACATAACTGTGTCAAGACTCTTTTTTTTTTAAATACTTTGAAACCATTTCGGCTCGGGTCCTCTCAACCCTTAAATCATCAAGTTCCTTTCTAAATCTTTTGAAAATCATTCACTCAAGGTCCTCGAAAAACCCTTTGAAATCTTTGTTTTCTAAATTCAAGTCTTAAGCATGAGTCTTGGAAATTACTTTGAAATAAATCCTTGACTTTCAACCTTTTAAAATAAATCTTTCGAAACCGTGTTTACTCCTCTTTTCAAGATCATTTGTAGAAAAGATCCCTTACCTCAGCCTTAGCTTAAAACTCCTCAAGCTTCGCTCCTAACTCAGTGTTCATCACAATCGTGTTTAATACGCCGGATCCCTAATTCCATTTCATCAATTCCTTAATTAATCAACATAAGCACAACTTAGAGTCTACATAGCAATTAGTTGGAACATCAAGTAATAATCAAGCGAAATTACCCAACCGAGGTCAAAAAACGAACTCGGGAATTAAAACAGTGGATCGAAATGGACTCGCGAGCGGCGGCACGCGTGTGGCGGCCGCGCGCGCGCGGCGGCGGCGCGCGTGTGTGTCGAATCTTTGCATCATCGCACTTCCGTGCGTGAACGCCGATCTGTGGAACGTCGTGAGCCGATCTATCCAAAACCGGTCCTGAAACTTCAAAAACCGATCGAAAAGTGATGAACCGACCGAACCAAAGTGATGAACCGATATGGTGGCTTGCAGTCCCGACGAGTACGACGTCTGCAGCAGGCGCGTGCAGCAGTTCAACCACCGGCGGCTTTGCGTGATGGAGTGTGCGACGGCTCAAGCTCGACGGAAGGCGACGATCGTTTCGCTGCTGCCGCAATCGACGGCGGAGTTCGCGTCTGGTGGCCGCACGGTTGAACTGCAGCAGCTCGAGCTCGACAAAAGACGGCGACTCGACAGCGGATGGTCGTAGATCAACCCGACGGCGGCTGGTGGGTGGTCGGATCGACGCAAGGTCCGGCAGCGTTCGACGTCATTGAAGCTTCCTCTGGCGAGTGGTGCAAGGCGGCGACGGTGAGGCACACCCATGGGTGCTTGTCGTGAAGATGAGGCTGAGGTGGGAGAAGACTCCCTCGATTTGCGTGCCTCAAGGGATAAAACCCTAGCCCTTGTCTTTTAAATTACCAGAATGTCCCTCCTTCTTCTCCTAAACCACAAATGTGCCCTTAATCATATCTAAATGCTTCAAAATGCCCTTTAATTACACAAAGACTCTCCATTTGCATAAATCTAAATTAAGTTACAAAGTTTCATTGCCCAATTAATTAAATTTCTTATAAATTAATTCAAAACGAGAGATGTCTAAAGTTCGGGGTCGTTACATAAACAACCACAACTTTCACAGAAATGTGTTTGTTTTCTGTAAATAAAACAAGCCATATGTCCTTTTCAAAGGTTATAACCTTAATATGAAGAGATTTAACTATTAGAAAAGACCACAAATTAATATTTGTAAACATATAAATTTGTGAATACGACAACGACAACGCACGTGTAGATTTTACTACCACTCTATCCACATTTTATGAGTCCCTAAAGATACTCTAGTATATAAACCTACTTCCCAACTTAAAAACTATCTATGTGGGACAACAATATACTCTTTCTTGTAAAACTTGTAATGGATCAAATGCCTAATACATGTAGTCATTCCCAACCGTCCTCCATGAATGACTAACAAAATGAAGAAAAATAAGGAAAACATATTTTAAGCAAAGAAATCAGAATAAACTTAAACATCAATATTTTACGACTTGAATTAATGCATAGTGAAGTAGGGCAAAATTAAAGAAAGCGAGTTGCCTCTTGAACTTTCAATAGTTATGATTGAAATCCCCCATAATATGTTTCAGTCCTTGTGTATTGTTTGATTATGTGATATGAATGTAAGCCAAGTGCTTTTATGGCTATGCACATAAAACCTCGGGTCATCGTGATGTTG
The DNA here is from genome assembly GCA_036507285.1 of Trichosanthes cucumerina. Classification (NCBI taxonomy): domain Eukaryota; kingdom Viridiplantae; phylum Streptophyta; class Magnoliopsida; order Cucurbitales; family Cucurbitaceae; genus Trichosanthes; species Trichosanthes cucumerina. The sequence continues at coordinate 71,561,310 of CM071840.1, read as the reverse complement.
GGAAAAACCTCTCACTACTAGAAATAAACAGAAATAACTGAGAAATTAAAAGAAAACAACAAAATAAGAGACACAAGAATTTACGTAGAAAAACTCCAAACCCGGAGAAAAAACCATGAACAGAAGAAATTCTACTATGTGAAAAATTGTTACAATCACACAGAACTCTCTCCCCGACCCCAATTACAAAAACACTCTCTCAAAACTTTATACCACTCACACCCTTCTTCTCACTCTCAGACCAGAGAATATAAAGAGAGAATTTAACTAGAGCTAGTACACGAAGTTTAAAGTGTTTCTAACTGGGATACTTCGAAACCAAAGCCATAGGCTCCTTTTATAGTGTCAGGAGTCCATCACTTTCTTGCATTTTTCAGATGTGGGACAATTTCACTTCTAATATATTGCCAAAAACCTAACAATTTCCACCTTGGCAAGAGATTTGAAGAATCCACATCTCTTGCTGTATCATTGTCTTTATCGACAATCATAATGCTCAACGCAGAGAACTATAACCTACTCCATCATAAAAGTAGACCACTTGGAATGCTACCTCCCAAGACTTTTCTTTTTCATCACATGTCGATAAACCCTACTGAAACTTATGGTGCAACTTCCACCTACTTGGCTCACCCGGAAGTTCTCCAGCCATCGACATAACTTTCCACCACACACCTTGCATAACCGTCAAGTCAATGCCCGTGTGCAAACTTGTGGCACCACTAACATCACATCCTCTATCATAGCAAAGCGGACATACCATAAAGATGAATTTTGTCTTTCTTCAGAAGAAGTCACAATCTCCCCTGACGAGAGAGACTATGTTAGCATCCGACCCAGAGCCTTTTGACAAACTTGCTCTGTTAGGAGAATTCTTTTTCTGTTGGGATTTATGCCCTAAACTTGTGTAATTTTGATCAATTAAATAAAGGGTTATTTGTTTTGATAGAATTACAGTCTTGCTTTATAAATCCAATAAACTAAGCTCCAAGGTTGTAACATATATCTTGAACATAAGTGTAGTGGACACTATTTGGATTGTGTTTAAGAATATAACCTAAATGGTCTATGGTATAAGAATAAGGTTGGAAACCTCATTCTGGTAACACCATGGATACGACCCACTTTGTAATTAGTACAAATGAGGTAATCCAACTCATTCATGTAGTTGACATGCGAGTGGGGGCATCCTGTATGAAGAGTTCATACAAGACCGCACCATGAAATCATTAGTCTAACCAAAGGTACGTAATAATCATAATGTGATAAAACGTAATTTATAGATGGTCATTAGTGGCTCGACCTGAATCCTGAGCAAGTTAAGAACTCCTGCTTATAGGGGTTCGTGGTATAAAGTTAGGAATGAAATTGAAGTGTTCAATTTCATACATGAGGTGTTATATCAATTATATATGATATAATTAATATAATATATAGTTTTAATGTGAATTAGATTCACATATAAACCATATACTAAAGAGAGAATAAAGGAGGTGTAGGATGGTAATTTTCATTCTATTTCCCTATATATATGGTTGCATGAGATGCAACTAGGTTAAGTGATTCCAAGCTTTTGTTGTGTTGTTGGAAAGGTTCCAAGACACAAACATCTCTCTCACAAACACCTCTGTTGGGATTTCTGCCCTAAAACTCGTAGTTTGTAATTATGTTCTAATTAATGTAATAAAGGGTTATTATTTCAATAAAGTGTTATTGTTCGTTATCTACGAGTTTGCCTTTATTTAAATCCTAAATCCAATAAACTAAACATCCATGGTCATTAAATGAATCTTTAACCAATGTAATGTACATAAAAAAAGGATCTCGGTTCGAGATACAACCTAAAGGGTCTATAGTTGGGGATGAAGTTTGGGTACCTTACCCCGTAAAACTATGGATGTGGCCCACTTTGTATTTGATACAAAGACTGTGATCCTAACATGTTTGTGTAGATGACATGTGAGTGGGGATATCCTATGTAATGAGATTACATAAGATCGACCACGAAATAGTAACCTCTAGTCAGAACTCTGCTGACTAGTTAGGTTTCTATTTCACTAGGATGACCTAGGCAACTTGATCTCAATCCTGAGAGCATGTTACGAACTCCTGTTTGCGAGGGATTGTCCTTTGACTAGTATGGGTGAGAGTGGCCAGTTTCGCCGACTCAATATGCCTACCTTCTTGGGGATAAGACCGAGTAAGCGGCTGGGAACTTAACGTAGCAAGATGGAATTCACTCCTTCCCGCCTACTAGGGTAAGTAGAGGAATGTTCCCTTAAGTGGTGTCTCCGGGACTTGAACAAAGGGCCCGACCCTCTCATTGGCCCGAGAGGGACTCTGTTTGTTGGTAGGACCACAAACATATTGTTCATTAGAGGAGCACTGGTACTTAAGGCACAAGATGTAACCCAGGGATAAAATGGTAATTTAACCCAGATGGTGTTACAAACATTCGTGAAGGATTGACTTGCTGTTATTGGTCAATATCCATAGACACAGAAATATATCTGCAGTGAGAAGAGTGCAACTGTGGGACTTTAGTGGAGTGTTCCTGCAGTTAACGAATGTTGATTGGGAGGTTAATGAGATTAACCGAGCAGTCTCGTATCGTTGGAGCTTCTGATCTGTAGGTCCATTAGGTCCACCTTCTAGGTCGTAAAGGGTTCTTAGATCATTTGAATTTGAAATATTCAAATCCATTAGGGAATATATTTGATGTATTTAGATACAATATAATATATAGTTTTGGAACTATATATTATAAATTTAATGTGAATATGATTCATATTAAATTATGTGAGAGAATTAAATATTTGAAAGAGTTCAAATATTAGATTAAAATGTGAATGTGATTCATATTTAAAAACTGTAGGTTAAATTTAATGTACATTAGATGTGCATTAAACTATAGGATAGAGGGATAATTCATTAAATGTGTTTTAATGTAAACTAAATATAAGATATTTAATTTATATTTTGATTATTTAATTAATGTGATTAAATTAAATAAGGAACGTGTCAGGAGGACACGTTCCCCTCTCTCCCAACTCTCTATTCGATAGGAAGTGGGAGTTCCCATTTGCTGGGTTTAACTTCTCCTGGAGAGAGGTGAAGCATTTTTGATCGATCAATTAGATTGATTTCCAATTGAAAGAATTCTCTCTCTCTCACACTCTCATTCCCAATTTTTCCCAATTGTTGGAATCCTTCCCACAAAGGAGGATCTAAGTAGAACTCAGAGATATAGGAGGTGATCCAAGTGGTGGTGTTATTTCACAGAGAAAAACAGAGAACTTTTGAAGTTTCTGTGTTGCTGTTTTCTTTTGGAGCAAGGAGTTGTTGTGCTGGAGAATTGGAAACGACAAAGGTATTTTTCTTCTTCCTTTTAGTTTAATTGTTAAACACATGTTTGCATGTTTGCTACAATCCATGTCTAATAGGATTAGAATTTCATGCTTGTTCTGTTTTATTTATCAATGTACTGGTTTTTGGTTCAATGAAAACAATCAAGCTAATACGATCCCAAACACGTTTCCGCTGCTCAAGGAGATCAGATCTCCATCAACCTCACCTCTCCTAAAGGGAACCCACCTTCCTCCCTCACCTAGAGAACAACGGAGAAGATCCGGTAGTAGTGTCGGTGTTCGTTCGAGTTCGTGTTGCTGAGATCTTGATCGTGAAAGAGGAGGAGCACTTGAAGAAAGGTTCTTCAAAGGTAATTTTCCTTGTTGTCCATTATATTTACATGCTTAATCTTGTTGTATATGTTCTTGAATAAAATTGGTATCAGAGCAATGCTTGTATTGTTTTGTTTTGAAACAAAATTGAATTGATTTTGGTGGGAATTGCATTGGTTTGCTGTAATACTGTTTAGGAATTTTTTGGCCATAGTTTACTTTTGATTTTGATCAAATTGTATGTAAAGGCCCCTGCGTTTTTGGGCAAAAAGTGCAAAATTGAGTCTGTAATTGAGTTACGAGTCGTTCAGGACAAGTTTCATTCAATTTGGTTGAGAATCGAAGGAGAAATTGAAGAACGAAGCTGCTGTGTTCGTGGAAAAAGGCTGCTGCCGAAGCGTTAGCCGCGTGCTGTAACGCTGCTCATCATCGCAGTAACGCCAAATTCCCTATCGACGCGGCGGTCAAAGGGTCGATGGCATTGCAACGCTGCCCCTCAGCGTTGCAACGCCATCCCGATAGCAGGCGCGCGCGAGGATGAAGCGGGCGTTGCAACACTAGCATCAGCGTTGCAACGTCGTGACGCGATTCAAGCAGTAGCAGACCGGTTCGAGCTGGTTCGTTGGTTTTGATCCGGTTCGAGTGGTTCAAGACTGGTTCAGGGTATTTTTGGACCGGTTTCATGAAATAAATTAATGTAATTTATTTTTTTTGCACTTTAGGCGCCAAATTATTCCGATTTTACAGCTTTTTATCTATATGAATGTCATTTAGATTATTCCCACCTTAGGATAAGCATGTTCATGCATTTTATTTATATAAATGTTATATGAATATTGTTGAATGTATGACTAATTTATTTTTTCACGAGTAATTAATTATAAGTGTTATAATTAGATTATATGGAAAATAAATTGCATGGAGCGTGAAATTACTTAGTTTAAAATAAATATTATTTTGTTTAAGTAATTTTATAATTCAAATAGTTGAATTTCTTTTATAATTCCAATTTGAATATAGATGGTTGGATTTATAATATAGTTTCTTTATCATAGGTTAATTATTAAAATTTTTAAAAGTTATAAATTAAAGGGGTTTTAGAAACCATAACCTATAATAAAGAAATGCATGCAAACATAGGAACTTGGGTTAAATTTAATTAGTTTTATATCGTTTAAAATTAATTTAAACCTAAGTTTCAATTTCTAATAAGATTTGAAATAAGTCTTACGTAGTATTTTAAATACTTTAAAATATAGTAGGTCTTTAGGACTTTGGTTATAAGGGAACTCTCTGGGGTGAAGTTCGTCTAAGGTCAGGGGTACTTAAGTCGACTTGTTAACTAAAAACCTCTCCACTGAATCGACCGGAACCTGAGTTGAATTAACCTCAGTTCTGAATTATCTCTAGGTAATTAAAATGTTATTCACCTAGACATAAGGTTTTATGACCTAGTTATAATAGTTATAATAGGCATAGACTTAGATAGATTCTTTTAGCCAGAATCCGACTAAGTTAAATATCATACCCTAATTTTAGGAACTTCAGTGGGAGAAAACGAAATGCTCGCATCGAGTTTACTCTCACGTCCTCAAGAGTTCACACCATGAGTTCCATGCTCGGCTACGTGGCGTCAATAGGGCGTCCCCCTACGGTATGTGTTTGCATAGTTCAATACCAAGGTGAATGAGGGAAGTATCCATAGTAAATGGGAGCAGGACGCGTGTCAACGTATCCTACGGTCTCCTCCATTAGGTCGCACCGTGAGATTTCTATAGTTCGCGTGCTAGGTTGTCCTGGAACAACCAATCCCTACGGAGGGCCTGACTATAGGGATCGGAACACCGCGAACTCCAGAAATGGATAGGGTCTCTTAGGTTGTTTGCCAGCAGTTGGCTTTCTTAATAGTAACCTGTTGGGTCGGGCCTATTGGATCTGAGAATGGTAGGGTCACATTTACGGGATGAGTTAAGCTAGTTAACAAATCCTTGACCAAACAAACGGTAGCTAAGGACCATTGGGACATGAGATGTTCTGATAGTGGGAATTAGCTGAGAAAGTCTCAATTAAAGGGAGGAATGACTGACCGCCCGACGGAGGCTTTTGTTCTAAACCCTTGAAGTATCGTTGCAAAATTAAAGGTTTAACTTAAACAGTGGTTTTTAGTTTAAACACTAGGGTTCTTTAATAATTTTGCTAAATTAGATTGGTTTTTACAATGGGTTTAAAGGCATAACTAATTAGAACTATTTTGGATTTTCAGCATGTCGTCCTCAATAATAGCCTTACTTAAAAGCGACCGTTTAACGGGTGAGAATTTTGTTACCTGAAAGTCCAACTTGAATACGATTCTCGTTGTTGACGACCTTCGGTTCGTACTAATCGAGGAATGTCCTCGATTCTCGCCGTAACGCTCCTCAATCATTGGGGAGGCGCGGCGCCACCGGATCAAGGCCAATGATAAGGCCAAGGTCTACATTTTGGCTAGTGTTTCGAGTTTCGCCAAAAGCACGAGGCATAGTCTCACCGTGAGATCATGAGTTCACCGCAGAAATGTTTGGACAATCGTGCGGGCGATTCGCACGCGAATCCTCAAATACGCTTATAACTCCCGTATGAAGGAGGGGTCATCGGTGAGAGAACACGTTTTTGATCTGATGGTCCACTTCAACGTGGCTGAGATGAACGGAGCGGTCATTGACGAGCAAAGTCAGGTATCGTTCATTCTGGAATCTCTTCCGAAGAGTTTCCTGCAATTCCGCAGCAATGCGGTGATGAACAAGATAGAGTACAACCTGACTACTCTCCTTAATGAACTACAGACTTTCCAGTCTCTTATGAAGAATAAGGGACAAGCTGATGGAGAGGCAAATCTGTTTGCCCATTCCAGAAGGTTCCAGAAGGGTTCATCCTCTGGGACTAAGTCTTGTAACTCTTCTTCTGGGCTTAAGAAGACCTAAAAGAAGAAAATAGGAGGGAAAGGAAAGGCACCTGCTGCTGACAAAGGCAAGGGAAAAGCCAAGCTTGCAGATAAAGGAAAGTGTTTCCACTGCAACATGGATGGGCACTGGAAGAGAAACTGCCCAAAATACCTTGTTGAGCTCAAAGAGAAGAAAGGTAAATTAGATTTACTTGTTCTTGAAACTTGTTTAGTGGAAAATGATGATTTAACTCGGATACTTGATTCGGGAGCCACTAATCACGTTTGCTCTTCATTTCGTGAAACTAGTTCCTTCAAGGAGCTCGAAGATGGTGAGATGACGCTCGTGTGGTCTCGAACGGAGACGTCGTCTCGGCTCGTGCAAATGGGAGATGCCAAGTTATTTTTCTGAGATAGATTTATTTCTTTAAAAATCAGATATAGTTCCTAAGCTTAAAAAGAACTTAATTTCTATCTCTTGTTTAATAGAACTTGGTTATTGTATTTCTTTTTCAATCAATGAAGCGTTCATTTTGAAAGAGGGTGTCAATATTTGTTCTGCTAAATTGAAAAATGGCTTGTACGTACTGAAACCGAATAAAACCAAAGCAATTTTAAATCATGAGATGTTTAAGAATGCTAGCACTCAAAATAAAAGGCAAATAATTTCTCCAAATAATAATACCTATCTGTGGCATCTTAGACTTGGTCATATTAATCTCAACCGGATTGAGAGACTTTCTAAGAATGGACTTCTAAACAAGTTAGAAGATGATTCTTTACCGCCTTGCGAGTCTTGCTTGGAAGGTAAAATGACCAAACGACCTTTTACTGGAAAAGGTTATAGAGCCGTAGAACCCTTAGAACTCATACATTCGGATCTTTGTGGTCCGGTGAATGTTAAAGCTCGAGGAGGGTACGAATATTTCATCTCTTTTATAGATGATTATTCGAGGTATGGTTATCTATACCTAATGCATCACAAGTCTGAAGCTCTTGAAAAGTTCAAAGAGTATAAGGCTGAAGTAGAGAATGCATTAAGGAAAACCATTAAAACACTTCGATCAGATCGAGGTGGAGAGTACATGGATTTGAGATTCCATGACTATATGATAGAACATGGAATTAAATCTCAACTCTCTGCACCTAATACACTACAGCAAAATGGTGTGTCAGAAAGGAGAAATAAAACCTTGTTAGACATGGTCCGTTCTATGATGAGCTATGCTCAATTGCCTACCTCGTTTTGGAGATACGCAGTAGAGACTGCAGTTCAAATGTTGAACAATGTTCCATCAAAAAGTGTTTCAGAAACACCTTTTGAACTTTGGAAGGGGCGTAAACCTAGTTTACAACACTTCAGGATTTGGGGTTGTCCGGCACACGTGCTCGTGACAAACCCAAAGAAACTGGAACCTCGTTCAAAATTGTGCCAATTCGTTGGCTATCCCAAAGAAACGAGAGGTGGTCTTTTCTACGACCCACAAGAAAATAAGGTGATTGTATCGACAAACGCCACGTTCTTGGAGGAAGATCACATGAGAAACCATAAACCGCGTAGTAAATTGGTACTAAATGAAGCTACACATGAACCAACAAGAGTTGTTGATCAAGCTAGACCCTCATCAAGAGTTGATGGAAGAGTCAGCACCTCAGGTCAGTCTCGTCCTTCTTAATCATTGGGAATGCCTCGACGCAGTGGGAGGGTTGTTTCCCAACCTAACCGCTACTTGGGTTTAAATTGAAACTCAAGTTGTCATACCGATGATTTACGTAGAAGATCCATTGTCTTATAAACAAGCAATGAATGACGTAGACAAGGATCAATGGATCAAAGCCATGAACCTTGAAATTGAGTCAATGGACTTCAATTCAGTATGGGAACTTGTAGACCAACCTGAAGGGGTTAGACCCATAGGGTGTAAATGGATCTATAAGAGAAAGAGAGATGCAAACCCCGAAAAAGTGCAGGACCTTTAAGGCTAGACTTGTAGCAAAGAGTTTTACCCAAAGGGAAGGAGTTGACTATGAAGAAACTTTTTCCCCTGTTGCTATACTGAAGTCTATAAGGATACTCTTGTCCATAACCGCGTTTTATGATTATGAAATTTGGCAAATGGACGTCAAGACTGTCTTTTTTAATGGTAATCTTGACGAGAGCATCTATATGTCTCAACCCGAAGGGTTCATAGCACGAGGTCAGGAGCAAAATGTTTGCAACCTTAATCGATCCATTTATGGATTGAAACAAGCATCAAGATCTTGGAATATAAGATTTGATACTGCGATCAAGTCTTACGGCTTTGACCAAAACGTTGACGAGCCTTGTGTTTACAAGAGGATCGTCAACGACAAAGTAGTTTTGTTAGTACTTTATGTGGATGATATCCTACTCATTTGGGAATGATGTAGGATACCTAACTGACATAAAGAATTGGCTGGCGACCCAATTCCAAATGAAAGATTTGGGAGAGGCGCAGTATGTTCTTGGGATTCAGATCTTTAGGAATCGCAAAAACAGAACGCTAGCACTGTCTCAAGCGTCTTATATCGATAAAATGTTGTCCAGATATTCGATGCGAGAATTCCAAGAGGGGCTTATTGCCCTTCGTGCACGAGTTCATCCGCTTAGGAGCAGTGTCCCAAGATACCTCAAGAAGTTGATGATATGAGACATATTCCCTATGCCTCTGCGATGGGTAGCTTAATGTATGCTATGCTATGCACGCAGGCCTGGACATTTGTTATGCGGTGGGAATAGTCGGTGAGGCACCACCCAATCCAGAGATTAGACCACCGGACAACGCTTAAAAATATCCTCAAGTATCTAAGGAGAACGAGGACTATATGCTTGTGTATGGGTCTAAGGATCTCATCCTTATTGGATACACCGATTCTCGATTTTTCGGACCGATAAGGATTCTCGGAAATCCACATCGGGATCGGGCCACCCTTAACGGGGAGCTATAGTATGGCAAAGTATCAAACAAGGATGCATCGACGACTCCGCAATGGAGGTCGAGTATGTCGCCTTGCTGGAAGCGATTAAGGAGGTTGTTTGGCTAAGGAAATTCCTTATCGATTTGGAAGTTGTTCCAAATATGGAATCTCTCATCACCTTATACTTGTGACAACAAAGTGGTGCGAGCCAATCGAAGGAACCTCGCGACCATAAGCGAGAAAGCACATCGAGAGAAAGTATCACCGATACGAGAAATAGTGCAACGAGATGTGACGATCCACGAAGATCGCCGAGCACAATATTGCTGATACGTTTACAAAGACTCTCACGGCTAAAGTGTTCGAGGGTCATCTGGAAAGTCTGGGTCTACGAGACATGTACATAAGCTAATCTAGGGCAAGTGGGAGATATGTAATGGGGTATATGGATGCCCTAGTTTATTGTATTTCTATCTCTTGTAACCACTGTTTTAGATTATGATGTACCCCACTAGAGTTTTAGTTCAAGTGGGAGTTTGTTGGGATTTGTGCCCTAAAACTCGTAGTTTATAATTATGTTTTAATTAATGTAATAAAGAGTTATTATTTCAATAAAGTGTTATTGTTCGTTATCTACGAGTTTGCCTTTATTTAAATCCTAAATCCAATAAACTAAACATCCAATGTTGTTAAATGAATCTTTAACTGAATGTAATGTACATAAAAAGGATCTCGGTTCGAGATACAGCCTAAAGGGTCTATAGTTAGGGGATAAGGTTTGGGTACCTTACCTTTGTAAAACTATGGATGTGGGCAACTTTGTATTTGATACAAACACTGTGATCTTAACGTGTTCGTGTAGATGACATGTGAGTGGGGATATCCTATGTAATGAGATTACATAAGACCGGACCACGAAAATAGTAACCTCTAAGTCAGTAACTCCGCTGACTAGTTAGGTTTCTATTTCACTAGGATGACCTAGGGAACTTGATCTCAATCTCGAGCATGTTACTTAACTCCTGCTTATGCGAGGATTGTCCTTTGACTAGTATGGGTGAGAGTGGCGCTTTTGCCGACTCAATATGCCTACCTTCTTGGGGACAAGACCGAGTGAGCGGCTGGGAACTTAACTTAACAAGATGAAATTCACTTCTTCCCGCCTACTAGGGTAAGTAGAGGAATATTCCCTTAAGTGGTGTCTCCAGGACTTGAACAAAGTGCCCGACCCTCTCATTGGCCCGAGAGGGACTCTGTTTGTTGGTAGGACCACAAAAAAATTGTTCATTAGAGGAGCACTGGTACTTAAGGCACAAGATGTAACCTAGGGGTAAAACGGTAATTTGACCCAGCTGGTGTTACAAACATTCGTGAAGGATTGACTTGCTGTTATTGGTCAATATCCATGGACACAGAAATATATCTGCAGTGAGAAGAGTGCAACTGTGGGACTTTAGTGGAGTGTTCCGCAGCTATTAACGAATGTTGATTGAGAGGTTAATGAGATTAACCGAGCGATCTCAGATCGTTGGAGCTTACGATCCAGTAGGTCTATTAGGTCCACCTTCTAGCTCGTAAAGGGTTCTTAGATCATTTGAATTTGAAATGTTCAAATCCATTAGGGAATATATTTGATGTATTTAGATACGATAAAAAATATAGTTTTGGAACTATATATTATAAATTTAATGTGAATATGATTCATATTAAATTATGTGAGAGAATTAAATATTTGAAAGAGTTCAAATATTAGATTAAAATGTGAATGTGATTCATATTTAAAAACTATAGGTTAAATTTAATGTACATTAGATGTGCATTAAACTATAGGATTAGAGGATACTTCATTAAATGTGTTTTAATGTAAATTAAATATAAGATATTTAATTTATATTTTGATTATTTAATTAATGTGATTAAATTAAATAAGAAACGTGTCAGGAAGACACGTTCCCCCTCTCTCCCAACTCCCTATTCGATAGGAAGTGGGAGTTCCCATTTGCTAGGTTTAACTTCTCCTGGAGAGAGGTGAAGCGTTTTTGATCGATCAATTAGATTGATTTCCAATTGAAAGAATTCTCTCTCTCTCACACTCTCATTCCCAATTTTTTCCAATTGTTGGAATCCTTCCCACAAAGGAGGATCTAAGTAGAACTCAGAGATATAGGAGGTGATCCAAGTGGTGGTGTTGTTTCATAGAGAAAAACAGAGAACTTTTGAAGTTTCTGTGTTGCTGTTTTCTTTTGGAGCAAGGAGTTGCTGTGCTGGAGAATTGGAAACTACAAAGGTATTTTTCTTCTTTCCTTTAGTTTAATTGTTAAACACATGTTTGCATGTTTGCTACAAATCCATGTCTAATAGGATTAGAATTTCATGTTTGTTCTGTTTTATTTATCAATGTACTGGTTTTTGGTTCAATGAAAACAATCAAGCTATTACGATCCCAAACACGTTTCCGCTGCTCAAGGAGATCAGATCTCCATCAACCTCACCTCTCCTAAAGGGAATCCACCTTCCTCCCTCACCTAGAGAACAACGGAGAAGATCCGGTGGTAGTGTCGTTGTTCGTTCGAGTTCGTGTTGCTGAGATCTTGATCGTGAGAGAGGATGAGCACTTGAAGAAAGGTTCTTCAAAGGTAATTTTCCTTGTTGTCCATTATATTTACATGCTTAATCTTGTTGTATATGTTCTTGAATAAAATCGTTGTAACTGAATCAAGAGAGCGCGATTCACAGTCGCTTCCGCTGCGGGACTCGTATTCCCTTCATTTTCATGTGTCCAGACTGCCCGCATTCCCAACAACCTTTCTTTTGCACGAAGTCTTTCTTCTTTTTATTCCAATTCCAGACTGTCATGTTGAACTTCTTAGAACCTTTGCTGGAACCACCACTAGACTCCGTTGGACTACCATCACCGCTTAACCTTTTAGGAACACCATAGTTCGGTTTTCCCTTCAAATCCTTGTGTAACCCAGATTGTATCAACACATCTTCTACTTGCACTTGCCACAGACCAAAGTTCATCTTTCCGTCAAATTTCTCCACATCAATCTTTACTGGACTCATAAAACTTGACATATATGCTTCCCTCCTAGCGAATCTACAAATAGTGAACAACTATAACCCGTTTCAAGAAATCTTTTCTGATGTGGAAGCTCAGACAATGTTGCTACCACAAAGCATACTCAGAAAACTCAAGAAACTACAAACCTAACGCTTTGATACCACTTGTTGAGAAAAACCTCCCACTACTAGGAATAAACAAAATAACTGAGAAATTAAAATAAAACAACAAAATAAGAGACACAAGAATTTACGTGGAAAAACTCCAAACCCGGAGAAAAAACCACGAACATAAAAGAAATTCTACTATGTGAAAAATTGTTACAATCACATAAAATTCTCTCCCTGACCCCTATTACAAAAACACTCTCTCAAAACTTTATACCACTCACACCCTTCTTCCCACTCTCAGACCAGAGAATATAAAGAGGGAATTTAACTAGAGCTAGTACACCAAGTTTAAAGTGTTTCTAACTGGGATGCTTTGAAACTAAAGCCATAGACTCCTTTTATCAGGAGTCCATCACTTCCTTGCACCTTTCAGATGTGGGACAATATCACTTCTAATATATTGCCAAAAACTTAACACGTGAGAGCTCTAGAAAGATACCTTTTAAAAAAAGAGGGTTACACCTTCACATTCACGTTACTTGTTTCATCAAGTCACGGTTGAAGACAAACTACTCAATACTATGCTATGAAGACTTTAAAGTTGTCTATCAAGTCTATATTTAAACCGCCCAAATTAATAAAGGGTTATGAATCCACTATAAGGGTATGAGTCCCATACTAGTCGAAAAACTCTGGAATTACTCTCCTTATTAGACATTTTGTGAGAGGATCAACACCAAATCTCCTATCATTCCTCACATACTCCTAGGGTATAATCCTACTCTTCATCAATTGTTTTACAACTCCATGTCTAAGGTGTATTGATAAGCCTTAGTATTAAAGTTTATTTAACTCCCAATTATTTAAAATATTCTTGTTTTATCTTGATATCAATATAAATAGCTATAATAATCATGAAAATAAGAAGAAAAAGAATAAAGGCAAATTAGGGTGAGAATCTTAAAATCTAAACTTGTGTGCATGAATTGTGAAAATTGCAAAACCAAATTGCAAGATGAAGTTGCAATGTCGCAAGAAACGGTAGAAATTGCAGAGCAAAATTGCAAGACGAACTTGCGATCTTGGAACAACAGAAAAAGGAAAAAAAGGGGGGGAAAATATGTATTAAATCTATATCGAAAATCTTCAATTACTCCATGATTTGAGAGATTGTAAACATGAATTTTGATGACGGGCGCGCGCCCGTCATCTATGCGAGTGTCATTGTATGTTACAATGACGGGCGACTTTTAATGACGGACAATGTTCGTCATTAAAATTCTTTGTCCCTCATTAAAAAGTGGGTTGAAACCAGCTTTTTAATGACGAACATTACTGTCATGAAAAGGGGGATTTAATGACGCGCAATGCCCGTCATTAAAAACTGGGTTCCAACCCACTTTTTAATGGCAGATTTTGCCTGTCATCTATATTTTGTAAAAAAAAAACGTTTTAAAAACTCATTGTCCGTCATTATATGTTGTCCGTCATTATTTTAGTTCATAATTTTTTATTTAATGATAGGTAATGTCCGTCATCGTTTGTAGTATAATTTAATAAAAAAAATTTGATAGCCCGATGGCTAACCAACAATATTTAATAACTAATTACCTCAAATATTTCATATATATTAACTTCTATATTAAAACCACACATGAAATCACTACACAAATTTTCAAATATGCAACAAAAGCACCTTTATATCTAAAACATACATGAAGTCACTAATCCATAACAACATCCAACAGAATTCTTTTTTACCAAAATAATGCACATAGAACATTTTATATCCAAAACTCCAAAACCATAAACTACTATATTACAAACCAGAAATTCCTGTATCACAAACCTTAACCATAAACTTATATATCTCAAACTTTAACCATAACTCTAAAACCATAAACTCCTATATCACAAACCTTAACGCCTGTATCACAAAAATCATAAACTCGTATATCACAAACCTTAACCATAACTCTAAAACCACAAAAATATCACAAAAATCATAAACTCTAAAACTAACACGAAATCAAACCAATAAGTGAAAATTTTGGCATGACCTCTACAGAACATCATTTAACCTCTAACCTGAAACATTGCAAAACACTTCTATATAAAAAAAACATGAAATCATTAATTCATCCACAAACATCCAACAAGATTCATTTTTACCAAAACAATGCACATAGAGCACTTTTATACCCAAAACTCCAAAACCATAAACTACTATATTACAAACCAGAAATTTTTGTATCACAAACCTTAACACTTCATTATCGTAATCCAATGAATAATACACATGAGACGATCTCTACAAACCTTAACACCATAAACTCTAAAACTAACACAAAATCAAACCAAGAAGTGAAAATTTCGGCATGACCTCTACAGAACATCAGTTAACCACTAACCTGAAGCATTGCAGAACACTTCTATATATAAAAAAAAAAAAAACTTGTAGGGAATGAGGCAACCCGCCTCTCCATTCATAACATCCAACAAACAAGTATATACATCAAAAAACACGTCTAGCAAACTCCAATCCCAATTCAGAAGAATGAGGCCACCCGCCTCTCCACAAACTACATTTAAACAATATTCAAATATATACACTTCTACTATATACATATAAACAAGTATATACATTGTACACCTAATTACAATAAGAACATATTAACTTACCTAATTTCATACAAATCTAATACTTACAAACATTTCACAAAATTCAGAAATCCACAAATGGCTTACACAAATCACCAACAAAACTCGCCTTTGTACTCAGACTAATCTCGTCGATTTCTTCTTGTTTATATGCAGTTTTTGTGTTAAACTACAAAGAGAAATAAATATATATAACATGAGACTAAATTATATTTTGAATCATTTAGAAGATGAAATAAGAGTACTTACAAGGTTACTTATAGGGATACTAGAATTATATACTATTTCTCGTATATACTTCTGTACATAGTACCCGCACTCTACAGAACCCGGTTGATGGGGGCACTACATGCAAAATAATTTAAGAAATAGCATGTTTGAGTTAAATTTCGTTCCAACGTTGATCAAAATAATCGAATATATCAATTATAAGTTTACCTTTACAAGTTTCCAAGTGATGGCGGAACGATATTGTGGAAGTGAGTGCTTGGCTTGCCACATTCTCAATTATCTAAAGAGTTTGAAGCATTAGAAAAATTAATAGAAAGTAATTAATTCTAAAAGTTTGAATTACTTACGTATTTATTGTTCCTTGAAAACTTTTTTCGATCTTACTCCTCAACAAGTTTAATACATAAACGGTGTTTTCCCGCGATGGATAACGATCAACATCCAATGATATCTATTAAACAATAAATCTTCTAATATCATTGTTTATGAACAAAAAAAAAACTATAAATAAGTTGAAGTAATTTAAATGATGACTTACCGAGTATTATATGGGATGAAAACTTGTTGATCCAAGTCCAAATTAACCATTTCTAACCTGTTAGCCAGATTTATACAACGTATTTCTTTACTTTTAACATAATTAGAAATGGTTATTTGATCAACTAGCAAGAACTTGGCGATTATTTCATAGTCACATACAGTCCAAAGATACCTAAATAAAAGTAAAGTTATTTATAAAACATTCAAAAGTGTAGTCAATGTAACGCCCCTACTTTTACAACATAAAATCCTAGGGACATTACTACTCATGCATGCATTCGAGGCCCTAACTGAAACTTAAATAAGTAAAAGTTGATAAATAAAAATCCATTTAATTTGGGATCCCATAGAAATACAAAACGTTTACAATAAACATAACCAAGTTCGGCCTCTAATTTCAAAACTATACGTTACATAATCGAGATGTAATCATTTAAAAATTCTTTTTAAATCATTGATGCGAATTCATGAATTGGTTCCCATGGCTTCATGGCGCATCCATGCCACTACTTTGGTATGCTCTCGACTCTACACAAAACATTTTAAAAACAGAGAAAACACAACAAAGGTAGAGGATGAGTATTATAAAATACCCATAAGTGGGGGTCGGGAAATGCAAACACATGCATATGATTTTCCTTCAAATCTGACTTTTAAACATAATCATTATTCATGACTTTCAAAATCATAAAACTTTCTGTAATGGGACCTAAAACTTTCTCATAAAATCATGACTTTTTCTCTTTGGCTATGCGTGGTCAATTGAGTCTACCTGAGTCTTTTCATTTTGAGTCCCTCACACAGACCCTGTGAGGTTTGAGTCCTCACAGGACTCTGTAATATTGAGTCCTCACAGCACTCTCCTGTAATATTGAGCCCCTCACGCACTCTCTGTAATATTGAGCCCCTCACGCACTCTCGTAATAATGAGTCCTCACGGACTCACTGTAATATTGAGTCCTCACAGACTCTGTAATAATGACCCATAGAGTCTCTAATGCATGTTTTACCATGCATAAGTCCTCGAGAGACCAATTGCCACACTACATGACATGTTCATATACATACAATATGCATGAGGTCCCATCCTTTAAATTCATATACATATACATTCCGGAATGATGCAACAATCACATAACTTAAGATCATGACATGACTTTCATAATTTTAACTAGAGTCAATCAATCATCGCATAATAAGTACGTTTATTATCTAAGGTGCATAACTAGCACAATAACATAACTGAAAATCTCAATATACAAAAATATACATAGCTGTGTCAAGATTCGTTTTTAAATTCCTTGAAATCATTTCAGCTCGGGTCCTCTCAAACCCTTAAATCATCAAGTTCTTTTCTAAACCTTTTGAAAATCATTCACTCGAGATTCTCGAAAACCCTTTAAAATATTCGTGTTCTAAATTCAAGCCCTAAGCATGAGTTTTGGAAATTCACCTTTTGAAATAAATCCTCAATCTTCATCTTTTAAAACCAATACATATTTCAGGAAATCGTATTCACTTCCCTTTATAAGATCGTTTGTAGAAAATCCCTTACCTTAGCTCGAAACTCTTTACATTCCGTTCCTAACTCAAGGTTTCGCTTAGTCGTGCTCGATAGTCGAATCCCCTAAATCACATTCATCAATTCTTTAATTAACTTACGTAATTAGACACTTATTTTGAATCCAATCATAGTTAGGCTAAATTACCACAAACGGACGCTTAAAACGAACTCGGGAAATCAAAATGGTGGGCCGGAGCGCGACTCGTGAAGTGGCGGCGCGTGGCGTGAGCGCGGCGGCGCGGTGGCGCGGCGGCGGCGGCGCGCGTGGAGGCAGAGCGGCGGCGCGTCTCGGAGCGTGGAGCATACCATTGAAATCCTCGTGGCCCGATCTATCCAAAACCGGTCTTAGAACGTCGAAAACCGGTCGAAACGCTCCCCAAAAACTCGAACCAAAAATCAGACCGACGACCCACAAACTGACCTCCGACGACCTGCTGCAGCGCTCAACCTCCGACGAACCGACTGTTAGTCCACGAAATCGACCTCCGACGACCTCGGAGCGCGTTGGTCGAACTCCACGGCTCGAAAGCAACGGTGGTGGTCGGCGATGCGTAATCCGTGTGTAGGGAGGGAGTCGGTGAACTTGCGGGGTTTTCGCTCCGCTGACGGCCGCACACTCATCTCTCGACAATCTCCGGCGAGGACTCAGTCAACTCTGCAGACGAAGGTTGGGCGGCTTGATTCCAACGAGGCTCGAGCGTTGGATGGGTGGTTGGCTTGTCGGCGGTAAGGTTATCGTGAAGAAGGAAAAAGAAGGGGGGTCCCCTCGTGAAGCGTGCCCAACAAGATGGGAAGAAAACCCTAAATCTCTTCTTTTAAACCAACAATTACGAAAATGCCCCTTTCCTTAACTTCTAACTACAAAAATGCTCATCTCCTTAACCATAACAACATAAATGCCATTGAGCTCATTTAATTTCTTTCAAAAGGCCTCTAATTAACCAAAATTCTCAAATGACGTTATATTATCTTGAAAATTGTAACTTCAAACTCTGATTAATTTAAATTCTAAGGAATTTAGACTAAAACACAAATTTAAAAGGTACTTAACGTTCTGGGGTGTTACAATCTTCCCTCCTTAAGAACTTTCGCCCTCGAAAGTTCCTAATCTTATAAGATTTTGGGAAAACTTGCTCACACTCGTTTCACTTGGTTACGACGAGTCTTCGATCCTTATGCGAGAATTAGTACTAGCTGCTCCTCAAGCATCACATCTTAGCGTAAACTTATTACCCAACAGTCTCACAACTTTAACTTGAGCTCGTTCTTTTCGCTGAAGTCTTCCTACTAAGGCCTACATAAGTGAGCCCCTTGACTTGGATTCTAAATTTTGGAAAGTTCCAGATTTAAATTCTAAGATAGCTCGGGATATTTAGCTCGTATTACCTTCTCTTGTCCTTTAATTAGTTTCTCCCGTTTTGTGATTTTAGAATGAAATTCTTTGCTCAAACGATTCCAATGTTGTTGAACCTTAAAATTCCTCTTTAAGGTTTGCTGCACCAGCTACTAGCATTCATTTTAAGGCATGACTAGATTATTCCGACCGACCATCGCTTCCATAACTTTAACACCTTTCTAAGAGATGTGACTTCAAGGATTAAGTTAACAACCTTGTTCGGTTGTTCGAGACTCTTCATATTAATGGTTAACCTTTCGCTACTCTCAACGACCTTTTGGTAAACGTTGCAGTGACGATCTCATTGCGTACTTAGTTAACCTTTGGGACTTTCTATTGTAATCAAAAACTCGTTGAAAGTCTTAGGTCATGGTGGGAGTAACTCAAGCTTAGGTCTCATTTGGTTGTCGCGACACATGAAATGTTCTGTACAACTCTGTCATTCTTATTACAAGGATGTCCCGAAAATTTCGGCAGCATAACGGCGTAACTACAACAATGCCAAAATTTTCTCTAACACCTGTTTGATAGAAAAAGCACTTCTAAAATCAGACAGCAAACCAATCATACTTCCAACTTCATTTCGGGACTACTCAGAGTTCAGAAACACACAATACACAAAAATGTTAAACAACCAATTATAAGTGACACTAAATTTCTTTAATCGTAAGCGATGATTCTTTAAGGACAAGGAAATCTAACAATCAGATTGCGATATCAACTTCAAAACAAACTTTAAAATAGTGTAAGGGAATCCTCTTGACTTACCCTGCTTTAGAGTCTAAACAGTTATAGGTTGTCGCATTAAGCGACAAAATTTTCATTGTAAGTTCTAGGAATTAGAATGAACCTTTTAAAGCAAGTTATTCAAGATACAACTCATACTCTATCTCTTTTAATCTTTCCTCAGTCTATGGCACAACGGAACCGTCATTCATATCACTCCCCTTAATATAACTCAACCGCTAACAACCTCGATGTTAAGCGATCTCGCGAAAAGGAATTTAGTCTTTTTAAAACTCATTCTCCCTTTATCCTTCACTCCCTTAAATCTCCTGCTCAAGTAATCACTTGAATATAATGAAACTTTCTTAACACTAATAGGGTTGGATACTTTACAATGGCATCTACTACATTTCTTGACCTTTCCGACTCTTTTGTCATGAAACCCTATCGTTCAAACCTTGAATACGAATACTTTATTTAACACCTCTAGACTTTGAACTTTTCAAGAATTACAATATTCCTTTGCTAAGGTTCTACTCATGAACTCGCTTGTTCAAGGTTTCTTGAAAGACTTTAAGCCTCGTAATGTCTACCCTTTCCTTCCTTTATCCAAACTACTCCTTTTTGATAACGCATGTGTGAGTCTTATCTTGACAAAGATTCCTTTAAGCCTTACATCCCGAACTCGGACATTTCCTTTCTAATATCACTCACCGAGGGTCACATACTCGTCTTTTCTTAGCTTAACAAATTTCCTTATGCTCATCTTTTGAAGTTTACTTGAGCACTTAACTCCTTAGTGACCTTTCGACTACTTCCATATCTCAGGGACTTACTCTTCCCTCCTTATGCCTAAAGCAATCCTTCCGAATTGTCATTTCTCGCCTTCTTCTTATGCTTGGTTTAACTAGAACGTCCCCGACAACTTTATTCCAACAATGATTTACCTTTTTCTTGAGCACTAAGTCCATCAAGCCTATAAACATTAGGGGTATTTAAGTAAAATCTCTACAATCTTCATGATGTTCGTAAAGTGATTTGAAAGTTGTCTCGAATATCTAATCCACTGGTTCATGACAAAGCGCTAACTTGACTCCAAAATCATCTTAAGGAACACTATGCTCCTCGTACTGGTGGAATAGGTCGTTCATTCAAAACGAAGAGATTTATCCTTAGCAACAACTGTCTCCACTTCTCATCTCTCATGCACGAGCATAAGAATACACCTTTCTCCTTTACGCAACCCCTATTACTCCTTATGGCGAATAAACTACTATCAACTCTTACATGGAAGGTCATGCACCTATGACTTGAGTTCTTTCACTTTCTTTGGAGCATTCGGTAAGGAGTATTAGAAATTATCATTATTACTCTCTACTTTTAATTCCATAATTAAGTCTGTCTCTTGTGTTAGGGGTAACTTTAAAAGATAAAACCTTTCTTATCTAACACTAACGCATTGTTCCTCGTGCTTACTATCCTTAAACTTGGCCTTCTTCTTTTAGTAAGATTAAGAACTTTCTCAACTATTTGTACTCGTTTGGTTATAAAGTCAAATTCACTAAAACTTCTCTTAAGAAACCATCAACCTAGCCTTTACTAAAGGAACCTTATAGTTTCATGTTTCTAATGGTCGCTCGACCACTACCACTATACACTTTACTAATTGAAAGAAGTTCCTCAGCTTGACTGCTATATAGCGAAGAAGAGATTCAAAGCACTTTCCTCTATTAACTGAATCCTCTCTCCTCAACCCTCTGGTTGGGAAAAAGGAAACTTTACTACAAAAGAGTTCAAGGGTAACATCACATGTTATCTCTTTCAAGTTGTACACATACGTTTAGTCCAACAGGTAGAAATTAGTGGCAAGGTTCTTATACACATTCCACAAGCTTGAATACACAAGTGATCATATGAAAGTCAATTCGTGCACAAGTTTCTGGAGTCCCGACAATCAATTCTCTTGTGTTCTCAAACTTAAACTCTAACTCCTTACTTTTCTTCTTTATACCTGACTTTATTAAGTCTATTTAGTTTATGGAATCGCTTTTGAAACTTCGTATCATGCCTATCTGTAGGGACACATTAATTGTGTATATCCCTGTGGTTTTCCTCTCAGAGCAATGGTCTAAATAAAATCGAAGTGTTTCCAGTATTTTGAAGAATTAAGTTTTCGTTCCAACATTAACAATCTATCCTTCCCTTTAAAGCTCGAGTCTATTTTAAAACATCTTTGCTCTCTTTACTTGAACTCCTTGAATACCATAGTTACGTATTCACTTGAAGGTGAAGGGCTTTATTTAGGAACCAACCAGGTCGATAACTCCAAGGTGGTACGTTTACCAAATCTCATACCTTTTTATTCCATTGTTCCAACATGAATGAATGAGACCACTAACCTCTTACCGAACACATTCAAACTTTGAACTTCTCATGAGTAGTCTTAACTTTCACTATTGAAAACTATACTCAAGTAATCTAGTTGCTTAGCAACCTTTAACGCTCTAACCTCTTAAGTCTTACTCTTCACTCCCTTGGTCAAAGCGGACCTTTTAACAACCCACAATATGTGCTCTATGGCTATAAAACTTCATTTTTAGCGTGAACATTCTTTAATAAAACATTTTCCTTTCTATCTTCAAAAGCAGGGATCACATGCATTCTCTTTCCTTTCGGCGTAAAATCACGTCAACTTTACGACATATACGCATATAGATTCACATATAAGCATTTCCTTTATGCATTTCCTTTTATAGACATATAGTTTAGCTCATACATTCTCATTCTTTCTTAGTTTGGAAATTCATCAAACTCGATTTTTATATAAAAATATCTTCTCATAGAATACTAAATTTTCTTTTAATGAACAAATAAAACTTTTAGTTCGAGGCATACACAGCGGTGACTTGGAGTTGCTACTTAGCCATGGGATACCGGGTTGCTTACTCTGTGGCGAGTCTACAAGACCTATAACCTTGGGCTCGATACCAAATCATAACGCCCCTACTTTTACAACATAAAACCCTAGGGACATTACTACTCATGCATGCATTCGAGGCCCTAACTGAAACTTAAATAAGTAAAAGTTGATAAATAAAAATCCATTTAATTTGGGATCCCATAGAAATACAAAACGTTTACAATAAACATAACCAAGTTCGGCCTCTAATTTCAAAACTATACGTTACATAATCGAGATGTAAATCATTTTAAAAATTCTTTTTAAATCATTGATGCGAATTCATGAATTGGTTCCCATGGCTTCTGTAGCGCATCCATGCCACTCGCCTGGTATGCTCTCGACTCTACCTGAAAACATTTTAAAAACAGAGAAAACACAACAAAGGTAGAGGGATGAGTATTATAAAATACCCAGTAAGTGGGGGGTCGGGAAATGCAAACACATGCATATGATTTTCCTTCAAATCTGACTTTTAAACATAATCATTATTCATGACTTTCAAAATCATAAAACTTTCTGTAATGGGACCTAAAACTTTCTCATAAAATCATGACTTTTTCTCTTTGGCTATGCGTGGTCAATTGAGTCTACCTGAGTCTTTTCATTTTGAGTCCCTCACGGACCCCTCAGTGGGTTTGAGTCCCTCACGGACTCTGTAATATTGAGTCCTCACGGACTCCTGTAATATTGAGCCCCTCACGACTCTCTCGTAATATTGAGCCCTCACGGACTCCTCGTAATAATGAGTCCTCACAGACTCTGTAATATTGAGTCCTCACAGACTCACTGTAATAATGACCCATAGAGTCTCTAATGCATGTTTTACCATGCATAAGTCCTCGAGAGACCAATTGCCACACCTTTACATGACATGTTCATATACATACAATATGCATGAGGTCCCATCCTTTAAATTCATATACATATACATTCCGAATGATGCAACAATCACATAACTTAAGATCATGACATGACTTTCATAATTTTAACTAGAGTCAATCAATCATCGATTAATAAATACGTTTATTATCTAAGGTGCATAACTAGCACAATAACATAACCGAAAATCTCAATATACAAAAATATACATAGTTTGTGTCAAGATTCGTTTTAAATTCCTTGAAATCATTTCATTCAGGGTCCTCTCAAACCCTTAAATCATCAAGTTCTTTTCTAAACCTTTTGAAAATCATTCACTCGAGATTCTCAAAACCCTTTAAAATATTCGTGTTCTAAATTCAAGCCCTAAGCATGAGTTTTGGAAATTCACCTTTTGAAATAAATCCTCAATCTTCATCTTTTAAAACCAATACATATTTCAGAAATCGTATTCACTTCCCTTTATAAGATCGTTTGTAGAAAATCCCTTACCTTAGCTCGAAACTCTTTACACATTCCGTTCCTAACTCAAGGTTTCGCTTAGTGGTGCTCGATAGTCGAATCCCTAAATCACATTCATCAATTCTTTAATTAACTTACGTAATTAGACACTTATTTTGAATCCAATCATAGTTAGGCTAAATTACCACAAACGGACGCTTAAAACGAACTCGAAATCAAAGCAGGGATGGGCCGGGGCGACTCGCGCGGCGGCGCGTGGCGTGGCGGCGGCGGCGTGGAGGCGAGCGGCGGCGCGTCTCGAGCGTGGAGCATACCATTGAAATCCTCGTGGCCCGATCTATCCAAAACCGGTCTTAGAACGTCGAAACCGGTCGAACGCTCCCAAAAACTTCGAACCAAAAATCGGACCGACGACCCACAAATCGACCTCGACGACTCGCTGCTGCGGCGCTCAACCTCCGAACCCGAACCGATCGTTAGTCCACGAAATCGACCTCCGACGACCTCGGGGCGTTGGTCGAACTCCACGCGCCTCCGAACGGTGGTCGACGGTCGTAATCCGTGTGTGTAGGGAGGAGAGTCGGTGAACTTGCGGGGTTCGGCTCGTCGACGGCAGTGCACACTCGCCCTCGACAATCTCGGCGAGGACTCGATCGACTCTGCAGACGCGAAGGTTGGGCGGCTTGATTCCAACGAGGCTCGAGCGTTGGATGGGTGGTTGGCTTGTTGGCGGTAAGGTTATCGTGAAGAAGGAAAAAGAAGGGGGGTCCCCTCGTGAAGCGTGCCCAACAAGATGGGAAGAAAACCCTAAATCTCTTCTTTTAAACCAACAATTACGAAAATGCCCCTTTCCTTAACTTCTAACTACAAAAATGCTCATCTCCTTACCATAACAACATATAAATGCCATTGAGCTCATTTAATTTCTTTCAAAAGGCCTCTAATTAACCAAAATTCTCAAATGACGTTATATTATCTTGAAAATTGTAACTTCAAACTCTGATTAATTTAAATTCTAAGGAATTTAGACTAAAACACAAATTTAAAAGGTACTTAACGTTCTGGGGTGTTACAGTCAATATAGTTGTAAATGAAAGATGTTGTATACTTACGCGATGTATGCGACTATGCAGGAGTACCCTATCTCCACCATCCCACAGTAATGTAGGATATCATCGCGATGTAAATAAATTAACTTTTCCTCTCCGAACATGTGCTCGCTCAACTTGACATGAATCGTATCATCTTCTTTGCATCGATAACATTGCATAACGATTCAAAAGTTTAATAGTCACATGAGCGTTTGTGTACTTTGTAGATTCTGAAACAGGCACATGTACAGAAATATCCAACTTATGTTTTGCTGGAGAAGTCACCTATCACAACAAAACAACATTTAAATTTGTAAACAAAAAATATAGTAATTTTAAACATTGAGTTGAAGAATTTCATACCTTTTTTCCCTTATTAAAAATGACAAGGTCACGAGGCCATGCCACAAAATTTCCCATTGATTGACTTAGAGACTCTACTTCTCCCCATATAGGAATTGGTAATGGAGCATCTTCACCTACGATCATGTCCACTACCACTCTAACATTTCAACTCCCAAGGGAACTCCATGGACTGTGGGAAATTGAGCGTTAGACGTGTACATTGTGCCTACAGCAACCACATTGTCCTTTGATCCTATTGCTATATGACATGGAGTTCTCTTTAAAAATTAAAAAAAAAAAAAAGTCAAAATAAAGTATCATAGATCACATATTATGAATCAATATACACAAAATTCTAATTACCTTCAAAATTTCTTCCACCTCCTCAATGACCTCCTTGTCTTTTGGATGATTACTGCCTATGCTTGCAAACTTTTTGGAAGGTGAGCAATCAGTCGACATTTTGTTCTCAGACTCTTTGCTTGACTTTGATTTCCCTCGAGGAATATTAAAGTATGTTGATGGATTGACAGACAAACCTATTCCTCTAACACGCCCTTTGTGTTCTAGCGTGCCTAATGTTTCGGTCAATATATCTTTACCTTTATTCTTCTTAGCTAGTTCGTCCTGTCACAACCATTTAGATTGACATTGAAACTAACCATAAGATATTAAACTAAGAATCATTTTTAGATTATGCTAAAATAAAACATATTAACTTTCGATTCGACTGGCACATTGTTTAGTTTCTTCATCGAAGTATTCATTATTTTTTCCTTTTCGTGCCTGTATCTATATGGTGGCATGAGTAGAAGAATCTTCTGCCAATTCCTATATAAACATACAAGTTATTAAATCTCATGTATGGAAAATTATAAGAAAGAATGTACTTGTTGATACTCACTAGTTCGTCAGTTAAGTTTGCATATCCTTTGCGAGAGATGTGATGATTATATTTACATTTCTGCCTCCTTTCTTTTTGGACACGACTTTGTGCCTATATAACACAATAGAATCAATTTAAATCATTAATATTTTTTTTACTAACTTTTAAAAACAATAGTATAATGTACTTACCTCTCATTCTTCCGATAATCTAGCATTCACAAATGCTTCCCATTGTTGTTGATCAATATGTGGATACTTTTGTGGAGGTTGTTTCAACAAGGATGGCTCATCCTTAAATGGAAGTATGTGTTTTTGATACAACGTGTATCAAAATGTTCGAAATTTATTTGCCGCTGATTGAAGAATACTATACTTGGACCGAGGATCTATCACAAATGACATCTACATAGGAAACATATAATAAAGAGTTAAATAACTCTACATATTAAGAAGTCTTTAGGGAAATATTATTATTCTTACCTCTACAGAATAAAAAAAAAATTTATCTTTCAATTCTTGAGAAACTTCTTTCCAAGTCTTGTAACTTAATGGAATTTGTTGTCTAACATAAACTCCAATATAACTTTGCATTTGGTTTGAATTATCATCAACACTCTGACCTTGCTGATTGTATTGGATGACTAAGCATTCTCTTGTAGTCTTTACGCGTGCCAGACCACGCATAGTAGTGAGACCACGTCAATTTGTATGCCTAGCCTCCATTTGGATCGCTACGTTCACTTCATCATCACTTGATCCACTCATTGTAACAATCTGCAAAAAAAAAAATACCATGAAAAAATAAGTTATAATAACGCATAAGATATATGAACTCATAAAAATTGCAATAAAATAAACAATGACATACCATATTTTATATATTATTTATCGATCCATATACCATCACAATCATTTCTAAGATATGTGGATGATATTTCGTCGATTTCATGGGTCACATCAATATTAAGCATTTTTTTTAGGACCCCATATTACTCAATTTCAAGTCCTTTCTCTCCCCCTCCCCTCACACACACACAAACACCAACCATACTCATTAGACTAACAAAAAACTAACTTACCTAATCTAAACTTATCAAACATAACATAAACTAACTATTAAAATTAAATTTCTTACAATCTAATAAACAAAAGTTTTCAACCTCTCCTCCATATTAGAATTAAACAAAATATAAAAAGTTCTCAACCCCTCCCCTTCCATCATAATTCAAGTTCTCAACCCTTCTTCCCCTAATTTTTCTCCAAAACTTAGCAATCTAACCAAACTTACTAAAGTTGACCAAAAGTTAATAAACACCCATCATTAAAATTAAGCAAAACTTAGGAATCTAACCACAAATGTATTAAACTTAAACCATTTCTCCATCACAACTAATATTTTCCAACACATAAACCAACCCATTAACATTAGCATAAACTCCTAAAAAAAATTAAATTTTTCCTTAGTCAATTTAGGGTATATAATTTTTAGATTATTCACAAAAATAATCAATGCCCACAAGATCAAAGATACCAAAAAACGTTAAAGATACACTAATGCCCAAAATAATTTTCAAAGATACTGCATCGATTTTATAAAAATCAAAGATACCCAAAATAATTTTCTATTCTACACAAAAACGTTTAGATCTACACACAAAAAACTCATATCCACAAAAAAAATTCAATCTAAAATAATAAAAGAAAAAAGAAAAGGGAAATCACCAACTTTTGCCTTATCGGCGAAGGAAGCACGGAGACTCACGACACAGAGAAACAGATCTGGTCGGCGACTGGCGAGGGAGGGAAGCTCGAAGACTCAGTGGAAGATCAGTGCAGATCTAGCCGAGGGAAGCTCGGGGGAAGGAAACTCAGGCAAAGGAAGCTCGGTGGAAGCTCAGACGGACGACAGACGGTGGAAGAGAGAGAAGCGGCGCAAGTGAGAGAGAAAAAACCAGCTGAGGGTTATCGCAAGTGAGAGAGAAGAAAGTGAGAAATCGAGAGGGAGTTGCAGGTTTTGGGATCTGTCAGGGAGGTGAGAGAAATTGAATTTAAAAATACCTTTAATGACGGGCAATGCCCGTCATTGAAGGTACTCTATAATGACAGGCATTGCCCGTCATTATAGATGATTTTAATTTTTTTTAAATTTCCGCGCATTTTTTTTATTGTCCGTCATTGTATCCCAGACGGATTTTTGGATGTCCGTAATTGTTTCCCTATTTTGTTGTAGTGTTGATACACTAGGGTTGCAACTCAAGCTTAGATCTGATGCCCATAGGGTCAGTGATAAGCGGATTTCGCATAAATAATGAAGACACGAGCTTAAATATAAGTCAATTCTTTATCTTAGACATAGGGATAAAAGACTCCAAAATCCAAGAAGTTATTGTGCCCAAAGTACCTAAGGTAGAGGGACTATAGATATATAGGTCTCTCCCTAATTAGTCTCATAAAATCCAACATCGAAGTGAATGGGGTTGCAATTTCATTTACAATTGAATGTAAAATAAATGAAATTGCAATTTTGATTTGCAATAACAACTAAGGTAATGGCATTTTTAGCCCTTCTTCACTTTAGAATATTTCCTTTGCAATTTCCTTATTCCAAATTTGTTTACATTACAAGTTAGTCTAGCAATTTTTAGATTCTGATTTTTTTTAAGATTGTAGAACTGCTGATTTTGCAATTTGGTTTTGCAATTATTTGTCACTTTAACTTACAATTTAGATTTTGCATTTATTTATTTTTTTCACCAAACAAACCAACCCAATCCAGCTTTATTTTTGTAATTTTAGTTTCAATTGCAACTCTCTTATATTTTGGCTAAGCATTAACTTTTGTTACACTGTTCATTGTGGGATTGATACTTAGGAATACTCTTGTTTTAATACTTGCATCGGTAGTGTGCACTTGCATTGGATCAAGTGTAATTACTTGCTTTTCTTCACCCAAAGTTCACCCGATCACGATATACCTCCTTTTGCCATTATACACATTATTTTTGGTAATACCTGTGGTAACTTGTAAATCACAATGCTTACTAGTATTGACACCCTCCACAATAGTACGTCTTCCTGTAGGCTTCTTATCCATTCTACCTTTTACCCTACTAGCTAGCTCGAGAGTTATAAACATAAAATTCCATGGTGGATCATGGTTATGCACGTCTTCTTTGCTGATTTTCATCAAATGGCCCATCTGCCTAGTATGAACACATATTCGCTAGTGGAGCTTACCTTGTCACTATTTGTTATCCAATTTGCACCACAATATCCTTCTAATATTGTAGGAAACTTGTTAAAATGCAAGTAGAAATCCATTGTACTTAAGGTAGCTCGACAATTGACGAATAGCAATCCAATGATCTTTATCAGGATTATGTATATAGATTTACTCAATCTACTCACAACATATGCAATATCAAGTCTAGTATAGTTCATAAAAAATATGACACTACCTATAATTTTTGCATATTCAGATTAAGAAATATTATCTCCTTTATTCTTCTTAAGACTCATATTAGCATCATAAAGTGTTCCTATGAGAGTATATCATCGAAGCAATCAAATCTCTTTAGTAATTTTTCAATGTAGTGTGATTTACATAATGAAAATCCATTTTTTGTTTTTCTTAACATCAAGTATGACATCAACCTTATCTAAATCTTTCATTTCAGAGTGAAGATATCATATCTATGTTTGTACAAAAATAAGCATATCATCAACATACAAACAAGTAATCACATAATCAACTCCAAACAACTTTGAATAAACACATGTATCAGAAAAATTTACGTTAAAATCGTTGTTTACCAAAGTACTATTAAATTTCACGTACCATTGTTTAGGAGCTTGTTTAAGATCGTAAAGAGATATTTTAAGCTTACATATCTTGTTTTCTTCACTAGTAACAATAAAGTCTTTAAGTTGTATCATGTATACTTCTTCCTCTAAATCATTATTGAGAAATGTTGTCTTTACATCTATTTGATGTATTAAAAAACCACAACTTGCTGCAAAAGCGATCAAGGCTCTAATACTAGCTACTTTAGTCATAGGAGTGTGTGTGCCAAAATAGTTAATGTCTTGTTTTTTCGTATACCCAAAAACCACTAATATAGCTTTAAAATTTTCTATTGAACCATCTGGTCTAAATTTCTTTTTGAAGATCTGCTTAGACATAATAGACTTATTTCCTTTTGAAAGATCTGCTAAGTCTCATGTTTGATTCATAATCAAAGAATTTAGTTTACTTTTAATTGCTCTTTCCAGATATTATATCTACAAAACTTAAAGCCTCTTGGTTGATTTTAGGATTCTCGTCTATCAAGTACATGTAAGCAAATTGATTGTCTATTTTATCTGATTTTTCAACTAAAAAAAGGAAGAAAATCAAGTCCAAAGTTCTTATTAATATCTTTGGTCTCTTACTTAGACCCATGCATGTTATCAGAAATAGATAGAAAGGATACTGATCCCTAGTCATTATGTGAAGTACCGACAACTAATTGATCACTATGTGAAGTACGAACTAGCTCATGAACATTCTTAACCATGGGAATGATGGTTTCAAAAACCGATGCAACGGAAGCCAATTGAAAATCAATTTGCATTTTAATTAAGTTTCCAAAATACCAATACATTAGTAAAAAATCGAGAACAATTATATAGAACAATTACAGCGAAAAATAAAAAAATAGTATATGAATACTTACTTTGTAGCCTCTAGATTTAAAAAAGCATGAACTTCCTTTTCTACAAGGTCATGAACTTCCAACAATCACACGTTCTTCAAAATGGATCAAAAGAAGGACGACACCAGTTGAGTTTCTTCCTATCTTTGAGTCTCTTGGGTTATGGATGGTGGGATCCAATCTTGTTGGAAGGGAAAGAGAAATTTTGTGAGAATTTCGTTATCAAGAGAATTTTGATGAGGAAGTAGAAAAACCAAAAGGATCCTACCCGTTTTCTGCGTTATTGTGGTACCTTTAAGGAGAGTAAGAGAGGGAGAAAAAATAATCGTAGGTTTTCCCACGTCTACCCAACTTTCAGCAATGGGTGAAGTTATGGGTTTTAATTTTAATTAAATTAAATTAATTTAACTAATAATAATTAATTAAATCCATTTTTTTTAGTACATCAACAATTGGTGGTGGGGAGATTCGAACCTTGGTCATGAGTCATACTTGATGTCAGTTGAGCTATGCTCTTATTGACAATTAAATCCAATTTAAATCATATTCAAATGAACATATCTCACATAACCTATAGTTTTAATTCAATTAATTTTAATTAAATCAAATTTAATTAAAATTAACTAATTAATTAATTCAAATAATTATTAAATTAAATAACACATATTTAATTTAAACTTACATTTGAATCATATTAAATTATAGTTCTCTCATAATCTATAGTTTTAATGTTTATCTAACGTGCATTAAATTTAATCTATAGTTTTAATATGAATCAACTTCATACTAAAATAATATTTAAACTCCTTCAAACATTCAATTCTCTCCTAAATTAATTTTGAATTATATCTAAAATCAATTTATAGTATAATGTTTTAAATAAGAAATAAACTTCATATTATAATGTATCACCATAAATTATGTTAATTTTCCTGAGTGAATTTGAGCAGTTCAAACTCCATTCAAAATTAAATTACCTCAACACTGGTTACGAGTTAGGAAGAGTACCTAATCGGCCTACAGATCATAAGCTCTAACGATACGAAATTAATTGGCTAATCTCATTAACCACGCTAATCAACATTCGTTAACTGTGGGTATAATCCACTAAAGACCCACAACTGCACTCTTCTCACTGCAGGTATATTTCTATGTCCACAGATATAGACCAATAACAACAAGTTAGTCCTTCACGAGTGTCTGTAACACCATCTTGATAAAATTACCATTTTAACCCTAGGTTACCTCTATATCCTTAAGTATCAGTGCTCCTCTAATGAACAACCTGTTTAAAGTCCAACTATTAAAAAGAAAACCTTTCTCGAGCCAATGAGAGAGTAGGGCACTTTGTTCAAGTCCTAGAGATATCACTTTAGGGAACACTCATCTACTTTCCCTTAAAATCGGGAAAGAGTGAATTCCATCTTGTGTAATTATGTTCCTGTTGGAATTTATGCCCTAAACAAGTGTAATTTTGTAATTATCATTGCACAATAAATAAAGTTGTTATTTATTATATTCTCGCATATAAATCTAAATCCAATAAACTAAGTTCCAAGGTTATAATGATAGATCTTGAACATTTATGTAGTAGACATAAGTTGGATTAAGTTGTTCAAGTATAACCTAAAAGGTCTATGGTACATGCATAGGGTTGGGAACCTTATACTGGTAACACCATGAATGCGGCCCGCTTTGTATTTGGTACAAACGACGTAATCCAACTCGTTCATGTGGTAGACATGCGAGTGGGGGCATTCTGTATAATGAGATTATACAAGACCGGACCGCTAGTTATTAACCTACTAGAGTAACACCGTTATCAAGATAGGTATAATAATTCATAGATGATCATCAGTGACTTGACCTGAATCCTGAGCAAGCTACGAACTCCTGCTTATGAGGTTTATCCTTATACTAGTATGGGTGATAGTGACCTGTAGCCGATTCAATAAGCCCACCTTCTCAGGGACATAACTTTGTAAGTAGTTGGGAACTTGACTATGTAAGAAGGAATTCACTCATTCTTGAATTAGGGAATCAGATAGGTTATTCTCTTAAGAACTGAATCAAGGTCTTGAACATTGGGGCCTCGCCTTCTTACTAGCTTAAGAAGGATCAAGTTTTATGGTAGGACCATAGACTGATTGTTCATTAGAGAATCAGTAGAGCTTAAGGAACAAAATATATTCACAGGGGTAAAACGGTAATTTGACCCAATTGTGATTACGAACAACCTGTGAAGGGTCGACTCACAAGTATTGATTATATCAGTGGATACAACATAGTCTACAGTGAGGAGAGTGCATAGTGGAATGACTTATAGTTAATGAATGTTGGTTAATTGAATCAAAGAGTTTGATCGATTAATCTTGTATCATTGGAGCTCGTGATCTGTAGATCCATTAGGTCCCTCCGTTGGCTCAACATGGAAATAAGAAGGGTTTATAGTTTGGAGTGAGATTGAAATGTTTAATTTCATGTTTAAAGGGATATGTCAATTATATATGATATAATAATTGATATAACATATGGTTCCATCCATGAGAAATATATCATAAGAGCACTATAAGGGTAGGATGGTCATTTCCATCTCATTTCTCTATATATATGTGCATGAGATGCACATTTGTAAACCTAATTCAAAAGGCAACCCTAGTGCTCTTTTGACAAGTGTTTTTGTTGGAAAAGTTCCAAAGCACTTGTCTTCCTAAAAATCCCTCCCAACTCCAAAAGAGGTTCCACCGCCTTCCCTCTCCTAAAGATACAACGGAGAAGATCTAGCGGGCGGATTGAAAACTACTTCGTAGTTTGTGGAGTACGAAAGATCGTTGAGATCGTAAGAACGTAAGGATCAAAAGGAGCACGTGTTGTTTTGACTACAATGGTAATATACTTGTTGTCCATAAATATGCATGCTTAATCATTTTATGTATGTCTTTGATTTGATCTATGTAATACATTACAAGAACACGCGATTCAAATCACTTCCGCTACGAGATTCAATCTCATCAATTGGTATCAGAGCAAAATTGTGTTCTTGTTTTTGTTATAGATCTATAAAAAACATAGGTGAAATTACATTTTGTTCATGAGATGAATGAAGGTTTGCAAAATTAGATGTTTACATTTTTGGCACTTAGATTTGCAATTTTTCATCGAATTGTTCAATGTAAGAGTATGTGCTTTGGGTAATTTTAATTGTAAATCGAGTCTGTAAGTCCGTGTCGATCGAGGCAAAGTGGTTGCTGAGAAGAACAGAGAAAAATCGAGCAACAAATGAGACATTACCATTCTGTTCTGTGAACGTCGTTGCAACGTTGTTCATTGGCGTTGCAACGCCACTACGGCAGGCGCATGGCTGAGAAGACGACAGCGTTGCAACGTCGAAGGCGTTGTGCAACGCTGATGGTGAGACGTGCTTCAACGGGTAGAAACGGACAAAGGACAGCGTTGCAACGCTGGTATCAGCGTTGCAACGCCGCAAGTGTTTCACGGAGAGCAGCAACGGGCAGAAAAATATTTTTTAATATTATTTAATATATAAAACGCTTTTTATATTAATTAATATTAATAATATTTATTTTAATTAATATAATTAGATTATATTAATTAAAATTATTTTTAGGGTGACAAAAATGGTCTAATTTTTGCTATTTAATTTATGCCATTGTTGTATAATTATTTCCATGCATAATGTATGCTTTTAATTTAGATATCCCACCTTAGGTTAAGCATTTTCATGCATCATTTATAATATAAAGTGTTATATTATATAGTTTGCATGTATAATTAATATAATGAGTTATATTAATTTTTGGACAGCATTGACATGCATTATAATTCATGAGATGAATATGCTATGTATGTTTATTATTCATGTGATGGATGATCAAGCAAATATAACATAGTATGCATGCCACCTAAGGTTAATTATTAGTTTTAAAATGTTTAGAACTTGAAATTAATAGACCTTAGGTTATCTAGTTCTAATTATATTAGAATTAGGAACCATGTAATTTATAAGCAATGATTAAAAGAGGAACTTTGTCTAAGGAAGGTTTTGTCTAGGCTGGAGTATTTAAGCTGACAGAAACGGAACACCCCTACCTGGGAACTGACTTGGGAGTGAATTTTAATTAGAGAGTTTATAAATTATAGTAGCGTCAACAAGTTTATTAAGGGATTAATAAACTAGAAATCCTAGGTTTAATATAAAGAGTTATATTAGCAAACTTAGGATAAATCAATATAAGAGTTATATTGATTATTAATATAAGAGTTATATTAATAAGTTTAGGTAAAAATCATTAGTTGGGTTTAGCCTAGGTAAATTTCCTATAAAGTTAAAGTATCCAGTGGGAGGAAAAATATATATGATACATATATTTCCACCTACATATCTCTGGGAAATTCACACCTTTGAGATCCATACTTGGCCTCGTGCGCAAACGGGAGCGTCCCCCTTCGGATGGTGTTTGTATGGATAAATAGCAAGGTGAATGGAGAGGGTACTTATAGTGAGTGGGAGCAGGTTTAGTGAAAACAAAACCTATGGTCTCTTTTATCGGTTCACACTGTGAGATTACTATGATCAACCTGCTAGTTTGGCCTGGACCAGAAAATCCCTTCGGAGGGCTTTGATCATAGAGATCGAAACACAGTGAACACCTGAACAAGGATAAAGATTACCTTAGTTTATTTTCTGACCTAGTCCTCCCTTCGGCGGATTTCGTTGGATCGAGACTCTGGAATCCAAAGATAAAGGGTTACACTCACAAGATACATTAGTTGTAATTGTATCCATATTAAATAATAGTAACTAAAGCCTATAGGAATAAGAGTTATTATGGCATTAGGTTTTGGTCAATAATGTCTTGATTCAGAGGAGGAGTGTTTTTTATTACCCTTCGGTGTCATACATTCTAAACCTTTGGAGTATCATTGTGATTTATTAATGACTTAGGAATCATTAGATAATTAGCTAAAAATGATTGGATTAATTAAAGGTTTAGCGAGAAACTAATACAAGTATTTTTATATTTCAGCAATATGAATAGCTCAATCCTTTCCTTATTGGCTACTGAGAAATTAACCGGAGAAAATATGATGACCTGGAAAAATAATCTTAATATCATCTTGGTTGCGGACGATCTAAAGTTTGTGCTTACTGAGGAGTGTCCTCAGGTGCCAAGCTCGAATGTGTCACGAAATGTTCGTGATGCATACGATACATGGATCACGACCAATGACAAGGCTAAGGTCTACATCTTGGCAAGTATGTCAGACATACTAGCCAAGAAGTACGAGGGCATGATGACCGCCAAGAAAATCATGGATTATTTGCGGGCATGTTTAGACAACGATCTGCTTGGTCGTCGCACAATG
This sequence comes from Trichosanthes cucumerina, assembly GCA_036507285.1. NCBI lineage: Eukaryota > Viridiplantae > Streptophyta > Magnoliopsida > Cucurbitales > Cucurbitaceae > Trichosanthes > Trichosanthes cucumerina. The sequence goes on along the minus strand of CM071840.1, from coordinate 71,524,769 downwards.
CCTTTAAGTACATCTTCAACGCTAGAATGGCGTAGGGATCATCTGTACGGGATGATGTTCTCGATATGATGGTTTACTGCAACACGGCGGAGTCGAATGGTGCTTTTATTGACTTATCGAGTCAGGTCAACTATATACTAGAAACTCTACCAGAGAGTTTTCTATAGTTTCGAAGTAATGTTGTTATGAACAAACTTACTTTTAACCTTACCTCTCTTCTGAATGAACTCCAAACCTTCCAATCTCTGATGAAAATCAAGGGATCAAAAGGTGAGGCAAATGTTGTCAGTATGAGTAATCACGGAGGTTCAACCTCTGGAACAAAATCAGTGGTTTCATCTTCCTCAAGCCTGAAAGGCAAGAACAAGAAAATGAAAAAAGTTGGTAAGGGAAAACGGGCTGACAAAGTTGCTGCCCAAAAGGGCAAGAAGGTCAAAGAAGTTGCAGACAAAGGAAAATGTTTCCACTGCAATGAAGACGGGCATTGGAAACGGAACTGTCTGAAGTACATTGCAGAAAAGAAGAAAGAAGGTAAATATGATTTACTTTACTTAGAAGCTTGTTTAGTGGATGACGATAATTATGCCTGGATATTGGATTCAGAAGCCACTAATCATGTCTGTTTTTCTTTTCAGGGAATTAGTTCCTGGCAGCAGCTACAAGAAGGAGAGATAACACTCCGTGTTAGAAATGGGGAAGTTGTCTCAGTTGTAGCAGTGGGCACCATGAAGCTATTTTTTTGACAAGAAACATATGTTGTTGAATAATGTACTAGTGATACCAGGGTTTACTAGAAACCTAATTTTAATTTCTTGCCTAATAGAACAATTTATTTTAATATGTTTTTCTTTTAATAAAGTGTTTATTTTTAAGAATGGTATTGAAATATGTGTAGTTTCATTAGAAAATGGGTTGTATGTTTTAAGGCCTAATTCAGTCAAAATGGTTTTGAACACTGAATTATTTAAAACTGCAAATACAAAAACTAAGAAATGTAAGATTTCTCCCAAAGAAAATGCTCAACTTTGGCACCTTCGGTTAGGTCACATTAACCTCAATAGGATGGAGAGATTGGTAAGAATTGGACTTCTAAATGAGTTAGAAGAAAATGCCTCACCAGTATGTGAGTTCTGCTTATAAGGAAAAATGACTAAAAGACCTTTTAGTGGAAAAGGTTATAGAGCCAAAGAACCTCTTGAGCTTATACATTCAGACCTTTGTGGTCCGATGAATGTTAAAGCCAGAGGAGGTTATGAATATTTCATCTCTTTTATAGATGATTATTCCAGATTTGGGTATATTTACCTAATGCATCATATGTCTGAAGCACTTGAAAAGTTCAAGGAATTCAGGACTGAAGTTGAGAATCAATTAGGTAAAACAATTAAAACACTTCGATCGGATCGAGGTGGAGAGTATATGAATTTAAAATTTCAAGACTATATGATAGAACATGGAATTACATCCCAACTCTCAGCACCTGGTACGCCTCAACAAAACGGTGTATCAGAAAGGAGAAATAGAACCTTGTTGGACATAGTTCGATCAATGATGAGTTATACTCATCTCCCTAACTCGTTCTGGGGATACGCAGTAGAGTCTGTTGTATACATTTTGAATAATGTTCCATCGAAAAGTGTTTTTTAAACACCATTTGAACTCTGGAAATGACATAAAGGTAGTTTACGTCATTTCAGAATTTGAGGATGTCCAACACATGTGCTCGTGACAAATCCAAAGAAATTGGAATCACGTTCAAAATTATGCCTTATTGTAGGGTACCCAAAAGAAACGAGAGGTGGGTTATTCTATGATCCTAAGGAAGATAAGGTACTTGTGTCGACAAATATCACTTTCTTAGAGGAGGACCACATAAGGGATCACCAACCAAGAAGTAAAGTTGTGTTAAGTGAGTTAGACGGAACAACAACAAAAGTTGTTGATGATACATCAACAAGGGTTGTTGATACAAATTTGTCAAGTCCATCTCAAGAGTTGAGAGTGCCTCGACGTAGTGGGAGAGTTTTAACACAACCTGACCGTTACATGGGTTTAACTAAAACCAAAATTGTCATATCAAATGATGATTGCGAGGATCCATTAACTAATAATCAAGCAATGGTTGATAAAGACAAAGATAAATGGGTCATAGCCATGAACTAAGAAATGGAGTCTATGCACTTCAATTTTGTTTGGGATCTTGTAGATATACCTGATGGGGTAAAACCTATAGGTTGTAAGTGGATCTACAAGAGAAAACGTGGTGTAGATGGAAAAGTGCAAACTTTTAAGGCTAGACTAGTAGCAAAGGGTTATATCCAGGTAGAAGGGGTGGACTATGAGGAAACATTTTCACCTGTTACTATGGTAAAGTCTATTCGTATTCTACTTGCCATTGTTGCATATTATGACTATGAGGTATGACAAATGGATGTCAAGACGGCATTCTTAAATGGGAATCTTGACGAAAACATCTACATGGAGCAACCCAAAGGGTTCATTCAACTAGGACTAGAGCAAAAGGTTTGCAAGCTTAAAAGGTCCATCTTTGGACTGAAACAAGCTTCTAGGTCCTGGAATATAAGATTTAATGAGGCAGTCAAATCTTATGGCTTTGATCAAAATAATGATGAACCTTATGTCTACAAGAAAATCATTAAAAGTTATGTCGTTTTCCTAGTCTTATATGTAGATGATATCCTACTCATTGGGAATGATGTAGGTTATCTTACTGACATTAAAAAATGGCTAGCTACGCAATTTCAAATGAAAGATTTGGGAGAGGCGCAATTTGTTCTTAGAATCCAGATTGTCCGGAATCGCAAGAACAAAACTCTAGCATTGTCTCAAACATCTTATATCGACAAAGTGTTGTCAAGATTTAAGATGCAAGATTCCAAGAAAGGTTTATTACCTTTCAGGCATGGAGTTCATCTGTCTAAGGAACAATGTCCTAAGACAACTCAAGAAGTTGAGGATATGAGACGAATTCCTTATGCATCAACTATTGGTAGCTTGATGTACGCAATGTTGTGTACTAGGCCAGACATATGCTTTGTAGTAGGAATGGTCAGTAGATATCAATCTAATCCAAGTTCAGAACACTGGACAGCGATTAAGACAATCCTCAAGTATCTTCGAAGAACGAGGAACTACATGCTTGTGTATGGAGCTTAGGATTTGATCCTTATAGGATACACAGATTCTGACTTCCAAACTGACAAAGATTCGAGGAAATCTACGTCGGGGTCAGTTTTCACTCTTAACAGAGGGGTTATAGTTTGTCGAACCATCAAGCAGGGATGCATCGCAGATTCAACTATGGAAGTCGAATATGTAGCAGCTTGTGAAGCAGCTAAAGAAGCCGTATGGCTAAGGAAATTCATGATGGATTTGGAAATTGTTCCAAACATGAATTTGCCAATCACACTTTATTGTGATAACAGTGGTGTTGTGGGAAATTCAAGAGAACCCCGAAGTCACAAGAGAGATAAACACATTGAGCGAAAGTATCACCTAATCGAGGAAATGTGATCGTCACAAAGATAGCTTCGGAGGAGATGTGATCATCACAAAGATAGCTTCGGAGCACAATACTGCTGACCCATTTACAAAGGCTCTCTCGGCTAAAGTATTTGAGAGTCACCTAGAAGGTCTAGGACTATGTATCTAGCCCTAACTAGGGTAAGTGAGAGTATGTTGTACAAAGTGTATTCAGTGTCTTAGTTTATTGCATTTACATTACTCTAATGTTCATTATGTACTCCTCTAGCTTTAGGACAAGTGAGAGATTGTTGGGATTTATGCCCTAAACAAGTGTAGTTTTGTAATTATCATTACACAATAAATAAAGTTGTTATTTATTATATTCTCGCATATAAATCTAAATCCAATAAACTAAGTTCCAAGGTTATAATGATAGATCTTGAACATTTATGTAGTAGACATAAGTTGGATTAAGTTGTTCAAGTATAACCTAAAAGGTCTATGGTACATGCATAGGGTTGGGAACCTTATACTGGTAACACCATGAATGCGACCCACTTTGTATTTGGTACAAACGAGGTAATCCAACTCGTTCATATGGTAGACATGCGAGTGGGGGCATCCTGTATAATGAGATTATACAAGACTGGACCACGAGTTATTAACCTACTAGAGTAACACCATTATTAAGATAGGTATAATAATTCATAGATGATCATTAGTGACTTGACTTGAATTCTGAATAAGCTACGAACTCCTGCTTATGAGGTTTGTCCTTAGACTAGTATGGGTGAGAGTGGCTTGTAGCCGACTCAATAAGCCTACCTTCTCAGGGACATAACTATGTAAGTAGTTGGGAACTTAACTATGCAAGAAGGAATTCACTCATTCCTGAATTAGGGAATCAGATAGGTTGTTCTCTTAAGAACTGAATCCAGGTCTTGAACAATGGGGCTCTGCCTTCTTACTAACTTAAGAAGGATCAAGTTTTATGGTAGGACCATAGACTGATTGTTCATTAGAGGATCAGTAGAGCTTAAGGAACAAAATATATTCACAGGGGTAAAAACGGTAATTTGACCCAATTGTGATTACGAACAACCTGTGAAGGGTCGACTCACAAGTATTGATTATATCAGTGGATACAACATAGTCTACAGTGAGGAGAGTGCATAGTGGAATGACTTATAGTTAATGAATGTTGGTTAATTGAATCAAAGAGTTTGATCGATTAATCTTGTATCATTGGAGCTCGTGATCTGTAGATCCATTAGGTTCTTCTGTTGGCTCAACATGGAAATAAGAAGGGTTTATAGTTTGGAGTGAGATTGAAATGTTTAATTTCATGTTTAAAGGGATATGTCAATTATATATGATATAATAATTGATATAACATATGGTTCCATCCATGAGAAATATATCATAAGAGCACTATAAGGGTAGGATGGTCATTTCCATCTCATTTCTCTATATATATGTGCATGAGATGCACATTTGTAAACCTAATTCAAAAGGCAACCCTAGTGCTCTTTTGACAAGTGTTTTTGTTGGAAAAGTTCCAAAGCACTTGTCTTCCTAAAAATCCCTCCCAACTCCAAAAGAGGTTCCACCACCTTCTCTCTCCTAGAGATACAACGGAGAAGATCTAGAAGACGGATTGAAAACTACTTCGTAGTTTGTGGAGTACGCGAGACCGTTGAGATCGTAAGAACGTGAGGATCAAAAGGAGCACGTGTTGTTTTGACTCTAAAGGTAATATACTTGTTGTCCATATGATCTAATATGCATGCTTAATCATTTTATGTATGTTTTAATTTGATCTATGTAATACATTACAAGAACACGCGATTCAAATCGCTTCCGCTACGGGATTCAATCCCATCAGTTCCCAACTCTCCACTCGGTCTTGTTCCCAAAATTTTAGGCTTATTGAGTCGTCGATGTGGCCTCTCTTACCCATACAAGTCAAAGGACAATCCCACGTGAACAGGAGTTCATAATACACTCAAGATTAAGATTAAGTTGCCTAGGTCATTCTATTGAAATAGAAACCTAAATAGTCAATGAAGTTACATCTACTGGTTACTATTTCACGGTCCCGCGGTCTTATGCAAACTCATTGCATAGGATACCCCCACTCACATGTCACCTACACCAACGCGTTGGATCATTGTGTTTGTATCAAATACAAAGTGGATCGTATCCATAAGGTCACCAGGATAAGGTACCCAATCTCATCCCTATACTATAAACCCTTTTGGGTTATCTCTTGAACATTGATCCCCCGTATGCCCCCACATACAATTTAAGACATATAATACAACCTAAGATGTTAGTTTATTGCATTTAGGGTTATTTAAAGCAAAAATAATACAACATAATTCAACAACCTTTATTGAAAAAAATAACTAAATAACACTTTATTGATAATAATCAATTGTTTACATTTACTATCTACGAGTTTTATGTGTTAAAAAATATAGCATCTATATATTCACAAATTGAATTATCACTTAAACACATAAACCTATATGCAACAATGTTATGAGCATAACTAATAAAGACATAGCCAAAGGTTTTAGATCCAACCCTATGTTTCTTGAATTCTGGATATGCTACTTTGGCTAAGCACCCCCACACTCTTAAATAGCTTAGGTTAGATGAATAACTTTTCCACAACTCATATGGAGTATGATCCAGCTTTTTGTGGGAAATCATGTTAAAAATAAAATAAGCAGAAAGCATAGTTTCCCCCACATATTATTAGATAATCCATAACTCAATAACATGCATTCATCATTTTCTTTAATGTTTTATTCTTACGTTTAGTTATTGATAGCTAGTGCAAAAAAGGCAATAAAGCATAAGCGCACGTTTGTCCCTAATAAGTAATATATGGAAGTATTCCAAGTATCAAACCAATGGAATGATTAACAAATCTATTTTCAGTCAACAAAAAATTACTCTTAGTTGTAACCGAAGGTAACCAGATAAAAATGAAGTCATTTTAGAGGTTTTGTGCTAAGGAAAATAAAGAAAAGATATAAAAACAATAATGAGAAACAAGAGATTCAAATCTGTTTCAACCTTGAGGAAATGTGCCCACCATGGGCCCGCATACTTGCTTAACTAGGCTTGGCTACTTCTGTGATTCAACTCATTGTGCCCGCATACTGATTCTTTCGAGTTTTGTGCGATTCAGGCAGAATGCACTAGAGATGCACCCACAACCTACCCTAACCGACACTTAACACTATGAACTGAGTTCAACGTCTATTCAACCCTTTTCTAAGTACTTTTAGGAGACTAAGCAATTAAATACACATGTCTATTGCTAATTAAGAACACAACTCAAGATCCTAAAGGTTTTTGTCCTATGTCAAGGTACAAAAAGCGAAGTTCTATGTCGAGACTCTTCTCCTAGATTGCTTTTATGAAAACGTGTGTTCAACCCAACCCTTTCAGTATTGAATTTCACACAATTATGTCAACTCAAGTGATCAATTTAAGCTAACAATGAAGCTTAAACTCAATAAAAGCAAATGGTGCAAAGTATTAAGCAAGTTTACTAAGATCACATAGGGGCTTTTCTCCTTGTTATGATATTCACTTTATTCAATCCCCTCCAAGAGGTTTAGTTACTCATTGAAAATAAAACTAATATGTAAAAAAGAAAAAGAAAACAAGAATGAGAAAAGATAAACTTCATTGGAAAAAATGGAACAAATGTTTAAAATTGAAAGTACACAACTTGGAATTGAAAGATAACTTATTAATGAAAAAAAAAACCTTACAACTGGATATGAAGAATGAAAACAACAAAGAATTACCCTGAAATAGAAAGTACAGAATGTAAGAAAGTAGTAAAACTCGAAGGTGTTCCTTCTTTCTGATTTTGTCCAACTTTTTTTTGAAGAGTACAAGTACTTACACTCCCTTCTTTTGAAGTTCGTGTCTGAATGATGATTGAAAAGAGCTTGGGGGAGACTCGGTGTGATGACTAAAAAGAAAAGAGAAAATTGCAGAACTTCAGTAAAAAAAAATAGAAAATTCGAATTTCGAGCTCTCCTTGAACTGAAGCTTGAACCGCCTTTTTTAGACTTCAAAATCTAGGGTCTGCTACCGAGGTCGATGTGGAGAGGCGTGGTTAATCATATCTCAAGATTCTCGGACATTTTATTGAGAACATTTGATTTCATCTGCTTTTATCTGCAAATCCCGCAAAATCAAAGACCCAAATATGTTCGCATAGTGAGTAGATAGTTATAGTTGTTGAAGAGGCCTAAATGTGGTTGCATAGTTGGGTGCATTCTGAGCTTCTTTTACAACCTTGAGTTTTTGGCTTCTACTCTACTTTGTTGGCGCATCCTAACCACATATCTTTCCATCTTTCTATCTTTCTATCTTGTGCAACATTTGCGACCAGGATGTGGGCACATTTGAATCCCTTTTCTACCTCTACACAAAAACATCAAAAGTTGATACTTGCTTACTAGAAATGACTCTATTTACACCTAAAAATTTATATTTAGAAAATCATGACTTCAAACCCATGCAAAACTTGTATTTACTCATATTTGCCCTAAAAGACATAATTTACAACATTAAGCACTTGTTTTCTAAGTAAGTAGCTTAGTTTTTAGAGCTAAATAACACTCATAAATGAGCGTTATCAGTTATGTCATTTTGTTGAGAAGAATAAAGTGCATTTTTTTCATGAATAATAACGTCGTTCGCAAACTTCTTTAAGAAAATTATCACTATAATCACCACCTCTATCGGATCTTAATATTTTTATCTTTGTATCAAGTTGGTTTTCTTTTTCAACTTTGAATTTTACAAACATACTATATGTTTCATCTTTTGATTTTAGAAGGTAATTTTTTTGTATATCTAGAGTAGTCATCAACAAAAGATATATAATACATTTTTACCACCTCTTCTCTAACATTAGCTAAGTCTGAGTGAATTAATTCAAGTAATTTCATATTTTCCTTATTGTGATTGATTTAAGAGGCTTTTTAGCAAATTTTGCTTCTACACAAACTGAACATTTATTATTTTCATGTGGTTCAAACACATTAATAAGATGTAATTTCTTAAGCCTTTTAATTGATGCAATATTTGTGTGTCCTAATCTATCATGCCACATATTAATAGATTCAACAACATAAGAAAAACAATAGGCACTTTCATTTTTTGTCGCAGGAACATATATGTTTCAAAACAAACACATCATCAGCTAGATACCCTTACCAACAAAGTCACCATTTTTTGTGATGATTGTAGACTCATAAATTTGTCCGATATTTTACTTTATTTCTTGTTTTTACATTTTTGCTAAAAAAAGAAAATTAAAAGAAAAGAAATATATTTAGTAAAATTAATTAACTAAATCAAATAACTGAGATCTTGGTCAAATTAATTAGGACCAATATTTGTTGCCTAAAAAACTCACCAAAATCAAATAATTATCAACTTGATGTTTTAATTAAATCAATATATTCCTCTATTTGAAAAGATTTTTAATTGGACAACTAAAATTTTGAAGTTTTGGAAAATAATTCAATCAAATATTTTTTTTTTCCATGGGGTGTTATTTGATATTATACTATATTGTTTTATTCTTATAAAAGAGACCTTCCTACCCTTTTGAGAGAGAGAAAAAAAAAACTCTCCCTTCGGTATGTTCTAAGAAAAAAAAAAGAAAATTTTCTTCTTTCCTCTCTTTCATCTCTCAGTTTCTCTCTTTTTCTCCTCCAAAACTCCCAACTATTTCATGTACAACAAAAGCAAGCAGAAAAAACAAAATATTCACACCTACCTTTAATAGTAAGTTTGTTCTGTCCCCATAGAATTTTTTATCTATATTTATTGGCATATTATTAGTTAGATTTACTCTAGATTAATTTCATTTATGTATTATGTATTTGTAAATGTTGAAATTTCATGAATCATCCCTTAATTCCTTATTTGGTTAGTTGATTTCATACTTCAATTTAATAGATGAGTATGTACATTATATCAAAATTGGTTAATGATGTAATTTTTTATATCTTTAATAATTGCATTATGAATTTTTTAGGAAACCTTTAAATAAATACTTTTCCATGATGGAAACCAAAATATTTGGGATACCAATATTTTGGGTTCTTAAGGTGAGAAATCAATAATTTGGGAGGAAGATTTGATTTCAATATATTTTCTATTTAAACAAAAGTATTCAATAATTTTTTTTCCCTATATAAATATATAAATATATTATTCCTTTAAAAAATGGTTTAATAAATTTTTTTTCCTCCATAAACTATGATATTACAATATATGTGTATATTATATGTTTAATCGTTAAATACTTTAGAGTTTTTAATTCAATAGTTCTAAAAGTAATTTTTCCAATGATGGAGCACAAAAAAATTGAGATGTCAATATTTTGGGCTTTTAAGGTGAGAAATCAATTTCTTGAGATGTCAAGAGTTGATTTTAATATGTTTTCCTTTCAATAAAGCAAAGGTGTTTGATAAAATTCTTTTCCCTACAAAAACAAAAAGTTTGTTTGATAAAAGTTTTTTTTCTTAAATTATGATATTTCAATATATGTGTATATTATGTAATTAATACATATCTAATAATCTTTAATTCAACAACTCCCAAAAAGAAATATTCCAACCATGGAACTTTAAATTTTCGGGATGCCAATATTGTTAGATTTTTGCCTTGAAAAATTAATATCTTCGGATACCATTTAGATATAAAATTTGTGTTAAATAAAATTTTTCTATTTTTGCAATTGTGTTTATTTTAATGTTTTTTTAACAAGAAAATTTTCATTTTTTCCATAAATTTATATAAAAAAATGTTTTAACAAAAATATTTTTTTTCGAGAAGGAAATGTTTGATTTTTCTAAATTTGAAAATTTTCTTTTTTCTTCTTCTTTATAAAAGATTTCTTTAAAAAAAAATCTTTTCAATTAAGAGCATTTTCCACAAAGAAAAGTCTTTTGTTTTTAAAACTTAAGATTTTCCTTCTTGAAAATTATTTTCATAAAAAGTCCCAACAAAAATATTTTCATAAATATTTTTCTATAATAGAATCTTTAGAGTTTTTAAAATCATTCTATCGATTTGAAGGTAAATTCATAAAATTTTAGTTTTCTAAAAATAAAATAACTAAGAGTTTCCTTAAAAGGATTTTTTCCTCACATATGTTTTCAAATTAAAAACTAAATATTTTCCTAAAAAAAAACTTTCCTATGAGGTAATATTCTTGAGGTAATAGATTTATTTTTAGATACCAATAAATTTTGAATGACTTTATACCACTCATAATCATGACTCATTATTATATTTAAAAAATAGTGATCAATAAAATATGATATATTTAAAAATAAACACAAAAATATTTATTTTCTTTTAAAATAACATAAGAAAGTAAAACTTTGTTCCTTGAACAAGTGTGTTGGGGTGCTAATACCTTCCCCACACACAAAAAGACCCCCAAACTTTAAATCTTTTATTAGCAGACCATTTTAGCAATTTTTGGCTGCCCAGTCACACACTCTAAATAAACGTTGGTGGCGACTCCATTTTCCTCCTCTTGGAAGCAAAGTCAGTTGCTCTGCGTCACAAACCTGTAGTGACAATGATAACCTTGCAACCGCAAACACAATCCTAAGTCTAGCTTTGCTCAATAAACTCTCAGAGAACAAATTCGTACGAATGAGGGAACATACAATACATCACTGAGAGAAAAATTTTCCAGCAGTAAGTTTCAATAGGATCTTCCATTTTCCAAGAACTCCAATAGTGTCTGAGTTGCCCATGAATACACATTTGCCATCAGCAGTATCTTGAAAGTCATGGAAAAGATTCTAGTTTGAGCAGAAATGTCTCGAAGTTTCAGTGTCAAGAATCCAATCGGACTTGTTCTCTACTAAATTTGCCTCCACAACTATAGCAACAATGATGTCATCTCCCACAATGTTGGTTTATGGAGCAAGTCTCCCTACCATAGGATTTTTAGTTGGTCTTCCTTTCATCTGATTACACTGATAAGATTTATGTCTTGAATTTCACAGACATAGCATATTAGTTTAGACTTCTCAATTCATCCATCGGTAGCTTTGAATTGATGTCCCTTCTTTTGCGATTATTTTTCTCTCCAACCTGTTTTCTTTTATTGAACCTATCTTTTGATGCAGAAGATTCAATGAAATTAGTATTAATAAAATTCAAAATTTCAGAATTCAGCTTATCTTTCCTTCTGTTGGCTTATTCAGTGTGCATATGGTTGATCAGTTCTTGCAGGGCCAAATCTTTCTTCTTGTATTTCAAATGGTTGTGGTAGTCACTTTATGAAGTGGACAATTTTCAAGTACCATGTTTGCCGGAAGAATTTCCCACATCTTCATGTCCTCGAATAGTACGTTGACCACTAGGTTCTCGTACTCATAAACTTATTCCATGACTGGTGTCGTTCATCATTTGAAACGAGAGCCACTTATCGACAACAATTTCTCTTTGCTTGCACGTGTTCACCATACATGGATTCAAGCGTGCTCCAAGTTACCTTTATAGCTTTTTAGACCACGAACAAATCAAATAGTGAATTTGTTATATGGTTGAGCAAATGGTCTCAAGTTGTCTTGTTGTCATTCTCAAATTTATCAGAACCAACGTTAAAGTTCGTTTGGATTGATCAACATCCTTGGATATTTTTGGATAGCTGGTAGCACACCTTGGAACTGTTAGGACAATTTGTGATAAGGACGTAGTCGACTTCCAATTGCTCGAAGAAGATCAACAACTTCTAGGATCAAGGACAATAATTGGCTCCAATATGGACAGATCTTGAAGAACCTTTCCAAATTTTATTGATATTGAAAAAAATAATTTACTTTTAAATTGACATGTCGAAGAAAATTGGAATCGACTATTGTGTCCTAGATTACCATTGCCTTGAAAGAAAATTCAACACGACCTTGGTGCAATCTGTTTGGTGGTTGCTCTTCAAGATTAACCTAACACCCACCTTGAACGTACACCAGTTAGAGGAGGATTAGAATCAAAATAAACTTTACCTAGAATAGAAAGAATGCAAAAACAAAGATGAGGTTGAAGATGATAGTTTGAAATAGAAGTGGATCTGTATTTTTAATAGAATTAAGAAAACGTTTTGGAAGACGAAAAAATGTTTTTCAAATCTAAAAGTTAGAAAACAATAATGAGGGAATTATTCTAAAACGGTAACAAAATTGGTAATAAAAAACTTATCTCCTTTGTACGAGCGAGCGCGGTTACTTGAACTAAGGGTGTACAAATAACCTATTAATCCAAGCAACCCGAACTACCCAACCCAAACAGTAAAGGTTGGGTTGGGTTAGGTTTTTTTTTTTTCGGTTTGGGTTGGGGTTAGAAGTTTGGAGAACCGAAAAGTTTAGGTCAGTTCTCGGGTTTGGCTTTTTAGGCTCGGGTTGACCCAACCCAGTCCAAAGTTTGTATTTATTTTATTTTAATTACATATATACTTATAAATGAATTATTTGTCAATTTTTTATGTTTTTCTTCTAGACTTCTAACAAATGTTAAGATGTATGAATTTTGAAGCTTGATATTTGAATTTTATGTGATTATAGTTATTAATTCAAGAAAAAAATATTTTAAATAATTATAAAAAATAAAAAATAAAAAAGTTAATCCGGCGATCAAACCTAATGATTAGATTAGGTTACTCTCATGAATAGGGTTGGTTAGGTTGAAAGAATAACCAATCCGAATTTTCGGGTTGGTCCAAAAAAACTACTCCAACACAACCCAATCTGGTTTATGTATACTTGAACTCTGTGGTGGTAGTGCACGTGTGGAGAGAGATTTTACTACCAATCTATTTCCATTTTCCAAGCCTCCAAACATACTCTAGTATATAAACTCACTTCATAACTTGAAATTTGTGCATGTGAGACAACAACATACTCACCTAATATCTTATAGTCATTCCCAACATATATGATTGTTTATATACTTTTAAGTTCGTCGTTTAGTCCAGTGGTTGAAGTGCTATGTTTTCAGGCTACTAAAAATTTTTGGGAGACAATGATTAGTGACATCTTGGGTAGAACAAATTTATCTTAATGAAACAACTTTTTGTTGGGTTCAAAATAATTGATTTCATTATTCTTGCAACACCAGAAAAACCTACGCCACCCAAGAAAAAACAAAAAGGAAAAACTTCGACTATAGCTAAAGGATCTTTATTGAAAAAATTATTATTAAAGAAAGTTGCCACAGTATGACTATTTTTTAATAACGATTGCATTTTCACTCTCAAACATTTAATGGTATAATATTGTCAATCACATCGTGGTGACTTCTTTTAATAATTTTTTTCCATATTATTTTTGATAACTCAATCCTATGCTTTTAGATTTGCACTATTTTCTCTATCATTTAATTATAATTTGGTAGACGTCTCTACCATGGACGAAAATTAACAAAAATCCAATGCTACAAATTATTTGTAGTTGCATTTTAAAATGAATCACATAAATCCATAAGGGAATTATTTATTGATGTCCATACTAGCTAGAGTTCTCTTTCTCTTTTTACTAACTAATATGACTTTATATACCTACATTACATATCTCCCCGTCATAAAAATTAAAATGTCATGTCATAAAACTTGTGGTAAAATAATTTATGAAGTTAGAATTTCTATCACTCTCAATCAACTCTAGAAATGATAGTAAACTTAAACAAAAGTGAAACGTAGAATAGAAACAATACTAAAAATGTAAGTTAGAAACAAAGATGTGTCTAGCTAGGTGTAAACCACCTTTTAAAATTAGTAAAAGGCTAATTCTATCAAAATTAGATGAATGCTGATTTTAGAACTACAATAACTTTCATTTTTCATCAAAGAATTGGTTTCTAATTTCCATTGTTGGGATGTTTAATCCTCTTTGCTTGAAGTGTGTCAATCTCCCGAAGTAGATCAAAGCCATAAACCATAAACCATCTCCGATTACGGAAAGATTTTGTCATCATCGTGTTAGGAGAGTGGTAACAAAGTCTCATATTTTGGCTAGGGAAGGAAGACATCCATGATAGTATATAAATAAGGACAATCATCTCCATTGGTATGAGGCTTTTTGGAGATCAACCAAAAGTAAAGTCATTAGGATTTATACCTAAAGTAAATAATATCATACCATTGTGGAGATATGTAGAAGTCTATTATCCTTATCAATTGGTATCAAAGTTATGGTAAAAATCTAACTGTGTGCCGAAGAAATCTTCGAAGTAATGGAACAAAGATTAGTGAACCTTATGTTGACATTCTGGATGAATCCCATAGAACGAATAAAAAAAGTACTTTCGAGCGGCCAAGTAAGTAATAACTCTATCAAGTTGCACTGATTGAGGAGTAGATCTTTGTTCGTAGAGGGAGATGGTAGAATATCCTACAATGTGAGTGATTCGTTGGAGTAGACAGATTTATTCGAGGGGAGACTCAAGTTGTGGTACTTTGTTCGAGTAGAGGATTATTAGGAGTACTAACAAACTTTCACATTGGCTAGGGAAAGAAGAGATCCATGATTTTATATGAGTGAGGACAATTATCTCCATTGTTACGAGGTTGTTTTGGTAACCAAAAGCAAAACCATGAGGGAATATGTGGAGGTTTGTTGTCCTTATCGGATCGAAAACAACAAAGTATTTATTTTTCAATATAAATAATTGCATTGGGACTGCTCCATCTGCAATAAAACGTTATATACAGAGAGCAGAAATAGAGAGAAATATAATGGAAAATAAGGGGAAAGGGAAAGTTTGTGTAACTGGAGGCACTGGATTCATAGCGTCATGTCTGATCAAGAGGCTTCTCGAAAATGGCTACTCCGTCAATACCACTGTTAGATCCAACCCTGGTAAAATCCCTTTTCTCCTATCATTTTTGTCTCTCTTGAAAGTTTGGTTTCTTATATTTATAAATTAAAAAAAAAAAGTGTTAAATTTTTTAAGCTAACAAAGACACATTAGACCTGAAATTGAAAATAGAATGACCTATTAACAACTTTTTAAAATACAAAGATTAAATAGGCACAAATTTAATGGGAGATTTGAACATTGGAATGTTTTTCGGCTCTCTTGATGCTTTCTTCGCTGGATTCTTTATTTATTTCACTTTTCTAAATTTCTCTAAGGTTTATATGCTGGTATTTAGTTATATAATTTTTTTTTTCTTTTTATTCAATTAAACTACGATGATGAGAGATTTGAACATTTAACCTCTTGATTGAGAGTATATATTTTAAGTTTTAACCAAGTTGAGTTATGCTAAGCTTGATAGTATTTAGTGTTATAACTATCCCGTTTTTTCAAAGTGGAGAAAAGTTATTTGAACTTAAGTACTCTAATATTGTGATTGAGATATAGCTTTTGGAAAGAAAAATGTTTTTTTTTAAGTAAAATAACTTTTTCTATAACCAACCCTAGAAGTATTACAAATTTAAAAGTATGTTTAGTATAGTTTCTTTAAATGATTAAAAGTGTTTTTTATATATAGAAATTTAATAAATAAGTACTTAATAAAAGTTAGATTTTGCTTTTGAAAAAACATCTTAAGAGATATTATCTAAAATGTGACTTTAAAGTGATTAACCGAAAATTCTTTCAAATATGTACTAAGAAAAGAAAACATGTTTTCAATTAATTGAATCACTTTGAAATATTGTGCTACTAAACAAATTTGTTAAGCATGTGTAAAATATGTCAGAATTAAAAGCATTTTTAGTAAAGTATTTTAAAAGGAAGTGTTTAAACAAAAGGTATGGCAAACTCACCTCCAATTGCTACTAAACACAGTTATTTTTTTTTTTTTTTGCTTACAATTTAAAAACAATTCAAATGCTTTCAGAGAAACTCAGGACCGTTCGATAATTAAGGCCCCATTTGATAACCATTTTTAGTTTTTGAAAGTTAAGCTTATTTTCACCTAATTGCTCTACAATAGAGATCATCTCCCTTAAGTAAGCATTTGAACTTTTAGCCAAATTCTAAAAATAAAGTCAAGTTTTTTAAAGCTACTTTTTTTAGTTTTCAATAGTTAGCTTGGTTTTTTACAACATAGGTACAAAGTAGATAAGAAAACGTATAAACCAATTAGTAGAAGTAGTATTTTTAGGCTTAAATTTCAAAATCTAAAAACCAAAAATAAAATGGTTATCAAACGGGGCCTAAGTTTTTTAAAAGTGTAGACCACTTCTCGACAAAATTTAAAATAAATGACTAACGTCCCGTTTTTAGTTTTTAAATTGTGTTTGTTTTCTTATAATTTCTCTATAATGCATTTCATTTTTCTTAAGTATCATTTAAATAATTCTTAGCCAAATTACAAAAACAAAAATAAGTTTGTGAAAACTTTTTTTTTTTTAAATTTTTAAAGCTTAGCTTGGTTTTTAAAAACGTAACTAACATATAGATAACAATTAAAACAAGGAAATTACTCACCAAATCCAAAAAAAAAAAAAAAAAAAATCAAATTGTTATGAAATGGGTAGTATCTTTAGAAAACTACTTGAATTATAAATTGTAATTGCTATATCAAATTGATTGTTATGTAAGAATGATCTAACATACATAATTATGTAATATTTCAACAGAGAAGAAAAGAGATTATAGCTTCTTAACAAATCTACCCGAAGCATCAGAGAAACTCGAAATATACAACGCTGATCTCAACGATCCAAATAGCTTTGCTCCAGCCATTGAAGGTTGTATTGGAGTCTTTCATCTTGCTGCCACAATTGATTTGGAGGACAAAGAAGCTATCGATGTGGTAACAAAGAGAGCAATTGATGGAACATTGGGCATCTTAAAAGTTTGCTTGAATTCGAAAACAGTAAGACGAGTTGTATACACTTCGAGTGCAAGCACTGTTGAGTTTAGAGAGAAGAAATTAAATGTTTTGGATGAAAGTTGTTGGAGTGAAATTGATTATATTAAGAAGAACACACCATTGGGAAAATCATATCCAATTTCGAAGACATTAACTGAACAAGCTGTTCTTGAGTTTTCGAGACAATATGGATTGGAAATTGTCACTGTTATTCCAACTCATGTTGTTGGTCCCTTTATTCCTCCTACACTTCCCAGCTCCGTTCGTGCGATGATGGCTCTCATTTTAGGTATTTTGTTGCTTCTTTCATTTCAATATATACAACTTAAAACACTAACTTCATTCACAAGTAGCTCTATATTAGAATTGCAAACGATTTAGGCCCCGTCTGATAACTATTTTGTTTATGTTTTTTAGATTTTACAATTTAAGCCTAAAAATACTACTTCTACCAATGAGTTTATATGTTTTCTTATCTATTTTGTACTTATATTTTCAAAAACCAAGCTAACTTTTGAAAACTAAAAAAAATAGTTTTCAAAAACTTAACTTTGTTTTTAGAAGTTAGCTAAGAGTTGAAATACTTGCTTAAGGGAGATAATCTCTTTTGTAGAGAAATTAGGTGAAAATAAGCTAAACTTCCAAAAACTAAAAACCAAAAGCAAAATGGTTATCAAACAGGGCCTTGGTTTTTGTTTTTATTTTTTAAAAATTAAGTCTATAAATATTACTTTCATGACTTTTCATGTTTTCTTTTCTACTTTTAAGATGTGTTTTCAAAAACTAAGCCAAAAAATATATATAGTTTTTAGAATTTGTTAAGAATTTAAGTGTTTTCTTAAGAAAAAAAGAAACCATTGTTTAGAGAAGATGGAAACTATTGTAGAGAAATGGTGAGAAAACAAACATAGTTTTCAAAATTCAAAAGACTAAAAATCAAATGATGATCAAACGGGGTTTAGACAATTATAAATTGTTTTAGATCTTTGAGTTCTTTGTCTACATAATCTCCAACCTTAAAATCAGTTCATTGATAACTATTTGATTTTTGAAAATTAAGTCTATAAGTACTACTTCCATCTGCATTTTCATATTTTCTTATCTACCTTTTACATAAGTTTAAAAAACCAAGTCATATTTTAAACAAAAAGAAAAGTAGTTTTAAAAAATTTGTTTTGTTTTTGAAATTTGACTAGATACTCAAATATTTTAGAGAGGAGGAAAACTATTATGGAAAAATTATGAGAAAACAAATACAATTTTAAAAAACCAATAATGTTAATGATAGAGATGGAATAAAAGCCTAATTTAAAATTCATATGTGCAGGTGAGAAAGGAAAATATGGATTGCTTTTAAAAACAAACATGGTGCATGTTGATGATGTGGCCAGAGCACACATTTTTCTATTTGAACATCCAAATGCAAATGGGAGATATATTTGCTCTTCCCAATCAATCACATTGGAAAATTTGGCCAAATTCCTCTCTGCTAAGTACAAGGAATTTCAGATACCATCTCCTGAGTGAGTTTATATCTAATATATTGGTTTGATTTCCATTATCATTACAAACCTTCTTCTCCTTTACAATATGGTTGGACAACAAAGGCTAAGTAATTAACAAAGTTAGGTCATGAGGGTTCGATAGTTGTACTTATTTAGTCCAGGGGTTGTTTGGGGTGTTGAGTGAGTTATAATAACAATGGGTTAAATAGTCTATGGGTTATTATAGTCTGTGAAACATATAATATTATTATTTAAAATGCAGAGAGTAGTATAGTCTGGGGTTATAATAGTCTGTGTTTGGGGTGTAGAGTATTTCACAAGTTATTATAACATAAGTTATAATAACCAGTAGGCCAAACAGACCCTAAAATTTTAAGATATCCAATTATATTCTAGAATTTTGAGGTGTGATTTTGGATTTAGTCTTTACTACGTACAGTTAGTTAAATGATAATGTGACATATCTATTAAATAAATAATGACTAGTTAAGACCCCGTTTGATAACCGTTTGGTTTTTTATTTTTAGTTTTTGAAAAATTGTGCTTGTTTTCTCATCGTTTCTCTACAATTCTCTACCCTGACTTTATCTTTCTTAAGAAAACATTTGAATAACATTTAGCCAAATTTTTAAAACAAAAACATGTTTTTGAAAATTATTTTTTTGATTTTCAAAACTTGGGTTGGCTTTTGAAAACACATGTAAAAAGTCAGAAGTGGATAACAAAACAAGGAAACTTTTGAGTTAGTGTTTATAGGCTTAATTTTCAAAAACCAAAACCAAATGGTTATTAAATGGGTCGAATTTAGCACATGTGGGCACATGACCAAAAGATAAAATAAAAATACTCTCTGCAACTACAACTTTTTCGAAAAAGACATATCAAATCTACTTTACAGATTGTATCACTTAATTTGCTCAATGTTTGTAATCATTCGTCGCCCATTGTGTTAAATCAACCTATATTTATTCAAGAACTATATCATATCATCATTTAGTTAATGACAGTAATTAAAACTTTAGCATAAATTATAATGATTTATGAGTTATAATAGTTTGTGAAATTATGTAATTTGTGTTTATGATACAGAGTAATTTAGTCTGAATTATTATAACTCTCGGACTATTATAATCCACGCCCCCAAGTAACCCCGTTAAATAGTCGTGACTATCAAAGTTTAGGGATTTGAAAGAAAAATAATATAGGCTTTAACTTATTCTTCATACTTTGGTTTTAGGTCTTTGAAAGATGCCAAAGGGGTCGTACTCACTGAAACCTCATCGAAGAAGCTTTTGGAGACTGGTTTTCAATACAAGTATGGGATTGATGAAATGTTTGATGGAGCAATACAAAGTTGCAAAGAGAAGGGCTATCTGTAGATAGCTTATGCTTTACGTATATAGCAAATAAAAGGGAGAAGTAAATGTGGGAATGACATTAGTAAAAGGTTATATTGATTGCAAAAAGGGACAAAAAAAGTTTGATAGAATTATATATTATAAGACTTCACTGTTATGCTTGTAGAAAACTATTTTAAGTGCTTATGTATTTGCTTGGCTATTATTCTATGAAATAGTAAACTATTATATTGTAATGGTTGATTTCTATATTATTGAATGAATAATCTTCTATGTCTTATAAGGAATGATAAATATAGGGAATTGATGTAAATAGAAAAGGTCCTAAAAATAACCTCAATCACATATCAACACCCTCCCTCAAATTCAAGGGGTAGAGTAGAGACTAACTTGAGTTTCTGGAGTTGTCGCCATGTACCTGCGACGCGGAGCGGCCGACGTACGTCTTCGTAATAGGGGTATTTTAAAGGAGTCACCACCAATTTTTTTTTATGGTGTAATTGGGCACCAAAATAGAATAAAACAACTTTTTTTAAAAAAAAAAATGGTATGCGAAAACCAGATTTGGATTTGGGAGTTGTTTGTGTATGGGGAAGATGTTAGCACCCCACAACACCCGTTTAAAACGGTGACCAATTTTAATCTTCAATTTCAAAAATAAGGTTTTTTTTTAACAATGTCTTATTTTACCACTCATTACTCCAATATTTGGAGTCATGATCCCATAAAATAAGTAGATTAAAATCCATCAATTTGGCTATATTGAAATTATTCCCAAGATTTTAGAAATAATATCACCTCAAGAATATGAGAAAAATCACAATTTCCTCAAATCCATCATAGGGTGCTCTCTTATAAAATAAAGTTTTTTAAAAAAAAAAATGGTTTTATTAAATTCATTGTTTTTTGGACCAAAATCTCGGACTCCCAAACATAATGATCTCTCACCTCAATAATTCTATAAAATCGGACTCCCAAATATTTCTAGATTCCGTGTAGGAATTTTTGGAAATAAAAATGGCCTAAAAAAACCATTAAAAAACATCAAGCACAATCAGAAATAACATTTTAGTCATAAAACTTTTATAAAGTAAAAAAAAAAAAAACAAGCAAAGTTAAATGTTTGAATATAAATTTGCAAAATAAAATTTAAAACCATGAACGATAATCAAAATAAAATTAAGTTCGAATAATGGAATATAAGAATGCAAATTAAAGACAGATCATATGTAACATAACAAATTGATCAAGCAAATAAATATGCTAACGAATTTATAAGAAAAAAAAACATATTGAAATCGATCTTGGACTTCCAAAGAATCAATTTCTCACCTCAAGAAAACTAGAAAATCGAACTCCCAAATATTTCTAGATTCCGTTGTCGACTTTTTTTTTTTATAAACGGTATAGATTAAAAGATTATAAGTCAAGTATTAATTAGCATGCATGTATCAACTTACAAAATGATAATAAGAACAAACTTGCATTTCAACCATATATTTAAGAAAAAATATAACTCAAAAAAGATGAGATAATAAAATAAAGCTACAACATAAAAAAAGTGAGTGAACAAATGAATAAACAGAATATTAAAAAAAAGTTGATATAAAAAAACCAACAGATAAATAAATAAAACAAAAAAACAAAAAAAGCGTTGGTTAAAAAAGCGTCACTGACGCGATAACACAAAACAGAAAAGAAAAAAAATGGAAAAAAAACTTGAATGGGCGGCAAATCAGCCGCCCATTTGAATATTTTTTTTAATAGTAATAATAATAATAATAAACAATAAAAAATTGACTGACAAGACTTGACTTAATAATACATAATATAATATAATAATAATAATAATAATAATACATAACTGACGAAAAAGTTTTTTTAAAAAATAATAAAAATAAGGAAAAAATACATTTTTTGTCCCTCAGTTTATAGGTGAATTTCTATTGAGTCCCTAAGTTTCAAAATCGAACAATCAAGTCTCTTAATTTTGTGAAATAGTTCAATTGAGTCCCTAGAAATTAACTGTCGTGAAATATTTAACAGATGGCTGACGTGGCAGTATTAAATATTAAAATAATATTTTTTAAAAATAAGAATAATAATTATTATTATAAGAAAAAAATTAAAATTAAAATAATAAAAAACCCAGACAAACAGTCCCACCCTTCGGCAGTCTGGACAACTGAATTAGTTTGGATGGGAAGAAGAAAAAGTAAAAGGAGATCGAAAGCAGAAGGAAGAAAGATGAGAATAAAAAGAAGAAGGAAAAAAAAAGTAAAAAGAAGGGGCGGGACTGTTTGTCTGGGTTTTTTAAATTGCGAAAGGGAGTTCGACAGGCGGGTGAAGATTTGGTCGGAAGTGGTGGCGAGGCAATTTTCTTTGGACAAACTGTTTTGGGGATGGATGGAAGTGAGAAGATAAATAAGTTCATCGTTAATGGATGTTCGGCGGCGGCCGTAGTTTCGACCTCGACGGTGGCACAAAATTTCCAGCAAAAGGGCAAGGATGATGAAGGAAAAATGAGCTTGATGGTTGAAGTTAGTGGTTTGTCGATGTCGATTGGGAAAAACTTCAAACTCTCTTGGAAAATGGGTTCTTAAATTTGAAGGGTAAATTCCAGGCTTTTCTATGACTTGTCGCCGTGCTTTTAGCTTAGGAAGATGAAATAATCGAAGGATTTTTTTTAAAAAAAAAAAAGAGCTCATCTTCTTCCCCATGGAATGATTGAAATTGTGAATAATCGAAGAGGTGGGACTATTTGTCTGGATTTTTTTTTTAAAAAAAAAAAAAGAAAAGAAGAGAGAGTAGGCTACAGGGAGGAAAGGGGAGAGGATGGGGAGAGAAAGAGGGATTTTTTATTTTTTATTTTTTATTTTATTTTTAGGGTTTATTATTTTATTATAATATTAATTATGTTCTTATTTAAAAACTATTATTTTAATATTAAGAATGGTCACGTCAGCAATCTGTTAAATGTTAACGGTGGTTAACATCCAAGGACCCAATTTGACTATTTTCTTAAATTAAAGGACTTGATTGTTCGATTGAAAGTGAGAGATTTAATAGAAACCCACCTACAAATTGAGGGACCAAAAGTGTATTTTTTCCTAAAAATAAAGAAAAAGAACAAAGATAGGTTGTCGACTCTCCTTTCTTTAATTTTATTTAAATATAATAATAATAATATTATAAGATAATAAGATAATAATATTATTATAATAATAATTAAAAAAAACTTGAATGGGTTGTACCCATGGTATTAAATTTTCGTCGACATTTCCATCGATATTTCCACATGTCCATAGGTTTGACATCGACACTAGGGGTGAATCGACATTTCTATTATATCGTACAAAATTGATGAAATATTAAAGAAAATAGCACTAAGAGATAACATAATGTGAATATAATATTATAACACATATTTTAACTCATTTAAAAATTGTATGAGGTTTATTTTCTAATTTTAATATATTTTTTTAAAATTTTTGTTTCTAAAATTTTTCCATAAATATCCATCAACATCGACATTTTATCGATATTTCCATCGACATTTCTATGAAATTGAGACCTCGATATTTCTATCGACATCGACATTTTAAATTTTGGTTGTACCGTAAGTAGCTTTTTTTATAATAATAATAATAATAATAATAAAATAAGCTTTTTACTTTAAAACAAAACAAACAAACAACCCTTTTTCTTTTTTCATTTTTCTTTCTCAAACTCAAATCTCACCTCTTCTTTTTTTTCCTTTCTCTCCTTTCCTTCTGCCCCATCCTCTTCTTCCTCACTCTTTTCCCCAAGCTTCACATTCCAAATTTTTGTTTCTTTTTTTCTTAGCTTCTCAACTGTACCGATTATTTTATAGGCAAAAACTACTTCCTTCGAAGGTATGTCTCCTATTAAGGTTTGTTATACTTTTTTGTTTTACAGCATATTGCTTCCCTTTTTAGTTTGGGTTTTCCCATTTTTATTACTTTCACAACATGTTGCTTCGATTTTCTCTTAGTTTCAACCCCTCTCTTCTTTTAGACTCACTTTTTTACTTCTAGCAAAGGAAAAAAGATCTAGGATTTAAAAAAAACGAAGAGAAAAATACTAATAATAATAAAAAAAAAGTAGCATGAAAAGAAAGAAAAAAATGATACTAATAGCAAATGAAGAACACCGCAATAAAATGTAGGATAAGAACACACACAAAAAAAAGGACATAGATCAATGCAAAAGTAATAATAATAATACTAATAAAAACAAAAACAAAAACCTCCTTACTAAACTACTGTTTTTCAGGGGTGCTTCGAGAATGCAGATCTAGAAGTGGGGGGAGGAATACAACTAGTGAAGGGATCGAATCCTGCAGCGGAAGCGATTATGAATCGCGTGTTCTTTATTTTGTTACTCATATTTCAATCAAGAAGGATATTTCCAAGATTAAGAATGCTATATAACAAGGACAACAAGAAAATAACCTTTGAAGAATGCTTTCTTCTTGAGCTCCTTCTCCCACGGTCACGATCACAGCAACTCGAATCCGAACATATGAAGATACCACCACTAGATCTTCTCCGTTGTTCTCTAGGTGAGGGAGGAAAGTGGGTTCCTTTTAGGGTGAGATGTGGAGGATATGAGAGAAGATGTGTTTGGAACTTTTCCAACAACACAATAATATGGTATTCTAGGGTTACCAAAAGGTTAGTTTCAAAATTGCATCTCATGCAACTATTTATAGGAAAATAGGATGGAAATTACCATCCTATCCCTCATTCATTCTCTCATTAGTATATAATTAATATGTGAATCTAATTCACATTAAAACCATATATTATATCAATTATATCAATTATAATTGATATAACACCTCATATATGAAATTGAACACTTCAATTTCATTCCTAACTTAATACCCTCAATTTTACCATGTTGAGCCAACGGAGGGACCTAATGGACCTACAGTTCATGAGCTCCAATGATGTGAGATTAACTGATCAAACTTTTTGATCTAGTTAATCAATATTCATTAACTACAAGTCACTCCACTATAGACTTCTAGCTGCACTCTCCTCACTGTAGATTATATTGTGTGCATTGATATAATCATTACCCATGAGTCGACCCTTCACAGGTTGTTCGTAATCACAGTTGGGTCAAATTACCGTTTTACCCCTGTGATTACCTCTTTGTTTCTTAAGCACCACTGATCCTCTAATGAACAATAAGTCCATGGTCCTACCATAGACTCATACCCTTTTAAGTCAGTTTAGAGGGTGGGGCCCCGTTGTTCAAGACCTGGACTCAGTTCCTAAAGGAACAACCTATCTAATTCCTTAGTGTAGAAATGAGTGAATTCCTTCTTGAATAGTTAAGTCCCCAGCTACCTATGAGGTTCTGTCCCTGAGAAGGTAGGATTATTGAGTCGGCTATAGGCCACTCTTACCCATACTAGTCTAAGGACAAACTCCTATAAGCAGGAGTTTTTCACTTGCTCAGGATTCAGGTCGAGTCACTAATGACCATCTATAAATTATCGGTTTATCCACATTAACGGCGTTATCTTTGGTTAGACTAATAATTTGCAGTCCGGTCTTGTATGAACTCTTCATACAGGATGCCCCCACTCGCATGTCAACCACATGAATGAGTTTGATTACCTCATTTGTACTAATTACAAAGTGAGTCGCATCCATGTTGTTACAAGAATAAGGTTCCAACCTTATTCTTATACCATAGACCATTTAGGTTATACTCTTGAACACAATCCAAATAGTGTCTACTACACTGATGTTTAAGATACATTATAACCTTGGAGCTTAGTTTATTGGATTTATAAAGCAAGAATATAATTTTACCAAAATAAATAACTCTTTATTTATTTGATCAAAATTACATAAGTTTATTGCACAAATCCCAACAATCTCCCACTTGACCTAAAGCTTGTGGAGTACTAAAACATTACAATAATGTAAATACAATAAACTAGGGTATTGAAATCCTTTGTACAATATACTCCCACTTGCCCTAGTTGGGGAAGACTTGTAAACCTAGACCTTCTAGGTGACTCCCAAATACTTTAGTCGTGAGAGTCTTTGTAAAAGGATCATCAATGTTGTGCTCTAAGGCTATCTTTGTGACGATCACGTCTGCTCGATGCACGATCTCCCGGATGAGATAATATTTTTGCTCAATATGTTTTCCCCTCTTGTGACTTCGGGGTTCCCTTGAATTTTCTACGACAACACTGTTATTACAATACAGTGTGATGGGCAAACTCATATTTGGAACAACTTCCAAATCTAACATGAATTTCCTTAACCAAACGACCTCTTTAACTGTTTCACAAGCTGTTACATATTCGACTTCCATGGTGGAATCAGCGATGCATCCCTGCTTAACGCTTCGCCATACTACATCTCCTCCGTTAAGAGTAAATACTGAGCCTGATGTAGATTTCTGAGAATCTTTATCAGTTTGAAAGTCAGAATCCGTGTATCCTCTAAGGATCAAATCCTTAGCCCTATACACAAACATGTAGTTCCTTATTCTCCTTAGATACTTAAGGATTGTTTTAACCGTTGTCCAGTGTTCAGGTCCTGGATTGGATTGATACCTACTGACCATTCCAATGCAAAACAGATGTCTGGCCTAGTACACAACATGGCGTACATCAGGCTCCCAACAGCTGATGCATAAGGAATCCGTCTCATATCCTCAACTCCTTGAGGTGTCTTAGGACACTGTTCCTTAGACAAATGAACTCCATATCTAAAAGGCAATAAACCCTTTTTGGAGTCTTGCATCTTAAACCTCAACAACACTTTGTCGATGTAAGATGTCTGAGATAGTGCTAGAGTTTTATTCTTGCGGTTGTGGACAATCTTGATTCTAAGAACAAACTGCGCTTCACCCAAATCTTTCATTTGGAATTGCATAGCTAGCTAATTCTTAATGTCAATAAGATAACCTACATCATTCCCAATGAGTAGGATATCATCCACATATAGAACTAGGAATGTGACAAAAATATTGATGATTTTCTTGTAGACACAAGGTTCATCATCATTCTGATCAAAGCCAAAAGATTTGATTGCCTCATCAAATCTTATATTCCAGAACCTAGAGGCTTGTTTCAGTCCATAGATTGACCTTTTAAGCCTGTAAACCTTTTGCTCTTGTCCTGGTTCAATGAACCCTTTGGGTTGGTCCATGTAGATGTTATCGTCAAGATTGTCATTCAAGAATGTTGTCTTGACATCCATTTGTCATACCTCATAGTCATAATATGCGACAATGGCAAGCAGGATACGGATAGACTTTACCATAGCAACAGGTGAAAAGGTTTCCTTATAGTCAACCCCTTCAACCTGGGTATAACCCTTTGCTCCTAGTATAGCTTTAATTGCACCTTTCCATCTACACCACGCTTTCTCTTGTAGATCCACTTACAACCTATAGGTTTTACCCCATCAGGTTTATCTACAAGGTCCCAAACAGAATTGAAGTACATAGACTCCATTTCTTGGTCCATGGCTATGACCCATTTGTCTTTGTCAACTATCGCTTGATTATAAGTCGATGGATCCTTACAGTTGTCATCTGGTATAACAACTTGGGTTTCAGATAAACCCATGTAACGTCAGGTTGTGTTATAACCCTCCCAATACGTCGAGGCATACTCAACTCTTGAGATGGACTCTCATGACTAGACAAGCTAGTATCAACAACTTTTGTTGACGTACTAGTTTTATTAGCAACCTTTGTTATTGTTTTGTCTAACATACTTAACACAACTTTACTTCTTGGTTTGTGGTCCCTTATGTGGTCCTCCTCTAAGAAAGTGGCATTTATCGACACAAATACCTTACTTTTCTTAGGATCATAGAATAATTCACCTCTTGTTTCTTTTGGTTAGCCTATGAATAGGCACAATTTTGAACGAGAATCCAACTTCTTTGGATTTGTCACAAGCACATGTGATACATGTGATGGGCATCCCCAAATTCTGAAATGATATAAACTACCTTTACGCCCTTTCCAGAGTTCAAAAGGTGTTTCAGAAACACTCTTTGATGGCACACTATTCAAAATGTATCACGCAGTCTCTACTGCGTAACCCCAAAAGGAGTTAAGGAGATGAGCATAACTCATCACTGATCGAACCATGTCCAACAAGGTTCTATTTCTCCTTTCCCATACACCGTTTTGTTGTAGCGTACTGGGAGCTGAGAGTTGGGATGTAATTCCATGTTTTATCATATAGTTCTGGAATTTTAAATCCATTTACTCTCGACCTCGATCTGATCAAAGTGTTTTAATTGTTCTACCTAATTGATTTTCAACTTCAGTCTTGAATTCCTTGAACTTTTCAAGTGCTTCAGACTTATGATGTATTAGGTAAACATGCCCAAATCTAGAATGATCATCTATAAAAGAGATGAAATATTCATAACCTCCTCTGACTTTAACATTCATCGGACCACAAAGGTCTGAATGTATAAGCTCAAGAGGTTCTTTGGCTCTATAACCTTTTCCACTAAAAGATCTTTTAGTCATTTTGCCTTCTAGCGGGATTCACATCTGAGTAAAATATTTTCTTTCTAACTCATTTAGAAGTCAATTCTTTACCAATCTCTCAATCCTATTGAGGTTAATGTGACTCAATCTAAGATGCCAAAGATGAGCATTTTCTTTAGGAGAAATTTTACGTTTCTTAGTTTGTGTGTTTCCAGTTTTAAATAATTTAGTGTTCAAAACCATTTTGACTGAATTAGGCCTTAAAACATACAACCCATTTTCTAATGAAGCTGAATATATTTCCACACCTTCCTTTAAAATAAACACTTTATTCAAAGAAAAAGAAACAGAAATACAGTGTTCTATAAGGCAAGAAATTGAAATAAGGTTTCTAGTAAACCCTGCTATCACTAATATATTGTTTAACAACATATATTTCTTGCCAAATTAAGCTTCATCGTGTCTATTGCTACAACTGAGACGACTTTTCCATTTCCAACCCGGGGCGTTATCTCTCATTTTTGTAGTTGCTGCCAGGAATCAATTCCCTAAAAGGAAGAGCAAACATGACTAGTGACGCCTGAATCAAGTATCCAAGCAGTTTTATCATTATCCACTAAACAAGCTTCTAAGAAAAGTAAATCATATTTACCTTCCTTCTTCTTTTCTGCAATGTACTTCGGACAGTTTCATTTCCAATGCCCGTCTTCATTGCAGTGGAAACATTTTCCTTTGTCTGCAACTTCTTTGACTTTCTTGCCCTTCTGGGCGGCAGCTTTATCATCTCGTTTCCCTTTACCAACCTTCTTCATGTTCTTCTTCTTCCCTTTCAGGTTAGAAGAAGATGAAGCCACTGTTTTTGATCTAGAGGTCGAACCTCTAT
This sequence comes from Trichosanthes cucumerina, assembly GCA_036507285.1. Classification (NCBI taxonomy): domain Eukaryota; kingdom Viridiplantae; phylum Streptophyta; class Magnoliopsida; order Cucurbitales; family Cucurbitaceae; genus Trichosanthes; species Trichosanthes cucumerina. Next base: position 71,495,126 of record CM071840.1, on the reverse strand, counting down.
GATAACTCATACTAGCAACATTTACCTCCGATCCCTGAATTTTCATCAAAGATTGAAAGGTCTAGAGTTCATTCAGAAGGGAGGTAAGATTAAAAGTAAGCTTGTTCATAACAACATTACTTCTAAACTGTAGGAAACTATATGGAAGAGTTTCCAGAATGAAGCTAACCTGGTTCGATTCATCGATAGAAGCACCATTCGATTCTGTGATGTTAAAGTGTACCATCATATCGAGGACATGATCCCGAACAGATGAACCCTCTGGCATCCTCGAGTTGAATATATACTTGAGAGCATTGTGTCGGGCCTGTGTAGACTGTTGTCCAAACATACCCTACACCGAATCCATGATTTCCTTAGCGGTCATCATGCCCTCGTGCTTATTGGCTAATATGTCAGACATACTTGCCAACATATAGACCTTGGCCTTATCATTGGCCTTGATCCATCGATCATATGCATCACGAACATTTTGTGTAGCATTCGAGCCTGACACCTGAGGACACTCCTCAGTGAGCACAAACTTCAGATCATCCACTATCAATAAAGTGTTGAGTTTGTTTTTCCAAGTCATCATGTTCTCTCCGGTTAATTTTTCTGCTCCCAATAAGGAAATTATAGAGCTAGACATTTTGCTGAAAATTTAAAAAAAAAAACTTGTATAAGTTTCTTGCTATAATTGTCTAATTCAATCATGTTTTAGCTAATTATTAAATGATTTCTAGGTCATTTATAATTTGCAATGATACTCCAAAGGTTTAGAATGTATGACACTGAAGGGTAATCAAAAAGTCTCCTCCTTTGGATCAAGACATTCTTGACCAAAACCTAATGTCAGAATAACTCTTATTCCTATAGGCTTTAGTTACCATTATTCGGTCAGGATACATACACTTCTTATGTACCTTGTGAGTGTAACCCTTTGTCTTTAGACCCCAGAGTCCCCATCCAACAAAATCCGCCGAAGGGAGGACTAGGTTGAAAAACAGACTAAGAAAATCTTTATCCCTTTCGGGTGTCCACTGTGTTCGATCCCCTATGATCAAGCCCTCCGAAGGATTGTGCAGTCCAGAGCCAAATTAGCGGTGACTATATTGATCTTACGGTGTGAACCGACAGAAGAGACCATAGGTTTTGTTTTCACTAAACCTACTCCCACTCACTATAAGTACCATTTCCATTCACCTTGATATTGACTCATACAAACACCATCCGAAGGGGGACGCTCCCGTTTGCGCCACGAGGCCAAGTATGAGTCTCACGGTGTGAACTTCCCGGAGAAAACGTAGGTGGAAGAATATGTATCATATACACTTTTCCTCCCAATGGATACTTTAACTCTATAGGAAATTTACTTAGGTTAAACCCAACTAATGGTTTTACCTAAACATATCAATATAACTCTTATATTGATAATCGATATAACTCTTATATTGATTTTATCCTAAGTTTGTTAATATAACTCTTTATATTAAGCCTAGGATTTCTAGTTTATTAACCCCTTAATAAACTCGTTGACGCTACTATAATTCATAAACCCTCTGATTAAAATTCACTCCCAGGTCGGTTCCCAGGTAGGGGTGTTCTATTTCCGTCAGCTTAAATACCCTAGCCTAGACAGAACCTTCCTTGGACAGAGTTCCTCTTTTAATCATTGTTTAGAAATTACTTGGTTCCTAATTCTAATCTAATTAGAACTAGATAACCTAAGGTCTATTAATTCCAAGTTCTAAATATTTTAAAACTAATAATTAACCTTAGGTGGCATGCATACTATGTTATAGTGCTTGATCATTCATCTCATGAATAATAAAACATACATAGCATATTCATCTCATGAATTACAATGCATGTCAATGCTGTCCATAAATTAATATAACAGTTTATATTAATTATAAATGCAAACTATATAATATAACACTTTATATTATAAATGATGCATGATAATGCTTAACCTAAGGTGGGATATCTAAAATAAAAGCATACATTATGCATGGAAATAATTATACAACAATTGCAAAATTTAAATAGCAAAATTAGACCATTTTTGGCACCCTAAAAATAATTTTAATTAATATAATCTAATTATATTAATTAAAATTAAATATAATTAAATATAAAATATTTTTATATTTAATATATAATAAAAAATACGTTTTTCGTCCGTTGGATCCCTCTTGAAACGCCTATGGTGTTGCAATGCTGATATCAGCGTTGCAACGCTGAGATTCGTCTGTTTCTACCCGTTGGACCGCTTGGCAAAATGCTTTTGCCTTTAGCGTTGAGACGCTCGTGCTGGCGTTGCAACGCCATTGCCTCATTGTCCAAACGTTGTGACGCTGGGAGGAGCGTTGCAACGTTGCGTCTCTCTGCGACTGAATTCGCCTCAGCGGCGTTATAGTAACGTACACACCTGACAGCAAGATAGCTCCCTTTTGTATTTTTGTTCGTTTTTGCCTCGTTCTTCTCAACAACCACTTTGCCTCGATCGACACGGACTTATAAACTCGATTTACATAATAAAATGTCCAAAAACAATAGGCCCTTACATTGAACAATTCAACGAAATTATATAAATCTATGTGCCAAAAATGAAAACATCTGATTTTGCAAACCGTTCATTCATCACATGAAAACAGTAAATCTCACCTTCATTCTTGATAAATCCAGAACAAAATCAAGAAAATAATTGGGCTCTGATACCAATTGAAGGAATCAAATCCCGCAGCGGAAGCGATTGTGAATCGCGTGTTTTTTATTTTGTTACTCAGATTTCAATCAAGAACGATATTTCCAAGATTAAGCATGCTATATAACAAGGACAACAAGAAAATTACCTTTGAAGAACGCTTTCTTCTTGAGCTCCTTTTTCCACGGTCACGATCACACCAACTCGAACCCGAACGTATGAAGATACCCCCACTAGATCTTCTCCATTGTTCTCTAGGTGAGGGAGGAAAGTGGGTTCCTTTTAGGGTGAGATGTGGAGGATATGAGAGAATATGTGTTTGGAACTTTTCCAACAACACAATAATATGGTATTCTAGGGTTACCAAAATGTTAGTTTCAAAATCGCATCTCATGCAACTATTTATAGGAAAATAGGATGGAAATTATCATCCAATCCCTCCTTCATTCTCTCATTAGTATATAGTTAATATGTGAATCTAATTCACATTAAAACCATATATTATATGAATTATATCACATATAATTGATATAACACCTCATATATGAAATTGAACACTTCAATTTCATTCCTAACTTTATACCCTTAATATTACCATGTTGAGCCAACGGAGGGACCTAATGGACCTACAGTTCATGAGCTTCAATGATGTGAGATTAACTGATCAAACTCTTTGATCTAGTTAATCAATATTCATTAACTACAAGTCACTTCACTATAGACTTATAGTTGCACTCTCCTCATTGTAGATTATATTGTGTGCATTGACATAATCATTACTCATGAGTCGACCCTTCACAGGTTGTTGGGTCAAATTACCATTTTACCCCTGTGATTACCTCTTTGTTCCTTAAGCACCACTGATCCTCTAATGAACAACATGTCTATGGTCCTACCATAGACTCATACCCTCTTAAGTCCGTTTAGAGGGTGGGGCCCTATTGTTCAAGACCTGGACTCAGTTCTTAAGAGAACAACCTATCTAATTCCTTAGTGTAGGAATGAGTGAATTCCTTCTTGAATAGTTAAGTCCCCAGCTACCTATGAGGTTCTGTCCCTGAGAAGGTAGGCTTATTGAGTCGGCTATAGGCCACTCTCACCCATACTAGTCTAAGGACAAACCCCTATAAGCAGGAGTTCTTCACTTGCTCAGGATTCAGGTCGAGTCACTAATGACCATCTATAAATTATCAGTTTTATCCTGTTAACGGCGTTATACTGGTTAGACTAATAATTTGCAGTCCGGACTTGTATGAACTCTTCATACAGGATGCCCCCACTCGCATGTCAACCACATGAATGAGTTTGATTACCTCATTTGTACTAATTACAAAGTGAGTCGCATCCATGTTGTTACAAGAATAAGGTTCCAACCTTATTCTTATACAATAGACCATTTAGGTTATACTCTTGAACACAATCCAAATAGTGTCTACTACACTGATGTTTAAGATACATTATAACCTTGGAGCTTAGTTTATTGGATTTATAAAGCAAGAATATAATTTTACCAAAATAAATAACTCTTTATTTATTTGATCAAAATTACATAAGTTTATTGCACAAATCCCAACAACTAGCTTGTCATTTGAAGTGCGGATCATTGGGTCCAAAACCCTACCAAGTGCAACTCTGGCTAAGCTCGATTGTTCTTATTGTATTCCAAACTTTTTTTTTTGTAAAGAACTATTATAAAAGTAAGGAAAACTTACTCTGTAATTTCTCTCTCTTTTTTTGTGTAAGATGGTTGTGAGTGAGATGTGGAGAATAGATTGGCAATTATTTTTGTGTTTTTTCTTTCTTGGGATCTACCTCTAGGGTTTAAAAAATAAGAGTTTATAAAGCCAAATCCCTCTCTTCTTTTAGGCAAAGAACAAAAAAGGGCATTGTTGTAAAAATGAACTCTTATACAAAAAAGGCAAGAATTTAAAAAAACTCAATTTGACCTCAAAACCCTAATTTTTTCTTTTTTCACCATCTTTCTGATTTTTTTTAAAAGTTTTGCCCTCACATACTTAGCAAAAATGCCACAAACAAAGATTACACAAATAAAGCTCAACCATAACTCTCCTCAGCCTCGACCATACCTCTCATCAGCCTCGACTAAAGGGAGAGTCGACCTCGATCTTTTTTTTTCTTTTTTTTTTTAGAAAACATTCCAAATAATTTTATCAAATAACCCTAAGTAGCCCCTAAGTCAAGGAGATGGTTGTTCAACAACTTCACGCTTGAGTACATAGAATTCTATTGACTTAATTCTCAAATAAAAGTACTTGCTATGAGAAAGGAAAAACAAAACAAAACTACCCTATTTACTTGAAAATAAATGGAACTTCTAGAATCCCTATTGAAAAGAGGTTAAACCTGGTCATCTGATCACTCGTAGTGGCTCGTTCTTTGGCGACTTTTGTTTATCACCTGGAAGATGTTCTTTTAGGTATCCTTCTCTGATAAGAGTTTCTATTTCATCTTGTAGTTGAAAACAGTTTTGGGTTGAATGTCCATTGTCTCGATGAAAAATACAATATTTATTTGGGTCTCTCATTTCTGCTGCAAGTCTCATCTTTTTTGGATATACTTAACCAAATCTGAGTTTTGAATTTCCATCAGAATCTGCTCGGGAGGAATGGTGGTAGGCGTGTACTTCTCGAATTTGGCAAAATGACCAACCTTGGGGTCGACTCGACCTCGGTTTCTATCCTGATCATCTCTTTCTATTTTCTTTGATCGTGAATGTGAGCTCTCACCAAACCTTTCTCAATCAACTGTCGGTCGACTTTCTGTAGTTACTCCTCTTGATTTCATTAATTCTTCAGCGTTTATATACTTCTGCGCTCTTGTTATGAACTCTACATAAGAGGTAGGCTCCTTCTTGCCTATAGAGCATAAAAGCCTTTTGTCCTGTAGTCCAGCTGCAATGGAAATCAAGGTTTCCCCTTCTGTGTATCTTTCGATTTGTAAGGCTTCATTGTTAAATCTGACTATGTATTCTCTTAGGCTCTCTCTAGGTCCTTGCTCTATAGTCCGTAGATGCATTTGTGGCTTATGTTGATCTCGAGCCCCCAAAAACTGTGTAACAAAAGCTCAAGCTAGATCTTTGAAAGAGGCTATTGATTTCCTCTTCAATTTTCTAAATCATTCTTTTGCTGGTCGAGTAAAAGTAAACGAAAAAGCACGATACCGAATTGCATATGAAACTCCTTGGAGTTCCATCCATGATCGATATGTGTCTAGGTGCTCTACAGGATCACTCTTACCATCATAAGGAGTTATGGTCAGAATTTTAAACTTTTCAGGTACCTTACATTCCATGATTCGATCTGTAAATGGCAAATCTATCTATTCGATCATGACTTCAAAGTCGAATCCTTCGGCTTCTCGAGGCTTTTGAACATTTTCTTGAATAACCCCCAACTCTTTTTGAATCTTCAAAAGTTCGGTCTTTCAAAGAGGAGTCTCGTCATACACTCTCCCCTCAGCCTTCAGATTAGCCTCGGCCTCAACCTTCAAATTGGTCTCGGCCTCAGCCTCGACCTTAGTCTTGACCTCGATCGCAACCTTGGCTCAAAATCTTCGTCTTTTGTTGATGAAGCTTCAGAGATTAGAGCTAGTCGTTTCAAAAGATGGCTCCTCCTCGGCCTCGGAGCCTTCGTTCGAAATCTTTGTCTTTCTCTGATGAAGCTCCGGAGAGCAGAACTGGTCGCTTTGTACCACTCCTCGGATGGTTGACCTTAGATATGCTTCCCTAACAGATGTTGGGTTGCGAACTTCGGTTTGCATACCATGCTTGTCCTAGTGCATTTGTCGCTTTGATGCTCCTTTGATCGGTTCTTACCAAGGATCAACTTATCCTTTGGTTTTAGGATAGGGGAACTAGTTTCTCCCATTTCCTCATTCACCATTGGAGCTTTTCCTTTGGCAGTGTCTCTTATTATGGTGTCTTCTTGAATCTTCATTGTTGGATTCTATTTCTCCAATATGTCTAGAATCCTAGCGAGATTTCGGTCCATGCCATCCACTCACTTTTTTAAGGCTTTAAACTAGTGATCATCAGTAAGGGGTCCAGTCGGGTTGGTCGGCTTTGTTCTTCATGGATGATGATCGTCTCTTGAATCTTCCCCATTGGTATTTCGATGGTTTTTGTTGGTTTGATTACTCATTCTCTTAGACTTGGATATAGGTTTCACAAACAAACGTTTGTGTCTTCCCACAGACGGCGCCAACTGTTATTGCCAAAATCTAGACAGGAGAACTCACTTGTCTTTCACGTAACAACAATCGCAATACTTGTATTCAGAGAGGAACACATGTGACCTGTAAAAGAATGAAAACCTGCACACCGTTGTGGTGCTTGCCACACAGGCTCCAATGCTTAAGTCAGCAAGAGACTTTTAAGAGTTTAGCAATTGTCTAGAGAATGAGAACTTACCCCTCTCTTCTTTGGAAAGTTTAAATAGTCTTCTTCTAGGGTTTCTTTCGGATTCCTCATAGGAATTGGACCATCAGAGATCAGATCGGACTAGGAGGAGAAGATAGAAGATTCGCCAAAGAAGGGTCCTGGTTGGCCTCGACCTCATCCTCGGCCGAGGCCCATGTGGGGTGGCCTTGGGCGGCCCTACCTAAGCCTCAGGCGACCATGGTTCGACCGACTTGGCTCGGGCCACGATTTTGGGTCTGCTTCTTTGTCAATGCTCATGATGATGGGTCATCATCCTAGGCCTGCTCCTTCAATCGTCTTGAATGGAATTTAGCCTTTTTATCTCCCAGTTTTTTTGGTTGATGTGGTTGGTCCTTATGGTCCAATTTCACCCATAACAACTCTTCTCTCTCATTTCATTCTCTCCTCATTCTTCCCTACCATATTTCATTTATTCTTTTTTCATATTGATTATTTATTTTTTTTATTTATAGATTTTAATTAAAATATATTATTTTATTATTTTATTATATAGTTATCTCCTATGGGTCTCAATTCCATATCTATTTAATAATTATAAATGATGAATTATAGTCTAATTAAATTAAAAGTAAAATTTCGGTTAACTAATACTAAAAATTTCCATCATAATTTCATATTTTCCATTTTTTGCACTAAATTTTGTCGATGCCACAATTAAAATTTCATTAACTAATTAAAAAAAATCCATAAATTTCCACCATTTCTAAATTTTTTTCTAAAAAATTTTAATTTCATTATGTCATCATAACTAGAGTCTCATTTAATAATTAAGCTATTAAAAGTTCCATAAAATAATTCAAATAATTTTAATCAATTTTCATATTCTTTCAAAAATATCATTATTTCCATGGATATTTACATCTAATATAGTCTTAGTTATTTTCTATAAAAAAAAAATTGTCTTAGTTTTTTAGATATGATGATTAAAAATGGTTAATTATAGTCCATTTAAGCTATAATTAAAGTTTGATCAATTAATTCAAACAATTTCCATCCATTTTCACTATATCCAATTTTTTTTTTCAAAATTTCCATCCGTATTTTTATTTCTATCTATATTTCCATACAATTTGGGATTGGACCTTTCCAACATGGACCTTTCCAACATTGATTGATATTTTCACATAATTTGGGCCTCAACATTTCCAACATGGACTGATAGGGTTGACTAGAGGAATAACCATATTTTAGTTTTCTCTTTCAAAAATAGCCACACGCTTTTAACTTTTTAAAAATAGCCAATTTATTTTCAAAAAATTAAAATAGAAATTAATAAAAGACTAAACTAGCCCTAACCAATTTATTAATTTAGATTCCTAGATTATAGAGTAGTTATTTTTAATTTGATTTTAAAATGTAAAATAAATCAAATCAAATATATAATCTAAACAAACAGATATCATGAAATTTTAAAATAAGATTTCAACATAAAAATCGAAATAATTTAAATAAAAGAAATCAAATCATACTAATTTAAACCAAATAAATACACGGGAATTAAAAATTAATTTTGTAACAAAGATTAACGAAGAGAGAGAAAATAATCAACCAGTAGTTGAACATGCACATTATCTCTCAGTTAAAAAAAACTCATAATATTTTTACCTTTTACCGAAGATTCGAGGCTTTCGTTAGGATTTCTTCTTTCTTTCCTTCCTCTGAGAAGGCGAGAGGTTCCGCGGAATCGTTGATCTAAGTTCCTTCTCCCTTCGTTTCTTTGAACAAAAAGGAGCATTCACAAGGATTCTCCCTCTTTTGAAAGAGTTGAAATCGAGGTCAGACTACTGAAGAAGGTAAGGAATACTGTTTCATTCTTATTGTCGTTAGTAAAATAGTATATTACATCTAAAAGAAAAGTTTAAAATTGATTGTTGCCTACTATGAATGGTAGGAAAAACGCAGAAACGAAGGAAACACGAAAAAAGTAGGACATCCCCGAGAGACAAAACCACATGGATTTCAAGGTAACTATATCGATTTGTTTTCATATATAACCCGAGAATCTCGAGATATACAGTGTAACAAAAATTTAAATATTGCGAAATAAGATTCTTTCTTCTATAGTTTAAATTATAAGTTTGATTTATATACGAAACCGAGATTTCTGAGATCTAAACAAACACTTGAAGGTATGGTTAAAGGCACGAGGTCAAGTAATTGTTTACGTGACTCAGAAACAACAGTTGGAAAGAAGAAAAAAGACTTGGGACCCATAACCGTAAATAGTGAAGAGGTAGTTAAATCTAGTCGTTTTCTTTTGCATAATTAACTTATTTTTCTATTTACTCGTTTGAGTAACACGTGCAATTAAAAGATAAAACTTAGGAATCATAAACCTTGACTTTTTTGATAAATTTTATTGAATGAATACAAAACTTCTAGGAATCCACGAGTTGTCAATCATAAATCATAAATAATATATACAGGAATTACAATCTACTTCTTTAAATTCTGAATGCACACATGTAAATTACAACGTAAATAAACACCTAAACAAACTAACTAAAAAAATTACAACGTACTTCTATAACTAAATTAAATGGAAATGACAAAGTAAATAAATCACTAACGAACTCGATATTATAAAAAATAATAGAAGAACAAGTTGAAAAGTAATGGGATAGCGCTAGACTAACACATAAAATATATAAATACCCTCTATATAAATTGGATATCAGTTCCAACGTACACAATCACAAACGTTGAACTAATGCATCCAAAACTAGGACGCGATAGACAATATAACTACATCATAATTATATCAAGTAAAACTAGATAGCTAAAAGATAAAATTAATTAAGGACAGACGGTAGAAATGTTCTGTATTTGGTAGAAGTAGAAGGAAATATTTCTAAAAATAAGTATATTGTACTTAAAAATAAATGATTGCACGGGATTGAAAAATATACTGTAGTTCTAAAATGATTATTGAAAATATATTCAATCATTAAACCTAGGATTCAAATAACAAAAAAGTATAAATAAATGTGATTACAAAAAAAGAAAATGACTAGAAATCAATCCAATATTGGATTCTTGCATGTTCTCCGATTATGTCTACGTTGACCACACCGACCGCACTTCATAGCAACCATTTTCTCAAATCACGATAATATCCTATCTTTTCTAGGTCGACCAGCAGGGTGTTTGACATTGGGAGGAAGAATTGGATCATCAACAAAAGTGAATAAAGTTGAGAATTGATCGATATTACCAATCGGGCGTATATCTTTGCTATACACATCAATCAGGGTTGAAATACGATAAAACTCATGTGAGTACGAGTGAAAATCAAGATTCCTCCGACATAGAGCTAGACATGCATGCACAAGGAGTTTATCAAGGTTCCACCGTCTACACGTGCAACTCTTAGTAAGAATATTAACCTCATACTGCTTACTGCGGCTATGCACCTCAAACAAGAATTGATTGATGTGATACAACTGAAACAAATAGAATGAAAACAAAATTATGAACACATATGATATAATAATTACAACTAAAAAAAGGAAGATAGAACACAAACAACTATTGTACGACCATTTTCCAATGCTTACCGAATAACATTCTCTGCTCATGGAGAAAATTGAGTCCGCTAAAAACTTGAAGAAGTACGACGTTCATTAAACCAGTTTTGAATGCGGCTTCTAATGCCTTCAAGAAGAGGAATAACAGGTAGCTCACGAAAATGTTTTAACAATTAATTCATACTCTCAGAGATGTTAGTTGTCATCATTGAATATCCTCTCCTCGAACAAAATGCTTTTGCCCACCTAACATATCTAAGTTCTTCCAACTCTGCCCTAATTAATGACACTATATTTTCTAGCTTCCTCATATAATATTCAAAATCAATAACAGTGTATGCTCTTGCACAATTGTGGAAAGCATCGTCAATTGGTCTAGACTTGTGTTTTTTTTAAAGATTTCTCAAAATATTAAATGAACATAATCCATGTTCTGCAGTATCATAAATTATGCTAATACCTTTCGCGATGCTATTATGTTGATTAGAAACAACAACTAAGTCCTTCGGCTCCCCTAAAACAACTTTCAAATTACGAAAAAACCAAGTCCATGATCGATCATTTTTCGAATCTACTATTGCAAGCACCAATGGAATAATTTGAGAATTCCCATCAAGAGTGACAACAGATAATAATGTGCCAAAAATTTGTTCTTTAAAGAAGCGTCATCAACTGATATAATAGGAAAACAATGTTTCCATGCATGAATAGAAGCTGATAGACACATAAAGAAATACTTAAACCTACCATCCTCGTCAACCTCTTGAGTCGTGTATGTACCTAAAATAAATACAAAGTAAAAATTAGAAACAAATTATTAGAACAAAAATACATATAAGAAATACACTGTATGGAAAAAATAAAAATAATCAAATTAATTACACACCTGGATTTTTATCAATAAGGGCAGCGAAAAAGGCAGGAATAAGCGAGTATGAGGATGCAAGAGAACCATGAATACAATCCAATGCAAGTTCACGACCCCTCCATGCCTTACCATAGCTAATGTTCACACCAAGTTTCCTCCTCATATATTTAATAATGTCTCGGGGATGAATATGAATACCGTCATTAACCTCCATAATAGACTTAACACACTGTCCTATGATTAATGATGTGGCTTGACTATGATCATTCTTCACAACATCAATGAAGCAATCGTGAAAATTTGCGAACAACCCACAAACTACGATCCCTAAAACGAGAAGACCTTAAGTCTCACTTACAACTTCATTTTTTGCAACGAAGAACAAGTGATTTGCCGTTTGATTTGACAGTCCTAAATTCAAAACTATTTTTCAATACAAGAAAGTAAATAGTTTTCTTCAAATCATTTTTACTTTCAAATACAGAATTTTCTTCGAGGGACAAATAAAACAAAAAATGATCAATGCTAATAAATTCGATAAAATTAAAATCAACAACAACATGAATATTATTAGATATAGAGAGTACCCACATAATATCCCTATAATCAGTAATTCTAATTACACTGGATTTATCAGAACAATCTCTATATAAAGTCAACTGAGTAATAATTTGATTATTCGAAGAGTGGAATCACAAAATATGACTATTTTTAACCATTATAAAATATTTTTGGCTATTACTAACCTTTTCCCTTGATTGATATTTCCATACAATTTATTTCTAGACATTTCTAACATCACCTTTCAATGATTGATATTTTCATATAATTTATGCATATTTGATATAGAATATATGAAAGAGGGATGGTGTTGAATCAAAGACAAAATTGTCAAATATGAAAAATCGTCCACTGCGTCGATCCGACGAGCGGCCATGAACCAGAACAGCGGCCATGAACCAGAACCTTCTGTGGTGGACATATATCAAAACCATTTTTTTTCATCATATAGAAAAACCGGCCTCTCATCAAAGAATTGGTTTCCAATTTCCAATGCAAGTGTCAATCAGGCGAAGAAGATCAAAGCAAGAAACCGCAAACAATCTCCGATGTCATCAAATTTTTGTCATTGTCGAAAGCAACAAAGTAGATTTAACCCTTCGCTATTTCTGCCGAATCGAAATGGGTGTATTTGTTTTTCAATACAAACGATTGCTGTGGCATTGCGCCATTTACAAACGCATATACAGAGAGCCGAAAATAGAGAGAAATGGAAAATGGGGCGAAGGGGAAAGTTTGTGTAACTGGAGGCACTGGATTCATAGCGTCATGGCTGATCAAGATGCTTCTCGAAAATGGCTACTCTGTCACTACCACTGTTAGATCCGACCCTGGTAAAACCCCCTTTTTCCTATCCATTTTTGGTCTCTCTTTTGCTTTCTTAGCTTTTGCATGGCTGTTTCGAACATCATCTTGTTGGGTTTTTTGTTCTTGTTTTTCTAATTGTTTGATATTGATGGTCATCTCTTTGAACTGTGGTGGGACATCTTAGATTGTAAAGAATAAAGTCTTTTGTTAAGAATGATTGTTTGAATTCCAGAAATGGGCAATAGATTGGGATTTGTTTTTCCTAATCTGTAGTTGAGTAAGTTGAATGTTAGGTCGGCCTTACTATATTGGCGCTTGCTGCTATGGATTCTTTACCTCACTTCACTTTTTTTTTTAGTTCTTTTCAGGTTTGCATGCTGGGTGTTTGGTGAAATTACTGTGTGAGTTAATCACCTGACTACTGTTTAAGATCAGTGTCAATGATTACTATTTGAAAACAACTCAATGTTAAACTAATATGTTATTTGTATATTTAATTTTGTGTGCATATTTTTAACACTATCTACCCTTGTGTGTTTAGAAATTAGCACCAAGTTGTATTGAGGAGGAAATGATGTCATGGGTGTTTGAACACAAAACTATTCATTTGATACCATATTATACTACCACTAAGTTCAAGTGGATAAGTCAATATTATATCCTTGACATAAAAGAAGACTAGGTGGTAATAATTTTGTTTATACTTTCTGCTTTTAAAAGATTGAGCTAATTTACTTAAAATATTTTTTCTATATATATATAAGACAGTGATCTACTTTTAAGTTTGTGGAATTCATTAAGGATTTTAAGAATTAGATCCAACTACGGATGAAATTATCAGTGAAGAAGTACGACTTTGTAAAATGAACAACCAAAAACAAAATCGTTATTGAATAGATTCTAAGAGGTATAAGCTTATGCAATACATGTCTAACTTGTTTTCTTTATCTAAACTTCTTTACATTTTTTAATAGATGCAGTTGTCTTCCTTGATTTTCTGATAGACCCCTGATTGTAGAAGTGTATGCACGCAAAAAAGTAAGGAAGGGTGCTGGTGTGTGAGAAGAGTTGGCTCGTGTGGAGAGAAAAGTTGTACGTGTATGTGGGCCAGAGAGGTTGTTAGTTAGTTTTGGGTGGAGAGAGAGAGGGTCGGGATCTATAGCTTTTTGTTTTCGTTGGAAGGATATCTTTTTTGCTATTTTTCTGGTTTTTATATTCTCTGTGAGAATTGGGAGAGGTGGGAAGCTCCCAAAACTTCCCTTGGCACCTTGTTCTTTGAATATAAATAAAGTTGTTAGGCAAGGCATATCATTTTCCTTATCTAAATTTGTTTACATTTTAACACTATACAGAGAAGAGAAAAGACTACAGCTTCTTGACAAATCTACCCGGAGCATCAGAAAAACTTCAAATATACCAAGCTGATCTCAACGACCCGAACGGTTTTGCTCCTGCCATTGCAGGTTGCACTGGAGTCTTTCATCTTGCTACCCCAATTGATGTGGATGACAAAGAACCTGTGGAAGCAGTGACAAAAAGATCAATTGAAGGAACATTGGGCGTCCTTAAAGTTTGTCTAGATTCAAACACGGTAAGGCGAGTTGTTTACACTTCCAGTGCAGCCACCATGCAGTTCAATCACCACAAAGTAGACTTTTTGGATGAAAGTTGTTGGAGTGACATTGATTACATTAATAATATTGCACCATTTGGAAGATCATACCCGATTTCCAAGACATTAACCGAACAAGCAGTTCTCAAGTTCTCTCAGCAATACGGATTGGAAGTTGTCACTGTCCTTCCAACTTATGTTGTTGGTTCCTTCATTTGTCCCAAACTTCCCGGCTCTATTCGTGTGACTATGGCTCTGATATTAGGTATTTGCTGCCTTTCATGTTTAAAGTATCTTATGCTACTTTGCACATAGACCTGGAAATCTTCATTGAAGCGTGGGCAGATACATAAACTTGATTGAATCTTTTTACTAGAGACATATTTGGCTGTTGCATCTTTATAAAATTATAAATTGTTTTTGAAACTTTTGAGTATTGTATCTATTTAGTCCACAAACTCTTAGAAGTTCCCATTATAGCAAGTTTGAATTAGTCTCAAAACTTTGGATGATATTTTCGTTTAGTCCTAGTCTTTAATACCACTGGTGGAATGTTGTTATGATATGTCCATTTGATTGATTTTGACTGAGTTAGCACGATGTAACATATAGTAAGCATGCTATATCATTTTTTTTATGAAATACCAAACTTTCATTGAGACGAAACAAAAGAATACAAGGGCAACAAAAAAAAAACGAAGCCCACAAAAGGGAATCTTGCTCAAAAAAGGGACTCCAATCGAGCAAAATAAGACCTAATGAATAATTACAAAAAGCCTTCAATACCAAGGCTCAAAGAGAAATGTCAAACGTAACAAGGGACCAAATATCACACGGACCCTCCCCACTCCCCACTCCCCTAAAAGTTTTAAAGTTCTATTGTCCCTTTCTTCCCACAACAATGCACAGACTCCACATGCCACAAAAACCTCCTTTTCTCTCAAAACAGTGAAGGAAGGAGGAACTCCTCGATCATCTCCCTGTACTCTCTGTGTTTGGCTTCCTGCAAACTAAAAGCTGCAAAAAAGTAACTCCAAACAGCTTGAGCATACTAACAACTCCAAAGGATATGATCTAGATCTTCTTCCGCCCTCCGACAAAGAATGCACCAAAACAACCCTACCAACGAGGGCAACTTCCTCAAAGTCCAATCTGAAGTGCTCACTCTTCCATGAATGACCTGCCAAACAAAGAACTTAACCTTCTTTGGAATTTTCACCTTCTGTAGAGTTCAAAATACTGCTAACGGAAGAACGAACGACAAGAGAAGCCCTCAGAAGGGTTAGGGCTCCACAAACGACAAACCCTTCTCCTTGACCTAAACTCAAACTCCCCAATCAAAGACAAGAGAGCCATGACATCCATCGCTTCCCTATCAGACAACAGACGACGGAAACCCAATGAAGGAGAAAGAGAGCTCCCTAAAAGTATAAGAACATCAGCTACAAAACAATTTCTCATAGAGGACAAATGATACAAACGAGGACACATAAAGCAAAGGGATCTACCCCCACACACTTATCCTTCCAAAAATACGTTTCCTTCCTATCACCCACTGAGTAATGGATCGAAGGAGAAAAAGAAGGGAACTCCAAAGAAATCTCTTTCCATAAGTATTTGGAAGTGCCTTTAACCTTACCCGACATCCACTCTGAAGGATGAAGGTTGTACTTGCTTGCAATAATCCTATACCATGGGTATTGGGCTCGAGGGGAAATCACTAAAGCTACTTCGCCAACAGGGCTTTATTACGGGCCCTCAAGTTCCCCAACTCTAACCCCGGATTCATAGGCTTTCCCACCAACTCCCAATCCACTAAATGCTTCCCTCTTCAACCCATCCCTCATCAACTTTTTTAAGCTCTTGCACACAGTGCAAGGGGCTCTAAAGAGAGAGAAAAAGTAAATGGGGATACCACTAAGCACGGAACTAATGAGTCACTCTGCCCCTTCAGAAAAAAATCTCCTCTTCCAAGAACAAGAAGCAAGTCTTTTACACACCTTATCCATGACAGGCTTCCAAAACACGACGCTTCTGGGATTATGACCTCGGGGAAACCTAGATAAGAGGACGAAAATACCTTAGTCTCACAACCCACAAAAGAAGCCCATCTGTTAATCTTACCTGGCTTGCAGTTTAGCCCCAAAATCTGACATTTGCTTCTGATAATCTTAAGCCTATACAGATCAAAAAAAAAAAAAGAAGCTAAAATGTGATTCAAAATGAGAAATGACTTCTCATTACCAGAGTAGAAGAAGATGGTATGATCAGCGAATTAGAGATGAGATAAAGGAGTGAGCATGCAATATCAATATCATGCCATTATTTTGTGGATGGTAGTAATGATAAGGACCTTTTTTTTAATAAGAAACCTCCAAAATATATTCAAAGAGAGAAAGAAACAAAGCAACCTACGGGTTGAGGGAAGAGAGTTTCCCCACCCAAAGTACCCAAGTACACACAAAAAGCCTTCCAATCTAGAAGGATAGAAGGATCAAAGAAAGAGGGTAGTGACAAAAGAATTTGCTATAACTATAGCACCACCAAGAGCCATTAAGTTGTACACAATCCCAAAAAGAATTTAGAGAGGAGCACTTATCATCAAAGATCCTTGTATTTCGCTCCAACCACAAGCTCACAAAAGTGCTCTAGTAGCATACTTCCATGAAGTCCGCTCTTTCCTTTTCAAACTCCAACCCCTTAACAACTCAAGCAACCACCTATCCACTAGGGGCGTGGAAGACAGATTTGTATCCCAAAATACTAAGGAGGCGATTCCAGCAACTTCTAGCTGAAGGGCATTGCAACCTTCAACAAAATGTGATTAATGATAAGGATTATGGTTGAAACTTTTAAAGTTTAGGAGATGAATAGACTCGATTTTCAAAATTTTAAGGACTGAATTTATAATTTAGCTAAATTTAAATTAAAGGAACTATCTTTATTTTGCTTGGGATACCTCTTTTATCTCTATTCTTTGACAATAGCCATAACGATATTTTGACCTGACTGATCATGATCTAACAACAAGGAGAAATTATTGACTCATTTAAGCTGGGAAGATGCGAGCTGTTTGAATACTTTATTCCATTACTGAATTTCAAACTTGAGTTGCAATGTAAGCCCCTCTAGCTTCATTTACAGATGATTAAAAATTACACCCTTGTGACTTAGTTCCAAAACGATCTTAAACAATCATGTCGTTTGCAATATCTGTAAATTAGGACATTTTCTGTAACTTGGAGTCGTTATTGCTTCATGGAATTGATATAGTGTGTGGAATATATTAACTATGGTCATGTTTAAACTATTTTAAAAGCATCGTTGCTAATTCACCGATCACAAAGGTGTAGATTGTAATTATCCCTTTAATCTTGAGGCTTGGTTTTTGCATTGAAGGGGAAGTTACACATAGGAGTTGGATTATGTTCTATGATTCTGATGATGAACATAAACGTTGTGCAGGTAATGAAGCAGAGTATGGATTGATTTTAAAATCGAACATGGTGCATGTTGATGATGTTGCCAGAGCACACATTTTTCTATTTGAACATCCAAATGCGGATGGGCGATATGTTTGCTCTTCCCACGTAATCACATTGGAAGAATTGGCTAAATTCCTTTCAGCTAAATATCCAGAATTTCAGATACCATCTCTCGAGTGAGTTCCACTGTATATTAGGTTCCATTATCATTACGAAGTCTTTTCTCTCAGTTATGTTGCAAATTTAGGCCCGTTTGAAAACCATTTGGTTTTTGAAAATTATACTTGTTTTCTCACAATTTCTCTACAATGGTTTTCATCTTTCCCTATCATGGTTTCCATCTTTCTTAAGAAAACACTTGAATTCTTAGCTAAATTTAAAAAACAAAGATAAGTTTTTGGAAACTATTTTTTTTAGTTTTCAAAACTTAGACTTGATTTTTGAAAACACATCTAAAAACTAGATAAGGAAACATGAAAAGTTAAGAATGAAAGTAGTATAGGCTTAATTTTCAAAAACCAAAAACAAAAAAATCAAGTGGTTATCAAATGAGGCTTTAGCTTTTGAATTTTGATTGTAGCTCTATTTATTCATTTTAATATTCTGATTTTATGCAGTCCTTGCCATTCTCACAACCAACTAAACGATGAATGATGTGCTTATTGGATAAATATTTAATTGATTTGACACAGTGTGACATATAGATAATAGAAGAAAGTGTACCTGGATAAACTAAAGTGACTGGTACAATATGCCCTTATTTTGAAACAACATATGGAATCCCCTTCATAGACCTTTTTGTTTAGCCGTTTACTTCTTTTTTATCATTTACTGAAAACAATAACGTAGAAAACAATGATAGAAGAAAGATGGCTAACATTATTCTTTTTTATTATTTATTTGCCACATCTTGTCAAATTAGCCAAGATTTTTTTTAATAGATGTGTCACATTATCATTTAGTTCACAGCAGGGACTATAGAGAATCCTATTTCATCACATTTCAAAGTGAGACGTAACTAATTTATTTATTTATCTTTAAGTTTAGAGATTAAATAAACACAACTATCAAAGGAAAAAAAAAATGTGGGATTAATTTCTATACTTGCCTGCAGGTATTTGAAAGATGTCAAAGGCTACATATTCACTGATGTCTCATCAAAGAAGCTTTTGGATGCTGGTTTTCAATACAAGTATGGTATTGAAGAAATGTTTGATGGAGCAATCCAAAGCTGCAAAGAGAAGGGTTATCTCTAACTCATGCTTTATTTTAATATATATGAATTAAAGGGAGAAGTAAACATGGGAATGGTATTATTAAAAGTTCTTGATTGCAAAAAGAAGCAAAGAGTTCGATATGGTTAGTTCCTCTGGGCTTTGGACCATACAAAATCTGCATGTTAGAATTTTCTATCTTAAGGAAGTAGTAATTGTTTCTGTTTAGCATAGTCTGTTATGGTCGGAAAATATGCATTTATGTGAATATTGGCTTCTATAGCAACTGTTATGGATATGTGTCAAAGTGAACTTAGCTGAATTAGGTAATTCGCATAAATGGTAATTCGCATGTACTTTTGACTAAAAAGTTAGAGGCTCAAATTTCCTCCATGGTGGTTGAACTAAAAAAAAAAAACCTGTTATGGACTTGCATGTTTAAGACAGCTCCTCAGTGTTTGCCACTCTTTGAAGGCATACTTTGTGATTGGTTATTTGTGAGATTGGATTGGATTATAGGAGCTAGTTTGTGATTTGTGATTGGTTATTTGTGGGTTTGGATTGGATTATAGGTCTTTTAGATCCAATTTTGTTTTAAGAAAAAATGCTAAATTGTAAAAAACACTCCTGAAATTTTTCCTTTTGTTTAAAAAAAAATACTCATATTCTTTCAAAAAGTTGCAATATTATTCTTGATATTTCATAAATGTTTTTAAATTATCCTTGGAGTAGAAATCTATTAGAATGTTGGATGAAAAACGACGTTGTGATGATCTGGAACGACGTGGCGGTGACTAAGACGCTTGTTTGGATTAAGTTTGAAAGAATGACATTCAGATACGTTGACTTTTCGTCTAACATTCTAATAGTCTTTCTACTTCAAGGGTAGAGTTTGAAAGAATGACATTTAGATACGTTGACTTTTCGTCTAACATTCTAATAGTCTTTCGACTTCAAGGGTAGTTTTGAATAGTTTTGAAACGTTTACGAAAATCAAGGGTAATATTGCAACTTTTGAAAGAGTGGGGGTATTTTAAGCAAAGGACAAAGTTGAGGTTATATATATATATATAATTTAGCTACGAAAAACAACCTTATGGCTCCAAGCATCTAAAAAAATATCTATTTTGTAATCTAACTTTGAAAATGTCTATGTTAGTTTTTGAACCTAAAAATGAAAAGGAAAATTTGCAAAAATCACCTCTGTGAGGGGTCGTTATAATGACACTCCAACTTTAATGTGGTTAATCACCCCCTTAAATTTACAAAATTTTTAAAATTAAACCTTCAAATATTGCAAATTGCATAAACTACCCTGGACTGGAATCAAACTCCAAGAATGATGGTTACAATTTAACCCTTTTTTTTTTCAATTCTATAAAATTTGAAAACTATATAATATTAAGCATAGAAAAGTTGGTATTTAGATTGATGATGTCAAATCGAAGTCTCAATTTAAGAAAACAAAAAATTGATATAATATAATTTTAATTTAGATCTGTTTATATTGATCTTGCAATTCGACTATTTTGATTGTAACAAAACTTCCATTTTGGTTCACTCAATACCTTCATTGTCCCTGTGTTAAAAGCAGAATAAAGATAAAAGGACAAAAAGAGGTATTTAAAAAAAATAAAAAAACCTAAAATAGACCTTTTGTACATTCATAAACTTGAAATATACAATCACGAAAAATGACATTTAAACCTTGAAATAGATGAAAGAAACAAAATGTGAAAGGGAAAGGGAAGTGGTTGGATAGAGAAAAAACAAAGCCCTCACATTCTTAATTGTACAAATAATGTCTGATAAAGGAAAATTTTCTAGTACAAGATAACTTCCCTTTTTTACCAGCCTATCTTTTGTAGTATTGCTAGTTATTTAATAAATTGGAAAAAAATGGCACCTTAACTCTTACATTATAAAAAAAAACAAAACCAGTAATGGAGTTTTTGTACGAATAACCCATTTTCCTGCGCATTAATGGTATTTGACTTGACATTTCAAAATAATAAAATATGGCTCATTCTGATGTGACAATGCGCAAAATTACTTATAATGGTAATATGAAGCGGTCTTTCTTGCTCACGCTCTCGTACGCGGAAACACTCTCGCTCCCGTTGTCTTGCTCTCGCTCAAATGAGTGGCCGAAAATATAAATAAAAAAGGACAAGGAAAAAAGTCAGAGAAGAGCTGGAGTAGCAGAGGTAGAGCAAGAGCGAGTCAACTATAGTGCGATTTTTGTTGTTTTTTTTTTTTCTTTTCTCCAGAATTTTGACAACTTCATTACTATCACGAGCGAGAGCGAGACTTGAACGAGAGCGAGAGAGATAGAGTCAGAGTATGATGCCCTTACGGTAATGCACAGTACAAAATGGGTCATATGTCATTAATTTCAGAACATGGGTCAAATGATATATCACACCCACCAGTAATGAGATTTGTTGATAAATAACAGCCATAAATCTTAAATGTCATCTTCCTAGATGATCGATCGGTAGAGGATTAAAAAAAAAAATGGAAGATGGGACGAAGGGGAAAGTTTGTGTCACAGGAGGCACTGGATTTATAGGGTCGTGGCTCATCAAGAGGCTTCTTGAGGATGGTTACTTTGTCACTACAACTGTAAGACCTGATCCAGGTACGTCTCGGATCAGAGCCAAGAAAGAATCACTCTTTAGGAGGAGATTTTTGTTCTTGATCTTCTTCTAGTTTGTAGTTGAATCATTTAATTTGAATGTTTTATTGGATCATTATTTTTCATTTTTAACATCCTTTCCCAGCTTTGTATATGTTGGGTCATGTGTGTTTATTCAAGGTGTATTTTAAAATATTGGTTGTGTTTTTTCTAAACTAAAAAGTCATTATTTCAAGTTCATGGTTAAAATGTTTGGTTGGCATGGGTTTTGAAGAAAAATTGATTTGAAGAACACTTACTATTTAAGCAATTTAGAAAGAAGATTAGTTAAATGTTTGCCTCTAAGTTCTTTTCATATGTTTTTAGAATTCCTCAAACCTGTTTTAATTATAAAAAAATTTTAAAAAGTGGTTTTAGTAGGATCTTTAACAGAATTTTCGTTCATATATCACTCAAATTTTAATCAAACAATTAATACCAATTTTTTAAGAAACACCTTTAGTGATCCATCATGTAAAAGACCTATCAAACACAGCCTTAATCTCCTCATTGCTATTTAAATATAGTTTCTTTGCAAAATTCTTTTGAAAAAACTAAAGTCAACCTATTTAATTTTTAGTTTTTTGGTTTTTTTAAAAATTAAGACTTCGTTTGATAACCATTTTGTTTTTCGTTTTTCGATTTTTGAAAATTAAGCTTGTTTTCTCTCATTTTTTCTGCAATAACTTTCATCTCTCTTAAGAAAGCATTTGGATGTCGTACCAAATTTCAAAAATAAAAACAAGTTTTTGAAAACTAAAGAAAAAAACAGTTTTTAAGAACTTACGCATCCACATGTTTCCATAAAAAAGATGAAAATCATGATAGAGAAATTGGAGTTTTTAAACACTACTTCCAGTTAGGAGTTTATTTGTTTTGTTATCCAATAAATTTTCTTATCTAAACGTGTTTACATATCAATAGAAAAGAAGAAAGACTATAGCTTCTTAACGAATCTACCCGGAGCATCAGAGAAACTCCAAATATATAACGCTGATCTCAACGAGCCAAATAGTTTTGCTCCTGCCATAGAAGGTTGCATTGGAGTTTTTCATGTTGCTACCCCTATCGATTTCGAGGACAAAGAACCTATGGAAGTAGTGATAAGAAGAACAATTGATGGAACTCTCGGTATCTTAAAAGCTTGCCTAAATTCAAAAACAGTAAGACGAGTTGTATACACTTCAAGTGCATGTGCCATACAATGGAATAACAGCAAAGTAGAATTTTTGGATGAAAGCTATTGGAGTGACATTGATTACATTAATAGCGTCGTACCAAATGGAAAATCATACCTAATTTCCAAGACATTAACCGAACAAAGGGTTCTCGAGTTTTCGCAACGATATGGATTGGAAGTTGTCACTGTTATTCCAACTTTCGTCGTTGGGCCTTTCGTTTGTTCAAAGCTTCCTGGCTCCCTTCGCACAACAATGGCTTTGATTTTTGGTATTTGTTTTCTTTTCATGTTGAAAGCAATATCTCATATTTTTTTTGAATGAATAATCTTCCACTTAGCTTTAAAATGATCTTCATTAAGAAGTAGCTAGGTGGATATATAATTAAGAACTTTTGCTCAAGACACATTTGGGAGTGACATCTTTATTAGTTTTCAAACCTTGTGTTTGAATTTTAAATCATGCTTAAATTTGTGTAGGTAATGAAGATGAATATGGAATGCTTTTAAGAATAAGCATGGTGCATGTAGATGATGTGGCCAGAGCACACATTTTTCTATTTGAACATCAAAATGCAAATGGGAGATATTTGTGTTCTTCCCACATAATTACACTAGAAGAATTGGCCAACTTCCTTTCTGCCAAATACCAAGAATTTCAGATACCATCTCTAGAGTGAGTTCAACTGCTTTTTTTATATAATTATATGTTTAATCTTTATAATGTGACTAATTTAGCCCGACGTATTAGACATATGATAAGGTAACGTTTTCTTTTTAATTAGGAGACATATATTTATTAAGTTCATTTGAGGGCTCGAACCTAAGACCTTAAGCTGGTATGACGAAATAAAGATATTTATTAGACAAGATAGAGTGACACGTTCAACTACCGTCGTTTTGAAGTAGAGCATATCTAACTCTTTTTTTAGATTGAACACTTTTTAGCTATCTACTCTCCTTTGCATCATTTTCTTGTCATATTATGTGTCAAATCAACCAATGTTTATCTGATGAGTATGATGCTAATCATTTAAGCTTTGTTTGATAACAATTTAGTTTTTTGTTTTTTGTTTTTAGAAATTAAGCCTATATATACTACTTTCACCTATGGGTTTTCCATGTTTTCTTATCTACTTTTTTCATATGTTTTTAAAAATCAAGCTAAGTTTTGAAACTAAAAAAGTAGTTTTCAAAAACTTTTTTTTTTTTTTTGAAATTTGACTAGAAACTTAAATACTTCCTTAAGAAAGATGGAAAACATTGTAGAGAAGATGAAAATCATTGCAGAGAAATTGTGAGAAAACAAACACAATTTTCTAAAATAAAAAACAAAAAACTAAGGTCTCGTTTGATAACCATTTGATTTTTTAAAATTGTGTTTATTTTCTCGCAATTTCTCTACAAGGATCTTCATCTTCTGTACCATGGTTTCTATCTATTTTAAAAAAACACTTGAATTCTTAGTCAAATTTCAAAAACAAAAACAAGTTTTTGAAAGCTACTTTAAATTCTTAGTTTTTTCAAAACTTGACTTGATTTTTGATAACACAATTAAAAAATAGATAAAAAAAAAACATAGAAACCTATGTGTAGAAGTAGTATTTTTTATAAGCTTAATTTTTAAAAATAAAAAATTAAAAACTAAACGATTATCAAACGAGTCAATTAACCATATGAATTAGATAGAATCATAATTTATATCGTCATACTTGGCTGGCAGGTCTTTGAAAGATGTCAAAGGCTACCCATTCACTGACACCTCATCAAAGAAGCTTTTGGATATTGGTTTTCGATACAATTATGGGATTGATGAAATGTTTGATGGAGCAATCCAGAGCTGCAAAGAGAAGGGTTATCTCTAGCTTATATTTTATATTAATATTTATGAAATAAATAAGAATGTTATTAATTATAAACTGCAATTATCTATTGTAAGGGAGTAATAATTATTTATGTTTACTATATAGTTTGTTTTATAATCTGAAAATGAAAATTTATATGTATACAACATAACTGTTATATGGACTTCATGCGTTTATACAGCTCCTCAGTGTTTGTGATGTGGTAGGATTAGTGCTTATTTAGATGTTTTGGTTAATTCATTGGTTAATTAGGATTATAATTGGTTTGTTTGTTTAATTCCTTAGTTAATTAAGATTGAGATTAGTTTATTTGATCTCTTGACTAATTAGGATTAGGATTAGTTTGTTTGGTTAATTAAGATTATGATTAGTTTATTTTCCAATTTTTAGCCCCTCGTGTGTTCCTAACTTTTGATTCATAATGAAGATTTAATTGATTTGAAAGAGAATACTCTTTTTATCCTGTTGGCATATTTTGTGTTGTTGGGTTTTTGTGGGATATTAGATTGGATTAAGGAGCTTTTTAGACTCAATTTGTTTTAAAAAATATTCATTAGGGTCTCTTAACATTCAAAATGTCTATTTTGACCTCAAATTTCTAAAAAGATAGTTATTTTGATCTCTAAATTTTTAAAATATTTATTTTGCTCATGAACTTTAAAAAAAAATTGGCAAAAATCACCCACCAACCATAGAGATTGACACAATCATACTCAAATTGTGAATTTGATCAATCCCCATCTTCTAAACTTACAAAATTGTTACAAGTAGATTCTTAATTATTGTAAAATGTACCAACCATATTCAAATCATAAGGGTTGTAACAATTAAACCACGAAACAAATTTAAATTTTTTTTTTTCAGATTCTATAAAATTTTAAAACTAAAGTTTTCACAATAAAAAAATTGGTTTTCAGATGATCCCAAGTTGACATGATTTAAGAAAACAAAAGATTGAAGTAATAGATTTAGATTTGGTTGTAATGATTCATAGTTAGAAGTTCTAGTAATAACCATACTTATAGGAAATGAGTGGTTTGTTCATTTTGCTATGTTTAAGAAGGTTTAATTACAATGCATCGTAATTACATTTAGATGGTAATTAATCAAATTAAAAGTTGAGAATGCGATTGTTGGAATAGAAATTTCAGTAAATCCAAAACTACCACGTTAACACTCGATTGATGGAAAAATTTTATTTAATTAGGGATTAATTAAATCTGCAATCATCCCTAAATTAAATTGTGGTAAGCTTAGCTATACAATTGAGTTCCTTAAAATTTGGCAGACAAAAACTCAAATTAAAGACCCAATTATCAAAGTTTAAGCTTAGAGACGAAAACCCAAAATCAATCAGGCCCGATCTAGGACAGAAGACCCAAATTAACCAAGCCCAAAAAGGTTGGCCCAGTCCAAAATGGTTGGCCCAAATCCAACCTGACCCAATCCAAAGGAGTTGACCCATCAAGCAGGCCCAAGCCTACCTGGAGACCAAGAAGATCTCTATAAATAGGGATCTTCCTTCTTAATTTTGAAGGTTCAGAAGTTGGAGACTGTAGAGAGAATTTACAAACCAGAAGACTCTTTGCACTCTTAAAAATCAAACACTTCCTGAACGAAGAACATTGCTTCGAAGATCAAGAACACCTCTTCGAATATGAAGAATCCATTGCAGTTTCGATCTCGAGAACAAGTTTTGTAGCCCTCGAGTGAAACATACAAATAGGAGAGAGGATCAAGTATTAGAGATTATACTCACAAATACTGAAATCAATACAAATACAAGTTAATTACACGTTCTAAATTTCTTTGTTGAAATCTCATGTTAACAACGATTATAATATAACAATCCCTACCGGTGTTTTTGAATTTTGTCAAAAATTTAAAAAAATGATTTATACTATTAGGCTATCATCTAATATCTACTCACTTAATACTTTGCTTTAATATGCCTATGTTACGTTAACATACACTCAAAGCTACATTATCTATTTGATAAAATCCAAATAAAGATAAAGACTAAAATAAATGTTTTCTTATAAAATTTAAAAGTTAAAATAAACCTTATAAAAGTTCATGAAACATAAATAAACATTTTAAAAATTTAAGAATCAAAATAGAATAATCTTAAACTGAGATGAAATATTGGATTTATACCTTAAAATAGATGGGCAAGAAATAAAATGGAAAAGATAAGAGAGAAAAATTGAATTTAAACCTTCGGGAAATAAGGCGAGAAAGGAAATAGAAAAAGGGAAAGAGAAGGAGTTGGATAGGGAGAGAGCCCAAAGCTCCCTTATTATCAATGGTATACAAAACATTGTCTAATTTTCCCCATATGAAGTTCTGATCATCTGTCAGAAAAAAAAAGAACGAATGGATCTTGTAGGATTTCCGAGAAATTCTTTGATTTCTTCCGGAAGCGGATGATTATTCATCTGCTTCTCACGTTCCGTGAATAGCCGGGACACTTCTCTTTTATAGTACTATCTTTTAGTTTTATTATTGCTTGTCCTCTAATACATTAGAGAAAAAGTGGCACCATATCACTTATATAATAAAAAAAAAAGAGAACCAATGAAATATGTCTATAAACAATAGCTATGAATCTTATCAACATGAACATAACTCAACAATAATTGACATATACTCCTTCTCTTGAGATTGAAAATTCAAATCCTCTTACCCAACAATTTTTTGTGTACTAAACAAAAAGTCGTGAATCTTAAATGAACTCATTTGAAGAAGATGGTGAGAGAGATCGACGGAAAATGAGACAAAGGGAAAAATTTGCATAATAGGAAGCACAAGATTTATAGGATCTTGGCTTTGTCGAGGGGCTTCTTGACTATGGATACTCTATCACTACCACTATAACACTCGATTTAGGTATGTCTATGATCATAGCAAAAAATAAAAGAATTTTAGTTTTATTGTAAACAAATAAATGTAAATGCCCCATTCCACATGACTTTTAATACCCATGCCACATGACAACTCCTCCATAGCCATAGTATATATTCTCCATATGTCCATTTCTTACCAATGTTTAGTGTCCAAATGTACCAACTCATCACTTGCCAAATTGCCTATGAATAGTGGCTTTTGGTGGAAGAATAAAATGCACAATTGGTGAAAACTCACTCCAATCCTTTCCATTTTCTCCCACTTTCTCAATTTTGGTTATTATTTAATTTTCCATAAATTCTCACTATCTTTTGTTTATATTATATATATTCTATTTTCAAAACACTTGAATTATTATTATTATTATTGTTATTATTATTATTATTGTTATTACTACTATTATTATTGTTGTTGTTGTTGTTCTTGTTGCTGCTGCTGCTGTTGTTGTTGTTCTTGTTGTTGTTGTTGTTGTTGTTGTTAGTATTACTATTACTATTATTAGTATTATTATTGTTGGAATAGAAATTTTGACAAATCCAAACTTGTCACGTCATCACCCAACATTGATGAAGGTGTTATGTTTAATTAGGGATTAATTAAATTTTTTAAGAATCCCTAAATTAAATTATGACGAATTCAGGTACATATTTGGGCTCTTTAAGATTTGGAAGGATAAAACCCAAATTGAAGGCCCAAATTAGCCAAGCCTAGCCCAAGAAAGTTGGCCCAAAGTCCAAGCTCAGTTTAGAGACGAGACCCAAGAAATCAACTAGGCCAAGTTCAGAAGCGAAGACCCAAATCATCCAAGCCTGGCCCAAGGTCCAACATCAATAAGGTTCGGTCCAGAGGCGAAAACCCAAACCAGCCAAGCTCAGTCCTAAATGACATGCCCAAAGTCGATCAGGCCCAAGCCAAATGGTTGGCCCAACTTCAATCGGGTCCAGTCCAACAAGCCCAAGCCCATCTGGAGGCCTAGAGGAACTCTATAAATAGAGATCTCCCTCCTTCATTTTCAAGGTTCAGAAATTTGAGACTCCAGAGAGAATTCAGAAACAAAGCTGTGAAATCTCCAGAACCTCCTGAAGATCAAACACCATCTGAACGAAGAACGCTTCAAGGAAATCATCAAGAACACACCACGAATCCATTGAAGTTTTCAACATCGAGAACAAGCTGTTTCAGCCCTCAAGAAAAGCTACAAGCCGAAGATCTTCAACAAGCTGCAAGCCGAAGACCTTCAACACGCTACAAGCCGAAGACCTTCAACATGCTGCAAGTCGCAAGTTGAAGGTCTTCAACAAGTTGCAAGCCGAAGTCCTTCAACAAGCTGCAAACCGAAGACCTTCAACAAGCCACAAGTTAAAGTCCTTCAACAAACTACAAGTCGAAGATCTTCAACAAGCAACAAGCCGAAGTCCTTCAACAAGAAACAAGTCGAAGACTTCAACACGCTACAAGCCGAAGGCCTTCAACAAGCTACAAGTCGAAGTCCTTCAACAAGCTGCAAGACGAAGTCTTTCAACAAGCTGCAAGCCGAAGACGTTCAACAAGCTGCAAAATCCTCAAGACAAGTCTACACTTGGGAACATGTTGCAGAGCCCTCAAGACAAGTCTACGTTCGAGAATAAGCTGCGAAGCCCTCGAATCAAATCTACGTCCGAGAACAAGCTGTAAAATCCTCAGACAAATTACAGTTTAGAGAGAGAAAGAATCAGCGGAGAAACATTAGAAATTGTAACTCACAACATTCAAATTAATACAAACACAACGTTCAATTACACGTGTCTCGCTTCTATTTCTTCACTGAAATCACGTGTAAACAATTATTATTACTATTACTATTATTACTATTATTAGTATTAGTATTAGTATTAGTATTAGTATTAGTATTATTATTATTATTATTATTATTATTATTATTATTATTATTATTATTATTATACTATTTAAATATTGGTAAAATTATACCTGGTTTCCATCCTTTTTTCACAACACGTTATCAGCACGAACCTCTACCGATTTTTCCACTGAAGGTAGGTCCTCCGGGTAAGCCAATTTTTTAATAATAAAATGTTATTTTGCATGTTTAATTAATTTCTTAATATAAATGCAATTTCTTTCTATATAGTATTACTATGACAAATTTTGCAAAATTAAAATTTGTGGCCTTGGATATTAATGAAAATAACTACTTGTCATGGGTCCTTGATGCTGAGATCCATTTATACTCCATGAATCTTGGAGAAACAATTAAAGAAGGAAATGATGCATCAAATCAAGAAAAAGCGAAAGTCATGATCTTCCTTCGCCATCATCTTCACGAGGGATACAAAATGGAGTATCTTACAATAAAATATCCCTACATTCTATGGCAAGGCTTGAAAGAAAGATATGATCATCAAAAAACAGTTATTCTTCCAGTTATTCTTCCCTAAGGTAAAATTATTAACCCTTAGCAGGTTGAGACTCGAGGTTGGCGAGATGATGACGATGTTGTGGGATGTGATGGTCCACCCTCCATCCAGTTGTGCGACTCGGGGTGTGATCCTTAGAGTCAGAGGGGTTGGATAGAGTCCTTCGCCCTAGTACAAGCCCGAGAATGAGCCCATGGTCGATTGTGCGCGGTAGTACCGCCTTTGATGCCTTATGGGATGTGGTGGTTCGTCCTCCATCCAGTTGTGCGACTCGGGGTGTGACCCTTAGAGTTAGAGGGGTTGGATAGAGTCCTTCGCCCTAGTGCAGGCCCGGGAATGAATCTCGTGGCCAAATGTTGCCAACCTAGTCCAGAAGCTAAGGGTAGGACAAAACTGAGAAATCCGAGTGAGTAATAGGGTCAGGATGCTTGATGAGGTTGTAAGACGGGCTAGGTGTCGTGCTTAACTAGGTCTAAGGTTGTTCCTTCATGTTCTTTATTATTGGACGAAGTGTGCTGCTTATTGAGTATTTTTATACTCATTCTTTCTTTATTTCTTCGTTTGTTGTAGGTAAGGCAAACCAGTGAGATGACCACCAACGACGAGACCCCTGCAAGGCTATGGAAGGCTTGTAGGATTTAGGAGTTTTCGTTTAGGAGTTGTTGTTTTCACTTATTTTCTTCCGTTGCGTTTTGCTTCCTTCGTTCATGTTTTAGACTTAGTTTGTATCGTTCTTTATTCATTGAATCAAAGCATATTCTGATGTGTTTCTCTCTTATTCAAAGCATGCTTTTGTTGTTTTGTGGAATTCTGTTAACTCCGAGGGAGTGGAGCCCAGCCTGTTGTTTTCTGTGTAGTTTGGAGGAGGCTTGGTACCCTCTGAGTCATTTGAAGTGCCTTGTATAGGTCCAGGTTCCCTTTAAATTTTCTAGTTTGTCCAGGTTGCGCCGTTATGCTGCCGGATTTTCGGCGCGAACGGTGCAATTTGGAAGTAATGCCTCGCGTAGCATGTGTTCAAATTACGGGGCGTTACAAATATTGCTCTATATTTATTTTTTTCTTCTCTTAGTTGAAGAAAATAACAACTAAAGTTACAAAAATAAGAAGGAATATTGGGTCTCTCATTAGCCACGTTTTCCAAGTGTCTATCAACCCAAAAACAAATTGATTCTTGAGCTTCTTCTCCCAACACTGTTGCATGAGAAATTCCTTCCGGACGCCTTGTCATTTCTCATCAACCACTACTTTTGCTAGTACATTATTACTTTATTGTTAAACTAAAAGTGATACCTCAAGCTTTATGATAAAGAATTGAGAGGCAAAATGTAGAAATAAAATTAAAACGAAGGAGAAGGAAAGAAAGAAAAAGATGGAGCTCAATTTGTTTTAGAGAGTGAAGGAAATATTTTCATTTTATAACTATAGAAAATGAAGAAGTTCCAAAACTTATGAGATTCTAGAACTTTTGATATTCCATAATTTTTAATGTTATTAAAAATATACATATTTAATCCTCTAATTGATTTATATTAATGAATGCAAACCTTTTCATATTCTAACATTTTACCTTTTCTTTTCATATGCTTCCAATTAATTGTTTGAATTGTAACATCCTTTAAATAAAATATATAATTTGTTTGTGATAAATCTTAATGAATTTAAGACCAATCTTTATTTCTTGTAACATATGTACATAAAAATCTCAAATCCAATTAAATAATGTTAAATAGAGAAAAAAAAAATTAAATCTAATGTAGAGTCTTGTTTTTATTACAATAAAGTTAAATTATCAAGTTTTTTTTTTTCTATATATAATTTTTATGTCTTTCCGTTGATATATTGTTAATAAATATAATTTGAATTAGTAATGAATAATTTATTAATTTAAGAGAGAGAAATTGGTTTTTTTAATACTCTGGTGACGTGTCTAGTAATTTAAAATTTTTTAAAATATCGTTTGTAATATATATATTATAGATATAGATATAAATTATACATTTTATTATTTAAATTAAATCTATAGTTTATTGAAATTGTAAAACTTTTAAGATTTCAAAATTCTTGGTAATTTTTTTTAATTAAATTAAAATGATTAAAAGTTAGTAATTACATAAATAAAGATAAAAATTTTATTATTCTATTTTTTAAATGCTACTTTATGAGTTAAGTTACTATATAATTTAATAATTATTGAGTACTAAAATAATAATAATTATTAGTAATTAATTACGAATGACATGCTTTGTAAATCTAACTTTGACAAAGGGATAAAATAGTCTTAAAATTTGTTCAAAGATAGTAGTTTTTAATTGAAAGATATATAGTAGTTTTTTAATATATTATAAATATAGATTATAGATATGCGTTTGAGAACAATTAATTGAAAGAACAAAAAATAAGGAAAGTATAGTTCTAGAAAAACGTTTGGTAAAAGTGTTGGTTGAAAAATGATGAAAGAAGTGCTATTTTTATAGTCCAAGATGATAAAAGTTATAATACTTTTAGTATTTAAAAACTTTTGAAATTCTATAATAAAATTATAATTAAATGGAAGAAAATCATTAAGTTATAGGATAACTTTTTATATTCCCTATAATCAATCTATTTGTAATTAATTATTCTTTTAATAAGTAATAATTATTAATAACATCTTTCTCAATTACTAAATTAAAGAGAATTCAATTTACATTATTATGTAAAAAAATGTGTGTGGGTGGGGTGGATGGGAGGGTGGGATGAGAGTTTTTTTTTTTTTTTTAAAAAAAAAAAGTCCTTTATTTTTTAATTAAAAATAAGATAATTTAATAGGGAGAATTTTGATATTATCTTAATGTATAATTATTTAATTATTGGTAGTTAATTGTATGTGGCATATTTTGTAAATTTAAAACTTGATAAAGGGACAAAATAGTCTAAAAAAGCTTTTTAAAGATTGTAGCTTTCTAATATATTATAGATAACACCTTGAATGCATTCTTGGTTGATGTAAATGTTTTTTTTCTCCCTTTTTACAGATTACATCTTAAATGACCTTAAGTTGGAGGACCTTAATAATCATCTTTTGATTGGGGTTTTTCCATTCTTTTGTATATTTCATCATATCAATGAAATCTATATTTCTCATTTTAAAAAAATACATATAGCACCTTGAAGATAAACTTTAAGGGGTTGTTTGGTCCCCCTGTCTTGGAATCAAAACCCTGGGGGTTCTGAACTCAGGAATCGAAACACTTGTGTTTGAGAGTCATGTGTTACAAGCACTGGAATAAGAAAACAGTGTTTGGGGTGCAGTGTTCTGAATCTTGGGTTTATGTTGTTTTTTTTTTTTTTTTCTTTTTTTCTTTAGCTCTTTTGTTCTCTTATTTTTTAGTGGATGTTTTGTCAATTGTAGAAACCCTTGTATAACATAAATGAGTTACAAAATTGAAACTTTATTTTAGAAATTAAGAAATTAGAAGTCTAGGTAAGAAATTAAAATTCTATTTCACAAAGTATTGAGAAGTATTTTTGAAACTCTATTTTAGAAATTAAAAAACTGAAAGTCCATTTAAGAAATTAGGGATTTAAAGCTCTATTTCAAAAAATATTTAGAAAAGTATTTTTGGAACTCTATTTTAGAAATTAAAAAAAATAGAAGTTTATTTAAGAAATTAGGGAATTAAAAACTCTATTTCACGTCACATAGTGTTCTGAAAACTATTTTTTGGAATTCTACTTTAAAATTAAAAAAATTGGAAGTCTATTTAATAAATTAGGTAATTTGAAACTATATTTTATAAAGTATTCAAAAACTTATTTTTGGAATTCTATTTTAAAAATTAAAAAATTAGAAATTTATTTAA
Source organism: Trichosanthes cucumerina (assembly GCA_036507285.1). Classification (NCBI taxonomy): domain Eukaryota; kingdom Viridiplantae; phylum Streptophyta; class Magnoliopsida; order Cucurbitales; family Cucurbitaceae; genus Trichosanthes; species Trichosanthes cucumerina. The sequence goes on along the minus strand of CM071840.1, from coordinate 71,461,022 downwards.
GTGATTAGAAAATTTAAAATTTTATTCCACAAAGTATCCAAAAACCTATTTTTGGAACTCTAATAAGGAAAGTGGTGATTGCGCACAAGTTAAATCGTTAGGGTAGTTGATTGCTCGAGTGATCGAGTTGTTGGGGTAGGCGTATACAAGTATCTTGAGTGGTTATCGAAAGTAGTCATTAGTAGTGGTTAGGTCATCGATGTAGTCATTAGAGTTGTCGTCGAAGGTAGTCGTCAGCGGTGGTTGGGGTTGCCGGTGTGGTCGTCGGAGTTGTCGTCAGCGGTGGTTGGGGTCGTCAGAGTTTTCGTCGGAGGTAGTCGTCAGCATTGGTCGGGGTCATCGGTATGGTCGTCGGAGGTAGTTGTCAACGGTGGCAGGGGTCGCGCGGTGTGGTCGTCGGAGTTGCCATCGAAGGTAGTTTTCAGCAGTGGTTGGCGTCGCCAGTGTGGTCGTCGGAGGTAGTCACCAGCTATGGTCGGGGTCATCGGTATGGTCGTCGGAGGTAGTCGTCAGCGGTGGCAGGGGTCGTCGGTGTTGTCATCAGAGTTGTTATCGGAGGTAGTCGTCAGCGGTGGTTAGGGTCGCCGGAGTGGTCGTCAGAGTTGTCGTCGGAGTAGTCGTTAGCGGTGGTTGGGATCGTCGGTGTGGTAGTCAGAATTTTCGTCGAGGTAGTCGTCAGCGGTGGTCGGGGTCATCGGTATGGTCGTCGGAGTTGTCGTCGGAGGTAGTCGTCAGCGGTGGCAGGGGTCACGGTGGCAGGGGTCACCGCTGTGGTCGTCGGAGTTTTCGTCAGAGGTAGTCGTCATCGGTGGTGGTCGTCGGTGTAGTCGTCAGAATTTTCGTCAGAGGTAGTCGTCAGTGGTAGCGGGGTCACCGATGTGGTCGTCGGAGTTATCACCGGAGGTAATTGTCAGCAGTGGTCGGATCGCCGGAGTTATTGTTGGAGGTAGCCATTAGTTGTAGTCGGGTCACCGGTGTAGTTGTTGGAGTTGTCACCGAAATTGTTGTCGAAGTAATCACCGAAAATAGAAGATGACAAATAAAATAAGAAAACATGGAACAAACCCATGGGGTTGCACTGTTGTAACCCATGGGGTTGTGTTTGAAAACCAAGAGTTTTGAATACATTGGGTCAAACATGATTTTGGAGTTAGAATCCAAAACCATCCAAATCCAAAACAGGGGGCTAAACGACCCCTAAGAGTTATATCGAATTATCAATAATTGTTTGTGGAGCATAAAATGTTGAGGAAACATTGATCCTCTCACAATCAATCTCTGAATAGTTATGGTCGATCAATCTTGGAGGAGTTGTTTGGGGGCAATGAGTGAGTTATAATAGCATGAGTTATAATAGTCTGTGGGTCATTTACAATAGTTTGTGAAATTATATAATATATTGTAAAATACAGAGTTGTTTAATCTGGAATTATAATAATTTGTGTTTAGGGTGCAAAGTACTCCACAAGCACTAATACAATTTCGGGATTTTATGACATTGAAAAATTGTCATAAACACATTTTATGATTTTTTTTTTAGTCGTTGAAGTCACCATCAAGAAAACTCTATACATGACACATTCAAAAATATGTCATAATTAACTATTTTATGACAATTAATGGTTGTAAAAAAACGTATTCAAGACATTTGTTAAAAGTCATGAAAAACTTTTTATAACAATTAAACATTGTCAATAAATACCTCATAAAACCGACGTTTCCGTCAAGATATATGTATTAACAACTATTTTTAAACGTCATAGAAATTCTGTTTATGACATAATTTCAGTGTCAAGCATGTTGTTTCTACGACAACAAACAAAATGTTAATGACAATATTCTTGTGTCAAATATTTATTTTTTTTATGATAGTTTGTAGTTGTCAACAAAAAAATTTACTTAAAACCCAGTTTACTTAAGCTAAATAAGCCCAACAAGAAGCTCATGTTGACTTGATTCTAAAATGAATGAGGGATAAACATTTAATAGGAGAAGATGGTCGTCCAAAATACAAATTTTTTGATGTGGGACAAATGAAGTTTTTATGACGTTGAAAAGCTAACATAAATTTGTGATGTTGAAAAACTGTCATAAATTTTTAAAAACACGAAAATTTCCGATTTTTCCCACCAAAACCGCACCCCAACCATCTATGATAGTTTTTTTTTTATGTAACTCATGAATTTATGATGTTGAAAAACTGTCATAAATTTTCGAAAATACGAAAATCTCCGTTTTTTCCCACCAAAAACGCGCCTCCAACAATTTATGACAGTTTTTTTTTTCTCCCTCCCTCTTATTTGGCTTAGCTATGGTGTCATAGAATGTCAAATTTGTAGTAGCGAGGTTATTATAACTTACGCTTCAAACATCTCCTGAATGGTAATGACTGACGTTGTGTATAGCAACAAAGAACTTTCATCCAGATGAGGAGGACTGTGCTTAAAGTAATGGACAACTCGGGGGCGAAAAAAGTGATGTGCAGTGCATACAAGCATTGAAGGGGAAGAAAGGAGCGCGACTGGGCGACACACGATAGTCGCATCAGTAAAGGAAGCCCATCCCTAATGGAAAAGTGAAGAAAGAAAAGGTTGTATATGGAGTGGTTGTGCGAGCTGCAGTGCAAAGAGGGCGCGCTGTGATGGGAGTGAGGTAAAGTTTGATGATAATGTTGTTGTACTTGTTGATAAACAAGGCCAGCCTATTGGGACCAGAGTGTTTGGTCCAGTTCCTCATGAACTCAGGAAGAAAAAACAGGTAAAAGATTCTTACTTTAGCAGAGCACATTGTTTGAAGGTTGGAATAATGTTGCTCTAAGTTTTATACCGTTGAATGTATAAGAGAAAAATATATATACCCTATATGATGTATTTCGAATGAAAATTAGGGGAATGTATATTTTCTAACTTATATTCAATGATTACTAAATACCAGCTGGGTTTTGACCATCACATTCAATGTATATATATAATATATGTATATATCTTATATCTTATTTATACAAGATTCGTATCTTTTAACTACTTTTTGTCTGATTAGTTTCCTAGACATGGTTACCATCTATTTTCTTTTTGTATTATTAGGTTCATGTTAAAGATTTATTTTATTAAAAAAAAATATATACTCTTAAGAGGCTGGTTGTTCGTTGGAAATTTGGATACGATAAAAAAAAAAGTCAATTTTCTTTTTATATTGTTTGAATAACAATAACAATCCTTTCTTTTAATTATGTTGCTTGAGAATGTTAAATTACAAACATCGTCACTACCATTAGAGTTTAACTTTTTTTTTTTTTTTACCTTTTATTCATGTCGATTAAGCTATGCTAATATTGAGAAGTTTAGTTTCAATTTGATCTTTGTAGTTTAAAAGATTTTAATTCAATTTTTATGATGTAAGCTTCGTTTTAATTTGATCTTTGTAGCTTTCAAATTAGTCTTCATGGTTTAGCTAAAATTTGCAAATTATCCATAAATTATTTCTTTTATAAACATGAACTTCATTCCATTTTCCCTTATTTTTTTCTTAAACCTAAACTAAATTCGAGCTAGTTAAGGGTTTGTTTTGGTAGATAATCTGGAAACATAAATTTGAAAGGATTTAATAAAAACATAGTTGTATTTCATATTTTCATAGTAGTAATGTGATTACATTTTAAACAATTATATAAAGTATGCTTATAATATATTTATAGAATATGAAATTAGTTGGAGTAGCAAAACTAAATATTTGGGTGAATATAAGTTATTATTAATTAATTTACGAACATTTTTTTTATAAATTTGATATAATTATTATTTTATAACACAATATTGTATAATTTATAAAATATTATATTATACATAGTTTAATTTAACAAAATAAATTAAGTTTATAACATGAAATATTATATTTGTTAAAATTTTTATTTTTTTAATATAATTCTTCATTAAAATTTCAAATTCAGAATCTGAATATAATGAAAACATAAAAATGTTGTTTTCAGAATTTCTATTATTTGAATCATAGAATCTGAACACACAAGAATTCGAAAACACATCTGTCATACACATATTGACTGAATTCAATGAAAACCGATTACAATTTAAATAAATAGCATATAACATATTAAATACGAACCAATTTAAGATTGAACACAAATTATAAGGACAAATTAAAATTTTTGAAACCATAGTGACTGAATTGAAAATGAGGAGACCATACCTATTTATAATTTGACCAAAATAAAAATTATAAATCAACAATGAAAGAGACTCAAAATAAAAGGATTTAAAAGATAAATTTGGAGAAAAAGAAATTATTTGGTTGGTCCGTGAAAACGTTACCGAAGTTCCCGCCCTTGCTTGTGTTGCGCTCCCGAATATAACGACCTTCCCTCCCCTTCCATTTCTCCATTTTCTCTGAAACACAAATGGCAAATTTCTCTCTCTTTCTCTCTCATTTCTTCTCTGAAATTTTTACGTTCCGTTTGATCTGAACTTCATTGTCCAGTGGTTGAAAAATCATTTCTCATCTCCTTGTTTTGCTGCTGAACAATGTCGTTCTCGGATTCCGATGCGTACTCCTTTAGCGGACCCACCGAGTACAAGAACTTCCGTCAAACCAGTCGTGATCGTAAGCTTTTCTTCTTTTCTCTTCCTCTCTTGTTACGGTCTTTTTCGAGCTAAAACAATGGCGGAATGGATATCTTAACTTTTAGCGTCAACAATGCCTTTTCGTTTTCTGATTGAATTACTAATTTGTATTGTATTTGTGTTTTATTGCGTTTGTTTTGGAGTTTAGAGACAGGAAGAATCTTATAATTTTGAATACTTGGAGTTTGGAGTCTGTGCACGAATTTGTTTTCTCCTTATATTGAATTTTTCCTAATAAGTCAATAATTTGTCCTTTTGAGCTGATTGAATTCCTCATTTGTAGCTTATCGGTGTTTGATTTCGTTTGTTTTGGAGTTATGAGACATAGAGAATCTTATAATTTTGGATACTTGGAGTTTGAAGTCTTTGCACAGAGTTTGATTTTCAATTTGTTTTCTCCTTATAAGTCGATTGTCCAATTGAACTGATTGAATTCCTCATTTGTATTCTATCGGTGTTTGATTGCGTTTGTTTTGGAGTTAAGAGTCGCCGAGAATCTTATAATTCTGTATACTTGGAGTTTGGAGTCTTTGCACTAATTTGTTTTCTCCTTAGATTGAATTTCTCTTTATAAGTCGATAAGTCCTTCATTTGAACTGGCTGAATTCCTCATTTGTATTCTATTGGTATTTGATTGAGTTTGTATTTGAATTTAAGAGACCCGGAGAATCTTATAATTTTGAATACTTTAGAGTTTGGAGTTTTTGTACAGATTTTTCATTGAGCAAGACATTGAAGAATCTGAGTTTCTGATATTCTTACATGAATGCTTATCGTATGCTAAGTGCATTCTTACGACTTAAGTTGAATTTTTCTCAGGATTATTGTTCGAAATGCTTGGAGCTGCCAATTCGGAGAATTCGAAACCTTGGAAGGTATGTTCTTTAAATTGTATTCCTCATTTTATATGTGATTTGAAACTTTTAATGCTCTAGAGCGTAGAGCCACTTGATTTTTATAAAACGACCATTCTCTCTCTTCCTTTTTTTGTTCCTTCTTCAATGATCCTTCATTAACTTATATGCAGGTACTAATCATGGATAAAGTGACTGTGAAAGTCATGTCTCACTCTTGTAAAATGGCGGATATCACAGACCAAGGAATTTCACGTACGTTCAATTTTCTTTTTTCCCATTATTTCTTTTGTTTGTATCAATTTTCGCTTTTTCTATTCATTTTCTCACTGTAACTTCTATCTGAAATATAGTCATTTAATTTTTTGGGTATGTGGTAAGTGTCGTCCTAAATTCCGTTCCAACATTTTTCGCTATTTTGAAATCGTTGTTCTATATCCATCCTAATTTCTGTCTGCGCTCGTCATCTGCCAGGAAAATATTGGTATTTTTTTCAAAATGCATTAAATTAGTTGCTTCACGAATATCAATTTGGCCTGTCAGTTATGCAGAAATCTTGATTTACCTTATACCTTAAGCCTCTCTGTTTATGATGGCTCACATTAGAGTCTTCTTTTACTGCAGTTGTGGAAGACCTTTTCAGAAGAAGGCAACCATTGCCATCGATGGATGCTATTTATTTTATCCAGCCATCCAAAGAGAAGTAAGATTTTTTTTTTTCGTGAAACAAATTGTCATGTTCTTTAAGCTGGTAGGCATTCTCTAAAAATCACAATATTGTAATCTCTCACTTTCTTTTGCATTTCCAAAAATCGATTCACCTTCAAGTACCGTCGATTTCAGTTTCTCAATGAACCTGGAGTACTTGTAGATGCGTTAAAATTTCTTGTTGTCCTCTCTTGTTTATCCATTTTCATTATACTTGCAAATGTAGGCACTGCACCTGCTTCATGTAGCGTATGTACATTATCAAGAAGCTGTTATTTATTGCTTTCTATTTCCTTTAAACACCGACTATCACTAAATAGAAGAGCTTGGGTTAGGTTGAGTTTACTAAATTCGATTTTTTAAATCATTAGTATTCCCAAGAGGGAGTATATTTAAATTTTTTATGAAAATGTATGCTTCGTTTCCGACTTGATTCTGCATTTATTGAAAGCAAGAAAAAGTTTCCCTTTTCTTTTTTTTTTTAACATTTAGAATGATTAACGTGGTGGCAAAACTTTGTGCGGTCCCTAGTCAAGGTTTTTTCGCTTCCTGTACATGCATGGTGTGCATTTCTGTCATTTGGAAGATTTGCATTGGTGTATGTTTATTATTGTACGAAATCGATGTATGTAAATTTGTATTCTCTGCTGCTGAAGGGAACCTTATTTATTAACTTCACACACTTATTTCCTGGATCATTTTCCCATCGAACTGTCTTTTAATAGCATTTGATGTTGAACAGTTCTGCAATTTACTTGAACATATGCTATGAACTCTTAACTCTTTTTAACCGTATCTTTTTCTAGCATGCAGTGTTGTCATGTTCTTGTCTGACATGTCTGGAAGGGAACCTTTATACAAGAAGTATGTACAATGGTTTAGTTTTTCCCTAAGTTTTCTTGCAATCTTCATATTATTTATATGCTTCCTTTTCTGATCGTTTCTAATGCTTTTTTTCCCCTTTGGGTTTAGGGCATATGTATTTTTCAGTTCACCCGTCCCAAAAGAATTTGTTAATCACATTAAGTGTGATACAAGTGTCTTACCCCGCATAGGTGCATTGCGTGAGGTTGGTGTCTTCATTTTACTCTTGAAAAGCTTCTTTTGAGATATATGATATTTATCACTATTCTTTCTTTCCTTCATCTCATTTTTTCTTTTCTTTGTTTCTCTATAGATGAACCTCGAATACTTTCCCATTGATAGCCAGGTACTTGATCCATCCGTTTTTTCTTTATTCTGATGCTAAGTTCTAACCATAAAAGTGCATTGTGGTTAGAGTTCTCTCTACATTGCTTTTAATAGACCTTTAGCATAAAGCATGCATGATATGTGATATCTATTAGACGTTTATGTGGCTTGACTAGGTGAGAGTTATCTGAAACAAATTTTGGCACTATAATTTTAGTCTTTTAGATTCATTGTAAGTTGTTTGAACACGAGGGAGCAAGTAAAGTCTCCTTCCAGATCATCAGATTTATTCATCGCTATCCCAATCTGTGGAATGGAAGGGGACAATTTTCTTTTGTGCTTGCTTATCCGCTTCAGGCAATGTTCGTATCTTTCAGTAAGGACCACCTATTGAGTTGGATTTGATTTGGGCATAATAGGGAAGAATTTAACTATATATTATAAATAGAATATGGATTATATGATAACATAGTATAAAACATCTGGTTGTAAAGATAAAAATCTCAAAGGTAGCCTTACTTAGATGTAATAGAAAGCATCAATGCATTTGCCTTGACAACCACTAGGTGCAAATTTCCTGTCCCATCTTGTCACTTGCTTCCTTGAAAATACTAAAATGAAGAAGAAAAGCCTGTAAGGATGAAGTTCTCTTGGGGCTGTGGGTTTTTGCAAATAAACTTGAGCAGCCAATATTAATTTATCTTGGTTACTTTATTTAGTATTAAGGCTTGATAACTAAAAACCAACCATCACCAAGTTTGAAGTATTATAGCATGATCATATTGATAGTCTCATACAAATTGACCAACAAGCATCATTTCGAACTACAGTTTTAATCAGATAATGTAGAATTAGACTGGATATTTTGACTATATAAAGAGATGGATTGCAATTTCTATATTATTATCATACTCTTAAGATCTTGACCTGGCTTCATTATTTAGCACCACAAGGACTACCCATTTGAAGTCAGAAAACTAAAAAATCTTCCATAGGGGAGCGTAGAATATATATACCCTCTGCTTCTTCAGCTTGCTAATTACAGTCAAACAATCAAATTTACTTGCACGTATTAAAGATATTATGTGATGCTTTCTACATCTTCCATGTCCTAAGTTTTTGCTTCAATTTTTGGTTTACATTTAACAGTGAACTGACAATGACTTTAATGCAGGCCTTTATTACTGATCACGACAAGGCATTGGAGGATCTTTTTGTTGATTTTGAAAATTCTCGTAAATTTGATAATTGCTTGAACACAATGGCGACTAGAATCGCTACTGTTTTTGCCTCACTAAAGGTATGTTACTTTAGGAATGATGTGCCTAAGTTTTCTACTTGTGATTGGTTCTGAGCTTTTTTTGAGTTTGAAGTATGTAAAGATTAGAGCGATTATCTATTGCTGCACTAGCAATTATATGTAGCAGCATGCCCTGCCGACATAATGCTCCAATATTTTCTTGATCTGATTTGGTTTCCTTCCCGCTTAACTTCTTAATTTTAAGAACTATAGCAGTCATTCAGCTAACATTTGTTATGTATGGCTATATACAGTGTTTTTAAAAGCTCAAGGCGCACTAAGATGCAATAGCCTCCTGGGGCTTAGGCGCAAGGCGCAAAAAAAAGTGCGTGATTTTTTTTGTGAGGCGTACTATATATAAGAAAATCCATAAAAAAGAGATAGCATGGTTGGAGCGGGAATATGAAAAAAAAAGAAACACCTAAGGGTTAATAAATGCTATTTTTTTAATTAATAAAGATGAAAAATGCAAGGATTTCTGCATGGAGGATTAGTAAAATATATTTCTTTTTAATAATTAATCAAGAAGCTCTAAGGTGCAAGCCCAACGCCTTAGGGCTTCACAGGAAGGCAAGTGCCTAGTGTCACGGTCGTATCTCTCCAACCGTGCGGCGCCATAATTTTTCGCTCAATCATGGCCAGCCTTAAGGGGAACTCAAGCCCCGCCTCTCGATCGCAACCTTTGTGGGCTTCGTCGGACCTTAGGCGAGGTTCTTTCCTCAACCAAGCTTCTTTACAACATGCAGCGGAATAACACTTGGTCATACACGTCGCCCGTACGTGTATTTTCACTCGAACGCGACTCTAGCCGACTTGCCTCTACTCTAGGCCAAGTCCCAAGGCTCAACCTTGCCTCTACACTAGGCCAAGGTCATTAGAGAGCTCACGCTTCTCAAGACATCATCCTCAACATCTTAGACATGTCCGTCAAGGTCTCACATCGATCCGGGACTTCACCGGGACTCATTTGGACCCTTCTTGGGGCCAAAACGGCCTTAAAACGCTCAACCGGAGCTTACCGGGTGATTTCGGGACTTACCGGGGCATTATAACGCTTACCGGGTGCAAACATTGCAAACCGGAGCTTTTCGGGCCATTATAACGCTTACCGGGACATAACGGGCAAATATCGAGCCAACCGGAAACTATCGGGTCCCACTGATGAATAGTGATGCCATCCCGAGTCTCGGGATGTCATCGGACTTAGCTGCTCGCACGGACATGCTATCGAAACCTTCCCATGGCTTAACTTCATGATCGGGGCCTCTCGGACATCCATCCATCCGAGTCATCGGGGCATGGACCCTTCCAAATCCATGCCGAGTCATTTTCGTGATCGCGCGCCGCCACCAGGGCCCTATGGTGCAACCTCTAGCTCATGGGGAAGAAGCGCAATGTCGGCACACCGCGCCGCCGACACCGCCCTTGGAAAACCCATTCCATAGGAAGACGCCCCAAGACACTCGTCTTGACACGCTGCGCCCACCATGACACACTTGCATGTGCCATGGGTAGCTCGCTTAGGCCATGAGGCCCGGGGGTGGTGGAGAGCCAACACCATGCCTCCCCCTATAGTAGACTATGTGAAATTTTGGCTTTGACACCCATGCACGTCACTTTGGCGAGGAGTCATACGCCAGCGTAGAGCGCTCGTCTGGACTCCGATTGACACGAAATCTGGCGAGCTTCCATCTTGCCCATATACGGACTTAACTCCAGAGCCGCTCGTCAAAACTCACGGCGGAACCCCGACTTTCGAGGCTATGGCCCGGGGCCCCATCTGGCCCCCACTAGGCGTGTCACTGACACCACTGACGACATGGTTTCTTTCCGCGATGCTTGTTTTACAACTTGGCATTCATGCCCACTGATCTTGGTGTGTTAGATGATGCACCGTCCTCCTCGGTCGCATCATGGCACTTGTCTTCTTTTGGCCCTCACGTGGCCCGATGGGCGACACTCGCGTGTCGCTGTTGCGTCTGTCTGTGCTTGTGGGGTTCACAACCAACTCTCTTCTAGTGTGGTTGTGACACTCTCCCCCACTTAAACTAGTCATCGTCCTCGATGACTCACTCGGGGGCACAATCCAACTCATCACACAATGGATTGTGACACTCTCCCCCGCTTAATCTCGACATCGTCCCGATGACGACTTTTGCTTGGACTGGCTGCTGACTGACTTGCTGTAAAATGATCGTGCTCCAGAAGAATATGGAAACTGTGCCATACTTGTGGGCCCCCGCCTCTTACTGCACCCACTTCTTAGGGCCCGGACGCATAGGTTCACCACACAAGCAGGCGAAACACAACTGCACAATACCCATGGGCCCCCGCCTCTTACTGCACCCAACTCTTAGGGCCCGGACGTCTAGGTTCACCACATGGGCAAGGCAAACAACTGCACACTATCTACGGGCTATCCCACTTTTGGCTCTCTCTTGGCCCGAGACTCGCAACGTAGATACGGCAAAGCTTCTGACGCCTCTTGGTCTTCCGCTTTCTTCTTGAGGGGACTCTCGCCCCGATTTCTCGTACATATTCTCTGTCACACATGGCGATGCACCCCATGAGTGAGGCTCATAAAGCCTACCACTGTCTTTTCGTGGCATCTTTCTTGACTGAAGCAAAGTCTGAAAGCTTGTAACACAGCCCTCTCTTGTTGGCACTCCCCTTCAGCCAACTCTCTCTGGCCACCTGTCGTGGCAGTCGCGGCAGGGACGCTACAAACGGAAACCCATGCTGCATTTCTTTCTTGTTCTCTTCGTGTGGCACTCCTGGCCATGTTTGTCCACTTCAGGGACTATTTCTTGTTTCTTTCTCTCTGAGGGCAAGCACTCTCTCTCGACGTACTCCCCTTTTCTGTGGCACTCCTGGCCAAATGTTTGTCCACACTCGGGACTTTTTCTTCTTCTGTTGGTGCACTCCTGGCACGTTTGTTTGGGCACACTCGACCCTTTTCTTTCCTCTTTTTGATGGCGAACATGCCATCTGCGTACTCGGGCATCTCGTCTTTGCTCACTACTTCCCTGCACTAAATCAACGCTAACATTGTCCTCATATGCCAAGGCGTTGCCCATACTGCTTGACATACAATTTCTATTGCTAACGCTAACTCAGCCGGGTTCAGCTTTTTGTTCTTTTCTTTTCTTTTTGTTTTGTTTTGTTTTCTTTTGTGTAAGCAAGGACGGACCCCAACTCTATCTTCTTGCGGCTACCTCCGCATTTGGCTTCAAAATGAGCTCCACTATCGGGAGCATTTAAACCTTGCCTTCATGAAATGTCGCACTCGGACGGAAACCCAAGCCTCAGGCAAAAAGACTTGGTTCTTGCTTTTCTGACGGGTTGAACTCACTCCTGGAGTCCGCTTTTGACCCTCACACTGTCTCTGATACTGACAACACAACTGCCCTGCCGTTTTCTTGGCACTCTTGACGCACTTGTGAAGTCTTGAACACGATCCTGGGTCTGTCTCTGTCTGTCTTGTCCGACTACACACACAAAAGATGGCTCTGATACCAAATGTCACGGTCGTATCTCTCCAACCGTGCGGCGCCATAATTTTTCGCTCAATCATGGCCAGCCTTAAGGGGAACTCAAGCCCCGACTCTCTGATCGCAACCTTTTGTGGCTTCGTCGGACCTTAGGCGAGGTTCTTTCCCTCAACCAAGCTTCTTTACAACATGCAGCGGAATAACACTTGGTCATACACGTCGCCCGTACGTGTATTTTCACTCGAACGCGACTCTAGCCGACTTGCCTCTACTCTAGGCCAAGTCCCAAGGCTCAACCTTGCCTCTACACTAGGCCAAGGTCATTAGAGAGCTCTGTCGCTTCTCAAGACATCATCCTCAACATCTTAGACATGTCCGTCAAGGTCTCACATCGATCCGGGACTTCACCGGGACTCATTTGGACCCTTCTTGGGGCCAAAACGGCCTTAAAACGCTCAACCGGAGCTTACCGGGTGATTTCGGGACTTACCGGGACTTACCGGGGCATTATAACGCTTACCGGGTGCAAACATTGCAAACCGGAGCTTTTCGGGCCATTATAACGCTTACCGGGACATAACGGGCAAATATCGAGCCAACCGGAAACTATCGGGTCCCACTGATGAATAGTGATGCCATCCCGAGTCTCGGGATGTCATCGGACTTAGCTGCTCGCTCGGACATGCTATCGAAACCTTCCCATGGCTTAACTTCATGATCGGGGCCTCTCGGACATCCATCCATCCGAGTCATCGGGGCATGGACCCTTCCAAATCCATGCCGAGTCATTTTCGTATCGCGTGCCGCTACCGGGCCCTATGGTGCAACCTCTAGCTCATGGGGAAGGGCGCAATGTCGGCACACCCGTGCCGCCCGACACTGTCCTTGGAAAACCCATTCCATAGGAAGACGCCCCAAGACACTCGTCTTGACACGCTCGCCCCAGCCATGACACACTTGCATGTGCCATGGGGTAGCTCGCTTAGGCCATGAGGCCCAGGGGTGGTGGAGAGCCAACACCATGCCTCCCCCTATAGTAGACTATGTGAAATTTTGGCTTTGACACCCATGCACGTCACTTTGGCGAGGAGTCATACGCCAGCGTAGAGCGCTCGTCTGGACTCCGATTGACACGAAATCTGGCGAGCTTCCATCTTGCCCATATACGGACTTAACTCCAGAGCCGCTCGTCAAAACTCACGGCGGAACCCCGACTTTCGAGGCTATGGCCCGGGGCCCCATCTGGCCCCCACTAGGCGTGTCACTGACACCACTGACGACATGGTTTCTTTCCGCGATGCTTGTTTTACAACTTGGCATTCATGCCCACTGATCTTGGTGTGTTAGATGATGCACCGTCCTCCTCGGTCGCATCATGGCACTTGTCTTCTTTTGGCCCTCACGTGGCCCGATGGGCGACACTCGCGTGTCGCTGTTGCGTCTGTCTGTGCTTGTGGGGTTCACAACCAACTCTCTTCTAGTGTGGTTGTGACACCTAGCACGGCTTCTACATGCGCCTTGCGCCTAGGCGCCCTCGCCTGGGTGCACCTTTAAAAACATTGATATGAAGACAGTTAATTTCTATTGGTAAACTTAAGTTGGGGTTAATTATGAAAAGCCTTTATCACCACCTTTCTACATAAAACTATTACTTTGTCGTGGATCAAAACTATCAAAGCTAGCAAACTGCAAATGTTCGGTATGTGATGTTTAATGATTGATACTTATGAAATCCTCTCCCTTCTTTAGGAGTTTCCATTTGTGAGATATCGAGCTTCCAAGGCTTTGGATGATCCCACTGAAGCATCACTTCGTGAATTAGTACCCACAAAACTTGCTGCTGCCATCTGGAACTGTATTTCGAAGTATAAATCTACCATTCCCAACTACCCTCAGTCTGAAACATGTGAGCTGCTCATCTTGGATAGATCCATTGATCAGGTTACTTTAATTTTCTGTTTCAAGTGATGATGTAATTTTTTGTCTGGTTTGTTTATTTAATTTTTTGAACTCAAACTATAGATTGCCCCTGTTATACATGAGTGGACTTATGATGCTATGTGTCGGGATTTGCTAGAAATGGATGGAAATAAGTACATATATGAGGTATGAAACCTATTACTTGATGTGCCAATATCATTTTCTTGCTCAATTTCCTGGCGTTTTTCCTTTTTTTCCAAATATAAATTGTACACAATTGTGTTCATAGGTATCCAGTAAGACGGGAGGTGCACCCGATAAACGAGAGGCCCTTTTGGAAGACACTGATCCAATTTGGCTTGAGCTTCGACATTCACATATTGCAGATGTATGTCCTATCCATTAAGATTTTCCCCTATCATATGATTTGTTGGTTCATTTGCTCTTTTCACCAACTGATATAACAGGCTAGTGAACGTTTACATGAGAAGATGACCACTTTTGCATCTAAAAACAAAGCTGCGCAACTTCAGCAAAGTGCAAGGTTCATTTCTGCGCTGTTTATGGACTTTTCAGATTTCATTTTCATTTATAATAAAATATAAGCTTGTCATGGATTTTGGTTCTCTAATAGTTCATCTCTACTGGATCTAAATTGAAAGCCATCTATTTCCCGTCTTCCATATTACTGCAGAGATGGTGAAATTTCTACACGAGATTTACAAAAAATGGTTCAAGCTTTACCACAATACACAGAACAAGTTGAAAAGATTACTCTTCATGTTGAGGTTTGTTTCTCATGTTGGATGAGTTTATGTTGCTTCCACTTTGAGAACTAATCTTATCTGTGATTAGGTTATTCCCCTTTTTGCATGTTCTGGAAATTCAGATTTGTAAGTTATTTTTACATGTACCAACTGTTGAGCTGAAGTATATGATGAAGTTGAGAAGATATCATTGCTTGGGTTTGATTAGAGACCAATCATTGTTAAAATGAATCAACTATTGCATCGTTTTCCATGTTGACTGTTATCTTTTTTATTATTTGTTATAGATTGCTGGAAAAATAAACAAACGGATTAGAGAAATGGGACTTCGAGAACTTGGACAATTGGAGCAGGATTTGGTTTTTGGAGATGCGGGAGCTAAGGATGTTATTAACTTCTTAAGGACAAATCAGGTCATATGCTACAAGGAGTGAAGATACATAGTCAAATATGTTTAAAAAAGCTCAGTTAATTGGCAATAACCATTCTTCAACTTCTCTTTTTCTGTGCAGAATGCAAGTCCAGAAAGTAAATTACGTTTGTTGATGGTTTATGCGTCTGTCTATCCTGAAAAGTTTGAGGACGACAAAGCTTTAAAGTTAATGCAGGTAACAGAAGAAAGGAGTTTATTTTGATCTATGATTGGATGTTTATTCATAGAATGCTTAACATTTCTCCTTCTAATAATTGAAGTCTGTAAGTGGCAAACTTTTGTCTAAAGAAATGATTGTGCATAGATAGTTGAAATATTAAATAATTCTGAAGAAACTATCCGAATAAAATGAGGATGGTTACTGCATACATGTACTGAAGATAGGAGCTCAGGTTCTAGAGGAATTTTTATCAATGGAAGAGAAGCAGTTTAAGTCAAATAGTTCAATGTGTGTATACTTTATACATTTTTTAGAACCTTTTCTAAGTTATTATATATGGGACACTGAGAGGAATTTTAAGCAAGATAGGAGCTCAGGTTCTAGAGAAATTTTTATCAATGGAAGAGAAGCAGTTTAGGTCAAATAGTTCAATGTGTGTATACTTTATACATTTTTTAGAACCTTTTCTAAGTTATTATATATGGGACATTAATGAGAGATGAGAATCTGTTGCGTTGGGCATTAGTCATTTTAATCATTTTCCCCATTTTAGCTTTCTTACTCAAATCTTTTCCTTGTGTGTTTGATCTTCTCTATTTTAAAGATTGGTAAATTTTTTAGTAGTAGTTATTTGTGTAGCTTTGACAATAACTGCATTTACTAATCATTTCAATTTTAAATTAGTTGGCTAAGTTACCAACTGAAGATATGAAGGTAGTGAAGAACATGCGCATGCTAGCAGGGTCGGATTCCAAAAAGGCAGCATCAGCTCATAGTTTCTCCTTGAAATTTAATGCACAGAAGGTAAGCCTAAGTTATTGCCAGACATTATTCAAGTCCAAATGTCGAAATCTAGAGCAAAGCTGGTGCAAGTATCCAAACGATTTAACACTTTTTTATTACCAGACTAAACAAGCAACAAGAAAGGACCGTACTGGTGAAGAAGAAACATGGCAACTATTTCGATTTTATCCCATGATAGAGGTTTGCTAATAAGAAGCTTTTCTTACTTTTTTGGCTAAAGTATTTAACTTCCGGTTTTTATTATTTGTTGTTATTATTATTTTTTGTCTCTTCGATAAAAAAAAAATATCGGGGGAAAAAATTTAAGCTCTTCCATCTAAAAGGAAGCTAAGAGGATATTGAAATTGACCGATCTCTATGGAAAGCAATTTTGGTTTTCCATAGTGACATGATACATGAAGGATTTCAATTATCCTCAATTTCATGATCCTTTTATGTACTTGGTAGTTTGATCTATTACTTCGAATTCTACATTTAACCTTTAGTCTCACATGATCCAGAGAGGGGATAACCCAAATGCCACTAGATGGATAATGTATTTATATGCAAAAGTATTTGCTAAAATATCTACGCCCATTTATTGGCAAAAGTTTTTATCGCAATATGCCTTGAAAATGGCTTTCTAGCATTTCTGCATGCTATTCTCGTAGTATCCAGCTCTTTATCTTTAATCATTTAAGGTTTGTTTGATAACAAATTTATGTTTGATTTTCTGTTTTTTGTTTCCAAATAAACTTGATTGCTAATAATTTCTTTGTTTTGTAATTCTAAGTATGCATATTCGTCTTTGAAATTTGGTTAAAATTTCAAATGTGCTCTAAGAAATGGCTTGTATTATGAGGGCCATTATAATTCATTTAAGAAGCAAAAACCCATTCATTTCAATTATGGATTTCTAAATAAACTTATTCTGTATACAAAAGTTTAGAAATAAAATTGTTATCAAATAGAACCTTCAAGTTGCTGGTTTATGTTCCTTCTAGCATGATAGCAAGTGCCCGTAAATGAATGAGTTTCTGTTTCTTAAATTATCCATAATGCCATATAATACAAGATACCATAGCCTGTAAGCTAGTTGAAAGAAGAAATAGAGAGACTAGAATAGCTTGGAACGAGAATGCCTTCGTTATAAAGAACATGAAGAAAAAACAAGTTAATCTTTGGCATTGCCTGAAAACTGAACGTGCAAAACTATGGTCAAATACTTAAAAACGTTTTTTATTCTTCAGGAACTTCTTGAAAATTTGTGCAAAGGTGAATTATCAAAAAGTGAATATTCATGTATGAACGAACCTCCTCCAACGACTGAGAAAGCTATCCCAAAAGGTACTCAGAGTGCAACTAGCCAGACAAGTCAATCTGCTGGTGGTCCAAAATCAATGAGATCAAGACGAACAGCAAATTGGGCACGATCCAGTATATCTGACGATGGATACGGAAGGTTTGTCAATTAGTGTCTCAAAAAAAAAATTATTTTTAATTACGACCGGGGCACTTTAGTTTGAATAATGTGTCCATGGACGACATGTATAAGGCACTAACATTTGTTGAGACAGGATACTTGTTAGCATAATAGACATGTGTAAGAATTTTGTTATACAACATGAATATAACGATAATTATTAGGCACATATTGAATCCTTGTTAAACATAATAATAAATAGACAAGGTAGTAATATAGGACAAAAATAATAAATTTTGACCTTTGGACTTTGAATTTATTTATTGGACAAAATTATAGGTACTTAGAAGAAAAATGGCATCTCATCATATATGTATTGTGTATTGTGTCTCATTGTTTGAGTGTTGATATAATATTAAATTTACCATCACTCATAAACTTAAGTTTTTTGATTGATTAGGATTTAACATGTTTTCAGGGTAGGAGGTCTTGAGTTCAAACCCTTATAAAGTCATTTTCTCTCCAATTAATATTGAATTCCACTTGTTGGGTCTTTAACAAGCCCACAAGTGAAGGAGAGTATTAGAGTATTATTAATATTAAATTTATCATAATCCATCCGCTTAAACTTTTAGTTATGGATGATTTAATACTCTTATCCGTGCTTCTAATTGTGCTCAATGATTTTGTGGCTTCAAATCTAATCTCTTCTGTTGCAATGATAATATTCATATATTTGTCTTGGGGATTAATATTTTCATATCTTGCTAGTTTCAAAGTTGTTACGCATTGTTAATATGAAATAGCTTTAACTTTTAAGTTCATCAATAAAGATTATCGCTTCTTTTTTCCCCTCTAATACATAATGCATATTGCCTTTTACAGTGACTCTATTTTGAGAACTGCAACTCTTGATTTTAAGAAGATGGGACAACGTGTTTTTGTATTTATTATTGGCGGAGCTACCCGATCCGAGGTATAAGATTTTCTGAACCATTCTCTTGCTTACTCCCGTTTGATCTTTAATTGATTTTCATTTTGTTGTAATTGTTGCTTTCAGTTGCGAGTTTGTCATAAGCTCACAGCAAAACTAAGGAGAGAAGTAGTGCTAGGTTGCTCCAGTTTGGATGATCCTCCCCAATATATCACGGTACTAATTCGCTGCTTTTTACCTTAATTTTCATATTCCGATGGCATGATATAATATAATGTGCTGCTGCTGAGATACTTTGTCTAATTTTTACCTCTATTTTGTTTCTTCCCCCACCATAATTGAGATTTGAATTCTTGTGTTTATTCTAGCCTTTTAAGTCTTTTATCCTGGTTGCAACCACCATTAATGTTTTAGATGGATTATTAAGAAGAAATTAGCCCAAAAATAGTAGAGAGAAACAGTTTGAAGAAAGGAACTTTTATTTGGAAAGAAAAAAAAAACACTAAAAGTGGATAATTTGGGAGAAAGACTCTTGTACACAAATCCTCACTTGCCTGATAGAAACGAGTTTTTTTTTTTTTTTTTTTCCCGAAGACTTTGGCTCAAGCAAAAATTAGGTTAAAATACTGTTTTTCTTTTTTAAACTTGTTTTATTTTAATCTCAATCTTCAATTTTAATTCTCATACTTTCAATAAATTCTAAAATTAGTCTCTACAATTAGTTTATTGTTAAATTTTTTTTAAGAAAAAAAAAAGTCATTACTTCCCTTTATAGATTTTGGAAACATAATTACATTGTTTTTACTTGAATGAAAATTATTATTAGTAAAAAAAGAAAAATAGTCATTATTGACTTATTCCCTTTATAGATTTTGGAAACATAATCCCATTGTTTTTTCTCGATTGGAAATTATTATTATTATTTTACTAAGTTCAATAAAATTTAATTTTAAATTAACAACAAAGATTAAGTTTAAGATTTATTGAAGGATATCAAAAATAATTTTAAGATTTATTGGGAGTACATGGACTAAATTTGAACATTGTATATAAACTAAAATAGAATAAGATCTTAAGTACCAGGACCAAAATGATATTTTAACTTAAATATAGTTTTTTTTAACCATTCTTGAATTCTAAATACTTTTCATATTTTCTTTGAAAATCTAACTAATTCTAAATGCATTCTCGAAAAGGTTACATTTTTTTTAGAGAATCTTGAAATATTTACAATTATATATTTATAGAAAGAACCACCAGAGTATATTTGATATATTTGTATAGGTATCTTTAAAGAGTTTGTAGAAACTATAGTGTTGTATTTATTTATTTTATGAGATTCTGCAATAAGAAATGCAATATTAGACATAGAACAAATGATTATGCTTATTCATTTAAGAATAATAGGATTTTGGGTCTTTTTATTTTGAGAAGTTGTGTTTGCTTACAGAATTTTTTCTTCCAATTATCGGCTTTTGTCTAATACTGTTGTAATCTTATCCCAGTCTTAAAAACGAACGAGACATAAAATAAAATGTAAAATAATAGGGCTAGATCAGTATTGATTTTATTAATCATTATTTTGAATGGAGGTCATTTTATAAATTTTATCATACGTATCATTTAGTTTTGAGTGGTTTATAATATTGCTATATGATTGTTATTTGTTTCAAATTTAAGTAATGGTTTAGTTTTTCCATTATAGTTCGAATGGTTTAATCTCCCATAATTTAGTAGGTAATAATGTAGTTTTTGTCATAAAAATTTTGAAATAAAATTAAGTGTCCATTTTTATTATTTACGATTTAATCTTATTAATTTTAAATACAATTGGTCATTAATTAGCTTATTAATCTACATATAAAATAAAATTTTCATCAAATTTTAACAATAATTTTTATGAGATAGACTAAATTGTTGCAAATTTTAAATTGCATGGACTAAACTATTACATATTATAATCGAAAGATGGTATCAATTTAAAAGTATATATCGACTAAATCATTACAAATCAAAATTCAATGATTAAATCGTTATTTTTTCTCTCTTTAATGTTTCAATTATGGTATTTGTCAAAATATTAAAAAAATCAAACTTTTAAAGTAGTAATTAATTTTTTAATTCAAATACAATCAACAGATATGAAATTGTTGGACCGAAAAAATAAATTCAGATATAACATTTAATTGTTTTTTTAATGAGTTTAGTGGCAGATATTGGCGGCTCATTTTCTTCTTCAACTCACAACGTGTTTGAAAATATTGCAGAAATTGAAGCAGTTGTCGGAAGGAGGCCTTTCAGTGGAGGCACCCAAATTTTAGTGGCCGTTTCTTTATCTTATCTTATAATGAAATTAAAACTTAAAAAAAGTGCTTCTCACCAACTACACAATGATTCTACTAAAAAACACAACACTTCTCCATGTAGTATTATTCTCTCATTATAATGTTGTGTACTAGTGCTTAAAGCAAGCTAACACCATTTCCCCTTCACAATAATTTAAACACAGTTGTGATTACGGAGGAAGTGAAAACAAACTTTCAAACACATTATAAATCATATTCATAATCTTTCGTTTCTTCTTCTTTTTTTCTTCTTTTCCCATTTTTTGTTTTATGAGAATTTTATATTAAATGTGAGAATGTGAGAGTGAAAATTTGAATATTTGACGTATAAAGAAAATTGTCAAATGTCATAACAATTTAAAACTTGTGTTTTTCTAGCCATTTAAATGTAATGTAAATAAACTTTTATCTCATTATAGTCTTCGTATAGTTATGGTATATTTATAATATTTCAAAAATAAAATATTTAAATTGTCATGTATCTATGATATATTTTATTTTTATTTTTTTAAAAAAACCAGTAAACTAATACTAAATTTTGAGTAAGTAAAAACAAGAAATGAGTAGTAAAAATATTACCAACCAATTATAATCATGTTACACACTTAGTGAATATATAGTAAAACATACCATATCTCTACAATAATCAATATTTTTTGGTCAATGTGAACACAAGTGGTCAAAATATTGTACTCTTGACATATTAGAGGTATGAATTCTTTCTTCACATATTATTGAACTAATATGTATATGTATATACATCTTAAGTCCTTTAAAAAATAAAAATTTAAAAATATTCTTCCATTAAAAAAAAATTCAAATTTCATAGTTGCTAGATTAAGATATTTATCGAGAACTAAATATTGTAGGACAATAATTGCCTTAAAAAACGATTAAGAAAACAAGAAAATTTCTCCTACATTATTTTTAAAGGCTACTATAATGACAAATAATAAATAGAAGTGTCAAAGTGAGTTCATAGATGAGTAATAATTAACATGTATTAAAAACAAGAAGTTGGAATTTCATCGGCTCAAAATAGGGCGGTGAATAGAGTGAGTTATGGATGGCAACGGGCGGGGTCGGGGATGCATTCCCCATCCCCGTCCCCACCCCATTCTCCGTTTTGGAGAGTCGAGATCGGGGTCGGAATTCTCCGATAGGGGATCAGGTTCCCACGGGAAAAAATCCCGCTTTTTTAATTATTTTTATTAAAAATAAAAATATATATATTAAAATCATATAAATAAGTAATATTATTTTTTATTTATTTATTTAAATCATTAAATTTTAAAAGGTATTTAATATAAAATTATAAACACTTTACTGTTACTGTTTTTTAAATGGAATGATTTAAATAAATAAAATAATAATAAAGTTATATATATATATATATAAAACAGTAGCATTAAAGATATTTAATATAATATAAAACTTATATATATTATTAGTTATATAAAATTACATATTACTAATAATATTTTTATACAGAATCATAATATATATTATAGATTTTTTTAAAAAAAAATATAAAATAATTATTTGGGATGGGTTCGGGGACGAAGACGGAACGGGATACCGTCTCCATCTCTACCTCATCCCCATTCGGGGACTCGAAAAAGTCCCTAATTTGATCCATATTCGATCAAATCGGAGATTCTCGAACCCAACCTACGGAGACCCGACCTACGAATATTTTTGCCATAATTTTTCCAAAGAAATCAACCGTTAGTAATATGTGGTGGCCGGTGGGTGGTAACGGTATATCATATTACATGGGCACACCCCATCGTACAAAGCGCGCCAAATAACTTCCAATAGGATGGATCCGACCGCAAACCGGTTTCCAATTCATGAACCGGATCCCCACCCCAGTTTAACTCTCTCTCTCTGAGGGGCTAGGGTTAGGGTTTTAGCACAGAGAGTTCTGCAACTGTTCTCCTCTGTTGCCTTTCCTCCAACTTACTCAACACATGGCTTTCTGGGGTAAACTTGTTCATCCCTTGTATTCTCTTCACCATTTCTTTCTTTCTTTCTCTCTTTTAATTCTTTAATTTTTCTTCCTTTGCTTTTTCATTTTTTTTAAATATATATATCGAAGTTGTTGTTTCTATCGTGTCATGGAATTTGATTGTTGATTGGCGTTTCGAGTGTCGGGTGTATTTATTTGATTTTCTGAGTTTTGTTTGAGTTTCTCATTTCTGTTTGTTAGTTTCCCAGGAACTGAGGTGAAGCCTGGAAAACCCTTTACTCAAATGTTTGATGATTTTAAAGGAAGGCTTCATGTTTCGTTGGTAATTATCACAATCTTCACTCTTTGTTCCCTCTGATTAGAATTTTGAGCTGGCTTGCCTTATGTTCTTGGTTATTGGGTGATTAGCAGTTTGTCTTGTTTGATTTTAGTCTCTGTTGGGGCTTGCTAAAATTAATTCAATTTAGGTATAATGAGTTTGATTATTAGCAATTGGAAGCCTTTTTTGTGTTAGTTCAGTTCCACTCTGGGATGGGGGTCTATCTGCCCCCTGCCCTCAACCGGCCCTAATAAACTTCAGATCGGTTTCTTATGAAAACAAAAATGGGGGAAAAACAGGAGACTGAGTTAGTTTTTCTCATTAATATCGTTCGGTATCTGGATATTTGCAGGCAACATTGGGGTTTGGTACAGCAACAAAGAAGAGCGTTCTTCAGTGTAATGTGGGGAATAAGACTCCTGTCTATCTATGCTCGTTGTTTCCTGACAAGACTGAGTGTTTGCAACTAAATTTGGAATATGAAGAGGCTGATGAAGTCATTTTCTCTGTTATTGGTCCTCGAAGCATTCACCTTTCTGGTTATTTTCTAGGCAGTTGTCGACACAATAATGTAAATGATGATAACACGTATCCATTAATTTGTGTGGTAGGGTTTTATACATCAATAAAATTGTCTCTTACCAAAAAAAAAAAAATTGTGTGGCAGGGTTGATGTTTTGACCTCTGTAAATAATTGTGCTTATCTATGTATAGAAGCTATTTTTGGTTGTAGTACATGCCATCATTCAATTATCAAGGATAATAGGTATAGATAAGGGATTTTAAAATGTTCTTCAGCTTTCTCTATACTGTTGAGGATAGGATGGTCATTACTCATATTTCAAGTTAGTATAGTTACATTTCTTGTGTTAATTGAGATGCCCAATTCACTAAGCATATATTTCATATATCTATGACAATAAGTTACCATGTTTTTTGTGTTCTCCCTCTTACCCTTTTTTATTTTTATGAGTAAAAATGGGAAATTATTGGAGTTCGCCTGGGGCTTGTTGATTGCAATGTTTCATGGTGGATTTTTGTTTTCTCTCTTTAACTAAATAAATTAAAAGAGAATCCTATGGAGAAGATATTGCAAACACTGATACACAGAGCTCTGAGTATGCCGATGAAGACAAGTATGAGGATAGTTTTATCAATGATGAGGATCCAGAAGTTTTCTCCCCTTCTCCTACTTCAAATGAAGAAGGTTTGTATCCTGATTGCATTATTATTTATTTATTTTGATAAGAATCCTGATTGCATTATTAACCCTGTGTGTGTGTTTCTCTCTCTCTCTCTCTCTCTCTCTCTCTCAAATAACTGTATGTACAGATGTTATTTAAATAATGAATTGGAACTTGATATGTTTTTAAGATTATCATTGGCAATTAGCTTTTTCTAATGTTTTAGATTCTCCAGGGCATAAGTTTGATTTGTGTCTAGGTCCTATAACTCAGTTTGATTTCTCCACTGGTATTCTTCTGGCCTTGCGTGTCACAATTAAGGGATGAAATTGGCATTACCACAAAATATTCTTTTAGATACAGGTTTTATTTGTATCCTTTCGGGTGTTTGTAACTTGAGGTTGTTGTGAACATCAATAATCTTAACTGATAGAAATTTAATTGCACATTCTGTGTTAGAAAATGGCATATGTTATCTGGTTTAGGGATCTACAGGACTGTACCTTAGTTGTTAGTAATCTAGATACTTTTTATTGGCCCATATAACCTATGTTCAAACATTTACTATATTGTCACCTGGAAATGCAATATGTTTGCTTGGTGTTGCTCCACACCATATCTCGTATATATATTTCAATGATTTTTTAAAAAATAAAATATCTTGATATCCTTGAGTGCAAAAATTTGTTCTTATTCTATAGACAGAATATTTGATTTTCCATATTTAGTAGTAAGTCAAATCATAGTGCGCAATATTCTCATAAAAAAAATATCCCTTGCAATATGATTATGCTATTTGATTTCCATTAGTTTGACTGTTCTCAATCTGGTGATTATAGATGAAACTTTTGGCAAGAACAAAACCAGAAATAAAACTCGCAACTGTAGACGGCTTAGAAAGAGCTATCAAATGAGTGAATCTGATGACGAAGAAAGTTCTCAACCTAAAAATATTGAAAAAACTGGGATTCCTTTCTCAGAATTGGAAAGTTTAGATGAAGACAACCATCCTATATCCTCTTTGTGCAATAATAAGACCAAGGGAGAGAATGGTACAGCTGCAGAGGAAACGGAAGCAAGAGAGCACAAAGACTTACATGAAATCAGTG
The DNA here is from genome assembly GCA_036507285.1 of Trichosanthes cucumerina. Taxonomy (NCBI): domain Eukaryota; kingdom Viridiplantae; phylum Streptophyta; class Magnoliopsida; order Cucurbitales; family Cucurbitaceae; genus Trichosanthes; species Trichosanthes cucumerina. The sequence continues at coordinate 71,435,495 of CM071840.1, read as the reverse complement.
ATATGAAGACAGAGTTTGATGCTGATTTTGTTACTGGAGTTAATGGAAATACTGATGGTATTATTGAAGATGGTCAGCTGAATGGGTGAGTTCTGGCTATAAAAATTGTCAGTTTGCTTTCTGTTATTAATAAAAAATAAAGGGCAAACCTTAGATTAGTGTAAGAAGGCAATTCATGATTTTCTCTTAGATGATGTTTTGAACGGTCATGAATTATACTAAAGAAGCGACACCTGTGCCAAATGATGCAATGGTAGATGAGTTTGGTCAACATCTAACTTCAATCAATGAACAGTGAGTGTTTTTTCCCCTTTTGATTTGAAGTACCAACACCTGATATAACTCAGAGCAGTAAATTACTTTTTCCCTCCTGGAACATAATGGAATATCTAGGTAATTGGGCCATTTACTTGTGTTCATAGAAATAATTCTTTTGAAGAGATTGACCTTAGATATTTGATGAAGAAAGCAGGAAAACAATTGAATGAGCTCCTCTCAAAGGTTAAAAAGGGAAAAACAATCAATCAAAGAGACAACCAAGTCCAGGTCATGCACCATCAAGGATTATTATGCTGAATAGGCCAAATTCTTGAAGAGCAACTAGCTCAGTTTTATCTAAATGCTAGCTACGGTTGGGAGAGAGAGCTTGTAATGTTAATTTATATCATTGACTAAAATATCTTTCTTAATGAAGTTGTGCTTCTCTTTGGTTCTTCTGAATGATGTCAACCAAATACTAGCTCAGTTAGTGCTTGATATATGCTTTTATTCTACGGTCTTACATAAGTAGTATTGCCGGTAGGTTGTACATTGGTGTCCTTGAGTTTTAAGGAGACAATGTCTGCTTTTATTCTTCGATTATCATGTTCGTACATTGGATGTAGGGAATTAGGCTTGCCAATCAAATCTTCTGAAGTAAGCACAAGAGTTGGTAATGAACGAAAAAAGAAACGGAAAGGAGAGCGGTCTAAGAGAAAAGCTGTTGAAGCTGATGGTAATAGTTGTAGTTATGCCACTTCAGGAGTTGAGATCCAGGAAAATGACTTGAAGATGGATAACACAGTCAATACTGTGTGCGGAGAGAAACAGGAGACTGTGTGAGTATTAGCTTCAGATATTCATATGTGCTAAATTCCATTCATTTAGGATATTCTAACATATTTTGTATTTTGGTTGCCTGCTGACTATTCTTTTTGTTTTTCCTTGATTTTGTTATTATCCAAAAGCACTGGAGCTGAACTACTTGATAATTTGTCATTCCCTTCAGCTGATGTGGGCCGTGAAGATAGTGAGAGACCAAAAAAGAAAAAGAAGAAAGGGTCAGAGCAACGGAAAGTCAATCAAAATGAAGGTACCTGTGATCTTAAACCTGACAAGATGAACCAAGATTTGCAACCCACTTTTGATCAGTAAGTTGTCTGCAATCTTTTTAATTTTGAAGTTGGTATCTGAGTTAACAAATTGGGTTATGTGATTGTTTGTAGTTTATGAATGCTGCATTTCCGTCATTTTTTTTCTCGAAACAGGAGTGAAAGATAATGCAGTTAATTCTAATGCAGCTCGGCCTTGATGCCAAGGATATTTTGATGACATCCGTAATTCATTGGGAAATCCTGTCACCTAGAACTTGAATTAAAATTATTCAAATTGATTTCATCTGAATTGTCATGGTATAAACAATCCAAAATTTTCTTTTGTTATCTTTATTATATAAACCAATACCTCTACTTGGAGAGGATAGAATTTTCTAGACCATCTATCTAGAATTTTATTCGGGTGAGGTGTTGGTTCTTGCTTCCATCCACTGCTCACTAACGACTATGGTTAATGGGTTCTTTGGTCCTGCAACTAGAAACGAAGCTCACTTGCCCTCGTTCCATTTTGTACATGCAAAGTTGCAAGCCTTAGTGTCCTAATTAATATTGTGTGCCACAATATCTATGGACGCCCATGTTCCTAATACACAATGATTTCACATTATCGTAGCATTATCATATTAATTAGATCAATGTTTCCAACTACATTGTGTTCAGGACTGAAAATCATCCTATTGCAAAGAAAATATCAAAGAAGAAAAGGACCAAACAACTAGAAAATGGGGATTCTTTGAAGTCAGATATATCTCTTTCTTCAGCTGTTGAAAAGAAGCCAACCACGGAAACTGAAGTTAAGGAAAGTAACAGTGATTTGAAGTCATCTCAAGCTAGAACCTTGCCAAGTGGCTTGGTTATTGAAGAACTAGAAGCAGGGAAACCAAATGGAAAAATTGCTACTTCAAAGAGAAAGGCAAGATCCGTTTGACTTGAATATACAGATTGTGAATGCCTACTTCCTTCACCACTTACGCAAGTTAGAATGTCCTTCATATGCTTGAATTCTGTTTGGTTTCAGATTAGTGTGCTTTATGTTGCTAAGTTGAAGCAGAGTGGTGAAATAGTCGACTCAACAGACGATAATACTCCTTATAAATTCCGCTTGGGTAAGAAGATCTCATTTGTAACAATGTCTCAATGATCTGTTCAACTCTTTCTAATTAAATTATCTCGCATTCTTTGCTTTCTCCAGGAGCTAGGCAGGTCATAGAGGGTTGGGATGCTGGTCTTGATGGTACAAATCTCATGGCCAAATTTCAAAATGGACTCTTTTGCTTCTTTTCTTTTCTTAATAACTTAATTTGATGAATATATCTTCTGCATATAAATCCTCAGGTATGCGAGTTGGTGAGAAACGAAGACTTACCATTCCGCCCTCAATGGGGTATGAGAGAAAAACCATTGCTTTTCCTCCCTCTGCACTGACATTTTCCTGCATCACTTAAGAATGTTTATGTTTATTGCAGATTTGGAAAGGAAGGAGATGGAGGAAATATACCACCAGATTCGTGGCTCGTGTATGATGTCGAATTGGTAAAGGTTCATTAGTTTATACACATCGCTTATGGTAGAAAATACTGGTTTGATTCTCTTATTGAGGCAGTGAAGAAGTAACAAAGGTATGCCTAACTAAGTGTAGAGAAGTCTGTATTAGATGTGAGCTTTGGTTAGCCATTGTCGAAATTTTGGTATACATAACATAACAACCATGGAGGGGGCTGCATTTCTCTGTCTTTTCCTATAGCTACCTTTGAATATACTGAATAGGGAAATTAATAGAATTTTATTTTTCCAAAACATAACTATACAATTGTAAGGGTGGAGATTCGACCTTTCAATTCAAAAGGAAGGTTATTAGTGGCTTAGCGTTTGAGCTATGCGCTTTCAAGTCAGCATAAATTAATAGAGTTGGAATATGAATATAAAAGTAGTTTACTGGCTCAAAAATGATTATGACCCAATTTAATTAATTTAAAAGTGGTTTTATTTTTATTGCTAAACATTACTTTTTTTCAAAAAAAATTGTTTTTGGTCTTTTATAGTCTTTTTTTTTTTTTTAAGGTTAATCCAAACACACCCTAGGTATTTGTTTGAGGGCTTTTTTTTTATTAATATTGCAAATTTTCAAACTTTTTATAAAAATATTATAATTTTTAAACTATTTATAATAATATTGTAGTTTTAATGCGTTGCCAATGGTGGTCGAGACGATCAAACTTGCCATTTGTCAGAAAATTTTAAAAAAATATGGCAATATAATATTCAATTTAGTTAAAATGTTATAAAATATTACGTTACATTGGACTCGAATCCAAGTACTTGAGATATAAACAAAAACACGCGTACCACAATGCTAGAAATAGCTTTTGTTAAAAATTTTGAGATGGTGTCTCTTAAAGACAACCATCCACAATTTTTTTTTAAAATTTTTGACAGATGGCAAATTTGATCGTCTCTTGAAAATACGATTATCTTCCACGCACAAGATGACGACCATTGTCAACGCATTAAAATTATAATATTATTATAAATAGTTTGAAAATAACAATATTTTTATAAAAAGTTTGAAATTTTGCAATATTAATTAAAAAAAAGTCCTTTGTTTGACCAGCTTTGAAATTAAATCAATTGCTTAATTTTATTAGCATTTTTGGGAAAACAAAAATTGCTCCATATAGAAAAAGTTCACAGGGTGGGGACGGAGATAGCGTATCCGCCCCCCATTTGGTTATCCATCCTCATGAAATTCATGTTAAAAAAAGGCTCAACTAAATGATTATTTTACGAAATTTTCAATTAAATTATTAATCCTCCACAATAATTATGAAAAATCTTCAAAACCATATATATATATAAATTCTCCACTCCTAGAGAAATAATTTGGAGAGTCTCGTAAGAAAAATGAACATTTTTAATTCCGCAAGCATTAAGGGTTTTATTTTAAATCTATTTTAAAGTTTTTCATACCTTTTGAAAATTTTACAAAGTGCTTTTAATGGGTAAAATTATTCTCTAAAATTTTAACCAAACACAATTCTAAATAAATAAAAAATAGCCATCCATAAATACTTGGTAAAATATTAACCAAACACTATAAATTCGAAATTTAAAAAAATAGTCATCCATAAATACTTGGTAAAATTTCTCAAACCTTATCAAAAATTTTACAAGGCGATTTTAATTGGTAAAATTATTCTCTAAAATTTTAACCAACCACTATAAATTCAAAAAAAAAAAAAACATCCATAAATACTTGGGGCAATTGCAACCATGGCAAAGGATTTTTTTTTTTTGACCCAAAATGTGTCTGTTGTTTATCTCTTTTGCAAATATAACCAAAAAAAAAAAAAGTTAGTCCAACCCAAAGAAAATCTGTGAAATGTCTAAAACAAACCTTTATTTAATCTTGCATTTTTGTATATGAAGTATGTCAACAATATGTGATTGATATACATTATTTAGGTATATCAATCAAATGAAATTTCTAATTTTCAATGTATCAATAGTATATAAAAAATATCGAATATGAAGTATATTTCGTATATAAGTAATTCATATATGAGATATACATAATATGAAATATATATATATCAGTGGTATACTATTGATATACTTGATTGATATACTTGATTTTTTTTTAGTACAATGGGTGTTGGGGGAATTAGAATCACAAACCTTATGGTCGTTAATACATTCGATATGTTAGTCGAGTTATGATCTATTTGGCTATTGATATACTTGATTTTAGTTCTTGATTTTATTAATGAATTTTGGTCACTACTTTTTTGTTGATTCATTAGTTTTTAGTCGATATACTTGTCTAGTACTATATCAGTAGTGAACTAATGATATAATACCATATTTGTAGTGAATGAATGATATAACACTAATATATTTTATTTTAGATATATTATTTCACCGATATACCTAATATAAATTATGTCAATTGTATATCCGTACTACATATTCATTATACTAAATATACTAGTGATATACACTATTTTAGTTTTTGACATGATCAATAGTTATTCGTCACTTCAAGTGAAACATATGATTGAATCAAGTATATCATTGATATACTACTGGTATACTTAATGTCATTAGATATATTAATGATATACCAAATATGCAAAATATTCTTAATATGTTACTGATATATTTCATATAAAATATATAATTTAACTGATACACCTAAAAAGAAATGTATCAGTAGTATATCAGTAATATATTATTAATATATTTTGTTTTAGGTGTATATCCATTGATTGATATACTAGATATAAATTATATCAGATATATTATTAATATTTTATTGATATATCGAATATAAAGTATATCTATGCACATTGATACATTAATTAGAGTAAAATTGGAATAATAAAAAACGAAAAAATTATTATTATTTTTTTTTGCTATATTTGAAAATCTCCAAAAATTATTACTCGTTTTGTAAATATCCTAATATATATATATATATATAATTTGTAAATACTGGGCGTGTCAAGCACAAAGGTAGACCAAATAGTCGTGAGGTATTTTGCAAAAAAGACTTTTTATCTCTTACTTGGAAAGAATTAAAAATTCAACGTTAAAATTTGAATTATAGTTTTAAACATTCGCATTTATTTTGCTCTCTAATTTTTTTATAAACACTCGTTTGATCCAAAATAAAGTCGAAAGACGTGTTTTTTTTAGTACATCAATATTTAAAGATGAAAGGATTCTAATTCATGACATCTTAATCATAGGTTTTATTCGATGTCAATTAACTATACTTTATTTGACATCAAAAGATGTAATTTACAATTTAAACTCACGTGTAAATCATACCATATCTCAAAAGATGTAATTTACAATTTAAACTCACGTGTAAATTATGCAATATCTTTTTTTAGTATAAAAAGAAATTAACAAATAGTTAACCAAATTGTTAATATAACTTTAACTAAAAGGTAAAACTCGACCCTCGAATTGAAATAATAATAATAAATTTAAGGATTAAAACACATTCATGTAAAATACAAAGATCAAAATAAAAATAATAAAAAGAAAATTGAGCCATTTTTTTAATTACAATTTTAGCCTCTAAGCTTCTAAATACTATCTAATAGATTCTAAATTTTCATATATTTTATCTAGTAGATCCCTATATTTCAAAAGTAGATAAAATAATAAAATCACTCTTGAATTATAGAGTTGTTACTATCACACCCTTAAATTTTAAATTTGACCAATTAGACTCTTAAATTAATGGAATTGTCACAATTAAACCTTTAAAGATTACACATTGAATATACTACCCCAAAACTATAAGTATTGTTTCAATTAAACCATAATTGTAAACTTGTTACAATAAACCCAAATATTTTATAGCAAATTTTTGTTTTCTTAATCTAAGATGATAAATCAACATTGATCTAAAATCAAAATTTTTGTAATGGTTGATCTTGTAATTTTCAAATTGTACGAGTAAATTATAACAATTCAATAATTTGGGCCTCGATTGATAACCATTTTGTTTTTTGTTTTTAGTTTTTGAAAGTTAAGCTTATTTTCACCTAATTTCTTTACAATAGAGATCATGTTCCTTAAGTAAACATTTGAATTCTTAGCCAAATTCTAAATACAAAGTCAAGTTTTTGAAAGCTACTTTTATTAGTTTTCAAAATTTGGTCTGTTTTTTTAATATAAAGTAGATAGAAGACATATAAACTCATTGGTAGAAATAGTATTTTTAGGTTTAAATTTCAAAAATCAAAAATAAAAAACAAAATGGTTATCAAACGGAGTTTTGATGATTTGATTATCAGAATTATGATAGTTTAGGCTAGATGGTTTGTGCATTTTGCAATGTTCAAGGACTTAATTGAAAATTTACATAAATTTGGCGGTGACTGATCAAATTGAAAGTTTGAAAATGTGATTGTAACGACTCCTATAGCTTGAATGCCATATTTTGAATTTTTTCCTTAAAATATATAATCTAATTCACTTTCAGTTTTGCCTTAATAATTAATAAGAATAAAAATATCAATATATCGAAATCTCAATTTTTATGAAAATATCAAATATAAATATCGGTATCGTGGAAATTATTATAGATAAATAAATTTTACAAAAATAAGTAAATTATTAATTGAGTTGTTTTTACTCCCAAACTAAGTTGAAAACATATTAAACCTACCCTCAAGCTAAATATTAGATTTTGGAACTTCGACTATAAAAAAGGACATATTTAGATATAAAATTAAAAGTTTTTAAAACCAATTAGATGTATGCGTGTTAGAAATTCCAAGGACTAAATTGTAATTATATATTTTTATATTTATTTTTTCACCCCCTAACAATTGGCATTCGAAACACGAGTCTATTCTAATTCTATGGCGTCAAATGCTTTTGCTCTTTTTTCATTTTCGAAGGTCAAAAGAGAAGACGGTGCCGTCTGCGCGTCAAAAATTCGTGCTCTATAAATACCATTCCAAACGCAAAATTCAATTCAATCCCACAGTTGAAGCTTTTCACAATGGCTTCAATGGCGTCTTCAAGCCCTTATGGTTTCTGCAACCGTTACAGAAATCTTCGCTTGCGCTCTGCTTCCACTTCCACCTCCCCCCGTATCCTCCTCTGTCACCAGCCGCAAAACCGCGAAAAATCCGCTGAAAACATCAATCGAAGGTACTCTCTCTCTCGCTCTGTGTTTTCTTAAGAACTGGAGTCTCTTAATGTGATTTGTTTTCGTCTTGAAGGGAAATAGTTCTTCGGAGCAGCGAATTAGCCGTCATTGGAGCGATTTTTAACTTGAGGTATGTCTCTCTGTTTACCATTGGTGTTCATTTCAACATTATCTTTTCCCCTTTCGAGTAATGATAATTCAAGCGTGTTTATATATCGGACGAATTGCTGAAATTTGTTTCTGTTGCTGCTATGATTGAAGTTTAATGATATGGTTGCTGACTGCTAACTTTGCTTGTGACTTAGAAGCCTCATCTTATCTGATTTTGTGGTGTTAATTTATCAATTTGTTCATGTTTCTTTAAATTGTACAGCATTGGAAGATTTGATTAAACTGTACGCGTGTACTGTCACATTTATGTCCATTTCGTACTCTTGAAACTTTCAATTTGATAATTGTACTTATTAATTACAATGGTCACTATACCAACCAGCCGAGCCTACATCACTGTTGTCCCAATCTTCAACAACAGACTTCTGAGTCTAATAAACTCAATTATTGTGACGAAACTGTAAATTTTAAGAGTATAGGTACGATTATTTAAAGTAGAAAGCTAAAAGAGATCATTTAAAACACATTTAAATTCTAAGCTAAATTTAAAATACAAGAACAAGTTTTCAACAACTACTTTTCTTTTTTAAATTCTCAAAATTTGGATTAGATTTTGAAAATGTTTTTAAAAAGTGGATAACTAAATTAAGAAATACATAGGTGGAAGTTGTGCTATAAGCTTAATTTTCAAAAACAAAATGGTTATCAAAACAGGTTTAAGTATTTAAAAGAAAAGGGGAAGTAGATTTTGGGAATTTCACGCTTGTTTTAACCAGGGAAAGTTTTGTTTGAGTAATGTAATCTGTGTTTCATGCAGTGGGAAAAAGCCTGAATATCTTGGTGTGCAGAAAAGCCAACCAAGTTTGGCACTGTGTCCAGCAACTAGAAACTGTATATCTACTTCAGAAAATGTCAGCGATCTCACCCATTATGCTCCACCATGGTAACTCCATTTTCCCACTTAATTACTGTTCATTTAAGTTTCAATGAAGTTTTGAAAACAATTCTCGCCAATTAAGACATTTAAACCTTTTGTTATTATTATTTTTATTGATTGGGTAAATTACATTAACATTGTTCACCTTTGTAATCATGTATGATGTTGTTTGTAGCCCGCTACAGTGTCAATTCTTTCAATGTAAACAGAAAAAATAAATCCAACTACAAAATTAGAAAACACTTTATTTTCGTAGTAAGTTAACAAACTTTTTTTGCATAAAACAATAGATTTTCTTACTCTTACCAAAAAGTGAAAGTTGTTTCAAATATAATTTAACAGAAAAGTTGAATGGTATACTAATTGATAGTTGATATTGTTGTATAAGTTTGACTATGTTTAAGATAACTGGTTTCAAATGTCTGTATCACACTTTTTCTAAAGTGATGCTTTGAACATGTGATAACGTGAAAATGGATCTTGATAGGACCAGGCAGGATATTGTCATATGATGATATATTGGCCAAACCATACTAAAGGGAAGTCAAAATTAAGCACAACATGTTAGACCTTTGCAGCCCACATTCTATAGGACGGCACCACTTTAGGGAATTCGAATTCAACTCTTTTTGGAACACAAAACTCGTGCCTTTTTTATTAATAATAAGAAAAATGGGATGTGAGGTTCCAAAAAAAAAAAGTGATGTGATCGATAGTGATATGATGATGCACGTTTTTATTATTAGTTAAAGAATATTTATATTATCATGGGCGGTCAAGCTTTTAACATTAGCAAAGTTTTCAACCAAGTGATTACTCTTGGTTTTTTGTTTTTGAAAATTACTTATATTTCCTTGTTTTATTATTTACTTTTTACCTATGTTTTCAAAAATCAAGCAAAGTTTTGAAAACTAAGGTCTCATTTGATAACTATTTGGTTTTTTAAAATTAAGCCTATACTACTTTCACCTGTGGGCTTCCTTGTTTTGTTATCTATTTTTACATATGCTTTTAAAAACCAGACCAATTTTTGAAAACTAAAAAAAAATAGTTTCAAAAAACTTGTTTTTGTTTTTAGAATTTGACTGAGAATTCAAATGTTTTCTTAAGAAAAATGAACTCATGGTGGGAAAAAGATGAGAAAACAAGTACAATTTTTAAAAACAAAAAATCAAATGGGGTCTAAAAAAGTAGTTTTCAAAATCTTGTTTTTGTTTTTAGAATTTGGTTAAGAATTCAAATCTTTTCTTAAGAAAGATAAAATCCATTATAGAGAAATGATTAGAAAATAAGCATAATTTTAAAAAACAAAATGTTTATCAAACGGGCTTAGTCTATTTGCCATGAGGACTACTTGGTAATCGATCTCAAATCAATATGAAATTCTATCTTTAAACATGCCTCTTAATTTACAACTATATTCTGACCTTTTTGAAAGATACTGTATACTGTTGTTAGATACAAGCTCATGGCTGAGCTTAATGACAAACACAGAACTATGTGATCAGGAATTTATGGACTCAAATCTGTTGATATCTTAATAGTTCTAAGATTGATGAAATGTGATCTTGTTGCTCTGATTCTATAATCCCAGGACCATCACGTGTTGTGATTATCGAATTCATTTTAATTTTTAATTTTGGCAGGAATTATAATCCAGAAGAAGGAAGAGGCAAGAAAAACCCTGTTAGCAGAGAAGTGGCAATGCAAGAACTTATCCAAGTGGTAAAATCCAAGAACCTCTACTTCCTCTTTAAAATCAATCTCAGCTTATTTTCCTGTAACAAAAATGTCAATCGATGAGTATCCATCTGTGATTTCCTCTGTCTCATTGCACAGATAAAATCAACAAAACCCGATAAGTTTACGCCGAAGATAGTAGAGCAGAAAGATGACTATTTATTAGTGGAATATGAAAGTCCCATACTAGGGGTACGTTTAAGTTTATAACTAATTTGGCAAGAAGTATAGACAACCTTTTGGCCCTAAAGGGAAGTGACTGATTTTCTTTGTACAAATTAGTTTGTGGACGACGTCGAGTTTTGGTTTCCACCAGGCGAGAAGTCGATAGTAGAATACCGATCAGCATCCCGAATCGGGAACTTTGATTTTGATATCAACAGAAAGAGGATCAAGGTGAGTGAATCCCTGGCAACAAAAATAATCCTATCCTTTTTTTTTTCCTTGCAACATTGGCATCTAAAAAAAGTGTTAGCTTAATCCACTGATTCTTAGCTATGCATAACAATTTCAGGCTTTGAGACTGGAATTGGAGAAGAAAGGATGGGCCACAGTAGACAGCTTTTAAAATAAAGGGGTATGAGTCTTTTACATAGTTCTTACAAACTTTCTGTTCATTACATTTTGCAATACATGGTACAGGAAAATTTTATATTTCTTGAGGAGATTCCTCAATTGTAATGGAAAATTATGAGAAATATTAAAGGGAGGGTGGTTTTTTTAATGACAAATCCCTCCCATATACCATCTCAATTTGTTTATATAAAGGGCCTACAATTGGCCCCACAAGCTTTTATTCCATTAGTGCACAATTGGGATTAGTTATTTTTGTTGTTATTAAGTTAACAAGCACAGTTTCAGGAGAAACTAGACAGGTTTAGGGAGAAAGGCAGGCATCTCTTTTTATTTATTTTATTCTTTTTTCTTTTGACCTGTCATACTATTATAAAAATATAATTTTGCTAAATCAGCATATAATTATTTTTTTAAAAAAGTTAAATTATGCAAAATACCATAGGGTATGTTTTAATTATACTCATAGACTTTGAACTTTGAGAGTTTGTTCCAAATAATACTCTTGGAGAGTTTGTTCTCTAAAATAAGATGAAAATTGGCGTGGTAGCTAATGTGTAAAAATTAAAAGGCATATGTGACATTATTTACAACATTATCCATGTAAATTGACCAGACAAATGATGTGTAAAAATTGATGTAAATGATTTTAACGGTATCTTTTGAGATGAAATAAATAGTAACGATGATATTAATATTTTATATAGTTGTAAATAATATCGTACGTCTTCTATTTTTTATACCTCAATTGTCACGTCAATTTTTATCCTTTTATTTTAAGGGGAAAGATAAATTTTGGAATAATTTCAAAGTTTGAAGTATTTTTTCAAACAAAGTTCAAGTGTAAAAATGAAAATTTTTGGAGTTGATAATCATTTTATGTTAAGATGGCTAATAAGAAACAGACGATAATATTCTCAAAGGAAAAAATACCAAGATTAAAAAGGAAGTGAGTTAGTGCACTGTACATTTGTCTTAAAGAAGCCAAATGTTTGTATTGGTGAACTAATAGATCTAGTTAAAAAAAAAGGTCACAACAAGAATCTCTGAATCTAATTCATCCCAAAAAATGTCTAAATCTTTTTTTATATTATTTATATTGTAATTTTATAATTATGTTAGAACTAAAATACTAAAGGTTACATTTTCTACCCCTTAACTAACGAAATAAAAACCTACAAAAAAGTAAGATTCTAAGAGGAGAGATGTAATGACCCTAATTTTTCAAACCCAAAACTCTTAGAGACGCTACTAAGCACCACCGTCTGCGTCGAAATTCCGACAACATAACGACACTGCTAAGACAAAACTCACATTTTTCCTGACCTGCTTTAAGCATAAAAACACTCCCAAAAGGTTTACTAAATACTCAACCTCCTCCAAACTACATTCAACAAATGTTGGGCTTCCAATAGATCGTAAAATACTCAAATAAACCGGAACTCAACATGATCACAACTTTAACTAACACCTATTTGCAACTGACAACTTCAAAGGAAAGGAAAAGAATGAACATAATACATAACTCATAAGTACAGATATCTAAAGACATTTAGGAAATAAAACTCTAAGGGAAACTAGTCCTAACGCACGGAAGAACGTCCTCAAGCCTCGTCAGGTTGCCACCATCGTCATCCATCCCACAGTTTAACTTTCATCTGCAAACAAAAACATAAAAGCCCACTTACGTCCAAACCTATCTCAACAAAAACAACAAGACTCATCTCCTAAACTCACTCAAACCCCAAAATAGGTCTCACATTTAACACACTTTACCCTGAGCCCCCTGTGGTAATAACTCGAGCTCTATCAACACACCCTATGGCATAGAGTAGAAAATGTACATCTCTATCAACACACCCTGTGAAGGAGACATACTTACTCCTTCACTTAGCCGTCTGATGCTAGAAACATCTCAGGAATACACAAACAAGCAATGCTGACGCCTTACTCCTTCACTTAGGAGTTTGATTTTAATCCAAAAGACTACTTACCTGATGTTTGAAGATTTAGAAAAAGAGTCTGTGCTCCTATACAACCACAACGGGATCTAAAACAAACTTAAGAAGTCGAAACTGATCGGGCTAGATCAACTCCGACGAGCGGCGACGGAGGTCTAACAACTTTCCGGCGGTGGTCTGGCGGTGGCCCGACGACGGTCTGACGATGGTCCGATGACTTTTCGGCGGTGGTTCGGTGGGATGAAGAATGGGATGAAGAAAAGAAGAAGAAAGAGAAAATGGGGAGATTTGAAGTGCACCCCTTACGTTGCAAATACTCTAGTTTAAATAGGCAACAAAAATCCTAATCCTTTTTTGAATCAGAAATGCTAATCCTTTTTAGAAAAAGAAATCCTAATCTTTTTTAAAACAAAAATCCTAAACCTTTTTGGAAATCAAAACACCTTTTCGTAAAAAAAAATCTAGATTCCTAATCCTAATCCGATTATCCAAATATTCAAATTTAAATCAAATACAATTTAATTCACCTGATTTTACGAAGCATTATAAGAGAGAGAAATAATAGTTAACAAAATATAAAAATAGAGGATTCTAAGGGAGAGAGAAATATTAGTTAACAAAATATAACAAACTTGAGTAAAATTTAAACTATTATGTTAACATCGTTTAAAAAAAAGAAAATAATGCATAGATTACAAAAAAATGATTTAAATGGCAAGCAATTGGATTTATAATATATATTAGACTTGAACATACATCTATATTGATTTAATGAAATAGAAATGTGTAATTGCCCACTAAGCATGCAAAAATTAAACTTAATATAAAAATCGACACCTCATACACGTCGTTAATCGAGGTAAAAATGTCATCATTAATTATTTGCCATAATTAATATTTCACCTAAAATCCATCACGCCTCCTCCGTTGCCGTATAGCTGCTTGTTGGACTATTAGGTATTTTCATTTATTTACTGGTTCCTCTTGACGAGCCACAGTATACACAAAAATCTCTCTTGTTGGTATTTCAACCTACTGTATACACAAAGTCCTCTTTTGTTGGTATTTCCTCTCGTTTCTTGATTTTTGTACACTTACCTCGTCTTTGTGTATATTAGTATCTACAAGGTGTCGCCCGTTGTTTTTATTATTGGACCATTAGGTATTTTCTTTTATTTACTAGTTCGTCTCGATGACCCACAATATACATAAGGACCTCTCTTGTTAGTATTTCCTCTTGTTTCCTTGTTTCTTTAGTTTGTCTCGTTCTTGTGTATATTATCTACAACACAAATTTCATTCTTGTGTATATTATCTACAACACAAATTTCATATCATCTGAGTGTTCTCAATGGCACCGTCTCTGAGCTGGAGGTGTTCGGAGTGGAGATTGAGGATGAGGATAAGACTCTTAGGCTGATCTTGTCACTTTCGCCTTTTTACGAACACATGAAGCCAATCTTGACGCATGGCAATGAGACTTTGAATTTTGCAGAGGCTACTAGTAAACTTCTCTCCGAGGAAAGAAGGCTGAAGAGTGACAAGCATACTTCACATGAGGATTCAACGCACTAGTAGCTAGCAATTGGAAGCACAAAAGAAAGGTGGTTGGGAATCAGACAACTTGGGCACATGAAAAAGAAATAATTTTAAATTCTATAATAATTTTGACATGAATTTCTTCAAAATTAAGTGGCAAATTTTATTATATAGTGACTTAGTCTTTGTTATTTGAACCTATTTGATCTCTAATATCAATCTACCTATATAAGAAATCTCGTTAAATCTTAATAATATTTTACGAGAGAGATTAAATTCTTACAAAATTAAAAGTATATATATTAAATCGTTACAAACGACTAAATTATTATTCAGAAAAGTTTGACGGTTTTAACATTTTTTATAAAAATATATAAAAGAGAGAATGAAAATTTTAAAATAATAAATATAATATTTTGTTGTACAAGAGTTCTAATAGGTTTTATTCTTTTCTTAAAAAAAAATCATTATTAAGTTTCGTTTATACTTTGACACAAAGAAAAAAAAGAACATTAAGAAAACGTGATCATTTTATGAAAAAACATAAAAAAAAAACGCTAACGTTTTTTTTTTTTTAAAAAAACAATACATTCTAAGGCAAAAATCACCGTAAAATGAAAAAAAAAACACATAAAAAATGTTAAAAAAAGAATAAAAAGATTAATGCATTTTCTTAAAAAAAAAAAATTAAAAAAACGCTAACGTTTTTATTATTATATAAAAAACATTACATTTTAGGACAAAAACCTTCTTTTGACAACCACCTTATGCATTTGCATCGATTGAATGCGTGAACTCAATATCAAGAGATAGATATATTTTGATAAGTTCAAGGGCTCGCCTACTATAACTCCGCCCCTGCATGTTAGTTTTATTTGTATATGTTATCCCATACAAATATTTACTTCAACAAAATAATTTATAATTAAACACTAACCAATTAAATTAAAAATTTTAATTTTATAAAAAGGGTAGATGTAATAAAAGAATAGATAAATATGTTTTCTTCTCATTAGAAGAAAAATTATTAGCATCAATAAAGAAAAAAACAACAAATGTAAAATAATTAATAAAACGTAGGCACACACGGTTCTCATTCATAAATAAGAGAGAAATATGGTAGGGATGTAAAGTAAATTAAAAAAGTTTGGGACCAAAGAATAAAAAATGACAGTAAGATTGATGAGAGTTTAGGGTAGAAATGAGATGAAAATCTTTTATAAGATAGAGATTCCTAAATTGGTAGTGAATTCTTCAAATTTATTTAACTTGTGAATGAAAATCATTCCCTAGACTTAAAAAGGAGGGCTATGGTTATGTTATAAGTTCATATTTTTTTTTATTAATTTGAGCCGACTAAAAATCAAATGTTCAAATTCTTCCACACCTCACATGTTGTTGAACTTAAAAAATAAAATAAAAATAATTCCATTTTCTCTCATAAATTTTAATTTATTATTAAATACTCGATGATATAATATTCCATACATTTTAAGATACTATCGATTATGTACAATATAGATCATATAGCTAGTGAGTTTCATTCCATCACCCAACTCACTTTGATAGTCATCATCTCTTGGACACGATTGTCTGTTGTGAAGGATGTGAACAAACCTCGATTTGAAAATACATGTATGGATGTTGTACCATTGAGACTACTTAACATTCTTTCGAGTGAGCTTGAAATTTTTTTTGTTATCTTTAACACAATCAAACAAGTCATCCCAAACTAGGTTGTTCATTTTCAAATTCTCTTTAAATCACTCCAAGTGCTAAATTTCTAGAAATTGGTTGTTAAATAAAATATATTTATATCAATACAATAGTATAATATTGTCTACTTTGGACATAGGCTCTCGAAGTCTGATTTTTGGCCAAAAAACCTCATGTGTGTGAAAGAGAGAAACAACAGAGGAGAGATAGAAAGAAAACAGAAAAAAAAAGTCTTACATAAAGTTTTTTCAGCTTTTTGAGGATCGATCTGTGGTCCGATCAAGCTAAAATTTTGATAACGTGTTTCTAACACGAGGGTCTTCAATATGAACAATAAAGATTTCTTTTGCGCTGCCTACAGTTAATCTGTAGTGGGTAGTTAGGTTTCACCTTGAGTGAGATCTTTGTTATTCAATCTCTTGGAATAATGTTGTTTGTTACCAAGATTTATTATTGTTATGTGATCGAACTTAGATATGCCAAATCAGAACATAATTTTTCTTCACTCTGCATGGAAGTTACAGGGATTAAAGGTAATTGAACACAAGTTATGTGAGGGGTTGTGTATTTGGGAAATAGAAGCGTGACAAATTTTTCTCAAAGACAAAAGCAAAGCTAAAACCCATAAAGTTAGAGTTAGTTCACACTGATGTGTGGGGGCCTTCTGAAGTATCTTTCATTGGTGGTTCCAGATACTAGGTGACTTTCATAGATGACTCAAGTAGGAAGGTATGAACTTATTTTCTCAAATATAAATCTGATGTATTTTCTGTTTTCAAAACCTGGAAGGCTATGGTTGAGAATGAGACATGTCTGAAAGTTAAAAACTTGAGATCAGACAACTACGGTGAATATGTTGATGGAGGTTTCAAAAGATATTGTGCAGACAATGGAACTGTGATGGTTAAAACTATTCCAGGGACACCGCAACAGAATGTTGTGGCAAAGAGAATGAACAAGACGTTGAATGAGCGTGTCAGGAGAATGAGATTACATGCAGGATTGCCTAAGATGTTCTAGGCAGGGGCAATCAACACAACGACCTATCTGATCAATAGAAGCTTGATCACATCACTAGAATTCAGGTTGCGTGAAGAAGTATGAAGAGGTAAAGAGGTAAACATTTCTCATCTAAAGGTTTTTGGTTGTTTGTGTTACATTCACATTGATGCTGTAGACAGGAGTAAACTAGATATCAAATCCAAGAAGTGTTATTTTCTTGGGTATGGTGGAGCTGAGATTGACTAAAAATTTTGGGATGACCAAAATAGGAAGATGCTCAGAAGCAAGGATGTAATTTCATTGAGGAAGTTCTGTACAAACACAGAACAATAATTAATATAGAGTCAGATGAAAGTACATAAGAGAAGACTCAGTACACAAGTCCTCCTAAAGTTGAAACGAAGACAGTGAGAATTGAGAATCAGAATGCAGTTACTCCTGAGGAAACAATTGTGGAATCTGAGGAACCAGTTGTAGGACCAAATGAGCAGACTATAGAGCCCGACGAAGTTCAGAGAACGCCACCTACAATAGTTAGGAAATCTACCACGACTATCAAACCACCACAGAGGTGTTCCCCTACTTTGAATTACATATTATTGATTGATAGAGGTGAACCTAAATGGTATGATGAGGCGGTTCAACTGAAAGATTCTGTCAAGTGGGAGTTGGCCATGAAAGATGAGATAGATTCTCTTATGATGAATCAGACATGACAACTGGCTGAGTTACCAAGAGGTAAGAAAGCTTTGCAACACAAATGAGTTTATCGAATCAAGCAAGAGTCTGATGGTAGCAAAAGGTATAAAACAAGACTTGTAGTCAAAGGCTTTCAACAGAAGAAAAGTATTAACTTTAATAAGATATTCTCTCTTGTAGTTAAATTAATTACTATTAGAACTGTATTGTCAATAGTGGTAGAAAATGATCTGTTTGTAAAGACAACTTTTCTTCTTGGTGATTTGGAGGAAGAAATTTATTGGTACAACCACAGGGTTTCACAGTACAGGGACAAGAGAAAATAGTTTGCAAACTTCAGAGAAGCCTGTATGATCTTAAACAAGCTCCTAGACAGTGGTATAAGAAGGTTGATAGTTTAATGTGCAACAGTGGATTTTAGAGATGTCAGGCAGATCACTGTTGCTACATAAGGTCCCAAGGTAACTCATATATTATTACTGCTATATGTTGATGATATGTTGATAGCATATGCAAACAAACATGAAATTCTGAAGATACAGGTTGAATTATCTAAAGAATTTGATATGAAAGATTAGGGAGCTGCTAAACAAATCTTAGGTGAGAGAAAAGATGTTACATTGACATTGTCACAAGAAGAATATGTGAAAAAGGTTTTGAATAGATTTCACATGGAAGATGCAAAACCTGTGAGTACTCCTTTAAGCTTGTCATTTTAAATTATCTAAGGAGCACTCACGCACTACGGAGCAGGAAAAAGATCATATGGCTAGAATGTCATATGCTTTAGCTATAGGTAGCCTGATGTGAAGGGATTGAAATTCCCGTAGCGAAAGACGGTTTGAAACGTCGTTGTTTCGTTGTGTAATTCGTATCTTAAAATTGAACATAACACTTATATTATAGGCTAAACATGCTTAAAATCAAGAGAAAACAATAGGTAAAAGTACTAACCTCTTGAAGAACTCTTCTTCAACGTTTTCTCCTTCTCGATCTCGATCCCTTTCGAACCAACGATCTCTACGAACTCGATCCTCAAACCAAACAACAAGACACTTTCAAAGGGACTTCTCGGTTGTTCTCGGGAGGTTGAGGGAGAGTGTGTGGGACTCCCTTTGGTTTTGGGTGAGGAGAATTCTAGAGAGAGATGAGAGAGTTTGAGGGAATTTTGAGATCTCTTGGAACTTGAATTTCAAAAAAATGAGATCAAACCTTACCAAAAGCTTCTCACCAAGCCTTTAAATAATGGTGAGATGTGGAGTTGAAATCTCCACTAAATCAACATTTTACCACAACATTATGTTATGCAAATCATATTTGCATAACACATACATTTTACCACAACATTATGTTATGCAAATCACATTTGTATAATTGTGGAATTTTAAAATTGAATCGCATTCAATTTAATTTCTCTCAATTCAATTCTCTAATTAACACTAATTAATCAATTAGGCTATACTATAGTTTATTATGAATCTGATTCACATCAAACTATATATTATGTCAACTATATGATATATAAATGACATAATTACCCAATTAATGAATTTGAACACTTCAAATTCACACCAAATTGTAAACCCTCAATTTGTCCAATTTGAGCCAACCGAGGGACATAATGGGCCTACAGATGACGAACTCCAATGATCCGAGATTAACCTATCAAACTCTTTGACCCGGTTATTCAACATTCATTAGCTACGGTAACACTCCACTAAAACCCGTAGCTGCACTCTCATCACTATAGGACAAGTTGTGTCCATCGATATAACCAATGTCCGTGAGTCGACCCCTCACAGGTTGTTCGTAGTCATAACTGGGTCAAATTACCGTTTTACCCCTGTGTCTACCTCTTGCTCCTTAAGTCCCAATGCTCATCTAATGAACAACTATGTTGCATGGTCCGACCATAAACAACAACTCTCTCGGGCTAGTGAGAGGGTGGGGCCCCGTTTTTCAAGCCCTGGAGACATCACTTAAGGGAACAACCCCTCTAGTTTCCCTAAATCGGGAACGAGTGAATTCCATCTCACGTAGTCAAGTTCCCAACTCACCACGTGGTCCTGTTGTTTGCTTAAAAGGGGTGCGTGAAATTATCTAGTAAACACTCCTAAACTGTGCAAGCATACACAATCTAAGCAGCAAGTGATAAGTATTTAATCGTCTCCTCAGGGATTAGTTGTAGAAGATTACAAGATTGAGTTGAGCTTAATGAGTAAGGGTAACCAACAATAAGAAAATGAATATTGGAATTAGACTTAAGAGTAACAATTGAAATGCTAAAGTAATGTGGAAGAGGTTTAAAAACAGTAAGGCAGCAGCAACACAAGTTTAACTAAAATAGTAAAAAGGGGATATGATTAGGGACGAAATTATGCTTCAGCAAACTTAATGCTAGAGCTCAAAACTGCACCAGAACTCAAAACAGTATGTCTCACGGAATCCTTCCAGATTTCCTCGCGACTTGGGCACTTAATTTCCATTAAACACCCTTAAATTTAGCTCCTACTGTTAACACTAGGTGAGTGACTATTCCTAGACTCCTCAATCACCTGAGAGAAGTGAATCTCTTCATCAGAACTAATGTCATGCCTTGAAATCGGTTTATTCTTCCCTTTTCCAAGTTGGAATAAACACTACTAAGATGAGATGGCCAAACAAACCTTAGTTAAACAGTAAAAACACAAAGCACAAGAGAGAGGTTGCAGCAATTACTCTTTCATTAAAATTGCATCCACATAAAATCTCCTAATCCTCACCCCAAGGTTGATTAGTTCATGCTAATAAAAGAAAACAACAATAAAACAGTAAAACTAGTGCTAAACATACTTAAATTGGTCTTAGTTACAAAATAGAAGAGTAAGAGTAAGGGAGGATGAAGAATGAACAGATGGTGGAGTTTCCCAGCCTTCCTCGGTCCACTCCAGCTTCTTTCCAGAAAAGGAAGCTTTCCCCAAAACGGCTTGCTGTCAATTCGTCCTCCTTGTCTTCTTCCCCAATGCGATTCTATTCCTTTTTCTCCTCCTTTCTTACACAGCCGCAAAGAGACACTTTATATCCTATCCACCTCGAATTAAGGGCTGAATCGACAAAAGGGTAATGACAAGACGGTCTCTTATTGCCCACGGTATCTGATATGGCGACTTCTCATTCCAAATTTCAATTAATGAATTCTCACCCACGTGTGCAATTGCATCTGATATCAGTATTGAGCTCCAGCAATCCTTATCCTTCAGCCATTTCACCGCTACAGCAGCTCAAAGCAGACCTTCCACACTTCGTAGCATCACCTGCCAAAATTCCTGAAAATATGGTAAGAAAAGAATAACATTCCAACAATCAGAAGTACTATAATGATCTTGTGATATTTCAAAAGTAGTTTGTAGAACTAACGCACAAAGTACTTAATCCAGGGGTTAAACAGTCAAGAATTCTCGAAATACTAAGGAATAATTGCAATAAAGCTTAAGCTTAGCTCTCATTCTGAGAGCTAACAAACCCCCAAACTTGAATCATTACTCGTCCCTGAGTAATGCTTAAACATTCTCATCCCACCAACAGACAACAATCACCACTAGCTC
Organism: Trichosanthes cucumerina; assembly: GCA_036507285.1. Lineage (NCBI taxonomy): Eukaryota > Viridiplantae > Streptophyta > Magnoliopsida > Cucurbitales > Cucurbitaceae > Trichosanthes > Trichosanthes cucumerina. The sequence continues at coordinate 71,413,587 of CM071840.1, read as the reverse complement.
AAAGAGAATGATTCAGCAGTTCAATGAAATAAATGGTTACTGATATAACAGTCCCATCTCTTTTTCTCTCCAAGGTGCATCAAAACTTAGCCTTCACAAAATTTTGCCATAATCAATTTGTTTTTCTTTCAAATCAAAAGTAGCAAACTTCACAAAACAGCCCCACAACTCACCTAGCACTTAATCCATCGTTGAATTCACTATGCACCCCATAAACTTACAAAAAGAAGAATGAGTGCTACTGTCTTTAGCTTTTCTTTTCTTTTTTTTTTCTTTTTTTTTTTTACAGCAACAAGAGCTATCACTCCTAAGAATCCTACAAAGCTAACCTTATGCTTAAGTAGGCAAACATTCATTCCCTTAGGTTCTCCTAGCCACTCACCTATGCATAAACTTCTCCTTAGTTCTTAGAATGGCCACATTGATGATGCAACTCACCTAAGCAACGAGAACTTTATACTAGGCTTTAACTTTCCTCTTCTTTTCGTTGCTTTTCTTTTAGATAAGAACTTATTTCACTAAAGAAGTTAGAGAGAACCCTTCCTGTAAACAAAACCTTCGATTTAAGCACCAACATTTGTGATGAAGGCTACCTAACAACGAGCCCTGCTACTAAATTGGGTTGCCAAAGCATATTCATATCCCTTTATTACTGTTCAACTCAAAGGTGAGCATGGGTGTCATGTCCAACTCTGGTTTAATAGGCAACTTGGGTAGAGGAATAACTCTCAAACTTCATTTTGTTTCTGTGTTTTTTTTTTTTTTTTTTTTTTTTTTTTTTTTTTTTTGCAGAGGCACGAGTCCTAAAGAGAAGAGGAATGCTCCTAGGAGTGATAACCTGTTAAACTAGGATGCCTCACCCCCAAACTTAAAATGCTCATTGTCCCCAATGAGGAAAGAATCAAGGGAGGGTACCCCCAAACTTAGTTATTTTGCGGGGAAAAAAAAAACTAAAGGCAGTGAGCATCCAAACTCTGTAATCTAAGTTGAAAGGAGCAAAGTCTCAAGAATTGATAGCTAGCAAGCTAGGGGCACCATAAAGTGGCTACAGTTGTGTGAAAAAAAAGAATAAGGGATTATGGCAACAACTTAAACATCGTTAAATGCATCAGAAGCAAGAAAAAGAAGAGGGACACGTTAGGCAAACCATAGATTTCATTAACGATAGTGGCGAGTGCACTAACAATGAGTAGTGACAACAAAATATTTCATCCTTTAGCCGGTGGATAACCTAGCAGACACCACCACGACCAGCTACCTAAACTAGCATAATAGAAGGCATAAAATGGACAGAATGCAGAAAACACACGATCTAGACTAAAAATTGACAAAGCAACAACAAGCAAGTACACAAAGGGCAGACGGAACATGAAAGGCACAACACGCCAACAATCAACGAGACCACTACCATCTGAACAAAAAGGGCAGAACTTCCCTGTTGGATCAATCTTCATCTCCAGGTATGTGGTCTTGATTGTCTACTTCCTCATCCGCCACAGATGATGAGGGTGCCCAAGGATTTAAGACAGTCTCAGGGAAGGTAGGGAAATCAGTGTGGTGTGTAGGGAAGTTAGCTGTCAGCGCGTCCCTGAAGGCAATGTCTCGAGCCTTAGCATAATGTCAATAGGCTAATTAATGTGCTCTGGAGTATTCCAATTCTGCCGCAGATGGTCTCTTGTTGTTCAAGAAGTTTCGTGAGCCCCACAAATTTAAACCACCCTTTCCTTGTGGTCTCGACACACAATCTCTCAATAGCGACATTATCAAATATAGAAGAGTCAGTCAGCCGTTGCTCTGAAGGATCAACATCAACACCTGCAATCAAACAAAGCTTAGTGATAGTGTTAGGGAAAAAGAGTTTGCCAACAGTTTTCTTGGCATGAGTTTGAATTTCCTCCGTAATAATGCGTCCCACATCAATGCTCGTAACCTTCAAGATTGCATAAGTCGGCAACATCCGCTCACCGGAGACATGAGAATCATGGGTTGTTGGAAGTAGTCCGCTCTTGAGGAAAGAAAGCCACACATTCGCCTCATCCGTTAGGTAAGCTGCTTGAAAAGACCTCGTACCGGTGGCGGAGACCATCCATCGAGCACCTTTCAATCCTATCAGTCGCATGGCTGCATTTAGATGAGTAGTGGAAGGATTCAACACCATCCTATTGTAGTTGGCCCGAGGGATGTCGGGTAGCTCATACATCTTGTTGATGGCTTTAGGAGACCAATCTACTGATTTCCCACGAACAAGGACACGAAACTCACTTGTATCATCAAAGTTGGCGTAGAACTCGCGTACTAAAGAGCCAACGGCTGGTTCCGGTGGTTGACAGAAGAAAGACCACCCATGATTAATGATGTTTGCCTTAATGAAATGAGGGAGATCGGCGAAAGGAGCAGCAAAATCTCGTTCCAAAAAGAGCTCATTGGATTGTAATATGGCAAACCGCTCGCGAGCCTGCTCGGTGATGAAACATGGTGGAGTCTGAGTGGAGCGGACATGGGAAGGGTGTTCCTTCCTCTTGGAGGACTTCCTGCGAGGGGTGGAGTGTTCAGGCGATTCGACGGGTGGTTCCTCAGCAATGTCCCCTACGACATTCTCAGATGATTCGGCGACGGGTGCTAAAGCTTTGACACTCTTCTTTTTGCTCTTTGCTTTGGTTTGCTTAGATGCCTTAGGTGGAGGAGGTGGTGGTAGCAGAACTGGAGTAGGCTCTTCCTGGTCGTGGTCGTCAGATGCTGCAACAGGGACTACTGCTTTAGCCTTCATAACCTTAGCCTTCTTCGGAGCCATGGGAATGAAAGGCTTGCAGCAACTTCGAGTACAGAAGCTAAAGCATGCAAGGTGCTTTTTGGACAGATGAAGAATGCTTAATAAGCTGGGCAATTTAAAGACTCCATCCCCTGAACAAGGTTCTACGTGTCTAATCGTAGAGAGTTCAACCAAATCAACCCAAAACTCGGAATTTGGATTGTAGCCAACTGCCGGTAGGCTTCATTTATTATGGAGGAGACAAGTTTGATATGTTTCAGACTCCTTTCCCTTTTTTGTCGAGGTCTTTATTAATGTCACAAGAAAAGCTCCAAAGAAAGGGAATACATTCCAGCCACTGCCTACAACTGTCGCGCATTGAGTCCTGACACTGGAGGTTGTATGAAATAACGCCTAAATAAGCTGCTAAAATAAAGCTGAAAAAGGCAAGAGAAATCAATTAAGAAAGTACTGCATGAATTAAATCGTAACAAAGAAAGAAAACCATTCGAAAACTACAAAAATGAGAAGAAGGCAGAGCTTGGAATTGGACTTCCAATTATTAACACTTGCTGAAAAACATGATTAAGTATCAATTAGCCTCTGGGAGGCTATACTCCTTTGGAATTCTTCCCCCCAGTAATGCTTCAATCTCTGACCATTAACCTTGAAGTCTCGTCCGTTCCTTTCATCCCTAAGCATCACAACCCCATGGGGGAACACTTCCATGATGGTAAAGGGACCAGACCACTTGGATTTCAATTTACCAGGAAACAATTTCAATCGGGAGTTAAACAACAACACTTTCTATCCTTTTTCAAAATGTTTGCGCACAATTTTTCTATCGTGCCACAGCTTAACTTTCTCCTTGTAAAATTTAGCATTTTCATAGGAGAATAAGCTGAGCTCTTCCAATTCATTAAGCTGAAGCATCCTGAAAGCTCCAGCTGTGGATTGATTCAGATTAAGTTCCTTTAGGGCCCAAAATGCTTTGTGCTCAAGCTCAAGAGGTAAGTGGCAAGCCTTTCCATAAACTAACCTATAAGGAGACATGCCCAAGGGAGTTTTAAAAGCTGTCCTATAGGCCCACAAAGAATCCTCGAGCCGAAAGGACCAATCCTTCCTGCTGGGATTTACTACTTTTTCCAGAATCTTCTTGATTTCCCTATTAGATATTTCCGCTTGTCCATTGGCCTGCGGGTGATATGGAGTTGAGATTTTGTGTTTGACATTATATTTACTCAAAAGTACAGTCATGGCCTTATTCATAAAGTGAGAGCCTTCATCACTAATTAAGGCTCGAGGAGTTCCAAACCTGGTGAAGATATGCTTATGTAAGAATCGCATTCTTGCTCTTGCAAAGAGCTATTGCTTCAATCCATTTGGAGACATAGTCCACAACCACCAAAATATATAAATGTCCATTAGAAGGTGGAAAAGGGCCCATGAAATCAATGCCCCAAACATCGAATAACTTAACTTCCAAAATATAGGAAAGAGGTAGTTCATCCCTCTTTCTTATGTTACCTCTTCTTTCACACCTATCACAAGCCTTACTAAACAAATGTGCGTCCTTAAAAATGGAAGGCCAATAGTAACTGTTTGAAAACCTTAGCGGCGAATCAGTTGGCCACCAAAGTGTCCTCCATAGGGTGAAGTGTGGCAATGTTTGTAAAATAGAAGTAAATTCACTTGGACACATCTTCTCAACAATCCATCAAAGACATTGTTTATAAAGGTAAGGCTCATCCCAAAAATAATTCCTAGCATCATGAATGAACCGTTTCAATGATTGCCCCGATATGTCTAAAGGTAGGATGCCACCGGGCGCATAGTTAGCAAAATCACAAACCAAGGGGTTCCACATTCGCTTCACTTGAGCTCACGTCGTGATTGTTCATCGGAAACTCATCTCTAATTTCAGATTGTGACGGCGGTGGTGGTGGTGTGGTGGCAATCTAGAGAGATGATCTGCTACCGGTTCTCGTAACCCTTCCCACAATTATAGTAATATCAAATTCTTGAAGCGCAGAACACCCATCGCAGCAAAACCTAGGCTTGGCCTCTTTCTTTGCCAATAAATATTTTATGGTCGCATGATCTGTAAAAACAAAGTGACACTAGAACCCACCAAATAAGCTCTAAATTTTTCCAATGCAAAAACTACAAATAACAGCCTTTCTCTGTAGTGGTGTAGTTTAATTGAGCTTCATTGAGAGTTCTCGCTAGCATAAAACACAGGATGAAGAAGCTTCGCATTTCGCTTCTAGCATGGCTCCTACCGCATAGTCGCTTGCATCAGTCATTGTAGCCACCTATTTTTGTCCGGCTCATTTTTAATTAAATTGTTAGATCATAAATATCTATGATTTTTTTTTTTTTTTGCTCACTTTGATTTTTATTTGTTATTTTTTAATTTCACTTTTCTTTTTAAAAAATGGAGAAATCATATTTTTGGAGAAAAGACAAGTCATTGATTAAGTGGGTAAGTTTAGTTTTTATTTTGATTGACCAAAATGTTGTTGGTCTTTTAGGTGTAAGTTCTTTCTTGGCATGAGTTTTCAAATTGCAACAAATTGTGTTTTTGGTTTTATGCACAAAAAAAGTTATGGTTTTGGTCTTTATATACATCTCATTCTCTTCTTCAAAAGGACACACACAAAAAACCTACTTCTTCTACACTCCCACATATCATTCTCATCCATTCTCAACTCTACAAAACTCCATAGCCAAGTATCTTCACAACAAAAAAGATGGAGAGTTTTTTTTGTAAAAAAAAATACTCCAAAATCCCATAACACAAAAAATAACCCTAGCTTAGTTGGAGGTTGCATTTGGTAGGACTTTGCTCCAAGGATCCACACCTCAAACAACAAGCTAGTTGGTTTGTTCTTGACACCAACTTCTTGATCTTCATCTTTATTTCGAAATGTCCCCGAAAAACAATAGTTGAGTAAGGGTTTTATGAGCTTTTTCTTTCATTTTTGTTATTCATTACATATTTCTTTTTTACTTTTATTACAATGTGAATCTTTGTCTATTTTATTGCTATGTTTTGCTACTAACTTTATCTTTAACTCTATCTCTAAATATCCCTGAAAAACAATAGTTGAGTAAGGATTTTATGAGTTTTGTTTTCATTTTTGTTCTTTATTACCTCTCTTTTTTACTTTTATTATCATGTGAATTTTTGCCCATTTTTTGTTTGCATTAATGTCTAACATCTTTTGTTATGTTGATTTTTACTAACTTTATTTTATGGTTTACTTCCCCTACTTATCTATCATTTTCTTTTCTCCATATTTCTTCTTCTTGGCTCTTGAGTTCATTGTACTAAAGGAGAGAGAGAGAAAAAAAAGAACAAGAGGAAAAAAGAAGCAAAGTGTTGTGAAATTAAAAAAAAGATGGTTATGTTAACATACCTTAGATTAGTTGAGTATGGGTGAATAGAGTTATTTCAATATTTTTCTTTCTTGTAATTGTTAGCATACTTGTGCATGATATTTATTTGTTATGATCAATTTGTTATGTTAAGCATGGTCTATCTTTAAATTGCATTTGCATTTTATTTTTCAAACTTAATTTATTTTGATTATCGTTAATGGTTTCAATTTTTTTTTGTAAACTTATTTTCAAACCTTAAACTTTGCTTGTTTTGGGGGGTTTACAATGTTTTATAACTAAAAAAAAAGTTATTTCCAACTTTTTTTATTTTTTTTAAAACCATTTTTTTTAGTTATAAAAAAACATGCCGACGCAATTTTAATCTAGAAATATTTGGGAGTCCGATTTTCTAGTTTTCTTGAGGTGAGGAATTGATTCTTTGGAAGTCCAAGATCAACTCCAATACGTTATTTTTTTAGAAAATTCAATCATATTTGTATATTATGTTTGTTCACTTATTTGCTATGAATAAATTATCATACATGTTCAACTTATCTTGTCATTGCATTTATTTATTTTGCTTAACTTTGATTTTCTTGATTTTTCTTAGTGATTTCTATTTTTTTTTTTTACAAACTCTATTCTCATTTTTGTAATATCATTTCTCAATTTCTTTAAAATTGCCCTTTTTTTACAAAGGTTTGTTTTCAAAGCCAAAGTATTTTATTTTCTAAGTTTTAAAACCTTTTCTTAAAATGTGATTTTTTTTTAAGGTCGTTTTTTTTTCTAAAAATTCCTACGATGGAATCTAGAAATATTTGGGAGTCCGATTCTCTAGAATTCTTGAGGTGAGGGATCATTATCTTTGGGGTTCGAGATTTTGATCCCAAGAAAAAATGAATTTAATTTAAATATTTTTTTTAAAAAAAAAACTTTATTTTATAAGAGGTTATCCCTATGATGGATTTGAGAAAATTGTGATTTTTTTTTTCATATTCTTGAGGTGATATTATTTTCAAAATCTTGGAAATAATTTCAATGCAACCACATTAATGGATTTTCCACTTATTTTATGGGATCATGACTCCAAATATTGGAGTAATGAGGGGTAAAATAAGACATTGTTTTAAAAATCTCATTTTCCTAAATAAGACATTTTTTTTGTCCTTCTAAAATTTTTGCAATTCAAGATTTAAAATTTGGCCACCGTTTTTTTGAACGGGTATTGTGGGGTGCTAACACCTTCCCCATACACAAACAACTCTCGAATCCAAATCTGGTTTTAGCAATACCATTTTTTTTTTAATAAAAAAAGTTATTTTATTTTGGTGTCCAATCACACCATAAAAAAGATTGGTGGCGACTCCTTTTAAATATCCCTTTTATGAGAACGTCGGCCGTTCCGCGTCGCAGATACGTGGCGACAGCTTGGCGACTCTGCTGGGGACATGAGGTTCTACCTCGAGAGTTAGGTCATTTTTATTATCTTGACTTGCGTTGTACTTTAATATTGTTCTTATCGTGTATATTATTTTAGTTATTTTAATTATTTCACACACTATCACAGGCCTCCTACCCAGGCTTTTCCTAATAAGATTAGAATTGAGGATGGAGTAGTGTCGACCTTCGAGAAGCATAAGCTTCCGTGTAGGCACACGAAAAATCCTCACTCAATTTAGTCATATGATCATATATGATTATGTTGACCAATTTGGGGACCTTTATTATTTAGGATTCCAGAGTCAACCTCACTTGTTTGGAGCTTTTATGTTTTTTATTTAATTGTTTTGCTCGCATATTATCACAAGTCGCCTACCTCGGGCTTTTCCTAATGGGATTAGAATTGAGGATAAAGTAGTGTCGACTTTCGAGGAGCATATGCTTCCGTGCAGGCACACGAAAAATCCTCGCTCAACTTGGTTATTTGTCATATATATGACTTTATGACCAATTTGAAGACTTTGTCGTCTTAGACCTTAGAATTAACTTTACTTGTTTAGAGATTTTATTGTCTTGTGTGCTTACTTTGCTCTATTTTTGCCATCTACTTATGTTTTTTTTCCTTGACTTTTGTATTATTTGTTTCTTTCTTTCATACATATACCATCTCATTGGCATTTGCATGGCCTAATTAAGTTGAGAGTCATTTCATTAATTATCATGCCCAATCCTAGATTGGTAAGCACTCATTTGCTTGTTGTGGCATCGTTAGGCTACTTAGTCATTAGTCATTGTGGTCATTTTCTTTTAAAAAATCATCATTGAATATCAATATTGATTTTTTTTTTTTTGCATGATCATTAAAATAAACATTAGGTTGTAAAACCTCACATGCATACACTTCATACTAGTAATAAGAAATTTGGAACTAATTCAATCATTCTCTTTCTTTAAAAAAAAAAGATTAAAAATGTTAAAGTGTTACAAAATATCTTGAATATATCTCCATTCCATCATCATTATTAGATTAGAAGGAAAGTAATGATCATGAAAGATCAGATTAATGATCAGTCCAACCGGGCGTGGAAGAGTTAAAAGAGCAAATGACAAATATTGCAAAAATAAAAAAATAAAAAAATAGTGACAGGGGCATTGCTACAAGTAGGAATGATATGGAACCAAGTATCAGACGATACCTCTCTTTATTCTCTAGGGTCTACACCTCGGAACTATCAAATCCAGAATCAGCAAGAATGACGTCATACCCTACGTTTCTAAGCAAGATCCTGATTAAGTCCTTCAACAAAAAAGGCAGGAGAGTGTTTTAATGTCCACTCCACACATTGAAAACTGCAGTAGAAGTTCTGAAGATTTAGGTGGTATAAAAAAGTTGGGTCCTCTAGAAGAAACATTACAGGTAGAAGAAGACATCAATGTCTATGAGATGTTGACACAGAGCAACTGTGTTTGATCCTAGACATGGCTATCCCTCCAAGTTCAAGCTGCCAAACTTTGAGCTGTGTAATTAGAATTTCAAATAAATTGTCAATTGTCGAAGAAATGCAAGAGTAATAACCCTCGATTGTGCCTAAGATGGTGTTGATGTCTTTGTAACAGGGGCACTTTAATCTTTCGCTTAAAAGAGAGTCATGACTTTTGTTTAAAAAAATTACTAGCCTCTTAAATACTGCATGATTGACCCTCTGTACTTAGAAAGGATTTTGGCTTCTTTTATGTTGCACTCGTTTATTCAATTTTTCTAAAGAGCTCAATCTAGCTTATGCCGCCAATCTTTGTCTTTTGTGCCTAATCTAAAGAGAATTAGCAAGTCTCTATATTTCACGTTTGACAGCTGTTGATCTCAAGAGAACTCACTCCTTTAGCTTTAGACTAAGAATTTTTAAACCTCTTATTTCTTAAAACAAAAAAAAAAAGAAAGAAAAAAAGAAAGTTTGGGGGTCTTACCACTGATTTCCACTCATTAAGGATCAGTGATAAGTTATTTGAGATAAGGTGGCTCTACGAAGAAAATAATCTATTGTAAAAAAAAATGCACTTTGAAGAGCACTCCTCTTCTCTTGAAGACTCACTCCTCTCCCTTTAAAGAAAAAAGAAAAAAAATGTTGAATAAATGAAGGGATGAGTGATTACCTGACTGTTGCAAACCTCCCAAAACTTAGGTGAGCTTCATACAAAGATGTCGCCACTCTGAGAATTAAGGGGAATACAACAAGAGGGTTGAGCCTAAAGAAAAGGAATTTAGGAGAATGAGTGTCTTGCCTGATAGGTCATAAGCCTAGAAGCTAGGGTGAACTTCATCACCAATGTTGTCATTCCAAGAAAAAGGGCTATGACCTGAAGGATTCTTTGAGTGCGTAAAAAAAAACATAAAAAAATAAAAGTGCTTACTTGAAGAGTTAAGGAGTAAGAAGATTAAAAGTTCTTATAATAAAGTTTAAAGTCTGCACAGTGAGTTCAATGACTGAGTCAATAGTTAGACAGGTTGTGAAGTTTGAGTACAAGCCAAACATTTTTTTATTAAGTGCAAAAGAATGAGAACGTGGGTAATAAGAAATGGTTGAGCTCCAACAAAATTTGAGTGACCGGTAAACTAATATATTAGTAGTCATTATTCTGTAAAGAGTACATTGTGGTTATAATTGTGTATGCCCTTTGGCAGAATTTTCTAACCAGATAGCAAATCTGGGGCATTGAATAAAAAGGACATTAGGATTGGAAATGACATTGGTTTGTGGATTAATTTCAAAGTTTATCTTTGATCTTAAGTAAAGCATGTGATATGTTGCCCAAATAACCGAAATTAATAAAATCAGAGAAAAGAAACCATGTCATGCCAGGAACTTCTGAAAGCAGTTTAATTGACATTTTGCCTAGAAAACGTGTTTATTTGAGCCTCATGACTTCTCTTCATGAGTTCAAGTATGGATACAATGATTTTGGAGCATTGTTTCTTGTGTGCTTAAAACTAAGTTGGTGTAGAGGGAGCACCTAACCAAGTATCATGAGATTTTCATCGACAAAATGGTAGTCGTATAAAGACCAGTATATGACTATTGTATGTCAATTTACATATCAACTGGGGAAGTTCCCTTTTTCCTCAGCATGAAAGTGGTTTCACCAATTGAAGCTGAAGTATCATCCTTCTAAATATGAATTGTCATTCTAAATATGATTGTGTGAAGTAGAAGACAATCATATTAAAGGAAATTGACCCAAACTTAGGCAAGAAAGTTCGAGAACATGAGCGTGTTTGAAGAGGGCCCCCCCTATTTCAAAATGATCATCATGAAAAAATTATGAAGGCATTATTGGGTGAAATATTCAAGAGGACGAATCATCCAACTTGGAAAATGCAAATCTTGCTAATAAAGCATTGTACAATTGACTGCTTTCACTCACCATTTTACCATCGGGCCTATAATTTCTAGATGATGTCAAATAACCACTCTCAATCATGTCTTAAAGTTTCGAGGCGAGAACACAAGTTAAATCACAGTTCAAGCCCATGATACATTTAGGGAGAAGTATAAACGAGCTATTTTGTACGCTATAACTTTTTCTTTTTTTTTTCGAAATAAATATGAAAAAGAAAAAGTTAGCAGTAAATGAATATATCAATCAATCATATACATGCATGCATGCCTTCATGTGTGATTTTCGTATGTATGTTTGATTTCCTATGATGGTGTTTGCATCCATCGTGTTTCATTTTCTCTCCGTCATGTGGCGCTTGTTTATCCTCTCGGCCCTTGACATTTTTTGCCGCAGCGGGTGCTTGTTTATCCTGCACTTCTCAGCGTGTTTTACTTTGTCATGTGGCGTTTGTTTATCCCTGGCCCTTGACACTTTTTGTTGCAGTGGTGTTTGTTTTATCCATGACCCTAAACGTGTTTTATCTTGTCATGTGGCGCTTGTTTATCCCTGGCCCTTGACACTTTTTGCTGCAGTGGTGCTTGTTTATCCCTGACCCTCAGCGTGTTTTACTTTGTCATGTGACCCTTGTTTATCTCTGGCCCTTGACACCTTTTGCTGCAGTGGTGCTTGTTTATCTCTGACCCTCAGCGTGTTTTACTTTGTCATGTGGCGCTTGTTTATCTCTGGCCCTTGACACCTTTTGCTGCAGTGGTGCTTGTTTATCCTTGACCCTCAGCGTGTTTTACCTTGTCATGTGGCGCTTGTTTATCCCTGGCCCTTGACACTTTTTTGTTGCAGTGATGTTTGTTTATCCTTGACCCTAATCGTGTTTTATCTTGTCATGTGGCACTTGTTTATCCCTGGCCCTTGACACTTTTTTTGTTGTAGTGGTGCTTGTTTATCCCTGACCCTCAGCGTGTTTTACTTTGTCATGTGCCACTTGTTTATCCCTGGCTCTTAACACCTTTTTGCTGCAGTGGCGCTTGTTTATCCATAGCCTCAGCGTGTCTCTTTTACTTTGTCATGTGGCCCTTGTTTATCGCTGACCCTTGACACCATTTTTTTTTTTGCTGTAGTGGCGTTTGTTTATCTCTGGCCCACAACGTGTCTCTTTTACTTTGTCATGTGGCGCTTGTTTATCCCTGGCTCTTGACACCTTTTTTTGTAGTGATATTTTTTTATCCCTAGCCTTCAGAGTATTTTATCTTCTCATGTGGCGCTTGTTTATCCTTGGCCCTTGACACTTTTTGCTGCAGTGGTGCTTGTTTATCCCTGACCCTCAACGTGTTTTACTTTGTCATGTGGCGCTTGTTTATCCCTGGCCCTTGACACCTTTTGCTGCAGTGGTGCTTGTTTATCCCTGACCCTCAGCCTGTTTTACCTTGTCATGTGGCGCTTGTTTATCCCTGGCCCTTGACACTTTTTTGTTGCAGTGATGTTTGTTTATCCTTGACCCTAAACGTGTTTTATCTTGTCATGTGACACTTGTTTATCCCTGGCCCTTGACACTTTTTTTGTTGTAGTGATGCTTGTTTATCCCTGACCCTCAGCGTGTTTTACTTTGTCATGTGACACTTGTTTATCCCTGGCTCTTAACACCTTTTTGCTGCAGTGGCGCTTGTTTATCCATGGCCTTAGCGTGTCTCTTTTACTTTGTCATGTGGCGCTTGTTTATCCCTGACCCTTGACACCATTTTTTTTTGTTGTAGTGGCGCTTGTTTATCTCTGGCCCTCAGCGTGTCTCTTTTACTTTGTCATGTGGCGCTTGTTTATCCCTGGCCCTTGACACCACATTTTTTTTTTTTGCTGCAGTGGTGCTTGTTTATCCCTGACCCTCAGTGTATTTTACTTTGTCATGTGGCGCTTGTTTATCTCTAACCCTTGACACCACACCTTTTTTGCTGCAGTGGTGCTTGTTTATCTTTGACTCTCAACGTGTCTCTACTTTGTCATGTGACGCTTGTTTATCCCTGGCCCTTGACACTTTTTTTGCTGCAGTGGTGCTTGTTTATTCTTGACCTTTAGCATGTCTCTTTTATTTTGTCATATGGTGTTTTTTTATCTCTGGCCCATGACACTTTTTTGCTGTAGCGACACTTGTTTATCCCTTATCCCCAACATTTACCTATAATATTATACATAGTGTCGTTTGCATTCTTGACTTTAGAAGCTTTCTCTTTTACACTTACATAATATGGTCATGTATGCACCTAAACTTTGGCCAGACAAAATTGTGTCTATACCTTCGTCAACCTTTTACTTCTACAAGGATGTACGAAGGGGGGCATGTTGTAGCCACCTATTTTTGTCCGGCTCATTTTTAATTAAATTGTTAGATCATAAATATCTATGATTTTTTTTTTTTTGCTCACTTTGATTTTTATTTGTTATTTTTTAATTTCACTTTTCTTTTTAAAAAATGGAGAAATCATATTTTTTGGAGAAAAGACAAGTCATTGATTAAGTGGGTAAGTTTAGTTTTTATTTTGATTGACCAAAATGTTGTTGGTCTTTTTAGGTGTAAGTTCTTTCTTGGCATGAGTTTTCAAATTGCAACAAATTGTGTTTTTGGTTTTATGCACAAAAAAAGTTATGGTTTTGGTCTTTATATACATCTCATTCTCTTCTTCAAAAGGACACACACAAAAAACCTACTTCTTCTACACTCCCACATATCATTCTCATCCATTCTCAACTCTACAAAACTCCATAGCCAAGTATCTTCACAACAAAAAAGATGGAGAGTTTTTTTTGTAAAAAAAAATACTCCAAAATCCCATAACACAAAAAATAACCCTAGCTTAGTTGGAGGTTGCATTTGGTAGGACTTTGCTCCAAGGATCCACACTCAAACAACAAGCTAGTTGGTTTGTTCTTGACACCAACTTCTTGATCTTCATCTTTATTTCGAAATGTCCCCGAAAAACAATAGTTGAGTAAGGGTTTTATGAGCTTTTTCTTTCATTTTTGTTATTCATTACATATTTCTTTTTTACTTTTATTACAATGTGAATCTTTGTCTATTTTATTGCTATGTTTTGCTACTAACTTTATCTTTAACTCTATCTCTAAATATCCTCAAAAAACAATAGTTGAGTAAGGATTTTATGAGTTTTGTTTTCATTTTTGTTCTTTATTACCTCTCTTTTTTTACTTTTATTATCATGTGAATTTTTGCCCATTTTTTGTTTGCATTAATGTCTAACATCTTTTGTTATGTTGATTTTTACTAACTTTATTTTATGGTTTACTTCCCCTACTTATCTATCATTTTCTTTTCTCCATATTTCTTCTTCTTGGCTCTTGAGTTCATTGTACTAAAGGAGAGAGAGAGAAAAAAAAGAACAAGAGGAAAAAAGAAGCAAAGTGTTGTGAAATTAAAAAAAAGATGGTTATGTTAACATACCTTAGATTAGTTGAGTATGGGTGAATAGAGTTATTTCAATATTTTTCTTTCTTGTAATTGTTAGCATACTTGTGCATGATATTTATTTGTTATGATCAATTTGTTATGTTAAGCATGGTCTATCTTTAAATTGCATTTGCATTTTATTTTTCAAACTTAATTTATTTTGATTATCGTTAATGGTTTCAATTTTTTTTTGTAAACTTATTTTCAAACCTTAAACTTTGCTTGTTTTGGGGGGTTTACAATGTTTTATAACTAAAAAAAAAGTTATTTCCAACTTTTTTTATTTTTTTTAAAACCATTTTTTTTAGTTATAAAAAAAACATGCCGACGACGGAATCTAGAAATATTTGGGAGTCCGATTTTCTAGTTTTCTTGAGGTGAGGAATTGATTCTTTGGAAGTCCAAGATCAACTCCAATACGTTATTTTTTTAGAAAATTCAATCATATTTGTATATTATGTTTGTTCACTTATTTGCTATGAATAAATTATCATACATGTTCAACTTATCTTGTCATTGCATTTATTTATTTTGCTTAACTTTGATTTTCTTGATTTTTCTTAGTGATTTCTATTTTTTTTTTTTTTACAAACTCTATTCTCATTTTTTGTAATATCATTTCTCAATTTCTTTAAAATTGCCCTTTTTTTACAAAGGTTTGTTTTCAAAGCCAAAGTATTTTATTTTCTAAGTTTTAAAACCTTTTCTTAAAATGTGATTTTTTTTTAAGGTCGTTTTTTTTCCTAAAAATTCCTACGATGGAATCTAGAAATATTTGGGAGTCCGATTCTCTAGAATTCTTGAGGTGAGGGATCATTATCTTTGGGGTTCGAGATTTTGATCCCAAGAAAAAATGAATTTAATTAAAATATTTTTTTTTTAAAAAAACTTTATTTTATAAGAGGTTATCCCTATGATGGATTTGAGAAAATTGTGATTTTTTTTTTTCATATTCTTGAGGTGATATTATTTTCAAAATCTTGGAAATAATTTCAATGCAACCACATTAATGGATTTTCCACTTATTTTATGGGATCATGACTCCAAATATTGGAGTAATGAGGGGTAAAATAAGACATTGTTTTAAAAATCTCATTTTCCTAAATAAGACATTTTTTTGTCCTTCTAAAATTTTTGCAATTCAAGATTTAAAATTTGGCCACCGTTTTTTTGAACGGGTGTTGTGGGGTGCTAACACCTTCCCCATACACAAACAACTCCCGAATCCAAATCTGGTTTTAGCAATACCATTTTTTTTTAATAAAAAAAGTTATTTTATTTTGGTGTCCAATCACACCATAAAAAAGATTGGTGGCGACTCCTTTTAAATATCCCTTTTATGAGAACGTCGGCCGTTCCGCGTCGCAGATACGTGGCGACAGTCATTACTGCAAAAGGTAAGTCCCAATTGGGTCCTTTCATAATAGGGGCTGTAACCAAAGCTCTCTTCAAAGTTGTAAACGCAGTCAAACATGCAGAGTTAAACTCAAAAGGTCTATTGGCTTCCAAGAGAGCACACAGAGGCTTGGATATCTTGGAAAAATCCTTGATAAACCTCCCCGTAGGCTTTCAGCATGTCCTAAAAACTCCCGATTCCCTTCACTCGATGTTGGAGGCTCCAGCTTTTCAATGATCTCCACTTTCGCTCTATCCACCTCAATACCGTTTCTTGAAATCTTGTGACCTAAAACGATGCCTTCATTCACCATGAATTGACATTTTTCCCAATTCAAAATCAAATTTGCCTCTTCACACCTTGTCAACACCTTCCCTAGATTGTCCAAGCAACTCTCGAATGATTCACCAAAAACTGAAAAATCATCCATGAACACCTCCATGACATCCTCCACTAAATCAGCAAAAATAGCCATCATACACCTCTGAAAGGTTGCAGGGGCATTACAAAGGCCAAAGGGCATTCTCCTGAAGGCAAAGGTTCCATAAGGACAGTAAAATGTGGTTTTTCTTAATCTTGAGGAGCTATTGTTATTTGATTGTAACCATCAGTAACCATCCAAAAGCGTGAGTAAGCCTTGCCGCCTAAACCTATCTAACAATTGGTCAATGAAGGGTAAAGGGAAATGATCCTTATGGGTGGCCTTATTAAGTCTCCTGTAGTCCATGCAGACTCTCCATTAAGTCACTGTCCGAGTAGGATCAGTTCATTTGCCTCATTAGTCACAACTCATTCCCCTTTTTCTAACACACATTGCACAGTATCGACCCAACTACTATCGGCTATAGGGTATATGATTCCCCGTGATCTAACCACTTAATCACTTCTTTCTTGACAACTTCCTTCATGGTTGGATTAAGCCTTCTCTCTCGCTTCAATGGACTTGAAGTTTCCATCCTCCAAATTTATTTTGTGCATGCGTAAGGAGGGACTTATACCTTTAATGTCGCCTAACGTCCACCCAATAGCCTCTCTTATGTTGTCTCAACAGTTTAAGCAGCAGTTCCTCATCCTTAGGCGTTAAACCAGCTGAAACTATTATGGGAAGAGTTTGACATTCTCCAAGGAAGGCATATTTTAAGTGCATTGGCAACGGCTTTAAATCCAACGTAGGTGGTATCTCAATGGATGGTAGCATAGGTGGTGTTTTTCGCTCACTCATTTCTAGGGACTCAAAAACCCTTGTGCAATTGTTTAACTCTGCAACAACCTCACTTAGCTCACAAGCATTCGGGCCTCACCAGTAACTCCGTCCTAACCCCTGAATGTGATGCTCCGGCAATTCCTGTTCGATTGATTCATCAACAATCTCTTCCAGCATGTTAAGAACAAAGCAGTTTTCCACGTCTGTCGGGTGTTTCATTGTATCATAGATGCTGAACTCAATCTTTTGGTCATTCATTTTCAGAGTGATTATTCCTTCATAGACATCCACAACTGTCCTTCCAGTCTTGAGAAAAGGTCTTCCTAGAATGATAGACACCTCACTATCTGTCTCGTAGTCTAAAATAATGAAATCAATAGGGAATATGAACTTACCCACTTGAACCAAAATATCCTCAATCTTACCTTCAAGGTGAGTAATGGATCTGTCCGCAAGCTGCAATGTGACAGTAGTGGGTCGAGCTTCACCTATGCCAAATTTCTTGTAAACCGACAATGGCATTAGGTTTATGCTTGCACCTAAGTCACAAAGAGCCCTCCCTAGCTGTTTTCCTCCTATGGACACTGGTATAGTGAAGGCACCTGGATCCTTCTCCTTACTAGGAATCCTTCTTCTTAGCATAGCGCTACATTCTTCATTCAGAGACACTACCTTGAACTCCTCAAATCTCTCCCTTTCAGATAGGACATCCTTAAGAAACTTCATGTAGTTTGACATTTGTTTAAGAGCATCAACCAAAGGGATGTTGATATGAATTTCTTTAAGAATATCCATGAATTTCTCAAAATGTACTTCATTTTTTTTCTTTTTCTTCAACCTCTGCGGAAAGGGTGGAGGAGGTGGTACAAACTCAGGGGTGACAGGAAGTATACAACCAGATGAATTTGCAGGTTGTATTCTTGGTAATTCCTCAACTTTCTCATTCTCTATGTCATCAGGTTTCTTCAGTGTTTCCTTTCTTTCTTCGAATTGCACTGCTACTTCCTTCCTCTTATGGTTGTTCTTGTTGTTCTCTTAGAAGCAGCTAAGGGTTTTCCACTCCTTAACTCTATAGCTTGCACTTGTTCCTTCCCTTCCCTTTTTGGAAGTTCAGTATCTGCAGGAAGCTTACCTTGAGGCCTAGATCTTATCTCATTAGCAAGTTGCCCCACTTGCATTTCGAGGTTTCTCATTGAAGCTTGCTGACTTTGAATAACGGCTTGCTGTCCTTGAATGACAACATCATTCTTAGCCATATATTCCTTCAGCAAACTTTCAAGAGAAGTACCTGGAATCTGCTGCATGGGCGATTCTGACCTCGATCTTTGGAGCATCGGCTCTTTGATTACCATAGGTCTGCTGATTCTGATGCCCCAAACCTGGTGGATAACTCACCTTTTGCTGTACTTGAGGGGCTTGAGAATTACTTCCTTGACCTCCCCAAGCAAAGTTAGGGTGATTTCGCCAGCCTGGGTTATAAGTATTAGAATAGGGATTGCTCCTTTGAGTACCTTGGTTCCCAACATAATATTCTCGAGGTCAAGTTACTAGGACAACATTCAAATGTATGTCCTTCGCCACAATAAACACATGACTCGTAACTTACTACTTGGTTTACCATAGTTGCATTACAACATTAGGGAAACTTGAGTTGCATTTCCAACAGCTTAAGTTTTTCAAAGATATTGGCCATGGATGCCATTTGTGCATTTATGGCGGTTAAAGCATCTAACTCCAACATGTCTCTAACCTTTTTACCTTGGGAGCTCCTTGAATCACCCCCACCGATGCTTGTTTGAGGATATTCTCTCCAAAGATCTCAAATGTTTCATTATAGGTTCTTGATAAAAGAGCCCCATTTGCAGAAGCATCCACAACTTGTTTAGTGGTTGTATTCAAGCCATTGTAAAATGTCTCCATTTGAATACAATGAGGGAGTCCATGATGAGGACACTTCCTGAGCAAATCCTTAAATCTCTCCCAGGCTTCGCTCAAGGATTCATCATCCAACTGCTGGAAAGCCACAATTTCATTCCTAAACTTAGCATTCCTAGTTGGCGGGAAATACTTAATGAGGAATTTTTCAAAGAAGGGTGTTCCAAAGTCAATCGCTGCTGGGAGGAAGTGTATTCAACCATGTCTTGGCTGCATCTCTAAGGGAGTAAGGAAACAAACTCAACCTTAGAGCATCCTTGGGCACTCCTGGCAGTTTAAAAGAATCACTAACCCCTAGGAAGGATTTTAAATGCAAGTGAGGATCTTCAGATGATAGTCCATGAAACTGTCCTATGGTTTGGAGCATTTGGAATATGACAGGTTTAAGCTCAAACGTTGGGGCTTGGATTTCTGGCCTAATGATCCCATGATTTAGCTCTTCAACCAAGGGATTGGCATAAGTTCTAATAGCTCTCTCCCTGTCATCTGCTAAGACAATAACATTAGCAGGGACCATAGCTTGGGGTTCAACTAAAGGTGGTCTAAAACCTTCTTGGCCATGTGGTTGATTTCCAGGGTTATTTTGAGGATTATTAGGATCTACAGGACCTCCACGAAAATCTGTCATTCTTTCCCTTTGAATCCTCCTTCTTCTATGAAATGTTCTCTCAGGTTCAGGATCTAGGAAAAATTCTAAACCTGGGAAATCATTCATGCACAATTACAACACCTGAAAAACAAAGAACACCTTAGTTAGACCTTTCCTTCAGCTCAAAAATCACTAAAACAACTCAAACAAAGTAAAAATCAAACTAATCCCCGGCAACGGCGCCAAAAACTTGTTTGCTTAAAAAGGGTGCGTGAAATTATCCAGTAAACACTTCTAAACTGTGCAAGCATACACAATCTAAAAGAAGTGATAAGTATTTAATCGTCTCCTCGTGGATTAGTTGTAGAAGATTACAAGATTGAGTTGAGCTTAATGAGTAAGGGCAACCAACAATAAGAAAATGAATATTGGAATTAGACTTAAGAGTAACAATTGAAATGCTAAAGTAATGCTAAAATAATGCGGAAGAGGTTTAAAAACAGTAAGGCAGCAACAACATAGGTTTAACTAAAATAGTAAAAAGAGGATAGGATTAGGGACGGAATTATGCTTCAAAGAAACTTAATGCTAGAGCTCAAAACTGCACTGTAACTCAAAACAGTATATCTCACGGAATCCTTCCAGATTTCCTCGCGACTTGGGCACTTAATTTCCATTAAACACCCTTAAATTTAGCTCCTACTGTTAACACTAGGTGAGTGACTATTCCTAGACTTCTCAATCACCCGAGAGAAGTGAATCTCTTCATCGTAACTAATGTCATGCCTTGAAATCGGTTTATTCTTCCCTTTTCCAAGTTGGAATAAACACTACTAAGATGAGATGGCCAAACAAACCTTAGTTAAACAAAGAAAAACACAAAGCACAAGAGAGAGGTTGCAAAGATTACTCTTTCATTAAAATTGCATCCACATAAAATCTCCTAATCCTCACCCCAAGGTTGATTAGTTCATGCTAATAAAAGAAAACAACAATAAAACAAAGAAACTAGTGCTAAACATACTTAAATTGGTCTTAGTTACAAAATAGAAGAGTAAGAGTAAGGGAGGATGAAGAATGAACAGATGGTGGAGTTTCCCAAATTTCCTCTCGGTCCACTCCACTTCTTTCGAGAAAAAAGGAAGCTTTCCCAAAACAACTTTTTGTCATCACAATTGCCCTCCTTGTCTTCTTCCCCCAATGCGATTCTATTCCTTTTTCTCCTCCTTTCTTACACAGCCGCAAAGAGACACTTTATATCCTATCCACCTCGAATTAAGGGCTGAATCGACAAAAGGGTAATGACAAGACGGTCTCTTATTGGCCCACGGTATCCGATATGACAAATTTTCCGTCCACTTTCAATTAATGAATTACGCCCACGTGTGCAATTGCATCCGATATCGATGATTGAGCTCCAAAGAATCCTTATCCTTCAGCCATTTCACCGCTACACAAAGAACTCGAAGCGCACCTTCCACACTTCGTAGCATCACCTGCCAAAATTCCTGAAAATATGGTAAGAAAAGAATAACATTCCAACAATTAGAAGTACTATAATGATCTTGTGATATTTCAAAAGTAGTTTGTAGAACTAACGCACAAAGTACTTAATCCAGGGGTTAAACAGTCAAGAATTCTCGAAATACTAAGGAATAATTGCAATAAAAGCTTAAGCTTAGCTCTCATTCTGAGAGCTAACACCTGTCCCTGAGAATATAGACATATTGGGTGAGCAACTGTGGTCAGTCTCACCCGTACTAGTCAAAGGACAGACCCCCGCAGACAGGAGTCCGTAACACGCTCAAGATTAAGGTCGAGTCACTAATGTTCATCTACGAATTTATTAGTCCTATACTGTCAACGGTATTACATTAGTAAGTCTAATAATTCACGGTCCGATCTTGTACAATCTCATTGCACAGGATGCCCCCACTCGCATGTCAACCATATGAATGAGCTGGATCACCTTGTTTGTATCTAATACAAAGTGGGCCGCATTCACAGCGTATCCAGGATTAGGTCTCCACCCTATCCATATACTGTAGACCGTTCGGGTCATTAACTCGAACGTGATCCTCTATGTGTGTCCACCACACACCGTTCAAGTTCTAGTTCTCTCATAATATAATGACCCTGGAGCTTAGTTTATTGGATTAAGTTTATAAAATATGTGAGATACAAAGTTAAAATAGATAACTCTTATTTATTTACAACATGTAATATTACAAACTACATGAGATTAGGACATACATCCCAACATGATGTACGCCATGATATGCACAAGACTAGACATTGCACATACAGTCGGAGTTGTTAGTAGGTATATGATCAATCCAGGGAAACAACATACTGGGAGGGTGTGAAGTGGATTTTCATATATGTGAGAGGTACAACTTAATATGCTATGCATTTTAAGAAGTCATATTTTAAACTGTCGGGTTATGTAGATGTAGATATGGCAAGTGATACAGATGGCAGGAAAAGTACTACTGGGTATGTTGTTACTTTAGATAATACTGCAATTAGTTGGGCTTCTAGATTGCAGAAGATAATAACTCTTTCAATTATAGAGGTTGAGTATGTTGCTTTGACTGAGGCAAGTAAAGAGATGATATGACTTCAGTCATTTTTAGAAGAACTTAGCTTGGAATTGAGAAATGAAACTTTGCATTGTGACAGTTAGAGTGATATTCATTTAGCAAAGAATCCAATGTTTCATTTAAGAACGAAACCCAAACAGGTGAGATATCATTTTATCAGATCAGTTTTGGAAGATGGAGCGTTGGTGCTTGAAAAGATTCCAGAAGTCAGAATCCAACCGATATGTTTACCAAGACCGTTCCTGTTGACAAACTGAAGTTGTGTACAACTTCAATTGGACTTCTTCATGAGTACAAAGGAGTCACTACCATTGCAGAGGAGACGTGTTGCTTATCTTGTCTCCAAGTGGGAGATTGTTAAGTATATGGAAACAAAACAAGGCCCATTAAACTTGTTTGGCCCATTTGAATTATACGTTGTTAATTAACCTAATTTTTGTGATGTGATCATGTGTGTCATTATAAAAAGAAAAAGAGGGTTGTCGCAGGTTGTAGTTATCGAAAATAGAAAAGAAAAAGAACGGTAGCCATGGGTAACTCAGAGGCTTTAGTTTTTGCAAAGTGTTTTTTTTTCTTCATTCAAGAGTTTTGAAACCTGTTTGTAGAGTGATTCGTGAGTCTTTTCCTTGAGAGAAAAGTGAGAGAAATCACTATTGAGCGTTGTAAACTCTTGTAACTTTCTCTCTGATGATTATAGTGGAACCTGCATCGATAGTAGAGAACTGAATGTAGTCATTGGGTGCACCATTATAAATTTGGTGTCAAATTCTCTTCTCTTAAACTTGATTTATTTATCATTTTTGTTGCTTAAAGGCTTAAGATGGTTTATCTATTTTTTTAAGCTTATTAATTCTAAATTGTTTATTCTACAGTATTTTGGAATATATAACCTAACATGAAATTTGAAATAAAATACATATGGTCTGAATCTAATAGAATTTAGATTGATTATATTTTGTCGAATAGACACGTAAGAAAATCCTCCCATGTGATTTAACCTCTGTTCTTGAGCTTCAATTATTTGTACCATGGAATTAAGCCAAAGCCAAAATTTAGAATTACCAATGTCCTGCAAGAAGATGAACAAGGCAGAAAACTGCCTGAGCAGTAAATTCCAACATTACAATTCTGTTTATCCGAGATGTCGAATCGAAGAGATTGATATAGCCACCAAGCATATAATCTGTAGCAGTAACTCAAATCATGATTATATATATATATATATATTTGGCTATATCAAATCATGGTTTATGGTTTCGTTGTGTTGGGATCTTTCTAATCATGCAAAAATATTTAGCTAAAAGCAGCCGGAAAAGCTCTTAGTCTAGCCCATATATATATATTTTTAATAATAAACCTATTTTAACCCCTTTTTTAAGTTGATGTAATTTTTTAATTAGTTATTATTTTCTAATATTAAATAAATTACCATAAATTAAAATAGTAATAAACCAAATTAAAATTTCCTAATCTTATTATTATTTTAATTAAAAATTACATTGACATATTATTTAATAATGAAATTTATTTAATTAATTAAAAATAAAAAATGAGCATCTTATATTTGATTCTTATTCCAATTCTCAATATTATCTAGCAAACAACATTAATTAGCTTCTAATTCCAATTCTAGACAACTCTTAATAAACAATAACAAAAGAATAATCATCCTCATTTTGATTGATTTTTATTTTGGTTTCAACACATTATAACTCCAAGTGAGTAATAATCAACCTAAAAACTCAACAAAACTTTATCCTGTTGTCGTGCAAACGTACTTATGAATTATATTTTACTTTGATTCATCAAAGGAAGAAAGGAAAAAAAAAAAACCCTTTATTTGTTAACTCTTTATCCCATTATATGTTGGTAAAACAAACAAATAGGAAAGAAAAAGAAAATATTAACAATAATGATGCTTTACATGTTGTAAAAACTTTGACAATGAATCTATAGAAACCTATCACAAACCAATTCTTCCCTCCAAAAAGAGTTCATCATGTCAATAAACTCTTGCGCCCTCTTCTCCAAATCATCTTGAAGCCCTTCTTCACAGTCTTCATCACAATTATCATAAACACAAATTTCACGAGTAATCAATTCATCGTCACATCTACAATAATCTTTATAACTCTCTACCCGTTCTTCTTCACTCGGTGACCGCTTAAACTTCTCGCCGAAGAGGATGAACATGATGGCGTTAAATGCGAGAAACACCAACGTATGACTCGATTTCACTACACGAATGATTTCATACAAGTAGAGGAAGAAGTTTTGATGCTTGGAACTCACCGAAGAGGATGAGAAATAGAAGAAGAAGAAGAGGAAGAAACTTAGTACAATAATGATGCAAAGAAGCAAAAGAAAAATTATGGGAAGTTTCTTCATGCCCCTCAATCCAACAACCAATTATATCTTTGATTCTTTCTTTTTTTTATGATGAGTTTCGATTTTAAAAGGCAGTTCTATTTATATATATGCACATTTTAGTATTTCATTTTGAGTATCAAATAAGACTTCACACGCAAGAAATAAAATTTCCAAGAACGTTACGCGGCTATGGAGAGAAATTAAAGACCGAAACAAAAAGGCGGCTTGCTTCTTAGTGTAAGTGAGAAGACAGAAATTTTGTCAGCGCAATGATGAGCTAATAAAAAACATAGTAAATATTGGTTACAACTTAGAAGTAAGAAAAATTAAAAGAACTATATAAATTTGGACAACATTTTTTATTGGTAAAATACCTTTTAGGTATAACAAAAAGTAAATTCTTGTAAATATAGATCTAAAATGAACCAATATTGTGAAAATATAGAAAATTTTGATACTCTATTATTTGTATACTTTTTTTTTTTTTGGTAGAATTTGTTGTTGCCAAATTTGGACAATGGTAACTCAAATGACCTTTACGTGACAATCGTATTATTTGTATTTAAGAGAGAAAATATGTGACCTGCAAAACAATGGAAATCTACACACTCGTGGGATGCTTGCCACACATGGTCTGATGCTTAAGTTAGTGAGGAGAATTTTAGGAGTATAACAATTGTTGTACGAAATGAGTACTTACTCATCTCCTCTTAGGAAGAGAGCTTAAATAGTTTTCCCCTAGAGTTTCTCGTGGATTTCTCAAAGGAGTTGGACAATCAAGGATCGGATCCGGTTGAACGAGGATCATTCGGACTAAGAGGAGATACGAAGCCCATGGAAGGGGTGGACGTTGGCTCAATCACGTCCTCAATCGAGGTCGACAAGGCTTAGGCTGTGGTCGAGGCCCATTGGAAGGTATGAGCCATGGTTGGTTTGGCCTCAACTAACCAAGCTTGAGTCGGTGGCTTGGGCCTGCTCTTTTACTCCTCCTCGTTGGTCTTCTTCTCCCATTCTGAAGGCCTCTTCGTAAACATATGATGAAAGGAAGACCGGATCGATTTGGATGAACGAGAGAGGGTTGAAGATAGATGGAGTAAGGCCCAAATGTGGGCCTTGCAAAATGGGCCTTGGTCGACCTCGGCTTGAGCTCGAGTCAACCTCGGGACATTTGGACTTCAACCCAAATTGCTCATTTGTTCATCATTGTAGCTGTTTAGCCTTTGCGCATCCTGATTCATATTCGACTTTTTAAACCTCTAGTTTCTGTGACTTACAAGGATGGTTCTTATGGTCTAATTTCACCATAACAGGCTTTATGACCTCATAGATTTTTTTTTTAAAAAAAGGCTAAATAAAATATATTTAGTCTCTAATTATGTTTGATTTTTCTAACTTTAGTTTCTAAGGTCTCGTATGATAACCATTTGATTTTTGGTTTTTGGTTTTTGAAAATTAAACTTATAAATACTACTTCTACCCATGACTTTTAATATATTTTCTTATCTACTTTTTAGATGTGTTTTCAAAATCTAAGCCAAATTTTGAAAACTAAAAAAAGTAGTTTCCAAAAACATGTTTTTGTTTTTGGAATTTAGCTAAGAATTCAAGTGTTTTATTAAGAAAGATGAAAAATCATGGTAGAGAAGATGGAAATCATTCTAGAGAAATGTTAAGAAAATAAGTACAATTTTCAAAAACTAAATGGTTATCAAACAAAACCTAAACTTTTAAAATTACGATTTCATTCTTTATGTACTGATTTTTTAATCAAGTTCTTAATGTCATAAGAACGTTAAAATTATCAGAAAAATTATAATTTCATGAAAAAAGATAAATTTTATTAATTCCATTCAAAATGCTTTGTGTTTTAATTATATGAAATAGACAATCACCCATAAATTTCTTTTTTTTAAAAAAAAAAAAAATCATTTCATATATAATTTAACATGTACTAATTAATGTGCATATGAGCATAGTTCTGCGGATCACACATTTTATCTGGTTTAAAGTTGAAGGTTCCATAATTCACCTCAACTATTGTAGTAAGAAAAATAATTACTAATTAACTTACTTGACTAAAAAATTTCTCTATTGTGAATGAAAAAAAAATCAAACATTATAGATTAATTAAATTATCAATTTCTAGTAATATTCAAAACAAAGTTGAGGAAATTACCTTGTTCGTTACATTGATTTGCATATAGAAAATTAAAAAACATAGTTTAAATGACCATTTCCAAATTAGACGAATTCAAAATTGCAAATGAAGCAAGAGAGGCGTTAAAGACACACTTGTATTCTCCTCTATATATATATATATGTTGAAATATAATAAAAAATTTGCACAAAAAGTCATAGTTTAGAATGATTTTTAATCATAAATTAAACCAACGAAACTAAAGGGAAACAAAAATGGGAAAATTTATTGGATGTCGTCGTTGTCTTCTTCTTCATGATGATATTGACTTTGTAAAATTAAAGAGGAAGTTCCATTGGAAACTATGGTGTTGTTGAAGTTATCTACAATTCTTTCATTGTCACAACGATTTTGGCCACAATTTGTTGAGTATGCAAAATTTGAGGGCAAATTTGTTGAGTTTTTAAAAATTTAGGGACCAAAAGAGAACCAAATACAAAATTGGGAGATTAAAATAGTATTTTGTCAAATAAAAAATAAATTTTAAATAAAATATAATTAAATATTAATAAAATAATTTATTATATATAAAAAAATAGGTGGCACGTCAGCTTACGGAAAATTGGATAAAAGGACTAACTAAATGAAAAACTCAGGGGCTAAATTGTTGAGTTTGAAAACTGAACGACTAAAAATGAACTAAACACAAAACTGAGAGACCAAAAAAGTATTTTGCCCTAGATTATATTATTATAAATATTGGATGTCGTCGTTGTCTTTAAGGGTGAGCATCGGTCGGTCGGGGTTGGTTTTCGACCCCAATCGACCCCCGAACCGACTAAGGTTTGTCGGTTCGACCGGTCTTTTTTTTTTTTAAAAAAAACCTTACCAAAACCGACCGACCGACCGGTCGGTTCATATAAATATTTTTAAATATTTATTTAATATTTATAATTATTATTTTATTATTGTTTAATAATTTATAATAATTATTTAATATATTTTGAGAAAATCTTTTTAGTTTTTTATTTTTTTAATTATTATTATATAGAATTTTTTTTTTTTAAAATTATCGATCGGTCGGTTGGTTTTGTGAAACACAAAATCGACCCCGATCAAAAAAGGTACAAAACCGACCGCCCGCCCTCAATTCGGTCGATCGAGTCGGTTTTCGATCTTTGATATTGACTTTGTAAAATTAAAGAGGAAGTTGCATGGGAAACTATGGTTGTTGAAGTTATCTACAACTCTTTCATTGTCACAAAATATTATATGGCGGTGTAGCCCTGTTGGTGTGTTACATCGGATTTTAGGGTTTGAAAAGCTACCTTTACAAATTACTAACACTTGATTTTATGTTCAAGGGTTTAATATATATACTTAGGTTCGTTTTATTTTTTATTTTTGAAAATTAAGTTTATAAATACTATTTCGACATATAGTTTTCGTGTTTTCTTATTTACTTTATAGTTGTATTTTAAAAAATCAAGTCAAATTTTGAAAACTAAAAAAAGTAGTGTCTAAAAATTTATTTTTATTTTTGAAATTTTGCTAAGAATTCAGGTGTTTTTCTTAAGAAAGATAGAAATAATTGTAGAGAATATGAAGATCATTGTAGAGAAATTGTGAGAAAATAAGTACAACTTTCAAAAATCAAATGGTTATCAAATAGGGCCTATCAAGGTTTTAAATTAAATTTCTTTTGATACGTTGTCATTTCCATTGAATTTTTCATATGTTCGTGGTTTGACATCAATATTAGATGTGAATCGACAATTTCTATTAAAACATAAAAAAATTTGATGAAATATAGCAAAGGTATCAACAAAAATATCGTCAATGTGAATCTAATTATATTTGTGTAACAAGAAATTTAAACATCAAATTGAGTATAACTTAGCAGTTATTGGTATGTACTCTTTTCCATGAGGTAAGAGATTGAAATCGTCCCTCATACCCTGCATTTGTAGCATTAAAAAAATAGAAATTTGAACAATTAAAATGGTGAAGGGTCATTTGTAAATTTGTAAATTTTTATTGATTTTTTATATCTATAATTTCCATAAACATCATTTTCATAAAATTGGAATCTTGACATTTCCATCCATATCAATATTTAAAATTTTAATTTGTTTTAGATTTTTTTTTTTTGTCAAAGTGAGCTCAATTGATGTATACCTCTAACTAATAGATCAGAAGTTCAAATCAACCCAAATTTGTTGAACTAAAAGAAAAATGGTTTAGATTTTTTTCTGTTTGGTTTCTAACTTTTTAGAAGTTTTAATTTCATACTTTTATGTATGGTTTAAATTGATGAGAGAATGGTCATGTAATGAAGTACGGTTTAAATTAATGAGAGAATGACTATGCAATGTCAAAATATACTGAAGTGGAAATATTTTATAATTGAATTTGATGAAATAGACATACTACTTATTCATAGATTTTTTTTTAAAAAAAAGATCCATTTTGTATAACAAAATTACAGGCTAGTACAGGTTGTTCCAAGTTGTATTATAATTTTACAAATCAAACACAAGCTAGCTCCCACAAATCCTCTCTTTGGTCTTAAGTGAAATCCATGTTCTCAATATTCAAGCTCTATTGTTCAAAAACAGGCTAAATTCTAGAAAATACCCCTAAGTTATGAGGTTTGTGTCAATAATACCCCTAAATTTTAAAAAGTTTCAAAAATACTCTTGAACTTTCAAAAGTTTCATCCATGCCGTTAAGTTTTGGATGAAAACCATTAAAATTTTGTTTAAAAAATACCCCTGAACTTTAAAAAATTTAAAAAATAGGGGCACTTGCATGAATAACAAAAAAATATATAAATATTGCACTCATGTCACTCCTTAAATCAATTTGCAAAAATAGCAACAAAAAAAGACCCAACCCAAAAGGATGACGTGCAAAGTAAAAAATACCCTTATATTTTTCGCGCGCGTTTTTCAATTTGAAGTATATTAATAGCCTATCAATAGTTTATCAAAAACATACTTATCAATAGTCTATAAAAAACATACTGATGATGTACTTATGATATACTATTGATATACTAATGATATACCTAAAATAATATACTATTGATATGATACTGATATACCAAATATAAATTATATCAGATATACTACTGTATCTAAAAAACTATTGCTAGATTTACAAATACCTTCTTCGTGTTGTTCAATATCGAGAAAATCAATAGTCTATCAACAATAGATCTAATATAGCAACGATATATCTAACAAAAAAATAACTGCATAAGTGATATACTACTAATTCTGTTGATTTCACTAATATTAAGTATATGTCAATGTGATATACTACTGATATACTTTATTTAGTATATCAACATTATATCACAAATAGGGATTTATGTTTGATAGTGATTTATGCTGACATACTTTATTCAGTAATATTAGGTATATCAATGGAATCTCAAAATTTATTGCTAGATTTACAAATGTTCTCCTTGTTTTTTTCAATATCGAGAAAATAAGTAGCTTATCAATAATAGATATGATATACCAATGATATATCCAACCAAAAAGTAACTACATGAATGATATGATATCTGTGTCACTAATATTAAGTATATATCAGTGTGATATACTAACGATATACTTTATTTAATATATCAACGGTATATCACAAATGGTGATTTATGCTTGACAGTGATTTATATTGATATATTTTATTCAGTAATATTAAGTATATCAACGAGATCTCAAAAACTATTGGTAGATTTGGAAATGTCCTCCCGTGTTTTTCAATATCGAAAAAATCAATAATTTATTAACAATAGATCAGATATACCAATGATATATATAACCAAAAAATAACTAATAGTCGTTGATTTCACTAATATTAAATATATATCGGTGTGATATACTACAAAAATATTTTATTCAGTATATCAACGATATATCACAAATAGTAATTTATGCTTGATAGTGATTTATGATGATATACTTTATTCAGTAATATTAAGTATATCAACGGGATCTTAAAAGCTATTTGTAATGTCCGACATTTCAGGTAGAGTAAATTTCAGGTTATGCTTTTAAATTTCAGGTTTGAATTCATAATTTAAAACCAAATTGGATTGTTATATCTTATTGTGTGAGATGTGTTATTGTATAGAGTATATCACTAATATACTATTGATATATGTATATGAAGTTATTTAAGAGTATTTCCGTAACTCGCATATGATATGTTCATTTCACTGATATACTAATTATGAACTAAATGTTAGGTATATTAGTGAAATAAACATATTTAAAATGAAGTACATTAGTGATATACTAATATGCAAAATATCTCTAATTTGCTACGGATATATAGAAAGTATATCACTCTAAATGATACACCTAAAAGAAGGGTATCCGTAGTATATCAATAATATACTATTAACATACATCGTTTTAGGTATATATTGGTATATAAAAATAAAGTATATCAGATATACTTCTGATATACCAATATAAAGTATATTAGATATAATTATGATAAACCAATATAAAGTATATCAAATATATTACTGATATACCTACTGCTACACCAATGAGGGTAAATTTGGAATAATAAAAAAACAGAAATCAGATTTAAGAAAATTTGCTAGATTTGCAAATCTAAAAAATCATAACTAAGTTTTCAAATATGCTAACATTTTGTGCTACCCATTACAATTCTCCTAAAAAATACCCCTAGCCTTAAAAACAACTTAAAAAAAAATATTTACCATTAAGTTTTTATGGAAAACGTTAAAATGAATTCTCAATGGTTGATCAATCACACTTTCGTCTCCAGATTTTTTATTTTTCATTTCATCAAGATTAACACTTGAATTTAAAGTTCATTTGTGATTTTGTGTTTGATTTAAACTTCTAGGTTTTCCTGAAGCAATCATTAATATACTATTAAACTTGGACATTTAAGACGAGTTACAATTAACAATACAACTAGCTGCTAAAAAATACTAGCTAGATGAAGCTAGTGTGCAATAACTTTTATGTGTTAGTGTTGCGTAAAATTATTCAAAATTGGGGGTGGAGGGATTCAAACTCATGACCTCTTAGTCATGAATCATACTTAATGCCATTGTCAATTGAGCTATGCTTTTGTTGGCTAGTGTATAAGAATGTTAGAGTATCATATTCTAGTTCACTTAATTACCATGAATATAATCACCCAATTTATTTAAAGAAATGGAAAGATGAATAAGAGCAATACAAAATAAAGACATAAAATAAATGGTGAAGAAAACAAAGGAATTAATTTCATCAATCAGATAAATGATTTTAATAAATTAAACAACCAAGATTGACATGCAAATAATCCATAAGTAAGGAAGAGAAAAGTAATAACTGTCTTTTACGAACAAAATTAAATACCTCTAGTTCACTTAATTACTATGAATATAATCACCCAATTTATTTAAAGAAATGGAAAGATGAATAAGAGCAAAACAAAATAAAGACATAAAATAAATGGTGAAGAAAACAATCAGTCCTAAGGAATTAATTTCGTCAATCAGATAAATGATTTCAATAAATTAAACAACCAAGATTGACATGCAAATAAGCCATAAGTAAAGAAGAGAAAAGTAAAAACTGTCTTTTACGAACCAAATTAAATATCAAGGGTATTATTGAAACATTTTTTTTAAGTTTATTAAAGTCATGAGTACTTTTGAAACAAAATTTTAACGGGTTGAATCCAAAACTTAACGACAAAGATACTTTTGAACTTTTTTTAAAGTTCAAGAGTATTTTTGAAACTCATAGTTTATGGACATTTTTTAAAGTTCATGAGTATTTTGTAAACCCATAATTTATGGACATTTTTTATAATTTAGCATTCAAAATAAAATAGGAAGATGGAAGAAATAAGGGGGAATTGAAGATAGAGACCCAAAGAGGAGGGAGAAATGATTTAGTACATTGAAATAATGTCTCGCTCGATTTTCAAAATTTATGAGAGAAATTATGTTTAATAATTTTTTAAAAAAAATGTGAAGCAAAAACAAGTTGTTGATTGTTGATGTCAATAAAAATGCAGAGGTTTCGACCTACATCAATATTTTTGAAAAAGATTATAAATATAAAAAATATTTAAACTAAAAATAAGCATTTTACCGTTTTTGAAACAAGTTTAAACTTCTTATCACTAATACTATACAATAATGATATTTTGCTAATATTTTAGTTATATTTTGTCAATAGTTTATGATACCATGAAAATATCGACTTACTTTTTATGTACATCTGGAAATATTTAAAATCTTAAGCAAAAAAAAGTAAATTTTGAGAGGAACTAAAAAAGAAAAAAAAAAAAAAAGAGAGGACGCTAAGAGAGAGAAAGATGAGAGAAAGGACTCGCCTCTTACAAAAAAAAAAAAAAAAAAAGAAAGAAAGAAAGAAAGAAAAATATAAAAATAATTAAATATTTATTCGTTTGCTACACCTACATTTTTTTTAAAACAGTTTGCTACATGCACCTACATGATAAACAAGTAAATTGCCTATTAATGTCATGTCAGCACAATTTCCAAGTCTTATATCAATATGTAACCTTTTCTTTTTTGAAAAAAATATCAATATGTAACTTTTTTGTTTTCCTTTTCTCCTTTTTAGTTAACATTAACATTTGAATGGGTCTAAAATATTCCAAATGTATCATATTGTTAAACTATTTGCATATATGACAAATTTTCATTTAAATTACTAACAAGGCTACACATGTCTTTAGCCCAAATGAAAATTGGGATTCATCTTACTTCATTTCTTCTTCAAACTATCTTTGATTTTTTGTAAGTTTTTGTGATTTCTTCTTCCTTTCTCCGTCATTTAGTTCGATGGACATCGATTGAACCTAGGTTTTTAGTTGACCGGCTAAAAATTCTAGGTTCAATTGATGTCCAATGTTCAACATTTTCTACATGCATCGTTTCTCTCTTCTTATTGAAATTACTTATAGACTTCTATCACTATCATTGGAAGTAGCGCGTCATTGAAGTCTATCACTAATCAAAACATATATGTTAATTGTTGCAATCTAAATTACTAGAATTTTGAATCTTGAATCAACTAGAATTAATATAGGTTAATTTTTATCCTTGAATAAGTTAGGGTGTGTGATTGAAGTTTAACACTAAAATGTTTATTTCATATATTGCTAAGATAAGATTCTATCACTAATAGAAGTCTATCACTGATAGACTCCAGCTGACTATGATAAAAGTCTACTAGCATACTACTTCAAGCTTTACTTCAGTTTTACAATATCTATTAGAGTCTATCACTGGTAGACTCAAATTGTGATAAGAATCTATCAGTGATAGAATATTCTTGATAAAATCTATCAATCTATGTGACGACCCACCCTCGCAGGTATCAGATTTCCTTATTTTATTTTAGTCCAGCAATATTTACACTCTGTCGGTCTGGCAAAATTCATATCCTTCGTAGAGTAAATTATGGATTTTAAGATTTAACACTATTTAATTAGAAGCTTATGAATTTAAGTTCTATTTTACCACCAGAAAATAATTCGATGGCAATTTGGTATTAAGCAATTAGGTCAAAGGGGCAATGCTGGAAATTGAATGAAAAATTGGACAAATAAACCTCTTATAAAAAGAAACCCTAGAAACCCTTCTCTCTTGGCAAACCACACCAACCAAAAGAAACCCTAGATCAGCCATACACGCTATCAACTTCGCGCCTCCAGCCGTCCACGCCACCATCTTCGTGCTTCTAGCCGCCCACACCTTCGGGCCGCAAATGAGACCATCAAGCGGAGGATTTGCCGATCAGCGAACTCGCCAAGACCTGCAGCAACGAACGACTTGAACGGGACGCAGCAGAAAACTCACGATCGGAGAGTCATCGCCGCCGGCTCGCGTTGCAGACCCTCCCTCGCCGGACGTTCGTGCAGATCCACCCTCGACGGCCGGCAAAGCAGCGCCGAAGGCCACCACCTCCGATTTGCAGCCGCCGCCCTCCAACGATTCCAGCAGATCGTTCGGACCACAAAATAATACGTTTCACCTCCGATTTCAAGCAGCCGTCCCAGATCGGGCCACGCCGAATCCGCCATCAACAACAAACGCCGCGCCACCGCGAGGTTCCTTACGCCTAATCGACCGATCTCGTGCCTCCTCAATTCCTACAAATTTGAACTCGCAAATGTGTGAGCTACTCGATACATTCCGGATTTGAGAGAGATTTACACACTGACTTATTGGATATTAAAGCATTATTTTGGAGACTTGAGTTACTGTTTGAACACATCTTTTAGGGACCAAGTTTAGAGCGGAGTTGAAGGCCAAACATCAAGGTGAACTAAGGAATATTCGGCCTACACGTTGAGCTTGAGGTAAACGGGACATAAATTCTCAAAGAACTTAAATTAAGTACCTATACGATTATGAAATTGGAGTTATGCTCGGAGTGTAATTTCGGGAATTATGTGTGAAACAGGTTCTACAAAAGAAGCGTATTCAAAGAACTAAGGTTAAGGTTGGAGTTAGAATCTAAGCTAAGGTAAGGGTTCTTGTGCCGAACTTTTCTAAATGGGATCAAAGAAAACGAATTTCATTATTTTATGCGAAAATAGTTCGTTATTTTATGTGAAAATAGTCATTATTTTATGTGAGAGCCTATCTTCATTATCTTCATTATTTTATGTGAGAATATTTCGAAAGTAGTTCATTATTTTATGTGAGAGTATTTCATTATTTTATGTGAGAATATTTCACTATTTCATGCGAAAGTTTTCTGTTATTGAAGGTACGAATCGATCATGCTTAAAAGTATTATCTTCAATATGTTGTGAAAAGTCACGATTTGCATGTCAGTATCACTGTTTCATGATATGTGCATTATAGTCACGATAGAAGATGGGACCTCATGCATGTTATGTATGTCATGAAATGATTTGAATTAGAATGTGGAAATTGGTCTCCTGAGTTCATTGTATGCACGGTCAAACGTGCATTAGAGACCCTATGGGTCAAAGCTTATAGGGGTCTGTGAGGGACTCAATTCTTACAGGGGTCTGTGAGGGACTCAAATTCTTATAGGGGTCTGTGAGGGACTCAAAATGAAATGACTCAGGGCGACCAATTGGCCACTTAAATTAAGAGTAAGTCACACGTGTCAGTCACGATTGATATGAGAAAGCCCTAGGTCCCACATATGAATATTTCGACCAAGTTTAAAAGTCATGATTGTATGTGTGTGCATGTCCCAAAACCTCGGTAGCGAGGTCACTTACTGGGTATTGTATTACAATACTCACCCTTTCATTTAAAATGTTTTTCAGGTAAGGCCAAGGACGTACGGGGCGAGTGACGGAGGCGCGTTGTCAAAACCATGGGGAAAGTCATGATTTCCGCATTTTTCATTTATAACTGATGTTGTTGTTAAAAGATTTCGAAGTTTAAATTTTATTTCCAGGATTTTAAGTAGGCCAACTTTAAAATGTTATTTCCAATGTTTTGACGCTTTCTTTCGGGATCCCTAAAGATATTTGGATATTTTGCCAATTTAAAGATTGTTTTATGTGTTTTTGGCCTAAAAATGCATGCATGTTTAGTAGTGTCTCTAGGAACTATAATCACCAAAATCTAGGGCATTACAATCTATTTCATGTATTGCATTCTATCATAGTCTATCACTAATAGAACTTCTAATTGTGATAAGAGTCTATCAGTGATAGAAGTTTATCAATGGTAGAATTCTAACTGCAATAAGAGAGTCTGTTAGTGATTGAAGTCTATCACCGATAAAAGTTTATCAACCTACTCCAAGCCTTCCTTCAAAATTGTATTTGTGACACCCGAGGAAAAGGGGTACATGAATGAATCGAGTCCACGTCTGAATGAGAGGGATCCTAAGGAAATTAAAGTATGGTACACGAGGAAGAGGGGTACATGAGAATGACCATGAAGATATGAAAGTACAGTTGAGAAGGGCTTAAAAGAATTGATAACTACTACCTATACCAACAAGGTGCACCTTCCTTTTCGGTGGCTCAATCATAGGAACTCCAAAGTTAAGCGTGTTTGGCTTGGATCAATTCTATGTTGGGTGACCTCCTAGAAATTTTCCTAGGGAGCATGTGAGTGAGTCAATCTTTCGGATAGAGTTCTAACTGTGATAAGAGTTTATTATAGATAGAAGTCTATGACCGATAGATTATGAACAGTGATAAAAGTCTATTAGGCTTCATTCAAGAGTAAAAAAAGAATTAAAAAAATGTAATTTAAAATATTTTCTATATTTGCAATTTTTTTTAAAAAAAATATTATATTTGCAAATAAAAATCCATATTTTGTTATCCATTACAATTTTTCTAAAATTTGTGTTAAATGCGCTAGTATTGTAAACATATGTAATGTAAATGCCCATTCCATATGTCATTTGATACCCATGCCAAGTGACAAATACCCCATGGTCAAAGTGTCTTCAATGTGTCTAATTTTTACCAACGCTTAGTGTCCAAATGTACCAACTCATCCTTGTCAAATTGCCTATAAATAGTGACATTTGGTGGATCATGAAAGACATTACAATTGGTGAAATTCTCTCCAATCTTCTCGCTTTTCTCCCACTTTCTTCAATTTCACTTGTTTTTTTAATTTTCCATAAATTTCCACTTTCTTTCTTTATATTATATATATCCATAATAATAATAATAATAATAATATATTATTATTATTATTATAAATATATTATATTAATATTTAAATATTGGTAAAATTATACCCGATTTCTATTTTATTTTTACGACAACTAGAAAATTTTAATAATATGAAGAAAAATGAACTTTTATGGACAGATTCTAAAGATAAAAAAAAATGAATTATTTCAAAAGAAAATAAATAAATAAAGAATTTGAAAAGCTAAATTAACTGCACAGAAAACTGTTGAAGTTAATAAAAGTAATAGGCTAGGATTTTTAAAAAGAAGAGAAAAAAATTGGAGATAAGTATTTTTTTTTAATTGATTGCTAGAAGTTGTTTGTCGATTTCGAGCTTCAACTTTAAGGGGTGGGTAAGCAACACTATTTATAGGTGGCTTTCAAGAGTACTAGGTTTTCATTCTTAGGCAGAGATTTTAGCAAGAAAAATTTGCAAATTCATGTTTTATATTAATCAATAGATTAATACCCTAATTAAGGCTTCCTAATCTCTTTCCTTTGCCTCACTAGCTTGCTAAGGGGTTAACATCTTTAACATTTTCAATACCAAAATTCAAGAAAGAGTTAAGTTTGACTTTGGTTAAATATGATCATGTGAGTTAAAGTATTTTCTTCTTCTTATTCTCTTAAAATCCATAATTTGAGGTGTTGAAATTAGTATTTTTTTTTCACTATTTTCATCTTCCTAGATCAGATGAAAATGGCTTCTACTTGACTTTGTTAACTAATATTCATGCTAATTTTTTCCTTTAAAGATAAAAGTTTAGCCTAGTGAACACGCTTGGAATATAATTACATGTCATATTTTGGTTCTAGTTGAGTCGAATTACTTTTAGAAAAGTTAGAAAGGAGGGTGACTCATAGTTATAGGATAGGGTGACTCTAAACACCAAATTTGTTCGAGATAATAGACTATGATTTTAAAAGGGAGAATAAAACTTGGGGAGAATTTCTTCTATTGAGTGTTCCAATTGCTTATTTTGGAGTCTAAATTAGATGGTTCAAATCTTCTAGACCCTCTCAAAATTAATAATGGTCCTAGAGAATAATTACATATAATTCAAATATATCAATCAATCTCTTGAAAATCCACAAGTTTTCAAAGAAAAAAAACAATAACAAAATCCTAAAAATCATCTCATCTAGTTCCTTAAAATTAACTTACATCTTATCTTACAAAACTGCAAACCATAAAATCTAAACCTAAGGATTCTTTCTTTCAATTATTCATGTCTATTCCAATCCTACACTGCAACAAATTCTCACATCGTCAATCAATTTGTTTTTGGAATTTAATAAATAATATTCTATACGATAAGTCGTGATTACTCGTTGATTTAATCAAATATAAGCATGAAACCTAATTGCTACGTTTTGTTTCTAGTATAGCTCAATAAATCAGAGCGCATTAATTCTCATCCTAAAAGTCGATGATTTAATCTTCCAACCTGCTATTGTTAAAAAAAAAAAACAATGGCTAAAAAACCGCAATCACAAGAGTTATAATTCTAATCTCAAACACCAAAAATAAAATAAAATAAATAAATAAACACAATTCAAAAGTAACAACAGTTCCAACTTCTGATTCTGAACAAAAGAGATCAATAATTCACCAAACTTTCAGAACCGATATACATTGATCATACAGTTTATATCTCAAAGACTAACCCAAAATTAAAAAGTTGATGCCACAAAAGAGCTTAGAGTTTTAAATCTAAGAGCACGGCGGCCGGAATCTAACTCCGGGCAAATACCTTGAAACAAACTCTCGAGCCAAATATTGAAGATCACCATCTTCATCCATCTCTTGCTGATCAATTGGGTTCAGAAAGCTGCTTGTCGTTTCATTACAAGCTAGCTGCGTTTCGAGGGGGTCAAGGAACATTGGAACGTTAGACAAAAACCCCATGTCGGAGCTCGGTGTCGGTTCCGGGAGCGGTGCGTAGCGACCGGTCGGGGATAGGCTGTGTAACGGCGGCGGTAACAGCCGCTGCAAGGTGGAAATTTTGGCCTGAATGTATGCTATTTCTGCTTGCAAATTCACTACCTGTGATGAACATTGATATGAATTAGGGTTAGGTGTACACATTGGCCATATAGTGTGTTTTTGGTTTAGAACATTACATCACACTCTTTGAAAGAGATAGAAATGTTTTAGAGTTAATTCAGTAAATTTCTAGTTAGTATGTTTATTTCGGGAAATAGTTTTTGGATTGTATTTGAATTAATAAATCTCGAAAGTGAAAAATTTTGAAAATTAATAACACGTTTCTAAGGTCTCGTTTGATAACCATTTTGTTTTTGGTTTTTAGTTTTTTAAAGTTAAGCTTATTTTCACTTAATTTCTCTACAATAGAGATCATCTCCTTTAAGTAAACATTTGAACTCTTAGCTAAATTCTAAAAGCAAAGTCAAATTTTTGAAAACTACTTTTTTTAGTTTTCAAAAGTTAGCTTGGTTTTTGAAAACATAGGTACAAATTAGATAAAGAAGACATATAAACTCATTGATAGAAGAGTCTTTTTAGGTTAAATTTCAAAAACTAAAAACCAAAAATAAAATAGTTATCAAATGAGACCTAATGTTTTCAAATTTTAAATTTGCTACCAAATCCATTCAAAATCAGTTAACACATGTAATTTAACTATGTCTTCCATGAGATCTTTTGTTTTCAAATTCATGATTTTAATTCGCTAGGTTGGTAGTTATTTTACATTCTTAGTTCGAAGAGTTTTGAAATATGGTTAAAAGCATTATTATTTAAGATGGAGTAAGATGGTATTCACTATATATTAGACTTGGTTAATATTTTTTTCTAAACTCTAAGTTGGATCAAATTATATACCAAGCAAGAGATGTTCAATATAAATTATTTTCTCTCTTTCAGTTCTTATAAACATTTTCAAGCTTCCTTAAGAACTCCATGAACATACAATTAATCATATTATATCACTTCTTTTTAGGGGAACGTAAACGAAAGAAATGGGAAAGAGAACCTCAAATGTCACACATCCATCAAACCTTTGGTAATTTATATCTCGAGAATTACAAATTAAATGAAATACTATTTAAGAACAAAACAAAATTTAAAACGAACGACTTGAAACTTTAACGGAAGATTCCTTTCTAACTTACCTTAAAATGCAAAACTAACACGCGTCTTTATTTAAGATAATTGTGTAAATATATGTATGCATGTATGTACACGTAGAAATGTTATAAACGTATATACGTGTCATTAAAGATTTGGCCAAATTGTTAAATCGCTTTTGGGGACAAACATTAGACCATAAAATGACAATAATAGAGTTGATGTTGTAGGAAAACATATCAAGCAAGCAAAAGATTGCAATAAAACTACTCATAAATTTAAAGAAAGTAATTCAATATTTAAATTAACTTTAGGATTTGCAAATTTATAACTTCAATCCAATCCATAAGGAAAAAGAAAAGGATCAATCTCTGGACTGTTACAATCAAAATTATTAGATTGTAATAAAATTAAGTTCTTTGAGTAAACGTTTTGTTTTCAAAAATGAATTTTTTGAAGTACTAATTAACAACGCTAATGTCTAAAAACTAAAAGCAAAGAAAATTTAAAAAATTTCTAACTATAAAAAGTGTTTTTTTTTTTAGTATGGGAAGAGAACCAAAGAAATGATTAGCCAGCAAAAAGCTTATCTTTTCTTTTTTTCTTGGAAAAATACAAATAAAATTAAACTAAGCAAAGGATGATTTTTTAAAACAAAATGGTTATAAAGAAAAGGATAAATATGCGAAAGTCAAAATCTAGAAACAATTTTTTTTTAAAAAAAAAAAATTCTCGAGCAGCTAAAATTGTTTGCTTAGTAACTTCGGCAAGCAACACTAAATATAAACCAGCCGCCACTTCTGTCTTCTGTCTCTCTCTCTTTCAAAACAACTATTTCAAATAGTTTGACAAAAATTCATTGGAAAATGGGACACAGTTAAGTTTGAGCCAAAAAAAAAAAAAAAAATACAAACCCTAATGAGTTTTTTTTTTTTTTCTCCTAGAAATGTAAGTCGCCATGGTTTTCAAGCAAAATACAAACTGATTAATTATTTGAGAGTTAATTACAACTGAAACCCTCAATCAAAAAACTCTTTACAAATCGTACTAAAAGAAAAAAATTCTTTACAAATTAAATCATTTTTATTCTTTTGAATCCCTCTAGTTTCCTCTTTTTACATTCAAACACAAATCTTTTCACCCACACACAAAAAAAAGAAACCCTAAAAATGGAGTATATAGAAGGATGCTAAACCACCATTAAATTATACCCAAAATTGATAACAAGTTAACTTACTCTTGACAGTCTCCCGAAAATAAATATGATCTATATTAATTGAGAAGAAAATGACATATAATTTTCTTTTAAATACTATGTTAAATTATCATTAGACTTTGAAAACTTAAGACAAAAAATTACAGTAAATTAAATTTTGGGAACTAACCTGCTGCTGAAGGGAGAAGATATGGGCGACGCAACCATAGACGGGGTCTCGAACCCTAGCAAGAGCTTCAAAACAAAGAGTAATGCAAGCATCTAGACGCTTAGGAGGCGGGAGGCGGAGGAGGAGCTTGGAGGCATTGCTAGCTCCAAACACCTTATGCACGGCGGCGAAGTGGGCGGCGCCTTGGTCCGAGTCGAAATAGGGCGCAAAAATGCATCCTTTCACACATTTTCTCCTCAAAAACTTGCACGCGCCGCACGGTCCTCCGCCGTGGTGGCCGCCGCTGCCGCCACCGCCGCCACTCATCTCACCCTCTTGAGGTGGGATTTGATGTTGTTGGCCAATTCTATGGCTGTGGGTCATATGAAAAGGGTAATGGTTTTTTTCTTTCTTTCTTTAGATTGAAAGTTTGATGAAATTTTCTATGTTGGATTTGTGTGTGTTTTTGGTTTGAGTCTTAAAGAGGAGGGCAAGTTGAAGGGCAGCTGCTTGCGTGAAGCAAACATATAGACACCGAGTGGTGACACAAGCAAACTTGTTAACCCTCTCAATGGATTCCACGTGGACATACACATCTAATCCTAATTTTGAAGTTTTTTTTTTCCAAATTTTAAATATCCCATCAAATCTTCTCTCTTTTCTCTTTTCCCTTCTCTTCTTTTTTTTTTTTCGCTTTTGTCTTTTCCATTTCTTCATCCATCCCTCTCTTGTGTGTTAGAGAAGATCGATAGAGAAAATGGACTAGGTTTCATCATATGTCAGTGTTTATGGCTATTTAGGGGGTATTTGGAGCACCGTTTCAGAATTTAAGCACTTGGAATCGAAACCTTGAGCGGTCGTTTGGTGTAAGGTTTTGTGAATGAGAATGGGTAAAAGTTTTAAATCTCCTTGTTTGAAACAAGGTTTGTGAGCATGGGCATGAGTATCACCTATTCTCATGCATCACTTTTTCCCATGATAGATGAGTTTTCTATACCCTTCAAGAATGATGGGTTTTCTTTATACCCATTCATCTCTCTCTTTCTCTCTCTTGTTTATTAATATCTCTCTCTTCTTTATTACATAAAAATCTGATAACATTCCTATGTAGAACCAAACACAGTTATCTTATTCTCAGACATTTATTATTCTCAGACATCTTATTCCCAGACATCTATTGCCCAAGGGCATCCAATAAAACCTTAAACCAAACGACCTCTGAACGGTTTGTTGGAAGGGTTTCGAACCCTG
Source organism: Trichosanthes cucumerina (assembly GCA_036507285.1). Taxonomy (NCBI): domain Eukaryota; kingdom Viridiplantae; phylum Streptophyta; class Magnoliopsida; order Cucurbitales; family Cucurbitaceae; genus Trichosanthes; species Trichosanthes cucumerina. Next base: position 71,370,517 of record CM071840.1, on the reverse strand, counting down.
GGAATCAGAAAACGGTGTTTGGTATGCAGTGTTTGATGTCTGGGAATTAGCGAAACAATGTTGGAATAAGCGAAACAAAACTATGAGGTTGTGTTTCAAACCTATTAGGTTTTTTAACACAGTGACCCAAAAAACGTTTTGAGTTTAGATTCCAAAAACATTTAAATCCAAGATGGTGCTCCAAACGTTTTGGGTTCGGAATCAAATCTATTACTGTCTCTGATTTCTTTGAACTTGTTCTATGCAAGTGATGAACATATTCACTAATCTATATTATCAATCTTTATGTGCTAAAAAGTACGTATAAAAAACCTAAACTTACCGAAACAAACATTCTTATTCAATGGTAGTTTAGAGCAAGAGATCCAATGTTTAAATTTTTGTATGCTATTTCCTCTCAAATTCATAGTGATAATTAACCATGGTTGTGTTGAGTTTTGTTCTAAATTTAATTATTTTGGCCCCGAACCTAGAGGAAAGGAAAATGTTAAAAGTAGATTAAGCTTAAGCTTTTGAGTTGATTGATAGTTTTAATGGGTTATCTAACTTCATGTCTATGAAAATTTTGATTGTGACTAATATTTATAGTATGAGTGCTAGCAAAGTTCCATTTTGACTAGAGAAAAAAAGAGATTCATGGTATAGTGAGAACAATTATCTCTATTGGTATGACAATTTTGAGAGAAACCAAAAACAAAGTTATGAGACTTTATATTCAAAGTGGACAATATTAAAGTATTGTGGCTATGTCTAAGGTCGTTGTCCTTATCATATAGTCATTTGTTTGGTTTTAGATAAATTTAATTTTGAGTCCCATTTTAGTGTTTTGTGATTATATGATCTTCATTTTACAAGTTCATGAAATTCTTGATTTATTTCTTTCCAATTAATATTGATTCATGAAATTCTTGATTTATTACTTTCTAATTAATATTGATAAATTACTCTGAGTAGTTAAATTTTTTATTCCTATTTTAACATTTTTTTTATTATCTCCATTCAAATTTCTAAAAATTCTTATTTTGAGTTTTTTTTGTAGTTCAACAATATCATGGGTAAGAGGATTGGAAAATTTGACCTCTTAGTTAATAATATATTTTTAACTAATTAACCTATGTTGAGGTTGACATCCAAATTTTGAATATAATGGCCCCTTTACACTTCAATGTAATTGTATTGTGTTGGTAAATATTTCAATTAATTAGGAAGTTACTCATTCATGGTTATCAAAATTAAGAAAATGTTGGTTTATATTTTAGTTGATTTTTTTCCATTTTAGTTGAGAGTATAATGTTTTAATCATATTTCGAGTATAATGTTTTAATCATATTTCGATAAGCACAAGTTAACATATCTTAGTTAATTGATCATGTCTATCTAGTTCCATCAATTCAAACAAATTTCAAATTAACAATTAGGGTTTGAATCAATTTTAATTAAAATTGGACTTAGCTAGCTAGCTTCCACCCATTATATTATCATATTGTTGCATTGGTTATTAATTAATTGGAGGTTACCTAATAGAGGTGGTTAAAAAGAAGAGGAAGAGAAGAAAAGGGAGTTAATTTTTTCATATTCCAAGAAATGTGTTTGTGGACTAAAATCTTGACTGAAAATTGCAAAAAATTGCCATTAATGCCCAAAGAAGACAACCTAGGTTGATGACATCTAATTTCACTAATTTGGAGGTTACAATTTTGGTCCATCAAAATAAAAAAATGTTATGGTTGAAGAGAAAATATTTTCTTTTTATTATTTTTTAGTTTAATAAATGTGAGGCTTGAATAAGGTAATAGGTATATATTTTATTTACTTAATTGTGTTTTGAGTTGAAGAAAATATTGAGATGTCAATTTTGTAAAAGGTAGATAATATATTAATGCAAGCATATATTTTCTAAAAAGTAAATCATGGAAAGTTATTTTGATCCATAAATATATTTACACTTCTCAAATAATCAAACATTATAAATGTTATTATTAATAGTCTTATTCAACCTTGAATTGACTAACGGTTAAGACATTTATTTTTGATTAAGAGGTAAGTCGTTCGAATCTTCCAACTCTCTTATATGGTTGAATTAAAAAAAAAAAGCCTTTCTTATCCATGGAAGATCAAAGGTTCAATCATTTACTCTAACATTTATTGAAGCAAAAATAATAATATTAACATAACTTTTTTTTAAAGTTTCGATAACATGTAGGATGAAAACGGAGAATTCGAACTTCTGACCTTTTGACTAAGGTATATGTCTTAACCATTATGGTACAACGAAATAATATTTTGGTCATCATTGCATATATTATTTTTAATTCATTAATATTTATGTTAGAACAAAAAATTTGGGCTCTTAATATTAGTGTTATGAAATATATTTTATTTACCAAACTAACCATAACTCAACCGTATATAATTGACATGTACCATTGATGAAGAAGCTCGAGATTTGAATTTCTCAATCTCAATGTTGTTGAACTAAAACAGAAAAAGGAAAAATTATTGTCTATGGAGTCGAAAGAAAACCAAACCCCAAAAATCATGAGTCATTAATTAATATAGCATTGGTGTAAAGATCCTTAACTGCAAAATTATATACATGTAACGTTGCTATTAAATGAACCTTGCATCATTCAAAAGCTATTAGCGTCAATAATAATCTATTATATCAAACCAACCCACAACTTCATTAAATGTTACATTAAAAAAAATTAATGTACAAATAATCAAAGCATCAAACTTTAATCAATGAGTTGGTTTGAATGTGGCGACTGAAATTGATTATGATCCAAACCTAAAGAAGTCTAATAATGTAACAATACATTCGAAATGGTAGGATGGAACTAGCTAGATCAAATTTACACATGAGATATCCTAGCCCATATACTGTAACGGCCGGTTAAGAAAAAAAAAAAAAAACAAAAAAAAAGGAAACGCGAGAAGCGTTCTCGCGCCGCCCCCCCGTCACCTTCATCTTCTTCTTCCTTCTCCTCCTCTTTCTCCTTCTTCCACCGACGGCAGCACGCCCGCCCCCGCCCCACCCGCGCCCACGCGCGCTACGCCGCTCTTCGCTGCCGCTGCAGACGCGCGCGCCAAGCTCTCGCGCCCAGCGACCCGCCCCACGCACGTTCGCGCGCGCCAGCGCCTCGATCGCGCACCTCTGCCGCCTCGGCCGCCGACGCCCACGCCAGCCACCCACACTCTCACCTCTCGCCGCCCACCACGCGTTAGAAGAGGTGCTCACCGGTGAGTTTTTCCTCAAAACCATTTAGTCTTGGTTCACTTGGTTCGAGCGTTTTTAGATCGGCTCTCTTAAAATGGTTGTTGGTTTTGAATAGATCGGGTCATGGGCATTCCAGATATATTCTCCACGTGTCGCCATTCGCCAGAAAATTCGCCGTTGCCGCCGCCGGATAGGTATAACCGGTCGGCTTTGTTTTCTCGATCCCGTTTTCATTCTCCATGCTTTAGTTTGGTCATTCAATTCAAATTAGTTGTTTATGGTTGATAGAAGCATGTTTTAAGTCGTTGTTTGTTGTTTAAGGGCTTAAACATGTTAAGGAAGTACGAGGAGCTCGGGATCGAAGCCTTCGTCATCTATGTAAATAGACCTTTGGATTAAGCCCCTTAAGTTTTTATTCGATCTGTTTGCATGTGGTAATCTGTGGATTATGTTCAATGCATGAAAATCACATTGTGATGCTTATGTATGAGTTTGGATTCGTGTTGGTATTGCTTGTACTGCTAATGGACTAAGGAAGTAATCTATAGGGGATAAGGGCTTAAGGCTTGAAGATAAGAGTGAGACTCAAAGCCTTTGATCGTACTGAGTTGAGAGCAAACGTTGCGAGTTTTGTATAAACCCTAAATGGGCGAGTGCGGCAAAGAGTGGTTGACCAAACCCATTAGAGGATTACTGTGTTGGGTTTAAGATCGTTTAAGTGTGAAGTGGTCCTTAAAAAGGGCTTGAGGATATGAACCAATGTTTGGTTACAGAGGTTTAGGCTAAGTGTGTCCGTTGAACGTAACGCCTTAAGCCCGACTAGTATTTAAGTTGTTTAGATCACTATAACCATTGAAGGGCGTTTAGGGTGAGCTCTAGGCAACGTTTGTGACCTTTCACCCCCTTGGGATGGTTTTGCGCGAGCTTGCGTTTGACTTTCGAAGGAAGGGATTTTGTGGATTCTTGAAGCGTTGTTTGTAGCCGACTTTATCCGGTAATTGAGCTCATGAGCGAATGAGCTTGTTTGTATACCTTGTGGATTAAACCTCGTGTGTGATAAGTGGTTGGTCCTGTTTGTGAATGAGTTTGCTTGTGTGCGGTTGAGGCACATTTTTCGCTATGCAACGTGTATTGCTCGCATAGTTGTTAGAATGTACGTTCGAGTATGTTTTAGTATTAGTCAGGAGGGTTGTGTCAAGTAACCCCTCAGTCTTGAAACCCCTACCTTACTCCTTGTTTAGGTGACGTCATCCTACGGACTTGTGTGGCGAGGGAACTAGCATGGATTTTGTGTTTGGTGATGTCTTGTGGTGAGCCATAGTAGTCATGGCGACAGGCCCAAGACGATGTTGCTTCGAGGTGAGTCACTATGTGAGTGGCAATAGACTCGGAGTGGGACATAGCTTACGGCGTCTGCGGGCGAGCGTGTCCGGCTATGTCGAATGCTAGTCGTGAGACGTTCTACATCGACGTAAAGCAAGAAGCTGAGTAAACTTGTGTGAGCTTGGGGTAAGGCTAAGCCAGACTTCTAACTGAGCGTGGCCTGACAGTGGATTTGGATAATTTGAGGTGTTGGCCAAAAGAGAGAACCTAGCTAAAGTTGAGACCCTTGAGACTGGGTCGAGGATGTTAGAAATACCTAGATGGAATCCTAAGTAATCTTGCAAAGCGCTGAACCCAACACTTACTAAACCCTGAATTTCACCTGGGCGAGTCAGAACCTCTAGGTTGACGATATATGATAGGCTTGTGAGGCTGGGGTGCACCCCGTTGTGATCGGGAGTGGTTGCTTTCCATGATCCCGAACTAGCTTAGGGGTGATTCCCCAATGGGCGTGTTGGTTACGCACCATACGTACCATGCTAGTGTGTTATGAGAGCCTGGGGTGCGTCCCCGTCGAGATCGGGAGTGGTTGCTTTCCATAATCCCGTGCTGGCTTAGGGGCGATTCCCCATAGGGCGTGTAGGATACGTACCTACTCTGCTCTATGCCAGTGTGTAGTGGCGTGAGAGTTGATTTCTCTCATTGCATCGTCAACCAAAGTTCTAAGACCGAAGGTAGCGCCCGAGTTTTTACCGCAGGAGGGTTCAGGGTGAAGCGTGCTAAGTGTGAGACCTGTGTTGGGGTTGGGTGAGTTTAGAAGACGAGGCTTGTTTGGTTACATGTTAGTTTGTTCGGACGTGAGTGGGTTACTTACTGAGTATTTTTATACTCACCCGTCTACTTTGTTGTTTTTGGTGCAGCGGTGTAGGAAAGCTCGAGGCGCAGGCGAGCGGCATTTACGCACGCACTGTTGAGGCCAGTGGAACCCTTTTCCTTCCCATTTCTCTGGCTTAGAGTTGTCATTTGTCTTTGTCCTGTTTTAGTTTTTGTTTTAAATGTCTGGTCGTGCGACACCTTGTTTTCCACTAGTACTTATTAGTTATTGAGTTCTGTTTTCCGCTGTATGACTGTTGTATCTAAGAGATCGTGCTTTGAAACTCAGTTGTAGCCCAACCCATTTTCATTGTAGTTTGGTGGGGTTGGGCATTCTTGTTTCTTTGAAGTGTTTCTTCCGCTTATTAGGTTCCGGAAAATTTTGGTTTTCTCCTTGCTACGTCGTTATCTTTGCTTGAAATTTCTACAAATAACGGTGTAGAGTAACTTCCCTAACGTGGGATTCGCCTCTAATTTTTTTAGGATCGTTCTGCTTGGTATCAGAGTTTTAGGTTCTAGATTTTGTAGACTCGCTCACATCGTGAGCATCCTGTTCTTCACAGCCTCTCACAGGGAAGTCGTCTCGTCGTTGCCAGGTTTGATATCTGTTAACTAATTAGTAAAGTAGATACTAATGTGTTTGCTCATCTTACTGTTCTTGCATTCTTATGCATTGAAGTCGTCTGATCCTGCTCTTAAAAGTGAGTAGTCCTGAGGTGTTTGCTTGTTAGCTGAAATTTCAGGTGAATGGTTCGTGGAAGGCCATCTACCGACAGGCGTGGTCGGGGTGGTCGCAGAGGTCACAATCGTAGAGGCCATTGACAGTGTCTAGTAGTAGATCCATTCTTGGCCACGTGGTTGTGTTTTGTCCGTTTAGTGATTGGTCGCTCGTTGGAAGTGGCCTTGTTTTTGTCTTGGAAGTGAGTGACTTCGATGTGATTCTAGGTATGAATTGGTTGGCTCCGATGTGGTTCCAAAGGTGATTTTGACCCTAAAGGTAAGCCTGATGGTTGGCTAAGGAACTTGGGCCTTCTTGACAAGTATGACAGCTTGAGAAACGAGACAGGGGGGCGTGTCGATAGTCCCACTTGATCGGTGTGCGGATGTATCTCTCAAGGATTCACCGGTATACCTCTAGTCGGGAGGTGGATTATAATATCACGTTGGGGCGGACACACGCCCTATCGGAAGCACCATGTCGAGTTACTTTGCCGAGTTAGAAGAACTCGAGGCCCGGTTGCGGAGCAACAAAATTCTCCAAGATCGTTTGTCACTCGAGTTTGCCGCAAGAGAGAATAAGGAAGTAGGACATTCGAAGACAACGGTCAAACCCAAGTTTGGACATCACGATTTGTCGTGGCGTCGTTCGGTTTGACAAACGTTGACCGCCTTTGTGGATCGGGCAAATAAAGTGTTTAAGAGTTATTGGACGCCTTCCGTGCTTGTGTTTATTGATGGCATCCTTGCCCACTCGAGGTCGAGTGAAGAATATGAGAGCCATTTGAGGGAAGTCTTGGTTACTTCGAGGAGGAACAGGTTGTACGCTAAGTCCTCCAAGTGCGAATTTTTGTGGAATCAAGTGTCCTCTCTAGGGTACATTGTACCTAAGGGAGATTCTAGTAGGCTCGATAAAACTGGGAGTGGTTTCAGAATGGCCTCGACTCAGCCGGGCCGAGGGTTGCGCTTTGGCCCTAGTTGGTTTTACCGACACTTCATGAGAGGCCTCTCCATTTTGGCTACACCTCTCACCTAGTTGGCACGAAAGGAGAATGCTCTCGTGTGGAGTGGCGCGTGTGAGGCGAGTTTCTAGGTTTTGAATCGAGGTTGTTCTCGGTGACCCGGTACTCATGGTGCCTGTTGGTTTAGGAGTTTTCGTGGCATACAGTGGTGCTTTCAAGAAGGGTTTGGGTCGTATTTCTGATGTAGAAGGAGAAGTTTATTGCCTATGTCTCCCGCCCGTAGAAGGCCTAGAAGCGGATTTATTCGACCCATGACTTGGAACTAGTTGCTGAAGGCTTTATTTTGAGAGTCGGTGGCACTATTTTTGCGCTGAAGAGATTACAGATGTATTCAGATCCCCAGAGCTTGGAATACTTGGTTATTCTGAAGGAACCAAGCAAGAGACAACATAGATGATTGAGCGAGTGAAGGATTTCGAGATCGAGATCTGTAGCCTATAGGGGTACCGCAGTGGAAATGGAAAGAGATGGCGATGGGTTTCATTTATGGCCTTCCCTGAACGATTCAGATTCACAATGATTCGAGTAACCATGGGCGGAGTTGACTAAGTCGATGCATCCCCTTCAGGGAAACCGACCTATACAAATGGAAAAGTGGGTGAAGTCGTTTAAGAAGAGTTGGTCGGGTTGCACGAAGTTCCGCTTAAAACAGACTTCTTGGCGGGGACTCCCGTTTCGCATCTAGTTTTTGTTGGACCTTCAGAGAACCTTAGAGGTCGAGTGTAGTTTCAGCTTTGATGTTCCAACCCCAGATAAGCGAGTAGACCGAGGGGTTTGAATCAAATCATAGAGGACATGCTTCAAGCTTGAGTTTTGGGAGTTTACAGGTAGTTGGGTTATGCATCTTCATTTAATGGAGTTTGCTATAACCACAACTACTAAGCATCGTTAGGTATGACGCCTTTTGAGGTCTGGTTTGGTAAGGATGTACGTTCCCAGCGTTTTGGGGCGAGTTTGGTGAGTGTAAGCTCTAGGAACCCGAGTTGGTCCAAGTTACAAATGAGGCCATGCACGATGTGTTCCGCGTGTCGTTATTGCGAGGCTAAGTGTCAGATGCATCTCATGTTAGATTTTGAGCCATTGTGGGTCGATCAGGACTTGAGCTACGAGGAGAGATCAGTGGAAAACTTAGCTCGTGAGAAGAAGTGTCGAAGAGTAGAGATATTGACCTTGTCAGGGTTTTGTGGCAAAACCATCAACTTACGGATGCTGGTTGGGAGCTTGAGAGCGAGTTGAGTTCTAACCAGCCTGAGTTGTTCGAGATTTAGCTACTTTCGAGGACGAAAGTTCTTAAGGTGGGGAGGATGTAACGGTCGGTTAAGAAAAAAAAAAAAAAAAAGGAAACGCGAGCAGCGTTCTCGCGCCACCCCCTCCCTCCCCCCCCGTCACCTTCATCTTCTTCTTCCTTCTCCTCCTCTTTCTCCTTCTTCCAGCCGACGACAGCCCACGTCCGCCGCCCGTCTAGCCTAGCCTGCGCTCGCGCCGCGCCGCCACGCCACGCGCACGCACGCCGCGCTCCTCGCCTGTAAGCCCCGCGCCCGCAAGACGTCCGCGCGCCTAACGCCTCGGCCACGCGCACCTCTGCTCGCCGCCGATCGCCCGCCCACCCACACACCTCACTCACCTCTCACCGCCCTTGGCCGCCGCGCCAGTTAGAAGAGGTGCTCACCGGTGAGTTTTTCCTCAAAACCATTTAGTCTTGGTTCAATTAGTTCGAGCGTTTTTAGATCGGTTCTCTTAAAATGGTTGTTGGTTTTGAATAGATCGGGTCATGGGCATTTCAGATCTATGCTCCACGTGTCGCCATTCGTCGGAAAATTCGCCGTCGCCGCCGCCGGATAGGTATAACCGGTCGGCTTCATTTTCTCGATCCCGTTTTCATTCTCCATGCTTTAGTTTGGTCATTCAATTCAAATTAGTTGTTTATGGTTGATAGAAGCATGTTTTAAGTCGTTGTTTGTTGTTTAAGGGCTTAAACATGTTAAGGAAGTACGGGGAGCTCGGGATCGAAGCCTTCGTCATCCATGTAAGTAGACCATTGAATTAAGCCCCTTAAGTTTTTATTCGATCTGTTTGCATGTGGCAATCTGTGGATTATGTTCAATGCACGAAAATCACGTTGTGATGCTTATGTATGAGTTTGGATTCGTGTTGGTATTGCTTGTATTGCTAATGGACTAAGGAAGTAATCTATAGGGGATAAGGGCTTAAGGCTTGAAGATAAGAGTGAGACTCAAAGCCTTTGATCGTACTGAGTTGAGAGCAAACGTTGCGAGTTTTGTATAAACCCTAAATGGGCGAGTGCGGCAAAGCGTGGTTGACCAAACCCATTAGAGGATTACTGTGTTGGGTTTAAGATCGTTTAAGTGTGAAGTGGTCCTTAAAAAGGGCTTGAGGATATGAACCAATGTTTGGTTACAGAGGTTTGGGCCAAGTGTGTCTGTTGAACGTAACGCCTTATGCCCGACTAGTATTTAAGTTGTTTAGATCACTATAACCATTGAAGGGCGTTTAGGGTGAGCTCTAGGCAACGTTTGTGACCTTTCACCCCCTTGGGATGGTTTTGCGCGAGCTTGTGTTTGACTTTCGAAGGAAGGGGTTTTGTGGATTCTTGAAGCGTTGTTTGTAGCCGACTTTATCCAGTAATTGAGCTCATGAGCGAATGAGCTTGTTTGTATACCTTGTGGATTAAACCTCGTGTGTGTTAAGTGGTTGGTCCTGTTTGTGAATGAGTTTGCTTGTGTGCGGTTGAGGCACATTTTTTGCTATGCTGCGTGTATTGCTCGCATAGTTGTTAGAATGTACGTTTGAGTATGTTTTAGTATTAGTCAGGAGGGTTGTGTCAGGTAACCCCTCAGTCTTGAAGCCCCTACCTTACTCCTTGTATAGGTGACGTCATCCTACGGACTTATGTGGTGAGGGAACTAGCATGGATTTTGTGTTTGGTGATGTCTTGTGGTGAGCCACAGTAGTCATGGCGACAGGCCCAAGACGATGTTGCTTCGAGGTGAGTCACTATGTGAGTGGCAACAGACTCGGAGTGGGACATAGCTTACTACGGCGTCTGCGCGTGCGGGTCCGCTATGTCGAAATGCTAGTCGTGGAGACGCGTTCGACGTAAAGCAAGAAGCTGAGTAAACTTGTATGAGCTTGGGGTAAGGCTAAGCCAGACTTCTAACTGAGCGTGGTCTGACAGTGGATTTGGATAATTTGAGGTGTTGGCCAAAAGAGAGAACCTAGCTAAAGTTGAGACCCTTGAGATTGGGTCGAGGATGTTAGAAATACCTAGATGGAATCCTAGGTAATCTTGCAAAGCGCTGAACCCAACACTTACTAAACCCTGAATTTCACCTGGGCGAGTCAGAACCTCTAGGTTGACGATATATGATAGGCTTGTGAGGCTGGGGTGCACCCCGTTGTGATCGGGAGTGGTTGCTTTCCATGATCCCGAACTAGCTTAGGGGTGATTCCCCAATGGGCGTGTTGGTTACGCACCATACGTACCATGCTAGTGTGTTATGAGAGCCTAGGGTGCGTCCTCGTCGAGATCGGGAGTGGTTGCTTTCCATGATCCCGTGCTGGCTTAGGGGCGATTCCCCATAGGGCGTGCACCCCGTTGTGATCGTGAGAGTTGCTTTCTCTTATTGCATCGTCAACCAAAGTTCTAAGACCGAAGGTAGCGCCCGAGTTTTTACCGAAGCGAGGGCTCGAGGTGAAGCGTGCTAAGTGTGAGACCTGTGTTGGGGTTGGGTGAGTTTAGAAGACGCGAGGCTTGTTTGGTTACATGTTAGTTTGTTCGGACGTCAGTGGGTTACTTACTGAGTATTTTTATACTCACCCGTCTACTTTGTTGTTTTTGGTTGCGGTAGGAAAGCTTTGAGGCGCAGCGACGGCACTTACTTTGTGTGCTGAGGCTGTGGAACCCTTTTCCTTCCCATTTCTCTGGCTTAGAGTTGTCATTTGTCTTTGTCCTGTTTTAGTTTTTGTTTTAAATGTCTGGTCGTGCGACACCTTGTTTTCCACTAGTACTTATTAGTTATTGAGTTCTGTTTTCCGCTGTATGATTGTTGTATCTAAGAGATCGTGCTTTGGAACTCTGGTTGTAGCCCAACCCATTTTCTGTTGTAGTTTGGTGGGGGTTGGGCATTCTTGTTTCTTTGAAGTGTTTCTTCTGCTTATTAGGTTCTGGGAACTTTTTGGTTTTCTCCTTGCTACGTCGTTATACTGCCGAAATTTCGACGTAAACGGTGTAGCGGAGTAACTTCCCTAACGTAGATTCGCCTCTAATTTTTAGGGCCGTTACATATACTTACCAATGGAAAATTTATTATCATTACATTGGATTTTTTTTTAGGTTGCGTCGAAGTTGTGAAAGTGAAACTCTTTAATGTGAATTATTCTTCTGTATTTATTTTTCCAAAACGGATTTTACATTTTTTTTTCTTCAATTCAACCAACATGAACGAAGAAAATATGTTTTAAGTATTTAAGTTATATTTAATTTGTTGCATAAATTTAGTTGTTAATTTTGTATTGGAGGAACTACAAATAACCGAGGAAAATAGAGTAAATATTTAGAAAAAAACACCTAAGCAATTAGGTTTAGGTAAGTATATCTCCCTCTGTTTAATAAGATTCAAGCCATTTGTGGTGCATGCATATTTATTTATCGACCACCAGTGCATCAGATCTTCTCTGACATGTACCCTCCACGATACAACAATCCAACTGAAACATTATGTAGCTCAAATCACTTTGCACAAAAAAGATTGAGCTCAAAGTTTCACAACAAAAACATCCATCTTTTGGCCAATTGCTCTTAAAATAGCAAAGTAGAGAAATATGAGAAATTAGAGAGAAGAGAAGATTGATATGTGTTATGGATAAATTTAGACAACTAGGTTAAACCCAACCACAGAAGACTATTGGGCTAAACAGAAGCCAGATTTGAGAGCCAAAATAGAATCAAGATGAAGGAGACAAGAAGACAGATAAGAGGGTTCAGATGACCGACTCAACCTAGACCAGGTCGAGCCAACCAAATCGAGTTGAATCGGTTCGACTGGTCTGGTTCCTCTCCCCTGCTCTTGTGTGCGCGACACGATGGATCTCATGTCCTTCCTAAAAAGCCTAATCCCATTAGATTTAGATAATGGTCCATCATATAAATACCTCGTTATAACTCAATTGAAGGTGACTCATTCTCAATTTTCACATTCTACTAGCTTGCTACACTATTTTCCTTTCTGACTTAAGCATTGAAGTGGTTGTATCGGTGTGCAAATTTTTTCTTTGCTATGTAGGTCACCTCTTTACCGTCACATCTACAAATTCACTGTTGGTTTCACGAGCAAGTCAGGTACATTTTCTTTGTTCTAATTTGTGCATCAACAAAATGTTATGTATTTGAGAGTGTGGTATAAGAGAGGTGTTTATATGAGAATTTAGATCTAATTTATTACAAAATAAGTACCAAAAAGTTAAATTCAAAAACCCCTCTTACAAATATGTTTTTTCATTTTAAAAAGGTTAAAACACCCTAAAAAAACTAAAAACAGAACTCAAATTTAAAATTAATTAAATATTAAAATGTTAAATATTAAGTTTAATATGATATTTTTATTGGAGGGATCGAGGCTAAAAAGGAAAAGGCAACTCGCTTATTTACTATTAAGGGGTGGTTTAGTGTAAGGTTTTGGGATTGGAATGGATAAGAGATTTAAATCTCCTTGTTTGGATAAAGTTTGTAAGCATCGGCATGGACATCAATTTTTCCTATGATGGATGAGTTTTCTATAAGAATGATATGTTTTCTTTATACGCATCCATCTCTCTTTCTCTCTCTTCCTCTCTCTCTTCTTTATTAATATTTAAGTATGTACGTGTGTGTGTATATATATATATATATATATATATATATTCATTTTCAATAATCATAATTAATTATTTAATTAAAAATATTTATAATTAATTAATTTATTTTTATTAGTTGACATTAATTTTGATTAGTTAATAAAATAATGTTTGTAGGATTAATTTCATAAAAAAAGCATAAACACTCATTATAAAATTCACTATGAAAATATTAAATCACTAATTAATATTATATTTAATCAATTAATTAAAAATATTATTAATTTATGGTAAGGATAATCATTATAATTAATTATTCATGAATTATTTGAGATCAATTAACCATGAATTTTTTTATTAAAAATATTAATAAATTCATTTTTATTATTTTATTAATAATAGAAAATAATTATATAAGATTTATAAGATGAATCTTATAAAGTAAATTTGCACATTATTTTTAGATCGTAATTATATATTACATAAGATTAATTTATATATTAATTTCATCAAACAAATATAAATATCATTTGTTTATATAAAAATCTAATAACATTCTCAGGTAAAATCAAACATAGTTATCTTATTCTCATGCATTTATTATTTTCAAACATCTTATTCTCAGGCATCTATTACCCATGGACATCCAATAAAACCTTAAATCAAACGACTCCTAAGATTCGAATAAAATTAGAATGCAAGCGTGTAGTTGAAAAAAATGGCAGAAAAATAAATCATGATGGGTTCATGTGTCCTTCATTTTTTTTTGTTTTTTTCAAAAGTAGCAAAAAAAAATTCAATTCAACCTAGTACGATTTACAAAAAGTCCAAAATAACCCTCCTGTCTAATCGTGCATCTTTGCAGTATCAAGTACATCAACAATTCACCATTAATATACTACAGATATCTTTACATACCTAATATCAAGTGTTTCACTAATATATTTATTGATATACTTTATTTAGGTACATCAATAAAATGAAAATCCTAATATTCAGTATATCCAACAATATATCTGAAATAGTTAATACAAAATATATCAAGAGTATAATAGTAATTGATCATGCTTAGTATATTAGATGTACCCAATATCATATATATTAACAATATACTATAGAGTATATCACTGGTGCACTATTGATATACTTTATTTTTCATGGGTGTTATTCGATATGAAGTTTGTCAGTAATCTATTGGTGATATATTGCTAATAGACCAACAATATACTCAACATATAACATATTTAATACACTATTGATATACTCATATGAAGTTGATCACGAGTACATCAATAAGTCGCATATAATATGTGTTCATTTTATTGATATACGCAGGTTAGGTATATCAGTGAAATGAACACATTTATAGTGAACTATATCAGTAATATACCAAATATGCAAAATATCTCTGATGTGTCGCACATATATATATAGGGTAGATATATAACAGTTGACTGATATATAAGTATAAAATATATCAAATATATTACTCACGTATCTGGTGACACAACAATGATGACAAAATTGGAATAATAAAAAAAATAGAAATTGGATTTTACAAATTTTGTTATATTTGTAAATTTAAAAATCCATAGTTAGACTTGCAAATTTACAATTCTCCTAAAATATATGATGGTAAGATTATGGGCCGGTGAAGCTCACTCTATAATATATAGGGGTAATTTGGGTATTTTCTCCTTGTCCTATAAAAACCACTATTTTATTCAAACGAGGGGTAGTTTGGGTATTTTACCCTTGTCCTATAGAAACTACTATTTTATTCAAATCTTTTCAAATCACATCGCTCACAAACGTTACCTCAAAAGAATATATCTATCGAATAAATAATAAATACATAAGAACAATATAAGTAAAAGAATGTCATAGCTGAGGCTCGAAACCAAGCCCAAGAATAGAGAAGAGGAGTTGGAGGGCACATGACACAAGTGAAACAAAGAGGAACTCCAATTTATCAAACAATGTTGGAGAATTTAAAATGTACAGCATGTTGTGTGAACACTTTTATTGATTGAGAATGAAGAATGATGTGAATAAAGTGAGCAAGCAATGTTTCCAATGTAAGGAGGCTAAGTCTAAGGCACAATCACATGATCTTTACACATCTTTATATGTTCCTAGTGAACTATGGGTTGACATTAGCATGGATGTTGTTCTAGGATTACCAAATACTAGAAGACATCGTGATAGCATTTTTGTGGTGGTTGATAAGTTTAGTGAAATGGCACATTTTATTCCATGTAACAAAATAGATGATACAACTAACATAACTAATCTATTATTTAGGGAAGTGGTTAGATTGCATGGCATTCCAAAAACCATTGTAAGTGATAGAGATGCCAAATTTTTTAAGTTATTTTGGAAAGTTTTATGGGGAAAATTGGGAACTAAGCTTATGTATTCTACAACTTGTCACCCCCCAAACCAATGGGCAAACCGAGATGATTAATAGAACATTAGGAGTATTGCTTAGATCGATAATTTCTAAATATATCAAGTGTTGGGAAGATACTCTACCTTTTGTGGAGTTTGTATACAATAGAGCAATACATAACACCACCCACTATTCACTTTTTGAGGTTGTGTGTGGATTTAATCCTTTAACTGTTTTAGATTTATCGCCTTTACCACCTAATATGTTTACTAATAATGCAACAATTTCTAAGGTCGAATACATCCAAAATTTGCACAAAGACGAAATCAAGAAAATGATTGAAAAGAAGAATCAAAAGTTAGTCACTCAAAAGAACCAAAAGAGAAATAAATTAAATTTAAAAAGGGTGATTAGGTTTGGGTTCATTTACTAAAGAACAAGTTTTTGGATCAATGGAAGTCTAAACTTGAACCAACGGGAGATGGTCCATTTCAAGTATTAGAGCAGATCAATTGACAATCTATACAAATTAGATCTTCGAGGTGAGTAAAATGTAAGTTCCACTTTTAATGTGGTTGATTTGACTCCTTTTGATGTAGGAAATGAAGACTTTGATTTGAAGAAAAAATCTTTTATATAAAAGGGGATGATATGAATTCAACAACTGATCTTGCTCTTACCACTCAATATCAGTGGTTAATACATTAGTTGGATGTCAAAAATGTCTTTCTATATTGACATATAAAAGAAGAAGTCTATATGTCTCAACCTCCTAGTTTTCATGATAAATCTTGCTCAAATAATGTTTGTTTGCTTCATAATAGACTTTATGGTCTTAAACATACTCCTCATACTTAGTTTGATCCTTTTACATCCTACTTATTAATCTTGGGTCTTGTTCCTTTTACTATTGACTCATCCTTATTTATACATTATGTTGGGGTTTCATTGACATATTTGTTGCTTTTATGTAGATGATATTACCATCACTAGACCTGACTCCTCTTACATTTTTGTCTTAAAGAGGCAATTAGCTACTGAATTTCAGATTTTAAATCTTGGTGCATTAAAATACTTTCTTGGCTTAGAAGTTCACTCCTCTTCTTATGATATTGTTTTGTTACTCAGGCTAAGTATCTTAATTATTTGTTTCACACATCATGAATGACATCTTTGTTGATCTATATGGTGTTGCGTGTTTATTCAACAATACAACACTTTATCATCAACTGGTTGGTTCACTTTAATATCTCACATTTAAAAGACATGGCATTGCCTTTGCAGTAAACTGAATACGATAATTCATGCATTGACCTATAACTATTCATTTTTCTGATATCAAATGTATCTCACACTATCTCTCTGGGTTTAAACAACTTGGTGTTCTATTTCAACAAGGAGATATGTCGTCAATCATTGCATTTTGTAACATTGATTGGATTGGTGATACATTTAATCGTCAATCTACATATGGATTCATTATTTTCTCCAATCCTATGTCCTGGTATGCTAAAAAGCAACCAACAGTCTCACGTTTTTTTATAGAAATTGAATACCATTCACTTGCAACCATAACAATTGATATCTATTGATCCTGACAACTTCATGTTTCATTGATCATTGCTCCCACATTATGGTGTAACAATATTTCAACAATTTCTCTGGCTAATAATTAAATTTTTCATGCTTGAACAAAACATATCGAGATTGACTACCACCTCTTTCATGGAAAAACTATTTGTAAAGATATTTTAGTACGATTTATATCTTCCAATATCGACTTGTTGATTTGCTTGCAAAACTATTGTCTTCTCAAATTTATATTTTCTATCATTTACAGACAAACTTCTGACTTCACATTAGTCTTCAATTTGATGGGATGTATTAGGTGTTGGGTTTTTTGTCCTAAAACTCGTGGTTTTGTAAACTGAATGTATATTCTATTTTGCAATAAAGATATTATTGAGATTTATTCAGTAAATGTGTTATTGAATAAAGTGAATTATGCATTGTGTAACCCTAACCCAATAAAGAACCTTTGGCTATAGGATGAATACTTGAACTTTATGTGTGACATAAAAGTGGATCAAGTTCAAGTTATAACCAGAACGGTCTATAGTATAAGGATAGGGTTGGGTACCTTATCCTGGGGACACTATGGATGCGACCCACTTTGTAAAGTACAAACGATGTGATCCTAAAATCGTTCATGTGGAGAAATGTGAGTGGGGGTGTCCTATGCAATTAGTTTGCATAAGACTGGACCGCAAAATAGTCACTTAGACTTTATAACTCCGTTTACTGTCTTAATTGACTATATTCATACAATGACCTAGGTAATTTGATCTTAATCTTGAGTGTGCTATGAACTCCTCTTTATTCGGATTAACCTTAGATTTGCATAGGCGAGAGTGGCCCGAGATTATCGACTCAATAAGCCTCCCATTTCAGGGATAAGTCTGGGTAGATAGCTAGGAACATAGTTCTGCAAGATGGAATTCACTCTTACCCACTTTAGGGATTAGTAAAGTGTTGACTCCGAGTCTTGAACAAAGGACTCACCCCTCTCATTGGCCCGAGAGGGATTCGATTTGCTGGTTGGACCACAAATCAATTGTTCATTAGAGGATCAATGAGACTTAAGAAACAAGAGGTAATTACAGGGGTAAACGATAATTTTGACCCATCTGTAATTAGGAACGACCTATGAAGGATCGACTTACTAATCATGGTTATATCGAGTGGACATAAATATATCTACAGTGAGGAGAGTGCAGTCACTGAGATTTAATTGAGTGTCCCGGTGGTTAACGAATGTTGATTAGCTAGGCTAAAGAGTTTGGTCAGTTAATCTCGTATCGTTGAAGCTCATGATCTGTAGGTCCATTAGGTCTTCCTTATTAGCTTGGACTAAGCCTTGTAACATTTTGAGAGAAAAGAATTTGAATTGTTCAAATTCGGTTTTGGGAGAAATCGTTAATTATACTTGATATATTTAACGAGTCATAGCTTAATTATGAATTAAACTATGATTAAAATGAGGTGGATATATTTAAATATGATTTAAATATTGAATCGGTTTATAGCATGAATAAGGATTCATGTTCGAAAAATCGATCGCGATCGGACAATTTATTTAATTTAACATTTGATATTAAATTAATTAATTAAATTAATTTTAATTTAAAATCAATTTAATATTGATTTTTGAATTAAAATTAAAAGAAAAATAAAGAGATTTTCATGTTTTTCATGAAAATCAACTTGGCAAGTTGTCCAATCCTCATCATCTTCGAAATTGACCAAAATTGGTCACCTCCACCTCAATTCATCCTCATCACTCTTGAGTTGTCATGTTGGTAGAGCTTATTGAAGCTTTATTTAATGGTGATTTGGAAGAATTTTGCAGAAAATTCAAGAAACCCCGTTTTGTGACCCTTGAAGCTTTTTCTTCCAAATTCTCTCAACCTAGGATCCTACAATCCGTTCCAAGGCCTGAGGATAGTAGGGAAGACTCTAGAGGTGGTCCATGAAGTGTTCGTCTTGAAAATCATCCACCGGGTAAAGAGAATTTGATCTTCAAAGGTGAGTTTCTTAAGCCCTGTTTGATAACCATTTTGTTTTTTGTTTTTAGTTTTTTAAAGTTAAGCTTATTTTCACCTAATTTCTATCATCTCCCTTAAGTAAACATTTGAACTCTTAGCCAAATTCTAAAACAAAGTCAAGTTTTTTAAAACTATTTTTTTAAGTTTTCAAAAGTTAGCTTGGTTTTTTAAAACATAGGTACAAAATAGATAAGAAGACATATAAACTCATTAGTAGAAGTAGTATTAGGTTTAAATTTCAAAAACTAAAAACAAAAAATAAAATAGTTATCAAACGAGGCCTTAACTCTCAGTTTTTTCAGCTTTGAGCATGCATTTTATTTTGCAAAATTGATCAACTTAGAGCGTTCAAGATCCTAAGGGCCTGTTTGGTACGCAATGTGAAAACAGAAATTTGAAAACAAGGGATTCAATGAAAACAGAGTTGTATTTCATGTTTTCAGATATGTGTTTGATAGCAGATTTAGAAATTTGATTTCATTCTAAACAGTTGTTTCAAATGTGCCCTATAACATATTTATAGATTATGAAATTAGTTGTAGTTGCAAAACTAATTATTAGATTGAATATAAGTCATTATTAATTAATTTATGAAATGATTTTGTAAATTTTATAGAATTATCTTTTTATAATATAATATTCTATAATTTATAATATATTATATTATACATATTTTAATTTAACAAAAGTAAATTGAATTCATAACATGAAATATTGTATTTATTATTTTTATCTTTGTTTAATATAATTCTGCATTTTAAAATTTTAAATTCAGAATCTGGATACAATGAAAACATAAAAATGTTGTTTTCAGAATTTCTACTATTTGGATCCTAGAATCCGAAAACAGTTTTCGAAAATACATCTGTCAAACACATATTCAGTGAATTCAGTAAATCCGAAAACATAAAATAGGATCCAGATTGCATACCAAACAGGCCCTAAATTACTTCTTTTTCATTAGGGCATATCATATCAATTATTCTTTCCATATTTGTTGCCCTTTAATTGTAAAATTTGTAATTATATTATGACTAGCTAAAGTTCTATCTAAATTTAAGCCAATTCGATGTATATATATAAAAGACTCTCATGTATGAATGAATACACTCAAAGAAAAATTGATACTCAATTACTCAATCTCTCTCTGTAATTTTCCATAGAATCCAAATACAATCAACCATTTCTAAAAAAATAAATAATCTACCAAACAAAAGAAAGGATTGAATTCATTCAATTTAGTGAATTTAAAAACAAGAAATTGAATCTAAACAATATCGAAGTTTGAATTCTCAAAAACTATAATACAATCCCACAAAAAATGTTGTACATAAATTTTTGTTTTGTGTTTCATGTAGGGTACGTAGGTGTTCATTAATGTTGGTGACAGTGGCCTCAAATCTGACACAAAAGCAAAATTGTTTGGTATTGATGGATCATAAACAGATAGCCTATATGATCTCTAATATATACGTCCCTAACCCTAATTTTTCTTTTTATCAATCAACAGCTCTGTGGGCAAATAGTTAGCCTAGGTTAGCTCACACGTGAGGCAAAAAAATTAATAATAATGGAACTATTCAAATTCAATCTCATCATCATTAAATCAAATAAAATTTATTGCCCTACACACAAACCAAATGATTTCACAAATTTATTGCTTTTCATCATTGAGTTTCTTCATAGTTGTTGAGAAGTGAAAACAACAAAAATTATTACTTTTTATCATTGAGTCTCGTCATAGTGGTTGAGAAGTGAAAACAACAAATTTATTTCTTTTGACCTTTGAGTCTTTTCATAGTGATTGAGAAGTGAAAATGTTGTTGTAATGAAGGCTTGAACTTTATAGTCGTGAGTTATTTTTATGATTATCTGATCACACGAATAGCTAGCGTTAATCAAATTTAATAATGGTTAAGGAAGATTAAGTGATAAATTTTGTGTAAAGTTCGATTTAGTTTAAGTTGATCAAATTAAATTGGATTGAGCTCAAATAAATCTTAACACGTTAAAATAATTTGGCCTAGTTTAGCCTGAAGATTTAAAGACTTTGAAGACTCTAAAAAGATAGAAAAAGTTATTGAAGACTTTGAAGATTGAAACTTTCTCGAGGACAATAGGAAGAAATCACTAAAAGAACACAAAGATCCAAGATGTCGTTCAACTCTGCAACCAGAGTAAAGCTAAAGCATCAACTTCGAGAACAAGCATTATAACCCTTGAGTTAAATACACGACTGAGAGAGAAGTAAAGAATCATACACTAGAGATTTTAGTTGTACTTATCCAAGAAGTCAATACAAATTGAAAGACATTTATTTAACTTACAAATCTTTAAATTTTGATTGTTTAATTGAAATTCAAGCTCGAAGTAAAATAAGTGGTAAAATTATGCCACATGATTCCGAACTTTGAGGAAACCATATTAAAACCATTGATTTCCTTTTTTTTAAAAAAAAATCTAGGAAATAAAATAAAAACTAAGATCGCATTTGATAAGTATTTAATTTTTTATTTTTTATTTTTGAAAAGTATGTTTATTTTTCTACATTTTCTTTTTATCTTATCTACAAAGATTTACATTTTTCTTGAGGAACTATTTGAGTTTCTAGTCAAATTTTAAAAACAAAAACAAGTCTTTAAGAACTATTTTTTTTAGTTTCCAAAACTTAGGTTTGTTTTTTAAAACATAAGTAAAAAGTAGATAAGAAAACATAAAACGAACTCATAGGCGAAAGTACTATTTTTATGTTTAATTTTTAAAAACAAAATAGTTATCAAACGAGATCTAAATATTTAAATTTAATTATAGAAAATTTACTAGATGGTAACTATGATTTGAAATAATTTTGAATTTAGTTTAATGAGTTTCAATTGGATCTTTTATATGAATATTTAAGTTTCCTTTCATTTTTGTCTTTTAAAATTTACTATTTATAATTTAGCTAGATCTCACCCATCATCTCTTTGGGGTTGTATGGAGCACTGAGTAGGTTACAATAACATGGGTTTATAGTAGTCTGTGGGTTATTGTAATCTGTGAAATCATATAATATTATTTAAATACAAAGTAGTGTAGTCTGGGGTTATAATAGTCTGTGCTTAGAGTGTAGAGTATTCCACAGGTTATAATAACAAAAATATTATAACTTGTGCCCCAAACATGTCGTTTGTATTTTTACCCGCGAAAGTTTTTCGGGTGAGAAATTAGTTGTAGCTCAATATTTTTACTGTTGTCTCATGAAATCTTTAGATCAAGAGAAACAAAAAGATCTCCAACAAGACTAGAACTCAGAATAAACTTTGGGATGATATTGTCGTCATGGCTTCTCTCTTGTCGTATGTTTCTCACTTGTTCAATAAAATATCATCTTCCCAAAAAGAAAAATACTCCTAAATCATTTTGATTATTATCATACTATATATATGTGACACAATTTCTATTTATACAATAATAAGCTTAGTCTAATTTAGCCAATCTTGTTGGCTACCCATATCAAGATATAGACTTGAGGAAAAAAAAAGAACAAGATGAGTGGATCTCAGAATAATAAATATCAGTTTCGAATTTGTAAAAGTTCTACCGCTGACAAATCAAAACTTTGAGAATTATAAAAGCTAAATTGAAATTAAATCCAAGTTGAAAAAATAAAATTAAAACTTTGAACCCCACAATAAAATTAGATTCAAAAAGTTAAAATGTCAAGGTTGACTGAAATATCATAATCTCAATTTTATGAAAATGGAAAGATCCATCAATTCTTAAATAAATTTAAAATTCTTTTTATTTTAGGTTTACATTAGTGATATTTCGTTGATAAGGACAATCGACATTTACATATCTCTATAATGGTATGATATTATCCAGTTTAAACATCAACATTTATGATTTTGAATTTGGTTCCCCCAAAAAGCATTATATCGCCAACACGAGTATAACTCAACTGACATTAAGTAAGATTTATGAATAAAAGGTCATGGGTTTGAATTCCCTCACCCCCAAATGTTGATGTACTAAAAAAACCTTATATGAATGGAGATAATTGTTCACTTATATATCATGGATCTTTTTTTTTCCTTACCCAATGTGGAACTTTGTTAGCACTCTAACATTTCGTAAATTCTTTTAATGATATAATGAAAATCACAGTTCACTACTCATATTAAATGTTAAACTTCTAGATCTATCGAAATGACAATAAAAATATGGATATATTGATAAAAATTTAATATATCGATCCAAATTTACCATTTAACTTATAAGGGACAATTGAGCCTAAAGCAAAATGAGGTTAAAAAATAGCACATATAGCAAAATGTAAAAAAATATTGAAAATATAGCAAAATTGGTTGCTCAAACCATTTAAATTACAAAAAAAAACTCATAACCCATATCAATGATAGAAGTCTATCGAACTCTATCACTAATAGACTTCTTAGTTGGATTGTTTATCTATTTTGATTGAAATTTATCAATGATAGAAGTATAATACTATCATTATCACTATCACTGATAGACTTTTTCGTTGGGATTTTTGTCTTTTCTGATTGAAGTCTATCAATAATAGAAGTCCATCACTATCACTGATAGACTTATTATTTGAGATTTTTTATCTATTCTGATTGAAGTCTACAATGATAGAAGTCTATCACTATCGTCGATAGATTTCTATTTGTGTTGTTTTATCTCTTCTGATTGGAGTCTATCGGTAATAAAAGTTTATCACTATCACCAATAGAGTTTTATATGTGTTGTTTTATCTGTTCTGATTGGAATCAATAAGTGATAGAAATCTATCACTATCATCGATAGATTTTTATTTGTGTTATTTTTATCTCTTATTATTAGAGTCTATCAATGATAGGGAGTATATCACTATCACTAATAGACTTATAAGTTATGTATGTGTTGTTTATCTGTTTTGATTGGAGTCTATCAGTGATAGAAGTCTATCACTATCACCGATAGACTTTTATTTATATTATTTATTTCTTCTTATTGAAGTCTATTTGTGATAGAAAATGTGACGCCCGAGGAAGAGGGGTACATGAATGAACCGAGTCCACATCTGAATGAGAGGAATCCTAAGGATATGAAAGTATGGTGCCCGAGGAAGAGGGGTACATGCGAGTGACCATGAGGATATGAAAGTATAGTTGAGAAAGGCTTAAAAGAATTGATAACTACTACCTATACCAACAAAGCACACCTTTCTTTTCGGTGGCTCAATCATAGGAATTTCATAGTTAAGCGTATCTGGCTTGGAGCAATCCTATGTTGGGTGACCTCCTGGGAATTTTCCTAGGGAGCATGTGAGTGAGGACAAAGCATGCTGAAAGGGCCCGTGTTGGTTTGTGGGGATAATGTCTTCACTCTTACAAGCAGTCATGGATGATATAGTGACGCAACCAGGTCGCGGAGATTCTGTGCCTGGGGCGTTACAGAAAAGTCTAGCAACATGTTTGGTATTGTTTATCTGTGTTGATTGAAGTCTATCAGTGATAAAAGTTTATCACTATCACTGATTGACTTCTTAATTGGTATTGTCTATCTATGTTGATTGAAGTCTATCTCTCTCACTAATATATTTCTTATTTGGTGACTGATAGACTTCTTGTTTGGTGTTGTTTATCAATGTTCAATGTTAATTGAAGTCTATCAGTGATAGAAATCTATGATATAAACCTATCACTATCACTGATAGACTTCTTGTTTGGTATTACTTATTTGTGTTGATTGAAATCTATCAATGATAGAAGGATCTCACTATCACTATCACTGATAGGCTTCTTGTCTGTTGTTGTGTATATGTGTTTATTGAAGTCTATCAGTGATAGAAGTCTATTAATTTCACTGATAAACTTCTTGTTTGGTATTGTTTATCTGTGATGATTGAAGTTTATCAGTGATAGAAGGTTATCACTATAAGTGATAAACTTCTTGTTTGGTGTTGTTTATCAGTGTTGATTGAAGTATATCACTAACACTGATAGACCTCTTGTTTGTTCTTTGTTTATTGGTATTATTGAAGTCTATCCTTATCACTAATAGACTTCTTGCTTGGTGTATTTTATCAATATTAATTGAAGTCTATCAGTGATAAAAGTCTATCATTATCACTGATAGATTTCTTGTGTAACACACCACGTTTTCATATTCGACTAATTTCATCTTTTTGAGTGTTTTTAGAATTAAATGACTAAATTGAGATAGATGAATTTTTGGATTATCGGACGAAACTTATTTCAAAGTCCCAAATTCAATAATTTAAAAACTTGGCAAGTGTTAAATTGAAGATTTAAAGATTAAACCCAAAAGTTTTTCATTAAAGATTAATCATTTATATAGAACTTTGTTCAAATGTAAAAGTGTTTTTTAACTACACATTCTATCAAATTATATTTTTCAGTTAATATTCCATCTTTTTATTTTGTTTCTTTCTCTATCGCCATTTGATAATTTTTTATTAATATATCAACGACAAAATTGTTATAGGTTTTAATCTCTCGCGACCTATAGCATCTAGTACAATAATATTTTTTTTTTGTTAATTACAATTTTCAAGAAGATTTAAGTAATGTTATGATCATAAAATTTCTAAATTGCATAAAAAGTTAGAATGGAAAAATATGTGTATGAAGGAAATACAGAAGACCATATGTGGAAAGAGGAGAAGGAGAAGAAGAAGGCAAAGAAAATTAAGAGAAAATAAAAAATGTAAAAAAAAAAAAAATCATGTTTGGAAACATTAAAAAAATCACATCTTAAATAATTTACTATAATTTGCTACTCAATACAATTACCCATGTTATAATTTCATTAATTTTCATTTCTTTTTATTTTATATTTTACTTATTGTCCGGGAGACATTTTATTACCCTTCAGACAATTTGAACACGAGGACTGTATCTACACGTGTGTGTGATAATGGCGCGTGGTTGTCAACGCAAATCAGCCATGAAAAGGACACCAAAGTCAAATTCACCAGCAGTTGCACGAAAACCCACGCTTGATGTAATTTTTAATATGTCATTTCTTGACACGTGGCACCCGATCGAGGCCCCGTTCATTTTTGCATCTTTACAACGTTGGTGAAACCTTAATTGCCCTCCGACGAACCAAATTACTAATTTTACAAAATATATCAACTTAGATTTCTTTGGAGATATTCAAATCAAAATGTCTTTTCACCATTTTTTTTTTCTTCTGTGTAGTATTAGAAATTAAAACGTACGTATATTATATTCTATACCTACTTTATCTCTCTATTTTTTTAAAAAAAAATTTGATTACATTTTAAAAATCTATCTTTAGTTTTGAATCTTGATTGAGCTTCAACATAATATTTTAGAGCATGAGACAATATTCGATAGATAATTTGTTCAACTAATTAAGAGTTAGTGTTTAGTTGTAATATATACAACTCTTCATTCGTTTATGATGTTATATTTTAAAAAATTGATTGAGGAGATGGTTTTTTTGGACTAAATTTGATAAGATTTTTTTAAGACTAATTAAATTTTTAATTAATTCACGAATTTCACATTCACAATCAATTAATCTGCGAAAAACCGTTGAAGTGGTTGTTAAATCACGTCACCTCCCAAATTTCAAGAAACTGAATATAACGGCTACATTTTGTCAGTTGGTCTTACTAATCTCCACACTACTAATAATTTAATTAACTATCGCTTAGCTTGACTAATTAAGATATTATAAATCAATACTAAAAGTCAACACATTAATTCAAATCCCCACTCCCACTTTATTAAACTAACATTCTAAAAAGAATTAAATTGAATTGAACATAGGTATTCATTTGATCCTAAAATTTGTTTGTTAATAACAATATTAATCAACTTTTTTAAAATAGAAAAAATTATAAGGGTAACAATTTTATTTTTAAATTTTTAGTCTACACTTGCACATAATTTATCTACTTCATTTATTTATCTTTTTAAAAGTATTTTAAATTTGAACTTTTAAAATCTAAAATAGAATTTTAGGAGTACTAAAAAGTGTTCTCACTCTAAAAAAAATTAACAATTAATTAGAAGATGTGATCCATTGACAAGATTTTTACATAAACAAACGATGTACTAATTTCATTTCATTCATTCTACTAATATTATTATCTTCTCCTTTTTTTTCTTTTTCATTTCATTTCTTTCTTTTTCTTTTTTTTTTAGTGCATCATTTTTTTTCAAGTAGCTAGGAAAGTAATACAAAAAGAAATTCCCTAGATTAGCATATAAAGTAAAACCAAGTTCAATTTGATTCTATTTATCTTTATTCTTCTTCATTTTTACATTTCCATTTACACAAAAACACACATTTTAATGCATGGAATTACTTGCACTAATTAACAAATGGACATATTTACTCAAATAAAAAAAACAAATTGACATATTAAAAACCAATAATAATGAGATCCATGGGTCCTTTATGTAAACATGCACAATGAATATAATTTGCAAAAAGTTTTGACCAAAAGGGACTATTAAAGTAGATGAAAAATGTAGGGGTTAGATTTATTAATTAATTATTAATTTAGGTTCTAAATAAATCTCTCCCATTGACCCCTTGGGTTTTCATAATCATAATAAAAATAATTAATCATCTTTAATCTATTTTCCCTTTAATTAATTAAACTCAACTAATTAAAAAAGAAAAACCCTCGTTCCTTTTCAAAGTTTTTATTTGACTCTGTTTTAACTCTATTGGAAGCTGCATTTGCTGTTTGCTTAGGCGACATGCTGCAATTTAATACACATTTCTTAAACCCTTAAATTTGGGAAAGCAATCATAACCCTAATTTTTTTTATTTTTACATGCATTTTAGGGACCAAACTTTATGAATTCTAGGTTTTGGTCGCACAGTTTGGGAACTCGTGGGACAAATTTTATTTATTATACCTCAAATGTGTAATAATTAAGGTCCCATTTGATAATCATTTTGTTTTTAGTTTTTTTTTTTAAAATTAAGCTTATTTTCACATAATTTCTCTACAAGAGAGGTCATCTTCTTTAAGGAAGCATTTGAATTCTAACCCAAGTTCTAAAAACAAAATCAAGTTTTTGAAAACTATTTTTTTTGAAAAGTTAGCTTGGTTTTTGAAAACATATCTACAAAGTAGATAATAAAGCATATAAATCAATTAATAGAAGTAGTATTTTTAGGCTTAAATTTCAAAAACTAAAAACCAAAAATAAAATGGTTATTAAACGGGGCCTAAGTTGGTTATTAATGTTGGGTTGAAAAACACTTTCGATCCTTTTAGTTTGATTGGAATAACGATTTAATCCTTGAAATTTAATTTGTAACGATTTAGTCTCTATATACTTTTAAATTTGTAAAATTTAATCTCTAAACTTTAATATGTAATGATTTAGTCTATGTAGTTTAAAGAATGTAATGATGTAATCCCT
Organism: Trichosanthes cucumerina; assembly: GCA_036507285.1. Taxonomy (NCBI): domain Eukaryota; kingdom Viridiplantae; phylum Streptophyta; class Magnoliopsida; order Cucurbitales; family Cucurbitaceae; genus Trichosanthes; species Trichosanthes cucumerina. The sequence goes on along the minus strand of CM071840.1, from coordinate 71,342,083 downwards.
CTCATAAAAATGTTGTTAATATTTAATAGGGGGTTTTATATTGTTTATATTATCCACAAATCAATTAGAGACCAAATATATTTTATAAACTATATAAAGACTAAAATGTTAGGGAAAAAAATCAAACTTGCCATGTTTTGTTACATAATCTTTACTTAAACTTTCAATCCATCAAATTGCACCCCAAAAATGTTATCATCTTAACTCTAAACTTCAAAAGGTACTGTTATTTTAATCCTCTTATATAAGTTTTCACTTTAAAGATCATTAAAAATAGGTATTCTCATGTGTATTCAATGAATTCTAAAACATATGTTTGATATATAAAATTGGTAAAATTTCAAAGAAGAATGACATTAGAGCCAGAATTTTGTTGAAATTTGTAAATTTTGAAAAAATGTGTTATTGAATGATTTATTTGTATATATTGATCAAATTTAATTGTGTGCAAAGTCTAACTTTGGTTGAAATTAGTGAATTTATCAAAAATTTTACATTTCTTTGGGTTGAAAATAGTGAAAGTTGAATAGCAAGTAAAAATCGTAACATTTGTCTAAATTGAGAGTTCAATTTGATGAAATTGAAAGTTTATGGTGAAAATTAGTACAATTTGACAAGTTTATGAGCAAAAATTAAAAATTTTCCAAAAAATTGACATTTGATTTTGATTATATTTTGCATGATATTGACTAAATTTTAACCAATTTTAAATTATAAAGGATAAATTATTACATACTAAAGCTTAGAGACTAAACTGTTATCTATTTAAAATTAAAATTGCTACAAACTTAAAGTTTAGAGACCAAATTGCGTACATGTACCAAAAATGTTTTTTATCATAAACAAGTTTTATCCTCTATGGATTGATTTCTTTAATTAGGTACTTATTGGCTTAAAACATCAAAACAAGGATGATGTGTAAATTTTAAAATGATACTTTTTTTGAATGAATTCATTAGTTGTTAGTATAATAACACTTTTAAATGGGTCTTTTTTTTTTCCTTATTGAACATGTCATTTTGAGTTAGATTGCGTTACTCCATGTTAGTCATGTGGAACAAGTATAACTAGTTCATATCAAATTAAAAATATAGCTAGGCACCCACCACCACTGGGAAAAAAAATAATAAAACATAGGTTTTTTTTAATAAAAAAACATAGGCATTTTCAACTTTTAATTAATAAAACATATTTTGACATCATATCATTGTCTCATTAATGAATTATTGTGATAGTGAAAATTTGGTTCGAAAAGAAACTCGATACATGAAAGATGATAATAAAACTTAAAAAAAAAACGAACCAATTTAGAAATGGCTAAAAACATTAGGATACAATAATAAATAATACATTGCCTCTTATTATAGGCTAAATATGTTTTGATGTCTAGTAATGTTTGGACAATTTTTTAAAGTTGATGTTTAATCTTTTACCAATTTCAATTTCATTAAAATGAATGAATTTTTGCCACACAATATTAAAATTAATGGCCATATTCTGAAATCTCTATTCACATATCGATGAACTAAAAAAGGACAAAATATACTATATTAATGGAATATTTCTATGCTTTAATTTAACGAAATACACATCATATTCACTTAAAAAATTTAAAGCTTACTAATTTCACATGATTTTTTATGCATTCATTTATTTGACAAAAAAATTGCTGATTAATTATTAGGATATTGCCCCCATTAAAAATGTTGGTGTATGATATACACACTTATAAGAGTTAATATTTAGAAATTCATTTGTCATATACCATTACAATTCTTGTAATGTCTAAATTCAATCATATTAGTCAATAAGAGCATAGTTCAACTGAAATCAAGTAAAACTTATGACAAAAAAGTCATGAGTTCGAATTTTCCAACCCCCAATTGTTGATCTACCCAAAAAAAATTAATCATGGTAGGGACCCAATTATAAAAAAAGAAAAAAAATACATAAGAGATGAAAGCATAATTTTTAAAAGATTAAGGACGGAAATTTTAAAAAAAAAAACTCGAGCATTACAAATTAAAATATATATTTATCTTTTAAAGGTAATTAAACTGATAAAGTTTTTTTTTTTTTTAGTTAAACCACATTTGGAGGCGGGTGATTCGAATTTTTGACCTCTTGATTGATGATAATGTCAATTGATATTGAGCTATATTCGCTTTGGAAAAAAAGTTTGGTGGGTGTCCATAAAAGAATCCCATTAGTTTTATGAAAAGAAAAATGAAGCTTGAAACCAAATTAGGGTGTCAAGATTCATCTGTAAAATAAATGAGCCAAAAACAGTCAAAAGCAAGAGAGAAATAATAATAATAATAATAATAATAATAATAATAATAATAATAATAATAATAATAGAAAGCTAGCTAGATATAGCTTTTGAATCCTTTATCTTGTAATCTTAACTAGCTTTTGGCTGTCATTGATTTTATTTAAATTCCATGCATCATCCTAAAATTTATATACTAATGTGACAATATTTCCTTAGCTCCATTACAATAAGGTCTAAAAAGTGAATTAAAATGTTCAAGGTGGGGGCATGGGTTAGGAAGAATAATATCCATGGCTTTAATTATAATTGTTACTAATGAGAGTTCATTAATTTTCAAAACTATTATTGTACATCAAATTCTAAATGGGTAGAATTTTTGTGATTTTTAGATTTGGAGTTTATTGTGTAAATTGAGTTTTTATGTGGTTAAATATTTGATAAATGAAAATTTTAAGCGTTAAATTATTTTTCTTTAAAATAGGCTTAAAAAACTATCGTGTAAAGTTACTTTAGTTGGTCTAACTTCAATAATAGCAAGTTGTTTGAGTACTGATATTGACATTAAATAGATGCTCATAACCGTCGTAAGACTCTTCTATAATAAGTCTCTCCAATAAAACAACGGTTGGGGAGGCGAAACTACCTAGACGTTTTAATTTCAGTGGAATCTTGCCATGCAAAAAGAAACTAACTTTATTTAGTAACCGTTACAAATTTTAAACTCTTCGAGTCTTCACGCTTTCGTTACACATCTCTTTCATGGACTTGTTATATATTTAGAAATTTGTTTTAAAACCTCCACCAAAATAAATATTCTTGTGCAATTTCTTCGTCACTCTAAAACATTTATCAAATTGTTTATCTTCCTCTTCTTTTTTTCGAACATATATCTTTAGTATGTGCACTAATTTTAACAAATTATCACTTAATTCTTCAACAAATGTTTAGTAAATATCACATCAAAATTTACCAAATAGAATGTTTTAAGAGTTTGATGATTAAAATATAATAAACACAAGGCTAAAGATGTCAAATAATCTTGTCTTTTAAGTAATCCCTAGTTTGGTTTTTAATCTTTTAAAATTTTCAATTTTATCCTAAATGCATAAAAATATTATCAAGTATACTATTTGATAGAGAAAGTATTAATTTATTAATAAAAAGTTGATGTGTTATTAAATTATTGTTCTATTAACATATTTAAATATGTGATCGTGCGAAACAAATGATACTTAATCTATAAAACTCAACTAATCCATTAATAAAATTAGACCTGCCTATAAAAAAAACATCTTTCAAAGTGACTTTTGTCTATAACTTATTACACCCACATGTCGAATAACTACCTTGAGAATTTTTAATACATTATAACCAAATTGAGATGTTATTTAAAGGATTGTATGAAGTGTGGATTATAATAATCTAGATTATAATAGTTCGGGAAATACTCTATACTTATAATTCATACTAAATAATTATGCATCATAAACACAAAATATATAATTATACAAACCATTGTAACCCACGAATTATTAAAACTCATTTAACACCTCAAACATCCCTTAAAAGAATGAGACCCTTTGATATTTTTGTATAGTATAATAAAACTTATATATGAAAAAAAAAAACAAATGATAAATTACAATTTTTGTCTCTCGGATTTGAACTTGACTTCTATTTAGTCTATGAATTTTCAAAATTAACCTTTTAATCTTTAATCTTTGAGATTTAAATTTAGTTTTTATTTAATTTTAAGTTTTTTAAAATGACACGTCTAATTTTTGAAGTTTGAAATTTATTTATGTTCCATCCTTAAGTACTATAAAAGATTTTTAAAAAATATATATCAACAAAATATACAATAGAAACATATTAATTACTATGTCATCATTTGTCAATAAACGTCAATTTTAAACTAACCTGTCACTTTTTGAAACTTCCGTGGTTAAATAGAAACTAAATAAAAATTTCAAAAATGAAAAGTATTAGTTTTAAAAATTAGAGACTAAATAGAAATTAATGTTTGTGTTTAGCAAAAATAAAATAAAAATGAAGTAGAATGAGAAAATGGAGGAGTATGAAAGAAAGTAGTGTGACTGTGAGAACGTAAGCAAAATCAAATCAGAGAAAGCATACGAAAGCATGGGATTGTGACACGTGGAAGTGATCTGGTGGGATCGAATCGAACATGTCTGTCACTGCTTCCTCTTCACACCGCACGGATTGGACAAAACCCGGACAGCGCGGTGATGCGCCGTTACGAACTGTTTACAAATTATTATTATTATTTTTTTCTTTTCCCCTTTTCCTTTTCAGAGATAATAATGAGATTAAATATTTGTTAATTTTGGACTTTATGATTTGGTTTTGGTATAGTTTTAAAATTGCATGTAGATGAGTGTTTTTTCCTTTTTTACTTCAACCATATGTATATGGGTAGATTTGACCTTTAATCTTTTTAGTTGATTTGATGTTATTTTGCTTTAGATGAAAATTTTGAACTTTCCAATATATATACCACTAGACATAGATAGAGAAATTTGGGGGATTCGATTAAAGATATCCACGGGGTGGGGTCGGGGAATGACTTCCCATCCCCCTCCACACCCCCATTTTGTAACGAACCTAAAATTCAGAGACGAATCTACGTTAGGGAAAGCATTCGCTTACACTGCTCACGCCAAATTTCTAAGGCCAAGATAACGGCATAGCAAGGAGAAAACCAAAATTTTCCTGGAACCTAATAAGCAGAAGAAACACTTCAAAGAAACAAGAATGCCCAACCCCCACCAAACTTCATCGCATAAAATGGGTTGAGCTACAATCGAGTTCCAAAGCACAATCTCTTTAGATAAAAAAACATACACGCGAGCTAAAAGAAACTCAACTCAATAACCAAGGAATACAAGTGAAAAACAAAGTGTCGCGCGACTAGACATATAAAATAGAAACTAAAATAGGACAATGACAAATGAAAACTCAAAGCGCAAAGGAAACAAGACGAAAACAGGGTCCCACCTCACATCAGTCGCCATCGCCGCAAATTACCCTCAAGGTTTCTTACCCAACCAAAAACAAAAAGTAGACGGGTGAGTATAAAAATACTCAGTTAGCAGCCCACTCACATCCAAACAAACTAACATGCAACAAAACAAGACTTGTCTCATAAACTCACTCAACCCCAAACAGGTCTCACACTTAGCACACTTCACCCTCGAGTCCCCTGCGGTAATAACTCGAGCTCTACCTTCTGGTCTTGAAACTTTGGTTGACAATGCAATGAGAGAAAGCAACTCTCACGCCACTACACACCGGGCATGTGCAGCGTAGGTACGTATCCTACACGCCCCATGGGAATCGCCCTAAGCCAACACAGGATCATGGAAAGCAACCACTCCTGATCTCAACGGGGACGCACCCCAGGCTCTCATAACACACTAGCATGGTACCGTACGGTGCGTAACCAACACGCCCATTGGGGAATCACCCCTAAGCTAGTCTGGGATCATGAAAGCAACCACTCCCGGATCTCATTAGGGACGCACCCCAAACTCACGAGCCTATCATATATCGTCAACCTAGAGGTTCCGACTCGCTCAAGCGTAACTCGGGGTTTAGTAAGTACTGGGTTTTGCGCTTCATAAGGTTATTTAGGATTCTAACAAGACATTCCTAAAAATATCCGACCCATTCTCAAGGGTCCCAAATTCAACCAGGTTTTCACTTTTAGCCAACACCTCAAAGTATTCAAATTCCACTTTCAGACCACACTCAGCTAGATGTCTGACTTAGCCCTACCCCAAGCCCACACCGGATTGCTCAGCTCCTTGCTTCACGTCGGTAAACGTCTCTCTAACTAGCATTCTGACGTAACCCAGATCGCCCCGTAGGACGCTCGTAAGCTTAGTCCCACTCCGAGTCTGTTGCCACCCTCATAGTGACTCACCTCGAAGCATTCCCGTCTTTGGTCTATTGCCATGACTACTATGGCTCACCACAAGACATCACTGCCCCTGTCTATTGCCACTCACACTGTGACTCACCACGGAACATCGTCATACACGTATTCCATGCTAGTTCCTCGCCACACAAAGCCGTGGGATGACGTCACCCAAACGAAGAGTAAGGTAGGGACTTCAGGACTGGGGGGGTTACCTGACACAACTCTCCTCTCTGGTACTAAAATCGTACTCGAACATACGTTCTATCAACTATGCGAGCAATACACGCTGCATATCGAAAAATACCTCAACCATCCATAAGCCAACTCATTCACGATCCAAACCAACCACTTTAACACTCACGAGGTTCAATCCACAAGCTATGCAAACAAGCTCATTCGCTCATGAGCTCGATTACCGGATCAAGTCGGCTACAAACAACGCTTCAAGAGTCCACGAAAGAACCCCTTCCTTCAAAAATCAAAAACAAGCTCGCCCAAAACCATTACAAGGAGATGGAAGGTCACAAACGTTGCCTAGAGCTTACTCTTACCGCCCACCAACGGTTATAGTGATCTACACAACTTAAATACGAGTCGAACTTAAGGCAATACGCTCAACGGACACACTTGGCCCAAACCTCGGTAACCAAACCTTAGTTCATAACCTCAAGCTCCTTTTAGGAACCGTTTCACACTTAAACGATCTTAAGCCCAACACAGTAATCATCTAATTAGATTGATCAATTATACTTTGCCGCACTCGCCCATCTAGAGTTTAGTCAAGACTCATAAACCAAGTGTAAACCTCGAGCAGGAACCCAAACATAGTACTACTTTTCCACTGCATCCATCTCAAACCCACAACATTTATTTTCAACTCATCACGGTCCAAGGCTTTAAGTTTCACCCTTAACTTCAAGCCTTAAGCCCCTATTCCCCTATAGATTACTTCCTTAGTCCATTAGCGGTACGAGCAATACCCACACGAACCCAAACTCATACATAAGCCTCGCAACGTCATTTTCGTGCATTAAACATAATTCATAGCTTACCGCATACAAACAAATTGAATAATGGCTTTGAGGGCTTAATCCAAATGACTACTTACCTGGATGACGAAAGCTTCGATCCCGAGCTCCCTGTACTTTCTTAACATGTTCGAGCCCTTAAACAACAAACAACGACTTAAAACATGTTTCTATCAACCATAAACAACTAATTTGACTTGGATGACCAAACTAAAGCATGGAGATTTAAAACGGGATCAAGAAAACGAAGTCGACCGGTTATACCTATCCGGCGGCGGCGGCGGTAAATTTTCCAGCGAGTGGCGACGCGTGGAGCATAGATCCGGAATGTCCATGACCCGATCTATTCAAAACCAACCTTAAAATCACGAAAACCAGACTAAATACCAATGAACCGGTTGAACCAAGCCTCTAAGGACTAAGGATTCTTGAAAAAAAGCTTACCGACGAAGGACTACGACCACCGGAGAGAGGCAACGCGTGAGCGCTTGCGTGGGCGTGGGCAAGATGGCGGTAGACTCCAGCGTGAACAACCAAACTGCAGCGACTGTGCGTGACGGAGGGGTCGATTTGCTGAAGAAGAAGAAGAAGAAGAAGAAGAAGAAGAAGAAGAAGAAGAAGAAGAAAAGGGGGGGCGGCGGCGGCGAGAAACGCTTCTTGCGTTTTCTCTCTCTTTTTTTTTTTTTTAAACCGGGCGTTACACATTTCATCTCCCGTCCTCGCGAAATTCCCCATTTAATTTTGCAGGGATCAGAGCTGGGATTCCCCGCAGGGAATATTTCTCTTTACCATTTCTATTTTTCTAAATTTTATTACATTATTTAAAAAAAATATATATTATTTAAATAGTTAATTACTCAATAGAAATTTAGACTTTTTTTTCAATTTTCTTAAAAAAGTAAAATGATATTTAATAAAAATTTAGAATTATGGTTTATTATATATACATAAATATATATATTTAAATAATAATAATAAATCGGGGCAGAGACGAGGAGCGGGGCGGGGACAGGGTCAGGGACGGGGAATGTATTCCTTGTCCCCGTCCCTGTTTAGCTAACGGGGAAAAAATCCTCCCCTCTCCCTCACTCAATCCCCACCTAAACGGGGGTTGGAGCGGGAAAAATGGACATCCCTAGATTCGATCTTATAATTTCTTGGTTTATAGTATATGTCTTAACTAATTGAGTAATGTTTAGATAATTGATAGGAAATAGAAGTATATTAAATATTATATAAGTTGGATTTATGTTGGCAAGTTTTTAATTTAGTCTCTAATAGTTTGGTTAAAACCTAACATAATTTTCTACTATATTTTGGAATTTTTCTTACTCTATTAAAAAAATATTGCGAAAATTTTGAACTTATAATATTTTAGGAAATTATAAATGCTTTTTAACTCTGGAATTACACTGGTTAACCTTTTTAAACTTGGTCTCTTGGACTTGACAATTCACATTGTCATGACAATTTGGGCAAAGCTCGAATAATTAAGATATTATAACATTGATGAAGAGATTAAAGATTCGAATTTCTACCTCTATATTAAAATTAAAATAAAACTAACATAGAGTCATAAAAATAAATATAAATGAATAAATCAAATTTATACTCTTTATTGAATTTTATAAGAAGAGTGTTAGTAAATTAGGGTTGCATGTGTATAAAGGCTACTTCTTTATATTTAATATTTTAAAAAGAAAGAAAAATATATGGTCAAATGCATGTTGACTTGGCATGTTGAAAAAGAAACTTTATCCTTTGTCGATGTATTCGTTGATGAGATTATTGGTTGTGCTACCTTATACGGTGTAGAGTATCTTATTTATCCCCATTTTTTCCTCTTTTTTAATACATAATATAAAATATCAAAGAAAACATTGTTGAACGAGTATAACTCAACTGACATGATAAATATGTGGTTTAAATTGTTTATTGTAATAATACATGAAATCTAATTAAGCCAAGTCAACTTTATAGTTCAACGGGTTAAAACATATACCCTCAATTAAGAGATTAGATGTTCGAATTTCTCATTTCATATGTTGTTGAACTAAGAAAAACAAAAGAAGTAAACAAAATTTTAAAATTGGATCAAATTAAAATTAATCTTAAATTATAAAGATGGTATTTCAATTTTTTTTTTGAATAGAACAATATGTGACGGTGAAAGATTCAAACTTCTAATTTATCAATTTTAACAAATGGATCTATATTTAATTATTTTTTTGACAATACATGAGATAGGAGAATCAAACTTTTGACTTCAAAGTCAATACTACAAAAGCATAGCAAGCCATATCTAGGTTAGCATAAGTGGATACAATATCACTAATAATAATAATAATTAATATTAAAAAAAGTAAGTAAAGAAATTGGTTAATGTGGAAAACTGTTATGATAATAAAAAAGAAAAAGAATATAATTAAAAGAAAATAATTATGAAGAAAGAAAGACGTTACCTTATATATATCAAGTTTAAACGGCGCGTGGGGCCCTCACTCTAATGTGAGGTCATCAAATAACCCGGCCGTTACATTCGCGGTCACCGACTCAAACGTGGCGTCCGCAAATTGGTGCAGCCTGTTTTTGTGGACCCCATTTTGAACGCCGAACTTCTTATATTTTGACCTTCTTCATTGGCCCCCTCCTCGTAAATAAAAAAAAAAAAAAAACCCCATTTTTCATTTTTCACAAAATCAAAGGTATTACGGTCTCTTTGTTCACCACGAATTTAATTTTTTTGAAAAAATCCAATCTTTTTCATCTATTAGTTTTTTTCTCTTCTTTAATGTATCAAAAATAATAAATAAACAATGGGTTGTTTTTTGGAAAGTTAAGGGTAGAGTCAATTCCCTCTCTCTCTCATTCATTCAACTACTGAGTTTTTGAGTGGCTTGGCTTGGGTTTCAAAAGGGTATCATCATTAGTTTAAAAAAATTAAAAAAGAAAAAAAGAAATTAAAAAATGTGCATTAGGCCAAAGAGGGTCATTTTGGATATGGATCTTGTGTAGCTTTTCTTACTCTCTTTCCCCTTTTGGCTTTTTATAGTAAATGAAAAACCAAAGAGTAACCCCTCAAAAAAAAAAAAAAAAACGCTGAGTCATATTCAACTAAACCCTATAAGAAAAAAAAAAGAAAAAAAAAAAGAGAAGAAAGTTGACGTCTTTTGCCCTCCACGCAGCTTAAAACACGCAGTGTGGCAAAATATAGACAGTCTGTTAGACACGTCTCGAAACCTACCAAATTCAGATTTTTAATTATTTATTAGTTATTTTTTTTTTAAAAAAAAAACCCTCTTCAAAAATGTGTTTTTCATTATAATTAGAATTTTATTTGTTGAAAAACTCACGAGGGAATTCAAGTGAGAGAAAAAAAAAAAACAAAAAACAAAAAAAGACAGCACTAAAATGAAAAAAAGAAAAAAAAAGTGAGTAATATTTAGTAATAGGGCTTATCGCATGTTTGCTTCACGCAAGCAGCTAAATGTAGGTGTTAAGGCTTTGCTCTCTCGCGTGGCTTTAAAGACTTTCTTAGTTTCTTTATTTATTAATATATATATATATTCCTTCTTTTTTTTTTCTCTTTTAAAATGAAGCCTTTTCTTCTCCTCTTTTCCCCCCCATTAAATTAAAAATACATTTCTTACAATACCACAATTTTCCACCAAACCCTAAAAACCCTCTTCTCCTTTTTCTCTCTTTCTCTTTTCCTTTCACTCCATATCCCTTTAAAATCCCATTTTTTTTTTAAAAAAAAACCTTTATTATCCCCTAAAATGAGTGCCAACCCTAGTACTAGCGGCGGCGGAGGGCCGGGGACTGCCAGTGCCGGCGGGGGTGGCGGCGGCGGAGGACCATGTGGGGCCTGCAAGTTTTTGAGAAGAAAGTGTGTTCCCGGTTGCATATTTGCCCCTTATTTCGACTCCGAGCAAGGCGCTGCCCACTTCGCCGCCGTGCACAAGGTGTTCGGAGCCAGCAACGTCTCGAAACTCCTCCTTCATATTCCCGTTCACAAACGTCTCGACGCTGTCGTTACGATTTGCTACGAGGCTCAGGCTCGCCTCCGAGACCCCGTCTATGGTTGCGTCGCTCATATCTTTGCTCTTCAACAACAGGTAAATTGAACTTCGATTCCGATTTCAATTCATTGAGCTACGTTCGTGTTGGCTATATACAAACATATTTTGTTTTCTCTTTTGTTTCTTTTTTTTTTCCCTTGTTTTGCATAATAATTTCTATGGAATGGAAATTAATTGTTCTATGTCTTCTATTTTCCTTTGGGAATTTTACTTTTTTCAAACAAAGGCTTGTTTTTTAAGCTATTTTTTTAAGTGGAAAGTTGAGTTTAAAAAAATGGGGTCTTTGTTTCAGTTTTGAAAACCCAAATCAGGCAACTTAAGATGGGGTTTAGAGATCTAGGGCTGTTATGCCCTTAAATACTAGGGTAGTTCCCTTAAATGGGTAAAGGATAAAAGTTAGTAAATTTAATTAGGGTGTCAGTTTTTAATTTTTTAATTTAATTTTTTCCTAGTGAGTTTACTGAAATCTAGAGCTATCAGTCTTTTGTTGATTATTATTATCATCAAATCATTTCTTCGGCGGTTACTGCGGTAATATACCCTAATTAAAGTGATCTGCCTTTTTTTTTTTTTTGAGTGTTTTGGGTTTTTTTTTTGTTAATTTATTTTTATTATTTTTGCAGTTATTAAGGAAGTGGTCGGTCTATTGCCTTAAAGTTAAGCTTTTGATTAGAGACAAGAGTCATTTCCTACGTTTCCCCAATATTCAGCTTCCTGTTCAGTGTATCTTCTAAACCAAAACACAATACAAATTTGTATTTTTTTCAAAAAAAAATAAAATAAAATCTCTACACTTTGTTTTCCTTTAAATACACTATTAATCTTTGTATTTTGATTCTTATAAGGTGGGTTTTTTGTAGTGTTTTTTTCTAAAATGAGGTTTTTAGAATATTATGGCTGCTGATTGGTGTCTACATGTTTAGAAATGTAATGAATTAATGATTGTTTAGGAAACTTTTTTTTTAAATAATATTTAATTTACCTACCCACAATTTTATTGTGTTTGTTACATTTAAGAAAGTTTTCTAAATTTTAAACTAAAATTTGACTAAGAATTCTGTAGTGTTCTTAACAAATTTGAAGAAGCAGAAAAGAGTTTGTGAGCAAATTAGTGTAATTTTTTAAAATTTGAAACTAAAAAGGAAATCTTTAACACCTATGTTTGAATTAAAATTTTCATTGAAAATTTGAGGGTAAAAAAAACAAATTATATATGAATATGTGCAAGGGTAAATGAAGCTTATGGGTATGTTTATTATTTCCTTATTCACATAAGTTGAATAAAAGTAACATTAGGGTCTTGATTGTTACCATTTTTTTTAAATTATGGAGAATTAATTGAATGGAAAAAAAGTGTTGGATTAAAATGTTACGAAATTGGTAGAATATAATTTTTTTTTTAAAAAAATATCTTGTCCGAATAGAATATATCTTCAGTAATATTTTCTAAAAAAATAATTGGTTCCTTTTTTTCCCTTCTATTTTTATAAGAATATTTTATATATAGTTGGGAGCATATGTAATACTTTCCTTTTTTTTTTTCTTCTCTTATATAACTTATATATTTATACTGCATATAGCAATACCTACTACGAAAATATCTGTGTACTATTAACAGTATGGTTGGTAAATATTTGTTTGAGAAAATAGTAAAAAAAATGAAAATGAAAATTAATTTTAATACTTCCTAATTTCGACTTTTATAAAATTTTTAGCTCAAACATCAATGAAAACAGCGACTTTTACTGATAATTTTTTCTAAAAATAAAAAAGAACCTTGGTGCTAAAACAAGCCCTAAAATTATCCTCATATATTTGACCAGAATAATCCTTGTAAAATAGAAAAAAATAATTGTTATTTTCAGAGTAGTTTTTGCTTATGTGCTCCACTTCATCACTTTAATTTTGTTTGTTTTTTTTTTTCATTTGTAGTGTGATCTACTCTTAATAATTTATTTTACACTTTAACTCAGTTTAAAAAATTTATGAGTAGTTTTACAACTTTGTGGGTTAGTTCTTATTATTATTGAGTTTGATATATGGAGAGTGGATATTTCAACCTCTAACTTTTAAATTGATGATATAGAGGTGAACTCTTTTTAGATCCGTGGTACTTGATATGTAATTTTAATTTTGCGTGTTTTTTTAGAGAAATCGTGCAAAAGGAAATTGGATTATTCACTAATAATTGTTCAATAAATAGAGGCTTACTAACTCAACGATAGTTGATATGTGTTCAGGTTTTTGAAGCATAAATGTTTAAATCTTCGTTCCTAGAGTTAGATATCAAAATGGAACTTAAAACTTAAAAGGTGAAAGCGAATTTAATGGTAGGCCACAAAAAAGGAAATTACATTATTATTATTATTTTTAATTTCGAAATTACATTAATTAATGCTTAGTAAATACTTATAAATTTGTGTCAAGAATTCTTTAAGATTGAATTATAAGCTGAATATTTAAATTAAAAACTTTGCAGGTGGTGAGTTTACAAGCCGAACTGTCGTACCTCCAAGCCCATCTAGCAACACTGGAGCTGCCGTCGCCACCGCACCCACCGCCGCCTCCTCCGCCGGCAAGTTTTCCGGCGCAACCGCCGCTCTCCATCTCAGACCTGCCGTCGGCTTCCTCCCTTCCGGCCACCTACGACTTGTCGTCACTCTTTGACCCAATGGGTCAGCCTGCATGGGCCATGCAACAGCAGCGGCTTGACCACCGCCAGTTCGCCGGGGGTGGCGGCGGCGGATCGTCCACAGCGGCCGGAGAGGGCGACCTTCAAGCCTTGGCCCGTGAACTCCTCCATAGACATGGCGCTCCGCCGTGTTCCGACACCTCGTCGCCGCCGTCGCTCTCTAAATGAAATTAAACTTTTTTTTCTTAATTTCTTGCCTCTTTGATTTCTCTTTTGTCAAAAATTTTACTGGAAAATTGAAGGGTGCTTGAATTTAGTTTTCTTTTTTAAAAAATATATTTGATTGGAGTTGAAGGGCAAGAAGGAAAAAAAATATATTAATAACCCAACAACCTTTTATTTTATTTGTTTAAAAGGTAATTAGAAATCGAACACAAATTAGTTTAGACGTGTAGTTATATTAATTTTTCTTTTCATAATTTAAGCTCAGGTCACCATTTTTTTTTTCTCTTCCTAACGTCTTCTCATATTCGATTACATTTTTTTAGTTCAACCACATTTGTAGTGGGAAGATTCAACCTTTAGACTTGTTAACTGATGGTACATATCAATTATCGTTAAACTATACTTATTTTGTCTCATTATCGATTACTCTTTAAGTTGGTTTATGTGTCAAGAAATAATTCATCAAGAAAGGTTTAAGTGCATATAATGTTTTATAAAATGACGGATATAGTTTCATATGTGTGTTAAATCTGTCTTATCTTTTTGGTTGCAAAGAAACGAGTGGCTCTTTGGCGATAAATTTGCACTTTAGCAATCATATTATCACGATGATCCTTTATTGAAAGACTATAATCCTTCATCAAAATATTATAGCCTTTCTCTAGGAGTTGTCCCAAACTCAAAATATTGTTCTTCATATTTGGCACATAATAGACATTAGAGATAAACTCATGCTTTTCATTCTTCAAGTTAATTAAGATCTTACCTTTTCCTTTCACATGCTTTTCTTTTTCTTGTCTATCTTCTTTATCTCTCAACTGCAACTTTGATTGAAAAAGTTGCTCGGTTGTCTGTTTGTTCTTCTTGAGAAGTTTCTCTTCATGGGCTTGTAGAGTACCCACAAGTTGATCAACGGACAATGTACTCAAGTCCTTTGATTCTTCAATAGCTACAATGATGAAATTGAATTTTTCATCTAATGAGCGAAGTATCTTTTCAACTACTTGCTCATCATTTATTGTCTCACCATATCTCTTCATTTCATTGACCACTGCTAATAATCTTGAAGTATAATCAAATCGATTGCACTCTCTTCATATGTAATGATTCATAATCACCTCTCAATTTTTGGAGGCGAACCTTCTTGACTCGATCTACTCCTTTATAAGTATTCTCCAAAATTTTCCATGCTTGCCTCGCAGTGGTTGCTCTAGAAATCTTCTCAAAATTCGCATCATCAATAGCTTGATGAATAATGGTGAGCGCCTTTTGATCCTTTTTCTAGTATTTTGTAAAACTTCTCGTTCAGCTTGAATCAAAGCTGCATCATTCTTTGGTTGGTCATAGCCTCTATCAACAATTTCCCATGCATCTTGTGAACCAAGTAGAGCTTTCATACGTATACACCAACTACTATAATTTTCTTTCGTAAGTCGAGGCACTTGGAAAGGAACCAAATTGTTGTTTGCCATTTGCAAAAACAATTCTTTTTCTTGAACTCAGTCTCTGATACCACTTTGTTGGAAGCGTGTGATGGACACTCACAAATAAATAATTAAACAAGAAATATATTTCACAAGAAATAATTCACTTGTATTAAAAAATACTTTTCACAAAGCTACAAACTTTGTTCACACTTTTTTTTCTCTAAACTCACTTTGTTTTTCTTATTTACTTTACTTGCTTGTGTTTTGATACATACTACAATGATCCTATTTATAGGA
Source organism: Trichosanthes cucumerina (assembly GCA_036507285.1). Taxonomy (NCBI): domain Eukaryota; kingdom Viridiplantae; phylum Streptophyta; class Magnoliopsida; order Cucurbitales; family Cucurbitaceae; genus Trichosanthes; species Trichosanthes cucumerina. The sequence continues at coordinate 71,326,174 of CM071840.1, read as the reverse complement.
CTTATGGAAAACTCTAGAATTCGTAACTCTTTTACATAAACTCAAATTTATGAATATAAAACTTTCATACATAAATAACTCTTATAAAAACTTCTAGATCCATTAACAATGCTTAATTAAACTTAAAACCTAAAATGAATGTGTAAACGTATCACTAAAAATATGTTTAACTTTCCAACATTCTTTGTGTGCTTGTGCATATTTGGATTTCTGTCTGCTTAGTGCTTTGCCATATCATCTAGGAGTCATTTATTTATGTTGGATGACAAGCTTCAATTTAGCTATGTGTTCTTCTGCTGAGTTCTTGCCATTCTTATAGCTTTTGTTCTAATCCTGGAGACTACTAGAACACCGCATTATGTGTCAAAGGAGCGTAGAAGTGTATTGTCTTAGGAATTGCTGCTTCAGAAGCTGGAAGAAGTCAATATATCATTCAAGGTATTATCACTTTTGTGGTTATTTATGTAGGAGATAATTGGACTTGATGCTTATCAAGAGAATGATAACTGATAGTCTGTAGTGGTTGGTGTAAACTAAATTAAAATGAAATGTACCTTGTTCAAAATCATTAAATCTTCACTAAAAGCATGAACTAGCATGCAGACGTACATGACCACATGCCATTTCTCAAGAAATCAGGATGAAGAAACTTTTTAGGTTACAAGAGGCAAAGTAGAAATTCTTATTTTGTTTTGAGTTAGTTTTTGGCCTAAAAAAATGTTTAAGCATCTTTAATACACATTTGTTGCAATGGGGGTTAGCTGTGTGATCACTTTATGCACTTTCTAAGTTTCAAACGAACACTTAAACTCGTTTTAGCCATTTTTTCACACGAGTGGAAGTGTTGAATGTGGGTATTACGTCATGAGATATATGAGAGATATCATGACAAAAGGAAGCATCGTAGTCACAGATTCAGTATGTTATTTATTTTGCATTCCAATTGTTACACTTGACAAAACATTGTTTATTATAACATTTGACTCTTAATGTTTGTAGATTGATACAAGAAACACATACTCGCAACCGGAGTTAGATGAGAAGTGCGAGTGGAGTGGGTTGAATTTTTGGGTGGATACATATGATGAATTTTTGGGTGGATACTACTTTGGATTGTTCATGACAATTTTTTGGGTGGCTACATATGAAGGTGTCAAATATTCTTTTTGTGTAAATATGGTTTGACATAGGATAGATAGTGACATTTTTTTGGATGACTACATGAAGGTGCCAAATATTTTATATAGATGTTTGCTTGAGATAGGATTGATAGTCAATTTTTTTGGATGATTAGTGTTTGAACATATATGGTGGAGATAAGTGTAGTTTGACATTTTGAATGTATAACTATGATGGGGAGTTACTAATGTTGGAATTGTTAAAGGTTTAAACTTGTCATTTTAGAATTGTTCATTTGGGAGAAGATTTGATTTTTTTTGGGTATTATTGATGGAATTTAAATTTCATAGATCTTGAATATATAATTTAATGGAATGCCACTAGTAGAAATTCGGGATTTTATGACATTGAAAAATTGTCATAAACACATTTTATGACACTTTATATCAGTCATAGAAGCCACCATCATAGAAACTTCATACATGACACATTTAAAAAATTGTCATAATTAACTATTCTATGACAACTTTATCTTGTCGAGAAAGTTGTATACATGACATTTTGTAAGTGTCATGGTAAACTTTTGTATGACAATTAAACATTGTCAAGAAATAACCCGCCCATCCTAGTTTTCCGTCAAGATATATCAAAGGATGACAGATTTTAAATGTCATAGAAATTATGTTTATGACAGATAATTAGTGTCAAGCATGTTGTTTAGATGACACTTTTTCAATATCATAATATTGCCTACTTTGATAGATTTTAATCGTCATAAATGCTTTTTCGGTGACAGTTTTGAATTGTCATGTATTTAGTTACTTTGATAGTTGTAAGTGTCAAGAAAGATCATTTAATGGCATCTTTCATTTGTCAACAAAAGTATTGTGAGAGATTCCTTCTGTCAAAGATTTATTTTCTTTGATGGTTTTTATTAGTCAACAAACAATGTTTACAATCAAACTATGGTAAAATGTATATATTACATTAATGTGAAACGAAAGAATTATTACTCATTAATTCAAAAATAATTCTGTTTACAATCAAACTATGATAAAATGTATATATTACATTAATGTGTTTACATGTCATATGCTTCTTCCACTATGTAGTGTTCGACTCCGAACTCAACTGAGCTATAAGTTGGAGACCATCGAGGTAACCTAGTCGATCTACTTCACCTTTTCTAGAAGGGAGTTTCGACTGCTTAATCCTGCAATGGACAAAATAATATTCATTTAAATATTAAAGTTAACCATTTAAAGAATACTAGACTCTCTTAAGTTGAAGAAATGATATCTAATGGAGTTGCTGAAAGAAACCACCACAAATACACTGAAAGAAACCACCCCAAACAAGCAAATACACTGAAAGAATAGTTGAGGATTTAAACAGAATTTATTCTGACCTCCATTGCAACAAGCAAATTGAACAGATACTCGTAATTAAATCAATATAGCTCAAAAAGAGAAAAGAAAGAAAATTCGAATAAATTTCAACTGCAATTGGAATATTGTAGTTTACATTCGCAGAGATCAGGCAGCTCCAACCCTATCATGAGGAATCAGGCGTAGTTCAGAGCCGTGCTTGAGGAAGACATTGCCTGCAAAAAGCACATCAACCATAAATTTCAACTGCAATTGGAATATTGTGGCCTCAAACTTCACTGAGTTACAAAATGTTTCTCATACAAAAATTGTGGACTGTCTAGCCGTAGGAATATAAAGGTAAAGTTCTTAGCATTTCAAATGGGGTTAAAATCGAGACAAATTCCAACACCTGTCACCACCAGTGTGTATATGAGATCTCCTCCATCCATATATCATCACGTAACTTATGTTTTTAATACGTTATATGCGCTTCAAGTAAGGATAGAGGCTAAATGACTAAGCGAAACATGAGAGCAAGGACACCATAAATTGTGGAGTCAAGTAAGAATAGAGCCATGAATCACCTTACCAAAGACTTTGTTGAGGATTGATTCCAACGCCATCTGCAAAGCCATATGATAAATGTAAGACACATAAAATGAGAGGCTAAATGACTCAAATGAAAACTATAATATCACAGCATCTAAAAGCACACATTCAGGTGTGAATCGAGGACCAATCCATGGCATACCCCCACAAACAAAAAGTGTCTATGAAGGAAATGTCGTGTTTGTATTGGATTCTTAAATCTTTTCCCCGAAAAAAATGAATCGTGCATAGAGTATCTCACACCTAACAATGTCATTTCTATCAAATATTAAAATGACTAGCAAGAATGTAAACATGACCACAAATCCACATCTCATAGTTTACAAATTCTAAAGCACAATCTCGACCTCTACCATAAGATATCAAGAAAATCGAAAAAATCATGATAGTTAGCTCAAGACACTCGCGAGCTTGCAAATTAGCTCAACTATTTGCAAGTTCAAAGGTGTTGGTTTTTCTTTATCTGGGGTACTTATGCTTCCATATTAGTACTAGTACAAAAAAAACTAGCATGAAGAGGACTCTCTATGACTTAAAAACAAAAAGGAATCTCAAGCACATCTAATGACAGGATCAAAAATATGAAGAACAATGTAGGCAAGTTCAACTAACATCAAGGACAACCTATACATTTCCAAGCACGTAGCAGTATGTTCTTCCTCATATTAAACTACTGTCGACAATCTTTTTAACACTCGAATCTTCAGACCAATAGAATTCAAATCAACTATAGTTATATAGCTTGAATACAGAGGATAACCAGAGCTGCTTTCAGAAGCATCAGTTTCAAGCTTTCTTTTTTTGCTTCCATGGAGGTCATTTCCAGATGGATTTGCAGCCTCTAATAACTTCAACTGAAATGATAAAACAAAATATTGAAATGAAAGTGGGAATATTGACATTTCAAGAGTGATTTTACAATGAAAATAGAAAAACTACCCAGAGAAGAGAAGAGTCCATTACGATCAAACATTAAAACGTGAGAATCCGTCTGAAAACCCATGAACCGGTTGAACCAAAAGTCCGGTGACTCAAAGAACACTTACCCAAACATCACGATGTTCCTAAGATCGCAGAGACGCCGCTTTTGGTCAAGTTGCACGAGGAAAGACGCGACGGCGCTTGGCTCGAAGATGCCGCCGCGGCGGCTGCCACACGCGAGGGAGGGGCTCGACGGGAAGGTAGACGGCGACTAAGCTTGCGCGAAGGAGATGGAAAGGGGAAATGCAGTTTCATGGGAGCTTCCGGAAAGGGGAAATGCAGTTTCGTGGGAGCTTCGCCGGAGAAAGAAAATTGAAAGGGAAATGTGGTCGTCGGCGATTCGAGGAAGAAGAAGACGATGAAGGGGGAGTGGGGTTGCACTTCACGCATAGGAGGTAAAGAAGAGAGAATAAGAACTTTAGGGTGTGTTTGGCCTGGAGCAAGGTGTTCCAAATCCTTGGTTTTGAAACTCATTCCCATGGGTTACAACAATACAACCCCATGGTTTACAATAGTGTAATCTCATGGAATTTGTTCCATGTTTTTTCATCCATTTTTCGACTACTTCGACAACTCCGATAAAAACTCCGGCGACCACCGACGACCATCGATAACGACAACTCCGGTAAAAACTCCGGCGACCACCGACAACGACAACTCCGATAAAAACTCCGACGACCGCACAGGCGGCCACTTTGGCAACAACTCCGGTGATAACTCCGACGACCACTCAACAACCACCGACAACGACAACTCCGACGACCATACCAGTGATCACTTTGGCAACAACTCCGGCGACTACCCGACACCATCGACAACGACAACTCCGACGACCACACCACGACTAGCGTTGATCATGACTGCCTCCGAAAAACACTTGATTTTCCATTTCCTCTTCAACAACTCCGACGACTAGCCACCACTGATGGTTGCCTCAACGACCTTTTCAACAACAACTCCGACAACCCGATGACCACCAACAACCAAAAAATCCAACGACCACCTCGACAATCCCACCACCTCATCAACTTGACCACTCCAACAATCCGACAATCTAGTCAATTTTTAAAAATGTTAAAATAAAACTAAAAAATGGCTAATAAACATTTTTTTATGTTATTCTCAACACGTTTGAATTTTGTGAAATTTTTATTTAAAAAAAATAAAAACAACTTGGTATTTTTTTTAATGTACACTCAAATGGCTCAATTTTGTAATTTCTTTTTTAAAAGTTAGAAAAAATGAAAAAAAAATTTCTTTCGCACAAAGGCGCTTTATGTTCATTTGTTTCGTGTTAGTTGCAACACTTTTGGACGATGTATTTGTACGGTAAACTCGTGGTAGGGGTGTTAAAAAAACTACCTAAATTGAAAGTTTCGTGGAAAAGTTACTTAAAAATTGATCCATGTTAGACATTAACTTCTACAATTCACATAAGATCAATTACAAAAATTTGAAAGGAATAAAATAGCTAAAAGAAAAAAGGTAAACAAAACTGTACCAAACCTAGAGTTCGAAAAATCGCACTGTGACACACGACTTCTCTGATTCCCGGGCTTGAGAACACTGCACCCCAAACACAAGTTTCGATTCCTGTGCTTGAGAACACTGCACCCCAAACACAGCTTTTCGATTCCCGTGCTTGAGAACCCTCAGACAAACCCTCCAGAGCTTGATTCCCGAGATTCGATTCCGAACTCGCGCCCAAACAAATTTCCTTAGGGTTTTTCTTTCTTTTTTTTTTTCTTCTCATTTTCCTCTTTCTTTTAATTAACCAAAAATGAGAGAGATCAAAAAAAAAAAAAGGAAAATCTATGGGTATATAAAAAAAAAAAAACCAATTTCTTTTCCTTTCTTTTAAAATTCTTTTTTTTTATATATAATATTTAATAAAAATCTTTTTAAAAAACTTATATTTTCCTTACTTAAAACTATTTTTTTTTCTTTTCCTTTCTTTAACCGTTTTTGCAAAGTAAAACCTAACCTTATTTAATTTAAACTTATTCTCAAAATATAAAATAAGCTCAAAATGAATTTTAAAATTTTTAGAAAATATCTAAAAATTGTGGGGCATTATTACAAGGTTAGATATAATATACAATATTTTTATCATAAGGTTTTAATAACCTTTGATAAAGAGTTAATATTTTTCAAATGTTTTTTTAAATACCTTCGATAGAAGATCATATTATTTTTCAAGGTTCTTAGTCACCTTTGATAAATACAATATCTTTTTCAAAGGTTTTTTCTTAGTTACCTTTGATAAATACAATTCAATTTTTTTTTTAATTTTTAATTCATCGTGAATTAAGTGAATTTATGTGAGTTATCGTCGGTTACGAAACTGATTGTTAGATTGCACTCGTTGACTACTAATGTCGATGCTTGTGAATAGATTGCACTCGTTACAAAATTTTTAGCCTCGAGTTATAAATTGTAAGAAGCAAATGTGAACGAGCAATTAGGGGAATTAGTAGAGAGGGTTTCATGTATACATAGAAAGATAAAACGTTGACGAAATATTTGAAAAAAAATTAGGGCTCATTGTTGTTCTTTAATTTTTTTTGCCTTTCATTTTTTTAATGAAAAATACGAATCGAACCAAATAACAATGACACTTAAACGTTGTCATAAATTTATGACACTAAAAATTGTAAATCTTGAAAAATTTCTTGACTTTTTCCGCCAAAAAACACATCTTTTCCCGCCAAAAACTGAACCTCCAATCATCTATGACATATCTAAGTCATTAAAATATGACATTGAAAAAATGTCATAAATTTATGATATTAAAAAAATGTCATAAATTTATGATATTAAAAAAGTGTCATAAATTTCGGAAATCCGAAAATCTCCGTCGTTTCCTCATAAAAAAACGCCTCCAAATTTCTTTTATGACACTTTTTTTACTCCTTCCCACATTTTTGGTTTATAGATGGTGTCATAGAAAGCCAAAATTGTTGTAGTGTGCAATGCAGAAAATTTCAGATTTTAGGGAATAATTGATTGAAAAATAAAATCACAATGTGTCATTATCTAATTCAAATTGACACTTTTCAAACGTCAAAAAAGAACATTACATTTGACACTTTAAAATTGTCAAGGTTTACCTTCAATTTGACGTTTTAGGACTGTCAAGGATAAACTCATATTTGACATATTTCAAGCGTCGAGTAACTTTTATTTGACATTTCCACGATGTCAAGATAAACATATGTTTGACACATAGAAAACGTCAAGTATTAAAATAAATTTGACACTTTTTCAGAGTCAAGATAAAACTATATTTGACGAATAAAAAGTGTCAAGAATTTATGTTCAAAATGACACATTATAAACGTCAAAAAAGAGTATACATAACACTTTATAAGTGTCAAGTATTGTGTATTATTCTTGACGGTGGATTCCTTGACGGTTTGAAAAACGTCAAGTAAAGCAATATTCGACATTTTATAAGCGTCAAGAAAACTAGTTTTTGTTGTAGTGGGGCAATCATGTAAATGGACTTGAAAGTCATTGTCAAGCATGTTCTCATAACTTATCTTTGCATTCAACTTGTCTATGTTATATATCTTTTCATTTTACCTTCAAATCCATTATATTGTAATGGTAAGAAAGTTTTGGTAAATGGTAACGACCTCAAGATTTAAAACTAAACGTAGGTCAAATGGTCAAATAATAATTCTTCTTTTATGAGTTGTATTCTTAATTATCTTTACCTTATTGGTAATACAATATTTTAAAATAAAATAAATAAAATTCCAAGTGAAAAGTTATAGTCGTCTTACTTAAAAGCTCATTTTTAATGCCATTTTATTTTATGTTTGTTAGGGTTAGATTGACGACCTTTTTACTTTTATAGGTTTCCATAAGTAATTTATGATGCGACTATAAAGTCTCTATGAATAGTAAAAAATTCAGAGGAACATTCTGTCTGACACTTATTAGAATAATAATATCTCTTCTTTTCACACTCTTGTGGAATTAAAATTGTAATTTCTTACTTATCTATTAGAAATCAAACTCTAAATCAAGTTTTGGCGCGACAACATGCGACATGTGTGAGCAATTTTCTTGTTTGCCAACACTTTTATAAACTACACCATTTCATTGTCTCTTGGGTTGCATTGATGCATGTTGAAGTTTTCTTCGACTTGGTTTAATTAGCTCCACTTATCATCAATAGAGTTAATACAAATATCTGTTGATATGAACTATCAAGGGCATTAGTTTATTATTAGTATTTTAAATAATAATTTTGATGTAATTTTATTGTTTTTCTATTTTTATTCTTTTTATGCCATATTAAGTAGGGATATTTTTTTATCTTTTTCTACTATGATTGGTGATGTGACATTTAAAATTTGGAAAACTATCTAAAACTTGGTCATTAAGTTGTACAAAAGAGTTTATACAATGAATTTGAGATTCTAGCCTCTGTGCTTTATCGTTTCAAGTTTACCCAAGAGCTTCTTGAATTTTGCAATGCATGTGTGTTTAGTTGCATGCCAAGAACATTCAAATAGTGTTGATCATTCTATCTTGTAGGAGTGTTTGACTCTTGGACTAAGAACTTATTTTTGTCTTAAGAGATTTGATCTTAAGGTAATCCAGTTAAACCTCATTCTTAGAGTTGGAATCAAATTAATTTCAAGGTTTAATGTTTGTGAATTAGGAGTTCACATAATCAAAAAGTTTCTAATTCCAATTGTTTTTCACATCATTTGGATTTCTTGAAACTTTGGTTGTAATTGAAACTGATAATAATATCGACACAAGACCAAAGCAAAAAGCTAATTTAGGGTTTGGACTCCCCAGTCTCTACAAATCATCATACACCTCCTAAACAATCATACACTCATGAATGAAAGGCACTTAATTGTGTAAGACAACAAAATCCTAGCCAACCAATCTAATTTTTAAGAGTTCGTTTGATAACGTTTCTATTTCTCGTTTCCTATTTATGTTTCTCATTTTTAAAAAAACAGACTTATTTGATAATCCATCTCGTTTCTTGTTCCCAAAATTCGAAAAACTTTTCTAAAATTTGGGCTAAATTTTAGAAACTACAAATAATAGTTTCTCTCCATTTCATTTCTCCTTATATTTACTCATTTTCCTAAATTTTAAAAGTGTACCACTGGTCTGTTAGCAAAAATGTGTGTATCTTCTACCTCATGTCCTCTGTCCGACCCCTAGAGTCAACAAACGTGTTCTTTTCTTTTTTTTTTTTTAATTCTGAATTTTTGCAATATAATGATATATATTGTTTTAAGTTTTATAAAATAATAATATTTTTTATATATAAATTTATATTTTTTATTTGTATATTTGTATTATTTTAATTAATTTTTTTAATATTTATGTATTATTTGAATTTTAAGTTCTAAATTTTACAATTTTGATATTTATATAATATTGTAATTTTGAATTTTAAATATTATTTTTATTTTAAATTTTAAATTTTTCCATAGATATATTTATATAATATTTTAAATTTTGATTTTGCAATATATAATTTTAATTTTGAATTTTTTTTATATGTGTACTTATATATTGTTTTAATTTTTAATTTTGGTTTTTGTAATATATATTATTTTAATTTTTAGTACACTAAGAACCAGTTATAATTTTGCAACAAATAAATTTTGCTCACTAAAACATGCATTTAACCTCATTTTTATATTTTACCAACCACAACATTTAGCAATATAATTGAGATTGATATGAGTAGACATAATTTAAGACGAATGACTCGAGTAAAAGATAATATTGCAAATCAAATTTAGACAATATTTGTAGGATAAAATAATTTCATTTATTTACTTTTATTTTTGTTGTTAATTTTGTATTGAGACTTGTTGATATTAGATAATATAGTTTTTTTTATAATTAATTATATTTCTATATATATGAAGGCATGTTATACATTTATATTATATAATTAAACTCTTTTTAAACTATAAAATATGAAGACAAAATAAGAAGACAAAAATTTCAAGAACAAGAAACAAGAAATAATTATCAAACAAATTTTTGTTTCTATTTATTGTTTTCAAGAAACAAGAAACATAAATAGTTATCAAACATATTCTTATTTCTTGTTCTTAAAAACAAGAAATAAGAAAATAAGAAATGAGAAGAAGAAAAAACAAGAAATAAGAAATGAAAACGTTATCAAACGAGACCTAAATAATATACTACAAACTTATTTACTTGAAATAATTAAAAATAAGGAATTTTTACATGGATAGCCAATTTAGATAGATGTATTTTCATAAATGTACAAAGATTTGAAAAATTGTCATATCTAGACTTAAGGTGAAATTCTGGACCATTATACCTTTTTTCCATTTCTCTTTCTTTAATTAAAACATATTGTAATTATAATTATTATTTTATGGGCTTTCTAAAATCCCACAATTTTAGCAAATTGACTACCTTTTTTGTTTCTCTCTCTTCAATTAAAATGTATAATAATTATAATTATTATTTTATTTACTTCCAAAATCATAAAATCTTTTAGCAAACTAATTCCCTCAATTTAATCTAATGGTAGGATTTTAGGGTGTGTTACTCATCTATTTCAATGTCCAACCAGCTAGGTTGAAAAAAAATTCCAGCTTCTCAACTCCGCTTTGATTCCTTCAATTTAATCTAATGGTAGCTTATCCGTATTCTTCCACTCTTTAGTATATTTTACTCTAGTTATTACCTAAATATATATACTATGATATATATATCTATATTAATATATTCAAGTGATAACTACAATCATACTATTGTAAATATACATGAACCTCTAAAATATACTTATGTGTTAGATGATTAGTATAATGCCCATATATATGAAATATACAATCATTTATGTGTTTCAAGTATAAAAGTATGAGAAATCAAGAAAATAAAGAATTGATTTGTTTTGGTTCAAAACATTCAATCTCGCTTTCTCCATTTTGTTCTCCATTATTTATTCAATCATTGGTTCAATTTTTTATAAGGAAAGGAATGTAAAATGATTGATAAAAAATTTCTAAATTTGTTGGGTCAAATCTCATTTCCTTTTTTGAACTTCCTCTTAATAAGGGATTTGAGAAAATTTTATTTTTTTTTCCATATATTATTTTTATTTTTCTAAAATAAATTGTCAATTTTAAGTCGAGGGTGTAATAGTATGTTATTCATATAGAAAGCCCTTCTTTTTATTTTTGTTTAAAAATTGTCAAATAAATGTTGAATAGATGCTTACAACATTTGTGTAAAAGAATGGGCACAATTGTTCATTTAGGTACAAAATTGTGAATGTGGGTCTATTATATAAATTGGCTCAGTTCCTAAAAGGCAATGATAAAAAATAGGTTCAATTTCTAATAAGACAATTGATAAATGGTTGGATTTCCCATATATTATTTTTATTTCTGTTTAAAAATTGTTAAATCAAAGTTGAGGGTATAATAGTAAAAGGCATATAACATTTGAGTAAAAAATAGGTCAAATTGTTCATTTTTGTAAAAAATAGTGAATTTGGATCTATTGGGTAAATTGTAGCTCATAAGTAGGCTATTTAGATAGAAAGCCCTAAAAATAAACTATCTTCTGTCAAGGATAAAAGCCCAACGGATGTGAGTATTGGACTGTACAAGTCAATCAAGGGTCAAAGCCCAAGAAGATAAGGAAACTTCAATGAAAGCCCAAGAAGACTCCAAATAAAGTCCGAAGATTTCTAGAAGAATCCTATAACGAATTCTGATATTTGACCGCTTATTCATCAATGATTGACAAATGTTTATGTGACATGTGTTCTTTATTATTTATTTTATTCTTGCCCTAATTGTTGGCTTTGTACTATTTATCTTCCTCTTTGTATTCTTTCGAAATCATGAAATACAGAGCATAGAAAAGCTTCTCTCAAAACTTTATTAATCTTTGACTTCTTCACCTCAAGACTTACTAATAAAAAAAATATGGACAAAATTAATTTATACCCATAAATTTTATGGTGGTATCAATTAAAACATTGAATTTTTATAAGTGTATCAATTTATACTCTCCTAAAATTTCGTTTGAAAAAATGTTAGTGTGAAGACTTATAATTATATCAAGTAAATTCCTAAACTTTTATAAATGAATCAACTTAGATCCTTATTTTAAATGGAAGAATACTTTTCCAATGGAGGTTCTAAACTTTTTAAGTCTACACACATGCAAGACTTATAATTGTATCCGTTTTTTAAGAAGTCTACACATTCATTTGAAATGGAGGGCTTAAATTGCACTACAAGAATTTTTCCATATGTCTACGGTATTTTTTCCGACGCTTTGAAAATGGTCGATCAATATCGGTAATGCCGACTGTCTAATGTTTGGTCGGCAAAAGTGTAGAGAATTCCCGATCAATTACAAATTAGTCGATAAAAAATGAGTAATATCGACGATTTTTGTAATTGGTCGACAAATATGAGGATAAAGCTCGACCATATTGGATTTGGTCGGCAAATAGGAGGATAAAGGTCGAACATATTGTATTTGGTCCGCAAAAAGTTAATAAATGTCGTCCCTTTCCTAATTAGTCAGAAAAAATGGGACTAAAGGGCGACTATTTTTAATTTGGTCGACAAAAAATTGGATATATGCCGACCGTTTCATAATTGGTTGGTAAAAATGAGAAGCAACGCCGACCACTTTTATTTGGTCGGCAAAAAAGGTATAAATGTCAACTCTTTCCTAATTGGTCGGACAAAATGGGGGTAAAAAGGGAAGAAAGACCGACCACTTTTTATTTGGTCGGCATAAAGTGAGAAATGTCGACTGTTTAATAATTGGTCGGGAGAAACTATTCTTTTATTATTATTATTGATTTTCGTGGATCCTTTATTTTATTGAGTTTAATAGTTATTGAAATAGTAAAATGGTAGGGCTCTTTAAACTACCCCACATTTTAAAAAGTTGGAGAAAATCCGACCTATTTTAAAAAAAGGTCGACAAAAATTGGGGAAACGTGTCGACCCCTTTTAAAAATAGTTGGCAAAAATTAGGGAAAGGTCAACCCATTTTAAAATGGTCGGCAAAAATTGGGGAAAGCCCGACCGCTTGAAAAACGGTCGGCAAAATGTGGGAAATGCCGGCCATTTATAAAACCGGTCGATAGTTCGTTTAGTAATTTGGGGGGCTCGAATTTGAGCCCCCAATTCTCTTTCCCCGCTCAGTTTCATTTCCCCCCTTTCTCTCTTTCCCTTTCCCTCTCCCTCACCATCCATCCCTTTCCTCTCATCTCATCGTCTGCTCATTGTCGCCACCCACCGGTCTACATGCCGCCTGCCAGCTGTCAGTCTGCATGTTGCTCGTCGCCCGCCGATCAACCACGCCACCTCCAGTTTTTCCCCATTCAGGTATGCATTTCCACAATATTTCTTATGTTTGCAATGAATCCATTTGAAGAGACGATTTGGGCTTCTTCTTAGTTGCAGACTCTATGATCTTTTCCACATGTCTGAGCTAACGCATCCAATGAAGAGTACATAAATCTATACATTAATAAAAATTCATGGTTTAAATTAATATAATTATTAGTTTAATTAGGGTTTTAATTGATATCATCCTTAAAGTTAAAGTTAAAGGGATATAAATTGATTCGTTCAGAAAGTATTTCACAACTGCTTCCTTTAGTCTTAATAATAACCAATCAAATAAATTTCTTATCAAAGAAGGAGATATAATAATTTTTATCAACAATAAGAGACAATCAAATGGATTTGTAACACGTGTTGGACATTGATATTCTTCTCTCCAATGACTGAGAGACATTTATTGAATTCTTTACAAAGGAAAACAAAATATATTTTTGTACTCCATTACCATATCATTGCAAAGAGACAAAGTTGTGAATTAAAGAGCCGTAGAACATTAAGACATTTCTTCTACACTCTCCCACTATTTTCTTTCACCAATTTCTCAATCAAAATTTTCACCAAGTACCTTCTCTTTTTCTTCTCAATTATGTTCTTTAATTCTTTCTCATCTTCCTTCACCAACTTCCATAGAAAAATCACCTCAAAATCCTTCTTCCAAAAAACCCTAAACAACCAAAAGCTCCCTTCTTTCACCACTCTTAACCACTTTGAGCTCCTCGACTCCAATGGCGATGGCAAGATCTCAGCCAAAGAGCTATGTCGATTTCTTCATCGTTTCGGTTACAAGAAGCTGAACGCTGCAAAAGAAGCTGAAGAAATGGTGAAGGGAATGGATTCCGATCGCGATGGATTCATTAATATGGATGAGTTTTTAGAGTGAGTTTTGCCTACTTTTTAGTTTAACTATTTTATTTGTTAACACCCTTTCATTTTAATTAAAACATGTTAAGTAATATCTCATTTAATAACCATTTGATTTTTAAAAAATATACTCGATTTCTAGACATTTTCTTTATAATGTTTTTCAATCTTTCTTAAGGAAATAATGGAATTCTTTGCCCTTTTTTTTTTTAATAAAACAAGTTTTAAAACATTATGACCATGTTTTATTACCTTTTGGGTTTTAAAAATTAAGCATTTAAAAATTTCAATGTTTAGTTATTTACTTTTTATGTATGTTTTAAAAAATAAGCAAAATTTCAAAAAATTTTTTTTTTCAAAAGCTTGTCTTTTATTTAAAATTTGGTTAAAAATTCAAATATTTTTTTTAGTAAAGATGAAACTCGTGATAGAAAAACAATTTCTAAATACTAAGTGTTTGTTTGGGGCACAGACTATTATAACTTGTGTTATAATAACCCATGGAATATTCTGCATCCTAGGCGTTGACTATTATAATCAACTAAACAACTCTGCATTTTAAATAATATTATATGATTCAACGTGCTATAATAACTCACATACTATTATAACTAATGTCATTATAACTCACTCAACACCCTCAAACAACCCCTAAATGGTTATCAAATGAGGACTACATTTTTTAGTTTACAAATTAACCTAATTTTTTTAAACATTAGTAAAAAGTAGATAACAAAGCAAAGAAACTTATAACAGGAAGTAGCACTTATAAACTTAATTAATTTTCAAAAGCTAAATGATTCTCAAAAACGACTTAAATGTTTTAAATTAGAAATTTATTTGGTTACGCTACATCT
Organism: Trichosanthes cucumerina; assembly: GCA_036507285.1. Classification (NCBI taxonomy): domain Eukaryota; kingdom Viridiplantae; phylum Streptophyta; class Magnoliopsida; order Cucurbitales; family Cucurbitaceae; genus Trichosanthes; species Trichosanthes cucumerina. Next base: position 71,310,967 of record CM071840.1, on the reverse strand, counting down.
TAGAATAATTCTACCCATGTCAAATTACCAAAACGTACGATTTATATATTATATAATCTATAATTTTCATTTCGTTGAGAGTAATAATATATTTTTAGAAAAGCAACTCACATATAATTAGCTATGTTAAACACAATCTTAATCAATGGTAAAAATGGGATTTTGGACAGGGTTTTGAAGGAGGAAGAAGATGATGATGTTCTTATGGAAGCTTTTTTGATATTTGATGCTGACAAAAATGGCTTAATTTGTGCTGAAGAACTAAGGAGAAGTTTGAGCAAACTTGGGTGGAGAAAATGTGGATTGAAAGAATGTAAAAAGATGATTGAAGGAGTGGATAAAGATGGCGATGGATTTGTGAATTTTCAAGATTTTCGGCTGATGATGACAGCAAAAGATAATGGATTTTTTTAATTATCAGTTTGAATCTTGATTCGTATGTGTGAAAACTCGTCTCTTGTTAATGCCTCATGATCATGACTTGTATTATATCTTCTTCTTTTTCTTAAACTTAATCATAAACTTGCAGAGTTGTGCCCATTTATTAATGGGCAACCGATCAGAGATTTAAATCTCTCAATCTTCCTATGTAATTGTTTGAACTAAAAAAAAGAGTTTATTTAATATTTGTACTTTAAAAAGGCTTTAACAACTTTCTAAACTATATCTATTTAGTTATGTCGTACTTTACCATGTTACTAAATAATCAAAATTTAGGTCCCTATGCTTTTAACTTTTAGAAATTTCTATTTAGATTTTGTATTTTTAAAATGCATCTAATAGATTTATGAATTTTCAAGCTTAATTATATTTATTTGTTCTGGTTGTGGGTAAAATTTGACTGAGAAGATAGATCTGCATTACAAGGAAATCTTGTAAGATAAGTTAACCTTTTTAAATCTTATTGCTATATAGAAGGAAAAATCTACTTAAATCCTTATTTGAAAAGGAACATGAAAGTTAAAGATCATATAAATAGGTCATTATGACTCAAAGACATGGAGTTCAACTTGACTCTCACTCTCTGAATTATAGTTTACTACATTTTCTTCCTTCTCTAACTTAAGCATTTGATAAGAAAACCCTAGCGAATTGGAATTAGGAACCCTTTGGTTATGTGAACCCCTAATTCTCAAACACTAAAACCCCCAAATCGATTCGATTCAATCCCAAGGAAAAGGACTAGATGTGGATTACCTTATGATCGAAGACCAAGAGGTAAAGGAAACTAGTTCCTCACTCAAGGATGGAACACTTCACAAGCAAGTTGATCAAACCTACCTGAATGTTCCTGGCTTGCAACCCTCACTACAACAAATTATACTATTAATGACGAACAAGAAAAAAACGGACGTGGATACAATGACGGACGAAAAAAAGTGCAGAAATTAAAACAAGTAAAAGTTAAAAGGATCATTATAGGATATTTTTAATTATTATTTTTAAAAAAATTGAATTAAGGTCTTTCCCTTTCACGCGACAACCTCATTCTTCTCCTAGCCCTAAAGCATTCGACAGCCCCAATCTCATCTCCCTCTCTCCGTTCGTTGTGCCGCTTACTTCTACTGTCGAACTATCTACAAATTGCTCGTGGGTTTGACGTTCACAATCTGTCGTCACCATTCTCTTGGGTTGCTCGTGTCATTCAGATCGTGGATAGTATATCTAAGGTCGTGAAAGTCGTGGGTAGCAGATCCAACGTTATTCATTGTAGCTGTTAGTGGGATGTAACTATTTGTAGTCGTGGATGTTGTGAGGCGAAAAGAAAAACCTAGCCATACGATTAACAAGGCTCAATCAAGCGAAGGGCACAGGGAGTCCTCGTTGTTCCTTTTTTTGTGTTTTTTCCTTTATCGAACAAAGGCAACTTTTAAAAATCTTCAATTTCCACTTCCCTCACATTTTTTCTGGCCAGCTCCGGTGCCATGAGATGCTACGACAACATCCCCTCATCCCACTTCCTACCGCAATCGTAGAAGGTAACACTTGCCTTCCTCTTTTTTCTATTAATGCACATTTAAATTGGATTTTGCTTTGATATCTATGGATTTTTCTCTAATGTTTGTAGATTTTGCGAGCTTGGTTCACTTTCATGATAATGTGGGATTTGTGGTAACAGAATGAGAGAATTCTTGAGTAAGAAACAACAGAGAGAAGAGAAAATCAATTGATTAAATTTAATGTATGTGTATATTCACCTATCTTTTGAATTCTGTCATTCTACTTCATATACTACATGTAGGAAGAAGAGGAAAAATTTACAAAAGGAAAGAGCATGAATAGCCTAGCCAAAGGTGGGAGAATTTAGAGAAAAATCAGTGTCATATAAGTCTAAATTGACGCTAATTTCCGACAGTCAAGAGCTGAAAATGTGGATCTTGACATTTAGGTAGCAACTATCAAAATATAAAAGGAAGGCTAATCAAGTCTACACTGTCAATTATTCTTGCAATATTGATTTAGATTGGACATTGGTGTTGATCTGTTTGTTGTTGGAGTGATTTGGTGGATTGAACATGATTTTAGGAGGGTTAATTTTGGTTAATTTTCATGTGTTGCTCATGCTCTTCTTTTACATGTGCTGCCAATGTTTCCTGCAAATGTTATATTAGTGTTCAAAACCAATTTGGATGATAATTGCATTAAGATTGTTTTAGGCATATTGACAGTTGTAGAAACTCCCAATCTTTGTTGATGTGGTTGTTATTGAAGATACTAATGAGCCAACAATAAGTATTAGTAAGACAATTGCTAAAGTCTCTCTTACTTGTGTTTCATTACCATGAGTATTTTCGTTACCATTCGAGTAGCTTCCGTGTAGAAGATTGAGTTTGGATCTTTCTCTATAACCAATTTGCTTATGTAGAATCCATTTTTAAGCCATATATTTTATATATTTCGTTCAAATTTTTATTTCATTTACCCTATTTTCATTATTAGGAGATTACTACAGTCATATAACAGTTCAATTTAGAGTATAAATGTTGATAGTTCTCTTACCAGATCGAGAAAATTAGCATTTTGTGACTATTCATTTACTTCAAATATTGCCTACCCTTTCAACAAGTCCTATAGTTAAAAATTTGAAATGGTGAACATGAGTTTTTCTGTCATGTGAACTATTTTGTGAAAATTATGATTTAATTTGTAGATTGGAGAAGTTGTCAATGGACCAGATGATAGCCGAAGAAATCTTGTCCTTGATGGAATTGAATATTTGATGGAATTAAATATGGTTATGGCCAACGTTTTATTTATATTGTGACATCAATTGCATTTGCTAAGAATTCAACATTTTTAACCACATTTTTATTTTATTTATCTAATGACATCAATTTGATTTGCTTATTCTATATGCACATTTAACCACTTTTTCAAATTGTTGCTCAGTATTTGAGGTTGCCATTTGGAGATGTAAGCCAATTTGCAAATTGCCTTACAATTTAAGCAAGATGCTGAGACAAGGTGAAAGTAAGGTGAAAGTTATTGCCCCTGAATACTTGAAGCCTAAACTAATTTAAAGATTAGTTTAACTTGAAATCAACTACATTTATTTAATATTTACATACTATTGATGATCCAATATCAAAGACTGGTTGTTTTTTTTCTTTGGATTGATATTGAATATTTTTTGCAAGTATACAATGTGTTGTTTGTTACTTGTAGTCTTCAGGTTTTTGTGATTCCCTTCCTTTGCTTTTCCTTTTTATTACTAGTTCATTTTTCCTGTTGATTTAGATGGGGAAATTAGATTTTTGCGAATTGATTTTAAAGGAACATGTGTCATATATTTTACAAGACATTATTCTTGGAGGTTTGAGAGAAATGGTCTAAGGGTTGGAAAGATGATCACACGTTTCATGAATATTCCATTTTTGCTTGGTGGTATTAAAATGGTTTCGTTATTCTCTTTCTTGATTCTTGATTTCTTGTTTGTCTCTCAGACTATGTTTTCGGGAGTGTGGTTGGTCGAGTTAGAGCAGACACCTATCGTATCACCGAGTCTCTGACCAAGGTACTCTAAGACTATGTTTTCGGGATTGTATGTGAATACTACCATTTCTCTGCTTGAATTCTTCTCCCTTTGAGAACCAACCATTATGCACTTATTTGATAGAGATTGAATCCCTCAATGATAGATAATGAGCATAATTACTGTTACATTAGATGTTTCAATCGATACTTCTATTGCAGGATTTGCTACATTTTGTTTTCTTGTTAAGTTGGGTTCAACTGATCATTTCAAATTTGGATTCTACATGTAGCTTCTTCTCCTTTGTTCTTTCTTGTTTTATAGAAAGTATTTTGTTGGTTGCGGCATGTAGCAAAAAATGAATTTTTGTTATGTATTCTCTACATATTCATGTTTGATTGCTAAATAGTACTTTAGTACTTTTTTTGTATTTTGATGATATAGGTTCTTCATTAAGGATGATTTCACTCTTTTTTAATCGAAATACTAGGAGCTTAAGCTCATCCTTGGTAAGGTAATTTTTGTTTTAACTTGCTTGAGATTATTGTTTTGTAATATTGATACTTTGTTATATGTTCAGAGTTTATTGGATATGATTGTATGACTATCAAACAACTCGAATATTCAGTTTAGTTTAAGTTAGATTGAACGTGTTTGGTGCATAGAGTGCTAATATCCGGATTGTTTGAGTTTATGTTAATTGTGTGAATATGATAACTTTTTGAGCTTGAGTTTTGATAAGTTTAAAAGCTTTGAGTTTAACTCATTTGATTGTTTTAGGTCATTATGTTTTATAACTTTTTTTACCAGTCTAAGTAAGTTTTGGGTAAATGTGTTTATAATTTTGTGCATTTCTTGTTCTTTTCAGGGGGGTTCTTAGAAAGGAAGGTTTAAGTTAAACTTAAGTAATGTTTGTTATAGTTTTTCATTCTCTCGGTAAATTCACAATATGTTTTTGTCTTCATATTAAAATCTTTGTAGATTAAGATTGTGGAAGCCACATTATACAAATGCTTACACCCATTTGATTCAAATCCTATTATCATTTTCATTTCTTTGAGAATTTTGTTGTGTATATTATTATGTAGGTCAAGCTTATGTTGTTTTCAAAACTAAGGAGGAAGCTGAGAAAGTGGTTAGAAAACTAGATGAAGGTTGCTTAGTACTTGCAAATGGGTGGTAAGTTTGCACTTAGTATAGTCTGTAGTGTTATTACTTGGGCCTTGAGGTGTCATTGGATAGGTGGTTGGCGGCTTCTAATTTCATAGTGGCAGTAGCTATTTTGATAGTTTTCTGTCTTGCTCCATTTGCTTTTCTCATTTTAGTTTTTGCCATTACTGGCCATCAAATTTTTTTCTTGCTTTATTTTGGATACTAATGATATATTTTCTAATTATAGCTTAATAAGGAGCACCTTTCAACAATTGGTATTGTCTGCCTCGTCATTCACCACTCCACTTCAATTCGTTGGTCTTAAGTTTACGTTGAAAGGTTTTTAGAGTCTTATGTATTTATTTTGTTTAGCAATTTTTCTTATCTTTGTAAAGTAAATGTAGTTTGTATACATATTTTTGTGTGAGATGTAATACAGTTCAATATAAGAAATTTATCACATTTTTTATATTTTATTAATTTAGTTAAGTTTGTAAGATTACTTGTGTAAAAATGTAATATTATTGAAGTTTTCTTTGTACAAAGCTTGAGAAATATTAATATTGCTGGTTAGAGTCATTGAAGCAATCAATTTTTTTATTAAATTAACAAAAAGATGATAGTAATGCCCGTCATTAAAAGTGGATGCAAACCCAAAATATGTCACTTTTAATGACGGTCAAAGACCTTTAATGACGGGCATTGTATCTTACAATGACGGTCGACCTTTAATGACGGGCGCGCGTCCGTCATCAAAGCGAGTGTCATTGTATCTTACAATGACACTCGCTTTGATGACGGACGCCGCACTCGCCGTCATTAAAACCCAATTTTGTACTAGTGCCTGTAATCAAGAATTGCAAAGGGTGATAATGTGGCTCTGCAACAAATCACAAATTGTACTCATACAAAAACTGTCTTGTACAACCTAATGGCCAAGTTTTAAATAGTTTCCCAAAACCCTAAATGTCATATCATGACAAATGACAAAAATACCCCTACTTAAAATGGCATAAAAAGGATAAAATTGGGAAAATAATAGAATTATATAAAAATTAGAAAATAACAATTTGATGCCCTGGTGGTTCATATCATCCTCTCCTTCTTTTGAAGGATTCGTCCTCGAATCTAAATTGTCACCTTGTAGAGCAAACTTGTAGTCATGAGATGTCAATGATCTAGCTCCCTTTGAATTCCTCTTAAACTTTCGACCAAGGATGAGTTCATCAGTAAACTTTAGTAACATTTTTGTTCTGTACTTCGCATGTGGAAAAAATTACTTCTTCACTAGTGCATTAATTTCCTGTAAAAATTCAAAATTAGCAGTAGTAAATACACTAAGAATAGATGTACCTAAGAGATAACAAGTTCTCTTTTGTACAAGTTCCAAGATGAATCGTTTTGAGGAGATAATTTTATCATCACAAACTTCCAAAATTTGACTCATTCCTTCGCTCTCTTCTTCATTTTCACTACTTGGTGTACTGCTTTCAAATTCTTCTTTCACATTCTCTTCTTCTAAGGTCCCTACCTCCTCATTCTTTTTCTCTAATTTTGACTGACTAATGTGTATCTCATTATTCTCGGTGGATCTTCTTTTTTCATCTTCAGAAGTATTTATATTTAAATCGTCTTCTCGTACTTTTAGATGATGCACTTGTCCTTCTTCTTGGGTGGGTCGATCGTGTTCTTCTTGACATGGATTTTCTCTCGAGGCTTGGTAAAACAAACTCCATTCTTGGATGAGTTCTCTAGCATACTCTCTCATCGAATGACGTAGTTCAGCCAATTCTTCCTGTATAATCTCTCTAAGTATTGCATCTCTACTTCGATTTTCAACACGTCTCCTTTGTTGGTACATGGCTGCAAAATAAAAAACAGGTGAAAGAAAAGTGGACCTCACAATCACTCCCTCACATGTTTCACTCAACAGATGAAGTTCACTCGTGTGTTTACTCTCTTTAATGTATGCTATCTCTCACAAAAATATGGACTCTCTCTCAAAGATAGGGTGATGAGCCAAAACTTTGCAACCAAGATCAGAGAAGCAAGTTAGAAACAAACCAAGCAAGAATGATTGTAAAGTGTCAAACTCTAGCAAAGAATAAAAGAATATATATAAAAAAAATGAAAACTAGAAATCAAGAAACTAATGCTCAAGATCCAACAAACTAAGAAAGGAAATAAAAAAAAAACAAGATATCTAGAATCGAGAATTTAAGATACAAGATTCAAGGAATTATGTAAGATGAACAAAGAAAGGCAAACAACTAAACAATTTTTTTTTAAGTACTTAACTACTTGCAAGTGTTTGGAATTAAGATAAGCGTTGCAAACAAGCAAGAGTTTATGTTCAAATTCACAAAACAACCCTAATCAACAAAAATACATTCTTTGATCACGATGTCAAAAACTATAGGGACTATGGTTTATGACAGGGGTAGATTGGTAAATTTGGTAAAAATAGTTAGAGCTCTTAAAATTCAGTGAAATTTAATACACTCAAAGCTAAATGTATCAAAATCACGTGAACAAAAATTGGGCTTAAAAGAAAGAAAGTTAGATAATAAAAAGATAAAAAAGAAAAGTTGCTGCATAAAAGAAATTGGGTTGCTGTAGAATCGAATTGGCTTGACCGGTTCAGTATCTTTCAGTCTGGTTCTTTCAGCGAAAATTTTTGAGATTTTATTTCATCCACAAAAAAACGAGAATATAAAATTTGGGCTTAAAATGAGATCGTTTGGTCTCGGTAAAAATTATTCAAATCAGATTTTCCAGATTTTCCATGTTTGAACAGTATGAACACAAACAATTTTTTCTTCTATTTTACTTTGATCTTTTCCAGAATCAGTATTTTTTCTTCAAACTTAAGTCAATTTGATTCAAATTAGGCACTGGAATCAATCGATTTGGAGTCTTGAACACTAAACTAAAAATAGGCCAAATCAGAACAATTCTGTAGATGTGCAGCAGAAAAATTCTCAAAGAACAAATTTCTAAGAAAATAGGTATGTTTTTGGAATCTACTCTCTGAATTTTGAATAAAAAGGCTTATGGTTAAAGTTTTCTCCAAATATGATCAAATAAAATATAATTGCTTCAAAAGATTATGCATGAATAGATCATAAACAATTATTTGTTTAGAAAGATGAAGCGCATGGATCAAATTGCAAGTAATTTTTTTTTAAATAAACGAGACAAGAATTTTGGAAACAAAAATTCAGAATATAGATGAGAGAAAAAAAAAGAATGATAGATTCGATCTAGAGCCAAAGCTCTGATAGCAAATGATAAGAAAATCCTAGCGAATTGGAATTAGGAACCCTTTGGTTATGTGAACCCCTAATTCTCAAACACTAAAACCTCCAAATCAATTCAATCTCAATCCCAAGGGAAGGATTAGATAAGGATTACCTTGATGATCGAAGACCAAGAGGTAAGGAGAACAAATTCCTACTCAAAGTTTGAACACTCCACAAGCAAATTGATCAGACTTACTTGAATGTTCAGGCATGCAACCCTATAACAAGAATTGGAAAATGGCGAGGCTCATGGCTCTCAAATGTAGATCACTACCTTTTCATTCAAAAACAAAAACTCCCCTAATTCTCAAACTTTAAAACCCCCAAATCGATTCGATTCAATCCCAAGGAAAAGGACTAGATGTGGATTACCTTATGATCGAAGACCAAGAGGTAAGGAAACTAGTTCCTCACTCAAGGATGGAACACTCCACAAGCAAGTTGATCAAACCTACCTGAATGTTCCTGGCTTGCAACCCTGTACTCAAGAATTGCAAAGGGTGATAATGTGGCTCCGCAACAAATCACAAATTGTATTCATCCAAAAACTGTCTTGTACAACCTAATGGCCAAGCTTTAAATAGCTTCCCAAAACCCTAAATGTCATATCATGACAAATGACAAAAATACCCCTACTTAAAATGTAATAAAAAGGATAAAATTGAGAAAATAATAGAATTATATAAAAATTAGAAAATAACAATTTGATGCCCTGGTGGTTCATATCAGCATTGGAGTTGGTGTGGTGCCTAGGTTTTCACTTCTTTTGCAGGTCACGTTCTTATTCTCCTGGATACAAATTCATCGTGGTTGTCACGTGGAGTTAGGTGCGTTTTTCTGTCCAAAATTTGACAACAACAGTTGGTGTCGTCTGTAGGGAAGACAAAAATGCTTGTTTGTGAAACTTGAGATCAAAGAGGATGAGCAATCTAGACCGAGCTTTTGTTATACAATTTCAAGGGACTCGAGATCAACACAAGCCACATATGCATCTTTTCACTATTAAGCAAGGACCCAAGAGAGCCGGAGGGAATACGTTGCTAGCTCAATAATGAGGCTCTATAGATCGAAGGATACACTAAAGGGTAACCTTGATTTCCATTGCAGCTGAACTGTAAGACAAAAGGCTCATTCACTTTATAGGCAAGAAAGAACCAACATCATATGTAGAATTCATAACAAAAGTATAGAAAGTATATGAGTGTTAAGGAGTTGCTGAGATCAAGAGCAACAACTACAGAAGTTTGATCAACAAAGGAATTGTAAGACAAGAATTCCTTAGGATTTCAAAATCTGGAAAACAAAGGTTTAAACAATTAAACCTTAAAAACATGACTATGAAGCAAATTTGAAGGTTTCTACCCATATGCAAAATCACAGATAAATTTACTTCAAACTTGAAACTTTATAATGCAATATTTAAATTCAATAATCAAATTATGCATGTCATAATTATTTTGTTATGATCTTTTGTATATTTTATAGCATCTTCATGCACTCTACACATATTCTCTGCATTTTTGAATTATTTGAATGTCATTAGTATGATAACATCAAAATGACAATTTATATGCTCTAATAGAGAATTAAAACATCATGAATCAAAGTGTCATGAAGTATCTATAGAGAAGTTTATTGTGTGGAAGTATAAAGGTCTCACAATTTCTTCTATGATATAACAAGTTATTTAAAAGTAAACCGGTTCATAAAATTCCTTCTTTTATTTCTCACATAAGTGATTGAATATATGTTATTCAACTAAATCAATATTTCATTTGCATTGAATTGCCTAGCTCTCAAATTAGAGAGCAACTTCATATTATATGATAAAATATTATATTTATGAAAATTATATTTTGAATGCATAATAATTGATGAAGTATTCCAGATTCCATCTATCCAAAAATGCACTTATGCAAGTAAGAAGCTACAAATGCCACAAGATGACCAATAACCTTACACTCAGGGAAGACCATGAATCAATCATGAGATATTCTCCATGAAAGTGGTTGAATGTCGCAAATCTAAAGGAGAATCTTATACCTTGGACAAACTAATTCAACCCTGCGGGGTATAACCGAGTAATCGCGAGATAATCCAAAACACTACCTTGGAGCCTTAGAATTTTCTCCATAAAAGCCGCCAAACATCGCGAATCTATAAGAGAATCTTATACCGAGGGAAGATCGACATTGATTTCATTTGGTACGAGCGACAATCCCTAGTACAATTCGAGGATCACTTTGGAGCATTGAAATCTACTTATCTTAGAAAATTATTTTGATCATCTCTAAAAGGAAAGTAAAGTGCCAAAAGAGAATGGTCTAATAAAGTTAAAAAAAAAATCCTAAACAAAGAGTCAAACCAAAAGAGTCATAGTATATGGATAAGGTTGGGTGTGTTATCCTGGTAACGTTATTGATACGACCCACTTTGCAATAATTATAAGCGATTTGATCCAAATTGTTCATGTGGAGAGACATGTGAGTGGGGGTATTTTATATAATGAGTTTGTATAAAACTGGACTACAAAATATTTAATCTCTCTTTATAAATCTGTTAATTGAGAAGATTGATATTTCATCAGGATGATCATATGCGACTTGATTTTAATCCTGAGTGAGTTATGAACTTCTGCTTATGAGCGCTCTTTGAATTTCATGGGTGAGAGTGACTTTTGTAGTCGATTCAATAAGTCTACCACTTTGGGGACTTAACCAAATAGGGAGATGGGAATATAATCCCACATGATGGAATTAATTCACTATTTTCCATATAGGATAAGTATATGAGTAGTTCCTTTAAGTGTTGATTTCGAGACTTTAACAAGGGGTCTCACCTTCTCACTGACTCGAGAGAGACTTAATTTATGGTTGGATCATAATCAAATGTGTTCATTAGAAAATCAATGGTACTTAAGGTGCAAAATATAATTTTAAGGGTAAAACGGACTTTTGACCTATCTATAATTATGAACCACTCATGAAGGATCGACTTGCATCTAAGGGTTAAATCCATAGAAACAACTTATCCTACAGTGCATAAGAGTGTAACTCTAGATCTATCGTGGAGTGACCTAAAGTTAATGAATGGAAATTGGTTAAACCATTCCTTTAATGGCTATGTATATTGATTTAATATAGCCTATTGTATATTTTAATTCTGCATATTTTGACTTGGTCAGATTTGGCCACCGAATATTTGATGTTTTAATGGATTTGGTCACTATATCTTTGACAAATTTATTTATGCTTTTTTATTTGAATAAAATTGAAAATTAGCTTAATTAAATTTTGGCATCAAAGTTGGCATCAAAATATATTCTGACGGTGAAGCTTTCAATCGCATGCGAGAATTTTCCTTTTCTCAAACAAAACTCAAGGTGAACATGGAATCTCAAATTGATGGATAAAGTTACCGACGACTTGATTATAAAGTATAGGAAGTCCAATAAAGTAGAAAGTTGACTATTCTGTTACCTAAAGACAAGTAAGTCCTAAAATAAGGAAAAATAAGGAAAAGACTTCACCTGACTCATTCTCCAGCCTCACTCGTGGCTTAGGAAAGACAAGAATCAAGTACTCCGAAGACGATAGGTGGACAATTAATCTGACCTTACCAATATCTCGATATCACCAATTCATAGCAATCAATTGCCAAGATATAACTACTAGTCTAGAGACTCTTTATATAGAATATCAAAAGTATAAGAGTAGTCTCTAGTTTTATATTGTAGTCATAGGAGCGACTTTCTAGTAGTAATCTAGTATTCAAACAAATAGTCTTTGCCTCGTATACATTTTGTACACACTATAGTATATAGAAGGAGAGGAAGCAAGGGTCAAGAGAAGTCGACTCTGAAGCTAAAATAAGAGAAGCACATTAGGAAGAGATACGTCTGAGGGTTTAGTCTAATAATTAAGAATGGAACTTTGTGGGTTGGGAGGGGTATACGAGTGACTAACCTACTAGGTGGTGAGTCGAAAGACTTTTAATGTTGTGTTGCAGTATGGGTTCTTTAACTTCTTAGGGTGGATGGCCTAAAGAAAAGATGTAAAGCTTAAAATAGCATAAAATCTAGTTAATACTTGAAACGTTGTTTGTTTTTGTTGAATTAACGTTAGGTAAACCCAGCTTACCAACTAGTCATTACTTGTTAAGCTTGAACTTAATATCAAAACGGTTAAGAGAAAGTCGATGTCACAAAAGCATGATTTTTTTATTAATAACTTGTTGTTTTGTTCAGCCACGAGAAGACATGAAATGAATTTTGAATACTTTTTAAAGTATTTCTCTCGATATTGTTGTTGTAAGAGCATATTCGAGACATAAAAGGTAGAAAATGTCATCTCTAACATATCCATATCAGTAATGTTTTCTCTACATAATTTCAATTTTGAACTAATTTTGAATAATGCGAAGTTATACTCACTAACTTAAAATCTTGGAATCTTCCATTAATAACGAGCTTTAGGAAGAATAACTGTCTTCTGATGATCATATCTTTATTTCAAGTTCTTCCATAGGATGTAGGGATCTTTTTTTGTTAGATATTCTATCTTCAATCCATCGTGGAGATGATGACGAATGAAAATCATGGTCTTAACCTTTTTTTGAATGAATGTCGTATTCCTTTCTTTAATAGTCTCTCCAAGGTTCATAGCATCCAATTGTATTTCAGCATCGAGCATCCATGACAAATAATTATTATCATTAATGTCAAGGATCGTAAATTTTAATTTTGTAAGATTTGTCAAAGTAACACTATCAAAATACATTATATTTATATTAGAAAATTCTTATAAACCAAATATGCAAAATAACATTTAATTATAAGAAAAAACTTACATTTAAGATTTATCTTGGACATAAAAAATGGCAGAGGCTCATACTGATAACGTGTTGTAAAATTGAGAGCAAAACGAGGTATTACAAACTTTACCAAAATATACAAAGTATATATAATATAAATAATAAAAGGAAAAGGAATTAAATAGAAGAAAATAAAGTGGAGGAAGATAAAGAGAATTGGTTGATATTTACCCAATGTATATTTTTCACCATCTACCAAATGTTACTATTTATAAGCAATTTAACAATCATGATGTGTATACATTTGGACACCAAGCATAGGTAGGTATTGAACACATAGAAGACACATGACCAATAGAGGACACATGGTCAAAGAAGAAATATGACATCTATTTGTTATAGGTTTATAATAAAATTCCATTTATTTATTTTTCAAGATTTCAAAACTCTTTTAATATGTAAAATAAAATTATTGTCAAATTAAATTTTAAAATTCTAAGTTAAAAAATAAACATGGGTTAAAATCAATTACACATACAACACACGTAAAAGCTTTCTAATATATATATATATTTTGAAATAACTAATATATTAAATATTAAAATACATATTATTTAATTATGACAAACATTTGTTCTAGGTCCCTATAAATAGCATAATTGGGTTAGTCATAAGAATACACATTTCCTCAATAGAGAATTAGAAAACTCTCTCTAGACTTCTTCCTCTCTAATCCCTAGATTTGTTTCAAGAGCCTCTCACAAATCTTGGTACTTTATTTGAGTCGTAGCTAAGAAGATTTTGTGGAGGAGATAAAAGACTCACCTAAATATCTCCATATTATTTTTAAAATATGGTTTATGTTTAACCTTATTGTTTTTTTGTTTAACTTTAGACGATCCATAATACTTCCACTGTGGAGTGAAATATTCATTCCTTCGAGTAAATATTCGAACCTTCACCCTTTGGGAATATCAATTGAGTAGCGAGAGCAAATATCTATTCGAAGAGATAAGGATGAGAGTAAATCTATAGGAGCGAGAGCGAAAGGTCTGTGAAAGCAGATCAATGTGAGCAGGTGATCATTTAAAAATGTTGTATCATGAGCGAGAGCGAGAGTGCGAGGTTTGTGAGAGCGAGTAACATGAGTGAATGATCATTTGCAAAAGTTGTATTAAGAGTGAGAGCAAGTTCGCAAGAGCGAAAAAGAGGGTGTATAGCGAGCGTGAACAAGCAAGACATGCTTAAATATTGTCCTTTTAGGTAATTCATTGTGCTTCTCTACGTCATAATAGGTCAATTTTTATTATTTTGAAGCGTCAGGTCAAATTCCATTAATGTGCTGGAAAACAGGTTATCCATACAAAAACCCCAGTATTTTCTTAATAAATCTCTCCTGAATGCAACATTGGGATAAATGTTGGAAATGACTTACAAATTTTTCGGTCTTTGGCCCATTGCAAACTCTAACGTAGAAGAGCTTTTAGTTTTCAATCCATATGGAAAGATTTATGAGTTAGGAAATGCGTATAGTAGAGCTTTATGAGATGCTTGCAAAAGTTAGATATAGTGGTAGTAAAATATTTTTCCACATGAGTGCACTGCCACTGCCCGATCGGGCATCGAGTAATCGTGCTCGCGTGTAAAAGAAGTAATTTTTTTTTATTACTTCTCTCTCCAATTTTTAGACAATTCATTAAATTTTTATTATCGAGTTTTTGAAACTCCTCATTGATTGTCTCCATTGAATGACTTGCTTGATTTGTGGATTTGAAACGATCTTCTTCTTCATCTTCATAGATACCGACTTGCAAAAAATACCGCTCTCTATTTTTTCATCTCCAAAAGTATAAGAAAATTTTATTTTTGATTCCAATACTCCCCTAACGAGTGCACGTTGCACAACAATTTTATTCTAGTTTTTTTCGACATTACAATACAAATCATCATATGTTTGGGGAGTATCCTTTGAGTGCAGAGAGATAGTCACTATAGGAGGAAGATGGAGGATATAGGAGATGGTGAATCAATTGAAACAATTAAAGTTTATGGTAACTAATGGATACCTTGGGAGAAAATGTTCAAGCTCCTATATCCTTACCTAGATCCTCAGTAATTAACAACAAATTAGTGTGTGGTTTGATAAAGAATAGTGAGATTCACTAAAAGTTAGAGGAATTCTTTTCCATTGAGGATGACTATTATTTTAGACAACCCTTAGAGTACCATAGCCAACCTTTGATAAGTTCTATTAGAACTATGGAAGGAGGTGAATTTATTTGGTCAAGAATGAGAATAAGTGATGCATACAAAAATGCTTGCTACAAGTGTACGATCAAGTTTTAATATAGTATTTAGCTCACATTAAATACCATAAATACTAACGTTTGATTGTATTTAGAGAAGAAATATGATGAGATTCAATTAAAACTAAAGAAAACTAATGTAAGTGAGAAGAATCTATATAAAAAGTATGTCTTAGGGAGTCGATTCCACCCATTAAATTTATGATTTAGTTAAACTAAATGCGATGACAAAACATGCAATATTTCATAAGAAAAAAACTATAAGGTCATAATTGTCTCTTCTAAGTAATATAATTAATTTTCATGTAAATTAAGAAACCAATATTCATATCTAGTTTTGTTAACATGCAAGATCTAAAATATAATTTTTTTTCTAAATCTTCTAATCTTGAAACTACCCTAGTCATGCACTTGTGTTCTAATCTAAATCACTTCTCTTGAGCATAAGATTTAGATAAATTAATAATCAATCCATGTCGCCGAGTTGATCAAAAGCATTAAGCAAATAAATACATAATAGAAGCAAACAATATGATGACCTAGGCAACTTGATCTCAATCCTGAGTAAGTTAGGAACTCCTGTTAGTGAGGGATTGTCCTTTGACTAGTATGGGTGAGGTGGCCTGAGACGCCGACTCAATATGCCTACCTTATTGGGGACAAGACCGAGCAGGAAGCTGGGGACTTAACCTAGCAAGATGGAATTCACTAATTCTCGTCTATTAGGGTAAGTAGATGAATGTTCCCTTAAGTGGTGTCTCCGGGACTTGAATAAAGGGTCCGACCCTCTCATTGGCCTAAGAGGGTCTTCTGTTTATTGGTAGGATCATAAACAGGTCGTTCATTAGAGAAGCAATGGGATTTAAGGTAAAAGATGTAACCCACGGGTAAAACGGTAATTTGACCCAGCTGGCATTACGAACATTCGTGAAGGATTGACTTGTTGTTATTGGTCGATATCCGTGGACATAGAAATATATATGCAGTGAGAAGAGTGCAACTGCGGGACTTTAGTGGAGTGTTCCCGCACTTAACGAAGGTTGATTAGGAGGTTAATGAGATTAACTGAATAATCTTGTATCGTTGGAGTTTCGAATCTGTAGATCCATTAGGTCCACCTCCTAACTTGTAAAGGGTTCTTAAATCATTTGAATTTGAAATGTTCAAATTCAATTAGGGAATAAGATTGATGTATAGAGATACATTATAATATAAAGTTTTCATGTACATTAGACCTTTATATTATAAATTTAATTTGAATGTGATTTATATTAAATTAATGGAGAGAATTAAATATTTGAAAGAGTTCAAATATTATTTAAATGTGAATGAGATTCATATTTAAAATTATAGATTAAAATTTAATGTACATAAGATGTGCATTAAAACTACAGGTTAGAGGGAAAAATGATTAAATGTTATTTAATCTTGATTAAATATATGATATTTAACATGGTAAATTAAACCGTAAATACCCGAAGCTACATCCTTACCCCTTTTTGTAAGTAGTTTCTATTTTCTAATATTCTCGGGATATTTATTCAAAATCAACATTCTAATGTAATTTTTTCCATTTTTTTTCAGTGTTTGAACAATGGGATGGTCGGATATTCAATGGGCTGAAGTTGGTCCAATAGGCCCATCATTGGAGGAATAGTAATTATGTTGGGCCGTCTAAAATTCAAATTTAGAGTGAATTTTTTTCAATCCCATTGAGAAGCAAATAAAATTTTAGAAATGTTTAAAAGTACAAAATTTTGTTTCATAATACAAAAAAATATGTTGGGGTTAGTAAATTTAAAATTCTTTCTAGATAAATCTGTCCTTCTCTCTCATCCTTCCTTTTAGGGAATTATATATATATAAAAAAAAAAAGCATTTAACAGTCTCAAATCTAGATATAATTTTAAAAAACAATATCAATTATCATTTCAAAGGTTAATGATTTGATTCCTCATTCTACCATTATTTATTTGTAGAAAAAAAAAAGACAACAAAAAGACTAGCAACCAACTAAAACACAAGCAAAAAACATTCTTGATGGAAACAAAAATGATTATGTTCAGGAGGAATTAATATTTTTTTTAGTTCAAAACATATAGATACTAATGTTTGCAAGTATAACATAATAAAGACAACTTCTGAAAAAAGAAAAATATGGTAAGAATTAAACTTCACCGAATATAGTTCAATTGTTTAAGATATTTTAATTTTCACTAACATTTAAAGGTTTGAATCTTCATTTTTTTACCTCTAAAAATGGAATTTTATATACTAAATAAATAATAAAAATATTATTTTTCATAAAAAAAAAATATATATTTGCAAATATTTTGAAAAATGAGACCATTCCATAAAATTTTTCATGGTCGGATTAACCTATAAACAACCTAAGATTTACATTTTAAACCTTGTTTTGTATTTAACCACAAGAACACTTCTAATTTTATCCAGTGGCGGATCTAGAATTTGTATTGAGGGGGCTTAAATATGAAATTAAAAAAAATATTTAAAGTTGAATCGACCAAAGCTTGAGGGGAGCTAAAGACATACTAACCACTATGCCAAAAGACTTTTTTGTGATTTAATCTAACTTTTTCTATACATATTATAGAAAGTAAAAAATTTGAGGGGAGCTCGAGCCCCCTCGGCCTTAACTAAATCGGTTCTATCTAATTACAATTTTTTCTTATTTAAAAAAAAAAATAATTCTTTGGGCATTGATTGGGGATATAATTCGTCACTTTAGTCAACCGAGTATTAAGATATATAATTTTTTTTTTCTTTTATAATGTAAGGATCAAATTGAAACTAAATTCCAATCATAGGACTAAATTTAAAATTATAAAATTATAGGGACCAAATTAAAACTAAATTCAATCCATAATAATAAATTAAATTTTAAGTTTGGATCTCAATTATTATATTGCTAGTGTTAATGGAGAGCATGTCAACTATAATATTATATCCATATACTTTGGAACCCAATTATTATTTTGCTATTCTATTAAGTTACCTGAGCTTACTTTATTATTGACTATATTTTTTTTCTTTCATATTCTAAAGTATTTATCATAATGTATGATAACGTTTAAATTAAGAACATTCCTTTAGATAATGGACACTTCCCAACAGATAGGAACTCAACTTAACATAATTATATAATTAAGATAACTTCTCTTTGCCTTATCAACTATATTTCAATTTTTCTTTTCGAAAAGAAAAAAAAACTATATATCAAATTTTCCCTTTTATCTTTCAGTTTTTATATAATATATGAGTGGCAGTTGAGCTGGAAGAAAAAGGAAAAAGGAAAAAGGAAAAAGGAAAAGGGAAAAGAGCTAGCTTGGTTTTTAATGGACAATTGAACTAACCTTTTTCTTTAATTTATTTTAAGGTTATATTTAACCAAAATTTTATTTTTTATTTTAAAAAACATTATTTTTTAATAATATTTTTAAAATTATATTTTTACTTTTTAAGAACCTTTTGAAATGTTAATCAAACTATATAGTATTCTACTTTTTAAGGTTTTGAGATTATGTTTTAAGAAGACTTGAAAATTTGATTGCAAGACAGAAATTTTAGGAACATAATTTATATTTCTCGACTCCTTCTATGACAATTTCATTTTCTGTTTTTAAAATTTAGGCACGTTCATTCTATATTTCATTTTCTAAAAAATATATATTTTTGAATTTTTGGTTGAATAAATATATTAAACTATTTTTTTAAAATTTTGGCTATAATTTAATAACGATTTTTTTAGCATATAACAAAACAAAGAAAGGACAATAAACAAGCTAGCTATTTCTTTCTTTCTTTCTTCATCTTTCGTGCAAAAGCAAGAAAACTAAAAGCATAGTGAATGAAACATATTCTATAATTCACCAAAAAAAAAAAGAAAATGAAACATATTCTATCAAATGGGATTTGTTTATTGGCTTTTCTTAATTAGAAAAAAAAAAAACATGATAACAATATTGGATAATAATTGTACTTTCATAAAAAAAAAATATAAATAATTACATATAAAAAGTTGATGTTAGAAAAGTCTAGCGATAAAAATAACGTGGTTATGAGAGATTATAAATAGATTTGAACTAAATCTAACTTTTTAATCGGTGACACATTTAAATATCATGAAGTTCCTGAACTCAAAATAGACCATATAAAAAAATTTCAACGAGTAAGAAAACATCTCAACAATATAAATGAAAAATGAACTATACTATTAAATTCTCAAAGATTTTATACAATTAAGAAAAGTAAAGGGATAAAATGGAATTTATGAGGTGTTCTCTTCTACTTTACTGACATGTTTAAACCCAACTTCTAAACTTAATTAAAACAAACTTAGTGGAATTTTTTTAAAAGGCAACAAAATTATTGAAAGGATCTAAGAGAGAGAAGAACTTAATTAATTGACACCTAATTAATTTAGCTAATTGCGCCAACAGTGCATTTAAAATAAAGGTTAAGAAAACAAAATGAATGGCTTAATTAAAAAATGATTAATTCTTAATCAATCACTATCCAAACACATGCCACCACCAGAATATAGTCTGCTGAGGATACTTTAATGAAGAAATGGTGTTCTAATGCTCTTGAAGCCCTTTTATATATAATTAAACCTTGATCAAAAGGCATTAAGTTTGGACTTTTCTCTCTATCAATCACTAAAGTTGTTCATGAATTGGATTAGGTTGAAGAATTTTATTTTTAAATAACTAACCTAATTCTATGTTGGAGTTCTAAATATATTCAATTCAACTCAATTATGAAATATCATACTCCATTTTGATGACTATTTCGTTTTTGGTTTTTTGTTTTTGAAAATTGTGTTTCTTTTCTCGTTATTTCTCTATAATGATTGGTCATCTTCTCTATAATGGTTGCATCTTTCTTATTTTAAGGAATCATTTTGAGTTTTTAGTCAAATTCTAAAAACAAAAACAAGTTTTTGAAAACTACTTTTCTTAATTTTCAATACTTGGTTTGGTTTTTGAAAACATATGTAAAAAGTAGATAACAAAACAAGTAAACTCAGAGATGGAACTAATATTTGTAGGCTTAATTTTCAAAAATAAAAAATCAAGTGGTTAAGCCTTAAAGAGTTTGGTTGAGAAGAACTTTTTCTAACAACTTAAATCCTCTCTCTAATATTCATTTGACTTTTGGTTTTTTATCATATTTCTTAACAAAAATATTTCAATTTTTAGTCAATTTTTTTTTAAAAAAATAATAATATATTTTTTATATCTACATTTTTTAGTTTTCAAATTTGGTCTGTGATTTTAGGTAAAAAGTAACAAAAACAAGAAAATCTATAAGTGAAAATATATGTGCTTAATTTTCAAAAATAAAAAATTAAATAGTTACATCTTAATTATTTTAATGGTTAAAGTTTTTTATTTTTTATTTTTTCAATTCAAGCGATCTTAATTAGATGATAAACAAAATTATATTCTACTCAACTATGAAATATTTATGTCATGTTAATTTTGAGTTGATCAAGTTATTTATTGAATATCCATTTTTTTAAGTAAATATTCTAGTTATTCAAAGAAGACAATCCTAAGCAAATGACAATCTTTAAATTTCACCAAGCATGTCTAATAGCTATTCAAATGGATGTAGCTCCTATCCCCTAGAACATTGGAAAAACTATAAATTTTATTTTTAGTCCTTTCTTGTCTTGTTCAAGCACTTTGCTTTCAAGTGAGACTGTTGGTTACCTTAAAAATCTATTTATTTGTTTTTACATATTTAGTTAAGAGGAGAATTTGGGTGTATAGGTTGTATTATTCATAGTTGTATAACTCACTTCCATCCTAAAGTAGAATAAAAAATTTTGAAATATTTTTTAAAATGAAAAATAATTTACCACGTGATAAATTGTGAATAGACCGAATGAGATCTTTGTAGAGCTATTCAAGTTTTTTTTTCCTTTAGTTAAAATGGATACTTCAATATCATATTTTTCTTTAAGAAAAAAATTATACTTAAACACTTCAAGGAATTTAAAAAAAAAATGTTGGTGTAAAGATTTAAAAAGGGCTATACGAAAAAAATAAATAGATTGAAACAAATTTTAGAGAAATTCATGAACTATTTATAAGTTATTTGAATTCAAAACTAATCCAGATAAATCCAACATTCTATTATTTGAGTTTGTTAGGATGGTTAAGAGTGCGACTAAATAAGGAAAAATCATAAATATATAAGAGAAAGACAATATCTTGTATGATACGAAGTCTTATGGGTGGAACCAAAAACAAAACTACAAGAACTTAACTAAAAGTAGACAATATCATACCAATGTGACGGGTCGTTGTCCCTAACACGCAGTTCATACAAATTTAATTAGATTCATCAAATATTTGTTAGAAAAGAGACCAGAGTCTCACATCGCGCGCTAAAATAAAAATCAAAAGTAAAAATCACGAGTATATATCTATAGATTATAGTAGACAATATAATACCAAAATGGAATTATGAAAAAACCGATTGTCCTAATAATATGTCAAGTCATTAAAGTTTGGAGGAAAAAAAGGAGATAAACAAAAAATAAGGTGATGGATTACAAATTTAGTCCTTAAATTTTAAATGGTTTTTATCATTAAATAAATGATCACATAATATATAGCTATTTGACAAACATTAACTACTCGAACAAGACATGACAGATGGATGTCCCTCGTACAAAATAATGAAAGAACATTAGTGAAAGCTATTGAGGAAAAAAAAAAAAAAAACAAATTAAAGCTAACAATAAGTTCTGTAATTAGTGGCATTGTGAGAACATGCAACCTAATGCAAGATTCGAAGCAAATTAGGTGCCTTTCACATGATGTCTCTCTCCTTTTAGTATTAATTTATTTAGTGTGAGATAATGGGCTTCGATTTGTTTAATGAGAAAGGGAGTTTTCAAGAAAAAGCATAAAAACATCTTTGTCAAACATTTACAAGTTTCAACTGGTCATTTGTCCTTTAATCTCTCTTTCCTTTCTTAATTTCATGTAATTTTCCTTTTTCTGTCCCATGTAGAAAGGAAGGTTCTCTTATTTTTTTTAAATAAAACTTTTGTAAAAAGTTTTAGATTTGTGTTTAATAAGTATTTAAACTCAATGTATCTTTGGAATTTTTAATTTTGTTTATTATAGGTTCTTGAGTTTCAAACATGTTCTTAACTTTGAGTTTAGTGTTTAATAAGTAACTTTCAATTTCATATTTGTATATCCTTAACATATTCGATGTTTTTTAAATTTATGAATTTAATGAATAAAATTTGAATGATTAGCGACCTTATTAGACACAAATTTGAAAATTAAAAAATTTATGAATAACCTTTAAAGTTCAATGTCTTAATTAAATATAAAATTAAAAATTTAAGAATCTATAGATATTTTTCAAAGTTCAAGAACCTCTATTTGACACAAACCTAAAGTCTAGGGATTGAGCTTAAAATTCAACGAAAAATTTTTAAGATAACAATTTCTAAAACAAAATTTAAGTTAAAAATTTTGTCCCCTATAATTTGAACATAATTTTTCTTTTCTATTTTTTCCTTTAAAGAGAAAATAGTTTCATTTTTTTATCCTACATATTTTTATCCTACATAGTACATAATTTAATGTCTATGATTTGAGTTTATTTTCAATATAGATCTCATGGTTAGAGTTAATCTTCACCTTTCACCCATAAATTAAACTACCTTTTCTCCAAAGAAAAAAAATCCACTTTTATTTCCTTCTGTTTTGTACTTGATTCTTAAACCCTAATATAGCCAAAAGTTTGCCAAATAGAAAACTTCAGTCCATTGCCCATGTGAAAAATTAAAAGTTGATTTGTGAAGTTTATCTTAAAACTATAAAATCAGCTAAGTTGAAATTTTAAGGGGCATTTGGCCCCCAAATTTGTGTAAAAGCTCAACTCATCGTTTGTTCATGGAGTAATTATCTTTCCATAAAAAAAAAAAAAAAAAAAAAAAACTCTCTACCAACTTACTACAATATTAGGATATTAACTCCACCAATTTGTACAACAACCCTATTAACATATTATATCACTGATTCTCTGATGATCGGCGACCAATGACTGCCTCCAACGATCTTCTCTGATGATCGATGACCACCATCAGAGACCTTCTCTTACAACCATATATAGCAACTCATGACTACTGCCAACTACCTTCTCTAACAATCGATGATAATCATTGACAATCATATCCGACAACCGGCGGCGATACCTTCTTCGACAACTATCGCTAGCAACAATTCCTATTGATCAACAACACTCATGATTCAAAATAATATGAATTATACATGTACTTAGTTCGACGCTTTACTCCAATCATCTTTCTTTGAACTTACGAACTCAACTCATTGTTGGCCATTACTTATATTTTGTGGACCATAATTATTTTATAAATCATGTAAATAGACTCTTGATGACCTACTAATATTTTGTGAATATTCTGTGAATCATAATTTATGTTTTGTGAACCATATAAATAGACCCTTGATGACATACTAATATTTTGTGAATATTCCCTACATTACACTAATGTTGAAATATATTGTTGTTATCTTGTCATCTTAAAAAAAAGTAAAATATTGCTATTCTTTTTTTTCAAAAATGTTCAATTTAATACATGTGATTAAACAAATGTAAACAAACAATGTTCCTGCGCAATATATATATGTATAGTTCCACATTTGTAAGTTTTAAAAAATTCTAATGTGTTTAGAAAATGAGACCTATACTTCTATATTTTGATAGAAGTTCAATGTGTTTAAAGAAAGAAAAATACATGCACATTACCTTTTTTCCATCTATCAATTGTTATTTGTTGTTATAAATAATGTAATATTTGATTTCTATAAATTAAAAGAAGTTTAATGTGTAGCTAACATAAAGAGAAGACAATGTTACTGTGATGACCACAGCCACAGGTACTAATTACTTATTTTATTTAACGTTCTAACAACCTTTATGCCTAGTCGGATTAGTGAATTTTCATCAGGCTCGGTGAGAGTGAATCCCTGATTCATTTAGTTTAAAATGAAATGTTCTCCTTTAGATAAATTTACACTTATATTTAAATGAAAGATGAGAAGGTGGCAATGGCATCTTAGTGATTTATGCTCAAGGCAAGGGCTAGTTGGCCTTTTGGAAAGAAAAAGACCTAGGGTTTTAGTATTTATAGTATTTTGAGCATGATTGGACAAAAAAAAAACCCTAGCCACCTCTCCTATTTCTCCTACTATTTTGCCCTAGCCGAAACCCTAACCCCTTCTTGTTGCTGCTCCTTCCACCGGCCAGACCCACGAATGCAGGTGATCGCTCACCAGTTCGTCACGCACCGCGCGCCTCGGTTGATCGCGAACTTCACGCCACCCGGCCGGATGGCGCACCTTGCGCGCCGCCGCCGCGCGCGGCCGGAGCTTCCAGGCCGCTTCAACGCTCACGCACTGCTGCCGCCACTTGGCCGCTTACGCTGCAGCCACACGCCGAGCTCGCGAACGGCGAAGAGTCTCGCCGTCGAAGCTTTGGGCGACGCCTTCCGATGGGTCGAAGCCTTTCCCGCTATTCTGCCGCCGTGGATCGCACCGCCGCCGACACCTCAGCCATTCGCAAGCTCCACATCTCCAGCCGCCGCTGCTGCTGCTTCTATTCGTGGGCGGCGCCGCCCCGCTTCTTCTGCGTAGTGATCATCGCCGCGATCGCATCGCAGCCAGCGCCAAAGACCACCGTTCTGACCTCTGAAATTGCAACCCGGTGAGCGACTCGTTACGCTTCCGATTTGAGAGAGTTATGCAATGACTTTATTGGTTATTAAAACGCTTATGTGAGAACTTAAGTGATCGCTGAACACGACTTGTAGGGGCCGAGTTTAGAGCGGAGTTGAAGGCCAAACATCAAGGCGAACTAAGGAATATTAGGCCTATACGTTGAACTTGAGGTAAAGCGGGGCATGAAGCCTCAAGAACTTAAATTAAGTACCTTTACGCTTATGAATTTGGAATATGCTCGGAGTATAATTTCGGGATTAATGTGTGAATCAGGCTCTACAAAAGAAGCGTACTCAAAGAACTAGGGTTAAGTTTTGGAGTAGAATCTAAGCTAAGGTAAGGGACCTTGTGCCAAACCTTTCTGAATGGGTTTAAAGAAAACGAATTTCATTATTTTATACGAAATTAGTTAGTTATTTTACCTGAAAAGGTTTTATGATTTTACGTGAGAATATTTCAATATTTCATGTGAGAATACTTTAATATTGTATGCGAGAATATCTCAATATTTTATGTGAGCATATCTCTGTATTTTATATGAGAATATCCTAGTATTCTATGTAAGAATATTCCAGTATTTCAGGTGAGAATATTGCGGTATTTCATATGAGAATATTTCATGATTTCATACAAAAGTACTATCTTCAAACTGTTGTGAAAAGTTATGATTTGCATATCAGCGTTAATGTCTCTTGATATGTGCACTATAGTCATGTTAGATGATGGGACCTCATGCATGTTATGTATGCCATAAAATGATTTGAATAAAAATGTGGAATTGGTCTCCTGAGTTCATTGTATGCATGGTCAAACATGCATTAGAGACCCTATGGGTCAAGCATACAGGGGTCTGTGAGGGACTCAATCCATACAGGGGTCTGTGAGGGACTCAATCCATACAGGGGTCTGTGAGGGACTCAAATCCATATAGGGGTCTGTGAGGGACTCAAAATGAAATGACTCAGGGTGACCAATTGCCCATAAAATAAAAGGAAGTCATGTAATACAGTCACGTTTGATATGAGAAAGTTCTAGGTTCCACATACGAGTATTTTGATCAAGTTTAAAAGTCATGATTGCATGTGTATGCATGTCTCAAACCTCGGTAGCGAGGTCACTTACTGGGTATTGTATTGCAATACTCACCCTTTCTTTTTAAAATATTTTTCTGTAAGCGCCAAGCCACGGGCGTGCGGGCGAGTGACGAGGAGCGCGTTATCGAACCATGGGGATAGTCATGTTTTCCGCATTTTTCCTTAATAACTGATGTTGTCGTTTTATGATTCGAAGTTTAAATTTTATTTTTAGGATTTTAAGTAGGCCAAGTTTAAACTGCTTCTTTCACATGTTTTGGATGTTTTCAACGGGATCCCTAAAGGAAATTTTGTTACAATGACAATTTAAATATCTTCTATGTTTTTTTGGCCTAAGAATGCATGCATGTGTAGTAATGTCCCTAGGAGTTATAGAATTAAAAAAATAGGGGCGTTACAGTTACATTATCTATAGTTTGGAAGAAGTCAATTTCTAAACAAGAAAAATAAAGAATAATATTTTTTAAAAAAAGATCTAGGTTGGAATATATTTTTTTTTTCAAGGCGACCTGAATTCAGTGTTAGAAAGTTGGGAAATATGTTTCTAAATGAATTATTGAAAAAAAAAATAAAGGAAACAAAAAGTGAACTAAAAATCAGCTCACTTTGAGTTACAAAGAATTGTATGAGATATCTCTGACAACTTAACTCAAACTCCACACCCAAGCACATACTTTCTTATTCAACTCAACCAAACTCTGCATCTCAAATACAAACTTTTAAACTTACTGATAAACTAAATTCTGTCCAACTCAACTAAACTTTGCGCACCAAATGCCCCAAAGTACTAGGGATCAAATTGAAACTAAACTCAAACTAATAAAAATTAAAAGTTAAAATTTTTAAAAGTATAGAGACCAAAATTTAAATCAAGTTGAAACATCATAACCACTCTACTTAGAGATGGCATTGATATAATGCCGAAATTATAATGGCTATAAATTTGTAACTTAGTGTAATTTTACAAATAATGATGTATTTATATCAGAAAAAATGAATTATTATTCATTCTTTTATGGTGGTTTTAGTGTGCACACTAATATTAGTTTGTTTATTCAATCACCATTTAAAAAAATTAAACTTGTTTGTTAAGCCCTTTCTTTTCTATCTATCTAGTATGTGTATGTGTGTATTATATATGGTAAGAAATGCAATTTCTAAAATTCTATTTCTAATTTTTCAAATATGGTTAAGATTTCACACCACGCCAGAAAGAGGAGTACATGAATGAACCGAGCCCACATCTGAATGAGAGAGATCCTGAGGATATGAAAGTATGGTGTCCGAGAAAGAGGAGTACATGAGAGTGACCATGAGGATATAAAAGTATAGTTAAGAAAGGCTTAAAAGAATTGATAACTACTACTCAAACCAACAAGATACACCTTCTTTTACGATGGCTCAATCATAGGAACTTCAAAGTTAAGCGTGCTTGGCGTGGACCAATTCTATGTTGGGTGACCTCTGGAGAATTTTCTTAGGGAGCATGTGAGTGAGGACAAAATTACATGCTTAAAGGACCTGTGTTGGTTTGTTGGGAAAATCTTTACTCTTGCAAGCAACTCAAGGATGGCAAGGGGTCCTGGGCCTGGGCGATAGAACAATTGTTTCTAAAAATTTAAAAAACTTGGTCTCGTTTGATAACCATTTAGTTTTTTATTTTTGGTTTTGAAATTAAGCCTACAAAATAATATACTATGAGTTTCTATGTGTTTCTTATCTACTTTTACCTATGTTTTCAAAATTTTATTTTTTATTTTTTGAAATTTGACTAGAAACTCAAATGGTTCAAGAAAAAATATGAAATCATTGTAGATAAAATGAAGAAAAATTGAGGAAAAACATGCATATAATTTTCAAAAACCAAATATTGGTTATCAAATGGGGACAAAATATTTCCTTTATATAGACATCTTAGAACTAAAATCCAAATGGTTATGCAACAAACCTTAGTTTTCAAACTTGACTCGATTTTTGAAATCATTGGTAGGAAGTAAATAAAAATCCAAAGAAACTCATATGTTAGAGTAGTTTTTATAACGTTAATTTTCAAAAATAAAAAACCAAACGGCATCAAACGAGTCCTAAAAAAGTAGTTTTTGAAAATTTATTTTTATTTTTAAAATTTAATTAAAAATTCAAATATTTATTGAAGAAAAGTGAAAATCATGATAAAGTAATAGTATAGAAACAAACCTAAATTTCAAAAACTAACCATTAAAGATCAAATGATTATTAGAGCGTAAATGTTTTTAATAATAAAAGCTATGTTTGAAAAAAAAAATCAACTAAAAACTACAATATTTTGAAATGGGGACATTTATTTTTTTAAATTATACTTTGCTCATAAGCAAAAATGATATCAAACATAATTTGATATTGAAGGGATAAGATCTTTGGTATATCATATTGAAAATAAAAAGACTAGATACGTATTGGGTTCATAACCCTATTTGGCTTTTAAAGCACCAATATTTTGAGGATTTAATTATAATAATTCTAATCGTTCAAGAATTTAATTGTAATTAACATTTTTTAGTTTAAAATTTGCAAATGAATAATAATGGGTTTTTACTAGGACACCCCACCAAAGGAGCATCCTCAAATATTATGTTTTAGTATATCCATTATTTAGTTTATATGACTCGAGCAAAATAGTATTATGTCTTCTAGGAAGACATCAAAATGTTTCACTCTTCTTTTTTGTCATCAATATCTACTTTACTTTTTAATTATGACATCTCTATTATTTCTCTTAATTGGATACTCTCAAATATATAAGGCTTTTCCTTTTTTTAAGCTATATAGTCTTACACTACTACAATTTTGGCATTCTATGACACCATAGCTAAGGCAAATAAGAGGGGGAGAAAAAAAAATTGTCATAAATTGTTGTAAGCGCCTTTTTAGTGGAAAAAATGGAGATTTTCGTATTTTCAAAAATTTATGACAATTTTTCAACATCATAAATTTATGACAGTTTTTCAAAATTATATATTCATGACTTAGATAAAAAAAAAAACTGTCATAGATAGTTGGAGGCGTGTTTTTGGCAGAAAAACTGGAGATTTTTCGTGTTTTTGAAAATTTATGATAGTTTTTCAACATCACAAATTTATGATAGTTTTCCAACATCATAAAAACTTCATTTGTCCCACATCGAAAATTTTGTGTTTTGGACAACCAATCTTCTTCTATAAAATATCTCTCCCTCCTTCATTTTATCATCTAACATGGACTTCTTACTTCTTACTGGGCTTATTAAGCAAGTAAATTGGGCCTTGAGTAAATTTTTTTGTTAGCAACTACAAACTATCATAGAAAGTAAATACTTGACACAAGAATATTGTCATTAACATTTTTTTTTTGTCATAGAAACAATATGTTTGACACTGAAATTCTGTCATTAACAGAATTTCTCGTTTTTTTTACAACTATTAATTATCATAAAATAGTTTATTATCACAGATTTTTGGATGTGTCATGTATATAGTTTTCTGGACGGTGGCTTCTACACTGAAAAAAAAAAAGTCATAAAATGTATTTATTACAAATTTTCAATGTCATAAAATCTCGAAATTGTACTAGTGTTGTATACTTTTCAATGAATCAGAAGTATCTTATAAAAAAATTAATAAAAAGGAAATGATAAGTAATGAAGTTATAAATATATATATCTTAATTAGAATGGTTTCTTCATAAATTTAAAAGGCAATTGGTTGCATTAAAATTAAAATATGATAATGCAATGGGAGTAAATATAATCCCATATTAGGGGTGTTCAAAAAACTCGAGAACCCGACTAACCCAACCTAACCCGACAGGTTGGGGTTGGGTTATGAATTTATTTGGGTTGGGTTGGGTTCAAATAAATTAAAATGTATGGGTTGAGTTGGTTCATGGGTTCACCTAAAATTAATTTGGGTTGACCCGACCAACCCGAACTTATTATTAATTTTAAAAATTATATTTTTACCTATCATACAACTACCTATGTAACGCCCGAAAAAAAAAACTCAAGTACTTTTTGGTTTAATAAAAAAAAAGGGAAATGGAAATCACCTTCCCCTGCGTGTGTTTTCTTTTCTTTTTCTTCTTCTCCTTCTTCAGGTCAGCCGTCAGTCGTGACCTCTTCTCCGACCAGCGCACACCGGCCAGCCAAAGACTTTCCTTCATCGCCGGCAACTGTTAGCCAGTCGCGCTTCATTTCTTCTTCCTCTTCACCGAAAACAACCCAACTCCGGCGTCCCCACTGCATTTCCTTGTTTCGACAATCCTTCTCTTTCCTTTTCGCGAAGCCGACGACAGCAACCCACGCGATTCCTCGCGTTTTTCAAGTGGCCAGCAAGCGTCGAACGCCTGTTCGTTTTCCATTCCTCCTCTCCTGTGGTTATCGTCCCTCTCCGGCCAGTTACCTCGTGGAATCGGTCGTCGAAGGCCATCGCCAGTGAGTTTTTTTTCAAGATTTCCCATTGATTTGGTTCGACTGGCTCATTAGTTTTAATCTGGTTCTCTTGATTTAGTTGTTGGTTTTGAATAGATCGGGTCACGGGCATCTCGAATTTGTGCTCCACGCACCGCCACTCGCCGGAAGCTGTCGCCGCCAGTCACCGGAATCTACCGTTGTCGCCGCTGATTATGTGCAGTAAGTCGCTTTCGTTTTCTCGATCCCGTTTTAAACCTCCATGCATTAGTTTGGTTATTTAAGTCAAAGTAGTTCGGTGTTGGATGTTAGGAGCTTGTTTTTAAATAATTGTTGGTTAATTAGGGGCTCGAACATGTTAAGGAAGTGCGTTGAGCTCGAAACCGAACTACCGAACCTCCATTATCCAGATAAGTAGTCATTTAGATTAAGTCCCTAAAAGTTATCAAATGCTTGTTTGATTATGAAAATTCGTGAAAGTTAATTTAATGCGTTGAAAGGGTGTTTTGATGCATACGGCTAATATCGAGTTTGTGCTAGTGTTGTATGGATTACGAATGAACTAAGGAATTAATGGTTATGGAGAGAGGCTTAAGGCTTTAAGTTAAGGATGAGACTTAAAGCCTTTGATCGTAATGAGTTGAGGACGGACATCATGGGTCTGAGATGGATGTAGTGGAAAAGTAGTACTATGCTTGGGTTCCACCTCGAGGTTTGTATTTGGAGTTTGTGAGTCACGAGTAAACCTTAGTTGGACAAGGGCCCAAGGTTTTAGAATGACATTGACGCTTGGGGTTCAGAAAGGTTTGGTGAACCATCGAGTTCAGAATAATCACTCGTGTTTAACTGGCTTGGAATATTATGGATTTTTTTTTCGTATGTTATGTTGTTGCTTCTTGTACTTGGATATCCTGCTTGAGTTCTGTCCTATACGAAGTTGTTAGTTTATTGCGAGATTTGAGCTTATGGCGAGGAACTAGCATGGAGTATGCATGATGTTGATGTTTTGTAGTGAGCCATAGTAGTCAAGGCAACAAACTAAAGACGAGAATGTTTCGAGGTGAGTCACTATGAGTGTGGCAACAGACTCGGAGTGAGACATAGCTTACGAGCGTCCTTCGGGGCGGGTCTGAGCTATGTTAGCATGCTAGTTAGGGGGGCGTGTACCGACGTGCAACAAGGAGCTGTGCAATCCTATGTGGGCTTGGAGTAAGGCTAGGTCGGACGTCTAGTTGAGTGTGGTCTAAAAGTGGAATTCGGGTTTGTTTGAGTTGTTGGCTAAAAGTGAGAACCTAGCTGAATTTGGAACCCTTGAATATGGGTCAAGGATATTAGGAATGCCTAGTTAGAACCCCTAGTAACCTTATAGAGCACGGAATCCAACACTTACTAAACCCTGAGTTACGCCTGAGCGAGTCGGAACCTCTAGATTGATGATATATGATAGACTCGTGAGACTGAGGTGGATCCCCGATGAGATCCGAGAGTGGTTGCTTTCCATTATCCCGTGCTAGCTTAGGAGTGATTCCCCATAGGGCGTGTTAGTTACGTACCTCACTGCACTATGCTAGCGTGTTGTGTTGTGAGAGCCTGGGTACGTCCCCGTTAGGGAGTGGTTGCTTTCCATTATATCGTGTTGGCTTAAGGGTGATTCCCTATAGGGCGTGTAGGATACGTACCTACTCTTCTCTATGCTAGTGTATAGTGGCGTGAGAGTTGCTTTCTCTCATTGCATCGTTAATCAAAGCTCCAAGACCGAAGGTAGAGCTCGAGTTTATACCGTTGGGGGCTCAGGGTGAAGTGAGATCTGTTTGGGGTTGAGTGAGTTTAGAAGTTTAGTCTTATTGTGTTTGCATGTTAGCTTGTTTGAACGTGAGTGAGCTGCTTACTGAGTATTTTTATACTTACCCGTGTACTTTGTTGCTTTTGGTTGCAGGTAAGAAAATCTGAGGCGGTTGACGACGGTGACGACCCGACGAGGCTGTGGGACCCTATTTTCTTCTTGTTTTCTTTTGACTTAGAGTTCCCTCTTGAAACTGTCCTGTTTTAGTTTCTATTTTATATGTTTGGTCGCGCGACACTATGTTTTTCACTTGTACTTCTTAGTTATCGAGTTTTCATTCTGGTTGAGTTTTCTTTTCGTTGCGTGTTTGTTTTATCTAAGAGATCATGCTTTGGAACTCTGGTTGTAGCTCAACCCGTTCTTCTGATTGAAGTTTGGTGGGGGTTGGGCATTCTTGTTTGCTCTTGAAGTGTTTTCTGCTTGATAGGTTGCTAGGAAAATTTTGGTTTTCTGCTTACTATGTCGTTATGTTGCCGAAATTTCGACATGAACGGTGTGGCAGAGTAACTTTTCTAACGTAGGTTCGTCTCGAATTTTAGGGTCGTTACAACATATATATGTATTTAATTTATTTTTATTTAATTTCGTAATTATTTAATAACTCTTAAAAATTAATTTTTAAGTTAATGTGTAATTTTTCATAATATAAATTGAAACTAAGTAGCTAATTTTAATTCAATCTTTGAAAAACAAAAAATCTTTGTTTTAAATGATGGTGAGTTATTTAGAAGTTTCTTAGGATA
The DNA here is from genome assembly GCA_036507285.1 of Trichosanthes cucumerina. NCBI lineage: Eukaryota > Viridiplantae > Streptophyta > Magnoliopsida > Cucurbitales > Cucurbitaceae > Trichosanthes > Trichosanthes cucumerina. Next base: position 71,277,522 of record CM071840.1, on the reverse strand, counting down.
ATTGTAAATTTGTAATAGAATATTTAACTTTTATAGTTGTTATTTAGTATAAAAAAAAACTAACCCGATTACCCAACCCAACTCAACCCGAAAATATTGGGTTGGGTTGGGTTGGGTTGGGTTACCCCAATGAATAGGGTTATTTGGGTTGGAAGAATTTGGTCCAAAAAACTAGCATAACCCAGTCCAATCTAACTTATGTATACCCCTATCCCATATTATAATGGTGGTTCTTGCATCTTTAGAAAAGCATAAATTAAAGAAATTTAAATTTTTAACTAAACCAAATGCTTAATAAGAGGGAAGGCTTAAATGTTTTATTCTTTTCAAAATAAAGTTAGGCTGGCCATTGAAAATATAGAATATTATAGAATATGCATAGGATTCAGTGAAAGTAGGAGTGGGGGAAAGAGAAAGAGGTCAAGAGGAGGGAGAGGGACAAATATCAAGGAAAAAAATTATTAAATATGACCCATCATAACGTATCTATTATTAATAATTGTAGGATGCATGCTCAAAATTTGTATATATTCTTTAATAACATATCAATACAAATTTAAAATAGATTTTATATTTTTTTCTCATACATCTACCAATATAAAATTTTAAGCTACATCATTCTAGAGTCTCTGTGAAAGGAGAAAAGAAAAGAAAGTAGAAAGTAGAAAGTAGAAGACCCTAATATTAAATTATATGAGTTTCATCTCAAAATTAATTGACAATAAAAGAAAAAGTATTTTATGTCTCTTATAAATTGTGAGATCTTTCAAGAAACTCAACAACACTTAGAACAACAATATAGCTAACAATATATACCATTGAATGTAGATACAAAATTGAGAATTTAAAATTTCAGGGTTAAATTTAAAGTTTAGTCGTTTTTACTTTTAGGTTTTGTATCTATTTAGTTCCTGAACTTTGAAACATGTCAAATAGGTCCCTAAACTTTCAATTTTGTATCTAATAAATTCTTAAACTTTGAAATGTGTCTATTAAATCTTTGAACTTTCATTTTTTTTGTCAAATAGTTCCCTAAATTTTTGACCTTGTATCTAATAAGTCCTTGACCTAGGTGACATTTTTTAAAATTGATGAACTTACTAGACACAAATTAAAATTTTAGAGTCCTATTAGACATAAAATTCAAGTTTATATCTAATAGATTAATTCATTTTTGAAAATTTTAAATATATTAAGGACCTATTAGGTACAAAATTAAAAATTTAGAGACTTATTAGAAATTTTTAAGGTTTAGAGACTTATTAGATACATAACTAAAAGTTCAGGGATCTATATGATACTTTTAAAAGTTCAGAGACTAAATAAACACAAACTTAAAAATTTATGGACTAAACTTGTAATTTAACCAAACTTCATTCCAAATTTTCATATCAAACGTCAATAAACACATTTTGAACATATATCGAATGGTTGTTAGAATTCAATCACATCCAATAATTTTCCAAACAAAAAGAGAGGATGAATGGGAGATTGGGCAGAGAATTAACTCACACACGCACCTCGTGCAAATAATCACCAACGTTCTATGTCTCCCGCCGCAGCAGGTGTCAGCGCCACCCACGCCGCCGCCGCCGTAGCCCCACTTTCTCTCTTCACGCCCACATCCTCCGGTACGCCACTCACCCTACACCCACCTTCTTCAACCATCCTTCTCTAAACCCTTTCCTGTCGGTTCTTCACTCAACACTCAAAAATCCCCTCTCTTATTCTTTTTTCTTATTTAATTTTAATGGCTTCCATTATTTTAGACTCTCAAACACACAACAAAGACATTGGTTTTTTCATTGTTTATTAAACAAAGAGAGGAACATATATTGTATGTCTATGAATATTGGACCATGTGGTTTGTTCTATATTATATATCATACATTTGTTTATCTTTTAGTTATCTTATGGTTTAATTTACTTTTTTTTTTTTTTTTTATATTGTGTTTTATCAATTGGGTATTTTTCTTAGAAGAATTATTGATACAATCTAGCTTCAATGATGTGTTGTTTACACATATATCAATCCACAATTTAATAGTTATAGGTGTTATTAAAATAATAGTCAATCTTTTTAAAGTACATAAGGGTTTGTTAGACAAAAATTTAAAAGTTCATAGAGCTATAAGATATTTAAGTTTAGTGACCTATTTGACATAAACTTGAGAGTTCAAGGACTAAAGCTTATAATTGATCAACCCATCATATGTGAACTCCAAAAAAATTAATAATAATTATGGGGTTGTATATTATAAGAAAATTATGGGATTAATTAATTATTGGGAATGCAAACAAAGTCCCAGAATTAATTAGGAAAGATAGTGATCATGGATATATATGTGAGAAACAACATCTCCATTGATATGAGGTTTTATAGATGAAACCAAAAGCCAAGCCATGAGTCCACTAAAGTAAACAATATCATACCAAGACGGAGATAATAGAGAGTCATCGTCTCTAACATTAAAAAATATATTTGAAGAGTCATTTCAAACAGATTCTTAATTTTCATTTTCGTCTTTTTTATTTCCTAAATAAAGAGAGAGATAGTACTTTTTTTCATTTTTGACCTTAGCCTTTATTTTAAGGGTGTTTTTTTTTTTTATCATCCCTATTATAATGTCTCAATGTACACCCCAAAAGAAAGGATTAGCTTGGGAAACTCATTATATAATATCATAATAATGGACCCAACATGTCCAATCAAAAGTTAGCAAATATGATCTCAAGTTGGACCCAATTTAACCTAATTCTTTTGACCAAACATGGCCTCCCCATATCCCACTACACTACAATTCTTTTTAACATTTTTCTGTCTTTTTGCCTCATGATCAAAGCTTACCACTACTTAAAATTATATAGTTTTCTTTTTTATTGAGTGATGTTTGAAAATATGAACATGTACCAAACAGCTCAATGGTACAAAATGAGACCTTTTTAATTATCATTAATAATGTCAGTTTTATCAACTACCCTAGAAATACTAATGGAATTAGCCACACATTGTTACCTAATAAAAGTTTTTTTTTATGAGATTAGAACATAAAAAAAAAATTCGTTAAAAATTTTGCATCATCAGAGAGTAATGAAAACAAAATTCATATAAACATTACAGACCGTTTGATAACTATTTTGTTTTTTGTTTTTAGTTTTTGAAAGTTAAACTTATTTTCACCTTATTTCTCTATAATAGAGATCATCTCTCTTAAATAAGCATTTAAACTCTTAGCTAAATTCTAAAAACAAATTCAAGTTTTTGAAAGCTACTTTTTTTAGTTTTCAAAAGTTGGCTTGATTTTTAAAAACATAGGTACAAAGTAGATAAGAAGACATATAAACTCATTGGTAGAAGTGGTATTTTTAGGTTTAAATTTCAAAAACTAAAATCCAAAAACAAAATGGTTATCAAACGGGGCCTATATATTTTCTTTCAAATGATGTCTTGTTAAATGTTTTCTATTATTTTTGCTCCATCGTGTTTCATTTCCAATAAAGTGAACTTTGCCTTTTCGCTTTCTTCATGATTGGACATGGAGTGTAAGTGGCATAACAAGTGTTGTGCAACTTATTTTTTTGGCCACAAGATTTTATTTTATTTTTTTTAAAATGTGGCCAATAATTTTTCACCGTTTGATTCAGAGAGAAAAGTATTTCAATTTTTTATCCAAGGGTTATTAGGAGACATAAAAATTAGTAGATGTATATTCTATAGTTATTATGAGTCAGTCATATATTGTAGTGGACTTATTGAATAATTTATGCCCATATAGGTGTTTATACTTTGGCAAATGGCAGGCCTTAATTAGATTTTTTAATATTAAAAAAAATGAGTAGTTTATTTTCCTGGAATGACAGAATCACATTAATGAAAATTAATAAAAAGTACCTTAGAATTCATAAGTGATTTATTTGGTTTTTTTGTGTCGTTTCATTCGATCTTCTAGGTCCCTACTTCACCTCGACGGTTATGCTTCGGTGTCCTTAAAACATATATGCAATGAATAGACTCGTTTAACCATGACATATTTGGCACTTATTTGAACATAATTAATTTCATTTATTTCTGAAATAAAAAGGAATTGTTCATTATAAAAAAAAAAAAAAAAAAAAAAGTTTTTTTTTTGTCACTGAGATAGAACTAAAAATTCTTATTTATTACTGAATTGGCCATAAACCAACCCCCCTTTTATTTTTTTTTAAATTACTTGTGACACATCCATTAGCAGTACGAGTCTTTTAACTTACTAACTTCAAAGATTGATTTAAATGATGAAAATTAGACGTTTTAGAATAGAATAAGATTTTTTATATTTGTGAATTTTTATTATATCTGTGAGTTCGTCACCTAATTTGCAATCCAGAATTTAGGGTTACAAAGTTTGAACATTATTGAAGTAAGAACTATCAAATACTCATAGAATGTTCATCCTTGAGGAAGGAACTAAGTCCTCCTTATATAAATCTTTGGTTTTTTTCTTTTTTATGGGGAATTGTTAGGAATATCTACAAATAAAAGAGGTTAATGAAATATGACTAAAATAGTTTTAATATTGTGTTTATGGCTACCCCGATTAGGAAGGAGTTAATATAATGTTGATTTCCCAAAATGTCCTTGGTGGACATTTGTATATATACAGTCATGTCATCAACATTTAACTAACTCATTCTATTTTGAAAAAAAAAATTACACTTTGAAAAAAAATCACGTTGTTCAACTATTTATACAAATCAATTCGTAAAATATTTTTTTGGTTGAAGACATACAAGCAGAAAAAGTGAGCAATCAAGGAAGAAAACGGCTAATAAGAGAAGGTTAAACTCATACTTGAAAAACAATTGGAGGTAGCTGAGAACTACGGAATTGACCCCAAAATCATTTAGTATTTAGCAAGACAATCGGAAATCCTCAATCTCAAGCGTAAAGGTATGGGGATAAGGGTTTAAATGCATGCCATTTTTTGAGACTCAATGTTAAACAAAAACAGTGTTAATTGGGAGAGACGATGAGATTTTCAAATCCATCATTAATGGGGGATAGTAGGATAATTATTCCTATTTAGTCATAATCAACATTTGGTAGGCGATGGTTGTGATTTAGGGATTCTAAATATTTTTTTTTTACCCATGTTTCGTTGATACTTTCTGAGGATAAAGTCTTCACCTGCTTGTCGGGGGTATCGAAAAAATGTATGTTGCTTTGTTGTTAATATTGTGTTGTAGATACTGATATATACAGGAATGTGATAAGTCTAAAGGAACTAGTAAACACGAGGAAATACCATCAAAAGAAGTTGTAGCTTGGAGTATCGAAAGGGATGTACAAGGATTGTTACTTTCTAAAGAAACTAGTAAGCATGAGGAAATACCATCAAAAGAAGTCTTTGTATATTGTAGATCAGGTATCGTCGATATTGTGTTGTAGATACTAATATATACAATAACGAGAAGAAATATCATCAAAAGAAGTTGTAGGCTCGTAGATATAAATATTTTTGGAATCCATGAGAGGAGGCAGATACATATATATAGGGTAGATACAAGAAGATAGATACATTTATAATTATCCATACTTACATAACTAATGTCATCGTTTACATTTCGGTCATCTCTAATTTATGCATTTTACTTGTTTTAATTGGAGTTAATTCGAAGTGTTGAAGGAAAATCAAAGTTAAATTGCACCTGACAAAAAAAAACATTATCTCTCTAGCCTCTTCCCCTGTTTTGCTTGGTTTTTAGGATTTTATTTGTTTTAGGACTTTATTTGGTTGTTATAAAAGAGGAGATATTAATTTGTTTGTTTAGATGTTATTTCTTTGTCATAAAGAGGAAAGGTAGATTTGTTATTTTTTAACGATTTCATTTGGTTGAAAAAATATAGGTAAAGCATTTACGGCCATTAATAATTAACAAAATAATTAAAAATTAAGTTTAGACCTTTTTAGAAAAAAAAAATGATTTGTAGCTATTTTTCAATTTGCCCTATTAGATTTTTAGTCATTCCTCTAATTTTCCCCTCTTTTATCGTAATTAAATTAAGCCCATCTAATTATCTACCACCTTTCTTTGTGGTTGATTATCAATTTGATTTAGGTTATTGGTTGGTTGTTGTAAATTAAGGGTCCTAATTCGTAAGAATTCTTGCTTTAACTAGACTAGGATTCTCATCAACAATATTCTAAGTTAATCAATAATTAATTGCTATAATTATGTAATAAAAAATTACTATATAAAAATTCAGATATATCAGTCACTATTTTTAATTCATCAATTATTAATAAGGGTTTTAAAAATTGTTATATATTTGTGATTATAAAATCATCATCAAACCTAAAGTTGGCCATATGTTTTAATTATTTTTTATTTATTAATATTCTTAATTAACACTCTTTAAAAAGTAGCATAAAATCTAACTGACAATAATCAATATGACTTATAGAGATGGTGAAAATGGAATTATGCTCCAAGTCAAGCACATGCTTCCTAAGAAAAGTTTTAAGAGATCACCAACATAAAATTGTTTAAAGTAGGGTGTGTGTTTAACTTTGAACTTTAAATTTGATATATGATTCGGATCATCGTAAAAAAATGTAGACTTCATTGATATCAATAGGAGCTATCGATTCTTTTTAACGAGAGAAATATTTCTAAGACTATCGATTCTTTTAAAAGAAAAAATAAACTTTATTGGTATTAAATAGTAACTATTAATTTATTTCATGGATCTCACACTATAATGGTAAGTAATGTTTTTTGTACTACTGTAGTACTGAGCACTTGACACATCATTGAATGATATATCATTTTATTTCATGGATCCCACATTATTCTTTAATACTTCTTTTATAGTAAATAATGAACTATGGAAGTAGTATAAATTTTCTCCTTTTAAAGGGCCTTTTTAAAAAGGGTTTGCATATAGTCTCCAAATCTCCTTTCATTTCAATGCAGTGGCAACTTTTGTTAATGACAATAAAATCTTTGCATATATTCACGATGATATGATATTGTAGTTTTGGGATAAATCTTTCATGGCTTTACTTTTGGTCTACCCAAAAGATCTCATATCAATGGAAATGTTGTCTTTCACTTATATATCCGTGATTATCTTTTTTTTCCGTTGCTAATGTGGAACTTTGATTGCATTCCCAACAATCCTCTCTAAGCACAGTTTCCATATTCTTCTGGAGCACGATCAGTTTACACCACTGTTAGGGACAACGACCCTCTACATATCTCCACATTGGTATGATATTGTCCACTTTTGGCATAATCCCTCATGACTTTGTTTTTTGTTTCACCCAAAAGGTCTCTTACCAATGGAGATAATGCCCCTCACTTATATACCCATGACGATCTTCCTCTTATCTAGCCAATGTGGGACTTTGGTCGCACTCTCAACAATCCTCCCCTCGAACAAAGTACCAACTGAGCCTCCTCTCAAATAGTCATCCATCCGTCTAGCTCTTATTCTGGCCACTCCTCTACCCAGAGCACACCGCCAGCCCAGACCAACTTTTTTTACCTGGAGCACATCGCCTATATCTGATAGAGTTATCTACCACGGATATCCACCATGACTACACATTCAAGGCTCACCTTCTTTATTCGGCACCCGGGGATTCTACCGAATCACGACTCAGGGGCATGGCTCTGATACCACTGTTAGGGACAACAACCCTCCACATATCTCCACATTGGTATGATATTGTCCACTTTGGCATAAGCTCTCATGGTTTTGCTTTTGATTTCACCCAAAAGGCCTCATACCAATGGAGATACTATCACTCACTTATATACCCATGATCTTTCCCTTAATTATCTAATCAATGTGGGACTTTGGTCGCACTCCCAACACACATAACCTTTATTCAAATAGTGATCTATTTGTGCATCTCTCTAGCTTCAATAAGAGTCGTCTCTTATCCATGCTTAGCTCTTCTTCTTTTGGAGCACACCAATTATCTAATAAATCTCAACTACAAATCACTAACCTTTGTTCATCACTCAGGATTGTACAAAGATACAACTAAGTTAATTTGGAGCATGACTCTGATACTAACTTTTAGCGGCATCAACTTTGACATATCTACAGTACACTAGTATAATATTGTCCACTTTGGACATAACCATCGTAGTTTTACTTTCGATTTTACCTAAAAACCTTCATACTAGTGAAGATAGTATTCTTTACTTATCTGACTAATGTGAAACTTTGGTCGCACTCCCAATAATTCTAATCTGACTCTTACATAACTCCAACATCACAATATCTTTTAAAAAAAAAAAAAGAAAGAAAGAAATAACACTAAAAACTACCCAATCAAATTTTACTAAAAAAGGGGGGGAAAGGTTGAAATTTAGGGTTTTGGGAAATTGAAGTTGAAGTTGAAGGACACACTTCCCTTAGAATCAGGGGAGCAATATCTGTACTTGAAATTAAAGCAATCAGAAATTCAGAGAAGTGACAGAAAAAACCATCATCATCATCAATTCCCTTTGGGACTATATCACGTGTGTTGTGAATTGAATGTTCAACAAAATCCAATCTTCTCTCACCTTTCCATCTATATTCATTACTTTGTTTTTCCCTTCCCCCTCACCATATATTATTATTCATTCTACAAACTTTTTTTTTTTTTTTGTCTAATAATCTTTATTTCTCATTTTTCTATAAGAATAATCTTCAATGCTAAAATCTATCTTTGGGGTGGTTCCATTATTCGCAATTACAAAAAAACCATTCTATCTCGAGTTGGATTGGGCTCCATATTTGATCGGTTAGAAGTAGAGAAGATCTTGAATGTATAAGTAAAAATAACATTTTCGTCAATATAATGTTAGTCGAATTAAATTTAAAAATTAAAATTTAAATTAGAAGATTGATTCTTATGGTTTAGAAAAAAATAGAATTTACTTTCTATGATTTTTAAAAGTTAGATTTTCATCTCTATGTTTTGATAAAACTTCACGAATAGTTCTTATCATTAGAAGCCACTCAAGATTGGATACGTAATACTTAGCTATCTGTGTGTTAATGTGGTGGTCATTTATATTTAGCTAACTATGTAGGTTAAGTAGTTGACTGGAATATAAAAAACGAGTGTCAATTTTCAAACCATTTTTTATCCAGTCATCTACCTAACCTTCACAGACAATTATATACAAAAGACCACCTTATTGACACATGATAATTGATTTCTACGTATCAATTCGATAGTGATTTCTAACGATAGGGACTATTTATAAGATTTTATCAAATCATAGGGATGAAATTCTAATTTTTAAAATCACATGAGCTAAATTCCGACTTCATCCAAACTATAGGGACCAAATTTATAATTTAACCAAAATAAAACTATGAAAGTTTAGACTCAAAATTTACAATATATACTTTTGTTTTAAAAAAAAAATGATCCTATTAAGCAATTAAGTTGGTGAGAAACATACATAGAGAAAATTAATAAGAAAAGCTGCCAATTTATCACGGCACAAAGATGATAATATCCTCCCAATGGAGACTTTGAACTTTCTAAGTTCAAATAATTATTGAAGATACAATATATCATGTACTATTTTAGAAAATATGAAAAATCATGTTTTCTAATTTATCATGGTATTTGTTGAAACGTGTTTCTAACACTTAAATGTAAGTAATTAATGGCTAAAGGACTAATTTAAATGTTCTATCAGTCTTTCAGCTAAATATTGAGTTAACATAAAAGAAAATAACCGAATAAGAGTATAACTCAATTGACATCAAATAACACTTATGACAGAGATGTCCACGGAGCGGAGTGGGGTCGGGGAATGACTCCCCATCCCCGTCTCCGCCCCCCATTTCATTCCTCATCCCGCAAAATTCCCCATTTAATTTTGCGGGGAACGGGGCGAGGATTTCCCGCGGGGAATTCGGGGGATCGGATTTCCCCAGGAATAATTCCCCGTTTAAAATTTTATTTTTCTAAATTTTATTAACTAATTTATTTTTTTATTTGAAAATTTGTATTTAAATGATTAATTATTTTTTAGAGATTTCTAGTTAAGAGACATTTTTCATTTTTTTTTAGAAAAATAAAATGATATTTAATAAAATTTTAGACTTATGGTTTATTAGATGTATACAAATATATATTTAGAATTAAATATATTAATCGGAGCGGGGACGAGGAGGGAGTTTTTCATTTTTGTGGTTAATTAAATATATTTCTAAATTTTATTAGATGTATTCCCCGTTTAGCAACGGAGAAAATTTCATCCCCACTCCCTCCTCGCCCCCTCACGGAAAAAACGGACATCTCTACTTATGATCAAGAGGTCATGAGTTCGAATTCTTCCATCCCAAATATTGATGTACTAAAAAAACACATACGAGAAAGTAAAATTAAAATGGAAACATAATCTAAAATTCAGTCCCATATAAACTTCATCATTGCCCCCATCCATTAATTACCTTTTCTTTTAATTAAATTAGTGGAGAAAACAAAATAGTAATTGAACTGATCATCAAATGTCAAATTCCTTCTTTTTCTCTCTACACAAATTTGAAAGAGAGAAAATTATAATGAAAAATTTTTTTTATTATATATAAGCATAAATGTTAATATGAGGAAAAGAATGACTCGCCAATTATTGGCAAAGCCACAAAAATGATCACCGATCCCTATTCCATGGTCGAGTATAAGTTTTTTATTATTGTTATTATTATATATGTTGTGCTAGTGTATTTTTTTTCTTTTCTTTTTTCATTTTCAATTGTCATGAAATTTTTGGATCGTTTAAGATCGGTTTGGATGCATATTATAATAGTCTATAGAATATTATGCACCTCAAACATACACTATTATAATCCAAACTAAATAACTATGTATCCTAAACGCATTATATAACTTCACATACTATTATAACCCACATACTATTATAACTTATGTTATTATAGCTCACTCAACGCCTCAAACAACCACTTAGAGTTGAATTCCAAACATATTTTTGCAGCACTTTTTTATGGGTCAAATTACTATAAGTTTAATTTAGGTAAAAATATTGTTCTAGTCTATGTACTTTGAATCTTATTCCTTTTTTGTCCATTTATCTCTAAATGTTCAATTTTAGTCTCTGAAGTTAGTCCATGTCGTAGTTTGACGTTGGTTTTTTTTTTTTTTTATCGAAATTGGTTAAATAATAATAATGATTTTCATGCAATAAAAGACACAATGTGAATATATTTTAAAATAAATTTAGGAAAGGAAGACTAATAAAGACTATTTTTTTTTTATAAAAAACTAATTTTATCTTTATTGGAAATAATGAACTAAATTTAAACATTTGAAAGTATAAGGACTAAAATGAAACAAAACTTAAAGTATAAGGATCAAATAGTATTTTAAAGGTCAATAAGAGCATAGCTCAATTGGCATCAAATAAGACCGAATCTCCCACTCCAAATATTGTTGAACTAAAAAAAGAATTTTAACCTTCAATTTATTAGTTTATTGTTTTCTATATTTTAAAAGAAATCATTAGATTTAAATTTATTAGATCCCTCCACCATTAGTGAGAGTTAACAAAGAAGTGGGAGCCAAAGTGGGCATTGCGCTCAATAATAATTGGCTTGTACTTTCGACTAAGAGGGTCAGAATCGAATGTCTCACCTCTAAATTTTGTTGACCTCAAAAAAAAAGGAAAAAAAAAACAACATTACACTATAAATGAGTAAAAAATACAAGTTTAGTTCTAGTCTTCTAATTCCTGCATTTCAATGAAAATAATGATAGGAAGAACAAACCTAACATATTTTCACATTGATATGATATTATCTACTCTGGGCATAAACTCTCGTGAATTTATTGTTTGTTCCACCAAAAAGACCTCATACAAATGGGAGATAATCGACTTCATTTATATATCATGACTCTCTTCCTTTTCTAGCCATGTGGGACTTTATTAGCACTCTTAATAAATAATACTTTAAATTTGATCTAAATTCATATTTTTTCAGGTAATTTGCTAAATTTTTATGTCCTTAAATCATAATATCATATCATGAAACTCATTCATCAAATCTATAAAATAACTTTTGTTATTCTTCAAACCTGACAAAAACATCTAGTATCCTTCCATTAAAGTTTATAATTATTTTTTATATGAAAACATACCAAATTAGAATTAATATTAAAAGCATATAGATTAAAATTGTTTTTGACCTTGAGACGTGATAAGGGCAATAGACATCCACATATTTCCATAATTGTATAATATTGTTCACTGTAGACATCAAGTCTCATAGTTTTGCTTTTGATTTCTCTAAAAGATCTCATACTAATGGACATAATTGTACTCACTTATATACCCATGATCAATCCCTTCTTTAATCAATATGAGACATTTGTTTGCACTCCTAACAAGACGTACTATTTGAACTGCAAGGTGTGAAAAGAGTAACGAGCATGAAACTTTGGAATTTCTTAAGTATTAAAGTATTTAAGACAAATACTCAAAAAAAAAAAAAAAACATGTGTAAGCTAAGAAAAATTAATTTGTTCATTAAATAATTCGAAACATTAAAATTATCATCAACTACTCATTTGTCGATGTAGTTATAGTCGTCCTACATACCTATTTATTAATAGCATTAAAATTTCTCATTGCCTCTTGTTTCCATTGGCTCAAATTTATTAGAGTTGAGTTGAATTATTTAAAATATTTCTTTCCAACGAAATATGAACTTATGACCTATTTTTTTTAGCTTTTAATATTCATTTTGTTATTTAATTGTAAAATTTTTATTTCATCACATTGAATTTTACACTTAAATAAATGATTGAGTTGCTAACTTAGCATATTATTAACTATCGATTAAAATGTTAGAAGTTCAATCTCAAACTTCACACCTTGAACTAAAAAAAAAAAGGCAATATCTTATATATGCGTGAAAAATAATGTAGAGTTGATAGCTCAACTAGTTATAAAGTATATATTTTTTATCACAAGATTAAGAGTTTAAATTTCTACTTCATTATGTTGTTAAACTAAAAAAAAGTTATACTTCTTTAGTTGTTGGAGTTTTATTAATGGTACTTTGGACTATATATTTTTAAATCTTATGATCTAAATGTATAATATTTTCAAAATAATTCTTATGTTAATTTGTATATATACACACATAAGAACTACTTTGAAAATATTGTACATTTTAGATCAACCGTTAAATCACATTATTTCATTCAAATTTCAACAAATGGCGTTTCAAATTGTATAGTACTTTAACAAATGTTAATAACAAGAGAAAAAATAAGTATAATTGAAACGACTATAAATAAAATTAAAATATTTTAAAGTTCAAAGACTTAAACATATATTCTATTCAAATGGTAGAGATGAAATATATAAAAATGCCTTAAAAATTTAACCAACATGAATATAACTCAAACAATCAAATATCTGTATCTTCCATATAGATAACTTAAGTGATTAGAAAGTAATATCTTGTGATCTTATAAACTATAGATTTGAATGATCTCTCTAAATTTTAATATTTCTATATTATAAATGTGAAGAATTCAAGTTGGAAATTGATTTATCTTTTTATGAAAAAATTGAATTCATCAAAGATACACGTCGATTAATTAATTACATGCAACAAACGAAACTACACAATGGAAAGATCTTTATAGAATCATTAATCATATATTTTTTTGTCAACAAGAGCATAGCTCAACTGACATCAAATATGAATCATGACTAAGAAGTCATGGTTCGAATCCCCCACTCTCAATTGTTGATATACTAAAAGGGGCTTGATCATAGGACTTCTTGGACCACTTGCTCTGATACCATCTTAAATCACCAATCAAACTAAAAGCTTAAACTTAGAGTTTGGAGTAAATTTAATTATATCAATATAGTCTAACAATGTTTGGTTCATAGTTTAATAAAGTTTGAATTTATAAAACTCAAGACCGATAAATATGCTTAGGTTTTTTTTTTTATTTCAAAAAAGGAAGTTATAGAAATCTAAATTGTTTTTAATTTCATATCCTATGTTATGATAATTGTAAAAATTAGTATACGATAAAAATGGGGAATTCTATAAACATAGATTTATGTAGCTCTAGCTCATAGCATAACCTTGTATATATATCAAACATAGGCTCTCGAATTCTTGATCATGAACTACATATGCCTAAGTTAATAATCAAATATCCCGTTAAAATCTTACAAATTAGATATTTTGTATTTTAACTTAAATTATATAATGAAAAGTCTAAATATTAAAATGATAATTTGAACTTTTAAGCTCAAGAGAAAAAATAAATACTTTAACCTCTAAAGTATGGTAATTATATATGTTAGCACCTAAATTTGTGTGACTTGTATTTTAAATGAGATAGAATAGTGAGTTATAAAAATGACTAACCTAGAACTTAGGTTTATTTTTTATGTCTAAAGTAATTTGAATAATTATGTCATGCAGTACACTTGAATTAAAGATTATTAAAGTCATAACTTCAAATAAGTAAATTTATTCATTTGATGTTTTTATTCAAATAAAGAAGTGAAGAGTCAAATAACCATTATTAATATCTTAATCAGTTGAATTATAACTTGAAAAGATTATTTTTTTTATTTATTAAATTATCCTCAAATTAATTGTATAATATGATTATTTTTTTTTGGAATTTTCAACCACACGAGAAGGAAATTTAAACTTTTGACTTCTTAATCGAGAACTATATGACTTAACCAGTTGAACTATATTTTAGTTAACATATAAGTTAATTATTTTTTTCTTTAGGAATAATTTTAAATTGAAGTTAAACGATCATTCCTTAAATAATGATAATTGGTATCTTATTTAATGATTCGTTTCGTTACACCAAAAGATTTAACACTAAGGGAAACAAAATGTAAGAGAGAGAATTTAAAAAAAAAATTATTAAAGTAGTAACTGAAAAATAGAGAAAGAGTGAGAATTAAGCTGAGATTTGAGGCAGTCAGATGCATGTTCATTTTCTCTCTCTAGAGGAAGAGAGAGAAAGGGAAAGAAGGCGAAGGCGGAAATGGGACCCACAGCACCGCCCATGCGCACGCTGTCTTACCCAAACCCCATCATCGATCCATTTCCTTAGACCTAATCCTCTTTTCTATAACACAATTTTTTTTTTTTGGGTATAGAGAAATTTTTACTACTACTAATCCCGTGGTCGTTAATAGATTTAATACGTCAATTAAACTACACAAATTTATATACTTATTTCATTACATATAAATTTGACATACGTATATAATATCTATATGCTCATATCTTTAACCACATGTAAAACTATTAACTATATTATTTTAATTTCTTCATATAAGAGTCATACATGTATACATAAATCACCATCTTTCAAAAAAATTATTGAACATGTTGTTTTTAGTTTAAGGATGACAAGATGAGAAATTGAATCACTAACTTTTGAGATGGTAATCAGTGTCTTATCCACTCATCAATTCTACTTAAATTGACAAGTATCGAATTATGTGGTTGCCTCCTAATTATCGTTAAATTTAAATTACAAATTTATATACAAGATAGTCATTAATTACATAAGGATTTAATTAAAACATTTTTGATAATATCTTTGTTATATTTGGAGATGTAAAGTTACTAATCACATTATTTTCTGTCATCTCCTCTCGAAGAAATTATTTGGTGAGGTCGTCATCATATGGTCGACAATTTTTCAAAATGATTGAATCCACATCTAACAATTATTGTGTAGGAACAGTCTCATTGAATAAATTATCCTTCTCCCGGAGGGGAGAGAGATAAAACAGATGGTCTCTATCAAACCTTGAAAGAGCCATATAGTACATATAGACATAACTCACCATCTCTCCCCCCATGCCATTAGGTTCTTCTTCTTCATTTCCCCTCTCCCAAACCCTTAACCCCTCATCCATGGCTACACCCAATTCTCATCCATGCTTTTCCAAAACATTTCATCAACAACAACAATAACCTCATGATTTAGCTCCTTTAAATTCTTGAATTCCCATCTCTTTTTCCCTTCCAAAAAAAAAAAAAAAAATCTAATTCTCACCACAATCATTACAAACCCTCCTCAAGATTCAAACAAATTAAACCCAACAAGAGAATTCCACAAAAAAGAAAAGAGATTAATTCCTTTGATCTCAATAAGAAAATTTTTGAATACCCAAATGGATGGAATTACACCCCACAATCGCTCTCTTCCTCATCCTTTTCTCTCTAAAGATCTCCATCTCCACCATGGATTATTCCACCACCACCATAACTCCGACGACGACCACAGCGCCGCCGGATCTAAGAGAGACCACGACGAGGAAAACCCCACCACGGCTGCGCCGGACACCAAAGAATTATCCAATTCCTCTTCTCGACGCCCACGTGGCCGACCCGCCGGTTCCAAAAACAAACCGAAGCCACCCATTATTATCACTAGAGACAGCGCCAACGCCCTCAGATCCCATCTCATCGAAATCTCCTCCGCTTCCGACATCGTCGACGCTCTCGCCGCCTTCGCGCGTCGGCGACAGCGTGGCGTTTGTATTTTAAGCGCCACCGGAACCGTCGCCAACGTCACTCTCCGCCAGCCGGCCTCTCCCGGCGGCGCTGTCATCACCTTACCTGGCAGATTTGAAATTCTCTCCCTCTCCGGCTCCTTCCTCCCGCCGCCGGCTCCCCCGGCCGCCTCCGGGCTGACCGTCTACTTGGCAGGCGGCCAGGGGCAGGTCGTCGGCGGGAATGTCATCGGCCCACTTTCGGCGTCCGGTCCGGTTATTATTATGGCGGCTTCATTTGGGAATGCGGCGTATGAACGGCTCCCCATTGATGACGACGACGAAACTTCCCCGGCGGCGGAGATGGCTGGACAACAGGCGCCGCCGCAATTGGTGGGGGATCCTAATGGCGGATTGTTTCATGGGGTGGCGCAGAATGTTGTGAATTCTTCATGTCAATTGCCGGCGGACGCGGCGGCGGCGGCGTATTGGGGAGGAGGTCGGCCACCGTATTGAAAGTATTATCTTTTGGGGTTTGATGAGTTTTCTTTTTTAATTTTTCTTCATCCCAGCTTTTTAATTTTACAATTTTTTTTTTTTTTTTGACTTGGGGTTTAGTTTTTATGATTATCCTTTTTTTTTTCAACTCTAAATTAACTCCTTCTCTTGTCTATTGAGTGAGATTTTAGTTTATGTTTTCATTTGAACATAGCAAATGATGAAAGGCTAAGGTTATATATTGTTGATTTAGAAGAAGGATGTACAAAAGGGCTAGCTATTATTATTATTTATGATTGGGGGTTTCAATATTTAGCCAAATTAATTAAAAACTATGCTTCTCTCCTCCTCTATCTGAAATTCACTCTTTATCTTCAAGATTCTAATATAAATTATAAATTTGAAACTTTGATTCCTATAATTTAGACATAATTTCAATTTAGTCACTTACTTCAATTTATTCTCTATCATTTTTAAAGTATCAATTCAGTTTTTTCAATAGTTTAGGCCTCCGATAACATTTGATTTTTTGTTTTTAAAATTGGGTTTGTTTTCTTTTCTTACTACTTCTCTCTAATGACTTTAATTCTCTCTATAATGATTCTGAAAACACTTAAATTTTTAACTAGATTTTAAAAAACAAAAAGTCAAATATAGTTATCCAACAGAGTCTTAATCTTCAGAAAACAAGTTCTTATCGTATTGAATATACGTGTGAGATAATATTCTCACTCATATGATAACAAGTTGATGAGTCGTTTTTCTATTGGGTTAATTGGGTTATTAGTTGTAATTTAGGGAGAGTAAAAAATGGGAAAATGACTGAATTTAGAACCAAATTGAAACTTCTAATTTCTATAATCATCCATAATCAAAATTCATAATTCAACCTAGCTAATTAGTAGAAATTGATTATATACAAAAATTTTAAAAAAATTTAAAAAAAATCCTCTCTTTCTCTATGAGACATTTGGTTTGAATCTCTGACAATTTGTCAGTGGAAAAAAGTTATGAATTTTTGGTGGTGGATGATCTTCTTTTTCTTCTTCTTTTTTTTTTTTCTTCTTCTTTGTGTTACAAAGACACCGAGATCTCTAGAAGCCGCCGGAGAAGATGGAGGTTGGCGGCGGCCGGAGATGGGGAAATTAGGTGGTGGAAAATGAGGTCAGATTTTGCTTTTTTCGAAGTTTTTTTTTTTTTTTTTTCTGAAAACTGGGAAGGAGAGAGAGAATTAGGGTTTTTTTTTTTGGAGAGAGAAATAAGCATTGGGTATTGGGTCACACGTGCAAAGGTCTGTGAAAACAGCTCCTTTTCGAGGCAACAAACCAGACCCTTTCTTCATTTTCAGTATCCGTTAAAAAAAAAAAAAAAAAAAAAAAAACTTATTTTCTCTCTGTAAAGTAAAGTGGAGTGAAAATTTTCATTCTAAAGCCGTTTTGTTTTCTTTGCTTTTGTGAAACCCTAGCCATGTAATGTTGGTACTTTTACACTTGACAGATCCACCACTAACACTCTCACTTTTTTTTTTCTTGTGGTTATTTACTTAATATTATATTTTTCTTCGCTGGACTTTTTCAATTTTTGTGTTTATAGATTTTTAAAACATTTTTTAGTTCAACAATTACGAGTTTTGAATCTAACTACTGAACTTTTAGTATTATCCAACAAAATATGCTCGAGTTTGACATAATCTAATGAGTCTTTTTAACTTACACAATTGTTTTAACAAGTTTCTAAAGGCTTGTTTGGGACACATGTTATAATAATTTGTGTTCTAAACCTGTTACAAACACAGATTATTAATAACCTCATACTAAACAACTCTATGTTTTTTAAATAATATTATATGATTCTACAAACTGTAATAACTCATACACTATTATAACTTGTGTTATTATAACTCACTCATCATCCCAAATAACCTCTAAGTTTTTAATGTACGGGACACAAAATTGAAAAGGTAAAAAACCCTCTCTAAATCAAGTATAAAAGTTAGATTACAAGTTTAGTTTTTAAACTTTTAAGTTTGTATCTATTTAGTCCCTGAACTTACTTTAAAAAGTATCTATAGGTTTCTAAGCTTTTAATTTTGTGTCAAATAGGTCCCTAAACTTTAAAAAGTGTTTAATATGTCCTTGAATTTTGAAATTTTTGTCTAATAGGTCCTAATTGAGTTTTTAATTTTTTTGTTTAATTGGTTTAAAATTTTAAAAATTAATTTATGGACCTATTAGACACAAAATTAAAAGTTCAGAGTCTTATTAGATATAAAAATTCAATTGTATATCTAATAAAACTAGTTAAGTTGTAGAAATTTTGAGTATGTCAAGGACTCATTAAACACAAATTTAAAAGTTCAAAGATTTATTAGATATTATTAGAATTGAGAAACCTATTAAACATAAAATTAAGAGTCGAAAAGTCTATTAGAAATTTTTTAAAGTTCATAAATCTTTTAGATGCAAACTTGAAAATTTAGGCCCGTTTGATAACCATTTTGTTTTTTGTTTTTAGTTTTTGAAAGTTAAGCTTATTTTCACTTAATTTCTCTACAATAGAGATCATTTTCCTTAAGTAAGCATTTGAACTCTTAGCCAAATTCTAAAAACAAAGTCAAGTTTTTTAAAACTATTTTTTTTTTAGTTTTCAAAAGTTGGCTTCGTTTTTGAAAACATAGGTACAAAGTAGATAACAAACATATAAATTCATTGGTAGAAGTAGTACTTTTAAGCTTAAATTTCAAAAACTAAAAACCAAAAAAACAAAATGGTTATCAAACGGGACCTTAGAGTTTAAAAGTATAATTTAACAAAAAAAAAACAGTTTATTGGTTCATTAAATAGATTATAATACCTAAAAACTTATTAGACACAATATTAACCGTCACAAATCTTTTATAAATGTTTTGTAAGGTTTGGGACAAGTTAGACACAAGATATAAATTTAAAGTTTTGGGATTGGGATAAGAAATGGGTCAAGGTCAAGGCAGGGAATATAATATATATCTTCTACACCAAGATTTAATTAGGAAAATTTTCATATATCCTCAGTATTATTAAGGAATATAATCTTTGCCCTATTCAAGATTAGTGTTCTTAGAAAAAAAATATACAATATCTAGTCATTTTTACCCAATTAATTAACACTTAAATTTGATTAATGATTAAATCAATATCATCTCTTTGTTGAGTTACTGTGTGTCCTAAAGATTTTCTGTTATTTATTGGTGTTCTTATATGTCTATGTAGGAAATTCTTTGCATCTTTTTTTTGTTCAACACATGAGTGAAGACTCAAATCTCTGTTTTTTTTTTTTTTTTTTTATATTATCAAAAACATCTGTCTTATTCCATTGGGTTATGTTTGAATTAACATTCTTTGTGGATATATTGATTTTTGTATTTGTGTTCTATGCATTTATTTTGATGGCTGGGTTAGGATACTTTCTTCTTAGATGACTTGCTTCAACTTTTTTTAGCTAGATTTTGAGGGGTTTGTTTAGGGCACAAGTTATAATTATAACATGTGTTATTATAATTTGTGTAATAATTTGCACCCCAAACACATACTATTATAACCTCTGACTATGTTACTCTACATTTTAAATAATATTGTATGATTCCACAGAGTATAATAACTCACAGACTATTATAACCTCATGTTATTATAATTCACTCAGTGTCCCAAACAACCCCTAATGATTATATTAGTTGGTGTTTAAGCCATTTTAGGCATTTTCACCTAAATGAGCCATTTTAGACATCTTTTGGCTAGATTTTGAATTTTTATAATAATTTTTATTTTATTTTATTTTATTTTTGGGAAGAGTAATGAGTTAATAGTTTATTCAAATTTAAAGTTTGATTGGATAATAATTAATTTTTTTATTATTAAGATTGACTAAATGAAATGGTAGTAGAACTCAAATTTGACCAACACATTTCTTATTATATCATATGATTTTTTTTTTTTAAGTTCAACAATATTTAGGAGGAGGAGATTTTGAACCTTTAACCTCTTGGTCAAGGGTACGGTACATGTCAATTACCATTGAGTTATGCTCACTTTGGAAGGTTATCATATGGATTAAATGCAAGTGAAAGATTTTTTTTTTTTAGTTCAACAATATTTGAGGATGAGGGGTTTCGGATTGTTTGACCTTTTGGTCATAAGTCATATTTCATTTCAGTTGAGTTATGCTCTTGTTGACAATACAAGTGAAAGATTCAAATAGCCCTCTTTTATAACATTTGTTTTTTTATGTAAATAGCCACCTTTAATAACACTTATTTCCAATTTCAAAAGAGTTTTTATTTTAAAGAAATTTTGAAAGATAGTAGTTTAACTAATAATTTATGCTTTGCATATTAATACTCTTTAAAAACATATTTAAATCGTAGTCAAGTTTCAACCCTAAAAAAATGTTATGAGACGACTTTCTTGCAACTTTAAATAATTTGTGGTGGGATTTTCTAAAAATTACAAAACCACCAACTTATTTTTCAATGTGTATCATTTTTTTTCTTTCCTCACTCTTTAATAACAAGTCTCTCTCACTTTTAATATCTCCAAAGAAGAAAAACCTTAATATTAAAGAAAATTTTATTTTCTAAGTTCAACAATTGCAGGGTGGAAAGATTGAACCATTGACCTTTATGATGGTAACTTGAGGCCTCATCTATTGAGGTATGCTCGGATTAGAAACATCAAAGAGAAATATTTAACGCACCATATTAGGGCAATTGAAGAAAAAGCAAAGCATCTATTTTGAAATACATTTGATCAACCAATTTGCATTATATTCTTATACCCAAAAAAAAATCCTTAAACCAAGTTTGTTTTTGTAATGAAGTCCCAAAGAATAATATTTGTTTCGTCTAAAAGGAATAATTGATCACTCATAGCACTTTCCAAATTAAAACATTATCTTTCTCTTCTACTTCATGTCATTTATTCAAATTGGTATTTGAATTTTATTATCTCAAAGCAACATAAATATTTTCATCCTCTATACGTTTATTAGTCTTTTTTATATCTCTTTTATGTATTTAGTAAAACTTGTAATGGCAGAAAACTAGACGTAGTCTCGAGTTTGAGACAAATATAAATTTTTAGTGTCATTCTTATCTTATCTCTAACTATTAGCTCGTTATTCTAATGATAATCTGATTAGTGGAATGAAAATTTTCTTTAGGTCCTAATCACTAAATTTCCAACATTCCCACTCCTCCTTTTTCACTCACCAACTTCACTTGATATACAAGACTTGCATTATAGAATTATTGCTGCATAAAAAAATGATATGGGCCATGTTTTATAAGGATCATTATGATGATGTGCAGCCCTTACACTCTCAATGATCATACATTATTACTATAAAATTGTTGAGATTCTAAAGTAGCTTTTGTAAACATTATTCAAAATGTTTTGGTGGCTAAGGTACCCACATGTTGTTGAAGAAAAGGAAGGTTGGGGTTTCAGATTCCTTGTAGAAATGCCCTTAAAAAAGGTGGAATTAGGTTATGATTCTTATGATTAGGGAGAGCAAAAGTTTATGGTAAAGTAAAGATTGGGGGATGGATATGTTTGGTTGCTTTGCTTCCATGTTTGTGATATGATGAAACTCTTTTAGACGTGTTGAACTATCGTTGATTTTAAAGAGTTGGGTCTAGTGGGTCAACACTGTTTGACGATGTGGCCTCCTAAAGTTGGGTGTTGCCTTTTGTTGAGTTAAACCTAATCGTTAATTAACTTCGTCACATAATTATATAAGTTTAAAAACTCTTTTACTTAGATATGAATGTAGCATATTCAATCTCAACCACTTGAATTTTTTTATCCCACAAAAGAAAAAAACTAACTTTGAAGATTTATTTTAATATCTCCAACAAGGTCTTTGCTTAGTTATTGGTTTTTTTAAAAAAAAACTTATTGAATTCTCATTAATAAGCTATTGAAAAAGTGGGTGTAATTGGTTTATGATTATTGCTCAATTTAATAAAATTGATGAAATTAAGCTCTTGAACCTTTTCACTACAAAAACTAGATAAAGGATAAAAATCAAATTTAAGGTTTTACAAATTTGGGAATCAAGATAAATGATAGATATAAAGGTTAAAAATATATTGATATATATATAGAGAGAGAGAGAGAGATATTTGAATTGAAGCAAAAACCATATTTGAACCTTGGTCTCATCTAACCTTAAAAAAATCAAAATCAAAAGAAACCAAAAAAATGAAAGTAATCAAGAAGAAAGTAAGCCATGCTAGTTTAAAGGACCAACTAACCACCTTAAGTCCAACATAATTTAAATAAAATAGAAAGTAAAAATTAGAACAAATGTCATATATCAATCATTATAGTCAATCAATATATACATTACTATTTTTTAGGATATCACAATTTGAATAAGAGAATGGAGATTCAAACATATAACATTTATGAGAGATTACAAATTTTATTGACCAATTTTTATATTAATCAATATAATCAATAATTCTTATAGCTATAATTATCAATATATATCTAGATAAAGTACAATTATCGTTATCATATTGATACAGTATAAAAACATTGTGACACCTTATTTTTTTTAAAAAAATAATAATAATAGTAATAATTTTTTTTTAATATGCTCTACTTTAAATTATTTTAAATTAAAATGCATATTTATTAAATATCTTAAAATTTTCGATTGAAATGTGGGCCAAAATATAGAAGCCCAGACTTTATAGCACAGTGACCCATTATCATATTGGGCTTTCATATTTATGGGTGCACAGTTTAAGATTTTGTGGGTCTCCCTGCTGCACTATTTAAAATTAGTCATTCTTCTTTTTAGACATTTTCGCAAATGCCCTCTCATTATCAACAAATTCAAATAATAGTTTACCGTCCAATGTGATCACAACTTAGCATTAAACGTCTCTATCCAGCCCGCACATGTGTGAAAAAAAAATCGTTGGGTATAATAAATTAATTAAGGCCTCATTCCATAATTATTTCGTTTTCTGTTTTTGATTTTTGGTTTTATAAAATTAAGCTTATAAATAAGGGTGTACATAAGCTGGGTTGGGTCGGGTTATGCTAGTATTTTGGACCAACCCGAATTTTTGAGTTTGTTGTTTTTAGAAGATGGAGGGGGAAAAGAAGATGGAGGAGAAAAGGGAGAGAACACAAAAGACGGCTAGGGTTTACATTGATAATTGATATTGTGTTATTATGTTGCGTTGTTGTTGAGATACAAGGCTAAAAGTCCTATTTATAAGACAATATAAAATAAAATAAAATCTAATCTAATGCAATAAGGACTAAGATCTAATACAATAAAGACTAAGATATTCTAACAGGGTTGGTCATTCTTCCAACCCAAATAACCATATTCATTAGGGTAACCCAACCCAACCCAACATTTTCGGGTTGGGTTGGGTTGGGTTGGGTCATCAGGTTAGCTTCTTTTTTTTAAAAAAAAAAAAAAAATTAAATTTAAAAAAATCCAAAATAATATAAATATAAAAGTTTCAAAAATTAAAGAACTCCAAATGTCTCTATACTAGATAACAACCATAAAACTTAAATATTCTATTACAAATTTACAATTATCCCAAGAAACTTCTAAATAAATCACCATCATTTAAAACAAATACTCTTTGTTTTTCATAATTGAATTCAAATTAGCCACTTAGTTTCAATTTATATCATAAAAAAATACACATTAACGACTTAAAAATGAATTTTTAAGAGTTATTAAATAATAAATAATTACGAAATTAAATAAAAATAAATTAAATACATGTATCTGTAGTTGTATGATAGGTAAAAATATAATTTTTAAAATTAATAATAAGCTCGGATTGGTCGGGTCAACCCAAATTAATTTTAGGTGAATCCACGAACCACCCCAACCCATACATTTTAATTTATTTGAACTCAACCCAACCCAAATAAATTCATAATCCAACCCAACCCGTTGAGTTGGGTTGGGTTGGTCGGGTTGTTCGAGTTATCGAGTATTTTGAGCACCTCTACTTATAAACACTACTTCTACTTGTAAGTTTTTTTAGTACAATATGGATTGAGGAGATTCGAACCATAATACCTCATGGTCATTAACACAATATACCAATTGAATTATGCTCTCTTTGGCTTATTTATATGATTTTTTTGTTTTTTTTATTTTATCATCTACTTTCTATATCTATATTTTCAAAAATTAAGTCCTATTTTGAAAACTAAAAAAATTAATTTTTAGAAACTTGTGTTTTGTTTTTGGAATATGATTAAGAAATTCAAATGTTTACTTCTTCCCTATAATGATTCTCATTTTTCTTAAGAAAATACTTGAATTCTTAGCCAAAAACAAAAACAAGTTTTTGGAAACGATTTTTTTTAGTTTTCAAAACTTTGCTTAGTTTTTGAAAACACATCTAAAAAGTAGATAAGAAAACATGGAAAGTCATAGGTAAAAATAGTATTTATAGGTTTAATTTTCAAAAATCAAAAATCAAAAAATAAATAACTATCAAATAGGGTCTAAATAGTTATCAAGTGGATCTTAAGGTATTAATTTTGTTTTTAGATCATAGTTTTAAATCTTCAACCTCTATAGTTTCCAAAAAAAAAAAAAATCTCCATCCCTACTTGAATGGTAAGATTCTAAAAGAAACTAATTTTAAATAAGTGTTGATTTATGTTCTTGTCCTTTTATATATGTAGCTAATTGTCATTCCTTATTTGAATGGTAAGATTCTAAAAGGAACTAATTTAAATAAGTAGAAATGTTGATTTATGTTCTTGTCCTTTTATATTTGTACTAATTGCCCCTTTGAATTTCAACATTTTCAATATGATGAAGAAACTAGGATTTAAATGTTAGAATTTTAACTAAAAACTCCATACTAAAAAGAGGTAAATTTTAAAATTGGAAAATGGAAAGCATTGACCCAATTCAAAAAAATGAATGATTATTTGAAAGTGGACTCAGTTCCCCAAATCTTCTATTTGATTTTGTACTATGGAAATAAAAAGAATTCAACATTGGATGAGGAGTCTTAAAGACAATCATAACTTCCCTTTGCTTCAAAATTTAAAATTTATCTATTTATCTTCTCTCCTTATATATTTTTTTCTCCCTAATTATGACAATTCAACTTTTAACCTTGGTGTTTTGTCAAAAAAACAAAAAAAAAAAAAAACTTTTAACCTTAGTGGAAATGGTATATATATAAACGATAATAATGTTAACAACAAATAATGATAACAATAACTCTCTACCCACCGGGGTAGCTACTGCCAGGTCAACATCTAAAGGCTCTACTTCTAACTGGGCTTGTCTCACAAATACAGCAGAAATAAAAGAGTGTGAGGAACCAGAATCAAACAGAACAAGAGCCAAGTGGCCAAGAACGGGTAATGTACCTGTCACCACAGCACCGGAACCTCCTGCGTTCCTGTTTGCACTCGCATAAACTCCACTCCTCTGGCGGTTTCCAGACTCGTCCTTCTTATTTGATCTGAGGCTTTGGCGTGTGCCCAGCTTTCCACAGTTCTAACAAACTCGTTGGTCTCTGACTCCCTGCCTGCACACAGTCGACAAGTGTCCCAACTTCCCACAATTATTGCAGATCTTATTAGTTTGCATGACAGTTCATTGTCTTTGAACTCCACACCCGAGACATGAACCCTGTTTTGGTGCTGCTTTGAAATTTGATGTCCCCGAGTTCCAGTGTCTGTTTGGCCTAGCAAAGGCTGCTCAAACTTCCTCTTACGGTTGGTTCCGAACTCGACTGCCCACGAGCTCGATCGAAAACAAACCCATGCGGCCTCAGTGCAGATCAATCGGGGATGCCACTCGATCTTCGCTGCGACATAAGTCTTGGGGTCGTGAGCAACTGTGTCGACCCACGTGCGCCTCCTCGTAAACTCCGTGAGGAAGCACTCCACCTTCTTCTTCTCTCTCTCTATCTACCATATCGTGGGCGAACCGAGACAATGATGTGAACTCATGCTCATACTCCTCAACCGCTTTGTTTGTTCGGCCGCTGCTGAGTGTACAAACTCGACTTTCTTGTCGATTCTAAGCACAAATGGATAGTACTTCTCATAGAATGATTCTTGAATGCGCCCAAGTTATCGGTCCCGCATCGACATCTATGGACCGTACAACAGCTCGCCACCACAGGAGAGCACTTCCCCTTAACGCATAGACTGCGCACTGAACTTTCTGGTGCTCGGGGCAACCCATTCGACTCAGGATATCGTCCACTGCCGCAAACCATGCTTTGGCAGCTACATGGTCTACCGACCCATCAAAGAAAGGCGGGTCATACTTCTTGAAATCCTTCGGTATCCGCTTCCCTCTGTCTGTTGCTCACGAGCGTAAAAGTCGGTGCAACCCCTGGATTCTGCGCAGGTGTTGGCTCCTGACTTCGGGATGCTATGGCCTCCATGGCCTGAGTGAACATAGCCGTCTGATTAGCTTGACTTGCTATACTCGCCTGGATCAGTTGTTGAATGCCTGCCACGAGTTCAAAGAATCGGCGGCGGCCTTGCGTTTTGGTGCTTGGACATTTGCCCTCTCCCAGGCTCCTAAGTTCCGCTCGGTGATTCCTCGACCATCGGGGACATCCTCGGTTGAGCCCCTCACGATGCTCGGAGTGCTCAACCTCTGGTGCATCGACGGTCGGTTCTGGTCTCGGGCCCTTCGACGACCTCGACCCCCCCACCCCGACCCTCGACCACGGCAATTTGCTTCTAGCACGACCTCTACCACGGGCCATAATCTAAAACGAAAAGCAACAGAGCACATCAACAACGATACAAGAAGTACAACACAAAGGAAAGCACCCCAATTTTAACAACGAACCTCTTACCACTTACTAAGTAAAGCAAACCTGTTGACGACCCGACGAGTTCCTTGCGAGAGGCTATGAAGGACTAAACACCTACGATGTAGGCGATCTAAAACTACGCTCTGATACCAACTGTAACGCCCCGTAAAAGTGAACGCAACTATTCTAGGCATTACTTCCAAGTTGTATCGTTCGCGCTGAAAATCCGGCAGCATAACGGCGCAACCTGGACAAACTGAAAATTTTACAAGAAAACCTGAACCTATACAAGGCACTTCAAAAGACTCACGAGGGTACCCAGCCACCACCAAACTACACAGAAACAAAAGGCTGGGCTCCAGTCCCTCGGAGTTAACAGAGAACTCAAACAGTAGAAGCATGCTTTGGATACGAAAAAAATAACAGAACATGTTTTGATCCAAACGAAACAGGAACGATGCAAACTAAGTTCAAAACATAACGAAAGAATAACAACGCAACAGAAGGAAAGAAAATGAAAACACAACTCCTAATGCAACCCCTAAGTCCTACAAGTCTTCCATAGCCTCAGAGGGTCTCAAGTGTCGGTGGTCATCTCACTTTGGTTTGCCTTACCTGCAACGAAAAAGAAATAAAGAAGGGGTGAGTATAAAAAAAATACTCAGTAAGCAGCCCACTTCGTCCAAGATTAAAGAACATAAGAACGCCCTTAGACTTAGCTAAACACAACACCTAGCCCGCCAAACAACCTCAACACGCATCCCGACCCTATTCTTACTCGAGTTTCTCAATTGCATCCTACCCTTAGCTCCTGGGCTGGGTTGGCGGACGTGTGTACACGAGACTCAACCTCGGGCACTAGGGCGAAGGACTCTATCCAACCCCTCTGACTCTAAGGATCACACCCCGAGTCGCACAACTGGATGGGGGCGGACCACCACATCCCATAAGCATCGAAGCGGTACAACCGCACACAATCGACCTCGGGCTCATTCTTGGGCCTGCACTAGGGCGAAGGACTCTATCCAACCCCTCTGACTCCAAGGGTCGTACCCCCGAGTCGCACATCATCGTCATCTCGCCAACCTCGAGTCTCAGTCTACTAAGGGTTACACAGATACTTAGGACTTGGGCCTTCACTAGGGCTAGTTGTGCTAACTATAATCCTAAGGCTCAACGGCACTTCTCGAGTCACTACAGACTAAGCACGGGACAACCAGGCTCGGGACAAACAGTCATAGCATGAAGAACAACTAGGAACTCAACAAGAGGTTACAGCGCCCCTACTAGTTATGAACACAAGCGCTAACAACAACCAGAAACCAGAAAGAACTACGAATTCGAGTCCCAGTACAGATAAACGTAACAACCACAAAGAACATGAATCAGGCACAACCGAGCATCTCATCCTATCATGCTACTATCAAAACTTTACTTTCAATCATAAATTGCATGCAATACGTCCCCAAACCCTACACTTAGGGGTAGTTTAGTCCAAACGACTACTTACAGTGAAAGCCAACGACAACGAGCGACTTTGAGTACGTGGCGTGCTCCAAACGTACTTCAACTTCCCGGCTCCTAACGAAACACACACAATTAATAAACTAAAGTACAATAAACCTATTGCAACCAAGCTAATTAAGAGGAGCGAAACTCACCCACGGAGTGTCAAAACGGACTAAGGAAAGGACCGAGGCGAGCGGACGGAAGGGGGCGGGCGCGCGCTGCTCAAAGCGCGCGCGCGGACCGGCGTGGACGCGGCGGCGGCGGCGGCCCGTGAAAGTGACGGCGGCAGCGCGTGGGTGGCAAATCTGGAATCCTCACGACCCGATCTACACGGAACCAGACTTCGTTTGTCAAAAATCGGCCGCGCAGCGAACCACCGAATCGAACGAGGACGACTTGCGGACTGGCACGCGCCGGCGGCCGGGCTGCGGCGATGTTGCGCGGCGGTTGGGCGGTCTTTGAGGTCCACGGACGATTGCGACGGCGACGGAGGCAGGAAGGCGGCGAGGTTGAACGGCCTGAGAGATTAGAGAGAGAAACGGCGAGTGAGAGCAGAAACGGAGAGTGAGAGAGAGGAAGAAAAATCGGAGAGGACGAGAGGGGAAGGAGAGACCGTGTGCGCCGAGAGAGAGAAGAAGAAGCGAGAAAAAGAGGCGTGGGCGCCGGTGAAACGGCGCATGCCGCTGCTCCACTGCGCGCGAGAAGAGAGCCCTCCCCGAATTCGTTTTCCTCTTTTTTTTTTTGTTTTTTAGATACTAATAAAAGACTGGGCCGTTACAGAATACCATTTGAAAGTACAATGACTAAATTTAGACATTTGAAAGTATAGAAACCAAAATGAAACAATGCTCAAAGTACAAAGACCAAAATAGTACTTTAACCGTTTTTTCTTAATTTTAATGGAGAGATTAAAGAAATGATAGCAATAATTTTAATAGAGTTAAGGGTGAAAATGAAACTTTTAAAATCATAATTAAAACCTATCACCTTTACAAATTGCCATGTGCATACTATTTCAAAAGTCACTGCCCACATCTCGTTCCATCTTCATTTTAATGAAAAAGTTGATAGAAGGGTAATTTTGAAAAAACTTTAAAAATAAAAATGAAAATTTTGAACGTTGAAGAGTAGTATTGATGATTACCCTAAATTTTAGGGTATTTGTATAATTTAACATTATTTTTTAACAAATTGCAATTACGTTTATGAGAGTAGAGTATTATGGGTAATTTAACACTTTTTCTAAATGTTTTATATTTAACATTTCTATTTTTTTATGACTCTAGATCATCAACCAATTTACATATTTTTATTTGTTTTTCGTGTGTTTTTTCGATTAAAATCTTATTATTTACAAATTTTCAATTTAGTTTATATTTTAATATTTTTTAATTTAATCTCTCTACATTAATGAAGGTTAAAAATGGATAATAATTGTTTACACGTGATTTCAGCGAAGAAATAGAAATGAGACACGTGTAATTGAACGTTGTGTTTGTATTAATTTGAATTTTGTGAGTTACAATCTCTAATGTTTATCCTCTGATTCTTTCTCTCTCTCAAGTGTAATTTGTCTGAGGGCTTTACAGCTTGTTCTCGGACGTAGACTTGATTCGAGGGCTTCGCAGCTTGTTCTCGAACGTAGACTTGTCTTGAGGAGTTTGCAGCTTGTTGAAGGTCTTCGGCTCGTAGCTTGTTGAAGGCCTTCGGCTTGCAGGTTGTTGAAGGTCTTCGACTTGTTGCGTGTTGAATGACTTCGGCTTGCAGCTTGTTGAAGGACTTCGGCTTGTAGCTTGTTGAAGGTCTTCGGCTTATTGCTTGTTGAAGGTCTTCGGCTTGCAGCTTGTTGAAGGACTTCGGCTTGTAGCTTGTTGAAGGTCTTCGGCTTATTGCTTGTTGAAGGTCTTCGGCTTGCAGCTTGTTGAAGGTCTTCGGCTTGCAGCTTGTTGAAGGACTTCGGCTTGTAGCTTGTTGAAGGCTTTCGGCTTGCATGGCGTGTTGAAGTCTTCGACTTGCGGCTTGTTGAAGGACTTCGACTTGCGGCTTGTTGAAGGACTTCGACTTGCAGCTTGTTGAAGGTCTTAGGCTTGCAGCTTTGAAGGCCTTCGACTTGTAGCTTGTTGAAGGACTTCGACGCTTGTTGCTTGTTGAAGGTCTTCGGCTTGTAGCATGTTGAAGTCTTCGAGTTGTAGCTTGTTGAAGGTCTTGACGACTTGTAGCATGTTAAAGTCCTTCAAAGCATGTAGGTTATTGAAGTCTTTTAACTTGTAACTTGTAAAAGTCCTTCGCGAAACATTTAAGGACTTGTCTTCCGCGCTCGCGCTTGGAGACTCGTCTTCCGCGCTTGAGACTTATCTTCCGCGACTTGAGACTCGTCTTCCGCGCTTGAGAGACTTCGTCTTAGTGCTTCGCACTTAGAGGCTCGTCTTCTGCGCTCGGAGACTCGTCTTCCGTGCTTGGAGACTCATCTTCCGCACTTGGAGACTTGTCTTCCAGTTGCTCAAAGACTAAGGACTTGAGAGTGTTCAAGACACCTAAGTACTTTGATATGAATCCTCTCTGAGTTCTCTTGAGAGTGAAATTTCTGAACCCTTGAAATGAATGGGAAGCTCTCTATTTATAGAGCTTTCCAAAGCATGTGGGTTTGGGCTTTAATGACTTTTGGGCCCAACAATCTGAACTTGAGTTTTATTGGATTTGGGCCTAATCATTTGGATTTGGGTTTTATTTATCTTACCCAATTCCATATAATCCAATTTGACCAAAATTAAATTTAATTATTTTGGCAAATTGCATGTTGCCCCTTCACTTTTAGAATTTGTCAATTCTTATTTTAAAACTAAATTTAGGACACATGTCAATTTATCATTGCTCCCAAATTTAATCATTTACAACTTCGTCATTAATTTGGAATAATGACGTGGCAACTGAGGATTGGTTGAAATTTCTATGTCAACAAATGCCCCCTTTTCGAGATTTAGGCACAAGTATGTGTGGGTGAATCTCGAAAAAGATAATATTGAGCCAAAATGTACAACATTCGTTCATAATTTTGACTCAACTTGATGTGTCAATTTAGTCGAAATATGAACCTGGTTCATAATTTTTTTTTTTTTACATACCTTCATGTCAATTTATCAAAATATGAAAATTGGGTCAATATTTTGATTTCTCTTGCATGACATAAAATTTGGACAAATTGGTGTAGATTTGAAGTTTTACCCAATTTCCTCTTTTGAACTTGGAGTAGCATTTGAATTTCACTCCAACATTGATTTGTGATAAAAAGAGTATGTCCAAATTTTAACTTGGTGAGATAAAATTGAAACTCTATCAAGATTTTGATTTGGATAGAATTAATTTATCAAACTTTGATTTGGGATAAAATTTGGAGTATCCTCAAATTTTGATTTGAGATAAAATTAAAATTCTACCATGATTTAAACTTTATAGAATCAACTTTATCTAATCTTGATTTTGGATAAAATTTGGATTATGCCCAAATTTTGTTTGACAAGATAAAATTAAAATTCTAGCATGATTTAAACTTATAGAATCAACTTTATCCAATATTGATTTGGGATAAAATTTGGATTATGCCCAAATTTTGTTTGACAAGATAAAATTAAAATTCTACCATTATTTAAACTTGATAGAATCAACTTTATCCAATCTTGATTTAGGATAAAATTTGGATTTGGAGATAGGATCGCTTGCAGACGATTTTCGATTGGGGATAAGATAAGTCAAATTTCGATTTGAGATAAAATCCTATCCCAATTTCGATTTCAACTCCTATTTGAATTCCAACTTTGATTTTGGAATCTGACTATCTTTTCCTCAATTATAAATAGAGGAGGTGAGACTTCCATCAATTCACCCCAATAGAGCGCAAAACCTTCATACTAAGGTGTGAGGCGAGTCCCAAACCTTGACTCTTTTTTTTTTGCTTTTCCCTTTTTTTTAATCATCTATGAACTTACCCTTTTTTTTTACAGCTTAATAATTGCAGTCTTGCAAGCATCTCCCTCCTAAAACAAAAGGTTTCATCCATTGGAAGGTAAATAGATAAGTAGTTTTTTTTTTGGGTGATACGGTGTCCTCTTAGCACAAGTGCACTTGTGGGACCCTCGTCGGTTTCGGGTGTACTTGTAGCTGCCAGATTTCCTTGTTCCGAGCGCATATACACTTGTGGGATCCTTGTCGGTGCCGGGTGTACTTGCAGCTACAGGACTTCCTCGTTCCGAGCGCATATACACTTGTGGGACCCTTGTCGGTGTCGGGTGTACTTGCAGCTATAGGACTTTCTCGTTCCGAGCATATATACACTTGTGGGACCCTTGTCGGTGCCGGGCGTACTTGTAGCTACGGAACTCCACATGTTGCCTTTTTTTTATTGATCGTAACCCCCCATTTTTTACAGGACCCTTTTCTAGATTTGTTCAAGAACACTCGACCCTAACAGGCCCTATGGTGTTCCTGCAGCTCTATTGTTATTTGATGTTATGTTATGTCGCATCTCACACCTACTTTGTATTCTTTTTTTTTTTTTTGGTTTTTTTAAATTTTGTATTTTTTTCTTTTTTTTGTATTTGTATTTTTTTTCTACTGGGTTCATCAGTATTTGCTCTATGATGTTATTGTTGGTATGAAACCTCCTAACTTAGTGAAGGAGTTGGTGACGGTGGGTGAAACCTTAATCTTGATATAACAAATGAGTGAACACCAACAAATAAAATCATTTGACATTGCAAATGAGCCAATGTCAACAAACGAAACCTTCTGATTTGACTGAGGAACGAGTGTCGAAGGATGAAGCATCCTAGCTCATGAAGGAGTGATACGTCGAACTTGAAATGAACGAATCACTTATCGTGAAGTAACGCTTAACTTTGAAAAGTAAGCTCAAAATAAGTGGAACACCAATCTTGAAGGTAGAACGCCGAACTTGGAGTTGCAACACCATACTAGTTGTCGAACTGCTGTATTTTGAGGCAGAACGCCAAACTTAGAGGCGAAACACCACACTTGATAGGAACGAAGCCAGTACTTTTGGGGTGAGCGACGAACCAAACTTGAAGGGGAACGAATCTCGAACTTAGGAAAGCGACAAACCAAACTTGAGAGGAGCAAAGCTCGAACTTAGGGGAGAGCGACAAACCGAACTTGAAGGGGTTAAAGCTCAAAGTTTAGGGGGATGACAAACTGAACTTGGAGGGGTTAAAGCTCAAAGTTTAGAGGGGAGAGCAACGAACCGAACTTGAAGAGGTTGAAGCTCAAAGTTTAGAGGGTGAGCGACGAACAAAATTTGAGAGGATCGAAGCTCGAATTTTTTGGGTGAGCGACGAACCAAACTTGAAGAGGAACGAAGCTCGAACTTAGGGGAGAGCGACAAACTGAACTTCAAGGGGTTAAAGCTCAAAGTTTGGAGGAGTGAGCAACGAACCGAACTTGAAGGAGGTTGAAGCTCAAAGTTTAGAGGGTGAGCGACAAACCAAATTTGAGAGGAGCGAAGCTCGATACTTTGGAGTGAGCGACGAACCAAACTTGAAGGGGAACGAAGCTCGAACTTTGGAGAGGGCGACAAACCAAACTTGAGATGAGCAAAGCTCGAACTTTAGGAGAATGAGCAATGACCCGAACTTTAGGGGAACAAAGCTCAAACTTAGGGTAGAGCGACAAACCGAACTTGAAGGGGTTGAAGCTCAAAGTTTAGAGGAGTAAGCGACGAACCGAACTTGAAGTGGTTGAAGCTCAAAGTTTAGAGGGTGAGCGATGAACCAAATTTGAGAGAATCGAAGCTCGATACTTTGGGGTGAGCGACGAACCAAACTTGAAGGGAACGAAGCTCGAACTTTGGAGAGAGCGACAAACCAAACTTGAGAAGAACGAAACTCGAACTTTAGGGGTGAGCGACGAACCAAACTTGAAGAGGTTGAAGCTCAAAATTTAGACGGTGAGCGACAAACCAAACTTTAGAGGAACGAAACCAGTACTTTGGGGGTGAGCGACGAATCAAACTTGAAGAGGTTGAAGCTCAAACTTTAGAGGGTAAGCGACGAACCAAACCTCAGAGGAACGATGCCGGTACTTTGGGGGTGAGCGACAAACCGAACTTGAAGAGGTTGAAGCTAGTACTTCAAGGGTGAGCGACGAACCAAACTTTAGGGGAACGAAGCTCGCACATAGGAGAGAGCCACAAACCAAACTTGAGAGGAACAAAGCTCAAATTCTAAGGGAGAGCGACAAATAAAGCTTTTACGGGTTGAAGCTCAAAGTTTATAGGGTGAGCAACGAACCAAATTTGAGGGGGAACGAAGCTTGAACTTAGGAGATAACGACAACCAAACTTGGGAGGAGCAAAGCTCGAACTTAGGGGAGAGCGACAAACCGAACTTGAAGGGGTTAAAACTCAAAGTTTAGAGGAGTGAGCGACGAACCAAATTTGAGGGGATCGAAGCTTGAACTTAGAGTGAGAGAGACAAATCACACTTGATGGAAATGAAACTCGAACTTAGGAGAATGAGAGACGAATTGAACTTGAGGGAAACGAGGCTCAAACTTAGGGGGGAGCGTAGAACCAAATTTGAAGTTGTCAAATCTCAAATTTTAAGAGGTGAGCAACGATCCGAACTTGAAGGAAATGAAGCTCGAACTTTAGAGAAAAGTCAGCGACGAACCGAACTTGAGGGGAACGAAGCTTGAACTTTAGAAGAATGAGCGACAAACCAAACTTGAGGAGAACGAAGCTCGAACTTTAGGAGAATGAGCTACGAACCGAACTTGAAGAGGTTGAAGTTCAAAATTTAGAAGGTAAGCGACGGAACCAAACTTGAGAGGAACGAGCCAGTACTTTGGGGGTGAGCGACGAACCAAACTTGAAGGGGAACGAAGCTCGAACTTAGGAGAGAGCAATGAACCAAACTTGAAAGGAACAAAGCTCGAACTTAAGGGAGAGCGACAAACCGAACTTAAAGGGGTTGAAGCTCAAATGTTAGAGAGGTGAACGACGAACCGAACTTGAAGAGGTTGAAGCTCAAAGTTTTAGAGGGTGAGCGACGAACCAAACTTGAGTGGAATGAAGCCAGTACTTTAGGGGTGAGCGACAAACCAAACTTGAAGAGGTTGAAGCTCAAAGTTTAGAGGGTGAGCGACGCACCAAACTTGAGAGAAACGAAGCTCAAACTTAGGGGAAAGCGTCGAACCAAATTTGAAGTTGTCAAATCTCAAACTTTAAGAGGTGAACAACGATCCGAACTTGAAGAAAATGAAGCTCGAACTTTAGAGAAAAGTCAGCGATGAACCGAACTTGAGGGGAACGAAGCTTGAACTTTAGAAGAATGAGCGACAAACCAAACTTGAGGAGAACGAAGCTCGAACTTTAGGAGAATGAGCTATGAACCGAACTTGAGGGGAACGAAACTCAAACTTTAGGAGAATGAGCAACGAACCAAACTTGAAGGGAATGAAGCTCAAACTTTAGGATGAGCAACGAATCGAACTTGAGGGGAACGAAGCTCAAACTTTAGGAGAATAGGCAACGAACCGAACTTGAGAGGAATGAAGTTGGCATGTATGCATCCAACTTGCAATGTCTTATTTTCATGAGGATGGATTTTTTTAGGGACTGAACTTAAAATTTTTTTTTTTAAGTTGCCTACGTACCCTTTGAACAAAAGGGATCAAGTCATAACGTAGTTCAATTTATTTATTTATTTTTTTTTTGCCATTCACCTTTTAAGCTCATGTGGGCCAGGAGCATCATGCAGTTTAGGCTCTTGCGATGAGGAGCTTTCTTTACATCTTAGATGTTGTTTTCATCATCATGGTCTTGATCATGTCCTTCATTTGTAGGATTTGTTAAGACGATGAGATTTTTCTTCACTTTCAAGGAACCCTCTGCGTTTATGAGAACAAAGAGCTTTCTTTTCATACGCGAAGGAACAAGACTGTGAATCTTTTGGTCGTTGTTCACTTCATTGAACAGTTCTACCTTTATGGTTTTCATCTTTCTTTCATGTTGATCGCTTGTTACTTTGAGGCGATCAAAATAGATATTGAAGGTCGATCGTTCTTTGGTGTGGAGACACTTAACCTTTAGAAGGTTGAATGTCGAGGTGAGACAGAGTTGGACCTTGGTTTTCTTCTTCTTCGGTCGCGACCATACTCATCCTTTGGAAGATCAAGGTTGAATAGTTGAAGGTTTGATGCGATCGAAGACGGAAGTCCTTTGCTTGACTTCTTTTGTGCACCAACTTCATTTATCTCAATGTAGTATGAACTTGCGAGTTTCCTTCCTCTTTTTTTAGCTAGGAAGAAAATCTTTCAAGAAGAATTCTTTCAAGGTCACCGATTGGCAAGGTTGAGGATGATTTTTTTTCTTCCTTTCAGACTTAGGTTTCCTTGGATTCTTCTTTCTTCGATGCTTGTCCTTGCATTTGAGGCTTCTAAATTGACAAGAATTGTTTGAAGCTAAATTTTGTCTTTGCTTCTTCAAATGAGTCACCAGAACCCGACCTTTGCCTTTATCATTGGTAGGTTTGATCACATATTGAAGTTCATTTCTTGACACCTCATGTTGAGACCAAACAACTATAGGTTCCATGGTCCCAAACTGGACTAGGCACACTTCTTGATCTTGAAGCGAACTAGAGTGTGTTTGACTGCATGTACTTGTTGTTACTGCAACATGATTTGATTGACTACTTCATTAAGGTCTAGCTCAATTTTTCCTTCTTTAGTTGACCTTAGGATTAACTCCTTTAGGATGAAACATTTCTCCACCGGGTGACTGACGACTCGATTATACTTGCAATAGTTGGAATCTTCGACTTTGTCCATCTCTTCCGTCCGCTTACACTTTGGAAGTTCGATCAGTCCTATGGCCAGTAGTTGTTCAAACATGTTAGGAATGTAAGAATCCGGAAAGGGATAGACTTTATTCCATCTTTCCTTTAGACTTAAGCGACGTCTTTCATTTTCTTGTTGCTTTTCGATCTTCTTGTATTTTTGCTTTGAAGACAACTTGAGAGGGTTTGTACTGACAACCATAGACTCTTCTAGAGTCGGCTCAATGTCACTTCATTCTTCCTTTATGCTAGGAGTTAGAAGGTTTTTTGTCTCCTCGACTAACAATACTCAACTCCATATCGTGGCGCGAGTTGCTTGCTAGCTCTTCAAAGGTGCGAGGCTTTATACCTTGGAAGATGTAAAGCAATCCCCAATGCATGCCTTGAATGCACATTTCGACAGTTGACAGTTCAACGAGACAATCTTTGCAATCGAGACTCATGGCTCTCCAACGATTTATGTAGTCGACAACGGGTTCACCTTTTCGTTGTCTAATGTTGGTGAACTCGAACATGCTGACGGTACGTCTTGTGCTGTAGAATCGGTTGAGAAACTTTTTTTTTCAAGTTGTTCCCAACTGTCTGTCGATTCAGGCTTCAGATCAATGTACCAGTCAAAAGCATTCTCCTTAAATGTTCGAACAAACTGTTTGACTAGTAGATCTCCTTGCGTGCCAACATTTTCACTTGTCTCGATGAAATGCGTAACATGTTGCTTAAGGTTTCCTTTTCCATCGAATTGTTGGAACTTTGGTGGTTTGTATCCAACTGGCATCCTCAAATTATCAATTCTCTTAGTATATGATTTAGAATACAAGAGAGAACTTTGAGAACCTCAATCATATTGAGTTCTAACGAAGTTAGTTATCATGCCCTACAGTTGTTGGACTGATAGTGAAATGATCGAAGTAGAGGGTTGTGGTTGATTTTCTTGCACAACAACCTTCTTTTTGTTTCGATCTTCGACGACAGGAGTATGACTTGATTTAGCGACATTTTGATTCTCAATCTGACTCTTTCAGTATGCGATTTGAGAATCTCTTTCTTCAATTTCTTTCATCAAGTTGTTGATTCGCTCCTGCATCTTTGTCAATCTCTCTTCCTAAGTGCTTGTTTCAGTCATCATGACAGACACTACGTCGGAATAAAAATCAAACAAAGGGTTACACTTGACCAGGAACTTGTTGTTTGATGCCCCCGGCAGTGTTGTTACTTTATCTTCTTCCAACCTTAGTTCATTTGAGAAACTATGGGTAGTAGAACGATCATCGAAGAAGTCTTGAACGACATCACTTTACTTCTACTTTGAGGTGAAAGAAAGAGATGAGAGGTAGAGATAGTCCCACCGGGCGTGCCAATTTGTTTACACGTGATTTCAGCGAAGAAATAGAAATGAGACACGTGTAATTGAACGTTGTGTTTGTATTAATTTGAATTTTGTGAGTTACAATCTCTAATGTTTATCCTCTGATTCTTTCTCTCTCTCAAGTGTAATTTGTCTGAGGGCTTTACAGCTTGTTCTCGGACGTAGACTTGATTCGAGGGCTTCGCAGCTTGTTCTCGAACGTAGACTTGTCTTGAGGAGTTTGCAGCTTGTTGAAGGTCTTGGCTCGTAGCTTGTTGAAGGCCTTGGCTTGCGGGTTGTTGAAGGTCTTCGACTTGTTGCGTGTTGAATGACTTGGCTTGCGGCTTGTTGAAGGACTTGACTTGTAGCTTGTTGAAGGTCTTCGGCTTATTGCTTGTTGAAGGTCTTCGGCTTGCAGCTTGTTGAAGGTCTTCGGCTTATTGCTTGTTGAAGGTCTTCGGCTTGCAGCTTGTTGAAGGTCTTCGGCTTGCAGCTTGTTGAAGGACTTCGGCTTGTAGCTTGTTGAAGGCTTTCGGCTTGTAGCGTGTTGAAGTCTTCGACTTGCAGCTTGTTGAAGGACTTCGACTTGCAGCTTGTTGAAGGTCTTAGGCTGGCAGCTTCTTGAAGGCCTTCGACTTGTAGCTTGTTGAAGGACTTCGACGCTTGTTGCTTGTTGAAGGTCTTCGGCTTGTAGCATGTTGAAGTCTTCGAGTTGTAGCTTGTTGAAGGTCTTCGGCTTGTAGCATGTTAAAGTCCTTCAGCATGTAGGTTATTGAAGTCTTTTAACTTGTAACTTGTAAAAGTCCTTCGCGAAACATTTAAGGACTTGTCTTCCGCGCTCCGCACTTGGAGACTCGTCTTCCGCGCTTGGAGACTTATCTTCCGCACTTGGAGACTCGTCTTCCGCGCTTGGAGACTCGTCTTCCGCGCTTGGAGACTCGTCTTCCGTGCTTCGCACTTAGAGGCTCGTCTTCTGCGCTCGGAGACTCGTCTTCCGTGCTTGGAGACTCATCTTCCGCACTTGGAGACTTGTCTTCCAGCGTTCAGCACTAAGGACTTCAGAGAGTGTTCAGCATCTAAGTACTTTGATATGAATCCTCTCTGAGTTCTCTTGAGAGTGAAATTTCTGAACCCTTGAAATGAATGGGAAGCTCTCTATTTATAGAGCTTTCCAAGGCATGTGGGTTTGGGCTTTAATGACTTTTGGGCCCAACAATCTGAACTTGAGTTTTATTGGATTTGGGCCTAATCATTTGGATTTGGGTTTTATTTATCTTACCCAATTCCATATAATCCAATTTGACCAAAATTAAATTTAATTATTTTGGCAAATTGCATGTTGCCCCTTCACTTTTAGAATTTGTCAATTCTTATTTTCAAACTAAATTTAGGACACATGTCAATTTATCATTGGTCCCAAATTTAATCATTTACAACTTCGTCATTAATTTGGAATAATGACGTGGCAACTGAGGATTGGTTGAAATTTCTATGTCAACAATAATAAACATGCATGGCACATTACTCATTAAATTCACATAAATTTAGAGGAAAAAAAATGTCATCTAACAAGTAAAAGTTTTCAATTTATCTTTCAAACTTCTAAGGTCCCGTTTGATAATTATTTAGTTTTTTTTTTAAAAAAAATGATTTTTTTCTCCTCATTTATCTAAGATGGATTTGATATTTTTTTAAGAAACATTTGAATTATTAGTTAAATTCCAAAAACACAAAAATAAATTTTTACAAACTACTTTTTTTTACTTTTCAAAAGTAAAAGAAAAAAAAAGTATTCAACACATTTATTAAAAGTCATGGTTAACTTTTATGACAATTAAACAATGTCAATAAATCTCTCCTAAAAATGAGTTTTTTCTCCTCATTTATCTACGATGGATTTAATCCTTTTTTAAGAAACATTTGAATTTTTAGTCAAATTCCAAAAACACAAAAATAAATTTTTACAAACTACTTTTTTTAATTTTCAAAAGTTGGCTTGGTTTTTGAAAACATATGTAAAAAGTAGATATATACTAGTACAATTTCGGGATTTTATGACATTGAAAAATTGTTATAAACACATTTCATGACTTTTTTCAATCTTAGAAGCCACCATCAAGGAAACTCTATGCATAGCACATCCAAAAATCTGTCATGATTAACTATTTTATGACAATTAAATGGTGGTAAAAAAAAGTATTCAACACATTTATTAAAAGTCATGGTTAACTTTTTATGACAATTAAACATTGTCAATAAATATCTCCTAAAATCGAAATTCTATCAGTATTAACAGAATTTCAGTGTCATTAGTTTGTAGTTGTCAACAAAAAAAATTTACTCAAACCCCAGTTTACTTAAGCTTAACAAGCCCAGTAAAAAGTCCATGTTAAGTTGATGCCAAAATGAAGGAGGGAGAGACATTTTATAAGAGAAGATTGGTTTTCCAAAACACAAAATTTTCGATGTGGGACAAATGGAGTTTTTATGACGTTGGAAAACTGTCATAAATTTGTGGTATTGAAAAACTGTCATAAATTTTCAAAAACGCGAAAATCTCTGTTTTTTCCCGCAAAAAATATGCCTCCAGCCATCTATGACACCTTTTTATCTAAGTCGTGAATTTATGATGTTGAAAAATTGTCGTAAATTTTCCAAAATACGAAAATCTCCATTTTTTCTCGTAAAAAATGTGCCTTCAGTAATTTATGACAATTTTTTTTCTCCCTCCTTATTTGGCTTAGCTATGGTGCCATAGAAGGTCAAAATTGTAGTAGTGATAAATCAAGTAATCTCGTAATTGAAACTAGTATTTAGAGGTTTAGTTTTCAAAAAAAAAAAAATGGTTATCAAGCGAGACTTCTTCTTAAATTATGACAGTTTTTCTCTCCTAAATTTTCATCAAGACACCAAATATTGTGTCATGTTTGTGAGTTTATCACCAATCAATTTCGACATTAACCAATAGTAAAGGACTAAATTAAAAAATATTAAAATACAAGATACTAAACTATACTAAAAAATGACTAAATTAAACTTTTTAAAGGATAGGGACTAAATTGAAAAAATATCTAGGGATTAATAGTGTATTTGTTTCATTTTAATGTTTGAATTTCAAAATATATATTTAATCATTTAATTTTAAAAAATAATCATTTTTTTATTGTTATTCCACAGTCAATTTTTTCTACCCAATAATAGAGTTGTGTCAACACAATTCACAAATTTGAAGTCACATCATCCATCAACAATGTTCTAAAGGATCATTTTTTAAAAAATTCAAGAATCAAAATAAAATAAACTTAGACTACAAATACCAAAATGGAGTTTAAATCTAAAATTAACCCTAAGTATTGTATTACAACGTTTGCATTCTTAAAAGAAACAAAATAATAATAAAAATAATTGATCAAATAATATCAACAAGTAATAAAATGTGAGCTGTGACCTCAAAAATATATTTTAAAAAAAACTGAAAAACATAATATATTATGTTTCTAATATGAATATTTACATTTTTTGAAAAATAATATAAAGATATTAATTTGTCAAAAAGAGCATAGTTCAACTGCCATGATAAACGTGTTCGTAATTATAAAGTTTGTGGTTCGAATCTGTACTTCAATTAAAAAAATGAAGATATTAATTTTAGAAATCAAAACTTAATTAAAATAATTTCATCTGACATAAATATTGTGTTCATGGATGTTATTGGAGAAATGTCAAAGTGTTGGGAGCATGGGTGAATCATCCAAGACAAAAGCACATGCCAACATCGAAGAGTCCTTAACATTGGGAACATACCAACATTATTACTTAAACTCATGCTTTGAAAATTATCTTAACCATGGTTAAAATTATAAATATTACTCTTAACCTTTAACTTATATATAAATAACTTGAAGATATCTCAACCGATCAACCGATTAAAGTAGATATTCTCAATTCAAATGTTAGAAATTCAAAATTTTCATCCAAGATATAGTTGAACTCATAATATATATATATTTGAACCATTTAACTTTGAAGTAACTTTTAAGTTAGTAGTTAATGCAAACGAAAAACTTGTTGATCGATTTCGTAAATATATGAATCGTTACAAGTAATACAG
Source organism: Trichosanthes cucumerina (assembly GCA_036507285.1). Taxonomy (NCBI): domain Eukaryota; kingdom Viridiplantae; phylum Streptophyta; class Magnoliopsida; order Cucurbitales; family Cucurbitaceae; genus Trichosanthes; species Trichosanthes cucumerina. The sequence continues at coordinate 71,233,849 of CM071840.1, read as the reverse complement.
TGATTGAATACCATGATCGTTCTCCACATGGAGTGAATTCTATCAATTACCAAATCTCTAGCTAGTCTCATTTTTATCTAAGCACCGAATTATCAAAGATTTGAAAATTTTAGCTTGCTTAACAAAATAAATGTGACTAAAAATAGAAGAATAAACTTGATTTGGTATGAGCTCTAGAGCAATGATTTCACCGTTTCTATTCTTACTTTTGTTTATAATTAATAGCTAATGTATTATATTTCTAAGTTGTTGGCAAGCAAGGCCTCTATAGACTCGATATTCTTTCTCAAGTAGTAACGATATTCGTTAAACAGTAAATTATCTATATATCTACGACAATTTCAAACAATTCAATTATTAAGTTTGTAGAACCCAAGGGCCTGTTTGGTAGGCAATCCATATTCTGTTTTATGTTTTCGGATTCACTGAATTCGGTGAATACATGTTTATGACGTGTTTTAAAAAGCTGCTTTGGATTCTATAATCCAAATAGTAGAAATTCTGAAAACAACATTTTTATGTTTTCATTGTATCCAGATACTGAATTTGAAATTTTAAAATGCAGAATTGTATTAAACAAAGATAAGTCTTAATAAATATAGTATTTCGTGTTTATAAACTTAATTTACTTTGGTTAAATTAAAATATGTATAATATAATATATTATAAAATATAAAAATATTATATTATAAAATAATTATTATATAAAATTTATTTAAAAAAACACATGTTCATAAAATCAATTAATAATGTCTTATATTCGACCTAATATTTAGCTTTGAAACTACAACTAATTTTATGATCTATAAATATATTATAGGACACACTTTAAACTACTGTTTAAAATGGAATTAAATTTCTAAATCTGTTACCAAACACATATCTGAAAACATGAAATACAACTCTGTTTTCATTGAATCCCTTGTTTTCAAATTTCTGTTTTCGAATTGTCTACCAAACAGGCTCTAATTTTTCCATAAAATCTACAAGGATATCTCTATCTCAGGTATAAATTTCGACAAATAATTCAGTTCATCAACAATTTGTGTCTCTCAATCTCAAATTGTTGTCACAAAATCAATATAAAGAATGGTCAGATCTAAACATGCATTAAGTTCAAAAGAATTTTCACAATCACAATTGAAATAGATACATCAACTATTAACTAAGAAAAAGTAAGATTCGAATATCAGTTACATCAACGCTCTAGAAAGAAAAGCTTAGTTCATAATATAAAATTTAACACAACTATCTAAATTCAAATTTAGAGTCATTACAACCACTAAAAGAGAAGGAAAGGAAAAAGAAACAAATCCGGGTGATTCCATGAGTTTTCAATCGCCACTCTCGCACCATTTGGTTGCTTGAATCCTCCAAAATAATGTGTAGTCGTCTTTCTCTCATTCTCCCCTTCAATCCTCTTCGAATTTTACAAAAACAGGTATTTATGAGTTAAAAAACTTAGGCATGCGTAAATTCACGCTTCAAAGTTCGTAGCGCCTAGGTACCAAAAAAAGTATTAGAGCGAGAGCGAGAAGAGCTAGAGCATTAGAACTAGAACTGTTTTTATATTTAATACATTATTATATTATTCTTCTTTTATATTTATTGTATCAAATATAATAAATATATTTTTTCTTATTTAATACATCCCATATATATTAATTTCAAATTTTTATTTCAATTAAATTGATCTTTATGGACATATATATGTATGCATGTATGTATCTGGGCCAGCTTGCGCAACACATTCACTTATCTAATGGAACAACCTTCTGACCCTACTATATTTGGTGTTGGAAAATACGTAGGATATTAAATCCTAAGTAGGTGACCACCATTGATTTAGGGCCCGTTTGGCCCAAGGGTTAGAGTTGGGCGGAGTTAGGAAGACTATAATTGAAGAGATTTGGAATTCCCGCAGCGGAAGACGTTGTGAAACGTCGTTGTTTCGTTGTGTAATTCTTATCTTAAAATCGAACTAAACTACTTTAATTCTAAGCTAAACATGCAAAGAAGAAGAAAAACAGCAAGAGATTACAAGTTACTTACTTGTTGAAGAACTCTTCTTCAACGCTTTTCTCCCCCGGTCACGATCTCTCTCGAACCAACAATCTCCTTGAATCGAACCTCGAACAGTGTTGCAAGACACTTCCAAAATGTCTTCTCGGTTGTTCTCGGGAAGTTGAGGGAGAGTAGGTGGGACTCCCTTTGGTTTTGGGTGAGGAGAAAACTTAGAGAAAAGAGAGAGAGTTCTAGAGAGAAATCACTTGCTCTCTTGGATCAAAATCCAAAAAATGGCAAGAAAGGTTATAAGATGCCTTTGAATGCATCCTTTTATAATGGTGTGTGGTGGAGTTAAAACCTCCACAAATTCACCATTTTACCACAACTATATGATATACAAATCATATTTGCATATCACATATTGTAAGGTATCTCATACCTTATTATACAAATCTCATTTGCATAAATGTGGAATTTTAAATTGAATCATATTCAATTTAATTTCTCTCAATTCAATTTTTCCAAATAGCATTAATTAATCAATTAGGTTATACTATAGTTTATTATGAATCTCATTCACATCAAACTATATATTATGTCATCTATATCTCATATAAACAACATAAATACCTAAATAATGAATTTGAACACTTCAAATTCACACCAAACTGTAAATCCTCAATTTGTCCAATTTGAGCCAACCGAGGGACCTAATAGACCTACACATGACGAGGTCCAATGATCCGAGACTAACCTGTCAAACTCTTTGACCCGGTTATTCAACATTCATTAGCTACGGTAACACTCCACTAAAGCCCGTAGATGCACTCTCATCACTGTAGGACAAGTTGTGTCCATCGATATAACCAATACCCATGAGTCGACCCTTCACAGGTTGTTCGTAGATACTGCTGGGTCAAATTACCGTTTTACCCCTGTGTCTACCTCTTGCTGCTTAAGTCCCACTACTCATCTAATGAACAACTACGTTGCATGGTCCAACCATAAACAACAACCCTCTCAGGCCAATGAGAGAGTGGGGTCCCGTTGTTCAAGCTCTGGAGATAGCACTTAAGGGAACAACCCCTCTAATTTCCCTAAGTCGGGAACGAGTGAATTCCTTCTTGCGTAGTCAAGTTCCCAGCTCCCACGTGGTTCGTCATCCCCCGAGGAGATAGGCATATTGGGCGAGCAACAAAGGCCACCCTCACCTGCATACTAGTTAAAGGCGGACTTCGCAAACAGGAGTCCGTAACACGCTCAGGATTAAGGTCGAGTCACTAAAGGTCATCTACGAAATTATCCCTATACTATTGACGGTGTTACATCAGTAAGTCTAATAATTCACGGTCCGATCTTGTACAATCTCATTGCACAGGATGCCCCCACTCGCATGTCAACCACATGAACGAAGTCGATCACCTCGTTTGTATCTTAATACAAAGCGGGCGCATCCACAAACGTATCCGTGATTAGGTCTCCAACCCTATCCATATCATCAGAGACCGTTCGGTCATTTACTCGAACGTGATCCTCCCTGTGTGTCCACTACACACCGTTCAAGGTCTAGTTCTCTCAATAATACAATGACCCTGGAGCTTAGTTTATTGGATTAAATTTATGAAATATGCAACACACAAAGTTCAAATAAATAACTCTTATTTATCACACAAAGTTCGAATAAATAACTCTTATTTATTTACAACTTGAAATATTACAAACTACACGAGATGAGGACATACATCCCAACAATAATTACACTCGTTTGGGCCAAGGGTTTGTTTAACCCGTATTAAAATTAATGAAACCCTAGGACTTCAACAGTAATTACTGTTGAAGTCCGCACACTTTACGATGGCTCCCTTCGATTGAATCATTTTTTCTCTTCTCTATGCACACTCTCTCCAAGGTAATACTTCGACCTTTCTTCTTCCAATCGTCTTCTTCCTCGCTTCCGTATTCTTCTTCTTTGTTTAATCTTCTTCATAGTCATCTGCTCGATTTCTTCGTCCAACGTAACAATTCTTCTTCTTTGTTTAATCTTCGTTCCTTCGATTCGCTTCATCTCGTCTTCTCGCAAGTGTACAGTTCCTTCGCGTGGTTTTTCTTTGAAGTAACGAAAATAAATTCCCTTGTTTCAGAACTCCAACTTCCAGTAGATCTGGAAAAAAAAAAGATTATAAAGGTCTCAATCGTATCCAAACTCAGATTTACACTTTTTTTTACATCTGTATGTTCTATTTCTCCCTTTAATTTGATTTCAATCGTTTTTAATTGACAGTAACTTTCATTTTTTTTTTCCAGATCTGAAGCCTCACCCCCTCGCCACAATTTTTTTTTTATATCTTCCATTAAATTTTATGACATGTTGTTCTTAGATTTTCTATCAAGTTTTCGGTTATTCAATCTCCAAAATATTTTTTCTACATTTGTGATTCTGTTTTCAATCTACTTTTCCTTATTCTGTTTTTTTCTCATTTTATTTTCTTAATCATTTGACTCAAATTATTGAAACTGTTATGGTAAATTCATCATTTCTAGATGAAATACTTTTATCTCTTAGGCCAAATCTATCTAAAATCTGAAATTATGTATACTGATGGTTGGTTCTTTGGTATTCGGCTCTCTCGTATTCGGTACTGAGGCCATTTATTTGGAGTTAATATGTTACTAACTCACCATCGTCTGTGTTTAAGAAAATATTTATATTTATTATTTTTTTTATTTCCCTGTCCTGGTAGCATTTAAACATGAACTACTTCGACTGAGGGGATGATCCATCGTTTGATGCATTTAAGCCCAGTAGCTTCTTGGCAATCCCGATAGACGATAGATGGGAGTATTGCATGTACCTTCTTTGACTGAGGGGATGATCCATCTACAACCAACATTTTGTGCTCCAACATATCTGACTCATATATCTTTAACCACTATTTTTTTTTGGAATGTACTTAAAGACCCATCTTGCTTCGATGACAACTACTTTTGTAACTATCAACTACTTTTGTAACTATGTACTTGGCCATTAGGTCATTTTATTTATTTTTGTCACAAACACATGTATGATGTTTGTGAAAAAACAAGGAAGTTTATCCCTATTATGCATCCAATACTTGTTGTTTATATCATGAAAAATGGTTATTCTTACCCTTTTCAATTACAATCTGAAATTAGGTAAATTAGATTGATTAATTACTTAAAGTTGTAAAATTAAAAAATCTAGGGCAAAATACATTTTTGGTCCCTCAGTTTTGCGTTTAGTTCCCTTTTGGTCCCTCAGTTTTCAAACTCAACAAATTTACCCCTGAGGTTTGCATTTGGTAGCACATTTGGTCCTTCTGTCAACTTTTCCGTTAATTTCTAACGAAAAGGTGATCTGACACATCTTTTTATTAAAAATAATATATTTTTATTATTTAATTATTAAAAATCTTATTTTATTAAAATACATTTTTAATATTTTTCTTTTTCTCTCTCTCTCTCTCTCTTCTCCTTCCCTTTCCTCTTCTTTCTTCTTCTTTCTTGTTCGTCTTGGGCGGTGGAGCAAAGCGGTGACGCGGCGAAGGGAGATGGAGCCTTCAAGGTAGGGCTCGGACTCGGAGCTAGAGACGGCGCCAGCGTAGCGAACTCACCGCTCGAGCCGCGCGCGAGAAGATGGAGACTTTCCCGAATGGCTTCGGGCGGAAGTAATGGATTATCGACGGTGAAAATAGCGAGCGAGTCGCGTCGAGGACTATGATCCGCGATTCTCGAAGGTTCGACTCGGTGTGAGAGTAACCGCATCTCCGGCCGTAGTCGCCGTAATGTCGAACTTTCCAAAGACCGCTAGTAGTAGCGAGTGTCGATCGGATCCTTCATCGTCTTCAAGGCTCGACGGAGTGTAATCGGCAGAATCGCATGGTAAAGAAGAAGCGAAACAACTTCAGCATTCGTGAGTTTACTCAGATCTGGAACTCCATCGGCCTTAAACGCCTCATCGTTCGGCGCAAAAATTGGGAAAGGGAGAAGGAAGAGAGAGAAGAGAGAGAAAAAGAAAAAATATTAAAAATGTTTTTAATAAAATAAGATTTTTTAATAATTAAAAAATAAAAATATATTATTTTTAATAAAAAGATGTGTCAGATCAACTTTTCGTTAGAAATTAACGGAAAAGTTGACAGAAGGACCAAATGTGCTACCAAATGCAAACCTCAGGGGTAAATTTGTTGAGTTTGAAAACTGAGGGACCAAAAGGGAACTAAACGCAAAACTGAGGGACCAAAAATGTATTTTGCCCAAAAATCTATTACACTAGTATTTCTGTTAATTTATGGATTGAGTAACTTCTTGTAATGTATTTTGTAACATTTTACTTTTTTGAAAATTAATCCAAGAAAAATCAATAATTAATGTGATATTAAAATATATGGGATGTATTTATCCAAATTTTTAGGTTTTGTAAAATTTTAAAATATAAATAAATTGATAGAAAAAATATAAATAAAGAAATTAATGAGAATAATTCTATAGTGCTGGAAATTGAAAATGGTAGAAAAAAAACTGTACAGGAAGTAGCTAACATCACCTCAGACACCAGGACTTTAGATTAATAAATTTGCACCTTAAACTCGGACATCAGAACTCCTACTCCCTGCAACTCCTTATCTCAAACACAGTTTTTCAGAACTCCAGAGTAAACAACTCTACACCCCAAACACAGACTTCAGAACTCCCCAAACTTCTTTACTCCCCAGACTTCTTTACTCTTACTCCCTGCAACTCCTACTCCCCCCAACTCCTCAATCCAAACAGCCCCTTAATCATTCCTTTTAAGCCCTTTATTTTTTTGTTAAATTACAAGTTTAGTCCCTGAACTTTGAGGTTTGTGTCTATTTGGTCCCTGAACTTTCAAAAGTGTCAAATAGGTCCTTGAACTTTCAATTTTGTATCTATTTGGTCCCTAAACTTTGAAATGTGTCTAATAAGTTCTCAAATTTTCAATTTTGTATCTCCAATAGCTCCCTGAATTTTCAATTTTGTGTCTAATAAGTCCTTGACCTAGTTGACATTTTTTTTAAATTCATGAACTTACTAGGCATAAAATTGAAAGGTGAAGCTTCTATTGGACAAAAAAATCAATTTTATATATAATAGATCGATTAATTTTAAAAAAAAAATGTGAATATGTTAGGGACCTATTAGAAGTTCAAGAACTAATTAGACAATTTTAAAGTTCAGGGACTTATTAGATACAAAATTGAAAGTTCAGGGACCTATTTGACACTTTTTAAACTTCAGGGACTAAATAGATACAAACTTCAAAGTTCAGGGACTAAATAGACACAAACTTCAAAGTTCAGGGACTAAACTTGTAATTTAACTTTATTTTTTTCATTGCCCATATTTGACCAGTATGTCAACTCATGATGGTTATGGACCTACTGATTATAAGCTTCAATAATACAAAATTGATTAATTGAACTCTTTAATCAATTAATTTTTATTTATTATCTCTTGGTCACTTTACTATAGACCTAGAGTTGCACACTTATGCACTATAGAACAAGTTGCATCCATGAATATAACCATTATATAGAAGTCAATCCTTCACAAGTTGCTTGTAATTACAACTAGGTCAAAGTCTATTGCATCTTATATTTTAAGCATCGCTAGTCTTCTAGTAAATAATTTGTTGCATCTTATATTTTAAGCATCGCTAGTCTTCTAGTAAATAATTTGTTTATGCTCAATCATAAACTAATTCTCTCTTATAGTGAATAATGTGAGAGAGTGAGTTTCATTTTCATTGTTCAAGTTCCAAAATCAACACTCACTTATAGAAACTACTTATCAACTTCCCTATATGGAAATAAGTGAATTTCATCTTGCAAAACTTATGTTGCAAGCTCCCTATTTAGTCAAGTTCCTAAAAATGGTAGGTTTATTGCATTGACTAAAAAAGTCACTCACACCCATGCAAATCAAAGGACAAGCTTTCATGGGCAAAAATTCATGACTCACTTCAGATTAAAATCGAGTCACATATGATAATCTTGTTGAAATATTGATATTTCCAATTAACGGATGTATATAGAGATATTAAATATTCCGTGGTCCAATCTTATACAAATCATTGTATATGATACCCTCACTCACATGAATGATTTATATCAAATCATTTGTAACTATTACAAAGTAGGTTGTATCGATAGTGTTACCAAGATTAGACATCCAACTTTATGCATATGCTATAGACCTTCTAAGTTATTTTTTGAAAATGATTCTCTCGTATATCAACCAAATATTATTCAAGATTACACTAATAACCTTGAATTTTTATGTGATTGATAATATAAATGGTGAATAAAAATTTAAAAAATAATTATCAAATAAATATTAGATAAAAAAATTATAAAACTTTAAAGCATAAATCTCAACCCACGTTATAATTCAAAACATATTTGTATACCATTTAAAAGGAAAAAAAATGACAGTTCATTAGATTTAGAAATCATTTTTATGTGATTGATAATATAAATGGTAAATAAAAATAAAAAAATAATTATCAAATAAATATTAGATAAAAAATTACAAAGGTTTAAAGCATAAATCTCAACCCACGTTATAATTCAAAACATATTTGTATACCATTTAAAAAGAAAAAAATGACAGATCATTAGATTTAGAAATCTAAATCAGAAAACTTGAATTAGTATAGCCACTCATGAAATACCATAAATAGTACCCATTTATTATTTGGTCCTCTAATTTAGTTATTAAACAAAAAAATCCTTAAACACTTCTAAAAGAATACATTTTAGTTAAACCAATTTCTAATTTAGTTGTTTTTTTTAATACTATCCAATACCACAACAAAGTTTAAAATGTCGATGTCGATAGATATATTTAAATAATTTTAAAAATAAAAAATTTTAAAAATATATTTAAATTAGAAAATAAACCTTCTATACTTTTTAATGAGTTAAAATACTTAATATATTATTATATTTATTTTATGTTACATCTTATTGTAATTTTATTTAATGGAAATGTCGAATTCACTTTTAATGTCGATGTTGAATCCATAAACATGTAGAAATATCAATAGAAATGTCGACAAGAAATTAGTACCCACAACCGTGTGGTTTCATCTCATTTTTATTAAAATGACAATAAAAAGGAAATGGCTATTTAATTCCAAATGGCCAGAATAATAATCTATTCGCCGCAAATGGAGAAGAAAAAACAAAAATAAATAAATAAATAAAAACAATGGTCATCAAAAGTTCTGGAAAGATCCACACGCGCTTTCGATTAATAACAAAAATAAAAATAAAAATATATTTCCAGAAATAGTGGACCCCACGCCATCTATTGGCGCATTTACAATTCCAATGAATTATAGAATAAACACACGCACACCGACAGTTTTCACGTTATATTATATTACATCATAGAAATTAGAAATGAATTACCCCATTTTCTAATATTGTCTTATTACTTAAACTATTCCCCTTAAATCATAAACTCAATAATTTCAATTCAATTAAGATATATATTTTCAATGAGAAGTTTAAATTCTCTTTATATATTTCTTAATTTCCAAGAACAACGTAGTTTAACTGCCATATGGAAGATATAAACGACTATGACTACGAAGTCAGTAATTTGAATTTCCTAATCCTTCATTATACTAAAGAACATATATTTCTTAATTAGAATTAAAAAATTCTCAAAAAATTCTAATTCATAAAAATTAAGATAAGTTGATTTAGTTTTATTTGTTTCTTGTCTAACACAATTCCCTCGTCTTAAATATTAGGAAATATTTTTTAGCATTTCAAATATTTCCTTAATTAATAATGTTAAAAGTTAAATTAAATTAACCCATAAATTTTTTGTCTGTATTTAGTTGGTCTCTAAACTTTAATTATTTCTAATAACCTTCTAAACGTTAAAAATATCTAATAAATCATGGATCTTTAAACCTTGTAAAAGTCTAATAAGTCCTTGACATATTTGATTTCTTTTAAAAAATTAACTAGTCTATTAGATATAAAATTGAACTTTATGTCTAATAGAATCCTAATCCTTCAATTTTGTGTTCGATATATTCATAAGTTTTAAAAATATTGGATAGGTAAAGGATAGACACAACTGAAAATTCAGAGACTTAATAACACAAAATTAAAAGTTAGGAGGGTTTGATAACCATTTAGTTTTTTTTTTAGTTTTTAAAATTTAAGCCTAAAAATATTACTTTTACCAGCGAACTATTTATGTTTTCATATACTTTGTACCTATGTTTATAAAAAACCAAGTTAAGTTTTGAAAACTAAAAAAATCAAAATTAATTAGACACCTTTTAAAATTTAAAAGCTAAAATAGATACAAATTAGAGAGTTCCTGGATCATATTTGGGTTTAAAACTGATGTGACTTCAAAGTGGAGATGAATAATCCTAGGTTCACAATAAATTAATAGAGCTTATAAATTTTATATTATCATGGATGGGGTTAGGTTTAGTCAATTCAAAGAACTAAATTAACTCGTAAACTAAACCAATACAACTAGATTAAATAAGACAAAATAAACACACAATTTAACGCATTAATTTTCAAACCAACCCAAACGGAACGTGTAAAGATTGAGTTACACTTTTTTTTTCTTTCTTTTTTTTTTTTTGGAGTTATCAGTTTTCTTAATAGTCGGGGATAAAAAGACGATTCCGAAGAAAAAGGTAAAAAATGAAAATGAATTAAAATAACTGAATATAAAAAAAAATTATAAAATTAACAGCTCACTCTCAAAAACCAAACAGCAGCCAGAGGGCCCCACCACTAAACACGCTGTCACTCACTCACTCACTAGCTACAAAGGCGTATTCAGAAAATACAAACAAATTCAAAAATAAATTATATATAAAAAAAGTACCAATTAAAATAAAATTTAAAAAGTACAAAAATAAAATAAAATGAGAGACTGCTGATAAGGTGAAAATTACGATCTAGGGCAAGAAAAGAGAGGAAATCACAGTGGTAGAAATGGCGGCAACGACGACTAGAGCAGAAGCTTTCACGTGAACGGCAGAGCTTCCCGGAGTACTGGTCTGCGCCTCGGCGGTAGGTGCATTTGCTGGCGAACCTTCCGGCGTCTCAGACGGTGGAGCAGGCGGTGACGCGGCGAAGGGAGATGGAGCCTTAGCGGTAGGGCTTGGACTCGGAGCTAGAGACGGCGTCGGCGTTGGCGAACTCACCGGCTCTGGAGCCGGCGCAGGAGTTGGAGACTTTCCGAACAGCTCGGACGGAAGTAACAGACTATCGACGGTGAAAATAGCGAGGGAGTCGCGTCAAGGACTGTATCCGCGATTCTCGAAGGTCCGACTCCGGTGTGGAGAGTAACCGCATCTCCGGCCGTAGTAGTCGTAATGTCGAACTTTCCAGCACCGTTAGTAGCCAGAGTGTCGATCGGATCCTTCAGTCGTCTTCAAGGCTCCGATCGGAGTGTAATCGGCAACTGCATGGTAAAGAAGAAGCGAAACAACTTCAGCATTCGTGAGTTTACTCAGATCTGGAACTCCATCGGCCTTAAACGCCTCATCGTTCGGCGCAAATATCGTCAATCCTTTCTCAACCGCAGTTACATAAGTCTTAATCACACCACTGGAAACAAGCATCGACGCGAAGGTTTTACATCCAGCTTTCTCAAGCAAAGCCGTAATGTTAACATCGGAAGCCGACGGAGCCGGAGCCGTCAAAATCCCCGACGCCATGATCGGCGCACTGATCTCAACAACCGAAATGTTGTACGGAATCTGCTTCACCGACTTAGTGTAACTCGAGTCGAGTTTAGATCCAGGGACGGCGGAGCCGAATCCGACCTTACCGCCCTGGAGATCGGTGATGTTGACGAAACCTTGATTTCCAGGCGCGTTGCCGGTGGTCTGGTAGAGCGTGGTGGAGAGAGTGGTTCCGTTGGAGATCTTGTGGAGTTTAGCCGGATCGTAGTAGTCGAGGAGAATGTGGAGGCTGAGGAAGTTTTTGATGACGGAAAGAGGATGTTTAGCGACGACGGAGGAGAGAGCGCCATTGGAGACGACGAGGACAGTGATGGTCTGACGGCTGTTGATCTCGTCGGCGAGCCTAGTCTTCTGTAAATAGTTGCTGAAATCGCTGTACTCAGGGAAGTCCTTGAGAATGTCGGTGATGTTGTGAGCGGAGGAGACGGCGGCGGCGGCGAGGAAGAGGAGGAGGAGGAGGGATTTGGAGGCCGCCATGGAAGAAACAGAGGATGAGGAAAATGAAGAGAGAGGGTTCAGAGAGTGAAGAATGGAGAGGGTAATAAAAGAGAGGGTGGTTAAGTTAGTTAACTAGGGTTAAGGGGTAGGAGTTAACTAGGGTTAGGGGTATTTTGGGGAATGTGGGAAAAAAAGAGACAGAGCGCTTTTGGACACAGCTGGAAATATCAAAAGTGGTTTATGTGCTTGGCGTATGCCACAGAGATGGCTTCTTGCTTTCTCTTACTTTTAGTGAAATTACGATTGTAGCCCTAAGAATTCCACTAGCATGAGAAATAATAATTAATTAAAATGCTTTTTGTTTTTTTTTGTGGCAACGGTCATAATATTAACGGTAAACTGAGACGAACGTTGATGGAAAATTTTCTTCTCTTTTGTATATTTGAAGTATTTATATTTTTTTTTAATTTCATTTTAAATTATTTTTTTTAATAAATCATTGAAATTTGGGCTAGGTTGAATTTAGTCTAAAAAATTTTGATATTGGTTCCTAAAGTTTGATAAACTGTTTTACTAAAAAAAAAAAAAAAAGTGATATTTTTTTTAGTACAACAACAATTGAGAGTGGAGGATTTAAACCCATGACCTCTTAGTCATGAGTCATATTTGATATGAGTTATGATTTTGTTGGCAAATGTGATATTTTTTTATATCAAATAAAATACTAAAGTCTTATTTAATAACTATCTAGGTGTTGTTTGATAATTATTTGAATTTTAATTTTTAAATATTAAGTTTATAAATACTATTTCTACCTATACATTTTTATTTGTTTTCTTAACTTATCTTTGTGTAGTTGTTAAAACTTGTTTTTTATTTTTGGAATTTGGTTGAAAATTAAAATGTTATCTTTAAGAAATATGGAAACCATTTTAGAGAAATAGCGAGAAAACAAAAATATTTTTCAAAAACTAAAAACTAAGACTCGTTTGATAACCATTTGATTTTTGAAATTATGCTTGTTTTCTCATAATTTCTCTACAATATTTTCTATCTTTCTTGTGGAAACATTTAAGTATAGCTTATAATCTCTACTTTCACTTATGAGTTTCTTTCTTTTGTGCAAATGTTTTCAAACCTCAAGTTTTGTTTCCAAGAAGGGCATTTGGTCTAGTGGTATGATTCTCGCTTAGGGTGCGAGAGGTCCCGAGTTCAATTCTCGGAATGCCCCATATTCTATTTTAACTTAGGGACTAAAAGAGAACCAAATACAAAATTGAGAGATTAAAAAAGTATTTTGTCAAATAAAAAATAAATTTTAAATAAAATATAATAAAATATTAATAAAATAATTTATTATATATAAAAAAAATAGGTATCACGTCAGCTTTCCGTTAGGGATCAACCATGTAACTAAATGCAAAACTATGCGCTAAATTGTTGAGTTTGAAAAGGAGACTAAATGAAACTAAACACAAAACTGAAGAATAAAAAAGGTATTTTGTTCTAAATTAAAATATTAGTTTTTAAAATTTTATTTTTTATTTTTTATTTTTGAATTTACCTAACAATTCAAATATTTTTGAAAGGAGAAACTGGGAAGAAATAAATACCACTTTCAACCCACACAAAATTAACAACGTAATTGTTACCAAACATGATTATTTATTTATTTATTTATTTTATTACATTACTAAACATGATTTAAATTAATTAATTTTCTAACATCATATAAAATACTATACATGTAATCACAGGTCCTTTCACTATTTAATGATGTCATCCTTTTGTTGATTCCAGAACCATTTAGAAAATCTAAATTTTAAGGACTAAAGTTTGTTTGATAATCATTTTTTTAATTAAGTTTATAAACCTAACTTATACCTAAATGTTTTTGTTATCTACTTGTTTAAAAGCGTTTTCAAAATCTAATTTAAATTTTTTTAAAAAAAATAGTTTTACAAAACTTTATTTTTAAAATTTAACTTAGAATACAAATGAACATTTTAAAAAATGTATTACAAACCAAAAAGAGTTGTTAAGAAGTAAGCACAAATTTTGAAAACCAGATACTAAGGCCCCGTTTGATAACCATTTTGTTTTTGGTTTTTAGTTTTTGAAATTCAAACCTAAAAATACTACTTATACCAATGAGTTTATATGTCTTCTTATCTACTTTGTACCTATATTTTAAAAAACCAAGCCACTTTTGAAAACTTAAAAAAATAGCTTTCAAAAACTTGACTTTGTTTTTAGAATTGGCTAAGAATTCAAATATTTACTTAAGGGAGATGATCTTTATTGTGAAAAATTAGGTGAACATAAGCTTAACTTTCAAAAACTAAAAACCAAAAACAAAATGGTTATCAAACGGGGCCTAAATTTGTTGTTATCAAAATTCAGACATGGGAACTCACTTAATCTTCACGTGACAACAACTGTAATATTTGTATTCAAGGAAAACATAGATGACCTGCAAAGGAAGGAAAACCTGCACACTGGTGTGGTGCTTGCCACACAGGCTCTGATGCTTAAGTTAGAAAGGGAATTCTAGGAGTTTAGCAATTGTCTAGGGAATCAGAACTTACCCCTCTCCTCATTGGAAAAGAGTTTAAATAGACTTCACCTAGGGTTTCTCGCAGATTTTTCATAGGAATTGGACAATCAGGGATCAGATCGAGCCCCCTCGAGGTCATTAGGGTCAGGAGGAGAAGATAGGAAGTCCGTCAAAGAGGATGGGCCCTGGTCGGCTCGACCTCATCCTCGGTTGAGGCCGACCAGGCTTGGGCATTGGTCAAGGCCCATGAAGAGCATAGCCCTGGGCGACTCGGCCTTGGCCTCGACCCACGAAGGACCCCGGGTCGGCTCGATCTCGGCTGGTCAAGGTCGAGGTTGACCAGACTCGGGTCGTGGTCTTGGGCCTACTTCTTCGTTCCTTCTCACAATGGTGGGTCTTGGTCCTGGGCCCGCTCTTTCTCGCAGTGGTCTATGCCTTCAATCGTATTAATCAATATTTACCTTTTTAATCCTCAGCTTCTTTGGTCTATGTGGTTGGTCCTTATGTCCAACTTCATCCTAACAAAACTAAAATGGTAACTTTTAATTTTCATTAACTAATTAAATTTTAAATTCAAATTTCAATAACCAAACCGTATAGTTATCCAAAAATTTCCCAGTCAAAAAATAAGCTAGTTACTAAACATGAATATTTTTTTTAGAAGAGAAAAAAATGGAATAAAGGGGCATGCAACAACATTTCTTTTTCTTATTTACTGATTAATATTTCTCATTTCTCGTTTTTTTTTTTTAACTTCTTAAAACTTTTAAATGTTCAAATTTAGTTTATGTATTCTCAATAAAATCTTAAAATTAATTATAATTATGAGTTTTAAGTTCAATTTTATCTAACTTGATAAAATATAATAATAATTTCTATTTTAGAGAAGACGTAATGTGAATAAAATTTATTGAAAGTATAATGACTAAATTTTGACATTTGAAAATACAAAAGCTAAAATTGAAGAAGTCCACAATATAAAGGACTAAAATAAAACTTTAACCTATTTTTTTATTTATGTTTTAGAAGAAAGAATCAAAAAAAATTGAAACAAGAAATAAAAGCTTGATTTTGTTTATAAAATTTGTATACAATTTTATAAACATTCCTTAAAACAAGAAATTAGCAACATAAATTGTTAGCATTACCAAAACATTACCAAAAAGTCTCTAAATTATAAATCAAATTTCATCATATATATATATATTATATATATTTAAACAAATACTTTTTTGTTAAGTATTAACTTAAGGGCAAAATTGGAAATTTGGGAAAGAATGTTGTTTGAGGGAAGAAGTGCTAGGCTGTCTGAGGGTAGTTGGATGAATGGGGCTGCTCGTGTTTGTGGCTGCACACCAACCAACTTTTTTTTTAGCCAATATAATATTTGTTTTTCTGCTATAAAATTGAGGGGCAAAATCGGTCGCCGAAAATTTTACCAAGATATATAATAATAATAATAATAATAATAATACAAAGAAATTGAGATGAAAATGGAAATTGATATATATATATATAAAGCAAAAAAGGAAAATTAAATAAAGAGAGAAAAGATGGAAAGAAAGTGGGAAAATCCACCAATTTTTTATCAGATTTCATTTCCAATATAAGCCACTATTTATAGGCAATTTGGAGAGCATGATGTGGTTCATTTGGACACCAATCTATGGGTTTTAGACACATGGGAGACACTTCGACTATGGAGGGAGATGCTACTCGGTATGAAAAAATAAGAGGCACATGGAATGGGCATTTACATGTGTTTTGTTTACAATATTTTTCTCTTTTTATTATTATTATTTTTTTGAAAATTTGTTTTTGTATATTTCTATATTTTTAATATTATAAATTTATAAAGTTATATTCATTTTCTTTTTTATATTTTGAATTATTTTTCAATTTTCATCTTAGTATTTTAAAAATTATAGTTTCTTGCCATAACATGTACTTTTGGAACACTTGAGTGAGCTACATGCATTTTTTTTACTCCTGTTCAATTGTTGGCCAATTTTTCCATTTTTTTTAATATAGTAAGTTGTCTCGAACAAGTTTTCATGGTTACTCGACGATAAAATTTGTTGATGAAATAATAATGTCTCACTACATTGTATTTTGTTTTGATTTCTAAGTTTGTACGATTGTTTTGTTTAGGTCTTTAATATTTTTTTTTGGTACTGATAGCAACTAAAGGTTACCTTTATTATTGAAAGGATGATGTGATATTAAAACTTAGTTTTTGTATAAGTTCTATTTCGGGTTTTAAACGTTTATGCTTGTTCTATTTGAGTCTTTGAATTTATAAAATATAAGCTTGTATGTGTTCATTTACTTAATGAAAGGATATTTAATGTTTATACAGTCTAATATTTTGTAGTTATATGTAATCGATAAGACATGTAATCGTTGAGATATCAATTTTTGATATAGAGTTAGATATATACTATATATAATCAATGCAAGGTTATAGAAGATTCAAATACTTTTTTTCTCATTTAGAAATCAAATAAAGATTTATGGACCAAAATAAAATGTGGATGTTGAAATATGTAAATAAAATTAAAACTTACCATTTTCGTTCAATTAGAAATGCATTATGTTTTAATTTAAAGAATTGAAACATGTATACACATCAAATCTTTTATTATTTTTTATTTATTTATTTTTACAATATGGGGTAAAGAATTCAATCTCCTGAAAAAAAAATTGAGAGGGCAATGGAAATGTTTGAAGTTCTATAAATATTATTCTAAAAAAACGGGCATTTTTTTTAATATTACAAGTTGTTAAACTATTTTTAAAAATATTGCAAGGTCGTCTCTTGAAGAGACGACCTTGTCCACGCGGTCTAAGGTCGTCTCTTAAGAGACGACCTTGGTATATCTGGAGCAAGGTCGTCTCAAGAGACGACCTTTGCGCACGTAGGCGAAGGTTCTCTTTATACCAAAAAGGGAGAGAGAGACAGAGAGAGAGAGAAGGAAAAAGATGTTCTTCAAAATGTGGGTTGGGTATAACCTTCAACTGTGAGAAATCAAAAAAAAAAAAAAATGACCTATGCGCACGTATGCGCACGTAGGCGACCTATGCGCACGTAGGCGAAGTCGTCTCTTCAAGAGACGACCTTCACAGAATGGTATTTTTTTTTCCTTCTTCTTCTTATTCTTCCTTTCTTCTATTTCTTATTTTTCTTCTTCTAGCAAAGTACATTTGGTAATCATTTATTTCTTATTCTTCTTCTTCTATTTCTTATTTGTTAATCTTATAGAAATGGCTTATATTTATAAGAAGATTAACAAATAATCACTTATTTCGTTTGAAACTAAATTTACTTTACCAAAGTACTTTGATATTATTTTCAAATAAAAAATTAACAAATTGCCTGAAAATAAACTTAATAATAATCAGGAGAAATTGACAAGCATCCGTACGTAATTAAAAGTTAAAGTTTACAAATTGGTTACAAAAATTCATATTCAGTGTGTGCCACAAGGTGGACGTCGTCTATTACGAGGGGGTTGTCGACGACGACCCCTCGGGGCTTCCTCCTGTTGCACCGGTGGTTCATCTAATTCTTCCTCATGTGAAGATGGATCATCATCATCATCTCGGCCACGAACCACGCCATGCGATGATGAGGGGCCTGCCTCAGAATCATGTGTGCCAGGAGTATGAATATATCTCGTACCAGGTGTGGGGATCATCATCATCGAGGTGGAGATAAGTTGTCCAACATCAAAAGAATATGCCCCGACATTGGGGTCAACCTCATCCGACACAGGTATGGGCAGCTCCTCTTCTTCAATATCCTCCTGTTGAACATGTCTTCTATGTCGAGGACCAGGAGGAGGAGCAGTAGGAATGTTGTACATGTTATGTAGATTATCTAAATTATTTTCTCCAACATCACACAGATTCAGTATCTGCATATTCTCCGTGAGATTTCGAATCTGTCTAAAGCATGATCTCTTCAATTTTGAAGGGAAAAAATAGTCAATATTTATTGAAAATTTAAAATAGATATATTTAAAAAATAAATGCAATTCTTACCGCTTGCCCATATGATGCTCCTTCAGCAGTGATGAAACGCCTTGTAATGCTCAAATACCAATTTGCATAGTCTAGAGTGGTATCTCCGAATGCATCAACTGGTGGAGCTTCCGCTATGTGTTGTCTGCGCAAATGCCACTGCTCCACATAGGGTGTCAACACGTACGCCCAATCTTGATGTCGAAGGTCGATAGCATGCAGGTTTGGGTCGGTATTGCACACGTCTGGGATACACTGTTTCATCCCAAATTGTCTCATCACTCGATTGGGTAAGTGTCATTCTATAATATGGAAGCATACGAGTGGAGTTACCGAACGCCACATGTCATGACCATTTCTACAATATTGTGGTAATGTGTCTATGACATTGTTGTATGGCTCCCAAATCATCCGAGAATACCAATATTTAGTTTATTAGTGACTTATAACATAAAAGAAAAGAAATTCAAGTATGTCATTCGCATTACAAATTGGGTCTAAGAAGATCAAACATATATCTCATATTATCCGATCACATGAGTGGATGATCCCAGAACACAAAATTGGTCTCTCCACCTACAAATTTAAAATTTGTCATTAAAATCTAAATTTCAACATTTTAAATTATAAAAAGTAAAATTTGAAAACCATACCGAGCACCAAGTGGTCGCCCACTAATGCGAAGCAAGATTCATACGTCGACGAGAGGAGCCATCGTGGGAAATCGCTCCCCCGACCCCACATTGAAGAAGTATTATAGGTCCTAAGCAATATCACGTGCATCCAACCGATCGGCATTACACAATTGTCTCAGATAACCATGCCAAAAAGGCCCCACCCCATGAATATCTTCCAAAGAATCTCAAGTCTCGTAGGAGTGGGAGAAACATTAAATGAACTTTATCCCCGTGTTTATCGCAAAAGAGACTTCCTCCAAATAGTCGCAAATATATATGCTCGAGCATACCTCGCTACAAAGAACATCATCGGCATCATCGTTCAACCACGAAACTGGGCTGCTAACCAAGGTAAGCTCAACTTGGAGCCCTTAATGTGGTTGTCCTGTGGAGTCACCCCGAGCAATTCAACACACGTCTGTTTCCAATTATAGCTCATAGGTCCAGTACGAGGTTCACCATCCACTGGTAAACCTAGTAAAACTGCAACATCTTCTAGAGTGACAGTACATTCTCCTCCAGGCACATGAAATGTGTGAGTTTCTGGCTTTCACCTTTCCACTAATGCAGTTATATAGTGCCAGTCCAATTGAATAAACCCTAACCTGGCCACTCCCTCCAATCCTACACTACGAAGGTGGGGTAAAATTAGGCGATGTAATGGGATAGTGCGACCAACCACTGTTTCCTTCCGCCTACAGTGTAGCTCGCCTACATTTGGATCTTGCCAGATAAGCTGTGATCGATGAGATTTTTGTGCGTATAAAACTGATGTGTCAATTGGTCCTGGATTAATATCCATGATCTAAAGAAAAATAAGTACATTAATATTTAGTAACAGATAAAATATTAAATTCAATGCATATAAAATACAAGTGATAAATGATAATCAAACATTTAAACATTCTCGTTTACAATCCATGATGCATACAATTAAAGAAACATCATCATTCAAATACAAAATTATCCCATAAACTCAAAATTACAAATTTTCCTAAGGTGCCTCTCTTTGTCTGGATGGACAACTCCTTCGATTGTGACCCAATTGGTTACATAAGCCACATCGTTGTTGAGCACTAGGTTCTCTCCAATTCATCTCATTGTGGTATCGAGAACTCTTGGGTCTACCAGCTTCTCTCAACAATTTTGGGTCAGCATATAAAACGAGCATATTGGTAGGCTCTATCTAATAGTCTTCGTGTGAGATTGGTTGAAACTGAGGTGAGTAACATTCAACGTAGGTTGAAAGTTTATAGGTGTCCTCAATAAAACTTTCGAAATTCAACTTCAAGTGTGAGCAAATCGCCATGAAATGTGAACATGGAATTCCATAAGATTGCCACTTATTGCATGAACAATAATGAACAACCCTATCTCCTTCTCGAGTTAAATTCGAGTTTGAATATTTCCTCCTTGGAATTGAAATAATGTAACCTGGGCCACACATGGAACACTCCGTTTTCTCGATCGTAGTCCACTATATCATGTTTCGTAGATCTTGATGCCCACCTCACAATTTTATCAGTGCATACCTAATAAGGAGTGAGTTCAAGTTGGTGAGTATATTGAACATAGGTTATTGTGACTAGCATGAAAAAAAGTTGTAATATTACCTCGTATATTTCGATTGTTGTGTCAACTCAATCCTCGTTTCAGCTCTCCTCTTTTCAAAATATTGTACACATCTATAGAATATAAGTTGAGCGAGAGCAGTGATTGGCAACATGCGACCACCTTTAAGGACTCCATTTATGCTCTCTGACAGATTAGTTGTCATCCACTCATACCTAAAACCTCCATCATGAGATTGGGTCCATTTATCAACACCAATGTTGTTGAAAAAGTTCATACAAGAACTATTTATGGCTTTTATCTCCTTAACACATTTGTTGTACTTACGAATTTGGTGTTGACATCCAGCACGATATACCATGTCTTTCAACTTCTGAGACTTATATTTATTGTTGAAATTACTAGCAATATGTCGTAAGCAAAATCGATGATGACATTTGTCATTCGCCCAACCATTCTGTGGAGTATTAACAGCAGAAATTATCCCACCATGTCGATCCGATATTAAACATATCTCTTCATGTGCACAAATTTGTCTTAGATGTTTAAAAAACCAACCCCATGTTTCACGACATTCCTCATCTACAACAACAAATGCAAGAGGAAGCAATTTTCCATTGGAATCTACAAATAGCTTGCAATTAATAACTTACCTCTATACTTGCTTGCCATACAAATGAGTGTCATCGATTTGGATGATGGGTCTACATTTTTGAAAGCCTCTATACAAGGGACGAAAGCCCAAAAAGACAGGATGTGAGTATAGCATGACCTGCACTTCCATAAAACTTTACTTTCCACTCCACACGTGTACCTGGATTTGTTTGCTTAATCATGTACATCCATTTTGGTAGGAGCTTATAAGAATCATCCCAATCACCAAATACTTTGGCCAAAGCCTTTTTTTTCCCATCCCACACCCTACCGTAAGGCACGTGGTAACCAAACTTTTCTTTTATTTCAATCTGTAGTTTGGATACACGAATTGAGAGGTTATTTTTTACCGTTTCACAAAATTCAATTGCAATCATCGAAGAATCGAGTTGCACATGACTTTGATTGATCTCTGAATAAAAACAAGTATGTTGCTCAACGTACTTGGTAATTTCAAAAAATCCATGAGACCTTTTCTTCGAGGCACGAAGTCGCCATATACACCAATCTTCCCACTTTTTACATCGTACCGCCCACTTCGTAGGTGTTGATTCCACAACCTCATATGGTGCATGATACTTAATAGCAAAACATTTTACTATATGCTGGAGGATTTCTTTATTGTTGCATACTAAACCCGTATACAATTTGTTCCCTTCAACAACTACTGGTTCTTGGATAGGATCATGTTCGGTAGTGTTATCTAATACATTGTTATCCAACTCATTAAATGTGTTTGAAGGAATGTCATGTACACTATTCTCAAAATTCAACTCTTCAAATTCATCATCTGTTTCAGTTCTAAACTCTTTATATGTATTATTTGTAACCATATCTTCATCATCACACGGTGTACCAACTATTTGAGGATCTGGGTCAAGACATTGGCTGGATTCAACACCTAGGCTAGGATCAACAGATTGAATAGGCGTTTCTTCAAAGTTTTGTACATTCACATTCATCCTTCTTACATTGATATATAAATGTACTAAATTTGGGATTGACATCGCAATTGAGAACATTAAGTTCATTGCTTGATAGTTAGGGATTGATATTGTCATAAACTTTACTGATCCAGATAGCGTTAGTTCAGGGTGTCTATAAACTATGTCAATATGATTTGCCCTCACATCTACACCAAGTGACATGCCTATCATTTCCAGGAACTGTTCAAAGGCTATTCCACTATTCACATTCAGAGAAAAACCACCACATGCTGGTTGGTCATAATCTACATCATGTACCCCATCAATCATAGACTCATTCGTATGCAAAACAAATCCCACTGATTTATCTCCCATTTTCTATTAAAAATAAATTAACCATATATAATTAGAATTAAATTTTTTATAATCTATTACTTAATCCTCTACAATCAAAATAAGTAATAAATCTAAAAAAAAACATTTAATAACCTAATATGCATCTATTAAAAAACATTTAAAAACCTAATATGCATCTATTAAAAATAAGTAACAAATCTAAAATGCATCTAAACAAAATAAAAATAATTAATAAACCTAATATGTATCGATTAAAAAACGTCAAAATAATAAACAGATCTAAAATGTATCTAAAAAAATAAAAATAATTAATAAATCTAAAAAAAAAGCATTTAAAAACCTAATATGCATCTATTAAAGAATATTTAAAAACCTAACATGAATCTATTAAAAATAAGTAGCAAATCTAAAATGCATCTAAAAAAATAAAAATATTAATAAATCTAAAATTAAAATAATTTACGATGAATCTACAACAAATCAAAATAATTATCAAATGTAAAATGCATTTACAAAAATCTCAAATGCATCTACAATTAAAAAACATATAAAGTTACAATAAAAAAATAAAAAACAACTTACATTGTGAAAAAATGGTGAATAGCTTCCTTCCTCCAAAAACGACAAAAATGGTGTACGAAACCTTCAATATTCCTTCAAAAACGACAAAAAGAGTGTTAGTTCTTTCAAATGCGACAAAAAAATCTAAAATGGAGAAGAAAAAAAATGAAGGAGTAAATTAATTGAATTTTTACCTAAAATGGAGAAGAAAAAAATGAAGGAGTTAAGAGAGAAAATGAAAAAAGAAGAGAGTAAATGAGAGAAAGTAAAAAAGAAGAAAGTGAGAATGGAGAGGGAGAGAAGAAGAAGGTGAGAATGGAGAGAAGAAGAAAGTGAAAATGGAGAGAAAGTGAAAATGGAGAGGGAGAGGGTGGAAATTTGAAGCGTTCTGTGAAGGTCGTTTCATTAAACTTACGTTGGAAATTGTTTTCGTAAGAAGGTGAGACGACCTTCATTAAAATTTTAAAAAAAAACGAAACGGCCTTGCTCCAGATATACCAAGGTCGTCTCTTGACCTTAGACCGCGTGGACAAGGTCGTCTCTGACCTTGCAATATTTTTAAAAATAGTTTAAAAACTACCATATTTTTAAAAATAGTTTAAAAATTTGTAATACTAAAAAAAATGCCCCTAAAAAAACATAGTAACTTGATGTCCAAGAAAATTTAGGATTCATTTGAAAATCATTTGGTTTTTTAAAATTATGCTAGTTTTTTCACAATTTTCCTTTATTTTCTCTACAGTGATTTCCATTTTTCTTAAGGTACCATCTAAGTTTCTAACCAAATTTCAAAGCACAAAAACAAGTTTTTGAAAACTATTTTTTTTATTTTATAAAACTTAGTTTAGTTTTTGAAAACATAGGTACAAAGTACATAAAAAAAACATAGAAACTCAT
Source organism: Trichosanthes cucumerina (assembly GCA_036507285.1). Taxonomy (NCBI): domain Eukaryota; kingdom Viridiplantae; phylum Streptophyta; class Magnoliopsida; order Cucurbitales; family Cucurbitaceae; genus Trichosanthes; species Trichosanthes cucumerina. The sequence goes on along the minus strand of CM071840.1, from coordinate 71,209,402 downwards.
TGGTAGTAGTATTTTTAGGCTTAATTTTCAAAAATTAAAAACAAAAAACCAAATGATTATCAAACGAGACCTTAACTATCACTATTTGTAAGATCGAGTAAGACTTGGACCTAATATGGGTTTTTAAAAATCTTCGATAAGTTATCTCCCACGACGAACAACAATTTGTCACAACTGCAATAAAAAGAAATATAATAAATTCACTGAACATTTTCAATAAACTATTTTAAGTATCTGCGACACTCGAGTTCAGGAGAGGCACATGAATGAACTGAAACCACATCTTAATGAGAGATCTTGAGGATATGAACCTTCCTTTTCAAGTGGTTCAATCATAAGAACTTTAAAGCTAGCATGTTTAGCTTGGAACAATTTTATGTTGGGTGACCTCCCAAAATTTTTTCCAGGGAGCATGTGAGTGAAGACAAAAGCATGTTGTAAGGACCTATGTTGGTTTGTGAGGAAAATCTTCACTCTCGCTAGTAGCTTAAAACTAGTATGGTGACGTGGTTGAATCGCAGGAGATGTAGGAGAATGTTGAGGCCATCAAGTGTCGAATCTAAATTTTGAATCTTAATCTAAATCTTGGGTCTGAGGCGTTACAATAACTAAACTATTACGATTGATTTATTATATCAACATTACTTTGTTTCTAACTGAGTGTCGGAGCTTTGCTCCCCTATATCCCAGGGCACCCGCACCTGCCTCAAGGCCCGAACCCAAGAGACATCAAAGGTTTTTATTTATTAAGCTTACCTAAGGGCTCATACTTGAGACTTCTAAGCCAGTATGTCCAAAATAATGTTAATATGACCAAAAGAGCCCAAGCCCTTACCAACGGGACTGCCCCTTGGGGGCTATTATATCATCATTCCCCGATTGTTCGACTCTACCCAAACTTAGATCTACCTCTACCCAAGGAACGGTCCGTTTGGTAAGGGCTTGGAATCTCCTAAATCTTAATCTGTTATTAAATAGCATTTTGACTTATTGTCCCAATAAACCCTAACTAGAAACTATGGTGGCTATGACTCTTAGTGTTGTAATCCTACCAACTTTGAAAACCCTAAAGCATCATTCTAAGTTCCATACTCAAAATAGAAAACAGAAAAAAAGTATTCTTAACCTAATCACACACTTCTTGCTATTCTTAATTAAGTATTTGTTTCTTGGAAAAATATGATTCTCTTTTCTAAAATTTAGATATGACAAAAGATTAGTTATGCAACTAGGTTTAAAGTTAGAATTTTGAACCTTTAAATTCAAGGTAAAAGAAGCATCACTTCAGAGATTTAAAATAGGTGCACATATTTTTGACAAGTTGCAACTTAATTTGTTTGCTCTTCATTATTTCTTTTTTTAAAAAAAAAATATTGAAATCTATCTATACTAACTTCACTTTTATTTTTTATTTTAAGAAAGTAAATTGGGAGGAAAAAAATTGACATGTCAATGAAGGTTGTCAGAACATTTTTTAGCAAAATAGAGCTACAGTTTTTCCCTTTCCCATTTCCATTTTACCGAACAAACAAAGAATTTATCATTTTAAAAAAAAAACCACTTTTACCTCTAAACTTGACAAGTTATATCAACTTTCATCCTAAATTTTCAATTTCATCCATTTAGACCCTAAACTTAGATAAGTGTTACAATTTTTAACCTCAGTTCAAATTTTGCTAATTTACCAACTAATTTTAATAAATAATAATGTAAAAAAAAAACCTCACTAATTCAACAAAAAACACAAGTTTTTGTCCAAAATTAAATTTGATTAATACACAAAATAGACCACAATTTACTCAATCAAAACTTACAAGTTTCAGTAATGAAGAATATTGGCTCTAATGTTGTATTTGTCTAAATCCTATCCATTGGATACCAAATATATATTTTATAATTCATTGGACGCATGTGAATATTTTTTTCACTAATTTCTCACACGAAAGCTTACCATGAGGTATAAATTGCAACATTTTAAAGTTTAAGACAAAAAGTGCAACACTTACCAATGTTTAAGACGCAATTTGATACAACAATTGAAAGCACGCTAGAATCGGAAATGTTTTTTTATCTCATACTACTCTTTCGATACATAACTACAAAACTTCCATATAAATTCAAATCATAATTTCAATGGATAAACAACTTCATAAACAAGCCTATTACTCTCATATGAAGCAACGGAGCATAAGATGGTTAGCTTCCATGAAAGAATCTGTTTCTGATAAGATTTTCAGAATCTTACCTTTGATTTCTCAGTTGAACGCTTGGTAATTTTTAGAACAAATCCTACCTTTTAGAGCACATTCTGATATCTCTCCTGTAATTGGTTAGTGATGCAGAGAGAGAGATTCCCATTGCCAGCTTATGGCCCTCCTAATGGAACGATATCTGCTGCTGCCCCTGCACAACCACCACCATTAATGCAAATCCACCTGCCAACTAAGAATGCTTATTAGTTTCGTATATGAAAATGTTCTCTTTCCACCAAAAAAGGAGAGAGAGAGAGAGAAAAAAGGAAAAAAGATGTTCTTCAAAATGTGGGTTGGGTATAACCTTCAACAGTGAGAAATCAAAAAAAAAATCACCAAAATTCTATTTCAAGTCTATGGGTTGTTTGGGAATGGGAGTTTAAAAACAATGAAGGCACACTTGCATCTGGTAAAAAAAACATTAAAAAAAAGGTTGAAGATCACAAATTTAGTCTCTGAACTTTTAGGTTTGTGTCAATAGATTCCTAACGTCTTTCAATTTTATGACTAATAAGTCCCTTAACTTTAAATATGTCTATAAGTCCCTAAGCTTGCGATTTTGTCTAATAAGTTTCTAGATTTTCAATTTCGTGTCTCATAAGTCTTAGATCTATTCGACATTGTTTAAAATTCATGAATATTGGACACAAAATTTAAATTTTAATGTCTAATAGGTTCGCTGATTTTTTAAAGAGGTTGAAAATGTCAATGACCTGTTAAGCACAAAATTCAAAGTTTAAGAACCTTATTTGACATTTTTAAAGTTGGACCTAATAGACATAAAATTAATGAAAGTTCAGGGATTAAACTTGTAGTTTGTTTTTTTATATAACCGAGAGTCGGAGCTTTGCGCCCCTATACCTGGGGCACCCGCGCCCACTCCAAGGTATGGACTAGGAAGACATCAAGGTTTTAAACTTAATTTTGAAAAGAGGGTCTAGCAAACAAACAGGCAAAGACATTATTTCTTAGTTTCAAACCTTCATCATTATGTACAGCCATGGGGCATTTTATGCAGACTGAGGATAGACGGATTTAACATTACAGAAACCAGGATGGCTGCTTAAATGGCAGCATATTCTGACATGAGATTGTTATGATTGTAGCCTAAAATTAGTAAGGTGTCCTTTCAAATAGAAGCTGCAAAGCAACTGCCAGGTCACTATTTGTGTTGCTATGTGGTGTAATAATATTCCAGGCAGCTGATTGACATAAAAATATGCCAAGATTTTTTAAGAAGATTCTCTGCTGTACAAGTTGACAAAACAAGGAGATGGACATGGGTTTAATACACAAATCAACAGGTACATTTATAAACATTTGGATGATGATAGGTACGTCAAGAAAAATTGCAAACAAAAATGAAAATTGGTAGAAATTGTTTGAATTATTAAAAAAAGAATCAAGATTTGTATGATTAAATAAAATTACATTTTTTATGGTACTTATGACTAGAACTAAAATTTAAATATATACGAGTATTGATTAAGTATTGACGTAATCTGTTGTTAAAGCTATTACGGAAAATAATTGGAAAGTAAGATGATAATCTAAACAAAAAAATACAGTCAAGGGGAAAAATATATAGCAAAAAACAACTTATTGCCTAAACTATATTGAAAATAAATTAAGATACTGATTTTTCACAAACTTTCATGGATAACGTTGATATCTATACTCTATAGTTTTATGGGAAAAAAAAGTTACTCTCCCATTATCAATATCCATAACTTATATTTATGGATATACGGTTACCACAGATTATATGTGGATTTGATGCAGGAAACCTTTTTTCTGCAACTAATTAGGAGTATAACACAGTTTGTTTCCTTCCATTGTCTTTTATCCTTCATTGTCAATATACTAGATTAAGAAGCTAAGCTTTAACAACTACATGCAGATCAGAATCTTGTACAAGGAAACAGAATAATGGCAACAGAATGGAATAATTGTAAACTTACAATTAAACAGATGGCGATAAAGTCATTGAAGGTATTTGTATCCCTGGCCTTGAGGTCCACCCCTTGCGGTTTCTATATTCATTTATAGCCTGCAATCGCTTCCTCTCTTGAGAAGCAACTTGTGCAGATTTAAACGCCTATATGAAACACAAAGAGGAAGCAATAGACAAACAACATAAATTGCCAAGCACTCAAATGGGAGTGTTCATTTATCATTTAACATTTAACTTGACCATAAACAATTAGATGTTACCTTCGGAACTGCAAGTAACTTCAGTGGAGCCTCAACCACGTCTCCAAATTTGATTTTTTCATGTCTGGGGAAGTCTAGATCCTCCTCTGTCTTAGCTTTTTTATGTTTATTTTTCTTTGCCTCCTGATATCTATTTAGAAATAAATGTAATGGCATATCTGTTAAAAAAGGAAACAAATGCTTCCCAGTCCAACAAGTTTCTACAATAAACCTACCATAACATGGTACATGACAAATTGAATTATCAAAGATAAATCACTGAATTGGAATGGGTGGTTCAATGTATGCTTTCTAAATCTTGCATTATCACATCTGTAATTATCACCGTTAAAGTACTGAATATAGGTAAACAAAAAATTGAATACAGAACCACACTGTCCATTCAGATTTCAAATTAAAGAATTATTAAATAAACATCACGAGGCTCAACTATAGGATTTAAGAGTAACGTAAATCTGTGATAATTGAATAACCAAAGGATTTGGGTATACTTTTAGTAGAAAACCATTAGAAACCTGGTTGAAACATTGGAACTGAAAATTTTAGAGTTCCCTGTCATCTCTCTCATTTAATACCAAATTAGTTGTTCTTCTCCTTATACAGAGATCTCTCTTCTCCCTTGCCCTCCTAACTATCATCCTCTTTATCATGGCTGCCGCTGGCGTCCCCATAAATAACTCCAAGATGTTAGGAACTTAGGACAAAGACCCTTTAATGCATCCGAGCTCTATTCCATTCACCATGCCTCTTATTCCATAAGTCAAACGTGCATGCATCCAAAGTTTCCCCTTGTCCTCAAGATGTAAACAAACTAACGTTGAACATGGCCAAAAGCCTCCAAGGTTGCTTAGACAGGGATCCCCTTCCAATTTAACAAAACCACAAGTTTGTAAAAGAGTATAATGTGGGAAGGCCAAACACTTGGCACATATATCAATTCCACGACCAAATCTAGATCCTTTATAACTTGACGGATTATGTCCACACGCAGTTGAAATAGATGACCAACATTGGTCCAAGATGAGAGTTGAGGGATATAACACATAGACCTATGGACGCCAAGGGAGGAAATTTCAATTAACAAGCCACAAAAACAAATCTTCATTCAATACAATGTGGTATAGCTCATAGAAGCACGGTGCTGATTTCTCAAAGCAATAGCATATCAATGAATATTGGCAAGAGGGCCTAAACAGAAGGAAAACAAGGTCATCCGATTTCAAGGTTTCTCCTATGATGATAAACCACAACATTTCACTTTTCATTCCCCAACCGAACCAAGCATGATCTGCATTTAGTAACTCACGGCCTTCAGATTTCAATCTTCACTTCAATCTGCTTCCATTTCGCTGACTTCTTCTCTTCTCCATCCTTTCTTTGATATTGCCAACAATTCCTCAGATTGGATGTTGGTTGATTGACTTCCGTTTGCAAGCATGCAGGATCCTTTCAATGTATTTAGATAGTTTCTTCTCATGTTTCCCCTTAATTTTGATTTCAATGCCTCAAATCCCTCCAATATGAGGGCTGTAATTACATTTTCCATTCCATCCGGAATATTTTTACTTCTAGTAATATTTTCATTTTCCTACGTTCAAGATCCATTCCCAAGGTCGAACTGCTCTGGTACTAAAATTGATAGATCAATAGAATAAAAATATTATTGAACACTGGAAGAAAATAGTAGAATGTTCAGAAAGACCTCTTTATAAAACTCAGGCCTAAACAACAAAACAATTGTTTCTTTCATCCCCTCCCTACTATACACTTAAATCCGAATAACCTTAATAATATTCTAACACCAGCCCCTAAGAAGCACGGGTACAAACATGGGACAAGGATACGGACAAGATAGGACACAGCGACACATCAATCTCAAAAAAAACTAGGACACGGACACATTGGGGAAACGATCTTTCTTTATAGGATACATGTAAATTTAACATAAAAATACTAAATGTACTCCATTAAAAAGCATAAAATGTCAAATCAATTGAGATTTGAGAATAATACAACAAAACAAAACACATTAACCATACCAACATTCAACAAAGTTACAAAACAAAGTTCCCAATACAAGAGTAGAGAAATACAAAAGAGGAAATGGAAAACAGTTTTCCATACAAAACAAAGTTCCCAAGTCCCAATCATCTTCCATATTAGAGGAGGATTAGTCTATAGAAGGATTTGATGATTGACAGTGGCTAGAGGTGGAAGATCCTTCCTAATAAAGTTATAATTTTATTGAATGGTACTGTTAGGAATTCTCATATAATTTGATACTAATTTAATTTTACATATACATACTTCTAAATTTAGTTTAATTTTTATAGGAAGTAAAAAAACATATTTTCAATTTGAGAATAGTAAACAGTCGACAGGAAGACTAACGGTAGTGGCAAACAAGGAACACCGGTGAGTGGGTGTTGACTGCGAAGGGCTTGGCGGCAAGTGGCAAGAGTGTGGTGACGAGTGTTCTTCTTCGTGCGAAGGGGTGAATCTCATTCGCGATTTTAGGGTAATAAAAGTTTTATTTTTTTCATTTCATTTTAGACTTTTAGTACTTTCTGTTTTTTTAAAAAAAAAATAAAATCTTACTTTGGGCCTGGTTTTACTTGGACCCATAAAGGATCCAACCTCAAGATAAGAAGGCTGGGTCCATTTTTTTTATTAAAATGTTTCCAGAGTGTCTGCAGCTTGTCTCTGGAGTGTACGAAATTATTATATAAAAAAAAGAAACGTAAAATAGCATATTGGACAGGTGCTCGGACGTATCCGTGTCCAACATTGACACGCAGCCTAAAATGAAGTGTCCATGCTTCGTAGACCAACCCTAATGGTCAAACTGTCAAAGCACTCACAAGAGCTGCAACAACCATGGTTGGTTGCTCGAGTGCTACCAACCCTCTAATCTCTTTATGTAGGCCTCAGATAAATCTTTTTATCTTCCTTGTCGTGGTGTCGACCAAATCAGAGGAAAGCAAAGCAGTTCAATAAACCTTCTTTCATATTGCGCTATTGGCATGCTCCCTTGGGTGAGTAGCAAGAATTCCACCTCCTTATTGTCTTTCACAGCATCTGGAAGGTAATGATCATATAATACTTCCTTAAATCCACCCAAGTGAATGCCTTATTTGTGTGGTTTTCTAATGGTTGCACTAGTCTCCACAAAAAGCATGCGTCGTCTCTAAGCATGAAGATCGTTCCTCTAACTTTTTGTTGATCAACAAAACCTAAATACTCAAACGAGCCTCTAGTTCTGTAATCCATTCCTCCACCGTCATTGCCTCGTCATATTGGCCATCGAAAGAAAGGAATCCTAATCGCCTAAAGTCCTTGATGGATTGAGTTTCATTATTGGAAGCATAAGCTCGATTGAAGTTGTGAGGTAGCGTGTTGTTATGATGAGTCATGCTATCAAATAAGGTCTGCAATTCTTCCACCGTAAATGTCTCCTAAGGCATCGTAGGAAGAACAGGGGGAACTATAATAGGTTGTAAGTTAAACCTTTAGTCAAGAGTGTTTGCTCAACTACTCACACCATGCACGCTAAAAGTTATTGTCCTCCCTCACAATATAACATTCGAAACAATTTGTCCACTCAAGTCTAATATTATAGCCAAAATAAGCCCACATACCTAGTGATGGAGAGGAGATAGAGAGAGACCATTAACACTGAACAACCTAGTTACTAGACTAGTCTATAGGACTAACTTCACTCTGATACCAAATATAATGCCCCAAATTTTCAACTCATTCATTGGAACATTATTAGACAACTCTAAATATCTATCCATAACTTAACACACTACCCAAACCTCACCAAGCAAAAGGAACTTAAAGTAACTTTATTTAGACCTCAAATCAACTAATTCCCAACAACTAATCAACTTAATCAATCTTCTTGCATTATGACTTCGCCAGGAGGGGATGGAATTACTTGTTTAACATCTTTGACAGAAATGCTCTTTGGGTGGAAGATGAAAAGGAAAGCTAGACCCTTTGGAGCTTTGTCTCGAGAGCTTTCCTTTGAAGTTGTTGGTTAGAAAGGAACAAAAGGTTGTTTAAAGAAAATTTCTCTGATTTCAAGAATATTTTTTGCTAATATACAGTTTCATGACTCTTGGTGGTGTCTTAACTATAGCAAATTCTTTTGTAACTATCCAGTTTCGTTGCTTTTGGACAACTGGAAGATTTTTTTGTAAGTAGCTGTGAGACCTGAAATTATACACACTTACCAGAGAAAGGATAAAAAAGGGAAAGAGTGATGTGTGGGCCAGTAATTCTGTTATAAAAGTGGGTGGTTAGTGGGATCGTGTCTGGCTGTACGGTCTTTGGTGGGGAAAAGGGTTTTTGTAGGGGTTTCGAGGAAGGGTGTTGGCATCTTGTCATTTTGGGGTGTGTCTTAGAGAGTAGAGGTCTCTGAGGATTAGGAGAGTGTGGCCCTCTCGAATGGTCTTGTTGCTTGTTTGTTGAACTCTGTTGTTCTTGAGTGGAAGAAGTTATCATCTAAATGAATAACCTACTGTTCATTGAAGAACTATCAATGAAACAGTAGCCTTCTTCTTGATATTCCAGTGTTCTTGTGTGCTGTGGAGTTCTCTTTTGCAGGTTAGGTTGAAGAATCCTAACAGTAGCCTACTATGTGAGGGGGCTTCCTCTACCCCCCGCCCTTAAGTTGTATCCTCTTGGGCTTGCTTCAAACACACATTAAAAAAAAACTAAATCAATGAATAAAATTCATCTAAATACAAAAAAAAATTAAAAATAATTTTTACCAAACAAGGAGTGATCTCAGTCTAGAAAAGATTAAAACTGGACCAAGAATAATAAATACGAACCTATCCAGTCACCAAAAAGAAACCAACTAAAATCATTTTCTTTTAAACAAAGACCTATATTATAAGTAGAAATCACAAAAGATAAATAAATTAATAAAGTCTACTACCGCCCAGAAACCTTCTTTTAAAGAAGGTTCTATACTCAAATAAAAGACAAAAGTTAAAACTAATCGAGTGGACTATTCCAAACTAAACATCACAGTGAAGTCTATGGTCTCCGCAATTCATATTAGGTTCTATCTAAAATAGAAAACAAAAGGTAAAACTAATCAAGTGGACTAGTCCAAAGTCCAAACTAACCATCACAGTGAAGTCTATGGTCTCCTCAACTCTTATTTAGAACATTACAATTTCTGGACACTTCCCTTCATCATTTAAACAATTCATTCAAAACCTATTTATTTTATTTCCATTTATTGATAAAAGAAAAATGAACAAGTCATCTCAATATTAAAAAAGCATACGACCTCGTAAAGCATAAGGAAACAAAATTCTTGTGGTGCGGTGAAATGCTTACTTTTTCCGGCGTTCCCGTCTCTTTAAACGTCGATTTGAATCCTCCAACGAGTCTTCAAAACGAAGGTCAGTAACCTGCTTTCTCTTTCGTTTTTTGTTTTTCTTCTTCTCACTAGACTTGCTTTGCACGTTATCATCACTACCTGTAAGCTGAGGCATTTGTAAATTCTCACCATTACCCTTGCTCTCCCCGTCAGATCTTCCCAGAGCATCCTTTGGATGGGGTTTCTGTATAGAAAGTGAAAGTCAAACTACAGATGAGTAACAGAAATTAAGGGCATCAATGCCTGTATCATGCTCTCCCAGCAGGAAAACTCAAATGAACTTAATACAAGCATTTTTGCATCCCCATTCAGGGGGAGTAAACTTAATTTCGTGATCATGCCTGATAAAATAACAGAATAAACCCTTACTAACCAACAGAAACTACTAATGGACATCTTCTGCTCAAACGCCAAACCAGATACGCAATATGACAAGGGCGACCAAAGAAGAAGATGATGAAACAAAAAATCTTATGATGTTTAGTGATAATTAATCTCAAATTTCTTGCACCCAAGTTATAATAATAAGCTTGACCTTCGTCGCCTAGTCCAGTATAAGCCCCAACTCTTAGACAAATAATTCAAATAAAACCCGATAATTGCAAACATACTAATCTGAGACGGTGAAGAATTAAAGAAAATATCAACTACCTTCTCAGTATTAACGGCTTCTCTCTTGCGCTTTCGCTGAATATCCTCCAAGACCTTCTCAGACTCTGAGAACCCGAGGACAGGAGATTACAGCATGGAATTAAATAAACTCATTGACAAACAAATAAACGCGAGGAAACAATTAAGCAAACCTTGAGGTCGAGAGGGAGCGAAGGACATTAACTTGCGGAGTTTGGAAGGTAGAGCATCCCCTTTGGAAGTGTCCGGCGGCGGTGGGAGACGATCGTAACCTCCATGTGCGGCTCTGTAATTCCGCTCTCTCCTCCTCATTCCTTTGCCTCCCATCTCTCTGGAATGAAATTTGCAGCGTACGTCGGAGTTGGAAGACGGAGTATAGCCTCAAGCGCCGCCGCCGACGACGAGGAACTCGGTTGGGGGTTTTGGCTTTGGCGAGTTTTGGTGCCGATCAGACGGTCCCTTATGATTTCGATTGTGTTTTATGAAAAAAAATTATAAAAATTAAAAAAAAAATAAAATTAGGTTTACAGCAACAAAATCAATTGAAATAATTTCTCAAAAAAAAAAACATGGAAATAAAATAAGGTTAGATTATACGAATTACCCCCCCCAGTCTCAATAATCCTTCTAAATTTTTAAACAAACGTGATTATGGTGTTTAGCTCATGGTTTTGGGTTAGGGTAGTTTTTTGTTCCAAACCTAAAATCATGTTTGGTACAAGGAGTTAGGGTTTTGAAATACAACTCTAATAGGTTTTGAAACACAACTTCATGGATTACTACAGTGTACCATGTTTTTCACTTCCTTTTGTCGTTTTCCATTTTCGACGACCACTTCGACAACAACTTCAATGACAACTTCGACAACAACTCCGATGACTACTCCGGTGACCCGACCAGCTCCGATGACAACTCCGACAACCACTACCAACGACAACTCCGACGATTACATCGGTGACCCAACCAACTCCGATGACAACTTTGATAATCACATCGGTGCCCCGATCAACTTCGATGACAATTCCAACGACCACATCGGCGACCTGACTAACTCTAATGACAACTCCGATGACTGCTTGATCACTCGATAACGAAAAATTTCAACGACCACACTGACAACCCGACCACCACGACGATTACCTTCATCGATAACTTCGATGAAAACTCTATAGATTAATTTAACGATCGCCCCTGTGACTCGACCACCCCAACAACTTGATACTTTGATACCCTCAACCACCGCAACCCTGACTCGTTCGAATCACCAACAACGACCATCTGACAACCATTTTGACTACTAAACAACCCATAACTATAGTTGAAGACCACTCCGACGACCTGATAACCATAGTTGACAACCACCCCAAAAATTTTACCACCTAGCAACCATTGTCGATGACCACCTAGTGACCACTTCAATGACCCGACCACTCTAGCAACTCGATCACCTCGATGACTACTTCGATGATCACCCCAACCTGACAATCCAACCACCCAAAATCATTGTTGACAACTACTTGGTGACCATTTTAGTGACCACCAACAACCCAACCATCATATTTACCACTCTGGCAACGACTCCAGCGACTCGACCACATGACAACTACTACCATAACCACCAAATGACTACTTCGACGATATGACCACCCTAATGACCACTCTAACGACCTACGACGACCTAACCACTATGCAATCACCATTAGCGCCCACCGACAACAAGCCCCCAAACCACCTAGTCAATTTTTTAAAATGTTAAAAATTAAACAAAAATGGTTACTAACAATTTTTTTTAATCCATTATATGTTTGAAATAAGTTTCAAAATACTATACAAAATATAGTTTCTAATATTTTATGTAACAGTCCGTTCCTTTTTAAATAAATAAAACAGGAACGAGGGAGAACTCGTCTCTCTCGTCGCGTGGATTGCGTCTTGTCGTTTTTCTTGCCAATCCACCACGCTCTCTCTCTCTCTCTCTCTCCCTTCCTCTTCTTTCCCGATCCCCTCTTTCTCTCAGTCTCTCTCTCTCAGACGCTTTCTCTCTCTCTCTCTCTCTTTCTCTCTCTCAGACGCTATCTTTCTCTCTCTCTCTCTCTCAGTCTCCTCCGATCAGAACCAGAGACGCGACCAGTGACCGCTCGTCGCCACGAGCAGCCGTGCAACAGAGTGACCACCCTGCCGTTCAGCTCCGTCGCTCGAGTCGTGTCGCCGTTGTGAAGCGTGAAGCCTCAGATCCGTGAAACCCATCGCTTGGTTCAGCCGGTTCGAGCTCGTTTCGGCCGATTTTCGAGGAACAGAGACCGGTTCTGGATAGATCGGGTCGCGAGGATTCCAGATCTGCTACCCACGCGCCGCCACCGCCATCTTCACGTGTCGCCTGCAGGGCCGCCGACCGTCTCCTTCCGTGCAGTCGCCTCGGTCCGTTCCTTAGCTTGTTTCGAATCTCCGTTGGGTGAGTTTTGCGTCTCGTAAGCTTTTAGGACCTCAGTTATGTTTTAGATTATTAATTTTTGTGCATGTTCTTCGTTAGGGACGATTCGGAAGTAAAAGCACGTTTGGAGCACGTCGTGTTACTCAAGTTGCTCGTTGTGGTTGGATTTCAGTTAAGTAGTCATTTGGACTATACCACTCCTAAGTATAGGGTTTACGGGCACGCTGCATGCATTTACCTGATTGAAAGTAAACTGAATGATTTGAACTTGTGGTAGCATGTTAGGATGTGATGTTCGTTATTGTGCCTAAATTAAGTTCCTTTGAATGTGTTTGATGTTTATCTGTGCTGAAACCCGAACTCGTTAGTTCAGAGTCTGGTTTTTCTGTTAGCCCTATGTGATTGTAACTGTAGAGTCGGGGTAAGCTTGTGTTGAGGATTCTGAGTGTGCTAATGTGACTGAGGATGCCTGTTCCCCTAAGTAGGAGTCTGGTAGTCTCGTGCTTAGTTTGAAAGTAACCCGGTAAGTGTTGTAAGTCTTAGGATCGTAGCTAGCACAACCAGTTCTAGTGTAGGCCCTAGTCCATGTGTAACCCTTAGCAGGCTGAGACTCGAGGTTGGCGAGATGATGATGTAGATGTTGTTGGGATTTATGCCCTAAACTTGTGTAATTTTGATCAATTAAATAAAGTGTTATTTGTTTTGATAAAATTACAGTCTTGCTTTTATAAATCCAATAAACTAAGCTCCAAGGTTATAACATTTATCTTGAAATCAGTGTAGTGGACACTATTTGGGTTGAGTTCAAGATTATAACCTAAATAGTCTATGGTATAAGAATAAGGTTAGAAACCTTATTCTTGGTAACACCATGGATGCGGCCCACTTTGTAATTAGTACAAATGAAGTAATCCAACTCATTCATGTAGTTGACATGCAAGTGGGGGCATCCTGTATGAAGAGTTCATACAAGATCGATCGCAAATTATTAGTCTAATCGATTGTAACACCGTTAACGTGGATAAGACTAGTAATTTATAGATGGTCATTAGTGACTCGACTAATCTGAGCAAGTTAAGAACTCCCGCTTATAGGGGTTTGTCCTTAGACTAGTATGGGTGAGAGTGGCACATGGTGACTCAATAAGCCTACCTTCTCGTGACGTAACCTCGTAGGTAGTTGGCAACAACTTAATTGTGCAAGATGGAATTCACTCATTCCTACACTAAGGAATTAGATAGGTTGTTCCCTTAAGAACTAACTCCGTGTCTTGAACAACGGGCCCCGCCTCTGATGAGGTATGAGTCTAAGGTAGGACCTTAGACTTGTTGTTCATTAGAGGATCAGTGGTGCTTAAGAAGCAAAGAGGTAATCATAGGGGTAAAACGGTAATTTGACTCAGCTGTGATTACGAACAACCTGTGAAGGGTCGACTCATGGGTAATGACTATATCAGTGGACACAATAATATCTACAGTGAGGAGAGTGCAACTACAAGTCTATAGTGGAGTGACTTGTAGTTAATGAATATTGATTAACTGGATCAAAGAGTTTGATCAGTTAATCTCACATTATTGGAGCTCATGATCTGTAGGTCCATTAGATCTCTCCGTTGGCTCAACATGGTAATATTGAGGGTATAAAGTTAGGAGTGAAATTGAAGTGTTCAATTTCATACATGAGGAGTTATATCAATTATATATGATATAATTGATATAATATATAGTTTTAATGTGAATTAGATTCATATATAAACTATATACTAAAGAGAGATTAAAGGAGGGGTAGGATGGTCATTTCCATCCCATTCCCCTATATATATGGTTGCATGAGATGCAACTAGGTTAAGATATTCTAAGGTTTTACAAGCTCCCTTATTGTGTTGTTGGAAGAGTTCCAAAACACACATTTCTCTCACAAAATACCTCACCATTCCTAAAGGGAACCCACCTTCCTCCCTCACCTAGAGAATAACGGATCGGTGGCAGTGTCGGTGTTCGTACGAGTTCGAGTTGCTGTGATCTTGATCGTGAGAGAGGAGGAGCACTTGAAGAAAGGTTCTTCAAAGGTAACATTCTTGTTGTCCATTCTATTATATATGCTTAATCTAGTTTTCATGTTCTTGAATTTACCGTTGTAACTAAATCAAGAGCGCGCGATTCGCAATCGCTTCCGCTGCGGGGACTTCGATTCCCTTCAGATATGGGATGTGGTGGTTCGTCTCCCATCCAGTTGTGCGACTCGGGGTATGATTCTTAGAGTCAGAGGGGTTGGATAGAGTCTTTCGCCCTAGTACAGGCCCGAGAATGAGCTCATGGTCGTTTGTGTGCGGTAGTACTGCATTCAATGTTTTATGGGATGTGGCGGTGATGGAGACTCAATCTCCTTGAGGAGCGGAAATGTGATTTGAAATCGTAATTGCTTGTTTATTTTAGTTAAACACAAATACCAGTACATTGAGGAAAATATAGAGATAAGCATACAACTCTAATCTAATTAGGCATGAAAATTAAAACATGCAAACATGTTGTAAAAGGTTAAACTAAAAGTAAGAAATTATCTTTGTAGTTTTGAATTTCCACAGCAACTCCTTGCTCCCTTTTTCACAGCAACACAGGAACTGAAAAATTTCTTCTCTGTTTTCTCCAACAGGACAACACCACTAGTGAGAATCTCCTATTCTCTGGATTCTACTTAGATCAACCATTTGTGGGAAGGAATCCAACAATTGGAGAGAATGAGAAGGGAATTTGAGAGAGAGTAAAATTTGCTCAATTCCTCAATTGCACACATTGGAAAATGATCGATCAATTTCCTCACTGATCCCCTCTCCCTGTTTATCTGTCGATAGGGAGAGGAAGAGGGATAGTGGAAACTTGTCATCCTGACACGTTCACTTAATTAATTTAATAATAATATAAATTAATTAATTTAATTAATAATTAAATCATATTTAATTATAAATTAATATTAATTTTAATTAAATCACATTTAACCAAAATGAAATTAAATATCATATATTTAATTATGATTAAATCATATTTAATCAATTTTTCTCTCTAACCTATAGTTTTAATGCACATCTAATGCACATTAAATTTTAACCTATAGTTTTTAAATATGAATCACATTCACATTTAAAATAATATTTGAACTCTTTCAAATATTAAATTCTCTCATATAATTTAATATGAATCATATTCACATTAAATTTATAATATATAGTTCCAAAACTTTAGATTATAACGTACCTATATACATTAAATTTATTCCCTAATGAATTTGAACATTTCAAATTCAAACGATCTAAGAACCCTTTACGAGCTAGAAGGTGGACCTACAGATCAGAAGCTCCAACGATACTAAATTACTCGGTTAATCTCATTAACCTCCTAATCACTATTCGTTAACTGTAGGAACACTCCACTAAAGTCTCGCAGCTGAACTCTTCTCACTGCAGATATATTTTTGTGTCCACGGATATTGACCAATAACAACAAGTCAATCCTTCACGAATGTTCGTAACACCAGTTGGGTCAAATTACTGTTTTACCCCTGGGTTACATCTTGTACCTTAAGTATCAGTTCTCCTCTAATGAACAATTTGTTTGTGGTCCTACCAACAAACAGAAGTCCCTCTCGGGCCAATGAGAGGGTCGGGCCCTTTGTTCAAGTCTCGGAGACACCACTTAAGGGAACATCCATCTACTTACCCTAGTAGGCGGGAAGGAGTGAATTCCATCTTGCTAGGCTAAGTCCCCAGCTGCTCACTCAGTTTTGTTCCTAAGAAGGTAGGCATATTGAGTCGGCGAATCTGACCACTCTCACTCATACTAGTCAAAGGACAATCCCTCGCAAACAGGAGTTCGTAACCTGCTCAGGATTGAGATCAAGTTGCCTAGGTGATCCTAGTGAAATAGAAACCTAGCTAGTCAACGGAGTTACATCTAGTGGTTACTTTTTCGCGGTCCGGTCTTATGTAATCTCATTACATAGGATATCCCCACTCACATGTCATCTACACGAACACGTTAGGATTACAGTGTTTGTATCATATATAAAGTGGGCCACATCCATAGTGTTACCAGGGTAAGGTACCCAAACTTTATCCCCTTACTATAGACCCTTTAGGTTGTATCTCGAAGCGAGATCCTTTATATGTACACTACATTCAGTTCAAGATACATTTTACAGCCTTGGATGTTTAGTTTATTGGATATAGGGTTAAAACGAGGGCAATATCATAAATAACGAACAATAACTCTTTATTTAAATAATAACACTTTATTACAATAATTAGAACAAAATTACAAACTACGAGTTTTAGGGCACAAACCCCAACAAACTCCCACTTGAACTAAAACTCTAGTGGGGTACATTACAATCTAAAACAGTGGTTACAGAGATACAAATACAATAAACTAGGGCATTCATATACCCCATTACATATCTCCCACTTGCCCTAGATTAGCCTATGTACATATCTCGTAGACCTAGACTTTCCAGATGACCCTCGAACACTTTAGTCGCGAGAGTCTTTGTAAACGGATCAACAATGTTGTGCTCTGAAGCGATCTTCGTGGCTATCACATCTCCCCGTTACACTATTTCTCGTATCAGGTGATACTTCATCTCGATGTGGTTGCCTCGTTGTTGTGCAAAAACTCACTACGCAAGCATACGCAATCGTAGGTAGTAGATGGTAAACAAGGTCGATCCTACAGGAACTAAAGTTAGCAAAAATGATGAAATTAAGTACGACTTACTAAATGTAAAACTATATTAAAGAACACAACTAAACATGCAAAGCGACTCGAAACAAGCACCCAAGTGACCAATAAAGCAAATGAGACTTCAAAAGACCAAAAACTAACTTAGAGCAAATGATTAAGATGCTAAATAAGTAATAAAATAGATAAAACAAAGGGCTGGAATTTTTGGGAGACAGTGGTTGTTTTCACAATTTTGACTTGTCAATGCTGCAACATTAATCATCACAATGTTATACAGCAGGAAATTTTATGCTAAGATCGACCCGAGACTTCCCGAACTCGATTTTCTCGCCTTTAACATAGAGTTAAGCATATGTCTATGAAAACCCAATGCTAACGACATTAAAAGATTGAATTTTCTAAAAACACAAGTTTAGAATGCATGTCTACACCCTACAACTTCTCTCCATGAGAAGTCACTTGCTCCATATGTGTTAATCCACCCATTCCTAACCCTTTCAGTATTAAGAACAAGCTAAATGTCCTATTTAAGGTGATCAAACTCAAATAAGAACCTACAATATTCACCACAAATGGAAATATAACTTCATACATGTGCATTGGATCAAAAAAGTTCAAACAAACCACATTCAACCATAAATTCCAAAATTTCTAATACACTTAGCCCATAGTTAAAAAAAGAAAAATAAACCTCAATAAATAAGAATTCAGTAACATAATGAGATGTTTAACTAAGGTTTACACCTAAATGGTTCCAAGAGTATAATAATCTAGCTAAAAGCTTAAGAAAATTTAGGGCAAATCAAAAATCAACAACAACAGCAGAAAATCATCAGTAAAACGAGGGAGAGAGAGTAGGAGGTGAATGATCTTCTTCTTCTTTAACAAAGACAGGTCCTCCAAGTGCTGATTTCTTCTTTTTCTTCTCCAAAAATGATGGGTTTCCGAAAAGAGCCTTCCTTCTCCTCTCCCTCTTGATGGTTTCTTCCTCTTTTTCTCTTTTAGGGTTATTTTTCAATCACCCCATCCACGTGGCAGCTTCTGATTGGCTCGTTTTTAATGAAGTGTGACGCACAGCTGACATCATCAGAAAATTTTCGCGAGAAAAACAGCTTCAAGTTTTGAGTTTTAATGCTATAGCATTGGCCAAACATTATGGTTTTGTGTCGCACAGTGCTACAGCATTGCCACCACAACGACTTTGTGTTGCACCATGTTGTAGCATTGTAGCCTCATTGCACAGCTAATTCAATATCAATGCTTATCATCCTACACTCTTTTTGGTTCAACTTCAAAACCTAAGCAAAAGGAAGATAACACCATAAAAATGACGGGCAAATAATAAAATTTCTCTTAAATACTGGCATGTTTCGCTACAACCCAAGAAAAAGACCTAAAATCAATAATGAATTTCACTTTACTCGATTTTTAGCAAGATTTAAGAGCGGAATTGTGATAATTAACTCCCATTTCATGGGATTATCACACCCCCAAACTTAAACCGTTGCTCGTCCTCGAGTAAGACTCTAACTTCAAGAAGCAACACTTCAATAAGAGTGATTGGGACACAAGTGCAACCAAAAGATGTTTTAACCCTCAGGTAGATTCTTATCTCTTCTCTTACAAATGACATTTAAGGAGATGTTCAATTCATGCACAAATAAAACACCTAAGTGTGTGTGTACAAGATCCTAACCACTTAGACTTACCAAATTAACGTCATCTTAAAGCTTGGTTCCCTAGATTTAGTTGATGGACTTCAAGTCAACCCAACATATGATCAACAAACAAAAGTTTAAAAGCTCCATCAAGAGAGTTCAAACCTACAAGAATGTCTACTCAAGAATCTTCATCTTTAATCTCTCCCAAATAATAAGACATAACAAAAATGATGAAGGATAAACAAGAATAGGAGGCCCTTAAACACCTTATTTTCTTCTTTCTTTCTTTTTTTTTTGTTTTTTTTTTGTTATTATTTTTTTAAGAGAACCCAACTAGTCATTTGTACCTTCGCTTTAAACGTCAACATTGGTGATGAAGACGCCTAACATCAGCACTATCACTAAAGAGTGGGTTGCTTTCGCATACTCATATCTATTGTCGCTGTTCGACTCAAAGATAGGCATGGGTGTCATGTCTAGCCCTGGTTTACTAGGCCACGAAAGATAGATGAGCATCTCTTTTCTTTTTATTTTTTCTTCAAACTTTTTTTTTTGTTAGGGCCTCCCCCAAACTTGGTACAATACACAGATGGTGAAGAATTTAACGCTCTACTTTAAACTTCACTTTCAAACTTAAGTTGAAGACACATGAGAGAAGCACTCTTAGTCCCTAAATCTTCTCCAAAACTCTAAGACTCTTTTAATGAGTAAAAGCTAAATAGCTTGGATCTTAGTGCAAAGAAGTTCCTAACAAGACATGCATTTTTATGACTTTTAACATAAATGCCATTTGTAAGTTCAGAAATTTGAATCTAAATTTCATCATTGGAAGACAACTCAAAGCAACACAGAATCCCAACAAATCTCTCAACCAGTATCAACTT
Source organism: Trichosanthes cucumerina (assembly GCA_036507285.1). Taxonomy (NCBI): domain Eukaryota; kingdom Viridiplantae; phylum Streptophyta; class Magnoliopsida; order Cucurbitales; family Cucurbitaceae; genus Trichosanthes; species Trichosanthes cucumerina. The sequence continues at coordinate 71,189,196 of CM071840.1, read as the reverse complement.
AACACAACAAAACCATTGTCAGCAACCAAAATAGTGCAAGCAATTGCAAACATAAGTTCCAAACATAATGAATAAGCAATGCTTCACAACACAACAATGAGCATCAACAAGTTAAAAGAGACATCCACCACCCCCAAACTTAAGATGAGTTGTGCCCCACAACTCTAGAAAATGACCCAAAAACACATGAAAGAAAAGCAAAGCACCAGAGACGCACAAAACTAAACTAACTAGACTTGACACAACTAAATTAAGAAAGTTGAAAGAAAAGGCAAAAAAACAATAAAAAAAGCAAGAGGAACAAAAAACTTCCCTAAGCAACGTGGCTCTGGTCTCCTTTATCAACATCGTTGGGGCCAATGGGCTCATCCTCGTTCCCTGCAGCAGCCTGAAACACAAAAGGGCGCAATATCTGGTCTGGAAAAGATGGTTGCGGAGGGATAGGCCTATGGGCAATGCGCATAAGAGCCTTGTGCAAAGCAATATCTCTCTCACGAATATGCGAGGCCAAGGCTATAAAGGAACTTTTCATATGGCGCTGATGCTTTCGAATCTGTTCTAAAACCATAGATGACTCAGCTGCAACCTTTTCTCTCTTAGCAGCACGAACCTCATTTTTTTGTAATCGCTTCATTGTCAAAACAGTGATGGCTTCACGAGAGTGAATGTGGGTCACTTCCTTTGTACGATAGGCCACTCCTGCTTGAACACAAAGTTCAGTGATCAGACACGGGAAGAAGATATTGCCTAGACTACGTTTCGCCGCAGAAATGAGCTCTTGCTCAACAATTTGTCCAACATTGATGGACTTCCCAGTCACAACAGCATAAAGAAGCATCATCCTCTCCTCAGAAATAATATGATCGTGGGTCGTTGGCAAGATCTTGGTGCGAATGAAGTGATACCACACATGGTACTCAGGTTTCACAGAAACTCGCAAACAAGTTCTCTTACCTATCTTTGAAACTATCCATTCAGACCCTTACTCTGTGAGCTTTTTCAATACTCTTGCACTCTTCTTCTCAGTTACTTTTTGCTTCCAACCAACGAATTCATCTTCAAAATCCTCCAGGCCAAGAATTGAATTAATTTGGGTTGCTGAAAAGTTCACTGGAATGCCTCTTACTTGCACTAGAAATGTATCATTGTCTTCAAAGTTAGCTAAAAACTCATATACAAGAGGCATAATGACTCTTTTTGGTTGAGCCCCAAATGTAACCCACTCTCTCGACAAAAGAATATGCGAAACATAATTCGGAAGGCCTAAATCATCGTCTTTTGTCAATATGAACCCTCTTTCACAATATAAACCTCGAGTACTTATCTCTGAAAGACGTTGACTTACCTTTTCTGAATTAGAACGCCCAGAACCAGCAACTTTAGCACGAGATTTGGGCGGCATTATGTTCGAATTTAGTTGTTTTTCTCTGAATTAAGCTACTGCCCGTTGTAAAACACTGCAAAACAACCTTGCTCACTGCACAATAGGCTTAGAGACGAGCAACACCTCAAACTACAACAACCAGCTCAATCAATTACACCACAGAGTAAAACAGAACAAGCTTCAACACTATCAACCAGCTCAATTTGCACACAGATTTTCAAATTTCCTCATCTCCCTTTTTTTTCGCAAGAGTTGTTGCCTCCACACACTGCCAACCACACTTGCTACCGACTATAATAATTCTCTTCTACCGCAGAACAGAAAACCCACTGACAAACTAAGAAATGAAAACTAGGGCTAAGGGACTTACTTGGAGAGCAAACTGAAATGTTAATCCACATCAACAATGGGAGTTGAAGCAATCGAAATGCACCAAAATGACTTGAACCCACAACAAAAATGGAAGCTTGAACCGAAAGCAAAAATCAACACTCCAGATTTATCGAATCATCGCCACAACTCGAGACTTGAGAGGTAGAAGCTGTCGGTTCCAACCGCAATGCACAGAACAACTTGCCTCGGGCTGGATCTCGAGGAGGATGCGCCTGCTCGGCTACTTCTGCTGCAAAAAAAATATGGAGAAAACCCTAAGCTTAACCAAGCCTGAAACTGTCGACGAGAGGGAGACAAGGAGATGAGAGGAAAGAAGAAAATCTGAGGAACTGAGGCTAACAAGGCTCTTGTTTTCTGACTCTTCGTCTTTCTCCCTTTTTTTGTTGTAAGGAATAAATGAGAAGTAATAACATTACTTCCTTTTTTTTCCCTTTTTTACTTAACTCTCTTTATTTTCTTTTATTTTGTTTTATTTTTTTTTAAACAGAGGACAGACGCAACAAAATACAGAAGATGAAATCCAAAACTCCCATGTATTTTGTAGTTACCGATGCTATAGCATTGACTGCTACAAAATTTCGGCATGGCATTGACTCCCCAATGTTGTAGCATTGTTTGCTCATAGGGAATAATGTATACACTTCCCAGTTTTTTTTTTTAAATTTTCCAGAATTGAGCTACTGCTTCTTCTCCCTTTTTCACCTGCAACCACATGATTTTTCACAACATTAGCAGCATCATGCCCAACAAATTAAACCTACCACGACACTAGATTCAACAAAAACCAAAAGAAAACAAAAATAAACTCAACACACAAAAAAAACTTAACTAAAATGGGTTGCCTCCCACAAAGCGCTTGGTTTTTAGTCTTCACCCACTCTCTCTCAGATTTTCATTCATCGCTGAGAATCACACATGTTTTTTCTCTGTCCATGGTGCTCCCCCAAAAATTCTTAATTCGTTGACCATTAACTTTGAAAGTGCCCCCTGTATTTTCATCAAGAAGTTCAACTGCTCCATGAGGGAAAACACTTACTATCTTGAAAGGCCCCGACCACCGTGACTTGAGTTTGCCCGAAAACAACTTCAAACGAGAGTTGAAAAGAAGAACGTGTTGTCCCGGTAAAAATTCTCGCGAAACAATGTGGCGGTCATGCCATGCTTTGGGTTTTTTTTTTATAAATCCTTGCATTTTCATAAGAAAAACACCTCAACTCTTCAAGCTCAAGAAGTTGCAGATTTCTTTCATTCCCCGAGGCTTGAAGGTCAAAGTTCAACTCCTTGAGGGCCCAATAGGCTTTGTGCTCAAGTTCCAAAGGCAAGTGACAAGCCTTACCGAACACAAGCCTATATGGCGACATGTCTATCAGAGTTTTGTATGTTGTCCGGTATGCCCAAAGAGCATCATCAAGCTTTAAGAATCAATCCTTTCGTGACAAGCACACCATTTTCTCCAAAATCCGCTTTATTTCCCGATTCGACACTTCGGCTTGCCCACTTATTTGGGGGTGGTATGCGGTGGCTACCTTATGTTTGACCCCATACTTGGCCAACATTGATTCTAGCATTTTGCTCCCGAAGTGAGTACCCTCATTGCTTATGAGTGCTCGAGGTGTACCAAAGCCTGTAAAGATATTCTTCTTCAAGAACTTGCTGACTACCTTGGAGTCGTTAACTGGTGATGCAATCGCTTCGACCCACTTGGACACGTAGTCCACTACCAGCAAGATATAAAGGTTCCCACGAGATTGCGAGAATGGACCCATGAAGTCTATCCCCCACACATCGAAGAGCTCGACCTCGAGAATGTTGTTCAAAGGCATTTCATGTCTCTGTGAAATATTTCCCACCCTTTGACAACGATCACAACACTTAGCAAACAGATGAGCATCTTTGAAAAGTGAAGGCCAAAAGTACCCAGATTGTAGCACTTTAGCTGTTGTTCGGTCTCCACAAAAATGGCCACCATAAGGTGTCGAGTGACAATGATGTAGTATATTTTGGACCTCTTCTTCAGGGACACAACGCCTCAATACTTGATCAACACATTTCTTGTAAAGAAAAGGTTCATCCCAATAAAAATACCGTACATCATGCATGAACCTCTTCAATTGTTGCCTATTCATCTCAGGAGGGAGGAGTCCACTCACCAGGTAATTCACCAAATCTGCATACCATGGGAGATGCTTGTTCACACTGAAAAGTTTCTCATCAGGAAATGTCTCTTTAATGGGCTCGTGGTGGTGTGTCTCATCCTTCACATGAAGTCGAGACAAGTGATTTGCAACTTGATTATGTGCCCACTCCTATCTCTGATTTCCAAGTCAAACTCTTGCAGCAAGAGTACCCAACGAATTAACCTTGGCTTAGAGTCTTTCTTAGAAATCAAATATTTGATTGCTGAGTGATCTGTGAATACTATCACCTTCGTGCCAACCAAATAGGCCCTGAATTTATCAAAAGCGAAAACCACTGCCAACAACTCTTTCTCTGTGGTTGTATAGTTGGTTTGGGCATCATTCAGCGTCCTACTGGCGTAATAAATGGAATGAAACACCTTGCCTCTTCGCTGCCCCAAAACGGCTCCCACTACGAAATCACTCGCATCACACATCATCTCGAAGGGTAAGGTCCAATCAGGAGCCACAATCACAGGAGCTGAAACTAGAGCCTTCTTCAAACTCACAAAAGCTTTTTACGCTTCTTCATCAAAAGAAAAGGGCCTGGATTGTTCAAGTAACATGCAGAGGGTTTTGAAATCTTCAAAAGTCTTTTATAAACCTCCTGTAAAACCCTGCGTGCCCCAAGAAACTTCTTACTCCTTTAACCGTGGTTGGCGGAGACATCTTCTCAATAACTTCAATCTTTTCTCTGTCGACTTCTATCCCCACCTTTGATACTTTGTGCCCCAAAACTATCCCTTCACGAACCATGAAGTGACATTTCTCCCAGTTCAAGACTAGGTTGGTCTCCTCACATCGTTTAAGAATATCCTGCAGATTAAACAAGCACACATCAAAAGTTTCACCAAAAGTAGAGAAGTCATTCATAAATACCTCTAGAGTTTTCTCCACCATGTCGCTGAATATCGCCATCATGCATCGCTGAAATGTCGCAGGGGCATTGCATAACCCGAAGGGCATTCGCCGAAATGCGAACGTGCCATAAGGACAAGTAAAGGTAGTCTTTTCCTGATCCTCTGGTGCTATCGTAATCTGATTGTACCCAGAATACCCATCTAGGAAGCAATAATACTCCTTTCCTGCCAGCCTGTCAAGCATTTGATCAATAAAGGGCAAGGGAAAGTGGTCCTTCTTCGTGGCTTTGTTCAACTTCCGATAGTCCATGCAAACTCGCCACCCAGTGATTGTTCTTGTCAGGATCAATTCATTATTCAGATTTTCTACCACTGTGATCCTGCCCTTCTTTGGCACGCACTGAACCGAGCTTACCCATGTACTATCAGAGATGGAAAAGATGATACCTGCATCAAGCCACTTGATTATCTCCTTACGCACTACCTCTTTCATGACAGAGTTGAGTCGCCTCTGATGCTCAACTGAATTTGAACAATCATCCTCCAGCAAGATTTTGTGCATGCATATTGATGGACTGATGCCTTTTATGTCTGCCATGGACCACCCAATTCTCTCTGATGCTGTCTCAACACAACTAATAATTTTTGTTCACATTCTCCACTCAGACTTGATGATATGATCACTGGCAAAGTGGCCTCCTTCCCTAGGTATGTGTTGCGTAAAATTATATTGCAATACCGCAAGTGTACGGGTCAAGTTTTAGTATAGTGATTTGAGTACAGGGTATCGTCCTCAGGAATGGATTTTCTAGATTAATTAATTACCAAGATACTTTTTCTTAATTTTAGCTAAAGCAACAAAACTTTGATGGATAGTGAAAAGAAAGATAGAAAATAAATGTACAATTGGAGACACGAATTGAAGGAAGATGATTTCACAAGATAATTCCTTATTTAACACATGCAATGAACTAATATTATGAATTTATAAACAAGAAGTAAATTACTCAAGAAAGTCTCTCGATCTCTCAAGAGCCTCGCACATATAATAAATCCTATAGTCTCCATATAAAATCTAAGCATGCACGGCATTAAGCAACTTCTTTATGCGTTTCCCTAAGATTTCTAGGTCATTCTCATGCCAGAATTCTAAGAGTTTTGACAACCTTGTTCTAATTTAAGCTTTTTCTCTCGATTCCACTTAAACCAAAGATATAAATGAAATTAAGAATGAATTGCCAAAAATAAATAACATAACAAAGTTCAATACATAATCAAATAAATCTACACTACTACAAATTAGGCCTTTATTGACGCGTTCGTTTTTCAAATTGTTGACGCTTGACTAAAAAAAGTGTCAACAAAAGACCAAAATTCATTTTAAAACCATTATTAATTTAGAAATATATATATTGATGGTTATAAAGTGTCAACAAATGTATAAATTTAATTTTTACAATTAATCACAATAAAGATACTTTTATTGACGTTAATTACGAAATTTTCAGCGTCAAAACTAATCCAATTCCGTGTTTTGCTTTTTCTTGACTGTTAAAAACCGTCATTGTTTGATGGCTTTATTGATGCGGTCTTGACAGACGCTTTCATTGACGGTTAAACACCGTCAATATATGGTTTATTCCTTGACGGGTAATCACCGTCAACAAAACATGAAAAACGACGTCGTTGTTTGGCGGTTTTATAGACATGTAGGCGGACACTTTCCTTGGCGGTTAAGAGCCGTCAATATAAGAGGTTTCATTGGCGACGTAATAACCGTCAAGAAAACGATAAAACGCAAGCGTCGCTTGAAACAAAACGACGCGCTTAGCTTTTCCTATTATTAAAAAAAGAAAACCAAAAATAAGAAGGAACCCTAATCCCTTTTCACACACTCATCGATCTCTCCGCCTCCGCCGCCGCCGTCTGCACTGCCTCTTCATCGATCTCTCTCTCAACTCCATCGCCGCCGCCGAAGCTTTCTCTCTCCGCTCGCCTGCAGTGAAGCCGAAGCTCCCGCCGCCGTCTGAGTCACAATCGGAGGTCTCAGGTCGCCGTCGATCTTCTCTCTCTCCCGCCGTTTGTGAAGCCGAAGCTCCCGCCGCCGTCTGAGTCACAATCGAGGTCTCACCGCCGCCGATCTTCTCTCTCCCGCCGTCTCGTGCGGAAGCCGGCTCCCGCCGCCGCGAGTCACAATCGGAGGTCTCACTTCGCCGCCGATCTTCTCTCTCTCCGCCGCCGTCGAGTCACAATCGGAGGTCTCGCCGCCACAATCTGCGGAAGCCAAGTCTCGCCGCCGTCTAAATCACAGCAGAGCTCTCGCCGCCGTTGATCTTCGTCGATCTGTGAAGCCGGCCGAAGCTCTCGCCGCCGTCTGAGTCACTGTCGGAACTCTCACCGCCGTCAATCTGTGAAGTCGAATCTCTCACCATCGTCTAAGTCGCAAAGGAGCTCTCGCGCCATCATCGATCTTCGCCAATCTGCGAAGTCCTGAGCTCTCGCCACCGTCCTAATTGAGTCGGACTCACAACCGATCCCGCAACCCTCATCGACAATTTCACCGACGCGTGCCGGATCTCGTAGTCGGATATCTCACTGACGTCTCTCGGGTTTCTTAGCCACGTTATCTCTCCCTCAGGTTTGAGATCACTTTTCGGTAGGTTATTTGAATTTCTATTTTCAGTTGCTCGTCAATATCCTTAAATCAATACTTTAAGTATGATAGATTAATAATATGCAAAATTTAACAAAAATGTGTAATTCATGTGAAATTCATATATGAGCATCTTTTCTACTTGTAGTATTATGTAAATGAGCATCTCTTTCTATTTAAATTTCGTAAGTGGATATCCATTAGTGTTGAAACCAAATATCTTAGGAAGAAACATTAACAATTGCTCTAAATTTGTAAACGAGCATCTCTTTGTTTTTGGTATTGGCTGAAACAATTATCTGATTTTCACATACTGCTCATAAAATACGATTGGCTTGTTTAAAATGTCAAGTTATGAAGTCATAATTAAGTACCTGTCAAATTATTATTCATTGTCATATATATGAATTAAAATTTTCTTGTAGGAATGTGCTTCTATAATATGGTTCTTGTGCTTGTAATGGGTGCATGAGGTAGTGTAATTTACTGCTTTTTTTTGCTATTTGTAAGTTTAAAGCATGTTGAGTTTCATTATTTTTGAAGCCCAGCCTAATGTTTGTTGAAGTCTGTTGGAGGTTGGGCATTTATTGTACCTTAAGGAGTGCTTGTTTGGATTTACAGGACTTGGAGAAATTTTGGTTATCTCCTATTTATGCCGTTATGTCACTTGAAATTTCAGCATAAACTACATGGTGAGTAACCTTCTTTAATTAGGTTCGTCCTAAGTTTTAGGGTCGTTATAGTTGGTTATGATTAACATGAAAATTATGGTTAACATGAAAAATATGTAGTTTATTCTACTTTTTTAGACTTAGATTGATTTTATTAATTCAAAAATATCTATTGACTTCATTTACTTAGGTTATAACATAATGGACAAATTATGGATGTCGAAAGATGGATTCTCTAAAGAGTATGAAGAAGGTGTAGACACTTTTATTCAGTTTGCACACGAACATGCGAGTGGTAAAACCTTTTATACGATGCCCTTGTGTTAAGTGTGTAAATTTGAAGATTCTCAACATTAATGTAGTCGAACCACTTAATTGCGTATGGTATCGATCAAAGATATGATAATTGGATTTGTACGGAGAAACCCTTGATAGACATTCTAGAAACAATGTAAAGTCAAATTTAAACTACACCACTAATGAGCATGTATATGAAGAGAACTCGATGATAACATTGTGGAGATGGTTGAAATCGCACAACAACATTTTGAAGAAGATCCAAAAAAATTTAAGAAGTTGCTTTGCAATCTTTGAAAAACCTCTATATCCGTGATGTAGTAGATTAACTAAGTTAGGTACATTAGTTAGATTGTATCACCCGAAAGCCAAATTTGAGTGGAGTGATACTAGCTTTACAAAGTTGTTGACTTTATTGAAAGATATATTACACCGAAAAGAATGAATTGCCGACGCGTCACGTATGAAGCAAAGAAGATTTAGTCACTTTGGGAATGACGTATGAAAAAATTCATGCATGTCCCAATGATTGTTGCTTATATAGGAAAGAATACGCCGATGCATCTAATTGTCCTCACCATAACGAGTCAAGATGGATGAAACGTAAGAATTCGTTGGAAGTGAAAGAGGAGTCCTCGCTAAAGTTATATGGTACTTTCCCCAATTCCACGATTTCAAAGGATGTTCAATAAAGACGTTAATTTCCAAGGATTTAACTTGGCATGCTAATGAGAGATTAGTTGATGGCAAGTTACGACATCCTCACGATACTCCATCTTGGAAATTGATCGATCATTTGTGGCTTTGATTTTGGAAGTGAAGAGAGAAACCTTCGCCTTGCCCTATCAATCGATGGAATAAATCCTCATAGTGAGATGAATAGCAAATACGCTTTGTTGGCACTGTAATATTGACAACATACAATCTCCCACCTTGGTTATGTATGAGACGTAAATTTTGATGCTAACCATGATAATATCCGCCCAAAGCAACCGGGTACAACATAGATGTGTATTTGGCTCCTTTAATAGATGATTTAAAAATTCTTTGGAATGATGGAGTGCCATGTTATGATGCATATCGAGATGAAGTATTCACATTAAAAGCAAATGTTGTTGTGGACAATTAACGATTTTCCCGCATATGGTAATTTAGCCAGGTTGTAGTGTCAAAGGATATTGTGCATGCCCCATATGTGGAGAACACACATCACTTATGCATTTAAAATTTGGAAAGAAGATGGCTTATCTTGGACACGAAAAATTTTTGCCACTAGCTCATTCATTTAGAAGACAGATGAAAGCATTCAATAATGAAAAAGAATTTGGAAAGGCTCCACAACCATTGTCGGAGAAGAAATTATTGAAAAATTTACCAACAACGAGCGCCCAATGAAGATATGTTAAAAGAGAAAAAACCAATAGGTGCCTTACGTTCGTGTTGGAAGAAAAAATCTATATTTTTTGAACTTGAATATTGGAAGAAGCTTTATGTTCGACATTGCTTAGATGTAATGCATATCGAGAAAAATGTTTGCATGAATTTAATAGGCACTTTGCTCGACATCCCCGGTAAGACAAAGGATGGATTACAAACTCGACGTGATTTAGAACGATTAGGTATTCGTCCCGAGTTGGCCCCAAAAGTTATAGGAAGAAGGACATTCATACCGCCAGCCTGCTACACATTATCGAAAAATGAGAAACGTGCGGTTTGTCAATCATTGTCAAAAATGAAAGTTCCTGAAGGTTATTCTTCCAATATAAAGAACCTTGTATCACTTGATAATCTAAAAGTTAATGGATTGAAGTCACATGATTGTCACGCGCTCATGCAATAATTGTTATCGATTGCAATTCGATCTACACTACCTAAGCACGCGAGAATTGCTATCACACGATTCTCGCTTGTTTTTCAATGCAATATGCAATAAAGTGGTGGATGTTTCACAATTAAGTGAGTTGGAGCACGAGATCGTAGTAGTATCTTGTATCTCTGCTTGAAAAATACTTCCTCCATCGTTCTTCATTTATAATGATGCACTTAACAAAGACATCCGTTAGAGAAGTGCGACTTTGTGGTCCCGTGTATCTTCGATGGATGTATCCTTTTGAAAGATACATGAAAGTTCTTAAAGGATATGTGAGAAATAGGAATCGACTTGAAGGTTGTATTGCTGAAGGTTATATTGTCGAGGAAGCTATAGAGTTTTGCACCGAATTTTTGCATGATGTAAAACCTATTGGACTCGGAAAGGCAACTGAACGAGCTCGGGATGATGAATTTGGGAGACTCGCACGCCAGCCTTCTCATATGAAGCCCGATAAGGAACAACTCAAGCAAGCTCATCTATATGTCTTAGAAAATACGGATGACGCTCAACCTTTCATAGAAATACGTTCACTTCTTATACTAATTTAAAGTTAATCCTTAAATTTAATATACTAACACTAATGATTCTATGTTTATTATAGAAAACATATGAACTATTTGAAACATATCTATCCATCAAGATCAAGAAATCGTAAGTGGTTACAAGATCAACACAATAGAACCTTCATTTCTTGGATACGTGATCAAGTATGGTTTTAACAATTCTGCTAATTTTTTTTTTTCATTTTAGTTTTTAACGACTTATACTCAAATATTAACGGGGTTTATGTGTATAGGTTGCTACTGATCTTGAAGTACCAAACCATACTATAACTAACACATTGAGGTGGGTATCACATGGTCCTTCACCCACTCGTGATAACCTATTTAAGCTACGTAGTGAATGGTGTTCGCTATAATACAGAGCTTCGTGATGGTACTCAAATGTTCAAAATAGTGGAGTATGTTTAGTAGCCAAGATCGATGCAAGTATCTAGTGCAAAAGATAAAATCCAATAACCACAAACATGTCTTTTTATGGTGTGATTCAAGAGATATGGGAATTAAATTACCATAATTTTAAGATTGTAATGTTCAAATGTAATCAAGTTGAAAGTAATGGGGGTGTTAAAACAGATGAACTTGGATTTAAACTAGTTGATCTTAGACGTATTGGATACAAATTCGATTCTTTCATTTTAGCTTCACAAGCTAAACAAGTGTTCTATATAGAAGATCCAAGTGACTCTCGATGGTCTATTGTGTTGCATCCTCCAAATAGAGAGTACGAAGATCATATTAACGAAGACGAGCTCTGGGACTTAATTTTAAACTACAATAACTCTAACTACATTCTTACTACTAATGAATCGATGAAATAGATGATGATAGTTCAACATATGTTCGCAGACCGATCGTGATGGCATTTGGATCGAAAATGAAAATGAAGCATAAATTATATGGTATAACTTTTCACTGTTGAATTTAGATGTTGATACAATTTGATGTTTTTATGATTTATATTTAACTCAACTAATGTACTGCAGGTATTTAGCAGGATACTCTATGGATCAATACTCTAGTGATGATGACCGCATGCCACTTGAAGATGAGCGCAGAAATGATGATATGGTGCAACCTCCTAATGTGCGCCCTACTCGAGGCGCCATCATGCGATGCTCGAGCTTGCGGAATTAAAAATGAAGCCGATCGAAGAGTGATCGAATACAATGCTCATGGACAAGTGGATTGGTAGGAATGCAACGAAAATGATAAGCTATATTGGAACGTGTAATGCGACACCACATTCCAATTACATATGACTCGTGGCACAAGTACCAAGAGAATTGAAAGAAAAGATTTATTCTTGCATTGAGGTAATCTATTATTTCACTAACTCATTAAATATCATGTGCTACTAGTTTCAATGAAAATTACTTATATATATTATATTCTTTTTGTCAAGATTCCTTCGTAGTAGGTCGTAAATCAAAGAAAGACATATTGATGAAAGTTTGGAATTTCGTTCCTACAATTTAAGAGCATTTTGAGGACTAAATATATTATTCCATTTCAAGATATGCTGAATGTTTGAAGTCTCCACCACCAGACATATAACCACATCGAGCAAGTTCATTGGGATGAATTCGTTGGTAAAGTTCTATCTGAAGAGTTTCAAGTAAGTATTGAAAAATGAATTGTTTTTTGTTTATACATGTTTACACAAAGATACTAATTAACCTTGTGTTGTACTATAATTGTGTGATGTAGAAAGTAAGCAGTTTGCAAAAGGACAGACGCTCCAAAATAAATACAATCATAGGCTTGCTCGTAAAGGATACGCAAATTTTTGTGGAAGAGTTGGTATGTTTTAATTTTTGAATTTATACATTAGTATGTTATGTCCGCTCATTTATTAATTAGATGACTACATATGTTTGTAGAATAAAAAGGACAAGTAGATTTGGATGCGACGAGCTAAGCTATGGATACAAGCTCGACAAGGAAAGGATGGCAAATTCTTGAATGAAGAGATTGCAGACGTTGCAGTCAGAATTGTAAGCAATAATGTTCATATATTTTTATACTTTATTGACATTATACTAAAGTAGTAAATATATATTTATATTTTTATTAAATTGTAGGATCAGCTAGCAAAAGATCCAGAGAATGCGCATGATGATATTCTGACAGAGGCATTAGGCACTCCTGAACACTCAGGACGTGTAAGAGGTGTGGGAGGTTTAATCAAACCCTCATTCTTCTTTCATAAACCCACACCTTCGACTCAGAAAAGTAACGTTATGACTGACGAAGAAACGAGTTGGAAGAAAGAAAAGAAAGACTGATGACTCGATACGACCAAATGACGACAAAACAAACACGTGAAAAGATGGAGAGAAACGGTGTGGTGATGTCACTCTCTTGCGGATAGGGGTAGTTGCCAAGCACAACCACCCATTGCTTCGACATCTACCAAAATCTTGATCGTAACTCTTTTTCTAAATATTCGTTAATTGAATTTTAAGAAAATGTATATAAATACTAAGTCATAATTTTTAATATACTATGTAGGGAAAATCTTGTGATTTAGCTGTTGAAAATATAAACAATATTGTGGCATCAGGAATGGTTTATGAGAGGTTAAGTCCACATGAAGTTGTGTACGGTGTGCCTCTCAGATCGAATGATGTAAGAGTACTTATCACTCTTGTATCTGATTTCAATGCTGCATTGCCTATACCGATAGCGCAGGAGTATTGGGACAGCTTCAAATGCGATTGGTTCTCACGTTCCATGGCCAAAGAATCTTGTAATAGTAGATAAAATAGAAAAGGTAAATTTATTTGAAAACGCTTTGTTCTTGTTTAACTTAATGTCTATGATTTTTAATATATAACATCGTGTTCATAGGAACGTAAGAAACCTCACCGTGAGCTAGCGGCATTAAGGAGAAGAGAGGTAGAAATGATGTGCCACGAGTGCATATGCCACTTGCGATTAAATACATGATCAAAATTCTTGAAGGCATGAAGATCGAGTATATAGACATCCCAATATCTGCTCAAGTGTTCTGATATCAATTCAACTTTCATTTAATGAAAGACAATGATGCAATTTCTCTGCATGATGGAGGAACTTGCAATCTCGCTTATATCACTTATATCGTGTAAGTATTATTTAATTATGTAAACTTTGATATTCTCGTTATTTACCACTTTAGGATATACATAGTAATTTGGTTTGTTAGTTTTGAGTTATGCTTAAAAATTGTGACATGTGAGTTATTCTTGTTTTGAAGTTGTTGAGTGTATGTTTTGTTTTGTTTATGGTGGTTGAGTATTCTTGAATCATTAAAATGGAAGTGAATTGAAGTTTGATTGAGTTATCCGGATGTTGAGTATAAGTGTGTGTTTTTGTTAAGCACAGGTACATGTTAAATTTTTGTATTGTTGTAATTGTGTTGTTATGCTGCTCAAATTTAGGGGTATTCTTGAATCGTTAAAATGATTAGTGAATTGGAGTTTGATTGAGTTATCTGGATGTTGAGGTTAGAAGTGTTTTTTTTTGCATGTGTACATGTAACATTTTGGTATTGTTGTAATTATGTTGTTATGTCACTTAGAAATTTTCGAGACTTAATTAAGAGTAAACTCCACTTTAGGATAGACATTAACTAGTTTGTTAGTTTTGAGTTCTGCTTAGCAATTGTGACATGTGAGTTATACTTGCTTTGAAGTTGTTGAGTGTATGTTTTGTATCATTTTTGGTGGTCTAAGCGTTATTGAATCGTTAAAATGATTAGTGAATTGGAGTTTGATTGAGTTATTTGGATGCTGAGTTTAGAAGTGTGTTTTTGTTTTAGAAAGGTACATTGTATCATATATTATTAATTTTTATTGTAATGTTTTAAACTTTAATATTTTTTTATTTATTGTTAGGTACTTGTGCCAATCTCAACCTATCATATTAGAACAATATGCATTCCTTCAACCATCCTTGATTTCATATGCCTCTGGACCTGAAGAGCAACGTTGTCGATTCCTATGTAATAGGTTCACGAGAGACCAAGAATAAACTATTGATCTGTCCTTGTAATTCGTGTACGTAAACCATGTGCTTATTAATTTACTTGTATTTTGTATATATTCCTAACTCTTATTGTTGGTAATTCAGTATTTAGACATCATTGGTTGTTGGTGGTTATATCATTGAAAACATCTACAATTTGGTCGGTTGACTCCATAGGACATGGCATTCGAGATTACGTGAAAAATATAGTTAATACGTAAGTATTATGAAACTTCTACCATTGATATTTTATTGACATGGGTAGCGTTATTCACATACTTTTATGTATTTGTACTTGTATAGGGCTATTAGGATGTTCTATGCTCAAGCAAACGCTTAGAAGTCCAATTTTTAATTGGATAGTTGCTCGTAATCGTTTCAAATCTACCATTTTTTCCATCATTTTGTTTATTTATTCGAGTTTTGCTTATCGTTTGTTTTAATTTATTTATACAATGTGCTAAGCAACCTGGAGATACAGAGTGTGGGTACTATACAATGAAGTTTATTCGAGATATAGTAACACGAGAAGTCAACCGATAACAGACGTGGTAATACTTTGATCTTATTCTATGTGTTTCACGCTTCTTCATTTATTCAATTTTTAATGCATGTACACTTTTTGTGTTTCAATTGACGAAAACGATAAGTACACCCAAGATGAGTTGGGCGAGATACGAGTTGAGTTATGTGAATTTGTAAATCAAGATTTTATGAACATTTTTGTTATCAAACTTCATTTATTTGATTTTCAAGAGTTAGTGTTATGTTCTTTAACAGATTTGCTTAGAAAGATATTTAGTAATTTTAACTTATTAGTTAGTCAATGAAATTTTGTTTTAGTTCATTTGCAATTATTGTTTATTTTGATAAAATTTATTTTATATAGTTTGACAAATCGTTGAGTCTCCGATGAGACTTGTTCATACAGATGCAGGTGGTAGAGAATGGGTGAATAATATCCATTTTTTTATTTTTTTATAAATAGTTATAGTTGACGGCTAAAAACGACATTAAAACCGCGATAAAGATTGACGGTTTAAAATCTATCAACATATATGTCATAGTCAACAATGTCAAACGTCAAGTATAGTAGTTATAGATGACAACTAAAAAGTGTCAAGATATATTTATATTGACAGCAACAAGTGTCAATAAAAGGGTTATTATTGACGGTTCGCTAAAAATGTTGACGGTTAAAAATATCAACTATACTTAATGTTGACGGCTCATGAGATGTCAATAAAGTGGTTATTATTGACGCTTTGACCTAAATATTGACGCTAAGAACCATCAACTATACTATATGTTGACGTCACATACGTGTCAATAAAAAGGGTTTTATTGACGCTTTTACCTAAATATTGACGGCTAAAAACTATCAATTATACCCTATGTTGACAGCAAATAAGTGTCAATAAATAGGTCTTTGTTGACAGATTTACGTCATAGTTGACGGCTAATAAGTGTCAACATTAATATTATTGACAGTTAAAATCCGTCAATAAAGACATAATCGTTGACGTTTAAAGACCGTCAACTATCAACTTTTTATTGACGCTTAGATTTATTGACACCGCTTTCAATGACGGTCAAAAAATGTCAACTAAAGTGAATGTTGACAGTTTTTAGCTGTCAATAAAAGCCAAATTTGTAGTAGTGCTAAAACATGCTAATCAAATTCCAACTACAACGTTTAGCTACTCAAAATCACCATAAAAACAAGCTAAAGTCATAGGAAAAGTCTTTAAACTCAATTACAAACTAAAAGAAAGAGAAATAAACTTATGTGTCAATGTGGGTCTCTCGTTCCCGAGCTCCCGTCACGATCTCGAGCCTCCACAAACGCTTTAGCTCTCAAGGAATGCTCTTTTTTCTCCCCTTAGAGTGTGTATTTCGAAACTAAGGCTAAAAACTACCAAATTCGGCTCCTTTTGCAATGAAAACAACATGTTGTATTTATAGGGATTTTCGGTACGGCGTTGCAACGTTGTGCCTGCTGTCAGCCAACCCACTGCGACCATTTTTGTCATATCTTTTCGTTCGGGTGTCCAAATGACCTCCGGTTTGATGCGTTGGAATCGTGATTCGATGTAGAATCTCTCAGTATACTTTTTATACTCAAAATATATCTATATTTTTCTTGGGTCTTCAATTAAGCACACACATGTTCCAAATTGCATCAAAATAGTCTCAAAACACTCAATTCTTGCTTCTCAAGCTCAATTTCCTGAAATTAACCATAAAATACCATGAATGCCCATGTTTTAAGTATAAAAACTAGCTAAAATATAGAAATAAGATAGCATATTTGCATGCTATCAGTATGCATATTTCAAATATGAGGGAAGCGGTTTAAGCTCTAAAGCATGTGGTTCTTCAACTGATGGTTTGGCTGCAAGAACAGTTCTCTCTGAAAATCCCAATGATTCAAATTGGCTTCGATGCACCCCACCATATTGTTTGGCATCCACATGAGCGATCATTCCCCTATCATCACATTTAGCTTCATTCTCACCCTCAACAAATTCATTAGAGGCTAACAGCTCCTCATGCCAACTATCCACCACTGATGTGTCTAAAACATGCACAAGAGAACACTCATCGACCTCATTAGGGAAATGTAACGAAGTAAAAAGATTGAAAGTTACCCTCTGATCATTGACTCTCATTGTCAATTTCCCTTTCTGCACATCAATAAGTGTCCTCCCTGTGGCTAAGAAAGGTTGCCCAAGTATGATTGGAACTTCATTGTCAGCTTCATAGTCAAGTATTATGAAATCTGCAGGGAAAATGAATTTATCCACGCTTACCAAAACATCTTCTATCTTCCCCTCTAGATATACCACTGAACGATCTGCCAACTGTAATGAGACTTTAGTGGGTCTTGTCTCGCTAATACCAAGCTTTTTAAAGATAGACATAGGCATAAGATTGATGCTTGCCCCCAAATCACATAAGGCTCGCCCACAATATGTGCTCCCAATGGTGCATGGGATGGTAAAGCTCCTTGGATCTTTCAACTTCTTAGGGATTTTCTGCTGAACAATAGAAGAACATTCAGAAGTTAGAGCCACAGTCTCAAATTCCCCTAGTCGCCTCTTTTTAGTTAGAATGTCCTTCATGAACTTTGCGTAGTTAGGCATTTGCTTCAAAGCTTCAACCAATGGAATATTGATGTGTAGCTCCTTTAGAATCTCCAAAAACTTGTCAAACTGCTTATCTTGCTCTTTTTTCTGAAAACGTTGCGGAAAAGGTGGTGGTGGTCTCGAATTTTCTTGCTCAGTTGGTTGTGACTGTGACAATGCTGCATCATTTTTGTGTCCTAGCTTCTGATGGTGTGGCAAAGCTGCAGCACTGCTGTGATCAATCTCCTGATGCAGAGAAAATGCTACAACAGTGTTTTGATCAATTTCCTGATGTTGAGGTGATGCTATAACATTTTTCTGGTTATTCCCACATTCTGCTTGATTTTTACTGCACTCAACTTTCTCTTGGATTGAAGTGGGCTCTTTTACCTTAGGAACCTTGGGTAGAAGCTCCTCTAATTCTCTCCCACTTCGGAGTTGCACTGCTTTACATGTCTCCTTGCCTTTGCCTCTTGGATTCTCAGTGTCACTAGGCAAGGTACCTTGGACTCTATTATTCAAAGTTGAAGCTAGCTGACCCACTTGGTTCTCTAAATTTCTGATTGAGGCAGCTTGGCTTTGCACTATGGCATCAGTTTTAGCCATATGCTCTTTCAACAGAGTCTCAAGTGAGGATGTAGACTCTTGAGGTTGTGCCTTAGGATTTTGCAAAATTTGCTAAGGATACCCTTGTTGTTGAAATCCTGGGGGTACTGGAGGTCTCATTTGCTGATTTGAAGGCCCAACTCCTTGATTGTTCCATGCGAAGTTTGGATGATGCCTCCATCCCGGGTTGTATGTATTCGTATAGGGGTTGAAATTCTTATTGTACCCCACGTAGTTTACCGAAGCTGGATTGGATGGGCAAACATCAAAAGTGTGCCCCTCCCCACAATAAACACATGATCTTCGACATTGGCAAATTAAAATCTCCACAACCCATATTCATTGATTTCAGTGTATTGGTAAGGGTGGCAATCTGTGCTGCCAAGCTCGTTGCACTCGCATCTTGCACCACTGCTACCTGGCGAGTCGGATTAAGGCGTGAAGTAGGCCACTGGTAGTTATTCTTCGCAATCTTCTCTAGAATCTCATAAGCATCATTGTATGTCTTTGACAACAATGCTCCTCCAGCTGAGGCATCCACTACCATCCTTGTATGGGTATTCAACCCATTATAAAAAGTTTGCATCTGGATGCCGTAAGGAATACCATGGTTCGGGCATTTGCGCAACAGCTCCTTAAACCTTTCCCATGTTTCGTACAATGATTCATCCTCTTGTTGCTGAAACGAAGTTATCTAATTCCTGAGCTTTGCAGTCTTAGTGGGTGGAAAATACTTAATCAAGAACTGCTCCACCAACTCCTTCCAACTTGAGATAGCTCCAGGTGGTATTGTATTCAACCACTCTAGCGTTTTTCCTCTTAGTGAGTAAGGAAAGTGCGTTAACCTGAGAGTATCCTCACTGACTCCTCTGATTACAAAAGATTTGCAGACTCCCATCAATAACTGGAGGTGTAAGTAAGGATCCTCCATCGTCGTACCACCAAACTGACCTGTATGCTGAAGCATCTGAAACATGATCAGCTTCAATTTAAAATGTGGTGCCTCTATTTCTGGTGGCATAATCCCTGGAATCAGAACCGGCACCGCATATTCCTGAATAACCCGATCTCTCTCATCTTCCACTGCTCTAGCACCACCATTATTATCAATTCTCAGCGGTGGTTCAGCCATACCTTCAACTTCTGCTCGTCCTCTCTGTTCCCTTCTTCGACGGTGAAATGTACGTTCGATCTCGGGATCAAGAGGTTGCAATTCAGGATCGTGCTCCTCGTTCATATAAGAAAATTAGTACCTAGCACGATACCAAGGTAACCAATCAAAATTTTGGGTGTGTTAACTAAAACTAAAAATAACAAATAAAAGTACTCAATTTCACAAAATTCTCAAACAATTAGTCCCCAGCAACGGCGCCAAAAACTTGTTGTGCAAAAACTCACTACGCAAGCATACACAATCGTAGGTAGTAGATGGTAAACAAGGTCGATCCCACAGGGACTAAAGTTAGCAAAAATGATGAAATTAAGTACGACTTACTAAGTGTAAAACTATATTAAAGAACACAACTAAACATGCAAAGCGACTCGAAACAAGCACCCAAGTGACCAATAAAGCAAAGGAGACTTAAAAAGACCAAAAACTAACTTAGAGCAAATGATTAAGATGCTAAACAAGTAATTAAATAGATAAAACAGAGGGCTGGAATTTTTGGGAGGCAGTAGTTGTTTTCACAATTTTGACTTGTCAATGCTGCAGCATTAATCACCACAATGTTATACAACAGGAAATTTTATGCTAAAATCGACCCGAGACTTCCCGAACTCGATTTTCTCGCCTATAACACAGAGTTAAGCATATGTCTATGAAAACTCAATGCTAACGGACATTAAAAGATTGAATTTCCTAAAAACACAAGTTTAGAATGCATGTCTACACCCTACAACTTCTCTCCATGAGAAGTCACTTGCTCCATATGTGTTAATCCACCCATTCCTAACCCTTTCAGTATTAAGAACAAGCTAAATGTCCTATTTAAGGTGATCAAACTCAAATAAGAACCTGCAATATTCACCACAAATGGAAATATAACTTCATACATGTGCATTGGATCAAAAAAGTTCAAACAAACCACATTCAACCATAAATTCCAAATTTCTAATACACTTAGCCCATAAATTGAAAAGCGAAAAATAAACCTCAATAAATAAGAATTCAACAACATAATGAGATGTTTAACTAAGGTTTACACCTAAATGGTTCCAAGAGTATAATAATCTAGCTAAAAGCTTAAGAAAATTTAGGGCAAATAAAAAATCAACAACAACAGCAGAAAATCATCAGTAAAACGAGGGAGAGAGAGTAGGAGATGAATGATCTTCTTCTTCTTTAGCAAAGACAGGTCCTCTAAGTGATGATTTCTTCTTTTTCTTCTCCAAAAATGATGGGTTTCCGAAAAGAGCCTCCCTTCTCCTCTCCCTCTCGATGGTTTCTTCCTCTTTTTCTCTTTTAGGGTTATTTTTCAATCACCCCATCCATGTGGCAGTTTTTGATTGGCTCGTTTTTAATGAAGTGTGACGCACAGCTGACATCATCAGAAAATTTTCGCGAGAAAAACAACTTCCAGTTTTGAGTTTTAATGCTAGCATTAGCCAAACATTATGGTTTTGTGTCGCACAGTGCTACAACATTGCCACCACAACGACTTTGTGTTGCACCATGTTGTAGTATTGTAGCCTCATTGCACCGCTAATTCAATATCAATGCTTATCATCCTACACTCTTTTTGGTTCAGCTTCAAAACCTAAGCAAAAGAAAGATAACACCATAAAAATGACGGGAAAATAATAAAATTTCTCTTAAATACCGACATGTTTCGCTACAACCCAAGAAAAAGACCTAAAATCAATAATGAATTTCACTTTACTCGATTTTTAGCAAGATTTAAGAGCGGAATTGTGATAATTAACTCCCATTTCATGGGATTATCACTCGCTTATGGCTGCGAGGTTCCTTCGAATTGGCTACCGCACCACTGTTGTCACAGTATAAGGTAATGGAAAATTTCATATTTGGAACAACTTCCAAATCAGTAAGGAATTTTCTTAGCCAAACAACCTCTTTAGTTGTTTCACAAGCAATGACATACTCAGCCTCCATCATGGAGTTAGCGATGCATCCCTGCTTGATGCTTCGCCATACTATAGCTCCCCGTTAAGAGTGAAAACTGATTTTGATGTGGATTTCCTTGAATCCTTATCGGTCTGAAAATCAGAATCAGTGTATCCAGTAAGGATCAAATCCTTAGTCTCATACACAAGCGTATGGTCCCTCGTTCTCCTGAGATACTTGAGGATATTTTTAACTACGGTCCAGTGGTCTAACCCTGGATTTGATTAGTACCTACTGACTATTCCCACTGCATAACAAATGTTTGGTCTCGTGCACAACATAACATACATTAAGCTACCTACTGCAGAGGCATAGGGAATACGTCTCATATCCTCAACTTCTTGAGGTGTCTTAGGACATTGTTCCTTAGACAGATGAACTCCATGCCTGAAGGGTAATAAGTCCCTCTTGGAATTCTACATCGAATATCGGCCCAACATTTTGTCGATATAAGATGCTTGAGAAAGAGCTAGCGTTCTGTTCTTGCGATTCCTGAAAATCTGAATCCCGAGAACATACTGCGCCTCTCCCAAATCTTTCATTTGGAATTGGGTCGTCAGCCAATTCTTTATGTCAGTTAGATATCCTACATCATTTCCAATGAGTAGGATATCATCCACATAAAGTACTAAGAAAGCTACTTTGTCGTTGACAATCCTCTTGTAAACACAAGGCTCATCAACGTTTTGGTCGACATAGCCATAAGACTTGATCGCTTATCAAATCTTATGTTCCAAGATCTAGATGCTTGTTTCAACCCATAAATGGATCGATTGAGCTTGCAAACTTTTTGCTCCTGACCTTGGGTTATGAACCCTTCGGGCTGAGACATATAAATGCTCTCGTCAAGATTACCATTCAAAAAGGCAGTCTTGACGTTCATTTGCCAAATATCATAATCATAAAATGTGGCTATGGACAAGAGTATCCTGATGGACTTAAGCATAACAACAGGGAAAAAAGTTTCCTCGTAGTCAACTCCTTCCCTTTGGGTAAAACCCTTTGCTACAAGTCTAGCCTTAAAGGTCTGTACCTTTCCGGCTGCATCTCTCTTTCTCTTATAGATCAATTTACACCCTATGGGTCTTACCCCTTCAGGTTGGTCTACAAGTTCTCATACTGAATTGAAGTACACTGACTCCATTTCAAGGTCCATGACTTTGATCCATTGGTCCTTATCTATATCATTCATTGTCTGTTTATAGGATAATGGATCCTCTACACCGTCATCAGGTATGACAACTTAAGTTTCAGCTAAACCCAAGTAACGGTCAGGTTGGGAAATAACCCTCCCACTGCGTCGAGGCATTCCCAACGATTGAGAAGGACAAGGCTGACTTAATGTGTTGGCTTCTTCATCAACTCTTGATGAAGGTCCAGCTTGATCAACAACTATTGTTGGTTCATTTGTAGCTTCATTTAGTACTAGTTTACTATGTGGTTTATGGTTCCTCATGTGATCTTCCTCCAAGAAAGTGGCGTTTGTCGATACAATCACTTTATTTTCTTATGGGTCGCAGAAAAGACCACCTCTCGTTTCTTTGGGATAGCCAACAAATTGGCATAACCGTGAACGAGGTTCCAATTTCTTTGGGTTTGTCACCAGCACGTGTGCCGAACAACCTCAAATCTGAAGTGTTCTAAACTAGGTTTACACCCCTTCCATAACTCAAAAGGTGTTTGTAAAACACTCTTTGATGGAACAGTGTTCAAGATTTTAATCGTAGTCTCTACTGCGTAACCCCAAAACGAGGCAGGCAATTGAGCATAGTTCATCATAGATCGAACTATGTCTAATAAGATTCTATTTCTCCTTTCTGACACACCATTTTGTTGTGTTGTATTAGGTGCTGAGAGTTGAGATTTAATTCCATGTTCTATCAAATAGTCTTAGAATCTCAAATCCATATACTCTCCACCTCGATCGGGTCAAAGTGTTTTAATGGTTTTCCCTAATGCATTCTCTACTTCAGCCTTATACTCTTTGAACTTTTCAAGAGCCTCAGACTGATGATGCATTAGGTATAGATAACCATACCTCGAATAATC
This sequence comes from Trichosanthes cucumerina, assembly GCA_036507285.1. Lineage (NCBI taxonomy): Eukaryota > Viridiplantae > Streptophyta > Magnoliopsida > Cucurbitales > Cucurbitaceae > Trichosanthes > Trichosanthes cucumerina. Next base: position 71,165,407 of record CM071840.1, on the reverse strand, counting down.
ATCTATGAAAGAGATGAAATATTCGTACTCTCCACGAGTTTTAACATTCACCAGACCACAAAGATACAAATGTATAAGCTCTAAGGGCTCTATGACTCTATAACCTTTTCCAATAAAAGGTCGCTTGGTCATTTTTCTTTCCAAGCATGATTCGCAAGGAGGTAAAGAATCATCTTCTAACTTGTTTAGAAGTCCATTCTTAGATAGTCTCTCAATCCGGTTGAGATTTATATGACCAAGTCTAAGGTGCCAAAGATAGGTATTATTGTTTGGAGAAACTCTTTGCCTTTTACTTTGAGTATTAGCAGTTTTAAGCCTCTCATGATTTAAAATTGCTTTTGTTTGATTTGGTTTAAGTACATTCAAGTCGTTTTCTAACTTAGCAGAACAAATATTGACACCTTTCTCTAAAATGAACGCTTCATTAAATGAGAAGGTAATACAATAATCAAGTTTAATTAAGCAAGAGATAGAGATTAAGTTTCTCTTAATCTTGGGAACTATATACAAATTTTCTAAAAAGATAAATCTATTTCTAAAAAACAGTTTGGCATCTCCCACTGCACGAGCTGAGACTTTGTCTCTCGTTCCGACCCTGAGCGTCATCTCACCCTCTTCGAGCTCTTTGAATGAACTAGTTTCCTGTAAAAAAGAGCAAACGTGAGTAGTGACTCCTGAATCAAGTATCCAGGTAAAATCATTATTTTCCACTAAACAAGTTTCAAGAACAAGTAAATTGGATTTACCTTTCTTCTTTTTGAGCTCAGCAAGGTACTTTGGGCAGTTTCGCTTCCAGTGTCCGTCCATGTTGCAGTGGAAACACTTTCCTTTGTCTGCAACTCTGGCTTTTCCCTTGTCCTTATCAGTAAGTGTCTTCCCTTTCCCTTCTATATTTTTCTTTTAGGTCTTCTTAAGCCCAGAAGATGGACCACAGGACTTAGTCCTAGAGGATGAATCCTTCTAAAACCTTCTGGAATAGGCAAACAGATTTTCCTCTCCATCAGCTTGTCCTTTATTCTTCATAAGAGACTGGAAAGTCTGTAGTTCATTGAGGAGAGTAGTCAGGTTGTACTCTATCTTGTTCATCACCGCATTGCTGCGGAATTGCAGAAAACTCTTCGGAAGAGATTCCAGCATGAACGACACCTGACTTTGCTCGTCTATGACTGCGCCGTTCATTTCAGGCACGTTGAAGTGGACCATCAGATTGATAACGTGTTCTCTCACCGACGACCCCTCCTTCATACGGGAGTTATAAACGTACTTGAGGGATTTGTGCCGAAGTTGTCCAGACGGTTGTCCAAACATATTCTGCAACAAACTCATGATCTCACAAGCTGAGACCATGCCCTCGTGCTTTTTGGCCAAAACTTCAGAAACACTAGCCAAAATGTAGACATTGGCCTTGATCCAACGGTCGTACGCATCCTTAACAGATTGATGAGCGTTTCGAGTAGGGACCTGAGGACATTCCTCAGTTAGTACAAACGAAAGGTCGTCAATAGTAAGAATCGTATTCAGGTTGGACTTCCATGTAGTATAGTTTTCACCAGTTAAACGTATGCTTTTGAGTAAGGCTATAATTGAGGACGACATGCTGAAATTCCAAAAGTAGTTCTAATTAGTTATGCCTTTAACCCATTATAAACCAATCAATTTTAGCAAAATTATTAAAAAACCCTAGTGTTTAAATTAAACCTTTAATTTTGCAACGATACTTCAAGGGTTTAGAATAAAAGCCACCGTCGAGTGGTCAGTCACTCCTCCCCTAAATTAAGACTATCTCAGTCAATTCTCACTACCAAAACATCTCATGTCTCAATGATCCTTAGCTACCGTTTGTTTGGTCAAAGACTTGTTAACTAGCTTAATTTATCTCGTAAATGTGACCCTACCATTTTCAGATCCAATAGGTCCAAGCCAACATGCTACTATTAAGAAAGACAACTGTTGGCAAATTACCTGAGAGGCCCTATCCATTTCTGGAGTTCGCGGTGTTCCGATCCCTATAGTCATGCCCTCCGTAGGGATTGGTTGTTCCAGGACAACCTAGCAGGCGGACTATAGAAATCTCACGGTGCGACCTAATGGAGGAGACCGTAAGATATGTTGACACGCATCCTGCTCCCATTTACTATGGATACTTCTCTCATTCACCTTGGTATTGAACCATGCAAACACTTACCGTAGGGGGACACCCTATTGACGCCATGTAGCCGAGCATGGAACTCACGGTGTGAACTCTTGAGGGCGTGAGAGTAAACTCGATGCGAACATCTCGTTTTCTCCCACTGAAGCTCCCAAGGTTAGGGTGTAGGTTTAACTTAGTCGGATTTTGGCTAAAAGAATCTATCTAAGTCTATGTCTATTATAACTAGGTCTTTTAACCTTATGTCTAGGTGAATAAACGTTTTAATTACCTAGATATAAAACAGGACTATGGTTAATTCAACTCAAGCTCCGGGTCAGTTCCCAGGTAGGAGGTGTTCCGTTGACTTCATATTGAGATTCTTTCCTTATTTGACCCTTCGTTGCAACCCTTTAACAAGTCCATTCTCGTTGGTCCAATTCCTTCCATAACAGGTACTTTTTGTGTATAAAGAATGCAACATTTGATTTCTATAAATGGAAAGAAGTTCAATGTGTAATGCAAAAATTTAATTTCTATAAATTGAAAGATCAATCTATAGCAAAAAGGGAAAACAAGGTTACATTGTGTATAGATTAGGAGAAGTCAATTTCTAAAAAATGAAAGATAAAAAATGATATATTTTTTTAAGATTAATGTTGAAATATATTGTTTTTATCGAATGGATACCTGAATTCAGTGTTGAAAAGTTGGGAAAATATGTTTCTCAATGAATGATTTGAACAAATAAAAATAAAGGAAACAAAAACAATCCGCTAAAAACCAATCTTCTTCCGCTTACAAAAAAAAACTATATCAGATAACTTAACAATTCAACTCAACTCTACACCTAAAACACAAACTTTCTGTCTCAACTTAACTTTACACCATTTGTACTAGATTTCTAAACTCATTGTCAAACTAACTTTCCAACTCAATTGTGCTAAACTTAACTCAACTTTACCTCTCAAACGTTTTCGAGTGAATTACTACCAACCCTCCATGTCTCCTCCATGTCTAGAAAGAGTCATGGTCAACTTAGATTTTTAAATTTAAATACTAAATTCAAATTTCATAATAAATTTCATTTTTCTTTTCTAAACAAGAGAATTGTTTATTTGTTTTCCAGTCAAATAAAAAGCACTCAAAGGTTGAGAAGGTTCCTCATCACAGCTGTACCATCTCTCACCTTCAAACAGTCCGAGATCGATGGCGGCGGAGACGGCGGCGTTCGCAGCGGTCGTCACTCTCCTGATCACGGCGGCGGTGTCTCAAACTCCTCCGACGGTTTATACTAATCACACGGTCGGCGGCCCTGCAGGTTGGTTCTTCAACGCCACCAAGAACATTTCCGCTACCAATTACTCCTCCTGGGCCTCGTCTCAGACTTTCAATCTCGGCGATTTCCTCAGTAAGCTCAATGCCTTCTCCTCCTTCCGATTCTGTTCGTTCTTGATTGTTTATCTCTCTGAAATCTCCGCTTCGTTGTTGTTTGTTTATTGGGAAAGTACAGAGGAAAGTTAGGCTGTATAGATAGCTATTTGAAGAAATTTGCTCAAATGTTGTGTTATAATCGCCTTCTTGATTCAGAAATTTCTTTGCAATCAAACATTAGTTATTCACGATCCAAGAAATTGACATTGAGTTTTCGGTTGTTTTGATCAACTAAGTCTATTGAAATTTCTGCTATCTTCACTTTATTGGTTGAGATTTGTGCTCAAAATCTAGGTTTCTATTCTGCAATCTGCATTAGGAAATCCGATTACAGTTAATTGTTATCAATCAATTAACTCACAGAAGTTCATCGCCATTGTTTCTGTTATTTGTAATTGCAGTCTTCAGAACGAATTCGAATCAGACAGTGATCCAGACCTACAACTTGACGACATTCAAGAGCTGCTCCGTTGACGACGCCTCCGATAACGACACGGTCCAGTACAACGGCGGCGATTCCGACTTCGACAAGCCATTGACCATTCCAGTGCCGCTGACCATCAGAGGCCCGAACTACTTCTTCTCCAACGCGGATGATGGAGTTCAGTGCCAACGAGGTATGGCCTTCGAGATCCAGGTCAATACCGGCCTCGGCTTGCCGCCGAGCCTGAATCAGCCGCCTCCGCCTCCGTACGCGACGCCGCCGGATTCCGATTCGGCTCAAACGCCTCCGTTGATGATTCCTCAGACAAAGGACAACGGCGGATTCAAAACCGCCACTAACTTCCGCCGAGGTTTCTTCTACATCGCGGTGGTGCCGCTGCTGCTGCTGCTCTGCTAGACTAACGATGGTCAGATTACAGAACACGCGTTTCCCTATTTGTCCTTTGTGTGGCAGTTCTGTAATTTTGATGCTTTGATTGATTTTTGTTTGGACTTTATTGGTTATACCTCTAGGTTCATTAATACCATTAGAGACCTTTGATAAATTGAAGAGATTGAGTTTTTTTTTTTTCGATAATAAAAGAAAAACTTTTGTATTCTTAAACATTTATATTGAGCATACCTCGGTGGATAAGACGTTTATTAACATTGGTAGATGATTTAATCCTCCACTTTTGCAACTGTTAAACTAAGAAAATAGTTATATTATGATCGTCACTATTTTTTTTATATGAACTAAATGAATTAACATGGGTTCAACTTAATAGTTTTGAGAGCTAATGAACTAAATGAATTAACATGGGTTCAACTTAATAGTTTTGAGAGCTAATAAAAAAGAGGAAAGACCTCTAACAAAACGAGTTCAAACTATAATGACAAACTATTTAGTATTTCAAATTTTAAGAGCTTTCTTGACAATCAAACGTTGTAAGATCAACAAGAAAATGCTTCGAGTAGATGATTCATTGATAAAAAGAGGTCAATAACTCATTTATGTTCATTTGAATTATTAAAAAAGATAAAGAATATTTGTCACCCACTTTTTGCAGTCTTAAATTGAAAATTTCATTAAAAAACATTCTCCTTTTCACTTTTGTAATCTTGATTCCCAATGTTAGTAGGGCATCAATTCGAATAGGAAACTTAATGTACTTCAATGTTTTACTTTTTCTCTAGTTCAAAATATCGGCATTTAAAATGATAATTGGCACTTTAATTATCTAGTTAAACTTGAATTGACATTTTATTATGATATTTTAGTTGAGAGAAATGAAAGGTAAATTAATGGAGAAAAAAAAAACTAGTAATCCAAACGAGGGGTTTGATTTGACTTTTGGAGGAGAAATGCCTATTCCATCAACCATTATTTATCTACTTGTATTTATTTTAGGTAGTTATTATATATAGATTACAACTTACAATTCTAACATAGGATACATCAAGTAGGAAATGGGACCAAAAAGAGTACACTCAGGAGAATTTAAAAGGTGCCAAATAGTCCCACATCATTAAAAATAGATGATACATTGCTTAGAAGATTCATAAATAAATGAGAATATATGCCTCCTAGTTCTAGTTAGCTTTAAAATATGCAAGTACTAAAATGTTATTTTCTTTTTTCTTTTTTCTCTTTTTACATGTCTAGAGTTGTTTTTCTTGGTACTTGTTGACATAGAAATTTCGACCAATTCCCAATTGCCACGTCGTTATTCCAAATTAATGACGAAGTTGTAAATGATTAAATTTGGGACCGATGATAAGTTGACACGTGTCCTAAATTTAGTTTGAAGACAAGAATTGACAAATTCTAAAAGTTAAGAGTCAACAGATAAATAAAACCCAAATCCAAATGACTAGGCTCAAATCCAATAAAGCCCAAGTTCAGATTATTGGGCCCAAAAACCACTCAGACCCAAATCCACCCGTCTTGGAAAGCTCTATAAATAGAGGACTTCTCCTCCATTCCAAAGGTTCAGAAATTTCACTCTCAAGAGAACCCAGAGAGAATTCAGAGCAAAGTCTAAACTGCTAAATGTTCCCTGAAGTTCTTAGTGTTGAACGCTGCAAGATGAGTCTTTAAGTGCGGAGCGCTCTAAGACGAGTCTTTAAGTTGAGTCTTTAAGTGCGGAACGTTGTAAGACAAGTCTTTAGGTGTTGAACGCTGCAAGACGAGTCTTTAAGTGCGGAACGCTGTAAGACGAGTCGTTAAGTGCGGAATGTTGTAAGACGAGTCTTTAGGTGTTGAACACTGTGAGACAAGTCCTTAAATGTTGAACACTTCAAGTCCTTAGTTGTTAAGTGTTTCACGAAAGACTTCTACAAGTTACAAGTTGAAGGACTTCAATAACCTACATGCTGAAGGACTTCAACGCGCTACAAGCCGAAGGCCTTCAACAAGCAACAGACGTCGAAGTTCTTCAACAAGCTACAAGTCGAAGACCTTCAACACGCTACAAGCTGCAAGCCGAAACCCTTCAACAAGCTACAAGCCGAAGACCTTCAACAAGCTGCAAGTCGAAGTCCTTCAACAAGCTGCAAGCCGAAGTCCTTCAACAAGCTGCAAGCCGGAGACCTTCAACACTCTACAAGCCGAAGGACTTCAACACGCTGCAAGTCGAAGTCCTTCAACAAGCTACAAGCTGAAAACCTTCAACAAGCTGCAAGCTGAAGACCTTCAACACGCTACAAGTCGAAGACCTTCAACAAGCTACAAGTCGAAGGCCTTCAACAAGCTGCAAAATCTTCAAGACAAGTCTACACATGAGAACAAGCTGCAAAGCCCTCAAGACAAGTCTACGTTCGAGAACAAGCTGCGAAGCCCTCGAATCAAGTCTACGTCCGAGAACAAGGTATAAAGCCCTCAGACAAATTACACTTGAGAGAGAGAAAGAATCAGAGGATAAACATTAGAGATTGTAACTCATAACATTCAAATTAATACAAACACAACGTTAAATTACACGTGTCTTATTTCTATTTCTTCACTGAAATCACGTGTAAATAGTACTCAAAGGAGAATTTGCTCTAATTTATCTTCAAATAATTTCATACCATGTAAGTCACCTTTAATTTTAAAAAGTGCTTAAATTGAAAGTAATTAATTTTGAGAGATTGACTAAAAAAAAGTTAGACCAACCTAAGCGTAGTTCAACTAGGTAAGTTGTTCTTTTTCAAAAATAAAAAGACATTAGTAACATTTTTTTTACAAGCTTAGTGGTCAATAAGGAAGAATATAAACCGCAAACGACTTAAAAGAGAATAGGTTCAAACTATGATAGTCACCTAGGGGTCGTTTGGTGTAAGGTTTTGGAATAATGAGAATGGGTAAGAGTTTTAAATCTTTTTGTTTGGAACAAGGTTTGTAAGCATAGGCATGAGCATCACTTATTCTCATGCATCTCTTTCTTTCTCTTTTTTTCTCTCTCTTCTTTATTAATATTTAAGTATATATATATATATATATATATTCATTTTCAATAATCATAATTAATTATTTAATTAAAAATATTTATAATTTATTTATTTATTTTTATTAGTTGACATTAATTTTGATTAGTTAATAAAATAATATTTTTAAAACTAATTTCATAAAACAAGCATAAACATTCATTATAAAATTCATTATGAAAATATTAAATCACTCGTTAATATTATATTTAATCAATTAATTACAAATATTATTAATTTAGGGCAAGGATAATCATTATAATTAATTATTCATGAGTTATTTGTGATGAATTAAAAATTAATTAATTACTTTTTAAATTTTATTTTTATTATTTTATTAATAATAGATAATAATTATATAAGATTTATGAGATCAATCTTAGAAAATAAATTTGCACATTATTTAATTATATATTACATAAGATTTATATATTAATTTCATTAAACAAATATAAATATCATCTGTTTATATAAAAATATGATAGCATTCCCATGTAGAACCAAACACAGTGCCAAAAAGAGCATAACTCAATTGGCATCAAGTATGACTCATGATCGAGATGTTATTGTCATTTTATTCCCAGACATTCCATAGGGTGTGTTTGGCACATGTGTTTGGATTTAGATGAGTTTGGGTTCCAAATCCAAACTCATGTGTTGGAGCAAGCTGTTTAAAACTCTTGGTTTTAGAACCTAACCTCATGATTTACAAGAGTGCAACCTCATGAGTTTCAACAGTACAATCTCATGGAATTTGTTTCATGTTTTTCTCTTCCATTTGTCGACTACTTCAACAACTCTGCTGAAAACTCCAGCGACCACTCGACGACTACCTACAACAACAACTCCACACCAACGACTCGACCACCACTAACGGATGCCTCAGGCGAGCACTTGGTTTTTCATTTCCCATCGGCGACTCGACCATCGTTGATGACTGCCTCCGGCGAATACTTGATTTTTCATTGCCACTTCAATTTGTCGTTTTTCATTTTCGGTGATCACTTCGACAACAACTCCGACGACCATTGACAACGACAACTCCGACCACCACACCGAAACTCAACCACCGCTGACGGTTGCCTCTTCCGACCACTTGATTTTTCATTTTCTCTTCCATTTTTCGTTTCCATTTCCAATCACAATTTCGACAACAATTCTAGTGACAACTCTGGCGACCATCGACAACGACAACTCCAACGACCACACTGATGTCTCGCCATCACTGACAATTGCCTTAAGCGAACACTTGGTTTTTCATTTTCGGTGACCTCTTCGACAACAACTCCGACGACCACCTAATGACCACCGACAACGATAACTTTGGTAACCACTTCGACAATCTAACCACCTCATCAACTCAACTACCCTAATAACTCGGAAAACTAGTCAATTTTTGTAATGGTTAAAATAAAACTAAAAAATGGCTACTAAACAATTTTTTTTTGCATAATAACATGCAAATATACTTTCAAAACCTTTGAATTTTGTAAAATTTATACAAAAAAGACAAAAAAAAATAATAATAATAATTTCGTATTTTTTCTTCCTTTTTTTTTTTTGTTTAATGTACACTAAAATGGCTCAATTTTATAATTTCTTTTTTAAAAGTTAGAAAAAAATGAAAAAAAAATTTCTTTCGCACAAAGGCGTGTTATGTCTTTTTGTTTCACGTCAGTTGCAACATTTTTGGACTATGTATTTGTATGTGTGAACTCGTGCCTCGGGGCATGCAATGCTTTCTTCTCTTTGAATGCTAAAAATTGTTCTAAATGTTTAAATTTTTTTTATTCTTCAACTACAACATAAATTGAAAGTTTCATTGAAAATTTACTTAAAAATTGATATATGTTAGACAGTAAATTCTACAATTCACATACAAACCACTACAAAATTTGAAAGGAATTAAATAGCTAAAAAGAAAAAGATGAAACAAAATTGTACCAAACTCAGAGTTTAGAGGACTACACTCAAATCACAGTTTTCTGATTCTCAGGTTTCAGAATATTGCACCCCAAACACAACTTTCTGATTCCCAGACTTCAGAACATTGTACCCCAAACACAGTTTTCTGATTCTCAGACTTCAGAACCCCTCAGGACAAACCCCTCATGCTTCTAATTTTCAGGATTCTGATTCTGAATCTGCGCTCCAAACAACCTCTTAACATTTAATATCCTACAAGTTAACTTGACAATACAGTAGAATCAAGTAATTCTGTCGTGAGAATAGTCCACATGTACACTGCAAATACTCAAAGTATCTGAAAAAAAGTAACCTCTTACCCACTGCCAAAATTGCAAAACCACATAAAACGTCAAGACATTAGAAGTTGTTACCATCACCAGCCAAACTTATAAAATTGTTGTAATTAAAGCTTAAAATATTGCAAAATGCCTAACCACCCATCCATAAAATATGAGTATTATCTCAATCAAACCCTCAAATTATAGAAATGGTTTTAATACAACCTCAATTTTTTTTACATTACCTTTCACACTTTTCTTAAATTAAAATGGTGGCTCAACTCAATTTGAAAGCCAACTATTTAAAGAATTAGGAAAAAAAAATCACTTTTTACCCTTAAACGGGTCAAATTGTATCATTTTTCACCTTAAACTTTCTATTTCATCAAATTGAACATAAACTAGATAGGTGTTACAATTTCTACCCTCTATTCAAATTCTACTAATTCACACATTAATTCTGTTGGTGTTGATATAATTAAATTTGCCATAACCTATCAGCTTAAGCTTTCAGGTTAATGGGTGATTTACATGGTATCAGAACAGGAGGACTTGTGTTCGAACCCTAGTGAAGTCGTTTTCTCCCAATTAATATTGATTTGTACTTGTTGGGCCTTTCTTCAAATTTCCAAGCCCACAAGTTAGGGGCTTTTGGGTTAATTGGTGATTTACAAATTCTAACAAAAAGCAACATAAAATTCTTTGTAAGCTCACTAACTAATTGCAACAATATCAAGTTTTGGAACTCCCTTTAGAGGATCCAGTTCAAGCATCATCTTAAGGTGCCTCCAATTCCAAGGTGTGGACCAGGAAATGCTCCCTGAATCAAAAAAGAAGTTTGGGACCAATGTTGCTACTTATCTACCCGGATCTTACCGAAATCAGTCTCCCAACAACTTGGAGCTCCTCTAAAGAGTATCAAAAAGTGAGTCATAAACTAGTTGATTAATGTCAAATTAACAATGAAATAACATTGCAAATTCTTACAAAAATTCAAGTCTAATGTCATTTTTATTTGATTTTTTTTATCAATTTTGCATCATGCACATGTTTTATCATTTATTAAATGCATTTGAGAATATATTTTTTTTAGCAATTTTTCAAACAAAAACTTGTTAAAAGGGTCAAAATTGCAACAAATTTTCAATTTTAAGATTAAGATTTCAACAATTATCTAAGTTCAATGTGCAATTTGGTGAAATTGAAAGATTAGAATAAAAATTGATACAACTTGACAAGTTTAAGGATAATAATTATTTTTTCCCCCAAATAATTAATATTAGAGTTTTCAAATTTTATACAATTAAAAATATTTGAATAAAATTGTAACAATTTTATAGTTACAATACTTGGTTGCACAGGTGCAGGAATCTCCCTATCACTCACTATTCAATTGTTGACAACAAGAAGAGACAAACCACAACTAGGAAAGAGAAATGTGGAAAATATTTTCTCTCCCCTATTGTGAACAATTGGGTGGAGTCAGAAAAATTCTTACACCAATGCAGTTAAGTATTGTTCATTTTATGGTGAAGGTTAACTATAACCAATCTGATAGCTTAAGAATAGTTTGTAAATTCTACCATATTTAAAAGCTCAATTGTAACAATTATAGAAGTTTAGTTTGATGATTAATCAAATTAAATAGGACGCCCGAGGAAGAGAGGTACATGAATGAACCGAGTTCACATCCGAATGAGAGAGATTCTGAGGTTATGAAAACATGGATGAGAAATGCTTAAAAAGATTGATAGCTACTACTTATACCAACAAGATACACCTTTCTTTTTAGTTGCTCAATCATAGGAACTCCAAAGTTAAGTGTGTTTGACTTGGAGCAATCTTATGTTGGGTGACCTCTTAAAAATTTTTACCTAGAGAGCATGTGAGGACAAAACATGTTAAAAGGACCCGTGTTAATTTATGGAGAAAGTCTTCAATCTCGCAAGCGGCTCAAGGATAATGTGGATGATATGGTGACGTGACAAGGTCGCAAAGGATTTTTTTAAAAGTTCAAGAGGATAATTATAATAACACCATACACAATATTCACCTATTTTAATAGATACCAATTTCTCCAAAATCTGGAGACATTCAATGAGGATGCAATCAAAGCACCAATATAAGTTCCTTTAATCTATCAGATCATTTCAAATGACAACAGAATATGAAGAACAATTTCAAAACTTTTTCCCATTTACAACCAATAAATCCAATTTCTTTCCAATTCCATGTGCTAATTCCATCTTCACCTCAAGAAGCAGAACGCTCAACCACAGTAGCCAAAAAACAAACTGCAAACATTTGAGCTGGGATAAAATACAGCATAAAAAAACACTGAAATAAATGGAACAAACTCAGCTGATAAACGTTCTTCCGCCTTGTTTTTTGGACGTAAAAACTGTTGATTTTGTTAGACATGAACAAAAAACCAACAGTAACTGTTCAAAAGATGGGAAGATCTAACCACAATTAAGTTGTATCTTCCTCTTTTGGATTCGCTTGAAGGAGGTCGTCATCATATGAAACTGGTACTCTTAATCTATCGTGAACAGATAATCGCTTTTCTTCGGAATTTGAATTTTTAGATTGATCCTGCTCTGGGGTGAAGCCTTGAATGCTGTTTGGTTGATCTCGAGAAGATCCTTCAGAGACTATCTGAGGAACTTTTTGAGAACTTTCTATCTCATTTCCAGTACCCTCCCTTCTGATATTTGGTTGCTTAAATTGTTTCTGGCTCGATCATGAAATAAACAAAAACATGTGTGATTGTGATTATCGTTCATGCTACCAAATTAGAAAGAACTAATAAAGGATTGATTCCATGCATACGATCATTCGAAGAGATTGGATTTGTATTCTAACATAAGAATGAATTTCAAAAGCACTACTCTTCAAAATACAAACTAAAATCCAAAAGAAAAAAAGAAAGATAAACAGAGAGTAGATAAGCTCAGCAATTTGAGAAGTGAAAGATACAGGCTCCCTAGCAAGATAAAAGATTCAGAAAGATGAAAAGTTTGCCTTGACAAAGAAACAGTTTAAAAGGTGTCCTCTAGGAATATTGATGATATTTTTCTATGCGACCAAAATAAGAGTAGCACATTCATTTGGTATGAATAAAAGTAATAAATCACGTAAAACTAAAAGTTTTCCGAGTTGTAAACTATGTGAAAAATATTTTGTTAAATACCTCAAACTCTTTTGCTCGTTTCATAATCTCTTTATAGGCATTTGGTTCCCGGGTTTTGATGATGCTCCATAATATGCCACCTCCTGTTCGAAAACGCCTGCCATCTGCAGTCATCTGACCTCCACAAGCCTGAACTGCATTGACCTGGAGTTCAAACATGTCAACTTGTATACATAGTGAAGAAATAGTGTATCTAATATTTCTTATTTATTGGATCAGAATTAGGGTTCTTATAAAGAGATACCCATTTACATATATGGAATATACAAATAAGGGAACAAATCAAATAAAATAATATAATACAATATAAAATAATATAATACAATAAATGGTAATTATCTAGATAAGGAAATAGATAAACCAACACTCCCCTCAAGTTTGGTGTGAAGATGTCTTCCATTGCCGACTTAGCGATCATCTTGTCAAACCGTGTGTCTTTGGAAGCCCTTTCGTTAATACATCCGCAATTTGCTCATGTCGTTGGCGAGATATGGAATGCATATAACACTGCATCAATCTTTTCTTTTATAAAATGTTTATCAATTTCAATATGCTTTGTCTGTCATGGAGAAGCTGGATTGTGAGCAATTGAGATCATTGCCTTGTTATCACAAAAATACGTATGGGTTGTTCTCGACAAAATTTCAACTCTTCCAATAGTCTCTTTATCCATATACCCTCACAAATACCACAGAGCTAGGGCCCTATACTCGGCCTCGGATTTGCTTCTTGCCACCACACTTTGTTTTTACTCCGCCATGTAACTAAATTTCCTCCAACAAAGGAACAATGAACTGCAGGTGGATCGTCTATCTATCGTCTTCGCACCTTGATCGACATCGATGTAAACTTCAACTTGTAGGTTACCATACCTTTTAAACAATACACCTTTGCAGAGTACCTTTCAAGTACCTTAGGATTCTATAGATCGCTTCAAAGTGAGTTGGTCTGGGCGTGCATAAATTGGTTTACCATACATGATCGCAAAGGAGATGTCCGGGCGTGTGTGAGACAAGTAGATCAATCTCCCCACAAGTCTTTGATATCTTGCTTTGTCTTTTACTTCATTTTCTGTTGCACTCTGCAATTTTAAATTTGGTTCAATGGGAGTTTCTGCCGTTCTACAACCAAGTAATCCTGTCTCTTTAAGTAAGTCAAGAATATACTTCCTTTGATTAACAAGGATACCATCTTTTGATCTAGCAAATTCCATTCCCAGGAAATATTTCAAGACTCCGAGATCCTTAATCTGGAATTCATTAGCTAGGTTTTTCTTAAGGTCGGTCAACTCTGTCTCATCACTACCTGTAAGGATAATGTCATCAACATAAACTATTAAAACAACAATTTTGTTATTTGCAGTATGTTTATAGAAGATGGTATGATCTGCTTGGCTTTGAAGAAATCCATGATTGGTGATGCTTTTTCAAACCTTTCGAACCACGCTCTTGGGGATTGTTTAAGGCCGTATAGAGATTTCTTTAGCTTGCATACTTTGTCAACCCCAAGATTTTTCTCAAAACCAGGTGGTAAATCCATAAATACTTCTTCTTCAAGTTCCCCATTGAGAAAAGCATTCTTGACATCAAGCTGATAAAGTGGCCAATCTGCATTCACAAGCAATAGATAGTAGTACTCTAATGGAATTAATTTTAGCAATCGAGGCAAAAGTTTCTTGATAATCAATCCCATAGGTCCGAGTGAAGCCTTTCGCAACAAGTCTGGCTTTATACCTTTCAACACTCCCATCAGCTTTGCATTTGATAGTAAATACCCATTTGCACCCTACTGGTTTCTTATTTTTTGGTAATTCTACAATGTCCCATGTGTGATTCTGTTTAAGGGCATTCATTTCCTCCATAACTGCTAATTTCCAATTCGAGTCATCTAGAGCCTCCTGTATATTCCTCGGGACAAACAGGTTGGTTATCCTAGAGGTAAAAGTTCTATGGCTTTCAGACAATCTATGGTAAGAAATATAGTTTGCAATGGAATATTTAGGGTTAGGACAGTTCCGAGTACCTTTCCTATGAGCTATTGGAATTTCAAGATCGGATATTTCAGGTAAGTGATTGTGGATTAATGAAGGAATGGGATTAGAGGGTGTATTACCTGAACCTTCAGAATCATTCAACGGAGTATCTGACTGGTTTCGTGATAAATCCACTGTCTGGTCCCTATTCTTCTGATTCACCATCCTTCTAGTATAAACTGAAGTTCAGTATTTTGATTATTTTGTAGTGTTTCTCCCCACAACAAGAATTTCCCATATTTGGCAAAATAAAAACTAGGACCGGTAGTTTCTGGACTAATGATGTTAGGAAGGGGAGAGGTATCCCAAAAATTATCTTCTAAATTAGGTAGTATCTCCCCCTGAAGAGAATTTTTAAAAAAGGAGTGATTTTCCCAAAAAGAGACATCTAGGGTTTCATAGTATTTTTTGTTCACAGGATCAAAACATTTATAGGCCTTTTTGTGGGATACATACCCTAAGAAAATGCATTTAACAGCTCGAGGGTCTAATTTAGACCGAGAGAAGCTAGGTACATGAACATAAGCAGTACACCCAAACACTTTGATCGGTAGATCAGAAAACAAGCGGACATTGGGAAATAAATTTTTGAAATGATCTAGAGGAGTTTTAAAATCCAAAACTTTCGTAGGCATGCGATTTATAAGATATGCGGCCGTTAGAATAGCTTCACCCCACAAATAAGAAGGAACATTCATAGAGAACATAAGAGCACGAGCAACATCAAGTAAGTGACGATTTTTGCGCTCTGCAATACCATTTTGTTGGGGGGTATCACGACACGTGGATTGATGAAAAATTCCCTTAACTTGCAAAAAATCAGTTAGGTGTTCATTGAAATACTCAGTACCATTATCAGAGTGAAGAATGCTAATTTTAGTCTGAAATTGAGTTTCAATCATGTTGTAAAAACGAATGAAAATCTCTTTCACTTCCGATTTTTTCGTTAACAAATAAATCCAAGTTAAACGGGTGTGATTATCAATAAAGGTAACAAACCATCGCTTTCCACTATGAGTTAAAACTTTAGAAGGACCCCAGACATCAATATGAATTAAGTAAAAAGGTGCAGACGCCTTGTAAGGTTTTGGCAAATAAGTTGATCTATGATTTTTGCAAAAATACAGCTCTCTACATAATGAAAAAGCAGAACAATCCATTCCTTTGAATAAATTTGGAAACAAATATTTTAAGTAAAAAAAATTGGGATGTCCTAATCTACGGTGCCAAAGCATGATAGTTTCTTGAGCAGAAGGAGAACTAACACTACTCAAGCCCTGAACTTTTTTATTGCTAGTTGGAGATTCATCAAAATAGTAGAGGCCATCGAGCATTCTAGCACGCCCAATCATCTCCCCCGAATCCTGATTCTGAAAGATGCAGTGAGAGTCAAAAAAAGTAACACGACAGTTAGCATCCTTAGAGATTTTACTGACAGATAACAAGTTACAGGTTAATTTAGGGACATGAAGGACAGAATGCAAAGTAATCTGTGAGGTTAATTTAACAGTTCCTTTTCCTGCAATAGAATTGAAACTACCATCGGCAATTCGAATTTTTCATTGCAATACATTGGAAGATATGATTCGAATAATTGGGATGAACTAGTCATATGGTCGAGGCTCCTAATCTATAATCCACGGAGAGGAATGAAGACAAGATAGGGCTTGAGAATAATTACCTGTTTGTGCCAAGGAAACACTAGGATTACCAGATGATGAAGTGGTCTTTAGTAGCTTCAGGAGTTGATCAATAGGGTTGTGGCCCACGATCACGATGAGTTTTAATGGTGGACAAAACCTTGTTTTCGACATTGTTTGATCAACAAACAATAATATTGGAATAAAAAAAAACACCCAAAAGAACACGCCGTAGTAAATCCAGAAGAGATTAGCGAGCCCCAAGAACAAAGCTGAAACAAAAATACCGGTAGTATATAATACCTAGAAAAAGGTGTAGGAAAAACAAAGCCGAGTGCGGTCTTGTAGATGGGTCGGATCGCAGCGCGCGGTCGCAGAGCGCGGTCGCGGCGTGGGCACGCATGCGTCGGTCGCGATCGCGGTCGCGGGCGTGTCGCGCGCGTAGGCGCGGTAGGCTCTCGCAACGACGACTCTAATCGCAAAGCTTGTCTTCAACGGCGACTCTAAGCGCGGCAGATCGAGGAAGCGACAGAACTAGGTCGCGCGGTGAAGATCTCTTCCCATCTTTTTGCGAGAATGCGGTCGGTAAGTTGACCGGAGAGCTAGCTAAAAGACAGTGGCGGCTAGGGTTTTTTTTTCCTTTCTTTTGCTCTGATACCATGAAGAAATAGTGTATCTAATATTTCTTATTTATTGGATCAGAATTAGGGTTCTTATAAAGAGATACCCATTTACATATATGGAATATACAAATAAGGGAACAAATCAAATAAAATAATATAATACAATATAAAATAATATAATACAATAAATGGTAATTATCTAGATAAGGAAATAGATAAACCAACACATAGATCATAAGGTGTCATATTGTAAAATAAGAGAAGAGCTAAAACAATTAGAAGCAAAATCAACCACTCTAACTCAAAAGGGCAAAAAAAAGGCAGGGGCTTCTGCAAAGAAAGAATGTGATAAACGGTTATAATTTTTTAAAAGCGAAAAAAAAACTGATTTTCATGAGCTCACATTAACCAACGCATTTCAAGTTTGAACAAAGTCTAGATCCCAATAAGAATAATCATGTAGAGAGCAGTGTTTTAAAAAGCCCTCTGGGGCGCGCGCCTCGAAGAGGCGAGGCGCATGTAAGAAGGTGCGTGCCATGAAGCCCTCGAGGCGCGCGCCTCTGGGGCTTCTTCAGTTTAATTTTTTTTTGTTTTATGTATTTTAAATATATATTTTAAAAAAAAAACCAAAACACAATAAACCCATTTCATTTAGGGTTTAACAAGGCTTTTGATCTTGTAGTGTTTATAATTTATTAGTGTTGTATTGTTTCATGTTTTTTAATAGAGTATCTTTTGTCTCTATGTTCAAACATTAATACTTGAAAGTTGAACCTTATTTCTTTTACTTATTTTCCTTGGTTAAAACTTAATTTTCATCCCATGAAGGGGTTTTTCTTATTGTGTATGTATACATATATATTTTATATTTTTTTATATATAGTGCACCTTAGATTAAAAAATCCACGCCTTTTGGTGCGCCTTGCGCCTAGGCTCCAGAGGGCTATTGCGCCTTAGTGCGCCTTGAGCCTTTAAAAACACTGGTGGAGTGGTATTTTCTGGGAAGTGGGTGGCAAAGAGGGGTTGTGAATTGTGATCAACACTTAAGTTTTGGTAATAAAGTACAAACATCTTACAGAGATCATAACCAATATATGCTGGGATAATAACATCAACTTATATAGTCTGTGAGAGTACTAATAGGAGTATCTTGGGGATAGTAGTAAGGGTATTAAGGGTAATTAACTAGAGAGTCTTAGTTGTAATAGGAGTAGGGTTTGAGGAAGGGGAGTCATATTTTTTGTAAGTCGGTCCTTAGTGGATTGGTTGTGGGAGAGACATAGTCCTCTCGAAGGACTTTTGGATATTGTAATATCTTCATTAGTATTGCAATATAGTTCTATCTTTGTGTTAGAGTGATTTCTTAGGTGGTATCCTAACATAGTCCAGCCATGGTGGTTCATAGCTCAGAGAACAAGGTTAAAAGGAGCAAAATGGATTCAGCAACAGAATCTGCCAGGGTAGGATATAATACTGCTAAATATGAAGAGTGACTGTGTGGTCTGATACTTGCTGGGGTGGTTGGCCATAGTTAAGGCAAGTCCAAAATTCAGCTTAAAATTTTCTCCTTTTTTGCAGAAAGGCAGCAAAATCATTCGTGATCCCAGGAAAAGTATTGAGGATAGTGTGAAAAAAAAGTGTACCGAACAAAGGGATGTGGCACAGTGGTAAGATTGATTTTCATACAAAACATAAAATAGGTGAATAGGAAAAAAAAAAAAACTTAAAGTAGGGCAGAATAAAACAAAGAGGAAGTTGTGGAACTAATATTAACGAATAGGTAACATATTTTCTTCACTCATGACTCGAGCAACCAAAATATTCTTATATTAGGTTCTAAGCAAATCAGAATACCTCTTGGATAAGTTCACTTAATGCAGACACTCCTAGACAACCTACAGCAGTGTACACCATGTATGACTTTTTCTCTTTCAAACGCCTGCATGCATCTAACACAAACCTGAAAGAAACAGAAATCAGAATAATTTGCAATCAGAGTAGAAATTCCTATTTCTCAATGGCTGCTTATCAATCTATTAATCAAACCATTTTTTTGCTTCACAACAACAATATGGAGGATTTCCAAAGAAAATCTATATAAAGAAAGTGAGCAAGCAATATTCCTCCCTTTTCCATATATCTGAATGCACATAACATGATTAGGAAATTTCACTTAACCTGTTAATATCGTTGCCATTTGAACCTAACTCACCAGCCTTTCTTTTGTTCTTCTTTTTCTTTGCCCGACGTCTTCGGTTTTTACTTCTTTGATCTATACTTGGTGCTTGAACATCTGTAAGACTGCTTTTCTCTGAATTGATATTGCCATCAACAAACTCTCCTTCCTCCACATCAACCATTTCAACATCATCATTTTCCAAGTCATCATCTTCAAATATGGCCTCAAGTATGTTCTCTTGTCCATCCATTAGACGCCTTAACTACATAAAATAATCAGACAATCTCCTCATTAAGAGAAACAAAAATTATCAGAAAACAACCAAACGTTATTCTAGAGGCACTTTCAATCATTTCTAATGACGCCTTGCAAAAAATGGTATCCATTGAGACAGAAGCAACCAGCCATTTTGGTGGAAGTTTTGGGAAGAAATTTGGCTAGACTATTTGAATTCTAATATCTGAGACTTTTTTGTTTGTCAGGGAAAATTGGTAAGTTAAACAAAGAACATGGGAGATACTGGAAAATTCATCGAAACAAGCAATGGCAATTTTCAGCAGAGTCCCTAAAAGTACAGACAAATGATCAGAGGCTCAATTGATAGACATATGCAAGAAATAAAAAGGGAGAGGGTAGCACATGGAAGTTCGAAAAATCCCAATTCGCCGCAACTGATTTTTTTTCGTTGCTATTCTGCTATTGTTATGAAAATGAAATCAAACGACTCTTCCTTTTTTTTTCGTCACAATCCTAATTTGAGTTTTTCAAGTGAGAAAAATGGCATGGATGGAGATTGGGAGAATACCAGTATCAACAATCGAGTGGAAAATCAATGCGACGACTGCGGCAGTACGAGCTGAAAGAAAGACGGCGGCGACACTGAGCTGGTGAAAGTGAGAAGGAGCCGGAGTGAAGAAGAAGGGGGAGCCGAGGAAGATGAAAGGGGTTTAGGTTTTTCTCTAAGAAAAAAAAATTAAATTTGCAATTATTTGTATCCATTTGACCTAAACTTTTTGTTTCATCTAGGAGTGAGCATCGATGTCGGAGTCGGTTTTCGACCCCAACCGACCCCGAACTGATCAAAGTCGGTCGGTTCGACCGAGCTTTTTTTTAAAAAAAAAAAAATACCAAAATCGACGGACCGATCGGCGACCGGCCAGTTTGGTCGGTTTATATATATATTTTTAAATATTTGTTTAACTAATTATTTAATATTTATAATTATTATTTTATTATTATTTAATATATTTTGAGGAAATTTTTTAGTTTTTTATTTTTTTAATAATAATAATAATAATTATTATTATTATTATATAATATATATTTTTTTAAATTATCGGTCGGTTTGGGGATTTTGCCCCAAATCAACCGACCAACCCCTGACCGGAAAAGGCACAAAACCGACCGATTGCCTTCGGTTCGGTCGGTTTCAGTCGGTCGAGTCGGTTTTCGATCTTTTTTTGCTCACCCCTAGTTTCATCCTATTGCATTCTAAACTTAAATAAATATTATAATTTTACCCTCAATTTAATTTTCGCTAATCATTCGGAGTAAAAACTTATTAGATAGTTAAAATTACAACATTTTTTTAAATTTAAGGTGTAATTCAATGAAATTTGTTTGGGGTAAATTGATACAACTTGACAAGAGTGAAAATTGTTTTTTTCCCTTCTCTTTCACGTATTTGGCTAAATTATAAAAAACACCACTAAACTTTGCCTATTGTTTAAAAGATACTCATATTCTTTTAAAAGTTGCAGTATTACTTTTGAAATTTCATAAATGTTTCAAAACTATCCCTAGAGTAGAAAAATTGTTAGTAGAATGTTGAACGATAAGTAAACGTGTTCTTTCAGACTTAATCCATACAAACATCCTAATTACGGTCATTTCAAGTATTGCCACAATAATTTTCCATCTAACATTTAAATGAATTTCTATTCCAAGGGTATTTTTGAAACCTTTATAAAAAGATGAAGAGTAATATTGCAACTTTAAAGAAAATAGGAATATTTTTTTAATAAATGACAAAGTTGAGATATTTTTTTTAATTAATATTTATTTTTATTGTTTAATTGACAAATGACGCAACAAGAGCATAGCTCAACTGACATCAAGTATAACTCATTACCAAGAGATTATGGGTTCGAATTCCCCCACCTCCAATTGTTGATGTACTAAAAAAAAAAAAGATTTTTTTTAGTTAAACGATTGTGGGAGTCCAGAATAATTTATTGATATTTATGATGGTAATAAGTGTCATATACAATGAGTTGCGCTAAGACTAACAAACGAGCTTAACTATCGGTGTACAATAGACAAATTGAAGGAGTAGCGACAAAAATGATCATATTTAAATGCACGCTTTGAAAAGAAGTCATAGGATTTTTTTTATTTTTTTATTTTTTTGGAAAATTGACCAAACTGTTGTGAAAATATGGTAGAAACCGGGTATAATTTTACCAATATTAAAATACTAATATAATAATGATAATAATATAATTAGGATAATAATAATGATAGTAATAATAATATAAATAGAATAATAAAAGACAATGGAAATGGAAATGAAAGTGTGATACATATATATATATTATAATACTAAGATAGTGGAAAATTATGGCATAAGGAAAGTGGGAAAAAATGAAGAAGATTGGGGAAAAATCTACCATTTTAATGTGTCTTACAAAGACCATTACAACCACTATTTATAGGCAAATGGAGAGCATGATGTGGCTCATTTTGGACACTAACCAATGGTGTTTTGATGACACATAGGGGACACATTGGTTATGGGGAGTTTGCCACTTGACAATGCTAAATTTGGACATATGGATAACATATGGCATGGGCATCTATTTCCTTAATTTCCATAATACTCCCCCTTAGATGCCCATTTATATAAAATATGTCTCGTTAAAACCTTACTAGGGAAAAATCCAATGGGATAAAAACCCTAGTGAAGGAAAAAGAGTACATATTTTATATAATATATTTACTCCCCCTCATGACAACATCAGTTGAGATCTCTGAGTCGTCGCATCCCAATACTGTGAACCAATTTCTCAAATGTTGTAGTTGGTAATGCCTTTGTAAATATGTCCGCCAAGTTATCCTTCGAACAAATCTGTTGTACTGAGATGTCACCATTTTCTTCAAGGTCATGAGTGTAGAAAAGCTTTGGAGAGATATGTTTCGTTCTATCTCCTTTAATATATCCTCATTTGATTTGAGCTATACATGTTGTGTTGTCTTCGTATAATATTGTTGGAAGGAGTTTATTCGAAGACAAACCACATGTCTCACGAATATGTTGTGTCATTGATCTTAGCCATACACATTCTCGACTTGCCTCGTGAATTGCGAGAATTTCAGCATGATTCGAAGAAGCGGCCGTGATGGTCTGTTTCACTGATCGCCATGATATAACAGTTCCTCCACATGTAAATAGATAACCTGTCTGAGATCTAGCTTTGTGTGGATCAGATAGATAACCAGAATCTGCATAACCAACTAGATCAAAACTGGATTTGTTAGAATAAAATAAACCCATATCAATTGTCCCTCGAAGATATCGGAGTACATGCTTAACTCCATTCCAATGTCTTTTTGTAGGACATGAACTATATCTAGCTAATAAATTTATTGAAAATGCAATATCTGGTCTTGTGTTATTAGCCAGATACATAAGTGCACCAATTGCACTAAGATATGGTACTTCAGGACCAAGTAGTTCTTCATTGTCATCTCGAGGTCGAAATATATCTTTCTTTACATTTAGTGAACGAACTTCCATTGGAATGTTCAATGGATGTGCTTTATCCATATAGAATCTTTTTAAGATTTTTTCGGTATAAGTTGATTGATGAACAAATATCTCATCTGCTAAATGCTCAATTTGCAAACCAAGGCAAAATTTTGTTTTTCCAAGATATTTCATCTCGAATTCTTTCTTAAGATATTCTATTGCCTTGGATAACTCTTCAAGAGTTCCAACTATATTTAAGTCATCAACATATACAGTTATAATAGAAAATCTTGACTGAGATTTCTTTATAAAAACGCACGGACATATTGGATTATTTTGATATCCTTCTTTCAACAAATATTCACTCAGGCAATTATACCACATTCGTCCTGATTGTTTTAATTCATATAATGATCTCTATAACTTGATTGAATATAAATCCTGAGAACTTGATTTATATGTTTTTTGTATTTTAAATCATTCCGGGATTTTCATATAAATGTCATTATCTAGAGATCCATATAAATATGTCGTGACTACATCTATTAGATGCATATCAAGTTTTTCATATACAGTCAGGCCAATCAAATATCTTAACGTTATTGCATCCACCACAGGAGAATATGTCTCCTCATAATTAATATCAGGCCTTTACGAAAATCCTTGTGCTACAAGTCTCGCTTTATATCTTGTGACTTCATTCTTTTCATTTCTTTTCCTTACAAATACTCATTTGTATCCCATAGGTTTGACACCTTCTGGTGTTAGGACTACCGGTCCAAAAACCTCACGTTTTGAAAGTGAGCTCAACTTTGCTTGGATTGCTTCTTTCCACTTCAACCAATCCTTTCTATGTTGACATTTTTCGATAGATTTTGGATCAAAATCGTCACTTTCATGAATAATATCGTGAGCAACATTATAAGTAAAAATGTTGTCAACAATGATATCATTTCGGTTCTATCTCTTTCCTGTTGTAACATAGTTTATAGAAATTTCATTATTATCCTCAAGCGTTTGATTTTCATCAATACTCTTTTGAGTAGTTGTATCTTGGATTTCTTCTGGAACATCCATACCTTTTATCGAATCATTTTGATTCTCAACTACTTTTCTTTTTCAAGGATTTTTATCTTTGGAACCCATAGGTCTACCACGCTTCTGGCGTGCTCCAAACTCATTATTGACAATTTGTTTATTTGAGATATCAATTTTTTATGGAGCATTTGCTGCTGGTATATATAATTTAGTCACCCTTTTAGCATCTGTGAATGCATCTGGTAATTGATTTGCTATATTTTGCAAATGAATTATCTTTTGAACTTCAAGTTCACATTGATCTCTTCGAGGATCTAAATGAGATAATAATGATGCATTCCATCTAATTTCTTTTTCCAACTTCTGAATTTCTCCCCCTAATGTTGGAAAATTTGTCTCATTAAAATGACAATCAAAGAAATCGTGCGATAAATACATCACCCGTCGAGTTCAAGATATTTAATAATTGATGGGGAATCATATCCAACATATATTCCTAACCTCCTTTGAGGACCCATCTTAGTGCGTTGTGGTGGAGCAATTGGAACATATACTGCACATCCAAAAGTTCTCAGATGGGATATATTTGGTTGCTGGCCATAAGCTAATTGCATGGGAGAATATTTATTATAGGCTACTGGTCTAATACGTAATAATGATGCAGCGTGCAAAATAGCATGACCCCAGACTGATGTAGGAAGTTTAGCTCTCATAAGCAAGGGTCTTGCAATTAGTTGCAGACGTTTTATAAATGATTCTGCTAGACCATTTTGTGTATGAACATGAGCTACAGGATGTTCAACATTTATCCCAATTGACATACAATAATTATAAAAAGTTTGGGATGTAAATTCACCAGCATTATCAAGTCGAATGGTTTTAGTTATATAATCAGGAAATTGTGCCCTTAACTTGATTATTTGAGCAAGTAACCTTGCAAATGCAAGATTTCGACTTGATAATAAGCATACATGTGACCATTTGTTGGATGCATCAATTAATACCATAAAATATCTAAATGGACCACTTGGTGGATTAATAGGTCCACAAATATCACCTTGAATTCGCTCTAAAAATGCAGACGATTCAATCCCTACTTTAGCTGGTGATGGTCTAATAATCAATTTCCCTTGAGAGCAAGCATCACATGACAACTCATTTGATTGGAGAATCTTCTAGTTCTTTAAAGGATGTCCATGTAAATTCTCAATAATTTTCCTCATCATTATCGATCCTGGATGACCCAGTCGATCATGCCAAACACTGAATATTTATGGATTCATGAACTTCTGGTTCATTGTTGCATAACTTTCGATTACTCGTATATGAGTATAATATAATCCAGAAGAAAAGGCAGGCAACGTTTCTAATATACGTTTTTTATGTGAAACAATAAATGTGATATAAAGACACTTTATATTATTTTTACGATCAGTTTCAACATGATAACCATTATTACGTATATCTTTGAAACTCAATAAATTTCTCTTTGATTTACTAGAGAACAAAGTATTATTAATTGAAATTTTTGTTCCTCTAGGCAAGATAAAACTAGCTTTTCCAGAACCTTCAATCAGGTCTGCAGAACCTGATATAGTATTGATTTTTGCTTCCAGCATTGTCAATTTAGAAAAATATTTTCTGTTTATGAGTATCGTGTGCGTAGTCGCGCAGTCTGCCAGACATAAATCCTCATTGCTCATTTTTGAGTCATTCAACATATGAAAATTATCCATATTTCTTCATTGATAAGAAAAGGAAAGTGATTACGAAAAAGTCCTAAATATATATACAAAAACAACAAAAACATACAATAATTACGAGCAATACTTAATTATATATCTTCATACAAAATATCATCTACTTGTTTGATTGCATCAACTCTCTCTAGGAGATTCAAAATAATCAGCCACATCAAGATGCATCATATTGGAGGGGTCAAACACATCATCTTCTTGAATGACAAGATTTACCTCCACATTCTTCCCTTTTCCTTTTTCCTTCAGGGAAGCTTGATAGAGATCAACAAAGTGTTTTGACGTACGATAGGTACGTGACCAGTGCCCAGTCATTCCGCACTGGAAACATTTATGTTTATCACCTTTTGAACTCTTATCTTGTGGAGCCTTGCCTTTATGATCATCACTTCGTGTGGGTTTCTTAAAATTATAATGCCCACCACGAAAATAAGTATTTCTTCCTTTAGCGCGGTCCCGACCTCGACCACGGCCACGACCTCGACCACGATTATTGAAATTCACAGCATTCACTTCAGGGAATGGTGTTGCTCAAGTTGGTCGAGATTCATGATTTTTCATTAATAGCTCGTTATTTTGTTCAACCACGAGAAGACATGAAATTAGTTCTGAATATTTTTTAAAGCCTTTCTCTCGATATTGCTGCTGCAGGAGTATATTCGAGACATGAAAAGTGGAGAATGTCTTCTCTAACATATCAACATCAGTAATCCTTTCTCCGCATAATTTTAATTTTGAACTACTTCTGAATAGTGCGAAATTATATTCACTTACTAATTTGAAGTCCTGCAACCTCAAGTGCATCCAATCATAAAGAGCTTTTGGAAGAATAACTGTTTTTTGATGATCATACCTCTCTTTCAAACCTTGCCATAGAATGTAGGGATCTTTTATTGTAAGATACTCTATTTTCAATCCCTCGTGAAGATGATGACGAAAGAAGATCATGGCTTTTGCTTTTTCTTGATTTGATGCATCATTTCTTTCTTTAATTGTTTCCCCAAGATTCATGGAATCTAAATGGATCTCAGCATCAAGGACCCATGACAAGTAGTTATTTCCATTTACATCCAGGGCCGTAAATTCTAATTTTGCAAGATTTGCCATAGTAATATTATATATAAAAATTTGCATTTACATTAGGAAATTAATTAAACATGCAAAATAACATTTCATTATTTGAACAAAGACTTACCCGGAGGACCTACCTTCAGTGGAAAAACCGGCAGAGCTTCGTGCTGATAACGTGTTGTGAAAATAGGGTAAAAACCGGGTATAATTTTACCAATACTAAAATACTAATATAATAATAATATAATTAGGATAATAATAATGATAGTAATAATTATATAAATAGAATAATAAAAGACAATGGAAATGAAAACGAAAGTGAGATATATATATATATATTATAATACTAAGATAGTGGAAAATTATGGCATAAGGAAAGTGGGAAGGAATGAAGAATGGGAAAAATCCACCATTTTTATGTGTCTTACAAAGACCATTACAACCACTATTTATAGGCAAATGGAGAGCATGATGTGGCTCATTTTGGACACTAACCAATGGTGTTTTGATGACCCATGGGGGACACATTGGTTATGGGGAGTTTGCCACTTGGCAATGCTAAATTTGGACATATGGATAACACATGGCATGGACATCTATTTCCTTAATTTCCATAATACAAACGATGTTTTTTGAATTTTTAAGACAAAGATACCTTTAACAAAAATTTGAATCTGAAATACTAAAATTAATTATATCCCGTTCAGAATTCAAATCAAAATAAGCCCACCCTTTAAAATCCCTTAAATTAAGGACTAGTTAAGTATTTAAAATGTAACAGACGGTTTAAAAAAAAATAGAAAGGAAAAAGTCGGGAGGGCTTCGCCCTCCCCTTCCTCTCTCTCGTGCGCTTCATCCGGAGCGCGCGCATGTGCCGTTCGTGGCGACACCTTCTCTCTCCTTCCCTCTCTCTTTCTCCTCTTCTTCACCCCCCCTCTCCCTCTCTCTTTTCCTTCCCTCTCTCTTGTTCTCCCTCTCTCGCAGATACCCTCTCTCCCTCACCGTTTCCCTCTCTCCTTCATCGGTTTTCTCTCTCTCTCTCGCCTCTCAGGTTGCCGTCGCCGCCTTCAGAAGTCGACTGAAGCCAAGCGCCGCCGCCAGCACGTCGCCACCGCGAAGTCAACCGCCGACTGAAGGGATCTGCGAGACCCACACGTTTTCTGACTGGTTCAGGTTGTTTTAGGCCAGTTTTTTGACGAAAGGAGTCCGATTTCGTGTGTAGATCGTGCTCGAGGAGCTCGGAATCGGTACTGCGCCACCGCGCGCCGTCTCCACGCGCCGATCGCCTCCTTCTTCCGTGCGGTCGCCTCGGTCCGTTCCTTAGTTCGTTTCGGATCTTCGTTGGGTGAGTTTTGCTTCTCGTAAGCTTTTAAGGTCGTTTTTACGTTTCGGTTTGCTAACCTTGTACGTGTTCTTCGTTAGGAGTTTTATCTTAGAAGTGGAAGCACATTTGGAACGCCGCATACCCAAGTCCTCGTTGTGTTTGGATTTTCGGTAAGTAGTCGTTTGGACTAAACTACCCCTAAGTGTAGGGCTTAGGGGCACGTTGCCTGCATTCACCTGTTTGAAAGTAGACTTATTGTTTTGGTTGTAGTAGCATGTTAGGATATGAGAAGTTCAATTGTGCCTGACTCATGCTCTTTAGATGTTCGTTGCATATTTGTACTGAAACCCGAACCTGTTGGTTCAAGGGTTAATTGTCTGTTAGTCCTACGTGAATTGTAGCTTATAGAGCCGGGAAGTAGTTTGTCTTGAGAACTCTCGAATGTGTTAGTTGCTTATGATTATGCATCCCCCAGCCCGATGTTCTCGTGCTTAGCTGAAGTAACTCGGGAAGTGTTGTTGAGCCTTAGGATCGTAGTTAGCACAACTAGCCCTAGTGTAGGCCCTAGTTCTTGTGTAACCCTTAGCAGGCTGAGACTCGAGGTTGGCGAGATGATGATGATGTTATGGGATGTGATGGTCCACCCTCCATCCAGTTGTGCGACTCGGGGTGTGATCCTTAGAGTCAGAGGGGTGGGATAGAGTCCTTCGCCCCAGTACAGGCCCGAGAATGAGCCCGTGGTCGATTGTGTGTGGTAGTACCGCCTTGATGCTTATGGGATGTGGTGGTCTGCCCTCCATCCAGTTGTGCGACTCGGGGTGTGATCCTTAGAGTCAGAGGGGTTGGATAGAGTCCTTCGCCCTAGTGTAGGTCCGAGAATGAATCTCGTGGCCAGATGTTGCCAACCTAGTCCAGAAGCTAAGGGTAGGACAGAACTGAGAAATCTGAGTGAGTAATAGGGCCAGGATGCTTGATGAGGTTGTAAGACGGGCTAGGTGTCGTGCTTAGCTAGGTCTAAGGCTGTTCATTCTTGTTCTTTATTATTGGACGAAGTGGGTTGCTTACTGAGTATCATTGTACTCATCCCTCGTTTATTTCTTCTTTTGTTGCAGGTAAGGCAAACCAGTGAAATGACCACCGACGGCGAGACCCCTGCGAGGCTATGGAAGACTTGTAGGACTTAGTTAGGAGTTTTCGATTAGGAGTTGTTGTTTTCATTTCTCTTTCTTTTGTTGTGTTCTACTACTTCCGTTCATGTTTTAAACTTTAATTTGTCTGTTGTTCATTTCTCGAATCGAAGTATGTTCAGTTATGTTTTCTTTCGTGTTCAAAGCATGTTCTGTTGTTTGGTGGTTTTCTGTTAACTCCGAGGGACTGAAGCCCAGCATGTCGTTTCTTTGTAGTTTGGTGGAGGTTGGATGCCCTCGTGAGTCCTTTTGAAGTGTTCTTGTTTAGGTTCAGGTTTTATAAATTTCCGGTTTGTCCAGTTGCATGTAGTTATCTTTGCGAATTTTCTATCATGAAGCGGTACAACATGGAAGTAATGCCCCGAGTAGGAAGTGTGCAAATTACGGGGTGTTACATAAAATGAAAATACATAATAATTAGAACTCTATCGGATTGATAAAATAAGTAGAATGGTAATTTGATACATATTCTTAGATTCATAAATTGCAAATGGCTTACAAACAAATTTTCAAGTTAGGATTTGGACAAAAATCAAAAGAAAGTAAAAAAAGTAAAATATAATTAAATCGAGTAATTATAAGAAAAATGTAAAGGAAAAGATAAACAATCATATTGTAAGAATCAAATGATTATAATTACTTTGGGGCAGTTTGGATTGAGAAGTTGGGAGGAGTTAATAACTCCCCCTAACTCCTTGTTTGCCTTAAGAATTTATTTATTCCTTTTTGTGAGTCCCACAGATTTATTAACTATTTCTCCAACTCCTTCTTAGAGTCCCACATTCATTAAGGAATTGTTTGAGGCGTTAAGTGGGTTATAATAACAGGGGTTATAATAGTCCGGAGGTCTGCATTTGGCCCACCAAGTTATTATAACTCAGTGTTATAATAACTTTGAAATACTCTGCACCCTAAACACAGATCAAGATAAGCTCGTACTATACTACTCTGCATTTTAAATAATATTATATGTTTCACAGACTATAATAACCCACAGAGCTTGTTATTATAACCCACTCAGCGCCCCAAATAATCCCTGAGTTATTATAGTCTGTGAAATCATATAATATTATTTAAAATGTTGAGTAGTATAGTATAGGGCTATAATAATTTGTGTTTTGGGTGCAGAGTATGTCACAGGTTACATGTTATTATAACATGTGCCCCAAACATACTCTAATTCATTCTCCAATTTCCTATAATTTCTTTTTCCAACTCCCCATAATGGGTCCCACAACTTTTCCATCTCTTTTTTTTTCACTTCATCTCACTTCTACATCTCTCTACTATTCTCTCATTTCACTTTTTTTTCTTTTAATTTCTTAATTAACAAAATTGTTTATTTTGGGTATATATATATTTTTTCAATATTACTAATTACTAATTATATATAAATATTTGTTTTAAAAAATATTTTTATTTTTATCTTAGAATTTTAATATATTTTAAACATAATTATATTTCTTTTTATTCTATACTTTCATTTTTAAAATATAAATTATGTATAAATGTTTTAATTATGATATTATTATTTTCATTGAAATGCTTCTACGTAACATTATTTTTTAATTGACAAAAATCTCTCTATCTCAGTTCATTCACATGTCATTTATGCTTTTTTTATT
Source organism: Trichosanthes cucumerina (assembly GCA_036507285.1). Taxonomy (NCBI): domain Eukaryota; kingdom Viridiplantae; phylum Streptophyta; class Magnoliopsida; order Cucurbitales; family Cucurbitaceae; genus Trichosanthes; species Trichosanthes cucumerina. Next base: position 71,134,291 of record CM071840.1, on the reverse strand, counting down.
TTAAACAAAAATTACACTCATAACAAGTAGCAATCTGTTTTTTTTTTCTTATTATTTTATTTATATCTAAACATATATATAATTTTATGATTTGAAGATAAGAAAAACATATTTTAAACTAACTTCTATTACAATTTAAGAAATAACATTAAAAATTGTTAATGTATTAAAAAAATTGATATTCAAATTAACCATGTTCAAAATAAAAGGTCAAACGATTTTTCATTCCAACCTTACTAAATAGAATGATACAATAAATAACATAAATATATAGTAATCTAAACAAAAATATATATGATATTCATTTTGCATGGTGTTAAAAAATATATTCATTTTGAGCTTAGTTGTTTTAAAATCAATATTTATTTATTTATTTTTTGTTACTTAGGTATTTAAAACTTCAAATAATATATTATTAAATAACTAATATGAGAGATATTGAAAAAATAATGTGGGATAATTTTTATCATAAACACATGTATTATTTTTGTGTTGGAACGATAAAGTTGGCATGTCTTGTGCATTCACTACTTCGGTGACAACATGAAAATTGGCATTCTTGTCCTTTTTTTAATTGAAATTCTTTAGATAAATTAGATTGATAAAATGTTAAGTAATCAATTACATTGAGTAATTAGAAATATTAAAAATTAAATTTTGCACGAAGAAAATATATTTTGCTAAGGTTGAATAACAAATCTTAAATTAAAGTTCTTAAATTGATGTGAATATTTTATTAAACTTCAAAAAAATAAATTCATTATATTAATGTGATATTAAAATAAGAGTATGATGTATTTTTTTCCTTCAAAATTTTGTTTTCTTTAAGTAAAATTTTAAAATATTAATAAAATATGTATATATAAATCTTTGGATTAGGAAGAATTTTTTAATAATAAAATTTTGAGAAATTGTAGAAAGAATTTGAGAATTTGATAACAGAACTCCAAGTTAATACATATGCACACAAACACAGACTTCAAAACTCCTAATTCTTACATCTCCTTGTCCCAAGCATAGTTTCTCAGAACTTTAGACTAAACAAGTTTGCACCCCAAACACAGATTTCAAAACTCCTCACCCTTCTTAACTCATATTCCATGCAACTGCTTGGGCCAAACAACCCCTCTTATGTTTATATGCATACATTTTCGACGAGATGGAAAAAATCAGATGAAAGTGGAAACAAATAAAAGATTAAAAAAAAGGTAATTGAAGATGAAGAAGCTATTTGGATGCAAATGAGGTGTATAAACTTATGGTGTACTTTCATATGTTAAAGTACAATGGTTTTTTAAAAAGAAAAATGTTACCTCTATTAATAATTGATGCATGGAAGAAGCTTTGGAAATTGACTTAGAACTAGAAGAGGGTAAGTGGAAGTGCACTAATTGAGGTTAATGCAAAGATTTGTGAGTTGTGATCAATTGAAAAAAAAAAAAAAAGCTTAAGATAAAATCTAAAAATTTAAATAGACAAAAATAAGTTAAGATTCCTAAACTAGGAGAGAGATTTGAAATTAGAATTACATAAGATAACAAGTTCAAGAAGTTTTGGAAAGTGACTTAGAACTAGAAGGATAAAATTTTCTCTCCATGAAAGGGAAAGAAGTGCTATTAAGGTGTACATAAGTTGGGTTGGGCAAGATTTTTTGACCAACTCAAAATTCGGGTTGATCATTCCTTCAACCTAAACTATCCTATTCATGAGAGTAACCCAACCCAACACAACCAAAATATTTTCGGGTTGGGTTGGGTTGGGTCACTGGGTTAATTTTTTTTTATTTTTAAATTATTTTAAATATTTTTTTCTTGAATTAATAACTAAAATCACATAAAATTCAAATATCAAACTTCAAAATTCATAACATCTTAACATTTATCAGAAGTCTAGAAGAAAAACATAAGAAATTGACAAATAATTAATTTATAAGTATATATTTAATTAAAATAAAATTAAAAAATATAAACTTTGGGTTGTGTTGGGTCAACCCGAGAACCGACTCGAACTTTTCGGTTCTCCAAACTTCTAATCCAACCCAAATCGAAAAAAAAAACTAACCCTACTCAACCTTTACGGTTTGAGTTAGATAATTCGGGTTGCTCGAGTTATCGGGTTAGTTGTACACCCCTAGTGTTACTTAAGGTAAAGCGGCTTCAAGCTCCTAGAGGGACTTTGCAAGGACCTAAATGTGAAATTCCAATAGTTTGCTAGCTAGAGTTTAAAAAGGAAAATATTACAGTAAAAGAGATTTCTTAAAACCGGAGCTTGAATTACAAGTCAATTTTCCTCCTGGTAGAGAAGATCATGCATTATTATACTTTTAACATTCTATGACACCAAAGCCAAATCAAATAAAGAAAAAGGAGAAACAAAATGTTATAAATGGGTGGAGACACATTTTTAGTGGGAAAAATAAAGATTTTCATATTTTCGAAAATCTATGACATTTTTTCAATATCATAAGTTTATGGCTTTGATTAATACTCATTAATTAAAAATAATTTATTTTTCTTTATAATTTTTTATTTAAAAATAGAAGAAGAAATTAAAAAACTTGTCAAATTATAATTTATAAATCGATCCTAAGCTACTTATTGCATCAAGTAGACCAGATTGATCTCAGGGAGCTAAATTTGAATTTCTTAGATTAAATTTGCAAAAGAAAATAAAAAAGGGGTTTGTGTGTGTGTTTTTTTGTAAATAAAATAAAACATATGTAGATAAAAACAACGACAAACCAAATCTTACCAAAATCCAATCCAAATGTACGGTTTTACTCAATTGAAAAATTGATCATAGACACACAAAACGTTTTAACTTAAGAGAAATTATGGCATATGGGTCATTAAGACATCCAAACTCCAAAAATGTCTAAAATTAACGAAATTTACATATGAAGGTCTTACCAAAATACCTTTACGTATATTTAATAGAATCTAATTAAATATATGATTTTATTTTATTATTTATTAATTTTATTCTAATTAATGAAAGTTAATAGCATAATTATGAGATAATTAAACCTATAATTAAAAGACATAAAATTTGATTTCTTTTTTAAAATCTGTATCTGATATCTTCATAATTTTCCATATACTACATTCAAACTTAAATTCTTCATTTCAATTTTTACATTTTGCATCAACATCATCCCCCATTTCATCATATTGTTGTCAGAATTCATCCACATTTTATTGTTTATTTTTATGATTTCCTTTATTTTTTTTCATTCTTATGCATTTCTCTACATCGTGTTTAACTCGATTTAACTCCATATATACCTCATATATTTTTTGATCGTACATATAGTCACAAAGACAATAATATAAGTGATCATATTAAATTAATATAATTCAATATATAAAGATATTTATATATATTATTTCATCTTTATTTAGATATGCATTCTACCTATTATTGATTTCATCATATACCTTCAATATATTTAATTATTTGCAAATATAATTGATATATTTGTTCATAATCATAATAGGTGGTTTTATATATAGTTCAACATATATAATATATTTATATTTGTTCATATATCTTTTCTAGAAAAAAAATTGTATACAAAATATATACCTAGTATTATTAAATTATACTTTTATATTTATAAAATATATTTGGTATGAAACAACTATACAACCATAAATAAGCTTAATGATGTCGCCATAATACCCTATTAAAAAAAATCCTATTCTTGTTGTTGGAGTTGCTTGTGGTGACCAGATGTCGTTTAAAAGTTTGTCGTTAAAAAACCCTGACACTCTTCTCCTTCACCGGCAGTGTTCAAACACGAGTACACTCATGCGACAATGTTTTCCACTACTACATCTGCGATAAAAAGGTTGGTCCATTAAAATCTTGGCTCCTGATTTTTTTTTTTTTTTTTTTTTTTTACTTTTCTTCCATCCATCCAAACTTGGAAATGAACGACGATCTCTATATCTTAGATGAGATAACTCCACGTTTGACCATTCTAAAAATATATGGTATATTTCTTGTTCCAACATAATTTAGTTTACAATGTATTAACAATCCACACTTTCTCACTTATTGCAACAATTACATTTGTTATTAGTAGTATATTTAAATTATACTCCTAAGTTACTTTATAATATAGTATATATATAACATACCCCTAAATTACTTTACAAAAATGTTGTATGATATATATACACACATATACCTATCACAAATAATATATTTTAATTATTACCACTAAATTACTTTAGGAATATACACATATAAACTATACCTCCTAGAAACTACATATTTAATTTTTACCTCCAATAATAACAAAACTATTTTGGTTTATATATTGATACAATAGATAAAAATAAAACCACACTTTCTTTACCCAATATAATTTGTCAAAAGCTTTACAGTATATAATGTTCTAACTTCTAAAAAATACAATAAATGTTTGGACTACAATATAATGTAGTTAGTAGCATGCCGAATGTGTTTTTTAAGATAGAAACATAACCCTCAACTTTAGTATGAATAAATATCCCAATCATATGAATAATAAAATGGGTATGAATAAATTCAAGTTAATACGAATAAAATCTAAAAAAAATATGATTATGAATAAATCTAAGAGACATAAAACCAATAAATCCAAAAACACAACCCTCAACTTTTGTACGTTTCTTCAGGCCACCATCGTTTTGAATGTGTTTGTTTTGACCATGATTAGGAATTTAAAACAAAAAAAAATTGTTCACTAACACATAACACATACAAATTCCACTTGGGGTGTTTTGTTGAAATATGATTGGAAGAAAATCTTGGCGCCCAAGAATTGAGAAGGAAACCTAACCGATCTCTCTGGAAAAAAAAAACAATGGAAGAAAAAATTTCGAATTTTTCAAACCAGAAACTGATTATGAATTATTTTCAAATAAAAAATTGCTACACATAAAATAGAGTACACACAGAAAAATCCATTCTCTTCGTCATATATTTTTTTGGGTATTTCTCGATATGTCATTTTGCGATTTTATTGTTTCTCGATGCATGGACCTTGCACCATGAATGAGTATAAACAAATATCTTCAGTGTAAATATGAGGTATTTTGTTGAAATATGACTGGAAGAAAACCTTACCATCGAAAAATGGTTCATCCATAAACTTTGTCATCGAAGAATGGAGAAGAAAACTTTACTAATTTTTCTGGGAAAAAAAAGATACAGTAGAAAAGAGAAGAATATGGAAAGATTTTAAGGAGATGAAAAAGATATTCTGAAAAGTTATGATTGATTTCCGTGATTTAAGGCTATTATTTCAAATTCGTATTAAAACTAATATTTTCATTTTTTTTTCCTTTTTTTACCATGCATGTGGTGTGGCGTGCATAAGGGCCCTTCGGTATATATACATTTCAACTCTTTCAAATAATTCTCCCATAAATTTTGAATCATATCCAAAATTAGATTTATATTATAAAGTTTTAATCAATATAAAAAAATTATATTATAATATATCTCCATATATCATGTTAATTCCCAATGCAAATTTGAACATTTCAAATTACAATCGAGATCTGGACCTACTGGACCTACAAATTAGAAACTCCAACGATACAATATTAATTGGTTAATCTCTTTGTTACACTTAATCAACATTCGTTAAATGTGGGTGCCCTCCACTATAGACCCAGAACTGCACTTTTCTCACTGCAGATATTTTTTTGTGTCTATGTATAAAGACCAATAACATCAAGTTGATCTTTCACGAGTGTCCGTAACACCAGCTGGATCAAATTACCATTTTACCTCTAAGTTACATTTATGACCTTAAGTACTAATGCTCCTCTACTGAACAACCTATTTATGGTCTAACCAATAAATAGAAACCTCTCTCGAGTCAGTGAGAGGGTATGACCCTTTGTTCAAGTCTTGGAGGCACTACTTAAAGGAACACTCATCTTCTTACCCTAGGTCGGGAAGGAGTGGATTTCATCTTGCAAAGTTAAGTCCCCAACTGCCCACGATTTTGTCTCCAAGAAGGTAGACTTATTGAGTCAACATCTCGGGCTACTTTCACTCATACTAGTTAAAGAACAATTCCTTGCAGACAGGAGTTCGTAACTTGCTCATGATTAAGATCAAGTTATCTAGATCATCCTATTGAAATAGAAACCTAACTAGTTAACGGAGTTACATCTATCGGTTACTATTTCGTGGTTTGACCTTATGTGAACTCATCATATAAGATACCCTCACTCACATGTTACCTACATGAACGCGTTGGTTCATTGCGTTTGTATCAAATACAAAATGGGTCATATCCATAGTGTTATCAGGATAAAGTACCCAACCTCATCCCTATACTATAAATCCTTTAGGTTGTTTCTTGAACTTTTGATCTTTGTATGTTTTCACATACAGTTCAAGACACATAATACAACATAGGATGTCTGTTTATTGGATTTAGGGTTATTTTAAGGCAAACTAATATATAAATCAACAACACCTTATTAAATAAATGCAATAACACTTTATTGATAAAATTAGAACAAATTACAAATTTACAAACTACGAGTTTTAAGGTATAAAACCTAACAATATATACTTCCACATGTTTTTACACATGCACATTGAGCTATAATGACTAATAAGAGTATTCATTTTATGACTACAATACATACATAGGTTGCTCATGTTAAGATAGTTGTGTTTAATGGGATGAGTACAATATTTATTTCATGATAAATTTAGTTGTTAAGTTTCTTAAGGTTTGATAAGTTTTAGTCGTTTAATTGTTATGTTGATAAATTTTGATAAGTAAGTTAAGTATTGTTGTTATGTTTATAAGTTTTGATAACTTTAATTATTCATGTGATGGTGCTTCTCTAGTTTATACCCATTGGATTTTTCTTGTTACTTGTTTGCACTATCAATCAACTTGTAGAATGTAACTTGCTATTGAAGTTTGATTAAACAACCAATGGATAATTTTGTGTCGTTTTTCTCTTATAGTTGTAGACTTTCTTTGTTGAAAGGTATAATTTTAGTTGCTGCATTTTTTTGTGGGCTAGAAGTTGTCAGAGGACGAATGTTTTTAAAGTTGAAGTTGAAAAGATTATGGGAGTTTGTCAAATAATGATTTATGTGGGTCATTTTCATGTTAATAATTTTGTTTTCCAAGAAAAATGCTTTGAAGGCATTATTTTCAAGTCTTATGGCTTGCTGCAAGAAGTGAAGTTAAATGTTTTTTAATGCCACATATCAAAGATTTGATGCACTTGACACATATTAATTTCTATTTTTGAATTGGTAATTATCAATAATAAAATTTTCACTATAATTCATTTCTAGCCATGATGTGGTAGCCTTGTACTCCTTCATTTGGTTTGACACCTTCTTGTGATGTTCTTATTCATTCAGCTTACTGAGGATCACCTTTCATCCAATCGAGTTGCCATGTTGTTCACCACTCTACTTCAGTTGGTTGGTATTAAGCTCAAGTTGAAAAGTTTTAGTAGAGAAATTTTGTTTTTTTTTTTTGTAAGTTGGATGCGGTCTGTAGAGGGACCAAGAGTCATATTTGTATTATGTATAAAGAGAAATTTTATATTTGTTAAGTTAATTGTTGTGTAAAGATATAATATTATTAAAATTTTATTTTGTAACTAGGTTGATAAACAGAAATATTGGTGGTTAGTGTGGGTGCCATCAATAATTTGTTTATTTAAATTATTGACGAAATGATGACGGTCATTGTCTATCATTGAAAATTACTATTTTTTACTTTTAATGACGAACTTTTAACGATCGACGAGTTTTTATTGACAGACAATTTTTTTATGACAGTTGATTTTAATGACGGGTAATGTCTGTCATTAAAAACCATGTGACCTATGACGACATTCGAAATGATGTCGGGCACCTTACATTTTAATGACGAGCATCAACTTTAATGACGGGCATTACCCGCCATTAAAAACGCTCGTCATTGTAGCCTACAATGACACACGTATTGATGTTGGGCAATTGTCCGTCACCATTACCCTATAATGACGAGCAATGCCCGTTATTAAATCCAAAATTTGCAGTAGTGCCTGTTGGGATTTATGCTCTAAACAAGTGTGGTTTTGTAATTATCATTGCACAATAAATAAAGTTGTTATTTATTATATTCTCGCATATAAATCTAAATCCAATAAACTAAGTTCCAAGGTTATAATGATAGATCTTGAACATTTATGTATTAGACATAAGTTGTATTAAGTTGTTCAACTATAACCTAAAAGGTCTATGGTACATACATAGGGTTGGGAACCTTATATACTGATAACACCATAGATGCGACCCGCTTTGTATTTGGTACAAACGAGGTAATCCAACTCGTTCATGTGGTAGACATGCGAGTGGGAGCATCATGTATAATGAGATTATATAAGACCGGACCCCGAGTTATTAACCTACTAGAGTAACACCGTATCAAGATAGATATAATAATTCATAGATGATCATTAGTGACTTGACCTGAATCCTGAGCAAGCTACGAACTCCTGCTTATGAGGTTTGTCCTTAGACTAGTATGAGTGAGAGTGGCCTGTAGCCGACTCAATAAGCCTACCTTCTCAGGGACATAACTTTTTAAGTAACTGGGAACTTAACTATGCAAAAAGGAATTCACTCATTCCTGAATTAGGGAATCAGATAGGTTGTTCTCTTAAGAACTGAATCTAGGTCTTGAACAATGGGGCTTCGCCTTCTTACTAGCTTAAGAAGGATCAAGTTTTATGGTAGGACCATAGACTGATTGTTCATTAGAGGATCAATAGAGCTTAAGGAACATGATGTATTCACAGGGGTAAAACGATAATTTGATCCAACTGTGATTATGAACAACCTATGAAGGGTCGACTCACAAGTATTGATTATATCAGTGGATACAACATAGTCTATAGTGAGGAGAGTGCAACTATGAGTCTATAGTGGAATGACTTATAGTTAATGAATGTTGATTAATTGAATCAAAGAGTTTGATCGATTAATTTTGTATCATTGAAGCTCCTGATCTGTAGATCCATTAGGTCCCTCCATTGACTCAACATGGAAATAAGAAATGGTTTATAGTTTGGAGTGAGATTGAAATGTTCAATTTCATGATTAAAGGGATATGTCAATTATATATGATATAATTGATATAACATATGGTTCCATCCATGAGAAATATATCATAAGAGCACTATAAGGGTAGGATGGTCATTTCCATCCCATTTCTCTATAAATATGTGCATGAGATGCACATTTGTTAACCTAATTCAAAAAGACAACCCTAGTATTTTTTTTGACAAGTGCTTTTGTTGGAAAAGTTCCAAAGCACTTGTATTCCTAAAATCCCTCACAACTCCAAAAGAGGTTCCACCACCTTCCCTCTCCTAGAGATACAACGAAGAAGATCTAGCGGACGGATTGTAAAACTACATCGTAGTTTGTGGAGTACGCGAGTTCGTTGAGATCGTGAGAACGTGAGGATCAAAAGGAGCACACGTTGTTTTGTCTACAAAGGTAATATACTTGTTGTCCATATGATCTAATATGCATGTTTAATCATTTTATGTATGTTTTGATTTGATCTATGTAATACATTACAAGAACACGCGATTCAAATTGCTTCCGCTACGGGATTCAATCCTATCAATGCCCATACAAGTCAAAGGACAATCGCTCATAGGCAAGAGTCTATAACCCACTCAAGATTAAATTTAAGTTACTAATGGTCATCTAAGTGAAATAATGATCTTTTCATTCAACGGTGTTACAAAAAGAGATATTAATTCGTGGTTTGGTCTTATGCAAACTCATTGCATAGGATACCCCCACTCGCATGTCTCAACATGAACAAATTGAATCAATTCATTTATATCAAATACAAAGTGGGTCATATCCATAATGTCACCAGGATAAGGTACCCAACCTCATCTGTGTACTATACACCCTTTAGGTTATTACTTGAATACGATCCACCTGAACACTATTCAAGTTTCATAGATAACTGAAGATGTTTATTTATTGGATTTGAGTTTAAGCGATTCTATAAAATTGATAAAATAATTCTTTATTTTATTGATAAATAAATTCTTGCAAATTCAAGAGTTTAGGGCATAAAACTCAACAATCAAGTCTTGCCTTAAATCCCGAGGTTGGAGATTAACCAGTCGGTCAGGTACTAGAACATCTGTTACCACCATCGCAGGCCATACACCGTAACTTTAACAATGGAGACTTTATAAGCACTTATTCAAATTGCAGTCTCCAATCAGACTGGCCAGGTGACTCTTAACAAGGGAAACATGTTTGAGGATGTAAGGTATCTGAAGGATTTTAAAAAGTATGATCCCTCCCTTCGATGGAGAAGTAGTGATCCGACTGCAATAAAAGCATGATTGGCATTGATGGAGTCAATTTTCTACCGTATGTGGTGCCTTGAAGAGAAACAAGTACAATGTGCAGAGTTTATGCTGAGAAAGGAGGCTCTCCTCTAGTGGGAATCTGCGTTAAGATCCATCGATGTGAGTGAGATGCCAATTATGTGGTTGTGATTCAAGGAAGTTTTCTGCGAAAAGTACTATCCTGCAACCATTAAGTATAGAAAACAATCAAAATGCTTGAGCTTAAAGCAGGGCAACAAGTCAGTAGATGTCTACGAGCGGAAGTTTACCAAGTTGTCCGGTTTTGCACTAGACTTGGTTGACATAGAGGCAAATAAGACAAAATGTGTTATCATGGGACTGAGAGAGGAGGTTCATTGCACTATGACAACTCTTACCCCAGTAACTTATGCAGCAACCTTTCAAGCAGCTGCATTGTTTGATATGCACGCCCCAGACCTCAAGTGTCGAATGGACAAAGTTATAGGTCGGGGTAGGGGTGTACAAGTAACCCGGTAACCCGACCAACCCGGACTACCCAACCCAAACCTTAAGGGTTGGGTAGGGTTAGATTTTTTTTCGGTTTGGGTTGGGTTAGAAGTTTGAAGAACCGAAAAGTTCGGGTCGGGTCTCGGGTTGGGCCTTTTAGGCTCGGGTTGACCCAACCCAACCCAACCCAACCCAAAGTTTATATTTTTTAATTTTATTTTAATTAAATATATACTTATAAATGAATTATTTGTTAATTTCTTATGTTTTCTTCTAGATTTCTAACAAAATGTTAAGATGTTATGAATTTTGAAGTTTGATATTTGAATTTTATGTGATTTTAGTTATTAGTTCAAGAAAAAAAAATTAAAATAATTTAAAAATAATTAAAAAAATAAAAAAAGTTAACCCGGTGACCCAACCCAACCCAACCCTATTCATGAGAGTAACCCAACCCAATCCAACCCGGCTTATGTACACCCCTAGGTCGGGGTAAAATGGGAATTTTAAATGTGCTTTCATCATAGCACAACAGAACTCAAACCAAAACTGGAAGACTAATCGCCAACAAACTCTACACTCTAACAAACCTTTGTGCCAAAAATGTGGAAAGCAACATGATGGGTGATGTTTAACGGGTACTGGGGTATGCTTTAGGTGCAGTAAAGTTTGCCATATGACCATGGATTGTGCGAAATATGGGAACTCTGATGCACGACGACCCTCAAGTTTTAACCCGGCAGGGTCCAGTGGATAGAACTAGCAAAATGGTAAAGTTTATGCTACTACTAATAAAAAGGCTTAAGACACAAACACCATGGTGACAGGTACCTTGCCCATTATTGGGCACTATGCATTTGTTTTGTTTGATTCAGGCTCCACACATTCTTTTATATCTTATACATTTGTGAAGCAAGCCCAGTTAGAACTAAAACCATTGGGTTATAGTGTCAGTCTCCACACCAGAAGGGGTAACCTTGTTAGCTAGGGAGAAGGTTAGGGTTTGTCAGGTATTGATGCCACGATCATCTATTCGACGTGACACTAATACCTCTGAAGATGTTTGACTTTGATGTTATTCTGGGTATGGATTGGTTGGTTGAAAATCATGCTAACATCGATTATTATTGTAAGGAGGTAGTGTTCAAGCCACCGTTGAAGGCAAGCTTCGAGTTCAAGTCATACTGGTTTGAGGTGTTCCCTAAGGTAGTATCGACGTTAAAGATGAGAAGGTTAGTTAGCAGAGGATCATGGACTCTTTTGGCTAGTGTGATAGGCACTAAGAGTGTGGATATCGAGGTGGCCTCAATACCAAGGGTCAGTGAATTCATTGATATGTTTCTTGAAGACATTTGAGGTTACCTTCAGCTCGAGAGGTGGATTTCATCATCGAGCTCAAGCCTGGAACGAGTCTCATTTTCAAGACTCCTTACAAAATGGCCCTAGCAGAGTTAAAAGAACTCAAGGTGCAGATACAAAAACTACTAGACATCGGTTTCATATGCCTTAGTGTCTCACCTTAGAGCGTACCAGTTCTCTTTATTAAGAAGAAAGATGAATCTATGTGTCTGTATATACCGAGAGTTGAACAAGGTGTACCTTCCTTTTTTATGGCTCAATCATAGGAACTCCAAAGTTAAGCGTGCTTGGCTTTGAGCAACCCTGTGTTGGGTGACCTCCTGGAAATTTTTCTAGGAAACATGTGAGTGAGGACGAAGCATGCTGAAAAGGACCTGTGTTAGTTTTTGGGGATAACCTTCACTCTCGCAACCAACTCAAGATTAGTATGGTGGCGTAGTCGGGTCGCAGGAGATGCATGAGAATGCCAGGGCCAACAGGGGTCGAATCCATATTTGACATCCTAGTCCAAATCCTGGGCCTGGGGCGTTACAGATCTTCTATCAAGAGCTCGAATATTTAAATCTTCCACTCACACATGACACATGTTGTTGAGTTAACTATAAAAACAACTCTAAAATATACTTTTTCATTAGGTGAATTTAACCATTAACAATAACATTTTTCTTATAGGATTGTTTTTTAACAGTATATTAACAACAACAAATATTTTTTAATATAATAACACATTTTTTATTTCAACGTTTTAAGGTGGAGTGATTCAAGTTTATGATATTTTGCTTGAGGATAAATGCTAATTACCGTTGAGTTATACTCACTTTGTATTACATTTACATATGATTTTAATATACATTTTTTAAAAACTATATTAAAATCATGATTGCTTTTAAACTCTAAAATAGTATTACACGTGAGTATTAATACAATAACGTATTAATTGTTATTATTTTTTCATTACTCAACAATCTTTCTTAGTATTATAATTTAAAAGGAAATGTCATTTTCTCCCTACTATTTTAGCTAACGTGAGTGATCCACATACTCTAAGTCTCTCTTAAATGATCCCCAACCCCCTAAAAATTAATACAGGTATGAATATATGTACTCAATTTACCTTTTTGTTTTTAAGAACATAATTTTAGTTCAACAATATTTAAAAAAGAAGAATTCCAACTTCTAACTTAGTAATCCAAATTCTGTTTTATGTTTAAATTCAATGAATTTAGTGAATATATATTCGACAAATATGTTTTCGAAAACTGTGTTTGGATTTTGTGATCCAAATAGTAGAAATTCTGAAAACAACATTTTTTATGTTTTCATTGTATTCGGATTCTGAATTTAAAATTTTAAAATGTAGAATTATATTTAACAAAGATAAAAATCTTAATAAATACAATATTTCATGCTATAAATTCAATTTACTTTTGTTAAATTAAAATATGTATAATATAATATATTGTAAATTATATAGTATTATATTATAAAATGACAATTCTATAAAATTTATAAAAAATATGTTCATAAATTAATTAATAATGACTTATACTAATAATTAGTTTTGCAACTACAATTAATTTCATGTTCTATAAATATGTTATAAGATGCACTATAAACAATTTTTTAAAATGGAATCAAATTTCTAAATCTACTACAAAACACATATTTGAAAACATGAAATACTGTTTGATAGACAATCCGAAAACAAAAATTTGAAAACAAGGGTTTCAATGAAAACAAAGTTGTATTTCATGTTTTCAGATAAGTGTTTGGTAACAAATTTAGAAATTTAATTTTATTTTAAACAGTAGTTTAAACTGTGTCCTATAATATATTTAGTAGTTTCACAGCTAAATATTAGGTCAAATTAAGACATTATTAATTGATTTTATGAATATGTATTTTTTTTTAATAAATTTTATATAATAATTATTTTATCATATAATATTTTTAAATTTTATAATATATTATATTATACATATTTTAATTTAACAAAAGTAAATTAGGTTTATAAACAAATTTTGTATTTAAAATTTCAAATTCAGAATCTGGATACAATGAAAACATAAAAATGTTGTTTTCAGAATTTCTATTATTTAGATCACAGAATTCGAAAATAATTTTCGAAAACACGTCTGCCAAACACGTATTCACTGAAAAGGCCGACAAATTTGATTTTTGAATAATGCTTATCCATTAGCTTATATCACTTCTCTTTTGATATAAGTGGAATTATTTATTTATTTATTGTTGGAATTGAGATTTTCTTTTTGCAATTTTCCAAAGAAATAGACATTTTTCTTAAATTTAGCCATAAACACATATCATTGTCAATGATTTAACATCCTCAAACATGTACCACAAGACGAAGCCTCCTTTAATTCAATTAAAAACAAGATTGGTAAGAATTATTGTGAGAGAGAGAGAGCGAGGAGAGAAGAACGAAGATTTTTTTCTCCTTTTTGTTTGTTTTTGCAAAATTGGATAGAAAGATGAACATGGGATTGTTTGAATTAAATGCCTGGAAAGTAGAAGGTGAAACCAAAGGGTGAAGATTTCCGTCTCCGTCCTACCATTTTCCCCAATTCATCAAATCCCATGGCTGAGACTCGAAGACATTGTTACCAACGTCCACTCTTTCTTAAACATCATCGACCCATTTGAAGAAACAAATCAACCGTTTCAGAAAAGCCATCAAACACAAAGAACCTTTACGTTTCTAGAGAGAGAGAGAAAGGGGTGGGCGTTGAATTTAATTATTATCCGTTTCGAAACGGTGCGAGAGTGTCCAATTCCGTTTTCCTTTCTCTCACGAATCTGCTTCTCTTTTTTTTCACTCAATCGCTCCAAGCTCAGTGACCCATCTCCCGTTTCTGCTTCTCCTTCTTCCATTTCCAATTTTCTGGTAATTTTGTTCTTGGGTTTTGTTTTTCATTTTGCAATTTGTGTTGTTCTGTTCTGCGATCTGATTGTTTGTGTCTCTTTGTAGTTTTTTTTTTGTTTTCTATCTGGAATTGGTTTGAGAATTCCACGAAAATGGGGTTGATTTCTGGGATCTTTATGGGGGTTATCTTTGGGATTGCATTGATGGCGGGGTGGCAGCATATGATGAGGCACAGAAGCACCAAAAGAGTTGCGAAGGTAAGTTGTTTGTCTTGTGTCTTTTAGGGTGTTTTTGGAGTCTCTTTAGCTTATCATGCTCAAATTTCTGTCAATTTTGGTTCATTATTTATGTCTCTTTTTGTTCTCACTCTTTCTCTGATTTGGTGTTTGGGTGTGTATATATTGTTGGTACATAGAATTCAGCCTAAATTTGTAGCTTATTTGATGAATTTCTTGTGATATATACTGGTATTAATGCCTTGTGATTATTTTAAAGGGCCTAGGAACTCTCGCCTTTTATAGGCTTGACTTGATTGGATCATGGCTGCGGGAGTTTTTCATTTCTTTTTCATGGTTGTGTCCTGTGCGAAATTTGCAGTGGAAGTGATTATTTGGGCCTTTTTGGGAGCCTGTAATTTTCTATAAGTTTTTTTTTAAAGAAAGCATAGATAGTTCCTACAAGAAAATTATCTGAACTTATCAATATGGTCTTCTGAAAGATAATGCAGTTTGATTGATAATGAAATGTATAGATTCAGAGACTTATTTTGTTTTGCATATGAGTTATAGTGTATCAAGTTTGGCCATCACTTTGTTTTCTGAGAACATGTGTGTTGTTAATTTCATTGCACAGGCTGCTGATATGAAAATTCTCGGTTCTCTAAGTAGAGATGATTTAAAGAAACTATGTGGGGATAATTTTCCTGAATGGATCTCCTTCCCAGTTTATGAGCAGGTTCCTTTTCTTCTTATGATTCTCTTTTCATTCGTTGTTGATCATTATTGTGGTGGCCTTAATGCATACTTCAAAATGAGATGCTTTATCATACTACTTGTATTGGTTTAAAATTTTAAATGATGGTGCACGTGATGGAAGAATGATAAGATACTTTTTGTGTTTATAACACCAATGGTAATTTTGGGAATATCTTTAGTGATGATGTCATTAAATGTAACTCGTTCTGTTAATGACTTCATGTTTCTTGAAAATTTTCCACCCAATGAGCATTGTTCATGATATCAAAGTTGTTTCATTTCCCCATAAGATAGTTTGATGTCCGGATTAATTTTTCATTTATTTTTATCTTAATTTTTAAAAATATATTTCTTAGTGTTTGATTTTTCTCCTATTTCGGACTTGGTCATGTGTTTTAATGGGACACCTTTGAAGGCGAACCTTTTAATTTGAACGTCATTTTGGTAATATCAATTTTTTTGTGATTGGTTGCAAAAGAGAAGGCAGTTTTGTGTTCTTTCAACATATTGATGTGTGTTTCTGCTTTAGTTCATGAGCTAGCTAAGCATCTTTTTACTTTTTGTGGATGTTCTTTTAAATTATTGTATGAATTGTTTTTTCAGTTTGACATGAGATGACTTTTTTCCGAGGGATATTTATTTTCTCTTCTTTTGGTATACTTTGGGGCAAGGCTGAATTAGATATTCTGAAGATTGTGCAGGTTCAGCTTTGTGTAGGTCATTTAGTTGAAAAAGAACATGAGTTTTTTTTTGTTATTTATTTGTCTTTGAGCAATATACTTAAAATTTTGTTGATTATATTACTTCAATAGATTTTGTTTCTGTTTCTGATCTACTTTCATATTTAACTGATAACTCATAGGGCTTGTGGATACAAAATCTTATACTTTGATTGTATCTTTGTCCTATCATTTTAGGTGAAATGGCTTAACAAGCTACTCAGCAAAATGTGGCCGTTTGTTGCAGATGTAAGTTTCTATGCCATGTTTGCAGTGTTAAACTTTATTTACAAATATTCTACTTGTAACATCTCTTCTAAGATCATGGCATTAGCGACTTAGCACATTTTTGTATGAAATGTTGTTTGTATTTTGCCCTCTGTGAGTTAATCACTCAACTTTTCTTTAGGAACTCCCTGAAAATTATGAAGGTATGCCTTACAATATTATTACCATCCATAAACTTAATATGTTGGTTATAAATGCTCGAGAGTATGCTAGTATGTTTGATTACTTTTACTGGAAACTGTTGATTATAGGCATTTTGAGATAATCCCATGTGCTCTTTTGAGTTTCCTGAATTTGTCTGGCCATTTGCAGGCAGCAGAATTGGTTATAAAGGAATCTGTTGAACCCCTGCTGGAAGAGTACAGACCCCCAGGAATTACTTCGTTAAAGTTCAGCAAATTATCTCTTGGCTCAGTGGCGCCTAAAATTGAAGGTATGGTTCAATTTCAAATATTTAATTATCCCCCTTTGCCTCCATTCTGTTGGTAACTGTTAGACTTTCAAATTCTGTCCGTATATTGATTTTCTTGAAAATATAATGTGTCAACAAGATTAATTTATTCCCCATGTCTAAAAAAACGTAAGCATAGCTCAACTGGTTAAGGTGTATATTATCGACCAAAAGGTCAGAGGTTTAGATCCTCCCACATTCTCATGTCTAATAAGAATCCGATGTTTCTATTGTCTTCTGTATAACTCCTATTTTTCTTTGGACCCCCCTCCCCAATCCTGGAAAAGAAACTATCATTTGTGATATGTGAGGCAGCAAGTGTGATGCTTCCATGTGGGAGCTGTTTTGCATATTTTACACCCGATGATGTCTTCTTTTCCTGCATTTGAATAATGAAAGTTTCTTTTCCTACAGCTCCTGTTCCTCCAACTACCCTTGTTATCTCTCTCTCTCTCTCTCTCTCTCTCTCTCTCTCTCTCTATCTATCTCCGTGCATTCTATGACATACATGTCATTACCCAACTTCTTGTATCTCCCATCACTTTTCTTTCTCTTCATTGGTGTAATTTGAGATCCTCCTTTTGTAATGATAGTTTTACTAATCTTATGAACAACTAGTTCTTGTTCCTCCAACTACCCTTGTTATCTCTCTCTCTCTCTCTCTCTCTCTCTCTCTCTCTCTCTCTCTCTCTCTCTCTCTCTCTCTATCTATCTATCTCTATCTCCGTTTGTGCATTCTATGACATACCTGTCATTTCCCAACTTCTTGTATCTTCCATCACTTTTCTTTCTCTTCATTGGTGTAATTTGAGATCCTCCTTTTGTAATGATAGCTTTACTAATCTTATGACCAACTAGTAAAATTTTTTGTAATCCTTTTTTATAAGATCTCCTTTTGTAATTTCATCTTATCAATGAAATCTCTCTTATTCCTATCAAAAAAAGAAAAAAAAAAAAACAACTTCTTGTAGTAAAAAATATTCTCAAAGTTTTGTTTTGGGTATTGGAATTTCCATATAATTGCAGGTATACGTGTTCAGAGTCTAAAGCAAGGTCAGGTCACAATGGATATTGATCTTCGATGGGGTGGAGATCCAAGCATCATTTTAGCTGTTGAAGCTGCCCTTGTTGCTTCAATACCTATACAGGTAAGTGCATGATATATTTTGTTTAATTTTTATTTTGTAGTTTTTGTTTTTCTTACCTTATTTATGTCACTCTGCTGCCCATGTGTTGGATCTAGTTAGCATTTGTTTGACTAGTGTCATTAACTTTTTTCTGCTACAGCTGAAGGATCTTCAAGTTTTTACTGTTATCCGGGTTATTTTTCAACTTGCTGAAGAGATACCCTGCATTTCTGCTGTTGTTGTCGCCCTACTTGCTGAGGTACCTTTTAATATGGCATTTATTCATGTGGCTACAAACGTTGATGGTTTGGCAAATTGTTCTGTTGTTGGATATTAATTAAAATATTAAAAATTAGCAAATGAGAGGGCATGGCTTAAATTTTTGGCAGTTGCTTGAAGTCATTGAACTTAAGGATTGGTACTTGTTTATTTTTCTGTTTTCAATCAGCCGGAGCCAAAAATTTTATATAATCTGAAGGCTGTTGGTGGAAGCCTAACTGCTATTCCTGGAATTTCAGATATGATTGATGTAAGTTTCTTACCATATTCGAACTTTTTAAAATTTTTAATGTTATAACTTCTTGTCATATGTTATGGTATTTTACATTGATTATTTGCTTACACCCACGTTGCAGGATACTGTGAATACAATTGTTTCTGATATGCTCAAATGGCCCCATAGGATTGTTGTTCCAATCGGTGGCATACCTGTCGATTTAAGGTTACATAGTTTCACTTCTTTTGCATCTTGCTTTACGTAACATTGTTCCTACGACCTGTTAAAGTTTTTCCCATTCTAGCGCAAAAATTTATGACATAAATTTCCTCCATTTATTTGTAAGTATAGAGTTACATTCTGCAACTTTGGAATGGAGGTAAGATATTGGTCAGTTTCTGCTGGTCTTCCTGAGCATTTGTTTTCTCTTAATTAATTTGCAGCGAGTTAGAGCTTAAACCGCAAGGAAAGCTTACTTTGACCGTGGTGAAAGCTAACAGCTTGAAGAACATGGAAATGATAGGGAAATCAGATCCTTATGTTGTTGTTCATATTCGGCCGCTATTTAAATTCAAAACAAAGACAGTTGAAAACAACCTAAACCCTGTTTGGAATGAGGAATTCGAACTGATTGTAGAAGACAAGGAGACACAGACAGTTATCGTTGAGGTTCTGGAGCACTCACTCCTTTTTGTAACAAGTTAATGTGCATTTTTTTCAGTTTCTCCGTTTATGTTTTCACTAGTTTTGTCTTCGGAAGCATCGGTTTTATCAGTCATTCACCCATTTTTGCAGTTGATTACTTGGTGTTTGTGGCTAAATAATGCTTTATATTTGCTAAATTATCTTCGGAATATGCCTTGTCGGTAGTTTTTAGTCTAAAAATTCACACACGACACACAAAAAGACCAAATTTATAGATATAACTACATGGTGCTTGTTTGAATTTGCATTAAATAGCTGATGACACCTTTTTTCCCTCTTAATCCCCGAGTTTTTGATGCCTGCCCGTATACTTCTCTGATATTGCTAAGTTTCTTAAGCTTCGTCTTTCTATCCCTCCCACTCCAAAAAGGGAAAGAGAATAAAAGAATTGGATAGAAACCTTGTTTCCCTGTATATCATAACACCTATCCCTGCAGAGACCAGATGTCAGATTCGAACCGGTTGTAGTAATTTATAATATTTGTTTTCACTTTGAACAGGTTTTCGACAAGGACATTGGTCAAGATAAGCAACTGGGGATAGCGAAATTACCTCTGATCGATCTTCGAGCAGAGGCCAGTAAGGAGGTTGAGTTGCGATTGCTTGCATCGCTCAACACGCTGAAAGTGAAAGACAAGAAAGATCGAGGAACTGTTACGATCAAGGTAGAGTTCAGTACTTCAATGGAAATATGTTCGGTTAACTGTTTCTTTTTGTTGTTCTTATTTTGTTCTCACGTGGCCTATCATTAAGAACAACTGAAATAGCTCTTAAACTTTTTAGAGCAACTGAAATAGTTCCTGAAATAATTAGATTTGTGACTAGTTGTTCAACAAATTGTTTACAAGCTGTTCGATCCAAGTTTTTTAAAACGACTCATTAAGTTGCCAAGCTACTATAATTTATTGTGGTTCCATTTGATAATCATTTAGTTTTTTAGGCCCCGTTTGATAACCATTTGGTTTTTAAAATTATGCTTCTTTTTCCACAATTTCTCTTCAACTTCTCTACCATGATTTTCATCTTTCTTGAAGTACCATTTATGTTTCTAGCCAAATTCCAGAAACAAAAACAAGTTTTTGAAAACTACTATTTTTAGTTTTCAAAACTTAGCTTGGTTTTTGAAAACATAGGTACAAAGTAGATAAGAAAACATAGAAACCCATTGGTAGAAGTAGTATTTTTAGGCTTAATTTTCAAAAACCAGAAATCAAACGGGACCTTAGTTTTTTGTTTCTGAAAATTAAGTTTGTAAATACTACTTCCACATATGAGTTCCTTTATTTTTTTTGTTTTGTTATCTACTTTTTACATTTGTTTTCAAAAACCAAGTCAAGTTTTAAAAACTAAAAAAACGTAGTTTTCAAAAACTTGTTTTTGTTTTTGCAATTTGACTAAGAATTCAAATGTTTTCTTAAGAAAGATGAAATTCATTGTAGAGAAATGATGAGAAAACAAGTACAGTTTTCAAAAATCATGATTGTCAAACGGTGCTTGAGGTATTTGATTTATTTATTTTTTTAATTTGTGTTGTCGCACAGGTTCATTACCATGAGTTTAACAAGGAGGAGCAGTTGATTGCTCTGGAAGAAGAGAAGAGGATCCTTGAAGAGAGAAAGAAACTCAGGGAGGAGGGAGTTTTAGGTAGCACAATGGATGCCTTGGAGGGAGCAGCATCTTTTGTTGGGTCTGGTGTGGGCATGGTGGGCACTGGCATTGGCACTGGAGTTGGTTTTGTGGGTAGTGCCGTGGGGAGCGGCATTGGCACTGGCGTTGGCATTGTTGGAAGCGGCCTCGGTGCTGTTGGCAGTGGCCTTTCAAAAGCTGGAAGGTTTATGGGGCGGACCATCACCGGGCAGTCTAGTCACTCCAGAAGGAGCAGTTCTTCTTCAACCCCAGTAAACAGTGTCCAGGAAAACGGTGGAGCAAAGCCATTGTAGTTATGTTCGTTGGTGCGCAGTGTGACAGCTAGGAATTGTGAAATATCAACCGGGTTTGTATCGTTTAAAATTCTTTCGTCTACTTTTTTCGTTCTTCAACTCGTAGTGATATCATGTTGTTTTATGTATTTGAATTGGAAAAGTTTGCATAAATCTTGTAAAGTTCTTCCCTACAATGTGAATTTGTTGCAGAAGAATAACTAGTGAAAAATTAGTTTGTATGCATCTTTCCTCGATCATATTGAATAAATGTAATCTATTACCATGACTAGAATTCTCCTCTTATTAGATGCTTTTAGATCTCAATCACTGTTCACAATCACTTGTCTATTTCATGTTTAATGAGGAAGCTGAATCCTTCTGTAGTTCTTTAATTAGAGAGGGTTCTGTTTGATAGTTCAAGAGCATAGTATTTTTATTTTACTTAAAACCGTGTGCTTACAGTGGGGCTACTTGATATTGATATATATTTTAGGATATATTTAAGATATTTATTCCTGTTACTGTTACATACTTATTCCCTGGTCTGCCTTGTTTGAGCTAGAAAAAAAGCAGTACAAGCTCATCTCGAGTGATATCGAGGCGATAAAGTTAACAGGCTTGAGAAAAGCATAGGATAATTTGAAGAAGAGGGGATGAGTTTTAGAGACATACTTGGGACAAACTCGGTTTCGAATAAGATAGAAGAGGTGATGAGTTTAATAGGCATTGCTTTCGAACCCGCTCCTCTTAAATATTCGGCCCCACGTTTTGGAAGCCTTTAATGACTAAATCCCAAAGAAGAGCAACCTAAAAAAATGTTGTCAAGTTCAAGAGGTCGACCATCCTACCTTCTGAGGCAATAGGTTCAATCAACTCTCTTTAGAGCAACCTCCTCGTCAATTCAATGCTTTGACATGTCCATTCTTGAGTTTAATAAGTGTCTAGACCATTAAGAGAGCACACTCATAATCTAATATGAAACTTTTCCTTAGCCACCAGAAATGATTCACCCAATAATGAATTGTTGCAATTGCAACCACACGAAATTAATCATTACATTCCATTTTTTGTAAACTAAAAAATAACCATCACTAAACTACCCATGATACTCCATTCAACAACGAGATTACAAAAAATACTTTTGCAATTGGTCAAGATGGAATCATATGATTAAGCAGCAAAATGATTAGGCATTTTACACCAAGATATAACATAATAAGAGATTGTTCGGGGCGTTGAGTGAATTATAATAACATGGATTATAATAGTCTGTGGAATCATATAATATTATTTAAAATGCAGAGTAGTATAGTCTGGAGTTATAGTAGTTTGTGTTTAGGGTGCAGAGTATTCCACATGTTATTATAACATGTGAATGTTGTTCTTTATCCATGACGATACGCTAGTTTCGTTCTTTCCATAGAATCCAGAAGAAAATCCGAGTAATGTGCACATACAAAGTCTGGGCTTTGTATTTTTAAAAGGACGATCAACCAGTACTGCTGAAAGGAAAGCCATGAACTCACTCGAAAAAAGAAAAAAAACCAGCCAAAAACAGAACAAATTCCAGCTCAGAAATGTCTGCAAATGAACAATACATAAAATAGATGTTCTTGGGTTTCTTCTGGACTTTATGAGCAGACTCCCAGATGAAAAGTTGCATCTTTTTGGGATATTTATCATCCAAATCACTTCTGTCAGTGGTTTCTCAATATTTGACAAGTAATCTTTGTTTGTTTGTTTATTTATTTTTATAGCGTTCAACAACGTGTGGGCTTGGGAGTTTGAACTTTTAACTTCACGGTCGAGAACATGTCTCAAGAAGTAATCTTTACTACCTACGTATAAATGTCGGATATGGTAACAAAAGATCAAAATTATTGATTTATTATGTTTGATAGTTTAGTTATGGTATTTTTTTTTTTTTTGGGGTATTCCAAATATATTTTTATAGAGTTTGTGATGTGCATTTGCAATTGCAATGTCAGTGATGGGTGTGGGCATTCAAGTGAAGAAGAATAATGGGAAAAGCAAAAACTTGCCAATACAAATACAAAGCTTATTGCATCAAATTGATTGAGCTCTTTTTGTAGCTTTCTTGGAGTTGAAAGTGAACTTACTTAATGCCACATTTAATGATATTTTTGTTTGTTTCCTTTTACTCTTTTTGTTCTCACTCAATCCCTAGAGAATCCTCTTGTTTTCATGAAAACTACATCCAATTTGTTCTTTGTTTGGGTAAAACTTGTCTTCTCACACTACTTTTCTGTCTCATGAAAGAAGAGTTAAAATGTATATATACACGCATATGGTTGTCGTTCGATATCGTTAAAATTTAGTAACCGCATGTAGGACACCGAGCATTTAAAATTTTATTGTTCTTTTGTTTGTCCTGTTGTAAAATATTACTAAATGACGTCTGTTTACCAGATATGTCACATCATTATTATTTCTGGTTCATGTATTTTGAATTTTGTTCTATTTTAGTCTGTGTATTTTCAATTGTCCAATTTTTATCGCTGTACTTTTAAGAAAACTTAAGATTGGTCACTACAAATTATCGAGGATTAAAATGAAACAAAATTCCAAAGTATAGAAATCAAAATGATATTTTAACTATTTTTTTAGTTCAACAATATTTGGAGGCAAGAGGATTTCAAATCTTTGACTTCGCTCGAAAGTACATGTCAATTATCGTTGAATTATGTTCAATTTAATAGATATGTCACATTATTATATAGTTCATAATGTTAATGGAACTTATTAGACAGAATCATATTTTAAAATGTAGATACATACTTTTGTAGAGTCTAAAAATTAAATAGAAACAATAGGAAAAATCCAAAGGCTAAAGAGATATAAGTATTAAAGTTTTTGTGGACTAAATATTTAATTTTAGTCCATTGTCATTTTTAAAAATAAAAATTTAGTTGAAAACTTGATTAACTAGCTTTTTTTTTTTTTTTTTTTTTTTTTTTTTTTTTTTTTTTAAATTTAGCTTATGAAAATGTGTCTACATTCAACCACATTTGGAGCTATATGTTATAAGTCAAAATTTAGATTATTAAACTAGTTAAGTTTTCTATAAAACAATTTAACAAAAAGTTACTGACAAGGACTAAAAATAGTGTCAGGAAATATTTTAAATTTTTCCCTAGATTTAACTCAATACATCAATATTAACTTTAAACTTTTTATTCAATCGTATTAAACTCTAAAATTGACTTAATAGTGAAAAAACACCTCAAAACTAAATTAGCAAATTACCAACAAACAAACCAATAAGGCGGGTGATTTTTATTAATATTGTATTTTTTAAAACTTATTATAAAAATATTGTAATTTTAAAACTATTTATATTAATATTGTTGTTTTTTTACCGGTGGCAGAAGGTCAAAAAAGAGGAAGATGGTCGTCAGACGACCATGTCCAATCTGGCAGATGGTCAAGGAGATCATCTCAAAAGTTTAAAGAAAATCCACGTCTGGCATTGCGGTTGGATAAATTTTTAATATACCCACGTTCCTGTTCGAGTCCAACCAAATGCAAGTTTTAACATTTTTTTTTTCAAAAAAAAAGAGAAAAGATGGTAATATAATATTCAATTTACTTAAAATGTTAAAATATAGTAAAAAAAATAATAAATTACAATTTACTTAAGATATTAAAAAAAATTAAAATCAACCTAAAATGACGTAAATGAAAATGTTCTTCTTCCAAAGCATTATCATAGTAATAAGACAAATTATCAATTTACTATTTTATTTGATTTAAATGATAATTCTTTGCTATCTTATTTGAAAAAAGAAAAAAAAAATATGTCTTATTGCTATATGATTTAAATAATAATTCTTTTCTTTTTTATTTGTTCTATTTATTTTATTTAAATCAAATAAGTTATCTTAATTTTTTTTAATAATTTAAGTAAAATGAATATTATATTACAATAATATAATCTATATTTTAAAAATTAAAAATATTTTATTTGATTTAAATAAAAGAAAATATAAAAATAGAGAAAAACGGAATAATGAAAAAAAACTAAAAAACAAGAAAGAGAAAAAAAATGTTAAAACTTGCATTTGTTGGACTCGAACCCAGGAACGTGGGTATATTAAAAGTTTGTTCAACCACTATGCCAAACATGGTTTAAACATTTGAGATGGTCGTCTCTTGAAGAGACGACCATCTGCCAAATTGGACATGGTCGTGGATTTTCTTTAAACGTGAATTTTCTTTAAACATTTGAGATGGTCGTCTATGCCAGATTGGATAAGAGACGACCATCCTCCGGTTTTTTGACCTTCTGTCACCTGTAAAAAAACAACAATATTAATATAAATAGTTTTAAAATTATAATATTTTTATAATAAATTTTAAAAAAATACAATATTAATAAAAATCACCCCAATAAGCCCTACAAAATCGATTAAACAATTATAATAAAAAAAAATAAAAAGTAAAAAATTATGTGAAAATTATCTTCCAAACAAGTTCCAATGTTTTGTTTTGTTTTTAATTTATTGAGCCAGAGAGCAAAACAAAAAAAAAAAAAAAAAAAAAATTAGCACAGGGTTTGGTGCACAGGAACTGAGATATAATGTGAGTCCCACATTTTTTTTTTCTTTTTTTAAAAAAGGTCTCTTTGCTGCAATTGCCAGTAAAATCAATTAAAAAGTCTATTGTTTTTTAGTTCATTATTGTTAGATTCCTTTCACGAAGCTACCTTTTATTTATAGATAGTGTTTTTAGTTAATTTATAATTATAGTAGCTGAAGTCTTTAAATTTTATAGTTTTGTGTTAACAGCTATATAAAATTTTAATTTTATGTTTAATTTTAATAATTTTTTATTTATTTTGATATGTTTTTCTTAAAAAAAAAAAAAGAAAACATAAATCTAATAGATACAAAATTCAATTCTGGTTAAGAAACCATTTTTCTGTATTTTATGAGTTTATGAATTTTTAAAAATATTTTAGCTTATTAGACACAAAATTGAAAGTTAAAGTTTTATTAAATAGTTCTAAAGTTTAGGAACATGTTAGACGCAAAATCAAAAGTTTAGTGAGTTAAAGACATTGAAAAATTAACCTTTATTTTTATAATTTTGTTTTGTAATGTTACAATCTAAATATGAGAGTATAAATCCAAATCTACATCTTTTAAAGAAGATTATTAATAATTTGGCCAATTAATTTTTTAAAAATAATGATAACAGTAATTTGATCAATTAAGCTATGTTTGAATTGATAATTTTAAAAGTTAGGCTAAACACATAATCTAGTCATTAATGTTGGATTGTTTGTAGAGATGTTTATTTTCTCTAGAACGAGTTCCTAAGAGAGAGAGAGTGAGGAATAATTTTTCTCCATTGCTAATCGGGGATGGGGGCAAGGGAATACATTTCCATCCCTGCCTCATCCCAGATCTAATTTTTTTTAAAAAAAATATTCGTATATATATATATATAATAAACCATAATTCTAAACTTTTATTAAATATCAATTTTTTTTTTTTTTTGTAAGAAACTTAACAAATTTTCTCTTAAATATAAATCTCTTATTAAGATTAACCATTTAAATAGAAATCTAAAACAATATATTTTTATTTAATCAAATTTAGAAAAATAATTCGTGTAACATGTTCCTTTCGAATTCTCGGAAATTCCCACTCTGTTATCCGATATCGTGGATATCTCTAATTGTTTGCCAACTTCGTCACTCTTTTTTTTTTTTAACATTTCAATTTCATTTGTTTTAGCACAACAAATATGGAGGTGAGAATTTGAATTTTAATTTAAGGGAAAAAAGTGACGCAACCCAATTATATAGGTTTAGGGGTTTTGAACCAAATTCTAAATTTACCCCCAAACCTAACTTTCCATCTTCTTTATCGTAAACCAGAAGCCACGTCGTCATCTTTCTTCCTTCTTCATCGTGAGCCAACAAATCACGCCGCCGCCAACCAACCTCTATTTTCCTTTTCTTTTTTATCTTCAACGTTCATCAACATCGCCTCTTGCTGTTCGACTAAGGTGGTAGTGGTGGCAGTCAAGTTCGATGAGTTCGGAGCGGCAAAAAAAAAACGTCTCCGGCGAAGTTGTAGTGCCTAAAAGCTCCACAAAAGTTAGATCGAAAGCTGCAACTTCTCGTGTGTCTTGCCCTTGCACGACATCCTCTCTCTCGATTTTGTCTTCTTCTCCAACTTCGTCTTCTTCTCTGTCGCAGCTCCTTCACCACAAGTACGATGTCATCGACGGTAAGCTTTTCTTCCTTGATTCGCGACGAACCCATCTAATGAGGCTCTAGCCTTTAACGCCTCCTCGAACACGACAATAACGTGCATTTTGGGTCCCTGTACGAAGAAGTCCAAGAGTTGGATGTCCAACTCTTGGACTTCTTCTTCTTATAGTGTTTGTCTTTCCTCTGATTTCTTCATCTTTTCAATAGTTATTGCATTCGATTTCTTGTTTTTCCGAGGTTTTTTTATGGTCAGCTTCACTTCATCCTTCATAATATTTTTTTTTCCTCTGTAAATTATTTGAGAGATAAGATTCTTTGCCAATTTTTCACTTAGAAGATCTAATTTGCTAGACAACTTTTGAAGTTCTTTGACTGTATGATCAGTTGGGTGAATGTAGTTAATGTATTTTGGTTTCTGAACAGTGGTTGAGATGATTTGGAATGAATGGATGTAGATGGAGATGATAGGTTGATGAATAAGTGTTCTGTAATTTTTGTTTGAGGGGCTTAGAATGGGTTTTGAAAATTCTGGATGGAGTATAGTGTTGGTGTGTTGATGGATATGGAAAAGAAGATGGTGTGGTTGGTAAATACCTAGATGAAGGAACACATTCATGGTGTGTAGTCCACCATTGATGTTGTCGTCTCTGACCATCGTCCATGGTTTTGTAGCTTTTCGGGAACATCGAGGTTCGCCCGAGGCTCTGATACCAATTGATGCAACGGATTCTATGGTTAGGCCAAATCCATGGCCAAAGAAGGGAAATTTATCCCAAAAAATAAAAAACTCTCCAAATAACCAAATGTTCTATTCAAATATGATTCAAAATATCCCTTACAATTCTCACAAAGGGCTATTTATAGCCTTACAATAAAAAGACCTAATACAAATTAAACTAAAATTAACATTAAACTACTAACAATTAAATTAAACTAATTAACCAACATTTCATCTTACCTCAATTATTCTGTTAACATTTAGTGATGGTCAAGACTTCATTAAAAAATATTCAACATGTGAATGAATGACTGAAATATATATTTTAATTTTAAGTGAAAAATGAGTAGTCATATTTATAAATTTGTTACACAAAAAAATAATATGAATATAAAAAAATTCTTTCATATGTATATTATTTTTGTATAATTTTTAAGTATATATGACTGACATACTATTTTTATGTAATTGATTAAGTATATCACTGAAAGGATGTTTGGGCGTTCAATGGGTTATAATAGAATGAGTTATAATAGTCTATAGATTATAATAATTTGTGAAGTTGTGTAATTTGTGTTTAGGATGCAGATAGTTATATAATCTGGATTATAATAGTTTATGTTTATGGTACAACATATTTCACCGACTATTCTAACCCACCGTATTAAAACTCACACCCGAAACAACTCTTGAAATATTTTTTTACTATTGGTAAAATGTATCCTTAACATCCGTATTATAAAATATATTGTTGATATATTGATTCTTAGGTTTGTATCACTTTTTAAAATATGTTATTAGGTGATAAATATGTAAATATCACCAAAAAAAAAAAAAAAACATTAAAATTTTGGGAAAGAAATTAAAACACACGCCCTTGCAAAATAACTAAATAAATAAAAACTGATATAGAGATTAATACTAAGCTTTTAAATGTTGTCAATTAGCAATGTTGATGTCTCACTTCTATGAAAATGTTCATGAATGTCAATGAAAATGCCAATAAAAGAGTGATGTCAATGAATATTTTGAAAATATTTATAAATATAAAAATATTTAAATTAATAGATAAACATTCTGTCATTTTTAAATAAGTATAAAAAGAATATTAAGTACACATTAGTGATATTTTATTGATATTTTGTTAATATCTTTGTTGATATTTTTATGACAGACATATAAAAATATCTATTTTAAATTTTTATGAATGATAAGATGACAATTGTCACAAACTAAAAAAAATATAATTTGTAAAGATTATTATTATTATTTTAAAAAAGGCATAATTAATAGTCAAATGAGTTCTGAATAATTCATGTCTAAGTTAACTTAATAAGTTCAAATAGAATGTCTCTATCCATCTTCACTCCATTTCTTTTTTCTTTGTATATACAAATTTTTTTTTTGTATTATTAATAGTAGTTTATATTTTTTAAAAATGCAAACTATATGATGTACTTGTTTTTCATATGACACGACATCATTCAATTCAATGATTAAAGAATGTATAAATCAATTGTCAAGTGAATATTAAATGAGTTATTGACCAAACCATGTGATGTATCCATTTTCACATTTTTTTTCATGATTGTTCTTTGTTAATATAAAATATGATTGGAATTTAAAAGACCTTCTAACAATAAAACATTTGAATTAGCTATATTTTTTCCCTAACGTGTCACTCTCCGTGTTAAAGTAATATAGTTCGATAGTAATTGACATCTACTATTGATGAAGAAATCAAATATTCGAATCTCCCACCTAAAATGGTCATTGAATTAAAAAAAAAAATCTTCCTCCATTTTTTTTAAAAAAATTTAAGTCCAGTTTAATAACCATTTGATTTTTGGTTTTTAAAAATTAAGCCTAAAAATAAGTTTCTTCCAATGAATTTCTACGTTTTCTTATCTTCTTTATACCTATGTTTTCAAAAACTAAAAAAGTAGTTTTCATAAACTTACTTTGGTTTTTTAAATTTAGCTAGAAACTCAAATGGTTCATGAATAAAGATGAAAATCATTGTAGAGAAGATGAAGAAAAATGGTGGAAAAACAAGCATAATTTTCAAAAATCAAATACCAAAAAATAATTAGTTATCAAACGAGACCTAAGTCTTTAGTTTTTATTTTAAAAAATGTGTATGTTTATTTGTTTGATTTTTTCACATTTTTTTAATCTAAATAAAATTCCAAAAATAAAAATTAAGTTTTTAGAAACTATTTTTTTTTTAAAAAAAATTCTATGATTTCAAAAATGTATTTCAAATATATTAGAAAATAAAAGGAGAACTAAAAAACTTATTTATGACAATAATAGGTAGGTTGCACTAAAAACTTTCTAATTAAGTTTGAATAACCTTAATACCATCATAAGTTAGCTCATTTTGATATCTTATATAAAAAAGTTTAGTTCATAAACTTTTAAGTTTGTATTAATTAGATTTAGATTCCTAAATTTTAAGAAGTTTTTAATGAGTTCTTAAACTTTCAATTTATATCTAATAAGTTTTTAACTTTAAAATTGTCTTGTAAGTCCCTAAACTTTATATTTTGTACTGTCCAATAGACCTTTGACATATTAAAAATAAATAAATATTAAAGACCTATTTGTTTCATGGGTTTTGGCACCGACTTTCAGACCAATTTAATATTGAAAAATTGTAAGTAGTATCTAAATTAAATAGCTTGTATTGAAAAATGTCTAAAAAGGTTTTATATTTCAATTTTGTCTACCTACTTTTAAGGAATGAGTGTGATGAAAATTAAATTCTCATTTTGCCCTTAGTATATAATTATATTTACAGTCAAAACTAAATCTACTCCAACCGACATTCATTGTTATTCGATTTTTCTTATTATTCGAATTCCACAATTTGTGGCAGTTCACTTGGTCAATTTTCTTGTGGATGGTTGTATAAAAGTAGATCATCTCCCATTGTTGATTTCTGACCGTTTACGATCGAAGGGTTGATTATATTTATTCTCTAGGGTTTTCACACTTACTTGTTCGATTGTCAATAGATTCTCACAACATACTCATATTGTTTGATGGTGTTTGGGATGAAGAGGATGACTACAAGAGCTACAAGTCATTAAGCTTGATGGGTCCAAAAGGATTTCACGTCTTTTACTCGTTAGGAATGGAGATAAAAAGGTGTTGATCATTACCATCTTAGATGATAAAGATGTAACGTGGATGCTTACAGGGACATTGGAGGGTATGTACTCCAACTATGCGTTAGTCGTGGATGTTGAAAGCACAACATCAGTGGATGGTCCGAATAATCAAGTCAAAAAGCTCACATTCGTTGCCCCTCGGAAGTATGGTTGATATAACACAAAGAGGTCAGATTTCAGAGAACCTTGTTTTTTGGTGTAAGATGATCTCAAGAATTGTATATACCGTGCGATAAATCGGAGTTTCCCGTTCAAAACTGTAAAATCAAGCAAAATATAATTCATGTATTGACGACACATGCAAATGGTACCTTCATGCTTCAGTGTTGAGCAGGCGAACTGTGGGTTGTTAGTGATCATCGACATTGTGCGCAATGATCACCGCCAAACGACCTCAACCATGATATCTCAATAGGAGAGGGAGAATCATGTAGTTAATATAAGTTATGTGATGATGGTATATGTTTGGAAGAATCATATAGTTAATATAAGTTATGACAAAGCATGGAGGTGGGGAGAGAATGTCGTTAATCGTATTCGAGGGTCCCTGGAAGAGTCATATGCTCTCATTTCTGGGTTTGCAGCCAACCTAATTGCAAAAAATCCAGGTATATATACCATTTTTACCTTTGGTTCGTTGTGCTCTATATACTGTATATATACTAATATCCACAATATTCTCAGGGGCATACACTGCGCAAGATTTTGGTGGGAGGGGAGATAAATCTCATTTCAAATACACAAATACACATTTTAATTATTTTTTAAATTTTTTAACAGGATTTCGATGGAAGTTGTATTAATTGGAGGTTGTTTGTTTTATGCATGTGAATTACCATCAATTATCTAGCCCTGTAATTTCAATATCTTATTTATATATGTAGATAAGTTTATATGCACATGTTTGAAGCTATTTTTTTTTTCTGGGTTTGCAACCAACCTAATTGCAAAAAATCCAGGTAGATAAACCTCATTTCAAGTGCACAAATATACCTTTTAATTATTTTTTGTTTTTTTAGCGATTTTAGTGGAAGTCGTGCCATATTCCATGGGTTTTGTGGTGTATTAATTGGAGGTTGTTTTTTTATGCGTGTGAATTACCATCAATTATCTAGCCCTATAATTCAATATCTTATTTGATATATGTAGATATGTTTATCTGCACATGTTTGGAGCTATTGTGTGTTTTTTTGTATTACTCAAATTGGTATATGTCCAATTATGTTCATTAATTTATTCTATTCTTTCTTCATCTTTCTGGGTTGTTTTGCTGCATTTTTTTGTTTTCTTTATTCAGTTTCATCGTTATTTTGTTCAAACAGTATATTTGAATCATAGAATATATTTATTTGTCTTTATTTATCTAAAAAAAATTGTCCTTGATTCACTCCTATTTGTTAGCCTCCTTTTCTTTAGCCATATTTGTAGGTAAACCCTTTAAATTACAATATCAGGGCATTTTTGTCCCAAACTCTTTTATATAGAGTAGGAAAAAACAATTTAGACATTTTTACAATTTAAAACTAATTTAGACATTTTTCATTTAAGATAAGTCAAATCTACACATTTTTCTAGTTGCCCCTTTGTTTTACTGATTTTCCATTTTCAAAACTCGTGATATTATCATTGAGGGAACTTTAAATACCATTCAACATGAATTTTGTATACCCTCCATATAGGTGTGATTTTTATATGGAAGTTGAATTAGTTAATTTATACGCTAATTAATCATTATTAACTAATTTTAATTAGTTATTAATATCAATATGTTTTTTTAGACTTAATATAATTATAATTTTATATTTTATTAACTATTTATTATAAAATAAACATCAACATTTAGTTTTCGACATTTATTATCCTACCTATTCAAATACAGATATTTAACTCCCAAACATTAATTATGTTGCATATCCAAGCATAAATATTTATTATCTCAGACATTTAATATAAAGCATATTGACGATCCGAATGGGATGTAATTGATTTACTTGACATAAAAATAAATTTTGTGTCTAATGAGACCGTAAACTTTCAATTTTGTGTCAGAATAATCTTTGAATTTTAAAAAAATATTGATTAGGTCAATAATCTATTGTATACAAAATTGAAAACAATGACTAAAATAAAATAAGTCTGATCATTAGATGTGCCCATGGGGGACATGAAGGCTTCCTCGTCTCCATCCCCGTCACCTATTTTAATCTTCATCCATGCGAAATTTTCCATTTATTTTCGCGAGAATCGGTTCTAGAGAGTTTTTTCCCATTCTTTTTTATTTTTTATGGTTTTTAATTTATTCTTTGACAATAATAAAAATTATTTCCAACCATTTCTAAATGAATAATTTTCAATATAATTTCTATTTAAAGAAAATATTATAAAATTTCTTAATAAAAACAATAATATGCTTTAATAAAAATATTATAATGTTGAAATAACTTAATTTCTAAAATTCAAATGGTAACATTATACCATTGTCTTTAACTTTTTTAATAAAAATAGTTTTCAGTTAATTCTTATTATAGTTTTTTTTTTTAAAAATAAAAATCTATTTATAGCTAATAGTTTATATATACACACACATACTCACTAATCTGGGTGGGGACAGAACAAGTATATATTTCCGTCCGATAATCGAGGATTTTCACCCTGCGGTTTAAATGGGCATCTCTAGAGATCATAAGAACGTTTTAACCTATTTTTTTAATATAAATATATAAAAAAGAAAATGATTTTTTTCTATAATAATTATAATTTATTATAGAATCAAATATCTAAAAATAAGTTATTAACATTTAAAAATCATATTATTTCTATTTATTTTGTACATAAAAAAGAGACATTTAAAGAGAAATTAAAACAAAATTTATAATATAATATATTTGTTACTATTTTAAATGCTAAATGCTGAGAGAAGAAAACCAGCTATTAAAAAAAAAAGGATTTACACATATATTACAGAAAAGGAAAAGGAAAACAAAGAAATTCACCCAGGAAGGGAGCAAGTTACCAGCATTAATTGCTTTGCCACTGAGAGTATCTAATTTTGATAATTAAAGTGAATTAAATATACTAATAGTATCTAACCTAAGCTATTTATAATAGCTATAAAAGATTCAAAAATTTTGGGGACCAAAGAGATTCGCCCCTGCTAGGTTCTCTAAAAACCATTTTATAGTATCAAATCAACAAAATCAATTGTTTAACAAATATCAAGTGTGATTAAATAAAAAGTGAATAAATAAAAAGTAAATATATAAGGCGTGGTTTGGTTCGTAGGTTGGTATGATTTGTTAAGTTTGAGTTTAATAAAATCTGAGTTTGTTAAGTCGTGTTTGAGTGCAGAAGATAGATTTGTTAAGTCTGGGTTTGTTAAACCAATGTTTGGATCGTATTAAGTCTGATTCTGAGTTTGTTAACTCTGTATTTAAATTCTAATTTTAAATTTGAGTGTATTAGAAGTGTATTTGATTGATAAATTTAAAATTTGTAATAAATAATAAAATTTGTTTAATTAAAGTAATAAAACTATATATTAAATGATATTTAAAATGTAACTTTTATTAAGAAATTAGAAGGAATTATTTTAATAATAAATAAAAAAAATTAATGCATTTGTCCACTTCTTTTAATAATTATTTTATAAAATAAATATTTAATTGTTCATGAAAACATTTTCAAACTATTTACCAAAATGTGTAAATAAACTTTTATGTGGAAATATATTCAACACTAATTCTAAAGAAATGTTATCAATCGATTATTTAATGATTTATAATTTATTGTGCAAACAAAAGTTATTTACTATTTATCATCAAAATTACTTTTTTCTTTTGGAATATCATCAACATTACTACTAAACTTAACTTTCTAAATTTAACTCAAATATAAGGTTATAAAGTTAAGGTATTTTAAATAATATTATTTTAAAAGCTATTAACTTCAAGATACACTAACCAAAATAGTTTAATTAATTAATTTTATAAATATTATGTCTTTAATTAAATATTAACATGATTTTTACATTTTCACCAGAAAAAGAATTTCGGAAAGTTGTAGATTTAGAGAAATGAACTTTTTTTTATCAAGTGGAAATTGATATATTAAATTTAGATTTATATTATGTGGTTTGGATTTAATAATAAACTAATTTTTATTATAATTTATATGTTAATAGAAAAATTAAAATATAATAATAATTTTATTATAAATTAGGAACCATTACTTTGTAATTGAATTAATTATTTTTTTATATTATTATTAATTTGAACACTTTTAAATAATAAATAATTATTTCGTAAAATAAATATTTAATTAATTTTGTAATTATTTTTTTCTAATATTTGTCAATATAGAAACAAAATATAAAGAAATTCCTTCCTATAAATTAATCATTATTATTGGTCTAAAACATGAAGTATAACAAAGCCGACATATCAATTTATCACTTAATTATTAATACTTAAAATTTGAACTAAATTTATTTATAAAGTTATTGTTAATTAATTATTTTATTTAATTAATATAGTTTTAATTAAAATTTTAATGCATTTTAAAAGCATGATTAAAGATAAAATATGTACTGTAGCAAATTTGGGGAGTATGAATAAAGTATTGTAGCAAACCTCGTGAGTAAGGTAAAGTACTGTAGCAAATCTGAGGGAGTAGAATAGTATGTACTCTAGCAAATATGGGTTAACAAAACTACCCACGAAACATGGATTTACTCCCCACTTCTAAAACAAGGAACTAAACACCCCCTAATATGGTTAGCTAAAAAAATTAAAGTTAAAATGTAGTTTTTCAATATTAAAGCTTAGCCTCACTTCTAATTTGGTTTCTAAAACTTAAGTACTTTATATTTTAAGTTCTAGATTTAATTCTTATACTAAAAACTTAGGTCAAAATGAAAAATTTTATTTGATTAGTAATTTGTATCCACATATAATTAATAATTATCTCTGACATTGAGAATATAAAATTGTTGTGTGTGAAATTGAACCAATAAGAATGGGTTAGCTAAAAGGCTACAATAAAGAGCCAAACAAGGAAAGAAACCTAATACGAAGTTAAAACGGGTTGAAACTGAAAGAGATTTGGTCCAAGACGAGAAGGAACGAAGAAACGAGTTTCGGCCCAAAGCCCAAGCTCAAGGTCAATCTCAGCCGAAAACATGACAAAACCCACCTTTGGGTCTTACCTTAGTTCCTAACCTCTTGCGTACTCATAGTCCGACCCCGTTTGGTCCTTTGGTTCCCGATTGAAGATGATAACCCACGAAAATCCTAGAGAGGAGATATTTAAGCTCCCACTTAAAGAGAAAGCGGCGTCAATTTATTCTAGCCACCAAAACTCTTCTAGAACTCTCAATTTTCTCTAAACTCTCTTACTTAAGCAACGAAGCCTGTGTGGCCTACAACACACCAATGTCTAGGTTTTTCTTGTCTTGAGACCAAAGCGTTCTCTCCCAAAAATACAAATTTACCATTGTTGTTACGTGGAGGTCAGGTGAGATTCTCCTGTCCAAAATTTGGCGACAACAAAAATAAACCTATTCTACATTACTCCTGCATATAAATTGAAAAAAAAAATGTTAAAAGTTGCTCAGTAGAAAAAGAATAAAAAATACCATGAGGTTGTGTTTCAAACTTATTGGATTTTGAATACAATGACCCAAACAATGTTTTGGGTTTAGATTCTAAAACCATTCAAATTCAAGACGGTACTCCAAACGCCCCCTGAATGTCTTACATCATAGATGTAAAAACAACGAGAAAACTAGTTAAGTTTTTTTGTTTTTCTCTTTCTTCTTCTTGTTCAAGATTCTACAAGCAAAATTGGATATGATATTGACTTAGAACTTTAGAAATTCAAATATATATATATATTTTAATGTTTGGATAAAAATTCTTTCCGGAATCATCCTATTTCCAAGACGCATTGGAATCTCTCAAATGGTTCCAACTTGAATTCAGGACAGATATTTAAAATTGCAGTGAAAGAATTGATTTGTTATCTCATGTTTACTTTTTGTGAAAAAATACCAATTGAAGTGAAGGATTTCTTCAAACAACAAAGAGCTAACTTAAAATTAGAATCAAGTCAAAATGTAGGTAACTTAGAGAAATGAGTTATGATAAATTTTAAAATCCTTTAAATCCTATTTTAGTTCTTATATTTTTAGAACGCCCAATTTAACTACCATGTTTTTTTTTAACTAAAAAATCGATGTACAATGAAATCTCTTTAATACCAAAATTTATGGCAATAGTTAAAAATAATAATTATCAAGCATACTCTCATGTTAAAATTCCAATAAAAAAGAATAAAAATAGAGACAGAAAGAACGAAAAAGTCACATTTTAAAATTAAAAAGGAGCAATAATAACAATTAAAATGTCAACAAGAAGTACCGTGTAACGCCCCAAGTTTAAAATTTGTTACCTGATGGTCTTGACATTCTTCTTACCTCCGAGCGTCATATTAGTATTTAAATGCTTTTGACAATGAAGACTAACCCAACTAACCAACATGGGTCTTTTCAATATATTTTGTCCTCACTCACATGTTTCTTAAAAAAGATTCCAAGAGATCATCCAACATAGAATTGCTCTAAACCAAATACAATTTAATTTTAGAGTTCATATAATTGAGTCACCCACCTTGTTGGTATATGCAATAACTGTCAATTCTTTTAAACTTTTTTTAATCATACTCATATATATATCTTCAGAATCTTTGTTTGTTTATTATTCTTTCTCTACTTAAATATTAGGTATTGGGATAATATAGAGACTAGAAATATAATTTAAACGAGAAAAAGAAAAAGAAAAACCCTAACATGAGTTGATGAGAGGATGGTTAATTAGTTAAGGGATAAAAATAGGAAAGAAGTTTATTAGGAAGCAAAACGATGGAATTGGAAAGCAATTGAGAATATAGAAAGAGGATATAAAAAGAGAAGAAGTTAGCAAAAAAATATACAAATAGACAAACACTGCCTTAAAAAGAGGTCAAAAACCCACATGAAGCTTGCACGTTTTCCACTGACGTTTGCCTTTGCACTCGCTTTTCTAGAGAATAAAATTTGACGAATCTCTCTCCTTAAATAATTAATTCCTTTTTAAAAAAAGGTTCACAAGGAGGTAGAATTTAGACCAAATTAAAATTTAAGATCCCGTTCCATAACTATTTTGTTTTTGGTTTTTAGTTTTTCAAATTTAAGCCTATAAATACTACTTCTACTAATGAGTTTATATGTTTTTTTATCTACTTTATACCTATGTTTTCAAAAACCAAGCTAACTTTTGAAAACTAAAAAAAAAAAGTAATTTTCAAAAACTTGAATTTATTTTTAGAATTTGGCTAAGAATTCAAATGTTTACTTAAGGGAGATGATCTCTCTCGTAGAGAAATTAGGTAAAAATAAGCTTAACTTTCAAAAACTAAAAACTAAAAACAAAATGGTTATCAAACGGGGTCTAAGGGGTTCTATTTTAGGCATCAAATTAAAATTATATCTAACCATAAATTTTCAATTTATGTATAATAAATTAGTTAATTTTTTAAGATTTTGAAATTTTTAGGAACTTATTAGATATAAAATTGAAAATTTTAGACCTTCAATTTAAAACTCATTCATGTATTAATTCTCACACATGCGAAGACTTCTTAAAAGATTTAGATCCGTGCTTTTGAAAGAGAGGATCTAAATTGATTCATATATGAAAGTTCATGAGTTTAATTAATGGAATTATAAGTATGCACACATGTGAATTAATGTTTTTTAAATGAAATTTAATGGTGAGGGTGCGAAAATTCAATGTTTAAATTGATACAGATATTAGTTTAGAGTTTAAATTGATACAACCTCCAAAGTTTAAGAGTATAAATTGATTTGTTATTGTACTACAAAAATTGATTTGTTCCCTGCTTGTAACTATATTGATGATTATAGTTTGACCCACAAATTATAATGGTAACAATTAATGTCCATAACTAATTAGTTTTTTATTTTTAAAAATTAAACTTATAAACTCTATTTCTATTTATGGATTTCTTGTTTTGTTATTTACTTTTTACGCATGTTTTCAAAATTCAACCTAAGTTTTGAAAACTATAAAAATATATATAGTTTTTAAAGCTTATTTTAGTTTTTAGAAATTGGCTAAAAATTCAAACGTCTCTTTAAAACGTATGGTAAATGAATAGTAAAAAAATAAGTATACTTTTTAAAAACAAAAAAAAAATTAAATACTTATTCTTCAATTTGCATAATAATTGGACTAATAATTGGATCCTATCGTACACTTAACTAAAAGATGTGTCAATTGACATTGATAAGTCTCAACTTTTCGCTATGAGTGTACTTGTCTAAAAAAAAACAAGTCCTTCCTTCTCAATCATTTTTTTTTCTTTAAAAGAAAACTGTATAATATTGTAGAGAGAGAATTTGCTAGTGAGACAAATATACATTTTTGGGACCGATTTTGTTTGAGAGAGATATTTTAGGTGAGAAAAAATGGACAAATCATTTAATGAGGTAGTTTTATTTAATGAAACTGCTATAATGTAGTTGTCTCATAATAACTGTTAGATATAGATTCAATAATTTTTTATTTTAATAAACAAGATATAAATTTGAGGTACTAAGGGCAAAAAAAAGGAGTTCAACCAGCAAAGTACTGTTTCTTTTAACTTACATGTATTAAAAAAAACTATAAGCATATATTGTTATTTTTTTTAAGTCAACTGTTATATACTATAGGGTACTATTTCAAAATTTTTAGATTTAAATCCACCCATGGTAGAAAGAGAAATACACATTTCTAAAGAAAGATAGATGATCTCTTGTCTAAAGGAGTTCATAACGGAGGGTAATAAAAGAAATGAACATAGATTAAAATATTATTTTGGTCCTTATAGTAATATAATCTAACCCTTACCAAGTTCAAGAAATAGACCTAGCTATTTTGGTCATTATACTTTGGATTTCATTATATTTTAGCCTATTTATGTCGAACTTTGATCCCTACGACCCTGTTTGATAACGTTCTTGTTTCCTGTTCTTGTTTCTTGTTTCTTTGAAAACAAGAAATAGAAACATAAACTTGTTTGATAACCTTTTCTTGTTTCTTGTTTCTTGTATCTATAAATATACAATTAATTATAACAAATTTATATTATCAAATACTAACAAGTCTCGATACAAATTTAACTAATAATAAAAGTAAATAAATAAAATTGTTTTATCCTTTAAATGTTGTTCAAATTTGAGTTGTAATCTTATCTTTTACTCGAGTCATTCGTCTTAAATGATGTTGACTTAGATCAAACTCAATTATATTGTTAAATGTAGTGGTTGTAAAATATTAAAATGAGGCTAAAGACATGTTTTAGTGAACAAAATTTATTTATTGCAAAATTACAATAATATATAAATATAAAGATTACAAAATTAAAATTCAAAATTCAAATAATACATATATATAATAATATATAAATATAAAGATTACAAAATTAAAATTCAAAATTCAAATAATATAAATATACAGATGGTAAAATTAAGAAATTAAATAAAAATAAATAAATTTATATATATTATATTATTATTCTTTATAAAAACTAAAACTATATATATTGAAAAAATTCGAAATTCATAAAAAAAAAAAAAAAAGAAAAATGATTTGTACTCTCTAGGGATCGAACTCAAGATTGGTTAGGGAATGCATTTTACCAACAAGCTAAAGAGTTAATTTAAAAAACTTGGGAACATTTAATAGTAAAAACAAACAGAACAGAAAGAAACTACTTTATGTAGTTTCTAAAATTTAGTCCAAATTTTAGAAACGTTTCTCAAATTTTGGGAACAAGAAACGGGATGGATTATCAAACAAGTCTGTTTCTTAAAAAATGAGAAACAGAAACAAGAAACAGGAAACGAGAACGTTATCAAACGGGCCCTACACTTTCAATAAATCTTAAAATTAGTCCTTACATTGGTTGAAGTTGATTTTTATTAAATCTTGGTTAAATAATAATAATAATAATAATTTTCAAGAAAACAAAAACACCTTGAAAATATTTCCAAAATTTATAAAACGAATGCTATATAATAAACTATTTTTAAAAAGAAAATTTAACAATTAACTAATAATATGAACCAACTTTAAGCTTTATTGAAAGTACCTAAATTAATTTGAACATTTAAAAGTACCAGAACTAAAATGGAATAAAACTTAAAACTGCACCGACCAAATGGTATTTTGGATATATTACCATATCATGCTAAAAGTTGATGAGCCAATTTCTCCTCCTCTCATTATTGAACTAAAAAATGTTTACTTTAGAGATATTTGCATAAATACTATAAGATAAAAGATATTTATTATTTTTTTAACTTAACAAAATATGAGAGTGAAGATTCAAACTTTTCAGATTGACATTTTTTAGAATCAATAATAGATCAAAATAAAGAAAATACATTTAATAAAAAATAGAGTAAATTATAGAAAATACTCCTAAACTATGGGGTTTGTGTCAATAATACCCCTAAATTTTAAAAAGTTTCAAAAATACCCTTGAACTTTAAAAAAGGTTAAAAAATACCTTGTTAAGTTTTGGATGGTGAAAGTCTTGTTTCAAAAATACCCTGAACTTTAAAGAAGTTTAAAAAATGCCTATAGCCTTAAAAAATATACTTACCATTAAGTTTGGGATGGAAAACGATAAAGTTTCGTTTCAATAATACCCTTAACCTTTCAAAAAATTTTAAAAATACTTTAACTTGAAAATGACTATTCTTCTTCTCTATAGATTTTTACTCCATTAAAATTAATGAGAATGAACAAGTTATTAACATTTGAAAAGTTATAATAACAATTTGACCAAATAAGCTCAAAAAACTCAAAATTCATAACCCTAAATGGGTAGATTTAGGTAGAGATTTGTCCAACTATTCAACGTCGAAAGATAATTTATAGATGTCTTGTTTTGTGGGATCAATTTTGTTTGAATAATTCAACCAACCAAATGCATGAATTTGACATCAAACCGTGGGGATGAAAAATGAATTCTCGATGATTCACCTATCATTTTCATCTCCAAATTTTTCGTTTTTCATTTCATCAAGATTAACACTTGAATTTAAAGTTCATTTACGACTTTGTATTTGCCTTAAACTTTAAGATTTTTCTGAAACAATCGTTAATATAACATTAAACTTGGAAATTTAAGGCGAGCTACAAAACAATACAACTAGTTGCTGAAAAATACTATCTAGATGAAACTAGTGTGCATAACATTATTCAATGCAATTGTATGATTAAGTTTTAATATAGTGTATAAAAATGTTGAGTATCGTCTATAGGATTGATATTTTAGTTCACTTAATTACCATAAATATAATCACTCAATTTTATTTAAAGAAATAAATAGAAAAATGAATAAGACAAAAATAAAATAAAGACATAAAATAAATGATGAAGAATACAATAAGCTTTAAAAAATTGATTTCATCGATCAAACTAATGATTCAATTAATTAAAACATTAAGATTGACATGCAAATAATCATAAGTCAGGAAGACAAAAGTAAAAATTGTGTTTTACAAATACAATTAAAGGAGGGGAATTATTAAAAAAAAATTAAAAATTTTTAAAGCCAATGATATTTTTGAAACTTTTTTATTGTCCACGAACATTTTTGAAACAAAATTTTAACCGTTTTCATCTGAAACTTAAAAACAAAGATATTTTGAAACCTTTTC
Source organism: Trichosanthes cucumerina (assembly GCA_036507285.1). Taxonomy (NCBI): domain Eukaryota; kingdom Viridiplantae; phylum Streptophyta; class Magnoliopsida; order Cucurbitales; family Cucurbitaceae; genus Trichosanthes; species Trichosanthes cucumerina. Next base: position 71,090,575 of record CM071840.1, on the reverse strand, counting down.
GAAGTTCCTGAAAAAGTTTGGACACAAACTCTATAATTTAGGAGTATTTTTCATAATTTGGCGAAAAAATAAAGGTATAAAAAGACCCAAGAATAAAAATTGTGTATAAGATTGCGATAGAAGGGTATGTCCCCAAGATAATCTCTCGATAATAACTATGGGAAAATGGGAGATTTGAAATTTCCACCAAATAAATAAAAATTAAATTAAATAAAAAAAAACGTATTCACGCGGTACAGCTGGCGCGTGGGAAAAGAAGCCAGATTCTGTCACGTAGATCCCACCAACGTGGATTCATTGAGCACTTTGATTTAGGGAATGACAAGTAAATCCCACGCGCATAATATACGCGCTTGTAATACACTCCTCCCATAACTGCTTCCCACGTATTCCCCTCACATGCGGGTTACGCAACTGTGAAAACCAACCAATTAAGGGGCGGACACGTCTCTCATAAAATCAAGCCCATTTGACTGTCACCGTCTGAGAATGACCACGTTCCCGTGAGCTAGTTCCAACTCCCTCCTCAAATCAAATTAATAATTTAACTACGATTTAAAAAAAAAAAAAAAAAAACTTATTTTAGGTTTTTGTTTCAGGAGAAAAAAAATCAAATTTGACCTTAAACTCCAAAAGTTGTATTAATTTGAAGTCTAAACTATCTATTTCATCAAATTGAACTCTAAATTTAAATAGTATGATAATTTTTACACTTGATTCAAATTTTTTTAGTCCACTAATTTTTTTAAAAAATAATAGTATAAAAATCTTCATAAACTCATTAATTTCAATGAAATAAATTTTTGCATAAAAATTGTTTGACCAACGCACAAATTAGTCATTACATAATTTTGCCAAAATTCATAAATCTCAACAAAACTTTTTCAATTTTAATGTTGTTTTTCTCTAAAGTTTCATCAATTTCATATCGTAAATATGTTATAATTCATTGAACGCATAACATAAAACTTCCAATATTTAGAGTGAGAATTTATTGGAGGATTAAAATTGTAACAGTTATTTAAGTTTGCGGTGCAATTTGATAACACTGAAAATTTATGTTAAAAATTGATACAACTTGACAAGTTTAGAGGTTGAAGTTGATTTCTTTTCTTTTCTTTTTTTTACAAATCCTATTTTAGTTATTAATTCTTTGACCAATTTTAGTTATTAATTCTTTTTGGTCAATTCCCTTCTTAGAGTCAACCTTCCTGTCGACCATTTTCATCGATATTTCTACATGTCCATGTGTTTAACAATAACATAAGAGATAAATCAACATTTCTACTATACCGTATAAAAATCAATGAAATATTTTTAAAAATAGAAATAAAATGTACCTATTGTAAATATATATTATGACAAGTATTTAAACTTTCTTTGAAAAGGATAAAATGTTTGTTTATTATTATTTTTTGAATCTTTGGTTTTAATTTTTTTTAGAAATATTTATTGACATTTTATTGATATTTTCACAAAATTGAGATCTCCATATTTCCATATTTCCATTGATATTGATATTTTAAACATTGGTTTCCTTTTCATTATTGAGTTTTCTTTATTTTGGAATTTTAGAAACTTTCAAGTTTATTTAAGTTTTAAATTTCCTTTGACATTTTGACATTATGTCTACATGTTCTACGCCAACATGAGATGTGAATTGACATTTCCTTTAATATCATAGAAAAATTAAATAAACATAACTAAAATATGAACAAAATATCACTTTTGTGGACCTAATATTAATAGGATAATAATTTCTTGCATGTTGGTATGAGGAATCTTCCTCCCCCACAATTCAATAGTTGACAATAAGGGGTTCTGTTTGTTTTTGTGGTTATTAGGGATAAATTTAGACAGTCGGGTTAAACCCAGCAATAAAAGACAAATTGGTCAAATACAGACAAAATCCAAGATCTAGAATAGAATCGGGTCAAATGAGTCCAGAAGAAGACATGGGCTACACGACCAGCTCACTCGAGTCGAGTCGAGTTGAATCAGATTGACCAGTTCGTTTCGTTTTCTCTAACTCAGCACATCTCATCCGGTGGATCTCGCCCCTTCCAAAAAAAAACCCTAAGCCAATTAGGGTCAGAAAAAAAAAATCCTCCTATAAATACCTCATTACCACTCCATTAAAGGTAACCTAATTCATCCCAGTGTTCTGACTACTTGCTACACTATCAAACCTCTCTATTTAAGCATGTGTACAAGTTGCAAATAAATGTGTACCGTCTGCCCGAATTTGTGCATGTGGTAATCCAAAATTTTCATTGGATGAGCATGCGGATTACTTCGTTTGTTTTGTAGGAATGTAAGATACCTTAACATTTCAAGATATCCAGGTATCTTAGGATGTCTACGTTGATGACATCCTCTAATGACATTTTACTCCTCATCAATTTCTTTATTCTACATCTTTTATTTAAAAATAAGTTAATGTATTTATATAATGATAAATGATTCTATGTAATTAGCTATATTTATATTTTACATTTAGATATAAAATAACTTTAGTTATAGTTGAATTATATTTCATAATATTTAATAAAAATCTTGAACTAATATAAATTAATTTGTTTTACAAAATAACACATACAAATATAACATTAAATTAATAAAAATAATGCATGTGATATAAATTTAAATTAGATTAAACTAATACGAAAATTACCTAGAGATTAGCAAGGGCGTTATTCGTATAACACATAATCTCAAGACCTTTCTGTACACAAATCCTAGGAAACAAACATAGTTATCTAAATATTACAATACATTATATAAATTATTCATTCAAAACAAACCCAATTATTTATATTTTCGAATATCTATAATTCCAAACATTTGAAGGTTTGGATTGTCTAAATTCCTAAACAAATGCCACTAAAGAGAGAGAAAACACAATTAAGAGAGAAATGTGGAAATTAATTTCTTAGTTGTGGGTAGTCACATTCAACCATTGAATGGTGGGATAGAGATATTCGTGTGGTGTAGCCGAGTATCATCCATATTAATATAAACTTATTTACCAATGGTAAAATGCTTATTTGTTAATTTGAATTATTTTGATGATTGTTTTTTGTATTTATAATTTTTTTTTATCAGAAATATCCTTTAGCATCAATATTTTATATAGAAATTGAGATTTCAAAATTTTCATCTACATCGAGATTTAAAATATTGAGTTTATTTCATTTTTATTATTAATTTTTTTTTAAAATTTAAAAATAATTATTTTAACTGTTATCTTTATTTTTTTGTTTCAACAAATGAATATCGTGGCTTCAGGTGTGTTAATGTACTCTAAAATAATGGTAATAATGGTAAAGGAATGTATCAAAGCAGCGTCAATCACCCAACACAGTAGAGTTGGATTGAGTAAAAAGTTTATGTATTCTAAAATAATGGTAATAATAAATTATGAACTAGAGATATTTTAAAAATTTTAAGAATCAAAATGTGGTTTAAACTCCTTACAAAAATTGTGATTTAAACATTTTAAAACGTAAATGACTTTGGTACCTATAATCATGATATTAAATTTCCTTCATTATGTCGACATATTTCTACATGTTCATGGATTTGACATCGATAGAAGGGAATCAATACTTCTACTATACTATATAAAATTGATAAAAATGTTCAAAAAATAACAAGAAAATGTGACATAATGAAAATATATAATATTGTAACCCGTATTATAACTCATTTAAAAAGTATAAAATATTGATTTATTAATTTAAATATTTTCTTTTTGAATTTTTTGTTTTCAAAATTTTTTCAGAAATATGTATCGACCAGGGGCGGATTTAAGAAGGGTCCAGAGGGGGCTCGAGCCCCCCTCAACTTTTGAACAGTTTAGTTTGTATATATAAAACGCTATATTAACTTACAAGTTTTATCTTGGCTCAATGACAACCCCCTATTTATTTTTTTACTATTTTTTCTGCACGCCTAAGTTCAATTACCAGCTTGTACAACTTTTTGAATATGTATGTAATTTTACATTTTATTATATATATTTCACTCAATACAAATAAAAACTCTTAATACTTTAATTTCTATTTTAAAAATCTAATAAATCATATTTCTTTTTTTATTTTAGTACAATAAACCATATTTCTTCACATCTCATAAATAATTTAATATCTAATTAAAAAAAATCATATTTTGTATTTCTTAAAGTAAAATAGGGGTTAGGAGGATCCAATATATCTTTTAAAAAATCTAATAAATCATATTTCTTTTTTTAGTACAATAGATCATATTTCTTTACCTCTGGTAAATAATTTAGATACATCTAATTAAAAAATAATAATAAAATTTTGATATATTATTTGGTGATATAGAGTTCTAACTTATGACTTCTTAGTTACCGATGAGCTAAAATCACCCTAACAAATTTTGAATATGTATTTAACATTATTACTTAACACGACACTTTCTTGCTCGATACATTTTTTTTAACTCACTACCTTTTTATCTCAATATAATGAAAAGTAATGATTTTTTAAGTTCAATATGCGTGAGATTAAGACTTAAATCTCTCTATTAAGAAATAAATAGATGTTTTTAACTCTTTAAGTGACCTTTGGATTTAGGAGTTGAGGAGAATGGAGTTGGGAGGAGTTAATAACTCTGCCGAACTCCTTGTTTGGCCCAAGGAGCTATTACCTCGTTCTTGTAGGTCCCACAACTTTATTAACTCTTTCTTCACCTCGTTTTTATGGACCCCACAGATTTATAACTCTTCTTTGTAGGCCCTATAGACTTTTTTACTCGTACTCTTCCAACTCTTCAATCCAAACGACCCCTAAATATGTCTCTGATGGCAGAAAAAACAGTGAAGGGGTGGTTAAGGAAAAAAAAAATATTATAGTAGATTCAGCAAGACCATAAGGGCTAGATTGCAAAATTTAAAATCTAAGAGGACCAAATAGAAATCCAAATGTTTAATTTAATTTTTGTTATAAAAATTATATTTTAATAAGTTGAATTTTTTTAAACAAAGATTTACAGTTTCAACAGAGAGAGAGAGAGAGAGACTTCTTCTCCTTCATCCCCTTCTCCTTCTCCTTCAGCTCTATTTTCTGTCAGACTTCACAGTCATTCCCATTCCCTTCTTCTCCATCGGAATGAATCTTTCACTCTTCTAAACCACCCTTCATTCTCTTCACTATTTACCAATCATGCCATCTCTCTCCGCCGCCCCTCCGCCGCTCGCCGCCAACCACCACCACCACCACCGCCCCAGCCGTCTTTTCATCATCTTAGCCACTTCCTTAACCGCATCGTTCGTCATTCTCCTCTTAACCATTTTCCTTGTCTACCGGAAACTCTCCCGCAACCGAACCGCTCCTTCAGAAACCCACCAAGAAAATCCCCCAAAACTCCCCCGCCGATTCTCCTATTCCCTCCTCCGCCGCGCTACGGCGTCGTTTTCCCCCTCCAACCGCCTCGGCCATGGCGGCTTCGGCTCCGTCTACAAGGCCGTGCTCCCCTCCGGCCTCTCCGTCGCCGTCAAAATCATGGACTCCCCCGGTTCCCTTCAGGGCGAGCGCGAGTTTCACAATGAGCTCTCGATCGCCTCTGGTCTTAATAACCCTAACATTGTGTCCCTTCTCGGCCACTCCTCCGACCGGCGGCGGAGAAGGTTGATCTTGGTTTACGAGCTTATGCCCAATCGGAGCCTACAGGATGCCCTGTTCGACAGAAAGTGCCCCGAGCTCATGCCATGGCATAAGAGGTTTGAGATTTCTCTTCGTATTGCTTCTGCTTTGCACTATCTGCACCATTTTTGTAACCCCCCAGTGATTCATGGCGATATTAAACCTAGTAACATTCTGCTCGACGCCGATTTCGAGGCTAAAATTGGGGATTTCGGCCTTGCAAGGCTGAAATCGGAAGAGGAAGATGGCGGTGGCGATGATGGTGGTAGAGTTAGAGACGTTGTCGGAGATAATGGGTCGATTTTGGAGGAAACTGAGAGTGTTTTGACTTCTGGGTTTGAGGAGAATGTGGCCATGGATCGTTTGCCTGATAGCTGTGTGGTAACTGTTCTCGATTCGCCTGAGACTGTAGCAACACCAGCCACTGATAAAGTGAGTTTATCAGAGGGGAATTTTGATAGGATTAGTGTTGAGAGTGGGAAGGAGAGGAAGAAAGGTGGTTCTGGGAGGGATTGGTGGTGGAAACAGGAAACTGCCATTGATGGTTCAGAATCTGGGAGAGTTAAGGATTATGTGATGGAATGGATTGGGAATGAGATAAAAAAAGACAGACCCAAGAGTGAATGGGTTGAATCTGAAACCTCCATTGCTTCTTCAAGTGGGAAAATGGAGCAGAAGAAGCAGAAGAGGAGATTGGAATGGTGGGCTTCTTTAGATGAAGGGAGAATGAGGAAGAAAGAGAAGAACAGGAAGAAGCCAAGGGAATGGTGGAAAGAGGAGTTCTGCGAGGAACTTGCGAGGAAGAAGAAGAAGAAAAAGAAAGAGCTCAGCTCAAGTAGTTGCAGAGACTTATGGTGGCAGAAAGATGAAGATTCAACCCAAGAGAGGAAGAAGAAGAAGATCAATAAGAACAGTAAAGGCAGCATTGATTGGTGGTTGGATGGATTGAGTGGTGATCTTAGAAATGGAAGAAGAAACAGCCTAGATGGAGCAACAACTGACATCCCAAAGAGTGGTGGAATCAGCAGCACCCCTAGTATGAGAGGAACCGTTTGTTATATCGCCCCTGAGTACGGTGGGGGCGGACAGATATCCGAGAAATGTGATGTCTATAGCTTTGGTGTTTTGTTATTAGTTCTAGTATCAGGGCGACGACCGCTACAAGTAATGGCGTCACCGATATCAGAGTTTGAGAGGGCAAACCTCATCTCATGGGCTCGACAACTCGCCCGCAATGGGAAACTCTTGGATCTCGTTGATCCATCCATTCATTCCTTGGATAAGGAACAGGCATTGCTATGTATTACAATTGCATTGCTATGTTTGCAGAGATCACCATTCAAACGCCCTACGATGAAGGAGATCGTGGCAGTTCTTTCAGGCGAGGCCGAGCCACCCCATTTACCGTTCGAGTTTTCACCATCGCCGCCATCAAACTTCCTCTTCAAGTCTCAAAGGAAGGCCACTAGGTGAGTGAAAACTCAAAATTAGAAGTTGTTATTTACCATTTTTGATTCAGTGTAAACTCTCTGCAAATGGTGTTGGTATCTTTTTCCCTTCCCATGATTATGAATGATCAGAAATGGATTCAAAAGTAAATGGCAGAGGCCATGATTTTGCCAAAAGCTCCCTACAAGTTGGTGAAATTTTAGAAAAACCCCAAGTGAGATTTCATTAAAGTAGGGCAAAGCTTTTTCCTTAATCTACAAACTTCATAACTGCCCTCATCCTCAAATCATCCCATCACTGACTTCACTTGATAAAGCTCCTTAAAAGGTCTTCAAAAGTTGACATTTTTTGCCTTTTTCTTCTGTGCTAAACTAGCATGAGTTTCTGTTCAACTTTTTTATGCCAAAAGTGAAAGTGGTGGGGAAGGTCCACTGGGTCAGCCAAATTTGTAAAACTTAACCCATTCAGCCTCTGAGTTGTAGGGTACACCTTTGGATTGTGGGGGTGATACCCCACAACAGTGGACTTTAGGGAAGGGACACCCAAATAAATCTAGGGAGCATTAAGAAAGCTATTATTAGTTCGACTGAGAAATTATTCAATGTGGCTGATATAATGTGACTGACGCTCGTCTTTAGGACCGTTGAATGTTTAATGTGAAAATAACTCTTTCGCCACATACATCTAATGGTTACGAGAGTGATAGTTATGTTATATTATATGATCCGTTCGGTTGCATTGCTTCATTTACATAACCTGCAGTAAATGTGCCACCAATTTTATTATTGAGTTGTAGCTGTTGAATTCAAACTCTATACTATTTCATTAGTCTCTCTTATATAGCTCAAATTTAACTTTTGTTTAATTTCAGTGTTTGTATTTTTACTTTAGTAATATTTTGGTTTTTATACTTTTATGTGTAATGATCTAATCATTTGTTTTAACGATGAAGCCTTTGATGTCAAATTTTTTATAAAAAATCTAACTTAAACGTATTAGTTTTTTTTTTTCCTGAGTTCATTATCACATTTGGGGGTGGGAGATTCAAACTCATCACCTCTTAGTCGAGAGTACCTACCAATTACTGTTGATTTATGCTAACTTCGACAAATCCACAAATATTTATTTGTGTTGGGGAAAAAATTTACTCCTAATTTGGCAGGATGGATCATTTTCACCCTAAAGCTTTAAAGCTTCAATTCAATATACTTTGCCAAGTTTAGACGATAAAAATGGATTTTTTTTTCTTCCAATTTTGTTCTTGTGAGGAACTTAATTTTTTATTCTACAATTTTTGCCAAACTTTCAGTATCATCAAATTGGGACCCTAACTTGAATAAATGTTCCAATTTTTTTTTTTCAATGTCTATTGATTTACCTATTAATTTTAACAAAAATCAATGTAAAGTTATAAAAAGAACTCACTTAAATTAAAAATTAAGTTTTTTTTTGCACAACTTAAGCTTGATTAGGAACAAAAATTAACCCTTGAATAAATCTTCTAAAATTGGCAATTTTCTTTTTTCTAAAATAATTAACTTTAATGTCATTTTGCCTCAAAATTCTCTTAATTTTGTCGTAGACATGTTTTATAACTCATGTGAAATATGTATTTGTAATGATTTTAGGAAAGTTTAGAAAAAATTGATACGTCTCAACAAATTTAAAGGTTTTTTTTTTTGTTTTTTGCTTAAATAAATATTAAACAGTTTTTAGAGAGAGAAGGGGTGGGTTTGTAAGTGGTTGCAGCACAAATGTTGGTGGTACGGTTGCGGTGAAGCAGAGCAATAAATAGCCTTTATTTCTGGTCGTGATTTTGAAAAAATTGAGTTACCTTGATCTTGAGGGTCATTAAATACCCACGATTCCAAATCTTTCAACCAAACAATATTTGGTTTTTTATTTTATTTTTTCTACTAGAAACCTAATAACTTGTAGCCTACAAAACAGAATTTTAAAAATAATAAAATTTAATAAAAACATATTTATATTTCATATTTTCGTTTGGTTATCGATTCAAAAATTAGATTCTAAATTAAACAATTGTTTAAAATTTGTTCTATAATTTTATAGACCATGAAACTAGTTGTAGATATAAAATGAAATATTAGATTGAATATAAACTATCATTAATTAATTTATGAACAATCTTTTTATAAAATTAATAAATTAGGTTTACAATATGAAATACTATATTTATTAAAATTTTTATATTTTTAATATAATTTTACATTTTAAAATATCAAAGTCAAGAAACACTGAAAACATAAAAATATTGTTTTTAGAATTTCTACTATTTGGATCACAAAATCGGTAAATATTTTTAAAAAAACACATATGCCAAAGGCATATTTATTGAACTGAAAACATAAAACAAAATTTAGATTACCTACCAAATGACCCTAAATTTTTTTAGTGGAAATAGAATATGACCACTTTTTTTAGACTAATGAGGGATAATCTTTTGTTGTTATTTAGAATATATGAATTTAGTATGCCATGTGAAAGTAAGTTGTGTAATTTTTTCTTATTTTTACTAATTTTGAGATAGAGAGCTCTTGATGAGAGTTGTCGTGTCTCGTGACTCCCTCCCGACCTTTCTTTGAAATTTTATCTTTTTTATATATATAAAAATTACTTTTGATTTATTATTGTATTTTTTTTGTCTTGATGATTGTTCTTGTTGTATTGAGGTGACTTGCAATTTTAAGGGGCATTACTACAAATATTAGTTTAGACCAGGATCATATAACTATGGTTTATCCAATTAGACCACAGTTTTGTAACCGTGGTCTACTCCCGTATAATCCATGGCTAACGTTAACCATGGTCTATATTATAGACTATGTCTAACATCATCAATGGTCTTATATTATAGACCACAATTGACGTCAGCTGTAGTCTATAGTATAGAGCACACCAATATTATCATGGTTTCTATCTAAATAAATCACAATTAATATTAGCCATAGTCTTTATTGATAAATTGTGGCTGGTAACCATGATTTGTACAAATAAACTACGAAAATGTTAGTCATTGTCTTTTGCTATAGACTGAGGGTGACTTTCACATGGTGTTTATGGTGACAAATTACAGTTGAGCTCCACTGTAGTCTATACAGTAATAGACCATGATTCATGCACTATTTGTTTTTTCAAATTATAATTAATACAATTTTTACTAAAGCATTGACACAACACAAGTTCAACTTTAATAAACTGCCCAATCAAATTTGTGTATATAAAGGAAATGCAAAAACACAATAACGTTAAAATAATAAAGTTAACAAGTTAAGAACTGTATATCATTTTGTGGAGTGATGCACTCTGGAAGAAATTATCCACACTCATTATGAACTTCATCAATCTCAACTTGAGCATATTTCTTCTTTTTGATAAACTGCAAATATATATTATTAAAAGTTATTTAAAATAATCAATAAGTTAATTCACATTAGTTTGTATCATACCAACTCTTTCAGAGTATTAGTCTGTTGATCCATCACAGTATCCTCATAAATTTCATTATGTAATATTCACATGTTCCAGATTGACGAGGACTCTATACGAATAATAAGTATTAAAACAGAAATAAATATAAAATAACGAGATAACTTTATCATTGTAATGAAATAAAATACTTACTTTAATGGAAGGTTTCCAAATAATATATTTTTTTCCTTCAATTTCGCTTTAGATTTAAATATCTAATTTGTAGCATATCTTAAAATTAAATACACACTTTATTGACCTATTATAATAGATATATAAATATATATAACAAAAAGTTAAACTACTTACATGTTTACAAGTACTTTAACCTCTAACACGTTCCACTAAATCTAACGAATACGCAACATCTTCATATAAATATAGTATAACCAGTGTCTAATGATATCTATACAAAAAATGTATAATTTATACTAAATGTTATCATATACACAATGATGGATCTAAAACTACATGTCAAGGGGGCTACACAGAAATAATTTTGAACACATTGTTATATTCATAACATTTGTATATTTTAATATTAAATAGGCTAAATTATGAATTTGATTATTAAATTTTTAAGATTGTGTTTAATAAGTCTCTAACTTTAAAAAAGTTGCTACTAAGTCACTGAACTATAAATTTTCTATCTAATAGGTCCGTGAATCTTCATTTTTTGGTCATTGAATTTAAAAAAAAAAAGTTTATTAGGTTACAAATCTATTAGACATTAAATTGAAAACTTCGAAACCAATTAAATACAAAATTGAAAGTTTAAAGACCAATTACATAATTTTTTTATATAAGAAAAAAACCTATTACAGTAGATCCCACTTATAAAATATATATTAAAAAAAGAAACTTGAAATAACAAATAGATAATTATAATTTTTTTATGCGCTAAAAATAAAAAAAAATAATTTTATTGTTCATTCCTTATTTGTAATGGCTGAATGTGTAATTAGTTAAAGTATAGTTAAGAAGTAGTTAATTTGTTAAAGTTATATTTATATTAATACTAATATACTTAGGTGTTATTAATGAATGACTATTATTATTGTTGAGTCATTACATGGTATACTAATATACTAGTTCCACGAATAGTGGCTCACAGGCAAATCATTCCATCTTTTTGCTCTGAAACATATGTAACTTTGTGCTTGTTGGTCTTGATTTGACGAATTATTTGTTATGGCGCTTTCAAGTTGAGTTAATGTTGAAAGCTCATTCTGTGTTTGAAATCATTGATGATAATTAGTTAATGTGTACTTAAGAAGTGGTTAGTGAAGGAGATAATATCATGAAAGTGGAAGTAATTTTGGATCTTAAGCATTCTAATTTGATCAATTTTATCATACAAAAAAGCATGCTCATAACTGGAAAACTGTAAAAAAACAGAATATAAGAAAACTCACCTTTGAAGTTCAAATTCTTCAAACTCGGTGCTAATTTCTCTTCACAAATACTTCGTGGACCACCATTAGAGTCTTCCCTACTATTCTCTTACCTTAGAACGGATTGTGGGATCCTTTGTTGAGAGAAATTTTAGAGAGAGAGCAATGATTTGTGGAATTTTCTGTAAAATTCTTTTTTTTTTATCTCTTGTGTTTCTTCTTCTATTTATAAGCAACCAACAACCTTAATTTTTTAGCTTGGTGAAGAAGACAACCTTTGGTTTGATCACAAAGCTTAATTTAGCTTGTTAAAGAAGACTTCAAAAAAGAAGATGACTTGGTCACAATGCTTAATTAACTTGTTGTCCAATTTTGGTGAATTTTGAAATAAAAAAAAGTTAATTTTAATTCAAAAATTAAAATTAATTATTTTATTAATTAATTAAATTTTTTTATTACTTAATTTTATTTAATTTAATATCAAATATTAAATTAAATAATTGAACCAATCCCGATTTCAAAACCGACCTCCCAAACATGAATCCTTATTCATGTATTAGGTCAAACCAATATTTAAATCATTTTAAAATATTTCCATCTCTTTTTTATCATAGTTTAATTCATAATTAAGCTATGAAACATTAAGTATATCACATATAATTAATGCTTTCTCCCAAAATCGAATTTGAACAATTCAAATTCTTTTCTCTCAAATTGTCATAAGGTTTAATTCGAGCTAGTAAGAGGGACCTAATTGACCTACAGATCATGAGCTCCAACGACACGAGATTAACCGACCAAACTCTTTAGCCTAGATAACCAACATTTGTTAACCATCAGGACACTCTACTAAAGTCCAGTACTGGTTGCACTCTCCTCACTATAGAACAAGTTGTGTCCATTGATTTAACCAATACTCGTGAGTCGACCCTTCATAGGTTGTTTGTAATCATAGTTAGATCAAATTACCGTTTTACCCTTGTGATTAGCTTTAGCTCCTTAAGTATCGTCGATCCTCTAATGAACAACTGTTCTACCATAAACAACGTCCCTCTCGAGGCAGTGAGAGGGTGAGGTCTCATTGTTTAAAACTTGGATTCAACCCTTAAGAGAACAACCTATCTAAATTTCCTAGCTCAGAAATAAGTGAATTCCATCTCGCGGAGTTAAGTTCCAAGCTCCCCACGAGATTTTGTCCCCAAGAAGGTAGGCATATTGAGTCGACAACTCTGACCACTCTCACCCATACTAGTTAAAGGACAAACCCCTAGACAGGAGTTTGTAACCCGCTAAGAATTTAGATCGAGTCACTAATGGTCATCTAAGAATTATTAGACCTAATTTGTTAATGGTGTTACATCAGTAGGCTAATAATTTGCGGTTTGGCCTTGTAAGATCTCATCGCACATGATGCCTCCACTCGCATGTCAACTACATGAATGAGCTAGATCGCCTCGTTTGTATCAAATACAAAGTAGGTTGCATCCATAGTGTTACTAGGATGAGGTTTCCAATCTTATTCATGTACTATAAACCATTCAGGTTATATATTTTGTGACGCCCGAGGAAGAGTGATACATGAATGAACCAAATCCACATCTAAATGAGAGAGATCCTGAGGAAATTAAAGTATGGTGTCCGAGGAAGAGGAGTACATGAGAATAACCATGAGGATATGAAAGTACAGTTGAGAAAGGCTTAAAAGAATTGATAGCTACTACCTATACCAACAAGGTGCACCTTTCTTTTCGATTACTCAATCATAGGAACTCAAAAGTTAAGCGTGCTTGACTTAAAGCAATTCTATGTTGGGTGACCTCCTGGTCCCATGGAGCATGTAAGAATCCGTGTTGGTTTGTGGGGAAAGTCTTCACTCTCGAAAGCGGCTCGAGGATGATATGGATGATATGGTGACGTGGCCAGGTCGCAGGGGATCCTGGGCCTGGGGCGTTATATATTTGAACATGATCGAATCTGTGTGTCCACTACACACTGTTCAAGTCCTCATAATCATAACCCTGAAACTTAGTTTATTGGATTTAAGTTTAAATGTGAATATATAAGAAAAGATGAAAAATAACTCTTTATTAATTTCATCGAGTATTTACAAACTACATGAATTTAGGGCATAAAACCACAATAGTTAGTTTGTTAAAGTTATATCGATATTAATAATCATGTACTATGAACATTAATATTGTTGAGTCATTACAATTGGACTCTAGAAAAGAAAAAATAAATTAAAAAATAATAATAAAATCATGTATTTGTCATTATATATTAATTTAAATTGTTTTAAATAAGGGGGGAAAAACAATTTTGACTATAAGTTATGTTGGGTAAATTTTTACCTTAAACTTTCACTTTCATCAAATTTCACCCCAAACTTAGATAGATATTGAAATTTTAATCTTAAACTTCAAAAAGTGTTACAATTTTAATCCTATGATAAGCTTCCGTTTGAAAGATCATTAAAAAAATATTCTCACATGCATTCTTTGAAATCTAAAACATATTTATGGTACAAAATTGATAGTTTTTTTTTTAAAACAACATCAGGGCTAAATTTTTGTTGAAATTTGTAAATTTTGGCAAGGTTTTCTAGTTAATTTGTGCATTGATCAATTTTACTTTTGTGAAAAGCTTAATTTTATTGAAATTAGTAATTGTATGGAGGTTTTTACATTATTTTTATTTATTAAAACTAGTGGATGATTGAACAGAATTGATTTAGATGGTAAAAAAATGCTTTACATATTTGAGTTTAGGGTCTAATTTGATGAAATTGAGAGTTTAGAGTAGAAATTGATATAACTATACAAATTTAGGAGTGAAATCGATCTTTTTCCTTAAAGAATATGAGAAAAAAATTATTTTTATCAAAAAGAAACGTGAAAAAGAGAAAAAAATGAAAAAAGGGAAGAAAAACAAAAACTCGTAAAATGAGGCAAGTGGGCTTGAATCTAGGACTTGAAGAATGATAGAGGACTTATTCCAATATGTCATAGTTAAAACTTGAAAATTAGTTGTACTTTCTAATACCTACTCCTAATTTTCAAAAATTGAGAGGAAGCTCGTGCCCCCCCTTAGCCTAATGTACCTCCACCCTTGATCATACAATATAAATACAATGTAAAAATAGTGGCAAATCGGATCGACCCCATGGGTCGCTCTAATGGAGTTGGGCGGACCCGAGGTCCGCTCCCCGACAGTCGAGCCGACTCTACGGGTCGATCAACCGGTTCGAGGCGGATCCCTTGGGGTTTGCTCCTCGAACCGGGCCGATCCCCATGGGGTAGGCCTACCTCGGTTCGGGGCGGACCCCAAGCCGACCCTGGGGTCGGCCCACCTCGATTCTGGGCAGACCCCTTGGGGTCCGCTCCCCGAACCAGGCCGACCCCATGGGGTCGGCCCACCACGGCCTCGGGCGCACCCCATGGGTCGGCCTAATCGGGTTCGGGGCGGACTCCTCGATCTGGACCGTCTCTGCTGATCGACTTGAGCCGACGGGCCTTTCAGTTATACTTTTTTTTGCCCATAACAGTTGCCCCCACTTTCAATCATAACTCATGACACATTTAGTCAAGGTTTGATTGGAAGTCTATTGACGTCTTCAGCCTCCTGCCTCGACGTCATTCCTCTGTGAGTATACTTCACTCACCTCGTAAGGCGTGCCCTCCAAGATTATATAAGAGCTTGGCCAAACTCAGTTTTCTACCAAGCTAACCCTATCTTGGCCTAAACCTCTCAACTCACTTGAAAACTCATACTCCCAGGTAACTTTAACTCTCTCTTCATTCGTTATGGCGAATAACTCCCGAACGCCTTGCATCCTCGACAACTCATCTGACCCCGAGGACCTAAACGTCGATCCTAATGCGCCAGTCAGGGGTCGACATTCTCAGCACCCCCGAGTCCGAAACCTCGGGGCCCTTCCAAGGATTCGGACTCTAAGCCAATCAACCTTTGATGACCTATGTCGCCATTTCGACATACCTCCCTCAGTTACACTACGAGCTCCTAGACGAGGAGAGACCCCTGACCGCCCTCCTCCTGGAGAGGTTGCCTTCTACCCCGAGATGTTTATGAGCGGGGTCAGATTGCCTTTATTGCCCGTAATCCAAAACTTTTTAGTCTTAGTTAACCTGGCCCTATTCCAGATCCTCCCAAACTCCTAGTGCTCCTTTATGGGGTGTTGCGTCCTCTGGCGCCAAGTTGGGAACCAAACCCCCATGTTCGCCATCGACTTCCTTTCACTTCACATTTTTAAACAAAAAGACCGAACCAAACCCTTTTATTACATTTGCCCCCTGCCAAACGTGGAGGCCATCGTGAAAGAGCCCAAGTCGATAAAAGATTGGAGAAAATCTTGGTTTTTCGTCGGTGAACAGTGGTCATGCCCAGACGAGATGGACGTTACTCTACCGGTTCCGACCGACTTCGGGACGCCAGGCGAGTTCACCTCCCTCCTAGTCGATCGGGACCTCCTCCTCACCCTTTTTTTGTTGCGCTATGCATACCACTTTTCTTTCCTACTAACTCTTAGTGTTGTTACCTTTTGGCAGCGAACACAAGGCATGAACCGACCCCCGCCGCTCTTGCCTTTCGAGATTCCAGTTGGGGAATCGCCGAGTCGCTACGTTGAGGCCCCGAACTAGTCAAGACTGACCGACTTTCGGCGCATAATCTTATTTCCCCTCCTATTGACAACCTTACAGGTTTGATTCTTCTTCTTCGATACTCATTTATGACACTTTCTTACAACACTCTTCTCCTGTCAGAGATGGCGTCAAACCTGATGGAACTAGAGGAGGAGCTTCTGACCGAACATGACCTCGCAATGACTAGGAACATCCCTCGGCCCAGCCATGTTTCGCCCATAGACAATCGTGCCACTAGGCGGCCTTGAAGGCGGGCGTCTCCCGCATGTCCCTCAGGGGCTACCTCAGGGGGTAGGTCTGATCAACCCGGTTCCTCCAGGAATGCCAGCGACAGGGCCACCATTCGCCTTGCATACTTCGGATCTTACGATTCTCCTTTCGATAAAACTGTTGAAGTGGAGCGAGCTTTCGCCTTATGGGGTGGACTCTCTGACAGTGGCTCCTCCCACGATTCTTCCGAGCGCTTTGATATCGACAACTGTCCCGAGACTACTATAAACGCCGCAATGTATCACACTCGGGAGGTAGACTCTCTTCTATCATTGCCTCCCTTCCCTTAATACCTCTTGCTAACTTGTTTCACATGCGCAAGCCTTTATTCTCACAACCTTGGCTTGTCATCGCATGTCGAACGAGCTCGTTCTCCTCCGTCAGAGTCGCGACACCCGGGCTGAACTGGAGCAAGCCCAATTCCTTCATGCCCAAGCGGCTCAGTCTCTTCAAACCTTGCAAGCGAGATTCGAATCTCTACAGGCCGATCATCGATCTTTGCAGGCTGAGCATGGATCTTTGCATTATGAGTATCAATCTTTGCGTTCTGAGTATCAGGACTATCAATTGCGCACTGAACGCGAGCTGTCCTTACTCCGTTCTCAACTAAAAGTGGTTGAAGATAAGCTTAACGATGTTGGTTACTTGACCGCGACCTTCAAACGCTCCGAGGGGTACACTGAATTTTCGAACAGAGCCATGCTTTGTGGTGTAAATTGGTCAATTCGAACAACCCAAGAGCGATATCCTGAGACCGATATGACTTGACTTAAATCTTCCTTCACAGAACGTATGGAGGTCTATGATCCTCCCGGATTTGACCTCGGGCAACCTTCGCGGTCTTCGAATCAAGTTTCCGCTCTGGAGAACGTGGTTCTAGACGAGAATTTCTTCAATGATATCTCCATGGACCATCTGCCCGATCCTTAGACGTCTTTGAATTCTCCTGTTGCCTTGGCGTTTTTTTCATGTATTAATGCCTTTTCTCTTTTTTTTTTTTTAAAAAAATGTAGCACTCTTAATTTCAATTTCAATGTAGAACTTCTCTTTACTTGCATTCTTACTACGTCTTTACTTGAACTCTATTTCTATTGCGACATACCAACCCCCCACTCACGCAGTTTGATTCATAGCAAATTGCTTGAGTAAAAAGATTATTATTAAAAAAAAGTCGAAATACAAAGTGAAGAAAAACATAAGACTATTGATAATAAATTTTCAGATGCTCAGCGTTCCAAGGATGTGGTATGCGCTTCCCGCCCATGTCGATAATCTCATAAGTTCCAGGACGAACCACCCTTGTGATCTTGTATGGGCCCTCCCAAGTTGGACCCAAAGCACCGGAGGTCGGATCTCTAGTGTTCTGCATGACGCGACGAAGTACAAGATCACCTTCTTTGAAACTACGTCGTTTCACACGGGAATTGTAGTATCGAGCGATCTTGCTCTTGTATTCCGCTGTTCGCAATCGGGCTTTCTCCCTCTGTTCTTCTAGTAGATCCAGATGCAGACTCAGGGAATCAGAATACATACTGGGGTCGAAGTGTTCTACCCGGGGAGATAGGAGTCTAATTTCCATTGGAATGACAACCTCGAAACCAAATGAGAGGGAGAAAGGAGTTTCCCCAGTCAAAGTTCGGGACGTCGTCCTGTAGGCCCACAAAACATTCGGTAACTCTTCTACCCACGAACCCTTCAAATCTTCCAGCTTGGTTTTGAGGTTTCTCTTAAGGATCTTATTTACTGCTTCTACCTGACCGTTGGGTTGCGGGTGCGCTGGAGAGGAGAAAAAATGTTTGATACCTAACTCGGAGCAAAACTTTCGGAATGCTTCATTGTCAAACTGGCATCCATTATCCGTCACAAAAGCATAGGGTATGCTAAATCGGCATATTATATGCTTCCATAAGAAGCTAGTCACCTTCTTCTCGGTGATGGTTGCGAGTGCCTTTGCCTCCGCCCACTTCGTGAAATAGTCTACTGCTACTACGACGAACTTCGTCTGCCCCTTACCCTGTGGAAGAGGTCCAATGAGGTCTATCCCCATTGAGCAAAGGGCCACGGGCTCATTACACTGGTGAGTGGTTCAGGAGGTTGCCTCTGTATTACCGCAATCGTTGGCACTGGTCGCACGACTTGACGAAAGTGCGTGCGTCGTCTTGCATCGTGGGCCAGTAGTAACCTTGTCGCATCACCTTCTGCGCAAGAGACCGAGCACCAGAATGATTACCGCATACTCCTTCGTGTATCTCCCGTAAGACATATGTTGCCTCGTCAGGCTCGAGACATCTGAGGAGCGACATGGAGTAGCTTCTCCGATATAACTTTCCATCTTGCAAGACATATCGCGCTGCTTTAACTTTCCATCTTGAGGAACTCGATCAACGGGCTTATCCAGGTTCGCTGACTGGGCGGCGACCCATCCAACTCCATGACCTTGCTCTCCTCGACACTTGACTCATCCAAGATCTCAATCGGGACAGTTCTCATTAGCTCGGTGTCATACGCCGCGACCAATCTTGCGAGCGAGTCAACGTTGGCATTCTCAGACCTTGGGATCTGCCTGATTTCGAACTTGTCGAATGACCCCAAGTATTGTTTTACCTTAGCCAAATAGGCGATCATGCGCTGTTCTTTGGCCTGATACGCTTCTGCAACCTGGTTCACAACAAGCTGAGAATCACTAAGAATGATCAAATTTTTTACCTTGAAAAGCTTGGCGATTCTCAGCCCTGCTAGCAACGCCTCATACTCTGCTTCGTTGTTCGATGCACGAAACTTAAATCTTAAGGCATACTCGAACCTCTCTCCGTCTAGAGATATCATAAGCAATCCTGCTCCGCATCCACGACTGTTTGAGGATCCATCGACGTACAGTCGCCAAGGGAGATCAACGTCCTTCTGTAGTTGGACTAAATTTATCTCTTGCGACGGGGTCATCTCAGCTACGAAATCTGCTACGGCTTGCCCTTTCATGGCAGTCCGAGGTCGAAACGAGAGATCATACTCGCTGAGTTCCACCACCCATTTCATCAGTTGTCCGGAAGCCTCTGGCTTTTGTAGAACCTGTCTCAATGGATAGTTAGTTAATACTACTATCTTATGAGCTTGAAAATACGGGCGGAGTCTCCGTGCTGAAATTACTAAGGCCAAAGCCAACTTTTCTACCTGTGGATATCTGGACTCCGCCCCCACCATGGATTTGCTCGTGTAGTAGACAGGGGATTGTCGACCGTCTATCTCCTTTATCAGGACGGAACTCACTGCTGTGTCGGGGTGGCTAGGTATAAGACGAGCTCCTCCCCCGGCGTAGGTTTGGACAGTAACGGAGTTGAACTGAAATATTTCTTCAGTGACTCGAATGCATGTTCGCATTCATCCGTCTGCTCGAAATTAGCTTTCTTGCGCAAGAGCTTAAAAAATGAAAGACATTTATCGGTCGCTCTACTTCCAAAGCGATTATTCAGCGCTGCGATCTTCCCATTCAGACTTTGCAGTTGTTTCATGGTTTTTGGAGACTGCATCTCCAATATCGCTCGAATTTTGTCGGGATTCGCCTCAATTCCTCTTTTGTTGACCATGAACCCCAAGAACTTACCAGAAGTTACCCCGAAAGCACACTTGCTGGGATTCAACTTCATCTGGTACTTCCGTAATGTTGCAAAGGCATCCGCCAAGTCGATCTGGTGTAGATTAGCATGTCTTCTCTTCATGAGCATGTCGTCGACGTAGACCTCAATGCTCCTGCCAATAAGATGAGAAAACATCTTGTTAACTAGCCGTTGATATGTTGCCCCCGCGTTTTTTTAACCCGAAGGGCATAACGTTGTAGCAATACAAGCCTCTGCTAGTAATGAAGGATGTCTTCTCCTAATCTGCAGTGTACATCCGTATTTGATTATACCCGGAGTACGCGTCCACGAAACTGAGCATCTCGTGGCCTGCAGTCGCATCCACCAGCTAGTCGATCCTAGGTAGCGGGAAGCTGTCCTTTGGATATGTTTTGTTCAGGCCGGTGAAATCTACGCACATCCTCCACTTCCCGTTAGCCTTTTTCACAAGCACCACGTTGGAGAGCCGTTGGGGATAATTAACTTCCCGGATGAACTTAGTCTCCAAGAGATCCTTGACTTGCTCGGCTACAATCTCGTTCCGAGCGTGGTTGAAGGCTCGTCGTTTCTGTCGGACAGACTTGTAGTCCCTGTCAACATTTAGTCGATGTGTGATTACCTTTGGATCTATCCCTTGCATGTCACATGTCTTCCACGCGAATACGTCGACATTCCTTTGGAGGAACTCGATAAGACTCGCTCTTTGATTAGGCGATAGCTTGGTTCCAATGCTCACACATTGCTTCGGGGATAGTAGTGGTACAGACTCCAGCGTTTCGGCAAGTTCCCCTCGTTCGACCGTGGGAGGTTCCTCCGTGTCGTCCTCTGCGGCTTCTAGTTTAGTCGATGTCGGTGCCGAGACGTCAATGTCCATCTCGGCCTCTCTTGCACCGCTAAACTTTCCTGGATGCCATTCTATTGTCGCCACCTCTTCTACTTCCCCATTTGATTCTCTCATCGCATTGTGGTAACATTCTCGAGACATTTGTTGTTCTCCGTATACCACCCCGACCCCACTGGGAGTTGGGAATTTCAGCATCTGATGGTAAGTTGAAGCTACAACCTTCATAGCGTGTATGGTGGGACGTCCCAGGATGACATTATAGGCCGAGTCGTGATTTACTACCAGGAACTTGACCATAGTCGTTACACATGTCGATCCGCCGCCAAACGTCACCGGCAGTTCGATGCTCCCCTCGGGATATACCTTACTTCCCCCAAACCCTACTAGGGGAGATATGCTAACTTTGAGCCAATCTCGTCCTAACTTCATGGCGTCATAGGCGCTTAAGGAAAACATGTCAGCAGAACTTCCTCCGTCGACCAGGATGCGACAGACTTTGATGTTGGCAACTAGTAGAGAAATCACCAATGTGTCGTTATGAGGTTGGTGCAACTTGACCGCTTCTCCTTCTGAAAAACTAACAACCTCGTTAGATAAGAAAGTCAAGCAACCTCCCAGTCAGCTGGCGGGGTTCGGGCGGCCCGAGCCTTCACATTCCTCTTTCTATTCGAGTCACCTCCGGCTGATCCCCCAAGAATAGTTTGGATTTCTCGAGGAGGGGGTGATTCATCCTCCTTATCATCGGGCTCCTGCTGACTCGGTCTGGCCTCGCGTAGCCCACTTGCGCTCACATATTCTTTTAATTGTCCTTTCTGGATCAACGCTTCTATGGCTTCATTCAAGTCATAACAATTTGACGTAGAGTGTCCATGGTCGCGATGGAATAGACAATATTTGTCCTTATTCCTCATGTGGGACCCGACCTTCAGTTTAGCCGGCAACTTCAGAACGTTTTTATCACATACCTCCATCAGGATCTATTCGATGGGGACACTCGTTGGGGTATACCGCTCGAACTTGCTTGGTGGTAAACCCCTCCTCACAGATTTTTCGTTGACGTTGGACCGCTCCTTGTGCTTTCGTTTTTTAGAGTCGCTTCGGTCTTTCTCTGGTCGACTCGTGTTTCTCTCGCGGTCCCTACTTTGCTTGTCGTCTGGTGCACGCCTCGAGCGAAGAAATTCTCCTGCACTCATATACTTTTGAGCCCTGGTCAGTAACTCAACGTAAGTTGTAGGAGCTTTCTTACCTAACGACCAGAGAAACCTCTCGTCTCGCAGTCTGACTACGATCGTTGTTAGGGCTGCTCCATCAGTATACCCTTCAATTTGGAGGGCCTCGCTGTTGAAGTGGGATACCTCCCTCAAAGTCTCGTTGTTGCCTTGCTTAATGGTAAGGAGATGTGTCGCTGCTCGTCGTTGATCCCTACCTCCGAGGAACTGGGTCATAAAGGCTCGAGCCAGCTCCCGGAAGGAAGCGATTGACTTCCTCTTAAGATGTCTGAACCACTTCCGTGTTTGTTCTGTCAACGTGAACGAGAACGCTCTACACTTGATCGCATCTCGGACTCCATGGAGTTCCATCCACGATCGAAATGTGTCTAGGTGCTCCACTGGATCTTTCGATCCATCGTAGGCCTTGATCGTCGGCAACTTGAATTTTGGGGGGACTTCCTCAGTTCCTCCAACATTATTTCGTCAGTAAAGGAAGGATCCACCTGGTCGACGAGATTTTCAAAGTCCAGCCCACCGTGATCTTGAGCCTTTTTCATATCTCCCAGCTCATTTTGGATCCTCCGCAGTTCTGCCGCCCAAGGTTGACTCTCGACCTCCAGCTCTTTCCGCTTCTGGTTGATCAATTCTCTAAGATCTGACCCCATGTCAGGTCTCCTAGATCGGTCATCCCTTCGACCTTGTTGCTGCTTTACTTCAGATGCACGATGGTTGCTGTGTCCTCGGCTTCCGCAAATCACCTGCTTCTTAACTTGGGGCTCTCCCACTCGAGACACAACCCTTTGCAGTTCCGAATGATGGAATCGTCGGCCGTTGCCTCCCAACCGTAGCTTGTCATCAGACTTACGGAGTGGCACCCGAGACTCTCCATGCCCCTCCTCTACCGGGCCCTTACCCTTGGCCTGGTTTTGGATTGAATGCAGGGATTTACGTGGTGTAGGAGCGTGTATCCGTTCTCCAGGCTGGACATCGTTGAGATTCTACTCTGGTCCATCTTTTAGAGCCTCCACGATAGGGTTCGGACGATTCGAGATTCCGCACTTCGCGCAATATTTTCGTCCAAGCCCCGCACTCCGTTGTTCTGCGCGCGCTTGATCGATCCGCTCCGCCGCAACACGCTGGTTAACCTCCTTAGGTTGGGCATTTTACGTCCTAGCCGGAATCCGGTGAGGGTGTTGGTCATTATCCGACTCCTCTCCGTCGTTTATCGGGTTGATTTGATTCAAGTGGTTACTCATGGTAAACGATGTTAGGGTTTCAAAATACGTGGCACTTTGCAAGAAGAATGTCCCCACAGATGGCGCCAACTGTTGATGGAAGAATTTGGTTGGATGGATCAACGGTGAATTTGTATTGCTGGGACAACGATCTCCTACAAAACAGGTAACTAACACCAGTGTGGTGCTCTGCCACACGCACTCCGACGCTCAAGTTAGAGAGGATAATCTCACATAGAAATAAATCTCAAGCTAGAACACAGGCCAAATGATTGCTTACCTCTTCCAACTTGCAACGTTGAATATATAATCCGTATGATTCGTAACGGCTGCTAAAGGTTTATGACCACTAACCCGTCATCATTATTCAACTCATAATGACAATCGTTACATGTCGGAGAGCGTTAAGCTTCGACTCTTCGTTTGTCTCCCCCAACTGTTACAGAGTGTTGAAGGATTGCACCTGTCTGGGTCCGCTCATCGAGTGGGCTCAACTCGGTTCGGGGCGGACCCCTTGGAGTCCGTTCCTCGAACCGGGCCGACCCAATGGGGTCTATCCAATTGGGTTCGGGGCGGACCCCTTGGGGTCCGCTCCCCGAATCGGGCTGACACCATGGGGTCGGCCAAACCGGGATCGGAGCGGATCCCTTGGGGTTCGCTCCTCAAACTGGACCGACCCGGTTCGGGCCGGACCCCATGGGGTCCGCTCCCCGAACCAGGCCGACCGGTCGGCCTAACCGAGTTCGAGGCAGACTCCTCGATCTGGGCCGTCTCTGCTGATCGACTTGAGCCGACGGGCATTTCAGGTATACTTTTTTTTTGCCCATAACAGGCTGGATCCCATAATCACCAAGCATCATGCAAAGGGCATTTGTATGACTTTGTATTCGAGAAGGAGTTCCATCTCCAAAACTATATCGAAATCGTCCATCTTGACTATCATAAAGTTGACATGTCCTTTCCAATCTCTAACTTTATTACCACCGCTCTCTTCACTATTCACAGGATGAGTATAGCTATAGAGCTAATAACTTTCATTTTTCATATGTCTCGATGCCAAAGTAAGTTCAATCTTCGTACTTTTGCTTATGTCATAAAATTGTGAGTAGCCCAGAGTCGACCATGGTACTCTTGAAGGGAATCGTAGTCCCGCAGTGGAAGCGATTGTGAATCGCACGCTCTTGATTTAGTTACAACGATATAATTCAAGAACATATATAACTAGATTAAGCATATGAACATAATGGACAACAAGAAAATTACCTTTGAAGAACCTTTCTTCAAGTGCTCCTCCTCTTTCACGATCAAGATTTCAGCAACACGAACTCGTACGAACACCGACACTACCACCGAATCTTCTCCGTTGTTCTCTAGGTGAGGGAGGAAGGTGGGTTCCCTTTAGGAAAGGTGAGGTGTTTTGTGAGAGAGATGTTTGTTGTCTTGGAACCTTTCCAACAATAACAAATGCTAGGAATCACTTAGAATGACATAGAATCACTTGACCTAGTTGCATCTCATGCAACCATATATATAGGGGAATAGGATGAAAATGACCATCCTACCCCTCATTTATTCTCTCTTTAGTATATAGTTTATATATGAATCTAATTCACATTAAAACTATATATTATATCAATTATATCATATATAATTGATATAACACCTCATGTATGAAATTGAACGCTTCAATTTCATTCCTAACAAGTGGTATCAGAGTCGGGCCCCTGACTTAGCCATGTCGGTAGAATCCCCAGGTGTCAAACAAAGAAGGCGAGTCATTGGCATAGTCATAGTGAATCCGTAGTCGAGCTTCCGGATGTTGTGTGCTCCAGTGGGGAGTTGACAACGCAGTTTACTCCAGTGAGGAGTATCAGTGACTCCAGTGAGAAGTCGTCAGTGTACTTCAGTGAGAACTCGTCAGTAATTTGCTCGAGTGTAATTCGGAGGGATGACTATTTGAGGAGGCTCGAAGTGGTACTTTGTTTGAGGGGAGGATTATTGGGATTGTTGGAGTGCAACCAAAGTCCCACATTGGCTAGATAAGGGGACAATCATGGGTATATAAGTGAGGGCACTATCTCCATTGGTATGAGGCCTTTTGGTGGGAACCAAAAACAAAGCCATGGGGGCTTATGCCCAAAGTGGACAATATCATACCATTGTGGGGATCTGTCTGAGTTGGTTGCCTTTAATAAGTGGTATCAGAGTCGGGCCCCTGCATTAGCCATGTCGGTAGAATCCCCAAGTGTCAAACAAAGAAGGCGAGTCATTGGCATAGACCTGATATTGTCCTGATCTTGCACTAGAAGAACCATGGTATGATATTTGAGAAGAACCCTAACAACGAGGCTATGATACCACTTGTTAGGGGCAACCGACTCAGACAGATCTCCACAATGGTATGATATTGTCCACTTTGGGCATAAGCCCTCATGGCTTTGTTTTTGGCTCCCACCAAAAGGCCTCATACCAATGGAGATAGTGCCCCCACTTATATACCCATGATTATCCCCTTATCTAGCCAATGTGGGACTTTGGTTGCACTCCAACAATCCCAACAATCCTCCCCTCAAACAAAGTACCACTTTGAGCCTCCACTCATACAATCATCCCTCCGAATTACACTCGAGCAAATTACTGACGACTTCTCACTGAAGTACACTGATACTCCTCACTTGAGTAAACTGCGTTGTCAACTCCCCACTGGAGCACACAACATCCGGAAGCTCGATCACGGATTCACTATGACTGCCGATGACTCGCCTTCTTTGTTTGACACCTGGAGATTCTAGCGGCATGGCTAAGTCAGGGGTCCGACTCTGATACCACTTGTTAGGGGCAACCGACTAAGACAGATCTCCACAATGGTATGATATTGTCTACTTTGGGCATAAGCCCTCATGGCTTTGTTTTTGGTTCTGACCAAAAGGCCTCATACCAATGGAGATAGTGCCCCCACTTATATACCCATGATTATCCCCTTATCTAGCCAATGTGGGACTTTGGTTGCACTCCAACAATCCCAACATATCAATTGTGCATCAACCATCTTGAATGTTCACGTAATTGGGCCTCCACCATAGCTTGGCATCTTCAACTAGATGTACAGTTGCCAACATAATCTTTGACTCTTTTGTCACTGTTTTCGCAGCTCGAAAGTACTGTTCAAGGTTAAAGATAAAGTTTTCTAGCACTTTCGCATCTCGAACCCCACAAAAGGGTTTTCACTCAGGGACCTTCACTTTATTCAACCAGACCACACCCTAAGTGGGGTTTAGTTTTTCACCGCTCTCATGGTGAGATTAACTTAACATTTACATCTATCGCTTCAGCTCTAACAACATCAAGGGCAACTTTACGTCGTAAAAAAGGTTTGGAATCATCTAACCTAATACTTTCTAGAAACTGTCTAACCCAGCGACACGCTCCTCTATATAGGAAATAGAGTCTGACGAGCTGTCATCACACTCGAAGCTACCACGCCGTGTAACTTTCTCTTCTAAGGTCTCAACCCTTATCATCAACTCTTTGATGGGTATTCCATCTAGACGAACAACTATCACATCGATCTTGTCGACTTTGGAGGCGATCTCATCCTGGCAAGATTCCAAAAATTGAACATTATCAGGGACTTCCACTACATAGAGCAGTTGCTCTTCGATTTCGGTTAATCGTCTTTATCTGACGTGTTCAATTGTTTTATGACAGACATGATTATTGGGTCTTGTTTTCAGGAAGTTGACTCGACTTTGATACTAACTGTCACGACCAAACTTTTCAAAGAGTCTCGAAGTGATCGTGTGCCACTTGTTCTCACCCTTAAACAAATAAGTCAATTTCAAAAAGGGTCGTCGGTGACACAACGACCATATCTCCAACCTCCACCACCATTTCAAGAGAAACACATGGCCAGAGAAAGTTCTGAAACTGTTTGGAAAAGCCCTTGTGAGTAAGAGTGTTATAGGCTAGCAAGTAAGTAAAGGATAACCACGACTTAAATAACATATAACTTCAGGTAGGAAGAATTGACGACTAATCGCATCTTCCTATAATACATTATAGGATTTTTGCCTATGGCAAGTATGAACATGAAAATGACAAGAAGTCACACGCATACAAAAATACAAGAAAACTAAACAACAATGCTAAATGAAACATACAATGAAAGCATGATTAAAAAAAGTTGGAATGAGCATGCAACAACCGGTAACACGCCCTGGACAAGCATGATCGTGACACTTGGTGCGCCTTACAGGCTTATCGAGTGTAAGTCACGGGTCGACCTCTTTTTTAATTTAAATTTGAATTCAAAATTTTAGTTTCAAATTCAAAGTTCTTTTCACACCATTCTCCTATTCTCATTCTCTCTTTAAGGTAGTTTGTTGCTCTAGTTCTTTTCAAATTTCTTTTCATTTTTTTTTACCAAGATGGAAAATAAATGTTCTATCAATTCTCCTGAATTGAGGGGTATTCTTTTGATGAAGAGTCTCTTAGTACTAGTTACTATGAGGCTCATTCATCTGCTGATCATCTCTTCAGCAAGTCTTCTGTAAATTTTGAGCCTGTATCATCCTTGGTGATCGAGGCTAATCTTGAACAATTGTGGTACAAGTATGATATTCTCTTTGGTGTACATATGAGGATTCTTGGACCTGGTGATCGTATCGATGACCCTCCTCTTAGAGAAGTTGCTTTTTATTTTACTTTGTTTAAGTTTGGAGTTCGTCTTTCCTTGCCTTTATTTATATTTCCTTGCCTATATATATATATATATTGGGTTGGCTTTTGCTCATCTTGTCCTAAATAGTTGGAGTTATCTTATAGGTCGTTATGTATTATAGATATAACATATGATGATGGTAATCCACTCACATGACATATTTTATGCTTCCTTACATTTTAATAACCCCTCTTTTGGTTACTTCTTTTACTACTTCAGTTCTTCCTATGATAAACTGGTCGATGGAGCGAGTTCCGTTCACAGTTGAAAAAATAAAGATGGTTTCTAGTGAATGATAATTAGTTAGCCCACAGACTCTAAAATTCTATCTATGCAGTTTTCACAAAATTTGGGGATTATGGTGAGTTACTCTTTTTATTCTCCCTTTCTTTTTGGAAATTGTGCCTATAGACTGTTTTCTTCTTTTAGTACCTATGGAGTTTCATCGTTTCGCTGTTGTTCGAGCTTTTGTAAGAGTTGTGAGGAGTTTAGGAGTTTCATCTCGGCTAGTCGTACAAGATCCCAGAGTTGGATAATCGGACTAATGCGTAGATTATGAACATTCTCTTCAGTGATGTCCTAGCCTCGGAGAGCTTGTTGTCTATTCCTTCAGACTAGAAATTGGACTGTTGTCAGCCCCTCCTCGAGAAAATGATCAACCATTCTTCACATAATTTTTTTTGAATGATAACAAATTGTCTTACTTTTGTTGAAACTATGTATGTATTAGGATATTCTTTTGTGCCATCCTAGTGGTGGTTGGACAACTATCACTCTTAGAAAATCCTTTTTTGGGTATCCATGGAGTTAAATGATAACTTGTTATTGTGTATCTCCAAACGTGGAGCTTAAATCTGCACTTCTACACTTCCTGACTTCCTGAATCCATACTCAAATACTCTATACCCTAAACACAGACTTTTATAACCCCACAGACTATAAAAACCACAACTTATTATAACCAACTTTGCGCCCAAATAACTTCATAATGTATTAATAAATATATAGATTTTTTTTGGAATCGATTACAAATATAATATATTTTAGAAACTACTTAAGAATATAGCAAATTTTAAAAAGTTAGAAATAATTGATTAACTTACCAGATATGAATCAATGATTAATTTCGATATTAGTTGATATATAATTGTTCTTGTGATTAACAATAATAACCGATTTACCTATTATAATTTTTACTATATCAATTCGAAATTCTGATTCTAACTTTTTAAGTTATGCTCTAATTAGTAGATGAGAAAGTAAAATTTTAGGGTGATAGAATTCAAATTTTAATTTGTTTAATGTGATGTACTTGATTCCTAGAGAAATCATTTGTGTGTGTGTGTTTTTTTTTAGAGGAATCGCTTTTAAACACTAGTACATAACACATTTTAAAATTAACATGTTTACAAAAGTTATTTGAATTGATTAATTACCTCACATCTTCTAATAATTGTAGATTATTATAGAATATCTACCAGCTTTCCAAAATCTCTTGCTGGTCTAAATTATTTAGTTTAAACATATTTGCTACTCCTAACAATTAGTTTTTTTTTTTAAAGTTCAACAATTATAAGATGTGTGGATTGAATCATAATAGTAACGGATGCTTTAACCACTAAACTATACTCGAATTTACTATAATAATTGTAGATTATTATAGAATATCTACCCGTTTAAAGAAATCAAAATTTTGAGATAAAAGACCAATTTAATATATATATATATATATATATATATTAAATTTTTTATTAACTAATTCTAAATTTATCTATCTGGTCCATCCTTTTATTCCACTTCTCTAATTGCCACATCAAGAAAAATCATCACTTTTGTTTAACCTAATTAACATATAATGAAAAAATTAAGTATATACTAAAAGTAAAAGGGAGAAAAAAATTAAAGTTATAATTAAAACTTCTTAAATTTCATAGGGTGAATAGAAACACAACCTTTAAACTTTACACATATTGAACTAACAAATTTAACATCAACTTCGTTGGACGGTTGATTGAAACATCTACTATTTTTTAAGGTGAAGGTATTCTCCACCTCTATATTTGTTTAACTGAAAAAAGTCTTAAATCACAAAAAAAAAGAAAAGAAAGAGAAAGACGTCAGACCTAATTTTCTTTTATTTTTTTAAGAAAAAACTCAAAAACCTTTTATTTACATGTACTACTACGGATTAGTTTTCCAATTTCAATTTAAAAAGGTTCAGTTACTTTCTTTTTTGGTTGAAATCAAATAATAAATTCCTTAACAAGACTCATAACCGCAGCAGCCCGTCGATGGTCAACAAGGTCAACGTTATGAAATCCCATGTCATCAAACCACGCCAGCACCTGGGCCCCACAGCCGGTCAACATCTTCACAAATTCCTGCTGCCGGTCAACCATCGGATCTCCGCCGAACCCGATGACCAGGCACCGTCCTAGCCGTTCGATCAACTCCCTATGTGGGCCCCCCACCATCGGATTACAGTACCGATGGTCCTGATCCATCCCCTTCGGTAGCGCCAGTTCCCACATCAAATCCAGCACCGGCAACGGCAGCAATTGGTCCGTCGCAAATCGAAGCTCCGACTTCGTCCTCTGAACCCCACCAAACATCGGCTGGTTCATCACGATTCCCGCCACCTTCATCGGCTCCAGCTTCAACGCCGCCGCCGCCTTCAATCCGGCGAAGAACGCAATATTCCCGCCGCAGCCGACGCCGTAAATGTAACACCGCGAGAAGTCGCCGAAATCCTTAACCCATTTCTCCCCATCGGAATCCTCCATCTGGGTTTTCACCCACCGGAGCGCGTCGGCGGCGTCGTCATACTGCGCCGGCAGCCGGTTCTCAGGGGCAAGGCGGTAGTTCACAGAGACGGCGATGGCAGGAATCTGCGCGACGAGGTCGGCGCAGTTCCGGTGAGTGACAATGTCGGAGGCAGAGTGGAGGATCCAGCCGCCGTGGTGAAAATAAACCACTATAGGGAGACGGGCAGCGACGCCGTCGTTGGCGGGGATGTTGGTGGGTCGGAAGAGACGGAGCCAGGTGCCGGTGGCAGCGTTAAGAGTGAGATCTTTAAAAGCTACGGGATCTTCAGTGGCGGCGGAGGCAGGGGAGACGGCAGGGAGGTGGAGGAGGCGGGAGAGAGAGCCGTCGGGGTTGAGGGAGACGCTAAGATGCTCGTAAGGATTGAATTTGGACATGGTACGGGAACGGCGCATGGTGGTGGAAAGGGGGAAAATAGGGTAGGAATTTTCAGGGACATACATTGTGAATTTTTGTGATTCAGAAATGGAGGAGGAGGAGGCGGCCGCCATGGATGAGAAAGTGGGAGAGTAATGAAGGAAGAAGAAGAAGGAGGTGGAAAATTAGGTTAAATCCTAAAGGGGCGCAAAAGAAACGGGAGTGAGATGAGTTAATGGCCATCGAAATTGTGAAGAGTTTTTTCTTTTAGGATGTTTTTTGTTTGTTTTGTGTTTGTGTGGTGTGAAAAAAAGTTAGTGTTAAGTGTGTGTTCATACAATTATACTCTTTCTTTCATCCATCCATCCCTATGTTCTATTGATACAATAGAATTATGATTTTTTTTCGGTTCGGTGCGATTTGTCGGTTGGGTTCGGTTTGGTTGAGGAACTATTTTTATTAGTAACCTAGCTAGTTCAATTGTTTGGATTGTAAATTTGTTTCATCTCAATGACTGTTGTTAGACGATATAATGAAATTAATCCAATTAAGTTTGAATGGTTTTAGTTTGTTGGTTCAAACGCTCATGAAAGTATCATACCATGTTTGGTTTTTGGTTTATTTTTTGTTTTTACGTTTTGAGAAAAATAATATAGGTTAAAATTTACACATTTGGTCTCTAAACTTTTATGAAAGTAACCATAATTTAGTCCCTGAACTTTGCTGGTAACAATTTAGTCTCTGTATTTTTAATTTTGTAATGATTTAGTCCCTTAACTTAGTAAAAATTTATAACAGTTTAGTCCTTATCTTAAAATTACTATGAAGATTTAATGGAATATCTTACCTCCTACGTTAGATAGATTAATAAACTAATTAGAGTCCTGATATATTTATAAGCTACAAAGTATAAATCGTTAAATAATAAAATCAACATTTAATCTTGATGAACTTTTTTTACCGTAGGAATTAAATTGTTACAAATCTGAAAGTACATAGACTAAATTGTTACGTACTAAAGTTCAAATACTAAATTGTTACAAAGTTGAAAGTACAATGATTATATTGTTACAAATCAAAGTTTAGGGATTCAAATTGTTACTTCTATGAAAGTTCATAGATAAAAAATGATTTCTTAACCAATGATGATTCTCATTTACGAGAATTTTTTAACCTTTAAACTTAGTCATGTTTGTAAATTTTATCAATATTATTGAATGAATATTAGAAAAATGGTTGAGTCTATTGATATATATGTTGGAGGACATTTAAATTAAGTAAGTGAAAAAAAGAAAGCAAAAGAAGAAACAAAATTCTCACTTATTTAATTTTGGCTGCAAATTTTGTGGAGAATGCAAATGTAATGCAATTGCATTTTCAACGAATCTAAAAAATATGGAAATTAAAAACGGAAATTAAGGATTCGGGAAGGAAAAATACCCATGAAATTCATAGAGATTATGAGTTATAATTGTCCATCAACCATAAAAGAAACCCTAACATGTATTCCCTATATATTTTGGAGGAGGAAGCCGTCATAGGAGTGCTCGTCTCTGGAGGAGAATTTCACTTTCATTTTTTGGTTTTTTCAAAGAAATTTGTAGTTTTAATCTCCTTAATCTCCTATCATCATGAATGTTGGTGGTGGTCGTTTTGGAAGAAGGACAAGAGGTTATCGTATAGTTTGATTTTGGTAGATTCTTTGAGTGTTGTATTTTTCGATTTCTACCCATTTAAATTCTGCAACTTTTTACATATGTTCTTAGCTACTGCTGCACCTTAATTTCCAACCTTTAAATCATGTTTGATTCCCTTTAAATGTGAATACATAATATTTCCTTGGCCCAATAATTCTTGATATAAGTTTTATGTGTTAATAATTTTAGTTTTTTCCATCTTTTTGGTTTGTTTTTCTTATTCCAAAAGCCGAATCAAGTTTTAATTTCTTTTTAGCTTGAATACAGAGCAACTTTTTAGAAAAAAAATACTTTCTATTTTAAGTTTGAGTTTTTTAGTAGTTCATTTATTTCTAATTCTCTTTTTGTTTTAATGGCTTTTCCCACCTTGTTTTCATTTTTTTTTTTTTTATTAATTTCATCATGAGCTAAATCTATTTAGGGATTCAAGTTTGTGAATGCTCTAGAGGAAAGATGTAAGGCTCTCGATAGTAAAAACAATCTAGCTAACACTTGAACTGAGTTTGCCTTTGGTGAGTTCAATGTTGGGGTATACTCTAGTTGGCCATCTAGTGTTGCTTGTCGAGCTTGAATTTAATATCGAAAGGGTTTGGGAAGCAGATGACGCAAAAACAATGAAGGAAAAGGTTTAGATATAAGTTATAAAACTTCAACCCTAGACATAGGGCGAGACTTCAAAACCACTAGAGAGTTGTGCGCAAAAATATCTAAGTTAGATTAGCTATAGACATATAGGTTTTATCACTCAACCTCGTAAATATACTTCATAGGGGATGAATTCGGTTTACTTAGTCTTGTGTTAGTTACAATTGCAATGACATTTAGTTGCATTTTCTTTCCGAAAAGGCATAAGCATTCTTGAATCTCTTATATTTCCTCGGCTTTTTAATCACTTTTCTTTTAACCAAAAATACCCCAAAATCTCTTTTATTACCCACAGTTACCTTTCATTGTAATTTGTCAACGATTTGTGTTTTCTCAATAGGTTTTATTAAAACCCTTCCCTAGGATATAATGCTCTGGAATACTCTAGTTTCTTATTACTTCGATCACATGTACTTGCATGTAGCATACCATCGAATCAACCAACAATATATATTATTGCCTCAAAACTTATGTTTCATTAAAAAAAATGGTTGTAATGGTTCATGAGTTGAGTTTAGTTAGGGTTAAGAGATTTTATAGAATCTGATTTAATTCTTTTGATTGGAATTTTTTTCAAATGATACTACAAAATAATGAATTCAACTCATCCCAACGATGAAAGTTGAATTATTTTTGATGGTTTGTTCAAAATATTGAATTAGGATTGAGTAATTCAATATCAACTTTTATTATATAAGATTTAACTTTAAACTTAAAAAGAAAGTAATATAAAATGTTGTGGGAGAGTGCACGATGTAAACAAAGATAAAAATAAGTATTCAATAAAATAAAATTATAAAAATAGGTATATCGTATATGTCGTTATAATCTTAAATTAAAAGAAATTTTGGGAGAATTATGTATGTCTTATAATTTAACCCAAACTAATTTTGGGAGATTCCAACAAAACATAACTCTAATTCATAAAGTTCAAATTTGAACTTACTCATTGAAATAATATTATAACCCAACTCAATTCTGGTTTGATTTCATATGCGTAAATCCAATAAATATGTTTGATTTTACATTGTAATTTAAAATGTTATGTTGTGTTCAACCTTTCATATTTTTGTTGCATTTTTTTTGGGTGGGTTAGAAAATTGCCCTACTTTATAAATATATGTGTTTTCTGTTGTGAAAATGGGAGACAAAACTGTGTACCAAAACCTTACCAAAGTAGATAATAATAATAATAATAATAATAATAATAATAATAATAATAATAATAATAATAATAAGAAGAAGAAGAAGAAGAGAAATTAGAATTTAAGAGATATATTTATATAATAAAGAAAATAAAATGGAATGCAAAGAAAATGAGAGACAAGAATGAAAATTTCACCAATTATGTTGTATATTTCATTTTCCATTCAAAGCCTCTATTTATAGACAATTTGGCAAGCATGAAGTGGTGCAATTGGACACCAAGTAATGGTACATATTGGACACTGGAAGCCACATGGGCGAGGATGACACATGGTGATGGGAGAATTTAACATCTATTTTCCGCTAGATTTATAATATTTTCTTCATTTTTTGCTTTAGTGACCGTAAAAAATAGACATTTGCAAGACATTGTTTAGGATTTAATGAGGAAAAAGAAATAGAGATTAGAGGTGAAACAAAAAAATTGAACTGAATGAAAGCGATCAGTTGATTTGGTTCACTTATTTGGTGAATACTTGAACATCTCAATTTTATATTAAAGAAAAAAAATCGATTTGGTTTGATTTTTAATGAAAAGATCCAATCAAAATCGAACCAAATCGAGGGTATATACCCTTAAAAAACTCACAACTCTCTTTGATCCATTCATTCCCAACCCTAGTCCTCTTTCTCTCTATCTCTCTTTGTAGTTCGTTGTTTTCTCTTTGTAGTTCGTGAGAGTCTTCGCCTGCGGTGTGCAACGTCGAACGCTTCAGATCGACCACCGAAGGTGCAGTCGGCACCATTCGAGCTCCTCGCCGGAAAAGTTGACCACACTATGCATTTCTTCTCGTCGGCGGGTCGTCATATTGAAAAATCTCAATCACCATCGCCGCTGCTCGCCACTGCCACCGGAGGTTAGCTGAAGCACAAGTTTTTTCTTTTAGATTGAGCTCGCTGTGTTTTCATTGAAGTGAGTAAATGAGCTGATTATTGTGTATTATTGAAGAGTAAGTGGGGAAATTGGATTTTAAATTGTCGAAACATTATTTATTTTAGGAGAAGAACGTCGTATGGTACTGGAATTTCAAGATTTGGAACGAGCTAAGTGGCATTGGATTTGAGGTAATTGGAGTGAGGTTGTGAAATATATATATTTACATATATAGTTATATATTTATTTAGATGTTATATGGTTGGGTTGTGATTTAGTAGATTTCTTGACTAAACAAGTTCTTCGAAAGAGGCTCTCATCCTACAAATTTAAGGTAAGGGATCTTGTGTTGAATTTTCTAAAATGGGATAAAAAAGAGTTTTTGTTACTTTATTTCAAAAGTATTTTATTATTTACACTTTTGAAATCTTTTATGTTCTAAAGTATTATTTCAGTTATGAAAGTTATGCCATGAATGTTAATTTATTGTATATGTGCATTAAAGTATTATTAATAAATGGGATCTCATGCATGCATTGTATCATTGTATTTATGCCATGAAATGATTGTAAAAGAGGTTGTGATAATTGGTCTCCTGAGGGTTTATGCATGGTCAAACATGCATTAGAGATCCTAAGAGTCGGGTCTGTGAGAGACTCAAAACATTTAGGGGTCTATGAGGGACTGGGGTTTGTGAGAGACTCAAACTATAGGGTTTGTGAGGGACTCAATATGAAATGACTCAAGTTGACCAATTGACCACTTAGTTTTAGGTCCCACATATGAAAGATTCATGTCAAGGTTAAAAGTCATGATTGCCGCATCTTCTTTATAGTTGTAGTTATTGTTAAAGGATTTTGTTTCATTCCATTTGCTTTCCAGAATTTAAAGTATTAACGTTATTTAACTGTTTTGGTTATTTTAATTATGTTTTAAAGTTTAAATTGTCTTTAATTTATTTGTTTGCCTAAATTTAAAACATTCACTTTAGGGAATTGTGTTGTTCCAATTGATTGAGATTCACGATTTTTCATCGATAGCTCGTTATTTTGTTCAGCAACAAGAAGACATGAAATAAGTTTAGAATATTTTGTAAAACCTTTCTCTCGATATTGCTGCTGCATGAGCATATTCGAAAATGTCTTCTCTAACATATCCACATTAGTAATGCTTTCTCTACATAATTTCAATTTTGAACTAATCTTGAATAATGCGGAGTTATACTCACTCACTGATTGAAAATCTTACAACCTTAAGTGCATCCAATCATAACGAGTTTTTGGAAGAATAACAGTTTTTCGATGATCATATCGTTCTTTCAAATTTCTTCCACATAATGATAGGGATCTTTTGAGATGATGACGAATGAAGATCATGACCTTCTCTTTTTCTTGACTGGCACTAGACAAAAAATGGGATATAATGACGGACGAAAAAAATAAGGGGCAAGAAACAATGACGGATGGTCGAAAACACGCGAAAAAAATTAAAATGGACATACAATGACGGGCATTACCCGTCATCGTAAGTTTTGGAAAAATCAACCGTAAAATTCTTTAAATGACCGTCATTAAAGTTAAAATATAAAAGGCACAATCACCTATCTCTTTCTCAAACCCTGGCGACAAAAAGGATTCTTCTTTGTTTGGTGACTTTGTAGCCGTTTTGAGAGAGACCCAGTTCTTGGAGGAGCTTATGGCGGTTGTATCTGCAGCTGCCGAAGAATTCAGATAATGGGTCGAAGTCGAAGGCGTCGTAGGTGGCTTGAGCGAACTCGCCGTATTTGACGAGTTCGCGGCGGAGGAAAGGGTGAAGGGGATCGAGGAGGCCGGACCAGACAGCGGCGCCGTGGAGGTCGCGCGCCAGACGACGGAGATGTTGTCGCGAGGGGAGAGCGTGGGAGTCGTGGTTGTCGTAGTCGATGAAGTCAATGGCGCGGAGTGGCATTCGGAGGAGGGAAGCGAGTGGCTTTGCCAAACAGAGGTCGTTTTTCTTTAGATTTTGTTCGTTTATTGGTGCTGGGAGACGTAGCCAAGTGTGAAAGAGTACAAACTAAGAGAAGTAAACAATGTAAATATACAAATACTAGGTGGTGTCCGGTAGCATAAGCAAGATTTCAAAAATCTTCTTTACCACACTTCTAACTTATTGTAGGACTTGTTTTTCCTTTGATTTAAGAAATTAGCTGAGTTTTTCTATATTCATTGATTAAGTTTAGTCATTGGCATATATGTTAACAATAGTGATGGATAAATTTAATCGACCAAAGTTTATGTATTCTGTAATCTGTATTTCCTATTTCTTCTCTTGTTGTATACCCTGAAGTCAATGCTAGATTTTATTGAGATACCCTATGCGTTTGTTCTATTAAGTAAGACAAGGTTTTAGTTTCTGATACATTAACAATTCAATCTTTTATGATGTATATCCTATATGTCAAGTTTTGAAGGAAGCTGAACTTCTCTAGTTGATGGTAGAAAAATGGTCTTGAATTGAAGGCGGTGCTTCTGTTAGATATGCATGGATATTGGGTGGTTGGCATGATTTTATATTTAATTTAATAGTTATAAGTGCAACATATGCAACATACATCATAATGGATTTTAATTTTATTCTCCTGAAATGTTATTGCTAAGATTTTAACCGATACTATTATCTCATTAATATTTCATTTCATGAAAGGGCACTAAACACTTCAAAGAAACCTATTGTCACAACTGCTTGGTTACGACAGTGTTCGATTGAACATCGTGTAGTGCCTCATGAGGAATATCGAGTCCTTCCATTTTCTGGATTGAATATTTCGGTGTCTAGAATTCCAGCAGGTTATGAGTTTCACAATATCTTATTCTTGCTCATGGAAAATTGTTTTCTTGTATTCTTTTAGCATTTCTGGTCCTTTGGGGGGCATCTGATAAAATTGTGTTCTTTTAACATTTATGGGTTTCATGTTGTTCAATGACAAGTTAACACACATAATAGTTTCATGTAGAATAAAAGTTGTTGGGTTTGAAGCTTCTAAGGTGCGCAAGATTGTGAATATGATTCGCAGAGGTGGAGGCTCCCGGTACATGCTGTTCAATGACAAGTTAACACACATAATAGTTGGAAATCCGTAGAAATGTAATAATCATTTACTTATATGCTTTTTATTTCTGTGGCTCATGGTGACATGCAATCACAAAGACAATTTACGTGAGTCAGTATTGCTTTAATTTGTGAGCTTGGTGCAGTAGTGAGCTTTTTATCTCACCGAGAATGAACTATCCTCACAATCTGAAATGAATTTTGCCATTTTTGAAATTGCAGGGAGAAAAGGGAAGTAAGAGATATTGCAGCTTTCAGTGTCATCCATGTGGTTAGAACCACCGGCAAGGATTGTGATCGCGGTAAGAAAGAGATCCACTGTTCTTGCAAAACATATGGCCTATGATGAACTTATTCTTAAAGGTTTGATATGTATGGCTTATATACTCGGATATCTTTTGAACGTCAATCTTAAACCTACCTTCATTCGAGAATCGCATATTTCATCGGGATGCACGACCGAAACTTGTTTGGAGATCGTAGCTTGTTTGTCTTGTTCTAATTTTTCAAGCTAGATATTTCTCGCCTTTGCAAAGATCCAAAGAAACAAGCTCCATCGTTATGGATCGAATAAAGTTCCTAATGTTCAACCAATCATGTCATCAAATGGGTTAGAAGGAAATATTCATGTTAGAATTGGAAAGACATCAACGGCAGAGGGAAAAAATCAAGAAAAAACTGAAGCAAATATCAGTGGAGACAGGACCATGAAACTATCCCGGAAAAGCCAACCTTCTGTAGCAAATGGTACAAACAAGAGTCAAGAAACTGAAGCAATTATTTGTAATTTCTATTTTTTCTTTCTTTCTTTTTGTTAGTTTATAATTGGAATCTAATATTTACTTTACTTGTCATTTGCTTTAGATTTTTTTAGACATGGATGACTTTCAATGTTAGGAGAGACAAATAAGTTTTGCCTATTGCACTCAGAGTGACACACATCAAAGATCAGTTGATTCATTTTGTATCAAACATCTAACACAATTTTTTTTAATTGTTTCTTCTTCTTTTGTTCTTGTTATTGTTCATTAATGGTTTCTTTTGTTGCTTTTAAAGGCTAACATTTACACAAGGTTATTGACATTACAAAGGGAGAACATTTGCTTCGTGGTAATGATATCTCATCTTTTTGTCATCATCAATCTCTGGCAATTGCTTTATTTCATTTTCTTGTAAACCTCTCTTTCATCAACTTGCTTAACTTTGAAATTTTACTGTTATGTATACTTATTAGTGAGAACTAAATGGTCCTGATGAAAAAAATTAAAGCTTTGCTTTTTATAACTCCAGAACTTGGTTTCTATAATTTGGCGTTGGCTTATTCTTTCGTTTCCATATAATTTACAAATCAAGATGGCGATGGAATCTTGATTGTCTGATATAAAGTGTAGTGGCTTATTTTTTGATCTAGTGTCGGTAAGAAGAACATACACAATGCACAATACCTAGTTCTGTTGGTTGGTGATGGAATAATATTAAATATTATTTGAAAGGAGTTTGATTTAAGTAGTACATTCGATTGTACATAATTGGGTGGGGCATTGTAATTATCTCATGATTGTGTATATATACACTTATATTTCTACCATTTTCCATGATTTCAGGTACCTTGTACCTACTAACCTGACGATTAGCTAGTTTGTTTATGTTGTCCAGAAAAGGATTAAGCTTAGTCCCGAGAAGGCTATTTTCATCTTCTTCCAAAACACACTACCTCCAATTGGTTAGCTGAATTTCTATTGTCGCAGGCTGGTAGCATGAAGAAATGCATTTGCATTTGTTTAATATCTGTATTCTGTTGTTGCAATTGCTTTGATGTCATCGATCTATGAAGAAAAT
Organism: Trichosanthes cucumerina; assembly: GCA_036507285.1. Lineage (NCBI taxonomy): Eukaryota > Viridiplantae > Streptophyta > Magnoliopsida > Cucurbitales > Cucurbitaceae > Trichosanthes > Trichosanthes cucumerina. Next base: position 71,049,491 of record CM071840.1, on the reverse strand, counting down.
AAGGATGAAAAGGGTTTTCTTTACCTGACTTACAGTGGAGAGAACACCTTTGGGTTCTTATTGCTTCAAATCAAAATTCACGTGTGTAAATGAACTTTAAAAGTTATGTTTACATGACTTACAAATACTTCTTCAAGGAGCTTAAACAATATTTGAGTATGTAAATTGTATGTTTTCTAATATGTTTGATCTTTTGTCAAATGTTGTTTTGTCGTTCATTGTAGTTTTCTTTGAATTTTGTTCTAAATCATGCACAATATATTAATTAAAGTTATGTTTTTGTGAAGTTACTTGTTGTATAAAAATGTAATTACTATTGAAATTTTATTTTGTACATAGATAAAGAGAGAGAAATATTGTTGGTTAGGCACATTTGAAATAATTTTTTTAATTCAATTATTGACAAAAGATGACGGGCATTATCCGTCCTTAAAAGTTGAGTGCAGTGAAAAATGTCACATTTTTAATGACGGGCATTAACTTATAATGACGGGCATTGCCCGTCATTAAAAACGACCGTCATTATATGTTACAATGACGGTCGTTTTTTAATGACGGGCAATGCCCGTCATTAAAAATCGCCCGTCATAGTAATATACAATGACACTCACATAGATGACGGACGCGCGCCCGTTATCAAAACCCTATTTTTTACTAGTGTGGATGTCGTATTCCCTTCTTTAATGGTCTTATACAAGCACTCATGACAAATAATTATTACCATTAATGTCAAAGGACCTGAATTCTAATTTTGTAAGATTTGTCATAGTAACACTATCAAAAGGCATTATATTTATATTAGAAATTTAATATGACACAAATAAACAAAATAACATTTAATTAAATGTACCTTTAAGACCTACCTTCAACGAAAAAAATGATCGAGGTTCGTGTTGATAATGTGTTTTAAAAATGGGAGGCAAAACCAGGTACCAAAACTTTACCAAAGTATATAATAATAATAATAATAATAATAATAATAAGAGAAATTAGAATTTAAGAGATATATTTATATAATAAAGAAAATAAAATGGAATGCAAAGAAAATGAGAGACAAAGAGAATGAAAATTTCACCAATTATGTTGTATATTTCATTTTCCATTCAAAGCCTCTATTTATAGACAATTTGGCAAGCATGAAGTGGTGCAATTGGACACCAAGTAATGGTACATATTGGACACATGGAAGCCACATGGGCGAGGATGACACATGGTGATGGGAGAATTTAACATCTATTTTCCGCTAGATTTATAATATTTTCTTCATTTTTTGCTTTAGTGACCGTAAAAAATAGACATTTGCAAGACATTGTTTAGGATTTAATGAGGAAAAAGAAATAGAGATTAGAGGTGAAACAAAAAAATTGAACTGAATCAAATCGATCCGTTGATTTGGTTCACTTATTTGGTGAATACTTGAACATCTCAATTTTATATTAAAGAAAAAAAAAATCGATTTGGTTTGATTTTTAATGAAAAGATCCAATCAAAATCGAACCAAACCGAGGATATATACCCTTAAGAAACTCACAACTCTCTTTGATCCATTCATTCCCAACCCTAGTCCTCTTTCTCTCTATCTCTCTTTGTAGTTCGTTGTTTTCTCTTTCCTCTCTCTGTTTTTGCATTCACATTTTCAATTCACCAATCATTCGTTGTCATTGCTTCACCGTTTAACGCCACAACTTTATGTTACAATAGGAAGCCCCTCACATTCGGCTCACTGTACATCACATCTCTTCTCCGTTGTAGCAAGCAATACCTTGCCATTATTCCACCATCCATTGCACCTAAACATATCCATTTTTCCTGCAGGGACTAGCCTCGCCTCTAACGGAGCCGGTAATCACCGTTTAGGCAGAAAATGGAGAAAGAGCTAGTGGAGAATATTTTTTCCCATTAACTAAATGAGGTTCTCGCCCCGTTCCCCATATTCACCCTAATATATATATATATAATAAACTCATAACTCTAAAATTTTATTAAAATTATTTTATTTTTCTAAAAAATTCTCATAAATAGAAACCTCTTATTAAGAATTAACAATTTAAATATAAATTTTAAAAAAATATATATTTTATATTTAATCAAATTTAAAAAATGAAAAATCATAAACAGAATTATTCTCGAAACTCGATTCCCACAAATTCTCCGCACAAAATTCTTGCCCGGCTCAAAATTAAATGGAGAATTTCACAAGGATGGAAAATGAAATGGAGGTGGGCCCATCCTTCCCTTCTCAAACATCTCTAATCGCAACACATTTCATTGCATCGAGCGACACTTCGCCTTTTGTTGGAGCACATTGACTTATTTTGTCGTCACAACTAGTTTTCACCATGAGGTTTTTTCCTTTCTGATTTTAAATACCTAAATTTTTAATAAATAGAGTCGACCAATATAATCCTCTTCACTGCAATTTAAGCTCTCTCTCAAACTTTTTTTTTTTAATATTGTATTTTTGTCTACTCTGTTTCTAGGATGAGGTTAATATAATGTTGATTTTCCAAAATACCCCTGATCGACATTCGTATACACAATTATGCCATCATCATATGTAGCCTTTAACTAACTCCTAGATTCTATTTTGAAAGAAAATTATGATTTAAAAAAATCAAGTTGTTCAACTATATATATCAATTCGTAAAATATTTTTTGGTTGAAGACATACGAGCAGAAAAAAAAATCAAGCAATCAAGGAAGAAAATCGACTAATAGAGAAGTCAAATAAGAACTTGAAGAAGTCAATTGGGGTAGTTGAGGACTAAGGAATCGACCATAAAATCATTTAGCAAGGCAATTAAGAACCTTCGATTTCAAGCGTAAAGGAATGAGAATAAGGGTTTAAATGCATGACATTTTTTTGGCACTGAAATATATAAACAAAAATAGGGTTCATTGGGAAAGACGATGAGGTTTTCACATGCATCATTAATGGGAAACAGTAGGATAATGATTCATATTTACCGCTAATCAACATTTGGTAGGTGGTAGTTGTGATTTAGGGATTATAAATCTTATTTTCTTGCCCATGTTTAGCAGATAAGAATCCTAGTAGACCTTTCCCAAATGTTTGTCGGGGGTATCGAAAAAGATGTACAAGGATTCCTGTTTTTTTCGTTAATATTGTGTTGTAGATACTAATATATACATGAACGAGGTAAGTCTAAAGAAACTAGTAAGCACGAGGAAATACCATCAAAGAAAATCATTGTATATTGCTCAGGGTATTGAAAGGGATGTACACGGATTATTTGTCGCTTACATTGTGTTGTAATACTAATATCTACAGAAACAAGGGAACTAGTAAGTAATATTGTGTTGTAGATACTAATATATACATGAACGAAAAAACTAGTAAGTACGAGGAAATACCATCACAATAAGTCCCTGTATATTGTAGATCATCAAGAGGAATTAGTAAATTAGAGAAAACATTTCATTGAGCTTAATCAGGGCCAATAAGTATCTGTATATACCTCAATGTAGGGTGGATTTACAGTGGCATTATGTTCGTCAGCGATGAGGGATAAAAGTGAGAGGCTCGTACATACAAATATTTTTGGAATCCGTGGGAGGTAGATACATAGGTTAGATACAAGAAGGTAGATATATTTATAATCATCTATGTCTACTTACATAATTAAGGTCTAATCGTCTATATTTACTTACATAATTAAGATTATCGTTTTCATTTATGGTCATATCTAATTTGTGTGTTTTCCTGGGTTTAAATAGTTTTTTGGCATATTATCGTGTTCTAATTCAAATAGAGTTAATTGGAAGTGTTGGAGTGTCTCTAACAAAAAAAATCATCATCTCTCTTTCCCTTGTTTTTTAAGATTTTATTTGGTTGTTATAAAAGAGAAAACATAGATTTGTGTGTTTGAATTTCATTTTATAAGGGAGAAAATGTAGATTTTTTATTTTTAGGATTTCATTTTGTTGAGAAAATATAGGTAAGAGCATTTATGTCCATTCGTAATTAACAAAATAATTCAAAAGTAAGTTTAGACATTTTTTAGAAAAAAAAAGATTTGTAGCTATTTTTCAATAAACACCATTAAATTTTAGTCATTCTTCTACCGGTCCCAAATGTTTATTAAATAATAATGAAGCTCAAAGCTCAAATTTTGCCCAAACAAACTCATGTCCAAAGGGTGTGCCAAAAAAAATTTGGCTCAAGCCCACACAAAGCCTTGGAAAAACTCAAGATTATAAGAGGTTAAAAGATTGGAGCTTTCAGAGGACTTTGAAAATTGAAATGAACTTTTCTTGAAGGTTGAATAATTGAAAACTGAACTTAAATCTTCTTGAAGATTGAAGACATGAAGACTGAAACTAACTCTTCCTGAGACTGAACTTAAATCCTTCTAGAGACTGAAATTAAATCTTTCTGAGGAATTGAAGACTTCAAGACTGAAAGAATTTAAATCTTATAGGTTTAAAGAGTAAAGAAATAAATGAAAACCAATTATAATATCTTTGAATTAAATGATCTTCCACAATAACATGAGTTAGAATTGTTGGATAAAAAAAAGGTATTGCGGAAGCAATAATCGAATCAAAGTCTCAATGTTTGTTGAACAAAGAGAGAAAATTGAAAAAATGAGAGAGTGGAATCCAATAAAGGAATAGTCTTCTATTGAAATAGAAAATATTGGTGATACCAAAAATGTGGTACAAAATTGTTATACAAAAAAATTAGGTACATCACTTCCTATATGGAAGTTCACACTTATATAGGAAGAACAATAAAACCTATTTGAGATCTAACGACTTAAAACTTAAAATAATAAAAACAACATTAATGGTAAATGTTTAAATAGAAAACTTAAAACTTAACAATTTAAATCTAACAATAAATACGAAACTTAAAAACACAAAACTGAAATTTAATTAAGAAAAAACCTCAAATCTCAACACTCCTCCTTGAGGTTTTTCTTTGTCACACCTAACTTGTGGTGCAAAACCACAAACTGTTTATGTGGCAGAGCTTGTGTGAGAATGTCGACGGGTTGTTCAAAAAATGAGCTTGATTTCGTCTTCTTTCTGTTTCTTTCTCTACTTCCTTCAATAACAAAAATTTTAACTTTGATGTGCTTTGTTCTATCACGTTGTACTAGATTGAAGGCTTTGACAAACTTATTATCACAAAACTTTTTTTGTAGATTCCTCTTTTGTCCTTAATCCAAAATCATCAAGCAATTTGTGAAGCCATATTGCTTGATTTGTAGCTGAGGCATAAATAATATATTCAACTTCAACAGTAGATTTAGCCACAATCTCTTGTTTCCTTAAAGTTCCAAGAGAAAAACCATCACTGAAAATCCTTTTAAAAACATCAACACAACCAGTCCAATCACTATCAGCACATCCAATCAATTTCAAGTCTCTTATGAAAAACATTAAACTGGACTTATATGTCATTCTCAAGGATTTGAGCGTGAAATCACTCTTAATTTCAACCAAATTCACAAGGTTCTTGAAAATATCAGAAACTTGAGTTCTCTCCATCAAAAAATATTCTCAAGTCATCTTGGTAAAATAATTAATAAATGGAATAAAATATTTATTATTCCTCATAGATGTGTTGTGCATGAGATTGTAAATATCACTATGCACCAATTCAAACCTTTCTTTGGCTCTAAAACTGACGCCTTCAAGAAAAGGTAATCTGTGCATCTTCCTTTCTTGAAAACTTTCACAAATCTAATCACATGAGATAAAATTGAAAAAATCATCAATCATATTTGAAAAATGCAAAATTTTCAAAGCTTTGTTTTTGTAGTGACCAACTCGATGATGCCATTTTTTGCTTTCTTCAACTTTGGCATTAAGTGCATGATGACTTAATGAGTCACCATTTAAAAAGGCATTGCCAACCATTTTGACTCTTGTGATCTCTGTTCCTTGCGAGCCATAAATAATACAAATTTGATCTTTAAAAATCACAGAAAAATTGTTATGCAACAATTGAGCAATACTAAGCAAGTTTTGAAATAACCTTGGAACATATAAAACACTGGATATTTTATATTCACCTTGCTTAGTTTGCATGACAATTGTACCTTTGCCTTTAGCTAGTACTGTCTCGCCATGTCCAAGAACCACCTTAGACTGTATAGATTTGCAAAAAAATTGATATCTTTAGCCATGTGAGTAGTGCATTCACTGTCAATAAGCCATGAGGTTGACTTGTTGTCATTGGTATGAGAAGCCATAAACAAAAAATTTGTTTCATGATTGTCATCTGCACAATTTGCTTGTTGTTGGGGAATTTGGGTTTGGTTTTGTTTGACATAACAAAACTTCTCTGTATGACCATCGTTGTTGCAATAATCACAATGGTAAACTTGTTTGTTCTTGAACCAACAGTTCTTCTCGGCATGATTAGTCTTTTTACAAAAACAACAAGGAGAAAATTTATCTTTTCTTGATGCTCCTCCTTTCTCCTTGCACCCCTGATATTTGGTCGTCTTTCTATCATCTTGTGCAACAAGTTCCTTACCTTTGGACTTGGCACTAAAGGCACCTTCAACAAGCTTTTTATTACGCATTGTATCTCTCTGTTCTTGGACTTGTAATTTGCTAATTAACTCAGCTATAGAGAGAGTAGTCAAATCAGAAGACTCTTCTATGGCTGAGATCTTCGACTCAAATTTGTTGGGAACACTAGCCATTATTTTTTCCACAACTCTTTGATCTGGAAAATTTTCACCAGATAGTCTTATCTGGTTTACGATGGTCATCACTTTTGTTGTGTAGTCCCTCACAGAATCTGAATCCTTCATTTTCAGCATCTCAAACTCTCTCTTGAGAGTCAATAATTTGACAGCTTTCACCCTCGCGTTTCCTTCAAATTCCTCATGCAATTTATCCCAAGCTTGTTTTGCTGTTTTACAATCAATGATCCTAGCAAAAATAGGATCTGATAAAGCGGCATGAATAACGGATAAAGCCTTCGGCTTTTTCAATTTCTCCTTTTTGTGTAGTTTTATCTGATTCAACGTCGGATTTTCTCCTAATGGTTGCATTTTAACAACCCAAAACTGGTAGTTTTCACCATTAAAATGTGGAGGAGATGTTACACCAAAATTAGAAGACATTTTTCAAATACAAATATTGAACTTCTCACTCTCAAATAAAAACACAACCCTTCAAATCTAAGGCTCTGATACCACTGTTGGATAAAAAAAAAATATTGCGGAAGCAATAATCAAATCAGAGTCTCAATGTTTGTTGAACAAAGAGAGAAAATTGAAAAAAATGAGAGAGTTGAATCCAATAAAGGAATAGTCTTCTATTGAAATAGAAAATATTGGTGATACCAAAAATGTGGTACAAAATTGTTATACAAAAAAATTGGCTACATCACTTCCTATGGAAGTTCACACTTATATAGGAAGAACCATAAAACCTATTTGAGATCTAACGACTTAAAACTTAAAATAATAAAAACAACATTAATGGTAAATGTTTAAATTGAAAACTTAAAACTTAACAATTTAAATCTAACAATAAATACGAAACTTAAAAACACAAAACTGAAATTTAATTAAGAAAAAACCTCAAATCTCAACAAGAATAATATATCTTGCTTTGTGGAGAAGGATTTTACATCTCTCTCTTGGATTTCTTTAGAGCTTGATTTTTTTTTTTTATGGAGAGAAATTTCTATTTCATAAGGATTTTATCTTTAGGTATACAACTTTTATCTACAGGGGTTAAATTGAAAAATACTTTTTAATCAACTGGCTCATCAATATAGTGGGTCTAAAACATAGAATTAAATGTATATGGGGTCACATTAATGATAATATTAAAATTTAAAAATCTAACATTCTCCCACTTGGTCTATTTGACATTATTTGCTATATACACGTTAATAAACATAATGCACATAGAAGATAAATTTCATCTTCATATCATGATATCAATATCAAGTTAAGAATCTGACAATGATCATAACAGTCATACATTGCATTGACATAATCTCTTACATGTATCACAAAATTAGTTATTCACCTAACATGATCCATAATAAATGTAACACCCCGTAATTTGAACACATCCTACTCGGGGTATTACTTCCAAGTTGTACCGTTCACACTAAAAAATCAGCAAAGATATAACGCGCAACTCGACAAACCAAAAAAATTTACAAAAGCTGAACCTGGACAAAACACTTCAAAAAGGCTCACAAGGGTACCCAGCCTCCTCCAAACTACACAGAAATCAACGGGCTGGGCTCAGGTCCCCCCGGAGTTCTCAGACAACATGCAAAAACACATGCATGAACACGAGAGATAACAAAACAAAACATACTTTAATTCGACGAGTGAAGAACGAGACATGCTACAATTAACACGAAACTCAGCGGAAACAGAGTACAACAGGTAAGAGAAATAAAAGCCACTACTAAACGAAAACTCAGAATTACGTCTTACAAGTCTTCCGTAGCCTCACAGGAGTCTCGCCGTCGGTGGTCATCTCACTAGTTTGTCTTACCTGCAACAAAAGAAGAAATAAAGAAGGAATGAGTATAAGAATACTCAGTAAGCAACCCACTTCGTCCAATAATAAAGAACATGAAAGAACAACCTTAGACCTAGCTAAGCACGACACCTAGCCCGTCTCACAACCTCACCAAGCATCCTGACCCTATTACTCACTCAGATTTCTCAGTTCTGTCCTACCCTTAGCTTCTGGACTAGGTTGGCAACATCTGGCCACGAGACTCATTCCCGAGTCTACACTAGACCGAAGGACTCTATCCAACTCTTTGACTCTAAGGGTCACACCCCGAGTCGCACAACTGGATGGGGACGGACCACCACATCCCACAAAGCATCAAAGGTGGCAATACCGTGCACAATCGACCACGGGCTCATTCCCGGCCTCATCTTAGGGGCGAAGGGATCAGATCAACCCTCTCGACTCTAAAGATCACACCCCGAGTCGCACAACTGGATGGAGGACGGATCATCACATCCCATAACATCAACGTCATCTCGCCAACCTCGAGTCTCAGCCTACTAAGGGTTACACAGAGACTTGGGACTTGGGCCTACACTAGGGCTAGCTATGCTAACTAAGTCCTAAGGCGCAACAACACTACCCGAGTAACTTCAGACTAAGCACGAGACTATCAAGCTCGGGACAAACAACCATAGCACGTTAATACATTTAGGAACTCAACACAAGGTTACATCGACCCTACTAGTTATAATCACATAGCACTAACAGATAACCAGAAAGAACTAACGAGTTCGAGTTCCAGCACAGATAAACATAAACAACCACAATGAACTTGATTCAGGCACAACCGAGCATCACATCCTAACATGCTACTACCAGAACTTTACTTCCAATCATAAATTACATGCAATGTGCCCTAAGCCCTACACTTAGGGGTAGTTTAGTCCAAACGACTACTTACAAGAAATCTGAACACAACGAGGACTTGGGTTATGTGGCGTACTCCAAGGTACTTCTACTTCCAAATCGTCCCTAACGAAGAACACGCACAATATTAGTAAAACGAAACACAATGAACCTAACACAATGAATCTAATTAAGAGGAGTAAAACAGTGACAAAACGAACCTTGGAAATGGTTTATAGGCTTGTATTATGCTTATGAAATGCAAGGTTTTGCTAAAACGAAATGGTTTAGATGTTTATTGTTTTCTTGAACACTTGTTTATGAGCATTCATGATTTCTTAGAAATGTTTTAAAGTGTTCATGATGAGCCTAAAAGTCTTTATGAAATTTATATATGAGCATATGTCTAATGATTGCCAAAACTTATGGAGATGTTATGATTTCAAGCAAACATGTACTAGCAAGTATGTTTTAAAGATTTCTAGTTTTATGAACAAGCTAAGTAAGCTTGAGTTTTATGAAAGAAAAAGATAAGCTGGCATGTTCAAATGTTTTCATGTGATCTTCTGAGATATTGAGCCCGAGGCTATGTAGTACCGCAGTGCACACAGTCTTATTCTCGTTGTCGACGTTGAGTGTACTCCGTGAAAAAAGCAGTACCGCCGTGAGTCTTTGGCGGCCCCACTATTTACGACAAAGACGATGGGAGTCTTTGGGCGGGCCCCACTACATCGTAGAGAATAAACGTTGGTGTCTCATGCGTGCCTACACAACGTAGATTGTGACATGTTTTAAAAAGAGTTTATATCATTTACATGCCTTACGAGATTTTAATCTGTCTTGCTAGTTTTCATGAAAAGCTATAATGATTACACGATTACTTTTAACGCTTGATTACGATGCATATGCTCATAGATGGCGGTGATATGATTTACGAGTTAATAGCTTTCTTTTAAACTCAAGTCACTCATCGAGCTTCATAGCTCATTCTTCCAAAGGTTTTTCCCACTTTTCGTGTGAGATCGAGCTCTCTGTGGTGAGAACTCCGCCATAGTCTGCTGAAGCTTCACATGTTTGATATTTTGTACGTGGTCGTGTAGTTTAGCAAGTCCATATGTCTCAAATTATTTTAAGAGAACTATGTAGTTATAGTCGTATGTGCTTTAGAGGTTGTGGTTGCTTAATTAGTGGTTTGGATTTGTTTGTGGTTCTCGATGTTCTTGCTCATCTTAGTTTCCAAGAGAGACTTAAGAAGAGTTTCTCCTCATGTACGCCTTAGAGATGTCCAGCTTATTGTGTTAAGTTTAAAGTGTTCCATATGCGAACATAGTTTGTTTTCGTGTAAAGTAGTGTCGCAGTATTATTGTTAGAGGTAACAATGTCTGTTGGCTTCATGCCGTCTCCCGGGCTATGTTAGCAAGTGGTTCGGGAGGGGGTGTGACAAAAACTCACTCAACGGAGTGCCAAACGAGTTAAGGAACGAGCCGAGGCGACCGGACGGAAGGAGATAATCGACGGCACTGCAGGCGGCGGCGCGTGAACAGCGGTGGCGGCGCGTGGGACGGCGGCGGTGGCGCGTGGGATTGCCGGCGACTGCGCAAGTACCAGATCTGGACTCCTCGTAGCTCGATCTACATGAAATCGGCCTCTGTTCGTCAAAAACCAGCCTAAAACGGCTTGAACCGGATGGAACAATGCGTGGGTCTCGCGGATCTGGGCACGACGGCGACTCCGATTGTGAAAGCGATGCGGCAGCGACGCGTCTCGAGCTACCAGGCGGGGTCGACGGCGGCCTGAGATGAGAGAGACGACAGTGTGAGAGAGAGAAAAGGAGAGAGAGAGAGAGGTCTGAGAGAGGAGGAAGATCGTCTGGCGAGAGAGAGAGAGACTCGTGAGAGAGAGAGAGAGAGAAACACGAGAGAGACTGAGACAGAGAGAATAGCGGGAGAGGGAAGAAGAGGAGGGGGGAGAGGAGGCGTTGGCCGCCGGCCGCTTCGCCTGCGGCGCGAGAAAAGGGGGGAGGGTGAAGCCCTCCCCGATTTCATTTTATGATTTATTTTATTTTTTATTTTATTTTAGTTTTTTTAAAATCGCTCGTTACAGTCTACCCACCTTAGGAACTTTCGTCCTTGAAAATAGCTAGCTCTCGAACAACTCTGGGTAACTTGCTCGCATCTCCTCTTCACGCCCCCAAATGGCTTCCTTGAGATGATGGTTCTGCCAAAGGACCTTCACAAAACTAATTTCCCTGTTCCTCAGGACTTTACTATCACGAGCAAGGATTTGCACTGGCTTTTCCTCATAACTCAGGTCCCTGTCTAACTCCAACGGCTCAAAGTCGACAACGTGCGAGGCATCTGGCACATACCCTCACAGCATAGACACATGGAACACATTATGGACCGACGCAAGGGATGGCGGTAGGGCCAATCGATAAGCCACTGGCCCAATGCGCTCCAGGATCTCGAAAGGTCCAACGAACCTAGGGTTCAACTTCCCTTTCTTACCAAACCTCAGGACACCCCTCATAGATGTAACTTTCAAGAACACAAGATCTCCAACGGCAAACTCCAACTCTCGACGCCTGACATCAGCATAACTCTTCTGCCTACTCTGTGTCGTTAACATCCTTGCGCTGATCTTCTGTATGGCCTCATTTGTCACTTGGACCAACTTGGGTCCCAACAATTTCCGTTTACTAATCTCTCCCCGGGGTCCTGCACCTTCTCCCATAAAGAGCTTCGAAAGGGGCCATACCAATAGTCGTCTGATAACTATTGTTATACGCAAACTCCATCAAGTGAAGGTGTGAGTCCCAACTACTTGTGAAGTCTAACGCACATGCCCGAAGCATATCCTCCAGAATCTGATTCACCCTTTCCATCTGGCCAGCGGTCTGCGAGTGAAACGCTGTACTAAAGTTACTTTGTGCCCCAAGGGCTCTATGGAAACTCACCCAGAAGTTCGATGTGAATCGTGGGTCTCTGTCAGACACGATCTTCACTGGGACTCTGTGCAACCTTACTATCTCTTCCATAAACAAATGTGCCCACTTCTTAACTGTATAGGTAGGCTTACCAGGAAGAAAGTGAGCAGACTTGGTTTGTCTATCCACAATCACCCAGATCACTGTGAATTCTTTCGCTGTTCGGGGCAATCCCGAAATAAAGTCCATGGAGATCTTCTCCCACTTCCACTGGGGTACTTCCAGCGGTTGCAACAACCCTGCTGGCTTCTTCCTTGGTGCTTTAACTTGATGGCACACTAAACACCTGCTGACAAATTCTTCCACATCTCTTTTCATTCCACGCCACCAGTAGAATGATTTCAAGTCCTGATACATCTTAGTGCTTCCTGGATGCACTGAAAAAGGAGAGTTATGAGCATCAACCAAAATCTCCTCCTTGAGACCACTCTTAGCAGGAACACACAATCGTCCCCTGAACAGTAGTCCACCGTCTCATCATCACAGAGAACTCACTTCCTCGCCACTTCTTTGCTCGGCGCCAATGCGATCCTGCAGACTTGAGTCTTCCTGCTGAGCCTCAATAACTCGCTGCCTCAAGGTCGGTCGTACCGACAACTGGTTCAGTTGTGTTGTGACTTGACTCACCACAACTGCTATCTCTGCACGTTCCAACTCTGAACGCAAAGGAACTTGTCTCGTAACCAGGGCTGAGGTGTGAGCCACCTTCCTGCTAAGGGCATCAACAACAACGTTTGCTTTGCCTGGATGGTACAATATCTCAACCTCATAGTCCTTTACTAACTCCAGCCATCTGCGTTGCCTCATATTCAACTTCTTCTGGGTAAAAAGATACTTGAGGCTCTTGTGGTCCGTGTACATCTAAATCTTTTTCCCATACAAGTAATGTCGTCATATCTTCAGAGCGAAGACCGCGGCAGCCAACTCCAAGTCATGGGTCGGGTAATTTCGCTCATAATCCTTCAACTGACGAGAGGCATAGGCGATCACCTTTCCATTCTGCATCAACACACAACCCCAAACCTTTCTTAGTGGCATCACTGTAGACAACAAAACTCCCTGAGCCATCAGGTACTGCAAGCACAGGTGTAGAGACTAGCCTGTGCTTGAGGTCCTGAAAACTCGCTTTACACCACACGAAAGGATTTCCCTTCCGGGTTAACTGAGTCAAGGGTGTGGCTATCTTGGAGAAATCTTTGACAAACCTCCTATAGTAGCCTGCCAAACCCAAAAAGCTTCGCACTTCAGAGACGGTCTTAGGGCGAGGCCAATCTGTCACTGCCTCAATCTTGCCAGGGTCCACTATTACACCTTCTTTAGACACCACGTGTCCTAGGAAGGCAACTCGCTGCAACCAGAACTCACACTTGGAGAACTTTGCATACAACTTGTTGGTTCTCAAAGTCGTCAACACTTTCGTCAAATGAACTTCATGCTCCTCCTCTGACTTGGAGTACACCAAAATATGATCACAAAGGTGTCTAAGAACTCCTTGAATACCCTGTTCATAAGCTCCATAAATGATGTTGGGGCATTCGTCAAGCCAAAGGACATCACCGTGAACTCATAGTGCCCATACACGACTCAAGGCGCGCTCTTTGGAATATCCTCGTCCCTGATTCTCAGCTGGTGGTACCCTGACCGCAGGTCGATCTTAGAAAACACTGCCGCTCCTTGCAGTTGGTCAAACAAATCATCGATCCTGGGTAGAGGGTATTTGTTCTTCACTGTTACCTTGTTCAGCTCTCGGTAGTCGATGCGTTTTTCTTTTTCACAAACAACACCGGCGCACCCCAAGGCGAAACACTAGGACGGATGAACTCCTTATCCAGGAGTTCTTGCAACTGAGTCTTAAGCTCCTTCAATTCTGCTGGCGCCATTCGGTAGGGAGCTTTAGACAACGGAGTCGTCTCGGGCTCAAACTCAATACTGAAGTCTACCTCACGGACTGGGGGTAGACCAGACAACTCTTCAGGGAACACAACTGCAAACTCTCGAACAACAGGAACCGAACTCAACTCTGGTCCCTTGTTTCTTGTATCAGCAACACTAGCCAAGAGGGCCCAAGCCCCTTCACTTATCAACTTCTTTGCCTTGAGAGTTGAAATCAACTTCGGAATCTCTCCAGTCCCAATTCCCTTGAACTTAAAACTGGACTCTGCCGGAGGCCGAAACACCACCTCTCGCCAATGACAGTCGATGTTGGCATGGTTCGCAGACAACCAATCCATGCCTAGGATTACATCGAAGTCGCTCATATCCAGAACAACCAACGTCACATCTAGCGTGCGACCTGTTATCACTACCTGACCAGACTTAACTTTCTCCCGAGCTACTAACTCTCTACCCACCGGGGTAGCTACTGCCAGGTCAACATCTAAAGGCTCTACCTCTAACCGGGCTTGTATCACAAAAACAACAGAAATAAAAGAATGCGAGGAACTAGAATCAAACGGAACAAGAGCCAAGTGGCCAAGAACGGGTAGTGTATCTGTCACCACAACACCGGAACCTCATGCGTTCTTGTCAAACAGAACAAAAGCCAAGTCAAGAACGGGTAGTGTACCTGTCACCACAACACCGGAACCTCATGCGTTCTTGTTCGCACTCGCATAGACTCCACCCTTCCAAGCGGTTTCGGACTCGTCTTTCTTTCTTTGTGCGAGCTTTGGCGGTGGCGAAGCTTCCACGCTTATAACAGATCATTTGATCTCTGACTCCTTGCCTGCACACAGTCGACAAGTGTCCCAACTTTCCACAATTATTACAGATCTTGTTAACTGCATGACAGGCCCCGCTGTGCTGAACTCCACATCTGTAACATGAACCCTTGCTTGGCGCCTGTTGGGGCTGATGTCCCTGAGTTCCAGATCTGTTTGGCCTAGCAAAGGCCTGCTCAAACTTCCTCTTCTGGTTGGTCCCGAACTCGACTCGCCTCGAACTCGCCAACGACGAACCCATGCAACCTCAGGTCTGTATCAATCAGGGATGCCACTCGAACTGTTGTGGCATAAGTCTTGGGATCGTGAGCAACTGTCGACCCACGTACACCTCCTCGCAAACCTGTGAGGAAGCACTCCACCTTCTTCTTCTCTGTATCCACCATGTCAGGGCGAACCGAGACAGAGCAGTAAACTCATGCTCGTACTCCTCGGCCGTCTAGTTTGGCCCTTGCTTTAGCTGTACGAACTCAGCTTTCTTCTTGATTCTTAGCACAACCGGATAATATTTCTCGTAGAACACCTCTTGGAACTGCGTCCAGTTTATCGGTCCTGCACTGACATCTATGGACCGTACAACAGCTCACCACCATAGGAGAGCACTTCCCCTTAACGCATAGACTACGCACTAACTTTCTGGTGCTCGGGGCAACCCATTCGACTCAGAATATCGTCTACGGCCGAAAATCATGCTTCCGCAGCTACATGATCTACCGGCCCATCAAAGAAAGGCGGGTCATACTTCTTGAAATCCTTCAGATATCCCGCTTCTTCGGTCGCTGCCCCAAATGTAAAAGTCGATGCAGCCCTTGGATTCTGTGCATGCACTGGCTCCTGATTTCGGGCTGCTAGGGCCTCCATGGCCTGAGTGAACATAGCTGTCTGGTTAGTCTGACTCGCTATATTCGCCTGGATCAGTTATTGAATGCCTGCCATGAGTTCAGCAACTGGCGACGGTCCTTGCACGTTTGGTGCTTGGACATTTGCCCTCTCCTAGGCTCCTACATTTTGCCCCGCTGATTCCTCGACTACTGGGACATCCTGGTTGAGCCCCTCTCGATGCTCGGAGTGCTCAACCTTTGGTGCATCGATGGTCGGTTCCTAGTCTCGGACCCTTCGACCTTGACCCCTGCGACCACCCCGACCTCGACCACCAGCAACTGCTCTTGCACGACCTCTACCACGTGCCATAATCTAAAACGAAAGGAAAATAGAACACATCAACAACAGTTCAAGAAGTACAACACAGAAGAAAACGCATCAACCTCAACACAGATGTGTTCCTCGAAGAGTTATGCGGTCTACCCCACCGTGAGGTAGACTTCAGTATTGAGTTTGAGCCCGGGACGACTCCGTTGTCTAAAGCTCCCTACCGAACTCAACTCTGGTCCCTTGTTTCTTGTATCAGCAACATTAGCCAAGAGGGCCCAAGCCCCTTCACTTATCAACTTCTTTGCCTTGAGAGTTGAAATCAACTTCTAATCTCTCCACCCCAATTCCTTGAACTTAAAAGCGGACTCATGAGGTCGAAACACCACCTCTCGCCAATGATAATCGATGTTGGCATGGTTCGCATGAACAACAATCCATGCCTAGGATTACATCGAAGTCGCTCATATCCAGAACAACCAACGTCACATCTAGCGTGCGACCTGTTATCACTACCTGACCAGACTTAACTTTCTCCCGAGCTACTAACTCTCTACCCATCGGGGTAGCTACTGCCAGGTCAACATCTAAAGGCTCTACCTCTAACCGGGCTTGTATCACAAAAACAACAGAAATAAAAGAATGCGAGGAACTAGAATCAAATGTAACAAGAGCTGCTGGCCAAGAACGGGTAGTGTATCTCACACCACAAAGACCGGAACCTCATGCATTCTTGTCAAACAGAACAAGAGCCAAGTCAAGAACGGGTAGTGTACCTGTCACCACAGCACCGGAACCTCATGCGTTCTTGTTCGCACTCGCATAGACTCCACCCTTCTGGCGGTTTCCAGACTCGTCTTTCTTTGCTGTGCAGGCTTTGGCCAGGTGGCCAGGCTTCCCACAGTTATAACAGATCATTTGATCTCTGACTCCTTGCCTGCACACAGTCGACAAGTGTCCCAACTTTCCACAATTATTACAGATCTTGCTAACTGCATGACAGGCCCCGCTGTGCTGAACTCCACATTTGTAACATGAACCCTTGCTTGGCGCCTGTTGGGGCTGATGTCCCTGAGTTCCAGATCTGTTTGGCCTAGCAAAGGCCTGCTCAAACTTCCTCTTCTGGTTGGTCCCAGAACTCTGACCTGCCACTGAACTCTGGCCAACGACGAACCCATGCAACCTCAGGTCTGTATCAATCAGGGATGCCACTCGAACTGTTGTGGCATAAGTCTTGGGATCGTGAGCAACTGTCGACCCACGTACACCTCCTCGCAAACCTGTGAGGAAGCACTCCACCTTCTTCTTCTCTCAGATCCACCATGTCGTATGCGAACCAGAGACAGAGCAATAAACTCATGCTCGTACTCCTCGATCGTCCTAGTTTGGCCCTTTGCTTTAGCCGCATTTAACTCGACTTTCTTCTCGATTCTTAAACAACCGGATAATATTTCTCGTAGAACACCTCTTGGAATCAAGCGTCCAGTTTATCGGTCCTGCACTGACATCTATGGACCGTACAACAGCTCACCACCATAGGAGAGCACTTCCCCTTAACACATAGACTACGCACTAACTTTCTGGTGCTCGGGGCAACCCATTCGACTCGAGATATCGCTTCACGCCAAAATCATGCTTCCGCAGACTACATGATCTACCGGCCCATCAAAGAAAGGCGGGTCATACTTCTTGAAATCCTTCAGATATCCGCTTCTTCGGTCGCTGCCCCAAATGTAAAAGTCGATGCAGCCCTTGGATTCTGTGCATGCGCTGGCTCCTGATTTCGGGCTGCTAGGGCCTCCATGGCCTGAGTGAACATAGCTGTCTGGTTAGTCTGACTCGCTATATTCGCTGATCGATTGTTGAATGCTCCGTCATGAGTTCAAGAATCGGCGACGGCCTCTGCACGTTTGGTGCTTGGACATTTGCCTCTCCGGGCTCCTACATTTTGCCCCGCTGATTCCCCGACTCTCGGGACATCCCGGTTTGAGCCCTCTCAATGCTCGGAGTGCTCAACCTTTGGTGCATCGATGGTCGGTTCCTAGTCTCGGACCCTTCGACCTTGACCCCTGCGACCACCCCGACCTCGACCACCAGCAACTGCTCTTGCACGACCTCTACCACGTGCCATAATCTAAAACGAAAGGAAAACGGAACACATCAACAACAGTTCAAGAAGTACAACACAGAAGAAAACGCATCAACCTCAACAACGAACCTCCTACCACTTACTAAGTAAAAGCAAACCTGTTGATGACCCGACGAGCTCCTTGCGAGAGGCTATGAAGGACTAAACACCTACGATGTAGGCAGTATACAAGATCTAAAACCTACTCTCTGATACCAACTGTAACACTCCGTAATTTGAACACTTCCTACTCGGGTATTACTTCCAAGTTGTACCATTCGCGCAGAAAATTCGGTAGCATAACGGCGCAACCTGGACAAATCAAAAAATTTACAAAAGCTGAACCTGGACAAAACACTTCAAAAAGGCTCACAAGGGTACCCAGCCTCCTCCAAACTACACAGAAATCAACGGGTTGGGCTCAGGTCCCCTGGAGTTCTCAGACAACATGCAAAAACACATGCTTGAACACGAGAGATAATAAAACACAACATACTTTAATTCGACGAGTAAAGAACAAGACATGCTATAATTAACACGAAACTCTGCGGAAACAGAGTACAACAGGTAAGAGAAATAAAAGCCACTACTAAACGAAAACTCATAACTACGTCCTACAAGTCTTCCATAGCCTCACAGGAGTCTCGTCGTCGGTGGTCATCTCACTGGTTTGCCTTACCTGCAACAAAAGAAGAAATAAAGAAGGAATGAGTATAAGAATACTCAGTAAGCAACCCACTTCGTCCAATAATAAAGAACATGAAAGAACAGCCTTAGACCTAGCTAAGCATGACACCTAGCCCGTCTCACAACCTCACCAAGGGTCACACCTATCCAACCCCTCTTACTCTAAGGGTCACACCTCGAGTCGCACAACTGGATGGGGGCAGACCACCACATCCCACAAGGCATCAAAGGCGGTAATACCGCGCACAATCGACCACGGGCTCATTCCCGGGCCTGTACTAGGGCGAAGGGCTCTATCCAACCTATCTGACTCTAAGGATCACACCTCGAGTCGCACAACTGGATGGAGGACGGACCATCACATCCCATAACATCAACGCCATCTCTCCAACCTCGAGTCTCAGCCTACTAAGGGTTACACAGAGACTTGGGCCTACACTAGGGCTAGTTGTACTAACTAAGATCCTAAGGCGCAACAACACTTCCCGAGTAACTTCAGACTAAGCACAAGACTATCAAGCTCTGGACAAACAGTCATAGCACGTTAATACATTTAGGAACTCAGCACAAGGTTACATCGACCCTACTAGTTATAATCACATAACACTAACAGATAACCAGAAAGAACTAACGAGTTTGAGTTCCAGCACAGATAAACATAAACAACCACAATGAACTTGATTCAGGCACAACCGAGCATCACATCCTAACATGCTACTACCAGAACTTTACTTCCAATCATAAATTACATGCAATGTGCTCTAAGCCCTACACTTAGGAGTAGTTTAGTCCAAACGACTACTTACAGGAAATCTAAAGACAAAAAGGACTTGGGTTAAGCGGCGTACTCTAAGGTACTTCTACTTCCAAATCGTCCCTAACAAAAAACACGCACAATATTAGTCAACCGAAACACAATGAACCTAACACAACGAATCTAATTAAGAGGAGTAAAACTCACCCAACGGAGTGCCAAACGAGTTAAGGAACGAGTTGAGGCGAACGAACGGAAGGAGACAACCGACGACACTACAAAGTGCGTGCGCGGGACCGGTGAGGCAACGGCGCGCGAAATGCAATGGCGGCAAGCTTCGGGATGGCGGCGGCGGCGCGCGATGGCGCGCGGCGATGCGTAAGTACCAGATTTGGACTCCTCGTAGTCCGATCTACACGAAACTGGCCTCTGTTCGTCAAAAACCAGCCTAAAACGCCTGAACCGGACGGAACAACGCGTGGGTCTCGCAGATCTGGGCACGGCGGCGACTCCGATTGCGAAAGCGATGCGGCGGCGACGCGTCTCGAGCTACCAGGCGGGGTCGACGGCGACCTGAGATGAGAGAGACGACAGTGTGAGAGAGAGAGAGAGAAAATGAGGGAAAGAGAGAGGTCTGAGAGAGGAGGAAGATCGTCTGGCGAGAGAGAGAGAGACTCGTGAGAGAGAGAGAGAAACACGAGAGAGACTGAGACAGAGAGGAGAGCGGGAGAGGGAAGAAGAGGAGGGGGAGAGGAGGCGTCGGCCGCCGACCGCTTCGCCTGCGGTGCGAGAAGAGGGGGTAGGGCGAAACCCTCCCCGATTTTCGTTTCTGATTTTTTTTTTTAAACCGCTCGTTACAATAAAGGTATTTAATAATGGTCCAACAATAATTATCTTTAAACCTTGTTTTATTTATGTAATTTATTCATGTATATATAATCATAAGAAACATTAGTGATAAAATAGAGATGAAAATAATAAATAATAAGCTCACAGTGTCAAATAACAAAATCATAATATCAATAATGATGTCTGCTGATGCTCATACATTCGACATGTTTTTTGAATGTCTTAGGTAGCAATCCTTTTGTCAGTGGAATCACAATCATAAGGTTAGTGTTATGGGTTTGATCTTTGTTTTTGAACTTCGTCTTTGATGACAAAATTTTCAATATGTTTAGCACCTTCCAAATATTTGTTATTTTTTTAGAATAAAATTACTGCATAATTATCACAATAAATTACCAGCGATTTGGCAATATTATCAACAATTCCAAATCTTTAAATAAAGTTCCACAACCATAAACCATGAATTGTAGTCTCAAAGCATGCTAAAAATTCAGCTTCTATAGTGGGGGGGACCGATGATGGACTACTTCCCACTTTTCCACGAAATTGTCCATCCAGCTAATAGAAACAAATAGTTGATAAGCCTTAGTATTAAGGCTTATTTAACTCCTAACTACTTAAAGTATTCTTGTTTTATTTTGATATTAATGAAAAAAAGTTACAGGAATCATGAAATTACGAAGAATGAACAATGAAGACAAATTAAGGTGAGAATCTTTAAAAAAGTTTCTTTTGTGCCAGAATTGCAAAATCAAGATGTTGCAATCTTGCCTTGAAAAGTTTGAATAGTAGAAATAGTCAAAAAAGGAAAAATGCTTTGAGAAACCCATATGGAAAATCAACAATGACTCCATGATTTGAGGGATTGAAAACACAAAATTCAACCCTATATAAGGAGAAAAGATGGATGAAAAACCCAAGTCGTTGAAGATCGATTTTGAAGTCGTTTTATTTCAATTTGGAAGCCATTTTTGGAAGAACTTTAGTTGTTTGTTTTTTTAATTTTCTTTTTTGAACTTTTAATCTTTATTATTCCTTTGGGTCTTCTTCTCTATTTTGTTATGTTTAAGTTCTGTTTTTAGATCTAGAACACTTATTGTTATTTTCATTTACCCTCTAATCCGTTACTTTCGAGATGGAATGAAAAATCGAGTTTAATCTTTGAGTTATGATTTTGGATTTTTGTCTAGCTGTTTTGATGAAGTTTTTTTCCTTTTTTTTTCTTTTTTTTTTTTGTGAACATGAGGTGTTGGAAATGCCATAAAGTGTTGGACTGAAATTTTTTATTACAATAGTATTTGTAACTTGAATGCCAATTTGGATACACAAATCTTGATTTTTCATTTTCTTAAACTTAATTGTGATTAAATTTAGTGTTACAATTCTCTTTCCCAACAATGAATTTTGGTTTTAAAATTTCTTTTGATTTTTTTTAAAAGTAAACATGAGCTAAACCTTCTTAGGGAGCTAAAAAATGTGAGTTCCCTGAGCAGGTAATTGTAGCCAAAAGTTTCTAATGAAACCAAGCTTACACTTCAATTGTTTGCTTGTGTTAAGTTCAATTCTGTTGAAATCCTAAACTGATCAACTAGGGTTGCAACTTAAGTTTAGATCTAATATCATCAAGGTTAGAAATAAACGGATTTCGCACAAGTAATGGAGACGCGAGCTTAGACATAAGTTGATCCTTTGCCCTAAACATAGAAAATTAATTAGTCCCCAAAACTTAAGGATTTATTGTGCCTAGAGAGACTATAGACATATAGTTCCCTCACTTCGTCTCCTAAAATCCGAACATCGAGGTGAATGAGAGTTGTAAATCCGATTTACAAAAGAGTGTCAAGGAGGTGGAATTTCTTGTTGGTTTGCGATACTACTTTGGGTAATGACATTTTTTAACCCCATTGCATTTAATATTTCGTTTTGAAATTTTCACTTCATCATTCTTAGGAATCTATAATTCGTAGTTAAGCTTTCAGTAACACTGATTTTGCAATATGTAGTGTTTTTAGTTGTTGTGGTTTTGTTGTTTGTTATTCAGATTGTAGAACCACCAATTTTGCAGTTAAACCTAGAACTTATTTCAGTTCTTCAACCACACTACGTCGAACCTTGATTTTGTACTTTTTTTTCTTGCAACTCTCTTGCATTTTTGCTCAAAATTAATTTTGTTAACACCATTCCCTAAGGGATCGATTCTCAGGAGTACTCTTATTTTAATACTTGCATCGATAGTGTGCATTTGCATTGGGTAGAACGAAATTCTTTACTTTTCTTTATTCAAAGTTCACTCGATTAATAGCCAATTGTGGATATTTTTTTGTATTTATACATCCAACGAAATTTGAATTTGAATATCCAATCACATCAAGATGATCAGATCTTCTATAGGTAAGCATATAATCCTTTGTTCCTTACAGATGCCTTAAAACTTTTTTTTTCAGCTTTACAATGATCCATTCTTAGATTACTTTGATACATGCCCAGCATGCTGACAACAAAACTGATGTTAGTATAGTACAAGTCTGTGCATACATTAAGCTTCCAACAATAGATGCATAAGGAATATTTTTCATTTCATTACATTCCAATTCATTCTTTGGACATTGCATGAGAGTAAGCTTATCTCCCTTATGAATCGGAACATCACTTGAAGAACGTTTATCCATCTTAAATATCTCTAGAACTTTATTAATATATGTTTTATGAGACAATAATCCATATGCTCAATCACGGAATATATCTATTTCAATTACATAAAATGTCTCACCCATATTTTTCATTTCTAAGTTCTTAGAGAGAAATTCCTTAATTTGACATTATAAACTAAGGTCATTAATAGCCAACAAGATATCGGCAACATATAGAACAAGAAATATAAACTTACTCCTATTGATCTTAGATATATACATCGATCAAAGATATTTTCTTTAAATCCAAAAGATATGATGATGTCATTAAAATTAAGATACAATTGTTAGGAAGCTTGTTTAAGTCTGTATATTGACCGCTTTAACTTACACACTATATGTTCCTTCCCTTCAACCACAAAACATTCTGGTTGATCCATGAACACTTCTTCATCTAAATTCTCATTTAAGAATAAGTAGTTTTCACATCCATTTGTTGAAACTCTAAGTCATGACTACTAATGCCATAAAAATTTTTAATGATTCCTTCTTAGAAAAAGGAGAAAAAGTTTCTTTATAGTCAATTTCATCTTTCTGAGTAAATAATTTGGCAATGAGTCTAGCATTGCGACGTTCAATATTACCATTTGAGTAACATTTTGTCTTAAAAACTCATTTACCTTCGACTCTTTTACTTGCTTTAGGTAATTCTATAAGGTCTCAAACCCTATTATGGTTCATTGATTTTAACTTTTTTTTTTATGGCATCTAACCATTTAACAGATCTTTCACTACCAATGGCTCTGGAAAAGAAACTGAATTATTATCAATGCCTAAGTCAAATTTTGACTCATGTAAACAAATTATATAATCATAAAAAATAATAAATCTTCTTAATTTTGTTTCTAATGGTTCTTTGATTGTAGATTCATTAATTAGAATTGTTGTTGCCAAATTTCGGACAGGAGAATACACCTGACTTCCACGTGACAACGACGGTAAATTTGTAATTCTTAGGGGAAGAACGCAACCTGCAAGACAAGGAAAACCTGGACACCGGTGTGGTGTAGGCCACACAAGCTCCGATGCTTAAGTCAGTGAGCGTCTCAGAGAGAATTATAGAGAAGTTTTTGTACAATGATCACTGGAATTAACTTCCCTTTCTCTCCCCTCTTGGGAGAGATTAAATAGTTTCCCCTGGCGTTCTTCCGTGGCCTCTTAGGTAAAGGAGAGATTGTGGAGAAGTTGAATATGGGCTTTCAGACCTTTTGGAGTCGCTGTGAGGCCTGGAGATAAAACTTGTAGCTGGTCGGCCTCGACCTTGGTCGAGGCTGACCACTGGTTTGGGCCAAAACCCAAACTCAAGTCCATGCTTTGTATCATAGGGCTTGGATAGAGCTCAAACGGAGGATATTTACCACAGTCGTGCCTCGGCCATGCCGAGGCCGACCACGCGCTTGTGCCAAAGCCTAAACGCGTCTTCTCGTTCCGTCTTCTAGGTTCTGGGGTCCTCTGTGGGGTTTCTTGGCCTATTGAGAAAAGGAAAAGTCGGGAGAGGGCTGGAAATAAGCCTATGGGCCACGTGGGATTGAAGCAAGGCCCAGGATATGACCTTGGATCTGGGTCGAGGCCGACCACGGACTTGGGCTTAAGCCTAAGCCTAGACTTCTTTCTTGGGGTGTTGGGCGAGGGTAGAGCCCAAATGGGAAGGCTCTACCCTGGTCGGCCTCGGCCTATGCCGAGGCCGACCACGCGCTTGGGCCGAAGCCCGAGCACGCCCGCTTGCCTCGTTTCACCTTGGTTC
This sequence comes from Trichosanthes cucumerina, assembly GCA_036507285.1. NCBI lineage: Eukaryota > Viridiplantae > Streptophyta > Magnoliopsida > Cucurbitales > Cucurbitaceae > Trichosanthes > Trichosanthes cucumerina. Next base: position 71,024,397 of record CM071840.1, on the reverse strand, counting down.
GGTCCCCATTCGTTTTCAGTCCGTTTTGACCTCGTATTAGGCTTCTTATTCTGTCTGACTCTATGTCTTGGTCATTTGACCTGCCCATTCTCGTTGGTCCAATTTAACCCACAACATTAGCCCCCACTCCCTAGTTAGGATTTGAGATTTGGAGCTTGCGAATTAATAACATGGAGCCTGACTTGGGAGTAGCCTACTAAACTTCATATTCAATCTCATAGAATGTCAATTTCCCCGTTTTCCAATTTGGAATTTCAGGTTCTCGTCACGCTTTATTCTCAAGCGCTTTGATTTGCACGGTTCCTTAGTCAAATTTCTTCGGAGTCATTTCAAACATTTCGAGGGTTGCCTCGAATTCTCTCTAGTTATTGTTGTCCATCTTTATGAGGATATTCAGTCTCCTAGAGTGCCAATTTCTTCGGTATTTAATATAAATGTCAGGATCTCGTCACGCTTAATTTGCGTTTTCGATTCTCCTAGTAAGGTTTATTCAGAGTCATTTTAGACATTTCGAGGGTTGCCTCGAATTTTCTCCAGTTTCTGTTGTCCATCCTTATGAGGATATTCAGTCTACTAGAGGATCAATTTCTCCGTTATCCAATGGGATTCTAGGTCAGCCGTCATGCTTATTCTGCATTTCGGATGTTCCCTTTCCCCTTAGATCATCCCAAGATTGCTTCTCTTGGGGGTTTATGCTCTCATCCGGATTCACGACTTGTGTCGTACTCCAGTGATTTTACATACTTGAGGTTATTCTCAAGTTTAAGCGGGATTGTCGCTAACCCCTACGAGGATTATTTTGGACTTCTTGTCCCCTCGTAGGAGGAAAATTTTGTCATCTAATAACCGTGTTGCTTCACATCGAGCTAGCCTCAGACCATTAGAGAAGAAAATAGAAATTGAAGAATTGAAGTGGGAGGTTGGAGTCGGCTCGGCCTCGACCAGGTTGACCTCGGCTTCGGTTGGATCGGCTCGGGCTCGACCAAGTTGCCTTCGGCCTCGGTCAGGTTGGCTCGGCCTCGACTTATTCTGGTCATCCTCAGCTTCGGTCAGGTCGGCTCGAGCTCGGCCAGGTTGACCTCGACCTCGATCAGGTCGACTCGGTCTCGACCTCGGCCTATTCGGGTCGTCCTCGGCTTATTCTGTAGAATTGGTCTTTTTGGTTATGTTTCGCGTACCTTCTGCTTTTTTGTTCAATAGGGAAACATATCCCCTTAGTAGCCCCTTTACTCAAGTAAGAGTTTCAGTTTTGCAAATTGTGCTTGAGTGATACAATTATAACTTGAGAAAGATGATTCATTCATAATAGAATATCATGTATGATTGAAATTCTAAATGCTGGCAAGAACTGTCCTAACCGAAGAGGAGAATAAAACAAAAAAAATCTATTGATAATAGATTCTAAGGTGTTCTGCATTCCAAGGGTGGCAAAGAACTTTTCCACTGTGATCAATTAGAGTGTATGTGCGAGGCCTGACGATCTTAGCAATTTGGTATGGTCCTTCCCACGTTGGGCCTAGCGCACAAGATGATGGATCCTTGGTATTTTGCATGACTCTTCTTAGCACGAGATCTCCTTCTTTGAAACTTCGTTTCTTGACTGTTGCATTGTAGTACCTTGTAATTCCGTTCTTGTACTCTGCTGCTCGAAGGTGAGCTTTTTCTCTGTGCTCTTCTAGTAGATCTAAGCTTAGTCTCATTGACTCCTCATTCTGTTGAGGGTCAAATTCTTCTACTCTTGGCATGGGTAAACCAATCTCAACAGGGATGACTACCTCAGCACCATAAGTAAGTGAGAAAAGGGTCTCGCCTGTGGTAGATCTTGCAGTGGTCCTGTATGCCCATAACACATTATGCAACTCTTCTGCCCATGCTCCCTTTAGATTTTCCAACTTTGTCTTGAGATTTAATTTGATAATCTTGTTCACTACTTCCATTTGTCCATTGGCTTGAGGGCGTGTTGGAGATGAACATCGATGATCAATGTTGAGATCTTCACAAAATTTTCTGAAGGCTGCATTATTGAATTGTTTTCCATTGTCTGAAATAATGACATTAGGAATTCCAAAACGACATACTATATTTCTCCAAACAAAGCTAATTATCTTTTTTTTTGTGATTGTTGCCAATGTTTCTGCTTCAACCCACTTTGTGAAGTAGTCTACTGCCACAACTGCGAATTTAGTTTGTCCTTTACCTAGGGGAAGGGGTCCAATAAGGTTTATTCCCCATTGTGCAAAAGGCCAAGGGCTCACTACACTTGTCAATGGTTCTGGCGGTTGTCTTGGAATTGGGGCGAATCGTTGACATCAATCACAAGATCTTGCAAAATTTCTTGCATCCTGAAGCATTGTCGGCCAATAACATCCTTGCCTTGTGATCTTGTGACATAAGGATCTTCCGCCTGAGTGGTTGCCACATATTCCTTCATGGATCTCACCCATCACATATTCCGCTTCATTAGGTGTAAGACATCTCAAGAGTGGCATTGAATAACCCCTCTTGTAGAGTTTACCTTCTCTGAGTAGGTAATGAGCTGATCGCCTCTGTACTCGTTTGGCTTCTACTTTTTCTAAGGGCAATTTTCCCTCTTTCAAGTATCCCAATATAGGATCCATCCAGGAGGAGATCTTCTCGGCCTCACTTCGGCCTCGGCTGAAATCTCTTCGGCCTCGGCCAAAATCTCTTCGACTTCGCTCGAGTCTTTCTCGGTTTTGGCCGAGTTGTCTTCGACCTTTGCCTCATCTGGCTTGCTTCCTGATTCCATTATCTCATCATTGCATATGGATGGTTCGTATAGGATTCCAACTGGAACTATTCGACTCAGTTCAGTTTCATAAGTTGCTGCTAATCGGGCTAAAGAATCAACATTGGTATTTTGTGATCTCGGGATTTGCTTGAACTCGTGTTTGGAGAACGAGGCTTGACCTTTGACAAATATTTTGTCATTATTCTTCTTTCTTTAGCTTGATATTTATTTGTTACTTGTTTTACTATTAACTGAGAATCACTCAAAACTAATAGATTAGAGATTCCTATCTCCTTGGCGATTCTCAATCCTGCTACGAGCACTTCATATTCCGCCTCATTATTTGATGTCTTAAACTTGAATCTGAGAGCATATTCATACCTTTCTCCTTCAGGGGATTCAAGTAGGATTCCCGCTCCGCATCCTTTGACGTTGGAGGACCCATCAACGAACAGTTTCTAGGGCAGATTAGGGGTTTCTAGATGAGATGTCTCCATCTCCATTGCATATTGGAGATGATCGATCCTTTTTCTCTTATGATCGACCTCGGCTTCCACGTGGTCAGCGTCGGCCTCGACTTCCCCGTGGTCGGCGTCAGCCTCGGCTTCCACGTGGTCGGCCTCAGCCTCGGCCTCTATGCGGTCGACCTCGACCTTGGCCTTCATACGATCGGTCTCGGCCTTAGCCCCCACGTGGTCGGCCTCGGCCTTAGTTCCCACATGGTCGGCCTCGGCCTTCGCATGGTCGGCTTCAGCCTGTGACGGGGTGAGCTCTGCTACGAAATCTGCTAGTAGTTGTCCTTTGATTGATGTCCTCAGTTTATAGTGAATATCTTATTCACTAAGTTCTACTGCCCACTTCATTAGACGTCCCGAAGCTTCTGGCTTCTGCAATACTTGCTTGAGAGGGAAATTCGTGAGAACAGTTACTTGATGCGCCTGGAAGTAAGGACGCAATCTTCTGGATGAGGTAACTAGAGCTAGTGCAAGTTTTTCTACTTGAGGATATCTAGTTTCAGCCCCTACCATGGCTCTGTTGATATAGTAGATTGGTCTTTGATGACCTTTCTCTTCTTTGATTAATGCAGAACTTACAGAAGTGTTAGAAGCAGCTACATAAAGTAGCAACTCATCTCCTTTAACTGGTTTGGCTAGGAGGGGAGCTGAACTTAGATAAACTTTTAGTTCTTGAAAAGCTTGTTCACACTCTTTAGACCATTCAAACGGGAGACCCTTCTTCCGAATTTGAAAGAAGGGTTGACACTTGTCAGTAGCTCTACTAACGAACCTGTTCAATACTGCAACTCTTCCATTAAGACTTTGAAGTTGCTTGAGATTGGTTGGGAAAGACATCTCTAAGATAACCTTTATCTTGTCTGGATTTGCTTCAATTCCTCTTTGATGTACCATGAATCCAAGGAATTTTCCTGATGTTACTCCGAAAGCACACTTACTTGGGTTCAACTTCATCTTGTATTTTCGAAGTACCTGGAAAGCTTCATGGAGGTCAGTTTCATGTTCATATGCTTTAATGCTTTTTACTAGCATATCATCTACATACACCTCCATATTCTTCCCTAGCAAGGGAGCAAACATTCGATTTACCATTCTTTGGTAGGTTGCTCCTGTGTTCTTGAGACCAAATGACAATCTAGAGTAACCAGAGTAACCATCCATGAAACTCAATAATTCATGGCCCGCTGTTGCATCTGTTGGGATTTTTGTCCTAATCTCGTGTTTGTAAATTACTGTTTGAAATTAATAAGAGTTATTTATTTCATTACTTTGTGTCTCGCAATATTTACAAACTTTTCCAATAAACTAAGCTCCAGGGTCATTGAATTTATGAGAGAACTAGAACTTGAACAATGTGTAGTGGACACACAGGGAGGATCACGTTTGAGTTAATGACCCGAACGGTCTACAGTATATGGATAGGGTTGGAGACCTAATCTCGGATACTGTTTGTGGGATGTGACTCGCTTTGTATTAGATACAAACGAGGTGATCCGACTCGCTCATGTGGTTGACATGCGAGTGGGGGCATCCTGTGCAATGAGATTGTACAAGACCGACCGTGAATTATTAGACCCTCACCGATGTAACACCGCTGACGATGAGACTAATAACTTCGTAGACCCATTAGTGACTCGACCAGATCCCGAGCGTGTTACGGACTCCCGCATCTCGCGAAGTCCGTCCTTTGACTAAATACGGGTGAGGGTGGTCACGCTTACTCGCCCAATATGCCTATCTTCTCGTGGGGCGTGACCAAGTAGGGAGCTGGAAACTTAACTACGCGAGATGGAATTCACTCGCTCCCGCCATTAGGAAAATCTCCGTGGCTTGGACAACGGCGCCCACCTTCTCACTGGCTCGAGAAGGGTGTTGTGTATGGTTGGACCATCACAATGTGTTGTTCATTAGAGGAGCAAAGTGGGGACTTAAGGAACAAGAGGTAGACACAGAGGTAAAACGGTAATTTGACCCACCGTGTGTCTCGAACAACCTGTGAAGGGTCGACTCATGGGCATTGGTTATATCAGTGGACACGTAATATTCTGCACTGACAGGAGTGCAGCTACGGGCTATAGTGGAGTGTTACCAGTAGCTAATGAATGTTGATTAACCGGTCAAAGAGTTTGATGATTAATCTCGAATCATTGGAGCCCGTCACTGTAGGTCCATTAGGTCCCTCGGTTGGCTCAATTTGGGTTAAAAGAAGGGTCAATGTTTTGGTATGAAGTTGAAGTGTTCAATTTCACTTAAAGGGCATTTATGTCATTTATATGAGATATGAATGATATAATATATAGTTTAATGTGAATGAGATTCATAATAAACTATAGGTTAGCCTAATTGTTGAATTAGGGCTAATTGGAGAAATTAATTGAGAGAAATTAAATTGGATGTGATTCAATTTAAATAATCCACAATTATTGCAAATGTGATTTACAATATGAGATATGAGATATCTTATATTATATGGTTATGCAAATGGGATTTGCATAATCTATGGTTGTGGTAAAATGGTAATAATGTGGAGATTTTAACTTCATGATTATTCCACTATATAATCCCTTCTTGCAAGAAGGAAATCAACTCAATCTCTCATTTTTTGGATTCTCACCCAAAAAGAAGAGAATTCTCTCTCATTTTTCTCTCAATTCTCCTCCCTCTCCAAAATCAAAAGTCCCACAACTTTTCTTCTTTCCAAAAGAAGAACAACCGAGACTCCGAGTGGTTGTGTTTGGGTTTTGTTCGAGAGTAGATTTCGTTGAGATCGTGAAGCACGAAGTGTTCGTGACCGAGGAAGGAACTTTGAAGAGAGTCTTCAACAAGTAAGTACTTTTATCTTGCTGTAATTTCTTCCTTCTTTGCATGTTTAACTTAGATCTAAGAGTTAGATCGTTTTAACAAAATCAAGTAGCGTAATGATATCTTGACGATTTAATCGTCTTCCGCTGCGCGGGAATTTTAATTCCCTTCAGCATCTACTAACTGATCTATCATAGGCAAAGGGTAACTATCCTTAGGACAAGCCTTATTTAGATTAGTGAAGTCGATACATATTCGCCATTTGCCATTAGATTTCTTTACTAAAACCACATTAGATAGCCATTGGGGATAATGGACTTCCCTAATGAAATTGGCTCTTAGTAAATCATCTACCTGGTTGGTTATGATCTCGTTTCGCTCCTGATTAAATGTGCGTCACTTCTATTTTACGGGCTTAAAATCTATGTCTACGTTCAACCGGTGCACCATGACATCAGGATCTATCCCTGGCATATCCTCATGAGACCATGCGAATAAATCCGCATTGCCCCTCAAGAAACTAATCAATTTTTCTTTCTGCTTAGCCCCTAGGTTTACTCCAATATTTACTCGTCTGTCTTTCGATGTGAGCGGGATAGATTCTAATTCCTCAGCAGGTTGCCCTCTTTGGTCGGTTTCATCCTCTCTGGGAGTGAGAGGTTGGGCGGTCACCTTCTTTATTGTCTCCTCTTGTAATCCTTCTGGCCTGCAATGCCATGTAGCTTGAACGAACAAGTCGGCGTTGGCTTTATTCTGGCGCTGGTCGGCCTCGGCCAACGAGCGGAGGTCACCGTCTTCACGTGATCCTTCTTGTTTGTATCGCCATGTAGCTTGAACGGTCTGGTCGACCTTGTCTCTCTGGTGTTGGTCGGCCTCGGCCTCGGTATGATGCCGAGGAGATATGTTTCCTCGCGTTCGCTGCACACGACGATCCTGATCAGAATAGCGTTGTTCCTTGTTACAAAACGTGTTTCTTTGCATTCTTTTCATTACTCTGGACAGATTGACTTGAGCACTAGGTTCATCAAGCAAGCGTTTGTTCGTCCCCACAGACGGCGCCAACTTTTGTTGCCAAATTTCAGACAGGATAATACACCTGACTTCCACGTGACAACGACGGTAAATTTGTAATTCTTAGGGAAAGAACGCAGTCTGCAAGACAAGGAAAACCTGGACACTGGTGTGGTGTAGGCCACACAAGCTCCGATGCTTAAGTCAGTGAGCGTCTCAGAGAGAATTATAGAGAAATTTTTGTATAATGATCACTGGAATTAACTTTCCTTTCTCTCCCCTCTTGGGAGAGATTAAATAGTTTCCCCTGGCGTTCTTCCGTGGCCTCTTGGGTAAAGGAGAGATTGTGGGAAAGTTGAATATGGGCTTCCGGGCCTTTTGGAGCCGCTGTAAGGCCTGGAGATAAAACTTGTAGCTGGTCGGCCTCGGCCTTGGTCGAGGCTGACCACTGGTTTGGGCCAAAACCCAAACCCAAGTCCATGCTTTGTGTCATAAGGCTTGGATAGAGCCCAAACGGAGGAGCTTTATCCTGGTCGGCCTCGGCTCATGTCGAGGCCGACCACGCACTTGGGCCAAAGCCAAAGCGCGTCTTCTCGTTCCGTCTCTTCTCGGTTTTGGGGTCCTCTGTGGGGTTTCTTGGCCTATTGAGAAAAGGAAAAGTTAGGAGAGAGCTGGAAATAAGCCTATGGGCCACGTGGGATTGAAGCAAGGCCCAGGCTATGACCTTGGATCTGGTCGGCCTCGACCTCATCCGAGGCCGACCACGGGCTTGGGCTTAAGCCTAAGCCTAGACTTCTTTCTTGGGGTGTTGGGCGAGGGTAGAGCCCAAATGGGAGGGCTCTACCCTGGTCGGTCTCGGCCTATGCTGAGGCCGACCACGCGCTTGGATCGAAGCCCGAGCACGCTCACTCACCTCGTTTCGCCTTGGTTCGGTTCCCGTTCGATTTCAGCCCGTTTTGACCTCGTATTGGGCTTCTTATTATGTCTGACTCTATGTCTTGGTCATTTGACCTGCCTATTCTCGTTGGTCCAATTTAACCCACAACAAGAATATCATTATGTGGTGCTCGATCATTAATTTGTTGTTCTTGTAAATTATTAAAAGTGTCAACAACTATAGAAACAACAACTTGAGAAGAAGTCATAAATGAAGAAATTTGCACCTTAGCTTCTTAAATTTCCACTTTACGTGATTCGTTTAAACTCCACTAACTTCACCATTCTCAATGAACCTACCATTTCTAATTTCAACTATTTTCATAGTGTGACTAAGACAATAAAATTTGTATCCTTTAAATTTTTTTGGATAACCAATGAAGAAACCACTGGTTGTTCTTGAGTCTATTTTCTTTTCGTGTGAATTATAAATTCTTACTTTTGCTTGGCAATCCCAAACATGTAGGTGCCCTAAATTGGGTTTCCTTCTTGTCCATAGTTCAAAAGGTGTTTTGCAGAAGTGCCAGGAAACTAGCCTTGTTTTAAAATGGGAAAATGCCATTTCATGGTCAAGGAAGGTATGGTTTTAGGGCACAAGGTTTCTGAGAAAGGACTTGAAGTGGATCGAGCCAAGATCTCAGCCATTGAACAATTACCACCTCCAATAAATGTGAAGGGAGTTCGTAGTTTCTTAGGACATGCAGGGTTTTATAGACGTTTTATAAAAGGTTTTTCACAAACTGTGAAACTCTTGTATAATTTGCTTGAAAAGGACTTCTCTTTTGTGTTTTCTGATGATTGTTTAGTAGCTTTTAATCTCCTGAAAGAAAAGGTAACTTCTTCCCCTATTATTGTTGCACCAGATTGGAGTCAACCATTTGAGATTATGTGTGATGCCATTGACTATGTTGTAGGAGCAGTGTTGGGCCAACATCGTGATAAGATTTTTAAGGTCATTTACTTTGCAAGCAGGAGTTTAGATAATGCACAACAAAATTATACCACCACTGAAAAAGAAATGTTTGTTGTTGTATTCTCATTTGACAAATTTAGGCCTTATTTGTTAGGGACTAGAGTCATTGTGCACATTGATCATGCAGCTCTTAGATATTTATTTGATAAGAAAGATGTTAAACCTCGTCTGATTAGATGAATTCTTCTGTCGCAGGAATTCGACTTTGATATCAGGGACAAGAAGGGATGTGAGAACGTGGTAGCTGACCACTTGTCTAAGATTGAGAAAGAAGATACTTCACACACCTTTCCCATCACAGAAGACTTTCCTGACGAAAGACTTTATCAGGTTCAGGATGTTCTACCATGATTTGCTCATTATGTTAACTTTCTTGCAGGATGAGTTCTGCCACCAGACTTGAATTCTCAACAAAAGCAGAAATTCCTCCATGATGTCAAGTCTTATCTTTGGGATGATTCACTGCTATTCAAAGTCTGTGTAGATCAACTTATAAGGCGGTGTGTACCTTAAGAGGAAGTGGGTAAAATAATACATGATTGTCATGTCTTTCCTTATGGGGGGCATTTTGGGCCCACTTAAACAGCTGTTAAGGTACTACAATCAGGTTTTTACTGGCCCACACTTTTTAGAGATTGTTATACTTTTGTGAGAACTTGTGATCGATGCCAGCGTACAGGTAACATCTCGCGTCACCATGAACTTCCTCTAACTCCAATTCTTGAAGTTAAATTATTTGATGTTTGGGGGGATTGATTTTATGGGGTTGTTTCCTTCTTCGCATGATTATCTTTATATCTTTGTTGCAGTAGATTATGTATCTAAGTGGGTAAAGGCTATTGCTACTAAGAAAAACAATGCTCATGTTGTGATCATGTTTTTACACAAGAATATTTTCACGAGATTTGGCACCTCTCGAGCTATTATTAGTTATGAGAATACCCATTTTTGCAATTAATTGTTTGAATCTATGTTAGCCAGGTATGGAGTTAAACATAGGGTCTCGTTGACATATCATCCTCAGACCAATGACCATGCAGAAATTTCAAACAGGGTGATCAAGTATAATTCTGGAGAAAACTGTGAAGATTAACAGGAAGGATTGGGCCTTAAAGGTGGATGAAACATTATGGGCATAACATACAACCTTTAAAACACATCACCGTACTAATTGGTGTTTGTTAAGGCGTGTCATTTGCCTGTGGAGCTGGAGCATAAAGCCTACTGGGCCATCAAGACACTCAACTTTGACCTTCATAAGGCAGGTGACCAAAGATTACTGCATATCAATGAAATGGAAGAATTTAGGCATCAAGCTTACGAGAATGCCAAATTATATAAAGAAAGAACAACATGATGGCATGATCAGCAGATCCAACATCGATCTTTTTCTCATGGTCAACAAGTTCTTCTTTTTAACTCTCGTTTACGTTTGTTTCTAGGTAAATTAAAGTCACGATGGGTAGGACCATTCATTGTCAAGGGGGTTTTCCCATATGGAGTAATCGAGCTGCAAGGCAAAGATGAGAAATTGTCCAGGGTCAATGGACAACGAGTGGAACATTATTGTGGTGACGAGGAATGACATTTGGAGAGCATCACCCTCATCGATAGCCAAGCTCCTTGAATTCTCATTGTTGGGTCTAGCTAAAGACATTGAAGAAAGCGTTGAATGGGAGGCAACCCATTAGATAAAAAGAAGGTTTAAACACGACGTTGCAACGCCACGCCTTCCTGCAGTGTGAAAACCCGCGGAGACAGCGTTGAGACGCTGTTCACAGCATCTCAATACTGTCGCAAAATCTGGAACTTTAAGTTTCAAATTTCGCCCAAATCCCTAACATTTTTTCCCCAAAATTTTCTTCTCTTCTCTTTTCTCCATTCTCCATTTAACCTCCCTTACTTTTTGGCTTAGATTCTTCAAATTCCTTCATACTCACTCACTTTCTTTCTCTTTTTCTTGCATTTGGTGGTAGATTGGGCACCCATTGGAGCAAAATCACACCTAATTTGGGATTCCACCGTGGGTAACGAATTCTCTCCCTCTCTTTTGGTGTTTGTTGATTTTTTCTCACTTTATATCTATGTTTCTTTGTTGTTTTGTTCATTATGCTCTTGTTGATTAGTCATGGGTGTCCTTTGGTCTTCTTGGATGCATATTGAAGCATGGTTGTTGGTTATGGGTGTTGGTTGGAATGATGAATTGGATAATTTTGGGTGCAAAGTTTTGGCCAATGGTTGGTTTTCTTGCCCTTGGATGAATGGTTGTTCTTGTGATGTATGGGATAACTAATTAGATGATTTTAGGCTCTTGTTGGTCAATGACTTTCCATGATTTATTTGAGTGTGTAGGATTTATTTCTTTGTTGGATAGTCAAGTTGGAGCTTGGATATTTATTGTGTGCATTTGGATTGTCATTGGACGCTTTATGGGTACATGGGTGTTGCCTTGTGATAACTCTCGATTATGAGAGTTATTTAAGACCTTTATTGATTTTGTTTTCTTTAATTTGATCAAAAAGTAGGCAAAAGTATAAGTAATTTTCCAAGAATTACGTTGTCTTCCTAAAAGATAACAAGACAACTTACATATTGTTATTTGACTACAGGGAGGCAAAACGAGGCAATTGCCTTGCCGATAGGCAAAAAAATTCAAAGAGTTATTTATCGAAAGTCGGCCACTGCAGTCACTTAATTACAAAAGGAAAAGACGCGGGAATCAAGGATGCACTCCAGAAATTAAGGGAAAGATTCTATGCTGGATTACGGAAACTCTAAAACTAAGCTACTCTATAAAAAGGAGAATCGGTGCTTGATAAAAGGGGGTAGCCGGAGAGGAGAGAATTCTGCATTAGCATCGTTCGTCAGTCTGCTGTTTTTCTTACTGTTGTTATTCAGTTGTTGAAGCATTAAGGGGTTGTTTTGGGCGCTGAGTGAGTTATAATAACATGGGGTTATAATAATCTGTGGGTTATTATAGTCTGTGAAACATATAATATTATTTAAAATGTAGAGTAGTATAGTCTGGGGTTATAATAGTCTGTGTTTGGGATGCAAAGTATTTCACAGGTTATTATAACACGGGTTATAATAACCAGTGGGCCAAACAGGCCCTAAGTTCGTAGCTTTCTGTTTTGTCTTATCTTTAGTTTTGGTGCAAGTTCGAAGTCTATTTCAATTTCGTTAGACAGTAAACATTGTTCGATTGTTCACGTCTGTCATTCCAGTTCAGTTTTCTGTTTATTTTCGTTCTGTAGTGTTGTTCGCAACGTGCTGTTACTTTTAATAAAATTTCATTCTTTCTGTTTTGTTTATATTTTGAAGCATTGTCATTATAGTCTTGGTACTATCTCGGTTCATGCTCAAAAGTGGTAGATCGAGAAGAGTAACTTGAGATGTTGTTTTTATTTATTCAGTTTATATTTAATTTCATTGTTTCACCCATGAGGAGCTAACTTCCCTTAGGGATTCGGAATGTGAATGCCCTGAGGGAAGACAACCAAACTCCAAAGCAAGAGCGTTTCGGGTAAACCTTCAAGTAAGTTTACTTTTGGTGAATGTAATGTGGGAAACCTTAGCCAACCATCTAAGGTAACCTGTCAAGCTCGAGTTTGATACCGAAAGGGTCAACTTAAAGCAGAGTTCCCAAAGGTAATGGAGTAAAGGGGCTTAGACATAAAACCCGAACATTGTCCCTAGACATAGGGCAAGACTTCAAAACCATAGAGCCATGAATGAAAAACTTGAGATAGATTGACCATAGACATATAAGAGCAATCACTCAACCTCCTAACGACACTTCACAGAAGGTCAAATAGGAGTAGGGCTTAGTTTACTTACTTGGAGAGTTTAGCCAAATCATATCGCTGGCAGTCAAGCACTGAAGCAGTTCAAGGCAATTGCGTTACGACAGTAGGAGAAACAACTATACGGCGAGGCAATTGTCTCGTTTTACCTCCGTAAGTTAGTCAACCTGTCTTTCGTGTCGTTTCCACTCCACGCTGCAAAGTGTACTGCCATGCGAGGCAATTTCCTCGAGTTGCCTTGTCTTCCAGTAGTGGTTTTAACATTTTGAATCCCTTTTCTTCATTATTGCATTTATCTTAATCTTATACATAATTATCCCAACACTTACCACATTTTTTAATACCTTTTGCAATCAGTCCACATCTTGTTTCCTAATCAGTTATATTTCTCCATTCCCTTGGGCTCAATACTCTGGAGTACCTCCAGTTTTATATTACTTCAATCGCGTGCGCTTGCGCGATTTCGATAACGATCACCCTGTACTTGTTCTTACTCCTTGGATGCTTTTGTTGGACTATGGCTTTTCATTGTTCCTATTTGCTTGTGCTAGATTGTCTTTGATAGTTTCCACAAAAGATAGAAGGTGATTGTTTTGTGACCAATTTTGCTTTCTTTGTTCCACACTTGGGGGTTGAAATTCTGAATTTTTGGTTTCCTTGATGTGTCCAAGTGACTTTTTGACTGTTCATGTTGGCATTCTCAGGCTCTATTGTGCTTCTAAGTTTATCTTACTGCTCCTTTTATCACTGATTATTTTGATTTGTGAATCCTTAGTTTGTCTTGCATTTGTGGCCCTGTGAGTAATGAGAATGGCTTCTAGACTAGCTAAAAGAGCCTCCAGCTCTCGATTATAGTACGATAGTCAAAAGTTTGTAGACGGCGTCGCTGCATGTCGTTACCAGAGCTATGTGGTTTTTCGAGCTATCGTTTCTGAACGTGGTATTGCTCCTGACGATTCCCACCGTAGAGATTTATATCAGAATATCGTTCAACGCCACTAGGAGGTGTTCATTCAGCAACCTTGAAGCAAGCGTGGTTTCCATTGTGAGGGAGTTCCACGCTAATATGCCTTTCGATGCCTACCATACCACGGTCAGAGGGCGCAATATCCAGTTTGACTCAACATTCATTAATAGGTACTTTAGACTACCTGATTTTGAGCATGATGAGTATACTGTTTATGCTAGAGTCCAGGTTGACCCCATTCAAATGATCACTACACTGGCTCGGCTTGGAGCCAATTGGGTCACAAGACGAGGTAAGGTATTCAAATTCAAAACTGTAGATCTCACGATGACGAACAGAGTTTGGCATAACTTTATTTATGCCAAGTTACAGCTTGTACCTCACATGAGTGATGTCACTAAGGAACGGGCGATTTTGCTCTATGTTATTGCTACAGGGAAATCTATTGATGTGGGCAAGGTGATCAGCAGATACGTCCGCCATGTGAGACGTGGCACGACCACAAGGGGGTTAGGTCATCCTTCCTTGATCACTGCCTTATACCGACTTGTTGGAGTCACTTAGACAACTAATGAGGAATTGATACACCCCAAAGAGGTGATGGATAAGAATTTCATTATAGGCCTTCGAGAGCATCACCACGAGGAGGATGCAGGGGAGCATCGCGACGACCCTGATAATTTTCTTGATGTTGTAGATGCAGAGATCCCTGAGGAAGAGAGGTCGGCTCCCCCACATCTAGTTGCTCACCCTGACTATCAGAGCTTGGCTAGTGCAGTGACCAGCTTGGAGGAACGCTTCAGTCAACACGAGATTCAGAGTTGTCAATAGGAGTGTCATATCCTGAGCCACTTGCGCTACACAAAGGCATCTACCAGACATCTTTATGACTGTCTGCGTCACCTAACTGACACATATCCTACGTTTCCAGCTCCTATGCCTCCATATGCTCCATCTGATGAGGAGTGAGGCTTACTTTGAGTTTAGGGCAGTACTTTTCTTTTTCCTCCCCCACATTTATTGTTCAATTGTTGGAATTGTGTTTATTTGATCATTGAGGACAATGTTTATTTTAAATTTTGGGGGTCATTTTTCTATGAATTCTGTTGTGTTTTTGGTTCTCGAGATGGTATTTCACTGATTTCAAGGATATGGAAGTTGATTTGGCATTGTAAGTTCTCTCTTGTTACTTTGACTATGATAACCCCTGATGATATTTAATTCTGAATTGAGGATAATTTTCATCTTCTGAGAGTCCTTGATTAAATTCTAATTTTAAGATAAGTAGAATTGATTTGAGAATTCCTTGAAATTTGAATGCACTTAGCCAATTCTTGGTTTGTTTTGAATGCTTGGGACTTATTTTGTCCAGATGATCGTTGTCACCTCGATAGGCTTAGGAGCTAATTAGAAAGTAAGTTTGCACAATTAAAACATTTACCCTTTTTAAGTTGTTTCACCCATAAAAAGATAGTAATACTCATAAAAGGAAGGTACTCCAACATCTAGAGTGTTGTGATCAACTACAAGTCTCTATAAATTATTCACTTAGGATATGAGTAGCCTATGGCAATCTGTATATTGATCTATGCTCGTAGTCAGCTACTTCCACCACAAAGTGTTAGTACGTTGGAGCGAAGACGTAGATGACTAGAAGATTCCCTCCAGGCAAACATGTTGATGGAATAAAGTGTAAGTTTGGGGGTGAAAGGAAAGTATCTGAAAAAGGTAAAACCATTTGATTGTGTAAATGAAATGAAGATTTTTATCCTAGGGCCAGTGTAAGGGGAAGATGAACAAAGGACTTAATAAGGTTATCTTGGGCTTGTAAGGATTAAACTAGAAAAGGCTAGCACACACCCATTCAAGGAATAATTTTATTCAATTTTAAAATCTTATTATCTAGTCTTTAATCGTTGTTCTTTTGTTGATGATATTCTCCTTGGTTCACAGAATTTCTGAGGTTTGAGTCTTTAGCAGTAGAGGTTCTTACTATGAGAAATCTTTATTTTTATTGATTTTGCTCGAGACTAGCAAATATTTAAGTTTTGGGGTATTTGATAAGTACACTTTGTGAGCTTATTTATATTTAAATATTGCAAGTTTTGAGGGTTTAAATGATTAATTGTGTGCATATTTTCATCTGTTTTGTAGGATTCGAGCATTTGAAGATAAACGAAATCATTTGATCAAAAGGAGGTGAAAAATGGGCTAAAATAAAGCAAGAATTGGAAAAAGAAGAGTTTGGAAGAAGAAAATGAGTTAGAAAAGTCGAGCCACCAGTGTAGAGACGCTGCGCAATGGCATCTCTACGCTGGTACACACCATCCATGCGGTCAGTGAGGATGGCGTTAAAACGTTGCACATGGCGTTTCAACGCCATGAAAAGACGCGTGCACACATCTATTGTTGCGGCGTTGATATGCGCACACTAACGTCTTAACGTCGTGCATTTTCCTTTTTTAAAACGCACCTTTAGGGCACGACATTGAGACGTTAGGCGTGCCGATTGCTTTAAATTGAAGATTTTGCCACATTTGGAGGAACTTTTTGGAGAGGATTAAGACCATTGTCGAAAATTGAGTTTGAGGGGTTGAAAATTGGCAGTTTGGAGAGTTCAAATAAGAGATTTATGAAGCTCGAGATCGTGGTAGGTGCTGGGAACGAAGCCTTTCACGCCACGATAGTTCTTTGTTCATCATTTTCTACTTTGTGTTTTGAACTATGGTTTTGTATTTAAGTTTAGTTGTTTTTATAGCGGACATGAGTAGCTAAACGTGTTATCTTAGGGATAAATGTAACCATTAGATCGCACTATTTGTTGAGTTGACTGCTTTTGGATTATTGCATTGCTTTTAATCATGAAATTGCAATCATGTGGACGCCACTCGTACTTTATCTCCCTATATTAAAACTTGACCCGTGCACTTGCGGTATTGCTATTTATACGCAACAACTTTGAAGATCAAATTCACCTTACCCGATGGACGATGATTTGCAACACAAACACTTCGTGGACTGCCTCTAGTGTCTTCCCTACTATCTTCAGGCCTTGGAACGGATTTTGGAATCCTAGGTTGAGAGAATTAGGAAAAAGAGTGAACAATGGTCAAAATCGAGAACTCTATGAATTTTCTGCAAAATTCTTCCAAATCACCTCAAATCTCCTTCATATACAACTTCAATAAGCTTTGTGAAGGTGTCAACACATGAATGATGATGATGATTTGAGAAGGAGGTGACCAAATTTTGGCTAGTTATGAGAATGAGTAAGATTGGGGCAAGCTGACAACTTGTTTTCAAGATGAAACTTGAAATTTCCTTTTAATTTTAATTCAAAATTAATATTAAATTAATTTTAAATTAAAATCATTTTAATTAATTATTTTTCTTAATTTAATTTAATATCAAATATTAAATTAAAATAATTTGTCCAATCCCGATCTCAAAATCGATTTCTCGAACATGAATCCTTCCCTATTCATGCTATAAATCGATCTAATATTTAAATCATATTTGAATATGCCCACATCTTCTTAATCATAGTTTAATTCATAATTAAGCTATGATACGTTAAATATATCGCATATAATTAACGCTTTCTCCCAAAACTGAATTTGAACAATTCAAATTCTTTTCTTTCAAAATGTTACAGGGCTTAGTCCAAGCTAGTAAAGGGGACCTAATGAACCTACAGATCATGAGCTCCAACGATATGAGATTAACCATCCAAATTCTCTAGCCTAGCTAATGAACATTTGTTAACCACGAGACACTCCACTAAAAGCCTAGTGGCTGCACTTTTCTCACTGTAAATATATTTCTGTCCACTCGATATAACCATGATTAGTAAGTCGATCCTTCACACGTTGTTCGTAATTACAGCTGGGTCAAATAAACCATTTTACCCTTGTAATTACTTCTTGTTCCTTAAGTCCCATTGATCCTCTAATGAACAATTGGTTTGTGATCCAACCAACAAACCAAATCCCACTCGGGGCAATGAGAGGGTGGGCCTATTGTTGAAGACTCGAAGTCAACACTTAAGGGAACAACCTCTCCACTAATCCCTAAAGAAGGTATGAGTGAATTCCATCTTGCAGAACTATATTTCCAGCTATCTACCCGGTCTTATCCCTAGGGAGGCTTTGTAAAGGGGTATTCAATGCCCTAGTTTATTGTATTATTTGCATTTGAGAAATGTATATTGTACTACACTCAGGATTAAGACCGAGTCACTAATGGTCATTTACGAATTAGTCCTAAACTGTTAACGGTGTTACATCAATTGGTCTAATAATTCACGGTTCGGTCTTATACAATCTCATTGTACAGGATGACCCCACTCGTATGTCAACTACATGAACAAGTTGGATCGCCTCGTTTGTATCCAATACAAAGTGGGCCGCATCCACAACGTTAACATGATGAGGTTCCCAACCCTATCCATATACTATAGACCATTTGGGTCACTAACTCGAACGTGATCCTACTCGTTTGTCTACTACACACCGTTTAAGTTCTCATAAGAATGACCCTGAAACTTAGTTTATTGGATTACGTTTATAATGTGAGATACAAAGTTTGATCAACAAATAATTTTTATTTATTAATACAACAACTGTTACAAATGACACGAGTTTAAGGCATACACCCCAACAGGCTTATTGAGTCGACGATCTCGGGTCACTCTCACGCAAATCTAAGGATAATCCCGAATAAACAGAAGTTCATAGCACGCTCAAGATTAAGATTGAGTTATCTAGGTCATCATATGAATATAGTCAGTTAAGACAATAAACGGAGTTATAAAGTTTAAGTGACTATTTCGCAGTCCAGTCTTATCCAAACTCATTGCATAGGACACCCCCACTCACATGTCTCCACATGAATGATTTAGGACCACATCGTTTGTATTTTACAAAGTGACTCGCGCCTATAACGTCTCCAGGATAAAATACCCAACCATATCCCTATAGTATTGACCGTTCTGGCTATAACTTTGAGTTTGATCCACTTTTTTATGTCACACATAAAGTTCAAGTATACATCCTATAACCAAGGGCTCTTTATTGGATTAGGGTTACAAAATACCCAATTCACTTTATTCAATAACACATTTACTGAATAAACCTTAATATATCTTTATTACAAAATAGAATGTACATTCAGTTTACAAACCACGAGTTTTAGGACATAAAACCCAATATATACATCATAATAAGATAATGACAATAATAATTTACATTACGAAATTAAAAAAAAATGGTAGATTTAGATAAATCAAATAAAGTATTATTATCATTAGTTTAAACATTTATTTAATTGAAAATAATAGAATGTGATTTTTTTAAAAATTTAAAGTGAATCTTGTAGGACCCATCAATAATAATTTGATTTGTTTGTAAAAATGAATCTACTTAGGAAACTTATTGAAATTTAAACCATGGAACACAATAATCATACACAATTCAATCAAAAATCTCAATTGATGAACATAGGTGAAATTCATATGAATTCTTGAATACAATAAATTAAAATAGATTATAAACAAAGAAGATTTTTTCTTAATCAAGAACTCATATGAAACTCACCTGAAATCTTGAAAATATAAACTTTTCTTTAAAACTATAATCCAACTAGGGTTGGGAAAAAGCTCTGCCTATAAATACCTTAATATAATTCCATCAGAATCCTAATCTAACTAGGGTTGAGAAAAGACCCTACCTACAAATACCTTAATTTAACTTAATTAGAACCCTAATCCAACTAGGGTTGGGAAAAGACCCTGCCTATAAATATCTATGACTAGAGTTAACTCAATTCATCCTAGTTTTCTGACTAGCTTGCTACACTACACTCTAAAACCGTTCTTTGTTTTTTAGGTGCGTATCCTTTGTGCATAAACTATATCCATATGAAAAAAAATGAGGATATATGAATTTTTTTTTTTCAAACTAATATTGACTATTTAGGTGTTGAAATTTTTTATATTTATGATTGAACGTGGTTAGAAATGAGAAAGCTCATTCCATTTACTTAAAATTCTAATATTTATAAACATATGAGGAATGATGGACATTTTAGAGAGTAGAGATTGAAAAAATAGAAGAAAAAGTAAGAGGGCATTGGAAAAAAAATAGGGGAGTGCTAGGTCATGCATAAAACCAAATCGAAGAGAGATAATAATTTGTAGACGAATAGTTTTTTATCTATATACTAACGGTAAAAGTTCATAGATATTTTTAAAACGAGTATTAATGATTTTGATCCATATATTAATTGTAAGAGTATATTTGATTTTTTTTTTAAAGTTACATGATATTAATGAAACTTTTGAAATTTAATGTGTATTTATGAAACAAAGTATTAACAATTTTGTCAACTAAGCCTAACTCAACTTGCATCAAGTGTAGACTTATGACCAAAAGGTAATAGGTTCAAATCCCTCACTCTCCAATGTTGTTGAATTAAAAAAAATATTAACCATTTTCATCACAAACTAACAACATGAATATTTTTTTAATTTTTTGAAAGTTGAAACTTTTGAAAGTGTTTTATAATTTAGTAAAAATAAAATAATAATAAAGATTACGTGTTGTTAATTACTTCATGTTCCTATTTGAAAAAGGAAAAATAAGAAATTTAGTTGATGTTCGCAGAAAAACCCGAAGACGGTAGCAGCAGGAAGCTGCAAAGCAAAATCTGATCCGAATTTTGCAGTCAGTGAAGATTTTATGTTTTGATATTTCCCTCCATTCTGATTCTACGGTTTCTTCGTTGCTTCTCTCAAAGCCAAAATCTTCCCCTTTCACACACACCCACTCTCTCTGTTACTGACCGCCGCTGACTCGCCCGTCAATGGCCGGCGACGCTGGTGGGGACGGTCACTCTCCCTTTTCCCCACCCTCTAACGGCGGCGAGTTTCTCCTCTCCCTTCTCCAACGACCCCCCAATCGCCAATCGCATCTGAATCTCAATCCTCCTCACCCTCACCCTCACGCTCGACCTCATCTTCACCCTCCTTCCTCCCTTGATCCCGCCGTCGCCGCCGTCGGTCCCTCCCTTAACTCCCTCCCGCTGCCCTGGCCTTCCAGTGGCTCCGATCTTCTATACCCTATTCCCCTTTCTCCTTGGTCCCACTCCCACCAGTCCTTGTCTACTCCTATCGCTCCTAATTTTGTGGGGTTTCAACATCTTCAGCAGAACCCTTTTCCTCTTCCTCGGAATCAGTTCGGGGGAGCCCAATTCGCGCCGAGTCAGAGTTCAGGTGATCAAATTCAGGGGGTTTTTGGTGGTGTTGACGATTTTAAGAGGCTAGGGTTTCCTGGAAACCATGATAGAGCGAATGGTACTGTTCATAACTTTTCGCAGCATAATCAACTGGAGAATAAGCTTCAGTTTGGCTCTTTTTCTCCTAGTCAATTTCCTAGGGTTTTGGTTAATGGGAATACTAGCTCTGCCAAGGAGTTAAACCGCGAAGTGGGGTTTAGGGAGCCAATCCCTAATGGGCTGAATAGAAATCAGGGATTGGATTCTCATGGGAATGCGAATTTCACATCATATGGGAATTCGAATGCCAATGCCAATGCCAATGTTCATTCCTTTCGCCGTGGGGAGTATGATTACTCAGAGCAAGAAAGAGGACGTATGTTGGGTGAAAACTACAATTTTCATCCCCCGGCAAAGGCGTCGGAGCCATCTGGCTTTATGAGCAAGCCAAAGGGGGGAGGGCATTGGGATTCTGGGAACATTAGAAGGAGAGATTTTGATCATGGAGTAAATAGAGAGAGAGCTCGTTCAAGTCAATTTGGGGAGGGCTCACACAGGCTTGAACTTGGTGCATTGCCTCATGACCCTGTACGACCTTCTAGGAGTGATCTTCAATCAGCATCAGCATTGGCTACGGAAGAACGTGGTTTGAATTTTCATTTTGATTTTGTTGAAGGCAGGCCCGTAGATAGTCATCAGGGGCATGGTTGGATGAGGAAGGAAGTTGATTCAACTAATGGTAATGACAGCCAGGAACTGGACAACAATATAGGTGAACAGCTCGCTGATTCCTTGTTGCACGAGGATGAACCTGATGAGAAAAGTGACACTAAGTATATACGTCGTGAGAAGGTTGAATATTTCTCTTTTCATTTATCTTGTATTTTCAGACAGTGCCTTCTGTTGTGTGGAAACATCACTAATGAAGTCTCATGGATGAATTGATAACACTAAAATTGAAGTTTAGTGAAGGAAAAAGGAATGCCCTTTTCCTCATCTATCTTAACATTGAGATTTTATGCCTCGTGAAATTAGACACTTACTACTTTTCTAGCTTATTGTACTTATGTCTTCAAATATTCGTTTGAGTACAATATTAACTTGTGAGAAAATTTACTATATATATATATATGTTTGTATAATAACATTTGTGGGTAGGCAACTATTAGCATTAAAGCAATAAATGAGTAAATTGGAGACAAAATTTATTTTGAAATTTTCTACGCAGGATTGCAGGGGGAATCGGCTACTTACCCACAGGGAAAGGATATCTCGAAAACATATAAATTGCCGTGGTGACATAGACATGTGGACAGTTCCTCTTCTTGCGATTTATGAATCCCTGATACCACATGAGGAAGAAAAGGAAAAACAGAAGCAGTTATTAACATCACTAGAGAAATTGGTTGTGAATGAATGTCCTCGTGCTCGCCTATGTCTTTTTGGATCATGTGCGAACTCCTTTGGAGTTTCAAATAGTGATTTAGATGTGTGTCTTGTGCTTAGAGATGCTGATATTGACAAGTCTGAGATCTTACTAAAGTTGGCAGATAGACTGCAGGCAGCTAATTTCCAGAATGTGCAGGTACTTGGATTATTTACCATTCAAAATCTTTTTCTGGGTTGAAGTTAATCATCTTAGTAATGATGTCAAGAAGAGTTTATAATTGTATGTTATATTTTAGTTGCATGCCTTCGTACGAGCTTGCCTTCTGTTCTCCGATGCATGTGTATCTTTTTTAGATGATGAACAAGGCGGTATGCTTGTATGAAAATAACTAAATGTGGCATAATGGTTGGATACAACTTCAAGTGACATTTACTTTTACACACACAAGAATGTACACAAATAAAAGCTCTTTAAATTTCTATTATTTGACTTCAAGTTGGCTATGTTTTAGGCCCTGACGCGTGCAAGGGTTCCTATTATAAAGCTTAAGGATCCAGTGACTGGAATATCCTGTGACATATGCATAAACAATGTTTTGGCTGTTGAAAATACAAAACTTCTCCGGGACTATGCGCAAATAGATGTGAGATTACCACAATTGGCATTTATTGTGAAGCATTGGGCTAAATCTAGAGGAGTTAATGAAACATACCAGGGAACACTTTCTAGCTATGCGTAAGTTGTCATGATTAGAGATTAGTGATCTGTATGATAAGGATATGGACAAATTTTTATTTCTTGATTTTCAAGAGTTGCGGACACTTTCCACATTGTCATGTTTTCAAATTTTCACACGTTAACTTGATGGGAATATGCTAATTTGCCTATCATCAATTCAGGTATGTTTTGATGTGCATCCATTTCTTACAACATCGAGAGCCTCCTATCCTACCTTGTTTACAGGTTTGTATCCAAGTCTGTTAATTTATGCTCACAGTCTGGATTTGCATTTTAAACTTTCCTTTTACGATTTCCTTCCTTTCTCATGGGTGGCTATTCTACAATACCTATAGACATCATGTGCAAATAAACTTTTTAGATATCTTCAATCGAGCCTCTAGCTTTATGATATAGGGAGCAAAGAGGTGAGGAACTAAAAAGATGTAAGTTAAGCATAGAATTTAAGGGCATCCCCCTATTTACGTCAGAAGTGTTACAATTCTTAACATGTACCAGCCACTGGAATTTCATGCACTCCTTAGATAAAAAGAGCTCTCATAACAAAATTATTTATGAGAATCAAATGACATGTAAAGTGTAATTTTATTGTGTACATTGAGATCACTATTTACCCATCATTCTGATGGCAAGAACAACTTTAAGAAAACGTCATCTTTGAAGACACACTAAAAGAAAATAAGAAAAAACAATTTTCACTGAATTTTTGTTTAACAAAAGAAAAACTGTTTTGGAAACAGTTCCAAAAGAAGCCTTAAGCTCTTGATGGTGTAGTATGGGAGCCATTTTCCTTTTCTATTTCAGTTATTTGTTATGGTTATTAATAAGTGTTGTTTGATTGCTCAATTAGCTCTATTTTACCGTCCAATAGTTTGAGTTTGAGTTTGATATGTTATGTTATTTAGGAGTTATGTTATTTAGGATAAGGTGGCTATATTCGATAACAGATTGGCTGAAGTTTGGCACTTCTATGAGTCTATGACCAACGAAAGTGCCACCTTTGATATTTATCTTCATATAAGTTTATCTGGTCGTTATATTTATTATTTTCATTTAGTGATCCATATATCCTTTTTTCCTCCCAGGAAACTAATAACGTTACGTATCATGAAATTGTTGATAATATTGAATGTGCATACTTTGATCAAGTTGAAAAGCTGAAAGATTTTGGATCCAATAACAAGGAAAGTGTTGCTCGACTCGTCTGGGGATTCTTCCATTATTGGGCATATTGTCATGATTATGCCAACACCGTCATATCTGTTCGGACTAAAAGTACTATCAGGTAAGATTATGATATAATGTTTGTTTATATAATTATATAGAGAGCTTTTAAATTCAGTGCAACTGTCATTAAGGAATAATAGACCAAGGATAGTTTTTTTGTTTTGGTTTTCCAAAACATGATACTGGACTGGAGTAAAGAGGTTGATGTGCGTGATTCTTTCCTAAGCCAAAAAATAGAGGTGCAGAGATGCAGACGTGCAGTTGTTGCAGCATTCTTGAATAGCTTTGAGTTGGACCTATTACAAACTGGTTAGCATCAGAAAAATCATAAGATTGTGATATTCTTGTTGGATAGCCACCTAACTTGAACCTATGACTTCAAAATTCCTGAACTTTTGTTGGGTGGTTTTTGGTTTTGCACTTCTGGAAGTATAACGCTTGGAGTAAGAGATGAATGAGCACAATTCTTAGAATATTTTTGAGCAAAAGATGCAAATCCTGTTCCACCTGCCATTTTGAGACAAGGAGAGGCCCTTTGATTTGCAGCTTTTTTGGTTACTTTGTGGAGTATTTGGCTGAGTAACAGAAATACGATAGGCATCTTGGAAGGGCATGCGTTGACAAGAGAGTTCGTTATGTTAAGAAAAGATATGCATGGGCAATTATGAGTAGTAGTAGTATACAAGTGAGGGAGTTAGAGAAGAGAGGAAATCAGTTGTCACTGTATTGTGTCTCATTGGAGATTACATTTCTGAATAGGAGTATTTTTCAGAGATGTTAAGAGGTCTTGGACCTTTTTTGTATCACCAACATGTAGTCTCTCAGTTGTCTAAAAGCAAGTTCAGTTTTTCATTTCTCTTTCTTTTTTTTTTTTAATGCTTTAGGAGATATTCTTTTTTATCACTCTTCTGCATAAAAATAGTTTCTCTTGTGCATCTAGAGCTTTGCTATGTAGAAAAACCTTCCCTCGACCTCACTATGTGAAGCCAGTGTTGTTGAGGCGCAGCCGGGCGCTCGCCTTAGGCGACAGGCGAGGCGACCTTGCTGTCTTGCGCCTCACAACCTGTCAAGGCGAGCCCCTTCAACGGGGCGCACGCCCGGCTGCGCCTTGCAGCCGCCTCGCCTATGGCGCAGGCGATCGCCTGCGACTTTCCGCAGGCACTGTTCTTGTTTTTTTTTTTTTTAATTTACTGAATCTTAACTACTTAACTTAAAGTTCAAGAAACCCTAAAAAAATCCATGCAGAGTTGTCGCTTCGTGTTTTCTTTTTATTAATAAAAACGAAAACAACTCTTCACCTTCATATTCCAATCTATCGAGAGCAGACTATCGATTTTATATGATGTTTACTATACAATTTATGCTCTATATATTATTTATTTATATATTTAATTATTGCGCCTCGCATTACTCGGGCCACGCCTTTTTGTCGCCTCTCGTCTTCGGGCGATCATAGGGCTTGTCGCCCTGAGGTGCGCCTTGCGCTTTGAAAACACTGTGTGAAGCAACTACTAAAGGTAGTGACCAACGATTATCCTTTGGTTATTCCATTGTAGGGTGCCTGTAGCCATGTCAAGTTTCAGTCAACGTGTAATTTTGTTTATTGTAGTGATTCAGTTGAATTGCCTTAAAAACCTTTCTTCTTGCAAAAGTTTTTTAATCAGTTGACCCTCTGATGATAAGGCAAGATAATTGATAATCTTCTCGGTTGACCCTCTGTAGGGGCATATGCCCCATATCCAGCGACCCCCCACTCCCAAGAAAAGTGAGGTGTTTGGTCCACTCTCTGTTTTTCTTCTCATTCCAGGGCTTGAAATGGGAAAAAGTAAAAGAAAGAAAAACCCCACAACTAAGGTCCCGTTTGATAACCATTTGGTTTTTGGTTTTTAAAAATTATGCTTGTTTTATCACAATTTGTCTTTCATCTTCTCTACAATGATTTCCATATTTCTCCATGAACCATTTGAGTTTCTAGACAAATTTCAAAAACAAAAACAAGTTTTTGAAAACTTTTTTTTTTTTTTTTTTTAGTTTTCAAAACTTAGCTTGGTTTTTGAGAACATAAGTAAAAGGTAGATAAGAAAACATAGAAACTCATAGGTAGATATAGTATTTGTAGGTTTAATTTTCAAAAACCAAAAACCAAACGGAGCCTAAACCTCTCTCTTTTCAGTTCTTTGTTTTCGTTGTGATACCCAGGCTTGAAAAGGAAAGGACTAGAGACCTGCAAAGGTAGTGCTTATAGAAACAAGAGAATTTTTAAAAGGATTGAGAGTGCTCATGGGAGGTGTGTTCTATAGCTAGGTTTCATGCCTCTCCTTGGGTTTCCACGACTGTACAAAGAGTTTTCTAATTATACTTTGATTCCTTTTCTCAATAATTAAAGCTTTTTCTTTGTAATCTTATAATCTTTTTTCAGTGGTGTTGTTCCTTTGATGAAGTCCTTTTGTAGTGAGCTCTTCTTTTTTGTGTCATCCGTTTGTATTCTTTGATTTCTGTATTCTCCATGTGTTGCTTTGCTTCATAACATTAAACTTGCAAGATATTATATTTTTCATTATTTGTCTTTCTATGACCTCTTTATGGATTGTAGAGAAGATTGAATTCTGATAAGGGATGAAGTAAAGATCTAGGGTTCTTGTCATTTAACTCTAGTTAGTTGACTTTAGTTAACTTATGTATTTAATAATTTTAATTTCAGAAC
Organism: Trichosanthes cucumerina; assembly: GCA_036507285.1. Classification (NCBI taxonomy): domain Eukaryota; kingdom Viridiplantae; phylum Streptophyta; class Magnoliopsida; order Cucurbitales; family Cucurbitaceae; genus Trichosanthes; species Trichosanthes cucumerina. The sequence continues at coordinate 70,997,307 of CM071840.1, read as the reverse complement.
TGGGCCTTTTGTGAAAGTGTTTAAATTCCTACTTTCTTTCTAGCCCAAAATTATAAATTCTGGCTTCTTATAATTTGGGGAGTATGCAGATTGATATGAGGCTCTTCATCTCATTGTTTTCTTTTGTATTACCTACACTAAGTTCTTATCACTGTTTCATAATATAATTACAGTTGATATCAGTGTACCTTAATTTGTCAACTCAATGTGCAGCAAGAGAGCAAAAGATTGGACTAGGAGGATCGGCAAGGATCGTCATTTGATATGTATAGAGGACCCGTTCGAGACGTCTCATGACCTAGGTCGAGTTGTCGATAAGTACAGTATCAAAGTTTTGAGAGAAGAATTTGAACGTGCTGCTACCATTCTACAAACCTATCCAAACCCATGCGACAAGCTCTTCGAACCCTTCGTCCCGAGCTAGTCACTTTTTGTTTTTCATTATCATAAAAATGCAATTATTATGTTCATAGCTAATCAGGTTGTAAAATTGCTTGCTATGGTCTTTTTTCTTATTTATGTTTCAAGTGTGCTTGGGTTTTGTAAAAAGATCCTTTGGTGGTCTGTATATCATCTAGAATTTTGATTTTGCCAGTTCATAATCTTTCTACCATTGGAAGTTATTGTAGAAATTCTTTTTTCTTTATCATCAGTCTTTTTTATGTAATGTTAGAAAATCCTTCCTAATTTCAATCGGAAGAGATGATGCTTTTATTTTTTTGTTCTGTTTGTTTTACTCTTGAAATTTATTTTGGCATGTTTTTATTAAAATGCATTATAAATATATGCGGGGGGAAATCAATTCTCTTTGTATCCACTTTTATCTTAAACTTATAATTTTATCAAATTACATTCCCAATCTTTCTTGGGGATGCAAAATCAAATTACATTTCAAGCTGGAACCTTAAACTTTAAAAAGTGCTGCAATTTTTATCTTTTGATAATTTTTTTTGTTTGAAATATCATTTAAAAATGTCTCTCATATGCATTTAATGGACTATAGGTACGAAAATGATAATATTTTAGAGAAAATGATGTTAGAGCTAATTTTTGTTTAAATTTGTGAATTTTGGCAAGATTGTTCAATGTTTAATTTGTATAGTGAGTTTAAGGAGGGTTTTAAATTGCTTTTTGTTAAAATTAGTGGGCGAATTAGTGGAAATTGACTCTAGAAATTGCTACAACTATTCAAGTTTAGTGTCTAGTTTGATGAAATTGAAAGTCTGATGGAAATTGATGTAACTTGATAAATTTAAGGGTAAAATATTGATTTTTTCCCTCTAAATATGTTTTAAATTAGCTGTACCTCAAACAGAATTTTCAAATTTTTATTAAAAGTTCCAGAGAACAAAATATTAGAAATCATTATAGAAAGCAAGGGCGAAAAACATGTTACAGTTTTTTTTTCTTCTTTTTAAAAAATGAAAAACAAAATTAACAAAATGATGATAATAATAATAATAGAGGAGCAATTATAATGGGCTTGGGCTCATGAATCGATTTAAATATTGAAAGATTGAGGGGCAAGAAGAGAAATGTGTAAATTTAACCAACCCAAATTTGAAAATGTCTAAAGAAAGTTTCATTTTGGAAAAATGGTTAAAATAGTTTTTCTCTAAAATATACTATAAGTATTGGGATAAAAATACCCTTATTAGAGATGTACAGGTTTATAGTACCTAAAATTGTACCTAACAAAATTGAGTGTATTTAAGAGAAAAATGTATAGATTTTTTTTCCTAAAGTCAAGAAACTATTAGAACTCAATAAATAAGTTAAACAAAGGTCTAAATTAACAATAAAGATAAATGCTCATATCTCACCTGCTATGCATGTATTTTACGATCTAGGCATCTACAAATGAATAAAATTATAGTAAATAATGCTAGTTTCCCAAAATGTAAATTAATTCATTCATATCAAGTCACCTCACTCACTAGCTTATTATTTAATTCAAAATATCAAGTCACCGAAACCATAGAAGACGTAACAAACAATTAAAAGTGGTTAAAATGTGTGTATATAACCGTAATGATCCTTACTGCAAAAGGTATTGAAGCAACTAGCAAATGAACGAAAATAATACTAACCTAATAATTATTAATAAACATCCCACCAACCCATTTGTATATATCAATATATACATTGATTTTAGCATTTTAAAATGATGGGTATATACCTGAATTTTTTGCAATTAAATTGACTGCAAACCCAGAAAAGAGAGCATATGACTGTTCTGATGACCCTCAAATACAGTTTACAACCTTCTCTCCTCCTCCATGCTCTGTTTTATTGTAAGAGTATACAACCTTCTTCAGATCATCCTTACACCACGAAATTTCACCCCCTTGTGTTAGGGCGACAATACTTCTAGGGTCAACGAACTTGAACTCTTTCATCTGGTTTTTTCAACCCTCCACTCATGTTATAGCCTCACCTCCATAACTAGACAACAATCATAGTACATACCCCTATATACCCCTGCAAGCATCCAAGCTACAACCCCTATCCTCAATAAGTCCTATAATATTATCAACAACTTATTATCCCAATTCCTAACAAGTAAGAGACTTGAAATCTTGTTGGTGACATCAAGCTTAATCTGGGTTGCAATAGATTTAAAGAGTTCAGAAAGAGTTGAAACATCTCTGACTACCACTGAGATTGATTTGTAATCTTTGTAACCATCTTTCTTATCCCAAACACCATCAAACTAGATAGGAATGTTGTGGGAAGACATTTTTTATGGATACAACTCTGCAGACGTGTAAACCAAAGGTAGAATGTAAGGATTTCTTTTGAAATGTGGACGGTGAGACCTCTTGCAACCTCCATAGAGAAAATGGATAACCCCATGGAAGACGTTCGACCCCACGCCCATAGAATTTGGTCAATCCAAACTGTTACTAAAAGTTAAGAAAAGTTGATTATATAAAATCTTGGGATTGACTTTAGTTAAGAGTAGATACACATATACACCCGAGATAAAATGGGTATAATGTTTTCTTCACACTCCCCTATAAAATAGGTAGACAAAATTCCAATTATGAAACATTTTTATCCATTTTTCATATTAAACTTTATTTTTAGACATTACTTATAATTTCCCAAAGCTTTATCTTCATTTTGCTACGTACAAAACACTTTTTGCAATTTTGTTTTTTTTTCTTATGAAACTTGCTTCCCACGAGCATGTTTATAATGTTTTTAATGTCAAAGAGTTTGAACTTCCTTAATCATGATGATAATGTCTTCTCCCAAAAAGGACTGTTTCTTTCTCAAATTAAAAAAATATAAATACTCTTTAAAAAAATCATTTAAGCTACATTTTTTTAAAGACAATATACTTCCTCCTTTCTACTCTCTCTTATATAAAAAAAATAAAAAATAAAAAGGAGAGTAGTGGATGAAATCATAAGAACAAATAAGCCACCCATTTGTTAGAACAAAATATATATATCTTTTTATATATATATATATATTTTCATATTTTTACAATGGTATGCATGTTTTTTTTAGTACATCAACAATTGGAGTTTGAGGGATTCAAATTCATGGCCTTTCTTGATGCGTGAGTATATTAATCTTTAATTGAAATTTATGTTCTTGTTAGCATGATATGCATGCCTCAATTTAACGACTTTATCATGCCATCTTTATATTTTTTTAATATTTATTTGGAATCATATTATAAAATACTTGTCAATTTTATCGTGAAACAAACATGCATAAAGCAATTTGCAACATAGATAAAAAGTATGTGAATACTCTAGAATTATGAAGGCCTCATTTTATTAGTGTATGATTTGTGTTTTGTTTCAATTTGATCCCTATATATTTTTTTTTATAAATCATCATCGAAACGTTTATAATGTTAATAGATGTTGACAATTTTTAAAAAGATGGTGAGAGGAGTTGACATCAAAACAAATGTTACGTAACAAAATTTTTAATATTTAATAATATTAGATATTTTTTTTAGATTTAAACAAAAAATCAAACTGAAATCATGAGAACCAAATATATATTAAACATCAATTAAAATAGTAATTTAGAAAAAAACTATAGAATCCTAAAACGCCTTTTTTTTAAACACTAAAACACCTCTTTTATTGTTTACTTGAGCTTGATAAATAATCAATAATTAAATCTCTACGTCACATATGTGACGTTATACTCCAAAAAAATCCATGGATTAAATAGGTATTTATTTTAGGTGGCTATGCTTGAGTGGTTGGGTTATTTAATTAATTATTTATTTTTTCAAAGGAACCAGTTTTCTTAGGCTAATTTATTTTTCACTCGTTAGTACATCAACAAATTGGAGGTGGAGGATTCAAACTGGTGAAAGAGGATTTTTTCTTAAAAAAAAAAAACAAAAACAAAAGCAAAGCAAAAAAAATTAATGAAGGATGACTTTTCTTCTTGTATTTTCAAAAGTATAAAATAGCAACCAATTTAGATTTTTAACCCTTGTACAAACTCCAATTTTTTTTTTAAAAAAATATTATTTCTTGTAAATTTAAATGTATGAGTAAATTGTGGTCCCTGTACTACATAAAAAATTTTAATAGGCCAATTTGTATTACTAATAATAGAAAAGATTCCTTACAAGTGGAGGTAGGCAGGTTCTTAATTGGAATCATTTTCAATCGTAGACGTAACTTTTTCATCTCTAAATTTTGATGTTGAATTGTGGAGCCCATATCTATTATAGAAATTGCTTGTTTCATGATACGTGGACACCACAATAGTATGGTCCTAGTGCATCGATGTGATCGTAGTAAAGAAAATTTATTCAAGAAAGGGTAGGTACAACAACATTAGAGACATGGCCACATTTTTCATTTTAGTAGTTCATTGGTACTACTATATGAGTTCTTATTTTGTTTCGAGGATTGCGCAATTTAGTAGAAAATTGTATGAAAGACTTCTTTTCACGCATATTGATGTGATTTGACCAATGCATGTTCTGAAATTAATGACATATGACCCTTTTTATAATGTGAATTGCGTCCAAATGACCGTAGAGGCATCATACTCTGATTCTAGATGTCTTGCTCATGATAGTAATGAAGTTGTCAAAATTCTGGAGAAAAAAAAATAATAAAAATTACACTATAGGTCTCGCTCTATCTCTGCTACTCTAGCTTTTCTCTGACTTTTTTCCTTGTCCTTTTTTCTTTATATTTTCGGCCACTCATTTGAGCGAGAGCGAAAGCGAGACAACGAGAGCGAGAGTGTTTCCGCGTACGAGAGCGTGTGAACAAGAAAGACCCGTTCATATTACCCTTATGAGTAATTTTGCACGCATTGCCACGCCAGAAATGAGTCATATTTCATTATTTTGAAATGTCAGGTCAAATGCTATTAATGCGCGGGAAAACGGGTTATCCGTACGAAAACCCTGCAATTTAGACCAATAATTTTCTTTAGGTATTTCTAAGTGTTCTGAGAGATTAAAGAAAGTCGAACTAACTCAAGGGTAATTAGTATGTATCGTCCACTAAAAGATCAGATGTTCGAATCCTGTACTTTCAAATGTTGTTGAATTTAAACAAAACAACAAAAACAATAATAATAATAATAAAAAGAAAAGAAAAGAAAATAGTGAAAAAAATCACTATTGAGTCATCATAATCTTCTTGTAACATTAATCTATTCATCATATTGGATTTTATGGCTTTAGTAAAAGTAGAAAAGTTAGATGTAGCCTATTAAAAAATGGTGAACCAATTTAAATATATATCTCTATTCATTTTTAGAATTTGCAGCCCTAGTGTTTCTTGAACCTTGTTTGTTTTACTGGTATTCTTGAATATGGTCTTAGATTTTGTTTTATTCTTTTAAACAAATGAATTAGTTTTTTTTATTGATTTCATTTAAATTGTGACCTAAGCTTTTTCTTTCATGGTACATTAGGACCTGTTTGGTGAAAAATCTGGATTCTATTTTCTATTTTTGGGTTCACTGAATTTTAGTGAATATGCATTTGGCAAATATGTTTTCGAATTTTTTTTTGGATTATGTGATCCAAATAGTGAAAATTCTAAAAATAACATTTTTATGTTTTCATTGTATTGAGATTTTGAATTTGAAGTTTTAAAATGCAGAATTATATTAAAAAGATAAAACTTTAATAAATATATGTAAATTGAAATATGTATAATATAATATATTGTAATGATATTGTAAAATAACAATTATACAAAATTTATAACCAAAAAAATATGTTCATAAATTAATTAATAATAGTTTATATTCAATCTAATATTTTGTTTTGTAACTGCAACTAGTTTCATGGTCTATAAATATATTATAGAACACATTTTGAACCATTATTTAAATTTGGAATCAAATCTCTAAATTTGCTACCAAACACATATTTGAAAACATAAAATATAACTCAGTTTTCATTGAATCACATATTTTCAAAATTCTGTTTTCAGATTGCGTACCAAACATATTCTTAATTTTTAAACTCACATTTATTTGTATAAACAAAGTTATTGGGATGTTTTTCTAGGTCAAGTAAATTAAAGGCATATTATTCAATCTAATCCTAATCTTTTCCTTGTTTTTCTCTCCATTTAACTTTCTCTAGTTCATAGGTTGATTCATGATTAGCAAAACTCAATGACCAAAATTTCTCAAAACAAAAATTTAACTCTTTGGTCAACATCATACAAATAGTTCATTATGGTGAATTGATACAACTTTTAATTATGACAGAAAAAAGTGATTTTAACTAATTAAAAATATTTTTCAAAATTTTCATGATGTTTTTCATTACATACCTAAAATTAATTTTGAAATTTCCGACTATATTAAATTTCGAAAATTCACATAATTATTGATTAAGTCAATCTAAAACGTAACTAACTTTAAATTTTGAGTCCTCTATGTTAATTACTCGACCCTAAAATGAAAATTATGAGAAGTACTTTTTCTTTGAAAAAAAAATAAATAAAAGGTATGAAAAGTTAGAGAAAAGAGAGGTAAAGAGTGAAAATTATTGTGAGAAATTAGAGAGAGAGAGAGTGAAAATTATGAAGTGTCATTTTCCATAATATTAAATGCTATCTTGTCTTTGTCTTTTACGCGCGACCAAATTTATGGTCTCGAATTGTTTCATCCATAACCTTCAATTGTGAAAAACGTGCCTTAAATTCTTTCTTTCTTTCTTTTTTTTTTTCCCCCTAAAATCAAACCAACCAATATTTTTGTTTTAAAATTTCCCAATGTTTTAAATTTAAAACTGGTTAATAAGCAACCATTTTAATAACTATTTGATTTTTTAATTTTAGAAATTAGACTTATTTTTCAACAATTTTTTTTCAGGTTCTCTACAATAGTTTCATCTATCTTGAGGTCCCATTTAAATTTCTAGTCAAATTTCAAAAAACAAACCCAAGTTTTTTAAAACTATTTTTTTTTAATTTTCAAAACTTAGCTTGGTTTTGAAAACATAAGTATAAAGTAGATAAGAAAACATGAAATTTCATTGGTAAAGTAGTATTTTTAGGCTTAATTTTCAAAAATAAAAAACAAAAAACCAAATAGTTATCAAATGTGACCTAAACAATTTGTTCTTCGTTTTACATTTTCACTTTTTTAACATACTTTAAATTTCACACAATGATTTACAACTATATGTCAGAGGACTATGGAAGAATAATTTTGAACACATTGATATAATTGATATTAATATATATTTTGATATTAAATTTTAATAAATTTCTTACACTTTCATTTTGTGTCTAAACTCTTTTAAATTCTGGAACTTTAAGAATAGTCTAATAACTCAGAGGTCTACTAGACATTAAATTGAAAACTTCAAAACTTATTAAATACAAAATTGAAAGTTTAAAGCCCAATTAGATTTTTCTTAAAATACTCGAGCCTATTATGATAAATTGAATTCATACTTTAATTAAGTTTATTAAAAAATATATTTTCTACATAAATATATAATCAAATTTGAAATAATAATTAGATTTTTGCTCCACTTCATAAGAATTATAAATTAGTCCTCTTTTTTTTAATTAAAAAAAACGTTACTAAAATTCAAAAATATTTTTATATTTGACTTCAAGAAAAGAAAAATCAAATTTTTTCAAGATGAGGTTGAAAAACAATTGTAATATTATAACTTTGTTATTATTTTATATTTATAGACAATATGAATAAATCTAAATTATTTTAAAAATTATGGCCTACGACGTAAATTTACAAAACATTAAAGTATAATTTATTTGCATCAAATAGAAAAAATGTTTATATATTGTTGTGGGTGAAATTGAACCAAGAAGATAAATCTAAATTACAAAAAAATTTATATTAACTTTTTTAAATCTTATTCCTAGATAGAAAGGGAAATCAGTTTAAATCCTTATTTGAAAAGGAAAAGGAAAGTCAAATATCCGATAAATAGATCATTATGACTCAAACACATGGAGTTCAACTGAACATTCATCCTCAAAACTCTAGTTTATTACATTCAAATTCTCCTTACTAACTTAAACATCGGAGCTGGTGTGACAAATGTCACATCAGTCCTAACTTTTTCTCTTTTGCAGGTCACCTTTTCTCCCAAATTACAAATTTAGTCACGTGAAGGTCAGGTGAGATTTCTCTTGGTCAGATTTTGGCAACAACATATATTATTTGGAATAAAAAATTAATATATATTTATATTTATATTTTGCAAACAAATATTAGATTTGAAAAAAAAAAAAACAAAAAAAAGAGAAATGGCTGGTAAAACAAGCTTGAGTTATAAAAACATAAAACAAAATATGCTTTCTATGGTAAACAACACATGTAAATGCCCATTTCACATGCCCCTTTGATATCCATGCAATGTGGAAAATTATCTCTAGCTAAAGTGTCCAACAAAGGCCATAGATTGGTGTTCAAATAGACCATATCATGCTCTCCAAATTACCTATAAATAGTGGTTTATGGTGGATAAATAAAAAGTACAATCGGTGAAGAAAACTCTCCAATATTCTCTCTTCTCTCCTACTTTCTCTCTATTTTATTTTTTATTTATTTTGTCATATAATCCCACTATCTTTTCTTTTCTTATATTATATTATATATATATATCATTTCCATTCTCCTTTTATTATATTATATTATTATATATATCTTATTATTATTATTATATGTTTTGGTAAAATTTTGGTGCCCGATTTTGCCTCTCAATTTCACAATACGTTATCAACACGAGCCTCTGTCATTTTTCCTGCTAAAGGTAGGTCCTCCGGGTAAGCCATTTTTTTTTGTTATTTTTCATGTTTGATTTATATTAATTTTCTAATATAAATGTAATGTCTTTTGATAGCGTTACTATGACAAATCTTGCACAATTAGAATTCACGACCCTTGACATTAATGGTAATAATTATTTGTCATGGGTGCTTGATGCTGAGATACATTTGGATGCTATGAACCTTGGAGAGACCATTAAAGAAGGGAATAAGACATCCAGTCAAGAAAAGGCTAAGACCATGATGTTCATTCGTCATCATCTCCACGAGGGATTGAAAATGAAATATCTAACAATAAAAGATCCCTACTTCCTGTAGAAGAGCTTGAAATAAAGGTATGATCATAAAAAAAATTGTTATTCTTCCAAAAGCTCGTTATGATTGGATGCACCTGAGGTTGCAAGATTTTAAATCAGTAAGTGAGTACAACTCCGCATTATTCAAAATTAGTTCGAAATTGAAATTATGTGGAGAAACCATTACTGATGTGGATATGTTAGAGAAGACATTTTCTACCTTTCATGTCTCGAATATGCTCATGCAACATCAATATCGAGAGAAAAACTTTAAAAAGTATTCAGAACTGATTTCATGTCTTCTCGTGGCTGAATAAAATAACGAGCTATTAATGAAAAATCATTAATCTCGGCCAACTGGAGCAACACCATTCCCTGAAGTGAATGTGGTAAATTTTAACAATCGTGGTCGAGGTCGTGACCGCGGTAGAGGAAGAAATAATTATTTTCGTGGTGGGCATTATAATAATCCAAATTTCAAGAAACCCACACGAACTAATGATCATAAAGGAAAAACTCCACAAAATAAGAATTCAATAGGTGATGAAAATAAATGTTTTCGATGTGGAATGACTGGACATTAGTCACGTATTTGTCGTACATCCAATCATTTAGTCAATCTCTATCAAGCTTTCTTGAAGAAAAAAAAGGAAAAAAGTGGAAGCAAATCTTGCTTATCAAGATAATGATATATTGGACCCATCTAATATGACAAATTTGGATGTGACAGACTTTTTTGCATCTCCTGAAGAGAAGATTGAAGCAATTGATGGATTAGCAAGTGATTCTTTTGATTTTAAGAATGTCTAGTACTAATGTTTATTTTTATATTCTTTTAGCTTTAAATTTTTTGTATGATGTATCTTTTATTGTAATTATTTTTTTGTTTAATGAAGAAATATGGACAGTTTTCATATGTTGAATGATTAAAAAATGAGCAATGAAGATCTATGTCTGGCAGACTGCGCAACTACGCACACAATACTTATAAATAGAAAATATTTTTCTAAATTGACAATGTCGGAAGCAAAAGTCAATACTATATCAGGTTCTGCAGATTTGATTGAAGGTTTTGGAAAACAAAGTTTTATCTTGCCTAGAGGAACAAAATTTTTAACTAATAATGTTTTGTTCTCTATCAAATCAAAGAAAAATTTATTGAGTTTCAAAGATATACATAACAATGGTTATCATGTTGAAATTGATCGTAAAAATAATATAGAGTGACTCTATATCACATCTATTGTTTCACATGAAAAACATATATTAGAAACATTGTCTGCTTTTCTTCTGGATTATATTATACTCATATATGAGTAATCGAAAGTTATCCAACAATGAACCAGAAGTTCATGAATCCAGAAATATTCAGTGTTTGACATGATCGATTAGGCCATCTGGGATCAATAATGATGAGAAAAATTATTGATAATTCACATGAACATCATTTAAAGAACCAGAAGATTCTTCAATCCAATGAGTTGTCATTGTAGGGAATTGAATCCCCTATGGAAGTGAATGATCGCCTTTGCTCTCAATTGTGTAACTTAGAAATACTCAAAAACAGAAAATCTAAGCTAAGCATGCATCTTGAAAGCATAAAATGATTAGTAATTTACCTTTGAAGATCGATTCTTCAAGTTGTTCCTCGTCGTCTATGAACTCCTCTTCTCTATGATCAAATCCTCGAACACTGCCAAAAGACCTTCTCAGTTGTTCTCTAGGAGAGGGAGAGAGGTTGGATCTTCTTTTGGATTAGGGATGTTTGTAGAGAGATTTGGAGAGAACTCTTGTGTTTGCCTAAGATGCAAAACCACACAAATGGTTCAAGTGTCTCAAAATGCATCCAAAAGGATGGTTTTATAGGCAATGAGGGTGGAGACAAATTCTCCAACCATTTTGCCACTAACTCCACATATTATGCATAAATGCATAATATAAGGTGTCAAACACCTTATTATATGAATCATATTCACATAATGTGGAGAAATTGAATTTAATTAAATCCAATTTCATCTCTCCCAAAATTCTACCATAAGTTATGTCTTAATTCCATAATTAGACACAATTAAGTTCAATATATCATATTCACATTGAACTATATATTATATCAATCATATCATATATAATTGATATAATCCCTAAATTGACCTTGAACATTTCAAATTCATTCCAAAATTTTATACCCTCTATTAATTCCATGTTGAGTCAACCGAGGGACCTAATGGACCTATAGATCATGAGCTCCAATGATACGAGATTGACCAATCAAACTCATTGATCCCGTCAATCAACATTCGTTAACTACGAGTCACTCCACTAAAAACTCGTAGTTACACTCTCCTCACTGTAGGACAAGTTGTGCCCATTGATTTAACCAATGCCCGTGAATCAACCTTTCACAGGTCGTTCGTAGTCGCAGTTGGATCAAATTACCGTTTTACCCCTGTGACTACTTCTTGCACCTTAAGGATCACTGATCCTCTAATGAACAACAAGTTTATGGTCCGACCATAAACATTATCCCTCTCGGGCCAACAAGAGGGAGGGGCCCCGTTGTTCAAGACCTGGATTCAACTCTTAAGGGAACAACCTATCTAGTTACCCTAGTTCGAGAACGAGTGAATTTCTTCTTGCGGAGTTGAGTCCCCAACTCCCTACGGGGTTTCATCCCTGGGAAGGTAGGCATATTGAGTCGACGACTCTGGTCACTCTCACCCGTACTAGTCAAAGTATAATCCCCCGCAGACAGAAGTTCACAACCCACTCAGGATTCAGGTTGAGTCACTATTGGTCATCGTTTGAATTATTAACCCTAACCTATCTACGGTGTTACTAGATTGGTCTAACAATTCTCGGTCCAGTCTTGTACAAACTCTTTGCACAGGATGCCCCCACTCACATGTCAACTACATGAACGAGCTAGATCACCTCGTTTGTATCAAATACGAAGTGAGTTGCATCCATAGTGTTAGCAGGATGAGGTTCCCAACCTAATCCATCTACTATAGACCACAAAATTGAACTTGATCCTAGATATGTGTCAAGTACACAGTTCAAAGTTGTCTAAATGTGACCCTGGAGTTTCATTTATTGGATTTAAGTTTGTAATTGCGAGAATACAAGTTTGAAGGAAAAATAACAACTTTATTCATTTCCTCAAATAATTACAAATACACGAGTTTAGAGCATAAATCCCAACAGTCATGTGATGCTTGATCTCAAGGGAAATTAATTATTAGACCATCACCAGCTAAAGTGGGGATTGAATCACTTGCATTTTTAAAACGAATTCAAAGTGATATATGTGGACCTATTAACCCACCAAGTGGGTTGTTGATGCCGGAATTTGGATGGGCAGATCAACGGTGAATTTGTGTTGCCAGGACAACGATCTCCTGCAAAACAGGTAGCTAACACCGGTGTGGCGCTCTGCCACACGCATTCCGACGCTCAAGTTAGAAAGGATAATCTCTCACAAAATAAGTCTCAAGCTAGAACACAGGCCAAATGATTGCTTACCTCCTTCCAACTTGCAACGTTGAATATATAATCTGTGTGACTCGTAACGGTTGATAGAGGTTTATGACCACTAACTCGTCATGATTATTTAGCTCATAATTACAACCGTTACACGACGGAGAACGTTAAGCAATGACTCATCTTTTGTCTCCCCCAACCGTTACGGAGTGTCAAAGGACTGCACTTGTTTGGTCTCCTTCCTCGTCTCCCTCCTTAAGTCAGGCCGACACCATACGTTCATGAAAGAGTCTAGATTAAGAAAACGGAAGCAATTTTGGATCTTGAACACCCTAAGTTGATCAATTTTGTAAAATAAAAACATGCTCAAAGCTGGAAAAACAGAGGGATAGAAAGCTCAACTTTGAAGATCAAATTCTCTTCACCCGGTTGATGGTTTTCAAAGACGAACACTTCCGTGGACAACCGTTAGAGTCTTCCCTACTACCCTCGGGCCTTAGAACGGATTGTGGGATCCTAGATTGAGAGAATTTGGAAGAAAAGACCTCAAAGGTCACTAATTCGGGAATATTAAATTTTCTGTGTGATTCTCTCTAAACACCCCAAATCACCATTATATAAAGCTTCAAAAAGCTTCAATGGAGTGACAACTCAAGGGTGATGAGGATGTTTTGAGATGGAGGTGGCCAATTTTGGTGAATTTTGAAGATGAGTAAGATTGGGCAAGTTGGCAACTTGTTTTTCATGAAAATCATGAAAATCCTCATTTTACATTTAATTTTAATTCAAAAATAATATTAAATTGATTTTTAATTAAAATTAATATAATTAATTAAATAATTAAAAATTAATTTAATTAATTAATTTTTAATTTAATTTAATATCAAATATTAAATTAAATAAATTGCCCGATCTAGATCGATTTTTTTAACATGAATCCTTATTCATGCTATAAACCGATCCCAATATTTAAATCATATTTAAATATATCCACCTCTTATTAATCATAGTTTAATTCGAATTAAGCTATGATTCGTTAAATATATCACATATAAATAACGCTTTCTCCCAAACTTGAATTTGAACAATTCAAATTCATTTCTCTCAAAAAGTAATAAGGCTAAGTCCGAGAGCTAGTAAGGAGGACCTAATGAACCTACGATCATCATGAGCTTGTGTCTGAGATTAACCACCAAACTCTTTTAGCCTAGCTAATCAACATTCGTTAACCACCGGACATTCCACTAAAGCCCGGTGGTTTGCACTCTCCTCATTTGTAGATATATTTATGTCCACTCGATATAACCATGATTAGTAAGTCGATCCTTCACGGGTCATTCGTAATTACAATGGGGGTCAAAATTACCGTTTTACCCACTGTAATTACCTCTTCTTGTTCCTTAAGTTCCACTCGATCCTCTAATGAACAATTGGTTTGTGGTCCAACCAAAGAAACCAAATCCTCTCGAGCCAATGAGAGGGATGGGTCCATTGTTCAAGACCCTGAGTCGATGCCAAGGAACAACCTTTCTACTAATCCCTAAAGCGGGTAGAATGAATTCCATCTTGCCGAACTATGTTCCCACTATCTACCCGGTTTTATCCTTGAAATGGCGAGGCTTATTGAGTCGGCACTCTCGAGCCACTCTCACCCATGTAAATCTAAGGATAATTCGAATAAACAGAGTCCATAGAACGCTCGAGATTAAGATCGAGTTACCTAGGTCATCGGATGAATATAGTCGATTAAGGCGATGAACGAGTTATAAAGTCTAAGTGACTATTGCATGCGAATCGATCTTATGCAAACTCATTGCATAGGGCGCCCCCACTCACATGTCTCCACATGAGCGATTAAGGATCACATCGTTTGTTCTCTACAAAGTGGGTCGCGTCCATAGTGTCCCGGGATAAAGTCCCCAACCCTATCCTTATACTATAGATCGTTACAAGTATAACTTGAACTTGATCCACTTTTATGTCACACATAAAGTTCAAGTATTCATCCTATAGCCAAGGGTTCTTTATTTGATTAAGGTTACACAATACACAATAGTCAATAACACTTTTACTGAATAAATTTCAATAACAACTTTATTGTGATATAGAATATTCATTCAGTTTACAAAACCACGAGTTTTAGGACATAAAACCCAACAGTTCAGCCGACACAGGCTCGGGACCGTCCCGCGGGGGTCCGCTCATTGAGGCGACTCACCTTGGTTCGGGGCGGACCCCTTGGGGTCTGCTTCTCGAACCGGGCCGTCGTCATAGGGTCGGCCCACCTCACCTCGGGTCGACCCCATGGGGTCGACCCTTAGGGGATCGGGGCAGACCTAGGATCGGCCAGGGGTCCGCCCCGAGCCGGTTTGGCTGGGGCCGACCCCATGGAGTCGGCCTACCTCGATTCGGGGAGGACCCCTTAGGGTCCGCTTCCCGAAACGAGCCGACCCCATTTCGCCTCGGGGTGGATCGATATCTGTATGGAGACATGCTATTTTGCATGTTGCATCGCTAGTACGCATTAGGTCAGTAGCTTATAATAAGTACTCTCTAATGCAATTGGCTTATGGCTAGCAGCCAAATATTTACCATTTAAGAATTTTGGATGTGCAGTATATGTTCCAATTGCTCCACCATAACGTATTAAGATGGGTCCTCAAAGGAGGTTAGGAATATATGTTGGATTTGATTCCCCATCTATTATTAAATATCTTGAACCCCTGACGGGTGATGTATTTACTGCACGATTTGTTGATTGTCATTTTAATGAGACAAATTTTCCAACATTAGGGGGAGAGATTAAGAAGTTGGAAAAAGAAATGACATGGAATTCCTTCTTTTTTTTCTTTTTTTTATAAATTATTATCGATCAGTAATAATATAATAATGTTATCGTTATCATCTCATTTAGATTATCGTATAGATCAATGTGAACTTAAAGTTTAAAAGATAATTCATTTGCAAAATATAGCAAATCAATTACCAAATGCATTCACAGATGCTAAAAAAGGGACTAGATCATATATACTGGCTGCAAATGCTCCATCAAAAATTGATATCTCAATAATGAGTCTGGAGCATGCCAGAAGCGTGGTAGACCATGATGGAGATCCGATCTCCTTGATCAACGGAAACGTGATTTGAAATCGATTTTGTTTGTTTGTTTTTGGTTAAACACAAATACCAGTACATTGTGTAAAACACAAAGATAAGAATTTTATTCTAATCTAATTAGGCATGAAAATTAATCATGCAAACATGTTGTAAAAGCTTAAACTAAAAGTAAGAAATTACCTTTGTAGTTTCGAATTTCCACAACAACTCCTTGCTCCCTTTTTAACAGCAACACAGGAACTGAAAAATTTCTTCTCTGTTTTCTCCAACAGGACAACACCACTAGTGAGAACCTCATATTCTTTGGATTCTACTTACATCAACCTTTTGTGGGAAGGGATCCAACAATTGAAAAGAAGGATAAGGAAATTAGAGAGAGAGAAAAGTTTTAGCAATTCTTTAATTGAACACAATCAATCGATCAACCATTAAGCTTCTGTCCAACCAGTAGTTAATGAGAGAGAAGAGCTTCCCCACTCCCTATCGATAGGGAGTGAGGTGGGTAGTGGGGAACGTGTCCTCTTGACACGTTCCAAATAAATAAATAATTAATTATTAAAATAATTAAATCAAATTTAATTAATTAATTATATTTAATTAATATTTAAATATCATATATTAAGATCAAATTATATTTAATTTATATCTCCTCTAACCTATAGTTTTAATGCACATCTCATGCACATTAAATTTTATCTTATAGTTTTTAGATATGAATCACATTCACATCTAAATTAATATTTGAACTCTTTCAAATATTTAATTCTCTCATACAATTTAATATAAATCATATTCACATTAAATTTATAATATATAGTTCCAAAACTTTATATTATATCGTATCTATATACATTAAATTTATTCCCTAATGGATTTGAACATTTCAAATTCAAACGATCTAAAAACCCTTTACGAGCTAGAAGGTAGACCTAATGGACTTACAGATCAAAAGCTCCAACGATACGAGATTACTCGGTTAATCTCATTAACCTCCTAATCAACATTCGTTAACTGCGGGAACACTCCACTAAAGTCCCGCAGCTGCACTCTTCTCACTGCAGTTATATTTCTGTGTCCACGGATATTGACCAATAACAACAAATCAATCCTTCACGAATGTTCGTAACACCAACTGGGTCAAATTATCATTTTACCCTTGGGTTACATCTTGTACCTTAAGTACTAGTGCTCCTCTAATAAACAATTTGTTTGTGGTCCTACCAACAAACAGAAGTCCCTCTCGGGACAATGAGAGGGTCAAGCCTTTTGTTCAAGTCTCGGAGACACCACTTAAGGGAACATTCATCTACTTACCCTAGTTGTCGGGAAGGAGTGAATTCCATCTTGCTAAGTTAAGTCCCCAGCCGCTCACTCGGTCTTGTCCCCCCCCGAAGGTAGACATATTGAGTCGTGAATCAGCCACTCTCACCCATACTAATCAAAGGACAATCCTTCGCGAACAGGAGTTCGTAACCTGCTCAGGATTGAGATCAAGTTGCCTAGGTCATCATAGTGAAATAGAAACCTAGCTAGTCAACGGATTTATATCTAGTGGTTACTATTTCACGGTCCGGTCTTATGTAATCTCATTATATAGGATATCCCCACTCACATTTCATCTACACAAACACGTTAGGATCACAATGTTTGTATCATATACAAAGTGGGCCACATCCATAGTTTTACCAGGGTAAGGTACCCAAACCTTATCCCTTTACTATAAACCCTTAAGGCTGTATCTCGAACCGAGATCCTTTATATTTACACTACATTCAGTTCAAGATACATTTTACAACCTTGGATGTTTAGTTTATTGGATTTAGGGTTAAAACAAGGGCAATATAGTAAATAACGAACAATAACTCTTTATTGAAATAATAACACTTTATTACAATAATTATAACAAAAATACAAACTACGAGTTTTAGGGCACAAACCCCAACAAACTCCCACTTGAACTAAAACTCTAGTGGGGTACATCATAATCTAAAACAGTGGTTACATAGATAAATACAATAAACTAGGGCATCCAAATACCGATTAAATATCTCCCACTTGCCCTAGATTAGCCTATGTACATATCTCGTAGACCTAGACTTTCCAGATAACCCTCGAACACTTTAGCCGTGAGAGTCTTTGTAAACGGATCAACAATGTTGTGCTCCGAAGCGATCTTCGTGACTTTCACATCTCCTTGTTGCACTATTTCTCGTATCAGGTGATACTTCCTCTCGATGTGCATGCCTCGCTTATGGCTGCGAGGTTCATTCGAATTGGCTACCGCACCACTGTTGTCACAGTATAAGGTGATGGGAAATTCCATATTTGGAACAACTTCCAAATCAGTAAGGAATTTTCTTAGCCAAACAACCTCTTTAGTTGCTTCACAAGCAGCAACATACTCAACCTCCATCGTGGAGTTAGCGATGCATCCCTGCTTGATGCTTCGCCATATTATAGCTCCCCCGTTAAGGGTGAAAACTGATCCCGATGTGGATTTACTAGAATCCTTATCGGTCTGAAAATCAGAATAAGTGTATCCAGTAAGGATCAAATCCTTAGTCCCATACACAAGCGTATAGTCTCTCGTTCTCCCAAGATACTTGAGGATATTTTTAACTACGATCCAATGGTCAAACCCTGGATTGGAATGGTACTTACTAACTATTCTCACTGCATAACAAATATCTGGCCTCGTGCATAACATAACATACATTAAGCTACCTACTGCAGAGGCATAGTGAATACGTCTCATATCTTCAACCTCTTGAAGTGTCTTAGGACACTGTTCTTTAGACAGATGAACTCCATGCCTGAAGGGTAATAAGCCCCTCTTTGAATTCTGCATCGAATATCAGACCAACATTTTGTCGATATAAGATGCTTGAGATAGAGCTAGCGTTCTGTTTTTCCTGAAAATTTGAATCCCAAGAACATACTGAGCCTCTCCAAATCTTTCATTTAGAAATTGGGTCCCCAACCAATTCTTTATGTCAGTTAGGTATCCTACTTCATTCTCAATGAGTAGGATATCATCCACATAAAGTACTAAGAAAGCTAGTTTGTCGTTGATGATCCTCTTGTAAACACAAGGCTCATCAACGTTTTGGTCAAAATCATAAGACTTGATCCTCGTATCAAATCTTATGTTCCAAGATCTGGATGCTTGTTTCAACCCATAAATGAATTGATTGAGCTTGCAAACTTTTTGCTCCTGACCTTGGGTTATGAACCCTTCGGGCTGAGACATATAGATGCTCTCGTCAAGATTACCATTCAAAAAGGCAGTCTTGACGTTCATTTGCCAAATCTCATAATCATAAAATGCGGCTATGGACAAGAGTAACCTAATAGACTTAAGCATAGCAACAGGGAAAAAAGTTGTTGGATTTTATAGGAAACAAAATATGAAATAAAGTGTTGTTTTGAAACATCAAAATCCAATTGATGTTGATGTTATTTAACTTTAAATTCAAAAGTTTCAAAATAGTTTGAAACATCCAAATGTGTTGATGTTTCTTATACAAATTTAACTTAAAAAGTTAAGTTTGTGAGTTTTGTTTGAATTTCAACAAGTAACTACACAATTGAGTTACTTTTGATTTATGTTTCATTTTATTCATATTAATTTGATATTAGAAAGTTGCTAAGTTGCTAGCCTATAAATAACAACTTGTTTCTTCATTTGGAGCATCTCATTCCATTTTGGAGTATCTCATTCCAAGTGAAGAGTTTTCTCTCGTTTCTTTCTTCTCTTTAATCTTGAGTAAA
Organism: Trichosanthes cucumerina; assembly: GCA_036507285.1. NCBI lineage: Eukaryota > Viridiplantae > Streptophyta > Magnoliopsida > Cucurbitales > Cucurbitaceae > Trichosanthes > Trichosanthes cucumerina. The sequence continues at coordinate 70,977,368 of CM071840.1, read as the reverse complement.
GTTGAGAGCAAATGTCCGAGAGTTCTGCCAGATCCGACTAGTTCGAGGTTATTGTTCTATCGGAGTTAGTTGTTATATCCTGCTGAGGTGTTCGCTGTAGACTGCTTCCAACCCGTGCATAGCGAATAATTGTCTTCAGGACAACACTTAGTAAGCATGCCTCGACTATTTACAATTCTTTGTTCTTGAGTTTTGAGTTGTTATACACAATACATTGTAATTATTTGTAGCCAGTTAAGTTGTAATATATTTGCTAGTGTTACTCAGTTTTATACACAACAAAGTAGCATTATTTTTTCCAACAATCTGAAGACAATTAACAAAATGGCTGCAAGCTCCTCCACTAATGGTGTTGCTTCTACAATGATGGGATCAACCATCCTCAAAACTCATGCTGAAAAACCAGAGAAATTCAAGGGAGAAAACTTCAAGAGATGGCAACAGAAGATGATCTTCTACCTCACAACATTGAACCTTGCTCACCTCTTTGAAGGAAGAATGTCCAATTACCCCAACAGAAGTTGTCACTCCTGAAACTGAAGCTGCCAAGCAAGCATGGATGCATTCAGACTTCTTATGTCGCAACTATATACTAAGTGGTCTTGAAGACACCTTGTATAATGTCTATTGCAATGCCTATAATACATCAAGGAAATTGTGAGAGACATTAGACAAGAAGTATAAGCTGGAAGATGTTGGTACTAGGAAATCCCTTGTAGGAAAATTCTTAGATTATAAAATGATTGATGCCAAATTGGTAGTCAATCAGATGGAAGAATTGAAAGTTATCATTAGTGATTTGCAAAGTGAAGGATTGGACATCAGTGAACCATTCCAAGTTGTTGTTGTGATTCAGAAGTTGCCTCCTTCCTGGAAGGACTTCAAATGTTATCTCAAACACAAGCGAAAGGAATTATCCATGGAGAATCTTGCTGTTAAAATCTGAATAGAAGAGGATAATAGAAAAGAAGATAAAACTTCACTAGAAGTTGAAGTCAAAGTTCATGTTGCTGAGGCTTCAAGGCGTGAACCCAAGAAACAACAATCCAAGAAGAAAAATGTGAATCTTGGACCGAGGAATGATGTCAACAAATGCATTCGTGGAAATTGTTGGGTTTGTGGTAAGTCTGGCCACATAGCTGTAGCTTGTCGACACAAGAAGGGACAAAACTCCAATCATCAGGCTAATGTTGTAGAAAATGACGATCTAGTTGCTGTCATTTCTAAGGTAAATATGGATTTTGACACCAAAGGTTGGTGAATTGATACTGGTGCTACTAGGCACATTTGTAAGGACAAGTCATTGTTCACCTCGTATGAGAAGCTAGATGGTAGCGATAAGCTATACATGGAAAATGCTTCGACTGCCTCTGTGGAAGGCAAAGGGAAGATCCTGTTGAAATGGGCTTCTGGAAAGATACTTACCCTCAATGATGTGTGGCATGTGCCAGAAATTCGAAAGAATCTAGTGTCAGGAACTCTACTTAATAAGAATGAGTTCAAGCTTATATTTGAGTCAGATAAATTTATTTTGACAAAGGGGGGTATGTATGTGGGAAAAGACTATCTAAATGATGGCATGTTCAAATTGAATGAATTGGCACAAATGCCCAAGAATAATAATAATAATAACAACTCTTCTGCTTATATTGTTGAGTTGTGTGATGTATGACATTCTAGGTTGGGGCATGTCAATTATCATTCTTTAAGGAGAATGATAAATTTAGGACTATTGCCTAATTTTAACATTGATAATAGACACAAATGCGAAGTTTGTGTTGAATCAAAGTTTTCTAGAAAATCATTTTCTTCTGTGGAAAGAAGTAATGAGGTTCTTGATTTAATCCACAGTGATGTATGTGACATGAAAAGTACCCCTACAAGAGGCGGTAAGAAGTATTTTGTCACATTCATTGATGATTGTAGCAAATATTGCTATGTATATTTATTACATAGTAAAGATGAAACCTTAAATGTTTTTAAAGCATATAAGGCAGAAGTTGAAGTAAAGGTGCTTAGATCAGATAGAGGTGGTGAATATGAATCATCATCACTTTATGAATTCTGTGAAGTTAATGGTATAATCCATCAAACTACAACACCTTATACACCACAACAAAATGGTGTAACTGAAAGAAACAATCGAACTTTAAAGGACATGGTTAATTGCATGTTAAATAATTTAGGTTTACCCCATAATTTGTGGGGGGAGACTTTGCTTACAACAAATTTTATCCTAAATAGAATTCCACATAAGAAGACTGAAAAATCGCCTTACGAAGTGTGGAATAGAAAATTTCCCTCATATAAAATGTTGAAAGTGTGAGGGTGTTTAGCAAAGGTACAAGTTCCTTTACCAAAAAGGACCAAACTGGGACCTAAGACAATTGATTGTGTATTCATAGGCTATGCAATGCATAGTGCTGCTTATAGATTCCTAGTAGTTAAATCAGAAATACCTGATATTAACAATAATACTATCATGGAATCTATTGAAACTGAATTCTTTGAGAATATATTTCCTTGAAAAAAGGAAGATACACAAGTAGTGGCATCAAAAGTAATTATGAGGTTAGCTCCTCGAAAGATCAAGACGATCAGAAAACTGAGTCTGAACCTAGAAGAAGCAAAAGAGCTAAGAAACCTAATTCTTTTGGACCTGATTTCATAACTTATATGATTGAAGGTGAGCCTCAAACTTTTCAAGAAGTTGTGTCATCTCCGGATGCACCTTATTGGAAGGAAGCTATCAATAGTGGATAGAATCCATTTTACATAATAATACCTGGGTATTGGTTGATTTACCTCCTGGAAGTAAACCAATTGGTAGTAAATGGATTTTTAAAAGAAAGCTAAAGGCTGATGGCACTATTGATAAATACAAAGCTCGTTTAGTAGCTAAAGGCTTTCGTCAAAAGGAAGGGTTAGATTTCTTTGATACCTATTCTCCAGTGACGAGGATTACATCTATAAGGATGTTAATCGCAATAACATCTTTACAAAATTTGAAAATACACCAAATGGATATAAAAACTGTGTTTTTAAATGGAGATTTAGATGAAGAAATATATATGGAACAACCTGAGGAGTTTGTTGTAAAGGGGTTTGAAGATAAAGTTTGTAAACTAGTTAAGTCTCTTTATGGGTTGAAACAAGCACCCAAACAATGGCATGAAAAGTTTGATCACACTATGTTATCAAATGGATTCAAGATAAATGAGTGTGATAAATGTGTCTATGTTAAAACCATAGATCAAGACTATATCATTATTTGCTTATATGTAGATGACATGTTGATAATGGGCACAAATAGAAGTGTCATTGATTCCACTAAAAAGATGTTAAAATCTAACTTTGATATAAAAGACCTTGTTCTTGCTGATGTTATACTTGGAATCCATATAACTAAAAACTCTAGTGGATATGTACTTTCTCAATCTCACTATATAGAGAAAGTGTTGAGAAAATTTGATCAATTTGAGAGTAAACCAGTTGTTACTCCATTTGATCCAAATTGTAAGTTAAAGAAGAACAAAGATGAAGGTGTGTCTTCTCTAGAATACTCTAGAGTTATTGGTAGTTTAATGTACATAATAAATTGTACAAGACCTGATATTGTCTATTCAGTAGGAAGGTTAGCAAGATACACCAGCAATCCTGGGCATGATCATTGGAATGCTTTAGTAAGAGTTTTAAGGTACTTGAAGTACACTCTAGACTATGGATTGCATTATACGAGGGATCCACATGTACTGGAAGGATTTAGTGATGTTAATTGGATTTCTGATAGCATGAAGACTAAATCAACCAGTGGGTATATATTTACCTTAGGTGGAGCAGCTGTATCATGGAAATCTTCAAAACAGACGTGTATAGCACGTTCGACTACGGAATCAGAGTTTATAGCTCTTGATAAAGCCGGAGAAGAAGTTGAATGGCTTAGAAACTTTCTTGAAGATATTCCATTATGGCCAAAGCCTGTAAGCGCAATATGTATTTATCGTGATAGTTTGGCGGCCTTTATGAGGGCCAAGAATAATGTCTATAATGGAAAGTCGCGACATATAAGACATAGACATAATACGATAAGACAATTGCTCTCTAATGGAGTTATTTCCATTGATTATGTGGCAGATCCTTTAACAAAAGGATTGTCAAGAGAGCAAGTGACATATACATCGAAGGAAATGGGGCTAAAGCCTATGAAATAAATTATCTGATGGTAACCTAACCTAGTTGACTGGAGATCCCAAGATCTAGGTTCAATAGGCAAACTAGTTGGATAATTTATAGTTGACACACTAAGAAACTTATGGTTTCTTCCCATTTCTATGATGTTGTAGAGTGTGTGATCTGTTGATTTTGAGGTCATGTTGATATCTCATTTACAAGAGGAGTAATGACAAAATACTCTTAATCAATATCACCTATGTGAGAGTAGAAGTGGGGTCACTTCTATGAGGACTTTTTAAATGGCTTATGTTCTCTAAAGCTCTCATGAATTCGAGATTTTGTCCAGGACCAAAATGGACACAAATGTATAGAACTCAAAGATACAAGATGAGTTATGTGTGATGTTTGTTGTCTCAATTTACCAATGAGAAGGATAGTTCCAGAGTTGGTCTCACTATTTATTCGGTAAGTTCGATAGATATTCACTAAGGAAGGTTCAAGTCCAGAAGACTCCTATCCTGATGCATAGCTTATTTGTTTTCGCTCAATGATTGTGTTATGTTTTTCAAACTTAATTTCATGTGGGGGATTGTTGGATTTTATAGGAAACAAAATATGAAAGAAAGTGTTGTTGAAACATCAAAATCCAATTAATGTTGATGTTATTTAACTTTAAATTCAAAAGTTTCAAAATAGTTTGAAATATCCAAATGTGTTGATGTTTCTTATACAAATTTAACTTAAAAAGTTAAGTTTGTGAGTTTTGTTTGAATTTCAACAAGTAACTACACAATTGAGTTACTTTTGATTTATGTTTCATTTTATTCATATTAATTTGATTTTAGAAAGTTACTAAGTTGCTAGCCTATAAATAGCAACTTGTTTCTTCATTTGGAGCATCTCATTCCATTTTGGAGTATCTCATTCCAAGTGAAGAGTTTTCTCTCCTTTCTTTCTTCTCTTTAATCTTGAGTCAAGTTGAGAACAAGTGTTCAAGAGTTCTACCAGATCCGAGTAGTTCGAGGTTGCTGTTCTATCGGAGTTAGTCGTTGTATCCTGCTAAGGCGATCGCTGTATACTGCTTGCAACCCGTGCAGAGCGAATAATTGTCTTCAGGACAACGCTTAGTAAGCGTGCCTCAACTATTTACAATTCTTTGTTCTTGAGTTTTGAGTTGTTATATACAATACATTGTAATTGTTTGTAGCAGTTAAGTTGTAATCTATTTGCTAGTGTTACTCAGTTTTATATACAGCAAAGTAGCATTATTTTTCCAACAAAAGTTTTCTGATAGTCAACTCTTTCCCTTTGGGTAAAATCCTTTACTACAAGTTTAGCCTTAAAGGTATGTACCTTACCGGCTGCATCTCTCTTTCTCTTATAGATCCATTTACACCCTATGGGTCTTACTCCATCAGGTTGATCTACAAGTTCCCATACTGAATTGAAGTACATTGAATCCATTTCAAGGTCCATGACTTTGATCCATTGATCCTTATCTACGTCATTCATTGCCTGTTTATAGGACAATGGATCCTCTACACCGTCATTAGGTATGCCATGAGTTTCAGCTAAACCCAAGTAGCGGTCAGGTTGGGAAACAACCCTCCCACTACGTCGAGGCAATCTCAACGAATGAGAAGGACGAGACTGACTTGATGTGCTGGCTTTTTCATCAACTCTTGATGAAGGTCCAGATTGATCAACAACTCTTGTTGGTTCATCTGTAGCTTCATTTAGTACTAGTTTACTACGTGGTTTATGGTTCCTCATGTGATCTTCCTCCAAGAAAGTGGTGTTTGTCGATACAATCACCTTGTTTTCTTGTGGGTCATTGATAGCACACAAAATGTGCTATCCTTAGGCTTAATAATTGCTAGTTTTATGATAATTTCAGAGCTTTTATTTGGTTTAATCACTCAATTTCAGGTTAAGAGCTTAAACAGGACATTTGGAGACATTTTGGATCACTCGGGATCGAAACGAGGCCTTTTGGAGCTAAAAATAACATCAATAGGAAGTAAAAAGATCAATCCAAACTAGTAGACCCGAGGTGATGGCGTTGCAACGCCAAGCAGAGCGTTGCAATGCCGTGATTGCTGTTTAGAGGCTTTGAAGACTCCAGGCGATAGCATTGCAACACTGCCTAGCAGCGTCGCAATGCTATCTCGATAAGGAAGCGCACATGAAGGACCGCACAACTGGCGTTGCAACGCTCCCTTGCAGCGTTGCAACGCCAGATCGATAAGGGGCGCGTGCGTTAGGGTAGCGGCGTTACCGCGCGCGCCGCTCAGCGTTGCAACGCCATCGAGAGTTTCGTAATTTACCAGCCGCATAGGGTACAGCGTTGTAATGTTGTCCCTCAACGCTGTGCCGATTATGCTTATAAATACAACCATAATTCTTCTTGCAAAGGGAGCCGAAATTGGTAGATTTTTCACCCTAATTTCGAAATACACTTTGTAAGAAGAGAGAAAAGAACGTTTTTTGGAGCCAAAGCACTCGTGGAGGTTCGAGATCGAAGACGGGAGCTCGGAGACGAAAGACCGACATCGACACATAAGTTTAATTTCCTTTTCTTTCAATTTGTAATAGCGTTCTAAGACGTTTTCTACTTGTTTAGTTTGATTTTCATGTGATTTAGAGTAGCTAAACATTGTAGTTAGGATTTGATTTACTTGTTAAGACTTTCTTACCATGAATTGAAGTATGTTTTGTTCTTATTTTTGGCAATTCGTTATTTACTTCTTAATTTGTTGGTTTAAGTGGACTCGAGAGATAAAGGTTGAACTAGAGCAAAATTGTCAAAACCCTTAGAAATCTGGCATGAGAATGACCTAGAAATCTTATGGAAACTCATAAAGAAGTTTCTTAAAGCCATGCATGTCGTAGGTTCATATAGAGACTATGGAGTTTATTGCATGTGTGAGGCTCACTAAGAATCGAGAGATTTTCTTGAGTATTTTACTTCTTGTTTATAAATTCATCTCATTGGTTCATTGCATGTGTTAATTGAGTCATTAACTTGTATAATCACTTCCCTCAAATCTATCAATTCGTGTCTCCACATGTTTGTTTTTTTGCTTGTTTTTACTTTCAATCTACTATCCATGTTATGTTTCTTTAGCTAAAATTGCGAATTAGTATCTTAGTAATTAATTAATCTAGAACCTCATTCCCGAGGACGATACTTGGACTCATAAATCACTATACTAAAACTTGACCCGTACACTGCGGTATTGCATATCCATAATTATAAGCAACAGTCATAGAAAAGACCACCTCTCGTTTCTTTGGGATAGCCAACAAATTGACATAATCTTGAACGAGGTTCCAGTTTCTTTGGGTTTGTCACCAGCACGTGTGCCAGACAACCCCAAATCCTGAAGTGTTGTAAACTAGGTTTACACCCCTTCCATAATTCAAAAGGTATTTCGGAAACACTCTTTATGGAACAATGTTCAAGATTTGAACTGTAGTCTCTACTGCATAACCCCATAACGAGGCAGGCAATTGAGCATAGCTCATCATATATCGAACCATGTCCAACAAGGTTCTATTTCTCCTTTCTGACACACCATTTTGGTGTGGTGTATTAGGTGCTGAGAATTAAGATTTAATTCCATTGTCTATCAAATAGTCTTGGAACCTAAAATCCATATACTCTCCACCTCGATCGGATTGAAGTGTTTTAAAGATTTCCGTAATGCATTCTCTACTTTAGCCTTATACTCTTTGAACTTTTCAAGAGCCTCAGACTTATGATGCATTAGGTATAGATAACCATACCTCGAATAATCATCTATGAAAGAGATGAAATATTCGTACCCTCCTCGAGCTTTAACATTCACCAGACCACAAAGATCCGAATGTATAAGCTCTAAGGGCTCTATGGCTCTATAACCTTTTCCAGTAAAAGGTCGCTTAGTCATTTTTCCTTCCAAGCATGATTCGCAAGGAGGTAAAGAATCATCTTCTAACTTGTTTAGAAGTCCATTCTTAGATAATCTTTCAATCTGGTTGAGATTTATATGGCCAATTCTAAGATGCCAAAAATAGGTATTATTGTTTGGAGAAATTCTTTGTCTTTTATTTTGAGTATTAGCAGTTTTAAACATCTCATGATTTAAAGTTGCTTTAGTTTGTTTCGGTTTAAGTACATACAAGCCGTTTTCTAATTTAGCAGAACAAATATTGACACCTTTCTTTGAAATGAACGTTTCATTAAATGAGAAAGTAATACAATAGCCAAGTTTAATTAAGCAAGAGATAGAAATTAAGTTCCTCTTAATCTTAGAAACTATGTATATATTTTTTAAAAAGATAAATCTATCTCTAAAAAACAGCTTGACATCTCCCACTGCACGAGCTGAGATGACGTCTCCCGTTCCGACCCTAAGCGTCATCTCACCCTCTTCGAGCTCCTTGAAGGAACTAGTTTCCTGTAAAGAAAAGCAAATGTGATTAGTGGCTCATGAATCAAGTATCCAGGTAAAATCATCATTTTCCACTAAGTAAGTTTCAAGAACAAGTAAATCAGATTTACCTTTCTTGTCTTTGAGCTCAACAAGGTACTTCGGGTAGTTTCGCTTCCAGTGCTCGCCCATGTTGCAGTAGAAACACTTTCCTTTATCAGCAGCAGGTGCCTTCCCTTTCCCTCCTATCTTCTTCTTTTGGGTCTTCTTAAGCCCAGAAGATGGACCACAGGACTTAGTCCTAGAGGATGAACCCTTTGGAACCTTCTGGAATGGGCAAACAGATTTGCCTCTCCATCAACCTGCCCCATAAGAGACTGAAAAGTTTGTAGTTCATTGAGGAGAGTAGTCAGGTTGTACTCTATCTTGTTCATCACCGCATTGCTGCGGAATTGCAGGAAACTCTTTGGAAGAGATTTCAGGATGAACGACACTTGACTTTGCTCGTCTATGACCGCGTCGTTCATTTCAGCCACGTTGAAGTAGACCATCAGATCGAGAACGTGTTCTCTCACCGACGACCCCTCCTTCATACGAGAGTTATAAACGTACTTGAGGGATTCGTGTCGAAGCCGTGTCGAGACGGTTGTCCAAACATGTTCTGCAACGAACTCATGATCTCATGAGCTAAGACCATGCCCTCGTGCTTTTTGGCCAGAACTTCAGAAACACTAGCCAAAATGTAGACCTTGACCTTATCATTGGCCTTCATGCAGCGACCGTACGGATCCTTATGCAGTTGAGGCGTTTGAGCGAGGACACGAGGACATTCCCTCGATCGATAAAAATCGAAGGTCGTCAACAACAAGAATCGTATTCAGGTTGGACTTCCACGTAGTATAGTTTTCGCCAGTTAAACGTTCGCTTTTGAGTAAGGCTATAATTGAGGACGACATGCTGAAATTCCTAAAGTAGTTTTAATTAGTTATGCCTTTAACCCATTATAAACCAATAAAATTTAGCAAAATTATTAAAGAATCTTAGTGTTTAAATTAAACCTTTAATTTTTCAACGATACTTCAAGGGTTTAGAACAAAAGCTACCGTCGGGTGGTCAGTCACTCCTCCCCTAAATTGAGACTGTCTCAGCTAATTTTCACTACCAGAACATCTCATGTCCTAATGATTGTTAGCTATCGTTTGTTTGGTCAAGGACTTCTTTACTAGCTTAACTTATTCCGTAAATGTGACCCTACCATTTTCAGATCCAATAGGTCCGAGCCAAGAGGCTACTATTAAGAAAGACAAATGTTGGCAAATTACCTAAGAGACCCTATCCATTTCTGGAGTTCGTAGTGTTCCGATCCCTATAGTCAGGCCCTCCATAGGGATTGGTTGTTCCAGGACAACCTAGCAAGCGGACTATAGAAATCTCACGGTGCGACCTAATGGAGGAGACCGTAAGATACGTTGACACGCGTCCTGCTTCCATTTACTATGGATACTTCCCTCATTCACCTTGGTATTGAACCATGCAAACACTTACCGTAGGGGACACCCTATTGACGCCACGTAGCCGAACATGGAACTGAGAGTGTGAACTCTTGAGGACGTGAGAGTAAACTCGATGCAAACATCTCGTTTTCTCCCACTTAAGCTCCTAAGGTTTGTTGGGATTTGTGCCCTAAAACTCGTAGTTTGTAATTATGTTCTAATTAGTGTAATAAAGTGTTATTATTTCAATAAACTGTTATTGTTGTTATCTACGAATTTGCCTTTATTTAAACCCTAAATCCAATAAACTAAACATCGAAGGTTGTTAAATTAATCTTTAACTGAATGTAATCCAAGGCTGTTATATTATTATTATTATTATATTATTTTAATAATACAATGAGGGAACGTGTCATCCAGACACGTTCCCCACTACCCCTCCCCTTCTCCCTATCGACAGTTTAAACGGGAGAAGGGGGTTGCTCAATTAGATTGATCGATCGAAGGAAATTGGACTTACAGTAGAATTCTCTCTCTCACACTCTCATCCCCTTCTTCTTCTAATGTTGGAATCCTTCCCACCAAGGAGGATCTAAGTGGAACTCAGAGATATAGGAGGTGATCCAAGTGGTTGTATTGTAACACAGAGAAAAACAGAGAAGTTCTCCATATTTCTTTGCTTATCGTGGAGCAAGGAGTTCTTTGCGAAAAAGCTACAAAGGTAATTTCTTCTTATTCCCTTTAGTTTAATTGTTAAACTAAACATATGTTTGCATGTATGCAATTAATCCATGTCTAATAGGATTAGAATTTCATGCTTGTTCTGTCTTTTTGTCAATGTACTGGTTTATGTTTCAATTAAAACAATCAAGCAATTAACGATCTCAAACACGTTTCCGCTGCTCAAGGAGATCCGATTTCCATCAATTGGTATCAGAGCAATGCTTGATTTGTTTTTTTTTGAAACAAAATTGCATTGATTTGGTGGGAAATGCATTTGGTTTGCTGTAAAACTTGTTTAGGAATGTTTTGGCCTTAGTTTACTTTGATTTTGATCAAATTGTATGTAAAGGCCCCTACGTTTTTGGGCAAAAAGTGCATAATTGAGTCTGTAATTTTGTTACGAGTCGTTCGGGACCAGTTTCATTCAATTTGATTGAGAATCGAAGGAGAAATTGAAGAACGAAGCTGTTGTGTTCGTGAATTTCACCGTGTTCGGAAGCGGCGATGTTGTTGCAACGCCGTTCATCAGCGTTAACTTTGGCGGAACGACGTCGCAACGCCGGCGCTCCCTATCGACGCGAGCGCTCGAAGTCGTCGCTGGCGTTACGCCGCTGCCCGCTCAGCGTTACAACGCCATCCCGATAGAAGCGCGCGCATCGACAAATCGGGCATTGCAACGCTGGCATCGGCGTTACCACGCGCCGTGAGCATTCCAGCCCAAATGCACGACCGGTTCGGTGGTTCGTTAGTTTTGGTCCGGTTCGAGCGGTTCAAGGCCGGTTCAGGGTGTTTTTGGACCGGTTTCATGAAATAAATTAATGTAATTTATTTTTTTTGCACTTTAGGGGCCAAATTATTCCGGTTTTGCAGTTTTATGTCTTTATGAATGTCATTTAGATAATTCCCACCTTAGGATAAGCATGTTCATGCATTTTATTTATATAAATGTTATATGAATATGGTTGAATGCATGATTAATTTATTTTTTCATGAGTAATTAATTATAAGTGTTATAATTAGATTATATGGAAAATAAATTGCATGGAGCATGAAATTACTTAGTTTAAAATAAATGTTATTTTGTTTAAGTAATTTTATAATTCAAATAGTTGAATTCCTTTTATAATTCCAATTTGAATATAGATTGTTGGATTTATAATATAGTTTCTTTCATAGGTAAATTATTAAAATTTATAAAAGTTATAAATCAAAGGGGTTTTAGAAACCATAACCTATAATAAAGAAATGCATGCAAACATAGGAACTTGGGCTATTTTTTAAATTAGTTTTAAATCGTTTAAAATTAATTTAGACCTAAGTTTCAATTTCTAATAGGATTAGAAATTAGTCTTACGTAGTATTTTAAATAGTTTAAAATATAGTAGGACTTTAGGACTTTGGTTATAAGGAACTCTCACCCTGTGAAGTTACATGCAAGGCTAGGGGTACTTAAGCTGACGGTTAACGAAACACCTCCTACTTGGGAACTGACCCGGAACTTGAGTTGAATTAACCTTAGTTCTATTTTTATCTCTAGGTAATTAAAATGTTTATTCACCTAGACATAAGGTTTTAAGACCTAGTTATAATAGTTATAATAGGCATAGACTTAGATAGATTCTTTTAGCCAGAATCCAACTAAGTTAAACCTATACCCTAATTTTAGGAACTTCAGTGGGAGAAAACGATATGTTCGCATCGAGTTTACTCTCACGTCCTCAAGAGTTCACACCGTGAGTTCCATGCTCGGCTACGTGGCGTCAATAGGGCGTCCCCCTACGGTATGTGTTTGCTGTTGGGATTTATGCCCTAAACTTGTGTAATCTTGATCAATTAAATAAAGTGTTATTTGTTTTGATAAGATTACAGTCTTGCTTTTATAAATCCAATAAACTAAGCTCCAAGGTTATAACGTTTATCTTGAAATCAGTGTAGTGGACACTATTTGGGTTGAATTCAAGATTATAACCTAAATAGTCTATGGTATAAGAATAAGGTTGGAAACCTCATTCTGGTAATACCATGGATGCGACCCACTTTGTAATTAGTACAAATGCGGTAACCCAACTCATTCATGTAGTTGACATGCGAGTGGGGGCATCCTATATGAAGAGTTCATACAAGACTGGATCGCAAATTATTAGTCTAACCAGTATAACAACGTTAACGAGATAAGACTAGTAATTTATAGATGGTCATTAGTGACTTGACTCAATCCCGAGCAAGTTAAGAACTCCCGCTTATAGGGGTTTGTCCTTAGACTAGTATGGGTGAGAGTGACTGTGGCCGACTCAATAAGCCTACCTTCTCAGGGACAAAACCTCGTAGGTAGCTGGGAACTTAACTGTGCAAGATGGAATTCACTCATTCCTTTACTGAGGAATTAGATAGGTTGTTCCCTTAAGAACTGACTCCAGGTCTTGAACAATGGGGCCCCGCCCTCTATGAGGGTATGAGTCTAAGGTAGGACCTTAGACTTGTTGTTCATTGGAGGATCAGTGGTGCTTAAGGAGCAAAGAGGTAATCACAAGGGTAAAGCGGTAATTTGACCCACCGTGATTACTGAACAACTGTGAAGGGTCGACTCATGGGTAATGACTATATCGGTGGACACAATAATATCTCTGATGAGGAGAGTGCAGCTACAAGTCTATAGTGGAGTGACTTGTAGTTAATGAATATTGATTAAGCGGATCAAAGAGTTTGATCGATTAATCTCACATCATTGGAGCCCATGATCCAGTGAGTCCATTAGATCCTCTCTGGGCTCAACATGGTAATATTGAGGGTATAAAGTTAGGAGTGAAATTGAAGTGTTCAATTTCATACATGAGGAGTTATATCAATTATATATGATGTAATTGATATAATATATAGTTTTAATGTGAATTAGATTCATATATAAACTATATACTAAAGAGAGATTAAAGGAGGGGTAGAATGATCATTTCCATCCCATTCCTCTATATATATAGTTGCATGAGATGCAACTAGGTTAAGACTTCTAAGTGTATTCCTAGCCTCCTTGTTGTGTTGTTGGAAGAGTTCCAAAACACAAATCTCTCTCACAAAAAATACCTCACTACTCCTAAGGAACCCACCTTCCTCCTCACCTGAGAGAACAACGGAGAAGATCCGGTGGTGGTGTGTCGTGTGTTAAATCACGAGTTCTTGTTCTTTGAGATCGTGACCGTGGAGAGAGGAGCACTTGAAGAAAGGTTCTTCAAAGGTATATACTTGCTGTCCATACTCTTATTATATGCTTAATCCATGTTTACGTTCTTGAATTTTCCGTTGTAACTAAATCAAGAGCGCGCGATTCGCAATCGCTTCCGCTGCGGGGACTTCGATTCCCTTCATTTGCATGGTTCAATACCAAGGTGAATGAGGGAAGTATCCATAGTAAATGGGAGCAGGACGCGTGTCAACGTATCCTACGGTCTCCTCCATTAGGTCGCACCGTGAGATTTCTATAGTCCGTTTGCTAGGTTGTCCTGGAACAGCCAAACCCTACGGAGGGCCTGACTATAGGGATCAGAACACCGCGAACTCCATAAATGGATAGGGTCTCTTAGGTTGTTTGCCAACAGTTGTCTTTCTTAATAGTAGCCTATTGGCTCGGACCTATTGGATCTGAAATTGGTAGGGTCACATTTACGGGATGAGTTAAGTTAGTTAACAAATCCTTGACCAAACAAATGGTAGCTAAGGACCATTGGGACATGAGATGTTCTGGTAGTGAGAATTGGTTGAGAAAGTCTCAATTCAATGGATGAATGACTGACCGCCCGACGGAGGCTTTTGTTCTAAACCCTTGAAGTATCGTTGTAAAATTAAAGGTTTAATTTAAACAGTGGTTTTAGTTTAAACAATAGGGTTCTTTAATAATTTTACTAAATATGATTGGTTTTTACAATGGGTTTAAAAGGCATAACTAATTAGAATTATTTTGGATTTTTAGCATGTCGTCCTCAATAATAGCCTTACTTAAAAGCGACCGTTTAGCTGGTGAAAATTTTACTACGTGATAGTCTAACTTGAATACGATTCTCGTTGTTGACGACTTACGGTTCCAGAAGGTTCCAGAAGGTTCCAGAAGGGTTCATCCTCTGGGACTAAGTCCTGTAGCTCATCTTCTGGGCTTAAGAAGACCCAAAAGAAGAAAATAGGAGGGAAAGGGAAGGCACTGCTGCGACAGGGGCAAGGGAAAAGCCAAGGTTGCGAGATAAAGGAAAATGTTTCCACTTTGCAACGTGGATGGGCATTAGGCGCGAAAGCCGCCCAAAGTACCTTGTTGAGCTCAAAGAGAAGAAAGGTAAATTAGATTTACTTGTTCTTGAAACTTGTTTAGTGGAAAATGATGATTTTACCTGGATACTTGATTCAGAGCCACTAATCACGTTTGCTCTTCATTTCTGAAACTAGTTCCTTCAGGAGCTCGAAGAGGTGAGATGACGCTTTCGAGTCGAAGCGGGAGACGTCGTCTCGGCTCGTGCGATGGGAGATGCCAAGTTATTTTTCTGGAGATAGATTTATTTTATTGAAAAATCAGTATATAGTTCCTAAGCTTAAAAGGAACTTAATTTCTATCTCTTGTTTAATAGAACTTGGATATTGTATTTCTTTTCAATTAATTATGCATTCATTTTGAAAAAGGTGTCAATATTTGTTCTCGCTAAATTGAAAAATGGCTTGTATGTCTTGAAACCAAACAAAACCAAAGCAATTTTAAATCATGAGATGTTTAAGAATCTTGACACTCAAAATAAAAACAAAGAATTTCTCCTAACAATAATACCTATCTATGGCATCTTAGACTTGGTCATATTAATCTCAACTTTGATTGAGAGACTCTCTAGAATGGACTTCTAAACAAGTTAGAAGATGATTCTTTACCGCTCTGCAGTCTTGCTTGAAGGTAAAATGACCAAACGACCTTTTCTTTGGAAAAGGTTCTGAGCAGTAGAGCCCACTAGAACTTGTGCATTCGGATCTTTGTGGTCCAGTGAATGTCAAAGCTCGATGAGAATGCGAATATTTCATCTCTTTCATAGATGATTATTCTAGGTATGGTTATCTATACCTAATGCATCACAAGTCTGAAGCTCTTGAAAAGTTCAAAGAGTATAAGGGTGAAGTAGAGAATGCATTAGGAAAAACCATTAAAACGCTTGATCGGATCGAGGAGGAGAGTATATGGATTTGAGATTCCGGGACTATATGATAGAACATGGAATTAAATCTCAACTCTCAGCACCTAATACACCACAACAAAATGGTGTGTCAGAAAGGAGAAATAGAACCTTGTTGGACATGGACCGTTCTATGATGAGCTATGCTCAATTGCTCCTTCGTTTTGGGGATACGCAGTAGAGACTGCAGTTCAAATCTTGAACAGTGTTCCATCAAAAAGTGTTCCAGAAACACCTTTTGAACTTTGGAAGGGGCATAAACCTAGTTTACAACACTTCAGGATTTGGGATTGTCCGACACACGTGCTCAGCGACAAACCCAAAGAAACTGGAACCTCGTTCAAGATTGTGCCAATTTGTTGGCTATCCCAAAGAAACGAGAGGTGGTCTTTTCTACAACCCACAAGAAAACAAGGTGATTGTATCGACAAACGCCACATTCTTGGAGGAAGATCACATGAGGAACCACAAACCGCGTAGTAAATTAGTACTAAATGAAGCTACACATGAACCTTCATCAAGAGTTGATGGAAGAGCCAGCACCTCAAGTCAGTCTCGTCCTTCTCAATCGTTGGGAATGCCTCGACGCAGATGGGATGGTTGTTTCCCAACTTGGCCGCTACTTGGTTTTAATTTGAAACTCAAGTTGTCATACCGATGACGGCGTAGAAGATCCATTGTCCTATAAACAGGCAATGAATGACGTAGACAAGGACCAATGGATCAAAGTCATGGACCTTGAAATGGAGTCAATGGACTTCAATTCAGTATGGGAACTTGTAGACCAACCTGAAGGGGTTAGACCCATAGGGTGTAAATGGATCTATAAGAGAAAGAGAGATGCACGTAGGAAAGGTGCAGGACCTTTAAGGCTAGACTTGTAACAAAGGGTTTTACCCAAAGGGAAGGAGTTGACTATGAAGAAACTTTTTCCCCTATTGCTATGCTGAAGTTTATAAGGATACTCTTGTCCATAACCGCTTTTTATGATTATGAAATTTGGCAAATGGACGTCAAGACTGCCTTTTTGAATGGTAATCTTGACGAGAGCATCTACATGTCTCAACCCGAAGGGTTCATAGCCCAAGGCCATGAGCAAAAAGATTGCAAGCTCAATCGGTCCATTTATGGATTGAAACAAGCGTCAAGATCTTGGAATATAAGATTTGATACTGCGATCAAGTCTTACGGCTTTGACCAAAACGTTGATGAGCCTTGTGTTTACAAGAGGATCATCAACGACAAAGTAGCTTTGTTAGTACTTTATGTGGATGATATCCTACTCATTGGAATGATGTAGGATACCTTACTGACATAAAGAATTGGCTAGCGACCCAATTCCAAATGAAAAATTTGGGAGAGGCGCAATATGTTCTTGGGATTGAGATCTTGAGAATCGCAAGAATAATAGAAACATGCTTAATCTTGTCTCGGCGTCATATATCGACAAAATGTTGTCCAGATATTCGATGCAGAATGCCAAGAGAGGCTTATTGCCCTTCAGGCACGGAGTTCATTTGTCTACAGAACAGTGTCCCAAGACACCTTAAGAAGTTGAGGATATGAGACATATTCCCTATGCCTCTGCAGTAGGTAGCTTAATGTATGCTATGTTGTGCACGAGGCCGGACATTTGCTATGCAGTGGGAATAGTCGGTGAGTACCACCCAATCAAGGGTTAAACCACTTGGACAACGGTTAAAATATCCTCAAGTATCTAAGGAGAACGAGGGACTATACGCTTTGTGTATGGGTCTAAGGATTTGATCCTTATTGATATACACCGATTACGATTTTCAAACCGATAAGGATTCTCAAAATCCACATCGGGATCGATTTTCACCCTTAACGGAGAGAGCTATAGTATGGCGAAGCATCAAGCAAGGATGCATCGACTCTCCACAATGGAGGTCGAGTATGTCGCCGCTTGTGAAGCGGCTAAAGAGGTTTGTTTGGCTAAGGAAATTCCTTCTCGATTTGGAAGTTGTTCCAAATATGGAATTTCCCATCACCTTATCTTTGTGACAACGGTGGTGCGTGCCAATTCGAAGGAACCTCGCATGACCATAAGCGAGTAAGAACATCGAGAGGAAGTATCACCTAATACGAGAAATAGTGCAACGAGGAGATGTGGCGATCCACGAAGATCGCTTGAGCACAATATTGCCGATTCGTTTACAAAGACTCTCACGGCTAAAGTGTTTGAGGGTCATCTGGAAAGTCTGGGTCTACGAGATATGTACATAGGCTAATCTAGGGCAAGTGGGAGATTTGTAATGGGGTATATGGATGCCCTAGTTTATTGTATTTCTATCTCTTGTAACCACTGTTTTAGATTATGATGTACCCCACTAGAGTTTTAGTGCAAGTGGGAGTTTGTTGGGATTTGTGCCCTAAAACTCGTAGTTTGTAATTATGTTCTAATTAATGTAATAAAGTGTTATTATTTCAATAAACTGTTATTGTTGTTATCTACGAGTTTGCCTTTATTTAAACCCTAAATCCAATAAACTAAACATCTAAGGCTGTTAATCGTGGAGCAAGGAGTTGCTGCGAAAAAGCTACAAAGGTAATTTCTTCTTCTTCCCTTTAGTTTAATTGTTAAACTAAACATATGTTTGAATGTATGCAATTAATCCATATCTAATAGGATTAGAATTTCATGCTTGTTCTGTCTTTTTGTCAATGTACTGGTTTTTATTTCAATTAAAACAATCAAGCAATTAACGATCCCAAACACGTTTTCGCTGCTCAAGGAGATCCGATCTCCATCAAGGTTAGGGTGTAGGTTTAACTTAGTCGGATTATGGCTAAAAGAATCTATCTAAGTCTATGCCTATTATAACTAGGTCTGTTAACCTTATGTCTAGGTGAATAAACATTTTAACTACCTAGATATAAAACAGGATTATGGTTAATTCAACTCAAGCTCCGGGTCAGTTCCCAGGTAGGAGGTGTTCCGTTAACCGTCCGCTCAAATACCCCCAACCTTGGACAGAACTTCACCGATAGAGTTCCCTTATAACCAATGTCCTATTGTCCTACTATATTTTAAACTATTTAAAATACTATGTAAGACTAACTTCTAATCCTATTAGAAATTAAACTTAGGTCTAATTAATTTTAAACAATTTAAAACTAATTCGAATTTAACCCAAGTTCCTATGTTTACATGCAATTCTTTGTTATAGGTTATGGTTTCTAAAACCCCTTTATTTATAACTTTTATAAATTTTAATAATTGACCTATGACAAGAAACTATATTATAAAACCAACAAATAATTTCAAATTGGAATTATAAAAGAAATTATTCAACTAATTGAATAACTAAAATACTTAAATAAAATAACATTTATTTTAAACTAAGTAATTTCATGCTCCATGCAATTTATTTTCCATATAATCTAATTATAACAATTATAATTAATTACCCATGAAAAATAAATTAATCATGCATTTTTACCAAATTTATATCACACTTATACAAATAAAAATGCATGAACATGCTTATCCTAAGGTGGGAAAATATTCTAAATGACATTCATAAAGAAAAATTGTCACACCCCCTCCCGAACTACCTGCTACTTAGCCCGAAAGGCGGCGTGAAACCAACAGACATTGTTTACCTCTTAACAATACCTCGCCACCTGTATTCTGATAAACATACTATGTTCGCATATGGAACATTTTAACATAACACAGCAGAAACTGGACAACTATTAAACATAAACAAGGAGAAACCCTTCATAAGTCTCTCTTGGAAACTAAAGGTCAAGTGCAACAAAACAACACAAGGCAACTCAATGTTTATACAACCACTACTGTACAAAACTTCTATAACTACATAACGACTTGCTATACAACACCGACCATGTACAAACTAACAACTTATGAAACTTCCAAAGATTACTATGGCGGGATGTCGGTACAGAGAGCTTGATCTCTACTGCAAAAATGTTTGAAAACATTGGAAGAATGAGCTAAAAAGCTCGATGAGTGTCTATCTTTAAAACATTATAAGCTCACGGTGAATCATAATAATGGCAGATTATAAGTAGAAAATAGCCTAACATCTGCTTGTAAACATAAACAAATCATGCTTCCAATTTACTGAGTTTTAAGTCATCACTTGTGCATAACACAAAACTCGAAATGTACTAACATATCGAGGGTTGATAGATCAATAAAATAGAAACTCATAACAATAAAACACATGACATGATACCACATTAAACCATAGAGGTGGTAGAGTTACATTTATACCAATAAGGTTCGTACCACTCTCTCTCTCACGTGCACGTGGAATGCCTTTGGTCGTTTGGTTTTCCCTAATACCTTCTCTATGTCCTTCAAAGTATTAAGGTAAAACCATTTACTACCCGAATACCTTCTCATTGTCCTTGATATTTAGGTAAAACTATTTACTTCCCGGATACCTTCTCATTGTCCTTCAAGATGTCGGGATATCATGATTCATTCCCCTAAGTACCTTCTCGAATGTCCTTGATGATTAGGGGTTAACCCCAAACAAGGGCATAATTTGAGTACCATGGAAATCATGTCTTTATAACATATACAACAATTCCTTGACATTTCCACATTGTCATTTATACATGTTCCCAAGTGGATTTACATAAAACATTCTCTAAAGGAAAGCATACTTTCATAATTTAGTTTCCATACCTGGATTTATAGTTACAACTAATTCAAAGCATGCTTAGGTTCCATCATGACTTTATGTTAGAAAACTCTATGAAGCCATTCACAACTAGTTCAATCAAGATGTAATTATCAACACTTATGTTCATGAAGAAAAACATAGGTCAAACATAGTTATAAGATAGAGTCACTCACAGTATTAGAATTGGAACCTTGGCTTGTAAACTTGACCTATTTGCTCTTGGCCTGTCAAACAAGCCAAATCAATCATTATAACCTCGAGCTCATGATTTTTGACCTTAAAACTTGCAAGAAAACACACTTTCAAAATTCCAGCATTTTCAGATTTTCTGCCCTGTTTTCAGACAGCCATAACTTCTTCATTACTTAGCCAAACAGGGTGAAATTTATACCAAACTCTTCCTTTTTGAATCCTCTAAAACTCTTATGAAGACATCAAAATGAGATTCCCAATAGATTGGTTCAGAAATACCTCGAAGTCTTCTTTCCCAGGAACCAACTTCTGCTATTCCATATTCGATTTTCTGCTGCAACCCGAAACTTGACCTGCTATTTACAACATCTTCCAGTCATTTTCTATTCACGATTTCTTCCTGCAAGTTGTAGGAAATTCAATAAGCTTTCCAAACATACCTATTAGAGCTTCTGGCTCCAACTCTACAGACCAGTACAACCAAAACATCAGAGACTTCTCGGATTTGACAGCAAATTCTGTCTTCTGTCTTTCTCTTCACAAAACAGTAGCTTAAGATCTGAATTTGCTCGAGCTTCCTTCACGAATTTTGTTCCAATATGAGTTAACTTTCATGAAACAAAATCTCAAATCTTACCTCTTTCTGTGGAGCTCGTGATGAATAAAATAGCAGAACTGGTCTGAGTTGTTCACCTTGCTGCTACACAAGTAATCTTTGAGTTCTCCTCTCTCTCTTCTGCAATTCCAGCACCAAAAACCCCTTCTTCCTCTTCCTTTCTACTTCTCTCATGGAAACCCTTGCTGCTCCTTGTTGAAAATGAGAAGGAAATCGATGGAATGGGTTAATTTAAAAAGAAAACTAAGGTGGGATCCACCACCCACTTTCCTTTTCCCTTTTACATTCTTTTTTCCTTTTCTTTCCTTTCCTTTATCTTTCCTTTCTTATCTTTTCTTTGCAAAACAAAACAAACTTAGTATATTAAACATTGTTTCATTTCCTTTTCTTCTTTTGTCTTAAAAGCAATCCAAACCAAAATGGTTTAAACTTTCCTTCCTTGTTTTCCTTTTGCCTTTCACTTCATTTCTTTCCTTTTTAAAACAAGGAAAACCAAGTTTTAAGCATTCATTTCTTCCTTTCTTTTGTTGTTTGATATTAAGGAAGTTCCAAAGAAAGATCTCGGGTTTACAAAAATAACTGTAAAACCGAAACATTTTGGCCCCTAAAGTGCAAAAATAATAAAATTACACTAATTTTATTACAAAATCGGTCCAAAACTCCTTGAACCGAGATCAAAACGCTCGAACCGAACCAAAAAAAACCTGAACCGCCCAGACCGGTCGGCTTCTACAGGTTTGCGTCACAGCGTTGTAATGTTGAGGGGAATGTTGCAACGCCGTCTCATGTCTCGCACGCGCCTGACATCGGGGTAGTGTTGGAACGCTGAGGGGCAGCGTTGCAACGCTGTTGACCCCTCAATCTTCCGCTTCGATAGGGAGCCTCGGCGTTGCGACGTCGTTCTTCAGTGTTGCAACGCTGATGAACGGCGTTGCAACGCCGTTGATAGCGTTGCAACGCTGTTGCTTCGGCAACAACATTTTTCTTCGAACACAGCAGCTTCAATTGCCAATTTCTCCTTCGATACTGATCTAAATTGCACGAAACGGGTCTCGAACGACTCACAACTCGATTACAGACTCGATTATGCACTTAAATGTCCAAAACGCAGGGGCCTTTACATTTAATTTGATCAAATCAAAGCAAACTAAGACCAAAAAGTTCCAAAACAATTTTACAGCAAACCAAAAATGCAATTCCCACCTATCCAATGCAAATTTGTTTCAATCAAAACATAACAAGTATTGCTCTAATACCAATTGATGGAGATCTGATCTTCTTGAGCAGCGTAAACGTGATTTGAAATCGATTTTGCTTGTTTGTTTTTGGTTAAACACAAATACCAGTACATTGTGTAAAAACAGAGATAAGCATTTTATTCTAATCTAATTAGGCATGAAAATTAATCATGCAAACATGCTGTAAAAGCTTAAACTAAAAGTAAGAAATTACCTTTGTAGTTTCGAATATCTACAACAACTTCTTGCAACTTTTTTTACAGCAACACAGGAATTGAAAATTTTCTTATTTGTTTTCTCCAACAGGACAACACCACTAGTGAGAACCTACTATTCTATGGATTCTACTTAGATCAATCCTTTGTGGGAAGGGATCCAACAATTGGAAAGAAGGAGAAGGGAATTAGAGAGAGAAAAAAGTTTTAGCAATTCCTCAATTGAACACAATCAATCGATCAACCATTAAGCTTCTGTCCAACCAGTAGTTAATGAGAGAGGAGAGCTTCCCCACTCCCTATCGATGGGGAGTGAGGTGGATAAAGGGGAACGTGTCCTCTTGACACGTTTCCAATAATTAATTAATTAATTATAAAAATAATTAAATCAAATTTAATTAATTAATTAAATATCATATATTTAATTAATCGTTAAATATCATATATTTAATTAATCGTTAAATATCATATATTAAGATCAAATCATATTTAATCTATTTCTCCTCTAACCTATAGTTTTAATGCACATCTCATGCACATTACATTTTATCCTATAGTTTTTAGATATGAATCACATTCACATCTAAATTAATATTTGAACTCTTTCAAATATTTAATTCTCTCATACAATTTAATATGAATCATATTCACATTAAATTTATAATTGATAGTTCCAAAACTTTATTTTATATCGTATCTATATACATTAAATTTATTTCCTAATGAATTTGAACATTTCAAATTCAAACGATCTAAGAACCCTTTATGAGCTAGAAGGTGGACCTAATGGACCTACATATCAGAAGCTCCAACGATACGAGATTACTCGGTTAATCTCATTAACCTCCTAATCAACATTCGTTAACTTCGGTAACACTCCACTAAAGTCCCGCAGCTGCACTTTTCTCACTTCAGATATATTTCTGTGTTCACGGATATTGACCAATAACAGCAAGTCAATCCTTCACGAATGTTCGTAACACCAACTGTGTTAAATTACCGTTTTACCCCTGGATTACATCTTGTACCTTAAGTACCAGTGCTCCTCTAATGAACAATTTGTTTGTGGTCCTACCAACAAACAGAAGCCCCTCTCGGGCCAATGAGAGGGTCGGACCCTTTGTTCAAGTCTCGGAGACACCACTTAAGGGAACATTCATCTACTTACCCTAGTAGTCAGGAATGAGTAAATTCCATCTTGGTAAGTTAAGTCCTCAACCGCTCATTCGGTCTTGTCCCCAAGAAGGTAGGGATATTGAGTCGGCAAATCTGGTCACTCTCACCCATACTAGTCAAAGGACAATCTCTCGCGAACAGGAGTTTGTAACCTGCTCAGGATTGAGATCAAGTTGCCTAAGTCATCCTAGTGAAATAGAAACCTAGCTAGTCAACGGAGTTACATCTAATGGTTACTATTTCGCGGTCTGGTCTTATGTAATCTCATTACATAGGATATCCCCACTCACATGTCATCTACACGAACACGTTAGGATCACAGTGTTTGTATCATATACAAAGTGGGCCACATCCATAGTTTTATCAGGGTAAGGTACCCAAACCTTATCTTCTTACTATAGACCCTTTAGGTTATATCTCGAACCGAAATCCTTTATGTGTACACTACATTCAGTTCAAGATACATTTTACAGCCTTGGATGCTTAGTTTATTGGATTTAGGGTTAAAATAAGGACAATATCGTAAATAACGAATAATAACTCTTTATTGAAATAATAACGCTTTATTACAATAATTAGAAGGAAAATACAAACTACAAGTTTTAGGGCATAAACTCCAACAAACTAATGACTTCCAAAGATAAAAATCCTCGGAAAAAAAAGTAGTTGATAATCAAAATAATCCAATGAAAGATATGGATGTTCCAGAGGAATCCAGAATACTACTACTGATAAAAGTATTGATGAAAGTCCAATACTTGAGGATAATAATGAATTTCTATAAACTATGTTATATCAGGAAAAATATGGAATCAAAATGATATAGTTGTTGACAATATTTTTTCATATGATAGTGACGATGAGTTGGAGGAGTCTGAAACACACCAAAAACAGGTTTGTGAGGTAGAGAATGGTAATGCAATCACTTGCACAGAAAAAATCCAGGTGATAGAGTTCAAGGCTTAAAAGTCTCCCCTCCCATTATCTCCAAAAATTTCTTTTAAACTTGATAACCATCTTTCATATATTCACGAGTCTTGTTTTGAATTTTGTTCTTTTATTTCATTAAACAAAAATATGTATCAAACAGGTGCCCAAGAAAAACAAGAGAGTCTTTTAGGCTTAAAAGGCTATATTGACTCAAGCAAGAAGGGCCCGAAGAAATATGAGCAATTTTACGTGCCTTGATGCCAACCATGGGTCTAGTCTAGCTAAACACGTTAAAAAAAGCGCTTCTTGGGAGGCAACCCAAGCTAACTCAAGCTTTACATTTCATTTATGTTTGTTTTCTATTTTTAGTTGTTTGTTTGTTTAGTTCTTAGTTTGTTTTGTTTTGTTTTGTAGGTTGTCGTTGATGCCACCCCTCGTAAAATCCATGCTCCCATTTTGCAGTACTTTATCTCACGTGACTTTGCCGTCTAAGGAATTCAAAAAAAAAAATGAAGATCTCTAGTACTCAGGATAATATTGTTCACTCTTACCCTTCTGACTTTCTTTGAGCTTAGTTTGCAAACATTGGGGACAATGTTTAGTTTAAGTTTGGGGGTGGGATGTGTTGTTTATCTGTTGTGACTGTCCTGAGTATGTGCTGAATTGCTTATTGATCTTATGCATAAGAATGATTAGGATGGCCTAGTACGAGATTTTATTGAAAATTTTTGTGATTCTTCTAAAACTTGAGAGCATGATATGAATCTGAGTTAATTTAAAAATTTTCTTGAGTTTTCCTGCAATTTTGTGCACACAACCTGTGTTCCTATAGTTTTGAATGTTTAGAACAGAGTTATCAGGTTTATAAGTTTGATGTCACCTCGATAGGAGTAAGGACTGATTTGAGAGTTAAACTACATGAGAGGATGAATGACAATATGATTTATATGATCTGAAATGTTGTGCTTAATGAAAAAAGAAATATCTTGGTTATCAGTATTCGTGATTTGTGCTTAAAAGAGTCGAGAACAAAAAGAGCTACCTTCATTGTGATCAATTAGGCTACTCATTGAGCTAGTGCTCTGGGTAAGGGTCCCTGCAATGCATGTGTGAAAGCCAGTGTCCTTGCTTATATAAAAAAGGGAAAAGTGTGTTGAAAAAAAAAATTAGTGTTGAAAAGAGTTGTTTGTCTCTTGATTGTGGTGAGACTTAAAGATTAGGACTTATGGCCAGTGTAGGGAGAAGTTAAATGGAGAACTTGATAAATTTGTTTCGGGCTAGTAAAGATAAAAGGAATGAAGGCTAATCACACACACACGTAGGGATACTTAGGAAAAGTTTTAAATTGCTTGCTGAAGTATCATGTTTAATTGTTTCCTGTGATTCTTGAAATTTCCTTTTTAATCTATAAGGCTTGAGTCTGATGTATGCATGAGAAAGATCTTATGTTTAACTCTGTTTTTTCTCGAGACTAGCAAAAGTTTAAGCTTGGGAGTGTTTGATAGCACACAAAATGTGTTATCCTTAGGCTTATTGCTAGTTTTCATGATAATTTCAGGGCTTTTATGTGTTTAAATCATCCAATTTCAAGTTAAGAGCTTAAACAGACCATTTGGAGATATTTTGGAGTACTCGGGATCAATTTGAGGCTTTTGGAGCTAAAAATAACATTAAGTGGAAGGAAAATGATCAAATCAAGTAGGTTGACTTGACGTGACAACGTTGCAACGCCCTGCAGGGCGTTGCAATGCCGATGTTGCGGATAATTGGCCTAGTGAAGCCCTGAAGATGGCGTTGCAACGTCGCAATGCCGGATCGATAGCAGGCGCGCACGTTAGGGTAGTAGCGTTGCAACGTTGTCCTTAGCATTGCAACGCCGCAGGATTTTTCCTTTTTCATTTGCCGACTAGGGCACGACGTTGCAACACCGTGCCAATTTGTAGTATAAATATAACACTTTGTACCCAATGTAAAGGGGGGTCGAAATTGATAGTTTTTTTGACCTAATTTCGAAATACACTCTCTAAGAGGAGAAATAAGAGTATTCCTTGGGATCCAAGACGTGAGTGGAGGCTCGAGATCGTGAAGGGAGCTCGGGAACGAGGGACCGATATCGACACATAAGAGTTTTATTTCTCTTTCTTTTAGTTTTAACCTACTTTAAAGACTTTTCTATGACTTTAACTTGTGTTTTATGGTGATTATGAGTAGCTAATTGTCATCGTTAGGGGATTGAGTAGCATGTTTTGAACTTATTTAAGTATGTATTGAACTTTGTTTGTGTTATTTTATACTTGGTAATTCATTCATAAATTACTTGATCTTGTTAGTTTAAGTGGACTCGAGAGAAAGAAACTTAGATTAGAGAAAAATTGCCAAGACCCTTAGTAAATTTGGGCACGAGAGTGACTTAGATTCTCTGGGAAACATTTAAGAAGTTGCTTCAAGTTGTTCATGTTTTTAAAATTCATAAGGAAACTTTAGGATTTATTGTTATGCATAAGAATCACTATGGGTCAAGAGATTCTTTCGAGTATCTTTACTTCTTGTTTATAAATTCGCAACCATAGTTAATTGCATGTGCTAAATAAGGAATTAACTTGTGAAATCAATTTCTCTATCAATTCTATCATATTCGTGTCTCCTCTTATATATTTACTTTTCTATTTTTATTTTCACCTTTTATCAAAGTTTTGTTGTTTTAGATAAAATTTAGAATTAATATCTTGGTAATTAATCAATCTAGAAACCCATTCCTGAGGACGATACTCTGTACTCAAATCACTATATTAAAACTTGACTCGTACACTTGCGGTATTGCAATATCATTTTACGCAACAATAATCGCCTGAGTGAATATCCGTTGAAAGAAGGATATCAAAATAATCTAATATGTTCGTGCGTTTTTATAAAGAAATCTCAGAATTTGCTATTATAACTGTATATGTTGATGACTTAAATATAATTGGAACTCCTGAAGAGTTATCCAAAGCGATAGAATATCTTAAGAAAGAATATGAGATGAAAGATCTTGGAAAAATAAAATTTTGCCTTGGTTTGCAGATTGAACATTTAACAGATGGGATATTTGTTCATCAATTAACTTATACAGAGAAAATCTTAAAAAGATTCTATATGGATAAAGCAAACCCATTGAACATTCCAATGGAAGTTCATTCACTAGATGTAAAGAAAGATATATTTCGATCTCGAGATGACGATGAAGAACTACTTGGTCCTGAAGTACCATATCTTAGTGCAATTGGTGTACTTATGTATCTGGCTAATAACACAAGACTAGATATTGCATTTTCAGTAAATTTATTAGCTAGATATAATTCATGTCCTACAAAAAGATATTGGAACAGAGTTAAGCATGTACTTCGATATCTTCGAGGGACGATTGATATGAGTTTATTTTATTCTAACAAATCAAAATATGATCTAGTTGGTTATGCAGATTCTGGTTATCTGTCTGATCCACATAAAGCTAGATCTCATACAGGTTATCTATTCACATGTGGAGGAACTGTCATATCATGGCGATCAGTGAAACAGACCATAACAACCACTTCTTCAAATCATGCTGAAATCCTTGCAATTCACGAGCCAAGTCGAGAATGTGTATAGCTAAGATCAATGACTCAACACATTCGTGAAACATGTAGTTTGTCTTCTAGTAAACATCTTCCAACAATATTATACGAAGACAACACAACTTGTATAGCCCAAATCAAAGGAGGGTATATCAAAAGAGATAGAACGAAGCATATCTCACCAAAGCTTTTCTACACTCATGATCTTGAAGAAAATGACGACATCACTATACAACAAATTTGTTGGAAAGATAATCTGACAGATTTATTTACGAAAGCATTACCAACTGCAACCTTTGAGAAATTAGTACATAGCATTGGAATGCGGCGACTCATAGACTTTAAATGATGTCTCTATGAGGAGGACTGAATGTATTATAGGAAACTATATAAAATATGTACTATTTTTCCTTTACTAGGGTTTTTCTTCCCATTGGGTTTTTCCTTAGTAAGGTTTTAACGAGACATATTTTATATAAATGAGCATTTAAGGGGGAGTATTGTAAAAAACACATGTAAATGCCCATTCCACATGCCCCTTTGATACTCATGTCATGTGGCAAATTATCCCTAGCCAAAGTGTCTCCATGTGTCCAACAAACGCCATAGATTGGTGTCCAAATAGACCACATCATGCTCTCCAAATTTCCAAATAGTGGCTTATGATGGATAAATAAAAAATACAATTGGTGAAGAAAACTCTCTAATATTCTCTCTTCTATCCCACTTTCTCTCTATTTTATTCTTTATTTATTTTGCCATATAATCCCACTATCTTTTCTTATATTATATATATATATATAATATATATATATCATTTTCATTCTCCTTTTATTATATTATATTATTATATATATCTTATTATTATTATATGTTTTGGTAAAGTTTTGGTGCCCGATTTTTCCTCTCAATTTCACAACACTTTCAAATTTTTAGGTAGAAAAGTTTGTATTTTAAATATTTGAGTCGAGTCTAAGTCCCTAAACCTAATTGAGCTCATAGATTCTTTACTAAGAGACCTCATACTAAGATTTGTTACCTTTTTTCTCTCTAATAGGGGTTAATTAATGATATTATTTATTGAATTAAAATATTTATAAGATTTTTAAATTTATAATATAAGAATCTTTAAGCTCAACTAACTCAGGATCAGGGGCGGATTTACCATGGGCCCAGGGGCTCGAGCCCCCCTCAAATTTTTTACCTTTAATAATATGTATAGAAAAAATCAGGTCAAATAATAAAAAAAGTCTTTTGACGTAGTGGTAAATATGTCATCAGCCCTCTCAAGTTCAAACTTTGGTTTGTATAATGTTAAATATTTTTTTCAATGTCATATTCAAGCCCCCCTCTCGATACAAATTCTCCACCACTACTCAGGATAGCATAATTATTTTTATTTAAAAGGTATAAAATTAAAATAAAAAACTTTTTACTATCATAAAATACATTTCAACAAATATTTGATTTTTTTTTCTGTTAAAAAAAACAAATATTAGAAATTTTGATCTCAAACTGCTAGAAGAATTTTCAAATGCATAAATTCCATTTTTTTTAATCTTACTTCGGAAAATATCTAGTTTTTTCTTTTTTAAAAGAAAAAAATATCTAGTTATCGGATTACTTTATTTGGTTTGGATTTTGTAAGCTTAAGAATGTGAATAACTTGAGAGGATGGTATCCTATGCTATGCCCACAGAGGGGGTATCCTATACTCTCCCAAAAGTATAGATTTTTTTCCATTTCTAGGAGTTTCTTCTCTTTCTTTTTATTTTGTTTTTCTATTTTTAAATCTATTTTTTGACACATTAGTTTACATTATTTAATATTAATGTATGCCCCCCTCTCTCTCTTTCTTCTTATTCTTCCTTATTAATTTTTAATATATGCATTAATTTTCAAATAATTATAATTAATTATTTAATTCAAATTATTTATAATCAGTTATTTTATTTCTACTTGTAAACTTAATTTTGACTAATTCATTAAATAATGTATCAAAATAATATTTTTAAGATTAATTTCACAAAACAAGCACTAACAAACATCTATTAATTATAAAATCAATTATTAAAACATTAATTCATTAATTAATAATCCATTTAATCAATTAATTATAAATATAATTTATTTATGATAAGAATTTATTTTTAATCATTGTTCATAGTTTATTTTTTTTATCAATTAACTATTAATTATTATTTTTAAAAAATTATATTTTTTTAAAAAATGAATTTAGATTGTTTTATTAATAATATATCATAATTATATAAGATTTATAAGAACAATCTCATAAAACAAACTTACTCATTATTTGTGGAGCATAATTATCAACTTGAACATTGTTTCAAGATTGAAACATTCTTATTTCTAATAACAGACTTACAAAATATTGACATAACATGTTTTTTTTTTTTTTTGTAAATTTTAGACGTAACATGTTTATACTACTTCATCTTTTATTTATAATTACTTAAACTATATTGTTCGTACACTAGTTGAATTATGTAATTAATTGAATTGTATTTATTTATTACGATAATAATTATATAAAATTTATATATTAATCACATCTAAAAAAAATATAAATATCATTTATTTATAAAAGAAAATTGATAACATGCATTCTTACGTAAAACTAAATATAATCCTCTTATTTCGAGACATTTATTATTCTTAAACATCTCAGGGTCAATTATCTATTACTAAAGTCGTCTAGGAAACTTTAAACCAAACAAAAAATATTAGCTGTTTGTGTATATACAAACTTTTAAGTCGGTAGGTTTAAAATATTATAATTTGATGGATAAAAATTAGACTTTTCACATGCTACTTTTAGTTAGAAAAGGGCTCTCGTAGGTTAGGTTTTTTTTTGGTTGGCTGAAAAAAGGGTAAGGTTTCTTTTTTATTATTTTAATCATTCTTATCACTTCACGGTGTTTAAAGTCAGCCGTTCAAAAACAATCATGAGATAAAAACATCAAATAATATATACAAAATACATGCATACACACAAACATACATAATTCAACAAAGCTGAACATAATTTATTAAATAAGACATCACTATTTTAAAAATTAATGGTTTGATTTCTCATTTCAAATATACATAATTTAGAATTCAAATATGAAAAAAGTTTAAAAGAGACAAAGAAAAGAAAAGACTGGGAATAATAATTCAATTAAAAAATTCAGTTAATTGTTTTTACAATAGGTAAATATAATAAGATGGAAGAAAGTTTAGTAATAAAATTCGCAATTAATATAAATGATTCAAAATATGATATACAAAATAAAATTCAAATGATGTTTTCATATCGATGCACTATAATATGATAATAATAAAAGTTGATCATCTTTTGGAGGTGCTAGTGGTGAATCGATTGGTTTCAAGGATAAGAACTCGTGGTCTGATCTTTTCAGACGACCCATGTCCGTTGCTAATGTAGTTCTACCAACAATTTCGGTGGATGGAAGGAAAGTGGTGATTCCACCAGAAGATATTATGGAGGAAGGAGTCTCTATGTGATCTTGTTCTTGAAGGGAATGAATCGTCATGGTGATGTTGTGCTACTTAAATAAGTTAAAACTAATTATCACATAATTTAGATTAAACATGCATTCTAGAAAGGAAAACAACAAGTTAGGTCTACTTACTTGTTGAAGACTATCTTCAAATTTCCTTCCTCCGATGACCACGAACTTTTCGTGTTCTCCCAACGATCTCGAACTCCTCGGAAAAATCCAACGAACGGACACCCTCCACTCGATTTCTCGGTTGTTCTTCTTTTGGAAGAAGGAGGATTGTGGGATTCTTGTTTTTTTTTTTTTTTGTTTTGGGAGGAGAATTATAGAGAGAATTTGAGAGAGAAGAAGCACTTTTCTTTTGGTGAGAATTCCAAAAATGAGAGTATTGCCCCACCATCCTTCTTGCAAAAGGGGGTTTATATAATGGAGATAGGTGGAGTTGAAATCTCCATCTATTTACCATTTTACCACAACTATAGATTATGCAAATCATATTTGCATAACCATATATTATAATATATCTCATATCTCATTTTACAAATCACATTTGTATAATTGTGGATTTATTAAATTGAATCACATCTAATTTAATATCTCTCAACCTAATTTCTCCAAATTAGCCCTAATTCAATAATTAGGCTAACCTATAGTTTATTATGAATCTCATTCACATTAAACTATATATTATATCATTTATATCTCATATAAATGACATAAATGCCCTTTAGTGAACTTGAACACTTCAATTCACACCAAAACAGTAAACCTTCTTTTAATCCAGTTTGAGCCAACCGAGGGACCTAATGGACCTACAGTGACGAGCTCCAATGATCCGAGATTAACCTATCAAACTCTTTGACCTGGTTAATCAACATTCATTAGCTACGGTAACACTCCACTAATTAAAGCCCGTAGCTGCACTCCTGTCAGTGCAAGATATTACGTGTCCACTGATATAACCAATGCCCATGAGTCGACCCTTCACAGGTTGTTCGTAGACACTGTTGGGTCAAATTACCGTTTTACCCCTGTGTCTACTTCTTGTTCCTTAAGTCCCCACTGCTCCTCTAATGAATAACATATTGTGATGGTCCAACCATACACAACAACCCTCTCGTGCCAGTGAGGGGGTGGGCGCCCGTTGTCCAAGCCCTGGAGACAACACTTAAGGGAACAACCATTCTAGTTTCCCTAAAGGCGAGAACGAGTGAATTCCATCTCGCGTAGTTAAGTTCTCGCTCCTTACTGGTTCTTTTTCCTGAGAAGATAGGCATATTGGGCGAGTAACCGTGACCACCCTCACCCGTACTAGTCAAAGGGACGGACCCGCGCAGACGGGAGTCCGTAACACGATCGGGATTCGTGTCGAGTCACTAATGGTCATCTACGTTATTATTAGTCCCTCTTCACAACGGTGTTACATCGATGAGGTTTAATAATTCACGGTCCGGTCTTGTACAATCTCATTGTACAGGATGCCCCCACTCGCATGTCTACCACATGAACGAGTCAGATCACCTCGTTTGTATCTTAATACAAAGCGGGATGCATCCACAGTGTATCTAAGATTAGGTCTCCAACCTCATCCATATACTGTAGACCGTTCGGGTCATTTACTCGAACGTGATCCTCCCTGTGTGTCCACTACACACCGTTCAAGTTCTAGTTCTCTCTTATATTCAATGACCCTGAAGCTTAGTTTATTGGACAAAGTTTGTAATAAATGCGAGACACAAAATGATGAAATAAATAACCTTTATTAATTTCAAACGTATATTTACAAACAGAACGAGATTAGGACAAACATCCCAACAGTTCTTTGGTTGGTCAATTCATTGACGCTTGGTTGTCATTCGCTATTGTCTCACGCCTTGTTAGGAAGATCTAGAGACATGTAGAAGAGCTCATTATAACAATGCTAGAAAATAGATTTATTGTATTTCAATTTCGTTCTGCTAAAGCGAAAGATTGGGTTTTGGAGAATGCGCCTTGGCATATTGGAGGCAAACCTATCCTACTTCACAAGTGGTCTCCAAGTATTGTTCCTTAAACTTCTACTATTGGTAATGTTCCTATATGGATAAAACTTTTTAATGCTCCATTGGAGTTGTGAACTACTCATGGGTTGAGTGATTGCGAGTGTTGTGGGCATTCCAATGTGCCTTGATAAGGCGACTTTAGATAGATGTCGTTTAGATTTTTTCTAAGCTTGTGCAGAGGTGGGAGTAGGAGATGATATGTCTACTTCTGTCATTATTCAGTTAAGAGGGAGGACTTTGAGATTCCTGTCGAATGCTTGGAAACCTAAGAAGTGCAATACTCATTGTGTGTTTGGCTATTTTGAGGATACAAGTGGTAAGATGGTGAATGATGATGTCAGTCAGACTAGTTGTAAGGGCACTTTCCCCAAGAGTAATGCCCCAATTCCTCATGTGGCTCCTCTCATAGGTGATGATCGTTTCTCATCCTTCGGGTGCTCTGCATATTCTAGAGTCTCCATCCAAGAGGGGTCGTCTAATAGGTTTACTGTTCTTGCGAATGAGCCTTATTGTGTCAGTTGTAGACCTCCCTTCTTAGCAATAGCTGACCTAATTATGGATAGTGATTCTCTTGATCTATTGCATGAGTTTAAGGTGTTGGGTAAAAAACTTAAACCTCTCTTGACAATATCTTATGTCTAGTTGGTCTTCTGTTACTTGCTTGAAACTAAAGTTAAGAGACCCCAATTTGATTTTGTGTTGCGTTAGTTTGGTGGTGATTGGTAGTATGTTTGTAGTTATGGACCAAGGTGTTGTGGGTGCATTTGAGTGATGTGGGCGAGCGAGTAGTTTTACCTTCACCTTCGTTACGGTGGACACCCAGTTTTTCAATGCTATTCTTATTGATATTTTCTCCCAAGTTAAGATTGAAGTGATTGTTGTCTTTGCAGTTAATACTGAGGTTGAGAAGAAAAGTTTGTGGTATGCTCTCATTTCAATTTATACAAATTGGAATGCTCTTGGTTTGGTCATGTGGAATTTTAATATCATTCGATACTCTTCAAAAAGCTTTGGTTGTAATCCTAGTATTGTTGACATGGGTTGTATTTGGTAGTACTCTAATGCGTTGATCTTTCGGAGTTTCATATGAAGGGTAGTTGGTTTACTTAGACTAATAAACCTTGGGAACTACATATATTCTTAGGCCTCTGGATCATATCTTGGTTAATGAAAAATGGGTGGAGTTTCGACCATTGTGTGAAGTTTGAGCCCTTGGTTGGTATATTTATGATCGAGGTTGGATTGGATGAGGTTCTCGGTCCTCCCCCTTTTTGTTTCTTTAATCATTGAGTTAAGAAGGATGATTTTCTATCTACTATAGCTGAGGTTTGACGTTCCTTACCAAGGGTCTCTCCGTTAAAGAGTTTTGGAAGAAATTTATAGGCTCTCAAGCCGATCTTGCATAATAAATTTAGCTTTTTAATCTCGAGTATTAGAAGACGAGTTGTTTAATTGAGTGAGTGCATGGAGGAGGCTCAGGTTGCTTTGGTCTCGAGTTCCCTTTCTTTGGAGCTTCAACAGAAGGCGATGGGGACCTTTGGGTTGTTTTGGGCCTAGATTCATTGGGAGGAAGCTTCTCTTCGTCAGAAGTCTCATGTGCAATGACTAAAGTTGAAAGATTAGAACTTTGCATTCTTTCATGGGAGTGTTAAGGCTAGGATTATTCGAAATGGTCTTACCTCTGTTGTTGATGGTAATAGTACTTTGTTAAATTCTCAGTCTGATATTTCTAGTGTGGTCGTTGAGTATTTTTAAAGTGTCTTTGGTGTTCAACCTTTGGGTATAGAGAACTTACAGATTAGTTGGCTTTAATTATGGGATATGTTTGGCCTCAGGACTGTATTACTGATCTTTGTCAGATTGTCACTAAGGAGGAGGTCAAGAATGCTTTATTTAGTATGAAGAGTGGAGAAGCTCTTAGACCTGATGGTCTCACTGTAAGGTTTTTTAAGGAAGCTTGGAGTGTGGTGGGTGTTGATTTTTGCTTAGCTATGCTTCATTTCTCTTATTCTATTACCTTCCTCCAGGAATTAATGTTACGCCTATTACTTTGGTTCTAAAGAAGAATTGTTCGAAGTGGTTTGAAGATTTACGACCTATTTCCTATTATAATGTTATATATAAGTGCATTACGAAAATTCTGTCAAATAGGTTGCGTTTCTGACTCCTTAGGTTTATTAGTCCTAATCAACCTACTTTTGTGCAAGGTAGAAGCATTGTTGATAATTGATAGCACACAAAATGTGCTATTCTTAGGCTTAGATTTTGCTAGTTTTTATGATGATTTTAGTGTTTTCATGAGTTTATTCTATTGGTTTTAAGAAAACGAGTAAGAACGGAGCAAAATGAGAGATCTCAAAGTATTAGGTCTCAAATGGGAGCTAACGGAACATAAAAGATGAAGTGGAGGAGCCAAAATAACCTACTGACCCGAGCCTAGGGCGTTGAGACACCATTTGGGCATTGCAACGCCAAGCAAATAGTGATGCAAACTGAAAACCCGACCAGGCGACGTTGAGACGCTGCTTGGCAGCATTGAGACGCCGAAACACGCCTTCTTCGTGTCAACCATATTCGTAGCATTGAGACGTTGCACACAACATCTCAGCGCCGTGCAATTTTTCTTATTTTATTCGCACCCTAGGGCATCGCGTTGCAACATTGTGCCTAGCGTTGCAATGTCGTGTCGATTTTGTATATATATGGATTTTTGTTGTCAAATGAGGGGGAGCCGAATTTGAGAGATTTTTTCACCCTAATTTCGAAACATACACTCTTGAGGAAGCTGGAGAAGATTCTTTATAGGCCAAGCACGAGAGTGGAGGCTCGAGATCATGACAGAAGCTTGGAGACGAGGACCGACAACGTTTTTCTTTTTCTTCCCTTTAATTTTGTAGTTTTGTTTTATGGATTCTAGCATGAATTTGATTTTTTTTGTAGTGATTAATAAGTAGCTAAATCCATAGTTGGAATTGATGTAGCTTTTTATGGATTTATTCTAGCAATTGTGTTGAACATTGGTTATATTGAATTATTTTTGGTAGTTTGTTCTTAATGCTTATTTTTCTCTGACCAAGAATTGCATAATTTATTGGTTTAAATTTAATTCGAGAGAATAGACTTTAGATTAGACTAAAATTACCAGAACCCTTAGTAAATCCTTACACGAGAGTGAAGGGTTCTTTGAGAAACACTTAAAAGAAGTTGCTTAACGCCTTGCATGCTTTTAAAATCTAAATGGAGACTTTTAGGTTTATCGTTATGCATGAGTTCAATAGAGCTCGAGAGAGTCTTTTGATTACCTTTAACTTCTTGTTTATAATCTCACAACCAAAGTCAATTTCATGCGCCAGAATAATGAAATAATTTGTAAAATCAATTTCCTAACGTTTCTTTCATATTTGTGTCTCCACACTTGCTTTAGTTGTTATTTTTCATCACTTCTTTGACAAGTTAGATTTTCTTTAGATAAAATTAAGAATTAGTACCTTAGTAATTAATCAATCTAGAAAACCATTCCTGAGTACGATACTCGAAATCTCAAATCACTATATTAAAACTTGACACTGCACACTTGCAGTTTTACATGGTTACATTTACGTGCAACAATAATATTTTGTGTATGTCAAGAGTTGGGTGGTCAATATCATTTTAATCGTGGTCTTCCTTACTATGTGTTAAGGTTGACTTGCTGAAAGTGTATGATTCAATAAATTGGGATTTTATTTTTGGCTTGCTTTTGGACATTGGGACTCCCTTTAAGTTTGTGAGTTGGATTAGGGTGTGTATTACATCCTCCAAGTTTTTTATTTTGATCAATGGTTCACTTCAGGGCTATTTTTCAGGAAAGAGAGATCTTCGTCAGGCTGATCCTCTTTTCCCGTATCTATTTGTAATGGTGATGGAAGTACTTTCTCATTTGTTGGATAATTATACTGTGAGTTTTGGCTTTCACCACTCGTGTGAAAAGATTAATTTGACTCAATTTTGTTTTGCAAATGGCTTAATGATTTTTTATCACGTTGATCGAAATTCGTTGACATTTGTTTTGGATTACTTATGGAGGTTTGAATTCTCGTCGTGGTTTCATGTGAATCCTAGTAAGAGTTCACTTTTCTGTGCAGTATTGCATGGTTCAAAAAGTTTGGTTGAGTTATTAGTGGTTCCACTGACATCTCTTTTAGTGCATTATCTTGGTTTCCTCTTATCTCAGGCTAATTGACCTATCATAACTGCATGAAGGGAATCGAAGTCCCCGCAGCGGAAGCGATTACGGATCGCGCGCTCTTGATTTAGTTACAACGATTTATTCAAGAACACAAATAACAAGATTAAGCATAAAATAGAATGGACAGCAAGAATGTTACCTTTGAAGAACGTTTCTTCAAGTGCTCC
Organism: Trichosanthes cucumerina; assembly: GCA_036507285.1. Classification (NCBI taxonomy): domain Eukaryota; kingdom Viridiplantae; phylum Streptophyta; class Magnoliopsida; order Cucurbitales; family Cucurbitaceae; genus Trichosanthes; species Trichosanthes cucumerina. Next base: position 70,938,766 of record CM071840.1, on the reverse strand, counting down.
TCCTCTCTCACGATCAAGATCACTGCAACACGAACTCGTACGAACACCGACACTACCACCGGATCTTCTCCGTTGTTCTCTAAGTGAGGGAGGAAGGTGGGTTCCCTTTAGGAAAAATGTGGTGTTTTTGTGAGAAAGATGTTTGTTGTCTTGGAACCTTTCCAACAACAACAAAAGGCTAGGAATCACTTAGAATGACCTAGAATGGCTTAACCTAGTTGCATCTCATGCAACCATATATATAGGGGAATGGGGTGAAAATGACCATCCTACCCCTCCTTTATTCTCTCTTTAGTATATAGTTTAAATATGAATCTAATTCACATTAAAACTATATATTATATCAATTATATCATATATAATAGATATAACACCTCATGTATGAAATTGAACACTTCAATTTCACTCCTAACTTTATACCCTCAATATTACCATATTGAGCCAACGGAGGGATCTAATGGACCTACAGATCATGAACCCTTTGGGTTGGTCCATGTACATGGTTTCCTCAAGATTGTCATTCAAAAAGGCTGTCTTGACATCCATTTGCCATACCTCATAGTCATAATATGTGGCAATGGCAAGAAGGATACGAATAGACTTTACCATAGCAACAGGTGAAAAGGTCTCCTCATAGTCAACCCCTTCAACCTGGGTATAACCCTTTGCTACTAGTCTAGCTTTAAAGGTTTGCACCTTCCTATCTACACCACGTTTTCTCTTGTAGATCCACTTACAACCTATAGGTTTTACCCCATCAGGCTTATCTACAAGATCCCAAACAGAATTGAAGTACATAGACTACATTTCTTGGTCCATGGCTATGACCCATTTGTCTTTGTCAATGTCAACCATTGATTGATTATAAGTCAATGGATCCTCGCAATTGTCATCTGATATAACAACTTGGGTTTCAGCTAAACCCATGTAATGGTCAGGCTGTATCACAACCCTCCCACTACGTCGAGACATACTCAACTCTTGAGATGGACCCTCTTGACTAGACAAACTAGTATCAACAACTCTTGTTGACGTACTAGTGTTCTTATTAGCAACCTTTTCTATTGTTCCGTCTAACTCACTCAACACTACCTTACTTTTTGGTTTGTGGTCCCTTATGTGGTCCTCCTCCAAGAAAGTGGCATTTGTCGACACAAAGACCTTATCTTCCTTAGGATCATAGAATAAACCACCTCTTGTTTCTTTTGGGTATCCTACGAAGAGGCACAACTTTGAACGTTAATCCAACTTCTTTGGATTTGTCACAAGCACATGTGCTGGACAACCCCATATTCTGAAGTGACATAAACTACCTTTACGTTCTTTCCAGAGTTCAAAAGGTGTTTCAGAAACACTTTTGGAGGGCACACTATTCAAAATGTATCTGCAGCAGTTCTCTCTGCATAACCCCAAAAGAACTAAGGAGATGGCGTAACTCATCATTGATCGAACCATGTCCAACAAGGTTCTATTTCTCCTTTCCGATACACCGTTTTGTTGTGGTGTGCCGGGAGCTGAGAGTTGGGATGTAATTCCATGTTCTATCATATAGTTCTGGAATTTTAAATCCATGTACTCTCCACCTCGATCCGATCGAAGTGTTTTAACTCTTTTACCTAATTGATTTTCAACCTCAGTCTTGAATTCCTTGAACTTTTCAAGTGCTTCAGACTTGTGGTGCATTAGGTAAATATGCCCATATCTAGAATAATCATCTATAAAAGAGATGAAATATTCATATCCTCCCCTGGCTTTAACATTCATCGGACCACAAAGGTCCAATGTATAAGCTCTGAGAGGATCTTTGGCTCTATAACCTTTTCCACTAAAAGGTCTTTTAGTTATTTTGCCTTCAGCAGGATTCACATACTGGCAAGGAATTTTCTTCTAACTCGTTTAGAAGTCCGTTCCTTACCAATCTCTCAATCCTATTGAGATTAATGTGACCCAATCTTAGATGCCAAAGATGAGCATTTTCTTTAGGAGAAATTTTACGTTTCTTAGTTTGTGCGTTTGCGCTTTTAAATAATTCGATGTTCAAAACCATTTTGACTGAATTAGGCCTTAAAACATACAATCCATTTTCTAATGAAGTTGAACATATTTCTAAACCTTTCTTCAAAATAAACACTTTATTCATAGAAAAGGAAACAGAAATACATTGTTCAATAAGGCAAGAAATGGAAATGGGGTTTCTAGTAAACCACAGTATCACTAATATATTGTCCAACAATACATATTTCTTGCCAAAATAAAGCTTCATTGTACCTCATCTTTCTGGAGAGACGACCTCTCCATTTCCAACCCGGGCGTTATCTCTCCTTCTTTGTAATTCTTGCCAGAATCAATTCCATGAAAAGAAGAGCAAACATGATTAGTGGCGCTGAATCAAGTATCCAAGTTGTTTTATCATTATCCACTAAACAAGCTTCTAGGCAAAGTAAATCATATTTACCTTTCTTCTTCTTTTTCTGCAATGTACTTCGAACAGCCCGTTTCCAATGCCCGTCTTCGTTGCGGTGGAAACACTTTCCTTTGTCAAGAACGCGTCTTTGACTTCTTGCCCTTCGGGCGCTTTTTGTCACTGTTTCCCTTTACCAACCTTTCTTGTTCTTCTTCTTCTTCTTACCTCTCGGGTTAGAGAAGATGAAGCTCACGATTTTTGTCCCGCAGGTCGAACCTCCGTGATAACTCCTACTGCAACATTTGCCTCACCTTTCGATCCCCGAATTTTCATCAAAGACCGAAAGGTCCGGAGTTCATTCGAAGGAGGTAAGATTAAAAGTAAGCTTGTTCATAACAACATTACTTCTAAATCACAGAAACTATCTCGGAAGGGTTTCGAATGAAGTCGACTGCTCGATTCATCGATGGAAGCACCATTCGACTCTGCGATGTTAAAGTGCACCATCATATCCAGGACATGATCCCGAATAGATATACCCGCTGGCATCCTCGAGTTGAACATGTATTTTAGGGCATTATGTCGGGCTTGTGTGGACTGTTGTCCAAACATACTCTGCACAGAATCCATGATTTCCTTGGCAGTGATCATGCCCTCATGCTTCTTGGCTAATATGTCAGACATACTTGCAAGCATGAAGACCTTGGCCTTATCATTGGCCTTGATCCATCGATCATATGCATCACGAACATTTCGTGACGCATTCGAGCCTGACACCTGATGACACTCCTCAGTTAACACAAACTTCAGATCATCCACTACCAAAATAGTGTTGAATTTGTTTTTCCATGTCATCATATTCTCTCCGGTTAACTTTTCCGCACCCAATAAGGAAATTTTAGAGCTAGACATTTTTGCTGAAAATTTACAAACAAACTTGTATGAGTTTCTTGCTATAACTCTAATCCAATCATGTTTTAGCTAATTATCAAATGATTCCTAGGCCATTTATAATTTGCAATGATACTCCAAAGGTTTAGAATGTATGACACCGAAGGGTAATAAAAAACACTCCTCCTCTGGATCAAGACACTCTTGACCAAAACCTAATACCATAATAACTCTTATTCCTATAGGTTTTAGTTACCATTTTTCGGTCTGGATACATACACAACTTATGTATCCCGTGAGTGTAACCCTTTGTATTTAGATCCCAGAGTCTCGATCCAATAAAATCCGCCGAAGGGAGGACTAGATTGGAAAATAGTCTAAGAAAATCTTTATCCCTTTCGGGTGTCTACTGTGTTAGATCTCCTATGATCAAGCCCTCCGAAGGGATTTTTCGGTCCAGGCCAAACTAGCAGGCTGACCATAGTGGTCTAACGGTGTAAACCGAAAAAAGAGACCTTAGGTTTTGTTTTCACTAAACTTGCTCCCACTCACTATAAGTACCCTCTCCATTCACCTTGATATTGACTCATACAAACACCATCCGAAGGGGGACACTCCCGTTTGCGCCACGAGGTCAAGTATGAGTCTCACGGTGTGAACTTCCCAGAGATAGCGTAGGTGGAAAAATATGTATCTCATACACTTTTTCTTCCCACTGAATACTTTAAGTTTATAGGAATCTTTCTTATGCTAAAATCCGGCTAATGGTTTTACCTTACTCCATGAGCATAACTCTTACATTGATAATCAATATAACTCTTATATTGATTTTATCCTAAGTGCGTTAATATAACTCCTTATATTAAACCTAGGATTTCTAGTTTATTAACCCCTGAATAAACCCTCTGACGCTACTGTAATTTATAAGACTCTCTGATTAAATTTCACTCCAGTCGATTCCTGTAGGGTGTTCCGTTCCAAATCGACTTAAATTCTCCAAAATTTAGATGAACTTTCCTTAAACAGAGTTCCTCTTTTAATCATAGCTTATAAATTACTTGGTTCCTAATTCTAATCTAATTAGAACTAGATAACCTAAGGTCTATTATTTCCAAGTTCTAAACATTTTAAAACTAATAAGTAACCTTAGGTGACATGCATACTATGTCATAGTGCTTGATCATTCATCACATGAATAATAAGACATTCATAGCATATTCATCTCATGAAAAATAATGCATGTCAATGTTGTCTAAAAATTAATATAACAACCTTATATTAATTAATCATGCAAACTATATAATATAACTCCTTATATTATAAATGATGTATGAAAATGCTTAACCTAAGGTGGGATTTCTAAAATACAAGCATACACTATGCATGGCAATAATTACACAACAATTGCATAGTTAAAATAGCAAAAATTAGACCAATTTTGGCACCCTAGAAATAATTTTAATTAATACAATCTAATTATATTAATTAAAATTAAATATATTAAATATATTAAATATAAAACGTTTTTATAATTAATATATATAATAAAAACGTTTTACACTTTGCTTGCTCCTCGCGTGAAACGTATCACGCGTTGTGTGGCGATAAGCGCGCTGCTGCCGCTTTTGCTTGCCTTCGCCAGAAGCGTTGCAACGCGCCTCCATCTTGCGCGCTTCTCCCATGCAGCGCTGCTGCAACGCCGCCGATGAAACGACATTGCAACGCAGCACACACGCATGCAAATGACTTGATTTCTCCAAATCTAGCTCCTTTTTGCTCCGATCTTCTCAGCAACCGCCTTGCCTCAATCGACACGGATTTAGAGACTCGATTTACAATTAAAATTTGCCCAAAACACCGGGCCCTTACATTGAACATTTCAATGAAAATTGTAAATTTAAGTGTCAAAATTGAAAACATCTAATTTTGCAAAACCGTTCATACATCTCATGCAAAAACAGTAAATCCCACCTTGTTCTTGAAAAATCCAGAACATAAATCAAGAACGCAACCTGGATCTGATACCAATTGAAGGGAATCGAAGTCCCCGCAGCGGAAGCAATTGCGAATCGCGCGCTCTTGATTTAGTTACAACGATTTCTTCAAGAACACAAATAACAAGATTAAGCATAAAATAGAATGGACAGCAAGAATGTTACCTTTGAAGAACGTTTCTTCAAGTGCTCCTCGTCTCTCATGATCAAGATCACTGCAACACGAACTCGTACGAACACCGACACTACTACCGGATCTTCTCCGTTGTTCTCTAAGTGAGGGAGGAAGGTGGGTTCCCTTTAGGAAACATGTGGTGTTTTTGTGTGAGAGATGTTTGTTGTCTTAGAACCTTTCCAAAAACAACAAAAGGCTAGGAATCACTTAGAATGACCTAGAATGGCTTAACCTAGTTGCATCTCATGCAACCATATATATAAGGGAATGGGGTGGAAATGATCATCCTACCCCTCCTTTATTCTCTCTTTAGTATATAGTTTATATATGAATCTAATTCACATTAAAACTATATATTATATCAATTATATCATATATAATAGATATAACACCTCATGTATGAAATTGAACACTTCAATTTCACTCCTAACTTTATACCCTCAATATTACCATATTGAGCCAACGGAGGGATCTAATGGACTTACAGATCATGAGCTCCAATGATGTGAGATTAACTGATCAAACTCTTTGATCCAGTTAATCAATATTCATTAACTACAAGTCACTCCTGATGGAGATCTGATCTCCTTGAGCAGCGGAAACGTGATTGAGATTGTTAATTTGTTTGAATGTTTTGCTAAAAACAAAAGCAGTACATTGACCCAAAAATACAGAACAAGCATGAATTTCTAATCCTATTAGACATGGATAATAGCATACATGCAAACATACTGCAAGTTTAACAATTAAACTAAAGGGAAGAAAAAGAATACCTTTGTAGTTTCTAATTCTCCAGCACAGCAACTCCTTGCTCCTAGCTTTTCAAAGAATACAAATGGAACTTCTCTGTTTTTCTCCAAGAAAGACACTACCAATTGGATCACCTCCTATATCTCTGAGTTCTTAAATCTACCTTGGTGGGAAGGTTTCCAACAATTGGAAGAATAAGGGAATGAGAATGTGTGAGTGAGAGAGAGAGCAATTCTCCAATCGCTTGTGCAATTCTGTTGATCGACCTATAGTTCTCACACCCTTTCTCCCTGTTAAGCTATCGATAGGGAGAAGGAAGGGGATAGTGGGGAACGTGTCTGAGTGACACGTTCCTTCATTTATTATTATTAAAATAATAATAATAATAATAATATAATATCATATAATTAAATCAAATTTAATTATTCATTTAAATCATATTTAAATAATACAAATTAAATATCATATATTTAATTTAAATTAAATCTCATTTAATCATATTTCCCCTTTAACTTATAGTTTTAATGTACATCCAGTGCACATTAAATTTTAACCTATAGTTTTCAAAAGTGAATCACATTCATATTTAATATAATATTTGAACTCTTTCAAATATTCAGTTCTCTCATATAATTTAATATGAATCATAATCACATTAAATTTATAACATATAGTTCCAAAACTATATATTATATTGTATCAATATACATTAAATGTATTCCCTAATGAATTTGAACATTTCAAATTCAAATGATCTAAGAACCCTTTACGAGCTAGAAGGTGGACCTAATAGACCTACAGATCAGAAGCTCCAACAATACGAGATTGCTCGGTTAATCTCATTAACCTCTCAATCAACATTCATTAACTGCGGGAACACTCCACTAAAGTCCCACAGCTGCACTCTCCTCACTGCAGACATATTTCTTTGTCCATGGATATTGACCAATAACAGCAAGTCAATCCTTCACGAATGTTCGTAACACCAGCTGGGTCAAATTATCGTTTTACCCCTGGGTTACATCTTGTGCCTTAAGTACCAGTGCTCCTCTAATGAACAATTTGTTTGTGGTCCTACCAACAAACAGAGTCCCTCTCGGGCCAATGAGAGGGTCGGGCGCTTTGTTCAAGTCCCGGAGACACCACTTAAGGGAACATTCCTCTACTTACCCTAGTAGGCGGGAAGGAGTGAATTCCATCTTGCTAAGTTAAATTCCCAGCCGCTCACTCGGTCTTGTCCCCAAGAAGGTAGGCATATTGAGTCGGTGAATCTGGTCACTCTCACCCATATTAGTCAAAAGACAATCCCTTGCGAACGGGAGTTCGTAACCTGCTCAGGATTGAGACCAAGTTGCCTAGGTCATCCTAGTGAAATAGAAACCTAACTAGTCAACGAGTTACAGCTAGAGGTTACTATTTCGTGGTCTGGTCTTATGTAATCTCATTACATAGGATATCCCCACTCACATGTCATCTACACGAACACGTTAGGATCACAGTGTTTGTATCAAATACAAAGTGGGCCACATCCATAGTTTTACTAGGGTAAGGTACCCAAACTTTATCCCCTAACTATAGACCCTTTAGGTTGTATCTCGAACCGAGATCCTTTTTATGTACATTACATTTAGTTAAAGATTCATTTAACAGCCTTGGATGTTTAGTTTATTGGATTTAGGGTTTAAATAAAGACAAACTCGTAGATAACGAACAATAACACTTTATTGAAATAATAACACTTTATTACATTAATTAGAACATAATTACAAACTACGAGTTTTAGGGCACAAATCCCAACAACTCCACTATAGACTTGTAGTTGCACTCTCCTCACTGTAGATATTATTGTGTCCACTGATATAGTCATTACCCATGAGTCGACCCTTCACAGGTTGTTCGTAATCACAGTTGGGTCAAATTACCGTTTTACCCCTGTGATTACCTCTTTGTTCCTTAAGCACCACTGATCCTCTAATGAACAACAAGTCTAAGGTCCTACCTTAGACTCATACCCTCATAGAGGGCGGGGTCCCGTTGTTCGAGACACGAGTCGGTTCTTGGGAACAACCTATCTAATTCCTCGAGAGAGGAATGAGTGAATTCCATCTTGCACGCTTAAGTTCCCGCTACCTCACGAGGTTCTCACACCCGGAAAGATAGGCTTATTGAGTCTGGCCACAGTGCCACTCTCACCCATACTAGTCTAAGGACAAACCCCTATAAGCAAGAGTTCTTAACTTGCTCAGGATTCAAGTCGAGTCTCTAATGACCATCTATAAATTACTAATCTTATCCTGTTAACGGTGTTACATTGGTTAGACTAATAATTTGCGATCCAGTCTTGTATGAACTCTTCATACAGAATGCCCCCACTCGCATGTCAACTACATGAATGAGTTGGATTACCTCATTTGTACTAATTACAAAGTGGGTCGCATCCATGGTGTTATCAGAATGAGGTTTCCAACCTTATTCTTATACCATAGACTATTTAGGTTATAATCTTGAACTCAACCCAAATAGTGTCCACTACACTGATTTTAAGATAAACGTTATAACCTTGGAGTTTAGTTTATTGGATTTATAAAAGCAAGACTGTAATCTTATCAAAACAAATAACACTTTATTGAATTGATCAAAATTACACAAGTTTAGGGCATAAATCCCAACAATCTCCCACTTGACCTAAAGCTTGTGGAGTACTAAACATTACAGTAATGTAAATACAATAAACTAGGGCATTTAAACCCCTTTGTACAAAATACTCTCACTTGCCCTAGTTGGGGAAGACTTGTAAACCTAGACCTTCTAGGTGACTCTCAAAAACTTTAGTCGTGAGAGCCTTTGTAAAAGGATCAGCAATGTTGTGCTCTGAGGCTATCTTCGTGACAATCACGTCTCCTCTATGCACGATCTCCCGGATGAGATGATACTTCCGCTCTATATGCTTTTCCCTCTTGAGATGGTGTTTGTTTTCCTCGTAGGGAGGGTAGTCTTGGTATTAAGCACCTTAGGTCTTGGAATTCTGTTGCTGTAATGAAGTTTCTTTGGCTTCTCATTATTAAAGGTGGTTCTTTATGGGTTGCTTGGGTTAAGGCTTATCTGCTATGTGAAAGTTCCATTTGGACTGTTAGGCCTCCTACTAGTGGATCTTGGTGTTGAGGGTCGACTCTTAGTCTTCGAAACCAGTTTAAGTTTTTAATTTAGTTCTCTATTAGTGATCGACTCTACACGCAAGTGCACATGATGAAGTAATAAAAACTAGAAGTATTCCAGATTATCATACCCACATGGAACAAATTTTAATAAATCTAATTGGGAGAAAAAATATGCTAATGAAAATACAAGTGTGGTAACCGAATGAAATTTTAGTGAAGTGCCTTTGCTGCTGGAAATGAGGAAAAAATCAATTATTTAAAGGAAGAGAATTCAAGTTGTTTTGCCCCTTTCGAGAAAATGCTACTAAAAATGCAATTGCAATCGTAGTCGACAACATGAACCTAAGTAAATCGAGTTAACTCCTATTCAATTTTTCTCCCAAAATCTTTAGGAGACTAAGCGATTATACCTATATGTCTATGGGTAATCGAACTTAGATATTTTTGGTACACAACACTAGTGGTTTTGGAGTCTCGCCCTATGTCTAGGTTCAAAGTTTTAGATCTTATTTATAAGTCTTTTCCTCCATTTTCTATTATGACATTCGCTAGTTCTTAACCCTTTCAGTATTAAGTTCTAGCTTGACAAAAAATCACTAGTTGACCGCCTAGGTTTATCCACATTAAGCTCAATAAAAATAAACTAGGTTTTATGTATCGACCTGGCCGATTTTTACTAATTTAAGCTTAACATCTCTCCTCTAAGGTATTTACAACTTGAATCCCTATAGAGAAATCAACTCATAATGGGACCGGATAAAAACACAAAACTATAAAGGAGAAACTTTGTGCTTTTTTGCAAAACGAGAATTAAACTAACACACAATTTACATGTTACTCTTGAAACCCTACTTATAATTTTTTGCTCTTATTCAAGTTGATAGAAGGAAAACATTAAGCAAAATGATTAATTCAACGTGAAGGAGAAAGGACTTAGGCTCTCGATCACTTTGCTACTAACGAAGGAAAATACATAAACTTAAACTTGTAGTTGAAATGAACTAAATAAAAGCAACAAACATGAAAAACTCATAACAAGAAAATAGAAATTGTGTTAGAAATTCTAAACATAAAAGAGTAGCTAAAAATCTCAAGAATCCTTATTTGATCGATTCCAAAATCCCATTTTAAAGGTTATGGATCTTCACCTCCTATACTTTCATAAAGGAGATACCTAATCGTGGAGATTACAAGATAAATTGAAAGGAAAAACGTGTTTGACACTTGAAGGAAACTCGAAGAAAACTAGAAAAGTTTGTTGTCTGGAAAACTCAGGAAAAATGTAACAGTAAATGAGGATCAAGAAAGTGCAGTCGAAAGCCCTCCCCCTTTTTGAGTCATTTCTTCTCATTGCATGATCATGGACTATGAATATTTCAATAATGGGCAAGAAATTCCTAAAATCGTGCAATGCCGAGGGTTTTTCCTTTTACGCAAGATCCCGAAATGCAATTGCATTTCTTCTTGCATTCTTCCTTATTGTCCCTTTACTTTGTTCCTCATGCAATTCTTCTTGCATTCTTTTCTTTTCCTTCATCCTACACAAAAACTAGCCAAGTTAGTTTACTTTCCACACATTTTCTTATTGTTTTCCATTTTTCATTATTTTTAGCAAGATTTTTCAAATTTATTCATTAATGTTATTTTTGGCCTAGTTAGGAAATCAATAAGCATATTAAAAAGACAAAAATAATTGAGTTTAAAGCTTAAATAATTCTCATAAATGAGAATTATCGATTGTTAATTGTCAGAGGTATCGATTTTGGTTGGATCCTTGGCTGTCAGAAGGTTCTCTTTTGGCTAGTTATCGCAGGTGGGTAGTTTATGTTGCTGGCAATACTCGTTTTGCTCATATTATTAATTTTTTACTCCCTAGTGCATCTTAGATTTAGTCGTGTGTTTTGCATGAGCTTATGTAACGCTCTCGCTTCCCAGATCGTTTGCATGTGTTTTAGGACTATCCCTCGAGTCATCATGTGTTTTAGGACTATCCCTTGAGTCATCATGGTTAGATTTGGCCTTGTTGTCCAACCATGATGACTCGAGGGATAGCCCTATTTGGTGTTCAAATCGTTTTGCTCCATTTTCTATAGTTAGTGCTTGGGAGGTTATTAGACTGTGTAAATCAAAAGTTCCTTGGGCTAGGCTCCTCTTGTTTGGAGGGAGCATTCAGATGCATTCCTTTATCTCCTGGTTGACAATGCAAAATAAGTTTCTCACTAGGGTTCATCTTCAAAAGTGGAATATGGCTATTCCCAATTGATTGTTTACTTTATTTATCTTCAAAGGAATCTTGCGACCATTTATTTTTTGAGTGCCCTTTCAATCAAACAATTTGGGATAATATACTTGATTGGGGAGAGTTTGCCCATATAATTTCGTCCTGGGCCTCTAAGCTAGAGTGAATTTGTCATGTGAGTAGGGAACAACTATCACAAAAGTCAAGTTTGGAGGCTTACTTGGTGTGTGTGTCTATTTACCTATTTGGACAGAGCAGAATCTACGTCTTCATGGATCGGTAGATCGGTTGCCTCAGTCTGTTCTTGTGCAATTAAGATGGATCTAGTTACTCAGTGTTCCTCATAGTTGGGGGACACTTTCATCCTCAATCTCCTTGGCGTTAATTTAATTTCTTTTATTTTGGTCTTTTGTTTGTTGCTTGCTATGAGAGTTTTCAGCTTATGTTGTGCTCACTAGTGTTGTTTGTGTTCTTGTATTTTGTGTTTTGACCTAAGGTTTTGAGGTTGTCTTTTTTGCAATAAATATATCTACATTTCCAAAAAAAATCATAAAATACTAAACTTAAGTTATACTACAGTAAAACTCTTCTTGCCAAAAAGTGTCTAATTCAACTGACATATCAAATATGTTAATGACCATGAGTTTGTGGTTCGAATTCCTCCAAACCCTATTGTACTATAACCAAAAAAGAAATATATAAAACCCTTCTTATTAAGGTTAAATTATTATTATTGTTTAAGTAGTTGTGATTCTCAAAAATAGTTTCCGTGCATCTTATGAATTTCATTCCTTCAACAATTGCTTGACCCTATAATATTTTATTTTTTTCTTTAGTTTACTTTATTTTTGGTATTGATGCTTAGTTATTGAGAAATCTAAATTTAAACAAGAGCGATTCGAGAAGATGTAGAGACCTTAGGCAAAATTTTGATAGAGGAACCTTAATATATCATCTATATTTTATTTTATTTATTTTTGAAAAGCATCTAAAATTTATTTTTCTTACTTTTTGAGATGCAAAATTATGTACTAAATTTTAGTACTCTAAGTTCATTAATATATCATTTTCAATCGACAATATAACTAATTTATTTAATCTTTAGATGACCTCCAATACAATTTTATTAATTTTAATTTTGAAAGGAAACCAATTAAAATTAAGAAGATTTTATTAGAATCCTTGTTTATGAGTTTTCTAAAAAGATTTGCATTTAATTGGATTGGACGGCTTTTTTCCTAAGAGAATTATATATATTATTAGTTTGTATTTTAAATATTTGTAAAAAAAGAATTTATAGAAAATATATTATTTTATATTCTAAATTACAATTATAATTGAAAACTAAAATAAATAAATAACAATAGGGGATAAATTATCAAAAACACCCTTAAATTATTAGTTGGTTTCAATTATATCCCTAAAATTTGAAAAGTTTCATTTTAATCCTTAAACTTTGAAGTTTGTTTCAAAACAACCTTTGAAGGCTTTTTCTGTTAAATTTATGGATAAAAAATGGCGTATTTGCATATGATTTGATCTTTTTTTCCAATATATATGTTTAAATATGTTCACATAAACAATAATACGAAGGCAAACACAACATTTTCCGTCCATATAATTTAACGAAAAAGGCTTTCAAGAGTTGTTTTGAAACAAACTTCAAAGTTCAAGAATTAAAATAAAACTTAAAAGTTTCGGGATATAATTGAAACCAACCTCATAGTTTAAGGATATTTTTTATAATTTAACCTACAATATTATAGTGTGTATATTATATATTCTATGAAAAATAGGAAACTTTCCACAACGAGGAATCTTGGGATTTTCGTACGATAACCTATTTCCACGCGCTTTAAATGGCTAATGACCTGCATTCTGATAATAATGAAATATGACTCATTCTGACATGGCAATGAGCACAAAATTACTCATAAGGGTAATATGATGCAGTCTTTCATGTTCACGCTCTCGTACGCGGAAACATTCTTGCTCTCGTTGTCTCGCTCTCGCTCTCGCTCAAATGAGTGGTCAAAAATATAGAGAAAAAAAGACAAGGAAAAAAGTCAGAAAAGAGCTAGAGTAACAGAAGTAGAGCGAGAGCGAGAATTATATTACAATTTTTCTTATTTTTTCTTTTCTCCAAAATTGCGACAACCTCATTACTATCATGAGCGAGAGAGAGATAGAGCCAGAGTAAGATGTACAGTAATTTGGACGGAATGCATAGTACAAAAAGAGGCATATGTCATTGATTTCAGAATATGGATCAAATCACATTAATGCACGTGAAAAAAAGTCTTCTATCCAAATTTCTCAGGAGTCTTTGCCTGAACCTTGTCCGCCTTTGATTTCAACCAAAATTTCCATTTTCTTTTTTATCAAAGAGTTTGTTTCGTGCGTAATTTAAAATTTATTTCTATTAACATTATATGTATAATGAGTTAGAAAAAATGTTTATTAAATTTAATAAAAAGTACGTGGCCGACTAGACCCAATACATTTTTTTTTCTTTTTCTTTTTTAGATAAGATCCAACACAATTTTTTTATACCCTCAAGAATGATAATTGTTCGTAAATTCGTGCGAAATTTAAATATATTTTTTTATTGCTTAAAATTTAGGGTCACTTATATGAATAAAAAAACATATATTAGACTTATTCAAATTACAAAAATAACAAAAAAAAAAAACAAGCGAAAAGTTTAAAATACCCCTAAATTTCTCACGTGCGTTCTTCAATATGAAGTATATTAGTAGTTTATCAATGATATACTGTTCATAGACTAATAATATACTTAACAAAGAGTAAATCATTGATAATACTACTGATACTTATATGAAGTTGATAATGAGTATATCTGTAATTTGCATATGATATATACAAAGATAGAGTATGTCAGTGGTGCACCACTAATATACTTTATTTTCCACGGATGTTGTTGAATATGAAATTTGTCAGTAGTTTATCAATAATATACGGTTGATAGACCAACAGTATATACCTAACATAGAGTATATCATTAATGTAGTACAATATATTTGTATGAATTAATTGTTCAAGAGTATATCAGTAACTCGTATATAATATATATTCATTTCATTGATATACTATTGAAATATTCATTGTTAGGTATATCAATAAAATGAACATATCTAAAATTAAGTATATCTTAATGACATACCAAATATGCAAAATACACTTGATATGCTATAGATATATAGAGAGAGAATATCATTTAATTTATATACCTAAAAGAAGTATATCAATAGTATATTAGTAATATAATACTAATATACTTCATTTTAAGTATGTATTATGTGACTTATATATAATTATAAAGTATAATATACCTGCTGACATACCAATGAAAGTAAAATTGGAATAATAAAAAAAAAACGGATATCAAATTTCAAAAAATTTTACTATATTTACAAATCTAAAAAATCAGGACTAGATTTACAAATATTCTAATATCTTTGGCTATCCATTACAATTTTCTAGCCCCTTAGAATTTATGGAACTTTATCGTCTCTTTTAGTTTAACAATATATATGGGGTATGAGGAGGATTCAAACTTTTTTTTTTTAATTGAGATTTTGTAATGTCTTTATTAGTTGAACTCGTGGTTTGAATCATTGCCATTAAAATCACTGACAAAAATGTAATTTGCTCATTTATTTGACCTTTACAATCATGGGTGTTCAGTTTTTTTCTAGTATTTTAAACATTCAATAGACTTGACCTCCATCTTTTCTCAATTTCTAAGAAAGAGATGTATAACATATTCATACCCCATCTCCATATATTAAATATAGAAATTGACAAGAAAATTGATCGTATATTTATATTTTCTTCAATTTTCTAAACTCAAATTGTAACCTTAAGCATCAATCAGTATGAGATTTATTGAAATTTGAGGGATTAAATTAAAGACTGAGCAAAACAAAAGATATATAGTTTAGTTGAGGGAATTAATATATAGAATATTACCATACAACTTGATCTAAGAGTGAACTTATATACAGGGGCGGATCCAGAATTTTAAGTTAGGGGGCTTGAATTCATATCAAAATTATTTTAAACGCATTAATATGGGTGGAATATAGTCTTATTCTATTTTTATCGTTTACTAAAATTAAGAAATTGAACTTTGAAAGTATAGAGACTAAAATAAAACAAACCATAAAATACATATATGAAAATGAAATCTTAATATAATAGTTTATATATTTTGAAATAAGAAAAATGATTAAATTTGTTTACGTGAGTATAAGAAAAAATTACAAATAATAAGATTTTTTTTGTTTAATAAGAATTCATAAAATCATATTTTCTTTTATGCAATTAACTTTTAAAAATAATTTTATAAAAATTAAAAAATATTTGCATTCTGTGTTTGTTTATATTTGATAACAGGAAGAAAAATCTTAAGAAATAAATATTTTTAAGAATAGATTATAACAAAAAGTATGAGGGAAAGAGAGCATAACTCAACTGACAAGGAGTACAAAAACTAGGAGGGGCTTGCCACTGGGCCAAGATAAAATCTACAAAGAAATATAACATTTTGTATTTATAAACTAAGTTGTTCAAAAGTTGAGGGGGGCTCGAGCCCCCTCTGGGCCCTTCTTAAATCCGCCCCTGCTTATATAAAGAATGTTACTAAAGTTTTAACCGGTTTAAGTACTATGAATTCAGATTGATAGTAAATAACCACGACAAAGAAAGAAAAAAGAAAAAAAAAAGAAGTAAATAGGGCACATTTGAGGGTAATTATGAAATAGTTAAAATCACTATTGTCAAGTTAAAAATTACTCCACAATATATTTTCTATGATTCAAAATCAATTTAACATTTGATTTTATACTTTTAATGTAACGACCCTAAAATTCGAGACGAACCTACGATAGGGAAGTTACTCCGCCACACCGTTAAATGCAAAATTTCGCGATATATAACGACATAGCAAGGAGAAAACCAAAATTTTCCTAGCAACCTATCAAGCAGAAAAACACTTCAAGAGACAACAAGAACACCCAACCCCCACAAACTTCAATCAGAAAATGGGTTGGGCTATAGCCAGAGTTCCAAAACACGATCTCTTAAATAAAACAAACACGCAGCGAAAAGAAAACTCAACCAGAATGAAAATTTCAATAACTCAGAAGTACAAGAGAAAATAGAGGTCGCGCGACCAGAAAGAAAATGAACCGAAACTAAAACATGACAGTGTCAAGTGAGCACTCTAAGAAAAAGAAAACATGGAGGAAACAGGATCCCACAGCCTCGTCGGGTTGTCATTGTCGTCAACCGCCTCAGGGTTTCTTACCTACAACCAAAAACAACAAAGTAGACGGGTGAGTATAAAAATACTCAGTAAGCAGCCCACTTACGTCCAAACAACTAACATGCAACCAAACAAGACTCGTCTTCTAAACTCACTCAACCCCAAACAGGTCTCACACTTAGCACACTTCGCCCTGATCCCTCCTGCGGTAATAACTCGAGCTCTACCTTCGGTCCTCGAACTTTGATTGACGATACAATGAGAGAAAGCAACTTTCACGCCATCGCACACCGGGCATAGAGCGCGAAGCGGTGCGTATCCTACACGCCCATGGGAATCGCCCCTAAGCCAAAGACGGATAATGGAAAGCAACCACTCCCTAACGGGGACGTACCCCAGGCTCTCACAACACAACACGCTAGCATAGTGCAGTGAGGTACGTAATCAACACGCCCTATGGGGAATCACCCCTAAGCTAGCACAGGATAATGGAAAGCAACCACTCCTGGATCTCATCGGGGGCGCACCCCAGTCTCACGAGCCTATCATATATCGTCAACCTAGAGGTTCCGATTCGCTCAGGCGTAACTCAGAGTTTAGTAAGTACTGGTTTTGCGCTTCATAAGGTTACTTAGGGTTCTAACTAGACCTTCCTAATATCCTCGATCTATTCTCAAGAGTCTCAAATTCAGCAAGGTACTCACTCTTAGCCATCACCTCGAACTACCCCAAATTCCACTTTTCGATCACACTCAGATAGACGTCCGACTTAGCCTTACCCCAAGCCCACACAGGTTTTCTCAACTCCTTGCTTCACGTCGGTAAACGCCTCCCTAACTAGCATTCTGACGTAGCCCGGACCCGCCCCGCACGACGCTCGTAAGCTATGTCTCACTCCGAGTCTGTTGTCACACTCATAATGACTCACCTCGAACATTCCCGTCTTTGGTCTGTTGCCATGACTATCATGGCTCACCACAAGACATCATTGCCCCTGGTCTGCTGCCACACGCACTGTGACCCACCACGAGACATCATCAAAACACATATTCCATGCTAGTTTCTCGCCACACAAGGCTGTAGGATGACATCACCTAAATAAGGAGTAAGGTAGGGACTACTAGCCTGGGAGTTCCATGCCACCATACTCTTGACCCGATACTAAAACCATAATCGAAGGTACATACTAACAGTCCTGCGAGCAATACTAGCTGCATATCGATTATGATCCTCTACCACACAAGCGCGAACTCAATCACGGTCAGAACCAACTCCTTTAACATACACAACAATGTAAGGTTTCACTCCACGAGCTATGCAAACAAGCTTTCTCTGTTATGAGCTCGCTTACTGGATCAAGTTGGCCACATACATTGACTCGAGGATCCATAAACAACCACTTCCTTAAAAATTGAAAACACAAGCTCACCTAAAACAATTCTAAAAAATGAACGGTCACTAGTTTGGTCTAGGGCTCACCTCTAGCTCCTAACAAGCTAGTTAAAGCGATCCAAACAACTTAAACACGAACCGAAGCTTAAGGCATTGCACCCAACGATCACATTTGGCCCAAATCAGTAACCAAAACATCAGTGTACAACCTCGAACCCTTTACAAGTACAGTCTCACGCTTAGGCGACCTTGAGCCCAACGCAGTAATCCTCTATTTGGTTTGGCCAACTATGCTTTGCCACACTCCCCCCACAAGGGATTACTCGTGGCTCACATCTTCCCACTACCAACCTCGAGGTGGAACCCGAGCATAGAACCACCTTTCAACTATTTCAGTCTCAGACCCACAACGTTCGCTCTCAGCTTATTACGATCAAAGACTTTTAGTCTCACTCTTAACTTGAAGCCTTAAACCCCTATTCCCATATTAACTACTTTCTTAGTCCATTCATGGTACAGGCAACACCAACACAAACTCAAACTCAAACGTATGCATCACAACAAAGTTTTCGTGCATTAAACACAATTCACGGATTACAACATTCAAACAAATCACAAAATAACTTTAAGGGGCTTAATCCAAATGACTACTTACCTCAATAACGAAGTCTGAAACTCCGATCCAGAGTTCCACGCACTTCTTTAATACGTTTGGGCCCCTAAGTCACAAACAAAGTCTTAAAGTCACACTCCAATCATCGATAATTGGATTAACTTGACTTAAATAACCAACACAACATACGAGGGCCTAAAACGAGATCGAGAAAATAAAAACGACCAACTGTACCTAATCGGTGGCGGTGGCGGCGGCGGAATCTGACGAGCGGTGATGGCGGCGGCGGCTTCCAGCGAGTGAAGGCACGTGGAGCATAGATCTGAAATGCCCGCGACCCGATCTATTCGAAACCAACACTCATTTTATGAGAACCAGACTAAACTCCACGAATCGATTGAACCAAATCTCAAAGGGGGGTTTAGAGAAAAACTCACCGGTACGGTTTGGGCTTGATGTCGGCGACGACAAGGGAGACGACCGGCGAGGAGAGCGTGCTGGCGGCTTCGAAGATAAAAGGGATGAAGGGTGCTGTGAAAACGAGAAGAGACGAAGGCGAGAGGCAGTCGTTCATGCGTAATTTGCTCGAAAAGGAGAAAGGCAGACAGAGGGACGGTCCACTGCTACTTGTCGTCGGCGTGGAGAGGAGTTGGGCTCCTGTTGCTGGCAATAGGAGGAGGAAGAAGGGAAAACGAAGAAGCTGAAGAAGAAGAAAAACGCACGGGGAGGGGGAGTGTTGCCGGCTGAAAACAAAGAAGAAGGTTTTTTTTTTCTTTTTTTTTTCAAGTAAGTAAAATCTTTTTTTAAAAAAAAAACAATAAATATGTATATACATATACATATTCCTTATTTAGAAAAATATTCCCTTTTTCTTTTCCTCATTGTTTTCCTAAGAACCCATTTCCCTTAAAAAAAACTTTTCCTTAAATATTTTAAACTCATTTCCATAATTACGAAATAAGCCCATGCTTAAAATTCTTAAAATTGCAGATAAATAACAGAAAATTACTAGGCGTTACATTTAAACACGATTTTGATACCATAAAAAAATCTTTTGAATAATTGAAAGTAAGTTTCAGAGTGATTTTAAATACTGTGTGATTTTAAGAATTTCAAAATTACTTCCAAACATGATGATAATATTAAGACAAAATCAATTTTTATCCTTGAATTTGCTCATACATATTGATTCGTTCTAAACTTTCAATTTCATCCCATTGAATCTTAAACTTATATGAGTGTTTTAATTTTTACTTTATGTTCAAATTTCATTAATTCACCCAAATTTTTAACATAAAGAATGGTAAAATAAAAACCACAAATCATTCCTTTTAAAGAATAAGTTTGGTTCAAAATTAAGAGAATAAGTTTGGTTCAAAATTAAGTTTGGTTGGTGCACAAAATTTTTATTATGGAATAACTTTAAGGAACTCATACATTTAGGAAAAAAACAATTTTATGTTGTTTTTCTCGAAAGTTCTATCAATTTGTATACTTTATAATTCATTAAACATATGTGTGAATATATTTTTTTAATGCTTTTTCCACATGAAAAATTGTGAAAAAGTAATAATTGCAAAAAAAGGCAAAAATTACAATATTAGATGCCATTTGATAAAATAAAAAACTTACATAGATCAAGGTAAATTTTAATACTTTTCTTAATATTAAATATTTATTTATATTATACATGATAATTTATGGAGGAAAAAAAGCTAAAATATTCAAAATCCTCATGAACTTTGAGATTAATTAAAATCATAGTCCTAGATATAAAAAGTTTTAACTTCTAACTTTCATCTTTAAAATTGATTCAAATATGTCCTCAAAAAAAATTATTGATAGAAAGAACGACAAAAACTGATATGGCTATTAAGTGGTAAATTGAGCAGTATGAGACACGACTTTAAAAAAATGGAGAACAAACATGACAAGTATTGATAACTAGATTTATTTTTTTAGTTCAACAACATTTGGAGTAGGATGATTTGAATCCCTAACCTCTTGATCGATGGAAAATGTCAATTACAGTTGAGTTAAACTTACTTTGGTGATTGCCCTAATGATTATTGATACCTACGAATTTATCATTCTCTTTTTAATCGTTTTAAGAATATAATTATTCAAAGAGTATATTTGAATCCTGACATATAATCTCAACCAAAAATCATAGGTTCGAATTCATCCATTTACTCTGAATAGTGTTGAACTAAAAATAATAATAAAAAAAATATTAGTAATTTTTTTAAAACAATAAAGATATAAGTGAAATTAACCTTAAAGTATAAGGGCAATTTGAATAATTAAGCAAAAAAGAGAGGGGAAAAAAAGAATATGATATGACAACAATTGACAATAAGAAAATCCATTTGCTTGCTTTAAAAAAATAATAATTAATGAAATCTATTGGCTTAGGTTTCACCGTACTATCCAAATTCTGTTGGGTTCAGAGTAAGACAGCGGAATATAAAAAACGGCCAATCAAATTTCTATGCTGCGGAGGGGACCACCAAGCGTGCTATGAAACCTAACATTTTTCTATTCCTTAAAAAACCACGGACTTTCATTCGACGGCTCAGATTTCGCCTCGGGAAATGCGATCTCCAAATCAATTTTTTTTCTTTTCTTTTTTCTTATGGCAACAAATCAATTTTCAACTCTGCCCTCACCTTTCTTTTCCATCCTTCTTGGGACCTTCATTCCAAAATAACTATTTAGTCCCTAATTTTACTTCCAATTTTGTATAATTTCAACTTTAGTATATAATAATTTATAGTAAAACATATTTTTTTAGTCTCATATTTTAAGTTGGTGTTTATTTAGTCCCTCAAGTTCTTGAATTTTATGAAATGGTTCTATTAACTCTTTGGGTCATTACTTTTTTAACGGCTGACGTGTTTGACAGTGACAGTTGTACGTCACAGTTGTTCGACCACCAACCGTTGAATCTGCTTTTGGAGTGCATTGCCAACCGTCGGATCTACTTCTGAGAAAGGAAGGGAGAAGAGAGAAGAAAGGAGAGGAGAAGGGGCACGAAGAGAAGATAGAGATTATGTTTTTTTTTTTAATTCATTCCACCATCTCCTCTACTTTACCCTCTTATCAGGAAAAAAAAAAGAAGAAAGGAAGGGACGCATAAAAGGAGAAGGGGAGGGATAAGGAGAGAAGGTTTTTTTTTTTAATAATAAAAATATTCTTTAATATTTTTGTTGTTATTATTATTTTAATATTAAAAATATCCACATCAGCCTCCATTAACTTCAGTTAAAAATAATTAACGGTCAATGACCCAATAGAACTATTTAAGTAAATTCAAGAACTTATTATTCGATTTTGAAACATAGGAATTAAATAGACAGAAACTTGAAACATGAGTGACTAAAAAAGTATTTTTCCCTAATTTAAACATGTCGAGTAATTATTTTAGTTTTAGAAATTTATGTCTAATTTACCACTATTTTTACCATAATTTTCATTTTTTTAGGGAAACATTTGAATTCTTAACTATTTTTTTAAAAAAAATAAAGACAAATTTTTTAAACTATTTTATAGTTTTCAAAAATTAGTTTAGATTTTAACAAACAAAAAAATTTCACAGGTAGAAATAGTATTTATAAGCTTAATTTTTAAAAATAAAAAATCAAGTGATAATCGAATGAAACCTTAGCACTATCATTTAAATTTAAAACTAGGTTTTTTAAAACTAAGTTTTCTTTGTTGAGTACAATAGAGATTGAGGATTTGAACCACAGATCTTGTGGTCATTAACACATTTGATATGCAGTTGAGCAAGCTCTTTTAGGCTTTTTTAAAATTAAGTTTGTACACACTACTTCCATCTATAAAATTCTTTGCTTTGTTATCCAATTTGCCAATGTTTTCAAAATCCAAGCCAGAGTTTGAAAACTAAAAAAATAGTTTTAAATAATTTATTTTTATTTTTGAAATTTAACTAAAAATTCAAATATTTTTTAAACATCAAAACTATTATAAAGAATTTGTTGGAAAAGAAATATAATTTTCAAAAATCAAATGGTTATCAGAAGAGATCTACTTTTTTTTAGTTTTTAAAATTTGGCTTGATTTTTTAGAACATTGAAAAAAACGTAGATAACAAAATAAAGAAACTTATAAATGGAAGAAGTGTTTATAAATTTAATTTTTAAAAATAAAAAACTAAAAAATCACATACCTCAATTTTAGGTTTTAAGTAAATGTTTGTATCATATTTTGATCTAAGCTTTATTTGAAAAGCTATTTTTGTTTTTTTTGATAGTTTACCTAGATGACTAGATCTATAAATGTTTGCATAGTTAAGTACTATTTGAAACCATATCTAATAGGGTTATGTGGTTTTCAAATAGCTTCAAGATCAAGCTAAATAAATTTTAATAAAAGTGAACTCAATTTGATTGTTAAATTACTTGGTGTGCTAGTATGTCTTTTGAAAAAAAAAATATTAACAGTTAAATGCTTATTATTTAAATACTTTAGGAACAAAATTAATTAAAGGTCGGTTTGGTTTAAATTTACAAGGATTCTATTTTGAAAAAAATATTTTAATAAAATTTTGTAGCATTTCATTGACAATTGTTCAAATGACTTTTTTAAAAATGGAGTATGAGAAATAAATTATTTCTAGTGAGCATTTGAAACCAAAGGTTAGAAAAAGGGTCTTAAGTGTTTAATTTTGAATCCTTTCAAACTTTCATGATAATGATCAAAATATCTTTACATTACACTTTCACTTCTATCATAGTTGTCGATGCGCACTGTCAATGACCATCGCTCACTACTCGTTAGTGCTCACCATTGACGACCACTGCCACTACCCAAATCTGCGACCACTGTCACTCTGGTGCCCCCCTTTCTATGGTTTACAGTAGTCAACTGATCATAGTGTTTTAAATACAAATTTGAATTCATTGGTTCATAATGTTTAATGGTCATCTTTTATAGTAATTTGACATTAGTATAAGTATTTTGAGTGTAGAGCAAATGAAAAAAAATTGTATAAACACACTTTTAAGAAAATGTAACCAAACATATAAGTGTTTTAATTTAAACAATTTTTAAAAAATATTAATTGTAAAGATGTTGAGTTAGTTGGCTTTTTGTTACTATTAGTAATTTTGGCACACTTCTCATTACTTGTACATATTTATTCCCTCTAGTGAAATTTTAATGAGAAGAGAAAAAGCTTCTGTCACCTTCTCCAACGTGTAATATGGTATCAGAGAATTAAAAACTTCTGTCTCCCTCTTCTTAATATCGTTTTTGTTTTCTTGTTCTTCTCTGCGAAAACAAGATCTTCCTTCTTATCTTGATTTGCATGGCGTCGACTGCCTCTTCCGATTTCTCAGCGACTAATGTTTCTTCTAACCCTTACTTTCTGCATCACAATGATACTTCAAACCTTATCTTAGTCTCGGAGTTGCTCACTGATGATAAGTACGTCACATGGAGTCGGTCGATGTTGCTTGCCCTATTGATTCGGAACAAAGTAGGCTTCATCGATGGAAGCATACCGCGTCCAACTGGTGATCTTCTTTCTGCGTGGACGCGTAACAACAATGTGGCAATCGCTTGGATCCTTAATTCTGTTTCGAAGGGAATTTCTTCTAGTATTCTCTTTTCGGACTCTGCACGAGCTATTTGGCTTGACCTTAAGGATCGTTTTCAACGAAAGAATGGACCACGAATCTTTGAGCTGAAGAGAAATATGGCCACATTACTTCAAGAGAAACATTCTGTGAGCACTTATTTCTCGCGATTGAAGACCTTTTGGGATGAATATACGACTTATCGGCCAGGTTGCACTTGTGGTGGTTGTTCTTGTGGCAGTATTCAGAAGATTGACGAATTTGTTCAGTATGAGTATTTACTCAATTTCTTAATGGGCTTAAATGACACATTCGGCACTGCTCGGTCTCAAATTTTGCTGATGGATCCTCCTCCGACGATAAACAAGGCATTTGCACTTGTTGTTCAAGAAGAACATCAACGATCGTTGTCGATTTTGTCTTTACCTCCTGCAATAGGTCTTGCTACAGGACAATCCTCCTTCAAACCATCGAATGTGCAAAATGCGCCCACTGTACAGCGACAACAATGGAAAGATCGATCGGTTTGTACACATTGCAACATTCAAGGACACACGGTGGATAGGTGCTATAAGATACATGATTATCCACCAGGTTATCGCCCTCGAGGAGGACAAAGGTCTCAATCATCACAATCCTCTATCCCTGTCAATACGACTCAAATAGCTCCTGTCGACTCAACTCCTCTCAATGCTGACACTTTGGCTCAGTGTCATAGCATCCTTACCATGCTTCAGTCAAAACTTGCTGCAATTAAGACCGATTCAATCTTACATGAATCGGATACTACAGCTCACATAGCAGGTACTTATTCAACTACATTTTTACCTTAGTCTCATTCGCGTTGGATAGTAGATTCTGGAGTGTCTGCACACATTTGCTTTCGTAAGGATTTATTTAGGGAGCTGTATCGAGTCCAAACTTTTGTTATTTTGCCTAATAACACGCGCATTCCTGTAACCTTTGGCCGCACGATTTACTTTGTTTGAGTCTTTACATTTGCGGCAAGTGTTATTTGTTCCCCGTTCGTTATAACTTGGTCTCCATCAGTGCACTCACCTCAGGTTCTCTCTATTCTGTGCAATTCTTTACTAATTATTGCACCATTCAGGATAAGTACACTTTGAGGATGATTGGCAGGGGTGATTTGCAAAATGGTCTCTACATTTTACAAGACGACTCCTCAGAGGTTGTTGGTACTTGCTCTACTGTGGTCCCAAAGGCATCTTCTGCTTTATGGCATACCAGGTTAGGCCATTTATCTCCTTTGCACCTTAATGCTTTGCAATCTTTGTTATGTTTTGATAATAGAAAGGATAGTTCTGAGAAAATTTGTCATGTTTGTCCTCTTGCTAAGCAAAAGAGACTGAGTTTTGTTTCCCATAATCGGTTGTCTGATCTTCCTTTTGACTTGATACATGTTGATATCTGGGGGCCTTTTGTTG
Organism: Trichosanthes cucumerina; assembly: GCA_036507285.1. Classification (NCBI taxonomy): domain Eukaryota; kingdom Viridiplantae; phylum Streptophyta; class Magnoliopsida; order Cucurbitales; family Cucurbitaceae; genus Trichosanthes; species Trichosanthes cucumerina. Next base: position 70,912,812 of record CM071840.1, on the reverse strand, counting down.
TACCATCATGTTCAGGATATAGATTTTTTCTCACTTTGGTTCATGATTGCACTAGATTCACATGGGTATATTTGTTGCATGCAAAGTCTGATGTATTGACTGTTGTTCCTTAGTTTTTTTCAACTTATTTCGACTCAATTTGGGAAAACTATTAAGGTTTTTCGTTCTGATAATGCTCCTGAATTGAAGTTTGAGAAGTTCTTTCTTGAGAAAGGAGTTTTACATCAGTTTTCCTGTGTGGCTAGACCTAAACAAAACTCAGTGGTTGAACGTAAACATCAACATATCTTGAATGTAGCTCGAGCTTTGATGTTTCAGTCTAGAGTCCCTAAGAATTTTTGGAGTGAGTGCATAATGACTGTTGTGTATTTAGTTAATCGGACTCCTTCAAAATTGCTTCATTAGAAAACTCCTTTTAGCCTGCTCCATGGTCATTCTCCTGATGATACAGTGATGAGAACTTTTGGTTGTTTTTGTTTTGCTTCCTCGTTATCCCTTCAAAGAGATAAGTTTGATCCTCGTTCAATTCCTTCTATTTTTGTTGGCTATCCTATTGGCATGAAGACTTACAAACTCTTTGATATTGAAAAGTCTCAGTTTTTTATCTCTCGGGATGTGGTCTTTCATGAAACCATTTTCCCTTTTCAGACCGCAACCTTATCTGATCTTCCTACTGAAGATTTTTTCAATGATATTGTCCTCCCTCGACCTGCTAATGTTGACATTTCTTACTTACCTTCCCTTTCCTTGCTTACGCCTTCTGATCCTAGCTCAGATGCACCTCCTATGACTCACCTTGATGTCCCAACTCCCTCACCCTCAGCTTCTGTCCCAACTCCCTGACGATCTAGCCACTCTATTCGTCCACCTAGCTACCTCCATGACTATCATTGTAGTCTTCTGGCTACCACTCCCTTGAAGGGAATCGAGTCCCGCAGCGGAAATGATTGTGAATCGCGCGCTCTTGATTTAGTTACAACGATTTCATTCAAGAACAAAAACATCTAGATTAAACATATAAAACTAGATGGACAACAAGAAATATTACCTTTGAAGAACCTTTCTTCAAGTGCTCCTTCTCTCTCATGATCATGATCTCAGCAACACGAACCACGAACGGACTAAGACACGACCACTGGATCTTCTCCATTGTTCTCTAGGTGAGGGAGGAATGTGGGTTCCCCTTAGGTAAGATGAGATATTGTGAGAGAGAGGATTGTGTTTTGGAACCTTTCCAACAACACAACAAAGGCTAAGGTTAACTTTTTCTAGTTGCATCTTATGCAACTATATATAAGGAGATAGGGATGGAAATTACCATCCTATCCCTCTTTCATTCTCTCTTTAATATATAGTTAATATGTGAATCCAATTCACATTAAAACTATATATTATATCAATCATATCACATATAATTGATATGTCATCTCATATATGAAATTGAACACTTCAATTTTATTTCTAACTTTATATCCTCAATATTACCATGTTGAGCCAACGGAGGGACCTAATGGACCTACAGTTCATGAGCTCCAATGATATGAGATTAACTGACCAAACTCTTTGATCCAGTTAATCAATATTCATTAACTACAAGTCACTCCACTATAGACTTGTAGCTACACTCTCCTCATTGTAGATAATATTGTGTCCACTGATATAGTCATTACCCATGAGTCGACCCTTCACAAGTTGTTCGTAATTACAGTTGGATCAAATTACCGTTTTACCCCTGTGATTACCTCTTTGTTCCTTAAGCACCACTGATCCTCTAATGAACAACAAGTCTAAGGTCCTACCTTAGACTCATACCCTCATAGAGGGTGGGGCCCGTTGTTCAAGACACAGGAGTCGCTTCTTGAGGAACAACCTATCTAATTCCTTAGTGTAGGAATGAGTGAATTCCATCTTGCATAGTTAAGTTCCCAGCTACCTACGAGGTTCTGTCCCTGAGAAGGTAGGCTTATTGAGTTGCTACAGGCCACTCTCACCCATACTAGTCTAAGGACAAACCTCTATAAGCAGGAGTTCTTAACTTGCTCAGGATTATAGTCGAGTCACTAATGACCATCTATAAATTACTAGTCTTATCCTGTTAACGGTGTTACACTGGTTAGACTAATAATTTGCGGTTCGGTCTTGTATGAACTCTTCATACAGGATGCCCCCACTCACATGTCCACTACATGAATGAGTTGGATTACCTCATTTGTACTAATTACAAAGTGGGACGCATCCATGGTGTTACCAGAATGAGGTTTTCAACCTTATTCTTATACCATAGACCATTTAGGTTATATTCTTGAACTCAACCCAAATAGTGTCCACTACACTGATGTTCAAGATATAAGTTATAACCTTGGAGCTTAGTTTATTGGATTTATAAAGCAAGACTGTAATTCTATCAAAACAAATAACCCTTTATTTAATTGATCAAAATTACACAAGTTCAGGGCATAAATCGCAACAATCTCCCACTTGACCTAAAGCTTGTGGAGTACAAAAACATTACAGTAATGTAAATACAATAAACTAGGGCATTTAAACCCCTTTGTACAAAATACTCCCACTTGCCCTAGTTGAGGAAGACTTGTAAACCTAGACCTTCTAGGTGACTCTCAAAAACTTTAGCCGTGAGAGCCTTTGTAAAAGGATCAACAATGTTGTACTCTGAGGCTATCTTCGTGACAATCACGTCTCCTCTATGCACGATCTCCCAGATGAGATGATATTTCCGCTCAATGTGCTTTCCCCTCTTGTGACTTCGGGGCTCCCTTGAATTTGCCACTGCACCAATGTTATCGCAATACAACGTGATGGACAAAGTCATATTTGGAACAACTTCCAAATTTAGCATGAATTTCCTTAACCAAACGACCTCTTTATTTGCTTCTGACGAACTACATATTCGCCTCCATGGTGGAATCGTGATGCATCCTTGCTTGACGCTTTGCCATACTCTGACTCCTCTCCAGTTAAAGTGAATCACGACCACGATGTAGATTTTCGAGAATCTTTATCAGTCTGAAAGTCAGAATTTGTGTATCTTGTAAGGATCAGATCCTTAGCCCCATTCACAAGCATGTAGTTCCTTGTTCTCCGAAGATACTTAAGGATTGTCTTAACCGCTGTCCAATATTCAAGTCCTGGATTGGATTGATACCTACTGACCATCCCAACTGCAAAACAGATGTCAGGCCGAGTACAAAACATAGCGTACATTAGGCTCCCAACAGCCGATACATAAGGAATCTGTCTCATATCCTCAACTCCTTGAGGTGTCTTAGGACACTGTTCCTTGAACAAATGGATTCCATGTCTAAAAGGAAACAAGCCTTTTTTGGAATCTTGCATCTTAAACCTTGACAACACTTTGTCTATGTAAGATGTTTGAGACAAGGCTAGTGTTTTATTCTTGCGGTTCCGGACAATCTGGATCCCAAGAACAAACTGTGCATCACTCAAATCTTTCATTTGGAACTGCGTAGCTAGCCATTCCTTGATGTCAGTAAGATAACCTACATCATTCCCAATGAGTAGGATATCATCCACATAGAGAATTAGGAATGCGACAGAACTATTGATGATTTTCTTGTAGACACAAGGTTCATCATCTTTCTGGTCAAAACCATAAGATTTGATTGCTTCATCAAATCTTATATTCCAGGACCTAGAGGCTTGTTTCAGTCCATAAATCGACCTTTTAAGCCTGCAAACCTTTTGCTTTTGTCCTGGTTCAATGAACCCTTTGGGTTGGTCCATGTAGATATGTTCCTCAAGATTGCCATTCAAAAAGGCTGTCTTGACATCCATTTGCCATACCTCATAGTTATAATATGCGGCAATGGCAAGAAGGATACGGATAGATTTTACCATAGCAATAGGTGAAAAGGTCTCCTCATAGTCAACCCCTTCAACCTAGGTATAACCCTTTGCTACTAGTCTAACTTTAAAGGTTTGCAATCCTTAATGCTCGTTTTCAGCTTAAGGAATTGGGCGACCTTCGTTATTTCTTGGGTCTTGAACTTGCCCGGTCATCCGCTGGCATTTATATTTCTCAAAGGCACTACACTTTACAACTTCTTGAAGATTCTGGTCTTCTTGGAGAAAAGCCAGCAAGTGTACCTATGGATCCTCGTCTTCGATTGCAGGCTGATGATGGTGCTGTTATGGATGATCCTTTTGCCTACCGGCGTCTTATTGGGAGGCTACTTTATCTCACTGTCTCCGGGCCTGATATTTGTTTCGTTGTTCATAAGCTCAACCAATATGTTTCTAGGCCCTGCCAAACACATATGGTTGATGCTACTCACCTCTTACGATACTTAAAGATGGCGCCAGGTTAAGGTCTTCTTTTGCAGCCTGTACAATCCTTTAAACTCAAGGCTTTTGCTGATTCTGATTGGGCCTCTTGTGTTGACACTCGACGATCTACTACTGGCTATTGTGTTTTCCTTGGTGATTCATTGGTGTCATGGAAGTCGAAGATGTTGGGATTTTTTCCCTAAAACTTGTGTAATTTTGATCAAAGAAATAAAGAGTTATTTGTTTTGATAGAATTACAGTCTTGTTCTTAAATCCAAAAACTAAGCTCCAAGGTTATAACATATATCTTGATACATCAGTGTAGTGGACACCATTTGGATTGTGTTTAAGAATATAACCTAAATGGTCTATGGTATAAGAATAAGGTTGGAAACCTCATTCTGGTAACACCATGGATGCGGCCCACTTTGTAATTAGTGCAAATGAGGTAATCCAACTCATTCATGTAGTTGACATGCGAGTGGGGGCATCCGGTATGAAGAGTTCATACAAGATCGGACTGCAAATTGTTAGTCTAACTAATGTAACACCGTTAATAGGATAAGACTAGTAATTTATAGATGATCATTAGTGACTCGACCTGAATCCTAAGCGAGTTAAGAACTCCTGCTTATGGGGGTTTGTCCTTAGACTAGTATGGGTGAGAGTGGCACATGGCCGACTCAATAAGCCTACCTTCTCGGGACGACGAACCTCGTAGGTAGCTGGAAACTTAAGCTGTGCAAGATGGAATTCACTCATTCCTACACTAAGGAATTAGATAGGTTGTTCCCTTAAGAAAGCGACTCTAGGTCTTGAACAACGGGGCCCGCCTCTATGAGGGTATGAGTGCTGTGGTAGGGTGTAGACTTGTTGTTCATTAGAGGATCGGTGGTGCTTAAGGAGCAAAGAGGTAATCACGGGGGTAAAACCGGTAATTTGACCCATCCGTGATTACGAACAACTGTGAAGAAGTCGACTCATGGGTAATGATTATATCGGTGGACACAATATAATCTACTGATGAGGAGAGTGCGACTACAAGTCTATAGTGAGGTGACTTGTAGTTAATGAATATTGATTAACTGGATCAAAGAGTTTGATTAGTTAATCTCATATCATTGGAGCTCATGAACTGTAGGTCCATTAGGTCCCTCCGTTGCCTCAACATGGTAATATTGAGGGTATAAAGTTAGGAATGAAATTGAAGTGTTCAATTTCATATATGAGATGTCATATCAATTATATGTGATATAATATATATAATATATAGTTTTAATGTGAATTGGATTCACATATTAACTATATACTAAAGAGAGAATGAAAGAGGGATAGGATGGTAATTTCCATCCCTATCCCCTTCTATATATAGTTGCATGAGATGCAACTAGGTTAAGATAATCCAAGCTCTTGTGTGTTGTTGGAAAGGTTCCACAAACACATTCTCTCACAAAAATATCTCATCTCACCTAAAGGGAACCCACATTCCTCCCTCGCCTAGAGAACAACGGAGAAGATCCAGTGGTCGTGTCTTCGTTCGTCCGTGTTCCAGTTGTTGAGATCGTGATTGTGGGAGAAATGAGCACTTGAAGAAAAGTTCTTCAAAGGTAACATTTCTTGCTGTCCAAATTCTGTTTTTATTCTTAATCTAGATTGTTTCGTTCTTGAATGTAATCGTTGTAACTAAATTGACAACGCGCAATTCACAATCACTTCCGCTGCGGGACTCGATTCCGTTCAATTGATATCAGAGCCCAATTGCGTTCTTGATTTACGTTCTGGATTTTTCAAGAACGAGGTGGGATTTACTGTTTTGCATGAGATGTATGAACAGTTTTACAAATTAGATGGTTTCAATTTTGACACTTAGATTTACAATTTCCATTGAATCGTTCAATGTAAGGGCCCGGTGTTTTGGGCAATTTTAATTATAAATCGAGTATGTAAGTCCGTGTCGATCAAGGTAAAGTGGTTGCTGAGAAAATCGAAGCGAAAACGAGCAAGAATTGTAGAATTCATGTTGCTGTTTGTGTGCAGTGTTGCAACGCTGTTCATTAGCGTTGCAATATTGCGCTTGTAGAAGGAGGCGCGCATTAGAGGCAGCGTTGCGACGCGACCTTCAGCGTTGCAATGCCGAAGGCGTTTCGCAATGCACTCCAACGGGTAGAAACGGACAAGGCGCAACGTTGCAACGCCACATGTGTTTCACGCGAAGGAGCAACGAGCGAAAATTCGTTTTTATTATATATATTAATTATAAAAACATTTTATATTTAATATATTTAATATATTTAATTTTAATTAATATAATTAGATTATATTAATTAAAATTAAATTTATGGTGCCAAAATTAGTCTAATTTTGCTATTTACATTATGCAATTGTTGTGTAATTATTGTCATGCATAATGTATGCTTTTATTTTAGAAATCCCACCTTAGGTTAAGCATTTTCATGCATCATCTATAATATAAAGAGTTATATTATATAGTTTGCATGATTAATTAATATAAAGTTGTTATATTAATTTATGGACAACATTGACATGCATTATATATCATGAGATGATTATGCTATGAATGTCTTATTATTCATGTGATGAATGATCAAGCACTATAACATAGTATGCATGTCACCTAAGGTTAATTATTAGTTTTAAAATGTTTAAAACTTGAAAATAATAGACCTTAGGTTGTCTAGTTCTAATTAGATTAGAATTAGGAACCAAGTAATTTATAAGCTATGATTAAAAGAGGAACTCTGTCTAAGAAAGGTTACTGTCTAGGCTTTGATATTTTTAAATTTGGAAAGCTAACAACCCTACACTGGAACTGACCTGTGAGTGAAATTTAATCAGAGAGTTTATAAATTACAGTAGCGTCAGCGGGTTTATTAAGGGGTTAATAAACTAGAAATTCTAGGTTTAATATAAAGAGTTACATTAACAAACTTAGGATACAATCAATATAAGAGTTATATTGATTATCGATATAAGTGTTATATTGATAGAGTTAGGTAAAACCATTAGCCGGGTTTTAGCCTAAGTAAGATTCCTATAACTTTAAAGTATTCAGTGGGAGGAAAATTGTATGAGATACATATTTTTCCACCTACGCTATCTCCGGAAGTTCACACAGTGAGACTCATACTTGGCCTCGTGGTGCAAGCGGGGCGTCCCCCTCGGATGGTGTTTGTATGAGTCAATATCAAGGTGAATGGAGAGGGTACTTATAGTGAGTGGGAGCAAGTTTAGTAAAAACAAAACCTACGGTCTCTTTTGTCAGTTTACACCGTTAGACCACTATGTCAGCCTGCTAGTTTGGCCTGGATCAGACAATCCCTTCGGAGGTCATAGGGGATCCAACATTGTAGACACCCGAAAGGGATAAAGATTTCCTTAAACTGTTTTTCAATCTAGTCCTCCCTTCGACGGATTTTATTAGATGAAGACTTTGGGATCTAAAGACAGAGGATTACACTCACGGGGTACATAAGTTGTGTATGTATCATGACCGAAAATTTGTAACTAAAGTCTATAGGAATAAGAGTTATTCTCGCATTAGGTTTTGGTCAATAGTGTCTTGATCCAGAGGAGGAGTGTTTTTTGATTACCCTTCAGTGTCATACATTCTAAACCTTTGGAGTATCATTGCAAATTATAAATGGCATAGGAATCATTTGATAATTAGTTAAAACATAATTGGATTAGAGTTATAGCAAGAAACTCATACAAGTTCGTTTGTAAATTTTTCAGCAAAAATGTCTAACTCTATTATTTCCTTATTGGGTGCGAAAAAGTTAACCGGAGAGAATATGATGACTTGGAAAAACAAACTAAACACTATATTGGTAGTGAATGATCTGAAGTTTGTGCTCACTGAGGAGTGTCCTCAGGTGCCAGGCTCGAATGCGTCACAAAATGTTCGTGATGCATATGATCGATGGATCAAGGCCAAAGATAAGGCCAAGGTCTACATGTTGGCAAGTATGTCTGACATATTAGCCAAGAAGCATGAGGGCATGATGACCGCCAAGGAAATCATGGATTACGTGCAAGGTATGTTTGGACAACGATCCACACAGCCCGACACAATGCCCTAAAGTACATATTTAACTCAAGGATGCGGAGAGGGTACATCCATTCGGGATCATGTCCTGGATATGATGGTGCACTTTAACATCGCGGAGTCGAATGGTGCTTCCATCGATGAGTCGAGGCAGTCGATTTTATTACAAAACCCTTCCAAGATAGTTTCCTACGGTTTAGAAGTAATGTTGTTATGAACAAGCTTACTTTAACCTTACCTCCCTTCTGAATGAACTCCAGACCTTTCAATCTTTGATGAAAATTCAGTGATCGAAAGGTGAGGCAAATGTTGCGGTGGGAGTTATCACAGAGGTTCGACCTCTGAGACAAAAACAGTGACTTCATCTTCTTCTAACCTGAAAGGGAAGAAGAAGAAGAACATGAAGAAGGTTGGTAAAGGGAAACAAGCTGACAAAGCTGCCGCCCAGAAGGGCAAGAAAGTCAAAAAAGTTGCTAATAAAGGAAAGTGTTTCCACTGCAACGAAGACGGACATTGGAAACGGAACTGTCCGAAGTACATTGCAGAAAAGAAGAAGGAAGGTAAATATGATTTACTTTGCCTAGAAGCTTGTTTAGTGGATAATGATAAAACTGCTTGGATACTTGATTTAGGCGCCACTAATCATGTTTGCTCTTCTTTTCAGGGAATTGATTCATGGCAGCAGCTACAGAAAGGTGAGATAACACTCCGAGTTGAAAATGGAGAAATCGTCTCAGCTGTAGCAGTAGGCACGATGAACCTTTATTTTGGCAAGAAATATGTATTATTGGACAATATATTAGTGATACCAGGGTTTACTAGAAACCTTATTTCCATTTCTTGCCTCATAGAATAATGTATTTATATTTCTTTCTCAATGAATAAAGTGTTTATTTTGAAGAAAGGTGTGAAAATATGTTCAACTTTATTAGAAAATGGATTGTATGTTTTAAGGCATAATTTAGTCAAAATGGTTTTGAACATTGAATTATTTAAAACTGCAAACACACAAACTAAGAAACGTAAAATTTCTCCTAAATAAAATGCTCATCTTTGGCATCTAAGATTGGGTCACATTAATCTCAATAGGATTGACAGATTGGTAAAGAACGGACTTCTAAACGAGTTATAAGAAAACTCTTTGCCAATTTGTGATGCCTAGAAGGCAAAATGACTAAAAGACCTTTTAGTGGAAAAGGTTATAGAGCGAAAGAACCTCTTGAGTTTATACATTCAGACCTTTGTGGTCCGATGAATGTTAAAAACAGGGGAGGACATGAATATTTCATCTCTTTTATAGATGATTATTCTAGAGTTGGGCATATTTACCTAATGCACCACAAGTCTGAAACACTTGAAAAGTTCAAGGAATTCAAGACTGAGGTTGAAAATCAATTAGGTAAAAGTATTAAAACACTTCGATCGGATCGAGGTGGAGAGTACATGGATTTAAAATTCCAAAACTATATGATAGAACATGGAATTACATCCCAACTCTCAGCTCTCGGTATACCACAACAAAACGGTGTATCGGAAAGGAGAAATAGAATCTTGTTGGACATGGTTCGATCAATGATGAGTTATGCTCATCTCCCTAGTTCCTTTTGGGGTTACGAAGTAGAGACTGCAGTATACATTTTGAATAGTGTGCCCTCAAAAAGTGTTTCTGAAACACCTTATGAACTCTGGAAAGGACGTAAAGGTAGTTTATGTCATTTCAGAATTTGGGGTTGTCCAGCACATGTGCTTGTGACAAATCCAAAGAAGTTGGATTCACGTTCAAAATTGTGCCTATTCGTAGGCTACCCAAAAGAAACAAGAGGTTGTTTATTCTATGATCCTAAGGAAGATAAGGTTTTTGTGTCGACAAATGTCATTTTCTTAGAGGAGGACCATATAAGGGACCACAAACCAAAAAGTAAAGTAGTGTTGAGTGAATTAGACGGAACAATAGCAAAGGTTGCTAAGAACACTAGTACGTCAACAAGAGTTGTTGATACTAGTTTGTCTAGTCAAGAGAGTCCATCTCAAGAGTTGAGTATGTCTCGACGTAGTGGGAGGTTGTAACACAACTTTGACCAGTTACATGGGTTTAAATTTGAAACCCAAGTTGTTATACCAGATGACAACTGCGAGGATTCATTGACTTATAATCAAGCAATGGTTGACAAAGACAAAAACAAATGGGTCATAGTCATGGACCAAGAAATGGAGTCTATGTACTTCAATTCTGTTTGGGATCTTGTAGATAAGCCTGCAGGGGTAAGACCTATAGGTTGTAAGTGGATCTACAAGAGAAAGCGTGGTGTAGATGGGAAAGTGCAAACCTTTAAAGCTAGACTCATAGCAAAGGGTTATACCCAGGTTGAAGGGGTTGACTATGAGGAGACCCTTTCACCTGTTGCTTTGGTAAAGTCTATTCGTATCCTACTTTTCATTGCCACATATTATGACTATGAGGTATGGCAAATGGATGCCAAAACAACCTTTTTGAATGGCAATCTTGAGGAAAGCATCTACATGGACCAACCCAAAGGGTTCATTGAACCAGGACAAGAGCAAAAGGTTTGCAGGCTGAAAAGGTCAATTTATGGACTGAAACAAGCCTCAAGGTCTTGGAATATAAGATTTGATGAGGCAATCAAATCTTATGGTTTTGACCAGAATGATGATGAACCTTGTGTCTACAAGAAAATCATCAATAGTTCTGTCGCATTTCTTATTCTCTATGTGGATGATATCCTACTCATTGGGAATGATGTAGGTTATCTTACTGACATTAAGGATTGGCTAGCTACGCAATTCCAAGTGAAAGATTTGGGTGATGCACAGTTTGTTCTTAGGATCTAGATTGTCCGGAACCGCAAGAATAAAACACTAGCCTTGTCTCAAGCATCTTACATAGACAAAGTGTTGTCAAGGTTTAAGATGCAAGACTCCAAAAATGGCTTGTTACCTTTTAGACATGGAGTCCATTTGTCTAAGGAATAGTGTCCTAAGACACCTCAAGGAGTTGAGGATATGAGACGGATTCCTTATGCATCAGTTGTTGGGAGCCTGATGCACGCCATGTTGTGTACTAGGCCTGACATCTGTTTTGCAGTTGGAATGGTTAGTAGGTATCAATCCAATCCAGGACTTGAACACTGGACAACAGTTAAAACAATCCTTAAGTATCTTCGGAGAACAAGGAACTACATGTTTGTGTATGAGGCTAAGGATTTGATCCTTACAGGATACACGGATTCTGACTTTCAGATTGATAAAGATCCTAGGAAGTCTACATCAGGGTCAGTATTTACTCTTAACGGAGGAGTTGTAGTATGGCGAATCGTCAAGCAAGGATGTATCACAGATTCCACCATGAAGACCGAATATGTAGCAGCTTGGGAAATTGCTAAAGAGGTCGTTTGGTTAAGGAAATTCATGCTAAATTTGGAAGTTGTTCCAAATATGACTTTGTCCATCACGCTGTATTGCGATAATAGTAGGGCGGTGGCAAATTCGAGGGAACCCCGAAGTCACAAGAGGGGAAAACACATAGAGCGGAAGTATCATCTCATCCGGGAGATCGTGCATAGAGGAGACGTGATTGTCACGAAGATAGTCTCAGAGCACAACATTGTTGATCCTTTTACAAAGGCTCTCACGGCTAAAGTATTTGAGAATCAGCTAGAAGTTCTAGGTTTACAAGTCTTCCCTAACTAGGGCAAGTGGGAGTATTTTGTACAAAGGGTTTAAATGTCCTAGTTTATTGTATTTACATTACTGTAATGTTATAGTACTCCAGAAGCTTTAGGTCAAGTGGGAGATTGTTGGGATTTATGCCCTAAAACTTGTGTAATTTTAATCAAAGAAATAAAGAGTTATTTGTTTTGATAAAATTACAGTCTTGTTCTCGCTCCAAGGTTATAACATATATCTTGACACATCAGTGTAGTGGACACTATTTGGATTGTGTTCAAGAATATAACCTAAATGGTCTATGGTATAAAAATAAGGTTGGAAATCTCATTCTGGTAACACCATGGATGCGACCCACTTTGTAATTAGTACAAATGAGGTAATCCAACTCATTCATGTTGTTGACATGCGAGTGGGGGCATCCTGTATGAATAGTTCATACAAGACCGGACCACAAATTGTTAGTCTAACCAGTGTAACACCGTTAACAGGATAAGACTAGTAATTTATAGATGATCATTAGTGACTCGACCTGAATCTTGAGCAAGTTAAGAACTCCTGCTTATAGGGGTTTGTCCTTAGACTAGTATGGGTGAGAGTGGCACATGGCCAGACTCAATAAGCCTACCTTCTCAGGGGACGAGAACCTCGTAGGTAGTGGGAACTTAACTGTGCAAGATGGAATTCACTCATTCCTACACTAAGGAATTAGATATGTTGTTCCCTTAGAAGCGACTCGTGTCTTGAACAACGGGGCCCCACTCTCTGTGAGGTATATGAGTCTATGGTAGGACCGTAGACTTATTGTTCATTAGAGGATCAGTGGTGCTTAAGGAGCAAAGAGGTAATCACAGGGGTAAAACGACAATTTGACCCAGTCGTGATTACGAACAATCTGTGAAGGGTCGACTCATGGGTAATGATTATATCAGTGGACACAATATAAGAGAGTGTAGCTACAAGTCTATAGTGGAGTGACTTGTAGTTAATGAATATTGATTAACTGGATCAAAGAGTTTGATCGGTTAATCTCATATCATTGGAGCTCATGAACTGTAGGTTCATTAGGTCCCTCCGTTGGCTCAACATGGTAATATTGAGGGTATAAAGTTAGAAATGAAATTGAAGTGTTCAATTTCATATATGAGATGTCATATCAATTATATGTGATTTAATTGATATAATATATAGTTTTAATGTGAATTGGATTCACATATTAACTATATACTAAAGAGAGAATGAAAGAGGGATAGGATGGTAATTTCCATCTCTATCCCCTTCTATATATAGTTGCATGAGATGCAACTAGGTTAAGATAATCCAAGCTCTTGTGTGTTGTTGGAAAGGTTCCACAAACACATTCTCTCACAAAAATATCTCATCTCACCTAAAGGGAATCCACATTTCTCCCTCGCCTAGAGAACAACGGAGAAGATCTAGTGGTCGTGTCTTCGTCCGTTCGTGTTCCAGTTGCTGAGATCGTGATTGTGGGAGAAATGAGCACTTGAAGAAAAGTTCTTCAAAGGTAACATTTCTTGTTGTCCAAATTCTGTTTTTATACTTAATCTAGATTGTTTCGTTCTTGAATGTAATTGTTGTAACTAAATTGACAACACGCGATTCACAATCGCTTCCGCTGCGGGACTCGATTCCCTTCAGAAGAAGCAATCGATTGTCTATCGGTCTTCTACAGAGGCCGAGTACAGGGCATTAGCACTAACTTGTTGTGAGCTTTTTTGGGTTTCTTATTTGCTGAAAGACTTGAAAGTTTCTCTTCATTTGTCTGCATTGCTTTTCATATTGGTTCCAATCCTGCTTTTCATGAACGAACAAAACATATTGAGATTGATTGTCATCTTGTTCGAGATCAAATTGTGGTTGGTTTCTTGAAGCTTCTTCATATTCGTTCGAAGCAACAATTGGCTGATCTTTTTACTAAATCTTTGCAACTTCATGTTTTCTTTCCCTTCTTGTCCAAGATGGGTATTGTAGACATTCATACTCCATCTTGAGGGGGAGTATTAGTTGTAAACATGTGAAGTTAGTTGACTTTTTGTTACTCTAAGTTATTTTGGCACACTTCTCATTACTTGTATATACTTATTCACTCTAGTGGAATTTTAATGAGAAGAGAAAAAGGTTCTGTCAGCTTCTCCAACGTGTAATAAAAAAATAAAAAAAAAAGCATTTTTGATTTGGGTGCGTTTAGCCATTTATATATAATCGACCATTCGAAAATGTGAGTCTCGAATTATTAGAATTGAATGTCATCTCATAAATGTAGGTAATGACCCATGGGACCCACCTCTAACCCACACATCTTTTATTTATTTTCCATGCTTTGGCTGTGGATTATTTTTTCTTCTTCCTTTTCCTAGAATTTTTACTTTAATGGCTTTATTAAAAATTTTATGGACCATCGTTTTGTCCATGGTCTCACATTTTAGTTTTATGAGAATAAGAGATTCAGAGTTATTATCTAGTTCGTTTTGGAGGGTTATTCTCTGTGATTTTGGATATACCCCATTAGGATCTGTTTTAAAGGGTTATTATCTATGATGTTTGGCCATATTCCAAAATTTTTTTAGATCGAGATGCATATTTTTTTAATCATGAATTTTGGTTAAGCCATATTTGATCTTCAATCTCACGAGTTGAGATTGACCATGACCAGGCCATATTTTTATCAATATGACAAATATTTTATCCGACCATATTTTATCGATAATTCTATAATTATTTTTATGAGTGAGATTAAGTCAAAGTATATTTTGATTGATACAAATATTTGCATGAATATATATTATGATTTTTGGATCAATTTGTATATTTTATTTTTATTTGTCTGTTGCAAAAAAAAAAAAATACTCAAACTATTTGGATCGGTTATGAAATTTTTATTGTTTTTTATACTTTATTTTTGGTTTGATCGGTTAAAAAAAATCATTTAAAAAATTTAGAAAAATGTTTTTTAAAAATTTGAATGAATAAATAAAAATGAAGAAAATTATCTTAGTTTTGGTGGTATATTATTACATTTTAATTAATTATAAATATAAAAAGGCATCATAGTAATCATATCTATTTCATTCTAATTTTAGGGTAATAAATAAATTGTTCCATTGCATTATATTTCGTTTTATTCCAATTACATTTGGATCCTATCTCATAACGATTGCACACAAATTCATTAGAGTAAACACACCCTTAAGACAATCCAAAGTTGGAAACAAACTTAAATATTTCATCTAAAAACTTTAAGAAGTGTTTTTAATTAATAAGTTAAACGCAGTATTGATCATCCATATGCATAGACATACCAAACATACACTTAATATTATCTATTTTTCTTATAATATAAAATTTATCTCTATCAATAATTTAATTAACTATTTTTCTTATTAAGTGTTATGATTCAAACCTAAGGAGTAAAAATTAAAATCAATTATTTTTAAGAAAAATTTATATATATATATCTTTATCATTTGGAGTTATACTCCTATCATTTAAATTAACTAAAATTGAAATTGGTGCATAATTGAGCCAATTTTGAATCAAAATATTATAGTGCAATGTTTGACTATGTTTTCAAAAGGTCATACTTTTTAGAACTTATTATTAATTATTTTAATAATTAAGTTTAAATATATTATGGTTCATAAATACTAATCTTTTTTCTCTGAAATTTTAAATAATTAGTGTATTACCACGTGCAACTGCGATACTTTCTTTTATATTTTATTTAGATTTATAATAACGTTAATAAAAAGAAAGACAACAATAATCCAATAATAATAATAATAATAAGCAAGATGGATCTATACAAACTTCCTTCAAATATACCTACCTCTTACTTAAAAAAAATATGTAAAATATATTTACATCTTACTTTATACAAAAAAAAGATAAATTTCTAAAATTTTGTTTTGTGTATTAAAATCTTAAAAAAAAAAAATTGGCTAATTTTTAATATTATTAAAAAATAGCATATAATAAAATTTCATAACATATTAATAACATTAAATACTTATTTGAAATTAAGTTATCTATTTATAAATTTAAGACCAACTTTATATATTGAAAAATTATTTATTTTGACTAAACTAAAGAAAATATTTGATACAACATAATGAATAATTATCCAAACTTTAATTTAAATAAATAATAAGATATGATAAAGATATAATATATAGAGAGATTCATCATTTTATTGTAGTTTTTTTTTGGTAAATTTATTGTTTAATACTTGGACAACGTTAATTAGAAAAAATCTAAAAATAAAGATATAGTATTTATTTCTGATAGTTAGAAGATGAGGAAAAAATATATGATTGTTTAGATAAAAAAGATTATGTAAGAAATAAAGTTAATAAAATATGATCATACATAACAATTATAAAAATAATTTAAAAATATTATAAGAATAAGATATTGATACCTCTTATTTATATGATTCTCTTAAAATAGGTTTGCATTTTATTGAATTTTGAGTTAAAACTATTTTTCAAGATACAATGCCATCGAAACAAAAGTACTTTTCAGTTCCTACAAATTTAGTGTGTGAGATTAATATGCAATGATCTTCTAAATCTAAAGTAAGACCTGAAGAAAAGAAAATTAAAATGAAGAGAAACCTAAATTGTTATAGGAAAAAGTAGAAGATATGTCTTTATATATTGCTGGAGATAATAAATTTCAAAACTTTTAAGAAAACTTTTCACATTTCATTATTAGTTCTAATTAAATGTAGAATTATAAAATTTTATAATCAAATTATATAAAAATCTTGGAAGAAAGTTTATTTATTTTTTAAAAAAATATATTTATATTTCTAAAACTATGGGTCATTTTGTTGTAATTATTGTTTTCTTCTTTAATACTAATTTCTTTTCTTTAATACTTAGATAATGTTAATTAAAAAAATCTAAAAATAAAGTTAATAATATTTTTTACTATGGTTGGAAGATGAAGAATATATATATATATATATATATATAATTGATTTAGATAAAACAAAAGTTAGATAAGATATAAAATTAGGAAAATATGATCCTACATGAACTATGAAAACAATTAAAAAAATAATGCAAAAATAATATAAAATAATATAAAATATCTATAAGAATAAGATATCGATACCTTTTGTTCATATGATTCTCTTAAAATAGGTTCATATTTTGTTGATGTTTGAGATCAAACCATTTTTCACAATACAAAAATGACATCCAAACAACACTACTACTTTGCAAAACTTAGTGTGTTGCAATATGCAATGTGATATTCTATGTCAACAACCATATGGAGGAACTAAGAGACAAAAAATATATTAAAACGAAGAGAAAACTAAATTGTTGTAGAAAAAAAAAAAGTAGAAATGACGCCTTTATATATTGTAAGAGATGAATAAGTTTCAAAACTTTTCACATCCCATTATTAATTCTAATTAAAGTAAAATCATTAATTTTTAGGATTAATTTATAGTACTACTATTTATGTTTAAGTCTTTTATATTCCTAGCTTTTCGCATTCTTTTTAATTAAAGTTACAAAAAATTTAAAATTACATATTTTTCAAAATGAGAAATAGGTAAAAGTGGAATATAATTAAACAATATTAAACAAAAAGAAACTAATTACTAAAAAAAATAAATATAGTCTCTTTGTTAACAAATAAAAGTTATAATTGACAATTTTTTACTATTAAAATTTGCTACGTGATTTTCTAGCTTTTTAAAAATTGTATAAGTTAGGTTAGTAAGAGATTACTAATTTAAAATAAGATAAAGAATAATTTAACATAAATATAATTTATTAGTGCATTTTTCTTAAAAACTCGTAATTGATTGGTTATTATTATTGATATTAATTAATAGTGACATATTAGAAGTTGAGAGAGACATAATTGTCCAGAAAAATTTATCTAAAATTGTTATTTTTTAATATATATTATAGATTATATTTTACTATTTTAACTTTGCATAAAAAATTATTTCAGTATTCACTTTGCATTAAAAAAATTATGTTAGTCCTTAACAGTTAATTTTATATTAATTATTTCATTTTGGAATCCTAGTTGGTTTGAAAAACTAACACTCAACCTATTTCAAATATTTGTCTATATAAACATTTGTTAGCTTAGTATAGAAAAAAACATTTGTCCATGTCAAATATCTTATATTAAAAAAATTAACTACAATGATTGAAATATATTTTTTTATAAAGTTCAAAAAGATTAAAATATAATTTCATTCAAAAAAGAGAATGAAATAGAATGTTCAAGAGTTTACAAACAAAAATAAAATAAATATGAAAATTTACGGACCAAGATAAGATTTATAATTAATAATTAATTCTTGAATATAGGTGGTAGATTAAAATACAATTTACATTTATGTCAAAAAAAAAAGAGAGGAAAAAGAAGAAAATTAATTACATTGAGTCTTGCATTTATTAGACGTATTAAGTGGCCTAAGACTTCAAGCGTGCTCTATTGAATAGATATTATCCCTATGAAACCCTATTAGAATGGATAAAACTTTTGGTATAATATTAATCATCTATCAATCTCTTGCGTTTGTATGTTTATTTATTTATCAGTATGAGTCTCTTGCAATCTATCTTAAGAAAGAGTCACCGATAGAAATTTGAGACATATTGAGGAAAAAATCGAAATCGAATTTGTGGTACGTTCAAAAACTGCAAATACACTCTTCAATAAATCAAAGGATAAATGATATCATCATTTATTCTCAACTTTTCTTCTTTTTTTTTTCCATCTATAGATCTTGAGTGTTATTGTTTAAGGACTAAAAATTTTATTTAAACAAAAGTATTTTTTAAAATAAAATAATAATGGGTAATAATTTTTATAATATTCATATTTAACTAAATAGTTGAGGGAGAGACATCCTAAAAGTCGTTGATTGAGAGCCATATGAAATTTGAGAAATTAATATATGACATGATCTTTTTAATAGGAAAAAATATATATATTAGCCACAAAAGTGAGATGTCCAACAAAATAACATGGGTTTCTTTTGTTATTATGTTTGAAAAAAAAAACATTTGATTTCTATAAAGGTCCCTACAAATTAAAACATACCAAAAAACAATGAATAGGTTCTATCTTTGTCAATAACCACACATCAACCCTTTGGAATTTCATACATTTTTTTTTCACTTGATAAGATATCCCAATATCTAACCTCACAATTAAGAAATATTCTCAAAATTTTCCACCATTCCTTTTTAAGTGAATTAATTTTCAAATATAATTTATATATGTGTTTGTGTTTGAGTTTATCAACTATCAACCAATGGTTTGATCTCCATCAAAAAGAAAAGAACATTATTGGTTGAAGAGTAATTATTATCTAAATGCATGAACTATACTTGATATTTTGTACCATTTTGGATATTTTAGGAGAGTTCCTTAAAAATACTCTAAATGGTTAAAAGAACACTTCTAACTTTTTAAAAAGGTTAAAAACATTTGAAAATGCTTCAAAGAAAATAGTATTTTAATATATACCATTTTGGATGGTACCCAATTCTGGCCTAAAATTAAAGAAAATTATTTTATCACTTTAAGGGTGACCTCATCTTTAAGCTAAACATGTTAAGTTTTGTTTAATATCTGAATTTTACAAATTGAGTTAATTAAAAACTTAATTAATAATCTTATCAACTAAAACTTTAAGTTTGTTAAGTTACTCTCGATTTCTAGTTCATTAAATTTTGTTAGAAGATTGTATATATTAAATTGGAGGTGCACTTATAAAAAATTATATTTTATATTTTATATTTTATATATTAAACAAGGAGAAAAAAATGTAACTGCACATGATATTAATGAATGCCCTTCATACTGTATAAAAAAACACTTTTTGGGCACATGTTGTTATTAACTTATTATAACCTGTGGAATATTCTGCACTCCAAACACAAACTATTATAACCATAGACTATACTACTCTGCATTTTAAATAATATTATATGATTCCACAGATTATAATAACACACAGACTATTATAATCTTATGTTATTATAACTCACTCAACACTCCAAACAACTCGTAATACTCCTACTGGTGGTGAGAACCACGACAATTTACTTATCACACTCTTCACTAGAATGTGAAACCTTAGAAAGAATAGATGCGACATAATTATATCGTGTGCTAGTTTAGTTTTCTTTATTGATTTTCCATTTTAATCTACAAATTAAACCAGCTAAAATAAAACGCATTTCAACCATATTTTTCTTTTTGCCTCTTTTTCTATATAAAACATAAAAATGACAGCTTTACAAGTGTGAACCCCAATGTTCTTTTTCCAATTGTATTTGTTTTCATATTAGTAATTCAACAATTTTTTTAAAGTAAATATTAATCATTTAAAAGTAGTTATCAAAAGCACATTTGAAATATTACAGCACTTTTCTATTAAGTATTTTTTTTTATTAAAATGTTTATACTATTAGTCATTTTAATATAAATACTTTCTGATAAAGTGCTATAAATAGAACACTATCTATTTATTCCAAGCTTGTTACTTTAGTTACTGTAAATTGTAAAAACTTAATAATCTTTTCTAAGCTATTTTTTCCTTTCACACTCATATAATGTAAACAAAACAAACCAACAAGAGATATATTTCACATTATTGTATTATTGGGTTTTCATACCTTTATTTATTCTCATGTCTCAATCTAAGCTTTCTTTTCCCTTTTTCTCACTTATTAAAGCATCTTTGGTGTATATTAACATAAAATCATTTCAACATATCACATCCTTGTTGGTTTGCAAACTTTGTAAATCACACTTTTGTTTTTTTTAAGATAATTTGAAAATACTTTATAATTTGCAAAATTTAATTTTTTTTTTTTTTTTTAGTTTAATAACATGTGAGATGAGAATTTGAATCGCTCGCCTGTTAGAATATATATATCTTAACTAGTTGACATGTGCACAGGTGATTGTCAAAACCTATTTTATAATTAAATTCAATAAAAATCGATAATCATAACATAATTCTATTTTGACACATGTAAAAGACTATTATATGGAAAAAAATAATTTTTTGCCCACGAACGGACGAAAATGTATCAATTTTTACTTTAAATTTTTAATATCATCAAATTAAACTTTAGATATAGATTAGTGTTTTAATTTTTACCTATTGTTTCACTTTTGCTAATTCACCCACTAATATAAATGAAAAGTAAGATAAAAATCTCCAAAATTCATTAATTTCAATAAAATCAACTTTTGCATAAAATTAAAATCGACAATTGAATAATTGAATAATGCTCTTACATAACTTACAATTTTTAGCATAGCTATAACGTCATTTTCTTTATAGACCCACAATTTCCTATAATACATAAGTTTAATAATTCATAAAATGCACATAAGAATATTTATTTTAATAATTTTTAAACGGTGGAAGCTTATAAGAAGAAAAAAAAATTGAAACACTTAATTCAAATTTAAGGTAAATATATTGTAACACTTACCTAACGTTGATAAAATAAAAAATTTAAGGTAGAAATCTATATCCTTTATTTAAATTAAAATGATTCCAAAAGACCTTGAAATCTATACCCTTCAATTAAACCTTTATACCATTGTTTTAATATAATTGAAAAATCTAGCTTATTTTACTTATAGGGGTATTTGGCTCCATGGGTTGAGTTGAACCGAACTTAACTTTTGGCCCATGGAGAAATTAACTCTCTATAAAAAAAATTTATTCTACCGACTTGCTATAGTGTTAAAATATTAATTTCATCAACTTCTACGCTAACTTTATTAACATATTTTATCATCGTTTCGACCGACAACCACTTTCGATGACCTTCTCTGGCAACCACCTTCGACAACCTTCTCTGATGACCTTCTCCAGCGACCACCACTGAAGATCTTCTCCGATGACTGACGTCCATATGCGACAACTAACGACCACGACCGAGTACCTTCTCAAACGATTGATGACAGTCGTTGACGGCCATATTCGCCAACCGCAGTACCTTCTCCGGCGACTATCGTTGGCAACAATTTTCATCGACCGAAAACACTCCCATGATTCAAAATAATATGAAGCACAATATATACTTAATTGGTATGACTTTCTACTCCAACAATTTTTTTTTCAGACTTACGAACTCGACTCATTGTTTGCCATTACTTATATTTTGTGAACCATATATAATTATGTTTTGTGAATCATGTAAATAGCTTCTTGATAACCTACTAATATTTTATGAATATTCCACTTCTACATGACAATAACATTAAAGTATATCGTCGTTTTCTTGTCATCTTAAAAAAAGTAAAATACTAGCACTATCTTTTTTAAAAATGTCAATTTAATACACGCGATTAAAAAATGTAAACAAACAATGTTCCTTTGAAAAAAAAAGTAATGGTCAATGTGTTAAAAAAAATTCCCTCATAATGAATACCCTATTAGTAATTGAAAAATGTGATGATGAGTTTCTCATTTGTAAGTTTTAAAGAAGTTTAATTTGTGTTTAGAAAATGAAACTATAGGTTAGCTCAATTTGTGTTTAAAGAAAATATATATATATATATATATATATATTTACATTTCTTTTTTTTTCATTCATAATTGTTATTTATTGTTATAAAGAATGTAACATTTAATTCTATAAATTAAAAGAAGTTCAATGTATGGTTGAAAAGGAAAACAAGACTACATTACATATCATTTTAAAGAATTCAATTTCTAAAAAATAAAATAAAATAAAGAAGGATGTTTTCTTAAAAAAATATATCAATGTGGAAATAGATTGTTATTTATGTGGGCATCTGAATTCAGTGTTAGGAAGTAGGAAAAATATGCTTCTAGATGAGTGAATGGAAAAAATAAAAATAAATAAAACAAAATTAGCTAAAAATCGGTTTACATCGAATTACCACAAACGCACCAGATACGACTCTGACAACTAAACTCTGTATCCCAAACACAAACTTTCTAACTTAACTCAATTTTGTCCCTCAAACACATTGAATTATGTAAGTAACTACTCAAGTGTGTAACATTTGATATATATTATAATGTTTATATTTATTATTATTTTTTTAACTTTTGAAGAGAGTTGTTAAGTTGTTAGCTTATAAATAGCAACACATTCCAATTCAAGAGTTCTCTCTTTGCTTTATTTCTTTTGGTCTTGAGTTGAGTTGAGAGCAAGTACCCAAGAATTCTGTCATATTCGAATCGTTCGAGGTTGTTGTTCTATCAAAATTAGTCATTGTATCTTATTCAGGTGTTTGTTGTAGTCTGCTTGCAACCCGTGCAAATCGAATAATTGTCTTCATAGCGTGTCTCAGCTACTTATTGTCTCTATTTTTTGAGTTTTATAAATTGTTTTTATATTCAGCAGATGTACGATTATTTATACTATAATTATTTGTAGCTAGTTAAGTTGTGATTAATTTACCAATATTATTAGGACATTTTTTTTTAATATTGCAAGTTCATAAACTTTTTTTTAAAATATAGTAGTTTTCAAACTATTTTTAAAAATATAGCAATGTCGTCTCTTCAAGAGACGACCTACATTACGTAGAGACGACCTACATTACGTGGTAGGAGGTCGTCTCTTGAAGAGACGATCTCGTATACGTGGATGAAGGTCGTCTCTTCAAGAGACGACCTTCATGTACGTGGAGCAAGGTCGTCTCTTGAATAGACGACTTTTTAATGAGTTGGAGAAGGTCGACGACCTTTACCTAATTTTCATAATTAACGTTAACTTAACTGGTGTAGTGACTTGGGCAATAATTTAGAATGTTAGAGGGCATGAGTTTGATTCTTGGGTTGTGTAGATTTTTTATTATTTATTTCTTTTTCTAATTTTCTTTTCTTTTCACTCTTTTTTTCCTTTTCTTTCTTTCTTTCTTTTATTTATTTTGAAATTATACATAACTATAGTTTTTTTTTTATGGTAATTGCCATTTTTAAGTATTTTAATTTTTTTTCTCCTTATATTTTTTTAATATTTTAATTAAGTATTAGTTATTCAAATATTTTCTTAAATTAAAAAAATTAATATTACTCCAAAAAGAAACTATAAATAGTCAAGCTATAGCAATATTCATCAAACAATCAATTGCCTATATCTCTATGACAATTCAAATATTTTAACTATTAAGCACGTAGAACCTAAGTTATCACAAAATCAAGAATATCTCTATCTCAAGTGTACATTAACTACGAAAAAGTAAAATTCGAATGTCAACTACATTGTAGAAAATTAAAATATTTAAAAATGACAGTTATCATAAAAAAACTATAGTAATGTATAATTTCAAAATAAATAAAATAAAGAAAGAAAAGGAAAAAGAGAGTGAAAAGAAAAGAAAATTGAATAAATAAATAAATAATAAAAAATCTATACAATCCAAGAATCAAACTCATGCCCTCTAACATTTTAAGTTATTGCCCAAGCTACCGTACTAATTAACATTATTTGTTAAAATTAGGTAAAGGTCGTCTCTTGAAGAGTTGAGCTTCTTTAACTCATTAAATGTCGTCTCTTACATCCACGTATACGAGGTCGTCTCTTTCAAGAGACGACCTCTTACCACGTAATGTAAGTCGTCTCTTGAAAAGACGACATTGCTATATTTTTAAAAATAGTTTAAAAATTACCATATTTTTAAAAAAAGTTTAGAAACTTGCAATATTAAAAAAAAAAAAAATCCATATTATTAAGTTCTTATACCCAACATATTATTTTTTCCAATAATATTGAAGGGTGAAAAAAGAGGATTGCCAATCTAATTCTTATTAGTTTGCATATTTTGCAAATAATATGGTTGGGTTTAAAAAGTAGTTTCAAATACCTAAATTTAAAAATATACTCATGTCACTGTTAAACTTCTTTAACGGTTAACTTTAACATATTTGGTGTAATGTGGCTTATTCTACTTTTATAGTGTTACCAGAAACTTTCTTAATAGTTAATGAAAGCAATAATGAACCGACAGATTTTGGACTTGTTTGGAATTACATTTGAAGTTCTTAAAAAAATACATTTTTAACGGTGGAAAACTTTATCTAAGCACCTAAAAAATTATTCCAAATATGTCATCAATCATCTTTAAAAAAAAATATTCAAATTTAATAGGAAAACTAGATTTGGCCTATTAAAGAAAAAGGTCTCAATAGCCTTGAGCTACCAAATCTAATCAATAATCATGTTGCGAATTGGCGTATCTATCAACATTCATTTCCTAAAATGTGGATTTTTTTTAAAAAAAAAAATTTATCAATGATGACTGAATTTACATCCAAATATATAATTTTATCCTTAACTTTAGACTCATTTCACCAAGATCTTCTACCTTTTAAAAGTTTCAATTTTAAATCTTTGGGTGAGTTTTTTTTTTTTAAAAAAAATTTACCCTTACTCTCCAATCTTTATTTCTATTTGAAGGATGAGTTTGAATTTGGGTGGGATTGAGTTCTAAATACAAACTCACATCTAGGCTTCGTAAGCTCGAATTTTCAAAGTCAAATCCCATGGGTTTACAACAATACAAAATCCATGGAACTTGTGGTATTCCACGTGTGGTGTTGCTTTTTCCATCTACTCTCTATCTTTTATTTGGTTGGTTCTCCCTGTCTCCTCTATCATTCAATTCTTCTTCTCTCTCCCTTGCCTCGTCCCCTCCTCTTCGATTGTAACCCTAACCTTCATCTTGTCGGAGTCTTATGCCCTAAACTCGTGTTGTTTGTAAATGCTAATGAATTTAAGAGTTAATTATTCATCATTTCTTGTGCACTTGCATTTAAAAGTTAAATCCAATAAACTAAGCAACATGGTTATGCTTATGAGATCTTGAACAATGTGTAGTAGACACACAGATAGGATCTTGTTCAAGTTTATAACTCAAATGGTCTATAGTACATGGATATGATTGGGAACCTCATCCTGGTAACACTATGGATGCATCCCACTTTGTATTTGATACAAACGAGACGATCCAACTCGTTCATGTAGTTGACATGCGAGTGGGAGCATCTTGTGGGATGAGATCGTACAAGACCAGACCACAAATTATTAACCTACTAATGTAAACCCGTTAACAGATTAGGGTCCAATAATTCATAGATGACCTAACTCGACCTGAATCCTAAGCGAGTTACGAACTCCTGTATGCGGGTGTTTGTCCTTTGACTAGTATGAGTGAGAGTGTCCAGAGTGACTGACTCAATATGCCTACCTTATTGGTGACAAAACCTAGTGGGGAGCTGGAAACTTAACTCCGCGAGATGAAATTCACTCATTCCCGAGCTAGGAAATTTAGATAGGTTATTCTCTTAAAGGTTGAATATGGGTCTTGAACAAATAATTATACAACCATTGCATAAATTAAATAGCAAAAATAGATCATTTTTTGCACTCTAAAATTAATTTTAATTAATATAATCTAATTATATTAATTAAAATTAATAATATTAATATTAATTAATATAAAAACATTTTTATATATTAAATAATATTTAATAAAACGTTTTTGCCCATTGTACAGCAAGTTGCATTACTCCAGCGGCGTTGCAACGTTGGGGATAGCGTTGCAACGTTGGCCCGTTCTAGTCGCACGCCTTACTACTTTGGCGTTGTGATACATGTGCTGGCGTTACAACGGTGACGCCTCCTTCAGTCAGCGTTGTGACACCGATTGGAGCGTTGAAACGTTGCACCTCTTGCAGCTTGAAATCTACCTCAACGGCGTTGCAACGCTGTATGCATAACAACAAATCCATTTTCCTGTTTTTGCTCGTTTTCACTCCGTTCTTCTCAGCAACTTCTTTGCCTCGATCGACACGGACTTACAGACTTAATTTACAATTTAAAATGCCCAAAACACTGGGCCCTTACATTGAACAATTTAATAAAAAATTGTAAATCTATGTGCCAAAAATGAAAATATTTAATTTTGCAAATCGAACATTCATCTCATGAAATCAGTAAATCCCATCTTTGTTTTTGATAAATCTAGAACAAAATTAAGAATACAATTGGAGCCCTGATACCAATTGAAGGGATCGAATCCCGCAGCAGAAGCGATTTCGAATCGCGTGTTTATGATAGTGTTACTTAGATTCATATCAATAACAAAATATCTAAGATTAAGCATACATAACAAGTTAGGACAGAAAGAAATTTACCTTTGAAGAACACTTTCTTCTTGTATTCCTTCTCCATGTTGGGATTTGTGCCCTAAAACTCGTAGTTTGTAATTATGTTATAATTATTGTAATAAAGTGTTATTATTTTAATAAAGTGTTATTGTTCGTTATCTACGAGTTTGCCTTTATTTAAACCCTAAATCCAATAAACTAAACATCCAAGGCTGTTAAATGAATCTCTAACTGATTGTAATGTACATAAAAGGGATCTCGGTTCGAGATACAGCCTAAAGGGTCTATAGTTAAAGGATAAGGTTTGGGTACCTTACCCTGGTTAAACTATGGATGTGGCCCACTTTGTATTTGATACAAACACTGTGATCCTAACGTGTTCGTGTAGATGACATGTGAGTGGGGATATCCTATGTAATGAGATTACATAAGACCGGACCACGAAATAGTAATCTCTAGTTGTAACTCCGTTGACTAGTTAGGTTTCTATTTCGCTAGGATGACCTAGGCAACTTGATCTCAATCTCGAAAGGTGTTACTGAACTCCTGCTCGTGAGGGATTGTCCTTTGACTAGTATGGGTGAGAGTGATCAGATTCGCCGACTCAATATGCCTACCTTCTTGGAGACAAGACCGAGTGAGCGGCTGGGAACTTAACTTAGCAAGATGGAATTCACTCCTTCTCGCCTACTAGGGTAAGTAGAGGAATGTTCCCTTAAGTGGTGTCTCCGGACTTGAACAAAGGCCCCGACCCTCTCATTGGCCCGAGAGGGACTATGTTTGTTGGTAAGACCACAAACAAATTGTTCATTAGAGAAGCACCGTACTTAAGGCACAAGATGTAACCTGGGGGTAAACGATAATTTGACCACCGTGGTTACGAACATTCGTGAAGGATTGACTTGTTGTTATTGGTCAATATCCATGGACACGTAAATATATCCGCAGTGAGAAGAGTGCAAATTGTGGGACTTTAGTGGAGTGTTCCCAGTAGTTAACGAATGTTGATTGGGAGGTTAATGAGATTAACAGAGCAATCTTGTATCGTTGGAGCTTCCGATCAGTAGGTCCATTAGGTCCACCTTCTAGCTCGTAAAGGGTTCTTAGATCATTAGAATTTGAAATGTTCAAATTCATTAGGGAATAAACTTAATGTATATTGATACGATATAATATATAGTTTTGGAACTATATATTATAAATTTAATGTGAATATGATTCATATTAAATTATATGAGAGAATTGAATATTTGAAAGAGTTTAAATATTATATTAAATGTGAATGTGATTCACATTTGCAAACTATAGGATAAAATTTAATGTGCAATCGTCAGTACATTAAAACTATAGGTTAAAGGGGTAATGTGATTAAATGAGATTTAATCCAAATTAAATATATGATATTTAATTTGTATTATTTAAATATGATTTAAATTAATAATTAAATTTGATTTAATTATTATATTATTATTATTTTAATAATAAAAAGGGAACGTGTCATCCAGACACGTTCCCCACTACCCTTCCCCTTCTCCCTATCGACAGTTTAACAGGGAGAAGGGGGTTGTACTCTCGATGGATGAATTTTTTATGCAATTAGTGAATTGCTGCAAAATTACTCTCTCTCTCTCACTTTCTCATTCCCAAAACTCTTCCAAAAGTTGGAATCCTTCCCACAAAGGATTTTGTTCTAAGTTGAATCTCAGAGGATAGGAGGTTCTCCTGTTGGTAGTGTCTTTCTTGGAGAAAAACAGAGGAGTTCTGTTGTATTGTTGAAAAGCTAGGAGCAAGGTGTTGCTGGAGAATTAGAAACTACAAAGGTATTATTCTTCTTCCCTTTAGTTTAATTGTTAAACCTTAACATGATTGCATGTATGCCATTATCCATGTCTAATAGGATTAGAATTTCATGCTTGTTCTGTATTTATCAATGTACTGGTTTTTGTTTTAAGCAAAACAATCAAGCACATTAACGATCCCAATCACGTTTTTGCTGCTCAAGGAGATCAGATCTCCATCAATTGGTATCAGAGCAATCCTTGATTTATTTTGTTTTGAAACAAAATTGCATTGATTTGGTGGGAAATGCATTTGGTTTACTGTAAAACTTGTTTAGGAATTTTTTGGCCTTAGTTTACTTTGATTTTGATCAATTAGTATGTAAAAGCCCCTGCGTTTTTGGGCATAAAGTGCAAAATTGATTCTGTAATTGAGTTACGAGTCGTTCGACCGCCATGCAATTCGGTTCGTAATCGAAGGAGTAATTGAAGATCGAAAAAACTGCGTGTTCGTGAGTTTTAGCCGCTGTCGAGCAGCGGCGGCGCGTAACGCCGCTCATCGGCGTTAACGCGAAGAACGGCGTCGCAACGCCAGCCGCTTTCCTATCGACGCGGGCGTTCAAGGGTCGGGCGGCGCGCAACGCCACCCCGATAACAGGCGCGCGCGAGGATGAAGCGGGCGTTGCAACGCTTAGCATCGCGTTACAACAACACCGTGGGGCATTCAAGCGAGCAAGGCGGCCTGGTTCAAGCTAGTTCAGTGGTTTTGGTCCGGTTCGAGCGGTTCAAGGTCGGTTCAGGGTGTTTTGGACCGATTTTCATGAAATAAAATTAATGTAATTTTATTTTTTGCACTTTAGGGGCCAAATTATTTCTGGTTTCACAAACTTATTTATCTTTATGAATGTCATTTAGATTATTCTCACCTTAGGATAAGCATGTTCATGCATTTTATTTATATAAATGTTATATGAATATGGTTGAATGCATGATTAATTTATTTTTTCATGAGTAATTAATAAGTGTTATAATTAGATTATATGGAAAATAAATTGCATGGAGCATGAAATTACTTAGTTTAAAATAAAAGTTATTTTGTTTAAGTAATTTTATAATTCAATTAGTTGAATTTCTTTTATAATTCCAATTTGAATAATGATGGTTGGATTTATAATATAGTTTCTTTATCATAGGTTAATAATTAAAATTCATAAAAGTTATAAAGGGTTTTTAGAAACCATAACCTATAATAAAGAAATGCATGCAAACATAGGGACTTGGGTTAAAATTTAAATTAGTTTTAAATCGTTTAAAATTAATTTAGACCTAAGTTTTAATTTCTAATAGGATTAGAAATTGGTCTTACGTAGTATTTTAAATAGTTTAAAATCTAGTAGCACATTAGAACTTTGGTTATAAGGGAACTCTACCGGTGAAGTTCTGTCTAAGGTTGGGGGTACTTAAGCTGACGGTTAATGGAACACCTCCTACGTGGGAACTGACCCGGAACCTGAGTTGAATTAACCTTAGTTCTGTTTTTATCTCTAGGTAATTAAAATGTTTATTCACCTAGACATAAGGTTTTAAGACCAAGCTATAATAGTTATAATAAGCATAGACTTAGATAGATTCTTTTAGCCGAATCCAAATGGTTAAACCTATACCCTAATTTTAGGAGCTTCAGTGGGAGAAAACGAGATGTTCGCATCGAGTTTACTCTCACGTCCTCAAGAGTTCACACCGTGAGTTCCATGCTCGACTACGTGGTGTCAATAGGGTGTCCCCCTACGGTATGTGTTTGCATGGTTCAATACCAAGGTGAATGAGAGAAGTATCCATAGTAAATGGGAGCAGGACGCGTGTCAACGTATCCTACGGTCTCCTCCATTAGGTCGCACCGTGAGATTTCTATAGTCCGTCTGCTAGGTTGTCCTGGAACAGCCAAACCCTACGGAGGGCCTGACTATAGGGATCGGAACACCGCGAACTCCAGAAATGGATAGGGTCTCTTAGGTTGTTTGCCAATAGTTGTCTTTCTTAATAGTAGCCTGTTGGCTCGGGCCTATTGGATCTGAAAATAGAAGGGTCATATTTACGGGATGAGTTAAGTTAGTTAACAAATCCTTGACCAAATGAACGGTAGCTAAGGACCATTGGGACATGAGATGTTCTGGTAGTGAGAATTGGCTGAGAAAGTCTCAATTCAAGGGAGGAATGACTGACCGCCCGACGGAGGCTTTTGTTCTAAACTCTTGAAATATCGTTGCAAAATTAAAGGTTTAATTTAAACATTTGGTTTAGTTTAAATACTAGGGTTCTTTAATAATTTTGCTAAATTTGATTGGTTTTTACAATGAGTTAAAAGGCATAACTAATTAAAACTATTTTGGATTTTAAGCATGTCGTCCTCTATAATAGCCTTACTTAAAAGCGACCGTTTAACTGGTGAGAATTTTACTACGTGAAAATCCGACCTGAATACGATTCTGGTTGTTGATGATCTACGGTTTGTATCTTTATCGAGGAATGTCCTCGGATCCACTCGCCATGTAACGCCTCAATCATTAAGGAAGCGTCACGGCCACTGAATCAAGGCCAATGACAAGGCCAAAGTCTACATTTTGGCTAGTGTTTCTGAAGTTCTGGCCAAAAAGCACGAGGGCATGGTCTCAGCTCGTGAGATCATGAGTTCTCTGCAGGAAATGTTTGGACAACCGTCTGGACAGATTCGACATGAATCCCTCAAATACGTTTATAACTTCCGTATGAAGGATGGGTCATCTGTGAGAGAACACGTTCTCGATCTGATGGTCCACTTCAACGTGGCTGAGATGAACGGAGCGGTCATTGACGAGCAAAGTCAGGTATCGTTCATCCTGGAATCTCTTCCGAAGAGTTTCCTGCAATTCCGCAACAATGCGGTGATGAACAAGATAGAGTATAACCTGACTACTCTCCTAAATGAACTACAAACTTTCCAGTCTCTTATGAAGAATAAGGGACAGGCTGATGGAGAGGCAAATCTGTTTGCCCATTCCGAAAGGTTCCGTAGGGTTCATCCTCCGGGACTAAGTCTCAGAGCTCATCTTCCGGGTTTAAGAAGACCCAAAAGAAAAAAATAGGAGGAAAGGGAAGGCACTGCTTGGCACAAAGACAAGGAAATGTCAAGGTTGCGAGATAAAGGAAAATGTTTCCACGCAACGTGGATGGGCACCGAAGCGAAATCGCCCAAAATACCTTCGAGCTCAAAGAGAAGAAAGGTAAATCAGATTTACTTGTTCTTGAAACTTGTTTAGTGGAAAATAATGATTTGACCTGGATACTTGATTCATGAGCCACTAATCACGTTTGCTCTTCATTTCAGAAACTAGTTCCTTCAAGGAGCTCAAGAGGGTGAGATGACGCTCGTGGTCGGAACAGAGACGCGTCTCTCTCGTGCGATGGGAGATGCCAAGTTATTTTTCTGAGAGATAGATTTTTTTTATTAAAACATCTGTATATAGTTCCTAAGATTAAAAGGAACTTAATTTCTATCTCTTGTTTAATAGAACTTGGATATTGTATTTCTTTTTCGATTAATGAAGCGTTCATTTTGAAAGAGAATGTCAATATTTGTTCTGCTAAATTGAAAAATGGCTTATACGTACTGAAACTGAATAAAACCAAAACAATTTTAAATCATGAGATGTTTAAAAATACTAGTACTCAAAATAAAAGGCAAAAAATTTCTCCAAACAATAATACCTATCTATGGCATCTTAGGCTTGGTCATATTAATCTCAACCGGATTGAGAGACTCTCTAAGAATGGACTTCTAAACAAGTTAGAAGATGATTCCTTAGCGCCTTGCGAGTCATGCTTGGAAGGTAAAATGACCAAGCGACCTTTTACAGGAAAAAGTTACAGAGCCATAGAACCCTTAGAACTTGTACATTCGGATCTTTGTGGTCCAGTGAATGTTAAAGCTCGAGGAGGGTACGAATATTTCATCTCTTTCATAGATGATTATTCAAGGTATGGTTATCTATACCTAATGCATCACAAGTCTGAAGCTCTTGAAAAGTTCAAAGAGTATAAGGTTGAAGTAGAGAATGCATTAGGGAAAACCATTAAAACACTTCGATCCGATCGAGGTGGAGAGTATATGGATTTGAGATTCCGTGACTATATGATAGAACATGGAATTAAATCTCAACTCTCGCTACTAATACACCACAACAAAATGGTGTGTCGAAAAGGGAGAAATAAAACCTTGTTAGACATGGTTCGTTTCTATGATGAGCTATGCTCGATTGTCTGCCTCGTTTTAGGGATACGCAGAGAGATCGCAGCTTCAAATCTTGAATAGTGTTCCATCAAAAAGTGTTTGAAACACCTTTTGAACTATGGAAGAAGGCGTAAACCTAGTTTACAACACTTCAGATTTGGGGTTGTCCAAGACACGTGCTCGTGACAAACCCAAAGAAACTGGAACCTCGCTCAAGATTGTGCCAATTTGTTGGCTATCCCAAAGAAACGAGAGGTGGTCTTTTCTACGACCCACAAGAAAACAAGGTGATTGTGTCGACACACGCCACGCTCTTGGAGGAAGATCACATGAGGAACCACGCATCGCATAGTAAATTAGTACTAAATGAAGGTACACATGAACCAACAAGAGTTGTTGATCAAGTTGGACCTTCATTAAGAGTTGATGGAAGAACCAAAGACCTCAAGTCGGTCCTCGTCCTTCTCAATCGTTGGGAATGCCTCGACGCAGCGGGAGGGGGTTGTTTCCCAACCCGACCGCTACTTGGGTTAAATGAAACTCAAGTTGTCATACCCGATGATTTGCAGTAGAAGATTCATTGTCTTATAAACATGCAATGAATGACGTAGACAAGGACCAATGGATCAAAGCCATGGACCTTGAAATGGAGTCAATGGACTTCAATTCAGTATGGGAACTTGTAGACCAACCTGAAGGGGTTAGACCCATAGGGTGTAAATGGATCTATAAGAGAAAGAGAGATGCAATAGGAAAGTACATACCTTTAAGGCTAGACTTGTAGCAAAGGGGGTTTTACCCAAAGGGAAGGAGTTGACTATGAAGAAACTTTTTTTCCTGTTGCTATGCTGAAGCCTATAAGGATACTCTTGTCCATAGCCGGGTTTTATGATTATGAAATTTGGCAAATGGACGTCAAGACTGCCTTTTTGAATGGTAATCTTGACGAGAGCATCTACATGTCTCAACCCGAAGGGTTCATAGCCCAAGGTCAGGAGCAAAAAGTTTGCAAGCTTAATCGATCCATTTATGGATTGAAACAAACGTCAAGATCTTGGAATATAAGATTTGATACTGCAATCAAGTCTTACGGCTTTGACCAAAACGTTGATGAGCCTTGTGTTTACAAGAGGATCATCAACGAGAAAGTAGCTTTGTAAGTACTTTATGTGGATGATATCCTACTCATTGGAAATGATGTAGGGTACCTCACTGACATAAAGAATTGGCTGGCGACCCAATTCCAAATGAAAGATTTGGAAAAGGTGCAGTATGTTCTTGGGATTCAAATCTTTAGGAATCGCAAGAACAGAACGCTAGCACTGTCTCAAGCGTCTTATATCGACAAAATGTTGTCCAGATATTCGATGCAGAATTCCAAGAGGGGCTTATTACCCTTCAGGCACGGAGTTCATCTGTCTAGGGAACAGTGTCCCAAGACACCTCAAGAAGTTGAGGATATGAGACATATTCCCTATGCTTCTGCAGTAGGTAGCTTAATGTATGCTATGTTGTGCACGAGGCCGGGCATTTGTTATGCAGTGGGAATAGTCAGTAGGTACCAGCCCAATCCAGGGTTAGACCACTGGACAACAGTTAAAAATATCCTCAAGTATCTAAGGAGAACGATGGACTATATGCTTGTGTATGGGTCTAAGGATTTGATCCTTACTGGATACATTGATTCTGATTTTCAGACCGATAAGGATTCTCGAAAATCCACATCGGGATCAATTTTCACTCTTAACGGGGGAGCTATAGTATGGCGAAGCATCAAGCAAGGATGCATCGCTGACTCCACAATGGAGGTTGAGTATGTCGCTTCTTGTGAAGCAGCTAAAGAGGTTGTTTGGCTAAGGAAATTCCTTACTGATTTGGAAGTTGTTCCAAATATGGAATCTCCCATCACCTTATACTGTGACAACAGTGGTGCGGTAGCCAATTCGAAGGAATCTCGCAGCCATAAGCGAGGAAAGCACATCGAGAGGAAGTATCACCTGATACGGGAAATAGTGCAACGAGGAGATGTGACAGTCACGAAGATCGCTTCGGAGCACAATATTATTGATCCGTTTACAAAGACTCTCACGGCTAAAGTGTTCGAGGGTCATCCGACGATGCAGGTCTCACGAGATATGTACATAGGCTAATCTAGGGCAAGTGGGAGATATGTAATGGGGTATATGGATGACCTAGTTTATTGTATTTCTATCTCTTGTAACCACTGTTTTAGATTATGATGTACCCCTCTAGAGTTTTAGTTCAAGTGGGAGTTTGTTGAGATTTGTGCCCTAAAACTCGTAGTTTGTAATTATGTTCTAATTATTGTAATAAAGTGTTATTGTTCGTTATCTATGAGTTTGCCTTTATTTAAACCCTAAATCCAATAAACTAAACATCCAAGGTTGTTAAATGAATCTCTAACTGGTTGTAATGTACATAAAAGGGATCTCGGTTCGAGATACAGCCTAAAGGGTCTATAGTTAAGGGATAAGGTTTGGGTACCTTACCCTAGTTAAACTATGGATGTGGCCCACATTGTATTTGATACAAACACTGTGATCCTAACGTGTTCGTGTAGATGACATGTGAGTGGGGATATCCTATGTAATGAGATTACATAAGACCGGACCACGAAATAGTAATCTCTAGTTGTAACTCCGTTGACTAGTTAGGTTTCTATTTCGCTAGGATGACCTAGGCAACTTGATCTCAATCCTGAGCAGGTTACGAACTCCTGCTCGCGAGGGATTGTCCTTTGACTAGTATGGGTGAGAGTGGCCAAATTCGCTGACTCAATATGCCTACCTTCTTGGGGACAAGACCGAGTGAGCGGCTGGAAACTTAACTTAGCAAGATGGAATTCACTCATTCCCGCCTACTAGGGTAAGTAGAGGAATGTTCCCTTAAGTGGTGTCTCCGAGACTTGAACAAAGGGCCCGACCCTCTCATTGACCCGAGAGGGACTATGTTTGTTAGTAGGACC
Organism: Trichosanthes cucumerina; assembly: GCA_036507285.1. Lineage (NCBI taxonomy): Eukaryota > Viridiplantae > Streptophyta > Magnoliopsida > Cucurbitales > Cucurbitaceae > Trichosanthes > Trichosanthes cucumerina. The sequence goes on along the minus strand of CM071840.1, from coordinate 70,876,548 downwards.
AAAAACAAATTGTTCATTAGAGGAGCACTAGTACTTAAGGCACAAGATGTAACCCAGGGGTAAAACGATAATTTGACGCAGCTCTGGTTACGAACATTCGTGAAGGATTGACTTGCTGTTATTAGTCAATATCCATGGACACGTAAATATATCTCACAGTGAGAAGAGTGCAAATTGGGACTTTAGTGGAGTGTTCCGCAGCTTAACGAATGTTGATTGGGAGGTTAATGAGATTAACCGAGCAATCTTGTATCGTTGGAGCTTCTGATCTGTAGGTCCATTAGGTCCACCTTCTAGCTCGTAAAGGGTTCTTAGATCATTAGAATTTGAAATGTTCAAATTCATTAGGGAATAAACTTAATGTATTGATACGATATAACATATAGTTTTGGAACTATATATTATAAATTTAATGTGAATATGATTCATATTAAATTATATGAGAGAATTGAATATTTGAAAGAGTTCAAATATTATATTAAATGTGAATGTGATTCACATTTGCAAACTATAGGATAAAATTTAATGTGCACTGGTTGTACATTAAAACTATAGGTTAAAGGGGTAATGTGATTAAATGAGATTTAATCCAAATTAAATATATGATATCTAATTTGTATTATTTAAATATGATTTAAATTAATAATTAAATTTGATTTAATTATATTATTATTATTATTATTATTATTATTTTAATAATAAAAAGGGAACGTGTCATCCGCACACGCCTCACTACTTCTTCCCTTCTCCCTATCGACAGTTTAACAGGGAGAAGGGGGTTGTACTCTTGATGGATGAATTTTTTATGCAATTAGTAAATTGCTGCAAAATTACTCTCTCTCTCACTTTCTCATTCCCAAAGCTCTTCCAAAAATTGGAATCCTTCCCACAAATGATTTTGTTCTAAGTTGAATCTCAGAGGATAGGAGGTTCTCCTGTTGGTAGTGTCTTTCTTGGAGAAAAACAGAGGAGTTCTGTTGTATTGTTGAAAAGCTAGGAGCAAGGTGTTGCTGGAGAATTAGAAACTACAAAGGTATTCTTCTTCTTCCATTTAGTTTAATTGTTAAACCTTAACATGATTGCATGTATGCCATTATCCATGTCTAATAGGATTAGAATTTCATGTTTGTTCTGTATTTATCAATGTATTGGTTTTTGTTTTAAGAAAAACAATCAAGCACATTAACGATCCCAATCACGTTTCTGCTGCTCAAGGAGATCAGATCTCCTTCACTCCAATGATCACGATCTCAACGACCCGAACCCGACACGTATGAAGATCAACCACTAAATCTTCTCCGTTGTTCTCTAAGTGAGAGAGGAATGTGAGTTCCTTTAGGATGAGATGTGGTGAATTGAGATATGTGTTTTGGAACTCTTTCCAACAACACAATTAGGAGAGCTATGGAATTGCACATCAAATGACATCCTCAAAGTTGCATCATATGCTACTATTTATAGGGAAATAGGATGAAAATTACCATCATATCCCTCATTCTCATAAGTATATAGCTAATTTGTGAATCTAATTCACATTAAAACTATATATTATATCAATTATATCACATATAATTGATATATCACCTCATATATGAAATTAAACACTTCAATTTTATTCCTAACTTTATACCCTCAATATTACCATGTTGAGCCAACAGAGGGACCTAATGGACTTACAGTTCATGAGCTCCAATGATGTGAGATTAACTGATCAAACTCTTTGATCCGGTTAATCAATATTCATTAACTACAAGTCACTCCATTATAGACTTGTATTTGCACTCTTCTCAATGTAGATTATATTGTGTCCATCGATATAATCATTATCCATGAGTCGACCCTTCACATGTTGTTCGTAATCACAGTTGGGTTAAATTACCGTTTTACCCCTATAATTACCTTTTGTTCCTTAAGCACCACTGATCCTTTAATGAACAACAAGTCTATGGTCCTACCATAAACTTAATCCCTCTTAAGCTACTTTAGAGGGTGGGGCCCCGTAGTTCAAAACCTAGACTCAATTCTTAAGGGAACAACCTATCTAATTTCTTAGTCTAGGAATGAGTGAATTCCATCTTACAGAGCTAAGTTCTCAGCTACCTACGAGGTTCTGTCCCTGAGAAGGTAGGCATATTGAGTCGGCTACAGGTCACTCTCACCCATACTAGTCTAAGGACAAACCCCTATAAGCAGGAGTTCTTAACTTTCTCAGGATTCAGGTCAAGTCACTAATGATCGTCAATAAATTATTAAGTTTATCCTTAACGGTGTTATACTGGTTAGACTAATAATTTGTAGTCCGGTCTTATATGAACTCTTCATACAAGATGCCCCCACTCGCATGTCATCCACATGAATGAGTTTGATTACCTCATTTATACTAACTACAAAGTGGGTCACATCCATGGTCTTACCAGAATAAAGTTTTCAACCTTATACATATACCATAAACCATTTAGGTTATACTCTAGAACATAATTCAATTAGTATCTACTACAATGATGTTCAAGATCTATTATAACCTTGGAGCTTAGTTTATTGGATTTATAAAGCGAGAATATAATTTCATCAAATCAAATAACTCTTTATTCATTTGAATAAAATTACACAAGTTTAGGGCACATATCCCAACATAAACTACGCATTGAACCTTCTGATGCTCGGGGCAGCCCATTCGACAAAAAATATCATCCATGGTTGCGAACCATGCTTCAGCAGCTACATGGTTCACAAACCCATCAAAGAAAGGCGGGTCATACTTCTTGAAATCTTTCACATATTTCGCCTCCTCGGTCACAACCCTAAATGTCTGAGCCGGTGCAACCCTTTGATTTTGCGCGGGCGCTGGTCCCTGATTCTGGCCTCCATGGCCTGAGTGAACATAGCTGTCTGATTGGCCTGACTAGCTATATTTGCTTGGATTAGTTGTTGAATGCCTGCCAAGAGTTCGGTAACTGGCGATGGCGCTTGAACGTTTGCCCTTTCCTTGGCTCCTTCGTTTTGCCCAGTTGATTCCTCAACAATTGGGGCATCCTGGTTGAGCTCCTCTCGATGCTCGGAGTGCTCAATCTCTATTGCTTCGATGGTTGGATCCTGGTCTCGGGCTCTTCGACCCCGACCTCTACGACCACTCCGGCCTCGACCACCAGTAGTTGCTCTTGCACGACCTCTGCCAAGTGTTATACTCTAGATTACAAATGAAAAACGTTAACCTCGCTTCTAGAGGTACAACATAAAAGAAAAACATAACAATATCAAACAACGAACCTCCTACCACTTACTAAGTAAAAGCAAACCTGATGATAACCCGACGAGCTTCTGGCGAGAGGCTATGAAGGACTACACACATACGGTGTAGGTAGTATTTAGAATCTAAAACTTGTCTCTGAAACCAACTGTAACACCCCGTAATTTTGAATACTTCCTACTCATGGCGTTACTCCAAGTTGTACCGCTCGCGCCGAAAATTCGGCAGCATAACGACGCAACCTGCATAAACCAAAAATTTTATAAACCTAAACCTGAACAAGAAGTACTTCAATAAGGTCTCACAAGGGTACCCAACCTCCTCCAAACTACAAAGAAATCAACAGGCTGGGCTCCAACCCCTCGGAGTTCTCAAACAACCACATAAAAATAGAACATGCATCGATTACGAATGATAACAATAAAACATGCTAAGATTTTAACAATACGAACTACAAGAAACAGAGTGCAACAGAGAGAAAACCTAACAAGCCTAACAAACGACCCCTAACTAAAACCTAACAAGCCTCTCATAGCCTCGTAGAGTCTTGCCAATACCTATCACCTCATGGTTTCGCCTTACCTGCAATCAAAAACACGTAAAACGAGGGATGAGTATGAAAATACTCAGTAAGCAACCCACTTCGTCCAAGATCAAATAGCACAAAAGAACAGGCCTTAGACCTAGCCAGACACGACACTTAGCCCGCCACACAACTTCCACAAGCACCCCTGCCCTAATCTCGCTCAGATTCTCAGTCCTGTCCTACCCTTAGCTTTTGAACTAGGTTGACACAACCGACCACGAGACTCATTTCCGGGTCTGCACTAGGGCGAAGGATTGTATCCAACCTTCTGACTCTGAGAATCATTTCTCGAGTCGCACGAGTGGATGGAGGACGGGCCACCACATCCCATATCAACATCAAATGTGATGCTACCGCGCATAATTGACCACAGGCTCGTTCCCGGGCATGCACTAGGGCGAAGGACTGTATCCAACCCCTCTATGACTCTAGGAATCATTTTTCGAGTCGCACATCTGGATGGGGGACGAACCACCACATCCCATAACATCATCACCATCTCGTCAACCTCTAGTCTCAGCCTGCTAAGGGTTACACAGAGGCTTAGGCCTACACTATGACTGGTTGTGCTAGCTACGATCCTAAGGCCACACAACACTTTTTCGGGTTACTTCAAACTAGGCACGAACCTATCAAGCTCCTACTTGAGGGAACAAACATCCATCCTCGAGTTACCACAGAAATAGGTACAGAACTATCAAGCCCTACTTGAGGGAACAAACATCCAGACTCATATTAGCACGCTCAGAATCATCATCACAAGCTTACATCGTTGCTACTAGATACAATCACATCCAAGCACGAAGGAATAACAAACAATCCAGACTTCGATCTAACATGCACGGTATTTCAACACAGATACACATCAAACATGATCATGCAAACTTAAATCCAGGCACAACAGCGAATATCACATCCTAACATGCTACTACAAGTTCAGAACCGACTAATTGTACGATCTTGACGGTACGCTATCAAGTTCCAAATCATTTCATCTCTAATTAGTTAATTGCATAAAATGGTGCCCCTAAGCCCTACACTTAGGGGTAGTATAGTCCAAATGACTACTTACCTAAAATTCAGCAACAACGTGTAACTTGAGAAATGTGGCGTGCTCCAAAGTGCTTCTACTTCCAAAATATAGACCCCAACGGAGATTCAAAACGAGCTAAGGAATGGACCGAGGCGATCACGTGAATGCAGTAATCGCAAGAATGCGATGTCTGACGCATGAACCGAGCCGTGAGCGCACGGCGACACAGTACTCGGATCTCGGACCCCAGGACCCGATCTACAAGGAATCAGACTCCGTTCATCGAAAACCAGTCAGAAAGATCTCGAACCAGCCAAATTGAAGGGATGGGTCTCGCGGATCTGGGCACGTCGGTGGCTTCGGGCTTCATGGTGGTGCGACTGAGAGGGAGAGAGAACGTGTGAGAGAGGGCGAGCCAAACGACGGAGACTCGCCGCCGGTCGCAGCGATCGAAAAGTCACGGTGAGGGAGAGAGTGACGGAGATGAAGAGGCTCGAGAGAGAGAACGATCTGCAAGGGAGAGAGATCTGTGAAAGAAATGAGAAAGTAAGGGTTAGAGAACGAGGGAGAAGAAGAAAAGGCGAAGCGACGTCGTCGGCCGAAATGGTCGGCAACCGCTTCGTTGGGACGCGTGACGAGTGAGAGGGAGGGCGAAAGCCCTCCCAATTCCTTCGTTTTACTTTTTCTTTTCTTTTTTTTTTCTAACAGAACCGTTTGTTACAATGTTTGACTCCATAGACGTTTTAGTCCAAGTGAGAGTTTGTTGGGTTTTATGTCCTAAAACTCGTGGTTTGTAAACTGAATGTATATTTTATTTTTCAATAAAGTTGTTATTGAGGTTTATTAAGTAAAAGTGTTATTGAATAAATTGAATAGTATATTTTGAAACCCTAATCCAATAAACTAAGAACCCTTGGCTATAGGATGTATACTTGAACTTTATGTGTGACATAAAAGTGGATCAAGTTAAGTTATAGCCAGCATGGTCTATAGTACAGGGATAGGGCAAGGTACCTTATCCTAAGGACACTATGGACGTGACCCACTTTTTAAGGTACAAACGATGTGATCCTAAATCGTTCATGTGGAGACATACGAGTGGGGTGTCCTATGCAATCAGTTTGCATAAGTCTGGACCGAGAAATTGTAAGGTTCTATTTTTATTTTTTATTTTTTATTTTTTTATTATTTATCTGTTTAAGTTTTATTATTTTTTCGTTTAAAAAAAACAAAAGGGAGGGAGAACTCGGCTCCCTCGTCCCGTATCCAGCGGCGAAACGGTCGTCGATCGTTTTACCGGCGGTCAACCTGAAGGGAATGAAAATCTCCGCGCAGCGGAAGACGATCGAATCGTCATGGTATCATTACGCTACTTGAATTTTGTCAAAATGATCCAACTATTAGATCTAGGCTAAACATGCAAAAGAGGAAGAATTTACAGCGAGAAAAATGTACTTACTTGTTGTAGACAGATCTTCTAAAATCCTTCCTTGATCACGAACGCTTCGTGCTTCTCGAACTCAACAAAACCTTCTCTCGAACGAAACCCGAACACAACCACTTGGAGTCTCGGTTGTTCTTCCTTTGGAAAGGAGGAGAGTTGTGGGACTCTAGAGTTTTGGAGAGGGAGGAGAGTTGAGAGAGTAGAGAGAATTTTGATCTCTTCTCTTTGATCAAAAAACAAAAAATGAGAGACTTGCTTACTAATCCCTTCTTGCAAATGGTTTAAATAGTTGAAATGATGGAGTTAAAATCTCCACATTATTACCACTTTACCACAACCATAGGTTATGTAAATCTCATTTGCATAACAACATAATATAAAATATCTCATATCTCATATTGCAAATCATATTTGCAATAATTGTGGATTAATTAAATTGAATCACATCCAATTTAATTTCTCTAAATTAATTTCTCCAATTAGCTCTAATTCAACAATTAGGCTAACCTATAGTTTATTATGAATCTCATTCACATTAAACTATATATTATATCATTCATATCTCATATAAATTACATAAATTCCCTTTAAGTGAAATTGAACACTTCAATTTTATACCAAAACATTAACCCTTCTTTTAACCCAGATTGAGCCAACCGAGGGACCTAATGGACCTACAAAGTGGCGGGCTCCAATGATCCGAGATTAACTTGTCAAACTCTTTGACCTTGCACTCAACATTCATTAGCTACGGTAACATTCCACTATAGCCCGTGAGCCGCACTCCCGTCACAACGAGAATATTACGTGTCCACCGATATAACCAATGCCCATGAGTCGACCCTTCACAGTTTGTTCGTGAGACACGATCGGGTCAAATTACCGCTTTACCCCGTGTCTACCTCTTGTTCCTTAAGTCCCCACTTTGCTCTCCTCTAATGAACAACATATTGTGATGGTCTAACCATACACAACACCTTTCTCGGGCGGTGAGAAGGTGGGCGCTCGTTGTCCAAGCCACGGAGACAAAGACTTAAGGGAACAACCTCTCTAGTTTCCCTAAAGTGGAACGAGTGAATTCCATCTCGCGTAGTTAAGTTTCCAGCCTCCCTACTTGGTCCTGTCCCCGAGAAGATAGGCATATTGGGCGAGTAATCGTGACCACCTCACCCGTGCTAGTCAAAGCGACGGACCCTGCAGAGCGAGTCCGTAACACGCCAGGGATTCGTGTCGAGTCACTAATGGTCATTCTGCGGTTATTAGTCCTTTCATCACAACGGTGTTACATCGGTGAGGTCTAATAATTCACGGTCCGGTCTTGTACAATCTCATTGCACATGATGCCCCCACTCGCATGTCAACCACATGAACAAGTCAGATCACCTCGTTTGTATCTAATACAAAGCGGGTCGCATCCACAAAGTATCCGAGGATTAGGTCTCCAACCCTATCCATATCATCGTAGACCGTTCGGGTTATTAACTCGAACGTGATCCTCCCTGTGTGTCCACTACACACCGTTCAAGTTCTAGTTCTCTCATAAATTCAATGACCTTGGAGCTTAGTTTATTGGAAAAGTTTATAAATATTGCGAGACACAAAGTAATGAAATAAATAACTCTTATTAATTTCAAATAGTAATTTACAAACACGAGATTAGGACAAAAATCCCAAACAACCATCGCTCCCTCTCCTTTTTCTTCTCTCTCTCACTCTCACTCTCAGTTCGACCTCTCTCACTTTTTTTCCTCTCTCCCTTGACTTTCTCTCGATTACACGCTCCATCTTTCTCTCTCAGTCTCTTTCTCTTGTCTCCTCCGATCAGAACCAGAGACGCGGCCGGTGACCGCTCGCTGCCACGAGCAACCGTGGTAACCCGCTGACCGCCTCGCTGCTCTCACCTCCGCGCCGAGTCGTCGTGCCGCCGTTGTGAAGCGCAAAGCCTCAAATCTGTGAAACCCACGCACTGTTCTGACCGGTTTGGGCCTTTTCGATCGATTTTCGATGACGCGCCGCCGTCTGCAGCCCCGCCAGTTGCCAGCGTTCTCGTGATCGCCTCGGTTCGTTCCTTAGCTCATTTTGGATCTCCGTTGGGTGAGTTTTGCGCCACGTAAGCTTTTAGGGTTTCGATTATATTTTAGATTATTAATCTTTGTGCATGTTCTTCGTTAGGGACTATTTTGGAAGTAGAAGCACCTTGGAGCACACATTCCATTTCCCTAGTTTCACGTTGTTGTTGGAATTTAGGTAAGTAGCCGTTTGGACTATACTACCCCTAAGTGTAGGGCTTAGGGGCACCATTACATGCAATAACCGGATTGAAACTGAATGATTTGGAATCTGGTAGTGTACCTTAGTCAGTTCTGAACTTGTAGTAGCATGCTAGGATGTGATAATCGCGGATGTGCCTGGATTTAAGTTTGTCTGTTCCTGTTTGATGTGAATCTGTGTTGAAATATTGTGCATGTTAGATCGAATGTTTGTTCATGTTTCATGGTTATTATCCCTTCGTGCTTGGATGTGATCTTATTTAGTAGAGCCGATGTAAGCTTGTGCTGAGGATTCTGATTGTGTTAATGTGCTATGGTTGTCTGTTCTCGAGCCTGATAGTCTCGTGTTTAGTTTTGAAGTAACTCGAGAAGTGTTGTTGAGCCTTAGGATTGTAGCTAGCACAATCAACCTTAGTGTAGGCCCAAGTCTCTGTGTAACGCTTAGCAGGCTGAGACTCGAGGTTGGCGAGATGATGATGATGTTATGGGATGTGGTGGTTCGTCCCCTATCCAGATGTGCGACTCAAGAAATGATTCTCAGAGTCAGAGGGATTGGATAGAGTTCTTCGCCCTAGTGCAGGCCTGGGAATGAGCCCGTGGTCGATTGTGCGCGGTAATACCGCATTCGATGTTGATATGGGATGTGGTGGTCCGTCCTCCATCCAGTTGTGCGACTCGGGGTATGATTCTCAGAGTTAGAGGGGTTGGATAGAGTCCTTCGCCCTAGTGCAGGCGCGGGAATGTGTCTCGCAGTCGGTTGTGCCAACCTAGTTCAGAAGCTAAGGGTAGGACAGGATTGAGAAATCTGAGTGAGAATTTGGGTCAAGATGCTTGTTGAGGTTATGTGGCGGGCTAGGTGTCGTGCTTAACTAGGTCTAAGGTTGTTCTTTTGTGTTCTTTGTTCTTGGACGAAGAGGGTGTTGTGATATGTGCCCTAAAACTTATGTAATTTTGGTCAAATAAATAAAGAGTTATTTGTTTTGATAAAATTATATTCTCGTTTTATAAATCCAATAAACTAAGCTCCAAGGTTATAATATATCTTGAACATCAGTGTAGTAGGCACTATTTGGATTGTGTTCAAGAGTATAACCTAAATGGTCTATAATATAAAAATAAGGTTGGAAACCTTATTCTGGTAACACCATGGATGCGGTCCACTTTGTAGTTAGTACAAATGAGGTAATCCAACTCATTCATGTGGATGACATGTGAGTGGGGGCATCCTGTATGAAGAGTTCATACAAGATCGGATCGCAAATTATTAGTCCATCGAAAGATAACGTCGTTAATGTGATAAGACCGATAATTTATAGATGGTCATTAGTGACTCGACACAATCCTCGCAAGTTAAGAACTCCCGCTTATATAGGGTGTCCTTAGACTAGTATGGGTGAGAGTGGCACATGGCCAGACTCAATAAGCCTACCTTCTCGTGACGTAACCTCGTGAGGTTCTTTGGGGACTTAACTATGCAAGATGAAATTCACTCATTCTTACACTAAGGAATTAGATAGGTTGTTCCCTTAAGAACTAAGTCCAGGTCTTAAACAACGGGGCCCCGCCCTCTAAACTAACTTAAGAGGGTATGAGTTTATGGTAGGACCATAGATTTGTTGTTCATTAGAGGATCAGTGGTGCTTAAGGAACAAAAAGGTAATCACAAGGGTAAAACGGTAATTTGACCCAACTGTGATTACGAACAACCTGTGAAGGGTCGACTCATAGGTAATGATTATATCAATGGATACAATATAATCTACAGTGAGGAGAGTGCAACTACAAGTTTATAGTTGAGTGACTTGTAGTCAATGAATACTGATTAACTAAATCAAAGAGTTTGATCAGTTAATCTCACATCATTGGAGCTCATGAACTGTAGGTCCATTAGGTCCCTCCGTTGGCTCAACATGGTAATATTGATGGTATAAAGTTAGGAATGAGATTGAAGTGTTCAATTTCATATATGAGGTGTTATATCAATTATATGTGATATAATTGATATAATATATAGTTTTAATGTGAATTAGATTCACATATTAACTATTTACTAATGAGAGAATGTAGGAGGGATAAGATGATAATTTCTATCCTATTTCTCTATAAATAGTTGCATAAGATGCAATTTTGAGAAAAAGAATTGGATTCACAACCCTAGAGTTCCATTTTGTGTTGGAAAGAGTTCCAAACAAATACTTCTCTCAAACCTCCACATCTCATGCTAAAGGAACCCACCTTCCTCCCTCACCTAGAGAACAACGGAGAAGATCTAGTGGTGAATCTTCATATGTTCGGGTTCGTGTTGCTGAGATCGTGATCGTGGGAGAAGGAGCTCGTGAAGAAAGTATTATTCAAAGGTATATTTCTTGTTGTCCTATCTTTAAAAGCATGCTTAATCTTAGATTTAGTTTTTATATTTTAGATCTATGTAACAAAATCATGAACACGTGATTGACTATCGCTTCCGCTGCGGGATTCGATCCCTTCAATGGGTTGCTTACTGAGTATTTTTATACTCACCCCTCGTTTATTTTGCTTTGGTTGCAGGTAAGGCAAACGAGTGAGATGACCAGCGACGACAAGACCCCTACGAGGCTATAGAAGACTTGTAGGGTTTAGTTAGGAGTTGTTTTTATTTGTTTTCCTCTGTTGCACTCTGTACTTTTTAGTTCGTGTGTTCAAACATTAGCATGATCGGTTTTGTTGTCTTTCGTAATCGAATCTTGTGTTGTTGTTATGTGGTTTTCTGTTAACTCCGAGGGACTGAAGCCCATCCCATTGGTTTCTCTGTTGTTTGGTGGAGGTTGGGTTCCCTTGTGAGCCTTATTGAAGTGCGTTTTGTTCAGGTTCAGGTTTATAAAATTTTAGTTTGTCTAGGGTGCGTCGTTATGCTGCTGGATTTTCGGCGCGAGCGGTACAACCTGGAGCAATGCCCCGAATAGAAAGTGTTCAAAATTACGGGATGTTACAGAAATAGCCATTTAGACTTTATAACTTCATTTACTGTCTTAACTGACTACATTCATACGATAACCTAGGTAACTCGATCTTAATCATGAGCGCTCTATGAACTCCTGTTTATTCGATATTATCCTTAGATTTGCATAGGTGGGAGTGGCTCGAGATCGCCGACTCAATAAGCCTCCCATTTTGGAGATAAGACTGGGTAGATAGCTGGAAACATAGTCCTGCAAGATGGAATTCACTCCTACCCGCTTTAGGGATTAGTAAAGAGGTTGTTCTTTTAAGTGTTGACTCTGGGTCTTAAATAATGGGTCTACCCTCTAATTGGATCACACACCAATTGTTCATTAAAGGGATCAGTGAGACTTAAGGAACAAGAAGTAATTACAGGGGTAAAATGGTTCATTTGACCCAGCTGTAATTACGAACGACCTGTGAAGGATCGACTTACTAATCATGATTATATCGAGTGGACAATAATATAACTATAGTGAGGAGAGTGCAATAATCGGACTTTAGTGAAGTGTCCCGATGGTTAATGAATGTTGATTAGCTAGGCTAAAGAGTTTGGTCGGTTTATCTTTTATCGTTGGAGCTCATCCATTAGGTCCCTAGCTCGGACTAAGCCTTGTAACAATTTGAGAGAAAAGAATTTGAATTGTTCAAATTCGATTTTGGGAGAAAACATTAATTATATGCGATATCTTTAACGTATCATGGCTTAATTATGAATTAAAATATGATAAAGAAAAGGTGGGCATATTTAAATATGATTTAAATATTGGTTCAGTTTGAAACATGTACTATTCATGTTCGAAAAATCGATTTTGAGATCGGGATCGGTCAAATTGTTTAATTTAATATTTGATATTAAATTAAAAATTAATTAATTAAGTTATTTAATTAATTAAATAATAAATTATTTTGATTTAAAAATTAATTTTATATTAATTTTTAAAATTAATTGAAAAATCAAGAATTAATCTTGAATTTCATTTTTCACAAGTTGCCAACTTGCCCATCCTTGTAATTCTCAAAATTAACTAAAATTGGCCACCTCCTTCTCAAATCATCCTCATCACTCATGTGTTGGCATCTTCACAAAATTTGATGAAGCTTTAATTGAAGTAGAATTGAGGAGATTTGAGAGAATTTTGCAGAAAATTCAAAGGATTCTCGTTTTTGACCTTTCATCCCTCTTCTTCCAAATTCTCTCAATCTAAGATCCCACAATCTGTTCCAAGGCCTGAGGATAGTAAGGAAGACACTAGAGGTAGTCCACAACTAGTTTTTGTTCAAAGAAAGCCCTCAGATTGCTTCAATTTTGAGCTTCAAAAGTTGTGTTCTTATACTCTATTCTACAGTTTTGAGCATGTTATTTATTTAACCAAATTGATCAAATTAGAGTGTTCAATATCCAAAATTGCTCCCGCTTTCTTAATATGTATTCCTTCAATTCCAATTTCTTTATCTATTTATAAGATGTGTTTTTAAAAAAACCAAGCCAATTTTGAAAACTAAAAAAAGTAGTTTTTGTTTTTAAAATTTTGTTAAGAATTCAAGTGTTTTCTTAAGAAAAATGAAAACCATTATAGAAAAGATGGAGATCATTGTAGAGAAATGGTGAGAAAAATACATAATTTTCAAAAACTAAAAACTAAATAGTTATCAAACGGACCTGCATTTTTTAGTTTTCAAAACTTGGCTTGATTTTTGAAAATATGGATATGAATTAGATAAGAAAACATGAAAATCTATATGTATAGCCTTAATTTTCAAAAATCAAATGGTTATTCAACTGAATCTTAATAATTTTAATATTTAGATTTTAAAAAGTCTAAGGATTAAATAGTTGAAAATAAAAGCAAGAGGAATAAAACATGATAAGAGCCAAAATATATGAACGGTCAACCAAAATGTCATATATATGCTCTTTTTTGTTTGTTCCACTTTATTGTTAGTAATTTCTAGGACATCTCTTGAATGATTCTTTTGTTTTTTAGAAGACAATTAAGTAATTGCATGAATAATTAAATAATTAAATAATTAAATATCTACTTAATAAAATAATTATTTATTAACATTCCCCTTCACACAATAGTATTGAAAACAATTTCTTGATTTGAAAAATATTGCGAACTAAATTTATAAGATAAATTTTATGATATTTTTAATTTAATTTAATTCAACTTATAACTTCATTGTTAAATATTAAATATATATAAGTCAAAGAGAGCATAACTTAACTGTCATATTGAATGTGTTAACGACTACAAGATCTGTAATTCGAATCCTCCAATTGCTGCAGTGTTAAAAAAATATTGAATATATAAATTCTAAAATTATTTTATTTATCAATTCTGAATACATCAATCAAATATGGGTCATGCTAAATCAAAATTGACAAAAGTGTATAATTCAAACAAAAATTTCAAAATCCTATTGTTTTCACCATACAAATACTAACTAAGCAAACCTAGACTTCTTAATCTTATGCTTAGCAAACTCCTAAGATAAGATAAGATAATTTAAAGGGAAAAAAAAAAAGAAATTCTAACTTAATAAACTTAGACAAAACATTTTCAAAGATAAAATAAACTTATTAAAAAAAAATGCGATGTGACATTTAAAAGGTTGTGACTCACTATATTCTACTAAAAAAAAATCACCGACCATATCTAATTAAAAAAAGGAAAAAGAAAACAAAATCCAAATTGGACTTATAAAAAAAAATTATCGTAGAATAAGTTGGACAATTTTATTTCAGTTCTACCATGGTAAGGGTAAAATTTAAACTATTAGAGATTGTTTGGGGTGATGAGTGGGTTATAATAACAAAAGTTATAATAGTTTGTGAAATCATATAATATTATTTAAAATGCAGAGGGTCCAGAGTATTCCACATGTCATAATAACACAAGTTACTATAACATGTGTACCAAACAACCCCTTAGTGCAAGGGATTTAGGATGGGAATGAGTAAAAAAAATTGATACCCTAATTTAGTACAAGATGGAGGTTTTGGACATGAGAATGAGTTATTTCCATGGTTTTTGTATACCCATGAGTAAGAGTTGATATCCTTACAAAATCACGAGTTTTCTTGAGAAAATTGCATGGAAGACTCATTTTCTCGCGCATTGATGTGATTTGACCCATGTTATGAAATTAATGACATATGACCCTTTTTGTACTGTGGATTTTCTCGCTCTCGCTCTCGCTCATGATAGTAATGAAGTTGTCAAAATTATGGAGAAAAGAAAAAAACAACAAAAATCGCACTGTAGTTGACTCGCTCTCGCTGACTCGCTCTCTCTACCTCTGCTACTCCAACTCTTCTCTGACTTTTTTCCTTGTCCGTTTTTCTTTATATTTTCGACCACTCATTTGAGCGAGAGCGAGAGCGAGAGCGAGACAACGAGAGCGAAAGTGTTTCCGCGTACGAGAGCGTGAATAAGAAAGACCGCTTCATATTACCCTTATGAGTAATTTTGCGCGCATTGCCATGTCAGAATGGGTCATATTTCATTATTTTGAAATGTCATGTCAAATGCCATTAATGCGCGGGAAAACGGGTTATCTGTACGAAAACTTCAGTTTTCTTTGTCCTTATCTTTCTCTCTCTTATTTTTATTAACATTCATATTTCTTTTGAATATATTTATTTATTGTATTAAAATTAATTTATTTAAATTAATATTTATAATCAACCCAATTATATTAAAATTATTTATGTATTAAATTAATCTAATTAATTATCTATTTGTAAATTATAAAATTTATAATAAATTAATTATGACTAATTGATTGAATAGGACAAATATTTTTATATGCTTTCAAACATAACTATGTTATAAAATTGATAAGATTTTTTTTTAAAAAAAACATTGTTAGAGCTAAATTTTATTAAAATTTGTGAGTTTTGGTAAAGTTATTCATTAGTCTACGGGAAAAATTAAAAGTCTAGATTGAAAATTGATGCATAGTGATATGTTACAGGTAAAATTGATCTTTTTTAACAAAAAAAAAAACTAAATTAATGTAATTACTTTAATAAATTAGTATTCTATTTAATATATTTAATTAATTGAGATAATTTAGTATTAAAATTACAACTTTGTACAATTACATATTCAATTAAAGTTAATCAATTAACAGTTCATTAATTAATACATCATATTTACATAAAATTTATAAAATTAATCTCATAAAAAAATAAAAATATTGTTTATTATTATAAAAATTAGTATTATGAGATGTACAACCAAACACAACAATCAATAATTCCTAACAATCTTATTTCGAGACATCTTATTCTCAAACATATAAAAAAACCTTGAACCAAACGACCTTTTAGGAATTGTTTGGGGTACTGAATGGATTATAATAATCTGAAGATCAGTTATATAATTTGTATTTAAGATACAAAATTATTTAGTCTGTGTTATAATAGTTGATGCTTAGGGTGCAGAATTATTTATAGATAATTATAACCCAAATTATTATAACATGCCCTACAAACATATCCTTAATTTTAAGTAGTAATAGATGTTGTGTCTACTAAAATTAAGTTTGAATGGACAAATAAAGTATATACAAAGTTTAAAGAAGGTATCAACACTAACATTTTAAAATATCACATCATTATTTTTTTTATTCGATTTATATATACATATAATGTTTATTTTTATCCATAAGCTTAGAACAATTTATTATTGAAACTGTTTCATATAGCCAATGCTATTATCTTTTCATTTGGTACATAAACATAAAAACCTTGATTGGATATTCTTTCACCAACTTCACATTATAATAATCTCACATGACAAGATAATTTTAATAAACATACAATTTCATTTTTTTTTTCTTATTAACATGACACAATATAGTTTTGTAATTATTTATAATTTTTCTGTTTGATATAACCCTTATCTTTCCGCTTTCTCTCTCCATCCTAAAGAAAATGTAATAAAATTTAAATTTAAATCATTTGACTAAATTATAAAGAATACTTAGGGTCGTTTAGATTGAAGAGCTGGGAAGATAACTCTCTCAATTCTTTATTTGATAGGATTTATTAACTCCTAATTGTGGATCCTACAGATTTATTAGGGCATGTTTGGTAAGCAATATGAAAATAGAAATTTGAAAACAAAGAATTCAATAAAAAATATAGTTGTATTTAATGTTTTCATATATGTGTTTGGTAGCAGATTTAGAAATTTGATTCTATTCTAAACGTGGGTCATATAACATATTTATAAATCATGAAATTAATTGTACTTGCAAAACTAATTATTAGATTTAATATAAGTCATTATTAATTAATTTATGAACATGATTTTTATAAATTTTATATAATTATCATTTTATAATATAATACTATATAATTTATAATATATTATATTATACATATTTTAATTTAACAAAAGTAAATTAAGTTTATAACATGAAATATTGTATTTATTAATATTTTTATCTTCGTTTAATATAATTCTGCATTTTAAAATTTTAAATTCAGAATCTAGATATAATGAAAACATAAAAATGTTATTTTCAAAATTTCTACTATTTGGATCACAAAATCCGAAAACTATTTTCGGAAACACATCTGTCAAACACATATTCACTGAATTCAGTGAATCTGAAAACATAAAAGAGAATCTAAATTGTATACCAAACAGACCTTTATTCTTATAGACCTCCAATTCTCCATAATTCATTTTTCAACTATTTATAATGAGTCTCACAATTTTTTCATATCATTTTTTTCATCACATCCCACTCTACATCTCTACTTTTCTCTCATTTCTCTCTCTATTTTTTTTTAATTTCTTAATTAACAAAATTATTTATTTTGTATATATATATATAGTCATTATTACTAATTAATAATTATATTTAAATATTATTTACATTTTTTATTTTTATCTTATAATTTTAATATATTTTTAAAATAAATATATTTCTTTTTATTCTATACCTTCATTTTTGAAATATAAATTATATAAAAATGTTTTAATTATGATATTATTATTTTCATTAAAATTCTTATTGTAAATTAGAATACTATGTAGCATAATTTTTAATTGACAAAAATCACTCTAACTCACTTCATTCACATGTCATTTACGTTTTTTTTTTTACTTTAAACAAAAATTACTCCTAACAAGTAACAATCCGTTTTTTTCTTCTTATGATTTGAAGATAAGAAAAACATATTTTAAACTAACTCGTATTACAATTTAAGAAATAACATTAAAAATTGTTAATGTATTAAAAACAAATTGATATTCAAATTAACCATGTTCAAAATAAAAGGTCAAACGGTTCTTCATTCAAACCTTACTAAAATAGAATTATAGAATAAATAACATAAATATATAGTAATTTAAACAACAGTATATATGATATTCATTTTACATGGTGTTAAAAAAATATATTAGTTTTGAACTTAGCTGTTTTAAAATCAATATTTGATATTTTTTTATTTAGGTATTTAAAACTTTAAATAATATATTATTGAATAATTAATATGAGAGATATTGAAAAAATAATGTGGTATAATTCTTATCATAAACACATTTATTTTTGTCTTAAAACAATAAAGTTGACATGTCTTGTGCATTCACTACTTGTTGACAACATGAAAGTTGTCATTCTTGTCGTTTTTTTAAGTGAAATTCTTAAGATAAATTAGATTGATTAACTATCAAAGGTTAAGTAATCAATTACATTGATTAATTAAAAAATTAAATATTAAATTTTTCATGAAGAAAATATATTTTGCTAAGGTTGAATAGCAAATCTTATATTAAAGTTCTTAAATTGATGTAAATATTTTATTAAACTTCAAAAAATAAATCCATTATATTAATGTGATATTAAAATAAGAAAAATTTTGTTTTCTTTAAGTAGAATTTTAAAATATAAATAAAAAAATACAAATCTTAGGATTTATGAGAACAATTTTACAATAATAAAATTTTGAGAAATTGTAGAAAGAATTTAAGAATTTGACACCAGAACTCCAAATTAATAAATATGCATCCAAACACAAACTTTAGAACTCCTACTTCCTGCAACTTCTTGCCCCAAACACGGTTTCTCAAAACTCCAGGCTAAATAACTATGCACCCCAAACACAGACTTCAGAGCTCCCTATACTTCCTAACTCCTACTCCCTACAACTCCTTGGGCCAAACAACCCTTATTAATTATGTTTATTGTTTCAAGCATACTCATATGTCTTAAAAGTTATAATCTATTCTTGAACTTTTATAAAAGTTTCAAAACTATCTTTAGAGTAGAAATCTATTGGAATTTTAGATAAAAAAAAATCAACGTGACAATGATTTAAAACAATAACTAAGATGTTTGTTTAGATTAAGTTTGAAAGAATGACATTCAGATACGTCAATTTTTCATTCAAATACGTCAATGTTTCCTCGGCTTTACTTTTTGTCTTATGCTAAGCTTCAGTCTGTAGCTACGATTTTGCCTTACTCTTCCTCTTCCCCTAAAGTTGATATGTCTCCTTCTCTTGGCCTCTTTCGTGCTTTAAGCGACAGGGAAACAACTGATGTTCTCTTTGTTATCTTTAATCAACCATTTCTGTTTCAGCTCTCAACGGCGGGATGCCCGCCTCTGGACTCCTTCCCCTTCTAGAGGCTTTTCTTGTAGCTCATTTTTTCAGCGTCTTGTTTTTTATGAGGGGTCGGGTGATTCCTCTTTCTCCTCTCTCTGGAAGATCAAGGTCCCGAAGAAGGTTAAGTTTTTTGTTTGGCAGGTTTGGCACGGTAGGGTTAACACCTTAGATCGGTTGATGGCCAGGGGGTTCCCGTCGTCAGGTCCTTTCTGTTGTATTATGTGTAGAAGGGCAGTTGAAGACCTTGATCATTTACTGTGGTCGTGTGATTTTGCGAAAGCGATCTGAAGTCATTTCTTCCAGCAGTTCGATTTCAGTTGTGTGGGTTATCTGAATATCCGAGCGATGTTCACAGAACTTCTCGTTGGGCTTCCATTTCATGGGAAAGGGTTATTTTTGTGGCAAGCTGGGGTGTGTGCTATTTTGTGGGGGTTGTGGAAGGAGAGAAATAATAGAATCTTTCGAGGGAGAGAGTCCTCTTCTTTGGAGTGTGGTCCCCTGTTAGATTCTACCTTTCTCTTTGAGCCTCGGTGTCGAGGACTTTTTGTAATTATTCTCTTAGTTTTATTTTAGGGGCAATAAGAAGAATGTCTAAATTTAATTAATCAAATTCAAAAAATGTCTAAACAAGTTTTAATTTGTAAATATGGCTAAAACCATTTTTAACTAAAATTTATTAATTGCATTATGACGAAAAATCCATGTTGAATATTTATAATTTTTCTACCTAAAAAAGTGGCCAACAACAAGGATGGAGGACAATACTGAAAATTTAAAAAAGATTGAAAAGAGGTTACAAAAACAATCTTAACAACTTTGAATAAAATCTAGAAATTGAGAATTTGGAAAAAAAATTAAAAAAAATTAATTTAAGATCAAGTATATACACAATTAATGATCCACCTAAAACTCCCTTCCTTTCTCAAACTCAATGGGATTAATTAATAATTAAGTATTTAAATGTACGTATCTATCTATCTAACATGCAAGAATAAACTAAAAAAAACAATCCTCTAAATACGTGTAATTATTCACTTAATGCTTAATACTCCATTTATATTTTTTAAGGTAATAAATAAGTAGAAATTTGTGTAAATACCTACCCAACATGTAAGAAAAAAAATAGAAAAATTAATCCACATCCACACATGCACCATTACAAAAGGTAAATAGTTATAGTTATCTGCCCACATAAAACTCCCTACAAATGAGTATAAATATGCATAAATACCCACCCAATGATATACTTATGGTTTATATCTTATATAAAGACACAAAAATCCATGTGACGGTATATCATCGTAATGACCCTAATGCAGAAGGTATTAAGACGACCAAATAAAGAAAAATGAAATAATATTGGGTATTCGGAAGCCAGTAATAAATACCCCAACAACCCAATTTTGTACTATATACCTCGAATATTATGAGCTTGAGTTGTAAACCTTGTAACCATCGTCTTTATTCCACACAATATCAAAGGGGGTAGGAATACTAAGAACCCATTTTGAACTAATACAAATCTATAAACTTGTAAACTGTACCAATGAACGTATGTACTTTAGGGAGGAAGAGATTTCGTCGTTATAGACCAGTTGCAGGAGACCCGATAGCCTCATGGAAGACGATCTCCATTATTCCTCTAAATTCGGTCAAATGAAGATTTTGCTAAAAACAAAATAGAAAAGTTTGAATCAATTTTAGTTAGAATGATTAAAACTTTTTCAAAACAAAATGTTGTTGGAAGCTATAAATACGATAATGACATGATTGTAATTACGAACAATTCCTCTTTATTTTACTTGATTGAAACTATTTTTTATAGTGGGCTTCCTTTTGTGGGCTTTTTTTTTTTTTTTGTACACCCATGTATTTTTTTCATTCTTCTCAATGAAAGTTTGGTTTCCTCATCAAAAAAAACTTTTCACTCAACACTCTAAGGATTTTTATACTTCAATGGTAATTTTGAAATATTTATAAAAGGTCAAGAGTAATATTACAATTTTTGAAATAATAGGGATATTTTTTAAACAATAAGCAAAGTTCAAGGATTTTTTTTTAAATTTTATAATTTAGCCATCATATTTTGATATTGCATTTTAAACTTTAGTTGATTTTTGTCCATGTTACAATTAAAATATGTAAGGGTGGAGGATTTAAATCTCTAACTTCTTGGTTGAGAGTACATGTCAATTACCGTTGAGTTATGCTCATTTTGACACAACTTCGCTTTGGTTTATTGTTCCTTCTTTGTTATACTTTTTTTTTTTGATAAACTTCTTTGTTATACTTTTGAAAAGTCATTCTTGGTATCTTATTTTTTTGCCTTTTGTCCATTTTAATTTTTGTATTTTTAAAACATCCGTCTCATTTTACAAAATACTATGAAATATTAAATACATAAAAAAACTCTTTGATAAAAATCTATGGGAATATTTTGAAAATATTATCGAGTGTAGTTTTAGGGTGAAATTGTGATTTTAAAAAAGCGAAAAAAAAAACTACCAGAATGATTTTGTTTTTAAAATTTTAAGGATAAAAAACATGAAAGGAAAAAGAGAGAACACATAAACTAAAATAAACATTTTTAGAATTACAGATAACAGAGTAGACGATATCAAAGTAGACTAAAATTTACCAACCAAAATAATTTTTCTTTTAAAATTAAGCTAGCGTAACGAGTGACGAGTCCAGAATTTTTATTGAATGACTTAAATATAAAATTCAAAAGAATATTTAAGGTTGTATATACTAAACCATATTTTTTTTTGTTTTAATTTTATTTTTCCTATACATATTATATACAGTAAAAAATTTGAGGGGAGCTCGAGCCCCGTTTGAATCTTAGCTAAATCTGCCCCTGAGTATAACTTTTGTATTTGTTCGATTACAATTTTAACATTTCTAACAAATGTCTAATAGGCTCCATTTGATAACCATTTAGACCATGTTTGATAACTATTTAGTTTTTGGTTTTTGAATGTTAAACTTGTTTTTTCTCTCATTTCTCTACTATAGTTTTCATATCTCTCAAGCAAGCATTTGGATTCTTATCCAAATTCAAAAAACAAAAACAAGTTTTGAAAACTAAAAAAAATAGTTTCTAAAAACTTATTTTGTTTTTTAAATTTGGCTAGACATACACATATTTCCTTAAAAGAGATGAAGATCATGATAGAGAAATTTGGAGAAAACAAACTTAATTTTCAAAAACTAAAAACAAAACTTCAAATGGTTATCAAACGAGGTCTTAATTTTTTTAATTTTTGAAAATGTACTTATTTTCTCATCATTTCTCTAACATGATTTCCATTTCGCTATATAAATTTACATTTTTCTTAAGAAACACATTTGAATTCTTAGCCAAACTCTAGAAACGAAAATAAAATTTTGAAAATTATTTTTTTTAGTCTTCAAAATTTGACTTGATTTTTTAAAACATGTTTTAAAAGTAGTGAAAGTAGTATTTATAAATTTAATTTTAAAAAATTACAAACAAAAAATCAAAAACCAAATAATCATCAAACGAAACTTAAATTTTTCAATTTTTTCTATAGGTCTTTGATGAATTAAATACAAGATACTAAATTGGAAGGTTAAAAGATTATTTTGTGTATAATAAGTTTGTAAAGATTATTTTGTGTTTAATAAGAATAATATATACAAAATTAAATGGTAGACATTTCTTTATCTCACATCAACCCCTTTCTCCCTCAAAAAAAAAAAAAAAAAAAAAAAAAAAAAGGCGCGTGGAAGACACGCGGGAACGCGGTTTTGGAGAAGAGTGAATTATGTAAAATTGTAATAATGGGCCCAAACGCATTCGCTCCCTTATTGGTCTTCAGTTTTGCAGACCGTACGGAACCGATAAGGACGTGCTTCTAACATAGTACTGCCCCTGCCCGCTGCCCGCCTGCCCTGCCCCCCTCTCTCTTTCTCTCTCTAAAAACACAATTGTACGGACAGAACTATTAAAAAATAGCAAAAAAAAAAAAAAGAAAAAAAGAAACCCATTTCCATTTCCATTTATAAACTAAGCTTAGCAAATTCCCTATCCCTCTCTCATATTTTCCCTTATTTCACTTTCCTTTTCCAATCTCTCTCTCTTTCTCTCTCTGACTTTTCCCCATTTCTATTTCCTTCTCTGTTTGTGATTCTCTTCTTATCTTATTACTCTCTCCCCTTTTCATTTTTTTACCCAAACAAGAAACTTGGAATTGGATGGATCAGGTCCCTTTCCTCCTCCTCTCTCTCTCTCCTTCTCCTCCTCCTTCTTCTTCCTTCTTTAGCTTTTGGGTACTATAATTCCTTTGAATTTTCACTCTCTCCTTTCCAAATATTCCTCCCCTTTCCCTTTTTTAGCTATCTCCAGCAAAATTGTAAAGTGGGTTTCAAAGAACTTCATTAAAGGAAAGGTGGGTCTGCTTCCTCTCGTCTTCTCTCTGCTGTTGTTCTTCAAATTATGCTTCCGATTCAACCACAACATTCCTCCCTCTGCCCCCTTTCTCCTTTTGGGTTTTGAGGTTTGTTTCTTTTCTTTCCACCTTGGTTCATGGAGCTTTTGTTTTGGTTTGTAAGATTGGTCGAGTCTTTTGCTTCTATTTGAAGTTTTTCTTGTTTCCCTTTCTATTTCTTATCTTCTTCTTTTTTCTTTTTTCTTTTTTGGGCTTGTTTTTTTAGCAAAGGGGGAGATTATATTGGAGAGAGCTTGTGGTCCTTGCTTGGTTTCATCAAATCAACAACAACACTCCTTCTATTACACTTTTGCTCCATTCTGTGGCCTTGGATTTTTCTTCTCCTCCTTTCCTCTTTCCCAACTTCTTATCCCTTGTTCTCACTCTCTCTGGTTTTACTTATCTTCCCATCTCCATCTCTCTCTCTCTTGATCTATAAATTCATCTTCACTTTCTTTCCCCTTCTGGGTTTCTTGAGATCCATCACTTTCTGAACATACACCTTCAAAGTTTCCATCTCTGTGGTAAGGGTTTTTGGTTTTTATTAGAGGGGGTAATTCCTCTCAGTTTCTTCTTTCTGTCATTTTCACTCAAACAAACTGCATTTAAGAAGCTTATTTTTTTTTTGCATTTTTGTGTGTGTTTGAAGGGCTTTCCAATCGAGAGAAAATGGTGAGAGGAAAGACACAGATGAGGTTAATAGAAAACGCCACAAGCAGGCAAGTTACCTTCTCCAAGAGGCGAAATGGGCTGATGAAAAAAGCCTTTGAGCTATCAGTTCTCTGTGATGCTGAGGTTGCTCTTATCATCTTCTCTCCTAGAGGAAAGCTTTATGAATTTGCTAACTCAAGGTACTATAAAAAGTAAATTTAATGGGGCCTCTTTCACTCTCTCTCTATTGATTTGAAATGATTTCTTGTTTTGTTTTGGGTTGGTTTGTTTTGTTTTTGTTTTTTTTCTCTTTATTCATACTTGTTTGGCTCAATACCCTTGATTGGATGGCTTGAATCTTGATCTTGGTTTGAATCTGTATTGTTTGACTCTAATGCTCACCCTAGCAAATAGGGTTTTCTTGCTATAGGTCAATTTTCAGTTTCATGAATCAAACATAACACTCTTTAGAAAAGGAGGAGCAAAATTTGAACTGTCACTGCTCAAGTAACACACAAATTTTGAGAATATGGAACTGATATATGAATGCTGTTACATAGACTTTTGATTCGATGGAAATTTAATGTGAATGATTTTTCATGAAAAGTAGTAAGTGATTAGATAAATCTTTTTCTTTTGGGTTAAAAAAAAAAGATTTGATTTCAGATAAATGGGGATGAAAATTGTATGTCCAAATTGTTGGGATCAAAGGAATTAATTAAAATGATAGTGTTAGTTTCCTTTTTTTTAAAATTAAAATGATAATGTTTCTTTCTTTTAGCTATTAATAAGCCTGATTCTAGCTGCTGTTTTCAATGAAACTATTGGAAGAAGTGAAAAGGGTTTGTACTATATATAACCATAGTTTAATTGCTCACACTATAGTTTACTGTTTGGTTTATATTAATTTATCAGCAGATTCCTTATATAGATTATGATCAGAAGCAAAAGTCTGCAATGGCTGCTCCTTTTTAGAAACTTATTTCTCAGTTAGGGGAATTATTAAACTTTTATTCAGACAATAACTGGTTTTTTTTTTTCTTCTTGCTTTATTTAATGTGTTTTTAGACCTATATGCATGGATTTGTAAAAAAGTGATTCGGTGTAAACGATAAAATTAATTTGTATAAATTTCTAAACTGGCCATAAACCTTTGAGTTTTTCGAAAAAATAATGTTATCAGTATTTGTAATGATATAGTATTTTGTCAATGGCCACTCTTAACATTTCCATGCATGGCCTTTATTTCATAGTAATTGTGTTTTTCACTTTTGGCTTGTTATTTTTCTTGGTTTATATATTATTATTACAACATTTTAAGTTTGTTAATAATTAATAATTATTGAATGGCCTTGGATTTTTGTTCTATGTTCTATTATTTTTGTCTAAGTTTTCTTCCAATGATGAAGAAGATTATTGCATGCATGCAGTATAGAAAATTTTGAGGACCAATATTTATATAATGTCACCTGGATCATTTACTGTGTTGATACCATTATCTGTTTTTTCAGACTGAATTTCATTTTGAATAACATTTTGACTAACAACTATCATATTGTTCTTTTTATGGTAATTAAGATTAAAGTTTTGAAGATTTTATTCATTATGGTATTAATGCTTAACTTAGCTTGGTCTATCATGTTCTTTAGATAATTAGTAGGTGTTGCCTTTTAAGTCCAATTATTATTTGGATGGAAATTTGGATCCATATATATTAATTTGATGTTCTTTTGTGACCTTCCTTGAATTCTAGCAACAAATCATTGTGGAATAGGTGAAAGAAGTTTTTAAAAAAAAATTATATAAAAAACTTCCTAAGTCCATTGCTTACAAGCTATTACCATCGTAAAGAGTTTGGTAATAATCTCTCAATCATGCAGTCCAAAGTCCTATAATAACCTTAGCTACTTCTATTCTTGGTAAGTATGTGCATACAAAATCAAAGTTGTTTTTTAAATTTAGTCCCTATGATTTAAATAGTTTCAATTTAATTTTTTAAAAATTATAATACCTTGTTGATGAATGTTAAAATTGGTTAATGATAAGCTTAATTACATGACATGATATTGGTGGGTTGGCAAAATTTTAAAAGAATAACTAGATCCCAAAAAGATAAATCATAAATTTTGCCAACTTCATATAAGTTTGGAGGCTAAATTAGAAACTTCTGTTTTAGAGGGCCTAATTCTTCTACTGATTTTTCCCATCTCATTAAGTATCTTGCCATTAAGATCTTTTGGCTCTGCCAATTTTTAGTATCATGTGATGGACCAATTTAAAAAATTAATGGGTTTTTTTGGCAGTTTTGTGGGGTCTTTGAGACTAGCAATGTTTGGTCCTTCCTTATGTTCTAGGTTTCTTTTTATCTATTGAATCTTGTTTAGCTACACTTTAGCTCTTATTTTGCTTAACTGGAGCTCCTTTCTTTAATTTAATTTTCTTTTTGTAGGTTTAATTTTTTTGGGCGTCTTCGTATTGTTTCACTTTTTCTCAATGAAAGTTTCACTCTAAAAAAATCAATGGTCAATGAAGGGGAGACTATTGTTGAAAACTTTTGAAATGTAAGAAACTAAATTAAAAAAAATAGCCAAACATGGGTGGGTAAAATATTTAGGCTCCATTTGATAATCAAATAGGTTTTAAAAATTAAACCTATAAATACTATTTTTCCTATGGTTTTCTTTTGTTTTGTTATCTACTTTCTACCTATGTTTTCAAAAATCAAGCTAGATTTTGAAAATTATTTATTTATTCATTTATTTTAAATTTTGGCTACGAATGCAAATCTTTTCTTAAAAAATATGAAACTTATTGCACAGAAATGACTAGAAAAAAAAACACAATTTTCAAAAATTAGAAACTAAATAGTTATCCAACCTACCCTTATTTAGTCCTTTTGTGAAATTATTATTATTATTATTATTATTATTATTATTATTATTATTATTATTATTATTATTATACAGTACCTTGTAAAATAGTAGAATACACATTTTATTATTTATTTATTTATAAGTAGAATACGCATGTTAAAGATACACCTCTCTTAACTTATGGATTTAAATCAATTTATCACGTGAGAAAGTCTAACAATGCTCAAATCTGTGTAAGAGATCTCTTCTACTTTTTCTGAAAATCTTGTACTATTTTTTCAATAATTTTCCAAATATCTCTAGTTTATTTTTGTTTTATTAAAATGAGATGTCTGATTCAGATTTTTAATAAGCATGAATTTGTAAAATTTCGGATTAGGAAACCTAAATTTGCGTAGTATGTTTTTGAATTGGGCAATAAAATAGTTTTAGAAAATCTATAATCTTTTTTCCAAATTTAAGAACAATTTCGGGTAATTTGTAAACTCAAGATAATTATACATTTTGGAAGGGCTAATCATAATATAAAAATTAACAAAATAACTTTAATTATTCTAAAAGATATTTTATCTCTGAAAATAATCCATAAGAAAACAAGAGGGGAAAAAAGAGGGGAAAAAAAAATTAAAAGAATATAAACTCCAAACATAGCTTAACTAAACGTTTGTCAATAAAAAAGTGAAAAAAACCATTGTCTAGACCACTTTGTTGATGCCGGAATTTGGTTAGACGGATCAACGGTGAATTTGTATCGTTGGGGGACAACGATCTCCTGTAAGAAAGAAAACTAACACTGGTGCGGTGCTCTGCCACACGCACTTCGACGCTCAAGTTAGAGAGGATAATTTCAAGCTAGAACTCACAGAACAAATGATTGCTTATCTTTGTTGGGTTCACCAACGAGTTAATATAGACCTCACATTTGTAACGGTCTTTCGAGGTTTTATTATCCACTAACTCTCCATAATTGAGCGTGCTTAATGACGGCGGTTACGGGAAGGGAACCGTTTCACAACGCCCTCGCTTCTCTTCCTATCCGTCGTAACAATGTTCGTGACAGCGGACCACCTACGACCGGGCCGACCTCAAGGGGTTGGCCTCCCGGTCCTGAACCGGCCGGAGCCAGCCCCTTGGGGTAAGATCAAGGTCGGCCCATCTTCGACCGGGGCCGACCCCTTGGGGTCGGCCTCCCGGCCTTGAACTGGTCGGAGTCGGCCCCCCTGGGATCGGCTCCTTGAGTCGGGCCGACCTCAAAGGGTCGACCCATCTTCGACCGGGGTCGACCCCTTGGGGTCGGCCTCCCGGTCTCGAACCGGTCGGAGCCGACCCCATAGGGTCGGCTTCGACTCTCCGATTCCAACCGGTCGACTAGTCATCTGCCTCTCTTCGGGATTATCGGCGTTGTTGGACCGGATCCTATTTTTGGCCATAACAACTCTTACCAACCCCTAAATTTTGTAGGCAATTTTAAGTATTATTTTGTAGATTTGTGATCTTAAAAGTTAGTAGTAAATTTCCTAATCTCAAATTACATAAAACAATATTCATAAGCTCAATGATGGCTATGTTAAGACAACGAACCTCCACATATCTCCACAATCGTATGATATTGTCCACTTTGGGTATCAACCCTCATGGTTTTGCTTTTGGTTCCCCCAAAAGGCCTCATACCAATGGAGATAATTGTCCTCGCTTATATACCCATGATCAATCCCTTCCCTAGTCAATGTGGGACTTTTGTTTGCATCCTAACAATCCTCCCCTCGAACAAAGTACCACAACTTGAGCCTCCCTTCGAGTTTTCCCTCGAACAAATCCGTCTACTCCAACGGATCACCACATTGTGTGATATTCCATAATCTTCCCTTCGAACAAAGATCTACTCCTCTACTAGGCAGCTTGATAGTGTTTATCACTTGCTTGCCGCTCCAAGCACTTTTTGTTCGACTCCGGGGTTCATCTACAATGTTCACTTTGAGGCTCATTAATCTTTGTTCCACTTTGAGGATTTTGCCGGCACACAGCTAGGTTTTATTATTGCTCTGATACCAATGTTAGGACAACAGACCTCCACATATCTCCACAATTGTATGATATTATCCACTTTGGGTATCAACGCTCATGACTTTACTTTTGGTTCCCCCAAAAAACCTCATACCAATGGAGATAATTGTTCTCACTTATATACCCATGATCAATCCCTTCCCTAGTTAATATGGGACTTTTGTTTGCATCTTAATAGGCTAACCCTAATCTCAAACCAAAAAAATGTTCTAACATTATTTGAATAATAAACTGGTTTAACACTAACCTAATCGCAGTTCAATTAGTTCAAACACATGATCAATTAAAAAGTTTGAGTTTTGAACTTAAAAAAGAGAAAGGCTTAAAAAAAAAAGAAAAAGACTTTAAAAAAAAAGAATAACGTGTTATATATATATATATATATATATTCTTTTTGAATCTCATGAAATGGCTTCACCCTCATTATCTTCTGACAATAACCTACTGCTCTGATCTCTTTGAGTAGTGTTTCTGAAAAGCAGTTTGCAATATCTTAGGACTTCTTCTGGAAATCAGGTCTGCAAACAGTTCTTTTAGTCTGAAAAAAACTGTTCCCTGATATTGAAAACTGATATGGTAGTTTTTTTTTTTTAAAAAAAAAAACACAGGTAAAGGTAAAAGTTCAAGCTTCTAATATTTTAGACGATAATAATGTTTTAATCAAATTGAGGTTATGCTTACGTTGACTAAATAGAATAGTTTTTAAAACCAAAAAACATAAATATTATCTGTTTTCATTTTCTTTTAGTTCAACATGTAATGGTAGAGATTTGAACTTTTAAACTTTTGATTATTGATATATGTCTTAATTGGTTGGAGTATATTTAGATTAGTTAATTTTCATATAGTCTATATTGTTTTATCTGTGAATGGTTCATTTTATTATTAATTGCTTTTCAAGTGCAACTTTATTTAAATGTCTTATATCCTTTTAATTTATATATAAAATGATAAATGAAAACATAAAAACAAAAACAATATTTTTTTCCTGCATCTTTTAAAATTAAAAGATTTATGCAAAACACTCTATAAACTTGGGATTTCCTTTTGCCATTAAAAGTTTCTTATGTTTTTTCCACTGATCTAACATTTTAAAATTTATTATTATAACTCCTACTTACTAAACCATACTTAACATTCAAATCTAAACGTCAACAATAGCATAACTCAATTGACATCAAGTATGACTTATGACCAAGAGTTATGGGTTCGAATCCCCCATCCCCAATTGTTGATGTATTAAAAAAAAAACATTACTAATCATATAACAATCACAAAAGATTACTTCAAGATATGTTAAGGTCGATACCAATTATTTGATTTTTGTTTTGTTTTTAATTTAAAACATTACATTTAACTATAGCCTTCCAACTTCTAATATGAATTTTTTCAATGAAAATTAGTTGAGGTTTTGAATAAATTGGAGAATGTGTCATCCAGCTAGGTCTACCCAAGTAACTAAAAGGACAAGGCCTACAAAATAAAACCTTTCCTTTTTCATCTATTAAATTCTTTCCCAATCTCTAAATCTATGAAATTGTAATCTAAAGAATTTTTTTTTCTTCACAGCCTTAGCTCTTATTTTCTTAATCTCTCTAAAAATTCTGTTGGCTTCCCTTTTTTGGATTTCCCTCAAAGTAGCAATTTCAAATTACTTTGATAAGTTTTGTTCAAATGAAGAGCAAAGTTGTCCTTCAAAAAATGATTTTTTTTGTTTTGTTGGGTTTGTTTTACCTCGTTATAGTTTAAAATCACATCTGATCAATATATATAATAGAATGTTGGAAGAAATAAATTGTTATATTACTTCAGCATGTTTTGAATCAAATAAAGACCTTTCTTGCATAGGAGATCAATATATATAGTAGAATGTTGGAAGAATAAAATTGTTATATTTCTTCCATATGCTTTGAATCAAGTAAAGATCTTTCTTACATAGAAGAAAGACTAGGTATGAGAAAAAAAAATTACTACAAATGTATATGGTTATATTAGCATGAATGCTTAATATAAACAACTAATACACAGCTGTTGCACAAATATAAAATAAAATCCAACTTATATGTTATGTGATTGGTAAATTATGTCTAACAAGTTTGGTGGTTAGAATTGTGAAAGATACCAAACTTGTTAGATATTAACATGAATGCTTAACTTAATGTTAGATGGCGGTAAATTATGTGAAACAAACCTTGTTAGATACCAAGCAAGTCTAGCATAATCTAAACCAATTCCAACTCTAAAACACAACATTTAAACCTAATTCAACCTTAAAAAACACAATCACCATTAGGTCCCACATGATCCTGTCCCTAAATTTAGACCTTCCTAATGATGCTATAGCATATATATTGATGTCATAGAAACCTATGATCATAAACCGAAGCTTACATATTGTTTATTAGTTACTAGGTTAACCATAAAGATATAATAATCACCACCACTAATGATTGCAATGTGAATTTTATGTGGTATCTTATTTCAACTGAAGATTGTGAGTGACCCATTAGTGACTTAAAGCTGCATGTAGTGAAATATATGTATAGGCATATGTTTTTAGACTAAAAAAAGGCTAGAAAATACAGTCCATTGGAGGCATGTGATTAATTAACACCCATTAGTAAGTAGAGGTTTGGTTTGGAGCACAAAACATACACAGTCCATTCGAGGCATGTGATACATTAACACCCGTTAGTAAGTAGAGGTTTGGTTTGGAGCACAAAAAGCTGAAGGAGAGGAGACTTGTCACTTTGAGACTGTTCTTGAGAAAGTGAATGGCCATTAATGGCACTTTTACTTCTTGAGGATCCAATGTGAAAACATTCCTTCACCTTAAACTACACACACACACAAAAAAAAGTCATTGAGATTAAGCTGGAAAAAGTAACCCCCTAACTTCATACTTGGGTTTTTTTTTTTGTTTAATTTCCAATAATCTATTCCCAATGAAAGTAGGTTTACTTGCTAACATGTCCTGACAGTTGTTTATAGAACTGGACAAAAAAATTATTCTTGACTTCTCATAGGCTTAAAGGATTTGCTACTTGATTAGAAAAGGAGTTACCTAGCTAGCGGAGCCAGGGAGGTGCTTTGACATCATTTTTCATGATTCCGACATTGATCTCTGCCTTGTTATGAGTTGAGAAATAAATAGTTGATATAATATGCCAGCTAGAAGAGGAATAGGAATAGGATATAGGTGAGCCCAATCCTGACTTACTTCGTATAGGCTACACAAGAAAAAAGTGATAGAAACTTTTTTACGCACACTTTAACAAAGATTGAGGTGGAAACGGCCATTTCGAGGACTAATCTACTTTCCATTACTCGACGAGGAAATTTCTCACACATAATTGAGGAAAAAAAAAGGTCTCATTAAGAGATCTGGGAAAAACAATTAGGGCCATATTCTGTTCTTTCTAAAATGATCATAGATAAAGAGCTCCTCTGGTTTTTTTCAGATGTAGCGAGCATCTGAAATAACCAGTGGGTTACAACTCTATTGAGTATCAGAATTGGTGTATTAGACTTTGCAGCCTTAATGTTCTTTGTTGGCTGGTTTCATTATCATAAGGCTGCTTCAAAATTGGCTTGGTTTCAAGATGTAGAATCCATGTTGAATCACCATTTAGCAGTGTCCTAGGACTTGATTCGCCTCCAAAGAGATGAACATGGCGGGCCCGGCTCCGCGCACCTGATACCTTTTGAATCACTTGAGTCTGCCCTTTAGTTTTCGAATGTGTTGTTCATCTTGAGTCTTAAGGCTTTCTCGTTTCAGTGCTCACCTTTTAGTAGGGGCCTTTAATCTTTTGATTAGAGTAGGGGTCTGGAGAGAGTAGGGCGGTACACATATAACAATTAGTTTAAAGCATTTATGGATGTTCACTATATGATGAAGGAAATAATGTATTGATATTTATATCATGTGTCTTTCTCTTTTGAAATATGTTCTAGTAATATAAATAAGTGTAATTGGAGGTGGGGTTTGAGTAATTTGATGTAGATAAGAATTAAGTTAATATCAGTTTCATTATAAGTTTTGTTAGGAAGATTTGTTTTTTCCTCTTAATTTTTGTGAATTTGTGTGATTTGTGTTTCTGTCATGTACATTATGTATCCACCACATTTACCACAATTGTTCAATTAAAAAGTACACTTCATTAGTAGTTTTCTTGAATGAATGTGCTTCATTGGGCATATGTTTCTAAGAACATATTTAACACTGTTGATTGTGTTCTTACTACTATTATTATTTGCTTCTTATAAGAAAGAAGAAAAAGAAAGGAAGCTGTTTTAGTTCATAAGTGTGAAGAAAAGTCTCATCTCTTAAACTTTCTTGCCTCTGACATATAAACACATCAAACTTAATTTGATTATAAAAAAAGAAGTATCAACTTTCCCATTAGTTGACATGAGTTCTTACTGTGTAATGAGGAATATTCTTTCATATCCATACACCCCAAAAAAGATAGATTTTTTGGCCAAGTTTGTCCAACCCTTGCAGCTAGAAAGATCCTAAATTGTGCATTGCCTTTGTACTCAAATTCTAGTCTTTCCAAGGATAGGAAATTATATTAAATAATTGAAATTTTATAATCGAATAACTTTAACCTTTTAGACCTAACCACATAACATCTCTATTGGTACAAAATCTTTAAGACGACCAAAACTAATTAAAACAGGATGATACAAATGTGAAGAAAGACTCTAACTTTTAATTTATTTCCAAATAATCTATTACACATTCAATTTATATTCTTTGATTTGTTTACACATTCTTGCTGAAAAATCATGTGCTGATCCTTGTTATTTAACATGCAAAACATATCAAAATAAATATGAATATTGAACCCATTTAATTTTTTTCATATATTTTCCAAACAAATCCTAATTTTCTGCTACTTTTCTACTTTGCTTTTCAGCATGCAGGCAACTATAGAGCGCTATCGAAAGCATGCAAAAACCAAAGAAGCCCTTGATCCTCCATCTGTTAATAATATGCAGGTTTTTTCTTTTTTTTTTCATCTCCATTATTCTAAGTGACCCTACCTTTTTTTTTTCTATAAAAAACAAACATAATTATTATTATTCTAAAGATGTTTCCATCAAGTAAAATTGATTTGTAAATTTTATGGCATGGTATGAGTATTCTTCTGGGCATTACTTTTTCTGATGGTGTTGGATGTTTCATTTAGTAAAATGGACGTTTGAGCAAGTGTTTTTTGTTGGTTGCTTGATTTTTGTTAGTGGATTCATAAATTTAAAAAAAATTTAATATACCTGAAGTTATCAATTTAAGTTTCTTTTAGTGATGCTTTTAACATGATAGGTTAGAGTAGAAAGTTTATTTCTTCTTCCAATTAGTAGTCTAATTAATTATTAGGGTCTTGTACTAATTTTCGTGCTCACAAGTCAGAAAGCTAAATAATAAATTAAAAAAAATTAAAGGGTCGATTTGAAATGACTTTTGCTCTCATTCTAAACAAACTCTAAACTTATTCGAAACAGGTGTAGTGATATTTAATATATAGATTTTGGTGTTTGCGGGAGCGGATTTAAACAAGGCCAAGCCCCTCAAATCTCTTAACTTTATATAATATGTATAGGGAAAATCAAAATAAAACACAAAAAAGTCTTCTCGTTTATTGGTTATTTTGTCTGCAGCCCCCTCAAGTCTTGGGTTAAAGCTTTTAGTATGGACAACTCTAAATATAACCCTTTTGATAAAAATTTTAGATCCGCTACTGCGGGTTTGGTCTTAGTTTTGATGTCTTTTTTTCAAATATTTTGTTTGGTTCTGAAAGAGGTGAGTATGAATAAACCTGTTACTCAAGTTCATGATTTAGTTTGATGAAACTAGGTTAAAATGAACATTTTTATGCCAAGTTCAAACCATTATATGATCTTCCCTATACTACATTTTATGATCCAAAATGAATAATGTTTTGCAGTTGGAGCATCTGAATCATGAAGAAGCAGCAAGCCTCATGAAGAAAATAGAGCAACTTGAAGTTGCAAAACGGTTCTAATCAATTAACTTTATCTTTTTTTTTAATTGGTTAAATAATTGAACTTCTTAAGATAAAATCTGGGATTGTCTTAAATCTATTAATTAAAAATTGTAGGAAAATGTTGGGAGAAGATCTGGGATCTTGCTCCATTGATGAACTTCAACAGCTTGAACATCAGTTGGAGAAAAGTGTTTGCAAAATTAGAGCTAGAAAGGTTTTTGATTCAATCCTCTCTCTCTCTCTCTCTCTAAATTCAATTCTCTTTCTAAACCAGATTTTGATGTTACAGATAGAAGTGTTTGAAGAACAGATTAAACATTTAAAGCAAAAGGTGAAAGAACTCAACAGTTCAACTACTTTTTTCTGAATATGGGGATTTAAATTTTTTTTCCCTATTAATAACTCTTTTGGTTGAATGAAATGCAGGAGAAAATCTTGGAAACTGAAAATGCTAAGCTACTTGAAAAGGTAAACAAATTTCTTATTTCTTTTAAATATCAGATCATTAGTCTCCATAAAACTTTTTTTTTATGGTAATGGGTAAAAAAAAAAGAGGATATTTACAAATCTAGTCATGGTTTTTGGAAATTTACAAATATAGCAAAAATTTTTAAATCTAATTTTCATTTTTTTATTATTTCAATTTTGCCCTCATTGGTGTAAGAGGTATATGAGTAGTATATCTACTATAATTTACATTTGGTATGTCAACAGATATATCAACAATATATTTGATATACTTTACATTTGGGGTATCAATAGTATATCAACAGTATATTTGATATACTTTACATTTGGTACATCAATCAATTGATATATACCTAAAATAAATTATATTAATAGTATATTACTAATATACTATTGATACATCTTTTTAGGTAGATTAGTTAAATGATATACTTTTTATGAAATATATTAGTAATAAATTTAATATATCACTAATAATCTAACGACATTGAGTATATTAGTAGTATAATAGTGCCCTATTAAGTGATATGTTTCAACACGTTGAGTGACAAATAACTATTGATAAAGTCAAAAACTAATATAGAGTATATCAATAGTATATTTTAGTATTGATATACGATTGACATACTTTATATTAGGTATATTAGTGAAATGCTATATTATTCATTCACTACTGATATAGTATTAGATAAGTATATTGGCTAAAAACCAATCCATCAAAACTAAAATTCACTAATAAAGTCAAGAACTAAAGTCAAGTATATCAATAGTATAACATGAATATTCTTCATATCATGTATCTCATATACGTTTGATATACTTCATATTGGTATACATGATATAATGATTATAAATTATTGACATATTGTTGATATATTTTATCTTGAGAATGTCATTTCATTGATATACTTAAATAAAGTATATCAGTAGTGTATTGTGGATATACTTCATATTAAGTATTTATGATAGTACTTTTTACGTCCTTCATATACTTTATATTAGATATATTATTGATATATTAAATATTAGAAATTTCATTTTATTGATATACCTGGAAGAAGTATATCAGTAGTATACCATTGATATACTTCATATTAGGTATATCAACAGTATATCATCGAGAGACTGTTAATATACTTCATATGCAAAAATATGGGATTAAAAAAGTGGGAATAACTGAAAGACAATTTTAGATTTTTCGCAGATTTTACTTGGATTGGACCAACTTTTTTTTTACTATATTTGCAAAGGAGATAAAAAAGAGAGATGCTTGCAATTAGGCCAAATTTTTTTGTCATTATTACAATTGCATAAAAGTTAAATAAAAGGGTGTTGGTGGTAACTTAAAATGAAATATAAAGATTTATAGGATTACTACTAGAGTTTCATGGAAATCTAAAGTCCTTCAGTTTTAGGGATTATAATTAAAATAGGTTAAAAGTTCATGATTTTAAATTCATATTTGATTTAAAGGAATTGAGGTTTAATTGAACTTGAATCTTTATTATGGTTTTTGTTTTCCTAAATTATCTTTGTTTACCATTTCTTCTCCTCTTTTTCTTTTTCTTTTTTTCATTTTTAAAGCTATTCTTTAGAATGTTTTTTTAAAGTCCAACGAAATTTTAACTAATTTATTTAGGTCCTCATATTTTAGATCTCATTTTATTTTGGTTGGTCTATTTTTAAATGTTTAATTTTAGTCGTTGTACTTCTAATAAATCTTAAAATTAGTCATCATTATTGGTTCGAAGTTAATTTTTACTATTAACCAATTTTCATACAAGAAAACACATATTATGAATATGTTTCCAAGTTCATAGAAGGCCTAGTAACACCAGATTTTTTGGGGGAAAAAATTAACTATAAACTAAAATATGGACTAAGTTTAATATTTATCAAAATACAAGAACTAAAATTAGGCATCTAAAAATAAAGGTCTTGTTCGATAACCATTTGATTTTTTGTTTTTGGTTATTGGAAATTAAGCCCAAAAATGCTACTTCCACCCACGGTTTTGCATGTTTTCTTATCCATTTTTTAAATATATTTTCAAAATCCAAGTCTGGTTTTGAAAGTAAAAAAAAAAAAAAGTATTTTTCAAAAACTTGTTTTTGTTTTTGAAATTTAGTTAAGAATTCAAGTGTTTTCTAAATAAAGATGAGAATTATTGTACGGAATATGAAAACCATTGTAGAGAAATGGTGAGAAAACAAGTACAGTTTTCAAAAATAAAAAATTGTTAACTATTTAAAGATTAAAAATGAATGAAACCTACTTACATGACCAAAATGACATTTTAACCCTTTATTTTTTTTTATTTATTAGTAATATTATTTTATATCTGAAGTTTGGGTAATATCTAACATTAATTTGACTCTTGGGGCCATATTATTGTCTCTCCTATTTGGTGAAATTTTGTTCCACGTTTTGCAATTTTTTTCTTTCTAGATCTTTACAATTGTTTTTAAAAGATTTTATTGAACTATTTTGATATCTTTAATAATATTTGGTGAGGGTACTAAAATTGCGTCGACTAATTGGGATAATTAGGTACTAACTGCTCATTTATTTGACCAATTTCATTCATAAATAGGTTAAAATAATATAAAAAGTTTTTTTTTATTACCCTTCACAAAAAGTTCTTTTGTAATTATAGTTTATTGATGGTCACAAATGACACTGGAGGACCTTTTTGGTTTAGTTTTTGGGAGGGTTCTCCCTACCCCTTGTCCCTAGGCTATATATGTATATATATGCCTTCTCTTTTCCTATAAAAAGAATTCAATAAAAACCTTTCAGAAATAAGTTCATTTTTTTAGAAAAAAATATAAAATTAAAAACAAAATTATTATCATATAAAGCCTAAAATCTTGTACCAATGAAGTCTTTTAATTTTAGGACAAGTTATTAAAAAAATGCTCTTGGGCTTTTTCTTCCTTTAAAACACACTCCAATTCTTTTAGAGTTATAATATTATTCTTGACTTTTCATAAACATTTTAAAATTATCTTCAAAGTTTAAATCATTTAGAATGTTGGATGAAATTTGATGTGACATGTGGTGCTGATGTGAAATGACATAGCAATGACTTGGGACACTTGTTTGGATTAAGTTTTAAAAAATAGCATTCAAATATGTCACATTTTTGTCCAACATCTAATAGTTTTTCTAAAACTGTTTATGTAAGGTGAAGGGTATTAGTACAACTTTTGAAAAAAAAAAAGTAAAAGTAAATGACAAAGTAGGGTTTTTTTATTAAAAAAAAATAATTAGCCTTGTTTTTCCCATTAAAAAAGTGATACATAATGCAACACTTGTAGCTATTATGCCAGTCAATAAGAAGTTGTTTGGAGCGCTGAGTGGGTTATAGTAACAGAGAGTTATAATAGTTTGTATAATTATATAATATTATATTTTAAATGCAGAATAATATACTCTGAGGTTATAATAGTTTGTGTTTAGGGTACAAATTATTCAATATGATAACACATGTTATTATAACTTGTGTCCCAAACATACCCTAAGCGTATCTACTTTTTTAACAAAAAAAATAGCCTATATGTAAAAATAAACTAAATAAAAGAATAAGATGTATGATTCATCATTTTAATAAACTTGTGTGTGTAAAGCTTAAATTTGAGATGTACTTATATTTAGATTGTTTAAAATAAAAATTTTAATGTTTAAGTGAAGGGTAAAAGAGATTTGAGTGAGTACTATGAGAAAGTGAAATTTGGGTGTTTTTTTTTTTTTTTAACAGTGGGAAAGTGAACCAGAAGGAGGAGTAAAGGTAGAAAGAGGAGAGAATTTGATAAACTATGCAGAAAGTAGCAGCCCAAGTTCAGAAGTGGAAACAGAGTTGTTCATTGGGCCACCTGAAACAAGGCCCAGAAGATTTCTTTCCCTTAACTGATTGATTTGCATTTGCCCTTAGTTTTAATTACATTCTCTGATATTACTTTTTATATTAATAACAATAATAGTTATTTTCTGTTCAATTTGTACTCCATAAAGCATTTCTATGCTAGAGAGAGAGAGAGAGGGAGAGGAAAAAAAAAAAAAAAAGAGGGAGAAAGAGAATGATATGAAAAACCTCATTTCTTTTCTTTTCTTTCTTTTTTGGAAAATTGTTGTAAATAATTCTCATTTTTCATCCCTCTATTACCATTCACAGATTTGGTTATTTAGTTGGTCTAAAATTTGTAGGTTAGATTTTATTTCTTTATTTTTTTCAATTTGCTTTAACACTTTTTTTTTTTTTAGTTTAACAATATGGGGAGATGGTTTAACATTAATCTTTTGATTGACGATATAAAATCTTAATATTAATTTTAAAAATGGAATGGAAGAGAAATGATTTCAACCTCCGACATGTTTTGATAATGAAAATTTATTTAGATGTCTTCCTCCAAATTTTATGGTGATGTTTCCCTCTAAGTTCACTAATAATAACAGGAGAAAAGTTTACTTTTTTATCTAATATAATAAAGAATTAGTCAATTTTCTATTTTAAACTTTCCATTTCATCCCTTAAATTTTTTTATTTAATAAGTATTACTTAATAAGTATTGTGATTTAAATTCTATTTTAGAACAAGCAGTGGAATTACCCTAAATTAATCTTGTAATATTTTAAAGATGTATTACTATTAGAGGTTGTCTAGCTTCTTGGTTTGGAATTCATCATGGAGTTTTGAAACCTCTAGAATTTCTTGGTTGGGATTTCTGATTTCTAAATTTGGAGTTTAGGGTTGTATTGAAATGCTTTGCTAAAGCCTGTGTTTGGGATCTAGAGTTGGATCGGGTTGGATTTCTTTAGTCTTATATATATATATATATATATATATATAACTTTTTAGATTGTGTTTTGTAACCTTTTAATATTTATTATTATTTATGACTTTTTGCTTTTTAAATGAGAAAAGTTTTATATTATAAAGAGAAACAACGTATTTGTCTATTTATTTTAAGGGAGGTTAAAAATCTTATAATTAAATTCATAGATCTAAAATTCTAGTATAAATACCTCATCTACCATAGTTTCAATACACACCATCTTCAAGCTTCTTTTCTCTATATTCTCATATTCTATACTTTGCTCTTTTGAGAGAAATTGCCTAAAAGAAGGGTATTCTTTGTTGTGGAGCTTTGAGCTCAACCTCCTTTCAGTGCAAAGTGGTTTGAGCTACACAATGTTTCAGTTGGATTGTTGTATCCTGGAGGGGACAGGCCAAAGAAGACTGTTGCACCGGTGGTTGATAAATAAATATACACCGCAGATGGCTTGAATCTCCTTAAAGAGAGTGAGATACCTGCACCTCAACCTGATTGTTTACGTATTTGTTTC
Source organism: Trichosanthes cucumerina (assembly GCA_036507285.1). Taxonomy (NCBI): domain Eukaryota; kingdom Viridiplantae; phylum Streptophyta; class Magnoliopsida; order Cucurbitales; family Cucurbitaceae; genus Trichosanthes; species Trichosanthes cucumerina. The sequence continues at coordinate 70,835,489 of CM071840.1, read as the reverse complement.
TTCATTTTCCTCTATTATTTGTAATTTCCCCAACAGTTTTAAGGAGAATTCAGCATGGAGTCTACAATGAGAAGCTTAATGAGAGCGTTGGAGATCTCAACAAGCCCTTTCGATCTAAGGGAGCACATTTTAAGAGATGGAAGGGAAAAGTGTTGTTCTGCCTTAATCTTCTCAAAGTGGTCCATGTCCTCACAGGAAAACCTCCAAAGAAGATTGATACTGAAAACATGAGCATTGAAGAGTTCATTGAGCACCAAGAGAAATTTGATATACATGAGAAAAATGAGTATAATTACCTATATTATTCTCTTTTAAGTTGTTATGTTGATTATTATGATACTATTTTTATATCTACAAAGAAAATATATAGAAAATATTGTCGAGTATATTTGATGTTAAAATGGAAAGAGGGCAAGATGCATTGATTCAAGAAGACAACGAAAATTCCACCAAGGTAAATCTAATCTCTTCTAATGATAATTTACCTAAGGGTCAAATTCCTAACAAATAGTCATTTAAAACCAAAGAAGAGTTATAGGAAAAAAAACAATAAACCTCAATTTTCTTATAAGAAAAATCCAAACCAAGTGAATAAAAATCAAGTTTATCCTCAACACTCAAAAGTTGTTTGCTTTGTTTGTGGAAAAAGTTGGCATATTGCTCGATTTTGCAAATTTTGAAAACATGAACTAGTACTTCAGGCTAATGTTACTGAAGAACCATTTGTGGCTATGATGACAGATATTTATATGGTTCAAAGTGTTGAAGGATGGTGGATTGATTCTGGAGCCAATAGGCATGTCTGTTATAACAAAAATTGGATTCAAAGTTTATACTCCTTTTAAGGAGTCTAAAACAATAATGCTTGGTGATTCTCATACTACCTAAATTATGGAAACTGGTGAGGTTGAATTAAAATTCACCTCTGGAAGAGTTTTAATTTTGAAAGATGTGCTTTATACACCCTCCATGAGGAAGAATTTAATATCGAGTTATCTTCTTAATAAGGTTGGTTTTAAACAAATTATGGAATCTGATCAATATGTGATAACTAAAAATGGAATTTTTGTTGAAAAATGTTATGCTTGTGATGGAATGTTCAAATTGAATATTGAGTATATTAATAAAGCATCAACCAGTTTGATTTATATGCTCTCGTCTTTGAATTTTTGGCATGCTCGTTTGTGTCGCATAAATAGTAAATATGTATGGGTGATAAGTAGTCTTGGATTAATTCCTAGTTTAAAAAATAATTTTGAGAAATGTAAAATATGTAGTGAAGCTAAAATTACAAAAGGACCTCATAAAAGTGTTGAAAGAAATACTGGATTACTAGAGTTAATTCATACAGACTTGTGTGAATTTGAGAGACTTTTAACTAGAGGTTAAAATAGATATTTTATCACTTTTATTGATGATTTTTCAAAATATATGTGACGACCACAACCACAGGTACTAGTTATTTATTTTATTTAACGTTCTATCCGCCTGCGTGTCAAGTTGGATTAGTAAATTTTCATCAGGCTCGGTGAGAGTGAGTCTTTGATTCTACTTAGTTTAAAGCGAAATATTCTCCTCTAGATGATTATTTATTAAAATTAAAAGAAAAAGAAGAGGCAATGGCACTTTGGTTATTAAGGTTTAATTGAGGGTGATAATTGACACTTAGAACTTGACCTAATTTATTGGTATTTAAGCTCCTTATTTGTTTACAAATACAAAGGAAACCCTAACCCTAGCCCCATCATCATCTTCTTCATCTTCTCCTTGCCCTAGCCGTAGCAAGCCCCTCCCTTTTTGCTGAACTCTTCCGCCGGCCACCCCGAACCTCGCCGTCAAGCACACGTTGAGCACTTCGCCGCTGAAGCTCCGAGCACGCGCCTCCCGTCAGACCCACGCCTTGCATGTTCGGCCACAAGACCACTCGTGAAGCCGCCGTTTGCAAGCTGAGAGCTTCCACCGGCCGCTCAACGCTGGGTTGCGGCTATGCGTCGCTTGGTCGCCTCGCTGCGCACCACGCCGCCGAGCTCGCGAACGGAGAAGTCCCGCCGTCGAAGCCACGGGCGCCGCGCCTCGATGAGTCGAAGCCCTCGGCGGTGCCATCGTTCGTGGACGTTGCGCGCCGCCGCTTCGCCGCCGGAGGATCAGCCACCGCCGACTGCTCGTGCACCTTGCCATCGCCGTCCGGATCCGCCTCCGACCACAGCGCCGGACAGCACCACTTTGCAGCCGCTGGATTTCAATTCGGTGAGCGTTCGGGTTAAATTTCGAATTCAATGAAGAACTATTCGTAACCTATTGATTATTTAAGCGTTTGATTGAGAGCTTAAGCTACTGTTTCGAACGCTAATTGTAGGGACCAAGTTTGAAGCAGAATTGAGGGTCAAACGTCAAGACGAACTAAGGAATAGTAGGTGTTCGCATTGAACTCGAGGTAAGCGGGGCATGAAATTTTAAGAACGTAATTTAAGTAACCTTACGATCATGGATTTAGTGAATACTTGAAGAATGAACTTGGAATTGTGTTGTGAATCAGGTTCCACTAAAGAAGAGTAATCAAGGAGCTCGGGTTAGGTTTTGGAGTAGAATACGAACTAAGGTAAGGGACCTTGTGCCGAATCTTTTTAAATGGGATTAAAGAAAACGAATTTCAATATTTTATGTGAAATTAGTACGATATTTTACTTAAAAAGATTTAATGATTTTACACGAGAATATTCCAAGATTTTATGTGAGAATGCCTTGATATTCTATGTGAAGATATCTCAATATTTTATGTGAGTATGATCTAGTATTTTATGCGAGAATATCTTTGTATTTTATGTAAGAATATTCCAGTATTTCATGTGAGGATATTACAGTATTATCTATGAGAATAGTGCATGATTATATACATGAGTATTACACCCTATCTGATGTGAAAAGTCATGATTTGCATATCAATGATAATGGTTGTGGCATGTACACTATAGTTATGTTGAATGATGGGACCTCATGCATGTTATGTATGCCATGAAATGATTTGATGATAAATGTGGAAATTGGTCTCCTGAGTGCATTGTGTGCATGGTCAAACATGCATTAGAGACCCTATGGGTCAAATTACAGTGTCCATGAGGAACTCAATCTATACAGAGTGCAGTGAGGACTCAAACCATACAGTGTGCCATGAGGGACTCAAATTATTACAGAGTGCAGTGAGGGACTCAAAATGAAATGACTCAAGATGACCAATTGGCCACTTAAATAAAAAGGAAGTCATGGATTAAAGACCTGACGATATGAGAAAGTTTTAGGTCCCGCATATGTACATTTCGAACAGGCTTAAAAGTCATGATTGTTTGTGTATGCATATCCCAAACCTCGGTAGCGAGGTCACTTACTGGGTATTGTTTTTGCAATACTCACCCTTTCTTTTAAAAACGTTTTTCAGGTAAGGCTAAGGACGTGCATGGCGAGTGACGGAGGCGCGTTGCCAGGACCATGGGAATAGACATGTCTTCCGCATACTTTTCTTTTAAAACTGATGTTGTCATTTTATGTTTTCGTAGTTTAACTTTACTTTCCAGATTTTAAATAGGCCATGTTTAAACCGCTTTTTTTTTACTGCTGTTTTGAATGTTTTAATGGGATCCCTAAAGACAAGTTAGTTTTCAGTGGAGTTTTTAAAGATCGTTTTATATCTTTGGCCTATAAACGCATGCATGTGTAGTAATGTCCCTAAGGGTTTAGTTATAGAAAAGTAGGGGCGTTACAGTTGGTATCAGAGCCCTAGGTTTAAGGGTTACGTAGAGACTTGCTTACGAGTAAAGCACTGAGTAGTTCCCATGGTTGAACAACGCGTTAGGTCACCGCCAGTGCGTTACGTATTTTATAAATTAAGCAAATGACTATGATGTAATTCTGTTTTGTGAATGTAAATGAATTTAAACCCTAAGGGTGATCCTATCTTATAGTTAGAAAGTAATGAAAACTGAGTTAGAAACTCTCTGTATTGTAGTACTGACAAAATGCCACCTAGAGGTCGTGGGAGAGGTAGAGGACGTGGTAGGGGTCGGAGATCAGGAGTTAATGTTAACACCCAGCCAGAACTACCACTGGAACAGGAAGAAATTACCCCACCCGTGCCAGATCTCCCCCAGGACCAGCCAAATCGCCAGGAGAATGCACCTGCAGTCGCTCCAGTGGCGGATCAAGGAAACCCTAATGTCATGACTATGATGGTAGAGGCCATGCAGACTCTGGTGCGAGCTACAGTAGCCACTCAGCTGGCCCAAGCAAATCAGGGGCGGAACGATGCAACTCTAGAGTCTCGATATCTGAAGGACTTCAGGAAGTATGATCCCAGATCTTTCGATGGGTCTTCCAGTGACCCCACTGTGGCTGAGTTATGGCTGTCCTCCATTGAGACCATTTTCAGATTGATGAACTGCCCTGAAGACCAGAGGGTGTCCTGCAACAACCTTATCTTTGAGAGACGACGCTTATTTATGGTGGGAGTCCGCCCAGGGAACCATAGTCGCCAGCGGGGAAACGATCACATGGAATCTATTTAAAGAAGCATTCTGGCGGAAATTTTACCCTGCTGCAGCTCGTTATAGGAAACAGGCAGAATTCTTACAGCTGAGCCAGAACAGGAGGGCAGTGGAGGTATATGAGAGAGAATTCACCCGCTTGTCACGCTTTGCCCCCGAGCTAGTAGACACAGAGGCGAAGAAAACAGAGCGTTTCATTATGGGACTGGATGAAAATGTTCGAGGCTTCATCCAGGCACTAGCACCCCCTGATTATGCCTCCGCAGTGAGAGTGGCGGAATTGATTTGGGTGCAGCGCATCGCATGCAGGTGAGTAGTGGTTAACCTGGCGCGCCCATGGCAAATCATAAGAGGAAATGGGACCAGCCTAATTCAAGTTCGCAGCGTCCCCAGCGTACACCGCATAGACCAGGAAACTTTCGTGCAGGTTCAGGTCAGAAACCACCGGTCACCAGGACAGGAACTAACAGTGGAGATAAGCCACAATGCAAAGACTGTGGTAAGCATCATTGGGGCAAGTGTTTGGCCCGTCGGAGTGTGCTTCGAGATGTGGGAAAGAAGGGCACAGAGCTAATAATTTGCCTCGAGTCAAGCCGATCTAGCCAACCTTAGGTTATTAATAGTGGAGAGCCACGCAAAGCCCATAATACACCAAGGAAGAGCTTATGCAAGCACCATGAAAAGCATTTATGGCACAGCACTCGGTGGTTACTGGTACACTTCCATTACTTGGGCACCTTGCCTTTGTATTATTTGATTACAGTTCTACACACTCTTTTATTTCTCGCATCCTTCGTAAGTCAAGTGAGTTAGAATTAGAAACGATTCTGATGATGCTTTGTCTGCTCCACTCCTGCGGGATAAACTTGTTAGCCACTATGAAAGTCAAGGATGGTAGTGTGACTATCATGAGACCATGAGTTAACAAAGAATCTAGTAGTCTTAGACATGTTTGACTTTGATGTGATATTGGGTATGGACCGTTAGTACGCAACCATGCTTGTATTGATTGTTTCGGGAAGGAGGTAGTGTTCACTCCCTAGCCAACCCGGTTCTGAGTTCGAGGCACCCTAACGGGAAGTAGGCCCAAGGTGATTACGACCATTAGGCCGTGAAGTTATTACATCGGGGAGCTTGGGGCGTATTAGCTTGCATACTAGATGCAAGGTGTACGGAGATTTCCGTGTCATCGGTACCGATGGTGAATGAATTTCCGGACGTCTTCCCGAGGACCTCCCGAATACCTCCTCGGTCGAGAGGTAGATTTAACATCGGATTGGAATTAGGGACGACCGATATCCAAGGCACCGTATGAGAATGGCACCGGCAGAGTTGAAAGAATCAAACTACGATTACAAGACTTCTTTGGACAAGGGGTTTATACGCCTGCCTGGCTTTCGCCTTGGGAGCCCCCGTGTTGTTCGTGAAAAAGAAAGACGGGTCCATGCGCTGTGTATAGATTACGAGGAGTTGAATAAAGTTACGGTCAAGAATAAATACCTCTCCCTAGGATGACGCGATTTGTTCGATCGATTGCGAGGAACAACGATGTTTTCCAAGATTGATCCGAGATCGAAGCTACCATCGATTGAGAATTAGTGAAGAGGATATTCCTAAGACAGCATTCAGATCACGTTATGGGCATTACGAGTTCACAGTGATGCCGTTTGGATTGACCAACGCTCCCGCCGCTTTCATGGACTTGATGAACCGCTTATTCAAAGAATTTCTAGATACGTTCGTGATTGTATTTATTGACGACATTCGATATACTCGGATGTGATGAAGATCATGAAAGGCATCCGAGAAAGGTTTTACTCACGCCGAGAGAGAGAGAATAAGTTATATGCAAAATTTTCCAAGTGTGAATTCGCTCGCATGTATCCTTTTTAGGGCATGTGGTGTCCGGTCGAGAGTCTCTGTGACCCAAATAGAAGTGGAGGCCGCCACTCGGTGGCCTGGCCTCGAGCCACCGTTAAAGAGGTACGTAGTTTTACGGGTCTTGCAGTTACTATAGACGCTTTAGTGCGAGGATTTCGCCAAGATAGCCATGCCCATGACTCACCGACGCGCAAGGGTAACTCATTTGTTTGGGATGATGCTTGCGAGGCGAGTTTCGAGAACTCAAGTGCAGATTAGTGTCACCCGATTCTTACAAATCCCCGAGGAACGAGGGGAGCTTTGTGGTTTACAACGATGCTTCTAAGAAAGGTTTGGGTACATGTACTAATGCAACACGGTAAAGTAATAGCCTATGCATCCCGACAATTGAAGACGCACGAGAGGAACTATCCAACTCATGACTTGGAACTAGCGATGGTGGTCTTTGCATTAAAGATCCGAGACATTACCTTTATGGCGAGAAAATTGATTTTTTACAGATCATAAAAGTCCAAGTACTTGTTCACCCGAAAAGAGTGAACATGAGGCAACGCAGATGGTTGGAATTAGTAAAGGATTACGACATAGACATTCAATACCACCCCTGTAAGGCTAATGTCGTGGCCGATGCCCTCGATGAAAGCCGGTTCATACGTCAACACGAAGTTCTTGACAGAGAGCGAGTTCTGACAGCGAGTTTGCACGAGCTGAAATTGCAGTACTAGTAGGAAAGACCACGGCTCAGTTAGCTCAGTTAACGGTACAACCAACTTTGAGGCAACGCATAGTTGAGTCGCAGCAGGTAGACCCTCGGTTAGTAGAGAAGCTTTCGGCAGTAACTACAGGTGAGTTGGCAGAGTTTTCACTATCCTTAGATGGAGGGTTACTATTTCAGGGTCGATTATGTGTGCCAGACGACGACAAACTGAAGATTGAAATCTTGAGCGAAGCCCATAACTCGCCATTCTCTATGCACCCTGGTATTACCAAGATGTATAGAGATCTGAAACAGTCGTTCTGGTGGTGTAACATGAAGCGCGACGTGGCAGAATTTGTTAGCAAGTGCCCGACTTGTCACAGTGAAGGCACCTGACAGAGGCCGCGAGGACTACTACGGCCTCTACATGTGCCCCGGTGGAAATGGGAGGAGATCTCTATGGATTTCATAGTCGGATTTGCCTAGAACTGCATTTGAGGTTACTCGATAATTTGGGTCATTGTGGGCCAGATTAACCAAGTCAAGGCACATTTCATACCGAGAAACCCACCTATTCTACTTGATAAGTGGGCGCGACTTTACACCGAAGAGATAGTCCGTCTGCATGGGATTCCGGCCAAGGTTATTTCGCACGAGGATCCACGTTTCACCTCCAACTTTTGGAGGAGTCTACGTAAAGCGTTAGGTTCACAGTTGAACTTTAGTACAGCTTTTCATCCACAGACGGATGGGCAGACAGAACGCTTGAACCAGATCTTAGAGGACATGTTACGAGCTTGCACTTTAGATTTCCCAGGTAGTTGGGACACTCATTTGCATTTGATGGAGTTTGCTTACAATAACAGTTATCGATCGACCATCGGAATGGCTCCATTTGAAGCTCTCATGGAAAACGTTGCGAACTCTCGTTTTAGGAGGAGGAGGTTAGTGAACGCGCCATTATTGGGTCCAGAGTTAGTACAGGTCACAAATAGTGCGATCTGAGAAGATTAGGGGCGAATGCAGACCGCCAAGAAGCAGATAAAAGAGTTATCTTCAGCCGACACAAGACGAAGGACCTAGAATTCGGTGTTGGGGACCACGTATTTCTTAAGGTGGCCCCAATGAAAGGAATTCTAAGGTTTGGTCGGAAAGGGAAGTTGAGTCCGCGTTTTATAGGACCATTCGAAATTTTAGAGAGGGTTGGTGTAGTGGCCTACAGACTAGCACTGCCGCCTTCCCTGTCAGCGGTTCATAACGTGTTTCATGTCTCCATGTTGAGAAAATACGTTCCAGACTCGACTCATGTCGTAGACTTCGACCCACAACAGCTAGCAGAAGATTTGAGTTATGGTGAGCGACCTGTACAGATTATCGCAAGAGATCAAAAGACCCTCCGTAACCGTGAAATCAACTTAGTTAAAGTGTTGTGGCAAAATCACCGCGCGGAAGAAGCTACTTGGGAGCGAGAGGAAGAAGTGCGAGCTAAATATCCAGAACTATTTCAAGAATAGGAACTTTCGAGGACGAAAGTTCTTAAGGAGGGAAGGTTGTGACGACCACAACCACAGGTACTAGTTATTTATTTTATTTAACGTTCTATCCGCCTGCGTGTCAAGTTGGATTAGTAAATTTTCATCAGGCTCGGTGAGAGTGAGTCTTTGATTCTACTTAGTTTAAAGCGAAATATTCTCCTCTAGATGATTATTTATTAAAATTAAAAGAAAAAGAAGAGGCAATGGCACTTTGGTTATTAAGGTTTAATTGAGGGTGATAATTGACACTTAGAACTTGACCTAATTTATTGGTATTTAAGCTCCTTATTTGTTTACAAATGCAAAGGAAACCCTAACCCTAGCCCCATCATCATCTTCTTCATCTTCTCCTTGCCCTAGCCGTAACAAGCCCCTCCCTTTTTGCTGAACTCTTCCGCCGGCCACCCCGAAAACTCGCCGTCAAGCACACGTTGAGCACTTCGCCGCTGAAGCTCCGAGCACGCGCCTCCCGTCAGACCCACGCCTTGCATGTTCGGCCACAAGACCACTCGTGAAGCCGCCGTTTGCAAGCTAGAGCTTCCAGCCGCTCAACGCTCGTTGCAGCTACTGCGTCCCTTGGTCGCCTACGCCTGCAGCCACGCCGGAGCTCGCGAACGGAGAAGTCCCGCCGTCGAAGCCCTGGACGCACGCCTCCAGTAGAGTCGAAGCCCTCGGCAGCTGCTGCTGTTCGTGGACGTTGCCGCCGCTGCTGCTGCTCGGAGGATCAGCCATCGCCGACTGCTCGTGCACCTTGCCATCGCCGTTCGGATCCGCCTCCGACCACGGTACCACGACAAAGACCACTTTGCGGCGCACTGGATTTCAATTCGGTGAGCGTTCGGGTTAAATTTCGAATTCAATGAAGAACTATTCGTAACCTATTGATTATTTAAGCGTTTGATTGAGAGCTTAAGCTACTGTTTCGAACGCTAATTGTAGGGACCAAGTTTGGAGCAGAATTGAGGGTCAAACGTCAAGACGAACTAAGGAATAGTAGGTGTTCGCATTGAACTCGAGGTAAGCGGGGCATGAAATTTTAAGAACGTAATTTAAGTAACCTTACGATCATGGATTTAGTGAATACTTGGAGAATGAACTTGGAATTGTGTTGTGAATCAGGTTCCACTAAAGAAGAGTAATCAAGGAGCTCGGGTTAGGTTTTGGAGTAGAATTCGAACTAAGGTAAGGGACCTTGTGCCGAATCTTTTTAAATGGGATTAAAGAAAACGAATTTCAATATTTTATGTGAAATTAGTACGATATTTTACTTAAAAAGATTTAATGATTTTACACGAGAATATTCCAAGATTTTATGTGAGAATGCCTTGATATTCTATGTGAAGATATCTCAATATTTTATGTGAGTATGATCTAGTATTTTATGCGAGAATATCTTTGTATTTTATGTAAGAATATTCCAGTATTTCATGTGAGGATATTACGAAGATTATCTATGAGAATAGTGCATGATTATATACATGAGTATTACACCCTATCTGATGTGAAAAGTCATGATTTGCATATCAATGATAATGGTTGTGGCATGTACACTATAGTTATGTTGAATGATGGGACCTCATGCATGTTATGTATGCCATGAAATGATTTGATGATAAATGTGGAAATTGGTCTCCTGAGTGCATTGTGTGCATGGTCAAACATGCATTAGAGACCCTATGGGTCAAATTACAGGGGTCTGTGAGGAACTCAATCTATACAGAGAGTCCATGTGAGGACTCAAACCATACAGTCCATGAGGACTCAAATTATTACAGGGGTCTGTGAGGGACTCAAAATGAAATGACTCAAGATGACCAATTGGCCACTTAAATAAAAAGGAAGTCATGGATTAAAGACTGACGATATGAGAAAGTTTTAGGTCCCGTGATATGTACATTTCGAATGAGCTTAAAAGTCATGATTGTTTGTGTATGCATATCCCAAACCTCTGTGAGCGCAGGTCACTTCACTCGGGTATTGTTTTTGCAATACTCACCCTTTCTTTTAAAAACGTTTTTCAGGTAAGGCTAAGGACGTGCATGGCGAGTGACGGAGGCGCGTTGCCAGGACCATGGGAATAGACATGTCTTCCGCATACTTTTCTTTTAAAACTGATGTTGTCATTTTATGTTTTCGTAGTTTAACTTTACTTTCCAGATTTTAAATAGGCCATGTTTAAACTGCTTCTTTTGCGCGTTTTGAATGTTTTAATGGGATCCCTAAAGACAAGTTAGTTTTCAGTGGAGTTTTTAAAGATCGTTTTATATCTTTGGCCTATAAACGCATGCATGTGTAGTAATGTCCCTAAGGGTTTAGTTATAGAAAAGTAGGGGCGTTACAATATACCCATGTTTATTTATTGAAAAATAAAAGTGATGCTTTTGAGAATTTCAAAAAAATTCTCCTCGAAGTTGAAAATCAAGTCGGTAGAAAAATTAAAAGAATTAGAAGTGATAGAGGTCGAGAATATGAATCATTTGAATTCAATTCATACGTTGAATCATTAAGAATGATTCATGAGACGTCCTACTCCACTCTATTCGCCTGCTTCTAATGGAGTAGCTGAGAGAAAAAACAAAACCTTAATCGGTTTGACTAATGTTATGCTATTAGAATCATGTTCTTATTTTAATCTTTGGGGTGAAATGGTTTTGACTGCTTGTCATGTGTTAAACAGAGTCACACATAAAAAGACAAAAAATTACACATTTTCAATTGTGAAAATGGTATAAGCTAAATTTGGGATATTTAAGAGTAAGGGGATGTTTGGTTTTGTGAGGCAAACAGATCTAAAAAGACCTAAATTAGGGTCTAAAGCTACCACTTGTATTTTTCTTGGATATGCAGTTCATAGTACAACATACAGATTTCATGATATTGAACATAACATGATTTTCGAATCAAATGATGCAATTTTTCATGTAGAAAAATTTCCTTTTAAATCAAGAAATAGTGGGGGTCAAAGTTGTGAACAAACTTTCTCTAAGTTTGATTCTTCTATCCCTAGGGACAATAATGAAAACAACTCTCAAGTTGAATTAGGAGAAGTAAAAGAGCTACAACTGTGAAAGATTTTGGTCTTGATTTTTATGTTTATAATATTCAAGAAACACCAATTTCTTTGACATAAGTTTTATCATCTCCAGATGGAATTTTCTGGAAAGAGGTTGTAAATGATGAAATGGAATCACTTATTTCTAATAAAACTTGGAAATTAGTTGATTTGCTACCATGTTTTAAGACTATAGGGTGTAAATGGGTCTTGAGGGAAAAATTGAAACCGGATGGTAGTATAGACAAGTATAAAGCTAGACTTGTCGCAAAAGATTTTAAACAATAGGAAGATTTAGACTTTTTTGATACATTTTCTCCAGTTACGAGAATCACATCATAGATTGCCAATTGCAATTATTGCAATATTTGATATGAATATTTATCAAATGGATGTGAAAACAACTTTTCTAAATGGTGATTTAGAAGAAGAAATTTACATGGACCAACCTGAAGGTTTTATAGAGTCTGGGCAAGAGAACAAAGTGTGTAAGCTTACTAAATCCCTATATGGCTTAAAACAAGCTCCAAAGCAGTGACATGAAAATTTTGATTCTTGCATGCTAAATAATGGTTATAAACCAAATGAATGTGATAAATGCATTTATTATAAATCATGGAAAAATTCACATGTTATTATTAGCCTATATGTTGATGATTTATTGATCTTTGGCTCAAATATTTTTGTTATAAATGAAACAAAAAATTTATCGATAAGTCATTTTGACATGAAAGATCTTGGTGAGGCTAATTTTATTCTGGGTATGAAAATAATGAGAATCTCAGATGGGGTTTTTCTTGACCAATCACATTATATAGAGAAAATACTCAAAAAAATATAATTTATTTAATTGTAAACATGTGTCTACTCCATTTGATTCTTGTATTCACTTGTTTCCCATTAAAAATGAAAGTGATGTAATCAATCAAAAGGAGTATGCTAGCGTGATTGATAGCCTACGATATGCAACTAATTGTACTAGACCTAACATTGCATATGCAGTAGGCGTTCTTAGCAGGTTTACGAGTAAGCCAAGTAAAGAACATTGACATGTCATAGACCGTGTTATGAAATATCTTTTGGGAACAAAAGACTATGACTTATTTTATAAAAAATATCCTACTGTTGTTGAACGATTTTCTGATGCTGACTGGAATATATTGTCAGGTGATTTTTTATCTACCACAGGGTATATTTTTACCTTGGGAGGTTATGCTATTTGTTGGAAATATAAAAAAAAAATAATTATTGTTATGGAAGCAAAACTTATTGCTTTAGCTTCAGCTAGTGAGGAGGCAAGTTGACTAAAAGAATTACTATATGAAATTCCAATGTGGGAGAAACCAATACCTTCTATCTTGATAAATTGTGATAGCACTGTCGCAACTGGTAGAGTAAAAAATCTTTTTTATAAAGGTAAATCCAGACCTATTAGAAGAAAACACAGTACTGTGAGATTCTATTTGAGTAATGAGATTATTAAGGTGAATTACATTAAACCTTGTGATAATCTTGCAGATCCATTCACAAAGGCCTTGAATAGAGAAAGAGTCTGGAACACATTGAGAGGGATGAGGTTGAAGCCCTTATAATTGTCAAGAGCCATATATAAGGATACCCACCCAATGATCAGAGATCCTGAGAATTAGGTTCAAAGGTAAAAATGAATTATAAGGTGGTCGTAAAAATGCAATATCTCTATTTATTGATCCATCCCTATGATGTGAGTGCATTTATCCTATAACGTACTGGAGGGTTGAATTTTTCAATAAATTCTTAATAAAATTTGTAGCTCTTATGAGTGGGGTGTCGTTGTTATAGGAGCAACCCTTGACAATTTTTACCTATATGAGTGTGAGAGTGAGGTCGCTCTCTATGAGGATATTGGGCTTATTCTCAAAGACGCTCATGAAATTTTGGGATCAACACAAGGCCATAATGTGCTAACCAATAAAACTCATGTCAACACATGGATAATTATGTATGGATAATAGTTCCTCTATTTCCCCCCTAAATGTTAGAGTTCAAGTAAGAGACCACTACTAACGCTGAAGTAGAGATTACTATTTCACTAGTAAAGGTTCAATGCAAAGTCACACGTTTATGATGCATAATTATCTTTTTTTTTGTCAATTAATTTTTATTATTTTAAATATTAAAATGAGTGGGTGAATGTTAATACATTTTAATATTTATTATTATTTATGAGTTTTTTCTTTTTAAATGAGAAAAGTTTTATACTATAAAGAGAAACAACGTATTTGTCTATTTATTTTAAGGGAGGTTAAAAATCTTATAATTAAATTCCTAGATCTAAAATTCTAGAATAAATACCTCATTTACCACAATTTCAATACACACCATCTTCGAGCTTCTTTTCTCTATATTCTCATATTCTATACTTTGCTCTTTTAAGAGCAATTGACCAAAAGAATGGTATTCTTTGTTTTGGAGCTTTGAGCTCAACCTCTCAGTACAAAGTGGTTTGAGCTACACAACGTTTCAGTTGGGTTGTTGTATCCTGGAGGGGACAGGCCAGAGAAGACTGTTGCACCGATGGTTGATAAATAAATATAAGTCGTAGAGGACTTGAATCTCATTAAATAGAACGAGATACCCGCGCCTCAACCTGATTGTTTACGTATTGTTTTTCAATTTGTTTCTCCATTTTCCTCTATTATTTGTAATTCCCCCAACATATTACTTATTATTTTTTAAAAACATTTACACTATTTTTTTCCACTTCATAATTCTTTTTGTTCTATTATATACCAATATTTTAACAACTTATGTAGAGCAATTGCCATACTTGTAGTTTAATTTCAATTATATTATGTGTATTTTGTATAACTATATGCTATCTAATTCACTCCATTCATGATGACGTAAAATTGGAGGACATTCGTAACAATAGATAATTAATAGATGTAATGTAAGAATAGTGTTGCCAATGGTAAAGTAAAACCAAAAATTAAAACTAAGATATGAATCTAAAAAATATTATAACACATAGTCTGGATGAAATGACAAATAAGTAGAAGTATTTGTCCAAACACAAGAGTGGTAGATGAAAAAAATGATGAAAAGAGAGTTACGTTCTAGGTGCTTTACCCAAAATTTTAATCTTTATCTAATTTTTTTTTATCATAATTTTATCACGACACTCCACTTACTAAATTTCTTGAAAAGTAGCCATAAATTTGTATAGAAAATTTTTAATTGTGTATAAATTTATGTTTAAATTTTAAAATTAGGATGAAATTGTTCAATTTTTAAAAATGCAGAAACAACAACAAATGTTTTTGAAATTATAGTAACTAAAATAAATAAAAGTTAAAAGTGCTTTGAAAGATAGCAAAAAAGTCAAAACAAAAACTATGATAACCAAAATAGAATTTAAACTTTTTAGGGACTGTTTGGGACATAGGTTCAAAATGAGAATCCTGCGAATTAGAATATGAGGGGTTCTGAAGCCTGGAAATTAGAAGGTTGTGTGTTGGAGTGTAGTGTTCTGAAGTCTAGGATTTAAAAAGTTGTGTATGGGGTTGTTGGGTTGTTTGCCAGAGTTGTCACCGGAGTTGTTGTCTAAGAGGTCGCCATAAATGAAAAACTAAGTGGTCACTGAAGGAAGTTGTCAGCAGTAGTCGAATTTCCAGTGGGGTGTTGGAGTTTTCGTTGTCGGATGCCAGAGTTGTTGTTGAAGTGGTCGGCAGAAATGAAAAACGACAAATAGAAAAAGTCACCGAAGACAGTCATCTGCGGTGGTTGAGTTGCTAGTGTGGTTGTCGAAGTCGTCTTTATCGATGGTCATTGGGTGGTCGCTGGAGTTGTCACCAAAGTTGTTGTCAAAGTTGTCGTCGAAAATGAAAAACGACAAATGGAAGAGGTTGTTCGAATGGTCGCTGGAGACAATCATCAGAGGTGGTTGAGTCGCCGGTGTGGTCGACGAAATTGTCATTGTCAGTGGTCATCAGATGGTTGTTGGAATTGGCATCGGTATTATTATCAAAGTGGTCGCCAAAAATGGAAAACAACAAATAGAAGAGATCATCGAAGTCGTCAGCGGTGGTCGAGTCGTCGGAGTTTTCGTTGTCGGTGGTCGTTGGGATTTTTGTTGAAATGGTTGCTGAAAATGGAAATGACAAATGGAAGAAACCATTAGAGTTCAAGTTAGAAGAAGATGAAGCCACTGTTTTTGTCCCAGAGGTTGAACCTCTGTGATAACTCCTACTAGCAACATTTGCCTCACCTTTCGATCACTGAATTTTCATCAAAAACTGAAAGGTCTGGAGTTCATTCAGAAGGGAGGTAAGATTAAAAGTAAGCTTGTTCATAACAACATTACTTCTAAACTGCAGGAAACTATCTGGAAGGGTTTCAAGAATGAAGCTGACCTGGCTCTCGACTCATCGATGGAAGCACCATTCGACTCCGCGATGTTAAAGTGCACCATCATATCCAGGACATGATCCCGAATAGATGTACCCTCCGGCATCCTCGAGTTGAATATATACTTTAGGGCATTATGTCGGGCTTGTATGGACTGTTGTCTAAACATACCCTGCACATAATCCATGATTTCCTTGGCGGTAATCATGCCCTCATGCTTCTTGGCTAATATGTTAGATATACTTGCCAACATGTAGACCTTGGCCTTATCATTGGCCTTGATCTATCGATCATATGTATCACGAACATTTCGTGACGCATTCGAGCCTGACACCTGAGGACACTCCTCAGTTAGCACAAACTTTAGATCATCCACTACCAAAATAGTGTTGAGTTTGTTTTTCCATGTCATCATATTCTCTCCGGTTAACTTTTTCACACCCAATAAGGAAATTATAGAGCTAGACATTTTTGCTGAAAAATTACAAACAAACTTGTATGAGTTTCTTGCTATAACTCTAATCCAATCATGTTTTAGCTAATTATCAAATGATTCCTAGGCCATTTATAATTTGCAATGATACTCCAAAGGTTTAGAATGTATGACACCGAAGGGTAATAAAAAACACTCCTCCTCTAGATCAAGACACTCTTGACCAAAACCTAATACCAGAATAACTCTTATTCCTATAGGTTTTAGTTACCATTTTTCGGTCTGGATACATAGACAACTTATGTACCCCGTGAGTGTAACCCTCTGTCTTTGGATCCCAGAGTCTCGATCCAATAAAATCCGCCGAAGGGAGGACTAAATTGGAAAATAGTCTAAGGAAATCTTTATCCCTTTCGGGTGTCTACTGTGTTGATCCCCTATGATCAAGCCTAGGGATTGTCTGGTCCAGGACAAACTAGCAGGCTGACCATAGTGGTCTAACGGTGTAAACCGACAAAAAAGACCGTAGGTTTTGTTTTCACTAAACCTGCTCCCACTCACTATAAGTACTCTCTCCATTCACCTTGATATTGACTCATACAAACACCATCCGAAGGGGGACGCTCCCGTTTGCGCCACGAGGCCAAGTATGAGTCTCACGGTGTGAACTTCCCGGAGATAGCGTAGGTGGAAAAATATGTATCTCATACATTTTTCCTCCCACTGAATACTTTAAAGTTAATAGGAATCTTACTTAGGCTAAAAACCCGACTAATGGTTTTTCCTAACTCTATCAATATAACTCTTATATTGATAATCAATATAACTCTTATATTGATAATCAATATAACTCTTATATTGATCTTATCCTAAGTTTGTTAATATAACTCCTTATATTAAACCTAGGATTTCTAGTTTATTAACCCCTTAATAAACCCGCTGATGCTACTGTAATTTATAAAACTCTCTGATTAAATTTCACTCCCGTGTCGGTTCCCGTGTAGGGGTGTTAGTTTCCGTCGACCTTTAAATACCCAACCTAGACAGAATTTTCCTTAGACAGAGTTCCTCTTTTAATCATAGTTTATAAATTACTTGGTTCCTAATTCTAATCTAATTAGAACTAGATAATCTAAGGTCTATTATTTCTAAGTTCTAAACATTTTAAAACTAATAATTAACCTTAGGTGACATGCATACTATGTTATAGTGCTTGAACATTCATCACATGAATAATAAGACAGTCATAGCATATTCATCTCATGATATATAATGCATGTCAATGCTGTCCATAAATTAATATAACAACTTTATATTAATTAATCATGCAAACTATATAATATAACTCCTTATATTATAAATGATGCATGCAAATACTTAACCTAAGGTGATATTTCAAAAATAAAAGCATACATTATGCATGACAATAATTACACAACAATTGCATACTTAAAATAGCAA
This sequence comes from Trichosanthes cucumerina, assembly GCA_036507285.1. Taxonomy (NCBI): domain Eukaryota; kingdom Viridiplantae; phylum Streptophyta; class Magnoliopsida; order Cucurbitales; family Cucurbitaceae; genus Trichosanthes; species Trichosanthes cucumerina. Next base: position 70,817,506 of record CM071840.1, on the reverse strand, counting down.
AAATTAGACCAATTTTGGCACCCTAGAAATAATTTTAATTAATATGATCTAATTATATTAATTAAAATTAAATATATTAAATATAAAACGTTTTTATAATTAATATATATTAAAAATCCATTTTTTCGCCCGTTGCTGAATTCTGCGAAATGCCTCTGGCGTTGCAACGCTGCACACAGACAACAATGAGATTTCTCCAAATCTTGCTCATTTTCGCTCCGATCTTCTCAGCAACTACTTTGCCTCGATCGACACGGACTTACACACTCGATTTACAATTAAAATTGCCCAAAACACCGGGCCCTTACATTGAACGATTCAATGGAAATTGTAAATCTAAGTGCCAAAATTGAAAACATCTAATTTTGCAAAACCGTTCATACATCTCATGCAAAAATAGTAAATCCCACCTTGTTCTTGAAAAATCCATAACATAAATCAAGAATGCAATTGAGCTCTGATACCAATTGAAGGGAATCGAAGTCCCCGCAGCGGAAGCGATTGCGAATCGCGCGCTCTTGATTTAGTTACAATGATTAATTCAAGAACATACATAACAAGATTAAGCATAAAATAGAATGGACAACAAGAAATTACCTTTGAAGAACCTTTCTTCGATTGCTCCACTCTCCCACGATCATGATCTTAGCAATAGGAACTCCAACGTACGAAGACACGACCACCGGATCTTCTCCATTGTTCTCTAGGTGAGGGAGGAATGTGGGTTCCCTTTAGGAGAGGTGAGGTATTTTGAGAGAGATGTGTGTTTTGGAACTCTTCCAACAACACAACAAGAGAGCTTGTGAAACCTTCACCTAGTTACATCTCATGCAACCATATATATAGAGAAATGGGATGAAAATGACCATCCTACCCCTCCTTTAATCTCTCTTTAGTATATAGTTTATATATGAATCTAATTCACATTAAAACTATATATTATATCAATTATATCATATATAATTGATATAACTCCTCATGTATGAAATTGAACATTTCAATTTCACTCCTAACTTTATACCCTCAATATTACCATATTGAGCCAACGGAGGGATTTAATGGACCTACAGTTCATGAGCTCCAATGATGTGAGATTAACTGATCAAACTCTTTGATCCAGTTAATCAATATTCATTAACTACAAGTCACTCCACTATAGACTTGTAGATGCACTCTCCTCACTGTAGAATATATTGTGTCCATTGATATAATCATTACCCATGAGTCGACCCTTCACAGGTTGTTCGTAATCACAGTTGGGTCAAATTACCGTTTTACTCCTATGACTACCTCTTTGTTCCTTAAGCACCATTGATCCTCTAATGAACAACAAGTCTATGGTCCTACCATAAACTCATACCCTCTTAAGCTAGTTTAGAGGGTGGGCCCCGTTGTTCAAGACTCGGACTCAGTTCTTAAGGGAACAACCTATCTAATTCCTTAGTGTAGGAATGAGTGAATTCCATCTTGCACAGTTAAGTTCCCAGCTACCTACGAAGTTCTGTCCCTGAGAAGGTAGACTTATTGAGTCACACAGCCACTCTCACCCATACTAGTCTAAGGACAAACCCCTATAAGCAGGAGTTCTTAACTTGCTCAGGATTCAGGTCGAGTCACTAATGACCATCTATAAATTACTAGTCTTATCCTCTTAACGGTGTTACACTGGTTAGACTAATAATTTGCGATCCAGTCTTGTATGAACTCTTCATACAGGATGCCCCCACTCGCATGTCAACTACATGAATGAGTTGGATTACCTCATTTGTACTAATTACAAAGTGGGTCGCATCCATGGTGTTACCAGAATGAGGTTTCCAACCTTATTCTTATACCATAGACCATTTAGGTTATATTATTGAACTCAACCCAAATAGTGTCCACTACACTGATTTCAAGATAAATGTTATAACCTTGGAGCTTAGTTTATTGGATTTATAAAAGCAAGACTGTAATTCTATCAAAACAAATAACACTTTATTTAATTGATCAAAATTACACAAGTTTAGGGCATAAATCCCAACAACCGACTCAATATGCCTAAATTTTTGGGGTTGATAACACACAAAATGTGTTATCCTTAAGCTTAATTATTGCTAGTTTTATGATAATTTCAGGGCTTTTATGTGTGTTAATCATTGAATTTCAGGTTAAGAGCTTAAACAGGACAATTGGAGACATTTTGGATCACTCGAGATCAAAACGAGGCTTTTTGGAGCTAAAAATATTATCAATTGGAAGTAGAAGGACCAACCCAAGCTAGTAGACCTGAAGTGATGGCGTTGCAACGCCCAACTTGCTATTTTAAAACATAGAAGAGCCATGACGATAGCGTTGTAACGCTGCAGCGTCGCAACGCTATCTCAATAAGAAGACTAGCGTGAAGAGCCGTGGCGAGGGCGTTGCAACGCTGCTTACTAGCGTTGCAACGCCAGATCGATAGAAGATGCGCGCGTTAAGGTAGCAGTGTTGCAACGTTGTCCTTAGTGTTGCAACGTTGTCTACAATTTTCATATGTGATACGCGCCTAAGGCACAGCGTTGTAACATTGTCCCTAGCGTTGCAACGCTGTACCAAAAATACTTATAAGTAGAACATTGTGTCTTCTTGCAAAGGGAGCCGAATTTGATAGTCTTTGCACCCTAATTTCAAAATACATTCTGTAAGAAGAGAAAAATGAGCATTCCTTGGGAGCCAAAGTATTCGTGGAGGTTCGAGATCGTGATGGGAGCTCGGAGACGAGGGACCGACATCGACACATAAGTTTATTTCCTCTTTCTTTCAGATTGTAACATCGTTCTAAGACGTCTTCTACACTTTTAGTTGTGTTTTATTGTGATTTAGAGTGGCTAAAAGTTGTAGTTAGGATTTGATTTCTTTGTTTAAACTTGTTTTCTATGTATTGAAGTATGTTTTGTTATTTATTTTTGGCAATTCGTCCTTGAATTCTTTAATCTTATTGGTTTAAGTGGACTCGAGAGAAAAAGCTTAGATTAGAGTAAAGTTGTCAAAACTCTTAGAAGTCTGACATGAGAATGACCTAGAAGTCTAAGGGAAACACATAAAGAAGTTGCTTAATGTCGTGCATGCTTTTGAATTCATATGGAGACTATTGAATTTATTGTGTGTGCGAGGCTCACTAAGAATCGAGAGATTTTCTTGAGTATCTTATTTCTTGTTTATAAATTCATCACATTAGTTCATTGCATGTGTCAAATAAGTTATTAACTTGTGAAGTCAATTTCCTCCAATTCTATCATATTCGTGTCTCCACTTGTTTGTTATCTTTTATCTTTGTTTTCACCATCTATCCATGTTATGTTACTTTAGCTAAAATGGAGAATTAGTATATTGGTAATTAATTAATCTAGAAACCCTTTCCTGAGGACGATACTGAAGGGAATGAAACTCCCATGCAGCGGAAGACGATTGAATCGTCATGGTGAAGTTATGCAACTATTATTCGTTAAAATCAATCTAACACTTAGACTATAGGTTAAACATGCATAAATTCGAAGAAAATACAGCAAGTACCTTACTTGTTGAAGACATGCTTCAAAATTCCTTCCAACGATCCACGAACTCTTCGTGCTATCTCGAACTCAACGATCTCGAACCCTTCTCTTGAACAAAGACCGAACACAACACTTCAACTTCTCAGTTGTTCTTCTTTTGGAAGAAGGAAGATTGTGGGATTTTGGTGTTTGAGTGGAGAAATTTGAGAGAATTTGAGAGAGAATTGATCTCTTCTTTGATGGAGATATGATCTCCTTGAGCAGCAGAAACGTGTTTGGGATCGTAATTTGCTTGATTATTTTAATTGAAACAAAAACCAGTACATTGACAAAAAAACATACAGAACAAGCATGTTTTTAAATCTTATCTAATTAGGCATGGATTAATTGCATACAAACATACATATGTTTAACTATTAAACTAAAGGGGAGAAGAAGAATACCTTTGTAGACTCCCAGCACAACAACTCCTTGCTCCAAGCTTTACAGCAACTCATGAACTTCCAAAAGTTCTCTGTTTTTCACCAACAGAACACCACCAACAGAGAACACCTTCTATATCTCTGAGTTCTACTTAGATCTTCCTTGGTGGGAAGGATCCAACAATTGAAAGAATTGGGAAAAGATAGAAAGAGAGAGAATTCTGTCAAAAAATAATTGATCGATCAATTAATTTCTTCTCACCAGGAGAAGAAAAAAATCTAGAGGGAAAATTTCCGCTACTCCCTATCGATGAGGAGTTGGAGGGAAGTGGGGAACGTGCCACACGTTTCCCTTTATTTATTATATTATAAAACTAAATTAATTAATCAAATCATATTTAATTAATTATAAATTAAATATCATATATTTAATTTAGATTAAATCACATTTAATCAATTTTTCCTCTAACCTATAGTTTTAATGCACATTAAATTTTAACCTATAGTTTTCAAATATGAATCACATTCACATTTGAATTTAATATTTGAACTCTTTCAAATATTTAATTCTCTCATATAATTTAATATGAATCATATTCACATTAAATTTATAATATATAGTTCCAAAACTATATATTATATCGTATCTATATACATTAAATTTATTCCCTAATGAATTTGAACATTTCAAATTCAAACGATCTAAGAACCCTTTACGAGCTAGAAGGTGGACCTAATGGACCTCTGCATCGAAGCTCCAACGATACGAGATTGCTCGGTTAATCTCATTAACCTCCTAATCAACATTCGTTAATCTGCGGAACACTCCACTAAAGTCCCGCACCGCACTCTTCTCACTGCGCAGATATATATTTACGTGTCCACGGATATTGACCAATAACAACAAGTCAATCCTTCACGAATGTTCGTAACACTAGCTGGGTCAAATTACCGTTTTACCCCTAGGTTACATCTTGTGCCTTAAGTACCGCTGCTCCTCTCTAATGAACAATTTGTTTGTGGTCCTACCAACAATCGTAGTCTCTCTCTCGCCAATGAGAGGGTTGGGTCCTTTGTTCAAGTCCCGGAGACACCACTTAAGGGAACATTCCTCTACTTGCCCTAATAGGTAGGAAGGAGTGAATTCCATCTTGCTAAGTTAAGTTCCCAGCCGCTCACTCGGTCTTGTCCCCAAGAAGGTAGGCATATTGAGTCGGCGAATCTGGCCACTCTCACCCATACTAGTCAAAGGACAATCTCTCACGAACAGGAGTTCGTAACCTGCTTAGGATTGAGATCAAGTTTCCTAGGTCATCCTAGTGAAATAGAAACCTAACTAGTCAACGGAGTTACAGCTAGAGGTTACTATTTCGTGGTCCGGTCTTATGTAATCTCATTACATAGGATATCCCCACTCACATGTCATCTACACGAACACGTTAGGATCATAGTGTTTGTATCAAATACAAAGTGGGCCACATCCATAGTCTTACCAGGGTAAGGTACCCAAACCTTATCCCCTAACTATAGACCCTTTAGGTTGTATCTCGAACCGAGATCCTTTATATGTACACTACATTCAATTAAAGATTCATATAACAACCTTGAATGTTTAGTTTATTGGATTTAGGGTTTAAATGAAAGCAAACTCGTAGATAACGAACAATAACTCTTTATTGAAATAATAACATTTTATTACATTAATTAGAACATAAATACAAACTACGAGTTTTAGGGCACAAACCCCAACAATTCTCACCAAACAAATAATGCCTCCAGATCTTCAATGCTAAAACAACTGCTGCTAGCTCAAGATCATGGGTAGGGTAATTACATTCGTGCTTTTTCAATTGCCTTGACGCATAAGCTATTACTTTTCTTTCTTGCATGAGCACACACTCTAATCCCTTCCTCGAAGCATCACAGTAAATCACATATTCTTTTCCCATTACAGAAAGTGTTAGAATAGGTGTTGTAACTAATCTCTTCTTCAGCTCCTGAAAACTCTGTTCACACTTATCTGACCATTCAAACTTAGCATTCTTCCTTGTCAAAGCTGTTAAGGGTAACACTAATCGTGAGAAATCCTCAACAAATCGTCTATAGTATCCTGCCAAGCCTAGGAAACTACGTACCTCTGTCGCACTAGTTGGTCTCTCCCAGTTGACCACAACTTTCACTTTTTGTGGATCCACACTAACTCCATTTGCTGAGACAACATGCCCCAAAAACACTACCTGATTCAACCAAAACTCACATTTCGTGAATTTAGCGTACAACTGTTTATTACGTAGTGTTTGCAGAATAATCCTTAAATATTCCTCATGGGTTTCCCTTTCAACCGAATAGACTAATATGTCATCAATGAATACTATCACAAACTGATCCAAATACTGATGGAAAATTCTATTCATGAGGTCCATGAAAACTGCTGGTGCATTTGTTAAACCGAATGGCATTACTAAAAGCTCATAATGTTCGTACCTTGTTCTGAATGTTGTCTTAGGAATATCTGTTTCCCTTACCTTTAACTGATGGTATCTTGATCTTAAATCAATCTTAGAAAACACTGACGCTCCTCGTAACTGGTCAAACAAATCATCTATACGGGGTAAATGATACTTGTTGCGTATCGTGAATTTGTTTAACTGTCTATAATCAATGCATAATCTAAGGGTACCATCTTTCTTCTTCACAAATAACACTAGAGCTCCCCAAGGCGATACATTAGGTCTGATGTATCCCTTATCAACTAGTTCTTGTAACTTCATATTCAGCTCTCTGAGCTCGCTTGGAGCCGTTCTTTACGGCGCTTGCGAAATAGGTGTTGTTCCTGGTAACAATTCAATAGTGAACTCAACTTCTCTATCAGGTGGCAACCCTGACAGATCTGCAGGAAAAACATCAAGAAATTCGTTCACAACAAGAACATTTTCTGGTTTTAGCTTTTCCTCCTACACCTCTATACATGTGCAAGAAACGTCGTGCAACCTTTCCTCAACAACTTCTCAGCTTTTAATGCTGAAATCAAACTCGTAGGAATAATCTTCCTTTCACCTCTGAAAACTACTTCAACCAACCCTGGTTTCCTAAAAACAACTTTCTTTTTATGGCAATCCATAGAAGCATAATGAGTAAATAAGAAATCCATCCCTAAGATTGCATCTAACACCTGCAACTCTAGTGGAAGAAGATCCACCAACATATTGAGACCTTCTACCAAGACCTCACAATTTCACAACACTGCCTCGACTAATAAAGCATCACCAAATAGCGTGTATATAACTAACCTCTCAAAGAAAGGCTCTAGCTTCCTATTCAGTTTAGTTAGGAACATACTAGAAACAAAGGAATGCGTAGCACCTGGATCTATCAAAACACGTGCAGGTACATTACAAATAGAAATCGTACCAGTAATCACATCTGGTGCATCCTCCGCTTCTTACTGAGTCATAGCGTAGACTTTTTCCTGTTGCCTAGGTCTCCCTACAACTCCCTTCTGTCTAGCACCGTTGGTGCTCTCTCTCTCGCAGCCTACCGGAACTCTCGGTGATCCCATCGCCCGGGACCCAACTCCTGGGTCCCTCCGTGAGAGTCGTTTCTGCCGTGGGACAATCCTCTTGAAATGCCCCGTCAGTCCCACACTGGTAACACACATCAACACCAACAAGACAGTGACCTCGATGATTCTTGCCACAATTTGCACATGGAGTTCTCCTTGCTACATTGGCAACAGACTCTTGCACTGTCTGCAGTCTTGCTGCGGATCTAGCAGACTCACTAGGTGCTCTTTGACTCTACCTCTGATAGGCACCACCCACGTTCATCTGCCTTGATACCTGACCACCAACTCGATTCTTAAAGTTCTGACGACTTGAAACATTCACTCCGGGTGTGAATCTTCGCTGTTCACGACCCTGAAAACTGCTCGTTGTTGAAGGCCCACGAGTAGGCTCCACTACTAATTGCGCCTCTGTTATACTCTGCTCAACATGTAGGACAATCTCTACCAGCTGAGAAAAGTTAGTCCACTTAGGAATGGCTGTGACTGGGGTACGTATCTCAGGTCGTAATCCCATTTCAAATCTTCGACACCTGTCACTCTCAGATGCTACAATCACATCAGCATACCGTGACAGCTCGGTATACCTTCTCTCGTACTCAGCCACTGAAAGTGACCCTTGCTTCAGTTCTAAAAATTCTCCCTCTTTGTCTCGCGGTACATGCTAGGATAATACTTATCCTCGAATATGCTTCTGAAAGTTTTCCAATCTAGAGTGCGTGCATCACTGCGCCTAGCTAGTATTGACTTCCACCATCCCTCTGCCTCCTTCTCTAGCAAGAATGTGGCTAACTTGATTTTCCGTTCCTCAGGGCAACTCATCACATCAAAACATTTCTCAAGCTTATTCAACCAAACCTCGGCATCAGCAGGATCTATGGAACCCTCAAACACTATGGTTCCTAATTTCTTCAGACGTTCTATTCCATACGTCTTCTCTAGATCACTTGGCCTTGCTCTCTCTGGCCTGCCTACCTCCTGTGAGGAACTAGCATGGTGCTCATCTCTGGCCTCAGTCTGGATTCTCGGGGCACTAGATCCCCTCTCAGATTGGCCTTGGGTAGGATCCTGTGTCCTGCCCCGATCCTGCCTGCGTCGTCTGCTAGTACGTGGTGGCATGACTCCTATAACATATCAACACATTAGACATACTTTGGATACTTAACTCAAATACACAATATACTAAGCTTCTATTCACATTTTAGCCCAAACTGGACTTAATCTTATTCTTACTTGGACCATACTCTACTAGTTCTTTCTGAACAACTCAATAACTTACTATTATTCCTGAGTTTCTTCTTAGAGCTAACTTGCTCTGTCTCATTTCCCATGGAGCTAACTGCTATGATACCAAGTTGTCACACCCCCTCCCGCACTACCTGCTAACTTAGCCCGGAAGACGGCATGAAGCCAACAAACATTGTTTACCTCTTCTTGTGGAGCTCGAAATGATCAAAACATCAGAACATGGTTGAATTGATCATAGAATTGCCATGGAAATTGAGTGGCCCCTTTCTCATTTCTTCTTCAACCTCAAAACCAAAACCCCATTTCCTGCTTCTTCCTTCAGTTCTGTCCCACGAAGCCCTCAGCTTTCTTTTGTTAAAATGAGAAGGAAATGGAAAGAAATTGGTTTATTTAAAAGAATAGACGGTGGAATAAGTTCTTTGTCTTTTCTCCTTTTTACTTTTTTTTCCTTTTGTCTTTTTCTTTATTTCTTTCCTTTATCTCTTTCTTTCTTTTCTTTTCTTTTCTTTTCTTTTTAAAACAAAACCAAATTTTTAAACATTCATTTCTTCTTTTCTTTTGTTGTTTTTTTAAGAAAAATTTCAAAGAGAGATCTCGGGTTTACAATTTTGGTCATAGTTTGGACGACATCTAGTGAGAGGAAAAAATAAAGAAATAAATGTCGTACTAAATTTGTAGCAGATGAAGATTTTATTATTATTTTTTTTTTTACAGTTTAAATTAGTCTATTTGTTGTGGTCAGTTAAGAAGGTTCTCATGATTGAGAATTGGATAAATGAAGAAACAATGAGAGTATATATACGAAAAGATGAGGGTATAATATTTAAAGTTCTAATATTTAAGAAGATAGTAGAAATGAGAGAAGTTTTAGAGATTGAAAAATGGGAGAAGAGAATAATAAAAAGGTATTGAAAAAGAAAGGAAAAAAAAAGGAAAAATAGAGAATTATTATGATCATAAGGAGATTTTTCGTCTATATACTAATGATTTCTACCCAATTATTAATAATAAGAGCATTTTTTTAAAGTTTAATGGTATTAATAAAATTTTTGAAAGTTTATGGGGTATTTTTAAAACAAAGTACTAACGATTTCCATCTAAAACTAACAATAAAGATATTTTTCAAGTTTTTTTTAAAAGTAAAAGGGTATTAATGAAACTTTTAAAAAATCAAGAGTATTTTTGAAACAAAGTACATAGTTCATAAGTATTTTCTATAATTTAGCCCCAACCCCCTTTTTCTAAGAAAAAACATTGAGTAGCAATAAGTATTTTTTTTTTTGTCACTGGACAGAAGACTATTTTTTAACACTAATTTTTTTAAAAGAATGTTAGATGCTTGTTTAGTTTTGACATATTCTTTCTACAATGCCCATAGTCGAAGTGCTTCGTTTCAGATCAATTCTTCGCTGCAATCAGTTCGATATTGCTTAGTACACTTCTTTGATTAGTATATTTGTGACTTCTTTGATTAGTATATTTGTGATTAGTTTTGAGCCTTTTGCAATTATTTCAATAGACTCAACTAAGATTAAAATACTATATTTGTATTTTCTTTTTCAAAAAAGATTGTTGGATAATCATTTAGTCCCCATTTGATAACAATTTGATTTTTTATATTTAGTTTTTTAAAATTAAGTCTATAAATGTTACACTCATTTGAGGATTTTCGTGTCTTGTTATCTAATTTTTACTATGGTTTCAAAAAACCAAGCCAAGTTTTGAAAATTAAACAAAGTAGTTTTTCAAAAACTTATTTTTGTTTTTTAAATTTGACTAGGAATTTAGATGTTTTCTTAAGAAAGATTAAACTCATAGTAGAGAAATGATGAGAAAATAAACACAATTTTCAAAAGCCAAAAATCAAACACCAAAAACTAAGAGGGTGTTTGGCTCCTTGAGTTGAGTTGAGTTGGGTTGAGTTTTAAACCCAACTTAGGGTTTGGTTCATTGATAAATTAACTCAACTCAACTCTGGCGACTTAGGATATTAACTCCACCGACTTGTACAGTAACCCTATTAACATATTTTATCATCGCTTCTCCAACAACAGACGACCACCACCAGCGATCGGTAACCACCTCCGGCGAACATCTCCAACGACCAACGACCATCTTCGATGACCGAAAACCTCCTCCGACAACCATCTCTGCCGATCGAAAACTAGCTCCAACGATCATTTTCGGCAATCGATGACCATCTCTGATGACCGACGATCGAAAACCTCCGACGACGACCATCTCCGGCGACTGGTGACCATCTCTAATAATCAAAAACCACCTCTAATGACCATTATTTCTGGCGATCAGTGACCATCTTCGCGCGATCAAAAACTACCTTCGATAACCATTTTTGAAGACCAATGACCATCTTCGACGATCAAAAATCACCTTTGACGACCATTTTCGGCGATCGGTGACCATCTCCAACGAGCAAATACCTCCTCTAGAACCAACAACCTTTTTTGGCAATCGATAACCACCTCTGATGACCTTCTCCAGCGACCAAAAACTACCTTCGACGATCATCTCTTGAAATTGGTGACCATCTCCAACAACCAAAAACTACCTTCGATGACTATCTTTGGCGATCGGTGGGCATCTTCAGTGATCGACAACCGTCTTCAGCATTAATAGACAACCACCTATTAATACTTAAAAAAGGTCATGATAACGTAACGATCATTGTATTTTACTTAAAAAAGGTCATGATAAGTTCCTCAGTTAGCCATCTTCAGCAATAAACAAACAATGTTCCCTTAAAGAAACATAACGGTCATTGTATTTTAAAACAAACGACCCTATTAGTACTTAAAAAAGGTGATGATAAGTTCCTCATTTGTAAGTTTCAAAGAAGTTCAATACATGTTTATACAATGAAACCTTAGATTTCTCTATTTTAATAAAGTTTAATTTGTGTTTAAAGAAAAAAATACAAGTACATTGTTTTTTTTCCATCATCAATTGCTATTTGTTGTTATAAAAAATACAACATTTGATTTCTATCAATTGAATTAAGTTCAATGTGTACTAAAATATGTGATTTCTATAAATTGAAAGAAGTTTAACATATATCAAAAAGAGGAAACAATACTACATTGTCTATATTTTGAAAAAAAATCAATTTCTAAATGAAAGAAAGAATGGTATTTAAAAAAAAGATTAATGTTGAAATGTAACGACCCTAAAATTCGAGACGAACCTACGTTATGGAGTTACTACTCCACCACACATCGCTACACCAAAAATTTAGTGACATAACGACATAGCAAGGAGAAAACCGAAATTTTTCCTAGAACCTAACAAGCAGAAAACACTTCAAAAAGTTTCAAACAATGCCCAACCCCCCACCAAACTACAATCAAGAATGGGTTGGGCTACAACCAGAGTTCCAAAGTACAATCTCTTAGACAAACGAACACGCAACAGAAAGACAACTCAACCAGAATGAAAATTTACAAACTAGGAAGTACAAGAGAAACTGAGGGTCGCGCGACCAAAACAAACACAGAAACTAAAACATGACAGTGCCAAGTGAGAACTCTAAGTAAAATAAAACAGAAAGGAAACAGGGTCCCACAGCCTCGTCGGGTCGTCGTCGTCATCAACTGCCTCAGGGTTTCTTACCTGCAACAAAAAACAACAAAGTAGACGAGTGAGTATAAAAATACTCAGTAAGCAACCCACTCACATCCAAACAAACCAACATGCAACCAAAACAAGACTCAACTTCTAAACTCACTCAACCTCAAATAACTTTCACACTTAGCACACTTCGCCCTTAGCCCTCCTGCGGTAATAACTCGAGCTCTACCTTCAGTCCTGGAACTTTGATTGATGATGCAATGGGAGAAACCAACTCTCACGCCACTACACACTGGCATAGAGCAGAGCAGGTACGTATCCTACACGCCCTATGGGGAATCGCCCCTAAGCCAACACGTGATAATGGAAAGCAACCACTCCTTGATGGGGACGTACCCCAGGCTCTCACAACGCAACACGCTAGCATAGTGCAGTGAGGTACGTAACCAACACGCCCTATGGGGAATCGCCCCTAAACTAGCACGAGATAATGGAATGCAACCACTCCCGGATCTCATCAGGGACGCACTCTAGTCTCACGAGCCTATCATATATCGTCAACCTAGAGGTTCCGACTCGCTCAGGCGTAACTCAGGGATTAGTAAGTGTTGGGTTTTGCGCTTCATAAGGTTACTTAGGGTTCTAACTAGACCTTCCTAAAATCCTCGACCCATTCTCAAGAGTCTCAAATTCAGCAAGGTACTCACTCTTAGCCATCACCTCGAACTACCCCAAATTCCACTTTCAGATCACTCTCAGATAGACGTCCGACTTAGCCTTACCCCAAGCCCATATAGGTTTGCTCAGCTCATTGCTTCACGTCGGTAAACACCTCCCTAACTAGTATTTCGACGTAGCCCAGCCCCGCCCCGCAGGACGCTCGTAAGTTATGTCTCACTCCGAATCTGTTGTCACACTCATAATGACTCACCTCGAAGCATTCTCGTCTTTGGTCTGTTTCCATGACTACCATGGCTCACCACAAGACATCATTGCCCCTGGTTTGCTGCCACACGCACTGTGATCCACCACGAGACATCATCAAAACACATACTCCATGCTAGTTTCTCGCCACACAAGGCTATAGGATGACATCACCTAAATAAGGAGTAAGGTAGGGACTACTAGCCTGGGAGTTCCATGCCACCATACTCTTGACCCGGTATTAAACCATAATCGAAGGTACATACTAACAGTCCTGCGAGCAATGCAAGCTGCATATCGATTATGATCCTCTACCACACGAGCGCAAACTCAATCACAGTCAGAACCAACCCCTTTAACATACACGACAACACAAGGTTTCACTCCACGAGCTATGCAAGCCAGCTCTCTCTCTTATGAGCTCGCTTACAGGATCAAATTGGCCACATACATTGACTCGAGGATCCATGAACAACCACTTCCTTAAAAAGGAAAACACAAGCTCACCTAAAACAATTCCAAAGAATGAACAGTCACTAGCTTGGCCTAGGGCTCACCTCTAGCTCCTAACAAGCTAGTTAAAGCGATCCAAACAACTTAAACACGAACCGAAGCTTAAGGCATTGCACCCAACGATCACATTTGGCCCAAACCTCAGTAACCAAAACATCAGTGTACAACCTCGAACCCTTTACAAGTACAGTCTCACGCTTAGGCAACCTTGAGCCCAACGCAGTAATCCTCCATTTGGTTTGGCCAACTACGCTTTGCCACACTCGCCCCACAAGGGATTACTCGTGGCTCACATCTTCCCACTACCAACCTCAAGGTGGAACCCGAGCATAGAACCACCTTTCAACTACTTCAGTCTCAGACCCACAACGTTCGCTCTCAGCTTATTACGATCAAAGGCTTTTAGTCTCACTCTTAACTTGAAGCCTTAAGCCCCTATTTCCATATTAACTACTTTCTTAGTCCATTCGTGGTACAGGCAATACCAACACAAACTCAAACTCAAACGTATGCATCACAACAAAGTTTTCGTGCATTAAACACAATTCACGAATTACAGCATTCAAACAAATCACAAAATAACTTTAAGGAGCTTAATCCAAATGACTACTTACCTCAATAACGAAGTCCGAAACTCTGATCCCGAGTCCCACACACTTGTTTAATGCGTTCGGACCCCTAAGCACAAACAAAGTCTTAAAGTCATGTTCCAATCATCGATAATTGGATTAACTTGACTTAAATAACAAACACAACAAACGAGGGCCAAAAACGGGATCTAGAAAATGAAAATGACCAACTGTACCTAATGTCGGCGGCGACGGCAGCAGAACCCAGCGAGCGGCAGTGGCGGCGGGATGCTCGTGACCCGATCTATTAAAAAACAAACTCCATTTTATGAGAACCGGACTAAAAACTAGTGAACCACTCGAACCAAAACACAAACGAAACTTTTCAAGAAGCTTACCGGCGAGGCTACGGTGACCGGTTTCGCTGGGGGCTTGGCGAAGAGGAGCGACGGTCAAAGGGAATCAAAGAACTGGATGTGAACCCGCGTCCGACGCTCGCTGGCCGGTCGGAAAACGCGAGGAATCACGTTGTTGCTGGTCATCGGCCTTCGTGGAAAGAAAGACGGCGGTCATTGCTCGCTGTATGGCTGGTCGGAGAAGGCGAACGAACTTTGGCGAGCTCGTCGATGGCCAGCAGCGGGGAGAGGCGAGTACTGGTTGGCGGCTGCGGTTGAAACACGAGGAAGGAGATGAAGAAGATGTGAGGGAGGCTAACTCTACTGTTTTTCGCTTTTTTTTTTTCCTTTTTTTTATTTACTTTTAAAACTTATTTAAACTTATTTCCTTCATTAAAATATATATATATATATATATATATTTCATTTTCCAATATTAATCTTCCCTTTCAAAACACAATTTCCTTTTTCTAAAACTTAGTTCCCTTTGTCAAATTTAAAAACCCTATTCTTTTCCTTATTCATTCCTCATAAAAAAATCTTATTTCCTTTCTCTTTATTCTTTTCTAGGAACTTCTTTACTTTTCTAATAAATGTTTCCTTAATTACTTCAAACTTATTACCAAAAATACCAAATAAGTCCAAATTAAATTCTGAAAATTACCTGGAAATTACTGGGTGTTACATGAAATATATTATTTTTTTTTGTAGTAGACATCTGAATTCAGTGTTGCAAATATGAAAAAAAAATGTTTCTAGATAAATTTTATTGGAAAAGAAAAATTGATATCAATCTCAATATCTATTACTTTTGCAAATACCCCTAACATAAATTTGACAAATGGTAATAAATATTGTAATTTAGTAGTTGATCTCATAATTGGGTTTTGAAATTGTAGACAAATGTGTTTGCAATTGATTTGTTGGGGGGGGGGGGAAGTAAGAAAAAAATTCACAAAAAATCAGACGTATTCAAGTTACAAAAAAGCGCACTGGATACCACGACATAATAACTCAACTCTGCACTCCAAACACAGACTTCCTGAACTCACTGACAAAACAACTTTGCACAACTCAACTCAACTCAACCCAACCCAACTCAACTCAACTCTGTGATCCAAACGTCCCCTAAAGTTCTATTTGATAACCATTTAGTTTTTAGTTTTTGAAATTTTGAAAAAATAAGTTTATAAACACTACTTCTACCTATGAGTTCCTTGTCTTGTTATCTACATTTTACATGTATTTTCAAGAACCAAGCTAAGTTTTGAAAACTAAAAAAAAAAATAGTTTTTGGAATTTGGAATTTGAGCCCATAAGCTAATTTCAATAAGTTGGCAACAAATTTAAAATGGTAAATTATATGTATTGCTATTCATAGGTAAAATAAGTGGTCTAATTAGAGCCCATAAACTTCCAATGAGTGGTGTAGCCTACTAAGTAGATATTGGCCTACTAATCCTAGGGGAAACCCTAGAATCAGTCAATAAATATCGGGTTATCGTCCTCAATATAATATGTTTCTTCAATCTCCTATTCCCCATCTAATAGAGAGAATTGCCCATCTAATCTAAGTTGCATAGTTGAGGATGATCCAAACATCACAACTTTTCTACAATAGAAAGTTTGACCATACGACTTTATGGATCAGGGTAAATCATCTAATCCATTTTTTTTCGCATACTCTCATGCATAGATTATAACAACCCTAGTTTTCAGACGGACTCAAGTTAGGGACGTTACTAGGCAACACCTTCTGCTCTGAAATTTCGACAGCATAACGACGCTACCAAGACAAAATAAAAAATTTGCTTAACTTGAATGAGCACGTAAACATTTCAAAAGGGGTCCCAAATGCCCAACCCCCTCCAAATTACAATGCCACAATGGGTTGGGTTCCACAAAGCCACATAACTTCAGAAGGAAACATAAACCAACAAGAATCCAAACGAAGCAAACACAACTTAATTAAGTTCTACAGGCATGTCAACCCCCAAAGGAGAAAAATCAAGCATTCAACAGCTCAAACAGGCTTAAACTCCTAACACTACACAAGTCCAAGCAACAAGGGAAAAATCAACCAAGAAATAAACTAAAGTCCTAAGCTAGAATAAATTCTCCACTCCATAACTGGGATCCAATAGCCTTGCCACGTCGCCATCATCGCCTTCCAGTTTACTGCTTACCTTTACCTGCAACCCAAAACATTAAAATAGACGGGTGAGTATAAGAATACTCAGTAAGTAGCCCACTCACGTCCAAGCTACTACTTCACAACAGAAACAACCAAAACAAGCATAAAAACCTAAGACTCTTCACACCACCAGGCACTCCACTACACAAACTCCTTCTCGAGTCCTACTGACGATCAGAGAAACTTAGGTGGCTAAAATGGAGCGCACCCCAACGCGAAAGAGCAAGGCTCTAACGCCCACAGAACTGCAAGAGGGCGCTCGACTCTGATACCACACAGCTCGCAAAAGGATGCTCGATCCTAATGTATTTATCCCGCAAATGAGTGTCCAACTCAAATACCAATCTTGCAAATGAGTGTCCGATCTAAATGTCAATCCTGCAAATGAGTGCTCGACTCAAATGTTAATCGTGCAAATGGGTGTTCGACCCAAATGCCACATAGAACCGCCAACCTAAAGGTCTGGACTCGCCTGAGGTGACTCAAAGATTCAGGGATACTAAGCTAGCGAACTTGGGCTCTCTCACGACACCAGAGGCTCCTCCTAAGCCCCTCTAGTTACTCTAATCAGTGTCTGGCCTAAGGGTTCTAACCGTCGTCTCCGTCTAACCAACTCTTCGCTTGGTCGATCCACCATGACCAACCAACCATACCAATCAAGTCTCACAACTCCAAAGAAGTCAGCTATGAGCTTCAGAACACCTCGTAAGACTTACCACCAGTCCACCCAATCCCAAGGCAATCTAACGAACCAACGACCACCTTGACCACAACCACAATAAGCTAGAAGTCCACACAAATGTGCACATCACATACATAACACAAACAACGTGTGTCCCACATACCAGAAGTTCAAAGAAAACCTATACATTCATTGTTCAAGAAGACCAGAAATCAAACCACCCTAAGCTTGACAACCATTCCACAACAAACAAGACAAAGTAGGTAGTACAACAAGCACGCACCAAACCCCATCACTGATGGGCCCAGTGTTAGAATAAATGGGTACTTACTTTTTTGTTGGAACGTCGCAATTAGCTAGCCCCTCCTAAAGTCGACCTCGATCCTCCAAAGAGTAGTCTTCTTGGCACATGTGTCGAGTTGTTTGCTTCGAAACCTTCCGACACCAATGACTCGCTGCCTTGAGCCATCACCCCAAAAATCTCCAATTCACAGTTCCACCCAAGCAAAACGCCTAACTGGATTCACATGTGCCTTAACGTTCAGAGGAATATGTTTATAGGTATCGATCACGACCTACTGTAGCCTCAAAGTGCCAACCATATGCAGACCACCAGCCTTGGAGATTAAGGAACTTACCTCGGTGCCGAGCAAAGCTTTTCTTGCCAACCAATCTTTTCCGGCATCTTAAATGTCTATGTTTATTCAGCTTAGAACAATCGTTCATACATTTAAGCAAGTAGAGAACTTCAACCCAAGTCCATCATAAGCCTTGGACACATGCCCCACCAAATCTCACTCATGATTCGTGAACTCCAAACACGAACCCCGAGCAACAATCCAATTAAGGTGCCCCTTACTAACTACAAGATCCCACCAATAGCCAACAAATTTAAATCCGTCAACAAGAGTAACTATTAGGTCGGACGATCTTTAACCTTTCATGAGAGTTCTTAGTCTAACTAAACACCACGTGTTCCAGGATGAACCCAAAAGTTGAAGCCCCAAATTCCATACAATTCACTTACTTGGACCCTTTTTTGTCAAAACCCCTACAGACACGATATGCTAGTAGATTCTCGTACTAAAGGCCTAAGGTCTTTCATGATCATGTAGCTCGTATGGATATTATTTCAGAATATAATGTCTTGGTTGAGTGGGAGTAATTTTACATATAGTTATGTTGTTATATAATTATTTTCTGCATAATAAAGATGGTGGTTTAATTTGAACTCACAAAACATATACAAAACATATGCATTTATACATGTAGATGTTTATTAGGTTGATCTATATAAAGTATAAATTAGGACAAATTGATAATAGATATGTGCAAATCACTTTGAATGTAATTTTCATGTTCCTCTTTCACACTTGATTTATGTCATCAAGTATATTTTGTGTGGTGATCATTAAAGGTTGAGTTACGTCTTTCACATGTAACAAAAACTGCTTTGGTCCTATACAAGATAAAAATTGTAATAAAAGGGAGTTTGTTTTTGGAATAGGATTTAGTTGCCCATTAAAGGTTCAATACATATAATTGCTTATAAGCTTGTAACCCAAGAGGGAGATTATTGAAATTAATTAAATGAATTCTTAAATGACCAACAAATTTAAAATGGTAAATTATATGTACAGGTATTCATGGGTTAAATAAGTGGTCTAATTAGAGTCCATAAACTTCTAATGAGTGGTATGCCATGTTGAGTAGATACCGACCCACTGATCCTAGAAATTATGGAAATCCCTAGAATCAGTCTATAAATATAGGTTTATAGTCTCCAATATACTATGTCTCTTTAGTCTCATATTCTCCGTCTAATAGAGAGATTTGTCCATCTGGTCTAAGTTACATGGTTAGAAAGATCCAAACCTTGCAGCTTCTAAAATAGAAGGTTTGACCATACGACCTTATGGATCAAGGTAAAAAATCTAATCCATTTTTTCGGCTTACTCCCATGAATAGATCATTTGTTAATAAAGTTTATAGAGTTTGTTTCCAACACTTCTACCTATGAGTTTTCTTGCTTTTATCTACATTTTACATGTATTTTAAAAAACCAAGCTAAGTTTTAAAAACTAAAAAAAGTAATTTGTTGAAATTTTATTTTTATTTTTGGAATTTGACTAAGAATTCAAAAGTTTCCTTAAAAAAGATGAAACTCATTATAGAGAAATGTGAGAAAAAAAATTTAATTTTCAAAAACAAAAAATGAAATGGATATTAAATAAGCCTAAATAGTTATCAAACGAGACCTTAGTATTTGTAATTTATTATACTTTTTAAAACAATTACCCTCTCAAATTTCCTTATACTTTTACCTATTTCATTTTGGACTCGTATATTTTCATAAACGCTTCAATTTATTCTATCACTAAGGCTAGTTATTCGCTAAAGTAAATGAAAGTTGATTGAAGATCTTATATAGATGCTAATGTATAATGACTTTTCTGTCTCTCGTATGCAATATGCACACATAACATATTAATAGTGCACGCCGAAATGTCAATCTGAGTATAATTCAGTAAATATAATAACAATTACGTACCATTCAATTGTCAATGATTCGATTCACCACACTACCATTGTTGAACTAATATATACATTTATATGTTGTGCGTCAAAATTTCTATGCAATGTCAAGCTTTTCATTGCAGTTTATTTCGATAATTAACTTAGACTAAATTATTAGAAAAATGAATAATTAACTTAAGACTAAATTATTAGACAGATCTAAAGATGAGAAAAATGAATGCAAATTATTAGAAACAGTAATAATTGCATATGAATTTGAGGGATTATACAAAGCAAATGAAATGACAATTGACAAAGCATTGAATATTGTACTAGTAATTAATAAATATATAGGTAGGAAGGTAGGGGTAAAAACGTAATTAAAGCACATTACCAACACCACATATTTTCAAACAGAGGAAAAATATAGACAATAATATATTTAGTCCAAACATTCATTCAAAGAAAAACAAAACAAGCAAAAAAAAAAAAATATACTATGTTATTAAAGTTCTATGTTTTTTTTAAATGAAATTCAAATAACCCATCCTTGTATGAAGTTTGTCTCACATGCCATGCTCTTTTGAACAGATGGCCCCTCTTCTGAGAAATAATTCTGGTACCTGTTTGTCCAAAATAATTATTATCCATAATTAATAACAACCACAAAATAATCCTAAGTTTAAGATATAATATTGTTTACTTTATATAGCTTGAATTTGAACATATACAGAGCTACATGATTTTAAAATATGTCTCTTATATTCTACACTCTTACGAATTACAAATCCTCAAATGAATGCATGCTATTGAAACAAAGATTTTGCAACTCATTTTTCGATACAAATTAGATATAAAATACAAAATTTTCAACTTCGAGCCAGGCGTTCAAGCTTTTTAAGATTACGAGCTCAACGAAGAGGGATTTAGAGATACCCGATTTGTAAGATGGGTTCGTGTTGGCATTCGATAGGGCTAGCTTGTGAAGGATGCAATGGGAAGGGGTTGCCATGTTCAGCAGCAGCAGAGCTAGAGCTCCAAAAACTTTGGATGACTTTGAGATTTTGTCCCTCTGCCTCTAGCTATAAATATCACTCAAACGCATATGTAAAAATATTATATATACAATAATATGTCTTTTCTATAAAAGAAATAATAATAATAATAATAATAGGTCAACCTTGAGCTTAAGCTCTCTGTTGAGATCTCCAAGTTGACGCTCCTGCCATTACAATATCAATGTAATAACATTGCTAATTAAATGAAGCAATAAATATATAAAAATATTTCTCTTTATATATATATTTTAGATTTACAAATGTCACTAACATGCCTATAGTAATATCTTCAGTTTGTCTAAATCTAAAAACGTACATATTGGCTAGTTTTTACATTAAATATATTGTGTACATTTACTCAATAGTATAGAAGTTTGTCGATTCAAATATAATTCAATAAAAAAATGTTCCAATGTTAGATTTTTGGAAGTTTAAAATAATTAATAGAATCACATATTTAAAACTTGACATGTATTTAATATTATATTCAAAATAAAGCATCCACACTTTTTTAAGTTAAAATTACGTACGATTTCAGAAACAGTTGGCCAACTTTAATTTGATAAGTGAACTAATAATAATAATAATAATAATAACAACAAACAATAAATTAATAGTAATTTGATAAGTTCTATGTTAGATGTTTTGTTGCACAAAACCCAATAAATGAAAGTTTTTAACGTTAATTTGCTTTACCTTTCTGCGTAGATCTTCCATCTGTTCAATCATGATCTGAGTCTGCAGGGAATAACAAAATTAAAAGTCTAAAAATAAGGATTTTTTTTTTTCATTTAAAACATTAAAAAAAAAAATTAAATCCCCATAAATTTTTACATTCATTTCTTTTGAATATCTAAATTTTTAGATACTGTGTTTAGTCATCAAATTTTACGTAAAAAGTTATTTAATGGAAATCTGTCATAGATCAACATATTTTTATGCATTCATTTGATACTGAGATAACTACCTTGTCTAGTATCTAAAATTAAATGTCACCTCTTAGGTTTGGGAATAATATCAACTTCAATTAAATCATTAATAAAAATTTAGTGTAAATTATTTTTATGTAAACTTTAGGAAAGTCGAGAAAATTTAAATAGAATATTTAAAAATTTAAATTTCGTTTGATAATGATTTCATTTTTAGCTTTTAATTTTTAAAAATTATGTTTGT
Source organism: Trichosanthes cucumerina (assembly GCA_036507285.1). Lineage (NCBI taxonomy): Eukaryota > Viridiplantae > Streptophyta > Magnoliopsida > Cucurbitales > Cucurbitaceae > Trichosanthes > Trichosanthes cucumerina. The sequence continues at coordinate 70,795,149 of CM071840.1, read as the reverse complement.
TTTCTTACGATAATAAATTTATTTATTATGATTTTCACCTTTCTTAAAAAATATTTGAATTCTTGGTTAAATTCTAAAAACAAAAACAAGTTTTTGAAAACCTACTTTTTGAAATTTTCAAAATTTGACTTAGATTTTGAAAATATTATTTTTAGATAAAATAGATAACAAAATAAAGAAATTCAGGGATGTGGAAATAGTATTTATAAATTTAGTTTTCAAAAACTAAAAATAAAAAGTAAGGCTATTTGATAACCATTTTGATTTATTTTTAGTTTTTTATTTTTAAAATTTAGCCATACTTCCTTTCAATTTCTATCATATGTTTTTCACTATCATTATTATTATTCTGGTAAGACATAACACATTTGAATTCTTAATCAAAATTTCAAAAACAAAAAGAAGTTTTTAAAAATTATTTTTTTTTAGTTTTTAATTTTGACTTGGATTTTTAAACGTTTCCAAAGAGTGATTAAGGAAACAAAGAGACACAGAGACCAAAGTTGTGTGTATAAAGCTAAAAATTTGAAAATAGAGAAAACAAAATGGTTTTCAAACAAACCTAAATGGATAATTAAAGTCACATTTGATAACCATTTGGTTTTTAATTTTTAATTTTTTAAAATTAAGTTAATGTTCTCTCAATTTCTCTACAATAATTTTTATTTCCCTTCAAAAGGTATTTAGATTTTAGCCAAATTTTAAAAACAAAAAATAAGTTTTGAAAACTACTTTTTTTTAATTTTTAAAACATGGCTTGGTTAAAACATAGATAAGTAGTTAACAAAAGAAGTAAATCCAGAGGTGAGAATAGTATTCATTAGACTTAATTTTCAAAAATCAGAACCCAAAACCAAATAGTTATCCGACGAGATCACAAACAAGATCTTACTAATCAAATAAAAAAATATAGAAATATATGTCCCATTTGATAATCATTTGATTTTTTGTTTTTAGTTTTCGAAAATTAAGTCTATAAACACTCCTTCCATCTTTGGCTTCTCTTATTTTATTATCTACTTTTACCTATATTTTAGAAAACAAAATCAAGTTTTGAAAACTAAAAAAAATTAAAAAAATAGTTTTCAAAAATTTATTTTTATTTTTGGAGTTTGACTACAAACTCATATTCTCTTCAAGAGAGACGACCCCTATTGTAGAGAAACTGAGAGAAAACGAGTTTCACTCTCAAAAATCAAAAACCAAATGGATATCAACCCACCCAATAAAAACCAAAATATTTTATTATTTTTTTTTTTAAGAGAGAGAGAAGTTTGTAAGAAAGTGAATAGTAATACCTTCCTTTGTCTAGCTTGAGCAAGGGCTGCTTCAAGTTGCTTTTCAAGATTTTGGAGCTCCTTTACACTCAATGGTCCAAGATCTTCCCCAAGCAAATGCCTATATCATCCAAATTTTATTATTATAAGTTTATCAAAATAATATAATCCAAACCAAACCTTAATCAAATAATAATAATTATTATATACATAAGAGAGTTTTGAGATGGTTTAACCTATGAGTCCGACAAAGAGATTCATATTTTGCTTTCAGTTTTGTGATTTCCTGGAACCAATTCTGCACATTTGTTGTGATTAAACACACCATTAGTAAAAATAATACCATCACTACGCTTTCTTTTTTAAATCAACTTAACTGAACTTCATTAATTATTATCTATACGCCAATTTGAACTTAACTCAATTAATAACACAGGATTTTAAATTCCTCACTCCCACGTTGTAGATTTTAAAAAAATCCATTATCGACACATCTTCGAAACTGTTATATAAGAATGCTGAAATAGTAGACAAGAATAATGCTTTGATTTAACCTTGCTTAGAGAAAAAAAAAATGGTCCAAAGTAAATAAAATGTGCTTCCATATTCGGATAAAGAGGAGAGATGTAATTCAAGAATATGTATAAATTGTAGACATTATGGCATTTGAGGGTAGTCGGATAACGACCATAGAATCTGTAATTCAAATCTCTACCATCTCTATTGTACTAAAAAAACATATCATTAGAGTTAGAATAATGCTTCTAACCATTATAATAAGTTTTTTTAAATAAAAAAGAAATTGTAGTAAGTATTTCCTTCCTCTGATTGCGAGTTTTTTATTATTTTTATAAAAATTAACGTCCCGTTTGATAATCATTTTGTTTTTTGTTTTTACTTTTTGAAAGTTAAGCTTATTTTCACCCAATTTCTCTATGATAAACATCATCTCCCTTAAGTAAGCATTTGAACTTTTAAGTCAAATTCTAAAAATCAAGTCAAGTTTTTAAAAGCTACTTTTTTTAGTTTTCACAATTTGGTTTGGTTTTTGAAAACATAGGTACAAAGTAGATAAGAAAACATATAAACTCATTGGTAGAAATAGTATTTTTAAGTTTAAATTTCAAAAACTAAAAATCAAAAACAAAATAATTATGAAACGGGAACTAACATGCTTGTTTTTGTTATCTAATTTTCAAATTCATTTTTGAAGTCTCGGTTAAATTTTAACAACAGTAGAAGATAACTACTTTTTATGGTTTTCAACATCTTATTAAATTTTTTAAAAAAAAATCTTTCGAAGTAGAGTCCATATTTCAAAAATGATTAATTAGCTAAAAAAAAATAAAGAAATATTAATAAAAAATTAAATATAATTTTCTTCCCAACTTTGTTGCTTTGATTAAGTAGAGCTTTCGGTTTCGTTTCTTTAAATGAAAACAAACAAAAATCAAAACTTATCAACTCAGAATTTCTATGTTTTGCAATCAACCTTTTTGAAACATCCAGAACATTTTAGGCAAAGTTTAAAAAAAAACATGAAAAAGAAAAAGTAATTTTAAAAATACATTCATGTTCTGAAAAAAATTTAGTGAATGCAAAACCAAAGAAATTGTGTATAAATACACTAACAAATTTTTTTTCTTAATCCTCTAATCTCCACTCCCACAAATACATTTAAATCCAAATTAACCCCAAAAAAAACAGAAAACACACAACTAAAAGAGATCTGATTAAGAACAAGAAGTGAAGTAAAAATACAAAATAGTGTTTTAAGAAAAAAGAAGAACCTGGGTTTGTCGTTCAGTGTAATTGTCTTGAGGAGAGAAGCAACAACGTTGGTAGCGTTCCAATGTTCTGGTCATTCTACAAACATGTCAATCAAAAAACAAGTCGACTGTTAGATCAGAGAGAAATAGAAATAGAAAGAGAGAGAAAGAGGGGTTTTAAATTTACCAAGGGATTTAAGGATGAAAAGGAAAAGAGACAAAAAGATTGAGGAGGAAGAAGAAAAACCCTAGTTTAATTTTGATACACAAAGGTCAAAATGATGCAAATAAGGAACAGAATGTGTCTGTCTGTCTGTGGTTTGAGAAGAAATTAACAAACAACCTAGGCAACAAAAACCCTTTTTCCCGAAGAAGAAGCTAAAATGTGGATCTAATAATAATGTTGAAATTGAAATTGAAGAAGAAAAGAAATTAAAATGGTGGGTTTGTGTCAGATCTGAGAGTTTAGTAATAAAAAAAAAATACCCAGCACTGCCAAATTCGTAGAGCTTGCCGCGACTGGAGAAGATGATCAAAGCGACTTCAGCATCGCAAAGAACAGAGAGTTCATAAGCTTTTTTGAGGAGTCCATTTCTGCGTTTTGAGAAAGTGACTTGCCGGTTGATTTTGTTCTCTATTCGCTTCAGTTCAACTCTTCCTCTTCCCATTTTCAAACCAACTCAATCTGATCTTTCTTTTTTGAAGTTTTGGGGAAGTGGGACTTAACACACAGTTTTGGAATAATGGAACAAGGAAACAAAAGGATGTATATGTATCTTCTTTTACAATAAAATGGAAACCCTCCTCTCCCCAAATTCTTTCTTTCTTCTTTCCTTATTCTTTTTTTTTTTTTTTTTTTTTTTTTTTTTACTTTGGTAACCTAATTTCTCTCTCTCTCTCTCTCTCTCTCTCTCTCTCTTCTCTTGTTTCTGTTTTTCAGAGAAAAAAAAAGTGTGTAGGGTACCAAATAGGAGTTAGGATGGACTTGCCCTTTAAGTGGAGGGTATATAGGGTTAAAACTTAAAACAAACCCTGCATTTTTTTTTATTATTATTACTTATGTGTTAACTCAAACACCATTAAGTTCTTGTTTAAAATGTAGAGTTGTTTAGTCTTGGGTTATAATAATTTGTGTTTGAGATATAGAGTATTCTACATGTTATTATAATTTGTCCTCTAAATAACCCTTTAAATTTATTGTCTAATAAGAGCCCTTTAAAATTTTAATTTTGTATCTCATAAGATCCTAATGTATTCAATATCTCCTTACAAGTTAACGAAAAATTTTAATTTTGTATCAAATAGGTTTGTGAATTTAAAGAAAAATGTTGAATAGGTTTAAGACCTATTAGCCATAGAATTGAAACTCAGGGATTTATTAGACACAAAATTGAAAGTTTAAGAGTTTATTAAACACTTTTCAAGTTAACTTAGACACAAAATTAAAATTAATTCTTGAAAGTTTAGTTTATTTTTTTTTCAAAACAATAATAGTTAGTCATAGATAAGGCTTCGTTTGATAACCATTTAGTTTTTTATTTTTTATTTTTAAAAATTAAACCTAAAAATACTACTCCTACCAATGAGTTTCTATGTTTTTCTTATCTACTTTATACCTATGTTTTTAAAAACCAAGCCAAGTTTTGAAATCTAAAAAAAAATAATAATAGTTTTCAAAAACTTGTTTTTGTTTTTTAAAATTTGGCTAGAAACTTAAATGATATCTCAAGAAAGATGAAAATCATTATAGAGAAGATTAAAGAAATTGTGAAAAAACAAGCATAATTTTTTTAAAAATAAAATCAAATAGTTATCAAACAGGACCTAAAAGATTTGTATGTGTGTTTTGTGTACGTGTTAGTTCAATAGTTGTAGGGTGATAGTGATCAAACTGTTAACCTTTAAAATGATAATTGGTATCTTATCCATGATGTTGAATTGAAGAAAAAAAAAGTATTTAGAAATAAACTCATGTGGAAGAATTTGTGGATAAAATGTGGGTGAGATCTTTCTTGAATGTTTATGTTTTGAGTTTGGAGTTTGGAGTTTCAGAATCTAGGAGGTGGTTTGATTTTCATTTTTTGTTTGTTGTCTTTAAAAAAACTTAAGCTTGTTTGTTTGTTTTTAAGAATAGAACTATTATTTTGTTTTTCTTGAAAAAAAGACCTTCGATGACAGTTTTTATTTTTCAAAATATAGTTGTTAGTCAATAAATTTTCTTATTTGTTTTTCATTTTTATGTACACGTTTTAAAACTTTAAAACAAAGTTTTCAAAGGTTTTTTTAATAAATAAATATTTTTAGGAGTAGATTAATAACAAGGAGAATGGATTTTGCAATAACAACATATTTTTTTCTATGATAAAAAAATGATATGTCAGGGTAATATCAAGGGGTATACAAATAATTCGGTAACCCGAGCAACCCGGACTATCCAACCCAACCTAAGGGTTATGTTGGGTTAGGTTTTTTTCGGTTTGGGTTGGGTTATAATTTTGGAGAACTGAAATTTCAGGTTGGTTCTTGGGTTGACCCGACCTAACCCAACCCAAAATTTATATTTTTTATTTTATATATACTTATAAATAAAATTATTTATCAATTTTTAACAAATACTAAGATGCTATGAAGTTTGATAATGGAATTTTATGTGATTTTTAGTTATAAATTCAAGAAAAAAATTATTAAAAAATAACAAAATCAACTGAACGACCCAACCCAACCCGAAAATATTGAGTTAAGTTGGGTTGCAACCCTTAATCAGGTAATTTGGGTTGCCGACCAACCCGAATTTTTAGGTTGGTTCCAAAAAAACCCTTCAACTCAACCCAACCCAACCCGTGTACACTCCTAGATAATATATTTAACATTAGTAGAATATTTGTGATATATATTCTTATCAATTATTCAAAAACGACATTTCAATAATATGCTTCATAATGATATATCAGTTATTAATTAGATATATTATTAGTGATGTTAAAATAGTATTACACTAATTTACTCTATCATGTAAATGTATATTGGTGATAGAGACTTCATCAATACTAAAAAATGGTAGATCTTTCTATAAAAAAATAGTGATATACAAAGGAAAATCTTCCATATTTGTAAATTATTTTTTCCTATAACAAATTTGTTAGTATGACAACATGTTTTGTGACCTATTATAATTTCTCACAAAAATATTGTTACCAAAGTGACAATGTTTAAAAAAATGAAACAAAAGTAAAACATTCTTAATGTTGGTGGCTTCAAAAAAATTATCTCTTCACTTTTATACTTGTTGATATTTGAAAAAAAATATTAGCAAAAAAATGGTCAATTGATTTTTTTTTAATTCAACCATAGGTAAGAGAAGATTCATCTTAGTCGAATGTACATATTTTTACATATTTTTTTACTAGTTGAACTATGCTTGTGTTAGTTTATAAAAAATTTTTAAAAAAATAAAACTTAAATAAAATTGTTATTAAAATTATACTTTTCGTGTGAGTCTGAATTTGTCAAAACATTGTCTTCGACAATTTCATTTGGATTTAGACCGACAATAATGTCTTTCTTTAACTCTAACGATGCTTTTTAATGAAACTTTATTATTTTGTTGCTACGATAAGTCATCTCCACTTCTCCAAAAAAAAAAAAAAAAGTTCATTTCCAATTATTTAATCAGGAAAATGAATTTTTTAGCAATAAAAAAATTATGATAAACTGATGTTATCTCAAATAAATTAGGTTAACATATTTTGTGGCTAATTTGGATTTTATCTCTATTTAATACCTAAAATTTAAACATTTTCACCTAATTTTCAACATTATAAAATTTTATTTAATGAGACCACCATATCATGGTTGCCTCTTAATAATTGTCGAATGTTGATCAAGAAATATATTTGTCTCTAATAACTATTAGATACAAAAGTGAAGAACTTCTATCTCCTACATTTAATAGTGCAAAATGGATGAGTCATACTCACGGCTAAAAATGCTAAAAATGCTCTTGAATCTGCTTTTAAATGTTTTTTTTTCAACAAATTTGGGAACGAAGTTTCGAACTATGACTTTTTCGTCATAAGTCCATACTTGATTGAGTTATATTCTTGTTAACAGCTTTTAAATATTTTTTTTAGTTAAAAAAATTGTCTAAAAAATTCAAATGTGTTTTTAAAAACGGTTCAAAGAAAATGTATTTTTGAAGCAGCATACAAAACAAATAATTTTTTTATTAGTAACAAAAATAAACATATGATGAACTGGAACCTGCTAAAGGCATAAGATTTCAAGTGATTTTGAATTAAATTTTGTATAATATCAAAGAGGGTCAAAATAAAAAAGAAATCAATATTTTATAGTTTTAAAAATTATGAAAACTTCTATTTGCAAATGTGATTTGTTAAATAGATTAACCAATGAAATTAATATTCTTTAACGACATACTTTAAACTTTAATTTGTTATATTAGGGGGAAAAAATCTCAAAATCAATTACAACCATCGGAAAATTGGGAGAAAAAAAGTAAGAAAAAGCTTCTAAAAGTATTATTCTCAGACTTTCTGACCTCAAAAATTAATGTAAAATGATCAGAAATATAAAGTTTTTTTTTTTTTTTTTTTTTTTGAAAAGAAATATAAAGTTTTCTCTAAGATTAATATTTTTGGAAAACTATGTACAAGTACAAGATGGCTAGAAATGGGTGTGTTTGGTATGCACATTAATGAATAAAGTAATAAATGAAGTTACAAAAAACTCATCATTATGAATTCAGAGGGAAAAAAAGTCTTTTATCAAAAAAAAAAAGAAAAAAAAAAGTACTCTATAATTCTTATTGAATCACTTAATTTAATTTCTTAATATTAATTATTTATTATCTACCAAAAATTACTAGCTTTAAACTTTTTAAAATGTTCCATCAATTTCTTTTTAAAAAAATGTAATAAATATTGAAAAATAATATATTATTAATGAATTAACTTTAGGTTAAATACTATTTTCAATATATATATATATATATATATTTATATCCTTTAATCAATTAACACTTGTTAGATATCTTTCAAGCTAGGGAGAAATAACTCAGTGGGCATTATCAGCTGTACACCAAAATAATATTAACTCTAATGCCATAATACTTTTTGATCAAAACAACTTTTTCTTCTTCTTTTTTAGGTTTCTGTTTTTCAATCAACTCGAATCACCAAACTTGTCACATCATCAAACTCATTCTCACGACAATAAATAATTTGTCTCATATTTTTTTTAATTCAATAACATGTGAGACTGTCGATGATATATATTTTAACTAGTTTAGTTAATTTCAAATACTAAATACTCGATCTTTTTTACAGATCTCATTATCATATGCTAAATACAACAATAGATCATTTTATTCTCTCGTATTTTATAAAACGTAGTATTGTCATTTTTGCGCACTAAACCCTCACCAAAAGAGGAACTCTCTAAAGCAACATAAATTATTTAGAATAAAGTCCAATTCCCAAGTAGATTTCATGTGCAAAAGGCAATAAGGTCAGCAAAAAAGATAACAATGAAATATATGACAATAGACTTAAGGGCCCTAATTTCTTTCACATCCCACTAACTACCACACATATTGTTCTTTCATTTCAATGCAAAGTTTATTATTATTATTATTTATTTATTAATTACTTAATTGATAAAACAAAAGCATATAGAAATCTATCAAAATAATGCAATCCTATTCACAGCTTTTGTCAATGAAATGACAGCACTCTGTTTTTCCATGTGCCCAATATATGCATGACAAATTGTTCAGGATCTACTCTTTTCTTAGTTGTCTATTTTTTTAAAAAAAAAAAAAAATTATACTTCAAATAGGACTAAAATCTCTGGTTTGGTATGCAATCTGAATTCTGTTTTATGTTTTCGAATTTACTAAATTCACTGAATATATGTTTGACAAATGTATTTTTGAAAACTATTTTCGGATTCTTGGATTCAAATAATAAAAATTCTGAAAACAACATTTTTATGTTTTCATTGTATCCAGATTTTGAATTTAAAATTTTGATAAAAATCTTAATAAATACAATATTTTATGTTATAAAACTCAATTTATTTTTGTTAAATTAAAATATGTATAATATAATATATTATAAATCACATAATATTATATTACAAAATGATAATTCTATAAAATTTTTAAAATCATGTTCATAAATTAATTAATAATGACTTATATTCAATTTAATAACTAGTTTTACAACTACAACTAATTTCATGATCTATAAATATGTTATAAGACATACTTTAAATAACTATTTAGAATGGAATCAAATTTCTAAATCTGCTATTTAATACCAAACACATATCTGAAAACATGAATACAACTATTGTAACAGTCGGCTCCTTTTATTAAAAAAAAAAAAAAAGTCGCGGGGGCGAAACTTTCGCCCCCACCTTCTCGTTCACACGCACCGCAAGAAAAACTGGCCATGAGCTCTTCTCTCTCTCTCTTTTCCTCTCCCTCATTCTCCTTCTTCTTCTTCCCCTCTCTCTCACGGCCTCTCTCTCTCTTTCCGTCTCTCTCTCTCCCGCCGAGCTCCCTCTCCCTCACCGTCTCTCTCTTTCTATTTCTCAGTTCGCCGCCGCCACAAACAGACTCGTCGCAGGTCCTCGCCCAGACGCCGTCGTCCGTCGCAGCCGAAGCCGCCGGCGTGCCTAAGTCCGCGAGACCCGTCGATTGGTTCGGCTGGTTCGGGCCGTTTTAGGCCGGTTTTCGACGAACGGAGTCCGGTTCTGGATAGATCGGGCCGTGAGGATTCCAGATCCACCACCCACGCGCCGCCGCCGTCACTTTCACGTGTCGCCGCCGCTGCAGAGAGCCGCGACCCGCCCCTCCCGCCCACCGCCTCGGTCCCGCTCTCACCCGTTTTTATCTCCGTTGGGTGAGTTGTGCTCTTCGTAAGTTTCTGGGTCGTTTTGTACTTCGTTTTATTAACTCGTGCTGTGCTTGTTCCTCGTTAGGAGCGTTATTTTGGAAGTAGGGTCACGTTTGGAGCACGTCGCTTTACCCAAGTCTCCATCGCGCTTGGACTTCCTGTAAGGAGTCGTTGGACTAATCTACCCCTAAGTGTAGGGCTTAGGGGCACCGCTGTATGTCGTCATCTTGCTGTGAATTGAATGCCTTAGAATCTGGTAGCGTACCTTAGTCAGTAATGTTCTTGTAGTAGCATGTTAGGGTGTGGTGTTCGCAGTTGTGCCTTAATCAAGTTCTTTGTTAATGTTGATGTTTATCTGCGCTGAAACTCGAACTCGATAGTTCATTCTGATTGGTTGTTAGTGCTTTGTGTTCATAACTAGTAGGGTCGAGGTAACCTTGTGCTGAGTTCCTAAATGTTCACCGTGCTTTGTGGATCGCTTGTTCCGAGCCTGGTTGTCTCGTGCTTAGTCCGAAGTGACTTGGGAAGTGTCGTTGAGCCTTAGGATTGTAGTTAGCACAACCAGCCCTAGTGCAGGCCCAAGACCTAAGTATTTGTGTAACCTTTAGTAGACTGAGACTAGAGGTTGGTGAGATGACGATGATGTATGGGATGTGATGGTCCGCCCTCCATCCAGTTGTGCGACTCGGGGGTACGATCCTTAGAGTCGAGAGGGTTGGATAGAGTCCTTCGCCTAGTGCGAGCCCGGGGAATGAGCCCGAGGTCGATTGTGCGCAGTGAGTAATACCGCTTTGATGCTTATGGGATGTGGTAGTCCGCCCCATCCAGCCAGCGACTCGGGTGTGATCCTTAGAGTCGAGAGGGTTGGATAGAGTCCTTCGCCCTAGTGCGAGGCCGGGGATGAGTCTCGTGGCCACGTGCTGCCAACCCAGTCTAGGAGCTAAGGGTAGGACAGAACTGAGAAAACTGAGTAAGAGTAGGGCCAGGATGCTCGTTGAGGTTGTTTGGCGGGCTAGGTGTTCGTGTTTAGCTAAGTCTAAGGTCGTTCTTTATGTTCTTTATTCTTGGACGGTGGGTCGCTTTTTCTCGAGTATATTTTTATACTCATTCCTTCTTTATTTCTTCTTTTTTTTGCGGTGTAAGGCAAACCGGTGAGATGACCACCGACTGCGCAGACCCTGCGAGGCTATGGAAGACTTGTAGGACTTCGGGGTTGCGTTAGGAGTTATTCTTTTCACTTTCTTTTCTTCTGTTGCGTTATGTTCTTTCGTTTGTGTTTAAACTTAGTTTGTATCGTTCCTGTTTCATTTGGATTAAAGCATGTTCTGTTATTTTCTTTCGTATTCAAAGCATGCTTCTGCTGTTTGAGATCTTTGTTAACTCCGAGGGACTGGAGCCTAGCCTATTGTTTCTGTGTAGTTTGGTGGAGGTTGGGTACCCTCGTGAGTCTTTTGAAGTGCTCTCGTTTAGGTTCAGGCTTTCTGCAAATTTTTCGGTTTGTCCAGGTTGCGCCATTATGCTGCCGGATTTTCGGCACGAACGACACAACTTGGAAGTAATGCCTCGAATAGTTGTCTTCACTTTTTCGGGGCGTTACAACTATGTTTTCATTGAATCTCTTGTTTTCAAATTTCTATTTTCAGATTGCTTACCAAACAAACCCTAAAATTCTAAGACCTTCTTTGATAACCATTTAATTTTTTATTTTTTATTTTTAAAAATTATGCTCTTTTTTCCTTAATTTCTATTCATCTTCTCTATAATGATTTCCATCTTTGAAATACCATTTAAGTTTCAAGCCAAATTTCAAAAATAAAAATAAGTTTTTGAAAACTACTTTTTTTAGTTTTCAAAACTTAGTTTGATTTTTGAAAACATGGGTACAAACGGGGTCTTAATTTTTTTATTTTTGGTTTTTAAAAATTAAGCCTAGAAATGTTACTTCTACCCATGAATTTCTATGTTTTCTTGTCTTCTTTGTTCAATGTTCCTATGTTTTCACCAAACATACTAAGTTTTGAAAACTAGAAAAGTTAGAACCCGTTTGATAACCATTTGGTTTTTGGTTTTTGAAAATTAAACTTGTTTTCTTCCAATTTCTCTACAATGGGCTTCATCTCCCTAAATGAAATATTTGAATTCTTAGCCAAATTCTAAAAACAAAAACTACTTTTTAAAAACTACTTTTTTTAGGTTTCAAAACATGGTTTGGTTCTTGAAAATATAGGTAACAAATATTAACAAAACAAGCAAATTCATGAGTGGGAGTAGTATTAATTTTCAAAAAACAAAAACCAAAAATCAAATGATTATATCAAAGGAGCCTTAGTTTTCAAAAACTTGTTTTTATTTTTGAAATTTGGCTAGAAACTTAAATGTTATCTCAAGAAATATGAAAATCATTAGAAAGAATATGAAGAGAAATTATTTTAAAACAAGCATATAACTTTTAAAAACCAAATGGTTATCAAACGAGACTTAAATTTCCATTAAAGAGATCAAGTTATCTAACTATTTAAAAATTGGAATCTACTTCCATCTTTGTAATGAAACTAATTAATGGTTTCTTAATACTTATAAACGGGGTTTTAATGTTATTTTAAAACAAGTTATTAGTTTCTATAGTTAGATTTAGGCGGTTAAGGAGTCATTTGATATAAATATTAAATACCAATCTTTGTTTTGTATTCAGCAGTTGATTAGTAATAAAATCCATAATCTTAGTTTATATATTAAAAAGTGGTATTATAATTTATACCTCCAAGAACCCTGGGCTTCAATAAATGAAGAAATAGATAAAACAAAATAATAATGTGAGAGTTAGTTATTCAATGCTAATTTAATTCATACAAATTAAAACTAAAAACTCCATAAAATTCATCAAAATGGCACTAATAAATATATATTTTTCTAGTCCTCCAAATTTCTTTAAGAAGTTTAGCATCCATTGGAATGAAATTTTAGGCATATATTTATGTACCTAAATTAGATGCGGCAGAACAATGATGTGGTGTTCATGGTTGAGTACTTGAATTGAGAATCTACATTAGGGGTGAACATCGGTCGGTCGGGATCAGTTTTCGACTCCAACCGACTCCTGAATCGACCAAGATCGGTCGATTCGGTTGGTACTTTTTTTAAAAAAAAAAAACTGATCAAAACCGACTGACCGATCGGTTTATATATATTTTTAAATATTTATTTAATTAATTATTTAATAATTTATAATTATTATTTAATTATCCTTTAATATATTTTGAGAATAGTTTTTTATTTTTCTAATTATTATTATTATGATTATTATTATATATATATTTTTTAAATATCGGTCAGTTTGGGGTTTTTGCCCCAAACCGATCGACCGACCGGTCGATTTTGTCAAGCACAAAACCGACCCCGATCGAAAAAATTATAAAACTGACCAACCGCCCTCAGTTCGATCGAGTCGATTTTCGATCTTTTTTTGCTCACCCCTAATCCACATGATTGAATAATGGCACTACCATATCTAACACTATCTCATTTTTGTTGCAGAAATGGGCATGTACAAAGCTTTTTTTTTTTTAATTTTTTTTTTTATATCTATGATTGACAAGTTTGGAATTTTGAGGTACACTAAAAACACTTATGTGTATTTTTTTAAAACCATGTCCCATGCTTGATATAAAACTTTATGCCTGTTAAAAGGTTATTTTTACTAATTGGTTTTTCTATTGATATAGCTGCCATGTTAAAATTTAATAAATAAATATTATTGGTATTATGTGACTTCTAATATTTTAATGCATATAATTATATAGATCATAATAAAATATTTGTCATTTGTTTTGAAAATCACTTAAAATATCTAATAACATTAAATTATTGTTTAATTAACAAATTTAGCGAATCAACTTTAGATTTGTATCAGATAAGTCCCTAAACTTTAAAAAGTTTCTAGTAAATCCGTGAACTTTCGATTTTGTATCTAATAAATCATTGAATTTTAAAAAGATCCTAATAAGTCCCTGAACTTTTGATTTTGTATCTTTTAAGTCCTTCAATTTTTAATTTTTTTTCTAATAGGTCCTTGATATATTCGACATTTTTCAAAATTCATGAACCTATTGGACACAAAATTGAAAGTTTAATATATTATTAAATACAACAATTTTTTGTATAGATTAATTCATTTAAAAAAATTTGAATATGTCAATGACCTATTGAATATAAAATTGAAAGTTTGAAAATCTATTTGACATTTTTAAAGTTCAAGAACCTATTAGACATCAAATTAAAAGTTCGAGAACCTATTGGATACATTTTATAGTTCAAAGACCTATTAAACACAAACATAAAAATTTATGGACTAAATTTGTAATTTAATCTCTAATTATATTTTAGGGGCACTTGCATGAATAGCAAAAAAATATATAAATAGTGCACTCATGTCACTCCTTAATTCAATTTGCAAAAATAGCAACAAAAAAAGGCCCAGCCCAAATGGATGTCGTGCAAAGTCAAAAATACCCTTATAATTTTCGCGTTGTTTTTCAATCTAAAGTATATTAATAGCCTATCAATATATAGTCTATCAAAAACATATTTATCAATAGTCTATCCATATTGATGATGTACTTATGATATACTATTGATATACTAATGATATACCTAAAATGAAATATACTATTGATATACTACTGATATATCAAGTATAAATTATATCGGATATATTGTTGATATACTAATGTATCTAAAAAACTATTGCTAGATTTACAAATACCTTCTCCGTGTTGTTCAATATCGAGAAAATCAATAGTCTATCAACAATAGATCTAATATAGCAACGATATATCTAACCAAAAATAACTGCATAAGTGATATATTACTGATTCTGTTGATTTCACTAATATTAAGTATATATGATATACTAATGATATACTTTATTTAGTATATCAACATTATATCACAAATAGGGATTTATGCTTGATAGTGATTTATGCTAACATACTTTATTCAGTAATATTAGGTATATCAATGGAATTTCAAAATCTATTCCTAGATTTACAAATGTCTTCTTGTATTTTTCAATATCGAGAAAATAAGTAGTTTATCAATAATAGATCTGATATACCAATGACATATCCAACCAAAAAGTAACTACATGAATTATATGATATCTGTTGATTTCACTGATATTAAGTATATATCAGTGTGATATACTAACGATATACTTTATTTAATATATCACAAATGGTGATTTATGCTTGACAGTGATTTATGTTGATATATTTTATTCAGTAATATTAAATATATCAACGGGATCTCAAAAACTATTGCTAGATTTGGAAATGCCCTCCCGTGTTTTTCAATATCGAAAAAATCAGTAGTTTATTAACAATAGATTAGATATACCAATGATATACTTTATTCAGTAATATTAAGTATATCAACGGAATCTCAAAAGCTATTTGTAATGTCTGACATTTCATGTAGAGTAAATTTCAGGTCATACTTTTAAATTTCAGGTAGAATTCATAATTTAAAACCAAATTGGATTGTTATATCTTATTGTGTGAGATATGTTATTGTATAAAGTATATCACTAATATATTACTGATATATGTATATGAAGTTAATTAAGAGTATATCAATAACTCGCATATGATATATGTTCATTTCACTGATATACTAATGATATACTAAATGTCAGGTATATTAATAAAATAAACATATCTAAAATGAAGTACATTAGTGATATACTAATATGCAAAATATCTTTAATTTGCTATGGATATATAGGAAGTATATCATTCTAAATGATATACCTAAAAGAAGGGTATTCATAATATATCAATAATATACTATTAACATACTTCGTTTTAGGTATATATTGGTATATAAAAATAAAGTATATCAGATATACTTCTTATATACCAATATAAAGTATATCAGATATACTACTGATATACCAAATGTAAAATATATCAAATATACTACTGATATACCTGCTGCTACACTAATGAGGGTAAATCTGAAATAATAAAAAAACAGAAATCAGATTTAAAAAAAAAATTGCTAGATTTGCAAATCTAAAAAATCATAGCTAAGTTTACAAATATGCTAATATTTTGCAACCCATTACAATTTCCCTATATTTTAATAGCTAAATTATAATTTGATTTCAGAAAATGTATATATCTTCCATGGGAAAAACTATAAATTTTCTATGAGGATCTCCACCTTTGAGAATTCTCGATTTAGTCATTGAAAGAGTGAGGAGAGAGAACTCATTTCAACTTCCTTTATGTCATTAAGACACATCAAAGGTTAAAAACAAAAATAAATAGGTTAAAAACATTTTTGGTCTCTCCACTTTTAATGAAATAACAATTTTCGTGAAGATAAATGTTTTCTAATGGCACATGTCAAAGGTTTGATGCACTTGGCACATATTATCTATTTTTGAATGGGTAACTATAAGGGGGCATTTAGATCGCAGAATTGGGTTGAGTTGGGTTGAGTTGTGGAGAATTATTTTGTCAGTGAGTTCTTGAAATCAGTGTTTGGTTTGCAGAGTTGAGTTGAGTTAAGTCAGGAAGTCAGTGTTTGGTTTACAGAGTTGAGTTATTATGTCAGGGGTATCTGATGCAATTTTTTGTAAAGTAAATAAGTCTGATTTTTTGTGACTTTTTTCTTTACTTTTTTTGTTTCCACCAAATCAATTGCAAACATATTTGTCTACAATTTCAAAACTTCATTATAAGATCAATTACAAATTTACAATATATATTACCATTTGCAAGATATATGGGATATTTAAAACAATACTGAATATTGAGATTGATATCAATTTTTTTTCTCCCCTAAAAATCATTTTTATCTTATGTAAAGTGAAAGGTCTGATTTTTTTGTGTCTTTTTTTCCTTTCTTTGTTTTCACAACAAATCAAATACAAACACATTTGTCTACAATTTCAAAACTCAATTATGTGATCAATTATAAAATTACAATATATATTACCATTTGTCAAATGTATGTTAGGGGTATTTGCAAAAGTAATGGATATTGGGTTTGATATCAATATTTATTTTCTAATAAAATTCATTATTTAGAACTTTTACACTTCAATATGAACTTTATTCCTTTTTTTATGCACATGTTCACCACTACTTTTTTATTTTAATTTAGGTAGGTCTTAATTTAGTATTAATACTTTGCATATGAAGAAAGAGTGTTTGTTTAAATTTGTCTAAACACATCATTGTCTATGGACATCTTTAGAATGGAATAAATAGTTTACCTTGTGAAGATGTTAAAAATATGTCAACATACTTAAATATTTAATGTCATATTGAAGTTGCATATCTACAAAATATTATATATGTCATCAAAGTCTTAGTAACGTCGTTATGCTACCAAAATTTTCGGTGTAGGCAATGTTGCTTAGTAACGTCCCTAAAAAATTTTGAGTTTCAAAAATTAGGGTTGTTACAGTTGGTATCAAAGCATGGGTCTTAGATTCTGCATACTCGCCTACATCGTAGGCAACGATCCTTATAGCCTCTCGCAGGAAGTCTAGTTAAAGTTATTTGAGTTGCTTGTGTGTTGACACTTGTTATGCTATGCTTTTGACTTCTTTTTTCTTGTGCAAATGTAGTTTAGAGTTTAAATTTAGATTATGACTCGAAGATAATGTGACCGTTGTAAAGTTCTAGCAACTTTCGAGCACGAAAGTTTTTCTTAGATGGGTATATTGTGGCGCCCCGTAAATTAGATGATTTAATTGTATTTGTTTTAAATTTGAATCTTTGGATAATCAGAACAAGATTAGAAAATGGTGTTTCAAAGTTTAAAAAACGATTAGGATTTCTGTTTGTTTAGGATTTCTTTTTCTAAAAGGATTAGAATTTCTTATTCTAAAAGGATTAAGACTTTTTGGTGTCTATTTAAACTACAGTATTAGCAAATTAAAGATACACTTCAAAACTCTCATCATCTTCTTCTTTTCTCCACTTTCTTCATCTCGCCGGACAGTCGTCGGGAAAGTCGTCGGAGAGTCGTCGGACCGTCGTCGGAGAGTCGTCGTACCATCGTCGGAGACTCGCCGGACCGTCATCGGAGACTCGTCGGATCGTCGTCGGAGACTTGCCAGACCGTCGTTGGAAAGTTGTCGGATTGCCGCCGGAAAGTACCGTACGATTGAGTTAATAACTCAACTCAATGAGGTTGGGTTATTAAGTCACCGGTTAAAATGGTTGGTGAAACAAACAAGGAGTTGGGTTATTAACCCAACTCAACTCAACCCAACCCCATAAACCAAACACCCCCTAAAGAATAAATTTTTCACCATAATTCATTTTCAGCCATGATGCATAATAGTTTTGTGCCCCTTCATTTGGTTTGACGCCTTCTTGTGATGTTTTTATTCGTTCAGCTGATTGAGGAGCACCTTTCATCCAATCGAGTTGTCATGTCGTTCACCACTCTACTTCAATTAGTTGGTGTTAAGCTCAAGTTGAAAGGTTTTAGTGGAGCAATTTTGCTTCTCTTTGTAAGTTGAATGTAGTTTGTAAAGGGACTAAAAGTCAGATTTGTATTAGGTATAAAGATAAATTTTATGTTCATTATATATTTTATATTTTATTAATTAAAATTATATTTGTTAGGTTAATTGTTGTGTAAAGATATAATACTATTGAAATTTTATTTTGCATATAGGTTGATGAATAAAAATATTGGTGGTTAGTGTAGGTGCAATCAATAATTTTTTAATTTAAATTATTGACGAAATGATGACTATCATTGTCTATCACTAAAAACTATTAATTTTGACTTTTATTTGACCGACAAGCTTTTGATGACAGACAAATTTTTAATGATGAGCAATGCCCGTCATTAAAAACTATGTAGCCTAGGATGACACTTGAAATAATGTCGAGCACCATACATTTTAATGATGGGCATCAACTTTTAATGATAAGCATTGTTCGTCATTAAAAAACAGTACTTGTCATTATAGGTTACAATGATGGAAACTTTTAATGACGGGTAATGCCCGTCATTAAAAAGTGTATGTCATCGTAGCCTATAATGACACATGTATTGATGTCGAGCGATTGTTTGTCATCATTATCTGCCTGTCATTAAATTCAAAGTTTGTAGTAGTGAAAGTTTAGAATGTAACACAGTTTAGTGTTTATACTTTTAAATTTTTTAACAATTTAATCTTTCAACTTTGGTATATAATCATTATTTCCTATAATTTAAAAGGTGAAATAATTTAAACTATATTTAGTCTTTTAATCAATTTATATAGATAAGAAACTCAATGAAATGAATTGCCGCAAATTTAAACTATAGAATGTAAATTTTTATCTAGTAGAGTTTATAAACTAAATTATTATAATTTAAAAATATAAGAATTAAATCATTAGAAACCAAAAATTTAAAAACTAAATTGCGATAAATTTAACCAAACAAATAAAATTAAGGGATGGAAATAACATAATATTTAAATTTTGGAAATATGAGGTGTGAACTTTGCTCTTTACTTGTGTTGAAAATCATTTCACTCTGACAATTATTAACTTTTCAACAACAATGGCCTACGCAACATTATTATTCCCGCATGGAAATAATAGGATTCTTTTTGGGATTTTTGAAGGTATGTCTTTATCCTTTAAAATAGTAATATGTGTATTTTACTAAAAATCAATTTTTATATTATTAACTTTTATGGGTTCACTTGATTAAAACTTTACATTTATAGTTGTATCAATTTGAATTTATACGTTTACAAGTGAATCAATTTAGATATTTTATAAGTTATTAATAAAAGATTTCGTAGTCGTTAACACATTTGATATGTCAGTTAGATTTTGCTCCCTTTAGCATAAAAGTTTCTACTTTATGTGATTTAAAACCAAAATCTACTAAAAAAATTATATTCTCCCAAAATCTGATGTGTGAAAAGTTATCTAATCGCAAATGTAAGAATCAAGTTTGAACTTAGTATAAATTATTATAGATGTCATCCTTGGAACTAGGTTTCTAGCTCACTTAAGTGCTATAGACACCCACATGTATTTTATTTAGAGATAAATATGAAAGGAACGATTATATAAAAAATAACAAAACTAAGTGAGAAAAATATCGATGAAAAAAGTTTTGAGATTTATAAATTAATTAAATTGAATGCAAATAACAAAATGCAATATTCCATCAATAACTCTAAGGTCATAAACTGTCTCGGGTGATTTTTCATGTTTTCAGGTATAAAAAGTTTTAATTTGGGTTGTCAATAAGGGCATAATTCAACTGACATCAAGTAAGATTTATGATCAAGATGTCATGGGTATTAGAGAGATTTGTGATGGTTTTTATTTTAAAAGAATTGTAGGACTCTTAAGGGTGTGAAATTACAATTTTGCCCATTTTTTTAAAAAAAATGCCCCTTCCCTAATTTCTTTAACCTTTCTTTACGTGTTCTCCTTACTTCATGCACGCAATCGATCGAAAGGCTCTCGCACGCAACTGGAGACTCCGACTCCGATTGCAACTAGCGACTCCAGCTCTGGCTTTGGCAACGGTGGATGATGATGGCAACACTTTTATGCCACTTTTTCTGAATTTCTTCTACGCTTCTGTTAGACTATGTGATATAATTAAATTTACCCCAAATTCTCAGCTTAAACTTTTAGTTTGATTGGTGATTTAAAATGATATCAGAGCAGGTGGTCCAAGAGGTCATGTGTTCAAACCCCTACAAAGTTAGTTTCCTCTTAATATTGATTTAAGAGCTTCCTCACGTTATTTGCCCAAATATCTTTCATTGGGTAAGATTAAGCCTACAATATTAAATGAATTTCTTTTGATTGATTGTTTGTTTGGTGTTATCAGTTGCGGGAATCGGGTAGGATGTTGAAGTACTTTTCCACATTTTTTTGTTGAAGCATGTTTCTTAATATGCCATTAAGCAGCAACTAGCTTGAAATTCTTTGTAGTTTTCTACATTGTTGTTATGAAAAGAAATTATCTTTTCACAATGTTGCTTGAGTAACAAAATGTGGTTGATTTGCTTTTTTTTTTTTCTTTGAGATATTTTATTGAATATTTGATTGTTATTTTGGTTTCTAATTTTGAGACATGGGTAGAAGAAAAGAATGAATGCAAAAGTTTCTAATTAGTGTCAATTAAAGTCATTTGTGGATCGATTTAAGTATTTTACTTTAGTCATAGGCAATGTGCAATGAATAGCTATGATTTATCTCAAGATATTACTTTGATTATGGTGTTGCTATCTAGTTATATATTTTTTTAAGTATTTTACTTTCTCGCACCTAAGAAACAATGCAACATAGTAGATGACAGCCTTATAAATCGACATACCAACACCAAATCACAACTAAACACCCTAGAGAGAGTCATATAGATGAGGAAAAAAAACTAGTTTTTGAATCAAGCAATATACTTTCTCACACCTATAAAAAAAGTAACTAAGAAACAATGCAGAAGAATAGAGTTATCCAACACTAAAACCTAGCTAGACATTGCAAAATAGATATAACGAAAGTAAAATAGCAATGCAAGTCATTCATTTTGCAATCTTTTTTTCTTTTTTTTTTTTGCTTGTAGTTTCTCGTAATGTCACTTAACTAAGAAATAATGCAAAAAAGTAAAGGGCATGGACAACCCTATAAATCGACATACCAGCACCAAATAACAACTATAAATCCTAAAAAGAATTAGATGAAAAAAAACTAGTTTTTGATTTATAACCAACCAAGTTTTGATATTTAAATCAGATTAAACCAACTTAAAAAATGACCATATACAGTAGCAACAAGCATATATCTATGAGATTATTCTTTTTGCATATCCACTTCTAATAACATATATCTACAAAAAGTAAATTGTGTCAACATATATCTGTGCAAAGTAAATTAGTCATTACATTTTGACTGTTAGGAACTTCGTATCAACACATTATATTTGCCAAAGTAATTTATCTATGAGATTATTCTTTCTGCATATCCACTTCTAATAACAAACATAGTATCTTTTTCAGCATAGTCCGGATAGGAAGGGGTAGAGATAGAGACATGCTTGAGACCTGACTGTAATTTTTGTTGGGATATGTGCCCTAAACTTGTGTAATTTTAGTCAAATGAATAAAGAGTTATTTGATTTGATAAAATTATCTTCTCGCCTTATAAATCCAATAAACTAAACTCCAAGGTTATAATGAATCTTGGACATCAGTGTAGTAGACACTATTTGGATTATGTTTAAGAGTATAACCTAAATGGTCTATAGTATAAGAATGAGGTTGGAAACCTTATTCTTGGTAACACCATGGATGCAGCCCACTTTGTAATTATTACAAATGAGGTAATCCAACTCATTCATGTGGATGACATGCGAGTGGGGGCATTTTGTATGAAGAGTTCATACAAGACCGGACTGCAAATTATTAGTCTGACCAGTATAATGCCGTTAACAGGATACGACTAATAATTTATAGATGGTCATTAGTGACTCGACCTGAATCCTGAGCAAGTTAAGAACTCCTGCTTACAGGGGTTTGTCTTTAGACTAGTATGGGTGAGAGTGGCATGTAGCCGACTCAATAAGCCTACCTTCTCAGGGATAGAACCTCGTAGGTAACTGCGGACTTAACTCTGCAAGATGGAATTCACTCAGTCCTAGACTAAGGAATTAAATAGGTTGATCCCTTAAGAACTGAGTCCAGGTTTTGAACAACGGGGCCCCACCCTCTAAACTAGCTTAAGAAGGTTTGAGTTTATGGTAGGACCATAGACTTGTTGTTCATTAGAAGATCAGTGGTGCTTAAGGAACAAAGAGGTAATCACATGGGTAAAACGGTAATTTGACTCAACTGTGATTACGAAGAACCTGTGAAGGGTCGATTCATGTGTAATGATTATATCAATGGACACAATATAATCTACAGTGAGGAGAGTGCAATTACAAGTCTATAGTGGAGTGACTTGTAGTTAATGAATATTGGTTAACAGGATCAAAGAGTTTGATCAGTTAATCTCACATCATTAGAGCTCATGAACTGTAGGTCCATTAGGTCCCTCCGTTGGCTCAACATGGTAATATTGAGGGTATAAAGTTAGGAATGAAATTGAAGTGTTCAATTTCATATATGAGGTGTTATATCAATTATATGTGATATAATTTATATAATATATAGTTTAATGTGAATTAGATTCACAACTTAACTATATACTAATGAGAGAATGAAGAAGGGATAAGATGGTAATTTTCATCCTATTTCCTTATAAATAGTTGCATAAGATGCAACTTTGGGTAAGACAATTACATACAACCCTAGAGTTCTCTCATTTTGTGTTGGAAAGAGTTCCAAACACATTTCTCAAAGACCACCACCATATCTCATCCTAAAATGAACTCACCTTCCTCCCTCACCTAAAGAACAACGGAGAAAATCTAGTGACGGATCTTCACACGGTTCGAGTTCGCATTGTTGAGATCATGATCATTGGAGAACGAGCTCGTGAAGAAAGTGTTCTTCAAAGGTAAAATTCTTGTTGTCCTAACTTGTAATGCATGCTTAATCTTTAGTATTTAGTTCTTGTTTTAGATCTATGTAACAAAATCACGAACACGCGATTCACAATCGCTTCCACTGTGAGATTCGATCCTTCAATTTTTTGTGGGCAGAGATAGAGGTTTCAATCGCCGAATCTTTCCTTGTCGTCGCCAAGCGCCGGATCATTCATTGTCCTCGTAAATCGTCAAGCGTCGAGTTTCCTCGTCAATCGTCAAGCGTTTGCCATTGTCGAGACTTGCCGAGCGTTCGCTATCATTGTCAATCGCTTTGTTCGTACGTTAGAGAGGGAAAGAGAAAATCGTGAATGGGAGATCGTAAAAAGAGAGAAAGAAGTTAGGGCAAAAGGTAAAAGCATTTTTTAAAATGGAAAAAATAGCAATTTAACACCCTTAAAAGTTCTACAATTCTTTTAAAATAAAAACTATCCAAATCTCTTTAATACCCTCAAGTTTGTCGTATTTTTGGCAATTTCCTTTAAGAGTTGAATTTTGAGTTTTAAGATGGAGAAAAAAAGGAGAGAATCTTGAAAATTCTAGATTTCTCTTTTTTTTTTTATTATTATTATTGGAACTCATTTAATTGGATTAGTTAAAAAGGAAAAGTTATTATGAAGGAAATCAAGAGAGAGAAAAAAAAATTGAAATAGCGTTTGGAACACCATTTTGGAATCAAAACCTTAGGGGATTTGTTCTGAGGAGTTTGAAACCCTAGAAATCAAAAAATGGTGTTTGGTATGCAGTATTTGAAGCCTGAGAATTAGCGAAGCAACGTTGAAGTGAAGAGAATCTGATCTCCATGAGCAACGAAAACGTGTTTTAATATCAATTTGTTTGCTTGTTTTGGTTTACTTCAAATACCAGTACATTGAAAAAATTAAACAGAGATAAGCAATCTAATAACTAAAGCATGGATTATGCATATAAACATGTTGTACAAATCCTAAAACTAAAACGAATTTCGAAGTTTACCTTTATAGTTTCCTTATTCAGCAACTCCTTGCTCCAAATGCACAGCAACACAGTAAGCCGAAAATCCTCTGTATTTTCTACAGGACACCACCAGTTGGAAAAGCTTCTATGTCTCTGAATTCTTTCGATCAATCCTTGGTGGGAAGGATTCCAACTATTGGAAGAGGTAAGGGATGTTTTTCAGAGAGAAATTTTACCAGCAATTCTCTAATTTCTTAAAGTGTTACATTTGCATCCTCTCCCAACTCCCACTGTGTGTATCGATAAGAGGGAGAGAAAAAGGGGGGAAGGTGGAGGGAGTGGGAACGTGTCATCTACATGTTTCCCTCTTTTTTTATAAATGATTTAATTAATTAAATTAATTAAAATAATATAAATAAACTAATTTAATTATATTAAAATTTGATTAAATCATATTTAATCAATTTTCCCTCTTAACCTATAGTTTTAATGTACATCATGTGCACATTAAGATTTAACCTATAGTTCTTACATATGAATGACATTCACATTTATATTTAAACTCTTTCAAGTATTTAATTCTCTCAAATAATTTAATATGAATCATATTCACATTAAATTTATATTATAAAGTTCCAAAACTTCATATTATAATGTATCTATATACTAATGTTTATTCCCTAATTGAATTTGAACAATTCAAATTCAAACGATCTAAGAACCCTTTACGAACTAGAAGGTGGACTTAATGGACCTACAGATCACAAGCTTCAACGATACAAGACTATTCGGTTAATCTCATTAACCTCCTAATCAACATTCATTAACTGCGAGAAAATCCCACAGCTGCACTCTTCTTACTGCAGAATATATTTATGTGTCCACAGATATTGACCAATAACAACAAGTCAATCCTTCACGAATGTTCATAACACCATCTTGGTCAAATTACCGTTTTACCCCTGGGTTACATCTTTTACCCTAAGTCTCAGTGCTCCTCTAATTAACAATTTGTTTGTTACCAACAAACAGAAGTCCCTCTTGGGCCAATGAGAAGGTCGACCCCTTTGTTCAAGTCCCGGAGACACCACTTAAGGGAACATTCATCTACTTACCCTAGTAGGTGGGAAAGAGTGAATTCCATCTTGCTAATTTAAGTCCCCAGTCGCTCACTCGGTCTTGTCCCCAAAAAGGTAGGCATATTGAGTCGGCGAATCTGGCCACTCTCACCCATACTAGTCAAAGGACAATCTCTCGCAAACAGGAGTTCGTAACCTGCTCAAGATTAAGATCAAGTTGCCTAGGTCATCCTAGTGAAATAGATCAACTTAACTAGTCAACGAAGTTACACCTAGTGGTTACTATTTCGTGGTCCGGTCTTATGCAATCTCATTACATAGGATGTTCCCACTCACATGTCGTCTACACGAACACGCTAGGATCATTGTGTTTGTATCATGTACAAAGTAGGTCACATCCATAGTATTCCAGGGTAAGTTACCCAAGCCTTATCCCCTTACTATAGACCCTTTAGGTTGTATCTCGAACTGAGATCTTTTATATGTACACTACATTCAGTTCAAGATACATTTTACAACCTTGGATGTTAGTTATTGGATTTAGGGTTAATAAAAGGACAATATTGTAAATAATGAACTATAACTCTTTATTGAAAATAATAACTCTTTATTACATTAATTAGAACAATATTTACAAACTACGAGTTTTAGGGCACAAATCCCAACAAACTCCCACTTGAGCTATAACTCTAGGGAAGTACATTATAATTTAAAATAGTGGTTACATAGATACAAAATACAATAAACTAGGGTATCCATATACCCATTACATATCTCTAACTTGCCCTAGATTATCCTATGTACATGTCTCGTAGACCTAGACTCTCCAGATGACCCTCGAACACTTTAGCCGTGAGTCTTTGTAAGCGGATTAGTAATGTTGTGCTCCGAAGCGATATTCGTGACCGTCACATCTCCTCGTTGCACTATCTCCCGTATCAGGCGATACTTCCTCTCGATGTGCTTGTCTCGCTTATGGCTGCGAGGTTCCTTTGAATTGGCTACGGCACCACTGTTGTCACAGTATAAGGTGATGGGAAATTCCATGTCTGGAACAACTTCCAAATCAGTAAAGAATTTCCTTAGCCAAACAACTTCTTTAGCTACTTCACAAGCAACGACATATTCTGCCTCCATCGTGGAGTCAGTGATGCATCCCTACTTGATGTTTCGCCACACTATAACTCCTCCATTAAGGGTGAAAACTGATCCCGATATGGATTTCCTAGAATCCTTATCTGTCTGAAAATCAAAATCAGCGTATCCAGTAAGGATGAAATCCTTAGTCCCATACACAAGCGTATAATCCCTCGTTCTCCTAAGATACTTGAGGATATTTTTAACTGTGGTCCAGTGGTCTATCCCTGGATTGGACTGGTACCTACTGACTATTCCCACTACATAACAAATGTCTGGCCTCGTGCACAACATAACATACATTAAACTACCTATTGCCGAGACATAGGGAATACGTCTCATATCCTCAACTTCTTGAGATGTCTTAGGACATTATTCTTTAGACAGATGAATTTCATGCCTGAAAAGTAATAAATCTCTCTTGGAATTTTGCATTGAATATTGGGCCAACATTTTGTCGATATAAGATGCTTGAGACAGAGCTAGCGTTTTGTTCTCGCGATTCCTGAAAATTTGAATCCCAAGAACATACCGCGCCTCTCCCAAATCTTTCATTTAGAATTGGGTCGCTAGCCATTTTTTTATGTCAGTTAAGTATCCTACATCATTCCCAATGAGTAGGATATCATCCACATAAAGTACTAAGAAAGCTATTTTGTCGTTGATGATCCTCATTCCCAATGGATCGATTGAGCTTGCAAACTTTTTGCTCCTGACCTTGAGCTATGAACCCTTCGGGCTGAGACATATAGATGCTCTCGTCAAGATTACTATTCAAAAAGACAGTCTTGACGTCCATTTGCCAGATCTCATAGTCATAAAATGCGACTATGGACAAAAGTATCCTTATAGACTTAAGCATAGCAACAGGAAACCCTTTGCTACAAGTCTTGCCTTAAAGCTTTGTACCTTTCTAGCTGCATCTCTCTTTCTCTTATAGATCCATTTGCACTCTTGGGTCTTACCCCTTCAGGTTGGTCTACAAGTTCCCAAACTGAATTGAAATACATTGACTCCCAAGGTCCATGACTTTGATCCATTGGTCCTTATCTACGTCATTCATTCCCTGTTTATAAGACAATGGATCTTTTACACCGTCATCAGGTATGACAACTTGAGTTTCAGCTAAACCCAAGTAGCGATCAGGTTGGGAAACATCTCTCCCACTACGTCGAGGCATTCCCAACGATTAAGAAGGACGAGACTGACTCGATGTGTCGGCTTCTTCTTCGACTCTCGATGAAAGTCCAACTTGATCAACAACTCTTGTAGACTCATCTGTAGCTTCATTTAATACTAACTTACTACACGGATTATGGTTCCTCATGTGATCTTCCTCTAAGAAATTGGCGTTTGTTGATACAATCACCTTGTTTTCTTGTGGGTCGTAGAAAAGACTGTTGGGATTTATGCCCCTAAAACTCGTAGTTTGTAATTTTTGTTCTAATTAATGTAATAAAGAGTTATTATTTTCAATAAAGAGTTATTGTTCGTTATTTACGATATTGTCCTTGTTTTAAACCTAAATCCAATAAACTAACATCCAAGGTTGTAAAATGTCTCTTGAACTGAATGTAGTGTACATATAAAGGATCTCGGTTCGAGATACAGCCTAAAGGGTCTATAGTAAGAGGATAAGGTTTGGGTACCTTACCCTGGTAATACTATGGATATGACCCACTTTTTATTTGATACAAACACAGTGATCCTAGCGTGTTCGTGTAGACGACATGTGAGTAGGGATATCATATGTGATGAGATCGCATAAGACCGGATCGCGAAATAGTAACCGCTAGATGTAACTCCGTTGACTAGTTAGGTTTCTATTTTACTAGGATGACCTAGGCAACTTGATCTCAATCCTGAGCATGTTACGAACTCCTGTTTGTGAGAGATTGTCCTTTGACTAGTATGGGTGAGAGTGGCGAGATTCGCCGACTCAATATGCCTACCATCTTGGGGACAAGACCGAGTGAGCATTTGGGGACTTAACTTAGTAAGATGGAATTCACTCCTTCCCGCCTACTAGGGTAAGTAGATGAATGTTCCCTTAAGTGGTGTCTCCGAGACTTGAATAAAGGGTTCAACCTTCTCATTGGCCCGAGAGGGACTTCTTTTTGTTGGTAGGACCACAAACAAATTGTTCATTAGAGGAGCACTGGTACTTAAAGTACAAGATGTAACCCAGGGCTAAAACGGTAATTTGACCTAGGTGGTGTTACGAACATTCGTGAAGGAAGTACTTGCTATTATTGGTCAATATTTGTGGACACAGAAATATATCTGCAGTGAGAAGAGTGCAGTTGCGGAACTTTAGTGGAGTATTCCCGCAGTTAACGAATGGTGATTAGGAGGTTAATGAGATTAACCGGATAATTTCGTATCATTGGAGCTTCTGATTTGTAGGTCTATTAGGTCCACCTTCTAGCTCGTTAAGGGTTCTTAGATCGTTTGAATTTGAAATATTCAAATTCAATTAGGGAATAAATTTAATGTATATAGATACGTTATAATATAAAGTTTTGGAACTTTATATTATAAATTTAATATGAATATGATTCATATTAATATGAGAGAATTAAATATTTGAAAGAGTTCAAATATTAATTTAAATGTGAATGAGATTCATATTTAAAACTATAGGTTAAAATTTAATGTGCATAAGAATATACATTAAAACTATAGGTTAAAAAGGAAAGTTGATTAAATGAGATTTAATCATAAATATATAACTCAAATATAAGATATTTGATTAATTGATTCAAGAATCAATTAATTGTGTTTAATTAAATATGGTTTAATCAAATAAAGTTATATATATATATATATATATATGTATAATTAAATTAGTTTAATTATATTAATTAATTTAATTAATTAATTTGATTAAATAAATAGATAAAAAGGGGGAACGTGTCAAAGTGACATGTTCCCCACGTCTATCCTTTCTCCCCATCAATAGGGAGTGGAGAAGTTCCCTTCTGGCTTTATCTTCTCACTGTGAGAAGAAGATTTCTGATCGATCGAGTGAATTGATTGCTAGAATTCTCTTCTCTCTCAAAAATACCCTATCCTCTTCCTATTTGTTGGCTTCTTCCCACCAAGGAGAGATCTAAGTTGATATCCAGAGACATAGAAGGTTCTCCATTTTAGTTGTGTTCTGTTGGATAAGAAAAACAGAGGAAAAGGAAAATTTGTTGTTGTTGTGCAAATTTGGAGCAAAGTGTTGTTGAATTGAAAACTACAAAGGTAATAATTCCATCTTTTTTATTTAAGACTTTTATAGCATGTTTGCATGTTTAGTTTCATGCCTAATTAGATTAGATTAGAATGTTTGTATCTGTTTTTTCAATGTATTGGTATTTCTAGTAAACCAAAATAAACGAGCAAAATCGATCTTAAAACACGTTTTCGCTGCTCACGGGGATCAGATCTCCATCAAATACCACCTCTCGTTTCTTTGGATAGCCAACAAATTGGCATAATCTTGAACGAGGTTCCAATTTCTTTGGGTTTGTCACCAGCACGTGTGCCGGACAACCTCAAATCCTGAAGTATTGTAAACGAGGTTTATGCCTCTTCCATATCTCAAAAGATGTTTCTGAAACACTTTTTGATGGAACATTGTTCAAGATTTGAACCGCAGTCTATACTGCGTATCCCCAAAACGAGGCAGGCAATTGAGCATAACTCATCATTGATCGAACCATGTCTAACGAGGTTCTATTTCTCCTTTCCGATACACCATTCTGTTGTAGTGTATTAGGCGCTAAGAGTTGAGATTGGATTCTATGTTCTATCAAATAGTTTTGAAATCTTAGATCCATATACTCTCCACCTCGATCAGATCGAAGTGAATTAATG
Organism: Trichosanthes cucumerina; assembly: GCA_036507285.1. Taxonomy (NCBI): domain Eukaryota; kingdom Viridiplantae; phylum Streptophyta; class Magnoliopsida; order Cucurbitales; family Cucurbitaceae; genus Trichosanthes; species Trichosanthes cucumerina. Next base: position 70,764,589 of record CM071840.1, on the reverse strand, counting down.
GTTTCCCTAATGCATTCTCTACCTCAACCTTATACTTTTTGAACTTTTCAAGAGCCTCAGACTTATGATGCATTAGGTATAGATAACCATACCTCGAATAATCATCTATGAAGGAGATGAAATATTTGTACCCTCATCGAGGTTTAACATTCACTGGACCGAAAGATCCGAATGTATAAGCTTTAAGGGCTCTTTGGCTCTATAACCTTTTTCCAGTAAAAGGTCGCTTAGTCATTTTACCTTCCAAGCATGATTCACAAGGAGGTAAAGAATCATCTTCTAACTTGTTTAGAAGTTCATTCTTAGATAATCTCTCAATCTGGTTGAGATTTATATGACCAAGTCTAAGATGTCAAAGATAAGTATTGTTATTAGGAGAAATTCTTTGTCTTTTACTTTGAGTATTCGCAGTTTTAAACATCTCATAATTTAAAATTGCTTTAGTTTGGTTTGGTTTAAGTACATATAAGTCGTTTTGTTACTTAGTTGAACAAACATTGACACCCTTTTTCGAAATGAACACTTTATTAATAGAAAAGGTAATACAATAACCGTGTTCAATTAAGCAAGAGATAGAAATTAAGTTTCTCTTTATCTTGGGAACTATGTACAGATTTTCTAAAATTAAAAATCTATCTCTAAAAAACAGCTTAGCATCTCCTACTGCACGAGTTGAGACGACGTCTCCTGTTCCAATCCTGAGCGTCATCTCACCCTTTTGAAACTTTTTGAAGGAACTAGTTTCCTGTAAAGAAAAGTAAACGTGGTTAGTGGCTCCTGAATCGAGTATTCAGGTAAAGTCATTACTTTCCACTAAACAAGTTTCAAGAATGAGTAAATCGCATTTTTTGAACAGATTGTTGTAAATTTTTTTGTGGGTAAATATATATGGATACATTTAAAGGGGCAATTAGAAAATAAATAATTTGGATCTATTTATTCGGGTAGTCTCAATTTTTATGTAAATTTATCTCTTTGGAAAGGAGACTAAGCATTCAAACATTAGAATGAAATGAAAAGAGAGAGATTAAAAAAAAAAGGTTGAAACAGTCGAGAGTCAAAGGGAAGGTATTGGATGTGGCATTTATAATCTAATTTTTTAAAATAAAATTTTCTAAAAAGTACCTAATAATAAATATACTTATTTAATTTACGTTATTATTAAAATAATTTAAGAAAAACAATAATTGTTTGGTCACATGACTTCTAATCTATCATCATTAATTTTCCACCTGAAACAATAAAAATCTATAATTGTAAGAAAAAGATAAATCTCATTCAAAAAACATTAACTTTCTAAATAATTTTTGAACAAGGTACAAGTGCAAGGGAGAAAGCCAGCTGGGAGCAGCTCAGCTAGCCCTAAATTTATAATTTAGGTGTTTTTTTTTTGTTGAAAAAAAAATAAAAACATAGATTATTTTACGTGAAAAATTATCGTAAACAAATTGAATAGCCCTAATGTACATGCTTTCAAATTTGCTCCTATTCTTTTAAAATTACTTTCAATGTTCCCCCTTAATGTGTGTGTATATATATAATTCAAGGAGAGAATTTAAAGCTTAATCAGTTGAGTTAAATTCATGTTGACTTTTAGGGGTCGTTTGGATTAAGGAATTGGGGAGTAGAAGTTACAGAGAATAGGAGTAAAGAAGTCTGGGGAGTAAGGAAGTCTGGGGAGTTCTGAAATCTGTGTTTAGCGTGCAGAGTTATTTACTCTAAAGTTCTGAGAAACTGTGTTTGGGACAAAGAGTTGCGAGAAGTAGGAGTTAGAAAAATGAGTTATGGGGAATTGAACAAAGAGTTAATAAATCTATAGGGGGGTGTTTGGTTTATGGGGTTGGGTTGAGTTGGGTTAATAACTCAACTCCTTGTTTATTTCACCAACAATTATAACCGGTGACTTAATAACTCAACCCCATGGAGTTGAGTTATTAACTCAACCGTATAGTACTTTTCGGCGGCGATCCGACAACTTTCCGACGACAGTCCGGCGAGTCTCCGACGACGATCCGACGAGTCTCCGATGACGGTCCGGCGAGTCTCCGACGAAGGTCCGACGACTCTCCGGCGACTGTCCGGCGAGATGAAGAAAGTGGAGAAAAGAAGGAGATGAGGAGAATTTTGAAGTGTGTCTTTAAGTTGCTAATATTCTAGTTTAAATAGACACCAAAAAGTCTTAATCCTTTTAGAACAATGAATTCTAATCCTTTTAGAAAAAAATCCTAAACAAACAGAAATCCTAATCATTTTTTAAACTTTGAAACATCATTTTCTAATCCTATTCTGATTATCTCAAGATTCAAATTTAAAACAAATACAATTAAAACATCTAATTTTACGAGACGCCACAATATACCCATCTAAGAAAAACTTTCGTTCTCGAAAGTTGCTAAAACTTTACAACGGTCACATCTTCGAGTCATAATCTAAACTTAAACTCTAAACTACATTTGCACAAGAACAAATAAGTCAAAAGCATAGCATAACAAGTGTCAACACACAAACAACTCAAATAACTTTAACTAGACTTCCTACGATAAGCTATAAGGATCGTTGCCTATGATGAATGCGAGTATGCAGAATCTAAGACCCATGCTCTGATACCAACTGTAACAACCCTAATTTCTCAAACTCAAAATTTCCTAGGGACGTTACTAAGCAACATTGCCTACACCGAAAATTTGGGTAGCATAACAACGCTAATAGGATCTTGATGACATATCTAATATTTTGTAAATATGAAACTTCAATATGACATAAAATATTTAAGTATGTTGACATATTTTTAACATCTTCACAAGGTAAAATATTTATTTCATTCTAAAAATGTCCATAGACAATGCATGTGTTTAGACAAATTTAAATAAACACTCTTCATATGCAAAATATTAATACTAAATTAAAACCTACCTGAATTAAAATAAAAAAAATAGTGGTGAACATGTGCATAAAAAAAGGAATAAAGTTCATATTGAAGAGTAAAAGTTCTAAATAATGAATTTTATTGGAAAAGAAATATTGATATCAAACCCAATATCTATTACTTTTGCAAATACCCCTAACATACATTTGACAAATGGTAATATATATTGTAATTTTATAATTGATCACATAATTGAGTTTTGAAATTGTAGACAAATGTGTTTGTATTTGATTTGTTGTGAAAACAAAGTAAGGAAAAAAAAGTCACAAAAAAAATCAGACCTTTCACTTTACATAAGATAAAAATGATTTTTAGGGGAAGAAAAATTGATATCAATCTCAATATTCTGTACTGTTCTAAATATCTCATATATCTTGCAAATGGTAATTTATATTATAAATTTAGAATTGATCTCATAATGAAGTGTTGAAATTGTAGACAAATATGTTTACAATTGATTTGGTGGAAACAAAAAAAGTAAAGAAAAAAGTCACAAAAATTAGACTTATTCACTTTACAAAAATCGCATCGATACCCTCGACATAATAACTCAACTCTGCAAACCAAACACTGACTTCCTGACTCAACTCAACTCAACTCTGCAAACCAAACACTGACTTCCAGAACTCACTGACAAAACAACTCTGCACAACTCAACCCAACTCTGCGATCCAAACGCCCCTAGGTAAGAAGTTGGGAAAAGAGTTAATAAATCTGTGGGACCTACCAGGAGGAGGAGTTAATAACTCTTTGGGTCAAACAAGTAGTTGGAGGGAGTTATTAACTTCTTTCAACCCCACTCCCCCCAACTGCTTAATCCAAACGACCCTGGACCCCTTAGGGCTCGTTTGATAACGTTCTTGTTTCATGTTTTCTGTTTCTTGTTCCCGTTTCTCATTTTCAAGAAACAGAATCGTTTGATAAATGTTCATGTTTCTTGTCTCTAACTTTTTTAGAAACGTTTCTAAAAAATAGGCCGATTTTGAGAAACTACAAAAAGTAGTTTCTCAAATTCTGTTTCTGTTTTTTTTTTTTCCATGTTTCATGCATGTGTCTCTACTCTCTACACTCACCTCTCTTCTTTTTCCCTCTTCCATTTTATTTTTTTCTTTTAATACTTTTTTTTCTTTTCGTTTTTTCTTTCTTTTTTATTTTTTCTCTTTGTTTTCTCTCTCTTCCATCCTAATCTTTTTTTTTAATAGTTCCTTTTTTTATTTTTCTTTTCTTTTATGTTTTTTTCTTTTTTCTTTTCCTTATTATTTTTATATTTAAATATCAATTATTTTTTTGTTACGATTAAATGTAGAAAAATATATGTATTCACTCTCTTTTTCTGATTTTACTTTGTGTGTAATGGTTAATGCATTTTTTTTAAAAAAATAAAAATAATGTTTATTATTAAATTAAAGAAATGTGGGTATGCTCGATTGTCCAACCTTACAATTCATAAATTAGTCTAATTGAACTAACTCGTATAAGTCAATAAGGTGAATTATTTGAGTGAAAAATGACATTAAAAATCAAATTTGAACAAGATAAAATTTATTATATTATTAATTTTGTTTTGGGTTGGAATAAAATACTATAAACTCTTTATGATTATTTTATATTTATTTTAAAGCAAGTTATATATTTTATTAAATTCTATGTACTAAATTTATTTTTACTAAAGAAACAAGAAATAAGAAATAGTTATCAAACACATGTCTCTTTCTATTTCTTGTTTTAAAGAAACAAGAAACAGAAATAGTTATCAAACATGTTTCTGTTTTAAACTTTTAAAAAACGAGAAACAAGAAATAAAAAATAGAAACAGGAAACAAGAAACGAGAAACAAGAACGTTGTCAAACGAGCCTCTAATGTATGAATTTTGCGTATGTATATTAAAATTGTTTGGTTAAAATATCATTTTGGTCTCTATACTTTGAACTTCATTTTATTTTAGTCTTAGTACTGTTAGATGTTCAATTTTAATATTTCTACCTTGAATAGAGCTTAAATTGGTCCTATTATGTTAGTTTATTGCAAACTTCTCTCAAAATATATATATATAGTCCTTCCTTTTATAAATTTTGGAAGTATATTTACCTTGTATTTTTTTCTCGCAAGAAACTACGACTATTTAATCAATTTTGATAGAAATGGATTAATTTTAAGCTTTTCTTGAAGATGGACTAACATACCTAGACTAATATTTTAACTAAATTATATTATTAGACTATGAATTGGGGGAGGGTGACATACTCATCCAATGACTTGACAATAAGCCATAAAATTAAAGGAATAGTTTATTTATTATTATCTTTTTAAAATTTTTCTAGACACTTAAAAAATAAACTACAAGCTACATTTTTTTAAAAAAAAAAAATCTAGCTACCTCATCTTTAATTGCGGATCATTAACTTTTCTCCCACAAAAGAGTTTGGTTACAATAAATTAAGGGGTGTTTAGCCCATAGTTTTAGGTTAAAATAGTTTTTTGTTCCAAATCCAAAACTACATTTGATACAAGGGGTTTAAAATTTTTGGTTTTAAAGTAGAACTCTATGAATCACAACAGTACAACTCTAGGGGTTTGTGTCATGTTTTCCTCTTCGATTTGTCGTTTTCCATTTTGGACAACTACTTCGACAACAACTCCAGCGACCACTCGACAACCATCGACAACGACAACTCCAACGACCCAATGACCAATGACGTTTACCTCTAGTGACCACTTCCATGAGAACTCTATAGATTAGTTTGACGACCACTACCGCGACCCAACTACCCCAACAACTCAATTCTTCGATGACCCAAACCATTGCGACCTAACTTGTCCAAACCATTGTCAACGACTATCTGACAACCACTTCGCGACCCAACCCATTTGACAACCACTTCAACGACCAAACTCATCTGACAACCATAGTTGACGACCACTCTGACAATCCGACAACCATAAAATGGACAACCACCTCAAAAACTAGACCACCCGACACCATTGCCACAACCACCAAGCAACCACTTTGAGACCACATCACCACCCTGATGACCACTTCAGTGACCTGTCCTCTCCCCCCTTCCCCCAGACAACCACCCGACAACCACTTAGGTGACTTGACTACTGTGCAATCACCACCGACGCCCACCTCGACAACCCAATTACCCCATCAACCTGACCATCCCAATGACTACCCAAGCGACCCAACTACTTAGTCAATTTTAACAAAATTTTTAATCAATTATATATTTGAAATAGGTTTCAAAATACTATGCAAAATATAGTTTCTAATATTTTAATTTCTAAAATATAATCTCATTTATTCTCGACATAGATTTCAAAATACAGTGCACACTTTTATTTAAATTCTATAATTTCTTAAATAACCCTTCAATATTTTAATTTGTAAAATAAAGTTTCAAAAATAGTTTTATAATTATTTTGTGAAATAAAATTTTAAATTTCCTAATTTCTTAGATAGACTTCCAAAATTTTAATTTCTAAATCGTAAAATAATTTCCTAAATATTTTGTGAAATAGAGTATTAATTATTTAAATTATATGTCCTTACTAATGTTATTTAATTCTACATCATAATGAATAGAGTGAATTAAATATTATAATATATTTTGTGCTCCAGATACTAGCCTATACTGAATATCCAACGAGATAAAATCATCTTGATCAAGATGACCGACTTATTCTCTGTCGTATCCATAGGATCAATTCTAACAAGTCACACACTCATATTCCAGAAATACAGAAAAAAAAAAAAAGAAATTCCACGATCGAACTACCAAAAAGACTTTGAGAGGAGAATCTCGTTGGTTTGACCGACGAACTACGTGGGAAAATGGACCTTCCTTCTTTCGATATACTTGTACAAACTACACATTCATATTTAACTGTTATTGAAACAATTGATCTACATAATTGGTTAAAATATTGATATGTAATTCAACAAACAATTATCAAGTGAAAAAAATGGACTTGAAAAAAAAAACCATAAAAAATGTTATTAAAAAAAAAACCTAAACAAACCCAACTCAATCTAACCATGCACTCCAAATACAGGTTTTAACAAATCAATCCAACACAATCCTGCAACTCAAATATAGGAATCGAAAACTACATGATTTCTAATTCCAGCCAAGAAACCTTAAAGGGTCGTTTGACCCCCTGTTTTGGATTTGGATGGTTTTGGATTCCAAATCCAAAACCATGTTTGGCCCAATGTGTTCAAAACCCTTGGTTTTGAAACACAACCCCATGAGTTACAACAGTGTAACCCCATGGGTTTATTTCATATTTTCTTATTTTATCTGTCATTTTCCATTTTCGGTGATTACTTCAACAACAATTTCGGTGGCAACTCCAACAACTACACCGGTGATCCGACTACAACTAATGGCTACCTCCAACAACAACTCTAGCGATCCGACCACTGCTGACAATTACCTCCGGCGACAACTCCGACAACCACACCGGTGACCCCGCTACAGCTAACGACAATTCCGACGACTACACCCGCGACCCCCCACCGATGACGAGTACCTCCGACGGCAACTCCGACGACCACACCGATGACCCCTGCCACCGCTGACGACTACCTCGAGCGACAACTTCAACAATCATACCGATGACCCCGACCACCGCTGACGACTACCTTCGACGAAAATTCTGACTACCACAGCGACGATCTCAACCACCGCTGACGACTACCCTGACGACAACTCTGACGACCACACTGACGACCCTAACCATCGCTGATAACTACCTCCGATAACAACTCCGATAACCACACTGGTGACCCCCTGCCACCGCTGATGACTACCTCCGACGACCATACCGACGACCCCGACCATAGCTGACGACTACCTCCGACGACCACACCGACGACCCCAACCACTGCTGACAACTACCTCCGATGGCAACTCCGACGACCACACCAGCGACCACTGTCACCGCTGACGACTACCTCCGATGACCCCGACCACTGCTGACGACTACCTCTGATGAAAACTCCGACGACCCCAACCACCGCTAACGACAACTCCGACGACCACACCGGCGACCCCAACCACCGCTGACGACTACCTTCGACGACAACTCTAATGACTACATCGATGACCTAACAATTACTAACGACTACTTTCGACAACCACTCAAGAGACTTGTATACGCCTACCCCAACAACCCGATCACTCGAACAATCAACTACCCTAATGACTTAACTTGTGTGCAATCACCACTTTTCTTATTAGAGTTCCAAAAATAGGGTTTTGGATAATTTGTGGAATAAAATTTTAAATTTTCTAATCACTTAAATAGACTTCTAATTTTTTAATTTTTAAAATAAAATTCCAAAAATAAGTTTGTGAATACTTTATAAAATATAGTTTCAAATTACCTAATTTATTAAATATACTTCCAATTTTTTAAATTTTAAAGTAGAGATCGAAAAAATAGTTTTTAGAACCCTATGTGACGTGAAATAGAGTTTTTAATTCCCTTTATTTCTTAAATAAACTTCTATTTTTTTTAATTTCTAAAATAGAGCTCCAAAAATACTTTTCTAAATATTTTTTGAAATAGAGCTTTAAATCCCTAATTTCTTAAATGAACTTTCAATTTTTTAATTTCTAAAATAGAGTTCCAAAAATACTTTTCTAAATACTTTGTGAAATAGAATTTTAATTTTTAACTAGATTTTCAATTTCTTAATTTCTGAAATAGAGTTTCAATTTTATAACCGATTTATGTTATACAAGAGTTTCTACCATTGACAAAACATTCACAAAAAAAATAAGAGAACAAAACAGCTAAAGAAAAAAGAAAAAAAAACAGCATAAATCCAGGATTCATAACACTGCACCCCAAACACTGTTTTCTTATTCTCAGGCTTCAGAACACTGCACTACAAACACAATTTTCTGATTCCCAAGTTTCAGAACCCCTCAGAACAAACCCCCTAAGTTTTGATTCCCAAAGTTTTGAGTATTGGGGGCCAAACAACCCCTAAGATTCTAGAACTCCAATTTTTTTATTCCAAATCACACCAAACATCCTCTAATAGGGTAGGGATAAAATTAAAATTTCTAAAGGAGCAACCCATAAATTTAGCCATGAGTAAGATTTTTAAATGATTTTTGAGACCATAAAATTTGGTAGGATACCCAATAAAAAAATATTAAAATTATGTTGATATTTATTATCATTATTTATGGGTTATTTTGATATTTAGAGGAAAAAGAAAAAGGAATTTATATAATTTATGGAATGTACAAAATGTGGGACATTCCGACCATCTTCCAATGTCTTATCAATTTGTCCTTTCGGATAAAACAAGGTTACACTTACATCAGATATGGGGAAAAAGGGTGCGTTCCACTCAATGGTCACTTGGTGTTTTGATAAATTTCATAATTCCCTACCCTAAAGTCTATTTATTTTTTCTTTTTTCTTTTTCCATATTATTTATAATATCAATTGCTTTTCAATTATTAATTTGAGATTAAATTTTAAATTTGGTCAATTTGTTCCAACCTAGTTTTAATTTCAACTCTATAATTTTAAAAGTTTTACTCTGGGTTTAGTCGTTTAGTTAAACTTCATAAATTATCCATAAACCATTTTTCACTTGCTAAAAAATCTTCTTGTTCTCTTTTTTTTCTATTATTACCAGAACTCTAGGAATTGTTTGGTACACAGGTTTGTAATCAGAATCCTGAGAATCAGAAGCCTGGAGGGTTTATCCTGAGAGGTTTTGAAGTCTGGGAATTAGAAAACTGTGTTTGTGGTGTAATGTTCTGGAAGTCCGGGAATCGTAAAAGCGTGTTTGAAAAAGCAGTGTTCTGAAGCTTGGAAATCAGAGAGCTGTGTCTTGGGTGAAGTTTTCTAAACTATAGGTTTGGTACAGTTTTGTTTCACCTTTTTTCTTTTAACTATTTTATTCCTTTCAAATTTTTGTAATTGATCTTATGTGAATTGTAGAAATTAATGTCTAACATGGATCAATTTTTTAAGTAACTTTTCCATGAACCTTTCAATTTAGGTAGTTGTTGAAGAATTTTTTAAAAAAAAAAATTTAGAACAATTTTTAGCATTTAGACTCAACCCAACTATTCGGGTTGCAAATATCTTCACCCCAAACAACCCTAATTAAGTGATGAATCCAAATCTAACACAACCATGAAACATTTGAGTTTAGTTTAGGTTGATACGTAATATATATATATATTGAATTAAGATTAAATTAAGATTAGAAACATCATTTTAATTTATATTATGAATTTTTACCTTCCAAAAGATTCAAAAACTTATTTTAAAAAGTTATTGAAGAATAAATCATCCAAAAATAATTATAAAAATAATAAATATATGTACATGTAGTTGTAATATAAGAAAAAAAATATTTTTCTAATATTAATAGGAAGTGTAGGTTGGTTTGATTCTAGGTTCAACTCAAACTAATTTTTCGTGAGCCACACGAACCAACCCAACTCATAGAGTTTTTTTTAACCAAACGAATTGGGTTGGGTTGATCGGGTTCTTTGGGTCATCAGGTTTTTTGAACATCCTACCACGAGTTTACACATACAGATACACAATCCAAAAGTGTTGCAACTGACATAAAACAAAAGAACATAAAACGCCTATGTGCGAAACAAAAAAAATTATTTTATTTTTTCTAACTTTTTAAAAAGAAATTACAAAATTTAGCCATTTGAGTGTACATTAAAAAAAACACCATTTTTTTTTAATAAAAATTTCACAAAGTTTAAAGGTTTTGAGTGTAGCATAAAAAATTGTTTAGTAGCAATTTTTTAGTTTTATTTTAACTTTTTAAAAAATTGACTAGATTGTCGGATTGTTGGAATGGTCGAGTTGATGAGGTGGTGGGATTGTCGAGGTAGCCGTTGAATTTTTGGTTGTCGGTGGTAATCAGATCGTCGGAGTTGTTGTTGAAAAGGTCGTTTAGGAAGCCATCAGTGGTGGCTAGTTGCCGATGTGGTCGTCAGAGTTGGCGTTGTCTAGAGTTGTCATCGGAGTTATTGTCGAAGCGGTCACCGATAATAAAAAACGACAAATTGAAGAGAAAATGGAAAATCAAGTGTTTTTCGGAGGTAGTCGCCGCCATGAGTCGAGTCAGCCGTGTGTGGTCGCTCGAGTTGCCGCTTGCCGGTGGTGTGTCGGGTGGTCGTCGTCGAGTTGTCGCCGAGAGTTGTTGCCAAACCGGTCGCCGATGACGGCCATCGGGTTGTCGTTGTGCTTCGTGGTTGTTGAGTGGTCGTCGGAGTTGTCACTGGAGTTTTTGCCAAAGTGGTCGTTGGAGTTGTCGATAGTTGTCGGAGTTTTTATCGGAGTTGTCGTTGCCGATGGTCGTCAATGGTCGCTGGAGTTTTTACCGGAGTTGTCGAAATAGTCGACAAATGGATGAGAAAAACATGGAACAAATTCCATGAGATTGCACTGTTGTAACCCATGGGGTTGTACTGTTATAACCCATGTGATTGAGTTTTAAAACCAAGAATTTGGGACACCTTGCTCCAAACATGTGGTTGGATTTAGAATCCAAACCTTCAAATTCAAATCCATGGGCCAAACACACCCTAGGTTTCTATAATATAATTAAGTCACAGAGTCAACCAAATAGAATACATACAGTATATATGGCATTTTATTATGATTACAAGAATGGATGATTTATAAAATTTGACTAAACTATAGAGATCAAATTGAAACTCTTAAAATCATAAAAAATAATTGGAAAAACAATACACTTTTAATTTTTGAGATTTGGATTAGGTTGTATTTGAGCACTTATATTTCAAACTCAACTAATATGCTTCTAAGTTTTGTATTTAATATCAATCTTAGTCCCTCAGTTTTTTTTTTTTTTTTGTTAATTACTAACGGAAACTTGGTGCCATAGTTATGTTATTTAAAAAAATATTTTTTATTATTTCCTATTTATAAAATTATTGCTTTTTTTTTTACTTCTCGTCTTCTTCCACGTTGGCGCTGCTTGCTTCGTTGACCATCGTTGACACTGCCAACTGTCAATAAATTTTTTGTTTACTTTCTTTTTCATTCTTCCTTCTTTTTTCTTCTTCTTTTCTTCTTCCCATTTCTTATTATTCTTTAAATCCACATTTTAGTTCCTGAAATTTTAGTTTGGTTGAGGCATAGGTCACTGAGTTTTCAAACTCATTAGGTATACTCTAAAGTTTTGGATTTTGTTTTATTTGGGCCCCTTCATACATTTTCCATTAATTACATTTTTCTCAAAGAAATATTTATTTTTATTATTTTCTATTTTTAATTAAAATAATATTTTTTATTATTATTATTTTTACTTCTTCTTCTACCAAGAAAGCCACCAACGTGGATCACTGCCATCCAAATCCAAATTTGCAGGGAGAGGAGGAGAAAGTAGAAGAAAAAATAAAGAAAATAATAATAACAATACATTTAATTAAAAATAGAAAACAATAACAAATAAATATCATGTCAACTTTCCATTAATAATTAACGGAAAAATGATGGAGGGATTAAAAGTGAAACTAAATGTAAAACTTAAGGGTATGTTTGTTGAGTTTGAGAACCCAGTTACCTAAATGCAACCTAACTTAAATTTTAGGGATTAAAAGTATATTTTTTTAAAAAATAATTTTAAAATAAATTTAAACCATAGAGACCAAATTAGTCTTTTAATTCGAATTTAATTCTTTCCCTCAAAAAAATCTCGCTATTTCAAACTTCAATTCCTCTCAATTAAATCTAGCTATTGTGAGTATAAATCAAATATTTGAGCATATAATCTTTCTTTATAAATTGTAAGTTAAAAGTTTCTTCTTAAAAAAAGAATGGTAAATTGCATATAAACAAGCCCATCAATAAATTACAGTTATAAAATAATATATTTCCAAAATCTTTTTATTGAAAAAAAAAATAAACCTTTAATCTCATTAAATCATGTGGCTCCCCTAACCCCCACAATCCTTTTCTTAATTATTATTGTACTGTTTCAATTCAATTGGTTGTTGAATTGTCAGTATCTGTATTCTGTACCACTTCCATGGAAAATGGTATAATTGGTAATCAAATATGGAAAAAGGAAGAAGAAAAGGAAACAAAAGAAAAAAAAATCATCATTTGAAAATTATCAACTTATGTATATACCCACTGGCAATTTTAATATCCAAAAATAAAAGATAAAATTTAGAGATTTTACATTTTTTTTTTTGAGTGCATCAACATTTGGGAGCGGGAGATTCGAACTCATGATCTCTTGGTCACAAGTCTTACTTGATGTCAATTGAGCTACACTCTTGTTGGCTGTTTGAAGTAACATTTAGTTGAATGATATAGGGTTTCAAAATAAATCGAATTTTTATTAAATAATGGAATTAAAGTTCACATGAAAGATTAAATATTTTTTCTAATGAAAATTTTATGGAATAAATTCGAATATTTAAATGTTATTAAAAAGAAAAAAAAAGGAAGTTAATGACAAAGTACAGAAATAAATGGATGAAATTCAAAAAGCTTCCAAGTATGATTTTTGTAAAATACCACATAGAGAAAATTTAAACATACAAATACATATGAAGAAATATACAAATATATGGTCAAAATAAGCATAATTCAGCAATAATTGACATATATTTTTTCTCTTAAAGTTGGAGTTATTTATTGTAATAAAAAAAAATATAATTATTTGATTACTTGAATTATGCTTTTTTTTTTTTTTTTTAAGACTTGAATTATGCTTATATGGCCAGCAAAATAGTATTTAATGATAGTGGTTAGTGGGTTAGGTGTTATTTTCATAGGCATTGGCATTTTGTATCTAAAACTAATATGCCTTTAGATTGCCTAAATCTTGAAAACCCAAACTTAAACCCCAAGTGGAAACAAGGAGAAATTAGAGTCTGTTATGAATTAATGTGCATGTTTGTTTGTGTATATGGGACCAAAGTATTATATAGTAATTCATATAAATGAAATATTCTAAACCATAAAAAGTATAGTATAAATGAAATATCCTAATTAACCATAAAAAGTACGTAGTTAAAATAAGATTGAATAGCAATGTACTTATTTAGAGATTATAAGAAGAATCCTATTATATATATATATATATATATACATACATGTGATTCATTAATTTAATACTAATTCAATAAATTAGAAGTTGTTGTAATTTTTGGCTAAATATATCATTACATTAATTTAGTTTTCTTGCATTTTAAAATTTTCAATTATGACATATATCATTCTATTAAAGTTCATCAAATCTCTAAAATTAGTGAGAGATAATAAAAATTTAACTGACAATTTATGTGTAGACAAGATTTTATGAAAGTTTATAACTCAATGACATTGTCTACATTTACACAATTGTTTCATACTAAGTAAGATAGTTATTATTAATTATCTATATATATTATGATTTTTATCTTCTTATCTAGTCTAACTAATGCAAGATGTTATCATAAGTTTATAAGATCTTATTTTAATCATGTTACAATCTGGCGATTAGTTAAAAAAGAAATATGATTTGAGCAATGCATTAACACATTGTTTTAATTGATTGATAAGTTATTTCTTTTTAAATTCAGTTCAAGAAACAAGTATAGGAATATACTAAAATTAAAGCTAAAATATATAGGGAATAAAAATACAATTTAATCTAAAAAAGAAGAAAAACTATTAACAATGCAAACCAAAATTGAACTAATCAACTAAACTGATAAACCAAGCGGTTTGACAAATATCGATCATTTCAGCTCCATATATAAACTACAAAATGGAGCATTTGTTGATCATTTCAGTTTAGGTTCATTTTGTTGAGTTTAATCTAGTTATAAAAAAATTTGTATTTAAGCTGATTATAACACTATAAGAATTTCAGGTTTTCCCAACATGACCAAGAAATGCATCGGGAAAAACCCAAAACGGTGTCGGCCAATGATTCCCGACGAAAAAACTCGCGTCGAGCGATTAGTCGACAATTCCTCGTTGAGACTACATTTGTTGGCACACGTCGAGAGATAGTTGGTGTTTCTTGGAAAGGCGGATAAATGTATTTTTAGTCTGCAACACCGCTTTCTTGGGAGTGCGACCAAAGTCTCATATCGACTAAAGAAGTAGAAGATCATGGGTATATAAGTGAGGGATAATATTTCCATTGGTATAAGACATTTTAGATGAAATAAAAAACAAAACCATGAGAGCTTATGCCAAAGTGGACAATATCATACTAATGTAGAGATATTTGGAGGGTCGTTGTCCTGGCGTATCAGAGTCATGTCCCTGAGCCATGATCGGTAGAATCTCTAGGTGCCGAATAAAGGAGGTGAGCGTAGTCATGGTGGAGATGGATGACTATTTGAGATAGTATCTCCATAGTATGAGATCTTTTGAGTGAAACAAAAAACAAAATGATGAGAGCTTATGTCTAAAGTGTACAATATCATACAAATGTAGAAGTATGTGGAGGGTCGTTGTCCCTAACACGCTCAACACGTCGACAATTGTACTAAAGGTCGACGTAAAAGAGCGACCTTCGTAATGTAGTCTTAAACGAAATTTGATTACATAGTTCATAAAATTGGACTTTCATTACATAGTTCATAAAGTAGTTACGTTGTACAAGATAAAATAAGTTTCAATACAAAATAAAAGTAATCTAGTCAATATTAAAATCAATTTGATGTTAAGTTTCAATGAAATCGATCCAAACCGACACACATATTTTAAGAAAAAGAAAAAAAGAAAAAAAAATCAAAGGGAAGATGAGGAAAAGTTTTGATTGAATTAAAGAGCAAGAAAGTAATGGAAAATGAGAATAAAATTAGGGTTTTAAAAAAATAGGCTAAATTATAGAAAATGCCCCTAAACTATGGGGTTTGTGTCAAAAATACCCCTAAACTTTAAAAAGTTTCAAAAATACCCCTGGACTTTCAAAAATGTTCAAAAATACCTTTGCCGTTAAGTTTTGGATGGTAACCGTTAAAATTTTGTTTCAAAAATACCCCTGAACTTTTAAAAAGTTTCAAAAATACCCTTGGCCTTAAAAAACTTTTTAAAAAATATTTACCATTAAGTTTTGGATGAAAAATATTAAAATTTCATTTCAATAATACCCTTAACCTTTCAAAAAAAAGTTAAAAAATTGAAAAATACAATACCGTTTAAGTTTTAATATAGTGTATAAGAATATTAGAGTATCGTCTATATAGGATTGATATTCTAATTTACTTAATTATCATGAATATAATCACCCAATTTTATTTGAAAAAAGAAATAGAAAAATGAATAAAAGCAAAAAAAAATAAATATATAAAATAAATGAGGAAGAAAACAATCAATCTTAAGGAATTGATTTCATCAATCAGACTAATAATTCAATTAATTAAGACCACGTTTGATAAGCATTTGATTTTTTGTTTTTATTTTTGAAAATTAAGCTTAATAATACTACTTCGCCAAGTGAGGTTTATATATTTTCTTTTCTACTTTATACCTATGTTTTTTTCAAAAACCAAGCTAAGTTTTAAAAACTAAAGCTCTGTTTGATAATAATTTAGTTTTTGATTTTTGGTTTTGAAAATCATGCTTGTTTTTTTTACAATTTCTTTTCATATTCTCTATAATGATTTCCATCTTTCTTGAGGTACCATTTAAATTTCTAGCAAAATTTCAAAAACAAAAACAAGTTTTTGAAAACTACTTTTTTTAGTTTTCAAATTTTAGCTTGATTTTTTAAAACATAGGTATATAGTAGATAAGAATACATAGAAACTTATTGATAGAAGTGATATTTTTAGGCTTCATTTTCAAAAACCAGAACTAAAAACCAAATGGTTATCAAACGGGGCTCAACACAAATAAGATTGACGTGCAAATATTTCATAAGTCGGGAAGACAAAAGTTAAGATTACCTTTTACGAAAGCAAGTGGATGTTTTGGATCTTCCACATCATTCTTGGGTGAGGTCCGGGTAAATTTTTAAAATTTCTAATAGATTGATTAAATGAAATCTCAAAAAATTCTATTAAATACTAAAAAAATTATTGAAAAACATTTTTTTTAAAAGTTTTTTAAGGCCAAGGGTAATTTTGAAACTTTTTAAAAGTTTAGGAGTATTTTTTAAACAAAAACTTTAACGGTTACCATCCAAAACTTAACGGGAAGGGTATTTTTGAACATCTTTGAAAGTCCAAGGGTATTTTTGAAACTTTTTAAAGTTTAAGTGTATTTTTGACACAAACCCCATACTTTAGGGGTATTTTCTATAATTTAGCCAAAAAAAATATAATAATAATAAATTAAAAAAAAAAAAAGTGCTCTAAATGAGTAGAGAGGCTAGGAGGGCCTCTCGTAGATGTAGTAGAGCCCCACAAGGGAGAGTTACTTTTCCATCTGACTCACTCATATCTGCACAACCAACGTGCCCAAATTGACATTACACTTTTTTTTTTCCTCTCTCATTTTTTTTTTGTACATCAAACCTCAATTTATTCGATACTTCTCTCATGTAACGTTAAGTTATAAAAAATATTCTTCAACTTTGTATTTCGTTTCAATAATATTTTTGTACTTTAAAAGGTTGCATTAATAATTCTCAACTTTTTGGAAATTTTTAGTCTGTGAAGAATTTTGCTTATAAAGATTAGTTATAATAAAATTAGTTTCTGAATATCTTATTAATGATATACCTCTCTCTTCCTATCTTATACAAAACAAATAAATTTAATTTGTTTTCTCAAAACTCAAAAAAGAAAAAAAAATCTAAAATGTAGAAAACTTTCCAATTTCATCCATCTCAATGGAGGAAAAAGAATGATATTGTTCACACGAGATTTCAATAAAGAAATTTGATTCGTGGAATGAACTTGATTTTATTGATTTTTGTGAAATGTTACGATCTTTAATGTATAATCCTCGGATGCTTTCTCTCGGAATGTGGATTTTGATCTGAGGGTTGACAAGCTTGTTCTCATGTAGAGGGAGATTGAATCTTCGATCTATAGTTGATGAAAAAACGATCAATTTGTGGAAGTCTTCTTTAAGTCGTTAAATCTCCTGAATTTTGAACCTGATCTGAGGTTTCTGACTCTTCTCTGAATGACTCTAAAAATTCTATGGCTAGATGCTATGGATTCTGACTTTTCTAATTTTTTTCAAATGAAGAGTGGTCTCCTCTATTTATACAGTCTGATGGACGAGTTTGGGTTTGGTAGACTTTGGGCCCAACTCTTGAGCTTAATCTTATTTGAACTTAATCCAATCCAGTTATTTTTTTAAAAGGTTTGGATTATTTAAATTGAGCCCAATCCATTTTTAATACTAGACATGTGTCATTATTTAATTTGTCATGTCTTTTAATTTAATTTTAGGACATGTGTAAATTTATAATTGGTTCTAAATTTATTTTATCGTTAATTTAAATTAATGATGTGGCAATTTGTGATTAACCGAAATTTCTCATTCAACATATATAATTTATTATATCTATAGATATAGTTGATCACATTATGGATAATAAATATTATACACCTTAAAAAGTTGAAAATAAATAAAGTTAAAATGAATATAACAATGATATGATTGTCACAAGTTTTGTTGAAGTCCAATCACGTAGATATGAAGTTTTTGTTTGGTTTTCTATCATTTTTCTACCGTGAGTTTCATCTTTCTTACAAAAAACATTTGAATTTTTGGCCAAAATATTATATATATTTTTTTAAAAACTATTTTTTTTAGTTTTCGAAACTTGACTTGATATTTGAAAACATGGGTAAAAAATAGATAACAAATGAAGGAAACTCATAAATGAAAGTAGTATTTATAAACTTAATTTTTAAAAATAAAAAATTAAAAAGAAAATGGGTATCAAATAGGGGCGAAATTATTTTTCTAAACTGTGAGTTAAAAGGAAAAAAAAAAATTAACGGTAGGAATAGCCATATTTTAGTTTTCGTTTTCAACAATAGCCAAACGATTTTATCTTTTTAAAAATGACCAAATTATTATCGAAAATTATAATTAGAAATTAATAAAAGAGGAAACTAGCCCTAACAACTTTATTAATTTAGATTTCTAGATTATAGGGTAGTTATTTTAAATTTGGTTTTAAAATCTAAAATAAATCGCCAACAAAAGCATAGCTCAACTGACATCAAGTATGACTAGGTAGAAAGTTCAAGGATACTTTTTACAATTTAGCCTTCTAGAAGGGTAGTTATTTTAAATTTGGTTTTAAAATCTAAATTAAATCGTCAACCAAAGCATAGTTCAATTGACATCAAGTATGACTCATCGAGGTACAAAGTTCAAGGATACTTTTTACAATTTAACCTTCTTTTAATGGTCCAAAAAAATACTTTCAATTCCTAAAGTTTCAAATTTTTTAGTCATTTTTCGACTTGGTTTGTTATTAATGAAAAAAAAAATTGAAGTGACTGCTGAATAGCATCTAACAAGTTGGTCTTGTAAAGATGACAACTCAAGAGAATAATTAGGAGATTGAACAGAAATTCATGATTTAGGATTTAGGGCATCTTGAATTCTAGACCTATACATTTTTCTTTTATTAAAAAGTGTGATCTGCTAGGTAGACAGTACTAGCCTTTCACACTATGAGAAAAATGTGAGAGCCCCAAGATCAATGATAAATAATAATAATAATAATAATTAGGGTTATGATATCTTAAGCTTAAGAAATAATTGATTAGAGAAAAAGCCAACATTTTTTTAATTTTAAAGTACATTTCAATGAGAAAAGTTCTATTAATATTATAAACATTTTTCATGGGTCTAAGAAATAAATGATACTAAATTTTACAAGATTTAGGAATGCCAAAATGATTTCTAGGGGGAAAAAAAAGAGGACAAAAAAGAATACCCAATTGGAAAAATTGGTCCATATAGTGAAAAAACAAGGAAATTAAAACTATTAAAGAAGAAAATATTGTCTATAATGGATGCCTTTTGGAGATTGTTGTGGCCTGTTTGGATTAAAAGCCAAAAAGATAAGTTTATTTTAATTCAGACAAACAACTGTAACCCAGCTAGCCACATTGCCAAGTCTAAAAGCTTTTCTCTTCTAGTCCACACATACTAGTACCTAGCCTTCTTCCATTTTTGGACTAACTTTTTCTATATCATAATAATAATAATTTGATTTTTATTTCATTTTGATCTCCACATACATTACTCTTTTAAATTTAGCTAAATTATTAAAAAATACTTTTAAACTTTCTCATTTATTTAAAAAATACATCCATCCTTCAAAAGTTGCAATAGTAACCCTAACTAGGAGCGGATTTATCATGGGTCTGGGGCTCGAATCCCCCTCAATTTTTTTATATTTAATAATATGTATAGAAAAAGTCAGATTAAATAACAAAAAATCTTTATGGCATAGTGGTAAATATATCATTAGCCTTGCTCAAGTTCTACAATAATTTAATATGGTTAAGGTATCGTAATTTTTCATAGGGTAAATGTTCGAATTTATACTCCCACAATTATAATTTTTTTTTTCAGTTGAGCTATGCTCTTATTGACAATTATAATATCTCTTAAATTATGGAAAAAAAAATTATTTTCATTATCCTCGTTAAATATGTAACGCTTCTCATAGGGAGAAAGTTGGAATCCCTATTCTCACCATTGTAATATTATAAAAACACTTTCTATCTTCCTTGTTAAATTTCCATATTGTGTTTAATGGAAAATATTAAACCAAACCCACGTCACTTTAAAGTACAAAATTATTACATAATTTCTCATATGTAAGGTCATACCGTTAAATATCATATACAAATTTTAAGGTAAGAAAGACCAAATTAAAACAAGCCAGCTAATACTATTACGATATTTGATATTAGATCATGGTCATAAAGTATATATCGACCACAATTTACATTAGTTGGGCAGTATAGTTAAAATCTTTAAACCGGTAGTTTATAGTTGTGTCCGTGATCCATAATGATACATGCATTTATTTTATATCATATAATTAGAATATATTACTATGATTACTCTCAATTTACTTCAATGTTCCAAAAAACTTGGTTTAATTATAAAATCAAGTGACACAAAATGATTGTATGAATATGCCAAATCAACTTAGTTTAACAGTAATTAATTAATATGTATTCTCGATCAAAATGTTAGAAATTCGAATCTCACTCGAAAAAAAAATTAGACCAAAGTCTTCCAAAAATTTACCCACCCCACATGGTTGAACTAAAATACAAAAACCCAAAATTTACCACAAAGAGTGTAGGAATAGGAAAATAGTAGAAAAGGGCAAATGGGAAAAGGACAGGATTAAAAATGGTATTTTCCCATACACACACACCATGTATTAAAAAGTAGAGCATATAAATTAAAATTAGGGTCCCAGTTTTTTTTTTTAAAGAGAAAAAAAAAAAAGAAAAAATAGGGTCTCAGTACACTCAGTGGGGTCCAATTCTTTCCTATCTTCTTCTTCAACCACTGTTTAAAAAAAAAAAAGAAAAAAAAAACCCTAACCCTAGAAAGGGGCAGTTGGGTTAGAACTTGCCATTTACAGAAAGCTTTAATGGGCATGAAAGGGAGCTGTTTTAATGCACTATTGCCCCATTTGTTTGTTTTTTCTTCCATTGCCCTTCATTTTCAAAGTCTTATTATTATTATTATTCACTAGCAATGATGATGGTTTTTGCCTTTGTTTTCTTGCAATGTAAGTTGAAATATCGTCAATGGTGGAACTTAAGATAACTTTTTTTTTTTCTTTTCCTTATTTTCACCTTAGGCTACTTCTTTCCCAACATTTTTACCCTACTTTTAATCGGGTGCGACCGAAATCGGAGTAAAGACGAGGAATGATTTAAAGGAAGAGTACTAAAAGTGTTGTGACTTATCAAAAATTATTAAGTTAAAATATCATTTTGGTCCATCTACTTTGAGAATTGTTTCATTTTGGTTTGTACTTTTAAATGTCTAATTTTAGTCCATGTACTTTCAATAAACCTTAAAATTGGTCCCTATGATAAAGTTGAAGTTAATTTTTATCAAAATTAGTTACAAAATAATAATAATTTTAATACAAGAAAAGACACCATGTGAACATACTTTCAAAATTTGTAGGTAAAAAGCTAATACAGACTTTTTTTTTTAAAAAAAAATAACAATAAACTAATGGTAGGGACCAATTTTAAGCTTTATTGAAAGTACATGAACTAAAATTAAACATTTGAAAATACAAGGACCAAAATAAAACAATTCTCAAAGTACAAAGACCAAAATGGTATTTTAACCAAATTATTATTATGGTTCGTAAATGACAACTAGAATCAGGTAGCAAAATTTATTGACGTGTTGATATTTTCATTGAAACTTTCATGTTCATAGATTTAACAACGTTGACACAATAGTGAATCAACATTTTCATTCCATCGTAAGCAAATCAATGAAATATACAAAAAGGATTATTAATAAAATATAACTAAGGTAAGCGCTTATTATTAATAATAAAAAAATTTAACTTATTTAAAAGTGTGAGGAGTTCTTTTCTATTAATTATATTTTTAAAAAAGATTCTTGATTTTTTTTTTAAATTTTCTTGAAATATCTATCAACAAAAAAAACTCTAAATTACCTAGAATATGTGTGACAACTTGTGGTCTTCCTACTTTAAAAGCCTCACTTTTGGTCTTTTTAGATTAGGATTTAAAAAAAAAAAAAAGAGTCTTTGAGCCGAAAACCTAGATACTTTGAACTTGCCAACTTATATTCAAGGAAACAAAGATTTTTGAAAATTAATGTATGTAAGAGTTTATGTGCTTCATTGCAAGAATCCAAGATTTGATGTGTCTATAAATCCATATGATCAAAAGCATTAGATAGGAGTTTGAAAATATAAGATTTTTGGGTTTTTTTTTTTTGCAATATACTAATTAAGATGATTTGAGATGCCTAAATGTTAAGGAACCTAGATCTCTAGATGTTTGAGAACACTAGAGTAACAATTTCTTTTTGTTGAATAAAATTATATAAATTAGTTTGTGCATGTTCAATCACTATGAACTCATAATTTCAAATTTATATTTAAAATACTATAACCAACCACGGTGATCGATGACCGTGAGGTGGTAGAAAGGTAATGTATGTTAGAAGTGCTCACAATGTCCCACGTTAGCTAGGAAAGGAAAACATCCATGATATATAAGTGAGGACAATTATCTATATTGGTATGAGACGTTCTTTCAGGAGAATGAAAAGTAAAGCCATGAGGGTTTATGCCCAAAGTGGATAATATCATATCATTGTGGAGATTTGTCGGGGTCAATTGTCCTTATCAGTGTAAAGAGTATTTTGGCCATTTTCATACATCAATATCATGAAAATTTGAGAAGAATTCCCAATCAAACACTTAAAAATATTTTTCCTAAAATTTGGATTCAAGTACTTTACTCATTTCTCAAACTCAAAACTCAAAACTTCTCCCAAACACTC
Source organism: Trichosanthes cucumerina (assembly GCA_036507285.1). NCBI lineage: Eukaryota > Viridiplantae > Streptophyta > Magnoliopsida > Cucurbitales > Cucurbitaceae > Trichosanthes > Trichosanthes cucumerina. The sequence goes on along the minus strand of CM071840.1, from coordinate 70,741,160 downwards.
CAAATCTTATAGAAATGACTTTATTTTTAATAATTAAACACTTGAAAAACCAATCCAAACCACCCTCATTGTGAATTCGAATCTAAAGTTACTTGAAGATACATCAAAATCTCAATTCATGGTTCATTTTCACTTCTTAATTCATACTTATTTTCCTAGTTTAATTCAATCTATCAATCTAAATATTTAATATCTATATACATATATATATATATATTTGCATGCTTTTTTGCAGCATGGCTAGCTAGCCATCAATAAATATATACTTGTTAAAGGAAGGTTGCTACTGTTATTTGACATTGAATAAATAGGTACATAGTTTTTAAAGTTGCACCATTTTGTCTATCTCCAAGTGGAGAAAGAAAGATTTGAATTTTTTTAATTACACCAACTCTTCTATTATAAAATTCAATCATTTCTTCTACAAAATAATTTCCTTTTCCTTTTTTTCTTTCTTTTAGTTCATTTAAAGCTTTGTCTGTCCTTTGAACCTTATCTTTCCTCTTCACTTGTGTGGTTGCCCTGTTTTTGGGCTTTTCTCAAGTTCTTTGGTCATGGTTTCTTCTTCACAAAAGTAGGAAAAAAAAGTACTTTCAAGATATTTGTGGCTCATAAGTGCTTCTTTCTCAAATAAAGTGTCTTGTTTTGCTTTGTATCTTTGTCTTCAAATCTTCAAGATGCCAAATCAATTTAAGCAAATCTGATTGCACCACTAATGAGAATTATCAAATTGTAGTCTTAAAGTTATCTTTTTTTATTTTGATCTCTAGGTTATGTGATTTAGGATGATTTAATAAGGTTGTAATGATACAATTATTGTTGATTTGTTGACTAACTTGTGTTGGTAACAACTAGATTGAGACATGACTTAGCCTCATTCGGAGTGAAATTGGAAAAAATTGAATGAGGATAAATTATTCAATGGAACCTTCCATTATGTGACTGTCTTATAATAACCATTGGATGTTAATTTAATAATTTTCATGCCCTAATAACTATTGGATATAAATTCGAGTTACTTCTCTTTTTTCATCAAACGGTAAAAAGTTACCAACCATATTGTGGTAGTTGCACTTTATAATTTCTACATGTTGAGGTAGAAAGACCTATCGGTCATGCCTTTTACTAGAAATAGTAAAAGAATAAATAGACTTTACTACCACAAATGTGGAGGTAGGGATTTGAACATTCAATCTCAAGAGAAGAAGTTGATGTTTTAACCATTACCAACCTGAGCATAACTCAATTGTTGTTAAACTAAAAAAAAAGAAAGACGATACTTTAACCACTAAACTATACTCATGTTGTCATAATTGAACTAATTAAGATACTATACACCTCTTTAAAAATTTGAAGTTAAAATCTCTACGAGCTCAACTTATACTAAGGGGGTGTTCCCTAAATTTTATTGTATTTCTATATATATATATATGTTTTTATCTAAATTTACTTTACAAGTTTTGGATAGCTTGTGTGAAATTCGGGCTTTCATATGTAAACGGCCTTAATGCTACCGGGCCTAAGGGTAGGTGTCACAAATCCAGCCCAAAATTTTGGTGGACCGGAAACCACTGGCCCAATTATAAAGTGAGCCCAATGAAGTTGTTATATTTTTTAGTTACATGTTACATCACAGAAACCCAAATCCCGAACGAAAAGTCACCGTTTGAATCGAATAATAGAAAAATGGCAATTAATTTCAAATTAATTTTCATTACCATTTGAAGTACCGTTTAGGTTTGAATTGTTTTAAAATTTAATTCTAAAAGATTATTTAGATCACTGTATTCAATATTATTCAATATTAAATAGATTTGAAATACAACTTTATAGTTCTGAACAATTAATTTCAAACACTGCACTCTAAATATTATTTTTTGAATATCAATTTCAAGGATTCCTCTGTTGAATTAGTAGCAAAACGGAATAGAGAAACTAAGGTTAATTTTTTTTTCAAAAAATAGCAAAGAGAAAACGCGGCTGAATATGACCGATAGCCAGGTTGGACTCCATATGGGTTTGAAAACGACGTCGGTTTATCCCCTACTAGCAAACGATCTTTCTTCCTAGAAAAAAAAAAGAAAAAAAAAAAAGGAAATGAATTAAAATTAATAATAAACAGAGAGAGAGAGAGAGGAGAAGCGACGAGCTCAAGCTAAGCTAAATCTTGAAATTCAGATCACTCTGCATTTTTTCTTTTTCCTTAGGGTTCCGCAATTTTGAGTTTTCTGATTGAAGATCACTCTCGGTTTTGCTGATTTCCTCTTGCATTTCTTCTGATATTTTTTGTTTTTTGTTTTCATAAATCTCACTCTATTTCAGTGCCGTGTTCTGATGAATTTCGACTAGCATTTCGGGGGGGTTTGTAATAATTGTGTGTAATTTGCCGAGATCTTGTTGTAATTTCGGCTTGTGATTCGCTCTGTTGATTATTTTCCGACTGGATCGTGCCCGACGGGGTGGTTTTCGGGGATTTGAAGGCATCCCGATTGCCTATGGCGTCGAAGAGGGGATTGTTGTCCGCTACTGCTGCGCAGAGGGGTAGAGCTGGTGGCGGATCTCGACTTCCTGTTCTACTTGTCATCTTCTTCTTGTTTCTCTCCCCTGTGGTCTTCTTCTTCAGCCGGGGACTCCGTGGTGCAGGTTAGTTTCGTTGTTTTTTTTTCTCTCTAGATTTGTTTGTTGTTCTAGCAAATTTGCAATGTAGGTGTTTTGCAGATCTTATTTAATCGAATCACTAGATGTTATTGGAATATTAATGCCGCCGACACTTTTCTTCTTACTAAGAATGCCTGTATTTTGGAACCTGATGGATGCCTTTTATTGTTTTTATCATACGAAATTTAATTACTGATTATTGAAGAGAAAAAGCTAGACTGGTTATGATAAATATTTGTCGGTGGCTTGGATGTTTTTAATTGCACTTGGGAAATTTTAGCATAGTTAGAAGAACATAAATATGGACGTTAGATTTTGCCAGTCTTAGTTGACCTTACAACGGTTAGCGGAAGTTTGTCTTTGACTTGATGCTATGGTTGATGTTTTTGCAGATCTTGAAATTATTTCGAGTGGCTCTGTTCATCAGGTAAGTATCTTTGTGGTTTCTTTTTTTTTTTAGAATTAGTAGAGGTTCTACGACATTTTGGTTTATGATTCTTTTCTAGTTATTCTAAGACATACTACTTGAGAGTGCAGGATGTTGGATGGAGAGAAAGACTAGCATTGCAACAGATCAAGTCTCTTTTCTCTAAAGAGGCAAGTGGTTTCTGATTTAGATAGAATGCATTTGATTATTGCTATCTTACAGTTTCATTCTCACTCATTAGTTGCTTGGAACAAAGTATTTTCACTCTTTGTCGCAGTCTCATGGGAAAGATTATTGATTCTATATTTCAGGTCATTGATGTGATTGCTACTAGCACAAAGGATCTGGGTCCTCATAGCCTTGACCATTTTCGAAAAAATAACTTGTCAGCTTCATGGAAAATAGATGGTCTAGAAACTATGGTTGATGACATTTCTAAGGTTCGTTGGGCCTTTCTCGCATCTGATATATCTATGATGTGGTGCATTCTTTTTGTTTTACATTTTTCCTCCTTGTCCTGATCATTCTCATATGTCTCTGTTTTGTTGATTGGTTTGTAGAAAAACCCAAATGTTGTCGATATTGGGAAAAAAGTACCCGAAAGCAAAGAGGTAAAAAATACAGGTGGGTAGTTGAAATCTTTTATGTAGTGTTATAAGCTTTACTTTGATGTTATTTTCATTGATTGATTTAGTTGTCTCGTGCAGATGACGTCTCCCAGTTTACGGATAGTCCTGCAACACGGTCTAGGAGGGTAATTATTAATCTCAAATGATTTGCATTTTCAATTTTGTCATTTTTTACTTTGAAAATTAGTATTAGGTTTACATCATTGGAATATCAAGGGGAAGAGACTTTGTATCCTAATTATTGTATTTCTATCAATTACATATGTTGGATTAGCATTTACCTCTGGTTTTATACTTAAGGTTAGCTACTTTTGCAGCAACTTCGAGAAAAAAAACGTGAGAAGCGTGCTGCTCAGTTGCTTCAGCAGGACGATGACATTCTGATAAAATTAGAGAATACTGCTATTGAGCGCTCAAAGTCAGTTGATACCTCAGTTCTGGGTAAATACAGTATATGGAGGAAAGAAAATGAGAATGAGAACTCCGATTCAAATGTACGCCTGATGCGGGACCAAATGATCATGGCAAGAGCATACCTAGGTATAGCAAAGATGAAGAACAAGCTTGACCTGTATCATGAACTCCAGACTCGTTTGAAGGAGAGTCAACGTGCCTTAGGAGAGGCAAGTACTGATGCTGATCTCCATCGAAGGTAGCATAATCTTTTCGATATCCTTTTTTTTTTCTTTTGAGAGAATTGTAACTCAAAAGGAATTTCTTTACAGTTTTCTGCATCTCCTGTTTTTTTGTACTTAAGTTTTGAAAATTTCATCTGTTGTATGTATATTTTGTTTGCAGTGCCCCTGATAAAATAAAATCCATGGGCCAGATTTTGTCCAAAGCAAAAGAGCAATTATATGATTGCAAGTTGGTTACGGGAAAGCTAAGAGCAATGCTCCAATCAGCTGACGAAGAAGTCAGAGGCTTGAAAAAGCAAAGCACATTTCTCAGTCAGTTGGCTGCCAAGACCATACCTAATGGAATTCACTGCTTATCCTTGCGTCTAACTATAGACTACCACCTTCTTCCTCTTGAGAAAAGAAAATTTCCTAGAAGTGAAAATTTAGAAAATCCAGATCTTTATCACTATGCCCTCTTTTCAGACAATGTGTTGGCTGCATCAGTCGTTGTCAACTCAACCATTGTGAATGCCAAGGTATCTGAATAGCTTTAGCACCTGAATCTTTTTGTGTGTTTGTTTTCAAAAGAATGGGTGTTGATAAACATAGTTTATGAATTATGATCCAAATTCCATACAAGCACAAAGTTTATTTTTTTAGAGAAGTACCTCTCCATTTTTTTAAAATCTTTAATTATTATTTTTTTTTATAAAAAAATCTAGGTTAAATCCTATTTTGTTCTTTGATTGGACGGCTTCTTCCATTTTGGTTTATAAACTTTCAAACACGTATTTGTCTTGAATTTTGGCTTGAAACCTAACATAGGCACCTTTTTTTTTGTTCATTTTCCCCACAAGTAAACATCTATATAGATCAATGTTTGAAGTCACATATAGCAAGTCAAATGTTAGATTTTGAGATGAATCTAGGTTTTTGTTCAGTTTCATATGAAAAAGTACAGGCTATTCATTTTTGAATTTGATTGGTGAAATATTGTGGCAAGGATTAAAATAGCTTTTTCATACAAAGTTTAGTTACTAAAATAGAATATTTGATTAGAATAAAACATTTTAAAGTTCAAGAACCACGATGGAATAAGTAAGAAAATTCAAGAATTAAGATAGGATTTCTACCTAAAATCTACTTCATTCCTTTCAATGTTTTTGTTACTGCAACTCATGAGGATGTTTACCTTTTGCGCTCGTTGGATGCAAAGGGTGAAGTAATACTACTAAATCACGTATTGCAGGTTTTTTTTTCCTTCCTTTCTGCTGTTCCTGACTAGATTACGTATTGTTGAATTTATTGCAGGATCCTTCCAAACATGTATTCCATCTTGTTACAGATAAGCTTAATTTTGGTGCCATGAACATGTGGTTCCTGTCAAATCCTCCTGGAAAAGCCACAATCCATGTTGAAAATGTTGATGAATTCAAGTGGCTAAATTCATCATATTGTCCAGTATTACGTCAACTTGAATCTGCTGCAATGAAAGAATACTATTTCAAGGCTGGACATCCGACCACGCTTTCATCTGGTGCATCGAATCTTAAGTACAGAAATCCAAAATATCTTTCTATGCTTAATCACCTGAGGTTCTATCTCCCTCAGGTGTATCCCAAGTTGGAAAAGATTCTGTTTTTGGATGATGACATTGTTGTCCAGAAAGACTTGACTGGATTATGGGATGTGAATCTTAATGGTAAAGTTAATGGTGCAGTTGAAACCTGTGGTGAGAGCTTTCACCGTTTTGATAAATATCTTAACTTCTCCAATCCTCATATAGCAAGAAAATTTGATCCCAATGCATGTGGATGGGCCTACGGGATGAATATGTTTGACTTGAAGGAGTGGAAAAAGAGAGACATTACTGGCATATATCATAAGTGGCAGAACTTGGTCAGTTTTCAAATCTGTCTACTGAGTTTTTGTTTCAATTTCTAATCAAATTTTACTTAAATATATTTCCTCATCAAACTGATTCAGATGTTCATTTTTTATTCCTTGCATATGGTGTCAGAATGAAGAAAGGCTACTCTGGAAGCTAGGAACACTACCTCCAGGTTTGATTACTTTCTATGGACTGACACATCCACTTGACAAGTCTTGGCATGTGCTTGGTTTGGGTTACAATCCAAGCATTGACCGGTCTGAGATAGAGAATGCAGCAGTCATACACTACAACGGAAACATGAAACCTTGGCTGGAATTGGCTATGACAAAGTACCGTGGTTATTGGACCAAGTATATCAAGTACAATCATCCTTACCTTCGCCAATGCAAGTTAAATGAATGAGGCTGGTTTAAAGCTCTTAGATATTGAACAAGGGATCTCGATCTCTCCTGTTACGAGAGTTATGCTGCTATATCTCGCTGAAACACATTGGTTAGTTCCCACATTAGATTGTGGGGGGCTGGGGGATCTCCTTACATGGTTTTACTATGCCCCTCTTGTCTCTTTCTCTCTTTATAATTCATTCCATTCATTCCCATTCTCGTACCCTCTGGTACAAGATATGATATTCATTCCCTTGTTAACATGTAAATCCATTAATTGTATTTTGCTGTTAGCCAAGCTTGAATTGGATTAGGAAGTCCTCTTGTCAATTGGCTGTAATTTTGGACAACAGACGATCTGCTTCTTTAAATCCATATCCATGGTATAAATTATAGATTCAGAAGTTGAGGCACTATAACCTTTTTTTGGGGGATACTTTGTTACTCACCGAGCTTGCTCGAATTTCATGAGTTTCAGCTCTTGAATTATAACTAAGAAATATCAACTTTAGTACTAAGTTCTGCAAATACTACTAGCTTGCATCTATTTTCTTAAAGCAATTTGCTCTCCTCATGTTCTGTTTTCTAATGCTTGTTTTGTTTCCATTCATTCATGGAGGGTTTTAATTAACTTCCGGTGTAGCAGCTCTTCTTGGGGTAGAACTACACTAATATGAATAGAGATTTAAAGATTGTTTGGGGCACTAAGTGAGTTATAATAGTCTGTGGGTTATTATAATCTGTTGAATCATATAATATTATTTAAAATGCAGAGTAGTATAGTCCGAAGTTATAATAGTCTGTGTTTGGGGTGCAGAGTATTTCACAGGTTATATTAACACAAGTTATTATAACCTGTGCCCCAAACAAACCCTTAGTTTATCTGCAATACAAGTTGAGAATGACGAAGATTCCCCCTGCCATGGGAAAAAAGTAACTAGTTCTTCCTGATTAATGAATGGTTAACCTTGATTGATTGATTGTGATTTCAATAGTTTCTTCAGTAGTAGAAAGAATGTTCTTTGCCTATATGTAGATCGTAAAGATTCATTTTCTTCTTCTGGTTCATTTGAAAAAGTCTACGATTAACTCTAAATTCTTTGAGATTCTGTTCTGTTGGCTGCACAGGTGGACTGTTCATGGTTCTTTATATGTGCTTGTCTCTATCATTCTCCTTTGTTTAGTCTGTAAATCGACCGATTTACTTCTGCTTTTAAGTTGATTTGCTTTTCATTAAAGGTATTTTAGTCAAGTCTGTGTTATCAACAAAATGCAATGGAAGGTATAAATTTATTGAGAAAGATACCCTAAAGTGACTGCTTCATGCCACTTATGAGGTGATTAGCCCTTCATTATCTTATCTTAATGACATGACTAATCAAATCCATTTAGTTTTGTTATTTTTTGTAGGTGCTAGAATCCACTGATTAATGGGTTCTTAAAGCCTCTACTTTGGTAGCTACTTTCTTCATAGTTGCTCTACCTTTTCCATAATTAATTTCCCTAAAGTATCATTCAACCAAGAACCCCAGATATTGCTTGTTTATAGGACAAATCTTAACTTTTAGTCCATCTTCTTAAGCATTTTCCTTATTAACCAGGGACTTTTTGAGATATATTCTCTTGAATTGATTCCATATAATTCTCCATTTGATTGATGTATATCAGATTTTACTTGGCCAGTTGAGATGTGAAATTTATGGAGTTTATTCAGTCTGCTGACGAAAAATGACGAAAATGGACAGAAAATTTACATGGTCAGGTGAGAAATGGTATAAGTTCTATGCTCATTGAGAATTTTGATCTCCTTTGCTTTCTTTCTTAATTTAGAAAAGGGTTGTTTTGGAATATGTTGATAATTCCATAAGAAGTCAAGGATTTGGTATGATATTGCAAAAAGTAAAAAGGGTGGTTTTGGCATATTGTTTTGTGCTTGTTGCACCAATTAATTTTGAACAAGGTGGATTGAAGGGTAGTGATGCTCTAACCTCTAACAAAGCCTATGGAGTGAAGTGAAAAGAGGTTTCCAAGTTCAACCTCATACAAGATGGGATGTTGGGTGTCTCGAAAGAATCTTAGTAAGGGTCGGTTCGGGTTACCTTCTAATTTAAACACTTTTGGAAAGAATATTTTCAATAGAAATGTTATTATATCTTACATTTTTTTTTAAAAAAATATTTTAAATACTAAATTTGTTTAGCTGCACTATATTAAAAAATGATTATGTTAATTATAAGTTTATTTTTAGTTTTTTATTATATATTTTAAAGATTTTTAGTCAATCACTTTTAAGTCATTTTTGGACAACCATTTATCAAGTGTTTACTTAATTTTTTAAAAAAAATTAATTCTATTTTTTGAAGTATGATATTTTTAAAAACCACTTTTGGTCACACTCAATAAACTATATTAAACCTATTTTAAATTATTAATTTTTCTAAAAGTGTTTATAAAAAAATTAATTTTGGTCACGAAGCATATTTTCTCCAAAGTTATTCCAAAAAAATATATTATTAGAAGGTAAGCATTTTCATGGGGGGATGGCCTAAATTGGGAATCCAAAATTCTCCACCATTGCTCGTGGGACTCTAATATTGTGTTGTAATTCTTTGGCAATTCTACATGATAATGTTGTCCCTAAAAGAGGAAAAGAAAATTTTAGGCCTTATATTCGATAACCACTTCGATTTTGTAACCAAAATGCCATAATTTCTTTTTAGCAAGTGTGTTTAATTCATTAAAAATGTTCTTCACCGCTTAAAAACTCATAAAAACTCATGTTAAATTGACTCCAAAGTATTTTTTTTTTTTTTGGAATTTTAAATACTTTTATGCTTGTTCTATTTCGTCTTCCAATCAGTTAAATTATTTCATAAACTTTAAGGGGCCGTTTGGATTGAGGAGTTGCAGGGAGTAGGAGTAAACGAGAGTTCTGAAATCTGTGTTTAGAATGCAGAGTTGTTTACTTTTGAGTTTTGAGAAACCGTGTTTGGGGCAAACAGTTGTAGGAAGTAGGAGTTGGAAAAGGATTTATAAAAGTTGAAGAACAAGTTAATAAATCTGTGAAGTTCATAAAAAGGAGTCAATAAATCTGTGGGACTCACAAGGAAGAGTTAATAACTCATTGGGCCAAATAAGGAGTTGGGGGAGTTATTAACTCCTCCCAACTCAACTCCCCCAAACTCCTCAATCCAAACGATCCAAGGGTTTGTTTGGGGCACATGTTATAATAAGCATACTCTGCACCTCAAACATAGACTATTATAGTATCAAACTATACTACTCTGCATTTTAAATAATATTATATGGTTTGATAGACTATAATAACCCACAAACTATTATAACCCACTTAGCGCTCCAAACAACCTCTAAGAAAATAATCATTTTGGTTATTGAGTTTTTAAAATATATACTTGAAAGTTGAAATCACATTATCCATTTGTTTAAAAAAAAAAAGAGTAGAGACGAGTAGTTCTTATTTTCTAATTTCAAAAATTAAAACAAACATTTTAAAAGTTTAGGAACCAAAAATAGAATTTAATCTAAACCAAGTTTAAGAGTTTCTTTTTTAATTCAAATTTTTTATTCTATTGAGAATAAAAGGAAAGCAAACATTATTTAGGATTTAATAACATTAGAATCCCCATCTCTAAATCTCTAATTAGAATCTTAGCTGATTGGGTGGGGGCATTGGCATCCCAAAAAAATAAAACCTTTTTCACCAAAAAGCTACCCCTCTTTTCTGTTTCTTCTTTGTATTTAACCCTCTCTGTTTCATGTCTGGTTTATTAAATCATAATAAAATATAATGACCTATCAACTCTTTTTGGAGTTAAATTATAAATTTGGTCGCTATAATTTTGAGAAAGTTTGAATTAAGTCTTCCATATTTTTTTTCTTACTCTTACTGTTCCCATAGGTTTAAAGGTTAGAATTAGTCTCTATCGTTTGATCAAATTATTTATTAGAGATTTATCAAACTATAGGGATTCTTTTATCAAATTATAAGGACAAAATTCTAACTTTTAAAACATTAAAAAAAATTCTAACTCATAGAACTAAATTATAACTTTTTCCAAATTATAGGGTCCAAATTTTTAGTGTATCCTCATTTTTTTGATAAAAAAATTGTCAATATCGTGACTTCATTATGATACGATAGGATCGTTGGGTTGAATTGTTATTTTTTTGGCTGACTTTTAGTAATATCTCAAGATGATGAAGAAACCAAAGTTAAGACAATATTAGTTAGATAAATTGAGTACACTTATTCCTTTATTGTATATTTAAAAAAAATAAAATATTAAATTGTAAACTGAATTTGGACTTCTTGGGTCAGGTTTATAAAATTTTTAAAATAATATGTAGGGTGGAATATGTGAACATTTGGCTCTAACTTCATGATAGAGGATACCTACTTTATCAAATTTCTTAAAATACAAAAAGAAAAACAAAATCATACATGTTCATGTATTTTTTTTATTATTATTATTTTCTTTTGTGTATCGTGGTATGAAATTAATTCGTGACGTTTTGTTTTTGCCCAAAAAAAAAAAAAAGAAAGAGTCATGCCATTTTGTTCAAGTGTCCCGATTTAAATATAAATATATTTGATAAAGTCAATTTGAGAACAACTCATTGAATTAAGATACATTAAACCTTTTTTATAAGTTAAAAGTTTCTATCTCATGCCACAAAAAAAAAGTTTCCATCTCATTTTTTTTTTTGAGTACTCCATCTCATCTTACCTTTTTAGTGTTATATATTTTAAAAGGTAAAAGGAAATGCAAGATAAATACAAAATCATCAAATTATATGACTAATTCGAACACAAAATGTATATGTTTCATATGTTGGAAAAATAATGGAATATAAAATTGAACAATATATAGAACCGACAAAAAAATTACATAAATATTAAAATATTAGACAATTCAAAATTATGCTAAAAGAATCCCAAGTGCATTGAAATATAATATAAAATAAATAAATTAATGCACCATGGCACATGAGAGAGGGAAAGTCTAATTTTCGAGAAATTATTAAGAGACATGAAAATTATTGGATCCACATCCAACTGTTCTAACCGTTGTTCTAACCGTTATTGTGAGACAATTTCTGAATAATTTGTCCTAATTTTCTCATTCACCCCAACATCATTCTAACTAAACCACTACTTTATTTCAAACATCTCACATAAGAGGACAATCCATGAATTGTTAAATACAAAAGTGAAACTCAACATAAATTTCTCTTTGAATGACCATTTATCATGTCAAAATTCCTTATTTAGAGACTTATTTAGAGAATTTTTTATATTGGGCGACTTATTTTGTAAAACAATTATTTATAAATACATATTCTTCTATAAGTACTTACAAAATATAGCATTTTTCTAAAAAAATAATTGTAAATATGACAACTTTTTTTAAGCTCTCATCCTTAATTAACTTAAACAATAACTTTGGGTTGGGACGTTGAATGAATTATAATAATCTAAGTTATAATAGTGTGTGGAGTTAGGGGCGGATTTACCATAGGCCAGGGGGTTCAAACCCCCTCTCAAATTTTTACCTTTAATAATATGTATAAAAAAAGTCAGATTATATAACAAGAAAGCCTTCTGGCATAATGGTTAATAGATTATAAGCCTCCCCTCAAGTCATAGGTTTAATCTCTGGTTTATACAATTTTCAAAAATCTTTTCCAATGTCATATTCAAGCCCCCCCTCAATACAAATTCTGGATCCACCAGAGTTAAATAATTCTGCACTCCAAATATAGATTATATCCAACCTAGAACTCCACAATCTATTATAACCTAGACTAAGTAACTATGTATTATGAATTTATAACACCACTAACGCCTCAAACAACCTTTTAAGTTTATTTTATCCCCACGTTATTGAACTTAAAAAAAAAAAACTCAATTAATTCATGTATTATTACTTTGAGCCAATGGTCAAAGGTTTAAATCCCTACTCTATATTGTTGAACTAAAAATAATACAAATCAATGATTAATCATTAATTAAACCAAATATTGATTAATGGTCATTTACCTCCCTCCTAAATTTTTCTAAATTTATAATTGTTTTTTTAGCTGTTATTTCCACAATATTAAATTTATCTACATTTAGCTATATTTGCAACTACCCAATATAAAAACAAAGCTATCAATAATTTACATATAACTCAATCCAAAGGTTTAAATCTACCTATATATATCTCCACTTGTAATTCAAAAAAAAAAAAAAAAAAAGAAAAGAAAAGAAAAAAAAAGGCCAGAAATGAAACATCCTCTCTCTCTTTCTCTCTCTAAACTTAATTATAATAACAAAAGAAAAGAAATGTACTAATAAATGAATATATATATCGCAATTAATTCAGAAACAAACCATTGAAAAGACAAATATTATATATCTTAAATCACCAATCAAACTAAAAGCTTAAGCTGATAGTTTGGGAATCTCATGGACCACCTGGTTTGATATCAACTAAAAGTTTAAGGTGATAGTTTGAGATAAATTTAATTATATCAACATAGTCTAACAATATATTTACATAAAATGAATGATGTTTTAAAGGGAGGGTTAGGAATAATAATAATGAGAGAAATTAAAAAGAAATGAAAAAAAAAAAAGATAATATAGGCGACAAACTATAAGACTAGGTTGTACTACATATTTATGGTTGATTACATGAAACCAACAAACAAGACATGAAAGATAGGAATGACGCAACAGTTAAATTCCTGAGATTCCATTCCATTTCTCGACTTCTCCAATGCCTAAACTCTCTTTGGCTTTTCTCTTCTTTTCTTTTTTTTTTTTTTCTTTTAAATTCTCCCCTCCCTTCTTCATCTTCTCTCAAAAATCCCATCTTTCACTTCTCTCTCTCTCTCTCTCTTATCCCATTTGTTCATTTTTCTCATAAACTAAACTACTATACCTAGGTATGCCAACTTTCTCTTCCTCTAATCCTCTTCTTTTAGATCCTTCTCTTTCCAAAATCCCGTCTCAATTCATCTGGCCAGACCACGAGAAGCCGAGCCTCGTCTTGCCCGAGCTTCTCGTCCCTCCTATCGACCTTATGAACTTCGTCTCTGGTGACCCTATTGCTCTCTCTGAGACTTGTTGTCTCCTCAATCAGGTTTTGTTAAACTACTACTAAACTCAAATGTTATTCTTCCACGATCTTATATTTATATTCTTAACATACACACTCTCTCTTTTGTTTATACTTACAATGTCTTTTACCTGCCCTACTCTTAATAATTCATTTTACTTTACTTGTGAGCTTGAAAATTAACGTACAAGCTTCCTTTTCCAATCTCTTACACTTGAATATGAGCTTTTAAACTATGGTACTTGAACTCAATTTTCTTTTTTTTTTTGTTGGTGGGCTATCATATATATGTTTAATCTTTTATTTATATTCTTAACATAGATTTGCAAGAAGCACGGTTTTTTTCTCGTGGTGAACCACGGCGTGGATGTCGAGCTGATAGCGAAGGCGCACGAGTTCATGGACTTGTTCTTCGGCATGAAGCTCGAGGAGAAGCAACGAGCTCAGCGGAAGGTGGGAGAGCACTGTGGGTATGCCAACAGCTTCATAGGGAGATTCTCCTCTAAGCTTCCATGGAAGGAAACTCTCTCTTTCAGATACTCTGCTCATTCTCATTCCTCCACTATTGTTGAAGATTACTTTGTTAATGCTTTGGGACAAGATTTCAGATCTCTTGGGTAAGAAAACTCTTTATATATATATATATATAACCACAAATTAAAGAGAGATTTTGATTGTTCTTTAATGGGATTCTTTGTTTTTCGTTAAATATGTGTTTTAATCACTGATGTTTGAGTGTTTTTTTTTTCGGATTAGACAATACTTGGGTGTTGCCTGTGCTCCCCATCCATCGACCATACATTTTTTTTGTGTGGCCACCAAAGAGGCTGCATCGACCTGCACCTAAATATCTTCCAAATTTAAAAAGTTTGAATTCAATCATTTCCCATTTTAACCTTTTTTAATATTCAATTACACTTTTTTTTTGGGGTACTATACGAGCTTTACCTGATATGATACTCAGTCAAAATATAGAGTAGAAATTAAAAATTCTCTTTTAACTAAGATCTAATTTCTTTCTAAATATCATATCACGTAAACGTACCATCAACCATATTTAAATGTTATTTGGGGTATGAGTTATAATAACCTGTGTTAGTATAACCTATGGAGTTACTTTACACCCCAAACATAAACTATTATAACTCTAGACTAAACAACTATGCATTTTAAACAATATTATATAATGCCAAAGATTATTGTAACCCAGGTTATTATAACTAACTTAATGTCCTAAACAACCTCATATAAAAACGGAAGAGATCGAGAGAGCAAACGCTCTAAGAACTAAAAAAAAAACACACATGTTAGAGCATTGTTGTTCATATGTGTTGATTTGTTATGGTCGTCTCAGGAAGTTGTACCAAGAATACTGCGACGCCATGAGCAAGCTTTCACTGAGAATAATGGAGCTTTTGGGGATGAGTTTAGGAGTTGGAAGAGAATATTTCAGAGATTTCTTCGAAGAAAATGAATCAATTATGAGATTGAACTATTACCCACGATGCCAAAATCCAGATCAAACTCTTGGAACTGGCCCTCACTGCGATCCAACTTCCTTGACCATCCTTCACCAAGATCATGTCCATGGCCTCCAAGTTTTTGTTGACCAAAAATGGCACTCCATTCCTCCAAACCCCCAAGCTTTCGTCGTCAACATCGGCGACACTTTCACCGTAAGTGCAACACGTTCTTTGTTTCGACTTTTAGTGTTTCTATACTTTGAAAAGTTTTTAATAAGTCATTGAGTTTTCAATTTACATGTTAATGAACTGTGTGTTTACCATTTAAGAATTATGGGGTGGGTTCATTGTAGTTTCAATCCTTAAATAATATAGTGAAAATGTCACATATATGTGTTGAACCAATGATGTTAACCACGATGACTCTTTTTCAACCACAAACACTTATTAGACACAAGATTGAAAGTTTAGGATTTATTAATCTTTTTAAAATACAGAAATTTTAGAGCCTATTTAAAACTTTTTAAATTTTTGAAAATTGTGTTTGTTTTCTCACCGTTCTCTCTAAAATGGTTTTCATATTCTCTACCATGATTTCCATATTTCTTAAAGAGATATTTGGGTTTTAATCAAATTCCAAAATAACAATTTATTGAAAACTATTTTTTTTTTAGTTTTCAAAACTTACTCGGTTTTTGAAAAAAAAATATACATATATAAAGTAGATATCAGAAAACATGGAAATTACTCTTAGGTAGAATTAGTATTTATAGGTTTAATTTTCAAAAATAAAAAAATAACAACCAAATAGCTATCAAATAAGATCTAAATAAACAAAACCTCGAAAGTTTCAGATAAAACATTAAATATCTCATAATACTCTATTATCTCAAGCTTTTGAATTAACAAACGAATTAATTAACATGATATTAGAGTAGGACATGTACCCTCTATTTAAATTCTATAATTTCCTTCCCATTTCATAATTTTCAAGTTCACAGATGAGAGAAATTGTTTAAAATGTGTACGGTAATTAATTACTTATGAGTTTATTTTTCAGGCGCTCTCGAACGGAATCTACAAGAGTTGCTTACACAGAGCAGTGGTGAATGAAGAAACTGTGAGAAAATCTCTAGCTTTCTTTCTATGTCCAAATGAAGAAAAAGTGGTGAGTCCACCAAGGTGTTTGGTTGACGAGAAAAATCCAAGAATTTTCCCGGATTTCAGATGGCCAACTTTGCTTGAATTTTCTCAGAAACATTACAGAGCCGATGATAAAACCCTAGATGCCTTCTCCAACTGGCTTTTCAAAACAACACTTTCCACCAATTGAATCAATGAAGTCATGTGTATCAATTTCATGAATTGGCATAAGAGGATGTGATTTGTAATTATCTTTATGAATAAGATGTGTTTTATTTGTCGACTTCAACATATACTACTCTAAATGATCTTAGGTTTATATATATATATATATATATGCTCTACTCTCAAGCAATGATTATGAAATATATATTATGAGATGGAAAAAAAAAAAAATTGTATTTGCTTCAATGGGTATGTAAGAAAAAGTAATAATAAATGGTTTGTATTATTCAAATCCATTTTGCCCTATTTTTCTAATTTTCTATTGTAGATGTGTGCTACTATTTTGAAATTATTTATAATAATACAAATTGAAAGATGCATGTCTTCTACTTTTATTTTTATTTTGTTTTATTATTGTATAATAATCCACTGAATTTCAAAGAGCTAGCTAGCTTTATCATAATACTATAAAAGTTTATAATTAATAATACTGTTTTTTTTTTTAATTCTCTCTCTGTTTTTGTTTTTCAAATGAGGGTGGTTAGACTAACTTTTTGCTTTGATGTTTAAATGTATGTAGTTTTACTAACATAACATTATGCTGGCAAAAATATATTAGGATTTGCAAATAACAAAGGAAAATGGAGTAAATATTGAGAACAAACACGTAAGCAATCACGTTGAGACGCCAAACCCTCTGTAGTGTATATTTATTTATCAACCACCGGTGCATCAGTTCTTCTCTAGCCAACCCCTTCCAGGATACAATAACCAACTGAAACGTTGTGTAGCTCAAATCACTATGCACTATGAGTTTGAACTCAAAACTCCAAAACAAACACCTCTCTTTCGATCAATTGCTCTTAAAAGAGTGATGCAATCATTGATACAAAGTAAATCAAGTTGAATACAGATAAATTGGTTATGGTTCTCGAAAACTACGATTGCCTCATCTTTCTTATTTAGTCGATAAAACAAGCTTCGTGCGTTGATTTATTTCTCTATTCAAATAGACAGACCCGCAGAGTCGCTTCTAGGATTTAACCTACAAAATGCATTAAGAATTAAAAGATCCAATTCTAGCCAATTATGCTCACTTCGCGTGGATGATTCAAACTAGATTGCCTAAATTCGTAGTTCAAGACTATTTCACTACTTGGTTTGATTTCCTAAAAACAATTACGGAATTCAGGATTCAAATACTTGTAAATTAATTCAACAAATTATAGAGTCATCCATTCGTATAATTCCTAATTAATACTAGTTCATAATCACAGAAAATAAGCAAATACCCAATTCAACAAGAAAATAAAGAATAAGTACAAATCTTACAATTGAAAGAATAAAATACTTCAATTAAACCTTGAACTAAATAAAAGAGTTTAGTTGTTCATGGAATCCATAAAATAAAGGAAAATAAAAGGGGAAAAAACCTAAAAAAGTTGCAGGGGGAACAATGGAGGTCTAGAAAATATGTAGAATGAGATGATGAAGGGAGTGAAAACTAACCCTAATTTATAATGTGTCCTCTTCCCTAAAAATGAAGAACTAATTTTAAAATATTCTCTAATGATCCTAGCCATCCATGTGGCAACTTTGACTTTCCAAAATTTAGATTTTCTCAAAAAGGGATCCAATCTATATTCTCCTTGAAATTTTCATATATCAAACCTCTAGAAAATCAGAAGAGGTCTTAGAATAAGGCGTGGACACACCATACCAAAAAATCTTCATTTTTGCTCTAAACTTTTCCTACTTTTACCCTAATTTATATGTAGTAGAAAAACGCGAGAAATAAAAATTTTCAATAACAATTTGATTTAGGTTACTTGAAATAATTAAAAACATTTTTAATTATAAAAAGATATATAGAACCAAAAGTAAACTAGTTTTATAATTTACAAATATTTAACATGAAGAGCTCATGTAGAACAAAATTTCTATATGAATTATATTGATTAATATTTAAAGTTAATTTAAGCTGAACGCTTTGTGATATTGGGTCTACTATATTATATTACATCGAAATGTGATATAATGACTAGGGATGAGCAAAAGAAGTTGAAAATCGACACAATCGATCGAAACCGACGTCGGTCGAGTGGTTTAGAGAAGAAGTCAATCGGTCAATTTGGGGAAGCCCCAAACCCAACGACCAATTAAATTAAGAAATATATATAATATAATATAATAATAATAATAAAATTACTTATATATTATATAATATAAATAATAATAAAATAAAAAAATTGTAAAATCTTATATATTTATATATTATAAATAAGTTAAAATAAATACATATATTAAAAAAAGGGGGTTTCTCGATAAAAACCTTCTACGAAAAAAATTACCGGAGTGAATCGACATATTGTAGATTCGATGTCAGTTGGGGTGAAGAACTGACCCCGATTGATGCTCACCCCTAATAATGACATGATGGGAATTTATGATTACGTACAACGATTCTTTTAGCACAATAAGGATGAAAGGATTCGAACCTCAGATCTCATAATTGTTAACACATTCAATAGGTAAGTTGAACTACACTCTTTTTGGCGATGACGTAGAGTGATTAACATCATAGAAATAAATAATTGATTCAATAATATAGCAGGAAACAATGTGACAAAATATGGTCCCAAAGTTTTGATTAATGCAACAATTTTCTCATGAAAAGGAAACGCCAACTTAATTAGGGAGTTGCTTGAGAGTTAAAGATGGCCTTGTTTGTCAACAAAGCATCCATGCTACTCTATTACATATGTTTTGTGTGTATATGTAACAGTGCCTCTATTCCTATATGCATGTTTTTATCCTATCATTTTAAAAAAAAAATTAATAATGTTTTCCCACCTATTTAATTTTAAGATTTTTGCAGGGGATTATAATGAGTGGCAAAAAAGATTAGGTTAATTGTAAATTTATCATCAATTTTTTTCTTTTGTAAATGTAGCAAAATTTTAGGTTTTTTCTTTCACATTTTTTTGGAATTCCTATTTTACCGTTATTTCTTTTTTCTCATGTATCCCTTTCTTCTTTCTTCGCGGAAGGATGAGGGTGAAAAGTGTGAAGCCCGATTACGATTAGTCTAATACTTTTTCTCTCTTTAAATAATCCAACTTGTGTCAGAAGTAGGGTTAGAATCTAACTGGGGTTGAGTTCACTGCGGTTGGCCGAAACCAAATGCGTCTCAAATTCACACAAATTACGAGCCGAATGGAACCCCCTCCACTTATTGACCATACTTTTAACGAGCCAAATGGAACCCCCTCCACTTATTGACCATACTTTTAACCATGGAAGAAAATAGCTCAACATGTCGTGTGGGGGGAGGGGATTTCGTTTTTCCTCCCCTCTCGACGACATGTCGACATCTCGACATTTTGAGATGTCGACGACATGTCAACAAAAATTTCATTTTTTTTTTTAAAAATTTAGTCAAATATGTACAAAATCTTTATACAAAAGTAAGCTTTTAATACTATTAACAACATATTAGACCCATGATTTTAAGACCCAATATAATTCTTTGTTGTGGAGATATGGAGGAGAGAGCATTTATAGATGGTTGGTGACTCCACCACTCCCATTCTTACCGATGTGGGACAATTCACAATACAAAAGAGGAGGTTTTTTTTTTAAAATTTTTTATTTGAGAAAAGATTTTTTCTTTTAATTTCTCTATTCCAAGTTCCACAAAACTCTATATCAAATAATAATTTCTCTTTTTTAGTTTTCAATTTCCATATCCTATCTCCCTCTCTCTTTTACTTTTAGTTTGATTGACTAATTCAAATAATTTCCATCAATTTCTACGATTTTCATAGTTTTTTCCGAAATTTCTCTCGTTACTGATTCAAACAACTTTCATTGATTTCCATGTTTTCTAAATTTTTCAATGTTGTTATGGTCATAAGTCATATTTCATATCGGTAGAGCTATGGTCTTGTTGGTCGTTATTATTTTAGTTCCACATCATTTGGGGTGAACCTTTTATTAACAATGGTCAATTATAGCTTATTAATCCACCATTAAAGTTCCATGAAAGAATTTAAATGATTATAGTTTAGGAATGGTTAATTATAGTTTATAGTTTAATTAAACTATCATAATTAAAGTCTCGTTCAATTTGAATAGAAGTTATAAAACATATTTTTTTTTTACATATATGATGTTGAAAATAAATCAATTATAGTATGATTAAACTCTAATTAAAATTTCATGAAATAATTAAAACAATTTATAGAATTTTTATATTTTTTCTCAAATTTCTGCTATCATCGACATATTAATCAATATTTGTATCTAAATATTGTATTAATTTTTAAATGTGTTGCTTAACAATGGTCAATTATAGTCTAATTAAGCCATAATCAAAGTTTCATTGGCTAATTCAAAGAATTTCCATCAATTTCCATAGTTTCCGTAAATTTTCCCGAAATTTCCATCGACATTTACATAAAATTTAGACCTCGACATTTCCATCGACATCGACATTTTCTTCTATGCTTTTAACTCGGATTTATAGGGACAGTTTTGGAATTAATGAAAAGGAAAAAATCATCTTCTTGATACTTGTGCAACTGTAGCAATCTATAATTTTATATCAATTCATTATTCTACATTTATGTAAAATATTGCCATGAATTAGATTAGTTATTACAACCCTTAAAAGATCTCACGCAATAAGAAAAAAAACATTTTAATCTGGCTTTAAATTATGAATTCTACATAAAATTTAAAAGCCAAACCTGAAATTAAGCCTATCTGAAAATAAAGTATATCATCATAAATCACTATTTGTGATATATCGTTGATATACTAAGTAAAGTATATCGATAGTATATCACACCGATACATACTTAATATTAGCGAAATCAACAGATATCAGTAGTATGTAGTTATTTTTGGTTAGATATATCATTGGTATATCTGATATATTATTGATAGACTACCGATTTTCGATATTGAAAAATACGGGAGGACATTTCTAAATCTAGCAATAGTTTTTGAGCTTCCGTTGATATACTTAATATTACTGAATAAAATATATCAACATAAATCACTACCAAACATAAATCATTATCAAGCACAAATCACCATTTATGATATACCATTGATATACTAAATAGAGTATATCGGTAGTATATCACACTGATATATACTTAATATTGTGAAATCGACGGATATCAGTAGTATATCACTCATATAGTTACTTTTTGGTGGGATATATCATTGGTATATCAAATCTATTGTTGATGAACTACTTATTTTCTCGATATTGAAAAATTCAAGGAGAACATTTGTAAATCTCGCAATAGTTTTTGAGATCCCATTGATATACTTAATATTAATGAATAAAGTATAGCAATATAAATCACTATCAAGCATAAAATCATTATTTGTGATATACTGTTGATATACTAAATAAAGTAATATCGGTAGTATATCACATTGATATATACTTAATATTAGTGAAATCAACGAAATCAACAGTATATCACTCATGCAGTTATTTTTTAGTTAGATATATAATTGCTATATTAGATCTATTGTTGATAGACTACTGATTTTCTCAATATTGAAAATTAAACACGAAAAAGGTATTTGTAAATCTAGTAATAACTTTTTAGATACAGTAATATATCAAAAGTATATCTGATATATTTTATATTCGGTATATCAATAGTATATTTCATTTAAGGTATATCGTTAGTATATCAATAGTATATCATTATGTTATTGATAGACTATTAATGTACTTCAAATTGAAAAAGGCGCGCGAAAAATACAGGGGTATTTTTGACTTTTTGCAAATTGAATTAAAAAGTGAGATGCTTGTAATATTTATATTTTTTTTTTACCATTCATGCAAGTGCCCCATTATGTATATATGTCAGTCAATAAGGTCAATTTTGTCTAAATTTTATCATGATTTTTCATCCCTAATTTATTAAGGGATAAGGGATTATAGAAATCAAAACATAATAAAGATATGTTTGTGTTGTAACATATGAATTCTAATAATAGAATGTGACATTTTGTTTTAATAATGTGAGAGTTACTTCCATAGAAAATTGAATTTATAAATTATCTGTCAATTTTTGTCCCCAGATCACATTTAAAGATTAACTTTCATCATTTTAGGTGTTAAAAGTTATTAATTATGCCCCTATAGTAAAGATTAAAAGAATCATGACATGAGGAATTATTTTAATTTCTTAGTGAGGTAGTCGATTATGAAAATAGTAATATTTTTTAATGGGTCTATTTTCAACAACAACAACTCCTTTTAGGTCCAATAAATTATTGCAAGATAGTCTTTCGATTCTATGTCGGGATATATGCAACTTATTAAATTAACACTTAGAACTTTATTTTTAGTTTCACAACATGTAAAATGAAAATTTAAACTTTTGATCTTTGAGCTAAAGTTGTAATCCCTCTGTTTTAATTTTTGAGTCAGAGTTGTAATGTCTTAACCAACGAGAATTATGTTAAGAGTGGTCACATGGTATATTTATATTTTTTAAATACAAATATCTTTTCAATGTCATGCCATCAATTTAGGAAATGAATTTAATGTTTAGAAATAGTAATTATTACGTGACAATCTCAACATAATTCAATTAGTTAAAACATATATTTTTGATCAAGAGAGATCGATTAGAGGTTTGAATTCTCTACTCCATACGTTAAAAAAAAAAGGTAAGTCTTTAATTAATTGGAAAAAGAACCCATTAAACACAAAATTAAAGTTTCTTTTAGAAATTATATATAAACACTTTTCAAAAAGGATATAAACATTATTGGACTAAATTATACATTTGGCCTACTTTGGTTAACAACCTAAAAAGGATTAAGTCTAATCTAATTTTAATGGGGAGCCAATAATATTTGTAGATAGACTTCTCTTCTACCATGGATCATTTTAGAGATTTAATTACAAATATATTATTTTCTCATAGCTTAACTCCTTAAACTCATTTTAACAGCCAAAGAGAACATAGCTCAATTGACATGATTTATGTGTTAATGACCATGAAGTCTGTAGTTCGAATCCCTTCAATCCCAATGGTATTAAAAAAAAAAACTCATTTTAACAAAGTTTTGATTTTATTAATTTATGAATATGGGGTGAATTAATATCTCTCCAAAACTAAATTAGAAATAACCACTAACCAATCAGTGATAAACTATACAAATTCAACTAAAAACTTCAAAACCAAATCATAAATGGTCTAAAATCAGTGATTAAAAAAATGAAAAGAAAAGAAAAGAAACTCCAACCTAGCTGCAAAATCAAATAAATAAAAAAGCACCCAAGCTTATCAACAGAAATGTCAAAACTCCAGCTGAAAAACCATCCTAACACAACCAATATATTTTTCACAACACAAATATAATATGTTCAATTAAATGAGAACATGGTTTTATAATTATTTCTCTTTTAAAAGAAATTTTAACCTAGTTTTCATTATATTAAAATATTTTGTTTGCTCACATCTACCTATTCCTCTTATAAGTGATCTTCTTCCCAAGGAAGTTATGTATTAATTTAATCCCCACATATTAACTTGTAATGAAAAGATTGTCTATAAGCTTAAATATTTCTTTAATATATCAAGAAGTATTTTATATATTTGATGTCAATGTCAAAATTGTCTCCATAAAAATAGTGTTGTGGAATAATCTCCTATCTGCATTTTTAAACATTGTGATTGGGCTGATGCATAAATTATTAAATATTAATGATTATTGTGCATATATTATAATCACCATTGACAAATAATTCATAATCTTGGAAGGGACAAGATTTTAATGTTTTTTTAATTATAAAAATGCTATTTGCAAAAAACACACTAAAAGAAAAAAAGTAAAAAAAAAAACCTTAAAATCCACTTCATTTAAAAATGTTTTTACAAAAATTTTATTTCAGTAAAATTAAAAAGCAAAAGCACACAAACAAGTTAAGGCTGCAATAAAAATGAAAGAGACTTTGAGATGGTACATATAAAAAAAACATAATTAAAGAAATGTTAAACTACAAATTTCATCATCAATTTTTAAGTTGGTATCTATTTGGTACTTAAACTTTAAAAAATGTATAATAATTTTTTGAACTTTCAATTTTTTCATTGAAGTAAGTATCCAATAGTTTTTTAAACTTCCAATTTCAATTTTGTGTTTAATAAGTTCCTAAATTTTAAAAAGTGTTCAATAGATCTCTGAATTTTCAATTTTGTGTATAGTAGGTCTCTAAATTTTCAATTTTGTGTATAATGATCATTCATCTATTAAACATTTTAAAAAACTCATGGACCTAGTTGTTGCTAAATTGAAAATTTACGGTCCTATTAGATATAAAATTCAATTTTAAATACGTCAAGGACCTATTAGACACAAAATTGAAAGTTCGAGAATCTATTAAACATTTTTAGAGTTTAGAGATCTATTAGACACAAAATTCAAAATTCAAGAATTTATTAGATACTTTTTAAAATTTAGAAACTAAATATACACAAACTTGAAAGTTTAGGAACTAAACTTATAATTTAACTTTAAAGAAAACTTAAAAGAGTCGAGGATATCACACGTAAAACTTTGAAATTTTTTCCTAGTATGTATTTGTCATAAAATTCTACCTCTTAGAGATTCATAATGTACAAGTATGCTATAAGATATTTTTGGATGAAATTATAAGCAAAATTATAAACAAATTCTTTTTTTTTTTATTTTTAAAAAAGAACAAACAAACATTAGGAGATTCAATAATTGCCGACCAACAGAAACATATAGGAATAAGAAAGCTACCTAAGTTAGAAAGCTTGTAGTTGATTTGATCATCAATCTTTTTCCCGTGACAATGACTTTTATTAATTGGAATTTCATATCTTAGCTTTATTTCTATATATTATATTTCAATTGCTACAAGCTTTTGGCTCATCGTAAAATTGGAGCCCTTATAATAATATTTTCAAAACATTCGAATGTATTTTATCTTATTTTATGTATCAAAAGGATAAGTTTGCAATTAAAAACAAAATAAACTACAAAAACCTCACTTCCTCAACGGTCTCTACAAAGTTCCCCTTTTTTATAGTTAATCTTTTCATTTAAAATCATTTGGATAACCCTTCCATCTCTTTAAAGGACACTGTTTAAATTTTATTTTATTACTATAATAGTCCTGTGTTTCATTTTCGTCTTTATATCCCAGGAGAATGACATATTTGGCCTTCACATAATAACAACAATAAAATTAATTTGAGAGTTAGAACGTGGAATAATTGAATTAAACTCACAGC
Source organism: Trichosanthes cucumerina (assembly GCA_036507285.1). Taxonomy (NCBI): domain Eukaryota; kingdom Viridiplantae; phylum Streptophyta; class Magnoliopsida; order Cucurbitales; family Cucurbitaceae; genus Trichosanthes; species Trichosanthes cucumerina. The sequence continues at coordinate 70,715,343 of CM071840.1, read as the reverse complement.
AGAAGCGTTGAAATTGACCTTCATTTTATTTTATAATTAAACAAAAAAAAAAACATTTAAACTAGCCAAAACATATCTAGACTTAAATATGGAGATAAATGATTTTATTTTAGAATCAAACAAACAAAAAAAAAATCTAGGACAAGTAAAATATAACTTTGACTTAAATATGAAGATAAAATTGTGGCAGTTCTTTACTTCTTTTATTTTAAGAATTTTATAACATCTTTTTTGAACTAAAACTTGTGGGAGTCTCTTAAAAGAAAATTCACAAAGGATGAGAGAGAGGAAGTCTTATTTAATTCTCAATGGAGGAGATGTGTGTTATAATGACTCAATCCAAAGGTCTATTTATAGAGTCGTGGAGAAATATTTGCTATAGTTAAATAATATATATTTTATAAATTAAATCAGGTGAATCTTATTCCAATCTTAATTTCTTGTGATATTTATTAATTTTTTTATTTGAATTTTATTCAAATTGCATAAATATATTTTCTTTGATTTAATTTTTTAAACTTCTCTTACGATATTTATTTCTTTATGTTCAAATTTTATAAATATATTTTCTTGAATGTATCTAATATACATTAATATTATAATATTTAACGTATCGAATACAATAAATATTTTTCTCTTTTATATTTAATATATCTAATATATTAAATATTAATTTGAGCATTTCAATTTTTTTTTTCAACTGAATGGATCTTTTAGTGTTAAGTTGGCGGACTTTATGGACCTACAAATTATAAGCATCAATGATTGATAAAGGGTTAGTCGAAGGCCAATCAAATAATCTATTAATTTATATTTTACTTAGACCTCTTAATATTTTACAATAATAGTGGTTGGGGTCAATTACAAGAATTGAATTATTTAATTTAATTAAGTACTACAACTGATAATGCTTAATTTTATTTAGAAGATTTAAAACCTAGAGATGAAGTTAATTTACCAACTATCCTAATTATTTACAAATGTGAAGAGAATTTGAAAAGGAGTCATGCAAGTAGCCTCTTTGTAGTAAATCAAGGTGTATAAATATATGTATCAATATTTAAGCCAAACAATTTACTATGTTGATTAACGGTCTTTCCCAAGCTCAATTAAATTTTCACTTTTCACGCTAAATTAAATATTTAACTTCCCAGTCTAAACTTCAATTTTGCATGTCTCCATAATAAATCTAAAACAAATTCTAATAGTAAATAACTCATTCCCATACAATTAACCATGCCTTTATTCCTAAAATTGGCCACAAGTTTAATTGTAAAGATATGAAAATTGACACAATGAAATATAATCAAAATTAAAATAAGTCCTAAATGGTTATAATCACAAAGAGTTCAACAAAGCATAGTTCAATCAATTTCAACTCTAAAATATAGTCTAAAACATAAAAACACATAGAATGAAAAAGAGAGAAAACTTTGAGATGCTAAGACCCACAATTTCGAGTTTAGAATTCCTCTTTGCTCTCAAAAGTGCTCTCCAATTCTCCTCTAAGGTGCTCTTTTCGAACCATGGATCATTTCCTTTCCAAAAAGCCCCCTCCAAATCGAGATTGTCCTTTTCCTTTCATACAAGTGTCACAACGTTGAGATGCTAAGACCAACGTCTCAATGTTGTGACCTAGCGCATTCTTCAAATTTGAAAAATCAGTGCAACATTGCAACGCTACGTACGAACGGTAAACCTGCTTTGCACATACATTTGGACAACATTGCAACGTCATATCACAATGTTGTCAACTCGGTTGGCCTGATGATAGTGCTAATTTAGTGTTATTTAATTACCCTATTTTGGCTAGTTTTATAGTTTAAATGTGAGTTTTTATGTGGATTATGCGTTTATTTTAGGAAACCAAGTCATGAGTATGAGTAGAATGGAAGCTCTAGGATGAATTTTGGCTTTAAAAAGGGAGAAATTGGAACTAAATATGGAGAGAAAGATGATGTAGTCAATTTGGTCGAGAGGCCAGTATTGAGATGTTGTCCTCAGCGTCTCAACGCTAGCGTCTCAATACGATGAAAAGACGCGCATGAGGATTTCCATCCGTAGCATTGAGACGTTGTATCACAGAATGTCTGATAATTCTCATTTATATGATGATTATTTAGCCTTTAAATTTAGTTATGCTTGTGATTTTTATCAATGTTATTAGATGAAAAATAGAAAATGGTCGAGTGTATTAACATATATATTGGAAAATCTTTAAATTAAGTAAGTGGACAAAAGAAAACAAAAGAAATGAAAATCACACTTGATGTTTTTATGCAGAAAATTAAATATGACAATATATTTGGATTTTTAAGGAAAATCTGCAATTCTCCCAAATATGTAGGAATGTTGTGGGATCTTGTCTCTCCATGATTTTAGCTATAATTTTGGGCATAATTGTGCATTCTTCAAGAAGGAAACCCTAGCCCAAGTCATCTATAAATAGGGGTGGAGAAGCCACAGGAAGATCATCCCATTTTTATCCATTTTCAGTTTCAATTGTTGTTGTTTTATGAATTTTGTTATATTTCTGCTGTCAAATTTTTGTTGTCAAATTTTTCTACCGCTATTTTTTCCTTCAGTTTTCCAGCCCTTTTCAACTTCAGAACTCAATCCTTCCTTAACGAAAGTCGAGAAAAGTGAAGATTCAATTTCCTTTGAAAAAAGTAGAGTTAAATCGATTGAGTATATGAAGTGAAAAGGGGTTGTTATGTTTTTTCGTTTGTAGAATTTATTTTCTTCTTTATTTAAGTCATTTTCTTATGTTTTAGGAACATAGTTGCTGCTATATTATTTATTTATTTAGTTGTAATTCGAGATTCAAGTTGTTCAAATTTCATTGTATTATCGACATTGAGTTCTTGATTCCTAATAAAATTTTGAGCTTGCTCGAATTAACTTTCTTGTTGGTAAAATTTTATTCTAGTTTGTGTTTATTTATTATTATTTTTTTTAGTTTTTATTAAGTTATTTTCATTACTACATTCTAGAATTTTATCTATTTTCTCTTTCATTCTTAGTTATGCATTTTTATTACTTTAAAAGTTTATTTTTCAATTTTACAATGAGAAACTAATTTTTCCCTAGGGATTCAAGTTTGTTAATGCCCTAGAGGAAAGATGTAAGACTTGATAGAAAAAATAATCTAGCTAACACTTGAATTCAGTTTACTTTTAGTGAGGTCAATGTTGGGTAAACTCTAGTTGGCCATCTAGTGTTGCTTGTCGAGCTTAAACTTAATACCAAAAGGGTTAAGGAAAGCGAATGACGCAAAAGCAATAGAGGAAAAAACTTACACATAAGTTCTGAAACTTCAACCCTAGACATAGGGCGAGACTCCAAAATCACTAGAGTTGTGCGCAAAACTATATGAGTTAGATTAGCCATAGAAATATAGATTTAATCATTCAACCTCTTAAAGATACTTCATAGAAGGTCGAATATGAGTTGAATTCGATTTACTTAGTCTTGTGTTAGTTAGGATTGAAATTGCATTCTAGTTGCATTTCTTTCCGAAGGGGCATGAACATTCTTGAATCCCTTGCATTTCCGTTGTTTTTTTAAAACCACTTTTCTATTAGTTAAAAATACCCCACAATCCTTTTTTTACCACTCGGTTACTTTTTATTGCAATTTGTCAACAACTTGTGTAATCTCATTTGGTTTTATTAAAACCGTTCCCTTGGGTACGATACTCTAGATTACTTTAGTTTCTTATTACTTTGATCAGGTGCACTTGCGTGTAGCCAATCAAGTTTTTGGCACCGTTTCCGGGAAATGACAATTTCAATAAATTTATTGTAGACAAACAATTGTGAGTAGATTGCAATTCGATTGCAATTGCATTTGCATTTCGACTGAAATTGCATTTGCATTGCAATTGTAATCTTTCTATTTCAGAAACCTCAATTCTTGTTTCCATTGTTTTGCAGGTTGAGGGAAGGAAATTGAAAGAGGAGAAAGACACACCTTAAGGTTGAATTACTTGAGATAATCAACAAGATAAAAGTAGACATTATGGCAGCATTGCGTGCACAACCTTGAACATTAAGCTACATGATTGAAACTTTTATGATGAGAAATTTCATAGCTCCTACTAACCCTATTCTTTCTATTTCTTGTATTTATTGTAAAGGAAGTCATATATTTGATAATTTTCCTTATAATCCTGATTTTTTATATCATGGACTTCTATCATGGACCTCTTTTGGAAAGATGATTCCAAAAGAGCTAAGCATTAAAGAACTTGTAAGGGAATACATGGAAAAGAACGATGTTACGATGCAAAGCCAAGCTATATCTTTACGAAATTTGGAGATCCATGTAGAACAAATTGCAAATGAATTGCAGGATAGATCTCACAGAATCTTTCTTGAACATATAGAGACTTCAAAACAAGAAGAAAAAGAACAATGTGAGGCAGTAACTCTTAGAGTTGGAACGAAACATGAAGACCTTGAACTCCCAGTAGAAGTGCAAAGCATTCCAACGCTCAAAAGCACTAAGGAGCCAAAGGAAGAGTAGAGATTAAATAAGAACCACCCCTAGAAAAGAAGGAACCACCTAAGGAAGTTGTAGTGAGCTATGCAGTTGCAATTTCACAACAAATGACATCCAGAGAGTTCCCAATACTAGAAGTTCCTACTTTCTCATATTGCAACTTACAAGAAAGACTAAATGAAGAAAAATGCAAAAAGGAGAGCATGACAGATGACAATTTGCAGAATGTGATATAAGTTTCAGCTACATTTTCTACTTTCAAAGGTAAGTAAAACTCTCTTGAGCAGGCAAAGCCCATTGTGATGAAAGCACCTAAACTAAGATTGAAATCTCGTCCATCATCAAGACCAAGGTGTAAAATGAAGGAACATGGTTGCAGTCTTCCCACTGGAATAGGGTAAGTTTATCTTTTCTCTTTATTTTCTTTTTTATATAAAACATCAAAACAAAAAAAAAATCCTTATTTTTATCAATTGAGAAATTGTTGAGCAAATTTTGTCTAAGGATAGATCCTGTTTAGGCTGAGGTACTTAAGCTGACCGTCTAGAGAACACCTCTACCTTGGGATCTACCTGGAAAATTGTCTGAGAATTTAAAAAGTTTAAAAGAAAATAAGGCAAAAAAAAAAAAAAAGGAAGGCATGAACTCTCTTTCAAGAATGTGTGAACTTTTTGACCATTTACTTTTGAGTTCAGTTGAAAAGGAGAAAAGAAAATCGAATGACAAGGAATAAAATTGCAATTCCAACGCAATGACATTCACGAATAATGAGGCAAAATCAAAGGATGAAAATGCAAATAGGATGCAATTGCATTATAAAGCACGACATCAAGCACACCAATTGAAAATGGAAGACAATAGCATAAACGCGAGTAAAGTGTCCATAAGGAGAATTGCAAATGAAATAGAAGATAATGATTAAGTCTTTGATGATAAGGAGGGTTGTTATTTGAACTTTAAACTTTACCTCTTAAGCCAATAATAGTGTGGATCGTTGTTTGTGCTTGTCTCTTGCATTTTATCATGGTGTCTTGATAATTTCCATGTTGTTTGAAGTACTTCACTATCAGGTAGGTATGATCTCTTCTTTTTGCATGCCCCAAGTATGTTTAAAAAGATTTTTTTTAAAAAAAAATCCTTGATGATGATATTTGGAATAGGCTTAGTTCATTAAACACTTATTAGTTGTCAATCCAATTTTATGACTTCTTTACTTACCTTAGCACCTAATCACCCATCCACCCTAATTGGCATTTCTATAATTCTAGGATTATTAAGCTTGTAAATATGTATACCCTCTCAACCACCCAAAAGCGTAACTAGTCAATGAGGACATTGTCATATCTTAAGTTTGGGGGGAATAGATAATGTATATTACTTTTTTTGACCTCACATCCTTCTATATTCATTTCTTTTTGCACTTCATGAAATGTAAACATGTTGTACGAATGCTGCCAAGTTTGAAAAAAAAGGATACTCCTCTTTCCAATAGTTAACCGAGTAACCAGGAAAAGTCATGATACCCATGATTGCCTCTACATGAAAGGTTGATTCAGGAAATGAGTAAGTTAAGAAAAAAATAATTTCAAATAGTGATGTGTGCTCGTAGTCAACTACCTTCACCACAAAGTGTCGGTAAGTTGAAACGAAGGTACAATTGACTAAGGAACTCCCTCTATAAAAGAAAAGAAAAGAAAAGAAAAGATCGAATAGCTTGGCAGTAAAAAAAAATAAGTTTAGGAGAGTTTTCTTTTGTTATGACAAGTTGTGTCTCAAGAGATGGCCTATGTAGGTAGCAAGTAAGATAAAACTAGAAGAGTAGGGATACAAATTTTAGGGGAGTGTGGGTTAAAAGTGCTAAGTCTAACGGATGATTAAAGTTGGAAATGATAAACAAGTGTTATGAGCTTGAGATGCCTCCTTAGAGGATTATTATTTTGATATGAACTTGGGTTTGCTATTACAATTTATGCCTACATGTTGTGATTGTGATTGCTTGAGAACAAGCAATAACTCAAGTTTGGAAATATGATAATTCTCATTTATGAGAATTATTTAGCTTTTAAATTTAATTATGCTTGTGATTTTTATCAATATTATTGAATGGAAAAAAATTAGAAAATGGTTGAGTGCATTAACATAAATGTTGGAGAATCTTTAAATTAAGTAAGTGGACAAAAGAAAGCAAAAGAAAATGAAAATCACACTTGATGCTTTTATACAAGAAATTAAAGAAGGCAATATATTTGGACTTTTAAGAAAAATCTGCAATTCTCTAAAAAAATATAGGAACTTTGTAGGATCTTGTCTCTCCACAATTTTAGCTATAATTTTGGGCATAATTGTGCAGTCTCCAAGCCCAAATCATCTATAAATAGGGGAGGAGAAGCCACAAGAAGATATCCATTTTTCAGCAATTTTTAGCTTCAATTGCTATTGTTTTACGAATTTTTCTGTATTTTCTGCTGTCGAATTTTTGTTGTCAACTTTTCAGCTGTCAATTTTTTTCTACTGCTATGTTTCCTTCTGTTTTTCAATCCCTTTCAACTTCAAAACTCAATCCTTCCTCAAAGAAAGTTGAGAAAAATGAAGATTCAATTCCTTTGAAAAAAGTGGAATTGAATCGATTGAGTATGAAGTGAAAAGGGGGTTGTTATGTTTTTTCGTTTGTAGAATTTATTTTCTTCTTTATTTAAGTCATTTTCTTCTGTTTTAGGAACATAATTGTTGTTGTTTTTTATTCATTTAGTTGTAATTCGAGATTCAAGTTGTTCAAATTTCATTGTATTATCGACATTGAGTTCTTGGTTCCTAATAAAATTTTGAGCTTGTTCGAATTAACTTTCTTCTTGGTAAAATTTTAATGTAGCTTGTGTGTGTTTGTTTGTTTGTTTTTTTTTTTTTTATAGTTTTGATTAAGTTATTTTCATTACTACATTCTAGAATTTTATCTATTTTTCTTTGATTCTTAATTATGCATTTTTATTACTTTAAAACTTTATTTTTCACTTTTACAATTAATGAGAAATTAATTTTTCCCTAGGGATTCAAGTTTGTCAATGTCCTAGAGGAAAAATGTAAGGCTCGATAGTAAAAATAATCTAGCTAACACTTGAACTTTGTTTGCTTTTGGTGAGTTTAATGTTCAGTAAACCCTAGTTGGCAATCTTGTGTTGCTTGTCGAGCTTAAACTTAATACCGAAAGGGTTCAAGAAATCGGATGTCGCAAAAGCAATGGAGGAAAAGGCTTACACATAAGTTATGAAACTTCGACCCTAGACATAGGGTGAGACTCCAAAACCACTAGAGTTGTGCACAAAATTATCTAAGTTAGATTAGCCATAGATATATAGGTTTAATCATCCAGCCTCCTAAAGTTGAATTTGGTTTACTTAGTCTTGTGTTAGTTAGAATTGCAATTGCATTCTAGTTGCATCCCTTGGGTGCGATATTTTGGAATAGTCCAGTTTCTTAATACTTCGATCACGCGCACTTGCGTGTAGCCGATCAATGTCTATATTCGTCATTTTAAGACGAATTTGAGAAAGAACCCAGTGAGATTTTTGGTCTATTTTGCAGAAACTACGCATTTTGAATGAGAATGAAGTAATTTTGACTACTCGGGTTGTAACGCCCTAGGCCCAGGATCCCCTGCAACCTAGCCACGTCACCAAATCATCCATATCATCCTTGAGTCGCTTGCATGAGTAAAGACTTTCCCCACAAACCAACATGGGTCCTTTCAACATGCTTTATCCTTATTCACATGCTCCCTAGGAAAATTTTCAGGAGGTCACCCAACATAGGATTGCTCCATGCCAAGCACGCTTAATTTTGGAGTTCCAATGATTGAGCCACCGAAAAGAAAGGTGTACCTTATTGGTATAGGTAATAGCTATCAATTCTTTTAAGTTTTTCTCAATCATACTTTCATCTTTCTCAACCATACTTTCATATCCTCAAGATCCCTCTCATTCATATGTGGTCTCGATTCATTCATGTACCCCTCCTTATCTCAGGTGTCACATGCCCACTGAGAGAGGTTCCACTCTGATACCATATGTAACGCCTCAAGATCAAGATCCCATGTGACCTGGCCACGTCACCATATCATCCATATCATCTTTGAGCCGCTTGCAAGAGTGAAGACTTTCCCCACAAACCAACACGGGTCCTTTCAACATGTTTTATCCCCACTCACATGCTCCCTAGGAAAATTTTCAGGAGGTCACCCAACATAGGATTGCTTGAAGCTAAACACGCTTAACTTTGAAATTCTAATGATTGAGCCACCGAAAAGGAAGGTGCACCTTATTGGTATAGATATTAACTATCAATTCTTTTAAGCTTTTCTCAATCATACTTTCATCTTTCTCAACCATACTTTCATATCCTCAAGATCACTCTCATTCAAATGTGGTTCCTCTCGGTTTATTCATGTACCCATCCTTATCTCGGGTGTCACATGCCCACTGGGAGAGGTTCCGCTCTGATACCATCTGTAATGCCTCAGGCCCAAGATTCCCTGCGACCTGGTCACATCACCATATCATCCACATCACCATATCATCCATATCATCCTTGAGCCACTTTAACTCATATTTGTTGGTTTTATGTCCTACAACTCGTGGTTTTGTGAATTGAATGTATATTTTATTTTGCAATAAAGTTGTTATTGAGGTTTATTCAGTAAATGTGTTCTTGAATAAAGTGAATTGTATATTTTGAAACCCTAATCCAATAAAGAACTCTTGTCTATAGGATGAATACTTGAACTTTATGTGTGACATAAAAGTGGACCAAGTTCAAGTTATAGCCAGAATGGTCTATAATGTAAGGATAGGGTTGGGTACTAATAATCCTAATTTATGTGGATTATCTAACTTTTACTTGGTCACTTTTTGTCTAATTTATTCAAATTTTCATGTTTTAGCAAGCTAAAATTATCTTTTGGAGTGAAATTTTTAAAGTTTTCTAAATTATGAGAAAAATATGAATTGAAGAAAAATGAGTGAAAACAAACTAATTTGATGTATTTTTGTAGGAAAGAAGAACAGAAAAAATGCTAGAGAAAATGCAATTGAATTGTTGCCAGCAAAAAAAATGCTAGACACCATGTTGGACAAAGTTGCTGGCAAAGTTTAAGACTTAAGGAGCATGCCTCAAATTCCAGATTTGCAAGATTCTTGGAGATTTTCACCCACTTTTGGAAAGAATATGGCCTAAACTTATACTCAATCAATTACCCACGATTTGAGGACGAATTCTTGGAAGAAAATTCTACTTTCTTCATCTATAAAAAGGCTACAATCGAGGGTTTTGAAGGGAGGTGAATTGGACGACCACAAGCTCGAATTCTCTCCAATTTTTATCGTTTTCTCTACTGTTTTTCTGCACGTTTTTGTACCTTTTTACAACAGTTTATTTCTTTATTTTCTAGCAAGTTGTACTATCTTTATTAGTTGTAATAAACCCTAGTTAATCCCTCTCTTTGCTAAAGCCTTGGCGGTTAAGATTTTAACCCAAATGTGGGTAGAATCGATTAACTAAGGGGGTTAGAATTGTTCTTTAATTTCTGTTTTACCTTGTTGTTCATGCACTTGGAAGTTTAATAAAAATTTAGTTTTCTTTTCTTTTACTTTGCAGTTTTGTACTTGGTTTAGAACAAAAACCAGTTTTGGGAGCAAAAACAAGAAGGACCCGAGAGCCCTTCCAATTTAAGTTACTGAAATTCCTCTATTTTATTTCAGTATTTTCTTTTCTGTTTCCATCCCATTCGGTTCATTATAGTAGCTTGATTTCTTGTTTTTTCATGGATGAAAAGGAAGAACTCGAGCCCCTTACTTATTTTCTTTTTTTTCGGTTTACACGTTTCCTTTTCTTGTATTTTTGTTTTTGTTTCATTTTATTTTTCAGAAAATTAAATCATGTTTCCTTTTATTTTACTCATGAGTTAATTTCCTCTTTAGGGGTTAAAGTGTGAATGCCCTAAAAGAGAGACTCTTAGCTAAAAGTAACAAGGTAGTTGTGTTGACAACCAAATCAAAGTTTGTTTTTAGGGAATAAAATTGGCAGTCCTTAGCCAACGGCGAGGACGTGTTCAACAAGACTCCAACTTGATATCGAGAGGATCAAGGAACAGTAGATATCTTACAAACAACGGAGGAAAGGACTCTTCGACCCTAGACATAGGGCGAGACTCCGAAATCGAGAGGGTTGCGTGCGAGAATCATCTAAACTCAATTAGCTACAAACATGTAGATTTAATTGCTTAGTTTTCTAAAGGATTTGGAAGCAAAACCGAATTGGAATCGAACCTGATTTACTTTGTTTGGATTTGCTGGCACAATTGCTGCTGCATTTTCAGCAACATTTTCTTCGAAGGGGCAAAAACACTTGAATTCCCTTATTTTATTTCATTGATTTTTCCTTAATTTTCAACAACTTAAAAACTCAAAATTCAACAACTTGTCACTTTGATTACCTTACTTGCAATTTCACTAGCATTTTTTTGTTTTCCGATTTGACTTGTAAACACGTTCCCTGTGGGTTCGATACTCTAGAATACTCTAGTTCCTATTACTTCAATCACGTGCACTTGCGCGTCTATGCCTGATCAAGTTTTTGGCGTTGTTGTTGGGGGAACGACATTTTAACAAGTTATTTCGGTTATAGGAATTACGAACGAAATTTCAGGACAAATTGTTGCTGCATTTGTAGTAGCAATTTTTACTATCTTTAGGACCCGAGCCTACTTTGCAGGTACAATAACAGGATGAGTTTGGTGTATACAAAGAGAGTTTTTGTTGCAAATTTTGCCAGCAAAGGTTGAGGGAGAACAATTTCAAGTGGAGAAAGGCACAACATAGGATTTGATTGATCAAGATAATCTAGAGGATGGAAGTAGACATCATTGCAACATTGAGAGCACAAGCAGCATCGTTGAGCCACACGATGGAGGCTTTGATGAAGAGAAATTTCATAGCTCATTCTCACCCTATTCCTTCTATTTTCTTGTATTTATTGTAAACAAAGTCATTTATTTGAGAATTGTCCTTATAATCCTAATTCTTTGTGTTATGGATGTCTACCCAGCTTTGCAAATCAACATCAGTACCAGTGTTTCCAACAAGAGCAGTTGATTCTAAAAGAGCCTAGCATTGTAAAACTTGTGAGAGAATACAGAAAAAGAATGATGTTGTGATGCAAAGCCAAACCATGTCTTTACAAAATGTAGAGATCCAAGTGGAACAAATTACAAATGAATTGAAGGACAGGTCACAAGGAATCTTGCTCAACAATATAGAGACTTCCAAACAAGAAGAAGAAGAACAATGTGAGGTAGTGACACTTCGAGCTGAATTGGAACATGAAGACATTGAACTCCCAGTAGAAGCACAATGCACTCCAACACCTGAAATCACTGTGGAGCCAAAAGGGAAAGAAGAAGAACCACCTCAAGAAGAGAAGGAATTACCCATGGAAGTGGAAATGAGCTATGCAGTTGAAATTCCACAGCAAATGACATCCAAAGTGCTCCCAATACTAGAAATCCATGTTTTCACATATTGCAGCTTGCAGGTAAAGTTAAATGAAGAAGAGTGCAAAAAGGAAAGCATGACAGATGACAATTAATTTGCAGGATGTCACACAAGTTGCACCTACAATTTCTACTTTCAAAGTTACATGTAAATCTCTTGAACAGGAAAGTCTAATTGTGATGAAAGCACCTCAACTAAGGCTGAATTGTTGTCCATCATCAAGACCAAGGTGCAAAATGAAGGAACATGGTTGCGGTCTCCCTGCTGAAATAGGATAAGTTATCTTTTTGTAATTTTCTTTTTTCATTTTTTTTAAAAACACAAAAAATAAAAAAATCCTTATTTCTATCATTTGAGAAATTATTGTACAAATTCTATCTAAGGAGGGATCTTGTCTAGGCTGAGGTACTTAAGCTAACCGTAGGGAACACCTCTACTTGGGAATACTGATGTCCACGGGGCGGGGCGGGGTCGGGGAATGCCTCCCCGTCCCCGCGAAATTTCCCATTTAATTTCGCGGGGAACGGGGCGGGGATCGGGTTCCCCGCGGGGAAAAATTTCCCGTTTATATTTTTATTTTTAAAATTATATTAGCTAATTTCTTTTTTTTAAAAAAAATTTGTATTTAAATGGTTAATTATTCTTAAGAGATTTCTAGTTAAAAGACATTTTTTTCAATTTTCTTAGAAAAATAAAATTATATCTAATAAAATTTAGACTTATATTTTATTAAATGTATAAAAATATATATTTAAAATTAAATAAATTAATCGGGGCGGGGACGGGGAGCGGGGCAGGGGCGGGGTCGAGGTCGGGGACGGGGTTCCCCGTCCCCGTTTAGCCAACGAAGAAAATTTCTTCCCTGCTCCCTCCCCCATTCCCCGCCTAAACGGGGATTCCCCGCCCCGCGGGAAAAATGGACATCTCTACTTGGAAATCTACCTGAGAAATTCTTTGAAATTTCAAAAATTCAAAAAAATAAGGAGAATAAAAAAAATTATGCTTAAGGGAGAAGTATGATTTTGAGAAAATCAAATCAAATAAAAGAGTTTGGTTTAGAGAATCTCTGTCTAGGAAAATTCTGTCTAAGGCTGAGGTACTTAAGCTGACCGTCTAGGGAACACCTCCACCTCGGAATTTACCTGGGAGTTCAATAAATAAACTCTAAATTTTGAATTAAGATTTAAAAAAAATCATCAAGACTCAAGAGAGAAATTGTCTGAAATTTTTAATGAGTTGATCTTGAGTTTCAGGTGGAAGAACAATGTAAAGGACCCACTCTTCCTGACTTTCCAAAAATTACCCTTCCACAACCAAAGACTCCATAAGCTAGTGATGAGAGCAATGACACATTCTTCTCCACAGGGGAGTAGTTGTTTTATCTTTTTACTTATTTTCTTAATTGTTTCCTTCAAGTCATTTTTTTTGGTTTGTTGTTTCTTTGTTTTTGCTTTTGTTTAGATAGGTTGTTTTTCTCGCTTTTTCGTTTATTTGTTTCTTTTGAAACTTTGGAATATTTTTTTTATGATGGACTCTTTGAGTATTTTCTTATTAAATACCTCTTAATGATGACATTGGAGTTTGCTCGAATTATTAAACACTAGATCATTATTTAAGTGCTTCCCGAACAAACACCTTCATCATTCCTTGTCTTTATGAAATATCTAAATCTAAGACTCACCTAAGTTTATGCACCTTACCCTTTAGGAAAGAATAACTTAAATATTTTGCAAGTCATCCCTTCCTTTCACCCCTATTTGTTACATTTTCGACCAATGGGGACATTGACCCATTTAAATTTGGGGGGTGAGTCATGTAATATATGTAATAGTATGTTGTTGTAATACTATTATTGTAATATTATGTTGTTGTAATATTATTGTGGTATTATTGTTCTATTGTGGTATTGTTGTTGTAACCATTGCTAGGATTCAAAAAAAAAAAAAAAGAGAAAAAAAGAAAAAAAAAGGATACTCCTCCTTCTAGAGTTAACATAGTAACCAGGGGGTAGTCATGACACCCATGATTTCCTTTGCATGAAAAGTTAACTTAGGAAGTGAGTATGCCAATGACCTTGATGTGATGAGTGCTCGTAGTTAGATACTTTCACCAAAAAATATTAGCAAGCTAAAACGAAAGCACAAATGACAGAAAGGTTCTCTCTTGAAAAAAAAAAACATTGAAAAAAAGTATATACCTTAGCAGTGAAGAATAAGTTTGGGGAGATGTTGTTAAAGAAATCAAGAAAAAGTTAGCTTGTGAGCAATTAAGTGAAACTTGACTAAAGGAACTAGATAGTATGAGCCGAAATTGCAGTTGTAGGATGAAAGTATTTTGTTTAAACAAGGGAAGCATAGAAGTTGCATGTAGCGGAAGCATTAAAGTTTTGTAAGTGTTATGGGCATGAGGCCTCCCCTAAAAGACGACGTACTTTTATCAAAATCACTCATAGAATCAATCTTAGCTTGATATGTGCTTATATGTTTTAATGTATGTTATGATATTGCTTAAGGGCAAGCAATGGCTTAAGTTTAGGGGTGTGATAATCCTCATTTATGTGGATTATCTAGCTCTTTACTTGGTCACTTTTTTGTCTAATTTATTCAAATTTTCATGTTTTAGCAAGCTAAAATTATCTTTTGGAGTGAAATTTATAAAATTTGCTAAATTATGAGAAAAATAGGAATTGAAGAAAAATGAGTGAAAACAAACTAATTTAAGGTATTTTTGTAGGAAAGAAGAGCATAAAAAAGGCTAGAGAAAATGAAATTGCATTGTTGCCAGCAAAAAAATACTAGACACAATGTTGGACAAAGTTGCTAGCAAAGTTTAAGACTTAAGGAGCACGCCTCCAATTTTGGATTTGCAAGATTCTTGGAGATTTTCACCCACTTTTGGAAAGAATATGGCCTAAACTTATACTCAATCAATTACCCATGATTTGAGGACGAATTCTTGGAAGAAAACCCTACTTTCTTCATCTATAAAAAGGCTACAATCGAGGGTTTTTAAGGGAGGTGAATTGGACGACCACAAGCTTGAATTCTCTCTAATTTTTATCGTTTTCTCTACTGTTTTTCTGCACGTTTTGTACCTTTTTACAACAGTTTATTTCTTTATTTTCTAGCAAGTTGTACTATCTTTATTAGTTGTAATAAACCCTAGTTAATCCCACTCTTTGTGAAAGCCTTGGAGGTTAAGATTCTAACCCAAGTGTGGGTAGAATCGATTAACTAAGGGGGTTAGAATTGTTCTTTAATTTCTGTTTTACCTTGTTGTTCATGCATTTGGAAGTTCAATAAAAATTTAGTTTTCATTTTTTCTACTTTACAGTTTTGTTCTTGGTTTAAAACAAAAACCCGTTTTGGGAGCAAAAACAAGAAGGACCCGAGAGCCCTTCCAATTTAAGTTACTGAATTTCCTCTATTTTATTTCAGTATTTTCTTTTCTGTTTTGATCCCATTCGATTCATTATAACAACTTGATTTTTTTTTTCGTGGATAAAAAGGAAGGACGCGAGCCCTTACTTATTTTCTTTCTTCTCGGTTTACACGTTTCCTTTTCTTGTATTTTCGTTTTTGTTTCCTTTTATTTTTCAAAAAATTAAATCATGTTTCCTTTTATTTTACTCATGAGCTAATTTCCTCTTTCGGGGTTCAAGTGTGAATGCCCTAAAAGAGAGATGCCTAGCTAAAAGTAACAAGATAGTTGTGTTGGCAATCAAATCAAAATTTATTTTTATGGAACAAAATTGGCAGTCCTTAGCCAACGGCGAGGACGTGTTCAACAAGACTCGAACTTGGTACCGAGAGGGTCAAGGATCAATAGATATCCTAAAAACAACAGAGGAAAGGACTTAGACATAAGATCCGAAACTTCGACCCTAGACATAGGGCGAAACTCCGAAATCGAGAGGGTTGTGTGCGAGAATCATCTAAGCTCAATTAGCCACAAACATGTAGGTTTAATTGCTTAGTTTTCTTAAGGATTTGGGAGCAAAACCGAATAGGAATTGAACCCAATTTACTTAGGTTTGGATTTGCTGACACAATTGTTGCAACATTTTCAGCAATTTCACTAGAATTTCTTTGTTTTCCGATTTGACTTGTAAACTCGTTCCCTGTGGGTTCAATACTCTAGAATACTCCAGTTTCTATTACTTCGATCACGTGTACTTGTGTGTCTACGCCCGATCAGGTACCTTATCTTGGGGATACTATGGGTGCGGTCCACTTTGTAAAGTACAAACGATGTGATCCTGAATCGTTCATGTGGAGACATGTGAGTGGGGGCATCCTATGCAATGAGTTTGCATAAGACTGGACCGAAAAATAGTCACTTAGACTTTATAACTCCTTTTATTGTCTTAACTGACTATATTCATACGATGACCTAGGTAACTCGATCTTAATCCTGAGCATTCTATGAACTCATGTTTATTCGGATTATCCTTAGATTTTCATGAGTGAGAGTGACCCGAGATTGTCGACTCAATAAACCTACCATTTCATGGATAACACCGGGTAGATAGCTGAGAACATAGTTCTGCAATATGAAATTCACTCCTACCCGCTTTAGGGATTAGTAGAGAGGTCGTTCCCTTAAGTGCTGACTCCAGGTCTTGAACAATGGGCCCACCCTTTCATTGGCCCGAGAGGGATTCGGTTTGTTGGTTGGACCACAAACCAATTTTTCATTAGAGGATCAGTGGGACTTAAGAAACAAGAAGTAATTACAGGGGTAAAACCGTATATTTGACCCAACTATAATTACGAACGACCTGTGAAGGATCGAGTTACTAATCATGGTTATATCGAGTGGACAAAAATATATCTACAGTGAGGAGAGTGTAGTCACTGGGCTTTAGTGGAGTGTCCCAGTGGTTAATAAATCTTGATTAGTTAGGCTAAAGAGTTTGACCAGTTAATCTCATATCGTTGGAGCTCATGATCTGTACGTGTAACGCCCCAGGCCCAGGATCTCCTGCGACCTGGCTGCGTCACTATATCATCCATGACTGCTTGTAAGAAAAATTCCCAGGAGGTCACCCAAGAATTGCTCCAAGCTAAGCACGCTTAACTTTGGAGTTCCTATGATTGAGCCACCGAAAAGGAAGGTGCACCTTGTTGGTATAGGTAGTAGCTATCAATTCTTTTAAGCCTTTCTCAATTATACTTTCACATCCTCATGTACCCCTCTTCCTCGGGCACCATATTTTTCATATCCTCAGGATTCCTCTCATTCAGATGTGGGCTCGGTTCATTCATGTACCACTCTTCCCTCGGGCGTCACATGCCCACTGACTTTCGCCTTGGTTGCGCCTCCAACCACATCTTACCTGGGAGGTGTTCCGCTCTCGATACCATTTGTAACGCCCCAGGCCCAGGATCTCCTGCCACCTGGCTGCGTCACTATATCATCCATGACTGCTTGTAAGATTGAAGACATTATCCCCCACAAACCAACACAGATCTTTTTAGCATGTTTTGTCCTCACTCACATGCTCCCTCGAAAAATTCTCAGGAGGTCACCCAACATAGAATTGCTCCGAGCTAAGCACGCTTAACTTTGGAGTTCCTATGATTGAGTCACCGAAAAGGAAGGTGCACATTGTTGGTATAGGTAGTAGCTATCAATTCTTTTAAGTTTTTCTCAATCATACTTTCTTCTTTCTCAACCATACTTTCATATCCCCAGGATCCCTCTCATTCAAATGTGGTCCCGATTCATTCATGTACCCCTCCTTATCTTGGGTGTCACACGGGCTCTGTGATCGAGGTTCCAAGTGCGAAATTCAAGGCTAGAAGCGGAGATCGACAGGTTTACTCTTCTTGTTCTCTATTTTTTTTTCGTATGTTCTTTTATTGGTTTGTAAATTTTGCCTTGGAGACAAGAACAATTATGTTTAGTGGCTAATTTACTTTGTTTGGGGAATTAATGTAATTAATTTGTTGTCTTATTCAATTGATGATTTAATTATGGTTTCTTGTTGAATCATTTGTGCCATGTGTGTTTAATGTCACTTGACAAAGTAATGAATAGGGATTAATGGATTATGGAGTGTAAATGAGCTTGAAAGAGTAAATTATACTCAGAATATCTTTGCACAATCTTTAATTTTCGCCTAGATTAATTTAAGGTTAACGAAAATTAATTGAAGTCAATCATGAAGGTTTGTTAATGCTAAGTGTAGGTTAATTAATGAGACTGACGAAAAATTAGTTAATTACACTTAAGATTAGGATGAGCTTGACAAAGAATTCCTTAATTAGAGATTTCTAAGCTTAGTAATTAATCAAGACAATCATAATTAATTAACCCAATTGATTAAGTGCACAACCAATTAATGGAGTTAATTCCTTAAACACCTTAAACACCTTTCACCCTGTTAATTCCATAATTGATTCCAGTTACCCTTTATTTTGTCTTACTTTCATTCCTCTCATTTTACTATTTTCGCTAAACAATCTTCAATTCAAACCATTTTCAATAATCAATAACACCCAGTCAATTCTCTAGGGATTCAATACTCGGAACTCTAGCGTCGTTTTATATTACTTCGATCGCATGCACTTGCGTGACATCGATCAAATTTTTGGCGTCCTTGTCGAAGAATTGGCATTGGCTTAGTTGATATTGAGAAAATTTTGAATCATTATTGATTTAGGGGTTTCTTTTGTGGCTTGTTTGATTTTTTGTTTTTATTTCTTTAAATTTTAGTTTGTTTTTGTTAAGTGTGGAGAAGGTCTGTTGTGTATGCAAAGTGATAAGGTGGTTAATCTTATGCCTTTGGATTTAGAGATTGACAGGACTTGTCGAATATTGAGAAAGGAAAGGAGAAACAAAGACACTGAAGACATGTTCGAACAAAGAGAGTAGCCAAAAGCAATTTGAGATTACTTTCAGCCAGTTTTTACTACTGATTGCTCTGGGATAGTGCACGCATCTATCTAGCGAATAAATTTGAATTAAAAACCTGTTTAATCTAAATGGCTAAAGACAATGCATTCAGAGGACATCCGACGAAGGATCCCTAGTTACATCTGCTCTAATTTTTAGAAAATTTTGGAACGGTAAAAATGAATGAAGTCTCTTATGATGTATTCATTTGAGATTCCCTTTTTCTTTGTAGGACAAAGCTAAGGATTGGTTGGAGTCACTTGCACCTGGAAGTATCACAATGTAGGACGAGCTTACGCATGCGTTCTTGACAAAAAAATCTCCACCTGCGAAGACTATAAAATTAAGGACGAAGATCGAGACTTTTAGACAGCTTGAAGAAGAACAACTCTACAGGAGTTGGGAGCAATATAAGGAAATGCTACAGAAATGCCTACAACATAGATAAACCTAATGGCTTCAGGTACAATTGTTTGATAATGGCTTAGTTAGTGCTACTAAAACCATTTTGAACACATCTTCAAGAGGCAATTCATGGGGGAAACGGTGGATGATGCGAAGGCCTTGTTGGAGGAAATGGCATCCACAAGTTACCAAATGGCCTTTTGACTGTTCAACACCACAGATCGCTGCGAGAATTTATGAGCTTACAAAGGTTAGTGCACTAAAAGCTCAAATTGCTGCATTAACTAATGTTGTGAACAAATTGTTGGGGTATATGCCCTAAACTCGTGTCATTTGTAACAGTTGATGTATTGATAAATAAGAGTTATTTTATCATCAAACCTTGTATCTCACATTTTAAACTTAATCCAATAAACTAAGCTCCAGGGTCATACTTATTTATGAAATCTTGAACGATGTGTAGTGGACACACAGGTAGGATCACGTTCGAGTAGTTGACCCGAATGATCTACACTATATGGATAAGGTTGGAAACCTCATCCTGGTAACACTGTGAATGTGACCCACTTTAAATGGTCTCAACGTTGCGCCTGCAATAGGCCAGCGACTGCAAGCTTGGCGTTGAGATGCCGATGCACAACGTCTCAACATCGTGCTCTGTACATAACAAAACTCCTTCTGTTTTGGCTCATTTTTGCTCCGCTTTTCACAACAACCGCCTTGTCATGAACGACACAGACTTGCAGACTCGATTTACATTACAAATGCCCAAAACAACTGGCCCTTACATTGAACATTTCAACGAAAGCAATGTAAATCTAAGTGCCAAAATATGTAAACATATATTTTGCAAACTAACATTCATCTCATGAATTGAAAGCATACCCACCTAACTTTGAGAAATTCAGAACATAACCGAAAGCAAGATTGGCTTTAATACCAAATGAAGGGATTGAATCTTGCAGCGGAAGCGAATTGAATCACGTTTGCTCTCGATTAGGTTACGTGAACTTAAGTCAAAACATACACTAGGCTAAGCATTTAGGGGAATTGAGAAAATTACCTTTGAAAAATCGATTTCTTCTTGTAATCCCTCCTACGGTCCTCACGTTCTCTACGATCTCGTCAATGATCTCGAATCGAACACCTCCAAAGGGCCTTCTCGGTTGTTCTCTAGGAGAGAAAGAATTGTGGGATTCTTTTAGAGGAAGAGATACTTTGATTGTAGAGAGAATTGAGAGAGCACTTTTGATTTTGGAATTCTCAAATCCAAAAATGAGTCAAGTGTCGCAAGAATACATCCCAATGCATTCTTTTATAGTGAGTATTCCACAATTCCATAAATTATGTATTATGCAAATCATATTTGCATAATTTCATAATATAAGGTATCATATACCTTAATATGCAAATCATATTTGCATAATGTGGAATTAAATTTAATCATATTCAATTTTGCATATCTCTCATTATTAATTCTTCTAATTAAGCCATAATTCAATAATTATGCAATAGTATAGTTTATCATGAATCATATTCACATTAAACTATATATTATATATCAATCATATCACATATAATTGACATAAAATCCCTTTATATGCATTTGAACACTTCAAATTCATTCCAAAACTTTATATCTCATTATTTCCATATTTAGCCAACCGAGGGACCTAATGGACCTACAGATCATGAGCTTCAATGATACGAGATTAACTGATCAAACTCTTTGATCCCGTTAATCAACATTCATTAATTATGAGTCACTCCACTATAGACTTGTAGCTGCACTCTCCTCACTGTAGGACAAGTTGTGTCTATCGATATAACCAATGTCCGTGAGTCAACCCTTCAAAGGTCGTTCGTAGTCACAGCTGAGTCAAATTATCGTTTTACCCCTGTGACTACTTCTTGCTCCTTAAGTACCATTGATACTCTAATGAACAACATGTTTATGGTCCTACCATAAACAACGTCCCTCTCGGGCCAATGAAAGGGTGGGGCCCCGTTGTCCAAGACCTGGATTCAGTCCTTAAGAAAACAACCTATCTAAATTCCTTAGCTCGAGAATGAGTGAATTCCTTCTTGCAGAGTTAAGTTCCCAGCTACCTATGAGGTTCTGTCTCTGAGAAGGTAGGCTTATTGAGTCGACAACTCTGGCCACTCTCACTCGTACTAATCTAAGGATAAACCCCCGTAAATAGGAGTCTGTAACTCATTCAGGATTTAGGTCGAGTCACTAATGGTCATCTATGAATTATTAGCCCTAATTTGTTAACGGTGTTACTACAATAGTCTAATAGTTCTCGGTCTGGTCTTGCACAATCTCGCTGCACAAGATGCCCCCACTCGTATGTCAACTACATGAACGAGTTGGATCACCTCGTTTGTATCAAATACAAAGTGGGTCGCATCCGTAGTGTTACCAGGATGAGGTTCCCAACCTTATCAATGTACTATAGACCATTTGGGTCATTTACTTGAACACGATCCTACTTGTGTCTCCACTACACACTATTCAAGATCTCAAACACATGACCCTAGGGCTTAGTTTATTGGATTTAAGTTTAAATTGCGAGAATACTTGATGAAAAATAATATCTTATTTATGAACATCAAACGATTACAAACTTCACGAGTTTAGAATGGTGGAAGGTAAATTCTACAAAGTATAAGATTTTAGGGAAAATGACCAAGGATATATTTTCTATTCTTATCTCAATAGTGGCTTCGATGTCTGTTTTTAGCACAGGAGGTCGAGTATTGGATTTATATCGTAGTATATTATCTCCAAAAACAGTTCAAGCTATTGTTTATACACAAAATTGGATATGTTCTTCACCAATTATCACATATACACTTCGAGTAATTGAGACAACAATCGATCATCTTCAAGAGATTGAGTCAGGTAAATAATTTTTCATTTTAAGTATACCTTTATAATATATCTTTATTATTTATATTTATATATTAATCTTTTATGTGTTTTTTTTTTGTAGAAGTCGTTAGTGGAGAAGATGTAGGGAATCGAATCCCGCAGCGGAAGCGATTGTGAATCACACGTTCTAAATTTCATTACATGGATGACATTCAAGAACTAATCTATCTAGATTAAGCATATAATAACAAGATGGACAACAAAAATAATACTTTTGAAGAACTTTTCTTCGAGTGCTCCTTCTCCCACGACCACGATCTCAGCAACATGCACCCAAGCGATCACGGACTACCACCGGATCTTCTCCGTTGTTCTCTAGGTGAGGGAGGAAGGTAGGTGCCCTTTAGGTGAGATGAGATGTTTGTGAGAGAGATTGTGTTTTGGAATCTTTCCAACAACACAACAAAATGACACACTAGGGTTTTCAAAAGCTTAGCCTCAAGTTGCATCTCATGCAATTATATATATAGGGAAATAAGGTAGAAATTACCATTCTATCCCTCTTTCATTCTCTTTTTAGTATATAGTTAATATGTGAATCTAATTCACATTAAAACTATATTTTATATCAATTATATCACATATAACTGATATGACATCTCATATATGAAATTGAACACTTCAATTTCATTCCTAACTTTATACCTTCAATATAACCATGTTGAGCCAACGGAGGGGCCTAATGGACCTACAGTTCATGAGCTCCAATGATGTGAGGTTAACTAATCAAACTCTTTGATCTAGTTAATCAATATTCATTAACTACAAGTCACTCCACTATAGACTTGGAGTTGCACTCTCCTCACTTTAGATTATGTTGTGTCCATTGATATAATCATTACCCATGAGTCGATCCTTCACAGGTTGTTTGTAATTACAACTGGGTCAAATTACCGTTTTACCCCTGTGATTACCTCTTTGTTCTTAAGCACCACTGATCCTCTAATGAACAACAAGTCTAACGTCCTACCATAGACTCATACCCTCATCGAGGGTGGGGCCCCGTTGTTCAAGACCTAGAGTCAGTTCTTAAGGGAACAACCTATCTAATTTCTCAGTGTAGGAATGAGTGAATTCCATCTTGTATAGTTAAGTCCCCAGCTACCTACGAGGTTCTGTCCCTGAGAAGGTAGGCTTATTAAGTCGGCTACAGGTCACTCTCACTCATACTAGTCTAAAGAAAAAACCCTATAAGCAGGAGTTCTTAACTTACTTAGGATTCAGGTCGAGTCACTAATGACCATCTATAAATTATCAGTCTTATCCTGTTAACGGTGTTACACTGGTTAGACTAATAATTTGCAGTCCGGTCTTGTATGAACTCTTCATACAGGATGCCCTCACTCGCATGTCAACCATATGAATGAGTTGGATTACCTCATTTGTACTAATTACAAAGTGGGTCGCATCCATGGTGTTACCAGAATGAGGTTTCCAACCTTATTCTTATACCATATACCATTTAGGTTATATTCTTGAACACAATCCAAATAGTGTCCACTACACTGATGTTCAAGATATATTATAACCTTGAAGCTTAGTTTATTGGATTTATAAAGCAAGAATATAATTTTATCAAAACAAATAACTCTTTATTTATTTGATCAAAATTACACAAGTTTAGGGCATAAATCCCAACAATCTCCCACTTGACCTAAAGCTTGTGGAGTACTAAAACATTACAGTAATGTAAATACAATAAACTAGGGCATTTAAACCCCTTTGTACATAATACTCCCACTTGCCCTAGTTGGGGAAGACTTGTAAACCTAGACTTTCTAGGTGACTCTCAAACACTTTAACCGTGAGAGCCTTGGTAAAAGGATCAGCAACGTTGTGCTCTGAGGCTATCTTCATGACAATCACGTCTTCTCGATGCACAATCTCCCGGATGAGATGATATTTTCGTTCAATGTGCTTTCCCCTCTTGTGACTTCGGGGTTCCCTCGAATTTGCCACTACACCACTGTTATCGCAATACATCGTGATGGGCAAATTCATATTTGGAACAACTTCCAAATTTAGCATGAATTTCCTTAACCAAACGACCTCTTTAGCTGCTTCACAAGCTGCTACATATTCGGTCTCCATGGTGGAATCAACAATGCATCTTTGCTTAACGTTTCGCCATACTACAGATCCTCCATTAAGAGTAAATACTGACCCTGATGTAGATTTCTGAGAATCTTTATCAGTCTGAAAGTCAGAATCCGTGAATCCTGTAAGGATCAGATCCTTAGCCCCATACACAAGCATGTAGTTCCTTGTTTTTCGTAGATACTTAAGGATTGTTTTATCCGTTGTCCAGTGTTCAAGTCCTGGATTGGATTGATACCTACTGACACTAGTAGAAAAAAGGGTTTTAATGACGGGTATTGCCCGTCATTAAAGGGTTTTGATGACGGGCGTGTGTCCGTCATCTATGTGAGTGTCATTGTATGTTACAATGACGGGCGATTTTTAATGACGTGCATTGTCCATCATTAAAAAACGACTGTCATTGTAAGATTTAATGACGGGCATTTTTAATGACGGACAATGCCCATCATTAAAGGTTTTTTTACCGTCATTAAAAGTGACATATTTTTAGTTTACCTCCACTTTTCATGACGGGTATTGCCCGTCATCGTTTTGTTCGTAATTTAATAAAAAAAAATTGATTGCTTCGATGGCTCTAACCAACTATATTAATATTTCTCAAGCTTTGTACAAAGAAAATTTCAATACTATTTACATTTTTACACAAGTAATCTTACCAACTTAACTAAATTAATAAAATATAAAAAATGTGATAAATTTTTACATTGAATCATATTACATATCACACAAAAATATGTATACAAACTACAACTCTTCAGTACAAAGATAAGAAAAATTGCTAAAATACAAGCAATTTACATATTCAAATATTATTTAAACTCCCTGGATATTTTTTTGGTTGTCATCTCTCCCCTTTAGAAATCAAAGACCCAGACCCCTAAACTTCCTGCAATGAAATCAATTAAAAAAGAAATACTTAGCTTTATCACATATCAAACACAATAATATATTAAGTAAATAACTTCAAAAAGAAAATACAATAACAATAGTTGTAGCAACAAACTTCGAAAGCAATCTTGCAGGTAATGAGAAGCAAAATACATAGATAATTGCATAAAAAACAGAAACGTAAAAAGCGAAAAAATGCAAATGTATTGGTAGCTTTTTGACTGTTAGAGAGAGTGAAAATTAAATTCTCAAAAGCAATTCAAAGCAATCTCAACCCATTATTGAAGGTAGGATTTTATACAAATTTCATTTTTTGTAGTTTTGTTCATACAAGTGCAGTAGAAAATTTTAACTTAGAATTGAAATGAAACTGCAGGTTGGGTTTTGTTCATACAAAGCTTTTATTATAAATTTTTATTATTGCTATCCTTCATTCTCAATCTTCACATTGCTCCATAAACACAGTCACCTTCTTCTTTTAACTCCCCCCGCCCCCCTCTCATCTTCTCCATACCCTACAAACAATTCCTTTCCCTATGGCCGTTCAGGCTCAATACCCTTCTAATGTTTTGCTCTTAAACAGGTATAGGGCTTATCGCATAAATATACTAAGCAACCAACCCAAATGTACTTCCATGCTACTCTGCCCCTCCCCAAATGTACACCAACTTGAACTAGATTGAGTTTCATTTTCTTGATGGATTTTGTTACTCAACCCCAATTCTTTTTTAGCTATTAAATATCATAAATTTTCAACCAACAATAGCTAACTACAAGAACAGATGAAGCACGACTTCAAAACACTCAAAACTAACTAAAGCAATGAAAATTAAAAGAAGCAAATGGAATGAGATTCTTTCAACTAATCAACAGGGAGCCTAAGAATGATGCCTTGTGCAACAACTTTCAAGTACTATAAATCTGCATAAATACAACCCGAGTTTTCAATATTTGTTGAATGCTTTCAAAACAACCAATACATTTTTTTAGAATTTTGCAGGGTTAAGCCAGAGTTGTACTAAATTCTAATTCTTGCAACTAATAAGAGTTAATGCACACTCTACTCAAGGCCAAAATAATACCTCTTGACATGTACGTTCAATGGTCTCGTACTCTGAATTGCATTGTCCTTCAATGTTCTGTGCCACTAGCTGAAAAGATTTTTTGTATATTGAGTTACATGGTAAAAGAATATAGAAAGAAAAGGAGTTTTCATTCATATTTTGAGTATTATGATTCAATAACTTCAAAACATTCATAGCTAACTAAACGAATGAAAATTAAAAGAAGCAAATGGAGTGAGCTTTCTTCAACTAACCCGATGAGAATCTAAGTATGCCTTGCTCAACAACTTTCAATTATTCCCGAGAGTTATAATGATAAGACATTGACACTGAGAGTTATAATGATAAGACAACAATGTTCATTTCAATTAACTGAGACTCTCCAAGTACTGTTTGAAATTAATCCAATGCTTCTTTAACTCTCATATCCAAAATGTTTCAAAATGAAAGATAATGAAAGGAGGAAAACAAGAATTCACCTGACGACAACATCTAATGGATCCCTAATTTTTTAGACTCTTCGGACTCTTCAAGTGTCGATCTTCCTTTCTCTTGCAACAAGCACATATTTCTTTGAAAAGATACATATTTCTTTGCAACAAGAATACCAAAACTCATCATTCTCATGAAAAGACACATAAACCTCCAACACAACCCTATAAGCATTTTGGGAAATTTCAAATTCCTTTACCTGAACATCAGTTGAATTCTGAACTTCAAACCACAACCCGTCATTCAATGGCAAACTCCGGTAAATAGGTAAAGATTAAATCAACTCTAGAATCATAACTAGATGCTAATACATAATACAAAAAAAATTCATGTGGTGGCAGCCAATACATAAATGCAAAAAAACCAAAATCTTAAAACTAAACAAGACCTGTTGCCTAATCTCCCATGGCCATAAATAGAAACAAGCAAACATAACAAATAATATAACTCCTTATATCTGAACAAAACAAAGTAAACTTAACAAAACCAGAAAAAATAGAGAAATAGAAAGGTACCCACTGTTGGGTTTTATGTCCTAAAACTCGTGAGTTTGTAAATTGTGTATATTCTATTTTGCAATAAAGTTATTATTGAGATTTATTCAGTAAAGGTGTTATTGAATAAAGTAAATTGTATATTTTGAAACCCTAATACAATAAAGAACCCATGGCTATAGGATGTATACTTGAACTTTATGTGTGACATAAAAGTGGATCAGGTTCAAGTTATAGCCACAACGGTCTATAGTATAGGGATAGGGTTGGGTACCTTATCCTGGGGACACTATGGACGCGACCCACTTTGTAAAGTACAAACGATGTGATCCTAAATCGTTCATGTGGAGACATGCGAGTGGGGCGTCCTATGTAATGAGTTTGCATAAGATCGACCGAGAAATAGTCACTTAGACTTTATAACTCCGTTTCATCGTCTTAATCGACTACATTCATACGATGACCTAGGTAACTCGATCTTAATCCCGAGCGTGCCATGAACTCCTGCTTATTCGGATTATCCTTAGATTTGCATGGGTGAGTGGGCACAAAATTGCCGACTCAATAAGCCTCTCATTTCGTGGATAAGACCGGGTAGATAGTCAGGAACATAGTTCTCAAGATGGAATTCACTCCTACCCGCTTTAGGGATTAGTAGAGAGGTTGTTCCCTTAAGTGCTGACTCCGGTTCTTGAACAAAGGGCCCACCCCTCTCATTGGCCCGAGAGGGATTTGATTTGTTGGTTGGACCACAAACCAATTGTTCATTAGAGGATCAGTGGGACTTAAGGAACAAGAAGTAATTACAGGGGTAAAACGGTATTTTTGACCCAGCTGTAAATACGAACGACCTGTGAAGGATCGACTTACTAATCATGGTTATATCGAATGGACAGAAATATATCTACAGTGAGGAGAGTGCAACCACTGGGCTTTAGTGGAGTGTCCCAATGGTTAACGAATGTTGATTAGCTAGGCTAAAGAGTTTGGCCGGTTAATCTTGTATCGTTGGAGCTCATGATCTGTAGGTCCATTAGGTACCCTTACTAGCTCGGACTAAGCCTTGTAATATTTTGAGAGGAAAAAATTTGAAATGTTCAAATTCGGTTTTGGGAGAAAACGTTAATTATATGTGATATACTTAACGTGTCACAGTTTAATTATGAATTAAACTATAATAAAGAAGAGGTGGAAATATTTAAATGTGATTTAAATATTTGTTCGGTTTATAACATGAATAGGGATTCATGTTTAAACGATCGATTTAAGAAATCGGGATTGGTCAAATTATTTAATTTAATATTTGATATTAAATTAAATAAATTATTTAAAATTAATTAATTAAATTAATAAATTTATTTTTAATTTAAAATTAATTTTATATTAATTTTGAATTAAAATTAAATGAAAATTCAATTTTGACTTTGAATTTCAATTGGACCAAAATGAAAAGGATGAGCAACCTTGCTACTTTTTCAAATTCACTCAAATTGAGCACCTCCTTCTTGCTAAATCCTTCTCATCTTCTTGCTGTCATCTTCTCCTAGCTTGAAGAAGCTTTTGGTTTCTTTAATTGAAGAAGAAACCATTAGATTAAAGTGAATTAATCAGAATCTTGATAATTCACGTTTTTAGACCTTTCTCCCATCTCTCTTCAAATTCTCTCTACCAAAGATCCCACAATCTGCTCTAAGGCCTGAGGATAGTAGGGAAGACACTAGAGGTTGTCCACAAAGTGTTTGTGACAAGAAATTCTCCACGGATTTGGAGAATTTTGAACAACAAAGGTATGTGTTCATACTCTCTGTTTTTCCAGTTTTGAGCATGCTTTTTGTTTTGTAAAATTGATCAACTTAGAGTGTTCAAGATCCAAAATTGCTTCCGCTTTCTTAATCTACACTATTTCACCCACAATGTTAGGTCTGAAGATTATTTGCTAGAAATGTTACCCACGACGATCTTCCAGTGTAGATCTTCACGACGAACCCATGGCGAGACCAAAACCCACGGCGATGATGGATCCTCGGTATAGATCTGGACACAAACTCACAACCACGAACAAAGAACTGAATGAAAAGGCCCATGAATCGGTTGAACGTGAGAGTTTAAGAGTGAGAGTGAGAGAATAGATACCCACAACGTTAGATCTTCACACCAAACCTACGACCGAACCAAAATCGATGACAACAACGATCGATGTAGATCTAGACGCAAACTCACAACCATGAGAAAAGGATCGAACGATAGAGCAATGATGCTCACAAACAGTGACTGAACATGAGAGTAGGAGTGAGAGAATGGAGGGGGTTCGGGAAGAGAGGGAATGTTAGGGAGAGGGAGGATGAAAAATGGAGAGGGTCTGCGAGAGAGAAGATGCAAAAAAAGTGATATGTATATTTTTATTTTTAAAAAATCGCGTAAAAGAAAGGGCCTATGATGCTGTGTCTGCCACTAAATTAAATAATCTCATATATAACGACGGGCATTGCCCGTCATTGTATGCATTTTTAAAGATTTTTTTAAGTTCCTCCGTATTTTTTTTACGTTCGTCGTCAATTCCAAGGGCGTTTTTTTTTTCTGTCCGTCATTATTTCCTTAATTTGTTGTAGTGTGACCATTCCAACTGCAAAACAGATGTCAGGCCTAGTACACAACATGGCGTACATCAGGCTCCCAACAACTGATGCATAAGGAATTCGTCTCATATCCTCAACTCCTTGAGGTGTCTTAGGACATTGTTCCTTAGACAAATGAACTTCATGTCTAAAAGACAATAAACCCTTTTTGGAGTCTTGCATCTTAAACCTTGACAACACTTTGTCTATGTAATATGTTTGAGACAAGGCTAGTGTTTTATTCTTGCGATTCCG
This sequence comes from Trichosanthes cucumerina, assembly GCA_036507285.1. NCBI lineage: Eukaryota > Viridiplantae > Streptophyta > Magnoliopsida > Cucurbitales > Cucurbitaceae > Trichosanthes > Trichosanthes cucumerina. The sequence continues at coordinate 70,685,148 of CM071840.1, read as the reverse complement.
GACAATCTGAATCCCAAGAACAAACTGTGCATCACCCAAATCTTTCATTTGGAATTGCATAGCTAGCCAATTCTTAATGTCAGTAAGATATCCTACATCATTCCCAATGAGTAGGATATCATCCACATATAGAACTAGGAATGCGACAGAACTATTGATGATTTTCTTGTAGACACAAGGTTCATTATCATTCTGATCAAAGCCATAAGATTTGATTGCCTCGTCAAATCTTATATTCCAGGACCTAGAGGCTTGTTTCAGTCCATAAATTGACCTTTTAAGCCTGCAAACTTTTTGCTCTTGTCCTGGTTCTGAACCCTTTGGGTTGGTCCATGTAGATGTTTTCCTCAAGATTGTCATTCAAAAAGGTTGTCTTGACATCCATTTTCCATACCTCATAGTCATAATATGCGACAATGGCAAGAATGATACGGATAGACTTTACCAATAGCAACAGGTGAAAAGGTTTCCTCATAGTCAACACCTTCAACCGGGGTATAACCCTTTGCTACTAGTCTAGATTTAAAGGTTTGCACATTCCCATCTACACCACGCTTTCTCTTGTAGATCCACTTACAACCTATAGGTTTTACCCCATCAGGTTTATCTACAAGATCCCAAACAGGATTGAAGTGCATAGACTCCATTTCTTGGTTCATGGCTATGATCCATTTGTCTTTGTCTTTGTCATCCATCGCTTGATTATAAGTCGATCGATTCTCATAGTTGTCATCTGGTATAACAACTTGGGTTTCAAATAAACCCATGTAACGATCAGGTTGTGTTATAACCTTCCCACTACGTCGAGACATACTCAACTCTTGAGATGGACTCTCTTGACTAGACAAGCTAGTATCAACAACTTTTGTTGACGTACTAGTTTTATTAGCAACCTTTGCTATTGTTTTGTCTGACTCACCCAACACAATTCTACTTCTTGGCTTGTGGTCCCTTATGTGGTGCTCCTCTAAGAAAATGACATTTGTCGACACAAAAACCTTATCTTCCTTAGGATCATAGAATAAACCACCTCTTGTTTCTTTTGGGTAGCCTACGAATAGGCACAATTTTGAACGTGAATCCAACTTCTTTGGATTTGTCACTAGCACATGTGCTGAACAACCCCAAATTCTGAAATGACATAAACTACCTTTACGTCGTTTCCAGAGTTCAAGAGGTGTTTCAGAAACACTCTTTGATGGCACGTTGTTCAAAATGTATACCGCAGTCTCTACTGCGTAACCCCAAAAGGAACTAGAGAGATGAGCATAACTCATCATTGATCGAACCATGTCCAACAGGGTTCTATTTCTCCTTTCCGATACACCGTTTTGTTGTGGCGTATCGGGAGTCGAGAGTTGGGATGTAATTCCATGTTCTATCATATAGTTCTGGAATTTTAAATCCATGTACTCTCCACTTCGATCCGATCGAAGTGTCTTAATCGTTTTACCTAATTGATTTTCAACTTGATCTTGAATTCCTTGAACTTTTCAAGTGCTTGGACTTATGTTGTATTAGGTAAATATGCCCAAATCTAGAATAATCATCTATAAAGGAGATGAAATATTCATAACCTCCTCTGGCTTTAACACTCATCGGACCACAAAGGTTTGAATGTATAAGCTCAAGAGGTTCTTTGGCTCTATAACCTTTTCCACTAAAAGGTCTTTTAGTCATTTTGTTTTCTAGGTAGGATTCACATACAGGTAAAGTATTTTCTTCTAACTCATTTAGAAGTCTACTCTTTACCAATCTCTCAATCCTATTGAAATTAATGTGACCCAACCTAAGATGTCAAATATGAGCATTTTCTTGAGGAGAAATTTTACGTTTCTTAGTTAGTGTGTTTGCAGTTTTAAATAATTCAGTGTTCAAAACCATTTTGACTGAATTAGGCCTTAAAACATACAACCCATTTTCTAATGAAGCTGAACATATTTCCACACATTTTTTCAAAATAAACACTTTATTCATAGAGAAAGAAACAAAAATACATTGTTTTATAAGGCAATAAATTGAAATAAGGTTTCTAGTAAACCCTGGTATCACCAATATATTGTCTAACAACATATATTTCTTGCTAAAATAAATCTTCATCGTGCCTACTGCTACAGTTGAGACGACTTGTCCATTTCCAACCTGGAGTGTTATCTCTCCTTTCTGTAGCTGCTGCCAGGAATCAATTCCCTGAAAAGAAGAGCAAACATGATTAGTGGCGCCTGAATCAAGTATCTAAGCAGTTTTATCATTATCCACTAAACAAACTTCTAAGCAAAGTAAATCATATTTACCTTCCTTCTTCTTTTCTGCAATGTACTTCGGACAATTCCGTTTCTAATGTCTGTCTTCGTTGCAGTGGAAACACTTTCCTTTGTCTGCAACTTCTTTGACTTTCTTGTCTTTTTGGGCGGCAGCTTTGTCACCTCGTTTCCCTTTACCAACCTTCTTCATGTTCTTCTTCCCTTTCAGGTTAGAAGAAGATGAAGCCACTGTTTTTTATCCAGAGGTCGAACCTCTATGATAACTCCTACTGGCAACATTTTCCTCACCTTTCGATCTCTGAATTTTCATCAAAGATTGAAAGGTCTGGAGTTCATTCAGAAGGGAGGTAAGATTAAAAGTAAGCTTGTTCATAACATCATTACTTCTAAATTGTAGGAAACTATCTGGAAGGGTTTCTAGAATAAAGTTGACCTGACTTGATTCATCGATAGAAGCACCATTTGACTCGCGATGTTAAAGTGCACCATCATTGCCAAGACATGATCCTCAACAGATGTACCCTTTGGCATCCTCGAGTTGAGAATGTACTTTAGGGCATTGTGTCGGGCCTGTGTGGACTGTTATCCAAACATACCCTGCACTGAATCCATGATTTCCTTAGCGGTCATCATGCCCTCATGCTTCTTGGCCAATATGTTAGACATACTTGCTAGCATCTAGACCTTCGCCTTATCATTGGCCTTGATCCATCGATCATATACATCACGAACATTTCGTGACGCATTCGAGCCTGGCACTTGAGAACACTCCTCAGTTAGCACAAACTTAAGATCTTCCACTACTAATATAGTGTTGAGTTTATTTTTTTACATCATCATATTCTCTCCGGTTAACTTTTCCGCACCCAATAAGGAAATTATAGAGCTAGACATTTTTGCTGAAAATTTACAAACAAAACTTGTATGAGTTTCTTACTATAATTGTCTAATCCAATCATGTTTTAGCTAATTATCAAATGATTCCTAGGCCATTTATAATTTGCAATGATACTCCAAAGGTTTAGAGTGTATGACACCGAAGGGTAATAAAAAAACACTCCTCCTCTAGATCAAGACATTCTTGACCAAAACCTAATGCCAGAATAACTCTTATTCCTATAGGCTTTAGTTACCATTATTCGGTTAGGATACATACACAACTTATGTACCTCGTGAGTGTAACCCTCTGTCTTTAGATCCCAGAGTCCCCATCCAATAAAATCCGCCGAAATGAGGACTAGATTGAAAAACAAACTAATGAAATCTTTATCCCTTTCGAGTGTCTACTGTGTTGGATCCCCTATGATCAAGCCCTCCGAAGGGATTGTCTGGTCCAGGCCAAACTTGCAGGCTGACCATAGTGATCTTACGGTGTAAACCGACTGAAGAGACCATAGGTTTTGTTTTCACTAAACCTGTTCCCACTGATAAGTACCCTCTTCATTCACCTTGATATTGACTCATACAAACACCATCCGAAGGGGGACGCTCCTGTTTGCGCCACGAGGCCAAGTATGAGTCTCACGGTGTGAATTTTCCAGAGATACGTAGGTGGAAAAATATGTATCATATACATTTTTCTTCCCACTGGATACTTTAACTCTATAGGAATCTTACTTAGGCTAAAACCCGGCTAATGGTTCTACCTAAACTTATAATATAACTCTTATATTGATAATCAATATAACTCTTATATTGATTTTATCCTAAGTTTGCTAATATAACTCTTTATATTAAGCGTAGGATTTCTAGTTAATTAACCCCTTAATAAACCCGTTGACGCTACTGTAATTTATAAACTCTTTGATTAAATTTCACTCCCAGGTTAGTTTCCAGGTAGGGGTGTTCCGTTTCCACAAATCTTAAATAAATACCCCATACTGACCTGAGCAGAACCTTCCTTAGACAGAGTTCCTCTTTTAATCATTGTTTATAAATTACTTGGTTCCTAATTCTAATTTAATTAGAACTAGATAGCCTAAGGTCTATTATTTCCAAGTTCTAAACAGTTTAAAACTAATAATTAACCTTAGGTGACATGCATAATATGTTATAGTGCTTGATCATTCATCTCATGAATAATAAGACATACATAGCATAATCATCTCATGAAATATAATGCATGTCAATGCTGTCCATAAATTAATATAATACCTTATATTAATTAATCATGCAAATTACATAATATAACTCTTTATATTATAAATGATGCATGGAAATGCTTAACCTAAGGTGGGATTTCTAAATTAAAAGCATACTTTATGCATGACCATAATTACACAACAATTGCATAATTTAAATAACAAAATTAGACCAATTTTGGCACCCTAAATTCAATTTTAATTAATATAATCTAATTATATTAATTAAAATTAAATAAATTAAATTTAAAACGTTTTTATATTTAATATATAATTAAAAATACGTTTTAAGCCCGTTGAAGAAGTCTTGAAACGCCTTCGGCGTTGCAACGCTGTGCCTTGTTCGTTTCTACCTGTTGGAGCGTGCCTCATCTCAACCGTTGCAACGCTGTCGTCTTCCCAGCCGCGCGCCTGCTGCAGTGGCGTTGCAACGCTATAGAACAACGTTGCAACGCCATTCACAGAACAACAACTCCACTTCCTTTTGTTGCTCGTTTTTGCTCCGATCTTCTCAGCAACCACCTTGCCTCGATCGACACGGACTTACAGACTCGATTTACAATTAAAATTGTCCAAAACACCGGGTCCTTACATTGAACGATTCAATAAAAAATTGTAAATCTAAATGCCAAAATTGAAAACGTCTAAATTGCAAACTGTTCATACATCACATGCAAAACAGTAAATCTCACCTCGTTCTTGAAAAATCCAGAACGTAAATTTAGAACGCAATTGGGCTCTGATACCAATTGTAGGGAATCGAATCCCGCATGCAGAGGTTTATTGTGAATCACGCGTTCTAAATTTCATTACATGGATGACATTCAAGAACTAATCTATCTAGATTAAACATATAATAACAAGATGGACAACAAGAATAATACCTTTAAAGAACTTTTCTTCGAGCGCTCCTTCTCCCACGACCACGATCTCAGCAACACGCACCCAAGCGATCACAGACTATCACTAGATCTTTTCCGTTGTTCTCTAGGTGAGGGAGGAAGGTGGGTTCCCTTTAGGTGAGATGAGATGTTTGTGAGAGAGATTGTGTTTTGGAACCTTTCCAACAACATAACAAAATGACACTAGGGTTTTCAAAAGCTTAGCCTCAAGTTGCATCTCATGCAATTATATATATAGGGAAATAAGGTGAAAATTACCATCATATCCCTATTTCATTCTCTCTTTAGTATATAGTTAATATGTGAATCTAATTCACATTAAAACTATATTTTATATCAATTATATCACATATAACTGATATGACATCTCATATATGAAATTGAACACTTCAATTTAATTCCTAACTTTATACCATCAAATAACCATGTTGAGCCAACGGAGGGACCTAATGGACCTACAGTTCATGAGCTCCAATGATGTGAGGTTAACTGATCAAACTTTTTGATCCAGTTAATCAATATTCATTAACTACTAGTCACTCCACTATAGACTTGTAGCTGCACTCTCCTCACTGTAGATTATGTTGTGTCCACTGATATAATCATTACCCATGAGTCGATCCTTCACAGGTTGTTTGTAATCACAGCTGGGTCAAATTACCGTTTTACCCCTGTGATTACCTCTTTGTTCCTTAAGCACCACTGATCCTCTAATGAACAACAAATCTAAGATCCTACCAAAGACTCATACCCTCATAGAGGGTGGGGCCCCGTTGTTCAAGACCTGGAGTCAGTTCTTAAGGAAACAACCTATCTAATTTCTCAGTGTAGGAATGAGTGAATTTCATCTTGTATAGTTAAGTCTCCAGCTACCTACGAGGTTCTGTCCCTGAAAAGGTAGGCTTATTGAGTCGGCTACATGTCACTCTCACCCATACCAGTCTATGGACAAACCTCTATAAGCTGGAGTTCTTAACTTACTCATGATTCAAGTCGAGTCACTAATGACCATTTATCAATTATCAGTCTTATCCTGTTAATGGTGTTACACTGGTTAGACTAATAATTTGCAGTACGGTCTTGTATGAACTCTTTATACAGGATGCCCCACTCGCATGTCAACCACATGAATGAGTTGGATTACCTCATTTGTACTAATTACAAAGTGGGTCGCATCTATGGTGTTACCAGAATGAGGTTTCCAACTTTATTCTTATACCATAGACCATTTAGGTTATATTCTTGAACACAATCCAAATAGTGTCCACTACACTGATGTTCAAGATCTATTATAACCTTGGAGGTTAGTTTATTGGATTTATAAAACAAGAATATAATTTTATCAAAACAATTAACTCTTTATTTATTTGATCAAAATTACACAAGTTTAGGGCATAAATCCCAACAGAAGAATAATCAATCGTAACTATTTTATATGATTGAATAATAGAGTTGGAGAAGTATTATGTTTGGTTTTGTTATTCGATATTGAATTGTGTTTGAACTTTGATGAACTTTGATGGAAACTTTGTAGTTTATATTTGGTCTTGTAATTCGATATTGAATTATGTTTGAACTTTGATGGAGACTTTGCAATTTATATTTGGTATTGTAATTGGATATTGAATTGTGTTTGAACTTTGATGGAGACTTTGTACTTTATGTATTTTAAAATCATTTCGTGTTGTGTTAGAATTTTGGATAGTTTGTATTTAATTGCAGGTTAATTTGTAATACTTAATCTTTGAAACTTGGTATGAACTTTGTTTATTTCATTTTCAATTTAGATTGTTGTATTTGGAATTTTATTTAATTTATAGGATTGTATTTGGATTTCTAAAGAAATTTAAATAAGCCTATGTATGTTTGAAATGAATAAGTTCTTATGTATGTTTGAAATGAATAAGTTCTTATTAGGTTTAATAACAAAAGAAGTCATGTTGGTTTGGTTTGTGGGAAAAAATTGGGCAAAAAAAAAAAAGGTTTTAATCGAACCGAACAAGGCGGTTTGATTTAAAAACCAAAACTGATAAAAATCAGTTTACTTCGATTTAATGTGTTGTAAAATTGACCCGTTCGGTTCGGTTCTTGGTTTAGCCTAAAACCAGACCGAATCGAACCATGCATATCCCTACCTAAAGGATCTATAGTATATGGATAAGGTTGGGTACCTTATCCATGTACAACCCACTTTGTATATAGTACAAACGAATTGATCTGATTTGTTCATGTAGTACACATTCGAGTGGGGTATCATGTGCGAGGAGTTCATATAAGACCGGATCGAGAACTATTAACCAACTATTGTAACATCGTTAACTGTTTAGGTCTAATAATTCATAGATGATCATGAAGGGAATGAGAATCCCCGCGCAGCGGAAGACGATCGAATCGTCGTGGTATCATCATGCAACATGCTTATTAAAATTGATCTAACTATTAGATCTAGGCTAAACATGCTGAAATTTTACAGCAAGAAGAAAACCACTTACTTGTTGTAGACCAATTCAACAAACTCTCCTTGTTAATCACGAACTCTTCGTGCTTTTCGATCTCTACGAACTCTTCCACGATCAGATCCCAAACACTACCAAATGATCTTCTTGGCTGTTCTCTTTTGGAGAAGGGAAGTTGGTGGGAACTTTTGTTTTTGGAAAGAGAGGAGAAATGAGAGAATGGAGAGAGTTCACTTTTGGATTCTTAGGTCAAAATCCAAAAATGAGAACTTAGCTTTTCTTTTCCCACCAAACCCATCTTACAAAGGGTTTATATAGTGGAATGATGAAGTTCACAACTTCAAGTTCACAACTTCCCTTCAATAATTGTTATATTAATTTTATTTAATTAAATAATTGCCCCTAGGTGCCAAAAACCGGTCCGATTTTGCTATTTAATCATTTTATGCATGAGATGTATAATTTTAATTAATTTCTATGTTCATAATGTATGACATATAGATTTAAAATCTCACCTTAGGTTAAACATATTCATGCATCATATATATATTATAAGAGTTATAATATAGTTTGCATGATAGGTTATGTTATAAGAGTTATAATGTAATTAAATGCATTTTTAATTTAATTAATATAAGTGTTATATTTTTAGATTAAAGTATGCTCATGCATTTATATTCATGTGATGAATGATATTATGTTATAGTATATAGTTATTCATGTGATGAATGTTCAAACACTATAACATAGAAATGCATGCAACCTAAGTTAATTATTAGTTTTAAAGTGTTTAGAACTTGAATAATTAACTTAGGTTTTCTAATTTTCTAATTAGATTAGAAATTTAGGAAATCAAATATAATCTTTGAATGGAGACTGATTAGTAACTCTGTAACACCCCAAGATTTTTCAAGTACCTCTTAGGTTATACTTGGATTAATTTAATGGAAATAAATTAATCGGGCCTTGAAGTTTATTAGTTTAAGTTAAGTCTTGCAATTTTAAGCGAATATATATGGTTTAACCATATATATATGAATTGGATTATTTAATTAAGTTTAAGAGCATTCTTGAGGTTTTGTTTAAAATGAAGGGCATTTTGGTAAATAATGAAATTAGGGTTCTATTCTTTGAAGAGCACATCTTACGAGGGCTCATCTCCCTCCTCTCAACCCATCTTCACGATAGTTTGCAGAAGAAGGAGGCCCTCACCGCCGAACAATGAGCAAACCACCTCCCTCTGTCGACCACGTCGGACGTCGTCCCAGTCGTCTATCGCTGCCAGAGGCTTTCAACCATCGACCACGGCTCCGGGTCAATCGCCGGTCAAGCTGCTCCACGCAGGCATTACGCTGAAAGCCGCCAAGAATCCGTCCGAACCTATCGCGATTGTCCGATGCGCCCAAGCTATGGTCGTCGACCTCTTTGCAGATTTGAGACTCCGAGCATCCAACCGACGCCACCTTCTTTCAAACTTGAGCCATCACAACCGCTAACGTTGTGCAACACGCCGGAATGGAGGCTAGTGGTCGCACGTCGAAGACGATCGCCGACAGCATGTGACAAATGGGTTTACCAACTCGGTTCAGTCGGTTCATGATCTTTTCGGCTGGTTTTCACCAAACCGACATTGGTTTTGGATAGATCGGGTCACAAGCTTTCCAATGGTATGCCCCACGCTCGGAGACGCGCCGCCGTTGGTCGCTGCCGGCCGGCCACGCGCCGCCGTCCGTCGGAACTCGCCCGTTTGCATCCGTTTCGTTTCCTGAGTCTGTTTCAAGCCTCCGTTAGTGGTAATCCGACCTAGTTATGGTCAAATTTTAAGTTATGAGTTTATTTATGCGAATTAACTAAGAAATTAATGATGTTGATTTAGGAGGCTCGAGTTCTGAACATGATTGAATGGATTGCTGAGTCAGAAATTTAGTTATAGAATATCTTGGAGCTAAGGCCAAGGTAAGGGGTTTTCTACAAATGATCTTAAAAAGGGAAGTAAATATGATGTCTTGAAAGATTTATTTTAAAACATGAAATTCGAGGACTTATTTCAAAACGGCGAATTTCCAAGACTTACGCTCATGAATTTAGAAAAGTAATATTTTAAAGGGTTTTAAAGAATCCTGAGAAATGATTTCAAAGTATTTTAAAACGAGCCTTGACACAGTTATGTATAGTTATGCACATTAAGATTTTCAGTTATGCCATTGTGTTATGTATAGTTATGCACATTAAGATTTTCAGTTATGCCATTGTGTTAACTATGTATCTTAAATTATAAACGTATTTATTACTTATGACTGATTGACCTAAGTTTAAAGCTATGAAAGTTATGCCATGATTTTAAGTTATGTGATTGTTGCATCATTTCTGAATGTATATGCATATGTGTTTAAAGAATGGGTCCTCATGCATATTGTATGTATATGAACATTTCATGTAGGTTGTGGCAATTGGTCTCCTGAGAATTTATGCATGGTAAAAACATGCATCAGAGACCCTATGGGTCAAACTTATAGGAGTCTGTGACGGACTCAAACTTATAAGGGTGCATGTGAGGACTCAAACTTATAGGAGTCCTGTGAGGACTCAAATCTTATAGAGTCTGCATGAGGACTCAAACCTATAGGGAGTGCAGTGAGGACTCATTATGAAAAGACTCGGTAGACTCAATTGACCACACATAGCCAAAGAGAAAAGTCATGATTTTATGAGCAGAGTTTTAGGTCCCACAACAGAAAGTTTTATGATCTCAAAAGTCACGAATCACAGTCATGTATAAAAGTCATGTTTAAAAGAAAGTCATGTCGCATGTGTTTGCATTTCCCGACCCCCCACTTACTAGGTATTTTATAATACTCACCCCCTTTACTTTTGTTGTGTTTTCTCTGTTTTAAAATGATTTTAGGTAGAGGCGAGAGCATACCAGGCGAGTGGCAGGGATGCGCTACAGAAGTCATGGGAACCGAGTCATGAATTCCGCATCTATGATTTAGAAAGAATTTTTAAATGATTATTGTCTTCCGCTTATGTAACATAGAGTTTTGAAACTAGAGGCCGAACTTAGTTATGTTTCTTGTAAACGTTTTGTATTTCTATGGGATCCCAAATTAAATTGATTTTTTTTTATTTATCAACTTTTACTTATTTAAAGTCAGTTAGGGCCTCGAATGCATGCATGAGTAGTAATGTCCCTAGGAATTTATGTCACAATAGTAGGGGCGTTACAAACTCTGTCTAAGGAAGGTTTTGTCTAAGGCTGGGGTATTTAAGTTGACGCTTGCGGAACACCCCTACCTGGAAACCGACCTGAGAGTGAATTCGGTCCGGAGATTCTTAGATTATATTTACGTGAGCGCCGTTAATTAAGTGTTAATTAATTTTCTCACATAGACCTAAGTTAATAATGTGATTATAGACTTAGGCAAAATACCATATAAAAGTTATATTGGTAGACTTAGGTAAATTTTAGCCGGTTTATCTAGGTCAATCCCTATTAAAATTAAAGTACTGAGTGGGAGGAAATATAGTGTATGAGATACATTTCAATTTTCTACCTTAAATCTCTTTTAAGTCCACACCGTGAGATCTATACTCGGCCTCGTGGCGCAAATGGGAGCGTCCTCCTTCGGATGGCATTTGTATAGGTCAATATCATCGTGGATGGAGATAGTACTTATAGTGAGTGGGAGCGGGACTTGTGCACACGAGACCCACGGTCTCTTCTTTCGATTCACAGCGTGAGACACCTATGATCTGTCTGCTAGTTTGGCCTGGACCAGACAATCCCTTCGGAGGGCATGATCATGAGAGTCGGAACACAGTGAATTCCCGAAAGGGATACAGTTTCCTGGTTGGTTTTCCTTCTTAGTTCACCATTTGGTGGCTATTGTTAGGACGGATACTTGGAAACTTAAAGATTGAGGGTGACACTCACAGAATTCGTTAAATGTTAATGAATTTGACCGAACAATGGTAATTGGATGCCTAATGGAATAAGAGTTATTAGGGGATTAGGTCCGATCGAGAAAGTCTCGTCCCTAGAGGAGGAGTGTTCTGCTCACCCTTCGGTGGCGATCATTCTAAACCTTTAGGGTATCATTGCAAAATTTTGAATGACCTAGGGATCATGAAATATTTTTGTTAAAATTAGATTAGTTTTCAAAAGGTTTTGTGAGACTAATACAAAGTTTTTCTTAAATTTTCAAATAAAAATGTCTAAATACTATTATAGCTTTACTTGCTTCCGATAAGTTAGTGGGAGATAATTACGAGAGCTGGAAAAAAAACATCAATACAATATTGGTAACTGACGACATAAAGTTCATGTTGTCTGAGGAGTGTCCTCAGATTCCGGGCGCGACCGCATCGCGAGTTGTTCGCGATACGTACGATCGATGGATCAGGGCCAATGAAAAGGCCAAGGTCTACATAATTGTCAGCATGTCTGATGTCTTGGCAAAGAAGCATGAGCTGATGGTTTCCGCTAAGGAAATCATGGAGTCCTTGCAGGAAATGTTTGGACAACAGTCCTTTCAGGTCCGACATGACTCGCTCAAATACATTTTCAACGCTCGGATGAAAGAGGGGTCGTCTGTCCGTGAACATGTTCTAGACATGATGACCCGCTTTAATCTGGCTGAGATGAATGGGGCTTCGATCGACGAGTCGAGCCAGGTCAGTTTTATCATGGAGACTCTTCCGAAGAGTTTCCTTCAGTTTCGTAGCAATGTTGTTATGAACAAAATTAGCTACAATCTGACTACCCTCCTCAATGAGCTACAGAATTTCCAGTCCCTGAACAGGGTCAAGGAATCTGAGGCAAATGTTGCCTACAGGTCTTATCACAGGGGTTCGACCTCTGGGACAAAATCTGTTGCTCCTTCACGCCCGAAAGGGAAGAAGAGGATGAAGAGGGTAAAAGCGACCGAGCCGCCGCCGCCCGAAGAAGAGCAAGAAGGTCAAGGAGGTTGCGAGAGAAAGGAAAGTGTTTCCACTGCAATAGAGCGAACATTGGAAGAAAGCGTCCAGAAATTCTGGCCGAGGAAAGAACCAAGGTAAATGTGATTTACTTGTGGTAGAAACATGTTTAGTGTTGAGTAATGACTATTCCTGGATATTAGATTCAGGCGCCACTAACCACGTTTGTTCTTCTTTTCAGGGGGATTGATTCCTGGCAGCCGCTGCGAGAGGGTGAGGTGACTCTACGGGTTGGATCCGGGAGCTTGTCTCTCTTTGCAGAATCGGCACGCAGTGAAGTGCATTTTGGCGGAAGTACTTATTGTTAGACAATTTGTACATAGTTCCGAGGTTTACTAGAAACCTTGTTTCTATTTCCTGCTTAATTGAACACTGTATTTCGGTTTCTTTTGAATTAAATAAAGCGTTTATTTCTTTCAAAGGGAATGTTATTTGTTCAGCTTCACTTGAAAATAATCTGTATGTTTTAAAACCCAATTCGGTTAAAAGTATTTTGAATACTTTGAATTGTTTAAAATCTATGAAACAGAACTAAGAAACCAAAAATTTCTCCAAAAGAAAATGCTCATCTTTGGCATCTACGGTTAGGCCACATTAATCTCAATAGGATTGAGAAACTAGTGAAGAGTGGACTTCTAAACGAGTTGGAAGAAAACTCTTTGCCAGTATGTGAGTCATGCCTTGAAGGCAAAATTACCAAACGTCCTTTTAGTGGAAAGGATATAGAGCCAAAGAGCCTCTTGAGTTAGTACATTCGACCTCGTGGTCCGATGAATGTTAAAGCTCGGGGCGGTTATGAGTACTTCGTGTCTTTCATGACGATTACTCCGGATATATGGGTACATTTACCTAATGCATAAGAAGTCTGAAACTCTTGAAAAGTTCAAGGAGTATAAAACTGAGGTTGAGAACCTCTTAGGTAAATCGCTTAAAACACTTCGATCGGATCAAGGTGGAGAGTACATGGACACTGAATTCCAGGACTATATGATAGAACACGGAATTACATCCCAACTCTCAGCACCTGGTATGCCACAGCAGAATGGTGTATCGAAGAGGAGAAAGAAAACCTTGTTGGACATGGTTCGGTCGATGATGAGATATGCTCGTCTCCCTGATTCTTTCTAGGGTACGCAGTAGAGACTGCGGTTTACATTTTGAACAATGTTCCATCAAAGAGTGTTTGTGAAACACCGTTTGAGCTCTGGAGTGGTCGTAAAGGTAGTTTACATCACTTCAGAATTTGGGGATGTCCGGCCCATGTGTTGGTGTCAAACCCGAAAAAGTTGGAATCCCGTTCGAAATTGTGCCTATTCGTAGGTTACCCTAAAGAGACTAGGGTTGGTCTGTTTTACGATCCCAAGGAAAATAGGGTGCTTGTGTCGATAAACGCCATTTTCTTAGAGGAAGACCACATCAGGGATAATTTACCACGGAGTAAAATTGTATTGAATGAAATGGACAGTACATTAGCAAGAGTTGCTGATAAGGCTTGTACGTCGGCCAAGCGCGTTGACCACCCTAACACGTCTAGTCAAATCCCTTCCCAAGAGTTGGGAATGCCTCGACGTAGTGGGAGGATCGTGAGACGGCCGATCGCTATATGGGTTTAGCTAAAACCTCAGTTGTCGCTCCTGACGATGACTGTGAGGATCCATTGACCTATGATCAGGCAATGGTTGATGTTGATAAAGACGAGTGGATTAAAGCTACGGACCAAGAAATGGAGTCTATGTACTTCAATTCTGTCTGGGAGCTTGTGGATCAACCGGATGGGGTAAAACCTATTGGTTGTAAATGGATCTACAAGCGTAAACGTGGCATAGATGGGAAGATGCAAACCTTCAAAGCCCGACTAGTGGCAAAGGGTTTTACCCAGGTTGAAGGGGTTGACTATGAGGAGACCTTTTCACCTGTTGCCATAGTAAAGTCAATCAGGATCCTTCTGGCCATCGCCGCGTATTATGACTACGAGGTATGGCAGATGGTTGTCAAGACAACGTTTCTGAATGGCAAACTTGATGAGACCATCTACATGGACCAGCCCAAAGGGTTCATTGCCCAAGGCCAAGAACAAAAGGTTTGTCGGCTTCATAGGTCCATTTATGGACTGAAACAAGCTTCGAGGTCTTGGAACATCAGTTGATGAGGCAATCAAGTCTTATGGCTTTGATCAAAATGCCGACGAGCCTTGTGTCTACAAGAAAATCGTTGACAAAACTGTCGCATTTTTGGTGTTGTATGTGGACAATATTCTTCTCATTGGGAATGAGGTAGAATTTCTTACTGACGTTAAGAAGTGGCTAGCTTCACAATTCCAAATGAAAGATTTGGGAGAAGCTCAGTATGTTCTCGGTATCCAGATAGTCAAGAACCGAAAGAACAGAATGCTAGCCTTGTCTCAGGCGTCTTATATTGATAAGATGTTGTCCAGATATAAGATATAAAACTCCAAGAAGGGCTTGCTGCCTTTTAGGCATGGGGTTCACTTGTCTAAGGATCAGTGTCCTAAGACTCCTCAAGATGTTGAGGATATGAGACGCATTCCATATGCTTCAAATTGTAGGGAGCTTTGATGTATGCAATGTTGTGTACTAGGCCCAACATCTCTGTTATGTAGTAGGAATTGTCGGTAGATATCACCCAATCCAGATTAGATCAACGGGCGGTAGTAAAGACAATCCTCAAGTATCTTAGGAGAACGAGGAACTACGACTTAGTGTATGGCGGTGGGGATTTGATCCTTACGGGATACACGGATTACGATTTTCGGACCGATAAGGATTCTAGGAAATCCACTTTGGGGTCACCTTCGTCTTGAATGGAGGAGTCAGAGTATGGCGAAGCATCAAGTAGGATGCATTGTTGATTCCACTATGGAAGCGAGTATGTTGCGGCTTGTGAAAGTCTGCAAAGGAAGTCTTGTTTGGCTTAGGAAGTTCATGACGGATTTGGAAGTTGTTCCAAATATGAACTTGCCAATCACGCTGCTCTATGATAACTTGATGGTGCGATAGCCCACTCACGTGAGCCTCGAAGCAATAAAAGAGGTAAACACATTGAGCGCAAGTATCATCTGATACGGGAAATTGTGCATCGCGAGAGCGTGATGATCACGCGAGATAGCATCGTTATGATCCACGGAAATTGTGCATCGCAGAGACGTGACAGTCACGCAGATAGCATCCCAACAAACTCCTACTTGGACTAAAGTGTTTGAGGGTCACCTAGAGAGTCTAGGTATTCGAGAGCTTCTTGACTAGGGCAAGTGGGAGATGTGTAAACGGGTATTCAATGCCCTAGTTTATTGTAATTTTTATTGTAACTCAAATACATTTTGGAAATGTACCTTCTCCACTAGCTTAGTCCAAGTAGGAGTTTGTTGGGATTTCTGTCCTAATCTCGTGGTTGTAAAATATTGTTTTGAAATTAATAAGAGTTATTCATTTCTTCACTTTGTGTCTCGAAAATATTTTAAACTTTTCCAATAAACTAAGCTCCAGGGTCATTGAATATATGAGAGAACTAGAACTTGAACGATGTGTAGTTGACACACAAGGAGGGTCACGTTCGAGTTAATGACCCGAATGGTCTACAGTATAAGGATGGGGTTGGAGACTTAATCCTGG
Source organism: Trichosanthes cucumerina (assembly GCA_036507285.1). NCBI lineage: Eukaryota > Viridiplantae > Streptophyta > Magnoliopsida > Cucurbitales > Cucurbitaceae > Trichosanthes > Trichosanthes cucumerina. The sequence goes on along the minus strand of CM071840.1, from coordinate 70,668,779 downwards.
ATACATTGTGGATGCGGCCCACTTTGTATTAGATACAAACGAGGTGATCTGACTCGTTCATGTGGTTGACATGCGAGTGGGGGCATCCTGTACAATGAGATTGTCCAAGACCGGACCGTGAATTATTAGACTTACTGATATAACACCGTTGACAGTAAAGACTAATAAATTCATAGATGACCATTAGTGACTCGACCTGAATCCTGAAGCGTATTACGGACTCCTGTTTGCGGGGTTTGTCCTTTGACTAGTACGGGTGAGGGTAGTATCAGTTACTTGCCCAATATGCCTATCTTCTCAGGGACAGAACCAAGTAGAGAGCTGGGAACCCAAGTAGAGAGCTGGGAACCTACTTACGCGAGATGAAATTCACTCGTTCTCGCGTATAGGGAATCTAGAGGGGTTGTTCCCTTAAGTGCTGTCTCCAGGGCTTGGACAACGGGCGCCCACCTTCTCACTGGCCCGAGAAGGGTGTTGTGTATGGTTGGACCATCACAATATGTTGTTCATTAGAGGAGCTATGGGGACTTAAGGAACAAGATGTAGATACTGAGGGGTAAAGCGGTAATTTGACCCAACCGTGTCTCTCACGAACAACTTTGTGAAGGGTCGACTCATGGGCATTGGTTATATCGGTGGACACGTAATATTCTACATCGATGGGAGTACAACTCTGAAGGCTTTAGTGGAGAATTACGTGTAGCTAATGAACATTGGTTGGCCAAGGTCAAAGAGTTTGACTGGTTAACTTCAAATCATTGGAGCAAATCATTTGTAGGTCCATTAGGTCCCTTGGTTGGCTCAATCTTGGATAAAAGAATGGTTAATGTTTTGGCATGAAATTGAAGTGTTCAATTTCACTTTAAAATATTTATATCATATAGATGATATAATATATAGTTTAATATGAATGAGATTCATAATAAACTATATATTAGCCTAATTGTTGAATTAAAGGCTAATTGGAGAAATTGATAGAGAGAAAATAAATTGAATGTGATTCAATTTAATTAAATCCACAATTATTGCAAATGAGATTTGCAACATAAGATATGAGATATCTTATATTATATAATTATGTAAATAAGATTTACATAACATATGGTTGTGGTAAAGTGGTAATAATGTGAAGTTGCGAACTTCATCATTCCACTATATAAACCCTTTGTAAGATGAGTTTGGTGGGAAAAGAAAGGTAAGTTCTCATTTTTGGATTTTGACCTAAGAATCCAAAAGTGAACTCTCTCCATTCTCTCATTTCTCCTCTCTTTCCAAAAACAAAAGTTCCCACCAACTTCCCTTCTCCAAAAGAGAACAACCAAGAAGATCATTTGGTAGTGTTTGGGATCTGATCGTGGAAGAGTTCGTAGAGATCGAGAAGCACGAAAAGTTCGTGATTAACAATGAGAGTTTGCTGAATTGGTCTACAACAAGTAAGTGGTTTTCTTCTTGCTGTAAAATTTCAGCATGTTTAGCCTAGATCTAATAGTTAGATTAATTTTAATAAGCATGTTGCATGATGATACCACGACGATTCGATCGTCTTCTGTTGCGCGAGGATTCTCATTCCCTTCAGATCATTGGTAACTCAACTTTAATCTTGAGCGGGTTACGAACTCCTATTTGCTAGGAATTGTCCTTTGATTAGTATGGGTGAGAGTGGCCCGAGTTGCCGACTCAATATGCCTACCTTCTTGGAGACAAAATCAAGTGGGGAGCTGGGAATGTAACTCCATGAGATGGAATTCATTCGTTCCCGAGCTTAGAGAAAATAAAGAAGTTGTTCCCTTAAGTGATAACTCCGCGACTTGAACAACGGGGCCCCCCTCTACTGGCCCAGGAGGGAATTTATTTATTATCAGACCATAAACAAGTTGTTCATTAGAGGATCAGTGGTACTTAAAGGGCAAGAGGTAATTATAGGGGTAAAACGATAATTTGACCAAGTTGTAATTACGAACAACTAGTGAAGGGTTGACATACGGGTAATGATTATATTAATGAACACAACTTGTCTTACAATGAGGAGAGTGCAACTACGAGTCTTTAGTGGAGTGATTCGTAGGTAATGAATGTTGGTTAACTCGGTCAAAGAGTTTGATTGGTTAGTCTCGTATCATTGGAGCTTATGATCTGTAGGTCTATTAGGTCCCTTCACTAGCTAACTAAGGATTAACAAGAATATTAGTTTTGAAAGCAATTTGAGTTGTTCAAATTATATAAGAGAGATATATCAATTATGTATGATATACTTGATATAATATAAAATTAATTTTGAATAAGATTCAAAATTGAACTTTATAGTAAAATTTATTTGGGTTCAATTTTGCATTCATGAATTTGATTCATACTAAACCTTTAGGACAAAATTGTTTTGAATGAGATCAAAATCAAAACTATAGATTATAAGAGAGAAATGCATTAGAATATTGATTCTATGCATATTTAATTAAGCATAAGATATTTAATTAAATGCATTATGCAAATTGATTTTAGATAATGCTTGTTTAGTGGAATGAGTGGATGAGTGAATGGAGAAAGTTACCTTCATCCCCACTCATTATAAATAGGTGCATTTAGATGCAAATTTGGGATATTAAGTCATTTGGTTGGAAAAGGAGTTTTCCATACAATGCACCATTCTCATTTTCTCTCAATATACTCTACCCTATTGAATTCTCTCTAGACTTATTCACCTTCCAAAAGGAATTCCCACAAACCAATCTTTGTGTGGAGAATAGCGGAGAAAACTTTGTGGAAGTGTCAATTTGATCGAGATCGTGGGAGAAGGAAAATGAGAAGAAGCTTTCTTTAAAGGTAAAACCCTATTCTCCTCTTTAGTTTGCATGTTTAATCATTGTAGTTTTTGTGTAAATTTTTTACCATTTTTCAAAGCATTGCGATCATTCGCTTCCGCTGCAGGATCTCATCTCTTCATTAACTAAGTAAAATTGCATTTTAACACCATAAACTAGCAAGAAATTAGCACATTTTAGTGTGTTATCAATGATACAAAATTAATTAATTATTAAACTATCTAATTAATCAATTTTCATTCATTAACCCTAGAGTCACTCCACTTTGGACCTAGAGTTGCACTCTTATGTACAGTAGAATAAGTTATATCAATGGATATAACGACTACATGTAAGTCGATCCTTCACGAGTTCTTCGTAATTATAGTTGGGTCAAAAGTCCATTTTGTCTTTGTAATTTATCTTGCACCTTAATTACCACTAATTCCTCTAATGAACAATAGTTCCTCTTGGGTCAATGAGAGGGTGAGGTCCCATTATTCAAGTTTTGAAATCAACACTTAAGAAAGTTACTCATCTACTTACCCTATATGAGAAGAAGTGAAATTCATCTTATGAGATTATGTTTCCAGCTCCCTATTTGGTTAAGTCTAAAAAAAAGTCTAAAAAATGGTGGGCTTATTGAATCGGCTACAAAAGTCATTCTCACCTATGCAAATCAAAAGACAAGCCCTCATAGGCAGAAGTTCATAACTCACTCAGGATTAAAATCGAGTCGCGTATGATTATCCTGATGAAACATTAATCTCCTCGATTAATGGATTTATACAGAGAGATTAAATATTTCATGGTCCAGTCTATACAAATTCATTGTATAATAACAATTTGAATCAAATCATTTGTAACTATTACAAAACGGGTCGTATTAATAGTGTTACCAGGATAAGGTACCCAACTCCATCCATATACTATATGACCCTTTAGGTTATTTCTTGAATATTATCCTCTCATATAGAACCACATATTGTTCAAGATTATACTATTAACCTTGGTTTTTTCATATAATAGATAATATTATATTGCCAATAAAATAATCAAAATTATTATTAATTATTAAATAAATCATTAATTAGGGAGTTTTTTGGTATAAATCTCAATAATAGAAATGTAGCAAGCTAGATTTCAGTATGAGGAAGAGTTTTATCTTCTAGTATTTATATGACTCTTGTAGGGTTTTCCCTTATCTTCTTTGGTGAATGAAGATTAAGATTAATTGGATCGAGCAAAATTCAGAGAACAATGAATTAGAGCTTGCATGAGAGGTAAACCTAAGGGTCTTCCAAACATAATATCAATAAATTCAATCTTTTTCTTAATTTTCATCTAATAATATTAATAAAATTTACAAGCATAATTAAGTTTAAAGACTAAATAATTCTCATAAATAAGAATTATCACTCCAGGGATCGGTCGCCTTGAGCCCGATCAACTCGAAACTCCGCTTCTTGACGATTCTTGGTTTGGTTTATTTTACTTCCACAGTGTGGTAAACCACCCCTTAGATTTGATTATGAGCGCTAAGAGTAGCTCAAAACATGCATATTAAATGGGAAAAAACAAAAATTAGTACATTTGCCTAAATAAAAATTACCCATCACACCTATGAAACACGAGTATTGGTCGTTTGATAACTTTTATGAATGAATGCAACTAATAATAATGTGATTATTTAGGCACAGTTTGATAACTATTTGGTTTTTAGTTTTTTGTTTTTTAAAATTAAGTCTATAAATACTATTTTCACCTATAGATTTACTTGTTTTGTTATCGACTCCGTTTGATAACTATTTAGTTTTTTATTTTTAGTTTTTAGTTTTTGAAAATTGTACTTGTTTTCTCATCATTTCTCTATAATGATTTTTGTCTTTCCTATTATGGTTCTCATCTTTCTTAAGAAAACACTTAAACTCTTAGCTAAATTTCAAAAACAAAAACAAGTTTTTGGAAACTACTTTTTTTAGTTTTCAAAACTTAGTTTTGTCGTTTTTGAAAACACATCCAAAAAAATAGATAGAAAAACATGGAAAGTCATTAGTGGAACTAATATTTATAAGCTTAATTTTCAAAAACCAAAATAAAAAATCAAATGGTTATCAAATGGGATCATAGTTTTCAAAAACTTGTTTTTGTTTATAAAATTTGGCTAAGAATTCAAATGGTTCCAAGGAGATGAAAATAATTGTAGAGAAATTGAGAGAAAGCAAGTTTAATTTTCAAAAACGAAAAATAAAAAATTAAATAATTATCAAACAGAGTTTTAATTTTATTCTTTTTATGAATTTAACGAGGGGGAGATTCGAATCTCTAACTTTTTTATCATAGACACATGTCGGTTGAACTATGCTTTTATTGGCATGATTAATGAATTGGTTGAGACATTAAGGGCATACTTGGTATGCAATCCAGATTTTGTTTTATGTTTCCAGATTCACTGAATTCAGTGAATATGTGTTTTCGAAAACTGTTTTCGAATTCTGTGATCCAAATAGTAGAAATTCTAAAAACAACATTTTTATGTTTTTATTGTATCCAGATTCTGAATTTAAAATTTTAAAATGCAGAATTATATTAAACAAAAATAAAAATCTTAATAAATACAATATTTTATGTTATAAACTCAATTTACTTTGTTAAATTAAAATATGTATAATATAATATAATATTATATTATATAATGATAATTCTATAAAATTTATAAAAATCATGTTCACAAATTAATTAATTATGATTTATATTCAATCTAATAATTAGTTTTGCAACTACAACTAATTTCATGATCTATAAATATGTTATAGGATACACTTTAAATAATTGTTTAGAATGAAATCAAATTTCTAAATCTGCTACCAAACACATGTTTGAAAAGATGAAATACAACTATATTTTCATTGAATTCTTTGTTTTCAAATTTTTGTGTTTCAGCTTGCTTACCAAACAAACTCTAATCTCTCCATACATACATACTTATGTATGTTAGAAACCCCTTTTGCCAATTTTGTATTATATATATATTTTTTAAATTTCCTCTAAAGAATCTACTTGCGTTAATATTTCATTAAAATAGAGTATTCATGTAAGCGCATTATTAAACGGGCTTTAAGTGCCCAATGGCCCAAGGATCAAGAGCCCAATCTAGTTGAGACAAATGAAAGAAACTGGCCCAATCTAGTATCCTAATGGTGGCTAAGTATGGTTTTTTTTTTTTTTTTATCTCATAATTACTGTAAGGCTAGTTATGCATGTTAATTATTTCTTCCCAAAAATTTTTAGGGTTTTATACACAAATAGCCCATTTAGAAGCCCATTTTACACAAATGTATAGAGGGTATAAAATTTTACAAAACTATCTAGTTTGACCTAAATTTTTCATAAAAGTCAGTGGGTTTTTACGAAGTGACCCTTGTATATGATGTGACTGTTTATTTTTAAAAAAAAAAATAAAAAAAACGAACGGTTTTAAAAATGAATGTTGTAAAAATAGAAAAAACTGAAACATTTGGGGGAAATTTACGGAGAAAAAAATGGGAAGAACATTTCGAATACTTTTTGAAGGTTGTGAACGAAAAAACCGACAACTAGGGACGAAATCAAAGAAGAAGACGAAGATTTTTCATATTTCCTTTTAGTATGTTACATTCAGTGCATTGTTTGATATTATAGGGTTTTTGAATGAATGTGATATTTATTATGGTTTATACAATGGAAACAATGTTTGGGTATCGATATATGTGATATATTATCTAGAGTTTCATATTTATTGTATTGATTGTTTAAGTTTTCATTTACACTAAGGAGAACTATGAAATGGGATGAAAAGTAGTTCTAAACCATAACCCTGAAGTTTATATTGAAACATTTTCTTGCATGTGTTGTTTTTATGATGTTAAGTTGTTGTTTATAATGATAGTATGTTGCAACACTAAACTGGAATATACTTAAATATAGTTGATAAGAATGTTGTTTATATAACAGATACATCTTAAAACAGAGTGATATATGAAACATAGTGAAATCTTAAAAGAGGAATATGTGATATTTGAGCGAGAATATGTTGAAACAGAGTGAGATTTTAAAATTTAATATTTTGAACGATTTTACAACTGACATATATTAAGAAGGAGGAATATATGAAATATGAACTTTCATATAGTAAAGGATATTACTAATTAAATTATATATACGTGTATGTAAATAATGTATATGTTTTATAATTCTTGACAAAGTTTATAATTGTTATATATTTGCCTAAATGTTATATAATAGGTAATGGCTAGAGATAGATACACGGGAAACAGTGAATATCTAAGAAGAAGTGCAAGATTATTAGGTAGTTATAACAAGAAATCAAAAAAGGAAATGAAAATGAGACTATCCAGATAAAATCTGAGGTATGGAAATATATACTGAAGTTTATTTTTCATATTTATATGTTTATATGATAAAATGTATATGCAGGACGAAAATACAGACGCAGAAACGATTATATCGACAAATCGTGGCGATATGGATCGTGAAGTACATACTCCACAAACACAAGTTATACCAACATGATTACAAAATCCAGATACAGTGTGCTCGCAAATAGTTCCTTATGGATATTGTTTCGAGGTATATTATATAAAAAATTTAGGAATTATGATTTATACATATGTAATGCTAGGATAATGATTTATACAAGAGGGGTATTGCTGGTTGAACCAAATGGGTATTTTGTCCAACATAACTGATAGGGTGTTCTTTGAATCAATAATTAAGGCACAATATCCATCCATATTGTATGTCAATATGCTAAATAACCAATCAACATCAGTATATGTATTCACTTTTGCATCTTTCTTTATGGAAGATTGAGACCCTATGCAAACATATACATCGGGATAGTCAACATGGCCAACATTGCCCAACTTTTCGATGATATATTGTTGTAACTCAATGAATGTCATTCCATAAAGTAATGATATCTCAGATACTTTGTAACTTACATAATTAGCAGACTCGTTCCAAGATCCATCATAAAGCATAGGTATAACACAACTACCTATAAAATTATATTAGCATATACATCAGATGATAAATATTTTCTAAATATAACAGAATATATAATATATACCTCTGTATATTGAAAATTAATGTTATAATTCATTGTACTAATTATTCATATTCATTCCAAAATGCATCATACAACATAGCGACCTCCTACGTATTTACGATACAATTATATTGAAAACTTTAGAATGATATATATACGATACATCTAACAAAATGTTTTGAATAAACTACATAAAGAAATATACGGTATAATTTCATTGTTAGTCTTAATACATGAGATTTTAGTTCGTACATATGTGATAATACAGAAATAAATAATTACATAATAAAAGATAAATGACATACTCATAATACAAAAACAAATAACTTATAAATTTAAAGAAAAACGAATAATACATAAAAAAAGAACTACATAATATCATATTCATTGCAATGAAGAAGATGAATGAAGAACAAAAGCAACGGTATATGGTTTCTTCTCATACAATAATGAGGTGAAAATTTGATGGTATGAAGGCTAATAATGAAAAAAAACTACAAAAGTGTAAATAATAAAGATTTTTATACTATTAAATATAACAAGAAGTTTATGGAAAATATATTCCAACATGTCTTTAACATATATGGAAAGTATAATCAATTACAACCAAAATCGTAATATTATTTAATAAAAAATTAATAATAAGATATACCAAAATAAAGGAGCCTACGAATTTAAAGAAGAGAGAGAAAGGGTACAACGAACCAAAATTCATTCAAAAAGTCTATCTATGTAATAGATATAATATTATGTATGTATATGTAAATATGTATCATAAATATATTCATTCATGTAAAAATTCCAAAATTTTATTAATTGAAATTATGGATTCTTTTTTTCTTTTTTTGACATAATTGAAATTATGCTTGTAACATAGGTTCATGGTATTAAATTTTCATCGACATGTCGACATTTCAATCGATATTTTTACATGTACATGGGTTCAATATCGACACCAAGGGTGAATCGACATTTCTATTATATCGTACAAAATCAATGAAATATTAAAGAAAATAGCAATATAATGCAATATAATGTGAATATAATATTATAACAAGTATTTTAACTCATTTAAAAAGTGTAGAAGGTTTATTTTCTATGATAGGTCGTGTGTTATTAGAATGTTTTTTTTTTCAAATTAAAAAATCATGGTTCTTAATTTTGAATTATAAAATCCATGTTTTTTTTATAAAAAAAAAAAGATAAAAATAATGTCACTTAAATGCAAGTGGTAATGGAAATCAAATAATGCAATATTCAGCATGTTTTGAGATTAATTTTTAAATTATAAAAAACTGAATATTCAACCATTCTACTTATTAGTTTGAAAAATATCATTAGGTATTGACCAGTAAAATTATAGTTTTTGTTAGTACAATTAAGGTTGGAGATTTAAACCACAAATTTCGTGGTCATTAACACATTTATCATGTCAATTGAGCTATGCTCTCTTTAACGAGTAAAATTATAGGTAGTAGGATAATAAATAGGATAATTTTATCAATATTTCTTCCTCCCTTTTGATTGTAAGAATAATTAGTGATATATTATAGACAACTGATTTTTTTACTAATATTCATGATGTTCTATAGTATTTGTGATATTTTGCAACTTTTCTTCACTACCTACTACCAATATTTTGCAATTTTTTTTAACATTAACTTACCATTCTCAATTTTTAAAAAAATCATTAATTTACCGCCTATATTAATGTATATGTTGAGTTATATATGCTTAAAAGGAACATTTATTATTAATATTGTAAATTAATAAACTTATTATAATTATATAAATATTGTATTTTGTAAACTATTTATATTAATATCGTAGTTTTCCTTAGTTGGTAATGATCGTTTCGACCATATATGAGTTGGAACATGGTCGTCTATTCATTCGTAAATTAAAAAAAATTGGAAGATATTCGTCTATTTAAGACACGACCATCACAAAATATTTGACAATTTCTCCAATTGGCATATTGGTTAGACTAACCTTATATAACCCAAAAGTCTTAGGATTGTGTGTCAACCAATGCAATTTTATCTTTTTATTTTTTTTCTTATGTTTTTTCTTTCTTTCTTTTATTTGCTTTTAAAAAAATAAAATAAGATAACTTTAATTTTTTAACATTTTAATAAAATGAAATATTATATTGTAATTTATGGTCTTTTTTTAGAAATAAAAAAAAATTAATTAGTACATAAAAATTTATTTAAATTTCAATTCCTTAAATTTATTTAAGTATTAATTATTTACATATTATATTTTATAATTCGAGTTATTTTTTCATTTTTCCTTTCTATATTTTCTCTATGTATTGCGAAAGATAACATAGCTCAACTAATGAACATATTAACGACCACAAGATCTGTGATTTGAATCACTCCAATTGTACTAAAAAATATACATTTTCTCTATTTATTCAAATATTTTATTTTCTAATATGAGTGATTTAAAATAAATGAAAAAGATACAAAAGATGAGAATGAAAAACAATTTAAATTTTGAAATAAAATAAAATAATTAATAATTAAATAATTATTTTTTTTCTACTAATATTTTTTTATTCCTCAGAAAAAAAATTACAATATAATATGGGACAATTGGGCATATGGCAAGATGATGGTAAAAAATAGCACATATAGCAAAATGTAAAAAAATTACAAATATAGCAAAATTGGTTGTTCAACCCATTTAAATTACAAAAAAGCCCACTACCCATATTAGTGATAGAAGTCTATCGAAGTCTATCACTGATAGACTTCTTGGTTGGATTGTTTATCTATTTTGATTAAAGTCTAACAATGAAAGAAGTCTATTACTATCACTATCACTATCACTGATAGACTTCTTGTTTGAGATTTTTTATCTGTTCTGATTGAAGTCTATCAGTGATAGAAGTTTATCACTATCGTTGATACACTTTTTCGCTGTGATTTTTATTTGTTCTGATTGAAGTATATCAATGATAGAAATCTATCACTATCACTGTTAGATTTCTTGTTTGAGATTTTTATCTGTTCTGATTGAAGTCTATTAGTGGTAGAAGTTTATCACTATCACTGATAGACTTCTTGTTTGAAATTTTTATTTGTTTTGATTGAAGTCTATCACTATCACTGATAAACTTCTATTTGTGTTGTTTATCTCTTCTAATTGGAGTCTATCAGTGATAGAAGTCTATCACTATCACCAATAGAGACTTCTATATGTGTTGTTTTATATGTTCTGATTGGAATCGACTAGTGATAGAAGTCTATCACTATCACTAATAGAGTTCTATATGTGTTGTTTATCTATTCTGATTGGAGCCTGTCAGTAATAAAAGTCTATCACTATCACCGCATAGATTTCTATTTATATTGTTTATCTTTTCTGATTAAAGTCTATCTGTGACTATCACTAGTAGACTTCTTATTTGGTATTAATTTTCTGTATTGATTGAAGTCTATCAGTGATAGAAGTTTATCACTATCACTGATAGATTTCTTAATTGGTATTGTTTATCTATGTTGATTAAAGTCTATCACTCTCATTAATAGACTTCTTGTTTGGTGACTGATAGACTTCTTGCTTGGTGTTGTTTATCAATGTTCAATGTTGATTGAAGTCTATCAGTGATAGAAACCTATGATATAAACCTATCACTATCACTGATAGACTTCTTGTTTGGTATTGTTTATCTGTGTTGATTGAAATCTATCAATGATAGAAGGATCTCACTATCACTATCATTGATAGATTTCTTGTTTGTTATTGTTTATTTGTGTTTATTGAAGTCTATCACTTACACTGATAGACTTCTTGTTTGGTATTGTTTATCTATGATGATTGAAGTCTATCAGTGATAGAAAGCTATCACTATAACTGATAAACTTGTTGTTTGGTTTTGTTTATCAGTGTTGATTGAAGTCTATCACTAACACTGATAGACTTATTGTTTGTTATTTCTTTATTGATATTTTTATTGAAGTCTATTATTATCACACACTAATAGACTTCTTGCTTAGTATATTTTATCAGTATTGATTGAAGTCTATCAGTTGTTGGGTTTTGTGCCCTAAAACTCGTAGTTTGTAATTATGTTCTAATTAATGTAATAAAGTGTTATTATTTCAATAAAGAGTTATCGTTCGTTATCTACGAGTTTGCCTTTATTTAAACCCTAAATCCAATAAACTAAACATCCAAGGTTGTTATATGAATCTTTAAGTGAATGTAGTGTACATATAAAGGATCTCGGTTCGAGATACAGCCTAAAGGGTCTATAGTTAGGGGATAAGGTTTGGGTACCTTACCTTGGTAAAACTATGGATGTGGCCCACTTTATATTTGATACAAACACTGTGATCCTAACGTGTTCGTGTAGATGACATGTGAGTGGAGATATCCTATGTAATGAGATTACATAAGACCGGACCACGAAATAGTAACCTCTAGCTGTAACTCCGTTGACTAGTTAGGTTTCAATTTCATTAGGATGACCTAGGCAACTTGATCTTAATCCTAAGCAGGTTACGAACTCCTGTTCACGAGGGATTGTCCTTTGACTAGTATGGGTGAGATTGGCCAGATTCGCCGACTCAATATGCCTACCTTCTTGGGGACAAGACCGAGTGAGCGGCTGGGAACTTAACTTGGCAAGATAGAATTCACTCTTTCCCGCCTACTAGAGTAAGTACAGGAATGTTCCCATAAGTGGTGTCTTCGGGATTTGAACAAAGGGCCCGACCCTCTCATTGGTCCGAGAGGGACTCTGTTTGTTGGTAGGACCACAAACAAATTGTTCATTAGAGGAGCATTGGTACTTAAGGCACAAGATGTAAACTAGGGGTAAAACGATAATTTGACCCAACTGGTGTTACGAACATTCATGAAGGATTGACTTGCTGTTATTGGTCAATATTCGTGGACACAAAAATATATCTGCAGTGAGAAGAGTGCAGCTGCGGGACTTTAGTGGAGTGTTCCCGCAGTTAACGAATGTTGATTGGGAGGTTAATGAGATTAACCGAGCAAAATCTCGTATCGTTGGAGCTTCTGATCTGTAGGTCCATTAGGTCCACATTCTAGCTCGTAAAGGGTTCTTAGATTATTTGAATTTGAAATGTTCAAATTCATTAGGGAATATATTTAATGTATATGGATACGATATAATATATAGTTTTGGAACTATATATTATAAATTTAATGTGAATATGATTCATATTAAATTATGTGAGAGAATTAAATATTTGAAAGAATTCAAATATTAAATTCAAATGTGAATGTGATTCATATTTGTAAGCTATAGGTTAAATTTAATGTGCATTAGATGTGCATTAAAACTATAGGTTAGAGGGAAAGATATGATTTAATCTTAATTAAATATAAGATATTTAATTTGATTAATTAAATATGATTTAATTAATACATATATAATAGTTAATTAGATTAATAATAATTATTTATTATTATTATTAAATTAATGGGAACGTGTCAGAAGGACACGTTCCCCACTTCCCTCCAACTCCCTATCAATAGGGAGTGGGGGGAGTTATCCCTCCATAGATAGCTTCTTCTCCGGGTGAGAAGAAGTGGATCGATCTGTAATTTTGGGAAGAGTTCTCTCTGCAAGAATACTCTCTCTCTCACTCTCTAATTTCCAATTCTTCCAATTGTTGGATCCTTCCCACCAAGGAAGATCTAAGCATTCAGAGACATAGAGGGTTTTCCAAGTGGTAGTGTTCCTGCTTGAAAAACAGAGGAGTTGTTATGTTGCTGAGTTACTGGAATTTGCTTGGAGCAAGGAGTTGCTGTGAGTCTACAAATGTAATCATTTCTATTCTTTTTAGTTTAATTGTTAAACTAAGCATGTTTGCATGTAAACCTCCATGTTTAATTAGATTAAAAAGCATGCTTGTTATGTTTGTTATTATCAATGTATTGGTTTTTGTTTCAATTAAAACAATCAAGCAAATTACGATCCCAAACACGTTTCCGCTGCTCAAGGAGATCAGATCTCCATCATCAGTAATAAAAGTCTATCATTATCACTGATAGACTTCTTGTTGTTGTGTTATTTGTGTTTATTAAAGTCTATGATCACTAATAGACTTCTTGTGTAACACCCCATGTTTTCAGATCCGACTAATTTCGTCTTTTGGAGTGTGTTTAGAATTAAGTGACTAAATTAAGATAGATGAATTTTTAGGTTATTGGACGGAACTTATTTCAAAGTCCCAAATTCAATAATTTAGAAGTTTGGTAAGTGTTAAATACTAGTTTTAAATTGAAGATTTAAAGATTAAACCCAAAAATTTTTCATTAAAGATTAATCATTTATATAGAACTTTGTTCAAATGTAAACGTGTTTTTTAATTACACATTCTATCAAATGATAATTTTCAATTAATATCTCGTTTTTTTTTATTTCATTTCTTTCTCTATCGGCATTTGTTAATCTTTAATTAATATATTAGTGACGAAGTTGTTATAGGTTTTAATCTCTCGCGGTATAATATCTAGTATAGTAGGATTTTTTTATTAATGGTAATTTTAAAGAAGATTTAAGTAATGTTATGATCATAAAATTTCTAAACTGCATAAAAAGTTGGAATGGAAAAATGTGTATGAAGAAAATACAAAATGGTACATGTGGATAAAGGAGGGGAAGAGAAAGCCAAAGAAAATAAAAAGAAAATAAAAAATGAAAAAAAAAAATCTCAGGCAAGAGTGTTTGAAGACATTGAAAAAATCACAACTTCCTTTGGGTGGTCATTTCTTTCACTCTCATATGCAACCACAAGGGTAAAAAGGGAATAACAAAACTTTATTTAAAAGATTTGCTATATTTGTAAATCTTTTTAAAAAGTTGTTATATTTGCAAATAATTCACCCTAATTTGCTACCCAATATAATTACCCATATAATATTTTATTTTCATTTAATTAAATATTAAAAGATTAAATTTATCTTGTTTATTTTTTTAAAGCAAGTATAAGAAAGAAAAAGAAAAGGGTTACATGAGAAAAAGAAAGAAAAAACAGGAATACACGAGGAAAAAAAAAGATAAGATTGTATTTTCTGGAGCTCAAACTTATGACTTTTGAATTATGTAACCTTAAAACCAATATGACAAATGAAAGAATTGTTAATAATTTTGTGATAAAAGACGACAATCTACCCGTTTTTTTTTTAATTTACGAATAACAATATGATCGTCTCTTGCCAACTCATACATAAGAGACGACTATTGCCAACTAATTAGAGCTACAATATTAATATAAATAGTTTGAAAAATAAAATATTTTTATAATAACTTTTTTTTAAAAAATATAATATTAATAAAAAAATTGTCCCGTTTAAAAGGATTTTTATGATTCAAATTAGTTTATGCTAAAGTTTTATTAAGAAGCTAACAAATCTCAATAACTTTATGTGATATCTATGATTTTTTTAATTAAATATCCGTCAATATATCCATAAATTTAAGTTGTCAATATTTACATTGAGTTCAACAATTTCATTCTTTAATCTATTTTCATGACGTATTTTATTAATTGTATGCGCTAAAATATTTTTGGAAGTAAAATATTTAAATCTCAGTCAAGAATGCTATAAACAAAATGTTTAAATCGTGTTTCGGTCTTAAATTTTTAAATTATCAATCTAAGTCTTTGATCTTAACAAAAAAATCAATTGAGGCTATAAGGTTTTACCATGTCTATTTTAGTTCTTGAACTTTTAAAAAATAAGTATTTTAGCCATTGATATTTATTTTACCACTTGTTAAATTTTAGATGGGAGAATCTCATCTAACTGCACATCGGTGTGGTATAGCTCATTAGAAGGGGGAATCAATTTGGAGACCTAAAATACCTTAATTTCGATTTTTTCACTTATTTTGAGGTTGAGAGGACATTTTGGAGGCGAGGAACGTGAGTTCAAGCTTAGATCATGGCGAGGTTCGGAAACGAAGATCGACATGTGCCATTAGAGTTTTTCTTTCTCTTTCTTAATTGCAATTGTTTTTATGGATTTTAGTGATAAGCTTAGTAGTTTTATTATTCAAATCATGTGGAACTAAACTTAGTTTAGGTATTGATGTAGCCGTTGAACTTTTTACCTTAATTATTTTGATTTTCTTGAATTGAATTTACAATATTTTTGTGTGCATTTGATATTCTTAATGCTTGTATGCTTTTGGCCAAAGTTTACATAGTCTCTTGGCTTTAATTGTTGCTTGAAAAAGAACTAATTAAGCTAGAATAATCAAATTGCACATCTTTTTGTAAATCCTTGCATGCGAATGAAGGGTTCTCTTAGAAGCACATAGAAAATAATTTATATCCATGTTATTTTATTAAAATTTAGACAGCCATGTTAGGCTTATAAAATTCAATGAGTTCCAATTGAGCTTGAGAGAGTCTTTTGGTCTTTTAAACTTTCTGTTCAAAGTGTTGTATGTTTAATCTTTAATTAATTGACTAAGGAATTAGTTTAGTTGGTGTAATCAATTCCCTAAATTCTCTTACATTGTGTCTCCCATTATCTTTTGTTTTTTAGTTTAATTCTTAGATTTAGACTATTTTCAATTGATTTGGTTCTTTTTTTCAATCGTTGTCGGGGATTGACACATTTTAATTCTTTTAATATTGTAAAGAAATTAATTGCTTTAATTTAGAGGTTTTCATTTTATTTTATTTTTTAAATTTTTATTCTTATTTCTTTATTTTTTTTCTTATTTTTGTTTTTGTTATTTTATTTTATTTTGTTGTTTCGAGTATTTGTCTCCTGTTATTGGTTGTGTTGATTTTTGTGTAAAAATCTAGATTCAAATTTTTGTGATTTAGAGTAGGGGTAAGCAAAAAAATACCAAAAACCGACTCGATCGATTGAAACCGATCGGCACCGAAATGCGGCCAATCTGGTTTGTGGCTTTTTCTGTTAGGGTCGGTCATTGCACTTTAAACCGATCGAATCCAATTTATTTTTTTTAAAAAATTATATATATATATATATAAATAATAATAATTAAAAATATAGAAAATATAAAGATTTTCTCCAAAGATATTAAATAATAATCAAATAATAATTATAAATTATTAAGTAAATATTTAAAAAATATATATTAAAATCGACCAAACAGACCGACCGAACAGACCGATTGGTCTGTTAGTTTTGGTCAGTTTAAAAAAATGGGTCGACCGAACCGACCTACCTTGGTCGGTTGGGGTCGAAAACCGACCCCGACTGTGACGACCACCACCACAGGTACTAATTATTTATTTTACTTAGCGTTCTATCAACCTGTGTGTGTCGAGTTGGATTAGTGAATCTCATCAAGCTCGGTGTTAGTAAGTCTTTGATTTTACTTAGTTAAAGCGAAATAGTCTCCTCTAGATAATTACTTATTAAAAATTAAAAAGAAAAAGAAGAAGCAATGGCACTTTGGTTATTAATGGGTAATGGAGGGTGACAATTGACACTTAAAATATGACCTAATTTATTGGTATTTAAGCTCCTTATTTGTCTACAAATGCAAAGGAAACCCTAACCCTAGCCATCATCTCTCTCATCTCCTAGTTGCCTAGCCAAAACCCTAAGTCTATTGCGGCTGCCCTACCGCGGCGAAGATCCACGAGTTGATCCACGAAGACCTACAACCGATCCTCGAACGCCACCGAAGCTTCGCGTCGCGAGGTCACTCGCGCCGGCAGAGTTCAAGAACGGCTTGTCGTCCCAGCCACAACCGATCCTCACGCCGACTGCGAGATCCACGGGCGGGAGCTCGTTCACGTCGAGATCGCGCGGACTCCACACCAATCGCGCGCCGCTGAGGGGTTTCGTTCTGCCACGGCGATCGCAGCTCGCGCGGCGAAAAACCCCACGAGCGAAGCTTTGTGATTTCGTCGTTTTGCTTAGAGCGCTCGTCCGTTCTCCGCCCGCCGCCACGCTCGCGGCAGCCGGAGCCTCCACGAGCACGTTCCACAGCGCGCCGCCGCCGAAGCTTCACGGCAGAGAACCCCACGTGGCGACCACTCGCGAGCCTCTTTCGGCAACTGATCGAGGCCGCACGCGCCGCTCGTGAGTCCTGTTTCCTTCACCGCCGATTGTGACCACAAAGCACGCCAACACGTTCTGATGTGCACCCGTTTATAACTCGGTGAGCGATCCGGTTTAGTTTCAATTCGTTGGAGATTTACTTATGACCTGCTCGATTAACTAAGCGTGTGATTGAGAACTTAGGTTACGGTTTGAACACATTTTGTAGGACCAAACTTGGAGCGGAATTGGAGGTCGATCGTCAAAACGGACTAAGGGATATTAGGTTTTCGCATTGAGCTCGAGGTAAGCGGGGCATGACATCCTAATACCGTAATTTAAGTACCTCATGATTATGGATTTAGTGAATACTTGGAGATTGAACTCGGGAACTATGGTGTGTATCAGGTTTCACTAAAGGAAGAGTAGTCAAGGAGTTCGATTAGGTTTTGGAGCGAAATCTAACTACTGATGAGGGACCTTGTGCCAATCTTTTAAACGGGAATAAAGAAAAACGAATTTCAATATTTTATGAGAAATTAGTACGATATTTTACTTAAAAGGATTTAATGATTTTTATACGAGAATATCCCGAGATTTTATGTGAAAATACTTTGATATTCTATGAGAAGATATCTCAATATTTTATGCGAGAATAATCTAGTATTTTATGCGAGAATGTCTTTGTATTTTATGTAAGGATATTCCAAAGATTTCATGTGAGGATAGTACAGATGTATTATCTATGAGAATATTGCATGATTTTGTACGCGAGTATTACGCCTATCGATGTGAAAAGTCATGATTTGCATATCAATGATAATGGTTGTGGCATGTACACTATAGTTATGATGAATGATGGGACCTCATGCATGTTATGTATGTCATGAAACGAATTAATGAAAAGTGTGGACATTGGTCTCCGAGAGCATTATGTGCATGGTCAAACATGCAATAGAGACCCTACATGGGTCAAATTACAGTGGTCCATGAGGACTCAAATTATTACAGAGTCCATGAGGACTCAAATTATTACAGGGTGTCCGTGAGGACTCAAAATGAAATGACTCGGGATGACCAAATCGGCCACACAAATAAAAAGGAAGTCATGGATTAAAGACCACGACAATATGAGGAAGTTTTAGGTCCCGTATATGTACATTTCGAACAAGTTTAAAAGTCATGATTGTATGTGTATGCATATCCCAAACCTCGGTAGCGAGGTCACTTCACTTCTTCGGGTATTGTCTTTACAATACTCACCCTTTCTTTTCAAAACGTTTTTCGTAAGGCTAAGGGCGTGCGGGGCGAGTGACTGAGGCGCGTTGCCGAGACCATGGGATTAGACATGTTTTTCCGCATATTTCTTTTATAACCGATGTTGTTCCTTTATGTTTTGGAGGTTTAAATTTACTTTACTGATTTTAAATAGGCCATGCTAAACCGCTCCTTTTATCTGCTTTTGAATGTTTTATTTGGGATCCCTAAAGACAAATTATTTCAGATTGGAGGTTTTCTTTTAAGATCTTTTATCTCTTGGCCTATAAATGCATGCATGTGTAGTAATGTCCCTAAGAGGTTAGTCATAGAAAAGTAGGGGCTTTACAGTTGGTATCAGAGCCCTAGGTTTAAGGGTTACGTAGACTTGCTTACAGAGTAAGCCTGAGAGTAGTTCCCATGGTTGAACAACGCGTTAGGTCACCGCTGTGTACGTTACGTATTTTATTTATTAAGTAAATGATTATGATGTGATTCTGCTTTTATGCATATACATGAACTTAAAACCCCAGGGGTGATCCTATCTTATAGTTAGAAAGTAATGAAACCGAGTTAGAAACTCTCTGTATTGTAAATTGCAGGCAAAATGCCACCTAGAAGTCGAGGAGAGGTAGGGGACGTGGTAGGGGCCGGAGGCAAGGGAAAACGTTGACGCCCAACCGGAATTACACCGAACAGGGAAGAGGTTGCTCCACCCGTGCAGACCTCCCCCGGACCCACCGGCCGTCGGGAGAATGTACTGCAGCTGCTCCAGTGGGCGATCAAGGAACACTAACGTTATGACTATGATGGTAGAGGCTATCGCGACTCTGAGTGCGGGCTCACGTAGAGCCACTCACCGCCCAAGCAAATCGTGGCGAAAACGATGCAACTCGAGTCTCGATATCCGAAGGACTTCGGGAAGTATGATCCTAGATCTTTCGATGGGTCTTCCAGTGACCCCACCGTGGTGAGTTGTGGTGGCATTTGTCCTCCATGGAGACCATTTTCAGGTGATGAATTGCCCCGAGGACCGAGAGGTATCCTGTGCTACCTTTATCTTTGAGAGACGACGCTTATTTATGGTGGGAGTCCGCCCGAGAACCATTGTCGCTAAGCGGAGAAACAATTACACGAATCATTTAAGGAAGCGTTACGCGGAAATTTTACCTGCTGCGCACTCGTTACGAGAAGCGGCGGCGAAATTCTTACAACTTGGCGAGCAGAGGGCAGTGGAGGTGTATGAGAGGGAATTCACCCGTTTGTCTCGCTTTGCCCCCGAGCTGGTAGACACAGAGGCGAAGAAAACAGAGCGCTTCGTTATGGGACTGGATGAGAATGTCAGAGGCTTCATTCAAGCACTAGCACCTCCTGATTATGCCTCCGCAGTGAGAGTGGCGGAATTGATTTGGGTGCGGCGCAGATCGCACGCCAGTGATGGTTAACCCGGGGCAACCATGGCAAATCATAAGAGGAAGTGGGACCAAACCAAATTCAAGCTCACAAAGCGTCCCAACAGTACACCGCGCATAGACCAGACATTTTCGCGTGCGAGTTCAGTCGAAACCACAAGTCACAGAACGGGGAAATAACAGTGAGAGATAAGCCACGCAGCAAAGATTGTGGTAAGCAGATTGGGTAAATGTTTGGCCCGGTCCGAGTGTGTTTCTGTGTGGGAAAGAAGGGCACAGAGCTAATAGCTGCCCGAGTCAAGCCAAAGACTAGCCAACCTCGGGTTATCAATAGTGGGATCTTTGTGAAGCCGGTTATACATCAAGGAAGAGCTTATGCAAGCACCAAGAAAAAAATGCTTATGGCTCGGATTCGGTGGTTACTGTACACACTTCCATTACTTGGGCACCTTGCCTTTGTATTATTTGATTCTCGTTCTACACACTCTTTTATTTCTCGCATCCTTCGTAAGTCAAGTGAGTTAGAATTAGAACAGATTCTGATGCCCCTGTCTGTCTCCACTCTGCGGGATAAATTTGTTAGCCACTATGAAAGTCAAGGATGGTAGTGTGACCATCGCAGATGAGTTAACAAAGAAATCTAGTAGTCTTAGACATGTCCGACTTTGATGTGATATTGGGCATGGATCAAGTTAGCGCAGAAACCATGCTTGCATTGATTGTTTCGGGAAGGAGGTAGTGTTTACTCCTCCCGACCAACCTCGCTACAGTTCTGAGAGGCACGATAGCGGGAAGTAGGCCTAAGGTAGTTCTTGCCGCCTTAAGGCGCGAAAGTTATTACATCGGGAGCTTGGGCGTCTTAGCTTGCATACTAGATGCAAGGTGCACGAGATCTCTGTGTCATCCTGTACCAGATGGTGAATGAATTTACTGACGTGTTCCCGAGGACCTCCCGGAATACCTCCTACGTCGAGAGAGGTAGATTTTAACATCGGATTGGAATTAGGGGACGACTCCGATATCCAAGGCACCGTCATGAGAATGGCACCGCAGAGTTGAAAGAACTAAAAGTACAGATTACAAAGACTTACTAGACAAGGGGTTTATACGCCCAAGCGTTTCGCCTTGGGAGCCCCCGTGTTGTTCGTGAAAAAAGAAAGAAGCGGATCCATGCGCTGTGTATAGATTACGAGGAGTTGAATAAAGTTACGATCAAGAATAAATACCCTCTTCCCGAGAATAGATGATTTGTTCGATCGATTGCGAGAGCAACAAAGATGTTCTCCAAGATTGATCCGAGATCGAGCTACCATCGATTGAGAATCGATGAAGAGGATATTCCTAAAACAAAGATTCGATCACGTTATGGGCATTACGAGTTCACAGTGATGCCGTTTGGTTTGACCAACGCTCCTGCCGCTTTCATGGACTTGATGAACCGTTTATTCAAAGAGTTTCTTGATACGTTCGTGATAGTATTTATCGACGACATACTGATATATTCCAGATGTGATGAAGATCATGAAAGACATCTGAGAAAAGTTTTACTCACGCTGAGAGAGAATAAGTTATATGCAAAATTTTCTAAGTGTGAATTACGCTCGAGCATGTATCTTTCTTAGGGCATGTGGTGTCCGGTTTGAGTCTCTCTGTTGACCCGAAAAGTGGAGGCCGTCACACGGTGGCCTCGTCCCACCACCGCTTCAGAGGTACGTAGTTTTTTCGGGTCTTGCGAGTTACTATAGACGTTTACGTGCGAGACTTCGCCAAGATAGCCATGCCCATGACTCACCGACGCGCATGAAGGTAACTCATTTGTTTGGGATGATGCTTGCGAGCGAGTTTCCAAGAACTCAAGTGCAGATTAGTGTCAGCCCCGATTCTTACAGTCCCCGAGGGAACAGGGAGCTTCGTGGTTTACAGTGATGCTTCTAAGAAAGGTTTGGGTTGTGTGCTAATGCAACACGGTAAAGTAATAGCTTATGCATCCCGACAATTGAAGACGCACGAAAGGAACTATCCAACTCATGACTTGGAACTAGCAGCAGTGGTCTTTGCATTAAAGATCTGGAGACATTACCTCTATGGCGAGAAAATTCAGATTTTTACAGATCATAAAAGTCTGAAGTACTTGTTCACCCAGAAAGAGCTGAACATGAGGCAACGCAGATGGTTGGAATTAGTGAAGGATTACGATATTGACATACAATACCACCCCTGGAAGGCTAATGTAAATGGCCGATGCCCTCGATGGAAGCCGCATACATACGCACGCACGAGTTCGACAGAGCAGCGAGTTACGAGCGAGTTTGCACGAGCTGAAATCGCAGTACTAGTAGGAAAGACCACGGCTCAGTTAGCTCAGTTAACGGTGCAACCAACTTTGAGACAACGTATCGTTGAGGCTCAACAGGTGGACCCTCAGTTAGTAGAAAAGCGTACTGCAGTAACTTCAGGTGAACTGATAGGGTTTTCCCTATCCACAGATGGAGGATTACTATTCCAGGGACGATTATGTGTGCCAGATGATGACAAACTAAAAACTGAAATCTTGAGCGAAGCCCACAACTCACCATTTTCTATGCATCCTGGCAGTACCAAGATGTATCGAGATCTGAAACAGTCATTTTGGTGGTGCAACATGAAGCGCGACGTAGCAGAGTTTGTCAGCAAGTGTTTGACTTGTCAGCAGGTGAAGGCACCTAGGCAGAGACCCGCAGGATTACTGCAACCTTTACATGTACCTCAGTGGAAATGGGAGGAGATCTCTATGGATTTCATAGTTGGACTGCCTAGAACCTTACGAGGTTACTCGGTAATTTGGGTCATAGTGGACAGATTAACCAAGTCAGCACATTTCATACCAGGGAAACCCACCTATTCTACAGATAAGTGGGCGCAGCTTTACCTGGAAGAGATAGTCCGTTTGCATGGGATTCCAGTTAAGATTATTTCAGACAGGGATCCACGTTTCACCTCCAACTTCTGGAGGAGTTTACAGAGAGCGTTAGGTTCGCAGTTGAACTTTAGTACAGCTTTTCATCCACAGACGGATGGGCGCATGAGCGCTTTAAACCAGATATTAGAAGATATGTTACGAGCTTGCACCTTAGACTTCCCCGGTAGTTGGGACACTCATTTGCATTTGATGGAGTTTGCTTACAATAACAGTTATCAGTCGACCATCGGAATGGCTCCATTTGAAGCTCTCTATGGAAAACGTTGCAGAACTCCCGTTTTCTGGGAGGAGGTTGGCGAACGCCAGTTGTTGGGTCCGTGTAGTACAGTCACTAATGAGGCAATACAAAAGATTAGGGCGCGAATGCAGACCGCCCAAGTCAGACAAAAGAGTTATGCCGACACGAGACGAAGGGACCTAGAATTCGATGTTGGGGACCACGTATTTCTTAAGGTGGCCCCAATGAAGGGAATTCTAAGGTTTGGCCGAAAAGGGAAATTGAGTCCGCGATTCATCGGACCATTTGAGATTTTAGAGAGGATTGGTGCGATGGCCTCTGATTAGCACTGCCGCCTTCCCTTTCAGCGGTTCATAACGTGTTTCATGTCTCCATGTTGAGAAAGTACGTTCCCACCCGACTCATGTCGTAGACTTCAACCATTGCGGTTAGCGGAAGATCTGAGTTATGGCGAACGACCGGTACAGATTATTGCAAGAGATCGAAAGACCCTCCGTAACCGTGAAATCAACCTAGTTAAAGTGTTGTGACAAAACCACCGCATACGGAAGAAGCTACCCGGAGCGAGAAAGAAGAAGTGCGAGCTAAATATCCGTAACTATTTCAAGAATAGGAACTTTCGAGGACGAAAAAGTTCTTAAGGAGGGAAGATTGTGACGACCACCACCACAGTACTAATTATTTATTTTACTTAGCGTTTCTATCAACTCGTGTGTGTCGAGTTGGATTAGTGAATCTCATCAAGCTCGGTGTTAGTAAGTCTTTGATTTTACTTAGTTAAAGCGAAATAGTCTCCTCTAGATAATTACTTATTAAAAATTAAAAAGAAAAGAAGAAGCAATGGCACTTTGGTTATTAATGGGTAATGGAGGTGACAATTGACACTTAAAATATGACCTAATTTATTGGTATTTAAGCTCCTTATTTGTCTACAAATGCAAAGGAAACCCTAACCCTAGCCATCATCTCTCTCATCTCCTAGTTGCCTAGCCAAAACCCTAAGTCTATTGCCGTTGCCTACCACGGCGCGAAGATCCACGAGTTGATCCACGAAGACCTACAACCGATCCTCGAACGCCACCGTAAGCTCGCGTCGCGAGAGGTCACTCGCGCCGGCAGAGTTCAAGAACGAAGCTTGTCGTCCCAGCCGTCAACCGATCCTCACGCCGACCTGCAGATCCACGGACGGGAGCTCGTTCACGTCTGAGATCGCGCCGGACTCCACACCAACTGCACGCCGCCGCTTGAGGGTTTTCGTTCCTGCCCAGCCGATCGCAAGCTCTCGCCGGCGAAAACCCACGAGCGGCTTGTGATTTCGGCCGTTTTGCTTAGAGCGCTCGTCCGTTTCTCCACCCGCCGCTCGCGTCTCGCGGCCGAGAGCCTCCACGAGCACGTTCCCATGGCCGCCGCGCCGTCGAAGCTTCACGGCAGAGAACCCCACGTAGGCAGCCACTCGCGAGCTGCTCTTTCAGCCGCAACTTCGATCGAGGCTGCACGCCGCTCGTGAGTCCTGTTTCCTTCACCGCCGATTGTGACCACAGCGCCGGCCAACACGTTTTACAGCCGCTGAAGTTATAACTCGGTGAGCGATCTGGTTTAGTTTCGAATTCGTTGGAGATTTACTTATGACCTATCGATTAACTAAGCGTGTGATTGAGAACTTAGGTTACTGCTTTCAACACATTTTTGTAGGGACCAAACTTGGAGCGGAATTGGAGGTCGATCGTCAAAACGGACTAAGGGATATTAGGTTTTCGCATTGAGCTCGAGGTAAGCGGGGCATGACATCCTAATACCGTAATTTAAGTACCTCATGATTATGGATTTAGTGAATACTTGGAGATTGAACTCGGGAACTATGGTGTGTATCAGGTTTCACTAAAGGAAGAGTAGTCAAGGAGTTCGGTTAGGTTTTGGAGCGAAATCTAACTACTGGTAAGGGACCTTGTGCCGAATCTTTTAAGCGGGAATAAAGAAAAACGAATTTCAATATTTTATGAGAAATTAGTACGATATTTTACTTAAAAGGATTTAATGATTTTTATACGAGAATATCCTTAGATTTTATGTGAAAATACTTTGATATTCTATGAGAAGATATCTCAATATTTTATGCGAGAATAATCTAGTATTTTATGCGAGAATGTCTTTGTATTTTATGTAAGGATATTCCAATTATTTCATGTGAGGATAGTACAATTATTATCTATGAGAATATTGCATGATTTTGTACGCGAGTATTACGCCTATCGATGTGAAAAGTCATGATTTGCATATCAATGATAATGGTTGTGGCATGTACACTATAGTTATGATGAATGATGGGACCTCATGCATGTTATGTATGTCATGAAACGAATTAATGAAAAGTGTGGACATTGGTCTCCACGAGAGCATTATGTGCATGGTCAAACATGCAATAGAGACCCTATGGGTCAAATTACAGTGGTCCGTGAGGACTCAAATTATTACAGAGAGAGTCCATGAGGGACTCAAATTATTACAGGGTCCATGAGGGGACTCAAAATGAAATGACTCAGGATGACCATCGGCCACACAAATAAAAAGGAAGTCATGGATTAAAGACTCGACAATATGAGGAAGTTTTAGGTCCCGCATATGTACATTTCGAACAAGTTTAAAAGTCATGATTGTATGTGTATGCATATCCCAAACCCTCGATGAGCGAGGTCACTTACTGAGGTATTGTCTTTACAATACTCACCCTTTCTTTTCAAAACGTTTTTCAGGTAAGGCTAAGGACGTGCAGGGCGAGTGACGGAGGCGCGTTGCCAGGACCATGGGATTAGACATGTTTTTCCGCATATTTCTTTTATAACTGATGTTGTTCCTTTATGTTTTTGGAGGTTTAAATTTACTTTACAGATTTTAAATAGGCCATGCTAAACTGCTCCTTTTATCTGTTTTGAATGTTTTATTTGGGATCCCTAAAGACAAATTATTTCAGTTGGAGGTTTTCTTTTAAGATCTTTTATCTCTTGGCCTATAAATGCATGCATGTGTAGTAATGTCTCTAAGAGGTTAGTCATAGAAAAGTAGGGGCTTTACACCGACCGACCGATGCTCACCCCTAATTTAGAATATGACTTTTCATAGTTTTAATTTTTCTCCAATGTACTATCGCCCTTATGACCCTAGGTATATGAATGATGATTTCTCTGGATACTAAATGTCTAATCTTTACCATTCTGAATCTATGATTTATGAAAATTCTTTTTATGGTAATCATATAGGCACTTGGACTCAAAAATTTTCCTACCCCAACCAATCTATAGAAAATTCTTCTTTTGTAGATTTATTAAATGAATACATTTTAGAGTTAAGGGTAAAAATTTTGTGTCATACTGAATTAGAGTGGTGAGATAGGATAGAAGCTAAAGTGGTAGAAATTGGGGGCAACACTAAATGGAATGACTCATCATCTTAATCAAATAGTTGAATCCCTTAAGACCCTATATGAGCAAATTCTTTTCATTACCACTGAGGAAGAGCATCCTAGGAGGACTTATGCAAATGATAGTGGGGATGAGTTGGAAAAGATCGAAACACACCAAAAATAGATTTGTGAGGTAGAGAATGGTAATGCAATCACTTCGGCAGAAGATATTCAGGTGATAGAGTTCGAGCCTGAAAAGTCTCTCCTCCTTTTATCTCCAAACGTTTCTTTTAATCTTGATAAACTTTTTTCTTATACTCACGAGTCTTGTTTTGAATTTTGTTCTTTTATTTCAGTAAATAAAAATAACAAAAATATTTATCTCTCAGGTGCCCAAGAAAAACAAGAGAGCATTCTAGACTTATAAGGCTATATTGACTCAAGCAAGAAGGGCCCAAAGAAATACGAGCAATTTTATGTGCCTTGATGCCAACCATGGGTTCAGTTTAGTTAAACATGTTAAAAAAAGCGCTTCTTGGGAGGCAACCCAAGTTTCTAGTTTTTATATTTATATTTTTATTTTAGTTTGGTTATTTTCTTTCGTAGTTTCTTGTTTTGTTTCGATAATCTGTTTCATTTCCTTTGCTTCATAGGCACTTGCATCTTTCTACCTTGCCAATAAAAAAGTTGATTAGATCAAATCTTCATTACTCGGGACAGTATTGTTCACTTTCTCCCTTTTATTCATTCTTATGCATGTGATTTACTATATACATTGAGGGCAATGCCTAGTTTAAGTTTGGGGGTGGGAGTACTTTGTACTTCATTTTTTAGAAAATCCCGAGTCGTATGTGTTGAATTGTCTGATTGATCTTATGCATAAACACGATTAGGACGACCTAGGATGTGATTTAATTAACAAATTATATGATTACTATGAAATGTGAGAGCATGCCCTGAAATTGAGTAAATTTAAAAAAATTCTTGATTTATTCTTGCAATTTTCTATGCATATAGCCTTCAACCCCGTAGTTTTGAATGCTTACAATAGAGTTATTAGGTTTAAAATTTGATGTCACCTTGATAGGCGTAAGGACGGATTTGAGAGTCAAACTACATGATAGTATATAAATAACAATATCAAGTGTGTTGCTAATAGTGATTGTGCGTGCATATTGAAATTATTATAACTTGGTTGTTGCATTTGAGTTGTGCTTTAAAGAATCAAGGATAAAAAGAGCTACCTTCACTGTGATTAGTTATGCCACTCATTGAGCAACTGCTCTGGGTAAGGGTCCTGCAATGGATGTATGAAAGCTAGTGTCTTTGCGTTAAAAAAAAAATCAATGTATGGGTAAAAATGAAGTACTAAATAGAGTTGTTTGTGTCTTGACTGTGGGGAGACTTAAGGATTGGAACTTATGGCCAGTGTAGGAGGAAGTTGAATGAAGAACCTGATAAAGATGTTTTAGGCTAGTAAAGATGAAAGGAAAGAAGGCTAATCACACACACACGCAAGGATGCTTAGGAAAAGTTTTGAAATGCTCAATGAATGGTCATGTTTAAATGTTTGTTGTAATTGCCTAATTTTATTACTTAAATCTCTGAGACTCGAGTTATAATTTATGCATAAGAGAAATCTATTCATGGTTTTGTTTTGTTTTGCTCGGGACTAGCAAAAGCTTAAGTGTGTGGGTATTTGATAGCATGCAATATACTATCTTATTTCTTATATTTTATCTATTTTTTATACTTAAAACATGGGCTTTCATGACATTTTATGGTTTTAGGAAACTGAGCTTGAAAAGCAAAAATAGAGTGTTTGAGACTATTTTGCTGCAATTTGGAGCATGTGTATGCTTAATTGAAGACCCAAGAAACATATAGATGTATTTTGAGCATAAGAAATATTCTGGGAGATTCCACATCGAATCACGATTCCAACGCATCAAACCAAAGATCATTCGGACACCCAAGCGAAAAAAATATGACAAAAATGGTTGCAGTGGGTTGTCTGGCAACAAGCGCAGCGTTGCGACGGTGGCCCTAGCGTCGCAACGCTGTGTCGATTTCCTATATATACATCCTTATGAGCCCATTCGAAAGGGAACCAATTTGGAGACCTAAAATACCATAATTTCGATTTCTTCTCTTATTTTGAGGTTGAGAGGACTATTTTGGAGGTGAGGAACGTGAGTTCAAGCTATAGATCGTGGCGAGGTTCGGGAACGAAGATTGGCACGTGCCATTAGAGTTTTTCTTTCTCTTTCTTAATTGCAATTATTTTTATGGATTTTAGTGATAAGTTTAGTAGTTTTATTATTCAAATCATGTGGAACTAAACTTAGTTTAGGGATTGATTTAGCCGTTGAACTTTTTACCTTATTTTGATTTTTTGAATTGAATTTACAATATCTTTGTGTACATTTGATATTCTTAATGCTTGTATGCTTCTGGCCAAAGCTTACATGGTCCCTTGGCTTTAATTGTTGCTTGAAAAAGAACCAATTAAGCTAGAATAATCAAATTGCACATCTTTTTGTAAATCCTTGCATGAGAATGAAGGGTTCTCTTAGAAGCATCATAGGAAGTAATTTATATCCATGTTATTTTATTAAAGTTTTGACAGACGTGTTAGGCTTATAAAATTGCATGAGTTCCAATTGAGCTTAAGAGAGTCTTTTGGTCTTTTAAACTTTTTGCTCAAAGTGTTGTATGTTTAATCTTCAATCAATTGACTGAGACATTAATTTAGTTGGTGAAATCAATTCTCTAAATTCTTCTATATTGTGTCTCCCATTATCTTTTATTTTTTAGTTTAATTCTTAGATTTAGACTATTTTCAATTGATTTGGTTCTCTAGATAAAGTTAATTAAGAGTAATTACGGTAATTAAATGAATTAAGAAACCCAATCCCTGAGATCGACCCTGGCCACTTTTACTACAAATTTAAGAGGTTTAGGTAAATAAATTATTATTTGATAGGATTTCGACAAGCCTCTTTTATCAAATATGGACGACTCATCCCTGTCAAAAAACACAGAAATGTCCGAGGAAACACTCATCGATGAAACACCCAAAACACCCACGACAATCTCTACTCAAAACTATCCCAAAGTTCATGTCCAACCTGATAAAGATGCTTACCCAGTAAGATCCGAAAATTGTTTGGTTGGAAATCTAGCCTTCGGAAACCTAATGAATCATGTTACCTCCATCAAGCTTGACAGACAAAATTTCCTACTATGGCAGAGTATTGTTATACCAGTACTAATGAGCTACAAAATTGATGGGCATCTGAATGGTAAAACCCCGTGCCTCGACCACTCAATCATAATACCACCATCAAAAGAAGAACCAAATGGCCTGAAGCTCCTTAATCCCGAGTATGACGCCTGAGATAGAGTCGACCAAAAACTAGTAGGATGGCTCTACAATTCGATGACACTAGAAATGGCAACCCAAGTGTGACGACCGCCATCTCAGGTACTATTAGTTATTTGGTTCAAACACTTTATTGGCCGCTGTATTTAGTTGGAATGGTGTTTTAATCAAACTCGGCGAGAGGGAGATCGTAATTTTGTTAACTTAGGTGAATTATTCCTTAGGATGAGATTAACTAGGGAATTAAGGGAAAAGGGGCAATTTCAAGGGCATTTTGGTTATTAACATTTAAAGGAGGGCTACTTTGGCAATTTAAGTTAACCTAAATTGTTGGTATATAAGCCTCCTTAAGTGAAACCACTAATATTTTTTCCCAAACCCTAACCCTAATGCCATCCTCTTCATTTTATCATAACCCTAACCCTAATATAATTCCATCTTCTTCTTCTCCTTCTTCTTCTTCTTTTGTTTTGCCCTAGCCGACTGCCCCTCTCCTCTTTGTCACACTAACCCTACCGCCGGCAGCCTCTTACTATAGGTACCCTCGCCGGCGAACGCAAGGAAAGAGGTGCTTCACCGCCCGCCTGCAACCCACGCACGGACGGAAGTTACCCAAATCGCCGACCAAGCCCGCTGTCGTCGAAGTCGTTCCTCACCGGCATCGCAGCAGCCTACACCGAAGCACCGGTTGCCGGTTCGCGCGAAGACCTCACGCCAGATCGACGTGCGTGAGCTGCTCGCACCACGACCGCTGGTCTTGAGCCACCGCCGCTGCTCGTGAGATCGAGGAGTTCAGCCGTCCGCAAACTCCCGTGCGCAGCCAGAGTCGCCAGCCAACCTCGGACGGAAGTCGATCGGTAGCTCACGGCTTCTCAAGCCACTAGCCGCACACGGCCGCTTCGCACGCCGCCATCCCCGCCGTCCCACGAAGTTTCGCTCGGCCGTCGTGTGACGGCTTGCCACCCGCCGCGAAGTCGCCCCACGCCACCGCTCGAGGATCATTCCAGCCGCCAAGCCGAACCCTCAGCCGCTGCTGCTGTTGTGGAGAGCCGTCGCCGGTCATTCGTGATCCAACCGCCACCGTCCAGCCCCGTTCCGATCAGCAGCACTTTCAATCTTCGAAATATTAACTAGGTGAGCGAGCTGGTTTAATTTTCGAACTCGTTGGAGATTTACTTGTGACCTATCGATTAGATTAAGCGTTCGATTGAGAATTTAAGCTACGGGTTCGAACACGTTTTTGTAGGAACCGAACTTGGAACGGAATTGGAGGTCGATTGCCAAGCAAACTAAGGAATAGTGAGTTCTCGCGTTGAAACCGAGGTAAGCGGGACACGACATTTTAATGCAGTATTTAGGGTATCGCATGATTAGGGTCTAGTGAATATTTGGAGTTTGATTTTGGAAATTATGTGTGAATCAGGTTTCACTAAAGGGTGGATAGACAGGGAGTTCGATTAGGTTTTGGAGTAAAATCGAAGCTCGAGGTAAGGGACCTTGTGCCGAACTTTTAATGGGAGAAAATGAAAATGATTTTTATGATTTTATGCGAAATAGTTTATATTTTCTCATATGAAAATACACAGATATTATTGTGAGAATACGTGATATTTTATGTGCAAGTACTTCGATGTATCATATGAAAATGAACCATTATTTTATGTGAAAGTATTCTCGAATGTTATGTATAAGGATTCCATTATTTCATGTGAGAATAGGACAGTAAATTATATG
Organism: Trichosanthes cucumerina; assembly: GCA_036507285.1. NCBI lineage: Eukaryota > Viridiplantae > Streptophyta > Magnoliopsida > Cucurbitales > Cucurbitaceae > Trichosanthes > Trichosanthes cucumerina. The sequence continues at coordinate 70,636,466 of CM071840.1, read as the reverse complement.
AGAATGTTTCATGTTTCTTACAAAAGTATGATCTTCAAACTGTCCATGAGAAAGTATGACTGATATACTGATGATGATGTTTGTGATATGTACTCTATTATTATGTGACTGATGGGACCTTATGCATGTTTTGTATGTCACGAAATGAATTAGCGAATAGTGTGGACATTGGTTATCCTGAGATCGCTATGTGCATGGTCAAACATGCAATAGAGACCTATGGGTCAAAGTACAGGGGTCTGTGAGGGACTCGAAATGAAATGACTCAGGATGACCAGTCGGCCTCACAATTAAATGAACAGCCATGGATTAAAGACCTGGCAATTAAATAAACAGTCATGGATTAAAGACCTGACAATTGAATGAGTAGCCATGGATTAAAGACCTGGCAATTGAATAAGCAGTCATGGATTAAAGGCCTGACAATTAAATATGCAGCCATGGATTAAAGACCTGGCAACTCTAGAAAGTTTTAGGTCCCATCTATGTATGTTACGAATGATTTAGAGATCATGATTGTATGTGTATGCATATCCCAAACCTCGGTAGCGAGGTTACTTACTGGGTATTGTTTTGCAATACTCACCCTTTCTTTTAAAAATGTTTTTCAGGTAAAGGGAAGGACGTGCAGGGCGTGTGACGGGGGAGCGTTACTAAGACCATGGGAACCAGCATGATTTCCGCATATTCTTATTTTGAACTATTTTTGTCTCTATGTTTTTAATTGAAGTTGAACTTGTTTACAGTTTTAATAGGCCAAGTTGATTTGATGTTTTAACTGATTTGAATGTTTTGTTTTTCTTTGGGATCCCTGGAACTATTTACGTTAAATGGAAATTTCTTTTAAGTTCTTTTATTTCTCGGCCTATAAATGCATGCATGTGTAGTAATGTCCCTAGGGATTTGGTCAAAGAAAAGTAGGGGCGTTACACCAAGTCATGGGTCATGATACAACTCAACCTTTGTGGGAAGCAATCCTATATTACTACGGGGTTCAGTCTCGATCTCAAGAAGATCACAATCGACAAATGCTATAGCAAACTCGCAAGGGGAATGTGAGGATGGAAGAGTATCTCACGATGATGAAAAGATATTTTGATAATCTTCAACTAGTTGATTCTCCAATGGATATGAAAAGTTTTATTTCCTATGTGTTTGTTGGTTTGGATGAGGAATATAATGTCTTAGTGTGTGTGTTACGGTGTCAAAATTTACCTTGGGCACAAGTTCATTATCAACTTTTATCCTATGAACAAAGGCAAGATAAACTTAATGCTCTTAAAGAAAATGTGTCTTTTTGTTGGGGTGTATACCCTAAACTCGTATCGTTTGTAATAGTTATTGTTTTGATAAATAAAAGTTATTTATTCATTAAACCTTGTATCTCACATTTATAAACTTAATCCAATAAACTAAGCTACAGGGTCATACTTATAAGAACTTGAACGATGTGAAGTGGACACACATGTAGGATCACGTTCGAGTTATTGACCCGAACGGTCTACAGTATATGGATAGGATTGGGAACCTCATTTTGGCAACACTGTGGATGCGGCCAACTTTGTATTGGATACAAACGAGGTGATCCAGCTCGTTCATGTAGTTGACATGCGAGTGGGATCATCCTTTGCGATGAGATTGTACAAGATTGGGTCGTGAATTATTAGACCAACTGATGTAACACCGTTAATAGTTGAGGACTAATAAATTCATAGATGACCATTAGTGACTCGATCTTAATCCTGAGCATGTTACGGACTCCTATCTGCAGGGATCTGTCCTTTGACTAGTACGGGTGAGAGTGGCCTGTGTTGCTCGCTCAATATGCCTACCTTCTCAGGTGTAGAACCAGCGGGGGAGCTGGAAACTTGACTACGCAAGACGGAATTCACTCGTTCTCGAGTTAGAAAAACTAGAGGGGTTGTTCCCTTAAGTGTTGACTCCAAGGCTTGAACAACGGGGCCCCACCCTCTAATTGGCCCGAGAGGGACGTTGTTTATGGTAGGACCATACAACATAGTTGTTCATTAGAGGAGCAGTGAGACTTAAGGAGCAAGAGGTAGACACAGGGGTAAAACGGTAATTTGACCCAGTTGTGACTACGAACAACCTGTGAAGGCTCGACTCATGGGCATTGGTTATATCGATGGACACAACTTCTCCTACAGTGATGAGAGTGTCGTTAGTATTTATGCCATAAACTCGTGTATTTGTAATTTTTGAAAGAAATGAATAAAAGTGTTTTTTCCTTAAACCTTGTATTCTCGCAATTACAAACTTAAATCCAATAAACTAAGCTCCAGGGTAATATTTAGGAGATCTTGAACCATGTGTGGTTGACACATAGCTAGGATCAAGTTCAAGTACATGACCCGAATGCTCTATAGTACATGGATAAGATTGAGAACCTCATCCTGGTAACACTATGGATGCAACCCACTTTGTATTTGATACAAACGAGGCGATCCAACTCGTTCATGTAGTTGACATGCGGGTGGGGGCATCCTGTGTGATGAGATTGTACAAGATCGAACTGAGAATTACTAGACCACTCTAATAATGTCGTTGATAGATTAGGGCTAATAATTCAATGATGACCATTAGTGACTCAACCTGATTCCTGAGTGAGTTACGAACTCCTGTCTACGAGGGTTTATCCTTAGACATTATGGGTGAGAGTGGCCACAGCTGCCGACTCAATAAGCCTACCTTCTTAGGGATGAAACCTCGTAGGGAGCTGAGGACTTAACTTCGCAAAAAGGAATTCACTCGTTCCCGAATTAGGGTAACTAGATAGGTTGTTTCCTTAAGAACTGTATCCAAGTCTTGAACAACGGGGCCCCTCCCTCTCGCTGGCCCGAGAGGGATATTGTTTATGGTCGGACTATAAACTTGTTGTTTATTAGAGGATCAGTGGTGCTTAAGGAACAAGAAGTAGTCATAGGGGTAAAATGGTAAATTGACCCAGCTATGACTATGAACGACCTGTGAAGGGTTAACTCACGGGCGTTGGTTATATCAATGGACAAAACTTGTCCTACAGTGAGGAGAATGCAACTACGAGTCTTTAGTGGAGTGACTCGTAGTTAACGAATGTTGATTAACGAGATCAAAGAGTTTTATTAGTTAATCTCGTATCGTTGGAGCTCATGATCTATAGGTCCATTAGGTCACTCGGTTGGCTCAATATGGAAATAATGAGGGTATAAAGTTATGGAATGAATTTGAAGTGTTCAAATTCAATTTAGGGAATTATATCAATTATATATGATGTAATGGATATAGAATATAGTTTAATTTGAATATGATTCATAATAAACTATATTATTGCCTAATTATGGAACTATGGCATAGAGAAATTAATTTGAGAGATATGTAAATTGAATAGGATTCAATTTAATTTTCCCTTTATGTAAATATGATTTATATAATAAGGTATTTGATACCTTATATTATGCATTTATGCAAATTGATTTTGCATAATGCATAATTAGTGGAAATAGTGGCATAATGGGTGGAGAATTTGTCTCCACCCACATTGGCTATATAAGCATCCATTTGGATGCAAATGGGAGCACTTAAGTCATTTGGCAAGATTTTTCATTCTAGCAAATCACTTTCTCTCACAAATTCTCTCTACACAATCCCTCTTCCAAAAAGGAGTTCCCACTTCTTTCCCTCTCGTAGAGAACAACCGACAAGACTCATTGGAGGTGTTTGATCATGGAGAACATGAAGATCGTAGACGGCAAGTGGATTACGAGAAGAATTGTGTCTTCAAAGATAATCCCTATTCTAGTATGCTTTCATAGTTAGACTTAGCCTTTAGTTTTCTTTTTTTTGTCAATTTCTATTTAAACATAATCATGTTGGGATTTGTGCCCTAAACTTATGTAATTTTGATCAAATAAATAAATAGCGTTATTTATTTTGGTAAAATTATATTCTTGCTTTATAGTGGAATGACTTGTAGTTAATGAATATTGATTAATTGGATCAAAGAGTTTGATCAGTTAATCTCACATCATTAGAGCTCATGAACTGTAGGTCCATTAGGTCCCTCCGTTGGCTCAACATGGTAATATTGAGGGTATAAAGTTAGGAATGAGATTGAAGTGTTCAATTTCATATATGAGGTGTTATATCAATTATATGCGATATAATTGATATAATTGATATAATTGATATAATATATAGTTTTAATGTGAATTAGGTTCACATATTAACTATATACTAATGAGAAAATGAAGGAGGGATAGGATGGTATTTTCCATCCTATTCCCCTATAAATAGTTGCATGAGATGCAACTTTGAAAATAGGCTTTTTGACATAAAACCTAGAGTTCCATTTTTTGTTGGAAATAGTTCCAAACAAAACCTCTCTCAAACCTCCACATCTCATCCTAAAGGAACCCACCTTCCTCCCTCACCTAGAAAACAACGGAGAAGATCTAGTGGTGAATCTTCATACGTTCGGGTTCGTGTTGTTGAGATCGTGATCGTGGGAGAAGGAGCTCGAGAAGAAAGCAATCTTCAAAGGTATATTACTTGATGTCCTGTGTGTATATTACATGCTTAATCTTAGTTATTTTGTTCTTATTTTAGATCTATGTAACAAAATCATGAACACGCGATTAACAATCCCTTCCGCTGCGGGATTCGATCCCTTCAATTGGTATCAGAGCTCAATTGTGTTCTTGATTTTGTTCTGGATTTATCAAGAACAAAGGTGGGATTTACTATTTTCATGTGATGAATAAACAGTTTGCGAATTAGATGTTTTCGTTTTTGGCACCATAGATTTGCATATTTTATGTTGAATTGTTCAATGTAAAGGGCCTATTGTTTTGAGAAATTTTATTATGTAAATCGAGTTTGTAAGTCCGTGTCGATTGAGGCAAAGTGGTGGCTGAAAAAAAACAGATAAAAAGCGAGCAATAACAGCAAAAGGTGTTTGTTGTACTTTGTGCAGCGTTTTAACGTTGTTCTTTAGCGTTGCAACGCCAATTGGGTGGTTTTCAGGCAGAAGACAGGTGCAGCGTTGCAGCGTCACAACGCTTGGACGATGAGGCCTTGGCATTGCAACGCTTGCACGGGTGTCACAACGCTGAAGTCGAAGGCATTTCACAGCACGCTCCAACGGGTAGAAACGGACAAAATGCAGCGTTGCAATGCCAAAGGCGTTCCAGGAGATGCAACGGGCAGAAAACGTTTTTATTTATATATATATTAAATATAAAAACGTTTATATTTAATTATATTTAATTTTCTTAATTTTAATTAATATAATTAGATTATATTAATTAAAATTAATTTTAGAGTGCCAAAAATGGTCTAATTTTTCTATTTAATTTATGTAATTATTGTATAATTATTGACATGCATAATTTATGCTATTAATTTAGATATCCACCTTAGGTTAAACATTTACATGCATCATTGATAATATAAAGTGTTATATTATTTAGTTTGCATGTATAATTAAATAAGGAGTTATATTAATTTATGAACAATATTGACATGCATATTTTTCATGAGATGAATATGTTATGTATGTTTTATTATTTATGTGATGAATGATCAAGCACAGTAACATAGAATTACATGTCACCTAAGGTTAAATTCATTAGTTTTAAAATGTTTAGAACATGAAATTAAAAAGACCTTATGTGACGACCATCACCACAGGTACTATTATTTATTTTATTTAATACTCTAGTAAACGCCGTGTTTAACCTGGATTAGTGATTTTAATCAAGCTCGCGGCGAGAGGAGGCGAAATTTTGTTTAGCTTATGTGAATTACTCCTTTTCAGATGAAATTAACTATGAAATTAAAGAAAAAGGCAATTTCAAGGGCGTTTTGGTAATTATTGCTTAAATAAGGGTTGCATGAGACTTGACCTAAAACCCTAAACATTAAGCCTCCTTAGTATTTAACCATAAGGAAACCCTAGGCCACCATCATCTCCTTCATCTCATTGTAAACCTAGAGTGCAAACCCCAACCTAGCCCCCCTCTCTTCTCGTTTTAACCTAGTTGCGGATACCGTCATCATTGTGCGACTCACCGCCGACCGAAATCACGAACGGACGAACCTCCCGGCTCTCACGCCCGGCGAGCTCGCGAACGGAAGTACCGTCGTACCGCTTCGGACCAATGAGCATCGACGGAAGGCCGACGCCGCCGCTTCTCCCGATCCGCGAACGCCCTAGCACGGTGTTGCCGCGCGGCGAGCCCTACAAAGACGTGTCTTCGCCGAGGTACCGACGGTCGACTCACATCCCTACCGCCGATCGAGCTCTTGTCCACGAAGAGGAGCCGCGTCGACCGATCAACGGCGCCGAAGAAGACTCGGTCGCGATCGCTTCCTCGCGCCGCAGTTTCACGAGTTCACCGTCGACGAGGGTTCGGTTGATCGCCAAAGTAACCTCCACCCCGACGGCGTGAGGAACTATCGAGCGCGCAGACCCTCTCTCCGTTGAATTCCGGCGAAGACCGAGGGTCCTTACGCGTCGCCGCCGCCACCGCACGAGCCTCGAGCAACCTGCCGCCGTGGACGTCTAGCCTCACCTCCGATCACCGAGCCGCCAAAGAAGACTTACAAAGCTAAGACCTACATTTCGGTGAGCGATCTTGCTAAGTATGTTCGAGTTCGATTGAGAATTGTTTGTGTCTTGTCCGATTATTTAAGCGTTTTGGTTGAGAACTTAGGTTACGGGTTCGAATACTTTTGTAGGAAACAATATTGGAGCGAGACTGGAGGTTGATCGTCAAAACGGACTAAGGGTTAAACTTGGAGCGGAATTTGGAGGTCGAACATCAAAACCAGCTAAGGAATATTGAGTCCTTGCGTTGAACTCGAGGTAAGCGGAGCACGATATCTTAATACAGTAAATTAAGTATCGCATGATTAGGGTTTTAGTGAATGCTTGGAGTTTGAATTCGGAAATTATGGCGTGAATCAGGTTTCACTAAAAGGAGAATAGGCAGGGAGTTCGATTAGGTCTTGGAGCAAAAAAAATCGAAGCTCGAGGTAAGGGACCTTGTGCCGAATTTTTAATGGGATTAAATGAAAACGATTTTTATGATTTCATGCGAAAATAGTTTATAATTTTCTATACGAAAATATACAGATATTCACGTGAGAATACGTAATATTTTATGTGCAAATACTTCGATGCTTCAAGTGGAAATAACCCATTATTTTATGTGAAATTATTCCCGTATGCTATGTAAACGTATTTCATTATTGCATGTGAGAATAGGACAGTAGTTTGCATGAGAATGGTACATGTTTTCTTACAAAAGTATGATCTTCAAACTGTCCATGAGAAAGTATGATTGATATATTGATGATGATGTTTGTGACATGTACTCTATTATTATGTGACTGATGGGACCTCATGCATGTTTTGCATGCCACGAAATGAATTAGTGAATAGTGTGGACATTGGTTATCCTGAGATTACTATGTGCATGGTCAAACATGCAATAGAGACCTATGGGTCAAAGTACAGGGGTCTGTGAGGGACTCAAAACGAAATGACTCAGGATGACCAGTCGGCCCCACAATTAAATAAGCAGTCATGGATTAAAGACCTGACAATTAAATGAGCAGTCATGGATTAAAGACCTGACAACTAAATAAGCAGTCATGGATTAAAGACCTGACAACTAAATAAGCAGTCATGGATTAAAGACCTGACAATACTAGAAAGTTTAGGTCCCATATATGTATGTTACGAATGAGTTTAAAGATCATGATTGTATGTGTATGCATATCCCAAACCTCGGTAGCGAGGTTACTTACTGGGTATTGTTTTGCAATACTCACCCTTTCTTTTAAAAATGTTTTTCAGGTAAAGGAAAGGACGTGCAGGGCGAGTGACGGGGGAGCGTTACAAAAACCATGGGGACCGACATGTTTTCCGCACATTTCTGTTTTAAACTGATGTTATCTCTATGCTTTTATTTGGAGTTAAACTTATTTACGTTTTAATAGGCCATGCTAAAACGATGCTTTTATCTGATTTTAATGTTTTGTTTTTGGGATCCCTGAAATTATTTATGTTGAATGGAAATTTCTTTTAAGTTCTTTTATCTCTCGGCCTATAAATGCATGCATGTGTAGTAATGTCCCTAGGAAGTGGTCATAGAAAAGTAGGGGCGTTACAGTTGGTATCAGAGCCCTAGGTTTAAGGGTTCTGTAGACTTGCTTACAGAGTAAGCACAGAGTAGTTCCCATGGTTTAACAACGCTTTCCGATCACCGCTGTGCACGCGATATTTTATTAAGAAAGTAAATGATTATAATATGATACTTTTTTTATGCATATACAAACCTTAAAAGCCCCCAGGGTGATCCTATCTTATGATTTGAAAGTAAAGAAAACTGAGTTAGAAACTCTCTATATTGTAGTTTTGACAAAATGCCACCTAGAGGCCGAGGAGAGGTAGGGACGTGGTAGGGGCCCGAGGCGAGGAAAACGTTGACGCCCAACCGGAATTACCCTAGATCGGGAAGAGGTTACTCCACCCGCTCGAGACCTCCCCCGTGACCACCGACCGTCGGGAGAATGTACTGCAGCTGCCCCCGTGTGGCGCGACCAAGGAAACGCCAATGTTATGACTATGATGGTGGAGGCTATGCAGAGTCCGGTGCGAGCTACATGTAGCCACCCACCGCCCAAGCAAATCGTCGGCGAAACGATGCAACTCGAGTCTCGTTACAGGGACTTCGTGAAGTATGATCCTAGATCTTTCAATGGGTCTTCCAGTGACCCCACCGTGGCGGAGTTGTGGCCGTCCTCCATTGAGACCATCTTGGATCGATGAATCGCCCGAGGACCGAGAGGGTGTCTGTGCTACCTTTATCTTTGAGGATGACGCGTATTTATGGTGGGAGTCCGCCAGGGAACCATTGTCGCCAATGAGAAAAACGATTACCGAATCTGCTCAAAGAAGCATTCTCGCGGAAATTCTATCCTGCTGCTGCACTCGTTCAGAGAAGCGGCGTAATTTCTTACTGGTGCGCGCGACCGAGGGCGGTGGAAGTGTATGAGAGGGAATTTACCCGTTTGTCCCGCTTTGCCCCCGAGCTGGTAGATACAGAGGCAAAGAAGACTGAGCGCTTCATTATGGGACTGGATGAGAACGTTCGAGGCTTTATTCAAGCATTAGCACCTCCTGATTACGCCTCCGCAGTGAGAGTGGCGGAATTGATTTGGGTGCAGACCTGCAGTACCACAAAGGTAGTAGTAGTTAACCCGGCACTTACCATAGCAAATCATAAGAGGAAGTGGGACCAGCCCAATTCCAGCTCACAGCGCCCCCAGCGTACACCGCATAGACAAGGGCATTTTCGTACAGGTTCCGGTCAGAAACCACAAGTCAACAGATCGGGAAATAGCAGCGGAGATAGGCCACAGTGCAAAGAATGTGGTAAGCAGCACTGGGGTAAGTGTTTGGCCCGGTCCGGAGTGTGTTTCAGGTGTGGAAAAGAAGGGCACAGAGCTAATAGCTGCCCGAGTCAAGCCAGCACTAGCCAGCCACAGGTTATAAATAGTGGGCCTGCTGTGAAGCCGGCTATACATCAGGGGAGAGCTTATGCAAGCACCAGTAGAGATATCTATGGCTCAGACTCAGTGGTTACAGGTACACTTCCATTACTTGGGCACCTTGCCTTTGTATTATTTGATTCTGGTTCTACACACTCTTTTATTTCTGCATCCTTTGTAAGTCAAGCTGAGTTAGAACTAGAACAGTTACAGTATGCCCTGTCTGTCTCCACTCCTGCGGGAATAAATCTGTTAGCCAATATGAAAGTCAAGGATGGTAGTGTGACCATCGCAGACCATGAGTTAGCAGTGAATCTAGTAGTCTTAGACATGTTTGATTTTGATGTAATATTGGGCATGGACTGGTTAGCGCAGAACCATGCTTGCATTGATTGTTTGTTTCAGAAGGAGGTAGTGTTCACCTCCCGACCAACACTGCTCTGAGTTCGAGAGGCACGATAGCGGGAAGTAGGCCTAAGGTAATTCACGCCTTAAGGCGAGAGTTATTGCATCGGGGAGCTTGGGGCGTCTTAGCTTGCATACTAGATGCAAGGTGCACAGAGATCTCAATGACATCGGTACCCGATGGTGAATGAATTCTGAGACGTCTTCCCGAGGACCTCCCTAATACCTCCGGTCGGGAGGTAGATTTTAACATCAGTTGGAATTGGGGGCGACCCCGATATCCAAGGCCCCGTCTGAGAATGGCACCAAAGAGTTGAAAGAACTAAAAAATACGATTACAAGACTTGCTAGACAAAGGGTTTATCGCCTGCCGCGTTTATGCAGGGAGCACTGTATTGTTCGTGAAAAAGAAAGACGGATCCATGCGCTGTGTATATAGATTACGAGGAGTTGAATAAAGTTACGATCAAGAATAAATACCCTCTCCCGAATAGATGATCTGCTTCGATCGATTGCAAGGAGCAACAAGTTCTCCAAGATTGATCCGAGATCGAGCTACCATCGATTGAGAATCGGTGAAGAGGACATCCCTAAAACAAAGATTCGATCACGTTATGGGCATTACGAGTTCACGGTGATGCCGCTTTGGTTTGACCAACGCTCCCGCCGCTTTCATGGACTTGATGAACCGCTTATTCAAAGAGTTCCTTGATACGTTCGTGATTGTGTTCATCGACGATATACCGATATACTCTCGGTGTGTGATGAAGAGCATGAAATGCACCGAGGAAAGTTTTCACTCACGCCGAGAGAGAATAAGTTGTATGCAAAATTCTCCAAGTGCGAATTCAGCTCGCATGTATCTTTCCTAGGGCATGTTGTGTCCCACAAGTGGAGTCTCTGTTGATCCAAATGAAAGTGGAGGCCGTCACACAAAGGCCCTCGTCCGACCACCGATTCTGAGTGCGTAGTTTTCTGGTCTTGCGGGGATACTATAGGCGTTTCGCGGCGAGATTTTGCCAAGATAGCCATGCCTATGACTCACCGTGTGCAGAAAGGAAACTCATTTGTTTGGGATGATGCTTGTGAGGCGAGTTTCCAGGAACTCAAGCACAGATTAGTGTCAGCCCCGATTCTTACAGTTCCCGAGGGAACAGGGAGCTTTGTGGTTTACAGTGATGCTTCTAAGAAAGGGTTGGGCTGTGTACTGATGCAGCACGGTAAAGTAATAGCTTATGCATCCCGACAATTGAAGACGCACGAGAGGAACTATCCAACTCATGACCTGGAACTAGCAGCAGTGGTATTTGCATTAAAGATCTGGAGACACTACTCAGATGGCGCAGAAAATTCGATTTTTACGGATCATAAAAATCAAAATATCTGCTCACCCGAAGGAATTGAACATGAGGCAACGCAGATGGTTGGAATTAGTGAAAGATTATGATATTGACATACAATACCATCCCGGTAAGGCTAATGTAGTGGCCGATGCCCTCAAAGCGAGAAGCTTGATGCATACTTACGCGCGAGGACAGAGACAGCAGAGATTCTGAGCGAGTTTGCTCGAGTGAAATTGCGATCTTAGTAGGAAAGACCACGGCTCGATTAGCCCGATTAACAATGCAAGCAACCGACCTTGAGACAACGTATCATTGAGGCTCGGTGGTGGACCCTCGCTTAGTAGAAAAGCGTCTCGCGCAGTAACTACGGTGAGTTGACGAGTTTGCCTGTCCTCAGATGGAGGATTACTATTTCAAGGTCGATTATGTATGCCAGGCGACAACAAACTGAAAACTGAAATATTGAGTGAAGCCCATAACTCACCATTTTCTATGCATCCCCGCGGCACCAAAATGTACCGAGATCCAAGCGATCGTTTTGGTGGTGCAACATGAAAGCGCGACGTGGCGAGTTTGTCGGCAAGTGTTTGACTTGTCGGTGAAGGCACCCTGAGCGAGGCCCGCGGGATTGCTGCAACCTTTACATGTGCCTCGGTGGAAATGGGAGGAAATCTCTATGGATTTCATAGTTGGACCGCCTAGAACTTTACGAGGTTACACAAGAATTTGGGTCATAGTGGGCCATTAACAAAGTCGGCACATTTCATACCAGGGAAACCCACCTATTCTACAGATAAGTGGGCGCAGCTTTACCTGGAAGAGATAGTCCGCTTGCATGGGATTCCAGTCAAGATTATTTCGGACAGGGATCCACGTTTCACCTCCAACTTCTGGAGAAGTTTACAGAGAGCGTTGGGTTGCGCTGAACTTCATGATGACTTTTCATCCACGCAGACGGATGGGCGAGACGGAGCGTTTAAACCAGATCTTGGAAGATATGTTGCGAGCTTGCACTTTAGATTTCCCAGGTAGTTGGGACACTCATTTGCATTTGATGGAGTTTGCTTACAATAACAGTTACCAGTCAACCATCGGAATGGCTCCATTTGAAGCTCTCTATGGAAAACGTTGCGAAACTCCCGTTTTTCGGGAGGAGGTTGGTGAACGCCGATTGTTGGGTCCAGACTAGTAATGCAGTCACTAATGAGGCGAAGGCAAAAGATTAGAGCGCGGATGCGAGCCGCCCAAAGCGCATGTAAGAGTTATGCCGACACGAGACGAAGGGACCTAGAGTTCGATGTTGGGGACCACGTATTTCTTAGGGTGGCCCCAATGAAGGGAATTCTAAGGTTTGGCCGAAAAGGGAAGTTGAGTCCACGATTCATCGGACCATTCGAAATTTTAGAGAGGATTGGCGCAGTGGCCTACAGATTAGCACTACCGCCTTCCCTGTCAGCGGTTCATAACGTGTTCCATGTCTCCATGTTGAGAAAGTATGTCCCAGACCCGACTCATGTCGTAGACTTCGAACCATTGCAGTTAGCAGAAGATTTGAGTTATGGCGAACGACCGGTACAGATCATTGCAAGAGACCGAAAGACCCTCCGTGAATGCTTGTGAGATCGGCTTAGTTAAAGTGTTGTGGCGTAACCACCGCACGCGAAGAAGCGACACAGGGCGAGAGAAGAGGAAGTGCGCGCAAAATACCCTGAACTATTCCAAGAATAGGAACTTTCGAGGACGAAAGTTCTTAAGGAGGGAAGATTGTGACGACCATCACCACAGGTACTATTATTTATTTTATTTAATACTCTAGTAAACGCCGTGTTTAACTGGATTAGTGATTTTAATCAAGCTCGGCGAGAGGGAGGCCAAATTTTGTTTAGCTTATGTGAATTACTCCTTTTCGGATGAAATTAACTATGAAATTAAAGGAAAAGGCAATTTCAAGTATGCTTTGGTAATTATTGCTTAAATAAGGGTTGCATGAGACTTGACCTAAAACCCTAAACATTAAGCCTCCTTAGTATTTAACCATAAGGAAACCCTAGGCCACCATCATCTCCTTCATCTCATTGTAAACCTAGAGTGCAAACCCCAACCCAGCCCTCTCTTCTCGTTTTAACCTAGTTGCGACATCACCATCATTGTGGCGACTCACTGCCACGAAATCACGAACGGACGAACCTCCCGGCTCTCTCGCGCCCGGCGAGCTCGCGAACGGAAGTATCGTCGCGTCACGTGCTTCGGACCAGCGAGCATCGACGAGAAGGACGAGCCGTTTCTCCCCGATCCGCGAACGCCCTAGCGCGGTGTTGCCGCCGGCGAGCCTCCACACAACCTGAAGTCTTCGCCGAGGTACCGACGGTCGACTCACATCCCTACCGCCGATCGAGCTCTTGTCCACGAAGAAGAGCGCGTCGTCGACCGATCAACGGCCGCCAAGAAGACTCGGTCGCGATCGTTTCCTCGCGGCCGAGTTTCACGGAGTTCACCGTCGACGAGGGTTCGGTTGATCGCCAAAGTAACCTCCACCACCACGCGTGAGGAACTATCGAGCGGCAGACCCTCTCCGTTGAATTCCGCAAAGACCGAGGGTCCCACGCGTCCCGCCGCGCCACCGCGCGAGCCTCGAGCAATACCGCCGCCGGGACGTCCTAGCCTCACCTCCGATCACCGAGCGCCGGCGAAGACCTTTCAGGCGGCTAAGACCTACATTTCGGTGGCGATCTTGCTAAATGTCGAGTTCGATTGAGAATTGTTTGTGTACCGCGATTATTTAAGCGTTTTGGTTGAGAACTTAGGTTACGGGTTCGAATACTTTTTGTAGGAAACAATATTGGAGCGGACTGGAGGTTGATCGTCAAAACGGACTAAGGGTTAAACTTGGAGCGGAATTTGGAGGTCGAACATCAAAACCAATAAGGAATATTGAGTCCTTGCGTTGAACTCGAGAGTAGTAAGCGGAGCACGATATCTTAATCTGATGAAATTAAGTATCGCATGATTAGGGTTTTAGTGAATGCTTGGAGTTTGAATTCGGAAATTATGGCGTGAATCGGGTTTCACTAAAAGGAGAATAGGCAGGAGTTCGATTAGGTCTTGGAGCAAAAAAATCGAAGCTCGAGGTAAGGGACCTTGTGCCGAATTTTTAATGGGATTAAATGAAAACGATTTTTATGATTTCATGCGAAAATAGTTTATAATTTTCTATCACGAAAATATCTGAGATATTCACGTGAGAATACGTAATATTTTATGTGCAAATACTTCGATGCTTCAAGTGAAATAACCCATTATTTTATGTGAAATTATTCCGTATGCTATGTAAACGTATTTCATTATTGCATGTGAGAATAGGATGATGTTTGCATGAGAATGGTACATGTTTTCTTACAAAAGTATGATCTTCAAACCGCCCATGAGAAAGTATGATTGATATATTGATGATGATGTTTGTGACATGTACTCTATTATTATGTGATGATGGGACCTCATGCATGTTTTGCATGCCACGAAATGAATTAGTGAATAGTGTGGACCATTGGTTATCCCGAGATTACTATGTGCATGGTCAAACATGCAATAGAGACCTATGGGTCAAAGTCACGAAGTGCTCATGAGGACTCAAAACGAAATGACTCGGGATGACCAGTCGGCCCCACAATTAAATAAGCAGTCATGGATTAAAGACCTGACAATTAAATGAGCAGTCATGGATTAAAGACCTGACAACTAAATAAGCAGTCATGGATTAAAGACCTGACAACTAAATAAGCAGTCATGGATTAAAGACCTGACAATACTAGAAAGTTTAGGTCCCATATATGTATGTTACGAATGAGTTTAAAGATCATGATTGTATGTGTATGCATATCCCAAACCTCATGAGCGAGGTTACTTACTGGGTATTGTTTTGCAATACTCACCCTTTCTTTTAAAAATGTTTTTCAGGTAAAGGAAAGGACGTGCAGGGCGAGTGACGGGGGAGCGTTACAAAAACCATGGGGACCGACATGTTTTCCGCACATTTCTGTTTTAAACTGATGTTATCTCTATGCTTTTATTTGGAGTTAAACTTATTTACGTTTTAATAGGCCATGCTAAAACGATGCTTTTATCTGATTTTAATGTTTTGTTTTTGGGATCCCTGAAATTATTTATGTTGAATGGAAATTTCTTTTAAGTTCTTTTATCTCTCGGCCTATAAATGCATGCATGTGTAGTAATGTCCCTAGGAAGTGGTCATAGAAAAGTAGGGGCGTTACACCTTAGGTTATCTAGTTCTAATTAGATTAGAATTAGGAACCGTGTAATTTATGAAAAATGATTAAAAGAGGAAGTTTATCTAAGGAAGGTTCTGTCTAGGCTACGGTATTTAAGCTGA
Organism: Trichosanthes cucumerina; assembly: GCA_036507285.1. Classification (NCBI taxonomy): domain Eukaryota; kingdom Viridiplantae; phylum Streptophyta; class Magnoliopsida; order Cucurbitales; family Cucurbitaceae; genus Trichosanthes; species Trichosanthes cucumerina. The sequence goes on along the minus strand of CM071840.1, from coordinate 70,620,773 downwards.
CGGAAACAGAACACCCCTACCTGGGAACTGACCTGGGAGTGAATTTTGATCAGAGGGTTTATAAATTATAGTAGCGTCAGCGGGTTTATAAATTATAGTAGCGTCAACGGGTTTATAAATTATAGTAGAGTCAGCGGGTTTATAAATTATAGTAGCGTCAGCGGGTTTATTAAAAGGTGAATAAACTAGAAATCCTAGGTTTAATATAAAGAGTTATATTAGCAAACTTAGGATAAAATCAATATAAGAGTTATATTGATAAGTTTAGGTAAAACCATTATCGAGTTTAGCCTAAGTCATTTTCCTATAAAGTTAAAGTATCCAGTGGGAGGAAAAGTGTATATGATACATATTTTTCCACCTACGTTTCTCCGAGAAGTTCACACCGTGGCGCAAACGGGAGCGTCCCCCTTCGGATGGTGTTTGTATGAGTCAATATCAAGGTGAATGGAGAGGGTACTTATAGTGAGTGGGAGCAGGTTTAGTGAAAACAAAACCTATGGTCTCTTTTGTAGGTTCGCACCGTAAGTTCACTGTGGTCAGCCTGCTTGTTTAGCTTGGACCAGACAATCATTTCGGAGGGCTTGATCATAGGGGATCGAACACAGTGGACACCCGAAAGGGATAAAGATTTTCTTAGTCTGTTTTTCAACCTAGTCCTCCCTTCGGCGGATTTTGTTGGATGGGAACTCTGGGGTCCAAAGACAGAGGGTTACACTCACAAGGTACATAAGAAGTATATGTATCCTGACCAAATAATGGTAACTAAAGCTTATAGGAATAAGAGTTATTCTGACATTAGATTTTGGTAAAGAATGTCTTGATCCAGAGGATGGGTGTTCTTTATTACCCTTCGGTGTCATACATTCTAAAACTTTGGAGTATCATTGTAAATTATTAATGACTTAGGAATCATTAAATAATTAGCTAAAACGTGATTGGATTAGACAGTTTTTTTAGCGAGAAACCTATACAAGTTTTATTTGTAAATTTCAGAAAAATGTCTAGCTCAATTATTTCCTTATTGGGTGCGGAAAAATTAACATGAGAGAACATGATGACTTGGAAAAATAAACTTAACACTATTTTGGTAGTGGATGATCTAAAGTTTGTGCTAACTGAGGAGTGTCCTCAGGTGCCAGGCTCGAATGCTACACGAAATGTTCGTGATGCATATGATCGATGGATCAAGGCTAATGATAAGGCCAATGTCTATATGCTGGCAAGTATGTCTGACATATTAGCCAGGAAGCACGAGGGCATGATGACCGCTAAGGAAATCATGGATTCAGTGCAGGGTATGTTTGGACAACAGTCTACACAAGCCCGACACAATGCCCTCAAGTATATATTCAACTCAATGATGCTAGAGGGTTCATCTGTTCGGGATCATGTCCTGGATATGATGGTACACTTTAACATCGCAGAGTCGAATGGTGCTTCTATCGATGAATCGAGCCAAGTTAGCTTCATTCTGGAAACTATTCCAGATAGTTTCTTACAGTTTAGAAGTAATGCTATTATGAACAGGCTTACTTTTAATCTTACCTCCATTCTGAATGAACTCCAAACCTTTCAATCTTTGATGAAAATTCAGGGATCGAAAGGTGAGGTAAATGTTGCCAGTAGGAGTTATCACACAGGTTCGACCTCTAGATCAAAAACAGTGGCTTCATCTTCTTCTAACCTGAAAGGGAAGAAGAAGAACATGAAAAAGGTTGGTAAAGAGAAACGAGCTGACAAAGTTGCCGCCTAGAAGGGCAAGAAGGTCAAAGAAGTTGCAGACAAAGGAAAATGTTTCCACTGCAATGAAGACGGGCATTGGAAACGGAACTGTCTGAAGTACATTGCAGAAAAGAAGAAGGAAGGTAAATATGATTTACTTTGCTTAGAAGCTTGTTTAGTGGATAATGATAAAACTACTTGGATACTTGATTCATGAGCCACTAATCATGTTTGCTCTTCTTTTCAGGGAATTGATTCCTGGCAGCAGCTACAGAAATGAGAGATAACACTCCGGGTTGGAAATGGAGAAGTCGTCTCAGTTGTAGCAATTGGCACAATAAAGCTTATTTTCGGCAAGAAATATATGTTGTTAGACAATATATTAGTGATACCAGGGTTTACTAGAAACCTTATTTCAATTTCCTGCCTTATAAAACAATGTATTTCAATATCTTTTTCTTCTAATAAAGTGTTTATTTTTAAGAATGGTATTGAAATATGTAACGCTTTATTAGAAAATGAGTTGTATGTTTTAAGACCTAATTCAGTCAAAATGGTTTTGAACACTGAATTATTTAAAACTACAAACACACAACCTAAGAAACGTAAAATTTTTCCTAAAGAAAATGCTCATCTTTGGCATCCTAGATTGAGTCACATAAACCTCAATAGGATTGAGAGATTGGTAAAGAATGGACTTCTAAATGAGTTAGAAGAAAATACTTTTACCTGTATGTGAGTCCTACCTAGAAGGCAAAATGACTAAAAGACCTTTTAGTGGAAAAGGTTATAGAGCCAAAGAACCTCTTGAGCTTATACATTCAGACCTTTGTGGTTCGATGAATGTTAAAGCCAGATGAGGTTATGAATATTTCATCTCTTTCATAGATGATTATTCCAAATTTGGGTATATTTACCTAATGCATCATAAGTCTGAAGCACTTGAAAAGTTCAAGGAATTCAAGACTGAAGTTGAAAATCAATTAGGTAAAACAATTAAAACACTTCGATCAGATCGAGGTGGAGAGTACATGGATTTAAAATTCTAGAACTATATGATAGAACATGGAATTACATCCCAACTCTCAGCACTCGGTACGCCCCAGCAAAATGGTGTATTGGAAAGGAGAAATAGAACCTTGTTGGACATGGTTCGATCAATGATGAGTTATGCTCATCTCCCTAATTCCTTTTGGGGTCACGCAGTAGAGATTGCGGGATACATTTGAACAATGTGTCATCAAATAGTGTTTCTGAAACACCTTTTGAACTCTGGAAAGGACGTAAAGGTAGTTTATGTCATTTCAAAATTTGGGGTTGTCCAGCACATGTGCTTGTGACAAATCCAAAGAAGTTGGATTCACGTTCAAAATTGTGCCTATTCGTAGGCTACCCAAAAGAAACAAGAGGTGAATTATTCTATTATCCTAAGGAAGATAAGATACTTGTGTCGACAAATGCCATTTTCTTAGAGGAGGACCACATCAGGGACCACAAACCAATGAGTAAAGTTGTGTTAAGTGAGTTAGACAGAACAATAGCAAAGGTTGCTAATAAAGCTACTACGTCAACAAAAGTTGTTGATACTAACATGTCTAGTCATGAGAGTCCATCTCAAGAGTTGAGTATGCCTTGACGTAGTGGGAGGGTTATAACACAACCTGACCGTTACATGAGTTTATCTGAAACCCAAGTTGTTATACCAGATGACGACTATGAGGATCCATCGACTTATAATCAAGCGATGGTTGACAAAGACAAAGACAAATGGGTCATAGTCATGGACCAAGAAATGGAGTCTATGTACTTCAATTCTGTTTGGGATCTTGTAAATAAACCTGATGGGGTAAAACCTATAACAGCCTCACGCTCCTCTCCCAGCTCACATGCATTCAACTCCTCACCTGTAATCTGACCAAAGACCTGGATATGATGCTCCAACAATTCTTGCTCGACTGATTCGTCAATTATTTCCTCCAACCTATTAAGAACAAAGCAATTTTCCACATCTGTGGGATGTTTCATTTTATCATAAATACTGAACTCAATATTTTGATCATTCTTTTTCAAGGTGATTGTTCCCTCATAAACATCAACAATTGTCCTTCAAGTTTTAAGAAAAGGTCTTCCTAGAATTATAGGTACCTCACTATCCGACTCATAATCCAAAATAATAAAATCAGCAGGGAATATGAACTTACCCACTTGAACCAAAATATCCTCAATCTTACATTTAGGATGAGTAATGGGTCTATCAGCAAGCTGCAATGTGACTGTAGTGGGCCTAGCTTCGCCTATGCCAAATTTCTTGTAAATAGACAATGACATGAGGTTTATGCTTGCGCCTAAGTCACAAAGGGCTCTTCCCAGCTGTTGTCCTCCTATGGACACTGGTATAGTGAAGGCACTTGGGTCTTTCTCCTTGCTAGGAATCATTTTTCTTAACATGGCACTACACTCTTCATTCAAAGATACCACCTTGAACTCCTTAAATCTCTCCCTTTCAGATAGAACATCCTTAAGGAACTTCATATAATTGGGCATTTGTCTTAGGGTATCCACTAAGGGTATGTTGATATGAATTTCCTTGAGAATGTCCATAAATTTCTCAAAAAGAACTTCATCTTTTTTCTTTTTCTTCAACCTGTGAAGGAAAGGTGGAAGAGGAGGTCTAAATTCAGGAATAGCGGTAGGAATACACTTAGATGGTTTTGAAGGTTGTGCTCTAGGTATCTTTTCAATCTCCTCATTTCCTACTTCCCTAGGTTCCATCTGCTCTTCCTTTCTCTCTTCCTCAACTTGCATTGCAAAGTCCTTCTCTTTTTGTTTCTTCTTACTGAATTCTTTAGGCTTAGCTAAAGGTTTTCCACTTCTTAGCACTATGGCTTGCACTTGCTCTTTCCCTTCCCTTTTTGAGATTTCAGTATCCGAAGGAAGCTTACCTTGAGGCCTTGATCGTATCTCATTAGCAAGTTGACTCAATTGCACTTCAAAGTTTCTCATTGAAGCTTGTTGACTTTGAATAACAGCATCATTTTTAGCCATATATTCCTTCAAGAAACTTTCAAGAGAAGTACCTGGAACATGTTGTGGGGTTGCTACCGTTCTCTGATGTTGGAGCATCGGTTGCTGATTCCCATAGGCCTGCTGATTCTGATGCCCAAAACCTGGTGGGTAATTCACCTTTTGTTTCACTTAAGGAGCTTGAGAATTGCTTCCTTGACCTCCCCAAGAAAAGTTAGGGTGATTTCTCCAACCTAGGTTATAGGTATTAGAGTAAGGATTGTTCTTTTGATTAACTTGGTTCCCAACATAGTAAACTGAGGTTGGATTACTAGGACAAAATTCAAACGTGTGCCCTTCACCACAATAAACACATGACTCAGTACTTACCACTTGGTTCACCATAGCTGCATTCTGAGCATTAGGGGAAATTTGGGTTGCATTTCCAACAGTTAGATTCTTCAACATGTTAGCCGTGGACGCCATTTGGGCATTTATAGCAGTTAAGACATCCAACTCTAACATTCCTTTGTTCTTTTTGCCTTGGGAGCTCCTTGAATCAGCCCACTGACAGTTGTTTGAGGATGTTCTTTCCAATATCTCAAAAGGTTCATTATAGGTCTTTGACAAAAGAGCCTCATTTGCAGAAGCATCTACAACTTGTTTAGTGGTTGTATTCAACCCATTGTAAAATATCTCCATTTGAATACAATGAGGGAGTCCATGATGAGGGCATTTCCTAAGCAAGTCCTTAAGTCTCTCCCATACCTCACTTAAGGATTCATCATCAAATTGTTGAAAAGACACGATCTCATTTCTAAACTTAGCATTTCTAGTAGGTGGAAAATACTTAATGAGGAATTTTTCAGCAAGTGTATTCCAAGAATCAACTGCCCTAGGAGGAAGTGTATTCAATCATGTTTTGGTTGCATCTCTAAGGGAGTAAAGAAACAAACTCAAGCTTAGAGCATCCTTAGGCACTCCTGGCAGTATAAAAAAATCACTAACCCCCTAGGAAGGACTTCAAATGCAGGTGAGGATCTTCAGATGATAGTCCATGAAACTGTCCTATGGTTTGGAACATTTGAAACATGACAGGTTTAAGCTCAAACGTTGGGGCTTGGATTTCCGACCTATTCATCCCAGGATTTAACTCTTCAACCAAGGGATTGGTATAAGTTTTAATAGCTCTCTCCCTGTCATATGCTAAAACAATAACATTGCAGGGACCATAGCTTCGGGTTCAACTAAAGGTGGTCTACAGGCTCCTTGACCTTGTGGCTGGTTTCCAGGATTATTTTGAGAATTGTTAGGATCTACAGGACCCCAACGAAAATCTTTCATTTTTTCCTTTTGAATCCTCCTTCTTCTATGAAATGCTCTCTCAGGTTCAGGATCTAAGAAAAATTATAAACCTGAGAAATCATTCATGCACAATTACAGCACCTGAAAAACAAAAAAAAAACACCTTAGTTAGATCTTTCTCTCAGCTCAAAAATCACTAAAAACAACTCAAACAAAGTAAAAATCAAACTAATCCCCGACAACTACGCCAAAAACTTGTTTGCTTAAAAGGGGTGTATGAAATTATCAAGAAAACACTCCTAAACTGTGCAAGTATACACAATCTAAGCAGCAAGTGATAAGTAAATTTAATCGTTTCCTCAGGGATTAGTTGTAGAATTTACACAAGGTTGAGTTGATTTTAATGAGTAAAGGGGTAACCAACATAAACAAAATGAGTAATGAGTTTAGAAATCAAAAGTAACAACTAAAATGCTAAGTAATGCATAAGTGAATTGGAAAGGGTAAAGAAACAACACAACAGGCTTAACCAAAGCAGTAAAAAGGGGATTGGATCAGGGGTACTTTATGCTTCAGCAATCTTAATGCTAGAGCTCAAAACTGCACCAGAGCTCAAAACAGTTTAATCCACGGAGTCGTCCCAGATTTCCTTATGAGTTAGGTACTCAATTCCCATTAAACACCTAAATTGTAGCTTCCAACTGTTAACACTAGGTGAGTGTCTATCCCTAGACTCCTCAATCACTTGAGAGAAGTGAATCCCTTAATCAGAACTAGAGTTATGCCTTGAAATCGGTTTACTCTTCCCTTTTCCAAGTTGAAATAAACACTACTAAGATGAGATGGCCAAACAAATCTTAGTTAAGCAGTAAAATCACAAGGCACAAGAGTGAGATTGCAGCAATTACTCATTCATTAACTTTGCATCCACATAAACTCCCTAATCCTCACTCCAAGGGTGATTAGTTCATGTTGATAAGAAAAGACAACAATAAAACAGTAAACCTAATGTTAAACATGCTTAAAATGGTCTTAGTTACAATGTAAAAGAGTAAGAGTAAGAAAACAAAAGAATAAGCAGGTGGGTGAAGTTGTCAAGGCTCCCTTGGTCCACTTCCACACTTTTTCCAGAAGAGAAATGCTTCCCAAGGTTGGCTTCTCTTGAAATTCTTCCTCATTTCCCTCTCTCAATCGACTTCTCCTATTTTCTTCTTATTTCACACCCCTCCTTCCAAAAACGTCTAAAGAAAGTATTTATATCATATCCACCTCGAAATGAAGGTTGAATAGACAAGAACAATGATATGAAGGTCTCTCATTGGCTCACAGCAGCTGATATGTCATTTTTTTTGTCCAACTCAATTAATGAATTTTGTCCACATGTACATTCTGCGAACCGATAACATGAATTTTGTCCAACAATGTTGATTCTTCAGCAATTGCACAGCTACAGCAGCTCGAAGCAGACCTTCAGCACTTCATAACATCCATCTTCCAAACACTCCTGAAAACATGGCCAAAATGTTAAAATTCATCAATGAAGAGTACTAGATGGCCTAAAGGTACTTCAGACTCACCTTGTGACAATTAACATCCAAAAGTACCTAATTAAGGGGGTTAAGATAGTCAAGAAAACTCAAAATACCAAGAAATAGTCACAATAAAAGCTCAATCCTAGCTCTCATTCTAAGAGCTAACAGGCATCCTGTGTGATGCCCGAGGAAGAGGGGTACATGAATGAACCGAGTCCACATCTGAATGAGAGGGATCCTGAGGATATGGAAGCATGGTGCCCGAGGAAAAGGGGTACATGCGAGTGACCATGAGGATATGAAAGTACAATTGAGAAAGACTTAAAAGAATTGATAGCTACTACCTATATCAACAAGGTGCACCTTCCTTTTCGGTGGCTCAATCATAGGAACTCCACAGTTAAGCGTGCTTGGCTTGGAGCAATCCTAAGTTGGGTGATCTCCTGGGAATTTTCCTAGGGAGCATGTGAGTGAGGACAAAACATGCTGAAAGAACCCCGTGTTGGTTTGTGGGGATAGTGTCTTCACTCTTACAAGCAGTCATGGATGATATAGTGACGCAGCCAGGTCGCTGGAGATCATGGGCCTGGGGCGTTACATCCTGTATGAAGAGTTCATACAAGACCGGATTGCAAATTATTAGTCTGACCAAAAGATAACACCGTTAACGAGATAAGGCCGATAATTTATAGATGGTCATTAGTGACTCGACACAATCTGAGCAAGTTAAGAACTCCTACCTATGGGGTTTGTCCTTGACTAGTATGGGTGAGAGTGGCACATGGCCGACTCAATAACCCTACCTTCTCAGGGACAGAACCTCGTAGGTAGTTGGAGACTTAACTATGCAAGATAGAATTCACTCATTCCTACACTAAGGAATTAGATAGGTTGTTCCCTTAAGAACTGAGTCCAGGTCTTGAACAACGGGGCCCCGCCCTCTAAACTGGCTTAAGAGGGCATGAGTTTATGGTAGGACCATAAACTTGTTGTTCATTAGAGGATCAGTGGTGCTTAAGGAACAAAGAGGTAATCATAGGGGTAAAACGGTAATTTGACACAACTGTGATTACGAACAACCTGTGAAGGGTAGACTCATGGGTAATAATTATATCAATGGACACAATATAAACTACAGTGAGGAGAGTGCATCTACAAGTCTATAGTGGAATGACTTGTAGTTAATAAATATTGATTAACTGGATCAAAGAGTTTTATCAGTTAATCTCACATCATTGGAGCTCATGAACTGTAGGTCCATTAGGTCCCTCAGTTGGCTCAACATGATAATATTGAGGGTATAAAGTTAGGAATGAGATTGAAGTGTTCAATTTCATATATGAGGTGTTATATCAATTATATGCGATATAATTGATATAATATATAGTTTTAATGTGAATTAGATTCACATATTAACTATATACTAATGAGAAAATGAAGAAGGGATAGGTTGGTAATTTCCATCCTATTCCCCTATAAATAGTTGCATGAGATGCAACTTTGAAAATAGGTTTTTTGACATAAAACTCTAGAGTTCCATTTTGCGTTGGAAAGAGTTCCAAACAAAACCTCTGTCAAACCTCCACAACTCATCCTAAAGGAACCCACCTTCCTCCCCCATCTAGAGAACAACGGAGAAGATCTAGTGTTGAATCTTCATACGTTCGGGTTCGTGTTGTTGAGATCGTGATCGTGGGAGAAGGAGCTCGAGAAGAAAGCAATCTTCAAAGGTATATTACTTGTTGTCCTATGTGTATATTACATGCTTAATCTTAGTTATTTTGTTCTTCTTTTAGATCTATGTAACAAAATCATGAACACGCGATTAACAATCGCTTCCACTGCGGGATTCGATCCCTTCAAATCAAGAACAAAGGCTTCATCCCTTCAAGTGTAGCTACGGGGCTATAGTGGAGTGACCTCGTAGTTAATTAATGTTGATTAGTGGGATCAAAGAGTTTGGTCAGTTAATCTCAGATCATTGGAGCTCAAGATCTGTAGGTCCATTAGGTCCCTCGGTTGGCTCAATTATGGATTCAATGAGGGTATACAGTTTGGAGAATTTGAAGTGTTTAAATTCATATAAAGGGTATTTATGTCATTTATATGAGATATAATTAACATAATATATAATTTTATGTGAATGAGATTCATATTAACTATATAATAGCCTAATTATGGAATTAAGGCTTATATTGGAGAAATTGGATTGAGAGAAATAAAATTGAATGTGATTCAATTTTAAAATTCCACAATTATACAAATGAGATTTGCATAATAAGGTATGTGATACCTTATACTATATAATTATGCAAATATGATTTGCATAGTATATGGTTGTGATAAAGTGGTAAATAGGTGGAGATTTTACCTCCACCACATTCTACTATTTAAAGGTGCTTTGTGAAGCACTTGGAAAACTAATTCTCTCATTTTTTTAATTCCACCAAAAGAGAACACACAAACTCTCTCAAATCCTCTCTAACTTTCTCCAAACCCATATTCCAAAGGGAGTCCCACAAACCTCCCTCATCCATCGGAGAACAACCGAGAAGATCAAGTGGAGATGTCCAAAGATCGTGTTCGGTTCATGGATCGTTAAGGAGATCAAGAGAGATCGTTGAGATCGTGATCCCTGGAGGAGAAAAACTCGAAGAAAGGTTCTTCAAGAGGTAAGTCTTGTTGTACTTTTCCTTCTCCTTTCAGCTTAACCTAGGATAACAAATGTTGCATGTTCAATTTTAAGAAAAGCAGTAACACAACGGAAGCAATGCGATTCACATCGCTTCCACTGCGGGATTCAATCCCTTCACTATTAACCAAGCTTCTGTGAATTTTGCAAATGCTGAAAAAACCAGGGTCAATACACCTCAAAGCAGTCGAGGATCTTATAATAATACAGGAAGAGGAGGAAGATCAAGAGGAAGAGGGAGATACTCCTCTTACTCACAGAATAATCGACCTACCTGCCAGATTTGTTGCAAAATTGAGCATGTGGCTACGGTGTGTTACCATAGGTATGAAAAAGAAGATGCTCAAACTATTGCAAATGTCACCACAGTCCAAACAAATCAAGTCATGCCTATTGAATCTACCTCATCTGCTCTTATGGCCTATCCTGAGACCCTCTAGGACAATGCTTGGTACTTGGACAACGGAGCTAGCAATCATGTGACAACAAATGTGAGCAAACTCAGTCTTAAAGGTCAGTATTATGGACTACACTCTATAATGGTTAGTGATGGAAATAGGTTGCCTATTGAGCATACTGGAACTACCTACTTAAGGAATGAGAAAATGAAACTTATACTAAAAGATGTTCTTCATGTACCTCTTATGAAAAAGAATTTGATTAGCATCTCTAAGTTAACCAAGGATAATGAAGTATCCATTGAGTTTCATGACATGTTGTGTTTTGTAAAGGCAAAGAAGTCCAAGGTGGTCCATCTAATAATAGGGAAGCTTGAAAATGGTATTTACCGAGTGGAAGAAGGAAAAACCTCACCAAGTATCAAGGAGAATAAAGAAGCTAGAACAAGAACATTTGGTAGGAAACCATCCACATCAGAAGTTTTTTACTTAAAAATTTGACAAGACTTGATCAGTTTAGGTGAATGTACTTTTGTAGCATGTATATAAACATGTATGGCATGAACGTTTGGGCCACCTTTCTAGTAGAATTTTGAATCAAGTCTTGAATCAATGTAAAGCTTCTGCAAACATAAATGAAAAGTCCATTTTTTGTGAGGCATGTCAGTTTGGTAAAGTCCACAAATTGGCCTTTTCTTTATCAGAATCGAGAGCTTCAAAGTGTTTAGAACTGATTCATATGGACCTTTGGGGGCCGACACCAATTCAGTCAACTAATGGACGTAATTTTTATGTTTTTTTCTTGATGATCATAGTAGATACACTTGGATATTTTCCCTTAAACACAAAAGTGAAACCAGTAACACTTTCCAACGGTTTAAGTCACTGATTGAGAAACAATATAAGGCCAATATTAAAGTAATTAGGTGTGATGGAGAGGTGAGTTTAAACCAGTTATTCAGTTCACAAAAGACACACGGAATTGAAGTTCAAATATCTTGTCCTTACACCTCAGTTCAGAATGGGAGAGTTGAGAGGAATTAGCATAGGCATATAGTGGAAGCAGGACTTGCCCTTTTAGCTAAAGCCAAAATGCTCTACATTATTGGTGGGAAGCTTTTCATACCGCTATCTATCTCATAAAGAGACTTCCTTCACCAGTCATCGACAACCAAACTCCCTTTTACATATTGAAAGGACAACTTTCTAATTACAAGCACCTAAGAACATTCGGGACAACATGTTACCCTTACACTCGGCCTTTTCAACCACATAAGTTTGATTTTCACACTGAGAAATGCATTTTCATAGGCTACACTGACCACTACAAAGGTTATTGATGTCTTAATCTTACTGGACGTGTATTCATATCCAGACATGTATATTTTAATGAACAAGATTTCCCATATACCCAATTGTTCAAAACAAACATTCATCCTCCGAGTCCTGTTTCCACTACCACTACACCCTCATGGTTACCTCTAATGAATCTCATCCCACAAACTACCAGTCAACATCATCCTCCCTTAGTTGTTTCTACTCCCACATCAACTCTCCCTGCAACTTCGTCCCTACAACCCTGTACCTTTCTTCCAAGTGCTTCTTCGTCTTGTTCTGAGACTTGCTTATTCACCATCTCACCTGTGACTACCTCTCAAACTTCTTTACCATTCATACCTCCCCGAAGCAACGTTCACCCCATGACTACACGCCCAAAGGTTGGTATTTACAAACTAAAGCCTTTCTTTGGTGGTCTCACTCAAGTTACCTCTCCCCTCGATTGGATTGTGATCGAACCTACTCTTTTTCAGGATGTTGTAAAGTTTAAATGTTGACAACATACCATGGACGTCGAATTTACCGCTCTTCGACATAACACCACTTGGACTTTAGTCCCATCTCTTCTGTCTCAACAAGTGGTAGGCACCAAATGGATGTACAAAATAAAACGGGTCGCTGATGGCACCATTGATCATTACAAAGCCCGCCTAGTGGCCAAGGGTTACTTGCAAACTCTTGGTGTCGATTATGGAGAAACTTACAGTCCTGCCATTAAACCTTCTTCCATTTGGGTCATTCTCACCTTGGCTCTAACTTGGCATTGGCCTATCAAGCAACTTGATGTCAACAATGCTTTTCTTCATGGTTCCCTCAAAGAGGAAGTATATGTCTCTCAACTGGCCGGTTATGAGGACCCTCTTCGACCTCATCACGTCTGCAGACTCCATGATCAATCATTACAAAGGAGTGCACGTCATCAAAGTAATAAAACTGGAGTACTTCATAATAGCGAACCCACAGGGAACAGGTTTCACAAAGTTAAATCGAAAAACAAAAAATGCTAGTGAGGATGCAAGTATGGTAACCAAGTGTTGTACAAATGTTTTGAAGGTCTTCTATGCTACTGGAAATTAAAGAAAAATCAATGAGTAAAAAGAAGAGAACTCAAGTTGTTTTGCCCTTTCGGAGAAAATGCTGCTGAAAATGCATTAGCAATTGTACCAGCAATCTTAAATCTTAAGTAAACTCGATTCTACTCCTATTCGATTTTGCTCCTAAAACCTTTATAAGACTAAGCAATTAAACCTATATGTCTATGGTTAATTGAGCTTATATAGTTTCGTGCACAACCCTCTTGGTTTCGGAGTCTCGCCCTATGTCTAGGGTAGAAGTTTCGGATCTTATGTCTAAGTCCTTTCCTCCGTTGTTTTTATGAGATCCACTTTCCCTTGGCCCTTTCAATATCAATTTCAAGCTTGATGGACAAGATCTAGTGATTGGCTAGGTTTTCCCAAATCATATTCAATAAAAACAAACTTAGAGTTAGTTGTCGACACAATTATCTTGCTACTTTAAGCTTGTCATCTCTCTTCTAGGGCATTCACAACTTGAACCCCTAAAGAGGATTTAGCTCATGATGGAAAGGAAGAAAAACAAAAACTTTATTAATGAAAATTGCATGGTATTCTAGAACTGCAAAAGCAATTAAATAGATATAAAATATGGAGCTCTCTACTTTTAGTTGTAAACTCTATATGTAAAAACTTCAGTTTAATTAAATGAAAAGAACAAAATGCAAAATAATAAAAATTATAGAATGTGAAAAAGGATATGACTCACGGTCTTTTATTCGAATGAGAAGAAAATAGTAATGCATAAACTTTAACAAGAAACACAAGTAACAAAGTAAAGTAAATAAAATGATCAAAGTACAGTAACATTCAAACTCTAAAATAACAGTAAGTAATGAGAAAGAAAACCCTAGAAAACTCCCTTGTCAGTTGATTACAAACCCACAAATGAGTTATGAATCTTTTTACCTCCAATATTTATGTAAAAGAGTGACCAACTGAGGAGTTTTACAAGCTAAAGGAAGAATGAAATGTTGTTGTAAATAAAAGAATATAAACCCTAAGAAAAACTTTGTCTAAAGCTAAAAAAAATAGCAGAAAATAGAGGAAGAAAGATGCAACTCATATGTTGTTGAAAACCCATAAAACGTCCTTTATTTATAGGTGGTGCAAGTTAGGGGTTCCTTCTAAATCTACCCTCAATCAACGTGTAATCATTTGGGCATGGTTCTAGGTTGTATTCTTTTAAAAAATAAGCAAGAATCTCCCAAAATCTCGAAATCCCAAAATTTGTGGCATTTTCCCAAAAGTCTGGAAACGCAGCAACAATTTGTCCAACATTTTGTCTTGCATTCTGGCTTGCTTGGCTGGTCACTTTGCCAGTTCAAATGCGTCTGCAATTTTCTTGACGTTGTTCTCTGCTCTCATTTTCCTTTACAAAACACACCAAATTAGCTTGTTTTTCACTATCTTTTAATCATTTCTTATTTTTCACTAATTTTAGCAAGCTTGAACAATTTGACTCATGAATGATATTTTTAGCTTGCCACCAAATAAATAATTGCAATAAAATAAACAAAAATAATCAAGTTTAGGTATAAATAAGCATCATAAATGAGAATTATCACACCCCCAAACTTGAGTTATTGCTTGCATAGCAAACATTGAAATATATAAACACATAACAAGTCAAGATTGATTCCATGAGTGATTCTGATAAAATTACATCTTTCAGGGGAGGTCTCATGCTCATAACACTTACAAAACTTTAATATTTCTGCTACATGCAACTTCTATGTTTCCCTTGTCTAAACAAAATACCTTTATCTTTCAACTACACCTTTGGCTCATACTATCTAGTTCCTTAGTCAAGTTTCACTTAATTGCTCACAAGCTAACTTTTTCTTGATTTCTTTAACAACATCCCCCAAAATTTATTCTTCATTGCTAAGGTACATTTTTTTTTCTTTTTTTTTAAGAGAAAATCCTTTTGTCATTTGTGCCTTCGCTTTACCTTACTAACACTTTTTGGTGAAAGTATCTAACTATGAGCACTCATCACATCAAGGTCATTTGCATACTCACTTCTTAAGTTAACTTTTCATCCAAAGGAAATCATGGGTGTCATGACCACCCCTAGTTACTAAGCTGGAAGGATGAGTATCCTCTTTTTTCTTTTTTTTCATTCTTTTTTTTAATCTTGGCAGCGGTTACAACAATATTACAACAATAATATTCCAAGAACATAGAATTACAACAATAGTATTACAACAACATACTATTACAATAGTAGGATTACATATATTACATAACTCACCCCCCGAACTTAAACGGGTCAATGCCCCCATTGGTCGAAAATTTAGAAAATAGGGATAAAAGAAAAAGGATGACTTGCAAGGCATTCAAGTTATTCTCTCCTAAAGGGTAAGGTGCATAAACTTAGGTGAGTCTTAGACTTGGATATTTCATAGAGACAAGGAATCATGAAGGTATTTGTTCGGAAAGTACTTAAGTAATGATCTAGTGTTTAATGATCTAAGCAACTCCGATGTCATTATTAAGAGTTATTTAATAAAAAAAACTCAAAGAATATATCAAAAGAGCACATACAAATATTCCAGAGTTTTAAAAGAAACAAATAAATTAAAAAGCAAGAAAAACAATCTATCTAAATCAAAGCAAAAACAAAGAAACAACAAACTAACAAAAATGACTTGAAGGAAACAACTAAGAAAGTAAGTAGAAATATAAAACAACTACTCCCCTGTGGAGAAGAATGAGTCATTGCTCTCATCACTAGCTTCTGGAATCTTTGGTTGTGGAAGAATAATTTCTGGAAAGTCAGAAAGAGTTGGTCCTTTGTATTTGTTCTTCCACCTGAAACTCAAGATTAACTCACATTAAAAAGTTCAAACAATTTCTCCATTGAGTCTTGATGATTTTTGAAAATCTCAATCAAAACTTAGAGTTTATTTATTGAACTCCTAGGTAAATCCCTAAGTGGAAGTGTTCCCTAGACAGTCAGCTTAAGAACCTCAGCTTTAGACAGGATTTTCCTAGACAAAGATTCTCTAAATCAAACTCTTTTATTTGATTTGATTTTCTGAAAGTCATACTTCTCTCTTAAACACAATTTTTTTATTCTCCTTATTTTCTTTCAAATTTTTGAAATTGTCATACAATTTCCCAGGTAGAGGTGTTCCCTATGGTCAGCTTAAGTACCTCAGCCTAGACAGGATCCCTCCTTAGACAAAATTTGTCCAATAATTTCTCAAATGATATAAATAAGGATTTTTTTATTTTTTATTTTTTTGTGTTTTATTTTTTTTTAAAGGAAATTAACAAAAAGATAACTTATCCTATTCCAACATGGAGACCACAACCATGTTCCTTCATTTTGCACCTTGGTCTTGATGATGGACGAGATTTCAGCCTTAGTTGAGGTGTTTTCATCACAACTGGACTTTTTTGCTCAAGAGATTTACGTAAGCCTTTGCAAGTAGAAATTATAGCTGCAATTTGTTTGATATCTTGTAAATTGTCCTTCGTCATGCTTTCCTTTTTGCATTCTTCTTCATTTAGCTTTACCTGCAAACTGCAATAAGTGAAAACTGGGCATCTGGCATTGGGAGCTCTTTGGATGTCATTTGCTTTGAAATTGCAATTGCATAGCTCATTTCCACTTCCATAGGTCACTTCTAGAGGTGGTTCTTCTTCAATCTCCTCTTTCCCGTTTGGCTCCTCATTACTTTCAAGTGTTGGAGTGCATTGTGCTTCTACTGGGAGTTCAAGGTCTTCACATGTTCCAATTAATGTCGAAGTGTCACCGCCTCGTATTGTTGTTGTTCTTCTTGTTTGGAAGTCTCTATATTTTCGAGCAAGAAGTCTTGAGACCTGTCACTTGATTCATTTGCCATTTGTTCTACTTGGATCTCCAAATTTTGCAAAGATGTGGCTTGACTTTGCATCACAACATCATTTTTTTCCTGTATTCCTTCACAAGTTATGCAATGCTAGGCTCTTTTGGTATCATTTTCTCTTGTTGGAAATACTGATACTGATGTTGATTTGCAAAAATGGGTAGAAATTGCAAGTAGTGCAATTCTCAAATAAATGACTTCATTTACAATAAATACAAGAAATAGAAGGAATAAGGTTAGAAGGAGCTATGAAATTTCTCCTCATCAAAGTCTCCATCATGTAGCTCAACAATGTTGCTTGTGCCCTCAATGTTGCAATGATGTCTACTTCCATCCTGTGGGTTATCTTGAGTAATCCAATCCTATGTAGTGGTTTCTCTACTTGCAATTTCTCTCTCTCAATATTTGCTTGCAAACTTTGCAACCAAAACTCTCTTTGTATGCACCAAACTCGTCTTGCAATTGTTCCTGTAATCCAAGTTCGAGTCCCCAAAAAGTAAAATTATGACTGCAAATGCAGCAACATTTTGTCCTGCAACATTGATCGCAAATTTTGTAACCGAAATAACTTGTTAAAATGTTGTTCCCCGACAACGACGCCAAAAAACTTGATCGATCGTTATACACAAGCGCACGTGATAGAAGTAATAAAACTGGAGTACTCTAGAGTATCGGACCCACAGGAAACATGTTTCACAAAGTTAAATCGGAAAAATAAGAAATGTTAGTGAAGATGCAAGTATGGTAACCAAGTGTTGTAAAAATGTTTTGAAGGTGTTCTGTGCTACTAGAAATTAAAGAAAAATCAATGAGTAAAAGGAAGGGAATTCAAGTTGTTTTACCCCTTCGGAGAAAATGCCGCTGAAAATGTAGTAGAAATTGTGCCAGCAATCTTAAATCTTAAGTAAACCGGATTCTACTCCTATTCGGTTTTGCTCTCAAAACCTTTAGAAGACTAAGCAATTAAACCTATATGTCTATAACTAATTGAGCTTAGATAGTTTTGTGCATAACTCTCTTGGTCTCGGAGTCTCGCCCTATGTCTAGGGTCGAAGTTTCGGATCTTATGTCTAAGTTCTTTCCTCCGTTGTTTTTATGAGATCTGTTTTCCTTTGACCCTTACAATATCAAGTTCAAGCTTGATGGACAAAACCTAGTGATCGACTAGGTTTGCCTAAATCATATTCAATAAAAATAAACTTAGAGTTAGTTGTCGACGCAATTACCTTGCTACTTTAAGCTTGTCATCTCTATTCTAGAGCATTCACAACTTGAACCCCTAAAGAGGATTTAGCTCATGATGGAAAGTAAGAAAAATAAAAACTTTATTAATGAAAATTGCATGGTATTCAAGAACTACAAAAGCAATTAAAGATATGTAAACTATGGAGCTCTCTACTTTTAGTTGTAAACTCTACTTGTAAAAACTTCAGTTTAATTAAATGAAATGAACAATAAGAAAAATAATAAAAATTACAGAATCTGAAAAAAGATATGGCTCACGACCTTTTATTCGAATGGGAAGAAAATAGTAATGCATAAACTTTAACAAGAAACACAAGTAACGAAGAAAAGTAAACAAAATGATCAAAGTACAGTAGCATTCAAATTCTAAATAATAGTAAGTAATGAGAATAAAATCCTAGAAAACTCACTTGTCAGTCGATTACAAACCCACAAATGAGTTATGAATATTTAACTCCAATATTTGTGTAAAAGAGGCACCAACCGAGGAGTTTTACAAGCTAAAGGAAGAATGAAATGTTGTTGTAAATAAAAGAATATAAACCCTAAGAAAAACTATGTCTAAAGCTAAAAAAAACATAAAATAGAGGAAGAAAGGTGCAACCAGTATGTTGTTGAAAACTCATAAATGTCCTCTATTTATAGGTAGTGCAAGCTAGGGTTTCCTTCTAAATGCACCCTCAATAAATGGGTAATCATTTTGGGCATGATTCTAGGCTGTATTCTTTCCAAAAATGAGCAAGAATCTCCTAAAATCTCGAAATCTCGAAATTTGTGGTGTTTTCCTGAAAGTCTAGAAATGCAATAACAATTTGTCTAGCATTTTGTCTTGCAATTTGGCTTGCTTGTCTGGTCACTTTACATGTTCAAATGCGTCTGCAATTTGCTTGACATTTTTTTCTGCTCTCATTTTCCTTCACAAAAACACACCAAATTAGCTCGTTTTCCACCATTTTTAATCATTTATTATTTTCACTAATTTTAGCAAGTTTGAACAATTTGACTCATAAATGTTATTTTTAGCTTGCCACCAAATAAATAATTGCAATAAAAGACAAAAAAATAACCAAATTTAGGTATAAATACTCATCATAAATGAAAATTATCACTCCACAAGGCACTTTATGGCATCAAATAGGCTCCTCGGGCTTGGTATGAAGAGTTGCGATCCTCTTTGGTTAGCTGACATTTTGTTCAAAGTACTTCTGATAATTCTCTTTTTCGTTATCACTCAGGTCGTGATACAACTCTTCTATTAGTTTATGTGGATGATTTGATTCTCACTGGGTCCTCTACCAAGCTTATCGTACAACTTGTCACTCAACTTCATATTTTCTTTGCCATTAAAGACATGGGGCCTCTCCATTATTTTCTTGGTGTGCAGGTTCAATTTACTGATCACAACTTGCATCTTTCTCAAACAAAGTATGTGCAGGACTAACTATCTAAGCTTCACCTTCAACATCTCAAGCTTGCACCTACTCCAATGATCTCTAGCAAGCAATTGAGTTTGTATTACAAGGAACTCTTAGCCAATCCTTAGTTATATCGAAGCACCTTGGGATCTCTCCAATACCTTCAACACACAAGGCCTGACATCGCCTTCTTCATTAATAAACTTAGTCAATTTGCTCAATCCCCTCGAACGCCTCATTGGAAGGCGCTCCAACGTGTGTTGCGGTATCTTCAGGGGACTCTGACTATTGGACTTACCTTATCTCCAGCTTCCTCGCTCACTCTCACTGGCTTCTCAGATGCCAACTGGGCCTCTTCTCCCGATGATCGTAAGTCCATAACTAGATATAGTGTGTACCTGGGCTCATATATGGTGTCTTAGTCCTCAAAGAAACAATTCGTAGTTGCCCGTTCTAGCACAGAGTCGAAATATTGAGCTCTCTCTTGCCTTGCCTGCGTGTTAAAATGGATTCGTCTACTTCTTACTTAACTGTAGGTGTCCCTACCATATGTTCCCGTTGCTTAGTGCGACGATATTTCAGCCACGACCCTTGCGCGTAATCCAGTCTTTCATGCTCGAACCAAGCACATCGAGATTGGCGCACACTTCATTCGTGATTCAAGTACTGTTTCACCAACTTGATCTTCGACATGTTCGTTCTCAAGACCAGCTGGCTGACATTCAGACTAAACTGTGATCTTCTTAGCACCTCACTGATTTGTGTAACAAACTCGACCTTCAGTTATCTTCCTAACCTCGTTTGAGGGGGCAGTTAAAACACATCATCATTATCCCACGTGTAGTATTGTTTGAGCTAATGTCTACTCTTTGCAATTACTTCTTTGACTTGTCTTATTTATGAGTGATGGGTCTTTACTTCTCTTGGGAGAATAAACTCTTGTTATGTCTTGTTCTAGAAAGCTCTCTCTTTTTTCCCTTCTATAAATGGGAAGAGTTCTCTCGTTGTAAAGAGTGTGAAAGATAATAATCAATAGCAAGAGTTTCCTTAATCAAGCTCTCTCTACATCACACTCTGTTTTCTCTTCTTTTTCATTCCGTCGGTTGATCGATATCGGTTTTGGATGAAAACCAACGCCGAAAATCGATCTATCGATTTTGGTCAGTTGGTGATGGTCGATTTTGTCAATTTTGAGTGGTGACGAAGTGAAATGGGGGAGAAAAAAGAGATAAAAATTAAAAGAAGAGATGAAACAGAAACAAAAATGAGAGAAGTACACGAATGCTACTTGTACAACAACTTGGGACTATGTTGAAGAAATATAGAAGGTTGAAGATAATGCAAATAAAAAGATAATGAAAAAAGAGAGACGGTGTGGGAGAGAAGAAGAAGTCTTGGTGAGACCGAAGGTGAAGAGTGAAAAGGGAAAGGGGAGAAAATATGTCTCGAAAAAAATATTAAATTTATTTTTGTAAAAGTATTCATTACTAAATATTTGTTGAAAAGTAACCATTACTCTTTAAGATGTTAAATATAATTTTTTTTAAACGTAGTTTTAAAAGATATTAAATATATATTTTTTGAAAAGTAATAATTATTTTTTCTTGAAAATGAATAGATCTTTATGCACATACAACAAGCACACTCTAACTATCTTTTTTTTATTATTTTTTAATACTAATATATCAAGTTCGATGATCAGTCAGAAAATTATTTATCAACTACTTTGATCGATTGATCAGTCGGTTCTGCTATGTGCAAAATTAACGTCAACCAACCACCTTAGTTAATCGACCGACCAACGTTAATTCGGTCAGTTTCAATCGATCTGATCAATTGTTTTAATTTGGATGAACACTCCTGAATATTAATGATTACGAATAAAGTTATAATATTAATTTGTTAATACTAAAATAAAGTTAAAGACTGAAATAATTTTTTTTCTAAAATTAAGAAATTAAAATAATTTTTTTGAAAGTTTATAAATTAAAATAGGCTTTTTTAAAA
Organism: Trichosanthes cucumerina; assembly: GCA_036507285.1. Lineage (NCBI taxonomy): Eukaryota > Viridiplantae > Streptophyta > Magnoliopsida > Cucurbitales > Cucurbitaceae > Trichosanthes > Trichosanthes cucumerina. Next base: position 70,599,180 of record CM071840.1, on the reverse strand, counting down.
TTCAAGGATTACAGTAAAATAAATGGTAAAAATTTTAAGAATCAACATAAGATTTAAAACTCAATTATGTTTTTGTAAATAAATAAAATAAAATAATATAATGGAGGAATGAAGAGAGAGTCTAAACTACAATTTAATTGAAATATTGACATAATCAAAATTTGACATTATAAAAAGAGATTTTCTTTAAATTATTAAGGACAAAAAGAAAGGTTGACGTACAAATACAAAAGATTTACGTAAATATCCTAGTATCTTCCTCTTCTACTTTTGATGAAAAAATCTCTCTTGGATTTAAAAAAAAAAAGACCCTGAGAGCTTCAAATATAATCCAACATGTTGGGAGTATGGTATTAAATTTATGTTGACATATTGACATTTTCATCGATATTTCTACATGTTCATGGGATTAATATCAACACTAGGGATGAATCGACATTTCCATTATATCGTACACAATTGATAAAATATTAAAGAAAATAGCAACAAAATGTGAACATAATATTAAAACAAGCATTTTAACTAATTTAAAAAGTATAAAAGGTTTATTTTCTAATTTTAATATATTTTTAAATTTTTTGTTTTTTAATTTTTTTCCAGAAATATCTATCGACATCGACATTTTATCGATATTTCCATCGAAATTTTCATGAAATTGAGATCTCGATATTATTGACATCGACATTTTAAACCTTGTTTGGGAGTAAAATCGAAACCACAAATAAAATTAAAATCAAATAAATTATGCAAAATGTCCAATGCCCATAATACATGTAGTTAGATACGAACATAGTTTAACTGACATGATAATCATGAAATCTGTGGTTGAAATCTCACAATCTCAATTGTACGAAAAAAAATATTTTAATTGATGTGTTATGCTCATTTTGGCCTTTAGAAATAAATTATTATTGGTTAAAATACCATTTTGGTTGCTGTACTTTGAGCATTGTTCGATTTTGATATCTGTACTTTTAAACGTCCAATTTTATTCTATGTACTTTCACTAAAGATTAAATTTGGTCCTTACTATTACTTTATTGTTAATTTTTCTTTAAAAAATTAATCTCTATTAGATTTTCCTCTATAAATTTTGAAAGTATATTCATATTGTGCATTTTCCTATATTGAAATTATTATTATTATTTAACGAATTTTGATTAAAAAAAATTAGCTTCAAACTTATCATAGACTAATTTTAAGCTTTATTAAAAGTAAAATTCGACATTTGAAAATACATGGATCAAAACATAACAAAACTTAAAGTACAAGAACCAAAATGGTATTTTAACTATTATTATTTTAGTTCAACAACATTTAAGGATAAAAAATTTAAATTTATGACTTATTGGTAAAAAATACATACCAATTACCTTTTTTAAAATAAAAATTATCATTAATCATGGGTGATTTTTCAAAATACAAATATCATCTAAAACAAAATTAACCAAATTAACAATCTACAATGAAATATCTTTGGTCTAAAGTAACGGACCATTCGATAAATCTGACCGAGCTAACTGTCTGCTAAATGATTTTGCTCATGTGATACATGCACAAACTCTATTTGTTGGAAGCTTCCTTGAAGAGTTTTTATATCATAAAAAATACTACGAACTTCAGCTAAAGGATCACACCCTCCATTTCACATGTAGTTGAACTAGGCTAATTTTGGCATTTAGAAATAGATTATAAGATTATGATTATGATTATTTTTTTGACATAAGATTATGATTAAATTGAAATATTTAAAACATTATATACAAAATTAAAATAAGCTAAGCCAGGTACTCAAAGACATTTTTCCCGATTTAGAAAAAAAGGAAAAAAACACGCTTTTGATTACCAATAAAATCTTTCCACTTGGATTAACCGGTAATTCTTTCTCGCGCGCTTCAGAATCAGATGGAGGAAAATGAAAGGAAAATTAAAGCTCAAATCAAATTCGATGGTATAATTTGAAATCCAGATCCCATTAATTCTTCCTGAATTTTTCGTTCCCCTGTTTTGAAGTTTCAACGAAGATTCACTCTGTTTCCTCTTACATAATCAATCTCTCAATAAGGTATGTTTCCCACTTCTCACCGTTTTTCTTAGAGGAACATTCTCTTTTCAGATTGTTTTTGTTTCCCTTTTTAGGTAATTTCTTTGTCTTTTCAGGATCGTATTTGTCGTGAACGTGTTCATTTTGATTCCGCGGCTAAGATCATAACCCAATTCTTCTATTCTGTAATTATATTATTCGTTCGTTCGTTCGTTCGTTCGTTCGTTCTCTTTTGATTTCTTTTTCTGGGTTCAATTCAATTGGAAGCAAATTTTTGTGTTTTACTTGGATACATACTGTCTGTTCTTATCATTTTAGTTATGTTATCGTTCTTCTCGAACGAACCGTAATTGGGGTTTGTCTGCGTTGTTCTCGAATTTACAAGTTTCAGTTATGGATAATTACGGTTCTTCACCTTCATATCCATACCACAATCCATATGCATACCCTCGTGCAGCTCCTCCTCAATACCCACCTCCTCAATATCCACCTCCTTCTCAATATCCACCTCCTCATTATGCACATCCAAATTCAGATCCATATGCTCGTCCTTCTTACCCTTACCCGTATAATCCTTCACATGCCTCTCCATTTGCTTATCCCCCAATCCCATCCCATTCTGGCTTAGTTGAGTATATTCAACATCCACCTCCACATTCTGGCCAAGTACCTTACCCTTATCCTTACTCTGATACCTCATCTACTAATGGTAGTGCTAGGCCATCCATTCAATATCATAACAATTTCCAACCTGGTACATCCCCATATCGGTATCAAGAATCTAATGCATACCCTCCATCAGAAACTCAATACCCACCACCCCCTTCACGAGTAAATAGCTTCTCTGGCCACTACAGGAATGATAGCACTGATTCCGTCTCTTCTCTCTCTTCTGCTTATCCGCCTATAGATGACCTTTTGTGCAATGTACATTTGTCTGATCATCAACCAACTGCCCCTGCATCACCTCCTGCACCTGCTGCAGCACCTGTATCTATACAACCTTCAGCTTCGTTATTGGCAAATTCACCTCAAAGTGCAAGATATGATCGGCGTGACCGATTTTATGGCTTTCCGAATTCATCCTTTTCTAGTTTTGACACGGGGAATTCAGATCAAATGACTTCATCCAAGCAACCTTCATTTTCCCATTCAAGCTCATTCAGTGGGTCTCAACATGGTCAGAACTTACAGATTGTTCCATTGCACAATAAAGCATCATTGAAAGTTTTGCTGTTACATGGAAACTTAGAAATATGGGTTAATGAGGCCAAAAATCTTCCAAATATGGACATGTTTCACAAAACCTTGGGGGATATGTTTGCAAAATTACCTGGCAAAATTGAAGGGCGCGTGAGTCATAAGATCACTAGTGACCCTTATGTATCGATCTCTGTAACAAATGCAATAATTGGGAGGACTTTTGTTATAAGCAACAATGAAAATCCTGTATGGAGGCAACATTTCTATGTTCCCGTTGCACATTATGCTGCTGAAGTAGTATTTTTCGTTAAAGACAGTGATGTTGTTGGTTCACAGCTAATAGGAACTGTAGCAATTCCTGCAGAACAAATATATTCAGGGTCTATAGTTGAGGGAACCTTCCCAATCCTACATAGTGGGAAGCCATGTAAGCCTGGAGCTGCTCTAAACATTTCTATTCAATATACCCCAATGGAGAGGCTTAGTACTTATCATCATGGAGTGGGAGCTGGCCCTGATTATCAGGGAGTTCCTGATACATATTTCCCCCTCAGAAAGGGTGGAGCTGTCACTCTTTATCAAGATGCTCATGTTCCAGATGGTCACCTTCCAAATTTGAAGCTTGATAATGGTATGTACTATGTACATGGGAAGTGTTGGCATGACATCTTTGATGCCGTACGTCAGGCTCGCAGGTTAATCTACATAACTGGGTGGTCAGTGTGGCACAAAGTGAAACTAGTTCGAGATACTGGCTATGGGACAGAGTGTACCCTTGGAGATCTCCTAAGGTCCAAGTCCCAGGAGGGAGTGAGAGTTTTGCTTCTTGTTTGGGATGATCCCACTTCTAGGAGCATTTTGGGTTATAAAACTGTAAGTTGCTTTCCCTGCTCTATATTCCTTTTACATTTCCTCCTTATCATAGTTGTCTTTTCCAAAATTCCTTTAAATTAAATATAGGACAGGGTGAAAATGCTATGTAATTGAATGAAAAAAACTTCCTTACTTCGGTCTTAAAAGGTGGGAATCCTTATTCTTTTTTTTTTTCCTAGTTTTTATCCATCTCTTTGGTGATTGAACTTCTTTTTATGGTAAAATAATTTACGTTTTGAACTATCAGTTTGTTCTGCCAAAGTACCATGTATCCTAAAACCTACCTTCCAAAGAAATATTATGAATTTTTTTGTGCTCTCTAATTTATGAGTTTACGGGCTTCAATAAGAAAGAGCCGGAGACAAGATGCAGATCTTTGAAGTCTCGATGACAATCAAGAAGAAAGATCTGTTAGAATCTCTCCTTTACCAGATGGACATATTCTACCATCGTTTCATTCCAACTGTTAGAATATGCATGTAATTACAAGCTACCTTTATTGGATAGCAGAAGTATGAGATAAAGCTAAGAGTTTGCAATTTGTAATCAAGGTTTTTCAGTTTCTTTACATTGGTTTTGAAGGATCTAGCATCATAGACGTCTGAGAACATATGTTAATTCTTGCAGGATGGTTTCATGCAAACCCATGATGAGGAAACTCGCCGTTTTTTCAAACACTCCTCTGTACAAGTGATACTTTGTCCTCGCATGGCTGGAAAACGACATAGCTGGGTTAAGCAAAAGGTTAGTCTTTTCTTCTTCTTCTTCCCTTTTTTTTTTTGGGTGGGGAGGGGTACAAGTTTAGTCTTAACTAATCACTTCTATCTCCTTTCATACTTTTGTTGTTCTTCAACATGATTATGCCAAGAAATTTGGCAATTCAAAACTGTACATTTTCAGTTTTCTGTGATTTCTATTTTGATTAAATTGGTATCTACAAAAAGGTGTTTATGATATAGATAGGTGTAATATTTGTGGTATTAGGTGTGGTAACCTGAGTGTGTATCTGTTAGGTATCCAATGCGTTATCACCTGCAAATCACATGCAAATACACCAAAAACAGAGGAAACAAAGGCCAACACTGTTCAACAGTACAAAATAATAGCTTGATCACAAGCCGAAGGAAATACTTAAGGAAACCACAAAAACATAAACCACCAGCTGATTCGAGAGAGCCAGGAACCTCTCCTCCTAAACCAAACAACCACAAAATTCCACAGTGAACATTCTCTTCTCCCTTGCCCTACAAATCACTCAAAAATGCAGGGCTGTACCAAACACGATCCTGCCTGATCCCACTAACCAATTAACTGCAATGAATGATGTTGAATAACCGTCTACTGCACATTAAAGAAGTTTGTATCAAGATCATGGCTAGATTGTTGAAGCTGTCAAATGAAAAGTCTTTTTCTTGGCAATGAATAACAACTTGAAAGGCCTTCTTATCAGTTAAACTTCTCTGATTTAAGACTTTTTTTTAATCCATCTTTTCCTTTGACGCCAAAAAAAAAAAAGTATTGTATAGAAGCAGTGTTGATATGTCTAGTCCAATGAATTGTTGATAAATTTCTATTTCTAAAATTACTGTTACACTGCTTTTTTTTTCTGCATCGTCAGGTATTAGAATCTTCATATTATTTTATTCTTGTACTACCTTATTGGATGCTGTAGGTTTGAGCATCCTGGTTTCAGCTATCTTGTGACCATTGTTGTACTTGTACTTGCTATCAAAGTCATTCTTTAAGTATTAGACTGCATGTGTTTTTTCATCTCCATTTTGCATTTTAATTTTGAAATTTATGCTCATAAACCTATTTAATTCTTTTTTTTTTAACGAAAAGCTAGAATTTATCCTTACGAACAGTATATTCCGTTCCTTGAAAAGGAATGTCTTGGTTTTATATCTTTTTTTATTGTAATTGAGAACAACATCGTCAGGGGGATTAGTTGTCTCGTTTCTATTTTCTGTTTGGCGTGGAAATATTGTCTTTCGTTATTCTTGCTCATCTTTCTCAATAATCAGGAAGTTGGAACTATTTATACCCACCATCAGAAAACAGTTATTGTGGATGCTGATGCTGGAAATAATAGAAGAAAAATCATAGCTTTTGTTGGAGGACTCGATTTATGTGATGGGCGGTATGATACTCCATCACATCCCATATTTCGGACACTTCAAACAGTACACAAGGATGATTACCACAATCCTACTTACACGGTAATCTGTTAACTATGTCCCACTTGTCTGCTAATAGTTCATATAGTTCTGTGGTAATATGAAGCAGGAGGAAAGGCTGATCTGTGCCAAAAGTATGAATCAGCCAACTATATTCCCCCTTTTTGCTAACCCAAATATATTCTTAAGGGCATGTTAGTTTCTTCTTCTTCTGTATTGCTTTTCTCTTTTGTTTTCATTTAACGAAGAAACAAGGCTTTCATTAGATTGAAGTACATGAGATGAAAGCACCAAAAAGGAAGGAGAAAAACTTGAAAAAATCAAAAGGCGACTGCACAAATGAAAATGGCCTGCCTTAATGGACTGAATTACAAAAAAAAATATAGAATAAAAGAATGTCGTTCGAAATGAAGATAAGCATTGGACTGAACTGACCTTACAGTTCACAAACAGTTAAAAGTTCTCATAAAGTGTTGTACTATTGTATTAGTCGTTAACCTATGGCAAAGGCCTCAATTTATCTACAGTTATTTTGATGACAAAAAACCGAAATTGATAATGGGGCCTCATTCAATTGGGCACTACAAAATTGGCAGACAATTGAAGGAATTTGTACTGTATGATATAAGAGTATGTACCATTTTGATTTCCATGGTAAAATGGCTCAACCAATAGTCATGGCTTTCCACGAGTACGATGTGCAAAAAGGCACCATTTTGATTGCCGGAATATAGATGCAATATTCTCTTGAGAAAATCCTAAGTATTGAATCTTTGAACCTCATATTACAGCAGCGGGGAAAGCTATGCAATCTTTGGCTTCTAGATTCTTGGAAAAATAAAAGGGGATCTCTAGGGATATAAGAAACCAAGGTACAGATAAAAGTTTTGCATGAAAAAGGAATCCGAAGAATTGAGGCTCCAAATCCTTTCGAAAATTGTGCTGTACTATTTCTGTTAGAACTACTACACTATATGGCGTTGAGTTTTAATAGTATAAAGGCTGAGAAAAGTATCTTCATCGGTTATTGTCATTGGATTTCCTCCTAAACATTGTAACAAGATCAATCCTATATATAGAATTGAAACACTTTTAATGATTATAGTCTTTCTTCTTTGATTTCCAACTGGAAAGCCCTTTTGTAATTTACCTCTGGGTGATGTGAGTATTTTTAAACTCCTTTTGTTTCTTTTATGAATGAAATTCGTTTCTCCTTCTAAAATAAAGAAATATGATATGCAGATAATGATGTGTTGTCCGACTCCATGCATCTCTAGCATCTGAAAATAACTATAGATTGAACATGAAATCAATAATCAGTTAGACAAAAGACCTGACTGAGCTGTAATATCTTTCTAAAATAGAATTTTAGGAGTGAAAAATTCAATATATTATTGAATCTAGAGTTTCTAAAATTTGAATTGATTTTATGAAGTAATAAAATCATTCAGTTGAACAGGGTAGTGTTGTTGGTTGTCCAAGAGAACCGTGGCATGATCTGCACAGTAAAATTGATGGTCCAGCAGCATATGATGTTTTGACGAACTTTGAGGAGCGATGGAGGAGGGCTTCAAAACCTCACGGGATAAAGAAGTTGAAATCATATGATGATGCTTTGCTGCGCATTGAAAGAATTCATGACATAATTGGAATTTCTGAATCTTACTGCACTAACGAAAATGACCCTGAATCATGGCATGTGCAGGTAAGGTTTTAATCCCCTTCTTAATGGATGTAAGGATCTCTACCTAGGTGATAAAATTTCGGCAATTGAAATTAACGGAGTACATAACTTTTTAATGACTTCTCTATGTTCCTTATGGCAATTTTTCTTGATGAGTTTTCCAATACTGCAGATTTTTCGCTCAATTGATTCAAATTCTGTTAAAGATTTCCCAAAGGATCCAAAAGATGCCCCAAGCAAGGTGAAGGACACTTATGCTTGCTATATTTTCAATCAAATCTAAATTAAATTTAGGCTAAATTATAAAAAATACCCCTCAACTTTGCCATTTGTTTCAAAAATATCTTTATTCTTTCAAAAGTTGCAGTATTAACTTTGACCTTTAATAAACATTTTAAAACTATCCTTGAAGTAGAAAATATGTTAGAATGTTGGATGAAAAGTTGACGAAGCGGAACGCCGTTCTTTTAGACCTCATCCAGGCAAGCTTTCCAATCACCACTACGTCATTCCAGGTCACTTGACTTTTCATCCAATATTCTATCGAATTTCTACTCCAAGGGTATTTTTTAAACTTTTATGAAAGGTTAAGGGTAATATTGCAATATTTTGAAAGAATTGGGCCATTTTTTAAACAAATGGCAAAGTTCGGAGGTATTTTTTATAATTTAGTGTTAAAAATTTAAATATAAAATCCACATGCATATGCACGTATCTATTTTGTATTTGCGTCTATATGACATGCTTATTGCCTAATATGACTTTGCAGAACCTTGTATGTGGAAAGAACGTGCTGATTGACATGAGTATACACACAGCCTATGTGAAAGCCATTCGAGCTGCCCAACATTACATTTATATAGAGAACCAATATTTCATTGGGTCATCCTTCAATTGGAATTCAAACAAAGATATAGGTAAAGCACAATAAGATTAAAATTAAAATATTAAAATAAAAGCTCACATGAAAGATGAAACACATTGTAAAAGTCTCATTCCTATGATATTAAACTGTAGTCTGTTATTTTGTAAGTTCTTAAAATTGAGCATCTTCTGTATATGGATTGTTTAACATTTTCTTTTTAAATTTGACTAAGGGTTCCGTTTGTGTGACTATAAAAGAAAAGGACAAAAGAAAAAATTGTGGGAGCACCAGCATGACAAATTAAGTTGCATCTGACAATATGTGACAATAGCCTTATTTAGAAAGGATGTTAAGACTTTGGACTGTAAATCTACGGCTGGCTATTAAGTACCATCTTTTTTGCTTTGCCTAAAAGAATGGACTATGTCATGCAGTACGATAACATTACAACATTGGAGTAGTAAATTGCTAATTTTGTACGTTTCTGATTTTTATAGGTGCCAACAATTTGATTCCAATGGAAATTGCACTAAAGATTGCTGATAAAATCAGAGCAAATGAGAGGTTTGCTGCATATATTGTCATCCCCATGTGGCCCGAGGGCGTTCCAACTGCTGCTGCCACTCAGAGGATACTATTTTGGCAGGTAAACTCGCTAGTAGCTTAGGCCGAATTCCATCTTTTTCGTTATTGGCTCTCAGTAAATCTTGTATGACCCCATGATGATTTGAAGAGGGTTCTGAAGTGGAGTTATCTTGTAAACATTGTCAGTGTACAATCAGCGATATATTGGAAAACTCGGTAATAGGAAGTATAGGGGAGAGAGAGAGAGAGAACCTGCATTTATATATCAATTGTAGAATATGCCTAAAGTTCTGAAATAAAAATGTTGCTCAAATCATCCCACTTAATTCGCCTATAATAATCCCTATTTCTTTAAATTTCCTATTAAATATAATTAAGTATTTGATTTGATAGCGTTTACAAGATTGTTGCTTTAATGAGATTGTCTATAGTTGAAGATGTAACTTTGTAGTTTTTCTTTTGTTTTGCCCATAGCGATCGTGGTAATTAAAATATTTGTACAGTCCCAAATAGTGCTATGATTTAGAACTTTGCAGTTCTTAGCTTCTTCTTTGATGGGAATTGGAGATATTATTGGGTTAAATGATAAAGGAAACTGAGGCCATGAGGGAATATAATAAGATGGATATAGAAATTAGGGATGTTAATTTTTCTCACTGGGATTCTCTGCATAAGCACGGAATGGGGCAAGTGTGGGGAGGAAATTCTTGTGGCCTAAACGAGGGCAAGGATGGAGAATATGGTCTCCGCTTCCATCACCACCCCTTTTTTTATTATATATATATTTAAAAAGGAAAAAAAATCCTAAACCTAACATGTTATTGCTTCTTGTGATGTGTTCATCTTTTTGAACTTTTTTGTATGGATAATTTGATATTATGCATTTTAGTTTATTTGGACAAATTTTTTATAAGATATTTGGACTAAAATGTAATATTATGTTTGTTTTTATTAAGAAGTTTAAGAATTTTTCCTTTAAATGAAGATTTCCTGTTGGATATAACAATTTAAATGGGGATTGTTTGTGGGGAGTTAACCATTTAATTGAGAATTTCCTGAAATTTCTAAAAGAAAAATAAATAAACAGGAATAAATCCCTGCAGGAAACCTTGGGCCCCCCAAAACATAATGGGAAATCTCGCATCCCCTCTCACCTTGCCTCGAGAACACCCCTAATTGAAATGCCAACAAATATTCTGGTCTATGACAATTATCTGATTTATTTGATCTTTTCTTGCATTGCTCAGCAAAAAACCATGCAAATGATGTATGAAGTCATTTACAAGGCTTTGATGGAGGTTGGTCTTGAGGATGCATTCTCTCCTCAAGACTATTTGAACTTTTTCTGCCTGGGAAATCGTGAGGCTATGGATGGAAATGATCCTTCATGTTCTGGAAGTCCTAATGCAGAAAACACCCCTCAGGTAACCTATATCCTTAAATCAGTACTTGATTTCAGTCATTTTATGTATTTTTTTTTTACTTTGGTTTGGGTTTTGAGTTGTTATTTTAATTTTTGGTTTTTGTTCGGAAGTTTGTGCTCTTCTAATGGAAGTTACTTGTAACTTCTGGTGCAACTTTCCATTTACCAGTGAAAAACTATTGTTTCCTTTGTCAAAAAAAATCATATATATTTTTACAACATTGTTGGACAATCTTCTTATGTTAAGTTCCTGAGAAATAGCTGTATATTGTAGTGTATTACTGAAGGTTTTTTTCATAAACAACAATAATAATAGAATGAAGGAGAGTCTTGCAGAAAACAAGGGAGAGATATGATGGAATTATGGAAACGACCTTGCATATCAGTCCTCCATAATTTTATATCAAAAGAAAGGAGCCCATAAATTATTTTAAGAGTTTCCATAAAAAGAGCAAGTAATAAAAGAGAGAGTACAAGTAACTTCCTACACGTTTAAAGATTTTCACAATATCTAGTCTCTCTGCTTTTTTAGTAAAAAAAAATCACCAATGATTAAATGAACTGACTGCAGGCACTTAGTCGGAAAAGCAGAAGGTTTATGATATATGTTCACTCCAAAGGCATGATAGTTGATGACGAGTATGTGATTTTGGGATCTGCTAACATCAACCAGAGATCCATGGAAGGAACTAGAGACACTGAGATTGCTATGGGAGCCTATCAACCTCATTATACATGGGCAAGGAAACTTTCACATCCTCGTGGACAGGTGAATTTTAACTGTAAAATGCCCTAATGGGGAAATTCTTAAAACAATGCTAATAATTATAAGCTCTTGGACTGAACATAATGGAGTCAGTACATAAAGAGTCCAAATTAAATTTACCAAATACCCGAGGAAGATAATTTTCATGAATTCACTAAACATGTGCTTGAAAGAGGAGAGTTCCATACCTTGGTTTGCGATCATGTTCAGATGCATCAACTGAAGTGAAATCTTTGTTTTATAGTGTGGTTTAGGGCTATTTTTAATTTTTACCATTGTCATTGTTTCTTTGAATTAGCTTATTGGGTAGTTAAAGGTTAGTTGCTATGTGGTTTGGTTAGTTGTTGTAAAGGTGGCAAATAGATCTCGGATCCTGCAAAAGAGCAGTGAAATCTTAGAAATCAAAAGCTTAGGAACTTACTAATCGGATAGGGAGTTGAAATGTGACTCTTAGATGGTATCAAGATGTTATGAACACTTCGAAGTGTCATAATAGATGGCCCATAAATAAAATTCAGCCTGAGATGATTAAATTCTTGAAATTACATTATTACTTCGGACTGATATATTGCCAACCTCGTACTACCCTTTGTCTAAACTTTCAAAGTTATGTTTATTTAATCCCTGCCATTAAACTTTTAATTTTATACCCAGTAGGACTCTGTCACTAAGTCCATCGATTTAATGCTTAAATGACATGACTGTATTATTTAAGAGTTGCGTGGCATACTGATTTTGGTTAGTTGTTAGGTATTTGGCAGTCAAAGGTGAAGACAACCATCTATTATACACAGAACTAAAAGTTTGTGGGCGTATTAGAATCTTCTTAAACCGTAACGATTAAATACACATAATATTTAGAGTTTATGGACCTATTAAAAACTTTTTAAGATACATGGACTTATAAACACAATTCCAAAAGTTCAGAGACCAAACTTGTAATTTTAACTTTTTTTTAGATACTCAATAAACTAAAATGAGCTGGAATATCTCCTGTTCATTTTGTGAGAAGAATTTGCTAAGCCCCAATTCCATGTTCATTTACATAGACTTGCATTTCTGAATTCTTCTGAGATCTAAAAGTGCTGTTCTGTAGATCTACGGATATCGGATGTCGTTGTGGGCGGAGCATACAGGAACCGTCGAAGACTGTTTCAACCAACCAGAGAGCCTGGAATGCGTGAAAAGAGTTAGAACAATGGGAGAATTAAACTGGAAACAATTTGCTGGAGATGATGTAACAGAGATGAGAGGACACCTTCTGAAGTACCCTGTTGAAGTTGATAGAAGAGGGAGAGTAAGATCTCTACCTGGACATGAAAATTTTCCAGATGTAGGAGGAAGAATAGTTGGTTCATTTCTTGGCATTCAGGAGAACCTCACTATCTAAATATGCCTAGATTGTATGCCAACTACTAATGAGCCTCCCAGTTTGATGAAATGAAGTTGCATTTAAGCATGAAGCTGTGTCTTTACAGATTACACTTCTGGAAAATTTGATAGTTACTATAAAGGAAAAAGAATGAAGAATTTAAATACAGGGTAGCCATCTTTTCCTCCCTTTTTTGGGAATGGCGTTTGTAATCCTAATACATGTTCTTTTTATAAAAAAAAAAAAAAAAATTATGTTAATAACATCTATTATTTGGATTGGAAGTATAGTTTACCTTTCTTCGAGTTCATGTTTATATATAGACAAATTTAACTATTCATGAATTGCATGAACTTTTAGGGTACGTTTATGGCAAGGAGTGCAGATAGCATTATAAAGTTTATTGAATTAGAAAGTCTGTGTTTAGGGTGTAGAGTTGTTTAGTCTGGAGTTAGAAAGTATGTGTTTAGAGTAAGGAGTTGCAGGTAGTCGGAGTTTTGAAGTCCGCGTTTGGAGTGCATATTTGTTAAACTTGGAGTTCTAAAGTCTGAGTTGGTTTCAGTTTTTTTTATACAATTTTTATTTACAATTTCTCAAATTTTCATTATTAAGAATTTGGTTCCATGAATTCTAAATTGATATTTTTATTTTTATTAATTTAGGTATATTTTTACAAATTTCTTTAAAGAAAAAAATTGAAAAAAAATATTCCACATTGTTTTTTCAATATTTCTCACATTAATTATTCATATCTCTTTGATAATTTTTAAATAAAAGAAAGAATTTGTTCTCATGAATTCTAAGATTGATATTTTTTGTTTTTATTGATTTATGTATATTTTACAATTTTCTTTAATTTTTTTTTTAAAATACCTCGCGTCCTTTTTCAATAGCTCTCACATTAATTGTTTATTTCTCTTTTATAGTTTTTAAATAAAAGAAAGTCTTACCATACCTTTTTGAATATTACATATGATTCGGAAAGATTTTTCGATCCACTACTTTAAAAGAATTCAAATACACTTCAAGGTTTTTACTTTTTTATTCTCTCAAATCTAGAAATAATATAGATTTGTTTCTATCAATCCTAGAGTGGGGAGATTCGAATTGGTCATGGGTCTTACTTGATGCCAGTTGAACTATGCTATTGTTAACAATAATATATGTTATTTTAAAACAATTAAATTAAAAAAGAATATACATTTTTTAACACTACTCAAAATGAATATCATATATACTTTTGTTCAAATTACTATATGTTTATGTTATTTATTGTATAGTTTTATGTTATGGATTAAGTTGGACCAACGAGAATGAGGTGACTAAAGGACTACACTACAATGAAGGGTTAAACGAGAAAAGAAACCCAATACGAAGTCAAAACGGGTTGAAACCGACGTGGGGACCGACTGAAGGCGAGAAAAGACGAATAAACGTGCTTAGGTCGAAGGCCAGGCACGTGTACGACCTCAGCCTGGCAAAACTGACCAGATGGTAAAGCCCTAGGTGATGATAGGGGCCCGAGCTTGAGCTGAGGCCCAAGCCCGTGGTTGGCCTTGGCCTCGGTCGAGGGCGACCAGGTGGTAAGGCCCCAATCCCTTTGGGCCTTGCCTTAATCCTTCACAATTCAAAAACCCTTTTTTTAGTCCAATTCGATCTTTCCTTTTTCCAAAAAAAACCTTAGGGAGGAGTTCTCTCTCAGGAGGGGAGAGCCAGATAAGTTCATTCTAGTCACAAAAACACTCATCTTCTTCCTAATTCTCTCAATTCTCTCTAACTTAAGCATCGGAGTTGGTATGACCTTACACCACATCGGTGTCTAGGTTTTTCTTACCTTGCAGGCTATCCAAAATTTGGCAACAATATTTTATTTTATTAAATTTGGAAGGAGAAATTGTTTGCCTTCATTTTAAATATCAAATTCTTTTTGATAAATTAATATTTTTTAAATACAAATTTCTTAATTTGTAATACGTTAGTTTAAAATATGTTTTTCTTATCTTCAAATCATAAAATTATTTATATATATATGTATAGTTATTAATAAAAGAATAAGCAAAAAAAAAATATATATATATTACTCTTTGTTATAAGTAATTTTTGTTCAAACTTAAAAAAAAAAATTACAGATGACATTTGGAGGAAATGAAATAGAGAGATTTTTATTCATTATACTCTAATTTATAATAATAATTTCAATTTAAATAATAGTATCATAACAACAACATTTTTATATAATTTATTATAAAAAATAAAAGTATTAAATAAAGAGAAAAATATTTTTATTAAAATATATTAAAATTATAGGATAAAAATAATATTTTAATAAATATTAATTAATAATTAATAATAATGATAAGAAAATTTATATAAAAAAAATCATGTAAAAAAATAAAGGGAAAGAAGAGAAGAGAATATAGAGGTAGGATTAAGGTGGGGTAAAGAAAAAAGGAGATAGAATAGTTGTGGGGTCAACTATAGAGGGTTGGAGAAAGAGTTAATAAGTTTGTGGAACCCACAAAAAGAAGTTGAAGAAAGAGTTAATATTTTTGTGAGACCTGCAATAGGAGTTAAAAAACTCTTGAGTCAAATAAAGAGTTGAGGGAGTTATTAATTCCTCCAAACTCTACTTCTCAATCCAAACACCCTTTAATTGTAAAAGTTAGACCTTCAGACTTATCGAATTGTATCACGCTATTAATTCAATTATGAATTGCATCTATGGACCGCCCATGCGTAACATACACTCTGATTGGAAGGATTATTAGCTAACTTGTGTAACAAGTTCGAAATTTTTTAGTTCAGCATGTCGGATGTAAGAATTTGAACCTTTGACTTTTTAGTCGATTGCATATGTCATAACTAGTTGAACCATGCTTAAGTTGACAAAATCCAAAATTAATATGGTTGAAGAATGAACCTCAAATTTTTGTGAGGAAGGAAAATAAGGGATGATTTTTAAGGATGCTCCCCAAAAGCTAAGAGCATTAATATGGTTGAAGAATGAACCTCCAATTTTAGGGTCTGTATAGCCCACTGGTTATTATAACCCGTGTTATAATAACCTGTGAAGTACTTTACACCCCAAACACAGACTATTATAACCCCAGACTATACTACTCTCCATTTTAAATAATATTATATGTTTCACAGACTATACTAACCCATAGACTATTATAACCCCCTATTATTATAACCCATTAAGCGCCCCAAACAATCGGTTGTTTGGCCTCCAGTCTTGGAATCAAACCCCTGGGAATTAAAACCCTGGGGGGTTCTGAAACCTGGGAATTAGTATGTTGTGTTTGGGGTGCAGTGTTCTGAAGGTTGGGAATAAGAAAACAGTGTTTGGGGTACAGTGTTCTGAATCTTAGGTTTATGCTATTTTTTTTTTCCTTTTTTCTTTAGCTGTTTTGTTATCTTATTTTTTAGTGGATGTTTTGTCAATTGTAGAAACCCTTGTATAACATAAATGAGTTACAAAATTGAAACTCTATTTTAGAAATTAAGAAATTGGGAGTCTAGGTAAGAAATTAGGAAATTAAAAATTCTATTTCATAAACTATTTAGAAAAGTATTTTGGAACTCTATTTTAGAAATTAAAAAATTGAAAGTCCATTTAAGCAATTAGGGATTTAAGGCTCTATTTCAAAAAATATTTAGAAAAGTATTTTTGGAACTCTATTTTAGAAATTAAAAAAAATAGAAGTTTATTTAAGAAATTCAGGAATTAAAAACTCTAATTCATGTCACATAGTATTCTGAAAATTATTTTTAGGAATTCTACTTTAAAATTTAAAAAATTGGAAGTCTATTTATAAATTAGGTAATTTGAAACTATATTTTATAAAGTATTCAAAAACTTATTTTTGGAATTCTCTTTTAAAAATTTAAAAATTGGAAGTCTATTTAAGTGATTAGAAAATTTAAAATTGTATTCTACAAATTATCCAAAAACGTATTTTTGGAACTCTAATAAGAAAAGTGGTGATTGCGCACGAGTTTTCATCATTAGGGTAGTTGATTGCTTGAGTGATCGGGTTGTTGGGGTAGGCATATACAAGTCTCTTGAGTGGTTGTCGAAAGTAGTCGTTAGTAGAGGTTAGGTCATCGATGTAGTCATTAGAGTTGTCGTCAGCGATGGAAGGGGTCGTCAGAGTTGTCATTGGAGGTAGTCGTCAGCGGTGGTTGGGGTCACCGGTGTGGTCGTCGGAGGTAGTCGTCAGCGGTGGTCGGGGTTATCGGTATGATCGTCGGAGGTAGTCGTCAGCGGTGGCAGGGGTCGCCGGTGTGGTCATTGGAGTTGTTATCGAAGGTAATCGTCAGCGGTGGTTAGGGTCGCCGGTATGGTCGTTGGAGTTGTCGTCTGGGTAGTCGTCAGCGGTGGTTGGGATCGTCGGTGTGGTAGTCGAAATTTTTGTCGGAGATAGTCTTCAACGGTGGTTGGGGTCATCGGTGTGGTCGTCGGAGTTGTTGCCGGAGGTAGTCGTCAGCGATGGCAAGGGTCACCGGTGTGGTCATCGGAGTTGTCGCCGGAGGTAATTGTCAGCAGTGGTCGGATCGCTGGATTTGTTGCTGGAGGTAGCCATTAGTTGTAGTCGGGTCACGAGTGTAGTTGGAGTTGTCACCGAAATTGTTGTTGAAGTAATCACCGAAAATGGGAGATGACAAATAAAATAAGAAAATATCGAACAAACCCATGGGGTTGTGTTTCAAACCAAGGGTTTTGAACACATTGGGCTAAACATGGTTTTGGACTTGGGGGCCAAACGACCCCTTAGTTTGTGCCTCCTAGCAAACAGAATAAGTTGAATTAACAGTAAAATTTTGTAATTATGTAAACTTAGCCTCGTTTGATAACCATTTAGTTTTGAAAAATTAAACCTAAAAATATTATTTCTACCAATGAGTTTCTATATTTTCTTACTACTTTCTACTTATGTTTTCAAAAACCAAGTTAAGTTTTTAAAAACTAAAAAAAATAGTTTTCAAAAACTTGTTTTTGTTTTTTAAATTTGGCTGCAAATTTAAGTGAAACATCAAGAAAGATGGAAGTCATTATAAAGAAGATGGAAAAAAATGATGAAAAAACAAGCATAATTTTCAAAAACCAAAAACCAAAAAACCCAAATGGTTATCAAATGAGGCCTAAGTTTTCAGTTTTTAGTTTTTAAAATTAAGCTTAAAAATACTACTACTATCAATGAGTTTCTATGTTTTCTTATCTAATTTGTACTTATATGTTCAAAAACCAAACTAAGTTTTGGAAACTAAAAGAAGTAGTTTTCAAAAACTTGTTTTTGTTTTTGAAATTTGGCTAAAAACTTAAATAGTATCTCAAGAAAATTAAAAATTATTGTAGATAAGATGGAGAAAAATTGTTGAAAAACAAGAATAATTTTTAAAAACTAAAAACTAAAAATCAAAGGATTATGAAACGGTGCCTTAAAAGCTTAATTTATGTAGTTAAAAATTAATGAGTGCAATTATAACGATAATTCAAACGAGATCTGTCCAAGTTGGCCTTTGGAAAATAACATACTATTGTAAACATGTGTAGGATAAATGCCCATCCACATGCCATTATATCACCCATGCCATGTGGCAAATTATACTTAGACATAGTGTCCTCCATGTGTCCATTTCTCACCAATGCTTAGTGTCCAATTGTTCCACATCCTTCTTGCCATTTAGCCTATAAATAGTGGCTTATGGTGGTTTATGAAAGACACACCATTGGTAATAATAAAATCAATTCTCTTCCTCCACTTTCTCATCTTCTATTCATCTTCTTCAATTTTTGCCATAATTTTCCATTATCTCTTTATTTATATATATATATATATATATATATATATATATATATTCTAATTTCAAGCATCATTATCATTATTATTATTATCATTATTATTATTATTATTATTATTATTATATCATTTTAGTATTTAAATATTGGTAAAATTATACCGAATTTTTCATCTTATTTTCACAACACGTTATCAGCACGAAGCTCTGCCGATTTTTCCACTGAAGGTAGGTTCTCCGGGTAAGTCATTTCTTTTAAATAATAAAATGTTATTTTGCATGTTTAATTGATTTCCTAATGTAAATGCAATTTCTTTTTATATAGTATTACTATGGCAAATCTTGCAAAATTAGAATTTGAGGCCCTGGATATTAATGGAAATAACTACTTGTCATAGGTCCTTGATGCTGAGATCCATTTAGACTCCATGAATCTTGGAGAAACAATTAAAGAAGGAAATGATGCATCAAATCAAGAAAAAGCCAAAGCTATGATCTTCCTTCGCCATCATCTTCACGAGGGATTGAAAATGAAGTATCTTACAATTAAGGATCCCTACATTCTATGGCAAGGTTTGAAAGAAAGGTACGATCATCAAAAAACAATTATTCTTCCAAAAGCTCGTTATGATTGGATGCACTGAGAGGTTGCGGGACTTCAAATCAAGATAAGTGAATATAATTCCGCACTATTCAGAATTAGTTCAAAATTAAAATTATGCGGAGAAAGGATTACTGATGTTGATATGTTAGAGAAGACATTCTCCACTTTTCATGTCTCGAATATGCTCCTGCAGCAGCAATATCGAGAGAAAGGCTTTAAAAAATATTCAGAACTAATTTCATGTCTTCTCGTGGCTGAACAAAATAACGAGCTATTAATGAAAAATCACGAATCTCGACCAACTGGAGCAACACCATTCCCTGAAGTGAATGCTGTGAATTTCAATAATCGTGGTCGAGGTCGTGGTCGTGGTAGAGGTCGGGACCGCGGTAGAGGAAGAAATACCTATTTTCGTGGTGGGCATTATAATTTTAAGAAACCTACACGAACTGATGATCATAAAGGAAAAGCTCCACAAGATAGAAGTTCACAAGGTGATGAACATAAATGTTTCCGGTGCGGAATGACTGGCACCGTCACGCGTGCACATAAATGCGTCAAAAACACCTTGTTGATCTCTATCAAGCTTCCACTGAAGGAAAAAGGAAAAGGGAAGAATGTGGAGGTGAATCTTGCCATTCAAGAAGATGATGTGTTTGATCCCTCCAATATGGTGCATCTTGATGTGACTGATTATTTTGAATCTCCTGGAGAGAAAATTGATGCAATCAAACAAGTAGAGGATGCTTTGTATGAAGATATATAATTAAGTACTGCTTGTAATTATAGTATGTTTTTTTTCTTGTTTTTGTATATATATTTAGAACTTTTTGTAATCGCTTCTCCTTTCTTATCAATGAAGAAATATGGACAATTTCAATATGTTGAGTAACCCGAAAATGAGCAATGAGGATTTATGTCTAGCAGACTGCGCAACTACGCACACGATACTCATAAACAGAAAATATTTTTCTAAATTGACAATGCTGGAAGCAAAAATCAATACTATATCAGGTTCTGCAGACCTGGTTGAAGGTTTTGGAAAAACAAGTTTTATCTTGCCTAGAGGAACAAAATTTTCAATTAATAATGTTTTGTTCTCTAGCAAATCAAAGAGAAATCTATTGAGTTTTACAGATATACGTAATAATGGTTATCATGTTGAAATTGATCGTAAAAATAATATTGAGTGTCTCTATATCACATCTATTGTTTCACATGAAAAACGTATATTAGAAACACTGCCAGCTTTTTCTTCTGGATTATATTATACTCATATACGAGTAATCGAAAGTTATGCAACAATGAACCAGAAGTTCATGAATCCAGAAATATTCAGTGTTTGGCATGATCGACTGGGTCATCCAAGATCGATAATGATGAGGAAAATTATTGAAAATTCACATGGACATCCTTTAAAGAACCAGAAGATTCTTCAATCAAATGAGTTGTCATATGATGCTTGCTCTCAAGGGAAATTAATTATTAGACCATCACCAGCTAAAGTGGGCATTGAATCACCTGAATTTTTAGAGCGAATTCAAGGTAATATTTGTGGACCCATTAACCCACCAAGTGGTCCATTTAGATATTTTATGGTATTAATTGACGCATCCAGCAGATGGTCACATGTATGCTTATTATCAAGTCGAAATATTGCATTTGCAAGATTACTTGCTCAAATAATTAAGTTAAGAGCACAATTTCCTGATTATACAATTAAGACAATTCGACTTGATAATGCTGGTGAATTTACATCCCAAATTTTTATTAATTATTGTATGTCAATTGGGATAAGTGTTGAACATCCTGTAGCTCATGTTCATACACAAAATGGTCTAGCAGAATCATTTATAAAACGTCTGCAATTAATTGCAAGACCATTGCTTATGAGAGCTAAACTCCCTACATCGGTCTGGGGTCATGCTATTTTACACGCTGCATCATTATTACGTATTAGGCCAGTAGCTTATAATAAATATTCCCCCATGCAATTAGCTTATGGCCAACAACCAAATGTATCCCATCTGAGAATTTTTGGATGTGCAGTATATGTTCCAATTGCTCCACCACAACGTACTAAGATGGGTCCTCAAAGAAGGTTAGGAATATATGTTGGATATGATTCCCCATCAATTATTAAATATCTTGAACCCCTGACGGGTGATGTATTTACTGCACGATTTGCTGATTGTCATTTTAATGAAACAAATTTTCCAACATTAGGGGGAGGAATTAAGAAGTTGGAAAAAGAAATTACGTGGAATGCATCATTATTATCTCATTTAGATCCTCGAAGAGATCAATGTGAACTTGAAGTTCAAAAGATAATTCATTTGCAAAATATAGCAAATCAATTACCAGATGCATTCACAGATGCTAAAAGGGTGACTAAATCATATATACCAGTAGCAAATGCTCCATCAAAAATTGATATTCCACAGGAATAAGTTGTCAATAATGAGTCCGAGCACGCGCGTAAGCGTGGTAGACCAATGGGTTCCAAAGATAAAAATCCTCGAAAAGAAAAAGTAGGCGAGAATCAAAATGATTCAATGAAAGGTATGGATGTTCCAGAAGAAATCTAGAATACAACTACTCAAAAGAGCATTGATGAAAATCAAACGCTTGAGGATAATAATGAAATTTCTATAAACTATGTTACAACAGGAAAGAGATGGAACCGAAATGATATTATTGTTGACAACATTTTTGCTTATAATGTTGCTCACGATATTATTCATGAAAGTGACGATTTTGATCCAAAATCTATCGATGAATGTAAACGTAGAAAGGATTGGCTGAAGTGGAAATAAGCAATCCAAGCAGAGTTGAACTCACTTTCAAAACGTGAGGTTTTTGGACCAGTAGTCCTAACACAAGAAGGTGTTAAACTCGTGATACAAAATGGGTATTTGTAAGGAAAAGAAATGAAAAGAATGAAGTCACAAGATATAAAGCGAGACTTGTTGCACAAGGATTCTCGCAAAGGCTCAGTATAGATTACGAGGAGACATATTCTCACGTGGTGGATGCAATAACGTTAAGATATTTGATTGGCTTGATCAGATATGAAAAACTTGATATGCATCTAATGGATGTAGTCACGACGTATTTATATGGATCTCTGGATAATGACATTTATATGAAAATCCCGGAAGGATTTAAAATATCAGAAACATATGAATCAAGTTCTCGGGAATTATATTCAATAAAGTTACAGAGATCATTATATGGATTAAAACAATCAGGACGAATGTGGTATAATCGCTTGAGTGAATATCTGTTGAAAGAAGGATATCGAAATAATCCAATATGTCCGTGTGTAATCTCAGTCAGGATTTGCTATTATAACTGTATATGTTGATGACTTAAATATAATTGGAACTCCTGAAGAGTTATCCAAGGCGATAGAATATCTTAAGAAAGAATTCAAAATGAAAGATCTTGGAAAAACAAAATTTTGCCTTGGTTTGCAAATTGAACATTTAGCAGATGAGATATTTGTTCATCAATCAACTTATACAGAGAAAATCTTAAAAAAATTCTATATGGATAAAGTACATCCATTGAACATTCCAATGAAAGTTCGTTCACTGGATGTAAAGAAAGATATATTTCGTCCTCGAGATGAAAATGAAGAACTACTTGGTCATGAAGTACCATATCTTAGTGCAATTGGAGCACTTATGTATCTAGCTAATAACACAAGACCAGATATCGCATTTTCAGTAAATTTATTAGCTAGATATAGTTCATGTCCTACAAAAAGACATTGGAACGGAGTTAAGCATGTACTCCGGTATCTTCGAAGGACGATTGATATGGGTTTATTTTATTCTAACAAATCTAGTTTTGATCTAGTTGGTTATGCAGATTCTGGTTATCTATCTGATCCACGCAAAGCTAGATCTCAGACAGGTTATCTATTTACATGTGGAGGAACTGCTATATCATGGCGATCAGTAAAACAGACCATCACGGCCACTTCTTCGAATCATGCTGAAATCCTCGCAATTCACGAAGCAAGTCGAGAATGTGTATGGCTGAGATCAATGACACAACACATTCGTGAGACATGTGGCTTGTCTTCGAGCAAACCCCTTCCAACAATATTATACGGAGACAACACAACATGTATAACTCAAATCAAAGGAGGATATATCAAAGGAGATAGAACGAAGCATATCTCTCTGAAGCTTTTCTACACTCATGACCTTGAAGAAAATGGCGAGATCTCGAGATACACATGATTTGTTCAAGGATAACTTGGCGGACATATTTACAAAAGCATTACCAACTACAACATTTGAGAAATTGGTTCACAATATTGGGATGCGAAGACTCAGAGATCTCAAGTGATGTCATCATGAGGGGGAGTAAATGTATAAAATATATACTCTTTTTCCTTCACTAGGGTTTTTATCCCATAGGGTTTTTCCCTAGTAAGGTTTTAACGAGGCATATATTATATAAATGGGCATTTAAGGGGGAGTATTGTAAACATGTGTAGGATAAATGCCCATCCACATGCCATTATATCACCCATGCCATGTGGCAAATTATACTTAGACATAGTGTCCTCCATGTGTCCATTTCTCACCAATGCTTAGTGTCCAATTGTTCCACATCCTTCTTGCCATTTAGCCTATAAATAGTGGCTTATGGTGGTTTATGAAAGACACACCATTGGTAATAATAAAACCAATTCTCTTCCTCCACTTTCTCATCTTCTATTCATCTTCTTCAATTTTTGCCATAATTTTCCATTATCTCTTTATTTATATATATATATATATATTCTAATTTCAAGCATCATTATCATTATTATTATTATTATTATTATCATTATTATTATTATATTATATTAGTATTTAAATATTGGTAAAATTATACCGGATTTTTCATCCTATTTTCACAACACATACTACATTCTCTAGAATTACATCGAAAGTAAGGAATTTTTATGGGTTAAACGAGGACCCAAATTTTTTACTTTTTGTTTAAGAAATTTATTTATTTAATTTTTATTTTGAGAAACATAAATTTGATAAATTAACTTCTCTACTGGAGAATTTGATAAATTAATTAAATTCTCTAATTACTAAAGAATTAAGGCCAAAATACTTGACGGGTTGGGAATAAGAGAGAATCCTACTGAAATTAAATTAATTGAAAATTGTTAAATCGTGGAATCCATGTCCAATATTATTGATATTAATTTACTAAGGGATTGACATGAAAATCAAATTCAAATTTATGTTGGACTGAAAAAGAGTATAGAAAAATGTTGGTGGTGAGAATTATTCGAACAAAGAGAATGAGAATGGCATTCCCAATTCTTTTCAAATGATGTAATCGATAAGAATAATTCTTAATTTTTGGTAACACACGTTATTCCTCGTTCATTTTTAAGTGGGAATAAATTAGAATATTTATTTACGAATTATTCATACCCCTTCGTTCTCATTCTTGTTAAATAAACAAGATCTAAAAGAATTTAAGTAAAATTAATTATTAGCAAACGCTACAACAATTTTGATCCTTATTAGCAATAAGTATAGATGGTGGTCTTTGTTAGGTTAAATTAAAGATTCAATCTTTTGGACGAGCAGACAAGCTTATTGTTCTACTATAAAAAATGACATGGTGAATTTGGATCGATAATTCAAGGTGAAAAAGACTAAGAAACTTTAGATTGAAGAAAGTAAGAGCCTAAAAAAGGGTGATGATCATACATACTATGTCCAAAAATCATAAAAGACTTGAGAAAGTAAATTGAAAGGGAAAGCGAAGAGTCAACTTAGTGATTAATTCTTTATGAGAATGAATCGTTTTTTCTTCTATAAATTTCATCAAAAATTATTTTAGACACATGAATCCCTTAAGAAGTTAGTCCACATGGAGACTTTTGATTCACAATAGTTGAGAGAATGGGTCCAAGTTGATGAGCATAGTGGATGGCTTGAGAAGAAGAAGAAGCTAGTAGAGAAGAAAGAAAAAAGAGTATAGAGAAATGTTCCTCCCAGGGAAGAGCCAAGGAAAATATGCTTTGCAAGTTAATGTCATTTGTTTTAATAAAAGTATTTTTAAGCATGGTGGGGTAGGAAAAGAGTTAGTAGCGATGCTCAAGTCTAACCTATGTAAGAGTGTTCCACATTAGGTCGCTTAAATAATATAAAGTGTCATTTCTTAGAACCGTGTGTATTCAAAATGAGGTATGTCATATTCTATGATAAAGATCTCGAATCAAGTTCAAGAGTGAGACATATAATTTTAAATAAGGGTGATAGTTTCAAACTCATATGCCAACCAAGATAATAGTAGGTCAAATAACCGAATTTCAAAAGAGACATTATTAAGAAGAATGATGACAAATGTAATGGGTGGAAGTCAACTCTACCCCACGAGAAAAATGAGCAAGCAAGCAGATGATAATATGTAAGTTATCAATTCACAGCCAATAAAGGACAAGTGAAGTGTGTTGAAGACATGATTTTGACTAAGAATGATGAGTGTGTACATTATCACAAAATTACCAGTACAATTAAGCTAAGGCATTATAAATGAATGAAGTGCTTAATTAATATGTTAATGAGGATATTAGTACTCCAAAAGCTAAGCATGGGTTGTGACTTTAAAATAAATGAACGTAAGCTTAAGACATATCATAGTACATAAATGCACACGTACAACATAAGAATCAAGTTCGTGTGACTTCATCTATGAATCTTTTATAGGCAAGTAACTCTTCATCTCTTTATCCATTTATGTATTCTACAATCATTTGCCTTAAATGTGTACAATAGCAAAAAAATTATTGGGTGAGGTTTGAAGATGTCAACAAGGGCAGGTGGGGCGGGGACGAAGACAGGGACGTGGATGATTTCCCTATCCCCATCCCCGCTTTACATTTGAATACTCATTACCGCAAATTTTTTTGTTCAATTTCACTGAGATCAGAATTCCCTAAGGGGATCAAGTTCCCTACAAGAAATTATTCCTCATTTATTTATTTTTTCTTTTTGTAAGAATCAAATTATTCTTTTGATAAATTTTTAAATAGTTAACTTCTATGGAAAATATCCATTAATTTTGAATTACATTGTTAATTATTCACCAAAAATCTTCATTTAAGTAGTTAATTTTTTATTTTAAAAATCTCTATTTAAAGATAAAATTCTTGAACTTCCTAATAAAAAAAATAATATTACATATCAAATTATCTAATTAATCCATTGTAACGACCCTCAGATTTAAAGTAATCTTACTTAGGAGGACAACAGAGTCAATATCGTTTGTATCCGAAATTTCGGAGGTATAACGACATAAATACAAGAAACCCAAAAATCTCTAGAATCTAGACAACATGAAAAACACTTCCTAAATCGTTAAAAAAATGCTAAGCCACCACCAACTTCATTCATAAAACAAGCTAAGCTTCGCATTCAACAAAATAACCAGATTAGGTTCTACAAAAAAAACTAGGAATCAAGAATCCAAGAACATCTAAGACAAATTTTACAACATAATATATCGGGTTCAACGAAAAATACAAATCAACATAAAAAAATAACTGAGTCGAGGGACATAAGGGAGCCTCCATAGTCGCATCAGGTTGTCGTCGTAGGGTGAGTTAGCCCACTTAGGGGTCCAAAACTCAAAATCACAAAAGAAACTTCAGTTGCTCTAGTAACGTACAGACTCCAAAACAACTCAACAGAAGAACTAAAAGTACTTCTCACACCTCACCTCGGGCCCATCTGTGTCTGGTAATATCTCAAGTTCTACCTGCAAGTCTTGAAACTTAGGTTGATAATGGCAATTAAATAAAACAACTCTCACGCCTGCTCACTTGGGAGAATCACCCCTCTAGCTAGCACGAAGCACTAAAGAAAAGCAACCCTCATGCTTTAGGTGGTGGAGAATCATCCCTAGACTAGCAAATCGAATAAAGGAAAGCAACCCTATGTTAGGATTTGTGCCATAAAACTCGTATTTTTGTGATAAAATATTTTCTCATTTATTAATAGAATAATTGATTTCTTATATTGTGTATAACATTATCTAACACTATGTAAAATCCAAAGTTATTATTGTAATCTTGAATAGTATGTAGTTGACATATAGAAGGATCATAGTAATAACCTAAAGAGTCTATAGTATATAGATAAAATTAAGTGTCTTATCCTGGTAACACTATTGATACGACCCACTTTGTAATTGTTACAAATAATTTAATCCAAATCATTCATGTAGAGACATGTAAATGAGGTATCATATACAATGAGTTTGTATAAGATTGTGCCACGAAATATTTAATCTCTCTTTGTAAATCTGTTAATTGAGAAGATTAATATTTCATCAGGATGATCATATGCGACTCGATGATCATATGTGACTCGATCTCAATCTTGAGTAAGTTATGGACTCTTGCCTGTGAGGGCTTATCCTTTGATTTGCATGGGTGAGAGTGGATTTTGTAGTTGATTCAATATGCCTACCATTTTGGCAACAAGGAGTTGGGAACATAATATCTCTCAAGATAGAATTTGTTTCTTCCCTTATGGAGTAAGTAGATGAGTAGTTCCTTTAAGTGTTGATTTCAAGACTTGAACAATGGAGCCTCATCCTCTCACCAACCCGAGAAAGACTTAGTTTATGATTATAGTATAAACAAATTGTTCATTAGAGGATCAGTAATACTTAAGGTGCAAGATGTAATTACAGGAGTAAAATAGACTTTTGACCCAATTGTAATTACGAATAACTCACGAATGATCGACTTGCATGTAGTGATTATATTCATGGACATAACTTGTACTACAGTAGGTCTACAGTGGAGTGACCTATAGTTAATGAATAAAAACTAAATAATTAAAAATTTTAATTAATTAATTTTGTATCATTGGAGCAAATAAGGTCTCCTTGCTAACTCACATGAACTAAATAAGATCAATTTTGTTGAGACAAAATTTTGAAATGTTTGAATTAAAATTTAATATATTTGATATATTAAATGAGAAAAAAACATATTTATTGTATATGATACATTAAATATTAAAGAAATTATTAATGTATTAAAATACAATAAATAAAAGATATTTATGAAATTTGAATTAGATTCAAATAAGAATAAATGTTGTAGAAGAATTTTAAAATTTTGAATATGATTATAACTGGTTAGATAAATATATTTTAATATATTAGATATTAAAATATATTATTTAATTGTTTCTCCTAGGCCGCTATAAATAGGGCCATAAGGGTGAGCCATTAGTGTGTATTTCCAAACAAGAAAAAGAAACTCTAGAGAATTCTCCTCTCATTCTCTCATCCTAAGGTTCCCACAAACCCAATTGATTTTTGTTCGAAATATAGCAAGGAAAGCTTTTGTAGAAAATATCAAGAATACAAGAAAGATTTCTTCTTATTCAAAGTATGTTTATGTTAGTCCTAACTTAATTATTTGGTTCCTAAATAAACTCAAATCGTCCGAAGTTTCCTCTAGGGTTTAATTAGATTATTCCTTTCACTCTCAACCTACACTCAATGGGAGAATCACCCCCTAAGCTAGTGTGTCGAAGAAGAAAAACAACCACCAATCCAGGCGCAGTGGGGGAATCACCCCTTAATCTAGCTCCAACACTACAAGAAAAACCACATTACTTGACGCTTACAACTTTTAATTACTTGACGTTTTTATGAAAAAAAACGTCAAGTAAAATACAACTTTTAAGGAAAAGCGTCAAGTAAAAATGGAAAAAGGCGGA
This sequence comes from Trichosanthes cucumerina, assembly GCA_036507285.1. Taxonomy (NCBI): domain Eukaryota; kingdom Viridiplantae; phylum Streptophyta; class Magnoliopsida; order Cucurbitales; family Cucurbitaceae; genus Trichosanthes; species Trichosanthes cucumerina. The sequence goes on along the minus strand of CM071840.1, from coordinate 70,570,006 downwards.
GGTTTGTGATGTTTTTCGGATTTTTTTCATGCTAGCCTAAAACTTATGTTTTAAAAACGCTAAGCTTGATCATTATTTTCGATTAAATGGAAAATAAAAGGGTGCGCGTTTTTCTTTCCTTTTGTTTTTAATGACTTTTTTAAAAAAATAAACATTTGTTTCGGATTAATTCCTAAACATCTTCGTTTAGGGTTTACCAAAACCTCCAAATCTCATCGTTTTCCCAAAGTCAGCGTTCTTCATCTTCTTCAAATTCTCACTCTGCCTCACACAGGGTCGTCCGAGCATCTCCTCTGCTGCCACCGACTCCAAAGCCATGCTCTGTGTCGCCGGTAAGCCCTTCTCCCTCTTTGTCTGTTGAAAAACTAAACGGATTTCGAAGAGCCCCTTTATCAAGATATTTGATTTTAATCTATTTGAAGTATTTCGAAGAGATAAGGAATGCTTGTATATGGCACATCAAAACCCCCGATTTTTTTTATATTTATTGTGATAGAAAGCAGGATTTTTGTTCTATTTCGTACAGGTCTTTTAAGATACCTCTTCAATTATTCTTGGGCTTTGGGTACGGGCCATACCGCATGGAGAAAGTTTGTGGTTTCAGTGTTATGTACAAGCAAAAATATAAGAGCTCTAGTTTTTGCTTTCACATCCACTTTTTACATCGTTTAGGGTTTGATGTCAACGAATTCATTGTTGGGGCTGATGATTAGCTTCTTTCTCATATTGTATGACATAATCTACAGATGTCTGCTTTGGTTCTCCCTTGTAGATTGTTATCTTTTTAGGTTGTTGATGGATAGATTGCCAAGGGATTTCTACCACAAGGGATGGATTAGGTTTTCTTTAACTAGGTTATAAGAAGTTGATTGAATTGGAAGACAATTTTTTAGGGATAATTGTAGCCACTGTTTTAAAAACACTAAGGTTAGGAAGCTTGTTTTTAAATTAATTTGGGTTTGTGATGTTCTGTAAAAGTTGATTTTTATGGTAATTTGTCCGATCTGTTAATCAAACGTATTCCTTATATTACATTAACTCTTATAAATCAGAAACTTAAAAATGAACCCAATTTACCGATAACTTTTTTTAAAAAGTTGATGACGATTAAATACCCCTTGATGGTTTGATTTTCTAGTTCGATTCTACATATATCTCTGCAATTGTTGATTAAAAACATTATGCTTTCATTTCTTAATTGTTAATTTACAACTATGAAGATTTTATTGTCAATGCACTTCGTTAGTGGTTTACCCTTCCAACAAACGTCATTGAAATATACTTTACACAATATCTCGAGAATGAAAACATTTTCGAGTTAATAATACATACATTTCGGAAAATATTTTCAGGGGAGTCTTTTGATGGCTTGGTTGTTGGTTATTACTGCCTTCATTGTAATTTAGTTTGCTTCATTGTGCAAAATTCTTCATGTATTAATTTCATCTTCTAGGAGTGTTTTTTTAAATAGTGGTGATCATGGATTATTTTGTTAAAATTTCTTTTATGTTTTAATTTTCTTTCTTCCACTAAAATGCTCTTATCTGTTATTCCTTGACATTTAGATGACACCCCTCAAAAGAGAAATACCTTGTTGGTCGTTGTCCATCCAGATGATGAGTTTATGTAAGCATTTTAGATGTCTCCATCTTTATTTACTACCGTTCTTTATTTATCTTGTCGAGTTTATGTCTTGCTCCAACGACAGAAAGTTTTGTCATAGGTTCTATCTTATTGCTCGTTGTATATCTTGAGTTATGATGAAAATCCTTGTTACCAATTAAAAAGAAAAGTTCCTACAGTTCTCCTGGTTGAAAAATAAATTGATGATTTCTATGGTAATTATTTCTCCCATTTATACTTGTTCAGATTACAACAAAGACAATACATAAATGAAATTGTTGTTGTGTTCAAAAGTTTTGATAATTTTAATTGTTGGTGCTATTTTGATGAGTATATTTATAGTTTTGATAAGCTTAGTTTGGCGTTGAAACACAATTTTCAGGTTATTTGGCATCGAGACGCAATTTCCAACAAACTTTTTATTCCTTTAAGCGTCAAACTGTAAGTCTTTGCATGTTTTAAATCTCTCTCAAATCAGTTCAGTAATGTAACATTGGTTCTAACAAGTACGAATCTTTAGTTTGCAGTTTGAGTGTGATTCGGGCATCCTCCAACACACTTTCAACAAAACGTTTTGACTCTTTTAGCAAGGTTAGTCCCTTTAAGCTCATTCAAACTAGATTAAATTATCCTATATTAGTTCTAGTGCTCGAATACCTTTTAATTGTAGCTTTTAATACTTTCATCTATGGGCTATAACTCGAATAGATTCATTTTGGTTAACCATAAGCCATGGAAGTTGATCCGAGCATCGACTAGCGAGGCTTTGAGCCATTTTGGTAAGTCTAAGTGCATTTTAATCTTTTTCGAATCCCTGTAAGTGTTGTAAGTATGTTATAACCATTGAATAGATAATATGTAAGACCTCCATTTCTTAAGAAATATTCTAGAAGCTAGTTAGTTTTCTTCTTTTCATTTACTTTTATTCTGTTGTGAATATTAAACTGATCAAATAAAATACCAAACTACTATTGACTGCAGCAAGTTTTCTTTTAATTTTCTAACTCGACAGTATAATGATCTTTGCTACCATCGAAATTCCAGATTGGTATTGGGTTACTAATGTTACAATAGCTTATTGGAATTAATGCAGTTTTGTTCTATTCAAGTACCATATTTGCAGCTGTTGGTGAGGAAAATTTTTGTCTTAATCCTCCTTGGTCGACGTTTATGACATTAGGCTAGAGTCTCATTCCCTCCCTTTAAGTATGCTTCTTAGGATTATATAGCATCGAATGTGCTAGCTTATGGGTGAAACTCCATTTTGATTACCATGAGGGGTGTTTTCCTTCACCAAATGTGCTAGCTTAGGGGTGAATCCCTATTGTGATTAGTATGAGGGTTTCTTTCCTTCACTAGTTCGGGATGTGAGGAAGTGAGTGGAGTAGGCAGATGGGTAGCCAGTCTTCGAGATCGTTGTGTTTTAAGAAGGGTTGACATGATTGAGTAGATTCACTCGTTGCATGTTTTAGAGTTCTGAATTATTAGGTAGGTTTCTTACTTAGTATGTTTATGCTCATCCTTATTGCTTATGTTGTGCTTTGCAGGTAATACTCAACTACTTGGCGAGTGCAAAGGTGTTGCAGAATTATGGTGACGTTTTCAAAGTTTTGGTCATAATGTTGCCAATGTGTTAGGCTAGTGAATGTAGAGTTATCTTGTTTTGTAAACCTCCTTGAAAATGTTTGTGATGTGTACTCGGTTTAGGCTAAGCTTTCAATTTCGTAGTCTGGCGAAGGCTGAGCTTTGTTCTCTGATGTATAGAAAGTATGTGTTTTGTCTCTTAGGTTCTCTAAATTTTTTTATTCTTGATTATATGTCGTTATGCTGCCGCAATTTCGTGTTTGGGCAACTTTAGCTCAATAAAAGTGGTTAGTTGAGTTTATGGCTTAGGATCGTTACACAATAGTTCTTGTAATTTTTGAATTGTTGACCTGAGGTTGATAAGTCCTTGTAATTTTAGAATTGTTCATGAGCTTAATAGTTTGATATTGTTAAAGATGTAATTTTTTTAAAGTGTGGAAGATTGGTTGATGAAATTATGCATTTTTCAATATAACAAATTATTAGAACACGGTGCAGAAAATTCAAGATAATAGGGAATATTTAATATATTGAAAAAAACACACACCAACAAGACATGTATAATGTGTCAAGATCTAATTCATATTGACATTTTTGAAACGTCAAGATAAAATTATATTTGACTCATTTACATCGTCAAGTAACTTATATTTGACATTCTTGAAACGTCAAGATAAACATATATTTGACTCATTCAAAACGTCAAGTTTTAAAGCCAAGATAAAACTACATTTGACTAAGAAAAAATGTCAAGGCTTCATATTAAAAATGACACAGTATAAGTGTCAAGAAGTAATATACATAACACTTTATAAGTGTCAAGTATCGTATACTATTCTTGATGGTGGATTCCTTAACGGTTTGAAAAATGCCAAATAAATCAAACTTCGACTTTATAAACGTCAAGAAATATAGTTTTTGTAGTAGTGCAATAAAAGGAAAAGCAACCCTAGTGCCAACATTCATCTCATCAATCTAGAGGTTCAGACTCGTCCAGGGGTGGCTAATAAACTACTACATGCAAGTGCACGTGATAGTAATAGAAATCAGAAGTATGCTAGAGTATCGTACCCACAGGAAATAAATTTCAATAGAAATCCATTTGGATGACCAAAAATATGCTAACAAGAATGCAACTACAATAACTAATTTCTATAAAATTATTGAAAAGTATCTTTTACAAGGAAAATAATAGAAAATCAGTAATTAAAAGAGAGGGAATTCAAGTGTAACGCCCCATGCCTAGGATCCCCTGCGACTTGGCTGCGTCACTATATCATCCATGATTGCTTGTAAGAGTGAAGACACTATCCCCACAAACTACATGGGGTCTTTTCAGCATGTTTTGTCCTCACTCACATGCTCCCTAGAAAAATTCCCAGGAGGTCACCCAACATAGGATTGCTCCAAGCCAAACACGCTTAACTATGGAGTTCCTATGATTGAGCCACCGAAAAGGAAGGTGCACCTTGTTGGTATAGGTAGTAGCTGTCAATTCTTGTAAGACTTTCTCAACTATACTTTCATATCCTCATGGTCACTCGCATGTACCCCTCTTCCTCGGGCACCATACTTTCATATCCTCAGGATCCCTCTCATTCAGATGTGTACTCGATTCATTCATGTACCCCTCTTCCTCGGGCGTCACATGCCCACCAGCTTCCGCCTTGGTTCGTCCCTGAACCACATCTTACTGACACAACATAGGATTGCTCCAAGACAAACACGCTTAACTATGGAGTTCCTATGATTGAGCCACCGAAAAGGAAGGTGCACCTTGTTGGTATAGGTAGTAGCTGTCAATTCTTTTAAGACTTTCTCAACTATACTTTCATATCCTCATGATCACTCGCATGTACCCCTCTTCCTCGGGCACCATACTTTCATATCCTCAGGATCCCTCTCCCCTACGACTTTGTTGCGTTACTATATCATCCATGACTGCTTGTAAGAGTGAAGACAATATCCCCACAAATCAACACGGGGTCCTTTCAGCATGCTTTGTCCTCACTCACATGCTCCTTAGGAAAATTCCCAAGAGGTCACCCAACATAGGATTGCTTCAAGCCAAGCACACTTAACTATGGAGTTCCTATGATTGAGCCACCGAAAAGGAAGGTGTACCTTGTTGGTATAGGTAGTAGTTGTCAATTCTTTTAAGCCTTTCTCAACTATACTTGCATATCTAAATGGTCACTTGCATGTACCCATCTTCCTCGGGCACCATACTTTCATATCCTCAGGATCCCTCTCATTCAGATGTGGACTCTGTTCATTCATGTACCCCTCTTCCTCGGGCGTCACATCAAGTTACTTTGACCCTTTAGAAGGAAGTTGCAAGGCAATTGCAATCGCAGTGACAACATGAACCTAAGTTAACCGGATTCAACTCCTATTCGGTTTTGCTCCCAAAACTTTTAGGAGACAAGCAATTAAACCTATATATCTATGGCTAATCTAGCTTAGATATATTTGCGCACAATCCTAGTGGTTCTGGAGTCTTGCCATATGTCTAGGATCGAAGTTTAAAAACTTATTTCTAAGCCTATTCATCCATTTCTTTTACGACATCTGTTATTCCTTAATCCTTTCGGTATTAAGTTCTAGCTTTGACGAGTAAGCACTAGTTGGTCGCCTAGGTTTTCCTACTTTAAGTTTAATAAAAGCAAATTGGGGTTAATGTGTCAACCCGATCAATTTTGCTAATTTAAGCTTGACATCTTTCCTCTAGGACATTCATAACTTGAATCCCTAGAGTGGATTTAACTCGTTATGGAAAGAAAGAAAAAAAGAAAATTATTTGGTGAAAAATTCTTGGTATTTGAAAAACTTCAAAAAGAACGAAAAAGAAACTAAAACTAGCACGAATAGTACTTGTTACTTGTTGAACCGTAGCTTCTAATGCTTAGTTTTCATTCAAGTTAAAGAAGAAAAACAGTAAGCAATGCAAAATAAATTCAACTTGTACAAAAATGAAGTTTTGAAGCTTACGACACTTTATTACCAATGAAGAAAAATACAAAAACTTCAAATTTAACTTAGATCTATTCTATCTAATTATGAAGAACATGAAATAAGAACAAAATGAAGAACAAGAAAGCATTAAAAAATAGTAGCTAAATTTATGAAAATTAGAGTACACGACAATGGAGAAAAATACCTACTTTTCCCAACTTTAATCGATTTAAATACCCGTTTAAGAGCAAATGAATTTTCACCTCCTCTACTTTCATGGAGGAGAGGTCAATCTTGTAAGATTACTGTAACGAACCTAATTTTTCAAACCCAAATCTCTTAAGGACGTTACTAAGCAGCACCGTCTGCGTCGAGAATTCGACAACATAACGGCGTTGCTAAGACAAAACCCACATTTTTTCTGACCTGTTTAAAATATAACACACTCCAAAGGTCTATTAAAACACCCAACCTCTTCAAACTATAATAAAAAATAGGTTGGATTTCCAACATATCAGGAATTTACAATAGTTATGCAAAAACATAAAGGAAATGAATAAGAGACTAGTTTCACAATTAAGAAGAATAAGACCCTAAGACACCCCTATGAGTCAAACAACAAGAAACTTAACAACATACATAAAATTCCAATCTACCAAGAAGATACAACAGAAATATAAAGTACTAAAACAACTACTATGTGCTAAAAGACACCAAAGAACATCCTTATAGCCTCGCTAGGTTGTCAACTCGTCATCCATCCCACAGTTTAGATTTCATCTGCAAACAAAAAAATAACAAAGAAAGGAATGAGTATAAAAATATCTAGTAAGTAGCCCACTTACGTCCAACCCTATTTCAGCATGAAGAAACAACGAAACTCATCTACTAAAGTTAACTCCAACCCCAGAATAGGTCTCACATTTAACACACTTCACCCTGAGCCCCTTGGGGTAATAACTCGAGCTTTATCTTCAGTCTTGGAACTTAATTGATGATGCTATGAGAGAAAACAACTCTCACGCCACAACACATTGGGGATAGAGTAGTGAAGGTCCGAACCAACACACCATATGGAGAATCACCCCTAGGCCGACACAGGATAATGGAACATAACCACTCCCTGATGGGGTCGGACCCCAGGCTCACCTCAACGCTAGCATAGAGTCGTATATCCAACACGCTCTATGGAAATCCACCCCTAAGCTAACACGGGACAATGGAAAACAACCACTCCCTAAATGGGGACATACCCCAGGATCACTACCGAAATATCATCAATCTAGAGGTTCCGACTCACTCAGGCGCATCTCAAGGTTTAGTAAGTGTTGGGTTTCACGCTTTATAAGGTTACTATGGGCTCTAACTACGCATTCCTAATATCCTCGACCTATTCCCAATGGTCCCAAATCTAGCTAGGTTCTCACTTTTAGCCGAAGCTTTAACTCAAACTACCCAGATTCCACTTTCAGACCACACTCAATTAGAAGTCCGACCTAGCCTTACCCTAAGCCCACACAGGATTGCACAACTCCTTGTTGTACTTCGGTATACGCCTCCCTAACTAGCATGCTGACATAGCCCAGACCCGCCCCGCAGGACGCTCGTATGCTATGTCTCACTCCGAGTCTGTTGCTACACTCATTGTGACTCACCTTGAAGCACTCTCGTCTTTGGTTTGTTGTCATGACTACCATGACTCACCACAAGACATCATTGCCCCGGGACTATTGTCACACACATTGTGACTCACCACGATACGACCTTGGGACTGTTGTCACACACACTGTGACTCACCACGAGACATCATCAATACGCATACTCCATGCTAGTTTCTCGCCACACAAGGTTGCAGGACAACGTTCCCTAAATAAGGGGTAAGGCATGGACTACTAGCCTGAGGGGTTCTTATGACACAACTCTCTTGACTTGGTACCAAAGTCATACTCGGAGATACATACTAACAATCAAGCTATATAACATTTATGATCCACAACCACACATGCATCAAACAACACTCAAGTCAACCCAAAGTTGACTAACAACCAAGATTCACATTCACGTTTACTTTACTTTTTACCTCATCTAGTGTGCGAGGAATAATCCAAATGACTACTTACCTTTGTCAATCTAAAACCCATAAAATATGCTATCAAGTACCTAGTTTGTTAAACTAGAGCCTAACAATACAAACATTTCAACCCCTACCTTACATAATAAGACACATAGTCCATAGATACTTGATAAATACGATTAAACACGATTCATAGGCTCGGGATAACATACACATAACCATGTCAAGTATAAAACTCATAAAAACATAATAAGACACATAGTCTATAGATACATGATAAATATGATCAAACATGATTCATAGGCTCGAGATAACATACACATAATCATGCCTAGTATAAAACTCATAAAACATACTATACAAGTTCCATAAGTACTTTAAATAGCTTAACCAAAGTCTAATGCTAGAAACAACTCAAGAATACATAAACAAGCAATGTTGATCACCTTGCTCCTTCACTTAGGAGCTTGAATTTAATCCAAATGACTACTTACCTTATGTTTGAAGATTCACAAAAAGAGTATGCGCTCCTAAACAACCATAACAAACTTAAGAAGTTGAAATTGAGCGGGATAGATCAACTCCAGCGGAGGTGTTGGTCCGATGGCGGTGGTCCGACGACTTTCCAGTGACTTTCCGGCGGTCGTCCGGCGACTTTCGGCGAAACTCCAGCGGTGGTCTGGGAGATGAAGAGTGTGGAGAAAAGAAGAAGAAGGAGAAGAAGAGAAAAGTCTTGAGGTACACCCTTTAGGTTGCAATTACTCTAGTTTAAATAGGCACCAAAAAGTCGTAATCCTTTTAGAACAAGGAATCCTAATCCTTTTTAGAAAAAGGAATCCTAAACCTTTTTAAAACATAAATCCTAATCTTTTTTTTTTTTTTTTAACTTTGAAACACTTTTTCCTAATCCTTATCTAATTATCAAAAGATTCGAATTTAAATCGAATTCAATTTAGTGCACCTAATTTTATGAGGCGTTACAATTATAGAACTAAAAGATGAAGAAAAGTTGTTGAAAATGATAAAAAGAAAAGAAAAACTGTTGTTGTCCAAAACTTGGAAGAAAACCCATAAAAGCGTCCACATTTTTTTGCCTCATTTCATCTCTTTTTATAGGTGATAAACTAAGGTTTCTATGTATAAACCATCCACAATTAATTGGCTAATGTTTAGGCATGATTTCGGGTTGGATATATTCTAAAAACGAGTAGGATTTCATCAAATCCCGTGATTCTCGAAAAAATCTATATTTATGAAATATCCAGTTGCATTTTGGGTTTGGTTACTCTTCTACTCTTTGGGAAGGAATGTAAGGTGAATGCAATTGCATTTTTTCAGTTTTCTCTAAATCTACACAAAAACAACGAAATTAGTTCAAATTCATGTTTTTCTAAACTATTCTTCACTTCCCACCATTCTTAGCAAACTTTCAAGAATTTTACTCATCAATGTTATTTTTAGGTTGCTCCGTAATTGTTCCACGTAAATTATAACTATGTAAAACTGCAAGTGTACAGTGTCAAGTTTTAATATAGTGATTTGAGTTCCAAGTATCGTCCTCAGGAATGGTTTTCTAGATTGATTAATTACCAAGATACTAATTCTTAATTCTATCTAAAAAAAAAAGAAATTTGTCAAAGAAGAAATAAAAAATAAAAACTAAATATACAAGTGGAGACATGAAGATGAGAGAAACGTTAGGGAATTGATTTCACTAGTTACTTTATTATTTTAGCACATGAAATTGACTTTGGTTGTGAGATTATAAACAAGAAGTTAAAGATAATCAAAAGACTCTCTTGAGCTCTAGTGACCTCATGCATAACGATAAACCTAAAGTCTCCATTTAGATTTTAAAAGCATGCAAAGCATTAAGCGACTTCTTTAAAACGTTTCTCAAAGAGCCTTTCACTCTCGTATAAGGATTTATTAAAGGTTTTGACAATTTTAATCTAATCTAAGTATATTCTCTCAATTAAACTTGAACCAACAAACCATGCTAATCTTGGCTAGAGAAAAACAAGCATTAAGAAAGAATCACTAAAAATAACTCAACATAAGCAAAAGTTCAATTCAATAACTAAAACAAATCCATAACTAGCTATATCAATCCCCTAACTATGGAAATTAGCTACTCATAATCACTATAAAACATGCTAAATCCATGAAAGGGTCCATAAACAAAACTACAAACTAAGAGAAGAGAAGAAAAATGCTTCGGTGTCCTCGTCTCTGAGCTCCCGTCACGATCTCGAGCCTCCACTCCCATGCTTGGCCCCCGAGGAATCCTCTTCTACTCCTTTCAAAGTGTATTTTCGAAATCAGGATATAAGAATCACTCAAATTTGGCTCCCCTTGAAAAGAGGCAATATTACACATTTATACAAGTTATCGGCACAACGTTGCAACGCCGTGCCCTAGGACACGTATTATTTAAGGAATTAATCGTGGCGTTGAGACGCCGTGCATAATGTCTCAACGCTATGACACTCATGACGCTAAATTCACGCATTTGGACATTGCGATGCTGCAAAGCAGCGTCTCAACGCTGCCACCAAGGGTCTTCAAAGTGAATTTCCAACAAGTTCAGCGTCTCAATGCCCAAATCGACGTCTCAACGCCCTGGGCTCGAGTCCAATAGCTTGTTTTGGCTCTCTTCTCCTACTTGCTTTAACTTTTATGCTCCATTGGCTCCCATTTAAACCCTAATTCTTCGTGATCTATCCATTTGCTCTATTATTGCTCATAACCTGAAATCCAATAGTTTAAACACGTGAAATCCGTAAAATTAACACAAAAACTAGCAAAATCTAAGACTAAGAATAACACATTTTGTGTGCTATTAGTAATCAATGAAGAATACAAAAATGATAAAAATTACATAGTTTAGGATCAAATAATCCTCATAAATGAGAATTATCAGTGGCACGAGGGTAAGTGGTACTAGTCTAGCATCGTAACGCTTGAAATCTCTAAGGTAACCTACCCTACCCTTATTAACCTATCCTTATAGAACCCTTACTCAACAAGATTCAAGGTCACAAACACGGACCATGTTGGATATAGAGTATGCCCTAGGACACATGTCTCATCAACTTTAGTGCAAGTGGGAGATTATTGGGATTTATGCCCTAAAGCCTCGTAATTAATTAATAATTAATAATTATTTTATTTGTAGTATAATATTATCAATTATATGAAAAATCCATGGTTATTAGTGTAATCTTGAACAATATGTAGTTAACATACGAGAAGATCATGTTCAGGAAATAACCTAAAAGGTCATAGTATTTGGATAAGGTTGGGTGCCTTATTCTGGTAACACTATTGATACGACCCACTTTGTAATAGTTACAAATGATTTGATCCAAATCATTCATGTGGAGACATATGAGTGGGGGTATCTTATACAATGAGTTTGTATAAGACCGAACCACAAAATATTCAATCTCTCTTTATAAATCTGTTAATTGAGAAGATTAATATTTCATCAGGATGATCATATGCGACTCGATCTTAATCTTGAGTGAGTTATGAACTCCTGCATGTGAGGGCTTGTCCTTTGATTTGCATGGGTGAGAATAACTTTTGTAGCCGATTCAATAAGTCTACTACTTTGAGGACTTGACCAAATAGGGAGCTGGGAACACAATCTCACAAGATGAAATTCACTCCTTCCCATATAGGATTATAGGGTAAGTAAATGAGTAGTTCACTTAAGTGCTGATTTCGGGACTTGAATAATGGGGCCCCACCCTCTCACTGGCCCGAGAGAGACTTAGTTTATGGTTAGATCATAAACAAATTGTTCATTAGAGAATCAATGGTATTTAAGGTGCAAGATGTAATTACAGGGGTAATACGGACTTTTGACCCATCTGTAATTATGAACAACTCGTGAAGGATCGACTTGCATGTAGTGATTATATCCATGGACACAACTTGTCCTACAGTGCATTAGAGTTCAACTCTAGGACTATAGTGGAATGCCCCCAGAGTTAATGAATGAAAATTGATTAATTAAAGAGTTTAATTAATTAATTTTGTATCATTAGAGCATATAATCTGTAGGTTTATAAGGTTCCCTTGCTAGCTCATAGTAACATTAACAAGATTAGCTAAGTTGAAAGAAATATTTAAAATGTTCAAATTGAAGGGAATCGAAGTCCTGCAGCGGAAGCGATTGTGAATCGCGTGCTCTTGATTTAGTTACAACGATTTAATTGAAGAACATATATAACTAGATTAAGCATATGAACATAATGGACAATAAGAAAGTTACCTTTGAAGAACCTTTCTTCAAGTGCTCCTCCTCTCTCACGGTCAAGATCTCAGCAACACGAACTCGTACGAACACAGAGCACTACCACTGGATCTTCTCATTTGTTCTTCTCTGGGTGAGGAGGAAAGGTGGGTTCCCTTTAGGAGAGGTGAGGTGTTTTGTGAGAGAGATGTTTGTGTCTTGGAACCTTTCCAACAACACAACAAAAGCTTGGAATCACTTAACCTAGTTGCATCTCATGCAACCATATATATAGAGGAATGGGATGGAAATGACCATTCTACTCCTCCTTTAATCTCTCTTTATTATATAGTTTATATATGAATCTAATTCACATTAAAACTACATATTATATCAATTACATCATATATAATTGATATAACTCCTCATGTATGAAATTGAACACTTGAATTTCACTCCTAACTTTATAACCTCAATATTACCATGTTGAGCCAACGGAGGATCTAATGGACCTACAGGATCATGAGCTCCATCGATGATGTGAGATTAATCGATCAAACTCTTTGATCCAGTTAATCAATATTCATTAACTACAAGTCACTCCACTATAGACTTGTAGCTGCACTCTCCTCACTGTAGATATTATTGTGTCTACTGATATAGTCATTACCCATGAGTCGACCCTTCACAGGTTGTTCGTAATCACAGCTGGGTCAAATTACCGTTTTACCCCTGTGATTACCTTTTTGCTTCTTAAGCACCACTGATCCTCTAATGAACAACAAGTCTAAGGTCCTACCTTAGACTCATACCCTCATAGAGGGTGGGGCCCCGTTGTTCAAGACACGAGTCGATTCTTGGAACAACCTATCTAATTCCTTAGTGTAGGAATGAGTGAATTCCATCTTGCACGCTTAAGTTCCCGATTACCTCACGAGGTTACGTCACTGAGAAGGTAGGCTTATTGAGTCGGCTACATGCCACTCTCACCTATACTAGTCTAAGGACAAACCCCTATAAGCGGGGAGTTCTTAACTTGCTCGTGATTCAGGTCGAGCACTAATGATCATCTATAAATTACTAGTCTTATCCTGTTAACGGTGTTACATTGGTTAGACTAATAATTTGCGATCCAGTCTTGTATGAACTCTTCATACAAGATGCCCCCACTCGCATGTCAACTACATGAATGAGTTGGATTACCTCATTTGTACTAATTACAAAGTGAGTCGCATCCATGGTGTTACCAGAATGAGGTTTCCAACCTTATTCTTATACCATAGACTATTTAGGTTATATTCTTGAACTCAACCCAAATAGTGTCCTCTACACTGATGTTCAAGATAAATGTTATAACCTTGGAGCTTAGTTTATTGGATTTATAAAGAAAGACTGTAATTCTATCGAAACAAATAACACTTTATTTAATTGATCAAAATTACACAAGTTTAGGGCATAAATCCCAACAATCTCCCCCTCGACCTAAAGCTTGTGGAGTACTAAAACATTACAGTAATGTAAATACAATAAACTAGGGCATTTAAACCCCTTTGTACAAAATACTCCCACTTACCCTAGTTGGGAAAGACTTGTAAACCTAGATCTTCTAGGTGACTCTCAAATACTTTAGCCGTGAGGGCCTTTGTAAAAGGATCAGCAATGTTGTGCTCTGAGGCTATCTTCGTGACAATCACGTCTCCTCTATGCACGATCTCCCGGATGAGATGATATTTCCGCTCTATGTGTTTTCCCCTCTTGTGACTTCGGGGTTCTCTCGAATTTGCCACTGCACCACTGTTATCGGAATACAGTGTGATGGAAAAAGTCATATTTGGAACAACTTCCAAATTTAGCATGAATTTTCTTAACCAAACGACCTCCTTAGCTACTTCACAAGCTGCTACATATTCGACCTCCATGGTGGAATCAGCGATGCATCCTTGCTTGATGCTTCGCCATACTACAACTCCTCCGTTAAGAGTGAATACTGACCCTGATGTAGATTTCTGAGAATCTTTATCAGTCTGAAAATCAGAATCCGTGTATCATGTAAGGATCAAATCCTTAGCCTCATACACAAGCATGTAGTTCCTTGTTCTCCGAAGATACTTAAGGATTGTTTTAACCGTTGTCCAGTGTTCAAGTCCTGGATTGGATTGATACCTACTGACCATCCCAATTGCAAAACAGATGTCGGGCCTAGTACACAACATGGCGTACATCAGGCTCTCAACAGCCGATGCATAAGGAAACCGTCTCATATCCTCAACTCCTTGAGGTGTCTTAGGACACTGTTCCTTAGACAAATGGATTCCATGTCTAAAAGGCAACAAACACTTTTTGGAATCTTGCATCTTAAACCTTGACAACACTTTGTCTATGTAAGATGCTTGAGACAAGGCTAGTGTTTTATTCTTGCGGTTCCGGACAATCTGGATCCCAAGAACAAACTGTGCATCACCCAAATCTTTCATTTGGAACTACGTAGCTAGTCATTCCTTGATGTCAGTAAGATAACCTACATCATTCCCAATGAGTAGGATATCATCCACATAGAGAATTAGGAATGCGACAGAACTATTGATGATTTTCTTGTAGACACAAGGTTCATCATCATTCTGGTCAAAACCATAAGATCTGATTGCATCATCAAATCTTATATTCCAGGACCTAGAGGTTTGTTTCAGTCCATAAATTAACCTTTTAAGCCTGCAAACCTTTTGCTCTTGTCCTGGTTCAATGAACCCTTTGGGTTGGTCCATGTAGATGTTTTCCTCAAGATTACCATTCAAAAAGGTTGTCTTGACATCCATTTGCCATACCTCATAGTCATAATATGCGGCAATGACAAGAAGGATACAGATAGACTTTACCATAGCAACAGGTGAAAAAGTTTCCTCATAGTCAACCCCTTCAATCTGGGTATAACCCTTTGCTACTAGTCTAGCTTTAAAGGTTTGCACCTTCCCATCTACACCACGTTTTCTCTTGTAGATCCACTTACAACCTATATGTTTTACCCCATCAGGCTTATCTACAAGATCCCAAACAAAATTGAAGTACATAGACTCCATTTCTTGGTCCATGGCTATGACTCATTTGTCTTTGTCTTTGTCAACCATTGCTTGATATAAGTCAATGGATCCTCGCAGTTGTCATCTGGTATAACAACTTGGGTTTCAACTAAACCCATGTAATAAAGTCAGTATATGTATACATAACCCTCCCACTACGTCGAGGCATACTCAACTCTTGAGATGGACTCTCTTGACTAGACAAACTAGTATCAACAACTCTTGTTGACATACTAGTGTTCTTATTAGCAACCTTTGCTATTGTTCCGTCTAACTCACTCAACACTACTTTACTTTTTGGTTTGTGGTCCCTTATGTGGTCCTCCTCTAAGAAAATGGCATTTGTCGACACAAAAACCTTATCTTCCTTAGGATCGTAGAATAAACCACCTCTTGTTTCTTTTGGGTATCCCATGACGCGTCAAGCAAGGATGCATCGCTGATTCCATCATGGAGATCGAATATGTAGCAGCTTGTGAAGCAGCTAAGGAGGCCGTTTGGTTAAGGAAATTTATGCTAAATTTGGAAGTTGTTCCAAATATGACTTTGCCCGTCACATTGTATTGCAATAACAGTAGTGCAGTGGCAAATTCGAGAGAACCCCGAAGTCACAAGAGGGGAAAGCACATAGAGCGGAAGTATCATCTCATCCGGGAGATCGTGCATACAGGAGACGCGATTGTCACGAAGATAGCGTCAGAGCACAACATTGTTGATCCTTTTACAAAGGCTCTCACGGCTAAAGTATTTGAGAGTCACCTAGAAGGTCTAGAGTTACAAGTCTTCCCCAACTAGGGCAAGTGGGAGTATTTTGTACAAAGGGTTTAAATGCCCTAGTTTATTGTATTTGCATTAATGTAATGTTTAGTACTCCACAAGCTTTAGGTCAAGTGGGAGATTGTTGGGATTTATGCCCTAAACTTGTGTAATTTTGATCAATTAAATAAAGTGTTATTTGTTTTGATAAGATTACAGTCTTGCTTTTATAAATCCAATAAACTAAGCTCCAAGGTTATAACGTTTATCTTGAAATCAGTGTAGTGGACACTATTTGGGTTGAATTCAAGATTATAACCTAAATAGTCTATGGTATAAAAATAAAGTTGGAAATCTCATTCTGGTAACACCATGGATGCGACCCACTTTGTAATTAGTACAAATGAGGTAATCCAACTCATTCATGTAGTTGACATACGAGTGGGGGCATCTTGTATGAAGAGTTCATACAAGATCGGATCATAAATTATTAGTCTAACCAAAGATATAACACGATTAACGAGGATAAGACTAGTAATTTATAGATGGTCATTAGTGACTTGACCTGAATCGTGAGCAAGTTAAGAAGTCCTGCTTATAGGGGTTTGTCCTTAGACTAGAATAGGTGAGAGTGGCTTGTAGCCGACTCAATAAGCCTACCTTCTCGGTGACGAGAACCTCGTAGGTAGGCTGGGAACTTAAGCTGTGCAAGATGGAATTCACTCATTCCTCTCTGCGAGGAATTAGATAGGTTGTTCCCTTAGAAGCAGGACTCCGGTCTTGAACAACGGGGCCCCACCCTCTATGAGGGTATGAGTCTAAGGTGGGACCTTCAACTTGTTGTTCATTAGAGGATCAGTGGTGCTTAAGGAGAAAAGAGGTAATCACAGGGGTAAAACGGTAATTTGACCCAGCTGTGATTACGAAAAACCTGTGAAGGGTCGACTCATGGGTAATGACTATATCAGTAGACACAATAATATATACAGTGAGGAGAGTGCAACCACAAGTCTATAGTGGAGTGACTTGTAGTTAATGAATATTGATTAACTAGATCAAAGAGTTTGATCAGTTAATCTCACATCATTGGAGCTCATGATCTGTAGGTCCATTAGATCCCTCCGTTGGCTCAACATGGTAATATTGAGGGTATAAAGTTAGGAGTGAAATTCAAGTGTTCAATTTCATACATGAGGAGTTATATCAATTATATATGATGTAATTGATATAATATATAATTTTAATGTGAATTAGATTCATATATAAACTATATAATAAAGAGAGATTAAAGGAGGGGTAGAATGGTCATTTCCATCCCATTCCTCTATATATATAGTTGCATGAGATGCAATTAGGTTAAGACTTCTAAGTGTATTCCTAGCCTCCTTGTTGTGTTGTTGGAAGAGTTCCAAAACACAAATCTCTCTCACAAAATACCTCACTACTCCTAAAGGGAACCCACCTCCCTCCCTCACCTAGAGAACAACGAAGAAGATCCGATGGTGGTGTCGGTGTTCGTACGAGTTCTTGTTGCTGAGATCGTGACTGTGGAGAGAGGAGCACTTGAAGAAAGTTTCTTCAAAGGTATATACTTGTTGTCCATACTCTTGCTTAATCCATATTTACGTTCTTGAATTTTTCGTTGTAACTAAATCAAGAGCGCGCGATTCGCAATCGCTTCCGCTTTAGGGACTTCGATTCTCTTCAGAGAAGCTAGTATTCTTGCTAGCATTGATTTCTTTTGTAGATTCGAGGAAGAGAGACCCAAAGAAATGAGAGAAGTTTTATGTACCTTGACAAGCCCAAGTGTACTCCGTCAAACTAATGACCGTTGGATTGTGTTGAAATTTTGTCAGTATGTTGGGGACTCAAACAACGTCGTTTTCAACAGTTGGATCATCGTTCAGAGCTCCGGTTCATCAGATATTGCTATCGGACAGAACCTAAAGAACACTGAAACCTGCTGCTATTACCTGCTGCCTTCAGTGAGATCTTGGCATTTTGCTGAAGCAAAACACATGTCAATTGGCACATGTAAATTGCTCCTATTCCCTAATTATTTTGGCTTGTTGTTACTACAATTTTGATCGTTTATTGTGCTCTTTTTACTCACTGTTTTAGGCTAAATTCATGACTGTTTTTGGGCTTAATTTGTGATTAATTTGAGTTGTTTTGTGATACTGTTATAACACATATTTGAATTTATTAAACAACACAAGCATGCATAAATTAGAGATTTGTGAGTTGATTTATATGAACTAAATTTTCTTAGGCAAGGGTTTTGGGTCATTTTAATGTAATTTTGGATTAAATTTATGGTTGATGCCATTGATTGAATTTATGAAATTTTATTAAATTTAACGTTGCATGAGAATTAAAATTGGCCTTTTTAACTTATCTATAATTCATAAACTTGGAAAAGCTAATGAATTAGAAAACTAAAATTTCATTCTAGGATTATTGAGTTGATTAGGGATAATTAACCCACCTAGAACCTAAAATCATGGGCATAATTTAGATCACAATTGGAAAATTGTAGGTTTTAAAACTTAGTGATTTTGGAAAGAATCATTTGAATGCATGTGTAGGTAAATTCAAGGCATCACTCAAAGTTTATTCCAATTGAACATTAGAACTCTAACCTAACCCGGAGCCTATTTTTCATTACAAATCTCATCTCTTGCATCTGCCCTCTTGTTTGCATTCTCCTCTCCCCACATTTAAATTCAGTTATTTTCTTGAGTCCAGTCTTGTCTTTGCTCTCTTTTCACATCAATTTATTTATTTACAATAGTAATTTGCACACTCATGCATTGCACTAAAATAAGCCAAATTTGCTAGGACACTCATTCATTTAGGTTTAGCTAGTCCTCGGGGATCGATACTTTAACTTATCACTTGCTCTCTCTCGACTGTATACTTGCACGTCGTAGAAGTGTCGGAGTCTTATTCTAATTTACATTAGTTTAGGGCACTCGATATTTTCGCATCAAGTTTTTGGCGCCGTTGACGGGGACTAGTTTAGATTCTTATTTTGTTTGAGTGGATTTTAGCATTTTATTCTTGTTTTTCTTGTTGGGTGTGTCTTGTTATCTTTGTTTCGTATTTTTATATTTGTTGAGTTTTGGTTATTCTTTCTGGTTGTTTTGGTGCATATTGTGTTTGTTGAGCCTGTTATAATTGATTTATTATTTTATTATGGCTTATGATAACTTTGGGTGGTCTTCTATGCCGAATGAGCAAACACAATATAGTTCTTTTTCTTATGATCATCCATTTGCCAATTTAGAAGTCTTCTAGTGAGGGGTATGGATCTTATGGCTACCAAATGCCTAATTACTATCATACTAACCCTATGACTTATGGGAAACCTATGTATGATAATAATCAGAGCAATTGGGCCTATGAACCATATCCTAGGGGTTTTGAGCCATATCCTTCCTATATTCAAGAAACCCAGGTAGAAGACGAATCTTCCCTTAAAATGTTGTTATTAGAATATATGAGAACCACAGAGGAGAGCAATAGGCAAATAGATGAGAGGAATAGGCAAATAGATGAGATGAATAGACAAATAGGGGAGTCAATTCAACACCTAACAGATACACTTACCTCCCTTAGATAACAAATGTACTTAGACTCGTCTGAGGTTGAGCACCCTAGGGAAGAGAGTGAAGGAGGACCCACACCCTTAGATAGTTCAGTGAGTTACTTGATCACTGACCCGCTGATAGACCTTCAGGATCCTAGTCCTTCACATTTTACTAAATATGGGCATTTAGAGGATTGTGCTTTAGATGTAAAAAAACTAGAACCTTTTAGCACACACTAGGATAGAGTTAGTGAGAATGTGGAAGAAGTCGAGCCTGTTGAGTTAGGCCAGGAGGTAGAGTTTGAGGCTTTTGAGTCTATGACAGTTCTATCTTCTGATTTTTCTCTTATTGGTGAGTGTTTTTCTTTCTATTCTCTCGAGTCAGTGTCTAAGTCTGTTTATTTCTCTGTTTTTCCTTCTTTTCTTTTATCAAATAAAAAAAAAAAATGTTTACTTTATTGTTTTTCCTTCTTTTCTTTTATTATATAAAAAATTAAAAAATGTATCTGACTTGGGCTCTCACGAGAAGCTAGTATTCTTGCTAGCATTGATTTCTTTTGTAGATTCGAGGAAGAGAGGCTCAAAGAAATGGGAGAATTTTTATGTACCTTGACAAACCCAAGTGTACTCCGTCAAGCTAATGACCGTTGGATTGTGCTGATATTTTGTCAGTTTGTTGGGGACTAAAAGAGCGTCGTTTTCAACGGTTGGATCATCGTTTAGAGCTCCGGTTAATCAGATATTGCAATCGGACATAACCTAAAGAACACTGAAACCTGCTGCTATTACCTGCTGCCTTCGGTGAGATCTTGGCATTTTGCTGAAGCAAAACACATGTCAATTGGCTCGTGTAAATTGTTCCTATTCCCTAACTATTTTTGTTTGTTGTTACTACAATTTTGATCGTTTATTGTGCTCTTTTTACTCACTGTTTTAGGCTAAATTCATGACTGTTTTTGGGCTTAATTTGTGATTAATTTGAGTTGTTTTGTGATACTGTTATAACACATATTTGAATTTATTAAACAACATAAGCATGCATAAATTAGAGATTTGTGAGTTGATTTACATGAACTAAATTTTCTTAGGCAAGGGTTAGGTTGTTTTAATGTAATTTTGGATTAAATTTATGGTTGATGCCATTAATTGAATTTATGAAATTTTATTAAATTTAACGTTGCATGAGAATAAAATTGGCCTTTTTAACTTCTCTATAATTCATAAACTTGAGAAAGCTAATGAATTAGAAAACTAAAATTTCATTCTAGGATTATTGAGTTGATTAGGGATAATTAACCCACCTAGAACCTAAAATCATGGGCATAATTTAGATCACAATTGGAAAATAGTAGGTTTTAAAACTTAGTGATTTTGGAAAGAATCATTTGAATGCATGTGTAGGTAAATTCAAGGCATCACTCAAAGTTTATTCCAATTGAACATTAGAACTCTAACCTAACCCGAGCCTATTTTTCATTACAAATTCCATCTCTTGCATCTGCCCTCTTGTTTGCATTCTCCTCTCCCCACATTTAAATTCAGTTATTTTCTTGAGTCCAGTCTTGTCTTTGCTCTCTTTTCACATCAATTTATTTATTTACAATAGTAATTTGCACCCTAATGCATTGCACTAAAATAAGCAAAATTTGATAGGACACTCATTCATTTAGGTTTAGCTAGTCCTCGTGGGATCGATACTTTAACTTATCACTTGCTGCTCTCGACCGTGTATACTTGCACGTCGTAGAAGTGCCGGAGTCTTATTCTAATTTACATTAGTTTAGGGCACTCGATATTTTCGCATCACACGTGAGCACCTAGTAATGAGTCCCTAAGATGCTTTGGTTGCGAGCTCGATTTATCTCTGTGTGTGCAGTTGTGCAATTTGTAGCTTGTACATGAGTGGGCTACTTACTGAGTATTCTTATACTCACCCGTCTACTTTAATGTATTTGGTTGCAGGTAAGGACAAACAGTGAGCTGGAGAGCGACGGTGGCGACATGACGGGGCTATGAGACCACTCTTGTCTTAGAGGAACTCTTATTTTAGAACTTAGGAAGTTCTTTGTATTTATGAGTTAGACTATGACTTTTGTTTATTGCCCGTTGAATTTCTGAACTCTTTGTGTTGCTGAGCATGACATTTATTCATTTAGTTTCCTTGTTCAGCATACTCGTTTAACTTTTGTTTAGTGCTTCTGTTGCCTCTGTTGTGTGGCCTTGCTGGAGCCCGACCTATTTTGTTGTAGTTTGGAGGAGGTCGGACATTGAAAAAGTTCTTAGAAGTGTTTCTTGCTTAAAACAGCTTAAGTAAAAATTTTAGATTCATCCGGATAGCGCCGTTATACTGCCGAAATTTCGGCGCAGAGGGTGCTATCTAGTGACGTCCCTAGTTGGAATTGTGCTGAAAATTGGGGGCGTTACAGTTGGTATCAGAGCCCTTAGATTTTTAGATTCTGTATACTTGCCTACATCGTAGGTACCGGTCCTCATAGCCTCTCACAGATTGTGGCCTCGTCACCTCTAGGTTTGCTTGTTTTTAATTTGTAAAGTAAGTCGGGTTTTGTAAGTAGTGTGTCCCTGAATGCTTGAGTTTGTGCTTGCCTAAGACCTTCGTGTTGTGATTTAAAGTTTGTTGTGGTTTAACTTAGTTTATGGCGCGTGGTCGAGGACGTGCTAGAGTCGTAGCTGGTGGGCGTGGTCGTGGAGCCCATGGCCAGGTCCCGGTGGTGGACCCACTAGTGGATGAGCACTCTGAGCACCAGGAGGAGCTTAATCAAGATGCCTCAGCTGTCGGGGAGCCGTCAGAGCATGTTGATGAAAACCCTCAGGAGCGAGGGAACGACCAAGCCCCACCGCCGGCTCCTGCAACTTTGGCGGGACTCTAGGAGATCCTGTCGGCAACCCTAGCAAGCCGGACGACGCAGCTCAACCAGGTCACCCAAGTCCTGGGAGTGATGGCTACCCAAAATCAGGGGGCACAGAACCAAAACCGGGCAGCTCTGGCTCAGAACGAGGGGGCTCCTGTCCAGGCGCGTGAAGCCACCACAGATGAGGCCAGATATCTTTGGGACTTTAAGAAGTTCGAGCCACCTCTCTTCGATGGGCAAGAAGTGGACCATGTGGCTGCAGAAGCATGGTTCGGGATGGTGGAAGACATATTTGAGTGCATGTGCTGCCCTGAACGACAAAGGGTCCAGTGCGAAGTCTACGCACTCAGAGGGCGAGCCTATGTATGGTGGAAGTCTGCATCGCGGTCCATTGATGTCAGTGAAGGGCCGATAACCTGGGCGTAGTTCCAGGAAGCTTTCTATGAGAAGTTCTACCCGGCCGCGATGAGAATCGAGAAGCAGGTCGAGTTTCTGCATCTAAAGCAAGGGTCGAATCAGTCGGTCGAAGAGTATGAGCATGAGTTCACCATGTTGTCCTGGTTTGCTGCAGAATTGGTGGACACAGATAAAAAGAAAATTGAGCGTTTCCTCACAGGGTTGCGCGGAGGTATACGTGGGTCTGTAGCTGCCCATGATCGAAGACCTATGTTGCAGTTGTTCGAGTAGCCACCTTGATTGATGCAAATTTGAAGCAACAAGGGAGTAGTGTTGCCAGACTTCAGGGGCTGGATAGAATTCTGGGTCAGGTCAGAAGAGGAGGCACGATCAGGCCTTGCCTAGGCCACATCGACCAGGAGCGCAGGGTCAACAGTAGGCCCAAGGAGCAGGCATAGGTTCGTGCCAGAACTGTGGAGGGAAACATAATAGAGGAACTTGCCCGACAGCCACCAAAGTCTATTTCCATTGCGGCAAGGTTGGTCATATGGCATCGATGTGCAGGCAGAAGAAGAGGCCAGATCTGAGGGTTTGTTATATTTGCCGTAAGGAAGGCCAGGTGGCCTCCGCGTGCCCGGATAATAGAAATGATGGAAACCATGAGGGTTGCCAGAGAGGAAGAGCGTACGCGAATGCTGGCCGAGCCGCGGAGGGTGCTGGCAAAGTTGTCACAGGTACTCTACCTATTCTCGGTCATTTAGCTTTTGTACTTTTTGATTACAGTTTATGCGCACTCCTTTATTTCTCACTTGCTTTGTTTGTGGGGAAAGCCCACTTTAAGTAGAACCCTTAGGTTTTAGCTGTCGGTTTGCAACCCCGAGAGGCGCGAGTTAGTGACAAGGGAAAAGGTGAAGACCGGTCAGGTCTTGGTGGAAGGTCGCTCGTTGGAAGTGACCCTGATCGTCCTAGAGATGAGTGACTTTGATGTAATTCTAGGTATGGATTGGCTAGTAGCGAATCATGCCAACATCGATTGTCACCGTAGGGAGGTTGTGTTCAGGCCTTCATCAGAACCGTGCTTCAAGTTTAAGGGAATCGAGTCAAGGACAGTTCCTAAGGTGATTTCAGCACTTAAAGCGAACAAGTTGGTTGGCCAAGGGACTTGGGCCTTCTTGGCAAGTGTGACGGACCTGAAAAGCGAGAAAGGAGACGTGTCGTCAGTTCCAGTAGTCAGGGAGTTCGCTGATATGTTCCCTGAGAATTTGACCGGTCTACCTCCAGCCAGGGAGGTAGATTTCAGTATTGAGTTGGAGCCAAGCACTGCACCGTTATCGAAAGCTCCATACAGAATGGCCCCAGCCGAGTTAAAGAAGTTCAAGACTCAATTGCAGGAGTTGCTAGACAAGGGTTTCATTCGCCCTAGTGTCTCTCCGTGGGGTGTGCCGGTACTCTTTGTGAAAAAGAAGGACGGGTCAATGCGCTTATGTATTGACTACCGTGAGTTAAATAAGGTGACGGTAAAAAACAAGTACCCGCTCCCTAGAATTGATGATCTGTTTGACCAATTACAGGGGGCACTTGTGTTCTCTAAGATTGACTTGCGCTCGGGCTATCACCAGCTGCGAATAAGAGAGGAAGACATCCTAAAGACAGCCTTCAGATCCAGGTATGGACATTACGAGTTTAACGTGATGTCGTTCGGACTGACAAATGCCCAGGCTGTGTTTATGGGCCTGATGAATAGGGTGTTCAAGGAGTTTCTGGACACCTTCGTGATTGTGTTTATAGATGACATCCTGGTCTACTCAAAGTCGAGTGAAGAGCACGAGAACCACCTGAGGAAAGTCTTGACTGCCCTGAGAGAAAATCAGTTGTACGCCAAGTTTTTCAAATGTGAGTTTTGGTTGACACATGTGTCTTTTTTAGGGCATGTAGTATCTAAGGAGGGTATCTCAGTAGACCCTGCGAAGGTGGAAGTAGTTTCAGATTGGCCCCGACCCAAGACTGTCACTGAAGTTCGTAGTTTCTTGGGTTTGGTTGGTTATTACCGATGGTTTGTGAAGGATTTCTCCAAGATTGCGACGCCCCTTACTCAGTTAACACGGAAGGGGAATGCCTTCGTGTGGAGTGAGGCGTCGAGACAAGTTTTCGAGGATTTGAAGCAGAGTTGATCTCACCCTCCGGTGCTTTACAGATCTTGGATGGATCAGGAAACTTCGTGGTTTACAGTGATGCTTCCAAGAAGGGCTTGGGTTGTGTTTTGATGCAAAATGGGAGGGTAATTGCCTATGCTTATTGTCAGTTGAAAGTCTACGAGAAAAACTACCCGACCCATGACTTGGAGTTAGCGATAGTGGTCTTTGCCTTGAAAATCTGGAGACACTATTTGTATGGTGAGAAGACCCAGATGTATACAGACCACAAGAGCTTGAAATATTTGTTTACGCAGAAAGGGTTAAACATGAGACAACGTAGGTGGTTGGAGTTGGTGAAGGATTACGAGATTGAGATCTGTATCACTCAGGTAAGGCAAATGTGGTTGTTGATGCCCTTAGTCGAAAGGTAGCTCACACTTCAGCTCTAGTCACGAAGGAGTTCCATTTGCGAGTCGATATGGAGCGTGTCGGTATTGTCGTGATGGTAGGGCAGGTCATGGCCCAGTTTAACCAGTTGTCAGTGCAACCGACTCTGAGACAACGAGTCCTAGACTCCCAACAGGGGAACCCTGGTCTTGTGGATTGGTGGAATCAGGCCAAGTCGGGCCAAGAGAGTGAGTTCTCAGTGTCATCAGATGGGGGCTTGTTGTTCAAAGGGGGGTTGTGCGTTCCAGATGGAAATGGCCTCAAGGAAGAAGTCCTAGCCGAGGCTCATAATTCTTCTTTCTCAGTGCATCCTGGCAGCACTAAGATGTATCAGGACCTGAAGCAGTTCTATTGGTGGTGTGGAATGAAGAAAGACGTAGCGGAGTTTGTTAGAAGATGTTTGGTTTGTCAACAAGTTAAAGCCCCGAGGCAGAAGCCGACAGGGCTGTGGCAACCCTTAGAGGTACCTTAGTGGAAATGGGAAGAGGTTTCGATAGAATTCATTTCAGGTCTACCCCGAACCGTTAGAGGGCTCACAGTTGTTTGGGTGATCGTTGATAGGCTGACAAAGTCGGCGCATTTCCTTCCTAGAAAATCGACCTATACGGTGGAGAAGTGGGCGAAGTTGTTCATGGAGGAAATTGTCAGGTTACACGGAGTCCCGGCGAAGATCGTCTCTGACAGGGACCCTCGTTTCACATCCAACTTCTGGATGATTTTCCAGAAGGCTTTAGGAGCGGAGTGCAGTTTCAGCACAACATTTCACCCTTAGACAGATGGTCAGACTGAGAGGTTGAACCAGATCTTGGAAGATATGCTCCGAGCGTGTGCCCTGGACTTCGCAGGAAATTGAGATACGCACCTTCACTTGATGGAGTTCGCCTATAACAACAGTTATCAGGCCACGATCGGGATGACGCCCTTTAAGGCATTGTATGGGAAGAGGTACAGGTCCCCAGTGTATTGGGGAGAGGTTGGTGAGCGTAAGCTTCTGGGACCCGAGTTGGTCCAGATTACAAATGAGGTCGTGCAGAAGATCAGGGCGAGAATGTTAACGGCTCAAAGTAGGAAGAAGACTTATGCTGATGTGAGGCGCAGGGACTTGGAGTTCGTAGTTGGAGAGAACACGCTCCTTAAGGTTGCACCTATGAAAGGTGTCTTGAGATTTGGCAAGAAAGGGAAGTAGAGCCTTAGGTTCATCGGACCATTCGAGATCTTGGAGCGTATTGGCCCAGTGGCGTATCGTTTAGCCTTGCCACCATCCCTAGCAGCCGTGCACGATGTGTTTCATGTGTCGATGCTGCGAGGCTATGTGCCAGATGCATCCCACGTGATTGACTACAAGCCATTACAAGTTGATGAGAATCTGAGCTATGAGGAGAAACCAGTGGAAATCTTAGCTCGGGAGAAGAGGGTGCTGAGGAACAGAGAAATTGACCTTGTCAAGGTCTTGTGGCAAAACCAACAGCTTAAAGAAGCCACCTGGGAGCGTGAGGACGAGATGAGAATGAACTACCCGAGCTGTTTAAGAACTAGCCACTTTCGAGGACGAAAGTTCTTAAGGTGGGGAGGATGTGACACCCGGTAATTTCAAGTAAGTTTTAGTTCTTTTCAAAGTTAATTCCGGGCTCATGTCCTGATTTTCTTTAAGTTTTGGGTCAGGAGGTTAACTTTTGGACCTTGCAGGGACCCAAGTAATTTCCAAATCTCGCTTTAAATTGGGTTGGCAACCTTAAGCTTTTCATCGAACGTCTTTGGAGAAGGAAGCGATGTAATTTCTTGACCTTTCCTTCTTTCCTTTTTCTTTTTATTCCGTTTTTGGTTTTTTTTAAAAAAAAAAAGAAAAGAAAGGAGAAAGGGATCGAGAGTCGCCCTCCCTGCGGTCTCCCTCTCTTCGTGCGAGGGCTCACGCCGCCGACAACCGCACACGTCGAGCCGACAGCCGGCGAGTCGACCCTCCTCCCTCCCTCGGTCCGATCCCTCTCTCTTCTCCTTCACTCCCACTCGAGCCATGACCCACGCGTCGAAGCCATCCGTTTGTGAAACTACTGTCGTCCTCGATTCCCTTCGTCCGACTCCCTTGTTTTCTATCCCTCCCTCTCTGATCTGCCTCTCTCTCTCTCTCTTTCTCCCTCGGATCCGACTCCCTCACCCTTCAGATCTGTCTCTCTCTCTCGGATCTGAAACGTTTTGTAACTCTCTTTTGCAAATCGAATCACTTCTCACTCTCTATTTTTGTGTTGGTTTTGGTGAGTAGGAACAAATCCTTCGGCTAAGGAGTAGACCCTTGGAGGAACCTCGAGGCTAAGAACGTGCGAAGGACAAGTTCGACTTGTAACTATGGGTAAGACTAGATCTCAAACCTATTTGGTCCTGGTTTTAAGCTTAGAATCTGTTTGGTTTGGCTGTGAATTCTTGTTGGTTATCAAAAGGTGCTTTTGTTAGTTGGGTAGGTTCGTTTTTCGTATTGTGCCTCAAGGGTAGGGCCACGAGGTTGGTTCCCATCTGAACTTGTGTATCGTTTGTGACGTTCTGTAGGTGCTTAGGGTTGCTAGCAGGAGTAAGGACCTCCCAGTGCACACTTTATTCGAGGTAAGTAGCTGTTTGGTTTAAGTATCAAGCTCGTAAACGAATGAGTTTGAGTATAAGGTCGTTGTTGGCTTTATAATTGCTGTGTGGATGTTAGATTGATGTTTGGTGCATGAGACCCTGATTATCCTGTTCATTTTGTGCATATTTGTACTTGGTCATGTGTGTTGGGTTTGACTCTTATGCGTTTCATGTTTATGCTTATGACTTGTGCTTGGTGAGACTCGAGCTTGTATGGAAGAGTGTGCTGTGTGATTGACCCCTGGAACCGAGCAGGATAAGTCTTGTGGTGGTTTAGGCCAGGGGTGACTGGTTAGCTTTGTGGTTGGGCCAAAGGTTGGTTGGCGGGTTGTGTGGTTGGCCGGTTAGGCTGATGGTTAGGGACTCGGTTTCAAGACGATCACGGAAGGGTTTAGCGGAAAGCCTAGGAGAGGCATTGGAGTCTGACTTTCTAGGCTAGCATCACCAAACCCACTGAGTGACCCCGAGCGAGACAAAACCTCTAGGTTGGCATCTTGTGTGGGAATTAGGGTCGAATGCGCCCTTTTGCGAGCTGTGTGGACATAGGGTCGAGCGCCCTTTGTGATCTTTGTGTGGGCATTAGGGTCGAATGCGCCCTTTTGCGAGCTGTGTGGGCATTGGGGTCGAGGGTGCCCTTTTGCAAGCTGTGTGAGCACTTGGGTGGGCCGCCCTTGTGCAATATGTGTGGGCTTTAGAGTCGAGACTCTATTGCATTTCTGTGTGGGCGTTAGAGTGATTACTCTTTCGCGTTGGGGTGTGTCCCCGTCTATGGCCGCCTAGGTTTCTGGATCGTCGGTGAGTCTCGAGGTGAGGTGTGCATGTGAGCGCCTAGTCATGAGTCCCTAAGATGCTTTGGTTGCGAGCTCGATTTATCTCTGTGTGTGCAATTGTGCAATTTTTACCTTGCACGTGAGTGGGCTACTTACTGAGAATTTTTATACTCACCCGTCTACTTTAATGTCTTTAGTTGCAGGTAAGGGCAAACAGTGAGCTGGAGAGCGACGGTGGCGACATGACGGGGCTATGAGACCACTCTTGTCTTAGAGGAACTTTTATTTTGGAACTTAGGAAGTTCTTTGTATTTATGAGTTGAACTATGTCTTTTGTTTATTGCTCATTGGATTTCTGAACTCTTTGTGTTGCTGAGCATAACATTTATTCATTTAGTTTCCTTGTTCAGCATGCTCGTTTAACTTTTGTTTAGTGCTTCTGTTGCCTCCATTGTGTGGTCTTGCTGGAGCCCGGCCTGTTTTGTTGTAGTTTGGAGGAGGTCGGGTATTGAAAAAGTTCTTAAAATTGTTTCTTGCTTAAAACAAGTTAAGTAAAAATTTTGGATTCATCCGGATAGCGTCGTTATGTTGTCGAAATTTCAGCGCAGAGGGTGCTATCTAGTGACGTCCCTAGTTGGAATTGTGCTGAAAATTAGGGGCGTTACATTTTCCTTCAAAAAAGTTTGATAGAGATCTACTAGATGTTTGGATGTACGACAAATATGTGACCAATGTCCAATCATTCCACATCGAAAGCATTTATTCTCATCACCTCTTGCATTCTTATTTTGTGGAGTTTTTTCCTTTGTGATCATCATTTCGTGTGGGTTTCTTGAAATTTGGATAATTATAATGCCCACCACGAAAATAATTATTTCTTCCCCTACCGCGGTCACGGCCTCGACTACGATTATTAAAATCATGGCATTCACTTCAGGGAATGGTGTTGTTCCAGCTGGTCGAGATTCATAATTTTTCATCAATAGATCATTATTTTGTTCAGCAACAAGAAGACATGAAATAAGTTCATAATATTTTGTAAAACTTTTCTCTCGATATTGCTGTTGCAGGAGCATATTCGAAACATGAAAGGTAGAAATATTTTCTCTAACATATTCACATCAGTAATGTTTTCTCCACATAATTTCAAATTCGAACTAATTTTGAATAATGCAGAGTTGTATTCACTTACTGATTTAAAATCTTACAACCTTAGGTGCATCCAATTATAATGAGCTTTTGGAAGAATAACAATTTTTTTATGATCATACCTTGAAGGGATCGCATCCCGTGCGAAAGCGAATGATCGTCGTCGATCTTGATTATGTTCTATAGAAATGACTCAAAAACAGTAAACTAAGACTAAGCATACAATTGAAAGCATAAATGAATTAGAGATTACCTTTGAAGACGAAATTCTTCGTGTAATCCTCTCGTCGTCAACAATCTCTTCATTCTCTACGATCGAACCCTCAAACACCTCCAAAACGTCTTCTTGGTTGTTCTCTAGGAGAGGGAGAGAGGTGGGATCTCTTTTTGGAGATTAGGGAGAGTAGAGAGAATTTGAGAGAATGATTTGTGTTTTTCAAATTGCAAAACTACACAAATGATTCATGTGTTTCAAAATGCATCTAAAATGATGCTTTTATAGGCAATGTGGGTGGAGACAAGTTCTCCACCTATTATGCCACCATTTCCTCCATTTATGCATAAATGCATAATATAAGGTATCAAATACCTTATTATGTAAATCATATTTATATAATGGGAAAATTGAATTGAATCATATTCAATTTACACATTACTCAAATTGACTTCTCAAATTATGCCTTAATTCCATAATTAGCCAATAATTAGGTTCATCATGAATCATATTCACATTGAACTATATTATATCAATTATATCATATATAGTCGACATAATTTCCTAAATTAAATTTGAACACTTCAAATTTATTCCAAAACTTTATACCCTCATGTAATTCCATGTTGAGCCAACCGAGGGACCTAATGGACCTTGTTGCGTAATATTTTATGATAATGCAAAACCGCAGTGTACGGGTCAAGTTTTAGTATAGTGATTTAAGAGTCCAAGTATCGTCCTTGGGAATGGGTTTCTAGATTAATTATTTACCAAGATACTAATTCTCAATTTTATCTAAAGCAACAAAACATGGATGGGTGATTGAAAATAAAGACAAACGACATACAAACATGTGGAGACACGAATTGATAGATTTGAGGAAAGTGATTTTACAAGTTAAAGACTTAACTAACACATGCAATGAACCAATGAGATGAATTTATAAACAATAAGTAAAATACTCAAGAGAATCTCTCGATTCTTAGTGAGCCTCACACATGCAATAAACTCCATAGTCTCCATATGAACCTACGACATGCATGGCATTAAACAACTTCTTTATGTGTTTCCCTAAGATTTCTAGGTCATTCTCATGCCAGATTTCTACGAGTATTGACAACTTTGCTCTAATTCAAGTTTTATCTATCGAGTCCACTTAAACCAACAAATTAAGAGTTAAGAACGAATTGTTAAAAATAAAGACAAAACATGCTTTAATTCATAATAATAAAGTCTCAACAAGTAAATCAAATCCTAACTACAATATTTATCTACTCTAAATCACATGAAAATCAAGCTAAACATGTAGAAAACGTCTTAGAACGCTATTACAATTTGAAAGAAAAGAAAATTAAACTTATGTGTCGATGTCGGTCCTTCGTCTCCGAGCTCCCGTCTTCGATCTCGAACCTCCACGGATGCTTTGGCTCCCAAGAACACTCTTTTCTCTCTTCTTACAAAGTTTATTTCGAAAATAAGGCAAAAATCTAGCAAATTCGGCTCCCTTGGCAATGAAAACAACATGTTGTATTTATAGGGCTTTTCGGTACGGCGTTGCAACGCTGGTCATGGCGTTGCAACGCTATGCCTGCTGCCAGCTAGCCCACTACGACCATATTTTTCATATCTTTTCGCTCGGGTGTCCAAATGACCTCCAGTTTGATGCGTTGGAATCGTGATTCGATGTAGAATCTCTCAGTATATTTTTTATACTCAAAATACATCTAAAGTTTTCTTGAGTCTTCAATTAAGCATACACATGTTCCAAATTACACCAAAATAGCCTAAAAACACTCAATTCTTACTTCTCAAGCTCAGTTTCCTGAAATTAACCATAAAATGTCATGAAAGCTTATGTTTTAAGTATAAAAACTAGCTAAAATATAGAAATAAGATAGCATATTTGCATGCTATCAAATACCCCCACACTTAAGCTTTTGCTAGACCCGAGCAAAACAAAATTAAACTATAAGATCTTTCTTATGCATATATCAGACTCAGACCTCAGAGATTTAAAAGGAAATTTCAGTAATCACGGGTAACAATCAAACATGATACTTCAATAAGCAATTTAAAACTTTTTCTAAGTGTTCCTACGTGTGTGTGTGATTAGCATCCGTTCCTTTAATCTCTACTAAGCCCGGAACAACTTTATTAGGTTCTCCATTCAATTTCTCCCTACACTGGTCATAGTTTCTAATCCCTGAGTCTCCCCACACTCAAGAAATAAACAACTTTACTCAGCACTTAATCACTATTTTGATTTATTATTATTTTTTTTTGAAAGGACACTAGCTTTCACACATCCACTGCAGGGACCCTTACCCAGAGCACTCGCTCAATGAGTGGCCTAACTAATCACAGTGAAGGTAGCTCTTTTTGTCCTCACGATTTTTTTTCTTTAACAAACTAAACAACATAAACAAAACAAAATTTTTCACATAATGTACAAATTTTACAGATCATGCACTTCATATTGTCATTCACCCTATCCTGTAGTTTAATTCTCAAATCCGTTCTCAGACCTATCGAGGTGACATCAAACTTCTAAACCTAATAAATTTGTTCTAAGAATTTCAAAACTATAGGAACACAGACTATGTGCATAGTAGTGCAGGTAAAACTCAAGAAAATTTTTAAATTAACTCGAATTCATATCATGCTCTCAAGTTTCAGCAGAATCGCAAGAATTTTTCAATTAAATCTCATCCTAGGTCATCCTAATGGCCATCATAATCATACTTAATCATAAAATCAATCAGCAATTCAACACATACTCAGGACAATCACAACAGATAAGCAAATCCACCCCCAAACTTAAACTAAACATTGTCCTCAATGTTTGCAAAATAAGCTCAAAGAAAGTAAGAAGGGTAAGAGTGAACAATACTGTCCTGAGTAATGGAGATTTTCATTTTTCTTTTGAATTCCTTGGGCAGCCAAGTTACGTGAGATGAAGTACTGCAGAACGGGAGCATGAGTTTCACGAGGGAGACATCAACACAACCTAACAAAACAAAAACAACGAAAACTAAGAACTAAGCAAACAAATAAAACAACTAAAGCAAAAACAAAAACGTAAATGAAATGTAAAGCTTGGGTTGTCTCCCAAGAAGCGATTTCTTTCACGTATGTAGCTAGACTGGACCCATGGTTGGCATCAAGGCACGTAAAATTGCTCGTATTTCTTCGGACCCTTTTTGCTTGAATTGATATAGCATTCTAAGTCTAAAAGGCTATCTTGTTTTTCCTGGGCACCTGAAAGAAAATTATTTTTGTTATTTTTGTTGATCGAAATAAAAGAACAAAAATAAAAACAAGACTCGTGAGTATAGGAAAAATGGTTATGAAGATTAAAAGAAACGTTTGGAGATAAAGGGAGGGGAGACTTTTCAGCCTCAAACTCTATCACCTGAATTGCTTCTGTGAAAGTGATTGTATTACCATTGTCTACCTCACAAACCTGTTTCTGGTGTGTTTCAGTCTTCTCCAACTCATCCTCACTATCATATGAATAAGTCCTCCTAGGTTGCTCCTCCTCAGTGGCAAGATAAAGAATTTGCTCTTGTAGGGCTTTAAGGGATTCCGCCAATTGATTAAGATGTGTTGGGATTTTTGTCCTAATCTCGTGTTTGTAACATATTGTTTGAAATTAATAAGAGTTATTCATTTCATCACTTTGTGTCTCGCAATATTTATAAATTTTCTAATAAACTAAGCTCCAGGGTCATTGAATTTTTGAGAGAACTAGAACTTGAACGGTGTGTAGTGGACATACGGGGAGGATCACGTTCGAGTAAATGACCCGAACGGTCTCATGCGATATGGATAGGGTTGGAGACCTAATCCACGGATACACTGTGTGGATGCGGCTCGCTTTGTATAAGATACAAACGAGGTGATCCGACTTCGTTCATGTGGTTGACATGCGAGTGGGGCATCTGTGCAATGAGATTGTACAAGACCGGACCGTGATTTATTAGACCTCTTGATGTAACACCGCTGACAAGAAGGGACTAATAACTTCGTAGATGACCATTAGTGACTCGACACAATCCCGAGTGTGTTAGGGACTCACATGCATGGCGTCACGTCCTTTGACTAGTGCGGGTGAGGGTGGTCACGATTACTCGCCCAATATGCCTATCTTCTCGGGGACGAACCAAGTAGGGAGCTAGGAACTTAACTACGCGAGATGGAATTCACTGCGTTCCGCCTTTAGGAAACTAGAGGGTTGTTCCCTTAAGTCTTTGTCTCCGTGGCTTGGACAACGGCGCCCACCTTCTCACCGGCCCGAGAAGGGTGTTCTGTATGGTTGGACCATCACAATGTGTTGTTCATTAGAGGAGCAATGGGGACTTAAGGAACAAGAGGTAGACACAAGGGTAAAACGGTAATTTGACCCAACCGTGTCTACGAACAACCTGTGAAGGGTCGACTCATGGGAATTGGTTATATCAGTGGACACGTAATATTCTGCACTGACGGGAGTGCAGCAACGGGCTATAGTGGAGTGTTATCGTAGCTAATGAATGTTAGTTAACCGGGTCAAAGAGTTTGGCAGGTTAATCTCGAATCATTGGAGCCCGTCACTGTAGGTCCATTAGGTCCTTCGGTTGGCTCCAACTGGGTTAAAAGAAGGGTTAATGTTTTGGTATGAAGTTGAAGTGTTCAATTTCACTTTAAGGGCATTTATGTCATTTATATGAGATATGAATGATATAATATATAGTTTAATGTGAATGAGATTCATAATAAACTATAGGTTAGCCTAATTGTTGAATTAGGGCTAATTAGAGAAATTAACTGAGAGAAATTAAATTGGATGTGATTCAATTTAATTAATCCACAATTATTGCAAATGAGATTTGCAATATGAGATATGAGATATCTTATATTATGTGGTTATGCAAATGAGATTTGCATAACCTATGGTTAATATGGTAAAGTGGTAATAATGTGGAGATATTAACTCCTCATTCCACTATTTAAACCCTTTGCAAGAAGGGATTGCGGAGCACTCTTCTCATTTTTGTTTTTCACCAAAGAGAAGAAAAGAGAATTCTCTCTACTCTCTCATTTCTCCTCCCTCTCCAAAACACAAAGAAGTTCCCACCAACTTCCCTTCTCCAAAAGAGAACAACCGAGAAGGCCATTTGGTCGTGTTTGAGTTCGTTTTGTGGGAAGATTTCGTTGAGATCGAGTAGCACGAAGAGTTCGTGACCCGAGGAAGAAATTGTTGAGTTTGTCTACAACAAGTAAGTAAAAACTCTATTTGTTGTAAATTTCTTCTTCTTCAAGCATGTTTAGCCTAGATCTAAGTGTTAGATCAATTTTAATAAACACAAGTTGCATAGTTATACCTCGACGATTTAATCGTCTTCCGCTGCGTGGGATTCTCATTCCTTTCAAGATGATGAGTCCTTCCATGTATTATTGCCCCAAGTTCTACAACTTTAGCTTCTAACCTATCCAATCTTTCTAATTCAACATGAAACAAATTTTTTATCCTCAACTCAAAAGTATATTCCATTAATAAATCCACAAGAGAAGAGTTTTCTATAGATTGGTTGGGGTAGGAAAATTTTGGTTCCAAATGCCTATATGATTACCCTCAAAAGAATTTTCATAAATCATAGATTCATAATGGTAAAGATTAGACATTTGGTATCCCGAGAAATCATGATTCACATACTTAGGATCTTGAGAAGGATAATACATTGGCGAAGAATTATGGTCATGAAAAGTCATACTTTAAATCACGACAATTCAAATCTAAACTTTTACACAAAATCAACACAACCAAAACAGAAGACAAAAACTCGAATAACACACAAGACTAAATTAAGAACAAAAAAAAATAACAAATAAGGAGAAAAAAATGAAAAAGGAAAGAAACAAATAAGGAAAACAACAAATAGAAAAAAATAAAAAAATAAAAAAATAAGGAAACAAAAAAAAGAAGAAAACAAAAAGGGAAAAAAGAGGAAAAACAAGAAATAAGAAAAAACAAATAAGAAAAAAGAAAAAAAAGGAAAAATCAACAAATAAAAAAAACAAATAAGGAAAAAATAAGGAAAGAAACAAAAAATAAAAAAAACACAAAATAAACAAAAATAAAAAAACAACAAATAAGGTAAAAACAAAAAAACAAACAAGTAAGGAAAAAACACAAAAAGAAAGAAAACAAATAAGGAAAACAAAGAAAAGAAACAAAAAAGAAAAACACACAAACACACTTTAGTCTAAAATTTCAATTTTTCTCCTAATATAATTAATCTAAATAATTGTCATTCCCCAGCAACGGCGCCAAAAACTTGTTGCATAATATTTTATGATAATGCAATACCGTAGTGTACGGGTCAAGATTTAGTATGGTGATTTAAGTGTTCAAGTATCGTTCTCGGGAATGGGTTTCTAGATTAATGAATTACCAAGATACTAATTCTCAATTTTATCTAAAGCAACAAAACATGGATGGGTGATTGAAAATAAAGACAAACAACATACAAACATGTGGAGACATGAATTGATAGATTTGAGGAAAGTGATTTTACAAGTCAAAGACTTAACTAACACACGCAATGAACCAATGAGATGAATTTATAAACCATAAGAAAAATACTCAAGAAAATCTCTCGATTCTTAGTGAGACTTACACATGTAATAAACTCCATAGTCTCCATATGAACCTACGACATGCATGACATTAAGCAACTTCTTTATGTGTTTCCTTAAGATTTCTAGGTCATTCTCATGCCAGATTTCTACGGGTTTTGACAACTTTGCTCTAATTCAAGTTTTATCTCTCGAGTCCACTTAAACCAACAAATTAAGAGTTAAGAATGAATTGCCAAAAATAAAGACAAAACATGCTTCAATTCATAGTAAGAAAGTCTCAACAAGTAAATCAAATCCTAACTACAATATTTAGCTCCTTTAAATCACATGAAAATCAAGCTAATCATGTAGAAAACGTCTTAGAACGCTATTAAAATTTGAAAGAAAAGGAAATTAAACCTATGTGTCGATGTCGGTCCTTCGTCTCCGAGCTCCCGTCTTCGATCTCGAACCTCCACAGATGCTTTGGCTCCCAAGAACATTATTTTCTCTCTTCTTATAAAGTGTATTTTGAAAATAGAGAAAAAATCTAGCAAATTCGGCTCCCTTTGCAATGAAAACAACATGTTGTATTCATAGGCTTTTCGGTACGGCGTTGCAACGCTGGTCATGGTGTTGTAACGCTGTGCTTGCTGCCAGCCAGCCCACTGCGACCATTTTTGTCATATCTTTTCGCTTGGGTGTCCAAATGACCTCCGGTTTGATGCGTTGGAATCGTGATTCGATGTAGAATCTCTTAGTATATTTTTTATACTCAAAATACATCTAGAAGTTTCTTGGGACTTCAATTAAGCATACAAATATTCCAAATTGCACCAAAATAGCCTAAAAACACTCAATTCTTGCTTCTCAAGCTCAGTTTCCTGAAATTAACCATAAAATGCCATGAAAGCTTATGTTTTAAGTATAAAAACTAGCTAAAATATAGAAATAAGATAGCATATTTGCATGTTATCAGTCCTACAGATCATGAGCTCCAACGATACGAGATTAACTAATCAAACTCTTTGATCCCGTTAATCAACATTCGTTAACTACGAGTCACTCCACTATAGGCTCGTAGTTGCACTCTCCTCACTGTAGGATAAGTTGTGTCCATTGATTTAACCAATGCCCGTGAGTCAACCCTTCATAGGTCGTTCGTAGTCACAACTGGGTCAATTGACCGTTTTACCCCTATGAATACTTCTTGCTCCTTAAACACCACTGATCCTCTAATGAACAATAAGTTTATGGTCCGACAATAAACAATATCCCTCTTGGGCCCGTTGTTCAAGACTTGGAGTCAGTTCTTAAGGGAACAACCTATCTAGTTACCCTAGTTCGGGAACGAGTGAATTCTTTCTTGTGAAGTCGAGTCCCCAGCTCCCTACGAGGTTTCATCCCTGAGAAGGTAGGCTTATTGAGTCGGCAGTTGTGGCCACTCTCACCCGTACAAATCTAAGGATAAACCCCTCCAGACAGGAGTTCGCAACTCGCTCAGGATTCAGTTTGAGTCACTAGTGGTCATCATTGAATTATTAGCCCTAATCTATCAACGACGTTACTAGAGTGGTCTAACAATTCCTTGTTCGGTCTTGTACAATCTCATTGTACACGATGCCCCTATTCGCATGTCAACTACATGAACAAGTTGGATCGTCTCGTTTGTATCAAATACAAAGTGGGCCACATCCATAGTGTTACTAGGATGAGGTTCTCAACCCAATCCATGTACTAAAGACCATTCGGGTCAACTACTTAAACTTGATCCTAGTTATGTGTCAACTACACACGGTTCAAGATCTCCTAAGTGTGACCCTAGAACTTAGTTTATTGGATTTAAGTTTGTAATAGCGAGAATACAAGATTCGAGGGAAAAATACACGAGTTTACGACATAAATCCCAACAAACTCCCACTTGACCTAAAGCTAGTGGAGTACTTAAACATTACATTAATGCAAATACAATAAACTAGGGCATTGAATACCCTTTGATACAATACTCCCACTTGCCCTAGTCAGGTTCTAATGTGTAAACCTAGAGTTTCTAGGTGACTCTCGAACACCTTAGTCGTGAGAGTCTTTGTAAATGGATTAGCAACTTTGTGCTCCGAGGCTATTTTCATGACAATCACGTCTCTTCGATACACAATCTCCCGTATCAAGTGATACTTATGTTCGATGTGTTTTTCCCTCTTATGTCTACGAGGTTCCCTCGAATTGGCCACTGCACCACTATTATCACAATATAGGGGGATTGAGAGGTTCATATTTGGAACAACTCCCAAATGAAACATGAACTTCCTAAGCCATACTACCTCTTTAGCCGCTTCACAAGTTGCTACATTCTCAGCCTCCGTAGTGCAGTCAGCGATGCATCCTTGCTTAACACTCCACCAAACTACGGTTTCAGACAATCCTACATCATTCCCAATGAGTAGGATATCATCTACAGATAACACTAGAAAAGCGACAGTGTTGTTGATGATTTTCTTGTAGACACAAGGTTCATCAACATGTTGGCAAGAGCCATAAGATTTGATAGCCTCATCAAACTTTATATTCCAAGACCTAGAGGCTTGTTTCAACCCATAAATGGATCGTTTAAGCCTACAAACCTTTTGCTCATGGCCTTGTTCAATGAACCCTTTGGGTTGGTCCATGTAGATGTTTTCGTCAAGGTTATCGTTCAAAAAGGTTGTCTTGACATCCATTTGTCATACTTCATAGTCATAATATGCAGCAATGGCAAGAAGGATCCAAATAGACTTGATCATAGCAACAAAAGAAAAGGTTTCCTCATAGTCAACCCTATCTCGTTGGGTATAACCCTTTGCCACAAGTCTAGTCTTAAAGGTCTGCACCTTCCCATCTACACTACGTTTTCTCTTGTAGATCCATTTACAACCTATAGGTTTAACCCCATCAGGTTGATCCACAAGATCCTAAACGGAATTGAAGTACATAGACTCTATTTCTTGGTTCATGGCTTTAATCCATGCGTCTTTGTCAATGTCATCCACTGCTTGATCATAAGACAATGGATCCTTACAGTCATCACTAGGTGTGACAACTTGGGTTTCAGTCAAACCCATTTAACGGTCAGGCTGTATAACAACCCTCCCACTACGTCGAGGCACTCTCAACTCTTGAGATGAGCAATTTTGACTAGACGTGCTAGGGTCAACAACTTTTGTTGGTTTCCTAGCAGCATCAGTAACCTTTACTGACATATTGTCAAACTCATTTAACACAATTTTACTTTTGGGTTTGTGATCCTTAATGTGATCCTCGTCAAGAAAAGTGGTGTTTGTCGACACAAGCACCCTATTTTTCTTAGGATCGTAAAACAGACCACCTCTCGTTTGTTTAGGGTAACCCACAAATAGGCATAATTTTGAACGAGCTTCCAATTTCTTCGGATTTGTCACTAGCACATGGGTTGGACATCCCCAAATTCTGAAATGACATAAACTACCTTTACGTTCATTCTAGAGTTCGCAAGGTGTTTCATAAACACTTTTCGATGGAATGTTGTTCAAAATGTATACTGCAGTCTCCATTACATAACCCCAAAACGAGTCATGGAGATGAGCATAACTCATCATCGACTGAACCATGTCTAACAGGGTTCTGTTTCTCGTTTCTGATACACCATTTTGTTGTGGCATACCAGGGGCTAAGAGTTGGGACGTTATTCCATGTTTTATTATATAATCCTAGAATTCAAGGTCCATATACCCTCCACCTCGATCAGATCAAAGCGTTTTGATGGATTTACCTAAAAGGTTCTCAACCTTAGTTTTAAATTCCTTGAACTTTTCTAATGCCTCGGACTTGTGATGCATTAGGTAAATGTATCCATATCTTGAATAATCATCTATGAAAGAGATGAAGTATTCATACCCACCTTGGGCTTTAACACTCATCGGACCACAAAGATCTAAGTGTATAAACTCCAAAGTTTCTTTGGCTCTATACCCTTTTTCCACCAAAAGTTCGTTTGGTCATTTTTCCTTCAAGGCATGATTCACATACAGGTAAAGAACATTCTTCTAGCTCTCTTAGAAGTCCGTTCTTCACTAATCTCTCAATCCTATTGAGATTTATATGACCTAACTTTAGATGCCAAAGATAGGCATTTTGTTTAGGAGAAACTTTTTGCTTTTTATTAGTTCGAGTATTTGTTGTTTTAAATAATTCTGTGTTTAAAACCATTTTAACTGAATTAGGCCTAAAACATACAAATTATTCTTAAGTAGAGCAACACATAAATCAATACCTTTTAAAGAAATAAACATCTTAACGATGTCATGATTTCCTTAGCGGTGACCATGTGTCTCATGCTTCTTAACCAATATATCATATATACTGGCTAAGATGTAAACCTTGGCTTTGGTCCATCTATCGACTGCGTCACGAACACTTCGTGTCACTGTCAGGCCTGCCACTTGAGAACAATCCTCAGTGAGAACGAACTTTAGCTCGTTCACAACCAAAATTGTGTTAATATTGTTTTCCAGGTCTGGTAATTGTTTCATTTGAGTTTTTCGGCAACCAAAAGTGAAATAATCAAACTTGACATTTTTGTTGAAAAATAAGAAAACCCTTGAATTACTATCTCGCATAAACCTATGTTTAATCCAATCATGTTTTAGCAAAATTAATCAATGATCCCTAGGTCAATTAATTTGCAATAATACCCCACAGGTTTAGAACGACCCCCATCGAAGGGTAGTCAAATCACTCCTCCTCTAAGACGAGACAATCTCAACCAAACCCTATTACCCCAACAACTCTTATTCCCTATAGATTATAGCTACCATTTCTTGTATGAATCCATTAACTTTTAATGTATCCCGTGAGTGTACCCTCTAACTTTAGATCCCAAAGTTTCGATCCAACAAAATCCGCCGAAGGGAGGACTAAGTTGAAAAAACAAACTAAGGTAACCCTTGTTAGGGTTTGTGCCCTAAAACTCGTAGTTTGTAATTATGTTCTAATTATTGTAATAAAGTGTTATTATTTCAATAAAGAGTTATTGTTCGTTATTTATGATATTGCCCCTGTTTTAACCCTAAATCCAATAAACCAAACATCCAAGGCTGTAAAATGTATCTTTAACTGAATGTAGTGTACATATAAAGGATCTTGGTTCGAGATACAACCTAAAGGGTCTATAGTAAGGGGATAAGATTTGGATACCTTACCTTGGTAAAACTATGGATGTGGCTCACTTTGTATATGGTCGTAATTTCAAGGTATCATCTATTGGCTAGTTGTATTTTTATCGCATTTTCATACGTCATAATTTTTAATATGTATTTCAAGTCCCAACCAATGTTCGTACTCCAGAATATCCCGCAGGACATGCATCGGACAGATCGACGATCGATGAACCACTTCCTCCGGATGTCGAAGATGTGGATGTGTTAGTGTGCGATCTTCCCACGTGCAATGCAGCACGCGATGGGCTTCAATCAACAGAGGTTGAATGTCAGACCGACGATATTTCAGCTGTTGATCCGGTCCCTGTCGAAAATGTGGACCAAACAGAAACTGTGTTGATTAGTCATTCGTCAAAGAGGAAGTCAGACGAATTGGAGACTCCAAACCTTCCGTCGAAGAAACATACGGTATCTACGTCGGGAGGTATGCAAGACAGTCTGTCTGATGAGATGACACCTTCCAATGTACGCAGCACGTACAATCCATTGCATCCCATCCCGACAGATACGAAGGCCATGATGAACTCATGGCTACGATTGAAAAACACGACCGGTACCCAAGATGAGTACAGGGTATGTGAATGGTCTACATGTGGACCCATAGACAGGACGTTCATACGTTCATTGTCCCGGAGGAACACATGGGTTACTTGTGATGTAAGTTAGTTATTTAGTTTATGCATTCATTGCCTGATATGTACAAAAGTCTTCTCGATTCCATTAGCTGACTCGTTTTCAATATTCCATTCTTTTACAGATGATTAATACTATTTTCTGGTAAAGCGGAAGCTCATTCATGGACATCGCAAATGTACACAAAAATTCACTGTCATCCCTTCCAGTGCATTGGTATGTATACTCGTATGTGTATGTCAGTGGTTACATGCTATATACTCAACACATTTGATGCCTTGTGCAGGATCATCTAAGAAATCGGGACGGGATATATAAAGAAATTGTCAATAAAGACTCCAAAACTTCATGCGCTGTATGGTCGACTGATCCCACGTTCGTGGAATACGTTCTAGGTGTTTATACAGACTACCGTCCAGCATGGTATGCAGTCGACTACGTCTACGCTACACTAAACATAAAGAAGCATTGAATGCTGCTTGTATTGGATATGTCCAAATGTATTATTGTAGTACATGACTCCATGCCTTCGTTCATCAGTGAAGAGGACCTCGTGGATGAGCTACAACCATTGGCATACACCATACCATCATTACTGGAGTATAGTAATTTACCAAATCGTAGTCCGGACACTATGAAGACATCGTGGGAGATTACACGACCATATGATGTCGATTGTCAGTCTGCAGGGACGAAGGAGTGCGAAATTTTTTGTGCGAAATTCTTAGAGTACCTAGTCAGTGGGTCTGATTTGTCCACACTAACCAACGATAATATGAAGGTATTTCGTACGCAGTATGCAGCGCAACTGTGGGCGAATACATTATATTTTTTACATGTAATGTTGGAATACTCAATTATTGTGATTGAATGTATACCATACTTCTGATTTTTGTGTTCGTGTATTGGATGTGTTG
The DNA here is from genome assembly GCA_036507285.1 of Trichosanthes cucumerina. Classification (NCBI taxonomy): domain Eukaryota; kingdom Viridiplantae; phylum Streptophyta; class Magnoliopsida; order Cucurbitales; family Cucurbitaceae; genus Trichosanthes; species Trichosanthes cucumerina. The sequence continues at coordinate 70,526,133 of CM071840.1, read as the reverse complement.
TGAAAGACGGTTTAAGTTCAGAGACATTTAAAAGAAACTTATGGAATTAAAAAGACAGTAGGACTAGAGCGAGATTCACAAGTACCTTCAAAAATTTTGCATTGTATATACAAGATCGAGGGTCTCGAAATCCCGTGGATTGACGTCCGAAACGACGCCCTTCGGAACCCCCATTCAGGACAGGCGATACTAACATTCAGAACACGTGATATTAACCTCCCTTCACGCGTGTGTTCGGAGACATTTAAAAAAAGCTACTGAATTAAATTTTGAAGAAGGACTAGAGATGTACGTCCAATAATTATCGCATTTTTTATACGAGACCGATAGTCTCGAAATCCCGTGGATTGACTTCTGGAACGACGCCCTTCGGAACCCCCATTCGGGACACGTGATATTAACCTCCCTTCACGCGTGTGTTCGGAGACATTTAAAAAAAGCTACCGAATTAAATTTTGAAGGACTAGAGCGAGACTCACATGTACGTCCAATAATTGTCGCATTGTTTATACGAGACCGAGAGTCTCGAAATTCCGTGGATTGACTTCTGGAACGACGCCCTTCGGAACCCCCATTCGGGACACGTGATATTAACCTCCCTTCACGCGTGTGTTCGGAGACATTTAAAAAAAGCTACCGAATTAAATTTTGAAGAAGGTCTAGAGCGAGACTCACATGTACGTCCAATAATTGTCGCATTGTATATACGAGACCGAGAGTCTCGAAATCCCATGGATTGACTTCCAGAACGACGCCCTTCGGAACTCCCATTTGGGACACGTCACATTAACCCCCATTCACGCGTGTGTTCGGAGATATAAAACTTGGTGTTTGTAAAAGAATAGTATCTATTAGCTTGGTACATACAAATTTTCAAAGTAAGTATACATTATGCCTTTTTTGTGTTAAATTGTGTTAAATTTTCAAGAAATTTTAGAAAAGGACAAACGTCATACTAAAATGAATTGTGTATTCTAAAAGAACGGTCGGTTCGCCCATAACTGACATGCAAACTGTCTTCTAAAAAATAACATATTTTGTTGAGTTAGTGAAAGCATCGGCATTCTTGTTACATCATACTCAAAGAACTTCGCAGCAAATATTCCGCAGTCTCCATGTCCTGTCTGTTGTGGTATTGAGCAGACACGAACCACTGGCCAAGGTGTCATCCTCATCTTCGAATGAGTCGCCAAAGAACATGCCTTGTGAAGTACTGCTGGAATGATTACGCGCATATTGTCTAGCTCTGATAGTAATTCAATATCGGAGGTCAGAGCCATGAGGGAGTCCCACACCAGAATTTGGGATGACGCCATGTCTATTTTGATAGTCACCCAGTGAGTGTTTTTTATGTTAAACGACAAGTAAATGGACTCACATACAGCCCACAGAATGGAGTAATCTAGTTGTTCTCCCATCACATACTTCAACACATTACCGTCCCTTGTCCATCTGTATATGAGATCTGATGGATGTCATCCTCCGCACATCTCGTCGTACAGGGATGTTTTCCGACGGAAAAAGTCCTTCGCAAATAGTATAAGTGTCAGTCAACACTTCCCATTCGGAATCTGATATACTCACTTTGCTAGTGTATATACTTACAGACACGACGACATCACCTGTGGTAAAATTTTGACCACAGTAATCCATTGACGCGTCCTTATGGGTTAGTTTATTTCGCACAAATAGGAATAGAGTGTCAATCGTCTGAGACAATTCCACCTGGATTGTTAGTATTCACTATGGACATATAGGTAACGATTAAGAAAGGTATTTTGGTGCAATACCTCGTCGTCTGTATGATGATCCGCTGTAAGTAGACGTGTGAACCACTCATTCTTTCGATATGCAAATATTGTTTTGCGTAATCCGGTGTCACACCTAGGATCATCCAACCACACTTGAAATCGTTTATTAAAATGTTCAGGTATAGGGCGTGCGAGATCGTACACCTTCGCCTTCCGACATTTATGATCACGACGTATATCGGCGTACGGAGTTCGAAGGGTCCATGGTTGTCTCGACCGACCGCATTTTTTTATGGTTTATTACTCGGACCCTCATCGTCATCCAAATTGATTGGCTGCATCGCATAACATAAGACAAATGTCAAACATATGTCACCCTTATGTGCGCCTAAAGTATTATTATGTAGATTAGAAAAATACTATGCAAAATACATGGACTAGCTACATACTTCTTCTATCGGTATCAAGAGACAGGTGACATTCGGTGCGAAAACACTGTCATTGCTCTTATTAAAGTCGACGGTGAGAATGGTGGACTGATCTGAAACTCGTACTTCCTCGAGCGTTGTCTCGATGGGGGGTATCGCACCCCCCATCGACACGGTTGTCAGATCGGTGCTACAATGACCTACTATAGACGGTTGATGATCTGTTTCGTCCTCATCTGCATTGTCTTCACGCCCTGATTTTAGATTATTGTCTTTCAAAACGGGTTGGTCAGGAACTTCGATGTTCAAATCAGGTTCTAACTAACCTCGATCTACAGTCACTGCAGTCGGTAACTCTGAGTTAGGTGACTGTGAATTTAAGAGATGCAGTACCAGATCGCGCACTTCTTGAACTCTTGTTTTAAGTGTATCAAAAGCCTGATGCATCGTCGTCATATTATTCTGCAACTCTGATAGCTATTGACATATCGGGGGAAGCAGTGTTTGACATACACATGTCGCACGTACTCCCCCGCTTCGACTCGTAGAGATGCATCACCAGCTGATGGCGATCGTATTACTTGATCAACATTCGCTTCAGCAGTGACGTTCACATGTTCATCAACAGTCTCTTCCGGAGGACACTCTCTATCGAGCATTTGAGTTGCCTCATTTGATGGATGGGATGGAGCATTCGAATTTGGTTGTTCTAGCATTCGCACCATGTAGGTTGATTCCATTTCAGTTGGCATCAGTTCTGATATGACGTTTGCCTACAAATCATGAATGAGAATATTTAACGGACTATATAACAACAATGTTATAATGACAATGACATTGTGCTAACAAGTACTGTTGTGGATGCAAACACTTCCCGCATAAGCATCGTGTATGAAGGTGAAGTACCACATGACCACCTTAGTATACGGGAGATACCGGTGGTATTAACGTGAGTCGCAACCCGATTAGTCAAGGACGATACAATCTCGTAAGCCCACACCTACAAAAAAAACAGCATGCGTTGGTGTTGACAGTAGAATTTGGTAATTTGCGATTCAATGTACATACCTGGAGCACATAAGGGAATCCATACAATGTGTATGTCTCCGGTTTCTTCACCTTCTTGTTTTTGTAGGATGAGGCCTTGCCACGAATAGCATTTTTCAATCCTTTCATCGTCCTATCAAAAACTAATTTTCCTCAGTCCTTACTATTGAATGACTCCCAATTATCAATAGTAGATAAAAGGTTCATGTCTACCAATTGTTTTATCTCACGACCGAACATCACAAGCTCGATAATGTGGAACAGGGCCATCTTCACCGCCTCATCGTCATTTTCGAAGTTCATCAGTGGGAATGTTGCATATAACTCCGAGCATTTCACACTTCTAGAGTTATTCAGGTACTTGACCTGTAGCCGATTACTAGACACATCCTCAGACACCTCCCGAATGTTATAACGCAGAACAATGATCAAGTTGAACTCTGCCCTACCAAATGATACTACCTTATCTATTATATGGAAGTTTATTATATCCGGTCTGACCTCTACAACCTCTCATAGGAGAAAGTAATGGATAAGTTGTTCATTGAAAACTATGGAAGCGTCCAGAAAGTGTCCAAAGCAAGTTTGGCGAAACAATTGCAATAAGTAAAAAATTGTTAGGTGTGAACAACAAGTAATTACAGCAGGGAAATGGTCATCCGGTTGGATTTTTAGCACAAATGCCATGATATGGATCGGAAGTGTTTTACAATTGCAATAAGTAAAAAATTGTTTGTAAGGAAGAGGAAGAATGACCTTGTGGACGCGAACTCAGTTACTTGCCCAGTTATTATCAGAGTGTGTCTTCTGAATCAACTAGCATGCGTATTCGGGAAATGGGGGATTATCGTTCGAACTGCTAGGGATTTAACGGGAGTATAAAGTGGACTGAGTTTGGGATCAATCATCGAGATCGATATTCACACAAGCAACAACTCATTTATGACTAGAGCGAGAGTCTCGAAATCCGTGATGAGATTACAGAACGCTTTCCTCCATGACAAGTCTATCGGGAAACTCTTTGCGTGTTAGGCGACGAGATCGATAGTGCATTTACAATATTATTCGGTCATCACGAGACCGAGACTCTAGTATAGGCGTTTTGCTTATAAATAAAGAAAGTCAACAGACTTTTAAAAAAATAGCACAGAATTTTGTTCCTATCGGAGACCGAGAGTCTCAAACCCACTCTTTCGAACAAACTTCAAGATACAGTTAATCCCGACATCCGAGTCCGAGAGTCCCCAAAATCGGGATGTACGCATATCACATGATGATGGATACCATAATCGCCACACATAGTACATACGATTCGTATAATCATATTAATGTTGTTCGGTTTCGATTGACAGCTGAACTGATAATCAATTTAATAACAGTAACTTTTAGCTACCTAATCCCGATTTGGGAGCATTAAATTGCATCCTTCAATCGTATTACATTGCAACTGTATCATTATCTTCATTCTAAATTGTTAGAACGTGCAACAATCCCCATGGAGAACAAGTGTGTGTTCGTTAGATTTGGCAGTGAATGGAAAGAGAATACATGTACTTATACCGGAGGTCAAATGGCAGGTATCGTTGTGCCACTAACGATAACATACGAAGAATTACGATCAAAGATTTATATTATTACGTCTATAGACTAGCATTCATATGACGTTGAAATGAGAGTGAAATTCAATACGGACTACTCATCTCCACCAATGTACATAAAAAACAATCGAGATGTTGTGTTTTTTTTTAATCACCCAGATGTTGCAAGAGTCCAAATCTGGATAACTACTATACCGAAAAGACTCCTCATGGACTGTGGAGAAACTGAGAACGACACAAGTGACGACCCGGAATACAATCTTTTACACGAAGTAGAAATGGAAGAAGAAGACGAAGATTACGATGACGAGGGATCCGAAGAGAACGAGGATGATGACGACGACGATGATAAATACATGGTACAGGACGACATGTACGAAATAGATACCGTATGTTCGTCGAAAGACGTGGAATAATGCATGGACGATGGATACGTTCCAACTCATGGCCCGCATTTCGACAACGTACTGGATACGGACTGGTTTGGCTTATCCAACAACTTGAACGATTCTCAAGTAACTCAGTGTTACTTTAAAAGTAATGTTGATGTAGTCCAACCATTTACAGGAGGTTCCTTACACCAATGGGGTGATTACTCAACTGACGATGTCAATATACCCGATGCACAACCCAGCACCCAGTCACACAGTTGCACAATAATGGAGAACGACGACGACATTAACGTGGTGGGTCATGGGTCAGCCAGTCGTACCAGTGTGCCAACCGAACAATGCGGCAAAAGTGGTACAACAGGTCCATCCGCTCCGGTAAATATCAGACAAACAGGCGATATTGTTCTCCCAGTCGTCGACTGTGAGTTGGAAGTGGGCCAAATATTTTTCTCCAAAAAGGACCTGAAAGTCAAAATTTTTATGACTGCCATGTCCAATAATTTCGAAATAAAGGTACTGAAATCTTCAAAGTTTATCTACGTTGTTCGTTGCACAAACGATAATTGTAACTGGAGACTACGTGCCATACGAATGAAAGGATGTGACATATTTCGGATCTCGAAATACACAAAAGATCATTCGTGTTCCATAGAAATGTTGAACCATGACCATAGGCAAGCCAGTGCCGAAGTTGTTGGTCATTTGATCAAGAACAAGTTTACTTGGGTTGGTCGGCCATACAAGTCTAAACACATTATCGAAGATATTAGGCAGGAGCATGGTGTCAACATTAGTTATGGAAAGGCTTGGCGTGCGAGGGAGATGGCACACGCGTTGGCAAAGGGCACTCCAGAAGAATCTTACGCTGTCATGCATAGATATGGAGAAGCTTTGAAGATTGAAAATCCAGGAACTGTTTTTGAAGTTGAACTAGAAACTGAGTCTATGCACTTCAAATACGTGTTCATGGCGTTGGGTGCGTGCATAAGGGGGCATGCAAAATGTAATTCAGTAATCATCATCGATGGATCTCATTTGAAGGGGAAATACAAGGGTTGTCTACTGGTGGCGGTTACAATGGACGGGAACCAACAACTGTACCCAGTCGCTTATGGTGTAGTCGACGGAGAAAACAATATATCATGGACTTGGTTTCTAACGAAATTGAGGAACGTCATTGGTCAACAACAGGACATGGTCGTTGTATCCGATCAACACGTAAGCATCGACCATGCAATCAATGTTGTATTCCCCAACGCATTTCACACATTATGCACGTACCACATAGAACTGAATCTGATCAAACACTTCAAGAACAAAGGTCTTATCAAATTGTTTAACGCGGCGGCCCGTGTGCATAGGATATCTAAATTCGAATATTATTGGAATCAGATAAATGCTATAAACAACGGTGTCGCCGCACGTTACTTGACTGAAATTGGAATAGAACGGTGGGCACGATGTTACCAAAATAATCGTCGGTATGATAATATGACCAGCAATGCAGCAAAATGCTTCAATTCATTGACCAAGGATGCACGATTTCTTCCCATTACTTTGTTGCTCGAATACATCCGAAACGACCTCCAGCAAAAGTTTCACGATCGCAGAGAGATTTGGAACTCTCGCACATCTGCATTTTCAGACTACGCTAGGGAACGGATGACCAAGCAATGCAATATGGGCAGACGATTCCTCGTTGAACCAATAGACTATTATCGATTTAATGTGAAGGACGGTATGTTTGACGGTATCGTGGATCTGAACATGCGTACATGTACATGCATGGAGTTCCAGTGTTTTGAGATACCATGTGCACACGCTATAGCGGCCGTCAGACACTGCAACATAAATCTCCATAGTCTATGTAGCGCAAAATATGGGATCAATGTACTAAGGTCAGTATATGAAGAGTCTATCATTCCGGTTGGATATATTACACAATGGAAGAGGCGTCCGGATTACAATCAGTTCGTTATACTTCCACCAACAAGAATACCGAGGGTGGGTCAGAGACGAGTGAACAGAATCCCATCTGCCGTTGAACAACGCTTGAATCGAAAATGTGGCAGGTGTGGTAATGCTGGTCACAATCGACAAACATGTAATATGCCCTTGTCCACGAGACAATTCGCTTCAGATTAGTACCGTCTTAATCTTTCATATCATAACACATATATTGTAATCTTATATTATAAACATATTATATATTACATTTGAAGTTTACATGTTTTCTCCGATTTCACTAACTTTATTTCTTTAAAAAAAACTTAGTAGTTAGTTTTAAATACTATGACTGTGGTCCAAACATAGCGACGAGAGCGAGAAGTGCGCAATTAGCGGTTTAAATTGACAGCCTAGACTCTCGGTCAATCAAGGGTGAAAATCCATGACATCGAGAGCCATCGAGAGCGGTAGTGTTTGCATCTAAAACGGTGCGATCGAGAGCGGTAGTATTTTGCGTCTGAAACAAAAAAAAACTGCTCGTATATGTATGACGGCGTTAAATGGCATTGGGTTCATCTAGTCTTGGCGTTAATGATGGTGCGAGAGCAGTAGTGTTTGGTTTCATAAAAAAACAAACGAATATGACTAGATCGAGAGCGGCTGACTGTTGGGATTTATGCCCTAAACTTGTGTAATCTTGATCAATTAAATAAAGTGTTATTTGTTTTGATAAGATTACAGTCTTGCTTTTATTAAATCCAATAAACTAAACTCCAAGGTCATAACGTTTATCTTGAAATCAGTGTAGTGGACACTATTTAGGTTGAATTCAAGATTATAACCTAAATAGTCTATGGTATAAGAATAAGGTTGGAAACCTCATTCTGGTAACACCATGGATGCGACCCACTTTGTAATTAGTACAAATGAGGTAATCCAACTCATTCATGTAGTTGACATGCGAGTGGGGGCATCCTGTATGAAGAGTTCATACAAGATCGATCGCAAAATTATTAGTCTAACCAGAGATAACATCAAGTAATGTGATAAGACTAGTAATTTATAGATGGTCATTAGTGACTTGACTCAATCTGAGCAAGTTAAGAACTCCGCTTATATAGGGGTTTGTCCTTAGACTATTATGGGTGAGAGTGGCACATGGCCGACTCAATAAGCCTACCTTCTCGTGGGACGTAAACCTCGTAGGTAGTGGGAAGTTAACTATGCAAGATGGAATTCACTGCGTTCTCTCTTGAGAAATTAGATAGGTTGTTCCCTTAAGAACCGACTCCGTGTCGTGAACAACGGGGCCCCGCCTCTATGAGGGTATGAGTCTAAGGTAGGACCTTAGACTTGTTGTTCATTAGAGGATCGATGGTGCTTAAGGAGCAAAAAGGTAATCACACAGGGGTAAAACGGTAATTTGACCCACCTGTGATTACTGAACAACAACGTGAAGGGTCGACTCATGGGTAATGACTATATTAGTGGACACAATAATATCTCTACAAGTGAGGAGAGTGCAATACAAGTCTATAGTGGAGTGAGTTGTAGTTAATGAATATTTATTAAGCTGGATCAAAGAGTTTGATCAGTTAATCTCACATCATTGGAGCTCATGATCTGTAGGTCCATTAGATCCCTCCGTTGGCTCAACATGGTAATATTGAGGGTATAAAGTTAGGAGTGAAATTCAAGTGTTCAATTTCATACATGAGGAGTTATATCAATTATATATGATGTAATTGATATAATATATAGTTTTAATGTGAATTAGATTCATATATAAACTATATAATAAAGAGAGATTAAAGGAGGGGTAGAATGGTCATTTCCATCACATTCCTCTATATATAGTTGCATGAGATGCAACTAGTTTAAGACTTCAAAAGTATTCCTAGCCTTCTTGTTGTGTTGTTGGAAGAGTTCCAAAACACAAATCTCTCTCACAAAATACCTCACCACTTCTAAAGGGAACCCATCTTCCTCCCTCACCTAGAGAATAACGGAGAAGATCCGGTGGTGGTGTCGGTGTTCGTACGAGTTCTTGTTGCTGAGATCGTGACCGTGGAGAGAGGAGCACTTGAAGAAAGGTTCTTCAAAGGTATATACTTGTTGTCTATTCTTTTATATATGCTTAATCTATATTTTACGTTCTTGAATTTTCCGTTGTAACTAAATCAAGAGCGCGCGATTCGCAATCGCTTCTGCTGTGGGGACTTCGATTCCCTTCAATTGGTATCAAAGCCCAATTACGTTCTTGATTTATGTTCTGGATTTTACAAGAACAAGGTGGGATTTACTATTTTGTGCATGAGATGTATGAACGGTTTTTGCGAAATTAGATGTTTTCAATTTTGGCACTTAGATTTATAATTTTTCATTGAAATGTTCAATGTAAGGGCCCGGTGTTTTGGACAAATTTAATTGTAAATCGAGTCTGTAAGTTCATGTCGATCGAGGCAAGGTGGTTGCCGAGAAGAATGGAGCAAAAACGAGCAAAGAATGGAGATTCACAATGTTGTATGCGTAATGCGGCGTTGCAGCGCTTGCTTCATCGGCGTTACGGTAACGCCGCGCTTGCGCGAGAGAAGCGCGCGCGGTAGGCGTTAGCGCGTTGTGGTGTTGCGCAACGCTCGCGTGAAAACGACAAAAGCGGCGTTACCGTAACGCCGCCATCGCCAGTTAACGCCGGATCCGCTTTCACGAGAGCAGCAACGGCGGAATCGAAATTTTATTATTTATATTAATTATAAAAACGTTTTATTTTAATATATTTAATAATTTTAATTTTAATTAATATAATTAGATTATATTAATTAAAATTATTTCTAGAGTGCCAAAATTGGTCTAATTTTTGCTATTTTAATTATGCAATTATTGTGTAATTATTGCATGCATAGTGTATGTTTGTATTTTAGAAATCCCACCTTAGGTTAAGCATTTTCATGCATCATTTATAATATAAGGAGTTATATTATATAGTTTGCATGATTAATTAATACAAGGTTGTTATATTAATTTTTGGACAAACATTGACATGCATTATTTTTCATGAGATGAATATGCTATGAATGTTTTATTATTCATGTGATGAATGATCAAGCACTATAACATAGTATGCATGTCACCTAAGGTTAATTATTAGTTTTAAAGTGTTTAGAACTTGGAAATAATAGACCTTAGGTTATCTAGTTCTAATTAGATTAGAATTAGGAACCAAGTAATTTATAAGCTATGATTAAAAGAGGAACTCGTGTCTAAGAAAAGTTCTGCTTTAGGTTGTGGTATTTAAGCTGACTTTAAACGGAACACCCCTACCTGGGAACTGACCTGGGAGTGAAATTTAATCAGAGAGTCTTATAAATTACAATAGCGTCAGTGGGTTTATTAAGGGGTTAATAAACTAGAAATCCTAGATTTAATATAAGGAGTTATATTAACAAACTTAGGATAAAATCAATATAAGAGTTATATTGATTATTGATAGAGTTAGGTAAAACCATTAGCCGGGTTTTAGCCTAAGAAAGATTCCTAAAGACTTAAAGTATTCAAAGGAGGGAAAAAAAGTGTATGAGATACATATTTTTCTACCTACGCTATCTCCGGGAAGTTCACACCGTGAGACTCATACTTGGCCTCGTGGCGCAAACGGGAGCGTCCCCCTTCGGATGGTGTTTGTATGAGTCAATACCAAGGTGAATGGAGAGGGTACTTATAGTGAGTGGGAGCAGGTTTAGTGAAAACAAAACCTACGGTCTCTTTTGTCGGTTTACACCGTTAGACCACTATGGCCAACCTGCTAGTTTGGCCTGGACCAGACAATCCTTTTGGAGGGCTTGATCATAGGGGATCTAACACAGTAGACACCCGAAAGGGATAAAGATTTCCTTAGACTATTTTCCAATCCAGTCCTCCCTTTGAAGGATTTTATTGGATCGAGACTTTGGGATCTAAAGACAAAGGGTTACACTCACGGGGTACATAAGTTGTGTATGTATTCAGACTGAAAAATGGTAACTAAAACCTATAGGAATAAGAGTTATTCTGGTGTTAGGTTTTGGTCAAGAGTGTCTTGATCCAGAAGAGGAGTGTTTTTTTTATTACCCTTCGGTGTCATACATTCTAAACCTTTTGAGTATCATTGCAAATTATAAATGGCCTAGGAATCATTTGATAATTAGCTAAAACATGATTGGATTAGAGTTATAGCAAGAAACTCATACAAGTTTGTTTGTAAATTTTCAGCAAAAATGTCTAGCTCTATGATTTCCTTATTGGGTGCGAAAAAGTTAATCAGAGAGAACATAGTGACATGGAGGGATGGACTCAACATAATTTTGGTTACACATGATCTTAAGTTCGTTCTCAATGAGGAGTGTCCTCAATGTCCTACTCAAAATGCATCTCAAGCTGTTGAGGATGCGTATGACCACTGGATTAATGCCAATGAAAAGGCGAAAGCCTATATCCTGGCTAGCATACCTGATGTTTTAGCCAGGAGGCTGGAGGGCAAGGTCTCGGCTCGAGAGATTATGGATTTTGTGCTAAATTTGTCTAGACAACCGTCCAAACAAATTCGGCATGAAGCCCTAAAATTTATTTATAACGCACGCATGAAGGAAGGTACATCGGTGAGAGAACATGTTCTCAATCTGATTGCGCACTTCAATATAGCGGAATTAAACGGAGCGGTCATAGATGAGAAATGTCGATTTTGTTCATCCTAGAATCTTTTCAAGAGTTTTCAATGATTCCGTAGCAATGCAAATGATGAAAAAAACATAGAGTATGATCTGACTTCTCTGCTACATGAGCTGCAGAATTATCAGTTTCTTATGGATGATAAGAGACAACAAAATGGAGAGGCAAATTTGTTTGCTCATACCAAAAGTTCTCGGGAGGATTCATCCTCCGGGACTAAGAATCTATGCACCATGCTTCGGACTTAAGAAGATCACAGAAGAGAGAAAAGGAGCGGATAAAGAGCAACTCATGCTGCAAAAAAAATAAAGTTGTTATTTGATAACATGTAGCTTAAGGGTTTATTAGAAACCTTATTTCTTGCCTTAAAGAACATTGTACTTCTTTTACTTTTCAATTAAATAAAGTGTTTATTTCATTGGAAAAGTATTATACTATGTGTTGCTCTTCTTAAGAATTATTTGCAAATGGTTTAATTCAGTTAAAAAAGTTTTAACAAGTGAATTTTACAAAATTGCAAGTACACGAACTAATTTCTCCTAAAATGCTCATCTTTGACGCAAAGATTGGGTCACATTAATCTCAATAGGATTGAGAGATTGGCAAAGAACGGACTTCTAAACGAGTTAGAAGAAAATTCCTTGCCAGTATGTGAATCCTGCCTAGAAGGCAAGATGACTAAAAGACCTTTTAGTGGAAAAGGTTATAGAGCCAAAGATCCTCTAGTGCTTATACATTCAGATCTTTGTGATCCGATGAATATTAAAGCCAGGGGAGGATATGAATATTTCATCTCTTTTATAGATGATTATTCCAGATATGGGCATATTTACCTAATGCACCACAAGTCTGAAGCACTTGAAAAGTTCAAGGAATTCAAGACTGAGGTTGAAAATCAATTAGGTAAAAGAGTTAAAACACTTCGATCGGATCGAGGTGGAGAGTACATGGATTTAAAATTCCAGAACTATATGATAGAACATGAAATTACATCCCAACTCTCAGCTCCCGGCACACCACAGCAAAACGGTGTATCGGAAAGGAGAAATAGAACCTTGTTAAACATGGTTCGATCAATGATGAGTTATGCTCATCTCCCTAGTTCCTTTTGGGGTTATGCAGTGGAGACTGCAGTATACATATTGAATAGTGTGCCCTCCAAAAGTGTTTCAAACACCTTTTGAACTCGGAAAGGACATAAAGGTAGTTTATGCCACTTCGAGAATATGGGGTTGTCCAAAGACATGTGCTTGTGACAAATCCAAAGAAGTTGGATTCACGTTCAAAGTTGTGCCTATTCGTAGGATACCCAAAAGAAACAAGAGGTGGTTTATTCTATGATCCTAAGGAAGATAAGGTCTTTGTGTCGACAAATACCACTTTCTTGGAGGAGGACCACATAAGGGACCACAAACCAAAAAGTAAGGTAGTGTTGAGTGAGTTAGACGAAACAATAGCAAAGGTTGCTAATAAGAACACTAGTACGTCAACAAGAGTTGTTGATACTAGTTCGTCTAGTCAAGAGGGTCCATCTCAAGAGTTGAGTATGCCTCGACGTAGTGGGAGGGTTGTGATACTGACTGGCCGTTACATGGGTTTAAATTTGAAACCCAAGTTGTTATACCAGATGACAACTGCGAGGATCCATTGACTTATAATCAAGCAATGGTTGATATTGACAAAGACAAATGGGTCATAGCGATGGACCAAGAAATGGAGTTTATGTACTTCAATTCTGTTTGGGATCTTGTAGATAAGCCTGATGGGGTAAAACATATAGGTTGTAAGTGGATCTACAAGAGAAAACGTGGTGTAGATGGGAAGGTGCAAACCTTTAAAGCTAGACTAATAGCAAAGGGTTATACCCAGGTTGAAGGGGCTGACTTTGAGGAAACCTTTTCACCTGTTGCTATGGTAAAGTCTATCAGTATCCTTCTTGCCATTACCGCATATTATGACTATGAGGTATGACAAATGGATGTCAAGACAACCTTTTTGAATGGCAATCTTGAGGAAACCATCTACATGGACCAACCCAAAGGGTTCATTGAACCAGGACAAGAGCAAAAGGTTTGTAGGCTTAAAAGGTCGATTTATGGACTGAAACAAGCCTCTGGGTCCTGGAATATAAGATTTGATGAAGCTATCAGATCTTATGGTTTTGACCATAATGATGATGAACCTTGTGTCTACAAGAAAATAATCAATAGTTCTGTCGCTTTCCTAATTCTCTATGTGGATGATATCCTACTCATTGGAAATGATGTAGGTTATCTTACTGACATCAAGGAATGGCTAGCTACGCAATTCCAAATGAAAGATTTGGGTAATCACGCGAGCTTTGTTCTTGGGATCCGCATTGTCCTAACCGCAAGAATAGAACACTAGCCTTGTCTCAAGCATCATACATAGACAAAGTGTTGTCAAGGTTTAAGATGCAAGATTCCAAAAAGAGCTTGTTGTCTTTTAGACATGGAATCCATTTGTCTAAGGAACAATGTTCTAAGACACCTCAAGGAGTTGAGGATACGAGACGGATTCCTTACGCATAGGCTGTTGGGAGCCTGATGTACGCCATGTTGTGTACTAGGCCTGACATCCGCTTTTGCGATTGGGATGGTCGATGGTATTAATCCAATCCGGACTTGAACACCGGACAGGTTAAAACGATCCTTAAGTATCTTCGGAGAACAAGGAACTACATGCTTGTGTATGGGGCTAAGGATTTGATCCTTACAGGATACACAGATTCTGACTTTCAGACTGATAAAGATTCCCAGAAATCTACATCAGGGTCATTTTTCACTCTTAACGGAGGAGCTGTAGTATGGCGAAGCGTCAAGCAAGGATGCATCGTTGATTCCACCATGGAGGCCGAATATGTAGCAGCTTGTGAAGCAGCTAAGGAGGCCGTTTGGTTAAGGAAATTTATGCTAAATTTGGAAGTTGTTCCAAATATGACTTTGCCCGTCACACTCTATTGCGATAACAGTTGTGCAGTGGCAAATTCGAGGGAACCCCGAAGTCACCAGAGGGGAAAGCACATAGAGCGGAAGTATCATCTCATCCGGGAGATCGTGCATAGAGGAGACGTGATTGTCACGAAGATAGCCTCAGAGCACAACATTGTTGATCCTTTTACAAAGGCTCTCACGGCTAAAGTATTTGAGAGTCACCTAGAAGGTCTAGGTTTACAAGTCTTCCCCAACTAGGGCAAGTGGGAGTATTTTGTACAAAGGGTTTAAATGCCCTAGTTTATTGTATTTACATTAATGTAATGTTTAGTACTCCACAAGCTTTAGGTCAAGTGGGAGATTGTTGGGATTTATGCCCTAAACTTGTGTAATTTTGATCAATTAAATAAAATGTTATTTGTTTTGATAAGATTACAGTCTTACTTTTATAAATCCAATAAACTAAGCTCCAAGGTTATAACGTTTATCTTGAAATCAGTGTAGTGGACACTATTTGGGTTGAATTCAAGATTATAACCTAAATAGTCTATAGTATAAGAATAAAGTTGGAAACCTCATTCTGGTAACACCATGGATGCGACCCACTTTGTAATTAGTACAAATGAGGTAATCCAACTCATTCATGTAGTTGACATGCGAGTGGGGGCATCCTATATGAAGAGTTCATACAAGACTGGATCGCAAATTATTATTCTAACCAAAGATAACACCGCTAACGAGGATAAGACTAGTAATTTATAGATGGTCATTAGTGACTTGACTGAATCGTGAGCAAGTTAAGAACTCCCGCTTATAGGGGTTGTCCTTAGACTAGTATGGGTGAGAGTGGCACAGTGGCGACTCTCAATAAGCCTACCTTCTCGGGGATGACGTAACCTCGTAGGTAGCCGGGAACTTAACTGTAAGATGGAATTCACTCATTCCTCTCTCGAGGAATTAGATAGGTTGTTCCCTTAAGAACAGACTCCAGGTCTTGAACAACGGGGCCCCACCCTCTATGAGGGTATGAGTCTAAGGTGGGACCTTCGACTTGTTGTTCATTAGAGGATCAGTGGTGCTTAAGGAGCAAAGAGGTAATCACAAGGGTAAAATGGTAATTTGACCCAGCTGTGATTATGAACAACCTTTGAAGAGTCGACTCATGGGTAATGACTATATCAGTAGACACAATAATATCTACAGTGAGGAGAGTGCAGCTACAAGTCTATAGTGGAGTGACTTGTAGTTAATGAATATTGATTAACTAGATCAAAGAGTTTGATCAGTTAATCTCACATCATTGGAGCTCATGATCTGTAGGTCCATTAGATCCCTCCGTTGGCTCAACATGATAATATTGAGGGTATAAAGTTCGGAGTGAAATTCAAGTGTTCAATTTCATACATGAGGAGTTATATCAATTATATATGATGTAATTGATATAATATATAGTTTTAATGTGAATTAGATTCATATATAAACTATATAATAAAGAGAGATTAAAGGAGGCGTAGAATGGTCATTTCCATCCCATTCTTCTATATATAGTTGCATGAGATGCAACTAGGTTAAGACTTCTAAGTGTATTCCTAGCCTCCTTGTTGTGTTGTTGGAAGAGTTCCAAAACACAAATCTCTCTCACAAAATACCTCACTACTCCTAAAGGGAACTCACCTTCCTCCCTCACCTAGAGAACAACGGAGAAGATTCGATGGTGGTGTCGGTGTTCGTACAAGTTCTTGTTGCTGAGATCGTGACCGTGAAGAGAGGAGCACTTGAAGAAAGTTTCTTCAAAGGTATATACTTGTTGTCCATACTCTTATTATATGCTTAATCCATATTTACGTTCTTGAATTTTTCGTTGTAACTAAATCAAGAGCGCGCGATTCGCAATCGCTTCCGCTTTAGGGACTTCGATTCCCTTCAGAAAAGCTAGTATTCTTGCTAACATTGATTTCTTTTGTAGATTCGAGGAAGAGAGACCCAAAGAAATGAGAGAAGTTTTATGTACCTTGACAAGCCCAAGTGTACTCTGTCAAACTAATGACCGTTGGATTGTGTTGAAATTTTGTCAGTATGTTGGGGACTCAAAGAGCGTCGTTTTCAACAGTTGGATCATCGTTCAGAGCTCCGGTTCATCAGATATTGTTATCGGACAGAACCTAAAGAACACCAAACTCGCTTTATTACTGCGCCTTGGTGAGATCTTGGCATTTTGCTGAAGCAAAACACATGTCAATTGGCTCGTGTAAATTGCTCATATTCCCTAATTATTTTGGCTTGTTGTTACTACAATTTTGATCGTTTATTGTGCTCTTTTTACTCACTGTTTTAGGCTAAATTCATGACTGTTTTTGGGCTTAATTTGTGATTAATTTGAGTTGTTTTGTAATACTGTTATAGCACATATTTGAATTTATTAAACAACACAAGCATGCATAAATTAGAGATTTGTGAGTTGATTTATATGAACTAAATTTTCTTAGGCAAGGGTTTGGCTGTTTTAATGTAATTTTGGATTAAATTTATGGTTGATGCCATTGATTGAATTTATGAAATTTTATTAAATTTAACGTTGCATGAGAATTAAAATTGGCCTTTTTAACTTATCTATAATTCATAAACTTGGGAAAGCTAATGAATTAGAAAACTAAAATTTCATTCTAGGATTATTGAGTTGATTAGGGATAATTAACCCACCTAGAACCTAAAATCATGGGCATAATTTAGATCACAATTGAAAAATTGTAGGTTTTAAAACTTAGTGATTTTGGAAAGAATCATTTGAATGCATGTGTAGGTAAATTCAAGGCATCACTCAAAGTTTATTCCAATTGAACATTAGAACTCTAACCTAACCCGAGCCTATTTTTCATTACAAATCTCATCTCTTGCATCTGCCCTCTTGTTTGCATTCTCCTCTCCCCACATTTAAATTCAGTTATTTTCTTGAGTCCAGTCTTGTCTTTGCTCTCTTTTCACATCAATTTATTTATTTACAATAGTAATTTGCACACTCATGCATTGCACTAAAATAAGCCAAATTTGCTAGGACACTCATTCATTTAGGTTTAGCTAGTCCTCGTGGAATCGATACTTTAACTTATCACTTGCTGCTCTCGACCGTGTATACTTGCACGTCGTAGAAGTGTCGGAGTCTTATTCTAATTTACATTAGTTTAGGGCACTCGATATTTTCGCATGAAGTTTTTGGCACCGTTGACGGGGACTAGTTTAGATTCTTATTTTGTTTGAGTGGATTTTAGCATTTTATTCTTGTTTTTCTTGTTGGGTGTGTCTTGTTATCTTTGTTTCGTATTTTTATATTTGTTGAGTCTTGGTTATTCTTTCTGGTTGTGTTGGTGCATATTGTGTTTGTTGAGCCTGTTATAATTGATTTATTATTTTATTATGGCTTATGATAACTTTGGGTGGTCTTCTGTGCCCAATGAGCAAACACAATATAGTTCTTTTTCTTATGATCATCCATTTGCCAATTTAGAGTCTTCTAGTGAGGGGTATGGATCTTATGGCTACCAAATGCCTAATTACTATCATACTAACCCTATGACTTATGGGAAACCTATGTATGATAATAATCAGAGCAATTGGGCCTATGAACCATATCCTAGGGGTTTTGAGCCATATCCTTTCTATATTCAAGAAACTCAGGTAGAAGACGAATCTTCCCTTAAAATGTTGTTATTAGAATATATGAGAACCACAGAGGAGAGCAATAGGCAAATAGATGAGAGGAATAGGCAAATAGATGAGATGAATAGACAAATAGGGGAGTCAATTCAACACCTAACAGATACACTTACCTCCCTTAGAGAACAAATGTACTTAGATTGGTCTGAGGTTGAGCACCCTAGGGAAGAGAGTGAAGGAGGACCCACACCCTTAGATAGTTCGGTGAGTTACTTGATCACTGACCCGCTGATAGACCTTCAGGATCCTAGTCCTTCACATTTTACTAAATATGGGCATTTAGAGGATTGTGCTTTAGATGTAAAAGAACTAGAACCTTTTAGCACACACTAGGATAGAGTTAGTGAGAATGTGGAAGAAGTCGAGCCTGTTGAGTTAGACCAGGAGGTAGAGTTTGAGGCTTTTGAGTCTATGACAGTTCTATCTTCTGATTTTTCTCTTATTGGAGGTCGAATATGTAGCAGCTAAGGAGGTCGTTTGGTTAAGGAAATTTATGCTAAATTTGGAAGTTGTTCAAAATATGACTTTGTCGGTCACACTGTATTGCAATAACAGTGATGCAGTGGCAAATTCGAGGGAACCCCGAAGTCACAAGAGGGGAAAGCACATAGAGCGGAAGTATCCTCTCATCCGGGAGATCGTGCATAGAGGAGACGTGATTGTCACGAAGATAGCCTCAGAGCACAACATTGTTGATCCTTTTACAAAGGCTCTCACGGCTAAAGTATTTGAGAGTCACCTAGAAGGTCTAGGTTTACAAGTCTTCCCCAACTAGGGCAAGTGGGAGTATTTTGTACAAAGGGTTTAAATGCCCTAGTTTATTGTATTTACATTAATGTAATGTTTAGTACTCCACAAGCTTTAGGTCAAGTGGGAGATTGTTGGGATTTATGCCCTAAACTTGTGTAATTTTGATCAATTAAATAAAGTGTTATTTGTTTTGAAAGTCTTGCTTTTATAAATCCAATAAACTAAGCTCCAAGGTTATAACGTTTATCTTGAAATCAGTGTAGTGGACACTATTTGGGTTGAATTCAAGATTATAACCTAAATAGTCTATGGTATAAGAATAAAGTTGGAAACCTCATTCTGGTAACACCATGGATGCGACCCACTTTGTAATTAGTACAAATGAGGTAATCCAACTCATTCATGTAGTTGACATGCAAGTGGGGGCATCATGTATGAAGAGTTCATACAAGATCGGATCGCATAAATTATTAGTCTAACCAAAGATAACACCGCTAACAGGATAAGACTAGTAATTTATAGATGGTCATTAGTGACTTGACCTGAATCGTGAGAAAGTTAAGAACTCCTGCTTATAGGGGTTTGTCCTTAGACTAGTATGGGTGAGAGTGGCCTGTAGCCGACTCAATAAATCTACCTTCTCAGGGACAGAACCTCGTAGGTAGCTGGAAACTTAACTGTGTAAGATGGAATTCACTCATTCCTCTACTGAGGAATTAGATAGGTTGTTCCCTTAAGAACAGACTCTAGGTCTTGAACAACGGGGCCCCACCCTCTATGAGGGTATGAGTCTAAGGTGGGACCTTCGACTTGTTGTTCATTAGAGGATCAGTGGTGCTTAAAGAGCAAAGAGGTAATCACAAGGGTAAAATAGTAATTTGACCCAGCTGTGATTACTGAACAACCCGTGTGAAGGGTCGACTCATGGGTAATGACTATATCGGTGAGACACAATAATATCTACAAAGTGAGAGAGTGCAACTACAAGTCTATAGTGGAATGACTTGTAGTTAATGAATATTGATTAACTAGATCAAAGAGTTTGATCAGTTAATCTCACATCATTGGAGCTCATGATCTGTAGGTCCATTAGATCCCTCCGTTGGCTCAACATGGTAATATTGAGGGTATAAAGTTCGGAGTGAAATTCAAATGTTCAATTTCATACATGAGGAGTTATATCAATTATATATGATGTAATTGATATAATATATAGTTTTAATGTGAATTAGATTCATATATAAACTATATAATAAAGAGAGATTAAAGGAGGGGTAGAATGGTCATTTCCATCCCATTCCTCTATATATAGTTGCATGAGATGCAACTAGGTTAAGACTTCTAAGTGTATTCCTAGCCTCCTTGTTGTGTTGTTGGAAGAGTTCCAAAACACAAATCTCTCTCACAAAATACCTCACTACTCCTAAAGGGAACCCACCTTCCTCCCACACCTAGAGAACAACGGAGAAGATTCGATGGTGGTGTCGTGACCGTGGAGAGAGGAGCACTTGAAGAAAGGTTCTTCAAAGGTATATACTTGTTGTCCATTCTTTTATATATGCTTAATCTATATTTTACGTTCTTGAATTTTCCGTTGTAACTAAATCAAGAGTGCGCGATTCGCAATCGCTTCCGCTGCGGGGACTTCGATTCCCTTCACTGACGACATCAAAAGGTTATCCATCGATAAATTTAAAAACCGGGTCTTCTGTCGATAAAAGAAACGAAAGGAGGTCATCCGTACAAAAACTCCTATTAAACTTAGGTCTATAGTTTATTAACCTTTTAATAAACGTCGCTCACGATAAACATAACCTATGAATTTTCGGACCAAATTCACTCCCAGGTCGGTTCCCAGGTAGGGGTGTTCCATTTCCGTCAGTTTAAATACCCCAGCCTAGCCAGGACCTTCCTTAGGCAGAGCTACTTATCGATCACCATTCATAAGTCATATTCGATTTCCTAATTCTAATCTTATTAGAATTAGATAACCTAAGTCTAATTAATAATAGGTACTAAAACAATTTTAAAACTAGTTAATTAAACTTAGGTTACATGCATTTCTATGTTATAGTGTTTGATCATTCATCACATGAATAAATTAAACCATACAACATACTCATCACATGAAATAAATGCATGACTATGCTTTCAAAAAAAAAATTAACATAGCTCTTTACATTAATTA
The DNA here is from genome assembly GCA_036507285.1 of Trichosanthes cucumerina. Classification (NCBI taxonomy): domain Eukaryota; kingdom Viridiplantae; phylum Streptophyta; class Magnoliopsida; order Cucurbitales; family Cucurbitaceae; genus Trichosanthes; species Trichosanthes cucumerina. The sequence goes on along the minus strand of CM071840.1, from coordinate 70,504,663 downwards.
CACATGCATACTATATAATATAACATCTTATATTATAAAAAATGATGCATGATTATGCTTAACCTAAGGTGAGATTTTAATCTATATGGCATACATTATGTACATAAATAAATATACAACAACTGCATAATTAAAATAGCAAAAATGGACCATAATTTGGCATCCTAAAATTAAATATAATTAATATAATCAAATTATATTAATTATATTTAATTATAATTAATAATTAACGAAATTATAAAAAAATACACAAAAATTGTGCCAAAATAGCTACCATCATGTCATTACCGCGAAGTCTTCGTGTGCGCCTCACAACCACTAACGCAGCGGCGTTGCAACGTCAAGTTGCTCAACGCCCTCCTGGCATCTTGACGTTGAGTAGCATTGTGGCGCTGCTCCTAGCATTGCAACGTTGCCTCTACAACAGGCCTCCATCCGTTTGTCTGGCGTTGCAACGTCGTGCTCTGCACAACAATGGTATTTTGTGTTTTTCGCTCGATTTCGTTCCGTTTTTTCACAGCAACACTTTGTCACGAACGACACGGACTTACAGACTCGATTTACAACATATTTTGCCCAAAACAACGGACCCTTACATTAAAAATTTCAACGGAATTGTAAATCTAAAATGCCAAATTATGAAAACATTCATTTTGCAAACCATAACAATTTCTCTAAATTAAATGCTATAACCACCTAGTTTTTGAGAAATTTCTAACATAACCAAGAGCAACAATGGCTCTGATACAAATTGAAGGGATCGAATTCCGTGCGGAAGAGAATGATCGTCGTCGATCTTGATTATGTTCCATAGAAATGACTCAAAAACAGTAAACTAAGACTAAGCATAAAATTGAAAGCATAAAGGAATTAGAGATTACATTTGAAAACGGAATTCTTCGTGTAATCCTCTCGTCGTCAACAATCTCTTCGTTCTCTACGATCGAACCCTCGAACACCTCCAAAATGTCTTCTAGATTTTTCTCTAGGAGAGGGAGAGAGGTGGGATCTCTTTTTGGAGATTAGGGAGAGTGGAGAGAATTTGAGAGAATGATTTGTGTTTTTCAAATTGCAAAACTACACAAATGATTCAAGTGTTTCAAAATGCATCCAAAATGATACTTTTATAGGCAATGTGGATGAAGACAAATTCTCCACCCATTATGCCACAATTTCCTCCATTTATGCATAAATGCATAATGTAAGGTATCAAATACCTTATTATGTAAATCATATTTGCATAATGAGGAAATTAAATTGAATCATATTCAATTTACACATCTCTCAAATTGATTTCTCAAATTATGCCTTAATTCCATAATTAAGCAATAATTAGGTTCATCATGAATCATATTCACATTGAACTATATTATATCATATATAATCGACATAATTTCCAAAATTGAATTTGAACACTTCAAATTTATTCCAAAACTTTATACCCCTCATGTAATATCATGTTGAGCCAAACGAGGGACCTAATGGACCTACAGATCATGAGCTTCAACGATACGAGATTAACTAATCAAACTCTTTGATCTCGTTAATCAACATTCGTTAACTACGAGTCACTCCACTATAGACTCGTAGTTGCACTCTTCTCATTGTAGGACAAGTTGTATCCATTGATTTAACTAATGCCCGTAAGTCAATCCTTCACAGGTCGTTCGTAGTCACAACTGGGTCAATTGATTGTTTTACCCCTGTGAATACTTCTTGCTCCTTAAGAACCACGGATCCTCTAATGAACAACAAGTTTATGGTCCGACCATAAACAATATCTCTCTCGGGCCAGCAAGTGGGAGGAGTCCCGTTGTTCAAGAACTAGAGTCAGTTCTTAAGGGAACAACCTATCTAGTTACCCTAGTTCGGGAACGAGTGAATTCCTTGCGAAGTCGAGTCCCCAACTCCCTACGAGATTTTATCCCTGAGAAGGTAGGCTTATTGAGTCGGTAACTATGGTCATTCTCACCCGTACTAGTCTAAGGATAAACCCTCGCAGACATGAGTTCACAACTCGCTCAGGATTCAGGTTGAGTCACTAGTGATCATCATTAAATTATTAACCCTCTATCAACGACGTTACTAGAGTGGTCTAACAATTCTTGGTCCGATCTCGTACAATCTCATTGCACATGATGCCCTCACTCGCATATCAACTACATGAACGAGCTGGATCACCTCGTTTTTATCAAATACAAAGTGGGTCACATCAATAGTGTTACCAGGATGAGGTTCTCAACTCAATCCATGTACTATAGACCATTCGGGTCAACTACTTGAACTTGACCCTAGTTATGTGTCAACTATACACGGTTCAAGATCTCCTAAGTGTGACCCAAGAGCTCAGTTTATTGGATTTAAGTTTGTAATAGCGAGAATACAAGATTCGAGGGAAAATAACACTTTATTTATTTTCTTGAATAATTACAAATACACGAGTTTGGGCATAAATCCCAACATACCTTTTTTTCAAGTTATTCCACAGGACGTAAGGATCTTTTATCGTTAGATATTCCATTTTCAAGCCCTCGTGGAGATGATGACGAATGAAAATCATGGTCTTAGTCTTTTCTTGACTGAATGTCGTATTCCTTTCTTTAATTGTCTCTCCAAGGTTCATAGCATCCAAATGTATCTCGACATCAAACACCCACGACAATTAATTATTACCATTAATGTCAATGGTCGTGAATTCTAATTTTGCAAGATTTGTCATAGTAATACTATATAAAAAGAAATTGTATTTACATTACATTAGCAAATTAATTAAACAAGCAAAATAACATTTTATTATTTAACAAATAGCTTACCCGGAGGACCTACCATTAGCGGAAAAAAATGACAGAGGTTCGTTCTGATAACGTGTTGTGAAATTGAGACGCAAAACCGAGCACTAAAACTTTACCAAAACATATAATAATAATAATAATAAGATATATAATATAAAGAAAAGAAAGTGGAATTATATGGAATATTATTCAAATAGAAAGTGAGAAACGAAAGAAGATTAGAAGGGTTTTTCACCAATTGTGTGTGTTTTATTTTTTCACTATAAGCCACTATTTATAGGCAATTTGAAGAGTATGATGCAGTTCATTTGGACATCAATCTATGGGTTTTGTTAGACATATGGCCTATAGAAGACACTTTGACTATGAAAAATTTGCTACTTGACCTGGATATCAAAGTCACATATGAAATGAGTATTTATACGTGTAATATTTACAATAGAACTGAAATTTTCTGCATTTGTTGGAACTAAAATATTAAAAGAAAACTACAACCCATGCAGAAAAGGGAGAACAAAAGTGAATATATCTAAAACGACGCCGTTACTGTTGATTAATGGATTATCAAGAATTCAGCTAAAGAATGAATTTACAAATCTGTCCCCCATTCTTTCTCTCTCTTTCTCTGACCAAAATAACCAGCTAAGCTTTCCAGAAAAGCATCTGATACCAAACGAATCCGATTGCTCCACGTGTCAATAACAAAGGTTCTTAAACCCCACTGGCCCACAATCTAACATGTGTCGATTCATCCTCCCCCGGTCCATCTGGCTCGGACCACCGAACCCACGACCCGCAGATGGGACCACCACATCCACATGCTCTAGGCCCAAAGGGCCGCCTTTGGGCCCATAAGTGCACCCTGGCCCACTTCCACCTGACACAAGGAGGTTAAAATGGTGGTCCCCACAACCCGGCTTGCACGGTCCACGGAGCACCACAACTCGTTTCCACCACTGATCTGGACCCCACTCTTCTTTTTTTTTCCTTTTTTAATTTTTTAATTTTTTTCTTCCTTTCCGTAGTGTTGACCCACCTCGCTGATGTGGTCCCCACACCTTTGCACCTTCTAAAAATTAAAAAAAAAAAAAAAACTCCCTATCCCACCTTACACGTGCATTTACTTTTCGATCCTCGCGTCTATCACGTGACTACCTCGTGCTTCCCTTTTCTTCCGCTGCACTTTCGGGGGAGGAAAAAGAAAAAAAAAAAAGGAAAAAAAGATACTTTTCTAGTTTTCTCCTCCTCCTTCTTCTTCCTTTTTTTTTTCCCCTCTGGTTCGTCAATGGCGGATGAATTACACAGAGAGAAAGAATCTAACCCACGTTTTCATATTCTGTTTTTTTTCCTTCTCGTCAATGTTTTGAGGAGGAGCGAGACATGAATTGAAGCTCTTCCTTATCGCATATCTCCAACGAGAAGTCTCTAAGCATCTGCGTCGTCGTTTTGCTGGTCGTCGGAACGGTGGAGCTCGAGATCGGCGCCATGACGGATTGAGATTTGGAAGCGGTAGAACTCGAAGTGCTCGAGCTTTGATTGGTGGGGCTCGACTGAATGTGAGATGTGTCCGGCTTCGACGGGACGGTGGAAATGGGCCGTGCCGTCGTGTTGATAAGCTGCGCCGCCGGAGCCGGAAATGAAAACAACTGCGGACGGGTGGAAGAGCACGCCACGGATGGAACCATGAAAACCGCCCCGGGAATTATGGCGTTTGATGGGATGGCCCACACCGGAACGAATCCCGGCGGAAAAGCCTGTTGCACGGCGGCGGTGGTAGCGGTACCGGCGTGGACGACGCCGTTGGAGACGGAGACGGAAACGGCGTCGTTGACGTCAACGTAATCACTATTAGCGGGGCGTTTACGCCGCTTCTTACCGGCGGATTGGTCGGTGGAATCTTGGTAAGAAGAAGAAGTGGTGGTGGGGATTTTGAGAGTGCCATTAACAGACATGGCGATGGCGGGAATGGTACCAGTCCCAGTAGCGGCAATGATCGCCGGCTCGGCACGCTCGAGAAGCCACCGGATAGTTTCGCCGTCGGACTTGTGGCCGAGCTCTCGAGTCAACTGAAAGATACGAGCCGCACAGGTGGCCGGAATCCGAATCCTCCGGCCGCGGCCCTCGACTTTGGTGTGACGATCCTTTGTGGACGCCCTCTTCGGCGTGAGAGCTGACACCGTTTTAGCAATATCCGCCGTGAACTTGACGACCTGAATTTCGGACGGCGGGAGCTTGGAGTCATCGGAGTCGGGATGCTCCTGCTTGGGAGCAAGGGCAAGAAGGTCAATTCGAGAGGTGTCGGAGTCATTGATCCGAAGGTCGGTGGCCCGAGAGTCATCATCGTCGTCAAGTTCTTGTTTCTGTATATCTGCCATGGTCAGAGGACGGAAATCGGAGAGAGGAGGAAGAAGAAGAAAGGAAGGAGAGCAAGAAGTGAGAACAGGGGATTTAGGGTAAGAAATGGAATAAGGTATATAAAGGGGGTGGAAAATGGAAAAAGATGGGAAAATGGGGGTGATTAATAATAATGTGGAAATGGAAAAGGGAGATTGGACCCACAAAGAGGGAAGATGGGACATGGGGCAGTGGGGCCCAGGAGTGGAGGGAGATTATCCGTTGGGTTGGGTCAAAGGTGTGGATGATGGACCTACCCTCTTCTTCTCCCAATAACTCTCAACTTGCCATTTGCATCTCTCCTCTCTCTCTCCTCTTTCTCTCTCTAAAATCCACAAACGCTACCGCCCAAGAAATAAATATTATAAAATCGATTCTCGGGCAGTATGAAAATTTATCTTAATTGTTTGAAGCATTAAATAGATTATAATAACATATGTTATAATAATAGGTGAGTTATAATAATCTAAAAAATTATATAATATTATTTAAAATGTAAAATTGTTTAATGTAGAAGTATAATAGTCTATATTTAGAGTGTAGAGTATTTACAGGATATTATATCTATACCTTAAATACGAACTATTATAACTTAAAACTAAACAATTCTATATTTTAAAACAACATCCCAAACAGTCGATTGTTTGGAACGTTGAGGGGTTATAATAACATAGGATAGTTATTATAATCTTTGAAATCATATAATATTATTTAAAATAAAGAGTAGTATAGTCTAGAGTCATAGTAGTCTGTATTTCGAGTGTAAAGTATTTTATAGATTATAATAACACAAATTATTATAACCGGTACTCCAAAAACATGTCTTTAGAATTTAAAATGTATGAGTTTTGAAATTTTGTGTTTAGGTGGTAGAATTATAAAGTCTATATTTGAGAAATTTTACCTTTTTAATGGAGGAGGTAACCCTCTAAGTTGGAAGGGAATGCATTTGAAAACTATGTTTGAAATAATAAAATTCATAGGTCAAACATGAAGTTGGACATCTTAAGCTAGACTCACTTGAATCTAAATCTTCACTTAAATCTGTACTATTTAAGACACTGCATTTTTTTTTTCAATTACATATTTAGGTGATATATTAAATTGTTTTAGTTATTTAATTTCTAAACTTGTAAAAGTTTTCACGATATTTTTAGATTATTTTATTGTTAACACAATTTAGTTATTATTATTATTTTTTAATTTAACATGTAGAGAGTAAAAATTAAACTTCTGAACTCTTGGGTCAGAATATATGTCTTTTATATTTAATGAAAATGGTTGAAGAGTGGGAATTTGAGAGGGTGGTAATGGGTGGTATTAAGAAGAGGGAAGGTGGGTAAATGGAAGCCAAAATGTGGTAAGTGGCCCCAAAATTTTGATGGGTGGTCGAGCAAGATACATTTTAAATTTGGATTTTTCAGTTTTTTTTTTCAATTGTCATTTACTTTATTGTACCATATTTTGCTACATAGTGTGAAATTGGCTAATAGAGAGAAATCTCACAATATATATGATATGTGGGTTACTTCTCCGATTGTCAATTGATTTTGAGATGAAACCTCATATAATTTAATATGGCATCAGAGTCCATTAAACTCAAACGGATATTCGGTCCAAAAAATTGAAATTGGGATTCGATCCAAGAATGGTAAACCCAAATAGGCACCATCTTGAGGGGGCATGTTGAGGATCTCACATTGAAAAAGTGGAGAGAAACCTCATAATATATATGATATGTGGGTTACTCCTCCCATTACCAATTGGTTTTGAGATACAACCTCATATAATTTAATATTAACATCTTACATCAATATATAGTTATAATTGTTACTATTGATTTATTAAATAAAAAAATGACAATACATAGAGTAAGAGATTTGAACTTTTGACCTCTTTATCAAAAATACATGTTTTATGTCAATATGCCATTTGAATTATAATCATGTTGGCTAAGGTTAAATTTTGAAAATGTAAATTTAAAGCTTATTAACTAAATCTACACACATTACTATATCAAAGGTTATTGACTAATTTTTTTTTTTAATATATTTTGCTGTGCATTTTAATTAAATCATAAATTGTCTAATATATTTTCATGGCATCACATAAACTTATGTTTTAGTTGTACATATTCGGTTAATTTGAAGCACGAAAATCAATAACTAAATGTTGCGTCGAAAATCAACGTTTTATAAGCATTTCATAACTCCCCAACTCACAATCTCTCTATGTGGGACAAATAGAAATTTTTATATATGAGTTCACAATGGCCAAGACTCAAGAGCGTGTAAGTCATTTTTAGCACTAAAGATTTGTGACAAAGTCAAAATTTAATAATAAGAATTAAAATAGATTATTAGGATTTTTAGGATAAAAATATATATTTTAAATTAGTATAAGAGTTAAAATAAAATAAAATAAATGTGACAATCCGTTCATAAAATATAATTCAATAAAAAATGTGGGAAAAATTCTCATTATTTTTTCGTTTTTGAATATATTTTTATTTATTTCTTTAGGGTAAATGAAAGCAAAACTACTGGACTTTTGGAGGGATATAAAAGAAGAATTTCCATAGCAAAAGTGAGATAAATGGTACAAATCTACTGAATCACTCATCTTATGTTATAAATACTTTTGAAACTCTTCCCTCTTAATTTTTATTTAAATTGAGATATTAAAATAGATTTATTGGATTATCAAATGTTGCATAGTGCATTACAGTTGACACAAGACATTATTTTAAAGAGAAATACTAATGATACATAGTGTGATACGGTCAAACACAAGACTTATCAGGATCTCTATCCTCTCTTTTATTTTGTCATCTAATGGATTATATTTTAGGATAAAAAAAAGGTAAGAAATCCTTTATTTTTTCAACCTAAGCACTCTTTTAATTTTGAAATTTTTTTTTATCAATATTATGCTTTTTTTACACATTCCCCTTTTACTCCATCACGTAGAGTAACTAATAGTTAGGACTTAGAAAAAATCGATAATTCATTCATAAGAAAAGTCCTTCGTACAATATCAAACGTCAATATAATTTTAACGTCTAATTAGATAAGGTAATCTTTCGAATTAAGAATACAAATCCTTTACTTTATATTTCTCTATATATTGAAGTATAGGGATCTATCCATTTATTTGTTCAACCCGACTGAACTTTACTTTTTTTTCCACAACAAGAATTAAAACAAGGTTTGACCCAATCTAGTAAGGTAGAAATATTACTGGAATTTTTTATTGACACATGTTGCTTTTTTCATTCATTCCTTCTAGGATCATTCATGGTCTTACAAACTTTACTAAGAGTAGGATGAATCTATTACTTCATAAAAATGTGTAAAGGATACTAGGCACACATAAAAGCCGAGTACTTTACTACTGAATTACCAACCCCAATATTAAAAAAAAAATTATGCCTAGATGCAATCGGAATAAAAATAAAGAAATTAAATTACATAATGTAATCAAAATATTCCAATAAAAGAAACTTCTTATATCACACAAAAGTAATTTTAATTTATATCATAGAAAAAATATAATGAGACCATCATATGTATGAAAAGAAAATGTGACACCCGAGGAAAAAAGGTACATAAATGAACTGAGTCCACATTTGAATGAGAGGGATCCTGAGAATATGAAAATATGATGTCCGAGGAAGAGTGGTACATGCGAGTGACCATGAAAATATGAAAGTATAGTTGAGAAAGACTTAAAAGAATTGATTGTTACTACCTATACCAACAAGGTGCACCTTTCTTTTTGGTAGCTCAATCATAGGAACTCCACAGTTAAGCGTCTTTGGCTTGCAGCAATCCTATGTTGGGTGATCTCATTAAAATTTTCTTACATCAAAACAAAAGTCATGAATGAAGATTAGTTTCATTTATACACAAGCAGTATATTTGTTTGATTCATTGTTATCGATTTGAATGTGAATAGTGAACTAAAATGAAGAAAACAAAAGAATTATAAGGGAATAAATAACAAATGGAAATAACCATTTGAATTGAATATATATATTTATACTCAAATTTTAAATAGATAAAGCTAAAAAATATATATAAGAGAACACATTCTAATAATAATAAATTATAGGTTAAAATATACTATTTCTATTTATAATATAGTATAGACTATAGAATCAATTAGTTTATTTAGTCATTCAATTGATGTTTTTTCTATGCATCATAGATCCATTTATATCAATAAAATAATAAAAATATAGTGGAATTGACTTTTCAACGTTAACAAATGTTTTGCAGATTAAAAAAAAAAAAACGTCAGTGTGGACTGACTGTGGACATAGATAATGACCATGTGACAGCAAATTACCACTCTAACACTCACTTTTTCAATGGTAAATATACCATTAAAATACTCTCTCCATCTTTTACATTATTTTTTACTTCTCTATTATGTTAAGGCGTTTAGTGAATTTTGTAGATTACCCTTTAATTCTTTAAGATTTCTTTAATTAATATTTACAAGTTTTTAGAAATAGAATTAAATTAAAATATTTTATGAACTTTAATACCTCTACTCTTAGAGGTAGAATGGTCCTTAGCAAGCAACTACAAGGGCTTGGCATTCGACCATGATATTTAGCACTCATATAAGTAGTTAAGCGTAGGTGTTGATTGAGCAAATTAATTTGATTAACGTACAAAATTCTAATGAAGGTATGGACAACCAACCCATATTTTCAATACTTATAGTTAAGAGTGAAATTAGACCAAAAAGATAAATTTTAATTACCAGAGCATCTTGCAAAGATAAGATTAATCTTTTCTTAAAAACATAAGATTGACTTTTTTAAATCTCATTTCTGGATAAAAGTATAAATCTATTTAAATCCTTAGAAAAGGAATATGAAAGTCAAAGAACCTATAAAGAGAACATTGTGAATCAAAGATAAGGTGTTCAATTGAACTCTCATTTTTTGAATTATAGCTTATTACACTTTTCTTACTCTCTGACTTAACCATCGAACCTTGTAGGTTTCTGTTGTTTTGTAGGTCACGTTCTTCTTCCTTGAATACAATCTTATATGGTTGTTGTCATGTGAAGGTCAGGTATGTTATCTTGTCTGAATTTTGGCATCAACAATTGGCGTCGTCTGTGGGGATCAAGAGTGCTTTACCAATGCAAAGATCAAGAAAATCAAGATTTGATTAAAGAATAAAAGGTCTTGAACAAGAATGATGACATGGGAGCTTGAATCGAATGAAAAATGAAAAAGAAAAGAGGAGAATAACAAACAATGATAGTCTCCCAAGAAATTGATTTTCATCTTTCTAAGTGGATGACTCTTAAATTTTCTTTAGGAAATTGATTTTCATATTTCTAAAGAGGAATCTAGACCTATGAAAAATTGAGTCATTAGGGTTTGACCTATAAATCTTAAGGATAATTCGAAACAAGACTTTGGTCTCCAGTAGAATCGATATTCATCTTGCTAGAGAAGAATCTTAGACCTATGGAAGACTAAGTCCAACCTCACGCGATTCGACCTACAAATCCTAAAGATAATACGAAGTAAGACTTTGGAGTTCTAAAATTTTCTCCAGTAGAATTTGTATTCATCTTCCTGTAGAGATTTCTAGACCTATGGATGCATGAGTCCAACCTCAAGGATTTGACCTGCAAATCCTAAGAATAATCTGAAGCAAGACTTTGGAGCGCTCAAGAGTTTTACATTTAAAATTGACAAAGGAATTATCAAATTGGATCTCATACTTTACGCTCATAAGCAATAAGCTACACTATGAACTCAACTTAAAGAGTGCAGGCAAATGTTATGGGTGAATTGGACCAAAGAGATAAATTCGAATTAAAAGGGATATTGCAAGATAAGATTAACCTTTTTAAATCTCATTTCTAGATAGAAGTGGAAGTCTATTTAAATCCTTACCTAGAAAGAATTATGAAAGTCAAAGATCCTAAATATGTCATTATGACTTAAAGATAGGGAGTTCAACTGAACCCCCATTCTCCAAATTATAGCTTGCTACACTTTTCTTCCTCTCCGACTTAAGCATCAAAGCCTATGATATAAAACCTTAGTGAACTGGAATTAGAAACCCTTTGGTTATGTGAACCCCTAATTCACAAACACTAAAACTCCAAAATAGAATTGATTTCAATTCCAAGGGAAATGACTAGTTTCGTGGATTACCTTTTGATCTAAGACCAAGAGACAAGAAATTGATTCCTCACTCAAGGGTTGAACACTCCACAAGCAAGTTGATCAAACCTACCTGAATGCTCTTAGATTGCAACTTTGGCTTCCAGAATTGCAAAGAGATGTGATGTGGCTCATACATCAAACACTGAAAATTTCATTCATCAAAAAACCGCTTGTACAACCTAATATCAAAGCTTTAAATAGCTTCTCAAATCCTATATGCCACATCATAAAAAATGACCAAAAATACCTCTACTTAAAATATCATAAAAAGGATAAAATTGAAAAAAAAAATTACATAAAAACTAGAAAATAACAATTTGATGTCCTGATGGTTCATATCATCCTCTCGTTCTTCTAAGCGATTCGTGCTCGAATCTAAATTGTCACCTTGGAGAGCAAATTTGTAGTCATGAGATGTCAACGATCTAACTCTCTTTGAATTCCTTTAACTTTTGACCAAGGATGAGTTCATCGGTATGCTTTCAGAAATATTTTGTAATTAGTAACATCTTTGTTTTGTACTTCGCATGTGGAAAATATTGCTCCTTCACTAGTGCATTAATTTCCTGCAAAAACTCAAAATTAGCAGTACTAAATACACTAAGATTAGGTGCACATAAGAGATAACAAGTTCTCTGTGTACAAGCTCCCAGATGGATCGTTTTGAGAAAATAATTTTATCCTCACAAACTTCTAAAATTGGATTCACTCCCTCCCTTGATCTCTTCTTCATTTTCACTACTTTGTACATTGCTTCTAAATTCTTCTTTCACATTCTCGTCTTCTAATGTCTCTATCTCTTCATTCTCTTTCTCTAATTTTGATTGAGCAATGTGTATCTCTTTATTCTCGATGATTCTTCTTTCTTCATCTTCAAAAATATTTATATTTAAATCTTCTTCTTGCGCTTTTAGATGATGTACTTGTTCTTCTTCTTGAGTGGGTCGATCGTGTTCTTCTTGGCATGTTTGTCCTCTTGAGCCTTGGTAAAACAAAGTCCATTCTTGGATGGATTCTTTACATACTTTCTTATCGAATGGCGTAGTTCAACCAATTCTTCATGTATAGCCTCTCTAAGTGTTGAATCTCTACTTCGATTTTCGACACGTCTCATTTGTTGGTACATGACTGCAAAATAAAAATAAATAAAAGAAAAATGGACCTCATGATTCACTCCCTCACATGTTTCACTCGATAGATGAAAATCACTCGTGTTTACTCTGTTTAATGTAATTTTTCCCTTACAAAGATGCAATCTCTCTCAAAGATAGGGTGACGAGTCCAGACTTTGCAACCAAGATCAGAGAAGCAAACTAGAAACAACTCAAGCAAGAATGATTGTAAAGTGTCAAACTCAAGCAAAGAATAGTAGAATATATATATATATATATATAAAACTAGAAATCAAGAACCTCATGTTCAAGATCCAACAACTAGGAAAAGAAATAGCAAAAATATGATATCTAGAATCAAGAATTTAGATTCAAGATTCAATGAATTATGTAAGAAGAACAAAGGAAGGCAAACAACTAGATAATAATAATAAAAAGGAAACAAAGAAATAGGATTCAAGAAATAGAAAGAAAAATTTTACTCAAACCACAAAATTATCAAAATGAATTCTAGAAGTTAAAAACTTAAAATGATCTTGAAACTTGATCTGAGTAATTAACTTGAAGTCTTGAAATTTCAATAACTTCACAAAATCATAGACTTGCTTCCTTTATAGGTACTTGCAACGTACACCAACTTAAATTTTTAAACAATTTCAGCTGCTTCAAACTCCCGTGCTTGCTTATGTTCACAATAACCAAAAAAAAAAAAAAGGAGAAAAACATGTAGTTCAACTCATACAAGAATTTTGACTTTTCCCAACTTAAAAAACGTCGACAAAACCTTAAAAAAGTGTCGGTAATTTATTCTTCAACCAAAAGCGGAGTGTCGACAATTCGGTCGGGATAACCCCGTTGGGCTAACTTTTACCAACGCATTTTGTATTTTGGTTGACCTTTTCGAGTAAGGTCGACGCCTCCCATTTTGGTCGGCTGGCGTCGATCTTTCTGGGAAAGGCCAACACTTTCAATTTTGGTCGGCCTTTCCTATAAAGGTCGATGCTTTCTTTTTCGTCGGTCGTTCTCGAAAGGCTGACACCCAAGGTTTGGTCGGTGTTTCCTGAAAGGCTGTCCAAAATTAAAGGCGCCGACCTTTCCTGAAAGGGCGACCAAAATTATAGGTGTCGGCTTTTCCGAAAAGGTTGACCAAAATGGGAGGTGTCGACCTTTCTTGGAAATGCCAACCAAATCTTATAAATGGTTGGCAAAGATGTGTGTGGAAGTTTTTATAACTTATCTAGAATTTCATTATAAATTAAAATTTGTGATACACCTACAAGAAATTATATATAAAAAATCAACAACCCTTTCTATTAAATGAGATTTCACTACACGATTCATATACATAACTTCAAACAAAATAAAATATAACAATTAAGTTTCACACAAAAAAAAAACTAAATGATAAGTTGTCATCACTTTACATAAGGTAATGAAACACAAATTTAATTAAATTTTTTTGTTCGAAAATTTTCAAAAGCTAGTGTCAACCCATCCTGGCAAAACAAAGAAAAATAAAAGTAATTAAGTTACCCAACTAATATAAGAAAAACACACCAAACAAAATATTTAAACTAACATTTTAAAAGTAATTGAACAAAAATATTGAACCTTAGAGAATTAAGTTAGCAAATTTACCACACAACTAAAATGACTTGAAACTATTCAAGAATATTAAGCTAATCGAAACTTATGAACAAATTCAAACAACTTATAACTAACCAAAATAATCAAATCTTGAATTCAAAAGTATATCTTATATACAAATAAACTTAACCAGAACAATCTAAGCTTTAAAACAATATTAGCTATAAAAGAGGGGCATACTGCTTGATTCCTTGTTCTTGAAATTCCTTCAAGCATGAAGCCTGATTCACCATTGCAATAGCCTTCTTGTAGCCTCTTTGATAACAGTGTCAAAATGATTTCTTCCAAAACAAGCTTTCCTTCATTGATTGAACTGGCAATCTGAAATGGACGAGAGAAAATAAAGTAAGTGAGACTATTTAATTATACAAACAGACAAGAAGCAATTTCACAAATTTATGTTGGAAAAGTAGTCACGCGTCTCCATGGTTTCACAAGATTCCTGATCTATCATCAATTATATATAAACAAAGTTCCTAGCAATCATTTCATCTACTAAAATAAAAATTTAGCGGTTGAATCAACTTACCCACAAAACTTCAAAAAATTTCAATCTTGTTCTTCATTATAATTTGAGATTGTTTACACTAGGCTAGAGTGAAACAAAATAAAATGATACGCAAAATGAACAATGAATCGTACAAACCATATATGTAACGACCCTAAAATTTAACATATCTAGGGAACGGTACTAAACTTACGACCATTATGTCCCGAAAATTTTGATAACACAATGACGTAACTACAACAATACCAAAAGTTTACAAGCATCTGTTAACGAAGATAACTAGTATTAGGGAATTAGAAAAAACGAGTCATATTACATGCAAATGACTTAATTAATTAACATAACTAGTATTAAGAAGACTCATTCTAAAAGAGACAAGATCTCCCAACAACTTATCACCTTTACATGAGACAATTACTTAGCCTAATCCTATTTACTATTGATAGAAAAATTTCATATATAACCAGCTACAATAAAACTCCAATGAAAGAATAAAACACGTCACTGAAACCAGAACTAAATATCACAAATTTTACTAGCAAACCCCACTAGGATAACGAAACACCAATTAACCATTCAACACCATAGCTCAATTAACGTTGAAAGTGATTTCAATAAACAAACTTAAGAATAAAAACTTTTAGATGAAATGGCAACTAGCTATGGTCTTCCTCCTCTCACGCCTCCTACTCGACATCACCAAGGACATTGTTTATGTATCTCTAAAGCAACCACTACTGTTGCAATTTTTAAGGCATGAATAGAGTTGTTTAGCTTTAGAGGATGTTAGTAAAAGGAACATTACTAACTCCAATGGATGAAGTTTTGATAGTGAAAACAAAATTATAAATCATATAAGAGTTTGACCTAAAACTTCCAAATAACTTCAAAGACTCAACGATCATGAACATGGATCCAAAGAAACTCATACAAACCGTATAAGCTCAATTCATTGACTACCATAACTGCAACATAGCCATACATAATTTGTTTCACTACTTACGGACATGTATTTTGTCAAACCTCTTCCCTCCTCAATATACCTAAATCATTGGCTACCTTTGCTGCAGCATAGTCATCCACAAAAGTTAGTAAAGAGATCATACCCATTTTGGGGGATCTCTCTATGAATGCATGAATCGCATAAGCATTGCTTCCATGCTAGCTAACTTCACATCTTGTGTTGTACTTTGGGTCTCGAATTCTTCCAGTCTATATTTAGTTTGAGTTTCACTTGCTTTAACTTGTTCCAACTCTTCTCTCGTAAGCTCAATTTCTGTTTTGGCACGCGTCAACTCTTCCTTTGTCATATTAAACTCTTCATTTTGTTGTGCATTTTCCTTACGTAGTTGATCCAATTCCAAACCCAATCCATCCTCACGTTGACTTTTTCCACTTGATGAGGATAGTCATCCACAAAAGTTAGTAGAGAGATCATACCTATTTTGGCAGATCTCCCTATGAATGCATGAATCGCATAAGCATTGCTTCCATGCTAGCTAACTTCACATCTTATGTTGTACTTCGGGTCTCGAATTCTTCCAGTCTATATTTAGTTTGAGTTTCACTTGCCTTCACTTTTTCCAACTCTTCTCTCGTAAGCTCAATTTCAGTTTTGGCACGCGTCAACTCTTCCTTTGTTATATTAAGCTCTTCATTTTGTTATGCATTTTCCTTATGTAGTTGATCCAATTCCAAACCCAACTCATCCTCACGTTGACTTTCTCCACTTGATGAGGAGGAGCTTAATTTTCTTTGTTTCGGCTTCGATCCCCACCCCATGCCTTTTACTTGGCTAGATCTAGGACCCAAAACGATCATAACAATCTCATCTTCTACAAGTGGTTGAGACCCTTCTAAAGTGGATGTCTCTTGCAATTCTATCATTTTACTCTGCGTGAAAAATTAAATAAGCCTTACTGGAGTAATATATTTATAAACTAACCTTAGGTGTAGAAAACTTACATGCGCAACATCGGCTTCCGGGTTCACTCACCCTTTTCCTTCTTTGTAACTAGTTGCTTCAAACAACTCAATTGGTCCTAGTTTGATACCTTTTTTTTTCCTATAAATCAAAGGTTTTAATATATATATATATATATATATATATATATATATAGTACTAATATTGACTAAACCAAGAAATGCCAGAAGATAAACATTTTTACAACACTACATTTTCTTCTTGTATTTGTAGGAATGACTTGGACCTAACGCGATGGTTGAAAGGTAGCTTCGCTCGATTCTCTTTATTTATTTCAGTAATTTTCTAACAAAAAAAAAGTATTAGTAAATGAATCTAGAATTGAGTATGTGAGACGACATATTTATTAAGAAAGTAAATGACATACCTTAAATTCATCACTCTTCCACCTAATTACATAACACATGTCAATCAGCTATATCAACCACACGATCATGTGGGTGTGCACGCGCCTTCTCGGGAGAATATTTTCTGTAATGTGTGACCAACACTCTGCCCTATACTCTTTGAAGATCACTTTCATTTCATGTTCAATAAATTGGTGGACAACATACTTAGAAAGATCAGGCTCGAAATGAGTTTGAACAAAAAAGAAAAATATAGTATTCAACTTAGGCACAACTGAACATCATAAACACAAACAACTAGCTAACCACTAAACTTACCAAAAGTTTATTTTTAACATGGTATTTTAATTCTGTTGTCACTTCTTTCCACTTTGATAGACGTACTAGAAAACACTCTTCACAATCGGGCCAATTTGACCGCTAAACTTTATAGCAAAATTGCATACAAGCTTGCTGATAATTCTCATTTATGAGGATTATTTATACCTAAACTTAGTTATTTTTGTCTATCTTATTGCAAATATTTATTTTTGTGGCAAGCTAAAAATATAATGCATGAGTAAAATTGTTCAAGCTTGCTAAAATTAGTTAAAAATAAGAAATGATTGAAAATTGTGGAAAACTAGCTAATTTGGTGTGTTTTTGTTAAGGAAAATGATAACAGAAAAAAAATGCCAAGGAAATTGCAGATGCATTTGAACCAGCAAAGTGACCAGACAAGCAAGCCAGAATGCCAGACAGAATGCAGGACAAATTGCTACTGCATTTCGAGATTTCTAGAAACACACAACAAATTTCGGGATTTCGAGATTTGAGCAAATTATTGATCATTTTTGGAAAGAATACAGTTGAGAATCATGCTCAACTTATTTTCCATGAATTAAGGGTGAATTTGGAAGGAAACCCTAGCTCACACCACATATAAAAAGAGGATCTTTTACAGGTTTCAAAGGAGAGACGAGCTACACTTTTCTTCCTCTATTTTTTCTGCTATTTTTGAATCTTTAAACAAAGTTTTTCTTAGGGTTTATATTCTTTTATTTACAACAACATTTTATTAATTCTTTTAGCTTGTAAAACTCCTCGGTTGGTCTCTGTTTTACACAAATATTGGAGGTAAAGTGTCATAACTCATTTGTGAGTTTTGAAATCGACTAACCAGGGAGTTTTCTAAGGTTTTCTTTTTCTTTACTTACTGTTATTTAAGGGGTTGAACGCTATTGTACTTTGATCATTTTGTTTACTTTATTTCATTACTTGTGTTTCTTGTTAAAGTTTATGCATTACTATTTCTCTTCCCATTCGAATAAACGGTCGTAAGCCACACCTTTAATTCTCATTTTGTATTTTTTCTTTTTTTTTACTGTTACTTTTATTTATTTGAGATTTAAGCTTTTATAAGTAGGGTTTTATAATTATAAGTAGAGAACCCAACAGTTTACATCCCTTTAGTTGCTTTTGTAGTTTTTGTTTACCATGCAATTTTCATCAATAAAGTTTCTGTTTTTCTTAAATTTTATCTTGAGCTAAATCCTCTTTAGGGATTCAAGTTGTGAATGCCCTAGAAGGGAGATACCTGTTGGGTTTTTTGTCTTAATCTCGTATTTGTAAATTACTATTTGAAATTAATAAAAGTTATTTATTTCATTACTTTGTGTCTCGCAATATTTACAAACTTTTCCAATAAACTAAGCTCCAGGGTCATTGAATTTATGAGAGAACTAGAACTTGAACGGTGTGTAGTGGACACACAGGGAGGATCACGTTCGAGTTAATGACCCGAACGGTCTACAGTATATGGATAGAGTTGGAGACCTAATCCTGGATACATCAGGATGCGACCGCTTTGTATTAGATACAAGCGGGTTAATCGACTTCGTTCATGTGGTTGACATGCGAGTGGGGGCATCCTGTACAATGAGATTGTACAAGATCGGACCGTGAATTATTAGACCTACTGATGTAACACCATTGACAGTAAGGACTAATAAATTCGTAGATGACCATTAGTGACTCGACCTGAATCCTGAGCGTGTTACGGACTCCTGTCTGCGGAGGTCTGTCCTTTGACTAGTACGGGTGAGGGTGGTCACAGTTACTCGCCCAATATGTCTATCTTCTCAGGGACAGGACCAAGTAGGGAGCTGGGAACTTAACTACGCACATTAGAGAAACTAGAGGGGTTGTTCCCTTACGCTGTCTCCAGGGCTTGGACAACGGGCGCCCACCTTCTCACTGGCCCGAGAAGGGTATTGTGTATGGTTGGACCATCACAATATGTTGTTCATTAGAGGAGAAGTGAAGACTTAAGGAACAAGAAGTAGACACAGGAGTAAAACGGTAATTTGACCCAGCCGTGTCTACGAACAACCTGTGAAGGGTCGACTCATGGGTATTGGTTATATCAGTGGACACGTAATATTCTGCATTGACGGGAGTGCAGCTACGGGCTATAGTGGAGTGTTACCGTAGCTAATGAATGTTGATTAACCGGGTCAAAGAGTTTGATAGGTTAATCTCGGATCATTGGAGCCCGTCACTGTAGGTCCATTAGGTCCCTCGGTTGGCTCCATCTGGGTTAAAAGAAGGGTTAGAGTTTTGGTATGAAATTGAAGTGTTCAATTTCACTTAGAGGCATTTATGTCATTTATATGAGATATGAATGATATAATATATAGTTTAATGTAAATGAGATTCATAATAAACTATAGGTTAGCCTAATTGTTGAATTAGGGCTAATTGGAGAAATTAATTGAGAGCAATTAAATTGGATGTGATTCAATTTAATAAATCCACAATTATTGCAAATGTGATTTGCAATATGAGATATGAGATATTTTATATTATATGGTTATGCAAATATGATTTGCATAACCTATGGTTGTGGTAAAATGGTAATAATATGGAGATTTTAACTCCATGTTTTTTCCACTATTTAAACCCTTCTTGCAAGAAGGATGGTAACTCATTCTCTCATTTTTTGGATTCTCACCAAGAAGAAGAGAAACCTCTCTCAATTTTCTCTACAACTCTCTCCTCACCAAAAACACAAAGATACCACCATTTTCCTTCTTTCCAAAAGAAGAACAACCGAGATTCCAAGTGGTTGTGACCGGATCTTGTTCGTGAGTTCGAGTTTGTTGATATCGAGAAGCACAAAGTGTTCGTGATCAAGGAAGAAAGATTGAAGAATTGTCTTCAACAAATAAGTATGTTCTTCTTGCTGTAATTTTCTTCCTTTAATTTGTATGTTTAACTTAGATCTAAGTGTTAAATCGTTTTAACGAAATTCTAGTTCCACAAACTTCACCACGACGATTCAATCGTCTTCCGCTGCGTGGGACTTTTATTCCCTTCAATTGGTATTAGAGCCATACGTTTGGTTCGATTTTGTGCACTATTTTTCGTTAAAATTAGGTGGGTATTTGCCTTAATTTATGTGATAAATTGTTGGTTTGTAAAATTGATGTTTTCGGTTTTGGCACTAGTTTAGATTTACAATTTTATGTTGATGAGATCAATGTAAGGGCCCGTTGTTTTTAGGCATTTTGTTGTAAATCGAGTCTGTAAGTCCGAGTCGTTCGTGGCAAGAGTTGATGTTAAGAAATCGGAGCGGAAATGGGCAAAAAACGACGAAGAACAACACTTGGAGATGTTGTTCTGTCGATGGCGTTGAGACGGTGTTCTTCGGCGTCTCAACGCCATTCTTGCGGACGGAGGCCTTGCTGCAGAGCAGCGTTGCAACGCCACGGTGTGGAGCACGCTACCCTTGACGCCGACGCCGCCAGCTGCGGCGCTGCACGCGCGCACGCCAGCGTAGTGGCGATTAGCGAGCGATTTAGCGAGAAGTGGGCAGTTTTGGAGCTTAGTGGGGCAGTTTTTCCCCTTTTTTATTTTTTAAATTGTAAAAATGTAATTTATTTAATTATTTATTTATTTTATTAAATAATATTAATATAAATGTTATATTAATGTTATTTAATTAAATAAATGCCCCTAGGTGCCAAAACCGGTCCATTTTTGCTATTTAATTATTTATGCATGTGATGTATGATTTAATTAAATTTCTATGTGCATAGTGTATGTCATATAGATTTAAAATCCCAGCTTAGATTAAACATATTCATGCATCATTTATATTATAAGAGTTATAATATATAGTTTGCATGATAGGTTATATTATAAGAGTTATAATATAATTAAAATACATGTTTAATTTAATTAATATAAGTGTTATATTTTTTAGATTAAAGTATGCTTATGCATTTTATTTCATGAGATGAATTATTATGTTATAGTATATAGTTATTCATGTGATGAATGATCAAACAATATAACATAGAAATGCATGCAACCTAAGTTAATTATAGTTTAAAGTGTTTAGAACTGGAATAATTAGACTTAGGTTTTCTATTTTCTAATAAGATTAGAAATTAGGAAATCAAATATGACCTTTGAATGGAGACTGATTAGTAACACTGTCTAAGGAAGGTTTTGTCTAAGGCTGGGGTATTTAAGTTGACGCTTGCGGAACACCCCTATCTAGAAACCGACTTGGGAGTGAATTCGGTCTGGAGATTCTTAGGTTATATTATCGTGAGTGTCGTTAATTAAAAGTTGATCAATTTACTCACATAGACCTAAGTAATAATGAGATTATAAACTTAGGTAAATACCATATAAGAGTTATATTGGTAGACTTAGGTAAATTTTAGCCGGTTTATCTAGGTCAATCCCTAATAAAATAAAGTGTTGAGTGGGAGGAAATAAAGTGTATAAGATACATTTGATTTTCCAACCACAAATCTCCGTTAAGTCCGCACCGTGAGATCTATACTCGGCCTCGTGGCGAAAATGAGAGCGTCCCTCTTCGGGTGGCATTTGTATGGGTCAATATCATCGTGGATGGAGAGAGTATTTATAGTGAGTGGGAGCGGGACCTGTGAAAATGGGACCCACGGTCTCTTCTTTCGATTCACACCGTGAGACTCTATGATGACACACTCGCTAGTTTGGCTGGACCGACAATCTCTTCGGAGGGCATGATCATGGGAGTCGGAACACCGTGAATTCTCGAAAGGGATATAGTTTCCTGGTTGGTTTTCCTTCTTGGTTCACCATTCGGTGGCTATTGTTTGGACGGATACTTGGAAACTTAAAGATTGAGGGTGACACTCACAGAATTCGTTAAGAGTTAATGAATTCGACCGAACAATGGTAATTAGACGCCTAATGGAATAAGAGTTATTCTAGGATTAGGTGCGATCGAAAAATTTAAATCTAGATGAGGAGTGTTCTGTTCACCCTTCGGTGGCGGTCATTCTAAACTAGGATATCATTGCAAATTTTGAATGACCTAGGGATCATGAAACAATTTTTGCTAAAACCTGATTGGATTTCAAAAGTTTTTTGCGAGACTAACACAAACTTTTAAATTAATTTTTCAACAAAATGTCAAGCTCAATCATCGCTTTACTTGCTCCGATAAACTAGTGGGAGATAATTATCAAACATGGAAAAATAACTTAAACACGATTTTGGTAACTGATGACATAAAGTTCGTGCTCACGGAGGAGTGTCCTCAGGTGCCGGGCTCAACTGCATCGTGTAGTGTTCGTGATGCATACGATCGATGGATCAGGGCCAATGAAAAGGCCAAGGTCTATATCATTGCCAGCATGTCTAATGTCTTGGCAAAGAAGCATGAGCTGATGGTCACTGCTAAGGAGATCATGCAGTCCTTGCAGGAAATGTTTGGACAACAGTCTTTTCAGCTCCGACATGACTCACTCAAATACGTCTTCAACGCACAGATGAAAGAGGGGTCGTCTGTCCATGAACATGTTCTAGACATGATGACCCACTTTAATCTAGCAGAGATGAACGGAGCTTCAATCGACGAGTCGAGCCAGGTCAGTTTTATCTTGGAGACTCTTCCGAAGAGTTTCCTTCAGTTTCGTAGCAACGCTGTTTTGAACAAGATAAACTACACTCTGACAACTCTTCTTAACAAGCTGCAAACCTTCCATTCCTTGATGAGGATCAGGATGTCGAAAGCTGAGGCAAACGTTACCTTTAGGTCTTATCACAGGGGTTCGACCTCTGGGACAAAGCCTGTAGCTCCTTCTCACCCAAAAAGGAAGAAGAAGAAGATGAAGAAGGGTAAAACTGACCGAGATGCCGCCCCAAAAGGGAAAGAAGGTCAAGGAAGTTGCAGAGAAAGGAAAGTGTTCTCACTGCAATGGGGAAGGCCACTGGAAGAGAAACTTTCCAAGTTCCTGGCCGAGAGAAAGAATCAAGGTAAATGTGATTTACTTGTGACTGAAACCTGTTTAATGGAGAGTCGTGACTCTGCCTGGATATTGAATTCGGACGCCACTAACCATGTTTGTTCTTCTTTTCAGGGAATTGATTCCTGGCAGCAGCTGCGAGAGGGTGAGGTGACTCTACAGGTTGGATCCGCAGAGCTTGTCTCTTCTGCAGTGGTCGGCACGGTGAAGCTACATTTTGGCAGGAATTACATTTTGTTAGACAACATGTATATAGTTCCAAGTTTTACTAGAAACCTAGTTTCTATTTCCTGCCTATTAGAACAATGTATTTCCGTTTCTTTCCAAGGCAATAAAGCGTTTATTTCCCGAAATGGAAACTTAATTTGTTCTGCTTCACTTGAGAATAATTTGTATGTTTTAAAGCCAAATTCAGTCAAAAGCGTTTTGAACATTGAGTTATTTAAAACTGCAGAAACACGAACTAAAAGAGCGAAAGTTTCTCCCAAGGAAAATGCCCATTTTTGGCATCTAAGGTTAGGACACATTAATCTCAATAGGATTGAGAGACTAGTGAAAAGTGGACTTCTAAACGAGTTGGAAGAAAACTCTTTACCAGTGTGTGAGTCATGCCTTGAGGGCAAAATGACCAAACGTCCTTTTAGTGGAAAAGGATATAGAGCCAAAGAGCCCCTTGAGTTGGTACATTCTGACCTTTGTGGTCCGATGAATGTTAAAGCACGAGGTGGTTATGAATACTTCGTGTCTTTCATAGATGATTACTCGAGGTATGAGTATATTTACCTAATGCACAAGAAGTCTGAAACTCTTGAAAAGTTCAAGGAGTACACGACTGAGGTTGAGAACCTGTTAGGTAAATCACTTAAAACACTTCGATCGGATCGAGGTGTAGAGTATATGGACACTAGATTCCAGGACTATATGATAGAACACGGAATCACGTCCCAACTCTCAGCACCTGGTATGCCACAACAGAATGGTGTATCGGAGAGGGGGAACAGAACCTTGTTGGACATGGTTCGATCGATGATGAGCTATGCTCGTCTCCCTGATTCTTTTTGGGGTTACGCAGTGGAGACTGCGGTTTATATTTTGAACAATGTTCCGTCGAAGAGTGTTTGTGAAACACCTTTCGAACTTTGGAGTGGACGTAAAGGTAGTTTACATCACTTCAGAATTTGAGGATGCCCGACCCACGTGTTGGTGTCAAACTCAAAAACGTTGGAACCCCGTTTGAAATTGTGCCTAAAGAGACTAGGGGTGGTCTATTTTTCGATCCTAAGGATAATAGGGTGCTTGTGCCGACAAACGCCACTTTGGTAGAGGAAGAGCACGTCAGGGATCATTTACCAAGGAGTAAAATTATGTTGAACGAAATGGACAGTACGTCAGCAAGAGTTGCTGATGGGGCTAGTACATCAACAAGTGTTGTTGACCCTAGCACGTCTAGTCAAGTCCGTTCCCAAGAGTTGGGAATGCCTCGACGTAGTGGGAGGGCTGTGAGCCAGCCTGACCGTTACATGGGTTTAGCTGAAATCTCAGTTGTCACTCCTGATGATGACTGTGAGGATCCATTGACCTATGATTAGGCAATGACTGATGTTGACAAAGACGAATTGATTAAAGCTATGAACCAAGAAATGGAGTCAATGTACTTCAATTCCGTCTGGGAGCTTGTGGATCAACCAGATGGGGTAAAATCTATTGGTTGTAAATGGATCTACAAGGTAAACGTGGCGTAGATGGGAAGGTGCAGACGTTCAAAGCCCAACTAGTGGTGGCAAAGACTTTTACCCAGTTTGAAGGGGTTGACTATGAGGAAACCTTTTCACCTGTTGCCATGGTAAAGTCGATAAGGATCCTTCTGGCCATTGTCGCGTATTATGACTACGAGGTATGGCAGATGGACGTCAAGACAACCTTTCTGAATGGCAAACTTGATGAGACCATCTACATGGACCAACCCAAATGGTTCATTGCCCAAGGCCAAGAGCAAAAGGTTTGCCGACTTTATAGGTCCATTTATGGACTGAAACAAACTTCGAGGTCTTGGAATATAAGGTTTGATGAGGCAATCAAATCTTATGGCTTTGATCAAAATGTCGACGAGTCTTCTGTTTACAAGAAAATCGTTGACAAAACTGTCACATTTTTTGTGTTGTATGTGGATGATATTTTTCTCATTGGGAATGAGGTAGAATTTCTTACTGACGTTAAGAAGTGGCTAGCTTCGCAATTCCAAATGAAAGATTTGGGAGAAGCTCAGTATGTTCTAGGTATCCAGATAGTCCAGAACCTGAAGAATAGAACGCTAGCCTTGTCTCAGACGTCTTATATTGATAAGATGTTGTCTAGATATAAGATGCAGAACTCCAAGAAGGGCTTGTTGCCTTTCAGGCATGGAGTTCACCTGTCTAAGGATTAGTGTCCTAAGACTCTTCAAGAGGTTGAGGATATGAGACGGATCCCATATGGTTCAGCTGTAGGGAGCCTGATGTATGTTATGTTGTGTACTAGGCCCGACATCTGTTATGCAGTAGGGATTGTCAGTAGGTATCAATCCAATCCAGAATTAGATCACTGGACAATCGTAAAGGCAATCCTCAAGTATCTTAGGAGAACGAGGAACTACAGCTTAGTGTATGGCAGTGGTGATTTGATCCTTACAGGATACACTGATTCTGACTTTCAGACCGATAAGGATTCTACGAAATCCACTTCGGGGTCAACCTTCATTCTGAATGGAGGAGTTGTAGTATGGCGAAGCATCAAGCCGGGATGCATCGCCGATTCTATTATGGAAGCAGAGTACGTTGCGGCTTGTGAAGCTGCAAAGGAAGTTGTTTGGCTCAGGAAGTTCATGTTAGATTTGGAAGTTGGTCCAAATATGAACTTGTCGATCACGTTGTTCTGTGATAACAGTGGTGCAATAGCCAACTCACGAGAGCCTCGGAGCCATAAGAGAGGCAAACACATTGAGCGGAAGTATCATCTGATACGGGAGATTGTACACCGCAGAGACGTGACAGTCACGCAGATAGCGTCGGAGCACAACGTAGCTGGTCCATTTACAAACTCCCTCACGACTAAGGTGTTTAAGGGTCACCTAGAGAGTCTAGGTCTTCGAGTGCTTCCTAACTCGGGCAAGTGGGAGATATGTAAATGGGTATTCAATGCCCTAGTTTATTGTATTACTTTATTGTAATTTATGTACATTTCAGAAATGAATTTTCTCCACTAGCTTAGTCCAAGTGGGAGTTTGTTGGGATTTTTGTCTTAATCTCGTGTTTATAAATTACTATTTGAAATTAATAAGAGTTATTTATTTCATTACTTTGTTTCTCGCAATATTTACAAATTTTTCCAATAAACTAAGCTCTAGGGTCATTGAATTTATGAGAGAACTAGAACTTGAACGGTGTGTAGTGGACACACAAGGAGGATTACGTTCGAGTTAATGACCCGAACGGTCTACAATATATGGATAGGGTTGGAGACCTAATCCTGGATACACTGTGGATGCGGCCCGCTTTGTATTAGATACAAACGAGGTGATCTGACTCGTTCATGTGGTTGACATGCGAGTGGGGGGCATCCCATGCAATGAGATTGTACAAGATCAACCGTGAATTATTAGACCTCACGATGTAACACCGCTGATGTGAGAACTAATAAATTCGTAGATGACCATTATTGACTCGACTTTGAATCCCGAGCGTGTTACGGACTCACATCATGCGGGTCCATCCTTTGACTAGTACGGGTGAGGGTGGTCACAGTTACTCGCCCAATATGTCTATCTTCTTAGGGACAGGACCAAGTAGGAAGCTGGGAACTTAACTACGCGAGATGGAATTCACTCGTTCCCGCCATTAGGGAAACTAGAGGGGTTGTTCCCTTAAGTGTTGTCTCCAGGGCTTGGACAACGGGCGCCCACCTTCTCACTGGCCCGAGAAGCGTATTGTGTATGGTTGGACCATCAAAATATTTTGTTCATTAGAGGAGCAATGGGGACTTAAGGAACAAGAAGTAGACACAGGGGTAAAACGGTACTTTGACCCAGTCGTGTCTTTGAACAACCTGTGAAGGGTCTACTCATGGGTATTGGTTATATCAGTGGACACGTAATATTCTGCACTGACGGGAGTGCAACTACGGGCTATAGTGGAGTGTTACCGTAGCTATTGAATGTTGATTAACCGGGTCAAAGAGTTTGATAGGTTAATCTCGGATCATTGGAGCCTGTCACTGTAGGTCCATTAGGTCACTCGGTTGGCTCCATCTGGGTTAAAAGAAGGGTTAGAGTTTTGGTATGAAATTGAAGTGTTCAATTTCACTTAGAGGCATTTATGTCATTTATATGAGATATGAATGATATAATATATAGTTTAATGTGAATGAGATTCATAATAAACTATAGGTTAGCCTAATTGTTGAATTAGGGCTAATTGGAGAAATTAAATTGGATGTGATTCAATTTAATAAATCCACAATTATTGCAAATGTGATTTGCAATATGAGATATGAGATATCTTATATTATATGGTTATGCAAATATGATTTGCATAACCTATGGTTGTGGTAAAATGGTAATAATGTGGAGATTTTAACTCCATGTTTTTTTTCACTATTTAAACCCTTCTTGCAAGAAGGATGGTAACTCATTCTCTCATTTTGGATTCTCACCAAGAAGAAGAGAAACCTCTCTCAATTTTCTCTACAACTCTCTCCTCACCAAAAACACAAAGATCCCACCATCTTCCTTCTTTCCAAAAGAAGAACAACCGAGATTCTAAGTGGTTGTGACCGGATCTTGTTCGTGAGTTCGAGTTCGTTGAGATCGAGAAGCACGAAGTGTTCGTGATCAAGGAAGAAAGATTGAAGAATTGTCTTCAACAAGTAAGTATGTTCTTCTTGTTGTAATTTTCTTCCTTTAATTTGTATGTTTAACTTAGATCTAAGTGTTAGATTGTTTTAACGAAATTCTAGTTGCACAAACTTCACCACGACGATTTAATCGTCTTCCGCTGCGTGGGACTTTTATTCCCTTTAATGCCAAGCTTAAATTAGCAAAGTAGTAGTATCGGAAACCAACTCTAAGTTTGTTTTTATTGAATATTATTTGGGCAGCCCTAACATCACTAGGAATTGTCCATCAAGCTTGAACTTGATACTGAAAGGGTCAAGGGACAATGGATCTCATAAAAAAAATGGAGGAAAGGACTTAGACATAAGATCTGAAACTTTGACCCTAGACATAGGGCGAGACTCCGAAATTAAAAGGGTTGTGCGCAAAACCATCTAAGCTCAATTAGTCACAGACATGTAGGTTTAATTGCTTAGTTTCCTAAAGGTTTTGAGAGAAAAATCGAATAGGAATTGAACCCGTTTTACTTAGATTTAGAATTGTTGGCACAATTGCTACCATATTTTTCGGCAGCATTTTCTCCGAAGGAGAAAAAATAACTTGAATTCCCTTCTTTTATCTCATTGTTTTCTTGAAATATTAGCAACACCCATTTACCACCAAAACACTCTAAAAAACTTTGTTACCATACTTGCATTTTCATAGCAATTTTTGTTTTCCCGAAGTAACTTTGTGAAACTTGTTTCCTGTGGGTTCGATCACGTGCACTTGCATGTAGCGTTATCACTTGCTCAACTCCTCGGTTATTTGTATTGAAATCTTCCCATAAATATTCACATATTTGTCCAACTCTATGCCTCTTGTATATCTTATTCCTCTACGTGTAATGATAGCACACAAAATGTGTTATCCTTAGGCTTATAATTTGCTAGTTTTATGACAATTCCAAGGATTTTACGTGTATAAATCATCCAATTTTCAGGCTAAGAGCTTTTAATAGAGCAATTGGAGAGATTTGGAAGTATTTGGGATCAAAACAAGGCTAATGGAGCTCAAAAAGTGAGTAAATAGAAGAAGAAAGTCAAACCTAGCTTGTTGACCCGAACCCAGGGCGTTGCACGCCATTCTAGGCATTGAGACGTTGATGTTGCGGATGTTTGGCTTAGAGGATTCGTGGTGATGACGTGTGTTGATGTTGCAACGCCGGTTCGATAAGAGAGCGCGCGCGTGATGGTGCAACGTTGCAACGCCGCAGGAATTTTTCATAATTGTTTAGCCGCCTAGGGCACGACGTTGCAACGCCATGCCCAACGTTGCAACGTCGTGCCGAATTTGTGTATAAAAAGAACATTTTGTACCATTTTCAAGGGAGTCGAATTTGACAGTTTTAGACCTAATTTCGAAATACACCCTCTAAGAGGAGAAGAAGAGCATTCCTTGGAGGCCAAGACGTGAGTGGAGGCCGAGATCGTGACGGGAGCTCGGGAACGAGGGACCGACATCGACACATATAAGTTTTATTTCTCTTTCTTTTATCTTGTAGCTTAGTTTATAGACTCTTCTATGCCATTAACTCATTTTTATAGTGATTATGAGTAGCTAATTGTCGTAGTTAGGGGGATTGATGTAGCTTGTTATGAACTTAATTTAGTCATGTATTGAATTTATGTTTGTGATGCTTTATTTTTTGTAGTTCGTTCTTAAAGTACTTGTTTTTCTTTGGCCAAGTCTAGCATGTTTTGTTGGTTTAAGTTGATTCGAGAGAAAAGACTTAGATTAGAGCAAAGTTGCCAAAACCCTTAGTAAATCTGGGCACGAAAGTGACTTATGTTCTCTGGGAAATGCTTTAAGAAGTTGCTTAATAGCATGCATGCTTTTGAAATTCATAAGATAACTTTAGGATTTATCGCTATGCATGAGAGTCGTTAGTTCTCGAGAGAGACTCTTGAATATCTTTACTTCTTGTTTATAATCTCACAACCATAGTCATTTGCATGTGCTAACTAAGGAATTAACTTGTGAAATCAATCCCCCTAACAATTCTATCATATTCGTGTGTTCACTTGTATATCTATCTCTTTATCTTTGTTTTCATCCTTTATCAAAGTTTTGTTGCTTTAGATAAAGTTTAGAATAAGTATCTTGGTAATTAATCAATCTAGAAACTCATTTCTGAGGACGATACTCTATACTCAAATCACTATATTAAAACTTGACCCGAACACTTGCGGTATTGCAATATTATTTTATGCAACATGTAGAATGACCTAAAACAAAAATAATTAAGGAAATAAGTAAAAAAAATTATGTATACAAACTTTTTAAAAAGATTAACCTGACGTCTCGCACATAGAGGATACTGTAGTGGCACTAGGATCGATGATAGGATCACTATCGGCAAAATGTTCAGTCGCCTCGTTCTCTAGCTGGAAATGGTTCACCATTATCTCTCTACAAGCACACAAAATTCTCGAATGAGTGATACATTTAAAGTAATAGGGATAAAAGCTTCTAAAATAAATTATGAAACATATCATTACTCCAATTGTTAATCGTTATCAGGGGATGAGCTAGAATTGTCATCAAAGTTGGAAGTATTCTCAGTGGAAGCTTCGACGCCCTCCTCTTCATCGTTTATGAAATCATCAACATTGTTTGATGATATCCTTATACTTGAGTGATCTTGCACAATTGTGGGTTCAACATCATTCTGACTTAAGTTCTCTTCAATTGATTCCTCGACTCTTATTTCACCCTCAACTTCTAGCAACTCAAGTTGGTCAGTTCCAAGATCTCCTACCTCTGGGGCATCCCATAAGCGTTTGTTTTCTACTACTTGCACCATCTTCCAATTAGTACCATATTTTGGATCATCGAGGTAAAATACTTGTTGTGCTTGAGTAGCAAGAATAAAAAGATCATCGACATACCCATAACAAGATGTATTAATGGATCTCAACCCTAACTCAAAGTGTGATTTCTTCTTTTTGATGTATGTGTCGAACCATTTACATTTAACTATCATATTGTGTCTTCCCTTCAAATATTCTAAGTCTAACACTTCAGTCAATACACCATAAAAATTCATCTCATCGCCTTGAGTTTCACTTTCTTTGGGTACCAGGACTCTACTATTTTGTGTAGCCTGATGATTATCATACATAGTGTGAAAACGCACTCTATTAATAATACATCCACTATAAGAGCGTACTTGAGAACCTGATCTCATCGATCATCAGTCATATTTCCATTGTCGCGTAATGAAAGAACTTGTTATTCATTCGTATGTGTTATAAATCTTAATCATGACTCAAATTACATTTATAAACTCTAAGATGTATAAATTCACATGATCTTTAGACCAAACAGGAAATTTGAGTTGATGTCTTTTATATAACTCTTTCGCAGTGCGAGTTTCAGGACGAATCAATCTCAAACCTTGTATCTCGCATTTCAAACTTAATCCAATAAACTAAGCTCTAGGGTCATACATATCTATGAGATCTTGAACGGTGTGTAATGGACACATAGGTAGGATCACGTTCAGGTAAATGACCCGAATGGTCTATAGTACATGGATAAGGTTAGGAACCTTTTCTTGGTAACACTATGGATGCGACCCACTTTGTATTTGATACAAACGAGGCGATCCGGCTTGTTCGTGTAGTTGACATGCGAGTGGGCGCATCCTAAGCAATGAGATTGTACAAGACCGAACCGTGAATTATTAGGCCAACTTATGTAACACTGTTAACAGTTTAGGACTAATAAATTCGTAGATGACAATTAGTGACTCGACTTAATCCTGAGCGGGTTACGAACTCCTGTTTGGGAGAGTCTGTCCTTAGACTAGTACGGGTGAGAGTGGCCATAGACGTCAACTCAATAAGCTAGGGGCAGAACCACGTGGGTACCTGGGAGCTTAACTACGCAAGATGGAATTCACTCGTTCCCGTGATAGGGAATCTAGAGAGGTTGTTCCCTTAAGGGCTGACACCGGGTCTTAAACAACGGGGCCCCACCCTCTCACTGGCCCGAGAGGGATATTATTTATGGTAGGACCATAAACAAGTTGTTCATTGATATAATTGATATAATATCTTGATGTGAATGAAATTCATATAAACTATACTATTTCCTAATTATCGAATTATGGCATAGTTAGAGAAATTAATTTGAGAGATGTGAAAATTTGAGTATGATTCAATTTAATTCCACATTATGCAAATATGATTTGCATAAGAAGGTATGTGATACCTTATATTATATAATTATGTAAATATGATTTACATATTATATGATATGTGGATTAAGTGGGCAAAATGGCTGGAGAAATTCTCTCCACCCTATCCCACTATAAATAAGAGCTAGGTGAAGCACTTTGGAAGATTGAATGCCATTTTTTGGATTTATGTTTCCAAAACACTCCTCTCCTCTCTCAAATTCTCTCTACATCTTTTACCAAAGGGGAATCTACATTCCTCGGTCATCAGAAAGACAACAACCGAGAAATCAAGTGGAGGTGTTCGGTCCGTGGCTTTGATCGGGATCGAGAGATCGTTAAGAACAAGGAAGATTGTGGGAGAAGGATTACGAAAAGAAGGTTTTCTTCAAAAGTACTTTACTGTTTTCCTTCCTCTTTATGCTTAACCTAGACTATGCATGTGATGTATGTCGTTTTTTAGTTTAATTCTTGCGACACAATGGAACAATGCGATTCACATCGCTTCTGCTGCGGGATTCAATCCCTTCATTTTGATTAAAATTTTATGGGAATTGTTTAAATTGGAACCAAAATTTTCAGAATTGTTTGATGTTAGTTTTGGAAAGAAAAATTCAATACGAATGGAATTGGAATAAGATTGGGAATTTAATTAGTTTTAGTTTTTTTTATATGTATTTAAGAATTTATAAATTTTTGAGTTTAATGTGGTTATTGGTAAAGAAAGATTGAATTAGGGTTTGAAAATCCTTTTTGGCATTATATGCACGCAAATCGAGAAGTCTCACTATTTCTTCTTCGCCATCTTCACGATAATTCCAGCTGGTCACTTGCATCCTTCCTAGTTCCCGATCAGTTGTCGCCGTCACCAAATGTCATCCGTCCAACACAAGTCGTCGGTTGTTGATCTCCGCATGAACACTGTCAGCCACAACCACTCACCGCAACCAAGTGATTGTGGAAGTTTAAGCGCGAGTTTTGGACAGCTTGCAACCAGGGGCGGATTTACCATGGGCCCAAACCCCACTCAAATTTTTACCTGTAATAATATGTATAGAAAAAGTCAGGTTAAATAACAAAAAAAACCTTCTGGGGTTAATGGCTAAT
Organism: Trichosanthes cucumerina; assembly: GCA_036507285.1. Taxonomy (NCBI): domain Eukaryota; kingdom Viridiplantae; phylum Streptophyta; class Magnoliopsida; order Cucurbitales; family Cucurbitaceae; genus Trichosanthes; species Trichosanthes cucumerina. The sequence goes on along the minus strand of CM071840.1, from coordinate 70,471,188 downwards.
AATAAAAAAAACTTTCTGGCATAGTTGTTAATGGCTTATAAGCCCCCTCGATACAAATTCTGGCGTGCTTGCAACCGGGAGGGGCACGTTGGAGCATTTTGTTTAATTTCCTTATCATGAGTTTTCAATTTCCTTCCTTCTCTGTTTTCATCTCAAAAAGATCTTTTCTCTCTTTTCTTTTTTTTCTTTGGTTCACCAAATTGTGTAACATTAGCAAATTTCAACTTTCAATCTGATTCAAGCTCCAAACTTAGATTGTTACGGTTAAATCTCTTCTTAAAAATTTGAAGGGACTTAAATCGATTGGAAATAGAATTATTGATTTTGTTGTCTTTTGAATTTTTTTGTTATTTTTCCAAAATTAATGTTTATGTGTGTTTGAGAAACAATTGTATCTGACTTTTATTTTCAATCATTGGTTCGAGGTTCAAGTCTAATTCAATTCGTGGATGTGAGTCATGGGTTTATGTCAAAGCAATGTGTTGAATACTCTGCTTTCTTGAAAGAAGATTAATTAGAAATTACGTTCTTAATCTCCAACGACAATTCTGTTATTTAACTCACTTGTTGCAACACCCGTTGTTTTGCATCACTTTTATTTAATTTTTCTTTGCAAGAATAATTCAGTTTTAGTATGTACATTGCTTTAAGAAAATATTTTAAATTTTGTAAATTAAATATGAGTTAAACTTCCTCAGGGTTCAAGGATGTGGATTCCCTAAGAAGTAAATGTATCCAAAATTCCAACAAAATCAAGTCTGGCTTGTACTGTTGAGTTTAATTCCGTTGGAATCCTAGATTGATCAACTAGGATTGCAACTTACTTTTAGATCTAATACCGATAGGGATGGAAAAAAATGGATTTCGCACAAGTAATGGAGACATGAGCTTAGACATAAGGCAATCTTTACCCTAGACATAGGGATTAAAAACTCCTAAATCCATAAAATTGTTGAGCCAAAATTATCTAAACTAGATGGACTATAGACATATAAGTTAGTTACTTAGTCTCCTAAAAACCTAAATTTTAAGGTGAATAAGAGTAGCAATTTTAGTTTACAATTGAGTATGAAGTAGGCTAGATTTGCAATTTTAGTTTTGTAATTACAACTTAGGGCAGTGACATTCTTGAGCCTAGCTCATTTCCCTCATTGAGTAATTTTTCTTGCAACTTCTACATTTCTTGCTATTTTCATTTTGCAAAATTGGATTCCACAATCCGTTTTTGCAATTTCAACTTTATTACGCAATCTGTTTTGCGATTTTCTTTTGCAATTTATTTCTTTCTCATTTCGTTTTTGCAATGTTAGATTTTGCATTTAGATTTTGCAATTGAACTTAGCATAGCTAATCTTTTCTTTATTTTTTATTTCATACCAAAAACCCCACAAAACTATCTTTTCATTTTTAGTTTTCAAGTTGCAACCTTCTTACATAATTTTGTTTGCAATAATTTTTGTTACTTCGTTCCCTATAGGATCGATGCTTAGGAATATTCTTGTTTTTATTACTTGCATCGATCGTGTGCATTTTACTAGGGTTGAGCATAATTACTTATTTTTCTTTACCCTAAAGTTCACCCAATCAACCATAATTATCCATACCAAACCATTGGTCGGGTAACTACACTCGTAGACTTTCTATCGTCATGAGGTAAACGATCACCTTCACCTTACCAAGCTACATTAAGGCTCAACCAACCCCTTCTCAGGAACATCACCAGAGTCAGCAACTCTCCAACTCCACAGTGAGAACTGACACCGAAAATCCACCCCTGCCAAAACTCCTGAAAACTCACTTTATTAGTCATATTCTAAAAGAACAACTGCACAACTAAGTTACTAAGTTAGAGGTGTTACTACATTGGAGAAACTTTGTCATTACAAGTAACCTACAACCCTTATCAAACCATACATCTCACTGATTGCAACTGAACAAAACAAATTAATTGTTGATTCTACCCTTGTTGAAGCCACTGAAATCAATCCCTTGAAACCACGTGTCATAGGAAGATCACCCACCAGGTCTAGAGCTCGTAGTTGAATTGAGATATTATTTTCGATCACTGACCCTAATCCGCTGCATTAAAATCTAACCATCCATTCCAACCATTCCAACCAAAATTATAGTCCATGCCACAAGGACTAAATGCTTTTCAACTATTGTGCTCACTCCCATTTGGTGTTACCTTCCAACTTTACCCTAAACTACCAGACTCACCACCCTTAACATCGCACGACTTCTAACTCTGCGACCGGTTGGCCTCCACACTTTCTCAGTTCTAGGAACATGCATCACCACCATTGCTCCAAACCCATTGTTACCTAAATCTGAACTCTAACTTGTAGGTTTATCCTTATTGCTACCATCAATAGAATTACAATATGGGTTCCTTTCTCTACGATCTTAGTCTCCAAATCCATTTTGTCGTAATCCAGACTTCCACCTGTCGCCTTTTTGACTCCATCCATCGGAGTGACTAGTATTCAAGCCACCTTCCTAGTTCCACTTCTATCCCTTTAGTAGCTAAGGTCAGTAATGAATTTCAATTAACAGGTTGCCCCTTCCAACCTTAGCAAACCTAAGACGAGGTCTTAATGAAGGTCTTTCCTAAGGTTTTAACTACACGTGGTCAATTGTTTGCTCTGAGAGAAAGGTCTTTCACACTAGGCTACGTTTTCTAACCAACGTTTCATGCACCTTTCTTTACCCAACACTTACAAAAGTTTCAACTTTCATAAAAAACTAACAAGTTCCTTTCACCACCTTGAATGTCTTCTAAATGGAAGTCATGTGATACTTGAGTATTAAGAATCTAATACATTCCTTCTCTTTTTGTTTCACAAGACCTCAAACTCTTCAACAACACCTTTCATTTCCTCATACGTTCTTTTATTAAGACCATCAAGTCTCCTCTCAATCACCAAGCAAAACATCTCCAAGAAACGTGTCCTCAATGAAATAAAACACCTCTCTTTTCCAACCCTTCCTAGTTCTTTCACTTAAGGTTCCACCTTTTCTACCAAATCACTTTTAATTTGGTTACCCTCGAGCTTCAACATTCTTCCTTCCAGACAAGTGAGGAACAACGAATATAACCTACTTAGTTTACGAACCTTAAACTCTAAACAAGTGAACCCAAAAGGTAGTTTCCTCTAAACTACCATCCTACTTAAATCATCTTCTCAATCTAATCACAACCACACAATCATAAGTCAACTTAAAGGTTATTTCACAAACCCACATGCCATGAAATAGCGAACAATAATACAACCATTATCCCTATGCTACTTTTCACATTTGGAAAAAGTCAAACCTGGCGGTGACGAGACGACCTTCCTGCGAGAAGTTATGAAGAACAGGTGCGTACGATGTAGGCGAGTCTACAAAATCTAGAATCTAGGGCTCTGATACTAATTGTAACGATCCTAAATTTTAGAACGAACCTATTTAAGGGGTTACTTAAGTCACGTCACCTATGCTCGAAATTTCGACAGTATAACGACGTAACTAGGAGAAATTCAAAAAAAAAATTAGAACCTTAAAGACATGATAAAACATTTCTTAAGGCACAAAAGACGCCCAACCTCCACCAAACTTCATCCAAAAATTAGGTTGGGCTTCAAAATTTCAGAATTATCAGAATAGATACGCAACACACTAGAAATTCAAAAGATAAATCACACTCATAAATTTACCAAAACATAACCTATAACAGGCCAAGGAACAGATAGTAACACAAAAGCAACGTGGTTCACAACCACATACAAGAGTTCAGCAGAATCAAAAACAACTTAAATGGTCAAGTGAGCCTAGTGACACGAAAGGAATGCCTTCATAGCCTCGTCTAATCATCGTCGTTGCCATCCACCTCACAGTTCAACCTTACCAGCAAACAAAACATCAAAGTAGTAGAGTGGGTATTAAAAATACTCAATAAGTAGCACACTTAGGAGTCGTTTAGATTGAGCAGTTGGGGAGAGTGGAGTTGGGAGGAGTTAATAACTCTCTCTAACTCCTTGTTTGGCTTAAGATTTATTAACTCCTCCTTGTAGGTTCCACAGATTTATTAACTCCTTCTCCAACTCTTCATAACTCCTTTTCCAACTCCTCATAATGGGTCCCACAACTTTTTCATCTCATTTTTTTTTCACCCTATCCCACTCCTACATCTCTCTACTATTCTCTCCTTTCTCTCTCTATTTTTTTTTAAATTCTTAATTAACAAAATTATTTATTTTGTATATATATATTGTTATTATTACTAATTACTAATTATATATAAATATTTATTTAAAAAATCTTTTTATTTTTATCTCATAATTTTAATATATTTTTAACATAAATATATTTCTTTTTATTCTATACTTTCATTTTTTAAATATAAATTATATAAAAATATTTTAATTATGATATTATTATTTTCATTGAAATTCTTATTGTAAATTAGAATACTACACAATATTTTTTAATTGATAAAAATCTCTCTATCTCACTTCATTCACATGTCATTTACGTTTTTTTTTTTTTTTTGCTTTAAACAAAAATTACTCATAACAAGAAGCAATCCTTTTTTTTTCTTATTGGTTTATTAGTAGCTAAAATATATATAATTTTATGATTTGAAGATAAGAAAACATATTTTAAACTAACTCATATTACAATTTAAAAAATAACATTAAAAATTGTTAATGCATTAAAAACAAACTGATATTCAAATTAACTATGTTCAAAGTAAAAGGTCAAACGGTTTTTCATCCGAACCTTACTGGAATAGAATTATACAATAAATAACATAAATATGTAGTAATCTAAACAAAATTATATATGATATTCATTTTGCATGGTGTTAAAAAATATATTCATTTTGAACTTGGTTGTTTTAAAATCAATACTTGATATTTTTTTACTTAGGTATTTAACTTCAAATAATATATTATTGAATAATTAAGATGAGAAATATTGAAAAAATAATGTGGGGTAATTCTTATCATAAACACATGTATTATTTTTGTGTTGGAACAATAAAGTTGACATGCCTTGTGCATCTACTACTTGTTGACAGCATAAAAATTGTCATTCTTGTCGTTTTTTATTGAAATTCTTAAGATAAATTAGATTGATTCATTATCAATGGTTAAGTAATCAATTACATTGATTAATTAGAAATATTGAATATTAAATTTTACACAAAGAAAATATATTTGCTAAGGTTAAATAACAAATCTTAAATTAAAGTTCTTAAATTGATGTAAACATTTTATTAAACTTCAAAAAATAAATCCATTACAATAATGTGATATTAAAATAAGAATGTGAGGTATTTTTTCTTCAAAATTATGTTTTCTTTAAGTAAAAATTTAAAATAGAAATAAATTAATAGAAATAAAAAAATAAGTCTTAGGATTTATGGGAACAATTTTATAATAATGAAAAGTTGAGAAATTGTAGAAAGAATTGAGAATTTGACACCAGAACTCCAAGTTAATAAATATGCACCCAAACACAGATTTCACAACTCCTACTTCCTACAACTCATTACCTCAAACACAGTTCCTCAGAACTCCAGACTAAACAACTCTGCACCCCAAACACAGATTTCAGAACTCCCAAGACTTCTTAACTCCCTAGACTTCTTAACTCCTACTCCTTGCAACTCCTACTCCCTGTAATTCCTTGGGCCAAACAACCCTTGTTGGAATAGAAATTTCGGCGAATCCAAAATTGTCACATCATCACCCAACGTTGATGGCAAAATTATATTTAATTAGGGACTAATTAAACTTGAAAGCATCCCTAAATTAATTTGTTGGTTATACAATTGAGTTTCTTAAAACCTGGCAAACAAAAGTCCAAATTAAACGCTCAATTAGCAAAGTTCAAGCCCAGTCCAGAGACATAGGCCCAAAAGCAATCAGGCCCGATCCAGGACAGGAGGCCCAAATCAGCCAAGCCCAAAAAGGTTGGCCCAACCCAAAATTGTTGACCTAAAGCCAACTTGGCCCAATCCAAAGGGGTTGACCCAACAAGCAGCAGGCCCAGTCCAATGGGCTCAAGCCCACTTGGAGGCCTAGAGGAACTCTATAAATAGAGACTTTTCTCCTTCATTTTCAAGGTTCATAAGTTGGAAATTCCAGAGAGAAAATCTAGAGAGAATTCTATAACAAAGGTTACAAAACTGTCTGCACTTATGGGGATCAAACACTTTTTGAACGAAGAACGTTGCCTCGAAGATCAAGAACACTTCTTCGAGATTCATTGCAACTTCATACTCAGAACAAGCTGCAAAGCCCTCGAGAAAACTTCCAACTACCCATAGTTGCTCCAACTTGTACACGAGTTCTACTACCCATAGTTGCTCCAATGAACTAAGGTTGGAAGAAGATGAAGTAACAACAATGTCGGGGGCATCAACAAACAACAAGTTCCTGGTCAAGTGTAACCCTTTATTCGATTTTGATTTCGACGTAGTGTCTGTCATGATGACTGAGACAAGCACTAAGGAAGAGAGATTGGCAAAGATGCATGAGCAAATCAACAACTTGATGAAAGCGATTGAAGAAAGAGATTCTCAAATCGCATATTTTAAGAATTAGATTGAGAATCAAGATGTTGTTGAATCAAGTCATACTTCTATTGTCAAAGATCGCAATAAAGGGAAGGTCATTGTGTAAGAAGATCAACCAGAATCCTCTACTTCGATCGTTTCACTATCAACCCAACAACTTCAGGACATGTTAACTAACTCCATCAGAACCCAATATGGTGGGGGGGTTCTCAAAGTTCTCTCTTATATTCTAAACCATATACTAAGAGAATCGATAATTTGAGGATGCCAACTGGATACCAACCACTAAAGTTTCAGCAATCTGATGGAAAAGGCAACCCTAAGCAACATGTTGCCCATTTCATTGAGACATGTAAAAATGCTAGTACACGAGAAGATTTACTGGTCAAACAGTTCGTCCGAACACTTAAGGGTAATGCTTTTAACTGGTACACTAATCTAACGCCTAAGTTGATAGATAGATGGGAGCAATTCGGAAATGAGTTTCTAGATCGCTTCTACAGCACAAAATGAATCGTCAACATGTTCGAGCTCACCAACACCAGACAACAAAAAGGTGAACCTGTTGTTGACTACATAAATCATTGGAGAGCCACAAGTCTCGATTGCAAAAATCGTCTCACTGAACTATGTGCTGTCGAAATGTGCATTCAAGGCATGCATTGGGGGCTTCTTTACATCCTTCAAGGTATAAAGCCTCACATCTTTGAAGAACTAGCAACTCGTGCACATGATATGGAGTTAAACATTGTTAGTCGAGGAGATAAAGACTTCTTAGTCCCTAACGTAAGAAAAGAGGGAAAGTACATTGAGGCGACTTTAGAAAAGTCTATGGTTGTCAGTACAACCCTTCTCAAATTGTCTTTGAAGTAAAAATACAAGAAGATAATAAAGCGACAAGAAAATGAAACACGTCGCTTAAGTCTAAAGGAAAGACAAAACAAAGCCTACCATTTTTCCTGATTTTGACATGCCTGACATGTTAGAACAACTACTGGACGCACAACTGATCGAACTTCCAGAATGTAAGCGCCCAGAAGTGATGTAAAAAGTCGATGATCCCAACTATTGTAAGTATCATCAAGTCGTCAGTCATCCAATGGAGAAATGTTTCATCCTAAAAGAGCTAATTCTAAGGTTGGCTAAAAAAGGAAAAATTGATTTAGACCTTAATGAAATAGCTCAATCAAATCATGTTGCAGTAGCAACAAGTACATGCAGTCAAACATACTCCAGTTCGCTTCACAATCAAGGAGTGCATCTAGTTCAATCTAGAAACCATAAACGCAAGGACAAACATCAAGGTAAAAATGATCCAAGGAAACCTAAGTCTGAAAGGAAGAGAAACAAAAATCATTCTCAACCTCACCAATCGGTGACGTTGAAAGAATTCTTCTTGAGAGATTTCCTTCCCAACAAAAAAGAGGAAGAAAATCATGCAAGTTCATGTCACATCAATACAGAAGAAGCTAACGACACAGAAGAAGTTAAGCAAAGGACTTCCGTCTTCGATCTCATCAAGCCTTCAACTACTCAACCTTTAGTCTTTCAAAGGATGAGTATGGTCGCGACAGAAGAAGAAAACCAAGGCCCAACTCCTATCTCACCTCGAACTTCGACCTTCCAAAGGTTAAGTGTCTCCACATCAAAGAAAGATCGACCTTCGACATCTATTTTTAATCGTCTCAAAGTAACAAGTGATCTACATACAAGAAAGATGAAAGCCTTGAAGGAAGAACTATTCGATGAAGTGAACCACAACAAGATTCATAGTGTCATTCCTTCACATATGAAAAGGAAGTTCTTTGTTCTCATAACTACATAGGGCTCCTTGAAGGTGAAGAAAAATCTCATCATTATAACAAATCCTAAAAATGAAGGATCTGATCAAGACCATGACGAGGATAAAAACATCTAAGATGTAAAGAAAGCTCCTTATCGCAAGAGCCAAAACTGCATGATGCTCCTGGCCCGCATGAGCTTAAAAGGTGAATGACAAAAAAATATTTTATGAATTGCGTTGTATGACTTAATCCCTTCCATTAAAAGGGTACGTAGGCAACTTAAAAGGAAACAAAAAAAACTTTAAGTTCAGTCGAAACAATAACAAAAAAAATTCAAGTTGTGAGTTGAATTCAAGAATATTATTATTCATGAGCAAATAAGGATACAAATGTGTCTGTTAAGAAAATAAAATATCGGCAATGTGACAATAAGAAAAAGCTAAATTTTTCATTAGAAGCCTCACAATTCTTGTATCTCATTCACTAGCAAGCAAGACCTTTTCGACTACACTCATTTTCCCACACATTTTAGAGGTTTCGAGTTGTTGTTGATCTGAAGTCTTCTATTCCTCAATGATGAGCAACAAAATTTTCTCACAAGTTTGCACCCAACTCACCATGTTCAAAGCTTGTACTTTGTTCACGTCACCAAGTTCGAGGATATCGCAACACTTGTCGAAGTTTAGGAGATTCCATTAGTCATCGCGCATCTCTCTGCCAAATCAAGAGATTTCATGTTGAGTTTGCACCTTATTCGCCAAGTTCGAAGTCTGCTCGCCAAGTTTTGAGTCTGCTCGTCGAGTTTCGAGTTTGTTTGCCAAGTTTCGAGTTTGTGACCTGTTGTTAAGCTTCTGGTTCACACCCTACTCAAGTCAAGAGATTTTCGTTCGTCACTGTGCGTTTCTCCACCAAATCAGGAGTTTTCATTTATCACCGTGCGTCTCTCTCTATCCAATCAAGAGTCGTCATTCGTCTCTGCGCGTCCTTCCAAGTCAAGAGTTGTCGTTTGTCGCCTTTTCTCCATTAAATCAGGAATAGTCGTTCGATGTCACACGTATTTCTACCAAATTAAGAGATTCTGTTCACCGTTGCGCGTCCCTCTGCCAAGTCATGAGATGTTGTTTGTCATCGCACGTCCCTCCACCAAGTTGATGACGAAGCGGTCGTGAAGGTGAATCATCCCTCAGTGAGGAATGTAGTCACCTTCACTGTCAGGAATGATGCGCCAAGTTGATTATGAAGCATCCGTAAAAGTGAATCATCCCTCAACAAGGAATGTAGTCATCTTCACCGTCGGGAGTGATGCACCAAGTTGATGATGAAGCAGCCGTGAAGGTGAATCATCCCTCAGCGAGGAATGTAGTCACCTTCATTGTCAAGAGTGATGAGCGACAGAGCATCGGGGAGGATGAGCAATCCACTCACCCCCAATGTCGTGGGCGACGGAGCAGCGGGGACGATGAGCAATCCACTCACCCCTAGTGTCGGAGCATCTTTGAAGAGCCATCCTTCAGCGAGGAAATTAGTCACCTTCAATGCCAAAGTCGTGATGGTGAACTGTCCTTAGCCGAAGCTAGAAGCCTTTGTCACCTTTGATGTTGAAGCCGCAAGGTCGTGAAGGTGATCTGTCCTTAGCCAAAACTAGGAGCCTTTGTCACATTTAATGTTGAAGCCGCAAAGTCGTGAAGGTGAACTGTCCTTAGCCAAAGCTAGGAGCCTTTGTCACCTTCGATGTTCAAGCCGCAAGGTCGTGAAGGTGAATTGTCCTTAGCTGAAGCTAGGAGCCTTTATCACCTTCGATGTTGAAGCCGTAAAGTCGTGAAGGTGAACTATCCTTAGTTGAAGTTAGGAGCCTTTGTCACTTTCGATGTTCAAGGCGCAAGGTCGTGAAGGTGAACTGTCCTTAACCGAATCTAGGAGCCTTTGTCGCCTACGATGTTGAAGCCACAAGGTCGTGAAGGTGAATTGTCCTTAGCCGAAGCTACGAGCCTTTGTCACCTTTGATGTTGAAGCCGCAAAGTCGCGAAGGTGAGTTGTCCTTAGCCTAAGCTAGAAACCTTGTCACCTTCAGTGTCAAAGTTGAAGAAGACATCTTAGCTGCAAATAAAGAACAATAATTGCAAAAAAAAAGATTTACAAGAAAAAAAAATTAAACTTATCTTAAAAAAGTCTACCTACCTTACAAGTGGAGATCTTGACACAAAGTTTCAAGGATAAAGTCCCTGACATTGACACACAAAAAATCATGTATCAACAAAGTATGGAAGGAAAAAATTGAAGTCTAAAAAAAAGAAAAAAAAATAAAGTTTGGGACTTGTCTCATTCTTTAATATGAAAATCAGAGAAGTAACAAAACTTGCCTCCACTCACTCTTTGTTGTTGTGGATAGATGGGAGACCCACCTCTTCTATTATATTTGGAAAAAAGATAAAATCACATCCAATTTGAATCCAAAGATTATATGATTCAAATTTTGAGATATTAAAGTTTGAATTTTGAGATAAATTGACTTCAAATTCAAATTCTATTCAAAGATCCGAGATGAAATTGGATAGGATTTTATCTCAAGAAAGTTTGATATATCTTATCTCAAATTAAAAAATTGACTGCAAGCCAAATTAAAATTCTATTCCAGATCCAAAGTTAAAGTTTGGTGGAATTTTATTTTTAAGATAAAATTTTGGGTTTCATCCAAATTTGGGCATAATCTAAATTTTATCTCAAATACAAATTGGATCAAATTTCAAATTTTATTCCAAGTTTAAATAAAAATTGGATAAAATCCAAATCCTATTCCAATTTCAAGTAAAAATTTGGATAAAATTTTAAACTTTGCCCCAATTGAATTTTGTATAAGCTAGAGCATAAATTGTACTAAAATTCAAATCAAAGTTCGTTGCCGAAGAAAAAAAATCAAAATGGTGATCAAAATTCATATTTTGATTTTGTTAGCATGGAAGTGTGTCAAATAAAAAAAAACTAAATTATGAGTCAAATTCATAGTTTGATTAAATTGACACATCAAGTGGAACTCAAATTAGGAGCAAACCTTATCCAAATTAGAGCAACCATTTTAAGTTTTTGTTCTGAAATAACTTTTTCGAAATTCACACACACATAATTGTGCATAAATTTCGAAAAGGGGCATTTGTTGGAATAGAAATTTTGGCAAATCCAAAATTGTCACGTCATCATCCAACATTGATGGAAAAATTATATTTAATTGGGGGACTAATTAAACCTGCAAGCATCACTAAATTAAATTGTTGGCTAACAATTGGGTTCCTTAAAATCTGGCAAACAAAAGTCCAAATTAAAGGCCCAATTAGCAAAGTCCAAGTCATTCCAAAGACGTAGGCCCAAAATCAATCAGGCCCGATCACGGACAGGAAACCCAAATCAGCCAAGCCCAAAAAGGTTGGCCCAATCCAAAATTGTTGGCCCAAAGCCAACCTCGCCTAGTCCAAAGGGGTTGGCCCAACAAGTAGCAGACCCAGTCCAATGGGCCCAAACCCACTTGGAGGCCTAGAGGAACTCTATAAATAGAGAACTTTCTCCTTCATTTTCAAGGTTCAGAAGTTGGAAACTCCAGAGAGAAAATCTAGAGAGAATTCTATAACAAATGTTAGAAAACTTTCTGCACTTCTGGAGATCAAACACTTCTTGAACGAAAAACGTTGCCTCGAAGATCAAGAACACTTCTTCGAGATTCATTGCAACTTCATACTCAAGAACAAGCTGCAAAGCCCTCGAGACAACTTCAGATTCGAGAACAAGCTGCAAAGCCCTCGAATACATATTCACATTTGAGAAGAAGTTGCAAAACCCTCGAACAACTTGAAGATCTTGAACAAGCTACAAGCCGAAGACTTCCAACAAGCTGCAAAGTCTCTAGATGCAATACACTTGAGAGAGAGGAAGAATCAGAGGATCAAATTATAGATTTTAATCCATTACATTCAAATTGATACAAACACAACATTCAATTACACGTGTCTCATTTCTATTGCTTTGTTGAAATCACGTGTGAACAACCTCTTAAGATCCAAACTATAACAGTGAAACCAAAACAACAATGCCCTAGCTCTGCACGAACTTCTAGGCACCCAAAACATCGTTCAAACCTCTATAGCTCACACCCCTCACCTCGAGTCCCATAACATAGATTAGCGAATGGTGATGAAAGAAAGCAACTCTCACGCCCGTACACCTCGCTAACACGGACTCGTGAAAGGAAGTTGCCCTCACTCTCCAAACAATGGGGAATCACCCCTAAACCAATACACCTGATAGCACACAAAGTGTGTTATTCTTGGGCTTAGATTTTACTAGTTTTTGTATTGATTTCAGGGCTTTCACGAGATTATTGTATTGGATTTCAGGATACGAGCAAGAAAGGAGCAACTGGAGAGATCTTGAAGAATTAGGGCCCAAATGGGATATATTTGAGCATAAAAGATTGAAACAATTGGAAGAAGAGAAGCAAAATAAGTCATTGGACCCGAGGCCATGGCGTTGAGATGCCATGTTGGGTGTTGCAACGCCATACTCATAGATATCTCACATTGAAGACTAAGAGGTGGCAGTGAGATGCTGCCTTGCAGCGTCGCAAAGTCGAATCGTGTGTGTTTTGCGTCATGGATGTTCACAGCGTTGAGACATTGTGAACGATGTCTCAACGTTGTGCATTATTTCCTTATTTAATCGCGCGTTACGGCACGACGTTGCAACGTTGTGTCGATAGTGGTATAAATATGTATTTTTTATGTCATTTAAGGGCGAGCCAAATTTGAGAAACTTTTACCCCTATTTTCGAAATATACACTCTTGAGGGAGCTGGAGAGGATTCTTTGAGGCCAAGCACGAGAGTGGAGGCACGATATTGTGACGGGAGCTCGGAGACGAGGACTGGCATCGACACCGAAGCATTTTCTTTCCCTTCCCTTTAGTTTGTAGTTTTGTTTATGGATTCTATTATGGATTTAGCATGTTTTGTAATGATTATGAGTAGTTAATTCCTTAGTTAAGGGATTGATGTAGCTTGATAAGGATTTATTTTAGTAATTGATTTGAACAATGGTTGTGTTGCATTATTTTTGGTAATTTACTCTTAATGCTTGTTTTTCTTTGGCCAAGAATTGCATGTCTTATTGGTTTAAGTTTAATTTGAGAGAATAGACTTTAGATTAGATTAAAATTTCCAAAACCCTTAGTAAATCCTTACACGAGAGTGAAGGGTTGTTTAGGAAACGTTTTAAAGAATTTGCTTAATGTCTTGAATGTTTTTAAAATCTAAATGGAGACTTTATGTTTGTTTTTATGCATGAGATCACTAGAGCTTGAGAGAGTCTTTTGATTACCTTTACTTCTTATTTATAATCTCACAACCAAAGTCAATATCATGCACTAAAATAATGAAGTAACAAGTGAAATCAATTCCCTAACGTTTCTCTCATGTTTGTGTCTCCATTTTTGTATTTAGTTGCTATTTTTCATTCCACTTTTGACAAGTTCCAATTTCTTTAGATAAAATTGAGAATTAATATCTTGGTAGTTAATCAATCTAGAAAACCATTCCTGAGGACGATACTCGAAATTTCAAATCAATATATTAAAACTTGACACTATACACTTGCAGTTTTGCATGGTTACATTTATGTGCAACAAGTTTTTGGCGTCGTTGTCGGAGAATGGCGATTATTTAGATTGATTAATATTATGAGAAAATTCGTGATATTAGGCTAAAGTTTTTGTTTTTGTATTTATTTTTGCTTTCTTACTTCTTGTTTTCTTTGTTTTATTCTCAAGGTGCATGCGAAAGGATAAGGTTGCAGACCTTAGACATTTAAATCCTGAAATCGAAATAACCTGCAGAAGGCTTCTAAGAGAGAGCAGAGAAGATAATTTCCAGATGGAAGATCAAGGGATGCCCAATGAACCTAAACCCATAAGGGAGTATTTCCAAGTTGTGTTTAATTTTGAGCAGGTTGGAATAGTCCATGTCCCAATTAATACTAATAATTTTGAACTGAAAACAGGGCTAATTCAGATGGTTAGGGAAAATGCCTTTAAAGGGCTAGCCACAGAGGACCCTAATTCTCACCTACAAAATTTTCTAGAAATCTGTAGTATAGTTAAACTGAATGGTATTCATGCTAACTCTATTCGCTTACGTCTCTTTCCTTTTTCTTTGCAGAATAGAGCTAAGGATTGGTTGGGGTCTCTTTAACCAGACAGTATCACTTCTTAGGAGGAGTTGACCTAAGTCTTCCTGACAAAATTCTTTCCACCTGTGAAAACTGCAAAGATGAAAACTGAGATAGGAACTTTCAGGCAGTATGAGGGAGAGCAACTATTTGAGGCGTGGGAGAGCTACAAAGACATGTTGAGGAGGTGTTTACAACATGGGTATCCAGATTGGTTATAAATCCAATTATTCTATAATGGACTTTCAGGTCAGACAAGAACCATTCTGGATGTCACTGATGGAGGAGCAATAATGGCCAAGACATTGACAGAAGCTCGAGCCCTCCTTGAAGAGATGTCAAATGCCAGCTACCAGTGGCCTATGGAAACGAGAGAAGCCTACACCAGTAGCTAGACTTTATGAACTTGATGAGGTAACTGCTCTAAAATCACAAATGGCATCTCTCACTCATGCTCTATCTAAACTTGCAGGAACACCACAATCTATAGCCTCTATGGTTACCTCTCAGTGCTTCTAGTCCAATGGAGAATTCAACATGGAGCAGACATATTATTTTAATAACAGGAGCAATAGCCATGGGGGAAATCAAATCTAAAATAACACCCCAACACATTACCATCCAGGTTTGAGATCTCATGAAAAAATTTTCTATGTTAATAACAAGAATGTGTTGAATCCTCCTTCAGGTTATGCTTCTACTTCTTATCAAGCTGAGAGGAAACCATCCCTAGAGGAAGTGGTAAGCTCCTTTATAACTGAATCTAAAAATAGGGCAAACCAGCTAGAGAATGCAGTCACCAGTCTGAGTAGTGTAGTAAGCAGTCAGGGAGCTGCCATAAAAAACATAGAGACTCAGATCAGTTAGATGGGCACAGTGATCCACAACCTTCAGAAAGGTAAGTTCCCCAGTGACACAGAGGTAAACCCAAGGAAAACCTGTAAGGTTGTGTACACTGAGAAGTGGAAAGGAGCTCATTAGGGAGGAGGTTGAACAGGAAAAGACTCTTGAGGTAACACTGGGAAGCCACAACTTACCGTGACATCAAGCATGAGAAACAGACTAAGACTTCTATCTCTTCTAATCTTAATTCCATTCATTATCCACAATGTTTTGTAAAGAAGAATACTGATTTACAGTTTCAGAAATTTTTAGATGTGTTCAAAAAGCTTAACATTACTATTCCTTTTTCTGATGTTTTGGAATAGGTACCCAACTATATAAAATTCATGAAACAGATCCTGTCTAAAAAGCAGAAGTTGAAGGAATATGAAACAATCAACCTATTTGAGGAGTGCAACACTATTCTCCAGCGCAAGTTACCACAAAAATTGAAGGATCCAAGGAGTTTTATTGTTCCCTGCTTTATTGACAACTGTAAGTTTAAGGCTTTATCTTGTTGGAATTTTTGTCCTAATCTCGTGTTTGTAATATATTGTTTGAAATTAATAAGAGTTATTCATTTCATTACTTTGTGTCTCGCAATATTTATAAACTTTTCCAATAAACTAAGCTCCAGGGTCATTGAATTTATGAGAGAACTGGAACTTGAACGGTATGTAGTGGACACACAGGGAGGATCACGTTCGAGTTAATGACCCGAACGTTCTACAGTATATGGATAGGGTTGGAGACCTAATCCTGGATACACTGTGGATGCGGCCCGCTTTGTATTAGATACAAACGAGGTGATCTGACTCGTTCATATGGTTGACATGCGAGTGGGGGCATCCATGCAATGAGATTGTACAAGAGGCACCGTGATTTATTAGACCTCACGATGTAACACCGCTAACGATGGGACTAATAACTTCGTGATGACCATTAGTGACTCGACCAATCCTAAGCGTGTTACGGACTTACATCTGCGAGTGCATTCTTTTTGACTAGTACGGGTGAGGGTGGTCACTGTTACTCGCCCAATATGCTTATCTTCTCAGGGACAGAACCAAGTAGGGAGCTGGGAACTTAACTACGCGAGAGGGAATTCACTCGTTCCCGCTTTTAGGGAAACTAGAGGGTTGTTCCTTAAGTGTTGTCTTGAGGCTTGGACAGCGGCGCCCACCTTCTCACCGGCCGAGAAGGGTGTTGTGTATGGTCAGACCATTACAATATGTTGTTCATTAAAGGAGCAGTGGGGACTTAAGGAACAAGAGGTAGACACAGGGGTAAAACGGTAATTTGACCCAGCCATGTCTACGAACAACTTGTGAAGGATCGACTCATGGGTATTGGTTATATCAGTGGACACGTAATATTCTGCACTGACGGGAGTGCAGCTACGGGCTATAGTGGAGTGTTACCGTAGCTAATGAATGTTGGTTAACCGGGTCAAAGAGTTTGGCAAGTTAATCTCGGATCATTGGAGCTCATCATCAGTAGTCCATTAGGTCCCCGCTTGGCTTCATCCGGTTAAAAGAAGGGTTAATGTTTTGGTATGAAATTGAAGTGTTCAATTTCACTTTAAGGGCATTTATGTCATTTATATGAGATATGAATGATATAATATATAGTTTAATGTGAATGAGATTCATAATAAACTATAGGTTAGCCTAATTGTTTAATTAGGGCTAATTGGAGAAATTGATTGAGAGAAATTAAATTGGATGTGATTCAATTTAATTAATCCACAATTATTGCAAATGAGATTTGCAATATGAGATATGAGATATCTTATATTATGTGGTTATGCAAATGAGATTTGCATAACCTATGGTTCTCGTAAAGTGGTAATTATGTGGACATTTTAACTCCACCAATTCCATTATATAAACCCTTCTTGCAAGAAGGATTGTGAGCACTTCTCTCATTTTTTAGATTTTCACAAAGAGGAGAAGAGAAATTCTCTCAATTCTCTCTCATTTCTCCTCCCTCTCCAAAACTCACAAGATCCCACAATCTTCCCTTCTCCAAAAGAGAACAACCGAGAAGGCATTTTGGTGGTGTTCAAGACCTTTCGTTGGAGGTGTTCGTTGAGTACGAGGAGCACGAAGAGTTCGTGATTTGAAGAAGAATTCTTGAAGAAAGTTTTCAACAAGTAAGTAAATTCTACTTGCTGTATTTTTTCTTCTTCTTACAAGCATGTTTAGCCTAGATCTAGTGTTAGATCGATTTTAATAAAATCATGTTGCATATTGAAACCACGACGATTCAATCGTCTTCCGCTGCGAGGGATTCTCATTCCCTTCAATTGGTATCAGAGCCATCTCGATGGTTCTTCGATTATGCACTGTTTTATTAAAATTTGGTGGGTTTTTGCCATAATTTATGTGATAAATTGTTGGTTTGCATAATGGATGTTTCGGTTTTTGGCACTAGTTTAGATTTATTTTCTGTTTGATGAGATCAAATGTAAAGGGCCCGTGTTTTTGGGTATTTTAGAAAATAAATCGAGTCTGTAAGTCTGTGTCGTTCGTAGCAAGTGTTGCTATGAAGAAATCGGAGCGGAAACAGGCGGAAAACGTTGCAAGAACAACAAAGTGTTTGCTGTTCTGTCGATGGCGTTGAGACGCTGCCCAACGGCGTCTCAACGCTGTTCTCGCGGGCGGAGGCGCTGCTGTAGGTCAGCATTGCAACGCTGGGTGTAGCGTTACCAACGCTACCGGGCGTTGAAACGCGTCGGCGTTATGCGCGACAATTACGTAACGCCGCACGCAGCGTTGAGGAGCGATTCGCGCGATTTAGCGAGGACGTCGGATCAAGACTTAGTGGAGGCAGTTTTTTTCTGGATTTACATTTTATTTAATTAATTTTATTTTGTAAAATGTAATTTTTATTTATTTAATTATTTTATTAAATAATATTAATATAAATGTTATATTAATATTATTTAATTAAATAATTTCCCCTAGGTGCCAAAATTCGGTCCATTTTTTCTTATTAATTATTGTATGCATGAGATGTATATTTTAATTAATTTCTATGTGCATATTGTATGTCATATAGATTTAAAATCCCACCTTAGGTTAAACATTTCATGCATCATTTTTATATTATAAGAGTTATAATATATAGTATGCATGATAGGATTATATTATAAGAGTTATAATATAATGTTTGCATATTTTAATTTATTTAATATAAGTGTTATATTTTTAAATTAAAAGCATGCTCATGCATTTAATTCATGTGATGAATTATATTATGTTATAGTATATAGTATTATTCATGTGATGGATGATCAAGCACTATAACATAGAAATGCATGCAACCTAAGTTAATTATTAGTTTTAAAGTGTTTAGAACTTGATTAATTAGACTTAGGTTTTCTAATTTTCTAATGAGATTAGAAATTTAGGAAATCAATATAACTTTTGAATGGAGACTGATAAGTAACTCTGTCTAAGGAAGGTTTTGTCTAAGGCTGGGGTATTTAATTTGACGCTTGCAGAACACCCCTACCTAGAAACCGACCTGGGAGTGAATTCGGTCCGGAGATTCTTGGGTTATATTCTCGTGAGTGTCGTTAATTAAGTGTTAATTAATTTACTCACATAGACCTAAGTTAATAATGTGATTATAAACCTAGGCTAAATACCATATAAGAGTTATATTGGTAGACTTAGGTAAATTTTAGCCGGTTTATCTAGGTCAATCCCTAATAAAATTAAAGTGCTGAGTGGGAGGAAATAAATTGTATGAGATACATTTGAATTTCCAACCACAAATCTCCTTTAAGTCCGCACCGTGAGATCTATACTCGGCCTCGTGGCGCAAATGGGAGCGTCCCCCTTCGGATGACATTTGAATAGATCAATATCATCGTGGATGGAGAGAGTACTTATAGTGAGTGGGAGCGAGACTTGTGAAAACGAGGCCCACGGTCTCTTTCTTTCGATTCACACCGTGAGACACCTATGATCCGCTCGCTAGTTTGGCTGGACTGCACAATCCCTTCGGAGGGCTTGATCATGGGAGTCGGAACACGATGAATTCGAAAGGATCTGACGATTTCTGGTTGGTTTTCCTTCTTGGTTCATCCTTCTGTAGCTATTGTTTGGGCGGATACTTGGAAACTTAAAGATTGAGGGTGACACTCACAGAATTCGTTAAGTGTTAATGAATTCGATCGAACAATGGTAATTGGACGCCTAATGGAATAAGAGTTATTCTGGGATTAGGGTCTTATCGAGAAAGTCTCGTCCTAGAGGAGGAGTGTTCTGTTCACCCTTCGGTGACGGTCATTATAAACTTTTAGGGTATCATTGCAAAATTTTGAATGACCTAGGTATCATGAAACTTTTTTGCTAAAACTTGATTGGATTTCAAAAGTTTTTGCAAGTAGACTAATACAAAGGTTTTTCTTATTTTTCACTAAAAATGTCTAAGCGCAATAATAGCTTTACTCGCTTGAGATAAATTAGTGGGAGATAATTACCAAAGTTGGAAAAACAACATTAATACAATTTTGGTACAAGACGATATAAAGTTCGTATATCGAGAGGAGTGTCCTCGGATGTCAAGCTCGACCGCGTCGCTGAAGTGTTCGCGACATGTACGATCACTGGATCAGGGCCAATGAAAAGGCCAAGGTCTACATAATTGCCAGCATGTCTGATGTCTTGGCAAAGAAGCATGAGCTGATGGTTTCCGCTAAGGAGATCATGGAGTCCTTGCAGGAAATGTTTGGACAGCATTCCTTTCAGGTCCGGAATGACTCGCTCAAATACGTTTTCAACGCGACGGATGAAGGAGGGGTCGTGCATGTCTGCGGAACACGTTCTGAACATGATGACCCACTTTCATCCGCCGAGATGAACGGGGCTTCGATCGACGAGTCGAGCCAGGTCAGTTTTATTTTGGAGAATCTTCCGAAGAGTTTCCTTTAGTTTCGTAGCAATGCTGTTATGAACAAAATTAGCTACACTCTGACTACCCCCCTCAATGAGCAACAAAATTTCCAATCCTTGCACAGGGTCAAGGAATCTGAGGCAAATGTTGCCTACAGGTTTTATCACAGGGGTTCGACATCTAGGACGAAACTTGTTGCTCCTTCACGCCCGAAAGGGAAGAAGAGGATGAAGAGGGGTAAAACTGACCGTGTTGCCGCCCACAAGGGCAAGAAGGTCAAGGAGGTTGCAGAGAAAGGAAAGTGTTTCCACTGCAATGGGGGGCGGTCATAGGAAGAGAAACTGTCCCAAATTCCTGGCCGAGAGGAAGAATCAAGGTAAATGTGATTTACTTGTGACTGAAACATGTTTAGTGGAGAGTAGTGACTCTGCCTAGATATTGGATTCGGGCGCCACTAACCACGTTTGTTCTTCTTTTCAGGGGATTGATTCCTGGCAGCCGCTGCGAGAGGGTGAGGTGACTCTACGGGTTGGATCCGGGGAGCTTGTCTCTGCTGCAGCGATCGGCACGGTGAAACTAAACTTTGGCGGGAAGTACTTATTGTTGGACAATCTGTACATAGTTTCAGGGTTTACTAGAAACCTTGTTTCAATTTCCTGCTTAATAGAAAATTGTATTTCAGTTTCTTTTGAAGTTAATAAAGCATTTATTTCTTTCAAAGGGAATGTTATATGTTCAGCTTCACTCGAAAATAATCTGTATGTTTTGAAACCCAATTCGGTCAAAAGTATTTTGAATACTGAATTGTTTAAAATCTAGTGAAACACGAACTAAGAAAGCAAAAGTTTCTCCAAAAAAATGCCCACCTTTGGCATCTTCTGTTAGGCCCACATTAATCTCAATAGGATTGAGAAACTAGTGAAGAGTGGACTTCTAAACGAGTTGGAAGAAAACTCTTTGTCGGTGGTGTGAGTCATGCCTTGAGGGCAAAATGACCAAACGTCCTTTTAGTGGAAAAGGATATAGAGCCAAAGAGCCTCTTGAGTTAATACATTCTGACCTCTGTGGTCCGGATGAATGTTAAAGCTCGGGGCGGTTATGAGTACTTTGTGTCTTTCATGAGACGACTACTCTAGATATGGGTATATTTACCTAATGCATAAGAAGTCCAAACTCTTGAAAAGTTCAAGGAGTACAAGATCGAGGTTGAGAACCTCTTGGGTAAATCGCTTAAAACACTTCGATCGGATCGAGGTGGAGAGTACATGGACACCGAATTCCGTGGACTATATGATAGAACACGGAATCACGTCCCAACTCTCAAACACCGGTATGCCATAGCGAATGGTGGTGTATCGGAGAGGAGAAACAGAACCTTGTTGGACATGGTTCGGGCCGATGATGAGCTATGCTCGTCTCCCGATTCTTTTTGAAGTGCACGCAGTGGAGATCATGCGGTATATATTTGAACAATGTTCCGTCCGAAAAGTGTTTGTGAAACACCTTTCGAGCTCTGGAGTGGGCGTAAAGGCGGTTTACATCACTTCAGGATTTGGGATGCCCTACCCATGTGTTGGTGTCAAACTCGAAAAAGTTGGAACCCCGTTCAAATTGTGCCTATTCGTAGGTTACCCCAAAGAGACTAGAGGTGGTCTATTTTACGATCCTAGGGAAAATAGGGTGCTTATGTCGACAAAACGCCACTTTCCTAGAGGAAGACCACGTCGTGATCATTTACCAAGGAGTAAAATTGTATTAAATGAAATGGGCGATACATCGCCAAGAGTTGCTTGATGGGGCTAGTACGTCAACAAGTGTTGTTGATCCTAGCACGTCTAGTCAAATCCGTTCCCAAGAGTTGGGAATGCCTCGACGTAGTGGGAGGGCTGTGAGACAGCCTGATCGCTACATGGATTTAGATGAAACCTCAGTTGTCGCTCCTGATGATGACTGTGAGGATCCATTGACCTATGATCAGGCAATGGTTGATGTTGACAAAGACGAGTGGATTAAAGCTATGGACCGGAGATGGAGTCTATGTACTTCAATTCGTATAGGAGCTTGTGGATCAACCAGATGGGGTAAAACCTATTGGTTGCAAATGGATCTACAAGCGTAAACGTGGCGTAGATGGGAAGGTGCAGACCTTCAAAGCCCGACTAGTGGCAAAGGGTTTTACCCAGGTTGAAGAGGTTGACTAAGAGGAGACCTTTTCACCTGTTGCCATGGTAAAGTCGATCAGGATCCTTCTGGCCATTCCCACGTATTATGACTACGAGGTATGGCAGATGGACGTCAAGACAGCCTTTCTGAATGGAAAACTTGATGAGACCATCTACATGGACCAGCCCAAAGGGTTCATTGCCCAAGGCCAAGAGCAAAAAGTTTGTCGGGTTCATAGGTCCATTTATGGACTGAAACAAGCTTCGAGGTCTTGGAATATAAGGTTTGATGAGGCGATCAAATCTTATGGCTTTGATCAAAATGTTGACGAGCCTTGTGTCTACAAGAAAATCGTTGACAAAACTGTCGCATTTTTGGTGTTGTACGTGGACGATATTCTTCTCATTGGGAATGAGGTAGAATTCCTTACTGACGTTAAAAGTGGCTAGCTTCGCAATTCCAAATGAAAGATTTGGGAGAACCTCAGTATGTTCTAGGTATCCAGATAGTCCGAAACTGGAAGAACAGAGCTAGCCTTGTCTCAGGCGTCTTATATTGACAAGATGTTGTCTAGATATAAGATGCAGAACTCCAAGAAGGACTTGCTGCCTTTCAGGCATGGGGTTCACTTGTCTAAGGATCAGTGTCCTAAGACTCCTCAAGAAGTTGAGGATATGAGACGAATTCCATATACTTCAGCTGTAGGGAGCCTGATGTATGTCATGTTGTGTACTAGGCCCGACATACATTATGCAAAGAGGAATTGTCGGTGATATCACCCAATCCAGGATTAGATCACTAGACAGCGGTAAAGGCAATCCTCAAGTATCTTAGGAGAACGAGGAACTACATCTTAGTGTATGGGAGTGGGGATTTGATCCTTACGGGATACACAGTGTAACAGTCGGCTTTATAGAAAGAGAAAAAAAAAAAAAACCAGAAACGAAGTTCGGGGAGGGTTTCGCCCTCCCCCCTGTTCGTGCGCCGCTCCAACCGCGGTCGCCGGCCCACACCCACGCCCTCTCTTCCCCTCTCTTTTTCCCCTCTCTCCCTCGTCTCTCTCTCTCTCTCGAGCCTCTCTCTCTCTCTACCGCCGGCATTCTCTCCCTCCCTTTCCTCACCGTCTCTCTCTCTCTCTTCTCTCCTCACCGCCGCTCTCTCGCCTCAGTCTTCGCCATGCCATAGCGAGACGCTCCTCGCGAGACGCCATCGTCCGTCACGGCACCGGCGCCGCCGGCGTGCTCAGATTCGCGAGACCCACACGTTTCCTCAGTCGGTTCGAGCCTTTTTCAATCGGTTTTCGAAGATCTGAGACCGGTTCTGGGTAGATCGGGCCGTGAGGATTCCAGATCTGCTGCCCACGCGCCGTCGCCGTCAAGTTCACGCGTCGCCGCCGCCGCCGTCCGTCGGTCCACGCGCCGCCGCTCGCCGATTCCACGCGCCGCCGCCTGCACAGCCGCGACCGTCCCCTTCCGTTCGGTTGCCTCGGTCCGTTCTTTAGCCCGTTTTGACACTCCGTGGGTGAGTTCCGCTCCTCTTATTTAGTTTGGTTGCAATAGGCTACTTGTACTTTGGTTTATTAATTGCGTGTGTTTCGTTAGGAGCCGGGAAGTTGAAGTATGTTTGGAGCACGCCACGTTACTCAAAGTCGCTCGTTGACGTTAACTTTCACTGTAAGTAGTCGTTTGGACTAAACCACCCCTAAGTGTAGGGCTTAGGGGGCTTCGCGGCATGCTATGTTGTTTCGAAAGCGTTTAATGTTTTAGAACGTGTAACAAACTGGACTTGTAGTAGCATGCTAGGTTGTGGTAAACTCTGCGATACTTGAATTACGTGTTTGTCCAGTACTTTTTTTATTGTGAATATGATGAATCAGTGTTGTAGTCGTTATCCTTTCGTGCTATAAGGATTACCTTTCGTGCTTAGCTGTGATCTTGTAAGGAAAGCTTATGTTAGAGGTACATGTCGTGCTGAAATTGGTGAATATGCTAGAGTTGTACGTTTGTTTGTCCCGAGCCTAGTTGTCCCGTGCATAGTCTGTAGTGACTCGGGAAGTGCCGTTGAGCCTTAGGATTGTAGTTAGCACAACTAGCCCTAGTGAAGGCCCAAGTCCTAAGTATCTGGTAACTCTTAGTAGACTGAGACTCGAGGTTGGCGAGATGACGATGGTGTGCGACTCGGGGGTACGACCCCTGGAGTCAGAGGGGTTGGATAGAGTCCTTCGCCCTAGTGCAGGCCCGAGAATGAGCCCGAGGTCAATTGTGCGCGGTTGTACCGCTTTGATGCTTATGGGATGTGGTGGTCCGCCCCCATCCAGTTGTGCGACTCGGGGTGTGATCCTTAGAGTCAGAGGGGTTGGATAGAGTCCTTCCCCCTAGTGCCCGAGGATGAGTCTCGTGGCCACGTGCTGCCAACCCAGTCTAGGAGCTAAGGGTAGGACAGAACTGAGAAATCTAAGTAAGAGTAGGGCCAGGATGCGTGTTGAGGTTGTCTGGCGGGCTAGGTGTCGTGTTTAGCTAAGTCTAAAGCCGTTCTTATGTTCTTTATTCTTGGACGAAGTGGGCTGCTTACTAAGTATTCTTATACTCACCCCTTCTTTATTTTTTTTTCGTTGCAGGTAAGGCAAACCAGTGAGATGACCACCGACGACGAGACCCCTGCGAGGCTATGGAAGACTTGTAGGACTTAGGGGTTGCATTAGGAGTTGTTCTTTCGTTTTCTTTCCTTATGTTGCGTTTTTATCATTTCGTTATGTTTAAACTTGGATTGTATTGTTCCTGTTTCTTTTGGATTAAAGCATGTTCTGTTGCTTCTTTCGTATTCAAGCATGTTCTGCTGTTTGAGTTCTCTGTTAACTCCGAGGGACTGGAGCCCAGTCTTTTGTTTCTGTGTAGTTTGGTGGAGGCTGGGTACCCTCGTGAGTCTTTTGAAGTGTTCTTGTTTAGGTTCAGGCATTCTATGAATTTTTCGGTTTGTCCAAGTTGCGCCGTTATGCTGTCGGATTTTCGGCGCGAACGACACAACTTGGAAGTAATGCCTCGAATCGTTGTGTTCACTTTTTCGGGGCGTTACACACAGATTCTGATTTTCAGACCGATAAGGATTCTAGAAAATCCACCTCGGGGTCAGCCTTCATTCTGAATGGAGGAGGTGTAGTATGGCGAAGCATCAAGTAGGGATGCATTGTTGATTCCACTATGGAAGCGGAGTATGTTGCGGCTTGTGAAGCTGCAAAGGAAGTTGTTTGGCTTAGGAAGTTCATGACAGATTTGGAAGTTGTTCCAAATATGAACTTGTCAATCACTGCTCGCTCGTGATAACAAAGATGGTACAATGGCCAACTCACGTGAGCCTCGGAGCCATAAGAGAGGCAAACACATTGAGTGCAAGTATCATCTGATATGGGAGATTATGCACCGCGGAGACGTGACGGTCACGCAGATAGCGTCGGAGCACAACGTAGCTGATCCATTTACCAAGCCCCTCACGGCTAAGGTGTTTGAGGGTCACCTAGAGAGTCTAGTCTCTTGAGAGCTTCCCGACTAGGGCAAGTGGGAGATGTGTAAACGGGTATTCAATGCCCTAGTTTATTGTATTACTTCATTGTAATTTATGTACATTTCATAAATGTATTTTCTCCACTAGCTTAGTCCAAGTGGGAGTTTGTTGGGATTTTTGTCCTAATCTCGTGTTTGTAATATATTGTTTGAAATTAATAAGAGTTATTTATTTCATTACTTTGTGTCTCGCAATATTTATAAACTTTTCCAATAAACTAAGATCCAGGGTCATTGAATTTATGAGAGAACTGGAACTTGAACGGTATGTAGTGGACACACAGGGAGGATCACGTTCGAGTTAATGACCCGAACGGTCTACAGTATATGGATAGGGTTGGAGACCTAATCCTGGATACATCAGGGATGCAACCCGCTTTGTATTAGATACAAACGAGGTGATCTGACTTGTTCATGTGGTTGACATGCGAGTGGGGGCATCCTGTGCAATGAGATTGTACAAGACCGGACCGTGATTTATTAGACCTACTGATGTAACACCGTTGACAGTAAGGACTAATAACTTCGTAGATGACCATTAGTGACTCGACCTGAATCCTGAGCGTGTTACGGACTCCTGCCTGCGAGAGTCATGCTTCTTTGACTAGTACGGGTGAGGATGGTCACCGCACTGCCCAATATGCTTATCTTCTCGTGACAGTAAACCAAGTAGGAGCCGGAAACTTAACTCACGCGAGATGGAATTCACTCGTTTCCGCCTTTAGGAAAACTAGAGGGGTTGTTCCCTTAAGTCTTTTGTCTCTGGGGCTTGGACAACGAGCGCCCACCTTCTCACCGCCCGAGAAGGGTGTTGTGTATGGTCGGACCATCACAATATGTTGTTCATTAGAGGAGCAGTGGGGACTTAAGAAACAAGAGGTAGACACAGGGGTAAAACGTAATTTGACCCAGCCGTGTCTACGAATAACCTATGAAGGGTCGACTCATGGGTATTGGTTATATCGGTGGACACGTAATATTCCTCGCATCGACGGGAGTGCGGCTACGAATATAGTGGAGTGTTACCGTAGCTAATGAATGTTGGTTAACCGGGTCAAAGAGTTTGGCAGGTTAATCTCGGATCATTGGAGCCCGTCACTGTAGGTCCATTAGGTCCCTCGGTTGGCTCCATCTGGGTTAAAAGAAGGGTTAATGTTTTGGTATGAAATTGAAGTGTTCAATTTCACTTTAAAGGCATTTATGTCATTTATATAAGATATGAATGATATAATATATAGTTTAATGTGAATGAGATTCATAATAAACTATAGGTTAGCCTAATTGTTGAATTAGGGCTAATTGGAGAAATTGATTGAGAGAAATTAAATTGGATGTGATTCAATTTAATTAATCCACAATTATTGCAAATGAGATTTGCAATATGAGATATGAGATATCTTATATTATGTGGTTATGCAAATGAGATTTGCATAACCTATGGTTGTGGTAAAGTGGTAATTATGTGGACATTTTTACTCCACCAATTCCACTATATAAACCCTTCTTGCAAGAAGGATTGTGAGCACTTCTCTCATTTTTTAGATTTTCACAACGAAGAGAAAAGAAATTCTCTCAATTCTCTCTCATTTCTCCTCCCTCTCCAAAACTCACAAGATCCCACAATCTTCCCTTCTCCAAAAGAGAACAACCGAGAAGGCATTTTGGTGGTGTTCAAGACCTTTCGTTGGAGGTGTTCGTTGAGTACGAGGAGCACGAAGAGTTCGTGATTTGAAGAAGAATTCTTGAAGAAAGTCTTCAACAAGTAAGTAAATTCTACTTACTGTATTTTTTCTTCTTCTTACAAGCATGTTTAGCCTAGATCTAGTGTTAGATCGATTTTAATAAAATCATGTTGCATATTGAAACCACGACGATTCAATCGTCTTCCGCTGCAAGGGATTCTCATTCCCTTCATATCTGATCTAGGTGCCAATATTAATTTAATGCCTTATTCTATTTTCAGGAGACTAAGTTTAGGGGAGGTCAAACCCACATCAGTGTCTCTACAGCTGGCAGACAGGTCTATTACTTATCCACGGGGAATAATGGAGGGCGTCCTGGTTAAGGTGGACAAGTTCGTGTTCTCTGTGGACTTCCTTGTCCTCACTACTACAAATTATATATTTCTTGACACTTGCATGTTTTAAATACTTGACATTTTTATGAAAAAACGTCAAGTAGGACGAAGTTTTTAAAGAAAAACGTCAAGAAAAATTAAAAAACACGGAACATGATAAAGATTTCAGATTTTTTCTCGTTTACACTTTACTTGACGTTTTTTAAACGTCAAGTAAAACAAAATGGAAAATGCGCTCAATTTTAGTGCTTATTTTTATTATTTTTCTAAACTAAACAAAAAAAAAACCCTTGCGTTTATCTCCGCCTCCGCCATCGTATATCGTAAAACCTCAGAGCTTTTAAAATTCCTTGAAGTCCTCTCTTTCAATTTCTCCGCTTTCCTACATTTTTCTCACAATTGAAGTCCTCTCTTATACTTCTCACAGACCGATTTCTCTTCGTTTTCTCTGTGTTTCATCTTCGTGGACGTTTCTTACCTTCTGACTTGTGGTTTCTCTGTGAGCCACGATCCCTTCATTTTCCTATTCGTTTCCTTTTATGATTTTGATTCCTATTTGGTAATCGATTGTTAGCTCCTAGCTGTTTGAGATTGCTTCATTTTTCCTTTTCAATTCCCATTGTTGTTACTGTTTTTAGCGAAGAGAAAACCCACACGTCAGCAAATAAGCCACTCAATCGAAGCTCGATTCCATTTTTCTGTGAAACAACTGCACCAAATCGTTCTTCATCTCTCAACAGTTCGCCAAGCAGAAAGTGAGAGAGAGAGAGAAGCCATGGAAGCTGCAATTTGCAGTCGAGTACCTCTTTCACCCAACCAATATTTCTTCAATCCGATCAGACCAGGTATTCAGACTTCTAGGAATTTGTTCCTCTCAATTTTCTTTGTTGATCAGTTTGTCTGTAAATCTTTCGATTGTGAGTTCCATGTCGTTAATCCAAATTTAGAGGAAAGGATTTTGAGTCATTTTGGTTCGTTGTTGAACATTTACATCATTATGTTGAAGTTTGACACTCGGCTAGACTTTATTTTCACTATATATGTGTTGTCTCTCCCTTTCTTGCTTTACGTTGAGGAAAATATGATGTATAAGTTTTCGAAGATTCATAGTTTAGTTGTGTATATACATAGTTCTTTTTCCCATCAGGTGCATTTTCTTTTCGCACTGGCATTATGCTACCTAGAATTACGAAATTTGAGTGCATAAGTTTTATTATATTATTTGTGTCAAGAGCCTGTATTTCTTATTGAATTTGAGATCCCAAAAATGTCACATTAATAAACTGTTAATAGGTCTGCTTACGGGCGGTCAATTTTCTGCGATGTGTTAAAACTCTTGTGGGAGGAAGTACACCTCATATGGGAAGGTAATCCGATTTAGAATAATCAATCCCTTTTCTTTCTAATGCTTTCTCTTTATTATATGTCTAGATTTTTATCAAAGGATGTTTTATTGCAGCATCTTCATTGTGGATGCATTGCTTCTAAGTTTCTGATGGAGCTTCATGACAATGGTGGGGTGAACTGTATAAGTTGCACAAAGAATTTTGGACTTCGTATCTATGTTGGTGAATGCTTTTGATGGGTCTATATGGTGGAAGATTCTTTAGTTACTGCAATGGATATACATAGTGGTTCTCTGATTCTTGGTGGAAAGAATTTTAGCATTGTGAGTATTGGCTCCAAGTTAGTTTTGATAAACTATTGGCTTTCACATTTGGTTTTGTGATATGTTTTATGGGTTGGGTTGCTAAGTTTTCCTATATATATGGGAGAATCATTAGCTCATGTCTTAGTTATGTTGTTTTATACACCATGTGCAGGCCAACTCTTATAGACTCTTAATTTTGAAGAGTATACCTCTCTCTCTCTACCCCTGCTTCATTGCCTTATCCTTAACCAAATTTCTTATTGTATCAGGAGATGGAAAGATCGGGATGCACTGAAATTAATCAAAAAAACCTGGTTGAGTCCTTGAAATCCCTTGGTATCACAACTACTAAGAATCTCCACTTTAGAAATAATCTCCAGTCTATTTCATTTTATCCTATGATTTCTTGTCCTTCTATACACTCATTTAATATGATAAAAGTAAAAATAGGTTCCCCTCACACTAATATATTGTTTAGATAATTTCCTTTTATTATTTAGATCTCTCTTTCATGCTTACATTTATTCTTTATTTGATAAAATAAGACATTGTTCATGCAATATAATAGGCAAAATTTTGAAATATTCAAATCCTTTTTTTTATCGACCCAACTTGCTGAGGGTTCTAATATGGAAAAATATGTTATGTTTTAGGTAACAGGGTTATGTTGTCAAAACTATACTCTGATGCAATTGAGGTTTATAGTTGTGCAATCATACTATGTGAAAATAATGTCATTTACTACTCTAACAAGTAGAATGTTGTTAATTATATCATAAAGATCATTAATGTGAATTGGAATAGAGTAGTTTATCTTGACAAGTTGTGTTGTTATGCAGGTATTGACAAGGACTACAAAAGTTGTTTGGTCTGGAGAATGCAAATGTGACGAGCAATGAGACAATTCTTCTTCTCTCTGAAACTGATTTGTTACTGGCCTTCCTTTTGTCTACCCTCTAGAATATCTAATTCATTTGGAATAAAAAAGGTTTCAGTAAATCTTAATATGTGCTTCACCTTTTCTTGTAGTAAAAAAAAAAATTAGTATAAATGTTATGGGCCACCTCGCATATAGTTTTGATTTTCTGTGGAAGGCTTGCAACTTTTTTCAAAGGGCTTTTTGTATGCAAGCTTCAAAAACTTTCTAAAATTTGTTAAAATAAGAGTTAGTTTGAAATAAATTTTATAAAAAGTGAAAATTAATTAGTCAATTAAAAGTAGTTCTCAAAATTTTCAAACTCACTTTTATCATCCTTTTATATACAACATTATTAATTAATGTGTAATCTTGTAGTACAACATCTCTAAGAAAGTAAGCAAAATAGTTGTTATATTAATTTGATAGGTTGGATCATTCTTGATGGGATGGTGGGGTGTGGTCTTCAAAGGAGACATTTCAGACATTTTTACATATATATATTATAACCTTAAGTTGGCACTGTATGTTGGGTTTTTTGTACTCCTAAACTTTCATGGTCATCATAACTGGACTTTCTAGACAACTTTTTATTCCTTTAAACGTCGAACTGTGAGTCTATGAAGTCCATTTTTCCCCTTTAGTCTAGTTTAACACTTGAGATTTGTTGGAACTTTTCTAGTTTAAGTACACTTGTAGGATTGCTTGTTCTGCTGAACTTTCTTGGCATGTTTGAAGTCATAAGTCGTGTTTTGAGCATTTATGAAATTAGTGTTGTTCTATTGAGAAATATCTGATTGTTGAACCTCAACCCTTGTGTATTTGAAGTTAGTGGGGGACTGGGAAGAATGGTTTGTTTTTGAAGTGTTTCTGATGTTAAAACAGGTCATTGAAATTTTAGAAAAGTCCTAGTCCATTTGAACTGATAACGAAGATGATGCTGCAACTCTGTCCTCGAGCTTGGTGTAATCCTGCGAGGGAAGAGCGACTTCTTCGAAAACTTGCTCCAAAGTCTGCTGCGATTTACAGGTTGTTATAAGGTAATTCATCACATATTGAGCAATTGGATGAATATATATATAGTATTTGTGTTCCTGATAAGTTTGAGTTGTTATGTTCTTGAGTTTAGCTTTAATTTTATATTTCATAGGCATCCAATATATATAATTGTTGCTCCATTATTTGTGTATGCAATTTGAACTTCTGTTTTATTCTCAGTTCGTTGAACGTGTTCATTGAGTGAAATAAACTTGTTTTGCTTGTGCATGTAATTAACATTTGATAGAACTTCAACATTAATGTTTAACCCCAACCCTTGTGTATTTGAAGTCAGTGGGTGGTTGGGAAGAATGGTTTGTTTTTGAAGTGTTTCTGATGTTAAAACAGGTCATTGAAATTTTGGAAAAGTCCTAGTAGCGTTGTTATGCTGCCGAAATTTCGGAGTGAACAACGTATCTTAAGTTACGCCCAAGTTAGGTTCACTCCAAGAATTTAGGGTCGTTACACTTTGCATGCTTCTTAGGATTAGCGTGAGGGTTACTTTCCTTCACTATTCAGGATGTAAGAGAGTTAGTGGAGTAGGAAGATGGGTAGTCAGTATTCGAGATCGTTGTGTTTTAAGAGGGGTTGGCATGATTGAGTAAATTCACCTGTTGCATGTTTTAGAGTTCTGAATTATTAGAGGTAGGTTGCTTACTTAGTATGTTTATGCTCACCCTTGTTGCTTAATGTTGTGTTTTGTAGGTAATACTCAACTACTTGGCGGGTGACAAAGCTGGTGTTGCAGAATTATGGTGACATTTTCAAAGTTTTGGTCATAATGTTGCCAATAAGTTTCATGTTTAAACCATTTACAGTGTGTTAGGTTAATGAATGTAATGTTCTCTTGTATTGTAAACTTGCTTGAAGTGTTAGTTGAGTTTATGGCTTAGGATCGTTACAATAGTTCTTATAATTTTTGAATTGTTGACATGAGGTTTGATAAGTTCTTGTAATTTTACAATTGTTCATGAGCTTACGCTCAATATAATTTATTGGAATGCAATGCGAAAAAATTCCAGTTTTAGGGAATAATTGATTGAAAAATAAAATCACTAACCAACAAGACATGTATAATGTGTCAAGATTTCATTCAAATTGACAATTTTCAAATGTCAAAAAAGAACATTACATCTGACACTTTACAATTGTCAAGGTTTTTCTTTTATTTGACGTTTTAGGACTGTCAAGATAAACTTATATTTGACACATTTTAAGCGTCAAGTAACTTTTATTTGACATTTTTGCAATGTCAAGATAAATCTATTTTTGACACAGCGAAAATGTCAAGTATTAACATAAACTTGACACTTTTTGAAAGTCAAGATAACACTACATTTGACGAATAAAAAGTGTCAAGATTGTAGGTTCAACATGACACGTTATAAGCGTCAAAAAAGACTATACATAACACTTTATAAGTGTCAAGTATTCTGTATTATTCTTGACAGTGGATTCCTTGACGCTTTGAAAAACGTCAAGTAAAGCAATATTCGACATTTTATAAGCGTCAAGAAAACTAGTTTTTGTAGTAGTGTCTGGACATGGAAGAGGATGCTAAGATTCCCATCATTCTGGGAAAACCTTTCCTGGCCACCAGCAGAGCAGATATAAGCATGCATAAGGGGGCACTGACTCTACATGTGGGACAAGAGGAGGTTAAATTTCAAATCTTTACTCTTGAAAAAGATGACCCTGAGATAAGTACATGTTTGAAAATCGAATTAGTTAACTCTCTGCCTATTGACTATGGAAATAATACTTACTTAAGTGAATCTTTAGACCAGGTAGCAGGAGTAAAAACAAAGAGACTGCAAGCACTGGACGTAAAGATGAGACCACCTTAAGCGTAGAATGAAGAGTCAATCTAGCTAAAAACGTTAAAGAAAGTGTTTCTTGGGAGGCAACGTGTTTCTTGGGAGGCAACCCAAACTTTTCCTTTATTTTTGTTTTGTTTTAGTCAGTGGTGTTGGTGCCTTTCTTGTGATCTTTACTTTTGTTGTGTAGGAGTCTGCCTCTCGTGACTTGGCCAAAAAGGAACTTGAAAAACGAGATCTCCATTACTCAAGATAGTAATGTTCACTCTCTTACCTTTCTCTCTTTACTTGAGTTTACTTTGCAAACATTGAGGATAATGCTTAGTTTAAGTTTGGGGGTGGGAGTGAGCTGATTGAATTGTTTTAAAAGTCCTGAGTATGTATTGATTGTTGATTGATCTTATGCATAAGTATGATTAGGATAGCCTGGGATGAGTTTTAATTGAAATTTTTTTGATCCTGTTGAAACTTCAAAACATGATATGAATTTTTTAAAATTTTCTTGAGTTTTCCTGCAATGATTATGCACTTAGCCTTTGTTCCTATAGTTTTGAATGCTTAGAACAGAGTTATTAGGTTTATAAGTTTGATGTCACCTCGATAGGTGTAAGAACTGATTTGAGAGTTAAACTGCATGATAGGATGAATGACAATATGAAGTGCATGGTCTATAATGTTTGTGCGTATTGAAAAAAATTTATATATGTTATCTGTTGCTTCTAAATTGTGCTTAAAAGAATCAAGGACAAAAGAGCTACATTCACTGTGATCAGTTAGACCACTCATTGAGAAAGTGCTCTGGGTAAGGGTCCCGCAGTGGATATGTGAAAGCTAGTGTCTTTGCTATAAAAAAATCAATGTTTGAAAAAAAAAAAGTACTGAATAGAGTTGTTTGTGTCTTGACTGTAGGGAGACTTAAGGATTAGGACTTATGGTCAGTGTAGAGGGAAGTTGAATGGAGAACCTTATAAAGATGTTCCAGGGCTAGTAAAGATGAAGGGAAAGAAGGCTAATCACACACACACGCAGGGATACTTAGGAAAAGTTTTAAATTGCTTTTTGAAGTCATATTTAATTGTTAAACTGTGATTGCCGAAATTTTCTTTTTAATCTTTGAGGCTTGAATCTGATGTATGCATAAGAGAGATCATCTTTTATTGTGTTTTGTTTTTGCTCGGGACTAGCAAAAGTTTAAGTTTGGGTGTGTTTGATAGCACACAAAATGTGTTATTCTTGGGCTTAGATTTTACTAGTTTTTGTATTGATTTTAGGGCTTTCACGAGATTATTGTATTGGATTTCAGGATACGAGCAAGAACGAAGCAAATGGAGAGCTCTTGAAGAATTAGGGCCCAAATGGGAAATATTTGAGCATAAAAGATGAAGCAATTGGAAGAAGAAAAGCAAAATAAGCCATTGGACCCGAGGCCATGGCATTGAGACGCCATGTTGTGAAGGAAATCGAATTTTTCTGAGCAGCGGAAACATGGTTTAAATCGTAATTTGCTTGTTTTGTTTTTAGTTTACTCCAAAAACCAATATATTGGCAAAACAACAGAGATAAGAAATTAGGCATGGATTAAAGCAAGTAAAACATGTTGTGTAAGAGACTAAACTAAAAGGAAAAGAACCTCACCTTTGTAGTTTCAACAATTGACAACAACAACTCTTTGCTCGTTCAACAAATGCACAACACAACACATTAACTTCTCTTCCTCTGTAAAATAGGACACCACCACTATAGAAAACCTTCTATCCTCTGAGACTTAGACCAAGGTTTGATGGGAAACCACCAACAAATTGGTAGAACATGGAATTTTGTGAAAGAGGGAGAGTTGAGAGAAACCAATTTTGCAATTCACAAAATCAATGATCGATAAAAAAAAATCATTCAAAACAACTTACCCCTCTCCATGTTTATCTATCGATATGGAGAAGGATAGGGAAGTGGTGGGGAACGTTTCATTGACACGTTCCCCTCTCTTTTTTATTTTTATTTATTTAATTAATTTAAAATCAATTAATCAAAATCAATTAATTAATTAAATTAATTAAATCAATTAATATAATTAAACTAATTTAATTATATTAATATATATATATATATATATATATATATAATCTTAATTTAATTAAATTACATTTAATTAAATCAAATATCTCATATTTGAATTATATACAAATGAGTAAATCATATTTTATCAACTTCCCTTTTAATCTATAGTTTTAATGCACACCTCATGTACATTAAATTTTAACCTATAGTTTTAAATATGAATCTCATTCACATTTAAATAATATTTGAACTCTTTCAAATATTTAATTCTCTCAATTAATTTAACAAGAATCATATTCAAATTAAATTTATAATATAAAACTTTAATGCACATAAAAACTTTATATTATAATGTATCTATATATATCATGCTTATTCCCTAATTGAACTTGAACATTTCAAATTCAAATGACCTAAGAACCCTTTACCAGCTAAAAGGTGGACCTAATGGACCTACATATCAGAAGCTCCAACGATACAAGATTATTCAATTAATCTCATTAACCTCCTAATCAACATTCTTTAACTGCGAGAACACTCCACTAAAGTCCCACAGTTGCACTATTCTCACTGCATATATATTTCTATGTCTACAGATATCGACAAATAACAACAAGTCAATCCTTCACGAATGTTCATAACACCGCTGGGTCAAATTACCGTTTTACCCCTAGATTACATCTTTTACCTTAAGTCCCAGTGTTCCTCTAATGAACAACCTGTATGTGATCCTACCAACAAACAGAAGTCCCTCTCAGGCCAATGAGAGGGTTAGGCTCTTTGTTCATGTCCCGGAGACACCACTTAAGGGTGCATTCATCTACTTACCCTAATAGGCGAGAAGGAGTAAATTTCTTCTTGCTAGGTTAAGTCCCCAGTTGTCGGCTCGGTCTTGTTCCCAAGAAGGTAGGCTTATTGAGCCGGCGAATTTGGCCACTATCATCCATACTAGTCAAAGGACAATCCCTCGAAAACAGGAGTTCGTAACCTGCTCAGAATTGAGATTAAGTTGCCTAGGTCATCCTATTGAAATAGAAACCTAACTAGTCAATGGAGTTACATCTAGTGGTTACTATTTCTTGGTCCGGTCTTATGCAATCTCATTATATAGGATATTCTCACTCACATGTCGGCTACACAAACACGTTAGGATCGATGTGTTTGTATCAAATACAAAGTGGGTCATATCCATAGTATTACCACATTAAGGTACTCAAGTCCTATTCTCTTTCTATAGACCCTTTAGGTTGTATCTCGAACTGAGATCCTTATATGTCCACTACATTCAGTTCAAGAGACATATAACAGCCTTGTATGTTAGTTTATTGGATTTAGGGAAATTTAAGGCAATACAAATAATGATAAATAATAACTCTTTATTGTAAAACAATAACTCTTTATTGATTTAATTAGAACATTATTTACAAACTACGAGTTTTAGGGCATAAATCCCAACATGTTGGGCGTTGCAACGCCATACTCATAGCTATCTCACATTGAAGAACCGAGCAGGTGGCGTTGTGATGTTGCACGCTGCCTTGCAGCGTCACAACGCTGAATCGCATGTGTTTTCCTTATTTAATCGTGTGTTAGGGCACGACGTTGCAACATTGCAACGTTGTGCCTAGTATTGCAACGTTGTATCGATAGTGGTATAAATATGTATTTTTTATGTCATTTGAGGAGGAGACGAATTTGAGAGACTTTTACCCCTATTTTCGAATATACACTCTTGAGGGAGTTGGAGAGGATTCTTTGAGGCCAAGCACGAGATTGGAGGCTCGAGATTGTGACGGGAGCTCGGAGACGAGGACTGACATCGACACCGAAGCGTTTTCTTTCTCTTCCCTTTAGTTTGTAGTTTTGTTTATGGATTCTATTATGGATTTAGCATGGTTTGTCGTGATTATGAGTAGCTAATTCCTTAGTTAGGGGATTGATGTAGCTTGTTAAGGATTTAATTTAGCAATTGATTTGAACAATGGTTGTGTTGCATTATTTTTAGTAATTTATTCTTAATGTTTGTTTTTCTCTAGCCAAGAATTGCATGTCTTATTGATTTAAGTTTAATTTGAGAGAATAGACTTTAGATTAGATTAAAATTGTCAAACCTCTTAGTAAATCCTTACACGAGAGTGAAGGGTTCTTTGGGAAACGTTTTAAACAAGTTGCTTAATGTCTTGCATGTTCTTAAAATCTAAATGGAGATTTTAGGTTTATTGTTATGCATGAGATCACTAGAGCTCGAGAGAGTCTTTTATTACCTACTTCTTATTTATAATCTCACAAACAAAGTCAATATCATGCGCTAAAATAATGAAGTAACAAGTGAAATCAATTCTCTAACGTTTCTCTCATTTTTGTGTCTCTACTTTTGTACTTAGTTGCTATTTTTCATTCCACTTTTGACAAGTTTCGATTTCTTTAGATAAAATTGAGAATTAATATCTTGGTAGTTAATCAATCTAGAAAACCATTCCTGAGGACGATACTCGAAATCTTAAATCACTATATTAAAACTTGACACTGTACACTTGCAGTTTTGCATGGTTACATTTATGTGCAACAACACCGGATGAAGGAACACATCCAACATTGCATGCTCGTCGGGAATCACCTCCTGAGCCAACAAATCGGATGAAGGAATGCATCCAACATCGTGCGTTCGTCGGGAATCACTCCCTGAGCCAGCATACCAAATGAAGGAACACATCCAACTTCCCACGCTCGTCGGGAGTCACTCCCTGAGCCAATACGCCGAATGAAGGAACGCATCCAACATCTCACGCTCGTCGGGAATCACTCCCTGAGCCAATACACCAAATGAAGGAACACATTCAATATTTTACGCTTTCCGAGAATCACTCCCTGAGCCAATACACCGAACGAAAGAACGCATCCAACATCCCACGCTCATCAAGAATCACTCCCTGAGCCAACACACCAAATGAAGAAACGCATCCAACATCCCACGCTCATCGAGAATCCCTCCTTAGCAAATGCACCGAATAAAGGAACGCATCCAACATCTCGTTCTTGTTTCGCCAACCTAGAAGTTTGGACCCGCCAAGGGTAACACGGGGATCGATGATGGTAGTTCAATAGGATAGATTCCACAACCAAGTAAAGTTTCTCTAGGATGGCCTGTTCAACTCTTGTGCCCAACCTAATAGAGTCTTAACTACGACCAGATCGCCAGTCTAGCCATGCACACGATATCCAACAACAATTCGACTTTAAAGCAGGCAAGCACATGCGTCAGATAGTATTTTGAACCCTTTTAAACTTCATGAATTATCATTTAAATTTTTATAAACAAATGGAAGGTAAATTAGTTGATATTCTACTATTTTCTTTTCCCTTCTTTTTTTATGATACCTAATTATAAGAAAAAAGAGTGTAACTTCTGTAAATATATATATATATATATTAAAATTAAAATTAAAATTAAAATTAAAAAATCTCATTTATTTTTTAGTTTAAAGATCTTCATATTGTACGTATTAATTAATGTGAGTATGTGGAGAGTTTTTAAATTTAATTAGTATTCTTTTAATAAAAAAAGTTAGGATATATTATCTTTATTATTGTTATGTACTTTTTTTTTAGTTTTGTTATGTAACTTCTTCAATGTTCGTGTTTTTTTTTTAACCATTATAGGTAAAAATGTTTTTAATATATGTATTCTTTTTAAGATAATTAATGTTCATGTTAATGTGGGTGTGAGTATGTGAGTTTTTAAAAAAAAAAAAAAAATATTTATATAAATTAATAAGTTTATTTATTGAATAGATGAGTAAGAGAGAAAATGTCAAGAGTTAAACTCGAAGAGTGGAATTCATGATAATGTAGATGTATGAGTGTATGATTTTTTTTAATTTATATATATGAAGTTTATTTATTGAATAGATGGGTGGGAGAGAGAATGTCAAAGTTTGGAGAGTAAATAAAATAAATATAATTAAATGATATAATTAGAATTATAAAATTAACATTTAGACAAAATAGTAATAAAAAAATAAATAGTAACAAAAAAACTTGTAAATAATGTCTAAATTAAAAAGTCTATAATAAAAAATGAATAAAAATATTTTATAATTTTAATTTTGTCTACCTATATTTTTGTGAACAAAATCTCCAACATTTAACTAACTCTCTGTAGAAAATCATTATTTCTCTTTCTTATGTTTTTCCTATTTTTAGGGTTTGAAGACATTCATCCCTACCGTTGTCATACTATCCAAGATAATTTGCAAGGAAGAGTTCGTACCACAGACTTTGCAATCATTAACATATTCGTGATCTATGCTCTCTTTGACTTACATTCCAATCTTTTAAATTCTATATACTTATTATTCATAATTAACTTACTATTTATAATTATCAATAATGCCATAATTTATAAATTAGTAAATTAAAGACGGGATAAAAGTGTCCAAAAAAAAAAAATCAGGCTAACATCATCGAATTTTAATATATTATAGATATAAATTATCGATTAATTAAGATTAGTTTTATATGTTCTTGATAATAGTTTTTAAAATCAATTTAAAATTATTTATTAGTTGTATATTTATTAGCGGTGGAATATTATCATTTATATTTTTGTTATCATTCATTTATAAATAATTAGCTTCAAGAATTGATCCACCATTATAGATAAAGGAAATTTACACTCAAATTCTAATTTGATTTGATCGGAATAAAATCACTTATTAAATTAAAAGTTTTGGTTCAAATTAATTTTAAATCAAATTATCTCATTATTGTTTGAATTTGAAATTAGATCATATATTTATTTTGAGTCAAATTATCAGATTATGATGATCTTAATTAACATTTAAGGGGTATTTTGGTCTAAAATTATTTTTTAATATAATATAGATATAGATTATAAATTATATTATAGATATATTTTTTAAAACTTTAAACTGAAATAATAAGATACACAAAACTGTAATTAATTGGGGTACCTGTTTTTTTAAAAAACAAAAAACTTAATTGAGAAAAGAGATAGGATTCTGAAGAAAAAATAAAGAAAAAATGTTGGAAAAAGTAAAATCTTAAAAAGAGAGTTCTGGAAAAAAAAAGTTTAAAAAAGGTAAAAAAAAAGATAGAAACTTGATGAAAAAATGAGGATAGATCTGATTAAAAATTAGAGAGGATATTGCAACAAAAAAATAAAAATAAAAAACATAACATCAATCCAACCAGTTTAAATTTGGGTTATTACAATTTAATAATATAGGAACAATCATTATACGTATATAAGAACTAAATGTATTCGAAGAAGAACTCTAATTAAAAATAAAAAAATTTAAAAAAAACATTAACAACGAAATGAGAAAATGTAAGTGTTTTGTTACCCTATGAGAATGAGAGCACAAATGAAAGAGAGAAAGAAAGTGATGAGAGAATTGATGGAATTATGATGAAATAACATAGAAAACAAAGTCTTATATAGGCTTTATTACAACCAAAAATAGGCTTCCATAAAATTTGGAAAAGCCTTAGGAATAGGGAACTAACCTAAAAATTTGGTAATTTAACTTGACCTTGTTAGAAATTCTAATACCCTCCCTTAAACTAAAAACTATGTTATTAGTATTTAGTTTAAACTAGACAAAGAGATAACACCAAGCAAATTCCAAAACTTCATAAATGTTGCTAATTTGAGAGGCTTGGTCATAATATCAACAACTTGATCTTCACTCCTGCAGTAGCTTAGTTTAATGATTCCGTCATTTGTAAGATCCCTAAGTAATGATATCTTACATCAATGTGTTTGGTTCGTCCATACAAGATAGGATTCTTTGAAAGTTTAATTGTTGATGTGTTATCACAATAAATGATAAATGCTTCTTCTTGTTTATAATGCAACTTCTGAAGAATATTCTGCAACCAGATGGTTTGACATGCACATGATGTTGCTGCCACAAATTCAGCTTCAGTGGTAGATAAAGTGACGATTCACTATTTTTTTGAAGACCATGAGATAGCTCTTGAACCAAACATGAAAACATATCCTGAAATACTCTTTCTGTCATTTAAATCTCCTGCATAATCACTATCACTGAACCCAATGAGGTTTAATTCTTCTCTTTTTTTATAAAGAATGCCAAGATCAGTAGTCCCTTTTAAGTAACGCAAGATTCTTTTGGCAGCAAGAAGATGAAGCTCGTGGAGATTCCAGAAACCTGCTAATTACAACATATATAATATCTGGCCTTGTAGCTGACAAGTACATCAAGCTTCCAACCATTTGCTTATAAAGAGTATTGTTGATCTTCTTTCCTTCATGGTCCATTGTGAGCTTCAAGTTGGATTCAACTGGAGTTGAAATTGAGTTGCAATTCTTTATTTGAAACCTATCCAAGTTCTCTAGTGCATAGTTCTTCTGATTAAGGAAAATTCCAGTTGTTGATTGCATTACCTCAATGCCGAGAAAATAATGCATCATCCCCTAGATCTGTCATTTCAAACTATGTCATCATGGATTGTTTGAATTCTTCAAACATAATTGAATCATTGCCTGTATAAATCAAATCATCTACATACAAACATACTATCAAAATCTTGTTTGCAAGTTGAAATTTAATAAAGAAAGTATGTTCATATGGACATTTTAGAAATCCAACTTTAATAAAGTAGGCTTCAATTTGACTATACCAAGCCCTAGGAGCTTGCTTCAAGCCATATAAACCTTTTTTCA
Source organism: Trichosanthes cucumerina (assembly GCA_036507285.1). NCBI lineage: Eukaryota > Viridiplantae > Streptophyta > Magnoliopsida > Cucurbitales > Cucurbitaceae > Trichosanthes > Trichosanthes cucumerina. Next base: position 70,428,854 of record CM071840.1, on the reverse strand, counting down.
ATCGATATACCTTTCCTTTGTTGCTCTGTTGAACATAACCAGGAGGTTGATCTATGAAAATCTCTCCATTCAAGTTTCCATGCAGAAAGGCTGATTTTACATCCATTTGAAGAATTTTCCAATTGTTTTGTGCTGCCAAAGCTACCACCATTCTAATGGTATCGTGTCTTGCAACTGGAGCAAAAACTTCATTGTAATCAATGCCAATTTGTTGTTTGTACCCATTTGCAACAAGACGAGCCTTATACTTGTCTACTTGGCCATCTTTATTCAACTTTGCTTTGTAAACCCATTTAACACCCATGGATTTTTGCCCTTCAAGAAGCTCTGATAACTCTCAAGTATTGTTTTTTCTATGGACTTAATCTCTTCATCCATGTCCTGCTTCCATTTTACATCTTTGACAACTTCTTCAAAAGTTAATGAATCACATTCTGATAATAAAGCATAATGGGCAAGTGTTTCATCAGAAAGATCACCACTAACCTCATAATCTTCCATCCAAGTTGGTCTTCTTCTAAATCGTTGTGATCTTGAGCTTGTTCCTTCTGTTTCAACCTCAATAGTCTCAATTGATTGTTGCATTGGATTTTCAGGTTGTGGTGACAAAGATGCATCACTATCTTAAAAAGTCACAGGCATTGATTGTTGCTCTAGAGACCCTTCTGTCCAATTCCAAGTATTTAGTTCATCAAATATAACATCTCGACTAATTACAATTTTACCTGTGAATGGATTGAACAATTTGTAAGCCTTTGATTTCTCACTAATGCCAAGGAAGATGCATTTTTGGCCTTTATCATCTAGTTTCTTCCTCTTCTCGTCAGGAATTTATGCATATGCAATGCACCCGAACACTTTAAAGTGATCAACTGATGGTTTACACCCATCCCAAGCTTCTTGAGGAGTCATATTTTTAACCGAAAAAATAGGACTTCGATTCAAAACATGAACACCCCAATTTACTGTTTCTGGCCAAAATTATTTTGGAACTCTTCCATTTGCAACCGTACTTCGAACCATGTTGAGGATAGTACGATTCTTTCTTTGAGAAACATCATTTTGTTGAGGTGTATAGGTTGTTGTCAACTGGCGTCGAATTCCATGCTCAGAACAGAAATTTACAAATTCCTGTGACATGTATTCTCCTCCACGATCCGTTCGAAGGGTTTTGATTTTCCTCCCAATTTCATTTTCAACTATCACTTTAAAGCTCTTGAAAATTGAAAATGCTTCTGACTTTTCCTGCAAGAAATAAATCCAAGATTTTCTGCAAAAATCATCAATGAAAGAAATAAAATATTTCTTGTTTCTATTTGATACTGAGTTTATTGGGCCACATATGTCAAAATGAATCAACTCCAAAGGTTTACGTGCTCCCCATGCTTTGCCTTTTGGAAAATTCTCACAATGTTGTTTGCCAACAACACAATCTTCACATATTTTTGTTGGGGAAGACCAACCACCATCTGCTTCTGAGAAAAGACCTGCAAACCTTTGAAATTCAAGTGGGCATATCGCAAATTCCAAAGCCACGTTGGGTCTTGATCTACATTATTCTTAAAACATAATCCCAAACCTTCTAGTTTGAGTGGAAATGGCCTATTCGAGGCCATTTCAACACGGGCTATCAATCCTCTTCTTGGATCATATATCTCACAAGCGCCTTCTTTGATGGTTGTGACATAGCCCTTCTCTTGTAGTTGTCCAACACTCAATAAATTGCTTCTCAAATCAGAAATATAAAACACATTTGATATTGTTTCAACATTGCCCTTTTTAGTCCTGATTTCAATATTTCCTTTACCCACTACATTTACTTTAGAATTATCACCAAATGACACAGTAGAATGATAATTTTCATCCAAATGAGAAAAGAGAGATTTGTTACCACACATGTGATTGTTGCAACCAGTGTCTATATATCATATGTTTGGTCCAAGCTCATCATTGTGGTGACATGTCATCAATAGTGTTCTTGCTCATTTCTCAATGAAATTGGACTGTTCTCCTTTTTCACGATTAAGGTTGGTCCTGCATTCACACTTGTAATGACCAAACCTATTGCAACGATAACATTGGATGTTGGACTTATCAAATCTCGAGTGGTTGTTGGGTGATTGCTTGTGTTAATCATGACCACCACCTCTTCCTCTTCCTTGTCATTTTCCACGACCTCGCCCACGACTTCTTCTTGTTGAGTTTTCACCATAAGTTGAAGACTTCAAGGCTTGTTCTTCAGTTGGACTTGTATTTGACGTCATTCTTTGTTCATGCACAAGTAAAGAACTTTGTAATTCATCAATTGATAAGTTATCGATATCTTTTGATTCCTCAATTGAACAAACCACATATGCAAATTTAGGATCCATTGACCGAAGAATCTTCTCAACCACAACTACATCTTCAACTTTCTCTCCATGGATTCGCATCTTGTTTACTATAGCCAAAGTCCGTGAGAAATACACATCCACAGACTCACCTTGCTTCATTTGAAAAATCTCGAACTCTTTGCGAAGAGCTTGAAGTTGTTGTCTTTTCACCCTCGTCGACCTTGATATTTTTTCTTCATGGAGTCCCAAATTAGCTTGCACGTGTCTTTTTGCAAAATAGTCTCCAAGATGGCACGATCAATAGCTTGGAATAAATAATTCTTTTCCATGAGATCCTTCAATTTCCGTTCTTCTATCTTCTTTTGTTCAACTTCTGACAGGACAACTCCAACAGCTGGTTCATTTACTCATTCTTTGACAATGGTCCAATACTCTTTGGACTGCAGAAAATTCTCCATGAACATGCTCCAATGATCATAATGACCATCAAAGCGAGGAATTGTTGGTTGCACATAGTTGTCTGAGGTGAGTGCTTTTGTTTGTTGGCTTTGTGGAAGATAAAAGACTGAAGGTTGGTTTAATGGCTAAAAAAAAAAGATGCCACCACTTAACTCTTATACCACTTGTTACTCTATGAGAATGAGAGCACAAATGAAAAAGAGAAAGAAAGTGATGAGAGAATTGATGGAATTGATGATGAAATAACATAGAAAACAAAGTCTTATATAGGCTTTATTACAACCAAAAAAAAAAGGCTTCCATAAAATTTGGAAAAACCTTAGGAATAGGGAACTAACCTACAAACTTGGTAATTTAACTTGACCTTGTTAGAAATTCTAATATGTTTATGATAATTAAATACAATTTGTAGAAGCATATTTGATTTTTTGAATCAAATTTCTTATCCAATTAAGATTATTAATTCAAATTCATCAATTTGAAATTCAATAAGATATTCATTTTGATTTCGATTATCCAATCAAATTAGAATAATTTGATTAATATAATTAACTAAAATTTAAAATAGTATTTTAGCTTAGAAATATTTTTCAGAAACTCTAGCGTTTTAATATATTATAGATATAAATGAAGATTATAGATATATAGATTTAATAGATTCTCGAAAATACATATATTAAAAAATATTTGTTCTTAAATTTTAAATATGTATTAAAAAGTTGTAAATATTAGTTTATTTTAAGAAAAAATTTCATAATAATTTTATAGATTCTCGAGGATACGTATATTAAAGAATATTGTTTTTTAATTGTGTTTTTAATTTTTTAAATTATCATTAAAAATGCTAGTAAAGATTGTCCAAATTAAAAATTATAGAGATTTTAAAACTTTTATTCAAATTGAGGGAGAAAGAAAAAATTTTCAATTAGGAAGGTGATAATGGAAAGTATTCAAATTAAGAACGAAAAAAAAAAAAAGAAATCAAAAGTTTCTTCCCGATATAGATAGATTGGCAAACTTTGGGAGATTTATTTGTTTTTTTAGTACAAATGGGGTTCGAGAGATTCGAACGACTGATCTCATGGTCCGACTGATCTCATGGTCGTTAACGCATTCATCATCTGAGCTATGCTCTCTTTAACTATTTGCTTTTTGCTTTTGAACATTGGTTTATTATTTTTCAACATTGGTTTTTTTTATTTTTTTGAAAATTTAGGGCATGTTTGGTAAACAATCTGAAAACATAAATTTGAAAACAAGAGATTCAATGAAAACATAGTTGTATTTCATGTTTTCAGATATGTGTTTGGTAGCAGATTTAGAAATTTGATTTCATTCTAAACAATTGTTTAAAGTGTGTCCTATAACATACTTATAGATCATGAAATTAATGGTAGTTACAAAACTAATTATTAGACTGAATATAAGTCATTATTAATTAATTTATGAATATGATTTTATAAATTTTATAGAATTATCATTATATAATATAATATTATATAATTTATAATACATCATATTATACATATTTTAATTTAACAAAAATAAATTAAGTTTATAACATGAAATATTATATTTATTAAGCATTTTATCTTTGTTTAATATAATTCTACATTTTAAAATTTTAAATTCAGAATCTAGATACAATGAAAACATAAAAATGTTGTTTTCAGAATTTCTACTCTTTTGGATCTCAGAATCCGAAAACAGTTTTCGAAAACATATATGTCAAACACATATTCACTGAATTCAGTGAATCCGAAAGGATAAAATAGAATTCGAATTGCATACCAAACATACCCTTAAATTTCGTAATATTTGTACATTACGTTATTCGGGATCCTATTAAAAGGAAAAAGAAAATGCACCACTTATCTAAGGTTTATATATATATATTCTCCCAATTAAGAGAAAAATTACTTAAGAAGTGAAATTTTTTAAAATAATAAATAAAAGCAAAAAGATAACGAAATGGGCATGTATAATTTTGGGAGAATATACTTTATTTTATATATCAGGTTAGTATCATACTTATAATTATCTTGATGTTGTATATTCATAGCTCTATTATTTATAGATGATAAATTTGCCTCTCGTGTATGGTAATTTAATGCATAGCTTTTCTTTGAAGGGATAATTGATCAAATAATATATTTATAAAAAAAAGGTCAATCATATAATATATACTTTAAAAAGAAGAAGATCAACTAAATAAGCATTTAAAAATATTGATCCCTGTGTGAAGGGCATGAGAAATAAATTCAATTCTTATTAATCACTAAAATATTTGAAAAATAAAAGAAAAAGTTTGTTGAACTTTAATGAAATTAATGACAATAAGTAAAACATATTCTTTAATCCAAATACTATGAAGTAAATAGAATATCTACAAGTTTATAGAGTATAAACACACGAAAGAAAGAAATATAAAATTTATAATATGATTTAAAACCTTTCTAATATATTATCTTACTTTTTTCAATCAGTAATGATTTAATAAGTAATTTATTTATCTTATTTATCACATCAAACATACGTTTGATTAAAGGTTCGAGTCTTCGACTTTCATTTTATTCTTCAACTAAAAAACATAAATAAGCGATCTTTTTTCTCATTAAGTTAATACTACCCGAATAATATAAGCTGGTTTTTCTTGTCAACCACGTTACATATTGTTAATACGTCATGAAAAACCAATTTGTATCGCATAGGCAATGACTTCCAATCTACTCTACTTTCTTTTACTATCAAATATCTCATAAAAATGTTAATTCGAGCATAGTTAATTGTTTAAAAATGAATAACCTCATAACTATAGTGAGCAAAGCAATATCCATAATTTATTAAGTTCATCTGACCTCTTTTAAATATTGTATGCTCAAATCTATCCTGCATGATTGAATTGTAATACTAAAAAAAAATATCAAAATAAAAATGTTATGTATGAAATATTTAGATTTGTAGTTACCAAAATTCAAACAAGAAAATTCACCTAGCATCCATGTGATGATGGTGAATTTGTAGTTTGGGAGAAGAGACCTATAAGACAAGTGAAACTTGGATACTGATGTGGTACTTATCACACAAATTTTGATACTTAAGTTAACTATGAAGTTTTTAGAGAGTATAGCAATAGTAGAAAATAAGTGAACTTATTTCTCTCCTCATGAGAAGAGGAGCTTAAATATTCCTCTCTAGAATTTTTGGAGGATTCTTCGTAGGAATAGGACGAAAAAGGACTAAATCGAGCTAGATGAAGGTGGCTCGAGCCAAGAGGAGAGAGACAAGACCCAAAAGATGTCTTGGGTTGACTACAGGAATAACCATTTTTTAGTTTTCGCTTTTAAAATAGTCACACACTTTTAACTTTTTAAAAATGGCCAACTTATTTTCGAAAATTTAAAATAAAAATTAATAAAAGAAAAAAGTAAAATAAAATGTAAAATAAATCACATCAAATATATAATCTAAACAAACAGATATCATGGAATTTTAAAATAAGATTTCAAAATAAAAATCGAAATAATTTAAATAAAAGAAATCACATCATACTAATTTAAACCAAATAAATACACATGAATTAAAAATTAATTTTCTAACAAAATTTAACGAAGAGAGAGAAAATAATCAACCAGTAGTTGAACATGCATATTATCTGTTTGCCCCGTAAAAGAGTAGAAACAGTTAAAAAAATCTAAAATATTTTTACCTTTTCCCGAAGATTCGAGGCTTTCGTTAGGGTTTCTTCTTTCATTCCTTCCTCTGAGCAGGCGAGGGGTTCGGCGAAATCATTGATCTAAGTTCCTTCTCCCTTCGTTTCTTTGAACAAAAAGGAGCATTCATAAGGATTCTCTCTTTTTTTTAAAGAGTTGAAATCGAGCTCAGGCTACTGCGATAAAGAAGGTAAGGAATACTATTTCATTCTTACTATCGTTAGTAAAATAGTATGCTACATCTAAAAGAAAAGTTCAAAATTGATTGTTTCCAACTATGAATGGTAGGAAAAACGCAGAAACGAAGGAAAAACAGAAAAAGTAGGGCTTTCCCGAGAGATAAAATCACCCGGATTTCAAGGTAACTATACCGATTTGTTTTCATATATAACCCGAGAATCTCAAGATATACAGTGTAACAAAAATTTAAATATTGCGAAATAAGATTCTTTCTTCTATAGTTTAAATTATAAGTTTGATTTATTTATGAAACTGAGACTTCCAAGATCTAAACAAACACGTATGGTTAAAGGCACGAGGTCAAGTAATCGTTTATGTAACTCATGAAAACCAGTTGGAAATAAGAAAAAAGACTTGACCCATAACCGTAAATAGTGAAGAGGTAGTTAAATCTGATCGTTTTCTTTTGCATAATTAACTTATTTTTCTACTTAGTCGTTTGAGTAACACGTGCAATTAAAAGCTAAAACTTGTGAATCATAAACCTTAACTTTTTGATAAATTTTATTGAATGAATACAAAACTTCTAGGAATCCATGAGTTGTCAATCATAAATCCTAAATAACATATACACGAATTACAATGTACTTCTTTAAATTTTAAATGTACACATGTAAATTACAACGTAAATAAACACCTAAACAACTAACTAAGAAAATTACAACGTACTTCTATAACTAAATTAAATAGAAATTACAAAGTAAATAAATTACTAACAAACTCGATACTATAAAAAATAATGTAAGAACAAGTTGAAAAGTAATAGGATAGACTAACACATAAAAATATATAAATACCCTCTATATATTGGATATCAGTTCCAACGTACTGAAGGGAATGAAAATCCCCGCGCAGCGGAAGACGATCGAATCGTCATGGTATCATTATGCTACTCGAATTTTGTCAAAACGATCTAACTATTAGATCTAGGCTAAACATGCTAGAAAGGAAGAAATTTACAGCAAGAAGAACATACTTACTTGTTGTAGACTGGTTCTTCTAAAATCCTTCCTTGATCACTTAACGCTTGTGCTTCCTCGAACTCAACAAAGTCTTCTCTCGAACGAAACCCAAACACAACCACTTGGAGTCTCGGTTGTTCTTCCTTTGGAAAGGAGGAGAGTTGTGGGACTCTTTGCATTTTGGAGAGGGAGGAGAGTTTGAGAGAATAGTTGAGAGAATTCTCTTCTTCTCTTTGATGAAAATCAAAAAAATGAGAGAGTGAACTTATATTCCTTCTTACAAGAAGGGATTATATAGTGGAATAATCATGGAGTTAAAATCTCCACATTATTACCACTTTACCACAACCATAGGTTATGCAAATCTCATTTGCATAACCACATAATATAAGATATCTCATATCTCATATTGCAAATCTCATTTGCAATAATTGTGGATTAATTAAATTGAATCACATTCAATTTAACTTCTATCAATTAATTTCTCCAATTAGCCCTAATTCAACAATTAGTCTAACCTATAGTTTATTATGAATCTCATTCACATTAAACTATATATTATATCATTCATATCTCATATAAATGACATAAATGTCCTTTAAGTGAAATTGAGCACTTCAATTTCATACCAAAACATAAACCCTTCTTTTAACCTAGATTGAGTCGACCGGGGACCTAATGGACCTACAAAGTGATTTGGGGTTCCAATGATCCGAGATTAACTCACAAACTCTTTGGCCCCGCTAATCAACATTCATTAGCTACTGGTAACACTCCACTATAGACCGTGAGCCGCACTCCCGTCGATCACGAGAATATTACGTGTCCACCGATATAATCAATGCCCATGAGTCGACCCTTCACAGTTGTTCGTGAGACACGGTTGGGTCAAATTACCGCTTTACCCTCAGTGTCTACCTCTTGTTCCTTAAGTCCCCACCGCTCCTCTAATGAATGAACAACACATTGTGATGGTCCAACCATACACAATACCCTTCTCGTGCCAATGAGAAGGTGGGCGTCCGTTGTCCAAGCCCCGGAGACGATTTTAGGGAACAACCCTCTAGTTTCCTAAAAGCGGGACGAGTGAATTTCATCTCGCTTAGTTAAGTTCCCACTCCCCTACTTGGTCCTGTCCACGAGAAGATAGGCATATTGGGCGAGTAATCGTGACCACCCTCACCCGTACTAGTCAAAGGACGGACCCCGCAGATGTGAGTCCGTAACACGCTCGTGGATTCGTGTCGAGTCACTAATGGTCATCTCACGGTTATTAGTCCTCACCACAATCGGTGTTACATCGATGAGGTCTAATAATTCACGGTCCGGTCTTGTATAATCTCATTGCACAGATGCCCCCACTCGCATGTCAACTACATGAACGAGTCGATCACCTCGCTTGTATCTAATACAAAGCGGGTTGCATCCACAAGTGTATCCGTGGATTAGGTCTCCAACTCTATCCATATCATCAGAGGCCGTTCGGGTCATTAACTCGAACGTGATCCTCCCTGTGTGTCCACTACACACCGCTCAAATTCTAGTTCTCTCATAAATTCAATGACCCTGGAGCTTAGTTTATTGGAAAAGTTTATAAATATTGCGAGACACAAAGTGATGAAATAAATAACTCTTATTAATTTCAAACAGTATTTACAAACAAGAGATTAAGACAAAAATTCAAACACGTACACAATCACAAGTGTTGAACTAATGCATCCAAAACTAGGACGCGATAGACAATATAACTACATCATAATTATATCAAGAAAAACTAGATAGCTAAAATATAAAATTAATTAAGAATGACAGAAAATAGAAATGTTGTGTATTTGGTAGAGGTAGAAGGGAATGTTTCTAAAAATAAGTATATTGTACTTAAAAATAAATTATTGCACGAGATTGAAAAATATATTGTAGTTCTAAAATGACTATTGAAAATATATTCAATCATTAAACCTAGGATCCAAGTAACAAAAAAGTATAAATAAATGTGATTACAAAAAAAAGAAAATGACTAGAAATCAATCCAATATTGGATTCTTACATGTTCTCTGATTATGTCCACGTTGACCACACCGACCGCATTTCGTAGCAACCCTTTTCTCAAATCGCGATAATATCCTTTTTTTTTCTAGGTCGACCAGTAAGGCGCTTGACATTGGGAGGAAGAATTGGATCATCAACAAAAGTGAATAAAGTTGAGAATTGATCGATATTACCAATCGGACGTATATCTTTGTTATACACATCAATCATGGTTGAAATGCGATAAAACTCATGAGAGTACGAGTGAAAATCAAGATTCCTCCGACATAGAGCTAGACATGCATGCACACAAGGAATTAAATCAAGGTCCCACCGTCTACACGTGCAACTCTTGGTAAGAATATTAACCTCATACTACTTACTGCGGCTATGCACCTCAAACAAGAATTGATTGATGTGATACAGCTGAAACAAATAGAATGAAAACAAAATTACGAACACATATGATATAATAATTATATGGTAAATAATTACAACTAAAAAAAAAGATAGAACACAAACATCCATTGTACGACCATTTTTCATTGCTGACCGAATAACATTCTCTACCCATGGAGAAAATTGAGTCCGTTGAAAATTTGAAAAAGTATGACGTTCATAAAACCACTTTTGAATGCGGCTTCTAATGCCTTCAAGAAGAGGAATAACCTGTAGCTCACACAAATGTTTTAACAATGAATACATACTCTCGGAGATGTTAGTTGTCATCATTGAATATATTCTTCTCGAACAAAATGCTCTTGCCCACCTAGTATACCCAAGTTCTTCCAACTCTGCCTAATTGATGGCACTATATTTTCTAGCTTCCTCATATAATATTCAAAATCAATAACAGTGCATGCTCTTGTACAATTGTGGAAAGCATTGTCAATTGGTCTGGACTTGTGTTTTTTTTAAGATTTCTCAAAATATTAAATGAACATAATCCATGTTATGTAGTATCATAAATTATGCTAATACCTTTCACAATGCTATTATGCTAATCAGAAACAACAACTAAGTCCTTCGGCTCCCCTAAAACAACTTTCAAATTACGAAAAAATTAAGTCCATGATCGATCATTTTCCAAATCTACTATTGCAAACGCCAATGGAATAATTTAAGAATTCCCATCAAGAGTGACAACAGATAATAATGTGCTAAAAAATTTGTTCTTCAAAGAAGCGTCATCAACTGATATAATAGGAAAACAATGTTTCCAATGCATGAATAGAAGTTGATAGACACATAAAGAAATACCTAAACCTACCATTCTCATCAACCTTTTGAGTCGTGTATGTACCTGAAATAAATACAGAGTAAAAATTAGAAACATACATATAAGAAATACATCGTTTGGAAAAATTAAAAATAACCAAATTAATTACACACGCCTGGATTTTTATCAATAAGGGCAGCGAAAAATGCAGGAATAGGCGAGTATGAGGATGCAGGAGAACCATGAATACAATCCAATGCAAGTTCTGACCACTTCATGCCTTACCATAGCTAATGTTCACACCAAGTTTCCTCCTCATATATTTAATAATGTCTCGGGGACGAATATGAAGACCATCATTAACCTCCATAATAGACTTAACACACTGTCCTATGATTAATGATGTGGCTTGACTATGATCATTCTTCACAACATCAATGGAACAATCGTGAAAATTTGCGAACGACCCACAAACTACCATCCCTAAAACGAGAAGACCTTAGGTATCACTTACAACTTCCTTTTTTACAACGAAGAACAAGTGATTTGCCATTTGATTTGACGGTCCTAAATTCAAAACTATTTTTCAATGCAAGGAAGTAAATAGTTTTCTTCAAATCATCTTTACTTTCAAATACAGAATTTTCCTCGAGAGACAAATCAAACGAAAAAGGATCAATGTCAGTAAATTCGATAAAATTAAAATCAACATCCTTCTTGTTGATATGACCCATATTTGTACCTCCACTGTAATTAGATATAATAGTAGTGCAACAATCAAATTCAGGCACTTCTGAATAATCAACAACAACATAGACATTATTAGATACATTATCAGCTATAGTAGAGAGTATCCACATAACATCCCTATAATCAGTAATTCTAATTACACTAGATTTATCATAACAATCTTTGTACAGAGTCAACCAAGTAATAATTTAATTATTCGAAAAGTGCAGTTTGCTACAAATAGAATCGGAAAACTAGGAAAAACTAGAATCCAAAGGAACAAGAACAGACGACACTTTAAAATTGTTGTATCGGTTGGATTCATCCCAAATTCCATCATGCACTACACTTAGAGATAGCGACGACATTGTAACCTATAAAAAAAACTTACAATCCACAAAATCAAAGAAGGGAGAAAAGAAGACAAAATATAAACAAGAGAGAAAAATAAAAAACAAACTGATCGAGATAGGAAGAATCAATTGAGATATGAACTATGGAACTAATCGTCGAGAAAGAAGAGAAAATCAAGATGGTGATCGAAAACCAACTAATGAAGAAATCGAAAATGCAGAAATCAAACAAAAAAAAAGGGAAGAACATCAAAATCGATAAAGATCATGTTATGAACATAATCGAGAAAATAGGATAGAAAGGTAATCGAAAAAATAGGAAAGAAAGATTCAAACAATAGAACCAGAATCAAATCTTAATGATTTAAAAAAAAAAATTAAAAATAACTGCAATATAGATTTTTTAAAAAGATATTAGATACCCTTTAAAAAAAAGGAGAGAGAACCATAATATTTAAAAACAAAAAAAAATTGAAAGGGAAAATCAAACGTGGACACTGGAACATGTGCATATCACGTTTTGGCCAAAATTAAAACCCCACAAAATATGGCTATTTTTAAGAATTATAAAATATTTTTTGCTATTCCTAACATTTTCCCAAGATGTCTTTGTAGTGGGGTCGGCTTCGGCCTATGGTGAGGCCAATGAGGTAATTGGGCTTCGACCCAAGTCAGCTCGTCATTCTTTTCTCGTGTTGACCCAATTTAGGCTTGGTTTTGGCCCGTTTGATTCATATTGGCCTTTTTAGCCATGTTTTACCTTTAATTGACTTTTTAGTGTATAATGATGAATCCATGGTGAATTGGAAATTTAAAAAAAAAAAAGAAAAAAAAACTTGAGCGAGTAACACGAGGACCAGAGCTCACATGAGAGTTAGGCTCAACCCCGTGGTGACGGTCAGCTGAGGCCTAGTCGAGGTCGACCCCGGACCCAAGTTCCCTTCTTCTAATTGCCCTAGAAGTTCTGTTCCTTTTGTTTTTTGGTTCGTTTTGACTCGTCTCCTCCCGTGTTGAGTTCTTCTTTGCACATTTTTCATTTCACTTCCCTTATATTTTAAAATTGTCCTCATGATCAAATTTTACCCATAACAAGATTTTTTTTTTTCACTTTTACTATTTTTAATATCATTTTGTGAAAAAAAATTACAAATGAGACCGCAAGTTCGCAACGTGGATGCATCTTAATAATTATTGGATTTACATTATTATTTTTTATAGTTCAACAACATTTAGAGAAGAGCGACTCGACTTTTGGTCTATTAGTGGTACATTAAAGGTTTATTAAGTTCACCTTGACTATTGGATTTAGAATTGAAATATGTATACTCTTAATAATCATTGGATACATCCTAAGAAATAATTATAATCACTAGATAGAAGTTTAAAATACATTTTGCAATTTCTTCCTCATATATTCAAATAGTATAAAACTAACAGTCCCCTTGTGACTTTCTTCTTACAATATTTTTATTTTGTATTGTGGGTAGGGTTGGTTGTAACTTATTAGAATGACTTTATTTTATTAAGATGTAAAAATAAAAATAAAATAAAATAAAGGAAGAATCAACTGAAAAATTAAAATTTGGTTCACATTAGATATATTACTAAATCTTAGTCAATTAGTAATTTAAAATCATAGTAAAAGGTATATAAATAACTAATTTAATTGTAAGAATACTATCCATTATAAATTTGTAAGTAATTAGAAATGTCCACATATATCCAAATCAGCCCAAAGTTGGCACCTGGTAGTTGGTAGAACAATAAGCAACCAAAATTACTATGTTGCCCTTCTGTAATAAAAATAGACTTTGCTAGTTTTCTGGATGGAGATAGGGATTCCTTGCAAGAAACTTGCAGGGAATGAATTCTTATGGAGAATCCCTTTTTATCAATATTTTGTAAAAAAATAAATAAATCTAATTAATTAATCAATTAATTCATTAATTTTATATATATATTGTTTGTGTAGAGGTTTAAACAGTATGTATCGTGTATAATTTGTTAATTTAATTTGAAATTTAGCTACTAATGTTTGACTATCCGAACATGGTCTCGAATCAACACAGAAAATTTGTGACCTATTTAATAATTATTTGATTTTTTTTAAAAAAAAATAAGTTTATAAATGCTACTTTTCTATGAGAATTTCTTTGTAATGATATTTATATTTTACCTATTGAAAACTAAAAAAAAATAATTTTAAAAATTTTCTTTATTTTCTAGAATATAGGTAAGAAGTGACGAAACTATTGTAGATAGATAGTGAAAAAAACGAGCACAATTTTTACAAACTAAATAGTTAACAAATGGAATCTTAATTATTAATTTTCAAAATTTTTAAAATCTAAAATAGAATTAGAGAACGTGATCTTAGTCTCAATGTTATTAATATGAATAATTAATTTGAATGATATCCCTAAGTTTAATAGAAGATTGAATACTAAGAAGTTGCGTGTATGAATTTTAAGAAACTTTAAGATACAGTAATTTTTTATTTATTTTGAGAATTATATATCATAGGTCCTACAATATTAGTATGAATAACTAGTTTGATAATTAATTTTTTATAGGAGTGCAATAGGTAAAATTTTAATGAGGTAGTCTTAAAACTTCAAAGTATTTATATAACAAGCATTTATGATTGGTTTTTTTTTTCTCTTTTTTGACCATGTATTTATGATGGTTTAATGATGTATTGAATGTGGATGTCCTATATTGGCTAAGAATCAACTAAACACTAGCTTCTCTTAATTAATAAATAAATAAAAGTTAACACTAGCTAGGTAAAATTTCTTTAGTCCAATATATATATGATACAAAAGGCTTTCAAGTTGCATTTTACAAATAAATCCAATTAAAGTGGTTGAAACAAAAATCTTCCATTTGGTGCTTTAAATTCAATTGGCTACAAGATTTTCACAAGTGGGATGATTATAATCCTATCTTGTCCAACATGCCCACAGTTCCATATAAAATTTGTAGGTCTTATTTCTGACATTAACATTATATATATATATATATATATATATATATATATATATATATATATAAAAATTTAAATGTTGTTTGAAATAATATTATAAAAAAAATGTTCCTAGATAAAATTTTATTTCTTAAGATAAAAAAATAGTTCATGAGAATAGAATTATTCACAACTTTTCAAGAAAGAAAATTGCAAAGGCATTATCTCTCTCTTTTTCTATTTTCTTTCTTCCTTTCTTTTTTTTTTTTTTTAAGAGTACTATTACAATATATATCTCTCCATAAACATAAATTCATACAGTATTACTTTTGAAATAGAAAATAGACCCATGACATCTATACAAATTTTTTTATTTTTCTTTTTTAAAAAAATAAAAGAACTTGAGATTGAAAAATGAGATGCACCATATTTGAGTGCAGTCCAAGCAACACCCAAGTACAACCCTTTGAAATATTTTACACCTGAAAATCTTGTATCATTAGGGATGTTTTTACTTATATATTCAATTTTTTATTTTTTTATTTTTAATTAATGTAAGACTATGTTCGCACTCTCTATAAAAAAGTACACTTGATATCGGATTAGTAGGGATTTAGACTAGTAATCTCATAATAAATAAAAAAATAAAGATATTTCAATTTTAATCCGACCTTATTTGTTTGTAGCTTAAAATATAAAACCCACTTAACAAGATAGCTATCACACACTTTATAAGTTAATAATATATAATTCTTTTATTACTTAATATGATTTGTTAAATTGCAAAGGACACTTTCTTCCTTTTTTTTATTTTTTTGTTTTATTTTATTTTATTTTATTGCCATCATATACTAATGTTGGCATCCAATGTTAATAATGCTTAGTCCTTTTTCATCAGTCACATCAAACTTTGTAGTTTAACTTCCAAAAATAACCTTGCTTCTATCATATCCTTCTTAATTAGGTGTTTTAAATTGAAGAGTACATCACAAATCATGTCCATTTCCATTTAAAGGGTGTTCTTTCCTTCTGGATTAAGTTTGTGTGAACTTGAGTTAAGAAGTCCATTTATAATTTATATATAAGTTTTTTTTTTTTTTAGACTGCAACTTTGATAATTTATAAAGATAAATTAATTTACAATTATAAAAAATATTTCTTTTAATATTACATACTAACTTTTTGATAATTTATATAAATTAATACTTCTATTTTTTAAAAAATATTACATTCTACCGTTTATAAATAATAGACATACAAACCAAAATTCCCAATAAATAACTCAATTGTTTTTTAAATTTATTCATATGCACAGTTCAAATATGGATTATTACATGGAATTAAGTTTTTGGTTAAAATATAACATTTTGGTCGGTGTACTATTTGTTTTATTTTTGTCTATGTAATTTTAAATGTCTAATTTTAGTTTCATTACCTTCAATAAAAATAAAAATTAGTTCCTATAATAAGTTTATTGTTAAATTTTCTTTAAAAAAATTAGTCTTTATTAGATTTCTCTCTATCAATTTTAGAAATATTTTCATATTGTGTATTTTTTAATTAAAATTATTATTATTATTATTTAATCAATTTTGATAAAAATTAACTTCAAACTTATCACAAGGACAATTTTAAGCTTTATTGAAAGTATATATGGACTAAACCTGAACATCTAAAAGTACTGAAACCAAAATGGAATAAAAACTCAAAATATAGAGATCAAAATCGTATTTTAACCCAATATTTAAAATGTTGATGTCGATGGAAATGTTAAAATCTCACTTTTATAAAAATGTTGTTGGAAATATTAATGGATATTGAAAAATTTTAAAAACAAAAAATTCAAAAAATATATTTAAATTAATTAAAACATACACTTTTTAAATGAATTAAAATACTTTTTATAATACTATATTTACATTAAGTTACAATTTCTTGTTATTTTTTTAACATTTCATAAATTTTATGCAGTAGAGTGGAAATGTCGATTCCTCTCTTATATCGATGTCGACCCATAAACCTGTGAAAATGTCGATAGAAATTAGTTCTCCATTTTTATAAAAACATATTTTCTATTTATTATGAACCCGATTCATATGCAAGAATTCGGAGCAAGTATCTGTTGACATATTCATCAAGGTGATAAGATGAATTAGCTATTGAGAAGATCGGCAACGAAGGAAGAATCGCACCAATGTGGTACTTTGTCCCACACTCTTCGATACTTAAGTTAATGTTTAGATTGAGATGATTTCGAGTAAAGTTAGAGTAGAATTATATGTCTGAATATGCAATAGGTTCTTCTATTGATAAGATTCCTCGATGTCATATGGCAAGTTTATGTACCCGACATTGCACCAAAAATTTTGCTTATGGAAGATAGACAACTCAGCTCTTAATTATGATCAAACTCCTTCGTTTGACGACTTTTGTATAAGTCTTGGAGCTCTCCTTGCCGACTCGAAGATTGTACTCATACATGTGGCACTAAACTGGGGGACCACATAGGCTCACATTTCCTACTCCTATCAAATACTACAATTAAAGACGATTCGAAACTACAATCTTTAATAAAAAAAATTCGAATATCTTCACCAATCAAGCAATATTAAGATTGGCACAACTATTTTTTTTGTTACATAATATTTTGGTCTATATAGTTCTTTTTTATTTCATTAGCGTTTGACTTTATACTTTAAGAAACGTAACAATCGAGTCTCTAACATTAAAAATCTTATAATAATTGAGTCTGAGCGAAGTAGATGATTGAACCACCGATCATAAAAGCGTGGAGAATAATAAAAAAAAAAGAAGTTAGAGAAAGAAGAATGGAAAAAGATGGGAGGGGGAATGGTTAAATGCAATATAAAAGTGGACAAAATGGAGTGGGCCATTAATGTTATGCTGCACAACAAATAGGCATAGGGCATGGCATGGCCCCCTTCCCATTTCCCCCACAAACACAATCACCTTTTTGCTATTGTCCCTCTCCCTTTTACTGCACTTTTTGGCCCCCCCTTCCCCCTCTAATATTACATCAAACTTATGTCCACTGCCTTCAAAATTAGTTGGATTTTCATTTATAGCTTTTTTATTTAAGCCTCATTGGGACCCCCTCTCCCCACCCTTTGCCTTCATAATTCTTATTTTTCTTTTCCATTAGAATTTGATAGTCCTATTCATTCACGTCGGTTTGGGACACAGGTTATGTTATTATAATATGTGCAATACTATGCCCCTCAAACATATATTATTATAACTTAAATAATATTGTATGATTCCAAAAATTATAATAACTCAAAGACTATTATAACTCACTCAGCACCTCAAACAATCTTTTAGGTCTCATTTAATAACTACTTAAATACTATTTTCATGTATAATTTTCTTGTTTTACGACTTCATTTTTGAAATTTGGATTAGAATTTGAAAGTGTTTTTTTAGTACATCAACAATTGAGGGTGGGAGGATTCGAACCCATGACCTCTTGGTCATAAGTTTTACTTGATGCCAGTTGAGTTATGGTCTTGTTGGCAATTTGAAAGTGTTTTTAAGAAAAATGAAAAGCTGGAAAAAATTGTGAGGAAACTAAGTATTTTTTAAAATAAAATAAATTATCAAATGGGGTCTCAACTTTTCACCTTTATAAAGTTTCAATTATATCTTAACATTTTTTCGTTTTGATTCTAATAAATCATTATGGTTAATATTGAGTGGTGCAACATGAGGAATGACTATTCAAGCATGTTTGACTGTGAAGTTATGTTGGGATCCAATGCAATAATGTTGGTATGATGATATCCAAATTAATAATATATTGTTATTTATATGTTTATGTAGCATGATAAATTATGATTTAGAATAATCATGCACGAAGGGTAAGTAAGTAGGATAAAATTAAGGTCGATGGATGGGCAATAAAGTTTGATGGAGCAAGTGCTACAAGTTGTCATAATAGTAGGTGCCAATAAGAGCATACCTCTAGCATGAATATGACTCATGACCAAGAGGTCATGTGTTCGAATCTCACGCTCTCAATTGTTGATGTACTAAAAAAAATCATCATTTAGGTGGGAAAGGGAGAAGGAGTATGCGAGTTAAATGGAGATGAGGATAAAGAATGTTCCTTGTTCACACCTTGTCCCACCTCATTCCCGTCCTTGCCCCATTTGCAAATTTTTCATTTATTTTATTATTGGTGGTGTTGTTATAATAATTATATAATATTTAAATTTAATGTTCTTTTATTGTTTAATCACTTAAATAATTTGATATGTTTGAACTTTTTTTTGGTTCAATATATTTGAACTATTTTCTTGAATATATATGGACTACCTATAGAGAATTATATAATTTGATAGGCAATATTATTTTGTTTCTATTATGAGGTTTAATAAATTTAATATGGAATTAAATGGGGATGCATCTTCATCCCGCTCCTAAACATCTCTACTCATTAGTTCAATTAATGTGCTAGTTCAATTAATATGTCATAGACTCACAATAGCATTTATAATAGTGTTGATAATACATACAGAATCAAAAAGGTTAGAAACTAATAGACGTAATTGAAAATATTTTAAGTCAAATGAATAGTAATGTTTTCTCTAAAGCTAATAACAATCAAGGTTGAATATCTATTATTCTATCAAACTCAATTAAAAGAATCAAACTTGCTCTACTTGCTTTAAAAAGAGGAAAAAATCAAACCTAACCCTATTCTAGATTCCAAGTCAACTAAAATAAAATGATTATCAATTCATAAAAAATAATATTTTCAAATGTTGCATCACTGTTTTCCCCCTTTAATTTTAATAACTTTACAAAGGTTAAAACACAATATCTCCTCTTATGATACCATGTTCACTCACCAATCGACCCAACAATTTAAACTTATGGTTTATGGTAAATTTAATTATGTCAACGCTCCAACATTATTTGATCCTTCCTACATTATTTTGTCACATTAATATATATGTCGACTCAATACTCTGCCCTCTAAATCATGTAAGCTAAATACATGTTCATGTCAATACAATAGTACACATACTTCATATTATAAAGTTATCAAAAGCGAGATATACACGAGGACCCAAATCATGATTTTTAGTCAAGAAAATAAATCGAACATTTTGAAAAGTCGATGTGTCTCGCCTAATAACCATTTTATTTTTTAAAATTTAAGCTTATCGATACTACTTCCATGTTTCAAAATGTAACTTCGTGAATTTTTTTTACGTGGATGGGCTTTTTACGTAGCCCACTAAGAATCTCGTTCGTTTGGGTGTGTGGGGGTGACTCTCATGTGACGCACCCTTCGAAGCTTGCTATGTACGTCACTTTACTTCGTGGGCCCCAGCCCAATTGTTGGATCTGACCGTTCAACCATATCCTCTGGCCCCATCCTCACCATCTTTTAAATTTTACTTCTTTTCTTTTTTTTCTTTTTTTAAGACATCAACAATCGCAGAAGAAGATTCAACTCACGACTCTTAGTATGAAATGCATCTTAACGCCAATTGAATCTATCTTTCTTGTTGGCATTTTACTTTCTTTTCTTTTCTTTCCACTTTTAATTTAATTACATTCATTTTTTAGTTAAAAGGATATGAAAATCCAAACTTCTAACATTTTTATCAAAGATATAGTATCTTTAACTAGTTGACTTATATTTAAGTTGATAGATCCACTATTATAACCCAAACTAAATATTATGTATCTTAAATATAAAATATATAATTCACAGACTATTATAATTCTTGTTGTTATAACCTTTCGACAACTCAAACCACTCCTAAAATTTGTAAAACAAATTCTAAAGTTTAAAGATTACATAATTTTTTTAAAAAGTATTGAATAGATGAATAATCGATTAAATATAAAATTGAAATAACACACCTACACTAAATATTTTCTTTATAATTTAATTAATTTTTTTTCGATAGGTGGGACCTACAAACTAACTAAAATGCACTTCAAAAAAAATTGGTGGCCCCTTCCAAGTTAATTAAATTAAAAATTGGAAAGAGGGGATTGGTGGAAAAAAGGAGGGGGATTCACGGGTGGTGGGACCCACCACCACTAATCACACACTCTGATGAAAAAGGTGTGGCCCCACGCCTATTGCATACAATGGGCATGCCCCCATTGCAGTGGGGTCCACGTGCTGCTTCAGTGTGGTCCACGTCGGTTTTCTAGATGGGGACCGGTACCCGGTGGGCCCTACTTTTGTTTTATTATTATTTAATTATGCTTTTCCTTTCCTTTTTTAAAATATATATATATATATATATTGGTGGACCTCTTTTGTTACCTCGTTGACTTCACTTCGAAACCCATAGTATAATTGAGAGTTTTAATTCGATTTGCCTTCTCTCTCTCTCTCGTTGAATCTTGTATTGTATGAGTAAGCCGTTAGTTTGATTTTTAAGAAAATAATAAAAAAAGAAAAGGTATTATATATAATTATCCTCTCACAAGAATTTAAAGGTCTATCTCAATAATAAATATATAATATTTTAACTAATTGGGTTATGTTATAAAAAAAGGATGAAAATCGAGTATAATTTTATCAATATTTAAATACTAATATAATATATTTATAATAATATATATATATATAAAATATAATAAAGAAAGTGGAAATTTATGGTAAATTAAATAAAGAATAAATTAGAGAGAAAGTGGGAGAGAAGAAGAAATATTGGAGAGAAATTCACCCAATTGTTGTGTTTTATTCATCCACCAAAAGTCACTATTTCTAGGCAATTTGGAGAGCATGATATGGTTCATTTGGACACCAATCTATGGCCTTTGTTGGACACATTTGAGACACTTTGGCTAGGGATAATTTGCCACATGGCATGGGAGTCAAAGGGGCAAGTGGAAATGGGCATTTACATCATAATGTTTACAATACTCCCCCTTAAATGCCCATTTATATAAAATATGTTTTGTTAAAATCTTGTTAGGGAAAACCCCAATGGGATAAAAACCCTAGTGAAGGAAAAATAGTACATATTTTATATAATACATTTACTCCCCCATCATGAAGACATCACTTGAGATCTCTGAGTCGTCGCATCCCAATACTGTGAATCAATTTCTCAAATGTTGTAGTTGGTGATGTCTTTGTAAATATATCCGCCAAATTATCCTTCGAACAAATCTGTTGTACTGAGATGTCGTCATTTTCTTCAAGGTCATGAGTGTAGAAAAGCTTTGGAGAGATATGTTTCGTTTTATCTCCTTTAATATATCCTCTTTTGATTTGAGTTATACATGTTGTGTTGTCTTCGTATAATATTGTTGGAAGAGGTTTACTAGAAGACAAATCACATGTTTCACAAATGTGTTGAGTCATTGATCTTAGTCATACACATTCTCGATTTCCCCCGTGAATTGCAAGGATTTCAGCATGATTTGAAGAAATGATTGTTATGGTCTGTTTCACTGATCGCCATGATATGACAGTTCCTCCACATGTGAATAGATAACCTGTCTGAGATCTAGTTTTATGTGGATCAGATAGATAACCAGAATCTGCATAACCAACTAGATCATAATTTGATTTGTTAGAATAAAATAAACTCATATCAATTGTCCCTCGAAGATATCGGAGTACATGTTTAACTTCGTTCCAATGTTTTTTTGTAGGATATGAACTATATCTAGCTAATAAATTTACTGAAAATGCAATATCTGGTCTCGTGTTATTAGCCAAATACATAAGTGCACCAATTGCAAGAAGATATGGTACTTTAAGACCAAATAGTTCTTCATTGTCATCTCGAGGTCGAAATATATATTTCTTTACATCCAGTGAACGAACTTCCATTGGAATGTTCAATGGATACATTTTATCCATATCGAATCTTTTTAAGATTTTCTCTGTATAAGTTGATTGATGAACAATTATCTCATCTGCTAAATGTTCAATTTACAAACCAAGACAAAATTTTGTTTTTCCAAGATCTTTCATCTCAAATTTTTTCTTAAGATATTTTATTGCCTTGGATAACTTTTCAGGAGTTTCAATTATATTTAAGTCATCAACATATACAGTTATAATAACAAATCCTTACTGAGATTTCTTTATAAAAACGCACGGACATATTGGATTATTTTGATATCCTTCTTTCAACAGATATTCACTCAGGCGATTATACCACATTCGTCCTGATTGTTTTAATCCATATAATGATCTCTGTAACTTTATTGGACACAATTCCTGAGAACTTGATTCATATGTTTCTAGTATTTTAAATCCTTCCGGGATTTTCATATAAATGTCATTATCAAGAGATCCATATAAATACGTCGTGACTACATCCATTAGATGCATATCAAGTTTTTCATATACAGTCAAGTCGATCAAATATCTTAGCGTATTGCATCCACCACAGGAGAATATGTCTTCTCATAATCAATACCAGACCTTTGCGAGAATTCTTGTGCAACAAGTCTCGTTTTATATCTTGTAACTTCATTCTTTTTATTTCTTTTTCTTACAAATACCCATTTATATCCCACAGATTTGACGTTTTCCAGTGTGGGGACTACTGGTCCAAAAACCTCACGTTTTGAAAGTGAGTTCAACTCTACTTGGATTGCTTCTTTCTACTTCGGCCAATCCTTTCTACGTTTACATTCTTCGATAGATTTTGGATCAAAATTATCACTTTCATGAATAATATCATGAGCAACATTATAAGAAAAAATGTTGTTAACAATGATATTATTTCGGTTCCATCTCTTTCCTGTTGTAACATAGTTTATAGAAATTTCATTATTATCCTCAAGCGTTTGATTTTCATCAATACTCTTTTGAGTAATTGTATCCTGGATTTCTTCTGGAACATCCATATCATTTATTGAATCATTTTGATTCTCAACTACTTTTCTTTTTCGAGAATTTTTATCTTTGGAACTCATTGGTCTACCACGCTTCTGGCGTGCTCCAGACTCATTATTGACAACTTGTTCCTTTGGGATATCAATTTTTTATGGAGCATTTGATACTGGTATATATGATTTAGTCACTTTTTTAACATCTAACGCATCTGGTAATTGATTTGATATTTTTTACAAATGAATTATCTTTTGAACTTCAAGTTCACATTGATCTCTACGATGATCTAAATGAGATAATAATGATGCATTCCATGTAATTTCTTTTTCCAACTTCTTAATTTCTCCCCCTAATGTTGGAAAATTTGTTTCATTAAAATGACAATCAGCAAATCGTGCAGTAAATACATCACCCGTCAGGGGTTCAAGATATTTAATAATTGATGGGGAATCATATCCAACATATATTCATAACCTCCTTTGAGCACCCATATTAGTACGTTGTGGTGGAACAATTGGAACATATACTGCACATCCAAAAATTCTCATATGGGATATATCTGGTTGCTTCATAAGTTAATTGCATAGAAGAATATTTATTATAGGCTACTGGCCTAATACGTAATAATGATGCAACGTGCAAAATAGCATGACCCCATATCGATGTAGGAAGTTTAGCTCTCATAAGCAATGGTCTTGCAATTAGTTGCAGACGTTTTATAAATGATTCTGCTAGACCATTTTGTGTATGACACATGAGCTATAGGAGGTTCAACACTTATCCCAATTGACATACAATAATTATTAAAAGTTTGGGATGTAAATTCACCAGCATTATCAAGTCGAATGATCTTAATTGTATAATCAGAAAATTATGCTTTTAACTTAATTATTTGAGCAAGTAATCTTGCAAATGCAAGATTTCGACTTGATAATAAGCATACATGTGACCATCTGCTGGATGCGTCAATTAATACCATAAAATATCTAAATGGACCACTTGGTGGGTTAATAGGTCCACAAATATCACCTTGAATTCGCTCTAGAAATGCAAGTGATTCAACCCTCACTTTAGCTGGTGATGTTCTAATAATTAATTTCCCCTGAGAGCAAGCATCACATGACAACTCATTGGATTGAAAAATCTTATGGTTCTTTAAAGGATGTACATGTGAATTCTCAATAATTTTCCTCATCATTATCAATCCTGGATGGCCCAGTCGATCATGTCAAACACTGAATATTTCTGGATTTATGAACTCCTGGTTCATTGTTGCATAGCTTTCGATTACTCGTATATGAGTATAATATAATCCAAAAGAAAAAGCAGACACTATTCTAATATACGTTTTTCATGTGAAATAATAGATGTGATATAATGACACTCTATACTATTTTTACGATCAGTTTCAACATAATAACCATTGTTACGTATATCTTTGAAACTCAATAAATTTATTTTTGATTTGCTAGAGAACAAAGCATTATTAATTGAAAATTTTGTTCCTCTAAGAAAGATAAAACTTGTTTTTCCAAAACCTT
The DNA here is from genome assembly GCA_036507285.1 of Trichosanthes cucumerina. Taxonomy (NCBI): domain Eukaryota; kingdom Viridiplantae; phylum Streptophyta; class Magnoliopsida; order Cucurbitales; family Cucurbitaceae; genus Trichosanthes; species Trichosanthes cucumerina. Next base: position 70,403,461 of record CM071840.1, on the reverse strand, counting down.
CAATCAAGTCTGCAGAACCTGATATAGTATTGAGTTTTCCTTCCATCATTGCCAATTTAGAAAAATATTTTCTATTTATAAGTATTGTGTGTGTAGTTGCACAGTCTGCTAGACATAGATTTTTATTGCTCATTTTTTAGTCATTCAACATATGAAAACTGTTCATATTTCTTCATTAAACAAAAATAATTACAATAAGGGATACATAATATAAAAAGTTTAAAGCTAAAAAGAACATAAAAATAAACATTAGTACTAAACATTCTCATAATCAAAAGAAGCATTTGCTAATCCATAAGTTGATTCAATCTTCTCTTCAGGAAATGCAAAAAAGTCTGTCACATCCAAATTTGTCATATTGGATGGGTTAAATATATCATTATCTTGATAAGCAAGATTTGCTTCCACATTTTTTTCCTTTTTCCTTCAGGGAAGCTTGATAAAGATCAACTAAGCCTTGGATGTACGACAAACACGTGACCAATGTCCAGTCATTCCACATCGAAAGCATTTATTTTCATCACCTCATGAATTCTTATTTTGTGGAGTCTTTCCTTTATGATCATCATTTCGTGTGGATTTCTTGAAATTTGGATAATTATAATGCCCACCACGAAAATAATTATTTCTTCCCCTACTGCGGTCACGATCTCGACCACGACCTCGACCTCGATTGTTAAAATTCACAACATTCACTTAAGGGAATGGTGTTGCTCCAGTTGGTCGAGATTCATGATTTTTCATTAATAGCTCGTTGTTTTGTTCAGCCACGAGAAGACATAAAATCAGTTATGAATACCTTTTAATGTCTTTCTCTCGATATTGCTAGAGCATATTCGAGACATGAAAGGTAGAAAATGTCTTCTCTAACATATCCACATCAGTAATGTTTTATCCACATCATTTTAATTTCGAACTAATTTTGAATAATGCAGAGTTATATTCACTTATTGATTTAAAATCTTGCAACTTCATGTGCATCCAATCATAACGAGCTTTTAAAAGAATAACAGTTTTTTTATGATCATACCTATCTTCCAAGTTCTTCCACAGGACATAGGGATCTTTTATCGTCAGATATTCCATTTTCAATCTCTCGTGGAGATGATGACGAATAAAGATCATGACCTTAGTCTTTTCTTGACTGGATGTCGTATTCCCTTCTTTAATGGTCTCTCCAAGGTTCATAGCATTCAAATGTATCTCAGCATCAAGCACTTATGACAAATAATTATTACCATTAATATCAAGGGTCGTGAATTCTAATTTTGCAAGATTTGTCATAGTAACACTATCAAAAGGCATTATATTTATATTAGAAAATTAATATAAATTAAACATGCAAAATAACATTAAAAAAATGGTTTACCCGAAGGACCTACCTTCAGTGGAAAAATCGACAGAGTTTCGTGTTAATAACGTATTGTGAAAATATGATGAAAACTGAGTATAATTTTACCAATATTTAAATATTAATATATTATATTGTTATTATTATTATTATTATTATTATTATTATAGATATATATATAATATATAATAAAGAAAGTGAGAATTTATGGCAAATTAAATAAAGAATAAATTAGAGAGAAGAAGGAATATTGGAGAGAAATTCACTCCATTGTTGTGTTTTATTCATCCACCAAACACCACTGTTTATAGGCAATTTGGAGAGCATAATGTGGTCTATTTGGACACCAATCTTGGACACATGGGAAATACTTTTGCTAGGGATAATTTGCCACGTGATATGGGAGTTAAATGGACATGTGGAAATAGACATTTACATGATAATGTTTACAATAGGTTATAGTTAAGTTAGTAATTTTTATTTTAAATATAGTATCATGATGTCTTAATTATTTTTTTAATAATTTAATTTCTTTTTCTTTTAAGCTTTTATTGTGGTTGATAATTGGTATAATGTGAACTAGATTATAAAATTAAGTATGTGGAGGTAGGCCAAAAAATTACATACAAGGTAAAAAAAAAATCCTCACTCAATCATATTTTATTTAACGAGCATATTACCGTACGTCATGTAATATTAAATTACTACTTATTAATCTAATTAACATGTCACATTAACATTTAAATAACAATATTAATGTAAGAGAGATATTAGAATCAAAGTCAAAAGCTTAGGAAACATAATTAATAAAAGTTTAAATAAATAGATACATAAGTTTAGACTATAATTATAATTTAACTTGTAAATATTCTACTTTGATCTTTACATTGTACTGGGTTCTTTTAATTAAATCTATATAGCGTGAGGTATTAGAAGCAAGGTCAAAAGCTTAGGAAACATAATTAACAAAAAGTTTAAATAGATACATGCATCTAGGTTTAGGATTACCATTATAATTTAACTTGTAAATATTCTATTTTGATCTTTACATTGTATGTAGTTAAATTTACATAGCATATAGATAATATCAAATGAACCTTTATTTTAACTAAAAATATAACTCAATTAATTAAGACATATATCATCGATCAATAAGTCAGTAGTTTGAATTCTTTCACCCCACATGTTGTTGAAAAAAGATATTGTATAATTTGTATTTTACGCCAATTATCAAAATGCACTTTTATAAGCCTAACATGAATATAAACTATTACAACCCATATTATTATAATCCACTTAGCATTCCAAACCGTCCTTGTTCATGCTTTGCAAAATTTTGAAACTTGGAGACGAAATCGACATGTTATTCAAACTTAAGAGATCAAAAAAGTAATTTAACCCATATATGTTATGGTGAAAAGTAAAAAAAAAAAAAAAAGAAAAAAGAAAAGAAAAAACATTAGATACAGTAAAATGCCTTTGGAAGTAGGAATTAAACGAAGTAATTATTAAACATTGAAGAGGTGGACCTTGGGATTTCATCATGTCATGGACCAAGTAACTTAAATGATCAAGATGTCCTAATGGAGCATGATGTCCATTGGTTAAAAAAAAAATGAGCATGATGTCCTAATGGACGGATTTGCCCTTCACTTAAAACTTTCCGTTTCATCGAATTGCATCGATAGGCGCTCAAATAAGTATGGTCTAAACTTAATTTTAAATTCGTATTGTAGTTTTTATCTTATGATAAATTTTCGTTTGATGAATGGTTAGGAAGATATATATATAAGTATTCAATGATAAACATATACCTAATATAAAATGGATAGAAATTCAAAAAGAAATGGCATAAGTTTTTTTTTCTTTGAAATTTTTGAGTTTGTACCTCAATCAACTGGTGCAAATTTTAATTTTCATAGAAATTAGTAATGTTTTAGAAATTTTTGTGGTAAAAATTACAATATTTATGTAGAAAATAAAAGTTTAAGGAGAAAATAGCTTAGTCAATGTAAACCTCAAGTAAACATAGCTAAGCTAACCTTCAATTTAGCGTGAAGGCAGCAAAGTTAAGGTTATATTCCTAAAATGGACATAGTGCAGCTATTTTAATTTCTTTTAATGTAGATTAAAAATACTTTTTAAGAATGTGCTTTTTTAGAAAAATGCTAAGCATCTTTGGAAGAAAATTAGGCTCATACATTTTCTAAAAACACTTTTAAGTATTTATCAAATTTCTCAAACTACTCATTATTATAAAGAATATGAAAAGACACTTTTAATTAGTAAAAAAACACATTTTTTAGCGCTCTTTAAAATTTAAACCAAATACTACCATTTAAAAAAAAAAAAACATTCACAGTTTAAATGACCTGCGAAACATATACTTACTAGTTGTAGATTAAAATTTTCACCCTATATTTGTAATATTATTTTCTTATAATAACCTTGTTAAAATGTCAAATTATAGAATAACATAGCCTTGGTTCCAAGCATAACCTTAATGAACATTAGATAGCCTCGTAAATCAGTCACGGATGACAAAATACTACTCAATTAGTGATTTAAATATAATTACCAAAAGTCGACCATAATTTTAAATTACATATTTTAAAATCAAATTTAAAAACAGAAATGCTACCATTACAAATTTCCAAAACTTAAAAAGGCATTTTATTTTCCAGCAAAAACCAATATACATTGCTAAATTATTATTCAAAACAGGATGAAAAAAAAGAAACTTCACTAAATATTTCTATAAAGCGTAGAAAGAAAAACCAGGAGAGGACTTTTGAAGCTTCAAGAACCAATCAATAAAAACTCCAATTTCCCTCCATTCTCATGAAGCTGACATGTAAGTATATCTTGTCTGAGCTCCAACAATAAGCTCCACAATTTTTGCTGCACATCAAGAGAGTAAAAATCAGCCATGATTGGTTGGAACAACTTTGAAAAGAACTGCATAGTCATAATAACAAAACTATCTCAAATGCACAGCAAAACCTGTGAGGAATCCAACAAAAGGTACAGGTTCCAAAACTTTTTCGGCTCCTTCGAGTTTTCGCCTGAAAAAACGTTCAACATAAGTGAATTCAATTCAAGATTATAAGTTTGAAGTCGAGAGATTCAAAAAGTTTAAATCTTGAAGGATGTATGCACCTTGTGTATCTCTCAAAGAAAGGGTCTCTCATGAGGTAAAATGCCCATAGCATCTTCCGTCTTCTCAGCTGAACCAAATCAAACATGTTGAAGTTATTACGAGAATGATAGTTTAGAGAACACAGACCCGTCTTTTACTCAGAAAATTACGCTGTATGAATGAGACAACCCCTGACCTCGTCCTTCTCAGGGTCAGAAAGGTGCATTCTTCGGTCTTTTCTACTCGCCGATGCTGAGGTAGCATATGATAAAAAGCTTGTCCCAATGAGATCCACAGCCAGAGAAAGAAACCAGGGAGTCCATGATCGACTCCCATATTTGCGGATTAGGAGAACATAAATAAGCGGTCTTGTTATAAAAAGCACTTCTCCAGTCACAAAAAGAGCCCCGCGATGACCCTGTTCAGACAAAATAGTGGAAAGAGTTGGCCTCTCAGGTGTTGTAGCTGTAGAGGCACAATTAATTGTCAGTAGACATTCCCAGCAAAACTCTAGCAACTTGGTATCATAATCAAACAAACAGATAGTATCCATAGGGACCTGGAGGATTCAACATTGCATGCTGGTGTTGAACCCGGGATGACCATGCTGGCGGCGAAATCATCCGAGCATTATCACCGAACCTACTTAATGCAGACAATGCCCTCCCTTCTAGGTTCCATTGGTTATGTCCATTAAGATACCCTGAATAACCAGATGCATGATGTCCACCATGTTTTGTAAAACCATTAGCTCTGTGCTGAGAAGTTGAAGTTTCCAGATGCCTTTCGTTATTTGTCGTTTCGCCTCCTTCGAGAAGCATCTTGTACCCACTATTCTTGAACAGAGCTAATCTAAATAGTACCCTGAAACCCAACAGCTCTGAATGAAAAGGCAAAGAATATGCGATAAAAATGTATCTGAAGATATAAAGAATAGCACTGCCATACTCAAATGTGTCTTACTTCATAGCCTCTGTAACAGCAATGAAGTTCCATCGTTTATCATCACCATAATATTGTTGTGCAGCAACTTCAATCAATGTCTCCAGGTTTTTCAGAGCAGATATGCACAATGAATAAGGAAATGAAGATGGCACAGTAGCGTTTACATGCATCTGGGTTGGAGCTGTTTCAATTATGTGTTCATTGACTGCGGTGATAATGCCAACAGCGGCAGAAACTGCAGAAATCCCTAAACTAATGTATGACAGCTCAAAAATTGCTAATCAGATCCACTTAGAGCAAGGAAAAATCTTAAGAACGAAGAAGCCAGTAACCAGTGTTCATTTCACAAAACAATGGCAGAAAACAACATATATAGTAGATAAATTTATATATTAATTGGTACAAGCTTGGAATGAAGGGAGATACCTTCAAAAGTCCCTAGGTTGCAAACATAGTAACGTAAAAAGCCTTACTGGCTATCAGAATCAAAGGGTGAAACCTCCACAAGGATCAAAGATCGGTGGAGGTAGGCAATGAGCATAATAATGCAAGGAGTAGAACCCAGCACCCCAGGTATCAAAATGTGTATACAGTTAAACAATATTCAGAGTCGAAAAGAATTGGATCATTCTAATTTTCCACTTTTAGGGGAAAAAATGGATTTATTTTGTCGAAGTAATAAAATGGGTTTTGATATGGGCTACCGTAAATTTATAGCTTTTGAAAGTGAGACAAGTAATAAAGACATGCATTTTCATCAAAGGGGACTCAAGGGCAGCACAAATCCAAGCTAAGAAGCAGTCAAGCGTTACCAAAGTTTCACAAAACCTGCTTCTGGTCCAATTTCTGAATCAGAAAATCGTTCAGGAAGAAGCCACGTCAAGCCCTGTACAATATTAAGAACCATATAAGAGGTTAAAATCTACACACAGTTGACTTTCATCTTGGTAATATTACAGTTTCAAAAACTATCGAGAAATTGAAGCCATATTTGAAAACCATTTGGTTTCTGAAAATTGTGTTGGTTTCCTCACAATTTTCTTACCATGGTTTTCATATTTCTTAAAGAAACATTTGATAGAAAGAAGTTTAAAAATACTTAGTTTTAGTTTACAAAACTTGGCTTGGATTTTGAAAACATTTCTTAAAGTAGATAAGAAAACAAAGAAAAGTAATGTTTATAAACTTAATTTTCTAAAAATCAAATGGTTATCAAACGAGGTTTAAATAGTTATCAAAGAGGGCCTAAGTTGTTCAATGTCAAACAAAATGAAATGACAAAATACACCATGCACAATTATATAAAGGCACCATTTCTTTTCTAAGAGAACGGCTTTCATTCAAAGGGATGGAAGTACCAAAACAGAACTGGAATCACTAATCAGACAGCATAAGAAAAAAAAAGCTCTATCTATCCATCATTCACCAAAATAGTTTAGATGTGCCTCGCTTAGAACCTCACTAGCTGCGTCATTGCCCCAAGCGCAAAGATGATCTAAAGCATTCATCTATTCTATCACATTTATGCCATACAAGATTGAATGAGCTTCATGAACAATCTCAAGAATAGAGAGTGAATCAAGAGAAGGAATAACAAAGATGACAGATGGTTACAGCCTTGGATACCGAGAAGGACCAACACCAGTTACAATTGTCTTTAGCTTACCATCCTTTTCCCTCGATTCTGGATCTAATAGCAAAGAATCTAGGATTTGACATCAATTATAAGGGTGTTGTCATTAGAGGTGTACATAATACTGAAAATTTTGCAATTAAACCAAACTAACTAGATTGGTTGTGTGTGTGTGTGTTTTATAAAGAACCAAACTTTAAAAAAAACCAAACCCGCAAAAGGAAGCCTAATTCGTTCATTCTTTCTCAATGAAAGCTCGGTTTCTCATCAAAAGAAAAAAAGGAATGCCTGATTAAATAAAAAGGCTCCCATCAAGTAAAATGAAACACCTAAAGAATGATTACAAAAGGACGTTGTCACCAACCTCCAAAGAGAAACATAAAACCTAACGAGAGACCAAACATCAATAAGGTCCCCGTTCAACCCTTCTAAAGATCCTATTGTTCCTCTTCCCCTATAGACCCCACAACACTACACAAACCCTGCTTGCCACTCCCATTCTCCCAAAAAGGTGGATAGTGAAGGAACTCCTCTATCGAATCTATAACCTCTATGTCTAGCAAGCTAAAAACCAAACACATCAAAAAAAAAAAAAAAAAAAAACTCCAAGCAGTCTAAGCAAAGTCGCAGCTCCAAAGAATGTGACCTACTAAACAAAGAATTTAACCTTCTTTGGAATTTTCACCTTCTACAGAGACAAAAAAATGACTCATAGGAGGGAAAGGGACTCATCAAACACAAGCTGCCCCCGGTGAGGTTAGGACTCCAAAGACAAACATCCCTTCTCTGATCTAATCTCAAACTTTCTAATCAAAGATAAGAGGGCCATGACATCCATTGTTTCCCTATCAGACAACGGAAGACAAAAACCTAGTGATAAAGGGGAGAACTCCTAAAAGGATCAAATACAGCAACCATCAGATAATTTCTCATAGATGAAAAATGATATAAATGGAGAAAGGTAGAGCAGAGGGTCTATTCCCCACCCACTTATCCTCTCAAAAGTATGTTTGCCTCCCATCACCCACAAAACACAGGTCCAAGTAAGAAAAGGAGAGAGCTCACGGGATATATCTTTCCAAGGATTTTTGTAAGTGCCTTCGACCCCACTCGACATCAATAGAATAAGGACCATATTTTGCTCACTATAATCATGTACCAAAGGGTATTAGACTCAAGGAGGAACCACCAAAGTCATTTAGCCAGTAATGCTTTCTTACGTGCCCTTAAATGCCCCAACTCTAGCCCCCATTCAGTAACTACCCCACCATCTCTCAACTCACAAGATGCACACCTCACCCCTCATCAACCCCTTCCCACGAAAAATCATTCATAAGCTACTCTAAAATCTTACAAACACAACAAAGAGTTCTAAAGAGGGAGAAAAAATAGATAGGGATTCCACTCAAAACCGAACATACAAGGGTCATTATTCCACCCTTAGAGAAAAAGCTTCTCTTACAGGAAGCCAATCTCTTATGCACCTTGTCCACAATAGGGTAAGAGTTATCAGATTATGGCCAAGAGGAAGACCGGAATAGGACAAGGGGGAAGACCCAATCTCACAACCCATCAAAGCAGCCCATCTACCCACCTTTCAAGAATCACAATTCAACCCCAAAATTTGGCACTTACCTCTGTTAACCTTAAGCCCTGACATGACCCTTTAAGAATGCTAAAATGTGATTCAGAATGAGGAACAACTCCTTCGTTGAGTTCTTGGGGTATATTTGTTTCTATTTGTTCTAAAAGGGGAAGATCCAAAAAAATTAATCTGGTGCAGTTTGTATGTTCTATATATATATAATACCAAATCAAGAATGCTACTTTTTTTTTTTGGGGGGGGGGAAACTAGCCCTTTGGTATCATAGGAATGAAGGTAGGACAAGAATCATTAAAAACAACAATGTAGACAAAGTATGTCATCATCAAAGAAGCACGGACATGGACACGGACACGGACACAATAGGACACGGCAATACGTTAATTTCTATAAAACTAGGACACAAACACGTTGAGGATACATTCTTTTTATTATTAAATACTAAATAGACTCCATTAAAACACATAAAATATCAAGTTAATTAAGTTTAACTAACTTTAATTTAATTTAACTGGTAAAAAGTTAAGGAAAAAAACATACTTCTAAATGGAGAACAACCAATGGCGAAGAGAACTAACGATGGCGAAGAGAATTGACAGCTAGCGACGAGTGGTTAGCCGTGTTACTTGTTAGGGGTTTAGATTTCATGATTTTATGTCCTTTTTGTTTGTTTTTTAAAAAAAAAATGATTAGAGCCTTTTTTCCCCAAAAATTTTCCAAGTCGTGTCCAGGTTGTGTCTAGCCATGTCCAGTCGTGTCCAAGCTGTGTCTAGCCATGTCCAGTCGTGTCCAAGCTGTGTCTAGCCATGTCCAGTTGTGTCCGAGTCGTGTCCAAAATTAAAAAATATAAAAATAAAAAAAGACACGTAAAATAGTGTGTCGAACATGACTGGAGCGTGTCCTAACCTATCCATGTCTGACACATGTCCAACACAGACACTTGGCCTAAAAGGAAGTGTTTGTGCTCCTAGGTCATCATTTTCTCAACTTGTACATGCAGACAACAGAGACAGGAGTATTTAAAAATAACATCATCTAACACGAGGTACTTGTTGAGACAAGAACTACATATATCCCTTTTACAAATGAGAACCGAGAAAAATACACTTCAGAGATCTTACATCCAATTCACGAAGTGAGAATGAATATCTCAAACAAAACAAGTATAACCAAATATCATAGGTCCACTAGAATACAATGACTTACTTAAACAAACTGTGCAGGGGTCTCACCATTAAGGATAAATGAAAGCATGCAATCAAACATAAAATAAACTCTTGAGATAGCATCGACCACAAAGTACTTCCACTTCGGGACACAGACATGTATTTGAAACAATGAAGCACTTGAACCATGGGGTAGGTGTTCATTCTTACTTTCTACCACTCCATTAAACAAAACAGAGGGTTTGATGAAAAACTACTGGTTACTCATCTAAGATTGAAAGAACTATGATGAGGACTTTCCACATTGTCAATCCTTAGTATTTGAAAGGAAACATTAAACTCAATCTTAAGTTCAAAAAAATAAATAAATAAATGAGAAAAAAAAAACAGAGTAATTTTTCATATATAACCAAGTCACAAAATAACAATCCTCAACAAAAATAACAAAATATATAAATACAATTTTGAAGGTAACTAGACGATAACCCCAAACAATAAAACGAACTAGCCAAATGGAGTGCTAGAACATTTATTGATTCTAGGACTCAAACTAAAATGATGTGTGGGAAGATAGACTATAAAATTGAGAGAGCCACTTGAACAAAAAGACAAGGATGACCAAACACAATATTGCACTTCAAGTTGGGTTACTACTCCAAAACACGCTATGAAATTTATGGTATTTCTCTATCAAGGATGTAGAGACCTCCAATTCACATCATCTACCAATAATCTTTTTCTCATAAGGTCCTGAAACAAGCAATAACCAAAACAGAATGAGGCTGGAAAATTAAGACCATCGATGAGTTTCCAAAATTGGGGCAAATTATCAAATGTAAAAGGGCATTAATTATGCTAGACGGAAGAATAATTTAGGTAGATCCATCCACTAAAGTGACAGTATTTCAAGACTAGATGTCTAAAAAATCGAAACAGGGTAGCATTATCAATCAAACGGTAGGTTACATTAAGATTCCATAACTCATTTGGAAAAGATCAAATGAGACATTTAACTGGCTTGGCAAAAGTAGTGATAGAAGTATGTGAAGACTTTATTGGCTCTTGATACTGTTGAAATTTGGCAAACCCATCTACGGAGGTCGGAATGAACATCTCAAATGTGTCATTTTTTGATGAGTCCTCGGATGTACCATCAAGAGATGCAGCATGGGGAGAACAAGTTTTTTGACTATATTATTCAACCATTTCCTACAATCGCGTTTCATATGACCCACCTGATGACAATAGTAACACATAACCCCTTTTGAATCTCGTCTCTGAGGATAAAAATTACCATCATAGGTGTTTAAACTTAATCCTCTGTTACTATTGTATTGTAATTTTCCAAGCTTGTACTCGCTACTTTGACCACCAAGAACGTCGTTGGAATGAAGTGGAGCCATTGATTGCAACTTCCCAATTTGAAGTAATTTATCGAATGCTTCTTGCATGGAAGTCTCAGAACTAGAAAGAATTTCAGTTTTAGCATTCTCAAATTCAGGCGAAAGCCCAGCCAAAAAATGCACGACAGCTATCTTTTCCCATTGAGCTTGTAGGATTTTCACATCTGTGCTTAATATGGTAACAACATATTAAGTTCCGCATAGGATTTTTTAAGTTCCATAAAGTAACGCGTAAGAGACTTTTTCACCCATCTCTGCATGAAAGAAAGCCTTGCAAATACCGTACAGCATGTTGAGATGTCCTTCCCAGTTCCTTGACATACACAAACTCCAACAATTCTATCAGTCCTTTCACAAGTCCACAATGATTAATTAAATCAACTAATTCATTCTCAATTGAATTCTTTATCTGAAATAATAGTCAAGCATCGTCTCTTAACCAAGCTTGTCTAGACTCATCTTTAGTGTGGATTATCAATCATATGATGGTCCATACCAATACTTCGTAGATAAAGTTTGATTGTTTGCCTCCAATCATGATAATTAGAACCATTAAGTTTATGATCTGTGATTCTGGATATCATGGAACCATGTCAGACATGACTACAAACTTCTTTCAATCTTAACGTCAAAGACTTATAGAGATACAAAAATAGAGTTGAACTTTGAGGAAACTCTACTTGATCTGGGTAAGATCTCACTCTTAAAGAATGCTGAACCAACCAAGCACACAGATGTGCATACAGAATTAGGCACAACAAAAACTAATCACGAAAATCGGCTAGGAAACTCTGTGCCAACTCACGACTTAACACATAATGACAAACAACTTCTTTGGTGCATGTGGCCTATATGCAGTGACTGAACTTCAGGGTTTTACAAATCAATTGGCAGCACTCCTCTTAGAGTAGGTGATAGTAAATACACTCCCAAATGACAACTCAAACTTCGGACCCTAAGTCTCAGTAAGTAGAATAGAGAAGATGGACCAATAACCCTAATGATCCTATGAAGCTCTAATGCTCTGCCACCTAATGAAAGAAGATATGAGATAATACTCGTATCCTTTTCCATTCACAAAATGTATATATGTACTTGCATATAAATCCTATTAAAAAATACATTTCATACAATAAAGAAAAATTAGTTAGGTTCTTCAACTCCTGCAATTCAGCTATACAATAGCATACAAATTATAATGAGGCCAAGACCAAGCAAGCAATAAAAGATCAATTACAAGGGGCTACAATAGCTTGTGATCAAACGGTGAAAATGGCCCATTCACAACATGCAAATATTTTAGAATTTTCTTAATAACACACCCATATATTTTAATACCTAAACAATTTACACGCCATCAAAAACATTCAAAATATAACTAAGATCCATATTTACTCAATGGCCATTAGATTCATGTTTTAACAAGAAAGCTTGTGAATACTCTCACACATAAAAACATAATTATATAGAAAGAAGACATGTTAATAACCATAAATGCACTTAGGTGCAGTTTCCCCAAACTGTTTCCAATTCAAAACGAAGAAAATGTCGGGACTTGACTGGTACTAAACACCCAAAACTCATAAAATTGACCATAGTTAAGCCATCTTCATTTTCGAGGAATCAGCAACTGAAGAAGGCTAAAGTAATGATACCATCTGTTGGTTATATCTCTTGTTTTTCAAGAATAAGAAATCAAATCCACATAATTACATGGATACCATCTTAAGTTTCCAGAAAATGAAGTAGCCAATGATTATTGAACTGAGGGAAGAAAATAAACTGTAAAGACATAAAATCACTATTCCAATAAACTACTTGCTAAGCTTGCTTCCAAGATAACTTAACAGAGAAAGTCATAAAAGTCAAAAGAGTACCACCGTATAAGAAGAGATTAAAGAACAAACAAGTCAACCAAATCAATTCCCAGATGAAATCAGCCAACAAGAGCATAGCTCAACTTAGGACCAAGAGGTCACGAGTTGGAATCCCCATACTCAAAAATTCCCAGATGAAATCAAACAGAGAAAACAGCGGGTAATGATGAGAAATCAAGAGTGCTCACATTTGCAAGAGACTCAAAAGAGTGAAGATAGTCTCTGTTATCCCTAACCCACTTCTTATAAGCTTCCATGACTTCAAAAAATCCCAACGCTGCAGCAACAAAGCAGAGAAACACTTGAATCGTCCAAGCACCAGGTACAAACTAAAACCCTAAGATGCAACTGGGAAAAACTCCCTCATAGACGAAAGAAAATTTTCGTCTCAGAACAAAACTGAACGGTCATTGAAAAAGATGAACCCTGTTCGTGAACTTTTGGGGAAAGTTGAAACGAAAAGATTTTGCTGACAAAGTGAGCAATTCTAGGAGAAGAACGAAGGAGACAAAGAGCAACCAAATTGAGAATTTATGAAAAGGGAAACTGTAAATTTCATCAGACCCACAACCCCAATTACCGCTACCAATCTGGAAAAACCTCCATCTCTCTCTAGAAATTTGGTTGCATATCGTAGATAGAGAGAGACACACATATGTCAACGTCTTTGTAAGAGAACAAAAATTATATCTTTATCTATAGACTATAAATTATAATTACATTTTTCTGGTGCAAATATCTATAATAATACCCAGGGGGAGTACAAAAATATATATGTAGACTACAAATATTGAATGGTTACATATTAAAAAATGATATTTTATTTTGATAGAGTTTTTTTTTACGATAGAGACTAAAACCTTACCAATTTTAAAATACAATAATTAAATTGTTAATTAATAAAATTTATGGACTAAATTTTTATAAAATTAAAAATATAAATATTAAATTGTTACACACTAAAAGTTCAAACACTCAATTGCTACTTCCATGAAATTTTAAGGACTAGGAGTATTTTTTAATCTACAATATATTAAATCTTTATGAACATGACCACATTTTCATCAACATTCTTACAAATCTATGAATTTGGCACATCAATATCGAAGATAAATCAATATTTGAAATATTAAAAACTTCACCATAATATGACTAATGTAATTATAAATATTATTAATAACATTACGTTGTAACTTATTTAAGGGTGAACTTTTTATGTTATACTTTAAATATTTTATAATTCTTTTATTTATATAGTTGTTCTAAAAACATCTATTGGAGTTTTTCCCAATAATTAAAAACCATGTATGTTTGAGTAAATAATTTTTTTTGTTTATTAAATTATTAGATGTGTCAAATAGATTACCAAACTTTTTTTTAGTTATAAACATTTCATTTTTATATCTAATAGATTATGAACTTTTAAAATGTTTAGTAACTCCCTAAACTTTCTATTTTGTGTCCAACGAGTCTTTAACTTTTAATTTTGTTATAATAAATTATTCAAATATTCAACATTTTTTTTTAAATCCACAAAATTAAAAGTTTAATGTTATATTAGAAATAAAATTCGATTTTATATCTAAAATGTATCGACCAACTCTAAAAAGAAGAGTTGAGTAGGTTAATCTTATGATAATAGATTCTTATAATAAACGGGATTGGAACCTTCGATCTTAAGGAAATGAGTACATGCTAATTAATGTTGAGTTATGCATATTTTAGCGCTTTTGATTTTAATTATAAAATGATAAACATTTAGTTGGAGATAATAATAAATGTCCTAGTAAGTGAAATTAAATCAAATTTAACAGCAATGTGTTTGGAGTGCAAAAAAACTCTTGACTAGGAAGGAAGTGATCGTGGGTACATAAGTGAAGACAATTATCTCTATTGATATGATACTTTTCAATAAAAACCAAAAGCAAATTCATGAAGGTTTATGCTAAAATGGACAACATCATATCATTTTTGTGGAGGTATGTGAAGGTTTTATTATTCTTAATAATTAGTATCATAGTCATGATCTAAATCTAGATGTGTTTAGAGAATTCCTCTAAGTGGAACAAGTCTCTGTTAAGGGTAGGATGTGGATGGTGCAATAAGTGGTCGATGTCATAGTATCCCTCAACGTGTGCTCTTGTGAGATAGTAAATGGATCAAGTCAACATGGGAGGCTCAAGTTGTATTTCGTTTGAAAAGATGATTGTTAGTACAAATAAAAAGTGATCGGAAGTATATAAGCAAGGAAAAGGACAATTATTTATATTCTTAAGAAAAAAAATAGAGGAAACAAAAGTAAAGTCATCAACAATTGAATAATGGAAAAAATTATAGTACTAATATAATATCGAAATTTTTTTATACTACTCTTATTGAATGCTTGTCATGTCGACAACTTTTTAAAAATGATGTGAAGTCCACAAAAAATTATGTTGAGTAGTAGTTGAAATTTTTAATAGAACGATTATAATTATGGACAAGTTGGTTGAATAAATGCAAACAATTAATTATTTACAATTATCCGTGAGTTATGGACAAGTTAGTTGGATTTCATTACAAAAAAAAATTATGGAATATTAATTATTAATAAAAGATAAGAAAATATTTTAGTAAAATATTGAGAATAAAGTTACTTTTGAAATTTCCATAAAAGGAGGATTACTTTTACAAAGAGTATAAATTTTGTACTCTAATACTAAACAGGGCCTTTAACCCAAAGATCTGATCTTTGTCTTCTCTCTAGGGTTTTAGGGTTCCGCGGAAGGAAATTGAAAATGCAACTGACTCTTGAATTTGGGTAACTCTCTCTCTCTCTCTCTCTCTCTCTCTCTCCCTGAACTTAATATTCACGTCGCCTGTTCAATTTTACTCGGAAGGGAATTTTCCCAGTTGTTTCTTAAATGGGATACAGGAGAAGAATTAATGATATTGGGTATAGAATTTTAGTGGATTTTGTTTCCCGGAAAGTTGGAAATCATAAGAAATGTTAGATCGCATTCTTTCGTGTTTTTATGTTCTTTCGTAGCCTGTAAACTTGAATTGTTCTAGCGTTGTTTATCCGTGAATATAGACTGTTTTCTGAATTTGAGCAAACTCTCAAGTTCATGAATGTGTGTATTTACGAGGAATCTTGATATTGCTGTTGGGGCTGGCTCTGAAGGGAGGAAAAGATTGACTGTTGGACACAATTGTTTTTGTTAGTTGTCATTGATTCAGAATTTGCACGCATTCTAGAGGATATTGGAACTAACTGAAAACTCTGCTTTAATATCCAGTTTGCTTCTTTGCCCCATCGTGTAATCAGTCTGGTTTTGTTCATTTGACTAGCGCAGTTTTTTTAAGCATGCTCTACTTTTTTAATAATGCTCATTTATTACTTCATTGGATTTTATATAAATTGGAAGGCGATCACTTCTCTGAAGTTTTTTATTGTGTTCAACTTCTCTCTGTGTTCGTTGGAGCTTTTTCATTGGATTTGTATTCTTTTGCTATAGCCATATGTGATTATTAGATGCATAGTATGTTGTTTAAACAATTCATCAGTTTGTTTGGTGGCAACTTTTGGTTTCATGCATCGTCTACAATGCTTGCTAATTTTTGACCTCATCATTACTCTCTATTTCCTCCTCACCACCATAACCGGAAAAAGAAGGAAAAAAGACTCCGGCCGATGCCGTATCTTGAGTAACCTCTTCTGCAATATTAGGAATGATACTTTCATATGCTTAATGCGTCTGAGTTGTATTTTAATTGAATCTATTATGAATGTAAAGGGTGAAAGGGAAAGAATATCAATGGAGATACATTTACAATGTAAGTCATTTATGTTTATGTGATGGACATGACAGTCATATTAACCTTTAAATGCAGTGGGGGATTGGAGTTACTATGTGATTCTGTGAAGATTCATAATGTCAGCATCAATCCTGAAAATGGAGCGGGAAAGGTAACTACATCTTTCAACAAGTGAATGAAAAGACCCTAGTCAATGTCGGATTCATATTTTCCTGTTCGTCCTCTCATCCCTCTGTTTATTGAGCAAGTCTAATGTTTTCTTTTAAAACATGTCTCAGTTGATCATGAAAGATTTGCTCTCTTGGGTCCGCAGTAATCTGATCAAGGAGAGGCCAGAAATGTTTATGAAAGGCGACACCGTGTAAGTAAAAGAAACATCTCATTAGTTTACCACTTTTCTTTTGAACTGTTGAAGAAGTATAAAGATATACAATCGAGGAGAGGAGGTCATGAAAGTGGGAATGGGGAAAACATTTGAGAAGAAACGGGGCCTGCCTCAATTGAAAAATCTTGTGAGTATTAAGTTCGAATCTAACAATGCCATGCCTTCAAATGTTCTTGCAGAAGACCTGGTGTTCTGGTTCTTGTAAATGACTGTGATTGGGAGCTGAGTGGGCAGCTTGACACCACATTGGAAGAGAAAGACGTTGTAGTGTTCATATCCACCTTGCATGGAGGCTAACTTGATCAGGAATATGTTTTTTTCTCCAGCTTGTATCTACTGAATAGTTGTCTGAGATAATAGTTGTTTAACCTTAAAAATCTGTATTTTTCCTGAAATTTGTCCGGCCATATGATATGGACATTGTTACCTTAAAATATATACATGGTCATCTTGATTGGATTTTGCTATGGCGAGGCTTGTGAAATATCCAACCCTTTGGGTGGATATTGATGTTGAATAACTGATGAAACGATGGTTGCCAATTCGAGTATGAGATAAAGTACCAATTGCCACCAAAAGTTAATAGTTTGATCTCTCATCTCATTTGTTGAATTTGGAAAAAAAAAATATTAAAAGGTAGGAGGTTATATTATAGAAAATGTTTCTTAAATCTTAGGTTGATCTTTTTCAAATTTTTGTTCTTTCAAAAGTGTTAATTTACTTCTTAAGCGTGGATGGTTGATATTTTTTTAAAAAAAAAATTAAGACAAGGTCTAATTTTTGTTATTGTGTACCAGGTACCTTTTTTTTTTTCCTTCTTCTCTAGATCAGTAAGGGTGGTAAAAAAAATAAGCCTATTCCTTCTTTTTGTCCCCCTCAAACCTACAACCTACATCTTAGACTCGTATACTGATTTCATTAAAAAAGATGGTTTTTTAGAAATATTGAAGTTTAAGAGTTAAAATGAAAATTTTCTACTTAGATGTACTTCTACCATATGAAGCAAAATCTTCAAAAAGTCTACAATTTTCTTTGTCCAAAAATCAAGATTAGTGGGCATCATGGCTCGAGTGACAAATGAACAAGAACTTGTTGAAGTAATTCAACTAATTTCATTCTAAATCTTGTACAAGTTTAAAAGATGATACAGTAGATATTCTATTCAAGTTGATCAAGATCAAGACAATTTGCAAATTTTATCCATCAAATTTGTACCTACAAAAGCACAACATACTCAATTTTTTTTAAAAAAAGTTTATAGGTATCTTTAATATTTTTTTTTTTACTTAGTTGATGCAAAGTACGTGCCTTGTAATTTCCATCTACCTATTAAACTATAAAGAGAGCCTAGTTTCTTCTTTGTGAAATAGAGTTTGTTTTTTAGAGTCTTTAGTTTGTTATCTTTTCGTTAGAGAAAGGAGTGTTTACATTTTCCTATTTGAAATAAAAGTTCTGATTTCTCAACAATCTCCTCTTGTAAAATTATACTTTTCATCATACTTTAGGTAAGTTTTTTTTTTTTTTTTGAAGAAGAAAAGTAAGCATTCGTTGTTTTATATCCTTTGACAATTTTATATATTTCAACAAACTTTCTAGATGTACTATTCATCTTTTGAATTCTCCAATAATAATTCTTCCAACATTCATTTTGTCTCAATAAGACAATACTTTGAGTTCTTAGATTTCAAATTCAATTTTAGTTTCTGTACTTTATTCTCGAAGATCAAAGTTATTGTTGTGCATGTCTCTTTTAAAAATCAGAAAATTAGAGAATGATTTAACTTCTCGTGTCATCGAAACTCTCTCCCCATGCAACTATTGAAACTCTTTATCATTGGTGTTTTATTGTATAAAAGCTCATACAAATCTTTTAGATAATTATTTTCTAAAAATTATTTCTATTCTTTTAAACATGTCGCCACAAAAATATATTTAGACTAATATAGAAGTTAAGTTATTTTCTTTTATTTTTCGTCCCTATATATTTGCAGTAGGCCAGCAACTTAGTTTCAAAAACAGAGTTTTTATTTTTAAAATATGATTTTGAAATCAAGTGTGCCTATAACTAATTTTATTTTTAACAACAAATTCGAGAATGAAGCCAAAGTTTGATTCAGAAACAATTTCTCAAACAAGCATTTGAAGTTTTCTAGCATTTGGTTCTCACAACTTTGGATTCATTTCAACGATTGATCGTTCATAATTTCAGCTATCATTAGGAAATAAAACATGAAGGAAAAAAAAAGGTTTTAGAAAATGGAAAAATGAATGAACTATATTGACCATAAAATCGATACAACAAAAAAATACTTCAAAAGCGCTAATTAAAAACCTTAGGCAGCAGCATTTGTCCTTATAAACCAACACGGGACGACGCTTTGGCGATTATAGTTCTTGAAAAAGAAATTAAAAAAAAAATAAAGAAAAACAAAAGCAAAGAAAATAGACTTGGGAAAAAGAAATGCTGTGGCTCAGGCCTTTTGCTTCCCTTTTCTAATTCTATCAAGCGCAGTTTCAGCATTCTCCAACTGCTGCTTCAACGTTGATATTTTCTTCTCCAAGTCTTCCGCTGTCTCTCTGCTGGTCGTTGGCTCATATGGGGTCAAAAAATTACCTGAAAAGTCCTTCAGAGCTTCAACTCCAGTCACCTACAATGCACAAGTTCACAAATGAAAACTCTCTCTTTTTTCCTCTCTTCATTTCCGGGTTTTAATATCACTATTCGGAAGTGAGATTGATACAACAGAAATCACAGGTAAAACGCCCACCGGGTAACCTAGTAGATAAAGTACATTTACATGGTCTGTTTTAGGGATTCACAATTTACTGACTTTTTGTTCTAAAAGAGCTTCAAGATAATTTTTCGAGATCATTCTTGAACAGCCACTAAGTGTCTTCTACATTCAAAACTTAGAACTAAACCCAATGCCATACGTGAATAAAGCTATTTATCTTAATTTGAGAACCATTAATCAACTATTACCATAGGCTTTTATGGACTACTTGCTTAAGGAAAACAGACTGAATCTCCAGAGAAAGCACATTTTTAATTGTACCTCTTGAGGCAGCAATGGCAACTTGGTGATGTGGAAATCATCGTACAACATGTAAAATTGGTCGAGGTACTTCTGTTGCATTCGCATTCTTGCTTTTAGTAACTTGGATTCAGCATCTAAAATGGCAGCACATTACGATTAAGTAACAGGGAAGATCCAAATCATTTTAGAAAATATATACGTATGGATTCAGTTTCACTGTCGAACCTTCTTCATCGAAAAGTACTTGGTTGATGATAATATTGTGAGTATCGATCTCGAACTTGGTGAGTTCTTGAACTAGTCTCTCTGTTTCGTAAAGGGAGAGAAACTCAGGAATGCAGACACAGACAAATGTAGTCAGATCCTGCAAACAGATACATATTAGTACACTGTACACCTAAAAGCTGTTCAACGTCAGATGAAATTGTACTGTACACCAAAAACGAAGCCCAAAATAATTTTCCAATCTAGTGTCCAAACTTTTGAACGTTGGATTTTCATTCTTAATCTTTATCTATTTTCCATTTTGGTCCTTCTAAATTTTATAAAAACCTCAAATTCAATCCTCCAACTCCCATTAAATGCCACGTTTAGTCTCTGTCATTGACATGCCATGGTTACATTTTCACCTTAACCATATAGACTAAAAAACTTTGAGGACTAAAATTGAGATTTTAAAGGTTTAAAAGCCAAAATAGAACTAGATAAAAAGTTTAATGACAAAAAATCAAACTTTCAAAAGTTATGTAAGCAAAATAACATCCATATTTAGACCAAAATATGTGGAACCTTTCTTCCAAAATCCATGTAATTTTAATTATAGTACTAAATCAAGACTCATATATGTTTCAAAGTTAAAATATTCATTAATGAACTAACAGAACCATACCATTGATATCAAGTTTGATGTAGCGATTAGTATGTTTAAACCATTGGGACAACCAAGGCAGTCAAATATAGGAATGGTTTTTTTTTTTTAAGGGAACAAAAATTTCATGGATGGTATGAAATATTACAAAGGGGAACCCCAAGATAAGATATCCTATCAACGAGGTTTAAAAAAGTTCTCTAACTGATCTTGAATCATTGAGATTATAGTTTGTCAAACGGGGTAGCATTTAAACCAAAAAAGAGCCAATGTTCTTTTTTGGTATAAGAAACAATTTCATTGATGAATGAAATGGAGAAAAACTCAAAAAGGTGCATTACAAGAAAATACCAAAAGGAAATAAAAAAGAACAACCAAAAAGACTAAATGGATGAACAATCTTGTACCATGAATAAACAAATAGAAGAAACTTTGTCCATAAAACCCCAACAGGACAGAAAAACCCTGAAAAGACAACTATTTCTCTCAAACCAAAGTAAAGCTACCAATCCTGAGTGACTTCTTTAACAGTAAAGCCCGGTTCACTCCAAAAATAAAATCCACCAGCAGAAATAAGTGCATCAAGGAAAGCCCCACCAAGCTCCAAATAGAGTTTATCAGTTGGTGACTAACTGAAGATACTTAGTTTCTGAACAATTCCGAATTTTGTTTGAGAATGAATTCCTTAAACAAGAATTGTTTCTTCCAAGAAACTAAACCCCGAACATTCCAAGTGATAAATTTCATTTTACAACCGAAGATCCCTCTACTAGAGCCAATGTGGCAGATTTGTCATAGTGAACAGTGGTTTGTAAATTCTGTAACTCCCTCTTTAATTTGTCCTTCTTCCCATTTCTATTATAAGTCCTTTTAGGCTTGGTAGGTGGGGGTAAGGTTGGAATGGGCATGATACATAACCCATGCTTAGTGAGAAGGTGAGCAATATCACGCAACTCACACGGAAAAGTGTTGGTATGATGTTTCGCGGAGAAGGTTGGAGAAGATGGTTCAATGGAAGGTTCCAAGGAGGGAGAAAAAGGTAAAGGTGGTTTGTTTAAAAACTGAGATTGATTCACAGTGACACTTGAATTCAAGTCCTGTGGAATTGGAGGTAAAGTGTCTAAGGGAATAGCAGAATCAATGGATGGATTATCCTCGAAAATGGCGAAATCCAAGGGTTCTGGTTGGAAAACAACATCATGGCCTGATCGCATAGAATTGGGACTAGAGAGATACGCCTCTGTATCCGAAGCATTGAAGGGTAGATTTGGCTTTCCATCTGATGTAGAGTGTTTCGATCCAATATGGAGTGTTGAAGGGATCCGATCAACTGTGGGCCCCCCAATAAATGAAATGGAGGAGAGAGTTGGTTGTATCAGAGCAGGGGAGCTCGTGTTCGATGATTCCCCAATTAAAACTGAAGAATAAGATGCTTTAGAGATACCCAAATGATTCATACCTTGTAAAGGGGGGTCCACCAGAATCGGTGGATTTGGTAAATCAATCAAAACCGAAATTTTAGGAGGAGAATTAACAACCAAATCACTCAAACCGAAATTTTAGGAGGAGAATCAGCAACCAAATCATTCAAAGCCGAAATTTTAGGAGGAGAATAAGCAACCAAATTACTCAAAATCGAAATTTTAGAAGGAGAATCAGCAACCAAATCACTCAAGCACGAATTACGATTTCCTTCAACAACAAGATCTTCCGAAATTAAAGGTTGGTTGCCTTTGTTATCTGCGTGATCATAGGAAACCGACGAGTCAACATTAACTGCAATTAAAGATTCCATAATAGTAGGATTTTCCTTTAATTGTTCGCTAGCCGTTATCGATCGGATGTGAACGAAGATCGAGACTCCGACAATGGATTCCGGTACAACAATCACCGCTGGAATGAAACCAGTTGAATTTCTTCTGACTTTCAACCGCGCCGCCATGAGGGATAACCACCTTTCTGTGTGATTTGAAACTTGAACAAAGCCGCCACATTGATCTCCAATGAACCTAAAAATTTCCTCTGTCCATAGGTTGAAAGGGAGATCCAACACCTCAATCCAATCACCATAAGAGGCAATCATCCTGTCTTGCAAAAAGGAAGAAGTAGAGAAAGCATGAAATTTGAGCTTGAAATCTCCAACCAAATGCCAAGAGGAACTAGTACGAAACTGCACAGGAAGATAAGCATCATAAATATGAATCACCGCCTTGTTATCATGAAATGGATTGATAGTACATCGAGGAGAAAAGCCTTCTTGTAGGGCAATTCGAATATTTGGCCAAGAATCTTTTTGGGAAAAACGCTGACAAATGAGAACTCCACTCCAAATCTTTGTTGAATTTGTCGTTTGTTGATGGGAGTTGGTTGGTAGGTCACCACAATCAACATAGTTTTCCTTAAGAAATGGCTTCGTGACAGCCGCACTAAAAGACATAGACGAATCCTTTTTGTGAGCCTCACCAGGGTAATCAGAAATAAGAGAAAAGAAAGAAAACCATCCTTGCTTCTTGTCCTCCGATGGAATAAGAAGTTTCTTCCTTTCTCCAGTGTGACTAAGTTGGGTGAACTCCACATAAAAACCATACTTGTTACTAAGTTTCTCCAGCCAAAAAGTATCATTGGTAGTCTGATGTTTCTTAAAAAATTTGTAAGAGAAAGGGTCTTTGTAAAGAGCCTCAAAAGAGGTAGAAAGCCATTTGAGAGAGCTCCAAGAGAGGGATAAAGAGTAAGGTGAGAATCTTCCAAGTTTAGTGATCCTTGCTCTACTTCCCCTAGAAGACTCATCGAAAGCTATCGTGAAGGTTTTTTGACCAATGAGGACCGATCGAGTGGAGTAATTCCAAATAGAAGAGGATTGTTGGGGAGCAGCAGACATGGTGGTCGGAGATGCTCAGGTGGAGGAGAAAGCATTTCCGCTCATTCCTTTACAGGAAGATACTAAATAATATATAACCAACCTTTCTCCGGTTTTAAATTTAACGTTATACTGCAGCCTGGGAGAGCAACTGCAAACAATGCTATGGCCTCTGAAGACAGAGAAGGATTAGTGCCAATGTTCAAATAGAATCTATGTAAATATCAAAAGATGTGGATGAGTTGTTAAATTAATAGGAATGGTTGTTTCTTTTTTTTTTTTTAATAGAAACCAAGTTTTCATGGAGAAAAAATGAAAGAATACAAAAGGAGCATAGAAAAAGCATCCAAAAAGCGAAGCCCAAAACAAAACCTAACATGCCCTCACAAGATAAAAGAAGGCTCAAACACAAAATAATAAGACCATGAGAATAGTTATAGAAGTCTTTCGAATCAGACGCTCAAAGAGAGACATTAAACTTGGCAAGAGAACGTATTTTCCGAAGACCTCTCAATCCCTCTAAAAAATCTCTTGTTCCTCTCCAAGCAAATGCTCCATAAAATAGCAAAGGAACAAAAATCTGCCAAAGGGTATGCCCCTTGCCTCCAAAAAGGCAGATGGAATAAGACCTCCTCCATCGTGAGAAAATAATAACTATTACAGGCCATGCACACACCAAAGTCTCCAAAAAAGAATCCCAAATCAAGATAGCAAACTTACTACCCCAGATAATATGACCTGGTTCCTTAAACGCCTCCTTACAAATAATACACCATTGCAGCCCAAGCATAAAGGAGAACGGGTAATCCCATCTAGCAAATACATTTATATAAGAATAGCTATTCTAATCGCAATTTCTCCTTATGTCATCCTTGAAGTTCCGAGTTATTCCAGTTAACTTCTTGGGTTGGTGAGCATCGAATTTAATTTTGATGGTTGAGCAGGGGAAGCATTCTTTTCCAGTTAAAATATGGTTGGAGTATGGTGCAGAAGGAATTAGTGCAACTCCTAAATTTGGGTTCTAGATGTTATTTTCTTCTGGTTCGAAGCTGAATGCAGCTTGATCAGTGTAGTTTGGGTTGCTTTGGCTCGTCGGCCGTTCTTTGTGTTTCTAGAATGGGTTTTGGTGCTCTTTGTGTTCTCTTTTCAAATTCTTTTGAGGAGTTCTCTTTGTAGATTATATGTATATATGTTTATTCGAGGATGCTCTTATTTCCTTTGTCCTCTTTTTTGTTCTTGTTTCACTCCCTTGTGGGGTTTGTAACCTTGGATTTTATCTATCAAAAGTTTCGTTTCTTGTTAAAAAATAAAAGAATAGCTATTCCAATCCCTTCTAATTCCATCAGCAACTACATGTATATAAATATTCTTACCTTCATAAACTATGCATAGGAAAAATATTTTCAGTATCTATTGACTATGTCCAACATAATATCTGCGTCTTCAAAGCTACCCTCAGATAACTTTTGAGAAGGTTGTTGGAAATTGAAGAGAGGCTACAGAGTGTGTTTGCATGTTTCTATTTGGGCTTCTAATACTAAAGAGTTCTGTCACTTTCTTCTAATACTTGATCTTGGTTAGACATATGCTACCACACAATAATACAGAAAAGGGACGTGAATAATTAAGAGAAATAATAATAATAATAATAATAATAACAACAACAACAACAATACGAGTATGAAGCAGGTGCTCTTACAGGATCTTTGAATTGCCTATTAACTTGTTCGATCACATCTCTCATGCCTTCCAGTCTTCCCAGAATTGCATCCTCACCAAACTCATCATCAACTCCAAACATCCGGGTCATCTATTGCAGAAAGTTTCAGATTAGCTAATTACCTTGTATATCTTGTATATTGTAACACAAGAATTTGTAGGTATTTTTAAGGAAGCTACTTGATACGTGAACTGGAATTGCACATAGTCACATAAGTTGAAGAATAAAAGTTACATGAGATTCCCCAAATAAAATTAATACAGCACAATCTTAAACTTCTTCAGAAGAAGTTATGAAAATTCAAATGCAACATACATAATAAATAGCATCATTGTTATCATATTAGAAACGGTACCTGACCCAATAAGCCTCCAAATCTACTTTTCAAAGACATTATCTTTGAAAGCCCCTTCTCTAAGGTTGATGGAAATTGCAACAGCCGAAGAGTGTGGCCAGTTGGAGCAGTGTCAAATACTATTACAGAATAATCCATTGTTTGTACTAATCTGGAGACAAAAAAAATCATTTAACATAACCACGTTAATACATATAATCCTTTTTTTTTGCTTATTGAGAGAGGGTGGATATTGATTTGATGGCACGACATTAACATGAACATACATATAAAGAGCCCCCAGCCCCAACCCAACCCTCCAAAAAGTTATCTTCCAATGGAAATCCAGTCACGACGAGTGATCTCTAAGGACCAATTTTTGCCAATTTCCAAGTCCTAACAGAGTGATAGATAATCAAAACTGAGAGCAACATAAACATTTCAGATAAAATCATGACCAGTACTCAAACTAGTTGTATAATCTAAACTTTGTAAATTGCACATTATATCGCAAGATTATTTTTTATATGAATATATCTCAAGATGATACCAGTCAGGAAAGAAGTATAGCCCGCACATTACATGGTACCAATCGAAGGAATCTAATCCTCATTACAAAAGTTAATAAAAATTCAGATAATAGAGAATGAAGCAATTGAAAGATCAAGAAAACGTTTCTTACTTCAGCATCTCTGCAAAGCTCATTGCCTCATCAATTCCAGGAATAGCATTAGCCAACTCGGAAAATAAACCATCCATCCCCTCGCCTTCTTCATCATTTTCCACAGTAGGATCCACCTCCTACATACCAACATTGCCCAGATTATGAAGTGCACATCAACATCAATTCAGGGAAAAAACCCCCACAAAAATGTTCAACAAGAAAAACACGTGTACAACACGAAATCAGGTAGCAATTTCATCAAATTGGAACAATTACATACAGATATATAATATTAAGCATTTCTACCCACCAAATTCTAAAGCAAAACTTCCAGAAAGCCCGTATAAAAATTCGATATGAAATGAAATTCATAAGAACATAAAGATTCAAACCAAACCAACAAGAAATTTTTAATTCACATATCAATCGCCTTGAAAACGACATGCATTAGAACCCAGATTACATCACACAAGACGCTTCAGAATTGAAAATTAAAAAAAAAAAGGGAAACAAAAGAAAAGAAAAAAGACGCACCATCGCATAGAGATTGGAGAAGCCATTGACCAAGGTGGGTGCCTTGGTGAATCTCTGCTGAAAGGCATCGCTGAGATTGTGAGCCGGGTCGGTGGAGATAATCAAAACAGAGGATCTGACACGGGAGAGAAGAATCGAGAGGATGGAGCTGCAGGTGGTTTTTCCCACACCGCCTTTGCCACCAACAAAAACCCATTTAAGAGACTCTTGATCCAGTAGATTCTGAACCGTACCTTCTGGTAATTCCTCTGCCATTTTTGTTGCTCCCAAAATTCTCTCTCTTCTCTCTCTCTAGAAGAGAGACTGAAGTGGGCTTTGAATGTAATCACGGATTTGGGAATTGGAAATGAAGGAATCTACTGGGTGATCATCTAGGTTTAAGATTGCCTCTTTATCAAGAAATTAATTTACACGATGAGGAATTCGAGAAGAAGAAAGAAAGAAGGCGATTAGCGATTATCTCCGGTTTGTCATTTTAACTTCTCTTCTTCTTCTTTTTTTTTTTTTTAGAGTGCAAATCCTAAATAAAAGCCGAGTATATTAATAAATTAGAAAATGAAAAATAGATTTTGTCTTACAAGATATTATAAATTTTAGTTTACGCTAAATTATAGATTTTTTTTATGTCTATTCAGTACGTACAATTTGTAAGGCTCTAATTACATCATTAGATTTTGAAATGCAATTTGATATAATCTCAACCCTCCACTGCTTTATACTTTAAACAAATCCCTCCACTATAAATTAAATAATGATTTAGCATGCCTATTAAACAAGAATAAATGATATAACATAATTTCAATTTAAACACGGATAAGGTTAAGCCTAACTCAACTAGTTATAGCATATATGCCAACAAGAGCATAACTCTACTGACATCAAGTATGACTCATGACTAAGAAGTCATGGATTCGAATTCTATACTCCCAATTGTTGATGTACTAAAAAAAATAGTTATAATATATATCATAAATCAAGAGGTCAAAAGTTTAAATTTTTCACTCTCATATGTTGTTGAACTTAAAAAGATAATTAAGACTTACAACGTTAACCAAGATATTAAAAGCTCAAATTTTTACCTATTCATATTGTTGAACTATTGAGAATGTCCTATTTAGTAGATAATCTAAATTTTATTTATGTTTTCAATTCACTTAGTTTAGTGAATATACATTTGGTAAATGTGTTTCAAAAATTGTTTTCGAATTCTGTAGTTCGAAACTTTGAAAACAACATTTTATATTCGACTTGTATCTAGATTTGAATTTGAAATTATAAAATGCGCAATTATATTAAGAAAATATAAAAACTTTAATAAATATATTATTTTATGTAATAACTCAATTTGTTTTTGTTAAATTGAAATATATGTAATATAAATTTGAAATAGGTGTAATATAAGATATTATAAATTATATGATATTGTAAAATAATAACTCTACAAAATTTATAACAAAAAACATGTTCATAAATTAATTAATAATAGTCTTCATTGCATAAAATACCTTCACTCGCATGTCTCTACATGAACGAATTGGACCAATTCTTTTGTATCTAATACAAAGTGAGTCATAGCCATGGTGTTACCAGAATAAGATACTCAACCTCATTTATGTACTATAGACCCTTTGGGTTAGTATGTCCACTACATACCGTTCAAGTCACATAAATAACCTTAGATGTTTGTTTATTGGATTTGAGTTTAAGCGAGTCGATAAAATAACTATTTATTTGATTGAATAAATAAATTCAATTTACAAATCCACAAGTTTAGGGCGTAAAATCCAACACTTGACCACTTGTCCTTCCCAACCCCTGACCACCCATCTGATACCTCTACAATTCCGCTTGCTCAACCAAGTTGATTGTATTAAGTTTCTAACTACCTATGGGAGGAGCCTGCCACCCCTCAATGGAAGTAGGGAAAGAGGACGACACAATAGGTCTCTCATCAAAACTCACGGGGTGCCATTGTACACCTCGAGGGATGTACTAACTGAGTGTTGTCTTGAATATCCGATTGATTTGACCTGTATTTAATTGTGTTCCTTTGCCTCCAAATGCACCATATGATGATGAGCTCTTTTTTCAGATCGGGCTTAAGACTGTTTTTCCTGACTCAGTCCTAGTAGTCAAAAGGATTCCATAAACCTCTACCAATCGGAAACAACCTAACATTAGAAGGTAGAAAAAGGTCTCACACTTTCCAAGCAAACTTACATTCTCACATGAGGTGAGAAGCTGTTTTCTCGAAAGACGTACAAAAAGAACACCGAGTATCAATATCAATCCTTTTTTTTACCAAGGTTAACTGCAATAGGAACAAGATCAAATATAATCATCCAACAAGTTAATTTAATATTTGGCATTACATACAAACTCCAAAAATAATTCCACGTCTTAGAACTATGTTTTGCCTCAGATGGCGAAGCCTTACTAGCACGAGAAAGTTAGAAACCCATTGTCGAGGTTCCAAATGATCTCATCATCACCTTGATCGCCTTCCAACAGGATATTAAGAATGCCCACTGCATCATGAGGTAAGAACGCCTCTGTCACACGGGTCTCATTCCACTTCCCATATGAATTTATCAACTCAACAACTCGTTTACTCTTGACGCCTCCTTTACCACAGAAGGTTTGAAATTATCGGGATCCATGAATCGTCCGAAATATGCACGTGTCTACCGTTCTCAATCCTCCATCTATAACATCTCTTGAATAAAATTTTCCCTCACAATATGCTCCTCCAGGTGAGGGAAGGGTTGACCCTAAGTCTTGCTTCGAGAAAGACACCCTCCTTGTAGTATTTCCCCTCAAGGATTCTGGCTAGAAGATACACCTTCTCCCCAATATCAGTATGAAGAAAGCATTTTTAATATCATGCTAATGCAACGGCCAGTAATGAATGGATGTTAAGGAACTGAATAACCTGACAAAAGTCATTTTAACAACAGGAGAAAAAGTGCCAGAATAGTCAACCTCATATGAAAATTTTAGTATTTCTCATTGATTTTCAACTATGCAAAAACCAATATAAATACAAGGTATAAAATCCTTTTTCAATAAGGAAAATGATATAAAATCATTTTTCAATAAGGAAAAGGAAAAACTTAAAATATCTAAAAAACAAAATTGAATCATAAAACTAAATTACAAGAATGCCTTAACTTTAAGCATAATTTTCAACACTCCCCCTCAAGGTGAGTTGTATATATTATACAATCTCAACTTGTTGTTCAAATCTTCAAAGTTAGGTCTTGGCAAAGGTTTGTTAAGGATATCTGCTAACTGTTGTTTAGTAGGCACATAATTGAGTTGAGCCACTTCATTATTGACTTTCTCTGAGATGAAGTGTCAATCAATTTCAATATGTTTTGTCCTATCATGATGAACTGGATTCTTGGCTATACTTATTGCAGCTTGATTATCACACATCATCTGTATCGGTAACAAACATTCTTTTCCTAATTCCCATAGACCTCTCTTGATCTATATGCCTTCATACATATCATGAGCAAGTGCTTTGTATTCCACTTCAACACTACTCCTTGCAACTACGGATTGCTTCTTGCTTCTCCATATAATAAGATTGCCTCATACAAAGGAACAGTAGCCTGAGGTAGATCTTTTATCTTTAATATCACCTGCCCAATCTGTATCAGAATAAACCTCAATGTTTCTCTTTTAAGTTTTTTCAAAAAAACAGTCTTTTTCCAAGAGTCATTTTTAGATATCTGGGAAGTCGATATACTGCTTCAATATGTTTTTCATTGGGATTATGCATAAATTGACAAACCACGCTAATAACAAATCCAATATCTGGACGTGTATGAGAAAGATATATAAGGCGCCCCACAAGTCGTTGATATCTCTCCCTATCTACAGGTGTGCTCTCATGGTTGAGTCCAAGTTTCTTTTGAGGATCCAAAGGAGAATCTGTTGGTTTACATCCTAACATGTCGGTTTCTTTGAGAAGGTCTAAAACATACTTCCTCTGGGATACAATTATACCTTTTTAGACCGAGCGTTCTCCATGCCTAGAAAATACTTTAGATTTTCTAGATCTTTGACTTCAAATTCTTGAGTCAAGTGTTTTTTCAACATTTGCAGTTCCAATTCATCATTTCCAGAAAGAATGATATCATCAACATATACTATTAAAAGAGCAAGTAAATTTTTTGACCTCTTTTTAACAAATAAATTATGGTATGACTGACATTGTGAATATCCAAGACTGAGAACAAAATTTACAAATTTACCAAACAATGCACGTGGAGATTGCTTACGTCTATAGAGAGATTTTTTAAGTTTGCAAACTTTTGGTGTACTGAATTTCTCTTCACATCCAGGAGAAATATTCATATATACTTCTTTTTCTAGATCTTCATTCAAAAAAGCATTTTTAATATCCAACTGTTGAAAACTCCAATCAAGATTAACTGCTAGAGATAAGATAATTCTTATGGTGTTGAGTTTAGCTACAGATGCAAAGGTTTCCTGGTAGTCAATTCCATAAGGCTGAGTAAATCCTCTACCAACAAGTCTAACCTTCAATCTCTCAATGCTTCCATCTGCCTTATGTTTTACTGTAAAGATCCACTTACATCTAACCGTTCTTTTTCCATTAGGTAAATCGATCACTGCCCACGTGCCATTTTTATCAAGAGCTTCAATCTCATCTTGTACAACTTTTCTCCAACCAGAATGTTTTAATGCTTCATGAATATTTTTTGGTACTTGAAGATTATCAATAATTGAAAGAAATGCTCGATATGACTCAGATAATTCATCATATGACACATAGTTTCCTATATGATGAATGATGCAACTCCTGACTCTTTTTCTTACTGCAATTGGCGAGTCTCATCAACTTCTGGAACTACATCCTCTCCTCGTCTCACTTTTATCCTCACTTATGGATTGTTCATTGGATGTTAAAACCAGTTCAAATATTGGAGAGTGTTGATTTGTTCTAAAATCTATTTTCTCAACTTGTTTGTTTCTCCTTTGATAGGTGGGGAGATTTTTACTAGCATTTGGAAGAACAACATTTGGTGGACTTGTTTCAGGAGAAATAAGAAGACTTGTTTACGGAGTAATAGGAAGAGTCACAGGATCTTGAGGAGGGGAATGAGGTAGGATAACAGATTTGGGATTAGTCTCAAGTAACGAGATCCATAACCGATTGTGTAACACCCCGTAAAATCAGATGCATTAAATTGTATTTGATTTTAATTTGATTTTTTTGATAATCGGATCAGAATTAGGAATCGAGAGATTTTTTTAGGAAAGGATGTTTCAAAGTCTAAAAAGGATTAAGATTTATGTTTTAAAAAAGGGATTAAGATTTCTTTTTCTAAAAAGCATTAGGATTTCTTATTCTAAAAAGGATTAGGAGTTTTGATGCCTATTTAAACTAAGAGTAATTATAACTTAAAGGGTGCACTTCATAACTCTCCTCTTCTTCTCTTTCTTCTTCTTTTCTTCATCTCATTCTTCATCCCACCGGACCATCGCTGGAAAGTCGCCGGATCACCGCCGGACTGCCATCAGACCGTCGTTGGAAAGTCGTCGGACCGTCGCCGCCGCCGTCGTCGGACCACCGCCGCTCGCTGCTAGCCCGATCAGTTTCGACTTCTTAAGTTTGTTTTGGACCCCATTTTGGTTGCTTAGGAGCCCACACTCTTTTTCTGATTCTTCAAATATCAGGTAAGTAGTCTTTTGAGATGTTGCTAGCATTAGACCTTAAATTAGTTATCTAAGTATTTTTAGAACTTGTGTAGCATGTTCTTATGAGCTTTTGGACTTGACATGATTATGTGTATGTTATCCCGAGCCTATGAATCATGTTTGATCATATTTATCATGTATATATGGACTATGTGTCTTATTATGTGAGATGGGGGTTGATTGTTCGGGTTGTACCTAACATTCTTAATAGGTGATTGATTTGAGTTAAAGTTTGGTTAGAGTGAAAACCTAGCTGGATTTGAGACCCTTGGGAATGGGTCGAAGATATTAATGCCTAGTTAGAACCCCTAGTAACCTTATAAAACCCGAGACCCAACATTTACTAAATCCTGAGTTACGCCTAGGCGAGTCGGAACCTCTGGATTGATGATACTTCGGTAGTGATCCTGAGGTATGCCCTCATTCAGGGAGTGGTTGTTTTCCATTGTCTCCATGCTAGCTTAGAGGCAGATCTCCATAGAGCGTGTTGAATACGCGACTCTATGCTAGCGTTGAGGTGAGCCTGGGGTACGCCCCCGTTAGGGAGTCGTTACGTTTCATTATCCCGTGTTGGTGTAGGGGAGATTTCCCATAGGGTGTGTTGGTTCGAAACTTCACTACTCTATGCCAGTGTGTTGTGGCGTGAGAGTTGCTTTCTCTCATAGCATTGTCAATCAAGTTCCAAGACTGAAGGTAGAGGTCGAGTTATTACCATAGGGGGCTAAGGGTGAAGTGTGTTAAATGTGAGACCTATTTTGGGGTTTGAGTGGAGTTTAGTAGACGAGTCTTGTTGTTTTGTTGAGATAGGTTTGGATGTAAGTGGGCTACTTACTGAGTATATTTATACTCACTCCTTTCTTTTTATTGTTTTGTTTGCAGATAAAAGCTGAATTGTGGGATGGATGACGATGGTGGCAACCTAGCGAGGCTATGAGGATGTCATTTGGTGTCTTTTAGCTCATAGTAGTTATTCTAATACTTTATAATTCAGTTGTACCTTCTTATTAGATTGAGACTTTATTTATGTTGTTAAGTTTCCTTGTTGATTGACTCATAGGGTGTTTTAGGGTTTTGTTCTTCTTAAAGTTAAGCTAGTCTCTTATTCATTTTCTTCATGATGTTGCATAACTGTTGTGAATTTCTGATCTATCGAGAACCCAACCTACTATTGATTGTAGTTTGGAAGAGGTTGAGTGTTTTGTAAACCTTCTGGAGTGTTTTTATGTTTAAAATAGGTTAGGAAAAAATTTTGGTTTTGTCCTAGTAGCATCGTTATACTACCGAAATGTCGGCGTTGACGGTGTTGTTTAGTAACGTCCCTAAGAGTTTTGGGTTTGAAACTGTTGGGATTTTTGTCCTAATCTCGTGTTTGTAAATTACTGTTTGAAATTAATAAGAGTTATTTATTTCATTACTTTGTGTCTCGCAATATTTACAAACTTTTCCAATAAACTAAGCTCCAGGGTCATTGAATTTATTAGAGAACTAGAACTTGAACGGTGTGTAGTGGACACACAGGGAGGATCACGTTCGAGTTAATGACCCGAACGGCCACAAGATATATGTATAGGGTTGGAGACCTAATCCACGGATACACCGTGGATGCGACCCGCTTTGTATTAGATACAAAAAGGTGATCCGACTCGTTCATGTGGTTGACATGCGAGTGGGGGCATCTGTGCAATGAGATTGTATAAAGATCGGGGATGTGAATTATTAGACCTACTGATGTAACACCGTTGACAGTAAGGACTAATAATTTCGTAGATGAACATTAGTGACTCGACCTGAATCCTAAGCGTGTTACGGACTCCTTTCTGCTAGGGTCTGTCCTTTGACTAATACGGGTGAGCGTGGTCACAGTTACTCGCCCAATATGCCTATCTTCTCAAGGACAGGACCAAGTAGGGAGTAGGGGTGTACAAATTACCCGATAACCCGAGCAACCTGGACTACCCAACCCAAACCATAAGGGTTGAGTTGGGTTAAGTTTTTTTTCGGTTTGGGTTGGGTTAGAATTTTAGAGAACCGAATTTTCGGGTCGGTTCTCGGTTGACCCTCTTAGACTCGGGTTGACCCAACCCAACCCAAAATTTATGTTTTTTTTAAATTTTTATATATATTTATAAATGAATTATTTGTCAATTTTAATATTTTTCTTCTAAGATTCTAACAAATATTAAAATGTTACAATTTTGAAGTTTGATAATTAAATTTTATGTGATTTTAGTTATAAATTCAAAAAAGTTATTTTAAATAATTAAAAAATTATTAAAAATAAAAAAATCAACTCGACAACCCAACCCCAACCCAACCCAAAAATATAGGGTTGGGTTGGGTTCAGAAGGCAACCTGTCGGATAATTTGGGTTGTCAACCCGACCAACCCGAATTTTCTGTTGGTTCCAAAAACCTTCAACCCAACCCAACCCAACCCGTACCCCTAGTAGGAGTCGGGAACTTAACTACGCGAGATGGAATTCACTCATTCCCGCATTTAGGGAAACTAGAGGGGTTCTTCCCTTAAGTGTTGTCTTCAGGGCTTGGACAACGGGCACCCACCTTCTCACTGGCCCGAGAAAGGTGTTGTGTATGGTTGGACCATCACAATATGTTGTTCATTAGAGGAGCAGTGGGGACTTAAGGAACAAGAAGTAGACACAAGAGTAAAACGGTAATTTGACCCAACCGTGTCTACGAACAACCTGTGAAGGGTCGACTCATGGGCATTGGTTATATCAGTGGACACGTAATATTCTGCACTGATGGGAGTGCAGCTACGGGCTATAGTGGAGTGTTACCGTAGCTAATGAATGTTGATTAACCGGGTCAAAGAGTTTGATAGGTTAATCTCGGATCATTGGAGCCCGTCACTGTAGGTCCATTAGGTCCCTCGGTTGGCTCAATCTGGGTTAAAAGAAGGGTTAATGTTTTGGTATGAAATTGAAGTGTTCAATTTCACTTAAAGGGCATTTATGTCATTTATATGAGATATGAATGATATAATATATAGTTTAATGTGAATGAAATTCATAATAAACTATAGGTTAGCCTAATTGTTGAATTAGGGCTAATTGGAGAAATTAATTGAGAGAAATTTGGATGTGATTCAATTTAATTAATCTACAATTATTGCAAATGTGATTTGCAATATGAGATATGAGATATCTTATATTATATGGTTATGCAAATGTGATTTACATAACCTATGGTTGTGGTAAAATGGTAATAATGTGGAGATTTTAACTCCATCAATTTCCACTATTTAAACCCTTTGCAAGAAGGGATTGGTAGCTCATTCTCTCATTTTTTTTATTTTCATCAAAGAGAAGAGAGTAAGAATTCTCTCAACTCTCTCAATTCTCCTCCCTCTCCAAAACCAAAAGTCTCACAACTTTACTTCTTTCCAAAAGAAGACCAACCGAGACTCCGAGTGGTTGTGTTCGGGTTTTTGTTCGAGAGAAGATTTCGTTGAGATCGAGAAACACGAAGTGTTAGTGATAGAGGAAGGAACTTTGAAGAACTGTCTACAACAAGTAAGTAAATTTCTTCATGCTGTAATTTCTTCCTCCTTTACATGTTTAACTTAGATCTAAAAGTTAGATCGTTTTAACAAAAATCAAGTAGTGTAATGATACCTTGACGATTCGATCGTCTTTCGCTGCGCGGGGATTTACGTTCCCTTCAATTGGTATCGGAGTCAGGTTAATGGTTCTTCGTTATGCACTGTTTTTGTTAAAATAGGTGGGTAAATGGCCTTATTTCATGAGATTAATGTTGGTTTTGCTAAATGGATGTTTCGGTTTTTGGCACTAGAATAAATTTACAATTTATGTTGATGAGATCAATGTAAGGGCCCGTTGTTTTTGGGTATTTTGTTGTAAATCGAGTCTGAAAGTCCGAGTCGTTCGTGGCAAGAGTTGCTGTGAAGAAATCGGAGCGAAAAGCAGCGAATTCGTTGAAGAACATCAAAGGTGTTTCTTTGCTTCAGCCGATGGCGTTGAGACGCTTTTCATCGGCGTCTCAACGCTATCCTTGCAGGCGCTGGCTTGGCTGCAGAGCAACGTTGCAACGCTAGGCATAGCGTTGCAACATCACGGTGTGGACGCACGCCGCCTCAACGCCGGGCGCGATAAATACACGTAACGCCGCCACGACGTTGCAACGCCACACGCGTAGTGGGCAGTTGCAGCTTCCTGTTCGCGAGACGTGGGCGGTTTTTTGCTTAGTGGGGTAGTTATTTTCGGTTTTTTTATTATTTTATTTAATGTAAAATGTATTTTAATTATTTATTTAATTATTTTATTAAATAATATTAATATAAGTGTTATATAATGTTATTTAATTAAATAATTGCCCCTAGGTGCCAAAAATCGGTCCATTTTGCTATTTAATTATTGTATGCATGAGATGTATGATTTAATTAAATTCTATGTGCATATTGTATGCCATATAGATTTAAAATCCCACCTTAGGTTAAACATTTTCATGCATCATTTATATTATAAGAGTTATAATATAATTAAATGCATGTTTAATTTAATTAATATAAGTGTTATATTTTTTAGATTAAAGTATGTTCATGCATTTATATTCATGTGATGAATAATATTTTGTTATAGTATATAATTATTCATGTGATGAATGATCAAACACTATAACATAGAAATGCATGCAACCTAAGTTAATTATTAGTTTTAAAGAGTTTAGAACTTGAATAATTAGACTTAGGTTTTCTTTTTTCTAATGAGATTAGAAATTAGGAAATCAAAGTTTAGTCTATGAATGGAGACTGATTAGTAATTCTGTCGAAGGAAGGTTTTGCCTAAGGGTGGGGTATTTAAGTTGACGCTTGCGGAACACCCTTACCTGGAAACCGACCTGGGAGTGAATTCGGTCCGGAGATTCTTAGATTATACTTATCGTGAGTGCCGCTAATTAAAAGTGTTTTAATTTACTCACATAGACCTAAGTAATAATGTGATTATAAACTTAGGTTAATACCATATAAGAGTTATATTGGTAGACTTAGGTAAATTTTAGCCGGTTTATCTAGGTCAATCCTTATTAAAATTATGAGTGGGAGGAAATAAAGTGTATGAGATACATTTGAATTTCCAACCACAAATCTCCATTAAGTCCGCACCGTGAGATCTATACTCGGCCTCGTGGCGCAAATGGGAGCGTTCCCCTTCGGGTGGCATTTGTATAGGTCAATATCATCGTGGATGGAGAGAGTACTTATAGTGAGTGAGAGCGGGACTTGTGAAAACGGGACCTACGGTCTCTTCTTTCGATTCATACCGTGAGACGCCTATGATCCGCTTTGCTAGTTTGGCTGGACTGCATAATCCCTTCCGGAGGCCTAATCATGGGAGTCGGAACACCGTGAATTCCCGAAAGAGATACGCTT
Organism: Trichosanthes cucumerina; assembly: GCA_036507285.1. NCBI lineage: Eukaryota > Viridiplantae > Streptophyta > Magnoliopsida > Cucurbitales > Cucurbitaceae > Trichosanthes > Trichosanthes cucumerina. The sequence goes on along the minus strand of CM071840.1, from coordinate 70,365,001 downwards.
TCTGGTTGGTTTTCCTTCTTGGTTCACCCTTCGGTGGCTATTGTTTGGACGGATGCTTGGAAACTTAAAGATTGAGGGTAACACTCACAGAATTCGTTAAGTGTTAATGAATTCGACCGAAAAATGGTAATTAGACGCCTAATGGAATAAGAGTTATTCTGGGATTAGGGTCTGATCGAGAAAGTCTCGTCTTAGAGAAGGAGTGTTTTGTTCACCCTTCGGTGGCGGTCATTCTAAACCTTTAGGATATCATTGCAAAATTTTGAATGACTTAGGGATCATGAAACAATTTTGCTAAAACTTGATTGAATTTCAAAAGTTTTTTGCGAGACTAACACAAAGTTTTCTTAATTTTTCATCTTAAAACATGTCTAGCGCAATTATAGCTCTACTCGCGTCCGATAAACTAGTGGGAGATAATTACCAAACTTGGAAAAACAACATAAACACAATTTTGGTAACTGACGACATTAAGTTCGTACTCTCTGAGGAGTGTCCTCAGATGCCGGGCTCGACTGTGTCGCGAAGTGTTCGCGATGCATACGATCGATGGATCAGGGCCAATGAAAAGGCCAAGGTCTATATCATTGTCAGCATGTCTGATGTATTGGCAAAGAAGCATGAGCTGATGGTCACCGCTAAGAAGATCATTGAGTCCTTGAAGGAAATGTTTGGACAACAACCCTTTCAGGTCCGACATGACTCGCTCAAATACGTCTTCAACGCACGGATGAAAGAGGGTTCGTCTGTCCGTGAACATGTTCTAGACATTGTTGGGATTTTTGTCCTAATCTCGTGTTTGTAAATTACTGTTTGAAATTAATTAGAGTTATTTATTTCATCACTTTGTGTCTCACAATATTTATAAACTTTTCCAATAAACTAAGCTCCAGGGTCATTGAATTTATGAGAGAACTTGAACTTGAACGGTGTGTAGTGGACACACAGGGAGGATCACGTTTGAGTAAATGACCCGAACGGTCTACAGTATATGTATAGGGTTGGAGACCTAATCCTGAATACACTGTGGATGCGGTTGTTAGCTCTTAGAATGAGAGCTAAGATTGAGCTTTTATTGTGATTATTTCTTGGTATTATGAGCTTTCTTGACTATCTTAACCCCTTAATTAGGTACATTTGTATGTTAATTGACACAAAGTGATTCTGAAGTACCTTTAGGCCACCTAAGTACTTTTCATTGATGAATTGTGTCATTTTGGGCATGTTTACAGGAGTTTTTGGGAAGATGAATGTTATGAAGTGTTGAAGGTCCGCTTGACTGCTCATTGTAGTCGTGCAATTCTTTGAAGGATGAAGATTGCTAGAGCTCAATTCTGATATCAGTTGCAGAATGCACACGTGGACAAAATTCATTAATTGAGCTGGATAAAAATTGCCTTATCAGCTGCTGTGAGCCAATGAGAGGCCTTCATGTCATTGCCCCTTATCTATTCAACCCTTAATTCGAGGTGGATACGGTATATATGCCTTGTTTTGGCCATTTTTGTAAAGGAGGGGAGTGGGCAAGAGAAAAGAGGAAAAAACCCGATTGGGAGAAAGGACAAAGGCGAAATTCAAGCAGAACCGAATTGGGAAGCTTTCTCCTTCTGGAAAGAGGTTGGAGTGGACCAAAGAAGGCTTGGGAACTTCACCCATCTGTTCATTCTTTTGTTCCCCTTGCTCTTTACTCTTCTATATATATTGTAACTAAGACCATTTTAAGCATGTTTGACACTAGGTTTACTATTTTATTGTTGTCTTTTCTTATCACCATGAACTAATCACCTTTGGGGTGAGGATTAGGAGACTTTATGTAGATGCAACTTTAATGAAAGAGTAATTTGCTGCAATCTCACTCTTGTGCCTTGTGATTTTACTGCTTAACTAAGGTTTGTTTGGCCATCTCATCTTAATATTGTTTATTCCAACTTGGGAAAGGGAAGAATAAACCGATTTCAAGGCATGACATTAGTTCTGATTAAGAGATTTACTTCTCTCAGGTGATTGAGGAGTCTAGGGATAGTCACTCACCTAGTGTTAACAGTTAGGAGCTAAATTAAGGGTGTTTAATGGGAATTGAATGCCTAACTCGCAAGGAATTCTGGGAAGAATCCGCTAATTAAATTGTTTTGAGCTCTGGTGCAGTTTTGAGCTCTAGCATTAAGATTGTTGAAGCATAATTTCATCCCTAATCCTATCCCCTTTTTACTGCTTTGGTTAAGTTTCTTGTGTTTGCTGCTGCCTTACTTTTGTTAATCCATTCTGCCTTACTTTAGCATTTCAATTGTTACTTTTAATTTCTAATTTCAATATTCATCTCATTTATGTTGGTTACCCTTTACTCATTAAATTCAACTCAACCTTGTGTAATTTATACAACTAATCCCTGAGGAGACGATTAAATTTACTTATCACTTGTTGCTTAGATTGTGTATACTTGCACAGTTTAGGAGTATTTTCTTGATAATTTCATACACCCCTTTTAAGCAAACAACGACCCGCTTTGTATTAGATACAAACGAGGTGATCTGACTCGTTCATGTGGTTGACATGCGAGTGGGGGCATCCTGTGTAATGAGATTGTACAAGACCGGACCGTGAATTATTAGACCTACTGATGTAACACCGTTGACAATAAGGACTAATAACTTCGTAGATGACCATTAGTGACTCGACCTAAATCCTGAGCGTGTTACGGAATCCTGTCTGCGGGGGTCTGTCCTTTGACTAGTACGGGTGAGGGTGGTCACAGTTACTCGCCCAATATGCCTATCTTCTCAGGGACAGGACCAAGTAGGGAGCTGGGAACTTAACTACGCGAGATGAAATTCACTCGTTCCCGCCTTTAGGGAAACTAGAGGGGTTGTTCCCTTAAGTCGCCGCTCGGGGCTTGGACAATGGGCGCCCACCTTCTCACTGGCCCGAGAAGGGTGTTGTGTATGGTTGGACCATCACAATATGTTGTTCATTAGAGGAGCAGTGGGGACTTAAGGAACAAGAGGTAGACACAGGGGTAAAACGATAATTTGACCCAACCGTGTCTACGAACAACCTGTGAAGGGTCGACTCATGGGCATTGGTTATATCAGTGGACACGTAATATTCTACACTGACGGGAGTGCAACTACGGGCTATAGTGGAGTGTTACCGTAGCTAATGAATGTTGATTAACCGGGTCAAAGAGTTTGACAGGTTAATCTCGGATCATTGGAGCCCGTCACTGTAGTCCATTAGGTCCCCGGTTGGCTCAATCTGCAGGTTAAAAGAAAGGTTAATGTTTTGGTATGAAATTGAAGTGTTCAATTTCACTTTAAGGGCATTTATGTCATTTATATGAGATATGAATGATATAATATATAGTTTAATGTGAATGAGATTCATAATAAACTATAGGTTAGCCTTATTCTTGAATTAGGGCTAATTGGAGAAATTAATTGAGAGAAAATAAATTGGATGTGATTCAATTTAATTAAACCACAATTGTTGCAAATGTGATTTGCAATATGAGATATGAGATATCTTATATTATGTGGTTATGCAAATGAGATTTGCATAACCTATGGTTGTGGTAAAGTGGTAATAATGTGGAGATTTCAACTCCATGATTTCAACCCCTGACGATTATTTTTTGAATAAAATAGTAAATGCTCGAAGAACGTAACATCCATAGTGACATATAGAAATTTGGTGATAGGACAGTAACATTTTTATCCTCGTTGATTTGGTGAGTATCCTAAGAAAATACATTTATGGGCTCGAGGATCCAACTTACTACTATGTTGGGAATGAATGTGAACAAAGACACTACACCCAAAAACTTTAGGGACCAAGTCAAGAGATTGAGCACGAAGATAGAGAAAAGATTGAAGAAAAACTTGACGAGGAGTAGAGAATTTAAGAACATGAGAGGGCATATTATTAATCAAGTATGTGGCAGTGAGAATTACTTCTCCCCAATAGAATTTAGGAACATGAGTAGAGAACATTAAACATCGAGTAACTTTAAGAAGATGACGATTTTTGCGTTCAGCTACCCCATTTTGTTGGGGAGTTTCAACACAAGTGCTAAGATGGAGAATCCTTTGAGTTGATAGATAATTTTCCAAACATGAATTGAAGAATTCTTTTGCATTGTCTGTTTTTAGAACACAAATTTTGGTTTGATATTGAGTTTGAATCATTTTATTGAAATGCATGAAATGTTGATAAACTTCATATTTTTCTTTCATCAGAAAGATCCATGTAATCCATGTATGATCATCAATAAAGAAAACAAACCAACGAGCTCTAGAGATTAATCTTTGAAGGACCCCAGACATCGCTATGAATCAAAGAGAAAGGACTTGATGGTTTATAATCAATGCGAGGATAAGGTTTACGAATATGTTTGGTAATTTGACAAATCTCACAATGGAACAATGCATGATTTTTATTACAAAAAAAAAAAGAAATAATTTAGAAAGATACACAAAATTTGGATGGCCTAACTGATAGTGTAATAACATAATTTCACTATCTTTGTTGACAAAATGAGAAAACTTACTATTACTCGAAAACAGACTACTACTACTAGGAACAAAGGAAGATAAAAAGATGACTTATCTCCAAATGCTAGTGAGCCTTAATCACAATTGAGAATATAGAGCCTATAACAAAGTTTAACACTGTCAATCGTCTTCCTCGATTTCAAATCCTAAAAAACACATAAGTTTGGATAAAACTTAGTCACACATTTAAAATCACGTGTCAATTTATTTAGTAAAAGTAAATTACAATCCAATACTGGCACATATAATACAGAGTAAAGATATAAATTTTAAGTAACTTGAATGGAACTTGTCCCTGCCACTTTGGAGTATGACCCATATGCAATTTTCGTAGAGGAGTTAGAGGTGTCAGCTTAATAGTTTTGAAACAGAGATGGATTCCTTGTCATATGATCTGAAGCTCCACTGTTTATAATCCATGGGTGTATCCCTCATTTACTAGTTGTCAGAGCAGTAAGTGTAACTTTCTGTGCAACCAATCCTGTTCCCTGTATTGTGTGACCTTTGATATAAGAATCATATCCTCCTTGACTATGGGAGATTGATTCGATGGATTTAGAAGAAGAAGTCATATTAAAACAAACTTGAAAAAAAAAATCAGCAACAATTCCAAAAAAAATAAACTAAAAGAAATATGGCGCTGGAGAGAAGTTGCTTTATTGGAGTAGTTGGCTTTGAAACAATATATATATATATATATATATATATATATTCAAGATATTGAAGAGGTGATTTCAGTTTAAGGCCACTCTATGTGATCTTGACAACACCGAAGGAGATGGTCAAAGGTGAAGTTTCGTTCGTGTTGATGACGGTGAGCACTCTGACGAAGGAAAAGGCGGTGACGACTGATAGGTATGAAGAAATTATGGTTTTCTTTTTCATTGGCTCCAATACTATGAAAATTTTAGTATTTCTCATTGATTTTCAACTATGCAAGAACCAAATATAAATACAAGGTATAAAATCTTTTTCAATAAAGAAAATGATATAAAATCCTCTTTTTCATTAAGGAAAAGGAAAAACTTAAAATATCTAAAAAAAGATAAATCATAAAACTAAATTACAAGATTGCCCTAACTTTAACCATAATTTTCAACACCATAAGTTTATGTTTAGCCTTTAGCAACAAGGTGAGTTTTCAACCGAGCTACAGGCCCATGTGGATTGACTCTATCTGCAAAGAACCACTTACTACTAATAAGCTTCTTTCTTGTAGGAAGAGAAACTAAATCCCAAGTATAATTGTAATCTATGGCAGTTATCTCACTCTACCATTACAACATGTCAACAAGGATGAGACATAACTTCACGAACATTCTTAGGAATAAATATAGATTATAGGGATGCAATAAAAGAACATGTAGAAGATGTCAAATGGTTATATGAAACAAAAGAAGAAATAGGATATGTGCACGACACTTACCTTTATGAAGAGCAATAAGAAGATCATCGCTTGTTCCTGAATCTGATGACGAATAAGCCTCTGGTACAGGGCATGGAACTGGAGAGGATGGTCGTTGAGAATAAACCTAAGTGATAGGTGGGTGAGTAGAATAAGTAACAAATGGAGATGAATCGCTAGAGGGCTCACAAGATGAGAGAATTATGTAAACAAGGAAATCATCCCCGTCCTGTTTATGCTCTGCCTTACTCTTACTCGAAGATGAAGAAAAGAAAGAAGTGTCTTCAAAGAATGTGACATTCGGAGAGACAAAGTAACAACTGAGACTATGACAATAACACCGAAACCCTTTTTAGACAAGAGAATAACCAAGGAATATACATTTTAGGGGTCGTTTGGTTTAAGGTTTTATTGGATGCCCATGGGTAATAGATGCCTGGGAATAAGATGTCTGGGAATAATAAATGTCTGAGAATAAAATGATTGCGTTTGATTCTACATGAGAATATTATCAGATTTTTACATTTTGAGGATGAGAATGGGTAAGAGTTTTTTTTAGTACATTAACAATTGGGGGTGGGGGGATTCGAACTCATGACCTTTTAGTCATGAGTCATACTTAATGTCGGTTGAGCTATGCTCTTATTGGCGAATGAGTAAGAGGTTTAAATCTCCATGTTTGAAACAAGGTTTGCGAGCATTGACATGGACATCACTTATTTCCATGCATTACTTTTTCTATGATGGATGAGTTTTTTATACCCTTCAAGAATGATGGGTTTTCTGTATACCTATCCATCTCTCTTTCTCTTTATTCTTTATTAATATTTAAGTATATATTTATAAATATTCATTCTCAATAATTATAATTAATTATTTAATTAAAAATATTTATAATTAATTAATTTATTTTTATTAGTTGACATTAATTTTGATTAGTTAATAAAATAATGTTTTTAGAATTAATTTCATAAAACAAGCCTAAACATTCATTATAAAATTCATTAAGAAAATAATAATCACTAACTAATATTATATTCAATCAATTAATTACAAATATTATTAATTTATGGTAAGAATAATCATTATAATTAATTATTCATGGGTTATTTGTGATCAATTAACAATTAATTTTCATAAAACAAGCATAAAATTCATTAGGAAAATATTAAATCACTAATTAATATTATATTCAATCAATTAATTACAAATATTATTAATTTATGGTAAGACTAATCATTATAATTAATTATTCATGGGTTATGTGATCAATTAACATTAATTTTTTTATTAAAAATATTTATTGATTAAGTTTTTTAAAATTCAATTTTATTATTTTATTAATAATAGATCATAATTATATAAGGTTTATAAGATTAATCTCATAATAAATTTTAATTTCATCAAACAAATATAAATACCACTTGTTTACATAAAAATATGATAACATTCTCATGTAGAACCAAACACAGTCATCTTATTCTCAAACATTTATTATTCCCAGACATTTTATTCTCAGGCATCTATTACCCATGGACATCCAATAAAACCTCAAAAATAAGAACTAAGAGCATGAGAGAAGTATTTGTTAGCATTATCACTCCATAAAACTTAGAACCTCTAAATTGACTTTGAATTTTAGCATGAAAGTTACGAAAATGAGAAACTAACTCAAAACGGTTTTTCATTAAATATAACCAAGTTACACAAGAAAAATCGTCGATAAAGATAACAAAATATCGAAACCCTCTCTTGGACTCAACAAGATACATACCCAAACATCAAAATAAACTAATTCAAATAGAACACTAGCTCCTTTATTGACTATGAGATGCAAACTCGGACGATAAAATTTAGCAAACTGACATGACTTGCAATCTAAACTAGATAAATGATTAAAATGAGGGCGAAGACTCCTCGAGACTGAAATAGATGGATGATCCAAACAACATTTTCTTCAAAGGGAGAGGACACTTTAGACTATGTAACGACTATGGATATTTGTGGTTAAAAAATGTAGAGACCTTCAGATTTACGCCCTTTAACCAATAATTGTCTTCGACAAAAGATCCTGAAATAAATAATAAACAAGAAAAAATGAGACACGCCAATTAAGACATGAGTGGGTTTACTAACCGAAATCAAGTCAAAGGATAATTGTGGTAAACTTAAAACAAAAGACAATGAAACCCTGAGATTTCCAAAAAGGTATTTCTTCAACTAACCCTAAACCAAGCAATTGTTGGAATTTTCAATATTTTTGTGTAATCTTAATTGTAAAATATTTGGTCCTTATTGCATTTATCTTTTCCATATTTGTAATAGGTTTTTCTCTTATATAAGAGGACCCAATCTGCAAATATTAAATATAGCAATACATTTTTATGCTCTCAACATTAAGATGGTATCAACCCCAATTTTTCAAAACCCTAACTCTAACTTTGTTGTCGCCGCCACTGCCAACGCCCGCCATTGCCGCCACCGTCACACGATTTTACCCAGCGCCTCCCACGAACAAACACTCCACCGGACTCCTCATTTTTTCGCGCGCAAAGACTTCGACGAGTAGGGTTTCGTGACTACCGATCTCGATGACAACCACCGTTGCTATCCTCAACGTCAATGCCTCAAGTCCCGTCAACCACCACTTTCGTGACCACCGACCAGTCGTGTCTCCTCTACAACTCAACGTTAACACTGCCGCTAACTGTCACTGCCGCCAGAACCCTAGCAACCGTATTAAACAGTGCATACTACTTCCAGCAGGCTGCCAGTGACTCCAAGGTTACCCATTAGTCGATTCACACCTCATCATCCAGTTGTGGATTGTTAACATCGTGTGATTTCCCATTTGCCCATTTGTTCGATTACCCATGTGTTCGGTGGTTGTAGGCTTCTTAGTTGGACGTTAACAAGTGGGTTTTAAAAGCTTAAGCTCTTCGGTGTTTTATTGTTGGCCAATCTTCACCAGCGTGAACAAAAGGTAAAAGTTGGATTATCCAAATTTTCTTAAATTTGTGAGTTTATTTATTGGAATGGCTAGAAATTCAATTGCAACAAGTAAGAGCAATCTCAATATCAAGTTTGATGACTCATGACCATTTTGTACAGGACGAATTAATCAACTTTTGAAATTGCTGTCAACCACTTTTTCTTCTAATAATTCATGTATATCATTGACACAAATAGGTACTTATCCTAAAGCTTTCTCATGTGGTAACCTATCTTTGTGGATTATCGATTTCAGAGCTTCTGACCATATGACTAGTTCTCTTCATTTTTTTAACTCATACTCTCCTTCATATTCTAATGAAAAGATTCGAATTGAAGATGACTGTTTTTCTTCTGTCGCAGGAAAAGGAACAATTAAATTGCTGAAAATATCTCTTTAAATCCAGTCCTTCATGTTCCAAAATTAGTCAGTAACCTTTTATCTGTCAGCAAATTTTCTAGAGATTATAATTGTCATGTTATATTCTTCGAATCTCACTGTATTTTTTGTTGGGATGTTTGTCCTAATCTCGTTCAGTTTGTAAATTACTATTTGAAATTAATAAAAAATTATTTATTTTATCTTTTGTGTCTCGCATTTTATACAAACTTTGACCAATAAACTAAGCTCCAGGGTCATTGAATACATGAGAGAACTTGAACTTGAACGGTGTGTAGTGGACACACAGGGAGGTTCACGTTCGAGTAAATGACCCGAACGGTCTACAGTATATGGATGGGGTTGGAGACCTAATCCTGGATACACTGTGGATACGACCCGCTTTGTATTAAGATACAAACGAGGTGATCTGACTCGTTCAAGTGGTTGACATGCGAGTGGGGGCATCCTGTACAATGAGATTGTATGAATTATTAGACCTACCGATGTAACACCGTTGACAGTAAGGACTAATAACTTCGTAGATGATCATTAGTGACTCAACCTGAATCCTGAGCGTGTTACGGACTCCTGTATGCGGGAGTATGTCCTTTGACTAGTACGGGTGAGGGTGTCACAGTTACTCGCCTAATATGTCTATCTTCTCAAGGACAGGACCAAGTAGGGAGCTGGGAACTTAACTACGCGAGATGGAATTCACTCGTTCCCGCCTTTAGGGAAACTAGAGGGGTTGTTCCCTTAAGTGCTGTCTCCAGGACTTGGACAACGGACACCCACCCTCTCACTGGCACGAGAGGATTATTGTGTATGGTTGGACCATTACAACGTTGTTGTTCATTAGAAGAGCAGTGGGGACTTAAGGAACAAGAAGTAGACACATGGGTAAAACGATATTTTTACCCAGCAGTGTCTACGAACAACCTGTGAAGGGTTGACTCATGGGCATTGGTTATATCAGTGGACACGTAATATCTTACACTGACGGGAGTGCAGCTACGGGCTTTAGTGGAGTGTTACCGTAGCTAATAAATGGTGATTAACCGGGTCAAAGAGTTTGATAGGTTAATCTCGGATCATTGGAGCTCGTCACTGTAGGTCCATAAGCTCCTCGCTTGCTCAAACCGGATTAAAAGAAGGTTTACTGTTTTTGTGTGAATTGAAGTGTTCAAATTCACTAAAGGGTATTTATGTCATTTATATGAGATATGAATGATATAATATATAGTTTAATGTGAATGAGATTCATGATAAACTATAAGTTAGCCTAATTGTTGAATTAGGGCTAATTAGGAGAATTTAGATTGAGAGATATTAAATTGGATGTGATTCAATTTAATCAATCCACAATATTGCAAATGTGATTTGTAAAATGAGATATGAGATATCTTATAATATGTGGTTATGCAAATATGATTCGCATAACCTATGATTGTGGTAAAATGGTAAATAGGTGGAGATTTCAACTCCACCTATCACCATTATTTAAACCCCTTTGCAAGAAGGGGAACTGACTCATTTTGCTCATTTTTAGATTTCTCACCAAAAGCAAATTGAATTCTCTCTCAAACTCAAATCACTCTCAAGACTTCTCTTCCCAAAAACTAAAACCTAAGATCCCACCATCTTCCTTCTTCCAAAAGAAGATCAACCGAGAAGCCAAGTGGTGGTGTTCGGTCTTTGTTCGTGAGAAGAGTTCGAGATCGTTGAGATCGAGGAAGCACGAAGAGTTCGTGATCGTGAACGGAAAGGAAACATCGAAGACCGTCTTCAACAAGTAAGTACTTGTTGTTTTCTTTCACTAGTATGCATGTTTAGCCTTAATCTAAGTGTTAGATAATTTTAACGAAATTAAGTAGCACAACTTCACCACGACGATTCGATCGTCTTCCGCTGCGCGGGGAGTTTCATTCCCTTCATTTTTCAGGATCAAGAATCGGAGAAAATGATTGGGAGTGCTGGATGCTTGATGGCCTCTACTATTTTGATGAAGATTCTTATAGCAATAAAATAACTCAAGGTCTAAGTAGTATTAATTCTCTTTCTGGTAAAGAACAAATTATGCTTTGACATCTTCAGCTAGGACATCCTAGTTTTCCTTATCTTAAGTATTTATTTCCAAATTTGTTTAAGGGAATTGATTGCTCATCTTTTGAGTGTGTAAGTTGCATTTTAGCAAAACATCACCGTTCTACATATTTACCAAAACCTTACAGATCTTCCCAACTTTTTTATTTAATTCATAATGATGTTTGGGGTGCTTCTAAAATTAGGACTCATAGTGAGAAAAGATGGTTTGTTACTTTTATTGACGCCTCTACTCGTCTATCTTGGGTTTATTTAATGGAAAAAATCTGAGGTGAAAGACATTTTTAAAATTTTTTACAATATGATTGAAACTCAATTTCAAACGAAAATTTGCATTTTACATTTTGATAATGGAACTGAGTATTTAATGAATTATTTGGTGAGTTTTTGAAAGATAAAGGTGTTGTTCATCAGTATACTCATCGGGATACTCCTCAACAAAATGATTTCCATGCATGTCCCAAAATATTTATTGGGTGAACCAATTCTCACAACTGTTTACCTAATAAATATGATGCCTAGTAAAATCTTGAATTTCAGAATTTCGATTGATTGTTTTAAATGTGTTTTTCCTACATCTCGCATACATTCTGATTTACCTCTCAGTATTTGGGTGTACTATTTATGTTCACATACTTAGTCACTTTCGACTAAAACTTGATCATAGAGTTGCTAAATGTATTTTCTTGGGTTACTCTTCAAGTCAAAAAGGTTATAAATGTTTTGGTCCTTAGACCAAAAAACTTTTTGTGCGCATGGATGTGTCTTTTTTAGAAAATCAACCATATTTTAACCAAAGTTCTCTTCGAGGGGAGCAATCAAATGTGGAAGATAACTTTGAGGATATTTCTACTCATTTCTCTAGTATTATTTATTCCTGAAGTTACTAGTCCTTCGATGCCAAGTGTAGAAACTTCTCAATCAGGGGAGAAATACTACATAATGATCCTACCGATCAAGTTCCTGAGTTAAAGTTTTTTACTAGAAGAAAAATCAATAAGAGGAACTAAGACCATATAGTTGATCCTTCATAGAGCGAATCTGATTCCTCCTTCCATTTATACTTCTTCAACTATTCAAAATACTTTGCCCGTTGTGTTTGATCTTGATATTCCCATAGAAAAGGTACTCGAAGTTGCACCAAATATTCTATTGCAAACTACATGTCATATCAAAATTTGTCAAATAGTCATAAAGCTTCACATCTAGGATAAATGACTTGTTTGTTTCAAAGAACATACACGGAGCCTTAGAAGATCTAATATGGAAAGTAGCAGTTAGGGAGGAGATGAATGCTCTAAAACAAAATGGGACCCGAGAAATAGTAGAGTTGCCAAAAGATAAGAAACTAATAGGCTGTAAATGGGTGTTCACTATAAATACAATATGGTTGTATTGAGAGATATAAGGTCAGATTGGTAGCTAAGAGTTTCACTCAAATATATGAGATTAATTATCAAGAATCGTTTGCCCCTGTTGCTAAAATTAACTCTATTAGAGTTCTTTTGCCTCTCACAGTCAATTCAGATTGGCCATTGTACCAACTAGATGTAAAAAATATATTTTTTAATGGCGATCTTGAAGAAAAGGTTTTTATGAGCTTACCACCATATTTTGAAAACGGACTTGGATGTAGTAAAATTTGCAAATTAAAGAAATCTCTTTATGGTCTTCACCAGTCTCTGAGAGCTTAGTTCGAGCGTTTTGGAAAAGTTGTCTAGCTATGGATTTCTTTAGAGTCAAGCAGATCATACTATATTTTACAAACACTCTAAGAATAATAAAATCTCAATTTTGATTGTTTATTTAGATGAGGTGATGATAAAGCTAGTCTAAGTGATATCAAGAAAAATCTTGCAAGTGAGTTTCAAATTAAGGACCTAAAATCGTTGAAATATTTCCTAGGGATGGAATTTGCAAAATCAAATAAGGGTATCTTTGTCCATCAAAGAAAGTATGTGTTTGACTTACTTGAAGAAACTAGATTACTTAGTTGCAAGGTCGCATAAACTCCTGTTGAACCCAATTTAAAGTTACAAGTAAGAAAAGTAAAAGAAATAAGGGATAAGGAACGATACCAGAGACTTGTTGGAAGATTAATTTATCTATCTCATATGTGTCATGATATTGCATATATCGTAAGCATGGTCAGTCAATTAATGCATGCACTAGGACCAACTCCTTTTGAAGTTGTACTAACTAAATTACTTCCAAAGAAACAATTCGACAAATTGATTGACAAGCTAGCTATGGAAGACATCTTTAAACCAGCTTGAGGAGAGCGTTGGAATTTTCAATATTTTTGTGGAAATCTTAATTGTAAAATATTTGATCTCTATTGCATTTATCCTTTTCCATATTCGTAACAAATCTTTCTCATATACAAGAGGACCTAATTTGATATTAAATATAACAATACATTTTTAAGCTCTCAAAATCAAAAGCAATATATGACCGAAACAAGCACACCACTAGCGTGAGAGGGGAATTCAAAACAAACCCACAAAAAACGAGTAGACGTCGGTGGCTCACACTCCCACACGCGACGGTGCGTGAAGAAGTGGACAGAAGGCAACGTCAGCGCATGAGCTTCACTCGCAGCTTCGATTGGGACCAAATGTTGGAAATAGGCTAACTAGAGGATAGGCTTTCTAATGGTGTCGACAATGAGACAAAACAACGACAAAAAAAGCCAAATTGGAGCAGAGACTATCACTGGCAGAGACGACAGTTTGGTGGCAGTGGCAGAATCTAATGCTCGAAAAACTGAGTTCATAAAACTACAAAACCCCAAAAATAGATGGGTTCTAAACTCCAAAAGTTCTCAAAAATCCTAGGTTAACCAAATAAAAATCCTAATTGACTTAAAACTCTGATACCATGTTAATGCTAAAGGATATAGAGAATCAGTATGCCATATTTCATGTATATACAAGTGTACTAGGTTAACCTAAGTAGAAGAAAATGAAAAATAATAAAGGACAACTCAATTAATACATTTACAAAAATACAATTATACTAATATAAAGACGGCTTAAATGACAATAATCAAAGTAGACGAAAAAAAATGATAATAATCAATATATCACATTTTAAATGAATCAATAGTATGATAGAAGTTTTTTTAAAAAAAATTATGATAGCTATTGATTAATTATAATCATACCAATTACTTATTAGATCACATACCGATTAAATGTAATTAACAACTAATTTACGTATTATAGAATTTCCTATACAACTGACATTAAATTTTTAGTAGCTATTTTTTTAACATTTTATTCAATCACTTCTACTACCCTGCATTTATAATCCCAGAGATCAGAAGATCATGACACATTCATAACCTTGTCTTAAACAAAATAAAAATATTTTAAAAATATTAATAGAATTTTTTTAAGTAAATGAAAATTTGAACCTTTGACCTCAAGAAAATTGAAATTCATTGCATCACCCTAGAAAAATTAAATTTAACAATTCCTATTATAAATGTTCATTCGAGTATAACTCAACGTGTTAAAACATACATCCTCGACCAAGAGGTAACAAGCAAATAATAAAAGAAGCATGGTTAGAGTAACCAAACCAAATATATGTAATGGTATAGAAAATTTATATGAACCCATATAAATGTTTGAACAGTAGTTTCATCTTTACCAAGAGATTGGGAGCTTTCTTCCCAATCCAAGCTTAACCCATATGATATCATCATTTACATATGATAACAGATAGAAGGAAAAAAAACAAAAGAAAAGAAGATTAGTAAAGAGAGTTGTAGGTAAAACATGTTGCTACAATGGCATATATACAAATAAAGAGTGAAGGAAGTAAGGTAACATTCAAGAGCTTACTTTCACCCAAATACCCCGACAATGTTATCGTGCCATCAGCGATCACTCGAGCTATAGTTCCAGCTTCGGTGGAAAGTAGGCCACCATTAAAAGTCCCACGTGAAAGTCTCGATGACATAACTCGAGAGAGAAGTGACAAATTTACACCTGCATCAGTTAAAGAATCAATTTAAAACTTGGAATTATTGTTCTGGTTATCTGGTTGATGATTTACGAGACTACACCATTACCTTCGAGGATTTCAGCAGAAACAAAGGTGATTAGAGCTGAGCAGACATATTGAGGTACTGAGTAAGGAATCAAAGTATGGAAGCTCAAAATTATGCCTATGCAAACCATAATTTCAGATGCAAGAAGAAGTTGCCTACAAGAAAATCAACAAGTTATACAAATGGCACGAAAGAAAAAAAATGATGCAAATCATCCCACAAACTTATGAATGTCTTCAACTTTCTAACTGTCATTGAAAAGATGAGAAATAAATGGTTTTTACTCGACAAAACAATGAAAACAGATTCTTATAACATGGCCATATGTTACAATTGTTCAGAGTTAATTATCGTTGAGATTTGGCAAGTCCTCAACTATTCTACCGCCATTGAAAATCATTAGTGCTACCAGACTAGTAGGTTTTTATACGTCTTAATGTCATGAGATGTAAATATATAACCATCTTTATTCATTGTTGCTTATATATTGTGAGCTACAACGATTGTATAAGGTTCATAAACTTAAGTTTAATGTCAATGGAAGAAACAAAGTGTTAGATACCACCTAACAAGAATCAAGAACTGAAATATATTGAAATGTAAGGATCAAGATCCACAAGATCAATCAAGTATAAGCACTTTGAACCTCCCTCCCTTGAGTATGGTAACTCAACCTTAAATCACTCAACCATTGTTTGTCTTCCCTCAATCCCCCTCCCTATTCATGATAAAAACACTAACTCTCAAATTAATTACCCTTATGCTCTTACAATACCATACTACTCCTGCCCATAAACCCTTATTAGTTCCCTTACTCAAAGATAGTTATGAAATCTAAGATACATAAAATGGAAGGGAAACTTTTTTTTAGGTGGTGGTGCGGTGCATTGGTTATTTTATCACCACTTCATAGGTGGGTCCTTTTTATATAATTTAGTAATAAATTTCGTTTATGAACTTCAATAATTGTATCTACTTATAGTCCCTATATTTCAAAATTTTCAATTATGTTTTTAAAAGTTCATTTACGTTCTTGAACTTTGTATTATGATTCTATATAGCCCTTCATTAACACTATTAATGCAATACTAAAATGACATGCCTATTAGATAAATTTGGTATAATGTGACTTACAAATGGTAGGACCAAGTAGTCAACTGAATAGACTAAAGTGATTAGCATATAATTTTGGGTCAATGAGCCACATTAGTCTCTTCAGCTATCCACTTATTTCTATTATATGTCAATCATGTCATACCAAATCAATCAACATTTTCTAATAAGCATATCACATCAACGATATGTTCACAGTATCGAGGCAATCTAAAGAAAATGATAATTAAAAATGTTTCAGGATGTCATCAAAACTTTTTGAAATTTAGGAATTAAACAGACACACTAACTAAATTTATATTAAAAACTTCCTATTCAACAAAAATATTTGTTCAAAAACCACAAATCTTTTAGTCAGAGCACAAAACACTTTTTTTTTTTTTTGGATAGCACAAAACACTAAATAACAAGAAGGTAAAGTAAAGTTCAAGCGAATAAATAAAATCAAGTTTCGGTCTACCTTTCTTCAAATAAGTTGCTAAGGTAGTTCCCAACAAAGATGTTTACAGGGAGCACTGTCAAGCCAAGGCATGCAAGAAAGACTGCAACATTGGTGGTCGACCATACAAAGTAGTAGCCAGTGATTACGCTGGATTCAGCGAGTACGATCTCCATTGCATATTTTAGCATGAAATATACAAATAGTTGCACCTGAAAGCATACAACATTGCGTTGATAGAAGTTTTAGTACCATACTAATCATATAAGCTCAAATATTTGAATTGACTTGACACAAGAAATGAAAGGAACCAAAAGGGTAATTGGCATTCATATGAAAGACAATTGATCATAAAAATGGTTTAATAAGATATAATGATTTCATAGTGCTCATAAACCTAGTAAATTCTTATATAAAGTCATTTCTCATATTATCCATTGATACATCATACAATATATTAAATTATTAGAAAGTGAGTTGTGAGCTTGATCTATTTGCCACTCAAAAGCTCCATCCATCTTGATTTCCCAACAATGTATAGATTAGAGAGTGAGTTTGGCATGACTTTTGAAATAATTGCAAACATTTCTAGAAAAAAATCACGGTGTTCGATTACATAGTAAAAAATGCTTTCCAAAAAATTCGTAGACAATGTTTTTTCTTTCTTTTCCAAAAATGATTATAAAAGAGGCACTTCAATTAAAAATATTACTTTCAAAAGTCATCCCAAACCCACTCTGATTTCATATGTTCTCTCCATTTCCTTTGAAGCCTAAACTGATAAGTCATCACTATGAGTTTGATAGGCCTCAACCAATAATTTTATTCAAGTAACAAGGGAATCATCATCCGTATAGCTCGCCACGGAAGGGAGGAGATCTATGAGGATGTTTAATAAGCTTATTCAGGACTGTGAACTGTTCGATCCTCACTTAGGGAATGGGTGTTTTACCTAGGCAAATGCTAGGGCAAGGAGTCATATTGATAGGGTTTTATTGTCCAAAGGGTGGATGGATTCCTTTTTTAGCGCTAGGTTGAATTTAGGGTCGAGAGCTACCTCTGACCATTGGTCGTTAATTCTGGATTCTGGTTCGCCTAAGTGGGGCCCTTGTCCCTTTAGATTTGAGAACATGTGGCTTGAGCCACCCATCTTTCAAGGCTTCCCTCCCTGCTTGGTGGCAGAGGAGGGTGGTTGGTAACTGGGAAGGTATCGGCTCATGGGTAAGCCTAGGGCTCTAAAGGATGTTCTAAAGTCTTGGAATCGTGAAGTTTTTGGAGATGTGAGATTGAGGAAGCAAGAGGTCTTAGGACGTCTTAAGACCTTGGATAATTTGGAGGAGGAAGGGGGCTTGAGTGAGGATCTCAGGGAGGTGCGCTTCTTAATTAAAAGGGAGTGTGAGGAGCTGGTTAGGAAAGAAACGATGAGTTGGAGACAAAAAACCAGAATAAGGTGGGCAAAGTATGGTGAGACCAATATCGCTTACTTCCATAGAGTTGCGAGTGGTAAACGTAATAAGAATGTCATTCTTTCTTTGGAGAATGGTCTAGGCGAGGTAGTGCGGTGGCAGAGGGAGATTGAGAGAGAGATTGTCTCTTTTTATGCAGGCCTTTACGCCCCTCCTATTTACGAGTGTGGGTTTTTGGAAGGGGTGGAGTGGAGCCCTATCTCAGGTGAGGCATACTCAACCCTTGTTAGCCCTTTTACCCTGGAGGAGATTCGTCAAGTGGTTTTTAGTTTCGATAGAAGCAAAGCTTCTGGTCCTGATGGCTTCTCTATGGCTTTTTTCCAGGATGGTTAGGGTACCATTAAAGAGGATCTTTGGAAGGTTTTTTATGAGTTCTTTGAGCGGGGAATTTTGGACAACTCCCTTTGTGAAACTTTGTTTGCTTGATTCCTAAAAAGGAAGGGGTGAGAAAGGTTGGAGACTTTAGGCCAATTAGCCTGGTGACAAGCGTGTACAAGATTATTGCTAAGGTGTTGGCTTGTAGGTTAAGGAAAGTCCTGCTCTTGACTATTGTTGACTCGCAAGGAGCCTTCGTGAAAGGAAGACAGATCTTAGAACAATTCTTCATTGCGAATGAGGTTATCGAGGACCATAGATCTCGAAAGCAGGAAGGGATTCTCTTTAAGATTGATTTTGAGAAGGCTTATGACCATGTGGATTGAAATTTTCTAGATAAACTTCTGGCTAAAAAAGGCTTTGGGTATAAATGGAGATCCTAGATGTGGAGTTGTGTGAGGTCGGTAGGGTATTCAGTCCTGGTGAATGGAAAATCGAGGGGTCATATTTATGCTACAAGAGACCTTAGACAAGGGGATCCTCTTTCGCCCTTCCTCTTCCTCTTGGTGGTCGACGTTCTGAGTAGAGTCATTTCATGGGAGGTGGAATGTGGGCTTCTTGAGGGGTTTAGGGTAGGTAAGGATAATTCATCTGTCTCATCTTCAGTTTGTGGATGACACTCTGTTCTTTTGCTCTGGTAATGAGGAGTCCTTCCTGCACCTGAATAATTTCTTAGCCTTTTTTGAATCCATCTCTGGGTTGCAAATTTAATAGGGGCAAGTGCCAGCTTTTGGGCTTGAATTGTGACCCAGGGAAGCTCAGAAGGTGGGTTGATTTGGTCGGGTATGAGGTGGACTCCTTTCCCTCTTCGTATTTGGATTTTCCTCTTGGGCATAGCCCCATATCTCTTTCGTTTTGGGAGCTGATGGTGGGTAAGATACAAAAGAGGTTGGCTTCGTGGAAGCAGAGTTTCTTTTCTAAAGGAGGTAGGCTCGCCTTGATTCAATCTCTTCTGAGTGGAATACCTATCTACTTCTTGTCTCTTTTCTCGATTCCAGTTTCGGTGTGCAAACGTATTGAGAAATTAATGTGTGACTTCCTGTGGGAGAGTGTGGAAGAGGGGGGCGGAGCTCATTTGGTTAATTGGGCCATTGTTTCTAAGCTTATGGATCTCGAGGGGTTGGGGATAGGAAACTTGAGAGCTCGCAATAGAGCCTTGTTGGTGAAATGGTTGTGGCGTTTTCACAGCAAAACTTCCATTCTATGACATAGGGTCATTGTGAGCAAGTATGGGGATCCCCTTTTGAATAGAATGCTAGTGGCAGGAGAGGTACTTCTAGAAGTCCTTGGATTGGTATTGTTGAGGGTTTTCCTTTTTTCTCTGGGCTTGTCCATTGCTGTGTGGGAAATGGGAAGGATAATCTTTTCTGGGAAGATAGGTGGTTGGGGGATAGACCTCTTTGTTGTGTTTTTTCCTGTCTTTATCATTTGTCTCTGTCTAAAAATTGGTGGTTGATATCTTATTTCATTCGAACCCCCTTGCGTCTCCCTCGTTGGGTTTTCAGCGTGCCTTGCCCGAAAAGGAAACGTTTGATTTCACGACCCTCCTCTCATTGTTGGATGGTCTTCGTTGTAGTCCGGATCGGAAGGATGTTCGTTGTTGGAGTCCCAACCCGACTGCGGGTTTTTCGTGTCGGCCTTTTTTTCTCTCTTGGGTTAATCCTTCTCCCTCTGCTTCAAGGGGGGAGTCTGTCTATACCTCAGCTTGGAAGGTGAGAATCTAAAAAAAGGTTAAATTTTTTGCTTGGCAAGTTATTCACGGAAGAGTTAATACTCTAGATAGAGTCTCGAGAAGGATGCCCTCTTTGGTCGGTTCGTGGTGTTGTATTCTTTGCAAGAGGGCGGCGGAGGATATCAATCATTTGTTTTGGAGTTGCGATGTGGCTCGTGATATTTGGAATTTTTTTTTTTTTGGAGAGTTTGGGCTTTCTTTTTCTAAAAGGGGAGGGGGATTGTAGAGAGAGGTTGGAGGAGTTTTTCTGTAACCCTTGTTAGGGGGAAAGGGTTGTTTTTTAGGCAGGTTGGGGTGTGTGTTATCCCCTTTAGGGGCTTTGGGAGGTGAGAAACAATAGAATCTTTCGAGGGTTAGAGCAATCTTCTTTTGATATTTGGGTCTTTATTAGATTCTATGTTTCTCTTTGGGCCTCTGAGGTGAAACCTTTATGTAATTATCCTTTAGGGGCCGTTTGGATCGCAGAGTTGGGTTGAGTTGGATTGAGTTGTGCAGAGTTGTTTTTTCAGTGAGTTCTGGAAATCAGTGTTTGGTTTGCAGAGTTGAGTTGAGTTGAGTCAGGAAGTCAGTGTTTGGTTTGCAGAGTTGAGTTATTATGTCAGGGGTATCTGATGCAGTTTTTTGTAAAGTGAATAAATCTGATTTTTTGTGACTTTTTTCTTTACTTTTTTTGTTTCCACCAAATCAATTGCAAACATATTTGTCTACAATTTCAAAACTTCATTATGAGATCAATTACAAATTTACAATATATATTATTATTTGCAAGATATATGGGATATTTAGAACAGTATTGAATATTGAGATTGATATCAATTTTTCTTCTCCTCTAAAAATCATTTTTATCTTATATAAAGTGAAAGGTCTGATTTTTTTTGTGACTTTTTTTCCCTACTTTGTTTTCACAACAAATCAAATACAAACACATTTGTCTACAATTTCAAAACTCAATTATGTGATCAATTATAAAATTACAATATATATTACCATTTGCCAAATGTATATTAGGGGTATTTGCAAAAGTAATGGATATTGGGTTTGATATCAATATTTCTTTTCCAATAAAATTCATTATTTAGAACTTTTACTCTTCAATATGAATTTATTCCTTTTTTTATGCACATGTTCACCACTACTTTTTTATTTTAATTTAGGTAGATCTTAATTTAGTATTAATACTTTGCATATGAAGAGTATGGGTGTTCAAAAAACTCGATAACCCGAACAACCCTACCAACCCAACCAACTCGACGGGTTGGGTTGGGTTATAAATTTATTTGGGTTGGGTTGGGTTCAAATAAATTAAAATGTATGGGTTGGGTTGGTTCAGTGGGTTCACTTAAAATTTATTTGGGTTGACCCACCAACCCTAACTTATTATTAATTTTAAAAATTATTTTTTACCTACCATACAACTATATATACATGTATGTAATTTGTTTTTATTTAATTTCGTAATTATTTATTATTTAATAACTCTTAAAATATATTTTTTAAGTCGTAGGGTGTAATTTTTCATAATATAAATTAAAACTAAGTGGCTAATTTTAATTCAATCTTTGAAAAACAAAAAGTTTTTGTTTTAAATGAGGACGATTTATTTAGAAGTTTCTTGGGATAATTGTAAATTTGTAATAGAATATTTAAGTTTTATGATTTTTATTTAGTATAAAGACATTTGGAGTTTTTTAATTCTGGAATTTTTTATATTTATATTAATTTTGGTTTTTCTATAAATTTTAAACAAAAAAAAAAAAAAAAGCTAACCCGATGACCCAACCCAACCCGAAAATGTTGGGTTGGGTTGGGTTACCCTCATGAATAGGGTTATTTGGGTTGGAATAATAATTCGGGTTGGTCCAAAAAACTAGCATAACCCGCCCCAACCTGGCTTATGTACACCCCTAATGAAGAGTGTTTATTTAAATTTGTCTAAACACATGCATTGTCTATGGACATCTTTAGAATGGAATAAATAGTTTACCTTGTGAAGATGTTAAAAATATGTCAACATACTTAAATATTTTATGTCATATTGAAGTTGCATATCTACAAAATATTAGATATGTCATCAAGGTCTTAGTAGCGTCGTTATGCTACCGAAATTTTCGGTGTAGGCAATGTTGCTTAGTAACGTCCCTAGAAAATTTTTAGTTTGAAAAATTAGGGTTGTTACAGTTGGTATCAGAGCATGGGTCTTAGATTCTGCATACTCGCCAACGATCCTTATAGCCTCTCGCAGGAATTCTAGTTAAAGTTATTTGAGTTGCTTGTGTGTTGACACTTGTTATGCTATGCTTTTAACTTATTTGTTCTTGTGCAAATGTAGTTTAGAGTTTAAGTATTAGCAACTTAAAGACACTTCAAAACTCTCATCATCTTCTTCTTTTCTCCACTTTCTTCATCTCGCTGGACAGCCGTCGGGGAAGTCGTCGGACCGTTGTCGGAGAGTCGTCGGACCATCGTCGGAGACTCGCCAGACCGTCATCGGAGACTCGTCGGATCGTCGTCGGAGACTCGCCGGACCGTCGTCGGAAAGTTGTCGGAGTACGGTTGAGTTAATAACTCAACTCCATGAGGTTGGGTTATTAAGTCGCCGGTTATAATTGTTGGTGAAACAAACAAGGAGTTGGGTTATTAACCCAACTCAACTCAACCCAACCCCATAAACCAAACACCCCCTTAGATTTTATTTTGCTTGGGTGGAGCCCTTTGTTGTAAGCTCCCCCTAGCTCTCTTTTGTGGGCTTGATTTTTTGTATGCCCTTGTATTCTTTCATTCTTTCTCAATGAAAACTCGATTTAAAAAAAAAAGACAAAACAAAAGTAACAAAGGAAGATTTGAGAGCTTCTCCTCCTCTCCCACTTTCTCTAAACAGATACACTCTCGCCCAAACGCTCTGCACGATAACAAACTTTTCTTCCTTTCCCACACTAACTAAAGAAATAAATGGGCCTCACGAAATCACATGCCAACTCTCCATTTCATGCCTCCCTCTTCCTCACGCGCCTAGTAACTTGGCCTATCAGAGATGTCAATCATCATTGTCTTTTAGCAAGATTGTGATTTAAAGAAGGCAAAGTACCAAAACTAGTTACCTTCTAATATATCAAAGCAGTATATATCGTTTTCTTTTCGCACCCTCCTAAGACAGAAAATACAAAAAGAAGTTCATAATAAAACAATAGTATTGCCACTACTATGACCATAGATTACCACTTTAACGCAACAGCACTTTATCAAGGTATCAAAAACTCAAGGAATGGAATATATGAAAATTGCATCAAAGTAGGAAGGGTAAGAATGTATAACAAGACCTTGACAGATGGTGTAAGTAACTTATAAGCTGACATTATTGAATTAACTGGTTTGCGATTTCTTTTAGAAGATCCATCATCATCATCATCATCATCATCACATTCTTGGTCTGCACATTCTTGCTTAGCATCTTTGCTTAAAAGTAGGGGTTGTGTACAAGTACAACCATTCTCCAAAACAAGCTTTACATTTTTCCCTACATCAGATTAACAATCCATTCCTTCTAGTAAAATCAATATGGTAGACAAACAGCTAATTAATAGGGTAACAAGTTAATCCATTAATATGCACAAACAGATGGAGTGATATAATGGATGTGAGAAATTGTTAAAATGATTATCATTATAATCGAAAGAGATCAGTAATATAAAGATCCTGGATTATGAGGATTATGCAAATGTCATCATTTTCCCAAATTAAAGATTAGTTTGATCACATGTCATTTGTGAACTTCAAAATTAGTGTAATTATAAGATAACATCTCTAGAAGATCTTAGATGAAAAATCAATTGAATGGAGATCATTTTATATATTTTCATTATTCAAGTTAATAATTTAACCTTTGACATTGATGAATGTGGTTATATTATACAAGACTAGGATTTAGGATTTAAGAAGGCTTCATTTTTTATACGTTATATCAGCCATCATCCAAGTTAATATAATATATGAATTAAGGTTGTAGAGGACCGAATGTTACACTGGTTCCAGCTAGAGTGCAAGAGATTATCTAATTGGAAAGCCATAAAACATAATAAAAATTGCCACTCATGAAAAGTAGAGAAAAAACTAAATGAGAAGTTTAGTTGACAAACCTGTATCAATTTCCGACGGCATGAGTGAAAGAGGCTCTTTGAAACAAATGCACAACCATAAGAGATAAATAAGCCATGCAAGAGCCATGGCCCAACCAGGCAAAGTGTCCTCATTAAATGTAATGGATGATATCTTGAAATTTCTTCGAAAAAAACAAGCAAGAGCTGGGCCACATGCCATTCCCAGTGCGCTTGCACTAACAAATCCAGCAGAAGCTTGCATTCGTAATTTTAATGGCACACAATCAGTGATATAACGCCGGTTAACTGCTCTTGCAGAACCCAACCTAGATTATCAAAAAATAGATTCCAAGTTCAGGAAAAATAAATAATAGACCATCTATAGAGGTTAGATTACAGAATTTTCGATGGATTGTATATGTCTATTTAATCCCAAACTTTAAAAAATTTCAATTACATCTCTAAATGTAGTCCATAGCTATTAACTAAATGATGTGATCTATTAGATAAATGTTGGTTGATTGGACACTACATTGGAAGAAGAAAGTGAACAATTGGACAATAACAAAGTAGCACATACAACTTACCCTCTTTTTGAAGCAAGAGCATCAAATAACATTTATAGATAACATTATTTAATTTTGCTAGTTGTCCACTATTTTTTCATTTATTTGTCACACTGGACCAAATCAACCTAAATTTGTCCAATAAACATGTCATATCATCATTTAATTAATGACAAAGATTACGTATAAACAAATTAAAAATTTTGAAATGTAATCAAAACTTTTTCAAGTTTAGAAATTAAACAACCACGACCAATGACAAAATTTAAATGCAGTCGCTTACCCACAAAAAAGGCGGCCAATGAGAAGAATAGTGACTGACTTGAGATCATACGCCAGTGCATACAATGTATTTCCCACTACAAGAATGATGCTACTAAACACCAGTGGCTGCATGTATGATCTGTTTGACCAATAACTGAAATAGACGGAAGAAAACACCTGTGCCACAGCCATTGCCCCAATCACAATGCCACAGACGGTAGCCGCAGCTCCAAGGCTCATGGTGTAGTTGTCAGCTGTTGGTACAATAATATATGTATTTACCATATACAAAAATGTGTTTACTAAGTTCAAAAGAAGTGATATAAAATGATATCTTTCATCAACGTAATTGTCAGCAGGATCTGATAACCCATCTTCCAAAAGCAAGGCATGTTTTCCCAAAAATTGAAGAAAAGTTGTGGAGTCTGATAATCTGTTTAGAGCCGCTTTGATGGAATCAATTACAGGGTCCTGCAAATAATTTTTATTGAGAAATAATAATAATTAAAAAAAAAAAAAGAATAGACTATTATAAAGTGGGTGAACAAGTATGAAATTTTATAATGATTGATAATTTATCTAAATCACCAATTAACCCAAAAGATTAAACTGATAGGTTATGGCAAATTTAATCATATCAACACCAACACTCCCCCTCACTTGTGGGCTTACAAATTTAAACAAAGGCCCAACAAGTGGAAATCAAACACTCCCCCTAACTTGTGGGCTTGGAAATTTGAACAAAGGCCCAACAAGTACAAATGAATATTAATTGAGAGAAAACGACTTCACCAGGGTTCAAACACAGGAACTCCTGCTCTGATACCATGTAAATCACCAATTAACCCAAAAGTTTAAGCTGATAGGTTATGGCAAATTTAATTATATCAACACCAACAATTAGATTGAATGAAGTGAAAATCATAAACACTGGTTATAGATCTCCTTCTTACCTTAAGACAACATATTTCTTAATAACATGAATCCTGATTCCAAGACATGTCATCGGTAAGTCTTAAGAATTATTTACATGAAACACAACTTCAAAATTCTTATCTCAAATTGATCTTATTTTCTTTAAAGATTAATGAATTACTTCAATCCCAAACCAAAAAAGAAGTTGATATTCATAACTCTCTCTTCTCCGTCAAAAGAAGATGCATTTAATATCATCATTCTGGTTAGTGTAACTAGAAGGGAGATATTATGGGCAAGATCAATTAAAGGTACATTTTCTTTTTACATATTATAGAAATGGATAATCTATTTCCCCAAAACAATTAACTTTTTTAAAATTCGATATTGATCGTCCAACTGAAATATATTACAAAAATAAGTTGAGCAAAATGATAATAAATATTATCACAATGCATGTACATTCTAATGGTCTGTAAGATAATACCTGATGCGAAAGGTCAAGTTGATCATATATTGAGATGTAACTACCTTTATGATCTTCAAGCTCTGCAAGGTTACGAAATATGGCACCAGCAACAGCAACTATACCCTGCGCAATTAGCTTCAAGCTATCAATGCTTGTATGCACCATACCATTATTATCACCTCCTATCAAAAACCTCAAACTACAACTAAAAGAAAATCAAAGAGACTCATAATTCCAAGGAACTACCAAATCAAAATATTACAAAAGGAAAAAGGAAAGAAAAGTAAATTTGGCATCTTACCACTTGCTTAAAAACTTGTTTCAGTTGGGAATGAGGATGGTTAGCACGAGTTTTGACATAATAATCTGTAAACTTGTAGCCAAAACGTTTATCAAACTTTTTTAATATCTTGCGTAGACCAATTGCATTCATCTCCACATAAGCGAGAAGCCTCAAAAGATCTTGTCCAGCTGCTCTATATTGTTCTTGTAGTTCATCAACTTTTGCTTCTGCAAGCTGTTCGGAGAGGGCATTTTGCTCTTCACCAAGACTAGATAACCTCCTTGCAAGTAGTCCTTGTTGCTCCAACAAAAATAAAACAATCTTTTCAATCTGGAATAGCAATTAGCATGCCATTATTAAAAAGGCTAGAGACTTGAATAGAAGTCTGGGATAATTTTTAGGTCAAAGAATTAGCTACTAGCCTCCATCTAAAAGATCCAAAAAAAGTTAGCCTCTTCTAACATTAGGGACCCTTCATTTCGGCAGCCCTTTCAGGATGGTCTACAAGGTTCCTAACTACTTTTCTCAATACACAATACATAACTGACGTTCAGATTCACTCTACCCAAACTTTAATTGTTTGCCCCAATATTCCCTATTGTTTATTGAGCAATTTTAGGATAATTTTATTGAACAGACTTATTCATAAGATAATTTTAATATGGTTGGTTTCTTCTATTTTGCAATCACTTTTGCTGTAGTACTTGGCTCTAACTGATTGTCCACCTTTCTTGATTGTTACTTCTATGTAACATGTGGTTGGGACTTGGGGCAAGGACATTCACTTGACATAAGATGTGCCTTAAGTAACCTGTAAACAAACCAAATGCAACTAACCAACTAGAAAAATGTATTGTTTGAAGTATTTGAGAAGCATATAAAGATTAAATTGCAGCAATATCATGCGGTTACTTGGGAAATAATAATTGAGCTAAACCAATTATGATTAAATGTGAAGACATAGGTTGAGATGTTGACTGTGGTAAAGTCTGTGTATTTCTGAATATAACCAAGGTGCTTGAGGTAGAGACATAGTCAACGCGATCATTAATGTATGTAGATGCTTACCTGGATATCTAATAGTCTTGAGAAGTCCCTAAGCACGTAGTAATCATTTTGTGTTCCAATCTCTATTTGTTGTGTATATCTGTTAACTTTCTTCTTCATTAACTTATAATTAATGTAGTACCTATCATAAGAAAAATGAACATGTCAAGATAGGAAATTGTCATAAACTATCTTGATGATATTTGCACCTTTAGTAATATGATCAGGATATTTCATATGAAGAAATGTGCCATAAAAAATATGTGCAAAAATAGGAAATTGTCAATGCACGAGATGATTTTATACTGAATCTAGAAGTTATAAACTAACTAAACTAACATTGATAAGACGTTTCTTTTCAAAAATTAAAAAAAAAAAAAACGTTGTAATAGTAATACACAAGGAATAGGAAAATAGATATCAAAAGGGAAGGTTAGACAAGTTCAAAAAAGTAAATGTTCTTCAGTCAAATGCAATTGAGACTTTGCCGTCAAAATGTGTAGCACGGAAATTGCTTCAGTTAAAACTTTTATATATAAGAGACTATCAGTTGATGGGTGGTCAAAGCAATTTATAGTTGAGTCTTCAAAAAAAATTATCGAAATACTTATAAGTTAAAACAAAATATCTACCTTTGTATGATTTTTTAAGAATTTAGCTAATTAAAAGCGCTTGATTATCCAAAAGTGCGTGTGGGAAAAGTATTCAATTCAACAAAAGTACTCCAAAAATCATCCAAAACTCACTATAAATATCAAATCATGCACTGTAAAAGTGATATATATGTATAGACAGACAGACAGATATAAATATAGATATATATGTTATTAACAATCAAGTCATGAATATATTAGTTGAGCTCAGACATACTCTCGCCATTCTGGAATCTGCGATTCTCTCAACTTCTTGCCAAATGCGACCATCCTTCAGAGAACAAATAAGTTCATCGTTATACATTGCTAAAAGAAATAGGAAAACGCAATTGATAGAACAGAAACAAACCCCCCTTCACTTTTCGAAGTATTAAATGACAATGATGTACTAATTATCATATGAAAACATTTTTACTTCCAATTAAACGTTAATGTTTGTTTGGCCACTTAGTTTTTCTCTAGTCAGATTTGCTTAGTTTTGTAAACTCACAAAATCATAATCTACAAGAAATCAAGATGAAAACAAAACCCATTACCAAATTTGCTATCGAAGACCGGTTTCCCTGTTCTACGCACAATGCCCAAGAAGAAGTGGAAGATGAAGAAAAAGGGTTAAAAGTCTTCGACAAGTTGTTTTGTGTGAGAAACATAGCTGGGATCGTAATGAGAAGAATGAATTTCTTCATTCTGCCGTCGTCCCAACTTCTTCTTCTTGCTTTTGGCATTGCCCTAATTGGTATCGATGATCCTTCAATTTCCATGTGATGTGATCGTGTGAGGCGACTGAATTTTTTGCTTGCAACCCCCGTATTGAAATTCTTTTGCCCCTTCAAACTTTTCATTTCTCTAACATTATGATTCCTTCACATTCGGTAATCTGTTGTATAAGTTTTTTCATCTTCTTTTCCATTTCTTGAATCTTTGCCCTCTGAATCTGCTCCCTCGTTTTCGCTTCTACAGTGTCCCTTGTTGCTAAAATATTTGATCGCTGCATGCTTTTGTTCTTCTTCCTCGCCAAGAACTATTGACTTCATGAAGACGGCCTCCATAGTCCATTCCATACATTCAAGAATCAACATTCAACGTGCAAAATCAAAACTACCAGACACGTGCCACCTTCTTGAATAATTTCTCCCAACATATAAATTTAGGATTCTTTTTTAGTTGTAGTGGGGTATTCGTACGAATAAACCATTTTTCTATGCATTAATGGCATTTGACCTGACATTTCAAAATAATGAAATATGACCTATTCTGACGTGACAATGCGCGCAAAATGACTCACAAGGGTAATATGAAGCGGTCTTTCTTGTTCACGCCTCGCACGTTGTTCACGCTTCGCCTCTGTTGTCTCGCCTCGCTCTCGCTCAAATGAATGGAAAAAAATATAAAGAAAAAATGACAAAAAATAGACAGAGAAGAGCTGGAGTAGCGGAGATAGAGCGAGAGCAAGTCAGCGATAGCGAGACAGCGAGAGCGAGTCAACTACAGTGCGATTTTTATTTTATTTTTTCTTTTCTCCAAAATTTTGACAACTTAATTACTATCATAAGTGAGAGCGAGAGCGAGAACGAGACTTGAGCGAGAGCGAGAACGTGACTTGAGCGAGAGCGAGAGAGCTAGAGTTAGAGTATTATGCCCTTACGGTAATTTGGATGAATGCACAAGATAAAAAAAAAGGTCAAATGTCATTAATTTCAGAACATGAGTCAAATCACATTAATGCGCGTGAAAAGAAGTTTTTCATGCAAATTTCTCTTTCTTTTAACATTTTTTTTTCCTTTTTTAGTTTGACAAGTACTCACTTTTAACTCCTAATTTTTTTTTAGTACATCAATAATTCGGTGTGGATATTCGAACTCATGACCTCTTAGTTATAAGTCTATCTTAGTCAGTTGAGTTATGTTCTAGCTTTTAGACTTATTTTCGATAATTTTTTTATTTGTAACAATTTAATTATCAAGTTATACATAACGGTGAACTAATAAAAAAAAAATCAATTTTGTTTAGTTATATCAACTTTAACACAAACTTTTAATTTTATCAAATTACACCTCAAACTTATATAAATGTTGGAATCTTAACCTCAAACTTTAAAAAGTTTTGCAATTCTAACCATCTAATAAGTTGTCGCTCCAAATGTCGTTATTTTTTTTTTAAAAAAAGTGCAGATCAAATTTAGATAAATTTTGCATTCTTAATCTTAACTCTTAAAAGTGTTGCAATTTTTACCCTCTAATAAATTATCGTTCTAAATATCGTTAAAAGAAATTTTCTCTAATGTGTTCAATTGGTTATAAACCATATGTATTATATGAAATTTAATAAAATTTTAGAAAAATACAATAGTAGAGCTTTTAAAAAAAAAAAATCTTATAAGTTATATGTATGATATGAAATTTGATAAAATTTTAGAAAAATACAATAGTATAACCTTTTTTTTGTTGAAATTTATAACTTTGGGCAAAGTTATTTAATGGTTAATTTGTATATTAGTCAAATTTTTTTGTGTAAAACTCTATTTTATTTAAATTAATGAGTTTATGAAGATTTTTACTTCTTTTTTTTTTTGCGTAAAATTAGTAGACAAATTATTGAAAAAATTGAACTGAGGATAAAAATTGTAACACTTATTTAAATTTATGGTCTAATTTAATGAAATTAAAAGTTTATGGTCCAAATTGATACAACTTCACAAGGTCAATGTAGGCTGCGTCACTATATCATCCATGACTACTTGTAAGAGTGAAGACACTATCCCCACAAACCAACACGGGGTCCTTTCAAAGATGCTTTGTCCTCACTCACATGCTCCTAGAAAATTCCTGTGAGGTCACCCAACATAGGATTGACCCAAGCCAAGCACGCTTAATCGTGGAGTTCCTATGATTGAGCCACCGAAAGGAAGGTGCACACCTTGTTGGTATAGGTAGTAGCTATCAATTCTTTTAAGCCTTTCTCAACTATACTTTCATAGCCTCATGGTCACTCTCATGTACTCCTTTTTCTCGGGCACCATGCTTTCATATCCTCGTGATCCTCTCTCATTCGGATGTGGACTCGGTTCATTCATGTACCCTCTTCCTCGGGCGTCACATGCCCACTGGGCTTTTCCGCCTTGGTTCGCCCCCGAACCACATCTTACCGGGGAGAGGTTTCGCTCTGATACCATTTGTAACGCCCCTGTGCCCGTGATCCTCTGCGACTGCACTGGCCAAGGCCACTATATCATCCATGACTACTTGTAAGAGTGAAGACACTATCCCCACAAACCAACACGGGGTCCTTTCAAAGATGCTTTGTCCTCACTCACATGCTCCCTGGAAAAATTCCTGTGAGGTCACCCAACATGGGATTGCTCCAAGCCAAGCACGCTTAATCGTGGAGTTCCTATGATTGAGCCACCAGAAAAGAAGGTGCACCTTGTGTTGGTATAGGTAGTAGTTATATCAATTCTTTAAGCCTTTCTCAACTATACTTTCATAGCCTCATGGTCACTCTCATGTACTCCTTTTTCTCGGGCACCATGCTTTCATATCCTCAGGATCCCTCTCATTCAGATGTGGACTCGGTTCATTCATGTACCCCTCTTCCTCGGGCGTCACAGTCAATTTTGATTTTTTTTTCTTTTTATATATATAATTAACAAGTACTAAATTATAAATATATATATATAAATAATGATCACCAATTCAAGCATGGTTGATAAATGCGTTGTTCACACCTAATTTCAGAAATGACACATATATGACATTTATTTTAAAAATAGAAAACAAAAAAATCAAAAATGAAAAACTAAAATGATTATGAAACATAGTCTTAGGCATTATTTGATAACTATTTGATTTTTTGTTTTTGAAAATTGTACTTATTTTTCCACCATTTATCTACAATAGTTTTTATCTTCTTACAATTGTTCATGTTTTTATTAAGAAAACACTTAAATTCTTAATTAAGTCCAAAAACAAAAACAAGCTTTCGGAAACTATTTTTTTAGTTTTCAAAACTTCACTTAGTTTTTAAGAACACATAAATATGAAAAGTCATAGATGGAACTAGTATTTATAAGTTAATTTTCAAAAATTAAAAATAAAAAAAATCAAATAGTTATCAAACTGGACATAAATTTTCAATTTCAGGACTTTTACAACACCGTTTATAAATGATAAGTAATATACATCTCGACGACATGTCATTCGTTATGTAAAGGCAGAGTGAAAAATGAAGGAAGATAGATGCATTTCTCTAAATTTTCAATGCCTTCTTCTACGAAATTTGGTGACCTCTACGTCATGAATCATACTTGATGTCAGTTGAGTTATGCTCTTGTTGGCAACTATATTGTATCTCAAAATATATAAAATTGTGAAACGAGAAAAAAAATCTTTAAACTCAAAAAGTGGAATTAGAGATATCTACGGGTGGAGACAAAGAACCCCTATTTCATTTTCCGTCTTCGCGGAGTGAGAATCTTCTGATTAGGCTTAATGAACTCTGATGCCATATTAGATTATGTGAGCTTTCATCTCAAAATCAATTGACAATGAAAGAAGTAGCTCATATATCTTATATAATGTGAGATTTTTCTCAACTTTTTCAATGTGGGATCCTCAACAAATATTACAATATACACGTTCATGCTTAAGTGTCATCTATGTGTCCATCTTTACCTTTGACCATGTAACATATCTCTCATTGCCCATATGTCTTCCATGTGTCTTGTAAACATCTATGATTGAAGTTCAATTGTTTCATATCCTACTTGCCAAATAGTCTTTAAATAGTGACTTTTGATCGATAATAAAAATACACTATTGGTGAAAAAATATACCATTTCTTCCCTCTAATTTCCTTCCTTTACATATTCTAATTCATTTTCTTTTTATTATTCATATTATATATATTTTGATAGAGATTGTGATACCTCATTTTGTTTCTCACTTTCATAAACGTTATTGTGGTATCTCGTTTTACCTCTCAATTTCATAACAATAACAATATTTTTATTGAAAATATGTTTTTTTTTAATTATTTAAAGTAAGAGGTATTCCAAAAACCGACTTCACGGTTTTTTCTAATTGACATTTTAAAATAATTTTAAATCATTTTTAAATAATTTCCAAAATTTTAAAATTACTTTTGTTTTTCGAATCAAATTACTCTGTGAGTTAATTTAATTGGTTCAAACTTCAAAGTACTATTCATTCTTTCGACGGTTGATCAATTCCTCCTCGTTCTTAGACATTAATAAGATGATAATATACTCCTAAGTTTTACAAAAAAAAAAAAACTGGAAGTACTATTATTATTATTTAAAATAATGTTCACATTTGTATATATTTATAATATGATAATATACACTACTAAGATTTACTAAAGATTTGAAAGTACTATTATTATTTAAAATAATGTTCACATTTGTATATAATTAAATATATGATCTTATCTGCCGTGATTCAACAACTTAAATTTTTTGAGTTGAACATATTTTTGTAGTTGAAGTCATATACTTTAACTCTTCTTTTTTAAAGGAAGTTCAAATCTCTGCTCCACAATTTTTTTTTTTTTAAATTGAGTTAAGGCTCCCCTGCTCCAATGACTCTAAAATTTATTTTTTAAAAAAAAATAAATAAACTCTCCAATATTATGTAGAGAAACACTGTCTCAGGGTGTTCCAGCTCCTTTATTGGAAGAAAAACTTCATTCATACATACCTCATCTAAATTTGCATGAAATAGATGAGTTTTTTTTTTTTTTTTTGTCACACTAAAAAAAGAGTAAGAATTTCTCATCGAACATAATGCAACTGGCTAATACATATATCATCGAAAAAAACTAGCGATTCTATCTGGACCCGACATGATAATTACTCAACAAAAATGAAAAATTATATATATAAAAAAGCAAGGAATAAAAGTACTAATTAAAGCTCACTCTATAAACAAAAAGAAAAAAGAAAAAGATTAGAATATGTAACCTGGTTTTATAGCTGATTAGTACCTTTAATCTCTCTCTGCTGCAAAATCTTGATATATGAAGATGGAGAGAATATATTAATGGAGGACTTGCAGATTGTAAAGCTCTGGTTTTTCTTCTTTTCTAAAATTTGTTTATTTAGTGAGGGAGAGAGAGAAGATAGTGAGAGTGAGAGTGGAAGTGCTTTTCTTCTAGGTCCACATACTTTTTATATATTATTCTTGAGAGGTGGGAGAGGCCCCATGAGAGGGAGAATCTAGATTTTACCCATTTTAATTGCTTTTCTAGACGTATTAGAGAGGTTATAGGTTATTTAACACTAGGTATTAGATTATATGGGGGGTTCCATCTCAAAACCAATTGACAATGAGAAGAGTAACCCATATATTATATATATTGTGAGGTTTCTCTCCACTTTTCCAATGTGGGATCCTCAACATGCCCCCTCAAGATGGTGCCTCTTGGGTTCACCATTCTTGGATCGGATCCCAATTTCAATTTGTGGACCGAATACCCGTTTGGGTTTAATGAGCTCTGATACCATATTAGATTATATGGGGTTCCATCTCAAAATCAATTGGCAATGAGAGGAGTAGCCCATATATCATATATATTGTGAGGTTTCTCTTCACTTTTCCAATGTAGGATCCTCAACACTAGTTGCATTTGAGGTTGATTTTGCACTCTCCATAAAAAGTGAGTGGAAATCACCTATCAAACTAAAAGGTTAAACTGATAGTTTGAGGTAAATTTAATTATATCAACATAGTCTAACAGTAACTTTTGAAATTGACTCCTAAAGAATATGATTCCCCTTCTAACTTACTCTTAAAAATTCATTTTATCTACTTTCTTTTTACAATAATTAAGTTTGAAAATTACCAAAACACTTATTTATTCAAAACACTTATTTATTTCATATATTACAATTTATTTTTTTAAATCATATTTGATAACTCAAAACTAAATCTTAAAGTCATGTCTAGTGGGGATTTTTTTTTTAAAGCTTTAAAAACTATCTAATGAAGTCTTAATAATATAATGTTATGTTTAATAAGTTTTCAACTTTAATTTTTTGAAAAACATCAACTTTTATCTCTAATTTTTGGAGCGATATCTCTTAAAATCTCAAATTAATAATTATATCAATTAAAAACCTAAACGTTCTTAAGTGAATGAATTTAGAACTATTAGTTAGATTTCTATTTAAAAACCATTTATGCATAACTTTCACATATGTATAAGACTGGATTAATGTTATACTACATAGAAATACTATCAAATTAAATGAGTAGCAGTGATTTTTTATTAAATGAGTAGTTTTTCTTTTTCTCGTATTCCTTTATTTTTTCCTACTTATTTAACAAGAATTATATGGTAATGTTTTTGGTAGGTATTTTGGAAGAATAATAAATTTTATTTAAGTTATTTTAAGTTGATTTTAAATAGAATAAATTGAAAACAATTTTAAATCACTCACAAATGGTCTAGACTCTAATTGATTAAAGGTTAAGCCATTTTGATAACCATTTGGCTTTTTTTATTTTTAATTTTTAAAAATCTTGCTTGTTTACTCATAATTTTCTTATAATAGTTTTCATTTTCTCTAGCTTGATTTTCATTTTTTTTAAAGAAATATTTGAATTTCTAGTAAAATTTCAAAAAACAAACTAATTTTTTTTAGTTTTCCAAACTTGCTTGAAGTTATTTCCCTGTTCAAAATTACAAAATTGTAAATAAAAACTTACTCTAATGTGGACGATAACAGTGGCCTTGGCCATTACAAATCGGATTACTATTCTTAAAATTAGTGTCTTTTGGAAACATTGTCAATGAGTCATAATGATATAGATTCTACCATATCTTTTTTGAACTTTTATTTATAAAAGAAAGCTCTAGAAATTAAATAAAAAATAGTAACTTCTTCTAACTATAAATATAATTAAGATTTAAATTCTACTAGACCTCGTGCTTTTAATTTTGTTTTATTTTAGTCTCTAAAATATTGGTATTTTATTTTTTTAACTTTTGTCTATTTTAGTCTCTATATTTTCAAACCATTCATTTGGGTTTCATTACTTATAAAAAGTAACCATTTTGATTTTCATTTATAAAATTCCAATCAAAATTTTATACCCAACGAAATCCCTTTAATATAAAGTTATAACAATATTTCAAAAATTCTATTGGGTTTAGTGTTTTGTGAAAATTATTATAAAAAAAAAAGCAACCACTTTTTACAAAATACAAAGACTAAAATTAATAATGAATTCCAGATAACTCAACTGATTAACACCATCATTTTGAAAAGGATGGTTTGGATTCTCATTTGAAAAAAAAAAATCAAAAGAATCCCTTGAAAATACAATAACCATAATGAAGCAAAGTTAAAATTATCCAAATTAAAATATTTTATTTTTAAAAAAAATAAAAATAGATTTTGTTTTTAATTCAACCATTTTAAAAATGAAAAATTTGAACCATTGATCTTTTATTCAATAACATATCTCGATTATTGTTGAACTATAGTCACTTGAATTAAAATATGATATAAATCTATGAGGGAGATGCATGTCAGTGTGGGGTTCATTAGTGGCAAATTTTAGAGGAAAGGAACAAAAGTGGGGCAAAATTTGAGGGGGTTGGAAATGGTAGGCCTGTATGATTCTGGGGTTCACCATCCCAGATTCTTTAGGCTAGCATGTGGCTGCTGCCATCAACTTCATTGTAATAGCTATAGTCTATACCACTTATAAGCCCTGCATATAAATTTTGGGAATCCAATTTCTACATATATTTAATTTTCTTTATGCTTACTCTGCTTTGTGATAATATCAAAAGGTCTGATGTGATGTGACATTTTGTTTAACATCGGTTAAAAATGACTATGGACCCATTGGTCCATTACAAATCCATAAAAAAAGATCAATTAATTGTCCCACATGAAAAGATTTTGAAGTGGAAAAATGATTTATATATTTGAACCTATTGAATGGCTTACAAATTGTGCATGGAATGGTAATAAGATCTCTGCTCACATGCGTGTTGCTGCCATCTGGTCGAATGAGTTTGGGTAAATGCACTTGAAAAAAGGGGAATTTTTATTACTTCTCAATCTAATTTTTTACATTGAATATTTTACCGTTAAGGTAATAATATTAAAACGGATTGTCAGATCCGAGATCCAGGACACAATGAATTTGCTTTCAAGGCAGTAGTTTCACGGCACAACAATCACAATTTCAGATTTTTTCGAGCATCAATTTGAAAGCAAATTCTCCGATATCGATCAAATTTAGGAAGGTTCTTCCAAATCTGTCGCAATTGGAGCCACTCGATGGAGCAAATTACTGTCGTTGGTCCCACAAGCTGCTCATCTTCTTCGAGCAATTGGAGGTCGACTATGTCCTTACCACAGAATGTTCAGACCGATCCAAGTTTACTGTCGTCATTGATCCAGGCGCATCAACCGATGTAGAAGATAACAAGACAGTTCGAGGCCATCTACTCAACCACATGACAGATTCCTTGTTTGATCTATTCGTCGTCCAAAAATCTGCAAAGGTAATCTGGAATACTCTTGAAACCAAATATGGTGAAGATGATGCCGACAGGAAAAAATACGTCATCAGTACGTGGTTACAGTTCCAGATGATGAATGACAAACCAGTGATGGACCAGGTTCATGAGTATGAGAATCTGGTGGCCAATGTATTGTCTGAGGGGATGAAAATGTGTGAAATTCTTCAGACAAACGTTTTGCTTGAAAAATTTCCACCCTCCTGGAGTGACTACCGTAATCACCTGAAACAGAAGAAGAAAGATTTGACTCTGCAAGAATTGATCAGTCATATGCGTACTAAAGAAGCCAACAAACAAAAAGATAAGTTGAACTATGATTTTTTTAATTCTGTTAATACTAACTTAGTTGAATCTTCTTTTGCATCAAAGGGTAGATTTAAAAACAAGGGAAAACAGGTTGCGAGGGAAAAACCATCACAGAAGAAGAGACATCAATTTAAGGTTGTTGTTGGACGAATTGAGAAATCCAAATTGATATGCTACGTTTGTGGAAAATCGAGACACGGATCATATCGGTGTAACCAGAGAAAAGTGATACTAGATCAAAATCCTGGAGCTTCCAGACCTGCTCCACAAACCAACATTGTGGAAGATGAAATCATTGTTGCGGTGGTTGTAGAAGCAAATCTAGTGGAAAAACAAGTTTGACTGGATTCTTGATACTAGAGCTCCGAGGCATTTCTGCTCAAATTGAGATCTTTTTCATGACTTCCAAGATACTGCTGATGGTGAATTTGTGTTCATGGGCAACTCAACCACTGCTAGGTTCTTAGAAAATGGAAGATTCTACTAAAACTTACCTCCGAAAAACTTTATCTCAGTGATGTATTGTATGTTCCTTCAATGCGTAGGAATTTGGTGTCTGGGAGTTTATTGAACAAAGTTGGACTTAAGAGTGTGTTTGAGGCTGACAAGGTTATTATCACACAAAATGGTGACTTTGTTGGTAAGGGTTATTTAGTTGATGATCTCTTTGTTTTGAATACTGTTTATGTGTCATTCTGCAATGAATGAAAATTCCTCTCGTTTTGCTCATATTGTTGAATCCATTGATGTATGGCATGATAGACTAGGACATGTAAATGTTGCATCCATTAAAACACTTAAAAATTTGCATCTAACTAATGTATCGGAATCGCATGAAAATAATAGGTGTTCAGTATGTGTAGAAACAAAGTTTGCTAAAAAGCCTTTTAAATCAATTACAACCAGGAGTAATGAATTACTTGAATTAATTCACTAAGACTTGTCTGATTTTATAAACACTTCAAGTGGAGGTAGTAAAAGGTATTATATATCTTTTGTTGATGATTATTCTAGATATACAAAAATTTATCTTCAATAATCAAAGGATGAAGCTAATAGTGCATTCATAAAATTCAAAACAGAAGTAGAAAATCAATTAGATAGAAAAATAAAAATGTTAAGATCTGATAGAGGTGGTGAATATAGTGATAATTCCCTCAAAAAATTTTGTGAGGTGAATGACATCATTCATGAAGAGACTGTACCATATTCACCTTAACAAAATGGCATAGCTGAACGTAAAAATAGAACATTAAAGGAAATGATGAATGCTATGTTGTTGAGTTCTGGACTTTCTGATAATATGTGGGGAGAAGTTGTGCTTTCTGCTTGCTTTATTCTTAATAGGGTTCCCCATAAAATGCTGGATAAAACCCCACATGAGATGTGGAAAGGTTACTCTCCTAACCTAAGCTATTTAAAAGTGTGGGGGTGCTTAGCCAAAGTAGTGTATCCAGAATTCAAGAAACCTACGGTTGGATCTAAAACCTTTGATCGTGTCTTTATTGGTTATGCTAATAATAGTGTTGCTTATAGATTCATGTGTTTAAATGATAATTCAATTTGTGAATATAGAGATGCTATATTTTTTTAACACATTTTTCCCATGGTCAAATCTGTTAATGAGCAAGTAAGCACTTCACATAATGATCAATTAGCTTTACACAGTGATCTACTTGTATCTGCATCATCTACTTCTGATAGCATGCATAAATCTGAACCTAGAAGAAGTAAGAGACAAAAAATTAATAAGGATTTTGGACTCGATTTTCTTACTATTTTTCTAGTTGAAAATTCAGATAAAATAGATGATCAATTTGTCTGCATGTACCTGATAGATGAGGACCCCAAAACCTATCAAGAGGCTTTAAGTTCAATAGACTCTAGTTTTTAGAAGGAAGCAATTAAGAGTAAGCTAGATTCCTTGATTATGAATCAAACATCGGACTTAGTGGATCTTCCTAAAGGAAATAAGCTCATTAGGTATAAATGGATTTTCAAAAAGAAAATTAAACCTGATGGCTCAATTGAAAATTTAAGGCCAGATTAATAGTTATGGGGTATACACAAAAACAAGGCATTGACTATTTCGATACATACTCCCTTGTAACTAAAATAACTACTATTCGTGCCTTAATAGCTTATGCAACAATTCGTGGTCTGTTAATACTTCAAATGGATGTAAAAACAACATTCCTCAATAGGGACTTAGAGGAGGAAATATACATATACAACTTGAAGGCTTTATAGTTACTGGTCAAGAGGACAAGGTATGTAAGCTTTAAAAAATCGCTTTATGGTCTTAAACAAACTCCCAAACAATGGTACAAAAAATTTAATAACACTTTAATAAGTAAATGACATACTTTATGCACATAAATTAATACACAACATTTGCGTAATTAAAATAGCAAAACTGGACCATGATTTGACATCCTAAACATTAATTAAAATTAATATAATTATATTATATTAATAATAAATAAATAAATAAATAAATGAAAAAAATAAAAAGGGAAAAAAACGTCTCCATTATGCCACTTCCCGCGAGCTTTGTGGTCTCCTTCAACCTCTATCGCATCGGCGTTGCAACGCTGTGGGCAACGTTGCAACGCTGCCTCCCTCAACGTCCGCATGGCGTTTTCATGCTGAGCGCAACGCTACTTCTAGCATTGCAACGCTGCCCCTGCATCAGGCCTCCAACCGCACGTCAGGTGTTGCAACATTGATGAACAGTGTTGCAACGCCATCGTCTGGACAACAACAACAACCTCTGTTTTCCACCTAATTCCGCTCCGTTTCTTCACAACAACACTTTGCCACGAATGACACAGACTTACAAACTCGATTTACAATACATTTTGCCCAAAACACCGGACTCGTACATTGAACTTTTCAATTGAATTGTAAATCTAAATGCCAAATCATGTAAACATCCATAGTTGCAAAACCACATGCAATTTCTCTAAATTGAATGCTATACCCACCTAAATTTGAGCAATTTCTAACACAATTAAGAGCACGATTAGGCTCTGATACCAATTGAAGGGAATTGAATCCCGTGCGAAAGCGAATGATCGCATTTGCTCTTAATCGTGTGATATAGAAATGCTAAAAAAAAAGTAAATCTAGGCTAAGCATACTAATTTGAAAGCATAAATGGTTTAGAAGAATACCTTTGAAGACCAATTCTTCAAGTAGTTTCTCGTCGTCTACGAGCTCTTCTTCTCTACGAACGATTACTCAAACACCGCCAAAAAGCCTTCTCGGTTGTTCTCTAGGAGAGGGAGAGAGGTGAGATCTCCTTTTGGATTATGGGTGTTTTGTAGAGAGATTTTGAGAGAGAAGTTTAGTTTGCTAGATCTCTAAAATTTAGCAAATGCTTCAAGTGATTCAAATTGCATCCAAAAGGATGCTTTTATAGGCAATGTGGGTGAAGACAAATTCTCCACCCATTTTGCCACTAACTCCACATATTATGCATAAATGCATAATATAAGGTGTCAAATACCTTATTATATGAATCATATTCACATAATGTGGAGAAATTGGATTTAATTAAATCCAATTTCATCTCTCCAAAAATCTATCATTAGTTGTGTTAATTCCATAATTAGACACAATTAAGTTCAATATGAATCATATTCACATTGAACTATATTATATCAATCATATCACATATAATTGATATAATCCCTAAATTGAACTTGAACATTTCAAATTCATTCCAAAACTTTATACCCTTTATAAATTCTATGTTGAGCCAACCGAGAGACCTAATGGACCTACAGATCATGAGCTCCAACGATACGAGATTGACTAATCAAACTCATTGATCCCATCAATCAACATTCGTTAACTACGAGTCACTCCACTAAGGACTCGTAGCTCCACTCTCCTTACTGTAGGACAAGTTGTGACCATTGATTTAACCAATGCCCGTGAATCAACCATTCACAGGTCGTTCGCAGTCACAATTAAGTCGAATGACCATTTTACCCCTATGACTACTTCTTGCACCTTAAGCACCACTGATCCTCTGATGAATAACAAGTTTATGGTCTGACCATAAACATTATCCCTTTCAGGTCAGCAAGAGGGAGGGGCCCCGTTGTTCAAGACCTGTATTCAGCTCTTAAGGGAACAACCTATCTAGTGAAGGGAATGAGAATCCCCGTGCAGCGGAAGACGATCGAATCGTCGTGGTATCATCATACAACATGCTTATTAAAATTGATATAACTATTAGATCTAGGCTAAACATGCTGAAATTTTACAGCAAGAAGAAAAACACTTACTTGTTGTAGACCAATTTAGCAAACTCTCCTTGTTAATCACTTAACTCTTCGTGGCTTCTCGATCTCTACGAACTCTTCCACGATCGGATCCCAAACACTACCAAATGATCTTCTTGGTTGTTCTCTTTTGAGAGGGAAGTTGGTGGGAACTTTTGTTTTTGGAAGAGAGGAGAAATGAGAGAATGAAGAGAGTTCACTTTTGGATTCTTAGGTCAAAAACCAAAAATGAGAACTTTTCTTAGCTTAGCTTACCAAACCCATCTTACAAAGGGTTTATATAGTGGAATGATGAAGTTCACAACTTCACATTATTACCACTTTACCACAACCATATGTTATGTAAATCTTATTTACATAATTATATAATATAAGATATCTCATATCTTATGTTGCAAATCTCATTTGCAATAATTGTGGATTTAATTAAATTGAATCACATTCAATTTGTTTTCTCTCTATCAATTTCTCCAATTAGCCTTTAATTCAACAATTAGGCTAATATATAGTTTATTATGAATCTCATTCATATTAAACTATATAAATACTCTTAAAGTGAAATTGAACACTTCAATTTCATGCCAAACACATTAACCCTTCTTTTATCCCAGATTGAGCCAACCAAGGGACCTAATAGACCTACAAAGGATTTTGCCCAATGATTTGAGGTTAACCACCAAACTCTTTGACCTTG
This sequence comes from Trichosanthes cucumerina, assembly GCA_036507285.1. Taxonomy (NCBI): domain Eukaryota; kingdom Viridiplantae; phylum Streptophyta; class Magnoliopsida; order Cucurbitales; family Cucurbitaceae; genus Trichosanthes; species Trichosanthes cucumerina. Next base: position 70,321,244 of record CM071840.1, on the reverse strand, counting down.
GCCAACCAATGTTCATTAGCTACAATAACACTCCACTAAAGCCCGTAGTGTGTACTCCCATCAGAGTAGAATATTACGTGTCCACCGATATAACCAATGGCCATGAGTCGACTTCTTCACAGTTGTTCGTAGACACACTGGGTCAAATTTACCGCTTTACCCTGTGTCTACATCTTGTTCCTTAAGTCCCCACCGCTCCTCTAATGAACAACATATTGTGATGGTCCAACCATACACAACACCCTTCTCGGCCGGTGAGAAGGTGGGCGCCCGTTGTCCAAGCCACGGAGACAACACTTAAGGGAACAACCTCTATAGATTCCCTATAAGCTGGAACGAGTGAATTCCATCTCACGTAATTAGGTTCCCAGCCTCTCCACTTGGTTCATCCCCTGAAGATAGACATATTGGGCAAGTAATCGAGACTATCCTCACCCGTATTAGTCAAAGGATGCACTCCCGCAGCATGAGTCCGTAATACGCTCGTGGATTCGTGTCGAGTCACTAATGGTCATCTATGAATTTATTAGTCTTTCTCATCAACGGTGTTATATCGCATGTCTAATAATTCACTGCATCGCCTCTTGTACAATCTCATTGAACAGGATGCCCCACTCGCATGTCAACCACATGAACGAGTCGATCACCTCGATTGTATCTAATACAAAGCGGGCCGCATCAACAGCAGTATCCGTGATTAGGTCTCCAACCTCATCCTTATATCAGTAGACCGCTTCGGGTCATTAACTCGAACGCGTGATCCTCCTCAGGTCAACTACACACCGCTCAAGTTCTAGTTCTCTCATATATTCAATGACCACGAGCTTAGTTTATTGGAAATGTTTAAAATATTTGCGAGACACAAAGTAAAGAAATGAATAACTCTTATTAATTTCAAAACAATATTTTACAAACACGAGATTAGGACAGAAATCCCAACATCTAGTTACCCTAGAACGGGAACGAGTGAATTCCTTCTTGCGGTTGAGTCCCCAACTCCCTACAAGGTTTCATCCTCGAGTAAGTAGGGCATATTGAGTCGGCAACTCGCCACTCACACGTGCACTAGTCAAAGGACAATCCCGATGCATGTGAGCGCAACTCGCTTCGTGATTCAAAGTTGAATCACTATTGGTCATCGTTTGAATTATTAGCGCTAACCTATCAACGTTGTTACTGGATTAGTCTAATAATTCTTGGTCCAGACTTGTACAGACTCTTTGCACAGGATGCCCTCACTCGCATGTCAACTACATGAACGAGCTGGATCGTCTCGTTTGTATCAAATACAAAGTGGGTAGCATCCATAGTGTTAACAGGATAAGATTCTCGACCTAATCCATCTACTATAGACCATTCGGGAGACATTCTAAATGTGACCCTAGAGCTTAGTTTATTGGATTTAAGTTTGTAATTGCGAGAATACAAGTTTAAAGGAAAAATAACAACTTTATTCATTTCCTCAAATAATTACAAATACACGAGTTTAGGGCATAAATCCCAACACAACAAGCATTAGAATGTTATCAAGCACGAATGTCTAAGGCTTTCAACAAAAAGGTACGACCTCACTCATTTCAAGTTGGAGAACTCGTGCTTGCAGTTCGAAGGCCTATTATAACGACTCGACATACAAGACACAAGTTTACACCTAAATGGGATATACCCTATGTTGTGAAAGAAGTCTACACAAATGAAGCATACAAGATAGTTAATCAAGATGGACTCAGAATCAACCTGATCAATGGAAAGTTTCTCAACAAATATTATGCTTAAATTATTGTAAAAACTCCTTATCGTAAGAGCCTAAACTGCATGATACTCCTGACCTGCATGAGTTAAAAAAGGTGAATAACCCCATTAAAAAAATATGTACATTGAACTACGTTATGACTTGATCTCTTTTGTTAAAAGATGCGTAGGCAACTTAAAGAAAACTTTAAGTTCAGTCCATAAATAAAAACAAATCATCCCATGTCATGAACAAAAAAAAATCATTCATAAATAAATTTCTTTCATTAAAAAAAATGACAATGGAGAATAAGCTAAATTAAAAGAAAATAACAAAAAAAATCTTAAAGTCATTACATAAAATAACTAAAAAAAAAAATGAAACTGAATCATGGAATCCACTTGTAGTTATGCAGTTCTTGTTGTGCATCATCCAACAGTCCTCAAAACATCTCCAAGTTACTGGCATCTGCATCCCCAAGAATTGGGGTGTTTTCAATATTGCTCATAGTTTCTCGCACTGCAGACATTTCGAGTTTGTATTGATTCAAACACCCTTCTTTATTGACGATTAATTCAGAAATTTCTTTTCTTGCAATATTTGTTGATGTTGTTGTGAAAATGCATCTATCTCTGCAAGTGTTAGGCTCTCATTGCTTTGTATCTTCTCCAAACTAAATTTAGTTTCTTGCAGTTGACGAGTCTTACTTGTTAAGGTAAGTTGGGAAGAAAAGGACAACTGTAATTTGTTAAACTTTTTCACTTTCTAAAAAATACTCGCCTACGACTTTTTAAAGAGAAGGAAGATTAGTACCACAAGTCTCTGAGATCTCTTGCAAAATTTTGCTCATCTCTTGTTTAAGACAAGGTATTTTGTTGAAATGTGTGTGAATGATCTTTTTATGTATGTTATCCCACATAGCCAGTGCAGTCTCTCGGTGAAGATTTGAAAGTACACTGTCAACACAATAATTAGAGACTTCAGAAACAACGTGTATCGTCTTCCTCACGGTCCTTGAAGCCTCATTAGTCGCAAGAGGACAAGAAGGAATCACAACTTTGTCCATTGGAGTCTTGAAATTTTCAACACGCTCAATTGGAGAATCAAAGATGTCTGGACTCACAAAGGATTGAGGGTTGTGATGCTCCACAACTTCTTGAATGAGATCATCTAAAGGTGACTGCACACATAAAAAAATGATTAGAAAAGAAAGATATTACAAAAAAATCAAAATAATGAAATAAAATCAAAATTCTAACCAAGGAAACATGGGTAGTAGGAAATTATGAAGCACTTGCTACCCCAACAAAAAAATCTTCATCGCAGAATGATGGTCGATTGCATTTCTTCGGTCTCTTCGAATGATTATCACTATTACTACTACGACTATTTTCATCATCTCTAGGGGCAAACTCGCTAGGTTCAAACATGTGAATCCTCTTACCTCCATTGTCATTACCAACCTTTTTAGGGAACTTAGGCTTAGATGGGAGAAGAAAAGCACTAGCCACTAATTTTTTTATATCGTTCCTAAGATAGTTTCCATTTTTGGCTAACCACCAGCTTCGATAACGCGCAGTAACTTGGGTATGAGGGTTCAACGCGCGCGGGGGAAGATATATTTCAGACAATGTTCCTTCTTGGATACATACCATCCAAAGGCTAACACATTGTCAAGATTAGCTTCAGGAATCTTATGACGCAAATCATGGGTACATCCTGATAAAATCCAAATTGTCGACTAAATCGACAAGGATTATAAGCTTCAATGACCATCGAAGAGACCGACCACGAGGATAAAAAGCAAGATCGAACACTTATAAAGAACGAAGAGAACCAGAATGATAGCTTTTCGTCATCTCGCAAAAGTTCACCCTTATTTCTAGCTTGGAGCTCGCATACCATGAGACATACTTACCCTTGTGAATATGTACACGAGCTTCAAAATCATTGAAGTACTTGGCTCCACCTTCGCCAGAAAACTCCATCATCATTGGCTCCCTACCAAGCGACTCTATAATGTGTATTAAAGTAATGAGTAAGCCAAGCGTGAACATAATGTAGGGGAAAACAAGCCTTCGAAAACCCAGCAGAAGGAGATGCATCATGAATCTGGCCTAGTCCGCGATAAATGTTAGCTAAAACAGGAAAAACGAGACTAAAAACATAACCTTCAGCCATAAGACTGGCAACTTTGAAAACTCTGGACGAAGGAAAACTTGTTTGCTGGGAAATACAAATACACATAACCAACAAGAAAGAAAAGCTGTCAAGTACGTCTTATCCTACAAGTCAGATTCTATGCCCAACTCACAGAATAAATCAATTTCTTCCTTGGACCAATTGTGGCATTTGAGGGGAATCTCATCTGGGTTATGGGTCAAGAGAGGGCGAGACGTTTTCCTAGCCTTTTGAGGATGAGGTTTCATATACTTCAAACTGCCTTTAAACCAAAAAGAAATCCACAAATTGATAGGAATCCAAGAACAATCAATTTGTTGAGATGCAATATGATAATATGCAGCAAAAAGATACTCACAACTTTTTGGGCAATCTTCATTCGCTCGATTAGAAAATGCTAATAACTCCTCGTAACAAGGAATAATTTCATCATAAAACCGACCTTTAATGGGAAGACCCCATAATCTCCACAAGTCCCATAGAGAAATAGACAACTCCCCAGATAAAGTATGAAGGGTATTTGTTAAGGGACACCACGCTTCACAAAAAGCACGAACTATATCGTTGTTGTGATCATAGGTGTATAGAGAAGCTATCACGACATCAAACAAACGAGCTTTCTTGAGTGACATCTCATTTCGAGAAAGTACAACCTCTAACCATTCCCAATAATGAGAAATATAGAAGAATTCCCCACGGATCTTTAAAGTAGAGCCCCAACGAACCTCTTTGTCTTTAATAATTCGACAACCTAGGGTTGATTCTGGATTCTCACTTGCTACCGTATTATGTATTGATGACTTTAAAAACCACGCCTTCAATGAGGAATCAGGACTCAGAGGCCACTCCTTAGACCAACTTGATAGGAAGATAAAATTGTCTAAGGGTGGTTGTGACTCCCTAAAATTTTCATATATCGGCGCTCCTACCGGAAGAAAGGCTCCACTATCAAGAGGCTGATCTTTATCCTTCAAAATGACTAAACAATTTTTATTTCGATCAGGGTGTTTCGTAAAATGCACCATATTGAAAAAAATGATCCCTACAAATAAATAAATAAATAATTGAGGTCAGTCTCGTTATAAGAAATAATGAAAGGATAATGAAATAACAAGTTTAAAAATATATATATATTGTGGGAATTTGAAAAAAAATAATTACAATAATAGTAAAATCTGGCTACTCAAGCCACCCAATAAATCATGTGTCCGGTCTAGCAGGGTGACATCATTGTAGATGTGGCAGGCTACTTAGGTCACCCAATAAATTAGGTGTCAAGTCTAGTAGGAATGACGTCACTGTAGGTGAGGTAGGTGACCACCGCTGCAGGCTACTTAGGTCACCCAATAAATTAGGTGCCCAGTCTAGCAGGAGTGACATCACTGTAGGTGAGGCATGTGATCACCGCTGCAGACTACCCAGGTCATCCAATATAAATTAGGAGCCTAGTCTAGCAGGAGTGATATCGCTATAAGTGTAGAATTCATGCATCATTGAATGGAGGCGTTTTCACAACAATTCAAGAGCAATAACAACAATACATACATATATTCAAGTAAAGAATAGACAAAGCAAGAATAATTATAGCAAATTATTTATGGCAAAAGATCTATGTAAAAAAATCAGATATTCAACAGGGACATTACTAAATAGAATAGATGCATTAAAAAAAAATTGAGTGAACATGTACCTTTTGAATGATAAGCAAGGAGCAAATGTGTACTTAAAATTGTTGTCGTTCAAAGTCGCTCCCTAAATATAAGGAAGAAGGTGTAATCAATAAAAAAAAAGTATATTAGGTATGTAAAAGTGCATTAAGTTTGATGTCATACAACATCAAAGCTATATGCATATATAATATATGTTTTTTTAAAAATAAAAGTAATAATAACAGGGGCAACAACATGTAAAAAAAAGGTGCAAAATGCAGACGACAGACATGCACAAAAGATGTAATTTAAGTTTCAAACTTGAAGTGGCATTATCTTAAAGCTGTTGTGCATGAACATGGTGGAAGAAAGTTAAAAAAAAAAAAAAAATTAAAAAAGAGAAGAATTCATCCTACCTAAAAGATAGAAGATAGACAACTCTTGTGTCTTAGCCTACACAATCTCTCCAACTCATAAAGAGCAATTAGGTTAAAACGAGGGTGTTCATTTTAGAGAGAAAAAAAAATCTTAGCTTAATCAAATAAAATTGACAAGCCAAATTTAGAGAATCTCTACAATTGTTTAAGGAAAAGATTTATCCTTAAAATTATGTGGGAGAAATTTCACTTATCACATTTTAAAATCTCTACATCTATTAAGGAAAATATTTCCTCAAAAATTATGTGAGGGAAATCTTAGCTTAATCAAACAAGATTTACAAGCCAAATTCTAAAATTGACAAACTAAATTTTGGAAATTTCCTACCATTTTTACCATGGAAAATATCTATGTGGGAGATTTTGATCTAATGAGAATGTTTCTACAAATTGGATAAAGATTTCTCTACAAATTGGATAAAAATTTACTTCCAAATTAGAGAAAATTTTAGCCAAATACAAGAATCAAAATTTTGGCTAAAATAAAATATTTTGACAAAAATGTTGGATGTCAAAGTTTTGGCTTTTCAACTCAAAATTTTGGCATACTCCAAATTTTCTACCAAATCAAAATTTGAGTAAATCTCAAATTCAAATTTGATATTCAAATTTTATACCAAATTCAAGTCAAGTTCCATATAAGCTAAATTTCTCAAATCAAAATTTGAGCATATTTCAAATTTTTTCTCAAATTAGAATGGGAGAAGTGTCAAATTTTTCATCCCAAATTCAAACCAATATCTATATGATTTTTGGCAAATTTTTTTTAAAATTAAAATTTAGACATATTCCAAATTTTCTCCAAAATTAAATTCAAGTTTAAATTTCATTCCAAACTCAAGTTAAAATTTAGAGACATCTTAAATTCATCAAAGCAAGTTAAAATTATCCTATATTTTAATTCCAACTAAACTTTAGATTCATCCACCACATACTTGGTGCACAAATGGGCAATATTAAAAATAGAGTGAGTTCAATTTAAATGATCCAAACCTATTAGAAAATAAATGGATTGAATAGAGAAGAAAACTTCAGCTCAGTCAGAGATACTTCATCAATTGATGGTCTCTTCATCAACTACTTTGAAAATAACTCCACCTCGATTTTCTAATCATAGCTTTTTTTTTTAAGTTATCCAACAACAAATACCTGACTTCCTGTCGACCATGTCAAATTCCTCGAATGCAACCGGCAACAATTTCGATACAGGTAAATTATGTTGTATAGTATGACATTAATTTTGAAAGTTTGAAATTTAGTTTATTTGATTGTTGGAGAAGTAACAAAATTGAAATGAAATGTTTGGTGTCACGCTTTGAAAAAGATTATTAGAAAAAATTATTCTTTCCCGAAATCCCCTTTTCTTTTTTCTTCTTTTTCTTCCCTCCATCGCCAAAAGCACTTTCATTTCCCCATCTCTCTCTCTCTTCCCCGTTTCGCGAAACCAGGCCCCCACCCCGTATGTGTTGTTCCTCGCCGAATAGGAGCAGCATTCCTCGCCCTGCACGCCGACCGCCGTCCTCGTCCATTAGCACCAGCCACGCCGCCGTGCCGCACGCCCAGACGCTCCGCCAGTCGCGCCGCGCTCGTTTTGCCAGTAGCAGCACGCCGCCGCCTTTCACCTCTCCCTCTCGGTTTGCACTACCAGTAAGTGGGGGTACATTTTGGGTTTGCTATCGAGCGAGGGTCGGTGTTGTACAGCCGCGTACGATCTCGATTTCAATTGGGTAAGTATTTCAGCGTTGATTCAAGGTGTTCTTTTGACTTATAAATTCCTTTTGAGGTGTTTTAATGGTTTTGGAGTTTAACCCATGAAGTTTTGGACTTGGTTTTAGATTACACATACTTGTGGAACCGAACCAGCAAGGTTTTGGTACTGCTCAGCTGTTCCTGACTTCATTCGTTTGGGTAAATTTTTGTCACTATTTTAAGGTGAATTTACTGAGTTTTAAGGACTATTTTGATTTGTAAATGACTGCTTAAAAGACCCATTGGTGGTAGGTTTCAATTAGAGGACACCTATTGCGTTTAAAGGTTGTTTTGGACAAGATCAGATCGATTTAAGTTGCTGTCCACCAACTTTCAGCATTTTTTTGAGTAGGTTTTGGTTGGGCTATGATAGTTGTTAACACAATTAAGAATAAGGTTGAGTCGGAATTAAATTAGCTCATATATTAGGACTTTTCGTGGAGTTTAGGGACTGATTTGGTACTTTTAAGCTTACCTACGTACTTTTGAAATGAATTGAAAGGATACCCATTGTGTGCTGAGGCTGGACAATTGGAGTTGAATCGTTTTGACACAATTTTTAGCAAGCTAGTAGATTGTTGGGCAAATTTGAAAGGTGAGACTTATCAAGTTAAACTCCGATGTAATTATTGGAAATTTTTTTGGGTGATTTTAGTTTGATGTCACGGATTTAATCTTGGGTTGCTTGAAATTTTGCTAGATGGTGCAAAGTGTGTAAGAGAAAATTTTTAGTCTTACTTGGAGTAATAATGATTTGTTTTTGCTTTTGAGGTAAGTAGTCATTTGGATTAAGTGTCTCTTAAGTTGTTATTTTTAGTCTTGGAGTAATAATGATTTGTTTTTGCTTTTTTGGTAAGTAGTCATTTGGATTAAGTCTCTCTAAGTTGTTATTTGATTTGATTGATGTGTGGTAATTTGTGAATTGTGAACACATGTACTGAAATTGTGTTTATAGAGCATGTGATGGCTATTGGACTTGTGCTAGTATTGTTTGAGCTAAAAGTGGCTTAAGTATGTGGCTAGTATGGAAACAGGGGTTTATAGTTTTGAGTTAATTGTGGAACAAGGGATGGTTGGCTGAATTAATCTGAGAATTTTTCGTGATGGGCTTAGGTTTGTTGGAACTCGTAGACATTCTTGTTAAAAAATTCAGAGTTATAAACTAATAGTGGGATCATGTGATCGGTGAGTAGCATGAGTTTTGCTCGAGGTTCGTGATTGATGTTTGTGAATCATGTGTAGAACCATGATGAGTATGTGCTCGGGTTTTATGAACGACTTTGACTGTAGTTTGTCTATAAGCGTAAATGTATGGATAGTTGTTTTAAATCGAACAAATATAGATGTTGGGGAGGTATGAGATGTTTGGTTAGCTGTGGAATGCAGAATACTTGAGTTTTTTTAGAATGAATGGATGAGTAAAGTCTACTTGTGGTGTTGGGGTGTTTGACCGAGCATAAGTTGCTTGAAACACTTGAATGGTTGGATGGGGTTTAGTCCTCTTGGGACGTTGGATGAGTTGACTATGTGCAAGATGTTGGAGTTGTTGGGTTGGGTTAGTGGCTGATTTAAAACACCTTAAAAGTATGTAGCGCTCAGGGTGATTTTTTTTTCATGATTGCGTATTTCGAATGGTACAACTGATTGAGTATAATTAACGTATTTTGATTGGGTTTAAATGTGGCTAAGAGGCATGCCGAGCTTGTTTATTTGAGAGACAAGCTTGCTCGAATAAGTGCGAGGCTTGGTGAAGAGGGATTCATTTGAACTTATGTTTGAGCTATGTCTATCTAAGCTTGTTCGGCGTTGAATTCGTATCCCTAGTCGTGTTTGCGAACCTCCGGCTAGGTTGTGGATGCGAACTCGATATGATGAGATGGATTTGGCAGGGTTGATCACCTTGAAGATTCCAAAGGGCTACGAATGAGTGAAAATCGTTAGGCTATTGCCACTGACCCTCGTGTCACCCCTGAGCGAGTTCAAACCTCTAGGTTGATTTTTTTTTTTATTAATCATCGAACTTTCATTGAGATAAAAATGAAAGAATACACGAACATACAAAATAAAAGCCAAGAAAAAGGGGAGCCAACTATAAAAATGGGCTCCAATCAAGCAAGATAAGACTTAAAGAATAATTACAAAAAAGCCTCGACACCGAAGTCGTAAGAGAAACATAGAATAAAAAACGGGACCAAACTCCCATAGAAGAACTCTCTCTCTCCCTAAAGATTCTATTGTTTCTCTCCTACCACAATCTCCACAAAATAGTGCAAACTCCAACTTGCCAGAAAAACAATCCTTTCTCACGGAAAGGCAAAATGAGAAGGAGCTCCATGAACGATTCTCTACTATCCAAGTGCCCAACAAAACTGAAATCGAATTGCTGAAAGAAGCATTTTCAAATAGCTCGAGCAAAATCACAATTCTAGAGAATATGATTAAGGTCCTCTGTTGCCCTCCTGCAAAGACTACAACAAAACGACTTGGCCAAGGGCGACCCCTAGCCAACAAACGACCCAAAGTGTTCACCCTTTTGTACCACACCTGCCATACAAAGAACTTAACCTTCTTTGGAACCTTCACCTTCCACAAAAAGGAGAACAAAGAACCACTCGATGCGATAGAACTCACTAAAGAATGAAAGAAAAAGCTGCACGAAAAGATGTTGGAAGGAGAAGAAATCCAAAGGCGGGAATCCCTTCAATGAGGGCAGAACCAAAATTGACTGAGCAAGAACAACAAAGAGATAACATCTATCGTTTCTCTATTGGTCAAAGCACGACAGAACCTAATGGAAGGAGAATGAATGACTTCATGAGAAGAGGAAGAACGAGAGAGAATCGAAGCTTCCGAGTGGTTTTTTGAGGAGGGCAAATGATATTATTGGGGAAACAAGGAGCATAGGGGTCTATCTCCCAACCACTGATCCTCTCAAAAGTAGGTACCCCTCATATCCCCCACCACACAACGAACAAACTAAGAAAGAGTAGGAAGTTCAGACAAAATCTCTTTCCACGGATTTCTGGGAGTGCCGAGAACCCTACCAAAAGTCCGCTCAAAGGGATGATTCAAACCTCTTGGTTGATGAGACGAGTGTCGACATTAGAGTTACTTTCTCTTTTGCTGGAGCTAGTTTAGGGGGCGATTCCCCCACCGCATTTGATTGAGGATTGCTTTCCTTCGACGCATAGCTTAGGAGGCGATTCCCCTATTGGATGTAGGATGATGGTTGCTTTCCTTCATCTAATGTGCTAGCCTAGGGGTGATTCCCCACCATTTAGAGCATGAGGGTTGCTTTCCTTCATTGCTCCGTGCTAGTTAGAGAGGGCGATTCTCCAAGGTGAGTGGGCGTGAGAGTTGCTTTCTTTCACTGCCATTGCCAACCTAAGGTCCTGGACTCGCAGGTAGAACTCGAGACATTACCAGATAGGGGTGGACTCAGGGTGAGGTGTACGAACCTTTAGTTATATGAGTGGAGTATTTAGCTGCTCAAGAGTTCGTGCATTACTAGAGCATCTGAAGTTTCTTTTGTGGTTTTGGTTTTGAGCTTTGGACCCTTAAGTGGGCTACTTTTTGATTATGTTTATACTCACTCTGATTTTGCAAATGGTTCATAACCACGAGGCGGGTGACCGAAGTGAGGACTTGACAAGGCTGTGGAGACACCGCCAAAGTTTAGTTCCTGTGTTTAATGTCTAGTTTATGTACCCTTATCTTTTATTGCGTAGTTGGTTGGTAAATCTTAAAACTCTTTTGTTTTTATATCTGTTGCTTGAGTTCAACATATTTTAATGTAGTTTGGTGATGCTGAGTGTTTTCTCGTGTTTTTATTCCCATTAGGTCTTTGTAAAATTTTGGTTTCCTTGTAATTACGTTGTTATGTTGTTGAAATTTCAGGCATGAACGAGTTAACTTTGTTATGCTTCCGTGTTAGATGGTCTAGTTTTTTGGGTCGTTACAATTGGTATTAGAGTCCTAGGTTCTAGGTTATGTAGACTTGCTTACATCGTAAGCATCGGTTTCTCCATAGCCATGTGCAAGAAGGTTGCTTCGTCACCGTCGAGTTTGTCTTCTGTAAAATGTGAAAGGTAGCGTAGATTTAAATTTTGTTTTCAGGTTCACTGTTTCTCAACATGTGAGTTTATGAAATAACTCTTAAGCTGATTTATGTGTTTTATGAAGGGAATGATACTCCATGCGCAGCGGAAGACGATTGAATCGTCGTGGTGATGTTGTGCAACACAATTTCGTTAAAATTATCTAACACTTAGATATAGGCTAAACATGCATAAAACGAAAGGAATACAACAAGGTTTAGTTACTTACTTGTTGAAGACGTTCTTCAAGACTTCCTTTCCGTTCACGAACTCTTCGTGCTTCCTCGATCTCAACGATCTCGAACTCTTCTCACGAACAAAGACCGAACACCACCACTTGGCTTCTCGGTTGTTCTTCTTTTGGAAGAAGGAAGATGGTGGAATCTTAGGTTTTGGTTTTGGGAGGAGAAATATTGAGAGAGAATTGAGAGAGAGCTTTTGCTTCTTTTGGTGAGAAATCCCAAAAATGAGCAATTGTGTTTTTACCACCCTTCTTGCAAAAAGGGTTTATATAATGGAGATAGGTGGAGTTGAAATCTCCACCTATTTACCATTTTACACAACCATAGGTTATGCAAATCATATTTGCATAACCATATATTATAAGATATCTCATATCTCAAATCACATTTGCAATATTGTGGATTTATTAAATTGAATCACATCCAATTTAATATCTCTCAATCTAATCTCTCCTAATTAGCCCTAATTCAACAATTAGGCTAACCTATAGTTTATTATGAATCTCATTCACATTAAACTATATATTATATCATTCATATCTCATATAAATGACATAAATGCCCTTTAGTGAATTTGAACACTTCAATTCACACAAAAACAGTAAACCTTCTTTTAATCCAGTTTGAGCCAACCGAGGGACCTAATGGACCTACAGTGACGAGCTCCAATGATCCGAGATTAACTTATCAAACTCTTTGACCCGGTTAATCACCATTCATTAGCTACGGTAACACTCCACTAAAGTCCGTAGTTGCACTCTCATCAGTGTAAGATATTACGTGTCCACTGATATAACCAATGCCCATGAGTCGACCCTTCACAGGTTGTTCGTAGACACTATTGGGTCAAATTACCGTTTTACCCCTGTGTCTACTTCTTGCTCCTTAAGTCCCCACTGCTCCTCTAATGAACAACAACGTTGTAATGGTCCAACCATACACAACAACCTTCTCGGGCCAGTGAGAAGGTGGGCGCCCGTTGTCCAAACCTTGGAGACAACACTTAAGAGAACAACCCCTCTAGTTTCCCTTAAGGCGGAACGAGTGAATTCCATCTCGCGTAGTTAAGTTCCCAGCTCCTACTTGGTCCCTATCCTTGAGAAGATAGGCATATTGGACGAGTAATCGTGACCACCCTCACCCGTGATAGTCAAAGGGATGGACACTTCGCAGATGAGAGTCCAGTGAACACGCTCGATTCGTGTCGAGTCACTAATGGTCATCTATGAAGTTATTAGTTCTTACTATCATCGATGTTACATCGAGAGGTCTAATAATTCACGGTCCTGGTCTTGTACAATCTCATTGTATGCAGATGCCCCACTCGCATGTCAACCACATGAACGGGTCGATCACCTCGTTTGTATCTTAATACAAAGCGGGCCGCATCCACAGTGTATCCAGGATTAGGTTTCCAACCCCATCCATATACTGTAGACCGTTCGGGTCATTTACTCGAACGTGATCCTCCCTGTGTGGCAGAAGAAGCAAGAACTTTATTAGCATCTTGAGAACGAGGATGGGGTTGTCTTGGGAGGGGATAAGGAGATCGAGGAGGAAGTTCTCTCTTTTTTCTCTTCCCTTTATAGCTCAACTTTTGAACCAAGACCTTTTATAGAAGTTGTTGATTGGTGTCCCCTTTTTGAACCAAGACCTTTTATAGAAGTTGTTGATTGGTGTCCTCTTTCTAGCTTGGATAAAGATTATCTGGATGCTCCTTTTTCCTTGGAAGAAATTAAAGGGGTTGTCTTTGATTGCGGCAGGAACAAAGCCCCTGGGCCAGATGGGTTTTCTTTGGCCTTCTATCAGGATAATTGGGATGGTTTAAAAGAGGATCTCTGGAGAGTTTTTAGTGAATTTTATGAGAGGAGTATTATTGATAGCTTTTTGAACGAAACCTTTTTTTGTCTTATTCCTAAAAAGGAGAAGGTCACAAAGGTTAAAGACTTTAGGCTCATCAGTCTGGCGACTAGTGTGTATAAGATTATTGCAAAAGTTTTGGCAAAAAGGCTTAGAAAGGTCCTCCCTTCGACAATCTTTGATTCGCAAGGTGCTTTCTTAACGAGCAAACAAATTTTAGATCAAGCTTTAATTGCTAATGAGGCTATCGAGGATTATCGCACCAGAAAACAATAAGACATTCTTTTTAAAATTGACTTTGAAAAAGCTTATGATCATGTTGACTGGGATTTCTTGCATAAGGTGTTGGCAAAAAAAGGGTTTGGCTATAAGTGGCTGTCTTGGATGTGGAGTTGCATCAGGACAGTAAGGTATTCTATTCTGGGTAATGGAAAACCTAGGGGTAGGATTCTTGCATCTAGGGGACTCAGACAAGGTGACCCTCTTTCTCCCTTTCTTTTCCTCTTGGTGGTGGATGTCTTGAGTAGGATTATTTCTAAAGGGGTGGAAGGAAATATTCTAGAAGGATTCAAGGTGGGTAAGAATAAGGTGTCTCTGTCTCATCTTCAGTTTGCTGATGATACGATCTTGTTTTGTTCAGGTAGGGAGGAGTCTTTCCGCAATTTGAACCAGATTCTTGTGTTTTTCGAGGCCATTTCGGGGCTTCGAATCAATAGAAGTAAATGCCAAGTGTTAGGCCTCAATAACGATCATGCTAAATTGGAAAGATGGGCGTCTTTAGTGCAATGTGCGATTGGTACTTTCCCTACCTCCTACTTAGGGCTTCCTCTTGGCCATAACCCAAGAAGTATATCTTTTTGGAACCTGGTTTTGAACAAAACTCGCAAAAGATTAGCGTCCTGGAGAAAGAGTTTCTTTTCCAAAGGCGGGAGACTTACTCTTATCCAGTCAGTCTTGAGCGGCATTCCGATGTACTTTTTGTCCCTTTTTAGAATCTCGAGCTCTGTCAGTAAGGGAATTGAGAAACTCATGAGGGATTTCCTTTGGGAAGGGGTTGATGAAGTAAAAGCGTGCATCTTGTAAATTGGGAGGCGGTCTTTAAGCCACTTAATTAGGGGGGGTTTAAGGATTGGTAATGTAAGGACAAGAAACAAGGCCCTTTTAGCTAAATGGTTATGGCGATTCCATTATGAACCCAATACCCTACCCTGTGGCACAAGATACTTGTAAGTAAGTATGGCCTTCATCCCTTCGAGTGGACTTTTGGTGGAGTTCTTGGCACTTCTAGGAATCCGTGGAAAGAGATTTCGTCTTAGTTCCCTATTTTTTCGTGGTTTGTTCGCTGTGTGGTGGGAAATCGGAGGGTCACTTATTTTTGGGAAGATCATTGGGTGGGGGATAGACCTCTCTGTTCCTTGTATCCTCATTTATATCATTTGTCCACTTTAAAAAACCATTCGGTAGATTTGATTTTTTCTAGCCATTCTTCTGCACATGTTGTCACTCCGTCTCCTCGAAGTTATTTCTTTATTGACTTTGCTTAATCAGTGTCGGCTCTACCCTCATCGGAGGGATGCCTGCCTCTAGACCCCCTCTCCTTCTAGAGGCTTTTCGTGTAGCTCTTTCTTTCATTGTCTGGTGAGTCTTGTCGAGTCTCGTGCTTCTGTTTTCTCCTCTCTTTGGAAGGTGAAGGTTCCGAAGAAGGTTAAGTTTTTTGTCTGGCAGGTTTGGCACGGAAGGGTAAATACTTTGGATCGTTTGTTGACTAGGGGGTCTCCTTTGGTTGGGCCATTCTGTTATATTCTTTGCAGGAGGGCAGATGAGACCCTGGATCACATTCTCTGGAGTTGCGACTTTGCTCGAGTTATTTGGAGTTCTTTCTTCTAGCAATTCAACTTTTGTTTCGTTGGGTACTTGGATAGTAGAAAGATGTTCATGGAGCTTCTTCTCAATTCTCCTTTCCGGGAGAAAGGCTTATTTTTGTGGTAGATTGGGGTTTGTGCTATTTTGTGGATTCTGTGGCGGGAGAGAAACAATAGAATCTTTAGGGGAAAAGAGAGCCATCCTTTGGAAGTGTGGTCTCTTGTTAGATTCTATGTTTCTCTTTGTGCCTCGGTGTTGGGGTTCTTCTGTAATTATTCTCTAAATATTATTTTGCTTGATTGGAGCCCGTTTTTATAGTTGGCTCCCTTTTTTTGCGGGCTTCTTTTTTGTATGCTCGTGTATTCTTTCATTTTTTTCTCAATGAAAGTTCGGTTTTTCATTAAAAAAAAAAAAAAATCAAATTCTACATAATCAAATCCAAGAATTACTTGACAAAGGACGTATTCAACCAAGCCTAAGCCCATGTGCGTCTCAGATCTTTTAGCTCCCTAGAAAATGAATCTTGGCGTCTTTGTGTGCATAGCCGAGCAATTAATAAGATAATAGTGAAATATAGATTCCCCATTCCTCGCCATCTAATCTTTTAGACCGACTCAGTGGTTCTGCAATATTTTCCAAAATGACTTTAAGAGTGGGTATCACCAAATTCGTATTAAACCTGGAGATGAATGGAAAATAATCTTCAAAACAAATGTGGGGCTTTTTGAATGGCTAGTAATGCCCTTTGAATTGTCCAATGCACCTAGTACTTTCATGCGCCTCATGAATGAGGTATTACTTCCTTACTTAAACAAGTTCAAGGTGGTTTATTTCGATGATATACTTATTTATGGCAAAAACTATGAGGTGCACCTTGCACACCTCAACAAGTTTTCTCCATCCTTAATGATAATGAACTTTACACTAATATTAAGAAGTGTACTTCTTATGTGCACTAATTGATTTTGTAGGTTTTGTTATTAGTGCAAAAAGTGTAGCAGTGGATCCTAAGAAAGTGCGCTATTAAAGATTGGCCTTTTCCAAATAACACTAGGGCACTTAAATGTTTTCTAGGCTTAGCATCTTTTTATCGTAAGTTCATTAAAAATTTTAGTACTATTGTTGATCCTTAACTAATTGTTTAAAAAAGGGCCAATTTGATTTGAGTGATTCCCAAAATTCCATACCAAACTTAAAAATCTCTTAGCTTCTACCCCTGTTCTTGCACACCCAAATTTTGAAAAACCATTGAAGTTTCTGTAGATGCTATAGGAGTTGGTATTGGGGCTGTTTTAAGTCAAGAAGGTCACCCTATAGAATTTTTTAACGAAAAACTAAGTGTAGCCCGTCAAAGCTGGGAGTACTTATGAACAAGAATAATAATCTTTGGTTAGATCCTTAAGGCAATGGGAACAT
This sequence comes from Trichosanthes cucumerina, assembly GCA_036507285.1. NCBI lineage: Eukaryota > Viridiplantae > Streptophyta > Magnoliopsida > Cucurbitales > Cucurbitaceae > Trichosanthes > Trichosanthes cucumerina. The sequence continues at coordinate 70,304,018 of CM071840.1, read as the reverse complement.
TACTTGCTAGAGAATTTGTCCTATTAAGATCACTTTTCCTTGAAGTTTATTTAATCTCAAAAGAATATTAGCAGAATACATGCTCGTTGGCTATAATTCTTACAACGTATCGACTTTGTAATTAAACACATACGAGTAAAAGTAACGAAGTGGTTGATGCTTTAAGCCGAAAAGGTACACTTCTCACTCTTTTTCGTGGTGAGATCATTGCTTTTGAACATATCACACAATTATATGCCACAAACCCTGATTTTAGGGATGTTTGGAGCAAATGTGTTTCTCATCAAACATGTTCTGACGACCATATTTTGGATGGATATTTGTTTAAAGGTGATGTAGTGTGTGTATACCTCATACTTCTCTTTGGGAATCCATCATTAAAGATATGCATTCAGGAGGACTTGTTGGCCATTTTGGTCGTGATAAAACTATAAACATCATATCTTCAAAATTCTTTTGGCCTCAACTTAAAAATGATGTCTCTAGCTTTATTAAGAGGTGTTTTATTTACCAAACGTCTTTACATTCCTTTACCTACACCAAATTCTATTTTGGAGGATCTTTCAATGGACTTTGTTTTAGGATTGCACCGAACTCAACGTGGTTATGACTCAGTTTTGGTGGTTGTAGATAAATTTAGTAAGATGACACATTTTTTACCTTGTACAAACACCAACGATGCACTTAACATTGCTAATCTTTTCTTTCGCGAGATTGTTAGACTTCATGGGATTCCCAAGATGATTGTATCGGATCGAGATGTCAAATTCATGAGCTACTTTTGGAAATCCCTATGGAAGAAGTTCGGCACAAGTCTACTTTTTAGCACTACTAGCCATCCACAAACCGACGACCAAATTGAGGTTACCAATTAAACACTTGGAAATTTAGTTTTTGTCTTAGTAAGGACAAACCTAAACAATGGGATCTATCTTTGCTTCAAGTAGAATTCAACAATATGAAAAACCGTTCTACAGGGAAGTCACCATTTGAAATTGTCTATACTAAGCTCCCTCGTCTTGCTGTTGACTTGGTTAATATTCCTCCTCTATTGATCTTAGTGTTGAAGCTGAGAACATGGTTTCCAGAATCCCAGAGTTTCAAGCTAAGAAGCACGGACACTTTAATTTGGCTAGCGTGTCCGTGTCCGACACTTGGACACTTGTTGGACACATATCAGACACTTGTTAGCATTATAGATGTGTTAGAAACTAGTTGTACAAAGTCAATATAGGTCCATTATTTGTTAGGCACATAATGAACACTTGTCAAGTATACTAGATAGGTACATGTAATATAGGACAAAAATACTGAAGTTTGAGAACGAAATACATCAAAATCATTTTTTTAAGCATATAGATACATAAACTTATTAACTTTAAATTTCTTTCTGATATAAAAATAATATATATTTTAAAAAATGCATATTTAATAAACGTGTCCTAGCCGTGTCCGTGTCCTAGATTTTTAAGAAATAACGTGTCGTCGTGTCTGTGTCGTATCGTATCCGTGTCTCGTATCCGTATCCGTGCTTCTTAGGTTTCAAGAAGTTAAAGATCACCTATAAAAGGGCAAATGCTTCTTACAAAGCCTTGACAGATGCTCATCGAAGACAAAATGAATTTCAAGTGGGCGATTTAGTAATAGTTCATCTTAGAAAGAATCGCTTACCCGCTGGCCATCACACCAAGTTAACAAACATGAAGATTGGACCTTTTCCCATATTGTACGTATTGGTCCTAATGTTTATCAAGTGGAGCTTCCTTCATCTTTGCATATCAATAACACATTCAATGTTGGTGGTGATAATGATCTATTTTGGTAACCGCAGAGTTCGAGCAATGATGGTGGTGATAATGAGCAATAATTGGAAAGCAGTTGGTCCTTCTTGTAGTGTGGTCATAATTTTGGTTGGAATGGAGGAATTGAGAATCAAACGATAGAGAAAGATGTGAACGCAAGTGCTAGCAATGTTGTAGGTTGGGGGTAAAGCTAGCTCTACAGATAGAGGGAAGTTGTCATCTGGTTGGGCTAGTGGTCGAGGATAATATCCCAATTCAAGTGTGGGCTCTAGATTTGGTAGATAACCGTCCTAGGACATGTGGTATCAAGGAATCGATTTCGATGGTTCCAACAAGGGCAAAATCAGTAACCAACTGGTCTTGTTTAGTTGCAGTCACTGGGGTGTGTGTGGTTTGATAAGGGTTGTAGGTTGCTTGTAATGTCAAAACTTTTTTAGGATAGTAAATGCCTCCAACTCAGTTAACTTGGTAACTCAGTGGTGTAGTTGTTCTTTTGGAATGAGACTTATGAAATGATTTCCCAAGAACACAAGTAGGGGTGGATTTTTAGTGCCGGTGCTCACTATAGGGCTGGGAGTTGTTGTCTACAGTGATGTTCCCAAGGAGAGGGCTAGTTGAGTCTTAATGTATCTTGGTAAGGTGATCGCTTATAGTTCTTGCTAGTTGAAGGTCTACAAATGTGTTTACTCGACCTATGGTCCAGTGCTAGAAACTATGGACTTTGCCTTGAAGGTTGTGATACACTGTTGGTTTGAGGAGGAAGTTCGGTATCTTGTAGACCATAGGGATCTAAAATACTTTTCATTTGGGAGTTGAACACGTGGTAGCTTGGATGGTTTTGGTTAGTAAGGGTCTATGATGTTGAGTTATGCTGACACAAGATGAAAGGACGAGGAGCTTGTAGCTGGTGGTCTTGCGTCCTTGAAGATAGCACCGGTGGAGGGAACATTGAGGTTCGAACAAGTGGGAAAGGTAACTTATGTTAGTGGGGTGGTTTGAAATTTTGGAGCGTTTTAGCCTTCTAATAGAGGTGCCCAAATTTGATGTTGAAATTGGTTTGTGCTTCGTAAGAAAAAGGGACAGTCAACAACATTTGTTGTTCCATTACCAACTTAGTAGAAGTTACTGGACTAATCAACAAAATAAAACTTGATTACTATCTTTTGGGGGCATGGTTTCGACAGAAAATTGAAGATTTTATGGTTTAGTTTGTCAGAAGGGGTTTTGTGAGAGTTATATGGCTGGAAAGAAATCAGAATTTGGAAATTTGTAGATGCTGGTAGAAAAAGCATGATTTGATGCAGCAAATTGGTGCTCTGTAGAAAAAGAATCCTATAATCACAAATCTTAATCGAGATCGGAGCATTTTCTCTTATGCTCCATTGAATGTTTTGGGATGTTGTCTTTACATGTAGAGACGGGGCATAGATTTTTAGGTTGGGTAACGGTTTTGTTGTAACGGAATCTTACTTGAGAATTTGCTTTTTGACAGCTTTTCTCTATATAACCTTTTCATAATTTTAATTTCATCAGCAGCTTTCTCATTTCCCTAAACTTTTTGTTCTTGTTTTATTAAGAAGTGAGCTTCATTAAGAAAAAAAAAAGAAAAAATACAAAGGGAGCCAAAAAATCAAGCCCATACAAGGAACCCGACTAAAGAAAAGAGTTCCAATCAAATAAAATGGGACCAAGTGGGTAAGTATAAAAGATCTCAGAAACCAATGCCCAAAAAGAAGTATAGGATTTCACGATGGACCAAACCTCACTATGGGCTCTCTCGGCTCCTCTAAAAATTCTATTATTCCTCTCACCCCACAAATCTCATAAAATCGCACAAATTCCTGCCCGCCACAACAACCTCCTTGAACTTTTTGTTTATTTCATTGATATGCTCTTCCTTGGAATTAGTGTTGTCTCTTTATTCCTTAAATTAGGCATTGTATATACCTTACCCCCTTTGTACTTTATTCTTTCCTCATGTGAGGAAATTTCTATAATATCTCTAGTAGATGAAAGATGTTACTCCAATTTTGCTCATTCAATTTTTTGGCATCTACTTTTTGGTGGCATAGCTGTGTTATTTTTGATCTGATAGGAATGGTATTAGGGTAGTTAGGAATATTGTTAAGGTATTAAGGGTATATTAGTAATGAGCTAAACAATTTGTTAGCAATGAGTTTATTATGAATAGAGTGAGTGGGAGGAGAGGAAAACAGGCAATCGTTTAGTGGCGGTATTGTATTCTTTTATCTTTCATCTTTCAATACTGTTTTAACTTTCTGGTTTCTATCACAATCTTCCCAAGAAGATGTGAAACTTGTTTTTTTTTATTTTTTTTAATCTTTATTATCCCTCTTAACATTTTAAAGGTCTTCCAGGTATGTGACACTCAGAAACTTTTACAAGAGAACTAGTTAGTGTAGTTTGTGCCTGCTAGGATAATGTTGAAGCTTCTAAAAGCCTTTTTCGCTAGCTAACCTTTCATTAGTAAAATTGTTTGCATAGTAGTGTATCATCCTCAGAGGATAACCTAAATTTCTAGTGATTTGTCACATTCATCCCTGATATTCTGTTAGACAAACCTGGTCTAATTGTTCATATTTTTCCCTTGTAGATGTTGTGCATCAAGGATCTCCAGGGGTTTGTACACAAGAATTTCTCTGTATTGATGTTATATGGCTCTGCATCATTTTCAGGTCTGAACTAAAGTCTTAGACTATCTGCAAACTTTAGTGCAGTAGCCAAATAGTTTTCGAATTCTTTTTCAGTGTGTGAGAAGCCATAGCTGATACTTTGGGTTGACAAAAAATGGCAGAAATATTCAGTTACACAGCATGCAGACAGTTGTCTCAGATGATATTTGCAATTATCTTCTTTCACACTTCTGAATACATCTTAGCTGTTGGAATTCATGGGAGACCCAATGTTACTCTAAAGTCCCTTTTGATAAGCAAAAACTATCTCTTGGCAATGATCTTATCTTTCTTAGAGTACTTTCTAGAAATTGTGTTGTGTCCTGGCCTCAAGGAATACTTGTGGGTTAGTCAGACAGGCCTTGCAATGGTTGTAATCGGAGAAATCGTGCGTAAACTGGCGATCATAACCGCAGGTCGATCATTTACACATCTGATTAAGATCTATCATGAGGACCATCACAAGCTGGTTACTCATGGAGTATATAGATTTGTTCGTCATCCTGGATACAACGGTTTCCTCCTGTGGGCAGTGGGCACTCAAATCATGCTTTGTAATCCCATTTCAACCATTGCCTTTGCTGTTGTGGTTTGGCACTTCTTTGCTGAACGAATTCCTTATGAAGAGTACTTCTTGAGACAGTTTTTTGGTCAAGAGTATGAGGAATATGCGAGACGGGTACATTCTGGAGTGCCATTTGTGAAATGAAGGTTGAAGATTTGGAGTTGGAGAATGCTTCATAACAGATTTCGTGGTTCTGCTCTTGAGGTATTTGGAACTTTTTACTGGAAGTAGTTTTTGTGGTGTATATTAAGGCTTCTGATTGATGGCTTTTGCCTTTTTGGGATTGCATCTTTGAGTCAAGCCTTAGGATCTTACTTGTAACATTTTTGTCAATTATGAAGGAAATATATATGATTAAAACTCACTTGAGGGATATGAAATCTCTTACCTGATGAATTTTTTTAGTCCTGGTTATGCATTTGAAGTCTTGAAGAGACATATAATTTATCATGCAAATTTAAAATAAGTTATGACACCTAAGAATACTTAATTTGTCCCCATTAAGCAATAATAAAAGTAGTCATTGAGAAGGTTTTAGGGGGTTTTCCTCCTCAAGTAATTAGTTGGGATAAAGGAATTTATCAAAATCTTTTTCATACCTAGTTATCTTTATTATAAAAAATAAAAAATAAAAAGAGAAAGAGAAAAAAGGTCAATTTGAAATTCATTAACACAAATGTTCCGGCAAAGTAAGATGGGCCAATCTGATTTTGTGAATTAATGGAATATAATGATAGAAGATGGGTTTAGTAAATTAAAAAAAAAAAATGCCGGGCAAGTTATACAAAAGAATATCAATATTACATTAGCTTTACAATTGATTAGAAAAAAGAATCTAATTAAGGGTGGTTTGTGATTTGACGGCAAGTTATTAGCAGGTTTAGAAATTGAATTACAATTTTAAATAAGTGTTCAAAATGTGTTATTGATATATTTATTAACCATAAGACTACTTGTAGTTACCAATATATTGAATATAAACCATTATTAATAAATTTATGAACATATTTTATACTATCAATTTTGTATAATTATTATTTTACAATATATATCATATCATATAGATTGTACTATATATATTTTAATTTAACAAAAATAAATTGAGTTTATAATATAAAATTCTATATTTATTAAAGTGTATCTCTTTTTTAAATATAATTTTATATTTTAAAATGTCAAATCCAAAATCGGGATACAATCAAAACGTAAAAATTTTGTTTTCAGAATTTCTATTATTTGGATCACAGGATCCAAAAGATAGGCTATACACTAAAATTTTTTTCTTTTTAATTATTATTCTTTAGTTGGAGTAAAGATTTAATTTTTAACTTCTAGTTGATGATATATATTTTAATAAGTTGGCTTAGGTTTTAGTTGTCAAGTTTTAAATTTCTTAAATTTTAGGGTTTAGTCAAAAGTCATATTGAATGCTTTCACAAAAAAAAAAAAAAAAAGAAACCAATTGAATATTCAAATTCCTCCACCTAAAATTTCCTTCGCAAAGAATGAAATATTGTTTTCCCCAAAATTTCCTTAAAGAAAATGAATATTGTTTTCCTAAAATTGCCTTCACAAGAAAATGAATATTGTTTTGGTCAACTCTAAAAAAAATGAATATTGTTTTGTTTATAAAACTAAATATTAGGTGGAATATAAGCTATTATTAATCATTTTATGAATATTTTTTAATAAAATTTTGTATAATTATTATTTTACAATATCATATAATTTATAATATATTATATTATACATATTTTAATTTAACAAAAAATAAATTGAGTTTATAACATCAAATACTATATTTATTAAAGTTTTTATATTTTTTTAATATAATTATGCATTTTAAAATCTCAAATTCAAAATCTAGATGCACTGAAAACGTAAAAATGTTGTTTTCAAAATTTTCACTATTTAGATCACAGAATTCAAAAACAGTTATTCGAAAACACATCTGTCAAACCCATATTCACTGAACTTAGTGAATCCGAAAACATAAAACAAAATTCAAATTTGCTACCAAACATGCACTATAAATACTACTTTTACCTATGAGTTTGATAACTATTTGGTTTTTAGTTTTTAGTTTTTGAAAATTAAACCTATAAATATATACTACTTTTACCTATGAATCTTCATGTTTTCTTACTACTTTCTACGTATGTTTTTTAAAAACCAAACTATGTTTTGAAAACTAAAAAAAAATATAGTTTTGAAAAACATGTTTTTGTTTTTGGAAGAAACTCAAATGTTTCCTTAAAAAAGATGGAAACCATTATAGAAAAAATGAAAACCATCATAGAGAAATTATAAGAAAACAAGTATAATTTTCAAAAACTAAAAATAAATAATCAAATGGTTATTCAATGGGGCCTTAGTTTTTCAAGTCTTGATGATTATATTTGTTTTTGTAATAACATGTAGGGTTGGATATTCAAATCTCTAATATTTTGGTTGAGGAAACTTAGATAATCACGTTGATTTTGTAGAGCTCATAAGTGTTGAATTTTATGTCCTATAACTCGTGGTTTGTAAACTGAATGTATATACTATTTTGCAATAAAGTTGTTATTGAGGTATATTCAGTAAAGATGTTATTGAATAAAGTGAATTGTGTATTTTACAACTCTAATCCAATAAGAATCCTTGGCTATAGATGTATACTTGAACTTTATGTGTGACATAAAAGTGGACCAAATTCAAGTTATTGCCAGAACGATCTATAGTATAGGGATAAAGCTGAATACTTTATCCTGAGGACACTATGGACGCGACCTACTTTGTAGATGTGATCCTAAATCATTTATGTGGAGACATGCGAGTGGGGGTGTCCTATGCAATGAGTTTGCATAAGACTGGACTGCAAAATAGTCACTTAGACTTTATAACTCCGTTTACTGTCTTAACTAACTATATTCATACGATGACCTAGGTAACTCGATCTTAATCTTGAGCGTGTTATGAACTCCTATTTATTCAGGATTATCCTTAGATTTGAATGGGTGAGAGTGACCCGAGATCACCAACTCAATAAGCCTCCCATTTTAGGGATAAGACCGAGTAAATAGCTGGGAACATAATTCTGCAAGATGGAATTCACTCCTACCCGCTTTAGAGATTAGTAGAGAGGTTGTTCCCTTAAGTGTTGACTCCGGGTCTTAAACAATGAGCCCACTCTCTCATTGGCCCGAGAGGGATTTAGTTTATTGGTTGGACCACAAACCAATTGTTCATTAGAGGATTAGATGAACTTAAGGAACAAGAAGTAATTACAGGGGTAAAACAGCTCTTTTGACCCAGTTGTAATTACGAACGGCCTGTGAAACATTGACTTACTAATTATGGTTATATCGAGTGGACAGAAATATATCTACAGTGAGGAGAGTGCAACCACTGGGTTTTAGTGGAGTGTCCCGGTGGTTAACGAATGTTGATTAGCTAGGCTAAAGAGTTTGACCGATTAATCTCGTATCGTTGGAGCTCATGATCTGTAGGTCCATTAGGTCCCCCTTACTAGCTCGGACTAAACCTTGTAACAATTTGAGAGAAAAAAATTTGAATTGTTCAAGTTCGATTTTGGGAGAAAGCGTTGAATGTATGCGATATATTTAACGTGTCATAACTTAATTATGAATTAAACTAAAGAAGAGGTAAACATATTTAAATATGATTTAAATATTGGTTCAGTTTATAACATGAATAGGGATTCATGTTCGAGAAATCGATTGTGAGATTGTGATTGGAAAAATTATTTAATTTAATTGTTGATATTAAATTAAATTAAATTAAATTAATTAATTAAATTTATTTTAATTTAAAATTAATTTTAAATTAAAATTAAAAGGAAATTTCAAGTTTCATCTTGAAATCAAGTTGCCAACTTGCCCAACATGACTCAATCTCAAAATTAGCCAAAATTGGCCACCTCCTTCTTTAATCATCCTCATCTCTCATGTGTTGGCACCTTCACAAATCTTAATGAAACTTTATATGAAGGAGATTTGAGGTGATTTGTAAGAATTTTGCTGAAAATTTAGGTAGTTCTCAATTTTGACCATTTACCACTCTTCTTTCAAATTCTCTCATTCTAGGACCCACTATCCATTTCACGGTCTGAGGATAGTAGGAAAGATATTAGAGGTGATCCATGAAGTGTTCGTGTTGCAAATCATCCATCGGGTGAGGAGAATTTGATCTTGAAAGTTGAGTTTTCTAACTTTTTGTTTTTTCAGTTTTGAGCATGCATTTTATTTTATAAAATTGATCAAATTAGAGTGCTCAAGATCCGAAATTGCTTCCGGTTTCTTAATATGAACTCCTTCAATGAGAGAAAGCTTTTCCCCTTGATGATGCATCAAGCATTCTTAACATGTCATCGAGAAGGAGAAAATTGAAGGGCGAGGTCATATGGGGATTTGATCCAAAGAGTGTTTTTTATGTTAAATGTGCTTACCACGGGTAGACTAGGTTAAGTTTTATTTATTTTAGATTTATCTTGTAAGGGTAGATTATTCTTTTGCATATTATTTTTATTATTATAAATAGACTTTTTAGATTTTTTAAAACTTATGCAATACAATTTACATATTCAATTAAACCCTAGTTGTATTTGCATTCTCTTCTTTTCTCTTCCTAATTTCATCATTGGTAATCATCTTGCTGTGGGTTTGCGTTTTAGTCGGTATTCGTGGGTTTGTATTTTTTCGCCAAAGTGGAAATTCAGGACAAGTGGTTTTGAATTTTTGCGTTTTCGTCAAAGTGGGAATACATAAGGCTTGACTCCAGAAAAGTGGTTTTGTGAATTTAGTTAATTTTAGTGACATGCATGTTCTTGTAAAAGCTAGACAAACATGTTAGTTTTATCTTCAAGCATGAGAGTCACTTGCTTCGAGAAAGTCATTTGTTATGTTTGTTTCTTGATTTATAAAAACATGTGCAATCATCTAATAGCATAAACCTCGATTAAATAGTCGGTCAATCGGTGAAATCTAATCCCTAAGATACTTTTCTCTCTTGATTGTTTCTCAAATTCACGCATTTTATCACTCTTGTGTTGCTTTGTTTCCTTCATTTAAACTTTGAATTGCTAGATAAAATTGGGTGGCAATATCTATGGTACTCATTTGAATTAAATAACTCAATCATGTGGATGACACTTGTACTCAATCTCACTATACTAAAACTTGACATGTGCACTTGCGATATTGTAAAAATTATATGCAACAATAAGTCGACGATTTTTAACAAGCTGCAAGTTGAAGACTTTCAACAAGCTATAAGCCGAAGGGTTTCAACAAGATACAAGCTGAAGACCTTCAATAAGTTACAAGCTGAAGGGCTTCTACAAGCTACAAGCTAAAGACCTTCAACTAGCTACAAGCTGAAAAACTCTTCAATAAACTATAAGCCGAACACCTTCAATAGGGGCTTTAACAAGCTACAAATTGAGGACCTTTAACAAGCTACAAGCCGAACACCTTCAGCAAGCTGCAAAAGCGCTCGAAACAAATTCACATTCAAGAACAAGTTGCAAAGCCCTCGATACAAATTTACATTCGAGAATAAGCTTCGAAGCCCTCAAATCAAATCTACGTTCGAGAACAAGCTGCAAAGCCCTCAGGCGAATTACACTTGAGAGGGAGAAAGAATCAGAGGAACAAATTAGAGATTATACCACATAAATTTAATACAAATATAAATTCATTTATTTACACGTGTCTCGTTTATACTTGCTTGCTGAAATTACGTGTGAACAAATTGACATGCCTAGTGAGACCATCTCTACCTCTTATCTTTTTCTCTCAGCTCAAAGAAAAAGTAAAGTAATGTCGTTCAATACTTCTTCGATATCTGTTGTCATGAGCAACTTGTACACGGGTTCTACTACACATAGTTGCTCCAATGAACTAAGGTTAGAAGAAGATGAAATAACGACACTGTTGGAGGCATCAATTAACAACAAGTTCCTGGTGAAGTGTAACCCTTTGTTTTATTTTGATTCTAACGTAGTGTCCGTCATGATGACTGAAACAAGCACTACGGAAGAGAGATTGGTGAAGATGCATGAGTAAATCAACATCTTGATGAAGGCGATTAAAGAGAGAGATTCCCAAATTGCATACTTAAAGAATCAGATTGAGAATCAAGATGTCGTTGAATCAAGTCAAACTACTATCGTTAAAGATCACAATAAAGGAAAGGTTGTTGTGCAAGAAGATCAACCACAACAGTTCACTTCGATTACTACACTATCTGTCCAACAATTTCAGGACACGATAACAAACTCAATTAGAGCTCAATATAGTGGAGTTTCTCAAAGTTCTCTCTGATGGAATCAAAATTTCAATTGCACAGTGGAAGCTCAATTGAATCGATTTACTCATTTTTCTTTGGCAAATGGGAAAAAACAGTACATTGGCAAAACTCAAACGATAAATATATATTCATCAAATCATGAAATTTAGAAATAACAGTAATATGCTGAAACATTTTCTAAACTTAAAGGGCATGAGAGTTTTACCTTTTGGCTTATGGAAAAACATGATGATACACTTTAATGTGAACCACGAATAGAACTCTCCATTCCACAACTTCCATTTTGGAAAAATGTAACAGAACACAACCAAATGGAAAACTACCTATACTCTGAGTTTCTAAAATTGAGGTTTATGGAAACCTTCCTTGATTCTAGTTCTTGGGAAAAACTTACCGAGAGAGTAAAGAAAAGTGATTCAAAATCATCACCTTCTCCCCTCTTTCTTCCTTTGTTTTATCAATAGAGGAAGGAAGAGATTGAGAGAGAAAGGGAGAGATATGGGGAACGTGTCTATCACACGTTCCTCATTTAATTTAATTTAACTAATAATTAATTAACATTTAATTAAATTAAATTGCCTTTACATTTAAATCATATTTAAATCCATATCTCACATAACCTATAGTTTTAATTAATTCAATTAAATCAAATTTAATTAACTTAATTAAATTCACAAATTTAATTTAATTAATTAATTCATAAATTAAATATCACATATTTAATTTTGGTTATCATAATTAAATCATATTTAATCAACCTCCCTTTAACCTATCGTTTTAATGTGCATCTTATGTGCATTAAAATTTAATCTATAGTTTTAATATGAATCATATTCACATTATAACAATATTTGAACTCTTTCAAATATTTAATTATCTCATTAATTTTGAATCATATACAAAATTAAATTTATATAATAAAATTTTAATGTACATATAAAGTTTATATTATAATATATCTCCATACATTAAATTAATGCCCAAAGTAAATTTGAACATTTCAAATTATAATCAAGATCTAGCAATCTTAGAACCCTTTACGAGCTAGGAAGTGGACCTACAGATCAGAAACTCCAACGATACAGGATTAATTAGCTAATCTCATTAACCGTTTAATCGACATTCGTTAATTGTGACTACACTCAACTAAAGACCCGCAATTGCACTATTCTCACTGCAGATATTTTTTCTGTATCAATGGATAAAAGACCAATAACAACAAGTCAATCATTCGCGAATGTTCGTAACACCAGCTGGGTCAAATTACTGTTTTGCCCCTGGGTTACATCAATGGCCTCGAGTACTAGTGCTCCTCTAGTGAACAACATGTTTATGGTTCAATCAATAAACAAAAATCCCTATCGGGCTAGTGAGATGGTAGATCCCTTTGTTCAAGTCCCGGAGGCGCTACTTAAGGGAACACTCATCTAGGGAGAAGTGAATTCCATCTTGTTAGGTTAAGTCCCCAGTCGCTCACGCGGGTTTGTCCCCAAGAAGGTAGGCTTATTAAGTCGGCGTATCAAGCCACTCTCATCCATATTAGTCAACAATCCCTTACAAACAGGAGTTCGTAACCTACTCATGATTGAGATCAAGTTGCCTTGGTCATTCTATTGAAATAGAAACCTAACTAGTCAACGGAGTTACATCTATTGATTACTATTTTGCGGTCCGGTCTTATATGAACTCATCACATAGGATACTCTCACTCGCATGTCACCTACACAAACGCATTGGATCACTGCGTTTGCATCAAATACAAAGTGGGTCGTATCCATATTGTCACTAGGATAAGGTGCCCAACCTCATCTTTATATTATAGATCTTTTAGACTGTTTCTTGAACTTTGATATACGTATGTCCATACATATAGTTCAAGAGACGCAATACAATTTAGGATGTTAGTTTATTGGATTTAGAGTTAATTTAAGACAAGTTATACGAAATTCAACAACAATTGAATGAACAGTGCCAATAACATTTTATTGAATAAAATTGAACAAAATTACACACTACGAGTTTTAAGGTATGAAACCCAACACTCTCTTGTATTCCAAACCATCTACTAAGAGAATAGACAATTTGAGAATGCTAATCGGATATCAACCACCAAAATTTCAACAATTTGTTGTAAAGAAAAATCTAAAACAACATGTTGCTCATTTCATCGAAACATGTAAAAATGATGGTACTCGAAGAGAACTATTGGTCAAACAGTTTGTCCGAACACATAAAAGGAATACTTTTGGCTGATACACCGACTTGGAGCCCAAGTCAGTAGATAGTTGAAAACAATTCGAAAAAGAGTTTCTCAATCGATTGTACATCACAAGACGCGCCATCAATATGTTCGAGCTTACCAATATTAGATAACGAAAAGGTGAACCCGTTGTCAACTACATATATCGTTGGAGAGCCATGAGTCTCAATTGCAAATATCGTTTCACTGAATTATCAGTTGTCAAAATGTACATTCAAGGCATGCACTGGGGACTTTTTTACATCCTCCAAGATATAAATCCTCACACCCTTAAAAAACTAGCAACTCGTGCCCACGATATTGAGCTGAGTATTGCCAGTCGAGGAGATAAAGACCTTTTAGTCCCTAATGTAAGAAAAAAAGGAAACAAAATCGAGAAAACTTCATAAGAGTCCATTGTTGTCAATATAACCCCTCTCAAGTTGTCTTCGAAGCAAAAATACAAGAAGATAAAAAAAGTGACAAGAAAATTAAAGACGTCGCTTAAGTCCAAAAGAAAGCCAGAACAAAGTCTATCATTTTCCTGATTCTGACATGCCTGACATGTTGGAACCACTACCGGACACTCAACTTATCGAACTTCCAGAATGTAAACGACCAGAAGAGATAAAAAAAGTCAATGATCTTAAGTATTACAAGTATCATCGAGTGATCAATCATCCAATAAAGAAGTGTTTCATCCTAAAACAACTAATTCTAAGGTTAGTTAAAGAAGGAAAACTTGAGCTAGACCTTGATGAAATAACTCAATGAAATCATGTTGCAGTAACAACAAGTACAAGCAGTCAAACACACTATAGTTTGCTTCATGATCAATAAGTGTGTTTAGTCCAATTTGGGACCCTAGTACCTGTAGCTACTTGGTTTCAACATAAGGTGCCAAGAAACGAATCTCAAGATGTTATCAAACCTACCAATGATAAATGCAAAGGTCGGGTTTCTATGACTCATGTGAAGAAGCAAAGGAAAAATTTAGCTTCAGACAATTCTTGTCAATAGAAACCGAAAACACAAAAACGAGCATCAAAAGAAGAAGAATCCAAGGAGACCTAAACCAAAGAGGAAAGGTTATAAAGAATCTTCTCAATCATGCCAATTGGTTACCTTAACAAAGGTCTTCTTTAGAAATTTCCTAGACTAGGTTGAGTTTTATTTATTTTAGATTTATCTTGTAAGGGTAGATTAGTCTTTTACATATTACTCTTATTAGTATAAATAGGTCTTTTAGGTTTTTAATCTAATGCAATGCAATTTACATATTCAATTAAAACCCTAATGGTCCTTGTATTCTCTTCTTCTTTTCTCTTCCTAATTTCATCAACCACTTAGGCCACCCATTTGGATAAATGCAATGAAGCTTCTTCCTCTGATACACGTTTGAAGAAAAGAGATGGAAAGCGCTATGGAGTTTCACTATCATTTTCAAAAGGAAGATTTATGTTTGGAAGATTATCTTTAATATAATTCCACTTGAATCAATTTGATCTAAATAAAACAATTAGTGTTAATCATGTTGTGAATTTTGCAAGAAAAAGGTAGGAATCTATGACTCACTTAACGTGAGACTATAAGTTTTTAAGGAATATTTGGTTGTTCTACCTTCTTCACTAACTTGTTTGTAGGGAAGGTTGGGAAAGTCTTAAAGCATTGAGACTAAAATGGTATATTAGTGATATACTTTATCAATAATATAAAAATGACATATTAAAGAGCTACTTTATATTATATCTATTAGTGAAATATTCTATGATATAAAAAATAATATGTCAATGATATAAGAGAAAAACATATTTTGTGTACAATAAATCTACAAATTTAACGATTAATATTATCACCCATTATAATTTTTCAAAAATAATGAGTGTGCTATAAAATTTAAATTGTATTTTATCTATATGTGTGCCTCATAAAAGATTTTAATAAATCATTCATCCTTATTTTATCCAATTATGCTATTCTATGCTCTTTACCATATTGTATCAAATCATTATTCACTAATTCAATGAGCATGACAATATTACAATTCTTTTTTCTTTTTCTTCAAATTAAATAATAATTATCTTAATTACAACATAGAAAGTTTGTGAAGATAGTCCGGTTTTTTTAGTACACATATTAAACAAATATAATAAGATAACTTCAATCAGCATGTCACAATATTACAATTCTTTTTTCTTTTTCTTTAAATTAAATAATAATTATCTTAATTACAACATAGAAAGTTTATGAAGATAATCGGGTTTTTTTAGTACACATTAAATAAATATAATAAGATAACTTGAACATAGCTTGCTTATTTTTTTTTGAAAAAAATAAAAAAATGACCCTAAATTTATAAGTTATATCAATTTAGACCTGACCATAAACTTAAATAAGTGTTTCAATTTTTACCCTCGATTCAACTTCCTCTAATTTTCATACTAATTTTAACCAAAAAAAACTTCATAAACTTCATAAACTAATTAAACAAATATAATAAGATAACTTGAACATAGCTTGTCAAAAGAGATTGAGTATAATTCAAATTAATCATTAAATAACTTTACCAAAATTCATAAATTTCAACAAAAAAAAATTAAGTCTAATGTCGTTTTTCTCTAAATTTCATATTGTACACGTGTTTTAATTCATTAATGAACGCATAAGAAAAAACTTCTTTTACCCTTATTTGGAACCGTTGGATTTGGGATGATTTCAAAATCATAACATATTTGAAATCATTTCACGTGCTTGGAAACCATAAAAAAATTGAAGAATTTTAATTTTTTTTTTTTTTAAAAATTCATTTCAAATAGTCGGATTTGGTGATTTTGAGTTTTAAAAAATGTGTTTCTAATTTTACCCCAACTTCTTCACGATAGTTTTTCTTTTCTATATTCAAACTCAACGCTAAAAGCAAACTCAAGTTAGATTTTTATTTTACTTTTCTTAATTGGACAAAATAAATCAAATCTCTTTTGATGAATATAATTTATTAAGTTGTCTTGTTTTGATTATTGATATGTTTTCATGATCATATGCGTCTGATAATGTTATTTGATATTAATTTTTTTTATTAATTAAAATAATCTCATACGAAATCCATAAAGACATAGTAGTAAAATGTTATATTTTCTTTTCATTTGTCATGAACATCCAAGCAAGAAATTTTAATGTCGGTGATTTCAAATCAATTTGGTTCCAAACGCAAATAAGAATTTGAAATCATTTCTATCTTTTAAAATCTTGGAATTTGAAATCATTTCTTACCAAATCCATTTCCCAAACATTACATTAATAATACTTAGAGTAGGGGTGAGCATCGGTCGGTCAAGGTCGATTTTCGACCCCAATCGACCCCCGAACCGACCAAGATCGGTCAGTTGGGTCGAGCTATTTTTTTTTAAAAAAAAAATTTACCAAAACCGACCGACCGACCGGTCGGTTCGGTTGGTCGATTTGGTCATTTTTATATATATTTTTAAATATTTATTTAATTAATTATTTAATATTTATAATTATTATTTTATTATTATTTAAAAATTTATAATTATTATTTTTTAGTATTTAATAATTTATAATAATTATTTTATTATTATTTTATATATTTTGAAAAAATCTTTTTAGTTTTTTATTTTTATTATATATATATATATATATATATATATAGACTTTCTTTTTTAAATATCGGTTCAATCGGTTTGGGACAAAACCGAAAAAGACACAAAACCAATCGACCACCCTCAGTTTCGGTCGGTTTTCGACCTTTTTTTGCTTACCCCTAACTTAGAGTAATAATTTATTAAAAGATTAAAATTATAATATTTATCTAAATTTGAAATACAATTTGATCTAAATTGATAAGTTTAGAGATTAAAAATATGTCAAGTGAGAGATTCGAATCTCTAATTTTTTTTATCGACAATACATATTCTAGGCTAGATGAGCTATACTCTCAAAACTCAAACTAAATAAAACAATATATAACCATTATGCATACTAAATTTAGAATTTATCCGATTATTTTGATCCGGAAGAAATGTACAAGTCATGGTCTTGGCTCACGAAATTTCAACTTCAAAAGCATTCTACTCTGACGGTTATAAGTTAGTCCACCTTCTTTCTTCCTTTTTTTTTTTTTAATAATAAACATTTATTATCTTTTTGACCATTCAAAGCAATTAAAAATTATACATGCAATTCAGAAAAATGAATCAAAATCAGTGACAAATTCATCAGTTCTGAAATCTGAATTCATGACTTATTTCGTATGTAACCATAATTACACAAACAAACATCATCATCTCCTGATCTCCTCAATCAATTTACAGAAACAATCCATAAATTTACAAATAGAAGATGAAGAATCGAGCCAAACCAGAGGCTACACAAGCATCATCAGATTCTCAATCAATTTACAGAGGCGAATCGAAAAAAAAAAAAAAAAACGGGAATTCGGCTAGCTAGCTACATCTCCTCACCTGAATAACAACTTCCTGGAGTTCATGGTTGGCGTAATTTTAATCACAAGTCCAGGGAAAACATCATCGGAGTCTTGAATCTGCGGATTCTCGTCGATTATGAAGGGATCGCCGCACTTGGCGCTGATCGTGTGCAGCGACTCGCCTTCTTTGACGACGTAGATCTCGTCGCAAGGCTGATGCTGCTTGTCGCCGGATTCTGCAGAGGCGAGGATCAGTATGAGCGCCATGAAAATGAAAACAGAGTAGCAGAATGTTGAGGAAGCCATGAGAGAGAAGAGAGAGAGAGGGAAAAATGAAATTTGATTTTGGGGATTTGGAATTTGGAATTTGGTATATAAAGAGGGAGAGGAGGTGGAGGAAAGCGGTCAGTTATGGCGGTTTCGAGAAGTGGAGCAGACGAAAAGGAATTGGAGGCTACCACGATCAGGGGATGTTTCGTTATATATAATAATATTATATATATTTTTTGAAGATTTTTATTTTCATACGACTTCGTTGAATTTAGGGCGGGTGTGTCAATTTTAATTTTAGGAAGGTTGAATAAATTGTGCAATGGCCGATATCAGCTTAGTTTAATCCTCTTTTATTTATTTATTTATATATATATATATATATATACATACTTCTCTCTTTTAACGTTGAGGTTCAAAATTCATCTACCTTTATATTTATTATATTAAAAAAAAGTATAAATAGTGTCATTTAAAGCTTGAATTTGATAATATTGGGTGCAATTTTTTAATAAGGATTTAATGTTTTAATGAGTTTAACTACGTTGAATTTAGGGCGGGTGTGTCAATTTTAATTTTAGGAAGGTTGAATAAATTGTCTAATGGCCCATGTCAGCTTAGTTTAATCCTCTTTTTTTTTTTTTTTTATATATATATATATATATGTATATATACATACTTCTCTCTTTTAACGTTGAGGTTTAAAATTCATCTACCTTTATATTTATTATATTAAAAAAAAGTATAAATAGTGTCATTTAAAGCTTGAATTTGATAATATTGGGTGCAATTTTTTAATAAGGATTTAATGTTTTAATGAGTTTAACTACGTTGAGATTAAATATTTAATTGGGTTGTAAGTCTATCAAGAGTAAGCGATTTCGCAGGGATTCGAACTTAAATCACCCATCAACCTAAAAACTTGATAATAGAGTGAGGGTAAATTTAATTATATCAATATGTCTAACATAAGTAACAGTCCAACCTTGTAGCCGTTTCTCATACTTAATGTACAACAGAAATCAATGTGAGATTAATCAATGTGAGATTAATGCTCTCCATTATGACGATGGAAAGATATGTCCAAATGGCTTACCTCTTGCGCCTCTTTATACCTATGGTTGATAATTACTGACTTGAGCATTTTGTTCTTATGATTTGTGATTAGCTATGTGAATTCACTACTTTTTTTTAGTTAGATCTAAATATTTTGTTGCTAAATTTGATGTTTTTTATTGGATGATTTTTTTAGATATATCAGATGATTTTTTTTAGCTCAACAATATTTTTGGAGGTGAAATTAACCTCCGAGCATCTACGAGCCAGTGATATATACTACTAATATTGTTTGACTATTCTATAGTTTTTGGGGCTAGGTATACGTTTTTTTTTGTGATGGGTGCTTTCTTTTTCCTAAATTTAATTCTTCACATGATTTAAAGTGTTTTATTTGTTAAATTTTATATTTTTTTTAGTTCAACAACAATTAGGGATGAAGAGCTTTAAACATCTCTAACCTTTTAGTTAAGAGTATATGACTTAATTTGTCGATCTATATTTAAATTCGCTCAATTTTATATAATTTTTTGGTTATATATATATATGTAAAAATCATTAGAAGTTTATTTTGATTTTCTTTTCTCTCCCTCGGTTTTTTCTTTTATTGGAAAATGACTTTGCAAATCCTATGGGAGGGTTTGACGAGTAGGCACAAAAGGAAGGCAATATTCATGAAGGTGTTAATTAAGGAGGAAAGAAAATTGAAGTAATCTTTTAATTCTTTTTAAAGATTCAATATGATGTAAGAATAATATTTATCGCTAAATATGTAAATCAGTCTCAAAATGTTTGGGTTTTTCAGTCATCTTTTAAAAAAAAATTATTTAATTTCTCTATTTGTGTATTCGTTTTTTTTTTAAGTAAATTGTTGTCATTATTAAATATTAACAGAATCACAATCTATGAATTTATATATTATAATTTTTACGCAGTTGTCAATTGTTGGTTTGGCTACAAACATTTAATGGGACAATGAGGTTAGTTGTAAGTTTTTTATTTTATATATGAATGGTATCTATTTCATCAAATTAAAATTGAGTAATTTCACCTCGAATGATAAAGTTCAGATGGAAACTAATTACATGCATCATCATTTTATTGATTAATTTGAATATGTTTTGTGACAATAAGAACTTAATTGAAAAACAGTCCATACATGTAAAAAACTTGAAACCTTAAAAAATTTAAGGATCAAAATTAAAAGAACTCAAGTATTAGAAACTTTGATATTGTGTCCTACTTAGTCAAAAAAATTTTAAATAAAAAAACTTAGTTATGCCAATGAACTTCCAATTTTATGTTTAATAATCATAAATGTTTTTGTTAATTTCATCAATTTAAACATTTCCATAGCACGTTGGTTATACAATTAAAGATCATACGGTGCAACATGGCTACAAGTTGTAACGACCCTAAAAGTTGAGACCAACTTAGTTAGGGAGGTTACTCAGCCACACCGTATGCGCTGAAATTTCAGCAACATAACGACGTAACTAGGAGAAACCAAAATTTTTCATAAGATCTGTAAATCCAAACAAACACTCCTGATCAGGTTCAATAAATGTCCAACCTCCACCAGACTTCAATCAAAGATTAGGTTGGGCTCCAAATCAGAAGTTCAACAAGCATTGCACTTACAAACAGACAGACAATAGAGTTCAAGGAAAAGTAGAACCTATCAAGCTAAGAGGCAACCATAGGGGCTACACTCAGGAGTACAAAGACATTCTAGAAGTTCTGAAACTAAATGTTATACAACCAATACAAAAACAAGATCTACACCTAGGTTCAGGGAAGGAAAACCTCATAGCCTCGTCAAGTCGTTGTCATCGCCAATCGCCTCATGGTTTCACACCTGCAACCAAAAACATGAAAATAGATGGGTGAGTATAAACATACTCAGTAAACAGCCAACTCATGTCCAAGCTACGACTTCACAAACACAACAAGTCAAATTCACAACCAATTCATCTTAGGACTCATCACACGACTAGGCACCACACCACACATACCTCACCCCGAGTCCTACAGAGATCCAAGAACCTAGGCAGCCAAAAACGGGGGCACACCCTAACGCGAAGAGTGGCCGCTCTAACGCCCACACAGAGATGCAATAGAGCCAACTACTCTAAAGCCCACATAGATCGCACAAGGGTGACCCACTCAAGTGCCTACACAGCCCGCAATAGGGTGTGCTCGACCCTAATGGCCATACAAAATTGGCAAAAGGTCGTTCGACCCTATGCCACACAGCTCGCAGTAGGATGTTTGACCCTACCACCCACAAAATTCGCAATAGGATGCTCGACCCTAATGCCCACACAGAATCGCCAACCTAGAGTTTCAAACTCGCTCGGGGTGTCTCAAGGGATGGTGACACTAGTCAAGCGGGTTAGGCTCTCTCGCAACTCCCGAGGGTACCCCTAAACTCATCTAGTCGTCATCTTAGGTGTCTTTCCTAAGAGTGCTAGCCCTCGTTTCAACCTAATTGACCACACAACCCAAACCAAGCAACCTCCGACCTAACCACCCCCACAGCTCGACCAAGCACCCTTGGCCTAACCAACCACATAGCTTAAACTATTCGAATTTTAGGGAAGGCACACCACAAACCTCACACCACCACACAGAGTCTCATAACTTACAATTAAAACCCATGCCAAACAACCGGCCCGGAGGCTACACGTATCATACGGCAAGCCAAAAAAACACCTACATGTATATACCACATACATAGTACATAAACACATGTATCACAAGCCAGAAGTTTAGAGATTCCTGGAAATCCAACATTGCGGGGTCATTGATGAGAAGATATCTCGTAACAAGTAAACAACGTGCACCAAACTCTTTCACTGATGAGCTCAATGCTTAAACCAATTGACTACTTACTTCTACTAGAAACTCATCGACCAGTTAGCCCCTCCTAGGGTTAATGCCAAGGAAACCAAACTTCACCCAACCATTTCAGCATTTAGATGTTTTGAGCTCGACAAACACCCCAACACCTCAAGTAGTTCTTACTTAACCGTTCGTCCTATTAAATCATGCATTCACCAAACCTTTCCAATACCCCAAACGTTTATGCTCACTCGGTTTAGATTAACCACTATAGCATTTATGCTTATAGAGGAACTTCAACTAGAGTCATTCCTAAGCCTTGAGCACCTGCTCGACTAGAGTTTACTCACGACTCACAAACTCTAAATACAAACCTCAAGCTACAACCCGAACAAGGTACCACTTTCCAACCACATAGTCTCTCGAATGAGCTACCACTTTAAGTCGTTTAATAAGGAAAATACGAGATCAGATACCCTCAGGCCCACAACGACAATTCTCATATTACTACGGTCGACCACAACATGTCTCACACTTAACTTGAAGCTTTAACCCTTATTTCCATACCATTTACTTACTTAAACCATTCTTGGTTCAGACAACGCTAGCACCAACCCAATATCAACCACGTACTTCATAACATAATTTCAGTGCATCACTTCACAAATTTTGAATTATCACATATCAATCAAATCAAATACTAACTTTAAAGGGGTTTAACCCGAATGACTACTTACATCATCGTCACAAAGGCTACACAGTTCGAGCATCACAACCAACACACACAACCCAACAGGATTAACGGAAAGTCAAATAACATATTCCAACAAACAAGCAAACAATTAGTCCAAGAGGTATGAAGGGATCGAATCCTGTGCGGAAGCGAATGATCGTCGATGTTTTTGATTATGTTGTATAGAAATAACTCAAAAATAAAAAACTAAGGCTAAACATACAACTAGAAAGCATAATTGTAAAGAGAGATTATCTTTGAAGACCGATCTCTTCGCGTAATCCTTTCGTCGTCAACGATCTTTCCGTTCTCTACGTACTCTATGATCGAACACCTCCAAATGGCCTTCTAGGTTGTTCTCTAGGAGAGGGAGAGATGTGGGATCTCCTTTTTGGGAATTAAGGAAAGTAGAGAGAATTTGAGAGAGTGGTTTTGTGTTTGCTAAATTGTAAAACTACACCAATGATTCAAGTGTCCCAAAATGCATCCAAAATGATGCTTCTATAGGCAATGTGGGTGGAGACAAATTCTCCACCCATTATGCCATCATTTCCACAATTTATGCATTATGTAAATTCAATTTGCATAATTGCATAATATAAGGTATCTTATACCTTATTATGTAAATCATATTTTCATAATGTGGAAAGTTAAATTGAATCAAATTTAATTTCATGTCTCTTAAATTAATTTCTCAGATTATGCCTTAATTCCATAATTAGACAATAATAAAGTTCATCATGAATCATATTCACATTGAACTATATATTATGTCAATTATATCATATATAATTGACATAATTCCCTAAATTGAATTTGAACACTTCAAATTAATTCCAAAACCATATACCTTCATTCAATTCCATGTTGAGCCAACCGAGTGACCTAATGGACCTACAGATCATGAACTCCAACGATACGAGATTAACTAATCAAACTCTTTGATCCCGTTAATCAACATTCATTAACTACGAGTCACTCCACTATAGACTCGTAGTTGCACTCTTCTCACTGTAGGACAAGTTGTGTCCATTGATTTAACCAATGCCCATGAGTCAACTCTTCACATGTCGTTCGTAGTCACAGTTGGGTCAATTGACGTTTTACCCCTGTGAATACTTTTTGCTCCTTAAGCACCACTGATTCTCTAATGAACAACAAGTTTATGGTCCGACCATAAACTTTATCCCTATCGGGTCAGCAAGAGGGAGAGACCCCATTGTTCAAGACATGGAGTCAGTTCTTAAGGGAACAACCTATCTAGTTACCCTAGATCGGGAACGGGTGAATTCCTTCTTGCGAAGTCAAGTCCCCAGCTCCCTACGAGGTTTCATCCCTAAGAAGGTAGGCATATTGAGTCGTCAGTTGTGACCACTCTCACCCATACTAGTCTAAGGATAAACCCCTGCAGACAGGAGTTCGTAACTCGCTTCAAGATTCAGGTTGAGTCACTAATGGTCATCTATGAATTATTAGCCCTAATCTATCAACGACGTTACTAGAGTGGTCTAAGAATTCTCGGTCCAGTCTTGTACATACTCATTGCACAGGATGGCCCCACTCGCATGTCCACTACATGAACGAGCTGGATCGCGCTCGTTTGTATCAAATACAAAGTGGGTCGCATTTATAGTGTTACCAGGATGAGGTTCCCAACCTAATCCATGTACTATAGACCACTCGGGTCAACTACTTGAACTTGATCCTAAATATGTGTCAACTACACACAGTTCAAGATCTCCTAAACTTGACCCTGGAGCTTAGTTTATTGGATTGAAGTTTGTAATAGCGAGAATACAAGATTCGAGGAAAAAATAACACTTTTAATTATTTCCTTGAATAATTACAAATACACGAGTCTAGGGCATAAATCCTAACAAGGTAAGCTAGACAAGACATAGGTTCTAAGAGCCAACAAGGACATCCAAACGATCACACGCATGAAATCTTTTCAAGGGAAAATCAATCCATTCTACATACACAACAGAGAAAGATTTCGTTCTACAGGCTACGCAAGCAAGCTCTCTCACTTGTGACTTACTTGCTAGATCCAACTGACTACTTACCTTGTACTTGAAGGTTCAAATTAGGCCAAGAATTGAGTGCGTGCCCCTCAACAATACCTTTGGTACCACTGAACTCCTATTTTCAAAGCAAACTTCTCAATTAGAAACCATAATTGAGTTACTTGAAATATCTTGCAAAAAATAATAAAATTTACCACAACGGAAGGCCAACATCAAGCTTAGAGGTCAAAACTGATTGGAACAGGTTAGCGCGTGACCGGCGAGCGGCGACGCGTAACAACACGTGGAACCCATTTTTTAAAAGCCCGTTTCCCGATCTATCCAAAACCGACCTCTAAGTGATGAGAACCGACCGAAAATAAGGTGAACCAACCAAACCAAGTTCGGATTGGAGATGAGTCTCATGGCGTGGAAGCTCTTCGACGACTGCAGATTCGTTGCGGCTGAAGCAGGCGATCGGTGTGCGCGCTACTCGCAGACGACGTGCGGGCGACAGGGAGCTTCATGGTGAGTTGGGCGGCGCGACGTGCTGCTCGATGACGGTTGCACGACGAGGGAGGCGCGTGACTCGGCGGTTGGAGGGAGTTGGCGGGGTCGAGGCTGGAGGCAGGCTTCCAGCGAGCTGAGAGAGAGAGAGAGGGGTTGTCGGCAAGGGAGAAGAGAAGGAGAAGAAGAAGAAGAAATCGTGAAGATGGGTCTTTCCCCTTTTTTTCTTTTGTTTTTTTTAAACCTAATTTCCAACTTCAAAAAATGCCATTATATGCCCTTTAAACCTCAATTTTACCCCAATAGCATAAAAAATTCTCAAAACTCAAACTTGGCTCCAAATTTTGAAATTAAAAACCTTGAATAAATCGGGTGTTACACAAGTGAATTAATTTCACATGAATGCTAGCAAATAAAGCGGATTTAGGGATTAGAGAGCATGTTTTTCATCAAGAAGATTGGTGGTCCTCGAATTTGCTTGCTCTTTCACTCTTATTTTATTCCTATGTGTTTGATTAATCATTAGTTCTGTCATTAGTGATGTCACACCTACTAAATAACGATGTTAGTGACAAAAATTTATCAAAATCAAAATTGAGAGTTCATGAACATTTATTTTAAAATGTCATTGAGGCAAAGTGAGAAATAAAAAAAATACCATAGAGACTTGTTTTGAAGTTGAAAGTTCAAATTTTATTCTTACCACTTAGTTAAGATATTAGAATCTTGTGAATTTTCTAACAACCAAATGTTAAGTTAGTTATTCAATAAGATTAATCAAAATACACGTAACCTAGTTCATACACTTGCCATAAACAAAAACTTTTAAAAGTTAAAATACTAAATCTACCACCGATCAAACTTGGTAAAATAAATTTATAAATATATTTTAACTATATATGTTCAATAATATGTGAAGGTAAAATTTGAACTTCAAACTTTATGATTGATAATATATGCATTAATCGATTCAACTACATTCAAACTTACTAGTTATTATCTTTACCATATATCGAAAAGATGGATTGCCTTCTAATATCAATATCCAACCATTTAATTAAGGAAAAAAATAATGGACATAAATGCTTTATTCATATTCCCGTCAAGTTGGGTTGCATACAAGCTGAATTCGACAAATTACAAAATTCAAACTTTATATTGGAGACGGCGGCTTTGAGTGAACAAATCTTATGTCATTTTTAATTTATTTTATAGTAAACAAATCTTTAATCCTCGTCTCATTGTCACGTCATCCAAGTGTCAACCAAGTCAACTTGCATAATTTTATATTTTTAAATTAATGCCGTTTATTTATCCGTAAAATAAAATATAATAATTAATTTAATTGAGGAGGACCGGGCGGCCATGGTAGCCACGTCACCTCATTACAAAATTCCACGTTAACGAATTTTGGTTAACAATTTAATTGCCATTTTGTGTTTTTTTTTCTTTTTTTTTTTTTGGTGAAACGTTTCTTTTACAAAATTAATTAAATGCATTTAAAGTTTCATAAAAAAGTTATAAAAAACGCTTACAATTGGTAAAAAAAAATTATTTTTATTGCTCTCTAAAATCTTAAACTAAATACTACTAACTTTTTAAAAGTACACAAATCAATTATAGATACTTTAAAAAGGAGGTCAAACATACACTAAATATCTTTGAACTAAAAATAAATAAATAAATGAAAGACGAAAACCGGTGTCTTTTTTGGAACCTAACCAAATGAAACCCATATAATTTGTATAAACATTTTTAGTTTGAATTATCATTGAATCGAACTCCCAGGATTTTTATACTTCTATCCTTAAAGTCTGAAATATTTATTTGATTCATAGCTAGTATTTTGTCACTTAATACATATGTTCCTTGAACATCGTTGTTCACACGTGATTTCAGTTAAGAAATAAAAATGAGACACGTATAATGGATTTAAATTTGTATTAATTTGAATGTAGTGAATTACAATCTCTAATTTGATCATCCGATTCTTTTTCTCTCACAAGGGTAATGTAGGGGTTTTGCATCTTGTTGATAAGGTATTCAACTTGCAGCTTGTTGAAAGTCTTCGACTTGCAGCTTGTTGAAGATCTTCAAGTTGTTCGAGGACTTTGCAGCTTGTTCTCGAGCGTAGATTTGATTCGAGAGCTTCGCAGATTTTTCTCGAACATAGAATGTGAATTTTTCTCGAGGGTTCTGCAGCTTGTTCTCAAATGTAAATTTGTCTCGAGGGTTTTTGCAGCTTGTTCTCAAATGTGAATTTGTTTCGGAGGGCTTCGCAGCTTGTTCTCAAATGTAGATTTGATTCGAGGACTTTTGCAGCTTGTTTTCGATCTTCAAGTTGTTCGAGTGTTTCACAACTTATTCCCGAATGTGAATTTGTCTCGAGGATTTTGCAACTTGTTCTCGAGTGTGAAGTTGCAATGAATCTCGAAAAAATGTTCTTGATCTTCGAGGCAACGTTCCGAGAGTCTCCTAGCTTTTATTATAGAATTTTCTCTATATTTTCTATCTAGAGTTTCAAACTTCTGAAACCTTAGAATAAAGGAGAAACGCCCTATTTATAGAGCTTCTAAGCAGGCTTAGGCTTGACCATTGAATTGGGCCTATGGCTATCTCTGGACTTGAACCCTTACTAGTCCAATTGACTTGATCTAGCCCTTTGGACTAGATTTTACTGGATCTTAGTCCTTCATTTGGACTTTGTCTAGAATTTATCCAAATTTCATATAACGCAATTACAGAATATATAATTTACTTAATTTAATTTAGGGATATTTACTTTGACCAACATTTCTATTCCAACCCTTTGTATTAAAGTTAAGCTCATATTAATTTCAAACACTTGCTGTCCATATCAAGAAAAAATACTAAGACTCTAATGTCCAAGAATTAACGACCACAAAATCTATGGTTCAAATTCTCCCATCTCTATTATATTAAAAAAAATATTAAAACTAATAATACTTGCATGGATTTTCCCCCTATATAATTTGTTAATATAGTAAAAAACCAAAATTTTTAGTAGTCTAATACACTTATATAAATTAAATTTTCCCTGGTTAAAACTCTACTCTAAATTACTCGCGTAGTTGACAATAATACAGTATAAAAAATTGTACTAAGTTTACAATATTATCCACTTACATGAAGTTGCACTCATACAAGTTGTTATAGGCAGACTCAAAACTACGAAAAATGATAATTTTTTTAAAATTTGAAGACTAAAACATACGGACATTTGGATAGAAGTAGTGAATATCTAAAAAAAAATATAAAAGATAAAAGGAAAAAACTCAAACATGCCAAAGTATGAACAAACATTTCACGAAACCGCTGTAATGTGATTTCGTGTGATGTGCATTCAATAATTTCCCCACGATCTAATATCTATAGAATATAAATTTAAGGTACTTCTCTCGCGATTCAAGGATGAAAAATTATCCGTACGCGACGAAGTGCACACGTGTAGCACATAACATACATCTCCATACATACAAAACCTACGTATAATTATTACCAAACTGTACTTTTATATACATACACACACAATATCCTCAAATTCCATTTCTAAAGCTCAGTCTTCTGTCTCGTCTTCAACTCCAGCTACATTCCTCAGAGCCCAGCTGAGAGTGTACGCTGCTGCGGCTGCAACAGCGCCATTGAGCACTGTTATGACGACGGAGAAGACATAGTTTCCAGCAGCGATCTTTGCTCGAGCGATACCAAGAAGCACAAGCGCAAGCACGGCTAGAATGCAAGCCCCGCCAAACTTAACAGATTCGTTATCGGTGAAAGGAATGAGGACGATGAAGGAGAGTAGAGGGACGCAGCCGAATGCTAGAAAGGATCCGAACGTCGCCAGACCGTTCTTCCATGGCCGGTCTTTGCTCTCCTTCAATGGCGCCACCGTGCCCTTCTCTGCCGCCATCTCCTCCTCCACCAGTATGTGCCTGTACTTAGCCATTATATTCACCACCTAGCATTATAAACAAACATTACTTCGTAAATCTTGATTGATTTAATTGGGTAAAGAAGGATAGGATTGATTTAATTCATTAGATTTATTTTTAAACTATTTTTTTAAAAGAGGCAAAAAAAAAAAAAAAAAAAAAAAAAAAAAACAACCATCCCATATACTTTTAAACCATTTTTTATTTTCTAATTTTTTTAATTCATTCAGACCATTTTTCTTAAGCCAATAAGAACAAAGCTCAAGTGGCATCAAGACCAAAAACTTATGAGTTCGAATCTCCCACCGTAAAAAAAATCATTTTTCTTAATTCATTTTTCCTTTTCTAATTTTCTAATTTTCTTAATTAATTTTTTTTTAGTTATTTTAGGATGTTAATTTTAATATATCCCACAATACAAATTATTTAATTGCTAAGTATTATGGAGTAAATCTTGAAAAAATATAAAACTAACAAATATTTTATATTTTTGATCGGTTCTATATATAAATTCTCAGTGATGGTTGTATCGTAGCGAAACATGAGACAGATCATTCATAGCTAATTAAAACAACGATATTCTTATAATAAATTCGAAAAATACAATATTTTTATTAAAAAAAAATCAAAATCTACAGTAACAAAATTTTAAAAAAAAATCCTCAAATTTTGGGTAAGAATGCGAAAACACAAAAATAAATATTGAAACTAAAGTGAGCGAAAGTACAAGTTAAAAATTATATAAAAAAGAGAGAGAGAGTACAGTAGAGGCATCGTGGAAGTCCATTCCGAGGGACTGGTAGTGTCGGAGGAGGAGGAGCTGCTGTTGTTGACGGCGGTTGTCGACGTCCCACTCCGTCGCGGCCCTCTCCTTGGCCGTGACCGCCCTCTCGGTGGTGGTGGCCACATAATCTCCAAACCCCATCGATATCCCATCGGCTATCAAGTTTGAAAATCCCAATACCAGCACGTCCACTATAACCAAATTAAAATACACATGATTCGGATCATGGTTGCCGATTGAGTTGCCAATTGATTTTAGAATGAAATGTTATCTAATATCATCCCATTGATTTTAGAATGAAATGTTATCTAATATGATATTAGAGCTCATCGGTAAAAAAAAAAAAGAAAATTAAAATATAATCTAAGAAGACGCAATCTTACTAACAAGAAGATAGTTCAACTGGAAACAGACATCAAGCAAGTAAGTAAGAGGTTGAATTCTTACTCACATTGTTTCTTCACCTCTATTTTGTTTGAACATATTAGAGGTTCTACTTATCACTCACTAAGCCTTAATTGAAAATTAAGGCTTGTTTTTCATCATTTTTCTCCCTTAAGATTTGAATTCTTAGTCCAACCCCATATCCCAAATACTAAAAGAAGTTTGATTTTTAAAAACCTTGATGGTAAGTAGCACACAAAAAACAAAGAGAATGGGTAGAAGTAGGGTATATTATAAGTGTAATTTTCAAAAACCTAAAAACTAAAACACCCCAAAAACACCCCCAATAATCTTCAAATGAGAACTTAATTTTTTATTTCTAGTTTTTTTTTTAAAAAATTAAGCTCATAAATAGATTTACTTATGAATTTCCTTATTCCTTATTTTATTATCGTACATTTTAGTTATATTTTTCAAAAATCCAATTAAGTTTTCAATATTTAATTTTTAGTTTTTAAAAATTAAATTTATAAATACTACTTAAGAGTTACTAAACAGATTTGAAAGATGAAAGTATTAGACAACACAAGATTAATTAAAAAGGTTCCAATTAAAGAGGTTTGGAACAAAGGTAAAAGTTGAAGAAGTTGAAATTGTGTTGCTTGGCTGTTTCTCCTTTCTTTCACTTCGAAGCAGAAGAGAGAGAAAAGGTGATGAAATTTTTGATAAAAGAGAGAAAAATAAAGGCTGACCAGCAGAATGGCGGCTAGCGGAAATAGAAGCAATGAGAGAGAAACAAGTAACAATGGCGTCAAGACCGCCGTACACAATGCTTTTCGCCAGCTCTCCGTTCCACGGTTCATTTGGCCTTTTCTTTCCCACCTTCGTCTTCTCCTTTTCTCTGCCGCCGTGCTCTTCCGCCTGGATTAGGAGTTCATTGCCGCCGTCGCCTGTTGATGATGCCATTTCCGACCACCTCGCCGCCTTAAATATAATAAATAATGGGTTTCACTGAGAGAGAGAGACGGAGCTCCGGTGAAGGGTAAATCAGGGATTTAAAGAAAAAAATATTCGAGGTGTTTACGTGTTACAATGCATGACCACAACTTGACATATGGCACAACCCATGTATATTTATTAGCTTTTCTTCTTCTTCTTCTTATTATTTTCTTTTCTTTTACCTCCGAAAAAGCGAGTTTGGTGTCACGGTCATATTTGTTCAAGACATGTTTCTTAATGTCCTTCCGACATTTTTCTTTCTTTATTTTTATTCATGTTGTATGTTAGGTTAGTTTCTTTATATTTTATTTTCGCATGACTCTTTGCTATTTTGACATGCGTGAGTAATACATCTAAAGTCATCTAAAATGTATTATAGGGGTGGAAGTAGTCGTCAATTCTTTCTATTCGAATTATATGTCGTTGTTGTTGCCTTTATTACTTATTGGTGTATAACATTTGCTTTCAAAACGCTTTTCTAAAATTCTCTCTAACCCCGTTTTCGAAAACTAGGTTGCGAGTAGGGCCCTTGGGCCACTGGCAAACTGGATTTGAGTTTAGCTGATTTATTCGTGTGCGAGAGTAAGTGTCGCACAATCACTCTAAACATTTCAAAAAATTGTGATTGTGATATCTGACATAGCGAATCATTGGTGAATACGTTATGGGTTTGAATCTCCTATATTATGTATTGCCAATTTTGAAAGAAAATGACTAAAGTGAGCATAATTTGATGTCTACCCCTCAACTAAGGAAATTTTTATATCCTTAAAAATATATATATTATTTCATAAGCTTTAAAATTTACTTTAAAAAATATAATTGGTCTAAAATATATCAAAAATTAAAAAGCCTACTATTATTTGCAGCAATATAAATAATTAAAGTTGTTGTTTCTATTTATTTAATATTAAAAGATATTGTTAAAATTATTTATGTAATCAATTTGTACCCATCAATTGTCATGTTAAATGATGTAAATTATATCGTAAATGATATCACATTTGTTTTCTAATTTTTATACATTAGCTTTCGTGCCAATTTTTGAGAGAAATTTTAGGATCAAATCTTAAAGTTTAAAAATAAAAATGAAATTTTTTCCAAGTTTAGGAACATAAAACCTACCCTAAGAGTTTAGGAAAATTTGGTATAATTTATCCTAAAAATGTTTATTGGAAACAAAAAAAGAACCATCTCCACTATAGTTTTGAAACAGGGAGAGATAAGAGTATATATATTTATATATATATGTATGCATATTTTATAAAACTTAACTATGGCCTGTGGGTAACACAAAATTTCTACTAAATAAGAAAGTATTTTCCATTTAGAAAATAAAAGTCTCAATTTCAGGCTTGGATTAAATTTGAAAAATATAGTTTTGATTAATTTAGTGCTCTTTGTTTTAAGTTAGTTTCAATTTACTTTATTATTTTAAAGAAATAATCAATTTTTACCCATAAAATATGTATAACTTTGATTCGATCTTGTCGTCTAATTAAATTCAACTCTCTATTTAAATAAGCAAGACAATCTTTTACCTTCTATTCAAATTTTAATTTATTCATTCATCCAACAATTGTAACAATTAATAATGTGAAAAGCTTCAAGAAACCACTCTTTTTAATAGAAATCTTGTTTTGTACAAACTTAATTTGACTTATATAAAATCTATCACTGAACAACTTTATCAAAACTCACTAATTAAAAGAATATATACAATAACATTTTGTTTTTAAGTCTTATCAGTTTCATGCCACACATGTTTTATAATCCATCAAAGAAACATGACCATATTTTTATTAAATAAATCTTCAAATGAAATCTATTGGAAAGTAAAAATCACCACATTTATTCTAGTTTAAAGTGAAAATAATTAAAAATATAAAAGTTTAAAGTTTAAATACATAATTAAAACATACTCTAAAGTTCGGAGGTACGTGTATAATTTAAACTTTTTTTTTAAAAAAATGTATGTCTAATTTTTATATTTTAATTATTTTAGACTTATACTTTTTTTAAAACAAAAATAGCCAAGTCATTAAGAAATCTCCATGCTAGAATCATCAAAATTTTCATTCCATATTTGTAATGTTTTATTCTTAGGAAAAAATACATAGTTATATAAATAATTAGAAAATAAAGTTACCGTTTCAAATTGACTATGATGAGGGTAAGGGCCCAAAATTCGGGCAGCCCAAATCCCATTTATGGAATTTTAAGGGAAAAAGAAAAAAAAAACAAGGCCCTTTCTAAACGTTGTAACGGTAACAAACCATCAACATTCTGAAAATTGAAGTTTCTGCTCACAGACGAATGAAGATGAACCTCTTCTTCTCAAAACATCAATCAATCACTACAACGAAAAACTGCAACTTCCTCTTGATTTCATGAACCCATTTCTGAATAATTCGAATCAATGGGAGTCGGAGGCCATTTTTGGGATTTACTGAAACCTCACGCTCGAACTGAGGGCTTTGATTTCCTTAGGAACAAACGGGTTGCCGTCGACCTCTCTTTCTGGATCGTCCAGCACGAGACCGCCATTAAAGCCAGTGCTCGAAGCCCCCATTTGAGGCTCACATTCTTCCGCACCATCACTCTCTTTGCTAAGGTGTTGTTTTAGTGTTTTGTTTCTTTGGGTGCAAGAATTCGGCGATGAAATTCTTTTTACCGTTATGGGAATTGATGTTTGGGGTGTTAGAATTTGAGGGAATTGTTGGGTTTTGTGAATTGTTTATGTGTGTATGCCCTTTTGTTTGTTGCATGGGTAGTAACATAAATGAATTTGAAGAGAAATTGGGAATTCCGTTGGTTTTAATTATTCTGGTGTAAGATGATTATGATTCTCTTTTATTGTTTTTCGTTGGTGGCATCAGTAAGTTGTTTGTTTGGTTTATGGTGGGATTTGATTCAAGCTGATGGTGATGGTTTTGTGTATTTTGCAGTTTGGTGCGTTTCCTGTGTTTGTAGTTGATGGAACTCCTTCACCCTTAAAATCCAAGGCAAGGATTGCAAGATTTTTTCGGTTATCTGGTATTGACACTTCTGATTTGCCAAGGGTTGAAGATCGTGTTTCAGTTGACAGGAATCGCAAGTTTGCAAAATGTGTTAAAGAATGTGTGGTAAGGTGTTTCACTTGCTTTGACTATTTTCATCATATGTATGTCCATCAATTTAGACTCCATTTGATCTTAATTTGCTCTTGAACGAGAATAGTATGGTTTTGTGCATCCGCACCAAGGGCTTGGGATGTTTGGAGATACCATCCGAAGTTTCGGTTCAAGCTGCGAGGCAAAATAGTAAAAAGATATTAAATTCTTATTATCTCTCGGACTTGACCTTGGATGTGTGAAGTCTCCTGAAGATCAGTGAGGTGTGCTATGAGCATAATGCTAGGAGTGGTGTTTCCCCCATACCCTGGTTATAGAAAGGAAATTGATTCGTGTATTCGGGTTTTTGTTATTGAATGCCATAATGCAAAGTCTCTTCAATGTTGGTGTTCATGAGCCTTGTCTCTGCATGTGCCTCAACTTTTGGGTTAATATGTGCCATCCTTTCTTATTGTGTTACACTGTTACTCACTGCTATCTGTGATGCTTTTGTTTGATTTGATGGACTTGCATTGCACATCATATATTTTTCTAATAGTTTGCTTCATAGGAACTTCTTGAGCTATTTGGGGTGCCCGTCTTAGAAGCGAAAGGAGAAGCCGAAGCACTGTGTGCCGAGTTGAATAGAAAAGGCTTTGTGGATGCCTGCATCACAGCTGATAGTGATGCTTTTCTGTTTGGTGCCAAATGTGTAATTAAAAGCTTCCACCCCAACTCAAAAGCAAGTACTCCAGTCTATACTAGTCTTCTTTTATATGTGACTTCTTTCTTACAATTTTCTCCTGAATAATACCATCACATGCAGGAACCACTTGAATGCTACTTCATGTCAGATATTGAAGCTGCCCTTGGGTTGAATAGGAAGCATTTAATAGCAATCTCTCTTCTGGTTGGAAATGACCATGACTTAAATGGTGTGCAAGGAGTTGGAATCGATACTGCTGTTCGTTTTGTCCAAGATTACACAGATGATGAGATTTTAAATAAGTAATGTTTAGCTTACATCTTTTTTTCAAATACCAATAAGTATATTTTATGATTATTATTTGGTATTTTAACTGTGTTAAAACTGCTGAGTGTTATGCAGATTGCATGAAATAGGCAATGAGGATAATACACTGCTTCAGGGCGGTCTTGAATCGGTAAATAACTATGGACAATCTTCGGACACAAACTCAAGAAAGATCAAGTGTTCTCACTGTTCCTTCTGTGGTCATCCAGGCAGCAAAAGGGCACATGTTAAGTTCCCTTGTGAATACTGTAATGTGAGTCATGGCGATGGTTGCATCAAAAAGCCAGATGGATTTAAATGCAATTGTTCCTCATGTGATACGGTACCCCATCCTCGTTGCTCTCCGTTTGATTTTACTGCATTGTGGTCTGTATGAATCACATTTTTTTAGTCTTTTTGCTACCAGCATCTGTTATTGTGTAAAGGTTTCTGCTTTATTTGCTTCTTTTACTTGAGCAACATGTATTTTGGTTTTCGTCCTATATTGTTTAAACGGCCTTTTTTGGTTCATGATTGGCAGGATCGAGAAGAAAAAGAGAAAAAGAAGCAAGAAAATTGGCGATTAAGAGTTTGCAACAAAATCGCTATGGAGCCAAATTTTCCCAGTAGCGAACTTATTCAAATGTACCTGTGTGACAATCATAGTTATTTTAGTGGTATGAGTTAAAATATTTGCATTTTAAGTAGCAGATATTGTTAGCAATGAAAAAATCTCCGGGTGCTGCTATGATTCATGACTGATGAATTGAAACGCACCAGTTTTGGCAGCAGACGACTATTTTGAACAAACACCTCCATCTTCTTCTTTTATATGAAAGTATAGTTTTAGAGAGCTGTTGTTTTCAAACAAACACTTATCGGTTGCACTATATTAAATGAAAACATGCTATCAGTTTGTTTAAGAAAGCCTTTTCCCCCTCTTTTTCTTTTCGCTAGTGTCTAAAAAGATTGTCTTGAATAACTTATGCACATGTTATATTTTTTTATCTCATTTGATCTCTTTCTAATGCAGATGATGACCTTATCTTATCTTGGGGAAGCCCGAAAACCGAAATGCTGATTGATTTTTTAGTTTTTCATTTACGGTGGGAGCCGTCTTACATTCGTCAGAGGATGCTTCCCATGCTATCGACCATTTTTCTCAGAGAAATGGCTAATAATCCAATTCGAACTTTGTTATACGGCCAGTACGAGTTCGATTCTATCCTTAGAGAAAAAATAAGATATGGACATCCATTTTATGTTGTCAAATGGAAAAAGGCCATCCCTACACTCGGCGATGTTGTATACGAAGGCTCTTCGGAGGGATTTGGCACCGGTCCAGAAGATGCCATTGATGTCGATGAACCAGTGGATTTAACTGATGAATCTGATTCCCCAAAAATTCATATTCAAGACGGGTGCTCCTTTCTGTTGACCGATGAGAATATGGACCTTGTTCGTGCTGCTTATCCCGAACAGGCTGCTAAATTTCTGCAGGAAAAGGTAAATATCAGTTATTTTTAGTTCTGTCCTTCATTTTTTTCCCCTTTCTCGTTCTTTGTGGTGTAATGCTTTGCTTTTGGTCTAATAACCATTCTATTGAAGTGGGAATGGTGAGCTCTAAGTACAGTTTACTTTTCTAATGTTTACAAACAAAGTTGATGATGCTTGTATTGTATGTTTATGATCTATCTTATGGATATCTTAAGCTGCAATGAATAATTTTCATTAATGTTTGAAAATTTCATGGAACTAAAGGAAGTGAAAAGGCAGAAGACACCAACCACGCCATCTTGCGGGATTAGCGGAAAGTCTGATTCATCGAAAGCGAAAGGTGTCCAGTTAAGTATTACTGAGTTCTACCGTGCAACGAAAACACAGCAACAAACAGCAGAGAACACAGATTTGACGAATGAAGGCGAGGAGACGAGTACGGGAAAGAGAAAAGCATCAAGTTCTTCTACTCTTTCGAAGTCGGTAAGGCGTCGCCTTTTGTTTGACTAGAGCTCTTTGAGCTATTGTGCTTCCTGTCTCTGATTATGGAATGCAAATGCTGCAGTTTAGATTCTCAGTTTAGATTCTTTAGAATATGTATAAAGTTTTATAGCTAATCTAGATCTTTTGAGCTTCCATTGTTTGGTGCTTGTAATGCTGTAATTAGAATAGATTAGGTTTATTAAAGATTTCAATTTAGTCCCTTGATTGAATGTTTCAAAATGTTATTGCCATTACCATTTTCTTATGTAGCATTCTTTGATTAATGTGGCATAATAATGTTATGAGTTATTAGGAGAGTAAAGAACACACTGCATTAGAAAACTAAAAACAAAAATAGTAAGAAACATACCTTAATTTTGTGGCTAGCTTCTAACATAATTTTGTAATTGGATTTGGGTGCCTTACAAGTTACAACTTGGTTTTAGATATTTTGTTAGTTGAATTTCATATGATTTATATGGGTTTTGTTTCAATGCCAATTTTTTAATTTCATTTTGAGAGAGAGGGTATTACTTTATCATATTCAAATTTAGGGTTCAAAAGGTTTGAATCCTTAAAATATAAGGATAAAAAAGAAAATTTCTAAAAAAATTTGGAACTTTCTCACCCTATAGTTTGATATATATATATATATAAAATGTGCTGAAACAGCTTCAAGAGAGAACAAGCTGAAGAAAACAATCACAGATTTCAAAGTTAATTTAGAATTAGAATTTAGAAGTAATGTTAGATTTTTTTTTTCAATAAAAGAAACAAGTATCAGTAATTCCCTTTGACTTGTCAAATTTCGTTTTCTTAAACTGGTTATAGACAATCATTTGATTTTCTATTTTTTTTTTTTTGTTTAAATACTATTTTGGTCCTTACAGTTTCAATTTTGGTTTATTTTGGCCTTATTTAAAACCTCCATTTTAATTTATGAACTTTAAACTTTAGTTAATTTTAGTTTATATACTTTTAAAAACTACTTTTAAAGTGTCAATTTGGTCTTTGGACTTTGAAAAAGTGACAATTTTTTGGTTCCTTCATTTTCATTTTTATCTTATTTTTTTTATCATAATTTTATCATAATAATTCAATTAATAAATGACTTGAAATGTGTACTATATATATATACATATTTGAAATGTAGCCATAAATTTGTATTAAAAGGTTTTTAATATGTATAGAACTTATGTTTAAATTTTACAAACAAGGATCAAATAGGTCATTTTAGAGAGATAAAAAGAGGTGTTTTGAAAGTAGAAGAACTTAAATGAAAACAAGTAGAAAGTGTAGGGACCAAAATGAACATTTTGAAAGTGCAAACATTAAAATGAATGTTTTGAGAGTACATGGATCAAAATGAACAAAAACCAAGAGCACATGAGCCAAAATAGTTTTTTTTTTTTTTTTTTTTTTTTTTTTTTTTTTTTTTTTGTATTTTGCTTTCAAAAAAACAAAAATTATACATGTTTGACAATTGTGTATTAAAAAAATCATGTTCAATAATTGTTTGTGTTTGGTTTTTTGTTTCTTTACGGAAGTTTTTTTTTATTTTTTATTTTTTTAAATTGAAAAGATACAGAGATCTGCCAGATAGAAAAGAATACATAGAGAGATCCTTGAATGATAAAAAATCCAATTATTTCTTCGCTTTCAAAATTGTGTCTAATAGGTTTTTTAAAACTTTCAATTTTGTGTTTTATAACTCTTTTGAACGATTAGACATTTTTTTAAAAAAAGTTTAAGGTATTATTAGATACATTTAATGTCTAATAGATTTATTAATTATAAAATGTTAAATATGTTAGAGATCTATTTTATTTTTTTAAATATGTTAGGGATATATTAGACATAAAATTAAAAGTTCAGACATTTATATTAGACATTTCTAAAGTGTATGAAGATATGAAACACAAAATCAAATATTTAGGGACCTATTACACAATTTTGACATAGAAGAAAATTAAGAATAATAAATGAGCTAAGTTAAGGGAGAAAAAGACTGAGACTTCTGCATTTTACGATAATAGCAAATCTAGCCTAAGTAATACTGAGAGCACAAATATAAGAACTCATATGTATATAAACAATGTATTTTATATTAGATATAATAGTGGTATATATATTTATCCATGATACAAAAAATGTTGTATGGAATATGGATGATGTTTTTATATTAGGAATATTAATAATATACTTTATCAACAATACAAAAATGATATTTAATAAATATACTCTTTGTTATATATATATATATTATAAGTGATATATTTGATCAATAATGTAAAAATAGTATATTAATGATATATGAGGAAAAATTGTCATATTTAGAGAAATAAAATTATGAGAAAAATATAACTGAGAAAAATATCAAAAGAGATTTGATTTATTTTGTCCAATAATGAAGAAAAAATCAAAATAATCTTTTTTTTATTGATTTCTTCTTCAATCCAATGTATGAAAACACAAAACTAAAGAGATAAACAGGAAAAAAAATTGATTCAATCAATATATATAAAAAGGGAAAAAAACATATTATTCTTATCAAATCAATAAATAAAAAAAAAGTTTAAGAAGATGAACAAAGTAAGAAAAAAAAACTTCTAGGTTGCTTGTCCATAAAAAAACTTATTGAAAATGTAAAAGTTACATGAAAAGTATTGAAATTAAATTATTATTATAAATTTCTAAAAAATAGAAAAATACAGTGGAGAGGTAAAATAAAAACCTAATTTGAGTTTGCTTTTGGCGTTGAGTTTGAATATAGAAGAAATATCGATAGTATGAAGTTGAATAGAGAAAACTATCGTTATATGAATTTGGTAAAATTGGAAACATATTTTTTAAAAAACTTAAAATCCTACCGAATCCGACTTATTTCGAACGGTTTTTTTTTTTTTAAAAAAAAACAAGGATTTGAAATCATCCTTCATTTTTTGTGGTTTCCAAATGCATGAAATGATTTAAAATCATTTATGATTTGAAATTATCCATCTACGAGTTTCAAACGGGGTAAAAGAATTGAGGATTAAAAGAAAAGGTGAGATAGAAAATTGTTTTAAAACTTCTTATAGAAAAGTATGTCATTCTACTAAAGATTTTAGCCATGGACAACATTTAGAGTATGAAATTATCACCCTATAAATTGCAAACATGTATAGTCTATAAATAGTACTAGTACATAATTTCATGTTCAAAATAGATACTTAAACGTAAAAAAAAAAAATCTTGTTCAAACTGGTCAAACAACGATAAGTCTATGATTAGTCTTGTCTTCCATTAAATGATGATTCCAAGACTATCGTAATTCCGATCTTTACAACGATGAAATTAGCCAAATAGTTAGTGAAAAATGTTAGAAGATACAAACATGGGTTGAATGAACCATGTTCAAAGTAAAAAATCAAACAACTTCCCTTAACAATCAAGTTGAAAAAATGGTAATAATTTTCTAAAGATAGAAAATTATTAGTAGACTTTGATAGGTTCATTCCCCCTGATAACAAAACACATGTATGGTAGTCTTCTTTTGCATTAAATATCATGCCAAATTTGTACTTTTAAGCATCACAATTTACAACAAATGCCATTACAAGCATCCATCATTTAAATAAACAAATGCTATTAGATTCATATTCTACTCTATTTCTCTCTCTCTCTTGGAGGATGGAATTGACAAACAAATGGGTTCTATATGAAGGAATCAGAGTTTTGGTGGTTGATCAAGATTCTACTAGTCTAAAAATTGTGTCCAAAATGTTGAGTGTATGTGGATATGAAGGTAAGATTTGGTATTTTAGGTTTTGATTTAGTTTTCAATTTTGGTGTGATTTCTTTTTCTTCCTTTTTGTTATTAAGATAAATGAAAGAATACAAAAAAAGACGCTTACTTCTAAAGGAGACAATACATAAAAAAAAAAGTTAAGATTAAGATTTGAGAGGAAAAGAATAAAAACTCTAATGGTTTGTAAGAATAGATCATCTCGATAACAAATTTGATAACATTTTTATTTGTATTTTGCTTTTTTGTTTTTAATTTTGGAAAATATAAGATAACTATTTCTTATTTTGTTTCTCATTTTTAAAAATCATTCCTAAATTTATATACAAATCTTGAAAATAACAAAAGTTATTAAAGCCTATTTGGTTCTTTCTCAACCGTTTTTTAATAAAACAAAATAGAACTACATTTTGATCCTTGTTTATTGATCCTTGTTCTTTCTCTTTTATGGAAAAAAAGAAACATATAAATGCTTGGTAATTATTTCTGGTCTCTAGTTGTCTCCAATTTTGACATTGAAAAGATAAAAGTTTGAAATGAAAATTATTTATAATGAAATATTTAAAATTGTAATATTATAGATATTTTTAAAATTTTTGTTATACATTTTTTAAAAGTAAAATTGATAAAATAAATTTTTTTATTTACCTTTTTGAAAAATAGAAAACATATTGAATAAGAAATGTTAAATCACCCGTCATTCCCTCATTTATGAGCTTGAAA
Source organism: Trichosanthes cucumerina (assembly GCA_036507285.1). Classification (NCBI taxonomy): domain Eukaryota; kingdom Viridiplantae; phylum Streptophyta; class Magnoliopsida; order Cucurbitales; family Cucurbitaceae; genus Trichosanthes; species Trichosanthes cucumerina. The sequence goes on along the minus strand of CM071840.1, from coordinate 70,261,833 downwards.
AATTATAGAAAGATCCAACAAAATGAAAGAAGAGAAATAAAACCACTTATCATATGTTATTGTTTCTCAGCGACGGGACACAAGAAACAAGAAAGTTACTAAAATGACCCAATAAAGTTTATGTTTCTCATTTCCTATTTTTTATTTAATTTTTGATAAACAAAAACATTTAGTAACTATTTCGGTTTCTTGTTTCTCATTTTCTAGAAACATTTTCAAAATCACTTATAAATTTTGGAAACAACAAAATTAAGTTTCTTTTTTTTTTTTTGTTCCATTTCTATTTTAAAAACATTATTTTATCATCTTTTACTTATAAAATGCATAAAATATAATATAAAAATTTTTAATATTTAATTTCAAAAACTAATTATCATATAAATATTTAAGATTTTTAATTTAAAATTTTAGAAAACAACAAACAAGAATATCGATTACAAATCACGTTTAGATTCCTTTATTCAATAATAATAATAATAATCTTCAAAATAATAACAATAATAATAAAATAAGAAAAAGAAACAATTACATCACTTCATTAAAAAATCGAAAATGGAAAAAATAGGAAATAGGAAACAAAGAAATAGAAGTAGAAGTGTCATCAGATAAACTCTAGTTTGTTTTTTTTTTGTTGGTTCTTTGTTCCTATTTCCATTTTCCAAAAACATAAATAAAAATATTATTTAATCATTTTAATTACTTATTGAGTGCATAATTAATAATTTTAAATATTAATATACCATAATATAATTTTTTGAATATTTTATCTTTCAAAAATTTAATTAATTTTCAAGTAAAACTTTGATTCTTTAAAAAATTTAAAATTGAAGAGAATAAGGAACCAAAGTGATTACCAAATGTATTTATGTTTTCTTTTTCCAAAGATAATATTTTTCTCTTTCAGAAATATATGAAACAAGGTACAAAAACAAAATAGTTACTTGACAAGGCTTAAAACGAGATAGTTACTAGACGAGACTTACACAACTTCACAATATTAGCATTCCGAAGTTGACAACTAAACTATATAGATCAAACTTCTCCTCAACACATTTGTTGTACTACTTCGCTTGAGGTAGAAAGTTTGAATCCACATACTTTATATTTGTTGTACTAAAAAAGATGCCCGCCTCTCGGCACCTCTCTATGTGGTTAAAAATCCTCCTATCTACTCAAACTCTACCAAATAGAAAAAATTAAAAATAAAAATAAAAGTTGCATGCCAAAGGTCCCTCCCCTTAATCAACCTTTGATTCCATCTTCATGCAAGAATTGTCCCATATTTATCATATTCATGGATATCCATGAATGTCAAACACTCTTATGCTTCATACTTATTAATTTTTTTTCCTTTTTGAGTACAATCATGTAATCCGTTCGAATTCAAACTTTTGACCTTTAAGTTGAGATAGTTTAACTAGTTGAGTTGTATGCTCTTCGACTTTTATATAGGTCTTAATTATTGTTGTTACTTGTATGTTTTTTTTGGCAGTTGTTACTGCAAAGTGCGCCATTGATGCATTGAGGATAGTAAGAGAGAGAGAAAATGATCTCCATCTCATTTTAACAGAAGTTCATTTGCCTGATATTGGTAGATATGAACTCTTAGAGAAGATTATGGAGCAAACATCCAAATTGCCAATTGTTAGTAAGTTTAATTTTCCTATCATTACAAGAAATTAAAGTTCCTTTGGCTCCAAGAAAATATATTAATAGTAGGACTAAGTATCTTAAAATCGATGATGAGTTCACGAATTCTTCGAACATTGTATAGATCAAAGAGCCAATAATGATAAAAGTAGACATTAAGGGGTTGTTTGGGGCGCTGAGTGAGTTATAATAACATGGGGTTATAATAGTTTGTGGGTTATTATAGTTTGTCAAACATATAATATTATTTAAAATGCAGAGTAGTATAGTCTGGAGTTATAATAGTATGTGTTTGAGGTGTAGAGTATTTCACAGGTTATTAAAACACGGGTTATAATAACCAGTGAGCCAAACAGACCCTAAGTAAGTTCGTGATAACTTTTAAAAGAGTGAAACAAGGTTTGCCTATCAATAAAGGAAATTTTAAAAAGTACGTATTTAAAATAGATGATAAAAAATGATTTTGAAAACTCTATACACAAAAAAAAAAAACACTTAAGATCACAGGTTAAAAATTCACTCCACTTCTAAAAGTGCTTAAGAAAACAATGCTTTTACTTAAAAAGTATTTTCTTTTTAAAAAGACATCTCAAACTCATTCTTGATCTCATGTGTAATCTTTTCTCAGTTATGTCTACCGATGACAATGAGATTGCAAAGATGGGTTGTCTCTTCAAAGGAGCTATGCTACATCTTGTAAAGCCACTCTCGATGAAAAGTATAAGAAACCTTTGGCAATTTTCATTTATCAAAAGAAGAGAGCGATCCGTCCTTAATAGAGAATCGAATCGAGTTCGAGAAGAATCGATCAATGAGAATGACTCGGACGAGAATAAGGAGAATGAGTTAATAAGAAATGAGAAGAAGAAATGCCAAAGGACCAAAAGAAAAGAACAAGAAGAAGTTAATAGAGAGCTAGAAGGAGATGGTATTGATTCAACAGTGCTGAAGAGGCCAAAGCTAATTTGGACTGAACAATTGCATAATAGATTCTTGCAAGCCATTAAAATATTGGGAGTTGATAGTCAGTGCTAATTTCTTTACTCTTTTTTTTTTTTTGGGTCCTCAATTAAGATTAAAGACAACCTAACTTTGTTTTTCTTAATTTAGAAGCTCATCCAAAGGAGATACTTCAACACATGAATGTCCCTGGACTAAGAAAAGAAAACATTTCAAGTCATTTACAGGTAATTTTTTCTTTCTAAAAAAAAATAATATGTTGTTTTCTTGGTTTAAATTATAAATTAATTTTGTCATGTATTCAGAGTTTCGTGTCTATTTTATCATGGAAGAAGTTTCAATTACGTTGCTAGATTTTGAAGCATGTTAAATTATATCTTTAATCCGTGCACTCGTTGAGAAAATATTAAATTTTGCACGAAGAAAATATATTTGGTTAAAGTTGAATAACAAATCTTAAATTAAAGTTCTTAAATTAATGCAAATATTTTATTAAACTTCAAAAAATAAATCCAAAACATTAATGTGATATTAAAATAAGAGTGTGGAAGTATTTTTTTTTTTAAATTTTGTTTTCTATAAGTAATATTTTAAAATATAAATAAATTAGTAGAAATAAAAAAATATAGATCTTCAGATTTATGGAACAATTTTACCATAATTAAAATTTGAAAATTTGACACAAGAACCTCCAAGTTAATAAATATGCACCCAAATACATACTTCAGAACACTTACTTCTTGCAACTCCTTGTCTCAAACACAATTTCTTAGAACTCTAGAGTAAACACAAACACCTTGGGTCAAACAACCCCTTCGAGGTGCTTAGTGGGTTAATTATAATAATATGAGATATAATAGTTTGTGGAGTTATAATCAGTATTTATGATGTAGAGTTATTTAGTCTAAATTATAATAGTATGTGTTTGAGGTACAAAGTTATTCACAGACTATTATAACGTGTACCCTAAACAGGCCTTAAAGTGTCATGTTAGCCTTTCGTCTACAACCCGTCATCAACAATATATATAGCTATTAAAATAATATAATTTACCAACACAATTCAAAGTTTAAGGACGACTACATGGGCACTATGTTCTTTTAATACAAGAACCAAACTTATAATTTAACCTATATCTTCTTCTCTTATAGAAGTTTCGTCTCACATTAAAACGAGACGATCAAGATGCAATTATTCAAAAGAAAATTTCTAAAAGCTCCAATCGGATTCCAACCCAACAAGTGGCAACAAACTCACCATCTTTATCACATCTTAGAAGACAATTGCCCAACAATATTGGTGTTTTCATGGCTAAGCTACCACCATTTGGTCAAGAAACTCAACCTCAAACAAGCAACAATCTACCTTCAACTTCTATAAACTCCAATCTTATTGGAAGTTGTGAAGTGGTAAGTTCAGATCAAAGTCTTACAAATTGTAATATGAACTCTACACAACGACAAGCATTGGAAGATCAAGAGGTGCGTCAAAGCTGGTTTGAATGTAAAAGAGAAGAAATGACGACTATGTCAACAATGCATCTACCATTACAAGTGGAAGAACAACGACATTGCATGCTTAAGGTTGATGAAGGAGAACTTGATGGAATACTTGATATTGTTAAAGACTTTACCATAACTTTGCATGAGGATGATTATTATTATGATGATCTTTGGCAATGAATTTATATATATATATATATATATATATTTGGTTAAAAAACACTTTTGGTACTTGAACATTCATAGAATTAACACAATTTAGTTTCTATACTTTTATTTTTGTAAATTTAGTGTCAGAGCTTTGATCAGTATGTAACAATTTAGTCCTATACTTTAAAATTTGTAACGATTTCGTTCTTACCGTAAAAGTTATTATTAAGGTTTAATGAGATTTTAGCTTTTTAATGAGATTTTAGCTTACATAAGTAGATCAATAAACTAATTAGGGATCCAATATGTTTATTAAACTACAAAGCCTAAATTGTTAAATAATAAAAATTAATATTTAATTTTGATGGAATCTTTTACAATAGAGATTAAATTGATACAAATTTGAAAGTATAGAGACTAGATTGTTACAAAATTTGAAAGTATAGGGACTAGATTGTTACGTATTAAAGTTCAAAGACTAAAATGTTATCAACTTAAAAATATAGAAACTAAATTATTAGAAAATAAAGTTTAGGGACTTTAAATTGTTACTTCTATTGAAGTGTAAGGACCAAAAATATATTTTAACCTTTATTTTTCTAGAGAAACTTTACTATTATTTACATTCCTGCCCTATTTGTTGATGATCTTTGCCATTATGACAATTTGGCCTAATCTGTACAAAACTCTAGTCATCATCTAACAATTAATAATAGACTATGTAGTCTCTTTAACATTTCATTTTTACATTGTCCATATTAAGTAATGTTAAAGCCTCAAAGGGTTGGTTAAGTGATGGATCATCTTTAATTTTATGACTAGCTTTAAGTTGTTCCTTGCCACCCTCATGTGTACTTCAAGCTCGTATTTAATGTTCGCCTATTGTCTTTAGGTTTTAAAATTAGCTTGTATATGTTGGGCTACTAGACAAGGGTTCTAAACCTTAGTTACCTAACTTGTCATGACTTCGAGCTTTCAAACTTTTTGGCCTAGGAGTTAAATCCTAACTCGTTTGATTGACACATTAACCATAAGCACACTAAAAAACTCTAATGACAACCTTGACCTCAAGAAACACCAAAGATAGCATACTCTTGCCTCAAATATAAACAACAACTCTTATTTTCATTAACCTTAAGATTTGGCCTTAACTTTTCATTTTCAAGGAGATGTATACCAAGTTTCTACAAAAGACAACACAATTTTTACCATTATAAACATGCAGAAACTTGATTTTTATAAAATGGACAACAACCATCTTTCATATTTTTACTTGCTTAAACATAATGAATCAACTACCTACATCATGCATATCAAAGACCATGAAAACCAACAACTAAACATGGAATTCAGTAGTCAAAATAGATCATTTTGAAGTCCTAAAGCAAGTAAATAACTTCACAATCACAAGGCCATGCAACACCCTATAAACGCTAACATCACACAATCTCATTAAAAAAAAAATAATAATAATAATTAAACCCAAAATCAGATTCATAACAACACATCTCCCCCTCATGCTTAAAGCATACATTGCCCTCAATGTATAAACTACTCACTTAAACATGCTTAAGGACAACTAATAAAAATGGAAGGGAGAATAATACTGCCCTGAATCGAGGAGACCTCCACTAAAGCGCATATCAATCACCAAACCCCAAGGGAGCTACAAAATATTGCAATCCCGAGAATTGAGGCGTGTTTCTACAATCTGAGATTTTTTTGCCAGCAACTTTGTCCAGCAATTTGTCTGGCATTTTTGGCTTGTTTGTCTGACTATTTTGCTGGTTAAAATGCAACTGCAATTTCCTTGAAATTTTTTCTTGTTCTTTTTTTCCTACAAAAACACATCAAATGATCAGCTTGTTTTCACTCATTTCCTCCTCATTTCTTATTTTTATCATATTCTAGCAAGTTTTAGAAATTTTACTCCCAAATGATAATTTTAGCTTGTCATATCATGAAAAATTGAATAAAATAGACAAAAAATGACTAAGTATAGAGATAGATAATCCACATAAATGAGGATTATCACTATGTGTTGGGGAAGTGGGGTCGGGGTATAAATACAACTTTGAGGGACCGGATTAGGTGGCTAAAGTCTCTGTTACAAGAGGCCTATAAAAAGCCTTACCCCATTGATTTTAATCTGGTCAAGAATTTGGAATCAGAATTGAACCAAGCTTTATAGGATGAAGAAATCTACTAGAAGCAACGATCAAGGGAAGAATGACTTAAATGGGGAGACAGAAATACAAAATGATTCCATCACAGAGCGACAAAGAGGGAAAATAAAGGAATGAGATTAGAGGCATCCTTGATGAAAATGAGGTTTGGCAAGAGCAACATCATAGTATATCGAATGTCTTGGAAAGTTATTTTCAGAAAATCTTTCGATCTTCATAGCCAAGTGTGGAAGATATGGAGAGAGTCACCAGGTGCGCTGAAGGGTACTGACATGATGAATGAGGGTTTGATGCAAGTGCTTACAAAGGAGGAGGTAAAAGTGCCATTAAGAGTTTTGGTCCAACAAAGGCCCCTAGACCTGATGGGTTTCCAGTTATAATCTATCAAATGTACTAGGATATAGTGGGACCGAAAAATGGTGATGAACGGTTTGAATATTCTGAATAGGAGGTGTTCAATTGGAGGATGGAATAAGACGAATATTGTCTTGATCCCAAAGGTGACAGAACCGAGAGGAGTATGGGACTTTAGACCCATCAGTCTTTGCAATGTATCGTACAAGATTGTGACCAAGGTTATTGCAAACTGTATGAAGCAAGTTCTTGGGGACATTGTTTCTGACGCTCAGTCGACCTTTATACCAGGTAGAGTCATAACTGACAACCTCATTATTGGACATGGGAGCCTACATTTCCTCGATAAACACAAAAAAGGACGGGGCAATTTTGTTGCTCTTAAACTAGAAGATATGAGCAAGGCATATGATCGGGTAAAGTGGTCCTTTCTGAAACATGTAACGTTGAAGCTAGGCTTTGCAACAAGTTGGGTAGATCTAATTATGGAGTGCATTTCGACCGCCTCATTGGCTGTTGTGATTAATGGTCGGACCACGAATTATTTCAGCCCAACCCGAGGCTTGAGGCAAGGTGATCCTTTGTCCGCTTATCTTTTCTTGTTATGTGCAGAAGGTCTTTCAACACTCATTTCTGAGGAGCCAAGGAGAGGGAATTTATCAGGCATGACAATAGCTCGACGGAGTCTCAAGGTAACCCACTTGTTTTTCGCTGATGATAGTCTCATTTTTTTTAAAAGCTGTGGAATTTGGATATATGAGGTGCATTCTAAAGTGGTATGAGTTGGCGTCTGGCCAGAGTATAAATCTTTCTAAATCTGTTGTGTGTTTTTCGCCTAATGTTTTGGATGAGTGTAAATCGTTTCTCAGTCAAATCCTTCCTATGAAACTTGTGAATTCGTTAGGAACATATTTAGGATTGTTGTTCTCATTTACTAGATGCAAAGGGGTAGATTTTAACAAATTGAAGGATAGGATTTGGAATGTCCTCCAAGGTTGGAAAGGTAGATTGTTTTCTAGGGGAGCTAAAGAAATCTTGATTAAAAGTATTGCGCATGCCTTTCCTACTTTTACAATGAGTTGTTTTAGACTGCCGAGGAGTTTTTGTTCTTTTATATCCAAAATGATGGCAAGATTTTGGTGGGGGACAACAAATGATAAACGGAAAATCCATTGGATGAGTTGGGAAAGAATGTGCAAACCGAAGGAACTGGGTAGTTTGAATTTTCGTGATCTTAGATGGTTCAACCAAGCTTTAGTGGCAAAACAAGTATGGCGAGTGTTCATGAAACCAGAGTTGGTAGTCTCTAAAGTGTTGAAAGGAAGATATTTTTCGCAAACAAACCTTTTGAATGTTACCGCGACTCAATCTGCTTCCTTCTTCTGGAAGGGTTTTATGTGGGGTAAAGATCTTTTGAAGAAAGGTCTCCGATAGCAAGTTGGAAATGGGCAATCGATTAGGTTGTTTCATGACCCTTGGCTCCCGAGACCTTGGTCCTTTAGAGTCATATCACCTTCAAATTAGGGGAATGATATGCTGGTCTCTAAATTTATTACTCCGTTAAAAAATTGGGATGTTGCTAAGTTGGAAAGTTTTCTCAGCGTGTATGATGTGCAGGTAATTTCTGCATTACTGATTTCTAAGTCAGGTTTGGTGGATCGGTGGATATATGACATTTCGATAAGGCAAGTCAGTATACTGTTAAGAGTGGTTATAAGATGTGTATGCTTTTGCAGGAACAACTGGTTGCATCGAGTGACAATCGATGTAAAGAATGGTGGAAAGTTGTCTGGGGTGCAACAATTCCTTTGAAGATCAAGTACTTTGTGTGGAATTCCTATCATGAGTGCATTCCTACAAGGGCAAATCTGGCCTTCAGAGGCCTATAGGTACCTTTGCTCTGTCCAGTATGTGAAAGAAAGACAGAAACCACAGAGCATTCTGTTTTTGAATGTTATAGAGCACGAGATACCTGGGCCAAGTTATTGCCCAGGTTTTCTATGTGTGGTTCAGGTCCAATGCCTATATAAGGATAGGTGGATGAGCTTGTTCACTTTGTCTTATTCGCTCCAGTTTTGTGTTCTTCGTGTTGGTGCGTGGGCTATTTGGAATGATCGTAATAGTAAGTTATTTAATCGTCCAATTCAACAAGTGGAGGAGAGAAGTGCATGGATAATGGGCTACCTACAAGACCTAAAAATCTTTGGAGGAACGTGATTGGATTGGCATGTTTGTGGATGCTGCTTTCAGTGAGACTTCAAGGAAATCTGACTTGGGTGTTGTAACTAAGTATCCAGATGGACAGGTGATGGTTGCTATGGAGAAATGTAGTAATATTGTGGTCTGCCCAGCTTGCTCAGAGGCGATAGCCATGTTGGAAGGTGTGCATTTGGCTCATAGATTGAGGTTGTCAAAGGTTCATGTTCATTCAGATTCATTAAACATTGTTCTTATGGTGAATGGATCTACGGAAGTTCATAACATAGTTTACGATATCCTTTCAGACAAGAAGGAGTACCAACGGATAGAATTTTCTCATCTGCCACGTGAGTCCAATGTTCTTACTAATGTTTTGACCAAGTCAACTTTGTCGAGGAATTCCGGTCGTTGGACAACTATCCTACTTAATTGGTTCCTACGTTTGTTAGCTAGTGACAAGGCTATTGATGTAGTCCAAGGGGCTCGACCACTTAATGGAATTTCTTTCTAAAAAAAAGGTGTATTCATTGGTTGAAATAAATATTATTTTATCATTTTATTATTTCAATATTTTTAATTTATACTGTTATTATACTAAATTTTAATATGTTTATTTTATCATTTTTATTATTTAAATTATTCAAATATGCGATTAGAGAGATAGTAAAGATTTTAAAATTTTATTCAAATTAGAAATTACATGGATAAATGTGTTAAAATTTTATTTAAATAGAGGGCAGAATGATTAAAGAAGAGCTTAATAGAAAATATTCAAATTAAGAATGAATAAAGAAATCAAAAGTTTCTTTCTCAAATACTATTAATTGAAAATTTAGGATTTTTTTCAGGTTATAAACACATCGCAGACTTTGTGATTATTCCTTCTGAGAGTCCTATGTTCTACAGAAGAGAGTGATTCATTCTTCATCATTCATCTTGCTTGTTTCTGCAATTCTTTTACCTTAGTAGTGAGAGAAGGAAGATGGAAGCCATGGCAGAAGGAGCACCGCCTTCATTGCCCGACCTTGTATTGTCGCTAGAGCAAGCATCGTTCATGGCGAAGCAGCTTCCTTCAACCTCTAACCCAACCCATCTCCTTCAAATCTACAATTCTCTCCACCAGGCCAACCTCAACCTCTCCGTTTTCCTCTCTAGAACTCAGTTTCCCCAATCTCTTCCTCTTCCTCTTCTTCGGCCTTCCATGAACGAAAATTCCCTCTCCTCTGCAACCAGCGCCGCCTTCAACGACGACGGCAACGAGCCGATGCAGGTCGGCGATGACGACGATGCTGACGCCGAGCAGAATTCCAAGGGCACGATTGAAATGGTAGAGGAGAAGATGAAGGATTGCTTTATTAAGAACAAGCGGGTTAAGCGTCAACTGTCGCCGTCGGCGGCGGCTATGGCGGAGGAAAGACGAGTACATCGTGGTAATAGGTTTGGTGCGACGGCGAAGGGTTTCGATCCTCGTGTTGAGAGACTGCGGGCGTTGGACCTTATTTCCCAGTTTCATGCGTGAGGCACGGAGACGTTGCCGAGTTTGAAAATCGAGCATTCTGGTGAGTTTCTGCACATTACAATTTCTGTCATCTCCATTGCTGTTAGCTTTTGATTCTTCAATTAGCATTGTTAAGTGGAACTTGAAATGGAGTCAATTGGAACCATTTTGGTTGGATTAGCATTAGGAAGATACCGAGCACATTCTGAAGTTCTTCTTGCACTTATCAAATTTGAAACTCGTGAGCAATATTTTTCTGAGAAAATCTTTACAACATTGATATAGAATGCAAAGCATCACAAATGTGCTTCTGAGTTTGTGAATTGAGTGCTGTCTGTGTAAGTTCAACACTTCCACTGGCCTTGAAAGGTTATTGCAGATTCTATGATACAATAAGCTTTATTCTTGTTCTTACAGTGTTAATGTCTTGACTATTATTCATTTTCTGATTTCTGGCATTTCAGTAAACCTTGACGAGGCCTTGTATGCTTATCTAATCATCTTTATCCGCTTCCATTGGTTTAATTCTAGTATATGTTTGATATATGAGTTTATTGATTGATATCAATGAGAAATTAATGTCTGTTTGGAAGCTATTATGAGTAAGCAACTTCTTGCTTTATAGAACAAACTTTAGTGAAAACACATTCGGATAGCTGTTACTTAGAAGCTTTGTTATCCTGTTATCTTTAAGTTTGTTTTCATGGATGAAATGTGTTTTAAAACAGCTGGAGTTGTTCTTGTTTGCAGAATCAACGAACAATAATATATTATCAACCTTTAAGCCAAAGCGATTTTCAAACTAGCTCCCATATTGCCCCTTAGTTTTGATTAAATTTTATTCATATGGTTAATTTGAGAAAGGGCTTAAACTCAAGTTTCTTGGTGCATAAAGGCTATGTTCTTATGTTTCCTTTTCACATTAAGTCCTTTGCTGTAAAATTTTATCAATTTGGTTAATTTTAGAAAAGCCTTAAACTCGAATTTCTTGGTGCATAAAGGTTTTCAAGGTAAAGCTATGTTCTCTTGTGTCCTTTTTACCCCTTAGTTCTTATAGCAAGTTCTATCAGTTTGATTGATATAAGAAGGGGAAACTCAGATTTCTTGAGCCATAAAAGTTTTCAATATAACGTTGGTGAACGCCAACAAGAGCTTAGCTCAACTGACATCAAGTATGACTCATGACTAAGAGGTCCTGGGTTCGAATCCCCCCACCCCCAATTGTTGATGTACTCAAAAAAAAATATAACGCTGGTGAACAAGAAGATAAAAAGGAAAGCATGGGCAAAATTTTATAGAAAGATACTTCAGAAAGTATTTGCATTTTCTGACAGCATTTATAATAGGTGTAGTATTTAATCCAGACTTTTCATTTTGATTCAGCTGTTTTTATGTGATCTGATAATCTCCTTCCTATATAGTGATAGAGATGACAACTAGGCTATACGGAAGGAACTGAGTTCCCCATATCATGGATCTCAGTACAAATATGAAGACTGAAGATTAATGTAACAAGGGTCTATGTGTTTAAGGTTTCTTGCCAGTTTCTTTCAAAATTAAATTACCAAGCGAGCCATGGCTGTATCGGGTTGACCGTGCCTTTGTCGAGTGTAGATATGTAATCAGTTTTGTGCTATTTTCTTTCTCTGCATGGCATGATGGAAGGATTGCTTTGTTGAAGAGACAACATAACAGCTGATTTCTTTTGCGCACTGAAATATGATGATCAACTGCTACACAAAGGCTGAGGTTGACTTCTGTGCACTGTTTTATCTTGTGTATATTTGTTTGCGTAGTCGAGTATTGAGGTCTCACTCGTTGCATTACGCTCATGGTCCACTTCACTAATCTTCGAGGATGCTTCGCCCACCCCAAAGTCAGTTTTAGGGTACTATAGAGATTTTCCGTTGAGTGTTTTTTTTTTCCTCCATGTAGTCTCAATTGCGTGCTTTGAATAGTACAATACATTTTCTTGATTTAGACCCTATGTTTCATAAGTTTGTTTCGTGGCATTAGCAGTTGCACAAATTTAGAAAATTGATGATCATGATCTAAACTTCTGGTTTAATGAAATTGCAACCCCACCTTGCACCTTTAATATGTGGTTCATTTTAGTTTTTCGAAAGAGTTACAAGTGGCCAACTTGTCCTTTGAATGTGATATTTTATTAAGACATTTCACATTGTTTTGCATACCTAAATATCTGGACAATTCAAACTTATTAGTTAGTTAATTTAAAGTATCTCGAAACCTTTGAATATTTCTGCAACGCAGTGCCTAGAATATGTGCCTGCCAGAAGGTCTTCTCTATGAGCAAACATTCTGGTTTAAACACCAGTTAAAATCTTCATTGCTGCAAGTTTCTGTCAAACTTCCATTTGATAAATGTTTGAATGAGGTAGAAACTCATGGAAATATCCACAACGTTATGAGAATTCATTGCATTGTTTGACAAGGCCTGAATCTACACTAGACAATGCAAAAGAATATGGAAACAATGATTTGTACAGAAGTATGGGATATCCAATTGTATAACATGCTTCTACCTACCCAGCAGTGAAGCCAAGAAGAAAATATCATTTACTCATTATCTTGTTTCCATTTCTCTTTGAACTGTGGGGTTTACAGGAACGGATTCAAGCTGTGCTTGGCCGCTTGTGTTGCCCGAACGATTGGGGCTAGGTAGAAGCCAGTGTTGAGAATGATGATCTGTTGAAATCTCAGAACCATCAAAAGACTGATCTCTGCTCACTGTCATTGGTCTTACAGGTTTTGTTCTAAAAGACTCTTGCAATGGCAGCCTGCAAACTGGACAGGTAGATTGCTTTCTCAGCCATACATCAATGCAGGAGAGATGAAAGCTGTGACCACATTTGGGCATTATTCTCAGTACTTCCTTCTCTTCGTACTCACCCAAACAGATTGAGCACCTGAAAATGGAGCAAAATGAACCATGGTTTAGTGGGGGTCAGGTTAACTATCGATCAGTAACTGAGCATCTTCTACAGAACTGTAAGCCTAGCTATCTATTCTTCTGCAGGAAATATGCTAATGAATAGAAAGTTGTACTCACTGAGCATCTTCTACAGAACTGAAAGCCTCCGGACCAAACTTCATCGTTGGTATAGCAGCTATCAGAACTGGTTCAAGACCGCTCGCCCGAGACTCTGGCTGGCATCAAACAACAAAAAGAACCAAGAAGTTCATCATTTTGACATACAGATGCAAGACAATGGTAGTATGGTACAATTCTAAACCTTGGCTACTTCACTGTACTGAATACCATATGATGATTAACCAATGAGATTCATGATTTACAAATATATCAAAAACACACTGTGCAGATCCAGATTAAGAGAGATGCCATTATTTCTTACCTGCTGCTCAAGATCAACCCTGGATTCAATCTCGTAACTGGGGGAGTTGGATTGAGCTGAACGCAGTCGACCACAGATGATTCTCGTACAGACGAACACTATGAATGTGGCACTCATTCCAAACCCAATAACAGTGGTAATCAAGTTCATACCAGAACCCGACATCTTCAAATCTCTCAAATCTCAAAACCCCAACTGGAAAAATCTCAGAAACTTGCAGAATCAGAAGAACAATCAGGGGGAAATCGAATCGGAGAGAAGAAAAACGAGAAGGGGAGAAAGAATCGTAATATGGCTTGGAGGTGACTCAAAGGGAATTGGGGAAAACATTGAAGAAAGATGAAGTGGATGGAAGGGGAAGAGGACAGTTGGTTGTTTTGCTCATTGGAATCGTTGTCGTGGTGGGTCCATGGAGGGGGGGACTGGAAGTGAGAGATTTTGAAGATTTTCTTATCGAACGGTTGAAGAAAGGTGGTGTCAGAAATGGCGGCAAAAAGTCTGAAACGGTGGAAAAAGAAAGAGCGATTTTGATGAGATTCTTCTTCTTCTCAAAGAGCTAACGTGCGATGGCAGGCTAAACAGAATATCAAGGTTTCCATCTCTCTCTCTCTCTCTCTCTCTCTTTTTCCCCCTTTTTATGCTCTGTTTCTCTCTGGGTTTTTCTTTTGATTGCTTTCTGAGTTTTGGCCACTTTGGATAAGGCCATTGAGATTATTTGAAGCAAATGTGATTCTTGTCCACTCTTTTTTTGGGCTTCATTTATTTGTTTTACTGTGTTCTTATTAAGGTTGATTGATGCACTTTATGAGAAGTATGTGATTTCTTTTGGGGAAAGTTTTACCTTTTTATCCTTGAAGTTGGTGAGGTAAGTTTTATCTCTATGTTTTGAATTTTATTAAATTAAAATTTAGATTTGAACAAGTGTTACTATCTTTAGTCTAATATTAGTTTTTTTTTCTTTTTTAATTTAACCCTGCATAGGAGAGAGAATCTAAATTTTTGACCTTTTAGTCAAGGATATGTACCTAAACTAATTGAGCTATGCTCAAATTGACACCGCTACGTAAGACTTTCACTTCGAAAAATTGTTTTAGAAAAATATTATATTGTGTGTGCAATGGATTGTACTAATAAAATTGACGGGACTTCTAGGAAAAATGGCACTAATTAGATTTTTCTTGAAATGGGGAGTTTGGTTAATTAATCAATCTTTTGCATTGATTTGTTAGGTTTTTGTTATTGTTATTTATTTATTTTTTTTTTTTTTGTTGTGTTTTGTTTGTTTTTCTTTTCAGGATAAGGGTTTGTTTTGGCTTGAAATTAGCAAGTCTATAAGATTTTTATGTTTTTCTATTTTGTTAAAATTAGTAAGTTTAGAAGACTTTTATGTTTTTTTAAAAAAAAAAATTAGTGGATGAATGGGCCAAAAGTTGAACCTGAAATAAAAATTATAACATTTATTGAAGTGTAAGGTTCTGTTTGATAAAAAGTATATGGTATGGTTGAGTAGCCCTAACAAATTTGTGAATTTTTTCTTTATCTTTTAAAATTTAAACCTTTTTTTTTTTTGGAAAAATATGAATTCTATTTGATTGATTTTTACATTTATTTTTCCTTGGATCTTATAATTTGAACTTTTTTTTTGTGCGTCTGGGCAGTTCCATAAAATTCAAAGTTAAATCTTATATTGAAATTTAACATGAATCTTTGGCTATACATCTTAAAGTTTGATACTAAACCTCAAAAAAGTGACATTAAACATTGCCCATGTAATGTCATTTAAATTTTCTATTAAATATATTCGAGAATTCTAATATGACTAAGATGTTTATTCTATTCAAAGTTAAAAGGGGAATGAAACAGATGGTTGATGGTAAAACTTCATAGTCTTGTAAGCTGTGTTTTTAAGATAAGTGATTCTAGAAAAAGTTAATGATAGTTTACTTCGATGTTTGGTAATCTAAAAGTATTTTACTAAGTGCTTCTGTAACAATTATTTTGGCTAAATCATTTTGCAACTAACTTCGAATATTTTTTTTACTTTTTCACATAAACTACTTCTAAACATGATGAGTTTGAGTTGGAAGTATTTTTAGTTGGTAAAAGCGTTTTTTTCGTGAGGATGAAAAGGAAAATAAACTATCTTCTTTGCTCTAATTCCAAAATTTTCTTAAACTTGAATAATTTTTATTAAAGAAAAGATAATTAAAAATTTTGCTAAAAAAAGATAACTAAAATGTAAAAACAAAAGTTAAAAAAAGAATTAAAAAAATAGTGAATTTTCCTGGTAGGTCTATGTGCCTATTGGGGAGTTGGGGAAGAAAAGCGGACCCTTTGCCTTTCCCTTTTTTGCGTTTTTTTTTTACATAGCTCTAATATAATTACACGTGCTACATAAATTTTTATTTAAAAACTTAAAATTAATTGAAATATTTTTCTCAAAGTTCAAATTATTGGGAAGATTAAAAGAAGAAAAAAGTAGCAATTTTACAATAATTTGATCATGTCAGTTGGGATATCCTTTCCAATCATGAAATGAAGAAAAGGAAGAAAGGAAGAGTGAGGGGCAGAATGGTATTTTTTATTTTTTTTGTTTGTAAATCATTGGATATAAATAATTGGATATCCTAATTTTCCCCTTCGCAAATCACTGGATATAAATAATATGCAATTATAATTTTTAGAAGCACACATACTAATTAACAAACATTTTTACATGGCTTGTTCTATGCTCTTCTTTTTATTTTATTTTTCTCTTAGAAGAAATGCACTCGAACTTATCTTTTAGTTTGCACGTACAAAGTCGTGTCAAAGAAGATATGCTTTAAGAAGTACTACAAAAGGTGTAAAGGGATGGTTCTCTACTTTTGGTGGACGATATGGGGCCAATATGTCATCCCATTATACTTTGGTATGTCATAACATAGGCGACTTAGATTCTCTTAAGTCTTTTTTTTTTTTCAACTAGATATTAAATTGAACCTTTCAAATATTTCTTTCAACTAAATTGATGTTTTAGTGTTACTATAAGATGATTTTATGAGCCTACAAATTATAAGCTCTAATAATACAAAATTAATTAATTAAACTCTTTAATTAACCATTTTTCATTCATTAACAACTGTCACGGACGCTTCCTTGCAACCCCAATTTTTCGCCTTCCGTGCGGCCTAAGGACACACCTTAGTAAGCCTAAACTATACTTTTTCTCTCTTGAACACGTGAACACATAAAGTAAAGAAGAAGGAATATATGGAGAAGAGACAAGAATAGTGAAAATCTCGAATTGAGAGGTTTTAGTGTGTGAATTCTTGTAATCTTTCATATCAATAAAGTGTTCAAGGATTCTCACCATTCTTGTCTCTTCTCGTAGGGTCACTCTACTATAGATTATAGAGTTGCATTCTGATACACTGTAAGACAAGTTATGTCCTTGATATAACTATTATATGCAAGTTGATCATTCATGAGTTGTTCTTAATTACAACTAGGTCAAATTACCCTTGTAATTGCATATTACACTTTTAAGTACCATTGATCCTCTAATAAACAATTTGTTTATGATCCAACGATAAACTAGGTCCCTCTCGGGCCAATAAGAGGGTGGGGCCTTAGTTCAAGTCTCGATATCAACATTGAAGGGAACTACCCATCTTCTTACCTATATGCGATGTTGTTAAAATCGTACGTTTCACGAGTTGAATTGTACGATTCAACTCGAAACGGACCAAAATTGATTCAACTCGTGATTTTGAATCGTAAATGGGACGTATCGTACGATTCGGAAAATAAAATCGTATGTATCGCTTAAAATCGTAACAAACCGATTCAAAAAAAAAATACCATGATTCGCGGTAGTAGGAGAAGAAGACGTGCTCTTGTAGTCTTGTTGCAGCCGCATGAGAAGAAGAAGACTGGAATTCTGGAAATCTAAAGTTGAAGAAGGAAGTTTGAAGGTTGAAGAAGAAGTTTTAGAAAGAAGGAAGTTTGAAGGTTGAAGAAGAAGTTTTAGAAAGAAGGAAGTTTGAAGGTTGAAGAAGAAGTTTTCGAAAAAAGTGTTAAAGAAGAAAGAGAAGAAGAATGGGAAAGTAATGTTGTGTTGTTGGGAATTCCTAAAGATTCTAAATGTGAAGAGAGAGAAATGAAATAATGACATTGAAAATATAAATGAAATGATGGCAAGTTATTTCACATTGAAAAAAGGGAGTGATATGATGACTATTAATAAATTAATATTATTTTAAAATATATTGTTAAACATATTTTTTCCTCTACACGTTTTTATCAAAATATATTGTTAAACATATTTTTTTTTTTTATGGTATTGTTGTTTAATTTTCTTGAGTATTTTGAACTTTAAAACTAGTTTATGTTTTGATCTTATTTTGAAATTATTTAACATTTAGAATTTTATTTCAATGTTTGTTATTTAGATTTATATTTCAATATTCTTTACTAAACTGAAACTTACGATACACGATACGTTACAATACACGATACACTAAAATTGAATTTTGATACTCGTTCCGTTTCACGAGTTAACAACCTTGCCTATATGAGAAAGAGTGAATTTCATCTTGTGAGATTATGTTCTCACCTCCCTCTTGTTGGAGTTTGTGCCCTAAAACTCGTAGTTTGTAATTATGTTCTAATTAATGTAATAAAGTGTTATTATTTCAATAAAGTGTTATTGTTCGTTATCTACGAAATTTCCATTGTTTTAACCCTAAATCCAATAAACTAAACATCCAAGGCTGTTAAATGTATCTTTAACTGAATGTAGTGTACATATAAAGGATCTTGGTTTGAGATACAACCTAAAGGGTCTATATTTAGGGGATAAGGTTTTGGTACCTTACCCTGGTAAAACTATGTATGTGGCCCACTTTGTATAAGATACAAACACTGTGATCCTAAGGTGTTAGTGTAGATGACATGTGAGTGGGGATATCTTATGTAATGAGATTACATAAGACCGGACCGCGAAATAGTAACCACTAGATGTAACTCCGTTGACTAGTTAGGTTTCTAGTTCACTAGGATGACCTAGGCAACTTGATCTCAATCCTGAGCAGGTTACAAACTTCTGTTCGTGAGGGATTGTCCTTTGACTAGTATGGGTGAGAGTGGCCAGATTCGTCGACTCAATATGCCTACCTTCATGGGGATAAGACCGAGTGAGCGACTGAGAACTTAACTTAGCAAGATGGAATTCACTCATTCCCGCCTACTAGGGTAAGTAGATGAATGTTCCCTTAAGTGGTGTCTCCGGGACTTGAACAAAGGGTCCGACCCTCTTATTGGCCCGAGAGGGACTCTGTTTGTTGGTAGGACCACAAACAAATTGTTCATTAGAGGAGCACTGATACTTAAGGTACAAGATGTAACCCAAGGGTAAAACGATAATTTGACCCAAATTGGTGTTCACGAACATTCGTGAAGGATTGAGTTCTTTATTATTGGTCAATATCCGTGGACACGAAATATATCTGCAGTGAGAAAAAGTGCACATGGGACTTTAGTGGAGTGTTCCCGCAGCTTAACGAATGTTGATTAGGAGGTTAATGAGATTAACAGAGTAATCTCGTATCGTTGAGCTTACGATCCAGAGGTCCATTAAGTCCACCTTCTAGCTCGTAAATGGTTCTTAGATCATTTGAATTTGAAATGTTCAAATTCATAAGGGAATAAACTTAATGTATATAGATACGATATAATATATAGTTTTGGAACTATATATTATAAATTTAATGTGAATATGATTCATATTAAATTATATGAGAGAATTAAATATTTGAAAGAGTTCAAATGTTAAATTTAAATGTGAATATGATTCATATTTGTAAGCTATAGGTTAAAATTTAATGTGCATTTGATGTGCATTGAACTATAGATTAAAGGGTAAAATGATTAAATAAGATTTAATCATTTTGTATAATATAATATTTAATTAAATTTGATTTAATTAAATAAATAACTTATTTATTTATTAATTAATTAGGGAACGTGTCAATGACACGTTCCCACTACTCCCCCAACTCCCCCTCGATAGGGAGTGGGGAGTTACCCACTGAAGTCTTCTTCTCTTGGTGAGAAGGAGCAAGATTGATCGATGCTGCAATTTTTTTGAATTGCTCTTACAGAAGAATTCTCTCTCTCTCTCTCTCAATTTTCTATTCTCCAATTGTTGGATCCTTCCACCTAAGGAAGATCTAAGTGGAACTTAGAGTCTTAGGAGGTTTTCTTACTGGTAGTGTCTTGCTGGAGAAAACAGAGAAGTTCATGTTTTGCTGTGTTGCAGTACGATTGGCAAGAAGTTGCTAAATTGAAACTATAAAGGTAACCTTCTTCTTCCTTTTAGTTTAATTGTTAAACATAGTATGTTTGCATGATTTATTTTCATGTCTAATTAGATTAGAAAGCATGTTTATCTCTGTTTATTTTTTAATGCATTGGTTTTTGTTTTTCAACCAAAATAAGTTTGCAATTACGATTCCAAACTCGTTTCCGCTGGTCAAGGGGATCAGATCTCCATCACCTCTTTGGTCAAGTCTCCAAAATGGGAGGGTTTTTGAATTGGCTACAAAAGTCACTTTCATCCAAATCAAAGGAAAAACCCTCAGCTTTTTTTAACTCATTCAGGATTAAGATCGATCTTTCTAATGAAATATTAATCTTCTCAATTAACAGATTTATAAAAAGAGATTTTAATAGATTTATAAAGAGATATTTTGTGGTTCATCTTATACAAACTCATTGCGTATAAGATACCCTACTCACATGTCTGCACAAGAACGATTTGGATCAAATCTTTTGTAACTATTACAAAGTGTGGCATATTAATAGTATTACGAGAATAAAGCACCCAACCTTATTTCTTGAACATGATTCTCTTGTATGTCAACCGCATATTGTTCAAGATTACACTAATAACCTTTGATTTTCCATATAATGGATAATATTTAGGTCAAAATGACTGCCATTAAAAGTCATCTTGGTAACTACCATGACACTTTTCTCTCAATGTGATTTCTTATACATTTGTGTTTTCTAATTTCCTTAATATTAGTCTCTGTCCACTACTATCATAATAAAGATGATAAATTATATCATATTTGAAACACCATTCAGATCATCAAGGAACTATTTGAGTCATACAAGTCATTTTGTTGGTTCACAAGCAAAACAATTTAACTCGTATATTATACTCCACCACTTAGGGTAAAATTCATCTTAACATAAATCTCCTAAATCTTTGTAAAAACTAGTATATTTTGTAAAGATCAAATCGTTGACTTCATACACAAAAATTTCTCATTATCCATAGATAAGTTGAGAAAATTTTTAAATTTCTACTAAATGGTCATACCTTTCGTTTAACTAATATATGCTAACCAACTGTGTATTAATTGTTAATTCTCATTTATGCATTAATTGTCTCCCACTTAGAGTAGATAATTAATCATATGCTCTCAACATATGAGGTTGTCTTGGGTTACTCTTCTTTAGATATAAATATCAAATATTTGTAACAATTTTGCCAATATAAGATGTTTGAGACAAAATTAACATTTTGTCCTTAAAATCCATATTTTGGACATATAAAATATACCGAATCATTTCAAATCACTCATTTGGAATCGGTTACTTAGTCAACTTTTTATGTTAGATATGCATCTTACATCATTCATAATGAATAAAATATGACCAACATAAAACATGAGAAAAATCAATTAAGCAATCAATAATTTTCTTGTCTAAACATGCTTCATGAATATATTTATCTAAAATCATAAATTTTGATACTTTTATCAAACCTTATATTCAAAAATCTAACCGTAAAATTCATTTTATAGATGAACCTTTATTCTTTTGCAAATATTTTTGCTTTTGATCTTTGGATATAAAGTTCTCTTATTGATTTGTATAGATGCATTATTTAAGATTTCTTTCATAAAAGAATTCTAAATATTCATTTTTCATATCTCATATGCAACAATGAATTAAATAATGTTTAGCCTCTAATATGACAATAATTGGGATTTATGCCCTAAACTTGTGTAATTTTGATCAATTAAATATAGTGTTATTTGTTTTGATAAGATTACAGTCTTGCTTTTATAAATCCAATAAACTAAGCTCCAAGGTTATAACATTTATCTTGAAATCAGTGTAGTGGATACTATTTGGGTTGAGTTCAAGATTATAACCTAAATAGTCTATGGTATAAGAATAAGGTTGGAAACCTCATTCTGGTAACACCATGGATGCGACCCACTTTGTAATTAGTACAAATGAGGTAATCCAACTCATTCATGTAGTTGACATGCAAGTGGGGGCATCCTGTATGAAGAGTTCATACAAGATCGATCGCAAAAATTATTAGTCTAACCAAAGATAACACCGCTAATGAGATAAGACTAGTAATTTATAGATGGTCATTAATGACTCGACTTGAATCTTGAGCAAGTTAAGAACTCCTGCTTATAGGGGTTTGTCCTTAGACTAGTATGGGTGAGAGTGGCACAGAGCCGACTCAATAAGCCTACCTTCTCGGTGTGACGTAACCTCGTGAGGTAGCCGGCGGGAACTTAACTATGCAAGATGGAATTCACTCATTCCTCTCTTGAGAAGATCCCGGTGGTGGTGTGTCTTCGCACGTTGGAGTTCTTGTTCTTTGAGATCGTGGCCCGTGGAGAGAGAGCACTCGAAGAAAGGTTCTTCAAAGGTAAATTCTACCTGTCCATTCTAATTTTATGCTTAATCTAGTTTTTCATGTTTTTGAATTTACCGTTGTAACTAAATCAAGAGCGCGCGATTCACAATCGCTTCTGCTGCGGGGACTTCGATTCCCTTCAATCTAAATCCTGAGCGGGTTACGAACTCCTGTCTGAAGGGAGTTTGTCCTTTGACTAGTATGGGTAAGAGTGGTTAGAGTTACCAACTCAATATGCCTACATTCTTGGGGACAAAACCTCGTGGGGAGCTGGGAACTTAACTCTACAAGATAGAATTCACTCGTTCCTGAACTAGAGAATTTAGATAGGTTTTCTCTTAGGGGGCGTTTGGATCGCAAAATTGAGTTGAGTTGGGTTGGGTTGAGTTGAGTTGTGCAGAGTCGTTTTGTCAGTGAGTTCTGAAAATTAGTGTTTGGGGTGCAGAGTTGAGTTGAGTTGAGTCAGAAAGTCGGTGTTTGGGGTGCAGAGTTGAGTTATTATGTCAGGGATATCTAGTGTAGTTTTTTATAAAGTGAATAAGTCTGATTTTTTGTGACTTTTTTCTTACATTTTTTTCCCACCAAATCAATTGCAAACACATTAGTCTACAATTTCAAAACTTCATTATGAGATCAGCTACAAATTTACAATATATATTACCATTTGCAAGATTTATGGGATATTTAGAAAAGTATTGGATATTGGGATTAATATCAATTTTTTTTCCAGTAAAATTCATTTTTATCTTATGTTATTGAGAACATATTCTTCAATATGAAGGAGATTTTTCTTTTAAAGCACATGCATTACTTCATTTATTTTAATGTACTTAGGTATTAGTATTAATACTTTGCAAGAAAAGCGTGTGTTCATTGTCTACAAATCAAATACAAACACATTTGTCTACAATTTCAAAACTCAATTATGTGATCAATTATAAAATTACAATATATATTACCATTTGCCAAATGTATGTTAGGGATATTTGCAAATGTAATGGAAATTGAGTTTGATATCAATATTTCTTTTCCAATAAAAATTCATTATTTAGAACTTTTTTACTCTTTAATATGAACTTTATTTCTTTTTTTATGCACATGTTCATCACTACTTTTTTATTTTAATTTAGATAGGTATTAGTATTAATACTTTGCATATGAAGAGTGTTTATTTAAATTTGTCTAAACACATGCATTGTCTATGGACATCTTTAGAATGAAATAAATAGTTTACATTGTGAAGATGTTCAAAATATGCCAACATACTTAAATATTTTATACCATATTGAAGTTGCATATCTACAAAATATTAGATATGTCATCAAGGTCCTAGCAGCGCCATAATTCTGTCGAAATTTTTGGTGCAGACGGTGTTGCTTAGTAACTGTTGGAATAGAAATTTCAACGAATCTAATATTGCCACGTCATCACCCGACATTGATGGCAAAATTATTTAATTAGGGACTAATTAAATCTGCATGCATCCCTAAATTAAATTGGTGGCTATACAATTTGGTTCTTTAAAATTTAATAGACAAAAGTCTAAATTAAAGACCCAGTTAGCAAAAGTCCAAGCCCAATCCAGAGACGTAGGCCCAAAATCAATAAGGCCCAGTCCAGGACAGAAAGCCTAAATCAGCCAAGCACGAGAAGATTGACCCAACCCAAAATGGTTGGCCCAAAGCTAACCTGGCCCAACCCAAAGGAGTTGGCCCAACAAAGAGCAGGCCCAGTCCAACGGGCCCAAGCCCATCTAGAGGCCCAGAGAAACTCTATAAATAAAGACTTCCCTCCTTCATTTTCAAGGTTCAGAAATTTGAGACTCTAGAGAGAATTCAGAAACAAAGCTGTGAAATCTCCAGAAGCTCTTGAAGATCAAACACCATCTGATCGAAGAACGCTTCAAGGGAATCGTCAAGAACACACCACGAATCCATTGAAGTTTTCAACATCGAGAACAAGCTGTTTCAGCCTTCGAGAAAAGCTACAAGCCGAAGATCTTCAACAAGTTGCAAGCCGAACACCTTCAACAAGCTACAAGCCGAAGACCTTCAACACGCTACAAGCCGAGGATCTTCAACAAGCTACAAACTACAAGTCGAAGATCTTCAACAAGCTACAAGCTATAAGCCGAAGACCTTCAACACACTACAAGCCGAAGATCTTCAACAAGCTACAAACTACAAGTCGAAGATCTTCAACAAGCTACAAGCTATAAGCCGAAGACCTTCAACACACTACAAGCCGAAGATCTTCAACAAGCTACAAGCTATAAGCCGAAGACTTCAACAAGCTGCAAACCGAAGGCCTTCAACAAGCTACGAGCGAGGACCTTCAACTTTCTATACTTGAGAACAAGCTGAAAAGCCCTCAAGAAAAATCTACATTCGAGAACAAGTTGTTTCAACCCTCGATCCAAGCACATAAGTAGGAGAGAGAATCAGAGGATTAAATACTAGAGATTGTACTCACAATTACCTGAAATCAATACAACACAAATTCATTTACACGTGTCTCATTTCCATTCACTGGTTGAAATCTCGTGTGAACAGTAACGTCCTTAGGAAATTTTGGGTTTGAAAAATTAGGGTCATTACAGTTGGTATCAGAGCATGGGTTTTAGATTCTACTTACTCGTCTACATTGTAGGCAACGATCTGCCTCTCGCAAGAAGTCACCTCTCATCATCTCCAGGTTTGCTTTTATTTTGTAAAGTAGTTAATGTTATTTGAGTTGTTTGTGTGTTAACACTTGTTATGCTATGCTTTTGACTTCTTTTTTCTTGTGCGAAGGTAGTTTAGAGTTTAAGTTTAGATTATGGCTCGAGGACGTGGCCGTTGTAAAGTTTTAGCAATTTTCGAGGACAAAAGTTTTTCTTAGATGGGTATATTGTGACACCCCGTAGGTGCTTTAATTATATTTGTCTTAAATTTGAATTTTTGGATAACCAGATCAGGATTGGAAAAAAGTGTTTTAAAGTTTAAAAAAGGATTAGGATTTCTAGTTTAAAAAAATTTAGGATTCCTTTTTCTAAAAGGATTAGAATTCCTCATTCTAAAATGATTGGGACTTTTTGGTGCCTATTTAAACTAGAGTATTAGCAACTTAAAGACACACTTCAAAACTCTCATCTTTGTCTCATTCTTCTTTTTTTCTCCACTTTCTTCATCTCGGGACCATCGTCGAAAAGTCGTCAGAAAGTTGTTGGATCGTCGTCGGAAAGTCACCGGACCACCTCCGAACCACCGTCGGAAAGTTGTTGGGATTTATGCCCTAAACTTGTGTAATTTTGATCAAATAAATAGAGAGTTATTTGTTTTGATAAAATTATATTCTTGTTTTATAAATCCAATAAACTAAGCTCCAAGGTTATAATATATCTTGAACATCAGTGTAGTGGACACTATTTGGATTGTGTTCAAGAATATAACATAAATGGTCTATATAGTATAAGAATAAGATTGGAAACCTTATTCTGGTAACACCATGGATGTGACCCACTTTGTAATTTGTACAAATGAGGCAATCCAACTCATTCATGTAGTTGACATGCGAGTGGGGGCATCCTGTATGAAAAGTTCATACAAGATCGAACTGCAAATTATTAGTCTAACCAATATAACACCGTTAACAGGGTAAGACTGATAATTTATAGATGGTCATTAGTGGCTCGACCTGA
The DNA here is from genome assembly GCA_036507285.1 of Trichosanthes cucumerina. NCBI lineage: Eukaryota > Viridiplantae > Streptophyta > Magnoliopsida > Cucurbitales > Cucurbitaceae > Trichosanthes > Trichosanthes cucumerina. Next base: position 70,235,562 of record CM071840.1, on the reverse strand, counting down.
ATCCTGAGCAAGTTAAGAACTCCTGCTTATAGGGGTTTGTCCTTAGACTAGTATGGGTGACAGTGGCCTCTAGGCGACTCAATAAGCCTACCTTCTCAGAGACAGAATCTCGTAGGTAGATGGGAACTTAACTGTACAAGATGGAATTCACTCATTCCTACACTAAGGAATTAGATAGGTTGTTCCCTTAAGATCTGACTCCAGGTCTTGAACAACGGGGCCCCGCCCTCTATGAGGGTATGAGTCTATGGAAGGTCCTTAGACTTGTTGTTCATTAGAGGATCAATGGTGCTTAAGAAACAAAAAGGTAATCACAGGGGTAAAACAAGAATTTGACCCAACAGTGATTACAAACAACCTGTGAAGGGTCGACTCATGGGTAATGATTATATCAGTGGACATAAAATAATCTACAGTGAGGAGAGTGCAGCTACAAGTATATAGCGGAGTGACTTGTAGTTAATGAATATTGATTAACTGGATCAAAGAGTTTGATCAGTTAATCTCACATCATTGGAGCTCATGAACTATAGGTCAATTAGGTCCCTCCGCTGGCTCAACATGGTAATATTGAGGGTATAAAGTTAGGAATGAAATTAAAGTGTTCAATTTCATACATGAGGTGTTATATCAATTATATATGATATAATTGATATAATATGGTTTTAATGTGAATTAGATTCACATATAAACCATATAATAGTTAGAGAATATAAGAGGGATAATATGGTAATTTTCATCATATTTCCCTATATATATAGTTGCATGAGATGCAACTAGGTAACGCAAGTGATTCCATCTCTTGAGAAACCCTAAAGAAATTCTCCCACATAGTGTTGGAAAGGGTTCCAACTAGACTTTCACAAAATACCTCATCTCACCTAAAGGGAACCCACCTTCCTCCCTCACCTAAAGAACAACGAAGAAGATCTGGTGGTAGTGTCGGTGATTGTTCAGGTTCGTGTTGCTGAGATCGTGATCGTGGGAGAAGGAGCACTCGGAGAAAAGTTTTTCAAAGGTACAAATCTTGTTGTCCATCTTTTATTATATGCTTAATCTAGTTAAGAATAGTTCTTTAATGTAATCCTTGTAACGAAATTAAGAACGCGCGATTCACTATCGCTTCCGCTGCGGGATTCGATTCCCTTCAATTGGTATCAGAGCCCAATTCCGTTCTTGATTTATGTTCTGGATCTTTCAAGGACGAGGTGAGATTTACTGTTTTGCATATGATGTATGAACGATTTGCAATTTAGACGTTTTCAATTTTGGCACTTAGATTTACAATTTTTCATTGAATCGTTCAATGTAAGGACTCGGTGTTTTGGGCAATTTTAATTAAAAATCAAGTTTGTAAGTCCGTGTCGATCGAGACAAGGTGGTTGCTGAGAAGATCGAAGCTAAAACGAGCAGGAAATGGAGATTTCATGTTGTTGTTCTGTGAATGGTGTTGCAACGTTGTTCTATAGCGCGTAACGCCATCGCGCAGCAAGCGCAGACTAGGAAGACGATAGCGTTGGTAACGCCGAGGCGTTGTGTAACGCAAAGAAATTTGGGCCGCTTCAACGGTGGAAACAGAAAATGCATGCAAGTGTAACACTAAAGCGCTTTCAAAGAATCTTCAACGGCGGAAAAACATTTTTTTTAATTATATATTAAATATAAAAATATTTTATATTTATTTATATTTAATTTAATTAATATAATATAATTAGATTATATTAATTAAAATTGAATTTAGGGTGCCAAAATTGGTCTAATTTTGCTTTTTAAATTATGCAATTGTTGTGTAATTATTGTCATGCATAATGTATGCTTTTAATTTAGATATCTCACCTTAGGTTAAACATTTTCATGCATCATTTATAATATAAAGAGTTATATTATATAGTTTGCATGATTAATTAATATAAAGTGTTATATTAATTTATGGACAACATTGACATGCATTATTTTTTCATCAGATGATTATGGTATGTATGTCTTATTATTCATGAGATGAATAATCAAGCACTATAACATAGTATGCATGTCACCTAAGGTTAATTATTAGTTTTAGAATCTTTAGAACTTGGAAATAATATACCTTAGGTTATCTAGTTCTAATTAGATTAGAATTAGGAACCAAGTGATTTATAAACAATGATTAAAAGAGAAACTCTATCTAAGGAAAGTTACTGTCTAAGTTTTAATTTAAGTTTGATTTTAAACGAAATACCCCTACCTGGGAACTGACATGGGAGTGAAATTTAATCAGAGGGTTTATAAATCATAGTAGCATCAACAGGTTTATTAAGGGGTTAATAAACTAGAAATCCTAGGCTTAATATAAAAGTTATATTAGCAAACTTAGGATAAAATCAATATAAGAGTTATATTGATTATCGATATAAAAGTTATATTGATAACTTTAGGTAAAACCATTAGTCGGGTTTAGCCTAAGTAAGATTCCTATAGATTTAAAGTATCCAGTGGGAGGAAAAGTGTATATGATACATATTTTTCTACCTACGTATCTCCGGGAAGTTCACACCGTGAAACTTATACTTGGCCTCGTGGCGCAAACGGGAGCGTCTCCCTTCGGATGGTGTTTGTATGAGTCAATATCAAGGTGAATGGAGATGATACTTATAGTGAGTGGGAGCAGGTTTAGTGAAAACAAAACCTCTGGTCTCTTCAGTCAGTTTACACCGTAAGATCACTATGGTCAGCCTGCTAGTTTGGCCTGGACCAGACAATCCCTTCGGAGGGCTTGATTATAGGGGATCGAACACAGTAGACACCCGAAAGGGATAAAGATTTCCTTAGTCTATTTTTCAATCTAGTCCTCCCTTCGACAGATTTTATTGGATGGGGACTCTGAGATCTAAAGACAGAGGGTTACACTCACAAGGTATATAAGATGTGTATGTATCCTGACCGAACAATGGTAATTAAAGCCTATAGGAATAAGAGTTATTCTAGCATTAGGTTTTGGTCAAGAATGTCTTCATCTAGAGGAGGAGTATTTTTTATTACCCTTCGGTGTCATACATTCTAAACTTTTGGAGTATCATTGCAAATTATAAATGACCTAAGAATCATTTGATAATTAGCTAAAACATGATTGGATTAGACAATTATAGCAAGAAACTTATACAAGTTTTGTTTGTAAATTTTCAGCAAAAATGTCTCGCTCTATAATTTTGTTATTGGGTGCGGAAAAGTTAACCGGAAAGAATATGATGACATGGAAAAATAAATTAAACACTATATTGGTAGTGGATGATCTGAAGTTTATGCTAACTGAGAAGTGTACTCTGGTGCCAGGCTCGAATGCGTCACGAAATGTTCGTGATGCATATGATCGATGGATCAAGGCCAATGATAAGGCCAAGGTCTACATGCTGGCAAGTATGTCTGACATATTAGCCAAGAAGCAAGAAGGCATGATAACCGCCAAGGAAATCATGGATTCCGTGTAGGGTATGTTTAGACAACAGTCCACACAGGCCTGGCACAATGCCCTAAAATACATATTCAACTCAAGGATGCCAGAGAGTACATTTGTTTGGGATCATGTCCTGGATATGATGGTGCACTTTAACATCGCGAAGTCGAATAGTGCTTCCATCGATGAATCGAGCCAGGTCAGCTTCATTCTGGAAACCCTTCCAGATAGTTTCCTACAGTTTAGAAGTAATGTTGTTATGAGCAAGCTTACTTTTAATCTTACCTTCCTTCTGAATGAACTCCAAAGCTTTCAATATTTGATGAAAATTCAGGGATCGAAAGGTGAGGCAAATGTTGCCAGTAGGAGTTATCAAAGAGGTTCGACCTCTGGAACAAAAATAGTGGCTTCATCTTATTCTAACCTGAAAAGGAAGAAGGAGAACATGAAGAAGGTCGGTAAAGGGAAACGAGCTGACAAAGTTGCCACACAGAAGGACAAGAAAGTCAAAAAAGTTACTGACGAAAGAAAGTGTTTCCACTGCAACGAAAACGGGCATTGGAAACGGAACTGTCCGAAGTATATTGCAGAAAATAAGAAGGAAGGTAAATATGATTTACTTTGTTTAGAAGCTTGTTTAGTGGATAATGATAAAACTGCTGGGATACTTGATTCAGACGCCACTAATCATGTTTGCTCTTCTTTTCAGGGAATTGATTCCTGGCAGCAGCTACAGAAAGGAGAGATAACGCTCCAGGTTGGAAATGGAGAAGTCGTCTCAGCTGTAGCAGTAGGCACGATGAAGCTTTACTTTGGCAAGAAATATATGTTGTTGGACAATATATTAGTGATACTAGGGTTTACTAGAAACCTTATTACAATTTTTTGCCTTATAAAACAATGTATTTCTATTTCTTTCTCAATGAATAAAGTGTTTATTTTAAAGAAATATATGGAAATATGTTCAGTTTCATTAGAAAATTGGTTGTATGCTTTAAGGCCTAATTCAGTCAAAATGGTTTTGAACACTGAATTATTTTAAACTGCAAACACACAAACTAAGAAACGTAAAATTTCTCCTAAAGAAAATGTTCATCTTTGGCATCTTAGATTGAGTCACATTAATTTTAATAAGATTGAGAGATTGGTAAAGAATGGACTTCTAAATGAGTTAGAAGAAAATATTTTACCTGTATGTGAATCCTGCCTAGAAGGCAAAATGACTAAAAGACCTTTTAGTGGAAAAGGTTATAGAGCCAAAGAACCTCTTGAGCTTATACATTCAGACCTTTGTGGTCCGATGAGTGTTAAATCCAAAGGAGGTTATGAATTTTCCATCTCGTTTATAGATAATTATTCTAGATTTGGGCATATTTACCTAATACAACATAAGTCTGAAGCAGTTGAAAAGTTCAAGGAATTCAAGATTAAGGTTGAAAATCAATTGGGTAAAATAATTAAAACGCTTCGATCAGATCGAGGTGGAGAGTACATGGATTTAAAATTCCAGAACTATATAATAGAACATGGAATTACATCCCAACTCTCGGCTCCCGGTACACAACAACAAAACGTTGTATCAGAAAGGAGAAATAGAACATTGTTAGACATGGTTCGATCAATGATGAGTTATGCGCATCTCCCTAGTTCCTTTTGGGGTTACGCAGTAGAGACTGCAGTTTACATTTTAAACAATGTGCTTTCAAAAAGTGTTTATTAAACACCTTTTGAACTCTGAAAAGGACGTAAAGATAGTTTATGTCATTTCAGAATTTGGGGTTGTCCAGCACATGTGCTTGTGTCAAATCCAAAGAAGTTGGATTCGCGTTCAAAATTGTGCCTATTCGTAGGCTACCCAAAAGAAACAAGAGGTGATTTATTCTATGATCCTAAGGAAGATAAGGTTTTTGTGTCGACAAATGTCACCTTCTTAGAGGAGTACCACATAAGAGACCACAAACCAAGAAGTAAAATTGTGTTGAGTGAGTTAGACGGAACAATAGCAAAGGTTGCTAATAAAACTAGTACGTCAACAAAAGTTGTTGATACTAGCTTGTCTAGTCAAGAGAGTCCATCTCAAGAGTTGAGTATACCTCGACGTAATGGGAGGATTATAACACAACCTGATCGTTACATGGGTTTATCTGAAACCCAAGTTGTTATACCAGATGACAACTACGAGAATCCATCGACTTATAATCAAGCGATGGTTGACAAAGATAAAGACAAATGGGTCATAGTCATGGACCAAGAAATAAAGTCTATGCACTTCAATTCTGTATGGGATCTTGTAGATAAACCTGATGGGGTAAAACCTATAGGTTGTAAGTAGATCTACAAGAGAAAGCGTGGTGTAGATGGGAAGGTGCAAACCTTTAAACCAAGACTAATAGCAAAGGGTTATACCCACGTTGAAGGGGTTGACTATGAGGAAACTTTTTCACCTGTTACTATGGTAAAGTATATCTGTATCCTACTTGCCATTGTCGCATATTATGACTATGAGGTATGGCAAATGGATGTCAAGACAGCCTTTTTTGAATGACAATCTTGAGGAAAACATCTACATAAATCCAACCCAAAGGGTTCATTGAACCAGGACAAGAGCAAAAGGTTTGCAGGCTTAAAAAGTCAATTTATGGACTGAAACAAGCCTCTAGGTCCTGGAATATAAGATTTTATGAGACAATCAAATCTTATGGTTTTGACCAGAATGATGATGAACCTTGTGTCTACAAGAAAATCATCAATAGTTTTATCGAATTCCTAGTTCTATATGTGGATGATATCCTACTCATTGAGAATAATGTAGGATATCTTACTGACATTAAAAATTGGCTGGCTACGCAATTCCAAATGAAAGATTTGGGTGATGTGCAGTTTGTTCTTGGGATCCAGATTGTCCGGAATCACAAGAATAAAACACTAGGCTTGTCTCAAACATCTTATATAGACAAAGTGTTGTCAAGGTTTAAGATGCAAGACTCCAAAAATGGCTTATTGCGTTTTAGCCATGGAGTCTATTTGTCTAAGGAAAAATGTCCTAAGACATCTCAAGGAGTTGAGAATATGAGACAGATTCCTTATGCATCAGCTGTTGGGAGCCTGATGTACGTCATGTTGTGTACTAGGCCTCACATCTATTTTGCAGTTGGAATGGTCAATAGGTATCAATCTAATCCAAGACTTAAACACTAGACAACGGTTAAAACAATCCTTAAGTATCTACGGAGAACAAGGAACTACATGCTTGTATATGAGGCTAAGGATTTGATCCTAACAGGATACACGGATTCTGACTTTCAGACTGATAAAAATTCTCGAAAATCTACATCAGGGTAAGTATTTACTCTTAACGGAGGAGTTGTAATATGGCGAAGCGTAAAGCAAGGATGCATCGCTGATTCCACCATGGAGACCGAATATGTAGCAGCTTGTGAAACTGCTAAAGAGGTCGTTTGGTTAAGGAAATTCATGCTAAATTTGGAAGTTGTTCCAAATATGACTTTGCCCATCACGTCGTATTGCGATAACAGTGGTGCAGTGACAAATTCGAGAGAACCCCGAAGTCACAAGAGGGAAAAGCACATTGAGCGGAAATATCATCTCATCCGGTAGATCGTGCATAGAGGAGACGTGATTGTCACGAAGATAGCCTCAGAGCACAACGTTGCTAATCCTTTTACAAAGGCTCTCACGGCTAAAGTATTTGAGAGTCACCTAGAAGGTATAGGTTTACAAGTCTTCCCCAACTAGGGTAAGTGGGAGTATTTTGTACAAAGGGTTTAAATGCCCTAGTTTATTGTATTTACATTACTGTAATGTTTTAGTACTCCACAAGCTTTAGGTCAAGTGGGAGATTGTTGGGATTTATGCCCTAAACTTGTGTAATTTTGATCAAATAAATAGAGGGTTATTTGTTTTGATAAAATTATATTCTTACTTTATAAATCCAATAAACTAAGCTTCAAGGTTATAATATATCTTGCACATCAGTGTAGTGGACACTATTTGGATTGTGTTCAAGAATATAACCTAAATGGTTTATGGTAAACCTTATTCTTGTAACACCATGGATGCGACCCACTTTGTAATTTGTACAAATGAGGTAATCCAACTCATTCATGTAATTGACATGCGAGTGGGGGCATCTTGTATGAAGAGTTCATACAAGACCGAACTGCAAATTATTAGTCTAACCAGTATAACACCGTTAACAGAGTAAAACTGATAATTTATAGATGATCATTAGTGACTCGATCTGAATTCTGAGCAAGTTAAGAACTCCTGTGTATAGGGGTTTGTCCTTAGACTAGTATGGGTGAGAGTGACCTGTTGCCGTCTCAATAAAGCCTACATTCTCAGGGACAGAATCTCGTAGGTAGCTGGGGACTTAACTGTGCAAGATGGAATTCACTCATTACTACACTAAGGAATTAGATAGGTTGTTCACTTAAAAACTGACTCCAGGTCTTGAACAACGGGACCCCACCCTCTATGAGGGTATGAGTCTATGATAGGTCCTTAGACTTGTTGTTCATTAGAATATCAGTGGTGCTTAAGGAACAAAGAGATAATCATAAGGGTAAAACGGTAATTTGACTCAACAATGATTACGAGCAACCTGTGAAGGGTCGACTCATGAGTAATGATTATATCAGTGGACACAATATAATCTACAAATGAGAGAGTGCAAATTACAAGTCTATAATGGAGTGACTTGTAGTTAATGAATATTGATTAACCTGGATCAAAGAGGTTGATCGCTTAATCTCACATCATTGGAGCTCATGAACTGTAGGTTCATTAGGTCCCTCCGTTGGCTCAACATGGTAATATTGAGGGTATAAAGTTAAGAATGAAATTGAAGTGTTCAATTTCATACATGAGGTGTTATATCCATTATATATGATATAATTGATATAATATGGGTTTAATGTGAATTAGATTCACATATAAACCATATAATAGTGGGAGAATATAAGAGGAATAGGATGGTAATTTCCATCATATTTTCCTATATATATAGTTGCATGAGATGCAACTAGGTAAGGCAAGTGATTCCATCTCTTGAGAAACCCTAGAGAATTCTCCCACATAGTGTTGGAAAGGGTTCCAACTAGACTTTCACAAAATACCTCATCTCACCTAAAGGGAACCCACCTTCCTCCCTCACCTAGAGAACAACGGAGAAGATCCGGTGGTAGTGTCGGTGATTGTTCGGGTTCGTGTTGCTGAGATCGTGATCGTGGTAGAAGGAGTACTTAAAGAAAAGTTCTTCAAAGGTACAAATCTTGTTGTCCATCTTCTATTATATGCTTAATCTAGTTAAGAATAGTTCTTGAATGTAATTCTTGTAACAAAATTAAGAACGTGCGATTCACTATCGCTTCCGCTGCGGGATTCGATTCCCTTCAAAAGTACCATACGGTTGAGTTATTAAGTCACCGATTATAATTGTTGGTGGGTCAAACAAGGAGTTGGGTTATTCCAACTCAACCCAACCCGACCCCATAAATCAAACACCCTTTAACAGTTGATCCAGGTCTAGGGCTCCACCCTCACACTAGCTCGAGAGGAACGTTGTTTATGTTGTTCATTAGAATATCAGGGGTGATTAAGGAGCAAGAGGTAATCACAGGGTAAACCGATAATTTGACCCAGTTATGATTACGAACAACCAGTGAAGGGTCGACACGAGTATTGGTTAAATCAATGGACACAACTTGTCATACAGTAAAGAGAGTGTAACCATTGGCTTTAATGGAGGGCCCTGGTGGTTAATGAATGTTGATTAACTAGGCTAAAGAGTTTGGTCAGTTAATCTTGTATCATTGGAGCTCATGATTTGTGGGTTCATTAGGTCCTTTTTACTAGCTTGGATTAAGCCTTGTAACAATTTGAGAGAAAAGATTTTGAATTGTTCAAATTCGATTTTAACGTTAATTATATGTGACAAACTTAACGTTTCATACGTCAATTATGAATTAAACTATGATAAAAAATAGATTGACATATTTAAATATGATTTAAATATTGCTTTGACCTAATACAGGAATAAGGATTCATGTTCGAGAGGTCGGTTTTGATATCGAGATTGATTCAATTATTTAATTTGATATTTGATATTAAATTAAATAAAATTATTTAATTAATTAATAAAATGATTAATTTTAATTTTTGAATTAAAATTAACTTCTTTGATTTCAAAATTAATCAAAATTGGACAACAAGCTAAAATAAGTTTTGTGACCAAGCTATCTTCTTTTGTGTAGTCTTTTTAACAAGCTAAATCAAGTTTTGTGATCAAGCCAAGTGTTGTCTTCTTCACCAAGCTAAAATTAAGTTTGTTGGTTGCTTATAAATAGAAGAAGAAACACAAGAGAAGGAATTTTACAAAAAAAAATCCACAAACTATTGCTATCTCTCTCTCAAATTTCTCTCGACAAAAGGATCTCACAATCCATTTTAAGGCCTGAGTATAGTAGGGAAGACTCTAAAAGTAAGTTTTTGAAGTCTCTGTTTTTTCCAGTTTTTCAGTTTTGATCATGCTTTTGTATGATAAAATTGATCAAATTAGAGTGCTTAAGATCCTAAATTGCTTCCGCTGCGTGATATTAACTCTATCACTGTTATGATTTGATTATAATATCTTGATAGACGTACCTAATTAATTTTCAACTTTAGTCTTAACGTTCTTAAACTTTTCAAAAAAAAATAGACTTATGTTGTATTAGGTAAGATACTTGTACCTTGAATGATCATTAACTAGAGTGATGAAATATTGATGATTTTATTTCATTCACTAGACCGCTTGAGTTAGAATGTGTAAGCCCAAAATATTATTTGGCCTTGTAGCCTTATCTAGTGAAGGCTCAGTGATTATCTTGCATGAAAGGCAAGATCTACAAACAAGTAAAGTAATTAACTAACTTTTTAGAGAATTACCTCTTAATAGTCTTTCCATTCTATTCAAGTTGATGTTAATCAACCTTAATAACCAAAGTCAAGTATCATCTTTTAGGAGAAAAGTTTAAGAAATTGAATTTCTCTTATGGTTACTAAAAACACCATATTAAGCATTAAGAAACAATTTGTACTTAATGACATCTTAATGTCTTCTACTATACTAACTGAGATGGGTTTCTTGGTGCCCACCTGTAGAAACTATTCTACATGTTAAATTATTTTCAAGAATTACATATTAAATGTAATAAAAAAAATAAAATCTTGACGGTGGATCTTGTATTAACTATCCGGATGACATTATTTATTCTACACAAAAAAATCTACTAAATCAAATTTATTTTCATTTAGATTTTTCTTTCAATAGAGGTATTTCTAAAGTCCTCTTATTATGACTATTCTAGCTAATTTTGGAACGATTTCCCTTTATATAGCTTCCGTCATTTGGTTTCTTTTCTTGGATTTTTTGTAACGCCTACAAATTTCAAGTATGGTTAATTTTTAGCTTCAATTTAAATTATTTGAAAATATTTTTAGTTAAGCCTTAAATGCATAATTTAATTTAAGCTTTGCGCAAACTAAAGAAAATTATGTAAATTGAGATATTTAATTAAGGTTTAGGACATAGTTGTGGTTTTATGAAAGGGAAGGGATATTTTTGGAATAGAGAGAAAAAAATGGAATTAGGGTTTCCAATTAGGTTCTTTTGTCCTTTTGTGAGCACAAAACCAAGAGGAATATTTCATCATCATCTTCTTCTTCTCACGAAAGGAACCCCCAGCCGCACCATCTCTCCTTTCTCCTATAGACCGCCTGCTCCGTTAGCCTGCTTATGCCGTCGCAACACACGTCGTTTCTGCCGATTTTCCCTGCACGTTGCTGCAGTCGTCGGCCACGCCCGGACTGCACGACGAGGCACACTCCGTCCCGCGACTGCAACCACGCGTAGGAGGACTGTCGCCGACGACCTGCACCCACACGAGCCACATGCCAGACCTGGAGGTTGACGCGCCGCCGTTGAAAAGTCGTTTGTGCACGCTGGATCGCCTACAAACGCCGAACTGAACTGTCGCCTAGCTCCGCCTTGGTTCGGTTGGTTCGACACACTACCAATCGGTTTTAGCTAAACCGCCACCGGTTCTGAATAGATCGACGTTCAAGCTTTTCGAAAACGCATTCCACGTGCCAAGTGTCCGTCGTCGCCGCCACACACACTGTCGCCGTCGAAAAGCGTAAACTTATGTGGTTTTGACTCTCGAGTTTGTTTTGGTTTCTCGTGGAAAATTCATTTGATTGTTATTAGATATTTCGGGTATTTGTTAATTATGCCTTTGATATATTGTCTCATTATTGGAATAGGTGGTTGGAGAACATCCTGATCCGGAGTTAGAGAAGTTTTCCGGCCATGAGTCGATTAAAGATTTATTTCAAAGTGGTTAATTAGAAAATATTAAAGGTTTGGAGCTCTCTAATTTAAGGAATAAAAGATCTTAATCGAGGAAACGGTTTCAAGAGGTGCCCATTAGGAATTAAAATTATGGACTTTAAAGGTAGGACACTTTAAAAATGAGATAAAAGATTATGTGGAATATTTTAGTATATTCTATTATTTTATTTTTTGAAAATTGTTATACTCGGAAGTATTTTGCATTGAAATATTGTAAAACATATGTCATGATACATGATTTATGTCTTTTCCATGGACAATTATTCTCCATTAAGTTATAGGGATTTTGAGAGGACTCCACATGACTTAGTGGTCTTCAGACCCAACATGCTTTCGGAGTTTTGAAAGGACTCCATACGACACAGGAGTCTTCAAACTCGACATGATTTAGGAGTTTTCGGACACAACATGATTTAGAAGTCTTCGGACTTAATATGCTCTCGGAGTTTGTGAGGACTCCATATGATAAGAGTCTTCGGACTCAACATACTCTCGGGAGGAACTTAATTGACCACTAAAAGTTGAGGAGAAGTATGATAGTTTTAAAGGAAGTCTAAGTCTTACCCATAAATATTTAAAGTCATGATTATATGTGTATGCATATCCCAAACTTCGATGTGAGGTCACTTACTGAATATTATTTTATAATACTCAACCTTTCTTTTTAAAATCTTTTTAGGTAAAGGCAAAGACACACAAGCATTATAAAGGTCATTTGAAAGTTTGAAGTCATGTTTTCTGCATTATTTAAATTTAGTCATTTTTAGACATTAAAAGTTTTATTTCGTTTAAGTCGTACTTTATTTTTATCAAGACTAGACTTTAACCCTTTGCATTTTAAAGTTTTGACTATTTTGGGATCCCAATAAAGATGTTTTCATTTATGTAAATGAGTTTCTTTTCTGAAATATTTTATGGCCTGAAAATGCATGCATGTATAGTAATGTCCGGAGTGAGTCTTAAAACGAGGGGTGTTACATTTTTGTTATATTTAATTTTAGATCATTTAAACAATTATCTAAATTTAGAGTTTTTTTACTTCAACATCTCATATATTGTTATCATTTTCTTTATCTTATAAACTTGACATCTAAAATGTCAACTAGGAGACACATACAAGCTACCACGTTTACTTTTGATTCATTAATCATGTGGTTTTCGAACAATTCGATTAGCCTTGAAACCAGGTTTTGAGAACATTTCTCAACAAAGACAAATTCAAATTTTTACACTATCATTATAATATTAACGTTACTTTTCCAAGTAATAAAATTTTTTTCAACTTGACAAATCAGGATTGAAATTAAAATTATGAGAGAAATTGACATAATATTGAATATATAAAACATATTATTTGACATTATGCAATCAATTATTCATTGAATTTTAGCATATAAATTAAACAATTAAAAAAAATAAATTTTATAAATCATTTCTACTATTATGGTACTTTAGTTAATTAGAACATGTGTCGTCGTAGGGTAGGTCAAAGTGTTCATTCACTAAATTGAGACAATCTCTATCGTATTATACCAAAATAAATCTTATTCCTATAATATTTAGTTACCATTAGTTTTGTCAAGAACATTATTAACAACCTTAATAAGTTGTTTGTAAATGTGACCCATAATTTTAAATCCAGTAGTTTTATCCCAAAAGCGTTGTCGTAGGGTAGGTCAAGTATTAGAAACAAAACTACAATTCTATCCTCTCAGGAATTCATCGTGATATTAACTCATGCAAACATCTTGTATAAGGGGACAATCTAAAAGCATCCACGAGGCCCTACATAGATCCCACTTTGTGAACTAATGATGGAGATTGTAGGATATGTTGATACATTTCCTTCCTCAATTATTATTTTGAAAATACTTTTTCAAAAGATCCACCCTAATATTGATCTATGCAAACACATTCCGTAGGGAGGACGATCCAAAAGCAGCCACAAGGCCCTGCATGAATCTCACAATGTGAATCAATAATAGAGACCATAGGAAAAATCTTGACAAATGTCATTCTCCCACTTAAGTATTTTGCAATAGGCTTTTCTATTACTTAAACAAATTAAGCTAATCTCATTTATCTAACTTTTCAATATACCATTTCATTTGTTGGTTAGATTGATTTTGATGTGAATTACCAAGTTTATTAAACCATTTAAAAACTAATCTCATTATATTTAATGAAATGAAATAATATTTGACTAGTTCAACTCCAAGATTAGTTTTCAGTTAGAGGTGTTCCTCTCGATCAACTTAAATACTTCACTCTAGATAGAATTCCCTTATAGTCAATTTTTATTTAAAAAATATTAATATTTAATTAAGTATTATTTACTAAATTAATGAACCTAAGTGAATTTAAGTTGTGTTTTTAATCCTATTAAAAATAATTCACTTATCAGAAAATCTTAAAATTCTATCCTTTTAAACCCATGATCAGGTTAGATATTTTATTCTAATCCTATTAGAAAAATAAAATAAAAGATAAATTAAATTCAAAACTTAAATAATTTTATTTTTGAATTAAATTATCTTTATTTATGGAGGGTCTAATCTTTATACTACCTAAGTGAATTTAAGTCGTTTTTTTAATCCTATTAAAAATAATTAACTTATTGGAAAATCTTAAAATTCTATCATTTTAAACCATTTAAAACAAATTAGAGAATCACATTAAACATTTTATTCTAATCCTATTAGAAAAATAAAATAAAAGATAAATTAAATTCAAAATTTAAACTATTTTATTTTTGAATTAACTTATCTTTATTTATGGAGGATCTAATCTTATTAGGAAATTAAATGATCTTACTTTATTTTGAAATTAAAATTTCTAATCTTATGAAGAAACAAATAAAGATGAATTAAATTAAAATTTAAACTATGGGTAATATTGAAATTCTACCATTTTAAATCCTTTAAAACTAAATTAAATGATTATCTTAATTTGTAATCTTATTAGAAAACATGTCAACAATAGCATAACTCAACTAGCATTAAGTAAGACTTATGACTAACAGGTCATGAGTTCAAATCCCCCTCACATAAGATTGTGCAACTAATTTTGCAATCATATATCATATGAGCAAATTTAAATTACCTACAATCACAAAACTATAATTCTAAATAAAGACTCAACGTTCTCTCTGATATCAACCGAAGGGTACACTTCATCTCGCAACATAAGCATTAGAAATAAACATAAATCATATCTTGAAAATAATATAGATATATTACAAACGGGTCAGAAAAATCATTATGACTCGCCCTTAAAATCCTATTTATAGTGGCCTAGGAAAAATAATTAAATAATCTTAATATCTAATATATTGAAATATGTTTATCAAAATAATTTGAATCATATTAAAATCTTTCCAAATTCTCCTAGAACATTTATTTCCTAATCTGAATCTAATTCAAATTTAATAAATATCTTTTTACTTAATGCATCTTAACACATCAATGATTTTAGTATTTAATGTATCAAATGCAATAAATATATTTTTCTTTTTTATATTTAATATATCTAATATATTAAATATTAATTTGAACACTTCAATTTTAAATATTAATTTGAACATTTCAAAATTTTCTTTTAATAAAATTGATCCTTATTTGTTCATCTGAGTTAATAAGGGGACCTTATAGACCTACAAATTATAAGCTTAAATGATACGAAATTAATTAATTAAACTCTTTAGTTGATTAATTTTCAATCATTAATTATAGGTCACCCCACTATAGACTTAGAGTTGCACTCTTATGCATTGTACGACAAGTTGTGTCCATAGATATAATCACTATATGCAAGTTAATCCTTCACAACTTGTTTGTAATTACAATTTGGTCAAAAGTTCGTTTTACTCCTGTAATTACATCTTGCACCTTAATTATTGTTGGTCCTCTAATGAACAATTTGTTTATGATTCAACCATATAATAAGTCCCTCTCGAGCCAGTGAGAGGGTGAGTCTTTTTGTTCAAGTCCTAAAATCAACACTTAAGGAACTACTCATTTATTTACCCCATATGAGAGGAGTGAATTCCATCTTGTGAGATTATGTTCCTAGCTCTTTATTTGGTCAAATCGCCAAAATGGTAAGCTTATTGAATCAACTGCAAAAGTTACTCTCATCCATGCAAATTAAAGGACAAACTCACATAGGTTGGAGTTCATAATGTTAGGATAAACACTATATTTTAAAGATCAATTATCCCCTCTTGTGTGAACCTAATAGGAAATTAGTCAAGTAGAAAACAATAATAATAATAAGCACAAAACACCAACAATTTTAACGTGGAAAAACCTCTCCAAGGTGAGGAGTAAAAAACCACGGACCGAAGTCAAAATCTCCACTATAATCAATAATGGGTTACAACGAGTTCTCCCTAGTACCAACTAGAGGCATACAATAATAGATAACTCAAGATAATAAATCTTGGCAACAAACGAAAATATTCCAAGAGAATAAAAAAGAAAAATCTCACCCAAAGTGGAACCCAATTACCCACTGCAAACTGATTGTAGGTAGCTCCAAAAGAAATCTCCACCGTTCAGATTGAAGACCCTCGTGTCAGGAACACGCTTCCAAAATTTAGCTCGATCGGACCACAAATTGGTCCCCAAAATGCTGAAAAACGGATATGTACGGAAGTTCTTTTCTCTTTTTCTTTTTCTCTCTCCTCTCTGCCGTCTAACCTTCTTCTTTTTTTTGCTGTAGGTTTTTAGTTTTCTTAATAAAAGAAAACCCTAAGCCCACATGGGCCTTTAATGTGGGCTTTTCCACATAAGTGAAAAAAACCCAACAAATCTCCCCCTTTCACTTTGTGCAGGAACTTGTCATTTCAGCAGAGGAACGAAAAAACTCAAGCTTATCTCTTGGTAGATTTTTAGTCAACATATCAGATCCATTATGATTAGTATGTATCTTCTCAAGCTCAAACAAACCATCATTCAATGCATCTCTCATCTAATGATACATCACATCTATATGTTTAGTTCTTGAATGAAACGAAGAATTCTTACCAAGATGAATAGCGCTCTGGTTATCACAGAACATCACATACCGTTGTTGCTTGAAGCCAAGCTCCTGTATAAACCGCTTCATCCACAACATTTCTTTGAACGCTTCTGCTGCTGCAATATATTCTGCTTCAATCGTAGAAAGTGCCACACACCTCTGTAGTCTTGACTACCAAGACACTGCACCACCTGAAAATTTCATCAAGTAACCGGAAGTAGACTTTCAATTATCTAAATCCCCAACCATATCTGAATCTGTGTAACCAACAAGCACTGGCTTTCCACCTCCAAAAGTAAGCTTCAAACTGGAAGTACCTCTCAAATATCTCATGATGTACTTGACTGCCTCCCAATGTTGTTTTCCTAGATTTGACATAAAACGACTAACAACACCAACAACATAGACAATATCTGATCTAGTACATACCATGACATACATCAAACTCCCAACTGCTACTCTCCCCATCTCATCTTTCTCTTTATCTGTGGAATGACTCTGCTTGCTACTCAATTTGAACTAACTAGATAAAGGAGAACTTACTGTTGTAGCTTTACTCATGTTGAATCTCTCAAGCACCTTTCCCAAATAATGTTGTTGTGACAAATACAGTTTCTTGGATGATCTGTCTCGTTCGATTCGAATTCCAAGAATCTTCTTTGTTGGCCCTAAATCCTTCATGGCAAAGGATTTGCTCAACTGTTTCTTCAACATGTTTATTCTCGAAACATTCCCGCCAACAATCAAAATGTCATCAACATAGAGCAATAATATAATAAAATCATCATTGGATAATTTTTTCACAAAAACACAGTGATCAGAAGTAGTCTTCTTGTAGCCTTACTCCCCCATAACTTACTCAAACTTCTTGTACGACTGTCTTGGTGCTTGTTTCAACCCATAAAGACTTTTCTTTAGCCTGCATACAAGATTCTCTTTGTCTTTCTTCTCAAAGCCCTCTGGTTGTTCCATATAGATTTCTTTGTCTAAGTCCCCGTGAAGAAATGCAGTTTTAACATCCATCTGCTCAACTTCTAAGTCAAGGCTAGCTGTTAAACCCAATACTATACGTATAGAAGACATCTTAACAACATGAGCAAAAATTTCATCAAAATCAACACCTTTCTTCTGACTGAACCCTTTAACAACTAGTCGTTTTATAACGCGATCTTGAGGTGTGTTCTTTTTGTTTCACTCGATAAACCCACTTATTTTTCAGTGTGATTTTTCCTTTAGGCAACTTGATAAGCTCAAAAGTATGATTTTCGTGTAATGACTTCATCTCATCTTTCATTACATCAATTCACTCTCTTTTGTGCTCATCTTCTATTGTCTCTTCATAACTCTCAGGTTCTACCCCCGTCAGTCAATAACAAATATTCATTAGTAGAATATCTCGATGACGGACGTCGATCTCTGATAGATCTCCTGAGTGAAACATTAGCAGGAACTTCTGTCTCTGACAACTGTTCATGAACATTATCATCTACCTCAACTGGTTCTGAACCTTTTACCTCATCTGCACCATCAACCTGATCGTTCTGAATCTCATTCTCAATCTGCATAGAAGGTTGTGTCAAAGAAACTGAGTCTAAGTCAATCAGATCTAATATGTTCAGACTCTATTTTATCTGTCTTTTCGATGTCTTGTATGGTTTAATCTTCTATAAACACAACATCTTGACTTCTAATGAGCTTCTTATGCACTACATCAAACAACCTGTAACCAAACTCATCTTGACCATACCCAAGGAACACACATGATTTTGTCTTTGCATCAAGCTTTGATCTCTCATCTTTAGGAACATGAACAAAAGCTTTGCAACCAAAGACACGCAGGTGGTTATAAGATATGTCCTTCTTTGACCAAATTCTATTTGGAACTTCAAAGCCCAAAGGAACACATGGTGTGAGATTCAAAACATGTACAACTGTACTTAGTGCTTCACCCCAAAATGATTTTGGTAACTGTGACTGTGAAAGTAAACATCTCACTCTTTCAACCAGTGTTTTGTTCATTCTCTCAGCTAACCCATTTAACTGAGTAGTCTTAGGAGGCGTCTTTTGATGTTGAATACCATGATCTCTACAATACTCATCAAAAGGCCCACAATACTCACCTCCATAATACACTTCAACTTTTTACCAGTTCTCTTTCAACAAGGGCATGAAACTGTTTAAACACTTGCAACACTTGATCTTTAGTCTTCAAGGTATAAACCCACGTTTTCCTCGAATGATCATCTATAAATGTCACAAAATATGATGCACCTCCAAGTGTTTTTGTTTTCATAGGACCACATACATCAGAATATACTAAGTCAAGTATATTTGGCTTCCTAGAATGTTGAGATGCCTCAAAGGAAACTCTTGTTTATTTTTCTGCCAAACAATTATCACATCTTTTTAGAGGTGCATGCTTTATACCAGGAAGATGATTTTTCTTGGCTAGAATCATCAAACCTTTCTCACTAATGTGACTGAGTCTCTTATGCCAAAACTCAACACTCTCGTCATTATCCACTGTATTTATATTGCAATATGTAATCTTGGCCTGCATCAAATACAGTGATGAACACTCCTCTTCCTTAGCTACCACCATAGAGCCTTTTAGTAAACTTCCATTTACTGTCATAGAAGGTATTGCAGAAACCTTCATCATTAAGCTTACCTGTGGAGATTAAATTCATGCGAATGTCAGGGATGTGTTTCACATTTTTCAAAACCAACATAGAACCATTCTTGGTTTCCAAGTGTACATCCCCAATGCCAACTGCTTTTGCCAATCCATCATTACCCATCCTAATATTGCCAAAATCTCCAGATGTGTAGGATGCAAAGAAATCCCTTCTAGATGTAGCATGAATTGAAGCATCACTATCAATCACCCAACTGCTCTGTTGTGTAGCAAGATTTATAACATCACCGGTACCGTCGAATAAAATAAAAAAACTCTTCGGTGGTTGTAGTAACTCTGTCTGCATTATCATCATCATCATTCTTCTTTTACTTACCTTTGTCATTTTTATTTTCTCTCTTAAGCTTTCGACAATGTTTCTTTATATGCCCTTTTACACCACAATGAAAACACTCAACATTTGCAAATCGACCACTCTTACTTTTGCTTCTGTCTCTACCCTTCGGACTTTTACTCTTACTCCTTCCCCTATTTTCAGTGACAAGAACCCTGATTGTGAGAAAAAACCATGTGACTTTCTTCTCATCTGTTCGTTCAAAACACTGCTTTTTACTAAGTCCATACTTAGTACTACATTTGGGGTTGAGTTTGACAAGGAAGTTCTAAATGTCTCCCATGAGTCCAGCAATGTACCAAGAAGCCATAATCCATGTACCTCTTCATCAAACTTGATATTCATTCTAGCTAAATGTTTAATGATACCTTGAAATGTATTTAAGTGATCTAATATAGATGTTCCATCTTGGTATCTTATAGCTATCATTTGCTTGATCAGAAACAATTTATTATTACCAATTTTTAGGGCACATAACTCCTCAAATTTATTCCACAAGGTCCGTGCATTATTTTCATCACCAATATGATTCATAATATTTTCTTCAACCCAAAGTCTAATAATGCCACATACTTTCCTATGACATATTTCCCATTATGCATCAGTTTTATCTTCAGGCTTCTTAGATGAAAAAACAGGAAGATACAAATCTTTCACATATAAAGTATCTTCCATCTTCCTTTTCCATACTTGATAATTTTGACCATTCAAATTAATCATCTTACATGTACTAATATCCATGTTCAACACAAGGTACTTAACTAATCACAATTTGGCTCTGATACCATTTTGTTGGGATAAACACTATATTTTAAAGATCAATTATCACCTCTTGTGTGAACCTAATAGGAAATTAGTCAAGTAGAAAACAATAATAATAATAAGCACAAGACACCAACAATTTTAACGTGGAAAAACCTCCCTAAGGTGATGAGTAAAAAACCACGGACCGAAGTCAAAATCTCCACTATAATCAATAATGGGTTACAACGAGTTCTCCCTAGTACCAACTAGAGGCATACAATAATAGATAACTCAATATAATAAATCTTGGCAACAAACGACAATATTCTGAGAGAATAAACAAAAAAAATCTCACCCAACGTGGAACCCAATTACCCACTGCAAACTGACTGTAGGTAGGTCCAAAAGAAATCTCCACCTTTCATATTGAAGACCCTCGTGCCAGGAACACGCTGTCAAAATTTCAGCTGGATCAGACCACAAAATCTCCACCGTTCATATTGAAGACCCTCAATGAGATTCATATTTAAAACTATAGATTAAAAGGGGAATTGATTAAATATGATTTAATCATTTGAATATAATTCAACAAATATGAGATATTTGATTTAATTAAATGTGATTTAATTAAATTAAGATTATATATATATATATATATATAATTAAATTAGTTTAATTGTATTAATTGATTTAGTTAATTTAATTAACTAATTTTGATTAATTGATTTTAAATTAATTAAATAAAAAAATAAAAAAGAGGGGAATGTGTCAATGACACGCTCCCCACCACTTCTCCATCCTTCTCCCTATCGATAGATAAACATGGAGAGGGATAAGTTGAGTAGATTGATCGAACACTCATTTGACAATTGTGAATTGCAAAACTCAAAAACATCCTCACAAAATTTTCCTTTTTCTCTTTCAATTGTTGGCAACCTCCCACAAGGTTAGATCTAGAGAACTCAGAGAGATATAAGAGGTGTTCTCTGTTGGTAGTGTCTTACTGAGAAAAGAAGAAAAGGTTGTTGTGTTGTCAAATTGCTAGAGAAGAAAAACAAAGAGTTGTTGATCTTGTGAAACTACAAAGGTAAATGTGTTTCCCTTTTAGTTTAGGAACTCACAACATGTTTTAATTTATGTCAATCCATGTTTGTATGTTTATCTCTGTTTTATTGCCAATGTATGGGTTTTTGAAGTAAACCAAAACAAAGCTTGCAATTACGATCTTAATTCATGTTTTCGCTGCTTAAGGGAATTCAAATTCCTTCACTTTTGACCCAGGGAGGGCCGACCTTAGGGGTCGACCCCGTGCATCACCGGATCCACCTTAGGGAGTCAGCCCAGATCCTCCAGCTTAGAGGGTCGGTCTAAGTTCCCAAACCCGAGAAGATTGACCGAGGCTGAAAAATAGATCTTCCGTTATTCAGTAAATGAAGTTGCGATAGTTGGAAGATGAAAGGAGTAGATACGTTGCAAAAAAACGTCTCATCCTGTGTAATAATGGTCGTACTTAAGACCGAACAATCATAATGGATTAGTGGGTCATAAAACCTCTATCAGTCGTTACTAGTCACACAGTTATATAGTCTTTAGTGGCGCGATGAGAAAGGTAAGCAAATATTTCCTGTGTTCTAGCTAAAGTCTCAATTCACCAAAAAAAAAGTTCATATTTCTAACTTGAGTGTCGGAGGGTGTGTAGCTGAGCACCACACCAGTGTTAGTTCTCTGTTTTGTAGATATTCATTGTTTTTGGTAATACAAATTTACCGTTGATCCGACTGTCCAAATTCCAACATCATAAAAAATTATTATAGAGAAGATAGAGAGAAATTGTAGAAAAACAAGTATAACTTGTAAATATCAAATGATTATAAAATGAAACCTTATAATTAAATTATTACCAGCTAAAGTTCAAAGTCTATATTATTCCTTTGGTAAAAGTTCAAAGAAACTAAAAAAAAAAGTAAAATGTAAAACATATATTTGGTGAAAGACAACCGATGATTTAAAAGAATATAGGGAAAAATACATTTTTGGTCCCTCAATTTGCATGTCAGTTTCTATTGAGTCCATGGGTTTCAAAATCGACCAATCAGGTCCCTTAATTTAACAAAATAGTTCAATTGAGTCCCTGAATGTTAAACGCCGTTAAATCTTTAACGGATTACTGACGTGGCAGGTTTTAATATTAAATAAAAATTATTATTATTATTATTATTAAATTTTAAAAAACATTTCTCTCTCTTTCCCTTCTCCTTCATACCCGACTCCTTTCCCCTTCTCTTCCTTCTCTCTTCCTTCCTCATCTCTCTTTTCTTTTTGAGATTTTGTTGGAAAATATTTCGTCGATATCTATGCCCACATGTTTGTTGTGTTTTAGTTGCATATCTGGGTGGTCAGTTAGCGTTCGTCGTAGCTCCAGTGGGCTTTAGATCAGCCGGTAAGGGATAGGCAACTGGCGTTGCCTAGCGTTCGGGGGGGAGGGGGGTCCTACAACAGTCGGTGATCGGTAACAGTGGTTAGTAGTCGGAGATTCACGGAGAAGAAAGAGGTGCGATGGGTTTCTGTATTGATCGACTTGTGATGCGATGGCTTGTTTGAAGTCGGCGCTGAACCAAGTTATCGACGACAACAGCGACGATGGAAGACAACTGTGTGGTTGACAGATTTGTGGGTCTTGTTGTACGGAGAGAGAAGAAGAACATGACTGAGAGAGAAGGATAAGGGAAGAAGAGAGAAAAGGTTTTTTAAAAAAAATATTATTTTTATTATTTTATAATAATAATAATATTTTTTATTTAAAAATAATTATTTTAATATTAAAATCTGTCACGCCAATAATCTGTTAAAGATTTAACGGTGTTTAACATTCAGGGACTTAATTCAACTATTTTATCAAATTAAGCGACTTAATTGTTCGATTTTGAAACTTAGAGACTCAATAGAAACCGATGTCTAAATTGAGAGGAAAAAAATGTATTTTTAGCAAGAATATATTTTTTATAACATAAAACATGAAATAGCGAGCCGACACTCAACGCCGTCACATCACCGTTGCTCGATGGCCGAGGGCTTGTTCCCACGCGTCTAGATTCACGCGCCATCTGCGTATATGTGGGCGTATTTATAAAGTCCATTTTGATTTTCCCATCAGTACTCAGTACGCAGCTTTTTATTAAAGACACACACAAAACTTTATTTATTTATTTTTCAAATGTTTTACAAAATTAATGCCCGATGATTTTTCTCGTTTTAAAAACCCCCCAATGATTTTTATTATAAAATAAATACCAATGATTTTCGTAATAATGTGCATCCACATCCACCCACGGATTTTATTTCTCATTATTATTAATTTTGGGTTTTATTTAGTAGAAGTCTAGAAGTTTATTTTGATTTTTTTAAGGAAATAGAAAATTTATCCACAAACTTAGGTAGTGTGCTTGTCACTTTAAACGTTCATACTTATCAAAATTTATTCTTAACAGGAAAAAAAATTAAAATACTAAAAAAATTACCAATTTTGATGAAAACTTAGCTTAGCAAAAAATTTAATTCCATCAATGTACAAGATCAAACGTGAAATAATTCTACAAAATTCTTATCTGCGTAAAAAACAATAATAATGTTGTTTTTCTTTGAATTGATATCAATTCCGTACCTTACATATATATTGAATGATTGATTGAATACAAATAAAAATACTTTTTAACAATTCTTCGAGTATAAACTTGTTAGAGAGAAAAAATTGTAACACTTATTAAGGTTAAACTAAATATTATAGCACTTGTCCAAAACTAAAGTACAAGCTTGGAATGGATGAAATTGAAAATTTGAAAATCTAGAGTTAAAAATTGATATATATTGTCAAATTTAAGATAAAAAGTAATTGATCTCTTTTTTTAAAATTTAAGGACATTTAATAAAAGTTCATAAT
The DNA here is from genome assembly GCA_036507285.1 of Trichosanthes cucumerina. Lineage (NCBI taxonomy): Eukaryota > Viridiplantae > Streptophyta > Magnoliopsida > Cucurbitales > Cucurbitaceae > Trichosanthes > Trichosanthes cucumerina. The sequence continues at coordinate 70,210,984 of CM071840.1, read as the reverse complement.
ATATAGATTAGGTATGAGAACTTAAATCTTTATTTTTAAGAGGGTATGCATGCCAATTATCACTAAGTTGTGTTCCTTAGGGTTTATGTTTAAATTTGTTGAAACAATTTCGACAAATTTATCTTATAACATTCTTTAAATTTCTACCTACATGACATTTCTCTTTTATTTACTATTTCTAGCATAAGAGAGAGACAATATTCAAGACAAATGAGAGATTATTCATGAGAGATCACGTACTAGCCTAGATTTAAATATTCTTGTCGATATTAATAACATGATTTGATTTTTTATAGATATATTGATAAAATATCGACATTTAATCGATATTTTTTAAGTAAAAAATTATAAAACTATTAAATTAATAATTAAATTTATTTTTGACTTCCCTAACTTATAGATTTTGTTGTTATTAATATTTATATTTATATTGAAATTAATCCATGATATCTTTTTTATATTTTATACATATTTATGAAAGAGAAATTGAGACATCCTACCTTTAATTTATAAATATATCAATGAATTCATCTGGCATTAGAAAGTTTGAGAATGAAAATTTTAAGGTAATTTTCATTCGGAAAGAATTTGGCAGGTTGGATCAATTAACCCTCAATTTTTAATTTTATAAATTTAAACTTAAGACTTGACCGATTGTATCAATTTTAACCACAAACTTTCAATTTCATCATTTTAAATCTCAAACTTGAATAAATGTATCAATTTACTCATTCGAACAAGTTTTTGTTTTAATCACCGTTAGAAAGTTTTTCCACACATGTCTAAAGTCATGTGTTGCATTACTAGATATGTATTTGTTATATATAAAAAATAAAATTGTTGCATAAAATTGGAGTAAACTTGCTATAATGTTTTCAATTTCATGGCATTTTCTTTTCTCTTCTTATCATTTTCTAATCGGTCCATTAATTAAGGATTTTTTTTAAAAAAAAACAAACAAATACATAGTACAGAGCAACAAGGAAAAACCTTTCTAAGGTGATTGAAACAGAAACTTGACGGATGATGTAAATTGATACATTTAAATTTTAAAAAGATAAAATTGAATGTTTAAGGTTAAAATAGATTCAATCAGCAAATTTTGAGATTTAAATAGATGAAATTAAAAGTTTATGATTAAAATTGATATAATCTTCCAAACTTGAGATTTAAATAGATGAAATTAAAAGTTTATGATTAAAATTGATATAATCTTCCAAACTTGAGATTTAAAATGATGAAGTTGAAAATTTAGGATTTAAGGGTTAAAATTGATTTTTTTTTCAATTTTTAAATACTGGTAGATGCAAGGACAAAATGGTCTATTCACATGCGAATATATACATTTTGGTAAAAGTAAAAGTGAAAACAGCCCCTTGATACTTATCCTCCCGAGTTTAAAAGTCAATAATTGGTGGCAATTTCGTAAATTTTCTAATTTTAAGGGTCCAGCCGTAATTTCATATGATCACTTTACTCTTTCCGAAAATTTATCTCCTCACACGTGGGTTCGATCGTAGATGACAACCGCTGGAAAAAAGAAAAAAAACGTAAACACAATTACAGAAGTCGTTTCAAAATGTGCCACGTCATCGCTTTCCAATTTTAAAGTTCTTCGAAGCATATTCAAATTTCATCTCAACGGTTAGATTCTCTGCACAAATATCAATTCTTCACCGTCCGATCCTCAATCACATTCGACATTTAACATCAATGGTCAATCCACCGTCCGATCCAGAATCATGCTCGACATTTAACATCTCATTCCCATTCCCGAAGATCGCCAAGCTCTCTCTCTCTCTAACATATCGCCAAAGTGAAAGAAATCGCTCTCCACAAAGAACCTGAGAAGAAGACATAATTTCAACATTTTCTTCCATTAGAAAGAGAGAGAAAATTTTATAGAAGTTTGATTTTTGAACATGTGTTATTTGTTGTACCCAAGTCTCCTTGTTCGTTTGTTTGTTTCTTCTAAGGATTTTTAAATTTTTGAATCACTTTCGACCGTTTCCTCTTCGAGAAACCAAAAATCGCTTCTGGGTTTCTTTCAACTTCTTAAAGCTGCAACAGAGCCATCTGGGTCATCTTCCTTTTCTCCAAAAAACAGAGTTACAGAGAGAGAGAGAGAGAGAGAGAGAGAGAGAGAGGTGTTGATTGAAGGTGAAGGTGAAGATATTTGTTTCTGATTTGAAAGTTCTTGCAAAGATTATTACAGTTTCGCCGAGTCTTTAAGGTTAGTTCTTGTTCTTGATGCTTTTGCTCTGTTTTTCTTGTCTACCCCTTTCTTTTTCTCTGTTTGATGGACGGGGTGTGATGTTTTTCCAAATGGGTAACTGCAGAAATGTCATTTGAGTGAATTTGAATGCCTTTGAAGTTTGTTTATATTAGTGAAAAGTCAAATCAGTTGAGGTTAATGTTGTTTTTGTTACTTTTCTACTGATTATTTCTTTGGATTTTACTGAATTTTCCAAGAACGAATTAAAAGTATTCTTCTACCAGCTGTAGATTGTGACCCTTTCCCTACCTTCTCTTCAAAGGAAAGTCTCTATTTTTTTTCTCTCTCTCTTAAATGGGGCCAAAACTGTAAATATGGCCAAGTTAGCAGCTTTCCCTTTTCCTCACAAAATGAGGGCCGTTGGATTTATATCAGTTTCAGTCCACCGTCATGCAAAGATTAGAAATTTTGTGGGATTTTTGCAATGTAATCTTCTGTCGGCTGTTTTCTGTAGAAGGGATTTGTGGGGGCTTTCTTTGATTCTTCGAAGCTCTTCTCTTTATGCTTTGCCCATTTTGTTTTTATTTATTTGTTTTTTTGATACCTAACTTTAAAGTAATTCCACAAGTAATTTATAATTTACTTGTCTTATGATTGCAACTGCTCCACGGCCTTTTTTCTGATTGTTTTCCCATTTCCACACATCGTTTTCTTTGGCCTGGTTTATAATTGGCAGCTGGAGGATTCAGCTATGATCTGAGTTTTCTTTGCTTTTGATCCCTGTTTCCAGATCAGAATCATGGTGGAAGAGGGAGGTGTCGATCGGGGTTTGGGCGGGGCGGAGGCGGAGTCGGCGGAAGAGTGGCTGCTGCAAGCTCAGAGGCTTGTTCCTGTGGCTCTGGAGAAGGCTATGGAGGTTAAGGTGTTTCCAGGGAGGTGGAAGATGATTGTTTCGAAGCTCGAGCAGCTTCCCTCGCGGTTATCGGATTTGTCGAGCCATCCTTGCTTTTCGAAGAATGCCCTTTGCAAGGAGCAATTGCAGGCTGTTTTGAAGAGCTTGAAGGAAGCTATTGAATTGGCGGAGCTTTGTGTTGGGGAGAAATTCGAAGGCAAGCTTCGGATGCAGAGCGATCTCGACTCGCTGTCTGGGAAATTGGATTTGAATTTGCGGGATTGTGGCCTTTTGATTAAGACGGGTGTGCTCGGTGAGGCTACTCTACCTCTATCCATGTCGGGGTGTTCGTCCCAGTGGGAGTCTACTGACTATAGCAACATAAGGGAACTGCTTGCAAGGCTGCAGATTGGCCATATGGAGGCCAAACATCGAGCACTTGATAGCCTCGTCGAGGTCCTGAAAGAGGATGATGATAATGTTTTGTCTGTCTTTGGGCGCAATAATGTTGCTGCTTTAGTCCAATTGCTCACTGCAACTTCTCCATGTATTCGGGAGAAGACGATCACCATAATTTGTTTGCTAGCTGAATCAGGAAGTTGCGAGAATTGGCTTGTTTCGGAAGGCGTTCTGCCACCTCTAATAAGGCTTGTTGAGTCTGGCAGTGCTGTGGCTAAAGAAAAGGCTGTGATTTCGCTGCAAAGGTTGTCAATGTCAGCTGATACCGCTCGTGCAATAGTTGGCCATGGCGGGGTTCGACCTCTTATCGAACTATGCAAGACTGGTGATTCTGTATCACAGGCTGCTGCTGCTTGCACGTTGAAGAACATATCAGCTGTGCCCGAGGTTCGACAAACTTTGGCGGAAGAAGGGATCATAAGGGTGATGATTAGTCTGGTAGATTGTGGAATTCTTTTGGGATCAAAAGAATATGCAGCTGAATGCCTGCAAAATCTCACTGCTAGCAATGACACTCTAAGGAGATCGGTCATCTCCGAAGGCGGTCTCCGCTCCATATTGGCATATCTCGACGGCCCTCTCCCTCAAGAATCCGCAGTGGGGGCATTGAGGAATTTAGTCAGCTCAGTATCAATGGAACTTCTGTTGTCTCTCGGCTTCCTCCCCCGACTAGTACATGTGCTAAAATCAGGATCTCTCGGCGCACAGCAGGCAGCAGCATCAGCAATCTGCAGGGTAAGCAGCTCACCAGAGATGAAGAAGCTAATAGGTGAAGCCGAATGCATCCCGCTCCTCATCAAACTCCTCGAGGCCAAATCAAACAGCGTTCGAGAAGTCGCAGCACAGGCAATCTCAAGCCTCATGACCCTTGCGCAGAACTGCAGAGAAGTCAAAAGAGACGAAAAGAGTGTCCCAAATCTCGTCCAACTGCTCGACCCAAGCCCCCAAAACACAGCAAAGAAGTACGCCGTCGCGTGCCTCGGGTCTCTCTCTTCAAGTAGGAAATGCAAGAAGCTGATGATATCGTATGGGGCGATCGGGTATCTGAAGAAGCTATTGGAGATGGACATACCGGGCGCAAAGAAGCTGCTCGAGAAACTGGAAAGGGGGAAGTTGAGAAGTCTGTTCAGCAGGAAATAGGGAGAAAAAATGAGCAGATTGAAGACCATTTTGGCTGTTTTATAAAAGAAGTTGTGTTTCATAAACTAAATGAAACAAGAATGTAGTTTGGAGGATAACAAACCGAAGGTTGCCACTCTCTGGTAAACTATTTCCCATCTTCTATGAATATACTTCTATGAATATACTTTCCTTGTATGTTTATGGAGTTCGAGTTCTAATCTAATCTTTTAGGGCCTGTTTGACCCACTAGTTATTATAACCCAAGTTATAATAACCTGTGAAATACTCTGCACTCCAAACACTGAGTATTATAACCCCAGACTATATTTTAAATAATATTATATGTTTCACATACTATTATTATAATCCTATGTTATTATAACCCACTCAGCGCCTCATACAACTCCTTATTTTCTTGTATCTATCTAACCAATGATAAAAATTATTCAAAAAATAAAAAAGTATATTAATTTTATTGAAATGCTGATGAAAATATTGATAGAATATCAATATTGAGAAAACTTATAAATCTTATGATTAGATTTGTATTTATATGGGTAGTGTTTCTATTGACTTTTTACATTGTAATGTGCAAGTCAGGGTTGATCACATATGACTCGAAATATTTTGGATTTTATTTATCAGTTTCCAACTAGGTGTATTTTACTCTTTAAAAAAAAAAAAAAATCCTGAACCAAAATTTTTAGGAATAGGTGTATTTTGTCTTGAAATTTTAAAATGTACCATTTCAAATAAGTTTAAAAGGTCCCTTATACTTTTTTCCCATTTGGTAGTAATTTTTTTAATTATGAGATGGTATTTTAAATTTAAAATCTCTCACTGCGTTCTCTCCCCTCCTTCTACACCTTCCCTCATCTTCTTCCTCCTTTCCCTTCCTCCCATCACCCTTCATTCCCTCCACACATCAACAAGGGTCTAGCAAGCAATTGTACGAGTTTCGACGATGAAGTCGTCGACTAATAGGGGTGATTTTCGTCTAACGGTGTATAAAGGTTGGATTAGGTTGAAGAGTTTTTTAGATCAATACAAATATTCGAGTTGGTCAGATTGACAACTCTAAATATTCGATCAAAGGTTGCAACCCAACTCATTGATATTTTTTTTTAAAAATAATTTTCTTAATTATTTAAAACAATTTTTTCTTAAATTTATAATTAAAATCACATAAAATTACATTATCAAACTTCAAATTTCATAACATCTTAATATTTGTTAAAATTTTCGAAGAAAAATGTTAAAATTGATAAATAATTCATTTATAAGTACATATATAAATTTTAAAAAAAACGTGAGTTAGGTTGGGTTAGGTTGAGCTGGGTAGTCCAAGTTGCTCAATCGGATTATTTGTACACCCCTATTTTCGACATAAATTCACACAACCTCTATTTTGATTCATGGAAATTTGTCAAGAATGTTCATTTGCTCGTAAGTTGGGGTGTTCATGGGTTGGGTTGAGTTGAGGTATTCCCTTTCCTCAACTCTACCTCAACTCAACCCAATTGTTTAAGTTGTAAGTTTCTTCAATCTAAACAACTCTTATTAAATAATGAATTTAATCTAATCCAACCATGAAACATTTAGTTTGAGTTGGTTCGATTTATTTATTTTCAAACATTTAATAAAAATTAACAATTCAATTTCAATTTATATTATGAAAAATTATACTCAAAAGACTTAAAAATGTATTTTAAGAGTTGTAGAAGAATAAACAGTTAAAAAATTATGAAATTAAATAAATACATGTATATATAATTGTATAATAGGGAGACAATATTTTTTAAACATTAATAATAAGCTTAATTTGTGGGTACTGATGCGGACCAATTTCGAGCTCCCAAGCTTAACTATATCTACCTTCATTGTCATGATGTAAACAACAATAAAGATTGCAGCTATCATAATCAAAACGACGACAATTGCAATTTCAATTGTTGAATAAGCGTATATCTTCCCCAGAACGCAAATAGCACAGTCCAAATGGTCGTGAGATTCAAAAGGGATCGGTCTCGATGCTCTTACAGAAGTGTTGGAATTTTTGGGAGTGTGACTAAAGTCGTACAATGAGTAGATAAAGAGAAAATCATGAGTATATAAGTGAGGACAATTCTTTCCATTGATATGAGGCATTTTGAGTGAAACCAAAACAAAGTCATGAAGACTTATGCCTTAAAGTAGACAATATCATACCGATATAGGAATATGTGGAGGTTCGTTATCTCTAACCAGTGGTATTAGAGTCATAACCCTATCTTAGCAATGCCCGATAAAATTCTTCGATATCGAACAAACAAGTTGTGTGCCTCAAAGACATAATTATGATGGATATCCATGGTTGAGTTCTATCGGATTGACGTTGTGTTTTAGAGAAATGGAGTTAATTGTGGGCATAGAAATGAGGGACAACATCTCCATTCCATTGGTATGAGGTTTTTTTGGTGGAACCAAAAGTAAAGTCATGAGAACTTATGAGCATTATCCTTGAGAGAAATGAAGGTTCCATTGTCCCTAACAAGTGATATCAAAGTCATGCCCTTGAATTAGTAATGTCGATAAAATCCTTGGGTGCCAAACAAAGAAGTTGTAAGCCTCAAACACATAGTTATGATGGAGATCCGTGATTGAGCTCTATTGGAATGGTAGTGTGCTTCGGAGAAAAGAAGTTGGCGTCGGTAAGAGTTAGATGGATAGAGATGACTATTTGAGGGGAGACCCAGTGATACTTTGTTTGAGAGGAGGATTATTGGAATCGTTAGAAATACGACCAAAGTCCCACATTGATTAGATAAGCAGAAGATTATGGATATATAAGTGACGATAACCATCTCCATTAGTATGAGATCTTTTGGATAATTCCAAAAGCAAAGCCATCTACATTCGATATATCAGTTGAGTTATGCTCTTTTTGATAATTTATTCATCCATTAAGAGCATATTTTTTATCGTTATTTTGCAGATTAGCAATTACCCTTATTCAACCCATTTCTCTACTAAAGTAACTTTATTATAAATTTCACTTTCATGCAATTAACTAATTTTTCTTTTCTGCCAACAACTTTACTATTCTCAATCTCTTTTTCTAGTCCTTCCTTGTTCAATTTCGTGTTTGTCTTTGAGTTTGACCACATCGCACTCAAACTATCTAAATACTATTCAATTATGTCGTTATCACTCTTAAAGTCAATATGTGAGTAAGGATCATCAATCCACAATAATTAATATCTAGATTCTACATATACTTTTTAAATGATTGATTATAATGTTTAATTGAATAAAAAAGTCAATTTTGAACAGACTTACTTATTTCATATCTAAAAACGTACATAGAGAAGAGAAGAATAAATATTGGAGAGAAATTCACCCAATTGTGTGGTAGAGAGAAAGTGGGAGAGAAGAAGAAATATTGGAGAGAAATTAATCCAATTGTGTGTTTTATTTATCCACCAAAAGCCACTATTTATAGGCAAAATGACAAGTATGATGTGATACACTTGGACACTAATCAAAGGTAGAAAATGGGCACATAGAGGTCACATGGTCAATTGGACCTTTGACACATGGTAAAATGAGAAATGAGCATCTATTTTGTTGCAATATTCACAATACTCCCCCTTAGATGCCCATTTATATAAAATATGCATCATTCAAACCTTACTAGGAAAAAACTCAATGGGAAAAAAATCATAGTGAAGGAAAAATAATACATATTTTATATAGTTTACTAGAGTACATTCATTCCCCCTCATTGAGACATCACTTAAAGTCTCCGAGTCGCCGCATTCATTGTACTAATTTTTCAAATGTTGCAGTTGGTAATGCCTTCGTAAATAAGTCAACTAGGTTATCATTCGAACATATTTATTGTATAGAGATATCACCATTTTCTTCAAGATCATGAGTGTAGAAAAACTTTGGTGAGATATGATTTGTCCTATCTCCTTTGATATATCCTCCTTTGATTTGAGCTATACATGTTGTGTTGTTTTCGTATAATATTGTCGGGGGATGTTTACTAGAAGACATGTCACATGCTTCATGAATGTGTTGAGTCATTGATCTTAGTCATACACATTCTCGACTCGCTTCATGAATAGCGAGGATTTCAACATGATTTGAAGAAGTGGTCGTTATAGTCTGTTTCACTGATCGCCACGATATAGCAGTTCCTCCACATGTGAATAGATAACTTGTCTGAGATCTAGTTTTGTGTGGATCAGATAAATAACCAGAATCTGCATAACCAACTAGATCATAATTTGACTTGTTAGAATAAAATAAACTCACATCCATTGCCTCTCGAAGATATCGGAGTACATGCTTAACTCCGTTACAATGTCTTTTTGTAGGATATGAACTATATCTAACTAATAAATTTATTGAAAATGCAATATCTGGTCATGTGTTATTAGCCAGATACATAAGTGCACCAATTGCACTAAGATATGGTACTCCAGGACCAAGTAGTTCTTCATTGTCATCTCGAGGTCGAAATATGTCTTTATTTACATCCAGCGAACGGACTTCCATTGGAATGTTCAATGGATGTGCTTTATCCATATAGAATCTTTTTAAGATTTTCTCTGTATATGTTGATTGATGAACAAATATCTTATCTGCTAAATGTTCAATTTGCAAACCAAGAAAATTTTTTATTTTTCCAAGATCTTTCATATCTCAAATTCTTTCTTAGGATATTCTATCGCCTTTGATAACTCTTAAGGAGTTCATATTATATTTAAGTCATCAACATATACAATTATAATAACAAATCCTGACTGAGATTTTTTTATAAAAACACATGGACATATTGGATTATTTTGATATCTTTCTTTCAACAAATATTCACTCAGGCGATTATACCACATTTGTCTTGATTTTTTTAATCCATATAATGATCTCTGTAACTTTATTGAATACAATTCTCGAGAACTTGATTCATATGCTTCTGGTATTTTAAATCCTTCTGGGATTTCATATAAATATCATTATCTAGAGATCCATAGAAATACGTCGTGACTACATCCATTAGATGCATATCAAGTTTTTCATATACAGTCAGGCCAATCAAATATCTTAGCGTTATTGCATGCACCACAGGAGAATATGATTCCTCATAATCAATATCAGGCCTCTGCGAGAATCCTTGTACAACAATTCTCGCTTTATATCTTGTGACTTCATTCTTTTTATTTCTTTTCCTTACAAATACCCATTTATATCCCACAGGTTTGACATTTTCTGGTGTCGAGACTACTGGCCCAAAAACTTCACGTTTTGAAAGTGAGTTCAACTCTGCTTGGATTGCTTCTTTCCACTTAGGCCAATCTTTTCTACGTTGATATTCTTCGATAGATTTTGGATCAAAATCGTCACTTTCATGAATAATATCATGAACAACATTATAAGAAAAATGTTGTCAACAATGATATCATTTCGATTCCATCTCTTTCATGTTGTAACATAGTTTATAAAAATTTCATTATTATCCTCAAGCGTTTGATTATCATCAATACTCTTTTGAGTTGTTGTATTCTGGATTTCTTCTGGAACATTCATACCCTTTATTGAATCATTTTGATTCTCAACTACTTTTATTTTTCAAGGATTTTTATCTTTGGAACCCATTGGTCTACCACGTTTCTGGCGTGCTCCAGACTCATTATTGACAACTTGTTCCTTTAGGATATCAATTTTTGATGGAGGATTTGCAGCTGGTATATATGATTTAGCCACTCTTTTAGCATCTGTGAATGCATTTGATAATTGATTTGCTATATTTTGTAAATGAATTATCTTTTGAACTTCAAGTTCACATTGATCTCTACGAGAATCTAAATAAGATAATAACGATGCATTCCATGTAATTTCAAATTCTCAGATGGGATATATTTGGTTGCTAGCCATAACCTAATTGCATAGGAGAATATTTATTATAGGCTACTGACCTAATACGTAATAATGATGCAGCGTGCAAAATAGCATGACCCCAAACCAATGTAGGAAGTTTAACTCTCATAAGCAATGGTCTTGCAATTAGTTGCAGACATTTTATAAATGATTCTGCTAGACCATTTTGTGTATGAACATGGGCTACAAGTTGTTCAACACTTATTCCAATTGACATACAATAATTATTAAAAGTTTGTAATGTAAATTCACCAGCATTATCAAGTCGAATGGTCTTAATTGTATAATTAGGGAATTGTGCTCTTAACTTAATTATTTGAGCAAGTAACCTTGCAAATGCAAGATTTCGACTTGATAATAAGCGTACATGTGACCATCTGCTGGATGCGTCAATTAATACCATAAAATATCTAAATGGACCACTTGGTGGGTTAATAGATCCACAAATATCACCTTGAATTCGCTCTAAAAATGCAGGTGATTCAATCTCCACTTTAACTAGTGATGGTCTAATAATTAATTTCCCTTGAGAGCAAACATCACATGACAACTAATTGGATTGAAGAATCTTCTGGTTTTTTTAAAGAATGCCCATGTGGATTCTCAATAATTTTTTTCATTATTATTGATCTTGGATGACCTAATTGATCATGCCAAACACTAAATATTTCTGAATTCATGAACTTCTGGTTCATTGTTGCATAACTTTCGATTACTCGTATATGAGTATAATATAATCCAGAAGAAAAAGCAACCAGTTTTTCTAATATACGTTTTTCATGTGAAACAGTAGATGTGATATAGAGACACTCTATATTATTTTTATGATTAGTTTCAACATGATAATCATTGTTACATACATTTTTAAAACTCAATAAGTTTCTTTTCGATTTTCTAGAAAACAAAGCATTATTAATTGTGAATTTGTTCTTCTGGGCAAGATAAAACTTACTTTTCTAAAACCTTCAATCAAGTCTGCAAAACCTGATATAGTATTGACTTTTGCTTCCGCATTGTCAATTTAGAAAAATATTTTATGTTTATAAGTATTGTGTGCGTAGTTGCGCAGTCTGCCAGACATAGATCTTCATTGCTCATTTTTTAGTCATTCAACATATGAAAATTGCCCATATTTCTTCATTGAACAAAAATAATTACAATAAGAGATACATAATACAAAAGTTTAAAGCTAAAAAGAACATAAAAATAAACATCAGTACTAGACATTCTCAAAATCAAAAGAAGCACTTGTTAATCCATCAATTGCTTTAATTTTCTGTTTAGGAGATGCAAAGAAGTCTGCCACTTTCAAATTTGTCATATTGGATGGGTCGAATATATTATAATCTTGAAAAGCAAGATTTGCTTCTACATTTTTTTCCTTTTTCCTTCAGGGAAGCTTGATAGAGATCAACTAAGTGTTTGGATGTACGACAAACACGTGACCAATGTCCAGTCATTCCACATCGAAAACATTTATTTTCATCACCTCCCAAATTCTTATTTTGTGGAGCTTTTCCTTTATGATCATGATTTCGTGTGGGTTTCTTGAAATTTGGATAATTATAATGCCCACCACAAAAATAATTATTTCTTCCCCTACCGCGGTCATGACCTCGATCTCGATTGTTAAAATTCACAACATTCACTTCAGGGAATGATGTTGCTCCAGTTGGTCGAGATTCATGATTTTTTCATTAATAGCTCGTTGTTTTGTTCAACTACGAGAAGATATGAAATGAGCTTTGAATATTTTTTAAAGCCTTTCTCTCGATATTGCTGCTGCCGGAGCATATTCGAGGCATGAAAGTTAGGAAATTTCTTCTCTAACATATCCATATCAGTTATGTTTTCTCCATATAACTTTAATTTTGAACTAGTTTTGAATAATGCAGAGTTGTACTCACTTACCGATTTAAAATCTCGCAGCCTTAGGTGTATCCAATCATAACGAGCTTTTGGAAGAATTACAGTTTTTTTTATGATCATACCTTTCTTTCAAGCTCTTCCACAGGACATAGGGATCTTTTATCATTAGATATTCCAAGGGAGATAATGACGAATGAAAATCATGGCCTTAGCCTTTTCTTGACTAGATGTCATATTCCCTTCTTTAATGGTCTCTCCAAGGTTCATAACATCCAAATATACATCTCAACATCAAGCACCCATGACAAATAATCATTACTATTAATGTCAAGAGTCGTGAATTCTAATTTTGCAAGATTTTCCTAGAGGACCTACCTTCAGTGGAAAAACCATGACAAAGTTTGAAAATTAATATAAACTAAACATGCAAAATAACATTAAAAAAATGACTTACCCGGAGGACCTACCTTTAGTGCAAAAACCAACAGAGATTCGTGCTGATAACGTGTTGTGAAAATTGAAAGAAAAGCCGGGCACCGAAACTTACCGATATATAATAATAATAATAATAATATTGTTGTTGTGGAAATGGAATATATATATAATATAAATAAGAGATAGTGAAGTTTTATGACAATTTAATGATGAATAAATTAGAGAGAAAGTGGGAGAGAAGAAGAAATATTGGAGAGAAATTTACACAATTGTGTGTTTTATTTATCCACCAAAAACCACTATTTATAGGCAAAATGGCAAGCCTGATGGAGACTACCAAAGGTAGAAAATTGACACATGGAGCCCACATGGTCAATTGGACCTTTGACACATGGTTAAATGAGAAATAGGCATCTATTTTGTTGTAATATTCACAATACAAATCATATTATGGAGACTACCAATGTAAATTTTCCATAAAGTGTTCTAAAGATAAAAGTAATTCTAGGAGAAAATTTAAAATTTATGTAAGGATGATTTCTCTATATGATTACCATCGAAGAGCTGCTAGATATATAGAGATATAGAGGTGAAAAACTCCTGAACCTACCTCAACAAAATACAAACGAAAATAAAGGAACAAATCTCTTTAACATAAAAATTGAAAATAACACAGTCTTGGGTCGGGCTATAGTCTAACCCCAATGGCTTCTTTCCTAACACCCCCTCAAACTAAGGGAAGGGAGTTCTCGATATTGAGTTTGAAACAGATCTCAAGAAAATTGGAGGCATACAACAATTTTGTTAAAATATCAATAATCTAAGAATATGTTGGAAGATGTTGAATAGAGAGCTTTCTGTTGAGAACTAAATCACACACAAAATAAATGTCATGTTCCACATTTGAATGTAAAACCAGATTAACACTCAAATGTACCACACTCAAATTATCACAACATAAGATTGGAGGTCGAATAAAACTCATGTTAAGATCAGAAAGTAAAGAAGAAAGCCAAACCATTTCAGTAACAGTTGTGGCTAAACATCGATACTTAGCCTCTGTGCGAACGAGAAAGGATAAATTGTTTCTTCAAACCCAAGAAATTAAATTACCTTCAAAGAAAAGACAATAGCTAGATGTTGAATTGCGGTCATTGAGATTCGAAGCCCAATCTAAATCAACATAACCTGAATGGACAAAGTAAATGATTTAGTAAGAAACTATCCAGGGGCGGACCCAAATACTAATGTTTGGGGGGCCGACAAATTATTATTTAATAAATATAATAAAAAATTCACCAAAAGATCAATTTGAACACAACATTATGTAGACTTAAAAAATTATCGACGATAAGAATAAATGGTGTACATAAAACTTCCTAACTAATTTTGAATAATTTTAATTTCTTATCAAATAGAAAAAAAAAGTTAAAATTACGGGTCCGGAAACTTTTAAATTCTAGTCTATTAGATCTCTAAACTTTAAAAAGTATATAGTAAGTGTTTAAACTTTACTCTAATAATTTCTTAAACATTAAATGTATCCGATAGGCCTCTGGACTTTAAACATATTTAATTTTGTGTCTAATAGATTGTTAAATTAAAAAAAATACATATTGAATGTGATAAGAATATTAATTTTTTTTAATAGAATTAATAAAACTAGTAAGCTTGAATATATTTATACATAAAAGAAATGAATATATAAAAAAAAACCAAAAAACAAAACAATGTATAAAAAGGAGAAAAAAATGCAGCCAGTAGAACGAGTAAAATTAAGTGAAGTGTTTTACCACTGGGACAGGAGAAGGTTTTCATTCTTAAGATGCATTATACAAAATTATAAGTATATGCTGTTATTATTTTAACCAGACCGTTATATACTATATGATACTAAATTTAAAATTTTTGGGGGCTCATGTAGATCCGCCCATGAAACCATCCATAATGAAGTGTGCCATGTAAATGCCAAAAGATTCTTTTTACAAGTTTCTAATGAGCTAATTTGGGAGAATGTATGAACTGACATGCTTTATTGACACAAAAGGATATTTTTGGTCTAGTCATAGTGACATATTGTAAAACTCCAACTACACTTCTACATAACCTCACATCCTTAAAATGTTCTCCACCATAGGTTGACGGTAAGGATCCACTCATCATGAGAGTGATAATTAGTCTAGCTGCAACCATATTAGTTTTATGAAGCAAACCTATAATATATTTGGATTGGGATAGAAGTATAAGACACTTCAATACCAAGAAAGAAATGAAGATTACCTAAGTCTCTGAAAGAAAATACAACATTGAGCATGTTGATCAGATTAGAAATTTCCACAGAAGAGCCATCCATCGCTAATATATCATCAACATATATCAAAATATAGCAGCAGTAGGTATTGGGTTGCTTAAACAAAAGAGATGCATTAGCCTTCGAATGTATAAGACCAATGTCGTTTAGAAAAGCTTGAAAGTCTTTCCAACCAAGCTCATGGTGTCTATTTTAAACAATACAATGCTTTTCTTAATCAATAAAAGTAGATGATCCATCTAGAGTACTAAAACCAACTAGTTGTTCCATAAATACAGTCTCAGACAACACACCATGCCAAAAAGCATTATTAATTTCTATTTGTCGTATAGTCCATTTATAAGTAAGAGTAAGAGTAAGCAGAACTCCAATAGTGATTGGTTTTACCATTGGACTTTATGTCTCATAATAATCAATATCAGGAGACTGATGAAAACTTTTGGCAACTAACCGGTCTTTGTACCTAGATATTGAATCATTAGAGTTTCTTTTAATTTTAAATACTCATTTACAACCCACAACCTTCTTATTAGTTGGTTCAGAATTCAATTCCCATGTGTTATTAGTCATCAAAACCTTATATTCTTCTTGTATATCATAGTACGCCAATGACTACACTTTAAGAGCTTTTCTAACATTAGGAGGTTCACCATCCGTATCATCTAATACTATTGCAAAGACTCGAGGTTTGACAATTCCACTCTTAGTTCATGTGATCATAGGGTGCAAATTGATGGATTTTAAAGAAGCATGGGTATCATTAATTTCTTGATTGTCAACCGTGTTTGTTGGCAAGGAAATATCATGTTCATGTGGTAAAGAACTAAGGCCGCTGAGGGATGTGTTTTTCAGTCTGTAAAAAAGGTGGGCTAGATGAAGAGGTATGTTGATTTGATACAGGAATGAGTCTCTTGTTTGGTGGAAAATATGTGCTAGATGAGACAAGAGGTAAAGAGAGATCCACATTCGAAGATCATGAACATGACTTATGATTATCATTTTTCAACTCGACAAAAGGAAATGTCATTTCTTCAAACAGAACATACCTAGATACAAAAATTCGACCACTCTCATCAAGACGTTTATAACTCTTATGCATCAAACTATAGCCAAGGAAAGTACAAGGACGAGAATGAAAGTTAAGTTTATGAGAATTATAGGGTCGAAGATATGGGAAACACTTACATCCAAATACTTTAAGTTGTGAGTAACCCGACATCTGTCCAAAGAGCTTTTCCAAGGGACTTTTTCCATTTAGAACTGATGTTGGTAAGCTGTTAATGAGAAAAACAACAGTTGAAAAAGCATCATCCCAAAAAGAAAGTGACATAGAAGAATGAGAGAGTAAGGTTCAATTAGTGTCAACAATGTTCCGATGTTTGCATTCTACTATTCCATTTTGTTTTGAGGTATGGAGACATGTTATTCTATGTTTTATGCCATGACTTTGTAAGAAAGGAATAAGAGGTTTAAATTCAGTTCCTACATCCGTTTGAAATCAAAGAATGGAGGTGCCTAAAAGTTATTCCACATGAGTTTTGAATGAAATGAAAACTTTTGATGAGTATACATTTTGGCAGAGGGAAAGAAAGGAAAATTATGAATTCTACCAATAGCATAAACATTGCAAAAAGATGATGAGTTATTTTTATACATTGAATGAGGTATACAAATTTTAACTACCTGTTGGACAATTAATAAGACCGGATGACCTAGTCTTTGACGCCAAAAATCAAGACTAAGGTTTAGTAACTGAATTTAAACATCATGGAAAAAAAGATGAGAGATTTATTTGAGAATGGTTGGTAGGGAGCAATGGAGTGGATGATGATAGTTGAAATTTGTAGAGGGTTTCATGGAGAGTCTCTTGGAGCAACATTGGACCAGTTGTTAGATCCAAGACAAAGCGATGGATGAAACTAAAAAACACTAAATTAACTCTAGTAAACTCACGACCACTAATTAAGTTTTTAGTCATAGAAGCAACCTGAAACAAATTCTTTAAATGAAAAACATGACCCGAGGGACATGTGAGAGAACTATAATCGTGACGAGAGATAGGCAAACATGCTCCATTATCAACATGAACCCGATTATTTCTAAGATATTCAGAGCCCACAGATATATTCCCAAGGTTGTGTAAGATGGTTTGTAGCTCTGGAATCCAGATATTAATTGCAATCTTGATTATAATTAGGGCAGTGAGCATTGCAACCATCAGATTTCCCTGTTAATTATAAGGGGAGAAAGTATTCTGCCCAAATGTACCAAACTGAGGGGCAAATGCTTGGTATGTTGTATTTGATCTAAATTGAACTTGCGGAGGATCACACCGAGAATAACATCTAATGGCAGTATGTCTAAACTTGTTGCATAATTGACATTGAGGCTTATTTCGATTGTTCTATGGAGATTGTCCACCCCTATTGCTTGAACGCCTTCTGCCTCGGTTGCTATTGAAGTTTTGGTTGTTGTTTCACTGATCATCCACTTCTTTAAGGCTATGATTTTGAGTGAGAATGTTTATAGAGGGTAACGAGCCATTGACACTCTGAATAAATTTACCTGCTCATGAGACCAAACTTAACACACTTCTTAATTTTCGAGAAATATTTATTTAGAGATAATTCTCCATTCTTCAGATTTTGTAAAATAGATTTGATTTTCATAATTTGTAGTTGTGGGAATTGAAAAATACTTAATAGACGAGAACAAATTTCTTTAGCAAAGGAACAATGAAGCATTTGTTCTAAAATATCTTCGTTTATTGACCTAAGCAACCAAGAACAAATAAGTTTATCTTGCCTTTTCCATTGATCATATGCAAGAACGACCTTATGGATAAGTAAATCGTTCTCACTTACTTTGAGGAAGGTTGGCGGTGGTTCTGATTCTTCATGGATATGTGTCGAAGCCTCCCAACACAAATTCTACTTGGAATTTCCATAACAAAAAGTTTTCATTGCTTAGTTTGATTGTCAAAATTTTGTGCCAAGATATATCACTGTAGTTATCGTTGGTCGATTACAGACCAAATCGGAACTCACATCGGAGCCCTCCATCGAGGAAAAAAAAGAGTCGTTAGACTATAAGCTCTGATACCATCTAAATATAAAAGTAATTCAAAGAGAAAACTTGTGTAATTTCATTATGAAGAAGATGATTTCTTTATATAATTACACCATTAAGGAGTCGATAGATATATAGAGATATAGAGGTAAAAAACTCCTGAACCTACTTCAACAAAATACAAACGAAAACAGGGGAACAAACCCATTTAACATAAAAACTGAAAATAACAAACTCTTGGGTCGGGCCATGGGCTAACCCTATTGAACTTCTTTCCTAACAAGTTCGAAACAACTAAAGTGAGCATAGTTGATCGGTAATTGACGTATACCCTCGACCAAGAGATTAGAGGTTTAAATCTCTCAAATATTGTTGAACTAAAAGTAAGAGAAAAAAATATAGAGTGTAAAGGGATATTTCCATTACATAAAAAAATTGACAAATATATATTAAAAACAAAGTATTTCTAATATCAACTAAGTATTAATCATAAGTTTATTTTAAAATAGTAAAATGCCCATTTGTTAATTAAAATATGTATGTTTTGAATTTTTCACTTCTAATGGTAGGAGTATAATCATAGCCCTACATCACAACAACCACATAGACTCCTCATGGACATCACATTAGAGAGTGTCCATGAAGAGGCTCATCAAGTTAAGAGCATGATATAGATTGGGAGCTTGAAGGCGAAAAAGCTTATTGAGCTCGATAAGAACTAAGTCAAGACACACGCCACCCACTCGCAGAATTTTTGTTGCAATGTCAGGTTTAAACTTGACATAAAATAATAAGAAAAACTATAAATGTCTCGACACTTTCCTCTATCAAGATACGAACACCACTCTAGTTCAACTCAACACTAAATTTAGCATTAAAGTGTGTTGGACATAATACTATAATACTATAATGATATGAATTTTATTCTCATAGATCATCTTAACACCTCAACTTATTACATAATCCAAAACATATGTAGACTTGTAATTGATTTCTCAAATCAACCCATAATCTTTTTCAAAATTTCAACATCTAAAACTTTGATTATAAGATAACGACCTTGACTAATTTAATAATTCACAAAAGTTGTAGAACCATTCAAAACTAAACAAACACATACACAAGCATTTCTAGAATTACAAATTTGGATTTGGATAAAAACATTTGAATCATGACCTCGTTGGAAAGTGTGCCAGCAAATTCTCTTATCATAATCAACGGTCACGATTACGATTAAGGAAATTACATCCATCGGTATCGTCCATCCCCATACACAGCCATTTTGATTTTATGCATAAAAAAAGAGGTTGTGAGATCGCCAAACGGGGCCTTAACGTCGTCACTACCAACCCTGCGCCATTTTGGTGGAAAAGGAAAAGACAACGAATCGCTGACGCTCTTTTATGGAGAAGTATAGATAAACGTTGTTTACGTTTTGCTTCTTGCTTCAAAATTGCTAACTCCGAGGCTCTTTCTCTTTCTATCTCTTCATTTCTCTGTCAGACGATTCAACTGAGGTTGCCGCTTAAATTTTTCCATTTCGGCTAGTTGTATTTGCTGAAACCGACTCCTTCGATTCTGGGTTTGTGATTAGGTACCCAATTAATCGTTGTGATCATCTCCATGTTTTTTATTCTTTCAATTTTGTGATATTTTAATGTTCTTGTGGTTGTTCTGCTATTCTGGGGGTTGGTTTGATTGGCGACTTGATGTGGGTATTTGGTTCTTTTTAGTGTTTTCTTGATTTGGGAATTGTGGGGTTTTGCCTTCCTTTTGGTTTTTTGGACGTTGGGATTTTAATTGTTTTGTAAAAGGAGGTTTTGAAGTCAATTCTGATTGATTGGGTAGCGTCGTCTTCATATGCTTTGCTAAGTAGCTCACGATCAGTCGGAGTTGTTGTTAGTCCCATTGCTCTTCTGTTTTCTTATTATTCTGTTTGAGCTTAATTTTGGGGTTTGATTGACAATTTATGAGGCTGCTATCTCGTAATTGTTTGTCTACTTCTTTCTCTTGATACTTTGTAAGCGCTTATTTGCGGGTGGTTTGGTCCTTTTTTTATTGTTTGTTCTTTTGATTGTCTTGTGTTTTCTTTTCAGTTAGATTCTCCTTGAGACTTTTTTTTTCCTTTTGATAACCGAGGTATACCATGGTGGTCACAATTTAATATCTCCACGTTTTCTGACAATCCAATGTAGTAGGGCCGAACCGTGAGATTTTTCGATCTTCTCGATAACTAAATGTAATAGTGGCAAGGAGTTGTACCATGAGATTAGTTGAGGTTTGCGTAAGCCTGGACATTCACGGATATTTAAAAAAAGAAAAAGAAAAATCGAGGTGTAGGTGACACCCCTTGGATTATGCTCATAGCCTACCCCACTAGACGCTTGGCCTACCAAGCCAACTTCTCGAGGCAAGAAAGGGTTTTAGGTTCTTAATTTTTCAACTTGGGGCTCTAGTTGGGAGGTCTTTGTGGTAAGGTGGGGTGTGTTTGATTTTGTGGGGCCTTTGGGTGTGAGGAATAGTAAAATCTTTAGAGGGCTTGAAAGGACTTCGAGTGATATTTGGTCCTTTGTAAAGTTCAATGTTTATCTTTGGGCTTCGGTGGCGAAATCTTTTTGTGATTACCCTTTTAGGTCTCAGTTTACTTGACTGGAGCTCCTCTTTATACTTTGCTCATTTTCTGTGGGCTTTGTATGCCGTGTATTCTTTCAATGTTTCTCAATGAAAGTTCAGTTATTCAACTAAAAATTTTCTCTCCAACTTTGTTAAATTGACTGGGATATGCTAAAATTAAGAGCCTTAATATGCCTTGGGTTATAGAAGATATAGGCTGACATCTGACCCTTATCCAAAGTCTGTAAGATGGATAGGTATATTCTAAAATTAGGAGCGTTAATATGGCTTGGGTTATAGAAAGTACAGGATGGAGTCTGACCCTTACCCCTATCTCGTTAGATTAACAGGTATCTACTGACATTAAGAGCTTTAATATGTCTTGGGTTGGTAGAAGATACAAGCTTGTGGGATTTCACTTGAGTTTTTTTTCATTTATTGAACTATACAGGCCCTCAAAAACCATTACATTGAACTTAGAAAGAAGGTCCATATGAATTAGTAGACAACCAAATTCATTGATCATTCCTGTGTGATGCGATACATGTAATTTGAATTTATTGTTCTCTGTCACCAAGTGAGATGAGAAATGCAGGAAATCTTGATGGCCTACTTATAATTAGAGGATTTTGATATTTTATCAAGGACTTTGTTCTTCTCTCTGTGATTACTGGCTTAATTTTGTTTGTTTCGTATTCTTTTAAGTATACTGCTTCCTTTACTTGCTGGTGGTGGTTCTATTCATGATGTCTTGCTGCGTTTTGACTTGTAAGGTGCGTAGTTTTGAAAGATGAGTAAGCTGGATG
The DNA here is from genome assembly GCA_036507285.1 of Trichosanthes cucumerina. Classification (NCBI taxonomy): domain Eukaryota; kingdom Viridiplantae; phylum Streptophyta; class Magnoliopsida; order Cucurbitales; family Cucurbitaceae; genus Trichosanthes; species Trichosanthes cucumerina. The sequence continues at coordinate 70,189,268 of CM071840.1, read as the reverse complement.
CGACCAGAGCAGAACTTGCTCTTCTAGTTCTGTATTTGAATAAAGCAGAAGCCAGAGACAAAATATGTAGAGCTATACAGTATGGTTCAAAATTCTTGAGCAATGGTGAGCCTGGTACAGCACAGAATGTTGACAAAACTACCAGCTTAGCTCGAAAAGTTTTTCGTCTTTTCAAGGTCTGCCTTTAATTATTTCATAACCTGTTTTGAATTTTGTTTCAAAAATTTTGAAGACTATCCTTTCTTGGGATATTAGTTCTTGATCAGTGTGAGGTATTTGCATGATCTTCTCATGTCGGTTCTAATCTTATTGTTGGTTCATATATGTTTTTTCACGCTATTGGTTTTGGTTCACAGTTTGTCAATGATCTGCACGGTCTTATTAGTCCAACTCCTCAAGGAACTCCCCTTCCTCTTATTCTGCTGGGAAAGGTATAAGAGCGAGGATCTGCTATTTTCATAGCAATCATCAGTGGGGGCTTTTCTAAGTTATACTTATTCGTGTTTTCAGTCCAAAAATGCATTGCTATCAACTTTTCTGTTCCTTGACCAAATTGTTTGGCTCGGTAGAACAGGCATCTACAAGGTACGACAATTTTCCCTTTTCAAGTACCTTGCTCTATTTAAGAAGTGCAACACTTGATAAGGAATTAGGCCTGATTTCTTATATGTTATGTCTGCAAATAGAATAAGGAACGCACTGACCGTATTGGAAGGATTTCTTTGTTCTGTTGGTTGGGCGCTTCATTCTGTACGGTGTTAGTTGAGGTATGTTGATTTGACTTGCAAATGATTCAAAACTTTCTGGTTCAGTGATTCATGCTTTGAAGTTTTCTATTCTTACAATCTCAGTTTGGAGAGATCGGAAGGCTATCTGCTGCAATGAAGAAGCTGGAGAAAGATCAAAAGGATAAAAATGGCAATCAACAGCAAGTGTGTTATCATCAAGTGTGTAATCAGTTGTCAAATAAATTGAATACTTTGTCAGTGATCTTTATTTATATACATTAGTATTTACTTTGATATGCTTTGCTGAGTGTAGGACGAGAAATATCGTGCAAATCTTAAAAAATCAAATGAAAGGTCCCTGGCCCTGATTAAAGCATCCATGGATTTATTGGTCGCTGTTGGACTACTGCAGTTGGCACCTAAGAAAGTTACGCCACGTGTCACTGGCGCTTTCGGATTTGTTAGTTCACTGATCTCTTGCTATCAGGTATGCCTAAATTTCCATTCTTCCCGAATCGGTTATTATCATTTTGGGTGGGGGGAGTTCTTGAGAACTACTTTCTCTTGATTATGAAAATGGACTGTAAGATAAACAGATTAAATGCTGTGGCTTCTTCAAAGTTACAAATCATGTGTAGAGGTTGAGGAGTTGTTTGGCAAGGGAGGGGGGCATGAATCCTTTCAGGATCGGTCGGTTTTGCATTTAAACTCTTTAAAATTTGATGATCTATGTGCAGTTGCTTCCTCCGCCATCGAAACCCAAGGCGTCGTGAAGAAGGAAAGCCAGATCCCACTGGAGTGGATGAATGGAAGGTCATTTGAATGAAATAACCACTTGAATTTGTGTCTTGTTGTTATAATGGCATATGGTTTTTAAGTAGTCTGCAGTCCCCTTAGAAGGGTAGGGTGACCTTGAAATGTCTCTTACATTATATTGTTCCCTCAAATAATAGGTGCTGTTGTTCTTATGCATCTTTAAAATTTCATTTCTTAGCATGTGTTTATTGAAAAATATATGCATGGTCTCTCTTTTGTTTTAACAAATAGAGATTTAGAGGAAGTCTCTCGATAGAGATGTCAACGGGGTGGGGACGTAAAGTCCTCCGATAAAAAAAAAAAAAAATTGGGGTCGTGGTTGGGTCGAATTTGCAGTGGAGTTCTTGTGGGAAATTTTCTTTGTTAATACAATTCTTTTTTAAAAAATAAAATTAATGTTATTCCACGTCTCTACGTAGCTCATGGTTAGCCCAACTTTGGATAACAACCATCTCAACTTGCACTAAATGGTTCACATGTTATCTCTTAAGCTTGGACTAGAGACTAGAGAGTTTTATTTGGTGTTGATAATGATCGAGTTTTGTTTTTGAGATGCTAAATGATTAAATGTCATGAAAGAAGAGTTATCTTATAAATTTATCTGAAGGAAGCAAAAGAGTTGAATGTAAAGGGCTCTTTAAGACTGAACATGACCTGATACAAGGTTAAACCTGCTGTTAAAGGTTTTAAGAAAGATTTATTAAGAATTATTATGATATTAATAGTTCATTAGAAAACTGCTTTTCTCGGTGGGAGTTTAAATGAAGGAATATTTATGGATCAATATGAAGGTTTTGTAGTTAAAGGAAATGCACATATGGTGCATAAGCTAAAGAGGTTAATGTATGAATTTAATCAAGCTTCTTAATAATGATATTTTAAGTTTAATTATATTGTCACATATTTAGATTTAAAAAATATGTCGTTGATTAATGTTTATATCTAAAGATAAATGAGAGTAAGTTTACATTTTTTGTTATATATGTTGATGAAATTTTGTTGGCTACTAATGACTTTAGTTTATTATGTCAAACTAAGGAATTTCTTTTCAAGAACTTTAAAATGAAATATATGAGTGAGACATTATCCTATGTAATTGGAATACAAATATTCCATAATTGAGCACATGAATGTTAGAATTGTTTTAGAAAGCATATATTAATAAAGTTCTGATGAGATTTAAGGTGGATAAATGTTCTTCAACTGAGTTTCGTTATGAAAGCAAAATTTAGCATGCTTTGAAGCTACAACTCATGGTTTATGACTACAAAACTTTATTTTAGGACTTGGAATTGTTAGATAGTATTGTCAAGTCACTGAAAATTTATTGTGACAATTATGCAACATTCAATTATTCAAAAGATGCTAAATATATGAAGTTGACAAATTTTGTCATTAAAGAAGTTTAAAAACAAAGAGTGTCAAACAAATACATTAGCACCAACCATATGATTACAAATCCACTATTGAAAGGATTGCCACCTAAGACATTCAAAAAACATGTAGAAAACATTAGTGGATATCATTATTGATATTGTGATATGTTACTTAATACTTTGAGCTCAACTATTTTTGTTTCTTATTTTAAGTTATCAGTCTTGTTTCTTATGATTAGTATATACATAAATGAATTACGTAATAAAATAGAACATTGTTTTTGACAAAGACACTTATGTTAGACCACTATTAAATATCTTTATTATAGATCATGTTAGGTAATTAAAGAACTAGATTCGTGATACATGGAAGAGATTATATCGTGATGTAATAACGTATGACCACCATGATTCTTATCAGTTTCGTGACTTAACACTGATATCATGATATGAATGAAAGTTATCTTCTATCTGCATTATGTTTATCCTCGTATATGTTAAATAATGTCAAATGGGTCAAGTAGGGAGGTTGTTAAATTATTTATGGCATGCTTGATATGCAATTTAGATTCTATTTTATGTTTTTAGATTCACTGAATTCTATAAATATGCATTTGACAGATGTATTTTCAAAAATTGTTTCCGGATTCTGTTATCCAAATAGTGTAAATTCTAAAAACAACATTTTTATGTTTTCATTATATCCAAATTTTGAATTTGAAAATTTAAAATGCAGAATTCTACTAAAAAAGATAAACCCTTGAACATAAATAGTATCTCATATTATAAACTCAATTTGTTTGTGTTAAATTAAAATATGTATAATCTAATATATTATAATTTATATGATATTGTAAAATAATAATTATATAAAATGTATAACAAAAAATATGTTAGTAAATTAGTTAATAATGATTTAGATTCAACCTAATATTAGTTTTGCAACTACAACTAGTTTCATAGTTTATAAATATATTATAGAACACATTTTGAACAATTGTTTAAATTGGAATCAAATTTCAAAATATGCTACCAAACACATATATGAAAACATTAAATACAACTTTGTTTTCATTGAATTCCTTGTTTTCAAATTTCTGTTTTCAGATAGCCTACCAAACATATCCTTAAATTTTACATTATGATAGTTGAAATCTATAGAGGGCTTCATGGAGAGTCTCTTGGACAAGTTGCTAGATCCTTCACAAGACAAAACGATGGATGAAACTAAAAAAACACTAAATTAACTCTAGTAAACTAACTGCCACTAATTAAGTTTTTAGTCGTAGAAGCAACCTGAAACAAATTCTTTAAATGAAATACATGACTCGAGGGAGATGTAAGAGAACTATAACCAAGACGAGAGATAGGCAAACATGCTCCATTATCAACATGAACCCGGTTATTTCTAAGATAGTCAGAGCCCACAGATATATTTCCAAGGTTGTGTAAGATGGTTTGTACCTCTGGAATCCAGATATCAATTGCAATCTTGATTATAACTAGGGCAGTGAGCATTGCAACCATCAGATTTCCCTGTGAATTATAAAGGGAGAAAGTATTCTACCCAAATGTACCAAACTGAGGGGCAAAGGCTTGATATGTTGTAATTGATTTAAATTGAGCTTGTGAGGATCACACCGAGAATAACATCTAATGAAATGACGGTATGCGCTTGTTGCATAGTTGATATTGAGGCTTAAAAGAAACAGAAATTAAGACTCTCCACTCAAAGAAGCTGAATTCAAATTTGAAAATTCTAATTGAGTTCCATGCATTTTCTCCTAAATTATTACTGAAACTCATTGAAGTAGTTCCTTGAAGTTTCGATATGACACCAAATCTAGTAATTAAGCATTTCAAGTTCACAAACAAAAATCGTATTCACCCTGAGAAAATACCAAAGAGAATTTACTAGAGAAGAAAACCAACCTTCCTAGTTAGTGTTGAAAATTAAACATATTTTGATACGTTTACACATATACGAGTTTTTAAGATTAATTAAACATTATTAATTGTTTAGAAAATTTAATAGGATTTAGAAATTGTGTATTTATGTATGAGAGTTTTTTAGTTCATAAAGTTATGTTTATGTTTATGAAAGTTATGAATAGAACCACTTATTGGTAAATCCTATAAATAGGATTACTTTTGTACGATTATATCAACATAAACAAGTAAAGTGAATAAGAAAAACAAAATGAGTTTAGAGAAAAAAAGTGTGAACCAAGTTTGTAGCTTTGTGAAAAGTATTTTTTAATACAAGTGAATTGTTTCTTGTGAAATATATTCCTTATTTGATTATTTACTTGTGAGTATCCATCACACGCTTCCAACAAAGTGGTATCAGAGCCTGAGTTCAAGAAAGAGAATTATTTTTGCAAATGGCAAACAACAATTTGGTTCTTTTCCAAGTGCCTCGACTTACGGAAGAAAATTATAGCAGTTGGTGTATACGTTTGAAAGCTCTACTTGGTTCACAAGATGCATGAGAAATTGTTGATAGAGGTTATGACGAACCAGAGAATGGTGCAACTTTGATTCAAGCTGAACGAGAAGTTTTGCAAAATACTAGAAAGAAAGATAAAAAAACACTCACCATTATTCATCATGCTATTGATGACACAAATTTTGAGAAGATTTCTGGAGCAACTACTGCGAGGCAAGCATGACAAAATTTGGAGAATACTTATAAAGGAGTAGATCGAGTCAAGAAGGTTCGCCTCCAAAAATTGAGAGGTGATTATGAATCATTACACATGAAGGAGTTTGAATCGATTTCAGATTATATTTCAAGATTGTTAGTAGTGGTCAATGAAATGAAGAGATATGGTGAGACAATAAATGATGAGCAAGTAGTTGAAAAGATACTTCGCTCATTAGATGAAAAATTCAATTTCATCATTGTAGCTATTGAAGAATCAAAGGACTTAAGTATAGTGTTCATTGATCAGCTTGTGGGTACTTTGCAAGCCCATGAAGAGAAACTTCTCAAGAAGAACAAACAGACAATTGAACAACTTTTTCAATCAAAGTTGCAGTTGAGAGATAAAGAAGATAGCCAAGAAAAAGAAAATCGATGTCGAGGACGTGGTCATAGTCGTGGACGTGGTGACTTTAGAGGACGAGGTCGAGGAAGACGTTAGAAGCAGTGAGTCATCTTTACTTCTAGCATGCAAAGGTGAAGAGACATGTGAAAATAATTCGTGGTATCTTGATAGCGGTGCAAGCAATCACATGTGTGGAAGTAAATCAATGTTCGTGGAACTTGATGAATCTGTTGGTAGAAATATCGTGTTTGGCGATGCTACAAAAATTCCTGTGAGAGAAAAAGGTAAAATTTTAATCAACTTGAAGAATGGAAAGCATGAGTTTACCTCTAATGTATATTATGTGCCAAATATGAAGAACAATATTTTGAGTTTGGGACAACTCCTAGAGAAATGCTATAATATTTTGATGAAGGATTATAGTCTTTCAATAAAGGATCATCATGATAATATGATTGCTAAAGTGCAAATATCGAAGAATAGAATGTTTTTGTTAAACATTCAAACTGATGTTGCAAAATGTTTGAAGTCCTGTTTGAAGGATCCATCTTGGATTTGACATTTGAGATTTGGGCACTTGGACTTTGAAAGTTTGAGACTACTAGATAGGAAGAACGTGGTGAAAGGATTGCCATATGTCAAACATGTAGATCAATTTTGTGAAGGTTGTCTTTATGGCAAGCAATCAAGGAAAAGTTTTCCACAAGAATCATTTTCAAGAGAAAAGAGGCCACTAGAGCTTGTTTACACTAATCTTTGTGAACCGATAAAGCCAAGTTCTTTCGGTAAGAACAATTATTTCTTATTGTTTATTGATGATTTTAGCCAAAAAACTTGAGTTTATTTTGTCAGGGAAAAATCAGAGGTATTTGGCATATTCAAGAGATTTAAAGCTCTTGTTGAAAAAGAAAGTGGTTTTTATATAAAAGCTCTGAGATCAGATAAAAGAGGATAATTCACTTCAAATGAATTCAAAGGCTTTTGTGAAGAAAATGGAATTCGTCAACCTATGATAGTTCCATGGACTCCACAACAAAATGACGTTGCTGAGAGGAAGAACAGAACGATACTTAATATGGCTCGAAGCATGTTGAAGAGTAAGAAGATGCCGGAAGAATTTTGGGCACAAGCAGTTGAATGTGTTGTTTACTTGTCAAACCGTTCTCCAACTAGAAGCCTGTGGAACAAAACTCCTCAACAAGCATGGACAAAAAGAAAACCATCTATTGCTCATCTGAGAGTATTTGGGAGCATAGCTTATGCGCATGTACCAAATCAAAAACGTAGTAAGCTCGATGATAAAAGTGAGAAACATATTTTCATCGGATATGATGCAAGCTCAAAAGGCTACAAGCTTTATAATCCTGCTATAGAGAAATTGGTGGTGAGTAGAGATGTTGTGTTCGATGAGGAAGTAACGTGGAATTGGAATGATGAACCAAAGGACTACAAATTTTTATTTTTTCTCGAAGATGATGATGAATTCAGTGAAGTTGCTTCTCCATCAACACCACCGACATCACCAGTCATTCCACAACAAAGCACACCTTCATCATCTACAAGTTCAAGTGAAGCACGTCGGCGGATGAGAAATTTACAAGACATTTATAATGAAACTGAAGAGTTAACTCAAAGTTTTAGTGATCTCACTCTATTTTGTCTTTTTGGTGACAGTGAACCTTTAACTTTTGAAGAAGCTTCACAGGATGAAAAATGGAAGATTGCTATGGATGAAGAGATAAAGGCCAAACAGAAGAATGATACATGAGAACTTTCTACTCTTCCAAGCGGAAAGAAAGCAATAGGTGTCAAATGAGTGTTCAAGATAAAAAGAAATGAAAAAGGAGAAGTGGAGAAACATAAAGCAAAATTAGTTGTCAAAGATTATTCTCAGAGAAAGGGAATTGATTATGATGAAGTGTTTGCTTCTGTGGCTCGTATGGAGACTATAAGGTTACTAATTGCACTTGCTGCTCAGAATAAATGGAATTTCCAGATGGATGTCAAATCAACATTTTTGAATGGATATCTTGAAGAAGTCTACTTGGAACAACCTCTTAGTTATTCTGTGAAAGGCCAAGAAGACAAAGTCCTAAAATTAAAGAAGACCTTGTACGGATTGAAACAAGCCCCAAGAATGTGGCATAGTAGAATCAACAAATATTTCCTTGATAATGGGTATTTGAGATGCCCATATGAACATTCTCTTTATATTAAGACTAACGATCGTGCATATATTTTGTTGGTTTGCCTGTATGTGGATGACTTAATTTTTACAGGAAATTGTGCAAGCATGTTTGAAGATCTCAAGAAGGCAATGACTCAAGAATTTGAAATGACAGATATTGGGTTTATGTCATATTATCTTGGCATTGAGGTAAAACAGTCAGAGGAAGGTATTTTCATCTCTCAAGAACGATATACTAAAGAAATTCTTGAGAAATTCAAGATGTTCAATGCCAAACATGTCACAACTCCGATGGAAACTGGGGAAAAACTGTCCAAATATGAAGATGAAGATGTTGCTGATCCATCACATTTTAAAAGTTTGATTGGGAGCTTGAGATATTTAACTTGCACAAGACCAGATATTCTTTTCAGTGTTGGATTGGTGAGTCGGTTTATGGAATCTCCTACAACTACTCATTTGAAAGTGACAAAAAGAATTCTTCGTTACCTCAAAGGTACACTTGTTATGGATTATTTTATACATCGTCTAAAGAATTTTTACTTGAAGGTTATTGTGATAATGATTGGGCTGGTGATCTTAATGATCGAAAAAGTACAAGTGGATATGTGTTCTTTGTTGGTAATACGACTTTTACTTGGAGTTCCAATAAGCAATCTATTGTGACACTATCTACGTATGAAGCAAAATATGTTGTTGCAGCATCATGTGTTTATCATGCAGTTTGGTTGAGAAATTTGTTTCAAGAAGTTGGAATATTGCAAAAGGATGCAACAGTAATCCATATGGATAATAAGTCAACAATTGCTCTAGCAAAAAATCCAGTGTTCCATGATCGTAGTAAGCACATTGACACAAGATTCCACTTTATTCGAGATTGTATTTCAAGAAAGGAGATTCATGTTGAATATGTGAAGACAAAAGATCAAATTGCAGATATTTTCACGAAACCATTTAAAGTTGATGTGTTTCACAAGTTGAGAACCTTGCTCGGAGTACTTTTCGTAAAACATGTTTAAGGGGGGATGTTGAAAATTAAACATATTTTGGTACGTTTACACATATATGAGTTTTTAAGATTAATTAAGCATTATTAATTGTTTAGAAGTGTTAATAGGATTTAGAAAAAGTGTATTTATGTATGAGAGTTTTTTATTTCATAAAGTTATGTTTATGTTTATGAGAGTTATGGATAGAACCATTTATTGGTAAATCCTATAAATAGGATTATTTTTGTACGATTGTATCAACACAAGCAAGACAAGTAAATAAGAAGAAAAAACAAAATGAGTTTAGAGAAAAAAAACTGTGAACCAAGTTTGTAGCTTTGTGAAAAGTAGTTTTTAATACAAGTGAATTGTTTCTTGTGAAATATATTCATTGTTTGATTATTTACTTGTGAGTGTCCATCACACACTTCCAACAGTTAGTCCACCCTTAAGATGAACAATCATTGTCTGGGAAATCAGTTGGTCGTCGAAGCTGCCACCGTGAAGCTCAATCGAAGATTTAATAGTAAGGAATCAGGTCACTGTATGTTCGAAGTTGCCGTCAAAAGCTAAGCACAAATGTGTCTATCGATGAACACCTCCACAAATCATTTGCCTGTTTGGATTTGTGCCCTAAAACTCGTAGTTTGTAATTATGTTCTAATTAATGTAATAAAGTGTTATTATTTCAATAAAGTGTTATTGTTCGTTATCTACGAGTTTGCCTTTATTTAAAACCCTAAATCCAATAAACTAAACATCCAAGGTCATTAAATGAATCTCTAACTCAATGTAATGTACATAAAAAGGATCTCGGTTCGAGATACAACCTAAAGGGTCTATAGTTAGGGGATAAGGTTTGGGTACCTTACACTGGTTAAACTATGGATGTGACCCACTTTGTATTTGATACAAACACTGTGATCCTAACGTGTTCGTGTAGATGACATGTGAGTGGGGATATCTTATGTAATGAGATTACATAAGACTGGACCACGAAATAGTAACCTCTAGTCAGAAACTCAGTTGACTAGTTAGGTTTCTATTTCACTAGGATGACCTAGGCAACTTGATCTTAATCTTGAGCGAGTTCTACGAACTCCGTTCATGCGAGAGATTGTCCTTTGACTAGTATGGGTGAGAGTGGCGGATTCGCCGACTCAATATGCCTACCTTCTTGGGGACAAGACCGAGTGAGTGGCCAGTGGGAACTTAACTTAGCAAGATGGAATTCACTCCTTCCCGCCTACTAGGGTAAGTAGAGGAATGTTCCCTTAAGTGGTGTCTCCGAGACTTGAACAAAGGGCCCGACCCTCTCATTGGCCCGATAGGGACTCTGTTTGTTGGTAAGACCACAAACAAATTGTTCATTAGAGGAACACTGGTACTTAAGGCACAAGATGTAACCCAGGGTAAAACGGTAATTTGACCCAGCTAGTGTTACGAGCATTCGTGAAGGATTGACTTGCTGTTATTGGTCAATATCCATGGACACAGAAATATATCTGCAGTGAGAAGAGTGCAGCTGCCGGACTTTAGTGGAGTGTTCCCGCAGTTAACGAATGTTGATTGGGAGGTTAATGAGATTAACCGAGCAATGTCGTATCGTTGGAGCTTCTGATCTGTAGGTCCATTAGGTCCACCTTCTAGCTCGTAAAGGGTTCTTAGATCATTTGAATTTGAAATGTTCAAATTCATTAGGCAATAAACTTAATGTATATTGATACATTATAATATATAGTTTTGGAACTATATATTATAAATTTAATGTGAATGTGATTCATATTAAATTATAAGAGAGAATTGAATATTTGAAAGAGTTCAAATATTATATTAAATGTGAATGTGATACACATTTGAAAACTATAGGTTAAAATTTAATGTGCATTGGATGTACATTAAAACTATAGGTTAAAGGGGTAATATGATTAAATGAGATTTAATCCAAATTAAATATATGATATTTAATTTGTATTATTTAATTAATAATTAAATTTGATTTAATTATTATTATTATTATTATTATTTTAATAATAAAAATGGAGCGTGTCATCCAGACACGTTCCCCACTACCCCTCCCCTTCTCCCTATCGACAGTTTAACAGGGAGAAGGGGGTTGCACTTTCAATTGATCGATCAATTGTATTGTTGAAGCAATTGGGGAATTGCTCTCTCTCTCTCTCAATTCTAGAATTCCCAAAAGTTCTTCCAACTGTTGGAATCCTTCCCACAAAGGAAAGATCTAAGCACTCAGAGGATAGAAGGTTTATTCTTTTGGTGGTGTTCTGTAAAACAGAGAAGCTAAAGCTTGTTGAGTTACTGTAAATTGCTTGGAGCAAGGAGTTGTTGTGAGTCTACAAAGGTAATAATTCTTCTTTCTATCCTCTTTAGTTTAATTGTTAAACACATGTTTGCATGTTTGCTACAATCCATGTCTAATAGGATTAGAATTTCATGCTTGTTCTGTTCTTTTTGTCAATGCACTGGTTTTTGTTTCAATTAAAACAATCAAGCAATTAACGATCCCAAAACACGTTTTCGCTGCTCAAGGAGATCAGATCTCCATCATTGTCGTCGTCGACTCCTCAAACCATCTACCAATGAACACCTCCACAAGCCATTGTCGAAGGCACACAAACCTGTGTGAAGATGTGAAGAGAATTCGTAAACCTGTGTTAACGTCGTTAAGAATTCGAAAATCTTCACGTAACGATGCCCAGAAGCTCGATTTGACATCAGTTTGGCCTGAACTTAAAATCCTCCCAAATCTCCTTCGCTACCGGCACAACCGAAAACCTCAGTTGCCGAAATAGTGCGAAATTCTTCATCCCTACCATCCTCTGCTTCAACTCTTTCAAATCCACCAGTTCCCTCATTTCCCCAACCGTCTCGACGTCGACGACGGCGTCGCTGCCTTCGGCCTCTGTGTACCACTCCCGTGCGACGACCACACCGAAGATACGCCAGGCCTTGGCGCCGGAGTGGTAAAAGAAACAAAGTTCGTCGAGTTATTTTAGTACGTCGCATTGACGAGGGAGAGAGGGAAAAGAAAAAGCGCCCTAAATTCTTTTTGAAATGTGCTTAAAATTCGCGGGCCTTCTTTATATTTTAATAGCTTTTTGTACAAAACCTATTACTTAAAGCTATAATATTTCATTTTTGTTGTAGTGTTGTAAAGTACAAACGATGTGATCCTAAATCGTTCATGTGGAGACATGCGAGTGGGGGCGTTCTATGCAATGAGTTTGCATAAGGCTGGATCGAGAAATAGTCACTTAGACTTCATAACTCCGTTTACTGTCTTAATTGACTATATTCATACAATGACCTAGGTAACTCGATCTTAACCCTGCGCGCGCTATGAACTCCTGTTTATTCGGGATTATCCTTAGATTTACATGGATGAGAGTGACCCGAGATCGCCGACTCAATAAGCCTCACATTTTGGGGATAAGACCGGGTAGATAGTTAAGAACATAGTCCTGCAAGATGGAATTCGCTTCTACCTGCTTTAGGGATTAGTAGAGAGGTTGTTCCCTTAAGTGCTGACTTCGGGTCTTGAACAATGAACCCACCCTCTCATTGGCCCAAGAGGGATTCAATTTGTTGGTTGGACCACAAACCAATTGTTCATTAGAGGATCGACGGGGCTTAAGGAAAAAAAAGTATTTACAAGAGGTAAAACGGTTTATTTGACCCAACTGTAATTACGAACAACTTGTGAAGAACTGACTTACTAATCACGGTTATATCGAGTCGACAAAAATATATCTTTAGTGAGGAGAGTGAAATCACTAGGCTTTAGTGGAGTGTCTCGGTGGTTAATGAATGTTGATTAGCTAGGCTAAAAAGTTTGGTTGGTTAATTTCATATCGTTGGAGCTCATGATCTGTAGGTCAGTTAGGTCTCCTTTATTAGCTCAGACTAAGCCTTGTAACAATTTGAGAGAAATAAATTTGAATTGTTCAAATTCGGTTTTGGGAGAAAGCGTTAATTATATGCAATATATTTAATGTTTCATAGTTTAATTATGATTGAAACTATGATAGAGAAGAGGTTAACATATTTAAATATGATTTAAATATTGGTTCCATTTAAAAGATGAATAGAGATTCATGTTCAAACGATCAATTTAAGAAATCAGGATTGGTCCAATTATTTAATTTGATATTTGATATTAAATTAAATAATTTTTAATTAATTAATTGAATTGTTTAATTAATTAAATTTAAAAATTGATTTTAATTTAAAATTAATTTTATATTAATTTTGAATTGAAATTAAAAGAAAAAAGAAATTCATTTAGGAATGAATTTTGGACAAAATTCACCTTTTGGTGAATCACCTACTCCATTTGTAAAAGCCGTCAAAATTGGTCACGTCCTTCTTGATTAATCCTCATCACTCTTGTGTTATCTTCCTCTCCAAGCTTAAGGAAGCTTGTGATTTGCTTTTATCAAAGAACAATCACAAAAAGTAAGAGAATTTTGCAGAAAATTATTGGATAATAGAAAAATGAAAAAACGAAAAAAAAAAAGAAAAAAGAAAAAAGCAAAGGAAAAAAAAAGAAGAAGAAGAAAAAAAAAACCCTACTTTTTGTTGTGAATCCATGCATTTTGATTTATTTATTTATTATTTATTAAAAAGTAAGGTGACCAATATGCTAGGAGTAGGTTTTATCTAAAGTTTGGAGATGATCTTCCAGAGATGACCATCTTTCACGCATTAGATGTACGATCATTGCCAACATTAAAACTAATATACGGGGTTTTTTTTATAAATAGTTTGCAAAGTACAATATTTTTATAATAATTTTAAAATTTTGTAATATTAATAAAAAAAGCTCGTATATTAAGTGGAAAAGTATGGTAAAGATAGTGGATTAATTATATTTTTATTAAAAAAATATAAAATTAAAAACCATCATCAAATATTTTTTTGATCTTTTAAAAATAAAAGAATAAAAATAATTATCAAACATATTTTTGGTCTTTTGATTTTTTTTTAAAAAAGAAAATCAAATCGTTACAAACATTTTTTTGTTTCTGTTTTTAAAATACAGAAAATAAAAAACAGTTACCAAACATTTTTTAGAAACAGAAAACCAAAAACTAAAAATTGAAATGGTTATCCAATAGAAGTTTATTAATTTGTCCAAAATGATTAGTGAGTTTACTCGAACATGTAAAATCAATCAAATAGTAGCTTCTGAAATCAACTTTTTTAAAAAATTGACATTTTCCCTAATAAAAATTTGAAAATTTCAATCCTAATCCTTCCACATATATATATTTTCCCCGTATACTCTCTTCTATATCAACAAAATTTAGTTGCTAGGATTTGAACATAGTTTCCATTTAGTCCATCTAGTTTAGGTTTTATTTCAATTTAATCCCTATAAATTTTAAGAATTTCAATTTAATCTCCATAATTTATGTTTTATTCCAATTTGATGTCTATAGTTCTAAAAGTCTCAATTTAGTCGTATAATTTAGGGAAATTGTAATGGGTAGCAAAAATTAGTAGGATATTTGCAAATCTAGCCATAATTTTTTAGATTTGAAAATATAGAAAAAAAATTTTAAAATCTAATTTTTGTTTTTTTTTTTATTATTTCAATTTTACCATTCATTGGTGTATGATATCTGATATACTTAATATTTGGTATATTAGGATATTTGATATACTTAATATTTGTATATTAATAGTTTATAAGTAGTATATCTGATATACTTTATATTAGGTATATCAGTAGTATATCAGTAGAATATCTGATATATTTAATAATTGGTATATCAATAGTATATCTGATATACTTTATATTTGGTATATATTAATCAACTAGTATATACTTATATATTTGTAACACCCTAAACCCAGGATTCAGATCAAGATTTGGAATCCAGATTTAACCCTAACATGGTATTTCCCTAAGTCAAGCACGCTTAGTTTTGGAGTTCCTATGATTGAGCCATAGAAAATTAGGAATGTGCATCTTGTTGGTATATCAATTCTTGTAAGCCTTTTTCATCCATATTTTCATAACTTTGAGATCGCTCTCATTCGGATGTGATCTCAGTTCATTCATGTATCCTTCTTCTTCGGACATCACAATATTAGTTGTATATCACTGATATACTATCGATACACTTCTTTTTAGGTATCATTTAAATGATATACTTTATATATATCATAACGTATTATGAATATTTTGCATATTTGATATATATCACTGATATACTTCATTTTAGGTATATTTATTTCATTGATATATATAAGATTGAGTATATCAGTAATATACTTCATTCTAAGTATATCGAGTATACTATATATGAATTTCTCATATATTACTACTACTAGCCAAATGTATCCATTAAAAAAGTCTATTGACTAAAAACTAGTAAATACCAAACCATTAATAAAATAAAGAACTAAAACAAAGTATATCATTAGTATATCAATGATATACTTAATATTATTTATGTCTTGTATATGAGTTACTGATAGACTATTGATAAATTTTATACAAATATCAATAGTATATCACTGATATACTTTATATTACGTATGTCTCATTTCATTTCGATATAAGTGAAATATATCAGTAGCAGATCACTAATATACTTCATATTAAGTATATTTGATACATTGGATATAAATCACTATTATACTCTTGATATACTTCATATTAGCTATTTTTGATATAGTGTTGATATACTAAGTATCAAAAATTCAAGTTTATTGATATACCTAAGTAAAGTGTATCAGTAGTATATCACTGATATAGTTCATATTAGGTATATCAACAATATATCATCGATAGACGATTGATATACGTCATATTACAATCACGCAAGATTACACATGAAGGATATTTTGGACATTTTGCTGACTCCAATTGTGTTGGACCAATTTTTTTTGCTATATTTGTAATAGAAACAAATGGTTGACACGCTTGCAATTCAACATTTATTTTTTTTTTTTTTTGTCATTTGTGCACCTCACCCTATAATTTAATCAATTTAGTCCAATATTTTGGATGTGGTTGACTATGTTGTTAATTTAGTACTGCATTATTATATTAGAGTTTAGAGCAGAGTGAAAATAAAAAGAAATAAATGAGTTTTCAGGTGATTAAAATAAAATATAATGGAAGGACAATGCCTATGATTCAACCAAACGATAAGACTAAATAGAAATTACAAAACCAATATATATATATATATATATACCAAATTTGTAGTTCAAACCAATATATTTTGATCTACGCTTCATTGATTTTTCTCTTTTCTTGACAACTAAGTGTGGGCTTCAAAACTTCCCTTCCTGCTAGCTACTGTAAAAAAAGAGAGACGAAGAACAAGATTCTCTCCTCCAAGACTCCAGCGAAATGGCAAGCGAGACAAGCATGTCGGGAGGCGGACCGAGTAACTTCGGCGACTCCTCGTCGTCAGGCAGCAGCGACCAAGAAGACAAATCAGAACACATGAGCTTTCCTCTGCCGTTCTTGAAGGGAAACCATTTAGACGTCGTACGCTACGCAGCCATGTACCGTGGTCAGAGCAAGATCCGCCGCCTCCTATCCATCGCCGAGCACTGCAACAGCGACGACGAACGACAACTCGAGGCGCTCCGAATCGCATACAAGGAGGCGAAGAAAGGGAGAGACGTTTATCTGTTCACAGAAACCGTGGAGAAAATTAGTGGGAGATTGGGGCCAAGATTCAGCATGGATGAAAATTGGTGCAATTCGGTGAATGAAACAAGGGGTGCAATGTGCGGGAAGCTAGTAGATTGGGCGAAGAAACTACAGGTGTGAATATATTTATATATATATATATATATATATATTTTTGTTTGTTATAAATATTTTTAAAATATCTATCTATCTATCTATGTACCTTTATATAGGATGATTATGAGAACCATGTTATTTCTCTGGATGGGGTAAGAACCGCATGGAATATCGTTGCAAATTTTTACCACGTTCATGGGGAAGTTTTGGGAGCCTATAATTTTTATACCATCACCGAACATTTCTGTTACACTTCTGAGGATTACGGTGAGTTATTTACGAATGTAGCTGCGGTTTTGATTGAGATGGGAAATTTTTCTCTTGCCCAACAAATTGCTCAAAAGGGATTGAAATATATCTACCTCTGGGATCCATTTACTATTGACGTTTTTCATTGTACAATTGGATTGGCTTTCCTGAACGATCAACGCTTTAAAGATGCTGCTCATCAAGTAAGGGTTTATTTGAACCACATGTTATTACAACATATGTTATTACAGTTCAAATACAAACTATACTACTCTGTATCTTATTACATACTATTATAACTCATGTTTTGGTATTGAGTAGCGATCCTAAATTAACCATCTATTGATGTTTTTAATTATTATCTTTATGTTGGTAATGTATTATTATGCAGTTCTTGGAAATAAGTGAAGAATTGGGAGACCAATTTTCGGTAGTGATGGCTGCTCATGATATTGCAGCCTATGGCGGGCTATGTGCACTAGCTACTTTGGAACGAAAAGAGTTGAAGGCACCGATTTTTTTATTTTTTTTATTTTTTTTAAATCTTTTTTGGGCTTATTCTCCAATTACTTTTTGCATTAATAAATTTTATGATCTGATTCTAGGTTTTTAATATTTGCAGACTTTAGTTATGGATAATCAGAATTTTCAGTCTTATTTGGATTCATCTATTGAAGTCAAGGACCTCATCAATGATTTCTATTCAAGGTATTATATATACACATTCGGTTCTTTAACAAAACAGTTTAAAGAGTATGTCTTCGATCACATCATTTTGTCTATTAGTTTAGGCAAATTTTAGTTTTAAAGAGTGTGTCTTGACATATTCTTAGCTAGTGCACATAACCCGTAAAATCATATAATATTATTGACAATAATAATGATGTGTCGTGGTCGTGACATCATTTTTCTATTGGCTACATAAATAGTAGTCGACCGGATAATGGGGAGATGGATGGGAAGGGAAAGGTTAATTAAGGAGATACTAGCAGTTCTACCCCATATTGGATATGTACGAGAGAAAAATTAGAAAAATACCTCAACTTTATTCAACCGTTATTAGAAATTTAGGAGTAGACAAATTTTAAAATTTATCTCCAATAATTTTAAAGAGACATATATTGTGGCATCTTCATAGAGAATGATTTCTTTAGGTTAAGGGACTATGAAAAATTGGGGAGAGAAGAGAGAATGAAATTTTCTTTTCTTTGATTTATATTTAAATTTCGAACTATCAATAATAATAATAAGTTGCACCTGAAAGCTTAGAGAGCTTGAATTTCTTGAATTTTCTCATCTCCACAAGTTAGAATTCAATATATATATATATATATAATTTTTTACACATCGATATTATTATTCAATAAAAAAAAATTATGATCAGCTACTATCATTATTATTATTATTATAGGTTAAAAAAACAGTGACATTAGGGACCATTTAAACCATTTTTCAAATTGATGACTGAAAATTGTAATTGGTTAGAAATCAAAGAGATTGCCAAAGAGAGCATAGCTCAACTGACATATCGAATGTATTAACAATTATGAAACTTATAGTTCAAATCCTTTTAAACTTTACCGATGTAATTGGAATTTTCAAGTTTATTACGTAATTAGATTTTGCCTTTTTGTCCAGACGTTATTCTTCAGCCATCGAACATCTTAATAATCTTCGAGAGTGGTTGTCGTTTGACATATATTTATTCGATCGATATGAGATATTGTATGAACGAATCAGAAACAAAGCTCTTGTCGAATACATTCAGCCATTTATAGTCGTTGATTTGCGGGCAATGGCAGATGTTTTCAAAACAAGCATTGAAGATCTTAAAAAGGAGCTTGTAGCTTTGATAAACACTAACCAAATTAAGGTCTTAGCTTTTGAAGCTCTCATCTCAGCTTTCAAAAAATATTGATTATATATTTACTAATCTTCAACAATTTTTTTGTGCAGGCGAAAATTGACTCAATTGATAATGTTCTTAATGTACGAAAAGATCCAAAGGATCTAAGAATTGCCACTTTTCGAACAGTTCTACAAAATTGTAGTGTAATTGAGCGTGATGTTAGGACCATTCTATTATTTAAATCAGTACTTCCCCAAGACTATGTTCCGAATGATAATTGATTTCAATTAGGTCTTGATTTTTTTTTTTCTCTCTTGGATCTTTTAATAAATCTCATAAGATTTTACATGATTGTGATGTTGAGCAATTTCTTTTAACATCTACTACGATATGGAGGATACTATTAGAATGATAAATATAATAAATATAAAATTTGAAATGTACTTGGGACAAACCACAAAAATATTTTTAAGTGAAGTAAGTGCTTATTTTGCAAACAAATTTGAAAGAAAGCTGATTAAATGATTCATAAAAAAAATTTTAAAAAATAATTTTACTGTTTTTTTTTTATTATTATCTAGGTTTCAGAATTTCTCGAACTACTTTTGGTTATTTTATCAGGTGTCATTAGATTTCTCAAACTACTTTTGGTTATTAAAAATTTTTAAAAGTAATTTATTCAAGGATTGTTTTTTTTAGTCTAACAATATTTGGAGGGGAGGTTCCAAGCCTCTACTTATTTGTCAAGAGTACAAAGTTTATACCAATCCTTAAAAACACTCCTTAAATTTTTAAGGTTAATTAAAATATCATTTTAGTTTTTGTACTTTGGAGTTTGTTCTATTTTGGTCTCTATATTTTTCAAATGCGTACTTTCAATGATGCTTAAAATTGGTTCATACTTTTAGTTCATTACAAATTTTTCTTTTAAAAAAACTAGTCTCTATTAGCTTTTTTCCTCTATAAAATTTTAAAAATTAGGTTCAAATTGTGTCTTATCTTGTGTTCAAATTATTATTATTATTTGTCCAATTTGGATAAAAATAACTTTAATCTATCATAGAGACTGAATTTTAAACTTTATTGAAAGTACATAGATTTAAATTAAATATTTGACCGGACATTGAACCAAAATAAAACAAAAACTAACCTACATGGGACCTTTGTATTTTAACCAAATTTTAACAGTATCATTTTTTAACAACTTTCCACATTTTAACAGGCATGTTATCATACACACAATAAACATACGTTACAAATGTGAGAGTAAAAATTCAAACCTACAATCCTCAAAGAGATAAATATAGCTTCAAACCACTTGGTTGACAAATAGAGACGGTTGGGGTCGTACTCTAGACCCAAACCAACAAAGATATAGAGTACATGATCCTCATCAGATACTGGATTTCTCACCGTTGTTAGAGCGTCGATTAAATTCTTTATCTTCGTAAAGTATTATGGAAGTAGCAGATTCCCTTTCTTCATCGATTCTAGTTTCAATTTTAAATCAAGAACTCTAGAAATATTTTTAGACGAGAATCAAACAGTTAGATGTGACCATACCTCTCTCGCAGTCTTGCAGCCAAGCAATTCAGAAACGATCTGTAATCGGATTATCTTGACAAATTCAGTAATCATACTCCAGATTAGGAGTTCTCGTCAAAGATGCTTCATCTAAATACTACTCTCACTATTGATTCTATGTTTTCCTATCTATTTTTTACATATATTTTTCAAAAATCGAGTGAAGTTTTAAAAATTAAAAAAAATGGTTTTAAAGAAATACTAAATGATTGTAGAGAAAGATGAAAAATTATTAAAAGAGGAATGAAAAAAAAAAGGAACACAATTTTAAAAACAAAAAATAAAAGAACGAATAGTAATGAAACGAGCGTTATTATTTTGTTTCTGTTATCTTTGCTAACGGTACCAAACAAGCGCATAAATTAAACGCCGGCAAGGTTCAACTTCAACACTTTCAGAGTCCGGCGGAAATGAACTTTTGGAATGCGAATTCGCTGAATCCTGCGAGAAATCGAAAGCAAGTACGGGCGACAGCGATGAAGAAGAAAACGAGAATACTCTCCGACGCCGTTCTTGAAAGGAAAACAATTCAACATCCAAGCCTATGCAAGCAACTACCGCCGTCGAATGAAGATCCTCCGCCTCGTAATCATCGTTGATCGCTTCGGCTACAGAAACGAACACCGGTATCCGCTGCAATTGGTCACACTCCGAATCGCCCACGACAGGGCCAAGAAGGGGAAGGATCGTCGACAAAATTAAGGGAAAATTGGGCCCTAAATACGCCATGGATCAAGAATGGTGCAATAAGGTAAATCAAAACAGGGAAAAGATGAACGACATGTTGGAGAGATGGGAGAAGCAATGTAAGGTACGAATTGAAAGAAATCGATTAATGAATCCGATATCTCTGTTCGTGTTCTTGATTGATCTTGAATGCGTGTTCAGGATTCTTACGCGGCAGGCAAAATTTCTGCGGACAACGCTAGAATTGCGCTCAATTACATAGGGAATTTCCACCAGGTCCATGGCGCAGTTACGACACTGTATAAGTTTTATAGAATGAGTTCACAAATCTGCTGTTGGATAAAAAAAGGTATTGCGGAAGCAATAATCAAATCAAAGTCTCAATGTTGAAAATTGAAAAATGAGAGTGGAATCCAATAAATGAATAGCATTCTATTGAAATAGAAAATATTGGTGATACAAAAAATGTGGTACAAAATTGTTACACAAAATAATTTGGTACATTACTTCCTATGGAAGTTCACACTTATATAGGAAGAACAATAAAACCTATTTGAGATCTAACGACTTAAAACTTAAAATAATAAAAACAACATTAATGGTAAATGTTTAAATTGAAAACTTAAAACTTAACCATTAAATCTAACCATAAATACGAAACTTAAAAACACAAAACTGAAATTTAATTAAGAAAAAACCTCAAATCTCAACACTCCTCCTTGAGGTTTTTCTTTGTGACACCTAACTTATGGTGCAAACTGTTTATGTGGCAGAGCTTGTGTGAGAATGTCGACGAGTTGTTCAAAAAATGAGCTTGATTTCGTCTTCTTTCTCTTGCTTTCTCTGCTTCCTTCAATAACCAAAATTTTAATTTTGATGTGCTTTGTTCTATCATGTTGTACTAGATTGAAGGCCCTGACAAACTTGTTATCACAAAACTTTCTTGTAGGTTCTTCTTCTGTCCTTAATCCAAAATCACCAAGCAATTTGTGAAGCCACATTGCTTGGTTTGTAGCTGAGGCATAAATAATATATTCAACTTCAACGGTAGATTTAGCCGCAATCTCTTGTTTCCTTGAAGTTCCAAGAGAAAAACCATCACTGAAAAATCCTTTTAAAAACATCAATACAACCAGTCCAATCACTATCAACACATCCAATCAAATTCAAGTCTCTCATGAAAAACATTAAACTGGACTTATATGTCATTCTCAAGGATTTGAGCTTGAAACCACTCTTAATTTCAACCAAGTTCACAAGGTTCTTGAAAATATCAGAAACTTGAATTCTCTCCATCAAAAAATATTCCCAAGTCATCTTGGTAAAATAATTAATAAATGGAATAAAATATTTATTATTCCTCATAGATGTGTTGTGCATGAGATTGTAAATATCACTATGCACCAATTCAAGCCTTTCTTTGGCTCTAAAACTGACGCCTTCAAGAAAAGGTAATCTGTGCATCTTCCTTTCTTGAAAACTTTCACAAATCTGATTACATGAGATAAAATTGAAAAAATCATCAACCATATTTGAAAAATGCAAAATTTTCAAAGCTTTGTTGTTGTAGTGACCAACTCGATGATGCCATTTTTTGCTTTCTTCAGCTTTGGCATTAAGTGCATGATGACTTAGTGAGTCACCATTTAAAATGAAGGCATTGCCAACCATTTTGACTCTTGTGATCTCTGCTCCTTGCGGGCCATAAATAATACAAATTTGATCTTTAAAAACCACAGAAAAATTGTTATACAACAATTGAGCAATACTAAGCAAGTTTTGAAATAACCTTGGAACATATAAGACATTGGATATTTTATATTCACCTTGCTTAGTTTGCATGACAATTGTACCTTTGCCTTTAGCTAGTACTGTCTCGCCATGTCCAAGAACCACCTTAGACTATATAGATCTGTCAGTTTGGCTAAAAAGATTGATATCTTTAGCCATGTGAGTAGTGCATCCACTGTCAATAAGCCATGAGGTTGACTTGTTGTTATTGGTATGAGAAGCCATAAACAAAAAATTTGTTTCATGATTGTCATCTGCACAATTTGCTTGTTGTTGGGGAATTTGGGTTTGGTTTTGTTTGGTATAACAAAACTTTTCTGTATGACCATCCTTATTGCAATAATCACAATGGTAAACTTGTTTGTTCTTGAACCAACAGTTCTTCTCGGCATGATTAGTCTTTTTACAAAAACAACAAGGAGGAAATTTATCTTTTCTTGATGCTCCTCCTTTCTCCTTGCACCCCTGATATTTGTCGTCTTTCTATCATCTTGTGCAACAAGTTCCTTGCCTTTGGACTTGGCACTAAAGGCACCTTCAACAAGCTTTTCATTACGCATTGTATCCCTCTTTTCTTGGGCTTGTAATGTGCTAATTAACTTAGCTATAGAGAGAGTAGTCAAATCAGAAGACTCCTCTATAGCTGAGATCTTGGACTCAAATTTACTGGGAACACTAACCATTATTTTTTCCACGACTCTTTGATCTGGAAAATTTTCACCAGATAGTCTTATCTCGTTTACGGATGGTCATCACTTTTGTTGTGTAGTCCCTCACAGAATCTGAATCCTTCATTTTCAGCATCTCAAACTCTCTCTTAAGAGTCAATAATTTGACAGCCTTCACCCTAGCGCTTCCTTCAAATTCCTCATGCAATTTATCCCAAGCTTCTTTTGCTGTTTTACAATCAATGATCCTACCAAAAATAGGATCTGATAAAGCGACATGAATAACGGATAAAGCTTTCGACTTTTTCAATTTCTCCTCTTCATGTAGTCTTATCTGATTCAACGTCGGATTTTCTCCTAATGGTTGAGGATCAACATTAGTTGAGACAGATTCCCAAAGACCAAGCACCATGAGGTAGGATTGAATTTTAACAACCAAAAACTGGTAGTTTTCACCATTAAAATGTGGAGGAGATGTTACACCAAAATTAGAAGACATTTTTCAAATACAAAAATTGAACTTCTCACTCTCAAATAAAAACACAACCCTTTAAATCTAAGGCTCTGATACCACTGTTGGATAAAAAAAAGGTATTGCAGAAGCAATAATCAAATCAAACTCTCAATGTTTGTTGAACATAGAAAGAAAATTGAAAAATGAGAGTGAAATCCAATAAATGAATAGTATTCTATTGAAATAGAAAATATTGGTGATACAAAAAATGTGGTACAAAATTGTTACACAAAATAATTTGGTACATTACTTCCTATGGAAGTTCACACTTATATAGGAAGAACAATAAAACTTATTTGAGATCTAACGACTTAAAACTTAAAATAATAAAAACAACATTAATGGTAAATGTTTAAATTGAAAACTTAAAACTTAACAATTAAATCTAACCATAAATACGAAACTTAAAAACACAAAACTGAAATTTAATTAAGAAAAAACCTCAAATCTCAACAAATGATAAGCAACTCTTGAGAATTTGACCTAGAAACCTTGTTGAGAAAACAAGACCTTTAGATCTAAAACTCAAAAACTCCAAATCAAAATGAAATCAAAGAAACCAAAGATTCTAATGTCAAAATGTTAAGTAACCCTTGACAATTGGATCTAACAACCTTACTCAAAGAAACAAGACTTTTAGATAACTTAATTTCAAAGACACCAAAACCAATTTTGAAAATCAACTCAAGGAAAAGTAAAATCGGATTACCTTGTCGATCAAACATCTCAAGGCAAGAAAACTTACTTGAGATCCGAATCAATCCACAAGCAAGATTGATCAAGTCAAGCTTGAATGATTCTAAGCATGCAACCTAATTTACATTGAATTGCAAAGAAACATAGCTCAAGGCTATAAAAAAGGAAAAAAAGATTGAAAATGTAATCAAAATGAGCCTTTGTGCTTTTTTTATAGCCTTGAGCTATGTCTTTGCAATTCTATGTAGATTAGGTTGCATGCTAGAATCATTCAAGCTTGACTTGATCAATCTTGCTTGTGAATTGATTCGGATCTCAAGTAAGTTTTCTTGTCTTGAGATGTTTGATCGACAAGGTAATCCGATTTTACTTTTCCTTGAGTTGATTTTCAAAATTGGTTTTGGTGTCTTTGAAATTAAGTTATCTAAAGGTCTTGTTTCTTTGAGCAAGGTTGTTAGATCCAATTGTCAAGGGTTACTTAACATTTTGAAATTAGAATCTTTGGGTTCTTTGATTTCATTTCGATTTGAAGTTAACTGATAAGGATGATTCTGAAGTGTTATTGTGGTGGCGGTTTAGTTGGGCCAATTTGAAATTGTGGCGACGATTGCTGAGAATGAATTAGAACAACCAGAGATTAATCCAATTACTACTGCAAGTCTGCGCTGTGCTCTCGAATTGGCTCGCTTAAAGGCACGACGCTATAAAGATGCTGCCCATCAGGTTTATATATTAATTTACTAATTTTCCTTTTGAGTTTTATATTTAAATATCCATTTTCATAAAATTGACGTCTCGACATCGACATTTTAAACCTTGTCTTGATATGTTGACGACCGGTTATCAACCGTCAATAAAGGTCTCTTTCTGCACGTCAACGAAACAATGAATTATTGATGCCTATTAGCCATCAAGTACTAAAACATGGAGCTTAACCAATTTTGACTATATTTTTCGGAAATACTGTCAATAAATATATGCAGAGTGTGTTGACGTTTGATAGCCGTTAATATATGCATTTTTTAATTAATAATTAATTTTAAATTGAAATTGGTACTTTTATTGATGGGTTTTTGTCCCAAACGCCAACCATTCGAAAAAGTTATGCATCAATAAAGATCAAATTTGTAGTAGTGTCTTTTTCTCCAATTAGTTGAGACTAAATTTTCTGAGTTTATATAGGTTTTCCAACATTTGCAGACTTTAGTTATGGATAATGAAAATTTTCAGTTCTATTTGGATTCAGCTATTGAAGTGAAAGAGCTCATCAATAATTTCTACTCCAGGTATTGTGTATTGAACATTATTTCATCTTTTCTTAAACAACCCCTCCCTAATTTACTTCTTGAAGTATGCTTTTCAATTTTCCATGTCTATTTAGTCTCTTCTTCATCAAAAATGCTTTTGGAAAATTTCTAGCTTGAGTTTTTGTTTGTGCCTATTTGATCCTTGGAGTTTTCAAAATTTACAACTTAGCGATTTTAAGTTTTTAAAATATAGTTTTAAAAAGTGTTCGATGTCACTTTTGTTCTAGATACATCAGTGATAGTTAGCTGCAAGAGAAAGAACAATACTTGGTGACACATCCGTCGATAGGTATCTTTAATTTCTGAAGTTTAGAGAAATGCAACTTTTTTATTCATGTTGCTATTGAAGGCAATAGTGTACTCGTTTTCTTCATGCATGCCCAAGTTGACTAGTATAATAATGCTATGATATTTTTGAGATGTTCAAATAATGCATAGCTAACATTTTTATACTCCTCAATGTACAAGAGAAATTAGAAACTATATTAATTTTGACTATACATCTCTAGCAATTAGGAGAGGGAGAAACACGTGGCGACACCCACATTGAAATTGATTTTTTGGGGGGTTAAAAACTACTTTTCATCCCTAAATTTTCATGTATATAACAATTTAGTCCTTGAATTTTGATTGGTAATGATTTAGTCTCCATACTTTTAATTTTGTAACAATTTAGTCTCTAAATTTTAATATATAATAATTTTTCTATGTACTTCCAAATTTTTAATGATTTAGTTCCTACCATGAAAATTATTGTTAAGATTTAATGAGATCTCTTACATCGATAAATCAATAAACTGATTATAGACCCAATATATATATTTATAAGTTACAAAGTCCAAATCGTTAAATAATAAAAATCAACAGTTAATTTTGATGAAAATTTTTAAGGCAACGATTAAATTGCTACAAATTTGAAAGTATAAGTATTAATTGTAATATTTTAATATTCAAGGACTAAATTGTTATTAAGTTGAAAGTACATGAACTTAATTACTAAAAATTAAAATTTAGGATTTTTAACCTTAATTTTTCCTTGCATAGGAGTGTTTTCGTGGGTAGTTGGTCCAAGCCTTTTCATGATATTTGAAGGTTATTTCGTTTTTAAATCTTTTATTGAAAATGTAAATAGATAATACAAAATATAGTATCATAGTTTAATATAGTTTGAGTTTAAATCTCATTTTTGTCTATCAACTTTACAAATTATTTTATTTTAATTAATTTGAGTTCTAAACTTTAAAAAATAAAAATCAAACTAAAATCATTTTGGTCTCTGTTGTGAAATTGAGGGACAAAATCGGACACCAAAATCTTTACCAAATCATATAATAATAATAATAATAATAATAATAATAATAATAGAAATGGAATATATATAAAATATAAATAAAGATAGTGGAATTATATGACAAAATTAAATAAGGAATAAATTAGGGAGAAAGTGGAAGAGAAGAAAATGAATTGGAGAAATTTCACCCAATTGTGTCATTTATTTATCCACAAAAAGTCACTATAAGGAGAGCATGATGTGGTTCATTTGGACACCAATCTATGACATTTGTTGGGCACATGAGAGACACTTTGGCTAAGGATAATTTGTCATATGGCATGGGTATCAAAGGGGCATGTGGAATGGGCATTTACATGTGTAATGTTTACAATACTCCCCTTAAATGCCTATTTATATAAAATATGCCTCGTTAAAACCTTACTAGGAAAAAAATCCTAGTGAAGAAAAAAGAGCACATATTTTATATAAAGAATACAATATATTTATTCCCTCTCATGGAAACATCACTTGAGATCTCTGAGTCGTCACATCTCAATACTGTGAACTAATTTCTCAAATGTTGTAGTTGGTAATGCCTTTGTAAATATGTCCGTTAAGTTATCTTTCGAACAAATCTGTTGTACTGAGATGTCGTCATTTTCTTCAAAGTCATGAGTGTAGAAAAGCTTTGGAGAGATATGTTTTGTTCTATCTCTTTTAATATATCCTCCTTTGATTTGAGCTATACATGTTGTATTGTCTTCGTATAATACTGTTGGAAGAGGTTTACTCGAAGACAAGCCACATGTCTCACGAATGTGTTGCGTCATCGATCTTAGCCATACACATTCTCGACTCGCTTCAAGAATAGCGAAGATTTCAGCATGATTTGAAGAAGTGGTCATTATAGTCTGTTTCATTGATCACCACAATATAGCAGTTCCTGCACATGTAAATACATAACCTGTCTGAGATCTAGTTTTGTGTGAATCAGATAGATAATCAGATTTTGCAAAACCAACTAGATCATAATTTGATTTGTTAGAATAAAATAAACCCATATCAATTGTCCATCGAAGATATCAGAGTACATGTTTAACTCCGTTTTAATGTCTTTTTGTAGGACATGAACTATATCTATATCTAGCTAATAAATTTACTGAAAATGCAATATCTGGTCTTGTATTATTAGTCAAATACATAAGTGCACCAGTTGCACTAAGATATGGTACTTCAAGACCAAATAGTTCTTCATTGTCATATCGAGGTCGAAATATATCTTTCTTTACATCCAGTGAACGAACTTCCATTGGAATGTTCAATGGATGTTCTTTATCCATATAGAATCTTTTTAAGATTTTTTCTGTATAGGTTTGTTGATGAACAAATATCTTATCTGTTAAATATTCAATTTGCAAACTAAGACAAAATTTTGTTTTTCCAAGATCTTTCATCTTTAATTCTTTCTTAAGATATTATATTGCCTTGGATAACTCTTCAGGAGTCTCAATTATATTTAAGTCATCAACATATACAGTTATAATAACAAATCTTGACTGAGTTTCTTTTATAAAAATACACGGACATATTGGATTACTTTCAACAGATATTCACTCAGGCAATTATACCACATTTGTCCTGATTGTTTTAATCCATATAATGATCTCTGTAATTTTATTGAATACAATTCCTGAGAACTTGATTCATATGTTTCTGTTATTTTAAATCTTTTCAGGATTTTCATATAAATGTCATTATCCAGAGATTCATATAAATATACCGTGGCTACATCCATTAGATACATATCAAGTTTTTCATATACAGTCAGACCAATCAAATATCTTAGCGTTATTGCATCTACCACAGAATAATATGTATTCTCATAATTAGTACCAGACATTTGCGAGAATACTTGTGCAACAAGTCTCGCTTTATATCTTGTGACTTCATTCTTTTCATTTCTTTTCCTTACAAAATTTATATCCCACAGGTTTGACGTTTTCCAGTATCGGAACTACTGGCCCAAAAACCTCACGTTTTGAAAGTGAGTTCAACTTTGCTTGGATTGCTTCTTTCCACTTCGGCCAATCCTTTCTACGTTGACATTCTTCGATAAATTTTGGATCAAAATCGTCACTTTCATGAATAATATCGCGAACAACATTATAAGTAAAAATGTTGTCAACAATGATATCATTTTGGTTCCATCTCTTTACTGTTGTAACATAGTTTATATAAATTTCATTATTATCCTCAAGCGTTTGATCTTCATCAATACTCTTTTGAGTAGTTGTATTCTGGAGTTTTTCTGGAACATCCATACCTTTTATTGAATCATTTTGATTCTCAACTACTTTTCTTTTTCGAGGATATTTATCTTTGGAACCCATTGGTCTACCACGCTTCTGGCGTGCTCCAGACTCATTATTGACAACTTGTTCCTTTGGGATATTAATTTTTTATGGAGCATTTGCAGCTGGAATATAAGATTTAGTCACTCTTTTAGCATCTGTAAGTGCATCTGGTAATTGATTTGTTATATTTTGCAAATGAATTATCTTTTAAACTTCAACTTCACATTGATCTCTACGAGAATCTAAATTAGATAATAACGATGCATTCCGTGTAATTTATTTTTTTCACTCCTTAATTCCTCCCCCCTAATGTTGGAAAATTTGTCTCATTAAAATGACAATCAACAAATCGTGCAGTAAATACAACACCTATCAGGGGTTCAAGATATTTAATAATTGATGGGGAATCATATCCAACATATATTCCTAACCTCCTTTGAGGACCCATCTTAATACGTTGTGGTGGAGCAATTGGAACATATACTGCACATCTAAAAATTCTCAGATGGGATATATTTGACTGCTGGTCATAAGCTAATTGCATAGGGGAATATTTATTAAAGGCTACTGGCCTAATACGTAATAATGATGCAACGTTTAAAATAACATGACCCCAGACCGATATAGGAAGTTTAGCTCTCATAAGCAATGACTTGCAATTAGTTGCAGACGTTTTATAAATGATTCTGCTAGACCATTTGTGTGTATGAACGTGGGCTACAGGATGTTCAACACTTTTCCCAATTGACATACAATAATTATTAAAAGTTTGGGATGTAAATTCACCAACATTATCAAGTCGAATGGTCTTAATTGTATAATCAGGAAATTGTGCTCTTAACTTAATTATTTGAGCAAGTAATCTTGTAAATGCAAGATTTCGACTTGATAATAAGCATACATGTGACCATCTGCTGGATGCGTCAATTAATACCATTAAATATCTAAATGGACCACTTGGTGAGTTAATAAGTCCACAAATATCACATTGAATTCGCTCTAAAAATACAGGTGATTCAATCCCCCACTTTAGCTGGTGATGGTCTAATAATTAATTTCCCTTGAGAGCAAGCATCACATGACAACTCATTGGATTGAAAAATCTTCTGGTTCTTTAAACGATGTCCATGTGAATTCTCAATAATTTTCCTCATCATTATCGATCCTAGATGACCCAGTCGATCATGCCAAACACTGAATAACTCTGGATTTATGAACTTCTAGTTCATTGTTGCATATATTTCGATTACTCGTATTATGAGTATAATATAATCCAGAAGAAAAAACAGACAGTGTTTCTAATATACCTTTTTCATGTGAAACAATAGATGTGATATAAAGACACTCTATATTATTTTTACGATCAGTTTCAACATGATAACCATTGTTGCGTATATCTTTGAAACTCAATAAATTTCTGTTTGATTTGGTAGAGAACAAAGCATTATTAATTGAAAATTTTGTTTCTCTAGGCAAGATAAAACTTGTTTTTCCAAAACCTTCTATCAAGTCTGCAGAATCTGATATAATATTGACTTTTGCTTCCAGCATTTTCAATTTAGAAAAATATTTTCTGTTTATAAGTATTGTGTGCGTAGTTGCGCAGTTTGCCAGACATAGATCTTCAATATTCATTTTTGAGTCATTCAACATATGAAAACTATCCATATTTCTTCATTAAACAAAAATAATTACAATAAGAAATACATCATACAAAAAGTTGAAAGCTAAAAAGAACATAAAAATAAAAATTAGTACTAGACATTCTCAAAATTAAAAGAAACACTTGCTAATTCATCAATTGCTTCAATCTTCTCTTCAGGAGATGTAAAGAAGTCTGTCACAACCAAATTTGTCATATTGGATGGGTCAAATATATCATTATTTTGATAAGCAAGATTTGCTTCCACATTTTCTCCTTTTTCCTTCAGGAAAGTTGGATAGAGATCAGTTAAATGTTTGGATGTACGACAAATACATGACCAATGTCCAGTCATTCCACATCCAAAACATTTATTTTCATCACCACTTGCACTATGTGGAGTTTTTCCTTCATGATCATCATTTCGTGTGGATTTCTTGAAATTTGGATAATTATAATGTCCACCACGAAAATAATTGTTTCTTCCCCTACCGCAGTCACGACCTCGACCACGATTATCAAATATCACAACATTCACTTCAGGGAATGGTGTTGTAACACCCCGTAATTTGAATATTTCCTATTCGGGGCATTACTTCCAAGATGTACCGTTCGCGCCGAAAATCCGGTAGCATAACGGCGCAACCTGGACAAACAAAAAATTTAAAATGAACTTGAAACTATACAAAGACACTTCAAAAGGACTCACAAGGGTACCCAGCCTCCTCCAAACTACACAGAAAATAATAGGTTGGGCTCCAGTCCCTCGGAGTTAACAAAATTCCACAAGACAACAAAAGCATGCTTTGAAAAAAAGAAAGAAACACACCAGAACATGCTTTGATTCAAACAAATAAAGAATGAGATAAACTAAAGTTTAAAACATGAACGAAAGAAGCAGAACGCAACAGAAGAAAATGAATGAAAGCAACAACTCCTAAACTAAAACTCCTAAGTCCTATAAGCCTTCCATAGCCTCGCAGGGGTCTCGCCGTCGGTGGTCATCTCACTGGTTTGCCTTACCTGCAACAAAAGAATAAACAAACGAAGGATGAGTATAAAAATACTCAGTAAGCAGTCCACTTCGTCCAAGAAATAAAGAACATAAGGAACAACCTTAGACTTAGCTAAACACGACACCTAGCCCGCCAAACAACCTCAACAAGCATCCTGGCCCTATTTCTTACTCAGGTTTCTTAGTTATGTCCTACCCTTAGCTTCTGGACTAGGTTGGCAGCATCTGGCCACGAGACTCATTCCCGGGCCTAAACTAAGGCGAAGGACTCTATCCAACCCCTCTGACTCTAAGGGTCACACCCCGAGTCGCACTATTGGATGGAGGCGGACCACCACATCCCACAAAGCATCAAAGGCAGAAATACCGCGCACAATCGACCACGGGCTCACTCCCGGGCCTGTACTAGGGCGAAGGACTCTATCCCACCCCTCTGACTCAAAGGATCACACCCCGAGTCACACAACTGGATGGAGGACGGACCATCACATCCCATAATATCAACGTCATCTCGCCAACCTTGAGTCTCAGCCTGCTAAGGGTTACATAGAGACCTGGGACTTGGGCCTACACTAGGACTAGTGTGCTAACTACAATCCTAAGGCGCAATGACACTTCCCGAGTAACTTCAGACTAAGCACAAGACTATCAAGCTCGGAACAAACAGTCATAGCACGTTAATACATTTAGGAACTCAACACAAGGTTACATCGACCCTACTAGTTATAATCGCATAACACTAACAGATAACCAGAAAGAACTAACGAGTTCGAGTTCCAGCACAGATAAACATAAACAACCACAATGAACTTGATTTAGGCACAACCGAGCATCACATCCTAACATGCTACTACCAGAACTTTACTTCCAATCATAAATTACATGCAATGTGCCCTAAGCCCTACACTTAGGGGTAGTTTAGTCCAAACGACTACTTAGAGGAAATCCAAACACAACGAAGACTTGGGTTATGCGGCGTACTCCAAGGTACTTCTATTTCCAAATCGTCCCTAACGAAGAACACACACAATATTAGTAAACCGAAACATAATGAACCTAACACAACGAATCTAATTAAGAGGAGTAAAACTCACCCAACGGAGTGCCAAACGAGTTAAGACACGAGTCGAGGCGACCAGACGGAAGGAGACAACCGGCGGCACTGCAGGCGGCGCGCGCGTGGACCGGCGGGCGGCGACGCGTGAACAACAGTGGCGGCGCGTGGGACGGCGGCGACTGCGCAAATACCAGATCTGGACTCCTCGTAGCCCGATCTACACGAAACCAACCTCCGTTCATCAAAAACCAGCCTAAAACGACCTAAACCGGACAGAACAACGTGTGGGTCTCGCGGATCTGGGCACGACGGCGACTCCGGTTGCGAAAGTAATGCGGCGGCGACACGTCTCGAGCTACCAGGCGGGGTCGACGACGGCCTGAGACGAGAGAGACGACAGTGTGAGAGAGAGAGAGAAAATGAGGGGGAGAAAGAGGTCTGAGAGAGAAGGAAGATCGTCTAGCGAGAGAGAGAGAGAGAGAGAGAGAGAGAGGGAAGGGAGATGGAAGAAGAGGAGGGGGAGAGAAGACGTGGGCCGGCGGCCGCTTCGATTGCGGCGCGAGAAGGGGGGGGGGCGAAGCCCTCCCCCATTTTCGTTTCTGAATAATATATATATTTTTTTAAAACCGCTCGTTACATGTGTTGCTCCAATTGGTCGAGATTCATAACTTTTTATTAATAGCTCGTTATTTTGTTCAACCACAAGAATACATGAAATGAGTTTTGAATACTTTATAAAGTCTTTCTCAAGATATTGCTGCTGCAGGAGCATATTCGAAACATGAAAGGTAGAAAATGTCTTCTCTAACATATCCACATCAATAATGTTTTCTCTACATAATTTCAATTTCGAACTAATTTTGAATAATGTGAAGTTATATTCACTTACTGATTTAAAATCTTGCAATCTCATGTGCATCCAATCATAATGAGCTTTTGGAAGAATAACAATTTTTTTATGATCATACCTTTCTTTCAAGTTCTTCAACAAGATGTAGGGATCTTTTATCGTTAGATATTCCATTTTTAATCCCTTGTGGAGATGATGACGAATGAAGATCATGGCCTTAGCCTTTTCTTGACTGAATGTTGTATTTCCTTGTTTAATGATCTCTCCAAGGTTCATAGCATCCAAATGTATCTCGGCATCAAACACCCATGACAAATAATTATTACCATTAATGTCAAGGGGCGTGAATTCTAATTTTGCAAGATTTGCCATAATAATACTATATAAAAAGAAATTACATTTACATTAGGAAATTAATAAAACATGCAAAATTACACTTTATTATTAAAAAAAATGGCTTACCCAGAGGACCTACATTTAGCGGGGAAAAAATGACAAAGGTTCGTGCTGATAACGTGTTGTGCAATTGAGGGGCAAAACCGTGCATCAAAAACTTTACCAAATAATAATAATAATAATAATAATAATAATAATTGTAGCCACATATTTTTGTCTGGTTTGCTTATTTATCGATTTTAATTATTAAATTTAAATTAGAGTTTTAATCTTATAATGTTTGTTTGTGGCATTTTTGCTAATTTTTTGCTAAGTGTGAAAAGTAGGTTTTTAAAAAGAGGTGAGAAAGGTGATATTTCCTTTATACTAAACTTTTAGGTCAAATTCTAGTTTTTTCAAAATTTTCTTCCTTTTTGGTGCAAGTGCCCATTTTAAAAAAAAATTGAAGTTTTGTTTTTTTCCTAAAAAGGGAAGGAGTTTGCCTTTATAAACCCTAGTTTTTCAAAACCCTAGGGGGGGAATTCCAAGAAAGAAAAATACAAAAAAAAATATTCTATTCTCCACATCTCACCACAACCATCTACACAAAAAAAAAAAACAGAGAAGTTACAGAGTAAGTTTTTTTTTTTTACATAGTAGTCATTTACAAAAAAAAAAGGAGAGTTTGGAATACAGTAAAATCGAGCTAGGCCAAAAGTTGCACTTGGTAGGGTTTGGACCTAAGGATCCGCACTTCAAAGGGCAAGCTAGTTGTATCCCTCTCCCCACTTCTAGATCTGTTCTCGAATCACCCCTGAAAAACAATAGTTGAGTAAGGGGATTTATTTTTTTATTATCATTATTATTATTTGTTATTATTGTCATTTTTGCATTGATCTATATCTTTGTGTTGGTTTTTTTATCCTACGTTTATTACGGTGTTTTTTTTCATTTGCTACTAGTATCACATTTTTTTTATGCTATTGTTTTTTTATTACTAGTATTATTCTCTCATTTTTTTTATTTTTTTCATTTATCCCTAGATCTCTTTTCTCTTGCTAGAAGTAAAAAGAATGAGGCTAAAGAACAGAATGTTTGAAACTAATTTTTTTTTTTGAAGTATCATTGTACAAACATGAAAAAAAAAACGAAAAAAAAGCAAACTAAAAAGAGAGAAGCAACATTGTTGTAAAAAAAGAAAAAACAGAGTAAGTAACATACCTTAAGTGGAAGAAGCTTAGCCTGCTTTTGTGAAGTAAAAAAACAACCATAAATTTGTGAAGAGTTGCTAAGAAAAAAAAATCAGTAAGTTGATTTTGAGAGGGAGAAGAAAAAGTTGGAGTTTGAAAAAAGAAGAAATGGTAGGGCAAAAAAAAAAAGAGAAAGAAAAAAAAGAGGGAAGAAAAAGATGTGTTGAGTTTGAAAGAAAAGAGAGAAAGAGAAGAAAGAGGTGTTGGGAAAAGAGAGAAATAAGAGAAAGAGAAAGAGAATTTAGGGTTTGAGAGGAAGAAATGGTGAAAGAGGAGGATTGGTTGGGTTTTTGTTGTGTTTTTTTAAAAAAAGAAAAATTATTATTATTATTATTATTTTATAAAAAAAAAGGGGCATCCGATGGGCGACTGTTTTGCCGCCCATCCTTTATATATATATATAATAATAATAATAATAATAATATATAATAATAATAATATAAGGTTTGAAACCACATCTGATGGGCGGATGTTTTTTTTTTACCATTATTTTTATTTTATCTTTGTTATTTGTATTTTTTGTGTTATGCTTGTATAGTTAAAAAAAAATAAATATATCTATTATTTATTATAGTTGAAATTTTGATATAAACATTCTAAATTATGTATGGTTTATAGTTTTTTTTTTATCTATATTGCTTTTCTTTAAATAAAAAAAGTACCGACGATGGAATCTAGAAATATTTGGGAGTCCGATTTTCTAGTTTTTCTTGAGGTGAGCAATTGATTCTTTGGAAGTTCAAGATCGATTTCAATATTTTCTTTTTTTCTTTTTTTGTAAATTCATTAGTATATTCATTGGCTTGATCAATTTGTTATCTCAAATGTGATATGCTTTTAATTTGTATTCTTATATTCCGTTATTAAACTTAATTCTATTTTAGTTATCACTCGTGGTTTCAAACCTTATTTTCCAAACTTATTTTTCAAACTTTTAACATTGATTGTTTATCTTGGGTTTATAAAGTCTTTTAACTAAAAAACGTTATCTTCAAATTTTTATATATTCTTTTAAAAATCGTCTTTATTTCTAAAAAATTCCTACGACGGAATCTAGAAATATTTGGTAGTCCGATTTTCTAGAATTCTTGAGGTGAGGGATCATTATCTTTGGAGTCCGGGATTTTGATCCCAAGAAAAAATGAATTTAATTAAACTTTTTTTTAAAAAAATTCTTTTATGAAGGTTATCCCATGATGAATTTGAGGAAATTGTGAATTTTTCTCATCTTCTTCAGGTGATGTTATTTCCAAAATCTTCGAAATAATTTTAATATAGCCAAATTAATGGATTTTCATCCACTTATTTTATGGGATCATGACTCCAAATATTGGAGTAATGAGGGGTAAAATAAGACATTGTTTAAAAAAATCTTTTCTTTAACTAAATAATTTTTTTTCTTAAACCTTTTTTTGCAAATTCAAAATTAAATTTGGCCACCGTTTTAAACGGGTGTTGTGGGGTGCTAACACCTTCCCCATACACAAACAACTCCCGAATCCAAATCTGGTTTTCGCATACCATTTTTTTTCTTCTTTTTTTTTTAAAAAAAGTTGTTTATTCTATTTTGGTGCCCAATCACACCATAAAAAAGATTGGTGGCGACTCCTTTTTAAATCCATCCCTTTTATGAGGACGTTGTCGCTCAAGCGCGCAGTGCGTGGCGGCATGACTTAGCGACTTCACTGGGAACTATGAGGTTCCACCTCGAGAGTTTGACCATTCGTTATTCTTGATTTGTTTTTTTATTTATTTTGTTCTTTTATTTGTACTTTTGTGCATCTTTTTTTTTCCTTTCATTACTATTTTGTTTTTTTATTTATTTTGTTTTATGACTCCAAATTTTGAATGACCTAGGGATCATGAAATATTTTTGCTAAAATTAGATTGGTTTTCAAAAGGTTTTTGCGAGACTAATACAAAGTTTTTCTTAAATTTTCAATTTAAAAATGTCTAGCGCTATTATAGCTTTACTTGCTTCCGATAAGTTAGTGGGGAGATAATTACGGAGAAAAAAAACAACATCAATACAATATTGGTAATCGACGACATAAAGTTCGTGTATTTATGCGAGGAGTGTCCTCAGATTCGGGCGCGACCGCATCGCGAGTTGTTCGCGATACGCATTTACCAGATGGATCGGGGCCAATGAAAAGTCCAAGGTCTACATAATTGCCGCATGTCCGATGTCTTGGCAAAGAAGCATGAGTGATGGTTTCGCTAAGGAAATCATGGAGTCCTTGCAGAAATGTTTGGACAACGATCCTTTCGTGTCCGGCATGACTCGCTCAAATACATTTTCAACGCCGGATGAAAGAGGGTCGTCTCGTCCGTGAACATGTTCTGAGACATGATGACCCGCTTTAATCTGGCCGAGATGAATGGGGCTTCGATCGACGAGTCGAGCCAGTCAGTCGATTTATAATGGAGACTCTTCCAAGAGTTTCCTTGATTTAAGAGCAATCTTTGTTATGAACAAAATTAGCTACAATCGACTACCCTCCTCAATGAGCTCTGAGATTTCCAAACACGAACAGGTCAAGGAATCGAGGCAAATGTTGCCTCTGAGTCTTATCACAGGGGTTCGACCTGCAGGACAAAATTTGTTGCTCTTTCACGCCCGAAAGGGAAGAAGAAGATGATGAAGAGGGGTAAAAGCGATCGAGCCGCCGCCGTTGAGAAGGGCAAGAAGGTCAAGGAGGTTGCGAGAGAAAGGAAAGTGTTTCCACTCGCAATGGAAGCGGACATTGGAAAAGAAATCGTCCAAATTCTGGCCGAGAGGAAGAACCAAGGTAAATGTGATTTACTTGTGGTAGAAACATGTTTAGTGGAGAGTAATGACTATTCCTCGGATATTAGATTCAGCGCCACTAACCACGTTTGTTCTTCTTTTGTGGATTGATTCTGGCGGCACATTTGCGAGAGGTGAGGTGACTCTACGGGTTAGATCCGGGAGCTTGTCTCGCTTTGCAAAAATCGGCAGACGCAGTGAAGTCGCATTTTGGCGGGGCGTACTTATTGTTAGACAATTTGTACATAGTTCCAGGGTTTACTAGAAACCTCGTTTCTATTTCCCGCTTAATTGAACACTCAGTATTTAGCTTTCTTTTGAATTAAATAAAGCGTTTATTTCTTTCAAAGGGAATGTTATTTGTTCAAATTCACTTGAAAATAATCAGATGTTTTAAAACCCAATTCGGTTAAAAGTATTTTTGAATACCGAATTGTTTAAAATCATGAAACACGAACTAAGAAAGCAAAAATTTCTCCAAAAGAAAATGCCCATCTTTGGCATCTACTGGTTAGAGGCCACATTAATCTCAATAGGATTGAGAAACTAGTGAAGAGTGGACTTCTAAATGAGTTGGAAGAAAACTCTTTGCCAGTATGTGAGTCAAAGAGCCAAAGAGCCTCTTGAGTTAGTACATTCTGACCTCTGTGGTCCGATGAATGTTAAAGCTCTGGGCGGTTATGAGTACTTTGTATCTTTCATGACGACTACTCTAGATATGGGTACATTTACCTAATGCATAGAAGTCCAAACTCTTGAAAAGTTCAAGGAGTACAAGATCGAGGTTGAGAACCTCTTAGGTAAATCGCTTAAAACACTTCGATCGGATCGAGGTGGAGAGTACATGGACACCGAATTCGGTGACTATATGATAGAACACGGAATTACGTCCCAACTCTCAGCGCCTGGTATGCCACAACAGAATGGTGTATCGGAGAGGAGAAACAGAACCTTGTTGGACATGGTTCGATCGATGATGAGCTATGCTCGTCTCCCTGATTCTTTTGGGGGTACGCAGTTAGAGACCGCGGTTTACATTTTGAACAATGTTCCATCAAAGAGTGTTTGTGAAACACCGTTTGAGCTCTGGAGTGGTCGTAAAAGGCAGTTTACATCACTTCAGAATTTGGGAATGTCCGACCCATGTGTTGGTGTCAAACCCGAAAAAGTTGGAACCCCGTTCGAAATTGTGCCTATTCGTAGGTTACCCTAAAGAGACTAGGGGTGGTCTATTTTACGATCCCAAGGAAAATAGGGTACTTGTGTCGACAAACGTTATTTTCTTAGAGGAAGACCACATCAAGGATCATTTACCACGGAGTAAAATTGTATTGAATGAAATGGACAATTACATCGCCAGAGAGTTCTTGATAAGGCTTATCGTACGTCGCCAGCGTTGTTGACCTAAAGACGTCTAGTCAAATCCCTTCCCAAGAGTTGGGAATGCCTAGACGTAGTGGGAGGATCGTGAGACGGCCCGATCGCTATATGGGTTTAAATTGAAACCTCGCTTGTCGCTCTCCCGACGATGATCGTGAGGATCCATTGACCTATGATCGTGCAATGACCGATGTTGATAAAGACGAGTGGATTAAAGCTATGGACCAAGAAATGGAGTCTATGTACTTCAATTATGTCCGGAGCTTGTGGATCACCAGATGGGGTAAAACCTATTGGTTGTAAATGGATCTACAAGCGTAAACGTGGCGTAGATGGGAAGGTGCAAACCTTCAAAACCCGACTAGTGGCAAAGGGTTTTACCTGTGTCAAGGGTTGACTATGAGGAAACCTTTTCACCGTTGCCATGGTAAAGTCAATCGATCCTTACGCCATCGCCGTATTATGACTACGAAGTATGGCGGATGGATGTTAAGACGACCTTTCCGAATGGCAAACTTGATGAGACCATCTACATGGACCACCCCAAAGGGTTCATTGCCCAAGGCCAAGAGCAAAAGGTTTGCTTTACTTCATAGGTCCATTTATGGATCAAACAAGCTTCGAGGTCTTGGAACATAAGATTTGATGAGGCAATCAAGTCTTATGGCTTTGATCAAAATGTCGACGAGCCTTGTGTCTACAAGAAAATCGTTGACAAAGCTCCGCATTTTTGGTGTTGTATGTGGGCGATATTCTTCTCATTGGGAATGAGGTAGAATTTCTTCTTGACGTTAAGAAGTGGCTAGTTTCACAATTCCAAATGAAAGATTTGGGAGAAGCTCAGATATGTTCTCGGTATCCGAGATAGTCCTAACCGGAAGAATGTATCGCTAGCCTTGTCTCAGCGCCTTATATTGACAAGATGTTGTCTAGATATAAGATGCAAAACTCAAGAAGGGTTTGTTTGCCTTTTAGGCATGAGGTTCACTTGTCTGAGGATCGGTGTCCTAAGACTCCTCAAGATGTTGAGGATATGAACGCATTCCATATGCTTCAAATTGTAGGGGCTTTGATGTATGCAATGTTGTGTACTAGGCCCGACATCCATTATTCAAGAGGAATTGTTAGTAGATATCAGTCCAATCAAGGATTAGATCACCTGGACACCAGTAAAGACAATCCTCAAGTATCTTAGGAGAACGAGGAACTACGACTTAGTGTGTATGGTCGTGGGGATTTGATCCTTATAGGATACACACATTCTCGATTTTCAGACCGATAAGGATTCTAGGAAATCTACTTGCCGTCCTTCGCGTCTTGAATGGAGAAGTCAGTAGTATGGCGAAGCATCAAGCGAGGATGCATTGTTGATTCCACTATGGAAGCGAGAATATGTTGCGCTTGTGAAGTCGCAAAGAAGTTTGCTTTGGCTTAGGAAGTTCATGACGGATTTGGAAGTTATTCCAAATATGAACTTGCCAATCACGCTGCTCGCGATAACAAGCAGTGCAATGAGCCAACTCACGTGAGTCTCAAAGCCATAAAAGAGGTAAACACATTGAGCGCAAGTATCATCCGACACGGAAATTGTGCATCGCGAGACATGATGATCCAGAGATATAGCATCGGAGCATAATGTAGTTGATCCATTTACAAAGCCCCTCACGGCTAAAGTGTTTGAGGGTCACCTAGAGAGTCTAGGTATTTGAGAGCTTCCTGACTAGGGCAAGTGGGAGATGTGTAAACGGGTATTCAATGCCCTAGTTTATTGTAATTTTTATTGTAATTCAAATACATTTTGGAAATGTACCTTCTCCACTAGCTTAGTCCAAGTGGGAGTTTGTTGGGATTTTTGTCCTAATCTCGTGTTTGTAAAATATTGTTTTGAAATTAATAAGAGTTATTATTTTCTTCACTTTGTGTCTCGCAAATATTTTAAACTTTTCCAATAAACTAAGCTCCAGGGTCATTGAATATATGAGAGAACTAGAACTTGAACGGTGTGTAGTTGACACACAAGGAGGATCACGTTCAAGTTAATGACCCGAACGGTCTACAGTATAAGGATGGGGTTGGAAACCTAATCCTGGATACACTGTGGATGCGGCCCGCTTTGTATTAGATACAAATGAGGTTATCTGACTCGTTCATGTGGTTGACATGCGAGTGGGGGCATCCTGTACAATGAGATTGTACAAGACCGGACCGTGAATTATTAGACTTACTAGTATAACACCGTTAACAGTAAAAGACTAATAAATTCGTAGATGACCATTAGTGACTCGACCTGAATCCTGAGCGTATTACGGACTCACATCACTGGGTCCGTCCTTTGATTAATACTGGTGAGGTGGTCCCAATCACTCGCCCAATATGCCTATCTTCTCAGGGACAGAACCAAGTAGATAGCTGAGAACCTAATTACGCAAGATGGAATTCACTCGTTCCCGCCTATAGAGATACTAAAAGGGTTGTTCCCTTAAGTGTTGTCTCCAGGGCTTGGACAACGGGCGCCCACCTTCTCACTGGCCCGAGAAGGGTGTTGTGTATGGTTGGACCATCACAATATGTTGTTCATTAGAGGAGCGGTGGGGACTTAAGGAACAAGATATGAACACGAGGGTAAAAGC
Source organism: Trichosanthes cucumerina (assembly GCA_036507285.1). Taxonomy (NCBI): domain Eukaryota; kingdom Viridiplantae; phylum Streptophyta; class Magnoliopsida; order Cucurbitales; family Cucurbitaceae; genus Trichosanthes; species Trichosanthes cucumerina. Next base: position 70,146,364 of record CM071840.1, on the reverse strand, counting down.
GGTAATTTGACCCACCCGTGTCTATGAACAACAGTGAAGAGTGGTCGACTCATGAGAATTGGTTATATCGGTGGACACGTAATATTCTACACGATGGGAGTGCATGACTCTGAGGCTTTAGTGGAGTGTTACCGTAGCTAATGAATATTGGTTGGCCAAGGTCAAAGAGTTTGACTGATTAACCTCGGATCATTGGGCCCGCCATCACGTAGGTCCATTAGGTCCTTTGGTTGGCTCAATCTGGAATAAAAGAAGGGTTAACGTTTTGGTTTGAAATTGAAGTGTTCAATTTCACTCTAAGAATAATTATATCATATAGATGATATAATATATAGTTTAATATGAATGAGATTCATAATAAACTATATGTTAGCCTTATTGTTGAATTTAAGGCTAATTGGAGAAATCGAAAGAGAAAAATAAATTAAATGAGATTCAATTTGATTAAATCCACAACTATTGCAAATAAGATTTGCACCATAAGATATGAGATATCTTACATTATAAAATTATGTAAATGAGATTTACATAACATATGGTTGTGGTAAAGTGGTTATTATGTGAAGTTTTGAACTTCATCATTCCACTATTTAAACCCTTTGTAAGATGGGTTTGGTAAGCCAAGTTGTCATTTTTGGATTTTGACCTAAGAATCAAAAAGTGCTTTCTCTCTATTCTCTCATTTCTCCACCTCTTCCAAAACAAAGGAAGTTCCCACCAACTTCCCTTCTCCTAAAGAGAACAAACCAAGAAGATCTATTTTGGTAGTGTTCAAGATCCGTTCGTGGGAAGAGTTCGTGGAGATCGAGGAGCGCGAAGAGTTTCGTGATCTGCAGGAGAGGTTCTTTGAATCGATCTACAACAAGTAAGTTATCCTCATCGTTGTAATCTTTTCAAAGATGTTTAGCCTAGATCTAATAGGTAGATCGATTTTAATAAGTACATTGCATGATGATACCATGACGATTCGATCGTCTCTTCTGTGAGGATTCTCATTCCTTCCTTGAAGCTTTTTTACGAGCACCCGACATTGGTGAAGTAGTATGGAGGCGACGTGGTGCGCCTTCAGTCCCATAACATATCGATGTAGGCAATTGTCATTCGTACCACTTTTAGGACCGTGGGGAGGTATCGCTTACTTGCCTCTGTTGGTATTACGGCAGGTATGGCTTAAGCAATTTGCACCGGTTATCCCTGGCTTGGAGGATTGGGAGTTCTCGCACGATTCCGACGTTGCTAGCACCATGAGCAATCAGGCAATCAATGTTTGGAAGGATATAAGGAAATTGAAAATATCCAACATTGTGAAGGAACCATGCCACAATACGCAGACTGGAGAGCAGTTAGACTTGGGGAAAAAATTGGTGTGTCACCAATGCCAATTGATTTAGAGGAAGCCTTGAAGATAGACCATGTTGATTTGGAAAAAGAATTGAAGCTTACAAAAGAAAGAAACTCTGTCCTCATGAAGGAAAACAAGGAATTAAGGGCTGAAGTTAAATTATGGATTGGACAATCCACAAGCGCGAAAAGACAGTTGGAAGAAGTTCAACAGCGTTTACAGAGGCAACTTGAATTAGTGAGGGAAAACGGTTCTCTAAACGCAGAAGTTGTCCAACTACGAAAGAAAAATAGGGGCTTGTGGAGAGAAATAGAAGTCCTACAAGGTGAGGCAGAGGCTCAGAAATTACACATCAAAGGCCTGAAGCAAGAGGTACGGAAGCTCAACAATGCCATGAAAGACTTCCAAGATATACTTAATGAACAAGTTACAAAGTCACAAGAAACAGTTGTGTCTTTGGAAAAAGAAAAGGAAGTTTTGCAAAAGCTGACAGATGAGTATAAGAGTCAATTCGTCGATGCAGAACGGAGAAACACACTGCTTCAAGATACTATTGCAAGTTTGAAGCACCAGTTGGTAGTATATCGAAATGCGAATGAAGTAATGGTGGAAGATCATGCACGATTAAAAGAAGAGCATCAGGTGATGAGTACAGACTTTGCAATTTGGAGAGACGAGTATGGAAATCTGAGACGCCGTTATGACTACATAAAAGGACAAATTGAACAAGGAGCCGAGAAGTTAAGATTGATGGCTAGAAAGGTCGATCGATTAGCTGGAAGAGCCAGTATTCTTCGACAAAGCATCGTTCCCACGCAGCCAGACGGTGAAGATTTGATTAGATTCCTAGGGGTGATAGGACGGGACCTCGGGCATTTTGGGTGTTACCATTAGGTCTTGTTTTGATTTGTTTGTTGTTTCATTTTTAAACGACTCTTGTAATGGTGAATTTTGACCTTTGAATGAATCCTCGTTTTTTTTTCTAGCTTGCATTAATTCATTTCATGTTAGCACTAACAAAGATCTAACTTCGCTAGCAAAATTTTCTTTTTTGACTAATCAAACCATTACTCCTTCTTTTATAATAAAAGGTTCAAAGTTTACAAAATAGCTCGAAGTTCACCTCCTCATCATTCATATTGGACAAGGAGGAAGGCCAAATTCATGGATGATCAAGTGAACGAGCAGGTACAAACAGTCCGCCTAGAGGTGGAAGAATTGAAAGAGCAAGTAGCAAAGATCTTGGAGCTTCTTACCGCAAGAAAAGAAAAGTCTGTAGCAGGAACGTCGTTGCAAGCTGAGACAGGTCAAAACCAAGGGCTAGATGACACTCCTTTTTACCCTCCAGGGTTTACGCCGCCAATGGTGTTAAACCCACACATGGCTGAGGTAGCTTATCCAACCTCTTTTCCTGTGCAAGATCCCGGTCGAGCTCCGCACCAGGCCAGTCATGTGAGTGATCCAGTATTTGTTCCAACCGCAGAAAATCATAAAAATACTTCTGAAGATTTGTTAGGAAAAGGAAGGTTGGAGTTCCTTGAAGAAAGACTACGCGCGATTGAGGGTGCCGACGTCTATGGGGATATCGATGCTAGCAAACTATGTTTGATTTCAGATGTTGTTATTCCCCCAAAGTTCAAGACGCCAGAGTTTGAAAAGTATAATGGGACTACGTGTCCAAAGAGTCATCCGGTCATGTATTGTAGGAAAATGTCGGCTTATATCATGCGATGATAAGTTATTGATTCATCTGTTTTCAAGACACCGACCGGTGGCAGACGTCTCGTTGGTATATGCATTTGGATGGCTCCCAAGTACACAAGTGGAAAGATTTGGTTGATGCTTTCTTAAAACAGTATAAGTACAATATTGACATGGCACCCGATCGTTTAGATCTCCAGCGAATGGAAAAGAAGGCTACCGAGACTTTTAAGGAGTATGCACAAAGGTGGAGAGAATTGGCTGCTCAAGTACAACCTCCTTTAACTGACAAAGAATTGTCAGCCATGTTTATCAATACTCTGCGAGCACCATATTATGACAGGATGATCGGAAGTGCGTCCACAAATTTTTCTGACATCATAACAATCGGAGAAAGGATAGAGTATGGAGTTAAGAATGGGAGGATCGCAGACGCAACACCTGAGGCAAGTCTGAGAAAGGTAATGACTCCAAAGAAGAAGGAGGGAGAGGTCCATGAGGTAAGCTCAAGACCAAGAGTTGTGACCCATATGACTTCACCAACTCAAAGACCTGCGAGTTATAACCGTAGTCCTCAACTTGGAGGACAAAGTCAACCGAATCAGTCAAATCAGCGTGTTACTAGCGGCAATTGGAAACAAATGTGTTTCGATCCCATTCCCATGACATACACTGAGCTTTTGCCTCAATTACTAAAAAACTATCAAGTTGCCATTGTGCCTTAAGAACTAGTACAACCCCGTATCCTAAATAGTACGACCCAAGCGCGCGGTGTGAATATCATGCAGGGGCAATTGGACATTCTACAGAGAATTGTTATCCATTAAAGGCTAAGGTACAAAACTTGGTTAAAGCACGATGGTTAAAATTCAAAAAAGCAGGGGAAGGGCCTGATGTTAATCAAAATCCTCTCCCAAACCATGAAAATCCTACTATGAATGTCATTGAAGCGTCTGAAGAATGCTATAAAGATAAAGTCCAAAATTTGAATACATCTATGAAGACTCTCTTTCAAATTCTCTGCGATGTCGGATATCTTTCGATAAGGTCTGAGCAGAGTAGCATAGATGATTTGGGCTTGCATAACGAGAATATATGCCTTTTTCATAAAGGAATGGTCGGACATTCCGTAGAAGATTGTGATGATTTTAAGCAGCATGTGCAAAAACTATTAGATTCAAAGTTATTGATTGTGAGCGATAACTACGGGAGATGATGATGTTGACATGATTACTCACGCGTCGTCTCTAAGAAAACGACAGGAGAAGTGTCATCTTCACCAAAACCATTAATCATTCACTATAAGAGTAATCCAGGTACCACTTCTCATATTCAAGTACCCAAGCCAATGATTGTAGAAGTGCCCGGTCCCTTTGCTTATAAGGATAGTCGGGTTGTACCTTGGAAATACGAATGTCAGTTCATCACGGATAATGGTGCTCCTACACCTGACATCTTAGCAGTCGGAGGAGTAACTCGTAGTGGTAGATGTTACACGCCAGAATTTTTGAAAAGTATTTCAAGAGAAGAGGAAATTAGACAACGTAAGGGAAAAGCTGTGGAGATAATCAACGAAGATGGTTTAAAATATCTAGATAAAGCTTTCGTAGAAAAAGTGGCCATAACAGAAAAAAAAGACGAGTAAGGAATCAGTGACAAAAGAAGAGGCACTGGAGTTTTTGAAGTTGATTAAGCAAAGTGAGTATAAAGTGATAGAGCAATTACATCGCACCCCATCTCGGATATCAATTCTATCACTTTTTCTGTATTCTGAGTCGCACCGCAAAGTTTTGCTCGATGTTTTGAACCAAGCTCATGTAGGCCCTGATATTTCGGTAAATGCACTCAGTGAAATTGTGGGAAACATAACTGCTACGAATTGTATTACCTTCTCTGATGATGAGATCCCGCCTGAGGATCTGGACACACTAAGGCATTACACATCTCTGTGAGGTGTAAAGATCATCTGGTGGCTAGAGTTCTTGTGGACAATGGTTCATCTTTAAACATAATGCCAAAGTCGACATTGATGAAGCTCCCCGTGGACTCCTCATATTCAAAGCCAAGTACCATGGTTGTTAGGGCTTTCGATGGTGCTCGAAAGGAAGTAATCGGAGACACAGAAATTCCCCTACAAATCGGGCCATCTTCTTTCAATGTAACATTTCAAGTAATGGACGTAAACTCTTCGTATAGTTGTTTGCTTAGGCGTCCTTGGATTCATTCCACACGAGCTGTTCCCTCTTCACTTCATCAGAGAGTGAAGTTCGTTGTAGAAAATGGCCAGGCCGTCGTTTTCGGGGAGGAAGACATGTTTGTAACAAAGACAGCATCGTTTCCATATGTTGAAGCAGCAGAAGAGGCTTTTGAGTGCTCGTATAGATCGTTTGAGGTTGCCAATGCCACTACCTTTCCAACTGAAGGTTGGGATATAAACCGTTATTCAGCCAAGACAGCTCTGATGGTTGCAAGAGTAATGTTAAACAACGGCTTTCGGATGCATGAAGGGTTGGGACGGAATAATCAAGGAAACCCAAAGGTGATTTGCCTCCCTGAAAGCAAAGAGAGGTTTGGATTGGGGTACAAGCCAACAACTTCTGAGTGCAAGAGAGTCAGAGCAGAAAAAAGAAAGGTGAGAAGTGCACGTCTTGAAGGTCGAGAGGTCGAGCAAGGAAGAATGTATATATCGCATATATCCGAGACTTTCAAATCGGGTGAAGTGATTCATGGTGACAACCCACTTTGTGTTCAAGCCTCAGACACTTCGATCACTGTTGTCTCTGAAAGCGTCACCAAGCCGCGACAACTAGTCTACCCCTGCCCTCCAGGCTTTGAGTTAAACAATTGGGAAATTAAAGAGACGTCGGTGTCACTAGGAAGATGCAAGAGGGCGCTGAGGATGAAGAAGCCAACTTTGAAGTTCCAGTTTTTAGTATTGACCAAAGCGAGGAGGATGACTTTGAAGTGTCACAAGAGTTATTAAGACTGATGAAGCAAGAAGAAAGAGAAACTGTGCCTTACCAAGAACCGCTAGAAGTAATCAATTTGGGGTCATTAGAGGAAGTAAAAGAAATACGAATCAACACTTTGGCTATGGAGCAAGAACGTTTGGATCTTGTAGCCCTTTTACGTGAGTACAACGACATATTTGCATGGTCTTACCAAGATATGCCTGGTCTGAATACAGAAATTGTAACACATCGGTTACCGCTTAAAGCTGAGTGTAAACCCATAAGGCAAAAATTGCGAAAAATGAAACCTGAAATGTTGATCAAAGTAAAGGAAGAAGTCAAAAAGCAATTTGACGCGGGCTTCTTAGCAGTAGCAAAGTATCCTGAGTGGGTTGCAAATATTGTCCCAGCCCCGAAAAAGGATGGAAAGGTGAGAATGTGTGTGGATTATAGGGATCTCAATCGTGCAAGTCCCAAAGATAATTTTTCACTTCCACACATCGACGTTTTAGTGGACAATACAGCAGGATATTCTACTTTTTCATTTATGGATTGATTTTCAGGATACAACCAAATTAAAATGGCTCCTGAAGACCAAGAAAAGACGACTTTCATCACTCTATGGGGGACATTTTGCTATAAGGTCATGCCTTTCGGTTTAAAGAATGCAGGGGCAACTTATCAAAGAGCCATGGTTACTTTATTTCATGATATAATGCACAAAGAAATTGAAGTGTATGTAGACGATATGATCGCCAAGTCCAAGCCAGGAGAAAAGCACATTGTCACTCTTCGTAAGCTTTTTGAGCGGCTAAGGAAATTTCAATTAAAGTTAAATCCAGCGAAGTGCATATTTGGGGTATCCTCTGAAAAATTATTGGGGTTCGTTGTTAGTCAAGAAGGAATGAAGGTAGATCCCGATAAGATAAAAGCAATAACGGATCTAAAACCTCCAAAGACTCAAAAGAAGGTCAGAAGTTTCTAAGGGCGGTTAAACTATATTGCACGATTCATATCGCACTTAACTCAAACTTGCGAGCCGATGCTAAGATTATTACGCAAAAGTGAGGTATATCGTTGGAATGAGGATTGTCAAAGGGCTTTTGAGAAAATCAAAGAATACTTGCAAAATCCCCCAGTACTGGTCCCACCAACACCAGGACGCCCACTAATTCTCCACCTAATAGTAAGAGAATGGTCAATGGGATGTGTGCTTGGGCAACATGATTCTTCGGGGAGGAAGGAACAAGCTATTTACTATTTGAGCAAGAAATTTACAAGTTGTGAGTCGAATTACTCTTTGTTAGAAAAAACTTGTTGCGCCCTAGCTTGGCAAAATTCGAGATTGAGGCGCGTACACATGTTGTATTACACGACATGGCTTATCTCGAAGATGGATCCCGTAAAGTATATTTTCGAAAAACCATCTTTGTCTGGAAGAGTAGCTAAATGGCAGGTTTTGTTATCAGAATATGATATTGTTTATGTTACCAGGAAGGCCATGAAAGGGAGTGCAATCGCTGATTGTTTGGCCGATCTACCAGTAGAGGATTATGAGCCAATGAAATTTGAGTTTCCAGACGAGGACATTATGGTTGTATCAGATGTGCCACGTGACTTGGAAATGTGGACAATGTGGTTCGATGGAGCCACAAACGAGGTGGGGCATGGAATCGGAGTTGTGTTGACATCTCCTGAAGGGAAGCTATATCCATTAACTGCCAAGTTATACTTCGACTGTACGAATAACGTAGCCGAGTACGAGGCATGCACTATGGGAGTTCAAATGGCATTTGACATGAAGATAAAGAAATTGCAAGTGTTTGGAGATTCTCTTTTGGTGATACACCAATTGAATAGAGAATGGGAAACAAGAGACCTTAAATTGATCCCTTATAATAAGTATATTCGAGATTTGGCTCAATCATTTGAGTCAATCACGTTTGAGCATGTTCCACGAGAAAGTAATCAAGTTGCAGACGCATTAGCCACTTTGTCTGCCTTGTTCAAGCTAGATTGTGATAAGGAAATTCAACCATTAAATTTTCAAAAGCGAGAAGTGCCAACCTACTGCTTGAGCATTGAAGAAGAGCCAGATGGGAGGCCCTGGTATCATGACATTAAACGTTACATTACGAGTCGAGAATACCCACTAGGGGCATCCGAAAATAATAGGCGCACGATCAGGAAGTTAGCCATGAGTTTCTTTTTGAATGGAGAAGTGTTATATAAAAGAAATCATGACATGACTTTGCTAAGGTGTGTTGATGAAGTGGAGGCCAAAAAGATAGTTGAAGAAGTGTATGAAGGAGTTTGCGGGACTCATGCAAATGGGCACATGATGGCGAGGCAAGTCCTACGTGCTGGCTACTATTGGTTGACCATGGAATCAGATTGCATTAAATACGCAAGGAAATGTCATAAATGTCAGATATATGCGGATAAAATGCACACTCCAGCCTCATCTCTTCATGTACTAACGACTCCGTGACCTTTCTCAATGTGGGGTATGGATGTGATAGGACCAATTGAACCAAAAACATCGAATGGTCATCGTTTTATTCTGGTAGCCATTGACTATTTCACAAAGTGGGTAGAAGCTACCTCATATAGAAGTGTCACTAAGCAAGTCGTGCTCAAATTCATAAAAAGAGACATCATATGTCGTTATGGCTTGCCCGAGCGGATCATTACCGACAATGCAAAAAACTTGAATAACAAGTTAATGGATGAGTTGTGCACTCAATTCAAAATTAAGCACTCTAATTCTACTCCTTATCGACCTAAGATGAATGGAGCTGCAGAAGCGGCAAACAAGAATATCAAGAAAATTGTAGAGAAGATGACTGTCACGTACAAAGATTGGCATGAGATTTTTCCTTTTGCTCTACACGGTTACCGAACCTCTGTTCGCACTATAACTGGGGCAACTCCATTTTCTTTAGTATACGGAATGGAGGCGATTTTGCCTTTTGAAGTTGAAGTCCCGTCTCTCAGAGTGATTAAAGAGGCAGAATTAGAAGAAGCGGAGTGGGCTCAAGCAAGGTACGAGCAATTAAACTTCATTGAAGAAAAAAGAATGACTGCATTGTGTAGAGGACAGTTATACCAGAGAAAGTTGGCTCGAGCTTATAACAAGAAAGTACGTCGACGTTGCTTTCAAGAAGGGGATTTGGTTTTAAAGAGAATCTTGCCATTTCAAAAGGATCACAGAGGGAAGTGGACACCGAATTACGAGGGGCCATATGTGGTAAAAAAGGCATTCTCAGGTGGGGCTTTGGTTTTGACTGACATGGATGGCAATAACCTACCCAATCCACTAAACGCAGATTTTGTCAAGAAGTATTATGCGTAAAGAGTTGCAACATCTGGTCGTAGGAGTTATGTTTTATGTGGATTTGCTCTGTGAAGCCCGATAGAAGGATTTTGTTTGGTCAGGAAGTGTATCCATGAGGCTTTCCAATCCAATGAATTTATGTTTGTTTGATTAATTGTGTTCTAAAAGCTATTTTATAGGCTTTAACCTTTTGAGCAAAATAAAAGAAGGATAAAGTAGTGGTAATAAATCAGTCAAAATTTTGCATATACATGCATATAAGTAAGGCTTACCCTTGTTCGCGATCTTGTTTGTTTTTGTCATGTGGCGCTTGTTTATCCCTGGCCCTTGACACCTTTTGCTGCAGTGGCGCTTGTTTAGCCCTGGCCCTTGACACCTTTTGTTGCAGTGACGCTTGTTTATCCCTGGCCCTCAGCGTGTTTTATTTTGTCATGTGGCGCTTGTTTATCCCCACCGCTTGACACCTTTTGCTGCAGCGGCGCTTGCTTGTTTATCCTTGGCCCTCGCCGTGTTTTATTTTGTCATGTGGCGCTTGTTTATCCACTCGCCCTTGACACCTTTTTGCTGCAGCGGGCGCTTGTTTATCCACGGCCCCGACACCTTTTGTTGCGCGTGACGCTTGTTTATCCCCGCCCTCGGCGTGTTTTATTTTGTCATGTGACGCTTGTTTATCCCTGGCCCTTGACACCTTTTACTGCAGTGGCGCTTGTTTATCACTGGCTCTCAGCGTGTTTTATTTTGTCATGTGGCGCTTGTTTATCCCTGACCCTTGACACCTTTTGCTGCAGTGGCGCTTGTTTATCCCTGGACCTCAACGTGTTTTATTTTGTCATGTGGCGCTTGTTTGTCCCTGACCCTTGACACCTTTTACTGTAGTGGTGCTTGTTTATCTCTGGCCCTCAGCGTGTTTTATTTTGTCGTTTGGCGCTTGTTTATCCCTGGCCCTTGACACCTTTTGCTGCAGTGTCGCTTGTTTATCCCTGGCACTCAGCGTGTTTTATTTTGTCATGTGACGCTTGTTTATCCCTGGTCCTTGACACCTTTTGCTGCAATGGCGCTTGTTTATCCCTGGCTCTCAGCGTGCTTTATTTTGTCATGTGACGCTTGTTTATCCCTGGCCCTTGACACCTTTTGCTGTAATGGTGCTTGTTTATCCCTAGCACTCAGCGTGTTTTATTTTGTCATGTGGCGCTTGTTTATCTCTGGCCCTTGACACTCTTCATCTCTGCTGCGACCGAACAAAATAATGGTTATACCTTTGTCCACCTTATAATCCTATAAGGAGGTACAAAGGGGGGCATGCTGTAGCCACATATTTTTGTCCGGTTTGCTTATTTATCGATTTTAATTATTAAATTTAAATTAGAGTTTTAATCTTATAATGTTTGTTTGTGGCATTTTTGCTAATTTTTTGCTAAGTGTGAAAAGTAGGGTTTTAAAAAGAGGTGAGAAAGGTGATATTTCCTTTATACTAAACTTTTAGGTCAAATTCTAGCTTTTTCAAAATTTTCTTCCTTTTTGGTGCAAGTGCCCATTTTAAAGAAAATTGGAGTTTTATTTTTTTCCTAAAAAGGGAAGGAGTTTGCCTTTATAAACCCTAGTTTTTCAAAACCCTAGGGGGGGAATTCCAAGAAAGAAAAACACAAAAAAAATATTCTATTCTCCACATCTCACCACAACCATCTACACAAAAAAAAGCAGAGAAGTTACAGAGTAAGTTTTTTTTTTTTACATAGTAGTCCTTTACAAAAAAAAAAAAAAGGAGAGTTTGGAATACAGTAAAATCGAGCTAGGCCAAAAGTTGCACTTGGTAGAGTTTGGACCTAAGGATCCGCACTTCAAAGGGCAAGCTAGTTGTATCCTCTCTCCCACTTCTAGATCTGTTTCTCGAATCACCCCAAAAAAAAGAGTTGAGTAAGGGGATTTATTTTTTTTTTATCATTATTATTATTTGTTATTATTGTCATTTTTGCACTGATCTATATCTTTGTGTTGGTTTTTTTTATCCTACGTTTATTACGGTGTTTTTTTTTCATTTGCTACTAGTATCACATTTTTTTTATGCTACTGTTTTTTTATTACTAGTATTATTCACTCCTTTTTTTATTTTTTTTCTTTTATCCCTAGATCTCTTTTCTCTTACTAGAAGTAAAAAGAATGAGCCTAAAGAACGGAATGTTTGAAACTATTTTTTTTTTGAAGTATCGTTGTACAAACATGAAAAAAAAAACGAAAAAAAGCAAACTAAAAAGAGAGAAGCAACATTGTTGTAAAAAAAAAAAAAAAACAAGAGAGTAAGTAACATACCTTCGTGGAAGAAGCTTCGCTTCTGTTTTGTGAAGTAAAAAAACGACCATAAATTTGTGAAGAGTTGCTAAGAAAAAAAGTCAGTAAGTTGATTTTGAGAGGGAGAAGAAAAAGTTGGAGTTTGAAAAAAGAAGAAATGGTAGGGCAAAAAAAAAAAGAGAAAGAAAAAAAAGAGGGAAGAAAAAGATGTGTTGAGTTTGAAAGAAAAGAGAGAAAGAGAAGAAAGAGGTGTTGGGAAAAGAGAGAAATAAGAGAAAGAGAAAGAGAATTTACGGTTTGAGAGGAAGAAATGGTGAAAGAGGAGGATTGGTTGGGTTTTTGTTGTGTTTTTTTTAAAAAAGGAAAAATTATTATTATTATTATTGTTTTATAAAAAAAAAGGGGCATCTGATGGGCGACTGTTTTGCCGCCCATCCTTTATATATATAATAATAATAATAATAATAATAATAATAATAATAATATAAGGTTTGAAACCACATCTGATGGGCGGATTTTTTTTTTTTACCATTATTTTTATTTTGTCTTTGTTATTTGTATTTTTTGTGCTATGCTTGTATAGTTAAAAAATAAATAAATATATCTATTATTTATTATAGTTGAAATTTTGATATAAACATTCTAAATTATGTATGGTTTATAGTTTTTTTTTTATCTATATTGCTTTTCTTTAAATAAAAAAAGTACCGACGATGGAATCTAGAAATATTTGGGAGTCCGATTTTCTAGTTTTTCTTGAGGTGAGAAATTGATTCTTTGGAAGTCCAAGATCGATTTCAATATTTTCTTTTTTTCTTTTTTTGTAAATTCATTAGTATATTCATTGGCTTGATCAATTTGTTATCTCAAATGTGATATGCTTTTAATTTGTATTCTTATATTCTGTTATTAAATTACTTAATTCTATTTTAGTTATCACTCGTGGTTTCAAACCTTATTTTCCAAACTTATTTTTCAAACTTTTAACATTGCTTGTTTATCTTGAGTTTATAAAGTCTTTTTTTTTAAATCGTCTTTATTTCTAAAAAATTCCTACAACGGAATGTAGAAATATTTGGGAGTCCGATTTTCTAGAATTCTTGAGGTGAGGGATCATTATCTTTGGGAGTCCGAGATTTTGATCCCAAGAAAAAATGAATTTAATTAAACTTTTTAAAAAAAAAAAAAACTTTCTTTTATGAAGGTTATCCTATGATGGATTTGAGGAAATTGTGAATTTTTCTCATCTTCTTGAGGTGATGTTATTTCCAAAATCTTGGAAATAATTTTAATATAGCCAAATTAATGGATTTTCATCCACTTATTTTATGGGATCATGACTCCAAATATTGGAGTAATGAGGGGCAAAATAAGACATTGTTTAAAAAAATCTTTTCTTTAACTAAATAATTTTTTTTCTTAAATTTTTTTTTGCAAATTCAAAATTAAATTTGGCCACCGTTTTAAACGGGTGTTGTGGGGTGCTAACACCTTCTCCATACACAAACATCTCCCGAATCCAAATCTGGTTTTCACATACCATTTTTTTTCTTTTTTTTTAAAGTTGTTTATTCTATTTTGGTGCCCAATCACGCCATAAAAAAGATTGGTGGCGACTCCTTTTTAAAATCCTCCCCTTTTATGAGGACGTCGGCCGCTCCGCGTCGCAGGTACGTGGCGACAATAATAATAATAATAATAATAATATATATATATATATATATATAATATAAATAAAGATAGTGGAATTATATGGCAAAATTAAATAAAGAATAAATTAGGGAGAAAGTGGAAGAGAAGAAAATGTATTGGAGAAATTTCACCCAATTGTATCCTTTATTTATCCACAAAAAGCTACTATTTATAGGGAATTTGGAGAACATGATGTGGTTCATTTGGATATCAATCTATGGCATTTGTTGGACGCATGAGAGACACTTTGGCTAGGGACAATTTACCACATGGCATGAGTATCAAAGGGGCATGTGGAATAGGCATTTACATGTGTAATGTTTACAATAGTCTCTTAATTTTTCAAAATGTATATTTTTTAATTCATGATCCTAAAAAGACCATCATTCTACATTCTAGTCCCTGCTTGAAAACCATTTGGCTTTTTAAAATTGTATTTGTTTTCACATCTTCATGCTTATTAAGAAAACACTTGAATTATTAGTCAAATACTAAAAACAAAAATAAGTTTTTGAAAACTCCTCTTTTTAGTTTTCAATACTTGGCTTGGTTTTTGAAAACATATGTAACAATTTTAGTATTTATAAAATAGATAATCAAATAAGAAAACTTAGAGGTGGAAGTAGTATTTATAGTCTTAATTTTCAAAAATAAAAAACCGAAATCCTAGGCCCCGTTTGATAAACCATTTGATTTTTAGTTTTTAGTTTTTAAAAATTAAGTGTAAGAATACAACTTCTACCAATGAGTTTTTATGTTTTCTTATCTACTTTAAAATTAAAAAAAGTAGTTTTCAAAAACTTATTTCTCTTTTTGAAATTTGGCTAGAAATTTAAATGGTACCTAAAAAAAAAAAAGAAATCATTGTAGAAAAGATGAAGAGAAATTGTGGGGAAAACAAAAATAATTTTTTAAAAAAATAAAAACAAAATGATTATCAGATGAGACTATAATGATTATCAACCATGGCTTTCATCTTGATTGTTGTTTTGTCACCTAATACGTTTGCGGGTACACAATCATTTTTGTAGGCAAAACTTAGTTGTGGTTTTGTATTTGCACGTTATTCATTTATAAGGACTAAAAATAATTACTTTTTAAAAGATCAAAATACGCATTTTAATGTTAAGAGATCAAAATGGAAGAACTCTAAAAATATAAAGTAAACATTTTAGAAGTTTTGACACCAAATGACACAAATTAAAAATAGATTTAAACGTATTAACATTATATTTGCAAACATATGACATAAATTAAAGTCCTGTTTGGTAACTATTTTTTTTTTTTAGTTTTCTATGTTTGAGAATTATGCATGTTTCATCATAAATTTTTGGTAAGTTTTGTCACCTTCCTTAAAACACATATTTGAATTCTAAGTCAAATTTCAAAAACAAAATTCAGTTTTTAAAACCTACTTTTTTTTTTGTATTAAAATTTAACTTGATTTTTAATTTTTTTTATTTAAAAAAAGTATGTAATAAAGTACTCAAACTATAGAGGAATGTAGTTTTTATGACCGTTCGGGTTATTTATTCGAATATGATCCCATATATGTCAACTACATATTGTTCAAGTTCTTATAAATATGTGTAACCCTGGAATGTAGTTTATTGGATTTAAGTTTAAATGCAAGTATACAAGAAAAGATGAAAACAACATTTTATTAATTGATCAAGCATTTACAACATCCACGAGTTTAGGGCATACACCTCAACAATATTTGAAAAGAACATTCTAGAGACTAGAGAGTCATTTGTAACCTCTAGATTGTATTTGTGTTGGCAAAATCATGGCCATAAATATAGGAGGTGCAATAGAGGTAATATCTTAGAGTTTGTATCAAGTTAAAAAGCTGGGAGTGACCAATAATACAAGTAGACTCTTTCTAAAAAAAATCAATTTTTCAAGTTTAACCTTCAATCTCCAAAAGAGTTTTCACATCAAGTTCCTTTCCAACAAAGTGGTATCATGACTTGAAGATCCTTTCTATGAAGTAGATGACACGTAACAACATGGTCTCAATGTTCAATAAGAGCAACTACGATAATTGGAGCATTAAGATGAAAGTTTTCCTTGGATCACAAGATGTATGGGAGATAATAGAGAAAGGACACACACTGAGCTAGAGAACAATGGTAGAGGACATATTGAGCTAGAGAATGATGGTAGTCTTTCTCAAACACAAAATGATAGTTTGAGAGACTCGAGAAAGAGAGACAAGAAGGCTCTCTATCTAATCTATCAAGGATTAAATGATGATACTCTTAAGATTATTACAGAAGTAAAGACAACAAAAGAAGCATACAATGGAGCATATCTTGTCAAGAAGGTACGTTTTCAAACTCTAAGGCTTGAGCTTGAAACTTTGCATATGAAAGAAGGGGAAGTCATCTCCAACTATTTTTCTAGAGTCTTAACGCGATCACCAAATAGCTTAAAATAAATGGTGAAATTTTGGGTTTGTTACAAGCATATGAAGAAAATAAAAAGAGAATGAATGAATCATAGATCAATTACTCAAGTTGCAAGTCGACTCAACTACTAGAAGAATCACTCACAATGATAGAAGCCAATGAGGGCGAGGTCATGGTGAACATCAAGGACGAGGAAGAAGTCATGAATAAGGTCAAGGACGAGGTTGGAGGCCTTATGAGAACAAATAACAACTTTCAAAGAGGAAAAAACTTAACAAGAGGTCATGGGCAAGGAAACTCAAGATCAAGGTATTATAAGTAGACATTAAATGCTACAATCGTCAGAATTTTGGTCATTATACATCTGAATGTAGAGCTACTAGCAACAATAAAGATGAAGAGAAGGCAAACTACATTGAAGAAAGAAATCAAGAATGTGCCACTATATTGATGGCTTGCACAGATAACGAATGGAACAAAGATAATAGTTGGGTACAATATGATGAAGACTACAACTTCTTTTAGTACTTTGAAGAAGATGACATAGAATAAACAAGGATAAAGCAAACAAGAGAGGAGCTTTCTACCCAACCAACTTCACCAACTACAAGTTTTCAAGAGGACGAAAGTTCAAGTGAAAGGGATCACTGCTTCAAAAGCTTACAAGAACTTTATGAAGTAAATTTAAATCAAGATAATCTTAATATTTTTTTGTCTTTTTGACGATTGTGAGCCCATGAACTTTTCAAGAAGCTGTGAAAAATAAAAATTTGAAAAGTGATATGGATAAAGAGATCAAGACAATCAAGAAGAACGACACGTGGAAGCTAGTTTCACATCCAAAATTGCACGAGGTGATTGATGTGAAATGAGTTTATAAAGTCAAAAAGAATGCGGTTAGAGTTGTCAATCGCCATATGGAGAAATTACAACCTCACGTTTGAAAGCAGTAAAGAGAATTCTTTGGTACATCAAAGGTACGATAAATATCAGTTTGTATTATTCTATTTCTGATGATTATAAGCTCGAGGGATACAGTGATAATGATTGGAGCGGAGATATGGAAGATCGCAAGAACAATGTTGGTTTTGTGTTCTACATAGAAGATATTGCCTTCACGTGGATGTCAAAGAAGCAACCAATTGTTACTCTTTCTACATGTGAAGTAGAACATGTAGTTGCTACCTCATATGTTTGCCACACAAGTTGGTTAAGAAATCTACTAAACGAGTTGAGTTTTTCACAAGAAGACACTACAATAGTTTTGAGCTATGCCGACGCAACAATGCGTCGGCGAAAGTACTATTTTCGTTGGCAAAAACTCATCCCGACGAAATCACTGCGTCGAGATTATACGTCGCGATAAGACCGTCGACATATCTTTTGCCCACACGTAACGGTATGCGTCGGTATTTTTGTCAACGCCTCACATTGTGTCGGGATCTCTCTCCACGCATCTCACGTCGGGAAATATATCAAGAAAATCAACACTAGCTTAGGGGGGTCAACTATCTAGCAACGTCTTTGCGTAGGCAGAAAGTTGACTAAAATTAAAATTTTAAAATTTTTCTACCAAAATTTATTTTTAAAATTTAAATTTATTATTTTTAATTACACATGCTAGCTTGTAATAATTGAATATTCATAATTGAATAATAAAAAATATTATCATTGATATGAACGCATTATCATAATATCATTGAAATTGATACATAATCCAAAAGTGCAATAGTTTTTCACAAAAAAAACTCCAACATATCCAAAATAATTTAGTACATTAATCCAGATATAGTACTAAGTTGTGTAAAAGAAACTAAATTCATTACATAGACATTTCTAAAGTAAATGACACCAGTTCTTCTATGCTTCAAAAGTCGTTGCTTGAAGATCATGCGTTGCAGCTACAAACCTGAATGAAAAAAGGAATAAAAAGAAAAATAAAAGATAGGCAAAGTGTATGTTCAAAAATCTTCTATGAAAGTGCCAAAGTGTCCAATAAGAGAAAAAAAAGAAGCAAACTCGAAGGACCCTTAGACAAGCCTCAAGCCTAAACAAGCCAACCTCGAACCTATCCAAGTGTCAAAAAGTGTCAAAATGTCCAATAAGGAGGAAAGCTGAGCTAAAAAATAATTCAATGCAACTACCCCATCCCTCGAAAATATCAAAGTGGCCTAAAAGAGTAAAAAAAGTGTCCAAGTTTCCTATGGGGCTCAAAATAAACATGAACGTGTCCTAAAAGAGCTTCAAACTCAAATAACTCACCCCGAACCGAGTCAAGAGTCCAAAACGTATTTAAATGGCCATGTTGGTTGAGATGAAGCTAGAAATCACCAATAAAAATGTACCCCACCCCTTGAAAACATCAAAATAGACTAAAACTCTATAAAAGTGCTAAAGTGTCCAATGAGAGGAAAAAAACAAACTCGAAGGAGCCTTAGACAAGTCTCAAGCCTAAACAAGCCAACCTCGAACCTATCCAAGTGTCAAAAAGAGTCAAAGTGTCCAATGAGGGGGAAAACTAAGCTAAAAAACAATTCAATACAACTACCCCATCCCTCGAAAGCATCAAAGTGGTCTAAACGAGTAAAAAAAGTGTCAAAGTTTCTTATGAGGCTCAAAACAAACATGAACGTGTCCTAAAAGAGCTTCAAACTCAAATAACTCACCCCGAACCGAATCAAGAGTCCAAAACGTATTTAAGTGGCCATGTTGGTTGAGATCACGGTAGAAATCACCAATAAGAATGTACCCCGTCCCTCGAAAACATCAAAATAGACTAAAACTCTATAAAAGTGCCATAGTGTCCAATGAGAGAAAAAAAACAAACTCGAAGGAGCCTTAGACAAGCCTTAAGCCTAAACAAGCCAACCTTAAACCTATCCAAGTGTCAAAAAGTGTCAAAGTGTCCAATAAGGGAGAAAACTAAGCTAAAAAACAATTTATCCCTCGCATGTACCCCGCCTCGAAAACATCAAAATACACTAAAAGTGGCTACCATAGCTGCAGGATAGCCACTTCAACCTTGAAGCTACAGGTTTAATGCACTTTAATCCACTTATAAATATATAAATGAATATATTGGCTACCATAGCTGCAGGATAGCCACAAAATTCATGTTATTATAAACGTATATACATCACACAAATTCCATACATTTACCTAGGGGTTTGAATAACCTTCACCCTGCCTTTCATCCATGTACTTGATGAATTCAACCCATCTTTCTTCCCATGAGGACAACTTCATCGTTAAGGTACCAATCTCAACTTGCATATGCTCCACCTTCTTTTCAAACTCTTTTTCATGTTGGGAAGAAGATGTGACGCTAGACGGCGAACTAGGTTTTGGGTACCAACCAAGACCTTTTATGTGGCCTGATCGAGTACCCAAAACTATTTTACAAACTTCTGACTGTGAGATTGGCTCACATCCTTCCTGTGATGATGCTTCAAGAAGTTGTTGCATTTTCAACTACATTCATAATACAATGGGGTTAAAATGGATGATAAACACATAAACTAATGTAATATGATTAAATATAACTTACATATGCATCCCTCGCATGGTGGTTCACCCATCCGTCCTTTATGCTGAAGTGACTTTCATGGAACAAATCAACTTGGCTTACGTCATGACCCTTTTGTATCTTCTGAAATTCAAAGACACGCTATTAGTCATGATAAGAAAATAATATAAATAAGAAAAAACATAAGTTTGTGTCTAACCAATTCGTTCTGCACTTGAACAAATGACTTGGACCCAGTTCGATGGTTGTGAGGGAGATTGACTCGACTTTTTTTATTTTTCTCCATTATTTCCTTCAACAATTTATGGTTAGTATATTGAATAAAGTTAACGAGTTATACATATAATAAAATACAACAAGAAAGTATACCTTCCATTTAGTGGTCTCCCATCGATCACATAACATATTCCAATCAGCTGGATTATCCATTCTTTCTGGAGGATATTCACGAGCCTCTTTAGGGTCGTCAAACTCAAAGTAGTATTGATACAATTCTGCCCTATATTCCTTAAATGAGGTTGATATCAGTCGCTCTACGTATCTATTTATATGATGTTTGGTCAAATCCACGATGAACTATGTCTGTAAATTCAGTAATAACTCAGTAAGCATCCATTAATGATTCAATTCACGATATTGAAAATGAATATTAATCTAAGTAAACTTACAAGAGTCGATCTTTTAAGTAGTGGAATTGGTTAACGTTGGTACCATCACCTGAGATACAATTCCACTACATTATAAAACGTGGAACGACGTCCCAATTTAATTTCACTACTTAAAAGATCGACTCTTGGTTGTTCTCTTTTGGAGAAAGGAAGATGGTGGGATCTTTTGAGTTTTGGGAGGGAGGAGAAATTGAGAGAATTGTTTGAGAGAGAATTCTCTTCTTTTGGTTGAAATTCCAAAAATGAGAAAGTGTATCTTAATCCTTCTTGCAAGAAGGGTTTATATAGTGGAATTGATGGAGTTAAAATGTCCACATAATTACCATTTTACCACAACCATAGGTTATGCAAATCTCATTTGCATAACCACATAATATAAGATATCTCATATCTCATATTGCAAATCTCATTTGCAATAATTGTGGATTATTTAAATTGAATCATATCCAATTTAATTTCTCTCAATCAATTTCTCCAATTACCCCTAATTCAACAATTAGGCTAACCTATAGTTTATTATGAATCTCATTCACATTAAACTATATATTATAGCATTCATATCTCATATAAATGACATAAATGCCCTTAAAGTGAAATTGAATACTTCAATTTCATACCAAAACAATAACCCTTCTTTTAATCCAGGTGGAGCCAACCGAGGGACCTAATGAACCTACAGTGACGGGCTTCAATGATCCGAGATTAACCTGTCAAACTCTTTGACCCGGTTAACCAACATTCATTAGCTACGGTAACACTCCACTATAGCCCGTGAGTCATTCCCGTCGGATTGTAGAATATTACGTGTCCACCGATATAACCAATACCCATGAGTCGACCCTTCACAGGTTGTTCGTGAGACACTACCGGTCAAATTACCGTTTTACCCTGTGTCTACCTCTTGTTCCTTAAGTCCCCACTTTGCTCCTCTAATGAACAACATATTGTGATGGTCCGACCATACACAACACCCTTCTCGGGCGAGTGAGAAGGTGGGCGCCCGTTGTCCAAGCCACGGAGACAACACTCAAGGAACAACCCTCTAGTTTTCCTAAAGGTGGGAATGAGTGAATTCCATCTCGCGTAGTTAAGTTCCCACTCCTACTTGGTTCTCGTCCCCGAGAAGATAAGCATATTGGGCGAGTAATCGTGACCACCTCACCCGTACTAGTCAAAGAATGGACCCTCGCAGAGGCGAGTCTCATAACACGCTCGAGATTCGTGTCGAGTCACTAATGGTCATCTACGAAATTACTAGTCCTTACTCATCACAGCGGTGTTACATCGGTAAGTCTAATAATTCACGGTCCGGTCTTGTACAATCTCATTGCACAGATGCCCCACTCGCATGTCAACCACATGAACGAGTCGGATCACCTCGTTTGTATCTAATACAAAGCGGGCCACATCCACAGCATGTATCCGAGGATTAGGTCTTCAACCCTATCCATATCGTGAGACCGTTCGGTCCATTAACTTGAACGTGATCCTCCCCGTGTGTCCACTACACACCGCTTCAAGTTCCAGCTCTCTCATAAATTCAATGACCCCGGAGCTTAGTTTATTGGAAAAGTTTATAAATATTGCGAGACACGAAGTGATGAAATGAATAACTCTTATTGATTTCAAACAATATATTACAAACACGAGATTAGGACAAAAATCCCAACAAACTCCCACTTGGACTAAGCTAGTGGAGAAAATACATTTAAAAATGTACATAAATTACAACGAAGTAATACAATAAACTAGGACATTGAATACCCGTTTACACGTCTCCCACTTGCCCTAGTCGTGAAGCTCTCGAAGACCTAGACTCTCTAGGTGACCTCAAACACCTTAGCCGTGAGGGGGGCTTTGTAAATGGATCGACTTCGTTGTGCTCCGGCAGCTTATCTGCGTGACCATCACGTCTCGCGGTGCACAATCTCCCGTGACGATGATACTTGCGCTCAATGTGTTTGCCTCTCTTATGGCTCCGAGGCTCACGTGAGTTGGCTCTTTGCACCACTTGTTATCACGAGCGATGGTGATCGGCAAGTTCATGTTAGGAACAACTTCCAAATCATCATGAACTTCCTAAGCCAAACAGCTTCCTTTGCAGCTTCACAAGCCGCAACATACTCCGCTTCCATAGTGGAATCAGCGATGCATCCCCGCTTGATGGTTCGCCATACTACAGCTCCTCCATTCAAAATGAAGGTGACCAGGGGTGGATTTCCTAGAATCCTTGTCGGTCCGAAAAATCGAAATCTGTGTATCCCGTGAGATCAAATCCCCACTACCATACACTAAGTCAGAGTTCCTCGTTCTCCTAAGATACTTGAGGATTGCCTTTTTACCGCCCATGATCTAATCTCGGATTGGTGATATCTCACCGACAATTCCTCTTGCATAACGGATGTCGGGCCTAGTACACAACATGGCATACATAAGGCTCCTACAA
Organism: Trichosanthes cucumerina; assembly: GCA_036507285.1. Lineage (NCBI taxonomy): Eukaryota > Viridiplantae > Streptophyta > Magnoliopsida > Cucurbitales > Cucurbitaceae > Trichosanthes > Trichosanthes cucumerina. The sequence continues at coordinate 70,124,001 of CM071840.1, read as the reverse complement.
TTAAAAAGCATATGGAATCCGTCTCATATCCTCAACATCTTGAGGAGTCTTAGGACACCGATCCTTGACAAGTGAACCCCATACCCGAAAGGCAAAGCGAAAGCCCTTCTTGGAGTTCTGCATCTTATATCTAGACAACATCTTGTCAATATAAGACGCCTGAGACAAGGCTAGCGTTACGCTTCTTCCTGCTCCGGACTATCTGGATACCTAGAACATACTGAGCTTCTCCCAAATCTTTCATTTGAAATTGCGAAGCTAGCCACTTCTTAACGTCAGTAAGAAATTCTACCTCATTCCCAATGAGAAGAATATCGTTCACGTACAACACCAAAAATGCGACAGTTTGTCAACGATTTTCTTGTACACACAAGGTTCGTCGACATTTTGATCAAAGCCATAAGATTTGATTGCCTCATCAAACCTTATATTCCAAGACCTCGAAGCCTGTTTCAGTCCATAAATGGAACTATGAAGCCGGCAAACTTTTTGCTCTTGGCCTTGGGCAATAAACCCTTTGGGCTGGTCCATGTAGATGGTTTCATCAAGTTTGCCATTCAGAAAGGTTGTCTTGACGTCCATCTGCCATACCTCGTAGTCATAATACGCGGCAATGGCCAGAAGGATCCTGATCGACTTTACCATGGCAACAGTGAAAAGGTCTCCTCATAGTCAACCCTTCAACTGGTAAAACCCTTTTGCCACAAGTCGGGCTTTGAAGGTCTACACCTTCCCATCTACGCCACGTTTACGCTTGTAGATCCATTTGCAACCAATAGGTTTTACTCCATCCGGTTGATCCACAAGCTCCCATACAGAATTGAAGTACATAGACTCCATTTCCTGGTCCATAGCTTTAATCCACTCGTCTTTGTCAACATCAACCATTGCCTGATTATAGGTCAATGGATCCTCACAGTCATCATCAGGAGCGACAACTGAGCTTTCAGCTAAACCCATGTAGCGATCATGCTGTCTCACAGCCTCCCACTACGTCGAGGCATTCCCAACTCTTGGGAACGGATTTGACTAGACATGCTAGGATCAACAACACTTGTTGGCGTACTAGTCACATCAGCAACTCTTGCTGATGTACTGTCCATTTCATTTAATACAATTTTACTCCATGGTAAATGATCCCTGACGTGTTCTTCTTCTAGGAAAGTGACGTTTGTCGATACAAGCACCCTATTTTCCCTAGGATCATAAAACAGACCACCCCTAGTCTCTTTAGGGTAACTTACGAATAGGCACAATTGTGAACGGGGTTCCAACTTTTTCGGATTTGACACCAACACATGGGTCGGGCACCCTAAATCCTGAAGTGATGTAAACTGCCTTTACGTCCACTCCAGAGCTCGAAAGGTGTTTCACAAACACTCTTCGAGAGAACGTTGTTCAAAATATAAACCACAGTCTCTACTGCGTACCCCTAAAAAGAATCAGGGAGACGAGCATAGCTCATCATCGACCGAACCATGTCCAACAAGGTTTTGTTTCTCCTCTCCGATACACCATTCTGCTGTGGCATACTAGGCGCTGAGAGTTGGGACGTAATTCCGTGTTCTATCATATAGTCCTGGAATTCAGTATCCATGTACTCTCCACCTCGATCTGATCGAAGTGTTTTGAGCGATTTACCTAAGAGGATCTCAACCTCAGTCTTGTACTCCTTGAACTTTTCAAGAGTTTCAGACTTCTTATGCATTAGGTAAATATACCCATATCTGGAGTAGTCGTCTATGAAAGACACAAAGTACTCATAACTGCCCCGAGCTTTAACATTCATCGGACCACAGAGGTCAGAATGTACTAACTTAAAAGGCTCTTTGGCTCTATATCCTTTTCCACTAAAAGAACATTTGGTCATTTTGCCCTCAAGGCATGACTCACACACCGACAAAGAGTTTTCTTCCAACTCATTTAGAAGTCCACTCTTCACTAGTTCCTCAATCCTATTGAGATTAATGTGGCCTAACCGTAGATGCCAAAGATGGGCATTTTCTTTTGGAGAAACTTTTGCTTTCTTAGTTCGTGTTTCTGCAGTTTTAAACAATTCAGTATTCAAAACACTTTTGACAGAATTGCGTTTCAAAACATACAGATTATTTTCAAGTGAAGCTGAACAAATAACATTCTCTTTGAAAGAAATAAATGTTTTATTCAATTCAAAAGAAACAGAAATACATTGTTCTATTAGGCAGGAAATTGAAACAAGGTTTCTAGTAAACCACGGAACTATGTGCAGATTGTCCAACAATAAGTACTTCCCGCCAAAGTTTAGCTTCACCAGTGTCGATCATTTGCAGCGAGAGACAAGCTCCCGGATCCAACCCGTAGAGTCACCTCACCTCTCTCGCAGCGGCTGCCAAGAAAGAATCCCATGAAAAGAAGAACAAACGTGGTTAGTGGCGTCCGAATCCAATATCCAGGCAGAGTCACTACTCTCCACTAAACATGTTTCATCCTGAAGTAAATCACATTTACCTTAATTCTTCCTTTCGGCCGAATTTGGGGACGATTTCTCTTCCAAGATGACCGCCCCATTGCGGTGAAAACACTTTCCTTTCTCTGCAACCTCCTTGACCTTCTTGCCCTGCCTGGGGCGGCAAAGACGGTCGGTTTACTTCTCTTCATCATCTTCTTCCTTTTCGGCGTGAAGGAGCAACGAGTTTTCGTCCCGCAGGTCGAACCCCTGTGATAAGACACAGTGGGCAACATTTGCCTCGAGATTCCTTGACCTGGTTCAAGGATTGGAAATTCTGTAGCTCATTGAGGAGAGTAGTCAGAGTGTAGCTAATTTTGTTCATAACAGCATTGCTACGAAGTTGAAGGAAACTCTTCGGAAGAGTCTCCAAAATAAAATTGACTTGGCTCGACTCATCGATCGAAGCCCCGTTCATCTCGGCGAGATGGAAGTGGGTCTCATGTCTAGAACGTGTTCCGCGGACGACGCGACCCTCTTTCATCCGTGCGTTAAAAACGATTGGACCGAGTCATCACGGACTGAAAAGAATCTGCTTTGTCCCAAACATTTCCTACAAGGACTCCATGATCTCCTTAGCGGAAACCATCACTCGTGCTTCTTTGCCAAGACATCAGACATGCTGGCAATTATGTAGACCTTGGCCTTTTCATTGGCCCTGATCCACCGATCCTACGCATCGCGAACACTTCGCGACGCGGTCGAGCCCGACATCTGAGGACACTCCTCAGATAACATGAACTTAATGTCGTCTTGTACCAAAATTGTATTTATGTTGTTTTTCCAAGTTTGATAGTTATCTCCCACTAATTTGTCCGAAGCGAGTAAAGCTATTATTACGCTAGACATTTTTAGCTGAAAAAATAAGAAAAACCTTTGTATTAGTCTCGCAAAAATACTTTTGAAAACCAATCAAGTTTTAGCAAAATTGTTTCATGATCCCTAGGTCATTCAAAATTTTGCAATGATACCCTAAAGGTTTAGAATGACCGCCACTGAAGGGTGAACATAACACTCCTCCTCTAGGACGAGACTTTCTCGATCAGACCCTAATCCCAGAATAACTCTTATTCCATTAGGCATCCAATTACCATTGTTCAGTCGAATTCATTAACATTTAACGAATTCTGTGAGTGTCACCCTCAATCTTTAAGTTTCCAAGTATCCGACCAAACAATAGCCACCGAAGGGGACGCTCCCATTTGCGCCACGAGGCCGAGTATAGATCTCACGGTGCGGACTTTAAGGAGATTTGTGGTTGGAAATTCAAATGTATCTCATACACTTTATTTCCTCCCACTCAGCACTTTAATTTTTATTAGTGATTGACCTAGATAAACCGGCTAAAATTTACCTAAGTCTACCAATATAACTCTTATATGGTATTAACCTAAGTTTATAATCACATTATTAACTTAGGTCTATGTGAGTAAATTAATTAACACTTAATTAACGGCACTCACGAGAATATAACCTAAGAATCTCCTGACCAAATTCACTCCCGGTCGGTTTCGGTAGTGGGTGTTCATGGCGTCAAATTTAAATACCCCACCTTTAGACAAAACCTTCCTTAGACAGAGTTACTTATCAGTCTCCATTCAAAGGTTATATTTGATTTCCTAATTTCTAATCTCATTAGAAAATTAGAAAACCTAAGTCTAATTATTCAAGTTCTAAACACTTTAAAACTAATAATTAACTTAGGTTACATGCATTTCTATGTTATAGTGCTTGATCATCCATCACATGAATAATACTATATACTATAACATAATATAATTCATCACATGAATTAAATGCATAAGCATGCTTTTAATTTAAAATATAACACTTATATTTAAATAAATTAAAACATGCAAACATTATATTATAACTCTTATAATATAATCCTATCATGCATACTATATATTATAACTCTTATAATATAAATATGATGCATGAAATGTTTAACCTAAGGTGGGATTTTAAATCTATATGATATACAATATGCACATAGAAATTAATTAAAATATACATCTCATGCATAAAATAATTAAATAGCAAAAATGGACCGATTTTTGGCACCAAGGGGCAATTATTTAATTAAATAACATTAATATAACATTTATATTAATATAATTTAATAAAATAATTAAATAAAATATATTATTACATTTTATAAATAATAAAATAAAAAAACGTGTAAATAACCGCCCAAAGAGAGGCTTGATCCCACGTCCTCGCGAAACTCATGCGAATAATCAACGCTCAACGCGTGCGTTACGTTACTGCGCCGTAACGCCGGGCGTTGCAATCTTTGCCGCCTCTAGCGTCAAGTCGCATTCTCAACGCCCGTATCGTGTAACGCTTACACCCAACGTTGCAGCGTTGTTCTATTGCAGGGCCTCCATCCGCAAGGATAGCGTTGAGACGTCGTTGGGCGTCGTCTCAGCGCCATCGGCGAACAAACAACAAACACCTTTGCTTTTTCTTCGATCGATTCACGCTTTATTTTACGCTCGATTTCTTCACGCAACACTTGCCACGAGCGACACGGACTTACGGACTCGATTTATTTTCTAAAATGCCCAAAACACGGGCCCTTTACATTTGATCTCATCAAACGGAAAATAAATCTAAAAAGTGCACAAAGCCAAAACATCCATTATGCAAACCAAGACATTCATCTCATGAATAATGGCAAAACACCCACCAAATTTTAACAAAACAGTGCATAATTGAAGAACCATCAAAATGGCTCTGATACCAATTGAAGGGAATGAAAATCTCAAATGCGTGGAAGACGATTGAATCGTCGATGTATCAATATGCAACATAGTTTCATTAAAATTGATCTAACACTAGATCTAGGCTAAACATACTTGTAAGAAGAAGAAAAACAAGTAGAATTTACTTACTTGTTGAAGACTTTCTTCAAGATTTCTTCTTCAAATCATGAACTCTTCGTGCTCCTCGTACTCAACGAACACCTCCAACGAAAGGTCTTGAACACCACCAAATGGCCTTCTCAGTTGTTCTCTTTTGGAGAAAGGAGGTTTGTGGGAACTTTTTTGGTTTTGGAGAGGGAGGAGAATTGAGAGAGAATTGAGAGAATTCTTCTTCTCTTCTTTGATGCAAAATCAAAAAATGAGAGCTTGAGCCTAAATCCTTCTTGCAAGAAGCGTTTATATAGTGGAATTGGTGGAGTTAAAATGTCCACATAATTACCACTTTACCACAACCATAGGTTATGCAAATCTCATTTGCATAACCACATAATATAAGATATCTCATATCTCATATTGCAAATCTCATTTGCAATAATTGTGGATTAATTAAATTGAATCATATCCAATTTAATTTCTCTCAATCAATTTCTCTAATTAGCCCTAATTCAACAATTAAGCTAACCTATAGTTTATTATGAATCTCATTCACATTAAACTATATATTATATCATTCATATCTCATATAAATGACATAAATGCCACTTAAAGTGAAATTGAACACTTCAATTTCATACCAAAATAATAACCCTTCTTTTTTAATCCGTGGAGCCAACCAGGGGACCTAATGGACCTACAATGGCGGGGGCTCCAATGATCCGAGATTAACTTTGTCAAAACTCTTTGACCCGGTTAACCAACATTCATTAGCTACGGTAACACTCCACTATAGCCCGTGTAGCACTCTCTGTCGATGTAGAATATTACGTGTCCACTGATATAACCAATACCCATGAGTCGACCCTTCACGGGTTGTTCGTAGACACGGCTGGGTCAAATTATCGTTTTACCTCTGTGTCTACCTCTTGTTCCTTAAGTCCCCACTACTCCTCTAATGAACAACATATTGTGATGGTCCGACCATACACAACACCCTTCTCGGGCCAGTGAGAAGGTGGGTGCTCGTTGTCCAAGCCCTGGAGACAACACTCAAGGGAACAACCCCTCTAGTTTTCCTAAAGGCAGGAATGAGTGAATTCCATCTCGCGTAGTTAAGTTCCCGACTCCTACTTGGTTACATCGCCCTGAGAAGATAGGCATATTGGGCGAGTAACTGTGACCACCCTCATCCGTACTAGTCAAAGAACAGACCCTCACCTCATCCTAAAGGAACCCGCCTTCCTCCCTCACCTAAAGAATAACGGAGAAGATCTAGTGGTGGAACTTCACAAAGTTCGAGTCGTTGGTGAGATCGTGATCTATCGAGGAGGGATTCGTGAAGAAAGCGTTCTTCAAAGGTAATTCTCTTGTTGTCCTATGTAGAATTATATGCTTAATCGTATTTATATTGTTCTTGATTGAAATCCGTGAAACAAAATTAAGAATACGTAATTCACAATCGCTTCCGCTGCGGGATTCGATCCCTTCATGAAGTATCTATTTCTTGACTGTTAGCAGACATTTCATCCCCAAAGTCTTCTTCATCATCTACATCCCCTTCCCCGTCTATCATTGGTCCTTTTAAATCAGTTAGAAGAGTGAACATCTCATCATCATTATTATGAACATGGACTTCTTCTCTACTTAACCCATCATCTACCGAAGAAGTCCTGACTTTTTTAAATCGAGCTAAGTTTGGTGGTTCTCCATGATAAATCCATTGACTGTGTGAAAGAGATATTCCATATGTAAATAAATGTCGTTCCAATCCATCCAATGATTGTGACATTGAGTTTTGACAATTTTTACATGGGCATCTCGTTTTTCCCGCCTCATTTACATGACCTTTTGCCACTTCTATAAATTGTGCAACTCCTTCAATATACTCTCTCGAGAATCTATCTTTAAGCTTAATCCAATCCTTATTCATCCTCGATTATACTTTTCAAAGAACTTTTTGAATTAGTATGAATTGAACACAAACATCATCCTGTAGAAATTAGGACAAAAGTTAGATGACCTTTTACTCTAAACCTAAGGATATTTTTTAGGAAAATAAAACAAGTTAAGAATGCATATTGGGATGATTAAAGGAACCAAAACTTAGGTTTGTAAGTTTATAAATTTGTAGGCTTGTGACTTAATTGGCTACCACAACGGTAGGGGAACCACTCAACATTCTTAGAACTACGAGTATATAATGACCTAAGTGGCTACCATAACTGTAGGATAACCACTCGAACCTTAAAATTGGGACCTTAATGCACTTTAATCCACTTTTACTTAGGATCAAATAGTTTTACAATAACCTAGGAGTTCTGGGACAATTAGTAGTTTTGAGCCAAACCTAAAATTTTCTATTCTAAAATCCTTATCAAAAGACCTAGCTATAGGTTCCAAAACAAAGTTCAGTGTGCTCTAGACAAGCTTCACACCTAAAAACTACACCCTCGAACTACGCCAAAGGAGAAAAAATGTATCTAAGTGCCATTAGAGAAATAAACAGAGCTACAAATGACTCCAAAGCATTTACCTCACCCCTATAAAACATTAAATTAGCCTACAAGAGATAAAAAAAGTGTTCAAGTGTCAAAAGAGGGCTAAAACAAAGTTGAATGTGTCCTAAAGAAGCTTCACACCTAAAGGGTCACACCTAAAGTATACCATACCTAAACACACTTTAAAATCTAACGAACTTACTCAAAGTACTTAAATGCACAATAATATTGTCTAAAATTTACAACACACTTTAAAAACTCATAAAAACTTACTTAATAACAAAATGTATCTAAACTCACTCAATCTCACTTCATATCAAACAAACTCATCCACACACTCTCAATCATACGAACAAAAACTTAAGAAACAACTCAAGAATAACAAAGATCCAACAATTTTTCAACAAGTGGTTCAATTATGATTGGACCCTAACAAAAATTCTAGAATAGTTAAATAACTTTCAAGATTTCCAAAATTCGAGTAATTCAAACAACCCAACGTCCCAACAATTAGAAACTTATACATTTATAATCAACCCACAAGGTTGATTCTGTGAAAAAATTAGCACTCAATATAATGAGATCAGAAGCATTACTCTCCCAATAGAATGAGATTAGAAGCACTACTCTCCAATAACACAACGGACAAGATGATATTTCATTTAAGTGTTTCACTTAACCCCATAGGTAAAAGCACCATTAAATTTGCTACAAAATTCACTAAACCTCATATTTCATTTCAGTACTTCGCTTAACAACTTGCTACAAAATGCCAAGCATCTTCATGCCCCTATTTTTTCTTTATCAAACACTACTACAAATTAGGCCTTTATTGACGCGTTCCTTTTTCAAATTGTTGACGCTTAACTAAAAAAAGTGTCAACAAAAGGCCAAAATTCATTTTAAAAATCATTATTAATTTTAAAACATTTATATTGATGGTTATAAAGCGTCATTAAATGTATAAATTTAAAATTTTGCAATTAATCACAATAAATATAGTTTTATTGGCGTTAATTACTGAAAAATTTTTGCGTCAAAATTAGTAAAATCCCGTGTTTTAGCTTTCTTGACGGTTAAAATCCGTCAATAAATGGTCGTTTTATTGACGCATAGTGGAAGCTTTCATTGACGGTTAGAAACCGTCATTATATGTATGTTTCATTGACGGGTAATGCCCGTCAACTAAATCTTCGAAACGACGTCGTTTTCAAGCTAAACGACGTCGTTTAGCTTTCATAATTTAAAAAAAAAAACGCACCTTTCATTGACGGTTTAAAACGCCAATAATATATCCCTCTTTCATTGACGGGTAATGCCCGTCAATGAAACATGCTAAACGACGTCGTGTTGAAGCTAAACGACGTCGTTTAGCTTTTTAAAATTAAAAAAAAAATAACGAAAATTAGGAAAGGTAAAACGACGTCGTTTTATCTTTCCTATTATTAAAAAAAAAAAAACAACCTAAACCCTTTTCCCATTAACGATCGAAGCCCCCACCGCCGAACTCCCTCTCCGTCGAGCTCTCTCTCTCACATCTCCCTCGTCTCCGTCGAGCTCTCTCTCTCAAAGTTGTCGCCGCCGTCTGCCGTTGCCGCCCGATTCACCTGAAGGTCGAGCTGTGTCTCTGTCGTTCGAAGTCGCCTGAAGGCTCTGATCTGTGAAGTCGCCACCGTCGAAGGTCGAGCCGCAGTCAATTCACCAAGGTCAAGGTATCGTCGCCGCCGTCCGAAGTCGCTCAAGTCGCCGCTTCTTGAAGGTTGTGTTGTTGCTGAAGGTTGCGTTCGAAGTCGCCTGAAGTTGCTGAAAGTCGCCACCGTCGAAAGTTCTTTGAAGGTCATTTGTCGCCGCCGCCGTTCGAAGTCGCCCGAAGTCGTTCGAAGGTTGCGTTGTTGCATACCTCGCCGGAAATCACTGTCGCATATCACAGTCCACTTACGATATCACAGTCCCATACCCTCGCCGGAAATCACTGTCGAACTTGAGCCGATCTCTCATGACCTCATCGGATCTCACAACCCCTTGTCGAAAGTTGCTTCTCCTCTTTTTCAAATTGAAAAGAAAATCACTGGGGTCTCTCTCTATCGAGTTTCTAATCAGCCACGGTCTCTCAGGTTTCTCAACCCCGTTCTCTCTCCCTCAGGTGTGTTATCCGGTAGGTTATTTGAATTTCTATTTTCAATTTACTCTCAATATCCTCAAATCAATACTTTAGACACCATTGATAGATTAAGGATAGATTAAGAACATGCAAAATTTTAAAAAATGTGTAATTCATAGAGTTTAAATTTTGTAAATGTGAAATTCATATATATGGCATCTTTTCTACTTTTATTATTATGTAGATGAGCATCTCTTTCTATTTAAATTTCGTAAGTGGATATCCATTAGTGTTGAAACCAATTATGTTAAGAAGAAACATTAACAATTGCTCTAAATTTGTAAACGAGCATCTCTTTGTTTTTTGGTATTAATTGAAACAATTATCCGATTTTCACACACTGCTCGCGCATAAGATATGATTGGATTGATTAAAATGTCAAGTTATGAATTAAAATTTTCTTGTAGGAATGTTCTTCTAGAATATGGTTCTAGTGCTTGTAATGAGTTCATGAGGTAGTGTAACTTACAAATTTTCTCATCTATTTGCAAGTGTAAAGCATGTTGAGTTTCTGTTTTTTTGAAGCCCAACCTAATGTTTGTTGAATTCATTGGAGGTTGGGCATTTATTGTACCTTAAGGAGTGATTGTTTGGATTTCTGAGTTTTGGAGAAATTTTGGTTATCTCCTAGTTATGTCGTTATCTTTGCTTGAAAAATTTCAGTAAGCGTGAGACGGCATGGTCGAGTAACCTTCTTAATTAGGTTCATCCTAAGTTTTAGGGTCCTTTGTAGTTGGTTATGGTTAACATGAAATCGAATCTCTCACCGCCATCAATCTGTGAAGTCGAATCTCTATTTTCAGTTGCTCGTCAATATCCTTAAATCAATACTTTAAGTATGATAGATTAATAATATGCAAAATTTAACAAAATGTGTAATTCATGTGAAATTCATATATGAGCATCTTTTCTACTTTTAGTATTATGTAAATGAGCATCTCTTTCTATTTAAATTTCGTAAGTGGATATCCATTAGTGTTGAAACCAAATATCTTAGGAAGAAACATTAACAATTGCTCTAAATTTGTAAACGAGCATCTCTTTGTTATTGGTATTGGCTTGAAACAATTATCCGATTTTCACATCTTTGCTCATAAAATACGATTGGCTTGTTTAAAATGTCAAGTTATGAAGTCATAATTAAGTACTGTCAAATTATTATCCATTGTCATATATATGAATTAAAATTTTCTTGTAGGAATGTGCTTCATAATATGGTTCTTGTGCTTGTAATGGGTGCATGAGGTAGTGTAATTTACAGTTTTTTTTGCCTATTTGTAAGTTTAAAGCATGTTGAGTTTCTGTTATTTTTGAAGCCCAGCCTAATGTTTGTTGAAGTCTGTTGGAGGTTGGGCATTTATTGTACCTTAAGGAGTGCTTGTTTGGATTTACAGGACTTGGAGAAATTTTGGTTATCTCCTAGTTATGTCGTTATCTTCTTAAAATTTCAAATATAAACGACATGGCTGAGTAACCTTCTTAATTAGGTTCGTCCTAAGTTTTAGGGTCGTTATAGTTGGTTATGATTAACATGAAAAATTATGGTTAACATGAAAAATATGTAGTTTATTCTACTTTTTTTAGGACTTAGATTGATTTTATTAATTCAAAAATATCTATTGACTTCATTTACTTAGGTTATAACATAATGGACAAATTATGGATGTCGAAAGATAGATTCTCTAAAGAGTATGAAGAAGGTGTAGACACTTTTATTCAGTTTGCACACGAACATGCGAGTGGTAAACCTTTTATACGATGCCCTTGTGTTAAGTGTGTAAATTTGAAGATTCTCAACATTAATGTAGTCAGGAACCACTTAATTGCGTATGGTATCGATCAAAGATATGATAATTGAATTTGGCACGGAGAAACCCTTGATAGACATTCTAGAAACAATGTAAAGTCAAATTTAAACTACACCACTAATGAGCATGTATATGAAGAGAACTCTGATGACAACATTGTGGAGATGGTTGAAACTGCACAACAACATTTTGAAGAAGATCCAAAAAATTTAAGAAGTTGCTTGCATGAGATCTTTGAAAAACCTCTATATCCGGATGTAGTAGATTAACTAAGTTAGGTACATTAGTTAGATTGTATCACCCGAAAGCCAAATTTGAGTGGAGTGATACTAGCTTTACAGAGAGTTGTTGACTTTATTGAAAGATATATTACACGAAAGAATGAATTGCCGACGTCACGTATGAAGCAAAGAAGACGTTAGTCACTTTGGGAATGACGTATGAAAAAATTCATGCATGTCCCAATGATTGTTGCTTATATAGGAAAGAATACGCTGATGCATCTAATTGTCCTCACTGTAACGAGTCAAGATGGATGAAACGTAAGAATTCGTTGGAAGTGAAAGAGGAGTCCTCTTTAAAAGTTATATGGTACTTTCCCCAATTCCACGATTTCAAAGGATGTTCAATAGCACGTTAATTTCCAAGGATTTAACTTGGCATGCTAATGAGAGATTAGTTGATGGCAAGTTACGACATCCTGCTGATACTCCATCTTGGAAATTGATCGATCATTTGTGGCCTGATTTTGGAAGTGAAGAGAGAAACCTTCGTCTTGCCCTATCAACTGATGGAATAAATCCTCATAGTGAGATGAATAGCAAATACAGTTGTTGGCCTGTAATATTGACAACATACAATCTCCCACCTTGGTTATGTATGAGACGTAAATTTTTGATGCTAACCATGATAATATCTGGGCCAAAGCAACCGGGGTACAACATAGATGTGTATTTGGCTCCTTTAATAGATGATTTAAAAATTCTTTGGAATGATGGAGTGCCCTGTTATGATGCATATCGAGATGAAGTATTCACATTAAAAGCAGTGTTGTTGTGGACAATTAACGATTTTCCTGCATATGGTAATTTAGCCGGTTGTAGTGTCAAAGGATATTGTGCATGCCCCATATGTGGAGAACACACATCAGCTATGCATTTAAAATTTGGAAAGAAGATGGCTTATCTTGGACACAGAAAATTTTTGCCACTAGCTCATTCATTTAGAAGACAGATGAAAGCATTCAATAATGAAAAAGAATTTGGAAAGGCTCCACAACCATTGTCGGGAGAAGAAATTATTGAAAAATTTACCAACAACGACGAGCGTTCCAATGAAGATATGTTAAAAGAGAAAAACCAATAGGTGCCTTACGTTAGTGTTGGAAGAAAAAATCTATATTTTTTGAACTTGAATATTGGAAGAAGCTTTATGTTCGACATTGCTTAGATGTAATGCATATCGAGAAAAATGTTTGTATGAATTTAATAGGCACTTTGCTCGACATCCCCGGTAAGACAAAGGATGGATTACAAACTCGACGTGATTTAGAACGATTAGGTATTCGTCCCGAGTTGGCCCCAAAAGTTATAGGAAGAAGGACATTCATACCGCTTGACTGCTTTACACATTATCGAAAAATGAGAAACGTGCGGTTTGTCAATCATTGTCAAAAATGAAAGTTCACGAAGGTTATTCTTCCAATATAAAGAACCTTGTATCACTCGATAATCTAAAAGTTAATGGATTGAAGTCACATGATTGTCACGTGCTCATGCAACAATTGTTATCGATTGCAATTCGATCTACACTACCTAAGCACGTGAGAATTGCTATCACACGATTCTGCTTGTTTTTCAATGCAATATGCAATAAAGTGGTGGATGTTTCACAATAAAGTGGTGGATGTTTCACAATTGTTATCAGTTGCAATTCGATCTACACTACCGAATTTTTGCATGATGTAAAACCTATTGGACTCGGAAAGGCAACTGAACGAGCTCGGGATGATGAATTTGGGAGACTGCATCAGCAGCTTCTCATATGAAGCTTTGATAAGGAACAACTCAAGCAAGCTCATCTATATGTCTTAGAAAATACGGATGACGTTCAACCTTTCATAGAGTCGTTCACTTCTTATACTAATTTAAAGTTAATCCTTAAATTTAATATACTAACACTAATGATTCTATGTTTATTATAGAAAACATATGAACTATTTGAAACATATCTATCCATCAAGATCAAGAAATCGAAGTGGTTACAAGATCAACACAATAGAACCTTCATTTCTTGGATACGTGATCAAGTATGGTTTTAACATTTCGCTAATTTTCTTTTTCATTTTAGTTTTTAACGACTTATACTCAAATATTAACGGGGTTTATGTGTATAGGTTGCTCACGATCTTGAAGTACCAAACCATACTATAACTAACACATTGAGGTGGGTATCACATGGTCCTTCACCCATGTGATAACCTATTTAAGCTACGTAGTGAATGGTGTTCAGCTACAATCTGAGCTTCGTGATGGTACTCGAAATGTTCAAAATAGTGGAGTATGTTTAGTAGCGATCACGATGCAAGTATCTAGTGCAAAAGATAAAAATCCAATAACCACAAACATGTCTTTTTATGGTGTGATTCAAGAGATATGGGAATTAAATTACCATAATTTTAAGATTGTAATGTTCAAATGTAATCTGGGTTGAAAGTAATGGGGTGTTAAAGCAGATGAACTTGGATTTAAACTAGTTGATCTTAGGCGTATTGGATACAAATCCGATTCTTTCATTTTAGCTTCACAAGCTAAACAAATGTTCTATATAGAAGATCCAAGTGACTCCCGATGGTCTATTGTGTTGCATCCTCCAAATAGAGAGTACGAAGATCATATTAACGAAGACGAGCTCGGGGACTTAATTTTAAACTACAATAACTCTAACTACATTCTTACTACTAATGAATCGATGAAATAGATGATGATAGTTCAACATATGTTCATGCTTGATGTGATGGCATTTGGATCGAAAATGAAAATGAAGCATAAATTATATGGTATAACTTTTCACCTTCTTTGAATTTAGATGTTGATACAATTTGATGTTTTATGATTTATATTTAACTCAACTAATGTACTGCGGTATTTAGCGAGGATACTCTATGGATCAATACTCTAGTGATGATGACCGCATGCCACTTGAAGATGAGGCGAGAATGATGATGATATGGTGCAACCTCCTAATGTGCGCCTACTACTCGAGGCGCTATTGCGATGCTCGAGCTTGCGGGAATTAAAAATGAAGTGATCGAAGAGTGATCGAATACAATGCTCATGGACGATGGATTGGTAGGAATGCAACGAAAATGATAAGCTATATTGGAACGTGTGTGCGACACCACATTCCAATTACATATGACTCGTGGCACAAGTACCAAGAGAATTGAAAGAAAAGATTTATTCTTGCATTGAGGTAATCTATTATTTCACTAACTCATTAAATATCATGTGCTACTAGTTTCAATGAAAATTACTTATATATATTATATTCTTTTTGTCAAGATTCCTTACGTAGTAGGTCGTAAATCAAAGAAAGACATATTGATGAAAGTTTGGAATTTCGTTCCGCAATTTAAGAGCATTTTGAGGACTAAATATATTATTCCATTTCAAGATATGCTGAATGTTTGAAGTCTCCACCACAGACATATAACCACATCGAGCAAGTTCATTGGGATGAATTCGTTGGTAAAGTTCTATCTCAAGAGTTTCAAGTAAGTATTGAAAAATGAATTGTTTTTGTTTATACATGTTTACACAAAGATACTAATTAACCTTGTGTTGTACTATAATTGTGTGATGTAGAAAGTAAGCGGTTTGCAAAGGACAGACGTTCCAAAAATAAATACAATCATAGGCTTGCTCGTAAAGGATACGCAAATTTTGTGGAAGAGTTGGTATGTTTTAATTTTTGAATTTATACATTAGTATGTTATGTCTGCTCATTTATTAATTAGATGACTACATATGTTTGTAGAATAAAAAGGACAAGTAGATTTGGATGCAGATCGAGCTAAGCTATGGATACAAGCTCGACAAGGAAAGGATGGCAAATTCTTGAATGAAGAGATTGCAGACGTTGCAGTCAAAATTGTAAGCAATAATGTTCATATATTTTTATACTTTATTGACATTATACTAAAGTAGTAAATATATATTTATATTTTTATTAAATTGTAGGATCAACTAGCAAAAGATCCGGAGAATGCGCATGATGATATTCTCGATGAGGCATTAGGCACTCCACGAACACTCGGGGCGTGTAAGAGGTGTGGGAGGTTTAATCAAACCCTCATTCTTCTTTCATAAACCCACACCTTCGACTCGGAAAAGTAACGTTATGGTACGAAGAAGAAGAAACGAGTTGGAAGAAAGAAAAGAAAGAAGCGATGACTCGATACGATCAAATGACGACAAAACAAACACGTGAAAAGATGGAGAGAAACGGTGTGGTGATGTCACTCTCTTGCGGATAGGGGTAGTTGCCAAGCCTGACCACCCATTGCTTCGACATCTCACTGAAATCTTGATCAGGTAACTCTTTTTCTAAATATTCGTTAATTGAATTTTAAGAAAATGTATATAAATACTAAGTCATAATTTTTAATATACTATGTAGGGAAAATCTTGTGATTTAGCTGTTGAAAATATAAACAATATTGTGGCATCAGGAATGGTTTATGAGAGGTTAAGTCCACATGAAGTTGTGTACGGTGTGCCTCTCAGATCGAATGATGTAAGAGTACTTATCACTCTTGTATCTGATTTCAATGCTGCATTGCCTATACCGATAGCAGGGAGTATTGGGACAGTTTCAAATGCGATTGGTTCTCACGTTCCATGGCCAAAGAATCTTGTAATAGTAGATAAAATAGAAAAGGTAAATTTATTTGAAAACGTTTGTTCTTGTTTAACTTAATGTCTATGATTTTTAATATATAACATCGTGTTCATAGGAACATAAGAAACCTCACCGTGAGCTAGCGGCATTAAGGGAGCAGAGAGGTAGAAATGATGTGCCACGAGTGCATATGCCACTTGCAGTTAAATACATGATCAAAATTCTTGAAGGCATGAAGACTGAGTATATAGACATCCCAATATCTGTTCATGTGTTCGGATATCAATTCAACTTTCATTTAATGAAAGACGAACATCTGCAACTCTGCATGATGGAGGAACTTGCAATCTCAGTTATATCAGCTTATATCGTGTAAGTATTATTTAATTATGTAAACTTTGATATTCTCGTTATTTACCACTTTAGGATATACATAGTAGCTGGTTTGTTAGTTTTGAGTTATGCTTAAAAATTGTGACATGTGAGTTATTCTTGTTTTGAAGTTGTTGAGTGTATGTTTTGTTTTGTTTATGGTGGTTGAGTATTCTTGAATCATTAAAATGGAAGTGAATTGAAGTTTGATTGAGTTATCCGGATGTTGGGTATAGAAGTGTGTTTTTGTTAAGCACACACATGTTAAATTTTTGTATTGTTGTAATTGTGTTGTTATCTTTGCTCAAATTTAGGGGTATTCTTGAATCGTTAAAATGATTAGTGAATTGGAGTTTGATTGAGTTATCTGGATGTTGAGGTTAGAAGTGTTTTTTTTTGAGGGCAGTACATGTAAACATTTTGGTATTGTTGTAATTATGTTGTTATCTTCACAAAAATTTTGAGACTTAATTAAGAGTAAACTCCACTTTAGGATAGACATTAACTAGTTTGTTAGTTTTGAGTTCTGCTTAGCAATTGTGACATGTGAGTTATACTTGCTTTGAAGTTGTTGAGTGTATGTTTTGTATCATTTTTGGTGGTCTAGCGTTATTGAATCGTTAAAATGATTAGTGAATTGGAGTTTGATTGAGTTATTTGGATCTTTGAGTTTAGAAGTGTGTTTTTGTTTTAGAAAGGTTACATTGTATCATATATTATTAATTTTTATTGTAATGTTTTAAACTTTAATATTTTTTTATTTATTGTTAGGTACTTGTGCCAATCTCAACCTATCATATTAGAACAATATGCATTCCTTCAACCATCCTTGATTTCATATGCCTCTGGACTGAAGAAAGCAACGTTGTTGTCGATTCCTATGTAATAGGTTACGAGAGACCAAGAATAAACTATTGATCTGTCCTTGTAATTCAGGGTACGTAAACCATGTGCTTATTAATTTACTTGTATTTTGTATATATTCCTAACTCTTATTGTTGGTAATTCTGTATTTAGACATCATTGGTTGTTGGTGGTTATATCATTGAAAACATCTACAATTTGGTCGGTTGACTCCATAGGACATGGCATTCGAGATTACGTGAAAAATATAGTTAATACGTAAGTATTATGAAACTTCTACCATTGATATTTTATTGACATGGGTAGCGTTATTCACATACTTTTATGTATTTGTACTTGTATAGGGCTATTAGGATGTTCTATGCTCAAGCAAACGCTAGAAGTCCAATTTTTAATTGGATAGTTTATTCGAATGTCGTTTCAAATCTACCATTTTTTCCATCATTTTGTTTATTTATTCGAGTTTTGCTTACTGTTTGTTTTAATTTATTTATACAGTGTGCTAAGTGTCACGGTCGTATCTCTCCAACCGTGCGGCGCCATAATTTTTCGCTCAATCATGGCCAGCCTTAAGGGGAACTCAAGCCCCGTCTCTCTGATCGCAACCTTTTGTGGCTTCGTCGGACCTTAGGCGAGGCTCTTTCCCTCAACCAAGCTTCTTTACAACATGCAGCGGAATAACACTTGGTCATACACGTCGCCCGTACGTGTATTTTCACTCGAACGCGACTCTAGCCGACTTGCCTCTACTCTAGGCCAAGTCCCAAGGCTCAACCTTGCCTCTACACTAGGCCAAGGTCATTAGAAAGCTCTGTCGCTTCTCAAGACATCATCTTCGATCTCTTAGCCATGTCCATAAAGGTCTCACATCGATCCGGGACTTCTTCGGGACTCATTCGGACCCTTCTTGGGGCCAAAACGGCCTTAAAACGCTCAACCGGAGCTTACCGGTGATTTCGGGACTTACAAGGGACTTACAGGGGCATTATAACGCTTCACCGGTGCAAACATTGCAAACCGGAGCTTTTCGGGCCATTATAATGCTTACCGGGACATAACGGGCAAATATCGAGCCAACCGGAAACTATCGGGTCCCACTGATGAATAGTGATGCCATCCCGAGTCTCGGGATGTCATCGGACTTAGCTGCTCGCTCGGACATGCTATCGAAACCTTCCCATGGCTTAACTTCATGATCGGGGCCTCTCGGACATCCATCCATCCGAGTCATCGGGGCATGGACCCTTCCAAATCCATGCCGAGTCATTTTCGTATCGCGTGCCGCTACCGGGCCCTATGGTGCAACCTCTAGCTCATGGGGAAGGGCGCAATGTCGGCACACCCGTGCCGCCCGACACTGTCCTTGGAAAACCCATTCCATAGGAAGACGCCCCAAGACACTCGTCTTGACACGCTCGCCCCAGCCATGACACACTTGCATGTGCCATGGGGTAGCTCACTTAGGCCATGAGGCCCAGGGGTGGTGGAGAGCCAACACCATGCCTCCCCCTATAGTAGACTATGTGAAATTTTGGCTTTGACACCCATGCACGTCACTTTGGCGAGGAGTCATACGCCAATAAGCGCTAAATGTCTGACTCCGATTGACACGAAATCGGCGAGCTTCCATCTTGCCCATATACGGACTTAACTCCAGGCGCTCGTCAAAACTCACGGCGGAACCCCGACTTTCGAGGCTATGGCGGGGCCCCATCCGCCCCCACTAGGCGTGTCACCGACACCACCGGCGACATGGTTTCTTCCTGCGATGCTTGTTTCACAACTTGGCATTCATGCCCACCGATCTTGGTGTGTTAGATGATGCACCGTCCTCCTCGGTCGCATCATGGCACTTGTCTTCTTTTTGGCCCTCACGTGGCCCGATGGGCGACACTCGCGTGTCGCCGTTGCATCAGTCTGTGCTTGTGGGGTTCACAACCAACTCTCTTCTAGTGTGGTTGTGACACTCTCCCCCACTTAAACTAGTCATCGTCCTCGATGACTCACTCGGGGGCACAATCCAACTCATCACACAATGGATTGTGACATTCTCCCCCACTTAATCTCGACATCGTCCCGATAACGATCTTTACTTGGGCTGGCTGCTGACTGACTTGCTGTAAAATGATCGTGCTCCAGAAGAATATGGAAACTGTGCCATACTTGTGGGCCCCCGCCTCTTACTGCACCCACTTCTTAGGGCCCGGACGCATAGGTTCACCACACAAGCAGGCGAAACACAACTGCACAATACCCATGGGCCCCCGCCTCTTACTGCACCCAACTCTTAGGGCCCGGACGTCTAGGTTCACCACATGGGCAAGGCAAACAACTGCACACTATCTACGGGCTATCCCACTTTTGGCTCTCTCTTGGCCCGAGACTCGCAACGTAGATACGGCAAAGCTTCTGACGCCTCCTGGTCTTCCGCTTTCTTCTTGTGGGGACTCCCGCCCCGATTTCTCGTACATATTCTCTGTCACACATGGTGATGCACCCCGCGGGGTGAGGCTCGCAAGCCTACCACTGTCTCTTCGTGGCATCTTTCTTGACTGAAGCAAAGTCTGAAAGCTTGTAACACGCCCTCTCTCTTGTTGGCACTCCCTTGAGCCAACTCTCTGCAGCCCACCGTCGTGGCGATCAGCGCGAGGACGGCGCAAACTAAACCCATCTTTGCATTTCTTTCTTGTTCTCTTCGTGTGGCACTCCTGGCCATGTTTGTCCACTTCAGGGACGATTTCTTGTTTCTTTCTCTCTGAGGGCAAGCACTCTCTCTCTCGACGTACTCCCCTTTTCTGTGGCACTCCTGGCCAAATGTTTGTCCACACTCGGGACTTTTTCTTCTTCTGTTGGTGCACTCCTGGCACGTTTGTTTGGGCACACTCGACCCTTTTCTTTCCTCTTTTTTGATGGCAAACATGCCATCTGCGTACTCGGGCGTCTCGTCTTTGCTCACTACTTCCCTGCACTAAATCAACGCTAACATTGTCCTCATATGCCAAGGCGTTGCCCATACTGCTTGACATACAATTTCTATTGCTAACGCTAACTCAGCCGGGTTCAGCTTTTTGTTCTTTTCTTTTCTTTTTGTTTTCTTTTGTTTTCTTTTGTGTAAGCAAGGACGGACCCCAACTCTATCTTCTTGCGGCTACCTCCGCATTTGGCTTCAAAATGAGCTCCACTATCGGGAGCATTTAAACTTTGCCTTCATGAAATGTCGCACTCGGACGGAAACCCAAGCCTCAGGCAAAAAGACTTGGTTCTTGCTTTTCTGACGGGTTGAACTCACTCCTGGAGTCCGCTTTTGACCCTCACACTGTCTCTGATACTGACAACACAACTGCCCTGCCGTTTTCTTGGCACTCTTGACGCACTTGTGAAGTCTTGAACACGATCCACGGTCTGCATCTGCATGCGTCTTGTCCGACTACACACACAAAAGATGGCTCTGATACCAAATGTCACGGTCGTATCTCTCCAACCGTGCGGCGCCATAATTTTTCGCTCAATCATGGCCAGCCTTAAGGGGAACTCAAGCCCCGTCTCTCTGATCGCAACCTTTTGTGGCTTCGTCGGACCTTAGGCGAGGCTCTTTCCCTCAACCAAGCTTCTTTACAACATGCAGCGGAATAACACTTGGTCATACACGTCGCCCGTACGTGTATTTTCACTCGAACGCGACTCTAGCCGACTTGCCTCTACTCTAGGCCAAGTCTCAAGGCTCAACCTTGCCTCTACACTAGGCCAAGGTCATTAGAAAGCTCTGTCGCTTCTCAAGACATCATCTTCGATCTCTTAGCCATGTCCATAAAGGTCTCACATCGATCCGGGACTTCTTCGGGACTCATTCGGACCCTTCTTGGGGCCAAAACGGCCTTAAAACGCTCAACCGGAGCTTACCGGGTGATTTCGGGACTTACCGGGACTTACCGGGGCATTATAACGCTTACCGGGTGCAAACATTGCAAACCGGAGCTTTTCGGGCCATTATAATGCTTACCGGGACATAACGGGCAAATATCGAGCCAACCGGAAACTATCGGGTCCCACTGATGAATAGTGATGCCATCCCGAGTCTCGGGATGTCATCGGACTTAGCTGCTCGCTCGGACATGCTATCGAAACCTTCCCATGGCTTAACTTCATGATCGGGGCCTCTCCGGACATCCATCCATCCAGAGTCATCGGGGCATGGACCCTTCCAAATCCATGCCGAGTCATTTTCGAATATCGCGTCGCTTCACGGGCCCTATGGTGCAACCTCTAGCTCATGGGGAAGAAGCGCAATGTCGGCACACCGTGCCGCCCGACGACAATCGCCCTTGGAAAACCCATTCCATAGGAAGGCGCCCCAAGACACTCGTCTTGACACGCTCGCCAACCATGACACACTTGCATGTGCCATGGGGTAGCTCGCTTAGGCCATGAGGCCCAGGGGTGGTGGAGAGCCAACACCATGCCTCCCCCTATAGTAGACTATGTGAAATTTTGGCTTTGACACCCATGCACGTCACTTTGGCGAGGAGTCATACGCCAGCGTAGAGCGCTCGTCTGGACTCCGATTGACACGAAATCTGGCGAGCTTCCATCTTGCCCATATCTGGACTTAACTCCAGGCGCGCTCGTCAAAACTCACGGCGGAACCCGACTTTCGAGGCTATGGCCCGGGCCCCATCCCGCCCCCACTAGGCGTGTCACCGCACACCACCGACGACATGGTTTCTTCCTGCGATGCTTGTTTCACAACTTGGCATTCATGCCCACCGATCTTGGTGTGTTAGATGATGCACCGTCCTCCTCGGTCGCATCATGGCACTTGTCTTCTTTTTGGCCCTCACGTGGCCCGATGGGCGACACTCGCGTGTCGCCGTTGCATCAGTCTGTGCTTGTGGGGTTCACAACCAACTCTCTTCTAGTGTGGTTGTGACACTAAGCAACCGGGGAGTACAGAGTGTGGGTACTATACAATGAAGTTTATTCGAGATATAGTAACACGAGAGAAGTCAACGATAACGAGGCGTGTGGTAATACTTTGATCTTATTCTATGTGTTTCACGAGTTTCTTCATTTATTCAATTTTTAATGCATGTACACTTTTTGTGTTTGATTGGCGAAAACGATAAGTACACCCAAGATGAGTTGGGCGAGATACGAGTTGAGTTATGTGAATTTGTAAATCAGTACTTATGAACATTTTTGTTATCAAACTTCATTTATTTGATTTTCAAGAGTTAGTGTTATGTTCTTTAACAGTTTGCTTAGAAAGATATTTAGTAATTTTAACTTATTAGTTAGTCAATGAAATTTTGTTTTAGTTCATTTGCAATTATTGTTTATTTTGATAAAATTTATTTTATATAGTTTGACAAATCGTTGAGTCTCACGATAGACTTGTTCATACTGATGCACGGTGGTAGAGAATGGGTGAATAATATCCATTTTTTTATTTTTTATAAATAGTTATAGTTGTGGCTAAAAAGCGACATTAAAACCGAAGCGGTATTGACGGTTTAAAATATCAACATATATGTCATAGTCAACAATGTCAAGCGTCAAGTATAGTTATAGATGACAACTAAAAAGTGTCAAGATATATTTATATTGACAGGCAACAAGTGTCAATAAAAGGGTTATTATTGACGGTTCGCTAAAAATGTTGACGGTTAAAAAATATCAACTATACTTAATGTTGACGGCTCGCAGATGTCAATAAAGTGGTTATTATTGACGCTTTGACCTAAATATTGTGGCTAAGAACCATCAACTATACTATATGTTGACGTCACATACGTGTCAATAAAAGGGTTTTATTGACGCTTTTACCTAAATATTGACGGCTAAAAACTATCAATTATACCCTATGTTGACAGCAAATAAGTGTCAATAAATAGGTCTTTGTTGACAGATTTACGTCATAGTTGACGGGTAATAAGTGTCAACATTAATATTATTGACAGTTAAAATCCGTCAATAAAGACATAATCGTTGACGTTTAAAGACCGTCAACTATCAACTTTTTATTGACGCTTAGATTTATTGACACCGCTTTCAATGACGGTCAAAAAATGTCAACTAAAGTGAATGTTGACAGTTTTTAGCTGTCAATAAAAGCCAAATTTGTAGTAGTGAAACAATAATATAACACAAGCATTCTACATTAGTTGCCATTGGACAACAAGCTACATTAGTTTCCATTGGACAACGAACAAAATGTATTTTTTTTCTCTGTTCCCTTTATGTACTTTCTTCTTACTAAAATTTTGAATAATGGATTATGCACTATTACATTTTAAAACATAAAAATTTCATTGGGTCAAAGATGAATATGATTCATGATCGATTTGGTTGAAGGTAATTTTTGAAGGGATCGAATCCCGCAGTAGAAGCGATTGTGAATCGCGTGTTCATGATAATGTTACTTAAATTCATATCAAGATCAATATATCTAAGATTAAGCATACATAACAAATTAGGACAACAAGAAATTTACCTTTGAAGAACACTTTTTTCTCGAGCTTCTTCTCTTACTATCACGATCTCAGCAACGCGAACCCGAACCATGTGAAGATCCGCCACTAGATTTTCTCCGTTGTTCTCTAAGTGAGGGAGGAAGGTGGGTTCCTTTAGGATGAGATGTGGAGGTTTGAGAGAAGTTGTGTTTGGAACTCTTTCCAACTATAAAAAATAGAACTCTGGGGTTGTATCCAATAACATATGACAAAGTTGCATCTTATGCAACTATTTATAGGGAAATAGGATGAAAATTATCATCCTATCATTCATTCATTCTCTTATTAGTATATAGTTAATTTGTGAATCTAATTCACATTAAAACTATATATTATATCAATTATATCACATATAGTTGATATAACACATCATATATGAAATTGAACACTTCAATTTCATTCATAACTTTATACCCTCAATGTTACCATGTTGAGCCAACGAAGGGACCTAATGGACCTACAGTTCATGAGCTCCAATGATGTGAGATTAACTGACCAAACTCTTTGATCCGGTTAATCAATATTCATTAACTACAAGTCACTTCACTATAGACTTGTAGTTGCACTCTCCTCACTGTAGATTATATTGTGTCCATTGATATAATCATTACCCATGAGTCGACCCTTCACAGGTTGTTCGTAATCACAATTACGTCAAATTACCGTTTTACCCTTATGATTACCTCGTAGTTCCTTAAGCACCATTGATCCTCTAATGAACAACAAGTCTATCGTCCTACCATAAACTCAAACACTCTTAAGCTAGTTTAGAGGGTGGGGCCCCGTTGTTCAAGACCTAGACTCAGTTCTTAAGAGAACAACCTATCTAATTCCTTAGTCTAGGAATGAGTGAATTTCATCTTGCAGAGTTAAGTCCCCAGCTACCTACGAGGTTTTGTCCCTGAAAAGGTAGGCTTATTGAGTCAGCTACAAGTCACTCTCACCCATACTAGTCTAATGGAAAACTCCTATAAGCAGGAGTTCTTAACTTGTTCAGGATTTAGGTCGAGTCACTAATGACCATCTATAAATTATCAGTTGTATCCTGTTAACGACGTTATACTGGTTAGATTAATTATTTGTAGTTCGATCTTGTATGAACTCTTCATACAGGATGCCCACACTCGCGTGTCATCCACATGAATGAGTTGGATTACCTCATTTGTACTAACTACAAAATGGGTCGCATCCACGGTGCTACCAGAATAAGCTTTACCAGAATAAGCTTTCCAAGCTCATTCTTATACCATAGACCATTTAGGTTATATTCTTGAACACAATCTAAATAGTGTCTACTACACTGATGTTCAAGATTCATTATAACCTTGGATCTTAGTATATTGGATTTATAAAACGAAAATATAATTTTATCAAATCAAATAACTTTTTATTCATTTGACCAAAATTACACAAGTTTATCCCAACAATTTTAAAATTCAAACTATAGACTAGGCTTGTACAAAAGCTCCAGGGCAGGGCAGATCAGAATGAGAAGAAAAGTAACTATATTAAAATATGAAACTAAATTAATGATAAATTTAAAGAATAAAGATCAACAAAGTTCTTGAGTAAGTGATGAAGATCCCCTGGAATTTCAGCTGTCCACATGCTATTGGTTTATATAATGTTAAATCCATATGCTCGACCTGAAAAAGAAAGAATGTTATGGGCTTTAAGAATACCTTTGCTTGTGAACTCGCAAACGTCAATGGTGGTGGAAGAGAACCTTCGCTTTTTGCGTTTTTAGGGCTTTCGTTTAATGACTGAAATTTATAGGAGTTTTTTTTTAAATTAATTATCTGAACCCGAACAAGCCTCAATCGACTACATTTTCTCTAGAGTGCTCTTCAAGCTCTATCGCAAATGCTGAGTGTTCTTCAAGCTCTGCATTTTCTCTGCATTTTCGTTCAGTCCGTCATTTTTCTGTGTTTTTAATCAAAATGAAATAAATTTAAAGTTGGTAGGCATAAACAGATTTTGAACTCACCTAGTTGCTTGATGAGATTTCTTAAGAGAGAGGAGGCAGTCGGCGTGCGAGAGGAGGTCGTCGGTGTGCAAGAGAGAGAAGAGGTGGTCGACAGGTCGGCGTGCGAGAGGAGGCAGTCGGCGTGCGAGAGAGAGAAGAGGCGGTCGATGTGCAAGAGGAGATTTCAGGCGGTGCTTGGTCGTTTGCGTGCAAAAGAGAAGAGGGGAGGGTTTCACGTTTTTTTTTTCATTTTATTAACCTGCCTATGTCGACGCATTATGCGTCAATATTTATAAATTCTTGTCGACACACCATTTGCATCGGCTAAACCTCGATATCCCGACGCAAAAACGTGCGTCGGGAAAAATATCATCGGTGTGGAATCAATAAACATTTTTTTGGACAACAAGTCAACAATTGCTTTGAGTAAGAATTCAATTTTCCATGACTGGAGTAAACACATTGATAGAAGTTACCATTATATTAGAGAGTGAAATCACAAGAAATGATGTGCATTTAGAGTACGTGAAACTCATGATCAAATAACTGATATCACTAGTAGAAAAAAGGATTTTAATGACGGGCATTGCCCGTCATTAAAGGGTTTTGATGACGGGCGACTTTTAATGACGGGCAATGCCCGTCATTAAAAATCATAATGACAGACACTTTTAATGACGGGCAATGCCCGTCATTGTTTTGTTCGTAATTTAATAAAAAAAAATTGTTGGTTGCCTTAATGACTCCAACAAAAAATATTAATATTTCTAAAATTTTGTACAAAAAAATCTCAATACTAATACAATTTTACACCAGTAATCTTACAAACTTAAACTTATTAATATTTCTCAAATTTTGTACAAAAAAAAAACTCAATACTAATACAATTTTACACAAATAATCTTACAAACTTAAGCTTTTCAAATAAGCTTTTCAGTTACAAACTTAAACTTAATCTTACAAACTTAAGAATTTTCCAGTGCCTAATAAGCTTTTCAACAGCCTTCCAGTCATTTGAAAGTATTGCAAGTACCAAATCTATTGTTTCCAATCTGCACAAGTTACACCACAGTCTGCAATTCATCATTCAGATTATGAGTTTCTAGACTTTCACTACAACATAGACACATGAATGATATATATACCGAGTAGAAAAGTCCAAGTATATCCCAAAGATTAATAATATTCAATCAGTGACAAGAAAAAAGTTACACCACAGTCTGCAATTTGTTTGATCATTATGATTTCATAATTCATTCTACTCAAGAAGAAGTTTGTCCTTAACAGTTAGCACTAGACATATTTGACAAAGAAGCATATGAATATTTAGTAAGGCCAGGTCAACTTTGGAGGGACGATTTTGAATTTCCTGTATGGATTTCTTAGAACGGGGACAGATAGCTCTAGAATAAGAAGCCAGTTTAGAGCTGAGAGAGAATTCCTGTACAAGAGAGGGAATTAAGTCTTGGACGTGGGAGACAAGCATGACTTGAATTTCCTACCTATACATGTCCTTGAAACCAGATTATACCTCTAGCTTTCTTCTTAATGCAATAGAAATATGGGCATTATTTTACCCAACTGAGCCTAGAGATATGAGTTTATAACTTAACAAAGACGGTGCATAATGATCAAACAAAATGCTACATCACTAGCTAGCATTAAAAAGCATAATATTTGCAGGAATACTTCTTGATGCAAGCTGTGGAAATTAAGATTCAGTCAGTTTTTGGCACCCTAACATGTTATACGCATGATTTACAGATAGCACATAGCCAAAACCTTATTGTGCGTTTATGAGAAATAATCACGTTATAGTTTTTCTTTTAATTATTTTTTTATGCTCGCTACTGTAACGGATAAGAACAGCTAAACGCCTATACAGTAAGAGGAAGAACAAACTTTGATAACAGAACACAACCATACTGAAAAATTCAACTACAATAAAGCTTACCATTGGGTTTGGAAGTTTCAGCAACTTCGGGAGTCTTTGTGCACGATACCACTGTTCTCTTCTGGATTGTTGGAACATGGATGGGCTTACCGAAAATTGAGAGTCCTTGAATGCACAACTTATTCGTATTAGACAAAGACATTTTACTCCGTTTCTCTATTAACTGCAGACGTGAACCACTTGCAAAATCTGGAATTACACGGAAAAATAATATGCACATTTGAGATTCTCGTGGTGAGCAATTCCTTAAGCTAATCTTTGACAAATAAAATGAAAAATCGGGAAAGCTGAAGAGGAAGAATAGAAGTTTGATGTAATTCCAATGATACAGTGCAACTTATCTTTACGTTATATATCCCGGAAACAAATGGTGGCAATACAAGCGACAATCATTAATGGTTAATTTAAAAAAAAAAAAAAAAAAAAAAAAAGAGGAATCGTGAAAATGTTAGAATTTCAAGAAGCTCATTAAAATGTAACACCGAACCTTTTCTTTCAAATCTTTCATCCTCAGGTTGTTGATAATCAAAGGCCGACAGCAAAAATTATCTCCAAGTTCACAAAACAAAATTTCTAATTAAGGTAAGTTGTCTGCCACCATACCAAGACTGCCTTAAGAGAATTCAAGAAAGGCATATCTCTTCTTTAACTAATCATAAAGAATTTCGTTCAGAACACGAAGAATCACACACAATGAGCGAACAAAATCGTTCGCCGCCGATTACCGTAGCTCAAAATAACTAAACAATCAAACAAATCGCACACTAGATCTGGAAATGTTACACCATACTCCATTTCCGAAATGCAAATCCACGGTCGGAGGAGCTCTTCCCACTCATAATTCAGCATTACGAAATTATACACTCACATTTCAAACAATCTTCTCAATCAACATCAAGCATACAATCTTCCCACTCATAATTCAGATCTACAAAAAAAAAATTCGGATCCACAAAAAAAAATCAAAGATACCGAATCGATTTTATAAAAATCAAAGATACCCAAAATAATTTTCTATTATACACAAAAACATTTAGATCTACACAAAAAAACTCAGATCCACAGAAAAAAACAATCTAAAATAATAAAAGAAAAAAAGAAAAGAAAAATCACCAACGGTGAAGCACGAACTCATGCGAAGGAAGCTCGGAGATCTGGTCGAGGGAAACAGATCTGGTCGGAGATCTGGCCGAGGGAAACAGATCTTATGATTTTTCTTAGTCAAATCTAAAAAAAAAACTCAGATCCACAACAAAAAAAAAATCAATCTAAAAATAATAATAATAAAAAAAAAGAAACGTAACTAACGACCCTAGATCTGGCCGGCAGAGGCGAAAAAGAACTGACCCTCGGTGGAAGACGTGGTCGGCGACAGACGAGGGAGGGAGATAACCGGCGACCGACGGTAGCAAACGGTGGAAGAAGAGCCGGCAACTCACAGATCTGGCGAAGAAAGCTCGGTGGCAGATCTGGCCGGCGACCGACGGTGACAAACGACGGAAGAAGAGCCGGCATCGACGAACAGAAGATCGGTGGCAGCTCGGCGGGAGATCGGCGACAAAAAATGAAGGGAGCTGCTGGGAATGAGAGAGAAATGAGCTGGGAGAGAGTCGAAAATGGTAAAGTGGAAAGAGAGAGAAAATGAGTTGGGGTCTTTTTTAAAAGGACCTATGATGACGGGCAATGCCCGTCATTAAAAGTAACTTACTATGACGGGCAATGCCCGTCATTATATGTCCGACCAAAAATTCCCAGGGCGCCTTTCCTCGGTCCGTCATTGTTTCTCACCCCCTGATTTTCTTGTCCGTCATTGTATCCCTATTTTCTTCTAGTGTATCTTCACAAAGCCACTAAAAAAAAAGAAGACTTCATAAAGTTGAGAGGTTTGCTTGGAGTAACAAAATTAAGTACAAGAGAGGACGTTGAAATATAAACTTGATTTTGAGTATAGTATTTAGGTCTAGTCTAAATAAAAACACAATTTCTAGAAACATTTAAAAGTACTAGAATATTCTAGAGAAATCTCTTTCTGAAGATGTTTTAGAATATCATGTAGAATTCTCTAGAATGTGAGAGAAAAAGTTGTATTTGTAAAGAACATTCTACAGAGTCGTTTGGTAACCTCTAAAGGGTTGTTTGGGGCGCAGGTTCGAAATGAGAATCCTGGGAATCAAAAGTTTGATAGGTTTGTCCTGAGGGATTATGAAGCATGGGAATCAGAAAACTATGTTTGGGGTGCAGTGTTTTGATGTCTGGGAATTAGAAAGTTGTGTTTGGGGTGCATTATTCTGAAGTCTGGGAATCAGAAAGTTATATTTTGAGTGCAGTTTTCTGAACTCTGGGTTTGGTACAATTTTGTTTCACCTTTTTTCTTTTAACTATTTTATTACTTTCAAATTTTGTAGTGGATTGTATGTGAATTGTAGAAGCTACTATCTAATATGGATCAATTTTTGAAGTAACTATTCAATGAAGCTTTCAATTTATGTTGTAGTTGAAAAATGAAAAAAGAGTTTTAAACATTTAGAACAATTTTTAGCATTCAAAGAGAAGAAAGCATTACATGCCACGAGTTAGAGGTGTTTGTAAGTTGGGTTTGGTCGAGATGAGGTACTTTTTAGACCAAATCCAACTATTCGGGTTGCAAATATCTTCAACCCAAACAACCAGTGATGAACCAACCATGAAACATTTGGGTTGGGTTGGTTTAGGTTGGTCGGGTTATATACTTCAAATTTTATTTTTTAAAAAAGTTAAGTGTTGATATGTAAAATATATATTTATTAATATTGAATTAAGATTAGAAACTCCATTTTAATTTATATTATGAATTTTTACCTTCCAAAAGAAATAAAAACTTATTTTAAAAAGTTATTGAAGAATAAATAGTCTAAAAATAACTATAAGATTAAAATAAATATATGTACATATAGTTGTAATATAAGTAAAAAAATATTTTTCTAAAATTAATATGAAGTTCGGGTTGTTTCGATTCTAGGTTCAAACCAAACTAATTTTCGTGAACCCACAAATCAACCCAACCCATGAGATTTTATTTTTTTTAACCCAACCTAACCTAAACAAGTTGATAACCCAACCCAAACCGTAGAATTGTGTTGGGTTGATCGAGTTCTTCGGGTAATCGGATTTTTTGAACACCCCTACCACGAGTTCACACATACAGATACACAGTCCAAAAACGTTGCAATTGACATGAAACAAAAGGACATAACACGTAAAAAAAGAAACAAAAAATACAAAGTTGTTATTCTTGTCTTTTTTGTAAAAATTGTACAAAGTTCAAAGGTTTTGAGAGTATATTTGCATGTTATTATGCAAAAAAATTATTTAGTATCCATTTCTTAGTTTTATTTTAACCTTTTTAAAAATTGACTAGATTCTCGAGTTATTGGGGTGGTCGAGTTGATGAGGTGGTTGGATTGTCGTTGGAGTTGTTGTCGAACAAGTCGTCGGAAATGAAAAACCAAGTGTTTGCTTGAGGCAATCGTCAGTGATAGCGAGGTGCCAGTGTGATCGCCGGAGTTGTTGTTGTCGGTGGTCGTTGGAGTTGTAGATGAAGTTGTGATCGAAAATGGAAATGACAAATTGAAAACCAAGTGGTCGGAAGAGGTAGTTGTCAGCAGTGGTCGAGTTCTCGGTGTGGTGGTTGGAGTTGGAGTTGTCGTTATCGGTGGTCGTCGAAGTTGTTGTCGAAGTAATCACCAAAAATAAAAAATGACAAATTAAAGAGATAATGGAAAATCAAGTATTCGCTGGAGGCAGTCGTCAGCGATGGTTGAGTCGCCGGTGTGGTCGTCGAAGTTGTCGTTGTCAGTGGTTGTCGGGTGGCCGCTGGGAATGAAAAACCAAGTGGTCGCCGGGAATGAAAACCCCAATGGTCGTCGGAGGGAATCGTCAGTGGTGGTCGAGTCATTGGTGTGGTCGTCGAAATTATCGTTATCGGTGGTTGTCAGGTGGTCGTAGGAGTTGTCACCAGAGTTATCACAGAGTTGTTGTCGGAGTGATCACCGAAAATGAAAAATTAGGTGGTCGCCGGAGGCAACCGTCAGCGGTGGTCGAGTCATAGGAGTGGTCGTCAGAGTTGTCGTTGTTGGTGGTCGTCGGAGTTTTCACCGGAGTTGTCGAAGTAGTCAACAAATGAAGGAGAAAAACATGGAACAAATTTCATGGGATTGCACTTTTGAAACCCATGAGGTTGCACTGTTGTAATTTATGGAATTGGGTTCCAAAACAAGGGTTTTAAACACCTTGCTCCAACACATGAGTTTGAATTTGGAACCCAAACTCATTCAAATCCAAACTCATGTGCCAAACACACCCTAAATTGTATATGTGTTGATAAAATCATAGTCATATGTTTAGAAGATGCAATGCAACTAGTATAAATAGATGTGATATGTTAGAGTCAATTGGATTCAAATGTAAGAGAGAGTCAAAGAGACTTGAAAACTTTGTGCTTCCCATTACCAAAAAAAACCAGCATGATCGTAGTAAGAGTTAAGCCAACGCATCCTTTTTTCGAGGCAATCGCTCTTCTCACTCGAATTTCAACACAAGCCGACGTCAAATTCACGCCGGAGGGCTTCTCGATTACAGTCTCTCAACATTTCCCTCGTTTCAAAGCAGTGCTTCAAATGGCGACTGAATTCTTCTCCTCCTTTTTGGTCACTCAGAATCTCAACGCCAGAATTTCCCTCGACTCCTTCTACATAGTGATGGAAGCCACACGTTCTCCTGCAATCACCATCAATCTTCTCGAACAAAAATTCAGTCTCCTCCTTAGATTTGAGAACTCAAGTTAGTATTTTTATAAATACCCTTTTTCTTTCTTTTTCTTCGCAATGAATCTTGCTTCTTTATGAACATGCATGTTTCATACTGATTTCTCTGCCTTTCGTTTTGCTCTCAAGAATTCACAATCTTGTTTGTTTATTTGCTGTAAACACTTTTTGGAAATTTCTTTATCATTACATTACGAGTTTAGTCCCAGAAGTTTTCAAGATTACATATAATGTCCATCAACTCTCAAAATGGGTCTAATGGATCTCTAAAATTCAGACTTTTTTGGAAATTAAACAAAAAAAAACACAAAATTAAGACTCGTTTGATAACTATTTGGTTTTTTGTTTTTTAAAATTAACCCTAAAAGTATTACTTTTACCAATGAGGTTCTATGTTTTCTTATATAGTTTGTACCAACTAAAAAAAATAATTTTAAAAAACTTAGGTTTATTTTTGAAATTTGGCTAGAAACTTAAATGGTACATTAAGAAAGATAGAAATTAGAACATGAAGAGAAATTGTAGAAAAACAAGTATAATTTTCAAAAACAAAAAAGTTATCAAACGAGGCCTAAAATTTGGAAAACTATCCGACAATTTTGAAGTTGAAGAAGCACTTTTAATGTTCTCGAGCTTATTAGACAAAATTATTCTATACTTTTTAAATTTTAAGGTCTCTACTACAAACATTTTAAGACCATTTGATTTTTTGTTTTTGGGTTTGAAAATTTATACTTGTTTTCTCACTATTTCTATGCAATAATTTTCATCTTCCCTACAAATCTACAATGACTCTCATATTTCTTAAGAAAACACTTGAATTCCTAAGCTAAATTTCAAAACTAAAAACAAGTTTTTGGAAACTACTTTGGTTAGTTTTCAAAACTTGGTTTGATATTTGAAAACACGTCTAAAAAGTAGATAAGAAAGCATGCAAAAATTAAAACCATAGGTAGAACTAGTATTTTATAAGCTTAAATTTCAAAAACCAAATGGTTATGAAACAAGACATAAACTCATAATTTAACAAATTCAGTTTCACTACTCTATAATTTTTTGATTGATTCTTCATACATTCTGAGAATTTCTTCATGAACATGTTTGACACTAGTTGCTGCACAGCATTTTGTTCTCGAGAAATAAGAAGAATATTGTTTAATTTTGTTTTTAGTTTCAAGAACATGGTTTATTTATTTGATTGCTTTAAAATAAGAACAAATCGGTTTTATGGTATCCTTAATTTTGATTGCTTTAAAATAACCCTTTTAGAGAACCAACCAAAATGGCGGGAGGAATTGAAATTGTGGCCTTCAGAAGAGGAGAATGTCGGCTACATTGACTTTCAAAATTGTGTTTCGATCGATTCAAATGATTTTAGACGCATTGTACAAGAAGACCTATCTGTCTCCTACCAAGATACAAGTAACAACACAACTCTGTTTTTTTTTTTTTTTTTTTTGGGTTTCATATTTACTTAAAAGAACAGTGTAAATATTATTAATTATTAAAACTTGTCATTTGCTACTGTCACAGTTTGTGTTACTCTAATGAATTCTCAACTCAGATTCTCAATTGGAACTAAGGAGAGTATTCTTACCAAAGAGGTATTATTCATTGAGCAAATTCAAGTTTTGAGAATAATCTTTTTTTTAAGTGAGAACTACTCTTTTCTTTCTCTATTTCAAAACAAAATTAAAGTTAAACTACAAGTTTAGTCCTTGAACTTTCTGGTTTGTGTCTATTTGATCCCTAAACTTTTAAAGTATCAAATAGCTAGGTCCATGAACGTTCAACTTTGTATCTAATAAGTCCCTGCACTTTAAAAATGTCTAATAAGTCTTTGAACTTTTAATTTTGTATCTAATAGGTCCCTAACATATTCAAAGTTTTTGAAAATTAACCGAATTATTAGATATAAGATTGAATTTTATGTCTAATAGGACTCTAAACTTTCAATTTTGTGTCTAGTAAGTTCTTGAATTTTTAAAAATGACAATTAGGTCAATGACTTATTAGACACAAATTTAAAAATTCAGGGACCTATTGGACACACAATTGAAATTAGTTTAAGAACTAATTAGACACATTTCAAATTTAGGGACTTATTAGATACAAAATTGAAAGTTTGGGAACCTATTTGACACTTTTCAAAGTTCATGGACCAAATAGATACAACCCTAAAAGTTCAAGAACTAAACATGTAATTTAATTAATTAATTATTTCAACAAAACGTACTTTGAGTATTCTTTCCATTATTAAAAATATATTTTTTGTCTGTATTTTAGAATTAGGTTTGAATCTTAGTTTAGTTTTTTCAACTTTTATGCTTTATTTTTATTTTGGAGTTTAAAACTTTAGGGTCTGTTTGAAACACAGGTTATAATAACTTGTGATATACTTTACACACCAAATACAAACTATTAAAACTGCAGACTAAACAACTCTACGTTTTAAATAATATTATATAATTCCACGATCTATTACAACCTACTCAGCGTTTCAAACAATCCCTTAAATATTAAGCTTTGTTCATGTTGCAAAAAAAAATTATTTTAATCATTGACATCAATTTTTTATATATAAATTATTATCTAATAAATATCGGTACAACCATGCATGTGTTTTTGTAATTTATAATCTAATAAATATTTTGGTTTTGATGTCATGCAGGGTGGAAAATATATAGTTATAAATCATCAAGAAGGAGTTGATATTGAATTTAAATTTATTCTCCATCCCATATCATTTTTTGATGGTTTGACTGATAGGCCAGCTGGAAGAGTATGGTTTTTTAAGACTACTGATGCCCAAAGTATAATTAGTGTCCCTTTTGCATTGTTTGCTGGCTTTTTGATGTATTTTCCCTAAATTTGACATATAAAAATCTTGATATTGTTTGGTATTTTTCTCTCAATGTTCAAAGCACCATATTAACAGTCTCAAAATAAAAATTAACAGTCTCAAAATAAAAATTTAGCAGTCAAAATATGCATATAAGCCTACTTGGGGTTTGTTGGCAAACTATTATAGAATTTTGTCATTCCTATTCTAAATATTTGGTATCCTTAAAATCTGCAAAGTAAACTTTGTTGATTAGAGAGAATGTTATTTCCAAAAGAAGTTGCAAATATATGGTGTAATTTTCTTCCAAAGAAAGAATCAGATTCATTTTTGGGAGTTCTTGTAGTTAATGTCTTTATCATTTTCAATGTTATGAATAAGAGTTACACAAGTTCATAAATAACTATTAACATTGGTGTAAAATTACAAATGGCATATTCATATTGGAATTAAATTGACATTCTTCACATTTGAATCTTCACTTTTCAAAAAAAAAAAAGAAAAAAAAAATAATTTTGAATCTTCATTACTACAATTTTGACATTCTATTGACACTAAACCAAACCAAAGAGAAGGGAGCAAGAAAATGCTATAAATGGTTTGAGGTACGTTTTTTGCTAGAGACTATCTTATTTTTGAAAATCTATGAGATGTTTTTAATGTCATAAATTTATAAGTTTGATTAAGAGTAATTAATTAAAAATAATTTTTTATTTTTATTTTTTTGAATATCTTCTTTGTTAGCATCGAATTCAGACTTGTGCCCCACAAACTCGTATTTTGATGTGTCTTCCTCGCATTTTTTCAATGTCATAAATTTTCTATTTGTCACACTAATGCTGTCAGATTGTTCATATGTCTATTCGTCTGTAGGTGATAGTTATCTATTTTTACTTTCTTAGCGATGTTATATTTTCTTCTTAGTTTCTCATCAACTTGGTTACACTTATTCAATTTGATGCGTGGGTGTAAGAATTCAGTAAAGAAGCACTTGTTGAAGTTATAAAATAGAAGTAGATACTTAAATAAATCAAAGTTCCTTCTCAATCAGCTTGATAAAGTAAATTATAGTTGTGCTCACATTTCTTCTGACGCTCATATTTCTACTTGCTTTCATTTGTTTTGGTTTTGTCTTATACTAATTGTAAGAATAAAGGTTGATTTTTTTTTTTCTTTTGTAGAATACATTCGTCTCTAAAGTTTCATATGACACAGAAATTGATCACAAAGGCATAGAGAGAGGACTTTCTCATTTCTTCCATAAAATGAACAAAAAAGCAAGTTCATTGTGAATACAATTAATTAATTGTTGCAATTGTCTAAAAGTAAATTTGTTTCAACCACTGCAGTTGTGAATAACTAACACTTAATGCTTTTACAAAAGAATGAATGTGCTCTCTTAACACCCATAGAGTGGACATTGAGCTTGGATACTAAAGATAGAAATCAATAGGCAAAGAGAGGCTTTGTAAAGATGTTGACCACTTGTGGTGAAGCCAGGAGATGTTTGCTTCTGTAATACTAAATCTCTCACAAAGTAAATATCAATTTCTACATGTTTTTGTGTAAAAGTGGAGTATTGGATTTTCATTAAGATCAACCGCACTCAAGTTGTCACACCATACTGTTGGTGAATAAGGAATTCAGCTGAAACATACATGAGCCAGACTTCTGTATTCAACTTATGTACTTGATCTAGAAATGATACTCTTTTTTTTTTATGTCCACTGTATTAAATTTCCTCTAAATAAGACACAAAATCCAAAGGTTGATTTTCTATCATCGAGGTTGGATGTCGAATCCGCATCTACAACAAGTGCCTAGGTTTACAAAATATATGGTAAACCATTCTTCAAAGTCCCTGCCAGATACCTTCATGGGTGGATTTACCATGGGTCCTTCTCAAATTTTTTACCTTTAATAATATGTATAGAAAAAGTCATATCAAATAACAAAAAAGTCTTTTGGCATAATGGTTAATATGTCATCAACCCCCTCCCCCCTCAAGCTCTGGTTTGTATAGTTTTAAATATTTTTTTCAATGTTATATTCAAGCCCCCCTCGATACAAATTCTGGATCCGCCACTAGATACCTTAATATATTCTTTTCACAACTTGTGATGGAAAATAGTTGGATTGTGCATGAATTGACAGTTTAGGACGAGTTAACGTTTCATATGCAGGGACCCAATAGTACTTCTATAGAGTTTTACATCCAAGTATTTTTCACCATGATATGCAAACACAACAGAGTCGTTGACCATTGGAGTAGTAATACTTGTAGCTTGATGCATGTTTGTTTTGCATAACAAATCAGAAATGTACTTATCGTAGAGGAGTATATCTTTGCTCGAGATGGGGAGTGGATGGTGTGATAGGTGATCGACGCATCAAGGAATATCACACACAATGTAAACGAACCATTGGAGTAGACGAATTTGCTCGATGGGAGGCTTAAATTGTGGTACTTTATTTAAGGAGAGAATTGTTAGGAGTGCTAATAAAGTCTCACATTGACTAGGAAAATAAGAAATCCATGGTATATAAGTGAGAACAATTATGCCCATTGGTATGAGGTCTTTTTGTATAACCAAAAGTAAAACCATGAAGGTTTATTCCCAAAGTGGAGAATATTATATCATTGTGGAGGTATGTTAAGGGAAAGATAGTTGTCCTTATCAAGTACTTAAATTGAAGTGGTATCGAAAAATGTCACACATATACCTATCCATGGAATGAGTTCAATTATTTATAGAGAACCAAAAGAGAACTCCATAGATCTGAATCTACAGTGACTATCACATCAACCAGCTTTGAGACGAGGTGTTGAAGCTTAGTTGAAGGAACCTCATGCATCTCCATCTTAGTTTGGTAAAATTAGTATGGTGTGTACCTGTAACATTTGTCATCTTAAGGCCTGAGAAAATTCTCTTGAGAGCTTAATCAAAATAAATTACCATCACTTCCTAGATTTTTAGAAGTTGTTATAATCACACATTGCAACTTTTTAATTTTTGATCATCCAACCTCCTCAACTCAAAAAATAATTGCATAGTTATAACTTGGACCATGATGGCTTAATTTGCAACAATTTTCTTAGCCCCAAAACAAGTTTCTTAAACTTTGTTTGATAACCATTTAATTTTTTGTTTTTAGTTTTTGAAAATTAAACCTAAAAATACTACCTGCTATGTATATGAGTTTCGAAGTTTTCTCCAAACTAAGGTCTCGTTTGATAACTATTTGGTTTTTAGAAATTAATAAGCTTAAAAATATTACTTCTATCAATGAGTTTCCATGTTTTCTTATCTACTTTGTAGCTATATTTTTTTAAAAAAAAAACCAAGATAAGTTTTGAAAACAAAAAAAAAATAGTTTTAAAAAACTTGACGTTTTTTAAACTTGGCTAGAAATTTAAAAGATACCTCAAGAAAGATGAAAACTCTTGTAGAGAAGATGAAAAGAAATTGTTGAGCATAATTTTCAAAAACCAAATGCTTATCAAACAGGATCTAAATAATTCATCAAGAAAAATTAAAATGATTATAGAGAAATTGTGAACAAACAAACATAATTATCAAAATCAAGCAACAACGAAATAGGGGTGAGGGGAAGGGAGGAGCTGTACTAAAACAATATAAAAGGAGCCAATAGGACTCAAATGGGAGAGAATCAAGAGAGTTGTAAACTGTTGAAAGAAAGAAACCCCCACAAGATTGAACCATTCTTTGTGTGTTCCCATTACCAAAAAACAAACAAAAAAACAAAATGACGATCGTAGTAAGAATTCAACCAGTGCATCATTTTTTGGAAGCAATCTCTATTTTCACTCAAATATCAACACAAGCCGACATCAATATCTCCCCAGATAGCTTCTGCATAACTGTGTTCCAACATTACCCTCGTTTCAAAGCAGTTCTTCAGATCAGATCTGAATTCTTCTCCTCATTTTTAGTCACTCAAGGTCTCCATGCCAGAATTTCCCTCGACTCCTTTCACACCATATTATTACAAGCCAAGAGATTCTCTTCACTCACCATCAATTTTCTCCAACAACAACTCACCCTCCTCCTCCGAATTGAGAACTCAAGTTAATCTTCTTTAAATAACCCTTTAATCTTCTTTATCTTCCCCCCAATGAATCTTTCTTCTCATTTCTCTCTCAAGAATCCATCACAATCTTGTTTTTGTTACATTTCGAATACAGAGTAGTATAGTTTGTGGTTATAATAACAGAGTCTTACGTTTTTAGGGAAGCAACCCATATGGGATGGGGAATTGGAATTGTTCCCTCCAGAAGAAGAGGAGATGGATCTAGGCATCATTCTTCCTAAAAATTGTGTTTTAATTGATACAAGAGAATTTAGACGAATTGTAGAACAAGAGCTATCTCTCACCTATCGCGATACAAGTAACATAATTATTCTTTTCCTTTTTTACCTTCATATATAATTACTTTTAAAGAAAGTGATTTTATATGTTTTTTTAATTTTTTCAGTTTGTGTTAGTGCAACGAATTCTCAAGTCAACATCTCTGTTGGAACCCAGGAGAGTATTCTTGCCCACGAGGTATTATTCATTCAAGTTAAATAAATTTGTAGAGTTTAATTAGAGTAATATTCTTAAGTGAAGTATTCTTTTATATATATTTCAAAATAAATATGATTGAAATCGAGTTTGGTTCGTTTTTAATTAAGCTTTTTAAATATTAGGTTTCTTCATGAATCCTGCATACAAAACTATTTTGATCATTGACATCAATTTTTTAACCTAAATTATCTGATAAATGTCAACACAAACACATACGTCTTTTGTAATTCATTTATTTGATATCCTATAAATATTTGTGGGTTTGTGTTTAAAGCTAGATATAGTATGTGTAAGTTTCAAAATAATTTTGGTCTTTTAGTCAAATGATAGAACAATTAATGACTATAGCTCAAATGAATTTGTATGTAAAGTTAAAGGAACTAAAATAGAATATTTAAAATTTGAAAGATTAAAATAAAATATTTAATAGTTTAGGCCTCGTTTGATAACCATTTTGTTTTTTGTTTTTAGTTTTTGAAAGTTAAACTTATTTTCACCTAATTTCTCTACCATAGAAATAATTTTCCTTAAGTAAACATTTGAACTCTTAGCCAAATTCTAAAAACAAAATCAAGTTTTTGAAAGCTACTTTTTTTAGTTTTCAAAAGTTGGCTTGGTTTTTTACAACATAGGTACAAAGTAGATAAGAAAACATATAAATTCATTGGTATAAGTAGTATTTTTAGGTTTAAATTTCAAAAACTAAAAACGAAAACAAAATAGTTATCAAACGGGGTCTTAAAAATTAAAATAAAATAAGCATAAAAGCTTCTTGATTCATATAAGTTTCAAACCTAAAAAGTTAGGTCAAAGTCAAGAAAATTTTATAAGGGTTTGTTTAACTTTTGTTATAATAATTAAATTCTAAAATAGTTTTATATTCCAAACCTAACCTGAGGACTCAGACTAAACAATTCTGCATTTTAAATAATATCATATAATTTTACAGACTATTATAATCCATGTTGTTTTAATTCTCACTCGGCGCCCCAAACGCGTCGTTTAAAAGAGTTTTTGGTTGATGTGATGCAGGGTAAACAGTATAAAATTATATATCGACAAGCAAATGTTGATGAGCAATTCCACTTTATTCTCCATCCCATGTCGTTTTTCCATGATCTGATTGTTAATTCAACAATGGTGTGGTTGTTCAAGACTTCTATTTCCCAAAGTATAATTTGTGTTCCTTTTGGATCCTTTGCTCGTTATTTGATCTATTTTCCCCCAATATGACATAAGAAAGTTCTATTCTATTAAAAATAATGATGTTCTTTCACATTGTTTTTCTCAATACTCAATAGACTAAATGAGCAATCAAAATATACATATGCCTAGTTGGGATGAGTTGAAAAAATATATACAATTTTGTCATTTTTATTCCAATTATCTTAACCATTCGTTTGTTATTTATTAATTTTCTATATTTCATTGCTTTTTAATTTTGTGGCAACTATTTAAGGGTTGTTTAGGATACCTGAGTAAGTTATAATCATAAAACTCAGAGTTGTTTAGTAGATTATGATAGTCCGTAGTTGGAGATGTAGAGTATTCTACATCTTATTACTACTTGTGCCCAAATAACCTTTTAAATTCAATAAGATGTACATTAGTTCAATTTTTAAATTTCACTATTAAAATTTATATTTCAAAGATTTTAAATTACCTCCAACATATTTCATATATATAGAGGTTAAATTACAAGTTTAGTCTCTGAACTTTGAGGTTTGTGTTTATTTAGTCTCTGAACTTTAAAAAGCGTCAAATAGGTCCCTAAACTTTCAATTTTGTATCTAATAAGTCCCTAAACTTTAAAAATGTCTTCTAATAGGTTCCTAACATATTCACAATTTTTTAAAATTAATTGATCTATATTCGTGTAATTAAATTTACAAGTGGCATATTCTTTTTTTTTTTTTAGTACATCAACATTTAGGGGTGGGATGATTCGAACTCATGACCTCTTGGTCACAAGTCTTACTTGATGTCAGTTGAGTTACGCTACAAGTTGCATATTCATATAGATTAAACTGACATTTTTATCTTTGAACCTTGAATTATATTGATATAAAAGAAAAAAAGAAAAAAAAGGAAGAAAAAAAAACTTGAATTATATTAGAAAATTATGGCTCAACACTGCTCCACAGTATCCGGTTCAATTAAGAAGTTCGGTTTTGTGCTATCCACACATCCTACTCAGTATTTGTAGTATCCATCTAAACGTTACGAAATTGTCGTAATTAAAGTATCGTTTGATAATCATTTAGTTTTTAGTTTTTGGTTTTTAAAAATTCAGCTTGTTTTCTACTAATTTCTCTAGGATGATTTTCATCTATCATAAGAAAACATTTGAATTCTTAGCTAAATTCTAAAAACAAAAATAATTTTTGAAAACTACTTGTTTTAGTTTCCAAAAACTTGACTTAGTCTTTGAAAACACATATAAAAAGGTGATAACAAAACATGGAACCACATAGGTGATAATAATCTTTTATAGGCTTAATTTTGAAAAACCAAAAACTCAAACCAAATGGTTATCAAACGGGTCCTAAACTCTAAGATTAAACTTAATCACTAGTTGAGTTTATGATATTAAATTTTTATTAACATGTCAACATTTCCACATGTTCATAATTTTGATACTGACATAAGCGATAAATCGACATTTCTATTATATCATAAAAAAATAATGATATATTAAAAAAAGAAAATTTAATTATAGTATTAATAATAAGTATTTTAACTCATTTAAAAATTAAAGTGTTTATTTATTAATCTAAATATATTTTTTTATTTTTAGGATCTTTTCATAAATATCCATCGAGATAACCATTTTATCGACATTTTCATGATTTTTTTTATAAAAGTGAGACTTCCACATTGAGTTCTATCCAACTCTCTTTTGCTTTATCAATCAGTAAATCATAAAACTGGTAAAAAAACACAAGAGGCATTTTGGCCTTTTTACAAATGAGAAATAATGACTTGGAGGGGTTGTTGGTTTGGAATCAGAAGCCTAGAGAGTTTGTCATGAGAGGTTCTGAATCCTAGGAATCAGAAAACTGTATTTGAGGGGCAGTGTTTTGAAGACTAAGAATCAGAAAGTTGTGTTTGGGGTACAATATTCTGAAGCTTGGGAATCATAAAACTGTGTTTGGGGTGCAGTGTTCTGAAATCTGGAAAACATAAAGTTTTGTTTGGAGTGCAGTTTTATGAACTCTAATTTTGTACCATTTTCTTTTAGATATTTTATTCTATTCAAGTTTTATAGTGCCCCTTACGTCAATTGTACCTTTGTACCATAGATAAATTTAATTTCTTTATAACATGGATAGATTTTTCAAGTGACACTTCAATTAAATTTTCAATGCTTTCAAGTTGAGGAAGTTGGCATTCAAATAAAAGCAATAAGAATATAGAAATGAGTTCATGCATACATTAACACATTCCAAAAGCTTGATATACAACAAAAAATGCATAATAAGATAAATGAATATGATGGTCCAACCAAATGGAACTAATTGAGGATCATGCCTCCCTTCTCAAAATACGCATGTAACATTTGTATTTCCATTCAACAGGGTAGTCGAGAAATGAATGGAATTTGTATATATCGGCCAATAGAGTCTCGGCGATTTGTAAACATTCATCCATATCTATTCCAGGGATAGCTTGAAGTTTCGCGTACAGTCGCTTGCGTCGGGTCGACTCTAGTTCAT
Source organism: Trichosanthes cucumerina (assembly GCA_036507285.1). Lineage (NCBI taxonomy): Eukaryota > Viridiplantae > Streptophyta > Magnoliopsida > Cucurbitales > Cucurbitaceae > Trichosanthes > Trichosanthes cucumerina. The sequence goes on along the minus strand of CM071840.1, from coordinate 70,079,668 downwards.
CCTTCCCTCTAGGCTACAAGGCAATCCTCTCCAGTTGGGTTGACGCCTAACGCATCTCTCTACGAAATCTGTCAACAATGTCCACTTGCTTCACTCGACGCCTCTTCAACCCATTGGATGATCCTACCCCATCGTTCTTGAAAATAGGTGTGGCAGACATATCTTTGTCAGATGTAGGGTCATATAAAGGTGGGTTAGGGATTAGGAGATCTTGAAAAGTCATGTTGATGTCATCGCCTACTTCTGTGGTCGATGCTGAGACCATGTCATAGGTGTTAGACTATGTTGATATAATTAAATTTACCTCAAATTATCAGCTTAAGCTTTTGGTTTGATTGGTGATTTAAGATGGTATCAGAGCAAGTGGTCTAAGAGATCTTATGTTCAAACCCATGTGAACCAATACCTCATCCTCCACCGAAGTCCAAATGTGTTTAGAACTCTTTGTAGTTATATGTGGCATCTACATGTATATGTAACGATATGGTTACGAAAGTAAAAAGAAAATAAAAAAAAAATAAACTCACAAATTAGCCAACTTATTAGTGAGATATTTCATAATTGTCCATCACATAACTTCTTCCCTACAACCTTGTTTTGACACAAGTATCTATGTTGGAAAAAAAAAGCTAAACTAAAAAAACCCAGTGTAGGTGGTTATATACAAAAGAAAAATATATATTAACAGATAGTTAAATAGTATAGTCATCATGCATACACAAAAAATATAGAAACAAAAAAGTTTTTCATCGCCCATATATACGATCAATTGTTAGTCTAGACCGTCCACATATGTTGTGCAATATTATCCCTCCACTCCGTGGATGCATTAGTAGTCTCGACGAAGCCAATGTTGTCTACGCCCATGTCTTGCAAATCGTGATCAGCTAGGTGTACCATTTTCAAAAGTGGGATTAGGGATCCATTTCTCGAGTGATCAAGTTATGTAGTCGACAACATGCAGTTATTGTTTGACATTGAACTTCAATAGAGTAAAAAGATTTTCCTCTAAGTATTGCCCACCGTCCCTTCAATACACCGAATGCCCTCTCGATAACGTTTCGACGGATGAATGTCGCATGTTAAATAACTCTTTAGGGTTGTTCGGTGAATTTCCTCCCTGTCATTCACTCAGGTGGTAGCGTTGTTCTCTATATGGAGCTAGAAAACCCTAAGCATTCAAATATTTGGCATCACACATGTAATAATACCCTACAATTATGCAAGGATTATTTATGCATGGGTGTGGAGGTACGCATGTTCATTAACATGTAAAAGGACAGTGTAGAGAGTTACTCTTGGGGACATTCAATCATGTAGGTCGAGAAATTGCATCTCGCAAAACCCTGGAGTGTGTTGCAGATCCTTCTCACCCAGAAAGGACAAATATGAATTCACAATTTTGAGAACACACGACAAGAATGTTTGTGGCAATCTCACCCTTTCTTGTCCTATATCGTGGGTGATCGACTGCACTTACATTCACTTTGATGTATGTCCCATCCAGTGCACCTAGACAATTCTGCGATATGGAGGAGGCCATAAGTGTCAACGGTGAAACATGTCAATTCATAATTGGTTCCAAATTTAATAATATATCATTTTCCACCAACATTCACAATGAAATCTGGATTTTAGTTTAGGTGATGTATCACTAACAAGGGGGTAATGAGGAGTCGAGTTTTCTAGAGAAGAAAACTTGAAAATTTTACCAATTTATTAAGCCCGTTTGATAAGTATTTTATTTTTGGTTTTTGGTTTTTTGAAAATTAGGCTTAAAAATATTATTTCTACCAATGAGTTTTTATGTTCTTTTATCTATTTTGTATCTATATTTTCAAAAACCAAGCTAAGTTTTGAAAACTAAAAAAAAAAATAGTTTTCAAAAACTTGTTTTGTTTTTTAAATTTGGCTTGAAACTTAAGTGGTACCTTAAGAAAAATGGAAATCAACATAGAGAAGATAAAAGGAAATTGTAAAAGAAAACCAGCATAATTTTCAAAAATAAAACACTAAAAACTAAACTATCAAACAAAACTTTAGAGATTTAGATGAGGGTTTAGATTTTTTTTTTTTTCTCTTTTAAACGATATTTTTTTCCTCAAGACTTCCACTCATCCGACTTGATATTATGACACGAAAGTTCATCCCCCACTAATTTTAACATTCAACAACAATAAAGAACTAACTTTTTTTTAAAAAAAGTTAAATATAAAGGATAGACTGTATTGAAACTTTTAAAAAAGAAATAGAGACTAAGTTGAAGAACATCAGAATATTGACGACTAAAACATATATTTACCTTTTTTTTTTAATGCACTTCACATTGGCAATTTTGTGAGTTTTGGAAATAAGTAGACAACGTGAGCTTGTTTGGTATGCAATTCGGATCCTATTTTATGTTTTCGGATTCACTGAATTCAGTAAATATATGTTTGGCAGATGTGTTTTTGAAAACTGTTTTTGGATTTTGGGATCCAAATAGTAGAAATCCTGAAAACAACATTTTTATGTTTTCATTGTATCCAAATTTTAAATTTAAAATTTTAAAATGTAGAATTATATTAAACAAACATAAAATTTTTAATAAATACAATATTTCATGTTATGAATTCAATTTACTTTGTTAAATTAAAATATGTATAATATAATATATTATAAATTATATAATATTATATTATAAAAAGATAATTCTATAAAATTTACAAAATTATTTCATAAATTAATTAATAATGACTTATATTTAATCTAATAATTAGTTTTGCAATTATAACTAATTTCATGATTTATAAATATATTATAGGACACACTTTAAAGAAAGTTTAGAATGGAATCAAATTTCTAAATCTGCTACTAAACAAATATCTGAAAACATGAAATACAACTCTATTTTCATTTAACCACTCGTTTTCAAATTTCTGATTTCAGATTACCTAACTGGCTGGCTTCAATTTTTCGAAATGAGAGCTGCTCATGGTGTTGCATTGCAACTTTGGAACCAATTGAGTCGAAGACACCATTTTTCTGCTTTTCTTCTCATTCTCCAATTATTTGCACAAAATTTCTCTGATTTAACATTTTTTGGATTGAAAAAATTTATACTTTGTTGGATAACCTTTTTATTTTTTAAAATTAAGCCTATAAATATTATGATTTCTTTATATTGTTAACTGTCTTTTTACCTTTGTTTTCAAAAGCTAAGATATTTTTTTAAAAAAACTAAAACCGTTTGGTAACCATTTGGTCTTTGGTTTATTTATTTTGAAAATTGTACTTTTTTCTCACCATTTCACTACAAATGGTTTTCATCTTCGCTACGATGGTTCTATATTTCTTACGAAAACACTTGAATTTTTAGCTAAATTTTAAAAACAAAAATAAATTTTTGGAAACTACATTCATTTTAATTTTCAAATTTTTGCTTGGTTTTTAAAATAAATCTAAAAAGTAGATAAGAAAATATGGAAAATCATGGGTGGAGGTAGCATTTATATGTTTAATTTTTCAAAAATAAAGAACACAAAATTGAAAGAACGTAAACATATTACTGCACACGTTAAAAGTTCATGGACTAAACTTATAATTCAACCTTGTAACTTTAATTTGGGTTAAAATAAAAGTATAGACCCTAAATTCTTAAATTTATGTTGATAAGTTCCTAAATTTTCAAAAGTTTCTAATAACTTTTAATTTTGTAACTAATAGGACTTCACTAAACTTTAAAAGTTTTTTCTTGAATTTTCAATTTTTTGTCTAATAAATCTTTAACTTATTTGATATTTTTAAAAATTCACAGATTTATTACCTACCAAATTGATTTTGTTTTAATAAGACATTGAACAATTAATTTTTGAATATAATGTTTGTAAATTTGAGGAAAAAAAATGTTTAATATGTCAAAAATCTATTATACACAATAAAAAATTTAGAGATCTAATCGACATTAGTTAAAGTTCAATGACGTATTAAGACAAACCTATTAGTAATCGAATATTAACATGGCATGCCAATTAATCTATCTAATATTTTCTGCATTATGTCAATTTAGACAAATTTTTCCAATGGGCATTCTATTCGGATGTCAAGATTTTGAAATTCATTGGGCGTCTTATTGGATTTTGTATTTTGGGCCCAGAGCTATTCTTTATGCTTGTAGCCCCTTAATATAACTTCTTTTTTTTTTTCACAGGCATTTTGAGATGCTAAATTCTAATTATGTTCAACAATTCTAAAGATGGAGGGTCGAACAATTGACTTTTGATATAGTAAGTGGTATCTTATCGAGTAAGTTATGCTCGAATTGGACTTACTCGAATTGGTATCATTTGTGTGGAGATGGAGCTTAAGAGTTGTGATAAACACTAATCAAATCCTAAGGGTCGTTTGGTAAGCAATTTGAAAACAAAAATTTGAAAACAAGGGATTCAATAAAAACAAAATTATATTTCAGATTTTCAGATATGTGTTTGGTTGCAGATTTAGAAATTTGATTTCATTCTAAACAGTTGTTTAAAGTGTCCTATAACATATTTAGGGCCCGTTTGATAACGTTCTCGTTTCCTGTTTCTTGTTTCTGTTTCTCATTTTTTAAGAAACAGACTTATTTGATAATCCATCCCGTTTCTTGTTCCCAAAATTTGAGAAACGTTTCTAAAATTTGGACTAAATTTTAGAAACAACATAAAGTAGTTTGTTTCTGTTCCGTTTCTTTTTAATTTTAAATGTTCCTTATTTTCCTTAATTTACTCTCTAGCTTGTTGGTAAAGTATTTGGTAGTTTTTATCTCCTTCTCTAACCAATCTTGAGTTCGATCCCTAAAGAGTACAATTTTTTTTTTTTTAATGAATTTCGGATTTTGCAATATATATAGTTTTAGTTTTTATAAATAATAATAATATAATATATATAAATTTATATATATATGTATTATTTGAAATTTGAATTTTAATTTTGCAATCTTTATATTTATATATTATTGTAATTTTGCAATAAATAAATTTTGTTCACTAAAACATGTCTTTAGCCTCATTTTAATATTTTACAACCACTACATTTAATAATATAATTGAGTTTGATCTGAGTCGACATTATTTAAGACGGATGACTCGAGTAAGAGATAATATTACAATTCAAATTTTAACAACATTTAAAGGATAAAATAATTTTATTTATTTACTTTTATTATTAGTTAATTTTGTATCGAGACTTGTTGGTATTTGATAATATAAATTTGTTATAATTGATTGTATATTTATGTATACAAGAAACAAGAAACAAGAAACAGTTATCAAACAAGTTTATGTTTCTATTTCTTATTTTCAAAGAAATAAGAAACAGAAATAGTTATCAAACATATTCTTGTTTCTTATTATTAAAAAATGAGAAACAAGAAACAAGGAACGAGGAACAAGAAACAGGAAACAGGAAACAAGAACGTTATCAAACGGGGCCTTATAGATCAAGAAATTAGTTTTAGTTGCAAAACTAATTATTAGATTAAATATAAGTCATGATTAATTAATTTATGAACATGATTTTTATAAATTTTATAGAATTATCATTTTATAATATAATATTATATAATTTATAATATATTATATTATTCATATTTTAATTTAACAAAAGTAAATTGAGTTTATAAAATGAAATATTATATTTATTAAGATTTTTATTTTTGTTTAATATAATTCTGCATTTTAAAATTTACAATTCAGAATCTGGATAGAATGAAAACATAAAAATGTTGTTTTCAGAATTTCTACTATTTGGATCACAAAATATGAAAGCAGTTTTCGAAAACACATCTGCCAAACACATATTCACTAAATTCAGTGAATCCGAAAACATAAAACAGAATCTGAATTGCATACCAAATAGGCCCTAAATGTTTCACCTCAATCTTTAAATTTCGATCACAAACTATTTATGTAAGCTAAAATCAACTAGATAGATGAAGTTTTGTATATGTTCGAAAAAAAATCAAAGAAATCCAATTTTCTGAAAGTTGTATTCTAATTCAACTTGATTTAAGTCAAAACTACACAACATACTTTAAACCTGTTTGGAATGTGACTTGTTAAATATGCTTAAAAATTTTTAAGTACTTATAAAATCATTTGAAACATATCATTTATTTATTACTGTACATTATATTGATATGATATCGTCTTCATTAAATACAAATTTTTGTATTATATTTGTGTTTTGTTTTATTATTTTTGAATTGTTTTCGACAGTCACGAAATATATAATCCTACTTCAATGTAAGGTTAAGTGTACAAAATCCTATTTCAAACTTTCCAATTACATTTAAGAAAAAAGATTGTTAGTTTGTTAACAAAAATCTATACATTATTGAAATATTATTGATTTATTAACATATTTAGATATATGGGCATATCACTAGGATGTTATTTAATACAAGAAACTCAAATCCTTCCAATAGAATTATTTCCCTCCAAGTGACATATTTAAATAGCATGCCAGATTCACAAGTTCAAATATGCAAACAAAATAATCATGTAATTGCAAATCATAAACCATCTTTTTTGAAGAAATGATCTAATTAAGAATGTTTAATCCCGGGAGTGTAAAATTAAGAATTTTAAAATATTAAGTACCAAATTAAAAATTATCTAAGAAGTTGTTTGGAGCGTTGAGTTGATTATAATAACATGGATCGATTATAATAGTTTCTGGGTTATTATAATTTGTGAAAAAATATAATATTATTTAAAATGCAGAGTAGTATAGTTTGAAGTTATAATAGTTCGTGTTTGAGGTGCATAACATTCCTTAGGTTATTATAATAGTTTGTATTTGGGTTGTAGAGTATTTCATAGGTTATTATAACATCTGCTCCAAACATGTCATAAAAAATTATAAATCATTTGATATATTTAACCTCAAAAATTTAGTCTTAGGTTAACCTCAAAATGAGTAGGTCCTTTGCTATTATTCTAAACCAAAACGGTTTTTTTTTTTTTTTGACGAAACTTAACTAAAAACACTGTATAAGAGAACGAATTTGGAAATCATTTCTTATATTAAGTACTGAGTTTTCACTCATTTGTTTAATAAATGAAATTTAGTCATCTTTACAACCGAATAGTAATTGGTCTAGATTTTTTTTTTAAAAAAAGTTTTGGTAAATTTTCAAAATATCTCAATTACAAGAATATATAAAATATGTATGAATAAGAATTAGTCTATTTTACAAGCATGCGATTACTTACAATCAGGGGCGGATTTACCATAGGCCGAGTCCCCTCAAATTTGTTACCTTTAATAATATGTATAGAAAAAGTCAGATCAAATAATAGAAAAAACCTCCTGACATAGTGGTTATAATGTCAAATGTCCTCCTTCAAGTTCTAAGTTCAAGCTTTGGTTTGTATAGTTTTAAATGTTTTTTCAGTGTCATATTCAAGGCCCCTCTCGATACAAATTCTGGATCTGTTGCTTACAATTGAGCCAATATTTTGAGAGAAACTGGGAATAAGATCATAATATGATGGTTGAATTGTATCCTTACTAATTGAAATTAGAAAAGACTAATTACCCTTTATATGGTGACTCATATTTAACCTAAAACTCCTCAACTTATAATTATACTAGGTGTTGTGACATTTTAAGCACGTGCATTTTTCTTAGATCAAATCAACGAGTCTTATTCAACCACGTAACCCATTTAACATTGGGTTTTTTTATTAATATTGTAATTTTTTGAACTTATTATAAAAATATTGTATTTTTCAAACTATTTATAATAATATTGTTGTTTTAATGAGTTGGAAGAGACGACCAAAATGTCATTTGTTGCAAAATTTTAAAAAATTTGTGGATGGTCGTCTGTTATAGAGACAACCATCTCAAAATCTTTAACATCAATGGTGTCTGGCATAGTGGTTGACAGTGCTTTATATAAATCTAGTTGCATGATTTTGAATCCAACCCAATGTATATTTTAACTTCTTTTTTTTTTCATTTTTTTTTCTTTCTTTCATCCTTCAGTTTTTCATTCTTCATTTTTGTATATTCTCTATTTTTCTTTCTTTTATTTATTTTATCTAAAAATAAGATAACTTCATTTTTTTTAATATAGATTATGTTGTAATTTTTAATATGATATTAAATTTACTTAAAATGTTAAAATATTGCTTTTGAAATATTAAAATATAGTAAATAATAAATATAATATTCAATTTACTTAAAAAGTTAAAATATAATAAATAAATAAATAATAAATTACATTAACTATTCAATTTACTTAAAATATTAAAAAAATATTTAAAATCAACTCAAAATGACATAAATGAAAATATTAAAATATAGTAAATAATAAATCTAATATTCAATTGACTTAAAAAGTTAAAATATAATAAATAAATAATGAATTAGATAAACTATTCAATTTACTTAAAATATTAAAAAATATATTTAAAATCAACTCAAAATGACGTAAATAAAAACATTAAAATATAGTAAATAATAAATATAATCTTCATTTACATCATTTTGAGTTGATTTTAAATATTTTTTAATATTTTAAGTAAATTGAATAGTTAATGTAATTTATTATTTATTTATTATGAAAAACTGAAGGAGGAAAGAATGAGAAAAAAATGAAAAAAAAAAGAGTTAAAATCTACGTTAGCTTGGACTCAAAACCACGTAGCTGAATTTATATAAAGCGCAATCAATCGCTATGCCAGACGTTGTTGGTATTAAAGATTTTGAAAGAGACGACCATCCACAAATTTTTTAAAATTTTGCGACAGATGACATTTTGGTCGTCTCTCGAAAAGACGACCATCATCCACGCACGAATGGGTCGTCTCTTCAACTCATTAAAACAACAATATTATTATAAATAGTTTAAAAAATACAATATTTTATAATAAGTTTAAAAAATTACAATATTAATAACATTTCTCCTGATTACGACTCTACCTTTTTCATGAGTTCTATTTCAATTTGATGTCTTTATTAAAAAAAAAAAATCTTCTTCCATAAGTTGTCCATGCCTCCTTTTATAAGATAAATTTACAAGTTGAACTTTTTTATAAAAGAAATAAAATAAAGTAATATCAATCAACAAACCTGACCTATGATCCAAATATAATTAAAGTTGAACCCATCAAATCATAGGATGGTGTGAAGAAAAACTATTTCTTGTCTTATTCCCAACTCCAAATAAAAAGGATATAAAGTAATGATATTTTGATCCCTTATAATTTCAAGTGCAATCAAATCAAAACCATACATTTGATAAAATAAAATTATAGAAGTGTTCTATTAGTCACAAATGAAATTGCTAATGCTATGGATTTGATAAAGTGGTCCGTATTAATAATTTCCATACTTTAATTCACGGTCGAACTCTATGAAGTAGATGATGTACTCCATAAAAGATTTAATTTATTTAAAATGAATGATTATTTGAAAAGTGATTTGTTAATGCTTTTTTTGAATGAAGGATTGTTGGACCTTACCTTGGATAAAAGCACAAAAACCTTTAGGTATATTCGTAAAAATAATAACTCTAATAGCATCAAATTTTTCGAATAGAAATCAAAAGTAAAAGTCCTGTTTGATAACAATTTAGGCAATGTTTAATAATCATTTTGGTTTTGATTTTTGGATTTTGAAAATTAAGTTTATTTTCTTCCAATTTCTTTATAATGGAGTTCATCTCCTCTAATGAAGCATTTGAATTTTTAGCCAAATTCTAAAAATAAAATCAAGTTTTTGAAAACTACTTTTTTTAGTTTTCAAAACTTAACTTGGTTTTTGAAAACATGGGTACAAAATAGATAAGAAAACATATTAGTCCATTGGTAGAAGTAGTATTTTTAAGCTTAATTTTCAAAAATCAAAAACAAAAAATTAAATGGTTAACAAACGGGGCCTTGCTTTTTAGTTTTTTTATTTTTGGGTTTTGAAAATTATGTTTGTTTTTCACAATTTTTCTCCATGTGTCTCTACCGTGATTTCTATCCTTCCTAAGGTACCACTTAAGTTTCTAGCCAAATTTCAAAAACAAAAACAATTTTTTGAAAATTACTTTTTTTAGTTTTCAAACTTAGATTGGATTTTTAAAACATAGGTACAAATTAAATAACAAAACATAGAAATTCATCGGTAGAAGTAGTATTTTTAAGCTTAATTTTCAAAAATAAAAAACTAAATGATTATCAAATATGACCAAAATTGTAAGAGTTATTCATAGTTTAATTTGATTTCAACTATTTTGACAAATCCCTATGCATATTATATATGCAAATCGAATCAAACAAACTATTCTTGAAAATCAATTTTGATCTAATTGAAGCAAATATTTTCAATTCTCTCCCTTTAGAATCAAATATAACATAAAAATTGAACCAAACCAAATCCACCTGGTTCAATTTTTAATTAAATTTTAAATTAAAATAATAGGTTTTGATGCTCTAAATGATCCAAATACTTTTTAAAACGCCAAAAAATGTATTAAACATAAAATCAAAATTTTCCTTTTAAAAGACCATAGATTTATTATTATGTACCAAATTAAAAATTTAAAGATGAATAAGCTATTTCTTAAAATTTAATTTTCTTCAAAAAAAAATCTTAAAATTTAATAATTTATGTTAGGTTGCAAACAAATGTCCCACATTAGCTAAGGGAATGGATTGATCATGGGGATTGATCATGGAAGAAGGACAATTATCTCCATTGGTATGAGGTCTTTTGGGAACCAAAAGCAAAGCCATGAGAATTGATGCCCAAAGCGGATAATATCATACCATTGTGGAGATATGTGGAGGTTCATTGTCCTTATCAATTTATAAGAGTAAAAATTTTAACCTAATTTTTATGGAAAGAATATGAGTAAATTAAATGGGTATGAACACAAGGAAAATAAATAAATAAAATAAATAAATAAATAGGGCAGAGAAAGAGAGGGTGCGTGGATCCATGTCTTATTACAAAGTATTGGCCGCAGGTATAAATGAAGGTGCCAAACTCCGTGTTCCAAGAGGGAGGGGACCACCTATACCCTACTTCTGTAGGCCCCACAATCCCCATCAATTCAATGGCCCTGATTGTTACTGCTTTTTCTTCTGTTTTATTTTTTCTTTCCATTTTTTACTTTTGCTGATGTGGATTATTACCATTGCTCTTCTTTTTTGGTTTAATTATATTTTTACCCCGATAAATTTTTTATTTTTGAAACCAACCATATAAATATTATTTCTATTCATGGATTTTATTTATTTTGTTATCTAGTTTTTATCCCTAACCCACCTTGAAAACTAAAAAAGGAATTTCATAAAATTATTTTAATTTTTAGAATTTGACTTAGAATTCTAATATTTTTTTAGGAAGAATGAAATCTATTCAAGAGAATTCTAGAAAGAAAAATACAATTTAAAAAAAACAAATCTTTATCAAATGAGACTATAACTTTCAAAAGGTTGTGTTTTTCTTTTAGTACCAAAAGATTGCGTTTACTAGGCTATGAATTTTTAAAAATTGTTTAATAGATAATTCAATTTTAATTTTGTGTTTGATAACTTATCGACATTATCTAATAAGTCTTGCAAAAAAAAAAAATTGTCTAATAAGTTTTTGAACTTTCAATTATATATTTAATTTTTGTTGTATTAAACATTTTTAAAAATTTCACGAACTTACTCAATACAAATATAAGATATTGAGTTTTCAAGTTTATGTCTAATTGATTTGTGAATTCTAAGAGATGTTGAATATCATAGGGATGTATTAGATACCAAATTCAAATTTCGAAAAACTATTAAATATTTTTCAAAATTTATAGATATATTAGACAAATTTAAAAGTTCATAACTAAACACATTTTTTTTATCCGTATAATATAACATCACGGGTGGAATAGAAAGAAAGAATATAGATATGTCCTGATCACTAAGTTGTACTCGTGTACTCATTACTTATTTGTTTGTATTATCCATTGATTTCAATGTACAATTTTTTCTTCGGAAAATTATTTACTTTTTCATTTTAATTATAATCGTTTAGTCAATTTTAAGATTTTGAATATTGGTCGACACTTTCATGTTTTCAAGAATTTGACATTCATATAAGAGTTACGGCGCCCGTTTCAATTACCATATGGTTTATATTAAATATCTTAAATTTAAATATTTGAGATAATAAATATTTGTGTTTGGATAGGCAAGATAATTAATGTCTGGTAAATAAATATGTATTTGGATTGATATGATAATTAATATCTGAGAACTAAATGCAGTATTTATTTTTTGATAAATAGTTAAGATAATATAGGATAATAATTATAAATATATTATTTATAATTATATAAAATCTAAAAAATATATTGGTATTAATAATTAATTAAAATCAATTAATAATGATTACTTAGTCTAAATTAACTAATTAATTAGATTATATTCAACTCCAGAGTATAAAAGTCCCACATGGTGGATGGATTTTAAAAATCTCCGGATAATAATTTCTTGAATTTTGAAAAGTGAAAATCAATAAAACAATATTGATATTAGATATAAACTTGGAAACTCATGACAAGACCTATAAAATAAACCTCTTATTTGTAACTTTTTTCTTTTGATTATTTTTATAATTTTCTAAAAAAAAATATCAATCAACATTGATAGTTGTATTAGAAATTTATTAAAATTATAAAAATCAAATACTTATATAGTTTTAAAAATTTAGAGATCTATTAAAAAATATAGAGAGAGACTCAATTTGATGGTGGATTCAACGTAAATTAAAATACTCTCTCTTTTATGTAATTAGAGTCCTATTCACAAATATTTGGTCCTTCGAGATATTTTCCCTTATACACGTCAATAATTTCCAGTACTTTTTTATTACAATTGTTAAATGAAAACTTTTTAGAGAATTCAATATCAATTATGCCATAGCTACTCAAATGGAGGAGCTCCTTAGAGTAACTTTAGTGCAAATAATGTGCTAAATTAACTTTTGTGTATGATAAAAAAATCATATTCATGTTATACGTATACGATATATCATCAGTGTTTGTGTAACTGTCAATTCAATTCTTCTTTTAATAACATTATATATTCCAATCTCAAATATAATTTCTATTCGAATTGATCATTTTGTGATGTAAAATAAGGTTATACCAACATAATTTGTCTAGGTCTTGCAGTATGGAAATAGATTAATTTATTAGTTTGGACTTTGATCAAACCTTAAACTCTGGTTACTCAAAATCGAAGACCAACGGTCGTGTCTTTCTTCTCCTCTGCTGCACTGTGTATTCAAAATCAAAGACCCTCGCCATTCAGACCATTGCCCATCCCACAGGAACAAACTTGCTTTCGGTTTAAAATCACTCAACTCAACCAAGCCAGTTCAGTTCACTCTTTTGGGTTGGTTCCATTGTGTTTCTCAATTTTATTCAATTCAATCTACCATGTTCAATTATTCAGCTGTTTTGAGTCAAACATTTATTAGATTCAACTGTTCCTTAGTTGGTTCTAATGGCAGAAGTTTATAAGTCCATCGTCTGCATGAATTGTCATAAACTTTATCGATTGTCCTACAATTAAATGCAAGTATTGTCACAAACATGGTCACATTTTATAAACTTATCCACTCGACCACCTTGCCTTCTAGGTATTAGGATTTTATGCCCTAAACTCATGAAGTTTATAAATATTTGATGAGATTAGTTAAGAGTTAGTTTCATCGTTTATCATATTTCGTATTTAAAACTTAAAATCCAATACACTAAGTTTCATGGTTATGGTTATGAGAACTTGAACACTGTGTAGCAGAAACATAGAAAGTATCGTGTTTAAGTGGGTAACCCAAATGGTCTATAGTATATGGATAAGGTTGGGTGCCTCATCCTGGTAACACTGTGGATGCGATCCACTTTGTATTTGATATAAACGAGGCGATTCAACTCGTTCATGTAGTTCACATGCGAGTAGGGGCATCCTGTGCAATGAGATTGTACAAGACCGGACAACGGGTTATTAGCCAACTGTTGTAACATCATTAACAGATTAGGTCTAATAACTCATAGATGACCATTGGTGACTCGACCTGAATCTTGAGCGGGTTACGAACTCCTGTCTACGGGGATTTGTTCTTAGACTAGTATGGGTGAGAGTGGCCATAGTTGCCGACTCAATATGTCTACCTTCTCAGGGACGAAACCTCGTGGGGAGCTGGGAACTTAACTCCGAAAGAAGAAATTCACTCGGTTCCGAACTAGGAAAATTATATATGTTGTTCCCTTAACGACTGAATCCAGGTCTTGAACAATGCGGCTCCACCATTTCACTTTCTCGAGAGAGACATTGTTTATGGTAGGACCATAAACTAGTTGTTCATTAGAGGATCAGTGGTACTTAAGGAATAAGAGGTAGTCATAGGAGTAAAACAGTAATTTGACCTAATTGTGACTACGAACAACCGATAAAGGGTCGACTCACGGACATTGGTTAAATCAATGGACACAACTTGTCCTCCAATGAGGAGAATGCAACTACGAGTCTATAGTGGAGTGACTTGTAGTTAATGAATGTTGATTAATGAGATCAAAGAGTTTGATCAGTTAATCTCGTATCATTGGAGCTCATGATATGTAAGTCCATTAGGTCCCTCCGTTGGCTCAACATGGAAATATCAAGGGTATAAAGTTTTGGAGTCAACTTGAAGTGTTCAATTTCACAAATGGGAGTTATATTGATTATATGTGATATAATCGATATAATATATAGTTTAATGTGAATATGATTCATAATAAACCATATACTATATTTGGATAAATTTCCAAATACTATTGTAGTATGAAATTGTTTCATGTTAAATTCAAGAGCAAATAAATAAATTGAGAACAAAATTGAATGTGATTCAATGGTGCAATTATGCAAATATGATTATGCAATTATACAAATATGATTTGCATAATGCATAATATATGCATTTAGTGGGATAATGGGTGAAGAATTTATCTCCATCCTTACTCCCTATATAAAGGGGCATTTAGATGCATTTGGGGAAGATAATTGACATTTTTTGGAAATAGGGATTTCCAATTCATAAACTCTCTCTCAATTCTCAAAACTCTTACTCTAAAAAAGAGAAAAGTTCTCTCCCAACTCTCCAGAAGGAAATTCCACCATTCTCTCTCTCCAAGAGAACGACGGAGAAGATCTTGTGAAGGTATTCGAATTCGTGATCGACGAGATAACGAGAGGTTCGTTGGAGGATTACAAGAAAAGGTATCTTCAAAGGTAAAATTCTTGCTCCATGTGATGCTTAATCTTTTAAGTTTCTGTTTTGTGCATTTTTTCACAACGTAATTGCGGGCAAAAGCGATTACTACGCTTCCGCTACGGGATTTGATCCCTTCACTAGGTAGATCCACCAAACCAAGGAACTTATCTAAAGTTGGTTCCTCTTCACCTATTGTTATAGCTACATTTCCTCTAATAATCTTTCTCACCGTAGGTTCCTAATCAGTGACCATCAAAATTTACTGAAACAAGCAATCTCATCTAATTCTTCTGCTCTTGTAGTCACATTAGGTAACTCTTGACTTTTTTACTCGGTTTGTTGCAATCATATGACCTATGACGTTTCATTTTTGTCTTCCTCAACTACTACTTCTTCTCTTCTCTTTATTCATGTTGCTGATGAAAATTGTATGTCTATTTTCCATATTAATACTGTTATAACATCCTCTTTAACTCTTCTCAATACCTACCATGTCCCTAATCTAAATTTTAATCTTCATTCAGTTGATCAATTATGTGACTTTGGCCTATCGATTTGTTTTTCTCCTAATTGTGGTCAGGTTCAGGATCTGCAAATAGGACAGATAATTGGTAAATTACGCAAAGTGGGACGATTGTTTGAGCTCACATCTCTTCAACATCCTATTTCTCCATCAATCTCTACTTATGGTACGAATTCTACCATGTACCATGACATCTTCACTTTTGATATGAACCAAGACATCTAATCAAGTCACATTTAATGAAGTTCATTGAAGTTTAACGCAAGTTGCATTTAATGAACTCAAGTGCAACTCATCATTTATTAAAAAACAATCAAGTTTCATTTATGAAACAAAAGCTTCAAGATAATTTAAGAGGAGCTTGATTTACTCTTAGATAGTTACAAAGAATTACAAAGTCAAAAAGAGACTTCAATCTCGATTTTATGGCTATATTGATGTAATTTTAGTTGTAAACATTTCATTTATGAGTTTTTAGGTCACTTTTGAGTTAGGGTGTTATGGTATTCATGTAATTGGGAGTTATAACCCTTAAAATTGTCATAGGTTACTCTAAGGGTTAATTTTGAAGGTTATAAATAGCCATAAATGTAATACAAAGAAAAATGAGACGAAGAAAGATTGAAAATGTAATCAAAAGGAGCCTTGAGTTTTTTTTTTTTTTTTTTTATAGCATTGAACTATTTCTTTGCAATTCTATGTAGATTAAGTTGCATGCTTAGAATTATTCAAGCTTGACTTGATCAATCTTGCTTGTAGAGTGATTCGGATCTCATACAAGTTCTCTTGCCTTGAGATGTTTGATCAACAAGGTAATCCAGTTTTACTTTCCTTGAGTTGGTTTTCAAAATTCATTTTGGGGTCTTTGAGATTGAGTTCTAAAGGTCTTGTTTCTTTAAGCAAGGTTGTTAGATCCAATTGTCAAAGGTTACTTAATATTTTTTACGTTGGAATCTTTGGCTTCTTTGATTTTATTTTGATTTGGGATCTTTGGATTTGTGATCTAAAGGTCTTGTTTTATGAACAAGATTGTTAGATTTTCAAATTTCTTTTTAAACTTCTTATCAACTTTGGTCACGCCTCCTCTAACAAACTTCGTAAGTTAGTTGGCAATTTAAATAACGTCTCAAAATTTGCTCCATTTAACTGCTTAAATTGTAAACTTGCTAAACAATCTGCTCTATCTTGTCCTATATCAGCATCTTCATGTGATATTTTTTTTGGGTTGATTCACTCTGATATTTGGGGTCATATCCCTACTCCTACTTTGAGTGGCTATGGTTACTTTACGTCTCTTCATTTATGATTATTCTCACTTTACTTTGATATATTTTCAGAGAAATTGCTTTGCCTTATCTCAAGTTTATATTGTTTTTGTTAATATGATCCAAATACAATTTTTTCGAACCATTAAATTTTTTCGCACAAATAAGGTTATGGAATATAAGATTTGAGTCTTCTCTCATTTCTTACCCGACAAAGCACCCTTAAGGCTCATACCTACACACCTCCCAACAAAATGAACGGAGAGAATGCAAACATCGTCATATTTTGGATTGTGTTCATGCTCAGCTTCTCTCTACATCCTGCCCTGAGAAGTTTTGGGAGGAGGTTGCTCTCATCTTTGTCTATGTCATCAATTCTCCATCATCTATTCTTTAAAATATATCTCTCTTTGAACTCTTATACGGTACTCAACTTTCCTACTCTCATCTTAAATTTTTTGGTTGTGCATGTTTTTTCCTCCTTCAACCTCATGGACATACTAGGGCTTGAATCGCGTGTTCGTCTATGCTACTTTCTTGACTACGACACTAAGCACAAGAGTTTTTTTTATTGGCCTCTTATCTCCAAAAGGTCACATATCTCTCGACATGTTACCTGTTGAGAATATAGTATGTTCTCCAGTCTCTCCTTCTTCCAAGTCTCTCTAATCTCCAACCATTTTTCACTAATATGCTCAGTGATCCAGACCTTTATCACTTAGCCCCTAACTCTACTACTCTGAACTCGACATTGGTTTCAAATGATCTAGTTCCATCGCTTGATCCTCTGTGTATCTCTGAACTTGATTAATTTTCTTCTACCACTACTGTCTCAAATCTGACATTTGTCTCTTTTTTGGAACCTGAACCTGCACTTGTTACCACCATTTGTTGTTTCACTAGGGTAAGAGAAACTTTTCATCATCTTTAGGACCATCACTACTTTTTCACTATTATGTATCTAGTTGAACCTTTGTTTTATCATGAGACCATTACTAACTCTCTTTGGGAACAAGCAATGAATGAAGAACTACAAGTTTTAGAAAAGGCTCATACCTAGGACTATGCAGATCTACCTCTAACAAACGACTTGTTGATTGTAAGTGGATTTGTAAGATCAAAACACACGTTGATATATTCCATTGAACAGTATAAAATTCGTCTTGTCACAAAGGTCTCTCTTAGGAGTGCGATATTGATTATGAAGAGACATTTGCATCAATCGCTAAAATATCAGATGTTTGTAGTCTTCTAGTTGTCGCAGTTGCTAAATAGTGACCCCTTCTTCAGATGAACATTAAAAATGTGTTTCTCAATGATACTATCTCTAAAAAAGTGTATATGAAACCACAACCTGGTCTTCTATCCCACAATAGAAAGTGTGTCTTCTCCGTCCAGCCTTATATGTTCTGAAGCAAGCTCCATGAGCTTTGTTTGCTACGTTTAATTCCACCATAACCCAACTTAGGTTTATTTTCAGTCCCCATATACAACATTTTTTACACATGGGTACGGTTTTTCTCCTTATTTATGTTTATGACATGATTATTATAAGTGATGATCTCCAGACTATCTCTGATTTGCAATGTTACCTTGGGAAACACTTTGAGATGAAAGATTTAAAACCATTCAGCTACTTCTTTAGTCTTGAGGTCTCCTCCCGATCTTATAGGTACTATTTATCTCAAGCACAATATGATTCTAATCCCTTGACTCGATCTAGTGTTATCGACTCCACCACATTATCAACACCTCTGGATCTGAATGTTCATTTGACCCCTTTTTATAGTGTTCCTCTCGAAGATGCTACTCTATATCGACAACTTGTAGGCAGTTTTATATACCTAACTGTGAGTTTTCCTGATACAACATATGTTGTTCACATCGTTAGTCAATTTATAACAACTCCTCGGACTATACATTTTACTATTTTTTCTGCATTCTACGGTCAAATGTACAATTGGCCATGAACTTCAGTTCTTTTCTCAATCATCCTTAGTATTATTTGGCTACTATGATGTTGATTGAGTTGGAGGATCCCACTGATCGACATTCTACCACAGGTTATTGCTTATACTTGGGTGATTCTCTCATTTCTTAGCAAAGTAAGAAGCAAACCATTGCTTCACATTCCAACACAGAATTTGAATGTCGTGTACTGGCTGATGCTACTTTTGAGTTACTATGACTTCTTAGCTTCTTGCTAATATACGTGCTCCTCAGCCGTCTCTACTATACTTCATTGTGACGATTGTAGTGTTATTCTGCTTGCTCACAATGATGTATTTTATGAACACACCAAACACATTGAGAATGACTGTCACTCCATCCATTATTATCTCTAGAGCAATATATTGTCATTCTACGTTCCATCTCCACTACAGATCAACCCGCAAACATCTTCACAAAAGCATTGTCACCACGTCGCTTCACTCAATCAGTTACTTCACAAATTCAAGTTGATCGCTACTCTACCCCTTAAATTTGAGAGTGTGTGAATATGAATTTAGGTTGTAATTGAGACTACCTTTTTAGGACTTTCCTTTCTTGTTCCCTTTTGTATATTAATTCTCTTGTATTATTCATTATAGTGACACAAAATATATCAATAAAATACAGAAAGCAACATGAGGTTTTATAATGATTGGAGACTTCGGTTCTATCATCAACTACAAAATATGTCTTTCAATCATAATGGTATATTATCCTCAATTACTAAAAAGAATAAAGAGAGCTGATTTCAAAGCATTTAATTAAAAGATTGCATACCAAGTGAGAATAAATGGTGAAACATATCACGTCTTAATAATTTCAAATTAATTCAAGAATATATCATTTTCTTTTTCCAAAATCAAAATCAGGTTTAAATTTAATCCTATAATTAAATAGATCATAATACTTAAAAAGAATTTACCAAAGGTAAAGTTCGGTCCACTACTTTCTTTCATAAACTTTCATACTTGTTTTGGTTTTTTTGTCTTTAAATTTTCAAGTGCTTTATCTTAATTTTTCATTTTTTTTTATATATTTTGTGTTATCTGTCTCTAAACTTTGTATTAAAAAATTATTTTATATTCCTCATGGTAAATCTATTATTCATCATTCAAGCAAAAAAAAAAAAAAAAAAAAATTATTACTTTAATTTAATAAGTTTTTTATTAAATAACTATTTTGATCATGGTGAGTAGGTAGATATTAGATGATAGAATAATAACAATACTTCAAAATTCAAATTAAGACTAACTAAATAGATATTTTAAAAGTTTAAAAATGATCCAAATGAAAAAAAAAAAGACACAAGTTATTAAGAGTGTTAATAAAAATTCCTGGCGAGGAAGAGATCTATGATACATAAGTGAAAACAATTATCTCCATTTGTATGAGGTTTTTTTTTTAAAAAATCAAAAGCAAAGTTATGAGCCATGACGGATTTAGTTAAGGCCTAGAACCCCTCAAATTTTTTACTAGCTATTGATCGGAGAAAGAAGAGATCTATGGTACATAAGTGAAGAAAATTATCTTCATTGATATAATGTTTTTTTTTAAAAAAATCAAAAGTAAAGTCACGAGTGTTTATGTCCAAAGTGGACAATATCATATCATTGTAGAGATACGTAGAAGACCGTTGTCGTTATCATAACGCTGACTATTTTGAGATTTTTTCCTCAATTTCGAGAGATTTGTATCGATTAGTCAAAAGAAGAAAAGATAAAAATCAAGAGGGCTTTTTTTTTTTTTTTTTTTCCTTCCACATAATATGAATATAAGATATAAAGGTGTCAAATATAGAAATACAAAGAAAATAAATGAATAAAGGGAAGTTTTTGTGTGTGTATTTTGGTTATAAATTAAGAAGGAGAATGATATGAAATTAAAATACATAACGACACAAGAGCTGGCTGCCTTACATTCTAAAGGGTTTTATGTTTTAATGAAGTCATGTCAACCGTTGCCTCTCTTTTGCATTTATGAACTTTCAACTTATACCCTCTTTCATGTCCTCCTCATGTTACACTCTTCGCATTTATTATCCCTTTTTTCTCTTTTTCGATTTTCGAGTTCAACTATAAGATTCAAACTATTTCATCTTTTAGTCGAAGTGTTAGACTATGTGATATAATTAAATTTATCCCTAACTATCTGTTTAAATTTTTAGTTTGATTGGTGATTTTAGATGGTATCAGAGTAAATGGTTTAGGAGGTCATGTGTTCAAACTCTAAAAATTCTTTTAATTTGATTGGTGATTTCAGACGAAGTTATAATACCTTAACTAGTTAAGTTATACTCAAAGAAAATGTTTGATTTTTTTGTTTTTATTTTTAAAAAATACGCTACTTTCTAATTTGAGTGTAGCTAGATAGATAAAAGATTGGATCCCGTATAACAAGCGGGCTTTTTACCCTCAAATTCAAATATGTGGGCGCAAAATGCTATCCTGCTCTATTGTTGCGTAGCAATAGAAGCCTGCTCATGCTGCTTCGGTGGCGCTTTTTTGCCTTCTCTTCGCTCTGGACATGAGGGCTAGTGGACATGGGGAGTGAGCAAAAGATATCAAAGTATGTTTATTTCAATGGTAATTGACATGTACTCTTTCTTTCGAGGTTGAAGATTCAAATTCCATAGTTCTATATTTGTTGTACTAAAGAAAGTAAATAAAACTTGTGGTAACTTATTTAAGGTTAAAGATTCAAATCACATCCTTGTAATTTAGAAAAGAAAGAAAAAAAAAATACTACGCTAATTTTACCAACTTATGGAAAGCCTTGGAGAAAAATTATAAACTTTTCCGGTCTCGAGTGACTTAATTCTTTCTCTCAATGTTTGTGTTAATTTAAATATTATAATGTTTGGTAAGGTTAGCATCAACTAATTTTAATTTTCATGAATAGAAAATGTATAATTAAAACTGTTAAAACATAAGAGACTAAATTAAAATTTTAAAAACAATAGAGATTGAAAAATATATTTAGTCTAAATTAAAAGAAAAGGTTCAAATTTAACATTTGTAAGCTTGTGTCGGCACTAGAATAAGCCTCTAGATATTCAAACTAATGACTTTTTAAGAGAGGTTATCGTTGATTTAACCAGTTAAGTTCGGTTCAAAACATACCATTTTTTAAAGCAACATTAAATTCTTTTCATAGAAAGTGTTACATAACTCTACTTTGTCGAGTCATCTACATTTCTTTATCACTTTTCTGTCGTATTTATCGTCATTCTCAATTTAATCATCGTTTGTCTAATAAACGTGTTTTTTTTTTGTGTGTAGGAATTATATAGAATAATAATTCAAAATTTAGAGACGTGATTGAGAAATCTTGTCAAAGTTGAAGAAGAAGAATAGTGTATGTACACAAGTAGTTTGTATGTTAGTGACCAGAAAAATAAGTTTGAAAAAAGGCTTTTGGTGTTTAAAAGCAGACGCAATTTCTTTAAAGTGTGCTTCGTGTCCCAAAATGTCATAGTGCCAAATTTTCAAACTCCAAAAAACCAGTTTGGACCGCCGGATAGGATAGAAATTGGTACAAGACTCTTTTATTATTATTATTATTATTATTCTTTTTTTTCTATTTTTTAATATTATTTTATATGCATTTTTACAAAGTCAAGAGGAGGAGAGAATTCCAGAAAAAAAAAAAAAACAGCCAAAGTCTCATAATATGAACATGATATCAGAAATTTCTAAGAAATTCTTTTGCTTTTTTATATATATATATATTTATATATATTTTTGAATTTTGTATCCAAAAGACTTTACATTTACATTAATAGAAATATGAATCTTAGTTAGATGTGATTTGAATAACTATTTGGTTTTTGAAAATTGTGTTTGTTTTCTTATAATTTCTCTATAATAGTTTTCATTTTCTCTACAATAATTTTCATCTTTCTAAAAGAAATATTTGAGTTTCTAGCTAAATTTCTAAAACAAAAACAAGTTTTTGGAAACTACTTTTTTAAACCCCGTTTGATACCCTTTTGGTTTTTGAAAATTAAGCTTAAAAATATTGCTTCTACCAGTGAGTTTTTATGTTTTCTTAATCTACTTCGTACCTATATTTTCAAAAACTAAGTTAAGTTTTGAAAACTAAAAAAAAAAAATCAAAAACCTGTTTTTGTTTTTGAATTTGTTTTTTTTTTTAGTACATCAACAATCTGGAGGTGAAAGGATTTGAACCCATGACCTCTTGGTCATAAGTTTTATTTAATGTCAGTTGAGATATGCTCTTGTTGGCTGTTTTGGTTAAGAAACTTAAATGGTACCTAAAGAAAAATAAAAATTATTTTAGAGAATACAAAGAGAGATTGTGAAAAAAAAAATCATAATTTTCAAAAACTAAAAACTAAAAGATTATCAAACTGGACTTAAATCTTTCAAAACTCACCACTTTCAACATCCAACCATAATATATACTACTGTCATCACTTCGATCTGAAACACCATTATTAATATATAAAGGGCTCTATTTCAAACCTATATTGAACGCACATCAAAACATTTTTTAAATATAATTCTTTGAAATCATAAACCTAACCACCTTGGTAAAAATTAACCTAAACTATATATATAAAAAAAATTCAAAATTTGTAATACCTCTCTTAACTTTTCATAAAAATTTCAAAACTACTTTGAAGTAAAAAAATCTCTTAAATATTAGACGAAAAAATTGGTGGGGTGGAATATCATTCTTTTAAATTTAATTTAAGTAATCTTCTAACTGATTTCTACTCCAAGGATTTTTGAAATTTCTATTGAAAAGTCAAGGGTAATATTAAAACTTTTAAAAAATAAGGGTATTTTTAAAATTAGAAGCAAATTCAAGAATATTTTTTTATAACTTAACCTAAAAATTACAACATACATAAAAGTCGAAGTCCAAACCCTAATTTAACAAAATAAAAAGTATGAAAACAAAAATTGAATTCAGTCTCCAAATTCAAGATAAAAATTGAAACTTTTTTGCCTACAACTTTTCAAAGTCCATTACCGGCTGGCTGGTCCTTAGGTACCTTTTTGGGAGAGAGCGAGAGAGAGAAATGGGCAGTTGACGGATGAGAGTTGGATCTTGACAACCCTAAAACCGTAATAGTGAAGTTTTTGGCAAAAACAATTGTGTAAATGCCAATAAATGCTACAGCAAAAAGCTAGGCAAATAGTTAACTCAACTCTCTTCAGTGGGTCCTAATTTCTCTACGCTGTTCAAAAAAAAAAAAAAAACCCTACCCTTCTAGTCATAGCCATCAATTACATCGACCTCGACATCGACATCGACATCATCTCCTCGTCTTTCTCTCTCTACACCAGAGTCAGAGAAGGAAAAAAAGAGAGAATGATTTATCGAGTGGAGCCCGATAGAGTTGAAGAAATGACACCAAGAACTCGATCGGTCCCAGCAACCAAGCAAACACATTGATTGCTTAGGCCAACCCAATTTACACAAATACAGAAGTTTTTAGAACTTGTGTAAAAACAACCACATATTGTTTTGTTTTGTTGTGTAGTGTTGTTATGTTATGTTTTGCAGTTACGAAAAAAAAAGTTTTATAATTTTGGTATTTTAGATATAGTTCTTCAAAATTAATTTTTATTAAAGTTTGTTAAATAATAATAATTTTATACAATGTGAATATTTTTTTTTAGAGACCCAATTTTAAGCTTGGTTGAAACTACGAAAACTAAAATAGAAGGAAATTTAAATAAAGATGATATTAAATTTAAATAAAGATGATATTTTAACAAAAATATATATATATGTATTCAAAAGAACTGCATGGGCTCATTGGCCATGTGGGTTTGTTTCAGATTTGGATTTAGACTTATTCAGTCATTTTTCTCACCAACTTTCTCTCTCTACTTATTTTTTTTCTAGAGAGAGAAAAAAAAAAAAAAAAAAAAAAAAAAGCATAGGCATGGAGGTGCACGTACGTTGGACTATCATGTCTCTTCTATCAAATGAAACAAAATCGACTGAAAAATAATTCAAATCTATAAACTGAGATCTAAAATTTGATAACAATTATTTTTTTGTGTATATATAATATACTTTGATCTCTATTATTGGATTTATGATGAAGTTCCAATTTTTGACGCTACCTTCACCGACTAAACTTCCCTACCTTGGATTGATTTTTTTTTTTAAGGTGTGGGATAGGGAAGAATATATTGTTATATTGTTAAAAAAAAATAATAAAAAAAACTTTGCTAGTTGGATTATTTGACTTAGAGATTTAATGAGAGGAGAAGTAGAAGTACGATTACTTTTGAATTTTATGGCAATGAATCGAGATATAGTTTGCTATCTGTTTTTAATATTTGTAAATATCTTTTTTATTAAAAAAATGTATTTTAAGAAAATAATTCTAAATATAACCCTTTTTTAAAAGAATTATTGATGGCTAATTAACTTTGATAATGGTAATTAATATATATTTTGTTGTTACATTAGAAATGTAGAAAGAAACCTCACAATTTATAAAATAAATGAGTTACTCTTCTCTTATTTCTAATTGGTTTTAAGATAGAACCTCATGTAATCTCAAACGGGTATTCGGTCCAAAAGTTGAAATTGGAATCCGATCCAAGAATAGTAAACCCAAAGAGACACATCATGTTGAGGATTTCACATTAAAAAAGTGGAGAGAAACCTCAAAACTTATAAAATATATGAGCTACTCCTCCCATAGTTATGTGGTAGCTATAAGTTTATATCACTAATAATTAACTCAAGTATTAATTTTGGCTATATAAATGTGTAATTCTTTGACAATTAGATGTTGATGGATTATAAATTATAATAAGTATTGATTTTTTTAGTTAAAAATTGTGAGATGGGAGATTGAACATCGACTTTTAGAAGGATGGTAGGTGTCTTATATACATTAAAGACACATGCTTGGATTAATGAATATTTGATTATTGTATCCTTCTATTTTTTACTGCATTTGTTGCTACTGTTAAGTAGCTAAAATTTTAAATATTTTTTTTTGGTACATTAATAATTGAGGGTAGGAGATTTGAACTCATGACCTATTCGTCATGAATCATACTTGATATCAGTTGAGTTATGCTCTTGTTGACAAATTTTAAATATCTTTAGATTTGAGAAAAATGTAGTGATGAAATTGGGAGGTGTATGCATTGTATTAGCTTAATTAAAGACACAAGATGGGTGATAGAGGACTGTAAAAAAAGAAGATTGAATTTAACTCTAACAAAAAGTGAGATTTTAATTCCCTCGTAATGAGATATATTAAAGAGACTTTTTTTTTCCTTAAAATGGAAAAGCTTACCTTTCAATTAATTCCCCCAAATTAAATAAATATTTATAATCCCATTTATGAGTTACACAACTTACACTTTGCTTTTTTTCTTTTTTAATTATTCAACCTTATTGAGAGTAGAGATTTCGAATTTTTAAACCACAAAGAGTAGATATCAATTATCGCTAAAGTATGCTCACTTTTAACAGTCACACTTTGCTTCATCACTCTATTATATCGTTGTTTTATTTTTTATTTTTAACTTTCCATCTTTTTATTTATTGTTAAAATTATTATTTAAAAATGTAACTATATTATTTTATCATATATTTTCTTGATAACCATAGATAAATTATTTAATGAGGTCGCCCCGCCACAATAAGACTGTCTCGTAATAAACGTTGGAGTTGGATTCAATAATTTTCATATCCCTAATAACCATTGGATATAAATCAAAATACTTCTATTTTCATCTAACGATGGAAAATTGTCGGCCACATTGTGACAACCTCATTGAATAATTTCTCCTAACCATAAGACTCTATTTATTATCTAATTTTACCATTAATTTTCAATTATTTAATGTATCATATGCTCTTTTTTAATGTGTTTAAAACTAATGGTAGATTGGAACTATTTTAACTAAAGAAAAAAAAATGCTCTTGAATATAGTTTTGTTTTTTTAATATTCTATCCAACCTCATATTCCATAAGGTTTATCATAGCTCAAGATCTTGTCTTTATTCACCAACATGAGCATGTACAGTTGAGTGGTTAAATTTTGTTTGCGTGAGGTAAAAAAATTCAAATTTTCATCCACATATATTGGTTGAACTCAAATATATATATATATATATATGCCTTCATTTCTCACATATCCTAGCTCTTCATGGGCTTGTTTCTAAAGGCTAGCCTTTTGTTTGAATATTATATTAGCAATTTAGCACAACGAATTTCTTTATAACCATGCTATAGTATGACATTATAAATTTTGAGCCTAAATGTAGAATAGATTTATTTTTGGTTAAAATACCATTTTGGTCCCTGTACTTTGATAATTATTTCATTTTGGTCCATATACTATCAAATGTCCAATTTAGTCCATCCACTTTTAATAAAGTTTAAAATTGGTCCCTATAATAAGTTTGAAGCTAATTTTTTTTTATCAAAATTAGTTACAAAATAATAATAATTTTAAAAACAAGAAATGACACAATATGAACATAGTTTCAAAATTTGTAAGTAAAAAGCTAATAGAGATTATTTTTTTTAAAAAAAAGGAATTATTAATAAACTAATGATAGAGACCAATTTTAAGTTTTATTAAAAGTACAGAGACTAAAATTAGACATTTGAAAGTACATATATCAAAATTGAACAATTCTCAAAGTATAATAACTAAAATGGTTTTTTAATCTTTATTTTTAGTCTAATTGAAAAAATATTATACTAATGAAGATATTTATTTTTAGTTTAATCCAGAAAGTCTTACATTGATGAAGATGTTATCTTTTATTATATATGATTGATCTTCTATATTTTTAATTTGATGTGAAACTTAAGTTTGCATCCTAGTGATTTAATTTCCATGAAATTTATGTGCTTTTAAGAGTATTATCAAAATCTTGATTATTAATATTACTGAAAGATAAAATCTCGAACTTGATCCAATAAAGTTAAATAAAGCCTAACCCTACTTATCCATAACGTAATAACTATAATTTATTGGCCTAAGTAGCTTAAGGAAAAAGCAGCTAAAATATGACGATTAAAGTTAATTGCCAAACCCAAACCAATGGCTCATTTAATCGGGTGGCCATTATTATGAAGCTTTTATTATAATTCTTTGACTTTTGTACAGATATTTTAGTTATTAGACAAAGTCAAATCTATTATAAATATGATGATGTAAATGCCCATTTCCACATGTCCTTTAACACTCATGCCATGTGGCAAATTATCCTTAGCTATAGTGTCCTCCATGTGTCAATTTCTTACCAACGCTTGGTGTCCAAATGTACTCAACTCATCCTCACCAAATTGCCTATAAATAGTGACTTTTGGTGGAAGAATAAAATGTACTATTGGTGAAATTCCTCCAATTCAATTTCTTCTCTCCCACTTTCTATTTAGTTTTTGTTTATTTAATTTTCCATAAATTTCCACTATCTCTTTATTTATATTATATATATTGCCCCACTTTCCAAGCACACTTTTATTATTATTATTATTATTATTATTATTATTATTATATTATATTATTATTATAAATATATTATTATATTAGTATTTAATATTGGTAAAATTATACCCTGGTTTTCATCCTATTTTTACAATACGTTATCGCATTTAAGCTCTCTTGCCCGATTTTTCCATCAAGGTAGGTCCTCCGTAAAGCCATTTTTTTAATAATTAAATGTTATTTTGCATGTTTAATTAATTTCCTAATGTAAATGCAATTTCTTTGTATATAGTATTACTATGGCAAATCTTGCAAAACTAGAATTTGCGTACCTGGATATTAATGGAAATAACTACTTGTCATGGGTCCTCGATCTTTGAGATCCATTTAGACTCCATGAATCTTGGAGAAACAATTAAAGAAGGAAATGATGCATCAAATCAAGAAAAAGCCAAAGCTATGATCTTCCTTTGCCATCATCTTCACGAGGATTGAAAATGGAGTATCTTACAATAAAAGATCCCTACATTCTATGGCAAGGCTTGAAAGAAAGGTATGATCATCAAAAAAAAGCTATTCTTCCAAAAGCTCGTTATGATTGGATGCACTGAGGTTGCGGGACTTCAAATCGATAAGTGAATATAATTCGCACTCTTCGAAATTAGTTCAAAACTGAAATTATGCGGAGAAAAATTACGATGTTGATATGTTAGAAGACATTCTCCACTTTTCATGTCTCGAATATGCTCACTGCAGCAAAATATCGAGAAAGGCTTTAAAAAATATTCCGAATTAATTTCATGTCTTCTCGTGGTTTGAACAAAATAACGAGCTATTAATGAAAAATCATGAATCTCGACCAATCTGAGAGCAACACCATTCCTGAAGTGAATGCCGTGAATTTCAATAATCGTGGTCGAGGTCGTGGTCGTGGTCGAGGTCGGGACCGCGCGGTAGAGGAAGAAATATCTATTTTCGTGGTGGGCATTATAATTTTAAGAAACCCACACGAATCGATGATCATAAAGGAAAAGCTCCACAAGATAGGAGTTCAAAAGGTGATGAACATAAATGTTTCCGGTCGCGGAATGATCGGGCACCGTCACGCACTGCGTCGTGACGTCAAAACACCTTGTCGATCTCTATCAAGCTTCCTTGAAGGAAAAAGGAAAAGGGAAGAATGTGGAGGTAAATCTTGCCATTCAAGAAGATGATGTGTTCGATCCTCCAATATGGTGCATCTTGATGTGATGATTATTTTGAATCTCCCGGAGAGAAAATTGATGCAATCAAACAAGTAGAGGATGTTTTGTATGAAGATATATAATTAAGTCTTTATTTATAATATGTTTTTCTTGTTTTTGTATATATATTTAGAACTTTTGTAATCGTTTTTCCTTTTCTTATCAATGAAGAAATATGGACAATTTCAATATGTTGAGTAACCCAAAATGAGCAATGAGGATTTATGTCTAGCAGATCGCGCAACTACGCATTACGATACTCATAAACGTAAAATATTTTTCTAAATTGACAATGCTTTGGAAGCAAAAATCAATACTATATCGTGTTCTGCAGACTGATTGAAGGTTTTGGAAAAGCAAGTTTTATCTTGCCTAAAGGAACAAAATTTTCAATTAATAATGCTTTGTTCTCTAGCAAATCAAAGAGAAATTTATTGAGTTTTAAAGATATACGTAATAATGGTTATCATGTTGAAACCGATCGTAAAAATAATATAGAGTATCTCTATATCACATCTATTGTTTCGCATGAAAAACGTATATTGGAAACACTTGCCACTTTTTTCTTCGGATTATATTATACTCATATACGAGTAATCGAAAGTTATGTAACAATGAACCGTAAGTTCATGAATCCGAAAATATTCGAGTGTTTGGCATGATCGATTGGGTCATCCAGATCGATAATGATGAGGAAAATTATTGAGAATTCACATGGACATCCTTTAAAGAACCGTAAGATTCTTCAATCCAATGAGTTGTCATGTGATGCTTGCTCTCAAGAAATTAATTATTAGACCATCACCAAATTAAAGTGGGCATTGAATCACCTACATTTTTAGAGCGAATTCAAGGTGATATTTGTGGACCTATTAACCCACCAAGTGGTCCATTTAGATATTTTATGGTATTGATTGACGCATCCAAACAGATGGTCACATGTATGCTTATTATCAAGTCGAAATCTTGCATTTGCAAGATTACTTGCTCAAATAATTAAGTTAAGAGCACAATTTCACGATTATACAATTAAGACAATTCGACTTGATAATCTTTGGTGAATTTACATCCCAAACTTTTAATAATTATTGTATGTCAATTGGGATAAGTGTTGAACATCCTAGTAGCCCATGTTCATACACAAAATGGTCTAGCAGAATCATTTATAAAACGTCTACAATTAATTGCAAGACCATTGCTTATGAGAGCTAAACTCCTACATCGATGCGGGGTCACGCTTATTTTACACGTTGCATCATTATTATGTATTAGGCCAAGAGCCTATAATAAATATTCCCCATGCAATTAGCTTATGGCCAAGAAATGAATGTATCCCATCCGAGAATTTTTGGATGTGCGATATGTTCCAATTGCTCCACCACAACGTATTAAGATGGGTCCTCAAAGGAGGTTAGGAATATATGTTGGATATGATTCCCCATCAATTATTAAATATCTTGAACCACGACGGGGTGATGTATTTATTGCGCACGATTTGTTGATTGTCATTTTAATGAAACAAATTTTCCAACATTAGGGAGGAATTAAGAAGTTGGAAAAAGAAATTACGTGGAATGCATCATTATTATCTCATTTAGATCCTCGAAGAGATCAATGTGAATTTGAAGTTCAAAAGATAATTCATTTGCAAAATATAGCAAATCAATTACCGGATGCATTCACGAGATGCTAAAAGGGTGACTAAATCATATATACCAAAGAAGAAATGCTCCATCAAAATTGATATTCCACAGAAACAAGTTGTCAAAAATGAGTCCGAGCACGCCGTGAGCGTGGTAGACCAATAGGTTCCAAAGATAAAAATCCTCGAAAAGAAAAGTAGTTGAGAATCAAAATGATTCGATAAAAGGTATGGATGTTCCAAAGAAATCCAAGATACAACTACTCAAAAGAGTATTGATGAAAATCAAACGCTTAAGGATAATAATGAAATTTCTATAAACTATGTTACAACAGGAAAGAGATGGAACCGAAATGATATTATTATTGACAACATTTTTGCTTATAATATTGCTCACGATATTATTCATGAAAGTGACGATTTTGATCCAAAATCTATCGATGAATGTAAACGTAGAAAGGATTGGCTGAAGTGGAAAGAAGCAATCCAAGCAGAGTTGAACTCACTTTCAAAACGTGAGGTTTTTGGACCAGTAGTCCTAACACCAGAAGGTGTTAAACTCAGAGGATATAAATGGGTATTTGTAAGGAAAAAGAAATGAAAATAATGAAGTCACAAGATATAAAGCGAGACTTGTTGCACAAGGATTCTCGCAAAGGCACAGTATAGATTATGAGGAGACATATTCTCCTGTGGTGGATGCAATAACGTTAAGATATTTGATTGGCTTTGTTGTATGAAAAACTTGATATGCATCTAATGGATGTAGTCACGGCGTATTTATATGGATCTCTGGATAATGACATTTATATGAAAATCCCTAAGGATTTAAAATACGAAAACATATGAATCAAGTTCTCGGGAATTGTATTCAATAAAGTTACAGAGATCATTATATGGATTAAAACAATCGGACGAATGTGGTATAATCGCCTTGAGTGAATATCTGTTGAAAGAAGGATATCAAAATAATCCAATATGTCCGTGTGTTTTTATAAAGAAATCTCGATCGAGATTTGCTATTATAATCAGTATATGTTGATGACTTAAATATAATTGGAACTCCTGAAGAGTTATCCAAGGCAATAGAATATCTTAAGAAAGAATTCGAGATGAAAGATCTTGGAAAAACAAAATTTTGCCTTGGTTTGCAAATTGAACATTTAGCAGATGGGATATTTGTTCATCAATCAACTTATACAGAGAAAATCTTAAAAGATTTTATATGGATAAAACACATCCATTGAATATTCCAATGGAAGTTCGTTCACTTTGGATGTAAAGAAAGATATATTTCGACCTCGAGATGATAATGAAGAACTACTTGGTCCTGAAGTACCATATCTTAGTGCAATTGGTGCACTTATGTATCTAGCTAATAACACAAGACCAGATATTGCATTTTCAGTAAATTTATTAGCTAGATATAGTTCATGTCCTACAAAAAGACATTGGAACGAGAGTTAAGCATGTACTCTCGATACCTTGAGGGACGATTGATATGAGTTTATTTTATTCTAACAAATCTAGTTTTGATCTAGTTGGTTATGCAGATTCTCGTTATTTATCCGATCCACACAAAGCTAGATCTCGGGCGGGTTATCTATTTACATGTGGAGGAACCGCTATATCATGGCGATCAGTGAAACAGACCATCACGGCCACTTCTTCGAATCATGCTGAAATTCTTGCAATTCACGAGGCAAGTCGAGAATGTGTATGGCTAAGATCGATGACACAACACATTCGTGAGACATGTGGATGGTCTTCAAGTAAACATCCTCCAACAATATTATATGAAGACAACACACGGCATGTATAGCTCAAATCAAAGGAGGATATATCAAAGGAGATAGAACAAAGCATATCTCTCCAAGAAGCTTTTCTACACTCATGACCTTGAAGAAAATGGTGACATCTCAAAGACAACAAATTTGTTCAAAAGATAACTTGGCGGACATATTTACAAAAGCATTACCAACTACAACATTTGAGAAATTGGTTCACAGTGTTGGGATGCGAAGACTCAGAGATCTCAAGTGATGTCGTCATGAGGGGGAGTAAATGTATTATATAAAATATGTACTCTTTTTCCTTCACTAGGTTTTTATCCCATTGGGTTTTTCCTAGTAAAGTTTTAACGAGGCATATTTTATATAAATGG
This sequence comes from Trichosanthes cucumerina, assembly GCA_036507285.1. NCBI lineage: Eukaryota > Viridiplantae > Streptophyta > Magnoliopsida > Cucurbitales > Cucurbitaceae > Trichosanthes > Trichosanthes cucumerina. The sequence goes on along the minus strand of CM071840.1, from coordinate 70,046,119 downwards.
GCATTTAAGGGGGAGTATTATAAATATGATGATGTAAATGCCCATTTCCACATGTCCTTTAACACTCATGCCATGTGGCAAATTATCCTTAGCCATAGTGTCCTCCATGTGTCAATTTCTTACCAATGCTTAGTGTCCAAATGTACCAACTCATCCCTTGCCAAATTGCCTATAAATAGTGACTTTTGGTGGAAGAATAAAATGTACCATTGGTGAAATTCCCTCCAATTCAATTTCTTCTCTCCCACTTTCTATTTAGTTTTTGTTTATTTAATTTTCCATAAATTTCCACTATCTCTTTATTTATATTATATATATTGCCCCCACTTTCCAAACACTTTTATTATTATTATTATTATTATTATTATTATATTATATTATTATTATAAATATATTATTATATTAGTATTTAATATTGGTAAAATTATACCCGGTTTTCATCCTATTTTTACAATAAAATCACAGTTTTATATCCAAATTTTTCTTTTTTTTTTCAATACAACAAATATAAATATGAAGTTGAAATTTGAACCTCGACTAAAAAAAAGAAGATACATTAATATTAAGCTATATTCATATTGATACAATTTTATTGCCAACTTTTAAGACCATTCAACAAGTTAAGGTATCAATAATTTTTCTTATATCTTGAGGTTCCAATCCTCGCATTTGTCTTTATAAGTTATATCATTCTTAAAAGAATCCTATTTTTATCAATGATAAATGGTAGGGAAAAGATGAATTTTAATCCTGTAACACCCCGTAATTTAAACACTTCCTACTCGGGGCATTACTTCCAAGTTATGCACTGCTCACACTAAAAATCCGGCAAAGATAACTACGCAACTCGGACAAACCAAAAAATTTACAAAAGCTGAACCTAGACAAAACACTTCAAAAAGACTCACAAGGGTACTCAGTCTCTTCCAAACTACACAGAAATCAACGAGCTGGGCTCAGGTCTCCCAGAGTTCTCAGACAACATGCAAAAACACACGCTTGAACACAAGAGATAACAAAACAGAACATACTTTAATTCGTCGAATAAAGAACGAGACATGCTAAAGTTTAACACGAAACTCAGCGGAAACAGAGTACAACAGGTAAGAGAAATAAAAGCCACTACTAAACGAAAACTCATAACTACATCCTACAAGTCTTCCATAGCCTCACAGGAGTCTCGCCATCAATGGTCATCTCACTGGTTTGCCTTACCTGCAACAAAAGAAGAAATAAAGAAGGAATGAGTATAAAAATACTCAATAAGTAACCCACTTCGTCCAAGAAATAAAGAACATAAGGAACAACCTTAGACTTAACTAAACACGACACCTAGCCCGCCAAACAACCTCAACAAGCATCCTGACCCTATTTCTTACTCAAGTTTCTTAGTTCTGTCCTACCCTTAGCTTCTGCACTAGGTTGGCAGCATCTGGCCACGAGACTCATTCCCAGGCCTGCACTAGGGCGAAGGACTCTATCCAACCCCTCTGACTCTAAGGATCACACCCTGAGTCGCACAACTGGATGGGGACGGACCACCACATCCCATAAAGCATCAAAGGCGGCAATACAACGCACAATCAACCACAGGCTCATTCCCAGGCCTGTACTAGGGCGAAGGGCTCTATCCAACCCCTCCGACTCAAAGGATCACACCCCGTGTCGCATAACTGGATGGAGGGCAGACCATCACATCCCATAACATCAACGTCATCTCGCCAACCTCGAGTCTCAGCCTACTAGGGTTACACAGAGACTTGGGTCTACACTAGGGCTAGTTGTGTTAACCACAATCCTAAGACGCAACCGCACTTCTCGAGTTACTTCGGACTAAGCACGAGACTACCAAGCTCGGGACAAACAGTCATAGCACGTGAATACATTTAGGAACTCAGCACAAGGTTACACCGACCCTACTAGTTATAATCACATAGCACTAACAGACAACCAGAAAAAACTAACGAGTTCGAGTTCCAACATAGATAAATATAAACAACCACAATGAACTTAATTCAGGCACAACCAAGCATCACATCCTAACATGCTACTACCAGAACTTTACTCCCAATCATAAATTGCATGCAATGTGCCCCTAAGCCCTACACTCAGGGGTAGTTTAGTTCAAACGACTACTTACCTATACTCCAGCAACAACGAGCAACTAGAGGGATGCAGCGTGTGCACCAAGGTACTTCTACTTCCAATTAGTCCCTAACGAAGAACATACACAAAATTAATAATCTGAAACATAATCGAGGTCTAAAAACTTAAGAGGTGCAAAACTCACCCAACGAAGATCCGAAACAAGCTAAGGAACGGACCGAGGCGACCGCACGAAAGGAGACAGTCAGCGGCCCTGCAGGCAGCGGCGTGTGGACTGGCGTGGGTAGCAGATCTGGAATCCCCGCGAGCCGATCTATCCAGAACCGGTCTCTGTTCCTCGAAAATCGGTCGAAACAAGCTCGAACCGGCTGAACCAAAGTTATGGTTTCACGGGCTTCCACGGCGCTGCACTCATCCGACGAGCAGGCGCTGGCGACGTTCTGAGAGCTAAGAGAGGGAGGGAGAGAGACAGTGAGAGAGAGAGGGAGAGAGATAGTGAGCGAGAGAGGGAGAGAGATAGTGAGCGAGAGACAGAGAAAGAGACGAGCGTGTGAGAGAGAGGGACAGACGGTGAGAGGGAGGAAGTGAAGCGAGAGAGAGAGAGGGCGAGACGTGAGAGGGGGAGAGCGTCTGACGAGAGAGAGAGAGACGTGAGAGGGGGAGAGCTTCTGGCGAGAGGGAAAGAGAGGGAGAAGAAGAAGGAAGTGTCAGCGGCCGTTTCTCCGGACGGCGCGCGAGAGAGGGAAGGGGAGGGCGAAGCTCTCCCGACTTTCTCCTTTCTCTTTTTTTTTTAATTTTTTTTAAAAAAATGTTTGTTACAGTCTACCCACCTATGGAACTTTCGTCCTCGAAAGTAGCTAGCTCTCAAACAACTATGGATAGCTTGCTTGCATCTCCTCCTCGCGTTCCCAGGTGGCTTCCTTGGGATGGTGGTTCTGCCAAAGGACCTTCACAAAATTGATTTCCCTGTTCCTCAGGACTTTGCTATCACTAACAAGAATTTGCACTGGCTTTTCTTCGTAATTCAGATCCTTGTCTAACACCAGCGGCTCAAAGTCGACTACGTGTGAGGCATCTGACACATACCCTCGCAGCATAGACACATGGAACACATCATGAACCGACGCGAGGGACGGTGGTAGGGCCAACCGATAAGCCACTGATCCAATGCGCTCCAGGATCTCGAAAGAACCAACAAACCTCGGGCTTAGCTTTCCTTTCTTACCGAACCTTAAAATACCCCTCATAGGTACAACTTTCAAGAACACAAGGTCTCCAACGACAAACTCCAACTCTCGACGTCTGACATCACCATAACTCTTCTGCCTACTCTATGTCATTAACATCTTTGCCCTAATCTTCTGTATGGCCTCATTTGTCACTTGGACCAACTCGGGTCCCAACAATTTCCGTTCACCAACCTCTCCCCAACATATGGGTCCTGCACCTTCTCCCATAGAGAGCTTCGAAAGGGGTCATACCAATAGTCGTCTGATAACTATTGTTATAAGCAAACTCCATCAGGTGAAGGTGTGAGTCCCAACTACCTGTGAAGTCTAATGCGCATGCCCGCAACATATCCTCCAGAATCTGATTCACTCGTTCCGTCTGGCCATCAGTCTGCGGGTGAAACGTCGTACTAAAGTTACTTTAAACCCCTAAGGCGCTCTGAAAACTCACCCAAAAGTTCGAGGTGAACCGTGGGTCTCTATCAGACACGATCTTCACTGGGAATCCATGCAACCTTACTATCTCTTCCATAAACAAATGTGTCCAGTTCTCAACTGTATAGGTTGGCTTACCAGGTAGAAAGTGAGCGGACTTGGTTAGTCTATTCACAATCACCCAGATCACTGGGAATCCCTTCGCTGTCCGGGGCAATCCCGAAATAAAGTCCATGGAGATGTCTTCCCACTTCCACTAAGGTACCTCCAACGGTTGCAACAACCCTGCTGGTTTCTGTCTCGGGGCTTTAACTTGCTGGCACACTAAACACCTGTTGACAAACTCTGATACATCTCTTTTCATTCCACGCCACCAATAGAATGATTTCAAGTCATGATACATCTTAGTGCTTCTTGGATGCACTGAAAATGGAGAGTTATGAGCATCAACCAAAATCTCCTCCTTGAGACCACTCTCAGCAGGAACACACAATCGTCCCCTGAAAAGTAGTCCACCGTCTGCTATCACAGAGAACTCACTTTCCTCGCCACTTCTTGCCTGACGCCAACAGTCCTCAAGACTTGAGTCTCCCTGCTGAGTCTCAATAACTCGCTGTCTCAAGGTCGGCCGTACCGACAATTGGTTCAGCTGTGTTGTGACCTGACTCACCACAACTGCTATCTCTGCACGTTCCATCTCTGAAAGCAAAGGAACTTGCCTCGTTACCAACGCTGAGGTGTGAGCCACCTTCCTACTAAAGGCATCAGCAACAACATTTGCTTTGCCTGGATGGTACAGTATCTCAACCTCATAGTCCTTTACTAACTCCAGCCATCTGCGTTGCCTCATATTCAACTCCTTATGGGTAAAAAGATACTTGAGGCTTTTGTGGTCTGTGTACATCTGAATCTTTTCTCCATACAAGTAGTGTCGCTATATCTTCAGCGCGAATACCACGACAACCAACTCCAAATCATGGGTTGGGTAATTCCGCTCATAATCCTTCAACTGACGAGAGGCATAGGTGATCACTTTTCTATTCTGCATCAACACGCATCCCAAACCTTTCTTGGAAGCATCACTGTAGATCACGAAATTTCCTGAACCATCAGGTACTGCAAGCACAGGTGCAGAGACTAGCCTATGCTTGAGGTCCTGAAAACTCATTTCACAAGCTTCACACCACACGAAGGGAATTCCCTTCGGGTTAACTGAGTCAAGGGTGTAGCTATCTTGGAGAAATCGTTGACAAACCTCCTGTAGTAGCCTGCCAAACCCAGAAAGCTTCGCACTTCAGAAACGGTCTTAGGGTGAGGCCAATCTGTCACTGCCTCAATCTTGGCGGGGTCCACTATTACACCTTCTTTAGACACCACGTGTCATAGGAAGGCTACTCGCTTCAACCAGAACTCACACTTGGAGAACTTTGCATACAACTGGTTGATCCTCAAAGCTGTCAACACTTATCTCAAATGGACTTCATGCTCCTCCTCTGACTTGGAGTACACCAAAATATCGTCAATGAAGAGGATCACAAAGGTGTCTAAGAACTCCTTGAATACCCTGTTCATAAGCTCCATAAATGATGTTGGGGCATTCGTCAAGCCAAAGGACATCACCGTGAACTCAAAATGCCCGTACCTAGACCTGAAGGCAGTCTTCGAAATATCCTCGTCCTTGATTCTCAACTGGTGGTACCCTGACCGCATGTCGATCTTAGAAAACACTGCCGCTCCTTGCAGTTGGTCAAACAAATCATCGATCCTAGGTAAAGGGTATTTGTTCTTTACTTTATTTACCTTGTTCAACTTTCTCAGGTAGTCAATGCATAACCGCATCGACCCATCTTTCTTCTTCACAAACAACACCGCGCACCTAAGGCTCATCGGGACGGATGAACCCTTATCCGGAGTTCCTGGCAACCGAGTCTTAAGCTCCTTCAACTCTCGCAGAGCCATTCGGTAGGGAGCTTTAGACAACGGGGTTGTCCCGGGCTCAAGCTCAATACTGAAGTCTACCTCACGGACCGGGGGTAAACCAGACAACTCTTCAGGGAACACATCTGCAAACTCTCGAACAACAGGAATCGAACTCAACTCTGGTCCCTTGTTTCTTGTATAGCAACACTAGCCAAGAGGGCCCAAGCCCCTTCACTTATCAACTTGTTTGCCTTGAGAGCTGAAATCATCTTCGAAATCTCTCCAGTCTCAATTCCCTTGAACTTGAAACTGAACTCTAATTGAGGCCGAAACACCACCTCTCGGCAATGACAGTCGATGTTAGCATGGTTCGCAGACAACCAATCCATGCCTAGGATTACATTGAAGTCGCTCATGTCTAGCACAACCAACGTCACGTCTAGCACATGCCCAGTTACCACTACCTTACCAGATTTAACCTTTTCTCAAGCTACTAACTCTCTACCCACTGAGGTAGCTACTGCCAGGTCAACATCTAAAGGTTCTACCTCTAACCGGGCTTGTCTCACAAAAACAACAGAAATAAAAGAATGCGAGGAACCAGAATCAAACAGAACAAGAGCCAAGTGGCCAAGAACGGGTAGTGACCTGTCACCACAACACCGGAACCTCCTGCGTTCCTGTTCGCACTCGCATAAACTCCACCCCTCTGGCGGTTTCCAGACTCGTCCTTTTTTGCTGTACAGGCTTTGGCCAAGTGCCCAGGCTTCCCACAGTTATAACAGATCATCTGATCTCTGACTCCCTGCCTGCATACAGTCGACAAGTGTCCCAACTTTCCACAATTATTGCAGATCTTGTTAGCTGCATGATAGGTTCCGCTGTGTTGGACTCCACATCTGAGGCATGAACCCCTGTTTGGTGCCTGTTGGGGCTGATGTCCCTGAGTTCCAGATCTGTTTGGCCTAGCAAAGGCCTGCTCAAACTTTCTCTTCTGGTTGGTCCTAGAACTCTGACCTGCCCCTGAACTCTGGCCAACAATGAACCCATGCAGCCTCAGGTCTGTATCAATCAGGGATGCCACTCGAACTGCTGCGACATAAGTCTTGGGATCGTGAGCAACTGTCAACCTACGTACACCTCCTCGCAAACCTGTGAGAAAGCACTCCACCTTCTTCTTTTTTGTATCCACCATATTAGGGGTGAACCGAGACAGGGCCATAAACTCGTGCTAGTACTCCTCGACCGTCTGGTTCGACCCTTGCTTTAGCTGTACGAACTCGCTTTCTTCTCAATTCTAAGCACAGCCGGATAGTACTTCTCGTAGAACACCTCTTGGAACTGCGTCCAAGTTATCGGTCCTGCACTCACATCTATGGATCGTACAACAGCTCGCCACCATAGGAGAGCACTTCTCTTTAACGCATAAACTGCGCACTGAACCTTCTGATGCTCGGGGCAACCCATTCGACCCAGAATATCATCCACGGCTGCAAACCATGCTTCTGCAGCTACATGATCTACCAGCCCATCAAAGAAAGGCGGGTCGTACTTCTTGAAATCCTTCAGATATCCCGCCTCTTCGGTCGCTGCCCCAAAAGTATGAGCCGCTCGCGCCCTTTGGTTCTCGCGGTAGCGCGCCGGTTCTTGATTCCGTAGTGCCAGGGCCTCCATGGCCTGAGTAAACATAGTTATCCGTTCGCTTTGACTCGCTATATTCGCTCGAATCGATTCTTGAATGTCCGCCATCGCTTCAACAATCGCGGCGGTCCTTGCACATTCGGGTGCCGGACATTTGCCCTCTCACGGGCTCCTACATTTTGCCCAAATGATTCGTGACCATCGAGACATCTGGTTGAGCCTCCCGATGCTCGGAGTGCTCAACCTCTGGTGCATCGACGGTCGGTTTTACGGTCTCGGGCCTTTCGATCTCGACCCTCGCGACCACCCCACCTCGACCACCACCGCAGGCGCTGCTCTTACGACCTCTACCACGTGCCATAATCTAAAACGAAAAGAAACAGAACACATCAACAACAATTCAAGAAGTACAACACAGAAGAAAACACATCGACCTCAACAACGAACCTCCTACCACTTACTAAGTAAAAGCAAACCTGTTGATGACCCGACGAGCTCCTTGCGAGAGGCTATAAAGAACTAAACACCTACGATGTAGGCAGTATACAAGATCTAAAACCTACGCTCTGATACCAACTGTTTTTGGGTGCAACACGAGGACTTCCCAAGTGGTCACCCAACTTAGTACTACTCTCGCCTAACTTAACTGCGAAGTTCTGATGGGATCCGGTGCATTAGTGCTGGTATGATCGCACCCGACCCATGTGACGCCCGAGGAAGAGGGGTACATGAATGAACCGAGTCCACATCTGAATGAGAGGGATCTTGAGGAAATTAAAGTATGGTGCTCGAGGAAAAGGGGTACATGCGAGTGACCATGAGGATATGAAAGTACAGTTAAGAAAATCTTAAAAGAATTGATAGCTACTACCTATACCAACAAGGTGCACCTTCCTCTTAGGTGGCTCAATCATAAGAGGCTTGGAGCAATCTCATGTTGGGTGACCCCCTAGAAATTTTCCTAGGGAGCATGTGAGTGAGGACAAAACATGCTAAAAGGACCTGTGTTGGTTTGTGGGGAAAGTTTTCACTCTCGAAAGCGACTCAATGATGGTATGGGTGATAGGGTGACGTGACCAGGTCGCAGGAGATCCTGAGGCATTACAAATCTCTTACTGTTCACCGTTGAAAAATGTATTTTCTTGGGTATATAATGAATTATAAATATATATCTGATATAAAATTGATAGGATTAAAAATTAAAGAGTCAGTTTTGTGTTGAAATTTGTACCTAAATTATTTAATGGTTGATTTTGTGTATTAATTCAAATTTTATTTTGTATAAAATTTGATTGACATTAAATTAGTAAGTTTTTAAAGTTTTTTATATTATTTTTTGTTAAAATTAGTAGGTGAATAACTTAAATAAAAAATAAAAATTGCAACATTTATCTAAGTTTATGGTTCAAATTAATGGAATTGAAGGTTTAGAGGGAAGGTAAAAATTGATTTTTTTTTCTATCACTCTAAAATGTAATAGTTTCTGTTATTATTGAAATTCATATTTATTTGCCAACAAGTTTCGTTGTTTCCCGGTCTACTTTTAAATTATTATGGGAATCCTTGCCCATTTTATTTTAAATAGTTTTAAAGACAAACTTTTTTGGGTGAAATTAGGCCAAAAAAAAGTCTAGAAGTGTTTTTAAAATGTGAAAAACTATATAAAGACTATATATCATAAATAGTTTATATTTATTAACAAACCATTCTCTCTTTTCTAATCTACTTTTAAAATTGTTACAGAAATCACGGTTATTATTATTATTTATTTTATTTATTTTTTTATGTTTTAAAAGATTAGAGTTATCATTTGTAAAATTTGGCTAAAACTTAAGAATCGTTTATTTAAAGAGAAAAAACTAAATAAAGATAACACAATTATAAGCAAGGTTTAAAATGTGGATGTCAATGGAAATATCGAGGTCTCAATTCAATGGAAATATTGATAAAATGTCGATGAATATTTCTGGAAAATTTTTTTTAAAAAAAATTAAAAATATATTAAAATTAGAAAATAAACCTCCTACACTTTTTAAATGAGTTAAAATACTTGTTATAATATTATATTCACATTATGTTATATTTTATTATTATTTTCTTTAATATTTCATCAATTTTGTACGATATAATGAAAATGTTGATTCACTCTTAATGTCGATGTCGAACCTATGGACTTATGGAAATATTAATGAAAATATCGACATGTCGACGAAAATTTAATATCATGATTATAAGTAGCTTTTATAAGCTTAAATTAAACAAAGAAGGGTTATTTTGGATTCAAATTTCAGTTTTCAGTTGTTAGTCCCCCCAAAATGAGTGTTTGATAGCCCCATTTCTTCAATTGAGATTTTAAATTTTGGAAATAATCCTTTAAAAATGTAAGCCAATTTCTAAACACCAATTTATTTCTATAAAAAAAAAAAAGAGAAAAGAATACAATGGTTTTTTTTTTTTTTTAAATTTTCAAAACCCCTCTCTTTTTAACCTTATGTACCACTTACCGGTACCTTATGTCCCTATGAATTATGATATAAACACAACTAATTTATTTTTCTCTTTAAGGTTTTCTGTCTCTGTAATATTTTTTAAATATTAATATAACGAGAAAATTTAAAAAGTTGTACTGGGAAGATATATATATGTAATATTTGATTAGTATAAATAAAAAGTAAAATAGAATTGATTATAGTGCATTGAGAATTTAAATAAAAATTATTATTAAGACTTCTGTTATAACCATTTAGTTGATTTTTTAAAATTAAGTTTATAAACAACTTTCACTTCTAAGTTTGTTTGATTTGTTATCTACTTTCTATTAATCTTTTCAAATTTCGAGCCAAGTTTTGAAACTAAAAAAAAAAAATTGAAAGCAAAAAATGCAGCCCCATTTGATAACCATTTTGTTTTTAGTTTTTAGTTTTTGAAATTTAAACTTAAAAATACTACTTCTACCAATGAGTTTATATGTTTTCTTATCTACTTTGTACCCATGTTTTCAAAAACCAAGCTAACTTTTGAAAACTAAAAAAAATAGTTTTAAAAAACTTGACTTTGTTTTTAGAATTTGGCTAAGAGTTCAAATGCTTTTTTAAGGGAGATGATCTCTATTGTAAAGAAATTAGGTGTAAATAAGCTTAACTTTCAAAAACTAAAAACCAAAAACAAAATCGTTATCAAACAGGGTCGTAGTTGTTGAATGAGAAATTTTGGTCGATAACAAATTACCACGATATTATTTTAAAATAATGACAAAGTTGCAAATTTTCAATTTTTAGACTAATTATGAATTAACAGATGCCCCAAAATTAAATTAAAGGATAGTAAATTGAAAAAAAATATATAATGACACGTGTTGGGAGTGCGACCAAAGTCCCACATCTGCTAGAGAAGGGGAAGATCATGGGTATATAAATGAGGGATAGTATCTCCATTGGTATGAGACCTTTTGGTGGGAACCAAAAACAAAACCATGAGGGCTTTTTAGTATTCTTTAATTCTGAAAATTTTTCTTTCAAGAAAAGTTTGTTGTCCAATTTTGTTCCTTATTTTTCAGTATGAGTACCAAGTTCGAGGTGGAGCGGTTTGATGGGAAAGGTGACTTTGGCCTATGGAAGATCAAGATGTTGGTCATCCTTCGTCAACAAAAGGTCGATTACGCACTTTTGGAGGCAAAGGAAATTTCAGACAACATAACGGCGAACCAATTGAAAGAAATAAATTAGGTAGCTCACAGCCTTATAATCCTTTATTTGTCTGATACAATTACAAGACAAATGCGTAGTGAAGACACCGCTATTAAACTCTGGAAAAAATTAGAATCTACATACCAAGTAGCATCAATTTCAAGCAAAATATTCTTAAAATCTAATTTCTTTAGTTTTATAATGGACTCTAGTAAAAGCATGAAATATAACCTAGATGAATTCCATAGAGTAGTTTTTGAAATGGAAAATATAGGTGAAATTTTTTTCTGATGAAAATCATACTGTAGTTCTGATTAATTTTTTGTCTGAATCTTATAATGATGTGAAATCTGCTATGAAGTTTGGTAGGGATACTTTGTTCACTGAAATTGTTTTAAATGCCATTAGAGTAAAAGAACAAGAACTAAAAGAAACCAAGAAGTATAATAGTGAGACTTTGTACGTTAGAGGGAGATCAGAGAATAAGAAAAAACATAGAAGCAAGAGTAAGGATAGATCAAAATCTAAGGGGGCTAGTAATAGGAGGTGTTATCATTGTCAAAAAGAAGGCCATATTAGAAGGTTTTATCCTGACCTTAGGAATAAAAAGTTGTCGGGTAAAGGGAAAGAAGAGTCTAGTGTAGTAAACTTAGTGAAGAGTATAACCACTCCCTTATGGTTAGTAACACTAGAGAAGATGAAACTTGGATCCTAGATTCAGGTTGTTCTTTCCATATGACTCCTAATAGAGAATGGCTAAAAGACTTCCAAACCGGTGTAGGAGGTAAAGTCATGTTAGGGAACCGACACTTTTGTAGTGTAGAAGGTCAATGAACAATACACCTTAAGCTTCATGACAGAAATATTAGGTTTCTAATTGGAGTTAGGCACGTACCTGAAGTTAAAAGAAACCTAATATCCCTTAACATGTTAGATAAGCAAGGGTACACCATTAAGCTAGAGGGTGGTGTTCTAAAAGTCAAGAAGGGCATCTTAGTTGCAATGAAAGAGCTTCTTAAGAATACCTTATACTCTTTAGAGGGTTCAACGGTCATAGGGTCAAGTGATCTAGTTAAAGAGAGTGACAATTCCAAAATTATCCTTTGGAATAAACGCTTAGGTCACATGAGTGAGCAAGGAAGTATGGAGTTAATAAAACAACAAGTAATTTCTAACATAAAAAATGTGGACCTAGATATGTGTGAGCATTGTGTTTGTAAAAGTAAATGGGTAAAATTTGGAAAGGGTGGTCACTCTGCTAATGAAAAACTAGAATATGTGCATGCTGACTTATGGGGCTCATCTAATGTTGCCACTAATAGTGGGGCTAGATATTTCTTATCCATTATTGATGATTGTATTAGAAAAGTTTGAGTTTATCTTCTAAAAAATAAATCTGATACTTTTAATAAATTTATTGAATGGGTAGCCTATGTTGAAAACCAAACAGGCCTTAGAGTTAAGAAACTTAGGACTGACAACGAGCTAGAGTTTTGTAACCATGAGTTTAAAAACTTTTGTAAGTCTAACGACATAACAAGACAATTGACTGTTGTAGGGACGCCTCAACAAAATGGGGTCACTGAGAGAATGAATAGAATCCTTATGGAAAGAGTTAGGTGCATGTTGTCTGATTCACAACTTCCTCAAAGTTTTTGGGAGGAAGTTATTGCAACAACATGTTATATAATCAATAGGAGCCCATTTACTGCCATAGAATTAAAAACACCTCAAAAGCTTTGGGAAGGTAGTCCCCCTGATCTATCACACATGAAAGTCTTTGGGTGTTTAGCTTATGCTCATTCAAAAGAGGGAAAGCTAGACCCAAGGGCTAAGAAATGTGTTTTCCTAAGATATCCCGAGGGTGTTAAGGGATATAAACTATCAACTCACCAAAAATCCTAATAAGTAGAGATGTTGTCTTTAATGAAGGGAAAATTGGGTATGTAGAAGAAAAGACTGAGTTTATCCCTAAAAGTCCACCTAGTTCCACTGAAACCGTTTTAGCTAGTCCTCCTTCCACTTCCTATAGTGATCAAGTAGATGAGCTAATAGTAGAACATGATGCTTCACCATCTACCTTAGATCAATCACCTACACATGAAGTTGTTAATGAGGAAGAGGAAGAGGATAGTCAATATTTAACAAATTATCAGTTACCTAGGGATAGGCTAGGAGAACCATTGTAGCTCCCACTAGGTTTGGGTATGTTGACCTTGTTGGGTTTTATGTTCTAAAACTCGTGAGTTTGTAAATTGAATGTATATTCTATTTTGCAATAAAGTTATTATTGAGATTTATTCAGTAAAGGTGTTATTGAATAAAGTGAATTGTATATTTTGAAACCCTAATCCAATAAAGAACCCATGGCTATAGGATGTATACTTGAACTTTATGTGTGACATAAAAGTGGATCAGGTTCAAGTTATAGCCACAACGGTCTATAGTATAGGGATAGGGTTGGGTACCTTATCCTGGGGACACTATGGACGCGACCCACTTTGTAAAGTACAAACGATGTGATCCTGAATTGTTCATGTGGAGACATGCGAGTGGGGGCGTCCTATGCAATGAGTTTGCATAAGACTGGACCGAGAAATAGTCACTTAGACTTTATAACTCCGTTTCTCGTCTTAATCGACTATATTCATACGATGACCTAGGTAACTCGATCTTAATCCCGAGCATGCTATGAACTCCTCGCTTATTTGGATTATCCTTAGATCTGCATGGGTGAGAGTGGCCTTAGATTGCCGACTCAATAAGCCTCCCATTTCGTGGATAAGACCGGGTAGATAGTGGGAACATAGTTACGCAAGATGGAATTCACTCCTACCCGCTTTAGGGATTAGTAGAGAGGTTGTTCCCTTAAGTGCTGACTCTGGGTCGTGAACAAAGGGCCCACCTCTCTCATTGGCCCGAGAGGGATTCGGTTTGTTGGTTGGACCACAAACCAATTGTTCATTAGAGGATTAGTGGGACTTAAGGAACAAGAAGTAATTACAGGGGTAAAACGGTAATTTTGACCCAGCTGTAAATACGAACGACCTGTGAAGGATCGACTTACTAATCATGGTTATATCGAGTGGACAGAAAGATATCTACAGTGAGGAGAGTGCAACCACTAGGCTTTAGTGGAGTGTCCCAGTGGTTAACGAATGTTGATTAGCTAGGCTAAAGAGTTTGGTCAGTTAATCTTGTATCGTTGGAGCTCATGATCTGTAGGTCCATTAGGTCCCCTTACTAGCTCGGATTAAGCCTTGTAACATTTTGAGAGAAAAGAATTTGAATTGTTCAAATTCGGTTTTGGGAGAAAACGTCAATTATATGTGATATACTTAACGTGTCACAGTTTAATTATGAATTAAACTATAATAAAGAAGAGGTGAAAATATTTAAATGTGATTTAAATATTTGCTCGGTTTATAACATGAATAGGGATTCATGTTTAAACGATCGATTTAAGAAATCGGGATTGGTCCAATTATTTAATTTAATATTTGATATTAAATTAAATAAATTATTTAAAATTAATTAATTAAATTAATAAATTTATTTTAATTTAAAATTAATTTTATATTAATTTTGAATTAAAATTAAATGGAAATTCATTTTTGTTTTTGAAATTCAATTGGACCAAAGGAAAAAGCATGAGCAACCATGCTACTTTTTCAAATTCATTCAAATTGAGCACCTCCTTCTTGCTAAAATCCATCTCATCTTCTTGCTGTCATCTTCTCCTAGCTTAAAGAAGCTTTTGGATTCTTTAATTGAAGAAGAAACCATTAGTTTAAATGGAATTAATAAGTTTTTTGATAATTCACGTTTTTGAGACATTTCTCCCATCTCTCTTCAAATTCACTCTACCAAAGATCCCACAATCTGTTCTAAGGCCTGAGGATAGTAGGGAAGACACTAGAGGTAGTCCACAAAGTGTTTGTGACAAGAAATTCCCCACGGATTTGGAGAATTTTGAACTACAAAGGTATGTGTTCATACTCTCTGTTTTTCAGATTTGAGCATGCTTTTTGTTTTATAAAATTGATCAACTTAGAGCATTCAAGATCCAAAATTGCTTCCGCTTTCTTAATCTACACTCTTTCAGACCTTATATCCTATGCCCTAGTTATAGCTAATGAGTTTATTAATCAAGAACCACAAACTTTCAATGAGACCATTAATAATGAAAATAAAGATAAGTGGTGGGTCGCAATGAAAGAAGAGTATGATTCTTTGATTAAAAATCAAACTTGGGTTCTTGTTAATAAACCATTAAAAGCTAAAATTGTAGGTTGTTAGTAGATTTATAAAGTTAAAGAGAACCTTTTAGAAAACAACAAGTCTAGGTTCAAGGCTAGGTTAGTAGCCGAATGGTTTACTCAAAGGGAGGGTATAGACTATGATGAAGTTTTTCCCTCGTTGTAAGGCACACCTCTATTAGAATTTTACTTGCCTTTGTTGCTCACTTTGATCTTGAGTTAGAGCAAATGGATGTAAAGACCACTTTCTTGCATGGTGAGCTTGAGGAGACCATTTACATGGACCAACCACCTAGATTCGAAGCTCCCAAACAAGAAAAGAAGGTTTATTTTCTTAAGAGATCGTTGTATGGCTTAAAGAAATCTCACCGTCAATGGTATAGAAGGTTTGATTCATATATTCTATCTATTGACTTTTATAAAAGTAAGTATGATAGTTGTGTGTATTTCAAACAAATCTCTGAAGTGAATATTATTTACTTGCTTTTATATGTTGACAATATGTTGATTGCTTGCAAAACCATGCATGAAATAAATAAGTTAAAGAATCTCTTAAAGAAGAAGTTTGAAATGAAAGACTTAGACAATGCAAAAAGAATATTAGGAATGAATATTATTAGAGATAGAAAAGAGAAGAACCTATATTTGTCTCAAAGTGAATATATAACAGGACTAGTTAAAAGATTGAACATGCATGGTAGTAGGAAGGTTAGCATTCCTTTTGGCAAGCACTTTAAACTATCTGTTGATGATTCACCTAAGACTCCAAGTGATATTGATGAAATGCATGACATTCCATATGCTAATACTGTTGGGAGTCTTATGTATGTCATGGTTTGTACTAAGACCTGACCTTGCTCATCCACTTAGTGTTGTTAGTAGATTTCTTGCTAATCCTAGTAAAAACATTGAAATATTGTTAAGTGGATTTGGAGATATCTTGCATGTCATACGGATTTATGTCTTGTTTATGGTAGAGCAAATATAGTTGATAGCAAGAATATTGAACTTGTTGGATATGTTGATGCTGACTATGCTGCTGATATAAATAAACGTAGATCTTTGACTAGTTTTGTGTTTAGATTGTTCAATTGCACAATTAGTTGAAAATCTAGTTTACAGTCTATAGTTGCTTTATCTACAACTGAATCTGAGTATATTGCATTAACTGAAGCTATTAAGGAATCTTTATGCCTTAAGGGAATTGTATCTGAATTCTGTTGCAGTGATAATGTTTCTATGACTGTGGATTGTGATAGTCAAAGTGCTTTACATTTATCTAAAAATCATTCTCACCATGAAAGAACTAAACATATTGATGTTAAGTATCACTTTGTAAGAGATGTCATCAATGATGGTTTAGTTTCTGTTAAAAAGGTTGCAACTGATTTGAATGCTGCTGATATGTTTACTAAAGCATTACCTTGTGATAAATTTAACCTTTGTGTGAGAATGTTGCAGCTTGATCATGGATGATTCAGGGTTTTATTTGAGATCTATTTATTGGTCTTTTTTTTATGATAGTTTTGAAATCAAGGTGGAGTTTGTTATATTTTGGTTTCAATTTACCATAAACAATTTTTTTTTAGGTTAATGTTTTTGGAATTAATCTAAAAATAAGTGGACCTTTTGTTTTAACTCTTATTAAAAACCCAACAAATTCGTTGACCCCAAAAAGAAGCCCACAAACCTTTTTTTTTTTTTGTTGTGCATATTGATCTAATAAATCCAACCCTATTTGTTCTCTTTATATATTATAAATAGAGTGTGTGAGTTTGGGTTGAATTGATTGATTAAGATGGTGAGTTTGGCTTGTGTCTAAGAAAGAGAGAAAGAGAGAATTGAGTAATATGAGGGGTTTCTTCTTTTTCCCTTTGGTTTAATAAGGGTTATCGAAAATATAAGAGAGAGAGTGTGAGTTATCGGAAAACTAGAAGAGAGAGAGTTAGGGTTTAAGGCTTCAATTTCTTTTTCCATCCGTCGGTCTCCCTGCACAAGAAGGGTTGTTCGTCGTAGGGGTGATATTGGTTCCGTTTTGATTGGTTTTAGGTCAAACCGAGAACCAAACAGATCCATTTGGTTTGTCTTGAAAGGAAACTGAACCAATGTCCAATAATGGGCAAAACCGTTGGTTTGATTTTTCTATTAGTTGGTTTTTGGTTTTTTTTACATGTTCGGTTTCCTGTTACAGAGGATAAGTTTCAACCTTTTTATGACAACCAAAATTTATTTGGTTGGTTGGACATTTTTTTACATGTTCATAATACAGATTACAGACCATGTTTGTATTGAAATTTCTCTATCTATGACAACACGCCAATTATTTGCAATGAAAATTTTGCATTAAAATTTCGCTAATGAAAATAATATCCAAACATCCATATATCATATATGCCTCAAAATTCAGGTAAACTATTTATAAAATAAAGTTCACAACCAAATACAATAAAGTTAAACACATCTATTGCCCAAAATATTAAAGTAAAAATAAAATCAAAGTCAAAAGTTCATGAATTTCAACAAAGTGCAAAGTAAAATAAAATAATATGGCATAATTCAGGAAGTTCAACAAAGTTCGAAGTTGAATCCAGTATCCATATCCTAAAGAAACCAATCCTACAAAAACAACAAACAAAATAAAATCAACAATTAAGTTCTAAGAAGTAAAAACCAATATATAAAAAGAAAAATAAAAGTATACTAGGCAATTTAGTTTCCATCTCCAATTCTTTCTCAATCATCAACTGTCGTAATTCCACTACTTGCTGATTGAGATTCTACATATCAAAAGGAATAAAAATATTATTGAACATAATATAAATGAAAAATAAAGTGATTGAATTGAAAATTATTACCTTCTGCAACCTTTGCTAATATATCAGAAGTACCCTCCATAATTTCTTCAATGTTACTAATAGGTGATGAGCGGATCCAATTCTGTAAGCAAATGAGAGTTTCAACTGTTGTTGGAGATAGAGTACTATGAAATGGATCGAGTACTCTACCTCCCGTACTAAAAGCTGATTCTGAGGCTACTGAAGAAAGTGGAATTTCTAATATATCTTTAGCCATTTTGGAAATAATTTTATATTTATGAGTGTTTTGGTTCCACCAACCCAAAATATCAAAAACATCATCATCACCCCTCTCACATGCTTCAGAAAGATACTTATCCAATTCAGATTTACTTTCTACATCATCAACAGTATCCAAAAAATAAGTAAAATCTAGAGCTACATCCACAATATCTACTTCTTTATCTCTACATTCATTGTTTGACAAGTTTTCTCTTTTTTTTTTTTTTTGTTTTCAACCTCACCTTCCATGGAATTGTAAACACTTTTATAGTGTTCAAAAATACGTCGAAGCACCCATTCAACTTTCTTTCTAGTTTCAGCAACAACTGAATCATCATCCCCAAAGTAGGTAGAAAGGGAAAATAAAACAAACTTAAGCTTGAAACGTGGATCAAGCACAGTGGCAACATACAAAACAAAGTTTGTCCTATCCTCACTATTCCCCCAATATTTTTCATACTTTAACTTCATATTTTTTGCCATATTAGTCAAAAAATATTATCAGAGTCCAAATAAACTTGAAGTTGTTTCTCAATCACACAAATTTCACGAAAATATCCATGTGCTGTCAACGTTGAAGAACCTGAAATCCTCACGGTCATATCTCGAAAAAATTTTAAGAACTTTATAAAGACACGAGCATTGTCCCAATCTTCCCTCACTGGGGGCCCTCTTTTTTTTTTTTTTTCCTTTGTCCTTATCTTTCACCACGTCAATCTCAATTCCAATCTTAATCCCACTCCTTCCACCCCCACTCCCAGTTAGTTCTACAATGTATTGCTCATCCTCAACCTCTAGCCTATCAAATGCTTTTTCAAATATCTCAGCAACACTAAGCATTGTATATGTAGAATTCCATCTTGTCAGAACACCTAAAGAAACAGAACCCTTGTAAGATAGTTTCTCATTCTTCACACACCTCTTAAATGTGGTCAATCGAGAAGGTGAGGATCTTACATATCTTACTGCATTTCGAATCTTTACAATTTACTCATGAAGCTCCTTCAAGCCATCATTTATTACAAGGTTGAGAATATGTGCAAAACATCTAACATGCATAAATTCTCCATTTAAAATATCTCCATTCCAATTTTTCACTTTTCTAGCTAAATATGATACAACACCATCATTAGAGCTTGCATTATCCACTGTCACAGTTAGAATTCTTTCGATCCCCAATCTAACATGCATTTCTCTAAACCTTTTTTCAATTGTGTCTCCTCTATGATTTGCAACTAAGCAAAAGTTTAAGATCCATTTGTGATATCTCCAATCATCATCAATGAAATGTGCAATAACAACCATATAATTCAAATTTTTAATTGAGGTCCATGTATCAGTTGTTAAGCAAACTCTTTGATTAGGATGTGTCAATGCTTTCTTCAAATCTTTCTTTTCACTCAAACAAAGATTCCAAATATCCTTAGCAACTGTTAAACGACCAGGCAAAATAAATTTTGGTTGGAGTGTATTACTATACTCTCGAAATCCTTCAGCCTCTACAATTTTAAATGGCAACTCTTCCTTAACAATCAACCTAGAAAGTATCATCCTACATTTTTCCTGAGAGAACGTGGTTGCAATTAAGTTTGAACTCCCTTCTTCCTCTTTAGGTTGGACAAAAGTTAAATTTTTTTGTTGATTATTATTCACTCTTCCAGGATACTTCTTACATTTAAATTCAATGTGTTTCAATAAGTTTGTGGTGCCATTTCTTTGTGTGTCACATGCATAAGTTATACCACAATATTTACATGCTGCTCTAGGATTAGATTTCGTACCAATTTTGTTAAAATGCTCCTATGCACTTGAAGCTTTAGTTGTTCTAGCCTTCTTGCTCTTTTTTGGAGATTGGATTGATGGTAATTCCTCATCTTGATCTTCTACATTCTCATTCTGAGTGTTGTAAGTCGAATGAGAATTGTAAGTTTTGACATCGATAGTAGGTAGAGATTCTATTTGCATTTGTAAACCCAATAAAATAGTTTAATTTGTACTTTATAGTTTATAGTTTAAACTTTTCTAGAGTATAAGAATTAGAGAACACTTAAACAAAATTAACAAAACAAACCTTCTATAAATTAAAAAAATAAACATTTAATTTGAAGCAAATCAAACTTAGCTAAATGATGAAAATTTGGAGAAACTCAAACAAATCATATTCAATTTGACAACTAGAAAAGAAAACAAAAACTGAAAACTAGCTGAAGTATGCTTCCTTGGACCACTGAAATAAGTATTACCCCTTCTTTTTATCTTAACTAACTAGCATACAACAAACTGTAAATCCAAAACAACAAATTAGTCTAGTTAGACAAAAAGATAAATCACATACAAATAATAGTAGTAAGTTGAACAATAGCATAAATTAAATTTTTATCTTCTTCAAATGAGACATTTGGGGGTAGAACTAATATGAAGAATTATGAAGAAATTAATGTTGAAATTGAAACCATAAAAAAGATGGTAAAATGCAAACAAAAGCACACTCGACTTTGGATTAAATGAACCTCTTAAGGGTTAAATGAACAACAACTACATCGATACCCAAATCAATCAGATTAATTGATTCCTATTAAGGGTTAAATGACTCAAATAAAAAAGTATCGATACCTCTCATGGGGTTAAATGAACAACAAAAGGCAACATAAGAATCAAGAAATACAATAAAAAATAGCATTGTTACCATAGATTGTAAAACAGAAATCAACATCCTTCTAATTAAATCAATTGCTTGATTTAATTAGATTTCTCCCAGAAAAGAATTAGAATTCAAAACTCATTTGACATGTGATATTTGATGAAAACTGTGAGAAGAGATTATTCCTAGATATTGATGAACTCCCAAGGAACCATGAATATTGAATAAATACACAAAATTACCATAACATTACTCCTTTGCAAGGCATATTGATAATTCATAGTCTTAAGTATATTCAGAGTACCTGATTATGGCCCGTGGCAGGCAATCGGAATGCAAACTTGCAAAGTGATGGCGAAGAGATAGAGGCTAGAGCAAAGAGAGTAGTTGCATGTAGGCTTAGCGTTTTCGATTGGGAGGTGGGAGCGGCAGAACGCAGTCGAAGTCGAAGAATCTTCAGTCGAAGTCGAAGTCGACGGAGATGAAGATCAAAAGTCAAAGAAGATGAAGATCCAACGCTCGTTCTCTCTGTCTGTTGTGTCTCTCGTCGAATGAAAAGAAAACGGAATGGGAGCCGCTTGGCGATTTAGGGGTTTTGTTTTCATTAAGGCTTATATATATACATATATCGGTTCAGTTTTTTATTGGTCTTTTTCGAAGCCAAACCGAACCGAACAAAAAAAAGTTGGTTTTTCCAGAATCCAAACCGACATGTCCAAATATTTGATAAAAAACCAAACCAATCCAATGATTTGGTTTGGCTCAGTTCGGTTTCTTCGGTTTTTGGTTTATAGTATCACCCCTAGTTCGCTGCCGAAGAACCAGCAACTCCTTCGGTCTACGCTCGCCGCCGGTTCGCTGCTTTGAAGGAGCAGCTGCCGCTCGCCATGAGAAGAAGTGGGTCGTGAAGAACAATTCGACGCCACCGTTTACCGATCTCAAAAAGTCTATCTTGGGTTTTGCTCTCCATAGGTTGTATTACTCCATCCCTTTCATTTTATTAGTTCTCTTTGTCTTTTTCTAGTTAGTTGTAAAGAATGATTCTAAGAAGTAAATCTTTGATGTTTGACTCCCTTTCTTGAACAAAGGAAGGTTGAAGTTGCATCAAAGAAATTGTTCTTTGAATCATTCTTGCCCTTTATTTTGAAGTTGTTTTCATATTAGAAATCTTGCTGTAAATTCTCTGTATTCTCTGCATATCTTTAATAAACTGTCTAGCAAAGGCTTAAAACACCTTTGCAAGTGGAGTAGGTCGTTTTATGACTGAACCACTATAAATATTGATGTTCTTATTGTTCTTTACTGTTTTTCTGCATTTATTTCAATTCTATCCAGCCCTGTAAAGTTACCTAAAATCGATTATAAACTCGTTGTTAACACCTCAAACTGATCTAAAATTGGTTAGACATAAGATTTGGATCTTGGCATAAAATAACAGTGGTATCATAGTCATGCCCCTGAGCGGTGATTGGTAGAATCCTCGGGTGCAAAAAAAAGAAGACGAGCCTTGAATGTGTAGTCATGGTGGATATCTGTGGTAGATAGCTCTATCGAATAGGCGGTGTGCTCTAGGTAAAAGGAGTTGGCTTGGGCTAACGGTGTGCTCCAGGTAAAGGAGCTGGTCAGGATAAGAGCTAGATGAATGGATAACTATTTGAGGGGAAGCTCGGTTGGTACTTTGTTCGAGGGGAAGATTGTTGGGAGTGCGACTAAAGTCCCACATCGGCTAGAGAAGGGGAAGATCATGGGTATATAAGTAAGGGATAGTATCTCCATTGGTATGAGGCCTTTTGGATGAAACCAAAAGCAAAGCCATGAGGGTTTATGCCCAAAGTGGACAATATCATACCAAAAGGCCTCATAGCAATGGAGATACTATCCCTCACTTATATACCCATGATCTTCTCCTTCTCTAGCCGATGTGGGACTTTGGTCGCACTCCCAACAATCCTCCCCTCGAACAAAGTACCAACCGAGCCTCCCCTCAAATAGTCATCCATCCGTTTAGCTCTTATCCTAGCCAACTCCTTTACCCGGAGCACACCGCCAGCTAGGCCAACTCCTTTTACCCGGAGCACACCGTCTATCCGATAAGTTTTCTACCACGGATCTCCACCATGACTACACTTCAAGGTTCGCCTCCTTTGTTCG
Source organism: Trichosanthes cucumerina (assembly GCA_036507285.1). Classification (NCBI taxonomy): domain Eukaryota; kingdom Viridiplantae; phylum Streptophyta; class Magnoliopsida; order Cucurbitales; family Cucurbitaceae; genus Trichosanthes; species Trichosanthes cucumerina. The sequence goes on along the minus strand of CM071840.1, from coordinate 70,022,974 downwards.
GCACCCGAGGATTTTACCGATCACGGCTCAGGGACATGGCTCTGATACCATTGTTAAGGACAACGACTCTCAACATATCTCCACATTGGTATGATATTGTCCACTTTGGGCATAATCCCTCATGGGTTTGCTTTTGGTTTCACCCAAAACGCCTCATACCAATGGAGATATTATCCCTCACTTATATACTCATGATCTTCCCTTTCTCTAGCTGATGTGGGACTTTGGTTGCACTCCCAACAATAGGCCTATCTTATAGTCACTTGAATTTATTCCAATCAGATTGGTTACGTCATAAATTAGTCCAATTAAAGTTCATCATGTTTGCATGATGACATACGTTAAACCAATCAAACTACACATGTGTATTTGATGACAAGAAATTGCCTAATTAACTGTGCCATGTGGCAACAAACTCACAATCAGCATGTCCAAGTCCATCTGACTGTTGGGATGTTTTGTCCTAATCTCGTGTTTGTAAATTACTATTTGAAATTAATAAAGAGTTATTCATTTCATTATTTTGTGTCTCGCATTTTATACAAACTTTGACCAATAAACTAAGCTCCAGGGTCATTGAATATTTGAGAGAACTAGAACTTGAACGGTGTGTAGTGGACACACAGGGAGGATCACGTTCGAGTAAATGACCCGAACGGTCTACAGTATATGGATGAGGTTGGAGACCTAATCCTAGATACACTGTGGATGCGACCCACTTTGTATTAAGATACAAATGAGGTGATCTGACTCGTTCATGTGGTTGACATGCGAGTGGGGGCATCCTGTACAATGAGATTGTACAAGACTGGACCGTGAATTATTAGACCTACTGGTGTAACACCTTTGACAGTAAGGACTAATAACTTCGTAGATGACCATTAGTGACTCGACCTGAATCCTGAGCGTGTTACGGACTCTTGTCCGCGGGGGTCTGTCCTTTGACTAGTACGAGTGAGGGTGGTCACAGTTACTCGCCCAACATGCCTACCTTCTCAGGGACAGAACCAAGTAGGGAGTTGGGAACTTAACTACGCGAGATGGAATTCACTCGTTCCCGCCTTAAGGGAAACCAGAGGGGTTGTTCCCTTAAGTGTTGTCTCCAGAGCTTGGACAACGGGCGCCCACTCTCTCACTGGCCCGAGAGGGTTGTTGTGTATGGTTGGACCATAACAACGTTGTTGTTCATTAGAGGAGCAGTGGGGACTTAAGGAGCAAGAAGTAGACACATGGGTAAAACGGTAATTTGACCCAGCCGTGTGTACGAACAACCTGTGAAGGGTCGACTCATGGACATTGGTTATATCAGTGGACACGTAATATTCTGCACTGACGGGAGTACAACTACGGGCTTTAGTAGAGTGTTACCATAGCTGATGAAGGTTGATTAACCGAGTCAAAGAGTTTGATAGGTTAATCTCGGATCATTGGAGCTCGTCACTGTAGGTCCATTAGGTCCTTCGGTTGGCTCAAACTGGGTTAAAAGAAGGGTTAATGTTTTGGTGTGAATTGAAGTGTTCAATTTCACTTAAAGGGCATTTATGTCATTTATGTGAGATATGAATGATATAATATATAGTTTAATGTGAATGAGGTTCATAATCTATAGGTTAGCCTAATTGTTGAATTAGGGCTAATTGGAGAAATTAATTGAGAGAAATTAAATTGAATGTGATTCAATTTAATAAATCCACAATTATACAAATGTGATTTGTAATATGAGATATGAGATATCTTATAATATATGGTTATGCAAATATGATTTGCATAACCTATAGTTGTGGTAAAATGGTAATAATGTGGAGATATTAACTCCATCATTTTCCACTATTTAAGACCTTCTTGCAATAAGGAAGGTAAGTCATTCTCTCATTTTTTGGATTTTCACCAAAGAGAAGAAATTACTATTCTCTCAAAGCTCTCTCATTTTTCTCCTCCCTTCTCCAAAACACCAAAGTCCCACAACTTTCCTTCTTCCAAAAGAAGAACAACCGAGACTCTGATTGGTTGTGTTCGATCTTTGTTCGAGAGAAAAGTTCGAGAAGTTCGGGATCGTTGGGGGAACACAAAGAGTTCGTGAACGGAAAGGAAAAATCGAAGCACGTCTTCAACAAGTACATACTGATTTTTCTTTCCATTTATGCATGTTTAGCCAAGTTCTAAGAGTTATTATTTTAACAAAATCGAGTAGCATAACGATACCACGACGATTTGATCGTCTTCCGCTGCGCTGGGATTTTCATTCCTTTCAATTGGTATCAGAGCCACTCGTTGGTTCTTTGTTGTTGCACTTAATTTTGTTAAAATTAGGTGGGTATTGCCTTAATTTCTGAGATAAATTGTGGTTTGTAAAAATTGGATGTTTTTGTTTTTGGCACTAGTTTAGATTTACAATTTATGTTGATTAGATCAATGTAAGGGCCCGTTGTTTTTGGGCATTTTGTTGTAAATCGAGTCTGTAAGTCCGAGTCGTTTGTGGCAAGAGTTGCTGTGAAAAAATTAGAGCGGAAACGGGCGAGAAACGACGAAGAACAACAAGAGGAGCTTGTTGTTCTGTCGACAGCGTTGAGACGTTGTTCATCAGCGTCTCAATGCTGTCATTGCGGAGGCAAGGCGCGCTGTAGGACAGCATTGTAACACCGCTGGCGTTGGGAACGCTGGCACAACGCTGGATGCTGCAACGTTGCAACGCTACGAGCGTTAGTGGGCAGTTCGTGAGGCTGATTCGTAAAAACGTGGGCAGTTGGAGAAGTTGGACTTCGTGGGGCTTATTTTTCTTTTCTTTTTTATTTTATTTTATTTGTAAAAGGTAATTTCTTTTATTTATTTTATTAAATAATATTAATATAAAAACTATATTAATGTTATTTAATTAAATAAATTGCCCCTAGGTGCCAAAACCGGTCCATTTTTACTATTTAATTATTTTATGCATGTGATGTATGATTTAATTAATTACTATGTGCATAATGTATGTCATATAGATTTAAAATCTCACCTTAGGTTAAACATTTCATGCATCGTTTATATTATAAGAGTTATAATATATAGTTTGCATGATAGACTATATTATTAGAGTTATAATGTAATTAAATGCATGTTTTAATTTAATTAATATAAGTGTTATATTTTTTAGATTAAAGTATGCTCATGCATTTATATTCATGTGATGAATTAATTTATGTTATAGTATATAGTTATTCATGTGATGAATGATCAAGCACTATAACATAGAAATGCATGAAACCTAAGTTAATTATTAGTTTTAAAGTGTTTAGAACTTGAATAATTAGACTTAGGTTTTCTAGTTCAATAAGATTAGAATTAGGAAATCAAAGTATAGTCTTTGAATGGTGACTGATTAGTAACTCTGTCTAAGAAAGGTTCTGTCGAAGGCTGGGGTATTTAAGTTGACGCTTGCGGAACACCCCTACCTGAAAATCGACCTGGGAGTGAATTCGGTCCGTAGATTCTTAGATTATACCTATTGTGAGTACCGTTAATTAAAAGTGTTTTAATTTACTCACATAAACCTAAGTAATAATGTGATTATAAACTTAGGCTAAATACCATATAAGAGTTATATTGGTAGACTTAGGTAAATTTTAGACGGTTTATCTAGGTCAATCCCGAAATTAATAAATTGTTGAGTGGGAGAAATATAGTGTATAAGATACATTTAATTTCCGACCACAAATCTCCATTAAGTCCGCACCGTGAGATCCATACTCGGCCTCGTGGCGTAAATGGGAGCGTCTCCCTTCGGATGGTATATGTATGGATCAATATCATAGTGGATGGAGAGAGTACTTATAGTGAGTGGGAGCGGGACCTGTGAAAATGGGACCCACGATCTCTTCTTTCAATTTACACCGTGAGACCCCTATGATCCGTCTGCTAGTTTGGCCTGGACTAGACAATCCCTTCGGAGAGCCTTGATCATGGGAGTCAAAATACCGTGAATTCCCGAAAGGGATAAAGTTTTCTTGTTGGTTTTCCTTCGTGGTTCACCCTTCGGTGGCTATTGTTTGGACGGATACTTGGAAACTTAAAGATTGAGGGTGACACTGACAGAATTCGTTAAGTGTTGATGAATTCGACCAAATAATGGTAACTGGACGCCTAATGGAATAAGAGTTATTCTGGGATTAGGGTCTAGTCGAGAAAGTCTCGTCCTAGAAGAGAAGTGTTTCTGTTCACCCTTCGGCGGCAGTCATTCTAAACCTTTAGGATATCATTGCAATTTTTATATGACCTAGGGATCATAGGATTAAATTTTGCTAAAACTTGATTGGTTTTTCAAAAGTTTATGCGAGACTGACACAAAATTTTATTTGATTTTTTCAGCTAAAAACATGTCTAGCTCAATAATAACTTTACTAGCTTCCAATAAATTAGTGGGAGATAACTTCCAAACTTGGAAGAATAATATCAACACGATCTTTGTAACTGACGACCTTAAGTTCGTGCTTACTGAGGAATGCCCTCAGTTGTTGAGCTCGACTGCATCACGAAGTGTTCGTGATGCTTACGATCGATGGACAGGGCCAATGAAAAGGCCAAGGTCTATATAATTGCCAGTTTATCTGAAATCTTGGCAAAGAAGCATGAGTTGATGGTCACCGCTAAGAAGATCATGGATTCGTTGCAAGACATGTTTGGACAACAGTCCTTTCAGATCAGGCACGATTCGCTCAAACACGTCTTCAACGCCAGAATGAAAGAAGGGTTGTCTGTCCGAGAATACGTTCTAGACATGATGACCCACTTTAATTTGGCGGAGATGAATGGGGCTTCGATCAACGAGTCGAGCCAGGTTGGCTTTATACTGGAGACTCTTCCAAAGAGTTTCCTTCAGTTTCGTAGCAATGTTGTTATGAACAAAATTAGCTACACTCTGACTACCCTCTTCAATGAGCTACAAAATTTCCAGTCCTTGATGAGGACCAGGGCACCGGAATCTGAGGCAAATGTTGCCTATAGGTCTTATCACAGGGGTTCGACCTCTAGGACTAGACATGTTGCTCTTTCTCACCCGAAAGGGAAGAAGAAGAAGATGAAGAGGGGTAAAGCTAACCGAGCTGCCGCCCAAAAGGGCAAGAAGGTCAAGAAAGTTGTAGAGAAAGGAAAGTGTTTCCACTGAAATGGAGATGGTCAATGGAAGAGAAACTGTCTCAAGTTCCTTGCCGAGAGGAAGAATCAAGGTAAATGTGATTTACTTGTAACTGAAACATGTTTAGTGGAAAGTATTGACTCTGCCTGGAATTTAGATTCGAGCGCCACTAACCACGTTCGTTCTTCTTTTCAGGGAATTGATTCCTGGCAGCCACTACGAGAGGGTGAGGTGACTCTACGGGTTGGATCCGGGGAGATAGTCTCTACTGTAGCGATCGACAAAATGAAGCTTTATTTTGGCAGGAATTTTTTATTGTTGGACAATATGTATATAGTTCCAGGGTTTACTAGAAACCTTGTTTCTATTTCCTGTCTCATTGAACATTGTATTTCAATTTCCTTTGATTCTAATAAAGCATTTATTTTCTTCAAAGACAATTTGATTTGTTCAGCTTCACTTGAGTCTAACTTGTATGTTTTAAAGCCAAATTCGGTCAAAAGCATTTTGAATACTGAATTGTTTAAAACTGCAGAAACGCGAACTAAAAGAATTAAGGTTTCTCCGAAAGAAAATGTCCATATTTGGCATCTAAGGTTAGGCCTCATTAATCTCAATCGGATTGAGAGACTAGTGAAGAGTGGACTTCTAAGTCAGTTAGAAGAAAAGTCTTTACCGGTGTGTGAGTCATGCCTCAAAGGCAAAATGACCAAACATCCTTTTAGTGGAAAAAGATATAGAGCCAAGGACCCCTTGAGCTTATACATTCTGACCTCTGTGGTCCGATGAGTGTTAAAGTACGAGGTGGTTACGAATACTTCGTTTCTTTCATTATTGATTATTCGAGGTATGGGTATATTTACCTAATGCATAAGAAGTCTGAAACTCTTGAAAAGTTCAAGGAGTACAAGACTGAGGTTGAGAACCTGTTAGGTAAAACCATAAAAACACTTCGATTGGATCGAGGTGGAGAGTATATGGACACTGAATTCCAGGACTATATGATAGAACACAGAATTACGTCACAACTCTCAGCACCTAGTATGCCACAGCAGAATGGTGTATCGAAGAGGAGAAACAGAACCCTTTTGGACATGGTTCGGTCGATGATGAGCTATGCTCGTCTCCCTAATTCCTTTTGGGGTTACGCAGTGGAGACTACGGTTTACATTTTGAACAGCGTTCCGTCGAAAAGTGTTTGTGAAACACCTTTCGAACTCTGGACTGGTCGTTAAGGCAGTTTACACCATTTCAGAATTTGGGGATGCCCGACCCACGTGTTGGTGTCAAACTCGAAGAAATTGGAACCCCGTTCAAAATTTTGCCTATTTGGAGGTTACCCAAAAGAGATCAGAGGTGGTCTGTTTTACGATCCTAAGGATAATAGGGTGCTTGTGTCGACAAATGCCACTTTCCTTGAGGAAGATCATATCAGGGGATCATGTGCCTAGGAGCAAAATCGTGTTAAATGAAATGGACAGTACATCAACAAGAGTTGCTAATGGGGCTAGTACGTCAACAAGTGTTGTTGATCCTAACACGTCAAGTCAAGTCCGTTCCCAAGAGTTGGGGATGCCTCGACGTAGTGGGAGGGCTGTGAGACAGCCTGAACGTTACATGGGTTTAACTGAAACCCAAGTCGTCAGTCCTGATGATAACTGTGAGGATTCATTGACCTATGATCAGGCTATGGCTGATGTTGACAAGGATGAATGGATTAAAGCTATGGACCAGGAAATGGAGTCGATGTACTTCAATTCTGTCTGGGAGCTTGTAGATCAACCGGATGGGGTAGAACCTATTGGTTGCAAATAGATCTACAAGCATAAACGTGGTGTAGATGGAAAGGTACAGACCTTCAAACCACGACTAGTGGCAAAGGGTTTTACTCGGGTCGAAGGGGTTGACTATGAGGAAACCTTTTCACCTGTTGCCATAGTAAAATCGATCAGGATCCTTCTAACCATTGTTGCGTATTATGACTACGAGGTATGACAGATGGATGTCAAGACCGCCTTTCTGAATGACAACCTTGACGAAACCATCTACATGGACCAACCCAAAGGGTTCATTACCCAAGGCCAAAAGCAAAAGGTTTGTCGGCTTCATAGGTCAATTTATGGACTGAAACAAGCCTCGAGGTCTTGCAATATAAGGTTTGATGAGGCAATCAAATCTTATGGCTTTGATCAGAATGTTGACGAGCCTTGTGTCTACAAGAAAATCGTTGATAAAACTGTTGCATTTCTGATATTATACGTGGATGTTATTCTTCTCATTGGGAATGAGGTAGAATTTCTTACTGACGTAAAGAAATGGCTAGCTTTGCAATTCCAAATGTTGGGAGAAGCTCAGTATGTTCTAGGTATCCAGATAGTCCGGAACCGGAAGAACAAAACGCTAGCCATGTCTCAAGCGTCTTATATTGACAAGATGTTGTCTAGATATAAGTTGCAGAACTCCAAGAAGGGCTTGGTGCCTTTTAGGCACGGGAATCACCTGTCTAAGGATCAGTGTCCTAAGACTCCTCAAGAGGTTGAGGATATGAGACGGATCCCCTATGCTTCAGCTGTAGGGAGCCTGATGTATGTCATGTTGTATACTAGGCCCGACATCTATTATGCAGTAGGGATTGTTAGTAGGTATCAATCCAATCCGGGATTAGATCACTGGACAACCGTAAAGGCAATCCTCAAGTATCTTAAGAGAACGAGAAACTACAGCTTAGTGTATGGTGGTGGGGATTTGATCCTTACGGGATACACATATTCTAAATTTCAGACCGATAAGAATTCTAGGAAATCCACTTCGGGGTCAACCTTCATTCTGAATGGAGGAGCTGTAGTGTGGCGAAGCATCAAGCAAGGATGCATCACCGATTCCACTATGGAAGCAGAGTACGTTGCGGCTTGTGAAGCTGCAAAGGAATCTGTTTGGCTAAGAAAGTTCATGACAGATTTGGAAGTTGTTCCAAATATGAACTTGTCAATCACATTGTACCGATACCTTCCATATTTGATACGCGTCTAGGGTACAACGTTGCAACACTGTCCCTAGCGTTGCAACGCTGTACCGAAAGACATTATAAATAGAACATGTTGTCTTCATTAGAGGGGAGCCGAAGTGGGTAGATTTTTGCCCCTATTTTCAAAATACACTTTGCAAGGAGAGAAAAGAGAGCGTTTTTGGAGCCAAAGCATTCGTGGAGGTTCGAGATCGAAGACGGGAGCTCGGAGACGAAGGACCGACATCGACACATAAGTTTAATTTCCTTTTCTTTCAGATTGTAATACCGTTCTAAGACGTTTTCTACATGTTTAGCTTGATTTTCATGTGATTTAGAGTAGCTAAATGTTGTAGTTAGGATTTGATTTACTTGTTAAGACTTATTTGATGTGTATTGAAGCATGTTTTGTTCTTATTTTTGGCAATTCGTTCTTTAACTCTTAGATTTGTTGGTTTAAGTGGACTCGAGAGATAAAACTTGAATTAGAGCAAAGTTGTCAAAACCCTTAAGAATCTGGCATGAGAATGACTAAGAAACCTAAGGGAAACACATAAAGAAGTTGCTTAATGCCATGCATGCCGTAGGTTCATATAGAGACTATGGAGTTTATTGCATGTGTGAGGCTCACTAAGAATCAAAAGGCTTTCTTGAGTATTTTACTTCTTGTTTATAAATTCATCTCATTGATTCATTGCATATGTTAGTTAAGTCATTAACTTGTAATATCATTTTCCTCAATTCTATCAATTCGTGTCTCCACATGTTAGCTTGTTGTTTGTCTTTACTTTCATCACCTATCCATGTTTTGTTGCTTTAGCTAAAATTGAAGATATGTATCTTAGTAATTAATTAATCTAAAAACTCATTCCCGAGGACGATCCTTGGACTCTTAAATCACTATACTAAAACTTGACTCGTACATTGCGGTATTGCAATATTATTTTACGCAACAAATTTTTGGCGCCGTTGCCGGAGAATGGCGATTATTTAGATGAATTAATATTAGGAGAAAATTTGAGGTTTTAGACTAAAGCTTGTTTGTGTGTTTTTTCTTATTTTTTTTAGTGTTGTTCGTTTCCTTATTTGTTTTATTTTAGTTTTGTGTGTTGTTTTTGAAATTTTTGTCCCCTATTTTTGGTTGTGTGCTATTGTGTAGAAGCTTGATCTGAATTACTAATTTTTCAAGCATGACTTTGCATGATTTTGATTCTCCATCTTTCTATTGTCCCTCCCAGGACCCTAGGTATGTGCATCATGATTTCTCTGAATTCCATTTGTCTAATTTTTACCATTCTGTCCCTGAAATTGATAAACATTCATGTGATGGTAGTTATTTAGGCACTTGGGACCATAACTTTTTGTACCCTGACCAACCCATAGAAAAATTTTCTCTTGTGGACCAATTAATGGAATATACATTGGAATTGAAAATGAAAAATTTGGTTCATAATGAATTGGAAAGGTTGGATAGGTTAGAAACTGAAGTGGTAGGACTTTGGGAAATAATATAGGATAGAGCTCAATATCTTAATCAGCTAGTAATTTCCCTTAAGGCCTTATAGGAACAATATCTTATCCTTACCACTAAGAATGTGCACCCTAGGAAGACTTATTCATACGATAGTGAGGATAGTTTGGGGGAGACTAAGACACACCATAAACAGGATAGTGAGGTAGACATTGGTGATACAATTATTCCCATAGGGGAGGTTCGGGTGATAGAGGTTGAGGCTGAGAAGTCCTTTTCCCCTTTGTCACCAGAAATTCCCTTTAATATACATAACCAATTGTCCTACACTCATGAGTTTTGCTTTGATTTTTGTTATTTCATTTCATTAAACAAAAATACAAAAAATAGTTATCTGTCTGGTGGCCATGAGAAACAGGATAGCCTTTTAGACTTAGAAGGCTATATCGATTCGAGCAAGAAGGACCCAAAGAAATATGAGCAGTTTTATGTGCCCTGATAAGTTACCGTCTAGCTAAAGACGTTAAAGAAAGCGCTTCTTGGGAGGCAACCCAAGTTTTATGTTTCATGTCTTATTTTTTTATTTGCTTTCTTTTATGTTTTATTTTATTTTCTCGTTTTTTGTGTTTTTGTGTAATTTCTTTCTTTTTGTACCTCTAGGTGTATGCCCAAGGGGAGAGCTGCAGATTTGCACCCTTTTGATCCTAAGATCGAGAGGACCTGTAGGAGACTCCTAAGGGAAGGAAGGGCAGAAACTCAGACTATGGTTGATCAGGAGCTCATCAATAATCCTAAACCTATCAGGGAGTACTTCCAACCTGTGTTTAATTCTGAGCAAGCTGGAATAGTCCATGCCCCTATAAATGCTAATAATTTTGAACTTAAGAAATGGCTTATACAGATGGTTAGGGAAGGTGCTTTTAGAGGATTAGCCACAGAAGATCCTAACTCACACTTGCAGAAATCTGTGGTACATTTAAAATAAATGGTATCTCTGCTGATAATATTCGCTTACGTCTCTTTCCTTTCTCTTTGCAGGGTAGAGCCAAAGAATGGCTAGGGTCACTTCCCTTAGGTAGTATCACTTCCTGGGAGGAGTTGGCCCAAGCCTTCATGACCAAATTTTTTCCACCTGTGAAGGCTACAAAGTTAAGGACTGAGATAGGAACATTCAGGCAGCAGGAGGGAGAGTAGCTATTTGAGGCATGGGAACGATACAAGGACATGCTCAGGAGGTGCCAACAGCATGGCTACCCAGATTGGCTCTAGGTACAACTATTTTATAATGGACTGGAAAGGAAGACCAGGACCATTCTGGATGCCATTGCTGGAAGGGGCTTTCATGGCAAAGACTATGCCAGAAGCACGTGTCCGTCTCGAGGAAGTGTCAACTGTCAGCTACCAGTGACCTATAGACAGTGACAGATCTAAGCCAGTAGCTGGATTGTATCAACTGGATGAGGTAACATCTCTTAGATCTCATATGGCATATCTCACTCATGCTCTGAATAATTTTGCAGGGTCACCACAAACAGAGATGTCCTCTCAATGTTCCCAGCCCAAGGGAGAATTTACCATGGAGCAAGTACACTACCTGAACAACAGAAGCAACAACTATGGAGGAAGCCAGACTCAGAATAACCTCCCAACACATTACAATCCAGGTTTGAAGTATCATGAGAATTTCTCTTATGCTAACAACAAAAATTTGTTGAATTATTCTACAGGTTATGCTTCTACATCAGAGAGAAAACCATCTCTAGAAGAAACATTGCACTCCTTCATAGCTGAATCCAGAAGTCGGTCCAACCAGCTGGAGAATTCAGTCACCAGTCTATCTGGTATAGTGACTAGTCAAGGAGTTGTAATAAAGAATATAGAGACCCAGATTGGCCAAATGAACACGTAACTCCAGGCACTGCAAGCAAGGAAAGAAACACCTTCAGGGAGTATAGTCTAGCTAAAGGTGTTAAACAAAGCGCTTCTTGGGAGGCAACCCAAGCTTTACTTATTTTTGTTTTTCTGTCTTTAGGTTGCTTTAGTAGTTTTTCAGTTCTTAGTTTACTTACTAGTTTGTTTTGCGTTGTAGGTTGTGATGATGTCATCCTTCGTTGAAAACCATGCTCCCATTCTGAGGAACTCCAGCACACATGTTTTGGCTATCCAAGGAAATCAGAAAGATCTCCATCACCCAGGACAGTATTGTTCACTCTTACTCTTATACTTAATTTGTGCTTATTTCCGCAAACATTGGGGACAATGCTGAGTTTATGTTTGGGGGTGGGATGTTGTTTATTTATTATGATTGTCTTGAGTATGTGTTGAATTGTTGATTGATCTTTTTCATAAGTATGATCATGATAGCCTAGGATGAGAATTAATTGGAAATCTTTGTGATTCTGCTGAAACCTGAGAGCATGACATGGTATGATCATAATAGGCTAGGATGAGAACTAATTGGAAATCTTTGTGATTCTGCTGAAACCTGAGAGCATGACATGAATTTGAGTTAATTTAAAAATTTTCTTGATACTTTCCTCCACTATTATGCACATAGCTTGTGTTCCTGTAGTTTTTAAATGCTTAGAACAAAGTTATTAGGCTTAGAAGTTTGATGTCACCTCGATAGGTCTAAGAACTGATTTGAGATTTAAACTGCAGGATAGGGTGAATGACAATATGAAGTGCATGACCTGTATAATATGTGAAATAGTTGGTTTTTGTTGTTTGTTTGCTAAAGAAAAAATTCGTGAGGGCAAAAAGAGTTACTTTCATTGTGATCAGTTAGGCCACTCATTGAGCGAGTGCTCTGGGTAAGGGTCCCTGCAGTGGATGTGTGAAAGCTAGTGTCCTTGCACAAAAAAAAGAAGAAAATAGAAAAATGATAAAAAGTGAGTCAGTGTTGAGTAGAGTTATTTAATTCATGAATGTGGGGAGGCTCAAAGATTAGTAATTATGACTAGTGTAGGGGAAAGTTGAACGGAGAGCCTAATAAAGTTGATCCGGGCTTAGTAAAAATGAAGGGAATATAGGCTAATCACACACACACGTAGGAACACTTAGGAAAAGTTTTAAATTGCTTGTTGAAATGTTATGTTTGAATGTCTCCCGTGATTACTAGATTTTCTCTTAAATCTTTGAGGCTTGAATCAAATGTATGTATAAGAACATCTGATATTTAATTTTGTTTTTGCTCGGGACTAGCAAAAATGACTCACTTTGTATTTGATACAAACACAGTGATCCTACATGTTCGTGTAGACGACATGTGAGTAAGCATATCCTATGTGATGAGATCACATAAGACCGGACCACGAAATAGTAACCATTAGATGTAACTCCGTTGACTAGTTAGGTTTCTATTTCAATAGGATGACCTAGGCAACTTGATCTCAATCTTGAGCTGGTTATGAACTCCTGTTTGCGAGAGATTATCCTTTGACTAGTATGGGTGAGAGTGGCCCGAGACGTCGACTCAATATGCCTACCTTCTTGGGAACAAGACCGACTAGGCAGCTGGAGACTTAACCTAGCAAGAAGGAATTCACTCTTTCCCGCCTATTAGGGTAAGTAGATGAATGTTCCCTTAAGTGGTGGCTTCGGGACTTGAACAAAGGGCCCGACCCTCTCATTGGCCCGAGAGGGATTTTTGTTTGTTGGTAGGACCACAAACAGGTTGTTCATTAGAGGAGAAGTGTGATTTAAGGTAAAAGATCTAACCTAGGGGTAAAACGGTAATTTGACCCAACTTATGTTACGAACATTCGTGAAGGATTGACTTGCTATTATTGGTCAATATCCATGGACACAGAAATATATCTGCAGTGAGAAAAGTGCAACTGCAGGACTATAGTGGAGTGTTTTTGCAGATAACGAATGTTGATTAGGGGGTTAATGAGATTAACCGAATAATCTTGTATCGCGTTGGAGCTTCTGATATGTAGATCCATTAGGTCCACTTCCTAGCTCGTAAAGGGTTCTTAGATTATTAGAATTTGAAATGTTCAAATTCCATTAGGGAATAAACATGATGTATAGAGATACCTTATAATATAAAGTTTTTATGTATATTGAAACTGTTGGCTTTTTTACCCTTAATCTAAAATTAATTAATTTTAATTAATTAATTAATAATATTTTGATGATAACAAACTTGCTATTAATTACTAATAGTTTAATTATTTTGAGGTGTCAATTGCATCTCAAAATAACGATTCCAACGCCTCTTGAATCACTCAAATCGGAGCTAAAACGAAGAAGTTATAACCAAAACAAATTTGGATGAAAATTTTCCGACGCGATGACGTGGCAGCCAAGTCACCATTGTAGACCAATTAAAGTGTGACATGTGGACCTATGAGAGAGTAACATTTGGTGGGTTTTTGTTTGTTTTAAAATAAAAAGAAAAGAAAATAAAAATTATATATATATATATATATATATATATATATGTTACCGTTAGTTCTAAAGTACAAAAAAATAAATAAATAAAAATTAGGTTGCATTAAATGCAATATGACTGTTGAGTGGTTTTAAAAAAAATTGAAAAATCAATTTTTTTTTAATGTTACTCTCATATATATATATATATATATATATATTATTTTATTATTATTATTATTATTAATTCTTTTAATAATTATATATATTATTATTTATTATTATTATTATTAATTCTTTTAATAATTATTTTCTTTTTACTTTTAATTTCCACCATCTATTTCACTTTTACCACAATTCAATGGTCCAAATTAAACTTTGGTTTTTACCTCATTTCTCCTCTTTTTATACCATCTTCTTCTCCAATTATCACAACAAGTTTTGCATTTTACAATCCTCCAAAAAATTAAAAATTTCCATTGTTGCTCTCTCCAAGCTCTCCATTTTTTTTTTCATCTTATTCTTGAGACAGTTAGAATTGTGTAGTGAGGATTGATTTGTGAGAGAAAAATTTGTAAATCTACTCTATTAAGAGGGTGTATTTTTGTGTTCTTCAAATTTACCAAAATTTGTAACGATTTGATCCTAAGTCGTGGAAAGGATCGAGTTTGCTATTGAACCCGTAAAAAGAGTGGTGTAGCAGTTGGGCTCTAATCCGTGAAAAGAGTCGGTGTAATTTTTTTATTCAAATTCTCAAGAGGCACTTGGGGAGTGGAGTAGGTCGTGTTTGACCGAACCACTATAAATTTACGGTGTTCTCTTCTCTAACTCTTTCCTCTTTATTTTTGCAATTACTTGTAGTAGTTTATGCATGCTTTAATTTATTCCTTAATTAATTGCTAAGTATTGGATAGAATTAATTTTTGTTATACTTTTTATCTATCTTGCATATTGCATTAATTTCTATTAATTATTTTTTTTATTGTTTCTTAAAAAGTTTGTTAATTAGATCAATTAGGCGTATTTAGCAAAAAGTTTAATTAAACCCTATTCACCCCTCCCCCCTCTAGGGTTGTCATACCGATCCAACAATTGGTATAAGATTGAGGTTGCTTTTTTAGAATTTTGTTTATAAACTTTATTGTTTGAACTTTATGGCAAACCTAGTAATAAATTGTGTTATTGAAGGACAATCTACCTCTAGGCCTCCTTATTTTGATGGGTCAAATTATTCTTATTGGAAGGCTAGAATGAAAATTTATTTGCAATCTGTTGACTATAGTTTATGGTTAAATGTGGTTAATGGTTCATATATTCTCATGAAAATTGTTAATGAAAATGATGTGCCAAAATTAGAAAATGAATATGATGAAATTGATTTGAAAAAGTGTAGTCTTAATGCTAGAGTAATGATGAATTTAATAGAATATCTATGCGCTCTTCGGCTAAAGAAATATGGAATATTCTTGAAGTGACTCATGAGGGAACTAATCAAGTTAAAAAATAAAAAATTAGCATGCTAGTTCATAATTATGAATTGCTTAAGATGTATGCTAATGAATCTATTACCGAGATGTTTACTAGATTTACTAACATTACAAATACTTTGAAAGGTCTTGGTAAAGTTTATACTAACTCGGAAAATGTTAGGAAAATTCTTAGATCTCTACCTAAGAATTGGGAAGCTAAGGTGACGACAATTGAAGAAGCAAAAGATCTCACCAAACTTCCTTTGGAGGAACTTATTGGCTCTCTCATGACACATGAGATCACTTTGAAGGAACACATGGAGGATGAACCCAAAAAGAAGAAAGGTATTACTTTAAAAAACTTTATCCTTGGAAGTTGAATCTGAAGATGAAGGTGTACTTGATGAAGAAGATATTGCATATTTTTCACGTAAGTATAAAAAGTTCATTAAGAGGAAGAAACAATTCAATAAACACATTTCCAACCAAAAAGAGTCAAAGGGTGAAAAGATTAAAAAGGATGAGGTCATATGCTATGAATGCAAGAAACCGAGTCACATAAGAACGGATTGCCCTCTCCTCATGTAACGCCCCAGGCCCAGGATCTCCTGCGACCTGGCTGCGTCACTATATCATCCATGACTGCTTGTAAGAGTGAAGACACTATCCCCACAAACCAACACGGGGTCCTTTCAGCATACTTTGTCCTCACTCACATGCTTCCTAGGAAATTTCTCAGGAGGTCACCCAACATAAGATTGCTCCAAGCCAAGCACGCTTAACTGTGGAGTTCTTATGATTGAGCCACCGAAAAGGAAGGTGCACCTTGTTGGTATAGGTAGTAGCTATCAATTCTTTTAAGCCTTTCTCAATTATACTTTCATATCCTCATGTACCCCTCTTCCTCGGACACCATACTTTTCATATCCTCAGGATTCCTCTCATTCAGATGTGGGCTCGGTTCATTCATGTACCCCTCTTCCTCGGGCGTCACACCTCAAATCATCCAAGAAGAAAGCAATGAAAGCCACTTAGGATGATAGTGATGAAAGTGGAAGTGGAAGTGACTATGAAGAAGTAGCAAGCTTTTGCTTCATGGCTCATAGTGACAAGGGCGATGAACAAGATGATGAGGTAACTCTAGAGCCTCTTTCTTATGATGAATTATTTGAAACTTTTGAAAATATGCAAAATGACATAGAAAAGCTTGGTTCTAAATATGTTGTGCTTAAAAAGAAATACAATGTTCTAACTAGTGAAAATAAGTCTTTACTTGATGAAATTGCTTGCTTAAAAGAAAATGAGCATAATGTTGTAAAAATTGATGAAATGAATATCTCTTGTGATAAGCATGCATTTGATTGTGATGAAAAAAAATGTCTTGCTTGATAAAGTTAGATTTCTTGAGCATGATAGTTATGAAAAAGATAATTTGATTAAATTGCTTAAGGAAAATAAATTAAATGCTTTGCGAGAACTTGGTAAGGCTAAAGAGTTCATTAAAAAGTTGACAATAAGTGCTCAAAGGTTGGAGAAAATAATTGAAGTTGGCAAATCTTATGGTGATAAAAGAGGTTTAGGCTATATTAATGAATGTTCTACTCCTTCAAGTTCTAAAACTATCTTTGTTAAATCATCTCCCATTGTGCCTAATCATAATATGCCTAAGATTGGGTATAAGTATGATAAATCTAGTTTTGTGCCTATATGTCATCATTGTGGTGTTGAAGGTCATATTAGACCAAATTTCTTTAAATTGAAATATGCTCATACTACTTCTTCAAGAAGAAATTTTTCTCAAAGAGCAAAGTTTCACAATGCTCCAAGAAAGAATTTCTCCAAGAAAAGTAGAGTGCATAAATTTGTCGTAAGAGATAAATCCTTGCATAATGTTGTTTGTTTCTCATGTGGCAAGTATATGGACATAAAGCTTATTCTTGTTACTTGTCTAAATCCAATGTTTTAAATATGAATGCAAAAATAAAATGGGTTTCCAAGTTTGTAAATGTTAACCTTCTAGGACCCAAACAAGTATAGGTACCAAAAGATCAATCTTGAACAATTTTGTTTGTAAGTATGTTTGAAAGTCTCGAAGAAAAAAAATGGTACTTGGATAGTGGTTGCTCGAGGCATATGACGGAAAACCAATCCAAGTTTGTCAATCTTTCCAAAAAGGATGGAGGTTTAGTAACTTTTGGTGACAACAAGAAAGGTAAAATTATTGATAAGGGTAGTATAGGTAATAGTTCTTCTACTTTGATTGAAAATGTACTTTTAGTTGATGGTCTAAAGAATGATTTACTTTGTATTAGTCAATTATATGATAAAGATTTTAAAGTTGTGTTTGATAAAAAGAATTGTATCATTGAAAATGCTAGTGATAGAAAAGTCTTGTTTGTGGGTAATAGGGATGAAAATGTGTATACTATTGATTTGAATGATTGCCCTATTAGTGATAAATGTCTTTCGGCTTTGCATGATGATTCTTGGTTATGGCATAGAAGACTAGGACATGCTAGCATACATTTAATTTCAAATAGAATTCTTTAGTTAGAGGTCTACCTAAATTTAAATTTGGAAAGGATAAAGTTTGTGATGTTTGTCAAATGGGTAAGTAAACCAAGTTCTCTTTCAAATCTAAAAATGTGATTCCTACATCTAAACCCCTTTCAACTATTACATATGGACTTATTTGGCCTTTCTAGAATTGCTAGTTTTGGAGGGAATTATTATGCTTTTGTGATAGTTGATGATTTTTCAAGATTTACTTGGGTTTTGATGTTAAAACATAAAGATGATGTTTTGAAAAGTTTTTCTAGTTTTGCAAAAATAGTTCAAAATGAAAAAGGATTTACCAAAAATCATACAAAGACAAGTGTCGATCCAACAACCAACAAGCCAAAGGTCGATCCGACAAAATCAACAAGTCAGAAGATTGATTAGAAAACCCCAATAAATGTACTAAAAAACAAGCTACAAAGCCTTTGAGACAAATGCACATTTGAGAGAAAGAATCAGATGATAAAATATTAAAGATTGTATTGCGCTCATAAAATCAATATAAGTTAAGTTCATTTACACATCAAGTTTCTATCGTGAAATCTAATGAGAATAGTAGTTTTATTTATTTATTTTTTTTAGAATTTGGTTAAGAATTGAAATGTTTCCTTAAAATACATGAAATACATTATAAAGAAATGGTAATAAAATAAGGAAAATACTTGGTTGCAACTTTGACTGCACCAATGTATTGTGCAACCCACTATAGAAATCACATGAAAAAAAATGATTTTTTTTAATTTAGAAAATATTTGTGGTTGCAAATGGATTGCACAATACTTGAGTCCACCCCAAGTTGCATCCAAATTTTGCTCATAAAACAAATATATTTCTCAAAAATCAAAAACAAAAATCAAATAGTTATCAAACGACCAAAACATTTTAGTTTTTGTTTTCAAATAATACAAAAAAAAGTATAATATCCGTTTTTAAAATTTTAGAAACAAGAAACAAAAGGTAATTATCCAACATATTTGGTTTTTGCTTTTAAACTATAACTAAAGTTAAATCAGAGGTTCAAATCCTCTCCTTTGTTGTGCTAAAAATTTTAAATTAAAATTATAAGATGAAACCAAAACGACTATAGTATTATATTATTTAAAGTATTTAAAAAAGTAATATGTTTCTGTTAACTCTACAATAGTTCCTGTAAAAAAAAGACTCTTTGTATAGTTGTATAAAATTATTTAAAACGCATCAACTTGAATATAACTAATTGATTAAGACATTATATCTTTAATCAAAAGATCAAAAGTTTAAATCTCCATCTTAAATATTGTACTACAAGGCATCCTATGATCAACAAGTAATTAATACATATAGTTGTTCCATAAAAGCACAACATTATTCATTTCACAAAAGTTATTGATAAAATCTATTTGTAAGGTTACGTTCTTTACAATAAGAAAAAAGGAAAAAAATATTTTTAATCCACGAGTTTTTAGCACCAGGTTGAAGAGAATAATCAAATTAATCCCAAAATGTAAGCGTTGAAATTGTCTTTGATTTATTTAGAACTAAACTAAAATACAAAGGTTAAGCAATAAATTCATTTGTATATTATAGAAAATATTATGACATGTCTTTTTCTCCTTGGGCTCAATTCCAATGAGGTTAAACTCCAAGACTTTCACAAAGTCTTCCTTACTATGATTCGAACAAATGAGCAAAAGAATTTATGGGAACTTTCTTGAGAATAGAATGAGAGAGTGAAGGAAGAATTTTCTAGAATTTCTCTATTCTTTGAAATCCACACAAATGGCTCACGTAACCTCTATTTATAGTGGCATAGGAAAAATAGTGTCTTAATATCTAATATATTAAAATATTAAAATATATTTATCCAACTAATTTAAATCATATTCAGACTTTTCCTAATTCTCTTATGACTTTTATTTTCGTATTTGAATCTAATTCTAATTAATTAATAATTATCTTTTATTTAATGTACCTAAATGTACTAATAATTTCTTTAATATTTAATGCATCACATATAATGAATATATTTTTCCTCATTTAATATATAAGATAGATTAAAGTTTAATTTTAAAATTTTTTAAGCTCTTAATAAAATTGGCACCAATTTTGACCCCAATTTGTTAATATGAGCTAGCTAAGAGACCTTATGAACATACAAATTATAAGCTCCAATGATACAAAATAAATTAATTAAACTCTTTAATTAATCACATTCATTAACTATAAATCACTTCACTATAGAACTAGAGTTACACTCTTATGCATTGTAGGACTAATTGTGTCCATAGATATAATCACTACATGCAAGTCGATTATTCACGAGTTGTTCGTAATTACAGTTGGGTAAAAAGTTTGTTTTACCCCTATAATTACATCTTGCACCCTAAGTACCATTAATCCTCTTATAAACAAATTTATGATCCAACCATAAACTAAGTCTCTCTCAAGCTAGTGAAAGTGTGGGGACAATTGTTCAAGTCCCGAAATCAGCACTTAAGAGAACTACTCATCTACTTACTTTTATATGGGAAGAAATAAATTTAATCTTGTGAGATTATGTTTCAAGCTCCCTATTTGTTCAAGTCTCCAAAATAGTAGGCATATTAAATCGGCTATAGAAGTCACTCTCTGTTGCGTAATATTTATGATATTGCAATACCGCAGTGTACGAGTCAAGTTTTAGTATAGTGATTTATGAGTCCAAGTATCGTCCTCGGGAATGGGTTTCTAGATTAATTAATTACTAAGATACTAATTCTCAATTTTAGCTAAAGAAACATAACATGGATAGGCGGTGAAACAAAAATTAAAGACAAACAAACATGTGGAGACACGAATTTATAGATTTAAAGGAAATTGACCTTGCAAATCAACACTTAATCACACATGCAATGAATAAATGAGATGAATTTATAAACAAGAAGTAAATTACTCAAGAAAGTCTCTCGATCTCTCAAGAGCCTCGCACATACAATAAATCCTATAGTCTCCATATAAAATCTAAGCATGCACGACATTAAGCAAGTTCTTTATGTGTTTCCCTTAAACTTCTAAGTCATTCTCATGTCAGAATTCTAAGGGGTTTGACAACCTTGTTCTAATTTAAGCTTTTTCTCTCGAGTCCACTTAAACCAAAGATATAAATGAAATTAAGAATGAATTGCCAAAAATAAAGATCAAAACATACTTCAATACATGACAAAGAAGTCTTAATAAGCAAATAAATCCTAACTACAACACTTAGCTACTCTAAATCACATGAAAACCAAGCTAAACATGTAGGAAACGTCTTAGAACGCTATTACAAATTGAAAGAAAGAGGAATTAAACTTATGTGTCGATGCCGGTCCTTCGTCTCCGAGCTCCCGTCTTCGATCTCAAACCTCCACGAATGCTTTGGCTCCCAAAAACGCTCTTTTCTCTCTTCTTACAAAGTGTATTTCAAAATTATGGTGGAAAATCTACCAAATTCGGCTCCCTTGCAATGAAAACAACATGTTGTATTTATAGGGTTTTCGGTACGGCGTTGCAACGCTGGTCATGGCGTTGCAACAACGTTGCTCTTTGCCCGCCACCACCCGTTCGACAATTTTTGTCATATCTTTTCGCTCGGGTGTCCAAATGACCTCCGGTTTGATGCGTTGGAATCGTGATTCGATGTAGAATCTCTCAGTATATTTCTTATACTCAAAATACATCTATATTTTTCTTGGGTCTTCAATTAAGCACACACATGTTCTAAATTGCACCAAAATAGTCTCAAAACACTCAATTCTTGCTTCTCAAGCTCAATTTCCTGAAATTGACCATAAAATACCATGAATGCCCATGTTTTAAGTATAAAAACTAGCTAGAATATAGAAATAAGATAGCATATTTGCATGCTATCACTCTCACCCATGAAAATCAAAGGACAAACTCTCACAGACACGAGTTCATAACTCACTCAGGATTAAAACTGAGTTGCATAAATCATCCTGATGAATATTAATCTTCTCAATTAACAAATTTATAAAGAGAGGAAATATTTTGTGGTCCAGGTCTTGTATAAAATTATTGTATAAGATACTCCACTCACATAATCTCCACATGAATGATTTGGATCAAATCGTTTATAACTATTAAAAATGTGACATATCAATAGTATTACCAAGATAAGACACCCAACTTTACCCATATACTACTATGATCTTTTAGGTTATTTATTGAACATGATCCTCTTGTATGTCAACCACATAGTGTTCAGTATTACACTAATAACCTTAGATTTTTCATACAACCAATAATATTATATTACAAATAAAATAATAAAAAGTTATTATTAATTATTAAATGAATTATTACTGATGATGTTTTAGGGTATAAATCCCAATACAAGTGCATTTGGTCTCTAAATTTTCAAAATGTATTTTTTCAGTCCCAACGCTTTTAAGAATAGATGTAGAAGGTTCTCAAAGTCCTGAGAAATTATTGGAGGAAGCCGGAACAATTAGGCTCTCTCCTAATTTTATGCCACGTGTTGTGCCACCCTAGTTAATTTTTTTAAAAAAATTGCATATATATATTTCAGTTACATTTTTTTTTCAATTTAATTTTTGGATTGTCATTTATGTCTCTAAGTTTATTTTCTTTCTTTTGAGGTTAGTTAAGATTTTTTTCTTCACCAAGATGATTATTATTTTTTTTCAATAATTTATTTTTTATTTTATCCTTTTTTGTAGTTTCATTTCTATTTAAAATTTTTTATGTTCTTCTTCTCCATTCTTTTGATATTTTCATTTGAATTAAGTTGGGATTTTATTTCTTCTAGGTTTACCTTTCTTCTTTTCCATTCTTTTTCTCCTAGATTCTTTATTCACATATAACAGTGAGCACAATACTGAACAGTAGTAGAGGAAAACACTCACATGTAAGTCAATGTTGATTTCATTTACTCGCTCTCTATTTTTTCTTCTTCTAATTATTCTGAATTTTGTTTAGAAAATCTAATGAAATATTGCATGAAATCGTTTAGAAATGAAAATGGATTCAACAGAAAAATGGACTAATTATTTTTTCATTATTATTCTAATGACCCAATAATTGCCCAAATGTTGTTGTTCATTATTATTCTAATCATCCCATAAATATCCTTAGCATAAATTTTATTTTAATGGAGAAATGAATGAATCTATTCACTTAAACTCAATCATTATAAACAGCATAAAATTGTGGTTCTTTATTATAGATAACTTTTCGAAATGAAAAATAGTTAAATGTATTTAAATTTAACTTCTTCTCTTTTTATATATTGATAACAAAATGTGTTATATTTTAAATTGATATAGTAAATGCAATTAAATACATTACAAATGTTGAAACAAAAATACAATCCAAAAATTTAGAAGGCAAGAGATTTTATCTCTATGTATATGGATTAACACTTAACTTTTTTAAGGAATTCTAATAATAGAATTCAAAATGTTATCTTTATTATATTTAGTTATAAAATATGAAAAGATTTGAAAGGTAAAAAATTATGAAACTATTTCATTATCGATAGGTGACCTCTTTTAATTCCTTATTTGCAAATTGAAAACTCAATATAAAGTAAAAATAAATTATAAAAATAATAATATAAGGTACATTGCACGTAATAATTAACTAATCAAATGTCTTCCATTTTTCAATATAGTGAACGAATCAAATATACCGCGCATAAACATTTCTGTTTATCATGGAGGAAGAAGAGAAATATGATATCTGCAAGTAAGTTCTTTAATTAATTTATAGTTTTTTAGAATATTCAAATTGTAAATTTTACTATTTATAGTTATATCTATTCATTTCTACTTGTATTAATAGGAGTGATAATGAAAGAGAATCAGAATTGATGGAAGAAAAAAATGACATGTGTGAGCCATATATTGAGTTTATTGCTAATTGCATGGAACAAAGTTATGATTTTTATGACAAGTTTGTTATGCGTGTTGGGTTCAACATTAGAAAAATGAAGTGGAGATTAGACAAGTTTTGAAATACAACTATTGTGAATTATGTATGTTCAAAAGAAGGTTACACGACGCATAATACTTCCCTAAAGGAGAGAAAAATAGAAAGACTTGAAACTAGAACTAGATGTAAGGCAGGTATTAGATTTCAGCATGATGGAAATGGAAATTGGAAGATTATCAATTTTAGTCCAGAGCATAATCATGAATTGGCAAAACCTGATGAAATACGTTTTTTGAGATTTGCGCGGAAGATTACTGATTCACAAAAAGGTATTATGAAGACAATGATTGATGTAGGATTGAAAACAATACAAACATACTCATTTATGGCTCAAGAATCTGGAGGTTCAGAGAATGTTGGTTTTACTAAGAGAGATTGTTATAATTTTGTGAACTCATAGAGGTTAGAATTAATTGAGCCAGGAGATGCACAAAGTCTTGTGAATCTTTTTAGAAATAGACAAGAGAATGACCCATTGTTTTTTTATTCAATCCAAGTAGATCATGAAAATAGGCTAACAAATATTTTTTGGAGAGATGGTAGATCAAGACTTGATTATGGTAGTTTTGCAGATGTTGTGGTATTTGATACCACATACCGTACTAACAAGTACAATATGGTATGTGCTCCATTAGTGGGAATCAATCATCATTGAAAAAATGTTCTTTTTGGATGTGCTTTTCTATAAGATGAAACAATTGCCTCTTTTGTTTGGTTATTTGAGACATTTTTGGAATCAATGGGAAGTCGACAACCAAAGACAATTTTTACAGACCAAGATCAAGCTATGTCAAATGTTATTTCTCAGTTTTATACATCAAGGCATCGTCTTTGTATCTGGCATATTTCAAAAATGTCACACAACATCTTTCATCATTATATGCAAATCAAGAATTTAAGAGATGTTTTAATGAATGTCTCCACTTTTTAGATATAGTTGATGAGTTAGAGGTACAATGGCAGTCTGTGGTTACTCAATTTAATCTCGAAGAGAATAAATGGTTGAAAAACTGTTATGACTTGTGAGCCAAATAGTACCCTACTTTTAGTATGGATACATTTTCTGCTAGAATTAAGTCAACTCAAAGAAGTGAGAGTGTAAACAATGTATTTCATCATATTTCTACAAAGACAATGCGTCTTATTGAATTTGTAGTACATTATGAGAGAATGGTTGAGCAAATGAGATAAGCCGAGTTGGAGGAAGATTTTCGTTGCAACCAAGGCATACCTCCACGTACAAATGAACGTGGACCTATGGTAGCTCAAGTAACAAGAGTATATACACGTACAATGTTTAAGAATTTTGAGCATAAGATATCAACGATCTTAACTACATTTATAAGTAAGGAATGTCTTCAAGGTTCTTGCTATTCTTTTGAAGTTGGGTTACATGGAACGAACAAGTTATGGGAGGTTTCATATGACCAATTATTAGGAGCCATCAATTGCTCTTGTTATAAGTTTGAATCATTTGGCATTTTATGTCGACATGCACTGAGAGTATTAAGAGCAAAGAATGTAGATATGATACATGTTCAATATACCTTGTCAAGATGGACTAAAATGAGTGGAAAAAAAAAGAATGCTAGAAGTAAGTCCTATGAAGTCAACAATGGACCAAAAAGAAATTAAGGCATTACGGCGTAATGAGATGATGCGTGATGCTTATAAAATGGTTATAGTTGGAGCAGAGACATCTATCGGTGCTAAAATTGTGAAGGAAAAAAATCTCAGAAGTATTGTATCGCCTTGAACAAGAAACACATCATATGAAAATGAAAGATGTTGATCTCAACCAATGCACTAAAAATAACGTACCCCATGAATTATCTTCTGAATTTCATAAGGCACATGTATTGGATCCTTCATTTATAAGGCCAAAGGGAGTATCAAATGCAAGATTGAAAAGAAATATAGAAAATAGTAAGAAGAAGAAGAAGATTGTGTCTAGTGAAAAAATAAGAAATTAGTATTACTTTCATTGTTTTATATTTTCCTTTTTATATATATAATTTAAGTTTGTGAAAGTTTGCGATATTAATTTTTGTTTTTATTTGTATTTTATATGTAACACCCCGAAAAAAAAGTGAACGCAACTAATCGAGGCATTACTTCCAAATTGTGTCGTTCACGCCGAAAATCCGACAGCATAACGGCGCAACCTGGACAAACCGAAAATTTACAGCAAACCTGAACCTAAACGAGAACACTTCAAAAGACTCACGATGTACCCAGCCTCCACCAAACTACACAGAAACAATAGGCTGGGCTCCAGTCCCTCGGAGTTAACAGAGAACTCAAACAGCACAAGCATGCTTTGAATACGAAAGAAACAACAGAACATGCTTTGATCCAAACGAAACAGGAACGATACAATCTAAGTTTAAACGAAAGAACATAACGCAACAGAAGAAAAGACAGTGAAAAGAACAACTCCTAACGCGACCCCTAAGTCCTACAAGTCTTCCATAGCCTCGCAGGGGTCTCGTCGTCGGTGGTCATCTCACTGGTTTGCCTTACCTGCAACAAAAAGAAATAAAGAAGGAATGAGTATAAAAATATACTCAGTAAGCAACCCACTTCGTCCAAGAATAAAGAACATAAAGAACGGCCTTAGACTTAGCTAAACACGACACCTAGCCCGCCAAACAACCTCAACAAGCATCCTGGCCCTACTCTTACTCAGGTTTCTCAGTTCTGTCCTACCCTTAGCTCCTAAACTAGGTTGGCTGCACGTGGCCACGAGACTCATCCCCGGGCCTGCACTAGGGCGAAGGACTCTATCCAACCCCTCTGACTCTAACTATCACACCCCGAGTCGCACAACTGGATGGGGGCGGACCACCACATCCCATAAACATCAAAGCGGTACTACCGCGCACAATCGACCACGGGCTCATTCCCGGGCCTGCACTAGGGCGAAGGACTCTATCCAACCCCTCTGACTCCAGGGATCATACCCCCGAGTCGCACAACTGGATGGAGGGCGGACCATCACATCCCATAACATCATCGTCATCTCGCCAACCTCGAGTCTCAGTCTACTAAGGGTTACACAGATACTTAGGACTTGGGTCTACACTAGGGCTAGTTGTGCTAACTACAATCCTAAGGCTCAACGACACTTCTCGAATCACTACATACTAAGCACGGGACAACCAGGCTCGGGACAAACAGTCATATAACTCTAGCATATTTACCAAATTTCAGCATGACATGTATCTCTAACATAATCATCGTTCTCAGCACAAGTTTGGATCAGCTTTCCTAACAAGATCACATCTAAGCACGAAGAGATAACCTTATAGCACGAAATGATAACGACTACAGCACTGCTTCATCATATTCACAACAAAAAGACAGCCAACATAGAACCAAGTATCGCAGAGTCTACCACAACCTAGCATGCTACTACAAGTGTACGTTACACATTCTAAAACATTCAGTCATTCAAATTCGAAACAGTATAGTATGCAGTGAAGCCCTCTAAGCCCTACACTTAGGGGTGGTTTAGTCCAAACGACTACTTACCGAGAAAGCCAACGACAACGAGCGACTTTGAGTAACGTCGCGTGCTCCAAACGTACTTCTACTTTCAATTGATCCCTAACGAAGAGCAAGCACAACGCGAGTTAATAAAACGAAGCACAATACGACCCAGAGACTTACGAAGAGCGCAACTCACCCAACAGGATTGAAAACGGGTTGAAGAACGGACCGAGGCGGCGCACGGAAGGGAAAGGTCGCGGCCCTACAGGCGGCGGCGCGTGGGGTCGATGGCGGCGGCGCGTAAATCGGTCGACGGCGGTGGCGACGGCGCGTGGGCAACAGATCTGGAATCCCCGCGGCTCGACCTATCCAGAACCGGACTCCGTTCGTCGAAAATGGACCTAAAACGACCTGAACCAGCCGAACCAATCGACGGGTCTCATGGAACTAGGTTCGCCGGCAGCCTTGCTGCGTTGCGGTTCGATTTCCGGCGGCGTCTAGGCGAGGACCTGCGGCGGCGGCGAACTTCGAGCGACTCTGCGAAGGGGAAGAGACTCATGAGAGAGAGAGAAAGAGAGTGACGGTGAGGGAGAGGAGCTCGGCGGGAGAGAGAGACGGAGAGAGAGAGAAAACAGAGGGACAGACGGAGAGTGAGGGAGAGAAGCTTCGGAGAAGAAGAAGAGAGGTCGTGAGAGAGAGAGAAAAAACAGAGGGAGAGACGGAAGAAGAAGAGGGAGGGAGAGGAGCTCTGCCGGCCATTTCGGCCGGCGGGCGTGGAACGAGAGAGTGGGGGCGAAAGTTTCGCCCCCCCGCGACTGCTTTCTCTTTTTTTTTTTTTTTTTTAAAGAAGCCGACTGTGACAGTCTACCCACCTTAGGAACTTTCGTCCTCGAAAGTAGCTAGTTCTCGAACAGCTCTGGATAGCTTGCTCGCATCTCCTCCTCGCGCTCCCAAGTGGCTTCCTTGAGATGGTGGTTCTGCCAAAGGACCTTCGCAAAACGGATTTCCCTGTTCCTCAGGACTTTACTATCACGAGCAACATTGATATTTCGAAGATATGAAACTTGCTAGTGAGTATTGTTTTCATTTTTATTTAATATATTTTCGCCAAGTTGGAATATAATAAACAAAAGTAATTGTTGTAGATAGTGTTCTTATTTTAAATAAAATTTTAAGCGGTCGTTTGGCCCCCTGTTTTGGATTTGGATGGTTTTGGATTCCAAATCCAAAACCATGTTTGACTCAATGTCTTCAAACTCCTTGGTTTTGAAACACAACCCCATGGGTTACAACAATGGCAACCCCATGGATTTGATCCATGTTTTCTTATTTTATTTGTCATTTTCCATTTTCGGCAATTACTTCAAAAATAATTTTGATGACAACTCCAACAACTACATCGGTGACCCGACTACAGCTAATGGCTACCTCCGACAACAACTCCGGCGACCCGACCACTGGTGACAATTACCTTCGGCGACAACTCCGACCACCACACTGGTGATCCCGCTACCTCCGACGACAATTCTGACGACTACACCGGCGACCCCCCAATGGCAACTGATGACTACCTCCGATGGCAACTCTGATGACTACACCGGCGACCCCTGCCACCGCTAACGACTACCTTCGACGACAACTCCGACAACCCCAACCACCGCTAACGACTACCTCTGATGGCAACTTCGACGACCACACCGGCGACCCCTACCACCACTGACGACTACCTCCGACGACAACTCTAATGACTACATTGACGACCTAACCACTACTAGCGACTACTTTCGACAATCACTCAAGAGACTTGTATATGTCTATCCCAACAACCTGATCACTCAAGCAATCAACTACCCTAACGACCTAACTTGTGCACAATCACCACTTATTAAAGTTCCAAAAATAGGTTTTTGGATACTTTGTGGAATAAAATTTTAAATTTTCTAATCATCTAAATAGACTTCCAATTTTTTTAATTTTAAAAATAGTTTTCAGAGTATTATGTGACGTGAAATAAAGTTTTTAATTTCTTAATTTCTTAAATAAACTTTTATTTTTTAATTTCTAAAATAGAGTTCCAAAAATACTTTTCTAAATATTTTTTTGAAATAGAGGTTTAAATCTCTAATTTCTTAAATGGACTTTCAATTTTTTAATTTCTAAAATAGAGTTCCAAAATACTTTTCTAAATATTTTGTGAAATAGAATTTGAAATTCCCTAATTTCTTACATAGACTTCCAATTTCTTAATTTCTAAAATAGAGTTTCAATTTTGTAACTCATTTATGTTATACAAGGGTTTCTACAATTGACAAAAAATCCACTAAAAAATAAGAGAAAATAAGAGAACAAAACAACTAAAGAAAAAAAAAAGAAAAAAACAGCATAAACCCAGGATTCAGAACACTGCACCTCAAACACTATTTTCTTATTCCCAGGCTTCAGAACACTGTACCCCAAACACAGTTTTCTGATTCTCAAGCTTCAGAACTCCCTAGAACAAACCCTCTCGGGTTTTGATTCCAAGACAGGGGGCCAAACAATCCCTAAATGTGATTCTATTAATTGTAATGCTTGAATTTTGTCAACTAAATAATTTATTGAATATTATTTTTAGCAGACATAACATTTTATTTAGTAATCTTGAGTTGATCTAATAAATTTATTAAAAAAAAAACTAGGGTAAAAGATAACATTCAAATTAGTTTAGCTCAATCTTTTTTTTTTTCGAAAAGTGATTAGCATGAAAAATTTAAAAGAAAAAAAAAGTATAAAACATAACAAAAAAAATAAATTATTGAAAAGAAATGAATAATCATTTTGGTGAAGAAAAAATCTTAACGAACCTCAAAAGAAAGAAAACAAACTTAGAGACATAAAATGACAATCCAAAAATTAAATTGAAAAAAAGTGTAACTAACGTGAAATCTATATATGCAATTTAAAAAAAAAAAATTAACTAGGGTTGTTAACCACAACACGTGGCATAAAATTAGGAGAGAGTCTCATGGTTCTGGTCTCTCTCCCAATAATTTCTCCAAAGTCCTTTAACAGAATGGTTAGAAACAAAGGAAAAGTTGATTGGACTTCCTAGTAGCCTATGTGGTTTGATGATTGGGATTAAAAATACTAAAATAATACTAATAATAATGGAGCCTTATGATTTTTCTTGTATGTGTGCGAACTAGAAATGGAATGATAGTGTCCTTGCAACCGATGGGCTTCCGACAAGGAATTTGTTTCAGCGGCGAGGCTATGATTTCGACTGGCCGACAAAGCTTCAATCCACTAACGAGGCCTAGTACACAACATGGCGTACATCAGGCTCCCAACAGTTGATGCATAAGGAATTCGTCTCATATCCTCAACTCCTTGAGGTGTCTTAGGACACTGTTCCTTAGACAAATGGACTCCATGTCTAAAAGGCAATAAGCCTTTTTTGGAGTCTTGCATCTTAAACCTTGACAACACTTTGTCTATGTAACATGATTGAGACAAGGCTAGTGTTTTATTCTTGCGGTTCCGGACAATCTGGATCCCAAGAACAAACTGTGCATCACCCAAATCTTTCATTTGGAATTGCGTAGCTAGCCAATTTTTAATGTCAGTAAGATATCCTACATCATTCCCAATGAGTAGGTTATCATCCACATATAGAACTAGAAATGCGACAGAACTATTGATGATTTTCTTATAGACACAAGGTTCATCATCATTCTGGTCAAAACCATAAGATTTGATTGCCTTATCAAATCTTATATTCCAGGACCTAGAGGCTTGTTTCAGTCCATAAATTGACCTTTTAGGCCTGCAAACCTTTTGCTCTTGTCCTGGTTCAATGACCCCTTTGGGTTGGTCCATGTATATGTTTTCCTCAAGATTGTCATTCAAAAAGACTGTCTTGACATCCATTTGTCATACCTCATAGTCATAATATGAGGCAATAGCAAGTAGGATACGGATAGACTTTACCATAGCAACAGGTGAAAAGGTTTCCTCATAGTCAACCCCTTCAACCTGGGTATAACCCTTTGCTACTAGTCTAGCTTTAAAGGTTTGCACCTTCCTATCTACACCATTTCTTGGTCCATGGCTATGACTCATTTGTCTTTGTCTTTGTCAACCATCGCTTGATTATAAGTCGATGGATCCTCGCAGTTGTCATCTGGTATAACAACTTGGGTTTCAGATAAACCCATGTAACGGTCAGGTTGTGTTATAACCCTCCTACTACGTCGAGGCATACTCAACTCTTGAGATGGACTCTCTTGACTAGACAAGCTAGTATTAACAACTTTTGTTGACGTACTGGTTTTATTAGCAACATTTGCTATTGTTCCGTCTAACTTATTCAACACAATTTTACTTCTTGGTTTGTGGTCCCTTATGTGATCCTCCTCTAAGAAAATGACATTTGTCGACACAAAAACCTTATCTTCCTTAGGATCATAGAATAAACCACCTCTTGTTTCTTTTGGGTAGCCTACGAATAGGCACAGAACGTGAATCCAACTTCTTTGGATTTGTCACAAGCACATGTGTTGGACATCCCCAAATTCTGAAATGACATAAATTACCTTTACGTCCTTTCCAGAGTTCAAAAGGTGTTTCAAAAACACTTTTTGAGGGCACATTGTTCAAAATGTATACCACAGTCTCTACTGCGTAACCCCAAAATGAACTAGGGAGATAAACATAACTCATCATTTATCGAACCATGTCCAACAAGGTTCTATTTCTCCTTTCCGATACACCATTTTGTTGTGGTGTACCAGGAGCCGAGAGTTGGGATGTAATTCCATGTTCTATCATATAGTTCTGGAATTTTAAATTCATGTACTCTCCACCTCGATCTGATCGAAGCGTTTTGATTGTTTTACCCAATTGATTTTCAACTTCAGTCTTGAATTCGTTGAACTTTTTAAGTGCTTCAGACTTATGTTGTATTAGGTAAATATGCCCAAATCTAGAATAATCATCTACAAAGGAGATGAAATATTCATAACCTCCTTTGGCTTTAACACTCATCGGACCACAAAGGTCTGAATGTATAAGCTCAAGAGGTTTTTGGCTCTATAACCTTTTCCACTAAAAGGTCTTTTAGTCATTTTGTCTTCTAGGCAGGATTCACATACAGATAAAGTATTTTCTTCTAACTCATTTAGAAGTTCATTCTTTACTAATCTCTCAATCCTATTGAGATTAATGTGACCCAATCTAAGATGTCAAAGATGAACATTTTCTTTAGGAGAAA
The DNA here is from genome assembly GCA_036507285.1 of Trichosanthes cucumerina. Taxonomy (NCBI): domain Eukaryota; kingdom Viridiplantae; phylum Streptophyta; class Magnoliopsida; order Cucurbitales; family Cucurbitaceae; genus Trichosanthes; species Trichosanthes cucumerina. Next base: position 69,990,262 of record CM071840.1, on the reverse strand, counting down.
TTTTACGTTTCTTAGTTTGTGCGTTTGCAGTTTTAAATAATTCAGTGTTCAAAACCATTTTGACTGAATCAGGCCTTAAAACATACAACTCATTTTCTAATGAAGCTGAACATATTTCCATACCTTTCTTCAAAAAAAACACTTTATTCATAGAGAAAGAAACAGAAATACATTGTTCTATAAGGCAAGAAATTGAAATAAGGTTTCTAGTAAACCCTAGTATCACTAATATATTGTCTAAAAACATATATTTCTTGCCAAAATAAATTTTCATCGTGCCAACTGCTACAGCTTAGATGACTTCTTCATTTCCAACCTGGAGCGTTATCTCTACTTTCTGTAGCTGCTGCCAGGAATCAATTCCCTGAAAAGAAGAGCGAACATGATTAGTGGCGCCTGAATCAAGTATCCAAGCATTTTTATCATTATCCACTAAACAAACTTCTAAGCAAAGTAAATCATATTTACCTTCCTTCATCTTTTCTGCAATGTACTTCGGAAGTTCTGTTTCCAATGTCCGTCTTCGTTGCAGTGGAAACATTTTCCTTTGTCAGCAACTTCTTTGACTTTCTTGCCCTTCTGGGCGGCAGATTTGTCAGCTCGTTTCCCTTTACCAACTTTCTTCATGTTCTTCTTCTTCCCTTTCAAGTTAGAAGAAGATGAAGCCACTGTTTTCGTTCCAGAGGTCGAACCTCTGTGATAACTCCTACTGGCAACATTTGTCTTACCTTTCGATCCCTGAATTTTCATCAAAGATTGAAAGGTCTGGAGTTCATTCAAAAGGGAGGTAAGAATAAAAGTAAGCTTGTTCATAACAACATTACTTCTAAATTGTAGGAAACTATCTGGAAGGGATTCCATAATGAAGCTGACCTGGCTCGATTCATCGATGGAAGCATCATTCGACTCCGCGATGTTAAAGTGTACCATCATATCCAGGACATGATCCTGAACATATGTACCCTCTGGCATCCTCGAGTTGAATATGTACTTTAGGGCATTGTGTCGGGCCTGTGTGGATTGTTGTCCAAACATACCCTTCATAGAATCCATGATTTCCTTGGCGGTTATCATGCCCTCATGCTTCTTGGCTAATATGTCAGACATACTTCCCAGCATGTAGACCTTAGCCTTATCATTGGCCTTGATCCATCGATCATATGCATCACGAACATTTCGTGATGCATTCGAGTCTGGCATCTGAGGACACTCCTCAGTTAGCACAAACTTCAGATCATCCACTACCAATATAGTGTTAAGTTTGTTTTTCCATGTCATCATATTTTCTCCGGTTAACTTTTCTGCACCCAATAAGGAAATTATAGAGCTAGACATTTTTGCTGAAAATTTACAAACAAAACTTGTATGAGTTTCTTGCTATAATTGTCGAATCCAATCGTGTTTTAGCTAATTATCAAATGATTCCTAGGTCAATTATAATTTGCAATGATACTCCAAAGGTTTAGAATGTATGACACCGAAGGGTAATCAAAAACACTCCTCCTCTGGATCAAGACAATCTTGACCAAAACCTAATGTCAGAATAACTCTTATTCCTATAGGCTTTAGTTACCATTTTTCGGCCAGGATACATACACATCTTATGTACCTTGTGAGTGTAACCCTCTGTCTTTAGATCCCAGAGTCTCCATCCAATAAAATCCGCTGAATGGAGGACTAGATTGAAAAACAGACTAAGGAAATCTTTATCCCTTTCGGGTGTCTACTGTGTTCGATCCCCTATGATCATGCCCTCCGAAGAGGATTGTGCAGTTCAAAGCAAACTAGCAGGCTGACCATAGTGATCTTACGGTGTAAACCGACTGAAGAGACCATAGGTTTTGTTTCACTAAACCTGCTCTCACTCACTATAAGTACCCTCTCCATTCACCTTGATATTGACTCATACAAATATCGTCCGAAGGGGGACGCTCTCGTTTGCGCCACGAGGCCAAACATGAGTCTCACGGTGTGAACTTCTCAGAGATACGTAGGTGGAAAAATATGTATCATATACATTTTTCCTCCCACTGGATACTTTAAATCTATAGGAATCTTACTTAGGCTAAACCCGGCTAATGGTTTTACCTAAAATTATCAATATAACTCTTATATCGATAATCAATATAACTCTTATATTGATTTTATCCTAAGTTTGCTAATATAACTTTTATATTAAGCCTAGGATTTCTAGTTCATTAACCCCTTAATAAACCTGTTGATGCTACCATGATTTATAAACTCTCTGATTAAATTTCACTCCCAGGTCAGTTCCCAGATAGGGGTGTTCCGTTTCCGTCAGCTTAAATACCTCAGCCTAGACAGAACTTTCGTGAGACAGAGTTTCTCTTTTAATCATTGTTTATAAATCACTTAGTTCCTAATTCTAATCTAATTAGAACTAGATAACCTAAGGTATATTATTTCCAAGTTCTAAACATTTTAAAACTAATAATTAACCTTAGGTGACATGCATACTATGTTATAGTGCTTGATCATTCATCTCATGAATAATAAGACATACATAGCATAATCATCTCATGAAATATAAAGCATGTCAATGCTATCCATAAATTAATATAACACTTTATATTAATTAATCATGCAAACTATATAATATAACTCTTTATATTATAAATGATGCATGAAAATGCTTAACCTAATGTGGGATTTCTAAAATAAAAGCATACATTATGCATGGCAATAGTTACACAACAATTGCATAATTTAAATAGCAAAATTACACCAATTTTGGCACCCTAAATTCAATTTTAATTAATATAATCTAATTATATTAATTAAAATTAATTAAATTAAATATAAATTAAATATAAAACATTTTTATATTTAATATATAATTTAAAAAAATATTTTTCGCCCGTTGCTCCTTCGCGTGAAACGCCTTTGGCATTGCAACGCTGCATGTTGTTTGTTTCCGCCCGTTGAAGCGCGCTTCAGCTCCTACGTTACACAACGCCTCAGCGTTGCAACGCTGAAGGCAGCGTTGTAATGATGCCGTCTTCCCAGTCGCGCGCCTGCCGCAGTGGCGTTGCAACGCCATAGAACAACGTTGCAACGCCATTCATAGAACAACATTGCAACGCCATTCACAGAACAACAACATGAAATCTCCATTTCTTGCTCATTTTTGCTCTGATCTTCTCAGCAACCACTTTGCCTCGATCGACACGAACTTACAGACTCGATTTAAATGAAAAATGTCCAAAACACCAGGCTCTTACATTGAACGATTCAATGAAAATTGTAAATCTAAGTGCCAAAATTGAAAACGTCTAAATTCCAAACCGTTCATACATCACATGCAAAACAGTAAATCTCACCTCGTTCTTGATAAATCCAGAACGTAAATTAAGAACGCAATTGGGCTTTAATACCAATTGAAGGGAATCGAATCCTGCAGCGGAAGCGATTGTGAATCGCGCGTTCTTAATTTAGTTACACGGATATAAATCAAGAACAATTTAACTAAGATTAAGCATATGTTATGAGGTGGACAGTGAAAACAATACCTTTGAAGAACTCTTTCTTCAAGTGCTCCTTCTCCCACGTTCATGATCTCAGCAACACGAACCCGAACGATCACCGACACTACCACCGGATCTTCTCCGTGGTTCTCTAGGTGAGGGAGGAAGATGGGTTCCCTTTAGGTGAGATGAGATGTTTGTGAGAGAGATTGTGTTTTGGAACTTTTCCAACAACATAACAAATGGTACACCAGGGTTTTCAAAAGCTTGAATTCCTTAAATAAGCTTAACCTAGTTGCATCTCATGCAACTATATATATAGGGAAATAGGATGGAAATTATCATCCTATCCCTTTTATATTCTCCCACTATTATATGGTTTATATGTGAATCTAATTCACATTAAAACCATATATTATATCAATTATATCATATATAATTGATATAACACCTCATGCATGAAATTGAACACTTCAATTTCATTCCTAACTTTATACCCTCAATATTACCATGTTGAGCCAACGGAGGGACCTAATGGACCAACAGTTCATGAGCTCCAATGATGTGAGATTAACTGATCAAACTGTTTGATCCAGTTAATCAATATTCATTAACTACAAGTCATTCCACTATATACTTGTAGTTGCACTCTCTCATCAGAGATTATATCGTGTCCACCGATATAATCATTACCTGAGTCGAACCTTCACAGTTGTTCGTAATCACTATTGGGTCAAATTACCGTTTTACCCTGATGATTACCTCTTTGTTCCTTAAGCACCACTGATTTTCTAATGAACAACAAGTCTAAGGTTCTACCATAGACTCCTACCCTCATAGAGAGCGGGGCCCCGTTGTTCAAGATCTGGAGTTAGTTCTTAAGGGAACAACCTATCTAATTCCTTAGTGTAGGAATGAGTGAATTCCATCTTGCACAGTTAAGTCTCCAGCTACCTACGAGGTTCTGTCCCTGAGAAGGTAGGCTTATTGAGTCGGCTACAGGTCACTCTCACCCATACTAGTCTAAGGACAAACACCTATAAGCAGGAGTTCTTAACTTGCTCAGGATTCAGGTCGAGTCACTAATGACCATCTATAAATTATCAGTCTTATCCTGTTAATGGTGTTATACTGATTAGACTTAATAATTTGCAGTCTGGTCTTGTATTAACTCTTCATACAGGATGCCCTCACTCGCATGTCAACCACATGAATGAGTTGGATTACCTCATTTGTACTAATTACAAAGTGGGTTGCATCCATGGTGTTACCAGAATAAGGTTTCCAACCTTATTCTTATACCATAGACCATTTAGGTTATATTCTTGAACACAATCCAAATAGTGTCCACTACACTGATGTTCAAGATATATTATAACCTTGGAGTTTAGTTTATTGGATTTATAAAGCAAGAATATAATTTTACCAAAACAAATAATCTTTTATTTATTTGATCAAAATTACACAAGTTTAAGGCATAAATCCCAACAACCCTATTTGCTACTTGTGTGATTGTTTGCAAGTAATGACTACCTGTATGACGCTGGAGCAGACTTGTTGTCACGGCTATGGAGGCGGCTTCCGTTCTAGAACCTTTAGGGTGACTTATTTTTGTCTCTGTTAATATTATCCTTCATTTTGCGCTTGTTGTCTCTTAATAAATAGTCTTTTTGATAAAACTATTACCTTTATGCTCGAACCTGAGTTTTATTGATAAAGCATGACCCTTACGTTCTGTGTACATGTTATAAAAGTGTGTTTGAGTTTTATCTGAGTTTCAGGTTATAGAAAAAATTTGGGTCTACTTGTATCGTTGTGTTGCCGAAATTATAGAGGCATAGCGAGAGCATTAACCACATGACAGATATCCTATGTAATTAGTTGTAGGGTCGTCACATCCGACACTGATAAGAACATTAATTTTCAAATTCATAAAGAAGTTACTAATTTCTAAACCAGTTCACTATTCATTTTCTTGTTTAATTGATAACATAAAAATTAAAAATTTAAGTTGATTTTGATGGGTATGGAAATTTTTTTTAGTACAAACGAATATGGAGTATGGAAATTTGAACTTCTAATGTAACGCCCCTACTTTTAATACATAAAATTCCTAGGGACATTACTACTCATGCATGCATTCGAAGCCCTAAGTGAAATTTAAATAAGTAAAAGTTGATAAATAAAAATCAATTTAATTTGGGATCCCATAGAAATACAAAACGTTTACAAGAAACGTGATTAAGTTCGGCCTCTAGTTTCAAAACTCTGTACTACATAAGCGGAAGACAATAAACATTTAAAATTCTTTCTAAATCATGGATGCGGAATTCATGACTTGGTTCCCATGGCTTCTGTAGCGCATCCATGCCACTCGCCTGGTATGCTCTCGACTCTACCTGAAAACATTTTAAAACAAAGAAAACACAACAAAGGTAGAGGATGAGTATTATAAAATACCCATGTAAGTGGGGGTCGGAAATGCAAACACATGCATATGATTTTCCTTCAAATCGACCTTTAACATGACTATTGTTCGTGACTTTTAAAATCATAAAACTTTCTGTAATTGGACCTAAATCTTTCTTTCATAAAATCATGACTTTTCTCTTTGGCTATGCGTGGTCAATTGAGTCTACTGAGTCTTTTTATTTTGAGTCCCTCACAGCACCCTCAGTGAGGTTTGAGTCCTCACAGCACTCCTGTAGGTTTGAGTCCCCTCACGGACTCCTGTAATGTTGAGTCCCTCACGGACCCAGTGGGGTTTGAGTCCCTCACAACACTCTGTAATATTGAGTCCCTCACGGACTCTCTGTAATAATGAGTCCTCACGGACTCACGTAATAATGACCCATAGAGTCTCTAATGCATGTTTTACCATGCATAAGTCCTCGAGAGACCAATTGCCACAGCCTACATGACATGTTCATATACATACAATATGCATGAGGTCCCATCCTTTAAATTCATATACATATACATTCCGGAATGATGCAACAATCACATAAACTTAAGATCATGACATGACTTTCATAATTTTAACTAGAGTCAATCAATCATCGATTAATAAGTCGCGTTTATTATTTAAGGTGCATAACTAGCACAATAACATATACCGAAAATCTCAATATACAAAAATATACATAATTTGTGTCAAGATTCGTTTTAAATTTCCTTGGAATCATTTCATTTCGGGTCTCTCAAACCCTTAAATCATCAAGTTCCTTTCTAAACCTTTTGAAAATCATTCACTCGAGATTCTCGAAAAACCCTTTAAAATATTCGTTTTCTAAATTCAAGCCCTAAGCATGAGTTTTGGAAATTCACCTTTTGAAATAAATCCTCAATTTTCATCTTTTAAAACAAATACATATTTCAGGAAATCGTATTCTCTTCCCTTTTTAAGATCGTTTGTAGAAAATCCCTTACCTTAGCTCGAAACTCTTTACATTCCGTTCCTAACTCAAGGTTTCGCTTAGTCGTGCTCGATAGTCGAATCCCCTAAATCACATTCATCAATTCTTTAGTTAACTTACACAATTAGACACTTATTTTGAATCCAATCATAGTTAGGCTAAATTACCACAGACGGACGCTTAAAACGAACTCGGGAAACGAAACGGGGGCAATTGGCCAGAACTGGGGAGCGGCGGCGCGTGGCCAGAGCACGGCGGCGCGTGGCCGGAGCACGGCGGCGCGTGGTCGGAGCACGGCGGCGCGTCTTGGCGCGTGGAGGTCGGATCCGTGACGCTCGTGGGTCGATCTATTCCGAACCAATAGCTAATTCTTGAAAACCGGTCAAACACATCCCCAAAACGCGAACCAACCCCAGACCGGCGACCAACGGTTCAACTTCCGACGACCTCAACTTGCTGCTCTGGGCTTCGTGGCTTGCGACTCCGATGGGGAAGACGTCAACAACCGATGGCGAGTGCAGCCGTTCAGACGCCGGCGCCCGACGATTGTAAAGGGTGAGTCGATGACGACTTCCGGCGTTGGGCTCGACCTCACGGCAACCATGGTTGCAGGCTGGCGAAATCTCGTACCCCGCCGACCGCCGTTAGAGCTTGACCCACGACTCACGCAGCGGCTTGAGCTTGCGAGGATGATGACGGCGGCGGGATCGGCGACGAAGGCGGTGCAGCGTAAAGGTGTGCCTCGGTGGTAGGTGGTTGTCGTGAGATTGGAGGGGATGGAGAACAAGGAGAAGGGCCTCGATAAACGTGAGTCTTAAGTGTAAAACCCTAATTCTCCTTTTTATTAAAATTACAAGACTGCCCTTCCATTCATCTACTAACCACTATAATGCCATTGGGCTTACTTTGATGTCTAAAAAGACTTTTAATTAAACCAAGTTTTCAATTGCATAACATTAATTTAAATTATAAAGCCCCAAAGCCCAATTAATTTAATCTCCAATAAATTAACCCTAGTCACAAATTAAAAGGTACTTGAATTCCTGGGGCGTTACATCTAAACTGAAGAGGGGAGGACTTGTCAATTAGTAAGAAGCTAGGTTCGTTTTTACAAAAATAAAAAGAATTTGATTGCTTGAGTTGTGATCATTTTTTTAGTATAATTAATTGAATTTGGCTAGTTTGATTGTCATTAGTATTATTATTACTTGCAATTTTTTGAGTTCTCACAAGGTCAAACTTTTTTGTTTATGAGTTCTATTATTACTTGCAATTCATTTGATTTTTAGAAGATTTTTTTGTTAATCAACTTATTATTTCCTCTGAACCAACATGATTTTGGTAAAAATAAAATCAAGATAAATATTATTTTTCTCCATAAAAAGAATTAAAAGAATCAACCTTTTCATGAAATTGGAGTTCAAACTTTGACAATTGGTAAATAATTGCTGCAACTTTCTCCTCTACTTGGTTCTCATTTGAATAATCGTTAAAAATAGGTTAAATTATAAAAAAAACCCCTAAATTATGGTTAGTTTCAATTATACCCCTAAATTTTGAAAAGTTTCATTTTAGCTCTTGAACTTTGAAGTTTGTTTCAAAATAACTCTTGAAGGCCTTTTTTTGTAAAATTCATGGACGAAAAATGTTGTATTTGCATTTGTATTGTCACTTATGTGAACATATTCAAACATATACGTTGAAAAAAAATCAATACATATACAAATACGTCATTTTTCATCCATAGATTTAACAAAAAATACCTTCAAGAGTTATTTTGACACAAACTTCAAATTTCAAGGGTTAAAAGAAAACTTTTCAAAGTTTAGGGGTATAATTGAAATCAACTTCATATTTCAGGAGTATTTTTGATAAAATCTTAAAATTATATTCTCATGTATGTTTAATACATTATGAAGCATGTATTTTGTATGAAATTTGAAAAACAATGCTAAAGTTAGATTTTTGTATTTACTTATAAGTCTTGAAACAAATATTCAATGGTTGAGTATTTGGTCAGACTTAATTTTGTGCAAGTGTTTGCTTTCCTTGAAATTCGTAAGTTGTAGAAGTTAGTACCTTAGGGCATCTTTGGTAAGTAATCTGAAAACATAAATTTGAAAACAAGAGATTTAATGAAAACAGAGTTGTATTTCATGTTTTGAGATATGTGTTTGGCAGCATAGCAGATTTAGAAATTTGATTTCATTCTAAACAGTTATTTAAAGTGTGTCTTATGACATATGTATAGACCATGAAATTAGTTGTAATTGTCAAACTAATTATTAAATTGAATATAAGTCATTATTAATTAATTTATGAACATGATTTTATAAATTTTATAGAACTATCATTGCATAGTATAATATTATATGATTTATAATATATTATATTATACATATTTTAATTTAACAAAAGTAAATTGAGTTTATAACATTAAATATTGTATTTATTAAGATTTTTATCTTTGTTTAATATAATTTTGCATTTTAAAATTTTAAATTCAGAATCTCGATACAGTGAAAACATAAAATTGTTGTTTTCAGAATTTCTACTACTTGAATCCCAGAATCCGAAAATAGTTTTCGAAAACACATTTACCAAACACATATTCACTAAATTCAGTGAATCTGAAAACATAAAATAGAATCTGGATTGCATACCAAACAAACCCTTATTTTTTTCATCATTAGTTGATAAATTAAGCAAAGATTAAACAAAAGGTAAACCTTGCAACACAATGAAAGTTTAAGGTTGAATTTGATGAAATTAAAAATTTAAGGTAGAAATTGATACAGAAAAGAAAATTAAAAAAAATAGATTCAAAGAAAATGGAGTTGTATTTCATATTTTCAAATGTGTTTGGTAGCAGATTTATAAATTAGATTTCAATTTAAACAATGGTTCAAAATGTGTTCTATAATATATTTATAGACCATAAAACTAGTTGTAGTTGCAAAACTAAATATTAGATTGAATATAAACCACTATTAATTAATTTATGAACATTTTTTTGTTATAAACTTTGTATATATAAATCTTATTTTATCATATCATATAGTTTATAATATAATATATTATACATATTTTAATTTAACAAAACTAATTTGAGTTTATATATTTATTAAAGTTTTTATCTTTTTTAATCTAATTCTGCATTTTAAAATTTCAAATTTAGAATCGAAATAAAAATATAAAAATGCTGTTTTTAGAATTTGCACTATATAGATCACATCATTCTGATGGCCTACCAAATCAATATCCTTAAAGAAAAGGTAAATAAATTAGTACTTAGCTGATTTTTATTCCGAAATAATTCTAGTGTTTTATTTTATGAATTAAATTTTTATAATTAATATATTAAACTTTTTTAACAAATGCATTTTTTTTAGTAAAATAGAGGTTGGGGGATTAAAATCAATCATGGTCGTTAATACATTTGATACGTCAGTTTTTTTTAATTCAACAATATTTGGGAGACGGGGGTTTCGAACCTATGGCCTCTTGGTCATAAGTCATACTTCGCATGTGAGTTGAGTTATGCTTTTGTTGGCACATTCGATATGTCAGTTGAGTTATGATTTCTTTAGTAAATGTTAGATTACGTTGATATAATTAAATTTGCTCAAATCTATGAACTTTAAGCTTTTGAGTTTATTGATGATTTATGATAGTATCAGAGCCCATAAAACCCAAACGGGTATACAGTCCAAAAATTAAAAATTAGGATATGATCCAAGAATTGTGAACCCAAAGAGGCATCATCCTAAGGGGTATGTTGAGGATCCACATTAGAAAAATGTAGAGGTATCTCACAATTTATAAGATATATAGGTTACTTCTCTCATTGTCAATTAGTTTTGAGATGAAACTCATCTAATCTAATATGTTTTTGAAGTTGATTGGTGATGCAAGAAGTCCTCCGTTCAAACCACAACCCTTTTAAGTTGATTGGTGATTTAATAGCAAATGCATTTATTCATAATCAACACTTTTTGTACATATTTTTCTCTCACCAATTAGTTGTTAACTTTTTAGTAACTACGCCTACTGAATTTTACTTAAAAAAACAACTACTATATTAGTTTTATTTAAGCCATACTTTTAATCTTAATTTTATAGAAAAATCTCTCTTATTCTATATGAGTTTACAATATTTTAACGAGAAAATAAAAGATTCAAGCACTAAAGACCTGCGAACGTATGCAGGGGCGGATTTACCATGATTCGGGAGCTCGAGCCCCCCTCAAATTTTTTACCTTTAATAATATGTATAGAAAAAGTCAGATCAAATAACAAAAAAACCTTCTCGCTTAGTGGTAAATATGTCATCAGCCTCGCTAAGTTCCAATTTCAAGTTTTGGTTTGTACAATGTTAAATATTTTTTTTCAATGTCATATTCCTTATTATAAAATATTGTATTTTCCAAACTATTTATAATAATATTGGAGTTTTAATGTGTTTGGCAATGGTGGTGACCATCTAATGCGTGGAAGCATGTTGTCATCTATTACAAAAAATTTAAAAATCGTAGATGGTCGTCTTTTCAAGAGACAACCATCTCCAAATTTTAAAAAATATTACTTCCTAGCATATTAGTCACAGACTTTCTAAACATTTAAAGTGCATGAGTTCAAGTATCACAAAATGTAGATTTTTTTTTTACTTTTTCTTCTTTTTTCCTACATTTTTTCTCTTTCGTTTTTTGGGGGGTTTTTTATTAATATTGCAAATTTTTAAACTTATTATAAAAATACTGTATTTTCCAAACTATTTATAATAATATTGTAGTTTTAATGTGTTTGGCAATGGTGGTGACCATCTAATGCGTGGAACCATGTTGTCATCTATTACAAAAAATTTTTAAAATCGTAGATGGTCGTCTTTTCAAGAGACAACCATCTTAAAAAAATATTACTTCCTAGCATATTAGTCACAGACTTTCTAAACAGTTAAAGTGCATGAGTTCAAGTATCACAAAATGTAGATTTTTTTTACTTTTTCTTCTTTTTTCCTACATTTTTTCTCTTTCGTTTTTTGGGGGGTTTTTTATTAATATTGCAAATTTTTAAACTTATTATAAAAATATTGTATTTTCCAAACTATTTATAATAATATTGTAGTTTTAATGTATTGGCAAAAGAGATGACATCTAATGCGTGGAATGTTGTCATCTGTTACAAAATTTTTAAAAAATCATTAGATGGGCGTCTCTCATCTCCAAATTTTAGTCATTAGACATTTTAAGAAATCAAAGTGTATGGGTTCAAGCACCACAAAACGTAGTTTTTTTAAACTTTTTCTTCTTTTTTTTCTTTCGTCTTTTTCTTTCTTATTTTCCTTCCGTATTTTTCATTTTTTCTATTATCCTTTTTTCTTTATTTTTCTTTTATTTATTTTATTTAAATCAAATAAGATATTTTTAATTTTATTAATATCTTGTAAATTGAATATTATAATTTATTTTTTGTTATCATTTTAAGTAAATTGAATATTATATTACGTGATAATTTAAAATAACGTGATAATTTTATTTAAAATTAACTCAAAATAACGTAAATGGAAATGTTTTCTCTCCTAATCTTATTGAAGCAATAAGAAAAATTATCAATTTAACAAAGTACAATAAAATATTCAATTTACTTAAAATATTAAAAAATATTTAAATAAAAGAAAGAAAAGGAGAGAAAAAAATAATGAAAAAATGAAAAAAAGAAGGAAAAACGAAGGTTTTTTTATTAATATTGCAAAATTTCAAACTTATTATAAGAATATTGTATTTTCCAAACTATTTATAATAATATTGTAGTTTTAATGTGTTGGCAATGGTCGTCTTTTCAAGAGATGACCATCTAATGCGAGAAGATGGTCGTCTCCGACCATGTTGCCATTTGTTACAAAATTTTAAAAAAAATCATAAGAGACGATCATCTCCAAATTTTTAACATTATGACTTTCTAGCATATTGGTCACCCAACTTTTTGAGAAGTCAAAGTGTATGGGTTTAAGTATCACAAATTTTAAATTATCACGTAATATAATATTTAATTTACTTAAAATGTTAAAAAATGATAACGAAAAAAATTATAATATAATATTCAATTTACAAGATATTAATAAAATTAAAAATACCTTATTTGATTTAAATTAAATAAAGAAAAGAAAAAATAAAGAAAAAAAGGATAAGAGAAAAATGAAAAAACGGAAGGAAAATAAGAAAGAAAAAGGCGAAGAAAAAAAAAAGAAAAAGTTTAAAAAAACTACATTTTGTGGTGCTTGAACCCATACACTTTGATTTCTTAAAATGTCTTGTGACTAAAATTTGGAGATGAGAGACGACCATCTACGATTTTTTAAAAATTTTGTAACATATGGCAACATGGTAGACGACCATCTTCCACGCATTGAATGGCGTTTCTGACCATTGCCAACACATTAAAACTAAAATATTATTATAAATAGTTTGGAAAATACAATATTTTTATAATAAGTTTAAAAATTTTCAATATTAATAAAAAATAAAAGCTCTGGTTTTTACCTATTCAATTTATTTAATTGAAAATTTTAATAGGATTAATATTTTAACAATTTTAATTGTGTTAACTTGAACATAATTCAAGTGGTATATGTTTTTATAAGGCCCCATTTGATAACCATTTGGTATTTTGTTTTTGGTTTTAAAAAATTAAGCCTACAAATACTAGTTCCACCTATATATTTTCTTGTTTTGTTATCCACTTTTTACATGTGTTTTAAAAAACTAACCCAAAATTTGAAAACTAAAAAAAGTAGTTTTTAAAAACTTGTTTTTGTTTTTGAAATTTGGCTTGAAACTTAAGTGTTTCCTTAAGGAAGATGGAAAGTATTATAGAGAAGAAAAAACTCATGGTAGAGAAATTGTGAGAAAACAATCACAATTTTCAAAAATCAAAAACCAAAAATCAAATGGTTATCAAACGGGACTTGAGTAATATGGATTTGAAGGTGTGCCAATTATTCACAAATGTTATATTATTTAAAAAAGAACAAAAACATTTGGTAATTTTATCTTTAAAAAAACATTTGTTAATTTAAAACTTATAATAACTGTATTATTTAATAACAATAATAATGGGAAAATCCCCTTATTTGCAGATGTGGCAACTCAAACTCATTATGTGGAAAAAAATGTTATCCCATTTCTCTCAATTTTGTTATCCATTTTACCAAAAAGTTGAAAAAAAAAAAAGAGAGAGAGAATAATGGCGTCAACGTCAACAAATGTATAAATAGAAAATGATTGTAATAGGGAAGATGTAAAAGAAATTTAAATGAGGAAGAAAAGTGTTTTCATTGATACTTTTAATAAATGTATTAATTTTTAAATATAAAAAGATTATCAAAATTTAATATGGTATTACTATTTTGCTTTTAATAATTAAAGAAATTGTTGGTAGTGCTAAGAAATTAATAAAAAGAGGATTCATATGAGATTTTTAAAAGTACTATTAGTTTAATACACGTAAAAACATGAGACTTAATTATCTAATCTATAATTATAAATAGTAATGAATTTAAGTGTAATTTGAATATTAATTTCAGTAATTTTCATACATAATTAATAAAAGAATATTCATTCGTATTTATATTAGATATTTCACGAGTAATAATTATGCAAATTTTATACCAAATTAGATGACGATAAATATTTATTACAAAATAGAACGCAAAAGAAACATTTTATTTCAAAAAAAATATTTTTACAAAATAAAAAACTATGCACCATAAATTAATTTCATGCTGAAATTTGTTTCTTTTTTAGTACAGTACACCCGACGTTATTAACATTAGATTCTAGATAGAATATTTACAAAATAGAGGAATTAAAAAAATGGTATTTAAGCTACTATTTATTATTATTATTATTTTGAGTTCAACATTATATGAGGATATGGTGAATACGAACTTTTTGTCCTTTAGTTGATGGTACATCCATAACTATTGAATTATGTTTACGTTGGCTACTATTTAATTTCATTTGTTGGCATTCACGTGTGTTGCATATGTTTTCTAATGTTTGAAAATAATTATTTCATAGTAAAATTTAAAAATTATTCAGTTGAACTCAAAAAATAAAAAGTTAAAATTTCATTTTGGGTCATTCAAATTTTAAAATTTTTATATTTCGATTCGCGAACTTTAATTTCAAAATTGACCATTTTGGTACCCTACATGTGTTATCTAAAAAATATGTTCATTTTTATTGTTCAACATTTAAGTTTGTTCTATTTTGCTCCCTAAAACTTGTAAATAATGTCGATTTTAGTTATGAACCTTAAAAAATTCACAACACTTTAAAATATTAAAAAAAATACATTTAAAGAATAATTATTAACAGTATCATATACTTTTGTTATGACAAACCTAAAATGATAGAAAACAATCTGACCGAATAGGATTTAATCAAAGGTCGGTCAAGTGAAATTAAGCCTACAAGAATAAGCAAAAGAGCCAAAAAGCTGGAAGCCCAACTCAGCCCAAGCCGACCCAAATCAATTGACCTAGTTTTGTCGTGAGTGGGTGTGCCCCGTGCACGCCTAGAGCCCAACAAACCCTAAGAGCCTCATCTTTATCCTTAACCTAATTCTATTAGGGATCGGAGAAAGGAAAACTCTAAGTCAAGATGATACACATACACCATTATAACTCCATTAGCGGTAACTTCTACTCAATCCTCAAAATATTAGCTTGGTACACTTTCTTTTTTCTTTTAACTTAAAGCATGAAAGTGTGTATATGCCAACTACCACATGGATGTACAAGGTTCTTATATTTTGCAAGTAACCTTTGTTTGCATATCAAATTCACTAGTGCACATTTCCTTTGCCCAGATTTGCACATCAACGACTTTAAAAATAAAAAGAAATCAAAAGACTTTTAAAATGTTAAAGAATAGTTAAAAGAAGATATTACAGTTTTTTTTGTTCTTTTGAAACAACTGTAATATTGATAACTTCTCTGAAGACTTAAATGATTTCAAAGACTCATTGCAAAATCATATAATTATATCTACTAAAAATACTTGTTTATTCTTAAAAGAGATGGTGTTTTGGTTTTAGAAAAACAACAGATGGAAATGGGACCATACAAAATGTAAAGGCCAAAATTTAAAAAAATAACAAATTTCTTTTATATCACAATTTTAATTTTTTTTTCCTTCAAAGAATGGATATTTATTTAGCTTAAGAAACTCAAAATAATAAATAAAACTAAAACTAAAAGGAATCACAAACTCACAATTATGGTAAAAATTTTTGTTGACATGTCGACTTTTTCATTGATATTTCTATATGTGTTCATGAGTTCGACATTGATATAACATTGATATAAGGGATGAATCGACATTTCCATTATATCGTACAAAATTAATGAAATACTAAACAAATATCAACAATGTTGGGAGTGCGGCCAAAGTCCTACATCGGGTAGTTAAGAGGAACATCGTGGGTATATAAGTGAGAGACACTATCTTCATTGGTATGAGACCTTTTGGGTGAAACCAAAAGCAAAACCATGATGGTATATGCTCAAAGTGTACAATATCATACCTATGTAGGTTGTTGTCCCTAACTCTGATATTAGAGTCATGCTCCTGAGCAAGAATAATTTTTCAAAATGATTCACTCATTAAACAATGGAGCGTGTGGACAACTTCTTAGTGGATGTTTGCGGTGCTGAGTAGAGTAGTTAAATAATCTGTTTAGCTTCGGTTTTTTCTACTTTTTTTTTTTTTGTTGTACTATACAAATAAAGTTATATTATATATTAATTTCAAAAGTTAAAGATTTGTTTCCATCCAAAGAATTATTTTTTATTTCTATTTTGGTCTATTATCTTATTTAGATAGCTAGAGTCATTTTTCAAGGAATTTCCTTCAGAATTATCCAAATAGGAAATCATTGATTTAATTAATTCTATTGTTTTTATTTCTTCAATTTTCAATTCTTTTACTTGTTGTATTGAATTGTATTACTATTGTTGTAGAATTTAATAAAATTTACCTTGGTGTTGAGTTATTTCAATTGTAAGCTTAAGGCAAGGTAGTTTCTTTTATTCATTCTATTTGGTGAAAAGCCACACAATTGTTGCACCCTTTTGTAGTTCCTTTTCTTCATCTTTTTTAGCTAGCAAAGCTTCAAAGTAGCATGGACACCTTTTTCAACTTTTGTAATTTTTATTTTTCTATTTTTAAAGGCAAAATTTTGTGTTGTTCTTTTCTCTTTGCACCATGACACCAACTTTTAGAATTAGAATTAGTTATATTTTTATTAAATTAAGCATGAGTTAAGCACTTTTTAGGGGCTCAAGAATTTGAATGCCCTAACATGTGAATCTAGCCTAAAGAATTAAATTACCCAAGCTTGCACGTCAATTGCGATTACTTGTGTTGATTTACTTTTATTGAGATTCTAAAATGATCAATTAGGATCTCAATCCGAGCTTAAATTTAATGACGAAAGGGTTACAAACGAGCCGATCTCACATAAGCATTGGAGACAAAATTTAGACATAAACTTTCCTTTACCCTAGACATAGGGATTAAAGATTCCAAACCGAGATCATTTTACGGGGCCAACATAATCTAAGGAAAAAGGGACTACAGACATGTATGTTTCCTACTTAGTCTCCTAACACCTAATTTTTAGGCAAATAGGAATTGTAAAGTCGGGTCCAGTTGAATGCAAGAAAATGAGAACATTAAATTCTTAAGTTCAATTTACAAATTAGGGCAAGAACAATTCTTGAGCCCCGTTATTTCTATTTAGTAGTTTGCAAGTATTTCTTTCATCCATTTTATAATTGTTAGAGTTCAACCCATTCTTCCCGCATTGCCATTTGCATTATGCAATTTTAGAGAGATTTTGCATTTTGCTTTTACTAGATTCTGCACATTAAACTTTACAACTTGCATAATGCAAAATCTAGTTCTAATTTGTGTTCTTTGATTAATTCACCATCATAACTACCCACCATTTATTGCTTTACTTTCCAAACTTGCATTTTAATTTTACGTTTTGCTAAAACTAATTCTTGTTACTATGTTCCCTTGGGGGACGATAATTGAGATATTCCCTTATTACTTCGATCGTGTGCGCTTGCGCGTCCATCGTTGTGTATATATATATTAGTTAAAAAAGATTAATTGCATAACAATGTCTAATGTTTAATGTAAAAGATCCTTGAAAAAAAAAATCTTTTGTCCTAATTTTAACTGTAACTTCATTGCATATCAATAATTGCCTATAGCTTATAGAAATATAGATAGTTTGTTTGTTTATGATTTCAAAATTTAACAAGTTTTAAGTAAAATTTATTGCTCATACGAAATTAAATGACCTTTTTATATAAGAAAAATTACGAGAAGGATAATCATATTTTGCTAATTTTGCTAATTTTTCTATAATTTTAAAATTATCATTTAAACACAAATTTTAATAACTTATGTTATCCTTGTAATAGTCACTAATGAAACATACTCTTACTTAAATAGTCATATTTGGGAAGATTTCTTAGAATTTCGAAGTCACTTAACTTAATGTTTAAAATGTTGGTTTGTCGATAGAAATATCAATAAAATATGAATGTTGATGGATAATTCTAGAAAAATTATAAAACAAAAAAATTAACAAGTAAACATTTTACACTTTTTAAATATGTTAAAATACTTACTATTAACTTGAGAGGGAATGAGAGAAAGGAAGATGGACAGAGGGAAGGAAGATAGAGTTTCTGGATAAATGTGCAGACTTCAAAGTGAACATTGTTGAAATTAGTGGAGTGAAGTTATTTATCCGCTATGTTGTGAAGTATGTGGGTCAAATAGGAAGCGAGATATTTTAACTCACTCCATCTAATTTCAAGTCGGTGGGCCAAACACCGCCTTATACATTTATTCACTTGTCCACCATTGAAAACACCACTTATCAAGTTTGTACGTATTTTCTTGACGAAGAATGACTTTTTAACTTGAATGGTGCATTTTTATCCAAAGTTATTCAAAACTCACTATCAAACCTTAGTTACGAGCCAAAGTGTTTAGTTTAAAGGCACTATGTTATCAAAATTAATTTCAAACCCATATTTTATTGAGTGGCTATTGCTACAAAAATAATTAAGTTGTTGACTTAAAATAAGATGGTTTGCGATATAAATAGTTGCCTTTATTTTCTCTCCACATAATTCACAATTCCCCCCTTCTCTGGTCATTCTCAGTGTCATTTAATGGAAACTCATTTTTGTATGCTGAAAAAAAAAAGAATTCTATGGAGAGAGAGAGAGACTGAAAAAAACGAAGGTGAGAAATCGAGAGGGAAAAAAGTGAGATTATGAGGATGGGAGCCATATGTATTTTCAAATATAGCCAGAGGTTTAAAATTTAGGTGGCAAAATTAGTTCTCATATTTGTAAATTTATCACATAAAAAAATAATTTATAAATATTATGGGTGAAATTAGACCATAAGGATAAATTTGGAATACAGAGTAAATAGAAGGGTAAGTATATAAAGAAAGATACAAAACATGCAAACGCGGACCAAAGTCAACTAAAAGGAAGAAGAGATCGAGCCTCCATATTGCATAAGAGGTGAGAATCGGGCCTGAAAACCCGACTCTTGCATGGTTGAGGTCGACCTCGGCCCAGCCGAGGGCGAGGCCGACCTTGACCCAGCAGCTGGCTGACCTCTTCGCAGGATCGATCCGTCTCTTTTCTCTTATGGGCCCAGATCCGAATTCAAAGATGACCTTCTACTTTTCGTGCTTCGTCATAGATTAAGGTTGACACCTTAGAAAGGTCATATAAATATTCCTCTTATCGAGGGAAATGTAACTTCTTCTCATTTTAGAAACTCTTGCTAAACTCATTAAACACTCTCTAAGCATCGGAGCATCACACCAGTGTTCAGATCTTCTTCTTTTGCAGTCACGTTCTTTCCCTCTTCAAATAAATTCAGTGGTTGTCACGTGAATGTTAGGTGAGTTATCTTGTCCGGATAAGTATGAGTTGTTTCTCCTTGTGTGTCACTTAAGTATCATTTTTGCATTTTAACAAAATATGTCACTATTGTATCTATATATCATTTTTGTATATTAAGTATATTACTAATATATATATGAATTCTTATATATACATTTCTTCCATTTTTTTTTCTTTTTACCATGTTTCATTATGTGATTATTCTCTTATTACTAGAGATGTCCATGGGGTAGACACGAGACAGGATGACTCCTTTGTCCTCATGCTCGTCCTTACTCTCTATTTCATTTTTCATCACACAAAATTTTCTATTTAATTTCGTGGATCAGATGGAGATTTTGCAACCGAGTTCTCGCCACCGAAAATTCTTCATTGTTTATGATTTTTTATTTTTTATTAAAAATTTAACAAATTTTTTATTTACATTGTTAATTTCTCATGAAAAAAATATATTTAAAGAAATTTTTTTCTTTTAATTTTCTTAGAAAAAACAATATTTTATAACAGTTTAAAGGTAGGGCTTATATGTATATATTCCTCGTTCCTGCCTATGAAAAAAAAATTTCTCCACTCTCTCCACCTTTTCTATTCCCTATCTCGTTAAAGATGGATCCTCACTAGAAAAATGACCATATCTACCTACTACTAACGTTGGAACTACTACTATCACATAGCATCTTAAATTTTTTTTTTTTAAAAGCATAATAAAATCTCTAACTCAAATTTGAATTATAATATAAAATATAACCAGAGAAATTAAATTTATTCTGTAAAAAAAAATAAGTTATAACTTTTATTTAAATACATTTTAAATTAAGGAAAATATTTGGGTGCATCCTGTATTTTGCACCACCAAAAGTTTCTTTGTTTTTGTTTTTCTTTTTAAAGAAAAAATCTTGTGGTGAAAACATGGATTAGACAACACTTAGGGGTCGTTTGGTTTGAGGTTTAGTTTCAGATGCCTGGGAAAAAGATACCTGGGAATAAGATGTCTGGGAATCAAAGATACTTGTGTTTGGTTATGCATGGGAATGCTATCAGATGTTCATCAGAATGAATGATGTTTGTGTTTAGTATCGCATAGGAATGATATTAAAATTGTAAATAAGTAAATAATGTTTATGTTTGGTTATTACAATTACTTCCAACAATTTTATTGTTTTTGTTAATTTATTTTTATTACGTTAAATTATTAAAACAATTTTAAGTAGCCAAATTTTGATTTAATTTTCATTCGTTAGTAACTTATTATACATAATATACTACTTGTAATTAATTAGTACAATAATCAAATCGAAAGATTAATGGCAAATGTTATATTTCAAAAATCAAATACAATCAATCATTTTTCTCATAGTTTCATGTTCGTTGTAGACCATACCAATACAAGATATAGTGAAATGCTAATTCGAAATAAGGATATTTAACCATGACACAAAAATATGAATGTTACATCATCTATCCATAGCATGCCAATGACATGGTAACTTAAAATAAGGATATTACATCATCCCTGAGTAGAGCACAAAAAGTATAAATGCCCATGGATACCCTATTGGAATACCTCCTATTACATAAAACACCCACTCTATTCAAATAAACTAAAGATCAACATTCTCTTGTAGAACCTCCATAAAAAATTCATACCTTTCCTCAGTTGGAAGATTAAAGAAGTAATCAATCTGGGATTGATCTTTGGTGATAATCTTACCAGCTCGAACTCTCTGTCGAACACTCAATCCATCCACCTTTCTAATCTCACCTACTAATGAATTTCGACATTCCTCTCTATAGATTCTCGTTCAGCAACTTGTCGATAAAATAAGGCAATCTCTGGAATATTTTCATTAGCTTTTGAAAGATGATTACTCATAACATTCTCAAACCCATTCACTGTTGCTACTAATGGGTCCACACTCCTGGCTCTTTTCTTACCAGACATGTTTGATGTATGTGTAGTATATTGTGTATTCATTGGTGCTTCACTCATTGACATCGATCCATCAACTTCTTCCCCTCCAAATATTGGTGGATCAGACACATAAAAAATATCTTCTCCCAAGAATTCATTATTACCCACTTCTCGTTCCACTGCTTCAGACATATCAGTTGGACCTTCTGCACCTAGTCCATGAAGGGATTTTGAATTCCCGCAGCGGAAGACGTTGTGAAACGTTGTTGATCCGTTGTGTAAAACCTATCTTAAAATTGAATCTATCTCATAGATCCTAGGCTAAACATGCAAAGAAGAAGAAGTAAACAGTAAGTAATAGATACTAACCTCTTGAAGAACTCTTCTTCAACGTTTTCTCCTTCTCCGGTCACGATCTCTCTCGATCCGACGTTCTCCTCGAACACGAACCTCGATCCGAACAGGGAGACACCTCCAAAGGGTCTTCTCGGTTGTTCTCGAGAGGTTGAGTGAGAGTAGGTGGGACTCCCTTTGGTTTTGGGTGAGGAGAGAATTAGAGAGAATTGAGAGAGTTCTAGAGAGAAAACATTTGCTCTCTTTGGATGGAAATCCAAAAAATGGCAAATGGCATACCAAAGGCTTCTTGCAAAGTCTTTAAATACTATTGTGTGATGGAGTTAAAACCTCCACCAAATCACAATTTTACCACAACCATATAATATACAAATCACATTTGCATATTATATAATATAAGGTATCTCATACCTTATTATACAAATCTCATTTGCATAAATGTGGAATTATAAATTGAATCACATTCAATTTAATTTCTCTCAATTCAATTTCTCCAATTAGCACTAATTAATCAATTAGGCTATACTATAGTTTATTATGAATCTCATTCACATCAAACTATATATTATGTCATCTATATCTCATATAAATGACATAAATACCCAAATAATGAATTTGAACACTTCAAATTCACACCAAACTGTAAACCCTCAATTTGTCCAATTTGAGCCAACCGATGGACCTAATGGACCTACACATGACGAGCTCCAAGGATCCGAGACTAACTCACAAACTCTTTGACCCGTTATTCAACATTCATTAGCTACTGTAACACTCTCTACTAAAGCCCGTGAGTTGCACTCTCATCACTGTAGGACAAGTTGTGTCCATCGATATAACCAATACCCATGAGTCAACCCTTCACGGGTTGTTCGTAGTCACACCGGGTCAAATTACCGCTTTTACCCCGTGGTCTACCTCTTGCTCCTTAAGTCTCACCGCTCTCTCTAATGAACAACTACGTTGCATGGTCCAACCATAAACAACAACCTCTCGGCCAATGAGAGAGTGGAGCCCCGTTGTTCAAGCCCTCGGAGACAAGACTTAAGGGAACAACCTCTCTAGTTTCCTAAGTCGGGGACAGTGAATTCCTTCTTGCGTAGTCAAGTTCAGACTCCCACGTGGTCCCGCCCGAGAAGATAGGCATATTGGGCGAGCAACAGTGGCCACCCTCACCCGTACTAGTCAAAGGACAGACCCCCGCAGACAGGAGTCCGTAACACGCTCAGGATTAAGGTCGAGTCACTAATGGTCATCTACGAATTTATTAGCTCTATACTCATTAACGGTGTTTACATCGATGAAGTCTAATAATTCACGGTCCGGTCTTGTACAATCTCATTGCACAGATGCCCCCACTCGCATGTCAACCACATGAACGAGTCGATCACCTCGTTTGTATCTAATACAAAGCGGGTCGCATCCACAGTGTATCCAGGATTAGGTCTCCAACCCTATCCATATCACGTGAGACCGTTCGGGTCATTAACTCGAACGTGATCCTCCCTGTGTGTCCACTACACACCGTTCAAGTTCTTAGTTCTCTCATTAATACAATGACCATGGAGCTTAGTTTATTGGATTAAGTTTATGAAAAAAATGCGAGACACAAAGTTTAAATAAATAACTCTTATTTATTACACAATGTTGAAATAAATAACTCTTATTCATTTACAACTTGGAATATTACAAACTACACGAGATGAGGACATACATCCCAACAGTCCATTGGCCCTATCTTTTCCAAAAACAATGGCTAATTGTTCGAGAAATGGAAAAGGCTTGTTTCTAAGGCCTTTTGCAGTTGGATGACTCTGTAAGAACAAATATAAATACATCTTAATACATGATAATATTATAATAAAATTACACTAACAAATACATGATAATATTATAATAAAATTACACTAACAATAAAAAGTTATTTCTACTTACCTTTACCCATTCATCGAATATATGTTTTTCAACTTCTATGCACTTGTTTTTATCATTCCATCCAAATCCGCTACAATTTGGGCCTAATATTTCCGATATTGTATTGTATTGCTTTTTCAATATTTTAACTCTAGACTCTATGTGTGGTTGAGCCTTGAGATCACAATTAGGAATTTTTTCAGCCATCCACTTTTCTATTTGAATGAGAAATCCTGGTTTGAAAGTCTCATTATTATCTTTCCAAGTGCCAATATTAGATAATTTCATTAAACATTCCACTAATTTCTCATCTTCTGCCTTACTCCACATACGTTTCTTACTTGAACCAGCTTTAGATTGTTCGCTATCATCCATATCTATGATTCACATCACATATAAACCATTAAAATTCAAATAACGTGTATAACATAATATAAAAATGAAAACAAGCATGAATGTACCATAAATATATAAGTAGCAAACTAATGGTTCATAACATTTTATAATGTCTTACAAGATCTAAAAAAGCAAGAAAATGATTGTTTACATCATGAGTAAAACCCTCCCTAAATAGTAACAATACTAATGCCTAATGTCTCTCCACTCCTCAAACATTTCAATTGCTAAATTATCTCTCCAATTTGTCCATTCATTTGAACTTTCAACATGTGTTATTCCATCATTGTCCATGTCCAAAGTACTTGAATGAGTGTCTCCAACTTCTTCTTCTAACGGATCTACAGGCATTTCTCTTCTTATAAGATTATGAATAAGACAACAAGCTGTAATCATCCGACATTGAACTTTTACTGGATAATAAGATTTTCTTCGAAGAATAGCCCATCGACCTTTTAATAGTCCAAATGCTCGTTCTATTACATTTCTTGCCGAGGAATGCTTCATATTAAAAAATTCAGATGGAGTTCTTGGTTGGTGGCCTTGCATCCAATCATTTAAATGATATCGTTGTCCTCTGTAAGGTGCCAAAAATCCTTCACCATTTGTATAGCCAGCATCACATAGGTAGTAACAGCCTAAATGAACGAATTGAATATTTGAGAATGTTCATAAAGTCTTTTTTTCTAAAGTTTGGCCTAAACTATGTACCTATCCAAATATTATACATGCGTTACCTTTTGGAATCTTTAATTCATTCCTTCTAGATACAGCATCTCGTAAAACTCTTGAGTCAGAAGTCGACCCTTCCCATCCAGGTAAAACATAAATGAATTGCATATCTTGAGAGCAAACCCCTAACACATTGGTAGCAATTTCATTCTTCCTTGTTCGGTACCTAGGTCTATCAAGAATACCTACATTGACTTTAATGTAGGTTCCATCTAAGGCACCTAAACAATTCTAAATACAAAGAAAACTCTAAATTAATTAAGGTCATATCCAATACAACCACTTATTAATATTCAAATATGATTAAAACTACAAAAAAATATATATATATATATACCTTAAACCACTTCCACTTTTCATCCAAGCAGCTGGCAGAAATTGGCTCGGGTTGTTTAAGTAATAACTCATGTAACCGTAACACAGAGTTCAGAACTGTATTAAACTTTCTACTAATTGTTTCTCCTGAACGTGCAAAATGTCGACGTATAACTCTATTTTTGACATCATGTGCAAGGATATGTAAAAATATTGCAACCATCTCCTCAACTTCTACATTTGTTGTGCCTCTTAATTTTCTAGTTGTTTTAAGCAAGTGACATAATATAGTAAAGCATTTCCTATTCATACGTGTAGTCTCAAAACATGCTAAATCACTCTCATGTATTAGACGAAAAAAATTTACTTGTTTAATTCGATGTCTATAGAAAGAACTTCCACCCATAAGTCTTCTATGTGCTTGCCCTCTATACATAAGCACTACTAACAATAAGAAACATGTTTTCATCATTTGCTTTAACATCTCTAAATAGGACAACAAGATAACAAGAATTTGTTGCTCAGTAGTTGAAGATATGTGAGTCATATCTGCATAATAAAAAACTATTTTCAAAATCACATCTATAATTAGGTGATATGGTATTATAATTATACTATATCGAGAATATTATTGCACAAAAGTTTTAAATGGAACAAACAAATTAATGTTATGAGAAACTACAATTATTATAAAACAAAAAACCATAATTATTATTTCTATTTTCATTTCCTTTTCCATATAGTTATAAAAAATGTTAAAAATATTATTTTCATCATCATATTTTGGGGCTTGATTTGTTTTGGTTCTTCAACTTTCAAATATCAAATTTTAGTCTCCATACTTTCAATAAATCTTAAAATTAGTCTAGATAATTGTTAAGTTTTCTAAGACTAAAATGATGAGTGAGAGAAGAACTTGAGAAATATAAAAAGATTCATCCTACTGATCTAATATATCCTATATCCCTTGAATTTTGTCACTAAAAATAGCTTTCTTAAAGCTAAGCTGATTATATTTTATCCTAAATTTTAGAACACCTAAATCAAATCTTTAGTTTTTTTGTTGATTGTTTTAAACAAAAAAAATCATTTTTAAGAAATTTATTTTTTAAAACCTTACCAAGAATAGGAAAAAAAAACATAGCACTCTATCAACGAGATTTCTAGTATCTGTTTCACATCCCAATATGTCACTGTATGAGGAAGATTTCAAGTATCTTAACCAACTTCATGAGCAACTTTTTCCCCACTTGATTGACACAAGGGGGAAAAGCATAAAAAAAACCACCAATCACAAAACTAATGGCCTCCAATGACTAAGGAATAACATATACATATAAACTCAATACATATAAATAGTTGTTGAAATATAAGTTAATGGAGATTTTAACTTACAAGAACATTTTGAAAAATGAAACATATATTTTCAAGACCAAATGCATATAAACAATAGGTGAAATAAGATATTTACTTGAAGAAATTTCTCAAATTCATTATGTAATTTTTTATTCAAATGATTTGCTATCCACTACAGCATTTATCAAAACACAACAATAATAATAAATATACATGATGAAAATGAAAATCATGAAGAACCATTACTAACAACATAAATTAAGAAAATAAAAATATAGATTAAAGCACAAATAAACAAAAGGACAACAAGAAAAAAATAATGTTAAACAAAGGTAAAAATATATATATATATATCTAGAAAAAAAAGAAGAAAAATAGAAGAAGAGAGGAGGGTTGGAAAGGATGAAAATGCAGAGAGAAAAAACATACCTCGAAAAAATGAAGAAAAATAGAAGAAGAAGAAATGAGAGGAGAGTTGGAAAAAGAAGAAGGATGAAAAAATGTAAAAAAAAAACAAAGAGAGAACATACCTGAAGGTTGGAGGTGGAAGGCGAAAGAACAATACGGAAGATCAAAGAAACCCAACGATTTGGATAGGTTTAGAAAACCTGCGGATATACTTATTAAAGGATGCCTGGGAAAAGGCTTTTCCCATGCATTTAATTTAAAACCTTCAAACAAACATAGGTTTTAAAAGCCCAAGCCCATTCTCACCCTTCAAAACCTTCAACCAAACGGGCCCTTAGTGCTCTTAAATTAATACATGTAATGAAGGT
This sequence comes from Trichosanthes cucumerina, assembly GCA_036507285.1. Classification (NCBI taxonomy): domain Eukaryota; kingdom Viridiplantae; phylum Streptophyta; class Magnoliopsida; order Cucurbitales; family Cucurbitaceae; genus Trichosanthes; species Trichosanthes cucumerina. Next base: position 69,962,591 of record CM071840.1, on the reverse strand, counting down.
TTTAAAGATTTGTTTTAGTTCGACAACATTTGGGGTTATCCTAACCTCTCGATCGAGGTACATATCAACTATCACTGAGTAAGCTCACTTTGATAAGTTTTAAATATTTTATTAATATACTTCTTTCCGTTTATCAATTTTAGTTTTCTTTTTTCATTTTTACTAATAAGGGTGATAAGAAAAAATAAAAATTAATGAAAATGGGTTGGGATCAAGTAAGATGGGTGTGAACTATTATTGATGAAATTGGACCAAGAGGATAATCCTGAATTCAGAAAGAAATCAAAGGCTAAATAAAATATAAAGGTCCAACATGAGATGAAAATAGACCCTAGCAGAATCAGACCACCAAGCAAAGGAGAAGAGGTAAATTTGGGTCAAACTCACATGGTTGGCAACCGAGGCCAACCTTATGCTCGGCCTTATAAGGGGCACGTAGGGCTTGGGATTCCTAGATCTAGTCCAGTTCAGTTTAGTTCACCTGCTTCTTAATTCATCAAGGAACAGACAAAAACTTAAGAGGGTCGCATAAATACTCTTCTTTTCAGTAAGTCTTAAAACTCTTCTTGATGCCTAAACTCTTACTACACTCAAAAAAATTCCTAAGCTAAACTAAGTATAGGAGCCTGTGTGGTAGGTACCACTACAATGCCCAAGTTTTACTTATTTTGAAGGCCACATTCTTCTCCCATCATATAAATTTTACTGTTGTTGTTACACATGAATGTCATATGTGTTATTCTGTTTGAATTTTAGCAACAACTACTGATAAGTTGTCTTTAAGTTGGATACTTCACTATTAAGGCATCATCCTCTCCTCTTATTGGATTAGAAGAATTTAGTTTATATGATACCATAGCTAAGCCGAATAAGAGGGAGGGAGAAAAAAAATGTCATAAATTGCTGGAGGCGCACTTTTGGCATGAAAAAACGAAGATTTTCGTATTTTCGAAAATTTATGACAGTTTTTCAACATCGTAAATTCATGACTTAGATAAAAAGTTGTCATAGATGGATGAAAGGCGCATTTTTTGCGGAAAAACCGGAGATGTTCGTGTTTTAAAAAATTTATGACAGTTTTCCAACATCACAAATTTATGACAGTTTTGCAACGTCATAAAAACTTCATTTGTCACACATCGAAAAAAATTGTATTTTGGACAACCAATCTTCTCCTATAAAATGTCACTCCCTCCTTCATTTTAGCATCAACTTAACATGGGCTTCCTACTGGACTTATTTAGCTTAAGTAAACTAGGCCTTGAGTAAATTTTTTTTGTTGGCAACTATAAACTATCAAAGAAAGTTAATACTTGACACAATAATACTATCATTAACATTTTTTTGTTGTCATAGAAACAACATGTTTGACACTGAAATTCTGTCAATGACAGAATTTCTATGACATTTAAAAATTGTCGTTAATATATATATCTTGACGTTTCTATGTTTAATTGTCATAAAAAGTTCTTCATGACTTTTAACAAATGTCTTGAATACATTTTTTTTCTTTTACCACCATTAATTGTCATAAAATAATTAATTATGACAGATTTTTGGATACGTCATACATAGAGTTTTCTTGGTGGTGGCTTCTACGACTGAAAAAAAAATCATAAAATGTATTTATGACAATTTTTCAATGTCATAAAATCTTGAAATTGTACTAGTGTTATGATTATATTCTTCATGGGAGAATTAGTGATAATTAAAGGAGTGAAATACAATTACATGATAAAATAAAGTTTTGACTCAATTGTGATTACAAAAAATTGGTGAATAGCGAATTTGAATGTAGTGATTATATATCTCTTGATGCAAGTTGTTTTATCGTGTATAAAAATGCAACTATTGAATTTTGAGTGGTGTGATCATGATCAGTTATATAAATGAAATTTAATAAAGTAAAGATTGATTTAACTAATTAATTTTAGATTATTGAAGCTCATTATCGGTAGATCTAAAAATTTCCTTTATTTAGCTCTTAAAATAACTTACAAAGCAATAATCTAGGGGTTTTTGTACGAATGGTCCATTTCATCGGGCATTAATGGCATCTGACCTAACATTTCAAAATAGTGAAAATTTGACATATTCTGACGCGACAAAACGGACCAAATTACCCAGAAGGGCAGTATTGAGCTCATCTCGCATGGTCACATTCTCGCTCTCGCTCACGACATGCAAATGATCACTCGTTCACGTTGACTCCCTCTCATAGACTTCGGACTCTCGCTCTCATTGGTGCGCTCTCGCTATGCTCGCTCACGATAAGACTTATTGCAAATGATCACTTGATCCCTCATAGACTTGCTCTCGCTCTCGCTCCCGTATGTTCACTCTCGCTCTCTGTTAGACTATATGATATAATTAAATTTACCTCAAACTCTTAGCTTAAATTTTTAGTTTGATTGGTGATTTAAGATGGTATCAGAGCGGGTGCTCCAGGAGGTCCTGTGTTCAAACCCCTGCAAAGTCAGTTTCCTCCCCAATTAATATTGAGTTCACTTGTTTGACTTTTCATCAAATTTTCTAACCTACAAGTGAGAAGTGAGGGGGAATCACATTAAAGTAAAAATAAAAGCCTTCCAAGCAAATTTTCTAATATTCTATAGATAGTCCACGTTGCATCTAAAAACATGGACCGGACGTGTGAGCCATCATTTATGAATAGTTGCATTATGGATAATCCAAATAAATTTTCTTTTAAAAAAAAATAAATTAAACCTATTAAATACTACTTTCTCATATATATTTACTTTTTACCTATATTTTCAAAGACTTGTTTTGTTTTTAGAATTTTGCTAAGTATTCAAATGCTTCCTTGAAGGAGATGAGAAATGGAGAGAAAACAAACTTAATTTTCAAAAATAAAAAATAAAACGGTTACTAAACGGGACCCATTTTGTTTTTTACCCGTTTGATAACCATTTAGTTTAAAAAAATTATGCTTCACAATTTCTCTACAATTAGTTTCAATGAGTTTCATCTTCTCTATGATGGTTCAATCTTTCTTAAAGGAACATTTAAATTTCTAGACAAATCCCAAAAACAAAACATAAATTTTTTAAAACTATTTTTTTTAGTTTTCAAAACTTGACTTGGTTTTTGAAAACATAAGTAAAAAGTAGATAAGAAAACATGAGAATCTATCGATGAATGTAGTATAAGCTTAATTTCTAAAACTCAAATAGTTATCAAACAAGACCTAATTAAATCCACGAGCCAAACAACCTCTACACTTCTATAAAATTCTCATCGAAGTCGAACAATAAAGCTAACGATACAAAATTATGACCAAAATACCCTTGATGTAAGATAGAGTATGCTTGCATTGCAAAGCACAAGAATAAATATTTGAATAGATGAAAGGGGAAATGAAAGAAGGGTGGAAAAAATTAATAGGAGAGAGAATTGTGCAATTGGGGGAATGCATCAATGAATGCATATGGTAGCAAAAACCCCTCTCTCTCTCTCTATACATAGACTAAAGTTTAGAAGCAACCCAAAGAAAATAACATTTTGTATGACTCATAAAAAGCCACCATAACTCACCCCCCTTCCACTTGAAGGTAATTATATGCTAAGCTAATTAAGATTTCTAATTTTTGTGGTCCAAAGTCTAAGAAATTAAATAAGGGTTAGGGTTCACCCAAGATTTGGTTTAATAAAGTTCTTTAGCTTTTAAAACTTTGTCAATTTCTTCTACTTTTCATCACATTTTGCCACTCCTCTCTCTCTCCAAAATTCAACCATATTCATCTTTGTTAAATAATAAATGTCATTTTTGTGAAAATACCAAAAAAAAAAGAAGAAGTTATTTAATTCTATTATTGAATTTGTTGTATAATCGTTTTCGTTTTTTTTAAATTTGGTTTTTGAAAATAAATTTTAGAAAATGATTTTCTAGAACAAGTTTTATTTGTGAAGAGTTTTAAAATGATTTGATACCTTGTAGCAATAGGTAAAAAGAAGCTGTTTTCCTAAATGGAACGATTTTTTTCCTCTCATTTTGTCAAATTTAGTTAGAATTTTTCAAATGGTTTAAAAGATACGAATTTATACCAATAACGTTTTAATGATTTTTTTTTTTTTACTATAAAAGTCAATCTTAACCTAACTCAATTAGATAAGGCGTATAACAAAAAAAAATTATAGTTCAAATTCTCCCACCTCACTTGTTGTTGAACTAAAAAACAAGTTTTAGGTAAAGAAAATAAAAATTAATATCGTTATTAAATACTTTTTTCCATCCAAAATTTTAGATTTATATAGAAACCATTTTCAAAATAGTTTTTGATTCTCAATCTGGATATCACTGAATGAATAAGAAGTTACTCGTTGCAAACTAAAAAATAAAAAGTTTGAACAATTTCATTTTCAAAACTTTTTTTTTTAATTATTGTTGCCTAATTGTCTAATGGGTATTTTCATGGATGACTGGATTATTAGAATAAATAAAATCATTGTTTCTTTTTTTAAATAATGTTTTGTGATTGATAACTTTGTTAAAACGAAAACAACAGATAGACGAAGAGTTACAAAGAAAGAAAATCAACACACAGAATTTACGTGGTTCACTAACGTTGTGTTAGTTACATCCACGGATAGAGGGAGAGAGTAATTTTATTAACAAAAAAATGAAAAAACAAAATTACAGAAAAACCAAATTATCTCAAATAGAAGTTTAGGGGTTTATATACGAAACCCCACCAGGGCGCTTCATTCCTGGACCTCGACTCACTAACCGAACAACCGAGACCTCCACAACTTAGTCATTCGAACCGTCAGATAACATATTCAAGATATCTTTACAAACTTCAATCCACCTGATATCAAAGTTCTTAAAAATAATTTTGTAAGAAAAAGAGAGCTATTTTAAAATTAATTTCTTAGTCCTTTTTTTTCCTTTTTAGAAAATAGATAAGACTCCTTTTTCTAGGCTAAAAATATAATAGTTCTTTGATATGGTACCATAAAATAAAAGCAATCTATTCTTAAATTGAATCTATGATTTCCTTTCATAAAATGCTTAATGTTAAAGGCATATTGCATTGATAAGGATTTTGAAATGCATAATATTTATGCTTGATTAAAATTTTGATCAACTATAACTTCAATTCATTAAATGTTTTCTTTAGGACTGATATGAAAACACATAATTTGGAGGTGGTTTAGTAACCATTTTTTTTCTTTTTCTTTTTTCCATTTTCTGTTTATTGTTTCAAATTATTTGAAAAATATATACATTTGATAATGATTCTCGGCCAACTTGAGGGTCCTCGACTAAGAGTAAGAGGAGAAAAGTTCATACCTTCACCGTCACTTGTTGAACTCAAAAATATTTAAAAAAATCTCTATTTATACTTTCTCTATGTATTTGTGTGTAAATCTTGGAAAAGTAAATCTTATTTCTCATTTTGTATTTCTTCTTCCCAACTTTTCAAAGACATAAATAAAAACACTATTTATCATGTTTTTATTTATAAAATATACAATAAACTATAAAAATTAAATAAATACTCTGAATATTTTGTTAGAATATTTTATTTTTCTAACGTTATTTTTCACGTAAAAACTCATTTTTAAATTAAAATTAGAAACAACAAGAGAGAAGAAGTGGTGACAGAACTCATCTGTTATAATTTTTTTTTACTAAAAAGAAAAGGAAATAAAAAAATTAGAAATAATTATCACACACATTTTTTATATTTCTTTTTAAAAAGTTCAGATAGAAAAAAAAAAATGAAAAAGTTAGACCCGTTTCATAACGCTTCCATTTCCTGTTTTCTATTTTTTTTGTTTCTTGCTTTCCATTTTTTAAGAATAAGAAATAAGAATACGTTTAATAATTATTTTTGTTTCTTTGTTTCTTAAAAGCAGAAAATAGAAACGAAAACTTGTTTGATAACTATTTCTTGTTTCTTGTTCTTGCATTTTTTTTCTTTTTTTCTCATTTTTTATAGTTTAAAAAGAATTGTTATATAATATAAAATATATAACATGCATTAAAACATATAAAAATATAATTCATTATAAAAAATTAGGGCTTGTTTGGTATGCAATTCAGATTTTGTTTTATGTTTTCAGATTCACTGAATTAACTGAATATGTGTTTGGCAGATGTGTTTTCGAAAACTTAGAAATTCTGAAAACAACATTTGTATGTTTTCATTGTATCTAAATTCTGAATTTAAAATTTTAAAATGCAGAATTATATTAAACAAAGATAAAAATCTTAATAAATACAATATTTCATGTTATAAACTCAATTTATTTTGTTAAATTAAAATATGTATAATATAATATATTATAAATTATATAATATTATATTATAAAATGATAATTCTATAAAATTTCTAAAAATCATGTTCATAAATTAATTAATAATGATTTATATTCAATCTAATAATTAGTTTTGCAACTATATGTAACGACCCTACTTTTTAAGACTCCTTTCCTAGAGTCGTTACTAAGCATGCATTCATTTGAGGCCAGAAACAAAGAGTTGAGAAGTAAAACAGAAAAGGAAATACTTTCTTTATTGGGATCCCAGTTAAAACGATCATTTAAAACAAGGTTCACTTGAAATAAAAATTACGAAAGCTCAAATCTGGCCTCTGTTCAATGAATTTCAACACTTGACAAAAGAATTTTTTAAATAAGAATGACTTAAAACATGGAACAAAGTTTTTAAATATGCGGAAGACATGACTTCTATTCTCATGGCCTTCGCAACGCATTCCCGTCATTCGCCCTACAAGTCCTTGCTTTACCTGAAAACATTCTTTTTTAAAGAAAGGGTGAGTATTATGAAATAATACTCAGTAAGTGTCCCATAAACACATAAAAAAAAACATTCATGCTTTTCTGGTTCAAGAAACATGGGCCCATAAACACATAAAAACATTCATGGCTTTCCTCTTCGGCTTTTTGTGGGAATTTAACTTCCTGTTCCATGGCCTCCATTCTGGGTCGACCCATTATAATAATCACACATTCATTTAATAGTGGGAGTTAGTTGTCAAGCCTTCGTAAACATTTTCTTTTAAAGTTAAATTTCTCTTCGGCCTCTAATGAACAACTAGTCCTCCCAAAACATGGCCTCTAAATGGGTCGACTCCAAGAATCATAAAATATGTAATAACATCTACAGGAAATTTCACCACAACCTTTCTTAAAATAATTCAGTAAAGCAATATTAAGGGCCCCAATTACATAAATCATTTTATTTAGAACACAATGAATCTCATGGCATTAACATAGTTAAATCAACATGCATAACTTCAGGGACGACAATAGTCTAACATTCATGACTTTGGAATGGTTGGCAGTCCAACCCAATCATGGCATTCACAATAATAACAGAAAATCAGAACTCAATCCAACATGGCGTTTTAATCCGAAATCTCCAACGAATAGGACGTTTTCAAGGAAACTTTTCAATTTAGATTTAAAATCTCGTGTGGGTTCCCTTACCTTAGCTTGAAACTCCTTAAATTCCGTTCCTAACTCAAGGTTTCGCTCAGTCGTGCTCGATAGTTGAATCCCCTAAATCAAAATCATCAATTCCTTAATTAAATCACATAATTAGAAACTTATTTTGAATCCAACCATAGTAAGGCTAAGTTACCACCAACGGATGCCTAAAACAGACTGGGGAAACGAAACGGATGAAATTGGCAAGGTCTGGGGAGTGGCGGCGCGTGACCGGAGTGCGGCGGCGCGTCTCGGAGCATGGGGCAGCGGCTGAACGCCAGTCGACGACGTGGAGTGGCGGCTCGCGAGGACTTCGGGCGGATGGCGCTGCAACACTGGCGGCAGCGGCTAGGGCAGGCGGCTGGGGGAGTAGACTGTTGAGAGATGGAGAGGAGAAGATCTCTCGATTTGCGTGTGCCTAAAGGACAAAATGTCCTTTATGAAACCCTAATTCCAACAATTACCAAAATGCCCCTTTGCTTTAATCAAACCTCAAGAATGCCCTTAAACTTAATTAAATAATCCAATTCATATATATATATGGTAAAAACCATGTATATATATTCGCTTAAAATTGCAACACTTAACTTAAACTAATAAACTTCAAGGCCCGATTAATTTATTTCCATTAATCCAAGTACAACCTAAGAGGTATTGAAAATCATGTGGCGTTACAATCTTCCCTCCTTAAGAACTTTCGTCCTCGAAAGTTTCTAAACTTGAAAAGTTCGAGATGACCCAAACGCATCGTCTCAACCTCTCATGCCTAAGTAGTTTCCTCCGTTTGAAGGTTTTGCCATGCTACTTTAACTGAATTGGTTTTCCGGTTATGAAAGGTCTTCTAATCCCTTGCGAGGATTCACACAAGTCGTTCCTCATAAGCTCAAATTCTCATTTAACTACAAGGGCTCGAAATCAAAAGCATGAGACGGGTCTGACACACACTTTCTTAGCATAGAATCGTGGAACACATCGTGACCTACAGAGATATGGCAACAATGGCAACCTATAAGCCACGAAGTAAATTCACTCTAGAATTTCAAACGACCCTGCAAAGCATGGACTTGACTTCCCTTTGTGGCCAAATCTCAAAATTTCGTTCAAAGTATCGTGTACAAGTTGCTAGCATTTCTATCAAGACATGACTCAATCGTCTTCTCATTTTTTTTCCAGAGATGTGACTCATTAAGAGTAGAGTTTTAGCAACCTCGTTTGGTAGTTTAGGATTATCTAAATTGTCGAGCAATCTTTCACGGTCCTTGGTAACCTTATAAAGAACGTTGTAGAGACAGTCTCCCTCTCAATTTAAAACACCTAAGGTTGCATGAACCCAAAATACCTTTGCCCCATAGCCTTCACTTGGTACAATGGCTAGTTAGCCACTAACCGGGAGATATCTTTTCTGATGAACCTCAGTCGTGTAATCAATCAACTTTGAGCCTTTTTATTGACCATCAATAACTCGTTGCAAGCTTAAAGTCATGATTGAAGTAGGTTAAATTTAGGTCTCTTTGATTTTTATGACACATGGATCATTCCACAAATCCTTACCAATCTTACAACTAAAATGCTCCAAAAAAATTTTGGCAGCATAACGACATAACTACAACAATACCAAAATTTTCTCTAACACCTGTTTAATAGAAATTGCACTTCTAAAATCAGACAACCAACCAATCATGCCTCCAACTTCATTTCAGATTACTCAGGTCCAGAAGGAAAAAAAAACACAATATGCAAATGAACAACCCAAACAAAGGTGAAACTAAGCTTCTTTAGCAACTTCAAACAATAACGTTTAAGAGACAAGATAATCTAGCAATTCTATTTTAACCTCAACTATGAAAAGAAATATAGAATAGTGTAATACATCCTTCTTAATTTATTAAGTTTTGGGTGCTTAACCAACTAAGGAATATCATGTCAAATATTAGTAACTTTATTGCAAGTTCTAGACCATGCATGAAAAAGCTTAGTCTATGCCCCCTACCAATCATCAAACATAGAAATGAGCTTTTAGTAATGTACTAAGGCATAGGTTAACCCCTTCTTAGCAATACCATCACGAACCGTTAATCCTTAGTACCACTAAAATAATAAATTCTAAAGATTGGAGGCAATTATTCTTCTTTCTTTCAATAACCTTGGATAAATTTTATTTCCAACTTTCCTAAGTTTTTAACTTCTCCGACTATGAAGTCTATGAAGGTTTCATCTCATTCCCACCTATGAATTACAATAACTCATTGGGTTCTGTCCCCTTGCTTTTACTTATCGCCAACTAGACACCTCAACTCTTACGATGCGAGATTCTAGAAACTTGTTTCATGAAGGCTCACCCCAAACAATGAGTTGCCTTTCGAATAAATTCGTTTGAGAACGACTACTTTCGAGAATTTCTGAACAGTTACCTATAGTATTCTACTATATCCGAAAAGCTTCTTACTTCAGTGACAGTTGTTAGACGAAGTCATCGAGTCACTACCTTCACCTTTGCATGACTCACAACGACTCTTCCCCTTGACCACACATCCCAGGAGGGACACTTGTCTCAGTCAAGATTCATTTTCAAATAACTTTACATACGGCTCATTTATCCTCAACAATTTACAAACCCCTTTAAGTTGCTCTTCATGTTCCTCATCGAACTTAGAATACGCCAAGTTATCGTTAGACAACACGACCACCAAGGAATCCGAGACTTCCTTGAGTACTCAATCCAAAAGTCTCATAAACATTGTGGGCTTAATAGCCAACCCAACAACATCATTGTACACTCATACGTCCCGTAATGCGATCTTGTGTTTTGAGATGTAATAATTTCTTATTCAAGATTAGCAATAATCTGACTTCAAATCCTTTTTAGAGTATATCGTTGTTTCGTGCCATTGATTGAAAATATCGCCCCATCGAGGAAGGAGATATTTCCTCTTAGCAACGACTTTCTTCAATTCTCTGCGATCTATGTACAAACACATAGATACATTTTTCTCCTTTAAAGACAACATTAGTACACTTTAGGGTGATACGCTAAAATGATCTCTTATCTCAATGATCATGTACTTATACCTTGAGCTCTTTTGACTCTGATGAATCATCTTGTAAAGGATAATAGAAGGAATTGATGCCTTCTACCTTAACTTCATGTTGAAGCTTACTTTTTGTACTAATGGTAGTCTCGAAAGAACAAACTTACTTTTCCCGAACTTGATTTTTTTTTTTTCCCGAATTGAGAACCTTTTCAGTTCCTTATACTAATTCCAAAAGCTTAAGCACACGAATGACCATGAGAATGTCAAATTGCACCCAAGTATTTCGGAACACTTTGAAAGATTAACTTCCACTTCATACTAGCAACTCATATTCCATTTAAGTCTCAAGACCTTTTTCACACTACTTTGACTTTCTGTACCTTGCATCAATTAGGGTGAATCTTTTAAAGAGAATTCTTCGTAGTATCGCTTATATTCTATCTTCAACTTTTCCTCTTACCTTGGCATGCCATAATATTCATACATATTCCCTCTTTAAAAGTCTCATTCAAAAAGCATGGACTTCTATGTCAAGTGACCCTTTGAAAGACAACTTCAATCTTTCATAGCACTTCTTCTCCTTACCATTCAACTCTTTAAATTTCATGCTTTTGCACTCAATTGGGGGTGAAGGAACTTTCTTTAAGACTAACGGAGTGGGACACTCCATAATAACATACATACTACAACCCTTAATCTCTTTATCCATTTAGTCCGACATGTATAAATACGATCAAAACATTTTACCTCACTCATTCAAACCTCAAACTGCTCAAGGGTAGTCATAACATCCATTTTCAAAGTTCTAGTTAATGAACTTAGTTGCTTAGCAACCCCGAAACAACTTTAGTCTCGTAAGACATACTCTTCCCTCCTCAGCCTAGACCGAACCTCTTCAATAATGCATAACATGTGTTTTATGTCAATAACCTCCCTTTAAGTATGAACATCCTTAACTCTTTCATTTTATTTACTATCCTCAATAATAGGGCCCACATCTAATCATTTTTCCTTAGCTTAGAGACACATCATGGTCACATCATAGGGATATAGCTTCACATATAAGCATTTTCTTTCTATAAACAAATAGTACATATCATACATTCTCATTCTTTCATAGCTCAAAAGTAATTTAATCTCGTATATTATATACGCATGACTTTTCATGTAAAACTACATACATTTCATGAATAAATCGAAACTTTGTTTCAAGGGTATACCTGGCGATGACGGAGAATTGATACTTGGCCATGGGATCCCTAACGCTTACGATGTAAGCAAGTCTACAGAACCAATAAACTTGGGCTCTGATACCAACTGTAACGACCCTACTTTTTAAGACTCCTTTTCTAGAGTCGTTACTAAGCATGCATTCATTTGAGGCCAGAAACAAAGAGTTGAGAAGTAAAACAGAGAAGGAAATACTTTCTTTATTGGGATCCCAGTTAAAATGATCATTTAAAACAAGGTTCACTTGAAATAAAAATTACGAAAGCTCAAATCTGGCCTCTGTTCAATGAATTTCAACACTTGACAAAAGAATTTTTTAAATAAGAACGACTTAAAACATGGAACAAAGTTTTTAAATATGCGGAAGACATGACTTCTATTCCCATGGCCTTCATAACGCATTCCGCCATTCGCCACCGTAAGTCCTTGCTTTACTCGAAAACATTCTTTTTAAAGAAAGGGTGAGTATTATGAAATAATACTCAGTAAGTGTCCCATAAACACATAAAAAAAACATTCATGGCTTTTCTGGCTCAAGAAACATGGGTCCATAAACACATAAAAACATTCATGGCTTTCCTCTTCGGCTTTTTGTGGGAATTTAACTTCCTGTTCCATGGCCTCCATTCTGGGTCGACCCATTATAATAATCACACATTCATTTAATAGTGGGAGTTAGTTGTCAAGCCTTCGTAAACATTTTCGTTTAAAGTTAAATTTCTCTTCGACCTCTAATGAACAACTAGTCCTCCCAAAACATGGCCTCTAAATGGGTCGACTCCAAGAATCATAAAATATGTAATAACATCTACAGGAAATTTCACCACAGCCTTCGCAAATAATTCAGTAAAGCAATATTAAGGGCCCCAATTACATAAATCATTTTATTTAGAACACAATGAATCTCATGGCATTAACATAGTTAAATCAACATGCATAACTTCAGGGACGACAATAGTCTAACATTCATGGCTTTGGAATGGTTGGCAGTCCAACCCAATCATGGCATTCACAATAATAACAGAAAATCAGAACTCAATCCAACATGGCGTTTTAATCCGAAATCTCCAACGATATAGGACGTTTTCAGCAAACTTTTCAATTTAGACTTAAAATCTCGTGTGGGTTCCCTTACCTTAACTTGAAACTCCTTAAATTCCGTTCCTAACTCAAGGTTTCGCTCAGTCGTGCTCGATAGTTGAATCGCCTAAATCAAAATCATCAATTCCTTAATTAAATCACATAATTAGAAACTTATTTTGAATCCAACCATAGTAAGGCTAAGTTACCACCAACGGATGCCTAAAACAGACTGGGGAAACGAAACGGATGAAATTGGCAAGGTCCGGGAGCGGCGTGGCGTGGCCGAGTGCGCGCGTCGCCTCTGAGCGCGTGGGGCGTGGTGAGCGCCGCCACGACGACGTGGAGTGGCGGCTCGCGAGGACTCTGGGCGGATGGCGCTGCAACACCAACCATGCGGCTAGCAAAGCGGTGGGGAGTAGATCGCTGAGAGAGGGAGAGGAGAAGGTCTCTCGATTTGCGTGTGCCTAAAGGACAAAATGTCCTTTATGAAACCCTAATTCCAACAATTACCAAAATGCCCCTTTGCTTTAATCAAACCTCAAGAATGCCCTTAAACTTAATTAAATAATCTAATTCATATATATATATGGTTAAACCATGTATATATATTCGCTTAAAATTGCAACACTTAACTTAAACTAATAAACTTCAAGGCCCGATTAATTTATTTCCATTAATCCAAGTACAACCTAAGAGGTATTGAAAATCATGTGGCGTTACACTATAACTAATTTCATGATCTATAAATATGTTATATGACACACTTTAAACAACTGTTTAGAATTGAATTAAATTTCTAAATCTGTTACCAAACAAATTTCTGAAAACATGAAAGACAACTCTGTTTTCATTGAATCCCTTGTTTTCAAATTTATGTTTTCAGATTGCTTACCAAACAGGCTCTTATATTTTCTAATATCAACAAGTCTCAATGAAAAATTAACAACAATAATAAAAGTAAATAAATAAAATTATTTTATCCTTCAAATGTTGTCCAAATTTGATCCGCAATGTTATCTCTTACTCGAGTCATTCATCTTAAATGGTGTCGCCTTAGATCAAACTCAATTATATTGCTAAATGTTGTGGTTGTAAAATGTTAAAGTGAGGTTGAATGCATGGTTTAGTGAGAAAAATCTATTTAGTGCATTGTACTAAAAATTAAAATAATATATATTGAAAAAACCAAAATTAAAATAATATATGTATGTATATATTGCGAAATAAAAAATTAAAATAATATAAAAATATATCTATTACAAAATTTAAAATTTAAAATAAAAATAATATATAAATAAACATATTTAAAATCTAAAATAAAATTAAAATAATATATAAATATAAAGGTTACAAAATTTAAAACTCAAAATTAAAATAATACATAAATATTAGAAAAATTTTAAATTTTAAATTAAAATAATACAAATATATATATTGCAAAATTAAGAAATAAAATTAAAAATATATTATAAATTCGTATATGAATAAATAATTATAATATTTATAATATTTATAAAAATTAAAACAATATATATATTTATATTGCAAAAAGTTCGGATTTTTATAAAAGGATGATTGTTCTCCCTTGGATTCAAACTTGAGACTCTTGAAATGTTGGAGAAACCATGGGTGCATGCTTTGCCATCAAACGAACCACGTGTTTTAAGAAATTTAAAGAAATGCACAAGTAAAAAAGGACCACAAATGAAAAAAAGCAAAATGAAAAAAAAGGGCCTGTTCTTGTTTTTAAAAAAGAGTTTTAAGAATGGAGTGGAACATGTGTACTATCTCGCGCTCACTTCAATACCTATTTTTTTTTAGTACCATAAGAGATGGAGGGACTCGAACCACAAATCTCGTGGTCATTATATGCATGCCAATTGGATTGTGTTGTCTTTGACATTTCAATACCTATCTTTATATCAACTCTAATTAGGACTAATGGATATATATATATTTTTTTTTTTGAAAGAAGGACTAGTGTATATTATGTGTCGAGCTATGCTAATATTTTGGTAATTAACATATTTTATTAATATCATGTAATAACTAATATTTTAATTCACTCAATAATGAAAACTCATGCCAACAAAAGCATAACTCAACTAACATAAAGTATCAATTTATAACTAAGAGGTCTTAAGTTCAAATCTTCCACCCTCAAATGTTGTTTCACTGATAAGGACAACAGACTTCCACATATCTCCACAATGGTATGATATTGTCCACTTTGGGCATCAACCCTCATGGTTTTGCTTTTGGTTCTCCCAAAAGGCCTCATACCAATGGATATAATTGTCCTCACTTATATACCCATGATCAATCCCTGTGGAACTTTTTGTTTGCACCCTAACAATCCTCCGCTCGAACAAAGTATCACACTTGAGTCTCCCCTTGAACCCGCATAAAGCACAAACATACGATCACACTTGCTCTTATCAAGGCGAGTGGTATAACACCTTGATAGAACACAACCGAGACTCACTAATTTTTGTTCCACTTTGAGGATTTCTCCGACACACAGTTAGGTTTTATCATGGCTCTAATACCAATTGATAAGGACAACAAGCCTCCACATATCTCCACAATGGTATGATATTATCCACTTTGGGCATCAATCCTCATGATTTTGCTTTTGGTTCTCCCAATGAAGGAGATCGAATCCCCATAAGCAGCGGAAACGTGATTTAAAATCGTATTGCTTGTTTATTCTTGGTTTACTTTAAAAACCAGTGCATTGACAAAATACAGAGATAAGAAATTCTAATCTAATTAAGCATGGATTAAGCAAGATAAAAGCATGTGGTAAAAAACTAAACTAAAAGGGATTCAAAATTGGTTACCTTTGTAGTTTCAAATTCCTTGCAACAACTTGCTCAAAAAATGCACAACAACCTCAATACAATAGTTCTGTTCTTTCAACATGACACTACCAAAAGAGAGAACCTCATATCCTCTGAATTCTATCGATCAATTCCTTGGTAAGGAGGAATCCAACTTTTTGAAGAAGAAGGGAATATGTGTGTGAGAGAGAATTTTTTCCAGTTGATTAAACGATCGATCAACCATTCCTTCTCCCAATTGGAGAAGAAATAGCTACAGAGAGGGTTAACTCCCCACTCTCTATCGATGGGGAACGTGTCAAGACACGTTCCCTTTTTTTATTTAATTAATAATTAATCAAATTAATTAAATCATATTAAATTAAATATCATATATTTAATTTAGATTAAATCACATTTAATCAATTTCCTCTCTAACTTATAGTTTTAATACACATCATATGCACATTAAATTTTAACCTATAGTTTCTAAATATGAATCTCATTCACATTTAAAATTAATATTTAAACTCTTTCAAAATATTTAATTCTCTCATAAAATTTAATATGAATCATATTCAAATTAAATTTATATTATAAAATTCCAAAACTTTATATTATAATGTATCTTTATACATTAGTGTTTATTCCCTAATTGAATTTGAACATCTCACATTCAAATGATCTAAGAACCCTTTATGAGCTAGAAGGTGGACCTAATGGACCTACAGATTGGAAGCTCCAACGATACGAGATTATTCGGTTAATCTCATTAACCTTCTAATCAACATTCATTAATTGCGGGAACACTCCACTAAAGTCCCGCAGTTGCACTCTTCTCACTGCAGATATATTTATGTATCCATAGATATTGATCAATAGCAGCAAGTCAATCCTTCGTAACACCAGCTGGGTCAAATTACCGTTTTACCCTTGTGTTACATCTTCGACCTTAAGTCACAGTGCTCCTTTAATGAACAATTTGTTTGTGGTCCTACCAACAAACAGAAGTTTCTCTCGGGCCAATGCGTAACATGCTCAGAACGGAGTTAGCCATATCCATAGTCCGAGATTTTATATGTACACTACACTTAGTCCAAGAGACATGCTACAACCTTGGATGTTAGTTTATTAGATTTAGGGTTAATATAAGGCTAGATAGTAAATAATGATAAACAATAACCTTTATTGAAAATAATAACTTTTTATTGATAATTAGAACATTATTTACAAACTACGAGTTTTAGGACATAATCTCAACACCCAAAAGGTCTCATACCAATAGAGATAATTGTCCTCACTTATATACCCATGATCAATCACTTCCCTAGCCAATGTGAGAGTTTTTGTTTGCACCCTAACACTCACACCACATACGTGGTAGCCCCATGGTTTTAAATTTTCATCGGTATGCCGACATTATCATTGACATTTTCACATGTCCATGGGTTTGAGATCGACATAAGGAGAATCGACATTTCCACTATATTATACAAAATTGATAAAAAAAATTTTTAAAAATAGCAAGAATATGTGACTTAATGTGAATATAATATTGTAACAAGTATTTTAACTCATTTAAAAAGTATAAAAAGTTTGTTTATTAATTTAAATATTTTTTTATTTTTCCAGAAACATTCATTGATATCAACATTTTATCGATAACATCTACAAACTACATTTCCATAAAATTGAGACTTTAACATTTTTCTTCGACATCGACATTTTACACTTTGGTTAGCCACATAAAACGTGAAAAAATGGTACACAAAATCGGTACCCCAATTTTGTTAATATTTTCTCTCCCACTCTATATTCACAATTTTTTTAACATTATTAATTTTTTTTACAAAACTCCTATAATTTTGCCATATTTTAAAAAAATTATATTATTGTTAAAATCACAAAAAAAAAAAATAGTTGCATATTCTCAAATATATTACCCAAATAAATAATTTGCAAATATGATAATTTCTTTTTCAAATTTTTGCATGCTTATCTAAATATTTTTCTGTAATTCCTTTTTATCCTCATCTATTACTGATAGACTATGTCTATCAATGATGTTTTTCTATCACTGATAGACTATCATCACTGAATGAACATTTTTATTTATATCATTGATATATCATTTCTATATGTCTATCACTGATAGATGTCTATCATTAATAAATCATTTTTATGTTTATTGTTGATAAAAGAAGTCTACTATCAACCAATCATTAGTATATGTCTATCAGTGATAGATTTCTATTATTGACACACTATTTTTATGTTTATTTTATTGACAATTTCTACGTGTTTGATTGACTATTTTTGTGTCTCTCACTACACTTTCATGTTTATCATCGACAAACCATTTCTATGTCTTTCAATGATAGATGTCTATTGGTGTTACACATCTATCGTTGATAGACATAAAAAATGGTACATTAGTGATACATTGCTATCGGTAATTAGTATTATTTGTTATTGATATTAAGTTATCATCAATTTACTATTTTTAATCTATTAATATGATATTGACGATAGATAGACCAAATAAGTATGCAAACAATCACTAAAAGAAAGAAAGAAAAAAGTCAAATATGATTATTATTCCTTCTCTTTTTTTTAATCCTATTGATATATGCTATATTAGTGATATAATTAATAGTAAATATGGATGCAAACACCCAATGATAGATATCTATCACTGATAGATCTCCACTAGTAAGAAGTTTATAATTGATAAACCTTAGCCAATGATAGATATATCACTTAGATATACACTGATAAACCTTAATCAGTAATAAACGTCTATACTAATAGATTTACGACATTGAGACATGTTGATATGACGTATTAATAATAAACATAATAGCAAATTAGCATGCAAACAATCGATGATAGACACCTAACACTGATAGACCTAGTTACTGATAGATGTTAATCATTGATAAATTTTAGTCAATGATAGACGTTTGTCACTGATAGGATTACAACATTGAAATATGTTGATGTACATTTTTTTAATATGTTGATGTACATTTTTTTACTTTTTCACATACTTTAAGGTGTAAAACTTATCATATTTATAAACACTTTTAACTTTGGCTAGATTTACTGTAAAACTTATCATATTTATAAATATTTTTAACTTGTGCTAGATTTGCTATTATTTTGTGTTACATTTGTTATACATACCATTGCCTCTAACTTTTACTTATGAAATTCATATTTATATTACATTAAGTACTAACTTTTACTGTAATTGATTAGGTAATTTCACTTTCTTAAAATATTTGTGTCAATATGTATTTTCGGTAAAAGCTTTTACGTAGGGCAATTTGATTATGTAATTTCACTTTCTTAAAATATTTGTCAATATGTATTTTTGTAAAAGCACTTACAAAATAACATTTTTTTCCTAAAAAGTTTATAAACCATTGGTAACTTTTTTTAAAAAAATAAAATCATTGATTAACTAAATAAAATAATAGTAATTACTATGTTTAATTTTATGTGAAAACATCATTATATATAATTAAGCGAGATATTGGTTAACTATAATCATAAAAATAACTAATCAACCTAATTGTAAAAACTCACTAACATGTTCTATTTTTTGCTATATTGCAATTATTTTTACGACAATTTGTTTAACAGTTTATTAAAATTATTTTTTAGATTCCCAACTGAACCTTTTTAGAAATTATACAACCCCACAAATTAAACCAAAATTACCCAGACTCAAATTCACTCAATCCTTTTTTTTTTTAAAGCTAAACTGCAATTAAGAACTTAAAGAAATACAAAAATAATCTAAAACTAATTGCTGAAGCCAATCTATTATCACATACTACACAAATCCAATCCATTCTTCTATTTGGCCATCTAAACACATACTACACTAACCCAAATCTATTATCATTTCCACTCTATTGAAAAAAGTACTTGATATTGTAAAAATAGGATGGAAATCGGGTATAATTTTACCAATATTTAAATACTAATATAATAATAATAATAATATAATAATAATAATAATAATAATAGGAAATAGGAAATAGGAATTTAATATTAATATGTATAAAATATTAATAGTGATAATAATGGAAGTGCTTGGAAAATAGAATATATATATAAAATATAAATATGAGATAGTGGACTTTGTTGGAAAGATAAAATAACAATATATTAGAGAAAGTGGGGGAGAATAATCAAATTGGAGAGGAAATTTTCACCAATGGATGTCTTTCATAAACCACCATAAGCCACTATTTATAGGCTAAATGGCAAGAAGGATGTGGAACAATTGGACACTAAGCATTGGTGAGAAATGAACACATGGAGGACACTATGTCTAAGTATAATTTGCCACATGGCATGGGTGATATAATGGCATGTGGATGGGCATTTATCCTACACATGTTTACAATACTCCCCCTTAAATGCCCATTTATATAATATATGCCTCGTTAAAACCTTACTAGGAAAAACCCTATGGGATAAAAACCTAGTGAAGGAAAAAGTACATATTTTATATAAAACATTTACTCCCCTCATGACGACATCACTTGAGATCTCTCGAGTCTTCGCATTCCAATCTCGTGAACCAATTTCTCAAATGTTGTAGTTGGTAATGCTTTTGTAAATATGTCCGCCAAGTTATCCTTCAACAAATCTGTTGCCTTTGAGATCTCGCCATTTTCTTCAAGGTCATGAGTGTAGAAAAGCTTCTGAGAGATATGCTTTGTTCTATCTCCTTTGATATATCCTCCTTTGATTTGAGCTATACATGTTGTGTTGTCTTCGTATAATATTGTTGGAGGTTGTTTACTAGAAGACCATCCACATGTCTCACGAATGTGTTGTGTCATCGATCTTAGCCATACACATTCTCGACTTGCCTCGTGAATTGCGAGGATTTTAGCATGATTCGAAGAAGTGGCTGTGATGGTCTGTTTCACTGATCGCCATGATATAGCGGTTCCTCCACATGTAAATAGATAACCTTTATGCGAGATCTAGCTTTGTGTGGATCGGATAGATAACCGTAATCTGCATAACCAACTAGATCAAAACTAGATTTGTTAGAATAAAATAAACCCATATCAATCGCTCTCTCGTAGATATCTGAGTACATGCTTAACTCCGCTCCAATGTCTTTTGTAGGACATGAACTATATCTAGCTAATAAATTTCATCAAAATGCAATATCCGGTCTTGTGTTATTAGCTAGATACATAAGTGCACCAATTGCACTAAGATATGGTACTTCAGGACCAAGAAGTTCTTCATTATCATCTCGAGGTCGAAATATATATTTCTTTACATCCAAAGAAACGAACTTCCATTGGAATGTTCAATGGATGTGCTTTATCCATATAAAATCTTTTTAAGATTTTCTCTCAGATAAGTTGATTGATGAACAAATATCTCATCTCGCTAAATGTTCAATTTGCAAACTAAGGCAAAATTTTGTTTTTCCAAGATCTTTCATCTCGAATTATTTCTTAAGATATTCTATTGCCTTGGATAACTCTTGAGTTCCAATTATATTTAAGTCATCAACATATACAGATTATAATAGCAAATCTCGATCGAGATTTCTTTATAAAAACACACGGACATATTGGATTATTTTGATATCCTTCTTTCAATGAGATATTCACTCGAGCAATTATACCACACATTCGTCCCGATTGTTTTAATCCATATAATGATCTCTGTAACTTTATCGAATACAATTCCTTAGAACTTGATTCATATGTTTCGTGTTTTAAATCCTTCCGGATTTTCATATAAATGTCATTATCCGTAGATCCATATAAATACGCCGTGACTACATCCATTAGATGCATATCAAGTTTTTCATATACAATCGGGCCAATCAAATATCTTAACGTTATTGCATCCACCACGTGAGAGAATATGTCTCCTCATAATCTATACTGTGCTTTGAGAATCCTTGTGCAACAAGTCTCGCTTTATATCTTGTGACTTTATTCTTTTCATTTCTTTTCCATACAAATACCCATTTGTATCCCACAGTTTAACACCTTACGGTGTTAGGACTATCGGTCCAAAAACTCACGCTTTTGAAAGTGAGCTCAACTCGCTTGGATTGCTTCTTTCCATTTCAACCAATCATTTCTACGTTTACATTCATCGATAGATTTTGGATCAAAATCGTCATTTTCATGAATAATATCGTGAGCAACATTATAAGCAAAAATGTTGTCAACAATAATATCATTTCGGTTCCATCTCTTTCCTGTTGTAACATAGTTTATAGAAATTTCATTATTATCCTCAAGCGTTTGATTTTCATCAATACTCTTTTGAGTAGTTGTATTTTGGATTTCTTCTGGAACATCCATACCTTTTATTGAATCATTTTGATTCTCAACTACTTTTCTTTTTCGAGGATTTTTATCTTTGGAACCTATTGGTCTACCACGCTTCTGGCGTGCTCCAGACTCATTATTAATAACTTGTTCCTGTGGAATATCAATTTTTGATGGAGCATTTGTTGCTGGTATATATGATTTAGTCACCCTTTTAGCATCTATGAATGCATCTGGTAATTGATTTGCTATATTTTGCAAATGAATTATCTTTTGAACTTCAAGTTCACATTGATCTCTTCGAGGATCTAAATGAGATAATAATGATGCATTCCACGTAATTTCTTTTTCCAACTTCTTAATTCCTCCCCCTAATGTTGGAAAATTTGTTTCATTAAAATGACAATCAGCAAATCGTGCAGTAAATACATCACCGTCGAGTTCAAGATATTTAATAATTGATGGGGAATCATATCCAACATATATTCCTAACCTCCTTTGAGGACCCATCTTAAGTACGTTGTGGTGGAGCAATTGGAACATATACCGCACATCCAAAAATTCTCGATGGGATACATTTGGTCACGCCATAAGCTAATTGCATGGGGAATATTTATTATAGGCTACTCGCCTAATACATAATAATGATGCAAACGTAAAACGGCATGACCCTGCACCGATGTAGGAGTTTAGCTCTCATAAGTAATGGTCTTGCAATTAATTGCGGACGCTTTATAAATGATTCTCGCTAGACCATTTTGTGTATGAACATGAGCTACGGGATGTTCAACATTTATCCCAATTGACATACAATAATTATTAAAAGTTTGGGATGTAAATTCACCAAAGATTATCAAGTCTAATTGTCTTAATTGTATAATCGAAATTGTGCTCTTAACTTAATTATTTGAGCAAGTAATCTTGCAAATGCAAGATTTCGACTTGATAATAAGCATACATGTGACCATCTCACTGGATCGTCAATTAATACCATAAAATATCTAAATGGACCACTCGATGGGTTAATGGGTCCATAAATATCACCTTGAATTCGCTTTAAAAATGTAGGTGATTCAATGCCCACTTTAAATTTGGTGATGGTCTAATAATTAATTTCCGCTTGAGCAAGCATCACATGACAACTCATTGGATTGAAGAATCTTCTGGTTCTTTAAAGGATGTCCATGTGAATTCTCAATAATTTTTCTCATCATTATCGATCCTGGATGACCCAGTCAATCATGCCAAACACTGAATATTTCTGGATTCATGAACTTTTGGTTCATTGTTGCATAACTTTCGATTACTCGTATATGAGTATAATATAATCCGTAAGAAAAAGTCGGCGGTGTGTTTCCAATATACGTTTTTCATGTGAAACAATAGATGTGATATAGAGATACTCTATATTATTTTTACGATCAGTTTTAACATGATAACCATTATTACGTATATCTTTGAAACTCAATAGATTTCTTTTTGATTTGCTAGAGAACAAAACATTATTAATTGAAAATTTTGTTCTTCTAGGCAAGATAAAACTTACTTTTCCAAAACCTTCAATCAGGTCTGCAGAACCTGATATAGTATTGATTTTTGCTTCCAAAGATTGTCAATTTAGAAAAATATTTTCTCATTTTATGAGTATCGTGTGCGTAGTTGCAAGCGATCTGCTAGACATAAATCCCCATTGCTCATTTTCTAAGTTACTCAACATATTGAAATTGTCCATATTTCTTCATTGATAAGAAAAGAAAAGCGATTACAAAAAGTCCTAAATATATATACAAAAACAAGAAAAGGAAAAAATACTATAATTACAAGCAGTACTTAATTATATATCTTCATACAAAGCATCCTCTACTTGTTTGATTGCATCAATTTTCTCTCCAGGAGATTCAAAATAATCAGCCACATCAAGATGCACCATATTGGAGGGATCAAATACATCATCTTCTTGAATGACAAGATTCACCTCCACATTCTTCCCTTTTCCTTTTTCCTTCAGGGAAGCTTGATAGAGATCAACAAGGTGTTTTGACGTACGACGAGCGGTTTATGTATGAATGTCTCCCGGTGGACTTTCTTCTTTCTTTTACAAAAGATGCGGATTATTATCTCTCTCGTTGGAGAGGTTCTGCCCAGGTGACTCACAGCCTCCCTCTCGCCCAAATGAAATGGGATGAGCAGTGACAATTGCCCCATGAAGACTCGCTTTCGCTACGGCTCCGTGAGGATCAGGCGTCTCAGGGGGCGAAGGAGTCTCGACGAGGTGTCGGAGATCGTAGTAATTCGCCAACCTCTCTAAACTGAAATACGATACAATTTCACGCGAAGGTGTCGGCCAATTTCAGGCTCTTTTGAAATCAAAAATCATTTCTTCAGTGAACCCGGACAAAACAAAGGTGCTAGGGAAATCTCCTTCAGTGCGAATGTCCCATCTGTCTGTCGAACCGCCAAATTTGAGTCACCAACCACTTTGAACTTCTTGATCTTTTTCAGCTGCATTGCACTGCCGCATAAACAATGGATCCGCAGGTACGTGACCAGTGCCCACTCATTCCGCACCGGAAACATTTATGTTCATCACCTTTTGAACTTTTATCTTGTGGAGCTTTTCCTTTATGATCATCAGTTCGTGTGGGTTTCTTAAAATTATAATGCTCACCACGAAAATAGGTATTTCTTCCTCTACCGCGGTCCCGACCTCGACCACGACCACGACCTCAACCACGATTATTGAAATTCACAGCATTCACTTCAGGGAATGGTGTTGCTCCAGTTGGTCGAGATTCATGATTTTTCATTAATAGCTCGTTATTTTGTTCAACCACGAGAAGACATGAAATTAGTTACTTACTGATTTCACTTCAGGGAATGGTGTTGCTGCAGGAGCATATTCGAGACATGAAAAGTGGAGAATGTCTTCTCTAACATATCAACATCAGTAATTTTTTCTCCGCATAATTTTAATTTTGAACTAATTCTGAATAGTGCGGAATTATATTCACTTACTGATTTCAAATCTTGCAACCTCAGGTGCATCCAATCATAACGAGCTTTTGGAAGAATAACTGTTTTTTGATGATCATACCTTTCTTTTAAGCCTTGCCATAGAATGTAGGGATCTTTTATTGTAAGATACTCCATTTTCAATCCCTCGTGAAGATGATGGCGAAGGAAGATCATAGCTTTGACTTTTTCTTGATTTGATGCATCATTTCCTTCTTTAATTGTTTCTCCAAGATTCATGGAGTCTAAATGGATCTCAAATCGTGAGGCATGACAAGTAGTTATATCCATTAATATCCGTACGCAAATTCTAATTTTACAAGATTTGCCATAGTAATACTATATACAAAGAAATTGCATTTACATCAGGAAATCAATTAGACATGCAAAATAACATTTTATTATTAAAAAAAATGGCTTACCCGGAGGACCTACCTTTAGTGGAAAAATCGGCAGAGCTTCGTGCTGATAACGTATTGTAAAAATAGGATGGAAACCGGGTATAATTTTATCAATATTTAAATACTAATATAATAATAATAATAATAATAATATAATAATAATAATAATAGGAAATAGGAAATTAATATTAATATGTATAAAATATTAATAATGATAATAATGGAAGTGCTTGGAAAATAGAATATATATATAAAATATAAATATGAGATAGTGGACTTTGTTGGAAAGATAAAATAACAGTATATTAGAGAAAGTGGGGGAGAATAATCAAATTGGAGAGGAAATTTTCACCAATGGATGTCTTTCATAAACCACCATAAGCCACTATTTATAGGCTAAATGGCAAGAAGGATGTGGAACAATTGAACACTAAGCATTGGTGAGAAATGGACACATGGAGGACACTATGTCTAAGTATAATTTGGCACATGGCATGGGTGATATAATGGCATGTGGATGGGCATTTATCCTACACATGTTTACAATACTTGATACTTTATTTAGTTTAGAAAATACCCTTATCGATGAATGAGGTGTTTTATATGGATGATCGGTTACTTGAAAAATAATAAAATATGATTCATTTTTACATGATAATGAACGTAAAATTATCTATAACAGTAGTATCAAGTGGTCTTACTTTTTCATGCTCTCGTACACAAAAATGCCCTGGCTCAAATGAGTAGTCAAAATTTTGGAAGAAAAAAAGAGATAAGAAACAATTAAATCAGAGAATGACTAGAGTGAGAGCAAGAGCAAGAACTAGAGCGAGAGCGATTTCCCTTGTCTCTTTCTTTTCTTTAAAATTTTGACTACTCATTGCTATCATGAGAGCGAGCGAGAACGAGAGTGAGAACTAGAGAGCTAGAGCAAGAGTGAGAGAACGATGTCCTCACAGTAATTTGGACGAGATGCAAAGTCATATGTCATTAATTTCAAATCATGGGTCTAATGACGTCAAGGCGCATGGAAATGAGTATTTCATACAAAATTCTCCGTTTTATGATTGAGAGACGATTCATTCACATAAATAAAATAAAGAAAAAATGGACCTAAACATAACTCAATTAATTAAATCATCAATAAAGTTTCTATAGGAGAAATTATTGGAGGAGATCAACATTATGTAACTAGTAATTTTTTCGTGATATTCATGAAAGAAAAATTGCAAAACATATTTCGAAGTTATATCCAATGATTTTTTAGAAGCATACAAAATTTTAATGCACATCTAAGAATTATCAAAGTGCAGACTCATAACACTATTTTAGTTAAATTATAAGTTTAACCTTTAAACTTTCATGTTTGTATCAAATAAGTCAAACTTTAAAAAATGTTTATTAGGTCTTTGACATTTAATTATGTGTTTAATAGGTATAAAAGTGAATTTTGTATTTAATAGAACTTCAAACTTTTAATTTGTATCTAATAAGAAATATATTATATACTTCTTAAAGTTTAACGATTTATTAGAACAATAATTATTCAATTAAATCAATAAAAATAATCGTTAGATATAGATTTTAAAAATTTATGTCTTTAATAACCAAACCACAAATTCGAAGGTACTTCTGCAACTTCTCTCCTATCCATCCAGAATAATTATCACCTACATTGAGGTAGAATAATTTCTTTTCAATTTAACAGAAAAATTAAAAAATAAAAAATGTATGAGATATTTTAATTTTTTTTTAATCTTCAGGCAAATCTACACAAATGAAATGTTGAAATTGTGAGGGTGAAATAAAATAAAACAAAACAAAATATTGTATTACAAAATTTCTCAAAGAGTTACATAATTTAGGGAAGAGATTGGTACAAAAATTTGCAGTTCCCAAAGTCAGAGACATGGAAAGCAATAGATAGATATGCATTGTAATTTGTATTATACATCAAAATTTCACCCTTTTTATTTTTCTTGTTCGTCTTCATCATCATCATCACTGTAACTGTATAATCTCTCTTCATCTTCCTTCCTTTCACTGCCATTCACAGACTTTCGGGAAGGGCGATTGAGAGTCAACCGCACCCTCTTTTCCTTTTTGGACCTTTGTATTTGTAAGGCTTCGAATAGTCCACATATTGCGTTTTATCTTCTCTCTCTCTTACCCTTTTTCTTTTGCTTTCTTCTCTCTCTGCACAAATCTTAAAAAGAAAAAGAAAAGAAAAAAAACCCATTCCTCTCTCTCTCTCTCTCTCTCTCTCTCTTTTTCTTTTTTCTTTTTTGGATTCTCCAAGTTTTCTGCTGCCTTGAAAGGGGGTTTTTAAGAAGGTTTTTGAACATGCACAGAGACTCCAACAGCGTCCATTAACTAGGGTTCTTGAGCTTCGTTTTTTTGAAGAGAGAGAGAGAGGAGGAGGAGGAGGAGGGAGGAATAGCAGAAGGGTTTTTTTGTTTTCCATTTAACTCTCTCTCTCTCTTCTTCTTATTGTTTTTTGATTGTGTGGGTCTGTATTTTTTTCTTCTGGGTTTTTGAGGAAGGGCTTAGTTTCACTGATTTCTCTGGTATTTGAGCTAAGTTCTTTGTAAATTTTGAACAAACCCCAAAACGGTAGCGAGTGGAAGATAGGGAAAAACAGGAAGTGTTATTGAAGCTTTGATTGATGAGTTTTGGGGGTTTCCTCGACGGCGGCGTCGGCGGAGGCGGTGGTGCTCGAATCGTTGCCGATTTACCCTACGCGAACAACAACACCACTGCCGCCAACAATAACGCTACCGGCGGCATCGGCGGCGGCGGAAATATGCCCTCCGGCGCAATCGCTCCGCCGCGCCTCATCACTCAATCTCTCACCAAATCGATGTTCAACTCCCCCGGACTCTCTCTCGCTCTTGTAACTCATTTTTTCCCTCCTTTTCTTCTTCGTTTATTTTTGGGATTAATCTGTGTGTTCTTGTGGCGATTTCTAATGGGTTTAAAAATCCCTCAGACGAACATGGACGGCGGGCAGGGAGATTTAGCTGCCCGACTGCCTGAGGGTTTCGAGCATAATGTTGGGAGAAGAGGCAGAGAGGAAGAGCACGAGAGTAGATCTGGAAGTGACAACATGGACGGCGGCTCCGGCGACGATCACGACGCCGCCGACAACCCTCCGAGGAAGAAGCGTTACCACCGACACACTCCTCAGCAAATCCAAGAACTTGAAGCGTACGGTTGCTGCTTTTTATTTTTTTATTTCTTCTTCTTTTTTCTACTTCAACCCGTTCCTGAACCTGATTTTTGGGGGGTCTTTGTTTTGTTAGTGTTTTCAAAGAGTGCCCTCATCCTGATGAGAAGCAACGGCTCGAGTTGAGTCGAAGGCTGTGTTTAGAAACCAGGCAAGTTAAGTTTTGGTTCCAAAATCGGAGGACTCAAATGAAGGTAATGGATGAACTGCACCATTTTTTTTGTTTGAAGTTGATGGGTTCCTCAATTTTTTTTGTGGCTTTAGTTATGGATGATTTGTGTTTTTGATGTTTTGGAGCAGACCCAATTGGAACGCCATGAGAATACTTTGCTAAGACAGGAGAATGATAAGCTTAGAGCTGAGAACATGTCCATTCGTGATGCTATGAGGAACCCAATCTGTTCGAACTGTGGCGGTCCGGCAATTATCGGAGAGATTTCACTGGAAGAGCAGCAGTTGAGGATTGAGAATGCTCGACTGAAGGATGAGTTGGACCGGGTTTGTGCGCTCGCCGGGAAGTTTCTTGGCAGACCAATTTCGTCGTTGGCTAACTCCATTGCACCTCCATTGCCGAGCTCCAGTCTGGAACTGGGGGTTGGGAGTAATGGATTTGGGAGTTTGACCATGGCGTCGTCAATGCCTATTGGGCCAGATTTTGGAGGTGGGTTGTCGGGTAATCTGGCTGTCGTACAGCCACCTGCAAGGCAAACGCCGGGAATGGGACTTGATCGGTCGGTGGAGCGATCTATGCTACTGGAGCTTGCTTTGGCTGCCATGGATGAATTGGTTAAAATGGCTCAGACGGATGAGCCTCTTTGGATTGGGAGCTTGGAAGGCGGAAGAGAAATACTGAACCAGGAAGAGTACATGAGGACATTCACTCCTTGCATCGGCATGAAACCGAACGGATTTGTCACCGAGGCATCGAGAGAAACTGGCATGGTGATCATCAACAGCTTGGCTCTCGTTGAGACATTGATGGACTCGGTAAACATCTAAAAAAGGAAGCCCTTGGACGATCATTTTGTTGAGTTCCAATTGCTTTTGGTTTCTGATTTCTCATTCAAAACTTGTGCAGAATCGATGGGCGGAGATGTTTCCATGTCTGATTGCTCGAACCACGACCACCGATGTGATCTCTGGTGGCATGGGCGGAACGAGGAACGGTGCCCTTCAACTTGTAAGAGATTGCTGAATTTGCAGACTCCCTTTTCTTTCACAGTTCATGAAAATCTAAGATTGGTTTTATTTGGTTACAGATGCACGCCGAGCTTCAAGTGCTCTCGCCGTTGGTACCGGTCCGGGAAGTCAATTTTCTGCGGTTCTGCAAGCAGCACGCCGAAGGTGTTTGGGCAGTCGTCGACGTATCGGTCGACGCCATGAGAGAGACTCCAACTGGTGGTTCCTCATTCATCAACTGCAGAAGGCTTCCTTCTGGGTGTGTTGTTCAAGACATGCCCAATGGATATTCCAAGGTAAAAAAAACATAAAACAACCCACATCATAACTTCATGGGATTAGGAAAATTAATCTCACATTTAATGTCATTTCATTTCCATGAAAAATTTAATGTTTTTTCCATGAAATGTTCCATCCAAGAAGCCTTTTTTCTGTGGCTTTGATGTTTCTAGTCCTTTTCTTACATTTATATAACCTTTGCCATTGAATGCATTTAAGTGAAAAACAACACATTCAAGTGAAAAGGGAGAAAGAAGAAATCAAAATTCAAAGCCATTCCCATTTCCCATTTTTCCAATTCCCAAGTCAGACTTTAAAAGTTTAGTGATTATTCACTATAATCACTAATCTGTCAGTAGTGCATTATTTTAAACCCAAAAAAACACAATATTTTAGAATCTGAACCTTCCAAAATAATACAATATGTCATTGGGATGCTTCAAATCTTTTTACCAAATATTTCTCTATCTAGAACTTGGATTTTCAACATCTGGGTTTGCTTAATTTACATTAAAATAACGTTTGAAAATCGAGGTTCCTTTTTTGTTACTGAAATTTCTGTGCCTCGAGCACATTAAATTGTATATTTATCCATATAAATAGTGGGAGTTTGGTTCATTGGTTAAATAAAAACCAAGGCATTTTGATGTTTCTATTCGAATCTAATTTGGAGGCTACTTCTTACTTCGATTATGCTGTGTTTGGTTTTTAGATGAATGCAACTGTCTGAACTGGTTCCAGCCTTTCTCATGTGTCAGTGTCTTTTTTTTAATCCAAACAAGGACTATTTAGTCAAACTCTAATGACTCTTTTTTTCTTTTTGTTTTGTTTTGTTTTGCCTGTTTTTTCTTGCTTTTGCCTTTTGGACACACAAGGTTGTTCAAATCTCAATGTCTTTCTCTTTCTCTCTCTCTCTCCTGATCTTTCTGATTTACACAATAGCTTCCAAATAAAATACCCTTCAATTTTTTTTATCCCACCATTTGTTTAATGTCTTGCTCTATTCTTCCACCATTTTTCTAAATTTGATTCCTTTGTTTTTGTTCCAAATTAATCATCTCTGACTTTTTACTTCTTACAGAAAAAATTGTTTTTTTTAACCTATGTTGGTCACAATCTGCTGAGATCATGCTTTGACTTGCTGAAGATATTATTATGTGAATCAAATTTATGATTAAGGTTTTTAGATGTAGGGGAAGAAAAACTATATAGTAAATTATTGTGATGTTTATGATTATGGGAGCAGGTTACGTGGGTGGAACATGCAGAGTACGATGATAGCCAAGTCCACCAGCTATATCGGCCCCTTCTCAGCTCCGGTATGGGGTTCGGAGCGCAACGGTGGGTCGCCACCCTTCAACGTCAATGCGAATGCCTCGCCATCCTCATGTCATCCGCCGTACCAGTCCGAGATCACACTGGTATCCTCTCATTTTCCTTGCTATCATAAACCTAAACTTTTTGACTAACTGTGGATGTTATTACAAATTCAATCTGTAAAATTTTGTGAGTGTTTGCTGCTGCAGCCATAACCTCAGGCGGGCGACGGAGCATGCTGAAGCTAGCCCAACGAATGACAGCCAACTTCTGCGCAGGCGTGTGCGCATCAACGGTGCACAAATGGAACAAGCTGAACGCCGGGAGTGTGGACGAGGACGTCCGTGTCATGACACGAAAGAGCGTGGACGACCCTGGTGAGCCACCAGGCATTGTATTAAGTGCTGCTACGTCGGTATGGCTGCCAGTACCGGCCCAACGACTCTTCGACTTCCTCCGGGACGAGCGGTTGAGGAGCGAATGGGACATC
This sequence comes from Trichosanthes cucumerina, assembly GCA_036507285.1. NCBI lineage: Eukaryota > Viridiplantae > Streptophyta > Magnoliopsida > Cucurbitales > Cucurbitaceae > Trichosanthes > Trichosanthes cucumerina. Next base: position 69,930,709 of record CM071840.1, on the reverse strand, counting down.
CTATCCAACGGCGGCCCCATGCAGGAGATGGCCCATATAGCCAAAGGCCAAGATCATGGCAACTGCGTCTCTCTATTAAGAGCCAGCGTATTATTTCTCTCTTTCTATAAACTCTTTTACATTTTTTTCTTTTTGGGTTTATTTATTTATTTATTTATGTTTCTCTCTCTACCTGATTTTTTTTTTTTTTAAATTGATTTCCAAACGATGCCTTTTTCCATAACGCATGTGCCCCTGAGTTGGAGATGTATCTTTTGTGGGGATCAGAGGGTCGACTTTGGAAATTGGAAGTATCCATGAGGACATTTTTCTTTAGAGAGGGGGTGGCCAGGCAAAATAACAGAGCCCCATTTGTTTGTTTTTGTAGCTTCTGATGATGATGAAGAAAAAAAAAAGTCAACAAAAAGGCAAAAACAAAAAAAGTTGTCAACTTCTCTTCTGATTTCTGACCCACTTTTTCCTTTTTTTCAATTTCTGATCCATTCCCCCACCTTTTTACCTTTCTTCTTCATGCATAATCATGTAAAAAAGTTTACCTTTTTTCTCTTTTTCTCATCCCATTTCGTTTTGACTTGTAAACTCTGACTAGGGCTTTGGTTGTAAATTATTGAAACTTGAGGGGGTTCTTTTGAAACACAGGCTATGAATGCGAACCAGAGCAGTATGTTGATTCTACAAGAGACGTGCATAGACGCGGCCGGGTCGCTTGTGGTGTACGCGCCGGTGGATATCCCCGCGATGCACGTCGTGATGAACGGCGGCGATTCGGCCTACGTGGCGCTTCTGCCGTCGGGGTTTGCTATAGTACCTGACGGAGCGGTGAGCCGGGGGTTGACAACGACGAATGGGAGCAGCCCAAGTGGCGGGGATGGCCCACAGAGCCAGAGGGTCACAGGCGGTGGGTCCCTCCTCACCGTCGCATTTCAAATCCTCGTGAATAGCCTCCCTACGGCCAAGCTCACTGTAGAATCGGTTGAAACAGTCAACAATCTCATCTCTTGCACTGTCCAGAAGATCAAGGCCGCTCTTCAATGTGAAACCTGACGCCTGATCCTCACGTGACTCCCCACGTGCTCATGGGTTTATTTTTTTAGGATTTTTTTTAAAAAAACTTATTTTACTTATATTACCCCTCCCCGAGTAATTCGTTTATTATTATTATTACTACTTATTAGAGTTGTCAACGGTGTGTGAGAAGAAAAAAGTGTGAGATGTAATGGTAGTGATCTGTTAAGGTGGATGAAGTGGGGGTATTGAGTCAAGAACGAACCGCGCGTGTTAGACACCGAGTCGGTGACTCGGGACAGAGAAAAAAGGGTTTTCTTTTAAATTTATATATATATATAGTAGGAGTGGTGGTAGTGGTGGTGGTGGTGGTTCGGGTATTGACTCAAGTCTACCCTTTCGAGTTTTCTGATGAAGAAGAAGAAAAGAAAAGGAAAAAAAAAGTGTTTTTGTTAATTATGTATTTGAATTTTCCCTCTGATTTAATGTAATCTGTAATGTTCCTGATCTTTGTTTGTGTTTCAAATATATAATCCTCTTTCTTCTCCAATTGAAGTCAACAAGGAGATTCTATTTTGGTTTATAATATTATCTTATCGATCAACTCAGTTAAGTCAAATTCTTACTTGAATTATTTATTTGAATATAAATATTTATTTTATGGGGAGTGGACTCACGCGCCGCCGGTGGAGGTGGGGCTGGGAGGTCAGATCTGTCTGGGTCGTAATAAAGGAGGTGGCAGAAGCTGTTGGGAGAAAAGTGTAACTTTCATTTAATGTCAAGTTTTTCGGCTTGTTTTGTTTGGCCAATTGGAGATGGACACGTGGCAACATTAGGTTACAGTTTGAAGAACGGGGACTTTTTTTTATTTTTTTTTTTTTATGGGGTAAATTTTAAAATATATGGGTTTTTGTAGGATATTTAGATGGAGACTTGTAGATTGGGTGTCTAATCTCTAGGATTCCGGGACCGTAGGATTGGATATGGGCAAGAATTATGGGAGTGTTTGGTTTGGATACTGTAAAAAAAAAATTCCTTAAATTACAAGTTTAATCCTTCCATTTTTATAAGAGATTAATGGGTCCTCGAATAGATTCTTAAATTTTAAAAATGTCAAATACGTTCTCAAATTTTCAACTTTATTTTTGATATATTCAATTATTTTTTTAAAAATTAATGAATCTATTAGCCATAAAATTTAATTGCGTATAATAGTATATTTAAACTTCCAATTTCGTATCCTAACAAGTTCATGAATTTTGAAAAACGTCGAATAGGTTAAAGATGTGTTAGACATAAAGTTGAAAGTTGAAGGACTTAAAAAGATATAAAATCAAAAATTTAGAGACTTATTAGACATTTTATAAAATTTAGGGACTTATTAGACACAAAATCGAAAGTTTAGGGACCTATATGATACAAACTTGAAAGTTCAGAGATTAAACTTGTAATTTAATCTAAAATTTTTCATACCAGTGTAAATTTGACCAATGGTAGGATAAAAATACACATGGTGAAAAATGGGAGGAGGGGTTAAATCATTTGTCTTATTATTTAAACTTTATAGTTTTAGAAAATTTTACTATATTTCTCTATGGTTTGGTCAAATCTTCAAAAACATTAGATATGGTAACACTTTCCTACAATTTGTTAACATCTATATAGTGTTTGACTTTGAGAATTATGTCTATAAAACTATAAAATTTTTATTTGGACGAAAGATACTTAGATTTAATCTCTAACATTAACATCATTAACCATTACAAATTATCTCATTGTCAACTTATATCTCTCATCTATTTGTCATATCACGTCAAGTCAACTAACATTAACCAACTTAAGGTATGTATCAATGCCAATGAGCCATTTCATGTGCTAACAACATAGGATTCAGTCATTTTAACCCGTGTTTATTATTTCCTTTATTTTTATACTCTAATAAAGTTATTTCTGAAAAAAAAAATACAAATGAAAGAGAAAAAAACTTGATGAAAAAAAGGTTGTAATTAATGAAGATGAAAAGGAAATGGGTAAAGTTGATAATTTAGTTGATGCAAGTTGGAGAGTGAGAATATAAATTGAATTATTCAAAAGGATTTGGAATAAGGTCTCCATCCTGTCTCCCAATTCATACAATAAAACGTACACGTGAGCCTTCAAACAAATAAAGGTGAAAAAAAAAGGTGAGTACGAAAATGAAATAAATTTAAATTTGTCTAGACAATGAAAAACTAATCAGTACATTAATAGTAAAATTGTCTATTTTAAAAGATGAAGGATATAATCAAAAGAAAAATCAATACATACAAAGACTAAGGTTAATAGTTTTAAAAAACGAGGATAAAATTGAGGGTTGTCTAAAACATTGTTATTAATTTTATATATAGTTATATTTATTAGCCGGGTCAAAATCATGTCTATTTAGTTCTATTAATACAAAAAAAATTATTGAACTTTCCCATGTTGTAACTATATAGTCCACTAATTTAAAAAAGATTTTAGTTATCTAAAACTGACCCACGACGAAATCTTTGAACAAAACAACTAATATGTCTTATAAGTCTATGGGAACAATTTTTTTTGAGTTCAATACATAAGAAGGTGAGATTCAAATCTTTAACATTTTGGTTAAAGTTGTATAGACAAAAAATTGAATAGTAATTTTAATTTTTACCCATAAATTTATCAAATTGTACTCATTTTTACTATAAAACTTTTAATTTCATTAAGTTGGACTCTAAAATTAGATAAATGTTGCAATTAATCATTGAATGGCCTTTTGTACATTTTCAAAATAGATATTATGGTATTATCATCCATTATTTTAGTAGCCTGTAATAATTTATAAAAGAGAGAGGAGAGAGAGAGAAATGGAATGCATGGAAATTAGTGAAGAGAGTGAAACAAAAACTCTGGAGGGTGTCCAAGTCCAAATCAAAACAAGGAAAAGCACATTTATCTCATTATTGTATCAGAAATGAAGAGCGTCGTCGGTTTGGCCCACCGGCGGCCGCCCCCACCCCGCCCATGCCGGTGGCAGACGGTGGGTTCCACCGCCATCCTCAATCATATGCCCTCTCCTTTTTCAATCACCTCCCCTCACCGGACCTCCCTCCGGCGAGACCCTCCACCATTGTGGCCCTTTTCATTTTTATCGTTTTTTTTATATTACAAATTTACTCTCTTAATTATAAAAAATATTTATCAACAAGAACATAATACAGCTGATTATGACTGAGAGTTTATGAATTCAAATTTCTCCTTGTCCAATTAAAAAAAAAATCTAATAAATTTACAAACTTTTAATTTTGTGTCTTATGAATTATTGAAATGATTTAATAAGTCTATAAACTTTCATTACTATGTCTAATATGTCTCAAATTTTTTAATTTGGCGTATTGACTCTTTTAAGAATTTATATGTACTTATTGAACACAAAATTTAATTTGATGTCCAATAAATTTTATAATTTTAAAAAATATTGAATATTCAAAAATTTATTAGACACAAAATTTAAACTTTGGAATTATACTTGATATTTTTAAAGCGAGACATATCAGATGCAAAATTAAATGTTTAATTAAGAATTTATTAGATGTTTTTTAAAGCTTAAAATGTATTAAACTTGACGATAAAAGTTAAGGAATAACTTGTAAGTTGTAACATCTTATTTTCAACAATTTTTTTTTTCCCATTTTTCTTCTAGTTCCTTCGTTGACTATACCGACAACTTTTTGTATTTATGATTCTCTTTTTCATTATTAATTGATAATTTATATCTTCTTTTTTTAATGTATTTGTAATTACATTTACGTCAATTGACTGATCTTATTGGTTATTAAAAAAATTGTGCTTAGAGAATCTTCTTGATAACGTTGCTTTTTTTTTCCTTCCTCTTTTTTAAATATATTTTTAATTCTTAATGTTTAAAATAATTGTTTTCAGTCCCTCTGAAATTTTAATAAATTATAGGTTCAGTCTTTGTCTTTCTAGATTCAGCCCTTTGACTTGAGAGTTATGACTCTTTTATTTAGGATTTTTTTTCAAATAATTTCATTTAATATCTTATATATATACATATATTTTGAGTACATCAACAATTAAGGATGGAGGATTCGAACCCATGACCCCTTTGTCATGAGTCATACTTGATGCTAGTTGAGTTATGTTGTTGTTGACACATATACGACTCATATACATATTAGTCTCATATTATTTAATAATAATGTGAAGTATAGCAGTAATACAAAATTATTTAAGAAGGAAAATCAATTGTTGGTGCTATATGAGTATATTTTTCTAATATTTTAACCTTTATGAACTTGAATTTTTCAAAAAAAAAAAAAAAAAACTTTGTAATCTTGAATGCTTAAGGGCCTGTTTGGTAGGCAATTCGGATTCTGTTTTATGTTTTCGGATTCACTAAATTCAGTGAGTACGTGTTTGGTAGACATGTTTTTTAAAACTGTTTTCAGATTTTGTGATCCAAATAGTAGAAATTCTGAATTTGAAATTTTAAAATGCAGAATTATATTAAACGAAGATAAAATCTTAATAAATATAGTATTTCATATTTATAAACTTAATTTACTTTTGTTGAATTAAAATATCTATAATATAATATATTATAAAATATAAAATATTATATTATAAAATAATAATTATATAAAATTTATTAAAAAAAACACATGTTCATAAATTAATTAATAATGTCTTATATTCAACCTAATATTTAGCTTTGCAACTACAACTAATTTTATGATCTATAAATATATTATAGAACACACTTTAAACTATTACTTAAAATGGAATTAAATTTCTAAAACTGTTACCAAACACATATCTGAAAACATGAAATACAACTCTGTTTTCATTGAATCCATTGTTTTCAAATTTCTGTTTTTGGATTGCCTACCAAACAAACCCTAAATTTTTCTTACCATTTTAACTTTCTCGCTTCTTTCTTTCATTTATTATTATTATTATCGATTTTTTATGATATTTTTTTGTATTTGTTTAAGATATCAAAAGTATTACTCAAAGCATAAAAATGTAAAAATAAATAAGTTTGTTCCTTAAAATAAATTAAATAAAAAAAATCAAACAATACTACTAATTTTTTAATTTTTATTGAATATCAATTTATTTGAAATAATACGCTACAAGTGTAGGACTTATCAAAAATAGATTTGATCATAATTAACAAACAAGTCCTAAAGAGAAACATGAAAACTCGAGTTATATTTAAATTAAATTTTAAATATCATATTTAATCGCCCAAAATCGTGCACATGACAAATGGATATATGACTAAACCATTCCATATTTTCTCCATCAACCTAAAAAGTAGAAACCTAAATTTTACAACAAGGGTTAATGTAGAATCAAATAAAACTTGAAGGCATAAGTTTGAATTTCTATTTTTTTAAAATGTTAAATAAATAATAAAAAACACACACAAGAAAAGAATTATGTCTAAAAACGTGTTTAATATATATATATGTGTTGTAAAATTAAGAGGCAAAACCAGGAATCAAAACTTTACTAAAACATATAATAATATAAATAATAATAATAAAAGGAAATTAAAATTGGGATATATATATATAAAAGGAAGAAAATGAGAAAGTGGAGAAAGTTTGAGAGTATTGGTCTATAATTTCATCAATTGTGTGTGTTTTATTTTCTACTATAAACCACTATTTATAGGCAAATTAGAGAGCATGATGTGGTCCATTTGGACACCAATCTATAGGTTTTATTGGATACATGAGAGACACTTTGGTTATGGAGATTTTGCCACTTGGCATGGGTATCAAAGTGGCATATGGAATGGGCATTTACATGTGTAATATTTACAATACTCCCCCTTAAATGCTCATTTATATAAAATATGCCTCGTTAAAACCTTACTAGGAAAAACCCAATTGGAAGAAAAACTCTAGTGAAGGAAAAAAGTACATATTTATATAGTTTACTATAATACATTCACTCCCCCTCATGGAGACTTCAGTTAAAATCTCTGAGTCGCTGTATTTCAATGCTATGTACTAATTTCTCAAAGGTTACAGTTGGTAGCGCCTTTGTAAATAAGTCGCCTAGGTTATCCTTCGAACAAATTTGTTGTACCGTGATATCACCATTTTCTTCCAGATCATGAGTGTAGAAAAGTTTTGGCGATGTATGTTTCGTTCTATCTCCTTTGATATATCCTCCCTTGATTTGGGCTATACAGAGTGTGTTGTCTTCATATAATATTGTTGGAAGATGTTTACTAGAAGACAAACCACATGTTTTACGGATATGTGCTGAGTCATCGATCTTAACGATACATATTCTCGACTTGCTTCATGAATTGCAAGGATTTCAACATGATTTGAAGAAGTGGTTGTTATGGTCGGTTTTACTGATCGCCATGATATGACAGTTTCTCCACATGTGAACAAATAACCTGTTTGAGATATAGTTTTGTGTGGATTAGATAAATATCCAGAATCTGCATCACCAACTAGATCAAAATTGGATTTGTTAGAATAAAACGACCCCATATCAATTGTTCCTCAGAGATAACAAAGTATATGTTTAATTCCATCCAGTGTCTTTTTGTTGGAGAAGAACTGTATCTCGTTAATAAATTTACTGAAAATGCGGTATCTGGTCTTGTATTATTAGTAAGATACATAAGTGCACCAATTGCACTAAGATATGGTACTTCAGGACTAAGAATTTTTTCGTTATCATCTTGAGGTCGAAATATATCTTTCTTTACATCCAGTGAACGGACTTCCATTGGAATGGTCAATGGATGTGTTTTGTCCATATAAATTTTTTTTTAAAATTTTCTCTGTATAAGTTGTCTGATGAACAAATATCCCATCTGCTAAATGTTCAATTTGTAAACCAAGGCAAAATTTTGTTTTTCCAAGATCTTTCATCTTGAATTCTTTCTTAAGATATTTTATTGCCTCTGATAATTAACTCTTCAGAAGTTCTAATTATATTTAGGTCATCAACATATACAGTTATAATCGCAAACCCTGACTGTGATTTATTTATAAAAACACACAAACATATTGAATTATTTTGATATCATTATTTCAACAAATATGTACTCAGGCGATTATACCACATTCGTCCTGATTGTTTTAATCCATATAGTGATATATGTAACTTTATTGAATGCAATTCCCGAAAATATGTTTATGAGATATTAAATCTTTCCGGGATTTTCATATAAATGTCATTATCCAGAGATTCATATAAATATGTCGTGACTACATCCATTAGATGCATGCCAAGTTTTTCATATACAGTTAGGTCAATTAGATATCTCAATGTTATTGCATCCACCACAGGAGAATATGTCTCCTCATAATTAGTATCAGGTGTTTGCGAGAATCCTTGTGCAACAAGTCTCGTTTTATATCATGTGACCTCATTCTTTTCATTTCTTTTCCTTACAAATACCATTTGTATCCCACAAGTTTGACATCTTCTGGTGTCTGGACTACTAGTCAAAAAACATCACCTTTTGAAAGTGAGTTTAATTCTACCTGGATTGCTTCTAATTTCCATTTAAGCCAATCATTTCTATGTTGGCATTCTTCTATGGATTTTAGATCAGAATCTTCATCTTCATGAATAATATCATGAGCAACATTGTAAGCAAAAATGTTGTCAACAACTATATCATTTCGGTTCAATATTTTTCATATTATAACATAGTTTGTGGAAATTTCATTATTATCCTCAAGTATTTGACTTTCATTAATATTTTTATCAGTAGTAGTATTCTGGATTTCTTCTAGAACATCCATATCCTTTATTGGATCATTTTGATTATCAACTACTTTTCTTTTTTGATGATTTTTATCTTGAAATTCATAGGTCTACCACACTTCTGACGTGTCCCAGACTCATTAGTGACAACTTGTTGTATTGGGATATCAATTTTCGATGGGGCATTTGCAGCTGGTATATATGATTTAGTTACTCTTTTAGCATCTGTAAATGCATCTGGTAATTGATTTGCTATTTTTTGCAAATGGATTATCTTTTGAACTTCAAGTTCACATTGATCTGTACAGAGATCTAAATGAGATAATAGCGATGCATCCCATGTAATCTTTTTTTCCAACTTCTTAATTCCTCCCCCTAATGTTGGAAAATTTGTTTCATTAAAATGAAAATTAGAAAATCGTGCAGTAAATACATAACCCGCCAACGGTTCAAGATGTTTAATAATTAATGAGGAATCATATCCAACATATATTCCTAACCTCCTTTGAGAACCCATCTTAATATGTTGTGGTGGAACCATTGGAACATATACTGCACATCCAAAAATTCTCAAATGAGATATATTTGGTTGTTGGCCATAAGCTAATTGCATTGAGGAGTACTTATTATAAGCTACCGGCCTAATGTGTACCAATGACGCAACATGCAAAATAACATGACCCCATACAGATATTGGAAGCTTTGCTTTCATAACATTGACCTAGTAATTAATTGTAAGCGTTTTATAAATGATTATGCTAAACCATTTTGTGTATGAACATGAGCTACAGGATGTCAACATTTATTCCAGTGGCCATACAATAATTATTGAATGCTTGAGATGTAAATTCACCAACATTATCAAAACGAATGGTCTTAATCGTATAATCAGGAAACTGTGCTCTTAACTTAATTATTTGAGCAAGTAACCTTGCAAATGTAAGATTTCGATTTGATAATAAACATACATGTGACCATCTGTTGGATGTGTCAATTAGTACCATGAAATATCTAAATGGTCCACTTGGTGGGTTAATAGGTGTAGGAATCTAGATCCCTAATGCACAACGAAAATGAATTTGGATCGAAAACCTCAATTTGGTTTGACAAATGCAAAAACCAGTACATTGGCAAATAATAAATCGATAGACAATTTAGGCATGAAAAATACAACAAAGCATGCTTAATTAACTTTCTAATCTAAACGAATGAGAAATTACCTTTGAAGATTATGAAGTAGCAACACCTTTACTCCTTAGTGAAACACACAAACAACACCTCCTTATTGTTTTCCAGAAAAACAGGACTCCACCAGTAGAAAAACTTCCTATCCTTTGAGCCCTTAGATCAAAACCTTGTGGGAGGTTTTCCAACTTTTGGGAGAAGGAAATTGAGAGAATTTTTTTCTCTTTGGAAGAACAACCAATCTTTTAACCAAAACTGCACAGATCGAATTAGGGAGGACAACAGTCCCCTCTCCTTCTGTATCTATCGAGAGGGAGAGGAAGGGGGTATAAATCATATTTAATTATATATTAATATTAATTTAATTAAATCATATTTAATATATCCAAATTAAAGATCATATATTTAATTTAGGTTACCTATGATTAAATCATATTTAACCACTTTCCCTCTAACCTATAGTTTTAAATATGAATCTTATTCATATTTAAATAATATTTGAACTCTTTCAAATATTTAATTCTCTCAATTAATTTAGTTTGAATCATATTCAAATTAAATTTATACTATAAAGTTTTAATGTGCATAAAAACTTTATATTATAATGTATCTCCATACATCATGCTTATTCCCTAAGCGAATTCGAACATTTCAAATTCTAATCAATATTTAATAATCTAAGAACCCTTTACGAGCTAGGAAGTGGACCTAAAGGACCTACAGATCAGAAGCTCCAACGATACAAGATTATTAGGTTAATCTCATTAACCCCTTAATCAACATTCGTTAACTGCAGGATCAATTCACTAAAGTCCCGCAGTTGCACTCTTCTCACTGCAGATATATTTCTGTGTCCATGGATATTGACCAATAACAACAAGTCAATCCTTCACGAATGTTCATAACACCAGCTGGGTCAAATTATCGTTTTACCCATGGGTTACATCTTTTACTTTAAGTATCGGTGCTCCTCTACTGAACAACCTGTTTATGGTCCTACAAGTAAATAGAAGTCTCTCTCGGGCCAATGAGAGGGTTGGACCCTTTGTTCAAGTCTCGGAGACACCACTTAAGGGAACATTCATCTACTTACCCTAAAGTCGGGAAGGAGTGAATTCCATCATGCTAGTTTAAGTCCCCAGCTGCCTGCTCGGTTTTGTCCCCAAGAAAGTAGGCATATTGAGTCGGCGTCTCGGGCCACTCTCACCCATACTAGTAAAAGAACAATCCCTCGCAAATAGGAGTTCGTAACCTACTTAGGATTGAGATCAAGTTTCCTAGGTCAACTGTAACGCCCCAAAAAAGTGAAGACAACTATTCGAGGCATTACTTCCAAGTTGTGTCGTTCGTGCCGAAAATTCAGCAGCATAACGACGCAACCTGGACAAACCGAAAAATTTGCAGAAAACCTGAACCTAAACGAGAGCACTTCAAAAGACTCACAAGGGTACCCAACCTCCACCAAACTACACAGAAACAATAGGCTGGGCTCCAGTCCCTCGGAGCTAACAAAGATCTCAAACAACAGAAGCATGCTTTGAATACGAAAGAAAATAACAGAACATGTTTTGAATACGAAAGAAAATAACAGAACATGCTTTAATCCAAACGAAACAGGAACGATACAAACTAAGTTTAAACACAAACGAAAGAACATAACGCAACAGAAGAAAAGAAAGTGAAAAGAACAACTCCTAACGCAACCCCTAAGTCCTATTGAAATAGAAACCTAACTAGTCAACGGAGTTACATCTATTAGTTACTATTTCGTGGTTCGGTCTTATGTGATCTCATCACATAGGATACCCCCACTCACATGTCGTCTACACAAACACGTTGGATCACTGTGTTTGTATCATATACAAAGTGGGTCATATCCATAGTATCACCAAGATGAGGTACTTGACTTAATCCTTTTACTATAGACCCTTTAGACTGTTTCTCGAACTGAGATCCTTATACGTGTCTACTACATTCAGTTCAAGAGACATATAATAACCTATGATGTTCATTTATTGGATTTAGGGTTAATATTAGGCAATATAGAGAAATTATAAAATCAACAACACTTTATTGAATTAATTAGAACAATATTACAAACTACGAGTTTTATAGCATAAAACCCAACAATAGGTCCACATATATCACCATGAATTCGTTCAAAAAATGCAGGTGATTCAGTCCCCACTTTAGCTGATGATGGTCTAATGATTAATTTGCCTTGAGAGCAAGTATCATATGACAATTCATTAGATTGAAGAATCTTCTGGTTCCTTAATGGATGCCCATGTGAATTTTCAATAATTTTTCTCATCATCATTGATCCCGAATGACCTAATCGATCATGCCAAACACTGCATATTTCTGGATTCATGAACTTTTGGTTCATTGTTGCATATATTTCAATTACTCGTATATCAGTAATATAATCTAAAAGAAAAAACATATAGTATTTCTAATATATGTTTTTCATGAGAAACACTAGGTGTGATATAGAGTCACTCTATATTATTTTTACGATTAGTTTCAACACGATAACTATTAATTGTCACGTATATCTTTGAAGCTCAATAAGTTTCTTTTCAACTTGTTAGAAAACAAAACATTATTAATTGTGAATTTTGTTCCTCTAGGCAAGATAAAACTTGTTTCTTCTAAAACCTTCAATCAAGTCTGCAAAACTTGATATAGTATTGACTTTTGCTTCCAGCATTGTCAATTAAGAAAAATATTTTCTATTTATAAGTATTGTGTGTGTAGTTGCGCAGTCTTCCATACGTAGATCTTCATTGCTCATTTTTGAGTGATTCAACATATGAAAACTGGCCATATTTCTTCATTAAACAAAAATAATAACAATAAAAGATACATAATACAAAAAGTTTAAAACTAAAAAGAACATAAAAATGAACATTAGTACTAAACATTCTCAAAATCAAAAGAAACACTTGCTAATCCATCAATTGCTTCAATCTTCTTTTCAGGAGATGCAAAAAGTCTGCCACATCCAAATTTGTCATATTGGATGAGTCAAATATATAATTATCTCGATAAGCAAGATTTGCTTCCACATTTTTTCCTTTTTCCTTCACGGAATCTTGATAGAGATCTACTAGATGTTTGAATGTATGACAAATACGTGACCAATGTCCATTCATTCCACATCGAAAACATTTATTCTCATCACCTCTTGCATTCTTATTTTGTGGAGTTTTTCCTTTGTGATCATCATTTCATGTGTGTTTCTTGAAATTTGGATAATTATAATGGCTACAACAAAAATAATGATTTCTTCTCCTACCGTGGTCACGACCTCAATCTCGACCACGACCACGACCACGACCTCGACCTCGATTGTTAAAATTCACAACATTCACTTCAGGGAATGGTGTTGCTCCAATTGACCGAGATTCATGATTTTTCATTAATAACTCGTTATTTTGTTCAGTCACAAGAAGACATGAAATGAGTTGTGAATACTTTTTAAAACCTTTCTCTCGATATTGCTGCTACAGGAGCATATTCGAGATATGAAAGGTAGAAAATGTCTTCTGTAACATATCCACATCAGTAATGTTTTCTCCACGTAAGTTCAATTTTGAACTAATTTTGAATAATGTGGAGTTCTATTCACTTACTGATTTAAAATCTTGCTACCTTAGGTGCATCTAATCCAATCATAACTAGCTTTTGGAAGAATAACAGTTTTTTGATGATCATACCTTTTTCAAGTTCTTCCACAGAACATAGAGATTATTTATCGTTAGATATTCCATTTTCAATCCCTCATGGAGATGATGACGAATGAAGATCATGACCTTAGCCTTTTCTTGATTGGATGTCGTATTCTCTTCTTTAATGGTCTCTCCAAGGTTCATAGCATCCAAATGTATCTCGGCATCAAACACCCATGACAAATAATTATTACCATTAATGTCAAGGGTCGTGAATTCTAATTTTGCAAGATTTTCCATAGTAACACTATCAAAAGACATTATATTTATATTAGAAATTTAATATAAACCAAATATACAAAATAAATAATTCTAAAAAAATGTACCTTTAGGACCTACTTTCAACGAAAAAAATTATAGAGGCTCGTGCTGGTAACGTGTTGTAAAATTGAGAGACAAAATCAGACATCAAAACTTTACCAAAACATATAATTAATAATAATAATAATAATAATAATAATAATAATAATAAAAGGAAATTAGAAATTGAGATATATATATAAAATGAAGAAAATGAGAAAGTAGAGAAAGTTGGAGAGTATTGGTCTATAATTTCACCAATTGTGTGTGTTTTATTTTCCACTATGAGCCACTATTTATAGACAATTTGGAGAGGATGATGTGGTCTATTTGGACACCAATCTATGGGATTTGTTGGACACATGAAAGACATTTTAGCTATGGAGAATTTGCCACTTGGCATGAGTATCAAAGTGGCATATACAATCGACATTTACATGTGTAATGTTTACAATAATAATAATAATAATATATTTAAAACCAATAGAAAACAATATACTCAAACAACCTCAGATACCTAAAAACACACCCTAAACAAAGGTAGTAATTAACTTGAACAACATTCAATTCCGATAATATTCCTAGATATTATCTATCTTTAAACCCCTCGTGTGCCTCATATTTACCTTAAATGAACCCTGTCGAGGATACATTAAAATCTAGGGGTAATTGCAATATTCTAACATAGTTTATTTAGAATATTTTAAGGAAAGAACCCCAAAGTACTACCAAAATAGAAGTTAAAAAGATAACCATAGCCATAGGGAATATAGCAAAATCAAAACGAATACGTATAAAAATTGTTAACCTTATATTTTTTTTTTAATTCAAACAATTCTAGGGTGGGAAATTAATTGACCCATAAATTTATATGATAATAATTATCCAATGAACCATGTTCCAATGGATATATATAGAGAATAATCAATTAATCAATAGATGACATTATTTAAGTATAATCAATATATGGGTTAATGATTAACCATTTATAGCTTTTTGAACTTTGGATTGTTTCAAATAAAATCTCTAACTAATAATTAATTTAAACCTTACACTTTCATAAATAATTCTAAAATCTTCCTAAATATCATTAATCCCCACATTTAAAAAAGTTTTATATACATGTCAAAATTATATGAATCAACAATTTTTAAAGGTAATGAAGGGTCTAAAATGATCCACTATGGAACGTTTAAGACTTTAATTTAATATAATTATTAATTTGGAATTTTAAGTGAGTATAAATGATCGATTTTTTCTCCTCAAACATAGTTTAACAAGTTTAAATATACCTTTGAACAAAATATTTGGAGGTTTAAATCCTCCATCCCTACATGCAGGGACAAATTTAGTTAAGGTCCAGAGGGGGCTCGAGCCCCCCTCAAATGTTTTAGTTTATATAATATGTATAGTAAAAATCAATCTAAAACACAAACAAAAAAAACTCTTCTAGTTTAGTGGTTAGTATGTTTTCAACCTCCTCTTAAATCTCACTACCTGGTTGAACCCAAAGAAAAATATTGATTTTTTTCCGAAAAAAGACAAGAAAAACTAACGCAATAAAACGAATATCTCTAAATAGCTGTATTTTATTTTATTTGTCTAACTGTTCTTGAATGAAGAAACACTGGCGTGTGTTTGTAATTAATGAACTAAAAATAAGACAACATTTTTTCTTCGTGGCTGTAGAATTATTGTGATTAGGGTTCAAGTGGAAGTCTATATGGCTCTCTTCTTCTTCTTCTTCTTTTTCTTCTTCTTCTTCTTCTTCTCCATTATTGTTGCAGGGTTAGGTTTAGGGTTTTATTTAGCCAACCGTACCTCACACCTAATAGAGCTTCAATAATCTCTCTCTCTCTCATCCAATAATTGTACCCTAAAAAAAAGGAGTGAGAGAGCGGGTTATAATAACACGTTTCAAAATTTTCATAGTATGTTTGGCCATGTATCGTAAGTGTGACGAAATTTTTTGAAAAATATGTAACTTTGAAGAAAGCATTTAATGTATTTATTTATTTTTTTAATGTCGGTAGGAAAAAATATATAAAAGGGTGAGTAAAATTACATTTCAAAATTTTCATAATATTCGATTGCATGTCTATTTTTAACTAATTAAAAATACTTTTTCAAAAATTAGTGTGGGGTGTCATATTTGACAAATTATTCAATGAAGCCGTCACAATGTGGACCGTTGGATACAAATCCAATAATTTCTATGCCCCTAATAACCATTGGATATAAAGTCGAAATGCTTCTCTCTTTTCATCCAACGATGAAAAATTGTCGGGCTCAAATAATTTCTCGTCATGTAGGTGTTAGTAAGAATTATTTTTGAAAAATATATAACTATGAAGTAAATATTTAATAATTCTTTTTAAAAGTCGATCGGTAGGAAAAAAATAAAAAATAAAAGAGGGGATTTTCGTACTGATAACCCGTTTTCCCGCGCATTAATGACATTTGACCTTACATTCCAAAATAATGAAATATGACTCATTCTGATGTGGAAATACGTGCAAAATTACGCATAAGGGTAATATATAATCAAAAAACAGTGTTTGACGTAGTGATAGAGCAGGATGTATCGTTTTTAACAAATCACGTTTCAAAATTTTCATGGTGTTTAGGTATATACTTGAAAAATCATGTAATTATGAAGGAAGCATTAGTTTATGCTAAAAGAAAATTAAAAGGGTGTTTGGAACATCGTTTCGAAATCAAAATCTTTAGTATCAAAATCCTAGGGTTTGAAACTCTGAGAATCAGAAAGCAGTGTTTGGTACGCAATATTTGATGTTTAGTAATTAGCGAAACAATGTTTGAAGTGCACTGTTCAAAACTATGGAGTTGTGTTCAAACTCATTGGATTTTAGACACAGGGACCAAACAATATTTAGGTTTGGATTTCAAAACCATTTAAACCCAACACAGTGCTCCAAATGTTCCCCAAGTATTTCAACTGAAAATGCTATTCTAAAAAGTTACCCCTTCGATCACACTCAAATATACTACAAGAGCAAATGTCTATATAGTAGTAAGTTTTTTTAAGCAATTGCAACTTAAAGAACTTTAGGAATCACATAAAAAAATTGTTCAAATAGTTAACTAATAACTCAATTGCAGGAGAAATTATATGAAGTATTTCTCTCTAATAATAATTGAATGTGTTGCCTCATAATATAAGAGTTGGATGAGAATCCAATAATTTTCATACTTTTTAATAACTATTAAATATAAATTCGAAGTACTCTCTTCATTCAACAGTGAAAAAGTGTCGATCACAATCGAATAATTTCTCAATTAAACAAATTATTATGAGGCAACCATATTGTGGTGGTCTCATTGAATAATTTGTCCGATTGCAGTGGTTTTTTCTCTCACAACACAATATTTGAATAATAGTTGCTAATATGCAATCGTTTGGATATGGCTCGAAATATTAGAAAATCATTGAAAACCCCGTTGCAATAAACTTGTTTTCTTCCAGTGTAATAATATATACTATTAAATATAATTTGTTTAATGATTAATCAAATAAAATTTGAATGAAAGTGATATGTTGGGTTATTAGTAACTGTAAAATTAAAATTTTAACTCTATGATAAGGTGGTTCAATTTTGACCTAAGATTTTTATTTTTATCAAATTGAATCATAGACTTATATATGTTAGGGAAGTGCAGAAAATGTCTCACATTGTTAGGTAAGCAGGAGAAATCCATGAAATAGAAGTGAGCACAATTATCACCATTAATATGTAGTCTTTTAGATGAATCTAAAAGTAAAGTTATAAGAGTTCATGTCCAAAGTGGACAAACATATCATACCATGTGAAGATATATATGTGGCGGATCTGCCGTTCTTAATACAAGTGGGTATAGGAGACACTTCTGTGGATAAAAGAGGAGATTAAGGATTAAAGTTGTTGTCTTTCGTGGATAAATGAGGAGTTTAAGGATTAAAGGTGCAATTAATAGTAGTCAATGTTAGATCCCTCCTTTTAACATAGTTTATGCTAGTGATTCATAAACCGCTGCAAAAAGTGTTGCAACAGTTAATAACTGACAACTAAATAAAATTGTTGTTATAGAGGGAGTTATATTGTCGTGGTTGTGAGAAGTCACGCCCAACAGTTTTGAAAAATATTGCTAGATTCCTCTTAATACAGTTTCTGCCAGAGGTTCATAACTCGCTGCAAAAACTGTTACAACAAGGGTTGCAACAGTTAATAACTGATAGCTAAATAAAATTGTTGGAGAATGTTATTGTCACATTTGTGAGAAGTCACTTCCAACGATTTCGAAAAGCGTTGTTATATCTCTCTTAACACGACTTCTTCTAGAGGTTTATAATAAATCGCTGCAAAAAGTGTTGCGACGATTAATAACCGTTGCGATAGCTCAACAAAATTGTTATTATAGATCCTGTTTCTTGTAGTGTTAAAAGTAAATTATATAAATAAAGGTAAACTTAATTTTCATTATTATTTTGCATTTTGCATAATTCTCTTATAAGTAATAAAAATATTTTTAATGTTATTTTATTAATATTATATATCAATATTTATTTTTAGAATAAAATTAATTTTAACTAAAATTCTAAATACGGTAATTAATATGGTTAATAAATTTTTTTAATAAAAAAATATAATTTTTCTTTATAAATGATCAATTTTTATATATAAATACCTTATACCTATGTTGACCCTAAGATGTTGTCGTTATTTAAAAATTTATGTTTTCAAAAATGTTGTTAAATAAGTTTTACAACTGTATAAAAGCTTGCCACGATTTCATAAGTATTACTGACTAATAGTTGCAAAAACACTCATACACTAATAAAAATGTTACAATGTAACCGTTACAATGAGGTATACAATTGTGGTAAATTTACTATTGTAATGGACTCGCTTATAACAATTAATAAAATTATTGCAATATATTTGCTTCAATGCATTAACCTATTGTAACACTTTTAGAACTGTTGACAGTAACTACTACTACATACTTTCCTACATCTAACTGTTGTACTTGTATCCATCTATTACCATAACTTTTAGATCAACGGTTATACATGTTGTCACAATTTACACTCTTGTATAATTAATCAAAGTGTTACAAATTTACTGTTGTAATATACATCATTGCAAAGACGTATAAACATGTTTCTATAAAACTGATGGAGTTATATAAACCCTTGCAACAGCTGTGCAACCGTTAAAAAATTTATGTTGTAATTAATACACATTTTCTTGTAGTTATGTATGTATTTTTAGGAAAATAATAATGCATTTTTTAAATATATCAATTTTTTTGTAAGATCAAAATATTTTTTTTGACAACTTGTGCCATGGGATATTTGAACCTCCAACTTCTCAGTCGAGAGTATATATTTTAGTTTAGTTGAGCTATACTCATATTGAGTTTAGTTGAGCTTTACTCATATTGGCTCACAATATTTAATTATCTTGTAAACAGGTACTAAAATAGTATCTTGTAACATGATAGCAAGTTCTTGCACGGTTTTTTCTATTCCACATTTCTTTTTATTCCACAAATTTGAAAATTAATGGGCTACTATGTATAAATATAACACAATATTTTTTAAATTTCTTTTATTAATTTTATTAAATTTGACGGGATTGTTTTCGTATGATTAAATATACAAAAGTGAATATAACTTAGCGATAATTTAAATTGGCATGTTAGCTTCAACCACGAAGTCAAAAGTTTGAATCCCGTCCCCCACCTTCAAATATTGTTGAATTAAAAAAAAAAATACTATTTATAACCGCAATTAAAGATATAATTTTTTCAAAAAAGGTAATTGCATACATACCCTTTCTTTTAAAAAATGTTATTTGATTAATTGAAGCTACTTATCTTATAGTTTATTTACACAACAATGATTATGGTAACTTTGATGTTAATTAACGGCCGATTAAATATTTAACGTGTGTTCTACTTCTTACTATATTTACAATTATTTTTTGTAGCTACTAATTTATAAATTATATCTTAATTATGCTAGATTTGCCATCACTAAGTTGCCTCTAAATTTACCTGCAATTAATTAGCATATAGATACATCTCTTTCCAATTCTAATTACTTAAGTCTCGTTTGATAACCATTTTATTTTTTGTTTTTAGTTTTTGAAAGTTAAACTTATATTCACCTAATTTTTCTACAATAGAAATCATCTCCCAAGTAAATATTTGAACTCTTAGCCAAATTCTAAAAACAAATTCAAATTTTTGAAAGCTACTTTTTTTAGTTTTCAAATGTTGGCTTGGTTTTTGAAAACATAGGTACAAAGTAGATAAGAACACATATAAACTCATTGATATAAGTAGTATTTTTAGGTTTAAATTTAAAAAACTAAAAACTAAAAACAAAATGGTTATCAAACGGGGTTTAAACCTTCTCCTTTTGCTTCATTTTCAAGGGAGTTAGGATGTCAATACCAATCTTCTTCTTTTGCATTTTTTTTTGTTTGAGTGTGACACCTCACAAATGTTTGACATATGAATGTATTAATTCTTGGTAGCCCTTAAAAGATCTATAATGTATCAAATAAGAGAGAAGCTAGAGTTCCCTACTTGAATTGTGCTCCACTCACTTTCTTTTCAATCAAAATGGTGTTATTGCTTTAATAATTGTTATCATTTTTCTTCAATCTTGTCTCATTTTTTTTTGGTCCATCTCAAAAAATAGTAAAATTTGGATAGACACTTTTCCAATAATTATTTGTCATAATTATAAAGGGGCTAAATATATGATTTTTCCCTTTAATGAGGGGTGTCTTTTTTCAATTTATTTCTTAATATTTTAAAATCTTCAATTTTATCCTTTATATGTTAATTATTTTTCATGAAATATTTGTTGTCACAAAATTTTAAAATTTATTGCTATGATACCAAAATACATTCTATTAATTAAGTTATTGATCAATGTTTTTATTTTAATAAAATAGATATGTTCGCTTGACAACATACAAATTTCTTATAACCTAACCCATTATAACTTACATGATCTGAAATGGACTTGGTCTATTTGGAACTGCTTTTGAAGACTTTAAAATAATTTTAGGAAAATTTTAACCACTTTTGTAAAATTGATTGTTTAATAATTTAAATATAATCACAGTTTAGTAGTTTTGAAATTCATCTCTCTACAAAATCTGGTGTAATTGACAAATTTTTTGAATTCTTTTTTATTCTTCCATATCTTATGATTCCTTATCTACGACAAAAGCTTTTAAACATTATTATTCACAATTTATGTCATCTTATCATTTTTATTTTTAAATTAATTTATTGCTTCTAATTTATTTTTATTACTTTTTCTATTTAAACTAAAATTAGATTTTGTTTGTCAATGTTTTATAACAATGGTTTCTTTTATATATATTTTTATCAAATTATTTAAAGTAACCAAAATATAATTTATAATTTAAATTATATTAAAATTTTACATAATTATCTTAAAAATTAAATATTAATACAAGTTCACATGCTTAAGTGAAACAAATATCTAGTTTGGTCATTATTACTATTTAGTAAAACTTTAGTATATTAATTTACCCAACACTGCAACTTGACTTTCTATATTTGAATCTAAAATTTACTGAACACCAATAAACTTCATATAGAAGTTGATTTTTTTAATAGGGTTCTATTTTGATATAATTAAACTTACCTCAAACTATCGACTTAAACTTTTGGTTTGATTGGTGATTTAAAAAATAGCACAATTACTCACAATTATTTTAAAAGTTACAACAATATTCTCAAACGGACCATTATTGTGATGGAAGAAAAACTTATTAAAATTTTACTATGCTTATTGGAAGCTTCATTAAAAAAAAACCCTTTTAAAATTCATTTATCATTTTTTTAATATTTAGTGACGAAAAATAAAATCTAAATTAAAACTTTTAAAAGATGAGATAATAAATTGAAAAATGGCATAAGTATTAAGAATAAAACTATGTATTTTTCCTCATAAAAAGAGCAAAAGTTACTTAATTCGTAGTTTTACTGAGATTTCTACCAATTTTTTATGTTTATATTAGAAATTGGATCATATTAAAAAAAGTACTGAAATGTATTATATTAGTATATAATGCAAAATAATTAACATATGAAATTATTTATTCATTGCACTCAGTTAACTTTTTAAAAAAAAAAAAAATACATAATGTTAACAATATTTATTCTACCATTAATTTCTATACTTTATTATTGAATCAAGTATCTTGGATTATACGAACTCAAAAAAAAAAAAAAAGTTGGATTATACATTACTTGTTATGACTTAAATAATGTTTTTAATATAAATGGATTATTATTGAAACATTATTCAATAACTAATGGAATATGATTCAATAATCACTTAATGTTTGTACTAAAAAAAATAAAAAATAATCACTTAATGTTCTAATTCTCGAAAAAGAAAAATAATATATATATTTAAAATTTTTAATATATACTGAACATCTGTTGATCTATACTCTACATATAATATCTTAAATATATACTCTACGTATAATATCTTGAATACATTCAATAATCACTTAATGCTATAATTGTGAAATTCTTTAAAAAAATCCTATTAGTATTTTTAAAATATCAAATAAAAAAAGCTTATAAAGTATTTGCATATGGGAGAAAAATCTATGTTTATGGTTTATCCAAACTCATCCACATATTTTTAAAATTAAAAAAATTAGAAAAGAGCGTAACTTAGAATTCTTTACTTTATAAAAAATGGTGGGTGCATCTCCGACCTCGACCCGACCCCATGCCATTCCTAGCAAAACCATAGGAAAAAAAAGTTACATTTTTGCCTGTGAAGCACACACCTATATTGTTAATAAATCAATTTGAAATCATTTGGATTCAAAGAAAGCAATGGAGATGGTGACTGTCTCTCATTTTCTATATGTCATTTTGTTTAGATTCCTTTTGTGGGCTTTGGAATTTTTCCTAGTAATGATAATTAATTAAAATAATACATAAATTTCTATAATTATTATCAAATTCCTATCACCCAATTCAATTGGCAATGTGGGCTAAGCTGGTTTTTGTATGTTATTATTATTTAAAGAAGTTGACCAATTCTTTATGAAACTACTATTATTCTCAAAACAATTTGAGTGAATACTAAAGAATTGTTTTGTGACATTAACGTATTCAAAATTATTTTTTTTTTTATTTTAAAATATTTTTATACGTATTAAGCATTTTTTAAGTTGGAAATAAAAATAAAAATATTTTTATTTAAGTTTTTGAAAAATTAGAATAGTAAACAAGAAAAATAATGGCCTATTTAGTTAATTACTTTATTTTTTGTTTATAAAATCGTGCTTATTTACTAATATATATATATATATTTTGCTATCTAATCGGATTTCTAAGACATGTTTTAAATTATAGCCAAAATTTGAAACAAAAATAAAAAGTATTTTTCAGAAACTTATTTTCATTTTTAAAATCATACTAAGGGCGTGGTTATGGTTGGGAGTAATTTTAAAATGGTTAAATTTGTTTATTAGTTTAGCCCAAAATATAAAGGAAACCCACTTAACGAGCAAGCCCATATATAGATTGTAGCCCACTAGTTCGGCAGCCCACGCATTTAGGTTCATTTGAAACTATTTGGACTTTTTTCCTTCTTAGATTTTTACACGTGCATTGCACGATGCCTTTTGGAAGGATTATCCCAAAATTTTCAAGGCCCGTTTATGAATTCAAAGCACTTCTTAATAAGGAGGGAGCGTTTGAATCGCAGAGTTGAGTTGAGTTGGGTTGAATTGTGCAGAGTTATTTTGTTAGTGAGTTCTGGAAATCAGTGTTTGGTTTGCAGAGTTGAGTTACGTTGAGTCAGAAAGTCAGTGTTCGGTTTGCAGAGTTGAGTTATTGTGTCGGGGTATATGGTGCAGTTTTTTGTAAAGTTAATAAGTCTGATTATTTGTGACTTTTTTTCTTTACTTTTTTGTTTCTACCAAATCAATTGCAAACATATTTATCTGCAATTTCAAAACTTCATTATGAGATCAATTACAAATTTACAATATATATTACCATTTGTAAGATGTATGGATATTTAGAACAGTACTGGATATTTAGATTGATATCAATTTTTTTTCTCCCATAAAATTCATTTTTATCTTATGTTATTGAGAACATATTCCTCAATATGAAACAATGTTTTCTTTTTAAGCACATGTTTACCATTACTCCATTTATTTTAATGTAGTTAGGTATTAGTATTAATACTTTGCAAGAGAAAACTTGTGTTCATTTAATTTATATGCAATTATGCTAGTAGTTTACTTTGTTAAGATGTTGAGAGGAATGACAACATATTTCAATATTTATGTCATGTATTACTTGCATATCACCAAAATATTATATATCAAAGCAATGGCTTATGTGTACAATGTTACACAAAAAATTAATTAGAGGCCACAAAAAAAAATAAAATAAAGTAAAAGTAGATGCAAATTAATGTCCACAAAATACATCAACAAAATTAGTAAATCCTCACTAAAATGAAATCATCCCGTCCTTCCTAGAAGACGGATGCAATACGCCTTTCTCGATTGAGGCGGAACCTGTAGAAAGCAATCAGTCTTCAAGATATTAGTCACAAGCAAGTCAATAAGGGAGACACGATTATGCTCAGTCAATACTTCTATCTAATACAAGAGATCGACTACTTCCTTCCTTCGTGCGACCTCCAATTCATACTTCTCTTTCTGCCATGATAGAAGTTGTTGCATGTGATTGGTCTGCATATCCATTGTTGTCTGTACAACATCAATTAATTCAGTCTGGAAGGACGATCGTTTTCTTTTGCTCCCAGTACATCTAGAAGACATGCCAGATGTATTATGCCTACTAGTAGGAGTGTCTGACAAGTCATCTTCCCCTACATCACCAAGTCCTGGATTCTCCATCGTTCGCTGTTCTGTCCCTATGAAGTCT
The DNA here is from genome assembly GCA_036507285.1 of Trichosanthes cucumerina. Taxonomy (NCBI): domain Eukaryota; kingdom Viridiplantae; phylum Streptophyta; class Magnoliopsida; order Cucurbitales; family Cucurbitaceae; genus Trichosanthes; species Trichosanthes cucumerina. The sequence continues at coordinate 69,905,717 of CM071840.1, read as the reverse complement.
TGTGATCCCAAACGAATCTCCTCCTCCATTTGTTCCGCAGCATTAGAGGTCATTTCCATTGGGGTCTCTGCACCTATTCCTGTAGCTCTATCTTTTTCGAAGACAACTGCCAGCTCATCATAGTGTGAAAATGGCTTGTTCCTCATCCCTTTGGCGTTTGTATGGCTCTACATGTGAATAAATATATTACATATATCTACCATGAAGGCTAATAATAATATGTTACAATAACACTATCTCACCTTAACCCACACATCGAATACCTCATTCTCTGCTTCAACACATTTAAATTCCTCATTCCAGCCAAAACCACTACAACCATTCCCAAGCATCTCTGCAACAACATTGTATTGTTTTTTCAGAGTTCTCACTTTGCAGTCTATGGTATTCAGTTCTAATGATGAATTTGGCAGTTTCTCTGCTAGCATCTTCTGGAGATGTTGGAGATACTCAGGCCTGAATGTCCCATTGTCTGATCGCCACCCATTATGTACTAAATACACCAGTGACTCTACCAACCTCGCATCCTCTACTTCCGTCCACGTATGCTTGGAGTGTTTTGAAGTACTTGTCATAATGCTACATGCATGTATTTTGCCAAATAATGTAAATGACTCAATAAACAAAATCCAAATTATGATTTTATTCCATAGAAAACACAAAATGTAAGCAATAATAAATGATAACGTTGTCCACTAGATAGTCAGACATAATACACATTCGAGAATTAGTAGTAATATTATGATTGTTTCCATTCATGAAACATTTGGTTTGCTAAGCCATCCCTATATTGTGTCCATTCGTCCGAGCTTTCAATCCATTGTATATTGTCTCCTTCGCTACCACTTGATCCATGTCTACTTCTTCGACCTCATCCTGGAGTGCGCTCGGACCCATCTCTCTACAAATGAGGTTGTGAATGAGACAACATGCTATTATAGTCCGACATTGTATTTGGACCGGGTAAAAGGACTTCCCCAGGAGAATGACCCACCTCCCCTTCAAGACTCTAAACGCTCTCTCAATCACGTTCCTTGCAGAAGAATGCTTCATGTTGAAAAATTCTCTTGGATCCATGCCATTCTGAAAGATGGTATCGTCACCTCTATAAGGAGCAAGAAATCCCTCAGCATTAGGGTAGCAAGCATCACATAAATAATAGTATCCTGTATAAGATACGACCCGTTAAATGACAGGAATGGTCTAACTTCCTACATTAAAATCAACATCCTTTGCGACTTTACCACTAGGAACCTTTAAGCCGTTAGGATGAGATATTGCATCCCTAAGAACCCTAGAATCAGTCGCCGACCCTTCCATCCTCGCATGACAAATATGAACTCTCTGTTCGGGGCACAATCTAAGTACATTTGTTGCAATTTCACCTTTTCGAGTCCTATATCGTGGTCGTTCAGCGGTATTGGCATTAACTTTGATGTATGTACCATCTAAGTCACCCAGAAAATTCTGTTTGGAAGGTAAACATCATAGTCACATGAAACAAGTCAGATAAGTGTTCGTTAATCATATATGACCCCAACGGATGTTCATAATTTGTTATACCTCAAAACATTTCCATCTCGTAACCGTGCATGTATTCATGATTGGTTATGGTTTTTTCAACAACACGTCATGCAGTTGCAAAACTGCATTTAGGACCGAGTTGAAATGTCTAGACATCGTCTCACCAGACCTTGAAAATTGTCTGCGAATCACCGATTCTTGATATCGTGTGCTATGATGTGCAAGAACATAGCAACCATCTCTTCGATATCAACATATGGTGTCGGCACTAGACCGTTGATGGTCTTCAACATAGAACAAAGGATTGTAAATGTCCTCCAATCTATCCTCGTGCTTTCACGACAACATATGTCATTCTCGTAAATGAGGCGGTAGAAGTTCATCTGCCTAATTTGGTGTCAATCGTATGACGATTGGTACTCTATTCACCGATAATTATTAAATAGTATTTCTAAATTTATCAACATCTGTCTTTGAGATGTGGTCATGATTGTGATGATATTAAACAATTCTTCAACCGTTTCCATATCACTGTTTCTAGAAATATAGAGCCTGAAACATAAATTCAGTATATGCATTCTTTGCATCAACATAAGTTGTGTAAGATTGGTGGATCGCTCCCCTATATTCATGGACTTGTATATGACACTCATGCCATGTCATGTAAATCCCTGGGTTACGACCAATGAAAACCACGTAGAATTTCGGTTTACCCATAATCCTAAATTCAAAGTGAAGGTAGTTAATCTTTGTATCATCTATCAAGGGTTATTTGATAATTGTTTGATTTTTATGCTATTTGAGGGTTTGTAAGTTTGGATATTATGCAAAGTTTTGGTATTATGTATTGGGACGTTTATGACTTAGGAATTATGGCGATCTTAGTTTTGGACTTTTTTCTACCGTTGTTATGTTAACATAAGTATTGATTTTATTTTTTTGTTCTAACCCTCATTACTAATAGTTACCTACAAAATGACATGCCAATAGTGCCAATTGACCAAAATGACCATATATTAGAAAAAAAATAAATAAGAAGGCTTGAAGTCTCAATTTTGTTTCCAAACTCAAATTTAGCATAAATAGTGAGTTGATTTGGTTATAAAGTAGTTTCAAACGTTTCAAATATTTTAATTGATTTTCATATTTATATTCATTACTTAAGTTTATACCCAACAAATAAATATCTTTAGAAAACACATCGCATTTGTCAATTTTATTCTAAAACCCATTTCTATACATTATCTAGAAAAGACGTATAAATTTCTTTAGAAAACACATCACCTTTGTCGATTGAACAAATGACCATATTTTCAGTAAAAAAAAAAAGACCATATTTGAAAACAAAAAACAATCCCAATTTAGATTCCAAGATTTAATTTATTTGTACAAACAATCCCAATTTTGAACAAATGGTCTAATCATTTTCATTTTCCAAAAACAATAGTTCCCAAATATCTGTTCTAATATATTTATATTATAAACACGTCATAACTTTGAGTTCGTTTTTCCAAATCACATGTCATAACTTTTTATTATGAACAAATCACATGGTTCATACGAGTCATGGATCTTCAACTATTATTACCCTACAATCACTATAAGGAAAGTTTGCATTAATTAATATAAGAATGATGCGAGAATCTGTCAACATATTCATACATAATATCAATGGTTGGCATAAGATTTACCAAATTCAGGGTTACAACTAGATCGAATAAGGGAAACATAATAATATCAAACAAACAACCAAACTAAACATAGTCCTTAGTAAAATTAATTCGTATACAACTGAAAAACAAACTACAACATTATACCAATGAACCTCAAACTAATTTTGGACAAGAGGATTTAGTTTTGAGCCTGCAAATATAGAAAATTTTAAAATTAAACTCAATAGCAAAGTAAATACAAAATATACATAATGTAAGCATAGATCTACTAACTTTGAATATGCTAATAATGAGATAAGAATTGACCGTGGAACTATAACATACAAAGATCGAGGTTGTGGAGCTGAACATGATAAAATAAAGTACATTAATGGATGAAAAATATATGAAACTAAACATTGGAGTGCACATGTCACCTGATGATTGAAATATGGCACGGATAATGGGTGAAACCTAACAAAAAAAGTAAAAACCACAAGGGTGAAAGATAATAGACATTAAAGTCGGCCCCAGGGATTGATAGTAACTTTCATCATGACATTACTATTAACCATGACATCGTAATGAAAAAACAGAATAGAAGTGAAGAATAACCAAAATAGAAAAGAATATAATAACTTTGATTCAACATACATATAAGTGACAGTACTATTAACCATGAAATCGTAATAAAAAAATAGAAGAGAAGTGAGGAATAACAAAATAGAAAACAATATAAGAACTCTGATTCAACATACATATAAGTGACAGTACCATTAACCAAGAACTCTGATTCAACATATATACAAGTGACAAATAACAGAATAGAAAAGAATATAAGAACATGAGTACAATGGAAACAAAAACTACTCACAGATGAAATAAGGGAACTTCACAGTGGAGTCATTCTCAAAAAAGAAAAGCAGTCGATGTACGTATTTATATTATGAGAACATAGGGGTAGTTGGAGTTAGGAAATGGGTATTAAAAGCAATTAAGTTGGATAGTGAAGATGACAGTGGGTACCCATTCATGTAATAAAAAAAATGACATGATATTAAATGCGATTGTCAGACAGACAGAGGCTACATATTGAAGATGGGTGAGTGGTAAGTAACATAAAATTAAATCAGTGCATCTATTATTAATTATATATTAAAAAACGAAAACAAATACAGTGTTTTAAGTGAAAGAGGGTCTGTAAATAGAGCAATTCAATATTAGGAGCAATTAATAAAACAGAGTCTGTAAATTAAACAATATGGTGAAGGAAAAACAAAGCCAACCACACTAGAATATCAGAAAGAATTAGCAGAAAATTCAATGGAAGAACTCTGGAACATCATAAAGAAAAAGGAGAATACCGAAAATTTTATAGAACAACACTAGAACTTTCAACCAAGTCAATAACAATCTAAAATGCATAATTAACGAATACGAGGAAAACAATGTTCAAAATATTCAACCAAACATTGGTAAAAAAATGGTTCAAATCACTGGACATTGCACAGTGAAATCCCTCATCATCGACCATCAACAGAGATAGAAAACAAACTTGAATGTTGTACAACCGCCCCCATCCCCCACCAGGCTTTAAGCCCCTCGCCATGTCCCTGCCTATTTATTCGTATTTCACCATACATATATTCAATCGGACAAGCCCGATAGCATAGAAAGATGTAGGAATAAATCAAAAAATGGTAAAAAGGGAGGAACAACATGGGGTGTTAAAGCAGCAAGAGACAAGGAAATAAAATTGGGAGTATGAGATTAGGCTCTGGAAAAAAGAAGAAGATGTTGGAGTCATAGATGGTATTCGAAAAAAAAACAGAAGCAGAAAAAGAGGTTGGAACCCTAACCCATGTAGATGGTATTCGGAAAAAAAAAAGAAAAAAAAACTCAAAATCAAATGATTTAGAGGTAAGAAGAAGGTAAATCTTGTTGCATGGATAATTAGGGCTCCAAATCCATTAAAAAAAATGAAGGGACAGACGAGAGGATGTAGTCTTGAAGAAAAAAAAAGGAAAAAAGGAACATACCTCGATGAAGATCGAAGGAAGGGTCTAACCCTAAACTCACCTGCATAGAAATACAAATCAGAAGATGAACAATGAAAATCAGAAAGGTTCGTGTGAGAGAACCAACGACAAAGATCAGAGAAAGGTGAATCGATCGAAGATGAAGCGTTTGTATGAGAGAGATGAAAATGAAAATCGAAAATGAAGCGTTTGAATGAGATGAAACGTATGTGAGAAGGGAGAGAGAAGAAGTACGGTTGAGTTAATAACCCAACCCCACGGGGTTGGAAAATTAACCCACCAGTTATTTTTATTGGTAAACCAAACAATGGGTTGGGTTAATAACCCAACCCAACCCAACTCAAACCCTCAAACCAAACAACCCTTAACAGATCAAACATCCTAGCCTCCCACCAACTGCACAAGGTCCTTGGGTTGGGCCACAAACATGCAAAAATCCAGAATTACAAGCTTTCATGTTAAAGAACCCCAAAGTAAAACAAATACTACAACTCATTGAACAAACTTAAAACATGCTAGAGTCAATAAAATAACCAGTGCAACGACCATCTCAAAATGAACAACACAACCAAAAGCAAATCCTTAAAGTAAACAAGCCTAAGACATGAAAGATATCTTCATAACCTCGCTAGGTAGTCACCGTTATCCGTCAACTCATAGTTAGGCCTTATCAGCAACCAAAACATTAGAAAAAGTAGGAAATACTCAGTAAGTACTCCCCTCACTTCTAAAACACAACACCACAATATAAAGCAACAGGTCTTAGCCATTCACCCCTGTTTGAAACTCTAGGACTCTAACCCCTCGACTTGGACTCGTTTAGCCAAGCCTCATGAATTGGACCTAAGAACATGTTGCCACAAAGGCTCACTCTCCAGCCATAAAGGCTATCAACATGTATAGGCACCTCGAGTTGCCACAAAGGCTAGCTCCAAGGGTAGGCCTATTATCTATCTGCCACAAAGACCAACCTTAACCCGCCACAAAGGCTAACTCCCTTAGTCTGGGCAAGCTACCTATTCGCCACAAAGGCTAACTCCCTTAGTCTGGGCAAGCTACCTATTCGCCACAAAGGCTGCCTATAACCTGATGCAAGGCCAAGCTCTCATGCCACAAAGGCTACTCACCCTCAAACAGGGCATGGTCCTAGTTCATCTCGAAGGCTAAGAGTCCCTCAGGGCTAGGTCTACATGGATTCGTGTTAGAGTAAGACATCATCGGACTAGGCCTAACCACCTTACCACAAGGTTAAACATCACACACTAAGCCTACCAAAACTTGCCACCAAGGCTAAACACCACATCACAGACCTATTCTTAAGTTGTCATGCAGGTTAGGCATCACATCCTAGACCTGCTAATCAATTGCCATAAAAGCTAGGCAGTAAAAACATCACACATAGCGCACCCAACCTGTAAATATTCCTTGAATATGTTATCTGGTGGTTCGAATGATCACAAACGACTCAAACAACTTACAGACTCGATTTGCAAAATAGAATGCCAAAAAACGCAGAGGCCTTTGCAAGATTGAACGATTAAAAAAAGTAAAACCTATGACAAAATTCCCAAAATAGTCTACGACAAACCAATATGAAAATTATCCCACCCAACCAATGCAAAATTGGTATCCAAATTAAATTATGAGTTGCTCTACGAATTGAATCTTTTCTCGCAATTTAAGTTTTGAACCAAAATACCACTACATTGACAAAATTCAACGATAAGCATTAAACAAAACAATAACATCACAATTCAGAAGTCTAATTCTAAATTAAAGGGAATTAAGTATTACCTTTTAGCTTTTGGAAAATTTTCACCGATATCGATCCTACTGAAAGTCATGAACTTGCAATTCCAAACGATTTGGGAATCAACATGTAGAACACAAATAGTAAGATTAACTTCCTATGACTCTTGATGTTGTGAGGTTTCAATTGTGAGATCGAATGCCAATTTTGGGATTGATTTTTCAGAGAGGAATACAAAGATGGAGTTCAAAATGATTTCATCAATCACCCAACCACCAAAAAAACTACCCTCTCTGTAATTTTATCAAGGGAGAAGAAAGTGAGAGAGAAAATAGGAGAATGGGGATGATCCCCATTGTGGTTTTACCACGTTTTCCCTTTTCTTTTATGAGAAATTTGCACAGAAGATTCTTTTTCACACGCATTGATGTGATTTGACCCATGTTCTGAAATTAATGACATATGACCCTTTCTATATTGTGCATTCGCCCAAATTACCGTAAGGGCATCGTACTCTAGCTCTAACTCTCTCGCTCTCGTTCAAGACTCGTTCTTGCTCAAGTCTTGCTCTCGCTCATGATAGTAATGAAGTTGTCGAAATTCTGGAGAAAAGAAAAAGAAAAGAAAAATTGCACTATAGCTCTTGCTCTCACTCTACCTTTGTTGCTTTTCCTCTTTTATGATTCTCACTCTCGCTTTACTTCTGTTACTCTAACTCTTCTCTGACTTTTTTCCTTGTCCTTTTTTTTCTCCATATTTTCAGTCACCCATTTGAGCAAGAGCGAGAGAACGAGAACGAGAGTGAGAGCATTTCTGCGTAAGAGAGTGTGAACAAGAAATACCGTTTTTTATTACCTTTATGAGTAATTTTGCGCGCATTGTCACGTCAGAATGAGTCATATTTCATTATTTTCAGAATGCAGGTCATCAACCATTAAAAGCCCATGGAAATAAGTTATCTGTACAAAAACTCCTTTTTTATATTATTATTTTATTTTAATTAACCATTAATTAAATGAAATTCAATTCTTTTAAAATCAGATTTCAATTAAAGTCTCTCACATAACCTATAGTTTTAATTCAATCAATTTAATTAAATCAAATTTAATTAAACTTAATTAAATTAACTAATTAATTACCGGTAATAAATTATTCCTAAATTAAATATCATATATTTAATTTAGTTCATATAATTAAATCATATCCAATTATTATTCTCTCATATCCTATAGTTTTAATGTATATCTAATGTGTATTAAATTTAATCTATAGTTTTAACATGAATCTAATTCATATTAAAATAATATTTGAACTCTTTCAGATATTTAATCATCTCATAAATTAATTTTGAATCATATCAAAAATTATATTTATATTATAAAGCTTTAATCAACATGAAACTTTATATTATAATGTACCTCCATACATTATATTGATTCCTTAAGTAAATTTAAACATTTCAAATTTCAATCAAGATCAAGTAACCTCAACACCCTTTACGAGCTAGGAAGTGGACATAATGGACCTACGAATTAGAAGCTCCAACGATATAAGATTAATTGGCTAATCTCATTAACCACTTAATCAACATTCGTTAACTGCGAGTACACTCCACTAAAGACCTGAAGTTACACTCTTCCCATTGTAGATATTTTTCTATGTCCACGAATATAGACCAATAACAACAAGTTAATTTTTCATAATTGTTTGTAATGCTAGCTGGGTCAAATTACTGGTTTACCCCTAGATTACATATATGATCATAGGTACCAGTGTTCCTGTAATGAACGACTTGTTTATGGTTCAACTATTAAAGAAACCCTTCTCGAGCTAATGAGAGGGTAGGGTCCTTTGTTCAAGTCTCGCACCACTTAAGGGAACACTCATCTACTTACCCTAAGTCGAGAAACAATGAATTCCATCTTGTGTGATTATGTTCCCAACTCCTCGATGCGGATGTGCACTAGTACAAAAATAGTTACATTTTAATTACAACACACCTAAAAATATGCAAGTATACATAGTCTTGTTGCAACAAGTAATATGTATAGGAGTATCGTCTCCACATGCACTAAATGTGATTCTTAGTCAAGTTCAAATCTTTTATAGTGAATTTTAAGGTAACCAAAAAGAAAAGAAAATGATAGAGTTGATTTTGAACCAGGAAACTGTAACACCCCTAACTTTTAAGACACACTTTCTAAAGATGTTACTACTCATGCATGCATTGGAGGTCATAACTAATATTAAATAAGTAAAACTTGATAACTAAAATCTCTTTAATTTGGGATCCCATAAAATAAACATTTAAATACCATAAATGATGTATGATCCCAGTTTTAAATTCTCTATGCTAATGCAGCAGAAAACAAAATCACCTAGAAGAATAAGTACTAAAACAAAAAGTGCGAAAACATGACTTGGTTCTCATGGCTTTTGTAGCGCACCCCCATTACTCACCTTGTATGCCCTTGCTTTTACTTGAAAACATTTTTATAAAGAAAGGAAGAAAAACAAAGGGAAATGGTGAGTATTATGAGATAACACTCAGTAAGTGGGGGTTGGGAGATGCAAACATATGCAACATGATTTTTAAAATCATAAAACTTTCTTTAGTGGGACCTAAAATCTTCTTTCATAAATCACTCTTTTTTCTTCGACTTATTATGGACAATTAATTCTTCTCAATCTGTTAGGGTCCTCTCAAACTTCTAACTCGTATGGGTCCTCTCAAACCCAACTTTATGTGGGGTCCTCTCAAACTCCAATAAATCAATTAGGATCCTCTCAAATCTAAGTCTTGTGGAGTCCTCTCAAACTCCAATTAATTGCCACAACCTTCGAAACCATTTTCATAAACAAATAATATGCATGAGGTCTCATTCATCAATCACATGCACATATATATTCATAATGATGCAACAATTCATAACAATCATATAATCATAAATACATTCAATATTAAAACACATATTCATCACAATAACATAAGTAAAAATCTCAATATACATAAATATAAATAACTGTGTCAAAACTTCTTTTCAAATACTTCAAAATCATTTTTGTTCAGATCCTCTCAAACCCTTAAATCACCTGGAATGCTCTCAAATTCCAAGATTCAATTCTTTTCTAAATCCTTTGAAAATCATTTTTCTCAGGGTCCCCTCAAACCCTTAAAAAACCTGGAATCCTCTCATATTCAAAGATGAAATTCTTTTCTAATCCTCTTAAAATTAAATCATTTATGGCCCTCTCAAACCCTTCAAATCATTTTTTTCTAAAATCAAGTCATTCAGAGAAAATTTCAAAATATCATTAATTGTAATAAATCCTTGAAATTCATCTTTTGGGAAATCCTTAAAACATCTTTTAAATAAATCTTTCAAAAACATATTTACTCCCTCTTTCGAAATAATTGGTAAGAAATCCCTTACCGTAGCTTTAGTTTGAAACTCCTAAAGTTTTGTTCCTACTCCACATTCCCTTCAATCTGCTCAACAATCAAACCCCTAAATCCATTTCATTAAATCCTTAATTAAAACATCCATAATTAGTTTATTTTGAAATCCAAAAATAGATAGGTCGAGTTACCACTAACGAAGGCTTAAAACAAACTCGAAAAGCAAAACTGGTCAGGTTGGCTAACTTTGGTGGCAATGGCAGCGCGCCACAGAGCGTGAGGACCAGTTTTGGATTGCTCATGAGCAAATCTACTGATGGAGTTTTGCTGAAAATCCCTAAAAAAGGAGGTGAACCAACTGAACCAAGTGACGATCTTGTTTAGGGACGACGCAATGGTCTCTAGCGGATCTCCAACAGTTTCAGGCGAGGACTGGCGGTGGCTCGTGAGCTGGAGTCGCGACGACTTCGTTTGACACTAGACGTGGCTGGTTGGACGATCGACGTCGAGAAAAACGATGACGATGTTCGGCTTCACGTCTCGACGAAGACAGACCTGCGATCTGCATGGCGCGAACGACTAGAGCTCAAACTACTGGCAACTTCGATGATGATGGTTATATCGCTCGACATCCAACGAATGCCTCCCATGAGTACGTTCAACGATCGACTACAGATCTGGCTCCTCGGTTGCTTCACGAGTGGTGTTGCGCGGTTGGGTGAAGCTTCACGCGCGACAACTAGATTTTGCGTGCGGCAAACGATGAGAGCCGATTGGCTTGGCGACAGTTGTGCAACGATCCCGATCTGCTAAGCACCGATGACTGAACTCTCCCAAGAGTTGGTGTTGCCGTGAATGAGGGAGAGAGGGTAGGGAAGGAGGCACCTAGGGATGCATGCACTAAAAGACAAAATAATGTGTGCTCCCAAAAACCCTAATTCCTATTTATTTTCAACAATTTCCCTTCAACTTTCTTTTGATCTACAAAGTTTCCATAACTTAATTTCTATCAATTTTAATAATCTTCCCAACCATTTATTTATTTAATTACTTGATTAATTAGCAACTAAAACAACTTAACATAAAATTATAAATTATAACTTTAATTCTAAATAAACTTTTATTCCAAAATTTATAACGATCGAACATGAAATTTTAATTCATACTTAATTATCTCTTCCAATAATTTCACCCTAACCTTAAATTAAACAAACCTGAAAATTCTTGGGCGCTACAGAAATTAAATGACAAAAAAGTAAATGAAATGAAAGTAAAGAAAGCAAGTAAAGAAAGCGATAAATAAAAGTGGTAAATGAAAGCAAGTAAAGGAAAGAAAGATAAATGACATAAAAAGTAAAGAAAAACATATAAATAACAAGAAATAAATATTCACATGGTGGGGATGCTTGGTTCATTTTAAAGACAATTAGGCGCAAATCAAAGGAATCTTATGTAGCTAGTTGCTTCCTATTAAGCCTATGCAAACCTCTTTACATCATAGCAAGTATTCTCGGTAGTTTTTTCCAAAACTTACCTAAATTTTCAGCAAGTGAATTCTCATTCAAAATACCTAATGTGCTCTTGCTTTCAAAGGGGAAGTAGAGTTTTTGACCAAACACCTTCAATTTAAGTGAGAACATGGGTAGTGAAGTGCACTCAACAACGAGCACAAGGCTTAACTCTCACTTTAACTTATTAGCCTAGTAGAACTTTTATGGAATTGAAGATTTTTAATTCTTTGATTTTTTTCATAACTCTTCATTCTTTTTCTTTCAACAAGTTTTTCTTCTGAAGGCTTCCCCACCCCAACTTAAAATCTCGATGCCTTCATTGAGGCAAGTGGTTGGCTTAGAGACAAACTCCCAAACTTAAAATGGTCACTAATGACAAAGAAGCAAACTTTGGAGTATTATGAAATTTTTAAGTTGCCTAGAATGTCATGACTACTAGCTTCTAAACTTTGCTAAGTGAGTTGTTAAATCTTAATGGGCTTGCTTAGCACATGAAGCATGTAGTATTTAACTTGGATTCCTTAAAATAAGGCTCAAAACAAAGAAAAAGAAAAAATAACATGCTAGTTTCGACCATAGCAGAAAAACAAGAACAAATTTTTTTTCTCATTCATTAAAGCGAAAGATACATGATCTAATCATCTCCCAAAACCAACAAACTACAACAACAATCACTCTACTCTAACACAATAATAAGATAATTTAAAGACAGTAGAATAAATTCAGAATAACAGCAACAAACATAAGGAAAAATAGAACCAACAACAAGCATATGAAAAGTAGAAAAACAACCACAAAGAAATAAGGTCTCCCCAGGTTGCAAACCGTGCGAGAAAATTATGAAAATTTCGGATGAGGATGTGTAAAATTGGCATCCATGGCCTCCTTCAAAGCAAAGCCCCTTTGGTTGGCATAATCCCAGTAACATCTAGATTGAGAACTTGAATGGTTCAACATGCTTAGCATGGTGGTGCCTTGCTCGATGAGTTAACCAATACCCACTAGAAGGCCCATTCCTCTCTTGGATCCACCATGAATTTGAGGATCCATAGACATACTAAGAGTACCTTTTAGATAGAACTTTTCCTCCTCAGGATAATAAGGTACTCCACAATGTAGACATAAAAAGGTGATTCAGCTAGGGAAATAAATCTTGCCAACATTCTTTCTCCAACACTCCATAATTTTCCAAGAGACAAGGCTTCCTACATCAATATTCAACTCCGAAAGAATGACATAGATATGAAAAATCATATCTCGTGAAACCATTAGTCATGCATAGTAGGCATAGTGCACAATTTGATGAAGGAAAGCCATATGTGAGCCTCGGGTGTAAGGTAAGATGCTAACATTGTCCTCACTTCGGTGTGAGTTACTCTCCATTTAGCTCCATTCAGCTCCTTCTACTCCCACTACACTTAAGGCTGAATTGAGATGTGCTTCGATCGGTGCCATAAACATCTCATTGAAGGTCTCGTACATGTAACTTTGGGTGTTCAACATGACATTAATAGACTCCGCACTAAAATCAACATGCATTCTTTTAACAATGGATGTTTGATCACATGACATGTAGATGTTGGCATAAAATTCCCACACTATGTAGGGAGTGACTCCTTTCGGCTCTTTGCATAAAGTTTTCCAACCCAAATTATGAATATTCTTGGCTAGAAAGGGTGGCAACGAGTAAAAATTTGAGGAAAAATCTTTCTCTATCAATAAGGGTATAACGACTAACTCTTCGAACTTGGCGAATCCTATCATTGAGGAATTGGTCCAGGATAAAATGATATTCCTCCTTTTCTTGGTCGACCTCTATCACTTTTTCTTTCCCCTTAGCTTTGGATTTTCTACCTCATTTCTTGGGTGAAGGTGAAGCCAATGGAACTTGAACTTCAACTTGTTCCTCCTCAAATGACTTCTTTCTCTTGCCCTTCTTCCCCTTCTTTGGAGAATGAGAGGTTGCAAATGGAACTTTAAACATTTGATGTTCAGTATATTCTCTCCTTGGAACTCCTCGTGGCATAGCTAAAAGACATAGAAGTGAAGGCTCATTCGGCTTGGTTTCCCAACTGTTCATGCGACTTAAGGCTCTCGGCCTCCTTAGCTTTTTTCCCTCTTCCTCATGTTTAAGCTTGAGTAGGATAACTTGAGGTAGCAAAAGAAAAGAAGAAGAAGGATAATTGTGCAAAAGAGAAGCAAAGAGAACTATGGAAGCTCTCGGGTAAGGCTCTCGACTTTGCCTCAAATTTTCTTCAACTCTTCAAAACTTTGCCTAATCGTTATCCTCACTATCCCTATTTATGCTAGATCATAGGTAAGTTTGGAATCATGTATAAAAGCATCATTTTGTCCTCTTCTAACCTTGAATTATGATAACTCACCATAGGAGAGTTATTTTCCTAGAATTTTAGTGCTTAACCTACTTGAATTGCATATAATTTATTGAGCCTCATATTATTGTATCCCTAAATTGTGTATATTAGCTAAAAAAATCTTGAATTTAAGCATTAGGTTTGAAAAGAATGAATTTTGATATTTTTATGTTTTAATTTAAGAAACTTGGAAAATAAGCTAACAGGTAAGTAAATACTAGAAGACTATATTTTTAACTCCAAAAATCATTTCATATTTAGTTTGATGGATAATTGAATTTATGATTTATTGGGATTTTTTTGTGTGCAAGAGATGCATAAAAATTACAGGAGACCCTAAAGGCATTTTAGACATTTTACCCAAAGGGTAAAATGGTCTTTTTACTCCTAAGGACATTTTTATAATTTTTAAGAATTAGGACAACACCATCCTTATGGGGATAAGTTTTATCGAGAAGAGTAGAAAAAGAGAGAGAACCCTAGTTTCCCTAAGGAGAAGAACCGAGGGAGAAAAAAATCGTGAGGAGTTTTGTTGTAGCATAGGGCGAGAAGAAAGAAGAAATCGAGAGAGCCTTGGGGAAGCTCGGGTTTGCTACAACAAAAGAAGAAGAAATCGAGGGGGTCATGGGGGTTGTTGAAGCAATTGGCGTGCGTTTGGAGAGGAGCCACCTACCTTTGCTGAAGCAAAGCTGTGAAGAGGGGTTTGCCCACCTGCTGCGATTGACCTAGCGTTGTTGAAGCAAGACCGTTGTTGTTGCTGCTACTTGGAGTTTGTTGAGCCATGAGAACAAGCTATCCATCTGCTGCGATTGTGCCCTTTGCTGAAGCGAACTGTGGAGCTTCTTGGTGTTTTGCTGAAGCAAAACAAGTGTCTTCTTCCTTGTGCAATTCGTCCCTAATCTCTGTTTGGTTTTTGCTTGCCATCACTGCCAATTTTAACACTGGTTTTTGAGTTATTTCACACACTGATTTTAGGTTGAATTATTCACTGTTTAGGCTAAATACGTGGTTGATTTTAGGCTGAATTGTGATTGTTTGGGGTTGTTTTGTGAAACTGTTTCAACACGTAGTTTGGATTTATTGAACGGTGAAAGCATGCTTAAATTAGAGATTTGTGGTTCGATTTCTGGCATGAACTAAATTGTCTTAGGTAAGGGTTAAGTTATTTTCATTGTGAATTTTGGAACAAAATTATGATTGATGTCATTGTTGAATTTATGAAATTTTATTGATCTTATAGTGCATGAGAATTAAAATTGACCATTTTAACTACTCTAGAATTCATGAACTTGGGAAACCTAATGAATTAGGAAACTAAAATTTCATTCTAGGATTTTTGAGTTGATTAGGAATAATTAACCCACCTAGAACCTAAACTCATCAGATAATTTAGATCACAATTGGGAAATTGTAGGTTTTAAAACTTAGTGACTTTGGGAAATTCATTTGAATGCATTTGTAGGCAAATTCAAGGAATCAATCACATTTTTATTCCAATTGAGCATGAAAACTGTAACCTAACCCAAATCTATTTTTCATTATAAGATCTCATCTTTTGCCACTTGCCTCTCGTTTGCATTCTTTTATCCTCTCGTTTAATTTTAATTGATTTCTTGCATTTTATTCTCAGTACTTTTACTTTTTGCATCAGTTGAAGTACCTTTATCCTATATATAAAAAAAAAACAAAAAATCCAATTCTTATTTGCATGTTTATTTATTTTCAACAAAAATTTGCATGTTCATGCATTGCAAAAAAATAAGAAAAATTTCTAGGACACTCACTGACTTAGATTCAGCTAGTCCTCGTGGGATCGATACTTAACTTATCACTTGTTGCGCACGACTGTGTATACTTGCACGTCATAGAAGTGTTGGAGTCTCATCCTAATTTGCATTAGTTTAGGGCACCCAATATTTTCGCATCAAGTTTTTGGCGCCGTTGCCGGGGACTAGTTTTGCTTCTAATTTGTGAGTTCTGTGAAATTTTCTTTTCTTTTAAGCTTTGTAGGATTTAGTTTTTTTATAATATTGTTTAGGTTGGGGAGTTCTGCGTTTTAGGTACCTTAGGGTAGTTTATGAATGTGCGTCGTCAACTAGAGTTTGACTTTGACCCAAAAATATATAGGACCTTTAGGAGGCGGTTGAGAGAGCAAGAATTCTCCATTGCTAACCAGAACCACCCTAGAGACCTTATAGATCCTTTAGCACAACACAACGACCCTAGGGCGCCACAAGATATTAGAGATAATCCACTATTTAACCCTCCGGCAGGAGGTCCTACTACTGTGATAGAGCTAGCCAATGACCGAGAGTGAGTCATTAGGACCTATGCCAACCCCTTAGTGGATGAGTTGACCCAAGGAATAATCAGACCTGTTATACAAGCTACCTCTTTCGAGCTAAAACCAGTTATGTTTCAAATGCTCCAAACAATTGGGCAGTTCCATGGCTTACCAGCTGAGGACCTCTATCTCCATTTGAAATCATTCCTGAGAGTAAGCGATTCTTGTTGGGGTTTGTGCCCTAAAACTCGTAGTTTATAATTATAGTCTAATTAATGTAATAAAGTGTTATTATTTCAATAAAGAGTTATTGTTCGTTGTTTGCGATATTGCCTTTGTTTCAACCCTAAATCCAATAAACTAAATATCCAAGGTTGTAACATGAATCTTTAACTGAATGTAGTGTGCATATAAAGGATCTTGGTTCGAGATACAACCTAAAGGGTCTATAGTTAGGGGATGAGGTTTGGGTACCTTGTCCTGGTAAAACTATGGATGTGGCCCACTTTGTATAAGATACAAACACTGTGATCCTAAGGTGTTCATGTAGATGACATGTGAGTGGGGATATTCTATGTAATGAGATTACATAAGACCGGACCGTGAAATAGTAACCACTAGATGTAATTCCGTTGACTAGTTAGGTTTCTATTTCACTAGGATGACCTAGGCAACTTGATCTCAATCCTGAGCAGGTTACAAACTCCTGTTTGCGAGGGATTGTCCTTTGACTAGTATGAGTGAGAGTGGTCAGATTCGCCGACTCAATATGCCTACCTTCTTGGGGACAAGACCGAGTGAGCGGTTGGAACTTAACTTAGCAAGATGGAATTCACTTCTTCCCGCCTACTAGGGTAAGTAGAAGAATGTTCCCATAAGTGGTGTCTCCGGGACTTGAACAAAGGGCCCGACCCTCTCATTGGCTCGAGAGAGACTCTGTTTGTTGGTAGAACCACAAACAAATTGTTCATTAGAGGAGCACTGGTACTTAAGGTGCGATGTAACCCAGGGGTAAAACGATAATTTGACCCAGCTGGTGTTACGAACATTCGTGAAGGATTGACTTGCTGTTATTGGTCAATATCCGTGGACACAGAAATATATCTGCAGTGAGAATAGTGCAGTTATGGGACTTTAGTGGAGTGTTCCCGCAGTTAACGAATGTTGATTGGAAGGTTAATGAGATTAACCGAGTAATCTCGTATCGTTGGAGCTTTTGATCTGTAGGTCCATTAGGTCCACCTTCTAGCTCGTAAAGGGTTCTTAGATTATTTGAGTTTGAAATGTTCAAATCCATTAGGGAATAAATCTAATGTATATAGATACGATATAATATATAGTTTTGGAACTATATATTATAAATTTAATGTGAATATGATTCATATTAAATTATATGAGAGAATTAAATATTTGAAAGAGTTTAAATATTAAACTCAAATGTGAATGTGATTCATATTTGTAAACTATAAGTTAAATCCTAATGTGCATGAGATGTACATTAAACTATAGAATAAATGGTAAAATGATTAAATGTGATTTAATCATTTAATTAATATTATATTTTAATTAAATATGTTTTAATTTAATAGAATTAATTAATTAATACAATATTTATTGGGAACGTGTCAGGAGGACACGTTCCCACTACTCCCCAACTCCCCCTCGATAGGGAGTGGGGAGTTACCCACTGAAGTCTTCTTCTCTTGGTGAGAAGGGGCAAGCTTCATTCGATCGATCAATTGCTTGAATTGAAAGACACAAAAGAATTCTCTCACACACTCTCTCTTATTTCCCATTCTCCAATTGTTGGATCTTTCCCACCTAAGGAAGATCTAAGTTGAATCTCAGAGATATAGGAGGTTTTCCTGTTGGTAGTGTTTTGGAGAAAACAAAGAGGTATTTCTTGGGTTGCTGTGTTGCTGTAAAGCTTGGAGCAAGAAGTTGCTGAGTGAGGAAAATGTACAAAGGTAATCCCTTTTCTCCCTTTTAGTTTAATTGTTAAACTTAGAATGTTTGCATGATTAATCTCCATGTCTAATTAGATTAGATTTGTATGTTTATCTCTGTTTTTTGCCAATGTACTGGTTTTTGTTTCTAACCAAAACGATCAAGCAATTACGATTCCAAACACGTTTCTGCTGCTCAAGGAGATCAGATCTCCATCAATTCCTTTATCATGCCAAGAGTTTCTAGTGACACCATTAGATTGAGCTTATTCCCTTATTCTCTTAGGGACGCTACAAAGAACTGACTGAATTCACTTACGCCAGGTGCAGTAGATTCCTGGAATCCTTAGCAGAAAAATTCCTAATAAAATACTTCCCGCCCACTAGGAATGCGAGGTTTAGGAATGAAATAATAGCTTTCAAACAGTATGATGAGGAAACCTTAAGCGAGTTCTAGGAGAGGTTTAAGGATCTTTTGCGTAAATGATGCCACCACGGATTGCCTCACTACATCCAAATGGAGGAATTCTACCACGGTTTGAACACCTCCACTAAGCAACTGGTGGATGCCTCTTCTAATGGCGCCTCGTTGGCCAAAACATACAATGAGACCTATGAGATATTAGAGAGGACCTCATTTAACAATTACTAGTGGGCGGACGTGAGGAGAACCTCTGTAGGAAAAGTGAAAGGAGTCCTTGAGTTGGACACGTTAAACTCACTAAATGCCCAAATTTCTTCCATGGCTTCAATTTTGAAGAATTTGACTATGGGTAACGTGAACCAAATCTTTTCCAGCACCCCAACCCCATCTCTTACACCTCAAGGGAGTTTAAAATCCTGTGTCTATTGTGGGGAGGGACACACTTTTGAGTTCTGCCCTAGTAACCCTGCGTCGGTCTATTATGTAGGAAACTCAAACCAGGACCAATCTAGAAACAACCCATACTCGAACACTTATAACCTAAGATGGAAGAATCACCTAAATCTCTCTTGCGAAGGCCAAGACAACAATGCCAAACCCCTCAAATGCATAATAGAGTGGCTTAATCACCAAACTTTGGGAATCAAGGATATCAGAATTATGGGAATCAAAACTCTATCCTTCAACCACAACAAAAGACTATGCCCCCTAGCACGTTCCAGGTACTTCTCTAGAAAGTTTGTTCAAGGAATATATGGCTCACAATGATGTCATTATTCAGTGTCAACAAGATTCTTTGAGAAACCTTGAAATGCAAGTTGACCAATTAACAAATAAGCTAAAAGCAAGGCCAGTGAGTAAGATTCCTACAAACAAGAGAACCCAAAGAAAGATGGGAAGGAGCAGGTTCTAGCAGTAGAGTTAAGGAGTGAGAAGTCTTTAGGAAAGGGTAGATGTGAGAAGGCCCAAAGAGATGAGCGAGTTGACTCTATTGATGAGGAATGACAAGTTGAGGAAATGGTGGACCCAAAACCTCGGGAAACCATTGGGATTAAGGATAAACAAGAATCTCAACATGCCACAACTTTCGAGGAAACAACAGTGGCAGTACCTGAGTTTAGACCACCCCACCACCTTATCTCGAAAGACTGAATAAGTAGAAGAAGAAGGAGGCCCATTTTGAAAAATTCCTGGATATGCTAAAGGAGATCCACATCAACATACCACTGATTCATGCTTTGAAGAAAATGCCGAATTACTTGAAGTTTGTCAAGGACATTTTTTCTGAAAAGGAGAAACTCTAAGAGTTCAAAGTGGTATCATTGAGTGAAGAGTGTAGTTTAGAAATAGGATACCCCGTAAGGAGAAGGATCTTGGATCTTTCACTATACCTGTGTCTATTGGTAGAAGACAGTTAGGGAGGGCGTGATAATTCTCATTTATGAGAATTATTTAGCCTTTAAACTTAGTTATACTTGTATGTTTTCTTCATTTTTTTAGGTAAAAATGAATAAAATGGAGTCAATTGCATATAATGAAGGAAGAGATAAAAATTCTTGAAGAATGAGAGAAAATAAGCAAACATGAAAGAAAAATCTCATATTTTTTAGTTTTGAACGTCGGAACGCAAACTGACGCAATTGCATAGCACATAACTGCACACAACAACACGCAACTGCTACGCAATTGCATAGCACACAACTACACACAACAACACGCAATTGCTACGCAATTGCATAACATACAGATTTGGAAAATGTAGAAAAACACAGGAAATTTGAGAATTCCGTGATTTTGAGGGATTTTATTTCGATTTTCTCCACAAATTCAGCAAGATAAGTTTACCCACCATGATGGAAACCCTAACATGTAGACTCGATATATTTTGGAGGGAAGAGTCGTCCAAAGGGAGCTTTTCTTAGAAGGAGATTCCACTTTTCTGTTTTGGGGTTTTTCTTCAAGTTCTTTAATTTCTTTTTAGTTGTTGCTATATTTTGTTCTACTTCTTAGCTCGATTCTCTTCTTCAATCCTATAATAACGAGATTAGAAGTGGTATTGAAGGAAGAACTCAATTTTGACAAAGGATTTCCTTATAGTTTTTGAGGTTTTTGTTGTTATTCTAAATATTGTCATTCTTCATTTTTAGTTCTTTCTAGGGCATTAGAGATTCTATTTTCTTGTTGTAATCTCCTTTCATTTTGAGTTGTTTTAGGACGAAGAGTTTCAGTAATTAAATCTCCAGCTTTTCATTGAATTTCAATCCAGTTTCAGTTCATTCTCTACCAAGTTTTATTTCTGTTATTTTTAGAAAAAAATACTTCGATGATTAAAACTTTGGGTTTCACACATCGATTTTCTCTCCCTCAGTTTAGAAGCTTATTATCACCCTCGGTTCTTGCTAAGTTGTGGTAGACTGAGGTTCATATTCTAAGTGGTCAACGTTGGAAGAGTTATAAATCTTAATGGTTGAAATTTCATTGTTATTCTTTACCTTATTCATGAGGAGCTAAACTTTCCTTAGGGGTTAGAGATGTGAATGCCCTAAGGAAAGACAATGCACTCCAAAGCAAGAGCAGTTCGATTAATGTTGAATGAGATTTACGTTTCGTGAGCTTAATGAGGGTAACTTTAGTTGGCCATCTAAAGTTATTCATCTAGAATTAACTTGATATCGAAAGGGTTGAGTTAGAAGCAGATGTCCCAAACGTAATAGAGGAAAACGGCTTAGACATAAGTTCGAAACTTTAACCCTAGGCATATGGAAAAACTCCAAACCCATAGAGTTGGATGCATAATTATCTGGGATAAATTAACCATAAAAATATAGCCCTAATCACTGAGTATTCTAAAGACACTTCATAGAAGGATGAATATGAGTGGAACTCGAGTTATCTCAATTCAAAGTTAATCGGATTACAATGAACTTGTAGCTGCACCACCACTTTCACATCACGCAATTGTGTCGTAAGTGATAGCGCAACGCAATTGCATTGTAGGTGGCAACGTTACACAACTACGTTGCCAGTAGATTGCATTACGTAATTGCGTTGCACAGGTAGCGCCGGATACACGATGACATTATCATTGCATTGCTGAGCGCCGATAGTTACTGTGAGAGCAATGCAATTGCGTAGCAATTGTGTTGCCAAGGCAGTTTTATGTAAGCGCAAGGTGTCAGTGCACCACGCAATAAAGGTATACCTGCAGTTTAAGGCAATTACCTAGGAGTTGTGTTGCCTGTTTAACTAAGTGGCACACACATTCTTGAAACCCTTACATTTCCATTTATTTTACTTATTATTATTTCATCCATAAACTCTCCAAAAGTCATTTTATTTACAGTTACCTTTATCGTTGCAATTTGTTCATTATCTTGTGTTTTCTTGAATTGATTTTATTAAAATCGTTCCCTTGGCCTCGATACTCTGGAATACTTCTAGATTCTTATTACTTCGATCACATATGCTTGTGTGTGGTGTATCCTGATCAAGTTTTTGGCGTTGTTGTCGGGAAACAACATTTTCAATAAAATTTATTTAGACACAGAAATTGTGAGCATATTGCAATTCGATTGCAATTGCATTTGCAGTTGCAATCTTTCTATAAAAAATCAAATCAAATATTGTTCCCATTATTTTGCAGGTTGAGGAAAGGGAATTGCTCAAGATAATCAACAAGATGGAAGTAGATATCATGGCAACATTGCGTGCACAAGCTTCATCATTGAGCTATATGATGGAAATTTTAATGATGAGAAATTTAATAACTCTTGCTAACCCTATTCCTTTTATTTCTTGTATTTACTGTAAAGGAAGTCATATATTTGATAGTTGTCCTTATAATCTTGATTCTTTATATTATGGACTTTTACCCTGATTTGCAAATCAACATCAGTACCAGTGTTTCCAACAACGAAAAATGATTCCAAAAGAGCCTAACATTAAAGAACTTGTGAGGGAATATAGGGAAAAGAACGATATTGTGATGCCAAACCAAGCCACATCTTTATGCAATTTGGAGATCCAGGTAGAACAAGTTGCAAATGAATTGCAGGACAGGTCTCAAGGAATCTTGTTTGAAAATATAGAGACTTCAAAATAAGAAGAAAAACAACAATGTGAGGTGGTGACACTTAGAGATGAAATTGAACCTGAAAACCCTAAACTCCTAATTGAAGCACAATGTATCCCAACACTTGAAAACACTTAGGAGCAAGAAGGGAAAACAAAGATTAGAGAAAAACCACCTCTAGAAGAGAAGGAACCACCCAAGGAAGTGGCTGTGAGTTATGCAATTTCAATTCCACAACCAATGACATCCAAGGAGCTTCCGCTACTAGAATGCCCAACTTTCACTTATTGCAACATGCAGGAAAGGCTAAGTGAAGAAGAATGCAAAAAGGAAAACATGATGAATGACAATTTGCAGAATGCCATAAAAATTACAATCTCTACTTCCAAAGAAACATATAAATCTCTTGAGCAAGCAAGACTCATTATGATGAAAGCACCTCAACTAAGGTTTAAATCTCATCTATCATCAAGACCAAGGTGTAAAATGAAGAAATATGGTTGCGGTCTACCCACTAGAATAGGATAGGTTTATCTTTTCCGTTATTTTTTTCTTTTTATAAAAAAATAAAAAAATACAAAAAAAAAATCCTTATTTCTTTAACTTGAGAAATTATTGGGTAAATTCTATCTAAGGATGGTTCTTGTCTAGGCTGAGGTACTTAAGCTAACCGTTTAGGGAACACCTCTATCTAGAAATTTGCTTAAGAACTTCAAAAATTCGAAGAAATAAGGCAAAAAAAAAAATCATTTTCAAGATTGCATGAACTTTTTGACCATTTACTTTTGAGTGAAGATGAAAAGGAGAAAAAGGAAGTTGATAACATGCAAATATGCTATCTTATTTCCTATATTTTTAGCTAGTTTTTATAATTAAAGCATGTGCTTTCATGGCATTTTATGGTTAATTTCAGGAAACTGAGTTTGAGAAGCAAAAATAGAGTTTTTTGAGACTATTTTGGTGCAGTTTGGAACATGTGTATGATTAATTGAAGACCCAAGAAAAATATAGATGCATTTTGAGTATAACAAATATATTGGGAGATTTTAGATCGAATCACGATTCCAATGCATCAAATCGGAGGTCATTTGGGCACCCGAGCGAAAAGATATGACAAAAATGGTTGCAATGGGATGGCTAGCAGCAAGCACAACGTTGCAACAACGTGTCGAATTGTAGTATAAATATAACACTTTGTACCCAATGTAAAGGGAGCCGAATTTTGTAGTTCTTAACCCTAATTTCGAAATACACACTCTAAGAGGAGAAAGAAGAGCATTTCTTGGGAGCAAAAGCGTTTGTGGAGGCTCGAGATCGTGACGGGAGCTCGGGATCGAGGGACCGACATCGACACATAAGTTTTATTTCTCTTTCTTTTAGTTTGTAGCTTAGTTTAAAAACTATTCTATGACTTTAACTTGTTTTTATGATAATTTTTAGTAGCTAATTGTTGTAGTTAGGGGATTGATTAACATGTTTTGAATTTATTTAATTATATATTGAACTTTGTTGTGTTATTTATTTTTGGCAATTCGTTCTTAAATTCAATGATCTTGTTGGTTTAAGTGCATTCGAGAGAAAGAAACTTATATTAAAGCAAAGTTGTCAAAATCCTTAGTAAATCTGGTACGAGAGTAACTTTGATTCTTTGGGAAACATATAAAGAAGTTGCTTAATGTCATGCATGCATTTAAAATTCATAAGGAAACTTTAGGATTTTTCATAATGTAATAGAAGACAGTCTTGTTCCTCGGGCTTTCTCCCTTCTCGACCAGGCGAAGGAGATATGAATTATATTCAGGCGGGCCAAGCCCTTACCCTGTGTTCTCTCCGGCCTGCCGGAGGCGAAAGACCGCAAAGTTCATCAGTGGTGGGGTGTTCATAGAAAAGAAGGCGTCGCCAAACGAGAGGCAGATTTGGATGGAGTCTCGCTTTGATGCTGGGGAGATCCATAGATCTGTTAGAAGGTGCAAAATCAATGGGTGTCGGAGCTGTTACAATTGCTTCAGTGGGAGCTGCAGTCGATATTGGAAACGTGTTCAGTTCTTTGATCCATTCCGTGGCGCG
Source organism: Trichosanthes cucumerina (assembly GCA_036507285.1). Lineage (NCBI taxonomy): Eukaryota > Viridiplantae > Streptophyta > Magnoliopsida > Cucurbitales > Cucurbitaceae > Trichosanthes > Trichosanthes cucumerina. Next base: position 69,880,673 of record CM071840.1, on the reverse strand, counting down.
AAATCCATCATTCGCTAAACAATCATTTGGTTATGCCATTTTGGGCTTTTCTCTAACCGAAGTCTCACAAGGAATGGGCTTACGCCTAGAAGAATGAATTCCCTTATTGCGCCTAAACGAGTTTCACGAATAAATCCATTATTTAAAGAGAAGTTGTTCATCACTGGACCAATGAGCCTGGTGGGTATAGTAGTGACAATGGACATCAAAGGGCAATGAACATTGTTTATGGAGAAGAAATAGGGTAGAAAGCACACAAACTTACTAAGCCATTGAAGCTTCGCTGTGCACGAGGCTCACCATGGGTCGAGAGATTCTTTTGAATATTTTTACTTATTGTTTATAATTTCGCAATCTTAGTTCATGCATGTGTTAAATAAGGAATTAATTTGTGAAATCAATTTCCCTACAATTCTATCATATTCGTGTCTCCACTTGTATATGTATTTTTCTATTTTTGTTTTCACCTTTATTCCAAAGTTTTCTTTCTTTATCTAAAATTAGGAATTAGTATCTTGGTAGTTAATCAATCTAGAAACCCATTCCTGAGGACGATACTCTGTACTCAAATCACTATATTAAAACTTGACTCGTACACTTGCGGTATTGTAATATAATTTTACGCTACAGAAGTCAAATGACAAAGAGTAGAATCGAAATTGCGAGACAATGACACTCACGAAGAATGAGGCGAAATCAAAGGACGAGATTGCAAACAGAGGAAAACATCCCACACAAATGGATGACAATTGCATAACATGAATAAAGTGTCCAGAACAAGAGGAGCATTGCAAATAAAATATGATGATTGGGCCTCTAATGATAAGAGAAATTGTTCTTTGAACTTGAAACTCTGTCTCTTAAGCCTATAATAGTGTAGATTGTTGTTTGTCCTTTTTCCTTACATTTTATCACGTTGTCTTAATTAACTTCCAAGTTGTTTGAAGTACTTTAGTATTAGCTAGGTTTGATCTCTTCTATTTGCATGCCCCAAGTATGTTTAAAAAAAATAAAAATAATAAAAATAAAAATAAAAACTTAATGAGAATTCTATGAATATTGTTCTTGTTGAATACCTTTATGATGAAATTCTAGAGTATGCTCAGTTCATTAAGTACTTAGAATCATTATGTTTATGCTTCCCAAACAAATAACTTAATGATTCCTTGTCTTTATAAAATACCCAAGTCTTAACCCACCTAAGTTTGTATACTGAATTCCCTTAGGAGAGTCTAGCTTAGATGTTTTGTAAACCACCCTTCTTACCTCCTGTGTTATACTCAGTCAATGAGGACATTTTGCTCGTTTAAGTTTGGGGGTGAGTCATGTAATATATGTAATATTACTCGTGTAATAGTATGTTGTTGTAACATTACAGTTGCAATACTATTGTTGTAGTTTTATATTGTTGTAATTTTATGTTGTTGTAACAACTGCTGTGATATTCAAAAAAAAAAAAAATGGGGTACTCCTCCTTCCAAAGGTTAACTAAGTATCCAAGAGTGGTCATGATACCCATGACTTCCTTTGCATGAAAGGTTAACATAAGGAAGTGAGTATGTGATGATGTGACAAGTGCTCGTAGCTAGATACTTTCACCAAGAAGTGTTAGTAAGCTAGAGCGAAAGCACAAATGACAAAAATGCTCCCACTTGAAAAAAAAGATAAAAAAATTCATCCTAGTTGTGAAAAACAAGTTTGGGGTCATTATTCGGTGTAAAATAGGTTGTTTAAGTAGCTAAGTGGAGCTTGACTAAGGGTAATAGGTAGTATGAATTCAAGGTGAGGTTATGAGAGGAAAGTATTTTGTTTAGGAAAGGAAAGCATGAAAGTTGCATGTAGTAGAAGCATTCATGTAAAGTTAAAGTTTTATGAGCATGAGACCTCTCTTGAAAAGTGTATTTTACAAAAGAACTATTCTTAGAATCGGATTTGGCTTGTGTTTATTATTGCTTGAGGACAAACAATAACTCAAGTTTGGGGTTGTGATAGTTCTCATTTATGAGAATTATTTAGCCTTTAAACTTAGTTATACTTGTATGTTTTCTTCATTTCGTTAGGTAAAAATGGATAAAGTGGAGTCATGTGCATATAATTAAGGAAGAGACAAAAATTCTTGAAGAATGAGAGAAAATAAGCAAATACGAAAGAAAAATCTCATATTTTTTAGTTTTGAATGCAAGAACGCAAACTAACGCAATTGCATAGCACGCAACAACACACAACTGCTACACAGCGTAGCACGCAGATCTAGAAAATGCAGAAAATCACAAGAAATTTGAGAATTTCGTAAGTTTGGGGGATTTTATTTCGATTTTCTCCACAAATTCAGCAAGATAAGTTGACCTACCATGATGGATCCCTAACAGGTAAACCGCATATATTTTAGAGGGGAGCCGACAAAAGGGAGCTTGTCTGAGGAGGAGATTCCACTTTTCTGTTTTGTGTTTTTCTTCAAGTTCTTTAATTTTTTTTAGTTGATGCTGCATTTTCTTCTACTTCTTAGCTCGGTTCTCTTCTTTAATCCCATAATAACGAGAGTTAAAAGTGGTATTGAAGGAAGAACTTGATTTCGACAAAAGATTTCCTTGTATTTTTTGGGTTTTTCGTTGTTATTCTGAATATTGTCATTCTGCATTTTAAATTCTTTCTATGACATTAGAGATACCGTTTTCTTGTTGTAGTCTCCTTTCATTTTGAACTGTTTTAGGACGAAGTTTCAGTAATTAAATCTCCAGCTTTTCATTGAATTTCAATTAAGTTTCAGTTCATTCTCTACCAAGTTTTATTTCTATTATTTTTAGAAAAGCAAACTTCGGTGATTAAAACTTTGAGTTTCACACATCGATTTTCTCTCCCTTAGTTTAGAAGCTTATTATCACCATCGATTCTTGCTAAGTTGTGGTAGACTGAGGTTCATATTCTAAGTGGTCAACGTGGGAAGAGTTTAAATCTTAATGGTTGAAATTTCATTGTTTTTCTTTACCTTCTTCATGAGGAGCTAAACTTTCCTTAGGTAATCAGGATGGGAATGCCCTAAGGTAAGACAGTGCACTCCAAAGCAAGAGTAGTTCGATTAATGTTGAATGAGATTTACGTTTGGTGAGCTTAATGCGGGTATCTTTAGCTGGCCATCTAAAGTTATTCATCTAGTGTTAACTTGATACCGAAAGGGTTGAGTTAAAAGCAGATGCCCCAAATGTAATAGAGGAAAACGACTTGGACATAAGTCCAGAACTTCAACCCTATGTTGTGATATGTGCCCTAAACTTGTGTAATTTTAATCAAATGAATAAAGAGTTATTTGATTTGATGAAATTATATTCTCGCTTTATAAATCCAATAAAATAACCTCCAAGGTTATAATAGATCTTGAACATCAATGTAGTAGACACTATTTGGATTATGTTTAGGAGTATAACCTAAATGGTCCATGGTATAAGAATAAGGTTGGAAACCTAATTCTGGTAAGACCATGGATGCGACCCACTTTGTAGTTAGTACAAATGAGGTAATCCAACTCATTCATGTGGATGACATGCGAGTGGGGGCATTCTATATGAAGAATTCATACAGGACTGGACTGCAAATTATTAGTTTAACCAGTACAACACCGTTAACAGGATAGAACTAATAATTTATAGATGATCATTAGTGACTCAACCTGAATTTTGAGAAAGTTAAGAACTCCTGCTTATAAGAGTTTGTCCTTAGACTAGTATGGTTAAGATGACTCGTAGCCGACTCAATAAGCCTACCTTCTTAGGGACAAAACCTCGTAGGTAGTTGAGGACTTAACTCTGCAAGATGAAATTCACTCATTCTTATACTAAGGAATTAGATAGGTTGTTCTCTTAAGAACTGAGACCGGGTCTTGAACAACGGGGCCCCACCCTCTTCTAGCTTTAGAGGGTTTGAGTTTATGGTAGGACCATAGACTTGTTGTTGTTCATTAGAGGATCAGTGGTGCTTAAGGAGCAAGAGATACTCACATGGGTAAAACTGTAACTTGACCCAACTGTGATTATGAACAACTTGTGAAGGGTCGACTCATGGATAATAATTATATCGATGGACACAATATAATCTACAGTGAGGAGAGTGCAACTACAAGTTTATAGTGAAGTGACTTGTAGTTAATTAATATTGATTAATTGGATCACAGAGTTTGATCAGTTAATCCCACATCATTGGAGCTCATGAACTGTAAGTCCATTAGGTCCCTCCATTATCTCAACATGGTAATATTGAGGGTATAAAATTAGGAATGAAATTTAAGTGTTCAATTTCATATATGAGGTGTTATATCAATTATATATGATATAATTGATATAATATATAGTTTTAATGTGAATTAGATTCACAAATTAACTATATACTAATGAGAGAATGAATGAGTGTTAGGATGGTAATTTCCATCCTATTTCCCTATAAATAGTTGCATGAGATGCAACTTTGAAAATGTCATTTTGGTGAAACCAAAAATAGATCATTCCTTTGTGTTGTTGGAAAGAGTGGCCAAGGGAGCCACTCCACAACCATTCTTTTCAATGTGGGACAAAAAATAACGGCACAACAAATCTCCACCTTGGCGTTAATTTATCCAAGACACCAAATGAAAACCTTCAGTCGCCTTCTCCAAATAGTTAAGTGGTTTAAGAATTGCAAACGCCGACCAAACTCAAGCAATGCTTGAATTTGCTTAGTGGAAGAGATTTAGTCATCATATCAGATGGATTATCGTTGGTGTTTATCTTGCTCACGATAATATCACCTCGAGCAATGACCTCACGTACAAAATAGTATCGAATATCAATGTGTTTTGTCTTTTCATGAAACATCTGATATTTTGTAAGGAAGATAGCACTTTGACTGTCACAAAAGACTGTAGTAATCTGTAAATCTTCGCTAAGTTCACCAAACAATCCCCTCAACCATATAGCTTCTTTACAAGCCTCTGTAATGGCCATATACTCAGCTTCAGTAGTAGATAATGCAACTGTATTCTGTAATGAAGTTTTCTTACTAATAGGAGACCCACCAATAGTAAACACATATCCTGTAAGAGATCTTCTTTTGTCAAGATCTCCAGCATAATCAGAATCCACATAACCAATGACTCCATCACTAGTTCTCCCAAAATGCAAACAACCATCCACAATACCTCGTAAGTATCCCAATATCCATTGAACTGCTTTCCAATGTTCTTTACCAGAGTTACTCAAATACCTACTGACTGCACTCACTGCATAGGATAAATCAAGGCGAGTATACACCATTGCATACATGAGAGACCCAACTGCACTGGAGTAAGGAACTCAAGACATATAATCAACCTCATCATCTGACTGTGGACTCAAAGCAGATGACAGCTTGAAATGTGATGCTAAAGGAGTACTAACTGGCTTCGATTTATGCATATTAAATCTGGTCAGAACTTTCTCAATATACCCCTTTTGGCTCAAATGAAGCTTTCTCGCCTTTCTATCTCTCACAATTTCCATACCCAGTATTTTCTTTGTTGCGCCCAAATCTTTCATATCAAACTCTTTATTGAGTTTTAATTTGACTTGTTTGATTTCTCTTATATCTTTAGCAGCTATCAACATATCGTCAACATATAAGAGAAGATACACAAATGACCCATCATGATGCTTCTTGAAGTACACACAACTATCATAACTACTTCTCTTGAAATCATGAGTAGTCATGAAAGAATCAAATTTCTTGTACCATTGTCTTAGTGATTGTTTCAGGCCATAAAGAGACCTATTTAATTGACAAACATAGTCTTCTTTTCCTGATACTATAAAACCCTCTGGTTGATGCATATAAATATCTTCCTCAAGTTCTCTATGTAAAAATGCAGTTTTTACATCTAACTGCTCAAGTTCAAGATCATGAATAGCTACAATACCAAGTAATGCACGAATTGAGCTATGTTTCACAACTAGAGAAAACACATCAGTATAATCAACACCAGGGATTTGACTATAGCCTTTGGCAACTAACCTTGTTTTATATCTGGCTTTTACAATTCCTAGAACACCTTCCTTTATTTTAAAAATCCATTTGCAACGAACTGGTTTCTTACCTTGAGGAAGTTTCACAAGATTCCATGTATCATTCTTATGTAGAGACTCAATTTCTTCTTGCATTGCAATCATCCATTTATCAGAGTTGTCACACTTTACAGCCTCTGAAAAAGTAGATGGTTCCTCACTAGAATCAATGTCTTCAGCGACATTCAATGCATAAACAACTAAATCAGCCTCTGCAAATATCTGTGGAAGTCTAATCTTTCTTCTAGGCCTATCTTTAGCTAATACTATATTGCGATGGCACCTGCAAGGGTGAAGAAGTATCACCACTGTGAGGAATCTCTGAAAAAGTACCGGAAGTAGAAGTACTATAAGCATCGTCTTGATTCGATCTGAAAGAAGACTTTAACCCAAACTCCACCTGCACAGATGAACTCTGTTGAATCTTATCTAAAGACTCTTCTTTAGAAGACTGCTTATTTAACATAGAAGATTCATCAAATATAACATCTCTACTAACAACTACCTTTTTAGTCTCAGGGCACCACAACTTATATCCCTTAGCACCAGACTTATAACCAAGAAAGATACATTTCAATGATCTTGGTTCAAGTTTACCATTATTTACGTGAGCATAGGCAGGGCAACCAAAAACCTTTAACTCTGAATAATTGGCAGAAGAACCAGACCACGTTTCTTGCGGTGTCTTTTTCTGAAGAGATATATGAGGAGAGCAATTGACAAGATGACACACTAAAGCAGCAACTTCAGCCCTAAAAGTTTTAGATAAGCTTGCATTTGATAACATACAACACACCTTACTAATAAAAGTCTGATTCATTCGCTCTACTACTCCATTTTGCTGCGGAGTATGACGAACTGTTAAGTATCTAACAATTCTCTCGGACTTGCAAAAGGCATTAAACCACCAGAATATAATTTCAAACCATTATCTGTACGAATGTGTTTTATATGTTTCCCTGTTTGTTTCTCAATCATGGTCTTCCAATTCTTAAATGTAGAGAATACATCACTCTTTTGCTTCAAGAAAAATACCCAAACTTTTCTAGAGAAATCGTCAATGATGGTTAACATATAGAATGCACCACCTTTAGAAGGTACTTTAGTTGGTTCCCAAAGATCAGAGTGTATATAATCAAGTGTTCCCATTGTATTATGAATACCTTTCGAGAATTTGACTCGCTTATGTTTTCTAAACACACAATGCTCACAAAACTCTAGCTTGCAAACTTTTTGTCCATCAAGAAGTCCTCTCTTGCTTAACTCAACCAACCCGTTTTCACTCATATGCCCAAGTTGCATATGCCAAAGACGAGTAATATCATCATCAGATAGAGAAGGTGTAGAAACTGCTACATCACCCATAACTATAGAACTCTGTAATGCATAAAGATTTGAAGAATTTTTCTGTCCTTTCATAACTGTTAATGCACCTTTACGAACCTTCAAAGCTCCACCTTCACCAGTGTACTTATACCCTCTTGAATCAATAGTACTCAAAGAAATTAAATTTCTCTTCAAATCTGGAATGTGTCTCACATCAGCAAGTGTTCTAACAACTCCATCAAACATCTTGATTCTGATTGTTCCAATACCAACTATCTTACAAGATGTATTATTTTCCATCAACACTGTACCTTTGGACAATGTATCATATGTTGAAAACCAGTCCTTATTAGGGCACATATGAAATGAACATCCTGAATCAAGAATCCATTCAGAAGAAATATTTAAATTGTTATCAGAAGCAACAAAGAGATCACCATCACTATCATCACCTTCAACAACACTAGCTTGACCTGAACTTTCAGGTTGTTTTTCCTTTTGAAATTCAACAACTCTTTTGTTCTTATTATGTAACTTGTAGCATTCAAATTTAACATGACCATTCTTCTTACAATAATTACATGTTTTATCTTTATTTCTAGATTTTGACCGACCTCTCTGATCGCCATTATTTTTCTTCTGTTATGTTCTCCCTCGAGCTAATAACCCATCTGCTGAACTCTCACCACCACTAGTAATATATTTTATTTTCTACTTAGAGATCAAATTATCATATATTTCATTCAAAGTAAGAGTATCACGACTATATAATATCGTATCTCTAAAATTTGCATATGATGGAGGAAGAGAACACAATAGAATTAGAGTCAAATATTCTTCATCATAACTAATCTGCATAGATTCTAAATCAGAGACTATTTCCTTAAAGCCAATTAAATGGTCATCTACAGATGCTGCTTCATTCATACGATAAGAAAATAATTGCTGCTTCAAATGTAATTTAGTAGTTAGAGTTTTCGTCATGCACAACTGCTCTAATCTTAACCATAAACTAGCAGTACTTTTCTCTTTCAAAACATCTTGCAAAATTTCATTTGACAAATGGAGATGTATTAAAGTAAGAGCTTTTCGATCTTTGCTTAGTTTTTCTTCTTGTGTCCAAGACGCAGGCATTCTAATAATTCCTAGTAAAGCTTCTTCTAAGTCCATTTGGACAAGCACTGCCCGCATTTTAGCTTGCCATAATAAAAATCTAGTGTTGCGATCCAAAAGTGGTACATGGTGTTTCACATTTGTCATGTTCAAAGAATCTCAACCAACGAAATACAAGTAAATGTAAATCAAGTTCTAATAAACTTGGCTCTGATACCACTTGTTAGAACCTTAGTCTAATGCGCAGTGGAAATAAACTACATTTTAATTATGACAATAACAAAATAGATAAAGAGATAGAAGAAAAAACACACAGAACTTACGTGGTTTGGACTATGCCTACATCCACGGGCGAAGACGACGAGAATTTTTCTACTAAAGTTCAAAATATGAGATTACAAGAGAGCACTCAAGCCCTCACCAAATTCCCCATACACCCAAAATATTTTAACTCACCAAATTAATTTCTAAATAGAATTAGAAATTAATTATAAAATATTTGAACTAAAAACAGTAATAGAAAAATCTCAAAAACTCTCAAACTCTCACACACTCAAAAGGAGAGAAAATGGGCTTATTTATAGGGCCAAGGGAGCCACTCCACAACCATTCTTTTCAATGTGGGACAAAAAATAACGGCATAACACACTTAGAAGTCCACTCTTCACTAGTCTCTCAATCCTATTGAGATTGATGTGGCATAACCGTAGATGCCAAAGATGGGCATTTTCTTTTGGAGAAACTTTTATTCTTTTAGTTCGTGTTTCTGCTGTTTTAAATAATTCAGTGTTCAAAACGCTTTTGACCGAATTTGGTTTTGAAACATACAGATTAGACTCAAGTGAAGCTGTAACACCCCTACTTTTATAACATAAATTCCTAGGGACATTACTACTCATGCATGCATTCGAGGCCCTAACTGGAAATTTAATTAAGTAAAAGTGGATAAATAAAAATCAATTTAAATTTGGGATCCCATAGAAATACAAAACGTTTACAAGAACATAATTAAGTTCGGCCTCTAGTTTCAAAACTCTGTACTACATAAGCGGAAAACGATAATCATTTAAAATTCTTTCTTAATCATGGATGCGGAATTCATGTCTCGGTTCCCATGGCTTCTGTAGCGCATCCATGCCACTCGCCTGGTATGCTCTCGACTCTACCTGAAAACATTTTTAAAACAGAGAAAACACAACAAAGGTAGAGGGATGAGTATTATAAAATACCCGATAAGTGGGGGGGGCCTAAAAATGCAAACACATGCATATGATATTCCTTCAAATCTGACTTTGAAACATGACCATTATTCGTGACTTTTAAAATCATCAAACTTTCTGTAATGGGACCTAAAACTTTCTCATAAAATCATGACTTTTTCTCTTTGGCTATGCGTGGTCAATTGAGTCTACCTGAGTCTTTTCATTTTGAGTCCCTCACGCACCCTCAGTAGGTTTGAGTCCTCACAGGACTCTCGTAGGTTTGAGTCCTCACACAGACTCCTGTAGGTTTGAGTCCCTCACGCACTCCTCGTAGGTTTGAGTCCCCTCACAGACTCCACTCTGTAGGTTTGAGTCCTCACAGCACCCTGTAATATTGAGTCCTCATGCACTCTGTAATATTGAGTCCTCATGCACTCGTAATATTGAGTCCTCACAGCACTCCGTAATATTGACCCATAGGTCTCTCGATGCATGTTTTACCATGCATAAGTCCTCGAGAGACCAATTGCCACGACCTACATGACATGTTCATATACATACAATATGCATGAGGTCCCATTCTTTAAATTCATATACATATACATTCGTGAATGATGCAACAATCACATGAACTTAAGATCATGACATAACTTCCACAACTTTAACTAGAGTCAATCAATCATCATTAATAAATACGTTTATTATTTAAGGTGCATAACTAGCACAATAACATAACCGAAAGTCTCAATATACGAGAAATGTACATAACTATATCAAGACTCGCTTTAAATTCTTTGAAATCATTTCACTTCTGGGTCTCTCTCAAACCCTTAAATCATCAAGTTCCTTTCTAAACCCTTTGAAAATCATTCACTCGAGGTCCTCGAAAAACCCTTTGAAATATTCGTTTTCTAAATTCAAGCCTTAAGCATGAGTTTTGGAAATTCACCTTTTGAAATAAATCCTCAACTTTCATCTTTTAAAAACAAATACATATTTCAAGAAATCGTATTCACTTCCCTTTTTAAGATCGTTTGTAGAAAATCCCTTACCATAGCCTTAGCTCCGAGATATCCTATGTTTAGGTCTCTCGACTTAAGTCCATTCTGTCCGTGTTCAAAACTCGAGCCTCCTAAATCAATTTCATCGGTTCCTTTAGTTAAAACGCATAATTAAACTTATATTTCAATTCGGCAATAACTAGGTCGATTTACCACTAACGGAGGCTTGAAACGGACTCGGAGAAAGAAACGGATGTAATTGGCCAGATCTGGAGCACGGCGGCGCGTGGCCGGAGCACGGCGGCGCGTCTTGGCGCGTGGAGGCCAGATCCGTGATGCCCACTTGCCGATCTACTTAGAACCGATCATGATTCGCCCAAAACCGAAGGAAGCTGAGGCGAACCGCTTGAACCAAATCTCGTTTGGCTTGGAGGCTTTACGTCGACTTAGCTCGACGCAGGCAACGCGCGCGTGGCACTCTTTCGTTCGGCCAGCGGCGCGCGCGAATACGATCGACTTGGCTTCGACGAGGCAACGGCGGCGTGATCGACTGTTGATCACCTTGAGGGCCTCTGCACGAACATGAAGAAGCACAAAAGTAGAAGGAGAAGAAGAAGGCGGTCGGGTTTCGACGGTTCAACTGCTCAACGGTAGCTTGCGAGGAGTGGCGTGGTGGAGGCACGACAGCAGAATCCACGAGGCTGGTCGGGCTGCCGGCGAGCGGAGCTCTCTGTTCGCGAGGATGGTGCGTGCGGATGGGGAAGGGAGAAGAGATGAGGCACCTCGAACTTCGTGCCTCACTTTAGGGTTAAACCCTAATCCTTCTCTTTAGACATTAATTACTAAAAATCCCTTCCTCTTAGACAAAATTACAAAAATTAATCCAACTCAACATACCTATGGTTAAAGTATATATATCCTCTTAAATTTTCAAAGCTTAACTTAAACTAAGAACTTCAAGACTCGATCAATTTAATTTCCATTAAATAAACTTGGAACTCAAAATAAAAGGTACTTGGAGTTTTGGGGCGTTACAGAAGCAGAACACAAGAAATTTTCATTTCTAGAAATAAATGTTTTATTACTAGAAAAAATTACAGAAATAGAGTGTTCAAGTAGGCAGGAAATAGAAACTAGGTTTCTAGTAAACCCTAGAACTATATACAAATTATCTAATAAAATGTAATTCCTACCTAAATAGAGCTTCACTTTGTCGATCGCTGCAGCAGAGACTATCTCTCTGGATCGAACCCGCAGAGTCACCTCACCCATTCGCAGCTGTTGCTAGGAACTAATTCCCTGGGAAGAAGAACAAACGTGGTTAGTGGCGCCTGAATCCAATATCCAGACAGAGTCATTACTCTCCACTAAACAAGTTTCAGTTACTAGTAAATCACATTTACCTTGATTCTTCCTCTCGACAAGAAACTTGGGACAGTTTCTCTTTCAGTGGTCGTCCCCATTGCAGTGGAAACATTTTCCTTTCTCTGCAACTTCCTTGACCTTTTTGCCCTTTTGGGCGGCAGCTCGGTCAGCTTTACCCTTCTTCATCTTCTTTCTTCCCTTTCGGGTGAGAAGCAGCCACAGATTTAGTCCTAGAGGTTGAACCCCTGTGATAGGACCTGTAGGAAACATTTGCCTCATCTTCCGGTGTCCTTATCCTCATCAAGGACTGGAAGTTTTGTAGCTCATTCAGAAGGGTGGTCAGAGTGTAGCTAATTTTGTTCATAACAATATTGCTACAAAACTGAAGGAAACTCTTCGGAAGAGTCTCCAAGATGAAGCTTACCTGGCTCGACTCATCGATCGAAGCCTCGTTCATCTCTGCCAGATTAAAGTGGGTCATCATGTCTACAACGTGTTCTCTAACAGACACCCCTTCTTTCATCCGAGCGTTGAAGACGTGTTTGAGCGAGTCATGCTGGACCTGAAAGAACTGTTGTCCAAACATATACTGCAGAGACTCCAAGATCTCCTTAGTGGTGATCATCAGCTCATGCTTATTTGCCAATACTTCAGATAAGTTGACAATTATGTAAACCTTGGTCTTTTCATTGGCCCTGATCCACCGATCGTATGCATCACGAACACTTCGTGATGCACTCGAGCTCGGCAACTGAGGACACTCCTAAGTAAGCACGAACTTAAGGTCGTCGGTTACAAGTATCGTGTTTATATTATTCTTCCACGTTTGGAAATTTTCTCCCACTAATTTATCCGAAGCTAGTAATGGTATGATTGAGCTAGACATTTTTGCTGAAATAATCAAATTAAAACTTTGTGTCAGTCTTGCAAAAAAAACTTTTGAAATCCAATCAAGTTTTAGCAAAAATTAATCTTATGATCCATAGGTCATTTAAAATTTGCAATGATATCCCAAAGGTTTAGAATGATTACCACCGAAAGTTGAACAGAAACACTCCTCCTCTAGGACGAGACTATCTCAACCAGACCCTAATCCCAGAATAACTTTTATTCCAAGGTGTCCAGTTACCATTTTTTCGGTCGAATCCATTAACTCTTAATGAATTCTGTGAGTGTCACCCTCAATCTTTAAGTTTCCAAGTATCCGTCCAAACAATAGCCACCGAAGGGTGAACCAAGAAGGAAAACCAATTAGGAAACTGTATCCCTTTCGAAAATTCACGGTGTTTCGACTCCCATGATCAAGGCCCTCCGAAGGGATTGTCTGGTCCAGGCCAAACTAGCAGGCTGATCATAGGGGTCTCACGGTGTGAATCGAAAGAAGAGACTGTGGGTCCCGTTTTCACAGGTCCTGCTCTCACTCACTATAAGTACTCTCTCCATCCACTATGATATTGATCCATACAAATGTCATCCGAAGGGGGACACTCCCATTTTCGCCACGAGGACGAGTATGGATCTCACGGTGCAGACTTTAACGAAGATTTGTGGTCGAAAAATTAAATGTATCTTATATACTTTATTTCCTCTCACTCAACACTTTATATTTTTCGGGATTGACCTAGATAAACCGACTAAAATTTACCTAAGTCTACCAATATAACACTTATATTGATTTAACCTAAGTTTATAATCACATTATTAACTTAGGTCTATGTGAGTAAATTAATCAACTTTTAATAAACGTCACTCACGATAATATAACCTAAGAATCTCTGGACCGAATTCACTCCCAGGTCGGTTTCCAGGTAGGGGTGTTCTGCAAGCGTCAACTTAAATACCCCAACCTTAGACAAAACCTTCTTTACACAAAGTTACTTATCAGTCACCATTTAAAGGTCATATTTTGATTTCCTAATTCTAATCTTATTAGAACTAGAAAACCTAAATCTAATTATTCAAGTTTAAACATTTTAAAACTAATAATTAGCTTAGGTATGTTATAGTGCTTGATCATTCATCACATGCATAACTATATACTATAACAAATATTCATCACATGAATTAAATGCATGAGCATACTTTTAATCTAAGAAATATAACTCTTATATTAAATATATTAAAACATGCTTTAATTATATTATAACACTTATAATATAATCTATCATGCATACTATATATTATAACACTAATATAAATGATGCATAAAATGTTTAACATAAGTTGGGATTTTAAATCTATATGACATACATTATGCACATAGAATAATTAATTCATACATCTCATGCATAAAATAATTAAATAGCAAAAATTGGACTGGTTTTGGCACTTAGGGGCATTAAATAAATTAATTAACATTAATATAACATTTATATTAATATTAATTAATTAATTTAATAAAATAAAATAAATTACATTTTTTACAAAAGAAATTTAAATAAAAAAAATAAGTAAAACCGCGCACGTTGAAGAATTTTCTTCACGCCCCACGTTGCTCGCGAAACCGCGAACTGCACCTCTACGCTCGCAGCGTTGCAACGTTGTAGCACTCAGTGTCACGCCAACGTTTCCAACGCCAGCAGCATCGCAACGCAACGCCTTGCATCGCAACGTTGTCCTGCAACACAACCTCTACCCGCGATGACAGCGTTGATACGTCGAAGAACAGCGTCTCAACGCTGTCGACAGAACAACAAGCTCCTCTTGTTGTTCTTCGTCGTTTCCCGCCTGTTTCCGCTCCAATTTCTTCACAGCATCTCATGCCACGAACAACACGGACTTACAGACTCGATTTACATTAAAAATATCCAAAACACGGGTCTTTACATTGATCTCATCAACATTAATATAAATCTAAAACTAGTTCTAAAACCGAAAACGTCCAACTATGCAAACCACAATTGATCACATTAAATCCAAAAATGAGCAATCCACACTACCACCCATTCTTGCAAAAGAGTTTATATAATGGTGGTAGGTGGAGTTGAAATCTCCACCTATTTACCATTTTACCACAACGATAGGTTATGCAAATCATATTTGCATAACCACATATAATAAGATATCTCATATCTCATTTTACAAATCACATTTGTATAATTGTGGATTTTTAAATTGAATCACATTCAATTTAATTTCTCTCAATCTAATTTCTCCAAATTAGCCCTAATGCAACAATTAGGCTAACCTATAGTTTATTATGAATCTCATTCACATTAAATTATATAATATGTCATACATATCTCATATAAATGACATAATTACCCTCTAGTGAACTTGAACACTTCAAATTCACACCAAAATCAGAAACTTTTATTAATCCAGGTTTGAGCCAATCGAGGGACCTACAAAGGATTTGAGCTCCAATGATCCGAGATTAACTCACAAACTCTTTGACCCGCTTAATCAACATTCATTAGCTACGGTAACACTCCACTAAATCCGTGAGTGCACACTCCGTCGATGTAAGACAAGTTGTGTCCACTGATATAACCAATTTCCACGAGTCGACCCTTCACAGGTTGTTCGTTGACACTGCTGGGTCAAATTATCGTTTTACCCTTGTGTCTACTTCTTGCTCCTTAAGTCCCCACTGCTCCTCTAATGAACAACAACGTTGTAATGATCCAACCATACACAACACCCTCTCGGGCCAGTGAGAGGGTGGGCGCCCGTTGTTCAACCCCTGGAGACAACACTTAAGGGAACAACCCCTCTAGTTTCCCAAAGGCGGGAACAAGTGAATTCCATCTCGCGTAGTTAAGCTCTCAACTCCCCACATGGTTCTGTCACTGAGAAGATAGACATATTGGGCGAGTAATTGTGACCACCCTCACCCGTACTAGTCAAAGGACAGACCCCCCGCAGACAGGAGTCTGTAACACGCTCAGGATTCAGGTCGAGTCACTAATGGTCATCTACGAAGTTATTAGTTCATACTGTTAACGGTGTTACATCCGTAGGTCTAATAATTCACGGTTCGGTCTTGTACAATCTCATTGCACAAGATGCCTCAACTCGTATGTCAACCACATGAACGAGTCAGATCACCTCGTTTGTATCTGATACAAAGCGGGCCGCATCCACAGCGTATCCAGGATTAGGTCTCCAACCCTATCCATATACTGTAGACCATTCGGGTCATTAACTCGAACGTGATCCTCCCTGTGTGTCCACTACACACCGTTCAAGTTCTAATTCTCTCATAAAATAAATGACCTTGGAGCTTAGTTTATTGGACAAAGTTTGTAAAATTTGCGAGACAGAAAGTGATGAAATAAATAACTCTTATTAATTTCAAATGTTAAAATTACAAACAAAACGAGATTAGGACATACATCCCAACAATGATTGGATGAATGTTACATCGAGTTGCGAAACATGTTTTGATCCTGCTTTTACCATGTTTGCGTTGCTTGTGTTCTTGTTATGAGAAGCTATATGGGGTGGGGGGTCATTGTTCCGGTGGTGTTTCACATTCTTAATGGGCGTATGATTTGAGTTAAACTTGGTTAGTTTGAGAACCTAGTTGCGAGTTTGGATCCTTGGATTGGGTTGAAGACTTAGGAATGCTTAGGTGGGACCCCTAGTCACCTTATGAATGAAGCCCGCGCACCGACCCTTACCGAACCCTGAGTTATATCTGGGCAGGTCATAACCTCTAGGTTGACAATATATGATAGGCTCGTGAGATTGGGGTGCACCCCCATTGAGATCGGGAGTGGTTGTTTTCCATTATCTCGCACTAGCTTAGGGGCGATTTCCCAATGGACGTGTTGGTTACGTACCTCACTGCACCATGCTAGCGTGTTTTGTAAATAGAGCCTGGGGTACGTCCCCGACAGGGAGTGGTTGTTTTCCATGATCCCATGCTAGCTTAGGGGTGATTCCCCATAGGGCGTGTAGGATACGTACCTGCTCTGCTCTATGCCGGCGTGTTGTGGCGTGAGGGTTGCTTTCTCTCATTGCATCGTCAACCAAAGTTCCAAGACCGAAGGTAAAGTTCGAGTAAGTCACCATAGGGGGCTCAGGGTGAAGTGTGTCAAGTGAGAGACCGGTTTGGGGTTGAGCGAGTTTGGGAGATGGGTCTAGTTGTTTGCTGAGATAGGTTTGGACGTAAGTGTGCTGCTTACTGGGTATTTTTATACTCACTTGTGTTCTTTCTATGTTTTGTTGCAGGTAAGAGTTGAACCGAGGTGGATGACGATGGAGGCAACCTGGCGAGGCTATAAGGAAGTTTCGTGGCGTCACTAACTCTTAGGGAGCTATTATGTCTTGTGCCTTATATTTTCGCTGCACATTCCTATTGGTTTAGAACTTTCTTTTGTGTTTAGATTTCTGGTTGAGTGACTATATGATGTTTTAGGATCTTGTTCTCCCTATGCGTGAGTTAGTCTCTTATTTTTTTTTTGCTAAGAGTTTTGTTTGACCCTTTCTTGTCAAAGTTATCAGTGGCATATGAGTGTTAGTAAGTGTTAAAGTTGAGTCCTTCTGGAATATTTTGCCCTAACTGCTTGCTTGTGATCTGTTTGGAACCCAACCTGTTGTGAATGTAGTTTGGTGGAGGTTTTGTGTGTCGGAATATTTATTAGAGTGCTTTTATGCTTAAAACAGGTCAGAGAAAATTTTAGTTTTGTCCTAGTAGCGCCGTTATGCTGCCAAAATTTTTGGCACGGTTGTCGTTGCTTAGTAACTTCCCTAGGGATTTTGGATCTAAAAATTAGGGTCGTTACATTTTTTTTGTTATGTTGTGTTTTCTTTCTTAATCTATAATGTATAAATTTCGACAAAACATTAATATTTTATTTTGAGTAAAATACATCAATTAGGATTTATTTTAACAAAATATAAATTACACTATATTAATTAAAGTGGTCTATATTTTTATATTAATACATAAACCAATTAAATTGTGCTAAAAAATTTGTCTACCATAAAATAAATTAATCATTTGTTACATAAAAAGAAAAACTTAATACAAACTTGAAAACTATTAATAAATAAAAATGGGGACTTAATTAAAAATTTTAAACCTTAAAGCAAAATTGAATAAATTAGAAAGTGAAAAGAAGTAGTTTAACGAAAGTAAAAACTCAATAAAGAAAATTAATTCATTAGAAATTCAATGGAACGTTAAAAAACAATAAAGATGAAATTAAAAAGAAAGGAAAACATATATTTAGCCTGAAAAAAGAAAATGGAAAAATAAGTGAGGGTGCAAAATGCAATTGAATTGAATTCAAAAACTGTAGCGGCCAAAATTAAAACGGTCATATAGGAGTCAAAGGTCCCCACCCGAATATTCCGTCGAATCCAACACCTCATTTTCGTAAAAAGGAGAAGGAAAGAGGGGTAAAATGGGAAAATCAAGCACCGGAAAACCACATAATGACGCATCGAGAACCAGAGATCTTGGTTTGACCGACGTACATTAAAACCCGGCCTCGAATGATTGGTTTTTGATCCCTCTTTGACCCAACCAAAATTTTCGAAAAACGCCATCTCTAAACTTTTTTTCTCCTTTCCCTCTTTTTTAAAACCTAATTTCAACAATCCAATTCCAAATCCAAATCCAAATCCCACTCTCTCTCTCTTTTTTTTCCTCTCTATCCCTCTCTTTTTGTTCGTTTTTGTTCGTTTGTTTGTTTGTTTTTGGATCTTTTTTCTTCTGGGGTTCTTCTGTTGAGCCTTTAGCAGTTGGAGGAGAGAGAAATTTGAGTTTCTCTCTCTTCTGCTGAAATCCCTTTTGTTTTTTTCATTTTTCTTTTCTGCCCATTTCTGAAGAAGCTGGGATTTGTTCGTTGAGGGGGTGGTTTTAAATTTTCGGGCGAATTAGGGTTTCCATTTCTCTGTTGGGGGTGAGACGACGCGGCCCTTTGAATAATCACCATGAATATGATGCGTCGGCTTAAGAGCATTGCTTCTGGAAGGACTTCGATTTCTTCCGACCCTGTGAGTATAATTTTAATCTTGGTTTTGTTCTTTTGGGTTTGTTTTGCCGCGAAATTGGAGGTGGGGTTGGGGAATTTTGGGGAATTTGAAATGCTCGATCGACTGGAAATTGGAAACTTGCCTGATAATTTCATAACCTTCGTTTTGTTCTTTCCTTTATTTTTTTTCTTTCTTTCTTTAAGCTTTCTAATTTTGAACTAATTGATATTGGCGATCTTCGTTTAAGATCTATGAGATGGTGGAATATTATGCATTCTTTCTCTTATCATGATTGAGATACTTTCAATGCTGTGGTATTAGGATGTTTTCTTTTTCATCAATTTTGATCTTTCTTATCAATGTGTCATTTAAGGGTGGAGATTTTGGAATCAAGCGAGCAAAAGTTGATCAAGAAACTGAACAAAAGGTTGATGGAGTTTTGGATGATGTCGAAAGAGTTGCCTCTGTTGTAGAGCCGAATTTGGCTTCAACTTCTTTGGATAATGTTGCAAGCACATTAGACATTTCATCAACAGCTGGACCACAGAAATCTAACATTTCGTCAACAGCTGGAACAGAGAAATCTAACATTTCATCAACAGCTGGAGCAGAGAAATCTAACATTTCATCAACAGCTGGAGCAGAGAAATCTGGTTTTGATCACCTTCCAAGAGAAATGCGTGAAATGAGAATTAGAGATGAGAAATCCAACCGTGATGAAAAGGTTATTCATAGATAACTTCAAATTTAAATATAGCTCTTTGTTTTGTTATTGTTTTCTTTTTCCTTCTTTTCAATATTTGTCATGCCGTTTTCACCATGTACATTGTAAAATCAATTCTCTATATTGAAGTTATAGCAGTTAAGATGTGAATATCTTGCATGCTTTGATATCTAGCCTATGTGGAAAATGTTTGTGTTATGGACTTGAATACGTCTGTGCTATGTTGAATTGTTGCAGCCATAAAACATAAACAAGTATTGAGATTCTGTTTGCTATGATTCTGTTCTAGGATTTGGAACCTGCTGTTGTGAATGGTAATGGAACAGAAGCTGGTCAGATAATTGCAACTACTGTAGGTGGTCGAGATGGAAAACCGAAACAGGTGACTTTTAAATATCTTATCATATTTCATTTGATGACACTTCTCCTCCTCTATATCTCCAACTAAAGCTCTTGATCTTCTAGAAAGTTGTGACATATTTCCTTGTAAAGTTTTCAATCAAATCACATGGTGTCTGATTTCTTGTAATTGACGTAGAGTTGTTTGAAAATTTCCTTTGCTATTGTCACTTTGTTGCAGACAATCTCCTATATGGCAGAGCGCGTGGTTGGTACTGGTTCTTTTGGTGTTGTCTTTCAGGTACTTGATTAGCTGTGCCTGTTCTGGTTCTTTTTAGATCCTGCGATTGGTGCAACTTTTGAAATCACATGTACATTGTTATAGGCCAAGTGTTTGGAAACAAATGAAGCTGTAGCAATAAAGAAGGTGCTGCAGGATAAGAGATATAAGAATAGGGAACTCCAGATTATGCGCATACTTGACCATCCTAACATCGTTCAACTAAAGCATTGTTTCTTTTCCACTACTGATAAAGACGAGCTGTACCTCAACCTTGTCTTGGAGTATATATCCGAAACTGTCTACAAAGTTTCTAAGCATTACATCAGGATGAACCGGAGTATGCCCATTATTTATGTGCAGCTTTATACGTACCAGGTAAACTTTCAATCAGCAATGAATTGCTGTTGATTTGATGGCATGAGTAGTGTATTAACTTTCATTGCATATTTTTTCCTGCATTTGGCTGTTACAATCGTACGTATAAATGCAGTAACTTTTGTTCTCACTTTTCCAGATTTGCCGGGCGCTAAATTACTTGCATCATGTTGTAGGGGTATGTCACCGTGACATTAAGCCTCAGAATTTACTGGTAGGTCCTTTTCCCTTTTTCCTCTATCTGACAATTCCTTTCGTTTTGTTTTCTTCTTCTTAGCTTGTTTTGTTTCCTTCATAGAAAAACCAAGTTCTTTAAATGAGGAAATAAAAAAAAGAAAAGAATATAAAAGAGAAAATTAAAGATAGCCCAAAAAATGGAGCAAACTAAAACCTATATTAACTATATAAGAAAACGGTTCAAATCTGAAAGAATAGGCCTAATGGATAATTATAGAACTTCTTAAAAGTTAAAAACCATCCAAGGCATTGAAAACTAGCAAGGGACTCCCCAAGCTAGATGCCATTATTCCTCCCAAGCTAAATGTTCATCAGAAAACAGCAATCTCTACGGCAAGCCAAGGCGAACTAACAGCTCCAAAGATGTGATCCAGACTTTGAGTATTGTAGTTTGCAAAACTCTATTCATCGCTTTTTTGAAAATGTTCATACAAAATGAAACATCATACAAGGGAATCTAACTGAGAATAACACTGCCTGCATTGCATTCTATTTGCATATATATGACTGCATATGCTACAACCAAATTGTCGAACGTTGGCCAACGATTTTCCATGTTAACAGTTATTAAAGCACACTTTGTATTAACGTATTGAAATGGTAAGGAACTTCAAATAAATATGCTTATTATGATGTTGTGTTAAAATGTATGTTCATAGAAGATCATGTAATAGTCTGACTACGAAATTAATGTTTGAAAGTAACAGATAGACTAGGTCTGCTAAAAAGCGGTTCCTTCAATTGAAAGCTAGATTAAGGTAGAAGTGATGGGGTAGTTATCTTTTACCAGCTGCTCATTTTTTTCTGCTCAATTGTGCAGGTCAATCCTCATACTCATCAACTAAAGATATGTGATTTTGGGAGTGCAAAGATGTTGGTAAGCATTCACAACTGAATTTGGATGTGATTCTTATCTAATGAAATTTATTAATTTATGGTCTGATTCAATTTAATTTTTCAATTTCAGATGGCAGGGGAGCCTAACATATCATATATTTGTTCACGGTATTATAGGGCCCCAGAACTAATATTTGGGGCAACAGAGTATACAAATGCCATAGATATGTGGTCCGTAGGCTGTGTAATGGCTGAGCTTCTTTTAGGACAGGTAGGTCTTCATTTTAGTTGCTGCCTTAAATATGAAGTTGTATGGCATCATCTAACTCTAAGGGCTTGTGGTTCAGATAAATGTGTTATAATTTCATAATCTTTTCATCTATGTACATCAACAATCCGTTTTTCTGGTGTTAGGATGGTCCATACCAGAAAGAAGATTTTAAAATATTGAGTTATTTCAATTGGCATTTTGTTTCTCTTTCTGATGTGCCTTGGACATAAATTGCAGCCTCTTTTTCCTGGTGAGAGTGGTGTTGATCAATTGGTAGAGATCATCAAGGTATGACCGACCTCCTGTTGACTTATTTCAACGTCGGAAGAAAGTTTGAGACTTGCTTCTTTATTCTGTTTTAATTTTCTGATTTTATTTCTTCCCTTCACGCATGGATTAGATATTGGGAACACCAACCAGGGAGGAAATCAAATGCATGAACCCAAACTATACAGAATTCAAATTTCCTCAGATTAAAGCACACCCGTGGCATAAGGTCTTTTGCACTTTCGTCCAGAATTTTATAGTCATTTCTTTTGACTCAGTTTTTTTATTTTTACTATTAGTATTGTTATGAGGGTGGAAATCTCATTGAAGCTGTGTAATCTCCAGATATTTCACATGAGAATGCCTGCCGAAGCCATCGATCTTGTGTCGAGATTGCTCCAGTATTCGCCCAACCTACGTTGCACCGCAGTAAGAATCTTTACTTATTTGACAATGACTTTGTTTCTTTGAAATTTCAAATACTGTTATTCCCTTAGCTGGTGTGTTAGGACAGTTTTACTATCTTTTAATCACATTCTAACGCCAACGTGTTCTGCAACATCTGATGAGTATCGCTGATAATCAAATATTTCTAGCAGTTTTAACACCTCATAGCAAGAAAACTAGCCGTATGAATGGATTTCTATGTGTGTGAAAATAATCATTTGGTTTTTGAAAATTAAACTCATAGATACTACTTTCAATTATGAGTTTCTTTGTTTTGTCATTTACTCTTTGAAAATGTTTTCATAATCCTAGACAAGTTTTGAAAAAAAAAATCTTTAAATACTTATTTTTGGCTAAGAATTCAAATGTTTCATTAAGAGATGAAAACCACAGTAAAGAAGATGATGAAAACCACAGTAAAGATGTGGAAAAACAAGCACGATTTCAAAAACATAAAACTAAAAACAAAATCGTTATTAGGTGGGGTCTACGTGTTTGGTATCTGAGTTTTTACTTTTGTGTTTCTTCTTTGTCCCAAAGTTCTCATTCCTGTATGATTTAAACTTTGAATTTTGTGGAATAGTCCCATTTAGTCTCTGCCATTACTTTTATGCTATCTAAAGGTTGAGTGAACTTCTTTGACTAATTTTATAATATTCATGATAATGACATGACAGTAAAAGAGTACAAGTAAGGGCAACTTAAGGTCTTGGGTGGGAACTAAATAAAACTATGTCTCAATTACGTGATTAAAAAATATAGGAGTCAAAATAGATATAAAAGTGAAAGCTCTGAGACTAGAGTGTAATTTATCCCCAAAAAATTTACTACAGCTACAGTTATGTCTATCTCGACAGATTTTGCATGTTAGTTAAATTGTCAGGACTATCATTTTAATCATAATGTCGCATTGAAGTTATGGTCTTAACAACACAAGGAACTCATATAATTTGTCATATGGTTGCTTATAGTTAATCTAACAATTGACCTTTACGACCTTACTTGAACAGGATCTGTTATATTAGTTGTACAACTATTGTCTTTGAGTTCTAACAATTAAGTAGCCTTTACAACTTTGTTGTTTTGATCGTAATGTCGCATTGAAGTTACGGTCTTAACAACACAAGGAACTAATATAATTTGTCATATGGTTGCTTAAGGTTACTCTAACAATTAAGTGGCCTTTCCGACCTTACTTGAACAGGATCTTTTATATTTAGTTGTACAACTGTGTCTTTGAGTTCTAACAATTAAGTGGCCTTTTTTATCGCAGTTGGAGGCTTGTGCACACCCGTTCTTTGACGATTTGAGAGATCCAAATGCATGTTTACCTAATGGTCAAGCACTACCGCCATTGTTCAATTTCACAGCACAAGGTAAAACCAAATTCAGCATCATGTTCAATGCTTTAACCAGACTATTCTTGTTGGTAATAACCTGAAATCGCTTGCAGAACTTGCTGGTGCATCAACTGAATTGCGCCATCGCCTCATACCCGAACACGCACAAAATTAAATTAACACGAATATGGCCTCCTGGATATTGTTGATCTTTGGCCAATCCAACCCCAGAAGATCATCCATCATCCGTAGTAGATCTGTCACCACTGTCATCAACAACCTGCTCGTAACACGGAGAAGCAATAGGTGAGAACCCGCACCCGGCGAAGGAAGCAGGCGTGCTGGCTAATGAGGCTCATTAACACTCAGCTTCAAGGCAGGTTTTTTTTTTTTTTTTTGACAGTGTATGAGAATGTACATTTGGATGAATAGTGCTTCTTGGATGTATGTATACTATTCAATATGAGTTTCGCTTTAGCAGAAAGAATGAAACCAACCCCCATCCAATTTCTTTCTTATCTGCTAATTTATTATCATATGTGCTTTAGCAGCATTTTGAGAAAGAAACTTAATGGGGAAGATTTTTTTTATAGAGTATTGCGATTCAAAAATTGGTGTGGGAGTTTGAATCTACAACAGTAGAGGAGGTTATTAATGTTTTAACAGTAGAGGGTTAAAGATCAGTAAATGGCTGAGTCGTCCCACATAACCAAAACCAACATGTTTTTTTATATAGTTTAAATGACTTTTTTTTTTATCAATTCGAGCATAGTTGAGTATGTAAAATATTAATTACTATCATAAAAGTTGATAGTTCAATCCCTTACTCTGTAATTATTGATAAAAAAAAATGACATTTTTTAGAAAATTGAAAAGAAAATATATGTGGTTTACGTGAAATGGATCATGTAAATTGTTGGCTGCAAATTTGAGACCTAAATCGAAAAATAAAATATCAAATCAATTGTTTGATGAAATCTTTTAGAATTGATAAACTTGACCACGAAACCAATCAAAACCACAAAGTTTCCCTATCGGTTGTTTTTTCTTTTATTTATTTTATAATTTTAAGGTCAAATTTAAGAGTTTAGTTTTTAAACATTCAAGTTTGTTCCTAGCTTTTTAAATTAATATGGCAAGTTTAGAAACTTACTATATATAAATATTGTAAGTTTCAAACTATTTAGAAGAATATTGCACGACCTTGTACATGTGGCGAAATGTCGTCTCTTCAAGAGACAGACATTTGAAAATACACGATTTCATCCAACTAATAAAAAGTGTAATATTCTTCTAAATAGTTTGAAACTTACCATATTTATGTAATAAGTTTCTAAACTTGTCATATTAATTTAAAAAGTCCTGTTTCTATTGGGTCACTGATATATTTGAATTTTTTTAAAATTAAATGTAGATTAAAACCTTAAACTTACAATTTTGTGTTTCATGATTTTTAAAGATTTATTAGACACTTTTTAATATATTTTCTCAGCTTTTTCAATTTTACCTTCCACTGCGAACAAAATGCACCTAACTAATGTAATTGATTTTCAATCTATCTAACGTTATGAAATTTTCTATTATATCCTCAATCTTTTTAATTCGAAGATATGTTTTGACAAATTTCTTTCCATCTAAAGTTGCCCTCTTAAATGTTGAAGTATTATCATATTACTCTCTCTTTTTTAGGTTCTTTATGGTTTTGTTATCCTCATTCTTTGGTTCGTCATTGGAATTCCCCTAATATGGAACAATGAAATGAGCGAGTGGACTATGAGATGTCGATCGTAGGACGACAACATACAAGAAAACAATCCATGGTTTTTATTTTTAAAAATTAAATCGATAAATACGATTTTTAAAGTGTACGTCTTGTTTGATAACCATGCTTGTGTTTGGTTTTTTAAAATTAAACCTACAAATACTACTTCTACTTATTGATAATTTCCTTATATTGTTATCAACTGTTTACCTATTTTTTACAAATCAAGCCAAGTTTTGAAAACTAAAAAATAATTTTTAAAAACTTGTTTTTGTTTTTGGAATTTTGCTGAGAATTCAAATGTTTTCTAAGAAATATGAAATCTATTGTAAAGAAATTATAAAAAAAAGCAAACACAATTTTTAAAAATAAAAAATCAAATTATCAAATGGGGGCATAGTTTTCGAAAAATTATTTTTGTTTTTAAAATTTGGCTAAGAATTCAATTGTTTTATGAAGAAAGATGAAAACTATATTAGAAAAATGATGAGAAAACAAGCACAATTTTAAAAAACAAAAAATTAAGATTTTGTTTGAAAATAATTTTTTTTTAATTGGGTTTGTTTTCTCATCATTTCTCTACAATAGAATTCATCTTTCTTGATAAAACAATTGAATTCTTATTCAAAAACTAAGGACTTGTTTGAAAACCATTTTTTAATATAAATTGTGTTTGTTTTTCCATCATTTTGTTTGTTTTTCAATCATTTCTCAACGTTGGGTTTCATATTTTTTAAGAAAATATTTGAATCCTTAGCCAAATTTCAAAAACAAAAACAAATTTTTTAAAACTATTTTCTTTAGTTTTCAAATTTTGTCTTGGTTTTGTTGTATATATATATATAATATGAAAAAATAAAGAAACTCAGAGATAAAAGTAGATTTATAAGCTTAATTTTCAAAAATAAAAATAAATAGTTATCAAATTAGGTATAAATTGTTATCAAAACGTGTCTAAATTCATTCAGATTCATCTATTATTATAAAAAAAACAAAAAAATAAAAAACTTTGTTATAAACGAGTTTGTTGGGATTTATGCACTAAAACCTCGAAATTAATGTTTTTATTTAATAATTAATAATTATTTTGATTATTTGATCTGCAATATAATATTACCCATTATATAAAAAAATCGAGGTTATTAGTGTAATCTTGAATAGTATGTGGTTGACATACGAGAGGATAATGTTCAAGAAATAACCTAAAGAGTCATAATATATAGATAAGGTTGAGTGTCTTATCATGGTAATACTATTGGTACGACCTATTTGTAATAGTTACAAATGATTTTATCCAAATTGTTCATGTGGAGACATGTGAGTGGGGGTATCTTATACAATGAGTTTGTAGAAAACTGAACCACGAAATATTTCATCTGTATTTATAAATTCGTTCATTGAGAAGATTAATATTTCATCAGAATGATTATATGCGACTCAATCTTAATCCTAAGTGAGTTATGAACTCTTGTTGTGAGGGCTTGTCCTTTGATTTGCATTAGTGAGAGTGACTTTTGTAGCCGATTCAATAAGCCTACCACTTTGGGGACTTGACCAAATAGGGAGTTGGGAACATAATCTCACAAGATGGAATCCACTTCTTCCCATATAGGGTAAGTAGATGAGTAGTTCCCTTAAGTGTTGATTTCAAGACTTGAACAAGGGGCCCCATCCTCTCACTGGGCCGAGAGTGACTTTGTTTATGGTTGGGTTCATTAGAGAATCAATGATACTTAAGATGTAATTATAGGGGTAAAACGAATTTTTGACTCAGATGTAATTACGAACAACTTTTGAATGATCAACTTGCATGTGATGGTTATATCCATGTGCACAACTTGTCATATAGTGCGTAAGAGTGCAACTCTAGGTAGGGGTGTACATAAGCCGAGTTGGATTGAGTTGGGGGAGATTTTTGGACCAACCCGAAAATTTGGGTTAGTCATTCCTTCAACCCAAACAACCCTGTTTTTTAGAGTAACCCAACCCAACCCAATATTTTCGGGTTGGGTTGGGTTGGATCGCCGTTTTTTTATTTTTTTTATTTTTTAATTATTTAAAATATTTTTTTTCTTGAATTAGTAATTAAAATCACATAAAAGTCAAATATCAAACTTCAAAGTTCATAACATCTTAACATTTGTTAGAAGTCTAAAAAAACATAAAAAAATTAACAAATAATTCATTTATAAGTATATATGAATTAAAATAAAATTAAAAAAATGTAAATTTTGGGTTGGGTTGGGTTGGGCCAACCCGAGCAAAGCTCAACCTTTTCAATTCTCCAAATTTCTAACCCAATCCAAACTGAAAAAAAAATTAGTGGGTTGGGTAGTTCGGGTTGCTCGAGTTACTGAGTTAGTTGTACACCCCTAACTCTAGGTATATAGTGGAATGAAAGTTAATGAATGAAAATTGATTAATTAAAGAGTTTAATTAATTAATTCTTTATCATTGGAGTTTATAATCTATAGGTCCAATTGATCCCCGTGCTAGCTCATAGTAACATTAAAAGATCAGTTTAGTTGAAAGAAATATTTGAAATGTTCAAATTAATATTTAATATATATTAGATATATTAAAGAGTAAAGAGTAAAGTATTTATTGTATTTGGTATAATAAGTGTTAAATTATTAATATATTAAGATACATTAAATAAAAGATATTTATTGAATTTGAATTAGATTCAAGTTAGGAAATAAATGTCGTAGGAGAATTCAGAAACATCTGATTATGATTCAAATTGGTTAGATATTAAAATATATTATTTAATTATTTTCTTTAGGTTATTATAAATAGGACCCCAGAGGTGAGTTATTTAGAACTTTTTGACTCACAATCTAAGTCATCGTCTCATTAGAGAATTGAACTTCTTTCTCTCTAATTTCTTAGAACTTTTTGACCCGCAAGCCTTGGTCCTATATTTAAGTCATAGCAAGGAAGACTTTGTAGAAGTCTTGGATCTCGAGGAGATAAAGACCCGCTAGAATATTCACCATATTTACTCCAAGGTATGTGTTTGCTTAACCTTATATATTTTTAATTTAATTTTAAATAAAATCAAAGATGATCCAATGCTTCCGTTGCGAAGTGAAACATTCATTCCTTCATAAAAAGTCTGACATATGATCACGTCAAAATAATAGTTTTGAGTTGGGATGGTTTTGAGTTCCAAACCCAAAATCATGTTTGGTATAGAGTGCTCAAAACTCTTCATTTTGAAACACAACCCCATGGGGTTAACAACAATACCCCCAAAAGTTTGTATCATGTTTTCTTTTCCATTTGTAATTTTTCATTTTCAGCGACCACAACAACTCCAGTGACACCTCCAACAACCACCTGACAACTACCAACAATGACAACTTCGATGATCATACCAATAATTTGGTCACCATTAACGACTACCTCCGTCAACAATTGTGCTAGAGACCAATTTGACAACCATCCCCGCAACCCGACCACCCTAAAATTCGACACTCTGATGACCCAACTACCTCAACAATCTTACTTTTCGAATCACCACCAACTCATCTAATAACCACTCCGACGATCCGACCACTCGACAATCATCATTGACAACCACCTTGAAAATTCAACTACCTAACAACTTTTGGGTTTTATGCCTTAAAATTCATAGATAACGGTTGTAATAAATTGGTTATCATTATCAATAAGTATTGACTGAGTTTATTCAGTAAAGGTTGTTGAATGTGTATTAGGTTTTACCTTAAATAACCCTAAATCCAATAAACTAACATCCTAGGTTGTGTTATGAATCTTGAACTGTATATGGACACATAGGAGGATCAATGTTCAAGAAACAACCTAAAGGGTATATAGTATAGGGATATGGTTGGGTACTTTATTCTGGGAACACTATGGATACGACCGCCTAGTATTTGATACAAATGTAATGATCTAATGTGTTCGTGTAGTGGACATGAGAGTGGGGGTATCCTATGCAATGAGTTTGCATAAGACCAGACCACGAATTATTAACCGGGTGATGTATCACTGTTAACAGTTTTAGATTTAATAATTCATGAATGACCTTTAGTAACTAGACCTTATCCTGAGCGGGTTACAGACTCTTGTCTATCCTAACAACCCAACTACCTTAAACCACCATTGACAACCACCTAGTGACCACTCTAGTGGCCACCCTAGCAACTTGACCACTCAGCAACTCGACCATCCTACTGACTACTCCGACAACGACTCCAGCGAACCGACAATCATTGCCAAACAACCCAACGACCACTCTGGCGATCTAAACACCCTGATGACCACTCCAGTGATCTGATGATCGAGTGAACTTTGGGTGAAGAAAAGTAAGTAATTACATTCAACCCTAGTGCAAGTGCACACAGTTGATATTGTTAGGTTTTATGCCCTAAAACTCGTATTTTGTTTCAATTTTATCAATAAAGTTTTCTTGCATTTGTTCAATAAAGTGTTGTTGTTTAATATCTTAGTTTGCCTTAAAATAACCCTAAATCCAATAAAACAAACATTCTAGGTTATATTATGTGTCTTGGACTGTATCTGGAGACATACGGGGATCAAAGGTTTAAGAAACAACCTAAAAGGTCTATAGTATAAGGATGATGTTGGGTACCTTATCCTGGTGACACTATGGATATGACCTACTTTGTATTTGAATCAAATGCAATGATCCAATATGTTCGTGTAGGTGATATATGAGTAGAGTATCATATGCGATGAGTTTACAAGACTAGACCGCGAAATAGTGACCGATAGATATAACTCCGTTGACTAATTAGGTTTCTATTTTAATAGGATGACCTAGGCAACTTGATCTTAATTCTGAGCAGGTTTGAAACTCCTGTCTGCGAGAGATTGTCCTTTGACTAGTATAGGTGTTAATGGCCTGAGAAGCAAACTCAATAAGCCTACCTTCTTTGAGACAAAATCGTGTGGGTAGCTGAAGACTTAACCTTGCAAGATGGAATTCAGTCATTCCTAATTTAGGGTAAATAGATGAGTGTTCCCTTAAGTGATGTCTATGGGACTTGAATAAATGACTCTACCCTCTCACTTGCTCGAGAGGGGTTTTTGTTTATTGTTTGGACCAAAAACATGTTGTTCATTAGAGAAGAACTGATACTTAAGAACATAGATGTAATCTAGGGGTAAAATGGTAATTTGACCCAGTTGGTGTTATGAACACTCATGAATGATTGATTTGCTACTATTGATCTATATCTATGGACACAGACAAATATTTGCAATGAGAAGAGTGCAACTACGAGTCTATAGTGGAATGTATCTGCAGTTAACGAATGTTGATTAATTGGTTAATGAGATTAGCCAATCATTAACCAATTAATCTTGTATCGTTGGACTTCTAATCTATAGTTCCATTAGGTTCACTTCCTAGCTCGTAAAGAGTTATGAGATTTGCTAGATCTTGATTATAGTTTGAAATGTTCAAATTTACATTGGGAATTAACATGATGTATGAGAGATACATTATAATATAAAGTTTTTATGTTGATTGGAACTTTATACTATAAATCCAATTTTGGATATGATTCAAAATTTATGAGAGAAATATTTGAAAGAGTTCAAATATTATTTGAATGTGAATAAGATTCATATTAGAAAACTAAATGTTAAAATTTAATGCACACAAGATGTACATTAAAACTATAGGTTATGGGAGAATGATTAAATATGATTTAATCATGATAACCTAAATTAAATATATGATATTTAATTTATAAATTAATTAATTTGTGAGTTTAATTAAGTTAATTAAATTTGATTTGATTAAATTATTTAAAACTATAGGTTATGAGAAATGTACATTTAAATGTGATTTAAATGGAAATTAAAATTAATTTAATTAATAGTTAATTTATTTAATTAATTAATTAATTTGTATTTATTTATATAATTAATTAGTTAAAAGGAACATGCATTACACACGTTCCCCATCTCTCTTACCACCTCTCCCACTACTCTCTCCTTTCTCTATCGATAAAATAGAGAGGATTGAGAGAAAAGGCTGTTGAATGATTATATTGATTTGGTCTTTTACCCTCTGTAAAAAATATCCCAACTAATGAAGAAAGGTTTCCCACCATCCTCTATCACAGAAACTCAGAAAACATGAAGTTTTCCGTTTGGTAGTGTTCTACTGTCTCTTCCAAGAGGAGTTTTGGAATCGATTATTCGTGATACACAAAAAGGAACTTTGTTGTGATTCTTTCCAAAAGCCAAAAAGGTAGGAAATTTTCTAAAATAGGTTAGAATTTGATTTTGTTTTAATTATGTGAATTATACGTTTTTCCATGTTTATTGTTAGTTTTATCCAATGTATTGGTATTTTGGTTCGCAAATTGAAAATCGAGTTATTGATCCAATTGGCTTCCGTTGCGTATTGGCAATTTTAATTCCATCGGATGTAAATGTTAAATTAGGAGTATTCTTAAGTATCAATCCCACAAAGAACGGTGTAACAAAAGTTATTGTCAAGCAAAATATAAGAGAATTGTAACTCAAAAACTAAAAATTACAAAAAAAAAAAAAACAAGGTTCGACTTGGTGTGTTTGTTAAAAAAAATATTTGCAAAATCTAAATTGCAAGTCAAAGTGACAATTAATGTAGAACTAAATGGCAGAATCAACTGTATTTCAAAGTTTGAAGAACAAAATAATTGCATAATTTAAAATTGCAAAACTGACTAGCAAAACTAAACAGACTTGAGTAAAAGAAATAAAAATTTCAAAGAGAATGTTTTAGAGAGAGGTGGCTCAAGAATGACATTGCCTTAAATTATAATTGCAAACCAAAATTACAATTCCAACTAATTCTACATTCAATTATAAACCGTAATTACTACTTCTATTCACCTTGAAATTATGTTTTATGAGACTAAGTGAGTGACGTATATGTCTATAGTCACTCTATCTTAGGTAATTTTGGTTCGATAACTTCTTAGGTTTTGGAGTCTTTAATCTCTATGTCTAAGGTAAAGATTTGACTTATGTCTAAACTGATCTTATCTCCATTACTTGTGCGAAATCTACTTATCACCAATCTCATCAGTATAAGATCTAAGCTTGAGTTATCACCCTAGTTGATCAATCTAGGATTTCAATGGAATTTTACTCCACATAAGTGAACAATTGAAATGTAGGCTCGATTTTGTTAGAATTTTTGGCTTCCATTACTTCTTAGGGAACTTACATCCTTGAACTCCCTAAGAAATTTAGCTCATATTTAATTCATAAATTTCAAAATAATTTTTAGAAGCAATATGCATACCGGAAAATAAACTAGAAAAGCTAAGTATTGTGGTAAGGAAAAAAAAACTTGTTGGATAGGTTGAATTGAATTTTGAACACCTTTACTGTAATAAGTAGTTGGTATTCTTATTTTAATATCACACCCTTATGAGCAATTGAAGAAAAATTTAAACAGAAGCAAAACTAAGATTATACATAAACAAATTAGCTCATAATCAAAGCCTTAAATTCGATTTTCATTGCATCTCGAAATCGGCCGATTACAAGGTAAATAGAGAACAAAGATAAGAATTCTTTATCTAAAAACAAAAACTTAAGACCCCGTTTGATAACCATTTTGTTTTTTGTTTTTAATTTTTGAAATTTAAACCTAAAAATACTACTTCTATCAATGAGTTTATATGTCTTTTTATCTACTTTGTACCTATGTTTTCAAAAACTAAGCTAACTTTTGAAAATTAAAAAAATGTAGTTTTTAAAAACTTGACTTTGTTTTTAAAATTTAGCTAAGAGTTCAAATGCCTTCTTAAGGGAGATGATCTCTATTATAGAGAAATTAGATGAAAATAAGCTTAACTTCCAAAAATTAAAAATAAAAAACAAAATAGTTATCAAACGGGGCCTTAAACAAAACAGAGAACAAATTTTACTTGAATCGGATTGGAGAACTTGAACCAATACGAAGCTTAGTATTACAACAGCTTGTTGGATGAAAACAAAGAATGAACGAAAAAAGCAGAGGAAAAAAATGAATAAAAACCTGCAAAATAAATCAAGAAAAGTGCCTCCAAAACGGCTTCATCTTAAGATTGAAGAATGCCCAGAATTACTGCTTAAAATCTCCTAAATCGGGGGGTTATTAAGGATTTCGCAATTTGGGGTGAAAACAAAATTTTTCTTTTTTCGACTTTTTTTTTTCTACTGCTCGAAAATTGCAAAATCCCCAATTCTGCAATTTTGGTTTTGCGATTTCCACAATTCCTCCACACAAGTTTAGTTTTTAAGATTCTCACCCTAATTTCCTTCCTTCTTCTTTCTTCTTAAATTCATGATTCTTTTAGCTATTTTTCAATAATGTCAAGATTAAAACAAGAATATTTTAAGTAATTGTGAGTTAACTAAGCCTTAATACTAAGGCTTATCACCCAACCACTCAACAACTGATCGGATTGAAAAGTGAGGCTTTTTAAGAAAAGATTTATAATTCAATATAAGTTTAAATCTAGTGCAAGTGCACATCGTCAATCCAAGTAATATAAAACTAAAAGTATTCTAAAGTATCAATCCCACATGAAAATACTGGGAGGTGTTTTTGGCGAAAATAGGTGAAAATCACTAAATAAGGAAAAAGAGAATTCAAGTTGTTCATGCTCTTTTGGAAAAAAAAATGCGACTACAAACCTAATTGCAATTTTAAGGGGGTGTTTAGCGCAAGGATAGGAGTTAAGATGTCTGGAGTTGTTTTGTCTGAGAAGTTAGGAAGTCTGTGTTTGGGGTGCAGAGTTATTTAGTCTGGAGTTAGAATGTCTGTGTTTTGGGAGACAAAGTTTTTATCTGGATACAAAAAGTCTGTGTGCAGAGTTTTGAGTGCAAATAATTGTTTCATTTTACGTATAATTTTTGGGTTGACTACAGGAATAGCCATATTTTAGTTTTCGCTTTTAAAAATAGTCACACGCTTTTAACCTTTTAAAAATGACCAATTTATTTTCAAAAATTTAAAATAGAAATTAATAAAAGACCAAATTAGCCTTAACCAATTTATTAATTTAGACTCCTAGATTATAGGATAATTATTTTTAAGGGGAATTGTAATGGGTAGCCTAAAATATTAGCATATTTGCAAGTTTAGCTATGATTTTTTAGATTTGCAAATCTAGCAAATTTTTTTTAAATCTGATTTTTCGTTTTTTTATTATTCCAGATTTACCCTCATTGGTGTAGCAGCAGATATATCAGTAGTATATCTGATATACTTTACATTTGGTATATCAGTAGTATATCTGATATATTTTATATTAGTATATCAAAAGTATATATGATATACTTTATATTGGTATATCAGAAGTATATCTGATATACTTTATTTTTATATACCAATATATACCTAAAACGAAGTATGTTAATAGTATATTATTGATATACCACTTGATACTTCTTCTTTTAGGTATATCATTTAGAATGATATACTTCCTATATATCCGTAGTAAATTAGAGATATTTTGCATATTAGTATATCACTAATGTACTTCATTTTAGATATGTTTATTTCACTAATATACCTAACATTTAGTATATCATTAGTATATCAGTGAAATGAGCATATATCATATGCGAGTTACTGATATACTCTTAATTAACTTCATATACATATATTAGTAGTATATTAGTGATATATTTTATACAATAGCACATCTCACACAATAAGATAATTCAATTTAGTTTTAAATTATGAATTTACCTAAAATTTAAAAGCATAACCTGAAATTTACTCTACCTGAAATGTCGGACATTACAAATAGCTTTTGAGATACCGTTGATATACTTAATTTTACTGAATAAAGTATATGATCATAAATCATTATCAAGCATAATCACTATTTGTGATATATCGTTGATATATTAAATAAAGTATTTTGGTAGTATCAGTATCAGTAGGATATCTGATATACTTAATATTTGGTATATCAACCGTATATCAGTAGGATATCTGATATACTTTATATTTGGTATATCGGTAGTATATCAGTAGGATATTTGATATCCTTAATAATTGGTATATCAATAGTATATCTGATATACTTTATATTTGGTATATATTAATCAACTAGTATATACCTACATATTTGTAACGCCCTAGGCCCAGGATTCAGATCAAGATTTGGAATCCGGATTTGGCCTTAACATGAGATTTCTCCAAGCCAAACACGCTTAGCTTTGGAGTTTCTATGATTGAGCCATAGAAAATTAGGAAGGTGCATCTTGTCGGTATATCAATTCTTGTAAGCCTTTTTCATCTATATTTTCATAACTTCGAGATCGTTCTCATTCGGATGTGATCTCGATTCATTCATGTACCATTCTTCTTCGAACATCACAATATTAGTTGTATACTACTGATATACTATCGTTACACTTCTTTTTAGGTATCATTCAAATGATATACTTTATATATATCGTAGTGTATTATGAATATTTTGCACATTTGATATATCACTGATATACTTTATATTACGTATGTCTCATTTCATTTTGATATAAGTGAAATGTATTAGTAGAAAATCACTAATATACTTCATATTAGGTATATTTGATACATTGAATATAAATCACTATTATACTCTTGATATACTTCATATTAGCTATTTTTGATATACTGTTGATATACTAAGTACCAGAAATTCAAGTTCATTGATATACTTAAGTAAAGTGTATCATTAGTATATCACTAATATACTTCATATTAGGTATATCGTGGGCATATCAACAATATATCATCGATAGATGATTGATATACACCATATTACAATCACGCAAGATTACATAGAAAGGGTATTTTGGACATATCGCTGACTCCAATTGGGTTGAACCAATTTTTTTTTACTAGAAACAAATGGTAGACACACTTGCAATTGAACATTTATTTTTTGTCATTTGTGCAACTGGCCCTTTTTATTTTAAATAATATTATTACATTAAATTATCGAAAATAGCTGCGAACTTTTATTTTTATGTCTAATAAATTCTTAATATTTTTTACATTTTTTTTAATTTAATGGACCTATTAGACATACAATTGAATTTTGTATATCCGGGTATCAATAGTATATCCCTCGTGTAGTTACTTTTGGTTAGATATATCGTCAGATATCGATATAAGGTTGATAGACTCACGATATATACTTAATGTTAGTGAAATCAACGAGTATCAATAGTATATCACTCATGTAGTTACTTTTTGGTTAGATATATCGTCGGTATATCAGATATAAGGTTGATAGACTACTGATATATACTTAATGTTAGTGAAATCAACGGGTATCAATAGTATATCACTCGTGTAGTTACTTTTTGGTTAGATATATCGTCGGTATATTAGATATAAGGTTGATAGACTACTGATATATACTTAATGTTAGTGAAATCAACGGGTATCAATAGTATATCACTCGTGTAGTTACTTTTTGGTTAGATTTATCGTCGGTATATCAGATATAAGGTTGATAGACTACTGATTTTCTAAAACACAGAAGGACATTTTGAACTTTTTCTTTCCTGTTGTTGGGTTGGGCTTGGACATTTTGCTATTTCTGCAAAACAAATTAATCAATGATACGACTGCAAATAGAACAAATCTTATTGTCATTTGTGCAACTGCCCCTATTTTTAATTTGATTTTAAAATGTAAAATAAATCACATCAAATATATAATCTAAACAAACAGATATCATGGAATTTAAAAATAAGATTTCAAAATAAAAATTGAAATAATTTAAATAAAAGAAATCACATCATACTAATTTAAATCAAATAAATACACAGGAATTAAAAAATAATTTTGTAACAAAAATTAACGAAGAGAGAGAAAATAATCAACAGTAGTGAACATGCACATTATCTCTATGCCCCGTAAAAGAGTAGAAACAGTTAAAAAAAAATCCAAAATATTTTTACCTTTTATCGAAGATTGGAGGCTTTCGTTAGGGTGTCTTCTCTCATTCCTTCCTCTGAGCAAGCGAAGGGTTCGATGGAATCATTGCTCTAAGTTCCTTCTCCCTTCGTTTCTTTGAACAAAAAGAAGCATTCAGAAGGACTAACCCTCTTTTGAAAGAGTTGAAATCGAGCTCAGGCTACTGCGATAAAGAAGGTAAGGAATATTGTTTCATTCTTACTGTCGTTAGTAAAATAGTATGTTACATCTAAAAGAAAATTTTGATTGTTGTCTACTATGAATGGTAGGAAAAACACAGAAACGAAGGAAAAACGAAAAAAGTAGGGCTTCCCCGAGAGAAAATCACCCGAATTTCAAGGTAACTATATCGATTTGTTTTCATATATAACCCGAGAATCTCGGGATATACAGTGTAACAAAAATTTAAATATTGCAAAATAACATTCTTTCTTCTATAGTTTAAATTATAAATTTGATTTTTATATGAAACTGAGATTTCTGAGATCTAAACAAACACTTGAAGGTATAGTTAAAGGCATGAGGTCAAGTAATCGTTTACGTGACTAAAAAACAACAGTTGAAAAGAAAAAAAAAAGACTTGGGACCCATAACCGTAAATAGTGAAGAGCTAGTTAAATCTGATCGTTTTCTTTTGCATAATTAACTTATTTTTCTATTTAGTCGTTTGAGTAAACCGTGCAATTAAAAGCTAAAACTTGTGAATCATAAACTTTAACTTTTTGATAAATGTCATTGCATGAATACAAAACTTCTAGAATCCACGAGTTGTCAATCATAAATCCTAAATAACGTATACACGAATTACGACTTCTTTAAATTCTGAATGTACGCATGTAAATTATAACGTAAATAAACACCAAAACAACAAAATAAAAAAATTACAACGTACTTCTGTAAATAAATTAAATGGAAATGACAAAGTAAATAAATCACTAACGAACTCGATACTATAAAAAATAATGTACGAACAAGTTGAAAAGTAATGGGATAGACTAACACATAAAATATATAAATACCCTCTATATAAATTGGATATCAGTTCCAACGTACATAATCACAAGCGTTGAACTAATGCATCCAAAACTAGGACGCATATAACTACACCATAATTATATCAAGCAAAACTAGATAACTAAGAGATAAAATTAATTAAGAAGGACAGACGGTAGAAATGTTGTGTCTTTGGTAGAGGTAGAAGGGAATGTTTCTAAAAATAAGTATATTGTACTTAAAAATAAATGATTGCACGGGATTGAAAAATATATTGTAGTTCTAAAATGATTATTGAAAATATATTCAATCATTAAACCTAGGATCTAAATAACAAAAAAGTATAAATAAATGTGATTACAAAAAAAAAAAAGAAAATGACTAGAAATCAATCCATTATTGAATTCTTGCATGTTCTCTGATTATATCCACGTTGGTCACACCGACCGCACTTCATAGCAACCATTTTCTCAAATCGCGATAATATCCTATTTTTTCTTGGTCGACCAACAAGGCGTTTGACATTGGGAGGAAGAATTGGATCATCAACAAAAGTGAATAAAGTTGAGAATTGAACGATATTACCAATCGGGCGTATATCTTTGTTATACACATCAATTAGGGTTGAAATACGATAAAACTCATGAGAGTACAAGTAAAAATCAAGATTCTTCTGACATAGAGCTAGACATGCATGCACACAAGAAATTAAATCAATGTCTCACCGTCTACACGTGCAACTCTTGGTAAGAATATTAACCTCATACTGCTTTTTGCGGTTATGCACCTCAAACAAGAATTGATTGATGTGATACAACTAAAACAAATAGAATGAAAACAAAATTAATTACGAACACATATGATATAATAATTATATGGTAAATAATTACAACTAAGAAATGAAGATAGAACACAAACATCCATTGTACGACCATTTTTCAATGTTGGTCGAATAACATTCTCTGCCCATGGAGAAAATTGAGTCCGCTGAAAACTTGAGGAAGTACGACGTTCATAAAACCACTTTTGAATGCGGTTTCTAATGCCTTCAAGAAGAGGAATAATAGGTAGCTCACACAAATGTTTTAACAATGAATTCATACTCTCGAAGATGTTAGTTGTCATCATTGAATATCTTCTCCTCAAACAAAATGCTCTTGCCCACCTAGCATACCCAAGTTCTTCCAACTCTGCCCTAATTGATGGCACTATATTTTCTAGCTTCCTTATATAATATTCAAAATCAATAACAGTGTATGCTGTTGCACAATTGTGGAAGACATCGCCAATTGGTCTGGACTTGTTTTTTTTAAGATTTCTCAAAATATTAAATGAACATAATCCATGTTCTGCAGTATCATAAATTATGCTAATACCTTTCTTGATGCTATTATGTTGATAAAAAACAACAACTAAGTCTTTTGGCTCCCCTAAAATAGCTTTTAAATTACGAAAAAACCAAATCCACAATCGATCATTTTTCGAATCTACTATTGCAAACGCCAATGAAATAATTTGAGAATTCTCATCAAGAATGACAATAGATAATAATGTGCCAAAAAATTTGTTCTTCAAAAAAACGCCATCAACTGATATAATAGGAAAACAATGTTTCCATGCATGAATAGAAGCTAATAGACACATAAAGAAATACCTAAACCTACCATCCTTGTCAACCTCTTGAGTCGTGTATGCACCTGAAATAAATACAGAGGAAAAATTAGAAACAAATTATTAGAACAAAAATACATATAAGAAATACACTGTATGGAAAAAATGAAAATAACTAAATTAATTACACACCTGAATTTTTATCAATAAGGGCAGCGAAAAAGGCAGGAATAAGCGAGTATGAGGATGCAGGAGAACCATGAATACAATCCAATGCAAGTTCACGACCCCTCCATGTCTTACCATAGCTAATGTTCACACCAAGTTTCCTCTTCATATATTTAATAATGTCTCGAGGACGAATATGAATATCGTCATTAACCTCCATAATAGACTTAACACACTGTCCTATGATTAATGATGTGGCTTGACTATGATCATTCTTCACAACATCAATGGAGCAATCGTGAAAATTTGCAAACAACCCACAAACTACCATCCTTAAAACGAGAAGACCTTAGGTACCACTTACAACTTCATTTTTTGCAACGAAGAACAAGTGATTTAACTTTTGATTTGACGGTTCTAAATTCAAAACTATTTTTCAATGCAAGGAAGTAAATAGTTTTCCTCAAATCATGTTTTACTTCCAAATACAAAATTTTCCTCGAGAGACAAATCAAACGAAAAAGGATCAATGTTAGTAAATTCGATAAAATTAAAATCAACATCATTCTGTTGATATGATCCATATTTGTACCTCCACTGTAATTAGATATAATAATAGTGAAACAATCAAATTCAGACACTTTTGAATAATCAACAACAAGATGGGCATTATTAGATACACCATCAGCTATAGTAGAGAGTACCCACATAACATCCCTATAATTGGTCATTCTAATTACACTATATTTATCATAACAATCCCTGTACAAAGTCAATCGAGTAATAATTTGATTATTCGAAAAGTGCAGTTTGCTACGAATAGAATCGAAAAACTGGAAAAAATTAGAATCCAAAGGAACGAGAACATACAACACTTTAAAATTGTTGTAAATTCCATCATGCAATACACTTAAAGATAGCAACGACATTGTAACCTGTAAAAAAAAACTTACAATCTACAAAATCAAAAAAGAGGGAAAAGAAGACAAAATATCAATAAACAAGAGAGAAAATGAAAAACAAACCGATCGAGATAGGAAGAATCAATTAAGATATGAACTATAGAACTAATTGCCGAGAAAGAAGAGAAAATCAAGATGGTGATCGAAAACCAGCTAATGAAGAAATCGAAAATGCATAAATCAAACAAAAAAAGAAGAGGGGAGAACATCAAAATCGATAAAGATCATGGTATGAACATAATCGAGAAAATATGATAGAAAGGTAAACAAAAAATAGGAAATAATGATTCAAACAATAGAATCAGAATCAAATCTAAATGATTTTAAAAAATTTTAAAAAATAACTGCAAGATAGAATTAAACGTGGACGTTGAAAAGGCAAATCTGGAATTAAACGTGGACGTTGGAACATGTGCATATCACGTTTTGGCCAAAAATAAACACTCACAAAATATGGCTATTTTTAACAATTATGAAATATTTTTGACTATTCCTAATATTTTCCCATAATTTTTAACAATAATATAGATTTGTTTCCCTCATGCTATAATTGAGATTTTAAATTATATTCTTTTATTAATATAATTATATTCTTTTATTAATATGTTATAATTTCGTTAAACACTTGTTTTCGTTAATTTTAAAATTTTAATTTAAAATTTTTTCAAGCTTAATAAAATATTTTTCTTTATAAAATTTAAGATTCTATTTTTCTAACTAATCAATGCAAATGATTATCTATAGTTGGATTAATTTAAAAATAATATACTATTTAAAGTTGTAAGCAACTAAGTAAAAAAAATAATATATCGAATATTTATGTTATTTTAAAAAAGTTAAATTCAAAATAAATATATGTTTTTAAATACCACTCAAAATGAATATCATATATACTTTTGTTCAGATTATTATATATTTATGTTATGCATAGTATAATGTTATTTTATTTTGGAAGAAGAGATTGTTTGTCTTTTTACTTTGAATATGATTAAGTTGAATACCAAATTATTATTAATACATTAACATTTTTAAATACTAATTTCTTAAATTGTAATATAAGTTAATTTAAAATATGTTTTAAAATATGTTTTTGTATAAAATATATTTTTATTATCTTCGAATTAGAAAATTATGTATGTTTTTTAGCTATTAATAAAGAATAAGAAAAAAAATAAGATTGTTATTTGTTATAAGTAATTTTTGTTTAAACTGCAAAAAAAATTATAGATGACATATAGAGGGAGTGAGATAAGGAGATTTTTATCAATTAAAAAAATTGTTATACAGTACACTACCATAATTTATACTAAGCATTTTAATTTAAACAATAGTATCATAACTAAAATGTGTGTATATAATTTATATTTAAAAATAAAATTATAGAATAAAAAATATATTTTTGTTAAAAATATATTAAAATTATAGGATAATAATAAAATATTTATATTTAATTAGTAATTAGT
This sequence comes from Trichosanthes cucumerina, assembly GCA_036507285.1. Classification (NCBI taxonomy): domain Eukaryota; kingdom Viridiplantae; phylum Streptophyta; class Magnoliopsida; order Cucurbitales; family Cucurbitaceae; genus Trichosanthes; species Trichosanthes cucumerina. The sequence goes on along the minus strand of CM071840.1, from coordinate 69,837,627 downwards.
TATAATGAAAAGAAATTTTATATAAAAAAATAAAGTTAATTTTTAAAATTAAAAAATTAATATATATATATATATAATATATATATATATATACATGTAAAGAAGTAGAGAGAGAAATATGAGGTGAGAAAATATAGGTATAAGTAAGGTGAGGTGGAGAAAAAAGTGATAGAAAAGTTGTGGGACCCATTATGAGGAGTTGGAAAGAAGTTAATAAGCCTGTGGGACCCACAAAAATGAGTTGAGAGAGAGAGTTTGAGGCTGCTTTTTGTAGTTAATCTGAAAACAGTAAATTTGAAACAAAAGTGATTCAATGAAAACAGAGTTGTATTTCATGTTTTCAGATATGTGTTTAGTAACAAATTTAGAAATTTGATTCCATTTTAAACAATAGTTTAAAGTGTGTTCTATAATATATTTATATATCATTTGTAGTTGTAAAACTAAAGATTAGGTTGAATATAAGACATTATTAATTAATTTATTAATATATTTTTTTATAAGTTTTATATAATTATTATTCTATAATATAATATAATATTTTTAAATTTTATAATATATTATATTACACCTATTTTAATTTAACGAAAGTAAATTAAGTTTATAAACATGAAATATTATATTTATTAAGATTTTTATCTTTGTTTAATATAATTATGTCATTTTAAAATTTCAAATTCAAAATCTGGATACAATGAAAACATAAAAATGTTGTTTTCAGAATTTCTACTATTTGGATCACACTAAAACAGCTAAAATACGTCACATGCAAACACGTATTCACTAAATTCACTGAATCCGAAAACATAAAACAAAATCTGGATTGCCTACCAAACAGACCCTAATATATTTGTGGGGTCCACACTAAGAGAAAAAATATCTTTGGGCCAAACAAAGAGTTGAGGGAGTTTTTAACTCCTTTCAAACTTTCTCCTCAATCCAAACACCCCTATAAGTGATTAACTTATATTTCCATGGCTAATGTTGTTGGGGTTTATGCCCTAAACAAGTGTAGTTTTTTGTAATAATATTGTTCAAATAAATAAAGAGTTCTTTATTGAATTCTCGCACACAAACCTATATCCAAAAAACTAAGTTCCAAGGTTATAATAATAGATCTTGAACAAATGTGTAATGGACACAAGTTGGATTGTAACGACCTACTTTTCAGACTCATTTTACCTAGGGTCATTACTAAACATGCGTGCAATTGAAGCCATAAATGACTTTAAATAAGTAAAACTTGATAATTAAACTCACTTTAATTTGGGATCCCATAAAAACTAAACTTTTAAAAATATAACTAACATTGGCCTCAGATTCAAAATCTCTATCCTACATAAGCAGAAAACAATAATCATTTAAAAATGCTTTCTAAATCATGTATGCGGAAATCATGAATTTTGTTCCCATGACTTCCGTAGCGCATCTCTGTCACTCGCCTGGTATGCCCTTGCATTTACCTGAAAACATTTTAAAAACGGAGAAAACAAAACAAAGGTAAATGGATGAGTATTATAATAATACCTAGTAAGTGGGGGTCGGGAAATGCAAACACATGCAACATGACTTTTAAATATGACTGTTGATCGTGACTTTTAAAATCATAAAACTTTCTATAGTGGGACCTAAAACATCATTTCATAAAATCATGACTTTTCTCTTCGGCTTTACATGGTCAATTGAGTCTACCTGAGTCTTTTCATGTTGAGTCCCCACAGACCCCTATAGGTTTTGAGTCCCTCACAGACTCCTATAAGATTTGAGTCCCTCACAGACCCCTATAAGTTTTGAGTCCCTCACAGACTCCTATAAGTTTGACCCATAAGGTCTCTGACGCATGTTTGACCATGCATAAATCCTCAGGAGACCAATTGCCACAACCTACATAACATGTTCATATACATACAATATGCATGAGGTCCCATTCTTCAATCACATATACATATATATTCATAATGATGTAACAATCATATCGATCATATAATCATAAATACATTTACAATTTAAAACAGATATTCAACACAAGAACATAAGTAACAATCTCAATATACGTAAATATAAATAATTGTGTCAAACTCATTTTCAAATACTTCAAAATCATTTTTGTCTGGGTTCTCTCAAACCCTTAAATCATCTGGAATCCTCTCAAATTTCAAGATGAAGTTTCTTTCTAAATCTTTTGAAAATCATTTACTTAGGGTCCTCTCAAACCCTTAAATCTCTTGGAATCCTCTCAAATTCCAAGGAGAAATCATTTTCTAAATTCTTTGGAAATCATTTTCTAAGGGTTCTTTCTAAGGGTTCTTTCAAACCCTTAAATCATCTTTTTTTTTTTTTTAATTTAAGTCTTAAGCATAAATCCTGGAAAAATCATTCTTTGCAATAAATCCTTGAGATTCTTTTTTTTTTTTGGAATAAACCTTTGAATTTCATCTTTTGAAATAGATCTTTTATAAAACATGTTTATTCCCCTTTACAAAAATCATTTATAGAAAATCCCTTACCTTAGTTTGGCTTGGAACTCCTAAAGTTTCGCTCCTAACTCAAGGCTCCTCTCAAACTTGCTCGGTACTCAAATTCCTTCAATCCAATACATTTCCCTAATTAAAACACATAATAAATAAACTTATTTTTCGAATCCAATAATAGATAAGTCGAATTACCACTAACGGAGGCTCAAAACGAACTCGGGGAGGCAAAACTTATGAAATCGAACAAAGTAGTGAGCGGCGGTGCGTGCGGCGATCGGCAGCGCGTGTGGCGGCACGTTTTGGAGCGTTGAGGTCAGATCTCGGATGCCCACTCACCGATCTACTTGGAACTGGTCACGAATAGTCCAAAACTGATGGAAAATGAGGCAAACCGCTCGGTCCAAGGCGGCGTTTTGACCCAAGTTTGCATGAGCCTCCAACGTTGTTGGCTGACCGTTTGGCTTCAGGTCGGACTCCAATGACGGTTTGTGTGTTGGGGTCGTGGCAGCGTGCAGCGACCGCCTGGTTGACGTGTGGTGGCTTCCACTGCCTTAGCTCGTGTTCACGAAGGGGAGGGTGAATCCGACAGCAGTTGCCTTCACGACGCGTACGAAAGGCGAATTCGGCAGCTTGCGACGACGAGTACTGCTGACCGACAACGAGGAAACACGGATGTTGGTTGGGTCTTGGTTGGTCGGACAGACTTCTGTCGTGCGTCTGGGGTGAAGAAGATGAAAGAGAGATGGAAGGTTGAAAATGACTCCCTCGAAAGATGTGCACACAAAAGACAAGAGTTTAACCCTAGCCTTTTCATCTAAATTTACCATCTTGCCCTTTCACTTTAGATAAACCACAAAACTACCCTTGGACTCAATTAATTGTTTTTAAAAAAAAAACTTTAATTAAACCTTACCTTAAATTACCAAGCCTCAAGGCTTAATTAATTTAATTTCCATGAAATTAACCCAAAATACAACCTAATAGTATTGGAAATTATGGGGTGTTACAATCTTCACTCCTTAAAAACTTTCATCTTTGAAAGTTTTCAATCCTGTAATGACTTCGGGATAGCTCGCTCGCACTTCTCCACTTGGTAACGACGAACCCTTCGGTCCCTATGCGAGGATGAGCACTAGTTGATTTTTTAGTGACTTACCTTGGCGTATACTTATTATCCAATGGTCTCTTAAGTTTAACTTGAGCTTCTTCTCTTCTATTGGGTCTAAATAACTCATATTCTTGACTCGAATTCTAAATCTTGAAAGTTCCAAATTCATGTCCTGAAATAGCTCAGGATATTTAGCTCGTGCTTCTTTCTCTCGCCCCCAAGTAGTCTTTTCTGTCTTGTGATTATGGAGTGGGATGTTTTACTAAACTGATTCCTTTTTTGTTGAACCTCAAAACTCCCTTTTAAGGTTTACTGTACCCGCTACTAGAATTCATTTAAAGGCATGACTCCACCGTTCTGTCTAACCTTCGCTTCCAAAGAGGCTCATGCACACAAATGACCCTGCCAAGGCCAAACTACTCAAGCATCTTAAATTCAAATATTTAATCCCTTTATACTCAAAACCAAAATTCTAACTTTACTCTTCCATCTCATGCTCGTCTTTATTAAGGTCATTTACCTTATGGTGCCATCTTTTAAAACTCCGCACAAAACCTATCCTCATTAATCTTGGTTGTCTCTATTCAAATTACTCGACACAACTACGATCCACGTGTTTCGAAGTACTTTGAAAAAATTAACTTCGGACCACTAAAACTTTACTTAGCATAACCAGACTTTGAACTTTTCAAGAAACTATAATATTCCTCTATTAAGGCTTTTCTTAAGGAACTTAGTTGTTTAATGCTTCTTGAAAGGCTTTCGCCTCATAAGGTTTACTCTTTCCCTCCTTTGTCCAAACTGACTCTTTTAATAATGCGCAAGTAAGTGTCTCACCTTGACAAAGCCTCCCTTAAGCGTTAACATTCTTAACTCAGACATTTCCTTTCTATCATAAAGCACCTAAGGTCACACAATCATTTTTTCTTAGCATAACAAAATGTATCATGCTCATCTTTCAAAGTTTACTTGGGGCACTTGACTGCTCAGTGACTTTTCGATTGCTTTCACCTCTTAGAACTTACTCTTCCCTCCTTTTTGTCTAAGTCAACCCTTTCAATAACTAACAAGTGTCTCAAGTTTGCAAAACTTCCTTTAGGTATCAACATTTTTAACTAAGGTCTCTCTTTCCTATCACTAACAGTAGGAAATCACATGCATTCTTTTTCCTCAGCGCAGAAACACACATTTTCATAACATATCTATATATAGCTTCACATATAGACATTTTATTTCTATAAACAAGCAGTCAGAATCACATATTTTCATTCTTCATAGCTTAGAAATACATTATGCTCAAATCTCATATACATATAACTTTACATATAAAAATACATAATTTTCTTTTCATAAACAAAACAAACTTTATTTCAAATGCATACCTGGCGTTGACTGGGAGCTGCTACTTAGCCATGGGATACTTGTTGCTTACGATGTAAGCGAGTCTACAGAACCCATAACCTTGGGCTCTGATATCAACTGTAATGGCCCTACTTTTCATACTCATTTTACCTAGGGTCATTACTTAACATGCATGAAATTGAGGCCATAAATGACTTTAAATAAGTAAAACTTGATAATTAAACTCTTGGGATAAAAACAAAAATTTTAAAAATATAACTAACATTGGCCTCAGATTCAAAATCTCTGTCCTACATAAGCGGAAAACAATAATCATTTTAAAATGTTTTCTAAATCATGTATGCAAAAATCATGACTTAGTTCCCATGGCTTCCGTAGCACATCTCTGTCGCTCGCCTGATATGCCCTCGCCTTTACCTGAAAACATTTTAAAATCGGAGAAAACAAAACAAAGTAAAGGGGTGAGTATTATAATAATACCCAGTAAGTGGGGTCGGGAAATGCAAACACATGCAACATGACCTTTAAACATGACTTTTAACTATGACTGTTGATCGTGACTTTTAAAATCATAAAACTTTCGGTAATGGGACCTAAAACTTTTTTTCATAAAATCGTGACTTTTCTCTTCGGCTTTACGTGGTCAATTAAGTCTACCTGAGTCTTTTCATGTTGAGTCCCTCGTAGACCCCTATATGTTTTGAGTCCCTCATAGACCCCTATAAGATTTGAGTCCCTCACAGATCCCTATGAGGTTGTTTGGCCCCCTGTCTTGGAATCAAAACCCTGGGAGGGTTTGTTCTGGAGTGTTCTGAAGCCTGGGAATCAGAAACCTGTGTTTGGGGTGCAGTGTTCTGAAGCCTGGGAATAAGAAAACAGTGTTTGGGGTGTAGTGTTCTGAATCCTGGATTTATGTTGGTTTTTTTTTCCTTTTTTCTTTTGTTGTTTTGTTCTCTTATTTTTTTAGTGGATGTTTTGTCAATTGTAGAAACCTTTGTATAACATAAATGGGTTACAAAATTGAAACTCTATTTTAAAAATTAAGAAATTGGAAGTCTATGTAAGAAATTAGGGAATTTAAAACTTCATTTCACAAAATATTTAGAAAAGTATTTTTGGAACTCTATTTTAGAAATTTAAAAATTGAAAGTTCATTTAAGAAATTAGGGATTTAAAGCTCTATTTCAAAAAATATTTACAAAAGTATTTTTGGAACTCTATTTTAGAAATTAAAAAAAATAGAAGTTTATTTAAGAAATTAAGGAATTAAAAACTCTATTTCACGTCACATAGTATTCTGAAAACTATTTTTTGGTATTCTACTTTAAAATTTAAAAAATTAGAAGTCTATTTAATAAATGATGTAATTTGAAACTATATTTTATAAAGTATTCAAAAACTTATTTTTGGAAATCTATTTTAGAAATTAAAAAATTGGAAGTCTATTTAAGTGATTAGAAAATTTAAAATTTTATTCCACAAAGTATCCAAAAACCTATTTTTGGAACTCTAATAAGGAAAGTGGTGATTGCACACAAGTTAGGTCGTTAGGGTAGTTGATTGCTCTAGTGATCGGGTTGTTGGTGTAAGCGTATACAAGTCTCTTGATTGGTTCTCGAAAGTAGTCGTTAGTAGTGGTTAAGTCGTCGATGTAGTCATTAGAGTTTTCATCGAAGGTAGTCATCAACGGTGGATGGGGTCGCCGATGTGGTCGTTGGAGTTGTCGTCGGAGGTAGTCGTCAGCGGTGGTTGGAGTCGTCGATGTGGTCGTCAGAGTTGTCGTTGGAGGTAGTCATCAATGGTTGTTGAGGTCATCAGTATGGTCGTTGGAGTTTTCACCGGAGGTAGTCGTCAGCGGTGGCAGTGGTGGCCAGTGTGGTCGTCGGAGTTGCCATTGGAGGTAGTCGTCAGCGGTGGTTGGGGTCGTCGGTCTGGTCATCGGAGGTAGTCGTCAATGGTGGTTGGGGTCATCAGTATGGTCCTTGGAGTTGTCGGTGGAGGTAGTCGTCAGCAGTAGTAGGGGTCGCCAGTGTGGTCGTCGGAGTTGCCATTGGAGGTTGTCGTCAGCGGTGGTTAGGGTCGTTGATCTGGTCGTTGGAGTTATCGTGGGAGGTAGTCATCAGCGGTGGTTGGGGTCGTCGGTGTGGTCGTCGGAGTTGTCGTCGAAGGTAGTCGTCAACGGTAGTCGGGTCATCGGTATGGTCGTCGAAATTTTCTTCGGAGGTAGTCGCCAACGGTGGCAGGGGTCGCCGGTGTGGTCGTCAGAGTTGCCATCAAAGGTAGTCGTTAGCGATGGGGGGTCGTCGGAGGTAGTCATCAGCGGTAGCGAGGTCACCAGTGTGGTCGTCGGAGTTGTCGTTGGTGGTAATTGTCAGCAGTGGTCGGGTCGCCGGAGTTGTTGTCGGAGGCAGCCATTAGCTGTAGTCGGGACACTAGTGTCGTTGTTGGAGTTGTCACCGAAATTGTTGTTGAAGTAATCGTCGAAAATGGAAGATAACAAATAAAATAAGAAAACATGGAACAAACCCATGAGGTTGCACTGTTGTAACCCATGGGGTTGTGTTTCAAAACCAAGGGTTTTGAACACATTGGGCCAAACATGGTTTTGGATTTGGAATTCAAAACCATCCAAATCCAAAACAGAGGGCCAAACGACCCCTATAAGTTTGAGTCCCTCACAGACTCCTATAAGTTTGACTCATAGGGTCTCTGACGCATGTTTGACCATGCATAAATCCTCATGAGACCAATTGCCACAACCTACATAACATGTTCATATACATACAATATGCATGAGGTCCCATTCTTCAATCACATATACATATATATTCATAATGGTCTAACAATCATATCGATCATATAATCATAAATACATTTATAATTTAAAACAGATATTCAACACAAGAACATAAGTAAGAATCATAATATACGTAAATATAAATAATTGTGTCAAACTCATTTTCAAATACTTTAAAATCATTCTGTCTGAGTCCTCTCAAACCCTTAAATCATATGGAATCCTCTCAAATTTCAAGATCAAGTTACTTTCTAAATCTTTTGAAAATCATTTACTTAGGGTCCTCTCAAACCCTTAAATCTCTTAGAATCCTGTCAAATTCTAAGGCGAAATCCTTTTCTAAATTCTTTGGAAATTATTTTCTCAGGGTCCTTTCAAACCCTTAAATCATCTTTTTTTTTTAAATTCAAGTCTTAAGCATAAATCCTGGAAAAATCATTTTTTGCCATAAATCCTTAAGATTCCTTTTTTTGGAATAAACCTTTGAATTTCATCTTTTGAAATAGATCTTTCATAAAACATGCTTATTCCCCTTTACAAAAATAATTTATAGAAAATCCCTTACCTTAGCTTGGCTTGGAACTCCTAAAGTTCCGCTCCTAACTCAAGGCTCCTTTCAAACTTGCTCGGTACTCGAATTCCTTCAATTCAATACATTTTCCTAATTAAAACACATAATAAATAAACTTTTTTTTCGAATCCAATAATAGATAAGTCGAATTACCACTAACGGAGGCTCAAAACGAACTCGGGGAGGCGAAACTGATGAAATCGAACAAAGTTCGGTGAGTGGCAGCGCATGGTCGGTCGGCGGCGATAGGCGGCTCGTGTGGCGGCGTGTGGCGACGCATTTCGGAGCGTTGAGGTCAGATCTGGGATGCTCACTACCCATCTACTCGGAACCGATCACGAATAGTCCAAAACCGGTGGAAAATGAGGCGAACTGCTCGATCCAAGGCGGCGGTTTGACCCAAGTTTGTGTGAGCCTCCAACGTTGTTGGCTGACCGTTTGGCTTCTGATTGGACTCTGGTGATGGTTTGTGTGTTGGGGTCGTGGCAGCGTGCGGCGACCGGCTAGTTGATGTGTGGTGGCTTCCACTGCCCGACTCGTGTTCGCGAAGGGGAGGGCGAATCCGACAGCAGCTGCCTTCACGACGCGTACGACAGGCGAATCCGGCAACTTGCGACGGTGAGTACTGCTGACTGGCGACGAGACAACACAGATGTTGGTTGGGTCTTGACTGGTCGGACATACTCCTGTCATGCGGCTGGGGTGAAGAAGATGGAAGGTTGAAGATGACTCCCTCGAAAGATGTGCACACAAAAGACAAGGGTTTAACCTTAGCCATTTCATCTAAATTTACCATCTTGTCCTTTCACTTTAGATAAACCACAAAACTACCCTTGGACTTAATTAATTATTTAAAAAAAAAACTTTAATTAAACCTTACCTTAAATTACCAAGCCTCAAGGCTTAATTAATTTAATTTTCATTAAATTAACCCAAAATACAACCTAAAAGTATTGAAAATTCTGGGGCGTTACATGGATAATGTTCAAATATATAACCTAAAAGGTTTATGGTATACGCATGAGGTTGGGAACCTTATACTAGTAACACCATAGATGCAACCCGTTTTGTATTTAGTACAAACGAGATAATCCAACTCGTTCATGTGGTAGACATGCGAGTGGGAGTATCATGTATGATGAGATCATACAAGACCAGACTGCAAATTATTAGTTTATCAGTGTAACACCGTTAACAGGATAGGTCTAATAATTTATAGATGATCATTAGTGACTTGACCTGAATCCTGAGCAAGTTACGAACTCCTGCTTATGGGGGTTTGTCCTTAGATTAGTATGAGTGCCTTGTAGGTAGCTGAGAACCTAACTCTACAAGATGGAATTCACTCATTCCTGAATTAGAGAATCAGATAGGTTGTTCTCTTAAGAACTGAATCCAGGTCTTGAACAACGGGGCTCCGCCCTCTTACTGGCCTAAGAAGGATTAAGTTTATGGTAGGACCATAGACTTGTTATTCATTAGAGGATTAGTAGTGCTTAAGGAACAAGATGTAGTCACAGGGGTAAAACGATAATTTGACCCAGTTTTGATTACGAACAATCTATGAAGAGTCAACTCACAGGTATTGATTATATCAATGGACACAACACAGTCTACAGTAAGGAGAGTGCAGCTATGAGTCTATAGTGAAGTGACTCATAGTTAATGAATGTTGATTAATTAGATCAAAGAGTTTGATATGTTAATCTCGTTTATGGGATCGAATCCTAGAGCGAAAGCGATTTGAATCCCGTGTTCTTGCAATATGCTACGTAGATCCATTCAGAAACATATATAAAAGCGATTAAGCATATAAATCAGAATTAGAGAACAATTATATTACCTTTGTAGACCTCCTACTGCTCCTCTTTTGTGATATCAACGAACTCATGCTCTCAACGAATCACGAACAGATCTGATCTCACGTTTCCAACGATCCTGACATAACCACTAAGTCTTCTCCATTGTATCTCTAGGAGAGAGAAGGTGGTGGAAAACCTCTTTTGGAGTTAGGAGAGATTTTGTGTGACGACCACAACCACAGGTACTGACTGGTTATCTTAGTTTTTGTTCTAACAGTCTTTATGTTAGGTCGGATTAGTAAATTTTCAGGCTCGGTGTGAGTGAAACCTTAATTTCCTATGGATTTAAGGGAGTTACTTCTCTTTAAGATGAAATTGCTTATAAATTTAAAAGAAGAGGAAGTGACAATGGCACTTTAGTTAATAATACCTAAATGAGGGTTACATAGGACTTTTGGTTGTTGACCTAATTTTGTAGTATTTAATCTCCTTAAGTTGCAAACAAAGGCAAACCCTAACCCTAATTTCTTCATCACCTTCTCCTTCCCTTACATTGCCCTAGCCGACCACCCCAAGACCCTCATTACTGTCTTCACCGCCGGCCGTACTCCAATCCACGATCACAGGTGATCGCTCGGCCGCCCCGCCAGCTGCAGCCAAAGAAGCACCTCGCGCCGCCGCTTCTTGCGAAGTTCGTGACGCCGCGACGCCCCGGCGGCTACCGCCGCGTGCACGAGAGCCTTCCACCGCCGTCCGGTGGCCCACAACCGCCTGCAAAGACCGAGCTTCGATCACAGTTTTCCATCGCAGCTCGCCACGCCGCACTTTCGCGAGAGACCGCGAGCGAAGGAGCCTCACGTCGAAGCATTCACCGCCATCGCGCGCTGTGTGCGCGCGCGCCGCGCCAACGCGTGCTAGCCCGCCGCCGCCGTCGGATTCTCGCAACACCGAAACCCCTCACGCAAGCCCACCCGGGTCGCGAGCTCCTCCCTCTCCACCACGCTCGCCGCGCCGCCGAATATCGCAGCAGCGAGACCACTTACGCGCACGTTGTCCCCTGCCGCCGTCGGGCTCTGCAACGCCGACCATCACTAGTCACAGTTGTTGAGTTTGTAGCCCGGTGAGCGATGTTGTTAAGTTCGAATTTGAAAGAGAGTTATACGTGACCTATTGGATATTTAGGCGTTAAATTGAGAACTTAAGCCACTGTTTCGAACGCAAATTGTAGGGACCAAGTTTGGAGCGGAATCGAAGGTCAAACGTCAAGACGAACTAAGGAATATTAGGTCTTCGCGTTGAACTTGAGGTAAGCGGGGCATGAAACCCTAAGAACTTAAGTTAGGTACCTTTACGTTATGGATTTGGTGTATGCTTGGAGAATAATTTCGGAATTGTTGTGTGAATCAGGTTCTACAAAAGAAGGGTACTCAAAGAACTCGGGTTAGGTTTTGGAGTAGAATCTGAACTAAAGTAAGGGACCTTGTGCCGAACCTTTTCAAATGGGATTCAAGAAAACGAATTTCATTATTTTATGTGAAATTAGTTAATTATTTTACTTGAAAAGTTTTAATGATTTTACGTGAGAATATTTCAATATTTTATGTGAGAATACTCTAATATTTTATGTGAAGATATCTCAATATTTTTTGTGAGCATATTTTTGTATTTTATGCGAGAATCTCTTTGTATTTTATGTAAGAGTATTTCAGAATTGCAAGTGAGGATATTACAGTACTTTATGCGAGAATATTTCATGATTATATACAAGAGTATTATTTTCAAACTGTCGTGAAAAGTCATGATTTTCATGTCAAGGATAATGTTTCGTGACCTGTGCACTATAGTTATGTTAGATGTTGGGACCTCATGCATGTTATGTATGCCATGAAACGATTTGAAGTAAAATGTGGAAATTGGTCTCCTGAGTGCATTGTATGCATGGTTAAACATGCATTAGAGACCCTATGGGTCAAGTTTACAGGGATCTGTGAGGGACTCAATCCATACAGGGGGTTTGTGAGGACTCAATCCATACAGGGTGCTGTGAGGACTCAAACAATTACAGAGGGTCCGTGAGGACTCAAAATGAAATGACTCGGGATGACCAATTAACCACTTAAAGAAAAAGAAAGTCATGTATTACAATCATGTTGATACGAGAAAGTTTTAGGTCCCACATATGTACATTTTGACCAAGTTTAAAAGTCATGATTGTATGTGTTTGCATATCCCAAACCTCTGTGAACGAGGTCACTTCACTCGGGCATTGTATTGCAATACTCACCCTTTTGTTTTAAAATGTTTTTCGTAAGGCCAAGGACGTGTGGGGCGAGTGACGGAGGCGCGCGTTGTCGTAACCATGGGAATAGTCATGTTTTCCGCATATTTTCTTTCATAACCGATGTTGTCGTTTTATGATGTCGAAGTTTAAATTTACTTTCGTGGATTTTAAGTAGGCCAAGCTTAAACTAGTTCTTTTACTGTGTTTTGAATGTCTTTTAACGGATCCCTAAAGATGATTTAATTACGGTGGAGATTTAAAGATTGTTTTAAGTCCTTTGGCCTAATAATGCATGCATGTGTAGTAATGTCCCTAGGAGTTATAGTCATAGAAAAGTAGGGCGTTTGGGCTGGTATCGAGCCCTAGGTTTGGGGTTCTCAGAGACTTGCTTACGAGTAAGCACGCAGTAGTTCCCATGGTTGAGCAACGCGTTCCGGTCACCGCCAGGTACGTTCTGGTAATTTATAAACTAAGCAAATGATTATGATGTAATTACGATTGTGAATGTAAATGAATTTAAACCCTAAGGGTGATCATATTTCTGATTAGAAAGTGATGAAAAACTAAGTTAGAAATTCTCTCGCATTGTAAGATCGACAAAAATGCCACCTAGAGGTCGAGGAGAGGTAGAGGGGACGTGGTAGGGGTCTGAGGACGGAAAGAAACGTTAACACCCAACTGCATTACCACTCGAACAGAAGAGATTACTCCACCCGCGCGATCTCCCCAGGACCAACCAGATCGCCAAGAGGATGCACCGTAGTCGCTCAGCGTGGCGGATCAAGGAAACCCTAATGTCATGACTATGATGGTAGAGGCTATCGCACCACTAGTGCGAGCTACAAGAGCCACCCGGTTGGCCCAAACAAGTCGGGCGGAATGATGCCACTCGAGTCCCGTTATCCGAAGGATTTCGAAGTATGATCCCGCATCTTTTGATGGGTCTTCTAGTGACCCCACCGTGGTCGAAGTTATGGTTGTCCTCCATCGAGACCATTTTCGCATCGATGAACCGCCTCGAGGACCGAGGTGTCTTGTGCAACCTTCATGCCGAGAGACGACGCTACTTATGGTGGGTCCCGCTCAGGGAACCATAGTCGCCAATGAGAGACGATTACACTGAATTTGTTCAAGGAAGCATTCGCGGAAATTCTACCTGCTGCACTGATATAGGAAGCGGCGAATTTTACTACGCTTAGCTGAATGCAGAGGCGAAGGAAGTATATGAGAGAGAATTCACCCGTTTGTCACGCTTTTTGCCCCGAGTTAGTAGACACCGAGGCGAAGAAAACAGAGCGCTTCATCATGGGACTAGATGAAAATATTCGAGGCTTCATACAGGCACTAGCACCTCCTGACTATGCCTCCGCAGTGAGAGTGGCGGAGTTGATTTGGGTGCAGGCACAGACCGCCCACTAGGTAGTGGTTAGCCTGGGCGACCTCTCCGCAAATCGTCGAAGAGGAAATGGGATCGAGACAAATTCAAGCTCGCAGCGTCCCCAGCGTACGCCACATAGGCCAGGGAACTTTCGTGCAGGTTCGGGACAGAAACCACAGTTCAACAGGACAGGAACTAGCAGTAGAGACAAGCCACAATGCAAAGACTGTGGTAAACATCATTGGGGTAAGTGTTTGGCCCGTCAGTGTGTTTCGATGTGGGAAGAAGGGCACAGAGCTAATAGTTGTCCGAGTCAAGCCAGTGCTAGCCAACCTCAGGTTATCAATAGTGGGATGCCGCCAAGCCCGTAATACACCAAGGAAGAGCTTATGCGAGCACAAGTAAGAGCATCCATGACACAGATTCCGTGGTTACAGGTACACTCCCATTACTTGGGCACCTTGCCTTTGTATTATTTGATTCGGTTCTACACATTCTTTTATTTCTCGCATCCTTCGTAAGTCAAGTCGAGTTAGAGTTAGAAACGATTCTGATATGCTGATGCTCTGCTCTCCACTCTGCGCGGTAAACTTGTTAGCCACCATGAAAGTCAAGGATGGTAGTGTGACTATCGCAGAGACCATGAGTTAACAAAGAAATCTAGTAGTCTTAGACATGATTGACTTTGATGTGATATTGGGTATGGACTGTTTAAATGCAGAAACCATGCTTGCATTGATTGTTTCGGGAAGGAGGTAGTGTTCACTCCCCTCGCCAACCTCGGTTACTGTGTTCGCAGGCACCCTAGCGGGAAGTAGGCCTAAGGTGATTCACGCCTCTTAAGGCCGTGAAGTTATTACATCGGGGAGCTTGGGCGCCTTAACTTGCATACCGGATGCAAGGTGTATGGAGATCTCGATGTCATGGGTACCGATGGTGAATGAATTTCCGACGTCTTCCCGAGACCTCCCTGCAGAGTACCTCCGGTCGTGGGAGGTGGATTTTAACATAGGGTTGGAGTCGTGGATGACTCAGATATCCAAGGCACCGCATGCAAATGGCACCGGCAGAGTTGAAAGAATCAAACTACGATTCACGGACTTTCTAGATAAGGGATTTATTCGCCTCTAGCGCCTCGCCTTAGGGAGCCCCCGTTTGTTTGTGAAAAAGAAAGACGGATCAATGCGTGCGTGCATAGATTACGAGAGTTGAATAAGGTTACGATCAAGAATAAATACCCTCTTCCTAGAATAGATGATTTGTTCGACCGATTCAGGAGAACAACGGTGTTTTCCAAGATTGACCTGAGATCAGGCTATCATCACCGAGAATCGATGAAGGAGATATTTCTAAGACAAAGATTCGATCACGTTATGGACACTACGAGTTCACGGTGATGCCGCTTTGGTTTGACCAACGCCTTGCCGCTTTCATGGACTTGATGAACCGATTATTCAAGGAGTTTCTAGATACGTTCGTGATTGTGTTTATTGACGACATTCTGATATACTCCAAATGCGATGAAGATCATGAGAGGCACCTGAGAAAAGTTTTGCTCACGCTGAGAGAGAATAAGTTGTATGCAAAATTTTCCAAGTGCGAATTCTGGCTCAGACAGGTATCCTTTTTGGGACATGTGGTGTCCGAGGCAGGAGTCTCTGTTGACCTAGCGAAAGTGGAAGCAGTCACTCAATGGCCTCGTCCGACCACCGTCACAGAGGTACGTAGTTTTCTGGGTCTTGCAGGATACTATAGACGTTTCGTGCAGGATTTCGCCAAGATAGCCATGCCCATGACTCAGCTGACGCACAAAGGTAACCCATTTGTTTGGGATGACACTTGTGAGGCGAGTTTCCAGGAACTCAAGTGTAGGTTAGTGTCAGCTCCGATTCTTACAGTCCCCGAGGGAACAGGGAGCTTTGTGGTTTACAGTGATGCTTCTAAGAAAGGTTTGGGTTGTGTTCTGATGCAGCACGGTAAAGTAATAGCCTATGCATCCCGACAACTGAAGACGCACGAGAGAAATTATCCAACACATGACTTGGAACTAGCGGCAGTAGTCTTTGCACTAAAGATCTGGAGACACTACCTTTATGGCGAGAAAATTCAGATTTTTACAGATCATAAAAGTCTGAAGTACTTGTTCACCCAGAAGGAATTGAACATGAGGCAACGCAGGTGGTTGGAATTAGTGAAGGACTACGACATAGATATTCAATACCACCCCTAAGAAGCTAATGTCGTGGCCGATGCCCTCGGTGAGAAAGCCGCCATACTTCAAAGACAAGCCACCGACAGAGCGGAGCTACAGGCAGAATTTGTACGAGCTGAAATCGCAGTGCTAGTAGGGAAGGCCACAAATACAGCTTAGCTCAAATTAATCAGCATGTACCAACTTTTGAGACAGCGCATTGTCGATTCTCAACAGGGGGATCCTCAGTTAGCAGAAAAGCTTATTGCAGTAACTACAGGTGAGTTAGCAGGGTTTTCGCTATCCGCAGATGGAGGACTACTATTTCAGGGACGATTATGTGTACCGTGCAACGCAATCGAAAATCAAATCTTGAGCGAAGCTCATAACTCACCATTCACTATGCATCCCGGTAGTACCAAGATGTATCGAGATCTCAAACAATCATTCGGTGGTGTAACATGAAGCGCGACGTGGCGAGTTTGTCGTGGTGTTTAACTTGTCGGCAGTGAAGGCGCCTGAAGCAGAGACCGCGGGATTACCGCAACCTTTACATGTACCTCGGTGGAAATGGGAGGAGATCTCTATGGATTTCATAGTCGGATCGCCCGAGAACTTTACGAGGGTACTCATTGATTTGGGTCATCGTGGGCCAGATTAAACCAAGTCAAGACATTTCATACTGGGGAAACCCACCTACTCTACTTGATAAGTGGGCGCAAATATACCGGAAGAGATAGTCCGCTCACACATGGGATTCCAAACCAAGATTATTTCGCAGCGGATCCACGTTTTACCTCCAACTTTTGGAGAAGTTTACGTAAAGCGTTAGGTTCACAATTAAACTTTAGTACGACTTTTCATCCACGCATCGGATGGGCGTATTGAACGCTTGAACCGGATCTTAGAAGACATGTTACGAGCTTGCACCTTAGACTTTCCGTAGTTGGGACACTCATTTGCATTTGATGGAGTTTGCTTACAATACACAACATCATCAGCGACCATCTAATGGCTCCATTCGAAGCTCTTTATGGAAAACGTTGCGTAACCCCGCCGGGAGGAGGTTGGTGAACGCCAGTTATTGAGTCCGGAGTTGGTACAGGTTACTAATAGTGCAATACAAAAGATTAGGGAGCGAATACAGACCGCCCAAAGCAGACAAAAGAGTTATGCCGATTCGAGACGAAGAGACCTAGAATTCGAAATTGGGGACCACGTATTCCTTAAGGTGGCCTCAATGAAAGGGATTCTAAGGTTTGGTCGAAAGGGGAAGTTGAGTCCGCGCTTTATAGGGCCATTTGAGATCTTAGAAAGGATCGGTGTGGTGGCCTACAAGTTAGCATTGTCGCCTTCCCTATCAGCAGTTCATAACGTATTCCATGTCTCCATGTTGAGAAAATACGCCTGCACTCACTCACGTCGTAGACTTTGAACCATTACGCTTAGCGTAAGATTTGAGTTATGGCGAACGACCTGTACGATTATTGCGAGAGATCAGAAGACCCTCCGTAACCGTGAGAGATCAACTTGGATAAGGTGATAGGGCAAAACCACCGCGGAAGAAGCTACCTGGGAGCGAGAAGAGGAAGTACGAGCCAATTACCCAGAACTATTCCAAGAATAGGAACTTTCGAGGACGAAAGTTCTTAAGGAGGGAGATTGTGACGACCACAACCACAGTGCTTGATCGGTTATCTTAGTTTTTGTTCTAACAGATCTTTATGTTAGGTCCTGATTAGTAAATTTTCAGGCTCTATGAGTGAAACCTTAATTTCCTATGGATTTAAGGGAGTTACTTCTCTTTAAGATGAAATTGCTTATAAATTTAAAAGAAGAGGAAGTGACAATGGCACTTTAGTTAATAATACCTAAATGAGGGTTACATAGGACTTTTGGTTGTTGACCTAATTTTGTAGTATTTAATCTCCTTAAGTTGCAAACAAAGGCAAACCCTAACCCTAATTTCTTCATCACCTTCTCCTTCCTTTACATTGCCCTAGCCGACCACCCCAAGACCCTCATTACTGTCTTCACCGCCGGCCGTACTCCAATCCACGATCACAGGTGATCGCTCGCCGCCCCCGCCTACCATGACCAAAGAAGCACTCGCGCGCCGCTTCCTCATGCGAAGTTCGTGGCGCCGCGACGCTCCCGGCTACCACCGTGCACGAGCTTTCCAGCTCGCCGTCCAGTGGCCCACAACCGCCTGCAGCACCGGAGCTTCGATCACAGGTTTCCCGTCGCAGCCGCCCACGCCTGCAGCCCCGCCGGAGACCGCGAGCGAAGGAGCCTCACGTCGAAGCATTCACCGCTATCGCCGCTGCGTGCGCGCGCCCGCCGAACGTGCTAGCCTCCCTGCCGCCGTCGGATCCTGCAACACCGAAACCTTTCACGCAAGCCCAGCCGGTCGCGAGCTCCTCCCCTCTAGCCGCTGCTTCCGCCGTCGAATACTGCAGCGCCGAGACCCTTACGCACGCCGTCCCCTACCGTCGTCGGGCTCTGCAACGCCGACCATCACTACGTCACAGTTGCTGAGTTTGTAGCCCGGTGAGCGATGTTGTTAAGTTCGAATTTGAAAGAGAGTTATACGTGACCTATTGGATATTTAGGCGTTAAATTGAGAACTTAAGCCATTGTTTCGAACGCAAATTGTAGGGACCAAGTTTGGAGCGTAATCGAAGGTCAAACGTCAAGACGTACTAAGGAATATTAGGTCTTCGCGTTGAACTTGAGGTAAGCGGGGCATGAAACCCTAAGAACTTAAGTTAGGTACCTTTACGTTATGGATTTGGTGTATGCTTGGAGAATAATTTCGGAATTGTTGTGTGAATCAGGTTCTACAAAAGAAGGGTACTCAAAGAACTCGGGTTAGGTTTTGTAGTAGAATCTGAACTAAAGTAAGGGACCTTGTGCCGAACCTTTTCAAATGGGATTCAAGAAAACGAATTTCATTATTTTATGTGAAATTAGTTAATTATTTTACTTGAAAAGTTTTAATGATTTTACGTGAGAATATTTCAATATTTTATGTGAGAATACTCTAATATTTTATGTGAAGATATCTCAATATTTTATGTGGGCATATTTCAGTATTTTATGCGAGAATCTCTTTGTATTTTATGTAAGAGTATTTCAAAATTGCAAGTGAGGATATTACAGTACTTTATGCGAGAATATTTCATGATTATATACAAGAGTATTATTTTCAAATCATTGAAAAGTCATGATTTGCATGTCAAGGATAATGTTTCGTGACCTGTGCACTATAGTTATGTTAGATGATGGGACCTCATGCATGTTATGTATGCCATGAAACGATTTGAAGTAAAATGTGGAAATTGGTCTCCTGAGTGCATTGTATGCATGGTTAAACATGCATTAGAGACCCTATGGGTCAAGTTTATCGTGGTCCATGAGGGACTCAATCCATACAGTGGTCATGGGACTCAATCCATACAGGGTCCATGAGGACTCAAACAATTACAGGGGTCTGTGAGGGACTCAAAATGAAATGACTCGGGATGACCAATTAACCACTTAAAGAAAAAGAAAGTCATGTATTACAGTCATGTTGATACGAGAAAGTTTTAGGTCCCACATATGTACATTTTGACCAAGTTTAAAAGTCATGATTGTATGTGTTTGCATATCCCAAACCTCGGTAGCGAGGTCACTTACTGGGTATTGTATTGCAATACTCACCCTTTTGTTTTAAAATGTTTTTCAGGTAAGGCCAAGGACGTGCGGGGCGAGTGACGGAGGTGCGTTGTCAGAACCATGGGAATAGTCATGTTTTCCGCATATTTTCTTTCATAACTGATGTTGTCGTTTTATGATGTCGAAGTTTAAATTTACTTTCAGGATTTTAAGTAGGCCAAGCTTAAACTAGTTCTTTTACAGGTTTTGAATGTCTTTTAACGGGATCCCTAAAGATGATTTAATTACAGTGGAGATTTAAAGATTGTTTTAAGTCCTTTGGCCTAATAATGCATGCATGTGTAGTAATGTCCCTAGGAGTTATAGTCATAGAAAAGTAGGGGCGTTACATTTTGAGAGAGATAAGTGTTTTGAAACTTTTCCAACAACACTTACAAAATGGAGCACTTAGGATTTCTTACAAATGCCTTGGAATGTCATTGCCAAATGTTCATCTCATGCACATAATTATAGGGAAATGGGATGAAAATGACCATTGTACCCCTATAGTGCTCTTATGATGTATTTCTCATTTAGTATATCATTGAACTATATACTATATCAATTATATCACATATAATTGATATACCTCCTTATATATTTTTAACACTTCAATTTCACTCCAAACTATAAACCTCAATATTTGAGTTGAGCCAACGGAGGACCTAATGGACCTACAGATCATGAGCTCTAATGATACGAGATTAATCGATCAAATTCTTTGATCTAATTAACCAACATTCATTAACTACGAGTCACTCCACTATAGACTCATAGTTGCACTCTCTTCAATATAGAATGTGTTGTGTCCATTGATATAATCAATACTCGTGAGTTGACTCTTCACAGGTTATTCGTAATCACAACTGGGTCAAATTATCGTTTTACCTTGTGACTACCTTTTGCTTCTTAAGCACCATTGATCGTCTAATGAACAACCAGTCTATGGTCCTACCATAAACTGAATCCTTCTTAGGCTAGTAAGAAGGTGGGGGCCCGTTGTTCAAGACCTGAATTCAATTCTTAAGAGAACAACCTATCTAATTCCCTGATTTAGGAATGAGTGAATTCCTTCTTGCAGAGTTAAGTTCTCAGCTACCTACAAGGTTTTGTCCCTGAGATGGTAGGCTTATTGAGTCGGCTACAATTCTCACCCATACTAGTCTAAGGACAAACCCCCATAAACAGGAGTCCATAACTTGCTCAGGATTCAAGTCAAGTCACTAATGATCATCTATAAATTATTAGACCTATCTTGTTAACGGTGTTACACTAGTAGGTTACTAATTTGTGGTCCAGTCGTATAATCTCATTATACAGGATTCCCCCACTCGCATGTCTAACACATGAACGAATTGGATTACCTCGTTTTTACTAAATACAAAGCGGGTTGCATCCATGGTGTTACCAGCATAAGGTTCCCAACCTTATGCATGTACCATAGACCATTTAGGTTATACTTGAACAACTTCATCCAACTTGTGTCCACTACACAATTGTTCAAGATCAAACATTATAACCTTGAATCTTAGTTTATTGTATTTAGGTTTATGTGCGAGAATATAATAAATAACATCTTTATTTATTTGAAATATCATTATTACAAAACTACACTTGTTTAGGGCATAAACCCCAACAATCTCCCACTTGACCTAAAGCTAGTGGAGTACATAATGAACATTACAGTAATGTAAATACAATAAACTAGGACATTGAATACCCTTTGTACAACATACTCCCATTTGTCCTAGTTAGGGTAATATACGTAGTCCTAGACCTTCTAGGTGACTCTCAAACACTTTAGCCGAGAGAGCCTTTGTAAATGGGTCAGCAGTATTGTGCTCCGAAGCTATCTTCGTGACGCTCACGTCTCCTTGATGCACTATCTCCCTAATTAGGTGATACTTTCGCTCAATTGTTTTCCCCTCTTGTGACTTCGAGGTTCTCTTGAATTTGTCACAACACCACTGTTATCAAAATAAAGTGTGATTGGCAAACTCATGTTTGGAAGAACTTCCAAATCCACCATGAATTTCCTTAGTCATACGACCTCTTTAGTTGCTTCACAAGCTACTACATATTCGGTTTCCATAGTTGAATCTGCGATGCATTCCTACTTGATACTTCGTCAAACTACAACTCCTTCGTTAAGAGTGAAAACTAACCTCGATGTAGATTTCTTAAAATCTTTGTCAGTTTGGACGTCAGAATCTGTGTATCCTGTAAGGATCAAATCCTTAGCTCCATACACGAGCATGTAGTCCCTCATTCTCCGAAGATACCTTAGGATTGTTTTAATCGTTGTCAAGTGTTCTGATCTTGGGTTGGATTGGTATCTACTGACCATTCCTACTGCAAAGCATATGTCTGGCCTAGAACACAACATAGCGTACATCAGGCTTCCCACAGCTGATGCATAAGGAATTTGTCTCATGTCCTCAACTTCTTGAGATGTCTAGGACACTTTTCCTTAGACAAATGGACTTCATGCCTTAAAGGTAATAGGCCTTTCTTGGAGTCTTGCATCTTAAATCTTGACAACACTTTGTCGATGTAAGATGTTTGAGATAATGCTAAAGTTTTGTTCTTGCGATTCCGGACAATCTAGATTCAAAGAACAAAATGCGACTCTCCCAAATCTTTCATTTGAAATTGCGTAGCTAGCAATTTCTTAATGTCAGTTAGATAACCTACATCATTCTCAATAAGTAGGATATCATCCACATATAAGACTAGTAGAGTGACAAAACTATTGATGATTTTCTTGTAGACATAAGGTTCATCATCATTTTGGTCAAAGCCATAAGATTTGACTGCCTCACCAAACCTTATGTTCCAGGATCTTGAAGCTTGTTTCAGTCCATAAATGGGCCTTTTAAGCTTGCAAACTTTTTGCTCTTGTCCTGGTTCTATGAACCCTTTTGGTTGGTCCATTTAGATGTTTTCGTCAAGATTGTCATTCAAGAATGTTGTCTTGACGTCCATCTGTCAGACCTCATAGTCATAATATGCGGCAATGGCAAGTAGGATACGGATAGACTTTACCATAGCAACAGGTGAAAAAGGTTTCCTCATAGTCCATCCTTTCTACCTGGGTATAACCCTTTGCTACTAGTCTAGCCTTGAAGGTTTGCACCATTCCATCTACACCACGTTTTCTCTTGTAGATCCACTTACAACCTATAAGTTTTACCCCATCAGGTTTATCTACAAGATCCCAAATAGAATTGAAGTGCATAGACTCCATTTCTTGGTTCATGGTTATGACCCATTTGTATTTATCTTTGTTAACCATTGCTTGATTATAAGTCAATGGATTCTCACAGTCATCATATGGTATGACAACTTGGGTTTCAATTAACCCATGTAACGGTCAGGTTGTGTTATAACCCTCCCACTACGTCGAGGCACTCTCAACTCTTGAGATGGACTTGACAAAATAGTATCAACAACTCTTGTTGATGTATTAGTGTTATCAACAACTTTTTCTATTGTTTTATCTAACTCACTTAACGCAACTTTACTTCTTGGCTTGTGATCCCTCATGTGGTCCTCCTCTAAGAAAGTGACATTTGTCGATACAAGTATCTTATCTTCCTTAGGATTATAGAATAACTCACCTCTCGTTTTTTTTGGGTAGCCTAAAAATAGGCATAATTTTGAACGTGATTTGAATTTCTTTGGATTTGTCACAAGCACATGTGTTGGACATCCACAAATTCTGAAATGACGTAAACTACCTTTACGTCCTTTCCAGAGTTCAAATGGTGTTTCTGAAACACTCTTTGATGGAATGTTATTCGAAATATAAACTGCAGTCTCCACTGCATAACCCCAGAATGAGTTATGGAGATGAGCGTAACTCATCATTGATCGAACCATGTCCAACATGGTTCTATTTCTCCTTTCTAATACGTCGTTTTGTTGAGGCGTATTAGGTGCTGAGAGTTAGGATGTAATTCCATGTTCTATCATATAGCCCTGGAATTCCAAATCCATGTACTCTCCACCTCGATGAGATCGAAGTGTTTTAATAGTTTCACCTAATTGATTTTCAACTTCAGCCTTGAATTCCTTGAACTTTCAAGTGCTTCAGACTTGCGATGCATTAGGTAAATATGCCCGTATCTTGAATAATCATCTATAAAAGAGATGAAATATCCATACCCTCCTCTAGTTTTAACATTCATCGGACCACAAAGGTCTGAATGTAAAAGCTCTAAGGGTTCTTTGGCTCTATAACCTTTTCCACTAAAAGGTCTTTTAGTCATTTTACCCTCTAGGCAGGACTCACATACTGGTAAAGCATTTTCTTCTAACTCATTTAGAAGTCCACTTTTTACCAATCTCCTAAATCCTATTGAGATTAATGTGGCCTAACCTAATGTGCCAAAGTTGAGCATTTTCTTTAGGATAAATTTTACGTTTCTTAGTTTACGTGTTTGCAGTTTTAAATAATTCAGTATTGTTTAAAATAAACACTTTATTATGAGAAAATGATATTGAAATACACTGAAACTAGGCAAGAAATTGAATGAGGTTTCTAGTAACCCCTAGTATCACTAATACATTGTCTAACAACATATGTTTCTTTCCAAATAACAACTTGATCGTGCCCACTGCTACAGCTGAGACAACTTCCCAATTTCCAACACGGAGTGTTATCTCCCCTTCTTGTAGCTGCTGTCAGGAACTAATTCCCTGAAAAAAAGAACAGACATGATTAGTGGCGCCCGAATCAAATATCCAGGCAGTGTAATCATCATCCACTAAACAAGCTTCTAAGCAAAGTAAAACATATTTACCTTATTTCTTCTTTTTGGCAATGTACTTCGGATAGTTCCATTTCCAGTGCCCGTCTTCATTGCAGTGGAAACATTTTCTTTTTTTTGCATCTTCTTTGACCTTCTTGCACTTCTGGGCGATAACTTTGTCAGCTCGTTTCCCCTTACCATCATTCTTCATTTTCTTCTTCTTGCCTTTCAAGCCTGAAGAAGATGAAGCCACTGATTTTATTTCAGAGGTTGAACCTCCGTGATTACTCCTACTGGAAACATTTGTCCCACCTTTCAATCCCTTGATTTTCATCAGAGATTGGAAGGTTTGAAGTTCATTCAGAAGAGTGGTAAGGTTGAAAGTAAACTTGTTCATAACAACATTACTTGAAATCAGAAAAAAGTCACACACCCTTCAGACTACACATTAACTTAGCCCTAAGACGCGGCATGAAGCCAACAGACATTGTTTACCTCCTAACAATACTTGTTGGCTTCATGTCGTCTTCCGGGCTAAGTTAACAACTAGTACGGGAGGGGGTGTGACAACTAAAATGTTATGATTTCAAGCAAGCATGTACTAGCAAGTATGATTTAAAGATTTCCAGTTTTTATGAACGAGCTGAGTAAGCTTGAGTTTTATGAAAGAAAAGTTAAGCAAACATGTTCAAATATTTTTATGTGATTTCTTGAGACTCAATTGAGTAAATGACTAAGATATTGAGCCCGAGGTTGTATAGTACCGTGTGCACACAGGTCATATTCTGTTGTCGACGTTGAGTGTACTCCGTGACAACAATGTTATCCTGAATGTTGGGCGAGCCCCACTACGACAAAGACGATGGGAGTGTTGGGTGGGCCCCACTACATCGTAGAGTAAACGTTGGTTGTACTAGGCGTATCCTACACTACGTAGATTTTCATATGTTCTATATAGGTTAATACTATCGATATGCCTTGCGAAATTTTAATGTCATGCTTGTTGGATTTCGGAAAAGCTATTATGATTCCACGTTTACTTTTAACGCTTATTTACAGATGCATATGCTCATAGGTTTCCAGGTGATATGTTTACGAGTTATAGATTTTAAATTCAGTCACTCACTAAGCTCCATAGCTAATTCTTTCAGTGTTTTCAAACTTTTCAGGTAGAGATCGAGCTCCCGGTGCCTGAAATCCTGCTATAGTCTGCTGAAAGCTCCACGAGTTTGATATTTTGTACGTGGATGGCGTTGTATAGCAAGTCCATATGTGTTATAGTTAATTTTGAGGGGACTATGTAGTTATAGTTGTATGTGCTTTAGAGGTTGTGGTTGTGTAATCAATGGGTTGGCATGTTTGTGGTTCTGATGCTCTTGCCCGTTTTAGTTTCAAGAGAGACTTAAGAAGAGTTTCTCCTAATGTATGTTTAGTAGTTGTCAAGTTTCCGTTGTGTTATGTTAAAGTGTTCCATATGCAAGCATAGTATGTTTATCAGGTTAAATAGGGTCAACAAGTATTGTTAGGAGGTAAACAATGTATGTTGGCTTCATGCCGTCTTCCGGGCTAAGTTAACAGGTAGTACGGGAAGGGGTGTGACAAAAACTCACTGGAAGAGTTTCTAATATAAAGCTGACCTGAATCGATTCATCGATAAAAGCATCATTTGATTCTGTCGTGTTGAAGTGAACCATCATATCGAGAACATGATCCCGAACAGATGATCCTTCCGCCATTATAGCGTTGAAGATGTACTTGAGGGCATTGTGTCTGACCTGAACAGACTGTTGTCCGAACATGCTTTGCAACGAATCCATGATTTTCTTAGCGGTCATCATGCCCTCTTGCTTCTTAGCTAGTATGTCAGACAAACTTGCCAAGATGTAGACCTTGGCCTTATCATTGGCCTTGATCCATCTATCGCATGCATCACGAACATTTCGTGTTGCATACGAGCTTGGCACCTGAGGACACTCCTCAGTAAGCACAAACTTAAGATCGTCTGCTACCAAGATAATGTTAAGGTTGTTTTTCCAAGCCATCATGTTTTTCTCGATTAATTTCTCGATAGCCAATAAGGAAATGATTAAGCTATTCATTTTGCTGAAATACAAATTACATGTATTAGTTTCTCGCTAAACTTTTAACTAATCCAATCAGTTTTAGCTAATTATCTAATGATTCCTAAGTCATTAATAATTCACAATGATACTCCAAACGTGTAGAATGTATGACACCGAAGGGTAATAAAAAACATTCCTCCTCTTGATCAAGACATTCTTGACTAAAACCTAATGCTAGAATAACTCTTATTCTCATAGGCTTTAGTTACCATTATTTTGGTCTGGATACAATTACAACTAATGTATCCCGTGAGGGTAACCCTCTATCTTTAAATTCCAGAGTCTCGATCTAACAAAATTCACAGGTTGGAAAATAGACTAAGATAACCTTTATCCTTTTCAGGTGTTCAATGTGTTCCAATCCCTATGATCAAAACCCTCCGAAGGGATTTTCTAGTTCAGGCCAAACTAGCAGGTTGATCATAGTTATCTCGGTATGAACCGATAGAAGAGACGGTGGGTTTTGTTCTCACAGTTCTCGCCCCCACTCACTATAAATACCCTCTCCATTCACCTTGATATTGACTCATACAAACACCATCTGAAGAGGGGCGCTCCCATTTGCACCATGAGGCCAAATATGAATCTCACAGTGTGAATTTTTCAAAGATATGTAGGTGGAAAATCGATGTATCATGTACACATTTTCCTCCCACTAAGTACTTTAAGTGTTTTAGGAAATTACCTAGGTTAAATCCGGCTAATGATTTTACCTAAGTCTATCAATATAACCCATTTATATTGAATTTTACCTAAGTATGTAAATCTAGGGTTTCTAGTTTATTATCCCCTTAATAAATTGTGCTGACGTTTTAATAATTTATAGACTCTTAGATTAAATTCACTCCTAGGTCAGTTCCCAAGTAGGGGTGTTCCGTTTCCGTCAGCTTAAATACCCCAGCCTAGATAGAACCTTCCTTAGACCGAGTTCCTCTTTAATCATAGTCTATAAATCATTCGATCCCCAATTCTAACCTAATTAGAATTAGATAATCTAAGGTCTATTAATACTAAGTTCTAAACATTTTAAAACTAATTAATTAACCTTAAGTGACATGCATACTATGTTATAATTGCTTGATCATCCATCGCATGAATAATAAACATACATAACATATTCATCTCATGAATCATAATGCATGTCAATGCTATCAAAAATTAATCTAACACTTTATATTAATTTATCATGCAAAATTATGTAATATAACACTTTATATTATAATATGATGCATGAACATGCTTAACCTAAGTTGAGATTTTTCTAAATACCATACATTATGCATGAAAATAATTACACAACAATTGCATAAAAATAAATAGCAAAATTAGACCATTCTTGGCACCATAAAATTAATTTCAATTAATATAATCTAATTATATTAATTAAATAATAATAAATTAAAAATTAAATATAAAAAATAAAATGTTTTTATAAATAAATTAATAAAAAAACGTTTTATATATTAAATATAATAAATAAAAAAACGCAAAAAGTCATTTTCTGCCCGTTGTTGCATGCGTAATTGTTGTGGCGTTGCAATGTTGGTCTACCTTGCACCAGCGTCAACGCTTCGGCGTTGCAACGCCGAGGATGGCGTTGCAACGCTGCTGTCTCCTCAGCCAAAATTCTGTTGCAGTGGCGTTGCAACACCAATGAACAGTGTTGCAACGCTATTGACAAAACATCAATCATTTCTTACATTTCTGCTCATTTTTGCTCCGTTCTTCTCAGCAACCACTTTGCCTCGATCGACACGGACTTACAGACTCGATTTACAATTAAAATTGCCCAAAACATCGACCTCTTACATTGAACATTTTCAATAAAAAAAATTATAAATCTAAGTGTCAAAAATGAAACCATCTAATTTGCAAAACGAACATTCATCTCATGAATCTCATGCAATCTCACCTATGTTTTTTACAGATCTAGAACAAAAACAAGAACACAACCTGGCTCTGATATATCGAATCCCAGAGCGAAAGTGATTTAAACCGCGTGTTCTTGCAATATATTACGTAGATCCAATCAGAAACATATATAAAAACGATTAAGTATAAAAATCAGAATTAGACAGCAAGTATATTACCTTTGTAGACCTCCTAGTGCTCCTCTTTTGTGATATCAACGAACTCACGTTCTCAACAAATCGCGAACAAATCTGATCTCACGTTTCCAACGATCCCAACGTAACCACTAAGTCTTCTCCGGAGGGAAGGTGGTGGGAAACCTCTTTTGGAGTTAGGAGGGATTTTGAGAGAAATAAGTGTTTTGGAACTTTTCCAACAACACTTACAAAAGGGAGCACTTAGGATTTCTTACAAATGCCTTGGAATGTCATTGTCAAATGTGCATCTCATGCACATATTTATAGGGAAATAGGGTGGAAATGACCATCCTACCCCTATAGTGCTCTTATAATGTATTTCTCATTTAGTATATAAATTGAACTATATATTATATCAATTATATCACATATAATTGATATATCTCCTTATATATGAAATTGAACACTTCAATTTCACTCCAAACTATAAACCCTCAATATTGTCATGTTGAGCCAAAGGAGCGACCTAATGGACCTACAAATCATGAGCTTCAATGATACGAGATTAATCGTATCAAACTCTTTGATCTAATTAACCAACATTCATTAACTACAAGGCACTCCACTATAGACTCGTAGTTGCACTCTCCTCATTGTAGAATATGTTGTGTCCATTGATATAATCAATACCCCTGAGTTGACCCTTCACAGGTTGTTCGTAATCACAGTTGAGTCAAATTACCGTTTTACCCATGTGACTACCTCTTGCTCCTTAAGCACCATTGATCCTCCAATGAACAACCAGTCTATGGTCCTACCATAAACTGAATTCTTCTTAGGCCAGTAAGAAGGTGAGACCCCGTTATTCAAGACCTGGATTCAGTTATTAAGAGAACAATCTATCTGATCCCCTAATTTAGGAAGGAGTGAATTACTACTTGCAGAGTTAAGTTCACAGCTACCTATAAGGTTCTGTCCCTGAAAAGGTAGGCTTATTGAGTCGGCTACAGGCCACTCTCACCCATACTAGTCTAAGTACAAACCCTGATAAGCAGGAGTCCGTAACTTGCCTAGGTTTCAAGTCAAGTCACTAATGATCATCTATAAATTATTAGACCTAACTTGTTAACGGTGTTACACTAGTAGGTTAATAATTTGCAGTCCGGTCTTGTATAATATCATTATACAGGATGCCCCCACTCGCATGTCTACCACATGAACGAGTTGGATTACCTCGTTTGTACTAAATACAAAGCGGGTCGCATCCATGGTGTTACCAGTATAAGGTTCCCAACCTTATGCATGTACCATAGACCATTTAGGTTATACTTGAACAACTTCATCCAACTTGTGTCCACTACACAATTGTTCAAGATCGAACATTATAACCTTGGAATTTAGTTTATTGGATTTAGGTTTATGTGAAAGAATATAATAAATAACATATTTATTTATTTGAAATATCATTATTACAAAACTATACTTGTTTAGGGCATAACCCCCAACATTCGTATCATTGGAGCACGTGATCTGTAGGTCCATTAGGTCTCTCCTTTGGCTCAACATGGAAATATTGAGGGTATAAAGATTGGAGTGAAATTAAAGTGTTCAATTTCATAGATGAGGAGATATATCAATTATATATGATATAATTGATATAACATATGATTAAATGTGAATATAATTCATAATAAACTATATATATATATATATATATATATATATATATATATATATTTATGAGAGATATGAAAATTGAATATTGATTCAATTTATGTATATATATTATATAAATATTATTTATATAATAAGGTATAAGATACCTTATGAGCATTAGATTGTACAATAGGGATAGGATGGTAATTTCTATCCTATTTCCCTATAAATATATGCATGAGATGCATATTTTGACTAAGTTGTTCCATAGAAACCCTAGTGCTCACAAAAGATGAAAAAAATGTTTTTCCTTCTCTCAAAAGTCTCTCCTAACACCAAAAAGGAATCCACCATCTTCCCTCTCCTATAGATACAACTGAGAAGATCTAGTCTGTTTATAAATGTCATGATATGTTTGAAAAGTCTGTTTATAAATGGCAAAATATGTTTGAAAAGTTTGTTTATAAATGCCAGAATATGTTTGAAAAGTCCTTTATAAATGTCATGATATGTTTGAGAGGTCTATTCTAAATGTCCTGATCTGTTTGATTTGATGATTATCTCAAAGGCTATGAAAGTCATGTTGTGGTTGGTTTAAAACTGAGCATTTTGATTTTTGATATGTTCATGCCACGAAACCTTTTTTGTACAAATGTTATTACTAATTCATTTGGGACCCTGAGCATGTATTTCTTGAAAAATGTGCGAAGGCTGTGGTGAAATCTTTTTGATAATATTCATTATATAAGTTACGTATGTGTTAGAGTCGACTCGAACTAGAGGCCATGATCCGGGAGAATTTAATCGTCCACTAAAGGCCGAAGAGAAATTTTATAAAATGAAAATGCTTACGAAGGTCGTGGCAGTTAAACTTCCAATATATATATACGTATACGTATTTGATACTATGTAAGTCACGAAAGACTTAGAGTCGACCTAAACTAAAAGGCCATGGATCAGGAAGTCTTAATTTCCCACTGATAGCTGAAGAGAAAAAGTCATGAAATATGTTTTTATTATGTACGGGTCCCACATAAAACCATGGTTTGTTTTGACAACTTGTTTTTCAACCCGGCAGTGGGGGACACTTACTGAGTATTATTTCATAATACTCACCCCTTCTTTTAAAAATGTTTTCAGGTAAAGCAAGAACCTACAAGGCGAAGGACGGGAATGCGTTGCGAAGGCCATGGGAATAAAAGTCATGTCTTCCGCATATTTCAAACTTTGTTTCATGTTTTAAGCTTGTTCTTATTTAAAATTTTTTTGTCTAGTGTTGAACTTTATTCGAACAAAGGCCAGATTTGAGTTTTCTTTATTTTAGTTTGAATGAACCTTGTTTTAAATGATCGTTTTCTTGGGATCCCAATAAAAAAAAGTATTTCGTTCTCTGTTTTACTTTTTGACTCTTTGTTTTTGGCCTCAAATGAATGTATGGTTAGTAACGACTCTAGGAAAAGAGTCTTGAAAAGTAGGGTCATTACAAGAGAACAACTAAATAGTCTCGTGGAAGTGTGTTCAACTCTTTATTCGGTTCGTGAATTCGAGATTGGGATCGAGAGATCGTTGAGATAGTGGTACATTACGGAAGAAGGAAAACAAGAAGAAAGGGTTCTTCAAAGATATGTTGTTGTAACTTTTCCTTTCTCTCTATGCTTAACTTAGAACTACATGAGACGTATGTTAGATTTTAACATAACGGAGCATCGTGATTCACGTCGCTTCCACTGCGGGATTCAATCCCATCAGATCATCAGAGTGGTTGTCGATAGTGGTTGTTAGG
Organism: Trichosanthes cucumerina; assembly: GCA_036507285.1. NCBI lineage: Eukaryota > Viridiplantae > Streptophyta > Magnoliopsida > Cucurbitales > Cucurbitaceae > Trichosanthes > Trichosanthes cucumerina. The sequence continues at coordinate 69,805,600 of CM071840.1, read as the reverse complement.
TGGTCAGGCTTTTAGGGTGACCATCAATGGTAGTTGTGGGATGATCGAGTCGTTGGAGTGATTGTTGAATGGTCGTTGCCAGTGGTTGCGAGCAAGTTGGGTTTTCGAAGTGGTCAGTTGCAGGAGTGGTCTTCAGACTGGTCTATAGAGTTTTTGTTGGAGTTGTCGTCGGTGGCGGTCACTGGGTGGTCTCTGGAGTTGTCACTGAATTTATTATCGAAGTGATCGTTAAAAATGAAAGATAACAAATAGAAGAAGAAAACGTACCACTGAAATGTGTTTCAAAATCACAACAAACCCAAATTCATGTGTCAAATACCCCTTAAAATGTGGCATACAATAATATTAATATCTCTTCGTACAGTCAGCTGCATCCCCAGTCAATTAGTTTAGTTTATCTAAAAAAATGGGTTTAAAAAAATAAAAATAAAAAAAAATAAATGTATAATATAACACTTTGCACAAACTCCCCAATTCCCACCAAACGGCCAGCGAGCAGGAGCAACGTCAAAATATTATCACCTCAATTCTCTTCTTTAAATCAAAATCACTGCCAGGTACATTTCATCGACTAATCTTTTCTCCAGTTTTGAATTTGGGTTTTCTGATTTTGATTTGTTCAACACCCCATTTCGTTACTGTTCGTGTTGGTTCCGAATGAACTGGGGGAATGGAAGGGGAAGGAAAAAGAATGGTTTAATGTTGAGAATCCATTGGTTTTTTTTTTTTGGTTGATTTATTACCAAGAAATGTTCTTTCTTGCTACTGTTTGAGATTTTTAGCTAAATTTACGTCGAATTCTCTTTCTCGGGAGCCAACTTCTCGGTCGGTTGGTTCGTCTATGTTTTGGGTATTTAGAAATTCAATTTATTTTGACAGTAAAACGTTTAGATTTGTTTATTAAGATCTTTTTTTTTTTGAGGGACTTTATTAAGATCTTTTATATGATCTCAAACTGTGATTTCTGTCAGTGAAGTATTCAGTAGTGAGGGAGTGACACCTGAATTTCGATTTCGCTTCATTTGAGTAAGTATTACTTGGAAGATTATTGTCTTAAATCGCCAATCATTTAAGCGGATAGGTAGGGATAAATTTAATTATATCAATATAATTTAACACTCTCCTCATTTGAAAGCCAAACAAGTGAAATTCAATATTAATTGGAGAGTAAACGACTTTATAAGGGTTCCAACTCAAGACCGACTTTATAAGGGTTCCAACTCAAGACCTCCTGCTGTGATACCATCTTAAATCATCAATCAACCCAAAAGCTTAAACTAATAGGTAGGATCAACATAGTCTAACATAGTGGTTTTCTTTTCCTCCTTAAGATGAATTGTTATAAGGAGCTAGAGGTGTTGGATTCAGTTTGTTTTTGCTGTTTTGAGTAGCTAGTTTGTGCTGGGATGAATTTAGATTCTTATCTTACTTTCATATGTTTAGAGCTCGAAGAAATGTTGATGGGACATACAGAGGGTCTATCACAACACCAACACTCGAAGGATCGTCTTCTGTCTGATCTTGTATCTGAGTTGGATATTGATGAAGCTGCAGATTGTTCCGAACAGATTCTGTATGAAGCGTCTTTCAAAGAATTCGGGAGATACAGTGTGCAATATGACACTATTATATGGCTTTCTATATCATTGCTGCTGGTTTTAGCTTGGGGTTTTGGGATAATCATGCTACTATATATGCCATATAGGAGATACGTGCTTCAGAAGGATTATTCATCACGAAAATTATATGTCACACCTAGAGAAATAGTTTACAAGGTTTATTTTTATGTTATTTGGTTTCCCCCCCTTCAGAAACTGTGAAACTGTATATTTTTCAGAAGAAAGAAAGTGGAGGAGGAGGTAATTCTTGTACTCTTTTTTTGTTTTTAACTTTTATTTTCCTTCCTTTAAGGTTTCAAGACCTTCATTCATACCTTTCTGGGGCACCACAAAAATTGAAAAGCATGTTCCTCTTTCCTTGGTGATTGATATCATTATTGAACAAGGTATGCATGCATCCCTCTTCTCATGATCTTGCTGCTATTGAATATAGTTGCTTGATATTTTTCACATAATTTTATTGATCGTGATTGATTTCTTGATAAACTTGATTAAAGCAAAGAAATTGAGTTGTCTTGAGAGGACGTTTGGGAACCTCAGCTTGATATTCTCATTATAAATATCTCACATGTTTCAGTGTGTATGTTGCTCTTCTGCACTTGTGGCTGTATTTTAATTTTGTACTGTATCGCATAATTAATCTAATGTGCTAAAAAAATCTGGTGTATGATCTGATGTTGAAGTATTAAGATTGTTTGTTCCATGATATTCTTATAAGTTTCCAACAGAGTCGAAAAAAATGAGTGGTTATTAGCACTTAGATTTCATGTAGTCATGGACTGTGTTTAGACACTTATTTGTCTGTTCTGTTCTTTTATTGATATTTGTGAGGGTTCGAGCCAACTTGGAGAACTTTGACTAATCTCATCTGCTTGTACCTTTTTTTTTTTTTTTTTGAGAAGGAAATGTTGCCTCACAGAGTGTATGTAAATTAAGGATAAAAACACTTTATTTTGTGCAAGTATACATAGCCCACAACAGTAAGTGATAAGTATTTTTTTTCTATCGTCGCCTCAGGGATTAGTTAAATGGATTCACTATGCTTGAGTTGAAATGAGGGAAGAAAAAGGGAACCAATCTTAATTTTTGTCCAATTAAATCTCACTAAACAAAACACACAGGATACTTGAAAGTAAAGCTTAAGCAGTTTAAGGAACAACAAAAACAGCAACACTATTCTCAAATCAAAGCAGTAGAAAGGGGATTGAATTAGGGGTGAAATTATGCTTCAAAACCAAATGGTACAGCTTAAAAAATGCTTCAACACTCAATGCAGTCTTTTCACAGATTCTTTCTAGAATTCCAAGGAAACATTGGTTAATTCCCATTAATAACTAGAATTAAGCCCTAACTTGCATATATTAGGTGGGTTACTATTCCTAGTATTCCCAATTACCTTAGAGCATGCTCCTAATCAAAACTAATGCTATGTCATGCATTCAATTCATCCCTCATTTTCCCAAAATTAAGACAAACACAGCTAAGACAAGTTGGTCAAACAAATCCGAGCTAACATTAAGCACAGGCATAGGAGTGAAGATTAAGCAAGTTCTTGCTATAACATTCAACTTAACTTCAACATAAAAATCCACTAATTCTCACCCCAAGGGTGAGATTAGTTCATAGTGGACAGAAAAGACAACAAATAAACACTAAGGAAAGCTTCAAAAATCATTACAGAACACTGTTTACAAAACAAAATACTAGAATTAAGAAAATGATAAAAAGAACTAAGAGAAAGGAGATAAGAAGAGGGATGCTGTGGCAGCTTGTTTTTGGCAGAATCTTCTCCTTTTCAGAAGTACAAGTAGACCTCCTCCTTGAAATGGTATGTCCTAGTCCTTATCGAAATTCTCTCCTTGTCTTTTTTTTCCAAGCTCTCCTTCCAAAAATAATAAAGAAAGAGTTTATATCTCTCCCTATCCTTGAAATCAAGGCTAGGTGGACATCAGAAGACCAGTGGCAGTCTCTCATTGGCTCAGCTTAGGACAACTATTAAGATTTTTCCACCTCAATTAATGAAATAGCTTCCACATGCTCCTTGTACAATTGACCCCAGATAAATTCTCTAGCATTATTGATGCTTCATCAAGAACACCTAAATTGCTCCAGCAAGCTTGACCCTTCATCAACAACAAAGCTGTAGCCTCACATGTTGGATTTTTCACACTTAGTCATTCTTAGCCCTCAGCAATGACCTACACAAGCCACAAAAAGATACATATCGGTAAAAATACACTTTCAGCAGCTAAAAAGAGCTTTTCATACAAAGGGGACTCTTCCATCACCAAAACATCAGTTCAAAGGGACTTTTTAATGCAAAAGTGTCTAAACTAGTGCTTTTAAACCCAAAGAGCTTCACTAAAACAACCTAGATAGCTCTTATTTGAAGAGCTAACCGAAAAAAATAACGACTTGAATCTATTACATTTGGTTACAAAGTAAACTTGTAAAAAATTAAATCTTTAAGTAAATGTGACCATGATTTGAACCCGTCCCCTCTAAGCTCTTTACTTTTTTCATTGGCCCAGTGACCACGGGAGCAACGTGGTTATTTAAATCCTTGTTTGATACACATAGGATTGTTCAATCTTGAATCACACACTTGTGACCCCTCCCCAGGCATGAAAAGAAGCAAAGAGAGTTCAAGTATTTCTATTGGAATGGAAGGGCTTATTTGTTATTAAAAAACTGCTATTTTATATGATGACGGATGTTTTGTTCTAACTAAATTGATAATATTACACCATTTTTGATGAACATATGACGACTACAATATGTGGTCTCTCGACATAAAGATCCATGTGAACAACTATCTTGCTCTTTAAACATGATATTTCCACTCTAATATTTCATTTTCATTCTCGAATGTGCTCAATAGTTAATGTGTGTGACCTTATGAAACTGCATGGGTTGAAGAAACATAGTTTTTTCTTTTGTGTAGGTTGCTTACAATCAGTGTACGGAATCCATACCTTCAGAGTTGAAAGCATAGCACGTGGAAAAGCTTCTCCTGTTGATGATCTGCAGGTTCAAGGGATTTCTAATCCTGGTCTCCTGAGAAAGGTTGGTGTGTATTCATCTGTTGACTCTTTTTTCAAAGTGTCAATTTCTTTTTGTGAGTCTTTATATTAGTGTCAGAAGAGATGCTCACTTCTTGCATTTCAACCAGATCATTGTTAGAGAAGCTTCAAAAGTTATTCAAGATTTTGGCAGAAGTTGGAATAGAACTTCAATATCTGCTGAAGGAGAAAGCTTCCTTCCTTCGATATCAATGGAGGGACCAACTGTTTTAAGATCTCCATCGAGAGGGTTGAAGGTATGAATTGGCCTTTTCTTTTGATCCTTGCTAGTTTTAAGGCCCCTTTTTTTTTTTTTCAATTTAGCTTTCTGAATCAGGAAGGTACAGACCTGTGGCTTGACCAGAAATCTGTCGATTGGTATGGTGGATAGAAAGTAGAACAAAAGTGATATGGGCTTTTAAAGGGTCTGTTTCCAAGTTGTGTTGATGTCATTGGCCATCATAAGAAAAATCTCTCTGGTGCTACTTGTTCCAGACATTCAATTCCTTTATTTTTTGTCATCTGAAAAGACTTTATGAAGATAAATACTTCTTTTCCCGTTTTTTAGGTACTCATAATTTGGACGGCAAATATAAAATTAAAATGTGAAGTATACATCCTTTCATTTAGGGCAATTCTTTTTCTTTCTTTTTTTTTTTTTTTTGAAGATTATTAATATGCAAACCAAGACGAAAAATTAGGTAGTCTGTCATCTAGATGAATTCTAGATGGTTACCTGATGAAACAGACATCAACATTATAATTTCTTTGTGCTTGTGCATATTTGGATTCCTGTCTGCTTAGTGCTTTGCCATATCATCTAGGAGTCATTTATTTATGTCGAATGTCAAGCTTCAATTTAGCTATGTGTTCTTCTGCTGAGTTCTTGCCATTCTTATAGCTTTTATTTCCAATCCTGCAGACTACTAGAACACCGCATTATGTGCCGAAGGAGCGTAGAAGTGTAGTGTCTCAGGAATTGCTGCTTCAGAAGCTGGAAGAAGTCAATATATCAGTCAAGGTATTATCACTTCTGTGGTTATTATGTACGAGATAATTGGAATTGATGCTTATCAAGAGACTGATAACTGTTAGTCTGTAGTGGTTGGTGTAAACTAAATTAAAATGAAATGCTTGTTTTCTCTCATCAACTCTTTATTTCATATTACCTTGTTCAAAACCATTAAATCTTCACTAAAAGCATGAACTAGCATGTAGACGTACATGACCACATGCCATTTTTCAAGAAATCAGGATGAAGAAACATTATTCTCTTGACCTGGCCTGAGATTAGCAGAGTTGGCCTTGAACATCAAGCAAGGAGTTGTCTTAATGCCTCCTAAGATTGTGAATTGCATGATATGAGTTATCATCAGTTTCCTAGATTCTCTAAAAAACATGTGTAGTTAAAAAGAAAATATTAAAAATATCAGGGGCTCCAATGTCCACAAACGGCTCACAAATAGTGTCCTTATTAGATTGCTCAAGCTAGATGAAATTCCATTCACCTAATTCTTTTATTCTCTATTTCTTCCATTTATTTAGATTTCTTTTCTTCTTGACTTTGTGAACAGAAAATCGAGCAGCTTATTAACGAGCCCCATCGCACCCCCGAAATCGTCTGATAAGAAACGTCAAACTGGTCTCTGAACCAATTTTGTTAGTTCAAGCTTGATTGAACAGGGGAAAAGAAATTTGGGAGTGCACTCTGTATGTATAAGGTAGGAAAGTGGCTCTGTAAATTATGATCTCCTTGGCAACATACCCTCCCCCTCTTTGTATTGTATCTGGATCCATCTTTTTAGTAATTGATTGGGCTGAGGCTGAGTTTTGTAATGTCTGCTACGCAAGTGGACAATGAGTTGCAAAATCTATTTTAGTATTCATTCTTTCCTCTAGAGTTTTTACGTGTGTTGGAGTGTTTTTGTTTAGCATCATATCATATTGTTGTTTTTTATACAAGTATCACATCATATTATAACGATGGAGACTAATTTTTTTTTTTCTTTGTTTAGATGGAGAGATGAGATTTGAACATACAATGCATGAGAAGAAATACCAAAATTTGATCATTTGAGTTGTATTTAGGTTCAACTATTAGTTTGAGTGACTTGAGTGATAGACTCAATTTGAGTATAGCTTTCTGGTTTAAGGCATATACGCTCGATCAAGAAGATTGAGGTTTAAATCTCTCACTTTACATACTATTGAACTAAAAAAACACTTGAATGATATGAGCTCATATTTCTTTATTTAGACATTAACTAGTGACAAAAGTAATTCATAATTTGAGCTTAACTCAGTTGATAAAGTACTAGTTACTATCTTAGGGGTTGATGGTTCAGTCCCCCATTTTGTAATTATTCAACTACAAAAAATAGTATGTAAGTCACTAGTCATATGATACATGAAGCAAAGAAAGGAAAAGTGCAAGTTCAAACGACCATGACAACACAGGGAGGTCGGGTCTATTTTATGAGTAGCAATTTTCTAGTATTGTGTATAAAATTACACTTGAAAATGAATTTTTTATATTTCTTCGATTGGATTGAAGGTTCTCAAATTGAAATGTTATTCATTTTTTATTTTTCTTCGATTGGATTGAAAGTTTTCAAAGTGAAATGTTATTCTTAAAACAATTAGGGATGACAAAGATACTCGCATGGACCTTGCCTCGAATGGGGCGAAAAATTTCCAATTTGATTGGGTATAGGGTTAAATCGAAAATTCTTTTTCGAGTCTCCGGTCAGAGACAGGGATGGTATCTTCACCCCATCTCGAACTTGCCTCGAATAATTATTTTATAATTTTTTTAAAAAAAGTATATAATATATATTACACTATTTTTTTTAATATACTATTTTTTATTTTATAAGGTAATAAATTTGTATATTAATTTTAAATTTTATTGATTTGAAAAAATAAAAGAATAATAATACTTAACTTGTATATATGATTTGGATATAATTTTTTATTTTTAATTAATTTAATTTTAAAAAAAAAGAAAAAGTACGAGAAAAAACAATGAAATTTTTTTCCTGCAGGGACCCGATCTCTGACCCTGTCCTCGATTCTCCCAACACAAAGAATAGGAGAATGATGAAGATGAAAAATCCCCATAGGGATGGCGATAGGGAATGTGTCCTGGTCCCACCCTTCTCCTGTTGTCATCCCTATTGATAATCGCTAATCAAATAGGTATTTCGTAAAAAAAAAAAATGAAACTTTGTCACAAAATCAAAAGAACTTTTAGTTTCTCTACAATGAAGCACTCTCAAGATCAAAGTATTTCTTAACGAAATTAACAACTCGTTTGTTATTAGTCGATTTGAGTAAAGCATAGTGGATGACACATTTATTATCTTTTTTAAAAATTTTGCTAGGACAGAAAGGAGAAAATTTTTAGTATTATCATAGTTTCACACTTTTTTTTTGTTCACACAATATTTTTTCGTTTTTCTTAATACCAGTTAATTGTATATAACTTTCAAAAGGATGTTGGGATTGTAAGGATAAAAGTAGTATAGAAACTACAATAATATTAGAACCCCGGCCGAGAGTGCACCTCAATTTCTTTTTCATCCTCATAAATGAGAAACAACATTATACTTACCTCTAGTTATAGGCCTATGCAGCATGGGTATGTTACTTGGGGTACGTTTTTTACCCCATCTAAGGTGAGTGAATGGTATTTAAAATGATATCTCAAACTTCACGTAAAATTGTCAAAGTTTAGAAATCTAAAAATTTCATTTTCTAAACATACATCATACTATTTTGAAACTTACAAATCAGAAATTGATTATGACTTTTTAATTTTTAATAGGGTTTCAATAGGAGGGATTTTTTAAAACATATTGACTATTGTATTTTTTTTAAAAAAAAATACATTGTTTATTTATATTTGTTTAATCACATGTACTAAACTGAATATATTTGAAAAGGAGAATGTTATTATTTTACTTTTTCAAAATGACAAACACAACGACAATATATTTCAACATTAATGTCATGTGAAAGTGGAATATACACAAAATATTAATTGGTGATCAATTTATATAACGTAATTAAGATTCACAAAATATAAGTAATCACTAGCAATGGTGTAAGTCTGAAGAAGTATTGAGAATAATTATCTTCAGAGAAGGTATCATCGTTATAATCAGCAGTGACTGTCCGTTGTTGAGCCAAACGCTCCTTTAATATTCATTTATGTCAGATGTACATATAGACCATGGTATTAAATTTTTGTCGACATGTCGACATTTCCATCGATATTTCTACATGCCTATGATTTGACATTGACACCAAAAGTGAATCGACATTTCCATTATATCGTACAAAATTGATGAAATATTAAAGAAAATAGTAATATAATATAAATATAATATTATAACAAGCATTTTAACTCATTTAAAAAGTGTAGAGGATTTATTTTTTAATTTTAATATATTCTTTAAATTTTTTGTTTTTAAAAAATTTTCAAAAATATCTGAAATTCACATTTTATCAATATTTACATCTATATTTTCACGCAATTTCCATATTTCTATCCACATACACATTTTAAACCTTCATAGACACATGGTGAATCGTTTGATCATGAAAATTGAAAATATTCGTAAATATCCATTTTCGAACCGAAGTGTGAGAATCCAACGTTTACTCGCATTCAATAACTCGAATTCAGCTCCATTTTCACTTCCGTAGATTCAGAAGCGATTTGCTGATTTCTGGCAACAAATATGAGCAAGAAGAAGGTTCTGGTAGTGGGCGGCACAGGTTACTTAGGTCAGCATCTTCTATCAGGATTTTCCGAGATCGATGGAGTTCCATATGATATCGCATTCACTTATCACTCCTTCCCGCCTGAAGATTTGTTGCGCGTTCTTCCTCATCTGCTTGCTTTTCAAGTTGATTTGAAATCTGGGCAAGGATTCGATGCCATTCTCGAGAAATTTGGCCAGGTTTGCTTGGCCTCTGCCATTTGCCGATTGAAGTTCTTGTTCAGTTTATTTTTGAGAACTGTAGATGGAGCGTCATTTTTTAGATTCATGTAGAATTAATTAACGAGTCTTATTGCTTGAATTTAGTGCTGAAATATGATTTCGCTTACCAGCCCGATATTGTTGTTAATTGTGCTGCTATCTCTGTACCTCGTGCCTGCGAAACAGACCCTGCTTCTGCATTGTCTATCAACGTGCCTACTGCCCTTGGAAGTTGGTTGTTGAGTTTTGAAGAGGGGAATGCACTTCTCATTCATCTATCAACGGATCAAGGTAACTCTTGGTTTCACTTTCTTTGTTATGTTTTTTCTATAAGTTTGGTTATTAACCCTTTAAGTCGCTCCGGTGGCACGCAAGCTGGTTCAAACACTCGAAGATAAAAAAGAAAAAAATGTTGTGTCTAAGTGTCTAAAGGCTCTTGCTGTCAATGCTTACATCGGTAGACCTCTGAACCTGTACGAAATCAACTCACTCCATAAGTTTTAAATAATACAGTTTTCGTGTTCCATAAATGCTAATTTAGAGTAGACAGAAAATTGAGAGCTTAGTACCTAAGTGCATAGATTAAATAGACCACAACTTGTAATTCAACCTTTTTGTTGTCTTTCTTGTCTTTTGAGTCTAGAACTTCTCATTCTTAGGCCCATTTGATAACTATTTGGCTTTTGTTTTTTGAAAATTGTGCTTGCTTTCTCACCATTTCTCCACCATGTTTCTATCTTTCTTAAGAAATCATTTGAGTTTCTAGCCAATTTCCAAAAACAAAGACAAGTTTTTTAAAATTACTTTTTTTTAGTTTTCAAAATTTAGCTCAATTTTTGAAAAAATATGTAAAAAGTAGATAAGAAAACATAGAAACTCATTGATGGGGTAGTATTTATAGGCTTAATTTTTAAAACCCAAAAACCAAATGGTTATCAAATGGGGTCTTAGGAATTATAATCTCAATTCAATTATATAGGTGTCTTAATTTGAAGATTTTGGTCTTTTGGACTTTAAGTAGCCTGAGAATCATCATTTGCCACTTGCTTCCATCTTGTTAAGTAAAATTTCCATTAAATATAAGATGTTTTTTTTTTCTGTTTAGAGGGGCCATCTTTTTCATTCTTTATGTTTGTTATAAATCAACAGCGTAGTGCATGATGTTATTTTTCCACCAGTTTATGAAGGCGTGAGATCATTTTACAAGGAAGAAGATGAGACCATTCCTGTGAATGTTTATGGGAACTCAAAGCTAGCAGCTGAACAATATGTTTCTGAGAAATTTTCCAACTTTGCAATCTTGAGATCTAGTATCATTTTTGGTCCTCAGACCATCTCACCTGTTCCAAAATCTCTTCCAATTCAGGTACATGGTCATGCGTTATTTCATACTTCTGAAATTTCCTGATGCATTAATGCATTTATAATCTTTTGAATTGTAAAGACAAATGTTTGCAAGTTCAAGCATAAAGATCTGGCCCGTTCTTTGTGAATAAACATTAGCTTGTATGACCAACTAACTTATTTGATCATTTATCCGTACAGTTCAAAAACATTTTGATAGGCTTTTCGACTTCTTTGTACATAGCAATTAATTTGTATGCAATTGATACAGTGGATTGATGCTGCTTTATCTAAAGGAAGTGAAGTTGAATTCTTTCATGATGAGTTTCGATGTCCTGTGTATGTCAAGGATGTTGTGAATGTCATAATAACATTGATTAAGACATCGATATCAGGTATGGATTTTGTATAGTATTGATAAATGATAATATAGGTTGTGATTCCCAGGTCCCCTTCAAAATCCTTCCGTGTTGAATACATTATCATCTCCTTAGAACTCAAGGAAAAAGTTGTACAACCAATAGAACAAATGTTGTTCAAGTAAGGTCTTATCATTCTTAAAAAGAAAAAACATGGCACTTACAGTGGATAGTTCACAATTTTTATCAGTTTCTTATGAGGTGGTGAGGAACTACTCTTTTGAAATTGTTTTATTTTTGTCCATTCTGTTGGCATATGCTGCAGTGCATGATTGATAGTTGTTGTTCAATCATTTTTCTCAGTTTTGGCATGTATGCATTTATTTTTCCTTCATTGTATTAAGTTAGTTTCTTATCTGTTTGCAATTATGGACGATTGAATTCCAGAGGGCAAGCAAATGCAATTGCTGTTAAATGTTGGTGGACCAAATCGCGTATCGCGTGTTGAAATGGCCGAGACTGTTGCAGAAATTAGAGGGCATAACAAATCATTGATCAAAAGAGTGTCTGCATCATCAGTATGTTTGCCTCATGTTTGCCTCTTGATCTTCTTTATAGTCTACAAATAGTCATTCTAAGCAGTATTGCTTTTATCATAGATTAAATTAAACAATTCAGTATCAGCAGATGATTTTCAGAGACTTGAACTCGCACATTCATTAGCACCCCCTTGAGAAATATTGCCAAAAACATTTCAAACGGCCTAAAATTTCTAGCATTTCCCATGAACAACTTTCGATTGACCAACTGTTCTACAACTTGTGGATATGTTAATAGTTGGTTTCTTAGGGGTTGTTTGGAGTATTGAGTTATAAAATGAGTTATAATAGTTTGTGCGTTATTATAGTCTATGGAATCATATAATATTATTTAGGGTAAAATACCTTTTTGGTTCTCGAATTTTGAGTAATAGGTGCGTTTGGTCCTGTGTTTTGAGAATTAAGTTTAAAAGGCCCTTCATGCTATTTTTTTCTTTCTTTTATATATAAAAGCAATATTTTTTTAATATGGAATAATTTTTTTTTAAGTTAAAAAAATTATAAAAAAAAGTTCTCTCTCAATTCTCTCACCACGTTTTCTCCTTTCTCCTCCCTCCACCCTTCATTCCCTTCTTCTTTTCCTTTTTCCCTCTCCCACAACATCTTCCCCATTCTCTCTCCTATGTACTTTCATATGGGACTTAACATAGAAATCTCTGAAAGAGTGATTGTAAAATTGATTCTGGATAATGGTGATTGAGAGGATTGAGGAAAAAAGAAAACTTAATTGTAGAGAGAGAATTTTTGGATTGTTGCAGATTTGTAAATTGAAGACTGAGTAGTTGGGATCCACCGTGTTTGAAGGTAGGAGAGAGTGAAAAAAAAAGTAAAGTACATACGAGAGATAATGGGGAAGAAGATGTTGTGGGAGAGGGAAAAAGGAAAAGAAGAAGAGAAGGAAGATGGAGGGAGGATAAAGGATGGTGAGAGAATTGAGAGAGAAAATATTTTTTTTCATTTTTTTAATTTAAAAGATGTTGATTTTATATTAAAAAAAATCAAAAAAAGAGAATTAAAAAATAGAAAAAATAGCATGAGAGACCTTTTAAACCTATTTCTCAAAATTTAGGGACTAAAAGAGTCCATTTTAAAAACTTAGGGACCAAACGCACTTATTACTCAAAACTCGGGGACCAAAAAGGTATTTTACCTATTATTTAAAATGCAGCGTAATACAGTCTGGGGTTATAATAGTATGTATTTGAGGTGTAGAGTATTCCATAGGTTATTATAACTTATACCCTAAACAGACCCTTATTTGTTATTGTACCATAGGTGTCCTATTTTACATCGGGTTGTTATTTTAGTAGGCTAAATATATTGGTGTTAGCTGGAAATTTAAGAACTTATGGCAGCTTATTTCCACTTTTGGTTTGAGTTTTAGTTTTCTCTTGAATGTTTCAGATTGATCGAGGGGTAAAATCCCCTGCAGACATTTCAATGAACATCGGTAAACTGGTTCAGAAACTTGCCATTTCTCCTGTTTCATTCACTGAAGGTGTCAGATTGACACTTGCAGCCGAGACTAAAGAGTGATTTACAATATAACCACAGCTGCTTTGGTTTTGAACAAATGGCACATATTTGGTTATAAAGGTTTGTAAACTGCTTCAAATGCTGGAAATTAATTTAAAACATTTATTGAAGAAAGAAGATGAATGTTGTTCTTTTTCAGCATGGTTAAATTTTAGCCCTCATTTGATCTATTTAGGATCCGTTTGATAACCATTTAGTTTTTTGTTAAAAATTTGTGTTTGTTTTATCATCATTTCTCTACCATAGTTTCATTTTTTTAAGAAAACATTTGAATTCTTAGTCAAATTAGAGTTAAAAACAACATTAATCTTCATATGAAGTATCATCTACTTGTTTACTTGCGTTAATTCTCTCTCCAAGAGATTCAAATAAATCAGCCACATCTAAATGCATCATATTGGAGAGGTAAAAAACATCATCTTTTTTAATTGCAAAGTTTACTTCTACGTTCTTTCCTTTTTATTTCTCCTCTAGGAAAGTTTGATAGAGATCAACTAGGTTTTTTGGCGTACGACAGGTACGTAACTTATGCCCAGTCATTCTGCGACTTATGCCCAATCATTCTGCATCGGAAGCATTTATGTTCATCACATTTTGAACTCCTATTTTGTGGAGTTTTTCCTTTATGATCATGATTTTGTGTGGTTTTCTTTTCTTGAAATTTGGATTATAATGACTACCATGAATAGAATAATTATTTCTTCCCCTACCGCGACCTCGACCACAACCTCAACCATGATTATTATATATTATAACATTCACTTCAGGGGATGATGTTGCTCCAACTGGTCAAGATTCATGATTTTTCATCAACTCGTTATTTTGTTCAGCAACAAAAAGACATGAGATGGGATCAAAATATTTTATAAAATTTCACTTGATATTGCTGCTGCAGGAATATATTCGAGACATGAAAAATAGAAAATATCTTCACCATCATATCCACATCAATAATTCTTTCTCCATATAATTTCGGCTTTGAACTAATTTTGAATAATGCAGGGTTGTACTCACTTAGGGGGTGTTTGGATCGCAGAGTTGTTTTGTCAGTGAGTTCTGGAAATCAGTGTTTGGTTTGCATAGTTGAGTTATTATGTCAAATGTATCTGATGCAGTTTTTTGTAAAGTGAATAAGTCTGATTTTTTGTGACTTTTTTCTTTACTTTTTTTGTTTCCACCAAATCAATTGCAAACATATTTGTCTACAATTTCAAAATTCCATTATGAGATCAATTACAAATTTACAATATATATTACCATTTGCGAGATATATGAGATATTTAGAACAGTACTGAATATTGAGATTGATATCAATTTTTCTTCTCCCCTAAAAATCATTTTTATCTTATGTAAAGTGAAAGGTCTGATTTTTTTTGTGACTTTTTTCCTTGCAAACACATTTGTCTACAATTTCAAAATTCAATTATGTGATCAATTATAAAATTACACATATTACCATTTGTCAAATGTATGTTAGGGGTATTTGCACAAGTAATGGATATTGAGTTTGATATCAATATTTCTTTTCTAATAAAATTCATTATTTAGAACTTTTACTCTTCCATATGAACTTTATTCCTTTTTTTTATGCATGTTCACCACTACTTTTTTGTTTTAATTTAGGTAGGTCTTAATTTAGTATTAATACTTTACATATGAAAAATGTTTATTTAAATTTGTTTAAACACATGCATTGTCTATGGACATCTTTAGAATGGAATAAATAGTTTACCTTGTGAATATGTTAAAAATATGTCAACATACTTAAATATTTTATGTCATATTGAAGTTACATATCTACAAAATATTAGATATGATTCTGCATACTCGCCTACATCGTAGGCAATGATCCTTATAGTCTCTCGCAGGAAGTCTAGTTAAAGTCATTTGAGTTGCTTGTGTGTTGACACTTGTTATGTTATGCTTTTGACTTCTTTGTTCTTGTGCAAATGTAGTTTAGAGTTTAAGTTTAGATTATGACTCAAGATGTGATTATTTGTAAAGTTCTAGTAACTTTCGAGGGATGAAAGTTTTCTTAGATGGGCATATTGTGGCGCCCCGTATAATTAGATGCTTTAATTGTATTTGTTTTAAATTTGAATCTTTGGATAATCAGAACATGATTAGAAAATGATGTTTCAAAGTTTAAAAAATGATTAGGATTTCTGTTTGTTTAGGATTTCTTTTTTTAAAAGGATTAGAATTCGTTGTTTTAAAAGGATTAAGACTTTTTGGTGTCTATTTAAACTAGAGTATTAGCAACTTACACACTTCAAAACTCTCTTCATCTTCTTCTTTTCTCCACTTTCTTCATCTTGTCGGACAGTCGTCAGGGAAGTGGTCGAAGAGTCGCCAGACTTTCGTCGGAGACTCGTCGGATCGTCATCGGAGACTCGTCGGACCGTCATCGGAAAGTTGTCGGATCGCCGCCGAAAAGTACCGTACGGTTGAGTTAATAACTCAACTTCATGAGGTTGAGTTATTAAGTCACCGGTTATAATTGTTGGTGAAACAAACAAGAAGTTGGGTTATTAACCCAACCCCATAAACCAAACACCCTCTTATTGATTTAAAATCTTGCAACTTCATGTGCATCCAATCTAACGATCTTTTGGAAGAAAAACGATTTTTTGATAATCATACATTTCTTTCAAACTTTGTCATAATGTATAGGGATCTTTTATTGTAAGATACTCTATTATTTCGTTCTTTTATTATCTCTCCAAGATTCATGACATCTAAATGAATCTCGACATCAAGAACCCACGACAAGTAGTTATTTATATTAATACCAAGGGTTACAAACTCTAGTTTCATAAGATTTGACATAGTAACACTATTAAAAGATGTTATATTTATATTAGATAATTAATATAAACCAAACATGCAAAATAATATTTAAAAAAATGGCTTACCTAGAGGACTTACCTTTAGCGGGAAAAATGACAGAAGTTCGTGCTGATAACGTGTGATAAAAATGAGGGGCAAAAATCGGTTACCAAAACTTTATTAAATTATATAATAAGAAATTGGTAATTGAATATATGTATATATATAAAAAAAAATTAAAAAGAGATTATATAAAGAGAAAGTAGAGAATTTAGAGATTTTTCAGCAAATGTTGTCTTTTTATTTTCTACTATAAGTCATTATTTATAGGTAATTTGGAGATCATGATGTGGTCCATTTGGACACCAATCAACGGGTTTTGTTTAGGGATGGCAACGGGGCAGGGCGGGATCGTCTTCGTATCAGGGTCGGGGTCGGGGGTTCCTCGATCGAGGATCGGGTCCTCGCAGGGAAAAATCCTCGTTTTCCTTTTTTTTATTTTGTATTCAAAATTAATTAAAAATGAAAAATTATATACCAATTATATATAAAATTAAGTATTATTATTCTTTTATTTATTTAAATCATTAAATTCGAAAATGTTTAATATAAAAGTTTATTACATTATAAAATATAAAAAAAAAATAGTATACACTATATTGTTATTGTATTAAATATTTTTCTAATATATATATATATATATATATTAGTAATATAATATTAATAATATTTTTTAAAAATTTAAAAAATATATTCGAGGTGGGGACGAGGCGGGGATACCGTCCCCGTCCCCGACCGGGTACTTGAAAAGAATCTGCGATTTGATCCCTATACCTGGTCAAATTGGAGAGGAGACACTTTGGTTATGAGAAATTTGTCACTTGGCATAGATATCAAAGTGACATATGAAATGAACATTTACATGTGTAATGTTTACAATATATTATTATTATTTGAAGTGTTTGAGTTCTTGCCTTACCATTCCCACTGTGGGGATTCGATCGGATGCAGTTTATTTAATTATTTATCAAACAACCCGCCCAAATTTTTAAATGAACGTGTATTGAGGCTTGTCGGAACTCTCTCTAGACAAGTTTTACGACATTGTTGGAACCATCTTCGATAAAGGAGTTTTTTCAGTCATTGACTGCTTGTTCCAGGTATACCTGGAGTTCGTGAGGTGCTTTTTTGGATTCGACAACTAGATACAAGATGAATTCGAGCCATCGTACCTTGTTTCAAGAGGGCTTTCTGGAGGATTGGAGCAAACTCAACCTTACTACTAAAGAAGAGGAAGTGTCGGTTGATGTAAAATTCGATCCAAAACTCCAGATCGAAGAGAAATTGAAGGATTTCTTAGTCGGTAAGCTTATTTCAAGGAGGCCTGGCTCAACCGAAGTTATTCGAAATACTTTCAAGGCAGCCTGAAAAGTTGAGTTGGGACTCGAGGTGGAGATGATTGGGCGTAATCTTTTTTTCTTTCGATTCTGAAGTGAAATGGATTGCCCCAAGATTTTGCATGGTGGCCCATGGCTCTTCAACCGGTTCCTTTTAGCGTTAGAGAAGCCATTCCTGTATTCGAAACCATCTAAGTTGGTCTTTAATTTCGTTGCTTTTTTGGTACATTTTTTAGATATCCCCTTGGCTTGCTTCAACACAGAGATGGCACAAAGATTAGGCAACGCAATGGGTTCTTTTGAGGAGTTTGATGAGGGGGACGGAAATCTCAGTTGAGGCACAAGCATGAGGGTCAAGATCCATTCGACATCACCAAACCATTGAGACAGGGAATCAAACTGAATATGGAAGGACCGATGGGGGGCGTTCTAATGTCAATTAAATATGAGAAATTACTAGAATTTTGCTTACACTGTGGAGTTATTGGCCACCATTTCAAGGACTGCAACCTGTTTTACAAGAATTCTACATAAGGAGCAAGGTTTCATCAGTATGGTTAGAATTTACGTTATGTGGGTTGTCTTGCAAATGTAGCAAAATCACCATCCTCCGTAGATCGTAAAAAATCCCAGTCGAGCGAGAACAGTAGTGACAGGGGAACTCCTATGGCTACGTCGTCGTCATTATCTTCGACAAAAAAGGACAAGAAATCACCGGAGCCGCGCGAGCAGTGAAGTTTCGACACAGGCGCCGTTTTCAGTTACAACAGGATCATTAATGGAGTTATCGCCAATGATGCAACCAAGCGTGAAATCCGGGATCCCAGTTGAAGACGAACAGAAACGGAAGACAGTGGATTGTGCGAGGAAAATAAATTTTGATAAAGATTCCTCGGGCATTAATGGCGAAATTCCGGAAGAAGGGGCAAAGGACTCGGCTACGCTACGATTGAGGGTTTCAGTGGAACGGTTTCGAAGGAAAAGGGGAAAGGCAGTGGGCTATGGGTTTGATCTAAGGTGGGATGTCGATTAGGGCATTGTCTGGAGTGGATTGGGCCGAAAAAATTGAGATTCAGGGCCAATTTTCAAACGTAAATTCAATTCCCATGGGCCACAAACTCACTCCAGAAATTGGGTTGCCCAAGGAAAAGGATGTTGCTGCTCTTAATAGCAATATGGGTCCTCGTTTCTCAGGTGATCAGATCGCCAGCTCCACAGGAAGTTGGAAAAGAAAGTCGCGACCCAATTACCAAAATGTTGTTTTAACCGGAGATACACTTGAGAAAAAAAAGGAAAATTGAGACTGATGATGTGGCCATCAAGAAAAGGAAGAAATCTGAGTTGATTGGCAGTGTTGTTGCTGAAGTTGTATCGGCGGTGGTTGCCATGCAACCCCGCCGGGGTTCATGAAAACTATTTGTTGGAAATGTTCATGGGTTGGGGAGCTCAAGGGCATTTCGTGTTGTAAGCGATGAATTATCTCGCTATAATCCTCATTTATGCTTTATGATTGAAACCAAATCTACCTCTTTTATTTTGAATAAGTTAAAAGTTACTTTGAATTACTCTGGGTGTTTTGTTGTGGATAACATAGGTTTGAGTGGTGGCCTTTGCCTGCTCTAGAAGGAAGATATTGATGTGCAAATTCGTTCCTTCTCATCCCATCATATCGATGCATCCATTTCATGGAATGACATGTGCTGGAGGTTTATAGGATTTTATGGCCATCCGGACCAAAACATGCATCATCAATCTTGGGAACTTCTACGAAGACTTTGTAATAATGATACCTCTCCATGGTTATTGTGGGGTGATTTTAATGAAATATTATGGGATTCCGAGAAATCAGGTGGCGGAGATCGACAATCAAAACTCATACAGGATTTTCGAAGGGCAATGGATGATTGTCATGTGGCGGATTTGGGTTTTAATGGTAGCCAATTCACCTGGTGCAACAGGAGATCTACAGTCAACCAGGTTAGTTTCCGTCTTGATAGATTTCTGACTAATCAGGCTTTCTGTGATTCCTTCCCAAATTGTGTGACAAATCACTTGAGGTGGGTGAAATTTGATCACCGTCCCATATAATTGATTTTTGAAGGGATGTCGGTGTGGGGGCAGAAAAGGCGAAGAGGCTTTCGTTTCGAGGAATCCTGGATGCTGCATCTGGAATGCAGGAACTTGGTTGGTCGAGTAGGTGATTGGACAAGAGTGGAACAGTCAGGGCACATGTTACATGAACGTTTGGCCACAACTGCTAAGTTACTTGGGAATTGGGGGAAGAAGATTAACAATCATCTTAATTCCGAAAAAAAGTAGGCTTATGGAGGCGCTTGAAGTGTCTTATGCTCAACCAAGACCTCTGGATTTTGACCGGATATGATCAATTGAAAAACAGCTTGATGGTATACTACTGGAGGAGGAAATTTATTGGAAGCAAAGGTCACGAGACTGCTGGCTCAGATGGGGGGATAAAAATACGAAATGGTTCCATCAAAGGACTTCACAAAGGAAAAGAAGGAATACAATAAAGGGAGTTTTGGATGAAAATGGTCTTTGGCAGGAGGATCCCAACTTAGTATCTTCAGTTTTATTGAAGCATTTTCATAATATTTTCAGGTCTTCGGAACCTTCACTCGATGATATTATGAAGGTTACAAATGTTATCCCTAAGAAGATTACTGATCATATGAACAATATCTTGCTATAGGAGTATACCAAGGAGGAGATCGAAAGGGCAGTTAAAGGTTTCCATCCTACTACATCCCCGGGCCCAGATGATTTCCCAGCATTGTTTTTTCAGAGGTACTGGGATATAATAGGACCTCAAACGACCGTTAGTTACCTGAAGATTCTAAACCAGTAGGCTTCGGCTTCGGATTGGAGCAATACAAATATTGTTCTTATCCCAAAAGTATGAGTTCCAAAGGCAGTCACTGATTTTCGATCCATAAGCCTTTGCAATGTTTGCTATAAAATTGTGACGAAAGTCATAGCAAACCGCCTCAAGGTGATTCTTGGTGACATAATTTCAGAGGAACAATAAGCTTTTGTGCCAGGTAGGAATATTGCGGATAACCTTATTATAGCCCATGAGTCTCTAAACTGGTTGAGACAGAGGAGAAGGAGTCCGAGAGGTTTTGTCGCGATCAAGTTAGATATGAGCAAGGCATATGATAGAGTAGAATGGTCTTTCCTGAAACAAGTTCTGGTTAGGTTGGGTTTCCACAACCGTTGGGTGGACCTGATCATGGACTGCATTTCTACGGTTTCCTTTTCAGTGTTATTAAATGGAGATGCGATAGGAGCAGTGTCACCAACGCGAGGACTACGCCAAGGTGACCTTTTATCCCCACACTTATTTCTTCTGGGTGCAGAAGGATTGTCAGCTCTCATTTTGGCGGAATCCAAAAGTAGGGTAAGTTATCAGACATTACAATTGCTCCATGTTGCCCTAAGGTATCACATCTATTTTTTGTTGATGATTGTCTCCTTTTTCTGTAAGCAAATGCGATTGAGTTTGGTTTGTTGAAGGTTATTTTCAATTTATATGAAAAAACTTCTGACCAATCCATAAATATGGGAAAATATGCAGTACTATTTTCACTGAATGTTGTCTCTGAATGTCGAATTTATTTGGGGGAAATCTTGCCTATGTCGATGGTTGATAATCTGGGCAAATACCTGGGAATTCCTTCTTGTTTTTCAAGATCTAAGTGGGTTGACTGGAGAGAGTTGAAGGACAGATTTTGGAAGACTTTGCATGGATGGAAAGGTAACTTATTTAATTAAAAGTGTGGCATAGGCTATTCCCACATATTCCATGAGTTGTTTCAGGCTACCACAGAGGTTGTGCCAGTTGTTTACACGACAAATGACAAAGTTTTGGTGGGGTTCGACGAATGAAAAACGGAAAATGCACTAGATGAGTTGGGAGAGGTTATGTAAGCCAAAAGAATTAGGTGGACTAAACTTTAGGGACCTCACAGGTTTTAATCAGGCACTACTAACAAAACAAGTGTGGAGAATTCTCATGAATCTGGACCTGATTGTTTCCAAGGTAATAAAGGGTAAATACTTACCCTTTTTTATATCCTCTTTTGGTGACTCCTGTTTCAGGTACGAGTTCATATTTCTGGAAAAGTTTTGTTTGGGGCTTAGACCTTTTTAGGAAGGGTTTGCGCCTACAGGTTGATAATGGGGAGTTTATACGAATCTATACAAACCCTTAGCTACCAAGGTTGTGGACTTTTAAACTATTACACTATCCTCTGGGGATCGAAAATATGTTAGTTTCGGAGTTCATTACACCATACAAACAGTGGGATACCCAGAAACTACATTTTTTTTTTTTTGCAGGGAAGATGTACAGGAGATTAGAAAACAACCCATCTCCATGACAAGATGTCCAGATAGGTGGATCTAGAATTTTGATAAGTTTGGACTCTATAAGGTAAAGAGTGGTTATAAACTGTAGATGTTGGGGAACCACACGACATCTTCATCAGATGATATGCGAGTTCAGATGTGATGGAAATCATTGTGGAAAGTAAACTTACCTATAAAAGTTAAACATTTTGTGTGGAGGTTCTTCTATAATTGTCTTCCCACTCACGTTAGCTTGTGTCGAAGGGGGATCGATGGTCTATCTGTTTGTCTTGTTTGTGGTAGTAAGGCAAAAACGGTAGAACACGTGTTGTTCTTCTATACGAGGGCGAAAGAGGTGTGGAGTATATTATTGTCAAGAGTGGAGCTGGGAATTGATCGCAGGATGTCTATCCAGGAGGTATGGTTATCTTTACACAGGCAACAACCTTCACATGTCTTTGATCTCTTATGTGTAGGCTCTTGGGGTTTGTGGAATGATCGAAATGACTTCTGCTTTGACCGCCTAATGAAGGCTATTGGTCTGAAATGTGATTGACTATTGCATTATGTGCATGAGTATCACTCTAAGAATGTTCGTCCGACTAATAGTCGACAAGTATATTCTGAAATACTGAAGGGGCATGTGCAGGATGATGGGGTTATTATTTGTGTGGATGCTGCTTGTGGCAACTCGATCTTAGAACGGGTGTGGGAGTGGTTGTGCGAGCGTATGATGAGAGCTTATTAGCTTCCTTGGTAAACTGTTATAACTCTTTTTCAGAGTCCAGAGTGCTCAAAAGCTTTGGCAATCATTGATGGTATGCATCTGGCTGCACAGATGAGGTACTCACGGATCCATGTCTTTTCTGACTCCTTAACCATTATGGCCATGGTCAATGGTCTTTTGACACCGGGAGCAGATTCTCATAATCTTATTCATGATATTTCTACACTTCAGGAGGCGTTTCTTCGTGTTTATTTTAGTCATACTAGTCGCGATTTAAATATTCTAGCGCATAATCTTGCTCGGAAAGGGATAAATGGTCTAGTCGGTCTTTGGACCACAAATGTTCCTCATTGGATTTCTTGTATTTTGGAGGTGGAAAATATGTCTTATCCTGTAATCCCAACAATTAGTGATTAATGAAATTTCTTCTTTTCTAAAAAAAAAAGTAAAGTTGAAAATCATACAAAAAAAAAAAGTTGAAAATCCATTATTTACATTATGAAAAATTGTAAATAGTTTGACAACGTCATGAAATTATCTTGATTTTTTTTTTTGTTGACAATATGTGATGCGAGAGTTCAAACCTCTAACCTTTTGATCGAGAGTACGTATTTTATGTCAGTTGAAATATGTACATATTAACACTAACTATTCTATGCAAATTTGTTGGGCAAAATGCAACAATAGGGTACTTTTTAGAATTAAAATACAAAAAACAAGCATGTTCCGAAACTATTTACAAAAATGGGGCATTCTTTCTGTCTTATAGGAATGTGTCTCTACAAGAGACGCAACCAAATAAGAATGCGTCACATTAACAAACGCATTCCGTTTCCAAGCCATCCGACGTGGTCTTGCGTTAAGTTTAATAAGAATGCGTCTGTTGAACATCAAATCATTTTAAGATTTATTATATTTTTAAAATTTATTCCATCATTTAATAATCATTTGATCACAATTTATTTTTAAATCTATTAAAATACATCATCAATTATTCTATCATCATACATTAATCATTTTTTTCACATTCCTTTTAAATACATTATTTAGTCATTATTAGGGTTTTAATTATTTATAATTAAAATATTAACTAATTTTTTATTGTTTAAAATTATTTTTCATATATTCTCAAATTTTTTTTTTTGTTAATTTGAATTATTTCAAAAATTATTTATTAAAAAAGACATATATTCTAATACAACTTATCTATCTTTCAAAAATTTAGGGATGAAGAAAATTTATCAAATATTATTTTTCTTGTTTAATTGTTATTGTTGTTCTTAATAATCACATAATTTATATACTTAATTGATTACTTTTTATTTGTTTGTTTAGGTTATATGTAGTTGATTTAATCAATGAAAAAAATATGAGAGGTTTTGATACACAAAGTAAAAGAAGAAACTGAAATATTAACTATGAAGGGAATGAAAATTCCCGCGCAGCGGAAGACGATTGAATCGTCATGGTATCATTACGCTACTCAAGTTTTGTTAAAACGATCTAACTATTAGATTTAGGCTACAAATGCAAAATAGAAAGGAAAAACACTAAGATGAAGTAACTTACTTGTTGAAGACCCTCTTCAAGAACTCCTTTCCAGAAAATCATGAACCCTTCGCGAAGAACCTGATCTCAACGAACTCGTTCTCTTTTCACGATCAAGAACCGAACACAACCACTAAAAGCTTCTCGGTTGTTCTTCCTTTAGAAAGAAGGAAGTTTGTGGGAACTTCTTGATTTTGGAGAGGGAGGAGAGTTGAGAGAAAGGTTGACAGAATTCTCTTCTTCTCTTTGATGAAAATCAAAAAAATGAGAGAGAGCTTACAATCCCTTCTTGCAAAGGGTTTAAATAGTGGAATTAATGGAGTTAAAATCTCCACATAATTACCACTTTACCACAACCATAGGTTATGCAAATCTCATTTGTATAACCACATAATATAAGATATCTCATATCTCATATTGCAAATCTCATTTGTAATAAATGTGGATTAATTAAATTGAATCACATTCAATTTAATTTCTCTTAATTAATTTCTCCAATTAGCCCTAATTCAACAATTAGGCTAACCTATAGTTTATTATGAATCTCATTCACATTAAACTATATATTATATCATTCATATCTCATATAAATGACATAAATGCCCTTTAAGTGAAATTGAACACTTTAATTTCATACCAAAACATAAACCCTTCTTTTAACCCAGATTGAGCCAACCGAGGGACCTAATGGACCTACGATGATTTGGGCTCCATGATCCGAGATTAACTCACAAACTCTTTGACCCGGTTAATCAACATTCATTAGCTATGGTAACACTCCACTATAGCCCGTAGCTGCACTCCCGTCAGTGCAGAATATTACGTGTCCACTGATATAACCAATGCCCATGAGTTGACCCTTCACAAGTTGTTCGTAGACACGGCTGGATCAAATTAACGTTGTGACGACCACAACCACAGGTACTAGTTATTTATTTTATTTAACGTTCTATCAACCTTTGTGTTTAGGCGGATTAGTGAATTTTCATCAGGCTCGGTGAGAGTGAGTCCTTGATTTTATTTAGTCTATAGTGAAGTGTTCTCCTTTAGATAAATTTACACTTATATTTAAAATAGAGGAAAAGGAAATGACAATGGCACTTAGTAAATGATGCCTAAGTAAGGGCTAATTGGGACTTTTAACAATGACCTAGACCTCATTGTTTAACCATATATATAAGCTTGCAATCAAGAGAAAAGAAACCCTAACCCTAGGTCTCTCTATAGCCTCTTTATTCTTCTTCCTCACACTTTGCCCAAAAGGAAACCCTAACCCTAGAATCACAATCATCACCTCTCTTCTCCTTCATTGACTCCTTTGCCTGCCATTCCTCCTTGCTTTGTTGTTGCTTTGGGCGAGCCACGAACGGAGACATTCAGCTGCTCACGCCGGCAAGTCCACGAGCAGAGGCTACTCCAGCCGAGAACGCCTGCAGGTCCACGGAAGAAGACTACCCAGCCAACTACACCTGCGGTTGCGCCGGAGTTCGAGCGAGTTGACGCCGCCGAAGTTCTGCGCAAGACCGGAGCCCTCACGCGAGCCACCGCTCGCGAACTCAACCTTCCGCACTGCTGCGAACCGACCAACTCGTGGAGGCGTGAGCGTGTGGCCACGCCGCAAGCCGCCTGAGTTCGTGGAAGCTTCCCCCCGACGCTGCTGCTGCCGCTTCTGAACGTCGACGCGAGCCCTCACCTCCAGCCGCTGCTACTGCTTGAGGATCGCGCCGCCGCCGGCTGTTCGTGAACGTCGCCGCCCGCACACGCTCCGATTGCGGACCGACCAACACCGCTTTACAAACACCGAGATTTCAACCGTGAGCGATTTTGTTAAGTTCGGTTTGAGAGAGAGATACACGTGACCTATCGGATATTTAAACGTTAAATTGAGAAAGTAACCCACTGTTTTGAACACAACTTTTAGGACCAAGGTTGGAGCGGAATTGAAGGTCAAACGCCAAGACGAGCTAAGAAATATTAGGTTTTCGCATTGAACTTGAGGTAAGCGAGGCATGAGACCTTAAGAACGTAAATTAGCTACCTCTACATTTTGGATTCGGTGTATGCTTGGAGAATAATTTCGGATTTTGTTGTGCGAATCAGGTTCTACTAAAAAAGAGTACTTAAGGAGCTCGGGTTAGGTTTTGGAATAGAATCTGAACGAAGGTAAGGGATCTCGTGCCGAATCTTTTTTAAAATGGGTTTAAAGAAAACGAGTTTCATTATTTTATGTGAAATTAGTTTGTTATTTTACTTAAAAAGATTTAATGATTTTACTCGAGAATATTTCAAGATTTTATGTGAGAATACTTTAATGTTCTATGTGAAGATATCTCAATATTTTATGTGAGTATAATCTAGTATTTTATGTGAGAATATCTTTGTATTTTATGTAAGAATATTCCAGTATTTCATGTGAGGATATTACAGTATTTTCTATGAGGATATTGCATGATTATATACATGAGTGTATATCCTATCTGATGTGAAAAATCATGACTTACATATCCATGATAATGTTTTGTGACATGTGCACTATAGTCATGTTGAATGATGGGACCTCATGCATGTTATGTATGCCATAAAATGATTTGATGAAAAATGTGGAAATTGGTCTCCTGAGTGCATTGTGTGCATGGTCAAACATGCATTGGAGACCCTATGGGTCAAATTACAGGGGTCCATGAGGGACTCAATCTATACAGTGGTCCATGAGGGACTCAAACCATACAGTGTCTCATGAGGACTCAAATAATTACAGAGTCCATGAGGACTCAAAATGAAATGACTCAGGATGACCAATTGACCACTTAAAGAAAAAGGAAGTCATGGATTATAGTCATGATGATATGAGAAAGTTTTAGGTCCCGCATATGTACATTTCGAATGTGTTTAAAAGTCATGATTGTATGTGTATACATATCCCAAACCTCGGAAGCGAGGTCACTTCATCGGGTATTGTTTTGCAATACTCACCCCTTCTTTTAAAAATGTTTTCGTAAGGCCACGGACGTGCGGGCGAGTGACGGAGGCGCGCTGCGTAACCATGGGAATAGTCATGTTTTCCGCATACTTTCTTTGATAACTAATGTTGTCGTTTTATGGTTTTGAAGTTAAGTTTAACTTTCGGATTTTAAGTGGGCCATGTTTAAACTACTCCTTTAATTGCTTTTGAATGTTTTTATGGGATCCCTAAAGACAATTTATTTTCAGTGGAGATTTAAAGATTGTTTTATGTCTTTTGGCCTATAGATGCATGCATGTGTAGTAATGTCCCTAAGAGTTTAGTTATAGAAAAGTAGGGGCGTTACAAACGTTTTACCCCTGTGTCTACCTCTTGTTCCTTAAGTTCCCACTGCTTCTCTAATGAACAACATATTGTGATGGTCCAACCATACACAACACTCTTCTCGGGCCAGTGAGAAGGTGGGCGTCCGTTGTCCAAGCGTTGGAGACAGTACTTAAGGGAACAACCCCTCTAGTTTCCCTAAAGGCGGGAACGAGTGATTCCATCTCACGTAGTTAAGTTCCCAGCTACCTACTTGGTCCTGTCCCTGAGAAGATAGGCATATTGGGCGAGTAACTGTGACCACCCTCACCCGTACTAGTCAAAGGACAGACCCCCGCATGTGAGTCCGTAACATGCTCGTGATTCGTGTCGAGTCACTAATGGTCATCTACGAAGTTATTAGTCCTTACTATCAACGGTGTTACATTAGTAGGTCTAATAATTCACGGTCTGGTCTTGTACAATCTCATTGCACAGGATGCCCCCACTCGCATGTCAACTACATGAACGAGTCAGATCACCTCGTTTGTATCTAATACAAAGCGGACCACATCCAAAGTGTATCCAGGATTAAGTCTCCAACCCAATCCATATATTGTAGACCGTTCGGGTCATTTACTCGAACGTGATCCTCTTTGTGTGTCCACTACACACTGTTCAAGTTCTAGTTCTCTCATAAATTCAATGACCCTGGAGCTTAGTTTATTGGAAAAGCTTATAAATATTGCGAGACACAAAGTGATGAAATGAATAAATCTTATTAATTTCAACCAGTAATTTACAAACACGAGATTAGGACAAAAATCCCAACAAACTATTGCATTAATTTAAATGAATTTAACATGCTTGAAATTTACATCATTCACAAAGTTGCATTGACTCCTCAGTCTTCATTTTCATCTAAACTATCACCCTCATTCAAATCTAGAAGTTGATAAATGAAAGTTAAACTTTCCAGATATCTTCTTCCTAATGGAGTCATCTGAGGTAAATTATGCTGAAAAAAATAATGCAGAAAAATGTCAGGTGTCCTAAACTAATGCAACTAGGATGAGACTCTGACTCTCCTTTGACGTGCAAGTATACACCAGTCAAGTCAAAGAAGTGATAAGAAAAGTATCGATCCCACGAGGACTAGTAGAATCTAAATCAATGAGTGTCCTAGAAATTTGTCTCCTATTTATTTTTTTTTTGGTGCAATGCGATAGGCATGCAAATTTGTGTTAAAAGAAATCAGTGAATGCAATAATAGAATTTGATTTTTTATCTTATTAATTGGATGAGTTAAGTATAACGAAGACTAATGCAATAATTCAAAAGTACGTGAAAACGTTAAAAACATAAACTAGACGAGAGTAAACTAGGGCTTTTAGATTGAGAGAAAGGCTAGGGTTAAGTTGAAGTTTCATGTATAATTAGAATAACAAATATGTGGTTGATGCCTTGAATTTACCTTCACACGTGATCAAGTGAATTTTTCCAAAATCACTAAATTTTAAGACCAACAATTTCCCAATTGAGACCTAAATTACGCTCATGATTTCAAGGTTCCAGGTGGGTTAATTATCCCTAATTAACTCAAGATCCTAGAATGAAATTTTAATTTCCTAATTCACTAGCTCTTCCAAGTTCATGAATTTAAAGAGAAGTTAAAGTGGCCAAATTTTAACCCTCATGCATCGTTGTAAACATTAAAATCTCATAAATTCAACTATGACATCAACCATTAATTTATTACAATTTATACATTGAAGAACAACTTAACCTGCGCACCTAGGAGAATTTAGCTCATGATTGAGTCAAATTACACATATTTAAGTTCAACATGCTTTCACTAATCAAGAGATTTATATCTAAAGAACAACACAAAACAAAGACACAATTTGTCTAAACAAAGTGAGCAATTTTGACTTCTAATCGAGTGTAAAACAACTCAACAAAACAAAGGTCAAATTTGCAAGAATAATAAGCAATAGCACTTCAAAGTAAGGAATAGTTACACAACGGTAGCTTGTTTGTACTTTGCTTCAAAGAATAGCCTAGCAAAGCACCTCAACTTTGGTCTACTATAGGTACTTTGCTTCAAAGAACCGCCTCGATTGACTCTCAACACCGATCGCCAAATTGCTTCAAAGAAATGGCTTATCGGGTTTTGCTCTTCACACTTACCCGTAATTGCTTCAAAGAATAGTCGGGTGACTCGAGCAATTGCTTCAAAGAATAGTCGGGTGACTCCTCACGACAACGCAAAGGCCGCATGAAATGCTTCAAAGAATACTTGGCCGATACTCACCAATCTTGCGCGCGAATGCTTCAAAGAAAAGTTGGGCGATTCCTCGCACCTCGCGCGCACAACAATGCTCCTCTGTCCTCTCCTTCGCGATTGCTTCAAAGAATCGATGGGTCTCGCTTCTTCCGATGTCGCCTCGCAATTGCTACTGACAATTTTTTCGCGCTTTCTTCCGATTGCTTCAAAGAAGGAGGTAGGTTGGCTCTCTCGATGCCTTCACCGTTTTTCTCCCCGGCTGCTTTGCTGTAAAAAAACGCCGAACCTCGATCTCCTCACAATTGCTTCAAAGAATCGACGACAACCACCGTGTTCTCACCGCTCCTCTTGTTCCCGCCTCTCTACTTTGCCAGTAGCAACACCCTAGCTTTTCTTCCGCGATTGCTTCAAAGAAACACAAGGACTCTCCTCTCGCAAAAACGCCTTTTGTGGCAACTCCCACTCTCCCTTTGCACTTGAACCCTAGCCTCCTTATATAAGATGGTGTTGTCCTAATTCCACAAATTACAAAAATGCCCTTAGGGTAGAAAGACCATCTTACCCTTCTGTAAGATATCTAAAATGCCCTTAGGGACTCTTGTAATTTTATAATCTCTGCGCATTACGTAAAAATCTCAAATAAATATATGAAGTTAATTATAAATCAAAATACCCAAGGATTTTTGGAGTTAAGAAAAATCTCAAATTTTGGTCTTTAATTAACTGTTAGCTTATTTTCCAAAATTTCTTAAATTAAAACACAAAAACATCAAAATTAATTCTTTTTGCACCTAATGCTTAAATTCAAGATTTTAAAGCTAACACACATAATTTAGGGATAAAATAACATGAGGATCACTAAATTAGATGCAATTCAAGTAGATTAAACACTAAAATTCTAGTAAAATAACTCACTTATGGTGAGTTATCAAAAAACAATAACAAAAATCAAATAGAATCAAACTAAATTTATAATTGTACACATCAAATAGTTGCAATAATCTTACCAAAGAATGATATGATGCCCCTGGTTTCGTGATATACTTCCTACTTATTGCATTATACCATTCATCGTATCCCTGCGCAACATCTATGCCCATATTTATGCCCATATTGATAGGGTGCCCCTGGATAACCAAATTTGCCATGTTTTCCCATAGCCCGATAATATCAGCAAAAAATTCAACCCAATCTCGCTCTTGTCGGCCTCGCAAGTCATATGAGTGCAATCGCATGCCCGTATTACAAGGCATAAAAATATATTGCACACACCCAAATTGTCGCATCACACGATCTGGGAATAACCACTCAATGACATAGAAACAAATGAGTGAAACTCTAGCTGACCATATGTGATTACCAACAAGACAATTTTGGGGCAAGATATGGAGTAGACGATTATAAGGCTCCCAAATAATCTGCATATATAGTTTAAAAAATGAATCACGTACATAATTATAAATTAAACCATTTTGATTAATAACAATACATGAACCAACTTAAGATACCTGATAAGACTTAATCGTATCTAACATGTATCTATACTGGACCAATACATGAGTTGGTGACCTCGTTACCGAAAATTCATCATTCCATCTACGAATGTAATAAATTCAAATGTTAGTCTAACGTAGGTGAAATGTTTGACTATGTATAAATTCAATCATTTAATTTAATAATTTCTTTACCTTATTGCCAGCGGTCTGTCTCCCAGTTGATTTTCGTAATGATGTTGTCGTCGAGGAGCCAAAAAAGGGAATCGATCCCATGCCCAGACTTGTAAAAGGATTAGGGGCCCACCTAAATCTTTTGCAACGATAACTGCAGCTTTGCATAGTTGTCTATAAAGCCATGCAAGACACCCTGCTCCCCAACTGTACATTCCTGCCTCATGCAAATCTGCTAGCAGGGGAAGATACATCAAGTGAACCCGACTGTTTGATTTGTCTGGAAAAATTACACCTCCTATCAAAGATAAGATATATACGCGAGCATATCGTTGGAGGTCCACTTCCTCGGCATCCTCAGGTAGATGCTCAAAATTGTTAAACTGATCGGCCAACCAAGGCAAGCTAAGTCGACCACCTTTCAACACATTATCATTGGTTGTAATCCCCAGAAGTTGTTGACATACATCAGATCAAATGTAGTTGAGGGAACCAGTTAATGCACGCCCATCAATAGGGAGTCCAAACTGGATGGCTACATCTTGCAGTGTGATCGTACACTCACCGTGTGGTAGATGGAAAGTGTGCGTCTCTTGTCGGCAGCGCTCCACCAATGCAGTGAATAAGTGCCAGTCATACTGAATAAATCCAATGCATGAAACTCCATAAAATCCGGACGATCGTAAATATGGTATTATGCGTGGGTCTGGTTGTCTGACCAACCTCCTAAGTACAGCTTCCCGACACCGACAGTGTAATAATCCACCGAAACTTTAGTCATGTTTCATTAAATATCTTTAGAAACTTTCAATCTACAATATAAATTTTTTTTTTTTTATTGTCGTCACAAGGTATCAAAACAAATCAAAAAATTCAGTGGGTTGGAGGTTTAAATTAGATTTTTTTCGTCAATCTTCTTTTCTGATTTAAATTATATATAAAAAAAAATCTCTTCAAACTTATTTCATTAGAATAGTTATCTTTTATTTAAATGGTTAAAATCAAACCAAACAATTTAAAATATATCATCGTTTTTATGATAGAATAAAGTTCAAATTGTTATATAAAAACCAAGTAAAAAAGTAAATCATGCATTACACTACATTTTTTTCTAAAAAATAAATCATAATAACATACTTTTTTTTTACCAATGAGAATAAACTTTCAGGGTTGTCTTAGATTAAACTTTCCACCAATATTAATTATGAACCTGTAAAACATTAAAAAACCAATAAAAAATCAATCAGTAATTTAAAAAAAAATAAACATGATAAATACTAATAATATAACTTACTTTTTTCAAGTGGCAAGAAAAAATCAGCAAGGAAATATGGCAAAGTTTGGAGTGTTATTTCTTAAGAGGGTGGGACGTTTTATTACAGAAAATGAAGAAGAAGATGAAAAGATAGGGCAATTTGTGAGAGATAGAAGAGATGATGAGGAGGGTGGGGCGTTTTATTACCGAAAAGGAAGAAGAATATGAAGAGGTGGGGCAATCAGTGAGAGATAGAAGAGATGATGAAGACTTTGAGAATTTATGGGTTGAGAAAACCATTTTTTTCTTTCGAGTATTAATGGCCTTTTTCGAACATCGAAGCCCTTTATGTTTTTCAAACATCGAAGCCAGTCAAATTGTGTTGGGAAGACGCAGAATAAAGGTGAATGCGTCTCTACAAGAGACGCATTCAGGCGGGCAGCAGTGACGCGTTTATTCGGCGTCAGGTGAATGCGTCTCTTGAAGAGACGCATTCAGGCCACGCCGAATTCAGTCAACAGTGACACGTCCATTCGGCGTCAGATTCGTCGTCAGTCAGCGTCCCTTCGGCGTCAGCGTTTGGCAGTCGCAATTGAATGCGTTAGTTCGACTTATGCATTCTAACAGCTACTTAACGTTGGACGGACGGCATTGGACAGCGTTGGACGACGTTGAACGTTGAACGAACGTTGACCGGGTGTTGAACATAATGCGTGAATCCAAATGACGCATTCTTACACACACATGTCTTCCCAAGTGACGCATTCGAATAAAGACAAAATCTTCACTCGCTTTTTGTAAATAGTTTTTTAAGGTCTTAGTTTTTTTGCAATAAGTTATAAAAAGAACGCTATTTGTATAATTCACCCAAATTTGTTATATCTTTTCTTTTATACTTCATCAATTATTTAAATTTACTAAAGAAATTTATGGAACTTGAACCTCGACTAGTTATAATACGCCAGATAACTAGTAAGAAAAATTATTAATATCTTTAAAGGCTAAAGCTCAATGACATATTTAAAACGATCCCTTTAGAAAAATAAAACATTTAAAAATGAACAAGCATAATTAAAATATATCTTAAACTTAAGAAACATTTTATATAATTTAACTTAACGTGGCTCTTATAGATAAATGACTATAAGGAAACCTCAGAAAATCTGGAGGTTGTGGGCTTTAACCATTGTCCTCGAAGGAGAAATGAAGCAGCGAACTCACTGGCTCGATGGGCTGCGGGGTTCCGTTTGACGAAAGGAAGATTTTGGTTCCTTGCAATGTAGAAATCGAGAGGTTATTTTGGGAGGGGAATGCCCCAAAACTAATTTCTTCTCTCATTAATAAGGAGAGGAGTGACTGTATGTTTTGATAGTTTGTTTTAATGCTCTTTCTTTAAAAGAAAAAAAAAAGATAAATGACTAAAGTTGTAATTAACGTTTAAAATGAGCATAGCTCCACCAATTACCCTCAATGTTTGATTTTTTATTTTTTATTTTTTAGTATAAATATAGGTTAGCCTAAAAAAAAAAAAAGTACAAATATAGGTTGATTTCGATCTCCCATTGTTGAACTTAAAAGTTAAAACATAAAAATAAATGTTAATTACAAGTTTAGTTTTTGAATTTTGAGATTTGTGTCTATTTGGTTCCTGAATTTTCAAAAGTGTCGAATAGGTCTCTGAACTTTCAATTTTGTATCTATTTGGTTCATAAACTTTGAAAATGTGTCTAATAAATCCTCAAATTTTCAATTTTGTATTCAATAGATCCTTGAATTTTCAATTTTGTATCTAATAGGTCTCGTTTTTAAAAATTCATGAATTTACCCGACACAAAATTGGAAGCTTAAGCTTTTATTGGACAAAAAAAAAATAATTTTATATATAATAGATCGATTAATTTAAAAAA
The DNA here is from genome assembly GCA_036507285.1 of Trichosanthes cucumerina. Lineage (NCBI taxonomy): Eukaryota > Viridiplantae > Streptophyta > Magnoliopsida > Cucurbitales > Cucurbitaceae > Trichosanthes > Trichosanthes cucumerina. The sequence continues at coordinate 69,770,843 of CM071840.1, read as the reverse complement.
AAATTGTGAATATGTTAAGAATCTATTAGAAGTTTAAGGATTAACTAGGCATTTTTAAAATTCAGGAACTTATTAGATACAAAATTGAAAGTTCAACAACCTATTTGATACTTTTTAAAGTTTAGATTAAATAGACACAAACTTCAAAATTCACGACTAAACTTGTAATTTAATAAAAAATAAATAAATAAAATAATGAGCCCGTTGGAGGCAAATAGACCAAAATCTCCTCTCTCAACGTCGTTTTTGCCGATAGAGTTTCCCAAAACACTTCTTCGAGTACACACTCTCTTCCTCGTTCGCTAGCGACCAAAATCCCCAAATTTTCAGGTAGTGAAATCGACGAAATCCATCTCTTATCTATTCATTTCTCTAAGCTGATTGCTAATTCGTTCTCACGCGTATATGGATCTTAGTTGATTGCTAATTTGTTAACTTTGATTTTGGTTTTGACCGCCATTCTGATCTCCAGTTTCAGAGAGCAGTGAAAACCATGGGAGGAGGTGAACATGGACATGGACATGGGGAAGCCCATGGGGACTTTAGGGCTAAGGTTTGGAGCATGAGCGGAGGACCTTATTGCCGGCCCAAGCATTGGAAGCGCAATACCGTCATTGCCATGGCCGGCATCGTTCTCGTCTGCATCCCTATCGCTATGAAATCTGCAGAGCTTGAGGTTTCTATATCCCCATTTTTGTCTATCTATTCCTTGCTTTTTTTTTTTGGGTTGAGTGGTACAGATTATTCAACTGATGAATTTTTACATATTTTTTTAATTGTCGTTTTGGGTGGGGGAAGCTTGGTTTCATTCTATTTTCCCCCGTATAGTCAGACGAGATGGAGTAGGAAAAATTGAACTAGAATTTAAATCCATTCGACCCTAATTAAAAAGGGAAGGATCTAACTGCAACTCTAGGGCGTGGTTTGGTTAAGGTTGAATCTTGCTCACTTATGTCGTAAGCTTTTGCTAGTCCTACATTTCTCTTTTTACCATTTGTTAAACGCACTATTGAATGTTTCGGGATACTTGTGGTCTGGATGGGTTTGATCAGTAGCATCATATGGTATTGGATGATTGGGTTAAGTCAAATGTTATCTTTGGTCTTGGGATATTTAAGGTCTTAACACTTTTTTCTGGATAAAAAGATCCATTATGAAAAAGTGAACACAAAAAACTAGGGGAGTCAGGTTGAACTCTAGCGACGACGGAAATTTTGTTGAAGTTTTTCCAACATTATACAAATTTTCACATTAGAGAGAAGACCACAATAAGCTGCAATGTGAATGGTCTCCAAAATATTGTCCGTGTCATGTTTTTAATCCTTAAAGATTATTCTATCAACAATCTTTCTTTCCATAACTATCATGAAATAGCCAACTTTGAAATAACTCTCCTGCTAGCACCAAATTGTTCAAGAGTCAGGATACTATGGAATCATGTCATCTACATAGTCTGTCAAATTTTTGCATTAAGCCCAATATTGAGTATTCATTTAGAGATCCAGCTCTTTTAGCCACCTTTGAGCTCCTACCATGCTAACCAACCTAATAGGAAGTTCTGTATTTGAGGATATAAAAGCTAATAAAATATGAAATTGGAACATAAAAATAAAAGGAACTTGTGTATGAGACAGCTTGAGTTCTCCAAATTTTCAAACACATGCAAATGTGCTTGCACAGAAGCTTTCTTGAGCCCTTTATGCTTCAAGTTTAGTGTTTTACACCTCTCCTAAAACAATGATCTCAGAATGGTTTACTTTGCCGGGAGGCTAAGTCCAAGGCATCTCTATCATTTAAATTGTGAATGACGTTGACGGTCAAACATGTTTTTTATTGAAAATTCAATCCTTTAGTAAGGTTGTAGCCTGTAGGGGAAATTGAGAAGAAAACTGATATCAATGTAATTGGTTTGAATCATTGGTGAAAACAGAATTGAATCGGGTGAGTTGGAATCAGACATAAAGCTCAATTTGGAGCTTAAATCTTTGCTTATGGACCCCGTGCAAATCTGTGAGACGAAAGGCTCCTCCGGCAGCGGGGAGTTTTTTAATGAATTTTTCAGGTTGTGGGTTTTAGGGGTTTGATGAAAAGGGGTGGTGGTTGAAGATTTCACGCTCGAACCAGAAGGAATCGAAGAGATCGAGAACTTGCTCAACGTCTAGTGTGGTTGGGGGTGGTTTTTGGAGAAGAAGATGATGCTGGTGAGTTCGCTAGAGGGGGAAGGGGAGGTGGTCGGAGGAGAAACGAAAGGGAAAAGAGATGGGAAAAGAGGATTTTTTTTAATTGTTATTATTTTCATTATTTTATTATTTAAAAATTTATTATTTTAATATTAAAAGTTGTTACATCAGCATTCCGTTAAGTATGTTAAAAAGATTAACGGTGGAGGGACTCAATAGAACTATTTCGTAAAATTCAGGTACTTGATTGTTTGATTTTGAAACTCAAGGGACTCAATAGGAATGACCCTACAAACTGAGGGACAAGAATGTATTTTTTCCTTTTTTTGTAAGGAAAAGCATGTTTACAACTAGAAATCGCAACAATGGGGGGCTATTTTGAAATTGATAAAAAGGAATGGATCGTTGTTGAAGATTCTATTGTTTCTCTTCTTCTGGAAATTCTAGAAAAAAACTTTAGTAAAGTGAAAAAGAAAATGTCAGTTTATGCAATAACCATGACTTTACTCTCGTACACCTCTCCCACCCCACACTCTTCCCACTCCTCTCCCATCTCACACTCTTCCCATGTTTCTCTTCTGCAGAATCTAGTTTATGATCATGATGTATTTTGATTACTATTCTTTTAATATTCTTAGTAACTGGTTGTTTTAGGTTACTTATTGTTTTAACCGATTTGGTGGGTTATCTTACTTGTGGTTAACCCTTGGTTATTTGGTGAAATTTTTATGTAACAAACGGTATAAATACAACAAGATATAATCTCTTTGGAATCAATAAAATTTTCTCTTTTGAGTTACATCAAATTGGTATCAGAGCTTCAAGATTTAGGGAGCATTATGACAGGAAGGAAGTTGGCAATCTCAAGAGAGTCTTCTTCTATCGGACAGGAGACGGAGCAACCTACCATCCTCTCACCAAACTCTACAACCAGACGCTTGTTGTCAGTTGAAGTTGCAGTAGATAATATCCAACAGAACGTGGGTGAGATTCAACATCTAATCGAAAGTATGGCTCGACAAATAGATCAGTTAATGAACAATCAAGAACTGTCGGACAATCGAAGGAATGCAGGTGGAATTAACCAAGAAAGACAGGACAAACATCAACAAAGATATTTCAATCGGAGAAATTATCAAGATAGACCAATTAATAACCAAGAAAGAATTCAAGACTATATGCCTCAAAGAAGAAATTATCAAGAATTCGAATCATTTAGTGAGGAAGAAGAATTTGAAGTTAGAGAAGAGGAAAGAAGATATCTAGGCAACCAACAAGAACAAGGAGATGCAAGTGATTATAGATTCAAGATTGAACTTCCAAATTTCAATGGAAAACGTGATATCGAAGACTTTCTTGATTGGATCAAGAATGTCGAAAATTTCTTCAGTTTTACACTTTTGCCAATACTCCAACCCATAAAAAGGTAAAATTGGTAGTGTTGAAGCTAAAGGGGGAGCATCGACATGGTGGGAACAAATTGAGATAAATAGGAGAAGATTTGGTAAAGGTCCTACGAACATGGGAGCGAATGAAACGTTTACGAAAGGAAAGATTCTTACTAGCTAATTATGAACAAATGTTGTATACCTAATATCAGAATTGTAAGCAAGGAAGCAGAATCGTTGACGCCTACAACGGAAGAATTCCATCGATTGGGAGCTCAAACTAATCTTGCAGAAAGTGAGAATCATCTTATAGACAGATTCGTTGAGGGACTCCGGTTAGACATTAAAGACAAAATCAAACTGCAACCAATTAGCTTTTTATCTGATGCAATAACGTTGACAGAGACAGTGGAAGAAATGAATAATAGTCAATACCGAAGGAATTCGCGAAGGAATTCTTGGGATACTTCAAAGAAAACAGAAACATCTTCCTCAAAAAGTATTACACGCAGAGCACAAGGAATAAACTTGAAGCAAAAAGAGATGGAGCAACCATTTGATAAAGATCCAAAATCTCAAGAAGTTCCCGGGAAAAGGATGAATAATGCGTATAATAGACCTAACTTGGGAAAGTGCTTCAGATGTGGAAAGATGGAGCATCTTTCTAATGAATGCCCTCAAAGAAAAGCATCGGTGTTACTAGAAGAAGACGAACCAAAGGAAGAAGAAGAACAATCAGAAGAGGACACAACTGTCATACCAGCTGATGAGGGAGACCAACTTTCGTGTGTTTTACAAAGGATCTTGCTCACACCTAAAAAAGAAATTCATACACAGCGCCATTGGCTCTTTAAGACAAAATGTACTATTGACAGTGGTAGCAGTGAGGACATTGTCTCAAAGAAACTAGTCACCACTTTGAACCTCAAGACCACTGTCCGTCCGAATCCTTACAAAGTAAGCTGGATAAAGAAGGGGAGAGAAGCACATATTTCAGAAATTTGCATGGCGTCGATAACAATGGGGAATTTTTATAAGGATCAAATAGTTTGTGATGTTCTTGAGATGGATGTTTGTCACATACTTTTTGGTCGTCCTTGGCAATATTACGTGCAGACCATACATAAAGGAGAGATAATACATATGAATTTATGTGGATGAGCAAGAAAATTGTTTTAGCTCCTCTCCCGAACAAACCAAGAGGACATGTAAGCAACAAAAGGGGACAACTCTTCACAATACTTAAGGGTAAACGCTTCATTTCTGAAACAGACGATTTAGTATTGGGATTGGTAATTTCAAGTCAAGAACATCAACATGAGATGCAGGACTTCCCGAAGGGAGTATCTTTTGTTAAAGCATCTTTTCAGCATCCGGGGGAGGATGCTCGGGTTGTAGATATTTCGTCGTCTTTGCTAGATAATGATTCAGTTATTGGTTCGATGGTGAGTTTAAGTAGTCCTGATTTGTGTTCAGACAGGAAATCTTTGCTCAAAGATTTGACGGATGGGACAAATTCTTCGAGGGGGTGCTCTCCCTTGGGGGTAAAAGATTCCATTGCTCCCTTTCCAGAACTAAGTCGGTTTAGCTCCCTGATTGAGGCAAGTGATTTGCAGTTTAAAGAAGTATCGGTTGGTAGGTGCTCTTCCTCCTTTTAATGAAGACCATTTCTTGGAACATGTGAAACTGCATGATGCTTCTCAAAAGTTCTAGTTTGAATATTTCGGTTGTTGTTGTTAGAAAATTTGTATCGTCCTCGTGGGGTTTTCAAGTTTTTAGTGGATTCCGGTTGAAGCGTTTGGAAGTTTTGAAGTTTTGTTTTAGTGTCTGGGTGGTATTCATTTTATATTTTCGAGTTTCACTGATGCCATGGCAGATTTTGTAGTCCTGCTTGCTATGGGGGCTTGGTGTGTTAAGGTGTTCTTGTCCGGGAGAATTGGGGAGAAGGTAGCTCTTTCTGGGCTTTTGTTTGGTCTCAAAGAATATCTAATGGTTGTTGGAGATTTGGGTGATGCAGTTTGAGTCTGTCCCTTCGATGGCCTCTTTCTAGGGTGTTCTCTTTATTAGCGTTTTTGGCTTCTCTTTCTCTCGATCTTTTGTAATTTTTGGTCTTTGGTTTTTCTTTGGTTCTTGAAAATCTTATGGATATTTTTCTCTTGTTCTTGAGTTCTTTTGTTTGTTCTGGGTAAGGTGTTGTTTCTCTTTTGTTCTCCCTTTATTTTTTGAATGATTTCATCTGTCTCTTGTCCTCCTCTTGGAGTTTGTACCTTGAGCATTAGTCTCATTTCATTATTTCAATGAAAATTTGTTGTTGCCTTGTCAAAAAAAAAAAAGTGGCGATACCAAAAGACTTCCTGTTTGCAAAGGCATTGGGTCGAGAGGGTTTTGATTCCTAAAGTTGTAATTATTGATTCATGAATCTCACAAAAGGCAATGTTGTTGTATTCTTTGATTTTTCTCAACAAAAGGTTGGTCTTTTTAAACATCATTGTCGCTAAGTGTAATATTGCGGAGATTTGGGTGATGCAGCTTTGAGTCCATCCTTCGATGGCCTCTTTCTAGGGTGTTCTCTTTATTAGCGTTTTGGCTTCTCTTTCTCGAGTCTTTTGTAATTTTTGGTCTTTGGTTTTTCTTTGGTTCTTGAAAATCTTATGGATATTTTTCTCTTGTTCTTGAGTTCTTTTTGTTTGTTCCAGGTAAGGTGTTGTTTCTCTTTTGTTCTCCCTTTATTTTTTGAATGATTTCATCTGTCTCTTGTCCTCCTCTTGGAGTTTGTACCTTGAGCATTAGTCTCATTTCATTATTTCAATGAAAATTTGTTGTTGCCTTGTCAAAAAAAAAAAAAAAAAAAGCGATACCAAAAGACTTCCTGCTTGCAAAGGCATTGGGTCGAGAGGGTTTTGATTCCTAAAGTTGTAATTATTGATTCATGAATCTCACAAAAGGCAATGTTGTTGTATTCTTTCATTTTTTCTCAACAAAAGGTTGGTCTTTTTAAACATCATTGTCGCTAAGTGTAATATTGCGGAGATTTGGGTGATGCAGTTTGAGTCTGTCCCTTCGATGGCCTCTTTCTAGGGTGTTCTCTTTATTAGCGTTTTTGGCTTCTCTTTCTCAGTCTTTTGTAATTTTTGGTCTTTGGTTTTTCTTTGGTTCTTGAAAATCTTATGGATATTTTTCTCTTGTTCTTGAGTTCTTTTTGTTTGTTCTGGGTAAGGTGTTGTTTCTCTTTTGTTCTCCCTTTATTTTTTGAATGATTTCATCTGTCTCTTGTCCTCCTCTTGGAGTTTGTACCTTGAGCATTAGTCTCATTTCATTATTTCAATGAAAATTTGTTGTTGCCTTGTCAAAAAAAAAAAAGTGGCGATACCAAAAGACTTCCTGTTTGCAAAGGCATTGGGTCAGAGAGGGTTTTGATTCCTAAAGTTGTAATTATTGATTCATGAATCTCACAAAAGGCAATGTTGTTGTATTCTTTGATTTTTTCTCAACAAAAGGTTGGTCTTTTTAAACATCATTGTCGCTAAGTGTAATATTGCGGAGATTTGGGTGATGCAGTTTGAGTCTGTCCCTTCGATGGCCTCTTTCTAGGGTGTTCTCTTTATTAGCGTTTTTGGCTTCTCTTTCTCAGTCTTTTGTAATTTTTGGTCTTTGGTTTTTCTTTGGTTCTTGAAAATCTTATGGATATTTTTCTCTTGTTCTTGAGTTCTTTTTGTTTGTTCTGGGTAAGGTGTTGTTTCTCTTTTGTTCTCCCTTTATTTTTTGAATGATTTCATCTGTCTCTTGTCCTCCTCTTGGAGTTTGTACCTTGAGCATTAGTCTCATTTCATTATTTCAATGAAAATTTGTTGTTGCCTTGTCAAAAAAAAAAAAAGTGGCGATACCAAAAGACTTCCTGTTTGCAAAGGCATTGGGTCAGAGAGGGTTTTGATTCCTAAAGTTGTAATTATTGATTCATGAATCTCACAAAAGGCAATGTTGTTGTATTCTTTGATTTTTTCTCAACAAAAGGTTGGTCTTTTTAAACATCATTGTCGCTAAGTGTAATATTGCTTTGTCAGTGCATGCATTACTAATTTTTCCAACAGGAAATCAACTTTCATCAAGAAAATGAAATGGAAGAACAGAGAACACAGGAATAAAGAGAGCAAATAAATCCTAACTTCTGATAATAAAAGTCATGGAGAATTTGAAATAAATTTGAACTCAGAGCTTGAAGAGAAATACTAGAGTTCCCTAAGTCCAAACATTCGTTAAACAAAAACTCTGCCACAAGCAACTCCACACTAGTCGTTAAATGGCACAACCACACTTTGTTCAGATTCTCTGTTCTTTCCTTGCACAAAATACACCATTTTGGGCCTAAGATACGAGATGAAGCTTTCTACAGACAGTCAGAAAGCATTATTGTCATGGAAGGGAGGCTTCATGCTCCAACTTTCTCACGTATTTGATTATTCAACCAAATTTCTTTGACTCAATCTTCGACCTCAAACTTTAGACTATTTACAACTCAATCAAACAAACCAATGCTACATTCCTGGACTTCTTGTGAAAATTTCCTACTGGACAATAATGTCCAATAGTGGAGCTCAAGATTGATCACTAACAGATTTTGGAATAAAATTTTATAGATCAGCCTCCTGTTTTGATGAGAGACCTGAAGGATGAAACTTGGTAGTTGGTTTGTCTCCATAAATTTCCCTGGGTCTGCCTTATACCATTTTAATTATATTTTTTGTCGACCTCAGTGGATAAATGCCTAGGATGTTAAGGTGGGTGGTTCAATGAACGTATTCTCATCCATTTAACCTGTAAATTAGTTGGGTTGAGTTGTAAATTTATTTGTATTGGATCTGGTTCAAATATATTGCCCATGTTTGAATGTTGCTTTGTGATTATCCTAAGATTAATTTGAGATAAACCAACTCAAAGTTATTTATTAAAAAAAAATTGTTCCACAAGGGATGAAATTATTGGTTCATATCTATCCTTCAGACTGAAAAGGTATCGTCGAAAGTTTCACCTGCACACAACAGAATATTCCGTATTGGTGTTCATTGAGAAATGAGAACAAAGAACGTATGCTAGTAATTGCCAACATGTCATCTTTTAGTAAAGCTGGTGTTCAGGATTGATATGAATTTTAGGTTTTGTCATGTCCTTGTTTAGGCAACAACTGCTGCATTTCAATATCTGACCTGCTTTAGCCTTCCATAGTGTTGGCAAAGAATCTCTGAAAATTATTATTTTTCCTTGAAGAAACCATGAGAAATATTTAAAAAGGAAAGGCTCAAAAGAACAGCCTAGGGGATGTCTTGAGCCGTCCGGTTGTTTAATGATTCGAAAGGCCTTTTTTCTGGATGTCTGGAGCCTTACTTTTTGGATTTGATTTAAAGATTCTGTTTATATATGCTATTATGCTATAAATATCTTGGTTTCTTGCCATTAGATTTTTATTTGTGCTTTGGATTTTTATTTTTATTCTTTGGGTATGTATGATTGAGATAAAGTTATTTTTATGGTTAGCCATTTATTTGGTTTTCGTCATATGATTCCAAAGTTTTAGTGCATACTTTCGTTTAAGTCGGGAAACTCCCTGCCCTCTATATATATTCCTGATTGAGCATGGACTAAACTACATAGACCCTATAATTCATTCACATTGGAATCAGATGTTGTTCCTTCTTCACTCATCCTGACCCAAGCATTTCTAACATGCATGTTTTGAATTTGTCTCAAGTATCATCAGCAAGTAACCTCGTCTTCTCTTTTTCGATGCAGCAACGCCCACACAATCCCGTTCGACCAATTCCCTCACAGCTTTGGTGCAAGAATTTTGGAAACAAAGAGTACTAAATCTGTCATTTGAAAACTGGGTAAAAAAATATGAGCCAGAGACTGCGTTCTTGATTTTGCAGTTCAAAGGGGTCTTTTGGATCTGGTAATTGCAGAGACTAATTTTTTTCAGCACTTGGGTGTTATATTTTCTAATTAACATCATCAATCTTGTAGTGGGTTATCCCCATTTATCAATTGTTGTTAGTGACCAAAATAAGCTGCTGTTCGTTTTTATCGCCATGTTTAAAGAAATGTTTCCATAATCACCAGAAGAAAGAAATTCTGCCTAGTTTGGATTGTTCAAATTCAATTTCTTCTTCATCTCTCATTAAAAAAGTTGTTCGAACTACGTGTGCAACTGAAAATGAAAACTCTGATGAGCATATCGTTTGTCGTTTTTGTTTTCTTTAATATGAATCGAAAAATAGTTGGTTCGATTTCTTTGGTTAGATTATTAATTTTGGTTTGTTCGATTTTGATTGGTTTGATTAGTTTGAGCGTGTGGTCAGTTTGTTTTTCCACAAGTCTTTTGTATCTTTCTTTTTTTTAAAAAAAAAAATGTTAAATTATAAATTCAGTCTCTAAGTATCTATTTGGTTTTTAGACTTTCAATTTTGTGTTCGGTAGGTTTTGATTTTTTTTTTTTCAGAAGAATATAGGTTTTGAGCTTTAAAAATGTCTAATAAATTTCCAACTTTTTATTTTGTATTTAATAGGTTTCTGACATTTTTGAAATTTTAACAAAACAATTGATCTATTAGATATAAATTTAATTTTTTTGTCTAATAAAACTCTGAATTTTTAAATTTGTGAATTTTATTAAATAGGACAATAACTCATTAGTTGCAAAATAGAAAATAATTGAAAGTAGGATGGATTAAATATTTTTTAAAGTCCAATCACTATAAGGATATGATAAAGTTTAAGCCTAAGAATAAAATTTGTAATTTAGCCTTTGTTTTGCATGTCTAATATTCATTTCAACTCGAGGTTTGGTCTAAAACTCCACTTGAATAAGGAGAAAATTGCATAAAAGACTTTTTCACGCGCATTGATGTGATTTGATTCATGTTCTGAAATTAATGACATATGAGTTTTTTTGTACTGTGCATTTCGTCCAAATTATCGTAAGGGCACCATATTCTGACTAGCTCTCTCGCTAAAGTCTCGTTCTCGCTCTCGCTCATGATAGTAATGAAGTTGTTAAAATTTTGGAGAAAAGAAAAAAACAACAAAAATCGCACTATAGTTGACTCGCTCTCATCTCGTTCTCACTGACTCGCTCTACCTTTGCTACTCCAGCTCTTATTTGACTTTTTTCATTGTCCTTTTTTTTTATATTTTCGACCATTCATTTGAGCGAGAGCGAGACAACGAGAGCGAGAGTGTTTCCGCGTACGAGAGCGTAAACAAGAAAAACTGCTTCATATTACCCTTATGAGTAATTTTGCGTGCATTGTCACATTAGAATGAGTCATATTTCATTATTTTAAAATGTCATGTCAAATATTATTAATGCGCGAAAAAATGGATTATCCATACGAAAACCCCTCGAATAAGGGCCTAAACAGTCTCTTATGGTTATGCAGTTGAATGGCGATGAGGCCACATTTCTAGAAAAACAAGGAAATATTCCAAGTGAATTATGTTTTTTTTTTTGGGGGGTTCAATTAGAAGAAATATGTCTGATATTTTCAACAAACGGCTGCAATTTGCCACAGCAGTCAAAAAGAAAATGTATACACTTTGTTTGTGTTGACAAAGAATTGAGAGTGTGTTGGATTTTGATACTTATCTTTTAAGTGAGAATCCAGTTCAGTTCCCACTTCAAATGAATTACAATTAATTGTCCCTTACCTTTTTCTCATGCTTCAACTTTTCCATCTATTCATTCAACTGCGCCTACACTTGGATTGCTATCTTGTTAGTCCTTTATTTTAAACGTGGGCTAAATTGTAAATTTAGTTGATTATGAAAAAGTTGGTATTTAATTCTTATAGTTTTAAAAGTTAGATTTTTTTTTTTTTTGCAAAGTTTTAAAAGTTAGTATTTAAAACTTTATAAATAGCTATGGTTTCGTAAAATTTTAAAAACTATTTATGAGGGTTTTATCAAACCAAACCGATGAATTCTAACTTGAATTCTAACTTTTAAAACAAATAAATTCTAACTTTTTTCAAAGCGAGATCAAATTTGATGTTTTTTCTTCGAAGTATTAAAGGTGCATTTGGAATGAATTTTGAAGAGGCATTTCATTTAAAAGGTACTTTCTAAAAAAGTGATCTTAAATTCATTGCAAACTTTTTTTAAAATAATTTTTGTGCCAATAAAATAACCTTAGGAAATTGTAATGGATGACAAAAAAATATTTAAGATATTTTTGTTGCTAGATTTGTAAATATAGCAAAAAAAAAAAATTTAAATTTGAATTTTTCGTTTTTTTTATTATTCAAATTTTATGCTCATTTTGTATAACAATGATATATCGATAGTGAGTCTAAAACAAAGTATATTAGTAGTATGTCAATGATATCTTTTATTTTAGGTATATCTGATATACCGATATGCTTCATATTAGATAAATCAGTGAAATAATATACCTAAAATGAATATATTTACTACTATATCATTGATTTGATATTGATATACTATTAAACAAGTATATCAACTAGAAAAGTGTATCAACCAAAAAAAGAAAAAAAATGACCAAAAGCTATTAATAAAGTCAATAAATAAAATACAACATGTTATTAGTATATCAGTGATATACTTCATTTTAAATATATCTGATACATTGAATATGAACTACTGATATATCCTTGATATACTTCATGTTACATAAATCGAATGTATTATTGAATATGAATTACCGATATATTATTGATATACTTCATATTTGCAATGTCATTTTATTGACTAAATAAAATATATTATTAGTATATCATTGATAATGCTCTGTTTTAGGTATATCTAATATACTAGATATGAAGTACTGTTATGTGATTGGTATATTTCATATTAGGTATTTTTGATATATTGTTGGTATACTTCATATTAAGAATGTCATTTCATTGATATGTCTAAATAAAATATATCAATAGTATATAACTGATATACTTTATTTTAAGTATAACATTAGTATATCACTAATATATTAATGATAAACTTCATGATACGCTTAGGTAGGTTTACTTCGATACACTTGCCATTAGACTATTTAGTATTGTCATCCTTCCAAATTTGCAATGCCCCTTGGTCATGAGTCATACTTAATATCAGTTGAACTATGCTCTTATTGGCTGCAATGCCCTTAATTATAGATGTTATAACAATTGCACTTTTTGAACTTCTTATTTGAGTAATTTACTTTCAAATTTATCTTATTGTATTTACGCACGTTTTCCAAAAAAAGAAAAAAGAAAAATGGCATACACCATTCGGGAATTATAAGGGTCGTTATAATGGGGTTTTCGTACGGATAACCCATTTTCCTCCACATTAATGGCATTTGACCTGACATTTCAAAATAATGAAATATAACACATTCTGACCTGGTAATGCGCGCAAAATTACTCATAAGGGTAATATGAAGCGGTGTTTCTTATTCACGCTCTCGTACGCGGAAACACTCTCGCTCTATTGTCTCGCTCTCGCTCAAATGAGTGGTCGAAAATATAAAGAAAAAATGATAAGGAAAAAAGTCAAAGAAGAGTTGGAGTAACAGAAATAGAGCGAGAGCAAGACAACGAGAGCGAGAGCGAGTCAACTATAGTGCGATTTTTGTTGTTTTTTTTCTTTTCTCCAGAATTTTGACAACTTTATTACTATCACGAGCGAGAATGAGAACGAGACTTGAGCGAGAGAGCTAGTCAGAGTATGGTGTCCTTACTGTAATTTGGACTAAATGCACAGTACAAAAAGAGTCATATGTCATTAATTTCAAAATATGGGTCAAATCATATCAATGCGCGTGAAAATACGTGTAATTTGCTTTCGTTATAATGGAATCTTAAAATCCTAGATTTTAAACTAGTAAATTATGAGGTTTTTTTTGGTAATTACGTACTTTCAAATATATATATAAAATTGTAGCAATTAAAGTCTAATTGTTGCTGCATTTATAACGTAATAATTTAATTGCAGTAACCTGCTATTTCATGAATAAATTTGATTGAAAGTTGGAGAGTAGGATGGTAACAATCTCCAATACGACAATTTTGGTGTAACGAAAAATTGTACAATAAATTTGAATGTTTTTAAAAGTTAGTAAAATGACACAAAATCAAGTTTTAATGTTTAATTGATTTGCACCTAAAGAAAATGATAGATGCATTCAATGCGCCGTTTGATAACTATTTGATTTTTTATTTTTTAGAAAATTATGTTTGTTCTTCCATAATTTCTCTTCATTTTCCCTGCAATAATTTCTATTTTTCTTGAAGTATTATTTAAGTTTTTAGCCAAATTTTTAAAAACAAACACAAATTTTTTGAAAGCAATTTTTTTTTTTGAAAATATAACTACAAAATAAATAAGAAAACATATAAACTTATGGATAGAAATAGTGGTTTTGGACTTAGTTTTTTTAAAAAAACAAAAAAAATCAAATTCAAATGATTACGAAAAGGGAGCAAAAAAGTTATCTATGAAATTGATTTGATTGCTAAAAAATATTCAGTTGAAACTATTAAATTTAAGCTAACTGGAGCATAAGTGAATACCACCCTATATCTGATTAATACTAAATATATTTTTTTCACCCAAAAAAAATACTAAATATATTTTTTTTAAAAGGCTATTAAATGGACAGAATAAATTTAAAAAAATAAGTCAATATAAATGGACTAAAATAAATATTTAAGTTTGAATTAAAAAAAAAGTTAAATTACGAGTTAGTTCATAAACTAAGCAAGGTATAAAAATGGAAACAAAAAAAAGAGAATGCGGCAATGTAAAAATAAAAGGGAAAAAAAGAAGTGTACCCAACCCAATAAGATTGGAACCTGAGCACATAAGGATTGAAGCATACTGTCTTACCGCTAGAATGAAAAGTTGCACTGGCAATTTAGATGTATTAGAAAGGATATAACCATATATTGTTTTTTTCTAAGACAACCGTTATATACTATAAGGTACTCAATTCAAATTTTTTGGGGACCACCTTGTCTCCAGGTAGATTCGCCCATGAGAGGCTTTCTATTCCAATATATTTGCAAAAAATTAATACATTTCTTTTGGTAGAGAGAAGTAGTGAGAATTTTTTTCGGTTAGCTAAGTTTCTTGTTAGTATATTGGAGTTGGTAGATTCGAACCACAAATTTAGTGGTCGTTAATACATTAATCATACCGGTTGAGTTACACTTTTTTTGACCCGAAATATAATAAGTTAAGTTAATTGAATCCGTCCTATTACTTTTAATTAAAGTGAATAATTGTATTCTAAAATATTAAATAAATTTCTTCCAAATGATAGGTCATAAATCATAATTCTCTTTTGTTGAATTCGATTCCCATAATTGAATAACAAAATCTAAATAGTTTGCATTTTCTTTTCTGAATTTTTAAGGAAAACGATCGCATTTTATCCTTATATGTAGTGGAGTTGGATTTTTTTTTTTTTTTTTTTGAGTTCTAGTAGAGTCGGATCAATTTTAACTTTAAGGTAAAATTAATAATATTCTACATACCAAACTAGAAAATTGTCCCAAAAGAATCTAGAAATAACAAAAAAAGAAAAAGGGACAAAAATAGTTATGATTTAATCATAGAAATGTTCAAATGCAAACACTAGATCACTAAATCCCAATCGTAATATCAAACAGCCAAAAAGAAATCTCCAATCTATTGTCAAAGAAAAAACACGTTGAATTCATCAACATGCCCAAATCTAACCAAAACAAAAACCCAATATAGTTTAAAAAATTGATATAAAATTGATATAAATTATTTTTTAAGTTCAATAACCAATAGTTAGATGGATTATATTAAACCAAATGATATAAAATTGATATATATTATTTTTTAAGTTCAATAATTTAAAAATAAAGGAGGGTAAGATAGTAGTAAGTAACTTATTCATTAATTTATACTCAAATTGTCATAAATTTTTTTTTTACTATAAAAAGGATTTTAACATAAAATTTATATCAATTGATTTTTCCTTTTTATTTTTAATTTTTAGAATATAATGCAATAAGTAGAGTGATAATTTAAATATTCACCCTACAAATAAAGTTATTAATATTGCTTATTTATACTCGTGATTACTAAAATTTTATGTTATTAATATTGTGTTTGATAACCATTTGATTTTTTAAAATTAAGCCTATAAATATTACTTACATCTATGGCTTTCTATGTTTTCTTATCGACTTTTTAGACGTATTTTAAAAAATTGAGCCAAGTTTTGAAAACTTAAAAAAGAAGTTTCCAAAAATTAGTTTTTATTTTTGGAATTTAGCTAAAAATTCAAGTGTTTTTCTTAAGAAATATGAGAACCATTGAGGGAAGATGAAAATGATGTAGAGAAATTGTAAGAAAAACAAGTAAAATTTTCAAAAACCAAAATAAAAAAATCAAATAGTTATCAAAGAAGGTCTAAAAGTTTTATGTTTTCTTTCTCTCTTTTTATTTAAAAATGTAGGGGGAGATTTTTTTTAGTTTAATAATATTTTAGGTGAGAGCTTCGATAGTCGAGTACATATCAAATACCACTTAAGCTTTGCTGACTTTAGCATGTATGAGTGAGATTTGAATATTTAATTTTTAAGATAAATATATAATAAATTAGCCAATTCAACTATATTTAACTTAACTTAAAATTTATCGGTGAAGTTATCAATAACAAATATTTTTTTTTGAATTTATTAAAAAATATATCAATAAATGCGTATATATTTCAAAACAAAATTACAATTCAACCATATAGAATGCAATCTGTGGGTCAATTCAAAAGGAAGTTGTATTTTCTTGACTTTTCAACCAAACTATAATTTATGAGACGAAATTGACAGAAAATTCCTTTCCCGTAAATCGGCACAAATCCGATAACATCTTTCTTGAACACGCTACGTGTCGAGAATCGAATACAGGTCCTCAATTTACGACAATAGCCCTTCACGCAGCAGATTATTTTAGCGCCCTCAAATCAAAGACTAATAAGAACCAGCCACGTGGATGCCTCCGATTAGACAATTATTACCATTATTGCCACTGGCCGCTCAAATCAATACCCTCAGTCTCTTCAGTCTGCCCGGTCCTTTTCGGGCAGCTATTCCCTTGCGTCGGTTCGACACTGCCTTCTTTTTCCATTATAATAATATTCCTAATTTACCTTTACCTTCTTTCTGTTTTTTTAAATAATATCTTTACCTTAAATATGCTTTGCAATATATTTCCCCCGCCCATATTGCTTTAATCAATAATTTTGGTATTAAATATAAGGAAAAATAAGTACTTATGGTAAAATATGTAGTATAAATGTCCATCCACATGCCATATATTACCTATGCCAAGTGGCAAAATTTTCATAGCCATAGTGTCCTCCAAGTGTCAAATTTTTACCAATGCTTGAGTGTCCAAATGTACTCAACTCATCCTCGCCAAATTGCTTTATAAATAGTGGCTTTTTGGTGGAAAAATAAAATCATCCATTGGTGAAATTCTCTCCAATTCTCTTCATTCTCTCCCACTTTCTCTTTTTAGTCTTTATTTAATTTTCCATAAATTTCCACTATCTCTTTATTTATATTATATATATTGCCTCCACTTTCCAAACACTTATTTTAATATTATTATTATTATTATATTATTCTTATTATATTATTATTATAAATATATTATTATATTAGTATTTTAATATTGGTAAAATTATACCCTGCCATCCTATTTTCACAACACGTTATCGCACGAAAGCTCTGCCAATTTTTCCATCAAGGTAAGTCCTCCCGTAAGCCATTTTTTTAATAATAAAATGTTATTTTGCATTCTAATTGATTTCCTAATGTAAATGCAATTTCTTTGTATATAGTATTACTATGGCAAATCTTGCAAAATTGGAATTTGCGGCGCTCGGATATTAATGGAAATAACTACTTGTCATGGGTCCTTGCGATCTTTGAGATCCATTTAGACTCCATGAATCTTGGAGAAACAATTAAAGAAGGAAATGATGCATCAAATCAAGAAAAAGTCAAAGCTATGATCTTCCTTCGCCATCATCTTCACGAGGGATTGAAAATGGAGTATGTTACAATAAAAGATCCCTACATTCTATGGCAAGGCTTGAAAGAAAGGTATGATCATCAAAAACAGCTTATTCTTCCAAAAGCTCGTTATGATTGGATGCACTGAGGTTGCAAGATTTCAAATCGATGAAGTGAATATAATTCCGCACTATTCGAATTAGTTCAAAATTAAAATTATGCGGAGAAAAAAATTACTGATGTTGATATGTTAGAGAAGACATTCTTCACTTTTCATGTCTCGAATATGCTCCTGTAGTAGCAATATCGAGAGAAAGGCTTTAAAAAATATTCCGAACTAATTTCATGTCTTCTCGTGGCTGAACAAAATAACGAGTTATTAATGAAAAATCATGAATCTCGACCAACCGGAGCAACACCATTCCCCAAGAGTGAATGCCGTGAATTTTAATAATCGTGGTCGAGGTCGTGGTCGTGGTCGAGGTCGGGACCGCGGTAGAGGAAGAAATACCTATTTTCGTGGTGGGCATTATAACTTTAAGAAACCCACACGAACTGATGATCATAAAGGAAAAGCACCACAAGATAAAAGTTCAAAAGGTGATGAACATAAATGTTTCCGGTGCAGAATGAGTGGGCACTGGTCACGTACCTGTCGTACGTCAAAACACCTTGTTGATCTCTATCAAGCTTCCTTGAAGGAAAAAGGAAAAGGGAAGAATGTGGAGGTGAATCTTGCCATTCAAGAAGATGATGTATTTGATCCCTCCAATATGGTGCATCTTGATGTGGCTGATTATTTCGAATCTCCTGGAGAGAAAATTGATGCAATCAAACAAGTAGATGATGTTTTGTATGAAGATATATAATTAAGTACTGTTTATAATATGTTTCTTGTTTTTGTATATATATATTTAGGACTTTTTGTAATCGTTTTTTCTTTCTTATCAATGAAGAAATATGGACAATTTCAATATGTTGAGTAACCCGAAAATGAGCAATGAGAATTTATGTCTAGCAGACTGCGTAACTACGCACACGATACTCATAAACAAAAAATATTTTTCTAAATTGACAATGCTGGAAGCAAAAATCAATACTATATCAGGTTTTGCAGACCTGATTGAAGGTTTTGGAAAAGCAAGTTTTATCTTGCCTAAATGAACAAAATTTTCAATTAATAATGCTTTGTTCTCTAGCAAATCAAAGAGAAATCTATTGAGTTTTAAAGATATACGTAATAATGGTTATCATGTTGAAACTGATCGTAAAAATAATATAGAGTATCTCTATATCACATCTATTGTTTCACATGAAAAACGTATATTGGAAACACTGCCAACCTTTTCTTCTGGATTATATTATACTCATATACGAGTAATCGAAAGTTATGCAACAATGAACCAGAAGTTCATGAATCCAGAAATATTCGGTGTTTGGCATGATCGATGGGGTCATCCAGATCGATAATGATGAGGAAAATTATGGAAAATTCACATGGACATTCTTTAAAGAACGGAAGATTCTTCAATCAAATGAGTTGTCATGTGATGCTTGCTCTCGAGGAAATTAATTATTAGACCATCACCACTAAAGTAGAGATTGAATCGCCTGCATTTTTAGAGCGAATTCAAGGTGATATTTGTGGACCTATTAACCCACCAAGTGTTCCATTTAGATATTTTATGGTATTAATTGACGCATCAAGTAGATGGTCACACGTATGCTTATTATCAAGTCGAAATCTTGCATTTGCAAGATTGCTTGCTCAAATAATTAAGTTAAGAGCACAATTTCCCGATTATACAATTAAGACAATTTGACTTGATAATCTGGTGAATTTACATCCCAAACTTTTAATAATTATTGTATGTCAATTGGGATAAATGTTGAACATCCTGTAGCTCATGTTCATACACAAAATGGTCTAGCATAATCATTTATAAAACGTCTGCAATTAATTACAAGACCATTACTTATGAGAGCTAAACTCCCTACATCGGTCTGGGGTCATGCCGTTTTACACGCTGCATCATTATTACGTATTAGGCGATGAGCCTATAATAAATATTCCCCATGCAATTAGCTTATGGCGGCGAAATTAATGTATCTCATCCGAGAATTTTTGGATGTGCGAGATATGTTCCAATTGCTCCACCACAACGTACTAAGATGGGTCCTCAAAGGAGGTTAGGAATATATGTTGGATATGATTCCCCATCAATTATTAAATATCTTGAACCCACTCGGTGATGTATTTATTGCACGATTTCTTTGATTGTCATTTTAATGAAACAAATTTTCCAACATTAGGGGAGGAATTAAGAAGTTGGAAAAAGAAATTACGTGGAATACATCATTATTATCTCATTTAGATCCTCGAAGAGAACAATGTGAACTTGAAGTTCAAAAGATAATTCATTTGCAAAATATAGCAAATCAATTACGGATGCATTCATAGATGCTAAAAGGGTGACTAAATCATATATACGTGAAGAAATGCTCCATCAAAAATTGATATTCCACGAGAACAAGTTATCAATAATGAGTGCGAGCACGCCGAGCGTGGTAGACCAATAGGTTCCAAAGATAAAAATCCTCGAAAAAGAAAAGTAGTTGAGAATCAAAATGATTCGATAAAAGGTATGGATGTTCCAGAAGAAATCCAGAATACAACTACTCAAAAGAGTATTGATGAAAATCAAACGCTTGAGGATAATAATGAAATTTCTATAAACTATGTTACAACAGAAAGAGATGGAACCAAGAATGATATTATTGTTGACAACATTTTTGCTTATAATGTTGCCCACGATATTATTCATGAAAGTGACGATTTTGATCCAAAATCTATCGATGAATGTAAACGTAGAAAGGATTGGTTGAAGTGGAAAGAAGCAATCCAAGCAGAGTTGAACTCACTTTCAAAACGTGAGGTTTTTGGACCAGTAGTCCTAACACCAGAAGGTGTTAAACCTGTGAGATACAAATGGGTATTTGTGAGGAAAAGAAATGAAAAGAATGAAGTCACAAGATATAAAGCGAAACTTGTTGCACAAGGATTCTCGCAAAGCCACGGTATATAGATTATGAGGAGACATATTCTCCGTGGTGGATGCAATAACGTTAAGATATTTGATTGACCGATCAGATATGAAAATCTTGATATGCATCTAATGGATGTAGTCACGGCGTATTATATGGATCTCTGGATAATTACATTTATATGAAAATCCGGAAGGATTTAAAATACGTAAACATATGAATCAAGTTCTCGGAATTGTATTCAATAAAGTTACTGAGATCATTATATGGATTAAAACAATCGGGACGAATGTGGTATAATCGCTTTGAGTGAATATCTCATTGAAAGAAGGATATCAAAATAATTCAATATGTCCGTGTGTTTTTATAAAGAAATCTCAGTCAGGATTTGCTATTATAACTGTATATGTTGATGACTTAAATATAATTGGAACTCCTGAAGAGTTATCCAAGGCAATAGAATATCTTAAGAAAGAATTCGAAATGAAAGATCTTGGAAAAATAAAATTTTGCCTTGGTTTGCAAATTGAACATTTAGCAGATAGGATATTTGTTCATCAATCAACTTATACAGAGAAAATCTTAAAAAGATTTTATATGGATAAAGCACATCCATTGAACATTCCAATGGAAGTTCGTTCACTGGATGTAAAGAAAGATATATTTCGACCTCGAGATGATAATGAAGAACTTCTTGGTCCTGAAGTACCATATCTTAGTGCAATTGGTGCACTTATGTATCTAGCTAATAACACAAGACCAGATATTGCATTTTCAGTAAATTTATTAGCTAGATATAGTTCATGTCCTACAAAAAGACATTGGAACGGAGTTAAGCATGTACTCCGATATCTTCGAGGGACGATTGATATGAGTTTATTTTATTCTAACAAATCTAGCTTTGATCTAGTTGGTTATGCAGATTCTGGTTATCTATCTGATCCACACAAAGCAAGATCTCAGACAGGTTATCTATTTACATGTGGAGGAATCGCTATATCATGGCGATCAGTGAAACAGACCATCACGGCCACTTCTTCGAATCATGCTGAAATTCTCGCAATTCACGAGGCAAGTCGAGAATGTGTATGACTAAGATCGATGACACAACACATTCGTGAGACATGTGGATGGTCTTCATGTAAACATCCTCCAACAATATTATACGAAGACAACACAGCATGTATAGCTCAAATCAAAGGAGGATATATCAAAGGAGATAGAACAAAGCATATCTCTCCAAAGCTTTTCTACACTCATGACCTTGAAGAAAATGGCGAGATCTCAGTACAACAGATTTGTTCGAAGGATAACTTGGCGGACATATTTACAAAAGCATTACCAACTACAACATTTGAGAAATTGGTTCACAAAGATTTGGGATGCAAAAACTCGTAGATCTCAAGTGATGTCACATGAGGGGAGTAAATGTATTATATAAAATATGTACTCTTTTTCCTTCACTAGGGTTTTTATCCCATTGGGTTTTTCCCTAGTAAGGTTTTAATGTGGCATATATTATATAAATGGGCATTTAAGGGGGAGTATTGTAAAATATGTAGTATAAATGCCCATCCACATGCCATATATTACCTATGCCAAGTGGCAAAATTTTCATAGCCATAGTGTTCTCCAGGTGTCAAATTTTTACCAATGTTTAGTGTCCAAATGTACCAACTCATCCCTTGCCAAATTGCCTATAAATAGTGGCTTTTGGTGGAAAAATAAAATGCATCCATTGGTGAAATTCTCTCCAATTCTCTTCATTCTCTCTCACTTTCTCTTTTTAGTCTTTATTTAATTTTCCATAAATTTCCACTATCTCTTTATTTATATTATATATATTGCCTCCACTTTCCAAACATTTATTTTAATATTATTATTATTATATTATTATTATAAATATATTATTATATTAGTATTTTAATATTGGTAAAATTATAACCGGTTTTCATCCTATTTTCACAACAGTACTCTACTAGTCTATATATATGTATAAGGAAAAATAAAAAGCTTTTGTTTTTATTATTGTGTTTGGAAGTTACAAATAAAAGCTGCAAAATCGAGAACGAAACTGCATCAATCTAAATTCATCAGTTTGGTCAGGGTATATAAAAGAAATTGGACATGTAGACCATATAGTTCAAAAAATCGAAATATATTTTTGAGCTATATAAATTTGAACTTTAAAATTTTAATTTTGTAGAAATGAATTTTGAACTTACTTAAATAGGGATAAGTAACATCTCAAAATAAAATACTAACGAATAAATCACCTAAATTAATCAAACAACGCATCAAAATAGTTAAACAAAATTACCCTAATAGCCAAATACCTAATTCTAATTTCTATCTATCAATAATAAAATGGCCAACAATTATACCATCTCCAAAAAAAGAAAAAAAAACTAAGAAATATAGAAATAGATTTGTCCAAAAGACTTGTAACTAGGTGCATCTTTAAGATCTAGAAAAAAAGATAAACACCTAAACAAAATATAATGATGTAGTCTATAAAACAAAGGCATAATGTATAAAAGAGACCAACACTTGTAACTTTATTACGTGTTATATAGAGTTACAGTGTCTATTTTGTAATTTAAATATCATTTGTCAACTTAGTGGACTTTTGTTGAATATATTATACACACAGTTTTTTTAAATATTTAATTTAAAAAACAAAACCATTATTAATGTAAAAGAATGATATTATACCTATAATTTCAAACACATAATAATATAAGGAAAGTTTGTGTGTTTTGTAACTTGCAGGCCTGCAAGCTTGTAAGTTTATATAGTTGGGGAATTGTAATAGGTAGAAAAAAAAATTATGATAATTGTATTGTCTAGCTGTGGGTTTTGAGATTGGTAAATATAGAAAAAATTTTAAAATTTGATTTCCATCTTTCTATATTATTATAATTTTACCTTCATTAATATATGGTATATCAATAGTATATCTGCTATACTCTATATGTGGTATATCGATAGTATATTTAATATACTTAATATTTGCATATCAATCAATTGATATATACCTAAAACAAAATATGCTAGGAAGTATTTGAAGTACTGTATTGAGTTTAGATGGTTTTGGAATCCAAACCCAATAAAATGTTTTCACCTCTAATTTCAAAATTCAATGAGATTAAAGCACAACTACTTGGTTGAACAGTGTTCCTGAAACACTGTTTTCTAATTCTCATACTTTATAACACTACATATAAGTACATCAGTAGTGTATCAATGCAAGTTATTGATGTATATATACTCATGATCAACGAAGAAGGCCCCCTTCCGGGGGGGCCCGAGCCATCAGTGAGATACCACTCTGGAAGAGCTAGAATTCTAACCTTGACGGTATCTGGGGAATAAGCATCGGCTAACTCTCGTGCAAAGAATCTGCGATATACTGAGAGGATGCAAGCGTTATCCGAATGATTGGGCGTAAAGCGTGCAGAGGTGGCTTTTTAAGTCCGCCACAAATCCCGTGGCTCAACCACGACAAAGCATGGAAACTACCAAGGCGAGTACGGTAGGGGCAGAGGGAATTTCCGGTGGAGCGGTGAAAGTATCAATGATTTATTCTTTGTAAAGTATATTGGTAGCTTATCAATAATATGCAATTGATAGACCATTGATTTACTTCATATTGGAAAAAACACACAAGCAATATAAGGATATTTTTGACTCTTCGTTTAATCCATTGAGTTGTGTTATTTTTCTTTTTTGCTATTTTTGAAAATGTAATAAACAAGCACCACAGTTGCATTTTTTTTTTTGCTATGCATGCAAGTGACCTTTTATAGTTTGTCAATTTGAGATATACCTCCGATGAACCTATTCAAATTCCTCCAGTACGGATGTTGTCGAACTCAACAAAATAAAATTTATGGTTTTCAAATTTTTAATTTTATGCCTAATAAATTTTTAAAATTTTGAAAGTATCTCATAAATATTTAAACCTCCCATTTAGAATTTTTAATTTTAAAGGAAAAAATATATGTCTTGCATCCTAAGTTATACTCGAAGTTGTCAATATCTGGAAATTTAAGCATTTATTTGACAGAGTTACGACGTACTAATTACCATTACCATTCTATTAACAAATGTAAAAAATATTTTAAGAAAGTAATAAATTAAATAAAGAAAGTATATATTTGAAGGTCTTTTTTTTATTATTATAAATCTACATTTCTCTCTCTCTCTCCTGCCCGATTCCTTTCAGAACGGAACGTCCCCAGTCCCTTCCCGTCTCCAATATTCTTCAACAGCTTCAACTGCTTCCGCTATATTTTCACTGCAACATTTATGTCTAAACTGCGAAGAACAAAGCCTCTAAATTCCCAATCCGTTTAAATGCAACTCAACTAGCATTGCTTCGATTCACCGCGTCCGCGTCCATTCTGCGAGCTTTGGGATCCTATTTTTTCCAATCTGTTTGGAAGATTTGTTCAAGTTGAGTACTGGATTTGAGGCAGTGGTGCATTTGGTTTACTCATAATCGGATTGGATTTTGTTTCTTCTTTTCTTGATTTTTTTCTAGATCCAGTTTCATGTGGAACCTTGCGAGGTTGACTGCGGCGTGTTTGCGCCGATCTAGGCGCTTCTCGACTGCGATTCCTGGTCCTTGTATTGTCCATAAGCGCGGTGCTGATATTCTCCATGACCCTTGGTTCAACAAGGTTCGTTGCTTCCTTTGTTATCTTCAGTTTTTCATGTTTGTTAGTTTCATTGTTTTTTGGTTTTTCTCTTTCTGGATGTTGTGTTTGTTCAGTTGTTTGTAGGCGCTAGTTTGAGGTTCAGTTAATGTAAGAGCTGAATTTGCTTTGTAGTTTCTTTCTCTCAAAAGTAGGATTTTTAGTGTCTCGTACTCAGATGTTGAAAAGAGGATCTAAAAGCGTGCTTATGTGAAGAGTATGTTTGACAATTATTTTATTTTCGCAATGGCAATGTTTTTCTGTGGGGCCTCCGTTTACTGAGTGTTTGAAGTTGTAGATATTTCGATGTTGGAATTTCTTTCAGTTGTTTTCCCTGGAAAAGAGATTCCAAGGAGCTTTGTATTTGACTTATTGTAAATTACTTGCTTATTTTTTCAGTAGAATGAAATTTATGCACTGTTGTTTATGTTTCGGTTTAAGCGTACGGATGAATGCAAGTATTTTGGAAAAGTGATATAAAAATGCATAGTGCTCTATAATTTGAAGATAGGATTGAGTTTCTTTCTGTCATCAGGGTCAAATTGGAACATCTTCATGAATTTTGTACTTACACTTGGATGTTTCTAACATGGTAAACGAATCAAGCCTTTGTTAGTTGTTGTGCTTCTAAAGTCAGTTTTTAAGTACCCTTTGGGTCTTCTCTTTAAGACTAGGCGTTAGTTCTTCAGGTTTATGTGCGCTAGGAAATCGATGTTTGGCCATCACTTTTAAATTCTTTATCAGTTTGTATTTTGCTCCTTTTTTGTTTCTTAAATTTTGCTAAATTTGAAGTACCCAAATCTATGTTCCTTTTATATTTCTAAAAAGAAAACATTCTTTATCCCATGGTTGTATCTGACATAATATGGTGTCATGGTCATGTGGAACTCTCTTTAAATTTGTCCCTTTTTATTTTCAAAGAGCAGGATACTGGATTTCCTCTCACTGAAAGAGACCGTCTAGGAATCCGTGGCCTTCTTCCTCCAAGAGTGATATCATTTGAGCAGCAATATGCTCGTTTCAGTAAGTTTGTGCTTGATCTTAAACTTTCATCGATTGTCTATCATCAGAATGACTTAGTGTCAATCGTTAAAAAAGAAACATATTAATGGATGACTAAGAAGATTGCTGTAATGAAATATTTGTATTTTACCTTTACTTCACCGTTAGTGTAGTTTGACATTGTTTGGTAGGTTATTACTTAGTTGCTAGCTGTTAAATGTTAATTGCTAGTAGTTTAGTTATTTAATTCGTTCTTGTTTTATTTTTTTTTATTTATTTATTTAATTTTTTTTGATGAGAAACTTATAAGCATTTCATTGATGGTATGAAATATACAAAAGGGTAAGGGGTCCAATAAGAGGGGACCCAATTAATTTCATTAATTCGTTCTTGTTTTATTATTTTTCTAGTTCGTTAAAAGCAACTAGTTGGTTAGTTGGCAACACCAATAGCAGGTTATTGCACTTGTAATCGCAACTTTTTTCAAAAAAAGTATTTTTATTGATTATCTAAGAAGTTGCAACTCTGTTTTATCCACTACTGTCATAGTTACAAAAAAAAGCACCCCAAGTTGAGTTAATTACAATTTACATAAGTAATATAATTACAAAAGAAATTGAATTCTTGCTATCACAACTTCTGTATTGAATAAAGATTTCTTTTAGCATTCTGGGAGAATTTCATTCCCTAGCGGCTAGCGGCATTAGAGATAAGGTCGTTTCTTTGAATGTCTCTTGCATGTTTTTGTTCAATTTGCTAGTGGAATCATATCGGTCACTGGAGAGGAATACTCATGGTCAACCAGATGGCATTGTTTCATTGGCGAAATGGAGGATCTTAAATAGATTGCATGATAGGAATGAGACACTGTACTATCGAGTAAGTTGCACAAATATTGTTGTTTAGATGCTTGTAAATTAATATTTGTTCTGAATCGTTTCTAGTGCTTTTCACTCTAGGTCCTTATTGATAACATCAAAGACTTCGCTCCAATAATATACACACCTACAGTGGGCTTAGTTTGTCAAAACTATTCTGGGTTATTCAGACGTCCACGTGGAATGTATTTCAGTGCAAAGGATAAAGGAGAAATGATGTCCATGATTTATAATTGGCCAGCACATCAGGTTTATTGACCTTGCAGCATCTTCAATCATTTTGTTTCTCTTCTTATTTTCTATTTTAATGAAGGATATTTTTTTTTTTGGTGTTAAAGCAGATGTTAGTATTGGTATTACTATGCCCATGCGAGTTTGGACTATATAGAACATATGACCAAGACTTCTTAAATACATCTTCAAATATGATAACTAACATGTTTCATTAAAGTCGAGAATTCTAGATTGCTCTCTTGCTTCAGTAGTATTTGGGAATTGCGTTTAGCTGAGTCTATCTACATCACATTTTTTTTACCAATGATTCCTGGATAATTTGTGTTACATGTAGAGGGATGACCTGGTTCATTCTAGTAGACAAGCTTGGTGCTTTATTTATTTCCAAGACTAATGGTTAATAAAAAGATTTTGGTATCCTTCTTCAATCATCTTTAAGTTGTTTCCTCAAAAAAAAAAAAAAAACCATCTTTAAGTTGTTTAAGAGACCAAGTTAACTTGACACAATTTCCACATTTAGTAATTGGTTAATTATTATGCCTTAATTATAGAATTTTCTAAAGTTCCTTTTATTTTTCCCTTTCAACTGCAGGTTGACATGATTGTCCTGACAGATGGAAGTCGTATTCTTGGCCTAGGTGATCTTGGAGTTCAGGGAATAGGAATACCTATAGGAAAGCTTGATATGTACGTTGCTGCTGCTGGCATCAACCCTCAAAGAGTATGTTTTTTCTTCCAGTATTTGAGCAGGTGTCTATGACAGTGGCTCATCTGAGCCTGTTTTGTGCTTCTGATTATGTTTATCCCTGCATTTACACCTTTAATAGTCTATGGGCAGTGGGTTATAACTTATAACTATAAGGGTCTGTTTGGGGTGCATGTTATAACAACATGTGTTATAATAGTTTATGGATAACTATGCACCTCAAACACAAACTATTATAACTCAGATTAAATAACTCTGCATTCTAAACACATATTATATAACTCCACAAACTATTATAACCCACAAACTATTATAAACCATGTTATTATAACCCAATCAATGCACCAAACAGTCCCTAAATGTCCATTTTGTTCTCGGATTGATCATTGAATAGTATACTGATGAGAGATTTAATAGGTTAGAGTGGATTTTCATTTTTTCATTTTAAAGATGAATTAGACCTCTATGATTTGCAGTAGCAGCATATTATGTTTTTATTTTAAAAATAATTATAAACATATATGTAGTTTAATTTGATCATTGTCACTTCATGTCAAATTGGATTGTTAATTTTCAATTGGTAGAAGGATAAGATGCTTAAAATTAAACCACAAACATGCTTAAAAAAGAGGTACAATTTGCAGATTTCATAAGTACACTTTTTTTGGGCATGTAGGCAGGTACAATTCATGGCCTCTTGTTGGAGTGCCATACACTTTTGTATTACATCTCTTGGGTGGGGATGATCCCTTCCTCTAGCCCCTGGACTGTTCTTCGTTTCTTCTATGATATTGTCTATTGTACCAGAAAATAAAACAATAAATTATAGAAGTGTGAT
Source organism: Trichosanthes cucumerina (assembly GCA_036507285.1). Lineage (NCBI taxonomy): Eukaryota > Viridiplantae > Streptophyta > Magnoliopsida > Cucurbitales > Cucurbitaceae > Trichosanthes > Trichosanthes cucumerina. The sequence continues at coordinate 69,741,827 of CM071840.1, read as the reverse complement.
CTCTAATTATTCCTTATTCTATCAAAATATTGTTATGTTACTTCTTGGATTAATTAAGGGAAATTTGGTTTGCTTGGCGAAAAACAACTGGCAACTGCACTTGTCAACATTAACACGTACATGTGATTTTAAGCAAAAGCCAAGAGAGTGACAGTTTTAGTATGCCATGTTTAGAATTTTCCTATATTTTTTCACTGTTCCTGCACGTACTACTTGATAGTGGGGTAACCCTCAAGTCTGCAGTCTTTTCTACATGAAATTTGTACTCTTGTAGGCTGTAAATACTGATGTAATTTAATAGTGATGATTTTTTTCTACGATTAGAAGTTTTAAACTTTGAATAACTTCTCTTAACCCCACTTCATGAATTTTCATTAAGTCTATGCCCTTGTTTGATCGACAGATTCTTCCAGTAATGCTAGATATTGGTACTAACAATGAGAAGTTACTTAATGATCGTCTTTGTAAGTGAAAGAGAAGCTTTCATTTTTTATCTTCATATTTCCCTTGTACTTTATTGCGCTTATATCGTCTGTGCAATGAGATATATCTATTTTCTGTTGTGCTAAAATATTTTATTGGACCCCTAGTTAATATTTATATTTACTTAAAGAGAAAAATTGTTGCTCGACATCGCTTTTTGTCCTTTTGCTCGTTTAGGTCCTCGTTTAGCCTTGTCGGATAGGAAATTTTGTTTTCAGCCTTCAAGATATGCGAAGTCTGGTAGTAATACCGAGATTTGCAGATACATGGAACCAATTACTGGTTGTATCTTTTTAGAAAGTTCCAAATTGTATTTAATAAGGGATCACAACTTATTTGGGTTTACTAGGAATTCCATTTTATTCTATTTATTTTATGTTTCTTGGTAATCGGGGGTTTCTCCTCCTAAGCTTCGTTTTTTTTTCTCTTCCAATTCTTACTTTCTTTGGCGTTTGTTTGCCTGCACTTTGTTAAATGTTCGTAGTCTGTGGATTATTTCTTCTAGACATTTCATAGAATGCCACGTCACATGATTTAGTATGTCAGATTTAGGACTTCGGCAACCTAGACTGGAGGGAGAAGAGTATCTATCAATTGTTGATGAATTTATGGAAGCCGTGCATACACGTTGGCCCAAAGCTATTGTTCAGGTTTATAGGTTTAAGATTTTGACTTCTAATTTAACGTTCACTGCACTGCAATCAGTCTCGTAACCTTGTAATTTGATTTTGAATGATGTCAGTTTGAGGATTTTCAAATGAAATGGGCATTTGAAACATTACAACGTTATCGTAGGAGATTCTGCATGTTCAATGATGACATTCAAGTGAGTACTTGCCGCAGTATTCTGCTGGTAGAATAATGACTTAAAAGGACACTCATTTTTGTTTATTTCATTTCATAAAGGGAACTGCTGGTGTTGCTCTTGCTGGACTATTGGGAACTGTGAGAGCTCAAGGGCGGCCATTGAGTGATTTTATTAACCAAAAGATAGTTGTGGTTGGGGCTGGAAGGTATTGTCAGCAATTTAACGTTCACTCAAAATAGGGATACTGCTCGCGATCATGAGCATTTTCCTTTTTGTTTAAACAAAAACTGGCTGGCGTGGAAGAGGGATGCTCTATTTATTCATGTATTATTATTATTATTATGTGAATTTAAGAAGAATGAAAATTTTGGAAACTATAGTTCAATCCTTTTGGTTTAACCTTCATGTGTCTCAGCAGGCTTGTTTTTGTTCCTCTCTCTCTCTCTCGACTTCAGTGCAGGGCTTGGCGTTCTGAGCATGGCTGTCCAGGCTCTTTCGAGAATGGCAGGGAACAGTGATTTTACCGCAAGAAATCAATTTTTCCTTATAGATAAAGATGTAAAAATCTCTTTCAAACTTCCATTTATCAATTTCTGCATCAGTTTGGCTAGTTTTTCCTTCCATGATAGCTATTCTGTAAATTATATATTCCTTACTTGGATTTGGCATGATCTGTGTTCATACTGCGGATTGGTCTGCTGACCAATTATCTTTCTGCATCACAAATTGAATAATAATTGGCAAGAAAATTCATTTTCTTTTAACGCTATAAACTGGTAGTCTGGTGTAGTAGTCATGCCTCTACTCTACTCTACTCTTGCTTCTTGACTTGGACACTTCCATTTATTAATTTCATGAAGCCAGTGGGCTGATTTTAAATCTGCTAGCTTGATGGACCTACTGGGGAAGACTAACAGTTGGCTTGTTTGGTTTTTGTTCTCAATTTTTTATCTAGATCATATTTTATTTTTCATATATCTGATCCCAAAAAAGTCAAGTGTTATGCAAGTGCTAGATTTATAGAATATTAATTTCTTATGAAATCAACATTGATATGACTTTTGTAGATCGTCTGTGGGGTTTTAATCTTTGTGAAGTGAATTTAATCTGTTTCATGCTCTTCGGCCCTTAAATATCATGATAATGCCTGTGATGTAATGAACTTTAGCTGCGTGGTGCTGCTATATTTTTAACACCGTATTACATGTATCATCTCAGTAAAACAAATTATGTATTTGTGAAGGGCCTTATCACGAAAGAGAGAACAAATATTGATCCAGCAGCTGCACCATTTGCTAAAGACCCAAGAGAACTTGAGGGACTTAGTGAAGGAGCCAGTCTATTAGAAGTGGTAAACTTTCTCAAACTCCCTTCATGGTTATGTAAGGTATCACACCAATTCACCTACACTCAGAAAGATTCTCACACAAATAACACAATATCAAGGTGATTTGAGAGTAAGTCTCCCCCCTCACTATTGATAGTTCTTCAATAATGAGAAGAGAAGAATTATATTCCGATAGGATAGTCCAAGCAAAAACATACACCTCCCTCAGCTTTCGAGAGGCTGGGACTCTCCTCCAAAACTAACCACCAAAATATTCGACAAAAAACACAGAGGGCAATAGCTACACAGAAATACTACCCTCATCCCACCTTCCCACTACCTGTTCACCCTTTGCACCTTCTAATTCTAGTGGTCCCCCTCCCCTTCCTCTCTTTTACCACTTTTACCCTTCCTCTCATAATGTTTGAATATTGGAGGCCTAACAGGTTACTGAGCTAATTTCCTTGACACTCTTTGAGAGGATTCTTGCCATTACTCTGCAGTTATAATCATCTCCATTGCTAGTTATGAATGAAGTTATAATCATCTTTCAGGTGAAAAAGATCAGGCCGCATGTTCTTCTTGGTTTGTCTGGAGTTGGCGGTATCTTCAATGAGGAGGTACTTATTCTCTAATTTATCTTCTCATCGTTAATGGAGTTTTCTTCAACTCCAGAGAAGTATCATCTCGACAACATATGTGATCTCTAGGTTATTTTCATCTACGTCACATGTTTGTCAGTTTTTGCTCCCATTTTGTTGTTATAAAGTTGAAAAATAAGCAACTTAAGAAATCCATTTGTCGTTCATCTATTTTACATGCACTCAAGTAAATTACATGCACATCATGTCTGTAATTTGTTAACGTACACTGCAGCCTCATAATTACGAAGACGGAAGTACATAAACTTTTTTTTTTTTGATGAGCAACAGCACGATCATTTCATTGATAGTATGAAATGTACAAAAGGGCAAAAAACCCAATTACAAAAGACTTTCCCATGTGTTAATGAGGGAAGAGAGACTATAATCACAAAAAAAGGGAGTGAATTTACACCATGATAAAACCAAAAAAAGATGTTCCATAACTAGGTACATAAACTTGAGACTTCATTGTCCTTTCTCTATCCATTTAACTAATGGAAAACTCCATGCATGATGGTATCAATTGTTGCTGGGGTTGCACTATTCTCTGAGGGCTTTGGGGTGAGAGAAATAATAGAATCTTTCGAGGGTTAGAGCGTTCACCTTTTGATGTTTGGTCACTTATAACATTGTACGTTTCTCTTTGGGCCTCGGTAGCAAAGGCCTTTTGTAATTATCCTTTACATTTTATTTTGCTGGGGTGAATTCCTTTGTTGTAACCTCCCCTTCTTTTGTAGACTTGTTTTTTGTATGCTCTTGTATTGTTTCATTCTTTCTCAATGAAAGCTTGGTAAAAAAAAAAAAAAAAATCAATTGCTGTGTATGCTTCCCTCTATTTCTCATATTTGATGGGATTAATCTAGGTGCTCAAGGCAATGCGAGAATCTGATTCAACTAAACCTGCAATATTTGCTATGTCAAATCCCACTATGAATGGTTTGTTTTTCAAGATGCAATAATTTTCATCATAGCTAGCTATTTACAATTAAAACTAATTATATGTATTTTTTTTACCAGCTGAATGCACTGCTGCTGATGCTTTCAAGTATGCTGGAGAAAACATAGTCTTTGCTAGTGGAAGCCCTTTTGAGAACGTTGATCTTGGTATCTTCGATTTTTTTTTTTTTTTTGATATATGAAATGTTGGAAATCATTTGGCACCATACCAAAACAATAAAATCGTCCTATGGGATCACACTCTTGCTTTTTAAATATAAGTTTCAGACTCTGGCCCTATATCTTATTAGTTTAATATGACTTTCTGTAAAACAACTTACTTGCAGGTAATGGAAAATTTGGCCATGTAAATCAAGCAAATAACATGTATCTGTTTCCCGGGTCTGTATCTTCCCCTTAAACTCTGTTATTTTAAACTTGTAAGAATTTGATGAGTTAATTGTTAATATTACTGCCGCCATTTTAATGCAGGATTGGGCTGGGATCTCTTCTATCAGGTGCTCGTTTTATAACTGATGGAATGTTGCAAGCAGCTGCAGAATGGTATGGATCTTTATCTGGCTGTCCAATATCATCTCTTTTGTAAATACTAAATTTGGAGAATGATGAAAATGCCGAGTGGAATTGTGTACACACTGCTTATGAAAAAATGATTAGTTGGATTGAATAACTCTCGTGGGTTGGTCTTTAGAGGGGATTGGTTCAATCCATGGTGGTTACCAACCTAACATTTAATATCCTACATGTTTTCTTGGCAACCTAATACAGTAGGATTCAGGTGGTTGTCCTATGAGATTAGTAAAAAAAAGTTGGGTTGTTTCTCTTATCCAATTCTTTTTCTTACTAAAGTATATTTTTTTTTCGAGTGCTTTTAATATTTTGACATTGTTGTCCTTTTGGTTTATGTTTTATTTATCTCCAAGGGTGCTGATATGATGTTGTCATCTATGCAGCCTTGCTTCTTATATGACTGACGAAGAAATTCAAAGTGGTATTTTGTACCCATCAATTGATAGGTAAGGTTCATAGTTCTATATGCCATCATATTGTCATAATTGAATCAACACAATCTGACGACTTCATTGTTTATACTGGTTGATTGGCGAATTAACCTCGAAAATGTCTAATACAAAATGCAGCATTCGAGAAATCACGGCCGAGGTCGGAGCTGCAGTCCTGCGGAGTGCTGTTTCGGAGAATTTGGCAGAGGGTCATGGCGATGTGGGGCCTAAAGAGCTCAGGCTAATGGCAAAAGTAAGTAAAGCTCAACTCATATTTTGCTATAAAAATACAAGCACCTTCTCTTTTTTTTTTTTCCGCTTTCTTTAAGATTAGGTAATAATCTCAGAGTCTAAATAAGTTTAGTTTGTCGTATATGACCAACTGTGAAAGTTAGATGATTAATCGAGGTGCATAATTCACACTTACAAATATTAAAGAAAGGACATAACTGATATGCAGCTTTAACTTGGAACAGAGAGTGTAATTTCAAAATTGCCTACATTATTATTAGGATTAAAAAGAAGACATCTGCCTTTCCCTCTTTCCATCTACTCATTATGGAAAAGGTTCATATTTATAAATATATAGATGTCTCTAACCTTTATTGGAATTTGATTTATGTAAAGTTTTGTTGGATTGTTCTTCTATTTAGTTAGCTTGTTTAGAATTTGTTTTCAAAATAGCTTTCTTTTTTTTTTTAAAAAAAAATTATTGTTACTATTATTTATTTAAGAACAAAACGTGCATTGGACAATTATTTTTTAGAAGTTTTTTCTTGTTTTCTTCTGGTGTGTTTCTCCCAATTGTTGTTTTTTTCTCAAAGATAAATATTATTCCTTTCCATCTATTTTTCTAAAGTAGATAAATTTTAGGCTAAATATATATTTTAGTACCTAAATATTAAGATACTTCTCCTATTTAATCCCTAGTGTTTAGAAAATTTCAATTTATTCCTTTATATTTTAATATTTTTAAATTTAATTCTTCGTCGTTAGTGAATGTTTAGCTAGCGGATGATAAACTTACCTGACGTATTAATAGATCGGAAAAATTTATAGAAAATAAAAGGTTATTTAAGAGATGAAAATTTGAAATTTCTACCAATTTTTTTAGAAGTTTGGAGAAATTATAAACTTTCTTCTTTTGTCTAATTTTTTTCTTCTAAACTTTTGTCAAGTTTATCATCAACCAATTTTAACATTTACAAAACCAAATTTAAAAATGTTGAAATGTAAGAGATTAAATTGAAAAAAAAATCCATAAAAGTTCAATGGGACTAAAACATATATTTCTCCTAAATTTTATATCTTTCCACCCTAACATCATTTTTAAGTCATTCAATCACAATTTACTAATTTTTTTTTAAGAACAATTTGTTTTCAGAACAGTTTTTCAAACTCTTTTTTTAATACAATAAATGTGAGAATGGGAGAATTTGAACCTTCCACTTTAAGGAAAGAAGTACTTGCCAATTACCTATGCTATGTTCATTTTGACAATTGGATTTTAAATTTGAATGCTCCAAGTTATAATTAAATCTTGCCAACAATAGCATAGCTTAACTGACATTAAGTATAAATTTATTTTCAAGAGGTTATGGGTTCGAATCTTCTACCTTTAAATGTTGTTGAACTAAAAAAATTATAACAGGATCCGAGTATGACTTGGATGAACTGGAATTTTCTGAGTTTATTGTTGAAGTCCATTGCTTGTTTTTTTGCAGGAGGAGACAATTGAATACATCAAACGCAATATGTGGTTTCCGATTTACAGCCCTCTTGTTCATGAAAAATAAGCATCATTTAAAGCTCTCTACTCTCTTTCTCATAGCTTGAGGCCAAACAACTGAACATAGGAATTAGGTCTCTCTATTCTGAACAATTCTGATAAAAGCTCTTAGGCGTTATATAGATATATTATTATTCCCATAATTACTGTATTCAAGGTGATAAGCATCATATCATTAAATTATGGGTGGGGAAGTTTAGAGTTCATATTTACATCAATCCCTTCTCTTTATACTACCAAATAAATTGTATGTTCTCCTAAACCAAATTTTGATTTCACAAACTAACTTTTCTTCATTTTACTTCTCTCTTCCTAATTTTATGCCTGATACCTCTGCTGAAAATTTTAAATTTAATTACCTTAGTGCCATAGTATTTTCGGCTTGGTTTCAATTTTGCCTTTATGATTTTAATTGTTTTGTTATCGTCTTTATAGTTTGGTTAAATCTCTGAAATGTTCTTACTGTTATGATACTGGACCAAATATAATGTAGGTGTAATGGTTAAATTTATTGAATACATGATAATAGTTTTTAGTAAAGAGGAAAAACATTATACAAAAAGTGGTGAGTTTTTTTATTGTACATCTTCAACAACTTTAATCCTCAAAATAATCGGTATCGACAAAGATGTTTAGAAAATTTAATGAAATTGTAAACCTATAATAAAACTTTTTAAACCACACCAATCAATTATGTTGAAATTTATTTCAAATTTTGGGAGAGTTGGATAAGAATCACTATTTCAAAAATGATTATTCCAAACTCACCAAAAGGTTAAGCAGGGTTATGTTTTAGAGCAGTTATATTTCTCTAAATAATTAGTATTTTTAAAATCCTTTTGCTTTTGAGGTTTTGGATTTATTTTCTATTGGTCCCCTCCTATGAATGATTAAATCTTCCAGGTAAATAACAAATTTAGCTGGTCTATTTGTAACTCTCATACTCAAGAAACATTCCATCATATCTCTGAATTTCGGATTATAATTCTCATCATTTTTAGCATTAATTTCATATCGACTTTGCCTATTGAAAAACATTAATTTTTGACATGAAAATAGGGGTTTCATCCTATGTGTTTCAATTAAAAGGTAATATTAATTTTTTTTTTTGTAATGTCCGATTTATTCTGCCTTAATTTCGAAATATAAAATTTGGTTTATTTGATTGTTGGAATAAATTTGAAATTTAGAAGCCAACAAGAGCATAGCGCAACTGACATAAGTAAGACTTATGACTAAAAGCAAATCTCCCTATCCTAAATGTTGAGACCATCTAATATGCAACCCACTGGTGAACAAAAAGAAATGATGGCAAGTCATTTCATATTGAAAAAACGGGAGTGATGTGATGTGATCCATTAATAAATAAATATTATTTTAAACTTTTTAATTTTAAATTATTATTTGTTAATTTTTTTCAATTGGCTTTTTGTCTTCATGGCTTTTTGTAGGGGTGAACAAAAAAAGACCGAAAACCTATTGAGACCATGAGCCCATCATGCAAATTAAATCAAATCTCACAAGAAGAAGGCCCAGTCCATGAGAGACTTCTAGCAACAATAGAAATTGGCCCAAAGGAAAGTCTCTGGAATAATCTCTCCAACGGTTCTGTTAGGAGAATTATTTTGCTTACCTTTTAGTGGTTGACACCTGTCCTTTCTGGGTTGTAACATTTCCATTCTTTATTCTTTATTCATTCTCATTCTGCCTATTTATAATCAATGTATTATCATTGAATAATCAAGTTGAATGAATCGAGGCTTCCTCATTTTTCAAGTCTTCTCTAAATATTATCTTGGTATCAGAGCTACAATGACCAACGCTTCTCTCAATGATGTGTCCTCTCTCACAGCTGAAGCTCCTCATTTCAACAACCCACTGTTAAACCAATTGTTGAATCAAGTAACCTCAATTAAATTGGAAAGGGGAAATTTCTTGCTCTAGAAGCATCTTGCTCTCCTGATCCTCGGTAGCTACAGACTGGAAAGTCATCTTCTCGGGACCAAGCCTTGTCCTCCAATGTTCACCTCTCAAGCTGGAGCTGAAGGCAACACTAGTGTCGAAGGTACTTCATCGAGCTCTGAGTCCGTAACCACGGTGAATCCTCTCTATGAAGCATGGATGACAATTGATCAACTGCTTATCGGATGACTCTACAACTCAATGACTGCGGAAGTCGCCACTCAGGTAATGGGCTACCACACTGCCAAAGAACTATGGGATGCCATTCAAACACTTTTTGGAGTTCAATATAGGGTAGAGGAAGACTACCTACGACAGGTCTTTCAACAATCCCGCAAAGGTAACTTGAAAATGTTCGAATATCTTAAAATTATGAAATGTCATGCTGATAATTTTGATGGAGATCTAATCCCCTTGAGCAGCGGAAACAAGTTTGGAATTTAATTTGCAAGTTTGTTTTGGTTGAAATGCAAAAACCAGTACATTGAAAAAAACAGAACAAACATGTAAATCCTAATCTAATTAGGCATGGAGATATGCATGCAAACATTCTGTGTTTAACAGTTAAACTAAAAAGAGAGAAAAGGTATTACCTTTGTAGTTTTTCCTCAGCACAACAATTCCTTGCTCCACGATAAACAACAACTCAAGAACTTCTCTGCTTCTATGCTTTTACAACAGGACACCACCAAAAGAGAAAACCTCCTATATCTCTGAGATTCAACTTAGATCTTCCTTAGGTGGGAAGGATCCAACAATTGGAAGAGAGTGAGAGGGAATTGTGAGAGAGAAAGAGAAGTTCTTCTGTGTTCAATCAATTAAATCAATGATCGATCGATCGTTTTTTGCTCTTCTCACCAGGAGAAAAGCCTCACAGTGGGCAACTCCCCACTCCCTATCGAGGGGGGAGTTGGAGAGTAGTGGGAACGTGTCCTCCTAACACGTTCCCAATTAATATTATATTATATTAATTAATTAATTAATTCTATTAAATTAAATCATATTTAATTCAAATATAATATTAATTGAATGATTAAATCATATTTAATCATTTTACCCTTTATACTATAGTTTAATGTACATCTCATGCACATTAGGATTTAACTTATAGTTTACAAATATGAATCACATTCACATTTGAATTTAACATTTGAACTCTTTTAAATATTTAATTATCTCACATAATTTAATATGAATCATATCCACATTAAATGTATAATATATAGTTCCAAAACTATATATTATATCGTATCTATATACATTAAGTTTATTCCCTTATGAATTTGAACATTTCAAATTCAAATGATCTAAGAACCCTTTACGAGCTAGAAGGTGGACCTAATGGACCTACTGATCGTAAGCTCCAACAATACGAGATTGCTTTCTGCTAATCTCATTAACCTCCCAATCAACATTCGTTAATCTGCGAACACTCCACTAAAGTCCCGCAGCTTGCACTCTTCTCTTCTCACTACGATATATATTTCGTGGTCACGGATATTGACCAATAACAACAAGTCAATCCTTCACGATCGCTCGTTAGTAACACCACCGGGTCAAAGTACCGCTTTTCCCACGAGTTACATCTTGTGCCTTAAGTACCGGTGCTCTCTAATGAACAATTTGTTTGTGGTCCTACCAACAAACAGAGTCCCTCTCGGGCCAATGAGAGGTCGGCCCTTTGTTCAAGTCCCTGAGACACCACTTAAGGGAACATTCCTCTACTTACCCTAGTAGGCGAGAAGGAGTGAATTCCATCTTGCTAAGTTAAGTTCCCACCAGCCACTCGGTCTTGTCCCCAAGAAGGTAGGCATATTGAGTCGGCGAATTTGGCCACTCTCACCCATACTAGTCAAATGACAATACCTCGCGATGTGGAGTTCGTAACTCCTTTCGAGATTGAGATCAAGTTGCCTAGGTCATCCTAGTGAAATAGAAACCTAACTAGTCAACGGAGTTACAACTAGAGGTTACTATCTCGTGGTCCGGTCTTATATAATCTCATTACATAGGATATCCCCACTCACATGTCATCTACACGAACACGTTAGGATCACTGTGTTTGTATTGTATACAAAGTGGGCCACATCCATAGTTTTACTAGGGTAAGGTACCCAAACCTTATCCCTTAACTATAGACCCTTTAGGCTGTATCTCGAACCGAGATCCTCTATATGTACACTACATTTAGTTAAAGATACATTTAACAACCTTGGATGTTTAGTTTATTGGATTTAGGGTTTAAACAAAGGCAAACTCGTAGATAACGAACAATAACTCTTTATTGAAATGATAACACTTTATTACATTAATTAGAACATAATTACAAACTACGAGTTTTAGGACACAAACCCCAACAAACTCCCACTTGAACTAAAACTCTAGTGGGGTACATCATAATCTAAAACAGTGGTTACAGAGATAAGAAAATACAATAAACTAGGGCATCCATATACCCATCACATATCTCCCACTTGCCCTAAATTAGTCTATGTACTCGTCTCGTAGGCCTAGACTCTCCAGATGACCCTCAAACACTTTAGCCGTGAGAGTCTTTGTAAATGGATCAACAATATTGTGCTCCGAAACGATCTTCGTGACTGTCACATCTCCTCGTTGCACTATTTCTCGTATTAGGTGATACTTCCTCTCGATGTGCTTGTCTCGCTTATGACTGCGAGGTTCCTTCGAATTGGCTACCGCACCACTGTTGTCACAGTATAAGGTGATGAGAAATTCCATATTTGGAACGACTTCCAAATTAGTAAGGAATTTCCTTAGCCAAACAACCTCCTTAGCTGCTTCACAAGCAGCGACATACTCAACCTCCATGGTGGAGTCAGCCATGCATCCTTGCTTGACGCTTCACCATACTATAACTCCCCCGTTAAGGGTGAAAACTGATCCCGATGTGGATTTTCGAGAATCCTTATCGGTCTGAAAATCAGAATCAGTGTATCCAGTAAGAATCAAATCCTTAGTCTCATACACAAGCATATAGTTCCCTCGTTCTCCTAAGATACTTGAGGATATTTTTTACTACTCTTCAGTGGTCTAACCCTGGATTGGATTGATACCTACTGACTATTCCCACTGCATAACAAATGTCTAGCCTCGTGCACAACATAACATACATTAAGCTACCTACTGCAGAGACATGCATAAGGAATACGTCTCATATCCTCAACTTCTTGAGGTATCTTAGGACACTTTTCCTTAGACAGATAAACTCCATGCCTGAAGGGTAATAATCCCCTCTTGAAATTCTGCATCGAATATCGGGACAACATTTTGTCGATATAAGACGCTTGAGACAGAGCTAGCGTTCTGTTCTTGCGATTCCTGAAGATCTAAATCCCAAGAACATATTGCGTCTCTCCCAAATCTTTCATTTGGAATTGGGTCGCCAACCAATTCTTTATGTCAGTAAGGTATCCTACATCATTCCCAATGAGTAGGATATCATCCACATAAAGTACTAAGAAAGCTACTTTGTCGTTGATGATCCTCTTGTAAACACAAGGCTCATCAACGTTTTGGTCAAAGCCATAAGACTTGATCGCAGTATCAAATCTTATATTCCAAGATCTGGATGCTTGTTTCAACCCATAAATGGATCGATTGAGCTTGCAAACTTTTTGCTCCTGACCTTGGGTTATGAATCCTTCGAGCTGAGACATATAGATGCTCTCGTCAAGATTACCATTCAAAAAAGTTGTCTTGACGTCCATTTGCCAGATTTCATAATCATAAAATGCGGCTATGAACAAGACTATCCTTATAGACTTCAGCATAGCAACAGGGAAAAAAGTTTCTTCATAGTCAACTCCTTCCCTTTGGGTAAAACCCTTTTCTACAAGTCTAGCCTTAAAGGTTTGTACCTTTCTGGCTGCATCTCTCTTTCTCTTATAGATCCATCTACACCCTATGGGTCTAACCCCTTCAGGTTGGTCTACAAGTTCCCATACTGAATTGAAGTCCATTGACTCCATTTCAAGGTCCATGGCTTTGATCCATTGGTACTTGTCTACGTCATTCATTGCCTGTTTATAAGACAATGGATCTTCTACGCCGTCATCAGGTATGACGACTTGAGTTTAAGCTAAACCCAAGTACCGGTCAGGTTGGGAAACAACCCTCCCACTGCGTCGAGGCATTCCCAACGATTGAGAAGGACGAGACTAACTTGAGGTGCTGGCTCCTCCATCAACTCTTGATGAAGGTCCAACTTGATCAACAACTCTTGTTGGTTCATCTGTAGCTTCATTTAGCACTAATTTACTACGAGGTTTATGGTTTCTCATGTGATCTTCCTCCAAGAAAGTGGCGTTTGTCGATACAATCACCTTGTTTTCTTGTGGGTCGTAGAAAAGACCACCTCTCGTTTCTATGGGATAGCCAACAAATTGGCATAAACTTGAACGAGGTTCCAATTTTTTTGGGTTTGTCGCTAGCACGTGTGCCGGACAACCCCAAATCCTGAAGTGTTATAAACTAGGTTTACACCCCTTCCATAATTCAAAAGGTGTTTCTGAAACACTCTTTGATGGAACAGTGTTCAAGATTTGAACCGCAGTCTCTACTGCCTATCCCCAAAACGAGGTAGGCAATTGAGCATAGCTCATCATAGAACGAACCATGTCCAACAAGGTTCTATTTCTCCTTTCCGACACACCATTTTGCTGTGGTGTATTAGGTGCTGAGAGTTGAGATTTAATTCCATGTTCTATCATATAGTCTTGGAATCTCAAATCCATATACTCTCCACCTCGATCGGATCAAAGTGTTTTAATGGTTTTCCCTAATGCATTCTCTACTTCAACCTTATACTCTTTGAACTTTTCAAGAGCCTCAAACTTATGATGCATTAGGTATAAATAACCATACCTCGAATAATCATCTATGAAATAGATGAAATACTCGTACCCTCCTCGAGCTTTAACATTCACCGGACCACAAAGATCCGAATGTACAAGTTCTAAGGGCTCTATAGCTCTGTAACATTTTCCAGTAAAAGGTTGCTTGGTCATTTTATCTTCCAAGCAAGATTCGCAAGGAGGTAAAGAATCATCTTCTAACTTATTTAGAAGTCCATTCTTAGATAATCTCTCAATCCGGTTGAGATTTATACAACCAAGTCTAAGATGCCATAGATAGGTATTATTTTGAGAAATTCTTTGTCTTTTACTTTGAGTGTTAGCAGTTTTAAACATCTCATGATTCAAAATTGCATTAGTTCAATTCGGTTTAAGTACATAAAAGCCGTTTTCTAACTTAGCACAACATATATTGACACCTTTATTTAAAATGAACACTTCATTAAATGAAAAGGTAATATAGTAGCCAAGTTCAATTAAACAAGAGATAGAAATTAAGTTCCTCTTAATTTTAGGAACTATATACAGATTTTCTAAAAATAAAAATCTATCTCTAAAAAACAGCTTGGCATCTCCCACTGCACGAGCTGAGACGACGTCTCTCGTTCCGACCCTGAGCGTCATCTCACCCTCTTCGAGCTCCTTGAAGGAACTAGTTTCCTGAAACGAAGAGCAAACGTGATTAGTGGCTCCTGAATCAAGTATCCAGGTAAAATCATCATTTTCCACTAAACAAGTTTCAAGAACAAACAAATCTAATTTACCTTTCTTATCTTTGAGCTCAACAAGGTATTTTGGGAAGTTTCGCTTCCAGTGCCCATCCATGTTGCAGTGGAAACATTTTCCTTTGTCTGCAACCTTGACTTTTCCCTTGTCTTTATCAGCAACAAGTGCCTTCCCTTTCCTTCCTATCTTCTTCTTTTGGGTCTTCTTAAGCCCAGAAGATGAACCACAAGACTTAGTCAAGAGGATGAACCCTTCTGGAACCTTTTGGAATGGGCAAACAGATTTGCCTCTCCATCAGCCTTCATAAGAGACTGGAAAGTTTGTAGTTCATTATGGAGAGTCGTCAGGTTATACTTTATCTTGTTCATCACCGCATTGTTGCGGAATTGCAGGAAACTCTTCGGAAGAGATTCCAACATGAATGAGACCTGACTTTGCTCGTCAATGACTGCTCCGTTCATCTCAACCACGTTGAAGTGGACCATCAGATCGAGAACGTGTTCTCTCACCGATGACCCTCTCCTTCATACGGGAGTTATAAACGTATTTGAGGATTCGTGCCGGAAGCCGTCCGATTTGGTTGTCCAAACATATCCTCGCAACAAACTCATGATCTCACGAGCTGAGACCATGCCATCGTACTTTTTGGCTAGAACTTCAGAAACACTAGCCAAAATGTAGACCTTGGCCTTATCATTGGCCTTGATCTAGCGATCGACGCGTCTCATGTGATTGAAGAGCGCTTTTGAGCGGGGACTCGAGGACATTCTTGATCAAGATAAACCGAAGGTCGTCAACAACAAGAATCGTATTCAAGTTGGACTTCCACGTAATAAAGTTCTCACCAGTTAAATGATCGCTTTTTAGTAAGGCTACTATTGAGGACGACATGCTGAAAATCCAAAATAGTTCTAATTAGTTATGCCTTTTAACCCATTATAAAACCAATCATATTTAGCAAAATTATTAAAGAACCCTAGTGTTTAAACTAAACCCAGTGTTTAAATTAAACCTTTAATTTTGCAACGATACTTCAAGGGTTTAGAACAAAAGCCTCCGTCAGGCACACCATTCCTCCCCTAAATTGAGACTTTCTCACCAATTCTCACTACCGTAACATCTCATGTCCCAATGGTTCTTAGCTACCGTTTGTTTGGTCAAGGATTTGTTAACTAGCTTAACTCATCCCCGTAAATGCGACCCTACCATTTTCAGATCTAATAGGTCCGAGCCAACATGTTACTATTAAGAAAGACAACTGTTGGTAAATTACCTAAGAGACCCTATCCATTTCTGGAGTTCGCGGTGTTCCGATCCCTATAGTCAGGCCCTCCGTAGGGGTTGACTGTTCCAGGACAACCTAGCAGGCGGACTATAGAAATCTCACGGTGCGACCTAATGGAGGAGACCGTAGTATACGTTGACACGCGTCCTGCTCCCATTTACTATGGATACTTCCCTCATTCACCTTGGTATTGAACCATGCAAACACTTACCGTAGGGGAACGCCCTATTGACGCCACGTAGCCGAGCATGGAACTCATGGTGTGAACTCTTGAGGACGTGAGAGTAAACTCGATGCGAACATCTCGTTTTCTCCCACTGAAGCTCCTAAGATTAGGGTATAGGTTTAACTTAGTCGGATTCTGGTTAAAAGAATCTATCTAAGTCTATGCCTATTATAATTGTTATAACTAGGTCTTTTAACCTTATGTCTAGGTGAATAAATATTTTAATTACCTAGATATAAAATAGAACTAAGGTTAATTCAACTCAAGCTCTGGATCAATTCCCAGGTAGGAGGTGTTCTGTTAACCGTCAGCTTAAGTACCCCCAACCTTAGACAGAACTTCACCAGTAGAGTTCCCTTATACCAAAGTCCTAATGTCCTACTATATTTTAAACTATTTAAAATACTATGTAAGACTAATTTCTAATCCTATTAGAAATGAAAACTTAGGTCTAAATTAATTTTAAACAATTTAAAACTAATTTAATTTTAACCCAAGTTCCTATGTTTGCATGCATTTCTTTATTATAGGTTATGGTTTCTAAAACCCCTTTAATTTATAATTTTTATAAATTTAATAATTAACCTATGACGAAGAAACTATATTATAAAACCAATATTGGAATTATAAATAATATATTGAACTAATTGAATAAATAAATTACTTAAAATAAAATAACATTTATTTTTAAACTAAGTAATTACATGCTCCATGCAATTTATTTTCCATATAATCTAATTATAACCATTATAATTAATTACTTATGAAAAATAAATTAATCATGCATCTAAACCATATTCATATAACAATTATACAAATAAAATGTATGAACATGCTTATCCTAAGGTGGGAAAAATCTAAATGACATTCATAAAGAAATACAGCTGTAAAACCGGAATAAATTGGCCCCTAAAGTGCAAAATAATAAAATTACTCTAACTTTATTACATAAATTGATCCAAAACACATTGAACCGGACTTGAATCGCTCGAACCAGACCGAAAAATAACCGAACCGCTGAACCGATCTGCAGCTGCTGGAAAAACATCACGGCGTAGAGCGTTGCAACACCCGCTTTGTCCGCGCGTGCGCCTGCTATCTGGGTGACGTTGCAACAGTGAGGGGCAGTGTTGCAACGCCGCTGACCCCTGGAGCTCCAGCGTCGATAGGGATGCTTGGCGTTGCGACGCCGTTGCTCAGCGTTGCAACGCTGCTGCTTCGGCAGTGGCTTTCCTCTTCGAACACATCAGTAATAATCATCAATTTCTCCTTCGATTCTCAACCGAATTGCATGAATCTGGTCCTGAACGACTCTTAATTCGAATACAGACTCGATAATGCACTTAATTGCCCAAAACACAGGGGCCTTTACATACAAATTGATCAAATCAAAAGTAAACTAACGCCAAAATATTCCTAAACTAGTTTTACAGCAAACCAAAATGAATTTCCCACAAAATCAATGCAATTTTATTTCAACCAAAGCAAAAACAAACATTGCTCTGATACCAATTGATGGAGATCTAATCCCCTTGAGCAGCGGAAACGAGTTTGGAATCGTAATTTGAAAGTTTGTTTTGGTTGAAATGCAAAAACCAATACATTGACAAAAACAAAACAAACATGTAAATCCTAATCTAATTAGGCATGGAGATATGCATGCAAACATTCTGTGTTTAACAGTTAAACTAAAAAGAGTGAAAAGATATTACCTTTGTAGTTTTTCCTCAGCACAACAACTCCTTGCTCCATGATAAACAACAACTCAGGAACTTCTCTGCTTCTCTGCTTTTACAACAGGACACCACCAAAAGAAAAAACCTCCTATATCTCTGAGATTCAACTTAGATCTTCCTTAGGTGGGAAGGATCCAACAATTAGAAGAGAGTGAGAGGGAATTGTGTGTGTGAGAGAGAATTTCTTCTGTGTTCAATCAATTCAATCAATGATCGATCGATCGTTTTTGCTCTTCTCACCAGGAGAAAAGCCTCACAGTGGGCAACTCCCCACTCCCTATCGAGGAGGAGTTGGGGAGTAGTGGGAACGTGCTCTCCTGACACGTTTCCAATTAATATTATATTAATTAATTAATTAATTAATTAATTCTATTAAATTAAATCATATTTAATTCAAATATAATATTAATTGAATGATTAAATCATATTTAATCATTTTACTCTTTATACTATAGTTTAATGTACATCTCATGCACATTAGGATTTAACCTATAGTTTACAAATATGAATCACATTCACATTTGAATTTAACATTTGAACTCTTTCAAATATTTAATTCTCTCACATAATTTAATATGAATCATATCCACATTAAATTTATAATATATAGTTCCAAAACTATATATTATATCGTATCTATATACATTAAGTTTATTCCCTTATGAATTTGAACATTTCAAATTCAAATGATCTAAGAACCCTTTACGAGTTAGAAGGTGGACCTAATGGACATACGGATCGAAGCTCCAACGATATTTAGATTGCTGCTCGCTTAATCTCATTAACCTCCCAATCAACATTCGTTAATCTGCGGGAACACTCCACTAAAGTCCCGCAGTTGCACTCTTCTCATTGCAGATATATTTCTGTGTCCACGGATATTGACCAATAACAACAAGTCAATCCTTCACGAATGTTCGTAACACCAGCTGGGTCAAAGTACCATTTTACCCCTGGGTTACATCTTGTGCCTTAAGTACTAGTGCTCCTCTAATGAACAATTTGTTTGTGGTCCTACCAACAAATAGAGTCCATCTCGGGCCAATGAGAGGGTCGGGCCCCTTGTTCAAGTCCCGGAGACACCACTTAAGGGAACATTCCTCTACTTACCCTAGTAGGCGGGAAGGAGTGAATTCCATCTTGCTAAGTTAAGTTCCCAGCCGCTCACTCGGTCTTGTCCCCAAGAAGGTAGGCATATTGAGTCGGCGAATTTGGCCACTCTCACCCATACTAGTCAAATGACAATACCTCGCGAACAGGAGTTCGTAACCTGCTCAGGATTGAGATCAAGTTGCCTAGGTCATCCTAGTGAAATAGAAACCTAACTAGTCAACGGAGTTACAACTAGAGGTTACTATCTCGTGGTCCGGTCTTATATAATCTCATTACATAGGATATCCCCACTCACATGTCATCTACACGAACACGTTAGGATCACTGTGTTTGTATCGTATACAAAGTGGGCCACATCCATAGTTTTAACAGGGTAAGGTACCAAAACCTTATCCCCTAACTATAGACCCTTTAGGCTGTATCTCGAACCGAGATCCTCTATATGTACACTACATTCAGTTAAAGATACATTTAACAACCTTGGATGTTTAGTTTATTGGATTTAGGGTTTAAACAAAAGAAAACTCGTAGATAACGAACAATAACTCTTTATTGAAATGATAACACTTTATTACATTAATTAGAACATAATTACAAACTACGAGTTTTAGGGCACAAACCCCAACAAATTTAGTGCAAGCCGAAAGCCCTGTCTCTGTTCGATCCTTAATTTCACAGGTTTTACTTGGTCTCGATGAGGAATACAATCCGGTTGTGGTTGGTATTCAGGGCAAGTATGATATATCTTGGTTAGATGCACAAAACGACCTTATGAAGTTTGAAAGAAGACTTGAATTTCAGAATACCCAACGAAACAGTGTGTCCTTCGACCACAATGCTTCAGTTAACATGGCAACAAACAGAGGAACTCCACCATTCAGACAACCTCAACAACAGTACTCTTAGAACAATTATAATCGCGCAAATAACAATGGCCAACGGGGAGGTAATCCGAATACCAGAGGACGAGGTCGAGGACAAGGGTATAACACCAACAATCGTCTGATATGTCAAGTGTGCGGCAAAATATGGCACAATGCACTTGTGTGCTATACTCGGTTCAACAAGGAATATACCCCCAGTAACAATCCAAATAGACAAGGTAACTCCAATCAGCAAAACTTCGGGTCTTAGCCTCCTTCCTCACAGTTTCAAACTCCAAGTGTGTTTGTGGCCAACTCTACTAATCAGATCAATCCTTTTATCGCCACTCCTGAATCGGTTGGAGATCCTTCATAGTATGCTGATAGTGGGGCTTCTCACCATGTGACTACTGACTATGGAAATCTGGCAAATCCAGTCGAATATGGAGATATGGACTCAATAACTGTAGGTAACGGTTCGCAGACTCTAATTACTTTCACTGGCAATTCTTGTTTATCTACTGATTATTGTAATCTAAGTTTGCAAAACGTTCTGTGTGCCCCCACTATGGCTAAGAATTTGGTCAACATTTCCAAACTTGCGCAAGACAATAATGTTTATATAAAGTTTCATGATACTTTTTGTGTTGTTAAGGACAAGGGTTCGAGCCAGTAGCTACTGAGAGGGAAACTTAAAGAAGGACTGTACTGCCTTGAGAACACTTCAGTGAGACCCGTGGACATCTCTCAACCATCTTCAAGTTCAGATCGATTAAACTTGTACAAAAATAATAGAGTTGTTTTCTTTGTTTTTCCCAACAAAGTCAAGGAGACCAACAAAGTCAAGTTTTCCCAACAAATTTGTACAAAAATAATCTTGGTCATCCCTCCACAAAAACTCTAGAGTCTATTATTAAACTATGTAATCTTCCTGTTAAAGAAAATACAAAACACTTTTTTTGCAACTCTTGTCAGTATGGGAAGGCTCATGCTCTACCTTTCCCTTTATCTGATTCTAAGGCATCAAGGAAATTTGAATTGATCCATTCAGATCTATGGGGACCAACCCCTATCTTATCTACTGATGGCTTCAAATACTATGTCTTATTTCTTGATGATTATAGCCGATATGTTTGGGTGTATCCATTAAAACAGGAATCTGACTCTTTTCGTGCTTTTCAACACTTTATATCCATGGTACAAACTCAATTTGACAGTGGAATTCAGTGCTTTCAGTCTGAAAATGGTGGGGAGTTCTCAAAGATACACCAATTGTGCAGTAGTCTGGGAATTAAATCACGATATTCCTGTCCCTACACCTCTAAGCAGAATGACAGGGCTGAGAGGAAACACAGACATCTAGTTGAGACGTGTTTGACATTGTTAGCCCAAGCCTCCATGCCTCTTATGTACTGGTGGCAAGCTTTTCAAGTGGCAACTGACTTAATCAATGACCTTCCCACGCCTGTTCTCAACAATCAGTCTCCAAGGTACGTACTCACAGGTAGACAACTTGACTTTGTTGCCCTTAAGATTTTTGGTTGTGCTTGCTTCCCCAATTTGAGACCATATCAGAAGCATAAGTTTGATTTTCACTCTCAAAGAGGTGTGTATCTTGGTCCTAGTCAATCTCAGAAGGGCTTTAAATGTCTGGGTGCTGATGGTCGATTATATGTTACACGCCATGTTGTATTCAATGAGCATGACTTTCCCTTTACAGATGTTACCTGGATTAAACATCCCCAGCCTTCCACGACCTTCACTCCATCTCTGTCCACCTCTCTTGTCCAGTGACTTCCTCCAACCTGTGGTCCTTTTGTGCCCAATCCTTACTTACGTCCTCCTCCTGACTTCAATAACTTATCCCTCGATCCTGTGTCCCCTACTCCTCCTGTTACTCAGTCCCCTGTTGCCCAACCCACTGTCCCTACCTCCAGATCACTGCCCCTTTCCCCTCTCTCTCAATCTTGTACTCCTTCTCCCACCACATTGTCCTCCTCTGCTTCCTCTCCCTCTGTTCCTATTACTTCACATATTCAGCTTGAGTTTCTGCCACAACCCTCATCCTTGTCCAATTCCACCACCATTCCCAAACCATCTCATCCCATGGTTACTCGAGGAAGGGTTGACATATTTAAACCCAAATTTTGGCTCTCCTTCAAACCTTCCTCTGACTGGTCCCTTACCGAACCTACCTGTGTTCAGGATGCTCTAACTAGTCCTTGCTGGAAGGCTGCCATGGATCAAGAATATGCGACCCTAATTCACAATCAGACTTGGACCTTGGTACCACCTCACCATTCCTACAATATTGTAGGAAACAAATGAATCTTTCGGATTAAGAGGAATGCATATGATTATGTTCAGAGGTATAAGGCCCGCCTAGTTGCTAAGGGCTTTCATCAGAGTCTGGGGATTGATTTTTTCGAGACGTTTAGTCCAGTTGCCAAGTTTTCTACCATTCGTGTTATACTTAATATGACTGTCTCCAACAACTGGAAATTATGACAATTGGATTTTAATAATGCGTTCTTGAATGGTACCCTAACCGAAGATGTATATATGCAGCAACAACCGGGATATATTGATCCTTGCTCTCCGAATCATGTCTGCAAGATGACCAAAGCCATCTATGGGCTAAAACAGGCTCCCAGTGCATGGAACTCAACCTTGAAACTAGCTCTACTTGACTGGGGCTTTCAGAATTCCAAGGCAGATACTTCCTTGTTTATTTTCAAATCGGGTCAGTCCATACTTATTCTTCTGGTCTATGTTGATGATGTGGTGCTCACAGGTGATGATAATATCTTGATGGAGAATCTGGTTCAATCTCTCGATACACGGTTTGGCCTAAAGGATCTAGGTCAATTACACTACTTCTTGGGCATATAGGTACATCATGTTGCGCCTAGTCTTCTCTTAAATCATACCAAGTATGCTGCCGATCTGTTTCATAAACTTGACTTTGCTGACTTAAAACCTGCACCCTCTCCCAACACTGTTGGCAAGCATCTGTCTCTCCATCAAGGTACTCCTTTACCCAATCCTCTCATTTATAGAAGTACCATTGGTGCTCTTCAATATCTCACCAATACACGCCCCGATATATCGTACATTGTCAACCACTTAAGTCAGTTTTTCAATCCCCAACCGATGATTATTGGCGGGCGGTTAAGCGTGTCCTACGTTATGTGTATGGCACCAAGCATTATGGGCTATTACTGCAACCGAGTGTTGATAACTCCATTCAAGCATTTTCAGATGTTGATTGGACGAATTATTTTGCTTACCTCTTAGTGGTTGACACCTGTCCTCTATAGGCTGTAACATTTCCATTCTTTATTCTTTATTCTTTCTCCTTTTGCCTATTTATAATCAATGTATTATCATTGAATAATCAAGTTGAATGAAATCGAGGCTTCCTCATTTTTCCAGTCCTCTCTAAATATTATCTAAACCGACTCAACCGACTCGACCGACCGAATCGAGGGCGGTCGGTCGGTTTTGTGATTTTTCAGTCGGGTCAAAACCGACCGGTTGAAGCCCCAAACCAACCAAACCGATCGATATTTAAAAAAAAAATAATAATAAAAATAAAAACTAAAAAGATTTTCTCAAAATATATTAAATAATAATACAATAATAATTATAAATTATTAAATAATAATACAATAATAATTATAAATTATTAAATAAGTAATTAAATAAATATTTAAAAAATATATAAAATCGACTAAACCAAACACCGATCGATCGATCGATTTAGTAATTTTTCTTTTAAATGAGTAAATCGAACCGACCGACCTTGGCCTTGTGAGATGGCTCAAATTGGGTCGAAACCGACTCCACCTCACCGATGATGCTCACCCCTAGCTTTTTGTCTTCATTATAGATTAGATAGAATATGAAATTTTTTTTCTTTTATTATAATGAGAACCAACTTTCAATTGTTTTTATGTTTTTCTAAACTTATTTTGAAGGTATTGTTGTTTAATTTTCTAGGTATTTTGAACTTTGAAGTTAGTTTATGTTTTGATCTTATTTTAGAATTATTTAAGGCCTGTTTGGTATGTAATCTAGATTCTGTTTTATGTTTTTAGATTAACTGAATTTAGTAAATATGCGTTTGGCATATGTGTTTTC
Organism: Trichosanthes cucumerina; assembly: GCA_036507285.1. Lineage (NCBI taxonomy): Eukaryota > Viridiplantae > Streptophyta > Magnoliopsida > Cucurbitales > Cucurbitaceae > Trichosanthes > Trichosanthes cucumerina. Next base: position 69,717,887 of record CM071840.1, on the reverse strand, counting down.
AAAAACTGTTTTCGGATTCTGTGATCCAGATAGTAGAAATTATGAAAACAACATTTTTATGTTTTCATTGTATCTATATTCTGAATTTAAAATTTTAAAATGCAGAATTATATTAAATAAAGATAAAAATCTTAATAAATACAATATTTCATGTTATAAACTCAATTCATTTTTGTTAAATTAAAATACGTATAATATAATATATAATATATTATAAATTATATAATATTATATTATAAAATGATAATTCTATAAAATTTATAAAAATTATGTTCATAAATTTGTTAATAATAACTTGTATTCCATCTAATGATTAGTTTTGTAGCTACAACTAACTTTATGATCTATAAATATGTTATAAGACACACTTAAAACAACTGTTTAAAATGGAATCAAATTTCTAAATTTGCTACCAAACGCATATCTCAAAAACATGAAATACAACTCTGTTTTCATTAAATTCCTTGTTTTCAAATTTCTGTTTTCAGATTGTTTACCAAACAGACATTTAATATTTACTAAACTGAAACTTATCTACGATACGATACACAATATATTAAAATTCAAGATACTAAAATTGAATTTCGATACTCGTTGCCGTGAAAGTTAACAACCTTGTTTGTTGTTTCTATGATCTACATTGGTTCGATTCTTTTCGACAAAAGCCAATTGATTCTGTTCGGCTTAATTGGACCCAAAACTGACTAAGCGAACCCATGTTCACCCTGCCGGCGCTAAAAATAAGCGCAGATCTGAAGCCCCCGCCATTGAAGTTTCAATCATACGTTCACTTTACAAGATTTTATCCGTATATTCCTCCACGAAGAAGTATCAGGTTCCGCCATTTCAGATCTGCTTCCACTTCAGTGACGCAATCTTTAAGCTCAAGTATCTCCCACATTGCCTTTCTTTTTCACCTTGTATGATTACTTAATTCAACTTCGTTTCTCTCTCTATATATTATTCTTTCTGTTTGTATGATGAATTTGCATCGTAGGCCGAAGTTTCGTTGCGAATTATAATTCCACTGGGGTTTTTGGAGTCTTGGGTTCGATAGAATTTTAATGCTGATCTTGTTTAAGCAATTAATTTTGATGATTGAATTGTAATTGGGAATGTTGTTTCTGTTGGCAGAAGGAAATATATCGAGTCTAATGGCTGTGAGGAGACCTGGAGTCATTGCTTTATTTGATGTCGATGGGACTCTAACAGCTCCTAGAAAGGTAAAGAAAAATATGTTTCCTGACGTTGGTTGATCTGTTGGATATGAATGTTATCGTATCAGTATTCATTACATCGTTTGTAATGAAATTGTGTTCCTTATTGTTTGTGTGGAGTATCTTTTTAAAGGAACATTTTGGTAAAATTCCAGGGTGCTACTCCAGAGATGTTGAAATTTATGGAAGAGCTCCGAAAGGTACCTGATTTACTGCACGAAAATAAACATCTATGTAGAACACATAATAGATCAGTTTCTCATCCTTTTTAAATGCTACAGGTTGTTACAGTTGGTGTTGTGGGAGGATCTGACCTTTCAAAGATCTCAGAGCAGCTTGGAAACTCAGGTAAGTTTTAGATGGATTTTGATTCTTTGAGTTCATGAGCAAGTTACTTGGAGCAACTGATCTATCATGTGCCAACTGTCAAACAGAACAATGTGTTCTCTATTAGTCACTTGGAATATTTTTATATGCCATCATATGTAAAGTATCAGTTTCCACCCATATATCTTGTTACTTGATTATGATGTACCATGTACCCATCTATGATCTTTGCTTGATTTAGAATAATATAGAATATCGGTAATCTTCCTCTTTTTTGTCTGCTCTTCCAAGTTGTCGTTTGTGAATGTATTTTAATCTAATAATCTATGCTTGTTATTGTTATGCAGTTATTCATGACTATGATTATGTGTTCTCTGAGAACGGACTTGTGGCACATAAAGATGGGAAGCTCATTGGCACCCAGGTACTGGTTGCATCTAGATCTAGATTTTATACAAATAGTTAGATCTCTGATGAGTGATGATTTGATGGTTTTTTAATGTTACTCTGATGTTTAATATATGTGTCATGTGTGTATGAGTTTGTGAATCTTTTTGGCATTAAGTGACCTCAAGAGCATAAATTCGTCAATTGCCCCCTTTGTTTCAATGCTACTTTCTGATGAATCCAATCATGCCATTTACCTCACACTGCAACGATAAAGATCTATTGGCTTAATTACAATTTTTGATAAGAGAACTATGATTAGAAATTAGTTAGGTAAATATGTGTGTTATATTATATTTCTCTATCCTTGTGGGTGTCATCACTAGGCCTTTTTGTAATTATGAGCATGGTTTTGTTTTTTTTTTGGGTTGAAGTTCTTTTCTAAAGTTAGGTGGACTCCTTTTTTGTTGAGACTTGTCTTTTTGTATCCCTTGTATATTCTTTCTTTTATTTGAATGAAAGTGTGGTTTCTTACCCCCCTCCCAAAAAAAAAAAAAAATCTATATTAAGGTTTCATGATTTTCAAAACCATTGTTTACTCAGATGCTTCCCATTCATTCCCTTCATGGTAGTTCAATGATCTCACACTATCCCTTTCTCCTCCACCTGAGCATCTCCGACCACCATGTCTTCTGCTCCCCAACAATCCTCTTCTATTTGGAATTACTCCACTCGATCGGTCCTCATTGGTCGAAAAACCTTCACGATAGCTTTCGATGAGTCTTCTAGGGGAAGTAGAGCAAGGATCACTGAACTTGGAAGATTCTCACCTTACTCTTTATCCCTCTCTTGGAGCTCTCTCAAATGGCTTTCTACCTCTTTTGAGGATCTTTACAAAGACCCTTTCTCTTACAAATTTTTTAAGAAACATCGGACTACCAATGATACTTTTTGGCTGGAGAAACTTAGTAACAAGTATGGTTTTTATGTGGAGTTCACCCAACTTAGTCACACTGGAGAAAGGAAGAAACTTCTTATTCCATCGGAGGACAAGAAGCAAGGATGGTTTTCTTTCTTTTCTCTTTTCTCGACACCTGGTGAGGCTCACAAAAAGGATTCGTCTATGTCTTTTAGTGCGGCTGTCACAAAGCCATTTCTTAAGGAAAACTATGTTGATTGTGGTGACCTACCAACCAACTCCCATCAACAAACGACAAATTCAACAAAGATTTGGAGTGGAGTTCTCATTTGTCAGCGTTTTTCCCAAAAAGATTCTTGGCCAAATATTCGAATTGCCCTACAAGAAGGCTTTTCTCCTCGATGTACTATCAATCCATTTCAGGATAACAAGGCGGTGATTCATATTTATGATGCTTATCTTCCTGTGCAGTTTCGTACTAGTTCCTCTTGGCATTTGGTTGGGGATTTCAAGCTCAAATTTCATGCTTTCTCTACTTCTTCCTTTTTGCAAGACAGGATGATTGCCTCTTATGGTGATTGGATTGAGGCGTTGGATCTCCCTCTCAACCTATGGACAGAGGAAATTTTTAGGTTCATTGGAGATCAATGCGGCGACTTTGTTCAAGTTTCAAATCACACAGAAAGGTGGTTATCCCTCATGGCGGCGCGGTTGAAAGTCAGAAGAAATTTAACTGGTTTCATTCCAGCGGTGATTGTTGTACCGGAATCCATTGCCGGAGTCTCGATCTCCGTTCACATCCGATCGATAACGGGTAGCGAACAATTAAAGGAAAATCCTACTATTATGGAATCTTTAATTGCAGTTAATGTTGACTCGTCGGTTTCCTATGATCACGCAGATAAAAAAGGCAACCAACCTTTAATTTCGGAAGATCTTGTTGTTGAAGGAAATCGTAATTCGTGCTTGAGTGATTTGGTTGCTGATTCTCCTCCTAAAATTTCGGTTTTGAGTAATTTGGTTGCTGATTCTCCTCCTAAAATTTCGGTTTTGAATGATTTGGTTGCTGATTCTCCTCCTAAAATTTCGGTTTTGAGTGATTTGGTTGTTAATTCTCCTCCTAAAATTTCGGTTTTGATTGATTTACCAAATCCACCGATTCTGGTGGACCCCCCTTTACAAGGTATGAATCATTTGGGTATCTCTAAAGCATCTTATTCTTCGGTTTTAATTGGGGAATCATCGAACACGAGCTCCCCTGCTCTGATACAACCAACTCTCTCCTCCATTTCATTTATTGGGGGGCCCACAGTTGACCGGATCCCTTCAACACTCCATATTGGATCGAAACACTCTACATCAGATGGAAAGCCAAATCTACCCTTCAATGCTTCGGATACAGAGGCGTATCTCTCTAGTCCCAATTCTATTCGATCAAAGCATGATGTTGTTTTCCAACTGTAACCTTGGATTTCGCCATTTTCGGGGATAATCCATCCATTGATTCTGCTATTCCCTTAGACACTTTACCTCCAATTCCACAGGACTTGAATTCAAGTGTCACTGTGAATCAATCTCAGTTTTTAAACAAACCACCTTTACCTTTTTCTCCCTCCTTGGAACCTTCCATTGAACCATCTTCTCCAACCTTCTCCGCGAAACATCATACCAATACTTTTCCGTGTGAGTTGCGTGACATTGCTCACCTTCTCACTAAGCATGGGTTATGTATCATGCCCATTCCAACCCTACCCCCACCTACCAAGCCTAAAAAGACTTATAATAGAAATGGGAAGAAGGACAAATTAAAGAGGGAGTTACAGAATTTACAAACCACTGTTCACTATGACAAATCTGCCACATTGGCTCTAATGGAGGGATCTTCGGTTGTAAAATGAAATTTATCACTTGGAATGTTCGGGGTTTAGTTTCTTGGAAGAAACAATTCTTGTTTAAGGAATTCATTACCAAACAAAATTCGGAATTGTTCAGAAACTAAGTATCTTCTGTCACTCACCAACTGATAAACTCTATTTAGAGCTTGGTCGGGCTTTCCTTGATGCACTTATTTCTACTGGTGGATTTTATTTTTGGAGTGAACCGGGCTTTACTGTTAAAGAAGTCACTCAGGATTGGTAGCTTTACTTTGGTTTGAGAGAAATAGTTGTCTTTTCAGGGTTTTTTCTGTTCCTGTTGGGGTTTTATGGACAAAGTTTCTTCTATTTGTTTATTAATGGTGCAAGATTGTTCATCCATTTAGCCTTTTTGGTTGTTTTTTTTATTTCCTTTTGGTATTTTCTTGTAATACACCTTTTGGAGTTTTTCTCCATTTCATTCATCAATGAAATTGTTTCTTATACCAAAAAAAAAATGATCTCACAATAAATGAATGAAGGAAAACCTGTCTTAGGTGAAATACCGTGGAAACTTATGAATGACAATATTTTTCTTTTAAAATTTATAATGCCTTGGTGATTTACTCCTCTATCTGAAATTACAATTCTTTAACCACTTCCCTGCTTATTCAAGCTCAACCAACTCTCATTTGAATCCCTTGTAATATTTTCTCTCGTTACCTTGTTTTCTGTACCTGATCTATCTCTACATGATAGTCTGTTCCTTTCCATCTGTGCAGAGCTTGAAATCTCATATTGGAGAAGAAAATCTCAAGGTAATATAACTTAACCTTTTTCCCAGGTGTTCCATTTATTTTGAAACCATTGTCAGGGTAACCAGGGCATCTCATGACTGGGACACAAGGAATGATCCCTTGCAAGTGGTCTGCATGTTTGAGGCCATTGGATTAGTACATTTGTGCACAATTACTTATGCTCATATGTCATAACCGATCATTGATTGAACGAATTGTGAAATTTCAAGAGATGTTGTACGTCCTTCTAAGTTGAACAAAGTGTTGCATGTGCTATTCTTATAGGCCCATAAATAAGGCTCACCTTTGCTAGAAAGGGGAAAGTAAGGTAGAAAGGAAGTTAGGAAGACGAAAGCAGCTGTGCATGTGGAGAGGGAGAGTTTATCGAAGAAATCACTTTAGCAATCATGAGGGGAAGAGAGAGTGGGAGTGAGTGAGAGTCAGTAGGAGGATTATTGTTGAGGGTAAGGAATAATGATTAGGAGGTAGTTGGAAGCTAGATATTGCCTGGGACTTGAGCTGCAAGGTACAAAGTTTCATGATTACTTTATCCCATGCAAATGTAAATTCATTATCCTTACAAAAAAAAAGTAATCACATCAGAGCGTTTGAAAAGAGAGGAGCCTCAAAAACTCTGAATCTGTAATTACATTGTGATTCAGTGTAACGAGAAATATTCCATAAACTTCGCATCTTAGTGTTCTCATGAAAAGTAACTGATAGAAGCATTGATATTCTGAAATGATTTAATGCCAAAAAATGCAGAATCTTATCAACTTTACGCTTCATTATATTGCTGACTTGGATATCCCTATAAAAAGGTCAGTTGGCTGGAGCCTTGAAACCTTTTCTTGTATATCTGGTTTCAGATGATATATTTCAGATTGTTTATCTCATTGCATCTTTAGGGGAACGTTTATAGAGTTCCGAAATGGGATGCTTAATGTCTCACCAATTGGGCGAAACTGCAGCCAAGAAGAAAGAGATGAATTTGAGAAGTATGATAAGGTGAAGAACTCTAATCCCATTTGTTGGAAAAGTCATGTGTCAGCATTTCTGGTTTTAATTTGTAATTTTATTTTGAGGAGATGAGATGAGTTATATCTTGCAATCCACATTCCAGGTCCAGAATATACGCCCGAAAATGGTTTCTATCCTTCGGGAGAAATTTGCACATCTTAATTTGACATTCTCCATTGGAGGGCAAATAAGCTTTGATGTAAGTAAAGTTTAATTTCAGCATTATCATAGGAAAATAAGTAAACAGCATGACTGGTATCTATTTTGACCATGCTAATTATTCAAATACAGGTCTTTCCTCAAGGTTGGGACAAGACATATTGCCTGAGGTACCTTGAAGATTTTCAAGAAATCCACTTCTTTGGCGATAAAACTTACAAGGTTATTGTTAGAATGTTTGTCGATTGTTTTTCTTGCAGCTTAGTTTTGATTGGTTTTTTATTCTTTGTTTGGTTGTCATCTCTTGTTATTTATACTGACATAATCCTGCTGCATTTATTTTTGAACAGGGAGGAAATGATCATGAAATTTATGAATCAGAACGAACTGTAGGCCACAAAGGTCTGCTCCCTTCATTATTACTACCAAATTTTGCTTTTGTTTGCTTTCCCCTCAGGGTGTTTTTATTTTGTTTTGTTTTGTTTTTGTAGTTATCAGCCCCGACGATACCGTAGAGCAGTGTCGGGCCATATTTTTCTAACAAATTGCAAGAGCTGAAGCAGAAAGTATGCAATTTTATCTGTATGAATATATCACACGTGATTTTACACACAAGTTAATTGGTTATGAATAACTTTTGTAGCTTCTATTCATAATTGAGATGTTGATAGCATTATATGAACTTCAATAAACGAATCTCTTTTCATGGTTTGAAGTAAACGAACACCATATATCTGCAGCCAGCTTTCTTTGGTAATAATAATCCTCCCTGATTCACAAAACTACTTTGCAGATGGTGAGGATCCTCGTAGAAAAATAACGCGATTCTGTATTTTGCCAAGAAGTTGAACTCTAGGTACACTGATCCCAACAAGGATTCTATGTTTATTTTCAATGTCAATCCTTATCCATTGAATTATATTGAGATAAAAATGAATTTCAAATTTCTGATGTCACATTTATAGAAAATAGAGATAGGAATTCATTGACTTGAATATAGCCATATTCTTTTCAATCAATATGTCGAAAAATGGAAATACATTCAAAGACTAGGAACTGCATTTCATCTCATCAATCATTATATAATTCCTTTGCTCATGAATCAAATGTTCCTAAATTTGGTAACTTCAAGGTTTACATGTTCAATCTTGTTTCATCTTTAGCTTTTCATTGAAATTTTGAAATATCAACTCAAATTTTTCCCATGTCACATTTGGGGAAAATAAATAAAATATTGAGCACATGATTGGATGGGGACATTGATTGCACAACGAGAATCAGTTGTCTTGAAAAATATTAACCTTTGTGCTTGATTTGCCAAATTAATGAAAAACGATGCAGGATGGAGAGTGATTAGTAATTGAATTTCAACTTGTCGTCCATCACCTAGAATTTCACATTCTTCTCTCTGCACAATATTACACAACAACTTCTTTACTCATCAGTAAAATGTTCTTAAATTTTTTATTATCTTAACTTTTATGCTTATTTTATTTTAATCTATAAACTTTCAGGTGTTCTATTTCAATCTATCAAATTCAAAATATTCTATTCTAATATCTAAATATTTCCATAGAACCTATTTCAATATTTATTATTTATTGCTCATCATTTAGTAAAACATCTAATGAAACCTGACACCCTATCAAATTCAATCTAGCTTTAACCACTTATCTAAACATATTTAAAAGCTATTGTCAATGAGTAAAGTTCTAAGGAACAAACATAATCTTTGAAAATTTTAAGAAAATAAAATGAGTATTAAAGTCAAAACCAAAGTAAGATATAAACCTAACTTTTAAAATAGAGAAATACAATATTTTCAACTAAGAAGATTTTTTAAAATTTTTTTAGACGTTTGGCTATACATAGAAAGTAATTTAAAAAAAATAAAAAAAAATACTTAATATAGTTTAAATTACATTTAGAGGAAATCAATATTTATTTCTTTGATTAAAAACATTACCCTCAAATGTCATATAAAAGACATTTCAACATTGAACAATTTACTTGCGATCATACCTCTTCGGTAAGAATTATCTCCATCGATGCAACCGAGAACTTGACTTGCGAATCTGTTAGAGTAATACGAACTGCAATAGATGATGAAAAGTTTTAGAAAGATAAATCAATTCATTTCAAATAAAAATATGAAAAAGGAAGAAGAGTAGCATTACTTGTATGATTATAGTATACAGATAGCGCTGTTACAATGCGGTTAAACACTTCCGCATAAATTGAGAAAAATTTTACATAGGAAAGTTGGCCAAAAACTGTGTCCTCCGTTGGTGACAATGCCAATTCATGACGCAATTGTGGCAGAGACTCTAAAAGTGATATGAAAATTATATGTGGATCAATTTTTTTTTTCCTTTTTAAAAAAATCAAAAGCAAGCAAGATTCTTCATATTTCTCGAGAAACAAAAAAGGCACACAAATTACCACAGGCTTCAATGATAAAACATGTTCGTAAAGAAAATCTGAGAATGCATAAAAGAACCAAGAAATGACCAAAAAAAAGAAAGAAAGAAGATTCATTTGTAAGAAAAGAAACAGAGTAAAAAACAGAGGTATTATCTTGTACTAACTTGAAGACTCGAATCTTAGGATCATGCGATCTATGATTTCGAGAATATGGATACTGAGTGAAGAAAAAGTTTGGCCATGAAGCAAAGCATTGTGAAAGGAGTGAAGGGAAATCCTTGAAATGTGATTCCGATCGACCGAATAGCGGGCGAAAAATGGCTTTGGCAAATGCAGCATTGCGACGAAGCAAGGGGAATGGTTGAATTGCGACTCCGATCGACCGATTATCGAGAGCATCGTTGACAAGAATTTCACGTCGACTACTTCAGCAATATGAGTGAGTAGGGAGGTTGCATTCAAAAGAGGAGCAATATGCTCAAGCCTGACCAAGAACATGGTGTTGGTGGGGGAAGCCAAGGGAAGAAGGAGATCAAACACGTTAGTGCCTTGCCTTTCAATTATTTCGCAACTTTAAACAATTGAATTGGCTTGTTTTATATTAATTACAGCCTTCGCTCGCTTACCCTTGTCAATTACTAACCTAACTTTTAAAGCTCAAATGGAGCTCATATTCAAATTCAATGACATCAACTCAAATTCAAGCCAATGCTATTAAGATTTAATATGGTTGATGTATGGAGTTGAAAGGTTGGGAGTTGAATTTTGACTAATATGTGAAGGGATGTGCCCTTAAATGAATCTTTTAAATTAGTATAAATAAGTTGTCATTTTGTCATTTGAACACAAGTTGAAATTGAATGAAATCTCAAATTGAATTTAGTTTATCAAGCTTTATGCTTTCTTTGTATTCTTGTGTTTTGAATGCATGTTTTAGAACTTTCAATCTAGTTTGATCAATTAGATTAGAGAGTTCGAAATCTTGAAGTTAGGAACAAGTTCTAAAATCTGTTTAACTTTCTTGGAGTTGGTTTATCATTTCGTTATTGGTGTTATTCTTATTATTGTTGCGGGGGTTCACCTTGAATAAGGGGAGTTCTCAAACGTAATTAAGATAGTTCCTTTATCATGTCTACTACTATAAAATTTACATTTATGGATACTTTTTAAGGTGTGATTTTTTAATTTGGAAATTTAATTATAAACAATGTTATTAAATTAATAAATAACTATTTTTTTTTACAACATGTGGGCTGAAAGATTTGAACTTGTGACTTCTTGGTTGAGAGCATATGGGTCGTTCCTACCTCGATCATCGCTTGTCGTTGACGTAGAGCAATCAACCCCACGTCGATCCCCTCTCTACCGTCGGTTTCATCTGCAACACGCGAACTGGAATGAGCCCGAGCCGCTGCACGAACCGAGCACAAGCCACTTTGGTCTGATCGATTCACCTCGATTTCAGTTGGTTCTTGATGCGTAGAAGTCAGTTTTCAGTAGATCGATCAACGGGCTTTTTGAAGATGAGCTCCACGAGTCACCACGTCTCGCCGTTCGCCGACCACGGGCCGCTATTGGCCGGGGTTAGTCCGACCCAATAAGCTTTGACTCCCGAGCATGTTTTGGAATTCCATTGTAGATTTCAATGGTACCAAAGGTGGTGTGGAGGAGCATACACTCAATTCTTGAACCTTCACGTAGAATATAAGTAGTCGTCTGGATTTAAGCCCCTTAAGTTTTTACTATATTTGGTTTGTTTGTGAACATTTGTGTTGTGCCTTATGGGTTCACCTGACTAAGGGTTGAGTAAGTTTGGGTTAGGTTTGAGGTGACTTGTGAATAAATGTGTGCCTAGATGTGGGGGTGTGAGACATGCACTACAACAAATCTGGGCTTCCATGTCAGTTTGCACTGACATTGAACTCATATAATGTCGGTTTTTCCAACCGACATCTTTCTAGGTGTCATCGTATGGGTACGATGTCGGTTGAGTTTAATGTCGGTTTACAATCGACATTGTAATGAAGCGACATCATACCCATACGATGCGGTTGGATAAGATGTCGGTTTATAACCGACATCAAACCCAGTGACATCTTACCCATACGATGTCGATTTGATACCATGTCAGTTTTAAACCGACATCTATGTCAGTGTCATCTTACCCATACGATGTCGGTTTAAAACCATGTCAGTTTAAAATTGACATCAAATCTAGTGACATCTTATTCATATAATGTTGGTTGGCTACAATGTGGGGTTAGAAACCGACATCAAAGTTTGATTCGAGGTACACATATGATGTCGGTTTAGTACGATGTCAGTTACAAATCGACATTAAAGGTGGTATCGATGACGGTCTGAAACCGACATTGTACCTTCACCTAAATACTAATGCTACGATGACAGTTTATTTTAATGTCATTTTTGTTGGAATCTATGGACCAGGAAATGGAGTCGATGTACTTCAATTCCGTCTGGGAGCTTGTGGATCCAGAGAGAGGAAACCATCTCTGGAAGAGACATTGCACTCCTTCATAGCTGAATCCAGAAGTCGGTCCAACCAGCTGGAAAATGCAGTCACCAGTCTATCTGGTATAGTGACTAGTCATGGAGCTGCAATAAAGAATATAGAGACCCAGATTGGCCAAATGAGCACACACTCCAGGCACTGCAAGCAAGGAAAGAAACACCTTGAGGGAATACAGTCTAGCTAAAGACGTTAAACAAAGCGCTTCTTGGGAGGCAACCCAAGCTTTACTTATTTTTATTTTCTATCTTTAGTTTGTTTTCGCTGTTTTTCAGTTCTTAGTTTATTTACTAGTTTGTTTGTTTTGCTTTGTAGGTTGTGACGATGTCATACTTCGATTGAAATCCATGCTCCCGTTCTAAGGAACTCCAGCACACATGCTTTGGCCATCCAAGGAACTCAGAAAAATCTTCATCACGCAGGACAATATTGTCACTCTTACCCTTATACTTAATTTGTGCTTATTTCTGCAAACATTGGGGACAATGTTTAATTTAAGTTTGGGGTGAAATGTTGTTTAATTGTTGTGACTGTCTTGAGTATATGCTGAATTGTTGATTGATCTTTTACATAAGTATGATCATGATAGCCTAGGATGAGATTTAATTGAAAATCTTTGTGATTCTGCTGAAACTTGAGAGCATGATATGAATTCGAGTTAATTTAAATATTTTCTTGAGTTTTTCCTGCACTATTATGCACATAGTCTATGTTCCTGTAGTTTTGAAATGCTTAGAACAAAGTTATTAGGTTTAGAAGTTTGATGTCACCTCGATAGGTCTGAGAACTTATTTGAGAGTCAAACTGCAGGATAGGGTGAATGACAATATGAAGTGCATGATCTATATAGTAGGTGAAATAGTTTTTTTTTTGTTGTGTGTTTGCTAAAGAAAAAATCGTGAGGGCAAAAAGAGCTACTTTCACTGTGATCAGTTAGGCCACTCATTGAGCGAGTGCTCTAGGTAAGGGTCCCTACAGTGAATGTGTGAAAGCTAGTGTCCTTGCACAAAAAAAAAGAGAAGAAAATAGAAAAAAAATGATAAAAAAGGATTAAGTGCTGAGTAGAGTTATTTAGTTCTTGAATGTGGGGAGGCTCAAAGATTAGTAATTATGACCAGTGTAGGGGGAAGTTGAATGGAGATCCTAATAAAGTTGATCCGAGCTTAGTAAAAATGAAGGGAACATAGGCTAATCACACACACACGTAGGAACACTTAGGAAAAGTTTTAAATTGCTTGCTGAAGTGTTATGTTTGAGTGTTTCCTGTGATTGCCAGATTTTCTCTTAATCTTTGAGGCTTGAATCAAATGCGTGTATAAGAACAATCCAATGTTTAATTATGTTTTTGCTCGGAACTAGCAAAAACTTAAGTTTTGGGGTGTTTGATAGCACACAAAATGTGCTATCCTTAGGCTTAATTATTGCTAGTTTTATGATGATTTCAGGGCTTTTACGTGTTTAAATCATTTAATTTCAGGATAAGAGCGTAAACAGAACAATTGGAGATATTTTGGATCACTCGGGATCAAAACGACGCTAATTGGAGCTTAAAATAACATCAATTGGAAGTGAAAAGACCAAACCAAGCTAGTGGACCCGAAGTGATGGCGTTGCAACGCTGCCGATAACGTTGCAACACCGAGCGTGCTGTTTAAAGGCGTTGAAGACTCCAGGCGATAGCGTTGCAACGCTGCCTTAGGGTGTTGCAACGCTATCTCGATAGGAAAGCACATATGAAGAACCGCACAAAGAGCGTTGCAACGCTGCCTTGCAGCGTCGCAACGCTATATCGATAAGAGGCGCGCGCGTTAGGGTAGCAGCTTTGCAACGCTGCCCTCAACGTTGCAACGCCATTGAGAGTTTCCTTATTTACCAGCCGCCTAGGGTACAACGTTACAACGCTGTCTCTAGCGTTGCAACGCTGCACCGATTGAGCCTATAAATACAACATTATTTCTTCTTGCAAAAGAGAGCCGAATTTGCTAAATTTTTGTCCTATTTTCGAAATACACTTTGTAAGAAGAGAGAAAAGAGCGTTTTTGGGAGCCAAAGCATCCGTGGAGGTTCGAGATAAAAAACGGGAGCTCGGAGACGAAGGACCGACATCGACACATAAGTTTAATTTCCTTTTCTTTCAATTTGTAATAGCGTTCTGAGACGTTTTCTACATGTTTAGTTTGATTTTCATGTGATTTAGAGTAGCTAGACATTGTAGTTAGGATTTGATTTACTTGTTAAGACTTTCTTACCATGAATTGAAGCATGTTTTGTTCTTATTTTTGGCAATTCGTTCTTTACTTCTTAATTTGTTGGTTTAAGTGGACTCGAGAGATAAAGCTTGAATTAGAGCAAAATTGTCAAAACCCTTAGAAATCTGGCATGAGGATGACCTAGAAATCTTAGGGAAACACATAAAGAAGTTGCTTAATGCCATGCATGCCGTAGGTTCATACGGAGACTATGGAGTTTATTGCATGTGTGAGACTCACTAAGAATCGAGAGATTTTCTTGAGTATTTTACTTCTTGTTTATAAATTTATCTCATTGGTTCATTGCATGTGTTAGTTAAGTTTATGACTTGTAAAATCACTTTCCTCAAATTTATCAATTCGTGTCTCCACATGTCAGTCTGTTGTTTGTTTTTACTTTCAATCACCTATCCATGTTATGTTTCTTTAGCTAAAATTGAGAATTAGTATCTTAGTAATTAATTAATCTAGAAACCCATTCCCGAGGACGATACTTGGACTCATAAATCACTATACTAAAACTTGACCTGTACGCTGCGGTATTGCATATTTAAAATTATACGCAACAGGGAGCACCACTGTTGGTGCCAACCTAGTCTAGTAGCTAAGGGTAGGACATGAGATAGTTGGTCTGAGCAAGTGTCAGGATCAAAGGAATGTGGAGTTCTGTAGGACGGACTGCGTGTTGTGTTTTAGCTAGGTCTAAGGCTTGACCCTTTTGTACAATTTTACTTTGGATGAAGCGGGATGCTTACTCAGTATGTTTATACTCACCCGTTTACTTTGATCTTGCTTGCAGGTAACAAACCGTGAGACGACTAACGACGATGATGACCTGGTGAGGGGTGAGGTTGTGGGACCCTTCCTTGTCTTTAGGCCCAGTTTTCTTACTTCAGGAAGCATCGTAATTACATGTTGTTCCTTAGTTTCTTGTCTACTTCAGTTCTCATTTTTTGTAGGGTGTTTAGTTGTTAGTTTCTGAATTTCTGAGTATAGCTCCTCATGGTTGCCTCTTGGCTTGTTAGGCTCTTTCTGTGTTGAACCCAGTTGCTTGCATGCTTGCAAACGTTTATGTCTGTTGGAACTCTTGTTTAGAGCCCAACCTAATTTCTAAAAAAAGTTTGGTGGAGGTTGGGCATCCTTTTAAAACTTATGAAGTGTTTATTCGATTGTATAGGTTCCAGAAAATTTTTGGTTTTCTCCTAGTTACGTTATTATGCTGCCAAAATTTTGGCGTAGACGGTATGGCGGAGTGACTTTCCTAACTATGTTCGTCCCAAATTTTAGGGTCGTTACATGTTTTTCCCTCTTAAGAATTATGTTAGTGCAATTGATGGCAGTCATATAAGTGTGTAGGCCCCTGCATCGAAACAAATACCATATTGTGAAAGGAATGTTATTGTGACAACTCAAAATATTATGTATGCATGCTCATTAAATATATTATTCACCTTTGTCTACATTGGTTGAGAAGGTATTGCTAATGACTTTAGAGTGTTGTTGGATATTATTAGTAGGGAAGAGAATAATTTTCCAATGCCACCTGAAGGTTAGAACTTTTTTTTAATTTAATGTACAACATACTTATATCTCTTGTAATATGATCTTGTTATAAATTTAATTCAAAATGAATAGGAAAATATTATCTTGTTGGGTTTGGATATACAAATATGCTTGATTTCTCAGCTCTAAATCGTGGTGAGAGATATCATTTAAGAGATTATAGAGGAAGAGAAAGACATCCATAAGAACCACAAGATTTTTTTAATTATAAACACTCTTTATTATACAATGTAATTGAACGTTGCTTTGGTGTACTTAAGGCTCGATTCTCCATCTTTAAAATTAATGCCAAATTACCCAATTAGAAAGCAATGAAGAATTTCAATTGCATTTTGTGTAATACATAATTTTATTAGAATGACTTCAACCAGAGATACATAATTTTATTAGAATGGTCTATCTAATTTAACTAACTCACTCTCTTGATTTTTAAGATCGCATGCAAACTACATAAGGAAGAAGCTCCCTACTATGCAAACACGATGCAAACCTAGTGCTACTTCATTAATGAACATAAATATAGTCGATGTAAATAGGTTGTCAGATTATCTACAAACATATTCATGTTTTGAAATGAGAATTAAGAAACTATAAGCCTACTGAAATTGATTTGCCCACATGTTACTTTAAAACCAGTTTAATGAAAATATTCAATGGGTAAAGGTTGTCAATTTAACTACGAGCATGCACATAATTAAATTAGAGTTAAGAGGCAAAAAGTTATTGAAATGCATTAAGAAATTAAATATAAATCTCACAAAAATACAAAGTTACTGTTATTACAACCCGAATCGGCGTCGTAAGCCTAGCCAACAATCGAAATGACGTAGTTTGACACGAGGATCAATCAACAACACCTAAAACTAAGTTAAACTAGGAAAAATAGTGGAGATGGTGGGAGAAGAAGCGACAACTATAAAATTCAGACTTAATCGCCTAAAGTGGAAAAATTCCCTTTTATACAAATCAAAGTAGCGTTAAGATGGAAAAATTTACACGAAAGATTCTTTTTCACGTGCATTGATGTCATTTGACCCGTGTTTTGAAATTAATGACATATGACCCTTTTTGTGCTGTGCATTCTGTCCAGATTACCGCGAGGACATCGTACTCTCACATACTATGGCTTTAGCTCTCTTGTTGTCGCTCTTGCTTACGATAGTAATGAGTGGTCAGAATTCTGAAAAAAAAGAGACAAGAAAAATAACACTTTAGTTCTTGTTCTCGCTCTCACGCTCAACCTCTATTACTCTAGCTCTTCTCTAACTTATTTTTTTCTTGTCTTTTTTTTTATCTCCAGATTTTCAACCACTCATTTGAGTGAGAGAGAGAAGGAGAACAAGAGCGAGAGCATGAACAAGCAATACTGCCTCACATGGCCCTCATGGTAATTTTGTGCGCATTGCGACGTTAAAATGAGTCATATTTCATTATTTTCAGAATCTAGGTCATCAGTCGTTAAAGCGCATGGAAATAGGTTATCCGTATGAAAACTCTGTTGAGATGCTACAAGCAGCATCAGATAGGGCTTGCCCCATCTTGTTAGGGTAGCTTGATGCTTGCTTGTGATAACATCAAGACGCTATAAACAACGTCTCAATGCTATCCTATTCTTGCACATAATTATGTCTTCTTTCAAAGTCTTGATGCTCTCATCTGGGAAAAATGGTCATTTCACTTCATCTTCTTGTTCGGTTGCTCAAATGACCTCTAAATTGATCCTAATTGACCAATTTTGGATGCAAACGCTCCAAAACACCTCTTTTGCTTGAATACCTACAAAATAAATAATTAAACACATAAAAGCTATTGAACTAACATAAATTAACATGAAAAAAATAGGACTATTTTGGTTCAATCAAACTCCCTCAATCTAAAATCTTACTAGTCCTCGAAGAAGGTAAAAACAAAATAGTAAATATAAGACTCATTGGGTGCAAGCTTCATGAATCTAATCTCAATGCTCAAAATAGCTAATCCTTTCCAAAAGAAGAAGCAAAGCCAATGCACAATCCATTCCATGAACAACTTAATTTTTTTTTTATCATTTATACGTGTGTGTGCACTTAGCTTCCCTAAAGTAATCTTTACAAGTACGGTGTAGGTTTATGGAGTCCTCAATATATCATCCCCTACACTAACTCTAAGAACTAGGTATCAAACAATAAATCAATATTCAAGAGTACAATGTCTTACTTAGGTGCCTAAGAGTGAACAATAGGAACCCTAAACTTACATCATTTTGACTCAAAGACACTAGATTTCACACAACTATTGTAGGGACCTTTACCTAGAGCATTCACTTGATAGGTGGCTTAACTGATCACGATAACGACAACTCTTTTTATCCTCGATCACTATACACATTACAAGTTCATTTTATTTTCTTGTTTTTCTTCCCTTTTTTTCTCAAAATATTTTCTTTCTAAGCTCAAGTTTTCTTCTTTTTCTTTCTTTTCTGGTAGAAAAATACACATCATTTTTCTCTAAGCAAGCCATTACAAACTATCATATAAAAATCGACTATTAACCTAGGCCTCAAGTCTATCAGAGTGTGTCAACAAAAACATGCTCAACATGTCAATCTAAAGTCCAACACTCATGTGTTGGAATTAATTTTATAATTAATTCATATATGGGTAACAAATTAGATGACAATTATATTTGGGCTATTTAATTGATCATATTGTGTGGTCTTGATAATAGACCCTAGACTTCCCATATGTAGTGTGGCCTATTGAGCAGAAACCAACCTGTTGATCCTAGGGGATTATGGGAACCTTAGGTTCAGCTTATAAATAGTAGGTATGGTCCCCAACATACTATAACCTCTTTAGCCTCCTATTCTCATATGATAGAGAGGATATGCCATTCTGGACTAGGCTGCATAGTTGAGGATGACCATAAACCATGCATCTTTATGGATTCAACATGTTTGAAGGTTTGATATGAACCACTAGGGGATCAAATTGTTATTTTCTAATTTTTATATAATTCTATTATTTTTTTTCAATTTTATCCTTTTTATGAGATTTTAAGTAGGGTATTTTTGTCATTTATTATGATTATTGATGACATTTAGGGTTTGGGAAGCTATTTAAAGCTTGACCATGAGGTTGTACAAGAGGATAGTTTTTCGCATGAATGAAATTTTCTGTGTTTGATGTCTGAGCCACATCATCATTTCTTTGTAATTCTTGAATCTAGAGTTGCAAGCCAAGAACATTCAGATAGGTCTAATCAACTTCCTTGTGGAGTGTTCAATCCTTGAGTGAAGAACTAGTTTTCTTACCTCTTGATCTTCAATCAACAAGGTAATCCTTATCTAATCTTTCCCTTGAGATTGAGATTGAATTGATTTGGAGGTTTTAGTGTTTGAGAATTAGGGGTTCACATAGCCAAAGGGTTCCTAATTCTAATTCACTAGGGGTTTCATATCATTTTAGTATCAGATCTTTGGCTGTAGATCGGATCTATCATTTTTTTTTTCTCCATCTATATTCTGAATTTATTTGTTTTCTAAATTTTTGTCTCTTTTATTTAAAAAAAATACTTGCAATTTGATTCATGCGCTTCGTCTTTCTGAACAAATAATTGTTTAGGATCCTATTCCTGCATAACCTTTTGAAACAATTATATTTTATTTGATCATATTTAAAACGAGCTTTAATCATAAGCTTTTTTATTCAAAATTCAGAGAGTAGATTCCAAAAGCATACCTAGTTTCTTAGAAATTTGTTCTTTGAAAATTTTTCTGCTGCACATCTACAGAATTTTGCCGATTTTTCCTATTTTTAGTTTAGTGTTTAGGACTCTAAATCGATTGATTGATTCCAGTGCCTAAAATGAATCAAATCAAAGTTTGAAGAAAGAAATATTGATTCTGGAAATGGCCGAAGGAAAATAAAAGAAAAATTAGTTTGTGTTCATTCTGTTCAAATCTGAAAAAGTCTTATCTATCTGATTTGAATAATTTTTACATAGATCAAATGATCGTATTTTAAGCCTAAATTTTACACACTCGTTCTTTTGAGAGTCACAAAGAAACTAATTTTTTTTCTCATAGAACCAGATTGAAAAGTACTGAACCAACAAAACTAACTCGGCTCTACAGAAGCCCAATTTCTTTTATGCAGCAAGTTTTCTTTTTTAGCTTTTTGTTATCTAAATTTATTCCTTTTAAGTCCAATTTTTGTTCACGTGATTTTGACACACTTAGCTTTGAGTGTATTAATTTCACTTAATTTCAAGAGCCCTAACTTTTTTTTTACCAAATTTACCTTTCTACCCTTGTCATAAACCATGCATAGTCCCTATAGTTTTTGACACTGTGATCAAATAAGGTATTTTTTGTTAATTAGGGGTATTTTGTGAATTTGTGCATAAACTCTTGCTTGATTGCAACGTTTATCTTAATTCCAAACACTTGCAAGTAGTTTCAGAACTTAAAAAAAAAATTGTCTAGCTGTTTTCTTTTCTTTGTTCATCTCAAATAATTCCTTGAATCTTGAATCTTAAATTCTTGATTCTAGATATCTTGTTTTTTTTTATTTCCTTTCTTAGTTTTTTGGATCTTGAACATTAGCTTCTTGATTTCTAGTTTATTATTTTATTTTTATTTTTTTAATATTTTATTGTTCTTTGCTTGAGTTTGACACTTTACAATCATTCTTGCTTGATTTGTTTCTAGCTTGCTTCTCTGATCTTGGTTGCAAAGTCTTGGCTTTTGGCTCATCAACCTATCTTTGAGAGAGATTTCATATTGTGAGGGAGAGTTTACATTAAAGAGAGTAAACACGAATGAACTCCATATGTTAAGTGAAACACGTGAGAGAGTGAATTGTGAGGTCCAATTTTCTTTATGCTAACATCTTTTTGCAGCCATATATGCACAAAGGAGATCTCTAAGGAGTGACCATAATGTTGATTGAAATAAGCCTCCACTTTTCTTTTCTTTGAAATAAGCCTCCACTTGAAATAAGCCTCCACTTGTATGAGTTTCTTGCTATAACTCTAATCCAATCATGTTTTAGCTAATTATCAAATGATTCCTAGGCCATTTAGAATTTGCAATGATACTCCAAAGGTTTAGAATGTATGACACCGAAGGGTAATAAAAAGTACTCCTCTGGATCAAGACACTCTTGACCAAAACCTAATACCAGAATAACTCTTATTCCTATAGGTTTTAGTTACCATTTTTCGGTCTGGATACATACACAACTTATGTACCCTCGTGAGTGTAACCCTCTCGTTTTTAGATCCAAGAGTCTCGATCCAATAAAATCCACCGAAGGAGGACTAGATTGAAAAATAGTCTAAGGAAATCTTTATCCCTTTCGGTGTGTCTCATCAGATTTGATCCCCTATGATCAAGCCCTCCAGGAAGGATTGTCCAGTCCAGGCCAAACTAGCAGGCTGACCATAGTGGTCTAACGGTGTAAACCGATAAAAGAGACCGTAGGTTTTGTTTTCACTAAACCTGCTCTTACTCACTATAAGTACCCTCTCCATTCACCTTGATATTGACTCATACAAACACCATCCGAAGGGGGACGCTCCCGTTTGCGCCACGAGGCCAAGTATGAGTCTCACGGTCTGAACTTCTCGGAGATAGCATAGGTGGAAAAATATGTATCTCATACACTTTTTCCTCCTACTGAATACTTTAAAGTTTATAGGAATCTTACTTAGGCTAAAAACCCGGCTAATAGTTTTACCTAACTCTATCAATATAACTCTTATATTGATAATCAATATAACTCTTATATTGATTTTATCCTAAGTTTGTTAATATAACTCCTTATATTAAACCTAGGATTGCTAGTTCATTAACCCCTTAATAAACCCGCTGACGCTACTCTAATTTATAAGACTCTCTGATTAAATTTCACTCCCACGCGCCTCGTAGGGGTGTTCCGCTTCAAATCACCTTAAATACCCTAGCCTAGACAGAACTTTCCTTAGACAGAGTTCCTCTTTTAATCATAGCTTATAAATTACTTGGTTCCTAATTCTAATCTAATTAGAACTAGATAACCTAAGGTCTATTATTTCCAAGTTCTAAACACTTTAAAACTAATAATTAACCTTAGGTGACATGCATACTATGTTGTAGTGCTTGATCATTCATCCATGAATAATAAGACATTCATAGCATATTCATCTCATGATATATAATGCATGTCAATGCTGTCCATAAATTAATATAACAACCTTATATTAATTAATCATGCAAACTATATAATATAACTCCTTATATTATAAATGATGCATGAAAATGCTTAACCTAAGGTGAGATTTATAAAATTCAAGCATACACTATGCATGGCAATAATTACACAACAATTGCATAATTTAAACAACAAAAATAGACCAATTTTGGCACCCTAATTTTAATTTTAATTAGTATAATGTAATTGTATTAATTAAAATTAATGAATTAAATATATATTAAATATAAAACATTTTATATTTAATATATAATAAAAAAACGTTTCTGCTCGTTGCTCCTTTGCGTGAAACGGCTTTGGCGTTGCAACGCTGCTTCTTGTCGTCTTCTGCCAAGCGTTG
Organism: Trichosanthes cucumerina; assembly: GCA_036507285.1. NCBI lineage: Eukaryota > Viridiplantae > Streptophyta > Magnoliopsida > Cucurbitales > Cucurbitaceae > Trichosanthes > Trichosanthes cucumerina. The sequence goes on along the minus strand of CM071840.1, from coordinate 69,695,869 downwards.
CGCAACGCCAATGACAGCGTTGCAACGCTGTCGTCTCCTGCGCGTTTCTCCTGCAAGCGTAGCGTTGCAACGCCGATGAACAGTGTTGCAACGCTACACACAGACAACAATGAGAATCCACTATTCCTTGCTCGTTTTCGCTCCGATCTTCTCAACAACCGCTTTGCCTCGATCGACACGGACTTACAGACTCGATTTACAATTAAAATTGCCCAAAACACCGGGCCCTTACATTGAACGATTCAATAAAATTGTAAATCTAAGTGCCAAAATTGAAAACATCTAATTTTACAAAAACCGTTCATACATCTCATGCAAAAACAACAAATCTCACGTTGTTCTTGAAAAAATCCAAAACATAAATCAAGAACGCGATTGGGCTCTGATACCAATTGAAGGGAATCGTAGTCCCGCAGCGGAAGCGATTGTGAATCACGCGCTCTTGATTTAGTTACAACGATTAATTCAAGAATTTAAACACTAGATTAAGCATGTAAAACAGAATGGACAGCAAGATAATTACCTTTGAAGAACCTTTCTTCACGTGCTCATCTCTCCCACGATCACAATCTCAGAAACAGGAACTCCAACGTACGAAGACACTACCACCGGATCTTCTCCGTTGTTCTCTAGGTGAGGGAGGAAGGTGGGTTCCCTTTAGAAGAGGTGAGGTATTTTGAGAGAGATGTGTGGTTTGAAACTATTCTAAAAATACAACAAGAGAGAACTTGTAAGTCCTTAGAATGACCTCCTTTTAGTTGCATCTCATGCAACCATATATATAGGGGAATAGGATGGAAATGACCATCCTACCCCTCATTTATTCTCTCTTTAGTATATAGTTTATATATGAATCTAATTCACATTAAAACTATATATTATATCAATTATATCATATATAATTGATATAACACCTCAGGTATGAAATTGAACACTTCAATTTCACTCCTAACTTTATACCCTCAATATTACCATATTGAGCCAACGGAGGGATCTAATGGATCTAAAGTTCATGAGCTCAAATGATGTGAGATTAACTGATCAAACTCTTTGATCCAGTTAATTAATATTCATTAACTACAAGTCACTCCACTATAGACTTGTAGTTGCACTCTCCACACTGTAGATATTATTGTGTCCACTGATATAGTCATTACCCATGAGTCGACCCTTCACAGTTTGTTCAGAATCACACCGGGTCAAATTACCAATTTACCCCTGTGATTACCTCTTTTGCTCCTTAGGCACCACCGATCCTCTAATGAACAACAAGTCTAAGGTCCCGCTTTAGACTCATACCCTCATAGAGGCGGGGCCCTGTTGTTCAAGACACGGAGTCGCTTCTTGAGGAACAACCTATCTAATTCTTTAGTGTGGGAATGAGTGAATTCCATCTTGCACAATTAAGTTCCCACTACCTACGAGGTTCTCATCACCCGAGAAGGTAGGCTTATTGAGTCCTGCTACATGTGCCACTCTCACCCATACTAGTCTAAGGACAAACCCCTATAAGCGGGAGTTCTTAACTTGCTCAGATTCAGTGTCGAGTAACTAATGACCATCTATAAATTACTAGTCTTATCCTCATTAACGGTGTTACAATCGGTTAGACTAATAATTTCACGATCCAGTCTTGTATGAACTCTTCATGCAGATGCCCCACTCGCATGTCAACTACATGAATGAGTTGGATTACCTCATTTGTACTAATTACAAAGTGGGTCGCATCCATGGTGTTACTGAATGAGGTTTCCAACCTTATTCTTATACCATAGACCATTTAGGTTATATTCTTGAATTCAACCCAAATAGTGTCCACTACACTGATTTCAAGATAAATGTTATAACCTTGGAGCTTAGTTTATTGGATTTATTAAAGGAAGACTGTAATCTTATCAAAACAAATAACATTTTATTTAATTGATCAAAATTACACAAGTTTAGGGCATAAATCCCAACATTTTCTTGTAGACACAAGGCTCGTCAACATTCTGATCAAAGCCATAAGATTTGATTGCCTCATCAACCCTTATATTCCAAGACCTCAAGGCTTGTTTCAGTCCATAAATAGACCTATGAAGCTGACAAACCTTTTGCTCTTGGCCTTGGGTTATAAACCTTTTGGGCTGGTCCATGTAGATGGTTTCGTCAAGGTTGCCATTCAGAAAGGCGGTCTTGCCATCCATCTGCCATACCTCGTAGTCATGATACGCGACAATGGCCAGAAGATCCTGATCGACTTTACCATGACAACAGGTGAAAAGGTTTCCTCATAGTCAACCCCTTCAACCTGGGTAAAACCCTTTTGCCACTAGTCGTGCTTTGAAGGTCTGCACCTTCCCATCTACGCCACGTTTACGCTTGTAGATCCATTTACAACCTATAGGTTTTACCCCATTCGGTTGATCCACAAGCTCCCAGACATAATTGAAGTACATCGACTCCATTTAGGGGCATTTATTTAATTAAATAACATTAATATAACAATTATATTAATATTATTTAATAAAATAAATTAATTATAAAATATAAATACATTTTACAAATAAAAATAAATGTAAAACAACCCTAGGTTGAAGACTTTCTCCAACTGGCCACTATCACGCCGAATCGCCACGCACACACCCACTACGCGCGCGCCGCGTTACGCGCTGTGGGCGTTACCTGTAACGCTGCAACGTCCAACGTCACACCCCCCGTGCTCCACGCCTCGACGTTGCAACGCTACTCTGTAGCCAAGCCTTCGTCCGCATGTCCAGCGTTGAGACGCTGATGAACAGCGTCTCAACGCTGTCGACAGAACAACAAGCTCCTCTTGCTGTTCTTCGTCGATTCTCGCTTGTTTTCACTCCGATTTCTTCACAACATCCCATGCCACGAACGACTCGAACTTACAGACTCGATTTTCATTAAAATGCCTCAAAACACGGGCCCTTACATTGATCAAATCAACAAGAAATGTAAATCTAAGAACAGTGCCAAAATCGAAAGCATCCATTTCGCAAACCAACATTCATCTCATGAATTATAGGCAATACCCACCTAATTTTAACAAAAAATAAGTGCACAACAAGAACCAACGATTTGGCTCAACCAACTGTAGGGAATGAAACTCCCCGCCCAGCGGAAGACGATCGAATCGTCGTGGTGAAGTTGTGCAACTTAAATTCGTTAAAACTATCTATCACATAGAATAGGCTAAACATGCAAACTAAGGAAAGAAAACAGTAAGGTTAAGATACTTACTTGTTGAAGACGTTATTCGAAGTTTCCTTTCCGTTCACGAACTCTTCGTGGTCTCCTTGAACTCAACGAACTCGTACTCTTCTCACGAATACCGACTGAACACCACCACTTGGTTTCTCGGTTGTTCTTCTTTTGGAAGAATGAGGATTGTGGGATTCTTCTTTAGTTTGGGAGGAGAAGTTTTGAGAGATAATTGAGAGAGGAGAGAACTCTTCTTTTGGTGAGATTTCCAAAAAATGAGAGTAAGAACTTACAACCCTTCTTGCAAAAGGGGTTTATATAATGGAGATAGGTGGAGTTGAAATCTCCACTTATTTATCATTTTACCACAACTATAGGTTATGCAAATCATATTTGCATAACCATATATTATAAGATATCTCATATCTTAGTTTACAAATCACATTTGTATAATTGTGGATTTTTAAATTGAATCACATCCAATTTAAAATCTCTCAACCTAATTTCTTCAAATTAGCCCTAATTCAACAATTAGGCTAACCTATAGTTTATTATGAATCTTATTCAGATTAAACTATATATTATATCATTTATATCTCATATAAATGACATAAATGCCCTTTAGTGAACTTGAACACTTCAATTCACACCAAAACAATAAACTTTCTTTTAATCTAGTTTGAGCCAACCGAGGGATCTTATGGACCTACAGTGACGAGCTCCAATGATCCGAGATTAACCTATCAAACTCTTTTGACCCTGTTAATCAACATTCATTAGCTACGGTAACACTCCACTAAAGCCCGTAGTGCACTCTCCCGCGATTGCAAGATATTACGTGTCCACTAATATAACCAATGCCCATGAGTCGACCCTTCATAGGTTGTTCGTAGACACTGCTGGGTCAAAATACCGTTTTACCCCTGTGTCTACTTCTTGCTCCTTAAGTCCCCACTGCTCCTCTAATGAACAACAACGTTGTAATGGTCCAACCATACACAACAACTCTCTCGTGCCAGTAAGATGGTGGACACCCATTATCCAAGCCCTGGAGACAACACTTAAGGGAACAACCCTTCTAGTTTCCCTAAAGGCGGGAACGAGTGAATTCCATCTCGTGTAGTTAAGTTCCTAACTGCCTACTTGGTTGTGTCCCTGAGAAGATAGGCATATTGGGCGAGTAACTGTGACCACCCTCACCCGTACTAGTCAAAGGACAGATCCCCGCAGACAGGAGTCCGTAGCACGCTCAGGATTTAGGTCGAGTCACTAATGCTCATCTACGAAGTTATTAGTTCTTCTTCACCACAACGGTGTTACATCGTGAGGTCTAATAATTCACGGTCCGCTCTTGTACAATCTCATTGTGCAGATGCCCTCACTCGCATGTCAAGCACATGAACGAAGTCGATCACCTCGCTTGTATCTTAATACAAAGCGGTCGCATCCATAGTGTATCCGTGATTAGGTCTCCAACCCCATCCATATACTGTAGACCGTTCGGGTCATTTACTCGAACGTGATCCTTCAAGTGTGTCCACTACACACCGTTCAAGTTCTAGTTCTCTCATATATTCAATGACCCTAGAGCTTAGTTTATTGGACAAAGTTTGTAATAAATGCGAGACACAAAATGATGAAATAAATAACCTTTATTAATTTCAAACGTATATTTACAAACAGAACGAGATTAGGGCAAACATCCCAAAAGCTCGAAACCCTAAGATACACGACTCGTACTCCCGAGAAGCTGCAATCACTTTCGATGATCTGAACCCATTAACAGAAGATTACTTCTTCTAAGACAATTTAGCTTATCCTCTCCCATCAACCCATGATAAAGTACGACTGGCGACAGACATTCCCCTACACTTACAAAATGAACGACCAAAGAGTGATAAGACTATTACCAAGAGCGAAAGTCAGAGGGTTCCGAGAATACAAAGAAATGGTAAGGCTACGGAACTAAATGATGACTTCTCAAACCCTGCTCTACCTTCCAAAATAGACAAAAGAGTCACATTCCAATCCCCACAGAAGCAAATCTTATCCTTTAACCCTTCTTATGCGCCATCCCAAGTTAGAGACTACACAGAAGCCGAAAGCCAACAAAACCAAAAACATAAGAAAGCCATTCAAGCAAGGCTTCAGCTGTTAACCTTGTTGGGATTTATGCCCTAAACTTGTGTAATTTTGATCAATTAAATAAAGTGTTATTTGTTTTGATAAGATTACAGTCTTGCTTTTATAAATCCAATAAACTAAGCTCCAAGGTTATAACATTTATCTTGAAATCAGTGTAGTAGACACTATTTGGGTTGAGTTCAAGAATATAACCTAAATGGTCTATGGTATAAGAATAAGGTTGGAAACCTCATTCTGGTAACACCATGGATGCGACCCACTTTGTAATTAGTACAAATGAGGTAATCCAACTCATTCATATAGTTGACATGCGAGTGGGGGCATCCTGTATGAAGAGTTCATACAAGACTGGATCACAAATTATTAGTCTAACCAGTGTTACACCATTAACAGGATAAGACTAGTAATTTATAGATGGTCACTAGTGACTCGACTCGAATCTGAGCAAGTTAAGAACTCCCCGCTATATAGGTTTGTCCTTAGACTAGTATGGGTGAGAGTGGCACATGGCCGACTCAATAAGCCTACCTTCTCGTGACGTAACCTCGTAGGTAGCCGGGAGCTTAACTGTGCAAGATGGAATTCACTCATTCCTTTACTGTGGAATTAGATAGGTTGTTCCCTTAAGAACTGACTCCAGGTCTTGAACAACGGGGCCCCGCGCTCTATGAGGGTATGAATCTAAGGTAGGACTTTAGACTTGTTGTTCATTAGAGGATCAGTGGTGCTTAAGGAGCAAAGAGGTAATCACGAGGGTAAAAACAGAAATTTGACCCACTATGATTACTGAACAACTGTGAAGGGTCGACTCATCCAGTAAGGACTATATTAGTAGACACAATATTATCTACAATGAGGAGAGTGCAAATACAAGTCTATAGTGGAGTGACTTGTAGTTAATGAATATTTATTAACTAGATCAAAGAGTTTGATCAGTTAATCTCACATCATTAGAGCTCATGATCTGTAGGTCCATTAGATCCCTCCGTTGGCTCAATATGGTAATATTGAGGGTATAAAGTTAGGAGTGAAATTGAAGTGTTCAATTTCATACTGAGGTGTTATATCTATTATATATGATATAATTGATATAATATATAGTTTTTATGTGAATTAGATTCATATATAAACTTTATACTAAAGAGAGAATAAATGAGGGGTAGGATGGTCATTTCCATCCTATTCCCCTATATATATAGTTGCATGAGATGTAACTAAGTTAAGTCATTCTAAGTGATTCCTAGCATTTTGTTGTTGTTGGAAAAGTTCCAAGACAACAAACATCTCTCTCACAAAACACCTCACTATTCCTAAAGGGAACCCACCTTCCTCCTCACCTAGAAACAACAGGAGAAAGATCCAAAGTGGTAGTGTCGGTGTTAAATGACGAGTTCGTGTTGCGTTGATCTTGATCGTGAACAGAGGAGGAGCACTTGAAGAAAGATTCTTCAAAGGTAACTTTCTTGCTGTCCATTCTATTATATATGCTTAATCTTATTATGTTTGTTCTTGAATTAATCGTTGTAACTAAATCAAGAGCGCACGATTCTCAATCCCTTCCGCTGCGGGGACTTCGATTCCCTTCAATTGGTATCAGAGACCAATTGCGTTCTTGATTTAAGTTCTGGATTTTTCAAGAACAAAGTGGAATTTACTGTTTTTTGCATGAGATGTATGAACGGTTTTTTGCAAAATTAGATATTTTCAATTTTGGCACTTAGATTTACAATTTCCATTGAAATGTTCAATGTAAGGGCCCGGTGTTTTGGACAAATTTAATTTTAAGTCGAGTCTGTAAGTCCGTGTCGATCGAGGCAAGGTGGTTGCTGAGAAGATCAGAGTGAAAATAAGCTAGATTTGGAGAAATCAAAGTGTTGTCTGTGTGCAGCGTTGCAACGCTGTTCATCGGCGTTGTAACGTTGCGCTTGCGGGAGAAGGCGCGCGAGGAGAGCGCGCGTTACAACGCTCTGCGAAGATGATGACAAAGCGGCGAAATACCAGCGCCGATGATACGTTTCACGCAAGGAGCAACGGGCAGAAAATGGATTTTTTAATATATATATTAATTATAAAAACGTTTTATATTTAATATTTTTAATATTTTTAATTTTAATTAATATAATTAGATTATATTAATTAAAATTATTTCTAGGGTGCCAAAATTGGTCTAATTTTTGCTGTTTTAATTATGCAATTGTTGTGTAATTATTGCCATGCATAATGTATGCTTTTATTTTAGAAATCCCACCTTAGGTTAAGCATTTTCATGCATCATTTATAATATAAGAAGTTGTATTATATAGTTTGCATAATTAATTAATATAAGATCGTTATATTAATTTTTGGACAACATTGACATGCATTATTTTTCATGAGATGAATATGCTATGAATGTCTTATTATTCATGTGATGAATGATCAAGCACTATAACATAGTATGCATGTCACCTAAGGTTAACTATTAGTTTTAAAATGTTTAGAACTTGGAAATAATAGACCTTAGGTTATCTAGTTCTAATTAGATTAGAATTAGGAACCAAGTAATTTATAAACTATGATTAAAAGAGGAACTCTTTCTAAGGAAAGTTCTGCTCTAGGTTTGGGTATTTAAGTCGACTGAAACTAACACCCCTACCCGAACCGACACGAGAGTGAAATTTAATCAGAGAGTTTTATAAATTACAGTAGCGTCAAAGGGTTTATTAAGGGGTTAATAAACTAGAAATCCTAGGTTTAATATAAGGAGTTATATTAACAAACTTAGGATAAAATCAATATAAGAGTTATATTGATTATCAATATAAGAGTTTTGTTGATAGAGTTAGGTAAAACCATTAGCCGGGTTTTAGCCTAAGAAAGATTCCTATAAACTTAAAGTATTCAGTGGGAGGAAAAAGTGTATGAGATACATATTTTTCCACCTATGCTATCTCCGAGAAGTTCACACCGCGAGACTCATACATGGTCTCGTGGCGCAAACGGGAGCGTCCCCCTTCGGATGGTGTTTGTATGAGTCAATATCAAGGTGAATGGAGAGGGTACTTATAGTGAGTGGGAGCAGGTTTAGTGAAAAAAAAAAACCTACGGTCTCTTTTATCGGTTTACACCGTTAGACCACTATGGTCAACCTGCTAGTTTGGCCTGGACCAGACAATCCCTTCGGAGGGCTTGATGATAGGAGATCTAACACAGTAGACACCCCGAAAGGGATAAAGATTTCCTTAGACTATTTTCCAATCTAGTCCTCCTTCATGGATTTTATTGGATCGAGACTCGGGATCTAAAGACGTGAAGGTTACACTCACTGGGTACATAAGTTGTGTATGTATCCGCATCAAAAATGGTAACTAAAACCTATATGAATAAGAGTTATTATGGTATTAGGTTTTGGTCAAGAGTGTCTTGATCTAGAGGAGGAGTGTTTTTTATTATCCTTCGGTCTCATACATTCTAAACCTTTGGAGTATCATTGCAAATTATAAATGGCCTAGGAATCATTTGATAATTAGCTAAAACATGATTGGATTAGAGTTATAGCAAGAGACTCATACAAGTTTGTTTGTAAATTTTCAGCAAAAATGTCTAGCTCTATAATTTCCTTATTGGGTGCGAAAAAGTTAACCAGAGAGAATATGATGACGTAGAAAAACAAACTCAACACTATTTTGGTAGTGGATGATCTGAAGTTTGTGCTAACTGAGGAGTGTCCTCAGGTGCCTGGCTCGAATGCGTCACGAAATGTTCATGATGCATATGATCGATGGATCAAGGCCAATGATAAGGCCAAGGTCTACATGCTGGTAAGTATGTCTGACATATTAGCCAAGAAGCATGAAGGCATGATTACCGCTAAGGAAATCATGGATTCTGTGCAGGGTATGCTTGGACAACAATCCACACAAGCCCGACATAATGCCCTAAAGTACATATTCAACTCGAGGATGGCAGAGGGTACATTTGTTCGGGATCATTCAAGCCCGACATAATGTTTAGTACTCCACAAGCTTTAGGTCAAGTGGGAGATTGTTGGGATTTATGCCCTAAACTTGTGTAATTTTGATCAATTAAATAAAGTGTTATTTGTTTTGATAAGATTATAGTCTTGCTTTTATAAATCCAATAAACTAAGCTCCAAGGTTATAACATTTATCTTGAAATCAGTGTAGTGGACACTATTTGGGTTGAGTTTAAGATTATAACCTAAATAGTCTATGGTATAAGAATAAGGTTGGAAACCTCATTCTGGTAACACTATGGATGCGACCCACTTTGTAATTAGTACAAATGAGGTAATCCAACTCATTCATGTAGTTGACATGCGAGTGGGGGCATCCTGTATGAAGAGTTCATACAAGATCGATCGCAAATTATTAGTCTAACCAAAGATAACACCGCTAATGTGATAAGACTAGTAATTTATAGATGGTCACTAGTGACCGACTGATCTCTGAGCAAGTTAAGAACTCCCGCTTATAGGGGTTTGTCCTTAAACTAGTATGGGTGAGAGTGGCTCATGGCCGACTCAATAAGCATACCTTCTCGTGAACAAAACCTCGTAGTAGCCGGGAACTTAATCATGCAAGATGGAATTCACTCATTCCTTTCTTCGAGAAATTAGATAGGTTGTTCCCTTAAGAACTGACTCCAGGTTTTGAACAACGGGCCCCGCCCTCTATGAGGGTATGAGTCTAAGGTAGGACTTTAGACTTGTTGTTCATTAGAGGATCAGTGGTGCTTAAGGAGCAAAGAGGTAATCACAGGGGTAAAACGGTAATTTGACCCATCTATGATTACGAACAACCTGTGAAGGGTCGACTCATGGGTAAGGACTATATTAGTAGACACAATATTATCTACAGTGAGGAGAGTGCAGCTACAAGTCTATAGTGGAGTGACTTGTAGTTAATGAATATTTATTAACTAGATCAAAGAGTTTGATCAGTTAATCTCACATCATTGGAGCTCATGATCTGTAGGTCCATTAGATCCATCCGTTGGCTCAATATGGTAATATTGAGGGTATAAAGTTAGGAGTGAAATTGAAGTGTTCAATTTCATACCTGAGGTGTTATATCTATTATATATGATATAATTGATATAATATATAGTTTTAATGTGAATTAGATTCATATATAAACTATATACTAAAGAGAGAATAAATGAGGGGTAGGATGGTCATTTCCATCCTATTCCCCTATATATATAGTTGCATGAGATGCAACTAAGTTAAGTCATTCTAAGTGATTCCTAGAGGAAACCCACCTTCCTCCCTCACCTAGAGAACAACGAAGAAGATTCGATGGTAGTGTCGGTGTTCGTACGAGTTCGTGTTGCGTTGATCTTGATCATGAAGAGAGGAGGAGCACTTGAAGAAAGATTCTTCAAAGGTAACTTTCTTGCTGTCCATTCTATTATATATGCTTAATCTTATTATGTTTGTTCTTGAATTAATCGTTGTAACTAAATCAAGAGCGCGCGATTCGCAATTGATTCTGCTGCGGGGACTTCGATTCCCTTCAAACCCAAACCACCATTTCAAAGAGGGTCACATCCACACTACTGCTTCCTTAACCAAAGAGGTCCAGAGCGACATCAACCTCATTGTTGACCTGGGCAATCTATCTCCCTTATCCGAGCAATATATATCGAGCCCAAAAGACTCCCCTAACGCTACTACTTAAGAAATATACAATGCAGGTAACGAGTCGCTTTTCTTTTCCTCAACTGACGAAATCCTTGCAGAGAGCAGTCTAGAAAGACTTTTCACAGTTGATGATCAAGGCATCCATAATACTAAAAGTATCGTTAACAATCAATTCAAGCACCAACTCAATGATTGGCTCATCGAGAACAACTTCTGCCTGGTTCCTGCAGCGACTCATTTTGGTCATTCTTCCAGCCAGACCACCAGTGTGATAAAGATTCTCCATAAAGAAAAACAGGGGACGAAGCTGTCTTTATGAAGGTTTTTGCCTGGAATACTCGTGGGTTAGGCTCTGCCTCTAAAAGAGCTATTATCAAAGGTGAAATCACCAAAGTCTACCCTGACATTGTCATTCTAACCGAAAAACAAAACTAAGCTTCGCCAACGAAGACCTTATTAAGTCACTTTGGAGTTCCATTAGCATCTCTTGGGCTACTCTCGATGTTGTTGGCTCTTCGGGGGGCATCCTTATCCTCTGGGACGCTCTCACTGTCAAAGCCATGGAAGTCATATCCGAAATTTTCTCTCTCTCTATTCACTTTCAACTCGAGGATGGTTTTGCTTGGTCGTTAACTGGTGTATATGACCTGGCTAGTTGTAGGTATCGTTCCATATTTTGGTAGGAATTGTATGATTTAAATGGGCTTTGCTCGCCCTGATGGCTTATTGGGGGTGACTTTAATGTATTTAGATGGAGCCACAAAACATCCTCTCTTAATCCTCCTAAGAAGAGTATGAAGAGATTTAACAGGTTCATCAACTCTGCTTCTCTAATCCAGCCAGACCAAATTAATGGTACGTTCACCTGGTCAAACTTGCACCATAATCCTACCTTATCCCGCATCGATCGCTTTTTACTTATTGATGTTTGGCTCCAAAAGTTCCAGGCTGATCACATTCGTCGTTTGCAGAGAGTCACTTCAGATCATTTCCCAATTTTATTAGAGTCTGCTACTCTTAAATGGGGACTTTGCCCTTTTCGATTTGAAAACCATTGGCTGTCACAAAAAAACTTCACTGAGATTCTGGGGCACTGGAAGAATGATGATTTAGATAATGGTCATCCTGGCTTTATTCTTATGAAAAAGCTTCATTTTTTCTCCCGAACTTGCAAAGGCTTGGAACAACTGACACTTTGCCAATTCTCAAACTCCTTTACATACTATTACTCGGGAGATTGCCAGCATCGATGCAAAAGAAGAGATTGGTTCCCTCGACAACCATGACACTGAGAGGCGCATAGCTCTGAAAATTGACCACTCCCAATTAGCATCCCATTAGCCTCACTACCAGTATATACAAGATCCTTGCCAAAGTTCTCGTCGAACGTCTTAAAGTTGTGCTCCCCTCCACGATAGCTCCTCAACAGTGTGCCTTTGTGAAAGATAGGCAAATCATTGATGCAATCCTTATGGCTAATGAACTCATTGATTATTGGAGGTGTAGTAAGCAAAAAGGTATTGTTCTAAAGTTGGACATTGAAAAGGCTTTTGATAAACTCAATTGGAACTTTTTATTTTCCGTCCTTCAACACAAAGGGCTCAATGACCGTTGGATTGGTTGGATTCGGGCTTGTTTATCGACGGTAAGCTTTTCAATCCTCTTTAATGGTAAGCTACGAGGAAATATTCAAGCTTCAAGAGGCATACGACAGGGTGACCCCTTATCACCTTTCCTTTTTATTATGGCCATGGATTACCTATCAAGACTCTTGGAAGATGCTCAATAAAAGGAGTTGATTCAGGGTTTCAACATCAGAAGCTCCTCATTACAGATCACCCACCTTCTCTTTGCCGACGATGTGGTTCTCTTTACATCATCAAAGCCAACATTTTCGAAACCTTTTCCTTCTTTTTCGTGATGTTGAGACAAATACCAGTCTCAACATTAATCTGCAGAAATCAACTATTTCAGGTATTAATATTAACAACACGGATCTTGAAGATGCTGCTAATATCTGGGGTTGCCAGATTGCTCATTTTCCTATCAAGTATTTGGGCATGCTGCTCGGTGGGAATCCAAATAGCTCGGGCTTTTGGGACTATGTTGTGGAACACATTCAACAAAAGTTCGAAAGCTGGAGATTCTCATACATCTCAAAAGGTGGTAGACTCACGCTGGTTCAATCTGTTCTCAGTAATCTTTCAGCTTATATGCTTTGCGTGTTCAAAGTTCCCATCTCGATTTATAAAAGAATTGACAGATTGATGCGAAATTTCCTGTGGGAAGGAATTGATTCAAACGGAGGAGCTCATTTGGTTAGGTGGGATATCACAAATCTCCCTAAAGAAAAGGGTGGATTGGGCATAGGAAACCTCAAGCACACAAATATGGCTCTTCTAACCAAATGGATTTGGCGATTTTATACCGAAAGCAAAAGCCTCTAGAAGCTGCTTATTGAAGCTAAATATCCTCCTAAAATTATCGGCAGTTTACCAAGTCTCTGTTTCTGTAGCAACGCCAAATCCCCATGGTTTCACATATCTAAGCTTCATGTTCTCACTCAAACTTCTCTTCAAAGGCAAATCGGCAATGGTAGAAATACTTTATTTTGGTACCATCTCTGGACATCGCACGAGGCCCTCCATGATGTTTGTCCCCGTTTCTTTGATCTGGCTGTCAATCCGCTAATCACTGTCCAAGAGGCGTGGGACAAAAACATAAACTCTTGGCGTTTGAACCCCCGAAGACCCTTGTTTGAAAGAGAAGAGAATCGATGGCACTCCATATCTGCAAGCTGACCCTTCCCCTCCGATGACTCCAATTGTGACAAAATGTTTTGGGTTGGCGCCTCAAACGACATTTTCTCGGTCAAAAACCTTATGTCTAGCCTCAGCAATAGGCAACCAAATCCTAATACTATCCCTCCAATTGGCTTATGGAGGCAAATTTTCCCAAAGAGGTGTAAATTTTTTCTCTAGACCCTACTCCACAGAGGAGTTAACACAGCTGATATCCTCCAAAGAAGACTTCCTAATCATCATCTCAACCCAAACTGGTGTGTTCTATGTCGACAAGACTCGAAGTCTTTGGATCACTTATTTACCGATTGTCCCTTCTCCAAAAGTATTTGGACAATCTTTTTCGAAGGATCCCCAATTTCTCCACCATCCAGTAACAGAATTAAATATTTCTTGGTTGAAGGTTTGCACTTACAACCATCTCCCTTGAGGAACATCCTTTAGGCCAACTTTTCATGTGCTATTGTGTGGCACATATGGATCGAACGCAACGAGAGGATTATCTTCAACGATAAGTTTAAATCGATCGATCAACTTTGGGCAGACATTACGATCAGTGTGGCCTCTTGGTGCTCAAAATCCCCTCTTTTTTGGGATTATGATGTATCTACCATTGCTTTGAACTGGAGAGCTTTCTTTTGATGCCTCTCTTTCGTTGCATATCTCTCACTTATTTGTACTTCTTGTACTTCTTGATCGTTTTGACTGAATGAATCTTTGGAGCATGGTTTATGATGAGGGTGCTAAAATTGTGCCAACATAGTTGGGATGATTCGGTGCACCTACTGATTCCATGTTTCCAAATTTTTTTCGAAAAAAATGAAAGTTTAGAGTTCGATTAGATATAAAATTTTGATTAGTTAGGTCATGTTTGATAACCATTTGGTTTAAAGTTTTTGTTTTAAAAATTAAGCCTATAAATACTACTCAAACCTAAGGATTTACTTGTTTGATGTTTTTTTTTTTAAAAAAACCATGTTTTGAAAACAAAAAAAAAGTTTTTATTTTTAAAATTTCGCTAAGAATCTAAATGATTCCTTGATGAAAACCATTCTAAAAAAATTTGAGAGAAAACAAGTTTAATTTTCAAAAATAAAAAACAAAAATCAAATAGTAAGTTCATAGACCATTAGATACTTTTTAAAAGTCAAAGATTAAATAGACGCAAACCTAATTTAACCAATATAAAAATACAAAGACCGAATATACATAACTTCAAAAGTTGATAAACTAAACTAGTAGTTTAATATTAAAGAGAGTTCAATATAACCAACCTTATCCCAAAATAAAAAAAGCAAGCCAATATTAGTAACTCGCAAGAACATCATGGGCGAGGGAGGGGCTCTCTCTACTATAAAACAAGCCAATATCCATCCATTGGGAGATAACAAACAGATCGAAATATTTAGGTTGAGAAAGAAGTAAAACGCCACAAATTTAGTCGTTGATCTCCATTTCTTGCCATTTTCACCATGTTCTTGATCAGGCTTCAAAATCTTGCTCCTCTTTTTCACGCAACATCTTTATTCAGTCAAATTGTTAAGGAAGTGAAACTAAAATTCTCGCGATTAACTCTCTCCATAATTGCTCAAAATCCATCGTATCCGTTTCAAGCAGTCATGTTCATGCCACATCTTTTATTCACAAACTATTCTGTTCATCACACTCACATTTCAAGTGTTTCTATTGATTCCTTTCACAATGCTTTGTTGGAAGGCCAAAATTCTTCTTCCATCACTCTCCATCTTCTCGAAACCCTCAATCGCTTAATCCTCCGATTTGAATCTTCAGGTATTTTTTAATCTTGTTTCTTTAATTTATAATAACTTTTTTTTTTACTGTTTCATCTTGCTTTTAGGGTTTACGTTACAACTCCGTCATGAATTGACATTGTCGCCCACTGAAAACGTGGTTCTTGCTGAAATTTCTAGGGACAAATATGTCTCTATTGATGCACAAGATTTTAAACGCATTGTTACTGCATTTTCTGCCTACCATGACCAAATAAGTAACCAAATTCATCTCTCTCTCTTTCTTCTTTTTTTTTTTTTCATGTATTTACTTTTGAAAGAAAAATTAATTTTTTGTCTTCTATATTACAGTTTCTGTTACTGTAACGCCTTCTCAAGTTAAGTTCTCTGTTGCATCTGAGGAGATTGTTCTTACCAAAGAGGTATGTATTTTCATATAGTAAAAAGTGAACTATGGGTTCGTTATAAATATTTAAAAGAGAGATTCTTTCACTGGTTATAAATATTTTTCTCTGTTTTGAAAGTACCTTTTATATCTTAGTTTTGATTTTTATCAATGAGTTGTTGGTTTAATGTTGTGCAGGAAAGACAATGTGTAATTTTCGGTCATAAAGAAGTTGAAAGTCAATTACTAACTCTCCATCCTACCCAGTTTTTCATGAATTTAGCAAATCAAGTCCAAAGGGTATGGGTTTTGAAGACAACTAATTCTCAATGTGTAATGAATTTCCCTTTCCATGCCTATGCTCAATTTTTGGTCTATTATCCTCAACTGTGACGTAGAAAAAATTTAGTAAGGAACAAAAATTGATATTGTTTTCACATTCTTTTTTTTTTTTTTTCTCTCTCAATAATCTGAGTTGGGATAATATTGGTGTACTATGATTCAACTTCTTGGCAAATTACTATAGAGTTTTGTAATTGCTATTCAAGTATTTGAAGTATCCTCAAAATCTGTCGAGTTATTTTCAAGAGCAGTAATTGCAAACCTATGGTATTAGTTTTCTTCTAGGAACCCACAAATGTTATCATTATTATTAAAAATAAAAATAAAAAAATTACAAATGTCTTAATTTAAATGAAAAAAAAAAAAGTGAATCCAGTCGAATCTAAACAAAACCCATTAAAAGAAATTTGATTTCTGTTTGTCCAACAATGGAGAAAAAATCGATTGAATCAATATAAATAAAAAGAGACAAAAAATACATATTATTCTTATGAAAGCAATCAATTAAAAAAAAAAAGTTAAGAAGATGAACAAAGTTTTTTGACAAAAAAAACACTTCTAGTTTGCTTGTTTATTTGAAAATGTAAGAATTGCATGGAAAAGATTGAAATTATTATTATCAATTTAAAAAATTAGAAAAACGCAGTGGAAAAATAAAATAAAAACCTAACCTTGAGTTTGCTTTTGGCTTTGAGTTTGAATATAAGAAAGATGATAGTATGAAGTTGAATAAAGAAAAAACTAACGTAGGATAAAATTGGAAACACGTTTTTTTAAACTTAAATCCCTATCAAATCCTACCTATTTGGAAACCAAATTAAAAAAAAAAAAATTGAAATTGTATCTCACTCCCTTGTAGCTTCTAAACACATGAAATGATTTCAAATCATCACAAATTTGAAATCATCCCAAATCCATGGGTTGGGGTTAAGGATAATTGGAAAACAGTTAGTTGATTCGATTTGGATAGATTTCAAAGGATTTGGCCTCAACAACGGGTTTTTTGGAAAATGATGTGAATATATATTCATCCTATTAATGGACTAAGTTTACCAATCAAGGTACACAAAAATAGCCGAAGATATACAAGGTAGTTAGAAAAAAAAATGAAAAATGTACACAACTATATAATAAAGATATTTTCCTCAAATATCTCCCCTAATGTAACACCCCGAAAAAGTGAACACAACGATTCGAGGCATTACTTCCAAGTTGTGTCGTTCGCGCCGAAAATCCGGCCAACCTGGACAAACCGAAAAATTGACAGAATGCCTGAACCTAAACGAGAACACTTCAAAAGAATCACGAGGGTACCCCCAGCCTCCACCAAACTACACAGAACAACAACAGGCTGGGCTCCAGTCCCTTGGAGTTAACAGAAAGCTCAAACAGCAGAACATGCTTTGAAAACGAAAGAAAACAACAGAACATGCTTTGATCCAACGAAATAGGAACGATACAAACTAAGTTTAAAACATAACGAAAGAATAACAACGCAACAGAAGGAAAGAAAATGAAAGCACAACTCCTAATGCAACCCCTAAGTCCTACCAGTCTTCCATAGCCTCGCAGGGGTCTCATCGTCGGTGGTCATCTCACTGGTTTGCCTTACCTGCAACAAAAGAAGAAATAAAGAAGGAATGAGTATAAAAATACTCAGTAAGCAACCCACTTTGTCCAAGAATAAAGAACATAAGCACGACCTTAGACTTAGCTAAACACGACACCTAGCCCGCCAAACAACCTCAACACGCATCCTGGCCCTACTCTTGCTCAGTTTTCTCAGTTCTGTCCTACCTTTAGCTCCTAGACTGGGTTGGCAGCACGTGGCCACGAGACTCATCCCCGAGCCTGCACTAGGGCGAAGGACTCTATCCAACCCCTCTGACTCTAAGGATCACACCCCGAGTCCACAACTGGATGGGGGCGGACCACCACATCCCATGAGCATCAAAGCGGTACTACCGCGCACAATCGACCTCGGGCTCATTCCCGGGCCTGCACTAGGGCGAAGGACTCTATCCAATCCCTCTGACTCTAGGGATCATACACCCGAGTCGCACAACTGGATGGAGGGCGGACCATCACATCCCATAACATCATCGTCATCTCGCCAACCTCGAGTCTCAGTCTACTAAGGGTTACACAGATACTTAGGACTTGGGTCTGCACTAGGGCTAGTTGTGCTAACTACAATCCTAAGGCTCAACGACACTTCCCGAGTCACTACAGACTAAGCACGGGGCAACCAGGCTCGAGTAAAAAAAATCATAGCAACTGACACAATCAGAGTTCTCAACACAAACTACTTTGGCTCTACAAGCTACTATTCACGTGGGACTAACAGACAATTAACCCTGAACCAACAGGTTCGGGTTTCAGTACAGATATGCAACGAACATCAAAAGAGCATGAGTCAGGCACAATTACACTTCTCATATCCTAACATGCTACTATGACCCAAAACAACTTTCAAACAGGTGAATACATGAAACATGCCCCTAAGCCCTACACTTAGGGGTAGTTTAGTCCAAACGACTACTTACTGTGAAAGCCAATGACAACGAGCGACTTTGAGTAACGTGGCGTGCTCCAAGCGTACTTCAACTTCCCAGCTCCTAACGAAACACACACAATTTAATAAACCAAAGTACAATGAACCTATCGCAACCAAAGTAAATAAGAGGAGCGAAACTCACCCATGGAGCGCCAAAACGGACTGAGGAAGGAACCGAGGCGACTGGACAGAAGGGGACGACTGGCGGTTCTGCAGGCGGCGACGCGTGGACCGGCGGGCGGCAGCGGCGGCGGTGCGTGAAAGTGACGGCGGCGGCGCGTGGGTGGCAGATCTGGAATCCTCACGGCCCGATCTATCCAGAACCGGTCTCGGATCTTCGAAAACCGATTGAAAAAGGCTCAAACCGGCTGAGAAAACGTGTGGGTCTCGCGGATCTGAGCACGCCGGCGGCTTCAGCTGCGACGGACGACGGCGTCTGGCGAGGAGCGTCTGCTTGCGGCGGCGGCGAAGACCTGAGGCGAGAGAGCGACGGTGAGGGAGAGAAAGAGAGAGAGACGGTGAGGAAAGGGAGTTCGGCGAGGGAGAGAGAGAGAGACGGTGAGGAGAGGGAGCTTCGAGAGAGAGAGTGAGAGAGGGAGAAAGGGGAGAAGAAGAGGCAGAAATGGAGAGGGAGAAGAGGGAGCCTCGCCGGCCGAAACGGCCGGCGGGCGTTGAACGCCTGAGTGGGGACGAAAGTTTTGCCCCCTCCCCCCGACTGCTTCGTTTCCTTCTTTTTGGCTTTTTTTTTTAACCGACTGTTACACCTAATGTTCCTCAAGTTGGAGCATAGGGATCACAAATGCCCAATGAAAGATATAGAAAAGGTTGCTTCCTAAGGTTGCTCGTTTGTAAGAACATGACTCATAGTGATGACTCCTTCCTAAATATCATCTTGAACATAATGGAAATCCACTTTAATGTGCTTTGTATGATCACAAAAAACATAATTTTGAGCAATGTGTAATGCCAAATATTACAAAATAATTTCATGGCACGAGAATGATTCAAACCAAGACTCCCAAGTAGCGCTTAAAGCCAATTAAGTTGAGATGTAATAAAAGTCATACTCGACCTCTGCTGACAAATGAGTTGAAACCGTTTATTACTTCTTGGGTTTTCAAGATAGGGGAGCAACCACGAAATACTTGCAAACTAGTAAAAGATCGACGAGTCTTGCCCAATCTGAGTCACACCAACTTGATAAAGAGAGGTCATAGTCTGAGTGTAGAAGAATTCATTGACATGGACTAACTTTCAAGTAACAAACATTACAGACAGTGGCATTCGAATGATCCTATCATGGTGCTTGCATAGATCGTGCCAAAATGTACACCACATAGCAAAATCAGGTCACATGAAACCTTCGAACTTTGCTTCCAATAGACCCGTTTCTAAAATAATGTCTAGAGTGTACTTCTATTTGCAAAGGAAGATCGCCCTTTGAATTATAGATACCTCAATCCCAAGAATATATTTCAAAATACTCAAATTCTTTATGTGAAAACATTCACTTAAATATTTCTTAAATGCACTAATCAGATGAAGGAATAAACGTTTTACTTCGCAACGAAAGCATTAGATCGTTTCTAATTTTTTTTTAAAAAAATTAAACTAAAAATATATAAAGTCAAACAAAAAACTGATATGAAGATATTTTAGACGAGTCTTTATCTCTTCCATAAAACCTTCTTGGCTATGACTTGAACATAGGATAAAAAGGTTTGTGGGAGTCTCTTTGCAAAAGTCTAGAGAGAATTCACTAATTCGTTATTGAGGAGATATGTAGAAAAAAATCACTAAATGACTCACTCATAGGATCTTATTTATAATGGATTCTTCTACGACATTTATTTCATAAATCTAATTCAAATTGAATAAATATCTTTTATTTGATGTGTCTTTATGCATTAATGATTTTAATACTTAATGTATGAAATACAATACAAATATTTTCCTCTTTTATATTTAATATATCTAATAAATTAAATATTAATTGAACACTTCAAATTAAATATTAAGTTGAACACTTCAAATTAAATATTAACTTGAACCTTTCAAATTTTGCTTTCAACTAAATTGAACCCTATTTGTTCATATGAGCTAGTAAGGGAACCTTATAACCTACAAATTATAAGCTCCAATGATACAAAATCAATTTTCTTTGAAGTAAATTATACAAAATCAATTAATTAAACTCTCTAATTAATTAATTTTGATTCATTAACTATAGGTCCCCACTATAGACTTAGAGTTGCACAATTCTACAATGTAGGACAAGTTGTGTCCATAGATATAATCACTACATGCAATAAGTCAATCTTTCACAAGTTGTTCGTAATTACAGTTGGGTCAAAAGTGATATGTTTTACCCTTGTAATTACATCGTGCACATTAAGTACCACTGATCCTATAATAATCAATTTCTTTATGATTCAACTATAAACTAAGTCTCTCTCGAGTCAATTAGAGGATGAAGCTTCTTTTATATTTAATATATCTAATAAATTAAATCCCAATATAGGAATTGTTATTCAAGAAATATCTAGTCATCGCCATGAACTAGGACATTAATTTGTACTTGTCCTCGATGCAATGTCAAAGCAAGTAATCTAAGACTGAATAAATCTATTAGTCTTCAATGAAGCAAGCAACTTAGCAAACTAGCACCTCGGGGCTTGACATAAGGCATACAAAGACTTCTTAAGATTACAAACCATATCTAGCTTGTTAACAGTAGATCTAGGTGGTAGTTTCATGTACACTTCCTCATCAAAATCACCATGAAGGATAACATTGTGAACATTAGGGGTGTGTTTGGCACATGGGTTTGGATTCCAAATCCAAACCCATGTTTGGAGCAAGGTGTTTCAAATCATTGGTTTTGAAACTCAATCTCATGGGTTACAACAGTGCAATCCCATAGAATTTGTTTCATGTTTTTCTCATCCATTTGTCGACTACTTCGACAACACCGATAAAAATTCCGACGACCATCGACAACGACAACTCCGACGATCGCACCGGCGACCACTTTGGCAACAACTCTGGTGACAACTCCAACGACTACCCAACAACCACCGACAACGACCACCCAACAACCATCGTCAACGAAAACTCCGACGACCACTTTGGCAAAAACTCTAGTGGCAACTCCGACGACCCCCCGACACCACCGACAAAGACAACTTCGACGACCGCATCAGCGACTCGACTACCGCTGACGACTGTCTCTGACAAACACTTGATTTTTTATTTCCTTTTCAATTTGTCGTTTTTCATTGTCGGTGACCATTTTGACAATAACTCCCATGATAACTCCGGCGAGCACCGACAACAACAACTACAACGACCACACTAGGGACTCAACCACCGTTGACGGCTACCTTTTGCGATCACTTGGTTTCCCATTTCCTCTTCCATTTGTCATTTTCATTTTTCAACCACCACTTCGACAACAACTTCAGTGACAACTCCGACGACCACAGACAACGACAACTCTGAGGACCACACCGATGACTCGACACCACTGACGGCTACCTCAACGACCTTTTCAACAACAACTCCGACGACATGATGACCACCGACAACCAAAAATCTTGCGGCCACCTCGACAATCCAACTATCTCATCAACTAACCACTCTAACAATCTGACAATCTAGTCAATTTTTTAAAAGGTTAAAATAAAACTGAAAAATGGCTACTAAACATTTTTTATGTTACTCTCAAAACCTTTGAACTTTGTGAAATTTTTATTAAAAAAAAAGAAAAACAACTTGGAATTTTTTATTTTTTTTTTAATCAAATGAATCAATTTTGTAATTTCTTTTTTAAAAGTAAAAAAGAATGATTTTTTTTTCTTTCGCACAGAGGCGTTTTATGTTCTTTTGTTTCATGTCAGTTGCAACACTTTTGGACGGTGTATCTGTATGTGTAAACTCGTGGTGGGGGTGTTAAAAAAACCCGTTGACCCGAAGAACCAGATCAACCCAACCTAATTCTACGATTTGGGTTGGGTTGGGTTAAAAAAAAACTTTATGAGTTGGGTTGGTTCGTGGGGCTCACGAAAAATTAGTTTGGGTTGAACCTAGAACCAAACTAACCCAAACTTCATATTAATTTTAGAAAATTATTTTTTTACTTATATTACAACTATATGTACATATATTTATTTAATTTTATACTTACTTTTAGATGATTTATTCTTCAATAACTTTTTAAAATAAGGTTTTGAGTCTTTTGGAAGGTAAAAATTCATAATATAAATTAAAATGGAGTTTCTAATCTTAATTCAATATATATATATATATATATATATATATATATTGATGGAGATCGGATCTCCTTGAGCAGCGGAAACGTGTTTGGGATCGTTAATGTGCTTGATTGTTTTAATTGAAACAAAACCAATACATTGACAAAAATACAGGAACAAGCATATAATTAACTCTAATCTAATTAGGCATGGATGTTTTACATGCAAACATGCTACAAGTTTAACAATTAAACTAAAAAGAATGGAAAGGAAATTACCTTTGAAGTTTCCAATTCTCCAGCACAACAACTCCTTGCTTCAAGCTTTTCAACAATACAGCAGAACTCCACTGTTTTTCTCCAAGAAAGACACTTCCACTTGGATCACCTCCTATATCTCTGAGTTCTACTTAGATCTTCCTTGGTGGGAAGGATTCCAACTTTTGAAAGAGCTTTGGGAATGAGAGAGTGAGAGAGAGAGTATTCTTACCGCAATTCCTCAATTGCAGAAAGATCGATCACATAATGAGCAATCCCCTTCTCCCTGTTAAACTGTCGATAGGGAGAAGGAGAGCGGTAGTGGAGAACGTGTCTGGATGACACGTTCCCTTATTTTATTATTAAAATAATAATAATAATAATATAATTAAATCAAATTTAATTATTAATTTAAATCATATTTAAATAATACAAATTAAATATCATATATTTAATTTGGATTAAATCTCATTAAATCATATTACCCCTTTAACCTATAGTTTTAATGTACATCCAGTGCACATTAAATTTTAACTTATAGTTTTCAAATGTGAATCACATTCACATTTAATATAATATTTGAACTCTTTCAAATATTCAATTCTCTCATATAATTTAATATGAATCATATCCACATTAAATTTATAATATATAGTTCCAAAACTATATATTATATCGTATCTAAATACATTAAATATATTCCCTAATGAATTTGAACATTTCAAATTCAAGTGATATAAGAACCCTTTACGAGCTAGAAAGTGGACCTAATGGACCTACAGATCAGAAGCTCCAACGATACGAGATTGCTCGGTTAATCTCATTAACCTCCCAATCAACATTCGTTAACTGCGAGAACACTCCACTAAAGTTCCACAGTTGCACTCTTCTCACTGCAGATATATTTCTGTGTCCATGGATATTGACCAATAACAGCAAGTCAATCCTTCACGAATGTTCGTAACACCAGCTGGGTCAAATTACCGTTTTATCCCTAGGTTACATCTTGTACCTTAAGTACCAGTACTTCTCTAATGAACAATTTGTTTGTGGTCCTACCAACAAACATAGTCCCTCTCGGACCAATGAGAGGGTCGGGTCCTTTGTTCAAGTCCCGGAGACACCACTTAAGGGAACATTCCTCTACTTACCCTAGTAAGCGGGAAGGAGTGAATTCCATCTTACTAAGTTAAGTTCCCAGCCGCTCACTCGGTCTTGTCCCCAAGAAGGTAGGCATATTGAGTCAACGAATCTGGCCACTCTCACCCATACTAGTCAAAGGACAATCCCTCGCGAACAGGAGTTCGTAACTCCTTTCGAGATTGAGATCAAGTTGCCTAGGTCATCCTAGTGAAATAGAAACCTAACTAGTCAACTGAGTTACAGCTAGAAGTTACTATTTCGTGGTCCGGTCTTATGTAATCTCATTACATAGGATATCCCCACTCACATGTCATCTATACGAACACGTTAGGATCACTGTGTTTGCATCAAATGCAAAGTGGGTCACATCCATAGTTTAACCAGGGTAAGGTACCCAAACCTTATCCTCTAACTATAGACCCTTTTTAGGTCAGATCTCGAACCGAGATCCTTTTTATGTACATTACATTCAGTTAGAGATTCATTTCTGACCTTGGATGTTTAGTTTATTGGATTTAGGGTTTTAATGAAGGCAAACTCGTAGATAACGAACAATAACACTTTATTGAAATAATAACACTTTATTACATTAATTAGAACATAATTACAAACTACGAGTTTTAGGGCACAAATCCCAACATATATATTACGTATCAACCTAAACCAACCCAACCCAAATGTTTCATGGTTGAGTTTGATTTGAGTTCATCACTTAATTAGGTTGTTTGGGTTGAAGATATTTGCGACCCGAATAGTTGGGTTGGGTCTAAATGCTAAAAATTATTCTAAAGGTTTAAAACTCTTTTTTTATTCCTCAACAACAACTGAATTAAAAGCTTCATAGAAAAGTTACTTAAAAAATTGATCCATGTTAGACATTAACTTCTACAATTCACATAAGATCAATTACAAAAATTTGAAATGAATAAAATAGCTAAAAGAAAAAAAGTGAAATAAAACTGTACCAAACCTAGAGTTCAGAAAACTGCACCTAAGACACAACTCTCTGATTCCCAGGCTTCAACACACTGCACCCCCAAACATAGTTTTTTGATTCCCAGACTTCAGAACGTTGCACCCCAAACACAGTTTTCTGATTCCCAGGCTTCAGAACCCCTCAGGACAAACCCTCAAAACTTCTGATTTCTAACCTGCACCCCAAACAACCCCTAGGCGTGCACATGGGTTGGCTATATTATTTGTTTTCGTATTGAGTATATATGTGTTTTACCCTATAATTTTTTATATTATTTGTTTTTTCATAGTTTAAATGAGCAATTTCTGAATACATTGTGCATTTATGAACTGACTATGATTTTTGTTTGGTTTGAAGAATGGGAGTCGAGATCCACATATCCGATTTTTACAAATATGGGTTATATTTGTTAAATCATTTTCTCAATACCCAAAGGAGGAAGATAAAACCATGATTATGGTTGAAACCATTTTTAACTTGCTTTAATTTTATTACAATTATATACATTATTCTCATTGAATTTATGGTAAAACGAAGGAAGAAGATAAAAACTAAGGCTCTATTTCCTCGATTTCTCATATTTTTTTACTTGGAACACATAACTCTGTTGGGGGAAAAGGGAAATTTTCGGCGGCGTGTTGTGCGAGTGGGAGTCCAACATTTCCTTTGATCGATCAGGGAAGAAGACAAAAAAGAAAGGGCCACTTGTGATTCAAGAAACGAAAAGGGAATGGAGAGTTTTTTCGGGGGTGTTTGGATCGTTGAGTTGAGTTGGGTTGAGTTTTAAAGAGTTGTTTTGTCAGTGAGTTAAAAAAGTTTGTGTTTGGGGTGTAGAGTTGAGTTATTATGTCAGGGGCATCTAGTGCAACTTTTTTGTAACTTAAATAAGTCCGATTTATTTGTGACTTTTTTCCCCAACAAATCAATTGCAAACACATTTGTTTACAATTTCAAAACTTAATTATGAGATCAATTATAAAATTACAATATATATTACCATTTGTCAAATTTATGTTAGGGATATTTATAAAAGTAATGGATATTGGGGTTGATATCAATTTTATTTTCCAATATAATTCATCTAGGAACATTTTTTTTCTTTATATTTGCAACACTCAATTCATATGTCTACTAAAAAAAACAATATATTTCAATATTGATTTTTTTTTAAAAAAAATATCATTCATTCTTTCTTTTAGAAATTGATTTTTTTTTCCAAAATATAGGCAATGCAACATTGTTTCCTTTTTTTGATATACATTAAACTTCTTTCAATTTATAGAAATCACATATTTTTAGTACACATTGAACTTAATTCAATTGATAGAAATCAAATGTTGTATTCTTTATAACAACAAATAACAATTCATGAATGGAAAAAAGACAATGTACTAGTATTTTTTTTCTTTAAACACAAATTAAACTTCTATTAAAATAGAGAAATCTAAGGTTTCACTACCTAAATATATATTAAACTTCCTTGAAACATAAAAATGAGAAACTTATCATGACCTTTTTAAGTACTAATAGGGTCGTTTGTTTTAAAATACAATGACCATTATGTTTTTTTTTTAAAAATGAACATTGTTTGTTTACATTTATTAAATCGCATGAAGATGACAATGAAACCACGATATATTTCAACATTAATGTCATGTAAAAGTGTTATATTCACAAAATATTAGTAGCTTATTAATGACCTATTTACATAATTCACAAAACATAATTATGGTATCAATGACCTATTTTACATGATTCACAAACATAATTATGGTTCACAAAAAAAAAGTAATGACCAATAATGGGTCGAGTTTGTATGCTCGAAGAAAGATTGTTGGAGAAGAGAGTATGACGAACTAAGTACATGTACATTTTATATTACTTTGAACCATGAGAATCTTGTTGGTCACTGGAAATTATTATTAGTGATACTCGTCGGAAAAGATATTGCTCGTTGCAAGATAAGGTCATCAATGATTGTTGTAAATCGTTAGACAAGGTAGTGACAATGGTTGTCAATTGCTGCGTATGGTCGTCGATAGTGAAGGTCGCCCGAAAGTGTCATCATAGGTGGTTTGTTGTTGAAGATGTGGTTGTCGATCGCTGGAGATGGTCACCGATCGCCAAAAATGGTCGTCATAGGTAGTTTTTGGTTGTTAGAGATGGTAACCGATTGCTAGAGATGATTGTCGGAGGTAGTTTTTGGTCGTTGAAGAAGGTCATCAGAGGTGGTTGTTGGTTACCAAAGAAGGTTGTTGGTTATAGAGGAGGTTTTTGCTTGCTGGAGATGGTCACCAATTGCCAAATATGGTAGTCGTAGGTGGTTTTTAATTGCCGAAAATAGTCATCGGAGGTGGTTTTCGATCACTAGAGATGGTTGTCGGAGGTGGTTTTGATTGCTGGAGATGGTCGTCGTCGCAGGTTTTCGGTTGCCGGTCGTCGGTGGCCGGAGATGGTCACTAGAGGTTATTACTAACTGCCGGTGGTGGTCGTCAGTTGTTGGAGAAGCGATGATAAAATATGTTAATAGAGTTACTGTACAAGTGGATGAAGTTAATATCCTAAGTTGGCAGAGTTGAGTTGAGTTAATTAGCCAAACACTAAGTTGAGTTTAAAACCCAACCTAACTCAACTCAACTCAAGCAACCTAACACCGTGATCGAGGAGAGAGTTTGAAGAGAGAGAGAGAAAAGATCTAAAAAGGAATTAAAAAAATTTAAAAAAAACAAAAACAAAAAAGGAAGTGGCTTTGCGTGAAGGGTGAATAAACTTGGGAATAGGATTTGACTTTTTCTTTACTAAAACCATATCAATTATTTATTTATTTTTCGGGCATTAAAGAGATACTGTCCTCAAATACGAAAAAAATCACAAAGAAGAATGACAACATGGAGATGCTCTCAAGCAACGTCAATATCGAGACACTTTAAACTAAAACTCAATGGTTGAGGCAAGCACGTGTTTTATTTGACAGAAGCTATACAATATTGTTAAGCTATAGACATTAATAATCGTTTTCTCAATACCTCGAGATTTTTAGTTTGATTTCCTTCTTTCTCTTCCCTTGGTTGCTTCAATCTGTCTTCTTTTAACTCATTTTTCATCATAATTGTTCTAAAATCTCCAATTTGCTCCAAATGCTCGATTTATAAAAATTAAAGATATATTTCACAATGTGTGCTATTAAATATACAAATCACTCATGAAGAAGGAAGAATGAAGATCGTTAAGACTGAGTCTTCCAACTATATACATTGTTATCATCAAACCCAATTTTCTTAATTATAGGAAACCTAAAAACTATAATGTAAAACCAATAAAAAGTTTATTTGAAAATAAATATTTACAAAATGTATTAACTATTTTATTTTAATATGAAAGGATTATAGGTGTTTGAATAATATGAATTATATTTCAAATGGGTTACATTTTTAATAATAAAGATTTTACTTAATTTATATCCAATATGATTGCACTATAGGAATTAGTGGATCTTATAAGACTAACATAAACTAACAAAGATGAGGAATGAAAGAAGGTAGAATGGTTGTTCACTAGAAGTGTGTACGGTTTAGTTCGATCTAAATTTGGCCAAAATTGATGGTCGAACCAAACATAACATTTCGATTATCAAAGTTCTTAAACGAAAAAAACTTAAAACTTCTTCAAGTTAAACGTGGATGAGGGTGATAAGGGGAGAAAGTTGGGAGAAAAGAGTGGAGATGTAGCGAGAGGTTGATTTTATGGAGTCGACCATAGTTTTAGTGGATAAAAAGCCATGGATAGACGAAAGAGGAGTCGTTCATAGAGATGAAGGGAATAGATGACTATGAGAGAGGGAGTGGAAAGAGTGTTGAAAGTTTTAAGGAAGGGAGAGAGGGTCAATGGCTTTGGAAATTAAAACCAATTTTTGGGCTTGTAAGTTGTAGGCTCTTTTAAGGTAGGCTGAAGTGGTATTGTAGTAGGTTGAGTTTTTTTAAAGTTATTTAACTGTTTTAGTTCCGTTCAATTATTTTGTACAGTTTTTTAAATAGCCAAACTGCAAACTGAATCGAAAGTCTCAGTTTTGTAAGATATTAAATAAAAAACTGAATTTTTGTTTCGACTCGATTTTGTCGATTCGAGACTACATTTTTGCAAACTCCTATTGTCCTTATAGTTATGTTGGAACCTTCTCAATCTATTATATGACCTAAGCAATAAAGGCTAAACAAGGCATCAAGGACACTTCTGAGCCGATATGACACTAATTTTAGGGCATGACCCCAAGTAGAGATGTGTCTTTCAAATTTTTTTTTTGGTCAAAATTGGTAAACAAATGTATCATATTAAGAAGAAAAAATACCACTATTGAAATGCTAATATTAGGTGAACGAAATTGGGTAAATTGGGTTTTTTCTACAGGCGACCTCCTTTCGGCTGGATTATCGATAAAAGACTCACATTATAGATTTAAGTATGGATGACCCTTTGATGTCGTTAACCACTCTCAATCTGGGTACAACGTTGGTTATTTTGGCGTATTAAATGACTACCGGTCGTGTTCTCTCATCAACTCCCAAACCATGCTAACGGGATGGTTGATGACGTCGTAATATCGATTACGTTGACGATCGTTTACCTTTGTCGTCTCAGTTACCGACCGCATACTTTCTCGATCTCGTTCATCCGCATTGTAATGGGTGTTGTACGTACTACCTCTCTCGTTCTGATACTAATAGTTAACGGATGACCATCTCTCTCGATCTGGTCAATATGACCGCAAATTGGAACCTCCAACCTCATCTCAATGACAAGAGGGAGAATGTCCTCCAGAAAGCCGTCATTCAAGATCCTAGAATCTCCAGAAAAGGATGACAAAGCTGCTAGGGAATGAGTTGTTTTGTTCTCCTCTCTAGGGACTTTACAAAACATAATAGACCTAACATCCTTAGCAATCATAAGGATCATCAATAACAAAAAAAAATTCAGATAAGTCTGTGGCAGTGCCATTCAAAAGTGAAATAACCTCCATGGAATCTGTTTCCACGATCAGAGGCGAGATTTGACTTTTCCCCCAGGCAAGAATTTCCTTTAAACCTTCCGGGATAACATATGCTTCAAGAAGCTTAACAGGCCAATTATAAGAGATAAACTTACAACCACCCAAGAGAGGATTCCCAAGAGAATCTCGAACAATGCATTCCAGTCCACCACGATTTAGCTTGCTAGACCACGCTGCATCGGTGTTGAGTTTCCAAGCGATCGACTTTGCAGACTTCCAAACCCGAACCATGGAAGTAGGGGAAGGTGACCGCGCGATGAGGATTCGAGGCGGACTTTGGTAAATGCAAAGAACAGAATCAACGTTCACTACAAGATCCTCCAGATTCAGCTTTCCTGCATTGAATCTGACTTGGTTCCTTTGATTCCATAAGCTCCACATCGACAACATGATGTTACTACGATCCTTTTGAGCTTTTCCAACCTTGGAGCATTCCCAGTAATCCCAAGGCTTCCAATGATTTCTGACAGAAGGAAAGACAGAGGCATATAAAAAGGGAAAAGAATGTTCTACTTCCAAAGATCCCTTCTAAATATCTACACTTACGCCCTTATTCAAGAATAAATACTTCAATTTAACTTTTTTTAACACTAAAATTAAATTAAATCATTCATTCAAAATCCAACTTATTAATTTCCACTAAAATCACCAAATCATAAATTTTACGATACCTGAAGTTCATGGGCATTACACTCGATGCCGAGCCTAAAAAATGATTTCACAACAAACATGTACTAGGAAAGGTAACATAAGTTACTATGATTATGTGGATAAGAAGAAGTTTACTTAATAAGATCAAATTGATATCATTTTGGGTTATTTAAACCTAATGTTCTGGCATGAATTTCTTTACTAATTGGTTAACCTTACAACACTAGAGTCTATAGAACCTGAAACCATTGCTATGATACCAATTGTAACAACTCGTATTTTTCAATACGGTCATTAAAATAATAAATGTGGATGCATAACAATTACAAACTAAAACGGATTCAACAGAAGTAATTTCTTACAAGGGATTCTAAAATAACTATCAAATCCTTGAGTACAACTTTCTAAGTCTTGTGTCAGAATGCTAAACTTCACGTCTTTTAGAATTACCACTTGATACTTTGTCTGAAAACATTTTAGAATAGCAAAAATGAATACAAAAATTCTCAATAAGAAATTTCAAGATCAAGTTTAGAAATTCATTTTCCGAAAAATAAAACATATAAATTCAATTTAACAATCATTTCAAAAGTTGAATCAATAGTCAAATATTCATTTGATCATTTGCTTTCAAAACTTTCGTAAACAAAATAACAATATCCTTCCAAAACTTTAATACATTTATCAAAACTTTTAGTTAAAACTTTGAAAGCTTTAAACAAAAGAAAATAATATTTTAATCAAATAACCTTCCAAAGTCAAAATTTTCAATTGAATTGTAACGACCCTAATTCTAAGACCTACTTTCTAGAGTCATTACTATTCATATATGCATTTTAGGCTATAAAATATTTTTAAAATGAGTAAAATACCTTTAAATCAAAATTTGAAGTTTCATATTGGGATCCCAAACAGTCAAAACATTTAAAAATAAATAGACTTAAAGTCTGGCCTCAATTCAAATCGCAATACTACTTAAGCAGAAAGAAACATTGAATATCTGTACAATTCCAAAAAAGAATGCGAAAGACATGATTTCGAGATTCCCATGGCCTTCGTAACGTATTCTCGTCACTCGTCTTGTATGCCCTTGCCTTTACCTGAAAACATTTTAAAAGAAAGGATGAGTATTATAAAATAATACCCAATAAGTTATTTCACTACCGAGGTTCGGGATATGCATACACATGCAGTCATGAGTTTAAACTTCACTACAAGAAAATGGGTTTTTTCCGACGCAGTATCGCGTCGGTATAGGCTTTGTAGACACCAACACACGCGTTGGAAAGTGCGTCGGCATATCTACGTCGGTAAACGTATTGCCGACACACAATAATCCTACGTCGACATAGTTGGCCAGCTACGCCGACGCATAATCATTGTTGACAGTGCCAATTCGGGTACTATTTAAGTCACACAAATTTCTATTGGCTTCATAAAATGAACTAGGCATGGATGTGCCAGTTGGAAATGCTTCCTTTAATAGTTCTAGTAACATATCAAATGATTTATTACTCCAACCGTTAAGGACCTTAATATGCATCAACTTTACCAAAAATTATAATGAAGAAAATTGTGTACAACCAGGGTACAATTCATTACGTGTTTCGACTATTAAATCCTAAAAAATGTTTGAAGTGTCTCTATCATGACCAATAGTAGACACCTCAATCCCAATGTCCTCTTCCTCTTCATCTATCTCATGATTTACGTCTGGATCATCAATAGGGGCTTGTAGATCATATAGAAGATTCAATATATCATTTTCTTCATTAACTACACTACGCTCTATAGTACTTGATTGACTTGTGTGACCTTCAAACCCTCTAGATAAGTCAACTGGTTCTCCATGATATACCTAACTACTATAGGTAGGAGACATTCCATTAATTATTAGATGTCGTTCCACTCCATCTAATGAATGTCACATCGAATTCATACACTTCTTGAATGGGCATCTGGTTTCCTCTAAATTATTTACATGAAGTTTCACTATTTCTAAGAATTGAGCTACTCCTTCCTTATACTCAGTTGAGAACCTATCCCTTATTTTAATCAACTCTCTGTTCATTCTTAATTGTATAGCACGGTCAAACCAACTACTAATTCGTGGAAGGTTAGAATTTGTATAATTAGATCGATAATAAATCCATTAATAAGTATCAAAATTAGAGCAAACAAATACTATACTAGTATTTAGAGTTCACACCCTTGACTTGATGATAATAGGTTTTCTTGAGAATACCTTGTCAATTGAAAAAACTCTAGTTCTACTTCTACCTTAAAAAAACTATAATTGGGTGTTCATGAACTCGAAAAGAATGTATACCTATGTTCATGAACGATAACATAATAAAACTCGAAAGATCAATAATCAAACAACTACAATGTGGGAAGAGAATGTATACCTATGTTCATGAACTATTTTGCAAGAAAAAGAAAAAAAGATCTTCCAAAGTTATTTTCCCCTCAATCTTGACAATTTAAGAATATGCATTTCACACACAAACACATATTAGCTTAATTTAAAAATAAAACAAAAAATACAGGTTAACAAGTAAATAATTAAATTGGAATTAAACTCTAAGCTTAATTTGAACAAAAATCGGAAGATTATTAAACCTCAAAACCTTTTTAGCATAAACTTAAAAGTTCTCAACTGAACTTGTAGTTTGATAAAAAAAATGTGCAAAACAAACAGTGGGGACAAATGAAAATATTGGATGAAGAAAATAGTAAAGAAAATAAAATGTATGCTTCTCTCTTGTTGATGTAGGTAACAAATTTTGGGGGATGCCAAAGGTTGAAATGAAAGCATCTTCGTTATTCAACTTTTAGTGTCCTTTAGTTGAATCTAAAAAAAAAATACTTGTGGACTTCCCCACGTACATATCCCTCGTCCACTTCAGGTTTCTTCGACTTATGAATTGCTACCAACGTAGTTCACCATTAAAATTTTATTTGACAACATACTAATGTGTATGTGTAATCCTAAAATGATACTTAACATAAGCAACATTGACAGTAGAATATAATGCAAAAAGTCATTTATAACAACCAAAAGAAAATTAGAATTCTTCTTCACTATAATAGTACACATACAATTCAACAAAACAAGGAAACAAATTACTTTACAACATGACTCACGAACCTCATTCAGAACAACCAAAAAAAAATTAAGTATCACGAAGTAAAATGAATAAAGTGAAGAACTTACCGAAGGAGGCTGACGAAACGACGGAGAGAGAATAGATCTGGCGTCGATGAACTCACAGTGGGAAGCTTGTAGATCTTGGTGGCGATGAATCACAGAGGACGGTGGCAAACTCACGACGGTAAGGGAGAAAAGCTTGTCAAATCCTTAACGATGGTAAGGGAGAAAAGCGTTGAACCCACGATGGCGGCGAATCTTCAACGACGGTGAACCACGACACTGTGGCTCACGGCGATGTGCAGAAGAGGTGAAGATTTGAGGGTTGTCGGCGTCAGCGAGGGTTGTCGAGGGTGGCGAAGGCGAGGGCTGAGGTGTCGGGGGCGGCAAAGGTGAGGGTTGAGGCGTCGGCGACGGCGGATTTGTAGAGGGTTGAGGAGGTCGATTTTGCGAATGGAGAAGAATAAGGGGATTTTAAAAGGGTCAATGTCGACGCCGACTTTACCGCACCGATATTGACTGCTCTATGTCGACGCGATTAAGTACCATGTCACCATAGAAGGGTACAAATGGTTTTTCAAAAGTATCTATGCTGACGTGGTTAAGTATCACATCGACAAAAGGGGGGTTCGAATGAGTTTGAAAGGGGTCTTTGTCGACGCCTCCTTGACCGCGTCGACAAAGACCCTATATGTCGACACGGTACTTCACCGGGTCGGCAACTGGGGGTGGGAGTTAGTTTTGAAAGGGGTTGATGCCGATGCCGATGCGCTCTAGATCCCGCGTCGACATAAAACCTGGCTTCGTCCTCTCCCGACGCCTTGATGACCGCATCGGAAAAATCGATATAAGTCAGCCCGTTTTGAGGCGTCAACAAAGTACTATTTTCTTGTAGTGCTTTCATATGTGGGACCTAAAACTTCTTTTAAACATATCAACTACATGACTGTTATTTCATCTTTAAGTGGTCAATTGGTCAACCTGAGTCCTTTCATGTTGAGTCACTCGCAGACCCCTATATTTGAGTCCCTCACAGACCTCTGTAAATTTGACCCAAATGGTCTCTAATGCATATTTGACCATGTATAAAATCTCAGGACACCAATTACCACAACTTTCTAAAATACATTCACAACATACCTACATGCATGATGTCCCATCCAACATTCATAAACCGTAAATGCACATATCATAGAAAAACAATAAATCACGATTCATGACAGAACTTTCATATCTTTTAAATAGAAAATACTTCAAAATATAACATCTTTCAAAATAATAAAATAATAGAATATATTCAACATAACGTTTTATCCCATATTAAAGTGTTCGACACGATATCTTTTACCTTAAACTTTTAGCTTCAAAAGTCTTAAATATCCTTTTCTCTTAATTCCTTGGAGATTTAGCCTCTTCAAACTCGTTCAACCAACAATTCT
Source organism: Trichosanthes cucumerina (assembly GCA_036507285.1). Classification (NCBI taxonomy): domain Eukaryota; kingdom Viridiplantae; phylum Streptophyta; class Magnoliopsida; order Cucurbitales; family Cucurbitaceae; genus Trichosanthes; species Trichosanthes cucumerina. The sequence goes on along the minus strand of CM071840.1, from coordinate 69,660,123 downwards.
CCAAAAAATATAGTCAGACGATAATAACCTTAATTTAAAATCTATTAAATCCTTAAACCCAAGAACTTAGATATCATTAATACTTTTTCCCAAAAAATTACCTTGTTTAGTTCTTCGATAAATTCGAGCTCGAAAACTTTATAAATCTTGTGATCTACATTTTTTTCAAAGCCATTGATTTCCTCATAACAAGTCAAGCTTCTCAATTAAAGAGTCCATACTTGAATTACTTGAACTAGTTTGCAATAATTAATCGATTATACCACAATAAAGGCCAAATCAAGCTCGAGAATCGAAATTGACTGGGTCGCTCGCCGGTTAGTGGTGGCACGTGGAGGTGGTGACGGCGGCGCAACGTTGCGTGATTCCCAGGTCCGGGATGCTCGTTCGTCGATCTACCCAAAACCGATCTCAAAGCAACATGAACCAACCGTAATCGAGGTCGTTCAGATCAAGGTGGCGGACTGTGGCTAATTCACATGGCGGCGATAGAATTTCTTTTCGACGTGTTGCGACGAAGATCGGACAAACGATAAGCAGTGTTTCACGAGTTTCGATTGGCTACAAACGACGACTCAGTTTCTGGTATGTGGCGCGCAAACGGATCCACTGAAAATGGAGAAGAAATGCAAGCGACTCGTGTTGGGACTCGGATCAACGTGGGGCAACACATGACTGGTCGATCGATGTCGGCGAATCGCGCGAGTGACCGATCAGAAGAAAGAAAAAAAGAAAGAAGATGTTGGTTAGGGGTATACAACTAACCCGGTAACCCAACAACTCGAACTACCCAACCCAAATTGTAAGAGTTGGGTAGGGTTAGTTTTTTTTTTTGTTTGGGTTGGATTAGAAGTTTGAAGAACTAAAAAGTTCGGATCGGTTCTCGTGTTGGGATTTTTAGGCTCGGGTTGAGATTTTTAGGCTCGGGTTGACCCAACCCAACCCAACCCAAAGTTTATATTTTTAAAATTTTATTTTATTAAATATATACTTATAAATGGATTATTTGTCAATTTCTTATGTTTTTCTTGTAGACTTATAAAAAATGTTAAGATGTTATGAATTTTGAAGTTTGATATTTTAATTTTATGTGATTTTAGTTATTAATTCAAGAAAAAATATTTTAAATAATTTTTAAAAAATAAAAAAATTAACCCAGTGACCCAACCCAACCCAACCCAATCTAAAAATATTGGGTTGGGTTGGGTTGAGTTACTCTCATGAATAGGGTTGGGTTGAAGAAATGACTAACCTAAATTTTCGGGTTGGTCCAAAAATCTCCCCCAACCTAACTCAACCCGACTTATGTACACACTTAATGTTGGCGGGTGGTTATCATGAAGGAGGATCGGGAAGAAGGAGATGAATAGTAAGCTTCATTGGTGCTCACTAAACGACAAATAATTGTACTTACAAAACCCTAATCCTATGCTTATTCTCTTTTTTTTCTTCCAATTTTGCCCCTTATCTTTTCAACAACTTTAACAAGCCCATAAATTCCAATTTCTCATATCCAAAGCATTAGAATTTAAATTCCCATCTCAATTCTAATTAAATTTTCTTTTCAAAACTAACATCAAACATAGAAATTTTGATTATAACTTAATCATTTTCTACGAAATTTTAATTAAAACTGGAAATTAATCATTATCTGAAATTCTCGGTCGTTATATGAACAAAACTGTCATTTAAACAAAACTTTCAAACCAAAACTTTAAACTGTTAGAAGTTTTAATTCAAACAATACTTTCAATCTAAACGATACTTTCAATCAATCAATCAATACTTTCAAATATCAGAGTGGGAAGATGCATTATTTGGGTGGCTTTCAGATCATATATAATGGTTACCTGTTAGTAACACCATTCAATTATTCAAAACATTCAATCAGAGTTGTCGATAAAAATTGACTAGAACATTCAATACAAATACTTAAGTATGAGACTATGTGAGTGAATTAAAACACACACATGAATCTTCATTCCAAAAGAATGCCAAACCACAAACTGTGCCTTCCCACAATCAATCATTCAGAACAATCAATCAAAGTTGTCGATAAAAAATCAAGCAGAACATTCAATTTAGATATTTAAGTGTGAAGCCATGTGAGTGAAACACACACATGAGTCTTCATTCAAGAGGAATGTCAAACCACAATTGTGTCTTTCCACAAATGTGTCTTCTCACAAATAAGCCAGAACAAATCCATGAATTCCACAAATAAGCAAAACATTCCCAAAATAGAAATATTGGCATATTGAGATAGTCTTATCGAATCGGTCAAATATTTTTCAAATCATTCTTGTAAACAAATACTTTCACTTGGTCAAAATAATTCAAAACATACAAGACAATTTCAATCAATTTCAAATCACGCATGCAAATCGTTGCTGAAGAAATAATATTCAAAGCATACAAAACAATTTCAATCAATTTCAAATCACATAAAAACATGCTTTCAAAATTTTTTTATCAAATAACAATAACCAAAACGGAGTTATTCCAATTTTTCTATTTTGGAAGGGACGGTAGAAACTACTTACCTCAATCGTTAAGGACAATTCTCAACCTCAATTCCAAATCTAATTCCACTTTTTTGAATATTCAACTTTTCGTAGAAGTCCAAACATATTCATCGATCAGAAACCAAAGTTCTATTTTAAAGGTCCAAAAGCTTATCTAAAAGCTAGACAATCTTATTTACTTAAGTTTTGCCCATTTAAAATAATTTTTCTGCACAAAAAGTTGGGAAAAATAGGGTTTTTGGACTAAAAAATACACCAATAAAAAACTGAGTTAAAACGCTTTAAAACTCAATTAAAAACGTAGTAAAATCAATAAAATCAATGTTTTTACACAGTAAAATACAAAACAGTTTTTCAATTTTACAACTTTTAAAGCATTCATAAACTACCATAAAATAGAGAGAAAAATCCAAAAAAAAAAAAAATTGCTCTATAAAATAAAACTTTCCAAGATTTTAACAGTTAAAGAAACAAGATTGTCTACTTTTAAACACCAAAATCAGATATGAAAAAGTGTTCATAACTGCTGTAAAACTTTTAAAACATACCATTTTTCATGTAGAAATCAAAGGTATAAATTGAACTTCAAAGAAGCAAATAGTTGGTAAATTTTCTTGTGCAAAAATAACCCAAAATAACACTAAAAACAGTTTGAAACTTGAAGAAATTTAAACCTGAAAAATTCTGAAAAATTTTCCATTATCAAAATCTTCAATTTAATTTAAATGCCATAAGAGAAAAAATCTTTGATGAAAATTGACCAAATTAAAAACCTCTAACATTTTGAGGGAGAAAGACTTCAAAAATCTTTTCATTCTAAGTAATCAAGAATGAAAATAGGGGCAATTGGGCTGGTAGCAAAAAGACCCAATATAATTACCCATATAGCAAACGTCTCAATCTATTTGCAAAAATAGCAAAAATTTGAAAAGAGAAATTGAAATTACTAAAACACCCCACGTTATATCAGTGATATCATTGATAGGATGATATCAGTGATATCACGGATAGGATGCTATCAGTGATATCACGGATAGGATTCTATCAGTGATATCACTGATAGGAGTCTGTTTATTTAATAACTAATTTTTTTTGTCTGTTTATTTAATAACTAATTTTTTCCTTATAATTTTAGTTTTCCATCACCCCCATTGATAGCAAACGAAGAAGAAATCATTGATAGGATGTTATTAGTGATATCACTGATAGAAGTTTGTTTATTTAATAACTATTTTTTTTTGTCGTTTGGGAATGGTTACACGATTGTCAATGTGTTATAGTGTTAGACTTCTATCATCTTATATCAGTGATAGAAGTCTATCAGGTGATAGAACTGATATGAGTGATAGAAGTCTATAACGATTGTCAATGCGTTACAGTGTTAGACTTCTATCATTTGATATCAGTGATAAAAGTCTATTAGGTGATAGAACTGATATAAGTGATAAAAGTCTATAACTCTATTAGACTTCTTGTTCTTCATGAATATTATTCTATCAGGCTTGTGATAAATGTCTATCACTGATAGTTGTTTATCAATCATTAACTTCTTTCCAGTGATAGACTTTTATCAATGATAGATGTCTAATAGAAGTGATAGACTACTATTGTGATATCTATCACTGATAGAAGTGATATCTATCAGTAATAGTTATCTGATAGACTTCTACCATAGTTGTCTATCTATTACCTATTACTCATAACTTTTCTATTATCTATTAGACTTATTGTTCCTATTCGACTTTTATCATTGTCTATCACTAATAGAAGTGATAAAATACTATCACTGTTAATGATTGATATAAATTAAAGAAAAAGAAGTGATAGACTACTATCACTGATAGAAGTGATAGGCTTCTATCGCTGATAGTTGTCCGATAAACTTCTACCTATCTATTACCTATTACTCATAACTTTTCTATTAGACTTCTTTGTTATTCATGATTATTAACTTTTTCTTCTATCAGGACTTCTATCGCTGATAGATGTCTATCACTGATAGTTGTCTATCAATCATTAACTTCTTTCTAGTAATAGACTTTTATCAGTGATAGATGTTTATCACTGATAAAAGTGATAGACTTCTATCAGTGGTAGTTGTCTATCACTATCACTGATAGTTGTCTATCTGTTAACTACTATTGTTTGTTGTGTGGTCTTCAAATTTTCTCATCAGATGCCAAAGTCCTTGTGTTCATAGTATTGATATTAAACTTTTGAAACAATCACAAACCTTGTATTGATAGTATGAATAGTATGATAACAACAATATTGAGTTCTATCTTGAAAAAATATATCTAAAACTAATTGTGACGACCATCATCACAGGTACTATTATTTATTTTATTTAACGCTCTAGTAACCGCCGTGTTTAGCTGGATTAGTGATTTTAATCAAGCTCGGCGAGAGGGAGGCCGTAATTTTGTTTAGCTTATGTGAATTACTCCTTTTAAGATGAGATTAATTATGAAATTAAAGGAAAAGGCAATTTCAAGGGCGTTTTGGTGATTATTGCTTAAATGAGGGTTGTATAAGATTTGACCTAAAACCCTAAACCCTAAGCCTCCTTAATATTTAACCATAAGAAAACCCTAGCCCATCATCATCTCCTTCATCTCATCTCTAACCTAATCCAAAACCCTAACCCTAACCCTAGCCATCATATCTCTCATCTCCTATTTGTCTAGCCAAAACCCTAAGCCTATTGTTATAACCCTACCTACCGCGGCGAAGAAGAATTCACAACCGATCCTCACGCCGACCAAGCTCACGCCCAAAGGGGGGAGCCGCACGCCCTTTCACCAGCTACAACCGGATAGGACTTCGCCGTCCAGCTGCTCACGCCGACGAGTTTTCTTACTCGAGGTTGCACGCCGCCGCGTGGAGGATTCGCCTCTCAGCCGTCCGCGCCACGCCGCCGAGAGCGAGGTAGGTGCGCGACTCAGCAGGCCGTCCGATCGAGCGGATCGACCCACCCCGCCGCCGCTCGCTCGCTCTCGTCGAGTTCCACCGCCGCCGCATCTCGCCGCACCGGCCGCACGGGCCACTCGCGCGCCACCTCCGTTTCACCTACCACTTCTGCCGGTTTCGCGTTGCAGCCGCCGACGAGGAGAGCGATCGGGTAGCAGGTCTTCGCCGGCCACGCACGCCCAGTCGAAGAAGCCGCCGATCGGAGTCGTCTTTGCTGCATCTGTTTCCGATCGATTGTGATCGCAGCTAGCGAAGGATTATACGCTGGCACCACCACGGATCACTCACGAGCTACAGCCACCGTCGAGCCCTGCAACGCCGGCCGTCACGACTTTACAGCAGCTAAGATTGCAGTTCGGTGAGCGATCTTGCTAAGTATCGAGTTCGATTGAGAATTATTTGTGTCCTGTCGATTATTTAAAGCGTTTGATTGAGAATTTAGGTTACGGGTTCGAATACTTGTTGTAGGAACCAAACTTGGAGCGGAATTGGAGGTTGATCGTCGGGACGAACTAAGGGATACTAGGTTGTCACGCTGAGCTTGAGGTGAGCGGAGCACGAAACCTTATGAACATAAATTAGGTATCTTTACTTTATGGAATCGGTGTGTAAGTTAGAGAATATTTTGATCACAGTTGTGCGATTCTGTTCTACTTCAAGGAAGTGTAGGCAAGGAGTTCGATTAGGTGTTGGAGCGAAGTCGGAACTAAGGTAAGGGACCTTGTGCCGAACTTTTTAATGGGATTGAATGAAAATGATTTTCATGATTTCATGCGAAATTAGTTTATATTTTTCATATGAAAATATACAGATATTATCGTGAGAATACTTAATATTTTATGTGCAAATATTTCGATGCATCATGTGGAAATAAACCATTATTTTATGTGAGATTATTCTCGTATGCTATGTAAAAGTATTCCAGTATTTCATGTGAGAATATGACAGTAATTTGCATGAGAATATTTCATGTTTTCTTACAAAAGTATGATCTTCAAACTGTCTATGAGAAAAGTATGATTTGCATATCGACGATGATGTTTGTGACATGTGCACTATTATTATGTGAATGATGGGACCTCATGCATGTTTTGTATGCCACGAAATGAATTAATGAATAGTGTGGACATTGGTATCCTGAGATCATTATGTGCATGGTCAAACATGCAATAGAGACTCTATGGGTCTAATTACAGGGGTCTGTGAGGGACTCGAAATGAAATGACTCAGGATGACCAGTCGACCACATAAATGAAAAAGCAGTCATGGATTAAAGACCTGACAATACACAAATGAAAAAGGAGTCATGGATTAAAGACCTGACAATACACAATTAAAAAGGAAGTCATGGATTAAAGACCTGACAATATGAGAAAGTTTTAGGTCCCGTGATATGTATGTTACTTGAATAAGTTTAAAGGTCATGATTGTATGTGTATGCATATCCCAAACCTCGGTAGCGAGGTTACTTACTGGGTATTGTTTTGCAATACTCACCCTTTCTTCTAAAAATGTTTTTCAGGTAAAGGAAAGGACGTGCAGGGCGTGTGACGGGGGAGCGTTATTAAAACCATGGGGACCGACATGTTTTCCGCATATTCTTGTTTCAAACTGATGTTGCCTCTATGTTTTTATTTGGAGTAAAACTTATTTACGTCATTAATAGGCCATGTTAAGTTGACACTTTTATCTGCTTTAAATGTTTTGATTTGGGATCCCTAAAGACTATTTATATTTATTGGAGGTTTTCGTTTCAAGATCTTTTATCGCTTGGCCTATAAATGCAATGCATGTGTAGCAATGTCCCTAGGAGTTGGTCATAGAAAAGTAGGGGCGTTACACTAATTGTCAAAAATTACATCATGGTAAAAATGGTGGAAAATTACATGTCCTACGATTGTGATCAACACGATGACAATGACTACATTTTGTGTGACTTCTTGCTTCAGCAATCAACGAAATCCTTTGCTTTCACGGTCTTCCTGCTTGACGTTTAACAATTGGAGGTAATGCATTCATGTCAACATCTATCGAACTCCATTCAGAATGATTCCCAATTGGGCGGATTACACCTCCGTAAGTTGTCACTCCCATCACTAATTGCACAAGAGGAGCCATCAAAACAAGCATCATTAATATGAGCAACTAAAGGATATCTTGTATTTTGATCTTCCACTAAAATTAAAAACCAAGCAACATCAAAACAACGACATGACGTTAGTTAATAACATCCCTCATTGCTATGTTTTTTTTTCTTTTAATATTACCTAATTTTCTAAAGTATTAATATTAATATAAATATTAATATTAACATTTTCCCGAGAAAATGAAAAGGAAAATGCTATCGATAGAGAGAAAGGAGAGTGGGGTAGTGTTTGGATTCCGAGAAAATTCTTGTAATGTAAACTAAAAAAAAATGAAGAAAAAATTGATTAATATTTTCTTAATTTTGGGGTGTGCGAAAGCGGAAGTTTGGTGAAGTGCCAACTTGTTGTAGTGTTATTCCTCTCTCAAATTAACAAACTAGATGGGCCCCACTTTTATTTTTCCTAATTTGTTTTCTTGAAAAAGGGAAGAGAAGAAATATTGAGGAAGAAAAAAAAATAAATAGATTTAAGCCAAGGGTATAATAGGAATTATGAAAACAATTTAAAGATTTTTGTCATATTTGCAATTATTTTAAAATGTTGCTATATCTACAAATAGTAAAATCATCCTTGCTACCCATTACAAATTCTCATGAAAATAAAATCCAACATTTTCCAAGAAAGATACAATCAAGAAAGAAAGAAAACAAACTTGAAAATAGAAGGAAAGAACTATTTTTTTTTTCTTCTTGGAAGAGGAAATTGTTGAACGCCCTTCTCCTTTTCTCTCTCTAACCATCAAAACATTTGGTTAATAAAAGTTAGAGTTTAAAAGAAAACACTTTTATAAAAGAACTCTAATTTAAAACCTTTCAAGATTATCTTTCTCCTTTTTTAAGAGAGAGAAAATAAAGATTTATCTTCTAATATAAAAAGAAGATAAAATTCAAATTCATAATGGTTTTAAAAAATTAATAAAATAAATATTTTTTTTTCTTATTGTTAAATAGGAAAAAAAAGCATTTAAAATCTTAAAGTTGAGTGTATATTCATCTAAGCGAAATTGGCCATAAACATATAAAGTTTAAATTGTTTAGTCTCCTAAATATTCTTGAACTTAATTTACTTAGCAGGTGCATTCATGCAATATTTTGCCTGAATCGTACAGAGCTCGAAACAGTCAGTATGCAGATGCATATATGATAAGATCTCCTAGAATAGCCGAACTTAGTTGAGCAAGATTGTGAGCGCATGGTGGGCGACTTTCCTCAAGGTTGAACAATAATTGAATCATTTGTTTTCTTATTACCTCTTTATTATCTTTTTCAGTTTTTTAGTTGGTGTTACATGTTTTCACAAAAATCTCCAATTTATCTTTTATTTTATTGGTTACTTTTGTTACAACTTTTGAACAATTGTGTTATTATTCGGAGAAGCTTTTTTATGTTTTACTTGTGAACTATTTATCTTTGTTTTATTGGTTACCTTCGATTCCCTTGAATTTCGATACTTAGAATACTTTCATATATTAATATTTGTTGGACAATGTTTACTTGCAATTCTGTCATTGCAAGCCGACATCATCATCGTACAAAACCATTGAGATGGATTGTCGTACAAAACTATTGAGATTGATTGTTATTATGTTGATGAAGATGTTATTTTTGAAGGAGTCATCACTATGAGACAAACATGCAACTTTCAAACATCATTACGAAGACCTTAAAGAAACAACGTTTTCTATATCTCTTCACAAAGGCATTTGTGCTCCGCTCCAACTTGAGTGGACACTAGAAAGATATTTTAGGAAAATATCTTTATTATATATTTGTGTATACATTTTTGTCTGATTAACTTATATATCTTTGGCTATTTTTGTGTACCAATCTTGTATATCTTAGGCATGATTGGTGAACTTAGTCCATTAATAGGGTATATATGTATATATTCATCATCATTCTCAATTAAAAATCAAGGAACCTTTGAAATCTATCCAGATCGAATCAATTAACTATTTATCCTTGAAACAAATTGAACCAATTGAAAATGATACTTCAAATTCGCCATATTGACTTTCATTTAGAATTATTCAATAATTACAATATTAACTTCTTTTTAATAAGAATTACAATATTAAAAATGATACAAACATTATAAGAAATATAAGAACTCCAATAAATAAATATGAGATATGTTTGATAACCATTTGATTTTTGATTTTTGGTTTTTGAAAATTGTACTCATTTTTTCACTATTTCTGTATGATGAGTTTCATCTCCCTAATCTTTCTAAAAAAAGAGTACTTGAATTTTTAGTTAAATTTCAAAACAAAAAATAAATTTTTGGAAACTCCTTTTTTTTAGTTTTCAACACTAGGCTTGGTTTTTGAAAACACATATAAAAGACAGATAAGAAAATATGAAAAACCATAGGTGAAAGTAGTACTTATAGACTTAATTTTCAAAAACCAAAAACTAAAAACCAAATGGTTATCAAACGAAATATGAATTTGTGAGTTCTTGGAAGAAAACTGACACCATATGTTTTCAATTACTTCTTTTTGAAATTACTCTTCCAGATATTTACAAAGTTTGCTTGGCAGATTTTGAGGATACTTCAAATACTTGAATAGAAATGACAAAAGTCTATAGTATTTTGCCAAGAAGTTGAATCATAGTACACCAATATCCCATCACAGATTATTAAGAGAAAAAAAAGGAATGTGAAAACAATATCAATTTTTTTTCCATGTCACACTTGAGGAAAATAGACCAAATATTGAGCATGCACATGAAAAGGGAAATTGATTACAGAACGAGCATCAGTTGTCTTGAAAAAGGATACCCTTTGCGCTTGAGTTGCCAAATTCATGAAAAACGAGATGGGATGGAGAGTGATTAATAATTGAGTTTCAACTTCTCCATCACCAAATATTATACATTCTCCTTCCTGCATAACATTAACATACAATACAACTCTCATTAACTTTTAGACCTAAACATTATTTTGAATTCTATTTTAATTCTAAAACTTTACTTAAAACCCCTTTCAATTCTGGTTATTTAAAATAATCAAAATTATTTTGAGCTTGTCACCCTTCCCTAGTGAAAGGATTTTTCACTAGGGTCAAAATCCAATACAATATGGGTCAAAATCCAAACTTTCAAATTACAGAAAAATACTTTTCACTAGTGAAAGGATTTTTCTTTTAAATAGTTTCCACTTAAAACAATATTCTCAACAGTCAATTAAAAGATATTTCAACATTGTGGAATTTATTTGTGAACATATACCTCTTTGCTAAGAATTATCTCCTCAGATGCAACAGAGAACTTGACTTGTGAATGGGTTATAGTAATACAAACTGCAATATAAGATGACAAAGTTTTACAAGGATACACCACCTTTTTTTACTAAGTAATTAAATATATGAAAAAGGAAATTAGAAATCAGGAATTAGTGTTACTTGTATGATCATCGTAGTTAGATAGTGCTATTATAATGCGTTTAAACTCTTCTGTGTCAATTGAAAAAGATTTTGCATTGGAGATTTCACCAAAATCCACGTTTTCTGTGGGTGACAATGTCAATTCATGGCCGAGTCTTGGCACATACCCTAAAATAATGTTAAACAGTAAAAAGAAAGTTATATGGGGAGGGATCAATTAAAAAATGAAAATATTAATTCTAAAGACAGCAAGGAAATGATTGGCTTTAAAGAAGTTGAAGGAAGATCGATCAAGAAAAAATGAATCCAATTTCATCAGATTTTTAAGGTAAACATTGTTCTTAGAAACAGATAAACAAGATTCATATTTAGAGCCACAGGACTTCAATGGTCAAACATGTTCATAAAGAAATTCTCAGAATGCATAAAAGAATCAAGAAATGACCCAAAAAAAGAAAAAAAAAATCAAGATTCATTTTGAAGAGAAGAAACCAGAGTGAGAATGAAAGGTATTATTATATATACTAACTTGAAGTGTCAAATGAAAGGCTTATGCAACTTGCTTGTTCCGCAAGCTGGATGGTCAGTGAAGAAAACTTTTGGCTTTCCAATATAGCCTTGTGGAAGTTTTGGAGGGAAACAGTTGAAATGTGATGATGATCGACAGAATAGTTGGCAAATAATTGATGCATCATGAACATAACTGCATCGAACCGAGGGGACGGGTGCCGAGCAATGATCGAGAACGCCAACCGCGAGAATTTCAGGTCGACTTTGTTAGCAATTTGAGAGAATAGGGAGGTTGCATGATAAAGAGGAGCAAGGTTCTCGAGCTTGATCAAGAACATGGTGGTGGTTGAAAGTGAAAATGGCAGGAAAGGAGAAGGACTAAATTTGTGGCGTTTCAGTTATTTCTCAACCTCTATTTCTTCTTCACATTGTATTGGCTTGTTTTATAATAGAGAGCCCCTCCCTCGCTCATGATGCCCTTGCCAGTTATTAAAGCTCTTTTATTTTGGGGAGAAAAACATTTTTGACTCTTAAACTTTGCAAGTTGTGTCAATTTTAACGGAACTTTCAATTTCATCCATTTAAACCTCGAATTTCGCAAATTGTGTCAATTTTAATCATGAACTTTCAATTTAATCAATTTAAACCTCAAACTTGACATATTGTATCAATTTTTAACCTTAGACTTGTAATTTTATCAATTTAAACCTCAAACTTGAATAAGTGTATCAAATTACACTATCGATTAAGTTTCTGTTTCCATCACCATTAGAAAAGTTCTCCATATACATGCCCAAAGTCATGATATGTACTTGTTTGTTATTTTTTTAAAAATAAATTACCTACAAAATTATTAAATCATCCCACATTGGGTTTCCACTATCATGAAAACACGAACTTGACTTTTGAAAGTAGGACCCACACAAAAACAAAATGGACTATGTTTCTCTCACATTTGGTATTGATACTAGCGATAACGAGTATGAAGAAAATCTAGATGGTGACGTCATTGAAGACAACAATACCCATGGTTAGAGATGCTCATTCTCCTCGCGGGGACCCGCCACTAACGGGGCGGGAAATCTCCGTTTAGGCGGGGAACGGGAGAGGGAGTGGGGATAAAATTTTCCACGTTAGCTAAACGGGGACGGGGACGAGGAATACATTCCCTGTCCCCAACCCCGACCCCATCCACACCCCGCTCCCCGTCTCCGTCCCGATTAATTTATTTAGTTATATATATATATATATATATATTTGTATACATCTAATAAACCATAAGTTTAAAATTTTATTAAATATAATTTTATTTTTCTAAGAAAATTGAAAAAATGCCTCTTAACTATAATTCTCTAAAGAATAATAACCATTTAAATATAAATTTTTCAAAAAAAATAGTTAATAAAATTTGGAAAAATAAAATTCTAAACAGGGAATTATTCCCCGCGGGAAGACCGATCCCCGTGAATTTCCCGCGAGGAATCCCCACCCCGTTCCCCGCAAAATTAAATGGAAAATTACGTGGGAACGGGGAATGAAATGGGGAGCGGGGACGGAGACGAGAAGCCATTCCCCGACCCTGCCTCATCCCAGGGACATCTCTAATCATGGTGATTTCGTTGACTTCGACGGTGAGAGGTTTCAACTCGACTAAAATGTTGAAGATAAAAGGAAAAGCAGTAGTGAACAGAGTGACGCCCATGAACACAATGAACTGGTCATAGCCGACCTTGTTAATCTCATCAAATAGTCGTATGAAATGATTAAAGTGACATCGATGCTAGAGTGGAAGGAAACAAATATTCTAACGAGGGTGATTTTGAATACCTTACTTTTATTGTGGCAGATGGAGGACAAATCAAGCTCGAGGCTGACAGGAATTAAAAAAGGGGAAAAATATTTTTAACCCCTGAACATTACAGGTTGTATCAATTTTAACCCTGAACTTTAAATTTCATCAATTTAAACCTCAAACTTGATATTTTGTATCAGTTTTAACCCTGAACTTTCAATTTAATCAATTTAAACCACAAATTGGTAGATTGTACCAATTTTAACCATAAGCTTTCAATTTCATTATTTAAACTTCAATCTTGAATAAGTGTATCAATTTACACTCTCGGTTAAAACTTATTTGCACCAAATTTCTTCTGTTGAAAGAGGATATAATCCTCTATTTCTGTTTGTATTTTGTTGAGGTACTATTTTAAACTTTTTCACCTCTGCCCTATATATTCGTATAGTCTCAGGTTGTTTATTGTAAGTTGAGAGTGGTCTTTTGCTTAATGGAAGCAGAGGTTCTGCTGAAAAATTTTCTCCATTTCTTCTTCCTATAAAATCAATGATGGTATCAGAGCCCTAGTCTGACGACAATTTTTTTTTTCGATGGAAGTTTCGAACGCTAGTTCTGATCTACTGGGCACTCAAGTCATGAATTCAACTGTGGTGAATCCTGTCAACAAAGTATCAACGGTTCAGTTAAACAACGATAATTTCCTTCTATGGGTTACTCAAACCGCACATCCATGAAGGTACCCAACCACCTAAGTTTATCCAAGTAAGTGAAGATTCTTCAATTGTTACGAAGTCAAACCCTGTTTATGATCATTGGAAGAAACATGATAAACTTATTTGTTCATGGCTACTTTGCTCAATGACTGAAGAAATCTTAGAACAGATGCTTCACTGTAGGTGTGCTAGGGAGATTTGGTCTTGTTTACTTCAAGTTTTTAATTATAGAAACCTAGCCTAGATAATGAAACTAAAGTCGACATTGCAAAATTTAAAGAAAGGAGGTTTATCGTTGAATGAATATTTTGCCAAAATTAAGAAATGTGTTGATGCGTTAGCCGTTGTTGGTAAATCAGTTCCAGTTGAAGATCATATTCTATATATATTATCTGGTTTGGTCCTGAATTTGAATCTATAGTCTCTGTTATTATTGCTAAAGTTTGTTCTCAAAGCGTGCAAGATGTGATGACACTTCTCTTAACTCTTGAGACTCGTATTGAATCGAAGACTGTGAATGTTGATCGAACATTGCCTTATGCAAATATGATAACTCAGAACAAAAATTTGAAGAAAAGTGACAATCAGAGAGCAAGCAATCAGAATTTCAATAGCGATAGAGGAAGATGGGGTCGATCAAATAACTATCAGAACAGAGGAGGTAGAACATCTTGGAACAATAGAAATAAACCCTAGTGTCAATTTTGCAACAAATTTGGGCACAGTGCCATTCGGTGCTACTCACGTTATGATCCTCTTCAACCTCAATTCCGACAAAACTCTGTTAATCAAACATAGGTTCCTCAGTTTGGAACCTTTGGGCAAAATAGTTACTCACCTTATTGCTCTTAAATGAATCAATTGGCAACCATGATCATAACACCAACTTACAATCAATATTGTAATTGGTATCCAGATTCAGGAGCAACAAATCACCTCAATAATAGCCTCAGTAATATGTCAATAAGTTTTGAATATTTAGGCAACAATCAGGTTCATGTTGGTAATGGAGCAGGTTTGTCTATCTCTCACCTTGGCTATGGATATATATCTTCTCCTTTAAATCATGTGTTTCATCTAAATAATCTTCTCCATGTTCCTTCCATAACGAAAAATTTAATCAGTGTTAGTCAATTTGCTAAGGATAATGTCGTTTTCTTGGAATTTCATCCACTTTTTTGTTGTGTGAAGGATCCAGTAACTGGACAAGTGTTGCTCAAAGGGACTCTCCATAAAGGAGTCTACCAATTCAATCTGTCACCATCTATTTTGAAGTTCATTTCTTCCACAGTTCCTCAAACTAATTTTTTAGTAGTTTCACCTACATGTCTAAATTTTGTTGTTAAGGGTTCTAGTCTTGATTGTGGCATCAAAGACTTGGTCATCCTGTTTTTCTAATAGTTTAGCATATTATTAAACGATGTATGCATGATACTTTATCCAAAAATAATAGTCTTTCTTTTTGTATGCCTGTGCAGTTGGAAAAAATACATGTTTTACCTTTGGGTCATTCTCTTACTGAGTACACTCGTCCTTTACAATTGGTTGTGTCTAATTCGTGGGGTCTTACCTATACAAAATCTAGGAATGGTTTTCATTATTACTTGAGTTTTGTTAATGTGTAATCTCGACACACTTGGATTTATTTTCTTCAATCTAAGGATGAAACATCACGTGTTTTTATTTCCTTTAAAACTCAAGTTGAAAAGTTATTGGGCACATCCATTCTTCGATTACAGACTGATGGAGGAACATAATTTAAAAATCACTCATTTCTTTCTTAAAAACTCATGGTTTTGATCATAGAGTTACTTGTCTATATACATCTAAGCAAAATGGCATAGTAGAAAGAAAGCATCGTCACATAGTTGATACAAGTCTCACACTATTATCTCATTCTTCAATGTCTCTCATGTTTTGGGACGATGTTTTTTCGACTTCTGTATTTCTTATAAACAGGTTGCCCACTCCAGTACTTAATGGAATCAGTCCCTTTGAGAATTCTTTTGGACAAACACAAGATTATTCTCAACTAAAAGTGTTTGGATGTTAGTGTTTTCCTTATCTTCGACCTATCACTGGCATAAACTTGATTTTTGGTCTAGTCCATGTATTTTTCTTGGTTACAGTACCATTCATGTTTAGCTAATGATGGTCATGTCTTTGTCTCAGACATGTTTTGTTTGATGAACAATCTTTTCCTTTTTTAATCCATCTCAAATGTCATCTATCCCCTCCAAATTCAAATCTAATGTCTATAGTTCTTTACCAATTCTTTCTTCTCAGCCTAAGCATTCACCAACTTTCTCACATCCTACTGAGCTTGGAATATCACCTAATATGCCTTTGGTTAAGGGTAGTGAATAATCATTTTTACCAATTGAACGTGACAATAACTTGCCAATAGTAAATGATCAAGCTCCTACTGAACATAACTCCTAGTTGAGCCTCCTACCTCCTATTAATTCGGTTACAAATAGACATTCTATGATTACTAGAGCAAAGAGTTGAGTTTTTAAACCAACGACATTGTTCACAACAACAAAGTTTGTTGAAACAGAACCTAGAAGTGTTACAGATGCTTTAAAATGTGCTCATTAGTGTAAGGCGATGCAAAAAGAATATGATGCCTTAATAAAAAATAAGACGTGGAAGTTAGTTTCAAAACCAGAAAATAAGAAAGTAGTTGTTTGTAAGTGGGTTTTTAAAATAAAGAGAAACTTGGATGGGTCAATTAGTCGTTATAAGGGTCGGTTGGTTGTCAAAGGGTTTCACCAATCCCCAAATATTGACTATTTTGAGACATTTAGTCCTGTAGTGAAACCTGTTACAATTTGAGTATCACTTACTCTTGCTCTTGCGTTTAACTGGACTGTTTGTCAAATTGATATTAAAAATGCAATTTTACGTGGAGTGTTGAATGAAACTAATTATATGGAACAACCGACTGGTTTTAATAATATAGATGGGTTAAACACTGTTTGTAAGTTGCACAAAGCTTTATATGGTCTCAAACAGGCACCACGAGCTTGGTTTGAAAAACTTACATCTTTTTTAAAGGTATGAGGTTTAATCATTCAAAGGCTGACAATTCTTTATTATATATATAAGTATGATGGTTGTAATTGTTGCTATGTTTTGATCTATGTGGATGATATCTTAGTTATGGGTAGCTCAAATATTGTTGTTTCTAAGTTGATTCATATGTTGGATGCTTTAGGGCCTGTTTGGTTAGCAATCCGAATTCTGTTTTATGTTTTCAGATTCACTGAATTCAAAGAAATACGCGCGCTTGGCGACGTGTTTTAAAATCGCTTTCGGATTCTCGTGATCCAAATAGTAGAAATTCTGAAAACAACATTTTTATGTTTTCATTTTATCCAGATCCTGAATTTGAAATTTTAAAATGCAGAATTATATTAAACAAAGATAAATATCTTAGTAAATATAGTATTTCATGTTTATAAACTTAATTTAATTTTGTTAAATTAAAATAGCTATAATATAATATATAATATATTATAAAATATAAAATATTATATTATATTATAAAATAATAATAATATAAAATTTATAAAAAAAAATAACATGTTCATAAATTAATTAATAATGTCTTATATTCAACCTAATATTTAGTTTTGGAATTACAACTAATTTTATGATATATAAATATATTATAGAACACACTTTAAACTACTGTTTAAAATGGAATCAAATTTCTAAATCTGCTACCAAACACATATCTGAAAACATGAAATACAACTCTGTTTTCATTGAATCCATTGTTTTCAAAATTCTGTTTTTGGATTGCCAACCAAACAGGCTCTTATTTTCTCTAAAAAATCTTGGAAAATTACATTACTTTCTTGGGATAGAAAAGTTTGTCATCCACTATCTGGTGGTTTATTTCTTTCCCAATTAATGTGAAAATATCGAGTGCCTAAACAAATGCAAATTAGAATAAGACTCCGACACTTCTTCGACGTGCAAATATACATGGTCGAGAGCAATAAGTGATAAGTTAAAGTATCGATCCCATGAGGACTAGTTAGACCTAAATGGATGAGTGTCCGAGCAAATTTTCCTTATTTTTGTGCAATGCATGGGTATGCAATTTACTGTTGTAGATAAATAAATTGATGCGATAAGTAAGAAAGATAAGAGAAGATGCAAGAAAATTAACTGAATTTAAATGAGGGGATAGGAGAATGCAAATAAGGGAGAAGATCCAAGAGACGAGATTTTCAATGAAAAATAGGCTCGGGTTAGGTCGGAGTTTTCATGTTCGATTGAAATGAATTTTGAGTGATGCCTTGAATTACCTACACAAGTATTCAAATGAATTTTTCAAATCACTAAGTTTTCAAACCTACAACTTCCCAATTGAGATCTAAATTATGTTCACTATTTAAGTTTCTAGGTGGGTTAATTATTCCTAATCAACTCAAGAATCCTAAAATGAAATTTTAGATTCCTAATCCATTAACTTTTCCAAGTTCATGAATTCTAGAGAAATTAAAGTGGTCAATTTTAATTCTCATGCACCGTTAAAATCAATACAAATTTCATAAATCCAATCACGACATCAATCATAATTCAATCCAAAGTTACATTGAAAATAACCTAACCCTTCAGGCAATTTAGTTCATGATAGCAATTGATTCACAAATCTCTAATTTAAGCATGCTTTCAGCGTTCAATAAATCCAAACTAGGTGTTGTAATAGTTTCACAAAACAACCCCAAACAATCACAATTAACCTTAAAATCAACTACGAATTTAGCCTAAATAGTGAACAATTCAACCTAAAATCAGTGTGCGAAACATCCCAAATATCAGTGTTAAAAGTGGCAGTAATAGCAAGCAAATACAAGTAGAGATTGGGAACGAATTATGCAAGAAAAGTTCTTCGTTTTGCTTCAGTAAACGCCTAGCAAAACACCTCAGTTGATGGTCTGCAGCAGCGTCCTTTGCTTCAGCAAAGTCCCTCAATTGGCTTCTGCAAAGGCTCCTCCATTTGCTACAACAAAGGGCTCGATTGCAGCAACCGATTGCAGGTGACAACCAGTTTTTTGCAGGTTTTGTCTGACAGAGTTATATGATAAAACGAAGTTCAGAACGACGATCCAATCGTTCAAAACGAGGCCCTATGAGTCCCCAACAAGATAAAAAAATTTCAGAAAAATCCAACGGTAGAAACCTTGGAAAACGACAACTTTGTGAGCGCCACCTATGAAAAACCGAACTGCACTGATGTTCTCAGTTTTGCTACAACAATGACACCTTGATGCTCTCGGTTTTGCTGCAGTAATGACACACTGATGCTCTCGGTTTTGCTACAACAAGGATCCCTCAGGAATTTTCTCCAACACACACCTTTGTTGTAGCAATCGCACAGTTCCCCTTCAACCTCTCGTTTCTTCTCTTGTTTGCGACAACTCCTCTCCACCTGACACTTCTAAACCCTAGCCTTCTTATAAGATGGTGTTGCCCTAACTTCGCAAATTACAAAAAAATGTCCTTAAGAGTAGAAAGACCAGGTAAAATGTCTAAAATGCCCTTAGGGACTCTTGTAATTTTTAAACATCTCCTGCACACAGAAAAATCAAAAATAAATTCATCAATTAAATTATGAATCAACTAAATATGAGAGGATTTTTATAGAGTTAAAATTTCGTCTTCCTGTCTTTAATTTCTTGTTAGCTTATTTTTCCAAATTTCTTAAATTAAAGTATAAAAAACATCAAAATGAATTCTTTTTAAACATAATGCTTAAATTCAAGATTTTCTAGCTAACATTCACAATTTAGGGATAAAATAACATGAGGGTCAATGAATTCTATATAATTCAAGTAGATTAAACACTAAAATTCTAGTAAAATAACTCTCCTATGGCGAGTTATCAAACCCCTAAACTTGAACTACTCATTGTCCTCAATGAGTTCCATTCCCTAAAGATTTTAAAGACCTTTCAAGACTCAAATCATTTTGGATTAATTAAACAAAGATTGCATACTTATGCTCTAAGCTACAAGTTACCATTCAATCAATGCTCTCTGAGTGGCTCACCTTGGGTTTCCTAGCTACGCTCATGCATCAATAACCAAGAGCAACCTAACTAGGATTCGCCACCTACCCTCAAGCTTAACCACTAGAATCCTAATCATTCAAATCAAGCAACCCATAGTTAAAGATAAGCCACACTTCTAAACTCGCATGACTACAATTCTATGATCATTCTTTTTTATTTTATTTTTCTAAAAACAAATATGTACATTATTCTCATCCATTTCCATAAAACTCCCGTAGTTTTTAGAATGACACACGTGGTTAGCGCAGTGCACCTAAGCAATGGGTATAGGCTTCTTTCTTGATACATTCGCTCCAAGAGGTCAACATGGTTAGTGCCCAGACCCCATGACATCGAGCACCAAGTTGTCTGAACTGACTCTAAATAACAAAATAAGTAGCACATTTTTTGTCTAGCCCAATGGAATTTTAGGGAAATGTAAGGTTTGCACACTATTTCTTTCTATCTCTTTCTTTCCCTTAAACACGGAGAATTTACCTTTCCCCCCAAACTTAGAGTACGCAATGTCCTCATTGAGTTAGGGAGGTCGGGTAAATCCCCCAAACTTGAAATGATCACAAATTTGGAGTTTACTAATTTTGGAGCGTTGTAAAAGATGTATGGGTCACCTAACTTGTCATGACTTCTAGCTTCCGAACTTTTTGGCCTAGGAGTTGAATCCTAACTAGTTTGATTGACGCACTAACCATAAGCCCACTAAAGAACCCTAATGACAAGCTTGACCTCGAGAAACAACAAACAAGATAACACACTCTTGCCTCAAACACAAGCAACAACTCTTATTTTCATTAACCCTAAGATTTGGCCTTAACTTTTCCTTTTCAAGGAGATGCATACCAAGTTTCTACAAAAGAAAACACACTTTTTACCATTAAAAATATGCAGAAACTTAATTTTTATAAAAGGGGTAGCAACTATCTTTCCTATTCTTACTTGCTTAAACATAATACATCAACTACCTACATCATGCATATCAAAGACCATGAAAATCAGCAACTAAACATAGAATACGGTAGTCAAAATAGATCATTTTGAAGCCCTAAAGCAAGTGAATAACTTCATAATTACAAGGGCATGCAACACCTATAAACGTTAACATCACACAATTTCATCAACAGAAAATTTTTCAATTAAGCCCAAAATCAGATTCAAAACAACACATTTCCCCTTCATGCTTAAAGCACACATTGCCTTTAATGTATAAACTACTTACTTAAGCATGTTAAGGACAACTAATAAAGATGAAAGGGAGAACAATACTGCCCTGAAACGAGGAGACCTCCACTAAAGCGCATATCACCAAATCCCAAGGGAGCTACAAAATAGGCAAGGGTTATTTATTCAACTAAAACAAAAGCAAAAACAACTAAAAACAAAACAAAAGAAATAATCCTTGGGTTGCCTCCCAAGAAGCGCTTGTTTAACGTCATTAGCTTGACGTAGTACATGTGGCTTATCAAGGTAAATAAAAATTCTCTCATTTCTTCGAGTCTCTCTTTCTTGAATCAACAAAACAAATCAAAACTAGCAAGAATACTAGTTCTCGTGAGAGCCCGAAATAGATATATTTTTTTTATTTTTTATATAATAAAAGAAAAGAAGGAAAAACAACAAAGTAAACATTTTTTGATTTTTTATTTGATAAGAGAAAAGAAGGAAAAACATGAAAATGAACAGACTCACACAAAGACACTGACTCGAGAGAATAGAAAGAAAAACACTCACCAATAAGAGAAAAATCAGAAGATATAATTGACAAAGGCTCAAAAGCCTCAAACTCTACCTCCTCTCCTACCTCAACAACACAGGACTCAACTTCTTCCACACTCTCACTAACTTTATCCTGGTGTGTGCTAAAAAGTTCTAGTTCTTTTACATCTAAAGCACAATCCTCTAAATGCCCAGACTCAGAAAAATGTGAACGACTAGGATCCTGAAGGTCTATCAGCGGGTCAGTCACCGAACTATCTAAAGAAATGGGTCTTCCTTCACTATCTTCCTAGGGTGCTCAACGAGTCTAAATACATTTGTTCCTTAAGGGAGACAAGTGTATCCGTTAGGCGTTGAATTGACTCCCCTATTCTACTATTCCTCACATTTGTGGTTCTCATATATTCTAATAACAATGTTTTAAGAGAAAATTCATCTTCTACCTGAGTTTCCTGAATATAGGAAGGATATAGCTCAAAATCCCTAGGATATGGTTCATAGGCCCAATTGCTCTAATTATTATCATACATAGGATGCCCATAACTCATAGGGTCGTATAATAGTAATTAGGCATTTGGTAGCCATAAGCTTCATTTTCCTCATTAAAAGACTCTAAGTTGACAATAGGATGATCATAAGAAAAATAATTATATTGTGCTTGCTCATTGAGCACAGAAGACCACCCAAAGTTATCATAAGCCATAATAAAGTAGTGAAACAATTATAACAGGCTCATAAACACGATATGCACCAACCAGAAATAGTATTCAGGACTTAACAAAGATAAAAACACGCAACAAGGACAACAAGACACAACCAACAAGAAACAAGGATCAAATGCTAAAATCAACTCAACCAAGATAACAACCAACTTAGTCCCCGACAACGGCGCCAAAAACTTGATGCGAAAATATCGAGTGCCTAAACTAATGCAAATTATAATAAGACTACGACACTTCTACGACGTGCAAGTATACACGGTCTGTTGGGATGTATGTCCTAATCTTGTGTAAGTTTCTAATATTTTCTTATTGAAATACATAAGAGTTATTTTTCCATTACTTTGTGTCTCGCATATTTATAAACTTAATCCAATAAACTAACCTCTAGGGTCATTGAATTATGAGAGAAGTAGAACTTGAACGGTGTGTAATGGACAGACAAGGAGGATCACATTCAAGTTAATGACCCGACCGATCTACAGTATACGGATAGGGTTGGAGACCTAATCCTGGATACGTTGTGGATGCAACCCGCTTTGTATTAGCTACAAACGAGGTGATCCACCTCGTTCATGATGTTGACATGCGAGTGGGGGCATCCTGTGCAATGAGATTGTACAAGACTGAACCTTGAATTATTAGACTTACTGATGTAACACCGTTAACAGTATAGGACTAATAACTTCGTAGAAGACCAATAGTGACTCGACCTTAATCCTGAGCGTGTTACGGACTCTTGTCTGCGGGGGCCTGTCTTTTGACTAATATGGGTGAGGGTGGTCACAGTTACTCACCCAATATGCCTATCTTCTCAGGGACAAGACCACGTGGGGAGCTGAGAACTTGACTACGCGAGATGGAATTCACTCGTTCCCGAATTAGGGAAACTAGAGGGGTTGATCCCTTGAGTGCTGTCTCTAGGGCTTGGACAACAGGCACCCACCCTCTCACTGGCCCGAGAGGGATGTTGTTTATCATTGGACCATTCAACGTAGTTGTTCATTATAGGAGTGTGGGACTTAAGGAGCAAGAGGTAGACACAGGGGTAAAATAGTAATTTTGACCCAGTTGTGACTACGAACAACCTGTGAAGGGTTGACTCACGGGCATTGGTTATATCGATGGGCACAACTTGTCCTACAGTGATGGGAGTGCAGCTACGGGCTTTAGTGTAGTGTTACCGTAGCTAATGAATGTTGAATAACCAGGTCAAAGAGTTTGACAGGTTAATCTTGAATCATTGGAGCTCGTCATCTGTAGGTCCATTAGGTTTCTCGGTTGGCTCAAACCAGATAAATTGAGGGTTTACAGTTTGGAGTGGATTTGAAGTGTTCAAATTCATTAATTGGGTATTTATGTCATTTATATGTGATATAATGGACATAATATATAGTTTGATGTGAATGAGATTCATAATAAACTATAGTATAGTCTAATTAGTACATTAGCGCTAATTTGGAGAAATTGAATTGAAAGAAATTAAATTGAATATATTCAATTTAAAATTCCACAATTATGCAAATCAAATTTGTATAATAAGGTATGAGGTACCTTATATTATGTGATATGTAAATCTGATTTGCATATCATATGATTATGGTAAATTAGTAAATGGTGGAGATTTCAACTCCACCATATGGGTTTATAAAAGGATGGAATGTGAGACATTCCATAACACTTCTTCTCATATTTTGGAATTCACAATCCAAAGATAAACAAATTCTCCCAAAAGCTCTATCGCATTTCACAAGAATTCTCATCAACCCAATCCAAAGGGAGTTCCACTACTCTCCCTCAACCTACCGAGAACAACCGAGAAGATCTTTCGAAGGTGTCTCTGTTGCTCAGTTCGAGAGATCGTGTTGTAGAGATCGTTGGTACGAAAGAGTTCGTGACCGGAGAAGAAAGCATTGAAGAAGAGTTCTTCAACAAGTAAGTACCCTTTACTTTCTGTTTTCTTCTTGAAAATCAACATCTTTAGCCTAAGATTTAAGTGTTAAATTCAATTTTAAGAAATCAGTTTCACAACGAAAACCACGACGTTGCATGTCGTTTTCCGCTGCGGGATTGACATTCCCATCACAGCCGGGAGCAACAAGTGATAAGTTAAAGTATCAACCCATGAGGACTAGTTAGACATAAATGGATGAGTTTCCTAGCAAATTTTCCTTATTTTTGTGCAATGCATGAGTATGCAATTTACTGTTGTAAATAAATAAATTGATGCGATAAGTAAGAAAGATAAGACAAGATGCAAGAAAATTAACTGAATTTAAATGAGGCGATAGAAGAATGCAAACAAGGGGGAAGATGCAAGAGACGAGATTTTCAATGAAAAATAAGCTCAAGTTAGGTCGGACTTTTCATGTTCTATTGGAATGAATTTTGAGTGATGCCTTGAATTTACCTACACAAGTATCCAAATGATTTTTCCAAAATCACTAAGTTTTAAAACATACAACTTCCCAATTGAGATCTAAATTATGCTCACTATTTAAGGTTCTAGGTGGGTTAATTATTCCTAATCAACTCAAGAATCCTAGAATAAAATTTTAGTTTCCTAATCCATTAACTTTTCCAAGTTCATGAATTCTAGAGAAATTAAAGCGTTTAATTTTAATTCTCATGCACCGTTAAAATCAATAAAATTTCATAAATCCAATCACGACATCAATCATAATTTAATCCATAGTTACATTAAAAATAACCTAACCATAAGACAATTTAGTTCATAATAGAAATCGATTCACAAATCTCTAATTTAAGTATGCTTTCACCGTTCAATAAATCCAAACTAGGTGTTGTAACAGTTTCACAAAACAACCCCAAACAATCATAATTCAGCTTAAAATCAACCACGAATTCAGCCTAAACAGTAAACAATTCAACCTAAAATCAGTGTGTGAAACAACCCAAAAATCATTGTTAAAAGTGGCAGTGATACAAGTAGAGATTGGGAACGGGTTATGCAAGAAAAGTCCTTCGTTTTACTTCAGCAAATGGCTAACAAAACACCTCAGTTGATGGTCTACAGCAACGCTCTTTGCTTCAGCAAAGTCCCTCAATTGGCTTCAACAAAGGGCTCCTCGATTTTCTACAGCAAAGGGTTCGATTGCAGTAGTCGATCGCAAGTCACAACCATTTTTTTGCAGGTTCTGTCCGATAGAGTTATCTGATAAATGGAACCTTAGAATGAAAATCTAACCATTCAAAATGAGGCAGTGTGAGTCCCCAACAAGCTGCAAAGTGTCAGTAAAATCCAACGGTAGAAACTCTGGAAAACAACAACCTTGTAAGCGGCGTCTGTGCAAAATTGAAATGCATTGATGCTCTTGATTTTGCTACAGTAATGGCACCTTGATGCTCTCGGTTCTGCTACAACAATGGTACACTGTTGCTCTTGGTTTTACTAGCAATCGCATGATTCCCCTTCAACCTCTCATATCTTCTCTTGTTTGTGAAGGGAATAAAACTCCCACACAGCAGAAGACGATCGAATCGTCGTGGTAAAGTCGTGCAACTAAATTTTGTTAAAACAATCTAACTCTTAGATTAAGGCTAAACATGCATACTAAGGAAAGAAAATACAACAAGTTCTCGTTATTTACTTGTTGAAGACCTTCTTCAAGGATTCCTTTCCAGATCCACGAACTCTTCGTGCTTTCTCGAACTCAACGATCTCGAACCCTTCTCACGATCACCGACCGAACACAACCACTTGGCTTCTCGGTTGTTCTTCTTTTGGAAGAAAGAAGATAGTGGGATCTTGTGTTTTGGTTTTTGGGAGGAGAAAACTTGAGAAAGAATTGAGAGAGAGTGATTCTTCTTTTGGTGAGATTTCCAAAAATGAGATAATAATCCCTGAACCTTTCTTGCAAAGGGGTTTATATAATGAAGATAGGTGGAGTTGAAATCTCCACCTATTTACCATTTTACCACAACCATAGGTTATGCAAATCATATTTGCATAACCACATATTATAAGATATCTCATATCTCATTTTACAAATCACATTTGCAATATTGTGGATTTTTAAATTGAATCACATCCAATTTAATATCTCTCAATCTAATTTCTCCTAATTAGCCCTAATTCAACAATTAGGCTAACCTATAGTTTATTATGAATCTCATTCACATTAAACTATATATTATATCATTCATATCTCATATAAATGATATAAATGCCCTTTAGTGAAATTGAACACTTCAATTCAAACCAAAACAGTAACCCTTCTTTTAATCCAGATCGAGCCAACCGAGGGACCTTATGGACCTAGTGACGAGCTCCAATGATTCAAGATTAACCTATCAAACTCTTTGACCCGGTTAACCAACATTCATTAGCTACGACAACGCTCCACTAAAGCCCGTAGCTGCACTCCCATCATTGCATGATATTACGTGTCCATTGATATAACCAATGCCTATGAGTCGACCCTTCACAGGTTGTTCATAGACACTGCTGGATCAAATTACCGTTTTACCCCTGTGTCTACTTCTTGCTCCTTAAGTCTCCACTGCCCCATTAATGAACAACAATGTTGTAATGGTCCGACCATACACAACAACCCTCTCGGGCCAGTGAGAGGGTGGGCGCCCGTTGTCCAAGACCTGGAGACAACACATAAGGGAAAAACCCATCTAGTTTCCCTAAAGGAGGGAACGGGTGAATTCCATCTCGCGTAGTTAAGTTCTCAGCTCCCTATTTGGTCCTGTCCCTAAGAAGATAGGCATATTGGGCGAGTAAGAGTGACCACCCTCACCGGTACTAGTCAAAGGACAGACCCTCGCAGACAGAAGTCTATAACATGCTCAGGATTCAGGTCGAGTCACTAATGGTCATCTATGAAGTTATTAGTCCTTACTGTCAACAATGTTACATGAGTAGGTCAAATAATTCACAGTCCGGTCTTGTACAATCTCATTGTGCAAGATGCCCACACTCGCATGTCAACCACATGAACGAGTCAGATCACCTCGTTTGTATCTTAAAACAAAGTGGGTCGCATCCACAGTGTATCCAGGATTAGGTCTCGAACCCTATCAATATACTGTAGATCGTTCGGGTCATAAACCCGAACGTGATCCTCCCTGTGTGTCCACTACACACAGTTCAAGTTCTTTCTCTCTCATGTATTCAATGACCCTGGAGCTTAGTTTATTGGTCAAAGTTTGTATTAAATGCGAGACACAAAATGATGAAATGAATAACTCTTTATTGATTTCAAATAGTAATTTACAAACTATACGAGATTAGGACAAACATCCCAACGAACTCCCACTTGGACTAAGCTAGTGGAGAAAATACATTTATGAAATGTGCATAAATTACAATGAAGTAATACAATAAACTAGGGCATTGAATACCCGTTTACATATCTCCCACTTGCCCTAGTTAGGAAGTACTCGAAGGCATAGACTCTCTAGGTGACCCTAAAACACCTTAGCCGTGAGGGGCTTTGTAAATGGATCAGCTACGTTGTGCTCCTAAGATATCTACGTGACTGTGACGTCGCCATGGTGCACAATCTCCCGTATAGGGTGATACTTCGCTCAATGTGTTTGCCTCTCTTATGGCTTTGAGGCTCTCTGGAGTTGGCTATTGCACCACTGTTGTCACAAAACATTGTGATTGGCAAGTTCATATTTGGAACAACTTCCAAATCTATCATGAATTTCCTTAGCCAAACAGATTCCTTTCCAGCTTCACAAGCCGCAACGTACTCCGCTTTCATAGTGGAATTAGCGATGCATCCCTGCTTGATACTTCGCCATACTACAGCTCCTCCATTCATAATGAAGGCTGACCCCGAAGTGGATTTCCTAGAATCCTTATCGGTATGAAAGTCAAAATCTGTGTATCCGGTAAGGATCAAATCCCCAACGCCATACACCAAGCTGTAGTTCTTCGTTCTCCTAAGATACTTGAGGATTGCCTTTACGGCTGTCAAGTGATCTAATCCTGGATTGGATTGATGCCTACTGACAATCCTTACTGCATAACAGATGTCGGGCCTAGTACACAACATGGCATACATCAGGCTCCCTACAGCTGAAGCATCGAGGATCCGTCTCATATCCTCAACCTCTTGAGGAGTCTTAGAACATTGATCCTTAGACAGGTGAACCCCGTGCCTAAAACGCAACAAACCCTTCTTGGAGTTGTGCATCTTATATCTAGACAACATCTTATCAATATTAGACGCTTGAGACATGGCCAGCGTTCTGTTCTTCTGGTTTCGGACAATCTGGATACCTAGAACATACTGAGCTTCTCCCAAATCTTTCATTTGGAATTGCAAAGCTAACCATTTCTTTACGTCAGTAAGAAATCCTACCTCATTCCCAATGAGAAGGATATCATCCACGTATAATATCAGAAATGCGACAGTTTTATCGACGATTTTCTTGTAGACACAAGGCTCGTCAACATTCTGATCAAAGCCATAAGATTTGATTGCCTTATCAAACCTTATATTCCAAGACCTCGAGGCTTGTTTCAGTCCATAAATAGACCTATGAAGTCGGCAAACCTTTTGCTCTTGGCCTTGGGTTATGAACCCTTTGGGCTGGTTCATGTAGATGGTTTCGTCAAGGTTGCCATTCAGAAAGGCGGTCTTAACAACCATCTGCCATACCTCGTAGTCATAATACGTGATAATGGCCAGAAGGATCCTGATCGACTTTACCATGGCAACGGGTGAAAAGGTTTCCTCATTGTGAACCCTTTCGACCTGGGTAAAACTCTTTGCCACTAGTCGTGCTTTGAAGCTCTGCACCTTCCCATAAACGCCACGTTTACCCTTGTAGATCAATTTGCAACCAATAGGTTTTACTCCATCCGGTTGATCCACAAGCTCCCAGACAAAATTGAAGTACATCAACTCCATTTCCTGGTCCATAGCTTTAATCCATTCGTCCTTGTCAACATCAACCATTGCCTGATCATAGGTCAATGGATCCTCGAAGTCATCATCAGGATTGACGACTTGGGTTTCAGCTAAACTCATGTAACGTTCAGGCTGTTTAATAGTCCTCCCACTATCCCAACTCTTGGGAACACACTTAACTTGACGTGCTAGGATCAACAACACTTGTTGACATATTAGCCCCATCAGCAACTCTTGCTGACGTACTGCCCATTTCATTCAACACGATTTAACTCATAGGCAAATGATCCCTGATGTGGTCTTCCTCAAGAAAAGTGGCGTTTGTCGACACAAGCACCCTATTTTCCCTAGGATCGTAAAACAGATCATTCCTAGTCTCTTTTGGGTAACCTACGAATAGGCACAATTTTGAATGGGATTCCAACTTCTTCTGGTTTTACACCAACACGTGGGTCGGGCATCCCCAAATTCTGAAATGGTGTAAACTACTTTTACGACCATTCCAGAGTTCGAAAGGTGTTTCACAAACACTCTTCGACGGAACTTTGTTCAAAATATACACCACAGTCTCCATTGCCCAAACGGAATCAGGGAGACGAGCATAACTCATCGTCGATAAAACCATGTCCAACAGGGTTCTGTTTCTCCTCTCGAATAGACCATTCTGCTGTGGCATACTAGGAGCTGAGAGTTGGGACGTAATTCCGTGTTCTATCATATAGTCCTGGAATTCAGTATCCATATACTCTCCACCTCAATCCGATTGAAATGGTGTAAACTACCTTTACGACCATTCCAGAGTTCGAAAGGTGTTTCACAAACAATCTTCGACGAAACTTTGTTCAAAATATACACCACAGTCTCCATTGCATAACCCCAAAAGAAATCAGGGAGATGAGCATAGCTCATCGTCGACCGAACCATGTCCAACAAGGTTCTGTTTCTCCTCTCGAATACACCATTCTGCTGTGGCATACTAGGAGCTGAGAGTTGGGACGTGATTCTGTGTTCTATCATATAGTCCTGGAATTCAGTATCCATATACTCTCCACCTCAATCCGATTGAAGTGTTTTTATCATTTTACCTAACAAGTTCTCAACCTCAGTCTTGTACTCCTTGAACTTTTCAAGAGTTTTAGACTTCTTATACATTAGGTAAATATACCCATACCTCGAATAATCATCAATGAAAGAAACAAAATATTCGTAACCACCTCGTGCTTTAATACTCATCGGACCATAGAGGACAGAATGTATAAGCTCAAGGGGCTCCTTGCCTCTATATCCTTTTCCACTAAAATGACGCTTGGTCATTTTGCCTTCGAAGCATGACTCGCACAACGGTAAAGAGTTTTCTTCCAACTGACTTAGAAGTCCACACTTCACTAGTCTCTCAATCATATTGAGATTAATGTCGCCTAACCTTAGATGCCAAAGATGGACATTTTCTTTTGGAGAAACTTTAACTCTCTTAGTTCGTGTTTCTGCAATTTAAAATAACTCAGTGTTCAAAACGTTTTTTACCGAATTAGACTTAAAACATACAAATTAGACTTACGTGAAGCAGAACAAATAAGAAATCCAAATACATTGTTCAATAAGACAGGAAATAGAAACAAGGTTTCTAGTAAATCCTGGAACTATGTACATATTGTCTAACAAAATGTAACTCCTGCCAAAATAGAGCTTCACTTTGCTGATTGCTGCAACAAAGACTATCTCCCTGGATCCAACCCGTAGAGTCACCTCACCCTCTCGCAGCTGCTGCCAGGAATTAATTCCCTGAAAAGAAGATCAAACGTGGTTAGTGGCGCCCGAATCCAATTTTCAGGCAGAGTCATTACTCTCCACTAAACATGTTTCAGTTACCAGTAAATCATATTTACCTTGATTTTTCCTCTCGGCAAGGAACTTGGAACAGTTTCTCTTCCAGTGACCATCCCCATTGCAGTGGAAACACTTTCCTTTCTCTGCAACTTCCTTGACAATCTTGCCTTTTGGGCGGCAATTCGGTCAGCTTTACCCTTCTTCATCTTCTTCTTCCCTTTCGTACGAGAAGGAGCAACAGGTTTAGTCCCAGAGGTCGAACCCATGTGATAAGACCTATAGGCAACGATTGCCTCAACTTTCGATGTCCTGATCGTCATTAAGGACTGGAAGTTCTGTAGCTCATTAAGAAGAGTGGTCAGAGTGTAGCTTATCTGGTTCATAACAGCGTTGTTACGAAACTGAAGGAAACTCTTCGGAAGAGTCTCCAAGATAAAACTGACTTGACTCGACTCGTCGATCGAAGCCCTGTTCATCTCCGCCAAATTAAAGTAGGTCATCATGCCCAGTACATGTTCACGGACACACGTCCCTTCTTTCATTCGGGCGTAGAAGACATGTTTGAGCGAATCGTGCCTAACCTTAAAGAACTGTTGTCCAAACATGTCCTGCAACGAATCCATGATCTCCTTAGCGGTGACCATCAACTCATGCTTCTTTTCCAAAACTTCAGATAAGCTGGCAATGATGTAGACCTTGGCCTTTTCATTTGCCCTATTCCATCGATCGTATGCCTCACGAACACATCGTGATGCAGTCGAGCTCGGCAACTGAGGACACTCCTCAGTAAGCACGAACTTCTCGTCGTCAGTTACTAGAATCGTGTTGATATTATTCTTCCACGTTTGGAAGTTATCTCCACTAATTTGTCGGAAGCAAGTAAAGCGATAATTGAGCTAGACATTTTTTTAGCTAAAAAAAATCAAATAATTTTGTGTCAGTCTTGCAAAAACCTTTTGAGTCCAATCAGGTTTTACCAAAATTTAATCTTATGATCTCTAGGTCATTTAAAAATTGCAATGATATCCTAAAGGTTTAGAATGACCGCCACCGAAGGGTGAACAGAAACACTCCTCCTCTATGACGAGTCTTTCTCGACCAGACCCTAATCCCAGAATAACTCTTATTCCATTAGGCATCCAGTTACCATTATTTGGTCGAATTCATTAACACTTAACGAATCCCGTGAGTGTCGCCCTCAATCTTTAAGTTTTCAAGTATCCATCCAAACAATAGCCACTGAAGGGTGAACCACGAAGAAAAAGAAACAAGGAAATTGTGTCCCTTAACGGAGATTTGTGGTTGGAAAATTAAATGTATCTCATACACTTTATTTCCTCTCACTCAACACTTTAATTTTAATAGGGATTGACCTAGATAAACCGGCTAAAAATTACCTAAGTCTACCAATATATCTCTTCTATGGTATTTACCTAAGTTTATAATCACATTATTACTTAGGTCTATGTGAGTAAATTAAAACACTTTTAATTAGCGACACTCACGATAAGTATAATCTAAGAATCTCCTGACCGAATTCACTCCCGTGCCTGTTTCCAGTGTAGGGTGTTCATGCGTCAACTTAAATACCTCACCTTAGACAAAACCTTCCTTAGACAGAGTTACTAATCAGTCTCCATTCATAGACTAAACTTTGATCTCCTAATTTCTAATCTCATTAGAAAATAGAAAAGCTAAGTCTAATTATTCAAGTTCTAAACTCTTTAAAACTAATAATTAACTTAGGTTGCATGCATTTCTATGTTATAGTGCTTGATCATTCATCACATGAATAACTATATACTATAACATAATATTATTCATCACATGAATATAAATGCATGAGCATACTTTAATCTAAAAATATAACACTTATATTAATTAAATAAAACATGCATTTAATTATATTATAACTCTTATACTATAGCCTATCATGCAAACTATATATTATAACTCTTATAATATAAATGATGCATGAAAATGTTTAACCTAAGGTGAGATTTTAAATCTATATGACATACATTATGCACATAGAAATTGAATTAAATCATACATCTCATGCATAAAATAATTAAATAGCAAAAATGGACTGGTTTTTGGCACCTAGGGACAATTATTTAATTAAATAATATTAATATAACAATTATATTAATATTAATAATAAATTAATTAAATAAAATAAATAAATACATTTTATAAAATTAAAATTAAATAAAACTGAAAATTAACTGCCCCTCAATTGAGAAACTGCCCACGTCTCGCGAACAAGGAGCTGCAACCGCCCACTACGCGTGTGGCGTTGCAACGCCATGGGCAGCATTGCAACGCTGCCGCGTCCAGCATTGAGGCCAGCGTGCTCCACGCCATGGCGTTGCAACGCTGCTCTGCAGCCAAGCCAGCGCTCGCAAGGATAGCGTTGAGACGCCGATGAACAGCGTCTCAAGGCCATCGACAGAACAACAAACTCCTTTGTTGTTCTTCATCAAATTCTGCCTGTTTCCACTCCGATTTCTTCACAACAACTCTTGCCACGAACGACCCGGACTTACAGACTCGATTTACAACAAATGCCCAAAAATAACGGGCCCTTACATTGATCTCATCAACATAAATTGTAAATCTATACTAGTGTCAAAAACCGAAACATCCATTAAGCAAACAAACAATTTATCACATAAATTAAAGCATTTTACCCACCTATTTTAACAAAAAAAGTGCACAACAAAGAACCATCGAAATGGCTCTGATACCAATTGAAGGGAATGAAAATTCCCGCGCAGCGGAAGACGATTGAATCGTCAAGGGATCCTTACGCTACTTGATTTTTGATAAAACGATCTAACTCTTAGATCTAAGTTAAACATGCAAAGAAGGAAGAAATTACAGCAAGAATAATGAACTTACTTGTTGAAGACTCTCTTCAAAGTTTCTTCCTTGGTCACGAACACTTCGTGCTTCTCGATTTCAATGAAAAACTCGATCAAACGAACAAGATCCGGTCACAACCACTTAGAAACTTGGTTGTTCTTCTTTTGGAAAGAAGGAAGATAGTGGGATCTTGGTTTTGGAGTGGGAGGAGAGTTGAGAGAAAATTTGAGAGAATGAATCTTTTATCTTTGGTGAAATCCAAAAAAATGAGAGATTAACTTACCATCCTTCTTGCAAGAAGGGTTTAAATAGTGGAAATTGATGGAGTTGAAATCTCCACATTATTACCACTTTACCACAACTATAGGTTATGCAAATCTCATTTGCATAACTATATAATATAAGATATCTCATATCTCATATTGCAAATCACATTTGCAATAATTGTGGATTAATTAAATTGAATCACATTCAATTTAATTTCTCTCAATTAATTTCTCCGATTAGCCCTAATTCAACAATTAGGTTAACCTATAGTTTATTATGAATCTCATTCACATTAAACTATATATTATATCATTCATATCTCATATAAATGACATAAATGCCCTTTGAGTGAAATTGAACACTTCAATTTCATACCAAAACATTAACCTTTCTTTTAACCCAAATTGAGCCAACCGAGGGACCTAATGGACCTACAGTGACGGGCTCCAATGATCCGAGATTAATCTGTCGAACTCTTTCACCCGGTTAATCAACATTTATTAGCTATGGTAACACTCCACTATAGCCCGTAGCTGCACTCTCGTCAGTGCAGAATATTACGTGTCCACTGATATAACCAATGCCCATGAGTCGACCCTTTACAAGTTGATCGTAGACACGGTGGGTCAAATTACCGTTTTACCCCAGTGTCTACTTCTTGTTCCTTAAGTCTCCACTGCTCCTCTAATGAACAACACATTGTGATTGTCCAACCATACACAACACCCTTCTCGGGCCAGTGAGAAGGTGGGCGCTCGTTGTCCAAGCCTTGGAGACAGCACTTAAAGGAACAACCCCTCTAGTTTCCCTAAAGGCGGGAACGAGTGAATTCCATCTCGCGTAGTTAAGTTCCCAGCTCCCTACTTGGTCCTGTCCCTGACAAGATAGGCATATTGAGCGAGTAACTATGACCACCCTCACCCGTACTAGTCAAAGGACAAACCCCCACAGACAGGAGTCCGTAACACGCTCAGGATTCAGGTTGAGTCATTAATGGTCATCTACGAAGTTATTAGTCCTTACTGTCAACGGTGTTACATCAATAGGTCTAATAGTTCACGGTCCGGTCTTGTACAATCTCATTGCACATGATGCCCCCACTCGCATGTCAAACACATGAACGAGTCAGATCATCTCGTTTGTATCTAATACAAAGCGGGTCGCATCCACAGTGTATCCAGGATTAGGTCTCGAACCCTATCCATATACTGTAGACCGTTCGGGTCATTAACTCCAACGTGATCCTCCCTGTGTGTCCACTACACACCGTTCAAGTTCTAGTTCTCTCATAAATTCAATGATCCTGGAGCTTAGTTTATTGGAAAAGTTTGTAAATATTGCGAGACACAAAGTAATGAAATAAATAACTCTTATTAATTTCAAATAGTAATTTACAAACACGAGATTAGGACAAAAATCCCAACAAACTCCCACTTGGACTAAGCTGGTGGAGAAAATACATTTCTGAAATGTACATAAATTACAATGAAGTAATGCAATAAACTAGGGCATTGAATACCCGTTTACACATCTCCCACTTGCCCTAGTCAGGAAGCTCTCAGAGACCTAGACTCTCTAGGTGACCCTCAAACACCTTAGCCGTGAGGGGCTTTGTAAATGGATCAGGTACGTTGTGCTCCGATGCTATCTGCGTGACTATCACGTCTCCGCGGTGCACAATCTCTCGTATCAAATGATACTTGTGCTCAATCTGTTTGCCTCTCTTATGGCTCCGAGGCTCTCTGAAGTTGGCTACTTTGCACCACTTTATTATCACGCGAGCGATTGTGATCGACAAGTTCATATTTGGAACAACATCCAAATCCGTCATGAACTTCCTAAGCGAAACAACTTCCTTTGCAGCTTCACAAGCCGCAACATACTCCGCTTCCATAGTGGAATCGGCGATGCATCCCTGTTTGATGCTTCGCCATACTACAGCTCCTCCATTCAAAATGAAGGCTGACCCCGTAGTGGATTTCATCGAATCCTTATCGGTCTGAAAGTCAGAATCCGTGTATCTCGTAAGGATCAAATCCCCACTACCATACACTAAGTTGTAGTTCCTCGTTCTCCTAAGATACTTGAGGATTGCCTTTACGTCTGTCCAATGATCTAATCCTGGATTGGACTGATACCTACTGACAATCCTTACTGCATAACAGATGTCGGGCCTAGTACACAACATGACATACATCAAGCTCCCTACAGCTGAAGCATATGGGATCCGTCTCATATCCTCAACCTCTTGAGGAGTCTTAGGACACTGATCCTTAGACAAGTGAACCCCATGCCTGAAAGGCAGCAGACCCTTCTTGGAGTTCTGCATCTTATATCTAGATAACATCTTGTCAATATAAGACGCCTGAGACAAGGCTAGCGTTATATTCTTCCGATTCCGGACTATCTGGATACCTAGAACATACTGAGCTTCTCCCTAATCTTTCATTTGGAATTGCGAAGCTAGCCACTTCTTAACGTCAGTAAGAAATTCTACCTCATTCCCAATGAGAAGAATATCATCCACATACAACACTAAAAATGCGACAGTTTTGTCAACGATTTGTTTGTAGACACAAGGCTCGTCGACATTTTGATCAAAGCCATAAGATTTGATCGCCTCATCAAACCTTATATTCCAAGACCTCGAAGCTTGTTTCACCCATAAATGGACTCGTGGTTCCGGCAAAACCTTGTGCTCTTGGCCTTGGGCAATGAACCCTTTGGTGGGTCCATGTAGATGGTTTCATCAAGTTTGCCATTCAAAAGGTTGTCTTGATGTCCATCCGCGCCATACCTCGTAGTCATAATACGCGACAATGGCCGAAGGATCCTCGATCGACTTTACCATGGGAACAGTGAAAAGGTCTCCTCATAGTCAACCCTTCAACCTGGGTAAAACCCTTTGCCACTAGTCGGGCTTTGAAGGTCTGCACCTTTCCATCTACTCCACGTTTACGCTTGTAGATCCATTTGCAACCAATAGGTTTTACCCCATCCGGTTGATCCACAAGCTCCCGCATGCAATTGAAGTACATAGACTCCATTTCACGGTCCATAGCTTTAATCCACTCGTCTTTGTCAACATCAACCATTGCCTGATCATAGGTCAATGGATCCTCACAGTCATCATCAGGAGCGACAACTGAGGTTTCAACTAAACCCATGTAGCGATCAGGTTGTCTCACAGCCCTCCCACTACGTCGAGGCATTCCCAACTCTTGGGAACGGATTTGACTAGACGTGCTATGATCAACAACACTTGTTGACGTACTAGCCCCATCAGCAACTCTTGCTGATGTACTGCCCATTTCATTTAACACAATTTTACTCCTTGGTAAATGATCCCTAACATGGTCTTCCTCTAGGAAACTAGCGTTTGTCGACACAAGCACCCTATTTTCCTTAGGATCGTAAAATAGACCATCCCTAGTCTCTTTAGGGTAACCTACAAATAGGCATAATGTCGAACGGGGTTCCAACCTTTTCGGGTTTGACACCAACACGTGTGCTGGGCATCCCCAAATTCTGAAGTGATGTAAACTGCCTTTACGTCCACTCCAGAGCTCGAAAGGTGTTTCACAAACACTCTTCGACGGAACATTGTTCAAAATATAAACTGCAGTCTCCACTGTGTAACCCCAAAAAGAATCAGGGAGACGAGCATAGCTCATCATCGATCGAACCATGTCTAATAAGGTTCTGTTTCTCCTTTACGATACACCATTCTGCTGTGCATACCAGGTACTGAGAGTTGGGACGTAATTCCATGTTCTATCATATAGTCCTGGAATTTAGTGTCCATATACTCTCCACCTCGATCCGATCGAAGTGTTTTAAGCGATTTACCTAAGAGGTTCTCAACCTCAGTCTTGTACTCCTTGAACTTTTCAAGAGTTCCAGACTTCTTGTGCATTAGATAAATATACCCATACCTCGAGTAATCGTCTATGAAAGACACGAAGTATTCATAACCACCTCGAGCTTTAACATTCATCGGACCACAG
The DNA here is from genome assembly GCA_036507285.1 of Trichosanthes cucumerina. Classification (NCBI taxonomy): domain Eukaryota; kingdom Viridiplantae; phylum Streptophyta; class Magnoliopsida; order Cucurbitales; family Cucurbitaceae; genus Trichosanthes; species Trichosanthes cucumerina. Next base: position 69,621,690 of record CM071840.1, on the reverse strand, counting down.
AGGTCATAATGTACTAACTCAAGAGGCTCTTTGGCTCTATATCCTTTTCCACTAAAAGGACATTTGGTCATCTTGCCCTCAAGGCATGACTCACACACCGGTAAAGAGTTTTCTTCCAACTCGTTTAGAAGTCCACTCTTCACTAGTTTCTCATTCCTATTGAGATTAATGTGGCCTAACCGTAGATGCCAAAGATGAGCATTTTCCTTAGGAGAAACTTTCGCTCTCTTAGTTCGTGTTTCTTCAGTTTTAAACAATTCAGTATTCAAAACACTTTTGACCGAATTAGGTTTTAAAACATACAGATTATGCTCAAGTGAAGCTGAACAAATAAGATTGCCTTTGAAAGAAATAAACGCTTTATTTGATTCAAAAGAAACAGATATACATTGTTCAATTAGGCAGGAAATGTAAACAAGGTTTCTAGTAAACCCTGGTACAATATACAAATTATCTAATAATAAGTACTTCCCACTAAAGTGTAGCTTCACCGAGCCGATCGCTGCAGCAGAGACAAGCTCCCCGGATCCAACCTGTAGAGTCACCTCACCCTCTCACAATTGCACGCCAGAATCAATCCCCGAAAGAAGAACAAACATGGTTAGTGGCGCCCAATCCAATATTCAGGCAGAGTCACTACTCTCCACTAAACAAGTTTCTGTCACAAGTAAATCACATTTACCTTGATTCTTCCTCTCGGCTAGGAATTTGGGACAGTTCATCTTCCAGTGTCCCCCCCATTGCAGTGGAAACACTTTCCTTTCTCTGCAACTTTCTTGACCTTCTTGGCCTTGTGGGTGGCAGCTCGGTCAGTTTTATCCCTCTTCATCCTCTTCTTCCCTTTCGGGCGTGAAAGCGCAACAGGTTTCATCCCAGAGGTCGAACCCTTGTGTTAAGACCTATAGGAAACATTTGCCTTAGATTCCGGTGCCCTTACTCTGTTCAAGGGCTGGAAATTCTGTAGCTCATTGAGGAGGGTAGTCAGAGTGTAGCTAATTTTGTTCTCAACATTGCTACGAAACTGAAGGAAACTCTTCGGAAGAGTCTCGAGAATAAAACTAACTTGGCTCGACTCGTCGATCGAAGCCCCGTTCATCTTAGCCAGATTAAAGTGGGTCATCATGTCTAGAACATGTTCACGGACAGACGAAGCCTCTTTCATCCATGCGTTGAAGACGTATTTTAGCGAGTCATGTCGGACCTGAAAGGACTGTTGTCCAAACATTTCCTGCAAGGACTCCATGATCTCCTTACTGGTGACCATCAGCTCATGCTTCTTTGCCAATACATCAGACATGTTGGCAATGATATAGACCTTGGCCTTTTCATTTGCCCTGATCCATCGATCGTATGCATCGCGAACACTTCGCGACGTAGTCGAGCCCGACATCTGAGGACACTCCTCAGAGAGCACGAACTTAATGTCGTCAGTTACCAAAATTGTGTTTATGTTGTTTTTTCAAGTTTGGTAATTGTCTCCCACTAATTTATCGGACGCGAGTAGAGCTATAATCGCGCTAGACATGTTGTAAGCTGGAAAATTAAGAAAAACTTTGTGTTAGTCTCGCAAAAACTTTTGAAATCCAATCAAGTTTTAGCAAAATTGTTTCATGATCCCTAGGTCATTCAAAATTTTGCAATGATATCCCAAAGGTTTAGAATGACTCGCCACCGGCGGGGTGAATGAACACTCCTCCTCTAGGACGAGACTTTCTCGATCGGACCCCTAATCCTGAATAACTCTTATTCCATTAGGCGTCTAATTACCATTGTTCAGTCGAATTCATTAACACTTAACGAATTCTGTGAGTGTCACCCTCAATCTGTAAGTTTCCAAGCATCCATCCAAACAATAGCCACCGAATGGTGAACCAAAAAGGAAAACCAACCAGGAAACAGTATCCCTTTCGGGAATTCACGATGTTCCGACTCCCATGATTAGGCCTTCCGAAGGGATTGTCTGGTCCAGGTCAAACTAGCAGGCGGATCATAGGGGGCTCACGGTGTGAATCAAAAGAAGAGACTGTGGGTCCCGTTTTCACAAGTCTCGCTCCCACTCACTATAAGTACTCCCCCCATCCACTATGATATTGACCTATACAAATGCCACCCGAAGAGGGACGCTCCCATTTGCGCCACGAGGCCGAGTATAGATCTCACGGTGCAGACTTAACGGAGATTTGTGGTTGGAAAATTAAATGTATCTCATACACTTTATTTCCTCCCACTCAGCACTTTAATTTTAATAGGGATTGACCTAGATAAACCGGCTAAAAATTACCTAAGTCTACCAATATAACTCTGATATGGTATTTACCTAAGTTTATAATCACATTATTACTTAGGTCTATGTGAGTAAATTAAAACACTTTTAATTAGCGACACTCACGATAAGTATAATCTAAGAATCTCCAGACCGAATTCACTCCCAGGTCGGTTTCCGTGCAGGGTGTTACTGCAGCGTCAACTTAAATACCCCAGCCTTAGACAAAACCTTCCTTAGACAGAGTTACTAATCAGTCTCCATTCATAGACTAAACTTTAATTTCCTAATTTGTAATCTCATTAGAAAATAGAAAAGCTAAGTCTAATTATTCAAGTTCTAAACTCTTTAAAACTAATAATTAACTTAGGTTGCTTTCATTTCTATGTTATAATGCTTGATCATTCATCACATGAATAACTATATACTATAACATAATATTATTCATCACATGAATATAAATGCATGAGCATACTTTAATCTAAAAATATAACACTTATATTAATTAAATTAAACATGCATTTAATTATATTATAACTCTTATAATATAACCTATCATGCAAACTATATATTATAACTCTTATAATATAAATGATGCATGAAAATATTTAACCTAAGGTGGAATTTTAAATCTATATGACATACATTATGCACATAGAAATTTAATTAAATCATACATCTCATGCATAAATTAATTAAATAGCAAAAATGGACCGGTTTTTGGCACCTAGGGGCAATTATTTAATTAAATAACATTAATATAACAATTATATTAATATTATTTAATAAAATAATAAAATAAAATAAATAAATACATTTTATAAAATTAAAATTAAATAAAACCGAAAATAAACTGGCCCTCAATTGAGAAACTACCCACGTCTCGCGAACAGGGAGTTGCGACCGCCCACTACGGTGTGGCGTTGCAACGACGTGGGTAGTGTTGCAACGATGTCGCGTCCAACGTTGAGGCCAGCGTGATCCACGTCGTGGCGTTGCAATGCTGCTCTGCAGCCAAGCCAACACCCGCAAGGATAGCGTTGAGACGCCGATGAATAGTGTCTCAACGCCATTGACAGAACAACAAACTCCTTTGCTGTTCTTCATCAAATTCTGCCTGTTTCCGCTCCGATTTCTTCACAGCAACTCTTGCCACGAACGACCTGGATTTACAGACTCGATTTACAACAAAATGCCCAAAATAACGGGCCCTTACATTTATCTCATCAACATAAATTGTAAATCTATACTAGTGCCAAAAACCGAAACATCCATTAAGCAAACCAACAATTTATAACATAAATTAAGGCATTTTACCCACCTATTTTAACAAAAACAGTGCACAACAAAGAGCCATCAAAATGGCTCTGATACCAATTGAAGGGAATGAAAATCCCCGTGCAGCGGAAGACGATTGAATCGTCAAGGTATCATTACGCTACCTGATTTTTGTTAAAACGATCTAACTCTTAGATCTAAGTTAAACATGAAAAGAAGGAAGAAAGTACAACAAGAATAATGAACTTACTTGTTGAAGACTCTCTTCAAAGTTTCTTCCTTGGTCACGAACACTTCATCCTTCTCGATCTCAACAAAAAACTCGATCAAACGAACAAGATCCTATCACAACCACTTGGAAACTCGGTTGTTCTTCTTTTGGAAAGAAGGAAGATATTGGGATCTTTGTTTTGGAGTGGGAGGAGAGTTGAGAGAAAATTTGAGAGAATGAATCTCTTCTCTTTGCTGAAATCCAAAAAAAATGAGAGATTGGCTTACCATCCTTGCAAGAAGGGTTTAAATAGTGGAAATTGATGGAGTTGAAATCTCCACATTATTACCACTTTACCACAACTATAGGTTATGCAAATCTCATTTGCATAACCATATAATATAAGATATCTCATATCTCATATTGCAAATCACATTTGCAATAATTGTGGATTAATTAAATTGAATCACATTCAATTTAATTTCTCTCAATTAATTTCTCCAATTAGCCCTAATTCAAAAATTAGGCTAACCTATAGTTTATTATGAATCTCATTCACATTAAACTATATATTATATCATTCATATCTCATATAAATGACATACATGCCCTTTGAGTGAAATTGAACACTTCAATTTCATACCAAAACATTAACCCTTCTTTTAACCTAGATTGAGCCAACCGAGGTACCTAATGGACCTACAAAGTGATTTTGCTCCAATGATCCGAGATTAATCACAAACTCTTTCACCCGGTTAATCAACATTCATTAGCTATGGTAACACTCCACTATAGTCCGTAGTCGCACTCCGTCGGTCACGTAATATTACGTGTCCACTGATATAACCAATGCCCATGAGTCGACCCTTCACAGGTTGTTCGTAGACACGGCTGGGTCAAATTATTGTTTTACCCCTGTGTCTACTTCTTGTTCCTTAAGTCCTCACTGCTCCTCTAATGAACAACACATTGTGATGGTCCAACAATACACAACACCCTTCTCGGGCCAGTGAGAAGGTGGGCGCCCATTGTCCAAGCCCTGGAGAAAGCACTTAAGGGAACAACCCCTCTAGTTTCCTAAAGGCGGGAGCGAGTGAATTCCATCTCGCGTAGTTAAGTTCCCGGCTCCTACTTGGTCCTCGCCCCCGAGAAGATAGGCATATTGGGCGAGTAATCGTGACCACCCTCACCCGTACTAGTCAAAGGACGGACCCCACAAATGTGAGTCCGTAACACGCTCGTGATTCGTGTCGAGTCACTAATGGTCATCTACGAAGTTATTAGTTCTTACTGTCAACGGTGTTACATCAGTAGGTCTAATAATTCACGGTTCGGTCTTGTACAATCTCATTGCACAGGATGCCCCCACTCGCATGTCAACCACATGAACAAGTTAGATCACCTCGTTTTTATCTAATATAAAGCGGGATGCATCCACAGTGTATCCAGGATTAGGTCTCCAACCCTATCCATATAATGTAGACCGTTCGGGTCATTAACTCGAACGTGATCCTCCCTGTGTGTCCACTACACACCGTTCAAGTTCTAGTTCTCTCATAAATTCAATGACCCTGGAGCTTAGTTTATTGGAAAAGTTTTTAAATATTGCGAGACTTAAAGTAATGAAATAAATAACTCTTATTAATTTTAAACAGTAATTTACAAATACGAGATTAGGACAAAAATTCCAACAGACTTAACGGAGATTTATAGTTGGAAAATTAAATGTATCTTATACACTTTATTTCCTCTCACTTAACACTTTATAATTTTTGGGATTGACCTAGATAAACTGGCTAAAACTACCTAAGTCTACCAATATAAATCTTATATGGCATTTAACCTAAGTTTATAATCACATTATTACTTAGGTCTATATGAGTAAATTAATCAACTTTTAATTAACGGCACTCACGAAAAATATAACGTAAGAATCTTCGAACGAATTCATTCCCAAGTCGGTTTCCAGGTAGGGGTGTTCCGCAAGCGTCAACTTAAATACCCCAACCTTAGACAAAACCCTTCTTAGACAGAGTTACTAATCAGTTACCATTCAAAGATTACATTTTGATTTCCTAATTCTAATCTTATTAGAACTAGAAAACCTAAGTCTAATTATTCAAGTTCTAAACACTTTAAAACTAATAATTAACTTAGGTTACATGCATTTCTATGTTATAGTGCTTGATCATTCATCACATGAATAACTATATACTATAACATAATAATTCATCACATGAAATTAAATACATGAGCATACTTTAATCTAAAAAATATAACACTTATATTAATTAAATTAAAACATGCAATAAATTATATTATCTCTTATAATATAACCTATCATGCAAACTATATATTATAACACTTATAATATAAATGATGCATGAAAATTTTTAACTTAAGGTTGATTTTAAATCTATATGACATACATTATGCACATAGAAATTTAATTAAATCGTACATCTCATGCATAAAAAGAATTAAATAGCAAAAATGGACCGGTTTTGGCACATAATGGCATTTATTTAATTAAATAACATTAATATAACTTTTATATTAGTATTATTTAATAAAATAAAATAAATGAATAATAAAAACTACATTTAACTATTAAAAATAATTAAAAAAACATACGTTCAAAAATATGCCCCACGAAGCAAACACCCACTACTCGCGCGAAACTGTCGCTAGAACCGCCTACTATGCTCGTAGCGTTGCAACGCCGTGGGTGCGTTTCAACGCTGCAGCTATCAGCGTCTCACGCCACGCACTCCACGCCATGACGTTGCAACGCGACTTTGCAGCCAAGTTTCCGCCCGCGAGTGCAGCGTTGAGATGCCGAAGAACAACGTCTCAACGCTGTCGACAAAACATCCAACTCTTTAGCTGTTCTTCATCGTTTTTTGCCCGATTTCGCTCCGATTTCATCACAACAACTCTTGCCACGAACGACCCAGACTTACAGACTCGATTTACAAACAAAATGCCCAAAACACGGGCCCTTACATTGATCTAATCAACATAAAAATGTAAATCTATTCATAGTACCAAAACCGAAAACATCCATCTCTGCAAACCACAATTTATCTCATAAATTCAAGGCAATACCCACCTAATTTTAACGAAAAACAGTGCACAAAAAGAACCAACGTTTGGCTCTGATACCAATTGAAGGGAATGAAACTCCCACGCAGCGGAAGACGATCGAATCGTCGTGGTAAAGTTGTGCAACTAAATTTCATTAAAACAATCTAACTCTTAGAATAAGGCTAAACATGGATACTAAGGAAATAAAATACAGCAAGTTCTCGTTACTTACTTGTTGAAGACCTTCTCAAACGATTGCTTTCCAGATCCATGAACTCTTCGTGGCTTCTCGAACTCAACGATCTCGAACCCTTCTCACGATCACGACCAAACACAACCACTTGCCTTCTCGGTTGTTCTTCTTTTGGAAGAAGGAAGATAGTTGGATCTTGTGTATTGGTTTTTGGGATGAGAAACCTTCAGAGAGAATTGAGACAGAGTGATCTCTTCTTTTGGTGAGATTTCCAAAAATGAGACAATAATCCCTGAACCCTTCATGCAAAGGGGTTTATATAATGGAGATAGGTGGAGTTGAAATCTCCACCTATTTACCATTTTACCACAACCATAGGTTATGCAAATCATATTTGCATAATCACATATTATAAGATATCTCATATCTCATTTTACAAATCACATTTGCAATATTGTGGATCTTTAAATTAAATCAAATCCAATTTAATATCTCTTAATCTAATTTCTCTTAATTAGCCCTAATTCAATAATTAGGCTAACTTATAGTTTATTATGAATCTCATTCACATTAAACTATATATTATATCATTCATATCTCATATAAATGACATAAATGCCCTTTAGTGAAATTGAACACTTCAATTCAGACCAAAACAGTAACCCTTCTTTTAATCCAAATCGAGCACACTGATGGACCTTATGGACCTATAGTGACGAGCTCCAATGATTCGAGATTAACCTATCAAACTCTTTGACCCGGTTAACCAACATTCATTAGCTACGGTAACACTCCACTAAAGCCCGTAGCTTCACTCCTGTTAGTGCAAGATATTACGTGTCCATTGATATAACCAATGCCTATGAGTCGACCCTTATGGTTGTTCGTAGACACTGTTGGGTCAAATTACCGTTTTACCCCGGTGTCTACTTCTTGCTCCTTAAGTTCCCACTGCTCCTCTAATGAACAACAACGTTGTAATGGTCCGACCATACACAACAACCCTCTCGGACCAGTGAGAGGGTGGGTGCCCGTTGTCCATGCCCTAGAGACAATACTTAAGGGAACAACCCCTCTAGTTTCCCTAAAGGTGGGAACGAGTGAATTCCATCTTGCGTAGTTAGGCATATTGGGCGTGTAACAGTGACCACCCTCACCCATACTAGTCAAAGGACATACCCCCGCAGACAGGAGTCCGTAACACGCTCAGGGTTCAGGTCGAGCCACTAATGGTCATCTACGAAGTTATTAGTTCTTACTGTCAACGGTGTTACATCAGTAGGTCTAATAATTCACGGTTCGGTCTTGTACAATCTCATTGTGCAGGATGCCCCCACTCGCATTTCAACCTCATGAACGAGTCAGATAACCTCGTTTGTATCTTAATACAAAGCGGGTCGCATCCACAGTGTATCCAAGATTAGGTCTCCAACCCTATCCATATACTGAGACCGTTCAGGTCATAAACTCGAACGTGATCCTCCCTGTGTGTCCACTACACACCGTTCAAGTTCTTGCTCTCTCATGTATTCAATGACCCTGGAGCTTAGTTTATTGGTCAAAGTTTGTATTAAATGCGAGACACAAAATGATGAAATGAATAACTCTTTATTGATTTCAAATAGTAATTTACAAACTATACGAGATTAGGACAAACATCCCAACAAACTCCCACTTTGACTAAGCTAGTGGAGCAAATATATTTATAAAATGTGCATAAATTATGATGAAGTAATACAATAAACTAGGGCATTGAATACCCGTTTACATATCTCCCACTTGCCCTAGTTAGGAAGTACTCGAAGGCCTAGACTCTCTAGGTGACCCTGAAACACCTTAGCCGTGAGGGGCTTTGTAAATGGATCAGCTACGTTGTGCTCCTAAGATATCTGCGTGACTGTGACGTCACCATGGTGCACAATCTCCCGTATAGGGTGATACTTCCGCTCAATGTGTTTGCCTTTCTTATGGCTCCGAGGCTCTCTGGAGTTGGCTATTGCACCACTATTGTCACAAAACATTGTGATTGACAAGTTCATATTTGGAACAACTTCCAAATCTATCATGAACTTCCTTAGCCAAACAAATTCGTTTGTAGCTTCACAAGCCGCAACGTACTCTGCTTTCATAGTGGAATCAGCGATGCATCCCTGCTTGATACTTCGCCATACTACAGCTCCTCCATTCAAAATGAAGGTTGACCCCGAAGTGGATTTCCTAGAATCCTTATCGGTCTAAAAGTTAGAATCTGTGTTTCCGGTAAGGATCAAATCCCCACCGCCATACACCAAGCTGCAGTTCCTCGTTCTCCTAAGATACTTGAGGATTGCCTTTACGGATGTCCAGTGATCTAATCCTGATTGGATTGATACCTACTGACAATCCGTACTGCATAACAGATGTCGGACCTAGTACACAACATGGCATACATCAGGCTCCCTACAGCTGAAGCATAGGGGATCCGTCTCATATCCTCAAACTCATGAGGAGTCTTAGGACACTTATCCTTAGAAAGGTGAACCCCGTGCCTGAAAGCCAACAAACCCTTCTTGGAGTTTTGCATCTTATTTCTAGACAACATCTTGTCAATATAAGACGTGTGAGACATGGCCAGTGTTCTGTTCTTTCGGTTCCGGATAATCTGGATACCTAGAACATACTGAGCTTCTCCCAAATCTTTCATTTGAAATTGCGAAGCTAGCCATTTCTTTACGTCAGTAAGAAATCCTACCTCATTCCCAATGAGAAGGATATCATCCACGTATAATATCTGAAATACGACATTTTTATCGACAATTTTCTTGTAGACACAAGGCTCGTCAACATTCTAATCAAAGCCATAAGATTTGATTGCATCGTCAAACCTTATATTCCTAGACCTCGAGGCTTGTTTTAGTCCATAAATAGACCTATGAAGCTGGCAAACCTTTTAAAAGGAGTCGCCACCAATCCTTTTTATGGTGTGATTGGGCACCAAAATAGAATAAAATAACATTTTTTATAAAAAAAATGAAAAAAAAATGTGGCATGCGAAAACCAGATTTGGAGTTCGGGAGTTGTTTGTGTATGGGGAAGGTGTTAGCACCCCACAACACCCGTTAAAAAAAACGGTGGCCAAATTTTAATCTTGAATTGCAAAAAAAAAAAATTAAGGAGAGAAGTTTAATTCAAGTAAAAGATTTTTTTTTAAAAAAAAATGTCTTATTTTATCCCTCATTACTCCAATATTGGAGTCATGACCCCATAAAATAAGTGGATTCAAATCCATCAATTTGGCTATATTGAAATAATTCCTAAGATTCTAGAAATAACATAACCTCAAGAATATGAGAAAATTTTACAATTTTTTTTAAATCAATCATAGGATAGCCTTCATATAAAACAAAGTTTTTTTTTTAAAAAAAAATATTTTAATTAAAATTCATTTTTTCTTAGGATCAAAATCTCGGACTCAAATAAGATTTGAAAACTATGAGCGATAATTAAAATAGAATTAAATTTGAATAACGGAAATATGAGAATACGAATTAAAAGCAAATCACATTTAAGATAACAAATTGGTTAAGCAAATAAATATACTAACGAATTTACAAAGAAGAAAAAAAACATATTGAAATCGATCTTGGACTTCCAAAGAAAACAATTTCTCACCCCTGAAAATCTAGAAAATCGGACTCCCAAATATTTCTAGATTTCATTAAATCATTTTTTTTATAAACGACATAGATTAAAGGATCAAGTATTAATTAGCATGCATGTATCAATTTTACAACAAGAAAAAAGAAATATATTTTACAAAAAAGAAAGAAAAAAAATACAGAAAATAACATGTAGAAAATGTGGTAAAAAAAACGACACCTAAAATAAATGCATCTAGAAAGAAAAATGAATATACAAGTAAGGAAAAAAAAACCGTTGGTTAAAATAGTATAAGAACACACTAATAAAAAGAATGAAATAAGAATAAACAACAAATATATATATATATATATATATATATATATATATATATATATATATATATAAAATAAACAAATAATAATAAAAAAGCGAAAAAATTATAAAAAAAAAGGAAAAGGGTGACACTGACATCACAAGTGACAACACATAATAATAATAAAAAAAACGGAAAAAAAGATGGATGACGACGCTTCAAATCTCTTTACTATTTTTAAAATAATAATAATAAATAAAGAATAATATATATATATTTAATAAAAAAAAATGGGATGGGCGGCAAAACTGCCGCCCATTAGAAGCTTTTTTTTTTAAAAAAATAATAATAATAATAATAATAAAATTTTTACTTTAAAACAAAATATTTTCCAAACCCTCCTCTTTTATCACTTTTTTCTCAAACCCTAATCTCTCATTACTCTTTCTCTTTTTCCCTCTTTCTTTTCTCGCTTTACCATCTTCTTTTCTCATCTCCTCCTCAAACCTCACATTCCACCATTTTCCCCTCTCTTTCTTTCAAACTTAACACACCTTCCTAAACCCTCTTTTTTTTGCAACATTTTCCTTTACAGAAAGCAAAGATTTCTTTTATGAAGGTATGCAATTTGCTTTTTTTAAATTTTTTTTTACAACATGTTGCTTCTGTTTTTTTTTAAGTTTGTGTGTGTGTGTGTTTTTTTTTATTACTTTTACAAAGATGCTTCGATTCTTTTTTTAGTTCAAACACTCTCCTCTTTTAGGCTCATTTTTTTTACTTCTAGCAAATGAAAAGAGATCTAGGAACAAAAGAAAAAAAAACGGAGAGAATAATACTAGTAATAAAAAAAACAGTAGCATATAGAAAAAAAAAGTGTGATATTAGTAGCAAATCAAGAACACCGTAATAATATGTAGGATAAGAACACCAACACAAAGATATAGATTAGTGTAGAAAAAGAAAAAAAGAAAAAAAAATAATAATAACAATAACAAAAAAAAGAAAACTCTCTTACTCAACTACTGTTTTTCAGGGATGATTCGAGAATATAGAAATTGGGGAAGGAATGCAACTAGCTCGACATTTGAAGTGCGGATCCTTGGGTCCAAAACCCTACCAAGTGCAACTTCCTATAAGCGTAGTTGTTTCATCAGATTATTCCAAACCCTACTTTTTGTAAAGAAATCTTTGTGAAAAATAAGGAAAAAAAAACTTACTTTCTTTGCTTTTTTTTTGTGTAGATGGTTGTGGTGAGATTTGGAGAATAGAATATTTTTTTTGTGTTTTTTCTTTATTGGAATTCCCCCCCTAGGGTTTTGAAAAACTAGGGTTTATAAAGGCAAACTCCTTCCCTTTTTAGGCAAAAAACAAAACTCCAATTTTCTTTAAAATGGGCACTTGCACCAAAAAGGAATAGTTTTTTTTAAAAAAAACTAGAATTTGACCTAAAAGTTTAGTATAAAGGAAATATCACCTTTCTCACATCCTTTAATAAAAAACTACTTTTCACACTTAGTAAAAATTAGCAAAAATGCCACAATCAAACATTATAAGATTAAAACTTTAATTTAAATTTAATAATTAAAATCGATAAACAAGCTGGACAAAAATATGTGGCTACAGCATGCCCCCTTTTGTACATCCTTATAGGATTAGAAGGTGGACGAAGATATAGACACTATTTTGTCTGGCAAAAGTTTAATTACATACATGACCTTATTATGAAAGTGTAAAAGGGAAAGCTTCTTGGAAGTCAAGAATGCAACTGACACCATGCATAATATATAAGGTAAACGTTGGGGGCCAGGGATAAACAAGCGCCACCGCAACGAACATTTCAAAGGCTAGAGAAAAACAAATGATACATTACATAAACACGCTGAGGGTCAGGGATAAATAAGCGCCACTACAGCAAAAGGTGTCAAGGGCCAGAGATAAACAAGCGCCACATGACAAAATAAAATACGCTGAGGGCAAGGGATAAACAAGCACCACTACAGCAAAAGGTGTCATGGGCCAGGGATAAACAAGCGCCACATGACAAAATAAAATACGCTGAGGGCCAGGGATAAACAAGCACCACTACAGCAAAAGGTGTCAAGGGCTAGGGATAAACAAGTGTCACATGACAAAATAAAATACGCTGAGGGCCAGGGATAAACAAGCACCACTACAGCAAAAGGTGTCAAGGGCTAGGGTAAACAAACGCCACATGACAAAATAAAACATGCTGAGGGCCAGGGATAAACAAGCACCACTACAGCAAAAGGTGTCAAGGGCCAGGGATAAACAAGCGCCACATGACAAAATAAAACATGTTGAGGGCCAGGGATAAACAAGCGTCACTGCAGCAAAAGGTGTCAAGGGCCAGGGATAAACAAGCGCCACATGACAAAAACAAACAAGATCGTGAACAAGGGTAAGCCTTGCTTAAATACGCATGCATATGCAAAAAAAAAAAAAAATGACTGATTTATTACCATTACTTTATCCTTCTTTTATTTTGCTCGAAAGGTTAAAGCCTATAAAATAGCTTTTAGAACACAATTGTTCAAACAAAACATCAATTCATTGGATTGGAAAGCCTCATGGATACAATTCCTGACCAAACAAAAGCTTCTATCGAGCTTTACAGAGCAAATCCAGATTAAACGTAACTCCTACGACCAGAAGTTACTACTTTTTACGCATAATACTTCTTGACAAAATCTGCATTTAGCGGATTGGGTAGGTCATTGCAATCCATGTCAGTTAGAACCAAAGCCCCACCTGAGAATGCCCTTTTTACCACATATGGCCCATCGTAGTTTGGTGTCCACTTCCCCCTGTGATCCTTTTGAAATGGCAAGATCCTCTTTAAAACCAAATCCCCTTCTTGGAAGCAACGTTGGCGTACTTTCTTGTTATAAGCTCGAGCCAACTTTCTCTGGTATAACTGTCCTCTACATAATGCAGTCATCCTTCTTTCTTCAATGAAGTTTAATTGCTCGTACCTTGCTTGAGCCCACTCTACTTCTTCTAACTCTGCCTCTTTAATCACTCTGAGAGACGGGACTTCAATTTCAAAAGGTAAAACTGCCTCCATTCCATATACTAAAGAAAATGGAGTTGCCCCAGTTGAAGTGCGAATGGATGTTCGGTAACCGTGTAGAGCAAAAGGCAACATCTCATGCCAGTCTTTGTACGTGACAGTCATTTTCTCTACAATTTTCTTGATATTCTTGTTTGCCGCTTCTACGGCTCCATTCATCTTAGGTCGGTAAGGAGTAGAATTAGAGTGCCTAATTTTGAATTGAGTACATAACTCGTCCATTAACTTGTTGTTCAAGTTTTTTGCATTATCAGTAATGATCTGCTCAGGCAAGCCATAGCGACATATAATGTCTCTTTTAATGAATTTGAGCACGACTTGCTTAGTGACGCTTCTATATGAGGTGGCCTCTACCCACTTTGTGAAATAGTCAATGGCTACCAGAATGAAGCGGTGACCATTCAATGCTTTTGGTTCGATTGGTCCTATCACATCCATACCCCACATAGAGAAAGGCCACGGAGTCGTTAGTACATGAAGAGATGAGGCTGGAGTGTGCATTTTATCTGGATATATCTGACATTTATGACATTTCCTTGCATATTTAATGCAATCTGATTCCATGGTCAACCAATAGTAGCCAACGCGTAGGACTTGCCTAGCCATCATGTGCCCATTTGCATGAGTCCCGCAAACTCCTTCATGCACTTCTTCAACTATCTTTTTGGCCTCCGCTTCATCAACACACCTTAGCAAAGTCATGTCATGATTTCTTTTATATAACACATCCCCATTTAAAAAGAAACTCATGGCTAACTTCCCGATCGTGCGCTATTATTTTTTGGATGCCCCTAGTGGGTATTCTCGACACGTAATGTAACGCGTTTAATGTCGTGATACCGGGGCCTCCCATCCGTTCCTCTTCAATGCTCAAGCGAGGGTCGGCACTTCTCGCTTTTGAAAACTTAAAGGTTGAATTTCTTTATCATAATCTAGCTGGAACATGGCAGACAAAGTGGCTAATGCATCTGCAACTTGATTACTTTCTCGTGGAACATGCTCAAACGTGATTGACTCAAATGATTGAGCCAAATCTCGGATATACTTATTATAAGGGATCAATTTAAGGTCTCTTGTCTCCCATTCTCTATTCAATTGGTGTATCACCAAAAGAGAATCTCCAAACACTTGCAATTTCTTTATCTTCATGTCAAATGTCATTTGAACTCCCATACTGCATGCCTCGTACTCGGCTACGTTATTTGTACAGTCGAAGTATAACTTGGCAGTTAAAGGGTATAGCTTCCCTTCAGGAGATGCCAACACAACTCCGATTCCATGTCCCACCTCGTTTGTGGCTCCATCAAACCACATTGTCCACATTTCCAAGTCATGTGGCACATCTGATACAACCATAATGTCCTCGTCTGGAAACTCGAATTTCATCGGCTCATAATCCTCTACTGGCAACTCGGCCAAACAATCAGCGATTGCACTCCCTTTTATGGCCTTCCTGGTAACATAAACGATATCATATTCTGATAACAAAACCTGCCACTTCGCTACTCTTCCGGACAGAGATGGTTTTTCGAAGATGTACTTTATGGGATCGATCTTCGAGATAAGCCATGTCGTGTAATACAACATGTACTGTCTCAATCTTTGGGTTGCCCAAGCTAAGGCGCAACAAGTTTTTTCTAACAAAGAGTAATTCGACTCACAACTTGTAAATTTCTTGCTCAAATAGTAAATAGTCTGCTCTTTCCTCCCTGAAGAATCATGTTGCCGGAGCACACATCCCATTGACCCTTCTTTTACTGTTAAGTACAGGATTAGTGGGCGTCCTGGTATTGGTGGGACCAACACTGGGGGGTTTTGCAAGTATTCTTTGATTTTCTCGAAAGCCCTTTGACAATCCTCATTCCAACGACATACTTCACTTTTGCGTAATAATCTTAGCATCGGCTCGCAAGTTTGAGTTAAGTGCGATATGAATCGTGCAATATAGTTTAACCGCCCTAAGAAACTTCTGACCTCCTTTTGAGTCTTTGGAGGTTTTAGATCCGTTATTGCTTTTATCTTATCGGGATCTACCTTGATTCCTTCTTGACTAACAACAAACCCCAATAATTTTCCAGAAGATACCGCAAATATGCATTTTGCTGGATTCAACTTTAATTGAAATTTCCTTAGCCGCTCAAAAAGCTTACGAAGAGTGACAATGTGTTTTTCTCCTGGCTTGGACTTAGCGATCATGTCGTCTACGTACACTTCGATTTCTTTGTGCATTAGATCATGAAAAAGAGTAACCATGGCTCTCTGATAAGTTGCCCCTGCATTCTTTAAACCAAAAGGCATGACTTTATAGCAAAATGTCCCTCATAGAGTGATGAAAGTCGTTTTTTCTTGGTCTTCAGGGGCCATTTTAATTTGGTTGTATCCTGAAAATCCATCCATAAATGAAAAGGTAGAATATCCTGCTGCATTGTCCACTAAAACGTCAATGTGTGGAAGTGGAAAATTATCTTTGGGACTTGCACGACTGAGATCCCTATAATCCACACACATTCTCACCTTTCCATCCTTTTTCGGGACTGGGACAATATTTGCAACCCACTCGGGGTACTTTGCTACATCACTTAAGCCCCGTCAAATTGCTTTTTGACTTCTTCCTTCACTTTGATCAGCATTTCGGGTTTCATTTTTCGCAGTTTTTGCCTTATGGGTTTACACTCGGCTTTAAGCGGTAACCGATGTGTTACAATTTCTGTATTCAGACCAGGCATATCTTGGTAAGACCATGCAAATATATCGTTGTACTCACGTAAAAGGGCTACAAGATCCAAACGATCTTCCTCCATAGCCAGAGTGTCGATTCGTATTTCTTTTACTTCCTCTGATGACCCCAAATTGATTACTTCTAGCGGCTCTTGGTAAGGCACAGTTTCTCTTTCTTCTTGCTCCATCAGTCTCAATAACTCTTGTGACACTTCAAAGTCATCCTCCTCGCTTTGGTCAATGCTATAAACTGGAACTTCAAAGTTGGCTTCTTCATCTTCGAGGTCCCTATCAATGATCCAAGTTGTATTGGTGATAGATAGAGGGTGGCGGAAAGCGAATGACAATCAAGAGTAATAAAGCAAAAGGGAGCGAAAGGAAGAGGTCGAGTGGATGAACTAAATAAAAGCCGACAATCCCTTTTTCATTTCTCAACAAAAAGGTACAAGTTCTTGAGATTTAGAGATTGCATACACATTAAGCAAGTAATAAAAAGGTGCCACTATTACAAAATTCGTGGCTTTAAGCATAGCCACAAATAAATTATTACTCTTGCATCTTCCTAGTGACACTGGGCCTCTCTTTAACCTCCCAATTGTTTAACTCAAAGCCTGGAGGGCAGGGGTAGACTAGTTGTCGCGGCTTGATGGCGCTTTCAGAGACAACAGCGATCGAAGTGTCAGCGGCTTGAACACAAAGCGGGTTGTCCCCATGAATCACTTCACCCGGTTTGAAAGTCTCGGATATATGCGGTATATACATCCTTCCTTTCTCGATTTCTCGACCTTCAAGACGTGCACTTCTCACCTTTCTCTTTTCTGCTTTGACTCTCTTGTACTCAGAAGTTGTTGGCTTGTACCCCAATCCAAACCTCTCTTTGCTTTCAGGGAGGCAAATCACCTTTGGGTTTCCTTGATTATTCCGTCCCAACCCTTCATGCATCTGAAAGCCGTTGTTTAACATTACTCTTGCAACCATCAGAGCCGTCTTGGCTGAATAACGGTCTATATCCCAACCTTCAGTTGGAAAGGTAGTGGCATTGGCAACCTCAAACGATCTATACGAGCACTCAAAAGCCTCTTCTGTTGCTTCAACATATGGAAACGATGTTGTCTTTGTTACAAACATATCTTCTTCTCCTCAAAACAGCCGACCACCATTTTCTACAACGAACTTCACTCTCTGATGAAGTGAAGATGGAACAGTTCCTGTGGAATGAATCCAAGGGCGTCCAAGCAAACAACTATATGAAGAGTTTACATCCATCACTTGAAATGTTACATTGAAAGAAGATGGCCTGATTTGTAGGGGAATTTCTATGTCTCCGATTACTTCCCTTCGGGCACCATCGAAAGCCCTAACAACCATGGTACTTGGCTTTAAATATGAGGAGTCCACGGGGAGCTTCATCAATGTCGACTTTGGCATTATGTTTAAAGATGAGCCATTGTCCACAAGAACTCTAGCCACCAGATGATCTTCACACCTCACAGAGATGTGTAGTGCCTTAGTGTGTCCAGTACCCTCAGACGGGATCTCATCATCAGAGAAGGTAATACAATTCGTAGCAGTTATGTTTCCCACAATTTCACTGAGTGCATTTACCGAAATATCAGGGCCCACATGAGCTTGGTTCAAAACATCGAGCAAAACTTTGCGGTGCGGCTCAGAATACAAAAAAAGTGATAAAATTGATATCCGAGCTGGGGTGCGATGTAACTGCTCTATCACTTTATACTCGCTTTGCTTAATTAATTTCAAAAACTCGCGTGCCTCTTCTTCTCACATTATTTCCTGACTCGTCTTTTTTTCTGTTATGGCCACTTTTTCTCGCGAAGCTTTATCTAAATCTTTTAAACCATCTTCGTCGATTATCTCCACAGCTTTGCCCTTACGTTGTCTAATTTCCTCTTCTCTTGAAATACTTTTCAAAAATTCTGGCGTGTAACATCTACCACTACGGGTCATTCCTCCGACTGCTAAGATGTCAGATGTAGGAGCACCATTATCCGTGATGAACTGACATTCGTATTTCCAAGGTACAGCCCAACTATCCTTATAAGCAAAGAGACCGGGCACTTCTACAATCATTGGCTTGGGTACTTGAATATGAGAGGTGGTACCTGGATTACTCTTATAGTGAATGATTAATGGTTTTTGTGAAGATGGCACTTCTCCTGTCGTTTTCTCAGAGGACGACGCGTGAGTAATCATGTCAACATTCATCTCCTGTGTAGCTATCTGGCTCACAATCAGTAACTTTGAATTCATTAACTTTTGCACATGCTGCTTAAAATCATCACAGTCTTCTATGGAATGTCCGACCATTCCTCTATGAAAAATGCATCTTTCCTCGTTATGTAAGCCCAAGTCATCTATGTTACTCTGCTCAGACTCTACCGAAAGATATCCGACATCGCAGAGAATTTGAAAGAGAGTCTTCATAGATGTATTCAAATTTTGGACTTTATCTTTATAGCATTCTTCAGACCCTTCAATGACATTCACAGTAGGATTTTCATGGTTTGGGAGAGGATTTTGATTAGCATCAGGCCCTTCCCCTGCTTTCTTGAATTTTAACCATCCTGCTTTAACAAAGCTTTGTACCTTAGCCTTTAATGGATAACAATTCTCTGTGGAATGTCCAATTGCCCCTGCATGATATTCACACCGTGCGCTTTGATCGTACCATTTAGGATACGGGGGTTGTAATGGCTCTTGAGGCACAATGGCAACTTGATGGTTTTTTAGTAATTGAGGCAAAAGCTCAGTGTATGTCATGGGAATGGGATCAAAACGCATTTGTTTCCAATTGCCACTAGCAACACGTTGATTTGACTGATTCGGTTGACTTTGCCCTCCAAGCAGAGGACTATGATTATAACTCGCAGGTCTTTGAGTTGGTGAAGTCATATGGGTCACAACTCTTGGTCCTGAGCTTACCTCATGGACCTCTCCTTCCTTCTTCTTAGGAGTCATTACCTTTCTCAGATTTGCCTCAGGTGTTGCGTCTGTGATCCTCCCATTCTTAACTCCATACTCTATCCTTTCTCCGATTGTTATGATGTCAGAAAAATTTGTGACGCACTTCTGATCATCCTGTCATAATATGGCGCTCGCAGAGTATTGATAAACATGGCTGACAATTCTTTGTTAGTTAAAGGAGGTTGTACTTGAGCAGCCAATTCTCTCCACCTTTGTGCATACTCCTTAAAAGTCTCGGTAGCCTTCTTTTCCATTCGTTGAAGATCTAAACGATCGGGTGCCATGTCAATATTGTACTTATACTGTTTTAAGAAAGCATCAGCCAAATCTTTCCACTTGTGCACTTGGGAGCCGTCCAAATGCATATACCAACGAGACCCGCCGGGCGGTCGGTGTCTTGAAAACAGTGAATCAATAACTTATCATCGTGCGCATAGGCCGACATTTTCCTACAATACATGACCAGATGACTCTTCGGACATGTAGTCCCATTATACTTTTCAAACTCTGGCGTCTTGAACTTTGGGGGAATAACAACATCTGGAATCAAACATAGTTGGCTAGCATCGACATCCCCATAGACGTCGGCACCCTCAATCGCGCGTAGTCTTTCTTCAAGGAACTCCAACCTTCCTTTTCCTAACAAATCTTCAGAAGTCTTTTTATGATTTTCTCTGCGGTTGGAACAAATCTTTGGATCACTCACATGACTTGCACAGTGCGTGAGCTCGGCCGGGATCTTGCACAGGGAAAGAGGTTGGATAAGCTACCCGACCATGTGTGGGGTTTGACACCATTAGCGGCGTAAACCCCGAGGGTAAAAAGGAGTGTCATCTAGCCCATGGTTTTGCCCTGTCTCGACTTGCAGTAACGACGTTCTGCTCATGAGACTTTTCTCTTCTTGCGGTAAGAAGCTCCAAGATCTTTGCTACTTGCTCTTTCAATTCTTCCACCTCTAGGCGAATGTTTGTACTGCTCTCGTTCACTTGATCATCCATGAATTTGGCCTTCCTTCTTGTCCAATATGAATGATGAGGAGGTGAACCTCGAGCTATTTTGTATACTTTGAACCTTTTATTATAAAAGAAGGAGTAATGGTTTGATTAGTCAAAAAGAAAATTTTGCTAGCGAAGTTAGATCTTTGTTAGTGCTAACATGAAATGAATGAATGCAAGCTAGAAAAAGAGAAAAAAAAAATAAAACGAGGATTCATTCAAAAGTCAAAATTCACTATTACAAGAGTCGCTTAAAAAGAAACAACAAACAAAACAGAACAAGACCTAATGGTAACACCCAAAATGCCCGAGGTCTCGCCCTATCACCCCTAGGAATCTAATCAAATCTTCACCGCCTGGCTGCGTGGGAACGACGCCTTGTCGAAGAATACTGGCTCTTCCAGCTAATCGGTCAGCCTTTCTAGCTATTAATTTCAACCTCTCGACTCCTTGTTCAACTTGTCCTTTTATGCAGTCATAACGGTGTCTCAGATTTCCATACTCGTCCCTCCAAACTGCAAAGTCCGTACTCATCACTTGATGCTCTTCCTTTAATCGAGTATGATCTTCCATTATTACTTCGTTTGCATTTCGATATACCATCGACTGGTGTTCCAAACTTGCAATGGTATCTTGAAGCAATGTGTTTCTCCGTTCTGCATCGACGAATTGGCTCTTATACTCATCTGTCAGCTTTTGCAAAACTTCCTTTTCTTTTTCCAAAGACACAATTGTCTCTTGTAATTTTGTAACTTGCTCATTAAGTATATCTTGGAAGTTTTTCATGGCATTGTTGAGCTTCCGTACCTCTTGCTTCAGGTCTTTGATGTGTAATTTCTGAGCCTCTGCCTCACCTTGTAGGACTTCTATCTCTCTCCACAAGCCCCTATTTTTCTTCCGTAGTTGGACGACTTCTGCATTTAGAGAACCGTTTTCCCTCTCTAATTCAAATCGCCTCAGAAATGCTGCTTTGTTGAACTTCTTCCAACTGTCTTTTCGCGCTTGTGGATTGTCCAATCCATAATTTAACTTCAACCCTTAATTCCTCATTTTCCTTCATGAGCACAGAGTTTCTTTCTTTTGCAAGCTTCAATTCTTTTTCCAAATCAACATGGTCTATTTTCAAGGTTTCCTCTAAATCAATTGGCATTGGTGAAACATCAACTCTTGCCCCAATTCTAACTGCTCTCCAGTCTTCGTATTGTGGCATGGTTCCTTCACAATGTTGGATATTTTTCAATTTCCTTATATCCTTCCAAACATTGATTGCCTGACTGCTCATGGTGCTAGCAACGTCGGAATCGTGCGAGAACTCCCAGTCCTCCAAGCCAGGGATAACCGGTGCAAACTGCTTCAGCCATACCTGTCGTAGTACCAACAGAGGCGAGTAAGCAATACCTCCCCATGGTCCCAAAAGTGGTACAAATGGCAATTGCCCACATCGATATGTTATGGGACCTGAAGGTAGCCACGTCACCCTCCATACTACTTCATCCAATGTCAGGTGGCTCAGAAAAAGCTTCCAAGCTTCGATAGAGGGAAAGCTTGGATCCCAATGTGCAGTAATGAAATCTCTCACCGTGTTTCTTGCAACATTCCATGGACTGCTAAACCTTATAGGAGCATACTTGAACTTGCTCGGATACTTCAGATGACTGAAATCCAAATAAAGAGCATGGGTGTGAAACTAAAAAACTTCCCTTTGCCTTGCAATTTACAATAGCTCAAAGATCTCAGGGTTTCTGCAAGAATTGGAATTACAGGGTTTACTCCGCACTCAATTCCAATGAAGAGTTTAATGACCTGTTCTTCCACGTATCCTCTAATTCTTGGAAAAATAACCATGCCATAGATACACATGGCTAAGAGAGACAAACCCTTTTCTCCCAAGCACGTGTCGTGTGAGGTCGATCAAATAATCAACCGGAATGAAATTCCTCCCTTCCTTGACTTTCATTTGCTTCTTTATATCTGAAGCATGAACGCCACCCAAAAACTTGGATAAAGATCTTTGTAAAGTCGACCTTCGATCATGAGTGAAGACTTTACTCCCTGTACTGGCTGGTACGCGTATCAAAGCCTGATACTCCTCGATCGTGGGAGTCAAATCACACATCTTAAATGAGAAAAATTTAAGCACGGGGTCCCAGAAATGAACTAAAGCTTGCAAAGCGTTCTGGTTGATGTCTGCATACATGAGATCAGCGATATTCCCATACACTGCACTAAAACTAGCTCTGCTTTCCATACTCAAACCTTCCCATAACCCTTTTAATTCTTCCATATTGTTAAGAACGAGCTCTAGCTGACAATCCTGAGGGAGTTGGACCTCTGCAACCCTTGGCCAAATAACCTCTGATGAATGTTGCGACTGCCCAAACTGCTGGAACACTACTTCCCACGAGTCTTCCTCAGGGGTGGATTTGGCGAATGCCCCGGGCAAATGAGTGTCTACCATCCTAAGACTTTACACAAAAAGAAAAGTGAGTCTAACGGTTGACTTAAATGAGAATACAACATATCATAGTCAAAACAACAACATGAAGACTCCAAACAAAGTGAGGTTAGATCTAAAGATCCTAAAAGACACAAGTCCCCAAAATGATCATTGTCTTAATAACTTCATGATCATCTTGAGTGAGAATCTTTCGTGTGCCTGCACGGAAGTATAAACTTCTCGAAGGTCGACATTACTCCATCCTCGATTCTAGTCCTATTGGGAATAGCCTGGGCAGAGGGCTCGTTATAGTGTGTGAGACAAAAATAGGTAAACAATTAAAACACAGAAATAAATAACAAGGCCTTCAAACAGGTGAAGTTGGGTCTAAAAACCTAGACAATACAGGTCCCCAAAAATGGTCTCACAATCATACATGATCCTGTGACCAAATTGAGTGAGGATTTTTCGTGTGCCTACACGGAAGCATAAGCTTCTCGAAGGTCAACACTACTCCGTCCTCTAATCTAATCCTATTAGGAAAAGCCCGGGTAGGAGGCTTGTGATAGTGTGTGAAACAAAACAAAATAGTAATGCAAGAAAAAAAAATGCATAAAAGTACAAATAAAAGAACAAAATAAATAGAAGAATAAATAAATAAAATAAATCAAGAATAACAAATGGCCAAACTCTCGAGGTGGAACCTCATTGTCCCCAGTGGAGTCGCTGTCAGCCGCCACGCACTGCGACATGCGAGCGACCGACGTCCTCAAAATAGGGATATTTAAAAGGAGTCGCCACCAATCCTTTTTATGGTGTGATTGGGCACCAAAATAGAATAAAATAACATTTTTTATAAAAAAAATTAAAAAAATAATGTGGCATGCGAAAACCAGATTTGGAGTTCGGGAGTTGTTTGTGTATGGGGAAGGTCTTAGCACCCCACAACACCCGTAAAAAAAAACGGTGGCCAAATTTTAATCTTGAATTGCAAAAAAAAAAAAATTAAGGAGAGAAGTTTAATTCAAGTAAAAGATTTTATTTTTTAAAAATGCCTTATTTTATTCCTCATTACTTCAATATTGGAGTCATGACCCCATAAAATAAGTGGATTCAAATCCATCAATTTGGCTATATTGAAATAATTCCCAAGATTCTAGAAATAACATAACCTCAAGAATATGAGAAAATTTTACAATTTTTTTTTTAAATCAATCATAGGAAAGCCTTCATATAAAACAAAGTTTTTTTTTAAAAAAAATATTTTAATTAAAATTCATTTTTTCTTAGGATCAAAATCTCGGACTCCCAAAGATAATGATCCCTCACCTCAAGAATTCTAGAAAATCGGACTCCCAAATATTTCTAGATTCCGTCGTAGGAACTTTTTTAATTAAAAAACAAAGACGATTTTAAAGAAAATTATAAAAAATTGAAGATAACATTTTTAGTTAAAAGGCTTTATAAACTCAAAATAAACAAGCAATGTTAAAAGTTTGAAAATAAGCTTGCAAAATAAGATTTGAAAACTATGAGCGATAATTAAAATAGAATTAAATTTGAATAACGGAAATATGAGAATACGAATTAAAAGCAAATCACATTTAAGATAACAAATTGGTTAAGCAAATAAATATACTAACGAATTTACAAAGAAGAAAAAAAACATATTGAAATCGATCTTGGACTTCCAAAGAAAACAATTTCTCACCTCTGGAAATCTAGAAAATCGGACTCCCAAATATTTCTAGATTCCGTCGTCGACATTTTTTTTATAAATGACATAGATTAAAGGATCAAGTATTAATTAGCATGCATGTATCAATTTTACAACAAGAAAAAAGAAATATATTTTAGAAAAAAGAAAGAAAAAAAATACAGAAAGTAACATGTAGAAAATGTGGTAAAAAAAACGACACCTAAAATAAATGCATCTAGAAAGAAAAATGAATATACAAGTAAGGAAAAAAAAACCGTTGGTTAAAATAGTATAAGAACACACTAATAAAAAGAATGAAATAAGAATAAACAACAAATATATATATATATATATAAATAAACAAATAATAATAAAAAAACGAAAAAAAAAATTATAAAAAAAAGGAAAAGGGTGCCACTGACATGACAAGTGACAACACATAATAATAATAAAAAAAACGGAAAAAAAGATGGATGACGACGCTTCAAATCTCTTTACTATTTTTAAAATAATAATAATAATAAATAAAGAATAATATATATATATATATTTAATAAAAAAAATGGGATGGGCGGCAAAACTGTCGCCCATCAGAAGCTTTTTTTTTTAAAAAAAGTAATAATAATAATAATAATAATAATAATAATAATAATAATAATAAAATTTTTACTTTAAAACAAAATATTTTTCAAACCCCTCCTCTTTCATCACTTTTTTCTCTCAAACCCTAATCTCTCATTACTCTTTCTCTTTTTTCCCTATTTCTTTTCTGCCTTACCATCTTCTTCTCATCTCCTCCTCAAACCTCACATTCCACCATTTTTCCCTCTCTTTCTTTCAAACTTAACACACCTTCCTAAACCCTCTTTTTTTTGCAACATTTTCCTTTACAGAAAGCAAAGATTTCTTCTATGAAGGTATGCTATTTGCTTTTTTAAAAAAAATTTTTACAACATGTTGCTTCTGTTTTTTTTAAGTTTGTGTGTGTGTTTTTTTTATTTTTATTACTTTTACAAAGATGCTTCGATTCGTTTTTTAGTTCAAACACTCTCCTCTTTTAGGCTCATTTTTTTTACTTCTAGCAAAAGAAAAGAGATCTAGGAACAAAAGAAAAAAAAAACGGAGAGAATAATACTAGTAATAAAAAAAACAGTAGCATATAGAAAAAAAAAGTGTGATACTAGTAGCAAATCAAGAACACCATAATAATATGTAGTATAAGAACACCAACACAAAGATATAGATTAGTGTAGAAAAAGAAAAAAAGAAAAAAAAATAATAATAACAATAACAACAAAAGAAAACTCTCTTACTCAACTATTGTTTTTCAGGGATGATTCGAGAATATAGAAATTGGGGAAGGAATGCAACTAGCTCGCCATTTGAAGTGCGGATCCTTGGGTCCAAAACCCTACCAAGTGCAACTTCCGGCGAAGCGTAGTTGTTTCTTACTGTATTCCAAACCCTACTTTTTGTAAAGAAATACTGTGAAAAATAAGGAAAAAAACTTACTTTCTTTGCTTTTTTTTTTTTTTGTGTAGATGGTTGTGGTGAGATTTGGAGAATAGAATATTTTTTTTGTGTTTTTTCTTTATTGGAATTCCCCCCCTAGGGTTTTGAAAAATTAGGGTTTATAAAGGCAAACTCCTTCCCTTTTTAGGCAAAAAACAAAACTCCAATTTTCTTTAAAATGGGCACTTGCACCAAAAAGGAAGAGATTTTTTTTTAAAAAAACTAGAATTTGACCTAATAGTTTAGTATAAAGGAAATATCACCTTTCTCACCTCCTTTAATAAAAAACTACTTTTCACACTTAGCAAAAATTAGCAAAAATGCCACAATCAAACATTATAAGATTAAAACTTTAATTTAAATTTAATAATTAAAATCGATAAACAAGCTGGACAAAAATATGTGGCTACAATGTTCATGCTGCCTAACAACCATCCCACTACGTCGAGGCATTCCCAACTCTTTGGAACGGACTTGACTTGACGTGCTAGGATCAACAACAGTTGTTGACGTACTAGCCCCATCAGCAACTCTTGCTGACGTACTGCCCATTTCCTTCGACACGATTTTACTCCTAGGCAAATGATCCCTGATGTGGTATTCCTCAAGGAAAGTGGCGTTTGTCGACACAAGCACCCTATTTTCCTTAGGATCGTAAAACTGACCACCCCTAGTCTCTTTTGGGTAGCCTACGAATAGGCACAATTTTCGAATCATGTCCAAAATGGTTCTGTTTCTCCTCTCCGATACACCATTCTGTTGTGGCATACCAAGTGCTGAGAGTTGGGACGTAATTCTGTGTTTTATCATATAGTCCTGGAATTCAGTGTCCATATACTCTCCACCTCGATCCGATCGAAGTGTTTTTATCGTTTTACCTAACAGGTTCTCAACCTCAGTCTTGTACTCCTTGAACTTTTCAAGAGTTTCAGACTTCTTATTCCTTAGGTAAATATACCCATACCTCGAATAATCATCAATGAAAGAAACGAAGTATTCGTAACCACCTCGTGCTTTAACACTCATCGGACCACAGAGGTCAGAATGTATAAGCTCAAGGGGCTCCTTGGCTCTATATCCCTTTCCACTAAAAGGATGTTTGGTCATTTTGCCTTCGAGGCATGACTCACACACCGGTAAAGATTTTTTTCCGACTGACTTAGAAGTCCATCCTTCACTAGTCTCTCAATCCTATTGAGATTAATGTGGCATAACCTTAGATGCCAAAGATGGGTATTTTCTTTTGGAGAAACTTTAACTCTCTTAGTTCGTGTTTCTGCAATTTTAAATAACTTTGTTCAAAACGTTTTTGATCGAATTAGGCTTTAAAACATACAAATTAGACTTAAGTGAAGCAGAACAAATAAGATTATCATTTCTGGAAATAAACGTTTTATTACCATCAAAGGAAATCGAAATACATTGTTCAATAAGATAGAAAATAGAAACAAGGTTTCTAGTAAACCTTGGAACTATGTACATATTGTCTAACAAAATGTAACTCCTGCTAAAATAACGTTTCACTTTGTCGATCGTTGCAGCAGCGACTATCTCCCCAGATCCAACCCGTAGAGTCACTTCATACTCTTGCAGCTGCTGTCAGAGATCAATTTCCTAAAAAGAAGAACAAACATGGTTAGTGGCGCCCGAATCCAATATCAGGCAGAGTCACTACTCTCCACTAAACATGTTTCAGTTACCAGTAAATCATATTTATCTTGATTTTTCCTCTCGGCAAGGAACTTGGGACAGTTTCTCTTCTAGTGACCATCCCCATTGCAGTGGAAACAGTTTCCTTTCTCTGCAACTTCGTTGACCTTCTTGCCCTTTTGGCCGACATCTCGGTCAGCTTTACCCTTTTTCATCTTCTTCTTCCCTTTCAGGCGAGAAAGAGCAACAGGTTTAGTCCCAGAGGTTGAACCTCTGTCTGAAGACCTGTAGGCAATGTTGCCTTTACTTTCGGTATCCTGATCCTCATCAATGACTGAAAGTTCTGTAGCCATTAAGAAGAGTGGTCAGAGTGTAGCTTATCTTGTTCATAACAGCGTTGCTACGAAACTGAAGGAAACTCTTCGGAAGAGTCTTCAAGATAAAGCTGACCTGGCTCGACTCGTCGATCGAAGCCCCGTTCATCTCTGCCAAATTAAAGTGGGTCATCATGCTCAGAACATTTTCACGAATAGACGTCCCTTCTTTCATTCGGGCGTAGAAGACGTGTTTGAGTGAATCGTGCCTGACCTGAAAGGACTATTGTCCCAACATGTCCTGCAACGAATCCATGATCTCCTAAGCGGTGACCATCAACTCATGTTTCTTTGCCAAAACTTCAGATAAGCTGGCAATGATGGAGACCTTGGCCTTTTCATTGGCCCTGATCTATCGATCGTATGCATCACGAACACTTCGTGATGCAGTCGAGCTCGGCAATTGAGGACACTCCTCAGTAAGCACGAACTTCAGGTCGTCAGTTACTAGAATCGTGTTGATATTATTTTTCCACGTTTGGAAGTTATCTCCCACTAATTTGTCGGAAGCAAGTAAAACGATAATTGAGCTAGACATTTTTTTAGCTGAAAAAAATAAAATAATTTTGTGTCAGTCTTGAAAAAACTTTTGAGTCCAATCAGGTTTGACCAAAATTTAATCCTATGATCCATAGGTCATTTAAAAATTGCAATGATATCCTAAAGGTTTAGAATGACCGCCACCGAAGGGTGAACAGAAACACTTCTCCTCTAGGACGAAACTTTCTCGACTAGACCCTAATCCCAGAATAACTCTTATTCCATTAGGCGTCCAGTTACCATTATTTGGTCGAATTCATTAACACTTAACGAATCCCGTGAATGTCACCCTCAATCTTTTAGTTTCCAAGTATCCGTCCTAACAATAGCCACCGAAGGGTGAACCACGAAGGAAAACCAACAAGGAAACTGTATCCCTTTCGGGAATTCACGGTGTTCCTACTACTATGATCAAGGCCCTTCGAAGGGATTGTTTGGTCCAGGCCAAACTAGCAGGCAGATCATAGGGGTCTCACGGTGTGAATCGAAAGAAGAGACCGTAGGTCCCGTTTCTCCAGGTCCGCTCCCAGTCACTATAAGTACTCTCTCCATCCACTTTGATATTGACCCATACAAATATCATTCGAAGGGGGACGCTCCCATTTGCGTCACGAGGCCGAGTATGGATCTCACGATGCGGACTTAACGGAGATTTGTAGTCGGAAAATTAAATGTATCTTATACACTTTATTTCCTCTCACTCAACACTTTATAATTTTCGGGATTGACCTAGATAAACTGGCTAAAATTTACCTAAGTCTACCAATATAACTCTTATATGGCATTTAACCTAAGTTTATAATCACATTATTACTTAGGTCTATGTGTGTAAATTAATCAACTTTTAATTAACGACACTCACGAAAAATATAACCTAAGATTCTCCTGACCGAATTCACTCACAGGTCGGTTTCCAAGTAAGCGTGTTCCGTAAGCGTCAACTTTAATACCCCAGCCTTAGACAAAACTTTCCTTAGATAGAGTTACTAATCAGTCATCATTCAAAGATTACATTTTGAATTCCTAATTCCAATCTTCTTAGAACTAGAAAAACTAAGTCTAATTATTCAAGTTCTAAACACTTTAAAACTAATAATTAACTTAGGTTACATGCATTTCTATGTTATAGTGCTTGATCATTTATCACATGAATAACTATATACTATAACATAATAATTCATCACATGAAATTAAATGCATGAGCATACTTTAATCTAAAAAATATAATACTTATATTAATTAAATTAAAACATGCAATAAATTATATTATAACTCTCATAATATAACCTATCATGCAAACTATATATTATAACACTTATAATATAAATGATGCATGAAAATTTTTAACCTAAGGTGGGATTTTAAATCTATATGACATACATTATGCACATAGAAATTTAATTAAATCATATATCTCATGCATAAAAATAATTAAATAGCAAAAATGGATCGATTTTTGCACCTAGGGGCATTTATTTAATTAAATAACATTAATATATCTTTTATATTAATATTATTTAATAAAATAAATTAAATAAATAATAAAAATTACATTTTATTATTAAAAATAATTAAAAAAACACACGTTCAAAAATATGTCCCACGGAGCAAAGACCCACTACTCGCGCGAAACTGCTGCTGGAACCGCCTATTATGCTCGTAGCATTGCAACGCTGCAAATATCAGCGTCTCACGTCGCGCGCTCCACGCCATGGCGTTGCAGCGCTACTTTGCAGCCAAGCCTCCACCCGCGAGTGCAGCATTGAGACGCCGTAGAACAACGTCTCAACGCTGTCGACAGAACAAAAAACTCATTTGCTGTTTTTCGTCGTTTTTCGCCCGTTTTCGCTCCGATTTCTTCACAACAACTCTTGCCAGAACGACCCGGACTTACAGACTCGATTTAAAAAAAATGTCCAAAACACGGGCCCTTACATTGATCTAATCAACATAAAAATCTAAATCTATTCATAGTGCCAAAACCGAAAACATATGTGACGACCCATCCTCGCAGGTATCAGAATTCCTTATTTTATTTTAATTCAGCAATATATATATTCTGTAAATCTGGCGAAATTCATATCTTTCGTAGAGTAAATTATGGACTTTTAAGATTTAACACTGTTTAATTAAGAGCTTATGAGTTTATGTTCAATTTCCCACCAGAAAATAATTCGATGGCAATTTGGTAATAAGTAATTAGGTCAAAAGGGCAATGCTGGAAATTGAATGAGAATTAGGGTAAATAAATCTCCTATAAAAAGAAACCCTAGAAACCCCTCTCCCTTTCGCAAAACACATCACCAAGAGAAACCCTAGATTTGCCACTAGTCACGACCAAGGGAGCCAGCGTCGTCATCACCTCCATTTTTTTTCCAGCCGTCCACGCCTTCAGTCGCAGCCGGAGACCACCGATCGGAGGTTGCCGATCAGCGAACTCACCAACCGAAATCGTCAAGCCCTGCAGCCACAGCCCTGAACAAGACGCAGCCGGAACTCACGATCGGAGAGTCACCGCCGCCGGCGCGCGTCGCAGACCCTCCCTCGCCGGACATTCGTGCAGATTCGCCCACGACGGCCGGCAAAGCAGCGCCAGAGGTCGCCAAGCCGATTGCAGCGCCATCCACCTTCGATTGCAGCCGCCGTCCACCCTCGATTGCAGCCGCCACGTCCAGATCAGTCACGCGGGATCCGCCATTAACAGCAGCGCCGCCGCCGCGAAGTTCCTTACGTCTAATCGACCGGATCTCGTGCCTCCTCAATTCCTACAGCCGTTGAACTCGCAGGCAGGTGAGCTACTCGATACATTCCGGATTTGAATGAGATTTACACACTGACTTATTGGATATTAAAGCGTTATTTTGGAGACTGGAGTTACTGTTTGAACACAACTTTTAGGGACCAAGCTTAGAGCGGAGTTGAAGGCCAAGCGTCAAGGTGAACTAAGGAATATTCGGCCTACACGTTGAGCTTGAGGTAAGCGGGACATGAATTCTCAAGAACTTAAATTAAGTACCTATACGATTGTGAAATTGGAGTTATGCTCGGAGTGTGATTTCGGGAATTATGTGTGAAACAGGTCCTACAGAAGAAGCGTATTCAAAGAACTAGGGTTAAGGTTTGGAGTTAGAATCTAAGCTAAGGTAAGGGTCCTTACGCCGAACTTTTCTAAATGGGATCAAAGAAAACGAATTTCATTATTTTATGCGAAAATAGTTCGTTATTTTATGTGAGAGCATATCTCTATTTTATGTAAAAATAGTCTATTATTTTATGTGAGAATATTTCGAAAGTAGTTCATTATTTTATGTGAGAGTATTTCATTATTTTATGTGAGAATATTTCATTATTTCATGCGAAAGTTTTCTGTTATTGAAGGTACGAAATCAATCATGCTTAAAAGTATTATCTCCAATATGTTGTGAAAAGTTATGATTTGCATATCAGTATCACTATTTCATGATATGTGCATTATAGTAACGATAGATGATGGGACCTCATGCATGTTATGTATGTCATGAAATGATTTGAATTAGAATGTGGAAATTGGTCTCCTGAGTTCATTGTATGCATGGTCAAACGTGCATTAGAGACCCTATGGGTCGAGCTTATAGGGGTCTGTGAGGAACTCAATTCTTATAGGGGTCTGTGAGGGACTCAATTCTTACAGGGGTCTGTGAGGGACTCAAATTCTTATAGGGGTCTGTGAGGGACTCAAAACGAAATGACTCAGGGCGACCAATTAGCCACTTAAATTAAGAGGAAGTCATACATGCCAGTCACGATTGATATGAGAAAGTCCTAGGTCCCACATATGAATATTTTTGGCCAAGTTTAAAAGTCATGATTGTATGTGTGTGCATGTCCCAAAACCTTGGTAGCGGGGTCACTTACTGGGTATTGTATTACAATACTCACCCTTTTATTTTAAAAATATTTTTTTCAGGTAAGACCAAGGAAGTACGGGGCGAGTGACGGAGGCGCGTTGTCAAAACCATGGGGAAAGTCATAATTTCCGCATTTTTCCTTCATAACTGATGTTGATGTTAAAGGACTTTGAAGTTTAAATTTTGTTTCCAGAATTTTAAGTAGGCCAAGTTTAAAATGTTATTTCCAATGTTTTGACGCTTTCTTTCGGGATCCCTAAAGATATTTTGATATTTTGGCAGTTTAAAGATTGTTTTATGTGTTCTGACCTAAAAGTGCATGCATGTTTAGTAGTGTCTCTAGGAGTTATAATTAAGAAAAGCTAGGGCATTACAACATACATCCTTGCAAACCACAATTTATCTCATAAATTCAAGGCAATACCCACCTAATTTTAACGAAAAATAGTGCACAAAAAGAACCAACGTTTGGCTCTGAGACCAATTGAAGGGAATGAAACTCCCACACACCGGAAGACGATCAAATCGTCGTGGTAAAGTTGTGCAACTAAATTTCGTTAAAACAATCTAACTCTTAGATTAAGGCTAAACATGCATACTAAGGAAAGAAAATACAGCAAGTTCTCGTTATTTACTTGTTGAAGACCTTCTTCAAGGATTCCTTTCTAGATCCACGAACTCTTCGTGCTTTCTCGAACTCAACGATCTCGAACCCTTCTCACGAACACCGATCGAACACAACCACTTGGCTTCTCGGTTGTTCTTCTTTTGGAAGAAGGAAGATAGTGGAATCTTGTGTTTTGATTTTTGGGAGGAGAAAACTTGAGAGAGATTTGAGACAGAGTGATCTCTTCTTTTGGTGAGATTTCCAAAAATGAGATAATAATCCTTGAATCCTTCTTGTAAAGGGGTTTATATAATGAAGATAGGTGGAGTTGAAATCTCCACCATTTACCATTTTACCACAACCATAGGTTATGCAAATCATATTTGCATAACCACATATTATAAGATATCTCATATCTCATTTTACAAATCACATTTGCAATATTGTGGATTTTTAAATTTAATCACATCCAATTTAATATCTCTCAATCTAATTTCTCCTAATTTGCCCTAATTCAACAATTAGGCTAACCTATAGCTTATTATGAATCTCATTCACATTAAACTATATATTATATCATTCATATCTCATATAAATGACATAAATGCCCTTTAGTGAAATTGAACACTTCAATTCAGACAAAAACAGTAACCATTCTTTTAATCAAGATTGAGCCAACCTAGGTTCCTTATGGACCTAGAGTGACGAGTTCCAATGATTCGAGATTAACCTATCAAACTCTTTGACCCGATTAACCAACATTCATTAGCTACGGTAACACTCCACTAATGCCCCGTCAGTGCAAGATATTACGTGTCCATTGATATAACCAATGCCTATGAGTCGACCTTTTACGGGTTGTTCGTAGACACTACTAAGTCAAATTACCGTTTTACCCCTGTGTTTACTTCTTGCTACTTAAGTCCCCACTGCTCCTCTAATGAACAACAACGTTGTAATGGTCCGACCATACACAACAACCCTCTCAGGCCAGTGAGAGGGTAGGCGCCCGTTGTCCAAGCCTTGGAGACAACATTTAAGTAAACAACCCCTCTAATTTTCCTAAAGGTGGGAACGAGTGAATTCCATCTCGCGTAGTTAAGTTCCCAACTCTCTACTTGGTCCTGTCCCTGAGAAGATAGGCATATTGGGCGAGTAACAGTTACCATCCTCACTCGTACTAGTCAAAGGACAGACCCCCGTAGACAGGAGTCCGTAACACGCTCAGGATTTAGGTCAAGTCAATAATGGTCATCTACGAAGTTATTAGTTCTTACTATTAACGGTGTTACATCAGTAGGTCTAATAATTCATCGTCTTGTCTTGTACAATCTCATTGTACAAGATGCGCCCACTCGCATGTCAACCACATGAACGAGTCAGATCACCTTGTTTGGATCTTAATACAAAGCGGGTCGCATGCACAATGTATCCAGGATTAGGTCTCCAACCCTATCCATATACTGTAGACCGTTCGGGTCATAAACTCAAACGTGATCCTCCTTGTGTGTCCACTACACACCGTTCAAGTTCTTGCTCTCTCATGTATTCAATGACCTTGGAGCTTAGTTTATTGGTCAAAGTTTGTATTAAATGCGAGACACAAAATGATGAAATGAATAACTATTTATTGATTTCAAATAGTAATTTACAAACTATACGAGATTAGGACAAACATCTCAACAGTTTGCGGCAACTTCTCTCCACTTGGCACTTTTAAACCCTAGTCTCCTTAAAAGATGGTGTTCCCTTAACTCTGCAAATTACAAATACTGTCCTTAGGAGTAGAAAGACCATCTTACCCTTCGGGTAAAATGTCTAAAATTCTCTTTGGGACTCCTGTAACCTTTTAAACATCTCCTGCACATAGAAAATTCTCAAATAAATTCATCAATTAAATTATGGATCAACTAAATAAGAGGGGATTTTTCTGGAGTTAAAATTTCATCTTCCGGTCTTTAATTACTTGTTAGATTATTTTTCCAAATTTCTTAAATTAAAGCATAAAAAATATCAAAATTAATTCTTTTCAAACCTAATGCTTAAATTCAAGATTTTCTAGCTAACATTCACAATTTGGGGATAAAATAACATGAGGCTCAATGAATTCTATGCAATTCAAGTAGATTAAACACTAAAATTCTAGTAAAATAACTATCCTATGGCGAGTTATCACCAATCAAAATATATTATGGATTTACTTGATAGAACAAATATGGTTAATGTTAATCCCATCACTACTCCTATGTTAAGTGGTTGATTACCTTCAACATTTGGGGGGGAAGATTTTCATGTTGTTAAGTTATACAGAAGTATTGTTGATGCTTTGCAATATGCTACGTTAACTAGACCTGAGATTTCATTATGTGTTAACAAAACATGTCAGTTTATGCATGCTCCTAAGGTAACTCATTGGAAACTTTTGAAAAGGATACTTCGTTATGTGTAAACCGTCTGATATATCAGTTAACCGTCTGATATATCAGTTCATGGTTATGTGGATTCGGATTGGGCGCCAGATCCCGATGATCGCAAGTCTACTTTTGATTTTTGTGTTTATTTTGGAGGAAATCTTATTTCTTTGAGAGTAAAAAAATAGTTTGTGATTTCAAGATCAAGTATAGAGGTAGAGTATCGTTGTTTAGCTGCAACAACTATTGAGTTAGTTTGGATACACTCTCTGTTTTCTGATTTAAAGATTTCTTTACTTAAGCCTCCAATTCTATCATGTGATAATTTGAGTGTGGTACATCGAAGTGCTAGTCCTATTTTCCATTAAAAAACAAGCATGTTGAACTTGATATCTATTTTGTAAGAGATTTGGTATTGCATAAAAAGATTATTGTTCAACTTCTTCCAGCTAGTTCGCAGGTTGCAGATATTTTAACAAAGCCCTTGTCTGCTACTAAGTTTCTTCATTGGAGATTCAAGCTCAATGTTCGGGAACCCTTCTCCATTGGTTTGGGGGGAGATGTTAGGAAAGGGGCCCATTAGCTTTAGCCCTTGGCCCAAAAAGAGCTTCTAGAATGAGTTATTTATTTCATTTATTTTAAGTGTATTTTTTGTTGAAAGAGGATATAATCCTCTATTTCTGTTTGTATTCTGTTGAGGTATTATTCAGGAGCTTTTCACCTCTGCTCTATATATTTGTGACGACCACAACCACAGGTACTAATTATTTATTCTATATAACGTTCTATCAACCTGTGTGTGTCTAGTTGGATTAGTGAATTTCATCAAGCTCGGTGTTAAGGAGTCTTTGATTTTATTAGTTTAAGGCGAAATACTCTCCGTTAGACAACTAGTGATAAAAATTAAAAGAAAAGGAAGTGGCAATGGTATTTTGGTGATTAATGTCTAAATGAGGGTGATAATTAACACTTGGATTTTTGACCTAATTTGTTAGTATTTAAGCTCCTTATCATTGAAAACTTTTAAGAAAAACCCTAGCCCTCAAGGATAATCATCTCTTTCTTCTTCCTCACACTTTGCCCTAACCAAAACCCTAACCTTAAACCTAACCATCTTCTCCTTCAACCTCCTTACCCTAGCCGAAAACAGTCATCCACGTTGCTGCAGAGCTCGCCGACCGATCCAAGAGGACGCGCGCATCCGCCCACTCCTTCTCGTGTTCTTCTGCTCGCTGCCGTCGGCGAAACCCACGAAACTCAGCTGCTCACGCCGGTAAGTTCTCGAGCTGAAGCTTCGCCAGCCACGAGCGTCTGCAACACCGAGAGCTTCACGCAAGCCCCACCGCAGCCGCCTCCATCCACCGGTTCGCACGAAAGACCTCACGCCGGCCAGACCACGAGCAGGTTCTCCTCCAGTCGCAGCCGAACGTTCGCCAGCCGGAAATCAGTCGAGCTTTGTAGCGCCGCCACCGCCTTGCACTCGCGCGTCCGCAAATCAGAACTCGCCGGTGTTCCCGAACTCCTCACGTTTTACCACCCAGCTCTCGTCCCCTCTCGGTTTCAGTCACTATTCCGTTGTCGTTCGCGCTTTCTGCCGCTCTGGGAGACCTTTGGAAGGTGAACCTTCACCAGTGAGCTTGCTCGTTTCCTTTCGGTTTGGGAGAGTTACACACTGATTAGTTGAGTTGTTAGGTGTTATTTGGAGATTTGAGTTTACTGTTTAAGCATAACCTTTAGGGACCGAACGTAGTGCGGAGTTGAGAGCCAAGCATTGTGGTGAACTAAAGAGTGTTCGACTTACACCTTGAGCTTGAGGTAAGCGGGACAAGAATTTTAAGAACTGTAATTAAGTATGTTTACGATTATGAAAGTGGAGTTATACTCGGGGTGTAATTTCGGAGGTTACTTGTGAAACAGTCCCTTCAAAAGAAGCCTATTCGGGAACTAGGATTAAAGTTTTGAGTTGGAATCTAAGCTAAGGTAAGGGACCTTGTGCCGAACCTTTTTAATGGAATTAAGAAAACGAATTTCATTATTTTATGTGAAATTAGTACGTTATTTTACTTAAAAAGATTTAATGATTTTACACGAGAATATTTCAAGATTTTATGTGAGAATGCTTTGATATTCGACGTGAAGATATCTCAATATTTTATGTGAGTATAATCTAGTATTTTATGCGAAAATATCTTTGCATGTTATGTAAGAATAATCCAGTATCTTATGTAAGGATATTACCGTATTTTCTATGAGAATATTTCATGATTTCCTACAAAAGTATTATCTTCAAACCGCTATGAAGAAATTATGATTTTGCATATTGACGATGATGTTTGTGCCATGTACACTATTGTTATGTTGAATGATGGGACCTCATGCATGTTATGTATGCCATGAAATGATTTGATGAAAATGTGGACATTGGTCTCCTGAGAGCATTATGTGCATGGTTAAACATGCATTAGAGACCCTATGGGTCAAATTACGAGAGTCCATGAGGGACTCAATTTATACAGAGTGCAGAGGACTCAAACCATACAGGTGCATGAGGACTCAAATGATTACAGGGTGCATGAGGACTCAAAATGAAATGACTCAGATGATGACCAATTGGCCACTTAAAGGAAAAAGGAAGTCATGTATTATGGTCATGACGATATGAGAAAGTTTTAGGTCCCACATATGTACATTTCGAATGAGTTTAAAAGTCATGATTGCATGTGTTTGCATATCTCAAACCTCGTGAGCGAGGTCACTTCTTTGGTATTGTTTTGCAATACTCACCCTTTCTTTTAAAAATGTTTTTCGTAAGGCTAAGGGCGTGCGGGCGAGTGAGTGGAGGCGCGTTGCGGGACCATGGGAATAGACATGTCTTCCGCATATTTTTCTTTTAAAACTGATGTTGTCATTTTATGTTTTCGTAGTTTAACTTTACTTCCCAGATTTTAAATAGGCCATGTTTAAACTGCTTCTTTTGCGTGTTTTGAATGCTTTAATGGGATCCCTAAAGACAATTTGTTTTCAGTGGAGTTTTAAAGATCGTTTTATATCTTTTGGCCTAGAAACGCATGCATGTGTAGTAATGTCCCTAAGAGTTTAGTTATAGAAAAGTAGGGGCGTTACAGTTGGTATCAGAGCCCTAGGTTTAAGGGTTCTGTAGACTTGCTTACAGAGTAAGCATAGAGTAGTTCCCATGGTTGAGTAACGCGTTCCGGTCACCGCCAGGTACGTTTTGGTAATTTATATACGAAGTAAATGATTATGATGTAATTCTGTTTTGTGAATGTAAATGAATTTAAACCCTAAGGGGTGATCCTAGCTTATCGTTAGAAAGTAATGAAAACTGAGTTAGAAACTCTCTGTATTGTAGCACTGACAAAATGCCACCTAGAGGTCGTGGGAGAGGTAGAGGACGTGGTAGGGGTCGAAGATCAGGAGTTAATGTTAACACCCAGCCAGAACTACCACTGGAACAGGAGGAAATTACCCCACCCGTGCGGATCTCCCCGGGACCACCAAATCGCCGGAGAGAATGCCCTGCGATCGCTCCAGTGGCGGATCAAGGAAACCCTAATGTCATGACTATGATGGTAGAGGCCATGCAGACTGCAGTGCGAGCTCTGATAGCCACTCACCGGCCCAAGCAAACCAGGGGCGGAACGGTGCAACCCTGGAGTCTCGATATCTGAAGGACTTCAGGAAGTATGATCCCAGATCTTTTGATGGGTCTTCTAGTGACCCCACTGTGGCTGAATTATGGTTGTCCTCCATTGAGACCATCTTGATTGATGAACCGCCTCAAGACCAAAGGGTGTCTGTGCAACCTTTATCTTTGAGAGACGACGCTTATTTATGGTGGGAGTCCGCCCGAGGAACCATAGTCGCGGTAGGGAAACGATCACATGGAATCTGTTTAAAGAAGCATTCAGCGGAAATTTTACCTGCTGCGACTCGTTATAGGAAAGCAGCGAAATTCTTACACCGAGCGAGCAGGGAGGCGGTGGAGGTATATGAGAGAGAATCACACCGCTTGTCACGCTTTGCCCCGAGCTAGTAGACACAGAGGCGAAGAAGAAGAGAGCGTTTAAATCATGGGACCGGATGAAAATGTTCGAGGCTTCATCCGGCACTAGCACCTCCCGATTATGCCTCGCAGATGAGAGTGGCGGAATTGATTTGGGTGCGGCGCGCGATCGCACGCCGATGAGTGGTTAACCTGGCGACCATGGCAAATCATAAGAGGAAATGGGACCACCTAATTCAAGCTCGCGGCGTCCCAGCGTACACCGCATAGACCGAGAAACTTTCGTGCGAGTTCAGTCGAAACCACCGGTCACCGGGGCGAGAACTAACGGTGGAGATAAGCCACAATGCAAAGATCAGTGTAAAGCATCATTGGGGTAAGTGTTTGGCGATCCGAGTGTGTTTCGATGTGGGAAAGAAGGGCACAGAGCTAATAACCGTATCCGAGTCAAGCGGTGCTAGCCAACCTCGGTTATCAATAGTGGGGGCCTTTGCCAAGCCCGTAATACACCAAGGAAGAGCTTATCGCGAGCACCAAGAAAAGCATTTATAGCGCAGACTTCGGTGGTTACAGTACACTTCCATTACTTGGGCACCTTGCCTTTGTATTATTTGATTACGGTTCTACACACTCTTTTATTTACGCATCCTTCGTAAGTCAAGTGAGTTAGAATTAGAAACGATTCTGATATGCTTTGTCTGTCTCTCCACTCCTGCGAGGATAAACTTGTTAGCCACTATGAAAGTCAAGGATGGTAGTGTGACTATCGCACCACCATGAGTTAACAATAAATCTAGTAGTCTTAGACATGTTTGACTTTGATGTGATATTGGGTATGGATGGTTAGCGCGAGAACCATGCTTGCATTGATTGCTTCGGGAAGGAGGTAGTGTTTACTTCTCACGACCAACACAGCTCTGAGTTCGGAGAGCACGTTAGCGGGAAGTAGGCCTAAGGTAATTCACGCCCTTAAGGCCGGGAAGTTATTACATCGGGGAGCTTGGGGCGTCTTAGCTTGCATCTTGGATGCAAGGTGTGTCAGAGATCTCGATGTCATCGGTACGATGGTGAAATGAATTTCCAGACGTTTTCCCAGAGGACCTCCCCGGAGTACCTCCGGTCAGGGAGGTGGATTTTAACATAGGATTGGAGTTAGGGACGACTCCGATATCCAAGGCACCGTACAGAATGGCACCGGCAGAGCTGAAAGAAGCTGAAGCTACGA
This sequence comes from Trichosanthes cucumerina, assembly GCA_036507285.1. Classification (NCBI taxonomy): domain Eukaryota; kingdom Viridiplantae; phylum Streptophyta; class Magnoliopsida; order Cucurbitales; family Cucurbitaceae; genus Trichosanthes; species Trichosanthes cucumerina. The sequence goes on along the minus strand of CM071840.1, from coordinate 69,580,569 downwards.
TTCACGAGACTTCTTCGGACAAGGGGATTTATACGCCCTAACGTTTTCCTTTGGGGCACCGGTGTTGTTCGTGAAAAAGAAAGAGCGGGTCCATGCGCTGTGTATAGATTACGAGGAGTTGAATAAAGTTACGATCAAGAATAAATACCCTCTTCCTAGAATAGATGATTTGTTCGATCGATTTGCAGAGAACAACGATGTTTTCCAAGATCGATCCGAGATCGAGCTACCATCGATTGAGAATCGGTGAAGAGGATATTCCTAAGACGACATTCGAGATCACGTTATGGGCATTACGAGTTCCACGGTGATGCCGTTTGGTTTGACCAACGCTCCTGCGCTTTCATGGACTTGATGAACCGTTTATTCAAAGAGTTTCTTGATACGTTCGTGATAGTATTTATTGACGATATCTTGATATACTCCGGTGTGATGAAGATCATGAAAGGCACACGAGAAAAGTTTTACTCACGCCGAGAGAGAATAAGTTATATGCGAAATTTTCCAAGTGTGAATTACGCTCTCGAGCAGTATCCTTCTTAGGGCATGTGGTGTCCGGCCGAGTCTCCGTTGACCCGGTAAAGTGGAGGCCGTCACCACGGTGCCCCGTCACCACCACCGCTCTGAGTGCGTAGTTTTTGGGTCTTGCGGTTACTATAGACGTTTAGTGCGGGACTTCGCCAAGATAGCTATGCCCATGACTCACCGACGCGCAAGGGTAACTCATTTGTTTGGGATGATGCTTGCGGGCGAGTTTCGAGAACTCAAGTGCGATTAGTGTCGGCCCGATTCTTACGGTCCCAGAGGAACGGGTAGCCTTGTGGTTTCTGATGATGCTTCTAAGAAAGGTTTGGGTGTGTGTACTAATGCAACACGGTAAAGTAATAGCCTATGCATCCCGACAATTGAAGACGCACGAGAGGAACTATCCAACTCATGACTTGGAACTAGCGGCGATGGTCTTTGCATTAAAGATCCGGAGACATTACCTTTATGGCGAGAAAATTCGATTTTTACAGATCATAAAAGTCAAAAAGTACTTGTTCACCCGAAAAGAAATGAACATGAGGCAACGCAGATGGTTGGAGTTAGTGAAGGATTACGACATAGACATTCAATACCACCCCGGTAAGGCTAATGTCGTGGCGATGCCCCTCGATGAAAAGCCGATTCATACTGCGGCACGAGTTCTTGTGAGGAGCGGAGATTCTGAGCAGAGTTTGCACGAGCTGAAATCGCGATCTTAGTAGGAAAGACCACGGCTCGATTAGCTCGATTAACGGTGCAACCAACTTTGAGACAACGTATCGTTGAGGCTCAGCAGTGGACCCTCGATTAGTAGTAGAAGCTTACGGCGGTAACTACGAAGTAGCGTTGTGAGTTTTCACTATCCACGGATGGAGGATTACTATTTCGTGGTCGATTATGTGTGCGACGACGCGACAAACCGAAAATCAAAATTTTGAACGAAGCCCATAACTCGCCATTCTCTATGCACCCTGGTAGCACCAAGATGTATCGAGATCTGAAACAGGCATTCTGGTGGTGTAACATGAAGCGCGACGTGGCAGAGTTTGTCAGCAAGTGTTTGACTTGTCGGCGGTGAAGGCACCGAGACAGAGGCCCGCAGGACTCACAGCAACCTTTACATGTGCCCGGTGGAAATGGGAGGAGATCTCTATGGACTTCATAGTCGGATTTGCCTAGAACCTTACGAGGTTACTCGGTAATTTGGGTCATTGTGGGCCAGATTAACCAAGTCGGCACATTTCATACCGGGAAACCCACCTATTCTACGGATAAGTGGGGCGCGACTTTACACGGAAGAGATAGTCCGCTTTGCATGGGATTCCGGCCAAGATTATTTCGAGCGAGGATCCACGTTTCACCTCCAACTTTTGGAGGAGTTTACTGGCGTTAGGTTCACGGTTGAACTTTAGTACAGCTTTTCATCCACAGACGGATGGGCAGACAGAACGTTTAAACCAGATATTAGAAGACATGTTGCGAGCTTGCACCTCATTTGATGGAGTTTGCTTATAATAACAGCTACCAGTCGACCATCGGAATGGCTCCATTTGAAGCTCTCTATGGAAAACGTTGCGAACTCCCGTTTTACGAGAGGAGGTGGTGAACGCCAATTATTGGGTCGAGTTGAGTACAGTCACAAATAGTGCGTCTGAGAAGATTAGAGTGCGAATCACGAACCGCCCAAGACAGACAAAAGAGTTATGCCGACACAAGATTTAAAGGACCTAGAATTCGGTGTTGGGGACCACGTATTTCTTAAGGTGGCCCCAATGAAAGGAATTCTAAGGTTTGGCCGAAAAGGAAGTTGAGTCCGCGCTTCATCGGACCGTTCGAGATTTTAGAGAGGGGTTGGTGCGGTGGCCTCTGATTAGCACTTGCCGCCTTCCACATCGTGGTTCATAACGTGTTTCATGTCTCCATGTTGAGAAAATACGTTCGAGACCCGACTCACGTCATAGACTTCGAACCATTACAGTTAGCAGAAGATTTGAGTTATGGCGAGCGATCTGTACAGATTATTGCAAGAGATCAAAAGACCCTCCGTGACCGTGAGATCAACTTAGTTAAAGTGTTATGGCAAAACCACCGCATACGGAAGAAGCCACCGGGAGCGAGAAGAGGAAGTGCGAGCTAAATTTCCGAACTATTCCAGAGAATAGGAACTTTCGAGGACGAAAGTTCTTAAGGAGGAAGATTGTGACGACCACAACCACAGGTACTAATTATTTATTCTATATAACGTTCTATCAACCTGTGTGTGTCTAGTTGGATTAGTGAATTTCATCAAGCTCGGTGTTAAGGAGTCTTTGATTTTATTAGTTTAAGGCGAAATACTCTCCGTTAGACAACTAGTGATAAAAATTAAAAGAAAAGGAAGTGGCAATGGTATTTTGGTGATTAATGTCTAAATGAGGGTGATAATTAACACTTGGATTTTTGACCTAATTTGTTAGTATTTAAGCTCCTTATCATTGAAAACTTTTAAGTAAAACCCTAGCCCTCAAGGATAATCATCTCTTTCTTCTTCCTCACACTTTGCCCTAACCAAAACCCTAACCCTAAACCTAACCATCTTCTCCTTCAACCTCCTTACCCTAGCCGAAAACAGTCATCCACGTTGCTGCAGAGCTCGCCGACCGATCCAAGAGGACGCGCATCCGGCCACTCCTTCTCGTGTTGCTGCTGCCGTCGGCGAGCCACGAAACTCAGCTGCTCACGCCGGTAAGTTCTCGAGCTGAAGCTTCGCCAGCCACGAACGTCTGCAACACCGAGAGCTTCACGCAAGCCCCGCGCGGCGCCTCCCATCCACCGGTTCGCACGAAAGACCTCACGCGCCGCCGGACCACGGCGGGTTCTCCTCGATCGCGGCCGAGCGTTCGCCGATCGGAAATCGATCGAGCTTTGTAGCGCGCCACCGCCTTGCACTCGCGCGTCGCCAAATCGAAACTCGCCGGTGTTCCCGAACTCCTCACGTTTTACCACCCGGCTCGTCCCCTCTCGGTTTGATCCACTATTTCGTTATCGTTCGCGCCTTCTGCCGTGCGTCTGGAGACCTTTGGAAGGTGAACCTTGACCCAGTGAGCTTGCTCGTTTCCTTTTCGGTTTGGGAGAGTTACACACCGATTAGTTGAGTTGTTAGGTGTTATTTGGAGATTTGAGTTTACTATTTAAGCATAACCTTTAGGACCGAGAGCGTGAGTGCGGAGTTGAGAGCCAAGCATTGTGGTGAACTAAAGAGTGTTCGACTTACACCTTGAGCTTGAGGTAAGCGGGACAAGAATTTTAAGAACTGTAATTAAGTATGTTTACGATTATGAAAGTGGAGTTATACTCGGGGTGTAATTTCGGAGGTTACTTGTGAAACAGGTCCTTCAAAAGATGCCTATTCCAGGAACTAGGATTAAAGTTTTGAGTTGGAATCTAAGCTAAGGTAAGGGACCTTGTGCCGAACCTTTTTAATGGAATTAAGAAAACGAATTTCATTATTTTATGTGAAATTAGTACGTTATTTTACTTAAAAAGATTTAATGATTTTACACGAGAATATTTCAAGATTTTATGTGAGAATGCTTTGATATTCGACGTGAAGATATCTCAATATTTTATGTGAGTATAATCTAGTATTTTATGCGAAAATATCTTTGCATGTTATGTAAGAATAATCCAGTATCTTATGTAAGGATATTACCGTATTTTCTATGAGAATATTTCATGATTTCCTACAAAAGTATTATCTTCAAACCGCTTTATGAAGAAATTATGATTTGCATATTGTGATGATGTTTGTGGCATGTACACTATTGTTATGTTGAATGATGGGACCTCATGCATGTTATGTATGCCATGAAATGATTTGATGAAAATGTGGACATTGGTCTCCCGAGAGCATTACATGCATGGTTAAACATGCATTAGAGACCCTATGGGTCAAATTACGAGTGCATGAGGACTCAATTTATACAGGGTGTGCATGAGGACTCAAACCATACAGGGTGCATGAGGACTCAAATGATTACGAGTGCATGAGGACTCAAAATGAAATGACTCGGGATGACCAATTGGCCACTTAAAGGAAAAAGGAAGTCATGTATTATGGTCATGACGATATGAGAAAGTTTTAGGTCCCACATATGTACATTTCAAGCAGTTTAAAAGTCATGATTGCATGTGTTTGCATATCTCAAACCTCGATGGCGAGGTCACTTACTGGTATTGTTTTGCAATACTCACCCTTTCTTTAAAAATGTTTTTCGGTAAGGCTAAGGGTGCGTGCGGGGCGAGTGACGGAGGCGCGTTGCCGGGACCATGGGAATAGACATGTCTTCCGCATATTTTTCTTTTAAAACTGATGTTGTCATTTTATGTTTTCGTAGTTTAACTTTACTTCCCAGATTTTAAATAGGCCATGTTTAAACTGCTTCTTTTGCGTGTTTTGAATGTTTTAATGGGATCCCTAAAGACAATTTGTTTTCAGTGGAGTTTTAAAGATCGTTTTATATCTTTTGGCCTAGAAACGCATGCATGTGTAGTAATGTCCCTAAGAGTTTAGTTATAGAAAAGTAGGGGTGTTACAATATTCGTATAGTCTCAGGTTGTTGATTGTAAGTTGAGAATGGGTTTTCGCTTATTGGAAGCAAAGGTTTTCCCCTGCATTATTTTCTCCATTTCTTCTTCCTTTAAAATTAAAGAATTTTAAAAAATAACTAACGAGATCATTAAGCAAGAAGTTTCTTTGGGCATGTGTGGAGAACCTTTCTAATTGTGATGGAAACATAAACTTAATCAATTGTGTAAATTGATACACTTATTCAAGTTTGAGGTTTAAATATAAAATTAAAAGTTTAGGGTTAAAATTGATATAATCTGCCAAGTTTGAGATTTAAATTGATTAAATTAAGAGTTTAGTGTTAAAATTGACACAATCTACCAAGTTTGATGTTTAAATTGATGAAACTGAAAGTTTAGAGTTAAAATTGATACAACCAGCAAAGTTCAGCCGTCAAAAATGTTTTTTTCCTAAAACAATATTCAATATTGGCGACCGATTCAAGAATGAGTGTGACACCTGGTAAATTCAGGTAATTTTTGAAGTTTAAGAAACTTAGTTTCTGGCTCATTTCGTATTTATTAAGGATTTTTGGTCGAGGTGGTTATTTATTTAATCTTCCAGGGACCCAAATGTTTAGGTCTTCGCCTTTAAATTAAAGCTACCGACTCCTTAGGATGCATATCGTGCGTCCTGGAGGAACATTAGTGGTTATCTCCCTTTCTTTCATTCTTCTTTTTTTCTTTTTCTCTTTTTTCATTTTAGGGTTCCTTTATTTACTTGTTTTAAGTTTTAAAAATAAAAAAAATAAAAATTAGAAGAGAAAGGAGCAACAACCCGAGGACCGCCACCCTCTCTCGTCTCTTCTCCTTCTTTGCGCGATGCCCCAATCGACCGACAACCCTGCTACCAATGGCACGTCGTCGTCACCCTACATACGAGGCCAACTGCCCCTCGCCGCTCCATCTCCCTTTTCGTTTTCATCCAGATCTCTCGCTCTCTCTCTCTCTCATCTCCTCTGATTTTGAGCCCATCACCGTTCCTCGACTCTCTTCTCCTTCAATCTCTATCCAACCTCGAGTCCCACAAGATCGCGTCGTGGTGAACTCACACCACCACCCTCCACTGCTGCGTTCACGAGAACCCAAACCCAACTGAACACCTTCCTCTCTTTCCCTCTCTATCTGATTTCTCTCTTTCTCTCTCTATCTCTTCATTTTCTCTCTGTCTCTCTCTAATCTCTCTTTCCCCTTCCCGATCCTTCTCTCTCCTCTCTCCCTATCTGTCTCTTTGATTGTCTTTCAATTTTGGTTGGACAGATTGGTGAACTCAAGAGAAGGGGGTTGTCTTAGAGGAGGTTGACACTTAAGGCTGACAAATTTCAAGTTATGAGGACTCGTGCGACACGTGCACGTGGGGTAAGCATCTGTAAACTTTGTTTTACCTTGTATACCTTGCGGTTGTATCTCGAGTGATGGATTGGTTATTTATAACAACAAGTAACGAAGGAGTCGTGGTAGGCTTGGCCTTGGTGTGGATCTTCTAGTGGCATGGCGTCAAATCTCTCGTCTCGATAGTGCGAGTAAGTCTTAAACCCTATGTTCTAATGTGGTTGGAAGGGTCGTTTGTCATGTGCATGGCCAAGTGTGATCCTTAGGTGCAGAACTTAAGACCTAGTTCCTTATTAGGTTGTTGTTTGCTCGTAGCAACCGTTTGTGACCCTTTGTTTCCTTTGTTTGTCCGTAGGAGTTTTGGAGGATCGAACTAAGCTAAGGAGGGTCAACGAACTTATGTCCTCACTTGAAGGTAAGTAGTCATTTGGTTTGTACACTGATCTCGTGAGTGAAAGAGCTTGGTGCACTGGGTGTTGCTAGTATACTTTTTCTTGTTGTGTGGATCTGGTTTATGAACTAGTGTGTTTCGGCTTCCCTATATTTCTGGTTTTCTTGAGCAGTGTGTATAAGATATCTTTGAGCTTCTGGCATGTTGGATATGTGTTGTTAGTGCAATGTTGGTGTTATTGCATGTACATATGGACTTCGTGGATGTGGTTGGCGGGACGCTAGTCGTTAGGGACTTGGCAGACAGGTGGTATGTCCTGCAAATCTGAACCTCGAGTCTGACTTCCCTGAGAGTTGCGAGACTTAGTTGAGGTGATTGTTAGTCGTTAGGGATTGTTAGTTGTTAGGGATTGGGAAGACATGTGGTTATTGAATTCTTCTTTCTTAAGAATTTGGCCTCTCTTTATTAGATTAGTGTGACTTGGATTGAGCAATAGTCACCCTTTCACTCGTCGTTCTCTGATTGGTTGACTTGAATTTCTTGGAAAACGGGAAGCAATAAACATTTTCTCGTCCATCAGCAGAGGTCAAGAATCGCTTTCTGGCTTTTACATCTGAATTAATAGGCTCCAAGGCTACTTGTGAGTCTTGGTGTGGATCATCCTCATGCCATGAAATCGTTTTGCAATTAGTTGACGCGTTACACATTGCTCAAAATTCTATTTTTTTAGCGTATGATAACGGTCATTTATGAGTGTTATTTGGCTCTAAAAACTAGTCTATTTGCTTCGAAAGCAAGTGTGTAATGTTATATTTCATGTCATTTAGAGAAAATTTAAGTAAAAACAAGTTTTTCATGAGTATGAAGTCTTGATTTTGTAAAAATAAGTTTTTTGGTGTATTTAGAGTCATTTTTGTTAAGAAAGTATTAATTTTTGTTAAGAAAGTATTAGTTTTTGTTAGTTTTGTATAGAGACTAAAAAAGGACTCAAATGCACAAACATTTTGGGCAGCAACTAAAGCAAATAAAAGATAATCTAAGGGATATGAAACCAGTATGTGCCAACATTTGAAAGCAGAAATCAAAGTCCAAATATTGTAGAAAAGACTCAAAATGCTCCCAAATATACAGTTGCATTTATGCTATTTCGACAACAACACAATTGCTCCCAGAAATGCAGTCGCATCGGATTCATTTTAATGGATTCTCAAAGATTTGTGAGATCTATAAATCATATAAAATATTCTAAATTAATCTCTAAAAATCAAGGGATATGATCGACCAAACTTCTCCACATTGATCTTGGTAGCAAGCCCTAGGCCTTGAGGTCTATAAAAGGCAGCTTGTTCTGTAGTTTTTTTTTTTCTTTTCAGCCGTCATGCTTAGCCTATCCCAAGTATTGTTCATATTTCATACGAACACAAACTTCAAAAGAGGAAAGTTCAAGTATTTGTTCTCCTTGAAAAAAGTTGAACAAATTCGAAAGAAGAAGCAAACTTTGGGTTTTTTATTGTTTTTATTTGAGTTTTGTACTTTTTTTTTTCCCTTCAAATTTAGTTGTTGCATTCTTAGTTTAAAATTGTAAGTTTCTATTTTTTTACTTAAATTCAATTCTCTCTAAGTTTTGAGTACAAGTTTTGTTGGAAGTTTTTGGTATTTATATTCTAATGAAGTTTATTCTTTCTCATAAATATTTTCTCTCAATTTTTAGTACTTTTATTTTTTTGCATATGAGAAGCTAAACTCCTTGGAGGGGATTCAATCATGTGGATACCCTAAAAAGGAGGTAAGTATACCCTAAAAAGGAGGTAAGTAACCATCATGTATATTTTGTAAATTTACTCAAGATTTAACTAAGTTCACTTTTAGTGAGTTTATGTTTTCATTGTTAGCTTAAACTTGTCAATTGTGTTATCCTAGGTTGTCGAAATATTAATACTCAAAAGGTTGGGATTGATGTGTACTTTCCTAAAAGTAATCTAGGAAAAGAGTCTAGACATTGAATTTTGCCTCTCGAACTTAAACATAGGACAAAAGCTTTTAAAATCTTAAAGTTGTGTTTATCTTCATCTAGGTGAATTTAGCCATAGACATATAAATTTTAAATTGCTTAGTCTGCTAAAGGTTCTTGGAAAAAAAAAGCTGGATAGATATTGAACTTGATTTACTTAAGCTAAGTGTCGAAAAGGGTAAGTTACGAGCGCAGTCAAGCAGTATTTTCTATGAACCGTACAAAGCTTGAAAGAGTTAGTATGCGAGCGCATGAGATAAGATCTGTGTAATAGTCAAATTTAGTTGAGCAAGATTGCAAGCGCATGGTGGCCTCATTTCCTTAGGATTGAACCATAAATTGAATCCTCTATTTTCCTATTACCACTTTATTATCTTTTTCAACTTTTTAGTTGGTGTTACTTGTTTTCACAAAAATCTCCAATTTATCTATGATTTATTGGTTACCTAATTCGGTTGCTACTTGTGAACAATTGTGTTATTCATCGAAGAAGTTTTGTTACAACCGTTCCCTTGAATTTCGATACTTGGAGTTACTTCCATATACTACTTGTTGGACAATGTGCACTTGCAATTTTGGCATTGCAAGCTTACATCATCAAAGTACGAAATACATTGGGATGGATTGTCATTATGTTCAAGATGTTAGTCTGAAATGAGTCATCACTACGAGTCATGTTCCCACAAACATGCAACTCGCAAACATCTTTACAAAAACCTTAGGGGAAACAAAATTCTCTATATCTCCTCACAAAGGAATTTGTGATCCCCATGCTCCAACTTGAGGGATACTAGAAAGATATTTTAGGAAAATATCTTTATTATATATATATATGTATACATTTTTGTCTAACTACCTTTTATAACTTAGGCATGATTGGTGAACTTAGTCCATTAATAGGGTATGTATATATATATATTCATCATCATTCTCAATTGAAAATCAAGGAAACCGCTTTCTGGCAGAGGCCAAAACCTTTGAAATCTATCCAGATCGAATCAACCAACTCTTTTTCGATTATCCTTAAAAGAAATTTAACCAATTGAAAACGATACTTCAAATTGGCCACATTGACTTGCCCGACACCTATGATATTAAAGCACAAAAAAAGTACTTAAAATTATTCAATAACTACAATATTAACTTCTTTTTCTAATACGAATTACAATATTACAAATGATAAAGAGATTATAAGAACTAGACCCTATTTTGAAAACTATTTGGTTTTTAGTTTTTTGTTTTTAGTTTTTGAAAATTGTGTTGTCTCACCACTTCTCTACCATGAATTTCATCTCCTTACAATAGCACCCATCTTTTTCTAAAAAAAAAAAAAAATACTTGAATTCTTAGCTAAAATTAAAAAACAAAAACAAGTTCTTGGAAACTACTTTTTTTAGTTTTCAAAACTAAGCTTGGTTTTTAAAAATACAAGTAAAAGGTAGACAAGAAAACATGAAAGAACCATAAGTGAAGTAGTATTTATAGAATTAATTTCTAAAAATAAAAAACTAAAAACTAAGGTCTCGTTTGATAACCATTTGATTTTTTAGAATTATGCTTGTTTTTCACAATTTTTCTTCATCCTAAACAAAGATTTCCATCTTTCTTGAGGCATCATTTGAGTTTCTAGCCAAACTTTAAAAACAAAAACAAACTTTTGAAAACTACTTCTTTTAGTTTTGAAAACTTGTTTTTTAAAAACATAGGTAAAAAGTAGATAAGAAAACATAGAAATCCGTCGGTGGAATAGTATTTTTAGGCATAATTTTTAAAAATAAAAAACAAAAAATAAAATAATTATCCAACAGGATTGAATTTATCGGTTCTTGGAAGAAAACTGACACCATAGGTTTGCAATTACTTCTTTTGGAAGTAACTCTCTCAAATATTTACAAAGTTTTCTCGACAGATTTTGAGGATACTCCAAATACCTGAACAGAAATGACAAAAGTCTATAAAATTTTGCCTAGAAGTTGAATCATAGAACACACCATCCGAAATCATATTATTGAGAGAAAAAAAAAAAAAAAGAACAAAGAATGTCAAAATAGCATCAATATTTTTGGCGACTAAATTTTCACATGTCAAAAATAGACCACAAATTGAGTATCAGCATGAAAAGGGAAATCGATTGCATCACGAGAATCGGTCGTCTTGAAAAACCATGCCCTTTGCGCTTGATTTGCCAAAAATATGAAAAAGGCGGTGGGATGGAGAGTGATTAATAATTGAGTTGCATCTTCTCCATCACCGTAAATTATACATTCTCCTACCTGCATAACATTAACATACAACTCTCATTTATTCATTCATAAAATGTTATCTTCAATTCTATTTTAATTCTTAAAACTTTACTTAAAAACCCTTTTGGTTACGTTCTCGTTATTTATGGTTCATCACTTCAAAAAATTAAAATTATTTTGGGATCGAAACATTTATCTATCTGCACATATTTTTATTTATCAAATAAAGATCAACAGAAGACGTGTTTATGCTATGCTTCTAAAGTCAGTGACTAAAATATATAATTTTTTTATGCAAATTTCAAAAATCAAACAAAATCTTTGAAAATAAAATAAGTAAGCGTTAAATTAAAACTTGTTTAAACAACATTCTCAAAAGTCAATTAAAAGACATTTCAACATTATGCAATTTATCTGTGAGCTTACCACTTTTCTAAGAATTATTTCCACAGATGCAACAGAGAATTTGACATGTAAACGGGTTATAGTAATACAAACTGCAATATATAAGATAACAAAGTCTTAGAAGGATACACCACTTTTTTTTTTCTTTTTTTTTTTTGTAAATAATTAAATATATATAGGAAAAAGGAAAGAAGATGAGGAATTAGTGTTACTTGTTTGACCATCGTAGATTGCTAGTGCTCTTATAACGCGTTTAAACACTTCTGTGTCAATTGAAAAAAATTTGGCATTGGAAATTTCGCCAAAAAACACGTCTTGTGCAGGCGACAATCGTATATCATGGCTGATTCGTGGCAAACGCCCTAAAAGTAATATTCAACAGTAAAAAGAAAGTTATTGTAAAGAAAGATCGAACAAGAAATGCATAAAAGAATCAAGAAGTGACCCCCAAAAAAAAAAAAAAAGAAAAAAGAAAAAAACCAAGATTCATTTTGAAGAGAAGAAACCAGCGTAAAAATGAAAGGTATTATTATTATATATACTAACCTGGAGTCTCAAATGTAAGGCGTACGCAATTTGAGTGTTCCCGAATCCGAATGGTCAGTAAAGAAAAATTTTGGGTTTCAAATATAGCATTGCTGAAGTCTAAGAGGGGAACAGTTGAAATGTGATGATGATCGACAGAATAGTGAGTGAATATATGCTGCGGCATCAACAAAACTGCATCGAAGCGAGGGAACGGGTGGCGAGCAATTATTGAGAACGATAACGGCGAGAATTTCAGGTCGACTTCAAGAGCAATGTGAGTGAATAGGGCGGTTGCTCGTACAAGAGGAACAAGGTTGTCGAGCTTGATCAAGAACATGGTGAAAATGGCAGCAAAGGAGAAGGACTAAATTTGTGGTTTTAGTTCTTTAATTCTCAACCTCAATTCAATCTATTTCTTCTCTCAATTGATCGATATTGGCTTCTTTTATACTAGAGCTGACCCCCTCCCTCGCCCATGATGTTCTTGCGAGTTGTTAACACATCTTTTATTTATTTTTTTTTTTAAAAAAATGTTGGTTATTAAACTTTTAAATATTAAAATCTTGTTTAATAATAACCCATATGGGTTTTTAGTATGCAATCAGTTAATTAAATAGGTATAGAAAAATGTGGATGATTTTCTCTAAAAAAAATATGAAGTTGTAATTACGTATTTTAAGGATTCTATTTTCCATCATCTTGCAATCCCTTAAACTCATGTATGCCCCTCTAATTTCAAACCCTTCGTCTAGTCAATGATGCCAAAAGGGAATGTAGAGTTGAAGCCAAGGGCTAGTGCACGATTGCAAGTGGAAAAAGGTAATGCCTCGAAAAAAACCGAAGAAGGACCCAAATCTAATCCACATGGAAAGTGAGGAAGAGGTAATTTGATCCCTGTGCTTCCCTACAAATTTTTTCAATCTTAAATGTACATTAACCCTACCTTATCCATGGAAATGTGGTTGAAATCCCATGTATGCAGACATTAAAGTCTCCTAAGAAAGCTATGAGTACCGCCGGCTCAACCCAAAAAGACCTTAAGTCAAAATAGAAGGGGTAAAAAGAAAAGTAGGGGTCACCTATGTTAGAGGTGTGTCGACAAAATATAATCAATTTAAATTCTGCCAGATTCAGACAATATATATTTTATCTAAAATCGCAGATCAAATTATAATTCCAAATATTTTGCGGAATACACAATTTGAAATTAACAAGCCTAAAAGAGTAGATAAACCAACCTAAACCTTTAAGCAACAAGAACGATAAATAAATCAAGTTTGAGGGAAGAGAAATTGACACGAAATTTATACTGGTTCACCCAATGATGGCTATGTCCAATTCTCTACTACTGATGCAGGTTCCACTAAAATCGTTAGGGAGAAAGTTGCAAGAGTTTACAACGCTCAATAGTGATTTCTCTCACTTTTCTCTCAAGGAAAAGTCTCACGAATCACTTTAGCTCAGAAAACTCTTAATGGAGAAAAAAAACTTCAATTTTTCTCTGTTTTTTTGTAAACCACTGCCACCTCTACTTTTGTTTCTTCTCACACTGACGCCACTTATTCTTTCTCTCGCACAATTTTTTTTTTTTGCATGCCGTATATATATACTTATTTTAAGAAAGCTAGTGGGCCATGGGCCTTGGTTTTTTTGGGCTTCACAACAACTTGACAATCTCTCACTTGGAGACCAAAACAATCAACATGTCTCCCCTGCAACGGTAGCTACTTCTCTATGCTCATGAAGAAGTCCAACTGAAGTTCCACACAACTTCAGTTTGTCAACAAGAACGGTCTTGGTAAACATATTTGTTAGACTATGACTTCCTGGAATCTTTTCAAGTACCAACATTCCATCTTCGAAAACTGATCTGATGAAATAGTACCTCACCTGTATGTGTTTCGTTCTCGAATGATACACTGGATTCTTTCCTAAATGAATAATACTCTGACTGCCATAATGCAAAGTCCCATTTCCCAGATTCAAACCAAGTTCTTCCAAAAATAGTTGAAGCCATATCATCTCTTTATTGTTGGGGTGTATGCCTTAAACTCGTGTGGTTTGTATACATTTGATTTTTATAAATAAAAGTTATTTTTCCATCAAATCTTGTATTCTCACATTTTAAACTTCGGGTCATCTAGATGAGATCTTGAACGATGTGTAGTGGACACACCAGGTATGATCACGTTCAAGTAAATGACTCAAATGGTCTATAGTACATGGATAAGGGTTGGGAACCTCTTCCCTGGTAACACTATGGATGCGACCCACTTTGTATTTGATACAATCGATTATATCCAGCTTGCAGTTGACATGCAAGTGGGAGCATCATGTGCAATGAGATTGTACAAGACCAGACCGTGAATTATTAGACTACTGTAGTAACACCGTTGACGGATTAGGACTAATAATTCGTAGATGACCATTAGTGACTCGACTTTAATCCTGAGCGGGTTACAGACTCCTGTCTGTGGGAGTTTGTCCTTTGACTAGTATGGGTGAGAGTGGTCACAGTTGTCGACTCAATAAGCCTACCTTCTCAGGGGCAGAACCTCGTAGGTAGCTGGGAACTTAACTACGCAAGAAGGAATTCACTCGCTCTCGAGCTAGGAAGTTTAGATAGGTTGTTCCCTTAAGGACTGAATGCAGGTCTTGAACAACGGGGCCTCACCCTCTCACTGGCTCGAGTGAGACGTTGTTTATGGTAGGACCATAAATGTGTTTTTCATTAGAGGATCAGTGATACTAAGGTGCAAAAGGTAGTCACATGAATAAAACAGTAATTTGACCCAACTGTGACCACGAACGACCTGTGAAAGGTTGACTCACGGACATTCATTATATTGATGTACACAACTTGTCCTACAATGAGGAGACTGCAGCTACGAGTCCATAGTGGAGTGACTCGTAGTTAATGAATGTTTATTAAAGAGTTCAAAGAGTTTGATAAGTTAATCTCGTATCATTAGAGCTCATGATCTGTAGGTCCTTTAGGTCCCTCGCTTGGCTCAATATGGAATTAATGAGGGTATAAAGTTTTGGAATGAATTTGAAGTGTTCAAATTCATATAATGAGATTTTATGTCAATTATATGTGATATAATTGATATAATATATAGTTTGATGTGAATATGAATCATAATAAACTATGATATTGGCTAATTATGGAATTATGACATAATTCGAGAAATTAATATTGAGAGATAGTAAAATTGAATATAATTCAATTTAATTCCACATTATGCAAATATGATTTGCATATTAAGGTATATGATACCTTATATTATGCAAATATGATTTGTATAATATATGGTTTGTGTAAGTAGTGGGCTAAATGGGTGGAGAATTTTCTCTCTACCCTCACCCACTATAAATAAATTCTTTGTGAAGCATTTTGCAACACTCAATCTCACTTTATGGATTTGTAAGCTCCAAATTCCAAAAATTCTCTTGCAAATTCTCTACAACTTCCTTTCTTCCAAAAGAGTTCCCACAAGCCTCCCTTTCCTAGAGAATAGCCGAGAAGATGTTTTGGAAGTGTCTAACACGTGATTGATTCGTGATTCCATAGACATCATTGAGAACGTGAGATCGTTGGAGAAGATTATAAGAAGAAATGGTTTCTTCAAAGGTAATTTCGTTTCTCCCTAATTGCTTAACCTAGAGATGCATGTGTTTGAGTTCAATTCCAGCAACGTAATCGAGAGCACACAATTCAAATCGCTTCTGCTAGGAGATTCCATCCCTTCATTTACCTGCCTCAATCACAACAACATACTCAACCTCTGTAGTAAACAGAGCTACTATCTTCTGCAGTCTAGAAACCCAGCTAATTGCAGTATTACCCAAAGTAAAAATATACCCGATAGTACTTTTCCTGCCATCTGTATCACCTATCATATTTGCATCTGCATAACCCCGCAGTTTAAAATCTGACTTCTTAAAATACAAAGAAAAATATGTTGTCGCTCTCAAATATCTGAAAATTCACTTCACAACCTCCCAGTGTTGCTTCCTTAGATTAGTCATATACCTACTAACAACTCCCACTAATATGCAATATCTGGTCTTGTGCAAACCATGGCGAATCAGGCTACCTATAGCTGAAACATATGACACTCTAGCCATATGATCTCTTTCCTACTCAGTAGTGGGTGAGTACTCCTTGGATAATTTAAAATGACAAGCCAAAGGAGTACTCACAAGTTTTGCATCTTCCATGTGAAATCAGTTCAAAACTTTTTTCGCATATTTATTCCTGTGACAATGTCAATGTACCATCTTTTCTCTCAATCCTCATTCCTAAGATTTGCTTGGCAACTCCCACATCTTTCATATCAAATTCTTTAGATAATTAAACCTTTAACTTAAGAATTTCCTGTTTGTTTGCACCTGTTATCAACATATCATCAACATATATGTAACTGTTGGGATTTATGCCCTAAAACTCGTAGTTTGTAAATAATGTTCTAATTATCAATAAAGAGTTATTGTTTATCATTATTTACTATCTTGCTTATATTAACCATAAACCCAATAAACTAATATCCAAGGATGTAAAATGTCTCTTGAACTAAATGTAGTGGACATATAAGGATCTCAGTTCGAGATACAACCTAAAGGGTCTATAGTAATGGGATAAGGCTTGAGTACCTTACCCTGGTAATACTATGGATATGACCCACTTTGTATATGATACAAACACAGTGATCCTAACGTGTTCGTGTACACGACATGTGAGTGGGGATATCCTATGTAATGAGATTGCATAAGATCGAACAACGAGATAGTAACCACTAGGTGTAACTCTGTTAACTAGTTAGATTTCTATTTCAATAGGATGACTTAGGCAACTTGATCTCAATCTTGAGTAGGTTACGAACTTCTGTTTGCGAGGGATTGTCCTTTGACTAGTATGGGTGAGAGTGGCTCGAGTCGCCGACTCAATAAGCCTACCTTCTTGGAGACAAGACCGAGCAAGGAGCTGGGGACTTAACTTATCAAGATGGAATTCACTCATTCCCACCTATTAGGGTAAGTAGATGAATGTTCTCTTAAGTGGTGTCTCTGGGACTTGATCAAAGGGTCCACCCTCTCATTGGCCCGAGAGAAAATTCTGTTTGCTGGTAGGACCACAAACAGATTGTTCATTAGAGGAGCACTGGGACTTAAGGTAAAAGATGTAACCTGGGGGTAAAACGGTAATTTGACCCAGCTGGTGTTACAAACATTCGTGAAGGATCGACTTGCCGTTATTGGTCAATATCCGTGGACACAGAAATATATCCGTAGCGAGAAGAGTGCAATTGCGGGACTTTAGTGGAATGTTCCCACAGTTAACGAATGTTGATTAGAAGGTTAATGAGATTAATCGAATAATCTCGTATCCTTGGAGCTTCTAATCTGTAGGTCCATTAGGTCCACCTTCTAGCTCGTAAAGGGTTCTTAGATCATTTAAATTTGAAGTGTTTGAATTCAATTAGGGAATAACATTAATGTATATAGATACATTATAATATAAAGTTTTCATGTGCATTAAAACTTTATAGTATAATTTAATTTAAATATGATTCATATTAAATTTAATGAGAGAATTAAATATTTGAAAGAGTTCAAATATTAATTAAATGTGAATGAGATTCATATTTAAAACTATAGGTTAAAATTTAATGTACATAAGATGTGCATTAAAACTATATGTTAGAGAAAAAATTGATTAAATGTGATTTAATCTAAATTAAGTATATGATATTTAATTTAATATTAATTAAATGTGATTTAATTAATTAATTTGATTATTTATTAAATAATTAAATAAAAAAATGGGAACGTGTCAGGAGGACACGTTTCCCACTTCCCCTATAACTTGTAACACCCCAAGATTTTCAAGTGCTTCTTGGGTTGTTTTTGGGATTAATTTAATGGAATTAGACTAACCGGACCTTGAAGTTTATTAGTTTAAATTAAGTCTTGCGATTTTAAGCGAATACGTATATGGTCTAACCATATATATATGAATTGGATTATTTAATTAAGTGAAGGGCATTCTTGAGGTTTTGTTTAAAATGAAGGGCATTTTGGTAAATATTAAAATTAGGGTTTTTCTTTAATCACACAACTTTGTCTTCTGGTGGCCATCTCCATCGTGTTCCACTTCCCAGCCAACAAACCTACGGGAAAGGCACCCTCGCGTTCAGCACGTCGAGCAGCCGTCGGAAGCACTCCGGTTGATCAACGCCTTATGTCGTGCGAGTTCACCGCCGTTGTCTATTACCTGAACCCCACCGATGTTCGCCATCTATCCGTGAGTCACCGGTGGCTGAGGCGTGAAGATCCGATTGTTGTGCAAGTGGTCTTTTTCTGTTTAGTCGGTCACCGTCTTAAACTCGTCGCCGCCCAACATCGTCATCCAGTTGTCGGATCTCCAACATTGTCGGCCATTCGTGCAGCTTTACCCACGCCGACACGAAGAGCAGCGCCGGAGATCGCCGAACCCTGCAGTGCAGTCGTCGTCCACGAACTTGAGCGTCCGTTGGTCCGTTTCGACGAGACTTGCAGCGCCGCCATCATTCGCGAGCTCCTCACGTCTTGCCGGCTAGGTTTCGTCCATTCTCGATTGCAGTCACACTTGCATCACCGTTTGAGCAGCCGTTGACCGAAGCCCCCAATGTCGTCGCCATCCACCGCCATCATACTGCCGTGAGAAGTGAATCAGACTTGAAACTTCGACCAGATGAGAAGGTGCGAATACTCCTCTATTTTGGAATAGATGTTTGGACTGAGCAATTGAGTTGTTGAATATTAAATTGAAATTGGGTTGCAAATTGTTGAAGCATAACCTTTAAGACTCAAACGTTGGGCGGAGCCAAGATTCCGGACCTTAGAACGAGCTAAGCAGTGTTCGACATACATTTAGGAGTTGAGGTAATCAGAGAAGGTTTTATTTATGTATATAATTATGTAGGTGAGTGATGCTCGGAGTGTAATTCCAAAGGATACTTGTGAAACAGGTCCTTCAAAGGAATCGTACACGCTAAGAACTGGGATTAAGATTCGGGTTGGAATCTGAGTCGAGGTAAGGGATTTCTTACAAATTAATTTGAAAGGGAAGTTTTTTTTTAAGATCTATTTAAAATACGTTTTAAGGAGTTGTCCAAAAGATGAATTTCAAGGGCGTAGGTCAATAAATGATATCCAGGGATTTCCCCCGAAGTGTTTGATGTTAGAAAGAGATTTTATCTTAGAATTCGAGAGAATTCCAAATGACTTAGGTCTTTGCGAGAACCCGAACAAAAATGATTTCAAAGTATTTAAAAATGAGTCTTGATGTAGTTATGTATAGTTATGCATATTGAGATTATCGGTTATGTTGTTGTGTTAAATATGGATCTTAAATTATAAACGTACCTATTATGTATGATTGATTGACTCGAGTTGAAAGTTATGCCTTGATTATATGATCTATATGCTTGTTGCATCATTATGAACGCAAATGTTGATGTGATTGAAGAATGGGACCTCATGCATATTGTGTGTCTATGGGCATGTTATGTAGGTTGTGGCAATTGGTCTCCTGAGAATTTATGCATGGTAAAACATGCATCAGAGACCCTATAGGTCAAACTTATAGGGGTCTGTGAGGGACTCAAACCTATAGGGGTCTGTGAGGGACTCAACATGAAAAGACTCAGGTAGACTCAATTGACCACGCATAGCCAAAGAGAAAAGTCATGATTTTATGAAAGAAGTTTTAGGTCTCACAACAGAAAGTTCTATGATTTCAAAAGTCACGAATAACAGTCATGTATAAAAGTCATGTTTAAAGGAAAGTCATGTTGCATGTGTTTGCAGTTCCCGACCCCCACTTACTGGATATTTTATAATACTCACTCATTTACCTTTGTTTTGTTTTCTCTATTTTAAAAATGTTTTCAAGTAAAGACGAGGGCATACCAGGCGAGTGACGGGGATGCGCTACAGAAGCCATGGGGACCAAGTCATCGTTTTCCGCGCATAGGTTTAGATAATATTTTTACAGACTATTGTTTTCCGCCATGTATTATAGAACTTTAAAACCAGAGGTTGAACTGAGTTATGTTTTTAAATGTTTTTATTTTTATGGGATCCCAACATAAAGTGAATTTAATCGCCAAGTTTTTCCCTATTTACCTTTATTTAAGGCCTCAAAGTCATGCATGAGTAGTAATGCCCTAGGAACTTACGTTATAAAAGTAGGGGCATTACATAACTCCTTATCATAGGGATTGAGGAGGTATCCCTCTGGCTTTATCTTGTCGATGGACAAAAGAAGATGGTGTGGATTTATTTTGCAATTTGAGATATTGTTGCAGACATTTTCTCTCAACCTAAAAATTTCCTTCCTCTTCTAACTGTTGGCTCCTTCCCACCAATGAGAGGTCTAAGAATTCAGAGGATTGAAGGTTCTCCTGCTAGTAGCGTCCTGTCTTTACAGAGGAGAAAAATTTGGTTGTTGTTGTTGTGTAGACTTAGTTAAGCAAGAAGTTGCTGGGAAAAGTGAAACTACACATGTATTCTCTTTTCTTTTTTAGTTTAGAACCTCTACAACATATATTTAATTATGTTTAATCCATGTTTTTATGCTTATCTCTGTTTTATTTGCCAATGTACTGGTATTTGGGTTTGCCAAACCAAAACGAGATTTTGATCCAAATTTAACTTTCGATGTGCAATTGGGATCTAGATTCCATCAATTGGTATCGGAGCCAACTCGTCTTTTATTTTGGGAAAACAAATTTGCATTGGCTTGGTGTGATTGTGCATTTTGGGTTGTCATTAGACTATTTACGAATTTTTTTCCATAACTTTATTGTTTTTTGATTTTGATCAAATAATTGTAAAGGCCCCTGCGTTTTTGGGCATTTTTGTATAAATTGAGTATGTAATTGATCATGATTTGCTCAAGAAGCCAATTATAACAGAGCATTTGCAACAAATTTTTGCATAAGGGTTATGTATTGGGATTTCTGCAGAAATCGATAAGAATGTGTTATGTATTGGGAATTTCTGCAGAAATCGATAAGATCTGGCAAAGATTTGGTCCAGTTTTGGGAGATTTGGTCTGGTTCATGAGATTTAGTTCGATTCGACCTGGTTCGTTAGATTTGGTCTGGTTCGTGCAATCTGGTCCATTTTTTTAATAAATTAATATAATTTTATTTATTTATTATTTTTAGGGGTCAAAAATTTCAGTCTATATGATTATTTATTGATTTATGAATGTCATTTGGTTAAATCTCACCTTATGATAAGCATGTTTCATGCATCGATCACTTATAATATAAGAGTTATATTATGTAAAATACATGTTCTAAGTTTTAATTTCCTTAATTAAAATAATTGTTATATTAATTAAAGGAAATTGCATTGTCATGCATATTTATATGGCCTTTAATATTATTTTTATTTTAGTTTTATTATATAAATATCCATGTGATTTTTCTTTCATGAGTGATTTAATATAAAGTGTTATATTAAATATATGAAAAATGAAAAGCATGTTGCATGACATTACATAATTTAATATTAAATGTAATATTAAATAATGTCAAATATTAATTTTAATTCATGATTTATTAATTTAACTGTTTTATTAATTTCATGAATATTTGGTTGGTAAATTAATTAGAATTTGATTATTAATTTATTACACCATAGAAGGATGTTATAAGATAATCTATTAAAATTTATAATAGTTATAAATTTGAAATTAGAAACATTAACTTATAATAAAGAGTTGCATGCAAACATAGGATTTTTGGGTAAATCGAATTAAATTTAAAATGTTTAAAATTAATTAAACCTAAGATCACAATTTCTAATAGGATTAGAAATTAGTCTTAGTATTTTAAATAGTTTTAAAATATGGTTAAGTAAGACATAATAAAACTTTGGTTATAAGGGAACTCTACCGGTGAAGTTCTGCCTAAGGTTGGGGGTATTTAAGCTGGCGGTTTACAAAACACCTCCTACCTGGGAACTAACCCGGAATTTGAGTTGAAGTAATCATGGTCTTATTAGCATGCAATAGATCTAGATAATTAAAATGTTTATTCACCTAGACATAAGCTACAAGACCTAGTTATAATAGTTATAGTAGGCATAGAATTAGATAGATTCTTTTAGCCAGAATCCGACTAAGTTAAACCTATACCCAAATTTTAGGAACTTCAGTGGGAGAAAACGAGATGTTCGCATCTAGTTTACTCTCACGTCCTCAAGAGTTCACACCGTGAGTTCCGTGCTCGGTTACGTGGCGTTAATAGGGCGTCGCCCTACGGTAAGTGTTTCCATGGTTCAATACCAAGGTGAATGAGGGAAGTATCCATAGTAAATGGGAGCAAGACGCGTGTCAATGTATCATACGGTCTCCTTCATTAGATCGCACCGTGAGATTTCTATAGTCCGCCTGCTAGGTTGCCCTTGAGCAACCAATCCCTACGGAGGGTATGACTATAGCGATTGGAACACCGCGAACTCCAGAAATAGATAGGGTCTCTTAGGTAATTTGCCAATAGTTGTCTTACTTAATAGTAGCCTGTTGGCTCGGACCTATTGGATCTGAAAATGGTAGGGTCACATTTACGGGATAAATTAAGCTAGTTAACGAGTCCTTGACCAAATAAACGGTAGCTAAGAATCATTGGGACATGAGATATTCTGGTAATGATAATTGGTTGAGATAGTCTCAATTCAGGGGAGGAATGACTGACCACCCGACGAAAGCTTTTATTCTAAACCCTTGAAGTATCGTTGCAAAATTAAAGGGTTAATTCAAACACTAGGGTTCTTAATAATTTTTCTAAATTAGATTGGTTTTGTAATGGGTTAAAAGCATAACTAATTAGAACTATTTTTGAAATTTCAGCATGTTGTCCTCGATAATAGCCTTACTTAAGAGTGAACGTTTAACTGGGGAAAACTATACTACATGGAAGTCCAGTCTGAATACGATTCTGGTTGTGGACGACCTTCGATTCGTACTGATTAAGGAATGTCCTCCGGTCCATGCTCGAAACGCACTTCAATCTGTTAAGGACGCGTATGACCGCTGGATCAAGGCCAATGACAAGGCCAATGTTTATATTTTGGCTAGTGTTTCTGATGTTCTGGCCAAAAAGTATGAGGGTATGTTCTCAGCTCGTGAAATCATGAGTTCGTTGCAGAATATGTTCGGACAACCGTCTGGACAGCTTCGGCACGAATCCCTCAAGTACGTTTATAACTCCCGTATGAAGGAAGGAACGTCTGGTAGTTATGTTTGAATTTTGAAAATAGATTATTATGTATGAACTAAATTAGGATTTATGGACTTGATTTTAGGGGGCCATTCATTTGGTCGGTTTGGGAACGAATGTGAAATAAGAACAGATTTTAGGAGATCATGGAGCTAAGGTTAAGGTAAGGGATCTCACACCAAATTCTTTTTAAAATCGGGAGAAAATAAATTTCAAAGATTGAAGCCAAAAGGAAGATTTTCAAGAATTTGTTCCAAAAGATGACGTTCAAAGATTTGATCTGAGATGATCCAAAAACATGTTTATTTGGGTTTAAAATGAACCACATGATTTAAGGGCTTGAGAGGACCCGAACCAAAATGATTTTTTTTAAGGATTATGAAAGGAATTTCAATTCAACTTATTATATTTACTTATATAGAGATTTTCCTATGTTCTTATGATGAAAATGTATTTGAACTTTGATGTGATTATGATTATATGAGTCATGATTTGTTGCATCATTATGAATATATATATGTATATGTGAAGGAAAGATGAGACCTCATGCATATTTGTATGTACATGATAAAATTTGTGAATGTCCGTGGCAATTATTCTCCGTAAGATTCTAGGGGTTTTGAGAGGACTCCACATGACTTAGTGGTCTTCGGACCTAACATGCTCCCGGGATTTTGAGAGGATCCCATATAGCACAAGAGTATTCAGACTCAACATGACATAGGAGTCTTCGGACTAACATGCTCTCGGGGTCTGGGAGGACTCCATATGATAGGAGTTTTCGGATTCAACATGCTCTCAAGAGCACTTAATTGACCACTAAAAGCCAAAGGAATTAGTCATGATAGTTTTAGAGAAAGTTAGGTCTCACATATGAAAGTTTTAAAGATATGTTTGTATGTGTATGCATATCCCAAACCTCGTAGTTGAAGGGAATCGAATCCCGCAGCGGAAGCGATGGTTAATCGCGCGTTCTCAATTTAGTTACAAAGATTACATTCAAGAACAATTCTACCTAGATTAAGCATATAAACATAATATGGACAGCAAGAATATTACCTTTGAAGAACATTTCTTCAAGTGCTCTTTCTCCCACTGCTAAAATCTCAGCAACACGAACCCAACATATTACGAACACTATCACCGGATCTTCTCCGTTGTTCTCTAGGTGAGGGAGGAAGATGGGTTCCCTTTAGCTCATATGTGGTGTTGTGTGAGAGAGAGATAGTGTTTTGGAACATTTCCAACAACACAACCAAATGACACACAATGTCTTAACCTAGTTGCATTTCATGCAACCATATATATAAGGAAATAGGATGGAAATGACGATCCTACCCTTCCTTTATTCTCTCATTAGTATATGGTTTATATGTGAATCTAATTCACATTAAAACTATATAATATCAATTATATCATATATAATTGATATAATTGATATAACACCTCATGTATGAAATTGAACACTTCAATTTCATTCATAACTTTATACCCTCAATATTACCATGTTGAGCCAACGGAGGGACCTAATGGACCTACAGTTCATGAGCTCCAATGATATGAGGTTAACTGATCAAACCCTTTGATCCAGTTAATCAATATTCATTAACTACAAGTCACTACACTATAGACTTGTAGCTGCACTATCCTCACTGTAGATAATATTGTGTCCATTGATATAGTCATTACCCATGAGTCGACCCTTCACAGGTTGTTCGTGATCATAGCTAGGTCAAATTACCGTTTTACCCCTGTGATTACCTCTTTGTTCCTTAAGCACCACTGATCCTCTAATGAACAACAAGTCTAAGGTCCTACCATAGACTCATACCCTCACAGAGGGCGAGGCCCCGTTGTTCAAGACCTGGAGTCAGTTCAAAAAGAGAACAACCTATCTAATTCCTTAGTGTAGGAATGAGTGAATTCCATCTTACACAGTTAAGTTCCCAGCTACCTACGAGGTTCTGTCCCTGAGAAGGTAGGCTTATTGTGTCGGCTACAAGCCACTCTCACCCATACTAGTCTAAGGACAAACCCCTATAAGCAGGAGTTCTTAACTTGCTCAGGATTCAGGTCGAGTCACTAATGACCATCTATAAATTACTAGTCTTATCATGTTAACGGTGTTACACTGGTTAGACTAATATTTTTCGGTCCAGTCTTGTATGAACTCTTCATACAGGATGCCCCCACTCGCATGTTAACTATATGTATGAGTTGGATTACCTCATTTGTACTAATTACAAAGTGGGCCGCATCCATGGTGTTACCAGAATGAGGTTTCGAACCTTATTCTTATACCATAGACCAAGGTTATATTCTTGAACTCAACCAAATAGTGTCCACTACACTGATGTTCAAGATTATCAAGATATATGTTATAACCTTGGAGCTTAGTTTATTGGATTTATAAAGCAAGACTGTAATTTTATCAAAATAAATAACTCTTTATTTCTTTGATCAAAATTACACAAGTTTTAGGGCATAAATCCCAACAATCTCCCACTTGACCTAAAGCTTGTGGAGTACTATAACATTACAGTAATGTAAATACAATAAACTAGGGCATTTAAACCCTTTGTACAAAATACTCCCACTTGCCCTAGTTGGGGAAGACTTGTAAACCTAAACCTTCTAGGTGCCTCTCAAATACTTTAACCGTGAGAGCCTTTGTAAAAGGATCAGCAACGTTGTGCTCTGAGGCTATCTTCGTGACAATCACGTCTCCTCTATGCACGATCTCCCAGATGAGATGATACTTCCGCTCTATGTGCTTTCCCCTCTTGTGACTTTGGGGTTCCCTCGAATTTCTCACTACATCACTGTTATCGCAATACAGCGTGATGGGCAAAGTCATATTTGGAACAACTTCCAAATTTAGCATGAATTTCCTTAACCAAACGACCTCTTTAGCTGCTTCACAAGCTGCTACATATTCGACGTGCATGGTGGAATCTGCGATGCATCCTTGCCTATTGCTTCGCCATACTACAGCTCCTCCGTTAAGAGTAAATACTGACCCTGACGTAGATTTCTGAGAATCTTTATTAGTCTGAAAGTAAGAATCCGTGTATCTTGTAAGGATCAAATCCTTAGCCCCATACACAAGCATGTAGTTCCTTGTTTTCCGAAGATACTTAAGGATTGTTTTAACAGCTGTCCAGTGTTCAAGTCCTGGATTGGATTGATACCTACTGACCATTCCGACTGCAAAACAGATGTCAGACCTAGCACACAACATGGCGTACATCAGGCTCCCAACAGCTGATGCATAAGAAATCTGTCTCATATCCTCAACTCCTTGAGGTGTCTTAGGACACTATTCCTTAGACAAATGGACTCCATGTCTAAAAGGCAACAAACCCTTTTAGGAGTCTTGCATCTTAAACCTTGACAACACTTTGTCTATGTAAGATGCTTGAGACAAGGCTAGTGTTTTATTCTTGCGGTTCCGGACAATCTGGATCGCAAGAACAAACTGTGCATCACCCAAATCTTTCATTTGGAATTGCGTAGCTAGCCAATCCTTAATGTCAGTAAGATAACCTACATCATTCCCAATGAGTAGGATATCATCCACATAGAGATTTAGGAATGCGACAGGACTATGATGATTTTCTTGTAGACACAAGGTTCATCATCATTCTGGTCAAAACCATAAGATTCGATTGCCTCATAAAATCTTATATTCCAGGACCTTGAGGCTTGTTTCAGTCCATAAATTGACCTTTTAAACTTACAAACCTTTTGCTCTTGTCCTGGTTCAATGAACCCTTTGGGTTGGTCCATGTAGATGTTTTCCTCAAGATTGCCATTCAAAAAGGTTGTCTTGACATCCCTTTGTCATACCTCATAGTCATAATATGCGGCAATGGCAAGTAGGATACGGATAGACTTTGCTACTAGTCTAGCTTTAAAGGTTTGCACCTTCCCATCTACACCACGATTTCTCTTGTAGATCCACTTACAACCTATAGGTTTTACCCCATCAGGCTTATCTACAAGATCCCAAATAGAATTGAAGTACATAGACTCCATTTCTTGGTCCATGGCTATGACCCATTTGTCTTTGTCTTTGTCAACCATTGCTTGATTATAAGTCAATGGATCCTCGCAGTTGTCATCTGCTATAACAACTTGGGTTTCAGATAAACCCATGTAACGGTCAGGTTGTGTTAAACCCTCCCACTACGTCGAGACATACTCAACTCTTGAGATGGACTCTCTTGACTAGACAAGCTAGTATCAACAACTCTTGTTGACGTACTAGTGTTATTAGCAACCTTTGCTATTGTTCTGTCTAACTCACTCAACACTTCTTTACTTTTTGGTTTGTGGTCCCATATGTGGTCCTCCTCTAAGAAAATGGCATTTGTCGACACAAAAACCTTATCTTCCTTATGATCATAGAATAAACCACCTCTTGTTTCTTTTGGGTAGCCTACGAATAGGCACAATTTTGAACATGAATCCAACTTCTTTGGATTTGTCACAAGCACATGTGTTGGACAACCCCAAATTCTGAAATGACATAAACTACCTTTACGCCCTTTCCAGAATTCAAAAAGTGTTTCAGAAACACTTTTTGAGAGTAGATTATTCAAAATGTATATTGCAGTCTCCACTGCATAACCCCAAAATGAACTAGGGAGATGAGCATAGCTCATCATTGATCGAACCATGTCCATCAAGGTTCTATTTCTCCTTTTCGATACACCGTTTTGCTGTGGTATACCGAGAGCTGAGAGTTGGGACGTGATTCCATGTTCTATCATATAGTTCTGGAATTTTAAATCCATGTACTCTCCACCTCGATTCGAACGAAATTTTTTAATAGTTTTACCTAATTGATTTTCAACCTCAGTCTTGAATTCCTTGAACTTTACAAGTGCTTCAAACTTGTGGTGCATTAGGTAAATATGCCCAAATCTAGAATAATCATCTATAAAAGAGATGAAATATTCATGTCCTCCCCTGGCTTTAACATTCATCGGACCACAAAGGTCTGAATGTATAAGCTCAAGAGGTTCTTTAGCTCTATAACCTTTTCCACTAAAAGGTCTTTTAGTCATTTTGCCTTCTAGGCAGGATTCACATACAAGTATTTTCTTCAAACTCATTTAGAAGTCCATTCTTTACCAATCTCTCAATCCTATTGAGATTAATGTGACCCAATCTTAGATGCCAAAGATGAGCATTTTCTTTAGGAGAAATTTTACGTTTCTTAGTTTGTGCGTTTGCAGTTTTAAATAATTCAGTGTTTAAAACCATTTTAACTGAATTAGGCCTTAAAACATAAACCCATTTTCTAATGAAGTTGAACATATTTCCACATCTTTCTTCAAAATAAACACTTTTATTCATTGAGAAAGAAACAGAAATACATTGTCCTATGAGGCAAGAAATTGAAATAAGGTTACTAGTAAACCCTGATATCACTAATATATTGTCCAACAACATATATTTCTTGCCAAAATAAAGTTTTATCGTGCCTACTGCTACAGCTGAGACGACTTCTCCATTTCCAACTCGGAGTGTTATCTCACCTTTCTGTAGCTGCTGCCAGGAATCAATTCCCTGAAAAGAAGAGCAAACATGATTAGTGGCGCCTGAATCAAGTATCCAAGCAGTTTTATCATTATCCACTAAACAAGTTTCTAGGCAAAGTAAATCATATTTATCTTCCTTCTTCTTTTCTGCAATGTACTTTGGACAGTTCCGTTTTGAATGCCCGTCTTTGTTGCAATGGAAACACTTTCGTTTATCAGCAACTTCTTTGACTTTCTTGTCCTTCTGGGCGGCAGCTCTGTCAGCTTGTTTCCCTTTACCAACCTTCTTCATGTTCTTCTTCTTCCTTTTCAGGTTAGAAGAAGATGAAGCCACTATTTTTGTCCCAGAGGTGGAACCTTTGTGATAACTCCTACTGGCAACATGTGCCTCACATTTCGATCCCTGAATTTTCATCAAAGATTGAAAGGTCTGGAGTTCATTCAGAATGGAGGTAAGGTTAAAAGTAAGCTTGTTCCTAACAACATTACTTCTAACTGTAGGAAACTATCTGGAAGAGTTTCCAGAATGAAGCTGACCTGCCTCGACTCATCGATGGAAGCACCATTCGACTCCGCGATGTTAAAGTGCACCATCATATCCAGGACATGATTCCGAACAGATGTACCCTCTGACATCCTTAAGTTAAATATGTACTTTAGGGCATTGTGTCGGGCCTGTGTGGACTGTTGTCCAAACAGACCCTACACAGAATCCATGATTTCCTTGGCGGTTATTATGCCCTCATGCTTCTTGGCTAATATTTCAGACATACTTGTCAGCATGTAGACCTTGGCCTTATCATTGGCCTTGATCCATCGATCATGCATATGCATCACGAACATTTCATGATGCATTCGAGTCTGGCACTTGAAGACACTCCTCAGTGAGCACAAACTTCAAATCATCCACTACCAATATAGTGTTGAGTTTGTTTTTCAAAGTTATCATATTCTCTCAAGTTAACTTTTCCACACCCAATAAGGAAATAATAGAGCTAGACATTTTTGCTGAAAAATTTACAAACGAACTTGTATGAGTTTCTTGCTATAGCTCTAATCCAATCATGTTTTAGCTAATTATCAAATGATTCCTAGGCCATTTATAATTTGCAATGATACTCCAAAGGTTTAAAATGTATGACACCGAAGGGTAATAAAAAACACTCCTTCTCTAGATCAAGACACTCTTGACCAAAACTTAATGTCAGAATAACTCTTATCCCTATAGGCTTTAGTTACCATTTCTCGGTTAGGATACATACACAACTTATGTACCCTGTGAGTGTAACCCTTTGTCTTTAGATCCCAGAGTCTCCATCCAATAAAATCCGCCGAAGGGAGGACTAGATTGAAAAACAATCTAAGGAAATCTTTATCCCTTTCAGGTGTCTACTATGTTCGATCCCCAATCAAGCCCTCCGAAGGGATTGTCTGGTCCAGGCCAAACTAGCAGGTTGACCATAGTGGTCTAACGGTGTAAACCGACAAAAGAGACTGTAGGTTTTGTTTTTCACTAAACCTACTCCCACTCACTACAAGTACCCTCTCCATTCACCTTGATATTGACTCATACAAACACCATCCGAAGGGGGATGCTCCCGTTTGCGCCACGAGGCCAAGTATGAGTTTCACGGTGTGAATTTCTCGGAGATAACGTAGGTAGAAAAATATGTATCATATACACTTTTCCTCCCACTGGATACTTTAAATTTATAGGAATCTTACTTAGGCTAAAACTCGGCTAATGGTTTTACCTAACTCTATCAATATAACACTTATATCGATAATCAATATAACTCTTATATTGATTTTATCCTAAGTTTGTTAATATAACTCTTTATATTAAACCTAGGATTTAATGTTTATTAACCCCTTAATAAACCCGTTGACGCTACTGTAATTTATAAACTCTCTGATTAAATTTCACTCCCAGGTCAGTTCCCAAGTATGGGTGTTCCGTTTCCAAACTCGACTTAAATACTGAAACCTAGACAGAACCTTCCTTAGACAGAGTTCCTCTTTTAATTATAGCTTATAAATTACTTGGTTCCTAATTCTAATCTAATTAGAACTAGATAACCTAAAGTCTATTATTTTCAAGTTTTAAACATTTTAAAACTAATAATTAACCATAGGTGACATGCATACTATGTTATAGTGCTTGATTATTCATCACATGAATAATAAGACATTCATAGCATAATCATCTCATGATATATAATGCATGTCAATGCTGTCCATAAATTAATATAACAACTTTATATTAATTAATCATGCAAACCATATAATATAACTCTTTATATTATAAATGATGCATGAAAATGCTTAACCTAAGGTGAGATTTCTAAAATAAAAGCATACATTATGCATGGCAATAATTACACAACAATTGCATTAAATAGCAAAATTAGACCAATTTTGGCACCCTAATATTAATTTTAATTAATATAATCAAATTATATTAATTAAAATTAATTAAATAAATATATTAAATATAAAACATTTTTATAATATATAAAAAAACAAAAAAACGTTTTCGCCCGTTGAAGCTCGCTGAAACGCCTTCGGCGTTGCAACATTGATGGCAGCGTTGCAACGCTGTAAGTTGTTCGTTTACGCCGTTGGGCGCGTTGCGCAAACGCCTTGTTGTTGCAACGCCCTCGATCGCGCCTCGCAAGCGCAGCGTTGCAACGCCAATGAACAACGTTGCAACGATGCACACAGACAACATGTGGAATCTCCTATTCCTTGCTCGTTTTCGCTCCGATCTTCTCAGCAACCACCTTGCCTCGATCTATACGGACTTACAGACTCGATTTACAATTAAAATTGCCCAAAATACCGAGCCCTTACATTGAACGAGTCAATGAAAATTATAAATCTAAGTGCCAAAATCGAAAACATCTAATTTACAAACCGTTTATACATCTCATGCAAAACATTAAATCCCACCTCGTTCTTGAAAAATCCAGAACGTAAATCAAGAACGTAATTGGACTCTGATACCAATTGAAGAGAATCGAACCTCGCAGAGGAAGCGATGGTTAATCACGCGTTCTCAATTTAGTTACAAAGATTACATTCAAGAAAAATTCTACTTAGATTAAGCATATAAACATAATATGGAGAGCAAGAATATTACCTTTGAAGACCCTTTCTTCAAGTGCTCCTTCTCCCACTGCTACAATCTCAGCAACACGAACCCAACAGATTACGAACACTACCACCGGATCTTCTCCGTTGTTGTCTAGGTGAGGGAGGAAGGTGAGTTCCCTTTAGGTGAGATGTGGTGTTGTGAGAGAGAGAGATAGTGTTTTGGAACCTTTCCAACAACACAACAAAATGGCACACAATGTGTTAACCTAGTTGCATCTCATGCAACCATATATATAAGGAAATATGATGGAATTGACCATCCTACCCTTCCTTTATTCTCTCATTAGTATATGGTTTATATGTGAATCTAATTCACATTAAAACTATATATTATATCAATTATATCATATATAATTGATATAACACCTCATGTATGAAATTGAACACTTCAATTTCATTCCTAACTTTATACCCTCAATATTACCATGTTGAGCCAACGGAGTGACCTAATGGACCTACAGTTCATGAGCTCTAATGATGTGAGGTTAACTGATCAAACCCTTTGATCCAGTTAATCAATATTCATTAACTACAAGTCACTACACTATAGACTTATAGCTGCACTCTCCTCACTGTAGATAATATTGTGTCCACTGATATAGTCATTACCCATGAGTCGACCCTTCACAGGTTGTTTGTGATCACAGGTAGGTCAAATTCTTATAACTATTCTAAATTCTTTCTCCTTAATTAAGATCATCTCTCTTAAAAATAAAAGGAATTGTAATGGGTAGCAAAAAAATATTATAGTATTTGCAAATCTAACCATGATTTTTTAGATTTGTAAATTTAGCAAGGTTTTTTAAAGTCTAATTTTCGTTAGAGGAGTGTGGGACTTAAGGAGCAAACGGTAGACACAGGGGTAAAACGATAATTTGACCCAACAATATCTACGAACAACCTGTGAAGGGTCGACTCATGGGCATTGGTTATACCAATGGACACAACTTGTCCTACAATGATGGGAGTGCAACTACGAGTTTTAGTAGAGTGTTATCGTAACTAATGAATGTTGAATAATTGGGTCAAAAAGTTTGACAGGTTAGTCTCGGATCATTGGAGCTCATCATCCAGCGGTCCATTAGGTCATCAGGTTAAAAACGGATAAATTGAGGGTTTACAGTTTGGTTTGAAGTGTTCAAATTCATTAATTGGGTATTTATGTCATTTATATGTGATATAGTTGACATAATATATAGTTTGATGTGAATGAGATTCATAATATACTATAGAATAGCCTAATTGGTTAATTAGTGTTAATTGGAGAAATTGAATTGAGAGAAATTGAATTGAATGTGATTCAATTTAAAATTCCACAATTATACAAATGTGATTTGTATAATAAGATATGAAATACCTTATTGTATATGATATGCAAATATGATTTGCATATTATAAGGTTGGGGTAAAATGGTGAATTGGTGGAGATTTTATCTCCACCACTCACCATTATTTAAAGGCTTTGTGAGAAGCCTTTTGGTAAGCCAAGTCTCATTTTTGGAAAATAAAGTTCCAAGAGCTCTCTCCTTCTCTCAAACTCTCTCAAGTTTCTCTCTACATTTCTCCTCACTAAAAACTAAAGGGAGCCTCACTCACTCTCCCTCAACCTACCGAGAACAACCAAGAAAACCCTTTCGAAGTGTCACCATTGTTCGGTTCGAGAGATTACGTTGTAGAGATCGTTGGTGCGAAAGTGTTCGTGACCTAAGGAGAAAACAGTGAATAAAGGTTTTTCAAGAGGTTAGTATATCTTATTCGTTACTGTTTTCTTCTTGTAAACAACATGTTTAGCCTAGAATTAAGTGTTTAATTCAATTTTAAGATAGGAATTCAACAACGAAACAAGCTGTGGAAAATCCCAATCCCTACAATTGGTATCAGAGCCAATCATTGCTCTTTGTTGTGTATTCTGTTTTATCTTAAAATTAGCTCGGTAACCTTTAATTTTTCATGAGATGATTGTTAATGGTTTGCATGTTGGATAATTTCGATTTTGGCACTAGTTAGATTTACATTATTTCGTTAATATTAATAATTGTTATATTAATGTTGATTAATTAAATTAATGTCCCTAGGGTGCCAAAATCCGGTCCAATTTTGCTATTTATTATTATGCAAGTGTTGTATATTTATTCTATGTGCATAATGTATGTCATATAGATTTAAATTCCACCTTAGGTTAAACATTTCGTGCATCATTTTATATTATAAAAGTTATAATATATAGTATGCATGATAGAATTATATTATAAGTGTTATAATATTATATATGTGTTTTAATTTAATTAATATAAAAGTTATATTTCTTAGATTAAAAGCATTGGCATACATTTATTCATGTGTTGAATGTATGCTATATAGTTTTATTATTCATGTGATGAATGATCAAGCACAATAACATAGAAATGCATGTAACCTAAGTTAATTATTAGTTTTAGATGGTTTAGAACTTGAATAATTAGACTTAGGTTTTCTAGTTGTAATAAGATTAGAATTAGGAAATTCAATATGACTTATGAATGGTGACTGATTAGTAACTCTGTCTAAGGAAGGTTCTGTCTAAGACTGGGGTATTTAAGGTGACGCTTTGCGGAACACCCCTACCTGAGAATCGACTTGGGAGTGAATTTGGTCTGGAGATCATAGGTTATATTCTCGTGAGTGTCGTTAATTAAGAGTTAATTAAATTACTCACATAAACCTAAGTTAATAATGGGATTATAGACTTAGGCTAATCCAATATAAGTGTTATATTGGTAGATTTAAATAAATTATAGACGATTTATCTAGGTCAATCTCGATTAATTCTAAAGTGTTGAGTGGGAGGAAATAAACTGTATGAGATACATTAAATTTTTCATCCTTAAATCTCCGTAAAGTTCACACCGTGAGATCCATACTCGGCCTCGTGGCGCAAATGGGAGCGTCCCCCTTCGGATGATATTTGTATGGGTCAATATCAACATGAATTGAGAGAGTACTTATAGTGAGTGGGAGCGGGACCTGTGAAAACGGGACCCACTGTCTCTTGTTTCGATTCACACCGTGAGACCCCTATGATCTGCCTGCTAGTTTGGCCTGGACCAGACAATCCCTTCGGAGGGCCTTGATCATGGGAGTCGGAACACCATGAATTTCCGAAAGAGATACAATTTCCTTGTTGGTTTTCCTTCATAGTCCTCCCTTTGGCAGCTATCGTTTGAATGGATACTTGGAAATTTAAAGATAGAGGGTGACACTCACAGGATTCATTAAGAGTTAATGGATTCAGACCGAATAATGGTAACTGGATGCCTAATGGAATGAGAGTTATTCTGGTATTAGGGTCTGGTCGAGAAAGTCTCTTCCCAAAGTACGAGTGATTCTGTCTACCCTTCGGTGGCGGTCATTCTAAACCTTTGGGGTATCCTTGCAATTTTTTAATGACCTAGTGATCATAAGATAAAAATTTGCTAAAACCTGATTGGATTTTCAAAGTTTTTGCGATACTAATACAAAGTTGTTCTATTTCAGCAAAAATGTCAAGTTCAATTATTGCCCTGTTAGCTTTTGACAAATTAGTTGGCGATAATTTTCAAACATGTAAAAACAATATTAACACTATACTGGTAACTTACGACCTTAAGTTCGTGCTCACAGAGAAGTGTCCTCAGGTATCGAGCTCGACCGTATCACGAAGTGTTTGTGATGCGTACGATCGGTAGACCAGGGCTAATGAAAAGGCCAAAGTCTACATAATTGCCAGCGTGTCTGATGTCTTGGCAAAAAAGCATGAGGTGATGATCATCACTAAGGAGATCATGGAGTCACTGCAGGAAATGTTTGGACAACAGTCCTTTAAGGTCCGACACGATTCCCTCAAACACGTCTTCAATGCAAGGATAAAAGAGGGGGCGTCTGTCCGTGAACATGTTCTGGACATGATGACCCACTTTAATCTGGCAGATATGAACGGGTGATATGAACCACCAGGGCCCCTATCAAATTGTTATTTTTTAATTTTTATATAACTCTATCATTCTTCCAATTTTATCCATTTTATGACATTTTAAGTAAGGACATTTTTTTCATTTGTCATGATATGGCATTTAGGGTTTTGGGAAGCTATCTATTTAAAGCTTGACCATTAGGTTGTACAAGATAGTGTTCGGATGAATACAAATTTCGTGTGATTTGTTGCAGAGCCAGATCATCACCCTTTGCAATTCTTGAGTACAGGGTTGTAGGGGCGAGCATCGATCGGTCGGGGTCGGTTTTCGACCCCAATCGACCCCCGAACCGACCAAGGTCAGTCGGTTCGACCAGGTTTTTTTTTTAAAAAAAAACTTACCAAAACCGACCGATCGGTCGGTTCGATCGGTCGGTTTATATATAAATTTTTAAATATTTATTTAATTAATTATTAAATATTTATAATTATTATTTTATTATTATTTAATAATTTATAAATATTATTTTATTATTATTTAATATATTTTGAGAAAATCTTTTTATTTTTTTATTTTTTTAATTATTATTATTATTATTATTATTATAATTTTTTAAAAAAATTATCGGTTGGTTTTGTGAAGCACAAAATCGACCCGACCGAAAAAGGCACAAAACCGATCGACCGCCCTCGATTCGGTCGATTTTGGTCGGTCGAGTCGGTTTTTGGTCTTTTTTTGCTCACCCCTACAGGCTTGCAAGCCAGGAACATTTAGGTAGGTTTGATCAACTTGCTTGTGGAGTGTTCCATCCTTGAGTGAGGAACTAGTTTCCTTACCTCTTAGTCTTCGATCATAAGGTAATCCACATCTAGTCCTTTTCCTTGGGATTGAATCGAATCGATTTGGGGGTTTTAGTGTGACGCCCGAGGAAGAGGGGTACATGAATGAACCGAGTCCACATCTGAATGAGAGGGATCCTGAGGATATGTAAGTATATGGTGCCCAAGGAATAGGGGTACATGAGAATGACAATGAGGATATGGAAGTATAGTTGAGAAAAACTTAAAAGAATTGATAGCTACTACCTATACCAACAAGGTGCACCTTCCTTTTCGGTGGCTCAATCATAGGAAC
Organism: Trichosanthes cucumerina; assembly: GCA_036507285.1. Classification (NCBI taxonomy): domain Eukaryota; kingdom Viridiplantae; phylum Streptophyta; class Magnoliopsida; order Cucurbitales; family Cucurbitaceae; genus Trichosanthes; species Trichosanthes cucumerina. The sequence goes on along the minus strand of CM071840.1, from coordinate 69,543,476 downwards.
TCCACAGTTAAGCGTGCTTGGCTTGGAGCAATCCTATGTTGGGTGAACTCCTGGGAATTTTCCTAGGGAGCATGTGAGTGGGGACAAAGCATGCTGAAAGGACCCCGTGTTAGTTTGTGGGGATAGTAACTTCAATCTTACAAGTAGTCATGGATGATATGGTGACGCAGCCAGGTCGCAGGAGATCCTAGGCCTGGGGTGTTACAAATGGTATCGAGCGGAACCTCTCCCGGTAAGATGTGGTTCGGGGACGAACCAAGCGCGAAGCCCAGGTGGGCATGTGACGCCCGAGGAAGAGGGGTACATGAATGAACCGAGTCCACATCTGAATGAGAGGGATCCTGAGGATATGTAAGTATGGTGCCCGAGGAATAGGGGTACATGAGAATGACAATGAGGATATGGAAGTATAGTTGAGAAAAACTTAAAAGAATTGATAGCTACTACCTATACCAACAAGGTGCACCTTCCTTTTCGGTGGCTCAATCATAGGAACTCCACAGTTAAGCGTGCGGAGCATGTGAGTGGGGACAAAACATGCTTTCAGACCCCGTGTTGGTTTGTGGGGATAGTAACTTCAATCTTACAAGTAGTCATGGATGATATGGTGACGCAGCCAGGTCGCAGGAGATCCTAGGCCTGGGGTGTTACATTTAGTGTTTAAGAATTAGGGGTTCACATAACCAAAGAGTTCCTAATTCCAATTCGCTAGGATTTTCTTATCATTTGGTATCAGAGTTTTGGCTCTAGATCGGATCTATCATTCTTTTTTTTTCTCATCTATATTCTGAATTTTTGTTTCCAAAATTCTTGTCTCGTTTATTTAAAAAAAAAAATTACTTGCAATTTGATCCATGCGCTTCATCTCTCTAAACAAATAATTGTTTATGATCTATTCATGCATAATCTTTTGAAGCAATTATATTTTATTTGATCATATTTGGAGAAAACTTTAACCATAAGCCTTTTTATTCAAAATTCAGAGAGTAGATTCCAAAAGCATACATTTTTCTTAAACATTTGTTCTTTGAAAATATTTCTACTGCACATCTACAGAATTGTTCTGAATTGGTCTATTTTTAGTTTAGTGTTTAGGACTCCAAATCGATTTATTCCAGTGCCTAAAGTGGATCAAATCGACTTAAGTTTGAAGAAAAGATACTGATTCTGAAAAGGTTGAACAAAATAGAAGAAAAATTTGTTTGTGTTCATACTGTTCAAACTTGGAAAATTTAGAAAATCTTATTTATCATATTTGAATAATTTTTACCGACACCAAACGATCATATTTTAAGCCCAAATTTTATATACTCGTTCTTTTTCGGGTAAAACAAAATCTCAAAAATTTTCGCTCAAAGAACCGGACTGAAATATACTGAACAGGTCAAGCCAATTCGATTTTACAGAAGCCCAACTACTTTTTTGCAGCAGCTTTTCTTTCTTAGCTTTTTGTTATTTAAACTTCTTTCTTCTAAGCCCAATTTTTGTTCACGTGATTTTATACATTTAGAATTGAGTGTATTAAATTTCACTTAATTTTAATAGCCCTAACTATTTTTACCAAATTTACCAATCTACCCCTGTCATAAACCATAGTCCCTATAGTTTTTGACATTGTGATCAAGGAAGGTATGTTTTGTTAATTAGGGTTATTTTGTGAATTTGTTCCTAAACTCTTGCTTGTCTACAACGCTTATCTTAATTCCAAACACTTGCAAGTAGTTTCATACTTAAAAAAAATTGTTTAGTTGTTTGCTTTTCTTTGTTTATCTTACATAATTCCGTGAATTTTGAATATTAGATTCTTAATTCTAGATAACTTTTTTTGTTATTTCTTTTTTTAGTTTGTTGGATCTTGAACATTAGGTTCTTGATTTCTAGTTTTCATTTTTTTTCTACTACTCTTTACTTGAGTTTGAAACTTTACAATCATTCTTACTTAGTTTCTTTCTAGCTTCTCTGATCTTGGTTGCAATGTTTTGGCTCATCACTGTATCTTTGAGAGAAATTGAATAATTTGTGAGAGAGAGCTTACATTACAGAGAGTAAACACAAGTGAACTCCATCTGCTGAGTGAAACATGTGAGGGAGTGATTGTGAGGTCCACTTTTCTTTCACTTGTTTTTATTTTATAGCCATGTATCAACAAAGAAAACGTGTTGAAAATCGAAGTAGAGATACAACACTTAGAGAGGCTATACAGGAAGAATTGGTTGAACTACGTCATTCGATAAGAAAGTATTCTAGGGAACTCATCCAATAATGGAGTTTGTTTTACCAAGCCTCGAGAGAAAAACCCTGCCAAGAAGAACATGATCGACCCACCCAAGAAGAAGAACAAGTACATCATCTAAAAGTACGAGAAGAAGATTTAAATATAAATATTTTTGAAGATGAAGAAAGAAGATCCACCGAGAATAATGAGATACACATTACTCTTTCGAAATTAGAGAAAGAGAATGAGGAGGTAGGGACCTTAGAAGAAGAGAATGTGAAAGAAGAATTTGGAAGCAGTATACAAAGTAGTGAAAATGAAGAATAGGTCAAAGGAGTGAGTCTAATTTTGGAAGTTTGTGAGGATAAAATTATCTCCTCAAAACGATTCATCTTGGAGCTTGTACACAAGAGAACTTGTTATCTCTTAGGTACGTACACCTATTCTTAGTGTATTTACTACTGCTAATTTTGAATTTTTACAGGAAATTTATGCACTAGTGAAGGAGCAATATTTTCCACATGCGAAGTGCAGAACAAAGATGTTACTAAAGTTTACTAATGAACTCATCCTTGGTCGAAAGTTTAAGAGGAATCCAAAGAGAGCTAGATCATTGACATCTCATGACTACAAATTTGCTCTCCAAGGTGACAATTTAGATTCGAGGACGAATCATTCAAAAGAAGGAGAGGATGATATGAACCACCAGGGCATCAAATTGTTATTTTCTATGTTTTATATAATTCTATTATTTTTCCAATTTTATCATTTTTATGACATTTTAAGTAGGGGTATTTTTGTCATTTGTCATGATATGACATTTAGGGTTTTGGGAAGCTATTTAAAGCTTGGCCATTAGGTTGTACAAGTTAGTTTTTGGATGAATACCAATTTCATGTGGTTTGTTGCAGAGTCACATCATCACCCTTTGCAATTCTTGGGTACAGGGTTGCAAGCCAGGATCATTCAGGTAGGTTTGATCAACTTGCTTATGGAGTGTTCCATCCTTGAGTGAGGAACTAGTTTTCTTACCTCTTGGTCTTCAATCATAAGGTAATCCACATCTAGTCCTTTACCTTGGGATTGAATTGAATCGATTTGGGAGTTTTAGTGTTTGAAAATAAGGGGTTCACATAACCAAAAGGTTCCTAATTCCAATTCGCTAGGATTTTCTTATCAACGGGGCTTCGATCGATGAGTCGAGCCAGGTCAGCTTTATCATGGAGACTCTTCAGAAGAGTTTCCTTCAGTTTCGTAGCAACGTTGTTATGAATAAGATAAACTTGAAGGGATTTTGAATTCCCGCAGCGGAAGACGTTGTGAAACGTCGTTGATTCGTTGTGTAATTCTATCTTAAAATTGAATCTATCTCATAGATCCTAGGCTAAACATGCAAAGAAGAAGAAGAAAACAGTAAGTAAAAAGTACTAACCTCTTGAAGAACTCTTCTTCAACTTTTTCTCCTTCTCCGGTCACGATCTCTCTCGATCCAACATTCTCCTCGAACACGAACCTCGATCAGTGTTGCAAGACACTTCCAAAAAGTCTTCTCGGTTATTCTCGGGAGGTTGAGGGAGAGTGAGTGGGACTCCCTTTGATTTTGGGTGAGGAGAGAATTTTGGAGAATTGAGAGAGAATTTGAGAGAGAATTGCCTTGCTCTCTTTTGATGAAAATCCAAAAAATGGTAAATGGCATATCAAAGGCTTCTAGCAAAGCCTTAAAATATTATTGTGTGATGGTGTTAAAACCTCCACCAAATCACAATTTTACCACAACCATATAATATACAAATCACATTTGCATATTATATAATATAAGGTATCTCATACCTTATTATACAAATCTCATTTGCATAAATGTTGAATTATAAATTGAATCGCATTCAATTTAATTTCTCTCAATTCAATTTCTCCAAATAACACTAATTAATCAATTAGGCTATACTATAGTTTATTATGAATCTCATTCACATCAAACTATATATTATGTCATCTATATCTCATATAAACGACATAAATACCCAAATAATGAATTTGAACACTTCAAATTCACACCAAACTATAAACCCTCAATTTGTCCAATTTGAGCCAACCGAGGGACCTAATGGACCTACACGTGACGAGCTACAATGATCCAAGACTAACCTGTCAAACTCTTTGACCCGATTATTCAACATTCATTAGCTACGGTAACACTCCACTAAAGCTCGTAGCTGCACTCTCATCACTGTAGGATAGGTTGTGTCCATCGATATAACCAATACCCATGAGTTGACCCTTCACAGGTTGTTCGTAGTCACAGCTTGGTCAAATTACCGTTTTACCCCTATGTCTACCTCTTGCTCCTTAAGTCTCACTGCTCCTCTAATGAACAACTACGTTTCATGGTCCAACCATAAACAACAACCCTCTCAGGTCAATGAGAGAGTGAGGCCCCGTTGTTCAAGCACTGGAGACAACACTTAAAGGAACAACCCCTCTGCCTTTCCTAAATCGAGAACGAGTGAATTCCTTCTTGCGTAGTCAAGTTCCCAGCTCCCCACGTAGTCCTGCCCCTGAGAAGATAGGCATATTGGGCGAGCAACAGTGGCCGCAGACAGGAGTCCGTGACACGCTCAGGATTAAGGTCGAGTCACTAATGGTCATCTACGAATTTATTAGCTCTATACTGTTAACGGTGTTACGTCAGTAAATTTAATAATTCACGGTCCGGTCTTGTACAATCTCATTGCACAGGATGCCCCCACTAGCATGTCAACCACATGAACGTGTCAGACAACCTCGTCTGTATCTAATACAAAGCGGGTCGCATCCACAGTGTATCCAGGATTAGGTCTCCAACCCTATCCATATACTGTAGACCGTTCGGGTCATTAACTCGAACGTGATCCTCCCTGTGTGTCCACTACACACCGTTCAAGTTCTAGTTCTCTCATGAATTCAATGACCCTGGAGCATAGTTTATTGGATTAAGTTTATGAAAAATGCGAGACACAAAGTTTAAATAAATAACTCTTATTTATTACACAATGTTGAAATAAATAACTCTTATTCATTTATTGGAATATTACAAACTACACAAGATGAGGACATACATCCCAACAAACTCCCACTTGGACTAAGCTAGTGGAGTATATGATACATTTCTCAAATGTACAGTAAAGTAATACAATAAACTAGGGCATTGAATACCCCTTTACAATACTCCCACTTACCTTAGTCAGGAAGCACTCGAAGACCTAGACTCTCTAGGTGACCCTCAAACACCTTAGCCGTGAGGGCCTTTGTAAATGGATCAGCAACGTTGTGCTCCGAAGCTATCTGCGTGACTGTCACGTCTCCGCGATGCACAATCTCCCGTATCAGGTGATACCTACGCTCTATATGCTTACCCCTTTTATGACTCCGAGGTTCTCTTTAGTTGGCTACTACACCACTGTTGTCACAAAACAGTGTGATTGGCAAGTTCATATTTGGAACAACTTCCAAATCCGTCATGAACTTCCTGAGCCAAACAGCTTCCTTTGCAGCTTCACAAGCCACAACATACTCGGCTTCCATCGTGGAATCAGCGATGCATCCCTGCTTGATGCTTCGCCACATTACGACTCCTCCATTCGAATGAAGGTTGACCTCGGCGGATTTCCTAGAATCCTTATCGGTCCGAAAATCAGAATCTGTGTATCCCGTAAGGATCAAATCCCCACTCCCATACACAAGGTTGTAGTTCCTCGTTGTCCTAAGATACTTGAGGATTGCCTTTACAGCTGTCCAGTGATCTAATCCTGGATTGGATTGATACCTACTAACAATCCCAATCGCATAATGATGTCGGGCCTAGTACACAACATGGCATACATCAAAGCTCCTCTTACAATGAAGCATAGAGATTTGTCTCATATCCTCAACCTCTTGAGGCGTCTTAGGACATTGATCCTTAGACAGGTGAACCCCATGCCTGAAAGGTAGCAAGCCCTTCTTGGAGTTTGGCATCTTATATCTAGACAGCATCTTGTCAATATAAGACGCTTGAGACATGGCTAGCGTTCTTTTTTTCGCTTCGGACAATGCTGATACCTATAACATCTTCAGTGCCTCTCCCAAATCTTTCATTTGGAATTGCGAAGCCAACCATTCCTTAATGTCAGTAAGAAATCCTACCTCATTCCCAATGAGAAGGATATCATCCACATACAATATAAGAAACGCGACAGTACTGTTAACGATTTTCTTGTAAACACAAGGCTCGTCAACATTTTGTTCAAAGTCATAAGATTTGATCGCCTCATCAAACCTTATCTTCCAAGACCTCGAGGCTTGTTTTAGTCCATAAATAGACCTTTGAAGCCGGCAAACCTTTTCCTTTTGGCCTTGGGCAATGAACCCCTTGGGCTGGTCCATGTAGATGGTCTCGTCAAGGTTGCCATTCAGAAAGGCGGTCTTGACATCCATATGCCATACCTCATAGTCATAATATGCGGCAATGGCTAGAAGGATTCTAATCGACTTTACCATCGCAACAGGTGAAAAGGTTTCCTCATAGTCAACCCCTTCCACCTAGGTAAAACCCTTTGCCACTAGTCGAGCTTTGAAGGTCTGCACCTTCCCATCTACGCCACGTTTACGCTTGTAGATCCACTTGCAACCAATAGGTTTTACCCCATCCGGTTGGTCCACAAGCTCCCAGACGGAATTGAAGTACATTGACTCCATTTCCTGGTCCATAGCTTTAATCCATTCGTCTTTGTCAACGTCAACCATTGCCTAATCATAGGTCAATGGATCCTCGCAGTCATCATCAAGGGTGACGACTTGGGTTTCAGCTAAACCAATGTAACGTTCAGGTTGTCTCACAACCCTCCCACTACGTCGAGGCATTCCCAACTCTTGGGAACGAACTTGACTAGACGAGCTAGGATCAACAACACTTGTTGACGTACTAGCACCATCAGTAACTCTTGTTGATGTACTGTCCATTTCATTTAACACAATCTTACTCCTTGGTAAGTGATCCCTGATGTGGTCTTCCTCAAGAAAAGTGGCGTTTGTCGACACAAGCACCCTATTATCCTTAGGATCATAAAAGTAACCACCTCTAGTCACTTTTGGGTAACCTACAATGAGGCACAACTTTGAACGGGGTTCCAGCTTCTTCGGATTTGACACCAACACATGGGTCGGGCATCCCCAAATTCTGAAATGACGTAAACTGGTTTTACGACCATGCCAGAGTTCAAAAGGTGTTTCACAAACACTTTTCGACGGAACTGTGTTCAAAATGTAAACCGCAGTCTCCACTGCGTAACCCCAAAAGGAATCAGAGAGACGAGCATAGCTCATCATCGACCGAACCATGTCCAACAAGGTTCTGTTTCTCCTATCCGATACACCATTTTGCTGTGGCATACCAGGTGCTGAGAGTTGGGACGTAATTCCATGTTCTATCATATAGTCCTGGAATTCAGTGTCCATATACTCTCAACCTCGATCCGATCGAAGTGTTTAATCGTTTTACCTAACAGGTTCTCAACCTCAGTCTCGAACTCCTTGAACTTTTCAAGTGTTTCAGACTTCCTATGCATTAGGTAAATGTACCCATACCTCGAATAGTCATCTATGAAAGATACGAAGTATTCGTAACCACCTTGTGCTTTAACATTCATCAGACCACAAAGGTCAGAATGTATAAGCTCAATGGGCTCCTTGGCTCTATATCCTTTTCCACTAAAAGGACGTTTGGTCATTTTGCCTTCAAGGCATGACTCACATACCGATAAAGAGTTTTCTTCCAACTCGCTTAGAAGTCCACTCTTCACTACTCTCTCAATCCTATTGAGATTAATGTGGCCTAACCGTAGATGCCAAAGATGGGCACTTTCTTTTGGAGAAACTTTCAATCTCTTAGTTCGCGTTTCAGCTGTTTTAAACAATTCGGTGTTCAAAACACTTTTGACCGAATTAGGGTTCAAAACATATAAATTACTCTCAAGCGAAGTATAACAAATCAAATTTCCATTTCGAGAAATAAATGCTTTATTGCTCTTGAAAGAAACGGAAATATTTTATTCTAATAGGCAGGAAATAAAAACTAGGTTTCTCGTAAACCCAGGAACTATGTACATATTATCCAATAATAAGTACTTCCCACCAAAAACAAACTTCATGCAGTGCCTATTCTTTCGCAAATGAGACAACTTCTCCGGATCTAACCCCGAGTGTTATCTCACCTCTTGCACATTGCCAGGAACTTAATCCTTGAAAAGAAGAGCAAACATGGTTAGTGGCGCCTGAATCCAATATCCAAGCTGAGTCATTACTCTCCACTAGACAAGTTTCTATGACAAATAAATCACATTTACCTGTCAAATTCTTTTCATCAAGGAATTTGGACAACTCCTTTTCAGATGTTCGTCCCTGTTGCAGTAGAAACACTTTCTGGCAACATCCTTGATTTCTTTGTCTTTTAGGGCGACAGCGCGGTCAACACTATCCTTTTTCAACTTCTCCTTCTTCCCTTTAGGGACTGAAGAGCCTACAAATTTTGTCCCAGAGGTCATACTCCAGTGAAAAGGTCTTAAGGCAACACTTTCCTCAGCTTCCTGTCCCCTAATTTGCACCAAGGATTGGAAGGTTTGTAGATTGTTGAATAGGACTATTGAACCGAGCACTTGAGGACCCTCCTCAGTGAGTGCGAACTCTTGGTCGTCATTTACCAAAATCGTGTCTATATTGTTTTTCCACGAAATACTATCGCCGACTAACTTAACGGAAGCTAAAGGAACGTTAAAAGCGTTTGACATTTTGTTGCTGAAATAAAATGAAAAACTTTGTATTAGTCTCGCAAAAACTTTTTAAAATCCAATCGGGTTTTAGCAAATTTTTATCCTATGATCCCTAGGTCATTCAAAATTTGCAATGATACCCTAAAGGTTTAGAATGACCGCCACCGTAGGGTAGACAAACCCACTCCTCCTTTAGGACGAGGCTTTCTCGACCAGACCCTAATACCAGAATAACTCTTATTCCATTAGGCATCCAGTTTTTCGGTCAGAATCCATTAACTCTTAATGAATCCTATGAGTGTCACCCTCAATCTTTAAATTTCCAAGTATTCGTCCAAACAATAGCCGCCGTATGGAGGACTAAGAAGGAAAACCAACAAGGAAATCGTATCCCTTTCGGGAATTCACGGTGTTCCGACTCCCATGATCAAGGCCCTCCGTAGGGATTGTCTGGTCCAGGCCAAACTAACAGGCGGATCATATGCGTCTCACGGGGTGAATCGAAAGAAGAGATCGTGGGTCCCGTTTTCACAGATCCCGCTCCCACTCACTATAAGTACTCTCTCCATTCACGTTGATATTGACCCATACAAATGCCACACATAGGGGGACGCTCCCATTTGCGCCACGAGGCCGAGCTTGGATCTCACGGTGCGAACTTAACGGATATTTGTGGATGAAAAATTAAATGTATCTCATACACTTTATTTCCTCCCACTCAGCACTTTAAAATAATCGGGATTGACCTAGATAAACCGGCTAAAATTTACCTAAGTCTACCAATATAACTCTTATATTGGATTAGCCTAAGTCCATAATCACATTATTAACTTAGGTCTATGTGAGTAAATTAATTAACTCTTAATTAACGACACTCACGAGAATATAACCTAAGAATCTCCGGAGTGAATTCACTCCCATGTCAGTTTCCAGGTAGGGGTGTTCCGCAAGCGTCAACTTAAATACCCCAACCTTAGACAAAACCTTCCTTAGACAGAGTTGCTTATTAGTCTCCATTCAAAGGTCATATTTGATTTCCTAATTTCTAATCTCATTAGAAATGGAAAACCTAAGTCTAATTATTCAAGTTCTAAACCATTTAAAACTAATAATTAACTTAGGTTACATGCATTTCTATGTTATAGTGCTTGATCATTCATCACATGAATAATACTATACTATAACATACATTCATCACATGAATTAAATGCATGAGCATGCTTTTAATCTAAGAAATATAACACTTATATTAAATAAATTAAAACATGCAAACATTATATTATAACTCTTATAATATAATCCTATCATGCATACTATATATTATAACTCTTATAATATAAATATGATGCATGAAATGTTTAACCTAAGGTGAGATTTTAAATCTATTGGCATACTCTATGCACATAGAAATAAGTAAATCATACATCTCATGCATAAAATAATTAAATAGCAATATTGGACCGATTTTTGGCACCCTAGGGACATAAAATTAAATTAATTAACATTAATATAACATTTATATTAATATTAATTAAAATAATTAAATAAAATACATTTATAAAATCAAATTTTACAAATAAATAAATAAAAAAAATTTAAAAACGGCAGTTGCATAAGCCCGGATTCGAATTTTCGAATTTTCGCGCTCCACGCACCATTACGCCACGACATTACAACGTTGTTATTGGGTTGCAACGCTGTAATGTATAGCGTCGCGCCTAGCGTTCTCAACGCTGTGGCGTTGCAACGCCACCGCTAGCATTGCAACGCTGCACTGCAGCAGCCTCCAACAGCAAGGATGGCGTCGCAACGCTAATGAACTTCCAGCAAACAACTTTTGTTGTTTTTCACCAAAATCGCCCGTTTTTGCTCCGTTTTCTTCACAACAACTCTTGCCACGAACGACACGATTTACAGACTCGATTTACATTAAAAAATGCCCAAAACAACGGGCCCTTACATTAATCTCATCAACTTTAATGTAAATCTAAACTAGTGCCAAAAACCGAAAACATCCAAAATTGCAAACCATTAACATTCATCTCATGAAAATTAATGCTACCCACCTAATTTTAAGAATCCACAGAATACACAACGAAGAGCAACGATTGGCTCTGATACCAATTGAAGGGATTTTGAATTCCATGCAATGAAGACGCTGTGAAACGTCGTTGATCCGCTGTGTAATTCTATCTTAAATTTGAATCTATCTCATAGATCCTAGGCTAAACATGCAAAGAAGAAGAAGAAAACAGAAGTAAAAGTACTAACCTCTTGAAGAACTCTTCTTCAACGTTTTCTCCTTCTCCCCAGGTCGATCTCTCTCGATCCAACGCTCTCCTCGAACACGAACCTCGATCGGTGTTGCAAGACACTTCCAAAAAGTCTTCTCGGTTGTTCTCGGAGGTTGAGGGAGAGTCGGTGGGACTCCCTTTGGTTTTGGGTGAGGAGAGAATTTTGGAGAATTGAGAGAGAATTTGAGAGAGAATTGCCTTGCTCTCTTTGGATGAAAATCCAAAAAATGGCAAATGGCATACCAAAGGCTTCTTGCAAGGCCTTTAAATATTATTGTGTGATGGAGTTAAAACCTCCACCAAATCACAATTTTACTACAACCATATAATATACAAATCACATTTGCATATTATATAATATAAGGTATCTCATACCTTATTATACAAATCTCATTTGCATAAATGTGGAATTATAAATTGAATCACATTCAATTTAATTTCTCTCAATTCAATTTCTCCAAATGAGTTTTGTATCCGAAACAGTGATCAAGCACAGCCTAAAAGATTAGGTACAGAATTATTTGGTATGTGAATAATTAGGTAGAGAATTATTTTATTGGGTATCCATAATCCAATCGTAGCATAGACATAATATTCCATCATCAGAGTACAATAACGACTTTGACAGCTCACAGAATCATTTTTCATCATATATCATGCAGAACTGACGAATCCATTCTCGATGAATCAAAGTGTTCATTTATTTACGTATCCATTAAGCCAGGGTGATAAGAATAAATATGATCGGCATTTGTAACACTAAACTACGAATGTTAACGTTGATTAAATTATAAAACTTAACGTACAATGATATCCATCAAGGCCTAAAACCCCCTCATCATCTACCTTCCATCGCTTGAAATATCTCGACTTCAGAACAAATAGGTCTAGTGATCACAATTCACAAAACCTTAAACGGATCAGATTCCTGAATTAATATAAGCCAAGCAAACAGATTCCAGCAAATCAACACAATAAATTCATGATGCAGAGGAATTTTTAGTAAAGAAGTCCTATCATGGCATGAAAATTTGTCCAAAATTGAAAATTAAACTAGTCCCGCCACCAAAGAACACAGAGCTCTAAATGAAAATTAATTAAAGCAAAACTTCTAAAGATGTAACATTCTCATCAATAGTGATAGCTAAGGTTTAGGTGGAGGAGGGCATAGGACTCGAGATTAATCTCAGATACCTGAGATCCTCGGGTAATCTTTACCATCTCAGATGATGAGTTTTAGTCAACAACTCAATCCTCATCTTCTTCATCTCCATCTCCAGCAGCCTTCTGGCAGCTGCCTTTGATTCCTTCTCTTTACTCTTGGGGCGACCACCTCCAAATGGACTAGTGAGAGAGAAGTCAATGTGCTTTTGAGAATCGACTCTCACCATGAAAGAAGGGATGTTAACCACCTGCCTTCAACCTAAAGACAGACAAATGTAACAGATGAAGCCATTATCAACAAATGCTCCAAAGCCAACATACATATTAATAAAGTAGAGGATAAAGTAAACAAAAACAACAATATGCTCATAAATTTGCAGGAAGCATAACAATTTCCAATTTTCAGGCAGAATACGATCTTGCAACAATTAACCATCAGGCATAAAAGAATCTCATAGAGGGTGCAAAACAAATAAAAACAGCTAATGCAATAAGAATGCTAAATTATATAAATAGTCTTAAAGTATAGGACTGGTTTCAATTATGCCTGGTATCAAATGTTTAATTAACTTATGGCTTTCATTGTCTCGGTTAAAACCTTTGCGTTCATACTAGAAACATCAATACCAGAATTCATACCTAGTAGCACAATACCATAATGATACACAAAATTATCTGCTACTTTCTTCCAACAATTCCTCATCATTTGCCAAGGCCTAGCCTAAACCCTAAAACTTCTTTGTCCTAAACCTAAATGTCTAAAGCTAAATCTCAATTGCCCAGTCAGATATTCAAAAACAACTGAAACTAAATTGAAACCAACCAAGTAGTTTAGGGCATTTTAAATAAAACAATTACAATAGAATGTTATTGTTATTGTTATGCACCGATTGAGTAAGAAACTAGAGTAATAATGATGCCACTCTACCTTATATGCCTCTGTCTGATAAGCACTCTAGCATGGTGAATAGACTTTGCCATTCCAGACTTGAATACAAGTGTTTGGAGACGACGCTCAAGAAAAATTCTCGACAGTCAGAGCCAAGACGTAATCGAGCTTGTTTTGACTCTCATCAAAAGACCGTACCTGTTCATCCTCCTGAGCAGGGCCTCCCCTCAAAAATCCTACGTGGATTTTTCATCAAGAGTTAAAAGCATTCTTGCGTTATTACGGATTCGGCTCAGCGCATATTGAACCCTCCATAGCCCTTTTACAGCGAAGTCCATATTCACCTACAAGTTTAAGTTCTGCATCGAGACGCTCCTTCTCATAAGGACGTCGTGGTTTCTTGAAAGTCTTCCCATCTATGTAATGACAAAACCCTATTCAATAATCATGGCTCTCAGCAAAGCGCCAGAAACAGGCATTATGTAAAACGACATTTTAAAAAATTAAACGTAAGAACTACTATGTCATATATGATCTCCATAAAATGAAGTTAGACATTAATTATGAAAGAAAAAAGTATCAGGAAAGATTGTCAACCAGCATAAATTCAATCCTGGAAAGTTTGAGGTATGATTTCTAATAAGCTAACCTAAGAATATCCAGGTAACCTAACATGCGCGAAACACAACGAGAGATTGAAGATCCAAACCTTGAGGGCACTAAAATGAAGCATATGCATATATCTTTGAAGGCTCTATTAGATGACCATGGATATGCAATTCCAGAAAGTTTTTGAAGTGAAGTATACTCACAGTTCCTGTAGAAGGACGTGCACCATGTTTTCTTCTCTGCAGGCTTCAGCCCCTGCCGCGATCTCGATTGGAAGCCTAAACAAAGAAAACGAAGAGTGCCCAAGTGAGCAGGTTATGGTGCATTTATATGGTTTCTAAACCTATTAACATATGGGCTTTGCAAAAGCCCATTTTAGTCTGTTTACCTCTCTTCCAATTGCTATAGTTTCTTTTATTTTATTTGATTTTTTTAAATTGTAATAAAGATATTTGTAAACTTAATCAGATTAAAAATAAATAAATTTGATTTTCACTTTTATTATGCAATTTTACTCATTAGTGTATCAACGTATCTGATAACTCTCAAATCAACTTATATACCTAAACAAGGTAGTATCTCTTGATATACAACGGTGCCTTCATCTTAAGTCATGGTTAAATGATATACTTTGGAAAAAATGTTTTTGGTTTAGAGTTTTACCATTAGTTTGCATTTGGTCCTTGATATTTTAAATGGACCTTTTGTTGGATTTTTCACTTAGGTAGACAAGCCCATATTAAAGCGCATGGGGCTTAGGGTTTCTTTTATTAAGAAAACTAAAAACCTCTGACATAATAGAAGAAGGTTAGGCGGAGGAGAGAGAGAAAAAGAAAGAGAGAAAGAATTTTCGTATAGATCCATTTTTCAGCCTTTTGGGGATCGAGGTCTATCGAGTGAAATTTTGATAGTGTGTTCTGACACGGCTACCTCTGATCGGTTGCATAATTGGATTCCACATTGGGTGAGATCTTTATTGTTTATCCTCTTAGAATATTGTCGTTGTTGCCAAGATTTATTATCTTGAGTTATCAAGATTTATTATCTTGAGTTATCTATTATTGTATGCCTTTCGTACTAGAGAGAACTTGTTGTAACCCATTATTGATTATAGTAAGATTTTGACTTGGTAAAGTAGTTTTACCCTTTTAGGCCCTAAATTTTTAAAAATAGGTTTAAACGGGTCCTCTCATTAAAAGAACGGTTAAATATAAACAGAAAAGTGTCTGCCTTTTTTAATTGTCCATGTAGTTGCTGACTTAATTTAAAAATCTTAAGGGTGTATTATTTTTAAAACTATTTTTAAAATAATTATACATTTAAAAAGTTAAAACTAAATTCTATTAAACTTCTTTCTATCGTAAATCCTATCATAAATCAGACTCTTTAAATCTATCAATAAATCCATCTTCTTCCATCGACAAATCTTCAACTTTCCGACGATTAATCTCTTTTTTCAAGCTCTAACTTGTTTTATCAATAACAATGAATGGCATAATTGTTGTATGTATTTCAAAATATCCTGTCACAAAATGTGAATCAACTGACTCTGGTCCTTCCTTTGAATTTCAAGGGAATACTATGGGTTTGTCAAGCGTGTTCGTGAAAAACAAAATGCTACAAAGTACAGAGAGTTGTCAAACATCTTCAAGTAAACTTTTTTTTTTTGGATTGTTGGATAACTTAGAGTGATACATTATTGTCTTGTTGCCACATTTTTGAGGCGTTTGGATCGTAGAGTTGAGTTGAGTTGTGCAGAGTTGTTTTGTAGTTCTAGAAATCGTTGTTTGGTTTGAGTTGAGTTAGAGTCGTAAGTCATTTGGTTTACGAGTTGAGTTATTATGTCGTGGGTATCACGATCGGTTTTGTAAAATGAATTAAATCGATTTTTGTGACTTTTTCTTTACTTTTTTGTTTCCACCAAATCAATTGCAAACATATTTGTCTACAATTTCAAAACTTCATTATGAGATCAATTACAAATTTACAATATATATTACCATTTGCAAGATATGTGAGATATTTAGAATAATCACGAATATTGAGATTGATATCAATTTTTGTTCTCCTAAAAATCATTTTTATCTTATGTAAAGTGAAAGGTCTTATTTTTTTGTGACTTTTTCCTTACTTTGTTTTCACAACAAATCAAATACAAACACATTTGTCTACAAAACTCAATTATGTAATCAATTATAAAATTACAATATATATTACCATTTGCCAAATGTATGTTAGGGGTATTTGCAAAAAGTAATGGATATTGGGTTTTAGTCTTCAATGTGAACTTTATTCCTTTTTTATGCATATTTCACCTACTTTTTTATTTTAATTTAGTATTAATACTTTGCATGTGAAGAAGAGTGTTTATTTAAATTTGTCTAAACACATGCATTGTCTATGGACATATTTAGAATGGAATAAATAGTTTACCTTGTGAAGATGTTAAAAATATGTCAACATACTTAAATATTTTATGTCATATTGAAGTTGCATATCTACAAAATATTAGATATGTCATCAAGGTCTTAGTAGCGTCGTTATGCTACCAAAAATTTTCGGTGTAGACAATGTTGCTTATAACGTCCCTAGAAATTTTGAGTTTGAAAAATTAGGGTTATTCTGATTTGGTATCGAGGCATGCTACATCGCGAGCAGCGATCCTTATAGCCTATAAGTAGAAAGTCGTTAAAGTTATTTGAGTTGCTTGTGTGTTGACACTTGTTATGCTATGCTTTTGACTTCTTTGTTCTTGTGCAAATGTAGTTTAGAGTTTAAGTTTAGATTATGACCTTGAGATGTGACCGTTGTAAAGTTCTAGCAACTTTCGGGGACGAAAGTTTTCTTAGATGAGTATATTGTGGCGTAATAAAATTAGATGTTTTAATTGTATTTGTTTTAAATTTGAATCTTGGAATAATCGACAAGATTAGAAAATGATGTTTCAAAGTTTAAAAAGGATTAGGATTTCTTTGTTTAGGATTCTCGCTCTAAAGGATTAGAATTCCTTATTCTAAAAAGTTAAGACTTTTGGTGTCTATTTAAATTAGAGTATTAGCAACTTAAAGACCTTACACTTTAAAACGCTTCTCATCTTCTTCTTTTTCTCCACTTTCTTCATCTCGAGACGATACGTGGAAGTCGTCGGGGAGTCACGGATCGTCGTCGAGACTCACCGACCGTCGCCGAGCTCGTCGGAACTCGTCGGATTGCTGTCGAAGATTCTTTGGATCGTATTGAAAGTACGTATGGTTGAGTTAATAACTCAACTCCATGGGGTTAGGTTATTAAGTCACCGGTTATAATTGTTGGTGAAACAAACAAAGAGTTGGGTTATTAACCAACTCAACTCAACAACCCATAAACCAAACCCCTTAATGAAAAAATATATGTCATATAGTTGTTTGATTATATCAACTTTTTCTGTTTAGATTACCAACTTCTCCAATTTTAGTCTTTTGAGTATTGTAGGAATTGGGGTTGGTTATGTGTAAACACACGAGTATGATTAACTACGGAATCTTTTTTTGTTTGGTTTATGGCATCAGTCACCATCTAGAGTGTTTTAGTTTACTTGAAAATTGAATTTCAAAATAGACTCAGGGCCTATTAGGTGAAGATTGCTAAAAATTATTTTTGTTCATATCAATTTTTCTTTTGTTTATTAAACTTTTGAAATCTGGTCCTCAGATTTTTTGCATATACTTTGTTTTTAAAAATTGACTTTGATTTTGAAAACAATACTTTCTTTGTTTGAAACATAAAGCTAAGCATTGTTAGAAAATTTTTCGACGGCAAATCTTCAACATTAGCCCAACATTCAAACATTGCTTGATAAGGTCTTTTATTCTCTTGGTGTTTTTAAACATTGAAGAAGTTTGAGTTCATTTAGAGGTAAGTGCGAATTTTTTTCTCTTATTTCTTTTCTACTTAGGGTAATTATTTTTATGGATTGAACCTGATTTATATGATTTTCATTACAATCTTGAAATTATAACGTTCAAAAGTAAATTATACAAATAACACATTGATTAGATTTTACATAACTATCTTTTCTCTCCCTAGAAATATAAACTTTTATCTAACGTTGTAATTTCAAGATTGGAATAAAAAAATCATAAGATAAATCAAGTTCAATCCATAAAAAAAATTACCTCAGTAGAAAAGAAATCAGGGAAAAAATTTTACTTACCTCTAAATGAACTTTCAAATACCTCAATGTTTAAAAACACCAAGAGAATAAAAAAGTTTGTCTAAATGTTTCCTTAGTGGTCGGGCAATGTTTGAATGTTGGGTTAAGGTGGAAGATTTGTCGTTAAAAGTTTGCTAACAATGTGGCTTTTAGTTTCAAACAATGAAAGTTGTTTGTTTCAAAATCAAAGTCAAATTTAAAAACAAAAGTAGTGCTAAAAGTTTGTTAAGATTTCAAAAGATAAATAAACAAAAGGAAAAAAGTTTGATATGAACCAACTTAATTTTTACCAATCTTCACCAAATAGGCATGGTTGTATACTAGAATTTCGACTTTCACAACGCTGCAAAACCTTCCAAAAGCGTCGATTGATTTTCCGGCTAAAATTGAGCATCGACAAGTCGGTCGGGATAACCCGCCAGTTAACTTTTGCGGCATTTTGTATTTTGGTCGACCTTTTGGATACGGTCGATACCTCCAATTTGAGTGGCCTTCCTGGAAAGGTCGACCACTTCCATTTGGTGGCCTTTCTCAAGGTCGAGCCAAAATTAAAGCGTCGACCTTTCCGGAAGGCCAACCAAAATTAAAAGCGTGGCTTTTCGGAAGAAACTAACCAAATCTTATAAATGGTTGGCAAAATGTGTGGAAGTTTTTATAAATTATCTAGAATTTTATTATAAATTAAAATTTATGATACACCTAATAGATTATATATAAAAATCAATATCATTTTCTATCAAATGAGATTTACTACAGTTCATATACATGACTTCAAACAAAATAAAATATAACAATTAGTTTCACACAAAATAAAACTAAATTATAACTCGTCATCACATTACATAAGTTAATGAAACACAAATTTAATTATATTGTTTTGTTCAAAACTTCCCAAAAGCTAGTGTCAACCCATCCCTGCAAAACAAAGAAAAACAAAAGTAATTAAGTTACGAATTAATATAAGAAAGCACACCAACAAAATATTTAAACTAACATTTTAAATGTAATGAACAATAATATTAAACCTTAGTGAATGAAGTTAGCATATTTACAACTCAACTAAAATTACTTGAAACTATTGAGAATATTAAGCCTAATTGAAACTTATGAACAAAATAAAAAACTTATAACTAACTAAAATAATCAAATCTCGATACAAAAGTATATCTTATATACAAATAAACTTAATCGTAACAATCTAAACTTTAAAACAATATTAGTCATAAAAGAGAGACTATCACCTTGAATCCTTGTTCTTGAATTCCTTCAAGAATGAAGCGATTCACCATTACAATAATAACCTTCTGTAGCCTCTTTGATAAGAGTGTCAAAATGTTCTCTTCCAAAACAAGCTTTCCTCATTGATTGAACTAGCAATCTAAAATGAGAGGAAATATGTAGCCTCTTTGATAACGGTGTCAAAATATTTTCTTCCAAACAAACTTTCCTTCATTGATTGAACTAGCAATGAAATGGACGAGAGGAAATATGTAGTCTCTTTGATAACGATGTCAAAATGTTTTCTTCCAAAACAAGCTTTCCTTCATTGATTGAACTAGCACAGAAATGGACGAGAGGAAATAGAAGTAAGTGAGACTATCTAATTATACAAACAAACAAAAAGTAATTTCACAAATTTAAGTTGAAAAGTAGTCACACATCCTCATGGTTTCACAAGATTCTGATGTATCATCAATCATACAGAAACAAAGTTCTAACAATCATTTCATTTGCTAAAATAAAAATTTAGTTGTTGAATCAACTTAGCCACAAAATTTCAAAAAAATCAATCTTGTTCTTCATTATAATTTGAGATTGTCTACACTAGGCTATAGTGAAACAAAATAAAATGACAACATTTTATTAAACCCATAAACTTCTCATTCTCAAAATTTTCATCTTTTTATCTTCCCATTTAAATATCAACTTTATACTAAATAATAAACATCACCTCTAATGTTTGAAATGGATAAATGACTTTTAAGATAAACAAAACCACATCGAACATTGTAAATCAAGCCATTGGAATCATAATCACAAAGTCAAAAATATCAAATCAAACGATCCAAGCACAAGATTATAGAACAAAGGCAAATCATAGTTCCCTTGGCTCCTGCTAAATGTTCAAGTAAATGAATTGATGTCATTGTTGATCATTGAATATTTACATATACATATGGGAAAAAAAATCAGGCAAAAGAATAACCTTCCACCAAATCAGGAAAATAAACACCAAATTAAAGAAAAATGCAATCAAGCATAGAAATTAAATCCCAAACAATTTGATGCTTTAAAACCAACATCATCAATTTACATCAAAAAGAATCTCTCATGTCACAACAATCCAGCTTAAAAACAATGCAATGTCAAACCTACAAAACCGTCATACAAACATATAATATATTAAAATTTAACATATCCAGATGATTTAAACTTAAATACCTTATGTCCCAAAATTTCATAGCATAACGACGTATTTACAATAATAAAATTTTACAAGCATCCATTAATGAAGATAAACACACTTCTAAACAAAACATCCAACAATTGCTCTAACTCCAATTCATTAGCCCTCCATTAAAAGTCACGACCAAATAAACATTCAACTCCAATTTAAATGATCATTGGGAATTAGAAACAGCGAATCATATTACATGCAAGTGACTTAATTAATTAACATAACTAGCATTAAGAAAAGATTCATTCCAAAGAGACAAGATCTCCAACAACTTATCACCAACTTTCACATGTGACAAATTACTTAGCCTAAGCCTATTTAGTAAAAGGAACATTACTCAATGGATGAAATTTTGATAGTGAAAAAAAGTTATAAAACATATAAGAGTTTGATCTACAACTTCCAATAACTTCAAAGACTCATGATGAACATGGATCCAAAGAAACTTATACAAACCATATAAGTTCAATTCATTGACTACCATAATCTACAACATAACCATACATAATTTGTTTAACTTCTTATGGACATGTGTTTTGTTAAACCTCTTCTCTCATCAATATACCTAAATCATTGGCTACCTTTGTTGCGGGATAGCAATCCACAAAAATTAGTAGAGATCATACCCATTTTGGTTCTCAGCAGAATGCATGAATCGCATAAGCATTGCTTCCATGCTAGCTAACTTCACATCTTGTGTTGTATTTAGTCTTGAATTCTTCTAGTCTATATTTAGTTTGAGTTTCCACTTGTCTTAACTTGTTCCAACCTTCTCTAAATAAGCAATTTAGATCTTGCACGCGTCAACTCTTCCTTTGTCATATTAAGCTCTTCCTTCCATTGTGCATTTTCCTTAAGTAGTTGATCCATTCCAAACCCAACTCATGCTCCGTTGACTTTCTCCACTTGATGACAGGAGCTCAATTTTATTTGTTTGACTTGGTCCCCACCCCATACCTTTTACTTGGCGATCTAGGACCCAAAGCGATCATGACAATCCCATCTTCTGTAAGTGGTTGAGGCCCTTCTAAAGTGGATGTCTTTTGCAATTCTATCATTTTACTCTGTGAGAAAACTTAAAATAAGCCTTCTTTGGATTGCTTCTGGATTAAGAAATTTATAAACTAACTTTAGATGTAAAAACTTACATGCACACATCGATATTCAGGTTCACCCACCATTTTTCTTCTTTGTATCTAGTTGCTTCAAACAACTCAATTGGTCCTAGTTCAATATCGTCTTTTATTTTCAATGAATTAAAGGTTTTAATATATATATTAGTAATATTGACTAAACCAGAAATGCCAAAAGATAAACATTTTTACACTGCTACTGCTTCTTGTATTTGTGGAATGACTTGGACCCAACGATGGTTGAAAGGTAGCTTAGCTCGATTCTTTTATTTATTTAAACAATTTTCTAACAAAGAAAAGTATTAGTAAATGAATCTAGAATTGAGTATGTGAGACGACATATTGATTAAGAGTAAATAACATACCTTAAATTTATCAACTCTCCACCTATTACATATATATGTCAATTATATCAACCACACGATCATGTAAGGTGTGCGCGCCATCGGAGAATATCTTCGTAATGTCAAACCAACTCACGCTATACTCCTTGAAGATCACTTTCACCACGTTTAATAAACTGGTGGACAACATACTTAGAAAGATCCAATTAAAATGAGTGCGAACAAAAAGAAAAATATCATATTCAACTTAGTAACAATGACCATCATAAACACAAACAACTAGCTAACCCCAAACTTACCAAGAGTTTATGTTTAACATGGTCCTTTAATTCTGTTGTCACTTCTTTCCACTTTGATAGATGTACTAGAAAACACCCTCTCACAATCGTGTCAATCTGACCGCTAAACTTTGTAGCAAAATCGCATACAGGCTTGTTCAAGTCCTCGGTTATTTCTATTGGAATCTTCCCATGAATGTTCACATATTTGTCCAACTCTATGCCTCTTGTATACCTCTTCATCTACGTGTAGAATGGCCTAAAACAAAAATAATTAAGGCAATAAGCAAAAAAAAAAAAATCATGTATACAAACTTTTTAAAAGATTAACTTTGATGTCTAGCCCCACAGGAGGACACTATAGTGGCACTAGCCTCGGCGATAGGATCACTATCGGTAATATCAAGTATATATCAGTGTGATATACTATCAATATATTTTATTTATGTATATCAAAATTAAGAAAGACTTATTATATCAAGAGTATAATAGTGGTTCATAATCGGTATATAAGATTATCTAAAGCAAGTATATCAATGATATACTATTGATGTGCTTTATTTAAGTATATAAATGAAATGAAAATGCTAATATTTAGTATAACAACGGTATACCACAAATAGTGATTTATGCTTGGTAGTGATTTATGTTGTATATCATGTATGTTTGATATATCAATAATATAATAGTGATATACTCAATGTTAGTAACTCGCATATGATAGTGTTCATTTCATTGACATACTCAAATGTTAGGTATATCAGTGAAATGAACATATCTAAATTGAAGTATATCAGTAATATACAAAGATGCAAAATGTCTATGATATGTTATGAATATATATTAAAGTTGATGGAGATCTAATCCCCTAGAGCAGCGGAAACGAGTTTGGAATCATAATTTGTAAATTTGTTTTGGTTGAAATGCAAAAACCCATACATTGATAAAAACAGAACAAACATGCATTTTCTAATCTAATTAGACATGAAGATTAACATGCAAACATGATTTGTTTAACAATTAAACTAAAAGGGAGAAAAAGGATTACCTTTGTAGTTTTTCCTCGATCAGCAACTCCTTGCTCCTAGAGAATTCAACAACACAGCAACCCAGGAATTCCTTTGTATTCTCCAGCAAGAACACAACCACTTGGAGAACCTCCTATATCTCTGAGATTCAACTTAGATCTTCCTTAGGTGGGAAGGATCCAACAATTGGAGAATGAGAATTGAGAGAGAGTGTGAGAGAGAGAGTTCTTCTCAGTAATCTTATTGATTGATCGATCGATCGATCTACTGAAGAATATCCCTTCTCACCAGGAGAAGGACACTTCAGTGGGCAACTCCCCACTCCCTATCGAGGGGGAGTTGGGGAGTAGTGGGAACGTGTCCTCCCGACACGTTCCCAATTAATATTATAATTGATTAATTAACTAATTAATTAATCATATTAAATTAAATCTTATTTAATTCAAAATATAATATTAATTAAATGATTAAATCACATTCAATCATTTTACCTTTTATCCTATAGTTTAATGTACATCTCATGCACATTAAGATTTAACCTATAGTTTACAAATATGAATCATATTCACATTTGAATTTAATATTTGAACTCTTTCAAATATTTAATTCTCTCACATAATTTAATATGAATCATATCCATATTAAATTTATAATATATAGTTCCAAAACTATATATTATATCGTATCTATATACATTAAGTTTATTCTCTTTTGAATTTGAACGTTTCAAATTCAAATGATCTAAGAACCTATTACGAGCTAGAAGGTGGACCTAATGGTCCTACAGATCAGAAGCTCCAACGATACGAGATTGCTCGGTTAATCTCATTAACCTCCCAATCAACATTCGTTAACTGCGGGAACACTCCACTAAAGTCCATGCGATTGCACTCTTCTCACTTTGCAGATATATTTACTGTGTCCACGGATATTGACCAATAACGACAAGTCAATCCTTCACGAATGTTCGTAACACCAAATTTGGGTCAAATTACCGTTTTACCCACAGGTTACATCTTGTACCTTAAGTACCAAAGTGCTCCTCTAATGAACAATTTGTTTGTGGTCCTACCAACAAACAGAGTCCCTTCGGGCCAATAAGAGGGTCAGGTCTTTTGTACAAGTCCCGGAGACACCACTTAAGGAAACATTCCTTTACTTACCTAGTAGGCGGGAATGAGTGAATTCCATCTTGCTAAGTTAAGTTCCCGACCAGCTCACTCGGTCTTGTCCCCAAGAAGGTAGGCATATTGAGTCGTGAATCGGCCACTCTCACCCATAAGTCAAAGGACAATCCCTCGCGAGCAGTTCGTAACTCCTTCTTTCGAGGATTGAGATCAAGTTGCCTAGGTCATCCTAGTGAAATAGAAACCTAACTAGTCAACGGAGTTACAGCTAGAGGTTACTATTTCGTTGTTCGGTCTTATGTAATCTCATTACATAGGATATCCCCACTCGCATGTCATCTGTACGAATACGTTAGGATCACAGTGTTTGTATCATATACAAAGTGGGTCACATCCATAGTTTTACCAGGGTAAGATACCCAAACCTTATCCCCTAACTATAGGCCCTTCAAGTTATATCTCGAACCGAGATCCTTTATATGTTCACTACATTCAGTTAAAAATTCATTTAACAACCTTGGATGTTTAGTTTATTGGATTTAGGGTTTAAAGAAAGGCAAATTCGTAGATAACGTACAATAACTCTTTATTAAAATACTAACACTTTATTACATTAGTTAGTCGAACATAATTACAAACTACGAGTTTTAGGGCATAAACCCCAACAAAAGTATATCATTTAACTAATATTACTAAAAAGAAGTGTATCCATAATATATTAATAATATACTACTAATGTACTTTGTTTTATGTATATATCAGTTGACTAATATATAAACACATAGTATATAAGATATACTATCGATATATTAAATGTAAAGTATATTAGATATACTACCTCTCTACCAAATGTAAAGTATATCAGATATACTACTGATACACCAATGAGGGTAAAAATGGAATAATAAAAAATAAAGAACCAGATTTTAATTTTTTTTTGCTATATTTACAAGTCTAAAAAAATCATGGCTAGAATTGTAAATATACAATTTTTTTTTGTCACCCATTACAATTCCTCTTAAATATACTACTTCCACCTTTGAGTTTATTTTTATTTTCCTTGTACCTATATTTATTTCAAAATGTTGTTGAAAATATCAACTCAAAGTCTCCAACAATTAACATTGCCCCTAAGAAACAGAGACAAAGCAGGAATTGCAAAACAACCAAGCAATAACAAAAGAAAGGAAACAGAGAATAGATCTACACCAGAGTTTATAGTGGTTTTCAACCATTAATGAGGTCTACATCCACTTTCAGACCCTCTTATTCAATCAACATATACATCAAGAAGAATCACTCTTCTTCTTCCTCAGAAACTAAGTGAAGAAGACTCTTTGGAGAAGCCTCAACGTTTTCCCTCTTTTCTCTCACAAGGATTCTCACACACCCCCTTTCTTCTACCGCTCGATAGGAAATTAAAAATCCTATTTACAATCACACACCTCACTCAATTTCACACATATCAAGGCCACACACACGTGAAAAATAACAGAATGATGCGCCTTTTGGATGAAGGAGTTTATGCCAAAACAGAAGGTGAGAAATTACACGTAAGTGAAATAATGAAAACCAACTCAGATACTTCTTCCAGTTAAGCTTCCAACAAAGCTCCACATGGCTTGATCAGTAATAATTTGTCAAAAATATAACAAATCTCCACCTTGACAAACTATTACTTCAAAACTGATTCAAAAGTAATAAGAGGAACTATCACACAGAAAAAATTACTCTTTCAAAAAGTTGAGAGCCTTTAAACAACTCTCAAATTTTTTAGATGACAACGCTTTCGTCAACATATCAGCTGCATTGTCTTCAGTAGAAATCTTCTGCAGGCATATTTTGCCATCAGCCAAAACATCACGGATGAAATGGAACTTAACATCAATGTGTGTTGGTTCTATCATGATGTGTATGATTCTTTGATAAGAACACTACACTTTGACTATCACAGTGAATGATCACTTGTTCATCTAGGTTTACAAGCAATTCATTCATCAATTCTATAACACCCCGTAATTTGCACACTTCCTACTCAGGGCATTACTTTCAAGTTGTACCGCTCGCGCCGAAAATCCGGCAGCATAACGGCGCGAGTGGTACAACTTAGAAGTAATGCCCAGGAGAGGGCAAATGTCCAAGCACCAAACGTGCAAGGACCGTCGCCAGTTGCTGAACTCATGGCGGGCATTCAACAAGCGATCGGCGAATATAACAAGTCGAAGCTAACGAGCGGTATGTTCACTCGAGCCATGGAGGCCCTAGCAACGAAAATCGGGAACCAAAGCCTGCGCGCGAATCCAAGGGATGCATCGACTTTTACGTTTAGGGCAACGACAGAAGAAGCGGGATATCTGAAGGATTTCAAGAAGTATGACCCGCCTTTTTTCGATGGGCCGGTAGACCATGAAGTCTGCCGAAGCATGGTTTCTGCGGCGGTGGGCGATATTACGAGTCGAATGGGTTGCCCGAGCACCGAAAGTTCAGCGTGCGATCTATGCGTTAAGGGAAAGTGCTCTCTATGGTGGCGGTATTATGCGGTCCATAGATGTCGATGCTGGGGCCGATAACTTGGACGCAGATTCCAAGAGGTGTTCTCACGAGAAGTACTATCCGTCTGTGCTTAGAATCGAGAAGAAAGTTGAGTTAAATGCGGCTAAAGCAAAGGTCGAACCAGACGGTCGAGAGTGCGAGCATGAGTTTCTTGCTCATCTCGGTTCACCCCGATATGGTGGATCTGAGAAAAGAAGAAGGTGGAGTGCTTCCTCACGGGTTTGCGAGGAGGCGTCGTGGGTCGTCGATTGCTCACTATCCCAAGACTTATCTGCAGCCGATTCGAGTGGCATCCACGATTGATCTGACACTCCGAGTGCGCATGGGTTCGTTATCGACCAAAGTTCGGCGAGTCGAGTTACGGAACCCGATCGAAGAGGAAGTTTGAGCGAGGCCTTTGCTAGGCCAAACAGATCCGGGACTCAGGGACATCAACCCCAGCAGGCTCCGAGCAGGGGTTCATGTTATAGATGTGGAGTTTAGCACAACGGGGCCCGTCATGCAGTTAGCAAGATCTGTAATAATTGTGGGAAGTTGGGCCACTTGTCATCTGTGTGCAAGCAAGGAGCCGAGAGACCGAGGGTTTGTTATAAGCGTGGGAAACACAGGCACACAGCCAAAGCTCAGTGCAAGAAAGAAAGACGAGTCAGAAAACCGCCGAAGGGTGGAGTCTATGCGAGTCTGAAGCAGCAGAACGCAGGAGGTTCCGGTGTTGTGGTGACAGGTACACTACTCGTTCTTGGCCAGTTGGCTCTTGTACTGTTTGATTCTGGTTCCTCGCATTATTTTATTTCTGTTGTTTTAATGAGATAAGCCCGGTTAGAGGTAGAGCCTTTAGATATGGATTTGGCAGTAGCTACCCCTGTGGGTAGAGAGTTAGTGGCTTGGGAAAAAGTTAAGTCTGGTCAGGTAGTGGTAAAAGATCGCGTGCTAGATGTGGCGTTGGTCGTGCTGGATATGAGCGACTTCGATGTAATCCTAAGCATGGATTGGTTGTCTGCGAACCATGCCAACATCGACTGTCATTGCCGAGAGGTGGTGTTTCGACCTCCGGCAGAGTCCAGTTTCAAAATCAAGGGAATTGAGACTGGAGAGATTCCGAAGTTGATTTCAGCTTTCAAGGCAAAGAAGTTGTTAAGTGAAGGGGCTTGGGCCCTCTTAGCTAGTGTTGCTGATACAAGAAACAAGGGACCAGAGTTGAGTTCGGTTCCTGTTGTTCGAGAGTTTGCAGATGTTTTTCCTGAAGAGTTGCTTGGTCTACCCACGGTCCGTGAGGTAGACTTCAATATTGAGCTGGAGCCCGGGACGACTCCGTTGTCTAAAGCTCCCTACCGAATGGCACCAGCAGAATTGAAGGAGCTTAAGACTCAGTTGCAGGAACATCTAGATAAGGGGTTCATCCGTCCAAGTGTTTCACCTTGGGGTGCGCCCGTGTTGTTTGTGAAGAAGAAGGATGGGTCGATGCGGTTATGCATTGACTACCGAGAGTTGAACAAGGTAATAGTGAAGAACAAATACCCTTTACCCAAGATCGATGATTTGTTTGACCAACTGCAGGGAGCGGCAATGTTTTCTAAGATCGACCTGCGGTCAGGGTACCATCAGCTTAGAATCAAGGATGAGGACATTCCAAAGACTGTCTTCAGGTCCAGGTACGAGCACTATGAGTACACGGTAATGTCCTTTGGCTTGACGAATGCCTCAGCTTTATTTATGTAGCTTATGAACAGGGTATTCAAAGAGTTCTTAGACACCTTTGTGATCGTCTTCATCGACGATATTTTGGTGTACTCAGTCGGAGGAGGAGCATGAAGTCCATTTGAGGAAGTGTTGTGGCTTTGAGGATCAACCAGTTGTATGCAAAGTTCTCCAAGTGTGAGTTCTGGTTGTAGTGAGTAGCCTTCCTAGGACACGTGGTGTCTAAAGAAGGTGTAACAGTGGATCCCGCCAAGATTGAGGCAGTGACAGATTGGCCCCGCCCTAAGACAGTCTCCGAAGTGCGAAGCTTTTGGAGTCAGCGGGCTACTGAGAGGTTTGTCAAAGATTTTTCCAAGATAGCCACACCCTTGACTCAGTTAACCCGGAAGGGAAATCCGTTCGTGTGGTGTGAAGCTTGTGAGACGAGTTTTCAGGACCTCAAGCATAGGCTAGTCTCTGCACCTGTGCTTGCGGTACCTAATGGCTTAGGAAGTTTTGTGGTCTACAGTGATGCCTCCAAGAAAGGCTTGGGTTGTGTGTTGATGCAGAATGGAAAGGTGATCGCCTATGCCTCTCGTCAGTTGAAGGATTATGAGCGAAATTATCCGACCCATGACTTGGAGTTGGTTGTCGTGGTCTTCGCTCTGAAGATATGGCGACACTACTTGTATGGGGAAAAGATTCAGATGTACATGGACCACAAGAGCCTCAAGTATCTTTTTACCCAGAAGGAGTTGAATATGAGGCAACGCAGATGGCTGGAGTTAGTAAAAGACTATGTGGTTGAGATACTGTATCATCCAGGCAAAGCAAACGTTGTTGCTGATGCCCTTAACAGGAAGGTGGCTCACACCTCAGCCCTGGTCATGAGACAAGTTCCTTTGCGTTCAGAGTTGGAACGTGCAGAGATAGCAGTTGTGGTGAGTCAGGTCACAGCACAGCTGAACCAGTTGTCGGTACGGTCAACCTTGAGACAACGAGTTATTGAGGCTCAGCAGGGAGACTCAAGTCTTGAGGACTGTTGGCGTCAGGCAAGAAGTGGCGAGGAAAGTGAGTTCTCTGTGTCAGCAGACGGTGGACTACTTTTTAGGGGACGATTGTGTGTTCCTACTTAGAGTGGTCTCAAGGAGGAGATTTTGGTTGATGCTCATAACTCTCCTTTTTCAATGCATCCAGGAAGCACTAAGATGTACCAGAACTTGAAATCATTCTACTGGTGGCGTGGAATGAAAAGAGAAGTGGCAGAGTTTGACAACAGGTGTTTCGTGTGCCAGCAAGTTAAAGCACCGAGGCAGAAGCCAGCAGGGTTGTTGCAACCGTTGGAGGTACCTCAGTGGAAGTGGGAAGAGATCTCCATGGACTTTATTTCGGGATTGCCCGAGCAGCGAAAAATTCCACGATGATCCGGGTGATTTTGGATAGACTAACCAAGTCCGCTCACTTTACTGCTGGTAAGCCTCACCGTCTGATTAAGAAGTGGGCACACACATTCATGGAAGAGATAGTGAGGCCGCACTTGCGGAGTCCCGTGAAGATCGTGTCAAACGAGAGACCCACAGTTCACCTCGAACTTTTGGGTGAGTTTTCAAAGAGCCCTAGGGGCTCGAGTAACTTTAGTACAACGTTTCACCCATGGTGATGGCGGACGGAGCGGGTGAACCAGTCTGGAGGATATGCTTGGGCATGTACGTTAGACTTCACGCAGTAGTTGGGACTCACACCTTCACCTAATGGAGTTTGCTTATAACAATAGTTATCGACGACTATTGGTATGACCCTTTGAAGCCCTTTATGGGAGAAGGTGCGAGGACCCGCAGTGTGTTGGGGAGAGGTTGGTGAACGGAAATTGTTGGGACTCGAGTTGGTCCAAGCGACAAATGAGGCCATACAGAAGATTAGGGCAAGGATGTTAACGACACAGAGTAGGCATAAGAGTTATGTTGATGTCAGGCGTCGAGAGTTGGAGTTTGTCGTTGGAGACCTTGTGTTCTTGAAAGTTGCACCTATGAGGGGTGTTTTGAGGTTTGGCAAGAAAGGAAAGCTAAGCCCGAAGTTTGTTGGTTCTTTCGAGATCCTGGAGAGCATTGGATTAGTGGTTTATCGGTTGCCCTACCGTCGTCCCTCGCGTCGGTTCATAACGTGTTCCATGTGTCTATGCTGCGAGGGTATGTGCCAAATGCCTCGCACGTTGTCGACTTTGAGCCATTGAAGTTAGACAAGGATCTGAGTTATGAGGAAAAGCCTGTGCAAATTCTTGCTCGTGATAGTAAAGTCCTGAGGAACAGGGAAATCAGTTTTGTGAAGGTCCTTTGGCAGAACCATCATATCAAGGAAATCACCTGGGAACGCGAGGAGAAGATGTGAGCAAGCTATCCAGAGTTGTTCGAGAGCTAGCTACTTTCGAGGATGAAAGTTTTTAAGGTGGGTAGACTGAAACAGACCGCTTTTAATAAAAAAAATAATAATAAAAAAAAAGAAGTTGGTGACTCCACGCGCCGCCGCCTGCAGGGCCGCCGACTTTTCCCTTCCGTGCGGTCGCCTCGGTCCGTTCCTTAGCTCGTTTCGGATCTCCGTTGGGTGAGTTTTGCTCTTATTTGGGATCTTTGTGTTAGGTTCGTTGTGTCGTGTTCGGTTTATTGATTCTTGTCGTGATTGTTCTTCGTTAGGGACTACTTGAAAGTAGAAGTACGTTTGGAGCACGCCACGTTACTCAAAGTCGCTCGTTTTGGTTGGATTTCCGGTAAGTAGTTATTTGGACTATCGTCCCTTAGTGTAGGGCTTAGGGGTGCATTGCATGCAATATTTGTTTGGAAATAATTATAGTGTTCTGGTAGTGGCATGTTAGGTTGTGATGTTCGCAATTGTGCATAAATCTAGTTCATTGTTGATGTCGATGTTTATCTGCGCTGAAACTCAAACTCGATAGTTCATTCTGGTTGTTTGTTAGTTCCATGTGACTATAACTAGTAAGGCAATGTAAGCTAGTGTTGAGAACTCTGAACGTGTTAGTATGCTATGATTATCTATCCCGAGCCTGTTGTTCTTGTGCTTATTTTGAAGTAACTCGGGAAGTGTTGTTGAGCCTTAGGATTGTAGTTAGCGCAACTAGCCCTAGTGTAGGCCCTAGTCTCTGTGTAACCCTTAGCAGGCTGAGACTCGAGGTTGGCGAGATGATGATGATGTAATGGGATGTGATGGTCCGTCCTCCATCCAGTTGTGCGACTCGGGGTGTGATCCTTAGAGTCAGAGGGGTTGGATAGAGTCTTTCGCCCTAGTACAGGCTCGGGAATGAGCCTATGGTCGATTGTGCGCGGTAGTACCACCTTGATGCTTATGGGATGTGGTGGTCCGTCCTCCATCCATTTGTACGACTCGGGGTGTGACCCTTAGAGTTAGAGGGGTTGGATAGAGTCCTTTGCCCTAGTGCAGGCCTGAGAATGAATCTCGTGGCCAGATGTTGCCAACCTAGTCTAGAAGCTAAGGGTATGACAGAACTGAGAAATCTGAACGAGTAATAGGGTCAGGATGCTTGATGAGGTTGTGAGACGGGCTAGGTGTCGTGCTTAGCTAGGTCTAAGGTTGTTCATTCATGGTCTTTATTATTGGACGAAGTGGGTTGCTTACTGAGTATTTTTATACTCATTCATTCTTTATTTCTTCTTTTGTTGCAGGTAAGGCAAACCAGTGAGATGACCACCGACGACGAGACTCCTGCGAGGCTATGGAAGACTTGTAGGGCTTAGTTCAGAGTTTTCGATTAGGAGTTGTTTTCATTTCTCTTTCTTCTGTTGCGTTCTGCTGTTTCCGTTCATGTTTTAAACTTTAGTCTGTCTGTTGTTCATTTCTCGAATCGAAGTATGTTCAGTTATGTTTTCTTTCATGTTCAAAGCATGTTTTGTTGTTTGGTGGATTTCTGTTAACTCCGAGGGACTGGAGCCCAGCCTGTCGTTTCTTTGTAGTTTGGTGGAGGTTGGGTGCCCTCATGAGTCCTTTTGAAGTGTTCTTGTTTAGGTTCAGGTTTCATAATTTTCCAGTTTGTCCAGGTTGCGCCGTTCTGCTGTCGGATTTTCGGCGCGAGCGGTACAACTTGGAAGTAATGCCCCGAGTAGGAAGTGTGCAAATTACGGGGTGTTACAAATTCTCTCAACCAGATAGCTTCTTTAACAACTTCAGAAACTGCTATATACTCTGTTTCAGTTGTAGAAAGAGCCACCACAGATTGAAGAAAGGATCTCCAACTGACAGTGTTACCAAAAACCTTGAAGACCCAACGTGTTAAGGATCGATATTCTTCTATCACAATATATCTGCAGCAAAATCAACATCTACATAACCTTCAAGGGATAAATCATTTAAACTACCCCTCTTTAAACATAGATTACTCTTCACAGTACCTCTAATGTATCCCAGTATCCATTTTACGGCTAACCAATGTTGCTTACCAGGATTCGACATATAACGACTAATTAAACTCATACCATATGCTAAATCAGGCCTAGAGCCCATAAGGTACATCAAACTCCCTACAACATTAGCATAATGTATAGAGGCCATGTCGAGCTTTTCATCTCTGGTTTCAGGACACTATTTAGCTGACAATTTTATATGTTGACCAATAGGCATTATTACTGGTTTGCTGTCATCCATTTTGAACTTATTAAGAAGCCTTAAATAATATGATTCTTGTGAAAGGTTAAGAGTTCCCAATTCTCTGTTCCTTATAATATCAATTCCAAGAATCCTCTTAGTTGCACCAAGATCCTTCATTTTGAATTTACCTTTTAATTAATTTTTAAGCTTCTCAATCTCTTCTAAATTAGACCTAGCAATTAACATATCATCCACATATAATAACAAATAGATGGAAATATATAAATTGGCATGCTTATAGTATACACAGTGATCTAACTGACTTCTCTTAAAACCACATGACACTATAAAAGAGTCAAATTTTAAATACCATTGCGTTGGGGACTATTTCAAACCATATAGTGATTTCTTCAATAAACACACCTTGTTCTCTGTACCCTTTGCAACATATCCAACAGGTTGTTGCATGTATATATCACCTCTGTGAAATCTCCATGGATGAAGACAGTCTTTACATTCATCTGCTCTAGCTCAAGATCAAAGGAAGTAATTTGAGACAAAATGAAACGAATAGATGTATGCCTTACCACAGGTGAAAAAAACTCATTATAATCTACTACTCCTTCTAATTGTGTGAAACCACGAACTACAAGCCTAGCTTTGAATTTGATGGCAATTTGCAGAAACTCATCAACCAACGCAAATTTGTTTTAGCCAAAACAAAATTCGAGTTGGCTCGGATACCAATTGATAGGAATGGAGATCCCTATTAGCAGCGGAAACGTAATTGGATCTTAACTCAATTTGTTTTGGAAAAAAGAAAAAACCATTACATTGGTAAAATTTCAATGATAAGCAATTTAGGCATGGATTAAAAAATAAAACATGTTGTAAAAGTATCTGAACTAAAAGGGAAACAAAATTTACCTTTGTAGTTCGTGTTTGCAACGCTTCGCAATCGACAAAATTGTGCAACACAACTTGACCATTAACTTCTGCAATTTTCTTCTACAGAAAACCACCAGTAGGATAACTCTCTATCCTCTGAGTACCTTAGATCCAAACTTTGTGGGAGGTTTCAAACAATGGGGAGAAAGGGAATTTTGAGAAAATTCTTGTGAGAATGAGAGATTTCTTCTTTCACACAAATTGCAAAAACAACGAACATCTTCTCCTTCCCCCAACTTCTCAGACTTATCGATGGGGAAAGAGAGAAGAACAGGAAAGTGGGGAGAAACGTGTCGATGACACGATCCCCTTTAATTAATTTCAACAATTAATTAATTGATCAAATTAAATAATATAATTAAATTAATTATTTATATTTATATTATAACCTATTTAATTAAATCAATTAATTAATTCTTAAATTAATTAATTAAATATCTTATATTTAATTTTGGTTATATATATATATATGATTAAATTATATTTAATCATACTCCCTTTTAACCTATAGTTTAATGTACATCTCATGCACATTAAATTTTAACCTATAGTTTTAAATATGAATCTCATTCACATTTAAATAATATTTGTACTCCTTCAAATATTTAATTCTCTCCATTAATTTACTTTGAATCATATTCAAATTAAATTTATAATATAAAGTTTTAATATGCATACAAACTTTATATTATAATGTATCTCCATACATCATGTTTATTGCCTAATTGAATTTGAACATTTCAAATTCTAATAATCTAAGAACCCTTTACGAGCTAGGAAGTGGACCTAATGGACCTAAAGATCAGAAGCTCCAACGATACAAGATTATCAGGTTAATTTCATTAACCCCCTAATAAACATTCGTTAACTGCAGGAACACTCCACTATAGTCCCGCAGTTGCACTCTTCTCACTGCAGATATATTTCTGTATTCATGGATATTGACTAATAACAACAAGTCATTCCTTCACGAATGTTCGTAACACTTGTTGGGTCAAATTACCATTTTAACCATACGTGACCTCTTTTACCTTAAGTAGCAGTGCTCCTCTAATGAACAAGTTGTTTATGGTCCTACTAATAAACAGAAGTCCCTCTCGGGCCAATGAGAGGGTCGAATCCTTTGTTCAAGTCCCGGAGACACCACTTAAGGGAACATTCATCTACTTACCCTATAGTCGAGACGGAGTGAATTCCATCTTGTTAGATTAAGTCCCCAGGTGCTTGCTCGGTCTTGTCCCCAAGAAGGTAGGCATATTGAGTCGGCGTCTCGGGCCACTCTCACTCGGCGTCTCGGGCCACTCTCACCCATACTAGTCAAAGGAAAATCTCTCATAAACAAGAGTTCGTAACCTGGTTAAGATTGAGATCGAATTGCCTAGGTCTTCTTATTGAAGAAGAAACCTAACTTGTAACGCCCCTACTTTTCTTTAACTATAACTCTTAGGGACATTACTACTCATGCATGCATTCTTAGGCCAAAGGATTTAAAACAATCTTTAAATCACCACTGCTATTAAATCATCTTTAGGGATCCCAAAACAAAACATTCAAAACGTGCAAGAGAAACGGTTTAAACACGACCTACTTAAAAATCCGGAAATTTAAACTTAACTTCAAAAACCATAAAATGACAACATCAGTTATTAAAGAAAATATGCGGAAAACATGACATTTCCCATGGTTCTGACAACGCGCCTCCGTCACTCGCCCTGCACGTCCTTGGCCTTACCTGAAAAACATTTTGAAAAGAAAGGGTGAGTATTGCAAAAACAATACCGATGAAGTGACCTCGCCACTGAGGTTTGGGATATGCAAACACATACATCTGATCATGACTTTTAAACTGTTCGAAATGTACATATCACGGGACCTAAAACTTTCTCATATCATCATGACTATAGTCCGTGACTTCCTTTTCTTTAAGTGGTCAATTGGTCATCCTGAGTCATTTCATTTTGAGTCCCTCACAGACCCTTGTAATTATTTGAGTCCCTCACAGACCCCTGTATGGTTTGAGTCCCTCACAGACCCCTGTATAGATTGAGTCCCTCACAGACCCTCATAAACTTGACCCATAGGGTCTCTAATGCATGTTTGACCATGCATACAATGCACTCAGGAGACCAATTTCCACATTTTTCATCAAATCATTTTATGGCATACATAACATGCATGAGGTCCCATCATTCAACATAACTATAGTGTACATGCCACAAACATTGTCATTGATATGCAAATCATGACTTTTCACAACAATTTAGAAATAACATTCTTGCATGTAATCATGAAATATTCTCATATAAAATCACATAATAACTCCACCTGATATACTGGAATATACTTACTTAAAATACAAGGATATTCTCACATAAAATACTAGATTATACTCACATAAAATATTGAGATATTTTCACATAGAATATTAAAGCATTCTCACATAAAATCTTGAAATATTCTCGCGTAAAATTATTAAATCTTTTTAAGTAAAATAACGAACTAATTTCTCATAAAATAGTGAAATTCGTTTTCTTTAATCCCATTTAAAAGATTCGGCACAAGATCCCTTACCTCGAGCTTGGTCTCACACTTTCCTTCTAATTCTTAAGTGAACGGTCCCTTCCAATTAACCTGTAAACCAAGAACTTTTCTAATTCGTCATCCTACTACAAAACTCATCCAATATACAGAGTCTAAGTACATAAGTGTCTATGATTCTGTCTTTATTCTAATTACCTTGCCTCCGGAGAATAAGTCGAATGTTAATTTGTTTGCTCCAAAAACTTGGAAGTCTCGATACCGAAATTCAGCTCGTTCCTACAATATTATCATGCGAATCAGATCTAAATAATTCTGTACTCTAAAATCGAAGAGGGTTTCGCGTGGCTCACCTATTCCACAACCTTGACCTCGAATAATTCTTGATTGCAGCGTAACAAAGAAACCAAAGGGTGCTGGTCGGATGGTGGGGCGGCGAGAGTGTGCGATCGTAGGTTGAAATTTGAGCAAACGGGGGCGGACTCGCGCACGCCAACGGTTGGATGCTCTCGACGCGGGCGCGTGAAGAACGCCGCTGGCTGGCTCTTGGTTGTCGTCGACGTTCAACAAAGGCCGCGGCGGTGTTGGAAGAAGTCTCCACGAGCTCGGGCGTTGCGGCGGCGGCAGCAAATCGCAGCGTCGAGCAGGCCGGAACGTGCGTCCGAGGCTCCGGTGGTGAAGACTTGACGGCTAGGGGACGGCGGCAGCAGCAGACGTGGACGCGGTTGGAGGCGTGGTCGAAACTCCGGCTTGCAGACGGCGGCGACACGCGAGGTGAAGTGTGGCGAGAATCGGCGCAAGCGACTCGCGACCAGGATGGCGGCGGTGCAGCTCCGAGGTTCGCGATCGATGACTAATCCCTGCGATCCCGCGCTTCCGTGCTGTCGACTTCACTGGTGCTCGCCGGTGAAGCTTGTGAGGCGTGCTGGACGTGCGGTCTCTTGCTCCGGCCGGCGAGGGTTGCAACAAGGGTGGGTGTTTTCGGCTAGGGCAAGGGGAAGAAGAAGAAGGAGGAGATGAAGGAATTAGGGTTAGGGTTTCGGCTAGGGCAAATTAATAGGAGCAATGTGAAAGGTGGCTAGGGTTTTCTCTTGTCCAATTATCCTCACAATAATATAGGTCTTAAACCCTAGGTCCTTTTCTTCTCACAAGCCCAACTAGCCCTTGCCTAGAGCATAAAATCTCTAAAATGCCATTGCCACTTTCTCATCTTTCATTAAATTATGAGTCGAATTATTTAAGGGAGAACATTTCGCTTTAAATTAAATAAAATCAAAGACTCATTATCACCGAGTCTGATAAAATTCACTAATCCAACTAGACACACAGGCTGATAGAACGTTAAATAAAATAAATAATTAGTACATGTGGTTGTGGTCGTCACATAACTAGTCAACAGAGTTACAATCTAATGGTTACTATTTTGTGGTCCAGTTTTATGTGATCTCATCACATAGAATATCCTCATTCACATGTCGTCTACACGAAGACGTTGGATCACTGTGTTTGTATCAAATACAAAGTGGGTCATATCCATAGTATTTCCAGAATGAGGTACCCAACCTTATTCCTTTACTATAGATTTTTTAGACTATTTCCTGAACTAAGATTCTTATATGTCTACTACATTCAGTTCAAGAGACATACAACAACCTCGGATGTTCGTTTATTGGATTTAGGGTTAATATAAGACAATATAGAAAAACATGAAATAAACAATAATACTTTATTGATTTAATTACAACAAATGTTACAACCTACGAGTTTTAGGGCATAAACCCAATAATTATCTACTTGTGAAGCAGAATATGTTGTTGCATCATGTGTTTGTCATGCAGTTTGGTTGAGAAATTTGCTTCAAGAAGTTGAAATATTACAAGAGGATTCAATAGTAATCCATCTGGATAATAAATCAACAATTGCTCTAGCAAAAAATCCAGTGTTCCATGATCGTAGTAAGCACATTGATACAAGATTTCACTTTCTTTGAGATTGTATTTCAAGAATGGAGATTCGTGTTGAATATGTGAAGACAGAATACCAAATTGCAGATATTTTCACAAAGTCACTTAAAGTTGATGTGTTTCACAAGTTGAGAACCTTGCTCAGAGTTCTTTCAGTAAAACATATTTAAGGGGGATGTATAAAATTAAACATTTTTATTCGTACTGTATTCACATTTAAGTTAATGTATGCATTTAATTGGATGTTTTTTTAGAAATTAAAACAATGAGTTTTAGAGTTCATAAATAAGGGATTTTTTGATGGGAACACTTTGGTAAATCCTATAAATAGGATTACTTTGGTACGATCGTATATCAAGCAAGTAAATAAGAAGAAAAAAACAAAGTAAAGTTTAGAGAAAAAAAAGTGTGAACCAAGTTTATAGATCTTTGAAAAGTGTTTTTTAATACAAGTGAATTGTTTCTTATGAAATATATTCCTTGTTTGATTATTTATTTGTGAGCGTCTATCACACGCATCCAACAACCTCGCTAAATACATGGTGGTCATATTCGTAATGTCAAAATGGCGTTTCAATTATTTTGAAACTCTTTTTTTCTATTGGAATTGGCTAGTCTTTTATAGCCTTCTATCTCTCACCCTTGTCAATTACTTATGTTTTTTTTTTCTATATAACCATTTGTTTATAAAAAAAAATTAAAATTAAGCCTATAAATACACTTCCACCTATGGTTTTTATATATATTTTCTTATAGGGAATTGTAATTGTTGGAAAAAAGTATTAGTATATTTATAAATCTAGACATGATTTTTTAGATTTGCAAATATAACAAAAATTTTAAGAATCTAATTTTTCATTTTTTATTATTCCAATTTTACTCTCAGTGGTGCATCACTAGTATATCTGATATGCTTTACATTTAATATATCAATAGTATATCAACTAATATATACCTAACACAAAGTACATGAGTAGTACATTATTGATATATACTATGGATACACTTCTTTTTAATCATATTAGTTAAATTATATACTCTATATATATTCCTAGCATATCAGATATTTTGCATGTTGGTATATTACTGATACTTCTTTTTAGATATGTTCATTTCACTATATATACCTAATATTGAGTATATCGGTATTATATGAGTGAAATGAACACTACCATATGCGAGTTACTAATATTGAGTATATCACTATTTCTATCAATATTATATTCTTGATATATCAAACATACATGATATATTAGCCTAAATCACTACAAAAAATAAATCACTATTTGTAATATACCGTTGATATACTGAATCTTAGCATTTTCATTTCATTATTATATACCTAAATAACAGAAGTATATCACTGATATACTTGCTTTTAGATAATCTGATATAACGATTATGAATCACTATTGCACTCTTCATATAGTAAGTATTTCTTATTTTTATATACGTAAATAAAATATGTCGATAGTATATAACACTGATATATATACCTTTTATTAGTGAAAACAGATATTAGTAGTATATCACACTGATATATTCAACTTACTAATTTACTTTCGAACACATTTAAATATGTATATTAATAGTGTATCAATGACATACTCTACCATAGGGATATTGTTGGTTTATAAATATTATACTATTGATAAACTACTAAAAACTTTTTATTGAACAACACCTGTGATAAATAAAGTATATCAGTATTGCACTTACAGAGCATATAAGTTGTATCAAGAGTAAATCCGTAAGTGTAATAATGATATACTCTTGATTAACTTTAAATAAGAATATCAATAGTATATCGTGTAGTTACTTTTTAGCTAGGTATATCAATTCTCAGGAGCTCATTTTTTACTTTCTATTGCATATAGTTGAGGTTGGGCATATAGAATTTTCTATTTTTGCAAATTGGATTCATCAATGACACACTTGCAATTTCCCTAATTTAAAATGCTATCTATGCAAGTGACTCTTTTCTTATCTACTTGTTACACATGTATTTAAAACCCACGCAAAGTCTTGAAAACTAAAAAATGTGTTTGATAATTATTTGGTTGTTCAAGATTAAGCCTAAAAAACTACTTTATCTATGGGTTTCTATATTTTTTTATCTACTTTTAATAATGTTTTCAAAAACTAAGCTAATTATGTTTTTAAAACTTAATTTTCAAAATCTTTTTTTTTTTGAAATTTGACTAGAAACTCAAATGGTTCTTCAAGTGGTTCTTCAAGAAAGATGAAAATCATTGTAGAGAAGATATTAAGATGGAAAAACATGCATAATTTTAAAAACAAAAAATTAGCATCAATATTTTTGCCAATCATAGAACAGCATCCGAAATCATGTTATTGAGAGAGAGAGAAAAAAAAAGAATGTCAAAATAGCATTCAATATTTTTACCGACTAAATTTTCCCATGTCAAAAATAGACAAAAAAATGTGTATGGCCATGGAAAGGAAAATCGATTGCATCACGAGAAAAAGTTGTCTGGAAAAACAATGCCGTTTGCGCTTGATTTGCCAAATTCATAAAAAACGAGGTGGGTTGGAGAGTGATTAATAATTGAGTTTCAACTTCTCCATCACCAAAAATTATACATTCTCCTACCTGCATAACATTAACATACAACTCTCATTTATTCATTCATAAAATGTTTTGGGTTTGCCATTTCAACATTGTGCAATTTTTGTCCAAAAAAAAAAAAAAAAAAGATTGTGCAATTTATTTGTGAGCTTACCTCGACTCTAAGAATTATCTCCGCCAGAGATGCAACAGAGAACTTGACTTGTGAACAGGTTATAATAACACAAACTGCAACATAAGATAACAATGTTTTAGAAGGAAATACCATTTTTTTAAAAGTAAATATATATTTGAAAAAGGAAAGAAGATGAGGAATTAGTGTTACTTGTATGATCATGGTAGATAGATAGTGCTGTTATAATGCTTTTAAACACTTCTCTGTTAATTGAAAAAGATTTTGCATTGGAAGAAACATCTCCAAAAGACATGTTTTGTCTGGGCGACAATGTTATTTCATGGCGGAGTTGTGGTGAATGCCCTAAAAGTAACATGAAACAGTAAAAAGAAAGTCGTTCTAAAGAAAGCAAGGAAATAATTGGTTTAAAAGAAGCTGCAGGAAGATGGATCCCCCAACAAAAGATAAATGCAATTTCATCAGTTTTTTTAAGATAAAAGAATCAAGAAATGACCCAAAAAGAAAAGAAAAGAAAAAAAAAAGATTCATTTTGAAGAGAAGAAATCAGAATAAAAATGAAAAAGGTATTATTATGTATACTAACCTGAAGTCTCAAATGTAAGGCGTAGGCGTAGGCGACTTGCTTGTTCCAGAACCTGGATGGTCAGTGAAGAAAAATTTTGGCCTTCAATTATAGCATTGCGAAAGTTTTGGAGGGAAACAGTTGAAATGTGATGATGATTGAGAGAATAGTGGGTGAATAATTGATTGGGCATCCACAAAACTGCATCGAAGCGAGGGGACGGGTGCTGAGCAATTATTGACAACTCCAATGGCGAGAATTGAAGGATGACTTCGTTAGCAATGTGAGCGAATAGGGAGGTTGCGTGCAAAACAGGAGCACAGTTCTTGAGGCTGATCGAGAACATGGTATAAATCGCAGCAAAGGAGAATGGAGAAGGACTAAATTTGTGAACCTTAATTCAATCTATTTCTTATCCCAATTCATGAATATTGCCTTCTTTTATAGTAGACAGCCCCTCACTCGCCCATGATGCCCTTGCGAGTTATGTTAACATCTTTTATTTTATTTTATTTTTTTTAAAAAAATTGGTTATTGAACTTTTAATTATTAAAATCTTGTTTAATAACCCTATATATGGTTTTTTACATCGTCATAATTAAAGGCTTTAAATATACTACTTCCACCTTTATTTAAGTATATACTTAAATATATCGGTTTATCTAAAACAAGTATATCAATAATATACTATTAATATGTTTTATTTAAGTATATAAATGAAATGGAAATGTTAATATTCAGTATATCAACAGTATACCACAAATAATGATTTATGCTTGGTAGTGATTTATGTTGTAATATCATGTATGTTTGATATATCAATAATATAATATATAGTGATAGAAATAGTGATATACTCAATGTTAGTAACTCGCATATGATTGTGTTCATTTCATTAACATATTGCTGATATACTCAATATTAGGTATCAGTGAAATGAACATATCTAAATTGAAATATGTCAGTAATATACAAAGATGCAAAATGTCTATGATATGCTATGAATATATATAGAGTATATCATTTAATTGATATTACTAAAAAAAAATGTATCCATAATATATTAATAATATAATACTAATGTACTTTGTTTTAGGCATATATCGGTTGACTGATATATAAACACATAGTATATAAGATATACTACCGATATATTAAATATAGAGTATATTAGATATACAACCTATTATACTAAATGTAAAGTATATCAGATATACTATTGATTAACCAATGAGGGTAAAATTGGAATAATAAAAAATAAAGAATCAAATTTTAATTTTTTTTTTGTCACCCATTACAATTTCTCTTAAATATACTACTTCCACCTTTGAGTTTATTTTTATTTTATTTTTATTTCTCTGGTACCTATATTTATTTCAAAATGTTGTTGAAAATATCAACTCAACGTCTTCAACAATTAACACTGCCCCTAAGAAACAAAGACAAAGCAGGAATTGCAAAACAACCAAGCAATAACAAAAGAAAGGAAATAGAGAAGAGAGCTACACCAAATTTATAGTGGGTTTCAACCATTAATGAAGTCTACATCCACTTTCAGTCCCTCTTATACAATCAACATATACACCAAGAAGAATCACTCTTCTTCTTCCACAGAAACTACGAGAAGAAGACTCTCTGGAGAACCCTCGACGTTTTCCCTCTTTTCTCTCATAAGGATTCTCACACACCCCCTTTTTTCAATACCGCTCGAGAGGGAATTAAAAACCCTATTTACAATCACACACCTCACTCAATTTCATACATATCAAGGCCCACACACACATGTGAAAATAATAGAATTATGCACCTTTTTGATGAATGAGTTTATGCCAAAACAGATGGTGAGAAATTACACGTAAGTGAAATAATGAAAACCAGCTCAGATACTTCTTCTAGCTAAGCTTCCAACAAAGCTCTGCATGGCTTGATCAATAATAATTTGTCAGAAACATAACAAATCTCCATCTTGACAAACTATTACTCAAAACTGATTCAAAAGTAATAAGAGGAACAATCACACA
The DNA here is from genome assembly GCA_036507285.1 of Trichosanthes cucumerina. Taxonomy (NCBI): domain Eukaryota; kingdom Viridiplantae; phylum Streptophyta; class Magnoliopsida; order Cucurbitales; family Cucurbitaceae; genus Trichosanthes; species Trichosanthes cucumerina. The sequence continues at coordinate 69,499,363 of CM071840.1, read as the reverse complement.
GAAAGTATACTCTTTCAAAAAAATTGAGAGCCTTTAAACAATTCTCCATCACGAATGAAATGGAACTTAACCTCAATGTGAAATTAAGTCCCTCTGCTCCTGTAATGAACAACTTTGTTGCATGGTCCAACCATAAACAACATCCCTCTCGGGCCAGTGAGAGGGTGGGCGCCTATTGTCCAAGTTTTGTAGACAACACATAAGAGAACAACCCCTCTAGTTTCCCTAGCTCGGGAACGAGTGAATTACTTCTTGTTCCCATCTCCCCACGTGGTCCTGCCCCCAAGAAGATAAACATATTGGGCGAGCAACTCAGGCCACCCTCACCCGTACTAGTCAAAGGACAGGCCCTCGCAGACTGGAGTGCGTAACACGCTCAGGATTAAGGACGAGTCACTAATGGTCATCTACGAAGTTATTAGCCCTATACCATTAACTCACATATTAGTGTTAATTCCACTCATATACTATTGTATACTCAATATTAGATATATCAGTGAAATGAACCTATCTAAAATGAAGTATATCAGTAATATATCAAGATACAAAATGTCTCTGATATGCTATGAATATATAGAGAGTATATCATTTAACTAATATTATTAAAAAGAAGTGTATCTATAATAGATCAATAATGTACTACTAATGTACTTTATTTTAGTTATACATCAGTTGACTGATATACAAACACAAAATATACCAGATATACTACCAATATATTAAATGTAAAGTATATGAGATATACTATCGATATACCAAATGTAAAAAAAAAAAAGTAGTTTTCAAAAAATGAAAGTCATCAATATTATAGATAAATAATAAGAAAACAAACACAGTTAAAAAAAATCATGATGAAAATCATGGTTATCAAACAAGGCATAAATTAACTGTTTAGTTCATTAACTTTTAAAGTTGTGTATATTTGGTATTTGTATTTTTTTTTTTTAGGTTAAATTATGAGTTTAGTTCCTAAACTTTTAGGTTTGTGTATATTTAATCTTTGAAATTTAGAAAGTATCTAATAGATTTTTTAACTTTCTACTTAGTTCTTGAACTTTAAAAAGTATTCAATTTTGTAGATATGCAATCTTGAAGATTACTTGTAAAATATTATGTTTTAATTTATTGAATTTTATTATATTTAATTCGTGTTAAAGTCATACCATTGATATGATTTGAAATAAACTTTCAAGTATACACTGAAATTAAAATAATTAAAAAAGTAGAAAGAGTGAAAAAATGAAGCTACTTCGACGCATGTGACATCGACAGAGCATCAATGCCATGCATACATGTGACATCGTCATAGCATTAGTTTCGGCATATGCAACCCAAATTGCGTCGGAAAAACCTAACGTGGCTATGTTGACGCTTTTTTCTGAAGCAATTTTCATCTAGAAGAATTTTTCGCAACTCGTTGCTTGACTATCTCAATGCTTTTTGCATTAGGAAAAATTGAAACCATTCCAGTGTATGGTTGATTGGAGTTGATTTTGTACATACCAAAATTGAACAAAAATTGTACATGGGATGAGGGGATAGGTGATCGATTGGCTCAAACAAATCAATCCATCAACATATATGTATATGTTAAAAAATGTTGAATAGTTGTTATTTTATCTAAATATTCAAGATATTGTATTAGATTTGAATTCAAATATATTCCTAAAATAAGGAAAATATTGATGGTTAGTTAGTATAGACTTTCGGTATAAATACGTATCTTTATATGAATGAAGTGTGAAGAACTATTCTCATCAGAAAATTAGGGTTTTTTTAGCTCCACATGGTATCAGAGCACCCCTTGATTTTCTGATCTCGTAACCTATTCAAATCTAAAATACAAGATGAGCACTCTATCCCTATCATCTTCAGTAGCTCAACCACCTATCATAATTCATCAAGAGAATAATGCTTTTCCTAACAATATTATTCTTGCTGAAACGAATTACTCATTGTGGTCACAGCTTATAGAGATGCGTATTGGAGCTCGGAACAAAGTTGGATATCTCACCGGCATGGAGAAGAAACCTTCAACTGAAGATCCGAAGCTGGCAACATGGATCATTGAAAACCAGAAGGTGAAAAGTTGGTTGATTGACTCGATGAACCCATCACTAATGCAACGCTTCATCAGGTTATCAACAACATCAGAAGTTTGGGAAGCAGTCTCAAAGACCTTCTATGATGGATTAGAAGAAACCAAGTTGTTTGAGCTGAATCAAAGATAATTTTCCACTCGGGAAGATGGCACCACTGTCAACTTATTATTCTGAACTTGTTTCTATTTTTCATGAAATTGATCAACGATCTAATTCACAAGAAGGCACAGTTAGTGGTGTAGCTGAATTGCATTCTGCTATGGCTAGGCTTAGAATCCACATATTTCTAAGTGGCTTAGTTCCTGAATTCGATCAAGTTCGTGGTGAAATCTTGAGAAAAGATCTCAAACTTGATCTTGAACGCTCATATGCTTATGTTCGGCGTGAATTTCAGCAGAGGCAAACCATGGGAGGAGTTGGTTTAAGCTCTGGCAGTATTGTATTGATGACAAAACAAGTTAGATCCACTCGAAATCGTAAGCATCAATCATATGAAAAATCTAACAGTTTTACTTGTGAACATTGTGGTGAAACAGGCCATACCAAGTAGAGATGCTATGAAATTATTGGTTACCCTGACTGGTGGGACTTCTCGAAGGAAGCCAAGAAAGAAAATCGCAGGAAAAACTGTAGCTGCAGTTGTTGAAGTGTCTGACTCAGATCAATCTCATCCTACTGCCAATATTGCTCACTCAGGTAGTATGGGTAAGGCACACTTGTTCTCTACAATGTCTATGATGAAAAATTGGATTATTGATACTGGTGCATCCAATCATATGATTGGAAATTTTGATGACTTACATTCTCTAAAAATGTTGTCTCTACTGCCAATGGTAATGAATGCCCAGTTGTAGGAGAAGGGTCTGTAAAGCTATCTAATGAACTTACTCTCAATTTAGTTCTTGGTGTCCCCTCCTTGAAATATAATATGTTATCTGTAAGCCAAATCACATTTGTTCTTAATTGTACCGTAACTTTTTGGCATTCTTTCTATGTTTTTCAGGACATTTTGACTCAGAACACTCTTTGTTATGGTGTTAGGAGAGGTAAATTGTACTACCTAAATTTGTCTAAGGATGATCGAAGTAGAGTGAGTCAAATGCATTTGGTGAATGGTTCAACAAAGACAAAAGATTCTATTTGGTTATGGCATAATCGATTAGGTCATTTGTCATTTAAGTATCTTAGGAAATTGAAACCAAACTTGTTCTCAAATTGGGATGAATCTGATTTTCACTGTGATGTGTGTGAATTGTCAAAGAGTCATCGAATTTCGTATGCACCAAGTCTAAATAAAAGTTTTGGACCTTTTTCTATCATTCATTCGGATGTTTGGGGGCCTTCTAAGGTTTCATCTCTTTCTAATGTTATGTATTTTGTCACTTTTATTGATGAATGTACACGTATGACATGGATTTCTTTGTTGCGTAGTAAAAGTGATGTGTGTAGAGCTTTCTATGACTTCTTTAATCTGGTTCGATATTAATATCAGAAATCCATTATGGTTTGGCAAACTGATAATGTCATGGAATTTATGGACTCAACTCTTGCTAAGTTTCTGTCACAACATGGCATTAGGCATAACACATCTTGTACCTATACTCCTCAACAGAATGGTCTTGTTCAGAGAAAAAATAGACAGATCCTTGAGATTGTTCGTGCTTCACTATTTGGTATGTGTATGTCTAAGTTCTATTGGGGAGAAGTTGTTAAATCAACTGTGTATCTTATGAATAGAACACCTTCTCGTGTTCTGAATTTTCAAACTCCACAACAGAAATTGCATTCATTTTTTCAGCTTCCTCATATTCCCAACCTTGAATAGAGAGTGTTTGGATGCGTAGTGTTTGTTCATGTACCGAAGCAATTACGTTCTAAGCTTGATCCTTGTGCTACGAAAAGTGTATTTCTAGGGTATGTTGATACTCAGAAAGGGTATAGGTGTTATGACCCTAAAACAAAGAAATTACATGTCAGTCTTGATGTATCATTTCGTGAACTTGAACCTTACTATGTTTGTGATGATTCTCAGTCATCCCTTCAGGGGTTGAGTGTGAGTAAAGAGAAGATTGGGTTGCTTCATGAAATTGATAGTTTTGTACATGAAAAAAATTGTAGTAGTGAAATCAAGAGAGATGATGATGATGGAGGTCAAGAGGATCCTGGAAACTTACAAGTTTTAACACCATATATACATCAATGAGTCTGAAGAGTCAAATCTAAATGTCCAAACTTCTGAGGAGACTCAGGTAACTCATTCTAATGCTCATGATAATATAGATTCTATTCCTCTAAGATGTTCTCAACGTTCTACTAAAGGAGTAGCTAAGAAATAGTAAAAACCTGATATTCGTTCCAAATTAAAATATCCAATCAATAACTATGTCTCCACTTGTAATCTGTTTGAATCGTATGCATTTGTAGCCAATAAATTATCCTATTTTTCTATTCTAGTAGTGTGTTGTAAGTAATGGAGAATCCGAATTGGAAGACAACTATGAATGAAGAAATGAGATCATTGCAACAAAACTCAACATGAGAGGTAGTTGCTTTGCCAGAAGGCAAAAAGACAATCGGAACATATGTTGTGAGTGTTGTGAGTCAGTTCATGCATCAAGCAAGTAGTGAACATATGAAAGCAGTATTCAGAATTTTAAGATATCTAAAAGGTTCCCCAGGAAAAGGTCTTTTCTTCTCCAAAGGGAACAATTGTAGTGTGTATGGATACACAGATGCTGATTGGGCAGGAGATCAAACAACAAGAAGGTCTACATCAGGATACTTTACATTTGTTGAAGGAAATCTGGTTACATGGAAAAGTAAGAAGCAGAAGGTAGTGTCGAGGTCTAGTGCGAAGGCTGAATTAAGAGGCATTGCGAATGGAATGAGTGAATTGGTATGGATCTCTCGAATTCTTGAAAACTTGAAATTGATTGCACTAAGCCAATGATATTGTATTGTGATAATAAGTCAGTAATTTCGATCACAAGAAATCCTGTCCAACATGACCGGATGAAACATGTAGAAGTGGATAGGCCTTTCATCAGAGAAAAAATTGATCAAGGCATAGTTCAAGTACCATACGTGAAATCTGATAATCAAATAGCTGACATTCTTACCAAAGGAGTCTCTAGTAAAGCATTCAAGCATATTATGAGCAAGTTGGGCATGAAGGATTGTTATGCTCCAACTTGAGCGGGAGTGTTGAATAGTTGTTATTTTATGTAGATATACAGGATATTGTATTAGATTTGAATTCTTTTATGTAGATATTCAAGTTATTGTATTAGATTTGAATTCAAATATATATATTTCTAAAATATAGAAAAATATAGATGGTTAGTTAGTATAGATCTCCACTATAGGAAAATTTGGGTTTTTTTTTAACTCGACAAAAAAATAAATATAACTTGGGATGAGGGGATGAGTGCATGAAACCAACTGTTGACCAAAATTAATAGTTGGTTTTTAAGTAATCATCATTAACTATTTTTATAGGTAATGATTACTTTTTTTCAAAAAATTTATTTTTATTCGAGAAAAACTTGGATGCAACCTTGCTCCACACCTTTTTAACTACATTAAAAAAAATAGTTTTTTAGGCTGCACCAAGTTTTTCACTTTTTATTATTTTTTTCATCATTATGTGGTCATTCAGGTTCTTTTCTCTTCTATTATCCATCTCCCTTTTTAATTTCTTTCTTATCTTCTCTTTTCTCAATTCTTTTTTTTTTATTCAAATGGCTACATCATCAGAGGGCACCCATCATTGGTTCTCCATGGTAGCATTGCCACGAGCTTCCTCATTCTCCTTTCTCAATTTCTCATCCTTGCTCCTTTTGTGTTCTCTTTGTCTCCCTGATCATCTTCACTTTTTCTCCTTGATCTTCTTCTTCTTTTTTATCTACACTTTCTTCGTCTGGAGGTCAAATAGCAACGCACCAAACACTACCTCCTTCTGTTCTTAAGAAGTTTGACAAACTTCAAAGACTAGCGAAACTATTTATGTGTGTCTAATTTTCTTACATTTTAATTAAATATTGTACTTAGTTGTGGAAATTATGTTTGATTTAGTGTAGACACTCAAACATAAAAAAAAACAAAGGGTGGAATTTAATTTAATGGCACGTTTGAATCATCATTTGTCAAATAAAATTTTGGCAAGATTAATTAAAAGTTAAAATGGTAAATAAAGAAAAAATGAAAAAAAAAAAGCTAAAATAGAAAAAAGGAAATAAAAATGGAAGAAACAGAATAAAAAAAAAAGCAACGGGAGAATGCCAAAAGCCAAATATACCCAATTTGAAAAATGTCTAAATAAGTTTCATTTTGCAAATGCGTGTAAAAAAATGTTTTCCTAAAATATGGTAAAAATGTTGAGACAAAAATATCCCTGTTGTGGATATTTATAAGTTTATCGTACTTAAAAGTGTGGCTAACAAAAAAGAGTGATAAGGGAGCTAAATGCATAGAATTTTTTTAGATAATAGGGGAAATAAAAACATTTTAACCATTCAAATCATCATTCTGTTTAATTCAAATAATAGAGTGGCTACATAGTTTTTAGATGAATACAAAAAAAAAAAAATAGCACACAAAGAACCATTAGAATGAGATGAATAGGGAGATTGTAATGAGAACACAAAATATTAGCATATTTGCAAACTTAGCTATTATTTTTTAGATTTGCAAATCTAGCAAATTTTTTTAAATCTGATTTCCGTTTTTTTATTATTCCAGATTTACATACATTGGTGTAGCAGCAGGTATATCAGTAGTATATCTGATATACTTTACATTTGGTATATTAGTAGTATATCTGATATACTTTATATTGGTATATCAGAAGTATATCTGATATACTTTATTTTTATATACCAATATATACCTAAAACGAAATATGTTAATAGTATATTATTGATATACTACGAATACTCTTTCTTTTAGGTGTATCATTTAGAATGATATATTTCTTATATATCCGTAGCAAATTAGAGATATTTTGCATATTAGTATATCACTAATGTAATTCATTTTAGATATGTTTATTTCACTAATATACCTAACATTTAGTATATCATTAGTATATCAGTGAAATGAACATATATCATATGCGAGTTACTGATTATGAATGCGAGTTACTGATATACTCATAATTAACTTCATATACATATATCAGTAGTATATTAGTGATATATTCTATACAATAACACATCTCACACAATAAGATATAACAATCCAATTTGGTTTTAAATTATGAATTCTACCTGAAATTTAAAAAGATAACCTGAAATTTACTCTACCTGAAATGTCGGACATTACAAATAGCTTTTGAGATCCCGTTATATACTTAATATTACTGAATAAAGTATATCAAGCATAAATCACTATTTGTGATATATCGTTGATATACTGAATAAAGGATTTTAGTAGTATATCACACCGATATATACTTAATATTAGTGAAATCAACGACTATTAGTTATTTTTTTGGTTAGATATATCATTGATATATCTGATCTATTGTTAATAAACTACTGATTTTTTCAATATTGAAAAACACGTGAGGATATTTCCAAATCTAACAATAGTTTTTGAGATCCCGTTGATATACTTAATATTACTGAATAAAATATATCAGCATAAATCATTGTCAAGCATAAATCACCATTTGTGATATACCGTTGATATATTAAATAAAGTATATTGTTAGTATATCACACTGATATATACTTAATATTAGTGAAATCAATAGATATCATATCATTCATGTAGTTACTTTTTGGTTGAATATATCATTGGTATATCCGATCTATTATTGATAAACTACTTATTTTCTCGATATTGAAAAACACAAGGAGGATATTTGTAAATCTAGCAATAGATTTTGATATTTCATTGATATACCTAATATTACTGAATAAAGTATGTCAGCATAAATCACTATCAAGCATAAATCCCTATTTGTGATATAATGTTGATATACTAAATAAAGTATATCAATAGTATATCACATTGATATATACTTAATATCAGTAAAATCAACAATCAGTAGTATATCACTTATGCAGTTATTTTTTGGTTAGATGTATTGTTGCTATATTAGATCTATTGTTGAGAGACTACTGATTTTTTCGATATTGAACAACACGGAGAAGGTATTTGTAAATCTAGCAATAATTGTTTAGATATAATAGTATATCAACAGTATATCTGATATAGTTTATATTTGATATATCAGAAGTATATCAATAGTATATTTCATTTTAGGTATATCAATAGTATATCATATGTACATCATCAATATGTTTTTGATAGACTATTGATAGGCTATTAATATACTTTAGATTGAAAAACGAGCGCGAAAAAATATAAGGGTATTTTTTACTTTGCACGCCATTCGTTTGGGTTGGGCCCTTTTTTAATTTGTTGCTATTTTTGAAAATTGAATTAAGAAGTGACATTGGTGCAATATTTATATATATTTTTTTCTATTCAGGCAAGTGCCCCATGAATCTAAGTCAAACTAATCAACATAATTGTGAGCTCAATTCAGAAGTTTTATTAACACACTAATATAATGGCTTGCAAGATCTGCATATAAATGTATCTACCTCTATTACAACCATACTAAACACACCCTAGGCAACCCATTAAAGTTAATTAGTCTATTCAACTCAACACTAATTAATTAATTCACCACCAAATCAATTGAAATAAGCCAAAAAAAAAAAAAAACCAGCAAAATCATTGGAATAGTGAAAAACGAAAGAAAGGTAGTATTAGGGCACCTAGAACCAATTATCTCCCCTAACCCCTCTTCGTTTGTACCCAGAGATATCGGAAAAATCTATTCCCCCACTGAAAAAGTTTAACGCCCCGCTGCCCAACAAATAACCTTAAGAACACAAGGTATGTATAAGTCTTTCATGGTTTGTATCAATAGGTAGCTTTCTTCTCATTCTCTCCACATGAATGCCCCATTCCTTCAATCTCTTCCAGCGATTTAAGTTAAAAAGGTATGTAAATCTGCATGCAATCAGTTAAATAGGTATAGAAAAATATGGATGATTTTTTTTTAAAAAAAATGAAGTTGTAATTTCATATTTTAAGGATTTTTTTTTTTTTTTTTTTGCAATCCCTTTTCTTCTACTTCAAGCTCTTCTAGCCATAGTTGTTTCATTCCAAAGAACAGTGTTTCCTTAGCTCCTAATCTGATCCATATGAAAGTTGGATTGTGAAGATTAACATCCTTTTGAAAAATGGGTTAATTGATCGAGGAACATATGGAGGCAACGATTTTTCCTTTTTTTTTTTTTTGTGTTCCTTCTAGTTTGTTTTTAAATTTCAGTTTTAATTTTGTTTTAGGGAGCAGTTGAATTTTGGTTACAGTTTTGTCGTTTTCCGTTCTGTTTCATTGTTATTACAACACTTGATTGAATGCGTTCGAAGCAGAATTCTGTATATAGACTTCTAGCCATTGTGCCGAGTTGAATTCTATATATATCACATGTTGTTGTTTATCTGGTGTTCTAAGAATTACAGCAAGAGTTTTTAATTTTTATTCTATTTTCATTCTTTATTACAACGAACATAACCACAATTTTCATGTCCTCTTTAATGTTGTTTTTCTCTATTGCAATTGAGGTTATATTTTATTTTCTCTCCATGACATCCAACCCTCACAAAATTCTTGTGTTTATGTTAAACCAATCCTGAGCTAAACATTCTTAAGGGTTCAAGGATTGGAATGTCCTAAGATGTGAATCGCAACTTGCTTGGTGGATGTGTTCAATCCATGGTAAAATGATTCCATTTTACCATGGAACTAACCCCTAAGAAAGATTTCAGATGTAAATGAGGGTCTTGGTCAATTAATCCATGAAATTTCCCTATAGTCTGTAGCATCTGAAACATGATAGGATTGTGTTCAAAAGTATGAGCTTCAATTTCTAGTCTAATTATTCCTGAATTCAATTCATCTACTAGTGGATTTGCATAAGTTCTGATGGCTCTTTTCCAATAGTCTGCTAGTTCAATGATATTAGCAGGTGTCGAGCCTGATTAACTCCTAAGGGTGGTCTAGTTTAGGCATCTATGGTTTTCTATGCTCTGGTATCTGAGGTTCTTGAGGAGTTTTAAGGATTCCTAGGAGGTGGTTGGTCAGCCATGGTTTCTCTTTGCTCTCTTAATCTTCTCCAATAAGTCCTTTCTATTTTTGGATCAAAACAAACCATAACCCTAGATTTTCGTTCATACACAGTACAAACTCCTAAAAATAGAAAATCAACCTTAGCAAGTTATAACTAAAGCTTACATTCACTACAAACAACTTAAACAAGATAAGATTACACTAGTCCCAACAACGACGCCAAAAACGTGCTGCAAGATGTGTGGTGCAAGTGAATAAGCCATTAACATGCAAGTAGCACCTCTAATGTGTAAGTATACACAGTCTTTTGCAGCAAGTAATAAGTAAAAAAGTATCGTCTCCACAAGAACTACCAATAACGAATAATAAAACTTCAAAAGTAAAGAGCAATTTAAGGATGATTTAAAGATCTAACCATGCTAAAACAATAAATTGAAATACAAGAGCAATTTCACTAAGAGACAAGTAACTATACTAGAACAAGACTTAGACCATGCGAATGAGAGAAAAAAATAAAAAAGAGCGTTATAATAAAGAGTATGCGCGGATTTAGGGATCCAATACATGCATTCAAATTCTTAATGCTAAGACATGCCTAATACTCATTTGTGCCACAACATTTTAACTCAGGATTCTTCTCAAACTTCCCAATATATTCCGGTAACAAATTTTCATTTAACTACCTTAGGAAGTTTAATGTTATTAGTACCCTATAGTAGGATGATTATTACTAATCTACTAATTTTCACTGCAAGAATAGTCCCTAATACAGACCTAGGGTGGTTATGACAATCAGCTCCTTTCCTTTTCTCTCGAAAGCAAAGAAAACACTATGAACTTAAGTTGGCCATGTTGGGATTTATGCTCTAAAGTTTCGTAATTAATGTTTTATTTAATAATTAATAATTATTTTAATTATTTTCTTTGTAATATAATATTATCCATTATATGAAAAATCCATGGTTATTAGTGTAATCTTGAACAATATGTAGTTGACATACAAAACGATCATGTTCAAGAAATAACCTAAAAGGTCATAGTATTTGGATAAGGTTGGGTGCCTTATCTTGGTAACACTATTAATACGACCCACTTTGTAATAGTTACAAATGATTTGATCCAAATCATTCATGTGAAGACATGTGAATGGGGGTATCTTATACAATGAGTTTGTATAAGATCGAACCATGAAATATTCAATCTCTCTTTATAAATTCGCTAATTCAGAAGATTAATATTTCATTCAGGATGATCATATGCGACTCGATCTTAATCCTGAGTGAGTTATGAACTCTTACCTGTGAGGGCTTGTCCTTTGATTTGCATGGAATGGCTTTTGTAGCCCATTCAATAAGCCTACCACTTTGGGGACATCACCAAATAGGGAGTTGGAAACACAATCTCACAAGATGGAATTCACTCTTTCCCATATAGGGTAAGTAGATGAGTAGTTCCCTTAAGTGCTGATTTCGGGAATTGAACAATGGGGCCCCACCTTCTCACTGGTCCGAGAGGAACTTAATTTATGGTTAGATCATAAACAAATTGTATATTAGAGAATCAATGGTACTTAAGGTGTAAGATGTAATTACAGGGGTAAAACAAACTTTTGACCCAACTGTAATTACGAACACAACTCGTGAAGGATCGACTTGCATGTAGTGATTAATATCAATGGACACAACTTGTCCTACAATGCATAAGAGTTCAACTCCAGGCCTATAGTTGAATTACCCTAGAGTTAATGAATAAAAATTGATTAATTGAAGAGTTTACACTAGAAGAAAACAGGATTTTAATGACGGGCATTGTCCGTCATCTAAGCGAGTGTCATTGTATGTTACAATGGCGGTCGGTTTTTTATGACGGACAATGCCCATCATTAAAGTCCTTTGCCCGTCATGAAAAGTGAGATTTAATGACGGATTTTTCCCGTCATCTATATTTGATAAAAAAATGTTTTAAATACTCGTTGTCTGTCATTATATGTTGTCCGTCATTAATTTAGTTCATAATATTTTTATTTAATGACAGGTAATGTCCGTCATCGTTTTTAACATAATTTAATAAAAAAAAGTTGATAGCCCGATGACTAACCAACAATATGTAATAAGTAATTACCTGAAATATTTCATATATATTAACTTCTATATTGATACCACACATGAAATCACTACACAATTTACAAACATGCAACAAAAACACTTTTATATCCAAAACATACATGAAATCACTATTCCATAACAACATCCAACAAAATTCATTTTTACCAAAACAATGCACATAGAACACTTTTATATCCAAACCTCCAAAGCCATAAACTACTATATCACAAACCAAAAATTCTTGTATCACAAACCATAAACTCCTATATCACAAACCTTAACAATAAACTTCTATATAACCTTAACACCTATATCACAAAAACCATAAACTCGTATATCACAAACCTTAACCATAACTCTAAACTCCTATATCACAAAAACCTCTAAAACTAACACGAAATCAAACCAATAAGTGAAAATTTTGGCATGACCTCTACAAAACATCATTTAACGACTAACCTGAAAGATTGCAGAACAGTTCTATATCCAAAAAAACATGAAATCACTAATTCATCCACAAACATCCAACAAGATTCCTTTTACGAGAAGAGCAGAACACTTCATTATAAAGAATACACATGAGACACTCTCTACATAACCTTAACGCCTATATCACAAAAACCATAAACTCATATATCACAAACCTTAACCATAACTCTAAAACCATAAACTCCTATATCACAAACCTCAAAACCTATATCACAAAAACAATAAACTCTAAAACTAACACAAAATCAAACCAATAAGTAAAAATTTTGGCATGACCTCTACAGAACATCAGTTAACCACTAACCTGAAATATTGTAGAACACTTCTATATCCAAAAAAACCTTATAGGGAATGAGGCCACCTACCTCTCAATTCATAGACAACATCCAACCAACAAGTATATACATCAAAAACATACATTCATTTATAGACAACATCCAATAAACTCCAATCCCAAATTCAGAAGAATGAGGCCACTTGCCTCTCCACAAACTACTAAATATGATATACACTTCTACTATATACATATAAACAAGTATATACATTGTACACCTAATTACAATAAGAACATATTAACTTACCTAACTTCATACAAATCTAGTATTTACATACATTTCACAAAATTAAAAAATCCACAAATGGCTTACACAAATCTGCTAACAAAATCCACCCATTGTACTTGAATCTCGTCGATTTCTTCTTATTTATATGTAGTTTTTGTATTAAACTACAAAGAGAAATAAATATATATAACATTAGACTAAATTATATTTTGAATCATTTAGAAGATAAAATAAGAGTACTTATAAGGTTTCTTATAGGAATACTAGAATTATATACTATTTCTCATATATACTTCTGTACATAGTACCCGCACTCTACAGAACCCGGTTGAAGAGTGCACTGCATGCAAAATAATTTAAAAAGTAGCATGTTTGAGTTAAATTTTGTTCCAACGTTGATCAAAACAATCGAATATATAAATTATAAGTTTACCTTTACAAGTTTTCAAGTGATGGCAGAACGATATTCTGGAAGTGAGTGCTTGGCTTGCCACATTCTCAATGATCTAAAGAGTTTGAAGCATTAGAAAAATTAATAGAAAATAGTTAATTCTAAAAGTTTGAAACACTTGTGTATTTATTGTTCCTTGAAAACTTTTTTCGATCTTACTCCTTAATGAGTTTAAGACATAAACGGTGTTTGCCCACGGATGGATAATGATCAACATCCAATGATATCTATTAAACAATGAATATTCTAATATCATTGTTTATGAACAAAAAACTATAAATAAGTTGAAGTAATTTAAATGATGACTTACCCTGTATTATATGGGATGAAAACTTGTTGATCCAAGTCCAAATTAACTATTTCTTACTTGTTAGCCAGATTTATACAACGTGTTTCTTGACTTTTAACAAAATTAGAAATGGTTATTTGATCAACTAGCAAGAACTTGGCAATTATTTCATAGTCAAAAACAGTCCAAAGATACCTAAATAAAAGTAAAATTATTTTATAAAACATTCACAAGCGTAGTCAATATAGTTGCAAATGAAAGATGTTGTACACTTACGCAATGTATGCGACTATGCAGGTGTACCCTATCTCCACCATCCCACAGTAATGCAGGATATCATTGCGATGTAAATAAATTAACTTTTCCTCTCCGAACATGTGCTCGCTCAACTTGACTTGAATTGTATCATCTTCTTGCATCGATAACATTGCATAACGATTCAAAAGTTTAATAGTCACATGAGCGCCTATGTACTTTGTAGAATGTGAAATAGGCACATGTACAAAAACATCTGACTTATGTTTTGCTGAAGAAGCCACCTATCACAACAAAACAACATTTAAATTTGTAAACAAAGAATATAGTAATTTTAAACATTGAGTTGAAGAATTTCATACCTTTTTCTCCTTATTAAAAATGACAAGGTCACGAGGTCATGCCACAAAATTTCCCATTGATTGACTCAGAGACTCTACTTCTCCCCGTATAGGAATTGGTAATGGAGCATCTTCACCTACGATCATGTCCACTACCAGTCTAACATTTCAACTCCTAAGGGAACTCTATGGACGGTGGGAAATTGAGCGTCAGACGTGTACATTGTGCCTACAACAACCACATTATCCTTTGATCCTATTGCTAGATGACATGGGGTTCCCTTCAAAAATTAAAAAAAAATGTCAAAATAAAGTATCATAGATCACATCTTATGATCAAAATATACACAAAATTCTAATTACCTCTACAATTTCTTCCACCTCGTCAATGACCTCCTTGTCTTTTGGATGATTACTGCAGACTTTTTGGAATTAATTATATTATTTAATTAATAATTTGATATTTAATTTATAATATAATTAAATTAAATAAATAAAAAAGGAACGTGTCAGGAGGACACGTTCCCCATGTCTCCCAACTCCTCATCGATAGGGAGTGAGGAGTTATCCCTCACATGTTATATTTCTTCTCTGATTTGGAAAAGGAATGGTTGATCGATCAAATTTTTTTTGACAAGGAATTCTCTCTTGCAATTGGAGCAGGAGTTGTTGCGTATTGAGAAAACTACAAAAGTAATTGTTACTTACTTTTAGTTTAAGCTTTTACAGCATATGTTTGCATGTTTAGATCCATGCCTAATTAGATTAGTAATTAAAATGCTTATTTCTGTTTTTACCCAATGTATTGGTATTTGAAGAAAACCAAAACAAACGAGTAATTACTGATTTTAATCACGTTTTCGCTGCTTAAGGGGATCTGATTCCCATAAAAAATAACTCAATTTAAATCTTTAATAGAGTGGGTAAATCGAATCTTTAGTTGATTAACTATGGTTCGATGTCAAACTTTACCATTAATATGACAACGATACTGGTTGGTGATTGAAAAGGTCCAAAAATGCAAACATGGAGTTGTCAAGCTATGGTGATTCAATTCAAGGCTGAAAGGAGAGTGGATCTTTAATTGTAAAACTTAAACTATCCAACCAACAATATAAATGAATAAATAAAAATTCCCAATACACAATAGGAAGTAAAATAAACAAGCCCCCGTACTGAAAAACAACGCTCAAAAGTTTGAAATTTTCATACCTAAAGCTTGGGGCGTCACACAACAACGACAACCTAGTAATTCTGGCTCTAGCACACTTCCGACTTCAGTAAATCAGTTGTCACATCAACAATCCACACATCAACAAACACAATACAACAAAACTCACTGAGTCAATAAACCAATATTATAAAAAATTTTCAACCTTTCTTACAAATCATCCCCTGTCAAACTGACGACTATATACATGCTACTATTATGGAAAGAGATATTGGAGAATTCAATTTTATTTCTTTATTGAATTCTTTTTCTTTTGTTTCACTTTCCTTTGTAAATTGATTATGAGAATATGTTTCTTATTTTGTGAATATAGTTCTTAGTTTGTCTTCTATGTAATGTATACATGTAAAAGGTTCAGAGATTAGATTTTTCATGAAAATTTATTATACAACTTGATTCAGTAAATTACAGAGATTTTTTTTTTTCTGTTTATAATGAAATTGCCAAATTCCAACTGTAAACTTCTGTCAATGTCAATGCAAATTCCAAATTTTGACTTGTTGCATAAATATTTTAATACAGCAAATGTATGTGTCAAGTTTTAATATAGTGAATTTGAGTACGAGTATCGTCCACAGGATTGAGTCGTTATTTAATTCAATTAATTCCTACAAATAGCACCACTCAATTTTATCTAGCTTTTAAAGATCAAGCATGACATTAAGTTCAATTCTTTTAGGTTTCTAATAACACTTCAATCATTCTCAAGTCAAAGTAACTATCAGTCATACAATTGAGATCAGATCTAAACTATCTTTCACAAGAATAAATTTAGATCTAAGAACAAATAAATTGTGATCAAGAGTCTATAAGCATTAAGGATGCAACTGCACGAATAAAAGTAATACAATGAACCAAAAGCAGTCAATTCAATAAAATAGCGTAATTGAAAGGCTACATCTATTCCTAAGATAACACGTTTAGCTACTCATGCCCATTATAAAAACATCTAAACTTAGATACAAAGCCATGGTCCAACAAAACAAAATACAAAGTATGAAGAAAGAACTATCGTGGCATGAACGACGTTGATCCCGACACCTATCACGAACCCTGAGCTTCAACAATCTCTTTCTCGAACTCTCCAAGTGCCTTTTTACAGTCCCTCACACTTAATTTTCGACAATGGTAATGTTCCTCTCCAAAAAGTTCCCCAATTTGAAGCTAAAGTGACACTTTTATATTATCGGCACGGCGTTGCAACGCTAGGCATGGCATTGCAACGTCGTGCACTAGGCGATCAATTAAATAAGGAAAAAATATGCGACGTTGCAACACCGCTACCCTAATGTATCTTCCTTCCTATCGAACCACCATTGCAACGCCATCACCACGAGTTCTCCATGATAATTAACTGCATGATTGGCATTGCAACGCCCAGAATCGCGTTGCAACGCCATGGGCTCGGGCCAATGAACTTGATTTGGTCCTTCTCCTTCCATTTGATGCCATTTTTAGCTCCATTAGTCATAATTTGACTCCATTTACAACCATACTCTCCATCTGCTCTGGTATTACTCTTTAACCTGAAATTCAATAATTTAAACACATGAAATCCCTGAAATTATCACAAAACTAGCAAAATCTAAACCTAAAGATAGCACATTTTGTGTGTTATCAAATACCCCCAAACTTAAACATTTGCTAGTCCTCGAGCAAAAACAAGAGAAAGAAAGATCTTTAAAAGTGAGCCTCTCTGGTACTTAAGACTCAAACCTCAGGAATTTTATGAATCAAAGAAAAGTCTCATCAACGAGATAACATTGATTCAAGACTAAATAACAGGATTTTAAAAGTGAATCAAATTATTCCTTGAGTGAGTGTGTGCTACCCTTTTCCAGTTCAGTTCTTAGAAGCCCAAGATAACCTTACTAAGTTGTCTGTTCATTTTCCCTCTACACTGGCCCTAGGATCCAAATCTTCAGTTTATTTACACAATCAGAAAGTTTTACTTTTTTATATGTGCTTCTCTTTCACCCCCCAAACTTGCACTTTATTTCACCAACATTTTTGCATGGGGGCAATCTTCTAGTCATCTATGGCTTCGCTTCAACATATTAACACTTTATGGTGAAAATAACTGACTACGAGCATAGAACACCATACAAATTGTCATAGACTACTCACATCCTAAATGATTCATTTAGAGAGATTTGTAGTTGGTTACAACACTCTAGATGTTGGAGTACCCCGTTTTATCAAATGTATTTTTGTTTTTTATTATTTTTTATTATTTTTTTCTTTTAGAAGGTGGAAAAACTTTAAAAGGGCAAAATTTTCAATTGTGGAAACTTACTTCCTCATCAACTCCTATGCCTATCGAGGTGACAACGATCTTCTTGACAAAATAAGCATGCCCTTAAGCATTCAGAGCCCCCAGAATTGGCTAAGTGCATTAGATTCAAGGAATTCTCTAATCAATTTTAACCATCTTAAAACTAGAATTTAATCAAGGTTTCTCAGAAGAAGAAAATTATTCAAAATTCTGAATTAAGTCTCATCAGTGGTTATCATAGTCAAAGTAACAAGAAAGATTTACAATGAGTAATCCACCCCATAATCCTGAAATCATTCGAAAAAAATATCTTGAAAAGCATACAACAGAATTTAACACGGAGTCAAATGAAAACATGCAATAAAAATAGTTAAGAATTCATACAGTCACCCCCAAACTTGAGAACAAACATTGTCCTCAATGTGCAAATACATACAAATATATCAAATGGAGAATAAATGGGGGAGAGAAAAAGAACGGTATTGCTCTGAACTCGTATACACATCTCACTCCTCATTAGAAGAAGCATATGGAGGCAGAGGGCTTGGAAATGTCGGATCAGAGCCAACAATGTGTCGGAGGCAATCATAAAAGTGGCGGTTGGAGGCCTCATTGTAACGCAAATGACTCATGATCTGGCGCTTCTGTCGACGACTCTGAGTCTCGTGTGAAGGGAATCGAATCCCGCAGCAGAAGCGATTGTGAATCGCGCATTCTCAATTTAGTTACAACGATTTCATTCAAGAACGAAAACAACTAAATTAAGCATATAAAAGTAGATGGACAACAAGAATTATACCTTTGAAGAACTCTTTCTTCAAGTGCTCCTCCTCTCTCACGATCAAGATCTCAGCAACACGAACCCGAACGATCATAAACACTAACACCGTATCTTCTCCATTGTTCTCTAGGTGAGGGAGGAAAGTGGGTTCCCTTTAGGAGAGGTGAGGTGTTATGTGAAATTGTAGTTGGAACATTTTCCAACACAATGTGAAAGAGGCTAGGGTTTCACCAAGTGCTTAGCTTCACTTGCTTAACCTAGTTGCATCTCATGCAACTATATATATAGGCAAATAGGGTGAAATGACCATCCTACCCGTCCTCTATTCTCTCATTAGTATATGGTTTATATGTGAATCTAATTCACATTAAAACTATATATTATATCAATCATATTGTGACGCCCGAGGAAGAAGGGTACATGAATGAACCGAGTCCACATCTGAATGAGAGGGATCCTGAGGATATGAAAGTATGGTGTCCGAGGAAGAGGGATACATGAGAGTGACCATGAGGATATGAAAGTACAGTTGAGAAAAGCTTAAAAGAATTAATCGCTACTACCTATACCAACAAGGTACACCTTTCTTTTCGGTGGCTCAATCATAGGAACTCCACAGTTAAGCGTGCTTGGCTTGGAGCAATTCTATGTTGCGTGACCTCCTGGGAATTATCCTAAGGAGCATGTGAGTGAGGACAAAGCATGCTGAAAGGACCCCGTGTTGGTTTGTGGGGATAGTGTCTTCACTCTTACAAGCAGTCATGGATGATATAGTGACGCAGTCAGGTCGCAGGAGATCCTAGGCCTGGGGCATTACACATATCATATATAATTGATATAACACCTCATATATGAAATTGAACACTTCAATTTCATTCCTAACTTTATACCCTCAATATTTCCATGTTGAGCCAACGGAGGGACCTAATGGACCTACAGTTCATGAGCTCCAATGATGTGAAATTAACTCATCAAACTCTTTGATCGAGTTTAATCAATATACATTAACTACAAGTCACTCCACTATAGACTTGTAGCTGCACTCTCCTCACTGTAGATAATATTGTGTCCACTGATATAGTCATTACCTATGAGTCGACCCTCCACAGGTTTTTCGTGATCACAGCTGGGTCAAATTACCATTTTACCTCTATGATTACCTCTTTGTTCCTTAAGCACCACTGATCCTCTAATGAACAACAAGTCTAAGATCCTACCATAGACTCATACTCTCTTAGAGGGTGGGGCTGAAGGAATAAAAGTCTCACGCAGCGGAAGACGATTGAATCGTCGTGGTGAAAATGTGCAACTAGAGTTTCATTAAAACGATCTAACACTTAGATCTAAGTTAAACATACAATACTATGGAAGAAAAACAGCAAGAAGAAATCTACTTGTTAAAGACTCTCTTCAAGGTTTCTTCCAATGATCACTAACACTTCGTGCTTCTCGATCTCAACGAACTCGAACTCACGAACAAGATCCGGTCATAACCACTTGGAATCTCGGTTGTTCTTCTTTTGGAAAGAAGGAAGATGATGGGATCTTGGTGTTTTGGTGAGGAGAAAGTTAGAGAGAAAATGATAGAGTACTCTCTTCTTTTGGGTGAGAATCCAAAAATGAGAGATTGTGTTACAATCCTTTTTGCAAGAAAGGTTTAAATAGTGGAATAATCATGGAGTTAAAATCTCCACATTATTACCATTTTACCACAACCATAGGTTATGCAAATCATATTTGCATAACCATATAATATAAAATATCTCATATCTTATTGCAAACCACATTTGCAATAATTGTGGATTAATTAAATTGAATCACATCCAATTTAATTTCTCTCAATTAATTTCTCCAATTAGTCCTAATTCAACAATTAGGCTAACCTATAGTTTATTATGAATCTCATTCACATTAAACTTTATATTATATCATTCATATCTCATATAAATTATATAAATTACTCTAAGTGAAATTGAACACTTCAATTTCATACCAAAACTCTAACCCTTCTTTTAACCCAAATGGAGCCAACCGAGGGACCTAATGGACCTACAGTGACGATCTCCAATGATCCGAGATTAAACCTATCAAACTCTTTGACCCGGTTAATCAACCTTCATTAGCTACGGTAACACTCCACTATAGCCCGTAGCTGCACTCCCGTCAGTGCAGAATATTACGTGTCCACTGATATAAGCAATGACCATTAGTCGACCCTTCACAGGTTGTTCGTAGACACGACTGGGTCAAATTACCGTTTTACTCCTGTGTCTACCTCTTGTTCCTTAAGTCCCCACCGCTCCTCTAATGAACAACATATCGTGATGGTCCAACCATACACAACACTATTCTCGGGTCAGTGAGAAGGTGGGCGCCCGTTGTCCAAGCCCTGGAGACAACACTTAAGGGAACAACCCCTCTAGTTTTCCTAAACGCGGGAACGAGTGAATTCCATCTCGCGTAGTTAAGTTCCCAGCTCCCTACTTGGTCCTGTCCCTGAGAAGATAGGAATATTGGGCGAGTAACTGTGACCATCCTCACCCGTACTAGTCAAAGGACAAACCCCCGCAGACAGGAGTCCGTAACACGCGCTCGTGATTCGTGTCGAGTCACTAATGGTCATCTACGAAGTTATTAGTCCTTACTGTCAGCAGTGTTACATCAGTAGGTCTAATAATTCACGGTCCAGTCTTGTACAATCTCATTGCACATGATGCCCCCACTCGCATGTCAACAACATGAACGAGTCAGATCACCTCGTTTGTATCTAATACAAAGCGGGCCGCATCCACAGCGTATCCAGGATTAGGTCTCCAATCCTAACCATATACTGTAGACCGTTCGATTCATTAACTCGAACGTGATCCTCCCTGTGTGTCCACTACACACCGTTCAAGTTCTAGTTCTCTCATAAATTCAATGACCCTGGAGCTTAATTTATTGGAAAAGTTTGTAAATATTGCGAGACACAAAGTAATGAAATAAATAACTCTTATTAATTTCAAATAGTAATTTACAAACACGAGATTATGACAAAAATCCCAACAGGGGCCCCGTTGTTCAAGACGTTGAGTAAGTTCTTAAGGGAACAACCTATCTAATTCCTTAGTGTAAGAATGAGTGAATTTCATCTTGCACAGTTAAGTTCCCAGCTACCTACGAGGTTCTCCCTCAGAAGGTAGGCTTATTGAGTCGGCTACAGGCCACTCTCACCCATTCTAGTCTAAGGACAAACCCTATAAGCATGAGTTTTTAACTTGCTCAAGATTCAGGTCGAGTCACTAATGACCATCTATAAATTACTAGTCTTATCCTTTTAACGGTGTTACACTAGTTAGACTAATAATTTGCGGTTCGGTCTTGTATGAACTCTTCATACAAGATGCCCCCACTCGCATGTCAACTACATGAATGAGTTGGATTACCTCATTTGTACTAATTACAAAGTGGGCGCATCCATGGTGTTACCAGAATGAGGTTTCTAACCTTATTCTTATACCATAGACCATTTAGGTTATATTCTTGAACACAATCCAAATAGTGTCCACTACACTGATGTTCAAGATATATATATTATCAAAATATATGTTATAACCTTGGAGCTTAGTTTATTGGATTTATAAAGCAATACTGTGATTTTATCAAAATAAATAACTATTTATTTCTTTGATCAAAATTACACAAGTTTTAGGGCATAAATCCCAACAATCTCCCACTTGACCTAAAGCTTGTGGAGTACTATAACATTACAGTAATGTAAATACAATAAACTAGGGCATTTAAACCCTTTGTACAAAATACTCCCACTTGCCCTAGTTGGGGAAAACTTGTAAACCTAGACCTTCTAGGTGACTCTCAAATACTTTAGCCGTGAGAGCCTTTGTAAAAGGATCAGTAACGTTGTGCTCTGAGGCTATCTTCGTGACAATCACGTCTCCTCTACGCACGATCTCCCGGATGAGATGATACTTCCGCTCAATGTGCTTTCCCCTCTTGTGACTTCGGGGTTCCCTCGAATTTGCTCTCGCACTACTCAAGTATCGCAATACAGCGTGATGGGCAAAGTCATATTTGGAACAACTTCCAAATTTAGCATGAATTTCCTTAACAAAACGACCTCTTTAGTTGTTTCACAAGCTGGTAAATATTCGACCTCCATGGTGGAATCTGTGATGCATCCTTACTTGACGCTTCGCCATACTACAGCTCCTCTGTTAAGAGTAAATACTAACTCTGATGTAGATTTCCGAGAATCTTTATTAGTCTGAAAGTCAGAATCCGTGTATCTTGTAAGGATCAAATCCTTAGCCCTATACACAAGCATGTAGTTCCTTGTTTTCCAAAGATACTTAAGAATTGTTTTAACCGGTGTCCAGTGTTCAAGTCCTGGATTGGATTGATACCTACTGACCATTCCAACTACAAAACAGATGTCAGACCTAGTACACAACATAGCATACATCAGGCCCCCAACATCTGATGCATAAGGAATTTGTCTCATATCCTCAACTCCTTGAGGTGTCTTAGGACACTGTTCCTTAGACAAATGGACTCCATGTCTAAAAGGCAACAAACCCTTTTTGGAGTCTTGCATCTTAAACCTTGACAACACTTTGTCTATGTAAGATGTTTGAGACAAGGCTAGTGTTTTATTCTTGCGGTTCCAGACAATCTGGATCCCAAGAACAAACTGTGCATCACCAAAATCTTTCATTTAGAATTGCGTACAAGATCCATTTCTCTTTGTCAACAATATCCCAAACATAATTAAAGTACATAGACTCCATTTCGTGGTCCATGGCTATCACCCATTTGTCTTTGCCTTTGTCAACCATCGCTTGATTATAAGTCAATGGATCATCGCAGTTGTCATCTGGTATAACAACTTAGATTTCAGAAAAACCCATGTAACGGTCAGGCTGTGTTACAACCCTCCCACTACGTCGAGGCATACTCAACTCTTGAGATGGACTCTCTTGACTAGACAAACTAGTATCAACAACTCTTGTTTACGTACTAGTTTTATTAGCAACCTGTGCTATTGTTCAGTCTAACTCACTCAACACTATTTTACTTTTTTGTTTGTGGTCACTTATGTGGTCCTCCTCTAAGAAAATGGAATTTGTCGACACAAAAACCTTATCTTTCTTAGGATCATAGAATAAACCATCTCTTGTTTCTTTCGGGTAGCCTACTAATAGACACAATTTGGAACGTGAATCCAACTTCTTTGGATTTGTCACAAGCACATGTGCTGGACAACCCCAAATTCTGAAATGACATAAACTACCTTTATGTAGTGTTTCAGAAACACTTTTTGAGGGCACACTATTCAAAATGTATACTGCAGTCTCTACTGCGTAAACCCAAAAGGAACTAGGGAGATGAGCATAACTCATCATTGATCGAACCATGTCCAACAAGGTTCTATTTCTCCTTTCCGATACACCGTTTTGCTGTGGTGTACCGGGAGTTGAGAGTTGGGACGTGATTCCATGTTCTATCATATAGTTCTGAAATTTTAAATCCATGTACTCTCCACCTCGATCCGATCGAAGTGTTTTAATAGTTTTACCTAATTGATTTTCAACCTAAGTCTTGAATTCCTTGAACTTTCTAGTGCTTCAGACTTGTGGTGCATTAGGTAAATATGCCCAAATCTAGAATAATTATCTATAAAAGAGATGAAATATTCTTATCCTCCCCTGACTTTAACATTCATCGAACCACAAAGGTCTGAATGTATAAGCTCAAGAGGTTCTTTGGCTCTATAACCTTTTCCAATAAAAGGTCTTTAGTCATTTTGCCTTCTAGGAAGGATTCACATACAGGTAAAGTATTTTCTTCTAACTCATTTAGAAGTCCATTCTTTACCAATCTCTCAATCCTATTGAAATTAATGTGACCCAATCTTAGATGCCAAAGATGAGCATTTTCTTTTGGAGAAATTTTACGTTTTTAGTTTGTGCGTTTGCAGTTTTAAATAATTCAGTGATCAAAACCATTTTGACTGAATTTGGCCTTAAAACATACAACCCATTTTCTAATGAAGCTGAACATATTTTTATACCTTTCTTCAAAATAAACACTTTATTCATAGAGAATGAAACATAACTACATTGTTCTATATGACAAGAAATTTAAATAAGGTTTCTAGTAAACCCCGGTATCAATAATATATTGTCCAACAACATATATTTCTTGCCAAAATAAAGCTTAATCGTGCCTACTGCTACAGCTGAGACGACTTCTCCATTTCCAACTCGGAGTGTTATCTCACCTTTCGGTAGCTGCTGCCAAGAATCATTTCCCTGAAAAGAAGAGCAAACATTATTAGTGGCGCCTGAATCAAGTATCCAAACAGTTTTATCATTATCCACTAAACAAGCTTCTAGGCATAGTAAATCATATTTACCTTCCTTCTTCTTTTTTGCAATGTACTTCGGACAGTTCCGTTTCCAATGCCCGTCATCGTTGCAGTGGAAACACTTTCCTTTATCAGCAACTTCTTTGACTTTCTTACCCTTCTGGGCGGCAGCTCTGTCAGCTTGTTTCCCTTTACCAACCTTTTTCATGTTCTTCTTCTTCCCTTTCAGGTTAGACGAAGATAAAGCCACTGTTTTTGTCCTAGAGGTCGAACCTCTGTGATAACTCCTACTGGCAACATTTGCCTCACCTTTCGATCCCTGAATTTTCATCTAAGATTGAAAGGTCTGGAGTTCATTCAGAAGGGAGGTAAGATTAAAAGTAAGCTTGTTCATAACAACATTACTTCTAAACTTTTGGAACCTATCAGGAAGGGTTTCCAGAATGAAGCTGACATGCCTCGATTCATCGATGGAAGCACCATTCGACTCTGCGATGTTGAAATGCACCATCATATCCAGGACATGATCGCGAACAGATGTACCCTCTGGCATCCTTGAGTTAAATATGTACTTTAGGGCATTGTGTCGGGCCTGTGTGGACTGTTGTCCAAACTTACCTTGCACAGAATCCATGATTTCCTTGGCGGTTATCATGCCCTCATGCTTCTTGGTGTTGGGATGTATGTCCTCATCTCGTGTAGTTTGTAATATTCCAAGTTGTAAATGAATAAGAGTTATTTATTTCAACATTGTGTAATAAATAAGAGTTATTTATTTCAACTTTGTGTCTCGCATTTTTCATAAACTTAATCCAATAAACTAAGCTCCAGGGTCATTGTATTAATGATAGAACTAAGAACTTGAACGGTGTGTAGTGGACACACAGGGAGGATCACGTTCGAGTTAATGACCCGAACGGTCTACGTGATATGGATAGGGTTGGAGACCTAATCCTCGGATACATCGTGGATGCGGCCCGCTTTGTATTAGATACAAACGAGGTGATCGACTCGCTTCATGTGGTTGACATGCGAGTGGGGGCATCCTGTGCAATGAGATTGTACAAGACCGGGACCGTGAATTATTAGACTTACGCGATGTAACACCGCTTAATGATAGAGCTAATAAATTCGTAGATGACCATTAGTGACTCGACCTTAATCCTCGAGCGTGTTACGGACTCACATCTCATGGGGGTCATCCTTTGACTAGTACGGGTGAGGGTGGCAACCGTTGCTCGCCCAATATGTCTATCTTCTCGAGGCGGGACCACGTGGGGAGCTGGGAACTTGACTACGCAAGAAGGAATTCACTCGCTCCCGACTTAGGGAAACTAGAGGGTTTGTTCCCTTAAGTCTTTGCTCTCTGGGGCTTGAACAACGGGGCCCCACTCTCTCATTGGCCCGAGAGGGTGTTGTTTATGGTTGGACCATGCAACGTAGTTGTTCATTAGAGGAGCAGGTGGGACTTAAGGAGCAAGAGGTAGACACGTGGGTAAAACGGTAATTTGACCCACCGGGACTACGAACAACCCGTGAAGGGTCGACTCATGGGTATTGGTTATATCGATGGACACAACTTGTTCTCTTCGTGATGAGAGTGCAACTACGGGCTTTAGTGGAGTTGTTACCGTCGCTAATGAATGTTGAATAACCGGGTCAAAGAGTTTGACAGGTTAGTCTCGGATCATTGGAGCTCGTCATGTGTAGGTCCATTAGGTCCCTCAGTTGGCTCAAATTGGACAAATTGAGGGTTTACAGTTTGGTGTGAATTTGAAGTGTTCAAATTCATTATTTGGGTATTTATGTCATTTATATGAGATATAGATGACATAATATATAGTTTGATGTGAATGAGATTCATAATAAACTATAGTATAGCCTAATTGATTAATTAGTGTTAATTGGAGAAATTGAATTGAGAGAAATTAAATTGAATGTGATTCAATTTATAATTCCACATTTATGCAAATGAGATTTGTATAATAAGGTATGAGATACCTTATATTATATAATATACAAATGTGATTTGTATATTATATGGTTGTGGTAAAATTGTGATTTGGTGGAGGTTTTAACTCCATCACACAATAGTATTTAAAGGCTTTGCAAGAAGCCTTTGGAATGCATTTTGCCATTTTTTGGATTTCCATCCAAAGTGAGCAAATGTTTTCTCTCTAGAACTCTCTCAATTCTCTCTAATTCTCTCCTCACCCAAAACCAAAGGGAGTCCCACCTACTCTCCCTCAACCTCCCGAGAACAACCGAGAAGACCCTTTTGGAGGTGTCTCCTGCTCGGGATCGAGGTTCGTGTTCGAGGAGAACGTCGGATCGAGAGAGATCGTGGACCTGAGAAGGAGAAAACGTTGAAGAAGAGTTCTTCAAGAGGTTAGTATCTATTACTTACTGTTTAATTCTTCTTCTTTGCATGTTTAGCCTAGGATCTATGAGATAGATTCAATTTTAAGATAGGTTTTACACAACGGATCAACGACGTTTCACAACGTCTTCCGCTGCGGGAATTCAAAATCCCTTCACTTGGCTAATATGTTAGACATACTTGCCAGCATGTAGACCTTGGCCTTATCATTGGCCTTGATCCATCGATCATATGCATCACGAACATTTCGTGACGCATTCGAACCTGGCACCTGAGGACACTCCTCAGTTAGCACAAACTTCAGATCATCCACTATTAATATATTGTTCAGTTTTTTTTTCCATGTCATCATGTTCTCTCCGGTTAACTTTTTTGCACCCAATAAGGAAATAATAGAGCTAGACATTTTTGTTGAAAAATTTACAAACAAACTTGTATGAGTTTCTTGCTATAACTCTAATCGAATCATGTTTAGCTAATTATCAAATGATTATTAGGCCATTTATAATTTGCAATGATACTCCAAAGGTTTAGAATATATGACACCGTTGGGTAATAAAAAACACTTCTCCTCTGGATCAAGACACTCTTGACCAAAACCTAATGCCAGAATAACTCTTATTCCTATAGGCTTTAGTTACCATTTTTCGGTCAGGATACATACACAACTTATGTACCCCGTGAGTGTAACCCTCTGTCTTTCGATCCCAGAGTCTCCATCCAATAAAATCCGTCGAAGGGAGGACTAGATTGAAAAACATTCTAAGGAAATCTTTATCCCTTTCGAGTGTCTGTTGTGTTCGATCCCCTATGATCAAGCCCTCCGAAGGGATTGTCTGGTTCAGGCTAGCAGGCTGACCATAGTGGTCTAACGGTGTAAACCGACAAAAGAGACCGTAGATTTTGTTTTTCATTAAACTTGCTCCCACTCACTATAAGTACCCTCTCCATTCACCATGATATTGACTCATACAAACACCATTCGAAGGGGGACGCTCCCGTTTGCGCCACGAGGCCAAGTATGAGTCTCACGGTGTGAATTTCCCGGAGATAACGTAGGTAGAAAAATATGTATCATATACACTTTTCCTCCCACTGGATACTTTAAAGTTATAGGAATCTTACTTAGGCTAAAACTTGGCTAATGGTTTTACCTAACTCTATCAATATAACTCTTATATCGATAATCAATATAACTCTTATATTGATTTTATCCTAAGTTTGTTGATATAACTCTTTATTTAAACCTAGGATTTCTAGTTTATTAACCCCTTAATAAACCCGTTGACACTACTGTAATTTATAAACTCTTTGAATAAATTTCACTCCCAGGTCAGTTCCCAGGTAGGGGTGTTCCGTTTTCGTCAGCTTAAATACCCCAGCCTAGACAGAACCTTCCTTAGACAGAGTTCCTCTTTTAATCATAGCTTATAAATTACTTGGTTCCTAATTCTAATCTAATTAGAACTAGATAACCTAATGTCTATTATTTCCAAGTTCTAAATATTTTAAAACTAATAATCAACCTTAGGTGACATGCATACTATGTTATAGTGCTTGATCATTCATCACATGAATAATAAGACATTCATAGCATAATCATCTCATGATATATAATGCATGTCAATGCTGTCCATAAATTAATATAACAACTTTATATTAATTAATCATGCAAACTATATAATATAACTCTTTATATTATAAATGATGCATGAAAATGCTTAACCTAAGGTGAGATTTCTAAAATAAAAGCATACATTATGCATGACAATAATTACACAACAATTGCTAATTTAAATAGCAAAATTAGACCAATTTTGGCACCCTAAATTCAATTTTAATTAATATAATCTAATTATATTAATTAAAATTAAATATATTAAATATATTAAATATAAAACGTTTTTATAATTAATATATAATTAAAAAATTCGTTTCTGCCCATTGCTTGTTTGCGTGAAACGTCTGTGGCGTTGCAACGCTGATAGCAGCGTTGCAACGTTGCATCTTGTCCTCATCTAACGGTTGAAGCGCGCCTCTACGCGCCTGCCGCAGTGGCGTTGCAACGCCAATGAACAGCGTTGCAACGCCATTCACAGAACAACAACAATCTCTATTATTTTGGCTCATTTTTGCTCCGTTCTTCTTGGCAACCACCTTGACTCGATCGACACGGACTTACAGACTCGATTTACATAATAAAATGCCCAAAACAGTAGGCCCTTTCATTGAACAATTCAACGAAATTATGTAAATCTAAGTGCCAAAATTGAAAATGTCTAAATTGCAAACCGTTCATACATCTCATGCAAAACAGTAAATCTCACCTCGTTCTTGAAAAATCTAGAACGTAAATCAAGAACGCAATTGGGCTCTGATACAAAATGAAAGGAATCGAATCCCGCAGCGGAAGCGATTGTGAATCGCGCGTTCTTAATTTCGTTACAACGATTACATTCAAGAACTAAACTAACTAGATTAAGCATATAAAAGTAGATGGACAACAAGAATTATACCTTTGAAGAACTCTTTCTTCAAGTGTTCCTCCTGTCTCACGATCAAGATCTCAGCAACACGAACCCGAACGATCATGGACACTACCACCGGATCTTCTCCGTTGTTCTCTAGGTGAGGGAGGAAAGTGGGTTCCCTTTAGGAGAGGTGAGATGTTTTGTGAAATTGTAGTTGGAACTCTTTCCAACACAATGTGAGAGAGGCTAGGGTTTCACCAAGTGCTTAACTTCACTTGCCTAACCTAGTTGCATCTCATGCAACTATATATATAGGCAAATAGGGTGGCAATGACCATCCTACCCCTCCTCTATTCTCTCATTAGTATATGGTTTATATGAATCTAATTCACATTAAAACTATATATTATATCAATCATATCATATAAAATTGATATAACACCTCATATATGAAATTGAACACTTCAATTTCATTCCTAACTTTATACCCTCAATATTTCCATGTTGAGCCAACAGAAGGACCTAATGGACCTACAGTTCATGAGCTCTAATGATGTGAAATTAACTCATCAAACTCTTTGATCCAGTTTAATCAATATTCATTAACTACAAGTCATTCTACTATAGACTTGTAGCTACACACTCCTCACTGTAGATTATATTGTGTCCACTGATATAATCATTACTCATGAGTCGACCCTTCACAGGTTGTTCGTGATCACGCTTGGGTCAAATTACCGTTTTACCCCTGTGATTACCTCTTTGTTCCTTAAGCACCACTGATCCTCTAATGAACAACAAGTATAAGGTCCTACCATAGACTCATACCCCCATAGAGGGCGGGGCCCCGTTGTTCAAGATCTGGAGTCAGTTCTTAAGGGAACAACTATCTAATTCCTTAGTGTAGGAATGAGTGAATTTCATCTTGCACAGTTAAGTTCCCAGCTACCTACGAGGTTCTGTCTCTAAGAAGGTAGGCTTATTCTGGCATCGGGCCATGTGCCCACTCTCACCTATACTAGTCTAAGGACAAATCCCTATAAGCAGGAGTTCTTAACTTGCTCAGGATTCAGGTCGAGTCACTAATGACCATCTATAAATTTCTAGTCTTATTCTGCATTACTGGTGTTACAATCGTTAGACTAATAATTTGCATGTCCCAGCTTGTATGAACTCTTCATACAGATGCCCCCACTCGCATGTCAACTACATGAATGAGTTGGATTACCTAATTTGTACTAATTACAAAGTGGGCCGCATCCATGGTGTTACCAGAATGAGGTTTCCAACCTTATTCTTATACCATAGACCATTTAGATTATATTCTTGAACACAATCCAAATAGTGTGCATGTATAAAACAAGATTGTAATTTTATCAAAACAAATAACTCTTTATTTCTTTTATCAAAATTACACAAGTTTTAGGGCATAAATCCCAACAAAAAGATGTATGTCTCAAATCTTGAATAAAACTACTGCCATTTCATTATGTCAAGCTTGTGTTAGTTCCAAAATTCATGTCCTGCCTTTTCAAAAATCATTCACTAATTACACTCGTCCTTTGCAATTAGTTAAAACTGATTTGTGGGGACCCTCCCATCTTTTGTCAACCAATAGTTTTCGATACTATATGAGCTTTGTTGATGTATATTCACGTTACACATGGATATACTTTCTTCAATCCAAATCTGAGGAAACTCAAGTCTTTGTACAGTGTTAAATACGTTTTTAATCAGTATACAAACTGATGGTGTGCCAGAGTTTAAGCCTTTAATACCTTTTCAAAAACAAAATGGCATTGGGCATCGACTCACTTGTCCATATACCTCTAAACAAAATGGCACATCGTCATATTGTCGAAACTGGCCTAACTTTGTTATCTCAATCTCATGTACCTCTAACTTTCTAGGATGACTCATTTTCCACAACCGTTTACCTTATCAACAGATTGCCAACACCTATAATAAACGGAATCAGTCCCTTGGAGAAGTTATTTGGAAACGTGCCAGATTACTCATTACTCAAAGTCTTCGGCTGTAAGTGTTTCCCATACCTTAGACCTTATAATTTTCATAAATTTCTACCACGATCTAGTCCTTGCACATTCCTGGGTTATCGCTTTATGCACAAAGGGTATAAGTGTCTAGATACTACTGGCAAAATCTTCATTTCACGACATGTCTTATTTGATGAATCCTCTTTTCCTTTTGCCCAACCTCACACTCCTACACTCGATACTTCGTCCCAAATACAATCCCAATTACCTCTTCTCACTGTTAAACAAAACACTTTTTCCTCATCCTCATGCCCCAACCTGTTACGTAAAATTATAATGCAATACCGCAAGTGTACGGGCAAGTTTTAGTATAATGATTTTAGGGTTCCAAGTATCGTCCTCGGGAATGAGTTTCTGGATTAATTAATTACCAAGATACTAATTCTCAATTTTAGCTAAAGTAATAAAACATGGATAGAAGGTGAAATCAAAGATAAAAGATAAACAAATAATTGGAGACATGAATGTGATAGATTTGGAAGGAATTGACTTCACAAGTTAATAACTTATTTAACACATGCAATGAACCAATGTGATGAATTTATAAACAAGAAGTAAGATACTCAAGAAAATCTCTCGTTTCTTAGTGAGTCTCGCACACACAATAAATTCTATAGTCTTCATATGAATCTAAAAGCATGCATGACATTAAGCAACTTTTTTATGTGTTTCCCTTAGACTTCTAGGTCATTCTCATGCCAGACTCCTAAGAGTGTTGAAAACTTTGCTCTAATCTAAGTTTCTTTCTCTCGAGTCCATTTTAACATACAAGATCAAGGAATTGAAGAATGAATTGACAAAAATAAATAACAAAACATAATTCAATACATACGCAAACAAGTCTTAAACAAGCAAATCAAATCCTAACTACAACCTTTAGCCACTCTAAATCACAATAAAACCAAACTAAAAGTGTAGAAAACGTCTTGGAACGATGTTACAATCTGAAAGAAAGAGAAAATAAACTTATGTGTCGATGTCGGTCCCTCATCCCCGAGCTCCCGTCACGATCTCGAACCTCCACGAATGCTTTAGCTCCCAAGGAATTCTCTCTTTTCTTTTCTTACAGGGTATATTTCGAAATTAGGGTGCAAAGACTATCAAATTCGACTCCCTTTGCAAGAAGATACAATGTTCTATTTATTATGTTTCTCGCCACAGCGTTGTAACGCTGCTACCTTAACGCACGCTTCTTCTATCGAATTGGCATTGCAAGCTAGAAGGCAGTGTTGCAACGCCCTCACCACGGTCAATTCTTCTTGTTCTTCTTATCGAGATAGCGTTGCGACCCTCCAAGGCAACGTTGCAACGCTATCGGTATGATTCTTCAACGCCTCAAAACAGCATGGATGGCGTTGCAAAAACAGAATTAAACATAGGATTGTTCTTACATATACATCTGACTCAAGCCTCAAAGATTTAAGAGAAAATTTTGGCAATCACAGGAAACACTCAAACATAATACTTCAATGAGCAATTTAGAATTTTTCCTAAGTGTTCCTATGTGTGTGTGTGATTAGCCTATGTTCCCTTCATTTTTTACTAAGCCCGGACCAACTTTATTAGGTTCTCCATTCAACTTCCCCCTACACTGGTTATAATCACTAATCCTTGAGCCTCCCCATATTCAAGAAATAAATAGCTCCACTCAACACTTAATCACTTTTTTTTATCACTTTTTATATTTTCTTCTTTTTTTGTGCAAAGACACTAGCTTTCACACATCCAATGCAGGGACCCTTACCCAGAGCACTCGCTCAATGAGTGGCCTAACTGATCACAGTGAAGTAAGCTCTTTTTGCCCTCACGAATTTTTTCTTTAACAAACAAACTACTCTTTCACAAAACACACATATTATACAGATCATGCACTTCGTATTGACATTCACTCTATCCTACAGTTTAATTCTCAAATCAACTCTTAGACCTATCGAGGTGAAATGAAACTTCTAAGCCTAATAACTTTGTTCTCAACATTTCAAAACTAGGAACACAGGTTATGTGCATAATAGTGCAGGAAAAACTCAATAAAATTTTTAAATTAACTCAAATTCATATCATGCTCTCAAGTTTCAGTAGAATCACAAAAATTTTCAATTAATTCTCATCCTAGGCTATCATAATCATACTTATGCAAAAGATCAATAAGCAATTCAACATATACTCAGGACAGTCACAACATAATAAATTCAATTAATTCTCATCCTAGGCTATCATAATCATACTTATGCAAAAGATCAATAAAAAATTCAACATATACTTAGAACAACAACAACATATTAATAACATCCCACTCCTAAACTTAAACTAAATATTGTCCTCAATGTTTGCAAAATAAGCTCAAATCAAGTAAAAAGGGTAAGAGTGAACAATACTGTCCTGAGTAATGGAGATCTTCATTTTTTTGATTCCTTGGGTCGCCAAAACATATGTGTTGGAGTTCCACAGAACGAGAGCATGAGTTTCTACGAGGGGTGGCATCCAAAGTAACCTAACAAAACAAAACAAACAGACTAGTAAGTAAACTAAGAATTAGCAAACAACCAAAACAAACTAAAAAAAATAGAAAACAGACAAAAATGAAAGCTTGGGTTGCCTCCCAAGAAGTAATTTTTTAACGTGTTTAGCTAGACTGTAACTTATATTGACATTAAGGCACGTAAAACTGCTCGTATTTCTTCGGGCTCTTCTTACATGAATCGATATAGCCTTCTAAGTCTAAAAGGCTATCCTGTTTTTCCTGGGCACCTGAGAGATAATTATTTTTTGTATTTTTGTATATTGAAATAAAAGAACAAAAATCAAAACAAGACTCGTGACTATAGGACAAATGGTTATCAAGATTAAAGGAAATTTCTAGAGATAAAAGGGGAAAGGACTTTTCAGCCTCGAACTCTATCACCTGAATTTCCTCCGTGGAAGTGATTGTATTACCACTGTCTACCTCACAAACCTGTTTCTGGTGTGTTTCGGTCTCCTCCAACTCATCCTCACTATCATATGAATAAGTCCTTCTAGGTTGCTCCTCCTTAGTGGTGAGAATAAGAAACTGTTCCTGTAAGGCCTTAAGGGAATTTACCAGTTGATTAAGATAATGAGTTCTTTCATGTACTATTTCCTAAAGTTCTACCACTTTAGCTTCTAACCTATCCAACCTTTCTAATTCATCATGAACCAAATTTTTAATTTTTAACTCTAACGTATATTCCATTAATAGGTCCACAAGAGAAAAGTTTTCTATAAGTTGGTCAGGGTACGAAAGATTTCGGTTCCAAGTGCCTATATAAGTATCATCAAAAGAATTCTCATAAATCATAGATTCAGAATGGTAAGAATTAGACAAATGGCATCTAGAAAAATCATGAGTCACATACCTAGGGTCCTGAGAAGGATGGTACATTGGCAAAGAACTAAAATCATGAAAAGTCATTCTTTAAATCATTAATTTAAATCAAGACTTTTACACAAAAGAAACACAACCAAAACAGCAGACACATACTAAAAAACACACAAAACTGAATTAAAACAACTAAGGAAACAAACAACAAACACACAAAGGACAATTAAGGAAAAGACACACAAATAAACTTTAGTCTAAAATCTCAAATTTTATCCTAATATTAATTAATCTAAATAATCGTCATTCCCCGACAATGGCGCCAAAAACTTGTTGCGTAAAATTATATTGTAATACCGCAAGTGTACGGGTCAAGTTTTAGTATAGTGATTTTAGAGTTCCAAGTATCATCCTCGAGAATGGGTTTCTAGATTAATTAATTACCAAGATACTAATTCTCAATTTTAGTTAAAGTAACAAAACATGGATAGAAGGTAAAAACAAAGATAAAAGATAAACAAATAATTGGAGACACGAATGTGATAGATTTGGAAGGAATTGACTTCACAAGTTAATAACTTATTTAACACATGCAATGAACTAATGTGATGAATTTATAAATAAGAAGTAAGATACTCAAGAAAATCTCTCGCACACACAATAAATTCTATAGTCTCCATATGAATCTAAAAGCATGCACGTCACTAAACAACTTCTTTATGTGTTTTCCTTAGACTTCTAGTTCATTCTCATGTCAGACTCCTAAGAGTTTTAACAACTTTGCTCTAATCTAAGTTTCTTTCTCTCGAGTCCACTTAAACCAACAAGATCAAAGAATTGAAGAACGAATTGCCAAAAATAAATAACAAAATATAATTCAATACATAAGCAAACAAGTCTTAAACAAGTAAATCAAATCCTAACTACAACTTTTAGCCACTCTAAATCACAATAAAACCAAACTAAAAGTGTAGAAAACGTCTTAGAACGATGTTACAATCTGAAAGAAAGAGGAAATAAACATATGTGTCGATGTCGGTCCCTCGTCTCCTAGCTCCCGTCACGATCTCGAACCTCCACGAATGCTTTGGCTCCCAAGGAATGCTCTCTTTTCTCTTCTTACAGGGTGTATTTCGAAATTAGGGTGCAAAGATGTAAACCCGAGATCTTTCTTTGGAACTTCCTTATTAAAAAAAACAACAAAAGGAAAGAAGAAATGAAGTGAAAGACAAAAGGAAAACAAGGAAGGAAAGTTTAAACCATTTTGGTTTGGTTTGCTTTAAAAGATAAAAGAAGAAAAGAAAATGAAAGAAAAGTTAAATATATTAAGTTTTGTTTTGTTTTGTAAAGAAAAGAAATGAAATGAAAGAAAGGGATAAAGGAAAGAAAAAGAAAAGGAAAGGAAAAAGCATAAAGGGCTAAAAGACAAAGTTT
The DNA here is from genome assembly GCA_036507285.1 of Trichosanthes cucumerina. NCBI lineage: Eukaryota > Viridiplantae > Streptophyta > Magnoliopsida > Cucurbitales > Cucurbitaceae > Trichosanthes > Trichosanthes cucumerina. The sequence goes on along the minus strand of CM071840.1, from coordinate 69,462,283 downwards.
TTAACTTTAAGCTTTTGTCCTCCACCGTTTGCTTTTTAAAAAGGCTTTATCTTCTCCATTTTCTTCTTCATTTATCGAAAGGAAGCAGTAAGCTTCGTGAGTTGAAGTTCAAGGGAGAAGAAGAAGGAGAAAAGCTCTGATTTTGGAGCTCGAATTGCAGAAGAAAGGAGAAGATCTCAAGGGAATTATTATAGCAGCAAGGTGAATCATTCTGCCATTATCTGATGTTTTGATCTTCTCGAGCTCTACAAGAAAAGGTAAGTGTTGAAGTTTACTTTTTCTGAAAGCTAACTCATTTTTAAACAAAGTTCATGAAGGAAGCTCGAGAAAATTCTTATGTAAAGTTACTGTTTTGGTAAGAGGAAGGCAGAAGACAGAAGTTTGCTGTCAAATCCGAGAAGTCTCTGGTTTTTGGGTTCTCCTGATGTGTATAGTTGGAGTTAGAAGCTCTAATTGGTATGTTTTGAAAGCTTATTGCATTTCCTACAACTTTCGTGAAGAAATCGTGAGTAGAAAATGTCTAGAAGATGTTTTAAATATCAGGTTAAATTTGTTGTGCAGCAGGAAATCAGAATCTGGAAACAGCAGAAGTCGGTTTTGAGGAAAGTAGCTTTCGAGGTATTTCTGAATAAATTCGTTTGGAATTTCAATTTTATGTCTTCATATGATTTTTATAGGGTTCAAAAAGGAAGAGTTTGGTATAAGTTACATTATTTTTGGATAAGTAATGAAGAAGTTATGGCTGTCTGAAAAAATGGCAGAAAATCTGAAAATGCTGGAAATTTGAAAGTGTGTTTTCTTGCAGTTTTAAGGTAAAAAATCATGAGCTCGAGGTTCTAATGGTTGAATTGGTTTGTTTGACAGGCCAAGAGCAAATGGGTCAAGTTTACAAGCCAAGGTTCTAATTCTAATACTGTGAGTGACTCTATTTTAGAACTATGCTTGACCTATGTTTTTCTTCAAAAACATAAGTGTTGATCATTACATCCTGTTTGAACTAATTATGTATAGCTTCATGGAGTTTTCTAACATAAGTTCATGATGGAACATAAGCATGTTTTGAATTAATTTGTAACCATAAATCCAAGTATGGAACCTAAATTATGAGAGTATGTATTATAAAGACATGATTTCCATGGTAAACAAATTATGTTCTTGTTTGTGGTTAACCCCTAATACTGAAGGACATTCGAGAAGGTACTTAGGGGGGGAATGAATCATGATATCTCGATACTGAAGGACAATGAGAAGGTATTCGGGTAGTAAATGGTTTTACCTTAATACTGAAGGACATAGAGAAGGTATTAGGGAAAACCAAACGGCCAAAGGTATTCCACGTGCACGTGAGAGAGAGAGGTATGAACCTTATAGGTATAAATGTAACTCTACCACCTCTATGGTTCGAATGTGGTATCATGTCATGTGTTTTATTGTTATGAGCTTCTATATTATTGATCTATCTACCCTCGATATGATAGTACATTTCGAGTTGTGTGCTATGCATAAGTGTTGACTTAAACCTGTAAATTGGAAGCATGGTTTGTTTATGTTTACAACAGATGTTAAGCTATTTTCTACTTATAATATGCCATTATTATGAATCGACTGTGAGCTTATAATGTTTTAAAGATAGACACTCACTGAGCTTTTTAGCTCATTCTTTCAATGTTTTCAAACATTTTCAGGTAGAGATCGAGCTCCTGGTACCTGACATCCTGCCATAGTCTGCTGAAAATTTCATAAGTTGATATTTTGTACGTGGCTGGTATTGTATAGCAAGTCGTTATGTAGTTATAGTTGTTTGTACATAAGAGGTTGTATAAACAGTGGGTTGGCATGTTCTGGGTTGTGATGCTATTGCTCGTTTAAGTTTTCAAATGAGAGACTTAAGAAATGTTTCTCCCTATGTATGTTTAGTAGTTATCAAGTTTCCGTTGTGTTATGTTAAAGTTTACCATATACGAGCATAGTATGTTTATCAGGTAGAACAGGGTCATCAGGTATTGTTAAGAGGTAGTTGGCTTCATGCCTCTTTCCGGGCTAAGTTAGCAGGTGGTTCGAGAGGGGGTGTGACAACTTGGTATCAGAGCAGTTAGCTCCATGGGGAATGAGATAAGGCAAGTTAGCTCTGAGAGGAAACTAAAAAGTCATAACAAGTTATTGAGTTAGTTCAGATCGAACGAGTAAAGTATGGTCCAAGTAAGGATAAGAGTAAGTCCAGTTAGGGCTAAAATGTGAATAGAAGTTTAGTACTGTGTATTGGAGTTAGATATCCATAGTATGTCTAATATGTTGATATGTTATAGGAGTCATGCCACCACGTACTAGCAGACGACATAGGCAGGATCAGGGCGGGATGCAGGATCCTACCCAAGGCCAATTTGAGAGGGGATCTAGTGCCCCGAGAGTCCAGACTGAGGCCAGAGAAGAGTAACATGTTAGTTCCTCACAGGAGGCAGGTAGGCCAGAAAGAGCAGGGCCAAGTGATCCAAAAAAAAGGCGTATAGAATAGAACGTCTGAAGAAATTAGGAGCCACAGTGTTTGATGGTTCCATAGATCCAACTGATGTTGAGATTTGGTTGAATATGCTAGAAAAATGTTTTGATGTAATGAGTTCCCCTGAGGAGCAAAGTCAAGCTAGCCACATTCCTACTAGAGAAAGAAGCAGAAGGATGGTGGAAGTCAATACGAGCTAGGCGCAGTGATGCACGCACTTTAGATTGGCAAACTTTCAGAAGCATTTTCGAAGATAAATATTACCCTAGCACGTATCATGAGGCAAAGAGGGATGAATTTTTACAACTGAAGCAAGGGCCACTTTTAGTGCCTGAGTATGAGAGAAGGTATACCGAGTTGTCACGGTATGCTGATGTGATTGTGGCATCTGAGAGTGACAACTGCCGGAGATTTGAAAGAGGGTTACGTCCTGAGATACGAACCCCAGTCACAGGCATTGCAAAGTGGGTTGACTTTTCCCTGCTGGTAGAGACTGCTCTACGTGTTGAGCAGAGTATAACAGAGGCACAACCAGTAGTGGAGCCTATTCGAGGGCCTTCAACGGCGAGCAGTTTTCGGGGTCGTGAACAGAGAAGAGATTCACACCGAGTAAATGTTTCAAGTCGTCAGGACTTTAAGAATCGAGCTGGCGCCGTGCATCGAGGCGATGAAGGTTAGTGGTGCCTATCGGAGGAAAAGTCGAGAGCACCTAGTCGATCCTACGGATCCACAGCAAGACCACCGACAATACAGGAGTCTGTTGCAAGTGTAGCAAGGAGAACTCCATGTACAAATTGTGGTAAGAATCACTGAGGCCAATGTCTGGTTGGTGTCAATGTGTGTTACCAGTGTGGGCAACCAGGGCATTTTAAGAGGGATTGTCCACAAAAGAGAGCGACCACAGAGGACCAGGAGTTGGGTCCCTGGACAGTTGAGCGACCAAGAGTTCCAGATGAGGTGAGAGAGGGCACCAACGGTGCTAAATAGAAAGGAAGTTGTTTTCAAGAAACCAGGATTAGCTGAAATGGTTTTCAGGGGTGAAAGGAAGATTATCCCTACGAGTTTGATTTCAGCATTAAAAGTTGAAAAGTTGTTGAGGAAAGGTTGCATGGCATTTCTTGCACATGTAGTGGAGGTGCAGGAGGATAAGTTTAAACCAGAAAATGTTCTTGTTGTGAACGAATTTCTTGATGTTTTTCCACAAGATCTGTCAGGGTTGCCACCTGATAGGGAAGTTGAGTTCACTATTGAATTGCAACCAGGAACAACACCTATTTCGCAAGCGCCGTATGGAATGGCTCCAAGCGAGCTCAAAGAGCTGAAGACGCAGTTACAATAACTAGTTGATAAGGGATACATCAAACCTAGTGTATCGCCTTGGGGAGCTCCAGTGTTATTTGTAAAGAAGAAAGATGGTACCCTTAGATTATGCATTGATTATAGACAGTTAAACAAGTCACGATACGTAATAAGTATCCTTTACCCCGTATAGATGACTTGTTTGACCAGTTACGAGGAGCATCAGTGTTTTCTAAGATTGATTTGAGATCAAGATACCATCAGTTAAAGGTAAGGGAAACAGATATTCCTAAAACAACATTCAGAACGAGGTATGGGCATTATGAGTTTTTAGTAATGTCGTTCGGTTTAACGAATGCACCAGCAGTTTTCATGGACCTCATGAACAGGATATTCCACTAGTATTTGGATCAGTTCGTGATAGTATTTATTGATGATATACTAGTTTACTCGGATGACAGAAAAGCCCATGAGAAACATCTGAGGATTATTCTGCAAACACTACGTGATAAACAGTTATACGCTAAATTTACCAAATGTGAGTTTTGGTTGAATCAAGTAGTATTTTTGGGGCATGTTGTCTCAGCAAATGGAGTTAGTGTGGATCCAAATAAAGTGAAAGTTGTAGTCAACTGGGAGAGACCAGTTAGTGTGACAGAGGTACGTAGTTTCCTAGGCTTGGCAGGATACTACAGACGATTTGTTGAGGATTTCTCACGATTAGCATTACCATTAACAACTTTGACAAGGAAGAATGCTAAGTTTGAATGGTTAGATAAGTGTGAACAGAGTTTTCAAGAGCTGAAAAAGAGGTTAGTTACAACACCTATTCTGACACTTCCTGTAACGGGAATAGAGTATGTAATTTATTGTGACGCCTCGAAGCAAGGTTTAGGGTGTGTACTCATGCAAGAAGGAAAGTAATAGCTTATGCATCAAGGCTATTGAAAAAAGCACGAGTGTAATTACCCTACACACGATCTTGAGTTAGCAGCGGTTGTTTTAGCATTGAAGATCTGGAGGCATTATTTGTTTGGTGGAAGGTGTCACATCTTTACAGATCATAAGAGTTTGAAGTATATCTTTGATCAGAGGGAGTTGAATATGAGACGGAGAAGATGGTTAGAACTGATTAAAGATTATGATAGTACCATAGAATACCATCCGGGTAAGGCGAATGTGGTAGCAGATGCACTAGGTAGGAAGTCAAGACTTCCTAGGGACGCCTTATGTGGTATTCGAACGATATTTTTAAGTACTCTAAGGGATTCTAAGGCAGTTGTGATTGCAGAGAATTCAGGGAGTCTTTTAGCTCAATTTCAAGTTAAGTCTTCGCTCGTAGCAGAGATTGTAAGAAGACAACCAGATGATAGTAACTTGCAGAAAATGTTTGGAAAGTCCAAACAGGGCCCAGAGGCAGAATTTAAAATGAGATCAGATGGAGCCATAGAGAGGCAAGGAAGACTATGTGTTCCGAGTGTTAGTGAGCTTAAAGATGCTATTCTAGAAGAAACTCACAGTTCAGCTTACGCTATGCATCCAGGAAGCACTAAGATGTATAAGACATTGAAAGAGAACGTATTGGTGGCCTGGGATGAAGCGGGAGGTAGCTGAATATGTTGATAATGTTTGATCTGCCAACAGGTTAAACCAGTTAGACAGAGACCAGGAGGACTCCTTAATCCATTGCCAATCTTTTAATGGAAATGGGAGCATATCACTATGGATTTTCTATTTGGATTACCACGTCTTCATGTGGACATGATGGTATTTGGGTTATAGTGGATAGACTCACTAAGACAGCACAGTTTGTACCGATTAAAGCAACATCTACACTTGATCAGCTTGTTGAGCTATACGTCGAAAGAATTGTGAGTCAATACGGAGTGCCAGTGTCCATAGTTTCAGATAGGGATCCAAGATTTACTTCTAAGTTTTGGCCTAGTTTACAGAAAGCTATGGGGACAAAGTTGAATTTTAGTACAACATTCCATCCTCAGACAGATGGGCAGTCAGAGAGGACCATCCAGACCCTAGAGGATATGTTGAGAGCATGTGTCCTTCAATTTAAGGGTAGTTGTGATACACACCTATCACTTATGGAGTTCGCTTATAATAACAGCTATCAGTCAAGTATTGACATGGCACCATTTAAGGCTCTGTATGGAAGACCATGTAGAACACCCATATGTTGGAACGAAGTAGGAGAGCGAAAGCTTATCGGTCCTGAGTTTGTACAAATTACGATGGATAATATTAAGGTAATCAGGGAGAATTTAAAGGTTGCTCAAGACCGTCAGAAGAGTAACGCAGATAAGAGACGAAAGGACTTAGAATTTCAAGTCGGAGATCAAGTTTTCTTGAAGTTATCTCCGTGGAGAGGTGTCCTTCGTTTTGGCAAGAAAGGTAAACTAAGTCCTAGATATATTGGTTCTTATCAAGTAACGGGACGAGTTGGGTCAGCAACCTACAGACTGGAGTTTCCAGCAGAACTATCTCGAGTACATGATGTTTTTCATGTGTCCATGTTGAGGAAGTATTTTCCAGATCCGACACATGTGTTGCAAGCACAACCAGTTGAGTTGAAAGAAGACATGAGTTACATAGAGGATGCAGTTCAAATCCTCGACAGGAAAGAACAAGTTTTGAGAAACAAGACGATCTCACTCGTGAAGGTTCGTTGGAGACATCACGGAGTTGATGAGGCAACCTGGGAGTTAGAGGACCTAATGAGGAGGAAGTACCCGATAATTTTCACTTAAAGACTACTCAATTTCGAGGACGAAATTTCTTAAGAGGAGGTAAGTTGTAAACCCGAGATCTTTCTTTGGAACTTCCTTATTAAAAAAAACAACAAAAGGAAAGAAGAAATGAAGTGAAAGACAAAAGGAAAACAAGGAAGGAAAGTTTAAACCATTTTGGTTTGGTTTGCTTTAAAAGATAAAAGAAGAAAAGAAAATGAAAGAAAAGTTAAATATATTAAGTTTTGTTTTGTATTGTAAAGAAAAGAAAAGAAATGAAAGAAAGGGATAAAGGAAAGAAAAAGAAAAGGAAAAAGAAAAAGAAAAGGAAAGGAAAAAGCATAAAGGGCTAAAAGACAAAGTTTTTAACTTTATGCTTTTGTCCTCCACCGTTTGCTTTTTAAAAAGGATTTATCTTCTCCATTTTCTCCTTCATTTACCAAAAGGAAGCTGTAAGCTTCGTGAGTTGAAGTTCAAGAGAGAAGAAGAAGGAGAAAAGCTCTGATTTTGGAGTTGGAATTGCAGAAGAAAGGAGAAGATCTCAAGGGAATTATTATAGCAGCAAGGTGAATCATTCTGCCATTGTCTGATGTTTTGATCTTCTCGAGCTCTACAAGAAAAGGTAAGTGTTGAAGTTTACTTTTCCTGAAAGAAAACTCATTTTTAAACAAAGTTCATGAAGGAAGCTCGAGAAAATTCTTATGTAAAGTTACTGTTTTGTTAAGAGGAAAGCAGAAGATAGAAGTTTGCTGTCAAATCCGAGAAGTCTCTGGTTTTTGGGTTCTCCTGATCTGTATAGTTGGAGTTAGAAGCTCTTATTGGTATGTTTCGAAATCTTATTGCATTTCCTACAACCTTCGTGAAGAAATCGTGAGTAGAAAATGTCTAGAAGATGTTTTAAATATCAGGTTAAATTTATTGTGCAGCAGGAAATCGGAATCTGGAAACAGCAGAAGTCGGTTTTGAGGAAAGTAGCTTTCGAGGTATTTCTGAACAAATCCGTTTGGAATTTCAATTTTATGTCTGCATATGATTTTTATAGGGTTCAAAAAGGAAGAGTTTGGTATAAGTTACATTATTTTTGGATAAGTAATGAAGAAGTTATGGCTGTCTGCAAAAAGGGCAGAAAATCTAAAAATGCTGTAAATTTGAAAGTGTGTTTTCTTGCAGTTTTAAGGTAAAAAATCATGAGCTTGAGGTTCTAATGGTTGAATTGGTTTGTTTGACAGGCCAAGAGAAAATGGGTCAAGTTTACAAGCCAAGGTTCTAATTCTAATACTGTGAGTGACTCTATTTTAGAACTATGTTTGACCTATGTTTTTCTTCAAAAACATAAGTGTTGATCATTACATCCTGTTTGAACTAATTATGTATAGCTTCATGGAGTTTTCTAACATAAGTTCATGATGGAACATAAGCATGTTTTGAATTAATTTGTAACCATAAATCCAAGTATGGAACCTAAATTATGAGAGTATGGATTATAAAGACATGATTTCCATGGTAAACAAATTATGCTCTTGTTTGTGGTTAACCCCTAATACTGAAGGACATTCGAGAAGGTACTTAGGGGGGAATGAATCATGATATCCCGATACTGAAGGACAATGAGAAGGTATTCGGATAGTAAATGGTTTTACCTTAATACTGAAGGACATAGAGAAGGTATTAGGGAAAACCAAACGGCCAAAGGTATTCCACGTGCACGTGAGAGAGAGAGGTATGAACCTTATAGGTATAAATGTAACTCTACCACCTCTATGGTTCGAATGTGGTATCATGTCATGTGTTTTATTGTTATGAGCTTCTATATTATTGATCTATCTACCCTCGATATGATAGTACATTTCGAGTTGTGTGCTATGCATAAGTGGTGACTTAAACCTGTAAATTGGAAGCATGGTTTGTTTATGTTTACAACAGATGTTAAGCTATTTTCTACTTATAATCTGCCATTATTATGAATCACCTGTGAGCTTATAATGTTTTAAAGATAGACACTCACTGAGCTTTTTAGCTCATTCTTTCAATGTTTTCAAACATTTTCAGGTAGAGATCGAGCTCCTGGTACCAAACATCCTGCCATAGTCTGCTGAAAATTTCATAAGTTGATATTTTGTACGTGGTTGGTATTGTATAGCAAGTCGTTATGTAGTTATAGTTGTTTGTACATAAGAGGTTGTATAAAACAATTGGGTTGGCATGTTCAGGTTGTGATGCTATTGCTCGTTTAAGTTTTCAAATGAGAGACTTAAGAAATGTTTCTCCCTATGTATGTTTAGTAGTTATCAAGTTTCCGCTGTGTTATGTTAAAGTTTACCATATACGAGCATAGTATGTTTATCAGGTAGAACAGGGTCATCAGGTATTGTTAAGAGGTAAACAATGTCTGTTGGCTTCATGCCTCTTTCCGGGCTAAGTTAGCAGGTAGTTCGAGAGGGGGTGTGACAAAAGACTATCAAATTCGACTCCCTTTGAAAGAAGATACAATATTCTATTTATAATGTTTCTTGACACAGCGTTGCAACGTAGGGACAACGTTGCAACGGTGCTACCTTAACTCGCGCTTCTTCTATCGAACTAGCGTTGCAACGCTAGAAGGCAGCGCTGCAACGCCCTGGCCACGGTCAATTCTGCTTGGTCTTCTTATCGAGATAGCGTTGTGACGCTGCAAGGCAGCGTTGCAATGCTATCGGTATGATTCTTCAACGCCTCAAAACAACATGGATGGCGTTGCAACGCTATGCAGGGCGTTGCAACGCCATTACCTCGGGTCAAATGGCTAGGTTTGCCCATTATTCTTCCAATTGATGTTATTTTAAGCTCCAAAAAGCCCCAGTTTGATCCCGAGTGATCCAAAATGTCTCCAATTGTCTTCTTTAAGATCTTAACCTGAAAATCAATGATCAACACACATAAAAGCCCTTAAATTATCATAAAACTAGAAATAATTAAGTCTAAGTATAACACATTTTGTGTGCTATCACAACCAAACCAACATTAGTCCTTCCCATAGCCCTGTTCTGTTACCACGTGACAATGTCAATCCTACAGTGCCTAGTGAAAGTCAAGAAACAGAAGACACTACCTCACTGCCAACACAGACCACAAATGTGTATCCCATGCTTACTAGAAGGAAAAATGACATTCTCAAACCCAGAATACTCACCACTGAAGTTTATGACAGTATTGAACCTCCGAATGTCAAGGAGGCCCAGAAGAACACTCACTGGCTTGCAACCATGAGAGAAGAGTACAATGCCTTGATGAAAAATCAAACTTGGGAACTAATTCCTAAACCAAACAATTAGAAGGTGGTGGGCTGCAAGTGGGTTTTCAAAATAAAAAGAAACTCTGATCATTCCATTTCACAATACAAGGCCAGATTAGTGGCCAAAGGCTTTCACCAATCACAAGACATTAACTATTTCGAGACTTTTAGCTCTGTAGTCAAGCAAACGACCATCCGAATTCTCCTTACTCTCGTTGTCAATTATGATTGGACCATCAGACAAATTGATATAAATAATGCATTCCTCCATGGTGTATTAACTGAAACTGTGTTCATGGAACAAGCCCCTGGGTTCACTACAACCAATAGATCTTCTACAATGTGTCATCTGAGCAAGGCTTTGTATGGACTAAAACAGGCGCTAATGGCCTAGTTTGAGCGCTTTTCGAGTTGCCTAAAACGGTTTGGGTTTGTACATTCTAAGGTTGATTTCTCTTTAATGTTTAGACATACAAACAATACCTGTATACATGTGCTGATCTATGTAGATGATATTTTAATTATGGGCAACTCTGCTACAACTATTTCTAAGTTGATTAAGCAGGTAAACATGTCTTTTGCCCTCAAAGACCTTGGGAGTCTATGATATTTCCTTGGGATTGAGGTAGCCTATCCCCCAACAGGAGGGATCTTCTTATCTCAGTCAAAATACGGGAGTGACTTGCTGCACAAAGCCAAGATGTTCGAAGCTAAACCGATGGCCACACCAATGCTAAGTGGTGCCTTACCCTCTGCCTACAGGGGAGAAGCATTCTCTAGCGTGACCCTTTATCGAAGCATAGTCGGCGCCTTACAATATGTTACCATAACGAGGCGAGAAATATCATTCTCTGTTAACAAAGCTTGCCAATTCATGCACAAGTTGACTGTTGTTCATTGGAAGATTGTCAAAAGAATATTGCAATACCTCAAAGGTACTCTGTTTTTTGAACTGCACTTTACTAGATCATCTAATTTGTCTATTCAAGGCTATGCAGATTCGGATTGGGCATCAGATCAAGATGATAGAAAATCAACATCAGGTTATTGTATATTCTTTGGTGGAATCCTGGTGTCCTGGGGGTCGAAAAAATAGTCTATTATATCTTGCTCGAGCATAGAAGCGGAATACAGATGCTTGGCTACTACAGCAACCGAAATGGTTTGGCTTTCTCTATTATTAGGTGAGCTTAAAGTCCAAATTCTTAGACCCTCTATTCTGTGGTGTGACAATCTCAGTGTTGTTCATCTAAGTATTAATCCCATTCTGCACACCAAAACTAAACATGTTGAGTTGGACATTTATTATGTTCGAGATTTAGTATGCAACAAGAAAATTATTGTTCAACATCTTCCAACCCATGCTTAGACCGCTGATGTTCTCACCAAACCTCTGCCAGCAAGCAACTTTCAGCAGTGAAGAACAAACCTCAACGTATGTGACATCACATTCCTTGGCTTGAGGGGGGTGTTAGGAGACAAGCCCAATGACAAGAAGCCCAAAAGAAAGCTATAGAGTGTGTTATTACCTTTGTACCCTTGAGTTGGTTAAGAGTAACTTATTTTCTGTTGTAACAAGTTAAGGAGTTTTTTATCTCTACTTTTATATTAAGACTCGAAGGTCTCATTCTGTATTAGAGAGAGAACTCTGTGATGATTCTCTTGAGAGATTAATAAAAGAGTAGAGATTTTTCTCCTGGTCATTCTGATTTGTAGTTAAACAAAAGCTTGCAATAGATATCACAGAAGACTTTTGGAACTTTAAGCCAAAGAAGCTTTGGAGTTATAAAAAAAGAAGAAAAAAATTACAGGGATTATAATTTGTATAAGGGAAAACATAAGGGGTTGTTTGGGGCGCAGTTCTAATCGTAATCCGGGAATCGAAGCTTCTGGAGGTTTGTTCTCGGGGGTTCTCAAGCTTCGGAAATCGTAAAACGTGTTTGGGGTGCGATGTTCAAGTCCAGGAATTAGAAAACTGTGTTTGGGGTGCAGTGTTCTGAAGCCTGGGAATCAGATAGCTGTGTCTTGGGTGCAGTTTTCTGAACTCTAGGTTTGGTACAGTTTTGTTTCACCTTTTTTCTTTTAGCTATTTTGTTCCTTTTAAATTTTTGTAATTGATCTTATGTGAATTGTAGAAGTTAATGTCTAACAAAGATCAATTTTTTGAGTAACATTTCCATGAAGCTTTCAATTTAGGTAGTTGTTGAGGAATAAAAAAAGAGTTTTAAACCTTTAAAACAATTTTTAGCATTTAGACCCAACTCAACTATTCGGGTTGCAAATATCTTCAACCCAACGAATTGGATTTTTTAACCCAACGAATTGGGTTGGGTTGATTGAATTTTTCGGTCATCGGGTTTTTGAACACGCCTCACGCGAGTTTACACATACGAGATACATCGCCCAAAAGTGTGTTGCAACTAACATGAAACAAAAAGAACATAAAACGCCTTTGTGCGAAATAAAAAAATTATTTCATTTTTTCTAACTTTTAAAAATAAATTACAAAATTGAGCCATTTGAGTGTACATTAAAAAAATATACCAAGTTTTTTTTTTTTTAATAAAAATTTCACAAAGTTCAAAGGTCTTTGAGTAGTAGCATAAAAAATTGTTTATTAGCCATTTTTAGTTTTATTTTAACCTTTTAAAAATAGACTAGATTGTCGAATTGTTGGAGTGGTCAAGTTGATGAGGTGGTGTGATTGTCGAGGTGGTCGTTGGATTTTTGGTTGTCGGTGGTCATCGGGTCGTCGGAGTTGTTGTTGAATAGGTCGTTGAGGCAGCCATCAGTGGTTGCTAGTCGTCGATGTGGTCGTCAGAGTTGTCGTTGTCTATGGTCGCCGGAGTTGTCGCTGAAGTTGTGTTGTCGAAGTGGTGGCTGAAAAATGGTAACGACAAATGAAAGAGCAAATGAGAAACCAAGTGGTCGCAAGAGGTAACCGTCAACGGTGGTTGAGTCCCTGGTGTGGTCGTTGTAGTTGTAGTTGTCGTTGTCGGGTGGTCGCTGGAGTTGTTATCGGAGTTATTGTCGAAGCGGTCACCGATAATGAAAAACGAAAAAAATTGAAGAGCAAATGGAAAATCAAGTGTTTTTCGGAGGCAGTCGTCAACGGTAGTCGAGTCGCTGGTGTGGTCGTCGGAGTTATCGTTGTCGATGGTGTCGGGTGGTCGCCGGAGTTGTCACCGGAGTTGTTGCCAAAGTGGTCGTCGGTACGATCGTCGGAGTTGTCGTTGTCGGTGGTTGTTGAGTGGTCGTCGGAGTTGTCACCGGAGTTGTTGCCAAAGTGGTCGCCGGTGCGGTCGTCGGAGTTATCGTTGTCGATGGTCGTCGGGTGGTCGTCGGAGTTTTTATCGGAGTTGTCGTTGTCGATGGTCGTCGAAGTTTTTACCGGAGTTGTCGAAGTAGTCGACAAATGGATGAGAAAAATATTGAACAAATTTCATGAGATTACACTATTGTAATCCATGGGGTTGTATTGTTGTAACCCATGGGAATGAGTTTCAAAACCAAGGATTTGGAACACCTTGCTCCAAACATGGGTTTGGATTTGGATGCCAAACCCATCCAAATCCAAACTCATGGGCCAAACACACCCTAACAGTTGTTGTTCGAGGAAGAAAAAAGGTTTGGAAGAAAACTAGAATAGTTGATTTAAATAAAACGATTACTAATAGGTAATCTTATGGAGTGAAGATATGGGTTAGTCACAATCACGTGAAGGCTATATTTTGGAGGAAGAAGGAAAACTATTTGGTTTTATTTAGACAATGGAAGTAAATGGTGTATGGAGAAAAGAAGAAGTTATTAAATTGGATGATATAAAATGACAAGAAGTACATTAGTATTAAATAAAGGAGAGTGAGAGAGTAATTTAACGATTTGACTAACTAGAGATATTCAAGAATGAAGAAATTGGTTAATAAGCTAAAATGAAGTTTGTACTATTGTTCTATTGGAAATAATTTGTAAATTGTGTTATGATTATTAGAATTTCAGGTTTGACAGAAAATGGAATAATTTTTTATTGAGCCAATTACAATAGCGATATGAGTGGTTTTTACGAAATGTTTTCATTATTAAATTATTATTATGGAATTTCAAGTTTGCAATAATTTGATATGATTTTAGAGTAATTGTTATGAGATTTTTAGAAACTTTTTATGGAGTTCCAGTAATCTTATGATTTTAGCTCGAGTTTTCATTTAGAAATGTGTTTGGGATCTTTCATAATCATTTGAGAAAATTTTGAGATCCTTTATGATTATTGATATGTTTAAAGAGTTTTAATTTTTTTTTGAAACGTATGAAATTTATGGAATATGTGTTGAGAAATCAAGTTTTAAACGTTTATTTGTGGCATTTTATTTTTACAACGTTTTTGAGTTATTTGAGTTGTTAAAGTTATGAGAGTTATGTGAATTATATGAGTTTTAAGAGTTATGTGATTTAGGAGAATTGATGTGACATTTATTATTATTTTTTTAAATCGTTATCTTGTGTAAGCCTATATAAAGACATGTCTTTTTTATTGAAAAAATATCTCCTTTCATATCTTGCCCTCCATATTTGTTTCTAACAAAGTGGTATTAGAGCCTAGTTAAAAATTGAGAGAAGAAAAAATGGCTAACGGTGGGTTGAGTTCACTTCAATTACCGATGCTTACCAAGTTCAATTATGATAGTTGGAGCATCAAGATAAAAGTGTTACTAGGAGCACAAGACATGTGGGAGATCCTGGAGAATGGTTTCCAAGAGATGGAAGCTAAAGTCAATCAAGCGCAAAGAGATGCATTAAAGGAGACAAGAAAGAAAGACAAGAAGCCCCTCTTTATCTTGTACCAATCAGTGGACGAAGATACATTTGAGACAATCGCCAATGCCGAGACGTCAAAGGCGGTATGGGACAAGCTCCAATCGACCCATAGAGGAGTCGATCGTGTGAAAAAAGGTACAGTTGCAATCTTTACGTAGTGAGTTTGAATCATTACAGATGAAGGAAACAAATGTGATAGCAGAATATCACACAAAAGTAATGACCGTTGTTAACCAATTGAGATGGAACGGTGAAGAAATCATCGATGTTCGTGTCATGGAAAAGATTTTACGTAGCCTAAATACAAAGTTCGAGATTATCGCCACGACAATCGGAGAAACACAAGATCTCGATAACATGAAAATTGAACAATTTATAGGCTCATTGCAATCCTATGAGGAGAAAAAGGAAAGAAAGATGGAGCAAACGGAGACCATTGAACAACTTCTTCAACTCAAACTCAAGGAGGAGAATAGTCGTGGACGTGGAAGAGGTCGCAGTGGTCGAGCCCATGGTGGAAGAGGTGAAACAACACCGATATTTCTAAAAATTCTTGTGTATCCTCAAGAAGAAGAGGAGGTCGAGGTCGTGGAAGACGTGGTCGAAGGTTCGGGAGAGATAAATCTCAGGTAAAATGTTATAATTGTAATAAATATGGGCATTATGCAAATGAGTGTTACTCATCTCGATTAGAGTCGATCGATCGAAAGAATCAGAATCGGTCAATTGCTGACACATCTAAAGCCCATCAAGGGCAATCTAATTATGCGGAAGAGAATGGGACCTCATTTATGGTGTCAAAGGGAGAAGAAGAGAGTCGAGATACTATGTGGTATCTTGACAGTGGAACCTCAAATTACATGTGTGGAAAAACGTGAGATGTTTGTGGAGTTGAACGAGATGGAGAAAGGTAATATTGCCTTTTGGAGACAATTCTTTGGCCGCCATCAAAGGAATAGGTAAAATTCTCATTCTGTTAAAAAATGGAGAAAATCAATTTATCTCTAATGTTTATTACATTCCCAATGTAAAAAACAATATATTGAGTGTAGGGCAATTGTTAGAAAAAGGTTTTGAAGTTCAAATGAAAAACAATTGTTTGTATATGAGGGATAATCATGAGAAACTTGTTGCTAAAGTCTCCATGACCAAAAACCGAATGTTTCCTTTGAATATATGTAATGATGTTCCAAAATGCTCGAACACGTGTTATGAGGGTCTCTCTTAGCTATGACATCTACAGTTCGGGCACCTCAATTTTGGAAGTCTAGAAGATTTGTCGAAGAAGAAGATGGTGCGGGGTTTACCGCACATTCACAAGTCGAATCAAGTTTGTGAAGGTTGCCTACTTGGAAAACATCATCGGAGTAGTTTTCCAAAAGATTCTTTGACAAGGGCCAAGAAACCTCTAGAATACATCCATGTCGACGTGTGTGTGGAATGATCAAAACGGAGTCTCATGGTAAAAGTAAGTACTTCCTTCTCTTTATTGATGATTTTTCTAGAAAAACATGGGTGTACTTTTTGAAGGAAAAATCGGAAGTATTTGAGATCTTCAAAAGATTTAAGGCACGTGTGGAGAATGAAAGCAACCTTACAATCAAGGCCATGGGAACCGATCGAAGTGGTGAATTCACATCAAATGAGTTCAAACAATTTTGTGTTGAGAAAGGCATCAGACGTCCATTAACAATGCCATGGACACCACAACAAATGGCGTGGTGGAGAGGAAGAATCGAAAAGTCTTGAACATGACAAGAAACATGCTAAAAATGAAGAAGATGTCGAGGGAATTTTGGGCAAAGGGCGTAGCTTGGGCGGTTTATTTGATAAATCAAGCCCCAACAATAAAGTGTGCTTGACAAAACACCTCAAGAAGCTTGGAACGGAAGAAAACCCGAAATTGGTCACTTCAAGGTGTTTGGGAGTATTGCATATGCTCATGTGTCAGAAGCAAAAAGGACCAAGCTTGACGATCGAAGCAAGAAACTCATCTTCATCGGCTATGATGCAAGTTCAAAGGATTATCGTCTTTACAATCCTTTAAATGGAAAGCTAATTATTAGTCACGATGTTGTTTTTTATGAGGAAGCCTCTTGGGATTGGAATATATAGGAGGAAGAGTATGATTTCTTTCCATACTTTAAAGAATACAATAAAAATAAGCAAACTAGAGATGAAATGAGTGAAGTTTTCACCAATCCAATGCCACCACATTCCTCAAATCCATCATCATCTGAAAGCTCATCCAGCGATTCAAACAACGAAATTGGCCCAAGAGGAACTCGAAGCCTACAAGAACTTAATGAGGTAAATGAAAATCAAGATGACATAATTCTCCATTGTCTTTTTGGTGATTGTGAGCTTATTAGTTTCCAAGAAGTCATTGCAAACAAAAAATGGAAGGAAGCAATGGATAAAGAAATTCGAGCGATAGAGAAAAATGACACATGGGAGTTGACCAAACTTTCAAAAGGGCAGAAATCGATCGGAGTGAAGTGGGTATACAAGACAAAGAGAAAAGCCAGTGGCGATATTGAGAGGCACAAGGCGAGACTAGTGGTGAAAGGGTATAGTCAATGTCATGACATCGACTATAATGAGGTATTTGCTCCTGTTGTTCGCCTTGAAACTATTCGTTTGATTATTTTTTTGGCAGCTAATAATCATTGGAAGATACATCAAATGGATGTCAAATTGGCATTCTTGAATGGAATTCTTGAGGATGAGATCTATGTGGAACAACCATTAAGTTATGAAGTCAAGGGTGAAAAAGACAAAGTGCTTCGATTGAAGAATGCTCTTTATGGCTTGAAGCAAGCGCCAAGAGCATGGAATTCAAAGATTGACAAGTACTTTCAAGATAAGAAGTCTATGAAGTGTCCTTATGAGCATGCCCTCTACATCAAAATGCAAGGTGAAAACATATACTAATCATTTGTTTATATGTTGATGATTTAGTATTTACCGGAAGTAATCCTAGCATGTTTGATGAGTTCAAAAGAGAGATGGAAAAGGAGTTTGAAATGGCGAACATTGGTCTCATGAGTTACTATCTTGGAATCGAAATCAAACAAGGTGAAGATGGGATCTTTATATCCCAAGAGGGTTATGCTAAAGAAGTGTTAAAAAAGTTTAACATAGATGATGCTAATCCGGTTGGAACACCAACGGAATGTGGAGTCAAAATCACCAAGCAAAGTGGAGTGAAAGTAGATTCTACATATTTCAAAAGTCTGGTTGGAATTTTAAGATACTTGACATGCACTAGAGCAGATATTCTTTATTCGGTTGGAATTATTAGTCGATTCGTGGAAGAGCCAACAACAACACATTACAAAATGGCAAAAAGTATACTTCGCTACATCAAAGGGACGATTGGGTATTTTATTTTTTATGAACGTATGATAATGATCATTTATGAGTGTTATTTAGCTTTAGAAACTAGTCTATTTGCTTAGAAAGCGAGTGTCTAATGTTATATTCCATGGCATGCAGAGAAAATTTGAGTAGAAACAAGTTTTTCCTAAGTTTGAAGTCTTGATTTTGTAAAAATAAGTTTTTAGGTGTATTTAGAATTAATCATTTTTTGTTAAAAAAATATTAATTTTTGTTAGTTTTGTGTAGAGACTAAAAACGGACCAAAATGCACAAATATTTTGGTACCAATAGAAGAAAATAAGAGATGATCTAAGAGATAAGCAACCAGTATGTGTCAACATTTGAAAGCAGAAACCAAAGTCCAAATGTTGTAGAAAAGACTCAAAATGCGCCCAAATATACAACCACAATTATGTCCTTTCGACAACAACACAATTGCTCCCAAAAATGCAGTCGCATCTGATTCATTTCAACAGATTCTCAAAGATTTGTGAATTCTATAGTTCATATCAAGTATTCTCAATCAAATCTCTAAAAATCTTGGGATATGATCGACCAAATTACTTTTTCTGATCTTGGCAGCAAGCCCTAGGTCTTGAGGTCTATAAAAGGCAGCTAGTTCGGTAGTTTTCTTTTCTTTTCGGTGGTCATTACTTAGCCTCCCCCAAGTGTTGTTCATACTTCATACGAACAAGAACTTAAAAGAAGAAAGTGTAAGTACTTGTTCTCCTTGAAAAAAATTGAACAAATTCGAAAGGAGAAGCAAACTTTGGGTTCTTTATTGTTTTTATTTGAGTTTTGTACCTTTTTTTTTTCCTTCAAGTTTTGTTGCATTCTTAGTTTAAAATTGTAAGTTTCTATTTTTTCACGTAAATTCAAATCTCTAAGTTTTAAGTTCAAGTTTTGTTGCAAATTGTGGTTATTTAAATTATAAACTTTGGATTATAGTCAAGTTCTATATATTTTAATGAAATTTATTCTTTCTCATCATTATTTTCTCTCAATCTTCGGTACTTTATTTTTTTAATGAGCAGCCTAACTCCTTGGAGGGGATTCAATCAGATACCCTAAAAAGGAGATAAGTAACCATCATGTATTTCTTGTAAATTTGCTCAACATTTAGCTAAGTTTACTTTTAGTGAATTTAAGTTTCATTGTTAGCTTAAACTTGTCAATTGAGTTATCCTAGTTTGTCGAATTTTAATACTGAAAAGGTTGGAATTGACGCGTATTTTTCCTAAAAGTAATCTAGGAAAGGAGTCTAGACAAAAGCTTTTAAAATCTTAAAGTTGTGTTTATCTTCATCTAGGCGAATTTAACCATAGACATATAAATTTTAAGTTACTTAGTCTCCTAAAGGTTCTTGGAAAGAAGTCGGATAGCTGTTGAACTTGATTTACTTAGCTAAGTGTTGAAAAGGGTAAGTTGTGAGCGCATTCAAAAAGTATTTTGTCTGAACCGTACAAAGCTTGAAAGAGTCAGTATGTGAGCGCATGAGATAAGAACTCTATAATAGCCGAACGTAGTTGAGCAAGATTGTGAGCACATGGTGGTTGCATTTACTCATGATTGAACCATAATTGAATTCTTTGTTTCCCATTACCACTTTTTATTATCTTTTTCAATTTCTTAGTTGGTGTTACTCGTTTTCACAAAAATCTCCAATTTATTTATGTTCTATTGGTTACCTCGGTTGCAACTTGTGAACAATTGTGTTATTAATCGAAAAAGTTTGGTTACAACTGTTCTCTTGAGTTTCGATACTTGGAGTATTTTCATATATTACTTGTTGCACAATGTGCACTTACAATTTTGGCATTGCAAGTTGACATCATCAACATACGAAACATGTTATTATGTTCAAGATGTTATTATGGGAAGAGTCATCACTATGAGTCATGTATCATACATGCAACTCGCAAACATCTTTACGAAGGCCTCAGGGTGTTTTCTCTATCTCTTCACAAAGGCATTTGTGATCCCCATGCTCCAACTTGAGGAGATACTAGAAAAATATTTTAGAAAAATATCTTTATTATATATTTGTGTATATATTTTTGTCCAACTACTATTTATATCTTAGGCTATTTTTGTGTAACTACCTTGTATATCTTAGGCATGATTGGTGAACTTAGTCCATTAATAGGGTATGTATATATATATATATTCATCATCATTCTCAATTGAAAATCAAGGAAACCGCTTTCTGGCAGAGGCCAAAACCTTTGAAATCTATCCAGATCGAATCAACTAACTTTTTTGTTCGATTATTCTTAAATGAAACTGAACCAATATTGAAAATATTACTTTAAATTGGCCAAATTGACTTGCCCGACGCCTATGATATTAAAGCATGAAAAAAGTATTTAAAATTAATCAATAATTACAATATTAACTTCTTCTTTCAATAAGAATTAGAATATTAAAAATGATAAAGAGATTATAAGAACTCCGAGAACTCCAATCAATAAATTTGAGACACGGTTTGATAACTATTTATTTTTAGATTTAAGTTTTTGAAAATTGTATTTATTTTTTCACCGCTTCTCTACCATGAATTTCATCTCCTTACAATATAGTTCCCATCTTTCTCAAAAAAATACTTGAATTCTTAGTTAAATCTAAAAAATAAAAATAAATTTTTGAAATCTAGTTTTTTAGTTTTCAAAACTAGACTTGGTTTTTGAAAACAGATGTAAAAGGTAGACAAAAAAAATGAAAACTCATAAGTGAAAATAGTATTTATAGGCTTAATTTTCAAAAACTATGGCCCCGCTTGAAAACCATTTGAATTTTAGTTTTTGGTTTTTTGTTTTTTAATATTAGGGTTGTTTTTCATTGTTTTTCTTCATCCTCTCTATAATGATTTCCATCTTTCTTGAGTCATCATTTGAGTTTCTAGCCAAACTTCAAAAACAAAACAAGTTTTTTGAAAACTATTTTTTTTTAGTTTTTAAAACTTAGTTTTGTTTTTTAAAACATAGATAAGAAGTAGATAAGAAAACATAGAAACTCATAAGTGGAATAGTATTTTAGGCTTAATTATCAAAAATTAAAAATTAAAATAAAATGGTTATCAAACGAGATTGAATTGGTAGGTTATTGGAAGAAAAGTGACACCATAGGTTTGCAATTACTTCTTTTGGAAATAACTCTCTCACATATTTACAAAGTTTGCTCGACAAATTTCTAGGATGCTCCAAATACTTGAAAAGAAAGGACAAAAGTCTATAAAATTTTGCCCAGAAGTTGAATCATAGAACAGCATCCGAAATCATATTATTGAGGATAGAAAAAAAAAATAGCATTCAATATTTTTGCCGACTAAATTTTCCCATGTCAAAAATAGACCAAAAGATGAGTATGGCCATGAAAAGGAAAATCAATTGCATCACGAGAATCAGTTGTCTGGAAAAACAATGCCGTTTGTGCTTGATTTGCCAAATTCATAAAAAACGAGGTGGGTTTGAGAGTGATTGATAATTGAGTTTCAACTTCTCTATCACCAAAAATTATACATTCTCCTTCCTCCATAACCTTAACATACAACTCTCATTTATTCATTCATAAAATGTTTTGGGTTTGCCATAACTTTTAGAACTAAACCTTATTTTGAATTCTATTTTAATTCTTAAACCTTCCTTAAAACTCCTTTTCGTTCTGTTCATCACTTAAAAATATTAAAATTATTTTGATATATATGGAGAGAGAGAGAAAGCAATTACGAAAAGAAAAAAAAATCTAAAAACAATTAAAAGAGTTTAAACTACATGCAGATTGCAGAGGTACTAGTTAAACAAAACTTGTTTAAACACAATATTCTCAAAAGCCATTTAAAAGACATTTCAACATTGTGGAATTTATTTGTGAGCTTACCTCTTTGCTAAAAATTATATCCAGAGATGAAATAGAGAACTTGACATGGGAACAGGTTATAGTAATAAAAACTGCAATATAAGATAACAAAGTTTTAGAAGGATACACCACTTTTTTTTTTTAAGTAAATAAATGAAAAAGGAAAGAAGAGGTATTAGTGTTACTTGTACGATCACGGTAGATAGATAGTGCTGTTATAATGCTTTTAAAAAATTTGGCCTTCCAATAGAGCGTTGTGGAAGTTTGGGAGGAAAACAGTTGACATGTGATAAAGATGGACAGAATAGTGAGTGAATAATTGATGGCGCATCCACAAAACTGCATCGAAGCGAGGGGAAGGGTGCCGAGCAATTATTGAGAACGTCAACGGCGAGAATTTCAGGTCCACTTCATTAGCAATGTGAATGAATAGGGTGGTTGCGTGTAAAAGAGGAACACGGTTCTCGAGGGTGATCGAGACCAAAAGAGAAAATGGCAGCAAAGAAGAACGACTAAATTTGTGGCGTTTCAGTGATTTCTCAACCTCAATCCAATCTATTTCTTCTCCCCATTGATGAATATTGGCTTCTTTCATACTAGAGAGCCCCTCCCTCGCCCATGATGCCCTTGAGAGTTACTAACATTTTTTTTTTAAAAAAAAGGGTGCGTTATTGAACTTTTAGGGGGGTTCGGAATCTGCACAGGTTCGAAATAAAAAAAGAGTTTTAACCACTTTTTAGACTCAACGGTTACAAATATCTCCAACCCAAACAACCCTTATTTGATGAACTCAACCCAACCATGAAACATTTGGATTGAGTTGGTTTAGGTTGGTCAGGTATTTTTTTAAAAAGTTGTGTTGATATAATATATATAGTATATCAAATATACTTTACATTTAATATATCGAATATCTGATACTTTGTGGTTGGATATCAGCCAACTAATATATCCCTAAAACAAAGTATATTAGTAGTACATTATTGATATACTATGGATACACTTCTTTTTAGTAATGTCAGTTAAATAATATATTCTATATATGTTTGTAATATATCAGAGATATTTTGAATGTTAGTATATTACTCCTATACTTCATTTCAGATATGTTCACTGATATACATAACATTTAGTATATCAGCAGTGTATTGATGCGAATATATCGGGTGCTCTAAACTAATGTAAATTAGAATAAGACTCTGACACTTCTACGACGTGCAAATATACACGGTCGAGAGCAGCAAGTGATAAGTTAAAGTATCGATCCCACGAGAACTAGCTAGACCTAAATGAATGAGTGTCTTAACATTTTTTTCTTATTTTTGTGCAATGCATGAGTGTGCAATTTACTGTTATAAATAGATAAACAGATGCGATAAGTAAGACAAGATGCAAGAAAATAACTAAATTTAAATGAGGGGAGAAGAGAATGCAAACAAGGGGGGAGATGCAAGAGATGAGATTTTTAATGAAAAATAGGCTCGGGTTAGGTTGAAGTTTTCATGCTCAATTAGAATGAAAATGTGATTGACGCCTTGAATTTACCTACACAAGTTCAAATGAATTTTTCAAAAGTTATTAAGTTTTAAAACCTACAATTTCCCAATTGTGATCTAAATTATGCTCATGATTTTAGGTACTAGGTGGGTTAATTATCCCTAATAAACTCAAGAATCCTAAAATGAAATTTTAGTTTTCTAATTCATTAGCTTTCCCAAGTTTATGAATTCTAGAGAAGTTAAAGTGACCAATTTTAATTCTCATGCACCTTTAAAATTAATAAAATTTCATAAATCCAACAATGGCATTAATCATAAATTTGTTCCAAAATTTACATTTAAAACAACCTAACCCTTGCCTAAGACAATTTAGTTCATGATAAAAATCAACTCACAAAAATGTCTTGAGCGCATCGTGCTTGACCTGAAAGGACTGTTGTCCAAACATGTCTTACAGCGATGTCATTATCTCCTTGGCGGTGACCATGTTCTCATGCTTCTTAACCAATATATCAGATATACTGGCTAAGATGCAGACCTTGGCCTTGGCATTGGCCTTGGTCCATCTATCGAATGTGTCACGAACACTCTGTGCTGCAGTCGGGTCTAACACCTGAGGACTATCCTCAGTGAGTACGAACTTCAGGTTGTCCACAACTAAAATTGTATTAATGTTGTTTTTCCATGTTTGGTAATTGTTTCCAATGAGTTTTTCGGCAGCCAAAAGGGAAATAATCGAACTCGACATATTTGTCGAAATATAAGAAAAAACTTTGTGTTATTTTCTCGCATTAAACCTATGTATAATCCAATCATGTTTTAGCAAAATTAATCTATGATCCCTAGGTCAATTAATTTGCAATGATACCCCATAGGTTTAGAATGACCGCCACCGAAGGGTAGTCGAATCACTCCTCCTCTAGGACAAGACAATCTCGACCAGACCTTATTGTCGGAATAATAACTCTTATTCTCTATAAGTTCTAGCTACCATTTTTGGTCTGGATCCATTAACTTTTAATGTATCCCATGAGTGTCACGCTCTAACTTTAGATCCCAGAGTCCCGATCCAACAAAATCCGTCGAAGGGAGGACTAAGTTGGAAAATAAACTAAGGTAACCCTATCCCTTTCGAGAGTTCGCTATTTTCCGACTCCTACTGAAGGGATTGTCTGGTCCAGGCCAAACTAGCAGGCGGATCATAAGAATCTCACGACGCAAACTATTAGAAGAGACCGTGGGACTCGTTTGCACAAGTCCCGCTCCCACTCACTATAAGCACTCTCTCCATTCACCTTGCGTTTGACCGATACAAACACCATCCGAAGGGGGACTCTCCCATTTGCGCCACGAGACCAAGTATGGATCTCACGGTGTGAACTTAACGGAGATGCGTAGGTAGAAATTAATGTATCATATACACTCATTTCCTTCCACTAAGTACTTTAGAATTAACGAGTTGACCTAGATAAATTCGACTATAATTTACCTAAGTCTACCAATATAACATTTATATTGGAATTTCCTAAGTCTATAATGATAGAGATCTAATCCCTTTGAGCAGCGGAAACGAGTTTGGAATCGTAAGATCTTAATTGTTTTGGTTGGAAATGCAAAAACCCATACATTGACAAAAAACATAACAAACATGCATTTTCTAATCTAATTAGGCATGGAGATAAATCATGTAAACATGCTAAGTTTAACAATTAAACTAAAAGAAGAAAAAGTGTTACCTTTGTAGATTCGCAACAACTCCTTGCTCTAAGAAAATTCCAGTAACTCAGCAACACAGGAGCACCAAAAACTCTATTTTTTTCCAGCAGGACAACACCACTTGGAGAACCCTCTATCCTCTGAGTACCACTTGGATCAATTCCTTTGTGGGAAAGAATCTAACTTTTGGAAGAATAGGGAATTGAGAGTGAGAGAGAATATTTCTGTTTGGTTGCAATTCACCAATTGCCAAAAACTCAACCCTTGATCGATCAACCCCCTTCTCCCTGTTAAGTTATCGATAGGGAGAAGGAGAGGTGTAGTGGGAACATGTCTGGATGACACGTTCCTTTAATTTAATATTAAAATAATAAATCATATTTAATTATTAATTTAAATCATATTTTAATAAAAAAAATTAAATATCATATATTTAATTTGGATTAAATAACATTTAATCAATATATCCCTCAAACCTATAGTTTTAATGCACATCTAATGCACATTAAATTTTAACTTATAGATTTCAAATATGAATCACATTCACATTTGATTTTAATATTTGAACTCTTTCAAATATTTAATTCTCTCATGTAATTTAATATGAATCATATTCACATTAAATTTATAATATATAGTTCCAAAAATATATATTATATCGTATCAATATACATTAAGTTTATTCCCTTATGAATTTGAACCTTTCAAATTCAAATGATCTAAGAACCCTTTACGAGCTAGAAGGTGGACCTAATGGACCTACAGATCAGAAGTTCCAACGATACGAGATTGCTCGGTTAATCTCATTAACCTCCCAATCAACATTCGTTAACTGCGGGAACACTCCACTAAAATCCCGCAGCTGCACCCTTCTCACTGCAGATATATTTCTGTGTCCACGAATATTGACCAATAACAGCAATTCAATCCTTCACGAATGTTCGTAACACCAGCTGGGTCAAATTACCGTTTTACCCCTGGGTTACATCTTGTACCTTAAGTATCAGTGCTCCTCTAATGAACATTTTGTTTGTGGTCCTACCAACAAACAGAGTCCCTCTCGGGCTAATGAGAGGGTCGGGCCCTTTGTTCAAGTCCCGGAGACACCACTTAAGTGAACATTTCTCTACTTACCCTAGTAGGCGGGAAGGAGTGAATTCCATGTTATTAAGTTAAGTTCCCAGCCGCTCACTCGGTCTTGTCCCCAAGAAGGTAGGCATATTGAGTCGACGAATCTGGCCACTCTCACCCATACTAGTCAAAGGACAATCCCTCGTGAACAGGAGTTCGTAACCTGCTCAGGATTGAGATCAAGTTGCCTAGGTCATCCTCGTGAAATAGAAACCTAACTAGTGAACGGAGTTACAGCTAGAGGTTACTATTTCGTGGTCCGGTCTTATGTAATATCATTACATAGGATATCCCCACTCATATGTCATCTATACGAACACGCTAGGATCACAGTATTTGTATCATATACAAAGTGGGCCACATCCATAGTTTTACTAGGGTAAGGTATCCAAACCTTATCCCCTAACTATAGACCCTTTAGGTTGTATCTCGAACCGAGATCCTTTATATGTACACAACATCCAGTTAAAGATTCATTTTACAGCCTTGGATGTTTTAGTTTATTGGATTTAGGGTTTAAATAAAGGCAAACTCGTAGATTACGAAGAATAACTCTTTATTGAAATAATAACACTTTATTATATTAATTACAACATAAATACAAACTATGAGTTTTAGGGCACAAACCCCAACATATAAACCATTTATTAAAACTTAGGTCTAAAGTTTATTAACAATTTAATAAACGTCGCTCACGTTAAACATAACCTATGAATCTCCGGACCAGATTCAATCCCAGATAGGTTCCCAGGTAAGGGTGTTCCGTTTCCGTCACCTTAAATACCCTAGCCTAGCCAGAACCTTCCTTGACTGAGTTACTTATCGGTCACTATTCATAAGTTACATTATAAAACCTAATTCTAATTTTATTGGAACCAGATAACCTAAGTCTAATTAATAACATGTTCTAAAACAATTTTAAAACTAGTTAATTAATACTTAGGTTACATGCATTTCTATGTTATAGTGTTTGATCATTCATCACATGAATAAATTAAAACATATAACATAAGTCATCACATGAAATAAATGCATGGCTATGCTTTCAAAAATAATTAACATACCTCTTATATTAATTAAGCATGCATACTATATAATATAACAACTTATATTATAAAAGGATGCATGAATATGCTTAACCTAAGGTGGGATTTTAATCTAAATGACATACTTTATGCACATAATTAATACACAACAATTAAATAACTAAAATAGCAAAATGGACCATGATTTGACATCCTAAACATTAATTAAAATTAATATAATCAAATTATATTAATAATAATTAATTAAATAAATAAAAAATCAAAATTTAAATAAAAATGAAAAACAACCGCCCATGATGTCCATTTCCCGCGAGCTTCGCGCGCGCCTTCAACCACTATCGCAGCGGCGTTGCAATGTTGTGGGCAGCGTTGCAACGCTGCCGCTCTCAACTCCCCCCCGGCGTCTTCACGCTGATCGACATTGCAACGCCGCCTCGCATCGGGCCCGCCGTCAGATCTTGCCGCGCCAGCGTTGCAACGCTGATGAACAGCGTTGCAACGCCATCGTATGGACAGCAGCAACAACATCTGTTTTTCACCTAATTCCACTCCATTTCTTCACAACAACACTTTGTCACGAACGACACAGACTTATAGACTCGATTTACAATACATTTTGCCCAAAACATCGGGCCCTTACATTGAACATTTCAATTGAATTGTAAATTTAAATGCCAAATCATGCAAACATCCACTTTTGCAAAAGCACATGCAATTTCTCTAAACTGAATGCTATACTCACCTAATTTTAAGCAATTTCTAACACAAATAAGAGCACGATTAGGCTCTGATACCAATTGAAGGGAATTGAATCTCGTGTGGAAGCAATTGATCGCATATGCATTTAATTGTGTTACATAGAAGTTGCTCAAAACATAAATCTAGGCTAAACATACTAATTTGAAAGCAAAGAGAGATTAGAAGGATTACCTTTGAAGACTGATTCTTCAAGTGGTTCCTCGCCGTCTACGAGCTCCTCTTCTCTACCAACGAATTCTCGAACACCGCCAAAAAACCTTCTCGGTTGTTCTCTAGGAGAGGGAGAATGATGGGATCTATTTTTTTGTTTAGGGGTGTTTTGAGAGAGAACTTTGAGAGAATTCTTGTGTTTACCTTAGATGCAAAATTACACAAATGGTTCAAGTGACACAAAATGCATCAAAAGGGATGCTTTTATAGGCAATTTGGGTGGAGACAAATTCTCCACCTATCTTGCCACTTTCTCCACTAATTATGCATAAATGCATAATATAAGGTGTCAAACACCTTATTATATAAATCATATTCATATAATGTGGAGAAATTGGATTTGAATAAGTCCAATTTCATTTCTCCAAAGTTCTATCATATTTTATGTCCCAATTCCATAATTAGACATAATTAAGTTCAATATGAATCATATTTACATTGAACTATATATTATATCAATCATATCATATATAATTGATATATTCCCTAAATTGGAACTTGAACATTTCAAATTTATTCCAAAACTTTATACCCTCTATAAATTCCATGTTGAGCCAACCGAGTGACTTAATGGACCTACAGATCATGAGCTCCAACGATACGAGATTGACTAATCAAACTCATTGATCCCATCAATCAACATTCGTTAACTACGAGTCACTCCACTAAAGACTCGTACCTGCACTCTCCTCACTGTAGGACAAGTTGTGTGCATTGATTTAACCAATGCTCGTGAATCAACCCTTCAGATGTTGTTCGTAGTCACAGCTGGGTCGAATTATCGTTTTACCCCTATGACTACTTCCTGCACCTTAAGCACCACTGATCCTCTAATGAACAACAAGTTTATGGTCTGACCATAAACATTATCCCTCTCAGGCCAGCAAGAGGGAGGGGGCCCCGTTGTTCAAGACCTGGATATAGCTCTTAATGGAACAACCTATCTAGTTACCCTAGAACGGGAAACGAGTGAATTCCTTCTTACGAAGTTGAGTCCCCAGCTCCCTACAAGGTTTCATCCCTTAGAAGGTAGGCATATTGAGTCGGCAACTATGGCCACTCTCACCCGTACTAGTTAAGGGATAATCCCCGACAGACAGGAGTTCACAACTCGCTTAGGATTCAGGTTGAATCACTATTGGTCATCGTTTGAATCATTAGCCTCTAACTTATCAACATCGGATTAGTCTAACAATTATTGGTCCAGTCTTGTACAAACTCTTTGCACAGGATGCCCCCACTCACATGTCAACTGCATAAACGAGCTGGATTTCCTCGTTTGTATCAAATACAAAGTGGGTCGCATCCATAGTATTAATAGGATAAGGTCCCGACCTAATCCATCTACTATAGACCATTTGGGTGACATTCTAAATGTGACCCTGGAGCTTAGTTTATTGGATTTAAGTTTGTAATTGCGAGAATACAAGTTTAAAGGGAAAATAAAAACTTTATTCATTTCCTCAAATAATTACAAATACACGAGTTTAGGGCATAAATCCCAACATCTTCTTCGTCTTTAGCATGTTTTTTGCCATGTTCAAGACTGTTTGATTCTTCCTCTCCATCAACGCCATTTTGTTGTGGTGTTCTTGGCATTGTTAATGGACGTGATATGCCTTTTTCATTACAAAATTGTTTGAACTCATTTGATGTGAATTCACACACGTTGGGGTTCTCATGGCCTTGATTGTAAGGTTGCTTTCATTCTCCACATGTGCCTTAAATCTTTTGAAGATTTCAAATACGTACTTCTTATTTTTCCTTCAAAATGTCCATCCATATTGTTTTTCTAGAAAAATCATCAATAAAGAGAGGAAAATATTTACTTTTACCATGAGACTTTGGCTTGATCATTCCACACACGTCGACATGGATGAGTTCTAGAGGTTTCTTAGCCCTTGTCATCGACTCATTTGGAAAACTACTTCGATTATGTTTGCCAAGTAGACAACCTTCACAAACTTGATTCGGCTTGTGAATGTGTGGTAAACCCCGCACCATCTTCTTCTTCGGCAAATCTTCTAGACTTTCAAAATTGAGGTGCCCAAACCGTAGATGTCATAGCCAAGAGAGATCCTCATAACACGTCTTCAAGAATTTTGGAACATCATCACATATATTCAAGGGAAACATTCGGTTTTTGGTCATGGAGACTTTAGCAACAAGTTTCTCATGATTATCTCTCAAATACAAACAATTTTTTGTTTCATATGAACTTCAAAACCTTTCTCTAACAATGCCCTACACTCAATAAATTATTTTTTACATTGGAAATGTAATAAACATTAGAGATATATTGATTTTCTCCATTTTTTAACTGAATGAGAATGTTACCTATTCCTTTGATGGCGGCCAAAGAATTGTCTCCAAAGGCAATATTACCTTTCTCCATCTCATTCAAATCCGCAAACATCTCCCATTTTCCACACATGTGATTTGAGGTTCCACTGTCAAGATGCCACATAGTATCTCGACTTTCTTCTTCTCCCTTTGAAATCATAAATAAGGTCTCATTCTCCTTCGCATAAATGGATTGCCCTTGATGGGCTTTAGATGTGTCAGCAATTGATCGGTTCTGATTCTTTCGATCGATCAACTCTGATTGAGATGAATAACACTCATTCGCATTAGGTCCATTGATAGCACACAAAATGTGCTATCCTTAGGCTTAATTATTGCTAGTTTTATGATCATTTCAGGGCTTTTACGTGTTTAAATCACTCAATTTCAAGATTAGAGCTTAAACAGGTCATTTGGAGACATTTTGGATCACTCGGGATCGAAACGAGAGGCTATTTGGAGCTAAAAATAACATCATTCAGAATGAAGAAAGATCAATCCAAGCTTGAAGACCCGAGGTGATGGCGTTGCAACGCCATGCAGAGCGTTGCAACGCCATGCTTGCTGTTTAGAAGCATTGAAGACTCCAGGCGATAGCGTTGCAACGCTGTCTTGCAGCATCTCAACGCTACTTCGATAGAGGAACGCACGCGCTAGGGTAGCGGCGTTGCAACGTTGCCCTCAGCGTTGCAACGCTGCCGACTGTTTCCTTATTTACCACGCGGTTAGGGTATAGCGTTGCAACGTTGTCCCTAACGTTGCAACATTGTCCCTAGCGTTGCAACGCTGTATCGTTGATTCCTATAAATACAACCTTAATTTTTCTTGCAAAGGGAGCCGATTTTGGTAGATTTTTGCCCCTATTTTCGAAATACACTTTGTAAGAAGAGAGAAAAGAGTGTTTTGGAGAGCCAAAGCATCCGTGGAGGTTCGAGATCGAAGATGGGAGCTCGGAGACGAAGGACCGGTATCGACACATAAGTTTAATTTTCTTTTCTTTCAAATTGTAATAGCGTTCTAAGACGTTTTCTACATGTTTAGCTTGATTTTCATGTGATTTAGAGTAGCTAAATGTTGTAGTTAGGATTTGATTTACTTGTTGAGACTTTCTTACTATGTATTGAAGCATGTTTTGTTTTTTTTTTTTGGCAATTCACTCTTAACTCTTAAATTGTTGGTTTAAGTGGACTCGAGAGATAAAACTTGAATTAGAGCAAAGTTGTCAAAACCCTTAGAAATCTGGCATGAGAATGACCTAGAAATCTTAGGGAAATACTTAAAGAAGTTGCTTAATGCTATGCATGTCGTAGGTTCATATGGAGACTATGGAGTTATTGCATGTGTGAGGCTCACTGAGAATCGAGAGGTTTTCTTGAGTATTCTACTTCTTGTTTATAAATTCATCTCATTGATTCATTGCATGTGTTAGTTAAGTCAATAACTGTAAAATCACTTTCCTCAAATCTATCAATTCGTGACTCCACATGTTTGTTTGTCGTTTGTCTTTACTTTCAACCATCTATCCATGTATGTTTCTTTAGCTAAAATTGAGAATTAGTATCTTAGTAATTAATTAATCTAGAAACCCATTCCCGAGGACGATACTTGGACTCTAAAATCACTATACTAAAACTTGACCCGTACACTGCGGTATTACATATCCATAATTATACGCAACATCCATATTTATTATAATTATAACATTTTACCTGGGATTTATCTCTCTCGAACCTTCCACCACATCTTCCTCGACCTCGACCTCCTCTTCGATACATAGAATTTTGAGAAATATCGGTGTTGGTTTCACTTCTTCCACCAAGGCCTCGACCACTATAACCTCTTCCATGTTGGGATTTATGCCCTAAAACTCGTAGTTTGTAATTATATTCTAATTAATGTAATAAAGTGTTATTATTTCAATAAATAATTATTATTCGTTATCTACGAGATTGCCTTTCTTTAAACCCTAAATCCAATAAACTAAACATCCAAGGCTTTTAAATGAAACTTTAACTGAATGTAGTGTACATATAGAGGATCTCGGTTCGAGATACAGCCTAAAGGGTCTATAGTTAGGGGATGAGGTTCGGGTATCTTACCCTGGTAAAACTATGGATGTGACCCACTTTGTATTTGATACAAACACTATGATCCTAACGTGTTCGTGTAGATGGCATGTGAGTGGGGATATCATATGTAATGAGATTACATAAGACCGGACCACGAAATAGCAACATCTAGCTGTAACTCCGTTGACTAGTTAGGTTTCTATTTCACTAGGATGACCTAGGCAACTTGATCTCAATCCTGAGCAGGTTACAAACTTCTATTCGCGAGGGATTGTCCTTTGACTCGTATGGGTGAGAGTGGCCAGATTCGCCGACTCAATATGGCTACCTTCTTGGGGACAAGACCGATTGAGCGTTGGGAACTTAACTTATCAAGATGGAATTCACTCCTTCCCGCCTACTAGGGTAAGTAGAGAAATGTTCACTTAAGTGGTGTCTCCGGGACTTGAACAAAGGGCCCGACCCTCTCATTGGCCCGAGAGGGACTCTGTTTATTGGTAGGACCACAAACAAATTGTTCATTAAAGGAGCATTGGTACTTAAGGCACAAGATGTAACCCAGGGGTATAATGGTAATTTGACCCAGCTGGTGTTACGAACATTTGTGAAGGATTGACTTGCTGTTATTGGTCAATATCCGTGGACACAGAAATATATATGCAGTGAGAAGAGTGCAGCTGCGGGACTTTAATGGAGTGTTCCCGTAGTTAACGAATGTTGATTGGGAGATTAATGAGATTAACCGAGCAATCTCGTATCGTTGGAGCTTCTGATCTATAGGTCCATTAGGTCCACCTTCTAGCTCGTAAAGGGTTCTTAGATCATTTGAATTTGAAATGTTCAAATTCATAAGAGAATAAACTTAATGTATATTGATACGATATAATATATAGTTTTGGAACTATATATTATAAATTTAATGTGAATATGATTTATATTAAATTACAAGAGAGAATTAAATATTTGAAAGAGTTCAAATATTAAATTCAAATATGAATGTGATTCATATTTGAAAACTCATTCATATTTGAAAACTATACGTTAAAATCTAATGTGTATTAAACTATAGAGTAAGGGGTAAAATGATTAAATATGATTTAATCATTTAGTATTTAATTAAATAAGATTTAATTAAATAAATAAATAATTATATTATATTAATTAATTGGGAACGTGTCAGGAGGACACGTTCCCACTACTCCCCAACTCCCCCTCGAAAGGACAAATTATTCAATGAGGTCGGCACAATGTGGTTGCCTTATAATAACCGTTAGATATGGATTCAATAATTTTCATGCCCCCTCATATCTTTTGGATATAAATTCGAGGTACTTCTCTCTCTCCATCCAACGGTGAAAACTGTCGGCCACATTGTGGCGGCCTCACCGAATAATTTCTCCCTCGATAGGGAGTGGGGAGTTACCTAGTGAAGGTCTTCTCCTGGTGAGAAAGGTAGTAATGATGGTTGAATCATTCGATCGATCAAATTGACAGAACATAAGAATTCTCTCATCTCTCTCATTCCCAAAATTTCTCTCCAATTGTTGGATCCTTCCCACCTAAGGAAGATCTAAGTAAAACTCAGAGACATAGGAGGTTATCCTGTTGGTTGTGTTCTTGCTGGAGAAAAGCAGAGAAGTCCCTGTTGTGTTGTGTTGCTGCAATAGGAGCAAGGAGTTGCTGGAAATTGAAACTACAAAGGTAACTTCTCTTCCTTTTAGTTTAATTGTTTTTAAACTAAGCATGTTTGCATGTATGTCTCCTTGCCTAATTAGATTAGATAAGCATGTTTGTTCTGTTTTTATCAATGTATGGGTTTTTTCTTTTCAACCAAAACAAACTTGCATATCACGATTCCAAACTTGTTTCCGCTGCTCAAGGGGATCCGATCTCCATCATTCCACGTCCACGACTATTCTTCTCCTTGGGTTTGAGTTGGAGAAGTTTTTCAATGGTCTTCGTTTGCTCCATTTTTCTTTTCTTTTTCTCCTCATAAGCTTGCAATGAGCCTATAAATTGTTCAATTGTCATGTTATCGAGATCTTGTGTCTCCTCGATTATCGTAGCGATAATCTCGAACTTAGTATTAGGCTCCGTAAAATCATTTCCATAACACAAACATCGACGATTTCTTCACCGTTCCGTCTCAATTGGTTTACAATGATCATTACTTTTGTGTGATACTTCTGTTATCACCTCCGTTTCCTTCATCTATAATGATTCAAACTCACCACGTAAAGATTGCAACCATACCTTTTTCACACGATCGGCTCGTCTGTGAGTCGATTGGAGTTTGTCCCATGCCGCCTTTGACGTCTCGGCATTGGCGATGGTCTCAAATGTATCTTCGTCCACTGATTGGTACAAAATAAAGAGGGTCTTCTTGTCCTTTCTTCTTGTCTCCTTTAACGCGTCTCTTTGCACTTGATTAGCTTCAGCTTCCATCTCTTGGAAACCATTTTCCATGATCTCTCACATGTCTTGTGCTCCTAGTAACATTTTTATCTTGATGCTCTAACTATCATAGTTGAACTTGATAAGAATCGGTAATTGGAGCAAACTCAACCCACCGTTAGCCATTTTTTCTTCTCTCAATTTTTTTAACGAGGCTTTGATACCACCTTGTTAGAAACAAATGTGGAGGACAAGATATGAAATGAGATACTTTTTCAATCAAATAGGCATGCCTTCATATAGGCTTACAAAAGATAATGATTTGACAAAAAACTATCAATGACATCAATGTTCCTAACTCTCATAACTCACATAACTCACATATCTTTCATAACTCTAACTCACATATCTCTCATAACTCTAATAACTCAAAAGTGTTGAAAAAATTAAAAATCCACACTAATTCCACAAATAAACGTTTAAAAACTTTCACGTTCTGAACACATATAGGGGTTGTTTGGCCCATGGTGTTTGGTTGGGATGGTTTTGAGTTCCAAACCCAAAACCATGTTTGGTACAAGGTGTTTTAAAACTCTTGGTTTCGAAACACAACCCCATGGGTTACTACAGTGCAACCCCATGAGTTTGTTCCATGTTTTCTTATTTTATTTGTCATCTTTCATTTTCGATGATTACTTCAACAATAATTTCGGTGACAACTCCAACAACTACACCGGTGACCCAACTACAACTAATGGCTACCTCCAGCAACAACTCCGGCGACTCGACCACTGCTGACAATTACCTCTGGCGACAACTCCGACGACCACACCAGTGACCATACCCACTTTATTTGAGTTTTAAAAGAATCAATAGTGGATTCCTACCTACTTTCTTAACCAAAGAAGCTAGAAAATTTGTTGGTTTATGTTAAAAAGTGTTCCAACTTGCAAATCTATGGTTACACAAATCTCAAAACACAATAAACTTAAATAGATTTTCAAAATACTCTTCAATCTAAGCATATTAATTACTAAATGTAGTTCTTTTTTTAATTAAAAATACAAACAAGAAATTCTACCAAATGGGCCCTATAAACAATATATTTTCAACTCCCCATGAATGAGAATAATAAACCATACAAATTAACTATAACTAAACTTTAAGTACAAATAAAATGTATATGTAAACAAAAATATTATGAAAAGTATATGTTAGATAAATGTAAACAATATAAAAGGTCAAACCAACTTATGTTCAACCGAACCAACAATATTCAACTCCATACCCATGAATAAGAGTAATTAGCCTTAAAAAGACTAAAATTAAAATTTAAAGTACAAATATGCCAAATGAGTTCTAAAGTGTTTGAAATATTAGTAAAAGGGTTCGAATGAGTTCAAAAGTGTTTGAAATATTAGCAAAAGTGTACAAATGAGTTCGAGATACTAGTGAAAGTGCCCAAATGAGTTCAAAAGTGTTCAAAATATTAACAAACATGTTAAAATGAGTTCGAAATCATAAATCTAAGATTGCCCATGTAGCCACGTATTTTTGTCCGGGTTTGTTTTATTTATCGGTTTGAACTTTATAACTTTTGTTTGTGGCATTTTTGTTATTTTTTTTTTTTTTTTTGCTAAGAGTGAGATGTTATGTTTTTTGAAAACAAAATGAGGGTTGTTGTTCTTTAAAGAAAGCCTTTTTAGTTCAAATTGAGTTTTTTTTAATTCCTTCCTTTCTAGAGTAAGGGTTCGTTTTAGAACTTTTTGGCTTGTTTGTTTTTTGCCTAAAAGGAGAAGGAATTTTGGCTTTATAAGCCTTAGTTTTTCAAAACCCTAGGGGAGAGGGGGGTTCCAAGAAAGAAAAACACAAAAGTATTGTCAATCCCTACAAACCACATCAATCCATCACAACCATATTACAAAAAACAACAGTCACAAAGTAAGTTTTTTTTTACTTAGAGTTATCCTTTACAAAAAAAAAAAAAAAGAAATCAAAGAACAACTTAGTTGGAGATGCACTTGGTAGAGTTTTTGACCTAAGGATCCGCATCTCAAACGACGAGTTAGTCATGTGTTCTTCGCCTCCCTCATCGCTAGATCTTCGTCTTCTCTTCAAAGTACCCCTGAAAAACAATAGTTGAGTAAGGGTTTGTTAGTTTTTTTTTTTACTTTCATTTTATTACTAAATGCTTTTTTTTATTCAAATCTCTACTTATTTTCGCTTGCTTTGTGCCCTAAATCGTTCCTTATGATACTTTTTTTATTTTTTATTTTCGTTACTGTTTTTTTCCTTTATTTTCTCCACTCGTTTCTTTCCTTTTTGTCTTTTTCATTTTCTGTTCTTAGATCTTGGAAAAAAAAGGGTTATGAGTTTAAAAGAAAATAAAAAGAAAGAAAGAAAGTCGTAAAGTGTCAAACTAAAAAAAGGTATAACATACCTCGAAGAAATTTTTGCTTCTGTTCTGAAGTATGCTCTTGAAATAAAAAAAAAAAAAGAAAGTCAATAAGTTGAAACGTTGTATTTGAGAGAGGAGAAACTGAGAAAATAGAGAGGTTTTTTTGGGAGAAGAAGAGAGAAAATTGGAGTTTTGTTGAAGATGGAGAAATAAAAGATGGGATTTCTTGAAGGAGAGAGTGTGTAAGTTTTGTTATTATTATTTTAGTTTTATTTTATTTTTAAAAAAAAATTGCAAATGGGCGGCGGCTGCCGCCCATCCCTTCTTTCATTATATATATATATATATACTGTTAAACGGTCCAACGTTTCAGTTTTTTTTATATATATATAATTTTATATTTTATTTTATATATGTTATTTCCCTCTTTCATAGTTTTTTTTCTTTTCTTTTAATTTTAATTTCTACTTTATCATATTTTATTTCTTTTCTCTACTTATTTCATGTGCTTTTTTTTTATATAAAAAAAAACAGGAGACTTGTTTATTTAGGTTTAAAGGTCTTATTATTATTATGTGTTATGTATTATGTGGTTAAAATAAGTACTTTTTTTTCTTTCATTGATTTTTTTTAATGTCATTTATTATGTGATTTATGATTTTCTTCTCCATACCATTTATAAAAAAAAAATACCGACGATGGAATCTAGAAATATCTGGGGGTCCGATTTTCTAGTTTTCTTGAGGTGAGAAATCGATTCTTTGGAAGTCAAAGATCGATTTCAATATTTTTTTTTCTCGTAAATTTGTTAGCATATTTATTTGCTTGATTGTTTTGATCAATTTTGTCATGCAAAACATGATCTATTTCTAATTTTGCATTTTGCATATTATGATTGGAAATGATTTATCTTGATTATCATATATGGTTCCAAATCTATTTTTTTTAATTTTTTTTCTTCCTTATTGCAAACTTATTTATTTTCAAATCTTTAATGTTTTTTTTTTATCTTTGAATGTTTTATAACTAAAAATGTTATTTCCAACTTTTTGTGTTTTTTTTAAAAAACCGTTTTTATTTCTAAAAAGTTTCCTACGACGGAATCTAGAAATATTTGGGAGTCCTAGAAAGTTTCCTACGACGGAATCTAGAAATATTTGGGAGTCCGATTTTCTAGAATTTTTGAGGTGAGGGATCATTATTTTGGGAGTCCGAGATTTTGATCCCAAGAAAAAAAATGAATTTAATTTTGAAAAAAATTAAAAAAACTTTATTTTATAAGAGATTATCCTATGATGGATTTGAGAAATTGTAAACTTTTCTCATATTCTTGAGGTGATGTTATTTCTAGAATCTTGGGAATTATTTCAATATAGCCAAATTGATGGATTTAAATCCACTTATTTTATGGGGTCATGATTCCAATATTAAAGTAATGAGGGATAGAATAAGACATTTTTTTAAAAAAAAATCTTTTACTTGAATTAAACTTCTTTCCTTAAATTTTTTTTTGCAATTCAAGATTAAATTTGGCCACCATTTTAAACGAGTGTTGTGGGGTGCTAATACCTTCCTCATGCACAAGCAACTCCCGAATCCAAATCTGGTTTTCGCATACCATTTTTTTTTCTTTTTTTATAAAAAAAAATTATTGTATTTTGGTGCCCAATCACACCATAAAAAAGATTGGTGGCGACTCATTTTAAATATCCCTTTTTTTATGAGGACGTCGGCTGCTCCGCGTCGCAGGTACGTGGCGACAGCTTGGCGACTCCACTGGAGACTATGAGGTTCCACCTCGAGAGTTTGGGCATTTGTTATTCTTGATTTGTTTTTTTAAATTTTATGTGTGCTCATTTATTTGTGCATTTTTTTTGTTATTTTGTTTTGTTTCACACACCCACACAAACCTCCTAACCGGGCTTTTCCTAATAGGATTAGATTTGAGGATGGAGTAGTGTCGACCTTCGAGAAGCTTATGCTTCCGTGTAGGCACACAAAAAATCCCCACTCAATTTGGTCAATGATCATGTATGATTGTGAGACCATTTTTGGGGACCTTTATTGCCTAGGTTTTTAGACCAAACTTCACTTGTATGAAGACCTTGTTATTTATTTCTTTGCTTTATTTATTTATTTACTTTGTCTCACACACTATCACGAGCCCTCTACCCGGGCTATTCCCAATAGGACTAGAATCGAGGATGGAGTAGTGTCGACCTTCGAGAAGTTTATACTTCCGTGCAGGTACACGAAAGATTCTCACTCAAAATGATCATGAAGCTATTAAGACAATGATCATTTTGGGGACCTGTGTCTTTTAGGATCATTAGATTTAACCTCACTTTGTTTGGAGTTTTCATGTTGCTGCTTGACTATGATATGTTCATTTAAGTCAACCGTTAGACTCACTTTTTTTAAAGTCTTAGGATGGTGGACACCCATTTGCCCGGGGCATTCGCAAAAAAATCCACCCCTGAGGGGAACTCGTTGAAAGTAGTGTTACAACAGTTTGGGCAACATTCATCACAGACTATTTGGGCAAGAGTCATAGAGGTCTCAGTCCATTGAGACTGAGCGTGGGAATGTACTACTTTAGGATGCTACTATAAGCCTTAAGCATCAAATTGATAATATATGGAAAAGAAAAATGAAGTAGTAATGGAAGACTACACGCGACTAAAATACGAGATCGACTGATGACGACAAACTTTTGTAATATGGAAAAAAGTATAGAAATTTAAGATGTCATTATGGTGATGTAAACGAAAGGTTGAACAAATGGTTGGAAAGTTAAAACTGTTTGCTTGAAGGGCAAATCAATTTGCTAAAAGGGCTTGTACTATTCGGCAGGGCATCGTACCCACATAACCTGGTAATGAAGACTTGATTACGTTCTTAGAAGTGAGAGGACGAGACCTCGGGCATTTTTGGGTGTTACCACTAGGTTACAATTTAACTCGTTTGTTTTTTTTTTTTTATGTTGTTTGAAGTTTATATAGTAGTTGACTTTGACTTTGAAGTAGATTTTTTCTTTCTTCTTGCATTCATACACTTTGTGTTAATAAAATTTAGTTTGCCAATAAGATTTACTTTTGACCGATCAAACCATTATTTCCTTCTTTTATAATAACAAAGGTTCAAAGTTTACAAAATAGCTTGAAGTTCACCTCCTCATCATTGTTATTGGACGAAAAGGAAACCCAAAGGTCAGTTGCCTTCCTGAAAGTAAAGAAAGGTTCGGGTTGGAATACAAGCCAACAGTTTCTAAGTGCAAGAAAGTTAGAGCAGAAAAGAGAAAAGTGAGAAGTGCACGTCTTGAAGGTCGAGAAGTCGAGCAAGGAAGAATGTATATATCGCATATATCCAAGACTTTCAAATCGAGTGAAGTGATTCATGGTGACAACTCGCTTTGTGTTAAAGCCTCCGACGCTTCAGTCGTTGTTGTCTCTGAAAGCGCCACCAAGTCGCGACAACTAGTTTACCCCTGCCCTCCAGGCTTTGAGTTAAACAATTGGGAGGTTAAAGAAAGCCCAGTGTCACTGGGAAGATGCAAGAGGACGTTGAAGATGAAGAAACCAACTTTGAAGTTCAAATTTTTAGTATTAACCAAAGCGAGGAGGATGACTTTGAAGTGTCACAAGAGTTATTAAGACTGATGAAGCAAGAAGAAAGAGAAACTGTGCCTTACCAAGAGCTGCTAGAAGTAATCAATTTGGGGTCATCAGAGGAAGTAAAAGAAATACGAATCGACACTTTGGCTATGGAGCAAGATCGTTTGGATCTTGTAGCCCTTTTACGTGAGTACAACGACATATTTGCATGGTCTTACCAAGATATGCCTGGTCTGAATACAGAAATTGTAACACATCGGTTATCGCTTAAAGCTGAGTGTAAACCCATAAGGAAAAAACTGCAAAAAATGAAACCCGAAATGTTGATCAAAGTAAAGGAAGAAGTCAAAAAGCAATTTGACGCGGGCTTCTTAGCAGTAGCAAAGTACCCTGAGTGAGTTGCAAATATTGTCCCAGTCTCGAAAAAGGATGGAAAGGTGAGAATGTGTGTGGATTATAGGGATCTCAATCGTGCAAGTCCCAAAGATAATTTTTCACTTCCTCACATCGGCGTTTTAGTGGACAATACAGCAGGATATTCTACTTTTACATTTATGGATGGATTTTCAGAATACAACCAAATTAAAATGGCTCCTGAAGACCAAGAAAAGATAACTTTCATCACTCTATGGGGGACATTTTGCTATAAAGTCATGCTTTTTGGTTTAAAGAAT
The DNA here is from genome assembly GCA_036507285.1 of Trichosanthes cucumerina. NCBI lineage: Eukaryota > Viridiplantae > Streptophyta > Magnoliopsida > Cucurbitales > Cucurbitaceae > Trichosanthes > Trichosanthes cucumerina. The sequence goes on along the minus strand of CM071840.1, from coordinate 69,420,571 downwards.
GCAGGGGCAACTTATCAGAGAGCCATGGTTACTTTTTTTCATGATCTAATGCACAAAGAAATTGAGGTGTATGTAGACGACATGATCGCCAAGTCCAAGCCAGGAGAAAAGCACATTATCACTCTTCGTAAGCTTTTTGAGCGACTAAGGAAAGTTTCAATTAAAGTTGAATCCAACAAAATGCATATTTGGGGTATCTTCTGAAAAATTATTGGGGTTTGTTGTTAGTCAAGAAGGAATCAAGGTAGATCCCGATAAGATAAAAGCAATAACGGATCTAAAACCTCCAAAGACTCAAAAGGAGGTCAAAAGTTTCTTAGGGCGGTTAAACTATATTGCACGATTCATATCGCACTTAACTTAAACTTGCGAGCCGATGCTAAGATTATTACGCAAAAGTGAAGCATGTCGTGGAATGAGGATTGTCAAAGGGCTTTCGAGAAAATCAAAGAATACTTGCAAAACCCCTCAGTGTTGGTCCCACCGATACCAAGATGCCCACTAATCCTTTACCTGACAGTAAAAGAAGGGTCAATGGGATGTGTGCTCGGGCAACATGATTCTTCAGGGAGGAAAGAGTAGGCTATTTATTATTTGAGCAAGAAATTTACAAGTTGTGAGTCGAATTACTCTTTGTCAAAAAAAACTTGTTGCGTCTTAGGTTGGGCAGCCCAAAGATTGAGACAATACATGTTGTATTACACGACATGGCTTATCTCGAAGATGGATCCCATAAAGTACATCTTCGAAAAACCGTCTCTGTCCGGAAGAGTAGCTAAGTGGTAAGTTTTGTTATCAGAATATGGTATTGTTTATGTTACCAGAAAGGCCATAAAAGGGAGTGCAATCGCTGATTGTTTAGCCGAGTTGCCAGTAGAGGATTATGAGCCGATGAATTTTGAGTTTCCAGACGAGGACATTCTGGTTGTATCAGATGTGCCACATGATTTGGAAATTTGGAAATTTGGACAATGTGGTTTGATGGAGCCACAAACGAGGTGGGACATGGAATCGGAGTTGTGTTGACATCTCCTGAAGGGAAGCTATATCCATTAACTGCCATGTTATACTTCGACTGTACGAATAACGTAGCCGAGAACGAGGCATGCAGTATGGGAGTTCAAATGGCATTTGACATGAAGATAAAGAAATTGCAAGTGTTTGGAGATTCTCTTTTGGTGATACACCAATTGAATAGAGAATGGAAAACAAGAGACCTTAAATTGATCCATTATAATAAGTATATTCGAGATTTGGCTTAATCATTTGAGTCAATCACGTTTGAGCATGTTCCACGAGAAAGCAATCAAGTTGCAGATGCATTAGCCACCTTGTCTGCCTTGTTCAAGCTAGATTATGATAAGGAAATTCAACCTTTAAATTTTCAAAAGCGAGAAGTGTCAGCCTACTGCTTGAGCATTGAAGAAGAGCCAGATGGGAGGCCCTGATATCACGACATTAAACGTTACATTACGTGTCGAGAATACCCACTAGGGGCATCTGAAAATAATAGGCGTACGATCATAAAGTTAGCCATGAGTTTCTTTTTAAATGAGGAGGTGCTATATAAAAGAAATCATGACATGACTTTGCTAAGGTGTGTTGATGAAGCGGAGGCCAAAAAGATAGTTGAAGAAGTGCATGAAGGAGTTTGCGGGACTCATGCAAATGGGCACATGATGGCTAGGCAAGTCCTACGTGGTGGCTACTATTGGTTGACCATGGAATCAGATTGCATTAAATATGCAAGGAAATGTCATAAATGTCAGATATATGCAGATAAAATGCACACTCCAGCCTCATCTCTTCATGTACTAACGACTCCGTGGCCTTTCTCTATGTGGGGTATGGATATGATAGGACCAATCGAACCAAAAGCATCGAATGGTCACCACTTTATTCTGGTAGCCATTGACTATTTCACAAAGTGGGTAGAAGCCACCTCATATAGAAGCGTCACTGAGCAAGTCGTGCTCAAATTCATAAAAAGAGACATCATATGTCGTTATGGCTTGCCTAAGCGGATCATTACTAATAATGCAGAAAACTTGAATAACAAGTTAATGGATGAGTTGTGTACTCAATAAAAATTAGGCACTCTAATTCTACTCCTTACCGACCTAAGATGAATGGAGTCGTAGAAGCGGCAAACAAGAATATCAAGAAAATTGTAGAGAAGATGACTGTCATGTACAAAGATTGGCATGAGATGTTGCCTTTTGCTCTACACGGTTACCGAACCTCCATTCGCACTTCAACTAGGGCAACTCCATTTTCTTTAGTATATGGAATGGAGGCAGTTTTACCTTTTGAAGTTGAAGTCCCGTCTCTCAGAGTGATTAAAGAGGCAGAGTTAGAAGAAGCAGAGTGGGCTCAAGCAAGGTACGAGTTGTTAAACTTCATTAAAGAAAGAAGAATGACTGCATTGTGTAGAGGACACTTATACCAGAGAAAGTTGGCTCGAGCTTATAACAAGAAAGTATGCCAACGTTGCTTTCAAGAAGGAGATTTGGTTTTAAAGAGGATCTTTCCATTTCAAAAGGATCACAGGGGGAAGTGGACACCAAACTACGAGGGGCCATATGTGGTAAAAAGGGCATTCTCAAGTGGGGCTTTGGTTTTGACTGACATGGATGGCAATGACCTACCGAATCCGCTAAACGCAGATTTTGTCAAGAAGAATTATGCGTTAAGAGTAGTAACTTCTGGTCGTAGGAGTTACGTTTTATCTGGATTTGCTCTGTAAAGCTCGATAGAAGGCTTTTGTTTGGTCAGGAATTGTATCCATGAGGCTTTCCAATCCAATAAATTGATGTTTTGTTTGAACAATTGTGTTCTAAAAGCTATTTTATAGGCTTTAACCATTCGAGAAAAATAAAAGAAGGATAAAGTAGTGGTAATAAATCAGTCAAAATTTTGCATATACATGCGTAAGCAAGGCTTACCCTTGTTCACGATCTTGCTTGTTTTTGTCATGTAACGCTTGTTTATCCCTGACCCTTGACACTTTTTGCTGCAGTGGCGCTTGTTTATCCCTGGGCCTCAGCGTGTTTTATTTTTTCATGTGGCGCTTGTTTATCCCTGGCCCTTGGCACCTTTTGCTGCAGTGGCGCTTGTTTATCCCTAGCCCTTGACACATTTTGTTGCAGTGGCGCTTGTTTATCCCTGGCCCTCAGCGTGTTTTATTTTGTCATGAGGCGCTTGTTTATCCCTGACCCTTGACACCTTTTGTTGTAGTGACACTTGTTTATCCCTGGCCTTCAGCGTGTTTTATTTTGTCATGTGGCGCTTGTTTATCCCCTTTTACTGCAGTGGCGCTTCTTTATCCCTGACCCTCAGCGTGTTTTATTTTGTCATGTGGCGCTTGTTTATCCCTTGCCATTGACACCTTTTGCTGCAGTGACGCTTGTTTATCCCTGGCCCTCAGCGTGTTTTATTTTGTCATGTGGTGCTTGTTTATCCCTTGCCCTTGACAGCTTTTGCTGAAGTGGCGCTTGTTTATTCCTGACCCTCAACGTGTTTTATTTTGTCATGTGGCGCTTGTTTATCCCTGACCCTTGACATTTTTTGCTGCAGTGGCGCTTGTTTATCCCTGGCCCTCAACGTGTTTTATTTTGTCATGTGGCGTTTGTTTATCCCTTGCCCTTGACACTCTTCATCTCTGCTACGACCGAACAAAATAATGGCTATACCTTTTTCCACCTTATAATCCTATAAGGATGTACAAAGGGGGGGCATGCTGTAGCCACGTATTTTTGTCCGACTTTGTTTTATTTATCGGTTAATTATTGGTAAATTAAATTTATTAGAGTTTTAATTTTATAACTTTTGTTTGTGGCAGTTTTGTTAATTTTTTTTTTTTTTTTGCTAAGAGTGAGATGTTATGTTTTTTGAAAACAAAATGGGAGGTTGATGTTCTTTAAAGAAAGCCTTTTTAGTTCAAATTGAGTTTTTTTGAATTCCTTCATTTCTAGAGTAAGGATTCTTTTTAGAACTTCTTGGCTTCTTTGTTTTTTGCCTAAAAGGAGAAGGAATTTTGGCTTTATAAGCCTTAGTTTTTCAAAACCCTAGGGGAGAGGGGGGTTCCAAGAAAGAAAAACACAAAAGTATTGTCAATCCCTACAAACCACATCAATCCATCACAACCATATTACAAAAAACAACAGTCACAAAGTAAGTTTTTTTTTTCTTAGAGTTATCCTTTACAAAAAAAAAAAAGAAACCAAAGAACAACGTAGTTGGAGATGCACTTGGTAGGATTTTTGACCCAAGGATCCGAATCTCAAACGACGAGTTAGTCATGTTTTCTTCGCCTCCCCCATCGCTAGATCTTCGTCTTCTCTTCAAAGTATCCCTGAAAAACAATAGTTGAGTAAGGGTTTGTTAGATTTTTTTTTTTTACTTTCATTTTATTACTAAATGCTTTTTTTTATATGCAAATCTCTACTTATTTTCGCCTGCTTTGTGCCCTAAATCGTTCTTTATGATACTTTTTTTATTTTTTATTTTTCGTTACTGTTTTTTTCCTTTATTTTCTCCACTCGTTTACTTTCCTTTTTGTCTCTTTCATTTTCTGTTCTTAGATCTTTGAAAAAAAAAGGGTTATGAGTTTAAAAGAAAATAAAAAGAAAGAAAGAAAGTCGTATAGTATCAAACTAAAAAAAGGTATAACATACCTCGAAGAAATTTTTGCTTCTGTTCTGAAGTATGCTCTTGAAATAAAAAAAAAAGAAAGTCAATAAGTTGAAACGTTGTATTTGAGAGAGGAGAAGCTAAGAAAATAGAGAGGTTTTTTGGGAGAAGAAGAGAGAAAAGTGGAGTTTTGTTGAAGATTGAGAAATAAAAGATGGAATTTCTTCAAGGAGAGAGAGTGTGTAAGTTTTGTTATTATTATTTTAGTTTTATTTTATTTAAAAAAAAATGCAGATGGGCGGCAGTTTTGCCGCACATCCCTTCTTTCATTTTATTTATATATATATATATATATATACTGTTAAACTATCGAACGTTTCAGTTTTTTTTTTTATATATAATTTTATATTTTATTTTATATATGTTATTTCACTCTTTCATAGTTTTTTTCTTTTCTTTTAATTTTAATTTCTACTTTATCATATTTTATTTCTCTTCTCTACTTATTTCATGTACTTTTTTTTTATAAAAAAAATAAGGAGACTTGTTTATTTAGGTTTAAAGGTCTTATTATTATTATGTGGTTAAAATAAGTACTTTTTTTTCTTTCATTGATTTTTTTTAATGTCATTTATTATGTGATTTATGATTTTCTTTTCATACCATTTATACAAAAAATACCGACGATGGAATCTAGAAATATGTGGGAGTCCGATTTTCTAGTTTTCTTGAAGTGAGAAATCGATTCTTTCGAAGTCAAAGATCGATTTCAATATTTTTTTTTCCTCGTAAATTTGTTAGCATATTTATTTGCTTGATTGTTTTGATCAATTTTGTCATGCAAAACATGATCTATTTCTAATTTTGCATTTTGCATATTATGATTGGAATTTATTTATCTTGATTATGTTCCAAATCTATTTTTTTAACTTTTTTTTTCTTCCTTATTGCAAACTTATTTATTTTCAAATCTTTAATGTTTTTTTTAATCTTTGAAAGTTTTATAATTAAAAATGTTATTTCCAACTTTTTGTGTTTTTTTTTTAAAAAACCGTTTTTATTTCTAAAAAGTTTCCTACGACGAAATCTAGAAATATTTGGGAGTCCGATTTTCTAGGATTCTTGAGGCGAGGGATCATTATTTTGGGAGTCCGAGATTTTGATCTCAAGAAAAAAAATGAATTTAATTAAAAAAAATTAAAAAACTTTATTTTATGAGAGGTTATCCTATGATGGATTTGAGAAATTGTAAACTTTTCTCATATTCTTGAGGTGATGTTATTTCTAGAATCTTGGGAATTATTTCAATATAGCCAAATTGATGGATTTAAATCCACTTATTTTATGGGGTCATGACTCCAATATTGGAGTAATGAGGGATAAAATAAGACATTTTTTTTTAAAAAAAAAATCTTTTACTTGAATTAAATTTCTCTCCTTAAATATTTTTTTGCAATTCAAGATTAAATTTGGCCACCGTTTTAAACGAGTGTTGTGGGGTGCTAACACCTTTCCCATACACAAGCAACTCCCGAATCCAAATCTGGTTTTCGCATACCATTTTTGTTCTTTTTTTATAAAAAAAAGTTATTGTATTTTGGTGCCCAATCACACAATAAAAAAGATTGGTGGCGACTCCTTTTAAATATCCCTTTTTTATGAGGATGTCGGCCGCTCCGCATCGCAGGTACGTGGCGACAACCCAAATCAAAACATAATCAACTTGAATAGATTTTCATAATAATCTTGAATCTAAGTATATTAACTACTAAAAACATTAGAACTTTGCAATATTACTAAAATCTAAGAGAAGACAAACTTAAAAACAACAAAAAAAACTACTTACAAAGGGTAGAGGCAAGCGGTGGGCAACGAGCGGCGGGCGGCGGTTGTCGGCGACGGTTGGGGGTGGTGAGCCGCAAGGAGAGGATTGGATGGTGGGAGAGAAGGGGAAAGTGAGAAGAGAAGAGAGAAGGGGAAGGTGAGAAGAGAAGAGAAAAGGGGGGAAATGGGGAAAAAGAGAGGGAAAAGGGGTCATTTTTTGCTTTTTTTGTCGACCATTTCCATAAATGGTCGACATTTCTAAAAAGAGGGAGGGTAAAGGGTGTTCATATTCGAGTACTTTTGCTGACCATTTGATAAATGGTCGACATTTCTAATCACTTTTGCCGACTAATTTATAAATAGTCGGCATTTCTTGCTCTTTTGCCGACCATTTTTAAAAATGATCGGCATTTCTAAAATAGAGGGGAAAAAGGGTTCATATTCGAGCCATTGTGCCAACCATTTTATAATTGGTCGGCATTTCTAATCACTTTTACCGACCATTTTATAAAATGGTTGGTATTTCTTATCACTTTTGCCGACCATTTTAAAAATGGTCGGCAATTCGTTCTCTTTTGCCGGCCGTTTCATAAACGGTCGGCCTTGTAACACACTTTTTTCGGTGATTTTATAAATTGTTGTCATTTTTCTTCACTCATCCCGACCGTTTTATTTTAACCGTCGGTATTCCCCTTACTTTTGCCGACCACTTATCAAACGGTCGGCAATTCCCTCACTTTTGCCGACCACTTATCAAACCGTCGACATTACTCCTTTTTTCTGACTATTTTTTAAGCGTCGGGGTAAATAACGTCGGAAAATGGTAAAATTCTTGTAGTGCCTGCTACGGCTGACTACTACCTCCGACGGCAATTCCGGCGACTACACCAACGACCCCCCCACGGATGACGACTACCTCTGACGACCACACTGGCGACCCCTGCCACCACCGACGACTACCTCCGACGACAACTCCGACGACCATACCGATGACCCCGAGCACCACTGATGACTTAACTTCGACAAAAATTTAGACGACCCCAACCACCGCTGATGACTACCTCCGATAGCAACTATGACGACCACACCGGCGACCCCTGCCACCACTGTCGACTACCTCCAATGACCATACCGATGATCCCGACGACCGTTGGCGACTACCTCCAACGACCACACCAGCGATCCCAACTACCGCTGATGACTAACTCCAACGACCACACCGGCGACTCCTGCCACCGCTGACGACTACCTCCGAAGACCATACCGATGACCCCGACCACTGCTTGCGACTACCTCTGACGACAATTCCGACGACTCCAACCACAACTGACGACTACCTCCGACGACAACTCCGACGACCACACTGGCGACCCCAACCACCGTTGATGATTACCTTCGACGACAACTCTAATGACTACATCGACGACCTAACCACGACTAACGACTACTTTCGACAACCACTCAAGAGACTTATAAACGCCTACTCCAACAACCCGATCACTCGAGCAATCAACTACCCTAACGACCTAACTTGTGAGCAATCACCACTTTTCTTATTAGAGTTCCAAAAATAGGTTTTTGGATACTTTGTGGAATAAAATTTTAAATTTTCCAATCACTTAAATAGACTTCCAATTTTTTAACTTCTAAAATAAAATTCCAAAAATAAGCTTTTGAATACTTTATAAAATATAGTTTCAAATTACCTAATATATTAAATAGATTTCCAATTTTTTAATTTTAAAGTAGAATTTCAAAAAATAGTTTTCAGAATACTATGTGAGTTTTTAATTCCCTAATTTCTGAAATAAACTTCTATTTTTTTTTAATTTCTAAAATAGAGTTCCAAAAATACTTTTCTAAATTTTTTTGAAATAGAGCTTTAAATCCCTAATTTCTTAAATGGACTTTCATTATTTAATTTATAAAATAGAGTTCCAAAAATACTTTTCTAAATACTTTGTGAAATAGAGTTTTAAATTCCCTAATTTCTTACCGACTTCCAATTTCTTAATTTCTAAAATAAAGTTTCAATTTTATAACCCATTTATGTTATACAGGGGTTTCTACAATTGACAAAACATCGACTGAAAAATAAGAGAACAAAACAGCTAAAAGAAAAAGGAAAAAAACATAAACCTGCAATCTGAAACAACGCATCCTAAACACTGTTTTCTTATTCCCAGGCTTCAGAAGACTGCACCCTAAACATAACTTTCTGATTCCGAGACTTCAGAACCCCTAGAACAAACACCCCCAGGGTTTTGATTCCAAGACAGGGGTCAAACAATCCTCTAGAGTTTCTGATTGTAGCAAAGAAATCACAGGGTTCTAGATTCCAAACCAACGCACCAAACAAACAACCCCATAGTTTGCAGCAGTGTCCAACCATATTTTTCTAACAAATTGAAAGAGTTGTCAGTTAAATCCGTATGAATATGCCACTTGGGATTTTACACAAACGTTAATCATTTAAGAAGAACTTTTTGTAACTTTTGTTCATAATTGAACTTTTTGTAACTTTTGTTCATAATTGAGAATGATAAAAGACATTATAAAACTTCATATATGAATTAGAATTCATGGTTTCAACCTGTTTATTTGGAAGAAAAACGACACCATATGTTTTGCAACTTCTTTTTCTTTTTTTCTATATACAGATATTGAGAATTGCTTGAATATTAATTTGAATAAACATGATAAAATTTTAAACATAGTTTGCTAAGAAGAAGATATTCATAGACTTATATATATTGACTTATCAAGCATCAACCCTTTGAATATTGAGAAAAAAAAATGTAAAAACAATATGCATATTTATGCATACTAGATTTTCCCACATCTCACATTTGAGAAAAATAAATCAGATATTGAGCATCAATTTCAATGTCAGGGATAAAGATTACACTTTGAGAATCATCAGTTGTCTTAAAAAATCCTATCCAATCGGTTTGATATGTCGTGTTAAGGAAAAACAATTTGGGATAGAGAGTTATTCGAAATTGGGTTTCAAGTTCACCATAACCTGCAATTTTCATTGTCCATCCTGCACAAAATAAATCAACAACTCCTTTAATTTACTTATGAATAAAATGTTTTTAAGTATGATATAATAACTTTAATGTTTAAGACCTATTTCGCTTTATGAACTTCTATGCTTATTTTATTTTGTAAACTATAAACAACCAAATATTATATTTTATAAGCCTATCAAATTTCTAATAATTTCTTTTAGGGGGCCTTTGGATTGCAGAGTTGGGTTGAGTTGGACAGAGTTGTTTTGTCAGTGAATTCTGAAAATCAGTGTTTGGTTTGCAGAGTTGAGTGAGTTGAGTCAGGAAGTCAGTGTTTGGTTTGCATAATTGAGTTATTATGTCATGGGTATCTGATGCAGTTTTTTGTAAAGTGAATAAGTCTGATTTTTTGTGACTTTTTTTGTTTCCACCAAATCAATTGCAAACATATTTGTCTACAATTTCAAAACTTCATTATGAGATCAATTACAAATTTACAATATATATTACCATTTGCAAGATATATGGGATATTTAGAACAGTACTGAATATTGAGATTGATATCAATTTTTCTTCTTCCCTAAAAATCATTTTTATCTTATGTAAAGTGAAAGGTCTGATTTTTTTGGTGACTTTTTTTTCCTTACTTTATTTTCACAACAAATCAAATACAAACACATTTGTTTACAATTTCAAAACTCAATTATGTGATCAATTATAAAATTATAATATATATTACCATTTGCCAAATGTATGTTAGGGGTATTTGCAAAAGTAATGGATATTGGGTTTGATATCAATATTTCTTTTCCAATAAAATTCATTATTTAGAACTTGTACTCTCTTCAATATGAACTTTATTCCTTTTTTTATGCACATGTTCACCACTACTTTTTTATTTTAATTTAGGTATGTCTTAATTTAGTATTAATATTTTGCATATGAAGAGTATGAGTGTTCAAAAAACCCCATAACCCGAACAACCCGACCAACCCAACCCAACTCGACGGGTTGGGTTGGGTTGGGTTATAAATTTATTTGGGTTGGGTTGGTTCGTGGGTTCACCTAAAATTAATTTGGGTTGACCTGACCAACCCGAACTTATTATTAATTTTAAAAATTATTTTTTTACCTACCATACAACTATATATACATGTATGTAATTTATTTTATTTAATTTCGTAATTATTTATTATTTAATAACTCTTAAAATATATTTTTAAAGTCGTTAGGGTGTAATTTTTCATAATATAAATTAAAACTAAGTGGTTAATTTTAATTCAATCTTTGAAAAACAAAGAGTTTTTGTTTTAAATGAGGACGATTTATTTAGAAGTTTCTTGGGATAATTGTAAATTTGTAATAGAATATTTAAGTTTTATGACTTTTATTTAGTATAAAGACATTTGGAGTTTTTTAATTCTTGAATTTTTATATTTATATTAATTTTGGTTTTTCTTTAAAGTTTAAATTAAAAAAAAAAAAAAGCTAACCCGATGAACCAACCCAACCCAACTCGAAAATGTTGGGTTGGGTTACCCTCATGAATAGGGTTATTTGGGTTGGAATAATGACCAACCCAAAAATTCGGGTGGTCCAAAAAACTAGCATAACCCGACCCAACCCGGCTTATGTACACCCCTAATGAAGAGTGTTTATTTAAATTTATCTAACCACATGCATTGTCTATGAACATCTTTAGAATGAAATAAATAGTTTACCTTGTGAAGATGTTAAAAATATGTTAAAAATATATCAACATACTTAAATATTTTATGTCATATTGAAGTTGCATATCTACAAAATATTAGATATGTCATCAAGGTCTTAGAAGCGTGGTTATGCTACCAAAATTTTCGGTGTAGGCAATGTTGCTTAGTAATGTCCCTAAGAAATTTTGAGTTTGAAAAATTAGGGTTGTTACAGTTGGTATCAGAGCATGTGTCTTAGATTCTGCATACTCGCCTACATCATAGGCAACGATCCTTATAGCCTCTCGCAGGAAGTCTAGTTAAAGTTATTTGAGTTGCTTATGTGTTGACACTTGTTATGCTATGCTTTTGACTTCTTTGTTCTTGTGCAAATGTAGTTTAGAATTTAAATTTAGATTATGACTCGAAAATGTGACCGTTGTAAAGTTCTAACAACTTTCGAGGACGAAAGTTTTTCTTAGATGGGTATTGTGGCGCCCCGTAAAATTAGATGCTTTAATTGTATTTGTTTTAAATTTGAATCTTTGGATAATCAGAACAAGATTAGAAAATGGTGTTTCAAAGTTTAAAAAACAATTAGGATTTCTGTTTGTTTAGGATTTCTTTTTCTAAAATGATTAGAATTCCTTGTTCTAAAAGGATTTAGACTTTTTGGTGTCTATTTAAACTAGAGTATTATCAACTTAAAAACACACTTCAAAACTCTCATCATCTTCTTCTTTTCTCCACTTTCTTCATCTCGTCGGATAGTCGTCGGGGAAGTCGTCGGAGAGTCGCCGGACTGTCGTTCGGACTATCGTCGGAGACTCGCCGGAAAGTTGCCGGATCGTCGTCAGAAAGTACCGTACGGTTGGGTTAATAACTCAACTCCATGAGGTTGGGTTATTAAGTCACCGGTTATAATTGTTGGTGAAACAAACAAGGAGTTGGGTTATTAACCCAACTCAACTCAACCCAACCCCATAAACCAAACACCCCCTTAGTTTGTAAAATTCACGCATAACAACTCATTTTAGTTCTTGTCATTTATTGGTCATCATTGAATGAAAAGTGAAAATTATTTTGAAGCTAAACACTATGCCCTTCTAAACCTAGCTTTCAACACTTTCTACTCAGATATTTTTTCTTCAAATAATTCATAACAAAAATACTATTTATATCGCACCTGTTATATAATTAAATTATAAAAAAGAAAGGACTATAATGTTGATGACTAAAATGAAGTGAAATTAGAAATAAAATAAAATAACTGTCAAACTAAAGTTGAACTAATGACTTTTTTGAAAAAACAATTGTTGTGATGTTTGACTACATGGTAACTACTTTAGAAGATTCTTTTTTTTTTTTTGAAACATACTTTAGAAGATTCTAAAAATAGTTTCAAGAGGACATGTTTAAATAATATTTTCTTTAGGAGTAGGGATATAATTATATAAACCATATATATGGGATAATTGGAATTATATAAACCATATATATATATGTGGTAATTGAGCTTGGGCTAACAAATTATTCACATAACAAATTGTTTAAATAATTTACAAATATGACAAAATATTTCACTAGCCTGTTTAAATTACAAAACAACCCACAACCCAACCCACATTCTCCTCAACTTCCAAACTCTCCCGTGTTCCTGACTCTTTCTTTAACTTTCTTTAACTTCTACTTTTTTTTTATTTGGTTTTCCAAATTTAATCTCAATCCTACATCATCATCTCAACCTTTTTTTTCCTCTTATTTTAAGTTGAGTAAACATAAATTATGTTATCATATTAACATAAAATATGGTCATTTGAGAATTTAGATGTATCTCAGCGTTTGTTAGTAATTAAATGAATTTTTGATTTAAGTCTATCAGTGATAGAAGTCTATCACTATCAATAATAGACTTCTTCTTTAAGATGTTATCAGTGTTAATTGAAGTATATCAGTGATAGAAGTAGAGATGTCTACGGAGCGGGGCGAGGCCGGGAAATGGCTTCCCCGTCCTCATCCCCCATTTCATTCCTCATCCCCGTGAAATTTTCCATTTAATTTCGCGAGGAATGGGACAAAGATTTTTCGCAGGGATTCGCGGGGATCGACTCTCCGCGGGGAATAATTCCCCGTTTATCATTTTTATTTTTCTAAATTTTATCAAATAATTTTTTTCTGAAAATTTTTATTTAAATATTCTATTTAAGAGGCATTTTTTTCAATTTCATAAAAAATAAAATGATATTAATAAAAATTTAGAATTATGGTTGATTATATATATAAATATATTTTTAAAAATAAATAAATCGGGTGGGGACAAGGAATGTATTCCCCATCTCCGTCCCCGTTTAGCCAACGAAGAAAAAATAGTCTGTTCCCTCCCCCGTTCCAATCGTCGTTAGGGGCGGATCCCAACGGAGAAAATGAACATCTCTAAATAGAAGTCTATCACAATCACTAATAAACTTCTTCTTTAATATATTTATCGATGTTGATTGAAGTCTATCGCTCTCGTTGATGGTCTTCTTCTTTGGAATGCTTATCAGTGTTTACTGAAGTATGTCAATGATAGAAGTCTATCACTATCATTGATAAACTTCTTGTTTATGATGTTTATGAGTGTTGATAGAAGTCTATCAGCGATAGACTTTTTCTTTGGAATGTTTATCGATGTTGATTGAAGTTTATCAGGGATAAAAGTTTATCACTACCCATGATATACTTTTTCTTGGAATGTTTATCATTGTTGTTTGAAGTCTATCACTATCCATGATATACTTCTTCTTTAGAATGTTTATCAGTATTGATTGAGGTCTATCAGTGATAGATAGAAGTTTATCACTATCACTAATAGATTTCTTGTTTGGGACATTTATAAATCTTGATTGATGTCTATCAGTGATAGAAGTATATCAATGTTAGTGATAGACTTATACTTTGAGATGTTTATCAGTGTTGATTGAAATTTATCAACGATAGAAGTCTACCACTATCACTGATAGACTTATTCTTTAAGATGTTGATGTTGATTGGAGTCTATTAGCGATAAAAGTCTTCCACCATTGCTGATAGACTTCTTCTTTGGAATGTTTATCGTTGTTGAATTAAAGTCTATCAACGATAAAAGTCTATCACTATCCATGATATACTTCTTCTTTAGAATGTTTATCAATGTTGATTGAAGTCTATCATTATCATTGATAGACTTCTTGTTTGAGATGTTTATGCGTGTTGATTGAAATTTATTAGTGATAGACTTCTCTTTTGAATGTTTATTAGTGTTGATTGAAAACTATCAATGATAGAAGTCTATCACTATCACTGATAGACTTCTTGTTTGGGATGTTTATCAGTGTTGATTGAAGTCTATCAGCGATAGAAATCTATCACTGTCAATGGTAGACGTCTTCTTTGGAATGTTTATTGGTGTTGATTGAAGTCTATCACTATCCATCATATACTTTTTCTTTGGAACGTTTATCAGTGTTGTTGAAGTTTATCAGCAAAAGAAGTTTACCACTATCCATGATATACTTCTTCTTTGGAATGTTTATCAGTGTTAATTGAAGTCTATCAATGATAGAAGTCTATCACTATCGCTAATAGACTTCTTGTTTGAGATGTTTATCAGTGTTGATTGAAGTCTATTAGTCTATCACTATCAGTGATACTTATTCTTGGAATGTTTATCAGTGTTGATTGAAGTTTATCAGCTATATAAGTCTATCACTATCCTTGATATACTCCTTATTTTGAATGTCTTTCAGTGTTCATTAAAGTCTATCAGTGATGATGATATACTTCTTGTATGGAATGTTTATTTGTATTAATTGAAGTCTATCACTGATAGAAGCCTATCACTATCAATGATAGACTTCTTCTTTGGAATGTCTAGTGTTGATTGAAGTCTATCAACGATAGAAGTCTATCACTATTGATGACCTACTTCTTATTTGGAATGTTTATCAGTGTTGATTGAAGTCTATCAGTGATAAAAATAGTTCACTATCACTGATAGAAGTCTGTCACTATAATTAAGAGATATATAAAACAACATATTATTAAGCACACTACAACAATTGTATATTGAGGTCTATCGTCAAAACATATACCCAAAACCAACATCAATTGTCAATATTACATCACAGTAAAGATGGTGAAAATTTACATGTCCTACAACTGTGACCAAAATGATGACAACGTACGACTACATGTTGTGTATTTCTCGCTTTACCAATTGTTGAAATCCTTTGCTTTCTTGACCTTCTTGCTTGACATTTAACAATTGGAGGTAATGCATTCATGCCAACATCTATAGAACTCCATTCACAATGACTCCCATTTGGACGAACTACATTGTGTTGTGATTAAGTTCTATCAGTCATAGAAGTCTATCACTTATATTAGTATATTCTGGTGATTGATAGCTATCACTGATAGACTCCAACCACAACTATTGTAGCTAATCAAACCTGAAAACCTGAGAAAACCTAAAACTCGAATCAAAGCCTATAGATATGAGGAAAACAAAAAACATAAGAATAAATATATACCAAAAAATGTAGAACTAAGGAAAACCAAAGACCCGATCTGATAATGTCTTTGTTTGCGATTTTTTGCAATTTAATCATTTATGTCTCTGCTTGCAAAGAGGAAATAATCAAAATAATGGCTTCTGATCTACTAGGGAAGAAGAAGATGCTTGCAAAGAAAATCACGTACCTCTGCTTGCGATTGATGAAGAATTTGCTTGAAGAAAATAATTGCAAAGATTTGAGAATACTGCAGAAAATAGTGCAATCAATTTGCAAAAGAAAATTGAACCAAAAGAGGAACATAAAAGTTTTTCATATTGAACCAAAAGAGGAACAAAAAATAGAAGAAGCTTAGACAATTTGAAAAAGAAAATTAGAGGAAAATTACATCCATGAAGATTTGAAGAAAACAGAAAACTGAACAAAAAGAGGAGCAAAAACAACGTGCACATTATTAAGGGTAAAGTAGGAATTAAAAAAGGTTGTTTAAAAATTTGTCATATTTGCAATTCATTTTTAAACTTGTTGCATTTGCAAACAATAGACTTAATTTTGCTACCAATTACAAATTCTCTATATATACAATTTACTTGGAAACAATACTTTCATAAAATAATTCATTTGAAAAAACAATTCAGTATTGTGATATTAGTTTACGAATACACTAGTACCATTTCGAGATTTTACGACATTGAAAATTTGTTATAAACACAATTTATGACTTTTTTTTTTCAGTCGTAGAAGCCACCATCAATGACAGCTTTTTAGCGCCTCCAGCAATTTATGACAGTTTTCTTTTTCCCTCCCTCTTATTTGGCTTAGCTATGGTGTCATAGAATGCAAAATTTGTAGTAGTGATATTACCTCTTCCTTATTAGATTATATGAGATTCTATCTCAAAATCAATGGGTAATGAGAAGAGTAGCTCATATAACTTATATATTGTGAGGTTTCTTTCCACTTTTTTAATATGGGATCTTAACATTCCTTGAGAACAATCCTGAAAGATCCAATAGAGAATTTGACTTGCGAATTGGGTATAGTAACACAAACGGTTACAAATAGACAAGGTTTATAAAAACAAACACCACACTTTCTTTCAAGTGAATATGAAACAAAAAGGAAGATATATCAGTTCCTTACTTGAATCACTTAGTGGAGGTACTTCTCTTATAATGAAGCCAAGGGAATGGTTGGATGCAATTAACAAGAACATTGATGAGGAGAATATCACGTCGGTTTCAGAGAATAGAAACACTGCGTTTGGAAGAGCATCAAATTCTTCAAGCCTCGCTAAGTACATGGTGGCTCTACAAGTAATGTCAAAATGGCGTTTCAAATTTCAATTATTTCGAAACTCTTTTTTTCCTATTGGATTTCCTAGTCTTTTATAATAGCCTTCCGTCATCCACCCTTGTCAATTACTTATGCTTTTTTTTTTCTTTCTATATAACCATTTGTTTTTTTTTTCAATTAAGCTTATAAATACACTTCCACCTATGATTTATCTACTTGTTACACATGTATTTAAAAACAAAGCCAAATTTTGAAAACCAAAAAATGCATTTGATGACAATTTTTTTATCTACTTTTTACTTATGTTTTCAAAAACTAAGCTAAGTTTTTAAAACTTAGTTTTCAAAAACTTGTTTTTATGTTTGAAATTTGGCTAGAAACTCAAATGGTTCTAATCTACAATATGATATCAAAAAATGCTCCAGCAAGTTTGATCTTTCAACAATTGCCTAGCTCCGGAACTTCAAATCATCTTTTCTACATTTAACCATTCCCAATCTTCCAACCGCTTCTGTGAATGGCCAAAATAATAAAATTCAGCCAGACAAAAAACTTTAATGGCCTTCTTCAAAACTACTTTGTGACAATTATCACACAAAATACCTAATCAAAGGGTTTCTAAAGCTAAAATAGTAAAAGAAAGCCCAAAATACAAGTAATAGTAACAATAAAGGCTCCGTCATAGCTCTTATTCTTAGAGGTAACAATGATAAACTTCAATCAAAACAGATAAAAAACCCAAACAAGAAGTCTATCAGTAATAGTGATAGACTTCTATCATTGATAGAATTTAATCAGAACAGAAAAAATCCCAACAAAAAAGTCTATCAGTGATAGTGATAAACTTCTACCATTGATAGCCTTCAATCAAAATAGATAAAAATTCCAAACAAAAACTCTATCAGTGATAGTGATAGTAATAGACTTCTATCACTGACAGACTTCAATCAAAATAGATAAACAATCCAACGAAGAAGTGTATCAATGATAAACTTCAATCAAAACATAATGTAAGGCTTGTAGCTTTCGACAACACTTCTAAGTTGTGGGTTCTGGACTTTTTTGTAATTTAAATGGGTCAAGCAACAAGTTTTTCTATATTTGTATTTTTTTCCTTACAGATTTTGTATATGTGCTATTTTTTATTTGGACAGGAGACCTCATTTAAAGACAACACAACTAGTAAGTTTTTAGAGATTTATTAAGAGAAGTTGTGGAAAGGGAAGCTTATTGGAAAATCCACTTTAGTTTTGTGAGAAAATAACAAGAAGTCAAAAGGGATTTTATGTTAAGGCCATTTTAGTAATTATGCACAGTGACATTTTTGCAATTAACTCCATCTTATTCTTTCAGGTTTGATTTCGTGAAGATCACCAAGAGAGAGAGAGTGAGGGGTCGCAACACATGAATAACAGAGAAAGAGAGTGAGGGGTCGCAACACACGAAAATAGAGGGGGAGAGAGAAGCTCAACTTCGTTTTCCAGCGAGGGTGGTTCTTGACCAGTTTTCGGTTCTGGCGAGATTTCAACCGATGTGGGTTTCGGAGAGGCACTTGTTTCAGTACAGTGTGGGTTCTAGTGAGGCTCGATTATAGTACGACGTGGGTTTCGGGTCTAGACTTTTGGTAATAGTTTTGGCGTGGGTTCCGACGAGGTTCTCTGTTTCAGGGTTAATTCAGTGTGGTTTCGGTCAGTATTCAGATGTGGTCTCGGTGTAGGGGCCGGTAACGTTGTGGATATTATCTCTCTGGTTTTATCCAAGGTTGTTGTTACAGTGGTATTCGATAAGGAGCTCAGATCGGTATAAAGATTTAAGGTATCGATCGTTTTATCGATCCGATTTTCAATCCAAGTTCGTTGGATTGGTTGTTGCCTATTGTAATTGTATTTGTGACTTATTTGCTGCATAATAAAATCCTTTCAAGTTGGTTCTCAAAGTGAATGTAGACCGAAAGGTTGAACCACTATATATCTTGGTGTCGAGTTATCTCTATTGCTTGTTTTTATTGTTTGCTTGCTGAAATAGCGTTCTGATTTGGGTATATCTGAGTTCACATATATATATTTTACAGCAAGTGGTATCAAATCTCCATTCGATCCAAAGATTGGAGGGTTTGTGGTTTCGTGATTCGTTGAATTTTCTTCGTTTCAGGATATTCTTTGTGAGGTTAATGGCTTCGATGTCGACTCGATTTGAGGTTGCTCGATTTGATGGGAAGGGTGATTTCGGGTTATGGAGGAAGAAGATTGAAGCTATTTCGGTTCAACAAAGGGTAGCTAAAATCTTGTGTAACAAAAAGGACCTTCTGGCTACACTCATAAAACATGAACCAAAGGAAATGGATGAAATTGCCTATTCGACAATTTTACTCTATCTTTTAGATGGAGTGCTTAGGCAAGTGGATGAGACAACTACCACGATAGAGTTATGGAAGAAATTAGAGTCTTTATTTGACCAAATCTTTGCTAAATAAATTATATCTAAATGAGAAATTTATTGGATATAAGATGGATCAGAATAAAGGCTTAGAAGAGAACTTGGATGATTTTCGAAAGATTGTGGGCGAACTCAATAACATCGATGAGAAGATGTTACATGAGAATCAAACAGTCATTCTTTTGAATTTTTTGTCGGATACATTTCGAGAAGTTAAAGCAACCATAAAATATGGAAGAGATTCTCTGACCATGGATATTGTGGTGGATGCTTTGAAAACGAGAAATCTCGATATTAAGAAAGAACGCAGGGAAGGAGAGTTACTAATGGGTAGAGGGAGGACTGAAAAGAACAATTGGAAAGGAAAAGAATCTAGAAGTAGGTCTAAGTCCAAGGGAAAAGGCAAAAAGTGTTACTTGCGTCGTAAGAAGGGACATTTTAAGAAAGATTGTTTTTTGAACAAGAACAAAGAAACTTCTCATGAGAAGAAGGGTGAATCGAGTGCAACCAATATAAAAGATTGGTATGATTCAGCAGAGGTCTTGATGGTTTCCAGTAGGGATTTTCAAGAGGAATGAATCATGGATTTTGGGTGCACATTTCACATGACTCCCATGCGGAACTATCTGATCGATTTTCAGGAAGTCAGTGGGGGAAAAGTTTTGTTGGGTGATAATGGTGTCTGTAATGTGAAAGAAACAAGGTCAATTCGGCTTGCAATACATGATGGTTTGATCAGAGTGCTTACAAATGTAAGGTATGTTCCAGAACTCAAACGAAATCTAATTTCATTAGGTGAATTAGATAGATCAGGTTATTCATATAAATCTGTGAAGGGAGTTCTGAAAGTTTCCAAAGGGTCTTTGGTTAAATTGAGAGGAAGCTTGAGGAATGGTCTATATGTGTTGGAAGGTTCTGCTATTACAAGAAACGTTGTCGTTGCATCCAGTAAAGGAACAGATATGGCTATGCTATGGCATAGGAGGTTTGCTCATGTGAGTGAAAAAGGGTTACAGGCTCTTTCACAACAAGGTTTACTTGGAGAATTTAAAGATATTGAACTTCCATTTTGTGATCATTGCATAATGGGGAAGTCTACTAGGGTGAAGTTTTGAAAAGGGAAGCATACAACCAAAGGCATACTGGATTATGTACACTCAAATTTGTGGGGTCCTACCAAAGTACCTAGTATGGGAGGTTCAAGGTACTTCATGTCTATCATTGATGATTTTTCAAGGAAAGTGTGGATTTATCTAATGAAATAAAAGGATGAATCTTTTGAGAAATTTCTTGAATGGATGAAGCAGACTGAGAACCAAAAAGGTAAAAATGTAAAGTATTTGAGGACTGATAATGGCTTAGAGTTTGTGAATAAAAAATTCGACAAACTTTGCAAATTTGAGGGGATCACGAGACATTTTACTGTTACTTACACTCCACAGCATAATGGTTTAGCTGAGAGGTTCAACAGAACAATAATGGAGCGTACTAGATGTCTCTTGTTTAATGTTTCGTTACCTTTGAAGTTTTGGGGGGGAAGCTACCCAAACTGCCTGTTATCTGATTAACATGACTTTGTCTTCTGCCATAGACTTTAAGACTTCTCATGAGGTATGGAAAGGAGAAGCTCCAAGTCTTGATCATCTCAGGGTATTTGGTTGTTCAGCTTATGCTCATGTCAAGGAAGGAAAGTTGAATAACAGGGCATTGAAGTGTATGTTTCTGGGCTATCCTCCAAGTGTTAAAGGATATAAGCTTTGGTGCCTAGAAGAGGGTAGAAATAAATGCATTATCAGCAGAGATAATGAAGAAGAGATGCCATTTTATAATAAGAGCCAGCCAGAACAGAAGTTAGTTGAGAATGTTGAAACAGAAGTCAGGATTGATTCTAAAACACGACCATCAGGCAGTTCAGGTGAATCTAGTGTTGAGTTTTCTCTGGTTCCGCAAGTAGAGTCTTCACAAAGTTCTGAATTTGATGGGGAACAGTCTCAACACAACAAAGGACTTTAATTGATGAGGGACCTTTCATTGAGGAAAGTTCAGGTAACCATGACTTACAGGACCATCAGCTCATACGTGACAGATCTCAGAGAGTGAGATAAGCACCTATCAGGTATGGTTTTGCTGACCTTGTAGCTTTGCTTTTAATTGTGCATCTGATAGTGTTGAGGTAGAGCCTATTACATACGAACAGACTATTGCATCTGATTTGAAGGAACAATGAAAAGCTACAATGGAAGAAGAATTGTTCTCTTTGCGTAAGAATCGGACGTGGTCATTGGTTCTAAGGCCTCCTAAACAGAAGCTCATTCAATCAAAGTGGATTTACAAAATCAAGCCAAGTTCAGGTGGTGATAACAAGCCTAGGTATAAAGCTAGGCTAGTGGCCAAGGGCTTCACTCAGAAGGAGGAAGTTGATTTTCATGAGGTTTTCTCTCCTGTGGTGAGGCATTCATCCATTAGATTGATTTTATCTATTGTTGTTCATTTTGATATGTTTCTTGAACAGATGGATGTCACCACAACATTCCTTCATGGGGAATTGGAGGAGGTAATTTACATGGCTCAACCTAAGGGCTATGAGATGAAGGGAAAAGAAGATATGGTTTGTCACCTTCACAAGTCCATTTATGGACTGAAGCAGTAGCCAAAACAGTGGTATATTCGGTTTGATACTTTCATCTTGAAGCAAGGGTTTCACAAGAACTTATATGATGCATGCGTGTATTGGAAACTCTCTTGGAAAGGTATTTATATTTATCTATTGGTCTATGTAGATGATATGATATTAGTGTCTAAGGATTATGCTGAAATCAGTGAACTCAAGAGAAAGTTGAGTGGTGAATTTGAAATGAAAGATTTAGGGGCATTGAAAAGAATCTTAGGCATGAATGTTAAAAGACATAAGGAGAAAGGTTTGTTAACCATTTCGCAGGAGAGAGTTATGTGCATAAATTGCTTGACAGGAAGGCAGTTGCGACACCCTTAGAATCTCATTTTAGACTTTCTTCGTCTCAATGTCCTACTACTTATCAAGAAAGGTTAGAGATGTCAAACATTGCTTATTGTAATGTTGTTGGGAACATAATGTATCTCATGATTTATACTAGGCCTGACTTGGGTTACTCAATGAGCATGATAAGTAGGTTTATGGCAAATCCAGGGAAGGAACATTGGAATGCAGTTAAGTGGGTGCTTCGGTATTTGAAAGGTACTTCAGATGTTTCACTGTGTTTTGGGAATAGGTGTGATAAATCAACATTACTAGAAAACTTCACAGATGCTGATTATGTTGCAGATTTTGATAAAATAAGATCTTTGTCTGGGCACATTTTTCGATTGTATGGTAATGTTGTAAGTTGGAAGGTTTCTTTACAACCAGTAGTTCTTTTGTCAACTACTGAATCAGAGTATATTTATGTGGGAGAAGCAGTTAAGGAAGTAATGTGGTTGAAGCGTATAGTTGGTGAGTTGTTATCGCAGAAGTTTATTCCTATCATCCGTTGTGATAGCCAGAGTGTTGTTCATCTTGCAAAGAATCCTTCTCATCATGAGCGATTTAAACATATCGATGTTAAATTTCATTTTATCAGGGATGCAGTTGCTTAGAATGAAATTGAACTGATCAAGGTTCATATAGATCAGAACTTGTCAGATATGTTGACAAAGGTACTTGCAACTCATAGGTTTAAATACCTATTAAATGAGCTATGTAAAGCCAGGGTGATTGGGGAGCTTTAGAGAATCATCTTGGTGGCTTAAGATGTTCTTGTCATGAGGGAGATTTGTGAGAAAATAACAAGAAATCAAAAGGGATTTTATGTTAAGAGCATTTTAGTAATTATGCACAGTGGCATTTTTGAAATTAACTCCATCTTATTCTTTTAGGTTTGATTTCGTGAAGATCACCAATAGAGAGAGAGAGAGAGTGAGGGGTCGCAACACACGAAAACAGAGGGGGAGAGAGAAGCTCAGGTTCATTTCCGGCGAGGGTGGTTCTTAACCAATTTTCGGTTCCGACTAGAATTCAACCGACGTGGGTTCCGATGAGACACTTGTTTAAGTACAGTGTGGGTTCTGGTGAGGCTCGGTTTCAGTACGGCGTGGGTTTCGGGTCTCGACTTTTGGTAATAGTTCCAACGTGGGTTCCGGGTTTATCTGAAATAGAACTTCGGCGTGGTTTCCAGCGAGGTTCTCTGTTTCAGGGGTTAATTCAGTGTGGTTCCGGTCAGTATTCAGACCTAGTCTCGGTGTAGGGATTGGTAACGTTGTGGATATTATCTCTCTGATTTTATCGAAGGTTGTTGTGACAATGGTATTCGATAAAGAGCTCAGATCGGTATAAAGATTTGAGCTATCGATCGTTTTATCGATCTGATTTTCAATCCAAGTTCGTTGGATTGGTTGTTGCCTATTGTAATTATATTTGTGACTTATTTGGTGCATAATAAAATTCTTTCAAGTTGGTTCTCAAAGTGAATGTAGACCGAAAGGTTGAACCACTATATATCTTGGTGTCGAGTTATCTCTATTGCTTGCTTTTATTGTTTGGTTGCTGAAATTGCGTTCTGATTTGGGCATATCTAAGTTATGCATATATATATTTTACAACAAGTTTTCACTCTTTTAAGGGTTAGTAAGGATCCATAAAGGGATTTAAGAGGAGGAATTGGTGTTGTTTTTTTAAGAGAGATGGTCTTATTACAGGAGAAGGAATTAGGAATAGTTATAAGAGAAGCTTGCAATAGAGATATCACAGAAGACTTTGGGAACTTTAATCCAAGGAAGCTTTGGAGTTATAAAAAAGAAAGAAAAAAAATTGCAGGGGTTGTAATTTGTACAAGAGAAAACATAATAATTGTTGTGCGAGGAAGAAAAAAGGGTTGGAAGAAGACTAGAATAATTGATTTAAATAAAACGATTACTAATAGGTAATCTTATGGAGTGAAGATATGGGTTAGTCACAATCACGTGAAGGCTATATTTTGGAGGAAGAAGCTGGAAAACTATTTGGTTTTATTTAGACAATGGAAGTAAATGGTGTATGGGAACAGAAGAAGTTATTAAATTGGATGAGATAAAACGACAACTAGTACATTAGTATTAAATAAAGGAGAGTGAGAGAGTAATTTAAAGATTTGACTAACTAGAGATATTTAAGAATGAAGAAATTGGTTAATAAGTTAAAATGAAGTTTGTAATGCTATTCTATTGGGAATAATTTGTAAATTGTGTTATGATTATTAGAATTTCAGGTTTGACAGAAATTGGAATAATTTTCGATTGAGCCAATTACAATAGCTATGTGAGTGGTTTTTATGAAATGTTTTCATTATTAAATTATTATTATGGAATTTCAGGTTTTCAATAATTTAATATGATTTTAGAGTAATTGTTATGAGATTTTCATAAACTTTTTATGAAGTTCCAATAATCTTATGATTTTAGCTCTAGCTTTCATTTAGAGATGAGTTTGGGATATTTCATAATCATTTGAGAAATTTTTGAGATACTTTATAGTCATTGAGATGTTTAAAGAGTTTTAATGTTTTTTTTAGAAACGTATGACATTTATGGGATGTGGTTTATTTTATGATATGTATTCATCATGCAATTATTATTATGGAATAGCAAAGAATTATAATTACGTATAATTTTAGAGAAACTCAACGAGATTTCCCGAGAATAGCTATGATTTTTTAAAAATTATTTTATTATATTTTAACTGATGCTATGGCTTTAGAGATGTGTTTGGGAAAATTGGTGCGGATTTTTTGGAATTTCTTATGAATTTTCAGTAATTTTACCATTTTAGCTAGATTTACCATTTTAGCTAGATTTACCATTTTAGAGGTATTTGAGAGATTTGATTAGTATTTGAGAATTTATACAAGTTTAATGTTATTTGAGAATTCTCTCATGTTTATGAAATGTTGTTTAGAGAAAGAGTATGATTTTTAGAAAGAATTTGAGAATTGAGAGTTTTATGTTAAGTCGCTCGGGGTCGCTTTAAGCTCTAATGGCTTAAGCTCACAAACTCACCAAATCTAAGTCTTAATGTTACTCTAATTAAGTGCACTCTCAATGTATTCAAGCGAACTCGAAAATACACGTAGCTAAGCTAAACACACTCAACACACATTGGATTGTAAGGTATATCTATGAATATGCATAGGAATTAAAGCAAAGAAGTAAAAGAGATTCAATAAAAGAATTTAAATTCATTAATAACAGAAACCTTATGGTGTTACATTGAAAATCCTAATGTTGTCCTTCAAAATGGCATTTCCACTCGATTGGAGATCGAAATCTCGACAAACAAATCCATGGATTGATCTACAAACCAAAACTAACCTAAATCTGATGAAAATAGTAAAAAATGGGGGAGAAGAAGCTCACAAAGCTGTAAGAAATCGAGCTGGTTAGCGCTACAGAGGCTCGTCACAGCGTCACACGACATTCAACGTGCACTACAAAATAATTGACCTATTTCGACAATTTTTTATCGAAGGTTCTAATAAACCTTTGAGAAATATATACCTTTATCGAAGGTATTTAAAAAACCTTTGAAAAATATCCACTTTTTATCAAAGGTTATTAAAAACCTTTGAAAAAGAGGTGTATTTATCAAAGGATTTTAAAACACCTTTGAAAAATATATGATCATTTATCGAAGGTATTTAAAAATCTTTGAAAAATATATACTCCTTAATGAAGGTTTTTAAAAACCTTTGAAAAAGATATTATATTTATCAAAGGACATTAAAAGCCTTTGAAAATAATATGATCCTTTATCGAAAGTATTTAAAAACCTTTGAAAAATATCTACTTTTTAACTAAGGTTTTTAAAAACCTTTGAAAAATATATTATGTTTATCAAAGGATATTAAGAACCTTTGGAAATAATAGATCCTTTATCGAAGGTATTTAAAAAACCTTTGAAAAATATCAACTATTTATCGAAGGTTATTAAAACGTTTGAAAAAGACATTGTATTTATCAAAGGTAATTAAGAATCTTTGAAAATAATATGATTCTTTATCTAAGGTATTTAAAAAACTTTTGAAAAATATCAACTATTTATCGAAGGTTATTAAAAACCTTTGAAAAGATATCAGATTTATCAAAGTAATTAAAGAACCTTTGAAAATAATATGATCTTTATCGAAGTGATTTAAAAACCTTTGAAAAATAACGTCATATTTAACCTTTTTCGAATGTTCTTAAAAACCCTTAAAAAAAGTATTATATTTAATCATTTATCGAAGGTTCCTTAAAACCCTAAAAAAATGTATTATTTTAAATCTTTGAAAAATATTTAATATTATATTTAAATGTATTTTAAAAAAATCCAACGCGCCTCCCCTCTTTTTTCTCCTTTTCTCTTCGTTCCTTCGACTTCCTCATGCCCTAAAAATGATTTGTATCATCTGATGGCTTCAAGTTCGTCTATCAGATGACCGATCGACTTGTGATCTACATCGCACGCTTCTGGATACCGATGTCTGCCGCATAACAAATCTCCACACCGACAATTGAATCCCAACAATCCAACCTTCCTCTTGCAGATTTTGCACCGATTTTTAAATTTAGGCGCCAAATTACTCAAATCGGCGACCGATTCATAGGTTTCAGAACTCTGATCTGACATCGAAGGAGATCGTCTCGTTCCGAGATTCGTTTCATCATCGCGAACAATTCCGACGAGTTCTTCTGTGTAGATTTCTCCTCGTCGAGAATCTTGCGCCCTGATAGTTGAGGTTATTGCTGGTGATTTTTGTTTTTAGTTATTATTGCTGGTGAATTTGTCGAAACGTTATTTCGTTCCTGAAAATGGAAAGTTGTAATTCGTTTGATTTGACTTTATTTTAAGAAATTTATTCTCTTGCTTTCTTCTTGCAGGTTCATGTTTTGAACGCACTCGTGAATGTAATTTGGTTTTCAGACTCCAATGATTTATTATCATTTGTTATGTGGCTTCTGATATTGTTTCTATGATTGTGGAAATTTGAAATCCAGAGGGTTGTTTAAAGTAACTTTAAATTTCATCAATCTTAGGTTCTTCTTCCATTTGAAGAATTCTCGTTAGCTTCAATGGTTTATTGATCAATGTGTTCGATCCTTTGTTTAAATGCTTTCTTATTGAAGCAGAACAATATAGACTGATTAATATCACTACTATCTGCAGGAGTTATTTGGTATTTCATCATTCATTGACCATATTACCAGAGGGGATTAATTCTCTTAGAGGTTAAAAAGGTATATCTGGTAGAGAGTAAAGAAGGTGCTATAACATGTATGGTATTGTCACTGTGCTTTTTGGGGGCTTTCCCTGTACTCCTAACTTTCCTCGAACGATAGGGGCGACTTCCTCAACATACTTACCTTGATAACTCCATAACAAATTTCTTAGCTGCTGTAATCATTGCTTTAACACTTGGTGAGGTTGGAAAGAGCTCACATGCTAGTCCAAATTTTATCCAACAACTTTCTTTCTTTTATTGAAGGAGGCTTTAATGCATTTTGTCATCTTATGTCTTGTGGACCATTGGATTTCTGTAAGTTCTAAGATTATAATTCTAAATGAAAGTGTGATTACTAACATGTGTTTATCGATCTATGATGTGGTGATATAGTGCTACAAATCAAACCATCTTTTATGTAAATAGACTTTGTATTTCTTTTATATTTTCTCGTTTATGGTTTCTTTCGCTTGCTTATAATGATTACCAAGGGGAGATTCAAGTAAATATTGCAGATTCGTGTTATATTTTGGTTGGGCTCGACTTAGTGGTGGTTTCTTTTTACTTCTTCATTTGTGTGGCTGATCTTAAAATCTTGATATTATCTTTGTAGTTTCTGATCTTTCTTTAGTGATTTCTAACCAATTTTAGTTATTTTATAAATACAAAATATTAGGATGAGAATTTTTGTGGGAATGCTTGAAAAATCGTAACCATAAATACCATGTGAACATACACAAGAACACTAATAAAAGAATAAACAAAATGGGGACAAAATCCCAAAATCTACTAAAAATAGTAGGACTTGTTTCTTATGTGAGTCTTTTGATGCAGTTGGTGGTCTTCTTTGTCGAGCTGGCTATGTGGGAGGGAGATAAGATAGATTGATGAGTTGGTGGTTGTGTAAATGAGGTTAGCTTCTTACATTTTCTCTATTGAAATTTGAGTTTTAACTTTGACAAAGGGCTTAAGTGCAAACACTGATACAAAAACTTCACTAGAATTAAAGAGTGGAGATTGGTATTTGCAAATTTGATTGGTATACTTGAAGAGTTGGGGCTATTCTGGAGTTATGGTAGTTATAGCCTTAATTATTGGTGTAGGTGGATGTATGTTTTTGTTAGACATTTATGTTCATTTCATGGGTATACAGAAAGAAACTAAAGGAAAGCACAATAATGCAGACAAAAATAAGAGCAGTTGAACTTGAATCAATTCTGTGTAATTGAACCCTCCCTCAAGGTCACTGATTCTCACGTTCTATATGCTTTCCAGCTCCCACTTTTCCACCATTTTTCCTGTGAAAGTGAAGGGCCAAGAAAAGTTAGGTCAGAGTGATGATAAAGTTTTTGAATGTAAAAATTGGTGGATGTGAAATTTGTTTGATGGGGGAAAAGAAAAGTGATCAGAATCATCCACCATTGGAGCAAACCAAACAACTTCTAACTAATCAATTCCCTTTATTAGCTATTTCCCAATAACAATAATGTTTTGGCTCAATTCGCTAAGTTTAATTTGGTGAGAGTAGTTGGGTGCACCCTGATATCTTTAATATGAGAGCAGTTTTCGTTGATTCATGGTTTACATTAGCCTTTTTTTTCCTTTTGCTTTCTGTTTCCTATGAAATCATCTATATCTCTTTTGCTTCTCTATACCTACAAATGGAGTTAATTTTGAATTTGTATTTGTAGTCGGAACTCAAATTATATGCTTCTCAAGTGGTTGATGGTACACTTGACATGAACGAGGACGAGATTTTTGTGAAGTTTTTGGACGAGAGAAGCATGAACGCGTTCGTGATTATGAGGTAGGTGTTACTCCTTCTGAGTTCTCTGGATCATCGTCCAATATACGTGATCTTGAGCATCGTCTAAATGAGTTAGAACAACGTCTTTTTGAATCTGAACGACAAAGAAAAGTCGAGGTACAAGTGCTCAAAGATCAAATTGTTGAATTAGAAAATCGTTTTGAGGATAGATTTAAAACAATGATGCAAAGATGCGTAAACAATTTGTTACTAATTGATTGTGTAGCAGTTAAATGTTCTAGAACTTTTGTAGTTATTTTGTCTATATAAACTATTTATGAGATCATGTCAAAATTTTTGGTTACTTTAAGACATCTAAGTTTACATTCATCTTAAACCATTTTAATAGTAGTTACTATTTTCTTTTTGCAAGTAGCTATTGTAAGTAGCTATTGTATTCAAGTGCTAAAGCTTTTTGCAAGGATTTTTCAAAGGATTTATAAATCTCGATAAAGAAGTATTTCTGAAGGTTTTAAAGTCTTTGAAAATAGTATTATAAACCTTTAAAAATAATAAAAACCTTCGAAAAAGATAATTGAAAATGAATAATTATCGATAAACAATTTGACAATTTTCGAAGATATATGACCTTTGATAAAAGCTTTTTCGACAGGATCTATTTCGACACTTTTTGAAGGTTTTGTTAACCTTCGAAAAATGATTTATCGAAGATTTGTTTAATACTTTTTCGAAGGTTATGACCCTCGAAAAAAGTCAATTTTCTTGTAGTGGTGTCAGCATCAAGGCATTCTGTCTTTGCTCTAGCATCTCGACGCTTGTTGAGGTAATTTGGTCATTATACTTATAATCTTCCACTTTGTTTCTCAAATGACCTCCATTTTAGCTCATTTTAACTTCGATTGGATGCATTTCTTCAAACTAATATTGTTGCTCAAAATACCTTCAAAATAGGAAAATGAACACATAAATTCTAATAAACTAACAAGAATTAAGCATAAAATATAAGACTATTTTTTGTCATATCAGCTATCCAAATAATGCATCTTTCTATTCTAATACTTGAAAGTACCGTTTGAATTGAAAGTAGTGATCAATTGAAAGTACTATTTGAATGGTAAGTTTGATATTTGAAAGTTTTATTTTCATGGATTTGGTTAAATGAATTTTTTTTTTCAATTAAAAGATTTGGTTTTGAAATCTTGTTTGATTGAAAGATTTTTGTTTCTAAAGCATTGATTGTAGGAAAGTTTTGGTAATTTTATTAAGAGCTTTGCAGTGATATTTATATCTTCTTTAAGTTTGTTTTAGTTTATGATTCTTACGCTCCCACATTATTGTTAGAATGTCCATATTGAAAAATATGAGTTGTTACATTTATTGTCAACAAGTCAGATATAGTTTGTCATCTTAAGAAGTCTTTGTATGGTACATTAAGCCCCGAGGTGCTGGTTTGTTAAGTTGGTTAGTTCATTGAAGACATATGGCTTATTTGGTGTTACTTAGATTACTCATTTTTTACGTTGCATTGGGAACAAGTATCGATTATTGTCCTTAGTTTATGTCGATGACTTGATTACTTCTTATTACTAGATTTAAGAAATATTTGGGTGAATGTTTCACATATGGGATTTGGGTATTTTGAAATATATTCTTGAAATTGAGGCAACTCAAAACCTAGAGAGAATCTTTCTTTGTTAACGAAAGTACACTCTAAACATTATTTTGAAAATAGGGATATTTGGTAGAGTCCAGAGGGTTCCCAATCGAGTAAAATCATCCTCTATCATTTTCTACGGATGAGTTTTTAGTTAACCCTAAAAGATATCGACATATGGTAAGATGTACGTCTAATCTTTCTGTCTTTCACGTGACTTGCTTTTGCATATGTAATGCACGTTTTGGCACAATTTATACAGGAACCATGACAACATAATTGAGATGTTATATTCGCATTGTTTGTTACTTGTAAGGCAACTTTGGTTAAGGAATTCTTCTTCGTTCACAATTTGACCTCTCTTTATCATATTAGTGTGACTTGGAATGGGCAAGTAGTCACCATTTCACTTGTCGTTCTCTTATTGGTTGGCTTGCAATTTCTTGGAAAACAAGAAGTAATAAACAATTTCTCGTCCATCAACAGAGGTCGAGAATTGTTCTATAGCTTTTACATCCGAACTTAATAGGCTCCAAGGCTACTTGTGAATCTTGGTGTGGATAATCCTTGTGCCATGAAATCATTTTGTGACAATTAGTTGGTGTTGCACATTACTCAAAAATTCTATAGGTATGATAACGATCCTTTATGAGTATTATTTGGCTCTAAAAACTAGCCTTATTTCCTTAGAAAGCGAGTGTTTCATGTTATATTTCATGTCATGTAGAGAAAATTTAAGTAAAAATAAGTTTTACATAAGTTTGAAGTCTTCATTTTATAAAAATAAGTTTTTAGGTGTATTTAGAGTCAATTTTTGTTAAGAAAGTATTAATTTTTGTTAGTTTTGTATAAAGACTAAAAAAGGACCCAAATGCAGAAACATTTTGGCAGCAACTAAAAC
Organism: Trichosanthes cucumerina; assembly: GCA_036507285.1. Classification (NCBI taxonomy): domain Eukaryota; kingdom Viridiplantae; phylum Streptophyta; class Magnoliopsida; order Cucurbitales; family Cucurbitaceae; genus Trichosanthes; species Trichosanthes cucumerina. The sequence goes on along the minus strand of CM071840.1, from coordinate 69,388,574 downwards.
AAATAAAGAGATAATCTAAGAGATAAACAACCAATATGTGCCAACATTTGACAACAAAAACTAAAGTCCAAATGTTGTAGAAAAAGACTCAAAATGTGTCCAAATATACAACCACATTTATACACTTTCGACAACAACACAATTGCTACCAAAAATGCAATCACATCTAATTCATTTCAATAGATTTATCAAGATTTGCGATATCTATAGATCATATCAAATATTCTCAATTAAATCTCTGAAAATCAAAGGATATAATCAACCAAACTTTTTCATACTGATGTTGGCAGCAAGCCTTAGACCTTGAGGTCTATAAAAGGCAGCTAGTTCTGCAGCTTTCTTTTCTTTTTGGTCGTCATACTTAGCCTCTCCCAAGTGTTTTTTCATACTTTATACGAACACAAACTTCAAAAGAAGAAAGTGTAAGTACTTGTTCTCCTTGAAAAAAAAGTTGAACAAATTCGAAAGTAGAAGCATAAACTTTGGGTTCTTTATTGTTTTTATTTGAGTTTTGTACTTTTTTCTTCCTTCAAGTTTAGTTGTTGCATTCTTAGTTTAAAATTAAGCTTCAATTTTTTCACTTTAATTCAATTCTCTAAGTTTTAAGTTCAAGTTTTGTTGCAAGTTTTTATTATTTCAATTATAAACACTTTGGATTGTAGTCAAGTTCTATATATACTAATGAAGTTTATTCTTTCTCATCATTGTTTTCTCTCAATTTTCAGTACTTTATTTTTTTTTTCAATGAGAAGCTAAACTCCTTGGAGGGGATTAAATAATGTTGATACCCTAAAAAGGAAATAAGTAACCACCCTGTATTTCTTGTAAATTTTCTTTACATTTAGCTAAGTTTACTTTTAGTGAGTTTAAGTTTTATTGTTAGCTTAAACTTGTCAATTGAGTTATCATAGTTTGTCAAAATTTTAATACTGAAAAGGTTAGAATTAACGCACATTTTCATAAAAGTAATCTAAGAAAGGAGTCCTACACATTAAATTTTTCCTTTTGTACCTAGACATAGGACAAAAGCTTTTAAAATTTTAAAATTGTGTTTATCTTCATCTAGACGAATTTAGTTTAGACATAAATTTTAAATTGCTTAGTCTCCTAAAGGTTCTTGGAAAAGACGTTGGATAGGTGTTGAACTTGATTTACTTAGCTAAGTGTCAAAAAAGGTAAGTTGTGAGCGCATTCAAGCAGTATTTTGTCTGAACCGTACAAAGCTTGAAAGAGTGCATATGTGAGCACATGAGATAAGATATTTGTAATAACGAACTTAGTTGAGCAAGATTGCGAGCACATGTGGTTGCATTTCTTCAGGATTGAACAATAATTGAATCCTCTATTTTCTCATTACTACTCTATTATCTTTTTCAACTTTTTAGTTGGTGCCTCACTTGTTTTCAAAAAAATCCTCAAATTCATATATGTTTTATTGGTTACCTAGATTGCAACTTGTGAACAATTGTGTTATTAATCAAAGAGCCCTTGAGTTTCGATACTTTGAGGATACTCCAAATACTTGAACAGAGAAATGACAAAAGTCTATAAAATTTTACCTAGAAGTTGAATCATAGAACACACCATCCGAAATCATATTATTGAGAGAAAAAAAAAAAAGAATGTCAAAGTAGCATCAATATTTTTGCCGACTAAAATTTTCCCATGTCAAAAATAGACAAAAAAATGAGTATGGCCATGAAAAGGAAGATCGATTGCATCACGAGAAAGAGTTGTCTGGAAAAAAAATACCGTTTCCCCTTGATTTGCCAAATTCATGAAAAACGAAGTGGGATGGAGAGTGACTAACAATTGAGTTTCAACTTCTCCATCACCAAAAATTATACATTCTCCTTCCTGCATAACATTAACATACAACTCTCATTTATTCATTCTATTTTAAATTCTTAAACTTTACTTAAAACTCCTTTTGGTTCTGGTTATTTATTGTTCATCACTTAAAAAAATTAAAATTATTTTGAGCTTGAAACATTTATCTGCACATATTTTTATTTATCAAATAAATGATCAACAGAAGACGTGTTTATGCTAGGCTTCTAAAGTCAGTGACTGAAAATAAAATAAGGGTCAAAATCCAAACTAAGATATAAAGGTAACTTTCAAAACGCAGAAAAATATTTTTAACTGGTGAAATGATTTTTCTTTTAATTTACTGTGATGTTTGGATATATATATATACAGAGAGAGAAAGCAATTACAAAAAGAAAAAAAAATCTAAAAACAATTAAAAATCTAACATAATCTTTGAAAATAAAATAAGTAAGGGTTAAAACTTGTTTAAACACAATATTCTCAAAAGTCATTTAAAAGACATTTCAACATTGTGCAATTTATTTGTGAGCTTACCTCTTTTCTAAGAATTATCTCCTGAGATGCAACAGAGAACTTGACTTGTGAGAGGGTTATAATAACACTAACTGCAATATAAGATGACAAAGTTTTAGAAGGAAATACCACTTTTTTTTTTTTTTGTAAGTATATATATATGTGTGTGTGTGTGAAAAAGGAAATTAAGAAGATGAGGAATTAGTGTTACTTGTATGATCATGGTAGATAGATAGCGCTGTTATAATGCGTTTAAACACTTCTGTATCAATTGAAAAAGATTTTGCATTGGAAATTTCGCCAAAAAACATGTTTTGTCTGGGCGACAATTTTATTTCATGGCGGAGTTGTGGCGAATCCCCTAAAAGTAATAATAAACAGTAAAAAGAAAGTTATTATAAAGAAAGCAAGAAGCTGCAGGAAGATCGATACCCCAACAAAAGATAAATGCAATTTCATCAGTTTTTTAAGATAAAAGAATCAAGAAATATGACCCCAAAAAAGAATTAAAAAAAGATTCATTTAGGAAGAGTAAAAATGAAAGGTATTATTATGTATAGTAACCTGAAATATCAAATGTAAGGCGTATGCGACTTGTTTGTTCCATAACCTGGATGGTGAGTAAAGAAAAATTTTGGCCTTCAAATATAGCATGGTGGAAGTTTGGGAGGGCAACAGCTGAAATGTGATCATGATTGACAGAATAGTGGGCGAATATTTGATGCGACATCCACAAAACTGCATCGAAGCGAGGGGACGGGCTCCGAGCAATTATTAAGAACTCCAATGGCGAGAATTTAAGGATGACTTCGTTAGCAATGTGAGCGAATAGGGAGGTTGCGTGCAAAACAGGAACACAGTTATCGAGGGTGATCAAGAACATGGTGAAAAATGGCAGCAACGAGATCAAGGACTAACTTTGTGGCGTTTCAGTCATTTCTTAACCTCAATTATTCAATCTGTTTCTTATCCTAATTCATGAATATTGCCTTCTTTTATAGTCGAGAGCCCCTCCCTCGCCCATGATGCCCTTGCGAGTTGTTAACATCTTTTATTTTATTTCTTTTTTTTAAAAGGTTGGTTATTGAACTTTTACCTATTAAAATCTTGTTTAATAACCCTATGGTTTTTTTCCTTTCTCATAATTAAAGCCTTTAAATATAAGACCACTTGCATAGATAGTATTTTAAATTAGGAGAATTGCAAGCGTGTCATCATGCAGCAAAAAGTCAAAACTACTCTTTGCGGATTGATATACCAATGATAGATTGATATATCAACGATATACCTAACTAAAAAAATAACTACATGATATACTAATGATATTCTTATTTGAAGTTAATCGAGAGTATATCCGTAAGTACAATATTGATATACTTGACGTATCACGGGTGTTGTTTAATAAAAAGTTTTGAGTAGTCTATCAATAATATAATGTTCATAAACCAACAATATACCTAATGTAGAATATGACATTGATACGGTAGTGATATAATTTATTTCAATTTTTTCGAAAGTAAATTAGTAAGTTAAATATATATACTACTGATATCTGTTTATTTCACTAGTATCAAATATATATCAGTGTGATATACTATTGATATATTTTATTTACGTATATCAAAATTAAGAAATACTTACTATATCAAAAGTACAATAGTAATTCATAATCGGTATATCAGATTATCTAAAGCAAGTATATCAATGATATACTACTGATATGTTTTATTTAAATATATAAATGAAATGGAAATACTAATATTCAGTATATCAACGGTATACCACAAATAGTGATTTATGCTTGGTAGTGATTTATGTTGTATATCATGTATGTTTGATATATATCAAGAATATAATAGTGATAGAAATAGTGATATACTCAATGTTAGTAACTCGCATATGATAGTGTTCATTTCACTAATATACTGCTGATATACTAATTGTTAGGTGTATCAGTGAACTGAACATATCTAAATTGAAGTATATCAGTAATATACCAAGATGCAAAATGTCTATGATATGCTATGAATATATAGAGAGTATATCATTTAACTGATATTACTAAAAAGAAGTGTATCCATGATATATTAATAATGTACTACTAATGTGCTTTGTTTAGGTATATATCAGTTGAGTGATATAGAAACACAAAATATATCAGTTATACTATGATACACCAATGAAGGTAAAATTGGAATAATAAAAAAAATAAAAATCAAATTTTAAATTTTTTTGTTATATTTGCATGTCTAAAAAAATCATGGATAAAATTGTAAATATACTAATATTTTTTTTGTCACCCATTACAATTCTCCTTAAATATACTACTTCCACTTTTGAGTTTATTTTTATTTTATTTTTATTTCTCTTTTACATATGTTTATTTCAAAAACTAAGCCAAATTTTGAAAAAAATGAAAAAAAAAAAAAATAGTTTTCAAAACTTGTTTTGTTTTGGGATGTGGCTAAGAATTCAAATGTTTTCTTAAGAAAAATGAAACTCAATATTATAGATAAATAATGAGAAAATAAAAAACAATTTTAAAAAAAACATGTTGAAAATCATGCCTATCAAATGAGGCATAGATTATCAGTTTAGTTCATTAACTTTTAAAGTTGTGTATATTAGTATTTTTATTTTTTTTATATAGGTTAAATTATGAGTTTAGTTTCTAAACTTCTAGATTTATGTCTATTTAATCCTTGAAATTTAGAAATTGTCTAATAGATTTTGAACTTTAAAAAGTGTTCAATTTGGTAGATATGTAATCTTGAAAATTCACTACTACAATTTTGACATTCTATGACACCATAGCTAAGCCAAATAAGAGGGAGAGAGAAAAAAAACTGTCATAAATTGTTGGAGGCGCGTTTTTTACGGGAAAAAATGGAGATTTTCGTGTTTTTGAAAATTTATGTCAGTTTTTCAACATCATAAATTCATGACTTAGATAAAATGTTGTTATAGATGGTTGGGGGCGCATTTTTTGTGGGAAAAATCGAAGATTTTTGTGTTTTTGAAAATTTATGATAGTTTTTCAACATCACAAATTTATGACAGTTTTCCAATGTCATAAAAATTTCATTTGTCCCCTATCGAAAAATTTGTGTTTTGGACAATCAATCTTCTCCTATAAAATGCCTCTCCCTCCATTTTAACATCAACGTAACATAAGCTTCTTACTGGGCTTATTTCGCTTACGTAAACTAGGCCTTGAGTAAATTTTTTTATTGGCAACTACAAACTATCATAGAAAGCAAATACTTGACACAAGAATACTATCATTAACATTTCTTTGTTGTCATAGAAACAACATGCTTGACACTGAAATTCTGTCATTAACAGAATTTCTATGACGTTTAAAAATTGTCATTAATATATATATCTTGACGGAAAGGTCGATTTTAGGAGGTATTTATTGACAATATTTAATTGCCATAAAAAGTATTCCATGACTTTTAACAAATGTCTTGAATACGTTTTTTTGACAACCATTAATTGTCATAAAATAGTTAATTATAACAGATTTTTGGATGTGTCATGTATAAAGTTTTCTTGATGACGGCGTCTACGAGTGAAAAAAAAAGTCATAAAATGTGTTTATGACAATTTTTCAATGTTATAAAATCCCGAAAAGTCATAATTTTACTTGGGATTTTTGTACAGATGACCTCCTTTCGGCTGAATTATCGATAGAAGACTCACATTTTAGATTTAATTACAGGTGACCCTTTGATGTCGTCAACCATTCTCGATCTAGGTACAATGTTGGTTATTTTGGTATCATAAATGACTACCGATCTCGTTCTCCCGCCAACTCCCAAACCATGCTAACGGGACGCTTGATGACGTAGTCATATCGATAGTGCTAAGGGTCGTTTACTTTTGTCGTCTTAGTTACTGATATCGTTACTCTCTCGGTCTCATTCATCTGTGTTTTAATCGACGTCGTAAGTACTGTCGCTCTCGTTCTGATACTAATAGTTAACGGGCGACCATCTCTCTCGATCTGATCAATATGGTCGCAGACCGAGAGTCTCATTTGGAATATTAAATTCAAAACAAAACAAGAGTGTCAATGATAGCCAGATCTAGAGTCTCGCTTCTTGTAGAGGTTATCAATTTTTCTAATGTCTTTTATTTGTATCATCTGTTTTATGCAGCCTTGATTTTTTTTTTTTATATTATCTATATATCATTGAAGGAATCAATAAGTGAAAAAAGATCGTAAATCGAATGCATATACGAGGTACTCTGCATACCATGAATTCATTGTGATTATAATGGGAGATTACATGTAAGACAAACACATTACTAGTTGGAAGTGAATTAATTGGATGATAATAACATATTACACGTTTGTCGATTGTGACCAACATTATCACACCTGTCGCATCTGCGATACAAGCATCGTTCACCGGCAGATGGGATCTTATTCACTCGTTTCCGACCAACGCTCGATATTCTTGTTGGTGGAAGTATAACCAACGGAATGTAATCCGGGATTGATAGACTCTTAATACACTGATTGTAATGCATCTATCCCATATTTCGGGCTACATAGACTATGGTCTCTATCAGAACATTGTGTTGTTTTTTACTAAATTAAATGAAATAGAATATAGTTTTTTTTGTGTATGTTTCTTTGATTTGTGTATTTTATTTTCAATTGAATGGAATTAATAATTGTGTTTGAGAGTTGAGAATTATTGTAAAAGCATTGTTATAGATTTTTTTCATGTTTCGAATTCCAATTATATGCTAATAAATATATTTTGGGGGGTATAAGAAAAAATGTCGGTTAAAACCTGTCATCATATATCTCAATAATGACGGTTATAAAATGACATTAAAACAAACTGTCATCATAGCATTAGTATTTAGGTGAAGGTGCGATGTCCGTTTTAGACCGTCATTGAAACCACCTTTGATGTCGATTTGTAACTAACATTGTACTAAATTGACATCATATGTATACCTCGAATCAAACTTCGATGTTGGTTTCTAACCGACATTGTAGCCAACCGACATCATATGGATAAGATGTCACTAGATTTGATGTCAGTTTTAAACTGACATCGTATAAGTACGATGTCACTAGGTTTGACGTCGGTTTAAAACCGACATGGTATCAAATCGATATCGTATGGATAAGATGTCACTGGGTTTGATGTCGGTTTAAAATCGACATGGTATCAAACCGACATCATATGGGTAAGATGTCACTGGATTTGATGTCAGTTATAAACCGACATCGTATCCAACCAACATCGTATGGGTATGATGTCGCTTCACTACGATGTCGGTTGTAAACCAACATTAAACCCAACCGACATCGTACCCATACGATGACACCTGGAAAGATGTCGGTTGGCAAAACTGACATTATATGGGTTCAATGTCAGTGCAAAACTGACATGGAAGCCCAAATTTGTTGTAGTGTATGTGGATTTATGTTGCGGTGTCTGGTTGTCGTTATAGCATGTGCACACGGTATCTTTAAACACTAAAACTCCATGCATGTACATGTATGCATGTTCAGATCGACGGTACTGCCAAACAAACCGTCCTTCACGTTAAATCGATAATAGTCTATGGGTTCAACAAGGACTCGTCTGCCCATATCACACTGTTTCATCATCCGCTCCCCAACGTAGTCAGAAAATGGATTTCTTTAGAAGGCAGTTCGCATGCCAGTTATGGGTGAACCAACCTTTTTTTAAGTTACTGTAAGTCGATCATTATGTCGAAACAAATGTTGATGGTTTGGTTCACTTCGTTATTTATTTGAGATACGAATTTGACCAAAAAACCAAAAATAAAAAATCTAAGTAAACAAAAAATAAACAAAAATAAAAAAATAACAAACAATACAGTTGCATTGGGATTTCGAGACTCTCGGTCTCGGATGAACATAAACCTGAAGAACAAGAAGTTAATATCAGTGATAGTAATAGACAACTATAATTAATAGAAGCCTATCAGTTCTATCAGTGATAATTGTCTATCACTTTTTTTTTCATTAACTTTTATCAATCATTAACAGTGATAGTAGTCTATCACTTCTATCAGTGATAGACAGTGATAGAAGTCGAATAGGAACAAGAAGTCTCATAGATAATAGAAAAGTTATGAGTAATAGGTAATAAATAGACAATTGTGGTAGAAGTCTATCAGACAACTATCACTGATAGAAGTCTATCACTTCTATCAGTGATAGATATCATAATAGTAGTTTATCAAAATTATAAGAAAAAATTAGTTATTAAATAAACAGACTTTTATCAGTGATATCACTGATAGCATCCTATCAGTGATATCACTGATATCAGTGACTAGCGTGGGTTGTTTTAGTAATTTCAATTCTTAAATTTTTGCTATTTTTGCAAATAGATTGAGCCATTTGCTATATGGGCAATTATATTGGGCGTTTTTGCTACCAACTCAATTGCCCTTTTTCTTTAATATATATCTTAATACATTAATAATTTAATATTAAATGTATCAAATACAATAAGTATTTTCCTCTTTTATATTTAATATATCTAATATATATTAAATATTAATTTGAACACTTCAAACTAAATATTAATTTGAACATTTCAAATATTTCAACTAAGATGTTCTTTTAGTGTTATTATTAGCTAGCAACAGGACCTTATGGACCTTCAAATTATAAACTTCAATGATTAAAAATTAATTAATTAAACTCTTTAACTAACCAATTTTCAGTCATTAACATTAGGTCACTATAGAACAAGTTGTATCCATAGATATAACCATTACATGCAAGTCGATCCTTCATGAGTTCTTCGTAATTACAGTTGGATCAAAAGCCCGTTTTACTCCTATAATTTTACATCTTGACCTTAAGTACCATGGATTCTCTTAAGAACAATTTGTTAATGATCCAACCATAAACTAAGTCACTCTTGGGCGAGTGAGAGGGTGGACCCTTGTTCAAAGTTCCGAAATCAACACTTAAGGGAACTACTCATCTTCTTATATGGGTAGGAGTGAATTTCTTATGAGATTATGTTTCTAGCTCCCTATTTGATCAAGTCTCCAAAATGGTAGGTTTATTCAATTGTCTACAAAAGTCACTCTCGCTCATGAAAATTAAAGGACAAATCTTCACAGGACGGAGTTCATAACTCACTTAAGATTAAGATCGAATCGCATATAATCATCCTAATAAAATACTAATCTCCTCAATTAACGGATTAATAAAGAGTAATTTAATATTTGAGGTTCAGTCTTATACAAACTCATGGTATAAGATACCTCCACTCACATGTCTCTACATGAATGATTTGGATCAAATCATTTGTAACTATAACAAAGTGGGTCGTATCGATATTGTTACCAGGATAAGACACTCAACCTTATCCATATATTATGCCTCTTTTTAGGTTATTTCTTGAACATGATTCTTCATGTGTCAACCACATATTATCCAATATTGCACTAATAACCTTGGATTTTTCATATAATGGATAATAATATATTGTAAATAAATAATAAAAATATTATTAATTATTAATTATGAGGCTTTAGGGCATGAATCCCAACATAAAGCACCTCAATTAAGATTAAAATTTCATCCATCATCGAGACCTGAGTGCAAAATAAAAGACCACGGTTGTTGTCTCCCTACTGACATTGTATAAGTTTTGTTTTCTTTTATTTTCTTTGAAACAAAAAAATAAATAATAAATAATACATTAAAAATATTTTGGTGTGGTTTATGGGACAAGAATTCAAATAAATTTTTTTTCATCAAGTGGAAACTTTATCGAAGGTAGGTCTTGTCTAGATTGAGATACTTAAATTTACCGTTAGAGAACACTTCTACCTAGAGACTTACCTGTGAGTTGAATTTATCAGTTTTTAATTTGAAAGTCATCCTTTTTTTGTTTGCTTAAAGTGCATGAACTTTTTCATAATTTACTTGTGATTTTCAAGAAAAAAATAAGTAAGAAAAGAGAAAAGTAAGTTGTGGTCGAGTTTGTAGCTGTAGTATTAGAGCCAAAAGAAAAAAATATATATGCATCTAAAATTGGGACACGACTAATCTTCGATCTCTACCATCACCAATAGTTGAGAACAACTAGCTGAGGTCTCAATAGGAAATTGCAATTGCATCTCCACGTACCATGACCTGCATACAACCCATTTGTCGCCTCTTAAGCACAATTTAAAGCCAAGCTCGCGCACAAAAAGAAGTAGGACATGATTGTTAGGCGTACATTCGTGAGAGAGACAAGAAAAACTTTCTTAGTCAGGTCACCATTTTTTAGGCAGAGGAGAAGTTCTTTCTTCAACTCTATCTTTACCTACTTTTCTTTAGATTAGATTTATTTATTTTCTTTAATTTATTTTGTTAGGTTAGAACTTATTGTTTCCCTCGTTATATTTGTTGTTGTATATTTGTTTTTACTTTCGAGCATATTTTCTAAAAAACAAAAAGAAATGAAAAAAGAAAATTCTACACCTTTCACAAGCATGTCATTAAAATCATGTTGCAAAAACAAATCGTCAAATTGTTTTCTTTGGTGTTTTTTAAAAAAAGTCTTTGATGACGATACATAGAGTTTTCTCACCTTTCAAGTGTTTTTACATACACAAAACTTTGAGTTTTTAAAATCATAAAACTTGATAAATTCTTGTTCTCCATAAAACATTCGAACTCAAATTCCCCTTGTGTTTATCTCATCTTATGGACATAGGAGAGTTTAGCTTTGATACTTAGCAAGTTTAATGGCCTAAATATGTACCCTAACGTCTTTTTTCTTCTAATTCTTAGTCAATGGAGACATTGACTCATTTAAGTTTGGGGATGAGTTTTATAATACTTCCGTTGTAATAGTATGTTGGTTGTAATATTATTGTAACATTATGTTGTTGTAAAAGTTGCTTGAACTAAAAAAAAACGATACTCCTCCGTCTAGAGTTAATTGAGTAACTAGAGACAGTTATGACACTCATGATTTCTTTTGCATGAAAGGCTAACTTAGGAAGTGAGTATGTGAAAACGATCTTAGTAGTGGCTTGTGCTCATAATCAACTACTTTTCACCACAAAGTGTTAGTAAGTTGGAAAGTAGATACAAGTGACAATAAGACTCTTGTTAAAAAAAAGAAAAATAAAACAAGGCCTAGAAGTAGCTTTAATTAAATTGAGAAGAGAAAAAAAATGATGGTAAATGAATGAACTTGGCTTGTTAAACAAAGAAGATCACTCTAGACTCTATGACTCTATGACTATTACTTAGGTAGGATAAACATAATAAGTGGGTTTGCATAAGAATGTTTTATCTTAAAAAAGAAAAAGAAAAAAGAAAGTTTTATGTGAGAACATCTTCGAATTGTGTAAAGCATTAAGAGTATGAGACCAAATCCTAAAAGACACCATTTTCTTTTTTCAAAAGTACTATGTGAAATCATTTTGTGAAGTATTTGCTTGTGTATGTTGTTGTTTGTTTTCTAATTGCTTGAGGACAAACAATATCTTATGGTTGGGGATATGATAGATTTTAGTATTGAGACTTATTTAACTCTAAAAGTCTTAAGTTAATTATGCTTGATTTTCTTTAGAGTTATATGAAGAAGTTAGCAAATGTTTGGAGAATCATTAATATCTTGTGAGAATTTATACGAAGTTCGAAAGAAAAAATGAGTAATAAGGAAAAGATAAACTAAAAATGGATTCTTTTTGTGCTGAAAATTTGAAGATTGCATAATCAAAATTGCAGAATCGAAATTGTAATATGATATTGCAATCTTGCAATAACAAATATGGAAATAACAAATATGGAGGTAATCTAAAGTCCTGTATATTTTGGGACCATGTGGTTGAAAAAGTGCAGAAAAAGTTTTTTATATGGCAGTACTCTTACCTTTCAAAGGGAGGTAGCCTTACTTTGATGCAATGAGTGCTCAACAACTTGCCTACTTATATGCTTTCTGTTTTCAAAGCTCCAGTTTCTATCTACAAACATCTAGAGAAGCACATAGATGAAAACGGTGGAGCACACTTAGTCTGGTGGGACCTTGTTTCGCTTCCTATTGAAAATGGTTGCCTCGGTATTGGTCGTTTAAACGACGTTCAATGGGAGATATCCTTCGACGTTGCAAGTTTGGTAGTGCAAAGGTTCATTGGCATAATATCATTACTTTGGGGCCCCTAATCAAACATAAGCTCAGATGGGATATCCGTAGTGGCAACGACTCCCTGTTTTGGTATAATACTTGGACTGACCACAACTCTTTGTATCTGGCTTTTCCTCAGTTTTTTGTTATCACCTCTATTAAATATATCACAGTTAAAGAGGCTTGGAATCCTGTTGAGCTTGGGATCTTCATCCCAAACGGACTTTCCTTGAGAGAGAAACATCTACGTAGCTTTCTATCTCGTTGATTGGTCATCCCCCACTTTGCTAGGTCATGATAAAGTTGTCTGGTGTGGTCAAGCGTCAAGAGCTTTCTATGTGAAGTCTGTAAAGTCTCTTCTTGTTGCTTCTTACCAGTCCCATATTCTCATTGCTCCCAACAATATCTAGAAGTTGTTTTTGCCTAAAAATGCAAAGTGTTTTTGTGGACTTTATTTTATAGGAGTCTCAACACTTTTGATATCTTGCAACGACGTCTTCCATCTTCTCATCTCAATCCAAATTGGTGTGTTCTCTGCCACAACGATGTGGTGACTATCGATCACATCTTTATATCGTGCCCTTTGCCCAACATCGATGGTCATTGCTGATAAAAGGATAAAAAAGACCTCTTCCACCTACTAACAATATTCAAGAGCTTATCAAGGTTGTTTGTATTGATCATCCAACTTCAATTAAAAATATTCTCTCGACAAATTTATTCGGTATTTTTTTTGGAATCTATGGCTTGAACGAAATACTAGAATATTTCAAGATCAATCGAAGCTCGCTAGCGTCCTTTGGGAGGATGCACTCATTAATGCTATTTCATGGAGTTCCGAATCTTTCCTATTTTGTGATTACGATACTTGTTCCATTTCTTTAAATTGGAGAGCATTTTTTTATTGCTTTTTATATATTCCTCACATCCCTTTTTGAATGAAGTATCTTTTTCTAAAAAAAAGATTGAAATTTTGAAGTAAATTATAACGTTTGTATACTGCAAGGATTGGATTTCATAAAAATACAATTAAACTATAAATGTGATCCATATGGTTTGGGTAAAATTTTGATTTACGTATCAATTTACTCTATCTTTTTGAAGTATAATAGAGTTGGAATTTGAACTACAAACCTTGTATTCGTTAATATATTCGAGAGACTCGATTAGTTATATATGCTCTCTTTGGCGTATCAATTTATTCTCAATTGTTTGGACTTAGTTTTAATTTAGACCTTCTAATTTCGAAAATTTCAATTAATTGGTCCCTCTATTCTAGTCAAATTTTATAAATCAAATAACATGTTTTTTTCTCGACTGTGTATTCGAGCTTTGCGCTACGTAAAAATAAAGAAAAATCGTGGATTCTTCCTAGTTCCTTAGATTTAATGAAACCACGTAAAGCCAAACCAAGTCAAACTCTAGGGACCAAATTGAAACTTTTAAAAATTATAGTCACCAAATTGAAATTAAATCCAATGATAGAGATAAAATGAAAGAGTAAATTGAATCCGTCAAATCTATAAGAACTAAATTGGAAATTTTGAAACCAACAATTATTATAATTCAAAGAGTAGTTTGTGAGTTAAAAGAATCAAAGCCAGAGAGTGGCTTGTTAATAAAAACAATTGTTTTAAAACGCTTATTAATTTTTCACAGAAGAATATCTAATTGCAAAATATTAACATTAATTGAAACCCCAACTAGTTTTATACGATGGCTGTGTAGTATATAAAACTAGTTAAAGGCAAAGAGTTGTTTAAACCAAAGAAATTGAAACCCCACAAAAGCCACGACTGATCCACCATTATGGCAACGTTCAATTTCATAGTAAGCCAAAATATACGTGGAATCGTGGATGCCACCTACGTTATCGCCTGCCTTGATGAAGCCGTAGTCGATCTCAAATTCTCACCGGAAATGTTCGTCATAATAGGCTCTCAATTTTAAATAATATTATATGTTCCACAGACTATTATAACTTACTGTTATTATAATCCAACCCCAAACAACTCCTACATTTCATGATCCTTAGGTTACCCTTTTCTACTCATTAGTTTCTTCACCAATTTCGATTTGTTCTTTAACAAAATTCCTGTTTTTCTTTTGCTTTCAAGAACAAACTTCGAATCTGAAATGGGTTTTATTTTCTGCAACCTCTCTTTTATGCCAATCCATTCAATTTGTTTTCAGGTCGTTCTCGGGTAGATAATCTCAACTTGTCTCCTTCAAATGATTCGATGGATGTTGGGGAATTTAATTTGGGATCTTTTGTCTCGATTGACTCACCAACATTCATAAACATTGCTTCAGCGTTGTCGAATTTTGATGATGGTATCATATAATGAAGCCCTTCTTCCCTTTCCATATTATTGAAAAGAAAGGGTTGATTTAAGTCCGGATTAATAACTATTTAGTTTTTGATTTTTAGTGTTTGAAAATTAAGCTTGTTTTTTCATTCTCTTCATTTTCTCTATCATTAATTTCATCTTTCTTGATGTATCATTTAAGTCTCTAGTCAAATTTCAAAAACAAAAACAAGTTTTTGAAAACTATTTTTTTTAGTTTTCAAAACTTAGCTTAGTTTTTTAAATTAACGGTAGAAAAAGTACTTAAGAAAAATAGAAACTTATTGATAGAAATAATATTTTTAGACTTAATTTTCAAAAATCGAAAACTAAAAACTCAATGGTTTTCAAACGGGACCTTAAGTTTCTATTTAAGAATGTATTGTGATTTGTGACCGTTCTTGTTTCTCTAACGAATTCACAAGTGTAGAGATTGTTCTTATCCACGAGGTATTGTGGTCTAATTTTGATGTTTAAGACGGTTAGTCTAAACAAATTATTCAATGAGATTGCCTCATAACAATCGTTTGATGTATATTCAATAATTTTCATGCCCCATAATAACTCTTGGATATAAAATTGAAGTATTTCTCTCTCTCCATTCAATGGAGCAAAATTGTCGGTCACATTGTGGTGGCTTCACCGCATAATTTTTCGTTAATCTGACCTTTAAATTTGTTGGCATGTTTAAAGGTTGTGTAGAGTGTGTTTGGAATAGAATATTTAAAGGGGTGTGGATTAAAGTGCAATAAATATAAGAGTAAGAGTAAAATTTAAACCTAAAAATATTGTTGGTTAATGTTATGTAGGGTATACATTGCATTATTGGAGGTGTTGGACCAAGTAATCAAATTCCTTTTGTAATCACTCTTCAACCCTTTCAAATTTTCTATCTTATGGCAAATCAATCAAGAAGGGTATGGTTTTTCGAGTCGATTAATGCCTCCAGAGGTGTAATCTCTGTCCCTTTGGGAATGGATGCTCGATTTTTGGCCTATTTTCCTAATAGCGCATGACACGGGAAAGCCGCTAGTCAACAAAAATGTCAATGCATGGTATTGATATCTACCATATAAAACTTGAAAGGCAATTATTTTTCAAAATGAGGTTACAGATATATTGTGCCAAGTTTTCTTTCAAGTAAAGAAATTACAGTTATATTTGTGAGTGCTTTGAAAGAAGAACTTTACTAAGACTACTATTAAAGTAGAAATTGCTAAAACATAATCTTGAATCATAGAGGTTTGTTATAGCAAGTTTGAACTTTCTGTCAGAATAATGATCTCATCAAATTAGTGGCTTGTTAATAATTAGAAGAATGCAAGATGGCCTCAAATGGCTATTTTTGTTGTTTATCTGAATTGAAAATTCATAAATGTGTAGTACACAATATTTATATACAGTATTTTTAAAGGTATGGGTTGTTTATAAAAGCGGAATTCTGAAAAAACATAAAGTTTTATTGGAAGGTATCATATTCTAAAATTAATAAATATGTATTTTTTAGGAGGAGTGTAATAGGTAGGGAAAAAATATTAGGATATTTACAAATCTACTTATGGTTTTTTGAGATTTACAAATATAGCAAAAATTTTTGAAATCTAAACTTTTCAATTTTTTATATATTCCAATTTTATCTTCATTGGTCTATCAGTACCTTATTAGTAGTTTATCTTATATATTCTATATTTTATATATCAGTCAACTAATATATACTTAAACAAAGTATATTAAGTAGTATATTATTTATATATACTAGCATTATTTATATATACTAGCAATATATTTTTCTTTTGGTATATCAGTTAAATGATATACTCTATATACGTGTAGCATATCAAGAATAATTTTCATATTTAGTATATCACTGATATACTTCATTTTAGGCATCTTCATTTCACTGATATAACTAATTAGCATTGAGTACATTATAGTATTTTAGGTATATTTGATATACTAAATATATGATATACTACTAGTCAAGTGTATCAATTAAACAAATCTATTATTAAACAAGTCTATTGACTAAAAACAAGTAAATATAAACAATTAATAAAGTAAATAGCTAAAATAAAGTATATCATAGTATATCAGTGATGAACTCTATACTATGTAAATCTCATATGTGAATTACTGATAAAAACTATAATAATTTCATATAAGTACATTAACAGTATATCAATTATATACTTTATATTAGATATATTATTATTATATCATATTATCATTGATAGATTACCATAAACTTCACATATTGAAAAACACGCAGAAAATAAAGTATATAGGAGTGTATTTGTAATGCCCCAAGCCCAGGATCCCCCTGCGATAATAGTTAATCATCATTTCTTGTGTTCTCGCATTTAAAACTTAAATCCAATAAACTAACTATTAGAGATATGAATATGAGGACTTGAAAACTGTGTAGTAGACATAAGTAGGATCATGTTCAAGTAAATAACCCGAACGGTTCACAGTATATGGATGAGGTTGGAAACCTTATCCTGGTGACACTGTGAATGCGTCTCACTTTGTATTTGATACAAGCGAGGTGATCAACTCGTTCATGTAGTTGACAATTACAAAAATGTTCTAATTTTCCTTCTCTGACAATTACAAAAATGTCCTAATTTTCCTTCTCTGACAATTACAAAAATGCCCCACCTTTAACCCCCTAAGTACAAAAATGCTCGTGGACTCATTTAAATGTTTTAAAAAGACTTTTAATCAATCAAAATCCTCCATTAACATAATCTTACATTGAATTAACAAACATCAAAGCTCAAATAATTTAATTTCTATAAAATTAATCCAAAAATATACATGAAAGATACCTTAAGCTTGGGGGTGTTACAACCATTATTGCTCCAAGCCCACTAATATTTTGCTTGTGTCGCCCAAGCCCCAAGTGCACACACATCCTTGTTGCTGCCGCCACCTATCTCAAGTCTTTAAAGAAGACCCAAGGTTTGGTTCTTTCGATTTGGTTGGGTTTGAAAGTTTATTTTGTTGATTTCAATCAATTTTGACTGGACAGTCATGTTTTGATATATAAAAAAAGATTTTAAAATAATAAAACCAACAACAAGAAGCAAAAGACTCAGATAGCTCGTTTAAACCCTATTGCAAAATCACATCTCCACTTTAAGTTGTATCGTAGTTGATGATACTGGTACATCGACATTCAACATGATAGCAACATGTCCTTATCTTCTTTGACTTTTTTTTTGCTAAAAATATTTAAGCATATGATTATAATACTCGGTTGATTGATTCTTCAAGTGTACAAATTATCAAAGATAATATAATAGTGAGTAAATGAAAGTATCGTCTCCATAGAGATTGTTAAGTAAATCTATGAATTTTCTAGGCGTAATGTTGTTTAATATATAAAGGTTCTAAATTTCTCTGATATGTGAAAATTTGTTTGTTAAATTGTTTGCTAATACTTGTAAAAGATTAGTAATTAATTTATGGTCATTCAATATCATCATATATGGAATAAATTAAGCTAACTAGATTTAAGAAAATTAAGGAGGGATTAGTTGTTGGGGAAAACCTCCCACAACTAGGAATAAGTAAAAAATAACTTAGAAATTAAAAGAAAACAACAAAATAAGAGACAAATTTAGGTGAAAAAATTTCAAACCCGGAGAAAAACCACGAACAGAAAGAAATTCTATTATGTGAAAAATTGTTACAATCACATATAATTCTCTCCTCGACCACAATTACAAAAACACTATCCCAAAACTTTATACCACTCACGCCCTTCTAAGAGAGAATTTAACTAGAGTTAGTACATCAACCTTAAAGTGTTTCTAACTAGAATGATTTGAAACCAAAGCCATAAGCTCGTTTATAGGGTTAGGAACCCATCACTTCCTTGCACTTCTCTGATGTGGGACAATTCTACTTCTAATATATTGCCAAAAAGCCAACAAATTCCACCTTGACAAGATATTTGAAGAATCTCCATCTCTTGTTGTATCATTGTCTTTACCGATAATCATAATCCTCAACATAGAGAACTATAACATACTCCACCATAAAAGTAGATCACTTAGAATATCACCTTCCAAGACTTTTCTTTTCTTCGTCACATGTCAAGCCCGAAAGTTCTTCAACCATCGACATAACTTCCACCTTCTTCCAATCCATACTGTCATGTTGGACTTCTTAGAACCTTTCCTGGAACCACCACTGGACTCTGTTGGACCACTCCTAGTGAATATGCAAATAGTGAACAACTATAGCCGCTTTAAGATATCTTTTCTGATGTGGAAGTTCAGACAATGTTGCAACCACAAAGCATACTCAGAAACTCAAGAAACTACAAACCGCTCTGATACCACTTGTTAGAGACAACGACCCTCCACATATCTCTACATTGGTATGATATTGTCCACTTTGGGCATATGCTCTCATGGTTTTACTTTTGCTTTCACCAAAAGGCCTCATACAAATGGAGATACTATCTCTCACTTATATACCCATGATCTTCCCATTCTCTAGCTGATATGAGACTTTGATCGCACTCCCAACATTAATTAGGTGAAGTCCGAGCTGGACGCTTTTTGTCATTTGATTATATATAGTTCATTCACATATTCTTCATCAACCAATTCGAATAAATTAAGATTAAATTTGTTTTGCAATATTGGTATGGGAGAAATTCATGAATATCTCTATTTACAAATGTGACATATGGCTAAAACATTCAAAGTCCAATTCAATTTTCATGTAATGCCCCCACGTTTTTAAATTAGGTTAATTTCATATTTAACAAAGACAAAAACATACAAGGCGAGTGACGGAATCGCTTCTTGGTTGTGCCATGGGGTCAATGTCCGAATGACTTCTACATTCATATCATTTTCACATTTTAATAGTGGTGTTTTAAAGTTATGTTATGAGATCGTTTCAACCGGTTTAATAATTTATTTTATGTTTTCTAACGTCTTCAATTGAGATTTCCTAAATAAAATATTTTGATTATATATTTTATTGGTATTGGTACTCTTTAGCCTCACTTGA
Organism: Trichosanthes cucumerina; assembly: GCA_036507285.1. Taxonomy (NCBI): domain Eukaryota; kingdom Viridiplantae; phylum Streptophyta; class Magnoliopsida; order Cucurbitales; family Cucurbitaceae; genus Trichosanthes; species Trichosanthes cucumerina. Next base: position 69,368,695 of record CM071840.1, on the reverse strand, counting down.
ACGAGATTGAACCATGAAAAATGTGCTTTGTGGAGGAAAGGATGGATAGGAGAGACGAAAGAAAAAGGGTGGGGTGTGTGCGGATGTGGCCAAAAGAGCTAAAGAGAAACATAAGAAGGAAAAAATATATATGAAGAAAGAAAGGGAGGCTACGGTTTAGGGTTTTTGTGTTCCTTTTTCTTTTTTTTTTTTTTTTCATTAATATATAATGCACATACTCAAAATTCTACCATTTCTTCAGTTGTTCAATTATCCTATTTAAAGTGAATAGTGTTGTGAAAATATGATGTGAATAGTGTTGTGAAAATATGATAGAAACCGGGTATAATTTTACCAATATTTAAATAATAATAATAATAAAAAAAAGTGTTTGGAAATAGAATATATATAATATAATATTAAAGATAGTGGAAATTTATGGCAAATTAAACAAGAAATAAAATTGAGAGAAAGTGGGAGAGGAGAATAGAGATTGGAGGGCTCTTTTTCACCAATGGATATTTTATATCATGATCCACCAAATGCCACTATTTATAAGTAATTTGGCAAGGATGAGTTGGTAAATTTGGACACTAAACATTGGTAAAAATTGGGGACACTTTGGCTAAGGGGTATTTGCCACTTGGCATGGGTATGCAAATGGCATATGGAATGGGCATTTACATTACACATTTTTACAATAAATAGACTTTTTTCAATAACTTTTTTTAAGTGAAATAAATATAATAAAATATGGGATAATTGGGTAAATAGCAAAATAAGCCTAAAATATTACAAATATAGCAAATTATTAAACTATTTACCTATGTCAAATTTCCATTTAAATTAGCAAAAAGTTCGTGCACATGTCTTTAGCCCAAATGAAAATTGTGATTTATCTTCTTTCATTTCTTCCTCAAATTATCTTTAATTTTTTGTACTTTTTTTGCCTTTTTTCCAACGTTTAGCCGATCGACTAAAAATTCTATGTTCAATCGATGTTCAACGTTCAACTTTTCTATAGTTATTGGAGTCTATCACTAATAAACTTCAATCACTGTTTTGTAATAGAAGCCTAGCTATCAGTGATATAAGTTTATCACTATCATTGATAGACTTCTATATGTTTTGTTTCTCTTATTTTATTGAAATTTATTACTGCTAGACTTCTATCCCTATCAATCGGAGTAGTGCGTGAATGAAATCTATCATTGATAGAAACATATATGTTAATTGCCATAATTATCTGAATTATTATAATTTTGAATCTTGAAACAACTAAGGTTGATATAAGTTAATTTTCATCCTTGAATAAGTTAGGGTGTGTGATTGAAGTCTATCACTAAAATGTTTATTTCATATATCACTATGATAAATTATCACAAATAGAAGTATGATAAATTATCACAAATAGAAGTCTATTACCGATAGACTATTTACTATGATAAAAGTCTATTAGCATACTATTTCAAGTCTTATTTCAATTGTACAGTCTATTAGAATCTATCGTTGATAGAATTCTATCGCGATAGAATACTAACTATGACAAAAGTCTATCAGCCTACTACAAGCATTGCTTCAAAATTGCATTATACCACATTCAATCCCTCATAAACTTCTAATTGTTCATAAGAATCTATTAGTGATAAACTTTTATCACTAATAGATTTTGAACTGTGATAAGTTTCTATTATGATGATTTCAATTCTTCTGATAGAGTTCTAACTGTGATAAAAGGCTATCAGTGATAGAAGTCTATCACTGATAGATTCTAAACAGTGATAAAAGTCTATTAGGGATAGAAGTCTATCACTGATAAATTCTAAGAACAGTTTTCAATCAATGGTAAAATGAGAATTAAAAAACGTTATTTAAAAAATTTTCTATATTTGCAATTTTTTAAAAAAACTTGCTATATTTGCAAATAAGATCTCATAATTTGCTATCCATTACAATTTTCTATTAAATAATGATATTTTAATTTAAATAACCAAAATAATGGGAGTTTTAATTTAAGTGAAGTAGTAATAAATTGGCAAAAATTCAATTTTTACCCCTTAACCTATGAAGATGTACAAATTTTCTTTTTTAACTTTCAATTTTATCAAATTAGATTCTAGACTAAAATAAGTGTTGTAATTCATACACTTGATTTAGATTTAATTTCCACTAATTCAACCACTAATCTTGACAAAAAAATAAATGCAAAAATCTCTGTAACTTGGGAATTTCACAATTCAGTTATATAAAGTTTTGCACAAATCATAATTAGATAAATGCACAAATTAACCGCAAAATAACTTTGTCTAAATTCAAAAAAAAAAAAAAAACCTCTAATATTGTTTTTGCTTTGAAATCTTGTCAATTTTTTGTACCATACTTATATATATTTCATAATTTGTTGAACTTATGTGAGAACTTTTAACAAGGAAAACTTATCAAATAGAAAGATCGCAAGACTTTCTTTAAGTTTAAGATTAAGATTATAACACTTACTTAGTTTTAGATATAATTTGATGAAATAGGATAAATACAATTTGACAAATTTTAGGAGTAATGATTTGATTTTTTTCATTAATAAATTAATTAATTTCTTTTTAGTTCAAAAGTATTAAGGAGGTAGATCTCTAATCTTTTAGTTCACCGAGTTTATGATGTCCTAGCTTGTTAATTTATGCTTCAGGTTGTTGTACTAAGTTGATTTATTAAGTTTTAATGTATTACAATAATATATACACACACATATATATATACTATTTGAAAATAAAATTTTTTGTTTAACCTCGGTGCAAAGGATTATTTTTCAACATTACAAAACACATACAGATTCTTGCATCATATTTATTTATTATAATGATTTTTTTTACTTTGTATATTCAATTTTATTATTATTATTATTATTTTGTTATGTATCATTCTATCATTTTAAACTTTAGGGGTAGTTTCTTTTTTTTAAAATGTAACATTATCCACTCCTTTAATTGAGTAGTTTTTGCAATATACCTTTCAACTTTTTTTCAAAAAAAAAAAACTCTTTAATTCACAAGTGTGGCATTATTGGCCAACTTATTTAATACCAAATGGCTAAATATATATTTTAGGTAACTTAGGTATATTTTAAGTGTTTTTTAAATTTAGTTTTTACTATTTAAAAATTTTCAATCACACCGTCATCCGCGATGAATGGTCAAATCAGTTGTTGACAAGCCTATGCAAGTAATACTTGCTAAATTGATAGCAATTTATAGGAGAAAAAGTAACTTTTTCTATTGAAGTGTTTGGTTTAGGTTCAGGCTGTTATAAATTTTTGGTTTGTCTAGGTTGTGCCGTTATGCTGCCGAATTTTTGGTGCGAACGGGCAACTTGGGAGTAATGCCCCGAGTAGGAAGTGTTCAATATTACGGGATGTTACAAATTTATAGGAGAAAAAGTTTATTATTCCTCTTCTAAATTTCAAAGAAATTGACAGATATTTATTTTAGCTCATTATTATAATTTTGAGATCTTATGACATTAAAAAATTGTTACAAGCACACTTCTTGACATTTTTTAGTCCTAATGTGGTTGATTAAAAAAACTTTACACATGACGATATAAAAAAACTGTCATAATTTTGTTAATCATCACGATAAATATTGTTATGACAATTAAATATTTTCATCAACTAACTTAATACCAAACCATGTAAGTTTATCGCTAGTCAATTTTAATAGGAAAATTGTAATTAATGTCTAAAATAATTAGTCTATAATGAAAATTGTCTAAAAATATTTCATATATTACAATTTTGTCTACCTATTTTTCTAGGGAGAAGTATGAAGGAATTTGTATGCCCATTTTGCCCTTAGTATATAATTATATTTACAGTCAAACTGAATCCATTCTAAATTTATTCCAACTGATTTTTCCTAATAATCGATTCTCCATTTTTAGTAGTCAACCGATTTGATTATGTGTGGTTGTTCGTGTTGTAGGTTCTCTCTCATGAGGTTGCACGAAAGTAAAGTCTCTCTCATTGATGGTTTGCGAGAGGTCGATGAGAGATAAACAATATTGAAGCATTGTTGATGCAGTTCATAGAGCCTAAGAGGAGATGAAACAATATTGAAGATCGGAGAAAAATGAATGGATATGAGAGTTTCAAATTAAATGGTTAACAGGAAAGATGAAATAATTTTAGTCGTTGTTTTAATTTTCTGAGATGTAGTTTCTACAAGTAAAAATTATTCTTGGGTAAATGGAAGAAAAAAAAACCCAAAAAAGAACTCAAAAAAGAAGCTACAAAATGAAATAGTTGATCGAACACGTTCGATTTTTGAAGTTAGAAACAACAGTAGATAGAAATATATACATCGGATGGGACAAACCTAAAGGAATCACCAAACAAGAAAAAATAACAAGGGAAGCCTTTATATATATCGTGTCATCCCCAAAGGAGAAGTTTCAAAGATGAAAAAATCGAACAAATGCATTCAATGTTTGAAAGCAGAAATGACAGTAGATAGAAATCTATACCTTCTCAAAATTGACATGTAGATACTAATATACACAGGGGCGAGGAAAGCTAAAGAAACCAAGAAATAAGATGAAATACCAACAAGAAAGGTCTTTGTGTTATACTGTGGGTCGTCGGGAGGAACCAACAAATAAAAAGAAATACCTAATGGTCCAGAGGAAATTCCTTGGGTATATCGTGGTCAAAATACCAACAACAGAGGCCATTGTGTATATCACGGGTCGTCAAGAGGAACCAGTAACTAAAAGGAAATACTTAATAATCCAACAAGCAGCTATACGATATAAACAAGAGAGAAGGCAGGGGGGATTTTATGTGGAGTATTAATTATGACAAGTGGTTAATGATGAAATTTTTATCTCGGTTGATGTATGAAGTATCGATTTTTATATTAAGTTTAATTTTTGCACGCTTAATGGGTAATTACACATTTTCATTTCATTAAATTAATATAGATGTATGTTCAATATATACGATAAATCCAATAACTAGCCATTTAAATCATTTTGTTCATGCATTATTTTCTTTTTTAAAATAATGTTAACTTAATAGTTCAGATTTTATTCAAGTTTGTTATATTTTGTTAACTAATATTTCTCTCTTCCCTTAGAATCCTTTATTTTTATATTTTTGTTAACTATAATTTCATTTTCTCTTCCGTTAGAATCTTGCTTCTTTTTTTATAACTACTAAATATCAACAACCGGGGTATTTTCGTCCCAAGACTTTTATTATATTTCATAGAAAAATCATTTAGACATTTTTAAAAATTAAAATTAATTTAGACATTTTTCATTTTAGATAGGTTAGATTTAGATAATTTTCTAGTTGCCCCATTTTAATATTCATTAATAGAAAAATAATAATTAGGAAATATTAAAACATAAGAGACTAAAACAATTTTTAAACCATGCACTACTACATTTTTGGCATTCTATGACACCATAGCTAAGTCAAATAAGAGGGAGGGACAAAAAAACTGTCATAAATTGCTGGAAGCGCGTTTTTTGCGGGAAAAAATCGAAATTTTTTCGTATTTTCAAAAATTTATGAAAATTTTTCAACTTTATAAATTTATGATAGTTTTTCAATGTCAAATATTCATGACTTAGATAAAAAGTTGTCATAGATTGGAGGCGCATTTTTAGCGAGAAAAAACGAAGATTTTCGTGTTTTAAAAAATTTATGACAGTTTTTCAACATCGCAAATTTATTATAGTTTTCCAACGTAAAGCCCCACTCTCATTCTCTATTTTTTCCACATCGAAAAAATTATGTTTTGGAGAGGTAATCTTTCTCCTATAAAATGTCTCTCCCTCCTTTAACATTAACATGAGTTTCTTACTCTTGGTGGGCTTGTTAAGCATAAGGTAATTGAGCCTTGAGTAAATTTTTTTGTTGACAGCTACAAGCTATCAAAGAAAGCAAATAGTTGACATAAAAATACTGACTAAGAGTTTTTTTGTTGTTGTCACAAAAACATATTTGACACTGAAATCTTGTCATTAATAGTATTTCTATGATATTAAAAAATTGTTGTAAATAAATATATCTGGACGGAAACGTCAGTTTTAGGAGTTATTTTTAATTTTTATAAAAAGTTTACCATAAATATTAACAAATGTCTTGAATACGTTTTTTTTACCACCATTAATTATCATAAAATAGTTAATTATGACATATTTTTAGATGTGTCATGTAAAAAGTTTTTTTTGATAGTGGTTTCCAAGACTGAAAAATAAAAGTCATGAAATGTGTGGTTATGATAATTACGGATATTTGTTAAGTAAATATTGTTATGACAATTAAATATTTTGATCAACTAACTTCTAGTCAATTTTAATATTCATTAATAGAAAAAGAATAATTAGAAAATTTAAAAACAGAAGAGTCCAAAACAAAATTTTTAAACCACGAGAACTAAGTATAAAAACACTGAATTTTTAAACATTAGGCCGTAACTCATATATTCATTCAGCCTTTAATCTTAAATGGAACCATTTACAAATTTACACTCTTAGTATAAAATCAAATGAGGCAAAGAAGAGAAAAATCGAAACGCTAATTACTTGCGATTTCACACACAATGATCAGCTTCGGTTGTTTGATTGAACCTCTTGAAAATGCGACGTTGATTCTTCGTACAGTGAATAATAGAGGCCATTTCAAAAGCTCCCCAACAATGTTCTCTTTCATAATCTCCCAAATCTCCCCTCTCTGCACTGTAGCCCTTCAAATCATGCCTCGATATTTCACCCAATATAGCTGCGACAGAACCCATTATTACGACATTTCTGTCGACCAAATATACAGAACCTTGAACAATTTGAAACCCGTCGGTTTCTGTATCACCAACTTCTCTCTTGACGAAGTTGAAAATCATATTCGCTTTGTATTTCACGGTTAGTATATATACACATATAATTCTTGTCCATTCTTTGTAATTTCTTTAATCTTTTTCTTGTTGCTTCTTTGGTGGTTTTTGTTTTTTGAGAATAATCTTGTTTTCATGGTTCTTTTTTATGGAATCTTTCTTGCCTAATAAACTACTTGATATCACTTTTAGGCTATGAGAGGGAATCTGTGTGGGCACCAATACCTGTATGGGTACCTTTTGAAGAGGAGAATGTTGGTAAAATTAACTATAGTTCATTTGCTTTAATTGATATAGAGGAGTTTACACGCATTGTAACTGAGTTAGATGGTGCTAAAGGTAATATATATATATATAATTACTCAACTTTTAAATTCTTACCTCGTTCATCTTCATATTTGTTGGAAGAAAAAGAGGTGGTAATTAAGTTTATAAGTAATTCTTTTTATGATAGCGGGTGTTACTATCACGGATTCACAAATCAGTTTCTGTACTGCAACTAAGCAGACTATTCTTCTCAATAAGGTATTTCCTTTATGATGTTCCATATGCTTAGGCTCGTTTCATAACCATTTTGTTTTTGGTTTTTCGTTTATTAAAATTAAATTTGTTTTCCTCAAGTTTCTCTAATTCCAAAAACAAAAATTAGTTTTTGAAAACTATTTATTTTAGTTTTGGAAATGCTTGGGTTTTGAAAACACAGGTAAAAAGTAACAAAATAAGGAAATCTATAGGTGGAAGTAGTAATTATAGGTTTAATTTTCAAAAATAAAAAACTAAAAATTACGACTCTGCTTAATAACTATTTGGTTTTTTGTTTTTTGTTTTTTTTAAAGTAATACTTGTTTTTTCACAATTTTTTTTTTCATTTCCTCTACAATGATTTCTATCTTTCTTGAGGTACCATTTAAGTTTCTAGCCAAATTTCTAAAACAAATATAAGTTTTTGAAAATTACATTTTTTAGTTTTTAAAACCCAACTGGGTGTTTGAGAACATAGATACAAAGTAAATAAAAATGCATAGAATTCTAAGAGTAGAAATTAGTAATTTTAGGCTTACTTTTCAAAAACTAAAAACCAAAAATAAAGGTCCCGTTTGATAACCATTTGGTTTTTGAAAATTAAGTTTGTTTTTCCCCAATTTTCCTACAATGACTTTTATCTCACTTAAGGAAACATTTGAATGTTTAGCTAAATTTTAAAAACAAAAACAAGTTTTTGAGAACTATTTTTTTTAGTTTTTAAAATACGACTTGATTTTTGAAAAGATAGGTAAAGTGTAGAGAACAAATCAAGTAAATCTTTAGGTGGGAGTAGTATTTCTAGGTTTAATTTTCAAAAACCAAAGACCAAAAACAAAATGGTTATCAAACGGTGCCAAAATGATTATCAAACCTATTTTTTAGGTATGTTTGAAGATGAGGAACATTTGATTCATGAGTGAGTTTTTCCAGGGAAAACATTGCATTATTGGAGGTGTTGCAGTAGGACGTGAAATTCAATTTACAATCTCTCTCTATCCCTTGAATTCTTTCAGTTATAGTATCATATCGAAATGGGTTTGGTTATTCCGACCATATGATTCCAATGGTGGTATAATACTCGTTGCTCCTATTGCATTGTATGCTCAGATTTCGACCTATTTTCCTGCACACCTTGCCACATTTTGGAAAACTCTTAATATCCATTGACATTCTTTTTCTCCAATAAAATTCAGAGGATTAATTCAAGTTTGGTATCAATGTGTATTACTATGATTCATTTTTTTTAGTACAATGAGAGTTGAGGAGATCTTATATATGGTCATTAATATATGTCAATTAAGTTATGCTTTTTTTGGTTGTTGTGATTCAATTTTTAGGTAATCTATATAAAATTTGTGTCATTTCTAATTAAGTATCAACAATTGATAGTAAATAACCTCAAAATATATGCGAAGTACACTAAGAGGAGGAAAAACTATATTTTCTTTAAATGAAAGAGTAAAGCTGTATGTACACTCTCATATTGTAAAAATATAGTTGGTTCTGATTTTTTAAACTTTCAATTTTGTTAGGATATAAATTTATAGGTTATAAAAAACTACCCCACTAAGTAATTGCAATTGAACTCTAATGTTCAATTTTTAAAATAGATTTAATCGCAACAATTTTCATAACACGGGGTGCTATTGATATAATTTCAAAGTTTATGGCGAATTATAATTAAATATGGTGTCGTTTTAGAAACATATAAATATTTAACCGTTTTCTTTTATTTAACAATATGGAAAATACAGATTTCAACCTGTGACGTTTAGGATAAGTATATAACCTCTGTCAAGATTGGTTACAAATTATTGGTCAACTTAAATAATGGAAACTATTCTACTAATATTTCTGTAACTTCTATTTAAGTATCACATATCATAACTCAACTAATATCAAGTAAAACTTATCAAAAGGGCATGCCACTCCCAATTTGGTGATATACTCTCGAAAAAAAACATAAGTAAGCAAACTCTGTTCATGAGAGACGATTTGTAATACCCACATTCTCAGTTTAGATTGTTTTGGTGTTTAAATTTGCACTCTATTCCTATAATGTTTTGACTAGTTTGATGGTGTCCGTTAATTTTTGGATTGGTTAGAATTGTTTGCTTGATTTGCAATTTAGGTAATTAGAACTAAGTTGGCTAACTAATTTTAGATGATAATTTTTTTTTCGATTTTAGAAAAGAGGAATTTGATTAAATCTTAGAATCGAGAGTTTTAAAATCTTAGAATCGAGAGTTTTAAAAATTTAGTCAATCATTTGCTTTTTAGTTTTTGAAAATTATTAAATTTATAAATACTACTTCCATAAATTTCTTTATTTTCTAATCTACTTTTTATTTATATTTTTTAAAACAAAGAAAATTGTGAAACTAAAAAAAATAGTTGGGACAATTGGGCATATGGTAATATAATGGTAAAAAATAGCACATATAGAAAAATGTAAAAAAAACTTGCAAATATAACAAAATTGGTTGTTCAACCAATTTAAATTATAAAAAAACCCACAACCCAAATCAGTGATAGAAGTCTATCACTAATAGAAACCTATAACTGATAGACTTCTTGGTTGAATTATTTATTTGTTTTGATTAAAGTCTATTACTATTACTATCATTATCACTGATATACTTCTTGTTTGGGATTTTTTATACTATCACTGATATACTTCTTGTTTGGTATTTTTTATCTGTTCTAATTAAAAATCTATCAGTGATATCTATCACTAATAGACTTTTTCGTTGGAATTTTTTACTGTTCCAATTAAAATCTATCAATGATAAAAGTCTATCTCTATCACTGATAGACTTTTTGTTTAAGATTTTTATATGTTCTGATAGAAGTCTATTAGTGATGACAGTCTATCACTATCACTGATGGATGCCTTGTTTGAAATTTTTATTTGTTCTAATTGAAGTCTATCACTATCAACCGATAGACTTCTATTTGTATTGTTTATCTCTTCTGATTGGAGTGTATCAATGATAGAAGTCTATCACTACCACTAATAGACTTCTATATGTGTTGTTTTATATGTTATGATTGGAATCGATCAGTGATAGAAATTTATCACTATCACCGATAGACTTCTATATTTGTGTTGTTTGTTTCTTCTTATTGAAGTCTACTATTTTCAGATCCAATAGGTTCGAGCCAACAGGCTACTATTAAGAAAGACAACTATTGGCAAATTACCTAAGAGACTCTATCCATTTCTGGAGTTCGCGGTGTTCCAATCCCTATAGTCAGGCCCTCCGTAGGATTTGGCTGCTAGGGCAACCTAGCAGGCGGACTATAGAAATCTCATTGTGCGGCCTAATCGAGGAGACCGTAGGATACGTTGACACGCGTCCTGCTCCCATTTACTATGGATACTTCCCTCATTCACTTTGGTATTAAACCATGCAAACACTTACTGTAGGGTGGATGTCCTATTGACACCACGTAACCGAGCATGGAACTCACGGTGTGAACTCTTGAGGACGTGAGAGTAAACTTGATGAAAACATCTCGTTTTCTCCCACTTAAGTTCCTAAGATTAGGGTATAGGTTTAACTTAGTCGGATTCTGGCTAATAGAATCTATCTAAGTCTATGCCTATTATAACTATTATAACTAGGTCTCTTAACCTTATATCTAGGTGAATAAAACATTTTAATTACCTAGATATAACACATGACTATGGTTAATTCAACTTAAGCTCCAGGTCAGTTCCTAGGTAGCAGGTGTTCCGTTAACCGTCAGCTTAAGTACCCCCAACCTTAGACAGAACATCATCGGTAGAGTTCCTTTATAACCAATGTCCTATTGTCCTACTATATTTTAAACTATTTAAAATACTATGTAAGACTAACTTCTAATCTTATTAGAAATTAAACTTAGGTCTAAATAGGGGTGAGCATCGGTCGGTCGGAGTCGGTTTTCGACCCCAACCGACCCCCGAACTGACCAAGGTCGGTCGGTTCGACCGATTTTTTTTTTTTTTAAAAAAACTTACCAAAACCGATCGACCGATCGGTCAGTTCGGTGGGTCGGTTTGGTCGGTTTATATATATATTTAAATATTTATTTAATTAATTATTCAATATTTATAATTATTATTTTATAATTATTTAATAATTTATAATTATTATTTTATTATTATTTAATATATTTTCAGAAAATCTTTTTAGTTTTTTATTTATTTTAATTATTATTATTATTATTATTATTATTATTATAATATATATTTTTTTTAAATAATCGGTCAGTTCGGTCGGTTTGGAGCTTTTGCCCCAAACCGACCGATCGATTTTCTGATCAACTAAGACAAAACCGACTGACCGCATTCGGTTCGGTCAGTCGAGTCGGTTTTCGATATTTTTTTGCTCACCCCTAGGTCTAAATTAATTTTAAACAATTTAAAACTAATTTCATTTAACCCAAGCTCCTATATTTGCATGCAATTCTTTGTTATAGGTTATGGTTTCTAAACCCATTTATAACTTTTATAATTTTTTTTTAAAAAAATTAACCTATGACGGCGAACTATATTATAGCTCTAATAAATAATTTTTAATTGGAATTACATTCAACTACTTGAATTATGCAAATTACTTAAATAAAATAACACTTTATTTTAAACTAAGTAATTTCATGCTCCGTGCTATTTATTTTTCATATAATCTAATTATAACATTTATAATGAATTATCTTTGAAAAATAAAATGAATCATGCATTTCTATGATATTTATATAACACTTATACAAATAAAATGCATAAACATGCTTATCCTAAGGTGGGAAAAATTCTAAATGACATTCATGAAGAAAACAGCTGTAAAACCGAAAAAATTTGGCCCCTAAAGTGCAAAAAATAATAAAATTACACTAATTTTATTACAAAAACGATCCAAAACTCTTTCAACCGAGCTCAGACCGCTCGAGCCGGACCATCCACGACTCGAACCGCTCGAACCGCCGTTGAATCGGTCTGCATCTTCTAGTAGTCGCCACGACGTTGCAACGCTGAGGAGAGCATTTCACCGTTGCCACTAGTATGCGCCCGCGCCTGTTATCAGGGTAGCGTTGCAACGCTGCTAACCCTTGGGATTGCTTATCCATAGAAGTCTTTGGCGTTTAACGCCACCGAGAGCGTTACAACGTTATCGGTTCTCGCGATGAGCTTTTTCCATAAAAAACACCAGCTTCTTCTTGCAATTTCTCACCCAATACTCAACTGAATTGCTTGAAACTTGTCACAGACGAGTCATAACACTATTACAAACTCAATTATGCATTTAATTGCCCAAAACGCAGGGGCCTTTACACTTAATTTGATCAAATCGAAATTAAAACTAAGGCCAAAATTTCCTAAACTAGTTTTACAGCAAACCAACTGCAATTCCCACCTAACCAATGCAAATTTGTTTCAACCAAAACAAAATAAGCATTGCTCTAATACCAATTGAAGGGAATCTAATCCCCGTAAGCAGCAGAAATGTAACGCCCCGTAATTCGAACATAGACTACCCGAGGCATTACTTCCAAGTTGCACCGCTCGCGCCGAAAATTCGGCAGCATAACGGCACAAACCTGGACAAACCATAAATTTTAAATGAACTCGAACTCCGCACAAAACACTTCAAAAGACTCACGAGGTACCCAATTTCTCCACCAAACTACACAGAGAAAACAATAGGCTAAGGTCCAAATCCTCTGAGTTAATGTAAAATCTCAAACAATGAAGCATGCTTTGAATACAAAAGAAAACATAACTGAACATACTTCGATTCGAGAAAGGAACCACAAACAGATTAAAGTTTAAAACATGAATGGAAGCAGCAAAACGCAACTGAGAAAGAAAAAGAAACAACAACTCCTAATCGAAAACTCCTAACTAAGTCCTACAAATCTTCCATAGCCTCGCAGGGGTCTCGTCGTCGGTGGTCATCTCACTGGTTTGCCTTACCTGCAACAAAAGAAGGAAAAAAAAAAAGGAATGAGTATAAAAATATACTCAGTAACCAGCCCACTTCGTCCAAGAATAAAGAACATAAAGAACGACCTTAGACTTAGCTAAACACGACACCTAGCTCGCCAAACAACCTCAACAAGCATCCTGGCCCTATTTCTTACTCAGGTTTCTTAGTTCTCTCCTACCCTTAGCTTCTCCTGGATCTGGTTGGCGACGTGTGCCACGAGACTCATCCCCGGGCCTACACTAGGGCGAAAGACTCTATCCAACCCCTCTGACTCTAAGGATCACATCCTGAGTCGCACAACTGGATGGGGGTGGACCACCACATCCCATAAGCATCAAAGCGGTACTACCGCGCACAATCGACCACGGGCTCATTCCCGGGCCTGCACTAGGGTGAAGGACTCTATCCAACCCCTCTGACTCCAGGGATCATACCCCGAGTCGCACAACTGGATGGGGGCGGACCACCATATCCCATAACATCATCGTCATCTCGCCAACCTCGAGTCTCAGCCTACTAAGCGTGACACAGATACTTAGGACTTAGGCCTGCACTAGGGCTAGTTGTGCTAACTACAATCCTAAGGCTCAACGACACTTCCTCAGTCACTTCAGAACTAAGCACGAAATTATCAGGCTTGGGACTGACAATCATAGCAACTAACACATTCTGAGTTCTCAGCACAAACTACTTCGGCTCTACAAGCTACAATTCACGTAGGACGAACAGACAATTAACCCCTGAACCAACAGGCTCGGGTTTTAGTACAGATATGCAACGAACAACAAAAGAGCATGATTCAGGCACAATTAAACTTCTCATATCCTAACATACTACTACAACTCAAAACAATAAGTCTACTTTCAATCAGGTGAATGCATGCAACGTGCCCCTAAGCCCTACACTTAGGGGTAGTTTAGTCCAAACGACTACTTACAGGGAAAGCCAACGACAACGAGCGATTCGAGTAACGCGGCGTTCCAAACGTGCTTCAACTTCCAGGCTCCTAACGAAAACACACACAAATTAATAAATCGAAACACAATGAACCTAACACAACAAATCAAATGAAGAGGAGCGAAACTCACTCACGGAGTGCCAAAATAGACTAAGGAATGGACCGAGGCGACCGGACGGAAGGGAACAACCGGCGATTCTGCAGGCGGCGGCGCGTGAAGTTGACGGTGACGGCGCGTGGGCAGTAGATCTGGAATCCTCACGGCCCGATCTATCTAGAACCGGACTCCGTTCGTCGAAAATCGGCCTAGGACGACCTGAACCAGCCGAACTGATCGACGGGTCTCGCGGATCTGGCGCGACGGCGGCTTTGGCTGCAACGGTGAGGGTTGGACGGCGGCGTCGCTCGCTGGGAGGTTGTGGGGCAGAACGGTGAGAGCTTGTCGAGAGAGAGAGAGAGAGAGCTTCGGAGAGAGAGAGAGCTTCAGAGAGAGAGACGGTGAGGGAGAGGGAGAAGGCTTGCCGAGAGAGAGAGCTTGCCGAGAAATCTGTGAGAGAAAGAAAGAGACGGTGAGGGAGACAGAGGGAGAAGAGTCGGAGGGAGAAGAAGAGGAAAAGAGAGAGAGAGAGACGCTCACTGCTGCTTTACTACGAGCAGCGAAAACGAGGCGTGGGGCGAAACTTTCGCCCCGATTGCTTGCTTTTTTAAAAAAATAAATAAATAAACCGATCATTACACTGATCTACCACACTTTAGGAACTTTCGTCCTCGAAAGTAGCTAGCTCTCGAACAGCTCTGGATAGCTTGCTCGCATCTCCTCCTCTCGCTCCCAAGTGGCTTCCTTGAGATGATAGTTCTGCCAAAGGACCTTCACAAAGCTAATTTCCCTGTTCCTTAGGACTTTGCTATCACGAGCAAGAATTTGCACTGGCTTTTCCTCATAACTCAGGTCCCTGTCTAACTTCAACGACTCAAAGTCGATAACGTCACGAGGCATCCGCATATACGCTCGCAAAGATCGGCACACATGGAACACGCCATGGACCGACGCAGTGGGGCACGGTAGGGCCAACCGATAAGCCACTGGTCCAATGCGCTCTAGAATCTCGAAAGGACCAACAAACCTCGGGCTTAGCTTTCTTTTCTTACCGAACCTCAGAACACCCCTCATAGGTGCAACTTTAAAGAATACAAGGTCCCCAACGGCAAACTCCAACTCTCGACATCTGACATCAGCATAACTCTTCTGCCTACTCTGTGTCGTTAACATCCTTGCCCTGATCTTCTGTATGGCCTCGTTTGTCACTTGGACCAACTCGGGTCCCAACAACTTCCGTTCACCAACTTCTCCCCAACACACTGGGGTCCTGCACCTTCTCCCATAAAGGGCTTCGAAAGGGGTCATACCAATAGTCGTCTGATAACTATTGTTATAAGCAAACTCCATTAGGTGAAGGTGTGAGTCCCAACTACCTGTGAAGTCTAGCGTACATGCACGAAGCATATCCTCCAGAATCGGTTCACCTGCCCGTCCGCCATCGGCCTCATGGGGTGAAACGTTGTACTAAAGTTACTCTAAGCCCCTAGGGATTTCTGAAAACTCACCCAAAAGTTCGAGGTGAACCGTGGGTCTCTGTCAGACACAATCTTCACTGGGGACTCAACCTTACCTTACTATCTCTTCCATGAACAAATGTGCCCACTTCTCAATCAGATAGGTAGGCTTACTGTGCAGGCGAGAAAGTGAGCGGACTTGGTTAGTCTATACACAATCACCCGGATCACACGTGAATCCTTTTCATTGCTGTTGGGACAATCCCAAATAAAGTACATGGAGATCTCTTCCCACTTCCATCAGGTACTTCCAATGATTGCAAATAACCTCGCTGGTTTCTGTCTCTCTCGGTGCTTTAACTTGCGGGCACACCAAACACTGGCGACAAAAACTCATACTCTTTTTATTCCACGCCACCAATAGAATGATTTCAAGTCCTGATGCATCTTAGTACTTCCTGGATGCTGAAAAAGGAGAGTTATGAGCATCAGCCAAAATCTCCTCCTTGAGACCACTCTCAACAGGAACACACAAACGTCCCCTGAAAAGTAGTCCACCGTCTGTTGTCACCGAGAACTCGCTTTCCTCAACACTTCTTGCCTGACGCCAACAATCCTCGAGACTCGAGTCTCCCTGCTGAGCCTCAATGACTCGCTGCCTCAAGGTCGGCCGTACCAACAACCGGTTCACTTTTTATGCGTGACTCGACTCAACACAATCGCTATCTCTCGCACGCCCATCTCTCGAACGCAAAGGAACTTGTCTCGTGACCGGTGGCGAGGTGTGTGAGCCACCTTCCTCGCTAAGGGGCATCGCCAACAACGTTTGCTTTGCCTGGATGGTACAGTATCTCAACCTCATAGTCCTTTACTAACTCCAGCCATCTACGCTGTCTCATGTTCAACTCCTTCTGAGTAAAAAGATACTTGAGGCTCTTGTGGTCTGTGTACATCTGAATCTTTTCCCCATATAAGTAGTGACGCCATATCTTCAGAGCGAAGACCACGGCAGCCAACTCCAAGTCATGGGTTGGGTAATTTCGCTCATAATCCTTCAACTGACGAGAGGCATAGGTTATCACCTTTCCATTCTGCATCAACACACAACCCAAACCTTTCTTGGAGGCAACACTGTAGACCACAAAACTTCCTGAGCCATCAGGTACTGCAAGCACAGGTGCAGAGACTAACCTATGCTTGTGGTCCTGAAAACTCGCTTCACAAGCTTCACACCATGCGAACGGATTTCCTTTTCGAGTTAACTGAGTCAAGGGTGTGGCTATCTTGGAGAAATCCTTAACAAACCTCCTGTAATAACCGGCCAAACCCAAGAAACTTCGCAATTCAGAAACAGTTTTAGGACGAGGCCAATCTGCCACTGCCTCAATCTTAGCAGGATCCACTGTCACACCTTCTTTAGACACCACGTGTTCTAGGAAGGCAACTCACATTGCAACTGAACTCACACTTGAGAACTTTGCATACAATTGGTTGGTCCTCAAAATCACAACACTTCCTCAAATGCACTTCATGCTCCTCCTCGACACTGAGTTCACCAAAATATCGCCGATGAAGACGATCACAAAGGTGTCTAAGAACTCTTTGAATACTCGCTCATTAGCTCCATAAACGCTCTTTGGGGCATTTGTCAAACCAAAGGACATCACCGTGAACTCATAGTGTCCGTGATTTAGATCTAAAAGCGCTTTTGGAATGTCCTCATCCTTGATTCTCAATCGATGGTACCACGACGGCGTAGGTCGATTTTAGAAAACACCGCCGCTCACTTGCGCTTGGTCAAACAAGTCATCGATCCTAGGTAAAGGGTATTTGTTCTTCACTGTTACCTTGTTCAGCTCTCGGTAGTCAATGCATAACCGCATCGACCCATCTTTCATCTTTACAAACAAAGACGGCGCACTCTCAGGTGAAACACTTGGGCGGATGAACCCCTTGTCTAGAAGTTCCTGCAAATCGAGTTTTAAGCTCCTTCACCTCTGCTGGCGCCATTCGGTGGGAGCTTTAGACAACAAAGAGTCGCGCTCGTGCTCAAGCTCAATCATCAAGTCTACCTCACGGACCGGGGGTAGACCAGGCAACTCTTCAGGGAAAACATCTGCAAACTCTCGAACCACAGGGACCGAACTCCACTCTGGTCCTTTGTTCTTTGTATCAGAAACACTCGCCAAGAGAGCCCAAGCTCCTTCACTTATCAACTTCTTTGCCTTGAGAGCTGAAATAATCTTCGGAATTTCTCTAGTCTCAATTCCCTTGAACTTGAAACTTGACTCTGTCGGAGGCCGAAACACAACCTCTCGACAATGATGATGATGTTGGCATGGTTCGCAGACAACCAATCCATGCCCGTGGATTACATCGAAGTCGCTCATATCCAAAGACAACCAACGCCACATCTAGCACGCGCGGCTGTTACCACTACTCCGACTGCACTTAACTTTTTTTCCGAGCTACTAACTCTCTACCCACCGGGGTAGCTACTGCTAGGTCAACATCTAAAGGCTCTACCTCTAACTAGGCTTGTCTCACAAATACAGCGGAAATAAAAGAGTGCGAGGAACCAGAATCAAACAGCACAAAGGGCCAAGTGGCCAAGAACGGGTAGTGTACCTGTCACCACAGCACCGGAATCTCCTGCGTTCCTGTTTGCACCCGCATAAACTCCACCTCTCTGGCGGTTTCCAGGCTCGTCCTTCTTTACAGTAAAGGCTTTAGACAGATGCCCAGGCTTCCCACAGTTATAACAGATCCTCTGATCTCTGACTCCCTGTCTGCATACAATTGATAAGTGCCCCATCTTTCCACAGTTATTGCAGATCTTGCTAGCTGCATGACAGGTTCCACTGTGTTGAACTCCACATCTGAGGCATGAACCCTGTTTGGTGCTCACTTTGAAATTTGATGTCCTCGAGTTCTAGGTTTGTTTGGCCTAACAAAGGCCTGCTCAAACTTCCTCTTATGGCTAGTTCCCGAACTCTGACCTGCCCCTGAACTTTGGCTAACAACGAACCCATGCACCTCAGTGCAGTATCAATCGTGGATGCTACTCGAATCGCTAACTGCGGCATACGTCTTGGGATCGTGAGCAATCGCTACCCACGTACACCTCCTCGCAAACTCGTGAGGAAACATTCCACCTTCTTCTTCTCTCAGATCCACCATGTCGGGCGAACCGAGACAATGAAGTAAACTCATGCTCGTATTCACTCTCGACCGTCTGTTCGGTCCTCGCTTCACTTCATTTGTCACGAACTCGACTTTCTTGTCGATTCTAAGCACAAATGGATAATACTTCTCGTAGAACACCTCTTGAATCGCGCCCAATTATCGGTCCGCATCGACATCTATGGATCGTATAACACTCGCCGCCACCACGGAGAGCACTTCCCTTAACGCATGAGATCGCGCATTTAACTTTCTCGTACTCGGGGCAACCCATTCGACTCAGATATCGCTCATCGCCGCAAAACCATGCTTCTTAGCGGCTACACATGGTCTACCGACCCATCAAAGAAAGGCGGGTCATACTTCTTGAAATCCTTCAGATATCCCGCTTCTTCTGTCGTCACCCTAAACGTGAAAGTCGATGCAACTCCTGGATTCTGCGCAGGTGCTGGTTCCTAACTTCGGGATGCTAGGGCCTCCATGGCCTGAGTGAACATAGCTGTCTGGTTAGCTTGACTTGCTACATTCGCCTGGATCAATTCTTTGAATGCCGCCATGAGCTTAAGCAATCGGTGACGGGGCCTCGCACGTTTGGTGCTTGGACATTTTCCCTCTCTTGGGCTCCTACATTCTACCCAGCTGATTCCTCGACCACTAGGACATCCTGGTTGAGCCTCTCACGATGCTCGGAGTGCTCAACCTCTGGTGCATCGACGGTCGGTTCCTGGTCTGGGCCCTTCGACCTCGACCCCTGCGATCACCCCGACCTCGACCACCAGCAGCTGCTCTTGCACGGCCTCTACCACGTGCCATAATCTAAAACAAAAAGAAATAGAGCACATCAACAACAATTCAAGAAGTACAACATAGAAGAAAACACATCAACCTCAACAACGAACCTCCCACCACTTACTAAGTAAAAGCAAACCTGTTGATGACCCGACGAGTTCCTTGTGAGAGGCTATGAAGGACTAAAAACCTACGATGTAGGCAGTATACAAGATCTAAAACTACGCTCTAATACCAACTGTAACGCCCCGTAATTTGAACATAGACTACCCGAGGCATTACTTCCAAGTTGCACCGCTCGCGCTGAAAATTCGGCAGCATAACGGCACAACCTAGACAAACCATAAATTTTAAATGAACCTGAACCTGGACAAAACACTTCAAAAGACTCACGAGGGTACCCAACCTCCACCAAACTACACAGAAAATAATAGGCTGGGCTCCAGTCCCTCGGAGTTAACAGAAAATCTCAAACAGCAGAAGCATGCTTTGAATACGAAAGAAAACATAACTGAACATACTTCGATTCGAGAAAGGAACTACAGACAGATTAAAGTTTAAAACATGAATAGAAGCAGCAGAACGCAACAGAGAAAGAAAAAGAAACAACAACTCCTAATCGAAAACTCCTTACTAAGTCCTACAAATCTTCCATAGCCTCGCAGGGGTCTCGTCGTCGGTGGTCATCTCACTGGTTTGCCTTACCTGCAACAAAAGAAGAAAAAAAAAAGAAGGAATGAGTATAAAAATATACTCAGTAAGCAACCCACTTCGTCCAAGAATAAAGAACATAAAGAACGATCTTAGACTTTAGCTAAACACGACACCTAGCTCGCAAAACAACCTCAACAAGCATCCTGACCCTATTTCTTACTCAGGTTTCTTAGTTCTGTCCTACCCTTAGCTCTTGGACTGGGTTGGTAGCACGTGGCCACAAGACTCATCCTCGGGCCTGCACTAGGGCGAAGGACTCTATCCAACCCCTCTGACTCTAAGGATCACACCCCGAGTCGCATAACTGGATGGGGGCGGACCACCACATCCCATAAGCATCAAAGCGGTACTACCGCGCACAATCGACCACGGGCTCATTCCCGGGCCTGCACTAGGGCGAAGGACTCTATCCAACCCCTCTGACTCCAGGGATCATACCTCGAGTCGCACAACTGGATGGGGGCAGACCACCACATCCCATAACATCATCGTCATCTCGCCAACCTCGAGTCTCAGCCTACTAAGGGTTACACAGATACTTAGGACATGGGCCTGCACTAGGGCTAGTTGTGTTAACTACAATCCTAAGGCTCAACGACACTTCCCGAGTCACTTCAGAACTAAGCACGAAATTATCAGGCTCGGGACTGACAATCATAGCAACTAACACATTCAGAGTTCTCAGAACAAACTACTTCAGCTCTACAAGCTACAATTCACGTAGGACTAACAGACAATTAACCCCTGAACCAACAGGCTCGGGTTTCAGTATAGTTATGCAACGAACAACAAAAGAGCATGATTCAGGCACAATTAAACTTCTCATATCCTAACATGCTACTATAACCCAAAACAATAAGTCTACTTTCAATCAGGTGAATGCATGCAACGTGCCCCTAAGCCCTACACTTAGGGGTAGTTTAGTCCAAACGACTACTTACAGGAAAAGCCAACGACAACGAGCGATTCGAGTAACGCGACGTTCCAAACGTGCTTCAACTTCCAGGCTCCTAACGAAAAAAAACACAAATTAATAAACCGAAACACAATGAACCTAACACAACAAATCAAATGAAGAGGAGCGAAACTCACCCACGGAGTGCTAAAACGGATTAAGGAACGGACCGAGGTAACCGGACGGAAGGAAACAACCGACGGTTCTGCAGGCGGCGGCGCGTGGACCGGCGGACGGCGGCGGCGGCGCGTGAAGTTGACGGCGACGACGCGTGGGCAGCAGATCTGGAATCCTCACGGCCCGATCTATCCAGAACCGAACTCCGTTCGTCGAAAACCTGCCTAGGACGACCTGAACCAGCCGAACCGATCGACGGGTCTCGCGGATCTGGCGCGACGGCGACTTTGGCTGCAACGGCGAGGGTTAGACGACGGCGGCCCTCGCTGGGAGGTTGCAAGGCAGAACGGTGAGAGCTTGTCGAGAGAGAGAGAGAGAGCTTCGGAGAGAGAGACGGTGAGGGAGAGGGAGAAAGCTTGCCAAGAGAGAGAGCTTGCCGAGAGATCTGTGAGAGAGAGAAAGAGACGGTGAGGGAGACAGAGGGAGAAGAGTCAGAGGGAGAAGAAGAGGAAAAGAGAGAGCTCACGCCGCTTTAAGGCGTGCGGCAACGAGGCGTGGGGCGAAACTTTCGCCCCCCCCTCGATTGCTTGCTTTTTTTTAAAAAAAAAAAATAAATAAACCGACTGCTACAAGAAACGTGATTTAAAGATCTATTTGCTAGTTTGGTTTGGTTTACTTCAAATATCAATACATTGGTAAAATACAGAGAACAAACAATCCTAATCTAATTAAGCATGACATTAGGCACAAACATGCTAAACAATCTTAAACTAAAAGGGGATCATTAATTACTTTTGTAGTTTTCAATGCAGCAACTTCCTTGCTCCAAATCACAGCAACCCAGAATTTCTCTGTTCTTTTTTTCCAACAGGACACAACCAAAATGGAAAACCATCTATGACTTTGAGTTCTACTTAGATCAACCCTTTGTGGGAAGGGACCAACAATTGGTGAGTAGGAGAAGGGAATTTTTGTTGAGAGAAATCACAACAATTCTCAATTGCAACCAACGATCATCCTAATTCTTCCATTCGTGAAGAATAAAAATGTCCAGAAGGTAACTCCCCACTCCCTATCGATAGGGAGTTGAAAGAGTTCTGAGAACGTGTCAGGGTGACACATTTCCATTAATTATATTAAAAAAATAATTAAACCTTTTAATTATTAATTAATATAATTAATTAATTAATATATAAATAATTAAATCTTATTTAATTATTTATATTAATATTTCAATTAAATCAAATTTAATTAAAATCAAACATGATAAATATGATTAAACCATATTTTATCATTTTCCCTCTAGTCTATAGTTTTAATGCACATCTTATGCACATTAAATTTTAACCTATAGATTTTAAATATGAATCTCATTCACATTTAAAATAATATTTAAACTCTTTCAAATATTTAATTCTCTCACATAATTTAATATGAATCATATTCACATTAAATTTATAATATAAAGTTCCAAAACATTATATTATAATGTATCTATATAGAATAATGTTTATTCCCTAATTGAATTTGAATATTTCAAATTCAAACGATCTAAGAACCCTTTACGAGCTAGAAGGTGGACCTAATGGACCTACAAATCAAAACCTCCAACGATACGAGATTACTCAGTTAATCTCATTAACCTCCTAATCAACATTCGTTAACTACGGGAACACTCCACTAAAGTCTCGAAATGCACTCTTCTAACTGCAAATATATTCTGTGTCCACGGATATTGACTAATAACAGCCAGTCAATCCTGTCAACAAGAGCATAGCTCAACTGGCATCAAGTATGACTCATGATCAAGAGGTCATGGGGTAATACTGTGGAGGGCATGTTTTCAATCACTTGGGAGGTGATTTTTGTCAAATGATTGTAATTTAAAATGACTATTATTTCATATTTGGAAATAGTATACTTTTAATGACAGGTAAAAACCGTCATCTTTTGTCAAAATTCATAAATTTTCATAAAAAAGTGATTTTTTTCAAAACCGTCTTATTAAGTTTATCCGTCATTGTTTATAAAATGACAATTTTCTCTATTTAAAGTTTTTATAATATGTATCTTACTTTATTATCTTTTTTCTTTTAATTCATATTTTTCACTTTCATTTCTCTCTAATAGTTTTAACTCTCTTTAATTTTCTTGTTATTTCTAATTTTTTTTGTTCTTCCCTATAATTTTCGTATCTCTTAAAATTTTTTCTCTCTAATGTTTTTTTATCTCTTGCTCTACTTGGCCCCTAACTCTCAACTTTTTTCTCCTCATTTTAGTTTTTCTTCCTAAAATTTTGATCATCTTATCATTTTTTTTTTATCTTTTTATCTTTGAATTTTACTCTCTTTATTAAAATTCTCTCTCTAAATTTGTTGTCCCTTAAGAAATTTTGTCCCTCTATATTTCTAATTTTTGTCCCTCCAAATGTTAGAATAATTTATAACTAAATACTTTTTTAACAAATTAATTATAATTAAATCGCTTAGTTTAAAACACTTTATGTTAAAGTTATTTCCCAAATATGCATTTTAAAAATCACTTAATTGTATGAAAATCACTATTAAAAGTGTAGAACCAAACATGAAAATAATTATATGAAAATCACTTTTAATAAATCAATTATAGAGAAATCAATATTTCTACTAATTGATCTCGATAGTTTTATATGCCAATATAGGTACAACCAGAACCCACCTGTACATTATAATCAAATACCAGATGCGTACAATCAAGATTTGCGATTGCACTTTTGACCTCCCCACCATAAAAAAAATGAATGCAAAATCTAAACTCCACAACTACACATAAACCAGTCCAACCAAAGAAACCATAAAATTAAACAATATCATTTACTATTAAACCACACCAAATCCTATGTCTACGTCTTTTGCTTTTCAACATGTTTCTGAGTTTTTGTTTCACTACTTCCCAATCCCTATAATATCACAAGATTTTTCTTTGATAGTATTTATCTTATCTCTCTATTTGACTCTTCAAGATAACTCTTATGATTGAGAATCATTTACTCTAATTATGTCTTAGAAACATAAATCATACTGAATTTTATTTGAGCAAAACATCAGATGCTTTAAGAATATCTTCAACAATCTTGAAAAATTACAAAAAAAATTCAATAATAGAAAACATGTAAAATCTGATATTTATTTTCAACCCAAAAAGTCCAAAAATGTAAGAAAATAAGTTCATTACCGATGAAAGCACAGTTTAAATGTTGGCTCACTAGGACTCGAAGCATCAAGATCCACCATAACCTACCCAAAAATTCCAAAATAAAAAATCAATATGTTTTCAAAATTTAAAAAAAAAAACAAACAAAAAAGCTACAAAACAAAATACCAGAGTATAGAGATGATTAAAGATGAGGCCTTGAACAAGAATAGTGGACCGTGGTGACTTCAATAGCAGTGGAGAGCTTGATTTTTAGAACCATAAGCGACGGAAAAATGGGCGGCTGAGTGAACATGTCCAACATATCTTCGATCACTTTGCTAACAACAAATCTAGGGCTTAACGATTGAAACCAACGACAACGAGAAAAACCACACTCATAGCAGAAGAAACCTATGAAAGCGATGGTGGTGAATGAAAACCACGACGACGAGGAAAGTAATCGCGACCACTGCGAACGGAGATAAATGAGAGATTGAGGTCGCATTTGCGATACTGAAGGAATGCGTGAATGCAATTAAGTTTTAAAAAATAAAAACCTATAATACAATGTCGGGCAATGCCCAACATTTTAGCCTCATTTATTTTTTATTTTTTAATTTGCGCATTTTTTTCGTCTGTCATTATATCCACCTGCGTTTTTTTTCTGTCTGTCATTAAATGTATAATTTGTAGTAGTGTGAACCTTTGGACTTAAAAGAAGAAAGTTCACGCCAATTAACCCCACTAAACTAAATTTATGTTGGCCTAAGAAAAGTTAAAACAAGCTCTCATTAGTACAATTTCAGAATTTTATGACATTGAAAAATTTTCATAAACACATTTTATGGCTTTTTTCAGTCGTAGAAGTCATCATCAAGAAAACTTTATGCATGACAAATCGAAAAATATGTCATACCTCCTTAAACTGACGTTTCGATAAAAATATTAATGAAAATATTTTAAGTATTTTTGAAAATACGAAAAATCTTTGTTTTTTCCTGAAAAAAATGCACCTCCAACAATTTATGACCGTTTTTTTTCTCCCTCCCTCTTATTAGGCTTAGCTATGGTGTCCTAGAATGCTAAAATTGTAGTAGTGTCTTGCAAGTGGTCAAATTATGTGATAAAGTCAAGAAATTAAAATTACCTTTAACACTAATAATATTATGTAAAAAAAATTATTAATTATCTATTCAACTAACTACCATAACCCAAATTTGTCTTGAGAGAAAAACAAACTAAAACGAAAAAACTACCACAACTTTCACCTCGTACTCCAAAATTTTTAGAGATGTGCATTAGCATTCTTTTTTTCCGCCCTTAAGTTCACAGCACGCTCCTTTGGTGACAAGAACATATAACGGTGTTATTTGAGTTTTTCTTAACCGTTCAAATTTTTTTTAACTCTTTCTACCGATTGACATGGATATAACTCAATTGGTCATAGCATTATTTACTTGATCTTTAAATATTAAAAATTTCAATTCTCTACCTCTTAGTTGAACTCAAATATATAAAAAAAAATATATACCAATTTAAGCTCTGATTGTCAAGACATTAATTAATAAGAGATTGAAAATTCAATCAGCCTTAGCATAGTTATACTCGAAAATATGAAAAAAAATAAGAAAACAATTTCTTAAACGACATGAGAATATCCAGATCATATCATGTCATGCCAACTCTTTTTTTCTAAATTATCATCTATAAAATCCAACCATGGACGCCACAAAATTTTCATCTCTACCAAGCTTTCAAACTACCATTCCATGGTTGCCATTTCAATAGTTTTCTATCTTTTCCTCCTCTTCCTCTTCTCCTCCGAAGCAACCACCAATGGCAGTGGTGGCGGCAATGGCTTCACCACCGCTCTCTTCCATCGCGATTCCCTTCTCTCTCCTCTCCACATCTCATCTCTCTCCCGCCACGATAGCCTCATTAATGCCTTTCGTCGCTCTTTCTCCCGTTACGCCACCGTCGTCAACCACCCGACCACCATCTCCACCGCCGACATCCACAGCTCGCTCATCCCCAACAGCAACAACGGCGAGTTCTTAATGTCCATCTCCATCGGAACTCCACCGGTGGATTTCATGGCCATCGCATCTGACGTGGATCCAATGCTTGCCCTGTATCAAATGCTTCAACCAATCACACCCCATTTTTAATCCACGTCATTCCTCTTCCTACCGTCACGTACCTTGCACGTCCCATACCTGTCGTTCCCTCGACAACTCCCGTTGTGGGCTCGACCTCAAAACTTGCAACTATGATTACTCCTACGGAGACCAATCCTTCACTTATGGAGACCTTGCATTTGATAAAATTACCATTGGGTCATTCAAACTCCACAAGACAGTCATCGGATGTGGCCACAAAAACGGCGGCACATTCAAAGAAAGTACCTCGGGAGTTATCGGACTCAGCAGAGGCGCTTTCTCTTTAATCTCTCAAATGAGAAAAATCGCCAATGTCGAACGGCAGTTTTCATATTGCTTACCAACCTTCTTCAGCGACGCGAATATCACAGGAAAAATAAACTTCGGCCGAAACGCCGTCGTTTATACCCCTCTTGTATCGAAATTCAACGATACCTTCTATTACTTAACTCTTGAAGCAATCTCCATCGCCAACAAGCGGTTTGAAGCTGTGGGCCGCAACTTCTCGGCCACCGCAGATCGAGGGAATATCATTATCGATTCCGGTACGACGTTGACGTTTTTGCCTCGAAATTTGTACGACGGCGTCGTTTCGACTTTGGCGAGTGTTGTTCGAGCGAAGCGAGTGGAAGATCCGTTTGGGATTTTGGAACTTTGCTACGACGCAAACAATGTTGATGATTTGGATATTCCGGTCGTTGAAGCACATTTTGCTGGCGGCGCCGCCGTGAAGTTGTTACCGTTGAACACGTTTGTGACGGTGACGGCTAATGTAACTTGTTTTACTTTTGTGCCGTCGTCGGATAATTCGGCTTTTTTAGGGAACTTGGCGCAGGTTAACTTTTTGATTGGATACGATCTTGAGCAAGAGAGATTGTCATTTAAACACACTGTCTGTGCTTAAACTGTCATCAGAATTAAAGACGCTACAAATGGACAAGAACCAACGTTGGTCTTTTCAAATGTCATTTTGGCCAACAAATTTGTTTTAAGTTTGATTTGGTGGATGACAAATGATGAATTAATAATTATTAATCGTCCCTTGTGAGTTTTGTTTCTGGCTTAAATCTTTTTTTCTTTTTTTCTTTACAACTTGCACGAGTTGTTTGCGTTTCAATAACTTCCTGAATAAGACGAGCTTGAAACCAAGTATATTTTTAACTTGGACCTCTTAAAATTGCAGTAAAAATGGTTAGAATCGTTCCTACCGATTAATTTTTTCTTAAATTTAATTAATGGAAATTGGAATGGGTAATAAAATATATTAGAATATTTGTAAATCTCTATACATAATTTTTTAGATTTGCAAATATAGAAAAATTTTTGAAATCTATTTTTTTTTTTTTTTGTATTATTCTAGTTTTACCTCATTGGTATATCAATAGGATATCTGACATACTTTATATTTTGTATATCAATCAAGTAATATACATAAAACAAAATATATTAACAATATATTACTAAATATACTACTAATACACTTTTTTTAGGTACATAAGTTAAATGATATATATGTGAGTGTGACATATCATGGATATTTTGCATTCTTAGTATACCATTGATATACTTCATTTTAAATACGTTCATTTCACTAACATATCTAACATTGAGAATATAGTATATTAATATAAATTTATTATATACTACTAATCAAGTGTATCAATTAAACAAGTATATTGACTAAAAACTAGTAAATATAAATCATTAATAAAGTAAAAAAAATCCGCCCAACCCAATTAGATTCAGCAAAATGTTCAAAAACTATTATAATAATTACAAATTTAGTTGTGGTTTTTTTTTAGAGATTTGCAAATATAGCAGAAAAATTAACTCTAATTTTCGTTTTTCTATTATTCAATCTTTGCCCTCATTATTGTATCATCAAACACATCATTAATTTATCTAATATACTTTATATTTGGTATATTATCAATGGTATATTTTGAATATTAGTCAATTGATATATACCTAAAACGAAGTATATTAGTAGTATATTACTCTTATACTACTATATACTTCTTTTTCGGTGTATCAATCAAATGATATACTCTAAATAAAATAGATCAGTGACATATGAAAGATATTTTTCATATTTGGAATATTATTACTATACCTAACACATTATATTAATAGTATATCAGTGATATATATATATTTCATCACTTAAAGTGGAAAATATTATATCATTTACTCACTAATAAAACAAGGTATACCAATAGTATATCACTAATTAAATATACTTTATATTACATATATCTCATTTCATTTTGATATACTTAAGTAAAATATATTAGTAGTATATCACTAATATACTTCATATTAGATATAATTGATACATTGAATATAAACTACTATTATACTCTTGATATACTTTATATTAGCTATTTTTTATATACTATTGATATATTAATAAATGAAAATTCAAGTTTATTGATATAGTTGAATGAAAAGTATATCAATAGTATATCACTGATATACTTAATTTTATGCATATCATTGGTATCTCAATAATATATCATTGATAAACTATTGATGTACATCATATTTGCAACCACACGAGATTACACATGAAGGATATTTTAGACATTCTCACTGATTTTCGATTGGGTTGAGCCAATTTTTTTGCTATGATTGCAATAGAAATAAATGGTAGACACGCTTGTAATTGACCTTTTATTTTTTTGCCTTGTGTGCAATTGGTCCTTTAATTAATTACCAAAGTTATTCATTCATAATTTTATCTAGAGAACTAAAAATTAAAAATCAAGAAGTAATAAAATTAAAAGCTTAAATTATTATTTACAAGGGTGTAGACACTCAGAGAGAACTGGTTAGACATTTGATTTAAAGATTTAATACAAGACTTGGTCAATCCATGAAGTAAATTATACATGAAATATTTATAAACTTAGAAATTACAAAGATATTTAACTTGGTTTTTCAAAACTCAAACTAAGCCTAATTTCATAACAAAGCATGACATTACACAATTTCCCTTAACGACTTCTTTTACCAATCAACTCATTCTCATGCAACAATTACTAAAAGCTATATACAAACAAATCTGGTTTAAGTTTACTCCCTCAAGCTAAACTCAATATACATCAGAATTAATCCTTAGCCAAAGAATTCAACGATGCATACAATAATGTATAGAAAAATACTGCAATATAATCAAATCTATAGATTAAGCTAAATGTTTAAAAATACCAAAGTCTAGCAATGAGTTTAATCATCAACATTCACGAAAATAATTGGAAAAGAAAAAGAAAAACTCTCATGTGTGCTACATTTGTACCTGTCATGATATGTCATGATCTAAAGCCTTAAATGTCTCACCCTCGACTCTCCAAAGTGTTTCATTAACTCCTAATATAAGGTATATAAATCAAAAATAGGTTGGTGCCTCTCCAAATAGTCTCCCCAAAATTGAAGCACAAAAGTTATATTTAAAACCATCGTGACAGCGTTGCGAAGGGACCAACGTCTTAACGTTGTGACCTAATACACTCAGTAAATATGAAATAAGGGTAGCGTTGAGACACGTTACACGTATCATCTCAACGCTACAAACGAAATGCTTCTTCAACGCCTGTTTTGAGCATTAAGCGCTAATAACATCTCAATGTTGTGACAGATTCTCGAACTTGTGTATTGGAAGCGTTGAGATGCTATAAACAACGGCTCAATGCTTCCTCATCAGACTCCAAAGCTACATTTGGTTTTCTTCTTGATTCCAACGGTCCAAAACACGTCTTTTTTCTCCAAATATTCCTCCTCAAATGTTCTATTTCACCATAATTGCTCGAATCTTACAAAATGAATGAATTAAATAAATGAAAGTACAATTTGAGCCTGAACTAACAAGAATATAAGCGTAGAAATAACACATTTTTGTGTGTTATCACTTCTAATGGTTAAAGTTAAACCTTCAAACTTCCATAAGTAAAAAAAAATTCATTCTCTCTCTCATTTCCTCCAATCTGTTAGCGATACCGCCTATCTGAAATCTCAACCATGAATTCACTACGACTATGTCATCGAGGCTCACAACTTTTTTTGACACACAAGGTTCTTACTAATATGACTAAATCATAGTGAATCCTCCCCTCAAATAAAGTACCACTTCCACCAGAGCATACTGGCACTCTGATAGGAGATCAACCATCGAATCTCCCACCATGAGACTATGCCTTTGAGACTCGCTTCTTTTGTTTGGCGCTTGATGGATTCTACCGAGCATATGACTTCCACTTGTTAGGGACAACATTCCTTCCCATATCTCTACATTGATTGATATTATCCACTTTCGGCATAAGTCTTAATGATTTTATTTTTTTGTTTCACCCAAAAAATCTCATACCAATGGAGATATTGTCCCTCACTACTATATCAATTATCTTTCCCTTATCTACCCAATGTGAAATTTTTGTGAACCCAACATCCGCTTTCTTTACTCCCCTCATTGTCGAAAATTTTTCAAATTAGAGCAAAAATTTTCAATCAATATTTCATGCAATAATTATTTCAGATTGAATAAGAAAATAATTTTAGAGTATTCAATAATAAATATTTTAATCAGAAATAATTTTTTTAGTTTAACAGGTGGACAAATTAATGATGGATTTAGATCTTAAACTTTAATAACCGCTTGATACAAAAACGAGGTACCTTTTATAATTTCTCACATATATCCAATGGTGCAAAACTACTACTCTTATTGTGACAACCTACTTGAATATTCACTCCAATATGTGAGGGTGAGAATTCAAACTTATAGTCTCTTGGTCGAGGATATATGTCTTAATTAACCAGTTGATCTATGCTCAAATTGACAATAAGGAAAGATATGAAATCTCAAACCAATTCGTGAACCCATAAAAACACCATTTTGATAGGGGTGATGTTGAGAATCCCACATAAAAATGATAAATAGAGGCATCTCAATTTATAAGCTACATGGCTACTCCTTTCATCGCCAATTGATTTTGATATGAAACACATATTTGTCTAATATGGTATTAAATTCCATGAAGCCCAAATAGATATTCAGTCGAAAATGAATAAAAACCTCACAATTTATAAGATACACATCGAAATGTGCAAGAAACTGATGGGTTCCAAGTATTATAAAAGGAGCCTATACTTTGGTTTCAAAGTATCCACTTAAAAACACTTCACTACAAGAAAAAACAAATACAATAGCCAACGAAAAATGCTATAAAAGACCTTTGTAGTGTAACACCCAACTTATTCAGGTTTTTTTTTTCTTTTTTAATTTTGAAGTTAAAATTTAGTTTAGATGGCTGTTGGAATAAATTGGAATTCAGTGAGTTTGAAAGTATAATCTTGGAAATTAAGAAGTTGGTTTGAGGGCAATATTAGCTTTCGTTTTTTTTAAAAATAAAAATAAAAACAAAAAAAACAAAAACAACCCAAAATTGTGAAACCCCTTTCCTTCTCCCTTATCTTCTTCTTCTTCCTCTTTTTTCTCCTCCCTGTCCCTGTGTGCAACCCCCTTTCTTCTTTTTTTTCATGTTTCGTCCTCTCCCACAAGCAGACCCGCCGCTCGAACCTCCTTCCGTCGCGCCTAGCCGAAGCCACACCAATAGAGTATTTGACTGTGTGAAAGCATGTTGCATGTTATATTTGTGTTATATAATTATAATGGTTTATATGGATTGCTACTCATGAACTGTTATGTGTTGTGATGTGTTGACCATAATTTGATGGGCTTTCTACATAAATAGCCTACTTAGAGGTACAATTTACATAATAGATCAAAATTCACTATTTTTTATAAAAATGAATAATTTGGCCTATTTTTTACTCAAATGTTATAGGTTTTTTACTATTATACCCTCAACTTCGATTTAACAGTTTTTAAACAAAAATAAAAACAATATATGGAAAATCTAATAATTTATCAATTGCGTTATTAAAAATTGAACCTATTTTTTACCATTGCCTTTTTAGGAATTGAGCCAATTTATATAATAGACTCACACACAATTAATTGTGCCCATTTTTTTCCACAGTTTTTAAACAATAATAAAAAGAAGGGTTTTCTATATGAATACATACTATTACCCCCTCAACTTAAATTTGACAATTTGTTTAAAAAAATAAAAACAATATATGGAAAAATAGAATTTTCTCAAATCCTTTAAGAGGAAGTTCAAAAAAGGAAATGAGATTTGACCAAACATATTTGGAAACAAATTTGATGAAATAATCAATCATTTTACATTCTTTTCCTTATAAAAATTTGAACCAATGATTAAAGAAATAATGGAGAAAATGAGAGAAATGTTTTGAACCAAAACAAATCAATTCTTTATTTTCCTGATTTCTCATACTTTTCTTCTTGAAACACATAAACGGTTGTATATTTCATATATATGGGCATTATACTAATCATCTAAACATAGGTATATTTTATATGTTCATGTATATTTACAATAGTATGATTGTAGTTATCCCTTGAATATATTAATATAGATATATATATCATAGTATATATATTAGGTAATAACTAGAGTAAAATATACTAAAAAGTGGAAGAATACGGATAAATAAAAGGACAATGGGAAGTTCTTTCCGAAAAATTATAAGAAAAACACGGAATGAAAATGAGGTTATCACAATAGAATCTGAAGTATATTGTCATATTTTACACACATATTACTTCTCGTTTCAAGATCCACCATATAGCATAGGTAAAATACAACTGCCTATACACAATTGAATGCATCTCTTGAATTCCATTTTTTGAAGAAATTCCAATCTTCTTGGGTTCACCAGTTGAACGCTTCATCTTGGATAAGTCTCATTCTAAGATCTGTCATAAAGAGAGATAAACATATATGAAATAGTATGTATGAACATGTTCGATATTATATGAATATACTATATATTAAATATACAAAATATCTTTGAGATTATATAAATATACGTTCCAACATACATAAACGATAATTACATCATATATCTAGGTATATTTACACATAAAAAAATATTATTTTATATTTGCATAACAAAAGAGATAAAACAAATACATGTGATTTGCCATAAATAAACAAATAAGAAATAGATGAGTAACTAAAATCAAAGGGAGTCGAGAAGTTAAAAAAAATTTCAACCTAGCTGGTTGGACATTGAAATAGATGAGTAACTAAAATCCTACCATTAGATTAAATTGAGGGAATTAGTTTGCTAAAAGATCTTGATTATGGGAGTAAATAAAAGAATAATTATAATTATTATACATTTTAATTGAAGAGAGAGAAACAAAAAAGGAGTCAATTTGCTAAAATTGTGGGATTTTAGAAAATCCATAAAATAATAATTATAATTACAATATGTTTTAATTGAAGAAAGAGAAATGGAAAAAGGGTATAATGGTCTAGAATTTCACCTTGGATCTAGATTTGACAATTTTTCAAATCTTTATTCATTTATGAAAATACATATATTTAAATTGGTTATCTAGGTAAAAATTCCTAATTTGATTATGCCCTTTGGTATTTAAGCAGGTTGAGTTGAAATATGTTGTAATGATACACGTGTTCAGATGATGTTCTTGTTTGCAAAAGTATGATTTTTATGTGCAAGTGTATTGTGTTTTGAACCTAAATTATGGTCTAGTAACATGTGTTTAGGGATCATGCTTTCTATTAGAATTGTGATGGGGATATGAGTATTGTGAGGGTGAAGCATGACATGTAAATCGTGTGTTTAGATGTGTAAAACACGATACATATATCATGTGTTGGACAGTGAGTGCATAACATGACATGAAATTCATGTGTGAGTGCAAGCATGATGCGTAAACCATGTGTTAAGAAGATTGTGTATTGAATGATGCGAGAAATTGTGTGTTAATTGTATAGCATAATGCAAAAATTGTTATAGAAACCCATTGTTTAAAATACACACACTCACGTGTCTTCACATGAATGATATAGATCAAATCATCTATAGCTATTACAACAAGTGGGTCGAATCAATAGTGTTATCAGGATAAGACACTAAACTTTATCCATATACTATGACCATTTAGGTTATTTCTTAAACCACATATAGTTCAAGATTACATTATAATTAATAACCTTCGATTTTTCATAAAATGGATAATATTATATTGCAAATAAAGTTGTCAAAATTATTATTAATTTTTAAATAAATCATCAATTACGAGGCTTTATGGCATAAATCTCAACATATTATATCCATATTTTGTCTTTAACTTAGCATGTGTTTAAGTAGCAATAAGTAAGAATTGGTGAGTTTGTGAACTTTGAGCGTTCATGCACGACTATGCCTAGAGAGATAGTAAGTGTGAGGACTAATCTAAACTTGTCACTTAGGTTAGTACGAGTAATTAGTTGTTTCTAATTAATTCTAGAGTTTAAACGATTGGTTTTTAGTATGACACGTGACAATCCCAAACTAGGATTAGTATTGTCCCGAACTCTAGATTGATTTTCGGTTTGGTTAGCTCCTTGATTAATTAAACTGCACCAGAATTAATTAAAACTTCATATATGCTTCATTTGGAAGTGTGAGTATAATCAAACATAAAATTACTTTAACTCTTGTTACTCATAATTGGTGTTACTCAATCTCATCCCGATATGATCCTACGAATCAGTATCTAGTTATATATGTTAACCTTTATTGCTTTTATTCTTGTTATCGTTTATGCATTTTATTATTCTTCGCACTTTTTATTTTATAAAGCACTAATCCCCCTTTTTTTTTGTTACTTTAAATCTAAATTTAACAAGCTAAACTACTAAAATTAAGCTCACGTTTCCATGTGGATCTATCTGACCACTATATTGCAAAATATTAGTCGATCTAGTTTATAAACTATTTGACTGTGTGTGATGAGAACTGCTTCGGTAGCTAGTAAAAACATAAACATAAACTAGCAAAAACCATCACGAAACTTGTACTTAAATCTTTGATCATACTTACCACAAAATACGTACATTTTATGCCTAACAAAGCAATCTCCATCATACTATGCATCAAGTAGTCTCAAGATATATAGAAGAACAAATATCTATCAAATGTGCACACATCCAAAGTTGCCGTCAAGATTTAAGCACCGTACCTTAACACATAGTCTAAAGTCTCTGTGTGTACTAGGAGTTTGCCCTATAAACCTCTCTGTCTAGTATACTATGAAAACACATTCACATAGTATATAGGTTCATCACTATTGGTACAAGATCGAGTGGTTTGAAAACTACTTTCAACCTAAAACTGATAATTCTCAACTCATTCTAAATCATACTTTTTCTGAAACCACATTTTATAAACTTGAAGCTTAAATAACTTAAAACATTTCTATGAAACATCCTAAATATGTCCAAAATAATAATTTCAACTAAAATCATAAAATACTGAAAATTTATAACAATTTTAAGACATTTCATAACAATGTCTCTACAGTCATGCATAATTATAGTTTTCTTAAAATCCAATAATAATAATAATGGAATAGTGAAACCAATTCGTTAGATAAACCACTAACAGAACAATTGGTATGCCTATTTCAATATCCGTCCAATCTAAAATTCAATAACCATATCACAAATTAAAATTCAAACCAAATAATAATTAGAAACCCAACTAAACTGTTTCAAAAAAAAAAGAAAAGAAAAAGAAAACCAACTAATCATCCATTAAACCAATTTTCATCCTTAAGCAACATCCATTAATAAAACCTTCCGATTTCACTTTCTCTCTCCCATTTATTGCGAATATCCTTTCATCTTTTTCCTCCCATCTAAAAAACTAATATTTTCTTCCTCAATATTCTTCTAGAAAAATACTTAATTGCTCTCAGATGTGTAGACACACTCATCTGCTTTCCACCACTTAATTGTTTATGAGAAAATATTTTTTTCATTTCTGTGCTTGTTGTTGTGATTTCTTTTTTCTTATTGTCAACAATTAAGTAGTAGAGAGCAAAAAGATTCTTAGATACTAGCGAACAACCAATCAGATGTTTCTTTTATGAATTTGGCTTAACATTTGTGATTATTTTCTCTCACATCATTAACCACCATTTGTACCATCCTTACCCTTTTCCTTAATTTCTTTATTTGATTTCTTTACTCCTCCTTCTTTACCCTTTTGTTATTTCATTTTCCAGCCCAACCTCTATTTCTCCTTTTAATCTTCTCGAGCATTTCATTTTCTTCAATTCAGGTGATTAGAAACTTTTTTTTATCGTTGTAAACTACTATTTTTTTTAAAACTTCAATTCCCCAGGTCAGATACATTGAATTATGACTATTACAAACTATTATTATGACTAATTTCTATCTTCTCTTAACTTCGAATATGGTAAAAACTCAAATTCCATTTCATTCATTTCTATCAAACCCTAATACCCCTCTTTCAAATTCCATAACAAATTAACATGCAAAAGAAAGAAAAATACATAAAACTCTCTCTTTTTAATTAAGATCTATCTCTTTTCATGGGTTTTCTTAGAAAACTATTTCTCTAAAAGTGTTGTTGTTTTCATCCTTCTGCTTGTTGTCTCCTTCCAGCCCTCTCTTTCTACAGTTTCTCTGCCTCTCTCTTTCTCGAACTTTTCTATTTTCCTTTCATTTTCTACGTTTTTTTTAACCCAAATTTCAGCCGCCTCTTTTTCTTTTTTTCTTTTCCTTTTTTCTTTCAAACCCCTTTGAATTTCTTTCTTTATTATTATTTTTTAAACAAATTCTGAAGAGCAATTGGGTCTTCACAAAAACTACGATAAACAACCACTCCTTCTCCAACTGCCAATCTTTTAGTGGTCGACATCAACCATATACAAGGATATACTAGTTGTTGTTGCGGTTATTGCCAAACTTGAAAATTGAATATATGCCAAAGAAGATCTTAATTAATAAATTAAGTAAAAAAAATTATTTTCAATAGTATAATATATGGAATAATATAAATTATATTCTCCAGTTATCAATATTAAATTTTTATAATTAATAACGTAGTTGAAAATTAAGTAAAAAATATATATATATATTCTCAGACTCGCTCGTGTGGGGCCAAAGCCCTTTTCGTTTTGAAAATCAATGGCTTGAAAACAAATCATTTCTTCAACTTCTTGAACGTCGGTGGCAGACCGAAGAGGTTCAAGGCTTGAAAACTTAAGCTCCTTGGTCAGAAATGCAGATCCTGGAATAAGGAAGTTCTTACTAAATCTCAATCAATTCAGCAGGACATTAAAAAAGAGATCTCACTTATTGATGAAAAAGAGGAGGTCGGCTTTAATTTGTGGTTGAAGTTCATATTCATAGACGCATCTCCCTAAAAGTCGAGCTCTGTTCTTTGATTATTTTGGAGGCCTGATCCTATAGGCAAAGATGCAGAAAATTATGGGTTTTAGAGGGTGATGAAAATACTACTTTTTTCCATAAAGTTTGTACTGCTTGCCGCCGCTTCAACTTCATATTAGAGATTGTTAATTCTTCGAATACAAGCTTAGTGACAGATATCAATATATTGAAACTGAATTTATTAACTATTTTTCTCAGATTTACAGGAGGTCTTCATATGTTTATTCCTTAAACATTCACTGGTGCCCGATCTCTACGTCTCAATCTGTTGATCTTATCAAACCTTTTTCTGAAATTGAAGTTTGGAGATGCCTAAATGCCACTAGCTAGCAACAATAAAGCTCCTGGCCTAGAATCACCGTTGATATCTTTAAAATATGTTGGAACATTTTCAAGCCTAGTCTCATTGCTCTCATCCCAAAGGTGATTAAGCCATCAAGAGTGGTTGATTTCCGCCCTATCAGCCTTACAACAAGTGTTTATAAAATCCCCACCAAAGTCTGATTAAAAGCCGTTGGTATACACCAATCTGCTTTTGTCTTCCAAATAGCATTGGTATACACCAATTTCCTTTTGTTAAAAGCCGTCAAATTACAGATGCTATTCTTTTAGGCAATGGGATGATTGATCATTGGAGGTGCACTAAACAAAAAAAAGGGTAATTATCAAACTTCACATTGAAAAAGCTTTTGATAAGTTGAATTCTTCTCTCCATCTTCAAACACAAAGGCTTCAATCACATCTGGATTAATTGGATCAGAGCCTGTATTTCTTTTGTCACCTTCTCTATTTTGCTTAATGGAAAGCCTAGGGGCAAAATTGAGGCAACTAGGGGTATTAGTCAAGGAAAACCCTCTTTCACCTTTCCTTTTTAGCATAGGTATGGGCTATCTGACCGACCTTCTTGAAGATGCTCAGACTAAGAATTTAATTAAGGGATTCTCTTTACCGAATGCAAATTTTCACGTCTCACACTTATATTTGTCGATGATATTCTCATTTTTTCTATTATTGATCCCTTAAACCTCAATAATCTTCTATCAGTTATTCGCTCATTTGAGACTGCGTCAGGGCTCAACATCAATCATAATAAATCTTCGATTTCCGGGACCAACCTTTCAGATGAGGAGCTTTGTGATGTGGCTACATTATGGGGTTGTTCGGTCAAGGAACTTCCAATTACCTATTTGGGAATGCCTCTTAGTGGTAAACCTTCTACTCTTGCTTTTTGGGAACATGTGGTGGAGAAAATTCACAAAAAAATTTGATAACTGGAAATTTTATTACTTGTCAAAGGATTGGTCACTTTACCCTCGTGCAATCTGTTCTTAGCAACCTCCCAACTTACATGTTGTCTGTTTTTAAACCTCTTGGCTTGGGTACCAACATGTTGAAAAACTTATGCGAAACTTTCCTTGGGAAGGTATTGATCACAAAAGAGGTGCTCATTTAGTTCGTTGGGATACAGTTACACTTCCAAAAGATAAGGGTGGCCTAGGCATTGGTAGACTCAAAGATACAAACAACACCCTTCGCTGTAAGTGGTTGTGGTGTTTTTACACAAAAGACAACAACCTTTAGAAGCAATTAATACTAGCTCGATACTCCAAAAGCTTTCCTGGTGGCCTTCCAGATTCTTGCAAACATAGTAGCTCAAATTCCCCTTGGTTCAACATTATAAAGCTTAAACAGTTCTTGTTGAGCAATATTCGGTGGGTCATTCGTAGTGGCGATTCAATTTTATTTTGGTATCACAATTGGACAAGTTCCGACAATCTACATAATCTTTATGCCCGATTGTTTGCTCTTTTGTCCAACAAGCTTCTCACTGTTTGTGATGCTTAGAATAAAGACTTGAGAACTTGGAATTTTTATCCTCGGATGCCTCTTTTACAACGTGAGGAAGACTTCTGGACCGCTACATAGTCTGATTGGGCTCCACCTTCCTTGAGTGAGGGGACAGATTTGTTACATTGGTTGGGCAACAATGAAGGCTACTGGGTTCTACAAAACCTCTTTTGTGTAACCTCCCTTTTCCCCCTCCACATGCAATTTATCACATTTGGAAGCTTTTCATCCCCAAAAAATGCAAGTTCTTCATATGGACTTTGATGCATCGTGGACTTAATACCGCAGAGATTCTTAAAAAATGTTTTTTTCTCAACACACCTTACGACCTAGTTGTTGCGTTCTTTGCTATCATAATGATGAAACTATTGACCATCTTTTTCTTCATTGTCATTATGTTGCATCTCTTTGGACAAAAATCAGTTTTGGCTCTCAGATGACCCTTCCACCCTTCGATAGAATTGATATGTTCACAAAAGCTATCATTGGCGTTAATCTCTCCTCGGCAAAACATGTCCTCCTTTCTAATTTGGTTGGTGCTACACTCTGTAAGTGCATTTGGTTACAAAGAAATAATCGACTCTTTAATGACAAATCTTTGGATGTTTGTAACCTTTTTGAGGACGTTTTGAGTCTAACAACATTATGGAGCTCAAAATCCTCTTTTTTCGTGATTACGATACTTCCACTATTGCTTTGAATTGCGAGCATTCTTTTGATGTTCTCCCTCTTTTTGTTTTGTTCTATGTTGCTTACATACTTAGCCATCAATGAAGTATCTTTTTCAAAAAATAATAATAATAATTAATAATGTAGTTATTAAATTTTAAATTTCTTTTTTATAATTTTCATATTTTGTTTAAAATTAAAATTTCTTTTTGTAGATTAAAATTAAGAATTTTGGATTTAAGTGCAACCATCTTTTATAATGTGAAAGTTTCATTGCAATAAACCTTACAGTTCAAGCTCCATTACTTTGTGCATTTTACAACACATCACTGATATGGAGCCCTTTTCTGTAGAAATTATTCGGTGAGGTCGCCATAATGTGGTCAACAGTTTTTCACCGTTAGATGAAAAAAGAGAAATATTTCAACTTTAGATCCAACGATTATTAGGGGACATGAAAATGATTGGATCCACATCCAACGATCATTATGAGGCAGCCAGATTATGGCAACCTCATTGAATAATTTCTCCTTTTTCTGTTTTTTTTTTTAGCTTAACGTTATCTGAGGTGGAGATCGAAACTTCAATTTTAAGAAGGTAATTAACA
This sequence comes from Trichosanthes cucumerina, assembly GCA_036507285.1. Taxonomy (NCBI): domain Eukaryota; kingdom Viridiplantae; phylum Streptophyta; class Magnoliopsida; order Cucurbitales; family Cucurbitaceae; genus Trichosanthes; species Trichosanthes cucumerina. The sequence continues at coordinate 69,327,242 of CM071840.1, read as the reverse complement.
GTGAGAAAGGTAATCAACGGTAAGAAAGGTAATATGTGTTTTTACATCCATGTGCTTTGAAGTAGCCTAAATTCTAAAGTTGACTCATACTTTCTGAAATATTATGCTTATTTAGTTTATATACTTTAAAAAATTTAGAATAAGTTATTGATAGTAACTTTAAGGATTATGTCTACTTAGACCTTATACTTTAAAAAGTTCTTAATAGGTCCCTAAGCTTTTAATATTATGGTACCATCAAACACTTGAACCAATCTAAAAGCAATCTACTATATATATACTCTTGAAATAATCTAGTCAGCATGCTACAGTGTAACATTGAACAGATGTCGAAGTTAATGAATTAATAACTTATTAGATGCAAAGTTAAAAGTTTACAGACCTACTAGAAAACTTTTTGAAGTATAGAAACTAGACAAATATCTAATATGTCCTTCAACTTTCATATTTGTGTCTATTTAGTCGGTAACATTTAAAAAGTACCTAATAAGTTAAGCGTTCAACTTTGTGTTATGTTGTCAACTATGCCCCTAAATTTAAAATTTTAATATCCTAATACGCCCTTCACCTATTCCAAGTTTTTAAAATTCGTGGAATTACTATACAAAATTGAAAGCGTAGGATCAACTAGAGATATAAAATTTTGATTAATTATTTTTTAGAAAATCCGAATATGTTAGGAACCCACTAGAGACTAAAAACGTAATTTAACGAGTATAAAAATACAAAGACTGAATGTACACAACTTTAATAGTTGATAAACTAAATTAAACTAGTAGTTGAATATTAAAGAGTTTCAATATAAGTATAACCAATCTTATATTAAAAAAAAAAGGATTAGTAAGTGGCAAGGGCATCATGGGGAATGGAGGGGCTCTCTCTACTATAAAACAAGGCAATATCCATCCATTGAGAGATAAGAAACAGATCGAATTAAGGTTGAGAAAGAAGTAAAACGCCAGAAATTTAGTTCTTGATCTCCATTTCTTGTCATTTTGAGTTAAGAATTCAGCATGTTCTTCATAAGGCTGGCGAATCTTGTTCCTCTTTTGCACGCAACCTCCCTATTCACTCAGATTACTAACCACGTGGTTATGAAATTCTCACCATGGATGGTCTCCATGCATGCTCAACACCCATCTCATCTTTTCAAATCAGTCATATTCATGCCTTATCCATTCTTCGCCGACTATTCTATCGATCATTATTTCTTTGCTGGTCTTTCCCTTCAACCCTTCAGCAATGTTTTGTTAGAAGCCCAAATGTATGCTTCAATGGTCTTCCATCTCGAATCCCTAACTACCCTCGTCCTTACACTTGAAACTGCAGGTCAGTATATAATTATTATAATAATACCTTTCTTTTTTTTTCATTTCTTGATTCTTTACAATTTCTTTTAGGAAATATGCCACAACTCCGTCATGAATTAAAATTGTTCCCAGCAGAAAAAGTGAATCTTGGCCAAGTTTCTGATGAAATATCTTTTGCAATTGATTCAAAAGACTTTAAAAGTATTGTTACTGAACTATCTGTCAACCATAATCATAGAGGTAACACTAACTCTTCTTTACTTAATTAGAAAGATAAAAAGTAAAAGTGGTGTATCTTTCTATAATATTCTCATCTATATTTTACAGTTTCTGTTGCTGTAACGTCTTCAGAAGTCAGGTTCTCTGTTGAATCCGAGGAGAGAGTTTTTAGTAGAGAGGTACGTTCATAAGTAAATTGCACAATCTTGAAATTTCTAATTTTCAAATGGCTTTTTAGAGTCATATTAATTAAATATTATCTATATTAAGTGTTTTTAATTTTTTTTTTTTTTTTTTTTGTTGTAATTGCTTTCATCAGAATAAATGAAAATAAAAATCTTTTTCACTTGTTAAGAATTGAATCTGTTTCTATCTATCTTAGTTTGGATTTTGACCCTTACTTTGAAGAATTGAATCTGGCATAAACATGTCTTCTGTTCATTTATTTGATAAATAAATAATATGTGTAATTGTACATTAATTAAATCAAACTCATGAGTGGTTGGTTTAATGTTGTGCAGGAAGGACAATGTGTAATTGTTGGTGTTGGAGAAGATGAAATTCAATTAAAAATCACTCTCCATCCTTCTACGTTTTTCATTAATATGGCAAATCAAGGGGACATGGTATGGTTTTTGAGGACGAGTGATTCTCGTTGTATAATGAGTGTCGCTTTTCATGATTGTGCTCAATTTTTGGTCTATTTTTCTTAAGTCTGACATGGAAAATTTTAGTAGCCAAAAATATTGATATTGTTTGACACTCTATTTTCTCTATCAATAATATGAGTTGGGATAGTGTACTACGATTCAATTTCTTTGAAAAATATTAATAGACTTCCATTTCTATTCAAGTATTTGAAATATCCTCAAAATCTATCGAGCAAAGTTGTAAATCTTAGAGGGTCATTTACAAAAGAAGTAATTGCAAATATATGATGTTAGTTTTCCTCCAAGAACCATGATTTTATCATTTTTAATTATGAACAAAATTTACCTACAAATATTCTTCATAAACCCCTATTGTTAAAATACTTTATTTAGTAGATGAGTTATGCCAAATTCTCTTATTTTATATATATAATTTGGTTTATTTTAATTTTTCTTCTAGTGGGTTGAAATTTTAAAATTTTAAATTTTTTTTAGGAATTTTAATGAAAAATGTTAATGAAATGCTTGTTCAAAACAAACTAAAAGACTAAGATGACAACTATAAAAATGTTAATATATAGCATAAATTAACCTTCCCTCGCAACTCATGTTGATTTAGAAAACGTTCGCAACATGACAACTAGGTTTCTGTGGTTCGATATAAAGCAACAATTTGACCATAAAAACTACAATAAATTCACGGTATAATTAATATTATCTAATTTTATCCAATCATTTAGGATCTTTTCAAAGTTAATATTGTAATTCTTATTAAAAGAAGTTCATAATTAACTATAATTAATTAACTATTAATCTCGTCATCAGTCAAGTAGCTAATTAATCGCGCATTAAGCTAAACTAAGTATTCTCTGTCGAGCTCTACTTAGAAATATCTCAATTAATTAGAGAATCAATGGTTAAATGCATTAAGCAATAAAAGCACATAAATTCATAACAAAACTAACATAAATATAAGGAATAAAATAGCACTCAACACTAAATGAGTGCTATTAAATACCCTCAAACTTAAATCTTTGTTAGTCCCGAATAAAGCAAAACAAAACTACATATACGAATGACCATTTCATCAAAATGACTCCTAACAAAAGTTTCTAGAACCAAAATAAAACAAGGGTCAAAATCCAAACTAAGATATAGAAACAGATTCAATTCTTAACTAGTGAAAAGATTTTTCGTTTAATTTATTGTGATGTTTGGATATATATAGAAAGCAATTACAACAAAGAAAAAATTAAAAACACTTAATATAGGTAATATTAGAAAAAATTAAAAACACTTAATATAGGTAATATTTAATTAAAACTTGTTTAATTAATATTACTCTAAAAAGCCATTTGAAAATTAGAGACTCATTGGTATCTTTGGAGACACATAATCACAATTAAAGGAAATACTCAAACACATCAATTCATTCAAGCAAATCTAAAACTAAGCTTCTTCTTTTCCTTATTTTGAGAAAAGATTTATAAAATTTTCTCTTCATTTTCTCCCTACACTGGCTCTAAACACTAATTAGCATTCCAACACTCAAGAGAGTAATATATCACTAGATCCTTAAAAAACAACGAGATATGCATCCCCAAAACTTGTATTTTTCACTCAAGGGCATTAGCTTTTTCAGACATTTGTTGTAACGCCCTTATCCAGAGCACTCGCTCAATGAGTGACCTAACTTATCACAGTAGAGATAACTTTTTTATTTCCCTAATTATTTTACAATAATACAAGCTTTTTTTTTAAAAAAAAAAAACTTCTTTCCTTTCCTTTTCTTTTCTCACTTTCTCTTTTTCTTTTCTCATTTTTTCTTTTAACACACAAACCTACATTATTTTTTCCTAAGCTCAACATTACAATCAATCATGCAAGCACACTTTCAAACAAGTTCTTAAGCCTATTGGAGTGATGATAAACATCGAGAAATATAAATATGTTCTACGCCTTTAAAACAACTAATAAGTAGACTTAGTGCTCACAAGTGCAAGGAATTGAAAACAAAAATTTTAAAATTACTTGAATCCCAAATATCTTTTCATATTTTACAATTTCTTTTCATATTTCACATAAATTGTAAAAATTTTAATAATTAGAACACATCAGTCATCCTCATCATACTCGATGTAACTAAATCATCATATAATCTCAAAAAAAAAATTCAATATAATAGATGTAGAGTAATGAGAAAATGACACTTGGTTTATTCATTTCTCTACACAGTAAATAAGAAGGGAAATAACCACCTATACATAGAGTTGTAACTAATAAACAGAAGCCCAACTACTTAACATCTCTAAAACTCCCCCTTAAGATGGGCTAAAAACATCAATAATTCCCATCTTGGATAGAACAAAACACAAAATTTTTTAAGGAAAAGGCTTCGTAAACATATCAGCGAGTTGTAGATGAGTGTTGATAGGCAAAAGCTTAAAAAACCATCATTCAATTTATCTCTGATGAAGTGACAACCCAACTCTATGTGTTTGGTTCTCTCATGGAACATAGGGTTTGAACCAATATGGATTGCATCATGATTATCACAAAACAATAGAGTTGGAGGAGTTAATGGAACACGTAAATCAATGAGCAAGTAAGACAACCACATTATCTCACAGACTGTCAAAGCCAACACCCTGTATTCTGCCTCAGTAGATGACCGTGCATGGTCGGGTTGTCGAAACCCTCCAAAATATTTACTGGTTTTCTAGATCTAACTTGTAGAAATAGTGGACCAAGTCGAATCCCAAGGGAACCAATCGAATTAATTTCTCAAAGTTAAAAATATTAATGATAAAAAAAAAAATAAAGGGGGGGTTTGAATTGTCGAACAAAAAATAAAATTAAAAAAAAATAAAAAGATAATTGTATGCAACTTTCAATTCAAAGATGTAAATTTCATCCAATTGTAATCTTGATCATAGGCTTCAAAAGAAAAAAAAAATCAATTTTAATTTTTCTAATTCAAGAACTCAGTCAATTTACTCGGAAAAGCCGAAATAAATATAAACTCTCGTAATTTAATTGATCTTAACCAAGCATCAAAATCAAAACTTATAATTTAATCCATGGGGTACGATAGCGTTCCATATGGATTAAATAATAGCATTAAAAGCAATGAGAGGACTAAACCAAAATTAACTAATTGAGATAACTACAAATTAATTAATTTTGTTTCTTTGTTTCCCTAGAGTCTATTATGCAAGTTATGTAAAATTGAAAAGCCATTAATTACACACACATAAGTCAACCCCTTGCTACATTTTTTCAATCATTTGTGACAATTACGGATCACAAAATCATGAATAGCAATAAATTGATTGAAACTAAATTAAGACGTCAATTTAATTTGTAACTATCAATCATAAAAATAAAACAAGAAACAAAGAATTCTTAAATTATAAACAAAATTTCAATTAGGTTTAAAGTCTCGCAAAATTACAATTGGAAATAAAATTACCCTTGAATCAGAAATTAAAGCTTAGCCACACATGGTGAAAAAGCAAGAATAACTGTAAAGGAGAGAAAACATAAAATAAAAAGAATAAAAACAAAAAAACTAGAAGACTCTCTAAACTTTTGTTTTTGTAGAGAACACTAAAACTCTGCACTCCTTTTCCTCAATGCATTAACGTCCTTTTATACTTGAAAATGACCAAAAATAGCTCCCTTAAATGTGCCATTTCTTGCTCCACAGTGTGTGCTAAGCCACAAAAGAATTTCTCCCTTGCATTTCTCATGGAAGACTCCATGCATGCATGCCACCTACACAAAGAAAAAAAGAAACAAAAGAAAAAAAATTAGATAATAAACTTTCATCTTTTTCCTTTTCATTTTTTATGTTATTTTTTTCCAATTTCTTTAATTATTTTTTTATTTTCAATTATCTCATTCTTTTGTTTTCTAATTTTTCAATTTTTATTTTAATTTACGAATTTGAACTAAAATGTGCTTTTTAGACTAGTTTCACTAAATAATGATAATTTATCACCTAAACTAAATTGGACACAATTTCAACAATTAAACATTTTATTCACTTAGAATGTAAGGAAATTAGATATCATAAGTATAATTAATTTCTACTCATCAAATTCCCCCACACCTAATCCATGCTTGTCCTCAAGCATGCCTTAACTCAACATATGAACCTCTTCTTTACTCCCTTTTCATATTTCTCAATATCCAAAAATACCAATAAAGCCAATTACACATCAATGTTGAATTGTAGTGACAATCAAGAGAATGAGCACTCATACAAAATATTTTATAAAAACCTCAAGCATCTCATCAATTCACCAAATTCACATGCAACAAGACTTAACACCCTCGCGTGGTTTCACTCAATACTCTCGAAGTATTTAGGGTGCTTTTACTCTCAAAATCAAAACCTAGCATGTTATTACCATAGGCTTGCAAATGAATCAAATCTCCACCACTATTGATGAATTGAATGCAAAATCAAAGGGACTTAATAAGGGTTGTAATGGAGCTTAGGTAAAGGTATGGTAGGAGGAAAATTTGAGGTGTTTTACAATCAAGACCAAGAGTTGTACACTTTTTTTCATGATATCAATGTCACATAACATTCACACATTACCCAAGACATTGAACCTTATTCCTACATCTCATTTCAAGCACTAAGAATGTTGGAGAAGTAACATTTTAATAATTCAAATGTTTTTGACAAAATTTTCTCCAAATTTTTTTTTTCTCTCCTTCTTCTTTTTTTTCCACAAATTTTCTCTCTTTTTTTTCATTATTATTTTTTTTCGTCACTCAAACATTAACTACCATGCAATATTTTCTCTTGTCTTTACAAAAGGTACAAATGTTGAGGCTTACAAGCAAAATGGTCTTAGGTTTAATATAATGTGCTTGAATAAAAAAAAAATGGAAATAGGTTCAAAATGGCTAACTAGAAGGAAAAACATAAAGATGGATATTTTGAGAGGTCCAAAAACCAGTTAATCCTAATTTGCCCTTATCATATTAAAGCATCAATCCAAAAAATGTAGTCTCAAAATGCATTTACAAGCAAGTTCTAGAATAAGCATACTAAGTTTGATAACACTCAACGAGAAATAAATTGAGCAAAATATAATGAAATGCTCATAGGCTCAAGAACTCACTGGGTGTGTAATTTGCATCAGTCTTGTGCAATTTTTAATCAATAAATCAGTGAGACACTATCATATAATTTTTAAAGAAAAACACTAATCATGCTCATCTCTCTCATGCATTGAAATTCAAACTAAAGATGCATCCTCAACTTAAAAGCATTAAAAGATATTAATAAACATTGAAGGTTTCAGAAGAAAAATTAACATGTACGAATTAAGACATGCTAAATTCAAAGCAAAAAAAAAAAAATAAAAAAAAATGAATTGTATAATAAAAAAAATGAATTGTATGATAAAAACCTCCCCCACACCTAAACTATATATTGTCCTCAATGTATAAATAGATTATTGCTCACAAAAGAAAAGAAAGAAAATTAAACTCCCCTGATTTGTGAACAACTTGAATTGGTATAATTTGGGGTGTTGAAAGAATGGGTGACCATACTTTATTAAAAACTAATGCCTTGCAAAAAAAAAAAAAAAAATAGAATTAAGAAAAATTGAAAAAAGAAAGAAAGAAAAAAAAAACTAACAATAAAGAGAAGAAAAAGTAAAGAAAACATTGGGTTGCCTCCCAATAGCGCAATTATTTAACGTCGTTTTGCTCGACGAGATTCTTGTGCATGTCAGGGCACATAAAATTCTTCAATTTTCTTTGGTCCCTTCTTGCTCGAATCAATATAGCCTTCAAAGTCTAAAAGGCTCACCTGTTTTTCTAGTGTACCTGAAAGATCATTATTTTTTAGATTTTTCATATAAGGAATGAAGGACATAAAATAAGACTCAACTGACTCAACTGACTTAAAAGAAATAAGAGATTTTACAAAGTCATGAGAATAAAGAACAAAAAATTCAGAATTAAGAGAAATGCAAGGAAATATAACAGATGAAGGTTTTTCAGCCTCAAACTCTATCACTTGAATCTCCTTTTCGTGGTAAGGCTCATTTTCTTTCCTTTTCTCACAAACCTGCACCTTGCATGGCACAAAATTCTCAAGCTCAACACCATCGTCATCCATGTACATCGCCACTTCAACCTCATTGTTCTCGATATATTGATGCTCTCGTTGACTCTCCAATCTTCTCACTGAATTAGCCACCTGGGTAATTTGGTCATCCAAGCTCTGCATTCCAGCTCGAGTCTCCTCTTGAAATTGAAGAGTACTTTTAGCAAGTTCATATACTATAGCCTCTACAGACATACCTAAGTCTGAAGTCTGATGGCATGGGATTTTCTATTCCATCTGGTATCCACATCCATAGCTGGATTGATCCCATTCAGAATTGTAGTGATCCAAAAACTCGTAATTTACTTGATGGCCATTAAATTCTCTCAAGATGCAGGAGTTAGGAATAAAATTTCGCTGCAGTCGAGGGCATGGTTTTGTGGGGTGTCCTTGAAGCGAGCATAATTTGCATGCCTCAAGTGCTTGTAGCTTCCCTATAGCTACTTGAAGAATAAAAGAAGTTAATTTAGAAATTTGAGTTTTAAGCTCACTAACCTCATCAGCGTACGATGCAGCTCTACCAAATGTGTAATAGTGATGAAGGTTTTCCGCCATGTGAGAATAGATATAGGAAAAAAATAATAAAATAAAAAAATATTTTTTGTATAACAAATCTAACATTGAGAAACTAACAATGGTTTCCCGGCAACGGCGCCAAATTTTGGTCGGGTTGTCGAAGCCCTCCAAAATATTTACTGGTTTTCTAGATCTAACTTGTAGAAATAGTGGACTAGGTCGAATCCCAAGGGAATCAATCGAATTAATTTCTCAAAGTTAAAAATATTAATGATAAAAAAAATAAGGGGGAGGGGGGGTTTGAATTGTCGAACAAAAAATGAAATTAAAAAAAAGTAAAAAGATAATTTTATGCAACTTCCAATTCAAGGATGTAAATTTCATCCAATTGTAATCTTGATCATAGGCTTCAAAAGGAAAAAAAAAATCAATTTTAATTTTTCTAATTCAAGAACTCAGTCAATTTACTCGAAAAAGCCGAAATAAATATAAACTCTCGTAATTTAATTGATCTTAACCAAGCATCAAAATCAAAACTTATAATTTAATCCATTGGGTACAATAGCGTTCCATATGAATTAAATAATAGCATTAAAAGCAATGAGAGGACTAAACCAAAATTAACTAATTGAGATAACTACAAATTAATTAATTTTGTTTCTTTGTTTCCCTAGAGTCTATTATGCAAGTTATGTAAAATTGAAAAGCCATTAATTACACACACATAAGCCAACCCCTTGCTACATTTTTTCAATCATTTGTGACAATTACGGATCACAAAATCATGGATAGCAATAAATTGATTGAAACTAAATTAAGGCGTCAATTTAATTTGTAACTATCAATCATAAAAATAAAACAAGAAACAAAGAATTCTTAAATTAGAAACAAAATTTCAATTAGGTCTAAAGCCTCACAAAATTACAATTGGAAATGAAATAACCCTTGAATCAGAAATTAAAGCTTAGCCACACATGGTGGAAAAGCAAGAATAACTGTAAAGGGGATAAAACATAAAATAGGATAAAAACAAAGAACTAGAACACTCTCTAAACTTTTGTTTTTGTAGATAACACTAAAACTCTGCACTCCCTTTGCTCAATGCATTGCCCTCCTTTTATACTTGAAAATGACCAAAAATAGCTCCCTTAAATGTGTCATTTCTTGCTCCACAGTGTGTGCCAAGCCACAAAAGAATTTCTCCCTTGCATTTCTCATGGAAGACTTCATGCATGCATGCCACCTACACAAAGAAAAAAAGAAACAAAAGAAAAAAATTAGATAATAAACTTTCATCTTTTTCCTTTTCATTTTTTATGTTATTTTTTTCCAATTTCTTTAATTATTTTTTTATTTTCAATTATCTCATTCTTTTGTTTTCTAATTTTTCAATTTTTATTTTAATTTACGAATTTGAACTAAAATGTGCTTTTTAGACTAGTTTCACTAAATAATGATAATTTATCACCTAAACTAAATTGGACACAATTTCAACAATTAAACATTTTATTCACTTAGAATGTAAGGAAATTAGATATCATAAGTATAATTAATTTCTACTCATCAACAATAGATTGCTTCTTTGACTTCCACGATACCAATGAGTCTCCAAGAAAAATGCAGAAACATGTAATTGATCGCCTTGTATCAACACATGAAGCTCAATCTGAGTCCCTAAATGCCTTAAGCTGAAAAGTGGAAACTGGTTTAAGTATTCCTTGAGTTAGGGTTGACTTCAGGTATTGACTAAGATGATAGGCAACAACTAAATGCATCTTACAAGGGTTGGTTACAAATTGACTTAACTTGTTCAATGCATAAGCAATATCTGGCCGATGGATGGTCAGATATAACAACCTCCCAATTAATCTTTTATATGCAGAAGGATCTGACAAAGCATCTCCACCTGATTGATGTAATTTTGAATGTGGATCCATAGGAGCATTTTCTGGCTTGGCTCCAAGAAGGCCAGTGTCTTCAATCAACTGTAGTGCATAATGTCGTTGTGAAAGGTAAATACCTTTGGAGGAACGTGCAAGCTCAAGCCCAAGGAAATACTTGAGCGAGCCAAAGTCTTTGAGTTTAAATCTATTATTGAGCAACTTCTTTAAACCATCAATGATCGATTGAGATGCCCCTGTGATAATAATATCATCAGCATATACCAATAGAGCCACAAAGTCAGCACCAAAACCTTTTATAAACAGTGAGTAATCCGATTTGGACTGAGTAAAACCAAGAGATAAAAGAGCATCAGAGAACTTTGCAAGCCATTAGCGAGAAGCCTGTTTGAACCCATATATAGACTTATGTAAACGACACTAGACGCTCCCCCTTACAAGGAAAATACTCTCTTGGGCCATATCCTAATGGAATCCATGTAAAACTATTCAAACAAGTCACCGTGGAGAAACACATTGTTCACATCTAACTGAACAAGAGACCAATTATATGATGTTGCAATGGTGAGTAGCACACAGACAATAACAAGCTTAGCTACTGGTGAAAGAGTTTTAATGAAATCCAATCCCTCTTGTTGAGTATATCCCTTTGCAACTAAACGAGCCTTATAATGCTCAATGGATCCATCACCTTTATACTTCACCTTGTATATGCATTTACATATCCAATAAAATGTTTACCCTTAGAAAGAGAAAAAATGGACCGGGTTTCATTTTCTTCCATAGCCTTCAACCCATCAGTCATGGTTGCTTTCCAATGATCATGAGGAACTGCTTGATGATATAATTGGGGCTCATAAGTGGCATATATATTCAATGAGAATGCCCTAAATGTAGGCAAAATATTGGTGTAATAGATATATTGTTGTAAAGGATATCTGGTGGCCTGTGAGGATATGAAAGAATCATCTTGGCTTATGAGAAGATTTTAGTGGTCTTGTCGAAGATAAGGAGGCCTAGAAGTTCATGAGGATCTCCTTGACATATGACTAAGTGTGGTGTCCATAGCAACACACTGTTCTGCTATCTTTTCTGAAACAGGAACACTGGTAGAGTGAGAATCATCCTCTGGCAATAGCAAATCAATGTTAAAGGGGCGAGGCAAAACCACTGTGGGAAATACATCAAGCTGCTCATTTGGAATGGTGACTGTGTGAAACGGGTAGTTTCATGGAAAATTACATCCTTGGAAATAAAGAACTTCCTGTTGGCTATGTCAAACAATTTGTATGCTTTCATGTGTTGGGATTTCTGCCCTAAACTCGTGTATTTGTAATTATTTAAGAAAATAAATAAAAGTGCTATTTTTTCCTCGAATCTTGCATTCTCGCTATTACAAACTTAAATCCAATAAAATAAGCTCCAGGGTCAAATTTAGGAGATCTTGAACTGTGTATAGTTGACACATATCTAAGATCAAGTTCAAGTAGTTGACCCGAATGATTAGTACGGGTGAGAGAGGCCACAACTGCCGACTCAATATGCCTACCTTCTCAGGGATGAAACCTCGTAGAGAGCTTGTTGGGATGTATGTTCTAATCTCGTTTTGTTTGTAATATTACCATTTGAAATAAATAAGAGTTGTTTCTTTTATCACTTTGTGTCTTGCAATTTTACAAACTTTGTCCAAAAAACTAAGCTCCAGGGTCATTGAATTGATGAGAGAACTAGAACTTGAACGGTGTGTAGTGGACACACAGGGAGGATCACGTTTGAGTTAATGACCCGAACGATCTACGGTATATGGATAGGGTTGGAGACCTAATCCTGGATACGCTGTGGATGTGGCCGCTTTGTATTAGATACAAATTAGGCGATCTGACTCGTTCATGTGGTTGACATGCGAGTGGGGGCATCATGTGCACTGAGATTGTACAAGACCGGACCGTGAATTATTAGACCTACTGATGTAACACCGTTAAAAGTATGGGACTAATAACTTCATAGATGACCATTAGTGACTCGGCCTGAATCGTGAGCGTGTTACGGACTCCTATCTGCGGGAGTCTGTCCTTTGACTAGTACGGGTGAGGGTGGTCACAGTTACTCGCCCAATATGCCTATCTTCTCAGGGACAGGACCACGTGGGGAGCTGAGAACTTAACTACGCGAGATGGAATTCACTCGTTCCCGAATTTAGGGAAACTAGAGGGGTTGTTTCCTTAAGTGCTGTCTCCAGGGCATGGACAACGGGTGCCCACCCTCTTACTGGCCCGAGAGAGATGTTGTGTATGGTTGGACCATTACAACGTTGTTGTTCATTAGAGGAGCAAGAAGTAGACACAGGAGTAAAACGGTAATTTGACCCAGTAATGCCTATGAACAACCTGTGAAAGGTCGACTCACGGGCATTGGTTATATCAATGGACACAACTTGTCTTACAGTGACGAGAGTGCAGCTACGGGCTTTAGTAGAGTGTTACTGTAGCTAAAGAATGTTGATTAATCGGGTCAAAGAGTTTGACAAGTTAATCTCGGATCATTGGAGCTCGTCACGTGTAGGTCCATTAGGTCCCTCGATTGGCTAAAACTGAATTAATAGAGGGTTTACAGTTTTGGTGTGAATTTGAAGTGTTCAAGTTCATTGAAGGATAATTATGTCATTTATATGAGATATGATTGACATATTATATAGTTTAATGTGAATGTGATTCATAATAATTAGCCTAATTTCTTAATTAAGGCTAATTTGAAGAAATTGGATTGAGAGAACTTAAATTGAATGTGATTCAATTTAAAAATCCACAATTATACAAATGTGATTTGTATAATGAGATATGAGATATCTTATTATATGTGGTTATACAAATATGATTTGCATAACCTATAGTTGTGGTTAAATGGTAAATAGGTGGAGAAATCTCCACCTATCACCATTATATAAACCCTTTGCAAGAAGGATTTCTTAAGTATTGGTTTCATATTTTGGATTTCACACCAAGAGAAACTAGCGATTCTCTCTCAACACTTCTCTCATTCTCTCCTCCCTTACACCAAAGAAGAGTCCCACCACTCTCCTTCTACCAAATGAAGAACAACCGAGAAACCTTTCAGAATGTGTCCGGTTCGTTGGTTTGTTCGAGAAGATCGAGATCAATGAGAACGTGAACACGAAGGGTTCGTGACCGGAGGAGCAATACGTGAAGAAAAGTTCTTCAACAAGTAAGTGTTCTTACTAGTTTTTTCCTTCTAAATCATGTTTAACCTAGTTTTTATGTGATAGAAACAGTTTTAAGAAAACATATCACAACGATACCACGACGATTCGATCATCCTTCCGATGCGTGGAATTCTCATTCCCTTCAGAGCTGGGGACTTAACTTCGCGAGAAGGAATTCACTCATTCCCGAACTAGGGTAATTAGATAGGTTGTTCCCTTAATAACTGAATCCAGGTCTTGAACAACGGGACCCACCCTCTTTCTTGCCCGAGAGGGATATTGTTTATGGTCGAACCATAAACTTGTTGTTCATTAGAGGATCAGTGGTAAAACGGTAATTTGACCAAGCTCTGACTACGAACAACCTTTGAAGGGTTGACTCATGGGCATTGGTTAAATCAATGGACACAACTTGTCCTACAGTGAGGAGAGTGCAACTACGTGTCTATTGTGGAGTGACTCGTAGTTAACGAATGTTGGTTAACGGGATCAAAGAGTTTGATAAGTTAATCTCGTATCGTTGGAGCTCATGATCTGTAGGTCCATTAGGTCCCTCGGTTGGCTCAACATGGAAATGAACGAGGGCATAAAGTTTTGGAATGAATTTCAAATGTTCAAACTTAATGTAGGGAATTATGTCAATTATATATGATATAATTGATATAATATATAGTTCAATGTGAATATGATTCATGATAAACCTAATTATTGCCTAATTATGGAATTAAGACATAATTTGAGAAATTAATTTGAGAAACATGAAATTGAATTTGATTCAATTTAATTTTCCACATTATGTAAATATGATTTACATGATAAGGTATATGATACCTTATATTATTCAATTATGCAAATTGAATTTGCATAATGCATAAATTGTGGAAATGATGGCATAATGGGTGGAGAATTTGTCTTCACCCACATTGCCTATAAAAATATCATTTTGAATGCATTTTGCAACACTTGAGTCATTTGTGTGGTTTTGCAAATTGACAAACACAAACTACTCTCTCAAATTCTCTCCACTCTCCCTAATCTCCTAAAAGAGATCCCACCTCTCTCCCTCTCCTAGAGAACCACCGAGAAGGCTATTTGGAGGTGTTCGAACGTTCGATCGTAGAGGACGAAGAGATCGTTGATGACAAGAGGATTACACGAAGAGTTTGTTCTTCAAAGGTAATCCCCTATTTCAATCATGCTTTCTACTTGTATGTTTAGCCTTTATAAACTTAATCCAATAAACTAAGCTCTAGGGTCATATTATTTGAGAGAACTAGAACTTGACCGGTGTATAGTGGACACACAGGGGGGATCACGTTCGAGTTAATGACTCGAATGGTCTACAGTATACAGATAGGCCTGGAAACCTCATTCTGGTGACACTGTGGATGCAACCCATTTTGTATTAGATACAAACGAGGTGATACAGCTCGTTCATGTGGTTGACATATGAGTGGGGGCATCCTTTGGAATGAGATTATACAAGACCAGACCGTGAATTATTAGACATACTGCTGTAACACCGTTAAGAGTATGGGACTAATAACTTCGTAGATGACCATTAGTGACTCGTCCTTAATCCTGAGCGTGTTATAGACTCCTGTCAGCAGAGGTCTGTCCTTTGGCTAGTACGGGTGAGGGTGGCCTAAGTAGCTCACCCAATATGTCTATCTTCTTGGGGGCAGGACCTCGTGGGGAGCTGGGAAACTAGAGGGGTTGTTCCCTTAAGGGGTTGTTTGGGGCGCAGGTTCGGAATCAGAATCTTGGGAATCAGAAGCCTGGAGGGTTTGTCTTGAGGGGTTCTGAAGCCTGGGAATCAAAAAACTGTGTTTGGGGTGCAGTGTTCTGAAGATTGTTAATCAAAGAGCTGTGTCTTGGGTGCAGTTTTCTGAACTCTAGGTTTGGTACAGTTTTGTTTCACCTTTTTTCTTTTATCTATTTTATTCCTTTCAAATTTTTGTAATTGATTTTATGTGAATTGTAGAAGTTAATGTCTAACATGGATCAATTTTTTAAGTAGCTTTTCCATGAAGGTTTCAATTTAGTTAGTTGTTGTGAAATAAAAAAAGAGTTTTAAACCTTTAGAACATTTAGACCCAACCCAACTATTTGGGTTGCAAATATCTTCAACTCAAACAACTCTAATTAAGTGAGGAACCCAAATCTAACCCAACCATGAGACATGGGTTGGGTTAGTTTAGGTTGATACGTAATATATATAAATATATATATATTTTGAATTAAGATGAAATTAAGATTAGAAACTTCATTTTAATTTATATTATGAATTTTTACCTTCCAAAAGACTCAAAAACTTATTTTAAAAAGTTATTGAAGAATAAATCATCTAAAAATAATTATAAAATTAAATACATATATTTACATATAGTTGTAATATAAGTAAAAAAATATTTTTCTAAATTAATTAATAGGAAGTTTGGGTTGGTTCAATCCAAACTAATTTTTTCGTACGTGAGCCCCACGAACCAACCCAACTCATAAAATTTTTTTTTAACCCAACGAATTGGGTTGGGTTGATCGAATTTTTCGGGTCATCAGGTTTTTTGAACATTCCTACCACGAGTTTACACATACAAATACATCATCCAAAAGTGTTGCAACTAACATGAAACAAAAGAACATAAAACGCCTTTGTGCGAAAGAAAAAAAATTATTTCATTTTTTCTAACTTTTAAAAAAGACTAGATTGTCAGATTGTTGGAGTAGTCGAGTTGATGAGGTGGTGGGATTGTTGAGGTGGTCGTTGGATTTTTGGTTGTTGGTGGTCATCTGGTCGTCGGAGTTGTTGTTGAAAAGGTTGTTGAGGCAACCATCAGTGGTGGATAGTTGTCGATGTGGTCGTCAGAGTTGTCGTTGTCTGTGGTCGCCGGAGTTGTCACTACAGTTGTTGTCGAAGTGGTGGCTGAAAAATGGTAACGACAAATGAAAGAGAAAATAGGAAACCAAGTGGTCGCAAGAGGTAACCGTCAACGGTGGTTGAGTCCCTTGTGTAGTCGTTGTAGTTGTGTTGTCGTTGTCGGGTGGTTGCTAGAGTTGTCATCTCGGAATTATTGTTGAAGCGGTCACCGATAATGAAAAACGACAAATTGAAGACGAAATGGAAAATCAAGTGTTTTTCAGAGGCAGTCGTCAGCGGTAGTCGAGTCGCTGGTGTGGTCGTTGGAGTTGTCATTGTCGATGGTGTCGGGTGGTCGCCAGAGTTGTCACCGGAATTGTTCCCAAAGTGGTCGCCGGTACGGTCGTCGGAGTTGTCGTTGTCGGTGGTTGTTGAGTGGTCGTCAGAGTTGTCACCGGAGTTGTTGCCAAAGTGGTTGTCTGTGCGGTCGTCGAAGTTATCGTTGTCGATTGTCTCGGGTGGTCGTCGGAGTTTTTACTTGAGTTGTCGTTGTCGATGGTTGTCGGTGGTCGCTGGAGTTTTTACCAGAGTTATCGAAGTAGTCGACAAATGGATGAGAAAAACATGGAACAAATTCCATGAGATTGCACTGTTGTAACCCATGTGGTTGTACTGTTGTAACCCATGGGAATGAGTTTCAAAATTAAGGATTTGAAACACCTTGCTCCAAACATGGGTTTGGATTTGGAATTCAAACCCATCCAAATTCAAACCCATGGGCCAAACACACCCTAAGTGTTGTATATCTAGGGCTTGGACAACGGGGCCTCACCCTCTCACTGGCCCGAGATGGATGTTGTTGATGGTAGGACCATGCAACAAAGTTGTTCATTAGAGGAGAAGTGGGACTTAAGGAGCAAGAGGTATACACTGGGGTAAAACAGTAATTTAACCCAGTTGTGACTACGAACAACTTGTGAAGAGTCGACTCACGGGTATTGGTTATATCGTTGGATACAACTTGTCCTACAGTGAGGAGAGTGCAACTATGGGTTTTAGTAGTGTGTTACTGTAGTTAATGAATGTTGATTAACTGGGTTAAAGAGTTTGATCGGTTAATCTCATATCATTGGAGCTCGTCATTTGTAGGTCCATTAGGTCTCTCGGTTGGCTCAAATTGGACAAAATGAGGGTTTACAGTTTGGAGTGGATTTAAAGTGTTCAAATTCATTCAAAGAGTATTTATGTCATTTATATGTGATACGAGATTATCAAAGACATGTACTGGGAAATATATAACATAGTATTTACATTCAACGAGACATTAGGGGGTAGTGATCGAGGTAGTAATCTATAGAGAAGTAGGATATACAACCTAATATAGATCTAGGAATACTTGGGCAGGTATATAACTATAAAAACAAGGTGTTATTGGGGGGTGTCCACAAGGTAATATAACATGTCACAATATAAACACGTCATCCCACAATGTTTCTTATGGGGGAAAGGGTATATAATAGAGATTATAACATTACTATCTTATCATTAATTAGCCCCTTTGACAATGCGTTCTTTCTTAGATTGTTCACCCTAAATAACATTCCCTTTTCCTTTCTGTTTGGTCATAGACTCCTTTCTTGATAGCTACCTGTAACATGCATGTTATACATATACCCATTTAACATGGGTATATAAATTTATTTAAACCAGCTACCTTATCAACAAATTATCCTTTCTTTGCCTTTTCTGTTGGATGGTTCATCTTTGTCGTTTTCTATTCTAGAAAAAACTTATGCCAATGATTCATCCACATTATTATCCTATGATTCATTCTAAAAAATTTTGGAGTTATCTTCACTTTTTCATATTCAACCTTACAAAAAAGTAGGTCTAATTAACCTAAGTAAATTCTTTCTTCTTAGGGTTCCATACTGGGTAAATATGGGGAATTGCCTTACTATTTTTTTATTATGTTGTCTTCTTAGGTGGTCCCTTACTTTTCTATTTTCTACCTTTTGTAGGTCGTTCTCTTTTTACCCCCTTCTGGACTTTGAGACTCATAGCTTTCTTAGGATACTTTAATGTCTCCATGTATGGGATTTCAACCACATTTCCATGGATGTGGTAGGGGTTAATGTACATTTAAGATTGAAAAAAGAAATCTCATCTTGTAGGGATGGGCAGGGATAAAACTACCTCTTCCCCACTCTCCAAGTGGATTAGATTTGGGTCCTCTTTTGATAATTCTCCAGGCATTACCTCTTTCCACTTGCAGTCGGGCACTAGCCCTTGGTTTTGACCTAAGAATCACGGATACGGATACGAGACACAGATACGATACGACACGGACACGGCGACACGTCATTTCTTAAAAATCTAGGACACGGACACGGCTAGGACACGTTTATTAAATATACATTTTTTAAAATATATATCATTTTTATATTAGAAAGAAATTTAAAGTTAATAAGTTTATGTATCTATTTGCTTAAAAAAATGATTTTGATGTATTTTGTTCTCAAACTTCATTATTTTTGTCCTATATTACATGTACCTATCTAGTATACTTGACAAGTGTTCATTATGTGCCTAACAAATAATGGATCTATATTGACTTTATACAACTAGTTTCTAACACATCTATAATTCTAACAAGTGTCCGATACGTGTCCAACAAGTGTCCGACACGTGTCGGACACGGACACGCTAGCCAAATTAAAGTGTCCGTGCTTCTTAGGTTTTGACTCTACATTCCCTTTTGGCATCGTTGACTAGACGAAGGGTTCTGAAATTAAAGGGGCATATATGAGTTTAAAGGATTGCAAGACGATGGAAAAAAAAGAATCCTTAAAATACGAAATTACAACTTCATTTTTTTAAAAAAATCATCCATTTTTCTATACCTATTTAACTAATTGCATGCAGATTTACATACCTTTTTAACTTAAATCGCTGGAAGAGATTGAAGGAATGGGGCATTCATGTGGAGAGAATTAGAAGAAAGCTACCTATTGATACAAACAATGAAGGAATTATACATACCTTGCGTTCTTAATTTTATTCTATTGATTTTGCTGGTTTTTGTGAATTATTCAATTGGTTTGGTGGTGAATTAATTAATTAGTTGTTGAGTTGAATAGATGGATTAATTTTAATGGGTGAACTACTATTATTTACTCTAATTTTCATTCCTTTGTGGGTTGCCTGGGGTGTGTTTAGTATGGTATGCGATAGATGTAGATATATTTATATGCAGTTCTTGCAAGCCATTAAAGATGTTGATTGCTCTGCCTTAGATTCATCTCATTCTAATTGTTCTTTGGGCGCTGTTTTTTTTTTTTTTTTTGTATTCATCTGAAAACTTTGTAGCCACTCTATTATTTGAGTTAAACAGAATGATGATTTGAATTGTTAAAATATTTTTATTTCTTCCCATTATCTAAAAAAAAATCTACACATTTTCCTCCTTGATGCACTCCTTTTTGTTTAGTATGATAAAGTCATAAATATCCACCATAGGAATATTTTCGTCTCAACACTTTTAGTATATTTTAGGAAAACCATGTTTTACACTCATTTGTAAAATGAAATCTATTTGGGCATTTTTCTAGTTGGGTATATTGGCTTTTGGCATTCTTCTCGTTGCCTTTTTTCATTCTTTTTCTTCCATTTTAATTCCTTTTTTATATTTTAGTTTCTAATTTCCTTTTTTTTATTTACCAATTTCACTTTTAATTAATCTTTTCAAAATTATGACAAACAATGGTTCAAACGTGCCTTTAAATTAAAATCCACCAATTTTTTTTTATCTTTCAGTACCTAAACTAAATAAAACATAATTTCCACAATTAAGTACAATAATTTATTAAAATGTAAGACAATTAAACACACACAATCGGTTACGCTAGTTTTTGAAGCTCATCAAACTTCTTAAGAATAAAAGGAGGTAGTGTTTGATACGTGGCAATTTGGTCTCCAGACGAAGAAAGTTTTGCAGAAGATGATCGAGAAGAAGATCAAGGAGAAAAAGAGAACACAAAAAGGAGCAAGGATGAGAAAGAGAGAAGGAGGAAATCGTGGTGATGTTATCGTGGAGAATCAATGATGGGTGCCCTCCGATGAAGGAGTGGTTCGGATAAAAAAAAGGAAGTGAGAAAAGAGAAGAAAAGAAAGGAAAAAAGGGAGAGGGATAATAGAGGAGAGAAGAACACGAATAATGACAGAGTGATGAAAAAAATAATAGAAAGTGAAAAACATGGGTGCAACTTGAGAAATTTGCATGGAAAACCCCTTTTCACATGCATTAATGTGATTTGACCCATGTTCTGAAATTAATGACATTTGACCCTTTTTGTCTGCGTGCATTTCGTCCCAAATTACCGTAAGGGCATCATACATCGACTTCTAGCTCTCTCGCTCGCTCAAGTCGTCGGTTCTCGCTCTCGTTCAAGTCTCGTTCTCGCTCTCGCTCTCGTTCAAGTCTCGTTCTCGCTCTCGCTCTCCCTTTTTGTACTGTGCATTCCGTTCAAGTCTCGTTCTCGCTCTCGCTCTCGCTTATGATAGTAATTAAATAAGACATAGCTCTCTCGCTCTGCTTCGTTTCTCATTGACTTCGCTCTCTCTGCTACTCCACTTCTTCTCTGTCTTTTTGTCATTTTTCTTTATATTTTTTCCATTCATTTGAGCGAGAGCGAGAGCGAGACAACGGGAGCGAGAGCGTGAACAACGTGCGGGAGCGTGAACAAGAAAGACCGCTTCATATTACCCTTATGAGTCATTTTGCGCGCATTGCGACGTCAGAATAGGTCATATTTCATTATTTTGAAATGTCAGGTCAAATGACATTAATGCATTGGAAAATGGGTTATCCGTACAAATACCCCGTGCAACTTCATGCTCCCTACTTTTCGACCACAAGTTTTTATTTTTTTTAAAAAAAATAATTTTTATGTCGTTAAAAAGTCGGAGTAAGGCTGCACCCATGTTTTTTCCTAATAAAAATAATTTTTTTGAAAAAAGAAATAGGTAATCATTACCTATTAAAATATTTAATAATTACCTAAAAATCAGTTATTGATTTTGGCCAAGAGTTGGTTTCATGCACTTATTCCCTCATCGCATGTTATTTTATTTATTTTTTTAACATATACATATATGTCGATCGATTGACTTGTTTGAGCCAACCGATCACCTACATTCCATGTACAATTTTTGTTCAATTTTGCTATGTACAAAATTAACTCCAATCGACAATACACTAGAATGAGTTTTTCCGACGAAAATTGCTTCAAAATTGCTTTACAAAAAAAAAGCGTCAGCATAACGACGTTAGGTTTTTCGGACGCAATTTGGGTTGCATAGGTAGAAGCTAATGCTATGACGATGGCACATACATGACATAAATTGATGATTTGTTGCCGTCGCATGCATCGACATAGCTTCATGTTTTTACTCTTTCTATTTTTTTTAATTATTTTAATTTCGGTATATACTTGAAATTTTATTTCAAATCATATCAATGGTATCGTTTTAACACGAATTAAATATAATAAAACATAATATTTTACAATAATATCATCCAATACACATTTGGTACCCTATAGTCTCAACAAATTTTTGTATAAATAGGATCGAAAGAAAAAAAATTAATCTAAAACGCTCTCATTTTTTTCTAGTTCCATTTTTCCAAAAGTATTATGAGGTTTTTGTACGGATGAACTCCTTTCGGTTGGATTATCGATAGAACACCCACATTTTAGATTTAACTACGGATGACCCTTTGATGTCGTCAGCCACTCTCGATTTAGGTACAATGTTGTGTTGGGGTGTATGCCCTAATCTCGTGTAGTTTTTAATAATCCAAGTTGAAATAAATAAGAGTTATTTTTTTAATACTTTATGTCTCGCATATTTCATAAACTTAATCCAATAAATTAAGCTTCAGGGTCATTGTATTATGAGAGAACTAAGAACTTGAACGGTGTGTAATGGACACACGGGAAGAATCATGTTCGAGTTAATGACCCGAACTGTCTACAGTATACGGATAAGGTTGGAGACCTAATCTTGGATACACTGTGGATGCGACCCGCTTTGTATTAGATACAAACGAGGTGATCCAGCTCGTTTAGGTGGTTGACATGCGAGTGGGGGCATCCTGTGCAATGAGATTGTACAAGACCGGACCGTGAATTATTAGACCTACTCATGTAACACCGTTGACAGTATAGGACTAATAAATTCGTAGATGAACATTAGTGACTCGACCTTAATCCTGAGCGTGTTACGGCTCTCGCATCTGCGAAGTCGTCGCTTTGACTAGTACGGGTGAGGGTGGTCACAGTTACTCGCCCAATATGCCTATCTTCTCAGGGACAAGACCACGTGAGGAGCTAGGAACTTAACTACGAAAGAAGAAATTCACTCGTTTCTGATTTAGGGAAACTAGAGGGGTTGTTCCCTTTAGTGTTGTCTCTAGGGCTTGAACAACGGGGCCCCACCCTATCACTGACCCGAGAGGATTGTTGTTTACGGTTGGACCATGCAACGTAATTGTTCATTAGAGGAGCAGTGGGACTTAAGGAGCAAGAGGTAGACACAGGGGTAAAAAGGTAATTTGACCCAGCTGTGACTACGAACAACCTGTGAAGGGTCGACTCACGGGAATTGGTTATATCGATGGACACAACTTGTCCTAAAGTGATGAGAGTGCAGCTACGGGCTTTAATGGAGTGTTACCGTAGCTAATGAATGTTGAATAACCGGGTCAAAGACTTTGACAGGTTAGTCTCGGATCATTGGAGCTCGTCATCTGTAGGTCCATTAGGTTCCTTGGTTGGCTCAAATTGGACAAATTGAAGATTTACAGTTTGGTGTGAATTTGAAGTGTTCAAATTCATTATTTGGGTATTTATGTCATTTATATGTGATATAGATGACATAATATATAGTTTGATGTGAATGAGATTCATAATAAACTATAGTATAGCCTAATTGATTAATTAGTGTTAATTGGAGAAATTGAATTGAAAGAAATTAAATTGAATGTGATTCAATTTAAAATTACACAATTATACAATTGTGATTTGTATAAGAAGGTATGAGATACCTTATTATATGTGTTATGAAAATATGATTTTCATAACATATAATTGTGGTAAAATGGTGATTTAGTGGAGATATCAACTCCACATCTCACCATTATTTAAAGGCTTGGTGAGAAACCTTTGGCAAGGTTTGATCTCATTTTTTGGAAATTCAAATTCCAATAGATCTCCAAATTCTCTCAAACTCTCTCATCTCTCTCTAGAATTCTCCTTACCCAAAATCAAAGGGAGTCCCACAACTCTTCTTCAACCTCCCGAGAACAATCGAGAAGACTCTTTGGAGGTGTCTTGCTGTTCGGTTCGAGGATCGAGTTCGTAGAGATCGTTGATTCGAAAGAGATCGTGACCGGAGGGGGAAAGCTTTGAAGAAGAGTTCTTCAACAAGTAAGTAACATGTTTCTTACTGTTTTTTCTTCTGTATTTGCATGTTTAGCCTAGGAATCTATGAGATAGGTTCGATTCTAAGATATGTTTTATACAACAAAACAACGACGTTTCATAATGTTTTCTGCTGCGGGAATTTCAAATCCCTTCATGTTGGTTATTTTGGCGTCATAAATGACTACCAGTCTCGTTTTTCCGTAAACTCACAAACAATGCCAACGGGACGCTTGATGACTTCGTCATATCGATAGCGTTGACGGTCGTTTACCTTTGTCATCTCAGTTATCGATATCGTTACTCTCTCGATTTCATTCATCCACATTTTAATCGACATCGTAAGTACTACCATTCTCGTTCTGCATGAAAAAATATGAGCGAGAGTCTCGTTGGTAGATGAGATCGAGAGTCTCGTACTGATACTAATAGTTAACGGACAACCATCTCTCTCGATGTGGTCAATATGGTCGCATACTGGAGCTCATCCAATGACAAGTAAACCGTTTGGACTACATAACATCGATCTATAATGGACGGAAAAAGTTGAACAACCTCGTTCGTGTTTTTTTTAAAGAAAAACTCGTACCCGTACCTTAATAACGTGTTTCGCCTGACCCGCTTAAATTGTTGACTATCTCCAGCGGTGGGAGGATTCTTTCATCTCTAACTTTCAAACCGACTGTATCAGAAAGGAGTATATAGATGAGGCGACGACACAGTTTATATAATAATTAATATAACGTGAACGTGGGTTTTTACATTTATGACTATTAATTACCTAAACCAACATCATCGTACGAGATAAGAATGCATACTATGTTGAACTATCACTCTAGGTCATCGGTTTCGTATTCCTTATTACTAACTCTCATTATATTAAATGAGCATTTAATTTTAACCAAACTTAATGGAACAACAAATATAAAAATAACTGTTATATATATATATATTTGAAAGAAATAACTGTTATATATATCTTTTTAATAAAAGTTATTTTTATATTCTTTCATATAACTTTCCTTTTAACTTGCATATATATCTAGGGTTTTTCTTTAACCTTTATATATAGTCCTTACAAAACTATCATATAGTTTATGATAATATATACTATACTTATGTTACCTTCACTAAAGAAAAAAATAAAATTTAAAAATTATAGATCGATTCAATTCGATTATGTTGTCAGTCTAGATATGAGAGTCTAGATTTGTTGGGTAAATGGTGAAAGACTTGGTGCAGGGTCATAAATGTGGTTTTTTAACGTAGGAGTAACCAATATTAACTGCGACCATTAAAATGAAGGGGCAGTCTCGTTGGTATTCCTTTTCGTGGGGAGTCGATATCGAGAGTCTCGATTTACCGCTGTAAATTTTGGCAAACCGATTGGTTTGATTGTGTCGTTTGGAGTCACCAATATCGTTGTCTGACCGATGACATTATGGAGCCTGTGTATCGAATTTCTCATATGATATCGGTAACTACTAATTACAACACCCGTGGGCCTGATTTGATTTGATAAATACCCACGAGCATTGAAACTCTTCACTCAACCCATATAGTTAGCCTGAAACTTCAATACCCTCGAACATACCGTACACTCGAAGATACCATACACTGCAAAACAAACAATGTCTTCAGACGATAGTTTCTTCAACCTACCTGGCGAACCACTATCATATTCTTCAGATGGTGATTCGTACGGGTACGGGGGGAACCCAAATCAATTGCTCTCTGACACTACCGAATATTCGAGTGATGAATGCAGTCACGAGGAACTACCTCCTACTTCAGAGTACACGTCAATGGACGAAGATGAAGACAACGATGATGAACCTCATGATGATGATGAGGATGAGGATGAGGATAACGAGGATGATGAAGAAGATGACGACGATGACAATGATTATGATGAAGAAGATGACGACAATGATGAGGATGAGGATGATGATGAAGACGAAGAGGAATCTGCTTCACCCTCACTCAGTCCTGACCTTGGTGGTGTCCACATGTGTGATAAGCGGGATAGACGCTCTGAGACGACGGTTAATGGACCAGAACGTTTCGGAGACGACGACGTCGTGGGTCCTTACGCTGGGGAATCACCTTCGTTTCCGATTGAAATATCGTCCAACTCAGATTGATGGGTCGGGCGTCGAAGGGACTAGGATTAATTCATTCGTTGTAATATTTTTTGTTATAGCTTTTGAATTTCTTTCGTCTCATTTAACTATCACATATTAATGATTAACGAACAATTTTTTTTCTAAATGTTTCATAACATATTTATAAATTATTAAAATCGAAAGATCTTTTAAAACACATTTGATCGAATTTCTTGTGTGATAGAAGTACAATCTTTTAATTTTGGTGCATACTAAGTTAATTAATTTACAAAAACGTGAAGATTAAATGAATGCCCTATTAATCAGAAAATTTAAAATTTATTGACCTCTTGGACACGTGATTGAAATTGTATGACTTATTAGTGACATTTCGATGTTAATGGACCAATACGAGAGTCACGATATGAGAGTTTCAATTATGGGGTCTCGATTTCCTGTGTACGAGAGTCTCGTTTCCCGGCTATTAGAGTCCCCATTTACTGGATACGAGACTCTCGATCTCGTACCAACCTGACTTAAATCCATATCGAGAGCGAGAGCTTGACTTAAACCCTGGCACGATTTCGGATTACCATCACCTCGATTCCTTAGACCTGCCGCTCGTTTTACACTTGAATTGACTCTGGCTGGTGTTGGATATCTATATCCCTCTCATCGTTTACTGCTCTAAACAAGCCGATAGTCAAAATTTTGCTTCCCTACAACAAAGTTACGGTTCCCGCTTTTACAAAACTTCAATATAGAGAAAATGATGTTTGAATTTAGATTTTATGGTTCATCTCATTTGGGGGCAATACTTGTTTGAAGCATATTCAAGTCGCTACCAATACACCGTGGGGGATTATAAGGCCATACGATTTTGATCGGCAGGCGGTAAGGACGAAGGAGTGTGGAATATTTTGTGCAAAATTTTTATAGTACTTAGTTACTGGGTCGGATTTATCGACGTTCACTCAGGATAATATAAAGTTGTTTTGTACTCAATACGTAGTACAATTATGGTCTAATACTTTGTATTTCTAACATGTAACATTTGGTTCGTTAATATATAATATTTTTTATCTAACGTTTGGTTCGTTAACATGTAACATTTTTTACTAGATCGAGAGTGACACCTACTGTAACGCCCCTACTTTTCCATGACCAAATCCCTAGGGACATTACTACACATGCATGCATTTATATGCCGAGAGATAAAAAGAACTTAAAAGCCATTTCCAATTAAAGTAAATAGTTCCAGGGATCCCAAACAAAAACAAAACATTCAAATCATTTAAAACATCACGTCCGTTTGGCCTATTAAAAACTGTAAGTAAGTTTAACTTCAAATAAAAACCTAGCGACAACAATAGTTCAAAATAAGAATATGCGGAAATTATGCTTTGGTTCCCATGGTCCTAATAACGCTCTCCGTCACACATACCGCACGTCCTTCCCTTTACACAAAAACATTTTTAAAAGAAAGGGTGAGTATTGCAAAAACAATACCAAGTAAGTAACCTCGCTACACAGGTTTGGGATATGCATACACATACAATCATAATCTCTAAACTCATGCATAACATACATAGATGGGATCTAAAACTTTCTAGAGTTGCGGTGTCTTTAATCCATGGCTGCATAGTTAATTGTCAGGCCTTTAATCCATGACTACTCATTCATTGATTGCAGTCTTTAATCCATGGCTATTCATTTAATTGCCAGGTCTTTAATCCATGGCTATTCATTTAATTGCCAGGTCTTTAATCCATGGCTGTTCATATAATTGCCAGGTCTTTAATCCATGGCTGTTCATATAATTGCCAGGTCTTTAATCCATGGCTATTCATTTAATTGTGAGGCCCGATTTGGTCATCCCGAGTCATTTCAATGATCTCGGATAACCAATGTCCACACTATTCGTTAATTCATTTCGTGGCATACAAAACATGCATAAGGTCCCATCACCACATAATCATGGTGTACATATCACAAATATCATCATCATCATATCATTCATACTTTCTCATGGACAGGATAAATCATACTTTTGTAATAAACATGAAATATTCCCATACACACTACCGTCTATTCTCACATGAAATAATGGGATCCTTATACATAACATACGAGAATACTTTCACATAAAATAATGATTCATTTTCACATAATACATCGAAGTATTTGCACATAAAATATCACGTATTCTCAAAATAATATCTGTGGATTTTCATGTGGAAAATATGAACTATTTCGCATAAAATCATGAAAATCATTTTCATTTACTCCCATTAAAGTCCTAAGACAAGGTCCCTTACCTCGAGCTTCGACTTTTATTCCAAAACCTAATCGAACTCCCTACTATTCTCCTTTTAATGAAACACCGATTCACACCAATTTCCGAATTCAAACTCCAAACATTCACTAAAACCCTAATCATGCGTTACTCAAAATATCGCATTAAGATGTCGTGTCCTCTTACCTCGAGCTCAAAGCTTACAACTACTAATTCTTAGTCCGTTTTGACGATCAATCCCGCTCCAAGTTCGCTTCCTACAAAAGATATTCGAACCCGTAACCTAAGTTCTCAACCAAAACGCTTAAATAATCGACGGTATACAAATTATTCTCAACCGAACTCGATACCTAGCACGATCGCTTACCGACGACGAATCCTTGCTGCTGTGAAGGTCACGACGGCGGTGAAGGAGAGGAATTCGCGTGCGGTTGCTTCCGTGGCTCTCGCCGTGCGAGTTCGTCGGCGGCGGCGGCGTGTGGAAACTCGCGACGGGCGAGTTCGCGTGAGGAGGACGCTGCTGCGCAGGCTTCGACGGCGATCTCAGACACGAGCAGCAGCAGCAGCCGGACCTCGACGCGGGACCCCCTCGCTTGTGAATGGCTGGACGAGAAACAAAACTTCGCCAAGCGGCGTCACGATCCGGCAAAGAACTTCGGTGGATCTGAAGCTCGGTGCTTGTCCGCGTCCGTGGGTCTTCGCCGATGAGGTTAGGGTTTCGTTGATCTCCGGTCGTGCAGCACGCGTACTCTTCACGACCACGCCGCTTCAGAGCGTCTGGCGGTGGCTTCTTCGGAGCTCCTTCGTTCGTGCGCTCCGGATGGGCAGCTGGACGGCGGCCACACGGTGGATCTGGGTTCCGGTTAGGGCTTAGTTGATTCTCCGGTCGTGCAGCACCACGTCGGCTTCAGCGTTCGCGAGCTCCGGATGATGCAGCTGGCGGCGGACGGCGGTGAACTCAGGTTTCCGCCAGGCCGAGTGAACGAGAAGGAGAAGAAAGAGGGGATACTATGTAAGGGTTAGGGTTTGTGAAATGAGATGGAGGTGATGTGATTAGGGTTAGGTTTATTTTTGGTTCCAACCTCCTTCTCTTGTAAATATATATATATATATGAATATAGGGTTGAACAGTGAGGTCCAGGTTATTGTTAAAAGTCCCAATTAACCCTTACCAAGGCATTATTTACTAAGTGTCCTTGTCATTTCCTTTCCCTTTAATTTCATAAGTAATCTTATACTATAAGGAGCCATTCACTTAAACTAAACCAAAATTAAGGTTTCACTCTCACCGAGCTTGATTAGAAACACCAATCCAACTAAATACAGCGGCTAATAGAGTGTTAATTAAAATAACTAACAGTACCTGAGATGGCGATCGTCACAATCTTCCCTCCTTAAGAACTTTCGTCCTCGAAAGTTCCTATTCTTGAAATAGTTCTGGATATGTAGCTCGCACTTCCTCTTCTCGCTCCCAAGTAGCTTCCTCCGTGCGGTGGTTCTGCCACAATACCTTAACTAAGCTGATTTCCCGGTTACGGAGAGTCTTTCGGTCTCTTGCAATAATTTGTACCGGTCGTTCACCATAACTCAGATCTTCTGTTAACTGCAATGGTTCGAAGTCTATGACATGAGTTGGGTCTGGAACGTACTTTCTCAACATGGAGACATGGAATACGTTATGAACCGCTGAAAGAGAAGGCGGCAGTGCTAATCTGTAGGCCACTGCACCAATCCTCTCCAAGATCTCAAATGGTCCGATGAATCGCGGACTCAACTTCCTTTCCGGCCAAACCTTAGAATTCCCTTCATTGGGGCCACCTTAAGAAATACGTGGTCCCCAACATCGAATTCTAGGTCCCTTCGCCTCGTGTCGGCGATAATTCTTTTGTCCGACTTGGGCGGTCTGCGTCGTGCCACGATCTTTTGCATTGCCTCATTAGTGACCTGTACCAATTCTGGGCCCAACAACTGGCGTTCACCAACCTCCTCCCAGAAGACAGGAGTTCTGCAACGTCTACCATAGAGAGCTTCAAATGGAGCCATTCCGATGGTCGACTGGTAACTGTTATTGTAAGCAAACTCCATCAGATGCAAATGAGTGTCCCAACCGCTCGAAATCTAAAGTGCAAGCTCGCAACATGTCCTCTAATATCTCGGTTTAATCGTTACATGCGCCATCCGTGCGTGGATGAAAAGTCATCTTGAAGTTCAATCATGAACCCAACGCTCTCAGTAGACTTCTCCGGAAGTTGGAGGTGAAACGTGGATCCTCATGCGATATAATCTTGACCGGAATTCCATGCAAACGGACTATCTCTTCCAGTAAAGTCGCGCCCACTTATCTCGTAGAATAGGTGGGTTTCCACAGTATGAAATGTCTTGACTTTGTTAACTTTGCCCACTATGACCCAAATCACCGTGTGTAACCTCGTAAAGTTCTAGGCGGTCCAACTATGAAATCCATAGAGATCTCCTCCCATTTCCACCGAGGCACATGTAATGGTTGCGGCAATCCTGCGGGCCTCTGCCTAGGTGCCTTCACTGCGACAAGTCAAACACTTCTTGCCGACAAACTCGCCACGCCGCGCTTCATGTTGCACCACCAAAACGATTGTTTTGAGATCTCGGTACATCTTGGTACCGCCGGATGCATAGAAAATGGTGAGTTATGGGCTTCGTTCAAGATCTCGGTTCTCGACTTGTCATCGTCGCGCACACACAATCGTCTCTCAATAGCAATCCTCCATCTCGTGGATAGGAAAACTCCGTCAACTCACTGCGATTCTTTCGCGAGTAAGTTTTTCCACTAATCGAGGTCCACCTGCTGAGCCTCTATAATACGTTGCCTCAAGGTCGGTTGCACAGCAATCGGGCTAACCGAGTCGTGGTCTTTCCTACTAACACTGCAATTTCACTCGAGCAAACTCTCTGCTCAGAACTCTGTGGCTGCTGTCATCACTCTCGCGCGACAGCATGCACAGCTTCTGCTGAGGGCATCGGCCACTACATTAGCCTTACCGGGATGATACTGTATGTCAATATCATAATCTTTCACCAATTCCAACCATCTGCGTTGCCTCATGTTCAATTCCTTCCGGTGAATGAGATACTTGAGACTCTTATGATGCGTGAAAAATCAATTTTCTCGCCATACGGTAGTGTCTCCGGATCTTTAATGCAAATACCATCTGCTTTGCTAGTTCCGGATCATGAGTTGGATAGTTCCTCTCGTGCGCCTTCAATTGCCGGGAGGCATACGCTATTACCTTACCGTCTTTGCATCGATTACCAATGAACCCTTTCTTGGAAGCATCATCAGAAACCACAAAGCTCCTGTTGCCTCGGGAACTGTAAGAATCGGGGCGACACTAATGCGTGCTTGAGTTCCTCGAAACGCGCTTCACAAGCATCATCCCAAACAAAAGAGTTTCCTTACTGCGTCACCGAAGTCATAGGCATGGCTATCTTGGCAAAATCCTCGCACGGCGCGCCTATAGTATCCCGCAAGACCCGAGAAAACTACGTACCTCATGCGGTGGTCGGACGAGGCCACGTGTGGCGGCCTCCACTTTCATTTGGATCAACAGAGACTCGGCCGGACACAACATGCCCTAGAAAAGATACCTGCCTGAGCCAAAATTCACACTTGGAGAATTTTGCATACAGCTTATTCTCTCTCAGTGTGAGTAAGACTTTCCTCAGGTGCATTTCATGCTCTTCATCACATCTGGAGTAAATCAATATATCATCGATGAATACAATCACGAACGTATCAAGAAACTCCTTGAATAAACGGTTCATCAAGTCCATGAAGGCGGCGGGAGCATTGGTCGACCAAACGGCATCACTTTGTGAACTCGTAATGCCCATAACGTGATCTCAATCTTTGTTTTAGGGATATCCCCTTCACTGATCCTCAACTGATGGTAGCCTGATCTCAGATCGATCTTAGAGAACACTGTCGCTCCTTGCAACTGATCGAACAAATCATCTATCCTGGGGAGAGGATATTTATTCTTGATGGTAACTTTATTCACTCCACCCGTAATCTATACACAGCGCATGGATCCGTCTTTCTTTTTTTCACGAACAATACACAGGTGCTCCCGGGTGAAACGCTTGGCGTATAAACCCTTTGTCTAGCAAGTCTTGTAATCAGTATTTTTAGTTCTTTCAACTCTGCCGGCGCCATTCTCATGCGGGGCCTTGGATATCGGTCGTCCCCAATTCCAATCTGATGTTAAAATCTACCTCCTTGGTTGGAGTATTCCGGGAGGTCCTCGGGAAGGCGTCAGTAAACTCATTCACTATCGCACTTGATGTCACTTTGAGATCTCCGTACACCTTGCATCTAGTATGCGAGCTAAGACGCCCAAGCTCCCCGATGCAATAATTTTACGGCCTTAGCGCGTGAATTACCTTAGGCCTACTTCCTCGCTCATCAGCCTCTGAACTCAGAGCGGGTTGGTTAGGAGGAGTGAACACTACCTCCTTCCTGAAACAATCAATGCACGCATGGTTCTGCGCTAACCACCCCATGCCCAATATTACATCAAAATCAAACATATCTAGGACCACTAGGTTCACTTTGCTAACTCATGGTCTCATGATGGTCACACTACCATCCTTGACTTTCATATTAGCTAACAAATTTATTCCCGCAGAGTGGAGACAGACAGGGGCATCATCAGAATCGCTCTAGTTCTAACTCGACTTGACTTACAAAGGATGCGAAAATAAAAGAGTCGTGTAGAACCGAGAATCGAATAGTACAAAGGCGAGGTGCCCAAGTAATGGAAGTGTACCAGAACCACCGAATCGAGCCATAGATGTCTCTACCGGGTGCTTGCATAGGCTCTCCCACGATGTATGGCGGCTTCACAAAGCAGCCCACTACTCATAACCTCGTGGTCGGCTAGTCTTTGGCTTGATTCGGCAGCGATTATTAGCTCTGTGCCCTTCCTTCCCACACTTGAAACACGCTCCGACCGGGCCATACACTTACCCCAGTCTTTGCTACCACATTCTTTGCACTGCGGCCTATCTCCGCCGCTATTCCCGATCTGTTGGTCGGTGGTTTCGATCGGACACATGCGAAATGCCCTGTCTATGCGATGTCTGTTGGGGCGCCAGTGTGAGCTGGAATGGGCTGGTCCCACTTCCTCTTATGATTCGCTATGGGTCGCCCGAGTTAACTACCACCACTTGTGCGATGCCGAGCTCACCCAAATCGGTTCCGCCACTCTCACTGCGGAGGCGTAATCGAGGTGCTAATGCTTGAATAAAGCCTCGAACATTCTCATCTAGCCCCATGATGAAGCGCTCGGTCTTCTTTGCTTTCAGTATCCACCACTCGGGGCAAAAGCGGGACAAACGGGTAAATTCCCTCTCATATATCTCTCACGCCTCCTGCTCGCACGCAGTAAGAATTAAATTACGCTTTGCTCTAGAACGAGTGCAGCGGGATAAATTTCCGCTGAATGCTTCTTTGAATAGATTCCAAGTAATCGTTTCTCCACTGCAACAATGGTTCCTTGGGCGGACTCCCACCACAAGTACGCGTCATCCTCAAAGCATGAAGGTCGCCTGGGACACCCTCTGGTCCTCAGGGCAGTTCATCAGTCTGAAGATGGTCTCAATGGAGGACAGCCACAACTCCGCCACAGTGGGGTCACTGGAAGACCCATTGAAAGATCTCGGATCATACTTCACGAAGTCCCTTCGTAACGGGACTCGAGTTGCGTCGTTTAGCCGCCGATTTGCTTGGGCGGTGGGTGGCTACGTGGCTCGCACTAGGCTCTGCATGGCCTCCACCATCATAGTCATAACATTGGCGTTCCCCAGTCTGCCACCACGGGGCAATCTGCAGTACATTCTCCCGACGGTCGTCGGTGGTCACGGGGAGGTCTCGAACGGGTGGAGTAACCTCTTCCTGATCCATGGGTAATTCCGGTTGGGCGTCAACATTTTCCCTTGCCCTCCGGCCCCTACCACGTCCCCTACCTCTCCCTCGGCCTCTAGGTGGCATTATGTCAAAACTACAATATAGAGAGTTTCTAACTTTCGGTTTCCTTTACTTTCAAATCATAAAATAGGATCACCCCTTGGGGCTTTTAAGGTTATGTATATGCATAAAACTGTATCATATCATAATCATTTACTTTCTTAGTAAAATATCAGAACGTACCTGGCGGTGACTGGAAGCGTTGTTAAACCATGGGAACTACTCACTGTGCTTACTCTGTAAAAGCAAGTCTCTGAACCATTAAACCTGGGGCTCGATACCAACTATAACGCCCCTACTTTTCCATGACCAAATCCCTAGGGACATTACTACACATGCATGCATTTATATGCCGAGAGATAAAAAGAACTTAAAAGCCATTTCCAATTAAAGTAAATAGTTCCAGGGATCCCAAACAAAAACAAAACATTCAAATCATTTAAAACATCACGTCCGTTTGGCCTATTAAAAACTGTAAGTAAGTTTAACTTCAAATAAAAACCTAGCGACAACAATAGTTCAAAATAAGAATATGCGGAAATTATGCTGGTTCCCATGGTCCTAATAACGCTCTCCCGTCACACGCCCTGCACGTCCTTCCCTTTACCCAAAAACATTTTTAAAGAAAGGGTGAGTATTGCAAAAACAATACCCGATAAGTAACCTCGCTACAGGTTTGGGATATGCATACACATACAATCATAATCTCTAAACTCATGCATAACATACATAGATGGGATCTAAAACTTTCTAGAGTTGCGAGTCTTTAATCCATGGCTGCATAGTTAATTGTCAGGCCTTTAATCCATGACTACTCATTCAGTTGCCAGGTCTTTAATCCATGGCTATTCATTTAATTGTCAGGTCTTTAATCCATGGCTATTCATTTAATTGCCAGGTCTTTAATCCATGGCTGTTCATATAATTGCCAGGTCTTTAATCCATGGCTGTTCATATAATTGCCAGGTCTTTAATCCATGGCTATTCATTTAATTGTGAGGCCGACTGGTCATCCTGAGTCATTTCAGCGATCTCAGGATAACCAATGTCCACACTATTCGTTAATTCATTTCGTGGCATACAAAACATGCATAAGGTCCCATCAGTCACATAATCATGGTGTACATATCACAAATATCATCATCATCATATCATTCATACTTTCTCATGGACAGGTGATAAATCATACTTTTGTAATAAACATGAAATATTCCCATACACACTACTGTCCTATTCTCACATGAAATAATGGGATCCTTATACATAACATACGAGAATACTTTCACATAAAATAATGATTCATTTTCACTAAATCCATCAAGTATTTGCACATAAAATATCACGTATTCTCAAAATAATATCTGTGGATTTTCATGTGGAAAATATGAACTATTTCGCATAAAATCATGAAAATCATTTTCATTTACTCCCATTAAAGTCCGGCACAAGGTCCCTTACCTCGAGCTTCGACTTTTATTCCAAAACCTAATCGAACTCCCTACTATTCTCCTTTTAATGAAACTGATTCACACCAATTTCCGAATTCAAACTCCAAACATTCACTAAAACCCTAATCATGCGTTACTCAAAATCTTGCATTAAGATGTCGTGTCCTCTTACCTCGAGCTCAAAGCGAACGACTACTAATTCTTAGTCCGTTTTGGCGATCAATCCCGCTCAAGTTCGCTTCCTACAAAGATATTCGAACCCAAACCTAAGTTCTCAACCAAAACGCTTAAATAATCGACGGTATACAAATTATTCTCAACCGAACTCGATACCTAGCACGATCGCTTCACGACGGCGAATCAATCTTGCTGCTTCATGAAAGGTCACGACGGCGGTGAAGGAGAGGAATTCGCGTCGCGGTTGCTTCGTGGCTCTCGGCGAATGCGGAGTTCGCTCGGCGGCGGCGGCTGTGAAACTTCGCGGGCGGGTGAGTTCGCGTGAGGACGTTCGATGCTGCGCAGGCTTCGACGGCGATCTCGACACGGCAGCGGCGGCGGCGGCCGGACCTCGGCAGCGACCCCCTCGCTCGTGAATGGCTGGACGAGAAACAAAACTTCCGGCGGCGGCGTCACAGTCCCGAGCAGCAACTCGGTGGATCTGAAGCTCGGTGCTTGTCCGCGTCCGTGGGTCTTCGCCGATGAGGTTAGGGTTTCGTTGATCTCCGGTCGTGCAGCACGCGTACTCTTCACGACCACGCCGGCTTCAGCGTACGGCCGTGGCTTCTTCGGAGCTCCTTCGTTCGTGCGCTCCGGATGGGCAGCTGGACGGCGGCCACACGGTGGATCTGGGTTCCGGTTAGGGCTTAGTTGATTCTCCGGTCGTGCAGCACCACGTCGGCTTCAGCGTTCGCGAGCTCCGGATGATGCAGCTGGCGGCGGCACGGTGAACCTGGTTTCCGGCTAGGGCTGAGTGAACGAGAAGGAGAAGAAAGAGGGGATACTATGTAAGGGTTAGGGTTTGTGAAATGAGATGGAGGTGATGTGATTAGGGTTAGGTTTATTTTTGGTTCCAACCTCCTTCTCTTGTAAATATATATATATATATGAATATAGGGTTGAACAGTGAGGTCCAGGTTATTGTTAAAAGTCCCAATTAACCCTTACCAAGGCATTATTTACTAAGTGTCCTTGTCATTTCCTTTCCCTTTAATTTCATAAGTAATCTTATACTATAAGGAGCCATTCACTTAAACTAAACCAAAATTAAGGTTTCACTCTCACCGAGCTTGATTAGAAACACCAATCCAACTAAATACAGCGGCTAATAGAGTGTTAATTAAAATAACTAACAGTACCTGAGATGGCGATCGTCACACCTACGTTTTGGGATGTTCATCCGAGATCGAGAGTCTTGAAATCTCGTGATGGTAAAGGAATACAATTTCCTTCGAAACACTTCTTCCGGGACGTGTGTTCCTAAAGAACAACACATATTTTTAAAAACGTGTCACCTGTATATCCTGACTAGATCGAGAGTGACACTTACGTTTTGGGATGTTCATCTGAGAACGAGAGTCTCGAAATCCAGTGATGGTAAAGGAATACGATTTCCTTCGGAACACTTATTCTGGGGCATGTGTTCCTAAAGAACAACACATATTTTTAAAGACGTGCCACCTGTATATTCTGACTAGATCGAGAGTGACACCTACGTTTTGTTATGTTCATCCGAGACCGAGAGTTTCGAAATCTCGTGATGGTAAAGGAATACGATTTCCTTCGGAACACTTCTTCTAGGACGTGTGTTCTTAAAGGGCAACACATAATTTTAAAGACATGACACCTGTATATCATGACTAGATCGAGAGTGACACCTACGTTTGTTATTTATTAACTTTTTTCTTCTATCCGACTTCTATCAGTGATAGATGTCTATCACTGATAGTTGTCTATCAATCATTAACTTCTTTCCAGTGATAGGCTTCTATCAGTGATAGATGTCTATCACTGATAGAAGTGATAGACTTCTATTAGTGGTAGTTGTCTATCATTATCACTGATAGTTGTCTATCTGTTAACTATTACTGTTTGTTGTGTGGTCTTCAAATTTTCTCATCAGATGTCAAAGTTCTTGTGTTCATAGTATTGATATTAAACTTTTGAAACAATCACAAACCTTGTATCGATAGTATGAATAGTATGATAACAACAATATTGAGTTCTATCTTGAAAAAATATATCTAAAACCAATTGTCAAAAATTACATCATGGTAAAAATAGTGGAAATTTACATGTCTTACGATTGTGACCAACGCGATGACAATGACTACATTTGTGTGACTTCTTGCTTCACCAATCGATGGAATCCTTTGCTTTCGAGGTCTTCATGCTTTACGTTTAACAATTGGAGGTAATGCATCCATGCCACATTTATCGAACTCCATTCAGAATGATTCCCAACTGGGCGGATTGCACCTCCATAAGTTGTCACTCCCATCACTAATTGCACAAGAGGAGCCATCAAAACAAGCATCATTAATATGAGCAACTAAAGGATATCTTGTATTTTGATCTTTCACTAAAGTTAAAAACTAAGCAACATCTTTATTTTGTTGAATTTTAACCACATCGTGAGCAACATTCATCCCATAACCTAATAACATCGACAATTCTATAGAAGAAATAGAACTATCCATTCGAACTTCTTTAGCAATCAGATTAATAAAATCATCAAAACACATCATCTCATAAACCAAAATTCCAATGGTATTGTAATTCTCATAGAAATTT
This sequence comes from Trichosanthes cucumerina, assembly GCA_036507285.1. Lineage (NCBI taxonomy): Eukaryota > Viridiplantae > Streptophyta > Magnoliopsida > Cucurbitales > Cucurbitaceae > Trichosanthes > Trichosanthes cucumerina. The sequence continues at coordinate 69,288,303 of CM071840.1, read as the reverse complement.
TTCTCATTCCATTGCCCACTATAAAAAATAACTACTGGAAGTTCCTGCGAAAAGTAATAACAACATTAAGTAACATAGAAAACCTAAATTTCATCGTATAGTTGCAAAAGAAGAAAACCTAATCGAAATAATGCTTGCAAACAAGGTACACACGATTTGCTTGCGAAGAAGGTAGGTTTGCAATCGAAACTTACTTGATCGAATATCAGAGGATTTAAAACTTGTAAAAAAGGTATTTGTGATGGTTGCTTGCGAAGAAGATACGTCTGATTGCAATCGATGAAATGAAAATTTGGTTGATTGCGAAAATCAGAGAAGAACCAAAGAAAAAGCGAATTCGGAGAAAAATATTTAATTGAAGAAAGAGAAAAATCTAATCGAATGAGGAAATACAAGTGAATCATGGGTAACAAGGGTAAAATTGGAATTATAAAACCCTTTTCTAAATATTTTTCATATTTGCAATTCTTTTTAAATCTTGCTATATCTGCAAATATTATGCCTAATCTTGCCACCCATTACAAATTCTTTAAAGAAAATATATTTATTGAATTTGAATAAGATTCAAATTAGAAACAAAAAGAGTTATAGGAGAATTTGGAAAGATTTGAATATGATTAAACTTATTTAGATAAATACATTTAAATATATTAGATATTAAAATATATTATTTTACTATTCTCCATAAGCCACTATAAATAGAATTCTAGGGATGAGTCATTCAGAACTTTTTGACTCACAATTTTATTCATCTCCTTATTAGAGAATTGGAGATCAATTCTCTAAACTTATTCATTTCTAATCCCTTTGGGGTTTTTTTTTCAAGAGGTTGCACAAAACCTTGCTTCCGTGTTCGAGTCATAGCAAGGAAGACTTTGTAGAAGTCTTGGAACTCGAGGAGACAAAAAATCTGCTAGAATATTCTCTATATTTATTCCAAAGTAAATTTGCTTAATTTTATTATTTTTAGCTTAATTTTTAAATAAAATAAAAAATGATCCAATGTTTCGGTTGCAGAGAGAATTGAAGCTCTAAACTTATTCCTCTCCAATCCCTTTGGGTATTTTCGTGCCAGAGATTCCCACAAACCTTGGTCTTGTGTTCGAGTAATAGCAAGGAAGATTTTGTGGAAGTCTTGGAACTCGAGGAGAAAAAGACTCGCCAGAATATTCTCTATATTCATTCCAATCTTATTATTTTTAGTTTGATTTTTAAATAGAATCAAAGATGATTCAATGCTTCCGCTACGAAGTGAAACATTCCTTCCTTTCACTTTGATCACAGCGAGCTTTGATGACTTATGATATTTATATGTATCTGTAGAAGTAGAAATTGCAGTTGCAACATGTGCGTCATATTGTAAATTATCATCCTCCATGCTCTATTCTATGAATTCTTCTTTATTTAGCATTTCCGGTAAGCTACAATAAGTGAACACACGACATTATAGTAAAGGAAACCTTTTGGACTTCATTGTTTGTGTAATTGTGATTGCATGACTCCCCGCAATCTCCTTTAGTTGTTAGAGCACTTTCTAGTTCTATTGGGAGCTCAAGGTGTTCATATTCCAATTTAGTTATTGTCACCGCCTCATATTTTTCTTCTTATTATTTTGTAGTCTCTATGTCCTCATGCAAGATTTCTTTGGAATCGGTTCTGTAATTCATCTGCAATTTATTCCACCTGAATTTCCAAACATCATAGAGATGTGGTTTGTCTTTACATCACAACATCGATGTCACAAGTTCTTTAATGCTAAGCTCTTTTAGAATCATTTTCCCTTAATGGAAACACTGGTACTGACGTTGATTTGCAAAGTTGGGTAGAAATCCCTGATACAAAGAGTTAGGATCATAAGGATAGTTTTCAAATGAATGATTCCTTTACAGTAAACACAAGAAATAGAAGAGATAAGGTTAAAGATGCTATGGGATTTTTCATCACATGTAGCTTAATGATGAAATTTGTGCGCTAAATGCTGAAATGATGTTTACTTCCATCATGCAATAGGAGAAATTATACTTGCATTTCGTCTTATAACTTTTGCTTGAACAATTTTTTTGTTAATTAAATTGTCGTTCCCTGGCAACGACGCCAAAAGCCAAGTGTGCCAAAATTTTGATCGATGTCCACCTTAAAACCAATTAACAATGAGATAAGTAACTCATGTATATATTTTATAAATTGTGAGGTCACTCTACATTTTTCTAATGTAGGATCCTCAACAAGTTGATCAAAATATTTAATTATCATTACAAATATTTACTGTGTTGATTAACAAATATCCTTAATCAATACGTTTTTTTATAACGGTTAATTGTCATAAAAATATTTATGATAGTTTTTTTTTTAATATCATCATGTACATAGTTTTTTGGGGCAATTGGGCTGGTAGCAAAGAGGCCCAATATAATTGCTTATATAACAAATGACTCAATCTATTTGCAAAAATAGCAAAAATTTAAAAATTGAAATTGAAATTACTAAAACAACCCACGCCAGTCACTAATATCAGTGATATCACTGATAGGATGATATCAGTGATATCACTGATAGAAGTTTGTTTATTTAATAACTAATTTTTTTCTGTTTATTTAATAACTAATTTTTTCTTATAGTTTTGATAAACCACGATTGTGATATCTATCACTGATAGAAGTGATAGACTTCTATCAGTGATAGTTGTCTGATAGACTTCTACCACAATTGTCTATTTATTACCTATTACTCATAACTTTTCTAGTATCTATTAGACTTCTTATTCCTATTCGACTTCTATCATTGTCTATCACTGATAGAAGTGATAGACTGCTATCACTGTTAATTATTGATAAAAGTTAATGAAAAACAAGTGATAGACTACTATCACTGGTAGAAGTGATAGGCTTCTATCAGTGATAGTTGTCTGATAAACTTCTACCTATCTATTACCTATTACTCATAACTTTTCTATTAGACTTCTTGTTTTTCATGATTATTAACTTCTTTCCTCTATCCGACTTCTATCAGTGATAGATGTCTATCACTGATAGTTGTCTATCAATCATTAACTTCTTTCCAGTGATAGACTTCTATCTGTGGTAGTTGTCTATCACTATCACTGATAGTTGTCTATCTTTTAGCTATTACTGTTTGTTGTGTGGTTTTGAAATTTTCTCATCAGATGCCAAAGTTCTTGTGTTCATAGTATTGATATTAAACTTTTGAAACAATCACAAACCTTGTATCGATAGTATGAATAGTATGATAGCAACAATATTGAGTTCTATCTTGAAAAAATATATATATCTAAAACCAATTGTAAAAAATTACATCATGGTAAAAATGGTGAAAATTTATATGTCCTACGATTGTGACCAACACAATGACAATGACAACATTTTGTGTGACTTCTTGCTTCACCAATCGACGGAATCCTTTGCTTTTAGGGTCTTCCTACTTTACGTTTAACAATTGGAGGTAATGCATTCATGCCAACATCTATCGAACTCCATTTAGAATGATTCCCAACTGGGCGGATTACACCTCCATAAGTTGTCACTCCCATCACTAATTGCACAAGAGGAGCCATCAAAACAAACATCATTAATATGAGCAACTAAAGGATATCTTGTATTTTGATCTTTCACTAAAGTTAAAAATCAAGCAGCATCTTTATCTTCTTGAATTTTAACCACATCCTGAGCAACCTTCATCCCATAACCTAATAACATCGACAATTCTATAGAAGAAATAAAACTATCCATTCGAACTTCTTTCGCAATCAGATTAATAAAATCATCAAAACACATCATCTCATCAACCAAAATTCCAATGGTCTTGTAATTCTCATAGAAATTTTTCTCATTCCATTGCCCACTATAAAAAATAACTATTGGAAGCTTCATCATAGTTCCTGCGAAAAGTAATAACAACATTAACAACATTAAGTAATATAGAAACTGATCACCACAATAGTCACTCGTATATCATTGATCAATGATATCACTGATAGTATTGATATATATTGGTTACTGATATGACTGATATCATTGATATCTACTGATCACTGATATCATATCTATTAATCAATGATATCATTGATATCTAGAAAATAGTGATAGTTATCACTGATATCACTGATATCCTATCATATATATTGATCAATGATATCACTGATATTATTGATATCTAGAAAACAATGATAGATATCACTAATATGTCATGTGTATATCGCCGATGATCATTAGCATATCTAGAAAACAAAACAATCACCAAAATCAGACTTGTGACTTCAAAACATTGCAGAAAAACAATGATATAACAAAATGAACAGAAGAAATGCTCATGAAAAAAGCTCCGGTTGATTGAAAAACTCAAATACCCACGAAAAGAGCTCCAACAGAAGATCGAATTGGAAGATACTTCAGAGGCTTGCGACTCCGATCAAATAGGAAGATACTACAATCAAGGCTTGCGACTCCGATCGAATTGAAGAAGATAATCAAACAAACTTGCACGGGAGCTACAAAGTTCTCTCTCCTTTCCCTGAAACAATTTCCTATCCAATTGAAAAAATAACAGTGAGCTACAACTGCTTACTTGATGCAAGATATCTGATCTTGAACCCCTGAATTTTTGTTATTCCTCTGCAAAATATTTAGAGATCCTTCCACCATTTTTATAAGGTTTTTTATCCTTCCGTCACTTGTGTAAGAAACTTTCCTTTTCAATGTCATAAAATCTCAAAATTGTACTAGTGATACTTTCAAATGTCCAATTTTAGTCATGCATTTTCAATAAAGGTTAAAATTGGTCCTTATGATAAGTTGGACATTAATTTTTAGGTTAAAATACCATTTTGATCCCTGTACTTTGAGAATGTTCAATTTTGATCGTTGTACTTTCAAATGCCCAATTTTAGTCCCTATATACTTTCAATAAAGCATAAAATTGGTTCGTACCAATAGTTTATTGTTATTTTTTTAAAAAAAATAGTCTTCATTAGCTTTTTCCTTCAAATTTTGAAAGTATGTTCACATTGTGCCTTTTCTTGTATTAAAATTATTATTATTTTTTAACTAATTTTGATAAAAATTAACTTCAAACTTATAATAGGGACTAATTTTAAGTTTTATTGAAAGTACATGGACTAAAATTGACCATTTGAAAGTATAGAAACTAAAATGAAACAATTCTCAAAGTACAAGGACCAAAATGATATTTTAACCTAATTTTTATCAAAATTAGTTACAAAATAATAATAATTTTAATATAAGAAAAATCACAATTTGAACACACTTTCAAAATTTGTAGGAAGAAAAGCAAATAGAGACTATTTTTTTAAAAAAAAATTAACAATAAACAAATAATAAGGACCAATTTTAAACTTTGTTGAAAGTACAGAGACTAAAATTGGACATTTGAAAGTACAAGTACCAAAATGGAACAATTCTCAAAGTACAGAGACAAAAATGGTATTTTAACCTATAATATGTACAGTAAAAATTAAATTAAAACACAAAAAAAAAAACTTCTGATTTAGTGGTTAGTATATTTCTTAATTGTATTTTGTGCTTATTGAAATGAATTGACTTTGGAGTAGGGGACAAATGATTAGGATACTAATTTTGTAGTTGGGATGACTGGGTGCACTAACTGATTCTTCGTGACCAATATTTTCTTTAAAATAAAAAAAAACGAAAGTGTGGTTGAAGTTAGGGATAAATGGGTATATGGCAACACAGTGGTAAAAAATATCATATATAGCAAAATATACAAAAAACTTGCAAATATGGAAAAAAAATGTGTCCAACCCGTTTAATTTATAAAAAAAACCCACAAAAAGCTACTTCTATCAGTATAGAACTCTATCACTAATTGACTTTTTCTTTGGAATGGTGATAGAAGTCTATCACTATCACTGATAGGCTTTTTCTTTGGAATGTTTATTGAAGTCCATTAGTAATATAAGTCTATCACTATCACTGATATATTTCTTCTTTAGAATGTTTATTGAGGTCTATCAGTGATAGAAGTCTATCACTATCACTGATAGACTATTTCTTTGGAATGTTTATTAGGGTTGATTGAACACTATCACTATCATTGATAGACATTTTGTTTGAAACGTTTATTAGGGTTGTGTAACGCCCCTACTTTTGTAACATAAATTCCTAGGGACATTACTACTCATGCATGCATTCGAGGCCCTAACTGACTTTAAATAAGTAAAAGTTGATAAATAAAAATCAATTTAATTTGGGATCCCATAAAAATACAAAACGTTTACAAGAAACATAACTAAGTTCGACCTCTAGTTTCAAAACTTTATGTTACGTAAGCGGAAGACAATAATCATTTAAAAATTCTTTCTAAATCATGGATGCGGAATTCATGACTCGGTTCCCATGGCTTCATGAGCGCATCCACCGCCACTCTTTGGTATGCTCTCGCTTTACCCGAAAACATTTTAAAACAGAGAAAACACAACAAAGGTAAAGGGTGAGTATTATAAAATACCCAGTAAGTGGGGGTGGGAAATGCAAACACATGCATATGATTTTCCTTCAAACTCGACTTTTAAACATGACTATTATTCGTGACTTTTAAAATCATAAATCTTTCAGTAGTGGGACCTAAAACTTTCTTTCATAAAATCATGACTTTTTCTCTTTGGCTATGCGTGGTCAATTGAGTCTACCCGAGTCTTTTCATTTTGAGTCCTCACAGCACCCCTATAGGTTTGAGTCCTCACAGACCTCTCTATAAGATTTGAGTTCCTCACAGCACTCTCATAAGTTTGAGTCCTCACGGACCCCTATAAGTTTGACCCATAGGGTCTCTCGATGCATGTTTTACCATGCACAAATCCTCGGAGAACAATTGCCACAGCCTACATAACATGTTCATGTTCGGACAATATGCATGAGGTCCCATATGTCATCCACACAAATATAGGCAGTCAAATGACGCACAATCACATAATCATGACATAACTTTCATTAATTCAAAACTCTGAGTCGATCGATCAATCATAAATTAAAGCACAATACATTTACTTTTTTTTTTTCTTAAATACGTATTCATCACAATAACATAACTGAATAGCTCACTATATGTAAAGATACATAACAGTGTAAAAGAAACTCCTTTTCAAATACTTTAAAAATCATTTCTACTCGAGTCCAGTCCGACCCTTAAGTCACTTGGAACCCTCTCAAATCCAAGGTTAAGTTATTTTCTAGATCTTTTAGAAATCATTTACTTAGGGTTATTTCAAGCCCTTTGAAATATCTCTTTTCTAGGTTCAAGTCTTAAGTATAAAACCTTGCAAAACATTCCTTGAAATAAATCCATCATAATATCTTTTTGGAGTAACCTTTGAATTTAATCTTTTGCAATAAATATTTCATAAAATACGCTAACTCCCATTTTCAAAATTATTTATAGAAAATCATTTACTCGAGGTCCTTTAAGACCGTTTGAAATGTTACTTTTCTAAGTTCATGAGTGTAAGTCTCGGGAATTCGCCTTTTTGAAGTAAATCCTCAAATTTCATCTTTTAAAAATACATATTTCAAGAAATCATATTCACTTCCCTTTTTAAGATCGTTTGTAGAAAATCTCTTACCTCAGCCTTAGCTTAAAACTCCTCAAGCTTCGCTCCTAACTCAGTGTTCATCACAATCGTGTTTAATACGCCGGATCCCTAATTCCATTTCATCAATTCCTTAATTAATTAACATAAGCACAACTTAGAGTCTACATATCAATTAGTTGGAACATAAAGTAATAATCAAGCGAAATTACCCAACCGGAGGCTGAAAACGAACTCGGGGAATCAAAACAGGTGGACCGGAAAATAGCTTTGAGCGTGGCGCGCGTGGTGGCGTGGCGGCGTGCGCGTGGCCGCGCGTGTGGTGGCGGAGACGGCGCGTGGAGCGTACCAATAGAAAGCTTGTTGCCTGATCTATCCAAAACCGATCCTAACTCAGTCAAAACCGGTCAGAAAGCTCGTCAAAAACTCGAACCAACCACCAATCGGCAGCTGGATCTTTGGGCTTCCGGTGGATCGCAGACGCGTTCGCAGCGCCTCGCGGTCCGCGGCTTGCATCTGGCGATGGTTGCGACGAGGCTCGGCTACCGGCGGTGAAGAGCTCGAGCTCGGCTTGCAGCGGCTGCGGACAACCGTTCGTCTCCAGAGCAGAAGAGCGCGGCTTGACGACTTCGGCTTGGCGAGGGCTGCGGAGGCTACGACTCGATCAAATCCGACAGCTGGTTGCTCGTCCGTGCACAGCAACTCGCGCAAGGTCGGTGGGATGCACGACTTCGCCGCCACGGTCAATGGGTGCAAAAAAAGAAAGTGGTCACCTGCAATGGAGGAAGAGGAAGAATTCCTCGATTTTAGTGCACCATAAAGGACAAAATGTCCTTTATGAAACCCTAAATCCCATAATTACCAAAATACCCTTCATTTTAAACAAAACCTCAAGAATGTCTATGGACTTAAATAAATAACCCAATTCATATATATATATATGGTTAAACCATATATATATCCACTTAAAATTGCAAGACTTAATTTAAAGTAAGAAACTTCAAGGCCCGATTAATTTAATTTCCATTAAATTAATCCAAATACAACCTAAGAGGTACTTAAAAAATCTTGGGGTGTTACAATCTTCCCTCCTTAAGAACTGTCGTCCTCGAAAGTTTTCAATCTTGGAATAACTTCGGGATAGCTCGCTCGTACCTTCTCCAATCCATTATGAAGAGTCCTTCGGTCCCTTATGTGAGAATTAACCCTAACTGTTTCTCAAGTGACTCACATTTGTGTATAATCATCGTCAAACGGTCTCATAACTTTAACTTGAGTTCCTTCCCCTCTATTGGGCCCCTTTAATAAGGCCTAGATGACTGATATGCTTGACTCGAACTCCAAATCCTGAAAATTTCAATCCCAACCGAAATAGCTCGAAATGCTTAGCTCGTGTTTCCTTCTCTCGCCCCTAAGTGGTCTCTGCTATTTTGTTATTTTAGAATGGAACTCTTTGCTAAAACGGTCTCATTGTTGTTGAGCCTCAAAATCCTCTTTAAGGTTTGTTGCACCAGCTACTAGCATTTATTTCAAGGCATGACTCGATCGCTTCCTCTAGTCATTGCCTCCATAACCTTATCACCTTCACTAAAGATGTGACTTCAAGGATAGAGTTAGCAACTTTGTTTGATTGTTCACGCTTCTTTACACTATTGGTTAACCTCTCTCGCTACTCTCCACGACCTTTTAGTAAACGTTACAGTGACAATCTCACTCACATGCTTACTTAATTAACTTTGGGGTTTTCTATTGAAATCAATAGCTCGTTGAAAGTTTTAAGTCACGGTAGGAGTAACTCGAACTTAGGTCTCATTTGGTTGTCGCGATACATAAAGTGTTCTATAAAACTTTACCAATCTTATTATAAAATTGCTCCGAAAATTTCGGCAGCATAACGGCATAACTACAACAATGCCAAAATTTTCTCTAACACCTGTTCGATAGAAAATGCACTTCTAAAATCAGACAACCAACCAGTCACGCCTCCAAACTTCATTTCAAGATTTACTCAGAGTTCAGAACACACAATACATAGGAATGTTGAACAAACAAATATAAGTGAAGCTAAATTTCTTAATAGTAAACAATGATTCTCTAAAGACAAGAAAATCTAACAATCAGATTGCGACATCAACTTTAAAACAAACTTTAAAAGAGTGTAATGAAATCCTCTTGACTTACCCTGCTTTAGAGCCTAAACAATTATAGGTTATCGCATTAAGTGACAAAATTTTCATTGCAAGTTCTAGGAATTAGCATGACCCTTTTAAAACAAGTTATTCAAGATACAACTCGTGACTCTATCGCTTTTAATCTTTCCCGACCTATGGCACAACGCAATGATCATTCATATCACTCCCTTAATATAACTCAACCGATAACAACCTCGATATTAAGCGGTCTCGCGAAAAGGAATTTAGTCTTTTAAACTCATTCTCCCTTTACTCTCCATCTCCTTAAATAACCTGTTCGGTGATCACTCGAATATAATGAAAATTTTCTTAACACCAATAGGGTTGGATACTTTATAATAGTATCCTCCACACTTCTTAACTGTTCCGACTCTTTTGTCATGAAATCCTAACGTTCAACTTCGAATACGAATAGTTTATTCAATACCTCTAGACTTTGAACTTTTCAAGAACTACAATTCCTCCGTTAAGGTTCTACTCGCGAACTTAGTTGTTCAAGGTTTCTTGAAAGACCTTCACCTCGTAATGTCTACTCTTTCCTTCTTTGTCCATACTACCCCTTTTTGATAACGCGCAAGTGAGTCTTATCTTGACAAAGTTTCCTTTAAGCCTTACATCTTGAACTCGGACATTCCCTTTCTAACATCAAACACCTGATGTCACATACTCGTCTTTTCTTAGCTTAACAAATTTCATTATGCTCATCTTTTGAAGTTTACTTGAGCACTTAACTCCTTAGTGACCTTTCGGCTACTTTCACCTATTAAGACTTACTCTTCCTTCCTTATGCCTAAACCAATCGTTCTAAAGTACTTTCCCTATCCCTTCTTAGACTTGGGCTAAACCAGAACATGTCCAGTAACTTATGCACAACAATATCTTAGCATTTCTTAAGCCGCAAATTCGTCATGTCTATAAACATCGTGGGTGTTCTAGTCGGGTCTCTATAACTTCATAATGTTCGTAAAGTGATTTGAAAGTTGTCTCGGAATATCTAATCCCTGGTTCATGACAGGCGCTAACTTGACTCCAAAATCACTTTATGGAACACTATGCTCCTCGTACTGGTGGAATAGGTCGTTCATCCAAAGACGAAGGTATTTATTCTTAGCAACCACTTTCTTCCACTTCTCATCTCCTATGCACAAGCATAAGGATACACCTTTCTCCTTTACGCCTCCCCCCCTAATACTTCTTATGGCGATAAACTACTATTAACTCTTACATAAAAGGTTACATACCTATGACTTGAGTTCTTTTACTTTCTTTGGAGCATTCAGTAGGGTAGTATTAGAAATTATCTGCATTTCTCTCTTTTTAATTTCATACTTAAGTCTGTCTCTTGTGTTAGGGGTAACTTTAAAAGATAAAACCTTCCTTATCTAACACTAACGCATTGTTCCTCGTGCTTACTCTCCTTAAACTTGACTTTCTTCTTTTAGTAAGATTAAGGACTTTCTCAACTATCTGTACTAGTTTGGTTATAATGTCAAATTCACTAAAACCTCTCTTAAGAAACCATCAACCTAGCCTTTACTAAAGGAACCTTATAGTTTCATATTTCTAATGGTCGCTCGACCACTACCACTGTACAGTTTACTCATCGAAAGGAGTTCCTCAGCTTGACTGCTACATAACGAAGAAGAGATTCAAAGCACCTTCCTATATTAACCGAATCCTCTCTCCTTAATCCTCTGATCGGAGAAAAGGAAACTTCACTACATAAGAGTTCAAGGTTAACACCTCATGTTATCTCTTTCAAGTTGTACACGTATATCTAGTCCAACAAGTAGAAATTAGTGGCGAGGTTCCTTATACACATTCCACGAGCTTGAACACACAAGTGATCATATGAATGTCAATTCGTGCACAAGTTTCTGGAGTCCCGACAATCAATTCTCTTGTGTTCTCAAACTAAAACTCTAACTCCTTACTTTTCTTCTTTGTACTTGTCTTTATTAAGTTTATTTAGTTTATGGTATCGCTTTTGAAACTTCGTATCATGCCTACCTGTAGTAACACATTAGTTGTGTATATCCCTGTGGCTTTCCTATTAGGGCAATGGTATAAATAAAATCGAAGTGTTTCAAGTATTTTGAAAATTAATCTTCATTTCAACATTAACAATCTATTTTTCCCTTTACATCTCGAGCCCATTTTCAAAACACCCTTGCTCTCTTTACTTTTCAACTCCTTAAATACTATAGTTATGTATTCACTTGAAGATGAAGGGACTTTATTTGGGAACCAACAAAGTCGAAAACTCCAAAGTGGTTCGTTTACTAAATCTCATACCCTTTTATCCAATTGTTCCAGCATGAATGAATGAGACCACTAACCTCTTACCGAACACATTCAAACCTTGAACTTCTCGTGAGTAGCCTCAACTTTTATTTTTGAAAACTATACTTAAGTAATCTAGTTGCTTAGAAACCTTTAACACTCTAACCTCTTAAGTCTTACTCATCACTCCCTTGGCCAAAGCGGACCTTTTAATAACCCACAACATGTGTTTTATGGCTATAAAACTTCATTTTTAGCGTAAACATTCTTAACTAGAACATTTTCCTTTCTATCGTCAATAGCAGGAATCACATGTATTCTCTTTCCTTTCGGCGTAAAAATACGTCAACTTTACGACATATACGCATATAGATTCACATCTAAGCATTTCCTTTATGCATTTCCTTTTTATAGACATATAGTTTAGCTCATACATTCTCATTCTTTCTTAGTTTGGAAATCCATTAAACTCGATTTTTATATAAAAAATAACTTTACATAGAATACCTAATTTTCTTTTCATGAACAAATAAAACTTTAGTTCGAAGGCATACCTGGCGGTAACCTGGAGTTGCTACTTAGCCATGGGATACTTGTTGCTTACTCAGTAAGCGAGTCTACAAGACCTATAACCTTGGGCTCTGATACCAACTGTAACGCCCCTACTTTTATAACATAAATCCCTAGGGACATTACTACTCATGCATGCATTCGAGGCCCTAACTGGCTTTAAATAAGTAAAAGTTGATAAATAAAAATCAATTTAATTTGGGATCCCATAGAAATACAAAAGGTTTACAAGAAACATAACTAAGTTCGGCCTCTAGTTTCAAAACTTTATGTTACGTAAGCGGAAGACAATAATCATTTAAAAATTCTTTCTAAATCATGGATGCGGAATTCATGACTCGGTTCCCATGGCTTCAGAAGCGCATCCACGCCACTACTTTGTATGCTCTCGCCTTTACACGAAAACATTTTAAAACAGAGAAAACACAACAAAGGTAAAGGGGTGAGTATTATAAAATACCAGAAGTGGGGGGGTGGAAATGCAAACACATGCATATGATTTTCCTTCAAACTCGACTTTTAAACATGACTATTATTCGTGACTTTTAAAATCATAAATCTTTCGTAGTGGGACCTAAAACTTTCTTTCATAAAATCATGACTTTTTCTCTTTGGCTATGCGTGGTCAATTGAGTCTACAGAGTCTTTTCATTTTGAGTCCCTCACAGACTCCCTATAGGTTTGAGTCCCTCATGCACTCTATAAGTTTGAGTCCTCACAGCACTCTCTATAAGTTTGAGTCCCTCACAGACTCCTATAAGTTTGACCCATAGGGTCTCTCGATGCATGTTTTACCATGCACAAATCCTCGAGAGAACAATTGCCACAGCCTACATAACATGTTCATATTCACACAATATGCATGAGGTCCCATATGTCAGTCACACAAATATAGGCAGTCATAATGACGCACAATCACATAATCATGACATAACTTTCATTAATTCAAAACCTGAGTCGACCAATCATAAATTAAAGCACAATACATTTACTTTTTTTTTTTCTTAAATACGTATTCATCACAATAACATAATCGAATAGCTCACTATATGTAAAGATACATAACAAAGTTAGCAAAGAAACTCCTTTTCAAATACTTTAAAAATAATTTCTACTCGGGTCCACTCCGACCCTTAAGTCACTTGGAACCCTCTCAAATCCAAGGTTAAGTTATTTTCTAGATCTTTTAGAAATCATTTACTTAGGGTTATTTCAAGCCCTTTGAAATATCTCTTTTCTAGGTTCAAGTCTTAAGTATAAATCCTTGCAAAACATTCCTTGAAATAAATCCATCATAATATCTTTTTGGAGTAACCTTTGAATTTCATCTTTTGCAATAAATATTTCATAAAATACGCTAACTCCCATTTTCAAAATTATTTATAGAAAATCATTTACTCGAGGTCCTTTAAGACCTTTTGAAATGTTACTTTTCTAAGTTCATGAGTGTAAGTCTCGGGAATTCGCCTTTTTGAAGTAAATCCTCAAATTTCATCTTTTAAAAATACATATTTCAAGAAATCATATTCACTTCCCTTTTTAAGATTGTTTGTAGAAAATCCCTTACCTCAGCCTTAGCTTAAAACTCCTCAAGCTTCGCTCCTAACTCAGTGTTCATCACAATCGTGTTTAATACGTCGGATCCCTAATTCCATTTCATCAATTCCTTAATTAATTAACATAAGGACAACTTAGAGTCTACATATCAATTAGTTGGAACATCAAGTAATAATCAAGCGAAATTACCCAACCGGAGGCTGAAAACGAACTCGGGGAATCAAAACAGGTGGACCGGAAACAGCTCCGGCGAGCGGCGGCGTGGCGCGCCGCGTGTGGTGGCGGAGGCGGCGCGTGGGGCGTTCCAATAGAAAGGCTTGTTGCCCGATCTATCCAAACCGATCCTAACTCACAAAACTGGTCCGAAAAGCTCGTCAAAAACTCGAACCAACCACCAATCGGCAAATGGATCTTTGGGCTTCCGGTGGCTCGCAAACGTTCAAAGAGCCCTCGCACTCCGGCGGCTTGCATCCGCGCGATGGTTGCGACGAGGCTCGACTCTACGGCGGTGAAGAGCTCGAGCTCGGCTTGCAGCGGCTGCGGACAACCGTTCGTCTCCAGAGCAGAAGAGCGCGGCTTGACGACTTCGGCTTGGCGAGGGCTGCGGAGGCTACGACTCGATCAAATCCGGCAGCTGGTTGCTCGTCCGGCGCTGCAACTCGCAAGGGTCGGCTGGGATGCAGCTCGCCGGCGGTCAATGGGTGCAAAAAGAAAGCTGGTCGGCTGCAATGGAGGAAGAGGAAGAATTCCCTCGATTTTCGTGCACCCTAAAGGACAAAATGTCCTTTATGAAACCCTAAATCCCATAATTACCAAAATACCCTTCATTTTAAACAAAACCTCAAGAATGTCTATGGACTTAAATAAATAACCCAATTCATATATATATATATGGTTAAACCATATATATATCCACTTAAAATTGCAAGACTTAATTTAAAGTAAGAAACTTCAAGGCCCGATTAATTTAATTTCCGTTAAATTAATCCAAATACAACCTAAGAGGTACTTAAAAAATCTTGGGGTGTTACAGGTTGATTGAAGTTTAGAATGTTGATTTAAGTCTATCACTATCACTGGTAAACTTCTTCTTTGGAATGTTGATAAAAACATATCTGTGATAAACTTCTTCTTTAGAATGTTTAATCCAGTCTATCAGTGATAGAAGTCTATCACTATCGTTTGGAATGTTTATTGAAGTCTATTAGAGATAGAAGTCTATCACTATCACTGTAAGAAATCTATCACTATCACTGATAGACTAGTTCTTTGTAATGTCTATCAGGGTTGATTGAAGTCTATGTAAACCCAAGATCTTCCTTTCGAACTTCCTTATAAAAAAAAAACAAAAGAAAAGAAATGAAGTGAAAGATAAAAGGAAAACAAGGAAGGAAAATCTTAAACCATTTTGGTTTGGTTTGCTTTAAAAATAATGAAGAAAATGAAATGAAAGGAATGGATATTATATCATGTTTTGTTTTGTTTAGAAAAGAAAAGAAAAGAAAAGAAAAGAAAGAAAAGGATAAAGGAAAGGAAAAAGAAAAAGAAAAAGAAAAGAAAAAGCAAAAGGGGAAAAAGACAAAGATTGCCTCCACCGTTTGCTTTTTTAAAATGATTTTATCTTCTCCATTTTCTTCTTCATTTACCAAGAGGAAGCTGTAATCTTCGTGAGTTGAAGTTCAAGGGAGAAGAAGAAGGAGAAAAGCTCTGATTTTGGAGCTGGAGTTGCAGAAGAAAGGAGAAGAACTCAAGGGAATTATTATTGCAGCAAGGTGATCAACTCAGACCAGTTATGATATTTTGATCTTCTCGAACTCTACAAGAAGAGGTAAGTATTGAAGTTTGCTTTTCCTGAAAGCTAACTCATTTTTAAGCAAAGTTCATGAAGGAAGCTCGAGCAAATTCTTATGTTAAGTTACTGTTTTGTTAAGAGGAAGGCAGAAGACAGAAGTTTGCTGTCAAATCTGGGAAGTCTCTGATATTTTGGTTGTTCTGATCTGTATACTTGGAGTTAGAAGCTCTAATTGGTATGGTTCGAAAGCTTATTGAAGTTCCTACAACTTTCATGAAGAAATCGTGAGTAGAAAATGTCTAGAAGATGTTTTAAATATCAGGTTAAATTTGTTGTGCAGCAGGAAATCCGAATCTGGAAATAGCAGAAGTCTGTTTTGAGGAAAGTAGCTTTCGAGGTATTTCTGAACAAATCCGTTTGGAATTTCAATTTTATGTATTCATATGATTATTAGAGGGTTCAAAAAGGAAGAGTTTGGTATAAATTACATTTTATTTAGATAGGTAATGAAGAAGTTATGGCTGTCTGAAAACAGGGCAGAAAATCTGAAAATGCTGGAAATTTGAAAGTGTGTTTTCTTGCAAGTTTTAAGGTAAAAAATCATGGGGTCGAGGTTCTAATGGTTGAGTTGGTTTGTTTGACAGGCCAAGAGCAAATAGGTCAAGTTTACAAGCCAAGGTTCTAATTCTAATACTGTGAGTGACTCTATTTTAGAATTATGCTTGACCTATGTTTTTCTTAAAAAACATAATTGTTGATCATTGAATCTTGTTTGAACTAAGTATGTATAGCTTCATGGAGTTTCTAACATAAAGTTTGTGATGGAACCTAAGCATGCTTTGAATTAGTTGTAACTATAAATCCAAGTATGGAAACTAAATTATGAAAGTATGTTTTCCTTTAGAGAATGTTTTATGTAAATCCACTTGAGAACATGTTTAGATGATAATGTGAAAATGTCAAGAAATTGTTGTATGTGTTATAAAGACATGATTCCCATGGTAAACAAATTATGCTCTTGTTTGTGGTTAACCCCTAATACTGAAGGACAATGAGAAGGTATTCGGGTAGTAAATGATTTTACCTTAATACTGAAGGACAATGAGAAGGTATTCGGGTAGTAAATGGTTTTACCTTAATACTGAAGGACAATGAGAAGGTATTCGGGTAGTAAATGGTTTTACATTAATACTGAAGGACATAGAGAAGGTATTAGGGAAAACCAAACGACCAAAGGCATTCCACGTGCACGTGAGAGAGAGAGGTATGAACCTTATTGGTATAAATGTAACTCTACCACCTCTATGGTTTGATGTGGTATCATGTCATGTGTTTTTTTGTTGTGAGCTTCTATATTATTGATCTATCTACCCTCGATATGATAGTACATTTCGAGTTGTGTGTTAGGTGACTTAAACCTGTAAATTGGAAGCATGGTTTGTTTATGTTTACAAACAGATGTTAAGCTATTTTCTACTTATAATCTTCCATTATTATGAATCATCTGTGAGCTTATAATGTTTTAAAGATAGACACTCACTGAGCTTTTTAGCTCATTCTTTCAATGTTTTCAAACCTTTTCGTAGTAGATCGAGCTCACAGTACACGACATCCCGCCATAATATCTTTGGAAGTTTCATAAGTTGATAGTTTGTACGTGGCTGGCATTGTATAGCAAGTCGTTATGTAGTTATAGTTGTTTGTACATAAGAGGTTGTATAAACAGTGGGTTGGCATGTTCTGAGTTGTGATGCTATTGCTCGTTTAAGTTTTCAAATGAGAGATTTAAGAAATGTTTCTCCCTATGTATGTTTAGTAGTTATCAAGTTTCCGCTGTGTTATGTTAAAGTTTACCATATACGAGCATAGTATGTTTATCGTGGTAGAAACAGGGGTCATCGGTATTGTTAAGAGGTGAACAATGTCCATTGGCTTCATGCCTCTTTCCGGGCTAAGTAGCAGGTGGTTCGGAAGGGGGTGTGACAACTTGGTATCAGAGCAAAGTTAGCTCCATGGGAATGAGACAGGGCAAGTTAGCTCTGAGAATAAAGTAAAAAGTCATAACAAGTTATTGAGTTAGTTCAGATCAAACTAGTAGAGTATGGTCCAAGACAAGATAAGAGTAAGTCTAGTTAGGGCTAAAATGTGAATAGAAGTTTAGTACTGCGTATTGGAGTTAGATATTCATAGCATGTCTAATGTGTTGATATGTTATAGGAGTCATGCCACCACGTACTAGCAGATGACGCAGGCAGGATCAGGGCAGGACGCAGGATCCTACCCAAGGCCGATCTGAGAGGGGATCTAGTGCCCTGAGAGTCCAAACGGAGGCTAGAGATGAGCAACATGTTAGTTTCTCACAGGAGGCAGGTAGGCCAGAGAGAGTAGGGCCAAGTTATTAAAAAAAAAAGGCGTATGGAATAGAACGTCTAAAGAAATTAGGAGTCACAGTATTTGAGGGTTCCATAGATCCGGCTGATGCCGAGGTTTGGTTGAATATGCTACAAAATGTTTTGATGTAATGAGTTGCCCTGAGGAGCAAAGTCAAGCTAGCCACATTCCTACTAGAGAAAGAAGCAGAGGGATGGTGGAAGTCAATACGAGCTAGGCACAGTGATGCACACACTTTAGATTGGCAAACTTTCAGAGGCATATTTGAAGATAAGTATTACCCTGACACATACCGCGAGGCGACGAGGAATGAATTTTTAGAACTGAAGCAAGGGCCACTTTCAGTGGCTGAGTATGAGAGAAGGTATACCGAGCTGTCGCGGTATGCTGATGTGATTGTGGCATCTGAGAGTGACAGGTGTCGGAGATTTGAAAGAGGGTTACGTCCGGAGATACGAACCCCAGTCACGAGCATTGCAAAGTGGGTTGACTTTTCCCTCGCTTGTAGAGAGTGCTCTACGTGTTGAGCGAGTAAACGAGAGCCACAAACAAAGGTGGTGAAGCCTACTCGAGGGCCTTCAACGACGGCGCTTTCAAGGTCGTGGAGCGGCGACGATTCACACACACTGGTGAATGTTTTGAGTCATCGAGACTTTAAGAGTCGAGTGGCGGCGGACATCGAGGCAAACACATGTTAGTGGTGCCTATCAGAGGCAGAGCCAAAGAGCACCTAGTCAATCTGCCAGATCCACAGTAAGACCACCGACAATACAGGAGTGTGTTGCAAGTGCAACAAGGAGAACTCCACGTACAAATTGTGGCAAGAGTCATCGAGGCCAATGTCTTGTGGGTGTCGATGTGTGTTACCAGTGTGGGCGGCCGGGGGCATTTCTAGAGGATTGTCCACGGTGAGCGACCACCTGCACACACAGAGGACCGAGGGAGTTGGGTCCCAGGATAGTTGAAGCGACCAAGAGTTCCAATAGTCAGAAGAGAGGCACCAATGGTGCTAAATAGAAAGGAAGTTATTTTCAAGAAACCAGGATTTTGCTGAAGTGGTTTTCAGGGGTGAAAGGAAGATTATCCCTACGAGCTTGATTTCAGCATTAAAAGCTGAAAAGTTGTTGAGGAAAGGTTGCATGGAATTTCTTGCACACGTAGTGGAGGTGCAGGAAGAAAAGCTAAAACCAGAAGATGTTCTTGTTGTGAACGAATTTCTTGATGTTTTTCCAGCAGATCTGTCAGGGTTGCCCCCTGATAGGGAAGTTGAGTTCACTATTGAATTGCTACCAGGAACAGCACCTATTTCGCAAGCGTCGTATGAAATGGCACCAAGCGAGCTCAAAGAGCTGAAGACGCAGTTACAATAACTAGTTGATAAGGATAAGGGATACATCAGACCTAGTGTATCGCCTTGGGGAGCTCCAGTGTTATTTGTAAAGAAGAAAGATGATACCCTTAGATTATGCATTGATTATAGACAGATAAACAAGTCACGATACGTAACAAGTATCCTTTACCCCGTATAGATGACTTGTTTGACCAGTTACGAGGAGCATCAGTGTTTTCTAAGATTGATTTAAGATCAGGATACCATCAGTTAAAGGTAAGGGAATCAGATATTCCTAAAACAACATTTAGAACCAGGTACGGGCATTATGAGTTTTTAGTAATGTCGTTCGGTTTGACGAATGCACCAGCAGTTTTCATGGACCTCATGAACAGGATATTCCACTAGTATTTGGATCAGTTCGTCATAGTATTTATTGATGATATACTAGTTTACTCAATTGATAGGAAAGCTCATGAGGAACATTTGAGGATTATACTGCAAACACTACGAGATAAACAGTTGTATGCTAAATTCACCAAATGTGAGTTTTGGTTGAATCAGGTAGTGTTTCTGGGGCATGTTGTTTCAGCAAATGGAGTTAGTGTGGATCTGCATAAAGTGAAAGTTGTGGTCAACTGGGAGAGACTAGCCAGTATGACAGAGGTACGTAGTTTCCTAGGCTTGGCAGGATACTACAGACGGTTTGTTGAGGATTTCTCACGATTAGCATTACCATTAACAATTTTGACAAGGAAGAATGCTAAGTTTGAATGGTTAGATAAGTGTGAGCGAGTTTTCAAGAGAATTGAAAAAGAGGTTAGTTACAAAGACCTATTCGACACTTCTGTGTTGGGAATAGAGTATGTAATTTATTGTGGCGCCTCGAGGCAAGGTTTAGGGTGTGTGCTCATGCAAGAAGGAAAAGTAATAGCTTATGCGTCAAGACAATTGAAAACGCACGAATGTAATTACCCTACCCATGATCTCGAGCTAGCAGCAGTTGTTTTAGCACTGAAGATCTGGAGACATTACTTGTTTCGTGAAAGGTGTCACATTTACAGCATCATAAGAGTCGGAAATATATCTTTGATCGAAGGAGTTGAATATGAGACAAAGAAGATGGTTAGAAGCTCGATTAAAGATTATGATTGTACCATAGAATACCATCCGGTAAGGCGAATGTGGTAGCGAGATGCATTGAGTAGGAAAGTCAAGACTTCCTAAGGGCGCCTTGTGTGTATTCGAGCGACATTTTTAAGTACTCTATGGGATTCTATGGCGATTGTGAATGCAGAGAGTTCAGGGAGTCTTTTAGCTCGGTTCCAGTCAGTCTTCATCAGTGCAGAGGTTGTAAGAAGACAACCGATGATAGTAACTTGCCAGAAAATGTTTGGAAAGTCCAAACAGGCCCAGAGGGAGAATTTTAAATGAGATCGAGATGGAGCCATAGAGGCAAGGAAGACTATGTGTTCCGAGTGTTAGTGAGCTTAAAGATGCTAGTCTAGAAGAAGCTCACAGTTCAGCTTACGCTATGCATCCAGGAAGCACCAAGATGTATAAGACATTGAAAGGGAACGTATTGGTGGCCTGGGATGAAGCGGGAGATAGCTGATTATGTTGATAGATGTTTGATCTCGCCAACAAAGTTAAAACCAGATTAGGCAGAGGTCGAGGACTCCTTAACCCACTGCCAGTGCCGGAGTGGAAATGGGAGCATATCACTATGGATTTTCTGTTTGGATTACCACGTACTTCAAGTGGACATGATGGTATTTGGGTAATAGTGGATAGACTCACTAAGACATCACGGTTTATACCGATTAAAGCGACGTCTACGCTTGATCAGCTAGCTAAGCTATACGTCGACAGAATTGTGAGTCAATACGGAGTGCAAGTGTCCATAGTTTCAGATAGAAATCCAAGATTTACTTCTAAGTTTTGGCCTAGCCTACATAAAGCTATGGGGACAAAGCTGAATTTTAGTACCGCATTCCATCCTCAAACGGATGGGCAGTCAGAGAGGATCATCCAGACCCTAGAGGACATGTTGAGGGCATGTGTTCTTCAATTTAAGGGTAGTTGTGATACACACCTATCACTTATGGAATTCGCTTATAATAACAGCTATTAGTCAAGTATTGGCATGGCACCATTTGAGGCTCTGTATGGAAGACCATGTAGAACGTCGTATGTTGGAATGAAGTAGGAGAGCCGAAACTAATCGGTCCTGAGTTGGTACAAATTACGACAGACAATATTAAGGTAATCAGAGAGAATCGGAAGGTAGCACAAGACCGTCAGAAGAGTTATACAGGTAAGCGACGAAAGGACTTAGAATTCCAGGTCGGAGATCAAGTATTCTTGAAGTTATCTCCGTGGAGAGGTGTCCTTCGTTTTGGCAAGAAAGGTAAACTAAGCTCTAGATATATTGGTCCTTATCTAGTAACGGGACGAGTTAGGCCAGCAGCCTACAGACTGGAGTTGCCAGCAGAACTATCTCGAGTACATGATGTTTTTCATGTGTCCATGTTGAGGAAGTGTATTCCAGATCCGCCACATGTGTTGCAAGCACAACCAGTTGAGTTGAAAGAAGACATGAGTTACATAGAGGATGCAGTTCAAATCCTCGACAGGAAAGAACAAATTTTGAGAAACAAGACGATCTCCCTCGTGAAGGTTCGTTGGAGACATCATGGAGTGGAAGAGGCAACCTGTGAATTAGAGGACCTAATGAGGAGGAAGTACCCGATGATTTTCACTTAAGACTACTCAATTTCGAGGACGAAATTTCTTAAGGGGAGGTAAGTTGTAAACCCAAGATCTTCCTTTCGAACTTCCTTATAAAAAAAACAAAAGAAAAGAAATGAAGTGAAAGATAAAAGGAAAACAAGGAAGGAAAAGCTTAAACCATTTTGGTTTGGTTTGCTTTAAAAATAATGAAGAAAATGAAATGAAAGGAATGGATATTATATCATGTTTTGTTTTGTTTAGAAAAGAAAAGAAAAGAAAAGAAAAGAAAGAAAGGGATAAAGGAAAGGAAAAAGAAAAAGAAAAAGAAAGGAAAAAGCAAAAGGGGAAAAAGACATAGATTGCCTCCACCGTTTGCTTTTCTAAAATGATTTTATCTTCTCCATTTTCTTCTTCATTAACCAAGAGGAAGCTGTAAGCTTCGTGAGTTGAAGTTTAAGGGAGAAGAAGAAGGAGAAAAGCTCTGATTTTGGAGCTGGAGTTGCAGAAGAAAAGGGAAGAACTCAAGGGAATTATTATTGCAGCAAGGTGATCAACTCAGACCAGTTCTGATGTTTTGATCTTCTCGAGCTCTACAAGAAGAGGTAAGTGTTGCAGTTTGCTTTTTCTGAAAGCTAACTCATTTTTAAGCAAAGTTCATGAAGGAAGCTCGAGTAAATTCTTATGTTAAGTTACTGTTTTGTTAAGAGGAAGGCAGAAGACAGAAGTTTGCTGCCAAATCTGGGAAGTCTCTGATGTTTTGGTTGTTCTGATCTGTATACTTGGAGTTAGAAGCTCTAATTGGTATGGTTCGAAAGCTTATTGAATTTCCTACAAGCTTCGTGAAGAAATCGTGAGTAGAAAATGTCTAGAAGATGTTTTAAATATCAGGTTAAATTTGTTGTGCAGCAGGAAATCCGAATCTAGAAACAGCAAAAGTCTGTTTTGAGGAAAGTAGATTTCGAGGTATTTCTGAACAAATCCGTTTGGAATTTAAATTTCATGTCTTCATATGATTTTTAGAGGGTTCAAAAAGGAAGATTTTGGTATAAATTACATTATTTTTGGATAAGTACTGAAGAAGTTATGGCTGTCTGAAAACAGGGCAGAAAATCTGAAAATGCTGAAAATTTGAAAGTGTGTTTTCTTGCAAGTTTTAAGGTCAAAAATCATGAGCTCGAGGTTCTAATGGTTGAGTTGGTTTGTTTGACAGGCCAAGAGCAAATAGGTCAAGTTTACAAGCCAAGGTTCTAATTCTAATATTGCGAGTGACTCTATTTTAGAATTATGCTTGACCTATGTTTTTCTTAAAAAACATAATTGTTGATCATTGAATCTTGTTTGAACTAATTATGTATAGCTTCATGGAGTTTCTAACATAAAGTTCATGATGGAACCTAAGCATGCTTTGAATTAGTTGTAACTATAAATCCAAGTATGGAAACTAAATTATGAAAGTATGCTTTCCTTTAGAGAATGTTTTGTGTAAATTCACTTGGGAACATGTTTAGATGATAATGTAAAAATGTCAAGAAATTGTTGTTTGTGTTATAAAGACATGATTCCCATGGTAAACAAATTATGCTCTTGTTTGTGGTTAACCCCTAATACTGAAGGACAATGAGAAGGTATTCGGGTAGTAAATGGTTTTACCTTAATACTGAAGGACAATGAGAAGGCATTCGGGTAGTAAATGGTTTTACCTTAATACTGAAGGACAATGAGAAGGTATTCGGGTAGTAAATGGTTTTACCTTAATACTGAAGAACATAGAGAATGTATTAGGGAAAACCAAACGACCAAAGGTATTCCACGTGCACGTGAGAGAGAGAGGTATGAACCTTATTTGTATAAATGTAACTCTACCACCTCTATGGTTTGATGTGGTATCATGTCATGTGTTTTTTTGTTGTGAGCTTCTATATTATTGATCTATCTACCCTCGATATGATAGTACATTTCGAGTTGTGTGCTAGGTGACTTAAACCTGTAAATTGGAAGCATGGTTTGTTTATGTTTACAAACAGATGTTAAGCTATTTTCTACTTATAATCTGCCATTATTATGAATCACCTGTGAGCTTATAATGTTTTAAAGATAGACACTCACTGAGCTTTTTAGCTCATTCTTTCAATGTTTTCAAACCTTTTCAGGTAGAGATCGAGCTCCTGGTACCTGACATCCTGCCATAATCTGCTGGAAGTTTCATAAGTTGATAGTTTCTACGTGGCTGGCATTGTATAGCAAGTCGTTATGTAGTTATAGTTGTTTGTACATAAGAGGTTGTATAAACAGTGGGTTGGCATTTTCTGAGTTGTGATGCTATTGCTCGTTTAAGTTTTCAAATGAGAGACTTAAGAAATGTTTCTCCCTATGTATGTTTAGTAGTTATCAAGTTTCTGCTGTGTTATGTTAAAGTTTATCATATACGAGCATAATATGTTTATCAGGTAGAACAGGGTCATCAGGTATTGTTAAGAGGTGAACAATGTCTGTTGGCTTCATGCCTCTTTCCGGGCTAAGTTAGCAGGTGGTTCGGGAGGGGGTGTGACAGTCTATCAGTGATAGAAGTCTATCACTATCATCACTAATCGACTTCTTTTTCAGAATGTTGATTAAAGTCTATCACTGTCACTGCTAGACTACTTCTTTGGAATGTTTATCAGGGTTGATTGAAGTCTATCACACTATCACTGATAGACTTCTTTTTTGGAATTTTGATTGAAGTTTATAAGTGATAGAAGCCTATCACTATCACTAATAGACTTTTTCTTTGGAATGTTGATAGAAGTCTATCACTATCACTGATAGATTTCTTCTTTGGAATAGTTATAAAAGTCTATCACTATCACTGATAGACTTTTTCTTTGAAATGTTGATTGAAGTCTATCAGTGGTAGAAGTTTATCACTATCACTGATATACTTTTTCTTTGGAATGTTGATATAAGGTTATCAGTGATAGAAGTCTGTCACTATCACTGATATACTTTTTCTTTGGAATGTTGATATAAGGTTATCAGTGATAGAAGTCTGTCACTATCACTGATATACTTTTTCTTTGGAATGTTGATTGTAGTCTATTAGTGATAGAAGTTTATCACGATCACTGATAGGCTACTTCTTTGGAATATTTTTTAGGGTTGATTGAAGTCTATCACTGTCACTAGCTGATAGACTTTTTTCGTTGGAATGTCGATTAAAGTCTATTAGTGATAGAAGAACATTAAGTAACTATATATCATAACATTTTTTTTTTTTTGTGATTAAAATCTATCGTTGATAGACATCGATCACCAGACACAAGCTCATTCTATAGTGATTTATAAGAAGTCTATCAATGATAGATATCGATCACTAGCAGTATATTCTTGTAATTGAAGTCTATCACTGATAGTTATCGATCAATGACTATATTTTGTGTGACTTCTTGCTTTACCAATTAATGAAATTCTTTATGCTTTTGAGGCCTACATGTTAACGTTTAACGATTGGAGGTAATGCATTCACGCCAACATCTATAGAACTCCATTCAAAATGATTTCCAACTAGACAAACTAAATAATGTTGTGATTGAGGTTTATCAGTGATAGAAGTATATCACTTATATTAGTACGTTGTTGGTGATTGATATCATCACGCTGATAGACTCCAATCACAAATACTGTAGCTAATCAAGTTTGAAAACTTGGAAAAACCTAAAACTCGAATAAAAACCTGTAGATCTAACGAGAACCAAAAACTTGGTATCGGCATATATTCCCTAAACCCTGCCACAAAAAGCTTGGTCCAAGCTTACAGCTCAAACACCACCCGTTTCTTTCAAAACTTTGCGAGAGCCATGATCAAGATAGGGAATATATGCCCACTCACAAGTTCTAATGGAGAGATTCAAAAGCACTGCAGAGTGGTTAATTCCTAAGAATATAGATTATATCTTGTATCAATAAATTAATAATATATATGTACGTATATACCTGCTAATAATGGGCTTTTTTTTATCTAGAAGTTCCTTTATATTGGACTTTTAACCCAATGTATAAAAGTTAAAGTGGACAATCTTTCTTAGGAGGGGTCCACTGTTTGCTAATAATTCAATCCTTAAATTCTTTGTATTCAGCGGAGCGGTTTTAATCGATGGCTATTTGTACTTTTTCTTAAAATTCCAGTTTTGTTCAGTTGCTTCTCTCCTGTTTATTTGCAAAAGAAAATTAGGCATGAGAATTTGAAGAAATAAAAAAAAGTTGAACAAAAAGAGTGCGTGCATTATTAAGGGTAAAGTAGGAATTAGAAAATATTGTTTTAAAAATTTGCCATATTTGCAATTATTTTTAAAACTTGCTATATTTACAAATAATAACCATAATTTTGCTACCCATTACAAATTCTCTAATTTTTTTTTAAAGGCAATATTAGGACCAAAAAAATTGTCAAAAGATGTACTTATAGCCATTTTTTAATGTCATGAAATCTCAAAATTGTAGTAGTGAGGACCTATAAAATAAAATTTTATCACTTTCTTTGAAATTTAGAAGAGGTGAAACTATTTCTCCTATAATTTTCTATCAATTCAGGAAGTATTACCTGTATAGGTTAGTCAACAACCGATTTGATCATTCATTAGCGACGAGGGCGAGATTGAAAATTGTTAAATAGTAAAAAATAAATGTTAAAAACAATAATTATCAAAAAAAAAAAAGTTAAAAACAATTAAAATATATATGAGGAATTAAAACATATATTTAGCCCTTTTGTATTAAAGAAGTTGGCCAACAATATAATGCCACACTTGTGAATTAAAGATTCCTTTTATTTTGAAAAAAAAATTGAAAGGTATATTGCAAAAAATACATTGAAAGGAGTGGATAATGTTACATTATTAAAACAGAATTTGAAAATGCAATTGTACGACCTCTATATTTGAATGGTGGTTCTTAGAGTTCTCTCTTTTAATAAACTGTTTAGGGTATGTTTGGAGAGAGTTTTCGGTATGGCCAAAAATAAAGTTATGTTCAAAAGCACTTCTCCGTTGAAATCTTTATAATTATTGTAAATGATTTTTATGAGTACTTCTAAAAAAAAGTCAAGAGGACTTAAAAGGGTTTATGAAAATCACTTGTACAATGTGCTTTTCAACCCATGTGATTATTAGGAAGCACTTGAAAGCAATTCTAAGAGAAAACAAAACATCAGAGTTAATAGCATTTTTCACTTATAGCTTATTACGAAAGTCCTTTTGCAACATATATTACTTGATCAACCATTATATCTGAAATATACACTTTTAAAGCATTTCCAAATACAACAAAATTTACTTGATATATTTGCCAAAAACCATTATTTGTAAAGAATTATTTATCTGGTTAACATACTTATACCCAAAAAATTAATGAAAATATGATTCTAAGGCCAATTCACTGTTATTTGGATTCTATATATAGTTTGCCAAAAAAATGAGTCGCAATAATATTCTAATCAGAAGAAGGATTATATCTATATATATTTTCACTGTGAATTTTCAGTCCTTTCAGTACCATATCACATGATGGGATAATAGATCCTAAATTCAGCAAACAGTCCAAGAGGGGCAATCATCATAGTACAAGAATCAGTTGTCTTGAACAACCATACCCTCTCCGATTGACACGCGATATTCTTATAAAAATATAATGGATAGAGAAGGATGAAGAACTCGACTTCTTCCTCTACGGTACCACCCATTATGTATTTTTTTTCCTGCACAACATCAACCATTAAACTCCTTCACTCATGAATCAAAGATTTAAATCTTCTTTTGGGGTTTTGGAACATTATATTTATTTTACTTTAGTCCACAAAATGTAACCTTCTTGAACATCAAAAGATATTGTTAAATCACCAAAAACTTTAACTAATTGTTTGGGGTTAATTTAATTATATCAAAAGATATTGTTACTGCGGGCTTGGAAATGAAATGACCTTCTACTTTGATACCATCTTAAATCAGCCATCAAACCAAAAGGTTAAAGTAATGGTTTAGGGTAAATTTAATTATATGAACAACATAGTTTAACGGATGACAAAATACCTCTTTAGCAAGAACAATCTCCTTGGATCGAGAAAAGAATTTGAGGTCTGAATTTGTTAGAATAACACAAACTGTAACATATGACAAGAAGATTTTAGAAACTTACAACCATGCATGCATTTTATTTCAATCAAGTAATGTGAGAGAGAGAGAGAGACAAGAAGAGTTTACCTAGGTGACCATTAAACTCTGTTGCAATGCGTTTGAACTCTTGTGAATCAATTGAAACAAACGTTCCCATATCAATATCGCCTATAAAATCCGCACCCATATATTCCAACTCCAATTTACGAATCAAAAATTTCTCCTTATTCTCTAATCACACACGAATAAAACAAAAGAAAAGAAATTAAAATGTGTTGAAGGATGAAAAAAGAAAAAAAAAAAAGGTGCGTTTCTTGAAAGCAAAGAAGATTTTTTCTTGAAAGAAAAAGGGTACAATTAAAAAATGAAACAAGATTTGAACCTGGATAGGGAAATCGAAGGATTAAACGATTACGACGTTGGTGAAGAAAGAGGGTCATTGAAGAATAATTGAATTGGTGCATCCTGTTAATAATATCGTAAAATGGTTGGAGGAAAATTTGGGAATATTGGTGAATTGGGCGGTAAGAGAAGTAACGGGTGAAGAATTGAGGCATCATATGAAGGGATACAACCATTTCAAGGGAATGGTGGTAGACTGTTATGGAAAACAAGGCCGATGAGTATTCTATGTTGGCACTCTCACAAAGTCGATTCAGTAAGGCTATGGCATCCAAAAAAGGTTTCGTGCAGTCGAGCGAAACCAGCAACATGGTGTAATGATGGGAGAATTCAAATGCGAGGATCGAAGGAAGGAACTAAGGAATAGGAAGTTGTTGCCTCATTTTTATATTGGAGATTTTGATATTGGTAATTTTCCTAACGTCTGACAAGTGGTTATTGGAGAGGATATTATTTTTAATACCAAGCTCTAAATACAAGAGTTTGAGTTTATGATATTGTAGTAACAAAAATATTTTATCAATATTTTTTAAAAAAGCCAAACACCTTGAGTTCTCTTTTGTCTATAAATTAAATATGATCTGTTCTTGGTGAAATTGGACGAAGAAGATAAATCTAAATTACAAAGAAATCTTATCCTTTTTAAATCTCATTCCTAGATAGAACAGAAAATCCTTATCTGAAAATGAAAATGAAGGTCAAATATCCTATAAATAGATCATTATGACTCAAAGACAGGGAGTTGAACGGAACCTTCATCCTCTAAACTCTAGTTTGCTACACTCAAAATCTCCTTCCTAACTTAAGTATCGACGTTAGTGTGGCAAATGACACATCAGTCCTAGGTTGTTCTCTTTTGCAGATCACCTCTTCTCCCAAATTAAAAATTTACAGTTGCTATCACGTGAAGGTCAGGTGAGATTTTTCTTGGTCAGATTTTGGCAACAACAGTTGGGGCCATCTGTGGGGAACGTGAGTGCTCTACCTTGCATTCACAATTGAGAAAATCAAAACTTTGAAAACTTACGTTTGTTTGTGAAACCTGCATACAAGATCAAAGAGGATGAGTAATCAAGCAAACAAAAACTATCGAAACATCGATGAGGAAGATTCAGACGATGACTGCCATCTACGAAGGATTCGACTTAGAAGCCCCAATCGAACAAATAGATCCACCATTCACAGACTAGATCATGGAATATAAGATGATGAACAAAAGTGGGTGAAGTCGACCAACCATGCCCAAGGCCAACAAGAGAATGAGCCACAACGAGAGATTAGATGACCAGGAAATCAACAAGCCAGAGAACATCAATTAGTGACAAAGAAGACTGAAATCTCTACAAATTGATTTTTATTTTTCTAAGAGAGGATGATGAACAAGTTATTCTCTAGAAATTGGTCTTCATCTTTCTAAGAGAAATAACCTTCTAGGGAAATTGATTTTCATCTTCCCTGGAAAAATAAGTCCTATGAAAGGTTGAGCTTAACCTCACAGTGTTAGACAGACAAATCTTAAGGTTGATCCGAAGCGAGACTTTGAAAATATGAAATAAACTTCTAGGGAATTGATTTTCATCTTCCCTAGAAAAATAAGTCCTATGGAAGACTGAGTTTAACCTCACGGGGCCAGACCTGCAAATCTTATGGTTGATCCGAAGTGAGACTTTGAAAATATTTAGTAACCTTCTAGGAAATTAATTTTCATCTTCCCTAGAAAAATAAGTCTTATGGAAGGCTGAGTTTAACCTTACGGGGTTAGACCTGCAAATCCTAAGGTTGATCCGAAGAGAAACTTTGAAAATATTTTAGAAAATTGATTTTCATCTTCCTGAGAAAATAAGTCCTATGGAAGTGTGAGTTTAACCTTACGAGGTTAGACTTGCAAATCCTAAGGTTGATCCAAAGCGAGACTTTAAAAATATTTTAAGGAATTGATTTTCATCTTCCCTAAAAAAATAAGTCCTATGGAAGGTTGAGTTTAACCTCACGGGGTTAGATCTGCAAATCCTAAGGCTGATCCGAAGCAGGACTTTGGAAATATTTAGTAACCTTCAGGGGAATTGATTTTCATCTTCCCAGATGAAAATCTCTCAAGAAGCGCTATATTATACTCTCAAATTGGACCTCACATTGTAGGCTCATAAGCATTAAGCCACACCATGAACTTCAAATAAAGAGTGGGGGGCTAATGTTGTGGGTGAAATTGGACCAAGAAGATAAATCTAAATTACAAAGAAATCTTATCAGATAAGATTAACCTTTTTAAATCTCATTCATAGATAGAAAGGAAAATCTGTTTAAATCTTTATCTAAAAAGGAAAAAGGAAGGTCAAAAATCCTATAAATAGATCATTAATGACTCAAAGACAGGAAGTTGAACTGAACCTTCATCCTCTAAACTCTAGTTTGCTACACTCAAAATCTCTTTCCTAACGTAAGCATCGGAGTTGGTGTGGCAAATGCCACATCAGTCCTAGCTTTTTCTATTTTGCAAATCACCTCTTTTTCCGAATTACAAATTTACAGCTTCTGTCACGTGAAGGTCATGTGAGATTTCTCATGGCCAAATTTTGGAAACAATATGATCTATTTGTTATAATTTGTGAAGATTTGAATGACAAATTATTCTAAGCAAACAACATCGATGTCTCTTTAAAACCATTAAATTTAGATTTAAAATTTATCTGTCTCTAATAACCTGATACAAAAGTGAGATTTTTTTTTTTAATGATTTCTCTCTCATGTATTGAACAGTGCAAAATTACAAGTTTCATTGTTGTCGCAATTTGATCGTCACTTGTCAAGTTCGTCAAATAAAATTTATAGACTGATCGACTACGATTTGGAGCCTAGCGACCAGGTCGATCCACAAGGAGGGAGGAGGATTATTTACCCTATCTAATTGGAAGTTTCTCATTTATCGGAATGGGAGATGTTGATTTAACAAGGAAATTGAATATGCAAAGAATAAAATGAGAAAATTTAAATGTACCTGTTGAATCAGGAGTTTATCGAGCCTAATTTTGTATTGAGGTCATTAGGTGTTAGAGACAAATGTGGAGGACAAAATATGAAAGGAGATGTTTTTTCAATCAAATAGGCATGCCTTTATATAGGCTTACACAAGATAACGGTTTTGAAAAAAAAATAATAATTAATGACATCAATTCTACTAAATCACATAACACTCATAACTCAAATAACTCACATAACTCTCATAATTTTAACAACTCATATAACTCAAAAGCGTTGAAAAAATGAAATGCCACAAATAAACGTTTAAAACTTTTATTTTTCAACACCCCCCTTAAACTTGATTTGTTACACCAAGTAAACTCCTCATTCGGATAAAAGTCTCTAACTTGAGGGGTTTTGTGAAGATGTCTATCGCTTGGTCTTGTGACTTGATACATTTGAGTTTTACTTCTTTCTTCGTAATGCAATCTCGAATATAATGAAAACGAGTATCAATGTGCTTACTTCTCCTATGAAATACAAGATTTTTGGCTAAGGCAATGGCTGATTTGTTGTCAACAAAAATCTCCATTGGACCTTCCATTTGAAACTTCAACTCCTTCACTAAGTTTCTTAACCAAATTGCATGACATACACATGAAGTTGTCGCGACGTACTCCGCCTCACATGTTCATAATGTGACAATGGGTTGCTTCTTTGACATCCATGTGAACGTCGTTTCACCGATAAAAAACACAAATCCCGTAGTGCTCTTTCGATCATCCAAGTCACTACTCCAATCACTATCACAATAACCAACAATATCAAAATTGCTAGAAGAGACATAAGATAGACCATACCAAATCGTCCCTTTGATGTAGCGAAGTATCCTTTTTGTCATTTTGCACTGTGTTGTTATTGGCTCTTCCACAAATCGATTAATAATTCCAACTGGATAAAGAATATCCAGTCTTGTGCATGTCAAGTATCTCAAACTTCCACCCACGTTTTTGAAATATGTAGAATCTACTTTCACTCCTCCACCTTACTTGGTGATTTTGACTCCACATTCCATTGATGTTCCAACCAGATTAGCATCATCCATGTTGAACTTTTTTAGCACTTCTTTAGTATAACCCTCTTGGGATATAAAGATCCCATCTTCACCTTGTTTGATCTTGATTCCAAGATAGTAACTCATGAGACCAATGTCTGTCAATTCAAACTCATTTGACATCTCTCTTTTGAACTCATCAAACATGTTAGGATTATTTCTGGTAAATACTAAATCATAAACCAGTACAAGAATTTTGGCTTTTTCCAACCCTAAACAAATGATTAGTATGTTTTCACCTTGCATTTTGATGTAGAGGTCATACTCATAAGGACACTTCATATATTTCTTATCTTGAAAGTACTTGTCAATCTTTGAATTCCATGCTTTTGGTGCTTGCTTCAAACCATAAAAAACCTTCTTCAATCGAAGCATTTTGTCTTCTTCACCCTTGACTTCATAACCTAATGGTTGTTCCACATAAATCTCATCCTCAAGAATTCTATTCAAGAATGCCGATTTGATATCCATTTGATGTATCTTCCAATGATTATGAACTGCCAAATAAATAATCAAACAAATAGTTACAAGGCGAACAACATGGGCAAATACCTCATCATAGTCGATGCCATGTCGTTACTGTACCCTTTCACCACTATTCTTGCCTTGTGCCTCTCAATATCACCATTGACTTTTCTCTTTGTCTTGTATACCCACTTCGCTCCGATCGGTTTCGGCACTTTTGGAAGTTTGGTCAACTCCCATGTGTCATTTTTCTCTATCGCTCGAATTTTTTCATCCATTGTTTCCTTCCCTTTTTTGTTTGCAATGGCTTCTTGGAAACTAATGGGCTCACAATCACCTAAAAGAAAATAGGAATTATGTCATCTTGATTTTCATTTACCTCATTAAGTTCTCGTAGGTTTCGAGTTCCTCTTGGCCCAATTTCATTGTCTGAATCGTTGGATGAACTTTCAGATGATGATGGATTTGACGAATGTGGTGGCACTTGAATGGTCAAAACTGTTGGGATTTATGCCCTAAACTTGTGTAATTTTGATCAAATAAATAAAGGGTTATTTCTTTTGATAAAATTATATACTTGCTTTATAAATCCAATAAACTAAGCTTGAGGTTATAATATATCTTGAACATCAGTGTAGTGGACACTATTTGGATTGTGTTCAAGAATATAACCTAAATGGTCTATGGTATAAGAATAAGGTTTGAAACCTTATTCTGGTAACACCATGGATGCGACCCACTTTGTAATTAGTACAAATGAGGTAATCCAACTCATTCATGTGGTTGACATGCGAGTGAGGGCATCCTGTATGAAGAGTTCATACAAGACTGGACTGCAAATTATTAGTCTAACCAGCGTAACACCGTTAATAGGATAAAACTGATAATTATAGATGATCATTAGTGACTCAACTTGAATCCTGAGCAAGTTAAGAACTCCTGCTTATAAGGGTTTATCCTTAGACTAGTATGGGTGAGAGTGGCCTGTAGCCGACTCAATAAGCCTACCTTCTCAGGGACAGAATCTCGTAGGTAGCTGGGGACTTGACTGTGCAAGATGGAATTCACTCATTCCTACACTAAGGAAGTAGATAGGTTATTTTTTTAAGAACTGACTCCAGGTCTTGAACGACGGGGCCCCGCCCTCTATGAGGGTATGAGTCTATGGTAGGACCTTAGGCTTGTTGTTCATTAGAGGATCAGTGGTTCTTAAGGAACAAAGAGGTAATCATAGGGGTAAAACGGTAATTTGACCCAGCTGTGATTACGAACAACCTGTGAAGGGTCGACTCATGGGTAATGATTATATCAGTGGACACAATATAATCTACAGTGAGAAGAGTCCAGCTACAAGTCTATAGTGGAGTGACTAGTAATTAATGAATATTGATTAACTGGATCAAAGAGTTTTATCAGTTAATCTCACATCATTGGAGCTCATGAACTGTAGGTCCATTAGGTCCCTCTGTTGGCTCAACATGGTTATATTGAGGGTATAAAGTTAGGAATGAAATTGAAGAGTTCAATTTTATACATGAGGTGTTATATCAATTATATATGATATAATTGATATAATATATGGTTTTAATGTGAATTAGATTCACATATAAACCATATAATAGTGGGAGAATATAAGAGGGATATAATGATAATTTCTATCCTATTTCCCTATATATATATAGTTGCATGAGATGCAACTAGGTTAAGCTAAGTCAAGGAAGTGATTCCATCTCTTGAGAAACCCTAAGAGAATTCTCCCACAAAAGGTGTTGGAAAGTGTCCCAACTAGACCTTTACAAAATACCTCATCTCACCTAAAGGGAACCCACATTCCTCCCTCACCTAGAGAACAACGGAGAAGATCTAGTGGTCGTGTCTTCATCCGTTCGTGTTCCAGTTGCTGAGATCGTGATCATGGGAGAAAAGAGCACTCGAAGAAAAGTTTTTCAAAAGTATTATACTTGTTGTCCATCTCTTATTATATATGCTTAATCTAGTTAATTTGTTCTTGAATATAATGCATGTAATGAAATTAAGAACGCGCTATTAACAATCGTTTTCGCTGCGGGATTCGATTCCCTACAAAAACTTCACCCATTTCATCTCCAATTGGCTCATTTTCATCGTCTCTTCTTCAAAGTATGGAAAGAAATCATACTCTCCCTCATGTATATTCCAATCCCAAGAGGCTTCCTCATCAAAAACAACATCACCACTAATAATTACCTTCCCATTCAGAGGATTGTAAAGGCGATAACCCTTTGAACTTGCATCATAACCAATGAAGATGAGTTTCTTGCTTCGATCGTCGAGCTTGGTCCTTTTTTCTTCCGACACATGAGCATATGCAATGCTCCCAAACACCTTGAAGTGACCAATTCCAGGTTTTCTTCCGTTCTATGCTTCTTGAGGTGTCTTGTCAAACACAGTTTTGGTTGGGGCTCGACCAAATAAACCGCACAACCTACGACCTCTGCCTAAAATTTCCTTGGCATCTTCTTCGTTTTTAGCATGCTTCTTGCCATGTTCAAGACTGTTTGATTATTCCTCTCCACCACACCATTTTGTTGGTGTGTCCTTAGCACTGTTAATAAACGTTGGATGCCTTTTTCATCACAAAATTATTTAAACTCATTTGATGTGAATTCACCACCTCGATTGGTTCTCATGGCCTTGATTGTAAGGTTGCTTTCATTTTGCACACGTGTCTTAAATCTTTTGAAGATCTCAAATACTTCTAATTTTTCCTTCAAAAAGTACACCCACGTTTTTCTGGAAAAATCATCAATAAAGAGAATGAAGTATTTACTTTTACCATGAGACTCCGATTTGATCATTCCACACACGTCGCCATGGATGAGTTCTAGAGGCTTCTTGGCCCTTGTCATAGACTCTTTTGGAAAACTACTTCGATGACGTTTTCCATGTAGGCAACCTTCACAAACTTGATTCGGCTTGTGAATATGCAGTAAAGCCCGCACAATCTTCTTTTTCGACAAATCTTCTAGACTTTCAAAATTGAGGTGTCCGAACCGTAGATGCCATAGTCAAGAGAGATCCTCATAACACGTCTTCAAACATTTTGGAACATCATTACATATATTCAAAGGAAACATTCGATTTTTGGTCATGGAGAGTTTAGCAAAAAGTTTCTCATCATTATCCCTCAAATACAAACAATTGTTTTTCATTTGAACTTCAAAACCTTTCTCTAACAATTGCGCTACACTCAATATATTATTTTTTACATTGGAAATATAATAAACATTAGAGATATATTGATTTTCTCCATTTTTTAACAGAATGAGAATTTTACCTATTCCTTTGATGACGGCCAAAGAATTGTCTCCAAAGGCAATATTTTCTTTCTCCATCTCGTTCAACTCCGCAAACATCTTGCGTTTTCCACACATGTGATTTGAGGCTCCACTATCAAGATACCACATAGTATCTCGACTCTCTCTTCTTCTCCCTTTGACACCATAAACAAGTTCTTATTCTCTTCCGCATAATTAGATTGCCCTTGATAGGCTTTAAATGTGTCAGCATTTGACCGATCCTGATTCTTTAAATCGATTAACTCTGATTGACATGAGTAACACTCATTTGCATAATATCAATATTTATTACAATTATAACATTTTACCTGAGATTTATCTCTCCCGATCCTTCCACTACGTTTTCCATGACCTCGACCTCCTCTTCCTCTTGAGGATACACAGGAATTTTGAGAAAGATCGGTGTTGGTTTCACCTCTTATACCATGGCCACGACCACTGCGACCTTTTCCACGTCCACGACTATTCTCCTCCTTGAGTTTGAGTTGAAGAAGTTGTTCAATGGTCTCCGTTTGCTCAATCTTTCTTTTCTATTTCTCCTCATAGGCTTGCAAATGAGCCTAACTTTCAGGTCATTTCCTAATTTTCATTTTCAAATTTTGAAACAATTTCTCCCAACAAGACACTCATTATAAAACAAAAAAGTGAGATAATATCTATTTCGAACCCATTTGATAACCATATAATTTTTTATTTTTTATTTTTAAACTAAGCTTGTAAATACTACTTTCATTGATGTATTTCTTTGTTTGGTTATATTTTGAAAATATATATATAAATTGTTCAATTGTCATGTTATCGAGATCTTGTGTCTTCTCGATTGTTGTGGCGATAATCTCGAACTTAGTATTTAGGCTCCGTAAAATCTTTTCCATGTGTAAAATTTTTTCCATGACACGAGCATCGACGATTTCTTCACCGTTCCATCTCAATTGGTTGACAACGATCATTACTTTTGTGTGATATTCTGCTATCACTTTTGTTTCCTTCATCTGTAATGATTCAAACTCACCACGTAAAGATTGCAATCGTACGTTTTTCACATGGAGCTTGTCACATTTCGCCTTTAACGTCTCGACATTGACGATGGTCTCAAATGTATCTTTGCCCACTGATTGGTACAAGATAAAGAGAGTCTTCTTATCCTTCCTTCTTGTCTCCTTTAACGCATCTTTTTGCGCATGATTGGCTTCAACTTCCATCTCTTGGAAACCATTCTCCACGATCTCCCACATGTCTTGTGCTCCTAGTAACGCTTTTATCTTGATGCTTCAACTAACATAGTTAAACTTGGTAAGCATCGGTAATTGAAGCGAACTCAACCCACCGTTAGCAATTTTTTCTTCTCTCAATTTTTAACTAGGCTCTGATACCACTTTGTTAGAAACAAATGTGGAAGACAAGATATGAAAGAAGATGTTTTTCAATCAAATAGGCATGCCTTTATATAGGCTTACACAAGTTAACGATTTGGAAAAAAAATAATAAAAGACATCAAATCTCCTAAATCACATAACCCTCATAACTCATATAAGTCACATAACTCTCATAACTTTAACAACTCAAATAACTCAAAAACGTTGAAAAAATGAAATGCCACAAATAAACGTTTAAAACTTTTATTTCTCAACATTAGGTAACAAGAGATGACTCTAACTTACGGTATAAGCAATTAAACGACCTACCTGGTAAAGTAAGGCAAGTCCCCTGCTAATTAATCAACCTAGCATCGATTAGTGCTAAATTAAACAACTTCTAAGTTGGACATGCATGATAGCATCCCATGCTAAGAGTAGTTCAATTTCATTTTACTCGGGAGTTGGTTAAACCTCCAAATTAATTTAGAAAGCCTAAATAAAACTAAGAAGTTTCTTGGGACTTTAAGCCTATCATGTAATTTACAATGAAGAGGTTAAGCCTCGTTTTATGCAAACACGAGCTAATCTAGGTGTTACTAAATTAAGCACGTGATTGAAAAGACGACTTCTGAAAACATACATAGCAATAAACAGAGTAAATGTATGAGATTCGTCACATCTAATATGCTACTATATTCAATGAAATAAATCAAAGTCCCTAACATGCTTAGAATTCACAATTCATAGCTGATGGAGATCTGATCTCCTTGAGCAGCGGAAACGTGGTTTGGGATCGTAATATGCAAGATTGTTTTGCTTGAAACAAAAACCAGTACATTGACAAATATACAGAACAAGCATAAAATTAACTCTAATCTAATTAGGCATGGATGTTTTACATGCAAACATGCTACAATTTTAACAATTAAACTAATAAAGAAAGAGGAATTACCTTTGTAGTTTTCCTCAAAAGCAACTCCTTGCTCCAATCAATACAACAACACAAGAAGCTTTAGTTTCTTTGTTTTTACAGAACACCACCAAAAGAGTAAACCCTCTATCCTCTGAATGCTTAGATCTTTCCTTTGTGGGAAGGATTCCAACTCTTGGAAGGTTTTGAGAATAAGAGTGAGAGAGAATTTTTTACTTGTGTAAAAATAATTGATCGATCAATCGATCCAGCAACTCCCTTCTTCCTGTTAAACTATCGATAGGGAGAAGGAGAGGGGTAGTGGGAACGTGTCTTGATGACACGTTCCCTTATTTTATTATTATTTTAATAATAAAATAATAATAATTAAATCAAATTTAATTATTAATTTAAATCATATTTAAATAAATCAAATTAAATATCATATATTTAATTTGGATTGAATCTCATTTAATCATATTACTCCTTTAACCTATAGTTTTAATGTACATCCAGTGCACATTAAATTTTAACCTATAGTTTTCAAATGTGAATCACATTCACATTTAATATAATATTTGAACTCTTTCAAATATTCAATTCTCTCATATAATTTAATATGAATCACATTCACATTAAATTTATAATATATAGTTCCAAAACTATATATTATATCGTATCTAAATACATTAAATATATTCCCTAATGAATTTGAACATTTCAAATTCAAATGATCTAATAACCCTTTACGAGCTAGAAGGTGGACCTAATGGACCTACAGATCAGAAGCTCCAACAATACGAGATTGCTCGGTTAATATCATTAACCTCCCAATCAACATTCGTTAACTGCGGGAACACTCCACTAAAGTCCCACAGCTGCACTCTTCTCACTGCAGATTCATTTAAAAGCCTTGGATGTTTAGTTTATTGGATTTAGGGTTTAAATAAAGGCAAACTCGTAGATAACGAACAATAACACTTTATTGAAATAATAACACTTTATTACATTAATTAGAACGTAATTACAAACTACGAATTTTAGGGCACAAATCCCAACAATAGCTAAATTAAGAACAAAACCTCCCAAGATACAAATTCAACCTTAGTCGACTCCGACACGGCGTTATGACTAGTCAAAAACCTCAAAGTTCGTTCCCAAAAACAACAAAAAAACACTTAACACTACCCAAATTGGGTAAAGGAAAAAAAAATAGGTAAAATATAGAGGTTTTGGGAACTGGCTAAAGAAGATGAACCCCTAAATGGCAAAAATTTCTTTTATACGACAAGGCAGCATCAAGACGTTGTCACTTTGAAAGCCAACATCATAGAGGGTTCGTCGCAGCATCGAGTGAAGCTTTCGTCTCAACATCGAGAGGCTAGGGTTAGTGTCAAGACGCTGTCCTATTTTACACAAAGTCAACTTCGAAATAGTGTCACAACATCTCGATGTTGCCCCAACATCTTAAGCTACTGTCTTGCAACATCGAGCAAGGTGTCGTGGAGGGTTTCGATGTTGTCGCTTGGGGCAAAATGACCAAATAGTCCCTCTATGTTTTAATTGATGCTCGGTTGGTCTTCGGATAAGCTCGAAATCAACCTGAACACTCCAAATTAGCCCAAAAATGATGTAAATGTCTTGCAATGCTCTTATGACTAAATTTCCTACTAAATATAAAATTAAGCACATTAAATTGACTTAAATGCCAAGGATTAGGTAGAGAAATTAGGATTTATTTGAGTCCTATCAAATACGTTCAACCCAAACCATGCTAGTTCTCGAGCAAGTAATGAAAAATAATAAAGATAGGACTCAAAGGATGCATGCCATGACTTCTTTTCCTTAATGGTTGAGAAAGCTAAATGAATCGAGTAAAAGGAAAAACATTGAACTCGTTAGCCACTCATGAGCAAAATTTAAAAATGTTCAAAACTTTTCTTGAGTGTGCGTGTGTTGCTAGCCTATCAAGCACGCTCCCTCCAAGCGAGGAGTAGGTTAATAGGAACTTTGGATATGCGTTCTCTCTACACTGGCCAAAGAACTAACAAAAAAGCAAGGAACAATCAAACAAGCAATGTTAAACCTAGATGCCTAAACTCAAACAACCTGGGCGCAACTCGTTTTCTTTTACCCCAAAAGTGCTAGCTGTCACACATTTGTTGTAGGGATCCTTATCCAGAGTACTCGCTCGATGGATGCCCTAACTGATCACGACAAGGGTAGCTCTTTCACTAGTGGTCCATAACCACACAACAAGTTTAATTTTCTTCCTTTTTTTTAATCTTCCCTTATGGTCAACTTAAATACCCCAACCTAGATAGAACGTTGTATTGGAGAATGAAGTATAGTCATTTATTCAAATTACAATAAATTAGTATATAAATGAATTATTTAATTCATAAACAATATAACTAATAAAAAATTATAAAATTAAGAAACATTAGAACAATCCCTTTAATATTAATCCATAATAATAACAATTATAGCAAAAAAAGGAAAAAAAAGATAGATTATAGAATAAAGATAATAAAAATTATATAACAAATAATTATAATAAATAATGATAATAAACAACAACTAAGTAACGACGAAGATAGACTAAAAAGAGGTAATAACTTTGAAAGTTGAAACTTAAAAGTAGAGTAGTTAGACTAGAAAGTGAATTAGAACCTAAAAATTAAAACTCCTAATTTAAGAAGGGAATTTGAGAGAATTGGAGAGAAATTGACAGAATGAAAATCAGAAAGAAATGAGAATTGGGGATTGAGTTGTTTGTTTGTGTTGTTGTGAATAAGAGAGTGAAATGGAGTGGGTATTTATAGATGGTAAAAAATAATAAAAATTAAAAATGTACAAAAATACAAATAAATAAGGGACAATTTGGCATATGGAAAAATGGTGGTAAAAAAGTACACATATAGCAAAATATATATAAAAAAAATTACAAAATAGCAAAATTCGTTGCCCAGCCTGTTTAATTTACAAAAAAAAGCCCATTCTCTATCAATCTCGTCCCTCTCTCTCCTTCGTCGGTACTGAACCACAGACCACTGAAGCGTTGCATATTGTGAACGTCGTTGCCGGAGAAGCCGTCGTAACCATGAGGTGTTGTCGGACTCTTCATAGACTTGGTTGGTATTGTTTACTAATGTTGATCAAAGTCTATAAGTGATAACAGCTTATCACTATGACTGATAGACTTCTATCACTGATAAATGTGTCTATCACCGATAAAAGTGATAAGACTTCAATCACTAATAGAGGTCTATCACTATCAACTTCTATCAGTGATAGACTTTTATTTGTAATCTAATTAGTTTGTGTAATTGATATGTCAGGTTGTTGGAGAAAAAACATTGGGGTTTCTGTTGATGTTGTTGTTTCTTCAAAACTAGAAAGACAAGCGAGACCAACCAAGAAAGTCATGGATAATGCTCAAATGAAAAAGTCTCCCAAAAAGAAAGAATCTCCAAACAAATAACATTCTCCAAGACGTAAGCTTGATGCTCCTTCTTTTGATTTGAAATTATCTCAAGACAATGTTGATACCTCAAGACAATGACTTAGACTATTTTGAACTTTTTTTTTTTGTAAATGCAGTTATTATACCTCAAGACGATGACAATGTTTTTTTTTTTGAATACTTGAATTCTTATGATCTCCCCAACAAAATTGATCTGAAAAGTCGATTTCAGCTATTATAACAATTTAATCTTTCAAACTGAAACCCAGAAGTTCAAATTTTGCTTTGCAAATTCCTATGGTTCATGATTTCCGTCGTAATGGAGCTTCATTGGCTTAGGATGACCACAATTTGTGTTCTGTTAGATCTCGAGGAAATTCCATCGTACTAATACTCTCGTAGTTCAACAAATCTTTGCAATTCTAGAATCTATTCTTCAAATGTTGAGGCTGTAGGAGGAGAGTTAAGCAGAATGAGGAGCATGAAAGCTAAAAATGTGAAAAAAATGGAAGTGCAAACAATTTGGAATCCATTTCCATGGAACTAAAATTTGGAATTAGAAAAGTTAATAAACCAACCTTTCACTCTCACGACCAAGGTTGTTCGGTGGTAACTCACGAATTAAAAAAAAGGTAAAGAGGGAAGTAAACAAAGGTTCTTAAAAATATTTGCCACATTTGCAAACATTTTCAAAACAGGCTATATCTGCAAATAATAGATCCATTTTTGTTACCCATTACAAATTCTCAATAAATAAAAGTATTTTTTGTGATTTAAAATATAATTAAGAAATTGGATTTTTTTATTTTCAAAATTAAAAAAAAAAAGTTGATAGGATTTTGATGTAAAAGTGATAATTGAAAGTGATTAAATAAATAAAAATATAAAAATAAAGAAAAATATAAAAAGATCGAAGAGATATGTATTTCTTTAGTTGAGAATGATAATTGTAAAATTAATAAATTTGTAATGTGTAAAGTACGTAACTTAGCTATCTATAGTTAGTTTATTATATAATTTATATTTAAGAGAGTAAAATTTATAATTTTTAAAGTATACAAATGGTTTTGTGTTTGTTTGTTTTGTATTTAATTTGTTTATCTTTAGAACTTTAAAATAAAAGAAATAATAATAAAAATAATAAAAATGATGACATGATGGGATTGAGCATTAAGGGCCTATTTGGAGCACAAGTTACACTATAAGAATTTCACCATTTCCCGGCGCTTTTTATCTCGACGCTCAGAAAAATGGTTGGGATAGATGGATAATCCCGACGGTTTCATAACTCGTCGACGAAAGTGAAGGAAAGGCCGACTATTATGTAAAACGGTCGACAAAAAGATAGTTAAAGCCGACCGTTTTCAAAACGGTCGGCAAAGAGTGAGAAAACGCCGACCGTTTTAAATATGGTCGACAAATAGATGGGCAAAGGCCGACCGTTTTAAAAACAGTCGGGAAAGAGATGAAGAACTCGGCAAAGAGATGGATAACGCCGACCTTTTTAAAAACGATCGCCAAAGAGTTGGGAATAGGTCGACGATTCTTTAAAACGGTCGGTTGTCTCCTTCTGTTTGCCGACCGTTCAAAAAGTGGTCGGGAAAGAGATGGAGAAAGGTCGACCGTTGTCAAAACAGTCGGTAAATAGATGGAGAAAGTCGATCGTTTTTAAAAATGGTCGGCAAAGAGGTGGGGAAAGGCCGACTATTGTAAAAACGATCGACAAATATATGGAGAAATATCGACCGTTTGTTAAAACGGTCGGCGATTTATTTAGTATAATCGAAAGCCCCCTTCCTCTTTTTTTCATTTCCCCCCTTCTCTCTTTCACTTTCCCCCTTTCTCTCTTCCCCTTTCTCTCTCACAACCTAGTGTCCGCCGCGCCCCTCCTCGACATCTGATGCCGTCGCTTTATCGTCTACACGCATGGCGGTGGCTACCGCTGCAATCGCCCGCCGTTTTTACTTGCTCGGCGCAATCGCCCGCCGGTTCTGCTCGTGATCTTCTTCTACTTGAACTGAACTGTAACTCGAAAATTAATTACTGCTGGATATTGATCTTCTTCAATGTTTTTTCTGTAAATGTTTGATTTTGATTCCACTTTTTAGGTTACTGATGAACTGTAAGTTCGAAAATTAATTACTGCTGGATATTGATTTTGATTCCACTGTTTGATTTTGATTCCACTTTGTACAGTAAATAACTATATTCTTTTTTGTATTAGTATTTTTATCATGAAGTCGACTGTGCGACAAGTCTTCACAGTCTGTGCAATTTGTAGATAGTTTTGTTGTGAAAATGCCAAATTTCTTCAAGTCCCCCTTATTGTTACATTAAGCAATGCCTAACACGATTAATTTCTTCAAGACCACTGATTTTTAGAATTGAAAAATCAAATATATGAGCTTGTTCCT
Source organism: Trichosanthes cucumerina (assembly GCA_036507285.1). Classification (NCBI taxonomy): domain Eukaryota; kingdom Viridiplantae; phylum Streptophyta; class Magnoliopsida; order Cucurbitales; family Cucurbitaceae; genus Trichosanthes; species Trichosanthes cucumerina. The sequence continues at coordinate 69,243,305 of CM071840.1, read as the reverse complement.
TCAAAATGTGTTACAGGTCCTTAAACTTTCATTTCCATGTATAATAGGTCTGTAAGATTTTAAGAGATGGTGTAATATGTAGCTAAATTTTCATTTTTGTGTCTAAGTACTCATTAGTTACAAAATTAAAAACTTTGGACCTATTAGACAATTTTTTAAGTTCATATACCTAATACGGGACCTAAAAGTTGAAGAATTAAAGTTGTAATTGAACCTTCTTTTTAACTTGCATTTCCAAGCTTTCTAAGTGCTTAAGTGCATAACTGCTTTTAGGCATGTTTGAAGATTATCTTTCTGCCCATTTCTAAGTGCTTTTAGGTGGCTAAACAATTAAACACGTATGTCTATGGCTAGTTAAAACTTTAGATAATTAATAATGCAACTCATGAAGCCATATGCATAAGTTCTAAGGGACTTTTAACAACGTTGTAAGTAAATCCATAAACTTCTTGCTTTCCTTTGTTTAAGTTGTCCAAAAAAGTAAATGAAACTACGTTACAAAAACTTAGATTCATTTACCATCTTAGAGTATAGATAGTAACTTTAAGTTTTGCAAGATAGTAGTAGATTTGACTAGACATCACAAAGATATCAGAATTTATAACTTCTGACAAACCATGAGTATTTTCTTTAGATCTTAACAAACTCATTGTGTATTGTGTATATCCTATAGGTTTTAACATCTCAAGAACAAAGAGGTGAGTTAAAAGTGTATAAATAAGAATCAAGATGAACAGAGATTGGATTAAACTTAGAGACAAGTTATCGACCGAGTATACGGAAGGAGTAATCCAATTTTTAGAAATGGCAAAGATCCATCTTAATGACTCGGGAAAAACAAGATGCCCATGTAAAAATTGTATGAATGCAATGTGGCAATCTTTAGACGGAGTATAGCGACATTTATTCACTTATGGAATATTCCCCTCGTATAGTCAATGGGTATATCATGGAGAACCAGTTACCAACTTACCTAGGGTTCAACAGTACACATCTGGATCAGTACACGATGACAGATCAAATAGTGTAGACGTAAATGATCTCGATGGAGAGAATGAGATGTTCAACCTTTTAAGTGACCTTCAAGTTCCGATGATCGAAGAAGAGATAGATGAAGACAATAATTTTGCAAATGAGATGCCCCCTAATTTTGAAGAAAATGATAGATCAACCTTGTTCGAAGATTTAATGACACAAGCACGTAATCCGTTGTACATTGGTTGTACACGATTCTCATCCTTAAATTTTTTGGTGAGGTTGATGCATATTAAGGTTCTTAACAATTGGAGTAATAAATCATTTGATATGTTGTTACAATTGTTGAAGGAAGCATTTCCAATTGATGCATGTATACCCCAATCCTTCTATAAAGCTAAGAAGAAGTTGCGTGACTTAGGGTTAAGCTATGAGTTAATTCACGCTTGCAAGTACGATTGCATATTATATTGGAAAGAGTTTGCCGATTTCCAACAATGTCCAACATGTGGGGAGCCTCGCTATAAAGTCAACGATGGAAAAGGAAAGAAAATTCCGCATAAAGTGTTACGTCACTTTCCATTGATACCAAGGTTGAAACAATTTTTTTCATCGAAGCATTTCGCTTCTGAAATGAGGTGGCATAAAGATAAACGTGTTGAAGAAAATGGCGTTTTACGACATCCAGCTGATGGTGAAGGGTGGAAGCATTTTGATCGTGAATTCCCTCAGTTCGCTTTAGAAGCACGAAATGTTCGTTTGGGATTAGCTTCAGATGGATTTAATCCATTCGGAAATATGAGCACTTCATATAGCATGTGGCCGGTGGTGCTAGTTCCATACAATTTGCCACCTTGGAAATGCATGAAAGAAACTAATTTCCTCATGTCTTTACTCATTCCTGGGCCAAAATCTCCTCGTAAAGAGATTGATGTCTACTTGCAACCACTAATTGAAGAGTTGAAAGAGTTATGGAATAATGGTGTACGAACCTATGATGCAAATAGTGGTTCATACTTTCAATTGCGGTCAAGTTTGTTGTGGACTATAAATTACTTTCCTGCATACGACGACTTATCTGGGTGCAAATAGTGGTTTATACTTTCAATTGCGTGCAAGTTTCTTATTTGGTCGACAATTCATTCAAAAAGGGTGACGCTTTTCTATTTGGTTGGCCAATCATTCAAAAGGCCGACGCTTTTTGATTTGGTCGGCTTTTATAATGAAATCCCGACCAAATCAAAAGTCGTCGACCATACCTTCGAAAAGCCGACCGAAAACAAGTGTCGGCATTTCGTTGAAAGGCCGACCAGAGTCACTGGCGTCGGGGTCTTCCCAAAACGCCGACCAAGTGAAAAATACCGTCGGCATACGTTAGCCCGACGGAGTTATCCCGACCGAATCGCCGACGCTCAATTTTTGGTCGGGAAATACATTGCCGACGCTTTTTAAGGATTTTGCCGACCATTTGTAGCGTCGGGAAATGGTGAAATTCTTGTAGTGTTATAATAACCCATGGAACATTCTACACTCCAAACACAAACTATTATAACTCCAAACTATACTACTCTATATTTTAAATAATATTATATGATTCCACATATTATAATAACCTAAAAACTAATATAAACTCTTGTTATAATAACCCACTCAGTGCCCAAACAACTCCTAAAAGATCGGACAAAGTGTCTAGTACAGTACTCCAGTCTTATTTCAAAAATTGAAGTAGTAGATTAAAAAAATTAAATTATATGAACGACATGTCCTCGAAATCTCAAAATTTTAAAGTTTCGACAATAGAGGAGAAAAACAAAATTCTCCACCAAACGACATGTCGAGGGTACCAACATGTCGAAATGTTTTGAGCGACATTTCAACATGTCGGTCGAAATTTTACCCCACGATTATAATAATATAATGAGATGAAAAAGAAAAGAGAAATGTAATTAGGAATTTGGAAGGAATACGAATTGATTTTATTATTGTTTTGGTCTGGTATTTTAGATTATTGGAGAAGAATTGAATTAACTTAAGATTTGAGGTGTTACTGACAATAATTCTGTGAATAGTTTACTTTACAAAATCTTTACATTATCTTATTGTTCTTATGGAATCTCAAAAGTTATGTAATTACATATGGTTTTAGAAAACTTTTTATAAATTTTCAGTAATTTTATGTTTTTAGGGTGAAATTATTGTTTTAGAAATGTATTTGAGATATTCTCTTATTATTGAAAAATTAAAAGAGTTTAAATGTTTATTGAGACATGTACGAGAGACTTATGAAACGTAGTTTTAAAGAAAATATGATTTTAGATATATCTTGCCTTATTTGAGAGATTTGATATTTATTTGAGAATTTATAAATGTTCGATGTTATTTGAGAAATATCTCAAGTTATGAAATGTTGTTATAAAGGAAGAGCATGATTTCCCAAAAGAGTTGAGAATTACGATTTTTTTTTATTCGGAAAGTTTTCACACCAACCTGTGTACTCATGATGATTATCCGTATGTTATGTAAATGTGTTTCTATAGTATATCGTTTTGGGACTCACTCTAGCACACACATAAATTTTAATCTTGTGGGGTGCATGTATGACATAAATGGCTCTGCTAGGTATGGCGGAAAATCTATTTAGTCGACATATTTTGTAAAGAAAAGACGACCAAATAGATTTTGGTCGGCAATTCTCAGACCAAAACTTTGGTGGTTAGTTCTTGAAGAGGCCGACAAAAAAAATTTTGGTCGACACTTCTCTACATTACACCAATTCCTTAAATTATGGACTGAAAGGTTGCATCGACATGGGCAATAAATGCCAACACCGCTAGAGTTGGTCGGCAAAAGCTTTTCCAACCAAGATATACCGATGACCGATTTGATTGACAAAAAGTGATCGACAAAAGCTTTTCTGATGGTTTGGGGTTGAAAAAATCCAAAATTTTTATAGTGTGCGTATTATGATAGATTGCTCTATTCTGCATATGGAGATTACTCTATGCTTGTATGAAAGAGATTTTTAGATACAGGTTTAGTGATGAGTTTTACTCGTCGAGTTTATATTTTCAAAATCATTAATTCAAGAGTTGTAATTTTTGTTGTGTTTTTTTTTATATATTCTAAAGTTATTGTGATTTTATTGAGTTTTAAGTATCTTTAGAATTTTTAAGGGTATGTTTGATAGGCAATCCAGATTTTATTTTATGTTTTTTGGATTCAATGAATACATGTTTGGCAGATGTGTTTTTGAAAACTTTTTTTGGATTTTGTGATCCAAATTGTAGATATTCTGAAAACAACATTTTTATGTTTTCATTGTATCCAGATTCTTAATTTGAAAATTTTGAAATGCATAATTGTATTAACACAAAGATAAAATCTTAATAAATATAGTATTTCATGTTTATAAACTTAATTTACTTATGTTAAATTAAAATATGTATAATATAATATATTATAAAATATAAAATATTATATTATAAAATAATAATTATATAAAATTTATTAAAAAAAAAACACATGTTCATAAATTAATTAATAATGGCTTATATTTAACTTAATATTTTAGTTTTGCTACTACAACTAATTTTATAATCTATAAATATATTGTATACCACACTTTGAACTAATGTTTAAAATGGAATTAAATTTCTAAATCTGCTACCAAACACAAATCTGGAAACCTGAAATACATCTCTGTTTATTGAATTCATTGTTTTTAAATTTCTGTTTTCAATTTGCCTACCAAACGAACCCTAAATCGTTCATGATTTACATTAATTACAAAGCTTTGAATTGTGTTTAGTATGAAAAGAATTTCTATGGAAAGTTTTTTAATTATGAAATTACAACTAATTGAGCTTTTAACTCATTCTTGTATCCTTATTTTTCCACCCGTTGCTCTTGAGTTTCTTCCAGACATAATTTATTATTTCAGAGATAATTTATTAGAATCTGCCACAACTTTCATCTATTATAGGGAGAGATTGTAAAATTTGTTGCATTGTTTACTTGACATTAGATTTCATTACACACTCGGCGTCTATTATCGTCACAACTCATTTGGGATTGGTCAGGTAATCTAATACGGGTGTGACACCCGCTATGTGCAAAACCCTTCTTGTCTGATCAATAAGAAATTTAACTAGAGAAATTTATAATCGGGTTCCTATGATTCAACCCATTCTGCAAATCTTTGATTTTGAACGGTATTATAAATTGTAATTTAAAGAGCCCTCAACAAGCTCGATCAAATTGCAATCAAACTCTTGTGCTACAAAATGGTCACACTTAAACCTAATGTTTCAATTCTAGAATTTTTGAAAATTATAATTTAACCATAAAAAATTATTAGTTAGAGATTACATTTGATCTCTGTAATTGTAATTTTATTGAAGTAATAATTTCATCTTTCAATTTTAATATCAATTATTGTAATTTGAAATTTATATCGATTTGGTTTCATAATTAAAAATTTATATCAATTTAATCAGTAAACTTTATTATGTAACAATTTGATATTGAGAGTTTAAATTTGTAATAATCTATTGTTTACTAACTAGGATACAAATCAAATCGAGTTAATTAAAATATCCATCTTCAGTTTGTATTGATTTAGTCCCTCAAGTTTAAAAATACATTTTTGACCTTAAGGAAATTATTGATCTACATTTGCAAGAAACTCATTACAAATTAATGATATTGTTTAGTAACAACTAAATTGTTTCAATTATAATGACATAGATTAAAGGGACAATTGGGCATATAGCAAAATGGTGGTAAAAACTACACATATAACAAAATATAAAAAAGAATTGCAAAATAGCAAAATTCGTTGCTCAACCTATTTAATTTACAAAAAAAAAAACCATTCTCTCAATCTCGTCCCTCTCTCCTCCGTTATTGAACCGCAACCCACAAAAAAACCCTTCATTGTGTTTGTTTGAGCAATAATCTGTGACTTCATTTGGAACTTATAAGATCCAAATGGAACTATCAATTGCCTCCAATTGAACAAAGTTGAGTAATGTTTGAGCCCAAAATGCTCTGAGATTATGGCGAATAGCAATGGAACTTGAGCTCCAAATCCGAACCCGATAATCAATGAAGCAATGTAGACGGAACCAGTGGATGGATAGGCAATACAAAGTTGGCCAAGGCAAGTGAGGAGAAAGACAAAGGAGAAAATTACTGCGAAGTAATTTGTATTTGAGCATTAGAGTCTCAGAGATGCAACGAAATTGAAAATAGAAATCCAAGAAACGAAGATGCTTATGGCTTGTTGTGGATAGCCCAATGATTCACCAATTTGGCCTAAATTATCAATGGCTGCAAGAGAGGATCCACATCCTGAAAATGTAGCTAAACAAATCAAAATCATATCTTTGCTGAACCTAGCTTGAAAAATAGTGAAATCTTCCCCTCTTGCTGGTTTATTCATCATGTTTGAGAAACACGAGGGTGAATTCTCGACAACTTCCATTGTTTTTTCAGGGACAACCACCACTGGAGGCTTATAAGTTCCACTTTTTAATTACCAACTGCATTTTTTGGCGGAGGGCTAGCATCATCCACCGCCAGAGCTTGGGAGTAATCGAAGAGAAGATTTTTGATGAGGACATTTTTTTAATACATGCTAGTGATCAAAGTCTATCACTGATAGATACCGATGGTGATAGAATTCTATAACTGATAGAGCTCGATCACTAGAAGAGTATCTCTCATACAACTCAATCTCATGTTAGGTTCGAGACGTATTGATAGATATCAATGATAGATATTGATCACTAGCATATCCTTGTGATCAAAGTCTATCACTGATAGAAATTGATCACCACAGACAATCAATTAGGAAATGCTAGTGATCAAAGTCTATCACTGATAGATACCGATCACCACAGACAATCAATTAGGATATTAAAGTCTATCACTGATAGAAACCGATCACCATATGCTAGTGATTAAAGTCTATCACACTATAGATATCGATCATCAAAGACAATCAATTAGGAACCGAACACCACAAACAATCAATATGGATATCAAAGTCTATCACGATCACCACATGCTAGTGATCAAGGTCTATCACTGATAGATACCGATCACCACAGACAATCAATTTTTGTCATATTTACAATTCTTTTAAAATGTTACTATATATGCAAATAATAGACGGTCCCATTACAAATTCTCGAGATTAAATAATTACAGAGAATACGTTCACTAATATGGTGAAGAATAAATAAAAAAATATTAAAATATAAGACGTTAAATTTACTTTTATTTAATAACACAGGGACTGCATTGAAAAAAATACTCAAAGTAAAACTACTTATCCATACCAAAACTACCAACTATTTTTCAATTTTCCACCAATTTTGAACTTTTATATAAAAGTCATATCTTCCCCGGTTTTCAATTTAATCAGTCCCTCTTTACACAAAAAAATGGTTACAATTAAATCTATCGTCGTAGGTTCATTAGTATGCTACCAAAATGCAAAAATGACCGTTGTAGCATAGCCATCATTGTAATCAAACTCTTAAACTATATCAATGGTTAAAATTAAACCCACAAATTTTAATTCTAAAGTAAAATAAAACTGTAATATTAACCCATGTAAAAATTATTTTTTAAATTTGATAATTACAATATTAACCATTAACGGAAAACTAACCGTAAAAGGGAGACTTACTCTCTCAAAAGTTTTAATTTTACTGTTAATCTTTTCCCTTGTTTTAGAAATTATATATATATAAAAAAAATAACTCTTCTTTAGGAAATTTTCATTAATGTTTTTTAGTACAAATTTTCATTAAATTAAATGCATAAAAAGATGACAGAATTGAAACTTCAAAATTTTTTAAAGCAAAATTGAAACCAAACTAAATTAAACAATAACATAGTTAGATAAGTGGACCACTAATGGAGTTATAACACTATAAAATTTAGTTGCAACAATTTTATTACTTTAGAAGTATAATTTTTTGACTTGGAGAATATTTAGTGGATGATACATACTAATTACTACAGAGTATAATTACTTAAATAGAAAGTTTGAAAGTGATTTTAACGTCCATAATCAATTTTTTTTTATTCGATCTTTTAATCTTCATTTCAATAAAACTTATATGGTATTATCTGCACTTCAAATCGAAAATAGCACAATTTTTCTCTGGTTAACAAAGTTTATTGTAGATATCCAGAATGATTTTGAATTTTTGAGGCTTTATAATTTGGAGACTTGAATAGAAATCACAAAATTCTATTTAGTTTGACCAGAAGTTGAATCATAACATTTTAATTTCAATGATCCTAAATAGGATTTATACGTACATTTTCACTCTCAATCTTCAATCCATTGAATTTTATTGATAGAAGGAAAGAATGTCAAATAATATCTCAGCATTTTTATATACTCTTAGAGCTGAAGCTTTCATACATCACGATGTTCCAGTAGAATGGACCAAATATTGAGAATACAATCCAACTGGCACAATGATGATACCGTGGGAATTATCCTTTGGCGACTTGAATAACCAAACCCTTTCTGCGTCTGACCAATATATCAAACTATAGAAAGATTCAATTGGATTGAGTATGATTACAAATTGAATTTCTTCTCCTGGTGCAACACCTCCAATTATGCATGGGCTATCCTGCAAAATATTAGCTAACAACTTCACTGATGAATAAAAAATGTTCATAAGTTTGACGTGACATTTACTTTTAAATCTTATTATTTTGATTCTTAAGGCCTTGTTTGATAAACATTTTGGGTTTTGATTTTTGGTTTTTGAAAATTAAGTCTAACAGCACTACTTCTACTGATGTTTTCTTATCTACTTTGTACTTATGTTTTCAAAAAATCAAGCTAAGTTTTGAAAACTAAAAGAATAGTTTTTAAAAATTTGTTTTTGTTTTTGAAATTTGGCTAAAAACTTATATGACACCTCAAGAAAGATGGAAATTATTGTAGAGAAGATGAAGAGAAATTGTGAAAAAAAAAAGCATAATTTTCAAAAACCAAATGGTTATCAAACGAGATCTTAGACCCCGTTTGATAATCATTTTGTTTTTTGTTTTTAGTTTTTGAAAGTTAAACTTATTTTCACATGATTTCTCTACAATAGAGATGATCTCCCTTAAGTAAGCATTTGAACTCTTAGTCAAATTCTAAAAACAAAATCAAGTTTTTGAAAGCTATTTTTTTAGTTTTCAAAAGTTGGTTTGGTTTTTGAAAACATAGGTTCAAAATAGATAGGAACACATATAAACTCATTGGTAGAAATAGTATTTTTAGGTTTATTTTTTGTTTTCGGTTTTTGAAAATTAAGCCTATAATTACTACTTCCACTTATGATTTTCCATGTTTTCTTATCTTTTTTTAGATGTGTTTTCAAAAACTATGCCAAGTTTTGAAAATTAAAAAAGAAAAAAAAGTAGTTTCCAAAAATTTGTTTTTGTTTTTGGAATTTAGCTAAGAACTCAAGTATTTTCTTATGAAAGATGAAAATCATGGTAGGATATCTAAAGACCATCATAGGAAAATTGGTGAGAAAACAAGTACAATTTTAAAAAACCTAAAACCAAAAACCAAATGGTTTGGTTATCAAATAGGGTTCTAAACCCTTATATTTATTTTAAGTCAGGTTCATGAACTTGCAAATATTCTATTGCAAGCAACTTGCTACAATCGCATAACATGCTTACAAAATCATGTGTTTGATTAAACATCTCGAACATTAAAAGATAATACCTCTTTGGTAAGAATATACTCCCTTCTTGTTTCAGCAAACTTGACTAGTGAATTCGTTATAGTAACAGAAACTGTGAAGAATGGATGATAACATGTTTTCAGAAACTTATAACCACTTTTTTTTTAAAAAAAAAAAAGAAAAGAAAAAAGAAGATAGGCAGAGAGAGAAGGATTATTAATTTTACTGTATATTACCATGAGAAGCATTCAACATTATAAGAATTCGTAGGAATTCACGTGAATCAATTGAAACAAAGGTTTCATAGTCAATTGTGCCAACATCCTCCTCCTCAAGAGATAACAATAATGGCAAGTAAGCTTCAAATGGATCACCGCCTAAAGAAAGTGATATTAACAAAAGAGTAAATAATAAGGTTCTTTAGAGTGTTCTTGAAAGGGAAATTAAAAGAAAGAAGCCAAGAATTATTATATGGTACGAACCAGAAGGATTGAGGAATGTAAGTTTGAGGCAATCAAGGAATTCCCTAAGACAGAAAATCATTAAAGAAAAACGAATGCGTTTCATATGAAATAAAGTGTTGTAAAAGTCGGTGATGGAAACGGTGGAATGCCAAAACCAATTGGAGAAAAATAGGTTAAAGAATTGAGGCATTAATTGAAGCTCTATAATGCAGCGAGGGGAACGGCGTGAGACTATGACTGAGAACATCGCCGGCGAGCATTTGAAATGGACTGTGTTGTAAAATTTACTTCGACTGTGTACGAAGTTGGTCGCATCCAGAAAACGATCGAGACCACCGCCACACCTGAACATCAACATATTGCCGTTTCAATTTCTCAAACTTTAAACAACGTAACTCATCCTCCAATTTAATTTGCCTCCTTTTATAGGCAATAGTGTATTATCAATGCACGTGTATTTGTTTTTTTTAAATAATTTACGTGGTTTAAATTATATATTTAGTCGGTTCACTTGCGGATTTAATTTGTATCTATTTGATTTTTTATTTATGTATTTTAACTTTTCCATATTTTTAAAATTTACCACCTCTTACATACAAAATTGAAATTTAGGATCTCATATTGATTAGTCAGATTTAAAGTTTTGAAATACGTCACACATATATAGGATACAAAATTGAAAATTTAAAAACTTCCTTTGTTTGACAAATAGATTTGGTAAGAAATAATTTCAAATTTCAAGTTCTTAAAAAGATGTAAATGATTTCAAATTCTTATTTGGGTTTGAAAGCAAATTGATTTCAACTAATCACCTCAATTAAAAGTTCTTATTTTGATACTCACCATAAATGAAAAGAAAGTATAACGTTTTACTATTATGACATTATGGATTTTGTAAGAGATTATTTTAGTTAATATGAAAATATTTTAATATCAAATAATGTTATCAAATACATAACACCATGAGAATATATCTAGCCTAAAAATAAATAATACTATCAAATACCTAAACTATTCTTGGATTGGATCCCAATTTTTAGACTGATTATATGGGATGGGCGTTGATAGATATTAGATTATGTGTAGTTCTATCTAAAAACCATTTAACAATAAGAGAAGAGTAGCTCATATTGTATCTTATAAATTGTGAGATCACTCAATATTTTCTAATGTGAGATCCTCAACATGCTCTCTCAAGATAGTTTCTCTTTGGATTCACCATTCACTCGTGTATAAGACTTCCTTAAATGCAAGGATTAACATATAAAGAGAAATACTGTAATCAATTAGATAGTAGCAGTTTTTCATATTTAGTAGAGTGATTTTTTATCCTTTATACTTATTTAGAAAGGATTATGCAAGATAATTTTTCTTACTACTTTGGTAGGACTTTAGGAGACAAAAAATTCTATTTAGGTAGATTTTAGTTAATTTTAAATGGAATCAAGTAAAAATAACTATAAACAGCTAAGTGTTTTAATTTATTCACCTATGAAAGTTTAAAGTTTAAGTTGATACAATTATTAGATTGAAATTTTAATTAATATAATCTCAAAGTTTAAAGGTATAAATTTATTTTTTTTCCAATAAAAAAGATACATGACTAATATCTCCCTTACTTTTCAACAAATAATTGTTTCCATGTTTATTTTCTATTATATGATATTATATCTCTATTACTAGTATATCTTTTTCTTCTTGTGCTAGCCCCATTATATCACGTGCAAACTAGTTCCTTCTTTCTTTCAATTACACATATCCATACACACGCCAATTTCTGTAATTATCTCAATTAACTTAAGTTCATGTACTGCAGTCTAGATATAGTTTAATGGTTGAAGTATTGATATCTGATGTAGGATGTAATGTTAGATAATTAATTTAGTTATTGTAAGGCTATAAATAGCTCTATGTTAGAATTGTAAGGAAGCTTTTGAATCATATGTGAACATTTAGTTTTTTGGAGAGTATTCTCTCTTTTAGGACGGATTTTCCTTCTTTAGCCATAGATTTAGCTTGATTTTAAATCCATTGCGTCCATACTCCCTTAAAAGTTTAAGTTTAAAACTCCACTCGTACCTCAATGCGAGACTTGACCCTACAAAATCACATGAAAAAGTATAACATTGTCGTCCTTCAAAAACTTGTCGTTGAAACAAAGTATTAAGATTTCCACAACTAAACTCTAGTAGAAAGTTTTATAATATGTTAGCCGTGAAAATATTATTTAAAATTAGAGAATTTGTAATGAGTAGCAAAATTAGGGTTATTATTTGTAAATATAGCTAGTTTTAAAAAAAATTGCAAATATGACAAATTTTTAAAAGAATATTTTGTAATTCCTATTTTACCCTTAATAATGCACGTATTATTTTTTTTCTCTTTCAGTTCAGTTTTTCTATTTTCTTCAAATTCTAAACAATGTGATCTTGCTCCAGTTTTTTTTTTTTTCAAATTGCCTAATCTTCCTCTTCTTTTTTGTTCCTTTTTTGGTTCAATTTGCAAAACCTTTTTGTTCCTCTTTTGGTTTAATTTTCATTCCCAAATCGATGACACTATTTTCTGCAATATTCTCAAATCTTTGCAAGTATTTTCTTCAAACAAATTCTTCATCAATCACAAGCAACGGTACGTAATTTTCTTCGCAAGCATCTTCTTCTTCGTGAGCAAATTAGAAGTCATTATTTTGATTATTTCTTCTTTGCAATCGGATTGCATGAAAATCGCAAACAAATACATTATCGAATCAGGTCTTTGGTTTTCCTTAGTTCTGTGTTTTTTGGTATACATTTGTTGTTATGTTTTTGGTTCTCGTCAAATCTACAGGTTTTGATTCGAGTTTTAAGTTTTCTAATGTTACTTGATTAGCTAAAGTATTTGCGATTAGAGTCTATCACTGATAGATATCAATCACCATAATGTACTAACATAAGTGATAGACTTCTATGACTGATAAACCTCAATCACAACATAATGTAGTTTGTCCAGTTGGAAATCATTCTGAATGAAGTTCTATAGATGTTAGCATGGATGCATTACCTCCAATCGTTAAACGTCAAGCAAGAAGGCTTTGAAAGCCAAGGATCCCATCAATTGGTGAAGCAAGAAGTCACACAATATAGTCGTTGTCATCGTGTTGCTCGCAATCGTGGGACATGTAAATTTTCACCATTTTTACCATGATATAATATTGACAATGGAGGTTTGTTTTAGATATATGTTTTGATGATAGACTTCAAATTACAATTGTTGTTGTGATTCTAACAATACTATCATTTGTTTTAAGAATATAAGATTTTGATTGAAATAGTGTGCTTAATATGTTGTTTTATATATCTTTTAGTTATAGTGATAAATTCTATCAGTGATAGTTTTGTTTATCAGTGATAGTGATAGTCTTCTATCATGAATAGATTTCATTCAACACTAATAAAGATTCCAAAGAAGAAGTATATCATAGATTGTGATACACTTTAATTAACACGGGTAAACATCCCAAAAAAATAAGTTTATCGGTGATAGTGATAGACTTTTATCACTAATATACTTCAATCAACACTAATAAATATTCCAAAGAATAAGAATATCATGAATAGTGATAGACTTCTATCGTTGATAGTCTTCAATCAACAGTGATAAACACTTCAAAGAAAAAGTCTATCAGTGATAGTGATAGACTTCTATCACTGATAGATTTCAATCAAAACTCCAAAGAAGAAGTCTATCAATGATAGTGATAGACTTCTATCACTGATAAACTTCAATAAACATTCATTAGAAGAAGTCTATCAGTGATAGTGATAGAAATTCTATCAAAATTTCGAAGAAGAAATCTATTAGTGATAGTGATAGAATTCTATCACTTATAGACTTCAATCAACTTTGATAAACATTCCAAAGAAGTAGTTTTCAATAAACATTCCAAAGAAGAAGTCTATTAGTGATAATGATAGACTTCTATCACTAATAGACTTTAATAAACATTCCAAATAAGAAGTCTATCAATGATAGTGATAGACTTCTATCACTGATAAACTTCAATCAACACTCCAAAGAAGAAGTCTATCAGTAATAGTGATAGAAATTCTATCAAAATTTTGAAGAAGAAATCTATTAGTGATAGTGATAGAATTCTATCACTTAGAGGGTGTTTGGTTTATGGGGTTGGGTTGGGTTGAGTTGGGCTAATAACCCAACTTCTTGTTTGGTTCACCAACAATTATAACCGGTGACTTAATAACCCAACCACATGGAGTTGAGTTATTAACTCAACCATATGATACTTTTCAGCGGCGGTCCGACGACTTTTCGGCAGCGGTCCGACAACTTTTCGACGATGGCTCGCGCGACTCTCCGACGACTCTCCGGCGAGATGAAGAGAGTGGAGAAAAGAAGAAGATGAGAAGATTTTTGAAGTGTGTCTTTAAGTTGCTAATACTCTAGTTTAAATAGGCACCAAAAAGTCTTAATCCTTTTAGAACAAGGAATTCTAATCCTTTTAGAACAAGAAATCTTAAACCTTTTTAAAACAGAAATCCTAATCCTTTTTTAAACTTTGAAACCCCTTTCCTAATACTGATTTGATTATCCAAATATTCAAATTTAAAACAAATACAATTAAAGCACCTAATTTTACGGGGCGTCACAATATACCCTTCTAAGAAAAATTTTCGTCCTTGAAAGTTGCTAGAACTTTACAACTGTCACGTCTTCGAGCCATAATCTAAACTTAAACTCTAAACTACCTTAGCACAAGAACAAAAAAGTCAAAAGTATAGCATAACAAGTGTCAACACACAAGCAACTCAAATAACTTTAACTACCTTACAAAATAAAAGCAAACCTAGAGATAATGAGGCGACTTCCTACGAGAGGCTATAAGGATCGTTGCCTACGATGTAGACGAGAATGCATAATCTAAAACTCATGCTCTGATACCAACTGTAACGACTCTAATTTTTCAAACTCAAAATTTTTCAGGGACGTTACTAAACAACACCGCCTGCACCAAAAATTTCGGTAGCATAACGGCGCTGCTAGGACCTTGATGACATATCTAATATTTTGTAGATATGCAACTTCAATATGACATAACATATTTAAGTATGCTGACATATTTTTAACATCTTCACAAGCTAAACTATTTATTTCATTTTAAAGATGTCCATAGACAGTGCATGTGTTTAGACAAATTTAAATAACCATTCTTCATATGCAAAGTATTAATACTAAATTAATACCTACCTAAATTAAAATAAAAAAGTAGTGGTGAACATGTGCATAAAAAAGGAATAAAGTTCATATTAAAGAGTAAAAGTTCTAAATAATAAATTTTATTGGAAAATAAATATTGATACCAAACTCAATATCCATTACTTTTACAAATATCTCTAACATACATTTAGCAAATGATAATATATATTGTAATTTTATAATTGATCACATAATTGAGTTTTGAAATTGTAGACAAATGTGTTTGTATTTGATTTGTTGCGAAAACGAAGTAAGGAAAAAAAGTCACAAAAAAAATCAGACCTTTCACTTTACATAAAATAAAAATGATTTTTAGGGGAGAAAAAAAATTGATATCAATCTCAATATCCAGTATTGTTAAATATCCCATACATCTTGCAAATGGTAATATATATATTGTAAATTCTTAATTAATCTCATAATAATGTTTTGAAATTGTAAACAAATATGTTTGCAATTGATTTGGTGGAAAAAAAAAGTAAAGAAAGAAAGTCACAAAAAATCAGACTTATTCACTTTACAAAAAACTGCACTAGATACCCCTGACATAATATCTCAACTCTGCAAATCAAACACTGACTTTCTGACTCAACTTAACTCAACTCTGCAAACCAAACACTGATTTCCAGAACTCACTGACAAAACAACTCTACACAACTCAACCCAACTCTGCGATCCAAACGCCCCCTTATAGACTTTAATCAACTCTGATAAATATCTATCACTGATAGATTTCAATAAGCATTCGAAAGAAGAAGTCTATCAGTGATAGTGATAGACTTCTATCACTGATAGACTTCGATCAACATTCACAAGAAGAAGTCTATTAGTGATTCTCATGTACTTCTATCCCTAATAGACTTCAATCAATATTCTAAAGAAAAAGTCTATCAGTGATAATCTTCTATCACTGATAGACTTCAATGAACATTTATAAGAAGAAGTCTATCAGTGATAGTGATAGACTTCTATCACCGATAGACTTCAATCAACATTCTAAAGAAGAAATTTATTAGGGATAATAATAGATTGCTATCACTGTTAGACATCAATCAATATTGTAAAGAAGAAGTTTATCAGTGATAGTGATAGACTTCTATCAACATTCTAAAAAAGAAGTCTATCAGTGATATTGATAGACTTCTATCAACATTCCAAAGAATAAGTCTATCATAGAAGTCTATCAGTGATAGAGGAGTTCAAAGAAGTAGTTGCTCATGGGCTTTTTTTTTTGCAAATTAAATGAGTTGGACACAAATTTTTCTATAGTTGCAATTTTTCTATATATTTTGTTATTTATGCAATTTTTTACCACCGTTTTGTCATATGCCCATTTATCCCTTAAAATTATATACATGAAGATCCTTAGTGACGGTGGAATATTTGACCTATCTGTTATTCTTAAAATGGTAACCTATTCATATTAATTGCAATCTATAAAATCATGTGCAAGCGTACACAATCAAACAACAAAGAGGTAAGTATTTTAGAAACGATTAGTGGTAGGAATTTACTAACCTTGGTTCAATTCTAGTAAATTTTAAAGTTAACCAAGTAATACAATTTCACTAAATCTAATTGCAACAAACTAAGTAAATTTAACCAGCAATTATGAAAGGGAAATTAATAGGGTGCAGGAAATATGCTTGGATTACGAATTTAATGCACTTTGTTGATACTTGAATTACATAGGCCAAACTTTTATTCCTTCAATTCCCACAACAATTTTCACAAATTCGTTCGAGAACTCTCTCATTAGAAGCTTAATTTCCATTAAATCACATAAATTTTGAAATGTTGGTTTTGATCATGCCTGTGTTCTATCTTCTTCGCATGGTGTACTATCACATTCTCTCATGTACATTTGATGGAAACCCACATTTCTATATTTTGATTAAATTCTTTTCTATATCTAATCCTTTCTTCAATAGGCCGCTTTAACTGTGGGGAGTCGGCTAATTTTGGAATTCCACAATGGCTTAGCGTGTAGCCAAGGATATTGCAGTGCGCAGAGCTGCAATATCGAATTACCTTTCCATGCTTTCTCACCCACAAGTACTCTTATACCTTTTAACAATGTCCTTTGTTTCAAGGTTTGTGTATCTTTTGTTGTTTATTAAAGAAAATCAGCTACTGTGTAATAAGAAGGAAATCTGCAATAGTGATCAAAAGAATTGCAGGGAGGAGCTGAATTCCTCTACATATCGCACGAAAGGAAAACTGTACATTCATAAACATGGAAATAAAATTTGCTGCAATGGAAAGAATAAAAGAATTTGCTAAATTAGTCTTCTTTACATATATGGCAGTTTTGCATATTGCAAAAATCAAGGTGCAATCTATAAGGAAAGTCTTCAACGACTACTATTATCTTTGACCATGAAAGTGATGAGCTGGGATAGTGACTGTTTTGATTTTGTATTGATAGAGAGCTTGGATGTTTCTTTTTACAGTTATGTTTATCTAATTACTTGATTGTCAAGAGATGAATTGAAGTTCTTTTGGTTGTTGTCAAAACAGCTTGTGTGTTATAAGTAGTTGTATTTAAAATTTATGACTTATGGTTGTCCTACGTGGATGTTATACTGGTATTGATCATATTTCATCAATTTATTTTTTTTTCTTAGAGCATATGATTTTGAGGAAAGTTGAATAAACCACACTCTATTATAGATTTATAGTAGTGGAGCTACCTACATTTAGTATGAGTATCAATTAATCATTGATGCCCATGATTACTATTTGAAGCTTAGCTGGCTATATGATTTAATTTTCCATTAGCATAAGGAGATGATGTGACAAAATTAACCTTTCAATGTCCTTGTAATATGTTGCATGCATCAGTAGAGTGGCTATTACCATTTTATATATGACAACTGACAACTTATTAGTGTCATTTTTCATTTTTCTTCTTGGTTTGTCAAAGGAGAGTTTTGTCAACTGACAACTGACAGTTTTGTCCACTGTCATTTTTCTTCTTGGTTTTTCATCCCCCAAAAAAAGTTTTATTTACAATCACAATTCAAAAGTTGCTTAATGAATAATAAGTTTTCTTATTTTTACTACACCAATTGTTAAGGGTCATAATTATTAGTGTACTTTTTCCTCGGGTGCATTTTGTAGCTAAATTAGATGGATTAATTACATTAATCAGTGCCATTTTGTTGTGAACTGTGTAATGTTCACAACAAAGAAGCCTTACTAGATTGAAGAGAGAGAGAGAGAGAGTTAACCTGCTGTCAGAGATGAATTATGGCCCAGGTCTGAAGCTGTATATGTATGAGACTTTGGCGACGCTAGTACAAGTCTTAAGATTATTATCTTTTTTATTTAATTTCGTTTAACTTGAGAAACAAAGGAATATATATATCAGCAAAGTAAGGTGAAAAATCTAAAGGCGTTAAGGATGACGGGTCCGTAAGCTAAAAAGGGAGGAACAAATGCCTGCTAGTTTCTGCACTATTTTTGCGCATAAGACATATGTCTGGAGATACGACTAGATTAGGGTTTCTTCTTTTGTACTCTATCCATGTTATTTAGACTTAATGACTTATTGCATGGTCAAGAGTTAGTTCACTTAGTCTTTTGTTTTTTAGTTCAATAACATTTAGGGGTAGGTATTCGAACCTTTAACTTTTCGGTCAAGATAAACCTGTCAACTATTGCTGAATTATGTTCACTTTGACATAAATTCACTTGGTCTCATGTGATGGAGCAACTTGATAAAAATCTATGTTTAGAATAGATTCTATTTTGATAGGTTTGAAAAAGTAGTGTCTCGTTGAAAGGCTCCATAAGAAGTCCTATCTTAAAATGTTTGTCTTTTATTTAGAAGCTCCCGCCATATCATTTCTCTCTCGAGGCTACTCTTGGGTTAACCTGGAAAAGCATGAAATGTCGGGGTTGTTTTGGCTTTATGACTTTTCTTCATCCACCTAACTATTATTCGTTGCTATTGGTTGAAATGATGTCAAGATAAAACTAGTATTCGTTGGTATTAACTCAAAACATGTTAGTTTTATGGTTTTAATATTTGTGTGCATGATAAGTGTTGTTGTGTTTTGCTATGCTAAAATATTTGTGTGCATGATAAGTGTGATGGTTGTAATACACTTCCTCTCATTCTTCAGACAGATTTGGATTTGTAATTGGTTCCCATTTTTTTAATGCATATTTTGTTTCAAAAAAAAAGATTTGCTATATTTAGTTTAATTAGTATTTATGTTCATGAATTTTTGATAAGTTAGTTTAATTTATATTTATGTTCAATAAAGTTTGTTAACTTTAGTTGTTTGTGTTAATTTGATGAATCCAGTTTGTTTATGCTCCTTTGAGTATATATATATATATTATTCAAACCTTAATTCTTTTGCTTACATTTTTTGCATTTTTTCTTATGGTATCAAATATGATCTTATGCATCAATTACAAATTGCAACATGTTTGCTCAAAATTCAAAGAGTTATTTGAGATTTTTTATTTTTTTTCTTTTACAATTGATAATATTGTACTTGACAAAAACCATAATGTTACTAAAATATATTTGACCATGTTATACTTATTTTGTGGGGATAATAGTTATTGTAACATTTTATTTGTTCATATGTATTCTTGTAATTTTGAAATTGTTCATGAGGTTGATACTTTAGTAATATTGAAGATGTGAATTTGGGCATACTATCTACCTTAGTAATATTGAAGATATCAATAGTTTTAAGTGTGGTCTCTTTTGTAGTTGTATCTTTCTCACATGCTATCTACCTCATGAATGAATTGACTTTGGAGTTGGGGGTAAATGATGAGGGTGCAAAAATTGTGCCAACATAGTTGGGATGATTGGGTGCAGCTACTGATTCTCTCATCTCCAATATTTTCTTCAAAAAAAAAAAAAAACAAAGACTTACCTTGATATTATTGTAGCTATTAAAATAATCGTTGGCAACCTTTTAGAAAAATAAGTTGTAATGTGATGTAAAATAGTATTTGGTAAATCTCAATTTTAAGATTAAAAAAACAATACCACGGTATTGGATAAATGAATAATAATATTTTTTGTGATTTAACTATAATAACTAAAATAGACATACTATTAATCATTACTTTTTTATAATTTATAATTTTAAGCATTCTTCATAATATTAGATGTTTTAAATTAAATTTAAATTTAAATTTATTTTTTGTTTGCTCTAAATTCTTTGTTAAATATTAAGAGAAATAGTTTTATTTTTTTATATAAAAATACCATAGTAATTATTTTTTAAAAATGGTTACATTCATCTAATTAATTTGAGAAATTAAGAGATATAATTTGATTGTGTGGGAAAAATATTAGATATATAAAATTAAAAGATAAAATTTAGAATTTAGAATTTGTTGAGAAGACATTAGATTCTACGATGAGCTGTAAAAGCTGGTAGGGATCAAATTTTGTAAATGAACGTGTGTTTATAAAAGTGAATTAAAGGGATTCATTCACAATAAATTTTATTAAACACAAAAAACAGTAAGAGATTCTATAGTAATCAAAGCTCCCTCATAATGAATCCCAATACGTCTAAATCTATATAGATGCATGAATAATTAATCAAATTTAAATTAAGGTGTTGCAATTGTAGCCATTCTTAGTTGTCACCCCTTTCATTATAGAATTTGTACTTATTCATGAATTTGAAAATGACAAAGAAGCTAAATCATAGTACATTATTGATCCAAACTAACTAGGATTATATGTATATTCTAATATCATCAATAATCTTCAGTCTTTTGAATTTTATTGACAAAGAAAGAATGTCAAATAATATCAACATTTTTAGAGACGAGATTTTGGTAAACACCCTTGAGGAAAATAAATCAAGAATTGAGCTTGCAATCCAAAAGGAAAAATGATTGTACTGTAGGATTTATTAGTTGACTTGAACAACCATATCCTTTCCGAATAAGATGTCAGAAAAAACATCATGGGATGGAGTGTAAGAAAGAATTGAGTTTCTTCTCCCGGTGCGAGTCCTCTTATCGTACATGCCATTTCCTACACAAAGTCAATCAACAACTCTTAATCAAACGCTCTTTGACTTCGCTGACAAATCTTTTATGTTTAAATCATATATGAATTCCTAATGCCCTATTGTAAAATCATCTAGGGTTGTTTGAAGCCCTAAGTGAGTTATAATAATAAGAGGTGTGCTATTATAATATATGAAATCATATAATATTATTTAAAATGTAGATTAATATAGTATGAAGCTTTAATAGTCTATGTTTAGAGTGTAGAGTATTCCACAAGTTATAATAACACATGTTATTATAACCTGTGTGTCCCAAACATGCCCCTAGTATTTTTAGTTTTTGAAAATTAAACATATAAATAATACTCCTACATACTCATGGATTCACTTGTTTTGTTTATCTAATTTTTAACTATGTTTTCAAAAACAAAACCATATTTTGGAAACTAAAAAAGTAATTTTTAAATTAATTAAGAATTCAAATGCTTCTTCATGTTAGATGAAAACTCATTATAAGAGAAATTGGGAGAAAATAAACATTATTTTCAAAAACAAAAGACAAAAAACTAATGCTCTGTTTCATAACTATTTAATTTTTGAAAATTAAGCTTATAAATACAATTCTCACCTCTAAATTTCTTGTTTTATTATTTACTTTTAACTAAGTTTTCAAAATCCAAGGCATATTTTGAAAATCAAAAACGTAGTTTTTAGAAAATTTCTTTTGGTTTTATAATTTGACTAACAATTCAAATATTTCCTGAAGTTGAAACCTATTATAGAGAATAGAGAGAAAACAAACTTAATTTTTAAAAACGACTAAAACCCAAATGATGATCAAACGACCCTTAACTGATTATCACTAAATACTCATTTAACTTTATACCATACACTCTCCAATGTATTATTCCAAATACACCTTACAATCATGAAACATGCTTAAAAATCAGTGTTTTGATAATAAAACTCCTTGAGTACATCAAAAGAGTCAATACCTCTTTGGTAAAAGTAAACTCCTTAGCTGCAACATGAAACTTGACTAGTGAATCGGTCAGAGTAACGCAAACTATCACAAATGACAACAAGATTTTAGAAACTCAACACTTTTCTATCTATTATGAAAGAGGGAAACGGAAGAGTGGAGAATTACCAGGATCCCAATCGGAAAAACCTAATTCTTCTACAATATAACTGAACTCTTTTGAATCAATAGCGAGAAAGGTTCCATAGTCAATTTCGGCCACATTTTCCTTCTCTTCTAGAGGCGACAATGTCAAATTACGATGAAACAGATGCCCTTGCTCGTGCACTAAAAAAAGAATTACATGGCAAAATTAAATGAGATCAAAATGAAATTAAGGTATATATATTTGTACAATCTTAAAGGAAATTAGATCCCCAAAAAGAAAAGAAAGAAGAACAAGATTCTTGGCATACCAAATTGTTTGAATACAAGAAAGAATGAATCAAAAGTATGAAGTAGAAAGAGAGATAATAAACTAACAAGAAGACTGAAATGAAAGATTCCCAAGATGTAGACATTCATAAAGAGTGAAGGTCATTGAAGTGCAACAACGATTGGCCATATTGAGCATGAAACTATAGAAGAAGCTGAGGTTAATCCTGAAATGGAGAAACTGATGAATGTAAAAGAAGGAGAAGAATTCAGGGTCCAATCGAAGCTCTGCAATGAAAGGACATGAAGGGTTTGAGGCTATTAATGAAAACATTTGTGGCGACCATAGGAGATTGGCTTTCTCATCAACTTGAGAGAGAAGGTAGGTTGGTTCCAAAAGAAGTTCGAAGTTGTCAAGAATGAACGTGGCCATGGGAAAAATGAAACTAATCTTTGAATGCCTTTGGAATTGGAATTGTGTGTGACTCTTATAAGAATGCTACTCTCAAACTCCTATTTATTTAGTTAGGATTTTTTTTTTTTTTTTTTTGAGTTGGTTTCAATTTTAACTTTAATGAAATTTCTAATTTTGTCCGTAATAAGTGGCTAGCAAAACTATATTGGAACCAAAATTGGTAAAAGTTTTCTCATTGATCTCCATGAAGCAACACCATAAAACTTAAAGGATTTCTTCCTAAACAACCATTCGTTGCCAGGTACAAAGTGGTGAAACAATTCTTTTTTAGGCATCATAATTGTTATAGTTATGAAAATCTCCAAAGCTCTTTTCCTCGTATTTATGCACTTTCTCCCAATAATTTTCTTTTGGTTTCGGAGGTGTGGAACACAAATTTGGGTCTTTGGTGCTTCTTTTCTAGGATACCCCTTTTTCATCGAGAAGAAAAATTATGGTCCTCCATTTTCTTCATGGGCTCCTCTTATTTCTAGAGGAGGAGAAGATCTTTTACATTGGCTGGGTACTAATGAAGGTTCTTTCACGATTAGATTCTCCAAAACGCTTATTCGCAACTTTCAACAAAATACTTATACCAATACCACCTTCATTTGGATGCTCCACATTCCATAAAACTATAAGTTTTTTGGTGTGGATATTACTACATAGAGGCCTTAATACAACAAAGACACTTCAAAAACATCTTGTCAATCATTGCCTAAATCCTAATGGTTGCATCATTTGTTTTAGGCATGAGGAGACTATTGACCATCTTTTTCATCCATTGCCCGTCTGTCACTACTTTATGGCAATCCATAAGTAATGGCTCACAATGCCCCATTCCATCTCATGTTGGAATTGATCTCTTCGTCCATGATCTCTTCACCACTAGTCTTCAAAAGGCAAATCAGGTTCTTCTTTCTAATTTTGTTGGTGCAACTTGTGTCTGGTTGCAAAGGAATGATAGATTTTTCAATGATAAATTTATTACTGCTTCTTCTCTGTTGGAAAACATAATAAGCCTTGCGGCTTTCTGGAGTTCAAAGTCCTTTCTTTTCAAAGATTATGACGTTACTACCATTGCTTTGAATTGGTAGGCATTCTTTTGAGTTGGCAAGGTCCTTTCTTGATTTCGAGTGCTCTCAGCGGTTCTTAATGGATCTCTTCTTTTTCTTTGTTCATATCCTGTATTTTGTCCTGCATTTTTGTTTTCTTTATTCTGTGGTTTGTACTGAGCTTCCTTTCTAGCTCTCCTCTCGACTCTCTGTACTTTATGTTTCTCACATACTTTTTCAATCACGAATACATTGACTTTGGAGCTAGGGCAGATGATGAGGGTACTAAAATGGTCCCAACATAGTTGGGATGATTGGGTCCACTTCCTGATTCCTACTTGTATTTTTTATTCCCCAAGAAAAAAGTTTTCTCATAGTTTCTCTTGGAAATTTGATCAGAACATACCTAAAAAGAAGAATATATACATATGACTTCCAAAATATTTTATTTCAAACTCCAACTCTGCACAAAGTCCACTTATCACAGACAAAGTGAGAACAATAAATATATATATATATAGAAACACACATAAACCGTAAACGTCACACTATAATACAATATCGTTCAGAACATGCTAACCACTCTAGTTATAAATACGTATATCACTACAAGAAAATCATGCTTTGCCGACGCCGCGACTTCCGACCCCACCGACCACGTCGAGATAAGGGGTCCTATGTCGACGCGTTCTGTAGGGCGTCAGGATATTCAGCAATCCAGGACAGTATGGATGCGACCATATAGGCGCATCGGCATAATCTCCTTCCCTATCTTTTTTCCCTCAATTTTCGAAACCCCGCCACTAAATTTCATCAATCCCGACGTCGAGAAAATGACACGTCGGGAGAGGCATTTTTTAAAAAGGATGTGTCGACGTGAGCATTTGTGGCATCTGCAGAGAGGACCTATGCCGACGCAGTCATTTACGACGTCGACATTGGTCCTCGTTAAAATCGAGGGCCTTCTTCTCCGAATTAAGAAACCCTTTCGCCTCGCCCATTTTATGCATTTTTATACAGTCGTCGTGGAATCGCCTCTGCCGTCTGTCGCCTGGGTTCACCTCTGCCGCCAGCCCCCGTCCGCCAGTCAAGCCAGTCGACATCTCGCTGCCGTCACAAGTCAACACATCGCCGCCGTCTCTCTCTCTCTATCTTGTTTAAAATAAGATCGATCGGTAAGATCTCTCCCACAAATTTGCCCTCTTTTACTTCGCTTGTTGGTTCTGCCTCTTTGGGTTGATTTTGATTTTGATTATTATTATTTTTTTTATTGATTCTGCTAGATGATTGATTTTCGCTTACCATTGAATTATATTGTGTTCTACTTTCGGTATAGAAATCTTATTGTTCTTCATTGAGTTTGAAGTTGAAGTGTCGAACTGAAGAGTGAAAAATATGGACATTGGGGTTAGTGGACATTACCAAAATAACCACATAAGCTATTGGAAGTCAGCAAGGATTTTCTATGGGGTTGAGATAGATTTTAGTGTAGAGCTCATCTGAATTAGAGAATTTGTTATGAAATAGCACTTAAGTTAGAGAATTAAGTAATTTTTCTTATATTACGATAACTTTACTTGCCCAACTGAGATTAAGCATAGCATTCTGACATAAACAATTACATAATTTTAGAGATGTGACATTCTTTCTTCATTTGAACTTGGACTTTGAAAGAAAAATCTATTTCCGGTAAAAGATGTTAGTCTTGTTGTACACAATAACTGATGATTGGATGGTATTCTCAATGAGGTTTTATATTAAAATGGGCATAGGCTAGAAATTTGGTCTTATATTTGTCTCTTCTAATGCACTTGTTTGCTCTGACTTAGTTATCTTACTTTTAATATGTCAATCTCTAGAATGAAGAGTTTTTCCTTTTTGGGAATGGATGGTTTAAAATTTTGAATATTGAAATCCAAATTGACAGGCTAACACATATGTAAATTAGCAACTAGTACTACTTGAAATAGAAGATACTTGTATCACATAGAAACAAGAATATAAAAGAATGGACAAAAAAAATACTGAAATATTAGGGTCTTACAAATTGTAACTTTTTATTCTTAAAAAATAAAAAATAATAATAATTATAATAGTCGCTAAACTTTATTCCTCAAGCCCGAGTCCTTTCTACTTCCAATGCTCAAGATTCTTAAAGATAATTTTGGTTTCTTTCCTTTTTTTTTTTAATCTAATAAGGGTTGGAAGGACAATTTAGATGTTATATTTTTTAATGATTAAAATCTTATCAAAATCTCTGTTGGACAAGAAAACCTTAATAGGATGACTGAGATTTGATTAAATGAGTTGGTTTATTAAATTTAACCTTCATGTGATGCTTGAGAGGTTAGTTTAAACATATAGGTGAAATTAGGATTCTTCTATTTTGAAAGTTCATATAGGAGCCATTTCTTTCACTACTGAATTTAATGTCTTTAAAGTGAGACCAGTTCAAAACTCTTAAAGCTCTTAAATTCCAAAAAAAAAAAAATCATGTTTACTAATTCACTTCTTATTTAATTATAAAGATTCTAACATTTCACGAATTAGGAGTTGGTTTGAGTTGTGGTACACGATTGAGAGTGAACAAAGAGTGGATTAAAATAAGAGATTCTCAACCGAGTACAAAGAATGAGTGACTCAATTCTTAGAAATTGCAAAACTTTATGTAAATAATTCAGGAAAAATAAGATGTCCATGTAAAAAGTGTATGAATTCGGTGTGAAAGTCATTAATTAGATGGAGTAGAACGACATTTATTCACAAATGGAATGTCTCCCTCATATAGTTCTTGGGTATATCACGGAGAGCCAGTTGACTTGTCTAGAGGATTTGCGGATCACCGAAGTCAATCAAGTACTATAGAGCGTAATTTAGTTAATGAAAATAATGAAGTATTGAATCTTCTATATGACTTACAAGTCCCTATTCATGATCCTGATATTGATGATGAGGTGGATGTAGATGAAGTAGACCTTAGGAATGAGTTACCCACTAATGGTCGCAAAGTGGATATTTCAACATATTCGAGGATTTAATGGTCGAAACACGTAATGAATTGTACCCTAGTTGTACCAAATTTTCTTCATTACAATTTTTAGTGAGGTTGATGCATATTAAGGTTCTTAATGGTTGGAGTAACAAGTCATTCGATATGTTGTTAGAATTGTTAAAGGAAGCATTTCCAACTGGAGCATCTATACCGAGTTCATTTTATGAAGCTAAGAGAAAGTTGTGTGACTTAGGGTTAGGTTATGACTCCATCCACGCTTGCAAGTTTGATTGCGTATTATTTTGGAACGAATTCGCTAATTGCCAACAATGTCCAGTATGTGACGAGGCTCGGTATAAAGTTAACAATGGAGATGGTAAAAAGATTCCATTTAAAGTTGTACGCCATTTTCCTTTAATACCAAGGTTGAAACGATTGTTTCATTGAAACACATTACTCATGAAATGCGTTGGCATAAAGAGAAACGTATTGAAACGGAAAATATGTTGCGACATCCAGCAGATGTTGAAGGTTGGAAGCATTTTGATCGGGAGTTTCTGTAGTTTTCTTCAAATCCACAAAATGTTCGATTGGGATTAGCTTCAGATGGGTTTAATCCATTTGGTAATATGAGTACTCGATATAGTATGTGGCATGTAGTGTTAGTTCCTTACAATTTACCACCTTGAAAATGCATGAAAGAGATCACTTTTTTCATGTCTCTACACCTGGGCTGAAATCTTCTTGAAAAGAAATTGACGTTTACTTACAACCATTGATAGAAGAGCTAAAAGAGTTATGGACTAATAGTGTGCACACTTTTGACTGTATAACCGAGGAGTTCTTTCAACTACATGAAAGTTTGTTGTGGACTATTAATGACTTTCCTGCATATGGAGACTTGTCGGGATGGAGTACGAAGGGTTTCCAAGCATGCCCTACCTGTAAAGAAGATACATCATCGTTCAGAATAAGAGAAAAAATTTCTTACATGGGACATTGTCGTTATCTTCTAGAGAATCATAGTTGGCGGCAGAGTAAGCAACATGACGGGAAGGTGGACCATAGACCTCCGATGATGATGATGAGTGGAAAAGAGATATTACAAGAATTAAGTGGGTTAAACGTTCATACTCTTAGTAAGCATGAATCGAAAAAGGATAAAAAAAACGAAGTTTAAATTGGACAAAAAAAAGTATTTTTTCCAACTTCCATACTGGTCAAAACTTTTGTTAAGACACAAACTTGATGTAATGCACATTGAAAAGAATATTTGCGAGAACATGATTGGGACGTTGTTAAATATTGAAGGAAAATCGAAGGATGCGATAAATGCTTGATTGGATCTAAAAGATCATAAGATACGAATGGACTTGCACTTGCAAGAGGTTGGAACCAGAGTTGTAAAATCACATGCTGCATACACATTGACTACCAGTGAACGGATAGAGTTTTGCAAGCTCTTGAAATCAGTAAAATTTTCAGATGGATTTGTGTCGAACATATCACGATGTGTGAGCAAGAAGTATGGAAAACTATGGGGGATGAAAACCCACAACTAGCACGTTCTTCTTCAAAGACTTCTTTCAATTTGATGGAGATCCGATCCCCTTGAGCAGCAGAAATGTGTTTTGGAATCGTAATTGCAAATATATTTTGGTTGAACACAAATACCAGTACATTGGTGTAAAAATAGAGAATAAGCATACATTTCTTACTATAATTAGGCATGGAACTAATCATGCAAACATGCTGTAAAGAAATTAAACTAAAAGGGAATCCATAATTTACCTTTGTAGTTTTTCGAACAGCAACTCATTGCTCCTTTTGCACAACAACTCAGCAGCACAGACACGTTCTTCTCCTCTGTTCTTTCTTCTCCACAGGGACACGACCACTGGGAAGATCAACATTGACGACTCTATCGTTGGATGAGAAACGAATGACACATTGGTATATGTTGAATAATTGTGTTGAGATACAATCTTACCGAAAGTGTGTTTTAAACTCTATGTATTGCTCAATTAAGATACAAAATTTTAGTAAACTCTATATCACAACTCTTGATTTTCCTTGTAAATAGACAACATCTAAGGTTACTTCGCTCTCAAGCACAGAGCTCTGTGGACTTGTATAAGAAGCATCAACAAACATTTCCTAATTGGTTCAAAGCACATGTGAGTGTTTATTTAAAAGTTGGCATAATACTTTCCCTTTTTATGATGAGTGGCATTAGTTTCATTAATAACATATAATGAGCACACAGGTTCTCTCGTTATGTGAACAAGGAAATACATCTAATGATTTGTACTCATTAGCAATGTGACCAGCTTCCGAGGCGCGTTCCTATAGTGGCTGCATTATTAATGGGGCACATTTTCATTATATAGGGTGTCATGATCGTCGAACTGTTGGGATTTATGCCCTAAACTTGTGTAATTTTGATCAATTAAATTAAGTGTTATTTGTTTTGATAAGATTACAGTCTTGCTTTTATAAATCCAATAAACTAAGCTCCAAGGTTATAACATTTATCTTCAAATCAGTGTAGTGGACATTATTTGGGTTGAGTTCAAGAATATAACCTAAATAGTCTATGGTATAAGAATAAGGTTGGAAACCTCATTCTGGTAACACCATGGATACGACCCACTTTGTAATTAGTACAAATGAGGTAATCCAACTCATTCATGTAGTTGACATGCGAGTGAGGGCATCCTGTATGAAGAGCTCATACAAGACTGGATCGCAAATTATTAGTCTAATCAGTATAACACCGTTAACAGGATAAGACTGTTAATTTATAGATGGTCATTAGTGACTCGACCTGAATCATGAGAAAGTTAAGAACTCCTGCTTATAGGGGTTTGTCCTTAGACTAGTATGAGTGAGAGTGGCCTGTAGCCGACTCAATAAGCCTACCTTCTTAGGGACGAGAACCTCGTAGGTAGGCTGTGAACTTAAGCGTGCAAGATGGAATTCACTCATTCCTCTGCGAGGTATTAGATAGGTTGTTCCCTTAGAATCGACTCCGTGTCTTGAACAACGGGGCCCCACCTCTATGAGGGTATGAGTCTAAGGTAGGACTTTAGACTTGTTGTTCATTAGAGGATCGGTGGTGCTTAAGGAGCAAAAAGGTAATCACGAGGGTAAAAACGGTAATTTGACCCAGTGTGATTACGAACAACAACGTGAAGGGTCGACTCATGGGTAATGACTATATCAGTGGACACAATATTATCTACAGTGAGGAGAGTGCAGATACAAGTCTATAGTGGAGTGACTTGTAGTTAATGAATATTGATTAACTGAATCAAAGAGTTTGATCAGTTAATCTCACATCATTGGAGCTCATGATCTATAGGTCTATTAGATCCTTCCGTTGGCTCAATATGGTAATATTGAGGGTATAAAGTTAGGAGTGAAATTGAAGTGTTCAATTTCATACATGAGAAGTTATATCAATTATATATGATATAATTGATATAATATATAGTTTTAATGTGAATTAGATTCATATATAAACTATATACTAAAGAGAGATTAAAGGAGGGGTAGAATGGTCATTTCCATCACATTCCCCTATATATATGGTTGCATGAGATGCAACTAGGTTAAGGTTTCATAAGCTCCCTTGTTGTGTTGTTGGAAGAGTTCCAAGACACACACATCTCTCTTAAAATACCTCACATCTCCTAAAGGGAACTCACCTTCCTCCCTCACCTAGAGTACAACGGAGAAGATCCGATGGTCGTGTCTTCGTACGTCGGAGTTCCTGTTGCTGAGATCGTGACCGTGGGAGAGTGGAGCACTTGAAAAAAGGTTATTCAAAGGTAAATTCTTGTTGTCCATTTTACTTTTATGCTTAATCTAGTTTTGTATGTTCTTGAATATATCGTTGTAACTAAATCAATAGCGCGCGATTCGCAATCGCTTCCGCTGCGGAGACTTCGTTTCCTTCAATTGGTATCAGAGCCCAATTGCGTTCTTGATTTATGTTCTGGATTTTCAAGAATAAGATGGAATTTACTGTTTTTGCATGAGATGTATGAACGGTTTTGCAAAATTAGATGTTTTTCAATTTTGGCACTTAGATTTACAATTTCCATTGAAATGTTCAATGTAAGGGTCCTGTGTTTTGGGCAAATTCAATTGTAAATCGAGTCTGTAAGTCCGTGTCGATCGAGGCAAGGCGGTTGTTGAGAAGATCGGTTGTTGAGAAGATCGATTCCTAGTTCTTTATCTCGTAATGCGGCGTTGCAACGCGTTGTTCATCGGCGTTGCAATGCGCGTTTCATGGAAGAAGCATTACACGGGAGGCGCGTTACAAACGTTGTGGCGTTGCGCAACGCTCGACAGAAGACAACAAAAGCAGCGTTGCAACGCTGCTATCAGCGTTGCAATGCCATATACATTTCACGCGAGGAGCAACGAGCAGAAAACGTTTTTTTATTATATATATTAATTGTAAAAACGTTTTATATTTAATATATTTAATATTTTAATTTTAATTAATATAATTAAATTATATTAATTAAAATTATTTCTAGGGTGCCAAAATTGGTCTAATTTTTGCTATTTTAATTATGCAATTGTTGTGTAATTATTGCCATGCATAGTGTATGCTTTTATTTTAGAAATCCCACCATAGTTTAAGCAATTTCATGCATCATTCATAATATAAGGAGTTATATTATATAGTTTGCATGATTAATTAATATATCAGTTAATCAGAGAGTCTTATAAATTACAACAGCGTCAGCGGGTTTATTAAGGGGTTAATAAACTAGAAATCCTAGGTTTAATATAAGGAGTTATATGAACAAACTTAGGATAAAATCAATATAAGAGTTATACTGATTATCAATATAAGAGTTATGTTGATAGAGTTAGGTAAAACCATTATCCGGGTTTTAGCCTAAGAAAGATTCCTATAAACTTAAAGTATTCAGTGGGAGGAAAAGTGTATGAGATACATATTTTTCCACCTACGCTATCTTCGGGAAGTTCACACCGTGAGACTCATACTTGGCCTCGTGGCGCAAACGGGAGCATCCCCCTTCGGATGGTGTTTGTATGAGTCAATACCTAGGTGAATGGAGAGGGTACTTATAGTGAATGGGAGCAGGTTTAGTGAAAACAAAACCTACGGTCTCTTTTGTCGATTTACACCGTTAGACCACTATGGTCAGCCTGCTAGTTTGGCCTGGACCAGACAATCCCTTCGGAGGGCTTGATCATAGGGGATCTAACACAATAGACACCCAAAAGGGATAAAGA
Source organism: Trichosanthes cucumerina (assembly GCA_036507285.1). Classification (NCBI taxonomy): domain Eukaryota; kingdom Viridiplantae; phylum Streptophyta; class Magnoliopsida; order Cucurbitales; family Cucurbitaceae; genus Trichosanthes; species Trichosanthes cucumerina. The sequence goes on along the minus strand of CM071840.1, from coordinate 69,210,711 downwards.
TTTCCTTAGACTATTTTCCAATCTAGTCCTCCCTTCGGCGGATTTTATTGGATCGAGACTCTGGGATCTAAAGACAAAGGGTTACACTCACGGGGTACATAAGTTGTGTATGTATCCAGACCGAAAAAATGGGAACTAAAACCTATAGGAATAAGAGTTATTACGGTGTTAGGTTTTGGTCAAGAGTGTCTTGATCTAGAGGAGGAATGTTTTTTATTACCCTTCGGTGTCATACATTTTAAACCTTTGGAGTATCATTGAAAATTATAAATGGCCTAGGAATCATTTGATAATTAGCTAAAACATGATTGGATTAGAGTTATAGCAAGAAACTCATACAAGTTTGTTTGTAATTTTTCAGCAAAAATGTCTAGCTCTATAATTTCCTTATTGGGTGCGGAAAAGTTAACTGGAGACAATATGATGACATGGAAAAACAAACTCAACACTATTTTGTTAGTGGATGATCTGAAGTTTGTGCTAAGCGAGAGAGTCCTCGGTGCGCGTGCTCGAATGCGTCACGAAATGTTCGTGATGCATATGATTGATGGATCAAGGCCAATGATAAGGCCAAGGTCTACATGCTGCCAAGTATGTCTGACATATTAGCCAAGAAGCATGATGGCATGATTACCGCCAAGGAAATCATGGATTCTGTGTAGGGTATGTTTGGACAACAGTCCACACAAGCCCTACATAATGCCCTAAAGTACATATTCAACTCGAGGATGCCAGAGGGTACATCTGTTCGGGATCATGTCCTGGATATGATGGTGCACTTTAAGATCGCAGAGTCGAATAGTGCTTCCATCGATGAGTCGAGCCAGGTTAGCTTCATTCTGGAAACCCTTCCAGATAGTTTCCTGCAGTTTAGAAGTAATGTTGTTATGAACAAGCTTACTCTTAATCTTACCTCCCTTCTGAATGAACTCCAGACCTTTCAGTCTTTGATGAAAATTCAGGGATCGAAAGGTGAGGCAAATGTTGCCAGTAGGAGTTATCACAGAGGTTTAACCTCTAGGACAAAAGCAGTGGCTTCATCTTCTTCTAACTTGAGAGGTAAGAAGAAGAACATGAAGAAGGTTGGTAAAGGGAAACAAGCTGACAAAGCTGCCGCCCAGAAGGGCAAGAAAGTCAAAGACGTTGCGGACAAAGGAAAGTGTTTCCACTGCAACGAAGACGAGCATTGGAAACGGAACTGTGCGAAGTACATTGCAGAAAAGAAGAAGGAAGGTAAATATGATTTACTTTGCCTAGAAGCTTGTTTAGTGGATAATGATAAAACAACTTGGATACTTGATTCAGCGCCCCTAAATCATGTTGCTCCTTCTTTTCAGGGAATTGATTCCTGGCAGCAGCTACACCAAGGAGAGATAACGCTCCGGGTTGGAAATGGAGAGGTCGTCTCAGCTATAGCAGTAGGCACAATGAAGCTTTATTTTGGCAAGAAATATGTATTGTTGGACAATATATTAGTGATACCAGGGTTTACTAGAAACCTTATTTCCATTTCTTGCCTTATTGAACAATGTATTTCTGTTTCCTTTTCTATGAATAAAGTGTTTATTTTGAAGAAAGGTTTAGAAATATTTTAGCTTCATTAGAAAATTGATTGTATGTTTTAAGGCCTAATTCAGTCAAAATGGTTTTGAACACTGAATTATTTAAAACTGCAAACGCACAAAGTAAGAAACGTAAAATTTCTCCTAAAGAAAATGCTCATCTTTGGCATCTAAGATTGAGTCACATTAATCTTAATAGGATTGAGAGATTGGTAAAGAAATGACTTCTAAACGAGTTAGAAGAAAATTCTTTGCCACTATGTGAATCCTGCCTAGAAGGCAAAATGACTAAAAGACCTTTTAGTGGAAAAGGTTATAGAGCCAAATATCCTCTGGAGCTTATACATTCAGACCTTTGTGGTCCGATGAATGTTAAAGCCAGGGGAGGATATGAATATTTCATCTCTTTTATAAATGATTATTCCAGATTTGGGCATATTTACCTAATGCACCACAAGTCTGAAGCACTTGAAAAGTTTAAGGAATTCAAGACTGAGGTTGAAAATCAACTAGGTAAAACGGTTAAAACACTTCGATCGGATCGAGGTGGAGAATATATGGATTTAAAATTCCATAACTATATGATAGAACATGGAATTACATCCCAACTCTCAGCTCCCGATACACCACAGTAAAACGGTGTATCGGAAAGGAGAAATAGAACCTTGTTGGACATGGTTCGATCAATGATGAGTTATGCTCATCTCCTTAGTTCCTTTTGGGGTTACACAGTGGAGACTGCAGTATACATTTTGAATAATGTGCCCTCCAAAAGTTTTTTTGAAACACCTTTTGAACTCTGGAAAGGACGTAAAAGTAGTTTATGTCACTTCAGAATATGGGGTTGTTCCAGCACATGTGCTTGTGACAAATCCAAAAGAAGTTGGATTCACGTTCAAAGTTGTGCCTATTCGTAGGATACCCAAAAGAAACAAGAGGTGGTTTATCCTATGATCCTAAGGAAGATAAGGTTTTTGTGTCGACAAATCCCACTTTCTTGGAGGAGGACCACAAACCCAAAAGTAAGGTAGTGTTGACTGAGTTAGACAGAACAATAGCAAAGGTTGCTAATAAGAACACTAGTACGTCAACAAGAGTTGTTGATACTAGTTTGTCTAGTCAAGAGAGTCCATCTAAAGAGTTGAGTATGCCTCGACGTAATGGGAGGGTTGTGATACAGCCTGACCGTTACATGGGTTTAGCTGAAACCCAAGTTGTTATATCAGATGACAACTGCGAGGATCCATTGACTTATAATCAAGCAATGGTTGACAAAGACAAAGACAAATGGGTTATAGCCATGGACCAAGAAATGGAGTCGATGTATTTCAATTCTGTTTGGGATCTTGTAGATAAGCCTGATGGGGTAAAACCGATAGGTTGTAAGTGGATCTACAAGAGAAACGTGGTGTAGATGGGTAAGTGCAAACCTTTAAAGCTAGACTAGTAGCAAAGGGTTATACCCAGGTTGAAGGGGTTGACTATGAGGAGACCTTTTCACCGTTGCTATAGTAAAGTCTATCAGATCCTTCTTGCCATTGCCGCATATTATGACTATGAGGTATGGCAAATGGATGTCAAGACAACCTTTTTGAATGGCAATCTTGAGGAAAACATCTACATGGACCAACCCAAAGGGTTCATTAAATCAGGACAAGAGCAAAAGATTTGCAGGCTTAAAAGGTCGATTTATGGACTGAAACAAGCCTCTAGGTCCTAGAATATAAGATTTGATGAGGCTATCAGATCTTATGGTTTTGACCAGAATGATGATGAACATTGTGTCTACAAGAAAATCATCAATAGTTCTGTCGCTTTCCTAATTCTCTATGTGGATGATATCCTACTCATTGGGAATGATGTAGGTTATCTTACTGACATCTAGGAATGGCTAGCTACGCAGTTCCAAATGAAAGATTTGGGTAATGCGCAGTTTGTTCTTAGGATCCAGATTGTCCGGAACCGCAAGAATAAAACACTAGCCTTGTCTCAAGCATCATACATAGACAAAGTGTTGTCAAGGTTTAAGATGCAAGATTCCAAAAAGCGCTTGTTGCCTTTTAGACATAGAATCGATTTGTCTAAGGAACAGTGTCCTAAGACACCTCAAGGAGTTGAAGATATGAGACGGATTCCTTACGCATCAGCTGTTGGTAGCCTGATGTACGCCATGTTGTGTACTAGGCCTGACATCTGTTTTGCAGTTGGGATGGTCAGTAGGTATTAATCCAATCCAGGACTAGAACACTAGACAACGGTTAAAATAATCCTTTAAGTATCTTCGGAGAACAAGGAACTACATGCTTGTGTATGGGGCTAAGGATTTGATCCTTACAGGATACACGGATTCTTACTTTCAGATCGATAAAGATTCTCTCAAATCTACATCGTGGTCGGCCACTCTTAACGAGGAGTCAGTAGTATGGCGAAGCGTCAAGCAAGGATGCATTACTGATTCCACCATGGAGGCCGAATATGTAGCAGCTTGTGAAGCAGCTATGGAGGCCTTTTGGTTAGGGAAATTTATGCTAAATTTAGAAGTTGTTCCAAATATGACTTTGCCCATCACGTTGTATTGCGATACTTGAGTGGTGCGATGGCAAATCGAGGAACCCCAAAGTCATAAGAGGGGAAAGCACATAGAGCAGAAATATCATCTCATCCGGGAGATCGTGCATAGAGGAGACGTGGTTGTCACGAAGATAGGCTCAGAGCACAACATTGCTGATCCTTTTACAAAGGCTCTCGCGACTAAAGTATTTGAGAGTCACCTAGAAGATCTAGGTTTACAAGTCTTCCCCAACTAGTGCAAGTGGGAGTATTTTTGTACAAAGGGGTTTAAATGCCCTAGTTTATTGTATTTACATTACTGTAATGTTTAAGAACTCCACAAGCTTTAGGTCAAGTGGGAGATTGTTGGGATTTATGCCCTAAACTTGTGTCATTTTGATCTATTAAATTAAGTGTTATTTGTTTTGATAAGATTATAGTCTTGCTTTTATAAATCCAATAAACTAAGCTCCAAGGTTATAACATTTATCTTCAAATCAGTGTAGTGGACACTATTTGGGTTGAGTTCAAGAATATAACCTAAATAGTCTATGGTATAAGAATAAGGTTGAAAACCTCATTCTGGTAACACCATGGATGCGACCCACTTTGTAATTAGTACAAATGAGGTAATCCAGCTCATTCATGTAGTTGACATGCGAGTGGGGGCATCCTGTATGAAGAGTTCATACAAGAATGGATCGCAAATTATTAGTCTAACCAGTATAACACCGTTAACAGGATAAGACTTTTAATTCATAGATGGTCATTAATGACTCGACCTGAATCCTGAGCAAGTTAAGAACTCCTGCTTATAGGGGGTTGTCCTTTGACTAGTATGGGTGAGAGTGGCCTATAGCCGACTCAATAAGCCTACCTTCTCGGGGACAGAACCTCGTAGGTAGCTGGGAACTTAACTGTGCAAGATGGAATTCACTCATTCCTCTACTGAGGTATTAGATAGGTTGTTCCCTTAAGAACTGACTCCAGGTCATGAACAACGGGGCCCCGCCCTTTATGAGGGTATGAGTCTAAGGTAGGACCTTAGACTTGTTGTTCATTAGAGGATCAGTGGTGCTTAAGGAGCAAAAAGGTAATCACAGGGGTAAAACAATAATTTGACCCAGCTGTGATTACGAACAACCTGTGAAGAGTCGACTCATGGGTAATGACTATATCAGTGGACACAATATTATCTACAATGAGGAGAGTGCGGCTACAAGTCTATAGTGGAGTGACTTGTAGTTAATGAATATTGATTAACTGAATCAAAGAGTTTGATCAGTTAATCTCACGTCATTGGAGCTCATGATCTGTAGGTCCATTAGATCCCTTCGTTGGCTCAATATGGTAATATTGAGGGTATAAAGTTAGGAGTGAAATTGAAGTGTTCAATTTTATACCTGAGGAGTTATATCAATTATATATGATATAATTGATATAATATATAGTTTTAATGTGAATTAGATTCATATATAAACTATATACTAAAGAGAGATTAAAGGAGGGGTAGAATGGTCATTTCCATCACATTCCCCTATATATATGGTTGCATGAGATGCAACTAGGTTAAGGTTTCATAAGCTCCCTTGTTGTGTTGTTGGAAGAGTTCCAAGACACACACATCTCTCTCAAAATACCTCACATCTCCTAAAGGGAACCCACCTTCCTCCTTCACCCAGAGAACAACGGAGAAGATCCGATGGTCGTGTCTTCGTACGTCGGAGTTCTTGTTGCTAAGATCGTGACCGTGGGAGAGTGGAGCACTTGAAGAAAGGTTCTTCAAAGGTAAATTCTTGTTGTCCATTTTACTTTTATGCTTAATCTAGTTTTGTATGTTCTTGAATTTATCGTTGTAACTAAATCAATAGCGCGGGATTCGCAATCGCTTGCGCTGCGGGGACTTCGATTCCCTTCAATTGGTATCCGAGCCCAATTGCATTCTTGATTTATGTTATGGATTTTTCAAGAACAAGGTGGGATTTACTGTTTTTGCATGAGATGTATGAACGGTTTTGCAAAATTAGATGTTTTTCAATTTTGGCACTTAGATTTACAATTTTTATTGAAATGTTCAATGTAAGGGCCCTGTGTTTTGGGCAAATTTAATTGTAAATCGAGTCTGTAAGTCCGTGTCGATCGAGGCAAGGCGGTTGCTGAAAAGATCAGAGCAAAAACGAGCAAGGAATTGGTTTCCTAGTTGCTGTCTGTGTGCAGCGTTGCAACACTATTCATCGGCGTTGCAACGCCGTGCTTGCGAGAGAAGGCGCGCATAGAGGCAGCGTTGCAATGCAACCTCTAGCGTTGCAACGCTGTGGCATTGAGAAACGCTCGTAAAGATGACAAAAGCAAGAACGCGCCCGGCGCCGTCGTTTCACGCGAAGAGCAACGGGTAGAAAATATTTTTTTATTATATATATTAATTATAAAAACGTTTTATATTTTATATTTAATATATTTAATTTTAATTAATATAATTCGATTATATTAATTAAAATTATTTCTAGGGTGCCAAAATTGGTCTAATTTTTGCTATTTTAATTATGCAATTGTTGTGTAATTATTGCCATGCATAGTGTATGCTTTTATTTTAGAAATCCCACCTTAGGTTAAGCAATTTCATGCATCATTTATAATATAAGGAGTTATATTATATAGTTTGCATGATTAATTAATATAAGGTTGTTATATTAATTTTTGGACAACATTGACATGCATTATTTTTCATGAGATGAATATGCTATGAATGTCTTATTATTCATGTGATGAATGATCAAGCACTATAACATAGTATGCATGTCACCTAAGGTTAATTATTAGTTTTAAAATGTTTAGAACTTGGAAATAATAGACCTTAGGTTATCTAGTTCTAATTAGATTAGAATTAGGAACCAAGTAATTTATAAGCTATGATTAAAAAAGGAACTTTGTCTAAGGAAAGTTCTGTCTAGGATGGGGTATTTAAGTCGATTTGAAATGGAACACCCCTACCTGGGAACTGACCTGGGAGTGAAATTTAATCAGAGAGTCTTATAAACTACAGTAGCGTCAACGGGTTTATTAAGGGGTTAATAAACTAGAAATCCTAGGATTAATATAAGGAGTTATATTAACAAACTTAGAATAAAATCAATATAAGAGTTATATTGATTATCAATATAAGAGTTATGTTGATAGAGTTAGGTAAAACCATTAGCCGAGTTTTAGCCTAAGAAAGATTCCTATAGACTTAAAGTATTCAGTGGGAGGAAAAGTGTATGAGATACATATTTTTCCACCTCGCTATCTCCGAGAAAGTTCACACCGTGAGACTCATACTTGGCCTCGTGGCACAAACGAGAGCGTCCCCCTTCGGATGGTGTTTGTATGAGTCAATACCAAGGTGAATGGAGAGGGTACTTATAGTGAGTGGGAGCAGGTTTATTGAAAACAAAACCTACGGTCTCTTTTGTCTGGTTTACACCGTTAGACCACTATGGTCACCTGCTAGTTTGCCTGGACTGCACAATCCCTTCTGAGGGCTTGATCATAGGGGATCTAACACGATGACACCGAAAGGGATAAAGATTTTCTTAGACTATTTTCCAATCTAGTCCTCCCTTCGCGGATTTTATTGGATCGAGACTCGGGATCTAAAGACAAAGGGGTTACACTAACGGGGTACATAAGTTGTGTATGTATCCGCATCAAAAAATGGTAAGTAAAACCTATAGGAATAAGAGTTATTACGTGTTAGGTTTTGGTCAAGAGTGTCTTGATCCAAAGGAGGAGTGTTTTTATTACCCTTGATGTCATACATTCTAAACCTTTGAGTATCATTGCAAATTATAAATGACCTAGGAATCATTTGATAATTAGCTAAAATATGATTGTACTAGAGTTATAGTAAGAAACTCATACAAGTTCGTTTGTAATTTTTCAGCAAAAATGTCTAGCTCTATAATTTCCTTATTGGGTGCGGAAAAGTTAACCGGAGAGAATATGATGAAATGGAAAAACAAACTCAACACTATTTTGGTAGTGGATGATCTGAAGTTTGTGCTAACTAAGGAGTGTCCTCAGGTGCCAGGCTCGAATGCGTCATGAAATGTTCATGATGCATATGATCGATGGATCAAGGCCAATGATAAGGCCAAGGTCTACATGCCGGGCAAGTATGTCCGAGATATTAGCCAAGAAGCATGAGGGCATGATTACCGCCAAGAAATCATGGATTCTGTGCGGGTATGTTTGGACAACAGTCCACACAAGCCCGACATAATGCCCTAAAGTACATATTCAACTCGAGGATGCCAGAGAATACATCCGTTCGGAATCATATCCTGGATATGATGGTGCACTTTAACATCGCGGAGTCGAATGGTGCTTCCATCGATGAGTCGAGCGAGGTCGACTTCATTCGAAACCCTTCCGAGATAGTTTCTCGAGCTTTAGAAGTAATGTTGTTATGAACAAGCTTACTTTTAATCTTACCTCCTTCGAATGAACTCTAGACCTTTCGGTCTTTGATGAAAATTCAGGATCGAAAAGTCGAGGCAAATGTTGCCAGTAGGAGTTATCACAGAGGTTCGACCTCTGGGACAAAAACAGTGGCTTCTATGATATTTTAGAAGAAGTTTTGGACTTTGAATTTACCCATAGAAGACGTGTTCTTATGTTTAGGTGTAAATGGTTCGACAAAGGACAAAAAAGAATAGATCACACATGGATTTAGGGTTTAGGTCGATTAATATATCTCGATCTTAGTATGTTGATGACCCTTTCATTTATGCTAATCAAACGCAACAGGTTTTTTATATCGACGATCCAAAATATGGTATTAACTTGAAGGTGGTTCAAGTGGTTCAAAATAAACGTGTATGGGACGTGCTAGAAGCTAAAGATATTCAAAATGACCAACTTGAATTAATAGAAGTTGTCAGTGGAATCAGAGTTGACGAATCCATTGACGATAACGAATTGTGTAAAAATGATGTTGATCCCACTATCGTAGATCAACAAATTCTTCAGCATAATGACAATGATTTTATTAATGACGAAGAAGAGTATGTACAACTATCTCTTGAAGATGATGAAGAAGAGGACAATCCACATTTTTATGATAGTGAATAGCAATGTAATTGTATTAAACATGTATATATGTTTTTTTTCCTTAACAACTATATAAATCACTTTTTGATTTATCACTTTCATATTTGTATGTAGACGATGAGTACTCCCGAAGAGCAGATGAACTATGTTGATGATGAGTATTTTGGTACTGGCCATCTTGGTGGAGGATCATCCACGGGCGACACTTCAAGTTTGTGATTAAACGTGATTTATAATGTAATATTATTTTTTATATTAAATCAATGACATTTTCTTCCGTAGATGGTAGTAGAACTAGTAGAAAAAGGCGTGGCTATATGCGTAAATTGGAGTTAGATCGGTATGTTAACACACATGGGCGTATTCGAATAGATATAAACCCTAAGTTGATGAAGCCAGTTGAACCACATGCTACGACATTGAGCTTGGCTATTGGTGCCACGGTGGGGGACACTTTTCCTGTCTGTTGCCCAACATACAATTCTGTACCAAAAGCTACAATAGACTTGACTAAATCGACTTTGTTGGTAAGTTAGAGATTTGTTTGTCATGATTTTAAATATAAAATAAATAGTTTAATAAATTTCTTTTCTGTGTAGAATCATTTTGCATTCGATTTCTCCAAGCCAGAAGTTGTTGCATTTGTCGATGGACAAATGAAAACGACATTTAAGGAGTAAAGATTTGAGTTGCATCATCATTACAAGACATGTGACACTCCTGAGCGAGCACGTGCAAACCCACCTAAATGATTAAAGACTGCATTGAAGATTGGCATGCCTTATGCACCAGATTCGAGGACCCTGCATTTCAGGTATATATATGTTTTCAATATTATTAGATTATGTTGCATGCAGATTTTTACTAATCATTTATTTGGTTTGGAAAAATAAAAAAGTAGTCAACAAAGTCGAGCAACTCTACAGTTCAACCACACTTGTGGGTCAAAGTCTTTCATCTTTGTGCAACACGAAGCGGTAGGTTGAATAAATTTTACTCTCGTAGTTTCGTGTGTTTACAAATCTTTGGTAATGTATTTTCTTTTGATTTGAGTTACAGAAAGAGAAACAAGGTCGAGATATAGGACCTGTCAACCTATTCGAGCTAACCAACTCAAAAAATAGAAAAAGGGTCAATCCAGCTGTCGAGAATGAACATGTAAGTTTCTTTTTCAGTCAAGATTGTTTAAGGTTTGTTTCAAAGAGTTGTCTCATGGGGGTTTTCCAATTATATTACAGAACAAAATGATCCAATTGCAGGAAACCTCTAGTCAAGAAAAGGTCGAACCACTTTCGGAAGCTAAAATTTGTTAGTTGGTGTTGGGGAGTCGTCCAGGCAATGTTAAAGGCCTTAGTGAGGACCTAAGCCCCCTCAATCATTTAGAAAATTGAGTGTCAGTTCTGTTAGCTTTTTGGCCCTTAATCTAAAATTAATTTATTTTAATTAATTAATTAATATTTTGATGATAACAAACCTACTATTAATTACTAATATTTTTAATCTTTTGAAGTGTCCATAGCATAGAGCTCAGAATAACGATTTCAACACCTCTTGAATCACTCAAATCGGAGCTAAAACGAAGAAGATATCACCAAAACAAATTTAGACGAAAATTTTCCGACGCGATGACGTGGCGGCCAAATTGCCATTTTAGACCAATTAAAGTGTGACATGTGGACCTATGGGAGAGTAACATTTGGTGGAGTTTTGTTTGTTTTAAAATAAAAAGAAAATAAAATAAAAATTATATTATATATATATATATTACCGTTGGGGTTAATAATAATTAAAAAAAAAAAGGTCAGATTGCATTAAATGCAATCGACCAATTAAAGTTATTTAAAAAAAGGAAAAATAAAATTCATTTTAACTGCTTACACACATATATATATATATATATATATATATATATATATATATATATATATATAAAATTTATTATTATTATTATTATATAATTCTTTTAATAATTATTTTACTTTTACTTTTAATCTCCACCATTCATTTCTCTTTTACCACAATCTAATGGTCCAAATTAAAATTTGATTTTTACTCCATTTCCCTCTATTTTTATATCATCTTCTTCTCCAATTTTTAACAAGTTTTGGCATTTTACAATCCTCCAAAAATCAAAAGCCTCCATTGTTGCTCTCTCCAAGCTCTCAATTTTTTCTTTTCATCTTATTCTTGAGAGAGTTTTGTTGTATTGTGAGAATTGATTTGTGAGAATTTAAAATTTGTGAATCTACTATATCAAGACAGTGTATTAGTGTGTTTTTCAAATCTTTACCAAACTTTGTAACGATTTGATCCTAAGCCGTTGAAAGGATCGGGTGTGTTTTTGAACTCGTAAAAAGAGTGGTGTAGCGGTTGGGCTCTAATCCGTGGAAAGAGTCGATGCAATTTTTTATTCAAATTCCCAAGAGGCACTTGGGGAATGGAGTAGGTCGTGTTTGACCGGACCACTATAAAATTACGGTGTCATCTTCTCTAACTCTTTCCTATTTATTTTTGCAATTACTTGTAGTATTTTATGCATGCTTTAATTTGTTCCTTAATTAATTGCTAAGTATTGGATAAAATAAACTTTTGTTATACTTTTTATATATCTTGCATATTGCATTAATTTCTCTTAATTATTTATTTTAATTGTTTCTTAAAAAGTTTTTTAATTAGATAAATTAGGCATAGTTAGTAAGAAGTTTAATTAAACCCTATTCAACCCCCCTCCCCCCCTCTCCCCTAAGGGTTGCCATTCCGATTCAACAAGTTCATCAAGTGTATCATCAAGTCAAGAGGTTGACGCACTAAGGGCACAACTGATAAGTTGACAAGGATTGAAGAAAGGATGGAAGAACGGATTCAGACACTTCTCAATGCTCAAATGCAGCAACATCGAGCAGAAATTCAAGAAATGCAAGAATTGATTAAGAAGGTGATGAAGTCACAAGGAGGACCATCAAAATAGGTATGCTAGAATTGAATGAGTTGTATTCTCTTTAACATATCTTATGAATATGTGTTCTTGAGCATGATGCTATGAAATCTGAAGTTTTATTTTGTCTAGAAAGCTAAGATATAGTCCCATTATTTACTTGTAGTTCGGGGGGTGTCGTGTGAAAACTGGTTATAGAAGTGTGTTTTAGTGTTTATCAAGTGTAATAAAAAATTTTGGGAATGTCCAAGTTACGTTGTTATGTTGCCGAAATTTTTGAGGCTCCCTAAGTTAGGTTAAAAGTATGTTGCAAAAAACATGTTCGATCTATGTTGAGCATGTTTTATGAGCTTTAGTTTAATTGGATTTCTTTTTGTAGTGACCAATGTCATGTTAGAACCTAGTTAGGGTATTATATTTTCATGCCTTTTGTGTTTGATTCGTGTGATTGGCAAAATTGTTAGATGTTAGGTTGGAGTTTGAATTTGTATGCTTTTAGCCTAAAATGATTAATCTTGAACTCTCTTTTGTTTAATTAATGACACTTTTTAACTTTATAATTCATTAGTATATGTTTGTTGTTTGGATGAATTACTCTAAATTAAAGTATTAATCAATTTATATTTTCATTTTTAGGTACTTCGATATCAATTAATATTATTCTGACAAAATTCCAAGAGGGATCTACAAGTGTCTTTCATCTCTGGTTTATGTAATTTGATTATTCTTACAAATTTCAAATTTTAGTATGTAATTTCAGTATTTTATATAGAAAGACAACTTTGTAAAATTACAATTTTGTTTGTTTATTTAATGCATATTATGTGTCATATGCAATTAAGATTACATTTTAGTTTATAATTGTAAAACATATGGTTGAAGATTAGAATTCAATTGGAAAAAATTATTGTACAAAAAATAGGAATAAAATAGAAAAATTAAAACAAAATAACTAAGCTATGCCGACGTGTCCATGCACGCGTTGGCATAGACTAGCTCTGAAGCTATGCCGACGCGATAATGGACCACGCCGGCATATCAAGGCTGTGTCGACTCAGTGAGCAACGCGTCGGCATAGAGTGTTCAAAGAATGTATGCCGGCGCGGTCCACTAAAGCGTCGACATAGCAGGGGTTGGCCGACGTCGTGGTCAACGCATCGGCAGACTGTTTGCCTATAATATTTGCCGACGCGTACGAGAAGACGCGTCGGCAGAGCCTATGCCGACGCCATTCTATTCTATGGCGACGTTTTTCAGCGTCGAGAAAGACTCTGTTTCTTGTAGTGGATCTATAAGTAATGAACACATAGAGCGATATGCAACATATGGAGACTGATAATAAATATCAACTTCAGCAGGCTCATCGAAATCTCAGATGCTATTTGGTGGAAATTTTAGAGAAAAAAGTAGGCTAAAAAGTCCATGTGTTGTGTGAGTTCATAATAAAATAATTTTAAGAAAAACATTAACTTAAACACTAATAATTGGTAATTCATAAACATTATAAATATTCTCAATAAAGAAATATTGAAATACTTGTAAATTTTATTGCATGGTAAGCAACTTGAAACATAATCACATTCACTAAACCTACACCCAAAATTAGTCATGCTGGCATTAGAGTAATCTTGATATGTATATTTGATCAAACTAATCCTACAATGCATAAGATAGAAGTTATAACCCATACACAACACAGAAAAACTAATGATATGAGTAAATGTCAAGGTACGAGGCTGAACAACTAGTCATACTTTGTATCAAGTAATATTTAGGCACATAGCAAACAAATATAGTCATAGTATGCATTAAGTAATCTCATGGTCATACATGCGTAGTACAACCCCCAAAGACAAGACATCTCGTCATATGGCCCAAAGCTTATGTGTGTATCGAAGTGGGTCTCAAAGATCTAGTATGTACTATAACTACACTATAAAAAAAATTGACATAAGTGTATCGAAAAATTACCATGGAAACAATATCTAGTAGTTCGATTTTTTTTATATGATAATCGCAAGTTCTCAAACATGTTGAAGTCATGTAATTTCGAAGTCAAGATCTCATACTAGAAAATCACAACTCAATGATCAACGACCGCCACTAAAATCACCATCGTCACAAAAAATAAGTTATTTCTAAAAATCACATTTTAAACGGTTTGAACAACTAGAACATTTGGTAAAAAGGCTAAATCATGAAGTTTCCAAATCTCAACATTTGGCGAATTCATATCATAAAATCTAACATAAAACACAATAGTAAAGTGACACAACAGATTAAAGATTTAGGTCAAATCCATGGCTAAAGTAGGGAAATCCATCCCAAGAGTGAGAGAACCCTCAAAAAGAACCCAAATGTTCTATTCAAAATATGATTCAAAAAGCTCCTTTACAAACCTCAAAGGTGCTTATTTATAGGCTTACAATAAAGAGACCAAATATAAATTAAACTAAAATTAACACTAAACTAATAACAATTAAATTAAACTAATTAACCAACATTTCATCCTACATCAGATTCACCCTGAACTTAAAAAAAATGAATCGACCTCGAGTTGAGGGGATAAAAAAAATTCTTTCTCGATACTTGTGAGTGTGATAAACTCCAATTGAAAAATCTCGACGTAAAATTTCACAAATCCAAATTGGAATGAGAATAATACTCCATGAAAATCTTATAAAATAAAAAGGAAATACTCAATATCCATGAATAATCTTCTTATAAGTTTTTGTATGTTTCAGGCCAAATACCCATGTTCTTTGACCCATTAATGTAGTTATTGTTGCAACCCAATTATGTAGGTTTAGGGTGTTTGAACCAAATTTCAAGTTTACCCCCAAATCTAACTTTCCCTTTTCTTTATCGTAAACCAGAAGTTACACCCTACTTCCTTCTTCACCGAGAATCCATACCACGCCGCCAACCAATTTCTCATTTCCATTTTTTTTCATCTTCAAGAAGATTCTAAAAACCTTTCTCCTTCAACCTCATCTTTTCATTTTTCTCTGGTGAAGCTTCAACGTTCCGCGATTCCACAAAGGCGAAAACAAACTCATCCTTCGACCAATCTTCTTCATCTAGACGATTCCTCTCCGCCGAAGCCACGACCAATGCTTCCTCAACTTCGTCTTCTTCTTTGTCGCAGGTTCCTTCGCCACAAGTACGATGTCGTCTGCGACAAGATTTTCTTCCTTGATGATCGACGTTAACGCGACGAAGCCCTATGATGAGGCTCGAACCTCTAACGCCACCTCGAACCCGACACTAACGTGCATTTTTGCTCCCTTTTCGAAGAGATCCAACTCTTAGTCTTCCTCTTCTTGTACTGTTTTTCTTTCCTATGATTTCTTCATCTTTGTATGCTTTGTTTCTGGCTTCATAAACTTTTTCTTTAGCTCTATCCTTTATTTTGTTGATTGTATTGGAGGCAAGATTTTCACTGAAAGCATCTAAATTGACATTGATTTTTTGAAGTTCTTTGCCTAAGATATTATGGGTGTAACTGTCATTAACTTTTGTTTTTTTTTAATTTTGGTTTGGATGGAGGATGAGGATGATGAGTTGCTAAATAGATGTTTTGTAACTTTGATTTGAGTTGTTTGGAAGTATAAAGAAAGTGGGATGAAGATTGATAAAAAGGGTGAGTTGAAGGGATGAGTGTACTGTGAATTTTGTTTGATTGGTTTGGTGTTTCTAGATGATATATGGGGATGAGAGGTTAGAAAATATGGAAAAGAAGATGGTGTAGTTGGTAAATACCAGGATGAAGAAACACACTCATGGTGTGTAGACCACTGATGTTGGTGTTGACTCCGATCTTCGTCTATGGTTTTGTAGCTTTTCGGGAACATCGAAGTTCGTCTGAGGCTCTGATACCAATTGACGCAACAGATTAAAGATTTAGGCCACATCCATGGCCAAAATAGGGAAACCCATCCCAAGAGTCAGAGAACCCTAAAAAAGAACCCAAATGTTTTATTCAAAATATGATTAAAAAATCTCTTTTACAAAACTCAAAAGTGTCTATTTATAGGCTTACAATAAAAAGACCTAATACAAATTAAACTAAAATTAACACTAAACTAATAACAATTAAATTAAACTAACTAACCAACATTTCATCCTACATCAGATTCACCCCAACTTAAAAAAATGACTCGTCCTCGAGTTGAGGTGATAAAAAAACTTTTTTCTCAATCCTTGTGAGTGTGATAAACTCCAATTGAAAAATTCCGATGTAAAATTTCCCAAATCCAAATTGGGATGAGAATAATACTCCATGAAAATCTTATAAAATAAAAAGGAAATACTCAATACCCATGAATAATCTTCTTGTAAGTTTTTGTATGCTTCAGGCCTAATACCCATGTTCTTTGACCCATTAATGTAGTGATTGTTGCAACCCAATTATGTAGGTTTAGGGTTTTTGAATCAAATTCCAAGTTTACCCCCAAACCTAACTTTCCTTTTTCTTTATCGTAAACCAGAAGTCACGCCCCACTTCTTTCTTCACCGTGAAGCCATACCACGCCACCAACCAACTTCTCCTTTCTATTTTTTTCTTCATCTTCAAGAAGATTATGCAAACCTTTCTCCTTCAACCTCATCTTTTCATTTTACTTCGGTGAAGCTTCAACGTTCCTCGATTCCACAATGGTGAAACGAACTCATTCGTCAACCAATCTTCTTCATCTAGACGATTTCTTTCCGGCGAAGTCGCGACCAATGCTTTCCCAACTTTGTCTTCTTCCCATTCGCAGGCTCATTTACCACAAGTATTATGTCCTCGGTGGCAAGTTTTTCTTCTGTGATGACCGGTGATTCTACGGGAAAGCCCTCTTATGAGGCTCGAACCTCTAACGCCTCTTCGAACGCGACAATAACGTGCATTCTAGGTCCCTTTTCGAAGACATCCAACTCTCGGTCTTCCTCTTCTTGCAGTGTCTTTCTTTCCTCTGATTTCTTCATCATTGTATGCTTTGTTTCTGGCTTCATAAAATTTTTATTTAGCCTTATCTATTATTTTGCTGATTGTATTGGAGGCAAGATTTTTATTGAGAGCATTTAATTTGGCACTGACTTTTTGAAGTTCTTTGCCTAAGATATTATGGGTGTAACTTTCATTAACTTTTGTTTTTTGAAATTTTGGTTTGGATGAGGATGAGGAGTTGTTGAATAGATGTTCTGTAACTTTGATTTGAGTTGTTTGGAAGCATAAAGATAGTGGGATGAAGATTGATAAAAAGGGTGAGTTGAGGGATGGATGTACTGTGAATTTTGTTTGATTGGCTTGGTGTTTCTAGATGATGTATGGGGATGAGAGGTTGGAAAATATGGAAAAGAGGATGATGTAGTTGGTAAATACCTAGATGAAGAAACACATTCATGGTGTGTAGTCCACCAATGTTGGTGTCGACTTCGATCTTCATCCATGATTTTGTAGCTTTTCGAGAACATTGAGGTTCATCTGAGGCTCTAATACCAATTGACACAGCAGATTAAAGATTTAGGTAAAATCCATTGCCAAAGTAGGGAAATACATCCCAAGAGTGAGAGAACCCTAAAAAAGAACCCAAATGTTCTATTCAAAATCTGATTAAAAAAACTCCTTTACAAACCTCAAAAGTGTCTATTTATAGGCTTACAATATAAAAAGACCTAATACAAAGTAAACTAAAATTAACACTAAACTAATAACAATTAAATTAAACTAATTAACCAACATTCCATTATACATCAGATTCACCCCGACATAAAAAAAGATGACTCGTCCTCGAGTTGAGGTGATAAAAAAAAATTCTCAATCCTTGTGAGTGTGATAAACTCCAATTGAAAAATCCCGATGTAAAATTTCCCAAATCCAAGTTGGGATGAGAATAATACTCCATGAAAATCTTATAAAATAAAAAGGATATACCCAATACCCATGAATAATCTTCTTGTTAGTTTTTGTATGCTTCAAGCCCAATACCCATGTTCTTTGACCCATTAATGTAGTGATTGTTGCAGCCCAATCATGTAGGTTTTGGGTTTTTGAACCAAATTCCAAGTTTACCCCCAAATTTAACTTTCCCTTTTCTTTATCGTAAACCAGAAGCCACGCCCCACTTCCTTCTTCACCGTGAAGCCATACCACGCGGCCAACTAATTTCTCCTTTTTGTTTTTTTTTTTACATTTTAAAGGAGATTCTACAAACCTTTCTCCTTCAACCTCATCTTTTCATTTTCCTCCAGTGAAGCTTCAACATTTCGTTATTCCACAATGGCGAAAACGAACTCATCCGTCAACCAATCTTCTTCGAGCTAGACGATTCCTCTCCGGCGAAGTCCCGACCAATGCTTACCCAACTTCGTCTTCTTCTCTGTCGAAGGCTCCTTCACCACAAGTACGATGTCGTTGGGGGCAAGCTTTCTTCCTTGATAACTGGCAATTCCGCGACGAACCCCTTTGATGAGGCTTCAACCTCTAACGCCTCCTCGAAGGCGGCAATAACGTGCATTTTGAGTCCCTTTTCGAAGACATCCAACTCTCGGTCTTCTTCTTTTTGTAGTGTTTTTCTTTTCTCTTATTTCTTCATCTTTGTATGCTTTGTTTCTGGCTTCATAAAATTTTTCTTTAGCCTTATCTATTATTTTGTTGATTGTATTTGAGCCAAGATTTACATTGAGAGCATCTAATTTGACACTGATTTTTTGAAGTTCTTTGCCTAAGATATTATGGGTGTAACTTTCATTAACTTTTGATTTCTGAAATTTTTGTTTGGATAGAGGATAAAGATTATTAGTTTCTGAATAGATGTTCTGTAACTTTAATTTGAGTTGTTTGGAAGTATAAAGATAGTGGGATGAAAATTGATAAAAAGGGTGAATTGAGGGATGGGTGTACTGTGAATTTTGTTTGATTGACTTAGTGCTTCTAGATGAAGTATGGGGACGAGAGGTTGGAAAATATGGAAATGAAGATGGTGTAGTGGGTAAATACCTGGATGAAGAAACACACTCATGGTCTGTAGTCCACCGATGTTGGTGTCGACTCCGATCTTCGTCCATGATTTTGTAGCTTTTCGAGAACATCGAGGTTCATCCGAGGCTCTGATACTAATTGACACAGCGGATTAAAGATTTAGGCCAAATGCATGACCAAAGTAGGGAAATCCATCCCAAGAGTGACAGAACCCTAAAAAAGAACCCAAATGTTCTAGTCAAAATATGATTTAAAAAGCTCCTTTACACTCTATCCTACATCATAAAGCATTTGAAATTTCATAACACCATATCATACATTCAATTGAGTAGACTCAAATCACAATTTTCACAAATTAGAAATTTTACTTCTAATGCCTTGTACTGTTTCTGAGCAAGAGTAATTTTGTTGTTTTGGAGATTCATTCGCATTTGATTTGTTTCTGAGCAAGAGTAATTTTGTTCTTTTAGAGATTCATTCGCATTTGATTGGGCAATTAGAATTCCTGAATGAGCTTAATTTGAAACAAAATTAGGATTAAGGGGATTATATAAAGATAATTAAGACTCTATTTGATAACCATTTAATTTTTGTTTTTCAAAATTAAGTTATAAATACTATTTCTACCTATGGTTTTCCTCGATTTGTTACCTACTTTTTAACCATTGATTTGTTACCTACTTTTTCATATGTTTTCAAAACTCAAACTAAGTTTGGTAAACTAAAAAAAAAGTAATTTTAAAAAACTTGTTTTTATTTTTGAAAATTGACTAAAGATTCAAATGTTTATTTAATAGAAACATGCTTATTTTCAAAAACTAAAAACTAAAATTCAAATGGTTATCAAAGGGTGTAAACTTTTGAAATATGGATGAGAGATTTTTAAATAATTCTCAAATTCGAAATTTTAAAATTCAATTTTTCAATGGATCTTTGGTTTAAATTGAAAAGTTCAAGTTATTTCTCTAAAGTTATACCTAAATCTTTTGGAGTTCGATTCAAGGTTAAAACCTAGGAAAGGAAAATAAATGTATATAAAAAGAAAGGAGCACTACAACAAATTTGGGCTTCCATGTCAGTTTTGCACTGAAATTGAACCCATATAATGTCGGTTGTACCAATCCTCATCTTTTCAGGTGTCATCGTATGGGTACGATGTCGGTTGGGTTTAATGTCGGTTTTAAACCGACATCGTAGTGAAGTGATATCTTACCTATGTTGGGATTTATGCCCTAAACTTGTGTAATTTTGATCAATAAATAAAGTGTTATTTGTTTTGATAAGATTACAGTCTTGCTTTTTATAAATCCAATAAACTAAGCTCCAAGGTTATAACATTTATCTTGAAATCAGTGTAGTGGACACTATTTGGATTGAGTTAAGATTATAACCTAAATAGTCTATGGTATAAGAATAAGGTTGGAAACTTTATTCTGGTAACACCATGGATGCGACCCACTTTGTAATTAGTACAAATGAGGTAATCCAACTCATTCATGTAGTTGACATGCGAGTGGGGGCATCCTGTACGAAGAGTTCATACAAGATCGATCGCAAATTATTAGTCTAACCAAAGATAACAATCGCTTAATGTGATAAGACTAGTAATTTATAGATGGTCATTAGTGACTCGACCAATCCCGAGCAGCAGTTAAGAACTCCCGCTTATAGGGGTTTTGTCCTTAGACTAGTATGGGTAAGAGTGGCTTGTAGCCGACTCAATAAGCCTACCTTCTCAGGGACAGAACCTCGTAGGTAGTTGGGAACGTAACTGTGCAAGATGAAATTCACTCATTCCTCTACTTAGGAATTAGATAGGTTGTTCCCTTAAGAACTGACTCCAGGTCTTGAACAACGAGGCCCCGCCCTCTATGAGGGTATGAGTCTAAGGTGGGACCTTAGACTTGTTGTTCATTAGAGGATCAGTGGTGTTTAAGGAACAAAGAGGTAATCACAGGGGTAAAACGGTAATTTAACCCAGCTGTGATTACGAACAACCTGTGAAGGGTCGACTCATGGGTAATGACTATATCAGTGGACACAATATTATCTATGGTGAGGAGAGTGCAACTACAAGTCTATAGTGGAGTGCTTGTAGTTAATAAATATTGATTAACTGGATCAAAGAGTTTGATCAGTTAATCTCACATCACAGGAGCTCATGATCTGTAGGTCCATCAGATCCCTCCGTTAGCTCAATATGGTAATATTTAGGGTATAAAGTTAGGAGTGAAATTGAAGTGTTCAATTTCAGACATGAGGTGTTATATCTATTATATATGATATAATTTGTGACGACCACAACCACAGGTACTAATTATTTATTGTATTTGACGCCCTATCAACCTGTGTGTGCCTAGTCGGTTTAGTAAATTCTATCAGGCTCGGTGTGATTGAAAACTTATTTTTCGTGTGAGTTAAGTAAATTGTTTCTCCTTGAGATGAGAATTATTTGTAAAATTAAAAGAAGAAGAAGTACCGATGGCGTTTTGGTTAATAATGCCTAAGGAAGGTTATATTTGACATTGGATCTTGACCTAATTCCTAATATTTAAGATCCTTAATATTACAATCATAAGAAAAACCCTAGCCCTCAAGGAAAATCATCTCTTTCTTTTCCTCCTACTTTTGCCCTAACCTAAACCCTAA
Organism: Trichosanthes cucumerina; assembly: GCA_036507285.1. Classification (NCBI taxonomy): domain Eukaryota; kingdom Viridiplantae; phylum Streptophyta; class Magnoliopsida; order Cucurbitales; family Cucurbitaceae; genus Trichosanthes; species Trichosanthes cucumerina. Next base: position 69,188,957 of record CM071840.1, on the reverse strand, counting down.
CCCTTGGTGCTGTTGCCCTACCGCCGACCAAGACCCACGAACGAGCACCTTCACAGCCGGCAAGCCACGATCGGACAGGTACGACTGACCTCGAGTCTTCACCGCCGTCCGGCCGCTTCCTCGCTGCAGCCGCCGCGAAGACTACGCCGAAGCACCCCGACGGCGGTTCGCCGCGACGAAAGAACCTCACGCCGGATTTTCCGTCGCAAGCCGCCGCCACGCCACGCCTCGCATGCCGGCCTCCCTCCGCCGCTCGGCCGCTTCACGAGCTTCGATCCACCGTCGTGATAACACCACCATCCGCGAGTCTTCCGCGGTCGCGCCGAAGGTTTCCCAGCCGCCGCGATTCCTTGAGTCGCGCGTCCACAACCGCCGCTCGTGAACTCATTTCCATCCAAATAGTTCGCAAGTCTTCGACCATGGCCACTGCTTCAACGCCACGCACACCTTTCTGCTTTTGGGGCGGCCGGTGAGCAACCGTTACACCTTCCGATTAGAGAGTTATACAACGATTTTTAGTCATTAAAGCATTGATACGTAAGAACTTAAATTGTTGTTCGGACATGACTTTTAGGAACTAAAGTAGAGCGGAGTTGAAGGCCAACATCCAAGCGATCTAAGAGACACTAGGCCTATACGTTGAGATCGAGGTAAGCGGGGCATGAGGCCTCAAGAACTTAAATGGAGTACCTCGCGTTATGAATCTGGAGTATACTCGGAGTTTAATTTCAGGATTAATGTGTGATTCAGGTTCTACAAGAGGAGCGTACTCAAAGGCCGAGGGTTAGGTTTTGGAATAGAATTCGAACTAAGGTAAGGGACCTTGTGCCGAACCTTTTTAAATGGGATTAAAGAAAACGAATTTCATTATTTTATGTGAAATTAGTACGTTATTTTACTTAAAAGGATTTAATGATTTTACACGAGAATATTTCAAGATTTTATGTAAGAATGCTTTGATATTCTATGTGAAGAGATCTCAACATTTTATGTGAGTATAATCTAGTATTTTATGCGAGAATATCTTTGTATTTTATGTAAGAATATTCCAAAGATTTCATGTGAGGTTATTTCAATTATTTTCTATGAGAATATTGCATGATTATATACGTGAGTATTATATCCTATCTGATGTGAAAAGTCATGATTCGCATATCAATGATAATGGTTGTGGCATGTACACTATTGTTATGTTGAATGATGGGACCTCATGCATGTTATGTATGCCATGAAATGATTTGATGAAAAATGTGGAAGTTGGTCTCCTGAGTGCATTGTGTGCATGGTCAAACATGCATTAGAGACCCTATGGGTCAAATTACAGGGGTCTGTGAGGGACTCAATCTATACAGGGGTCTGTGAGGGACTCAAACCATACAGGGTCCATGAGGACTCAAATTATTACAGGGGTCTGTGAGGGACTCAAAATGAAATGACTTAGGATGACCAATTGGCCACTTAAATAAAAAGGAAGTCATGGATTATAGTCATGATGATATGAGAAAGTTTTAGGTCCCGCATATGTACATTTCGAACAGGTTTAAAAGTCATGATTGTATGTGTTTGCATATCCCAAACCTCGGTAGCGAGGTCACTTACTGGGTATTGTTTTGCAATACTCACCCTTTCTTTTAAAAAATGTTTTTCAGGTAAGGCCAAGGACGTACAAGGCGAGTGACGGAGGCACGTTGTCAGAACCATGGGAATAGACATGTCTTCCGCATATTTTCTTTTATAACTGATGTCGTCGTTTCATGTTTTTCGAAGTTTAACTTTACTTTCCAGATTTTAAATAGGCCATGTCTGAACTGCCTCTTTTGCGCGTTTTGAATGTTTTAATGGGATCCCTAAAGAAAATTTGTTTTCAGTGGAGATTTAAAGATCGTTTTATGTCTTTTGGCCTAAGAATGCATGCATGTGTAGTAATGTCCCTAAGAGTTTTAGTTATAGAAAAGTAGGGGCGTTACAGTTGGTATCAGAGCCCTAGGTTTAAAGGTTCTGTAGACTTGCTTACAGAGTAAGCACAGAGTAGTTTCTCATGGTTGAGTAACGCACTCCTGTCACCGCCAGGTACGTTTTGGTAATTTATATACGAAGTAAATGATTATGATGTAATTCTGTATTATGAATGTAAATGAATTTAAACCCTAAGGGGTGATCCTATCTTACAGTTAGAAAGTGATGAAAACTAAGTTAGAAATTCTCTGCATTGTAGCACTGACAAAAATGCCACCTAGAGGTCGAGGGAGAGGTAGAGGACGTGGTAGGGGTCGGAGGGCAAGAGAAAACATTGACGCCCAACTGCAATTACCACCGAACAGAAGAGATTACTCCACCCGCGCGGACCTCCCCCGGGACCAACCGGATCGCCAGAGAATGCACTGCAGCCGCCCCAATGGCGGACCAAGGAAACCCTAATGTCATGACTATGATGGTAGAGGCTATGCAGACTCTTGTGCGAGCTACAGTAGCCACTCAGCTGGCCCAAGCAAGTCAGGGGCGGAATGATGCAACTCTAGAGTCTCGATATCTGAAGGACTTCAGGAAATATGATCCTAGATCTTTTGATGGGTCTTCCAGTGACCCCACTGTGGCTGAGTTATGGTTGTCCTCCATTGAGACCATATTCAGACTGATGAATTGTCCTGAGGACCAGAGGGTGTCCTGTGCTACCTTCATGTTGAGAGACAACGCCTATTTATGGTGGGAGTCCGCCAGGAACCATAGTCGCCAATATGGAAACGATCACATGGAATCTGCTTAAAGAAGCATTCATCGGAAATTTTACCCCGCTGCACTCGTTATAGGAAACAGCAATTTTACAATGTGAGCGAACAGGAGGGCAAAGTGGAGGTATATGAGAGAGAATTCACCCGCTTGTCACGCTTTGCCCCAAACTAGTAGACACAGGGCGAAGAAAACAGAGCGTTTTTCATTATGGGACTAGATGAAAATGTCCGAGGCTTCATACAGTGCACTAGCACCTCCCGATTATGCCTCCGCAGCGGTGAGAGTGGCGGAATTGATTTGGGTACAGTACAGATCGCACAAAGAGTAATGGCTACCCCCAGGCAACCTTGGCAAATCATAAGAGGAAATGGGATCACCAAATTCAAGCTCGCAGCTGGCGTCCCAGCGACACCGCATAGACCAGAAACTTTCGTGCGTGTTCAGTCGAAACCCCACAGTCAACAGACAGAACTAATAATGAGATAAGCCACAATGCAAAGACGTGGTAAGCATCATTGGGGTAAGTGTTTGGCCCATCCGAGTGTGCTTCGGATGTGGGAAAGAAGGGCACAGAGCTAATAGTTGTCCGAGTCAAGCCGTGCTAGCCAACCTCGGGTTATCAATAGTGGGGCAGCCTTGCCAAGCCCCGTAATACACCAAGGAAGAGCTTATGCGAGTACAAGTAAGAGCATTCATGGCACAGACTCAAAGTGGTTACTGTACACTCCCCCATTACTTGGGCACCTTGCCTTTGTATTATTTGATTCTCGTTCTACACACTCTTTTATTTCTCGCATCCTTCGTAAGTCAAGTTGAGTTAGAATTAGAACGATTCACGATGCGTTATGTCTGTCTCCACTCCTCGAGGGGTAAACTTGTTAGCCACTATGAGAGTCAAGGATGGTAGTGTGACTATCGCAGGACCATGAGTTAACAGATAAACCTAGTAGTCTTAGACATGATTGACTTTGATGTGATATTGGGTATGGACCAAGTTAGCACAGAACCATGCCTGCATTGAGTGTTTCGGAAGGAGGTAGTGTTCACTCCCCGCCAACCCGGTTTCTGAGTTCGAGGCACCCCTAACGGGAAGTAGGCCCAGGTGATTACGCCTTAAGGCCGTGAAGTTATTACATCGGGGAGCTTGGGCGTCTTAGCTTGCATACTAGATGCAAGGTGTACGGAGATCTCAAGTGTCATCGTACCGATGGTGAATGAATTTCCGACGCTTTTCCGAGGACCTCCCTGAGTACCTCCGGTCGTGGAGGTGGATTTTAACATCTGATTGGAGTTAGGGACGACTCCGATATCCAAGGCACCGTCTGAGAATGGCACCGCAGAGTTGAAAGAATCGAAACTACGCTTCAAGACTTACTCGACAAGGGATTTATACGCCTAGCGCTTCGCCTTGGGAGCCCTGTTGTTCGTGAAAAGAAAGACGGGTCCATGCGCTGTGTATAGATTACGGTGGAGTTGAATAAGGTTACGATCAAGAATAAATACCCTCTTCCTAGAATAGATGATTTGTTCGATCGATTGCGTGGAGCAACAAAGATTTTTCCAAGATTGATCCGAGATCGAAGCTACCATCGATTGAGGATCGGTGAAGAGGATATTCCTAAGACAAAGATTCGGATCACGTTATGGGCATTACGAGTTCACAAAGTGATGCCGCTTTGGTTTGACCAACGCCCTGCCGCTTTCATGGACTTGATGAACCGCTTATTCAAAGAGTTTCTAGATACGTTCGTGATTGTATTTATTGACGATATTCTGATATACTCCAGATGTGACGAAGATCATGAAAGACACCTGAGAAAAGTTTTACTCACGCTGAGAGAGAATAAGTTATATGCAAAATTTTCGAAGTGCGACTCGCTCAGCGGTATCTTTCTTAGGGCATGTGGTGTCCGAGGCTGGAGTCTCTATTGACCCAGCGAAAGTGGAAGCCGCCACACACGGGGCCTCGTCCACCACCGCTACAGAGGTACGTAGTTTTCTGGGTCTTGCGCAGTTACTATAGACGCTTTCGTGCGTGACTTCGCCAAGATAGCCATGCCCATGACCCACCGACGCGCAGCAAAGGTAACCCATTTGTGTGGGAGGATAATTGTGAGGCGAGTTTCCAGGAACTCAAGTGTAGGTTGGTGTCAGCTCCGATTCTTACAGTCCCCGAGGGAACATGGAGCTTTGTAGTTTACAGTGATGCTTCTAAGAAAGATTTGGGCTGTGTTCTAATGCAGCACGGTAACGTAATAGCCTATGCATCCCGACAAACCCAAGACGCACGAGAGAATTATCCAACTCATGACTTGGAACTAGCAAAGCGAGTGGTCTTTGCACTAAAGATCCGAGACATTACCTTTATGGCGAGAAAATTCGATTTTTACGATCATAAAAGTCTCAAGTACTTGTTCACCCGAAAGAATCGAACATGAGGCAACGCAGATGGTTGGAATTAGTGAAGGATTACGACATAGACATTCAATACCACCCCTGTAAGGCTAATGTCGTGGTCGATGCCCTCGATGAGAAAGCCGATTCATACTTCAAAGACGAGTTCTTGACAGAGCGGAGTTACAGGCAGAGTTTGCACGAGCTGAAATTGCAGTACTAGTAGGGAAGACCACGACACAGTTAGCTCAGTTAACCGTACAACCGACCTTGAGGCAACGCATCGTTGAGTCTCAGCAGGGGGACCCTCAGTTAATGGAGAAGTTTACCGCAGTAACTACAGGTGAATTGGCAGAATTTTCACTATCCACAGATGGAGGATTACTATTTCAGGGACGTTTATGTGTGCCAGACGACGACAAGCTGAAAACTGAAATCTTGAGCGAAGCCCATAACTCACCATTTTCTATGCATCCCGGCAAAGACCAAGATGTATCGAGATCTCAAAACAGTCATTCCGGTGGTGTAACATGAAGCGCGACGTGGCGAGTTTGTCAGCAAGTGTTTGACTTGTCAGCAGGTGAAGGCACCTAGGCAGAGACCCGCAGGATTACTGCAACCTTTACATGTACCTCAGTGGAAATGGGAGGAGATCTCTATGGACTTCATAGTCGGATTGCCCAAGACTTTACGAGGTTACTCAGTAATTTGGGTCATTGTAGACAGATTAACCAAGTCAAGACATTGCATACTGTGGAAACCCACCTATTCTACTTGATAAGTGGGCGCTTTTTACCGGAAGAGATAGTCCGCTTACATGGGATCCCAACCAAGATCATTTCGCATGAGGATCCACGTTTCACCTCCAACTTTTGGAGGAGTCTACGTAAAGCGTTAGGTTCACGCTTGAACTTTAGTACGTTTTTTCATCCACAGCACGGATGGGCGTATGCGAACGCTTGAAACCGCATCTTAGAAGACATGTTACGAGCTTGCACTTTAGACTTCCCGGTAGTTGGGACACTCATTTGCATTTGATGGAGTTTGCTTACAATAATAGATTATCGATCGACCATCTAATGGCTCCATTTGAAGCCCTCTATGGAAAACGCTGCGTAACTCCCGCCTTCCTCGGGAGGAGGTTGGTGAACGCCAGTTATTGGGTCCAGAGTTAGTACGGGTCACAAATAGTGCGATACAAAAGATCAGGGTGCGAATGCAGACCGCCCAAAGCAGACAAAAGAGTTATGCCGATTCGAGACGAAGGGACCTAGAATTCGAAGTTGGGGACCACGTTTTCCTTAAAGTGGCCCCAATGAAAGGAATACTAAGGTTTGGTCGGAAAGGAAGTTGAGTCCGCGCTTTATAGGACCATTTGAGATTTTAGAGAGGGTTGGTGTAGTGGCCTCACAAAGCTAGCATTGTCGCGCCTTCCTTAGCGTGCTAGATTCATAACGTATTCCATGTCTCCATGTTGAGAAAATACGTTCTGCACTCACTCACGTCGTAGACTTTGAACCGCTATAAATGGCTAGCGTAAGATTTGAGTTATGGCGAGCGGCTGCATGCATTATTGCTAGAGATCAAAAGACCCTCCGTAACCGTGAAATCAACTTAGTTAAAGTGTTGTGGCAAAATCACCGCACGGAAGAAGCTACCTGGGAGAGAGAAGAAGAAGTGCGAGCTAAATATCCAGAACTATTTCAAGAATAGGAACTTTCGAGGACGAAAGTTCTTAAGGAGGGAAGATTGTGACGACCACAACCACAGGTACTAATTATTTATTGTATTTGACGCCCTATCAACCTCTGTGTGCCTAGTCGGTTTAGTAAATTCTATCAGGCTCGATGTGATTGAAAACTTATTTTTCGTGTGAGTTAAGTAAATTGTTTCTCCTTGAGATGAGAATTATTTGTAAAATTAAAAGAAGAAGAAGTACCGATGGCGTTTTGGTTAATAATGCCTAAGGAGGGTTATATTTGACATTGGATCTTGACCTAATTCCTAATATTTAAGATCCTAAATATTACAATCATAAGAAAAACCCTAGCCCTCAAGGAAAATCATCTCTTTCTTCTCCTCCTACTTTTGCCCTAACCTAAACCCTAACCCTTGGTGTTGTTGCCCTACCGCCGACCAAGACCCGGACGAGCACCTTCACAGCCGGCAAGCCACGATCGGACAGGTACGACTGACCTCGAGTCTTCAGCTGCCGTCGAAGCCGGTTCCTCGCCTGCAGCGCAGAAGACTACGCCGAAGCACCCCGACGGCCGGTTCGCACGAAAGAACCTCACGCCGGATTTTTCGTCGCAAGCCGCCGCTCACGTCTGCATGCCGAAGCCCTTCAGCCGCTCGACCATTCACGAGCTTCGATCCAGCCGTCCGTGACAACACCAGCCATCCGCGAGTCTTCCGCCAGTCGCAGCCGAAGGTTCCCAGCCGCCGCAGTTCCTTGGAGTCGCGCGTCCGTCAACCGCTGCTCGTGAACTCATTTCCATCCAGCTGTTCGCAAGTCTTCGACCGCAGCGCCGTTCAACGCCACGCACAGCCTCTGTTTTGGGGCAGCCCGGTGAGCAACCGTTACACCTTTCGATTAGAGAGTTATACAACGATTTTTAGTCATTAAAGCATTTACGTAAGAACTTAAATTGTTGTTCGGACATGACTTTTAGGAACTAAAGTAGAGCGGAGTTGAAGGCCAACATCCAAGCGATCTAAGAGACACTAGGCCTATACGTTGAGATCGAGGTAAGCGGGGCATGAGGCCTCAAGAACTTAAATGGAGTACCTCGCGTTATGAATCTGGAGTATACTCGGAGTTTAATTTCAGGATTAATGTGTGATTCAGGTTCTACAAGAGGAGCGTACTCAAAGGCCGAGGGTTAGGTTTTGGAATAGAATTCGAACTAAGGTAAGGGACCTTGTGCCGAACCTTTTTAAATGGGATTAAAGAAAACGAATTTCATTATTTTATGTGAAATTAGTACGTTATTTTACTTAAAAGGATTTAATGATTTTATACGAGAATATTTCAAGATTTTATGTAAGAATGCTTTGATATTCTATGTGAAGAGATCTCAACATTTTATGTGAGTATAATCTAGTATTTTATGCGAGAATATCTTTGTATTTTATGTAAGAATATTCCAGTATTTCATGTGAGGTTATTTCAGTATTTTCTATGAGAATATTGCATGATTATATACGTGAGTATTATATCCTATCTGATGTGAAAAGTCATGATTCGCATATCAATGATAATGGTTGTGGCATGTACACTATTGTTATGTTGAATGATGGGACCTCATGCATGTTATGTATGCCATGAAATGATTTGATGAAAAATGTGGAAGTTGGTCTCCTGAGTGCATTGTGTGCATGGTCAAACATGCATTAGAGACCCTATGGGTCAAATTACAGGGTCCATGAGGGACTCAATCTATACAGGGTCCATGAGGACTCAAACCATACAGGTCCATGAGGACTCAAATTATTACAGGGGTCTGTGAGGGACTCAAAATGAAATGACTCAAGATGACCAATTGGCCACTTAAATAAAAAGGAAGTCATGGATTATAGTCATGATGATATGAGAAAGTTTTAGGTCCCGCATATGTACATTTCGAAACAGTTTAAAAGTCATGATTGTATGTGTTTGCATATCCCAAACCTCGGTAGCGAGGTCACTTACTGGGTATTGTTTTGCAATACGCACCCTTTCTTTTAAAAAATGTTTTTCAGGTAAGGCCAAGGACGTACAAGGCGAGTGACGGAGGCGCGTTGTCAGAACCATGGGAATAGACATGTCTTCCGCATATTTTCTTTTATAACTCGATGTCGCTGTTTCATGTTTTTCAAGTTTAACTTTACTTTCCAGATTTTAAATAGGCCATGTCTGAATCGCTTCTTTTTGCTGCGTTTTGAATGTTTTAATGGGATCCCTAAAGAAAATTTGTTTTCAAAGTGGAGATTTAAAGATCGTTTTATGTCTTTTGGCCTAAGAATGCATGCATGTGTAGTAATGTCCCTAAGAGTTTTAGTTATAGAAAAGTAGGGGCGTTACATAATTGATATACATAGTTTTAATGTGAATAGATTCATATATAAACTATATACTAAAGAGAGAATAAATGAGAGGTAGGATGGTCATTTCCATCCCATTTCCCTATATATATAGTTGCATGAGATGCAACTAGGTTAAGTCATTCTTAGCATTTTGTTGTTGTTGGAAAAGTTCCAAGACAACAAACATCTCTCTCACAAAACACCTCACTATTCCTAAAGGGAACCCACCTTCCTCCCTCACCTAGAGAACAACGGAGAAGATCCGGTGGTAGTGTCGGTGTTCGTACGAGTTCGTGTTGCGTTGATCTTGATCGTGAAGAGAGGAGGAGCACTTGAAGAAAGGTTCTTCAAAGGTAATTTCTTGTTGTCCATTCTATTATGTATGCTTAATCTTGTTATTTGTGTTCTTGAATAAATCGTTGTAACTAAATCAAGAGCGCACGATTCGCAATCGTTTCTGCTGCGGGGACTTTGATTCCCTTCAATTGGTATCAGAGCCCAATTGCGCTCTTGATTTATGTTCTGGATTTTTCAAGAACAAAGTGGGATTTACTGTTTTTGCATGAGATGTATGAACGATTTTCAAAATTAGATGTTTTCAATTTTGGCACTTAGATTTACAATTTCCATTGAAATGTTCAATGTAAGGGCCCGGTGTTTTGGACAAATTTAATTGGAAATCGAGTCTGTAAGTCCGTGTCGATCGGGGCAAAGCGGTTGCTGAGAAGATTGGAGCGCAAACGAGCTAGATTTGGAGAAATCGAAGTGTTGTCTGTGTGCAGCGTTGCAACGTTTTTTTAATTATATATTAAATATAAAAATGTTTTATATTTAATTTATTTTAGTTAATTAATATAATTAGATTATATTAATTAAAATTAAAATTAGGGTGCCAAAATTGGTCTAATTTTTGCTATTTTCATTATGCAATTGTTGTGTAATTATTGTCATGCATAGTGTATGCTTGTATTTTAGAAATCCCACATTAGGTTAAACATTTTAATGCATCATTTATAATATAAGGAGTTATATTATATAGTTTGCATGATTAATTAATATAAGGTTGTTATATTAATTTTTGGACAACATTGACAAGCATTATTTTTTCATGAGAAGAATATGCTATGAATGTCTTATTATTCATGTGATGAATGATCAAACACTATAACATATATAGTATGCATGTCACCTAAGGTTAATTATTAGTTTGAAAATGTTTAGAACTTGGAAATAATAGACCTTAGGTTATTTAGTTCTAATTAGATTAGAATTAGGAACCAAGTAAATTATAAACTATGATTAAAAGAGGAACTTTGTCTAAGGAAAGTTCTGTCTAGGCTGGGGTATTTAAACTGATGGAAACGGAACACCCCTACCTGGAAACTGACCTGGGAGTGGAATTTATTCAGAGAGTTTTATAAATTACAGTAGCCTCAATGAGTTTATTAAGGGGTTAATAAACTAGAAATCCTAGGTTTAATATAAGGAGTTATATTAATAAACTTAGGATAAAATCAATATAAGAGTTATATTGATTATCAATATAAGAGTTATGTTGATAGAGTTAGGTAAAACCATTAGCCGGGTTTTAGCCTAAGAAAGATTCCTATAGACTTAAAGTATCTAGTGGGAGGAAAAAGTGTATGAGATACATATTTTTTCACCTACGCTATCTCCGGGAAGTTCACACCGTGAGACTCATACTTGGCCTCGTGGCGCAAACGGGAGCGTCCCCATTCAGATGGTGTTTGTATGAGTCAATATCAAGGTGAATGGAGAGGGTACTTATAGTGAGTGGGAGCAGGTTTAGTGAAAACAAAACCTACGGTCTCTTTTGTTGGTTTACACCGTTAGACCACTATGGTGGTCACCTGCTAGTTTGGCTGGACTGTAAAATCCCTTCTGAGGGCTTGATCATAGGGGATCTAACACAAGAGACACCCGAAAGGGATAAAGATTTCCTTAGACTATTTTCCAATCTAGTCCTCCCTTTGGCGGATTTTATTGGATCGAGACTCTGGGATCTGAAGACAAAGGCACTCACGGGGTACATAAGTTGTGTATTTTTCCAGACCGAAAAATGGTAACTAAAACCTATAGGAATAAGAGTTATTCTGGTATTAGGTTTTGGTCAAAGAGTGTCTTGATCCGGAGGAGGAGTGTTTTTATTACCCTTCTTGTCATACATTCTAAACCTTTTGAGTATCATTGCAAATTATAAATGGCCTAGGAATCATTTGATAATTAGCTAAAACATGATTGGATTAGAGTTATAGCAACAAACTCATACAAGTTTGTTTGTAAATTTTATGCAAAAATGTCTAGCTCTATAATTTCCTTATTGGGTGCGGAAAAGTTAACCGGAGAGAATATGATGACATGGAAAAACAAACTCAACACTATTTTGGTAGTGGATGATCCGAAGTTTGTGCTAACCGAGGAGTGTCCTCAAAGCCGTGCTCGAATGCGTCACGAAATGTTCATGATGCATATGATCGATGGATCAAGGCCAATGATAAGGCCAAGGTCTACATGCTGGAAAGTATGTCTGACATATTAGCCAAGAAGCATGAGGGCATGATTACCGCTAAGGAAATCATGGATTCTCACATGACAGGTATGTTTGGACAACGACCACACAAGCCCAACATAATGCCCTAAAGTACATATTCAACTCGAGGATGCCAGAGGGTACATCTGTTCAGGATCATGTCCTGGATATGATGGTGCACTTTAACATCGCGTAGTCGAATTGTGCTTCTATCGATGAGTCGAGTCAGGTCAGGTTCATTCTGGAAATCCTTCCAGATAGTTTCCTGCAGTTTAGAAGTAATGCTGTTATGAACAAGCTTACTTTTAATCTTACCTCCCTTCCGAATGAACTCCGACCTTTCGGTATTTGATGAAAATTCGGGATCGAAAGGTGAGACAAATGTTGCGGTGGAGTTATCACGGAGGTTCGACCTGCAGGACAAAAATAAGATGGCTTCATCTTCTTCTAACTTGAGAGGTAAGAAGAAGAACATGAAGAAGGTTGGTAAAGGGAAACAGGTTGACAAAGCTGCCGCCGGAAGGGCAAGAAAGTCAAAGACGTTGCTAACAAAGGAAAGTGTTTCCACTGCAATGAAGACGGGCATTGGAAACGGAACTGTCTGAAGTACATTGTAGAAAAGAAGAATGAAGGTAAATATGATTTACTTTGCCTAGAAGCTTGTTTAGTGGATAATGATAAAACAACTTGGCTACTTGATTCAGGCGCCACTAATCATGTTTGTTCTTCTTTTCAGGGAATTGATTCCTGGCAGCAACTACAGCAAGGAGAGATAACGCTCCGGGTTGGAAATGGAGAGGTCGTCTCAGCTGTAGCAGTAGGCACAATGAAGCTTTATTTTGGCAAGAAATATGTATTGTTGGACAATATATTAGTGATAACAGGGTTTACTAGAAACCTTATTTCCATTTCTTGCCTTATTGAACAATGTATTTCTGTTTCCTTTTCTATGAATAAAATGATTATTTTGAAGAAAGGTTTAGAAATATGTTCAGTTTCATTAGAAAATGGATTGTATGTTTTAAGGCCTAATTCAGTCAAAATGGTTTTGAACATTGAATTATTTAAAACTGCAAACGCACAAACTAAGAAACATAAAATTTCTCCTAAAGAAAATGCTCATATTTGGCATCTAAGATTGGGTCACATTAATCTCAATAGGATTGAGAAATTAGTAAGGAAAGGACTTCTAAACGAGTTAGAAGAAAATTCTTTGCAAGTATGCGAATCATGCCTAGAAGGTAAGATGTCTAAAAGACCTTTTGGTGGAAAAGGTTATAGAGCTAAAGACCCTCTAGAGCTTAGACATTCAAACCTTTGTGGTCCGATGAATGTTAAAGCTAGGGGAGGATATGAATATTTCATCTCTTTTATAGATGATTATTCTAGATTTGAGCATATTTACCCAATGCACCACAAGTCTGAAACACTTGAAAAGTTCAAGGAATTCAAGACTGAGATTGAAAATCAATTAGGTAAAACTGTTAAAACACTTCGATCGAATCGAGGTAGAGAGTACATGGATTTAAAATTTCAGAACTATATGATAGAACATGGAATTACATCCCAACTCTCAGCTCCAGGCACACCACAGCAAAACGGTATATCGGAAAGGAGAAATAGAATCTTGTTGGACATGGTTCGATCAATGATGAGTTATGCTCATCTCTCTAGATCCTTTTGGGGTTACGCAGTGGAGACAGCAGTATACATTTTGAACAATGTGCCCTCCAAAAGTGTTACTGAAACACTTTTTGAACTCTAGAAAGGACGTAAAGGTAGTTTATTTCACTTCAGAATATGGGGTTGTCCGGCACATGTGCTTGTGACAAATCCAAAGAAGTTGGATTCACATTCAAAATTATGCCTATTCGTAGGATACCCAAAAGAAACAAGAGGTGGTTTATTCTATGATCCTAAGGAAGATAAGGTTTTTGTGTCGACAAATGCCACTTTCTTGGAGGAGGACCACATAAGGGACCACAAACCAAAAAGTAAGGTAGTGTTGAGTGAGTTAGACGGAACAATAGCAAAGGTTGCTAATAAGAATACTAGTACGTCAACAAGAGTTGTTGATACTAGTTTGTCTAGTCAAGAAAGTCCATCTCAAGAGTTGAGTATGCATCGACGTAGCGGGAGGGTTGTAATACAACCTGACCGTTACATGGGTTTAGCTAAAACCCAAGTTGTTATACCAGATGACAATTGCGAGGATCCATTGACTTATAATCAAGCAATGGTTGACAAAGACAAAGACAAATGGGTCATAGCCATGGACCAAGAAATGGAGTCGATGTACTTCAATTATGTTTGGGATCTTGTAAATAAGCCTGATGGGGTAAAACCTATAGGTTGTAAGTGGATCTACAAGAGAAAACATGGTGTAGATGGGAAGGTGCAAACCTTTAAAGCTAGACTAGTAGCAAAAGGTTATACCCAGGTTGAAGGGGTTGACTATGAGGGGACTTTTTCACCTGTTGCTATGGTAAAGTCTATTTGTATCATTCTTGCCATTGCCGCATATTATGACTATGAGGTATGGCAAATGGATGTCAAGACAACCTTTTTGAATGGCAATCTTGAGGAAACCATCTACATGGACCAACCCAAAGGGTTCATTAAACCAGACAAGAGCAAAAAGGTTTGCATGCTTAAAAGGTCGATTTATGGACTGAAACAAGCCTCTAGGTCCTGGAATATAAGATTTAATGAGGCTATCAGATCTTATGGTTTTGACCAGAATGATGATGAACCTTGTGTCTACAAGAAAATCTAGTTCTTTCGCATTCCTAATTCTCTATGTGGATGATATCCTACTCATTGGGAATGATGTAGGTTATCTTACTGACATCAAGGAATGGCTAGCTACGCAGTTCCAAATGAAAGATTTGGGTGATGCGCAGTTTGTTCTTGGGATCCAGATTGTCCGAAACCGCAAGAATAAAACACTAGCCTTGTCTCAGGCATCATACATAGACAAAGTGTTGTCAAGGTTTAAGATGAAAGATTCAAAAAAGGGTTTGTTGCCTTTTAGACATGGAATCCATTAGTCTAAGGAACAGTGTCCTAAGACACCTCAAGGAGTTGAGGATATGAAACGGATTCCTTATGTATCGGCTGTTGGGAGCCTGATGTACGCCATGTTGTGTACTAGGCCCGACATCTGCTGCTTTGCGATTGGGATGGTCGGTGGGTATCAATCCAATCCGGACTTGAACATCGGACACACGGTTAACACAATCCTTAAGTATCTTCTGAGAACTAGGAACTACATGCTTGTGTATGGGGCTAAGGATTTGATCCTTACAGGATACACGGATTATGACTTTCAGACTGATAAAGATTCTCGGAAATCTACATCAGGGTCAGTTTTCACTCTTAACAGAGGAGTTGTAGTATGGCGAAACGTCAAGCAAGGATGCATCGTTGATTCCACCATGGAGGTCGAATATGTAGCGACTTGTGAAGCAATGCAGGAGGCCGTTTGGTTAAGGAAATTCATGCTAAATTTGGAAGTTGTTCCAAATATGACTTTGCCCATCACGTTGTATTGCGATAATTGATGGTGCGATGGCAAATTCGAGGAACCCCGGTCACAAGAGGGAAAAATACATAGAGCGAAAGTATCATCTCATCCGGGAGATCGTGCATAGAGGAGACGTGATTGTCACGAAGATAGCCTCAGAGCACAACATTGCTGATCCTTTTAGAAAGGCTCTCACCACTAAAGTATTTGAGAGTCACCTAGAAGGTCTAGGTTTACAAGTCTTCCCCAACTAGGGCAAGTGGGAGTATTTGTTGGGTTTTTTGTCCTAATCTCGTGTTTGTAAATTACTGTTTGAAATTAATAAGAGTTATTTATTTCATTACTTTGTGTCTCGCAATATTTATAAACTTTTCCAATAAACTAAGCTCCAGGGTCATTGAATTTATGAGAGAACTAGAACTTGAACGGTGTGTAGTGGACACACAGGGAGGATCACATTCGAGTTAATAACCCGAACAGTCTACAGTATATGGATAAGGTTGGAGACCTAATCCTAGATACACTGTGGATGCGACCTGCTTTGTATTAGATACAAACGAGGTGATCTGACTCGTTCATGTGGTTGACATGCGAGTGGGGGCATCCTGTGCAATGAGATTGTACAAGACCGGACCAGTGAATTATAAGACCTCTTTGATGTAACACCGCTGACAAGTGATGACTAATAACTTCGTAGATGACCATTAGTGACTCGATCCAATCTCGAGCGTGTTACGGACTCCTGTCTGCGGGGGTCTGTCCTTTGACTAGTACGGGTGAGGGTGGTCACAGTTACTCGCGCAATATGTCTATCTTCTCAGGGACAGGACAAAGTAGGGAGCTGGGAACTTAACTACGTGAGATGGAATTCACTCGTTCCCGCCTTTAGGGAAACTAGAGGGGTTGTTCCCTTAAATGTTGTCTTTAGGGCTTGGACAACGGGCGCCCACCTTCTCACTGGCCCGAGAAGGGTGTTGTGTATGGTTGGACCATCACAATATGTTGTTCATTAGAGGAGCAGTGGGGACTTAAGGATCAAGAGGTAGACACAGGGGTAAACCGATAATTTGACCCAAACATGTCTACGAACAACCTCTGAAGGGTCGACTCATGGGCATTGGTTATATCAGTGGACACGTAATATTCTGCACTGACGGGAGTGCAGCTACGGGCTAGAGTGGAGTGTTACCGTAGCTAATGAATGTTGATTAACCAGGTCAAAGAGTTTGACAGGTTAATCTCGGATCATTGGAGCCCGTCACTGTAGGTCCATTAGGTCCCTCGGTTGGCTCAATCTAGGTTAAAAGAAGGGTTAATGTTTTTGTATGAAATTGAAGTGTTCAATTTCACTTAAAGGGCATTTATGTCATTTATATGAGATATGAATGATATAATATATAGTTTAATGTGAATGAGATTCATAATAAACTATAGGTTAGCCTAACTGTTAAATTAGGGCTAATTGGAGAAATTAATTGAGAGAAATTAAATTGGATGTGATTCAATTTAATTAATCCACAATTATTGCAAATGTGATTTGCAATATGAGATATGAGATATCTTATATTATTTGGATATGCAAATGACATTTGCATAACCTATGGTTGTGGTAAAGTGGTAATAATGTGGAGATTTTAACTCCATCATTTCCACTATTTAAACCCTTTGCAAGAAGGGATTAGTGGGCAAGTCTCTCATTTTTTGATTTTGATGAAAGAGATGAGATCAAAATTCTCTCTACTCTCTCAAGTCTCCTCCCTCTCCAAACCACTAGAGTCCCACAATTCTCATTCTTCCAAAGGAAGAACAACCGAGAAGGCTTTTGGTTGTGTTCAGGTTTTGTTCGAGAGAAGCACTCGTTGAGATCGAGAAGCACGAAGCGTTCGTGACCAAGGAAGGAATTTTGAAGATCTGTCTACAACAAGTAAGTAAACATCTTCTAGCTGAAATTTTTTCCTCTTTTGCATGTTTAACTTAGATCTAAGAGTTAGATCATTTTAAAAAAATCAAGTAGCATAATGATACCTTTGACGATTCGATCGTCTTCCGCTGCGAGGGGATTCTCATTCCCTTTAGTATTTTGTACAAAAGGGTTTAAATGCCCTAGTTTATTGTATTTACATTACTGTAATGTTTAGTACACCACAAGTTTTAGGTCAAGTGGGAGATTGTTGGGATTTATACCCTAAACAAGTTTTAGGTAATGTTATTTGTTTTGATAAGATTACAGTCTTGTTTTTTATAAATCCAATAAACTAAGCTCCAAGGTTATAACATTTATCTTGAAATCAGTGTAGTGGACACTATTTGGGTTGAGTTCAAGATTATAACCTAAATAGTCTATGGTATAAGAATAAGGTTGAAAACCTTATTCTGGTAACACCATGGATGCGACCCACTTTGTAATTAGTACAAATGAGGTAATCCAACTCATTCATGTAGTTGACATGCGAGTGGGGGCATCCTGCATGAAGAGTTCATACAAGACTAGATCGCAAATTATCAGTCTAACCAGTGTAACACCGTTAACAAGATAAGACTAGTAATTTATAGATGGTCATTAGTGACTCGACCTGAATCCTGAGCAAGTTAAGAACTCCTACTTATAGGGGTTAGTCCTCAGACTAGTATGGGTGAGAGTGGCATGTAGCCGACTCAATAAGCCTACCTTCTCAGGGACAGAACCTCGTAGGTAGCCGGGAACTTAACTGCAAGATGGAATTCACTCATTCCTCTCATCGAGGTATTAGATAGGTTGTTCCCTTAAGAACTGACTCCAGGTCTTGAACAACGGGGCCCCGCCCTCTATGAGGGTATGAGTCTAAGGTAGAACCTTAGACTTGTTGTTCATTAGAGGATCAGTGGTGCTTAAGGAGCAAAGAGGTAATCACAGGGGTAAAACGGTAATTTGACCCACCGTGATTACGAACAACCTGTGAAGGATCGACTCATGGGTAATGACTATATCAGTGGACACAATATTATCTACAGTGAGGAGAGTGCAACTACAAGTCTATAGTGGAGTGACTTGTAGTTAATGAATATTGATTAACTGAATCAAAGAGTTTGATCAGTTAATCTCACATCATTGGAACTCATGATCTGTAGGTCCATTAGATCCCTCCGTTGGCTCAATATGGTAATATTTAGGGTATAAAGTTAGGAGTGAAATTGAAGTGTTCAATTTCATACATGAGGTGTTATATCTATTATATATGATATAATTGATATAATACATAGTTTTAATGTGAATTAGATTCATATATAAACTATATACTAAAGAGAGAATAAAGGAGGGGTAGGATGGTCATTTCCATCCCATTTCCCTATATATATAGTTGCATGAGATGCAACTAGGTTAAGTCATTCTTAGCATTTTGTTGTTGTTGGAAAAGTTCCAAGACAACAAACATCTCTCTCACAAAACACCTCACTATTCCTAAAGGGAACCCACCTTCCTCCTCACCTGAGAGAACAACGGAGAAGATCCGGGTGGTAGTATCGCGCGTTAAATGCGAGTTCGTGTTGCGTTGATCTTGATTGTGAAGAGAGGAGGAGCACTTGAAGAAAGGTTCTTCAAAGGTAATTTCTTGTTGTCCATTCTATTATATGTGTTTAATCTTGTTATTTGTGTTCTTGAATAAATCGTTGTAACTAAATCAAGAGCGCGCGATTCGCAATCGCTTCCGCTGCGGGGACTTCGATTCCCTTCAACCTATACAATGTTGGTTGGCTACGATGTCGGTTTATAACCGACATAAAACCCAGTGACATCTTACCCATACAATGTCGGTTTGATACCATGTTAGTTTTAAACCGACATCTAACCCAGTGACATCTTACTCATACGATGTCGGTTTATATCATGTCAGTTTTAAACAGACATCAAACCTAGTGACATCGTACCTATACGATATCAGTTTAAAACTGACATCAAATCTAGTGATATCTTATTCATACGATGTCGGTTGGTTACGATGTCGGTTAGAAATCGACATCAAAGTTTGATTCGAGATACACATACGATGTCAATTTAGTACAATGTCAAGTACAAATCGACATCAAAGGTGGTATCAATGACGGTATGAAACCGACAACGTACCTTCACCTAATGTTACAATGATAGTTTATTTTAATGTCATTTTATAACTGTCATTATTTAAATATATAATGACAAATTTTAGTCAACATTGTTTCTTATACCACCAAAAATATATTTATTAACATATAATTGGAATTCGAAACATGAAAAAAAAAATCTATAACAATGCTTTTACAATAATTCTCAACTCTCAAACACAATTATTAATTTCATTCAATTGAAAACAAAATACACAAATCAAAGAAACATATACGCAAAACAAACTATATTCTATTTCATTTAATTTAGTAAAAAATAACATAATGTTCTGACAGAAACCAGTTCTAACTAAAACTCTCGTAACATAGTTGTTTAGCTAAATAATTGTTGTAAAGAGCAACAAAATTCTATATTTACAAAATTGCCTAAAAAGCTATTAAAATTTAAAACATAAATCTGTCCATTCAACTCGTAACTCGTCCAATTGTGCTTGTGCAAAAGTCTTCTTCGTATATTAAACTACATGAAACAAAAGAAATTTATTGTAATTATAGGTGAAAAAGTACAATGATAAGCAATATAATAGTAGAACACAATACTAATTGAAATAATGAACAAAAATACTCAAATTTACAATATAATCATAGTAAAAACGAAAGGGAGAAATATTTAGATCTCAACCAATAAGGCACCTCCATCCTCAATAAAAATTTTAAAAAAGTGTTTCAAACTTTAGGAACCAAACAAGTCACCTCCACCTCAAGACTTAGCAAATAGATTAAGAAGAAAACTTAAATTTCTTAAATATAAAGCAAAAACAAATACTCAATATTCACAACTCCAAACATTCATATCACTCTCTCTAGTCTTTCTTTACACTTTAGAAATTTCTAACCCTTCTTTGAATTTTCAATTCTTAAACTAAGGTCAAATAACACAAACTTCCAAAATTTTTAAACTAATTATAAACTTCTAAAAGTTACTAAATAAAAGTGTCCAAACTCTAAAACTTCATAGATCAAACTCATAACCTAATATAAACAAATACATAAACAAATAAAGTACCTTCACAGTAAGTAGTAACATTTTCTCTTATCTTGGACTAACATTTTTCAAACTCAAAAAATCAGTTCCTAACATAGTGTTCCCCTCCAAACCTACACAACAATCAATTTCTTAAATTAAAATTCGTTAAATCCTTAACCAAAAAACTTATAGATCTTTAATATTTTTTCCAAAATTACCTTGAATTAAGTTCTTAATCGAATTAAGATCGAAGACATCATTGAACTCGTCACTCAAAAGTTAAAACTGCGACACACTCATTGTCATTGAGGTATCGACTACAACACTTGACTTGTGAAGAATTTAAATGATAAGTTCTTTAATTAATTCATTAGATGAATACAATCATTGAGTTGTAACACAATGATATGAACCAAGATGCACTTGTTTTACCTCCAGGGCTAATCACACGTGTAAGGGCCAAGCAACTACAATTTGTTTTCAACTCTCACATACAAGCAATGGGGAATTCAATTAATGAAGGTCAAGGCAGGGAAAAGGAACAACAACTCTATATGTGTTTTCAGATGATGTTACTGTAACGCCCCTACTTTTCTATGACTAAACTCTTAGGGACATTACTACACATGCATGCATTTATAGGCCAAGAGATAAAAAGATCTTTAAACCTCCAATGAAAATAATTTGTCTTTAGGGATCCCAAATAAAAACATTCAAAATAGATAAAAGGAGCAGTTTAACATGGCCTATTTAAAATCAGAAAGTAAATTTAAACTTCCAAAAACATAAAGGAACAACATCGATTATAAAAGAAATGTGCGGAAAACATGTCTATTCCCATGGTCCAGCAACGCGCCTCCGCACTCGCCACACGCCCTTAGCCTTACCTGAAAAACATTTTCAAAAGAAAGGGTGAGTATTGTAAAAACAATACCCAGTAAGTGACCTCGCTACCGAGGTTTGGGATATGCATACACATACAATCATGACCTTTAAACTTGTTCGAAATGTACATATGCGGGACCTAAAACTTTCTCATATTGTCAGGTCTTTAATCCATGACTTCCTTTTTATTTATGTGGCCGATTGGTCATCCCGAGTCATTTCATTTTTAGTCCCTCACAGCACTCTGTAATAATTTGAGTCCTCACGCACTCTCATGCGGTTTGAGTCCCTCACAGGACCCTCAGAATAATTTGACCCATAGGGTCTCTATTGCATGTTTGACCATGCACATAATGCACTCAGGAGACCAATGTCCACACTTTTCATCAAATCATTTCATGACATACATAACATGCATGAGGTCCCATCATTCACATAACAATAGTGTACATGTCACAAACATCATCGTCAATATGCAAATCATACTTTTCTCATAGACAGGTTTGAAAATCATACTTTTGTAGGAAATCATGAAATATTCTCATGCAAATTACTCACATATCCTCACATGAAATCTTGGAATACTCTTACATAGAATACAAGAATATTCTCACATAAAATACTAGTTTATTTCCACATGAAGCATTGAAATATTTGCACATAAAATATTAAGTATTCTCACGAAAATATCTCAGATATTGTCATATGAAAATATAAACTAATTTCGCATAAAATCGTGATAATCAGTTTCTTCAACCCCAATAAAAGTTCGGCACAAGATCCCTTACCTCGATTCCGATTTCGCTCCAAAACCTAACCGAACTCCTTGACTACTCTTCTTTAGTGGGACTCGATTCACACAACAATTCGAAATTATTCCCCGAGCCTTCACTAAATCCATAATTGTAAAGGTACTTAACTCAAGTCCTTACAATTTCATGCCCCGCTTACCTCGGGTTCAACGCGAGGACTTAATATTCCTTAGTTTGTTTTGGCGTTGGACCTCCAGCCCGCCTCCAAGTTTAGTCCCTACAAGTTGTGTTCGAAACCGTAGTTAAACTCTCAATTAGACTCTTAGATAAATAATAAGTCGCGATTTAATCCTTCAACAACATCGAAGCTAAACACGAACGCTCACCGGATGTAATCCAAGCGGCTGTGGAGTCGTGCTGGCCGGCGTTGCGAATCCGGCAGGAGCTGCGGCTGGGGGGATGAGCTCGCACTTGGTTCCCGTGTTCGTGCAACTCCGCGCGAGGTTCGCCTTACTCGCTCGACGGACGAAGTCTCGAGGCGGCCGCGCTGGGCCGAGCTTGTGGCGCGTCGTCTCTCGAGCGGTCTCGGCATGCGAGAATCGACGGCGAGGTGAAGCTTGTGAGCGGCGGCTTGCGGCGCGGAAGGATTCGGCGGCGTGAGCGGCTGGACCTTCGCGTCGATCTCGGTCGTGCGAAGAACGAGCGGCTTCCACGAACGACTTCAACAGATGACTTCGCCAGATCGGGCCGTGGCTTCTTCAAACGACAGGCGCTTCTTCGTTCGTGAGCTTCGGACGAGGTGGCTGGGGGACTTCTCAAACGGCTAGCTGGACGACGAGTTCTTTTTTTTTGTGGTGGCCGGCGGGAGAGCAGTAGTAACGAGGAGAAG
This sequence comes from Trichosanthes cucumerina, assembly GCA_036507285.1. Classification (NCBI taxonomy): domain Eukaryota; kingdom Viridiplantae; phylum Streptophyta; class Magnoliopsida; order Cucurbitales; family Cucurbitaceae; genus Trichosanthes; species Trichosanthes cucumerina. Next base: position 69,166,058 of record CM071840.1, on the reverse strand, counting down.
GTGGTCGGCTAGGGTAAATTGTGGAGGAAGAAGAAAATGAGTTTAGGGTTAGGGTTTGTCTCATTGAGTTTAGGGTTAGGGTTTTCTTTAATTTGAAATTTAAGGAGCTTAAATACTACAAAATTAGGTCAATAATCAAAAGTCCTATGTAACCCTCATTTAGTGATTAATAACCAAAGTGCCATCGCTCCTTCTTTTTCCTTTAATTTTACAAATCATTATCTAGGAGAATATTTCGTTTTAAGCTAAGTAAAATCAAAGACTCACTAACACCGAGCTTGATGAGATTCACTAATCCAACTCAACACACACAGGTTGATAGAACGCTAAATAAAATAAATAATTAGTACCTGTGGTCGTGGTCGTCACAATATTCCCTCCTTAAGAACTTTCGTCCTCGAAAGTTCCTATTCTTGAAATAATTCTGGGTATTTAGCTCGCACCTCTTCTTCTCGCTCCCAGATAGCTTCTTCCGTGCGGTGATTTTGCCACAATACTTTAACTAAGTTGATCTCACGGTTACGGAGGGTCTTTCGATCTCTGGCAATAATCTGTATAGGTCGTTCGCCATAACTCAAATCTTCTGCTAGCTGTAACGGTTCAAAGTCTACGACGTGAGTCGGGTCTGGAATGTATTTCCTCAACATGGAGACATGAAATACGTTATGAACCGCTGATAGGGAAGGCGACAGTGCCAGTCTGTAGGCCACCGCACCAACCCTCTCTAAAATCTCGAATGGTCCGATGTGAAGCGCGGACTCAACTTCCTTTTCGGCCAAACCTTAGAATTCCTTTCATTGGGGCAACTTTAAGAAATGCGTGGTCCCCAATTTGAATTCTAGGTCCCTTCGCCTTAATGCTCGGCATAACTCTTTGTATCTGCTCTTGGGCGGTGCGCATTCGCGCCCTAATCTTTTGTATTGCCTCATTAGTGACTGTACTAATTCGGACCCAACAATCGGCGTTCGCCAACCTCCTCCCGAAAACGGGAGTTACGCAACGTTTTCCATGAGAGCTTCAAATGGAGCCATTCCGATGGTCGATCGATAATCGCGTGTGTAAGCAAACTCCATCAAATGCAAATGAGTGTCCCAACTACCGGAAGTCTAAGGTGCAAGCTCGCAACATATCTTCTAATATCCGATTTAAACGTTACGTGCTCCGCCATCATCCGCTGCGTGGATGAAAAGTCGTACTAAAGTTCAACTGCGAACCTAACGCTTTACGTAAACTCCTCCGGAAGTTGGAGGTGAAACGTGGATCCTCGCTGCAAAATAATCTTGACCGGAATCCCATGTAAACGGACTATCTCTTCCGTAAAAAGCCGTGCCCACTTATCGTAGAATAGGTGGGTTTCCACGTATGAAATGTGCCGACTTGGTTAATCTGTCCCACTATGACCCAAATTACCGAGTAACCTCGTAAGGTTCTAGGCGATCCCGACTATGAAATCCATAGAGATCTCCTCCCATTTCCACCTTTGGGCACATGTAAAGGCTGCAGAGTCCTGCGGGCCTCTGTCTAGGTGCCTTCACTGTGACAAGTCAGGCACTTGCTAACAAATTCTGCCACGTCGCGCTTCATGTTACACCACCAGAACGACTGTTTCAGATCTCGATACATCTTGGTGCTACCAGGGTGCATAGAGAATGGTGAGTTATGGGCTTCGCTCAAGATTTCTGCCTTCAGTTTGTCATCGTCTGGCACACACAATCGTCCCTGAAATAGTAATCCTCCATCTGTGGATAGGGAAAACTCTGCCAACTCACCAGTAGTTACTGCGATAAGTTTTTCCACTAATCGAGGGTCTCCTGTTGAGACTCAACGATGCGTTGTCTCAAGGTTGGTTGTACCGTTAACTGAGCTAACTGAGCCGTGGTCTTTCCTACTAGTACTGCAATTTCAGCTCGAGCAAACTCTGCCTGTAACTCTGCTCTCTGTCGAACTCGTCTTTGAAGTATGCACCGCTTCCTATCGAGGGCATCGACCACGACATTAGCCTTACCGGGTGGTATTGTATGTCAATATCGTAATCCTTCACTAATTCCAACCATCTGCGTTGCCTCATGTTCAATTCCTTCGGGTGAATGGATACTTGAACTTTTATGATCTGTAAAAATCAATTTTCTCGCCATACTGTGTAGTGTCTCCGGATCTTTAATGCAAAGACCATCTTTGCTAGTTCCAAGTCATGAGTTGGATAATTCCTCTCATGCGCCTTTAATTGTCGGGATGCATAGGCTATTACTTTACCGTCTTTGCATTAGAACCACACCCAAACCTTTCTTAGAAGCATCACCAGAAACCACGAAGCTCCTGTTCCTCGGGATCAGAAGAATCGGGTGACACTAATCTGCACTTGAGTTCTGAAACTCGCCTGCAAAACATCATCCCAAACAAATGAGTTTCCCTTTCGCGTCGGTGAGTCATGGGCATGGCTATCTTGGCGAAGTCCCGCACGAAACGCCTATAATAACTCCGCAAGACCCGAAAACTACGTACCTGCAGAATGCGGTGGTCGGACGAGGCCAGCGTGTGACGGCCTCCACTTTCATTTGGGTCAACAGAGACTCGGCTTTCTGACACCACATGCCCTAAGAAGGATACATGCGAGCGAAATTCACACTTGGAGAATTTTGCATACAACTTATTCTCTCTCAAACAGTTTTAAAACTTCTCTCGGTGCCTTTCATGATCTTCATCACATCCGGAGTATATCGAATATCGTCAATAAACACAATCACGAGCGTATCTAGAAACTCTTTGAATAAACGGTTCATCAAGTCCATGAAAGCGGCGGGGCGTTGGTCAAACCGAACGGCATCACCGTGAACTCGTAATGCCCATAACGTGATCTCGAATCTTTGTCTTAGGAATATCCTCTTCACCGATTCTCAATCGATGGTAGCTCGATCTCGGATCGATCTTGGAAAACATCATTGTTCCTCACAATCGATCGAACAAATCATCTATTCTAGGAGAGGATATTTATTCTTGATCGTAACTTTATTCAACTCCTCAGTAATCTATACACAGGCGCATGGACCCGTCTTTCTTTTTCACGAACAACACTGGTGCTCCCCAAGGCGAAACGCTAGGGCGTATAAACCCCTTGTCCAGTAAGTCCTGCAACTGTAGTTTCAGTTCTTTCAACTCTGCCGGTGTCATTCATGCGGTGCCTTGGATATCGAGTCGTCCCCAATTCCAATCCGATGTTAAAATCTACCTCTCTGACCGGAGGTATCCCGGGGAGGTCCTCGGGAAAGACGTCTGTAAATTCATTCACCACTGGTACCGTTGACACTGAGATCTCCGTGCACCTTGCATCTAATATGCAAGCTAAGACGCCCCAAGCTCCCCGATGTAATAACTTCCTGGCCTTAAGGGCAGTAATTACCTTAGGCCTACTTCCTGCTAACGTGCCTCTGAACTCAGAGCTTGAGGTTGGTCGAGGAGTAAACACTACCTCCTTCCCAGAAGCAATCAATGCAAGCATGGTTCTCACGCTAACTGATCCATACCCAATATCACATCAAAGTCAAACATGTCTAAGACTACTAGATTTCTTCATTAACTCATGGTCTGCGATGGTCACACTACCATCCTTGACTTTCATAGTGGCTAACAAATTTATCCCCGCAGGAGTGGAGATGCAGAGCATATATCAGAATCGTTTCTAATTCTAACTCACTTGACTTACGAAGGATGCGAAAATAAAAGAGTGTGTAGAACCAGAATCAAATAATACAAAGGCAAGGTGCCCAAGTAATGGAAGTGTACACCAACCCACCGAGTCCGAGCCATAGATGTTTTTACTTGGTGCTTGCATAAGCTCTTCCTTGATGTATAACAGAGCTTCACAAAGCAGTCCCACTATTGATAACTCGAGGTTGGCTAAGCGGCTTGGCTTGACTCGGGCGGCTATTAGCTCTGTGCCCTTCTTTCCCACATCCGAAGCACACTCGGGATCGGCCAAAACACTTACCCCAATGCCGCTACTACGCTCTTTGCATTGTGGCTTATCTCCACCGTTATTTCCGCTCTGTTGACTCGTGGTTTCGACTGAACACCGCACGAAAAATTTCTGGTCTATGCGGTGTACGCTGGGACGCTGTGAGCTTGAATTTGGCCGGTCCCACTTCCTCTTATGATTTGCCATAGGTCGCCCCGTTCCAACACACTGCTGCATGTGATCTGCACTGCTGCACCCAAATCAATTTCGCCACTCTCACCGCGGAGGCATAATCGGGAGGTGCTAGTGCTCGGATGAAGCCTCGAACATTTTCATCCAGTCCCCATGATGAAACGCTCTGTCTTCTTCGCCTCTGTGTCTACTAGCTCTCGGGGCAAAGCGTGACATGCGGGTGAATTCTCTCTCATATACCTCCACCCCTCTCCCTGCTCGCTAAGTTGTAAGAATTCTCGCTTGTTTCTCATGAATGAGCCGCGCGGAGGTAAAATTTCCGCTGAAATGCTTCCTTAAACATATTCCGTAATCGTTTCTCCGGCTGGCGACAATGGTTCCTCGGGCGGACTCCACCCATAAATACGCGCGTCATCCTCAAAGCATAAAGGTAGCACAAGACACCCTCTCGGTCCTCGTGGCGGTTCATCAATCAAGATGGTCTCAATGGAGGACGGCCATAACTTCATAACACGGTGGGGTCACCTGGAAGACCCATCAAATGATCTGGGATCATATTTCACGAAGTCCTTCGGATATCGAGACTCGAGTTGCATCGTTCCGTCCCTCGATTTGCTTGGGCCACCGAGTGGCTCGCAGAGCTCGCACTAGAGTCTGCATAGCCTCTACCATCATAGTCATTACGTTAGTGTTCCCTTGATCGCGCCACTGGAGCGATCGCAGTGCATTCTCCCGGCGACCAGTGCCGTCTGGAGGAGGTCCGCATGCAGTGGAGCAATCTCTTCCTGCTCCGGTGGTAATTCGGTTGGGTGTCAACGTTTTCTCTTGCCGCTTCGGCCCCTACCACGTCCCCTACCTCTCCTCGACCTCTAGGTGGCATTTTCTGTATTACTACAATACAGAGAGTTTCTAACTCAGTTTCATTACTTTCTAGCTATAAAATAGGATCACCCCTTAGGGTTTTAAATTCATTTACATTCACAATATAGATTTACATCATAATCATTTACTTAATTTGTAAAATACTAGAAGCGTGCACAGCGGTGGCCAGAGCTAACGCGTTGTTCAACCATGGGAACTACTCATGCTTACTCAGTAAGCAAGTCTGACGTAACCCTTAAACCTAGGGCTCGATACCAACCGTAACGCCCTACTTTTCTATGACTAAACTCTTAGGGACATTACTACACATGCATGCATTTATAGGCCAAGAGATAAAAAGATCTTTAAACCTCCAATGAAAATAATTTGTCTTTAGGGATCCCAAATAAAAACATTCAAACAGATAAAAGGAGCAGTTTAACATGGCCTATTTAAAATCTGTAAAGTAAATTTAAACTTCCAAAAACATAAAGGAACAACATCAGTTATAAAAGAAATGTGCGGAAAACATGTCTATTCCCATGGTCCTCAACGCGCGCCTCAGTCACTCGCCCGCACGCCCTTAGCCTTACACGAAAAACATTTTCAAAAGAAAGGGTGAGTATTGTAAAAACAATACCCAGTAAGTGACCTCGCTACCGAGGTTTGGGATATGCATACACATACAATCATGACCTTTAAACTTGTTCGAAATGTACATATGCGGGACCTAAAACTTTCTCATATTGTCAGGTCTTTAATCCATGACTTCCTTTTTATTTATGTGGCCGACTGGTCATCCTGAGTCATTTCATTTTTTAGTCCCTCACAGACCCCTGTAATAATTTGAGTCCCTCACAGACCCCTGTACGGTTTGAGTCCCTCACAGACCCCTGTAATAATTTGACCCATAGGGTCTCTATTGCATGTTTGACCATGCACATAATGCACTCAGGAGACCAATGTCCACACTTTTCATCAAATCATTTCATGACATACATAACATGCATGAGGTCCCATCATTCACATAACAATAGTGTACATGTCACAAACATCATCGTCAATATGCAAATCATACTTTTCTCATAGACAGTTTGAAAATCATACTTTTGTAGGAAATCATGAAATATTCTCATGCAAATTACTGTCATATCCTCACATGAAATATTGGAATACTCTTACATAGAATACAAGAATATTCTCACATAAAATACTAGTTTATTTCCACATGAAGCATTGAAATATTTGCACATAAAATATTAAGTATTCTCACGAAAATATCTGTATATTGTCATATGAAAATATAAACTAATTTCGCATAAAATCGTGATAATCAGTTTCTTCAACCCCAATAAAAGTTCGGCACAAGATCCCTTACCTCAGTTCCGATTTCGCTCCAAAACCTAACCGAACTCCTTGACTACTCTTCTTTTAGTGGGACCTGATTCACACAACAATTCGAAATTATTCCCCGAGCCTTCACTAAATCCATAATTGTAAAGGTACTTAACTCAAGTCCTTACAATTTCATGCCCCGCTTACCTCGGGTTCAACGCGAGGACTTAATATTCCTTAGTTTGTTTTGGCGTTTGACCTCCAGCTCCGCTCCAAGTTTAGTCCCTACAAGTTGTGTTCGAAACCGTAGTTAAACTCTCAATTAGACTCTTAGATAAATAATAAGTCGCGATTTAATCCTTCAACAACATCGAAGCTAAACACGAACGCTCACCGGATGTAATCCAAGCGGTGGAGTCGTCGTCTTTGGCGGCGTTGCGAATCCGGCAGAGCTGCGGTGGGGGGATGAGCTCGCACGTGGTTCTCGTGTTCGTGCAACTCCGCGCGAGGTTCGCTTACGCTCGATCGGACGAAGTCTCGAGGGCGGCGCGCGGCGGAGCTTGTGAGCGCGTCAACTCGAGCGGTCTCCGCGTGCGAGAATCGATGGCGAGGTGAAGCTTGTGGCGCGGCTTGCGGCGCGCGAAGGATTCGGCGGCGTGGCGGGCTGGACCTTCGTCGATCTCGGTCGTCGCAAAGAACGGCGGCTTCCACGAACGACTTCAACGAGGATGACTTCAGCGTGACGGCGTGGCTTCTTCAAACGACGGCGCTTCGCTTCGTGAGCTTGACGCAAAGTGGGTGGGGACTTCTCGAACGCAGCTAGGTGGGCGACGAGTTCTTTTTTTGTGGTGGCAGCGGGAGAGCGGTGTATGCGAGGAGAAGGTGGTCGGCTAGGGTAAATTGTGGAGGAAGAAGAAAATGAGTTTAGGGTTAGGGTTTGTCTCAATGAGTTTAGGGTTAGGGTTTTCTTTAATTTGAAATTTAAGGAGCTTAAATACTACAAAATTAGGTCAATAATCAAAAGTCCTATGTAACCCTCATTTAGTGATTAATAACCAAAGTGCTATCGCTCCTTCTTTTTCCTTTAATTTTACAAATCATTATCTAGGAGAATATTTCGTTTTAAGCTAAGTAAAATCAAAGACTCACTAACACCGAGCTTGATGAGATTCACTAATCCAACTCAACACACACAGGTTGATAGAACGCTAAATAAAATAAATAATTAGTACCTGTGGTCGTGGTCGTCACAGTTACAATAACAAATAGAGCTTTGTTTCTAGTTTTTATATAATTCTATCATTCTTCCAATTTTATCCATTTTATGACATTTTAAGTAGGGGTATTTTTGTCATTTGTCATGATATGACATTTAGAGTTTTGGGAAGCTATTTAAAGCTTGGCCATTAGGTTGTACAAGACAGTTTTTTTTGGATGAATGAAATTTGTGTGATTTGATGCAAGAGCCACCATCACCTCTGCAATTCTTGAGTTTAGGGTTGCAAGCTAGGAACATTCAAGTTGGTTTGATCAACTTGCTTGTGGAGTGTTCCATCCTTGAGTGAGGAACTAGTTTCCTTACCTCTTGGTCTTCGATCATAAGGTAATCCACATCTAGTCCTTTTCCTTGGGATTGAATCGAATCGCTTTGGGGGTTTTAGTGTTTGAGAATTAGGGGTTCACATAACCAAAGGGTTCCTAATTCCAATTCGCTAGGGTTTTCTTATCACACAAAATAAAACAAAAGAGAATTATTAAATACATAATCTTGTTTCCCTTAAAAAAAAATGAACATTAATAAAATCTAAACATTCATAATAATAAACCTCCACTAACCTATAATTTTGTGAGAAAAAATCAAATAATTTTTCAATCAAATTAGAACAATGCTTGATGTTCAATGTAAAAGATGGTTGAGAAAAATATGACTTCTGAATATAAATGATAAATTCTTTATAAATTCTTTAATTATTTCATTAGATTGATAACCGAATTTAAATCTTACCCACAATTGAAGATTCAATTCAAAATCTCGATCCTGAAATCAAATCGAAATCTAACGAAATCGAGGTTCTCCGATCGGAACACGAGAAGTGACTGGCGATGACGATCAACGATGGATCTGATCTCAGATTGACGGTGGACAACGCGATGGCAAACACAGATGGTTGAGCGACGACAAAAGGAGTGAAGGAAATGACGTTCGAACGTCAGTGTCGACCAGAAAACGCGAGGGAATGCGCGGGTCTAAGTGTCGTCGGTTTCGCGAGGGAGGGGTTGCATTGCTGTCAGCGTTGGGTGCGTCGCTCCAGCGTGCTAGTCAGATGAAGGGGGAAGTCGACGGCTCGTTATCGTCGGTGATGGAGGAGAAGACGAGGATGACGGCTGCTACCAACGAAGACAAACAACGAGGGTTGGCAGTTGCGATAACACGAAGGATAGGGAAGCTGATGAGAGAGGCGACACTTTTCTATTTCCTTTTCTCTTTCTTTTTTTTAACTTTTCTTTCCTAAATAAAACCAAAACCCTAAAAGAAAATAAAAGAAAGCAGAGGGATATCTTGGCTTTAATAATTTTTTATTAAATCACCGAATTATCAATTTATATCTATTAAGTTCAATTTTCAAATTTGTGATCCTTAAACTTAATAAAAATTATTAGGTTTTACAGATTTATTAGACATTAAATTGAAAACTCTAAAACTTATTATATATAAAATTGAAAGTTAAAAGCCTAATGGCATATCTTTTAATTCAAAAGTCTATTAAAATAGATTCAACTCATAAAATGTATATGAAAAATGAAACATGAAATATTTTTCTGTTTCATGAGAATTATAGATTTTTTATGTAATTAGTTTTAAAATATAATGCAAGTAAAAATCAATTTTTTGTTCCTTTTTTATTTGACTCTAGACAAAAAATAAACAAATAGTAAAAATAATTATAATATCATATGTTTCTTATTATTTATAAATTTTAATTGTTTTAGAAAATAGGAAAAAAATTAATCTTGACCATAAATTTGTCATTTTGTGCAAATTTTTATCCTAAACTTTTGATTTCATCAAATTCTACCTCAAACATAGATAAGTATTGCAATTTTAACTCAAACTTAAAAAATATGCATTTTTAATCCTCTAATGAGCTTTCATTTGAAAGATCATTAAAAAAAATATTTTCACATTGATTCTTAGAATTCTAAAACAATATATATATTTTATAAATTTGATAAAATTTCAACGAAAAATGACATTAGAGCTTTTTTTTTTTTTTTTTTGCAATTTGTGGATTTTAGCAAAGTTTTCAATATTTAATTTGTGCATTGATCAAATTAAATTGTATGCAAAGCATAACTTATTGAAATTGGTGATGAAGATTTTTACATTACTTTTTGTTCAATTTAGTAGGTGAATTAGTTAAAATTGAATAGAGGTTAAAAAATGCAACATAAGTATGAGTATATTGTTTAATTTGATTAAATTTAGTTTATATTAAAAATAATATAACTATATAAATTAAGTAGTGAACTTGATTTTTTTCTAAAAAAAAAATGAGAAAACAAATATTACTTTTGGGAAAAAAAAGTCGGGCAAGAATAAAGAAGTAAAAAAAGGAGGAAAAAAATGAAAAAAGTAAGTAGAAAAGAAAAAAGGGAAAAATAAAAACGAAATGGAGAGAAAAACGAAAGCAACCAAATAAACAAAAATAAACAAAAAATCTAGTAAGCATGAGGTTTGAACTAAATACCTTAATTAATTAAGAATATTATAAGTGACTTAACGCAACATGCTACATATTGACAATAAAAATAATTTAAGACATTTAATGATTATTTGTAAAGATTAAAAGTTGAGAGGGGGCCAACATCTTTGACGACTTTTTCATGACAGTGAATAACCAACATCGAAGGTCATGTTTAAAACGACGTCGTTTTGTTAGAGTCTTTAATGTCGGTTCTTCACCGACATCGTAAGATTGTATTTCATGAAGGATCATAACCGACATCAAAGGGCACAAATTTCGTGATAATTTAAAGAGACTTTAATGACGGTTTGTAACCGACATCGTAAGGGCATATTTGATTACGGTTTCAAACCGACATCAAAGGGTAAAATTCATCTGCCAACCAAACAAAAATACCGCGATAATTTTAAAGAGTCTTTAATCACGGTTGTTAACCGATATCGTATGGTTGTCTTTGATGACGGTTTATAACTTACATAATAGGGTAAAATTCGCCCGCCAACCAACCACAAATTTTGTGATAATTTTAAAGAGTCTTTAATCACATCTTTTAACTGACATCGTAAAGGTATATTTGATGACGGTTTAAAACCAACATCAAAGGTCGCGATAATTTTAAAGAGTGTTTCATGATGGTTTGGAACCGACATTGTAAGACTATATTTGATGTCGGTTTAGGTCGCAATAATTTTAAAGAGCATCAAAGGTCGCGATAATTTTGAAGAGTCTTTCATGTTGGTTTTTAAATCGACATCGTAAGGGTATAGTCAATGACGGTTTAAAACCGACATCAAATTTCACGATAATTTTATAGGGTCTTTAGTGGCGATTTGTAACCGATATCGTAAGGGTATATTTGATGACGGTTAAAAACCGACATCAAAGATCGCGATAATTTTGAAAGTCTTTCATGTCGGTTTTTAAAATGTCATCATAAGGGTATATTCGATGACGGTTTAAAACCGACATCAAAAGTCGGGATAATTTTGAAGAGTCTTCATGTCGATTTTTAAATCGACATTGAAAGTGTATATGCGATGATGGTTTAAACCGACATCAAAGGTCGCAATAATTTTGAAGAGTCTTTCATGTCGGTTTTTAAATTGACATGTTATGGGTATATTCGATGACGGTTTAAAATCGACATCAAAGGTCGCGATAATTTGAAGAGTCTTTCATGTCGATTTTTAAACGGACATCGTAAGGGTATAATAAATGACGGTGTAAAACCGACATCAAAGGTTGCGATAATTTGAATAGTTTTTAATGTCGGTTTGAAACCGACATCGTAAGGCACCCTTTGATTTCGGTGTCAAATTGACATCAAAGGTCGCAATAATTTTGAAGAGTTTTTAATGTCGATTTTAAACTGACATCGTAAAGGTGCCTTTATGGTGTCGGTTTAAAACCGACATTAAAGGGTATAATTTTGAAAATCGACATCGTTTACAATATGCCCAATTGTCCAACCGACATTAAAGGTTGAATTTGTTGTAGTGGAGAAAGGGGGAATTGAAATCCAGAGAAAATAAAAAGACAAGAAAAAAATCAGTCAGAAAAGAGCTAGAGTTGCATGGGTAGAGCGAGAGCGAGAACAAGAGTGTTATTTTCCTTATCTCTTTCTTTTCTCTAGAATTTCGACCACTCATTACTATCATGAGCAAGAACCTAAGCGAGAGTGTGATAGTATCAAGAAGATGTATATGCCAGGAGAAAAATCTCTACTTCTATATTATTCTTCAAGAAGGTATATCAGTATTAATATACAAGTAGAGATGAAAAAACTCCTAATAGTTATAACAGAAGATAACTTTAATTTAACCAACAGGGGTACAATAGTAAATGCACTTCTCTCTTTTGGGCTTTACATCAATTGGCTTCTATCCTAATCCCCCCCCCCCCCAAGCCAAGGGATGTGATATCACAGACTTTGAGTTTGGATCTCCATTGTAGAAACAGTCCAGCTGCCAGTGGATTAGTAAGAACATCAGCAAGTTGAGCATGAGCAGGAAGATGTTGAACCACTATACGTTTGCTACATACTAAGTCTCGGACATAGTAATTGTCTAGCTCAACATGTTTAGTCTTGGCATGAAGAATAAGATTAATACTTAGATGAACAGTACTAAGATTATCACACTATAGTATAGGGGGTCACATAAGTTTAATTTTTAGTTCACTAAGTAACATAGAAAGCCATGCCATTTCTGTTGCTGCAGTAGCTAGACTTCGGTAGTCTGCTTTAGTGCTCGATCTTGAGATAATGGATTGTTTCTTTGATCCCCAAGACACCAGATTACTGCCAAAGAAGATACAAAATCCTGATGTCAATTTGCGGTCGTCCAGATTCGAAGTCCAATCAGAATCTACATAGCCTTATATTGACAAGTTAGTGGACTTAGTGAATTGTAAGCCAAAAAATAACATACCTTGTAGGTAGCGTAGTATTCGTTTCACAAGTTTTCAATGTGAGAGAGTAGGCTTGTGCATGAATTGACAAGCTTTGTTAACAGAAAAGGATATCTCAAAACTGGTTATAGTGACATATTGTAGGGCGCCGACAATACTTCTATAGAGCTTTCAGTTAGAAACAATTCCACCCCCATAGGCATAGGGCAAAGTCCCACTCATCATCGGTGTAGTAATCGACTTGGCTTGAGTCATCTGAGCTTTTCTCAACAAATCTCGAATATATTTAGTCTGAGATAGAAAAAGACCTCCACCAGGAGGGTGAGAAACTTCTATCCCAAGAAAGTATCGTAAATATCCAAGATCTTTAAGATGAAAAGACATATCAATCTGTGTAATGAGACTAGAGATAGGAGTAGAAGAGTTGCTCATGATTATTATGTCATCAACATATATCAACACATATATACTAACATTATGAGTATGTTTAAACATCAAGGAACAATTAGCCTTGGAGTGAACAAACCCAAGCTTTCTAAGGCGTGTGGAGAGGCGCTCAAACCAAGCCCATGGTGCCTGTTTGAGGCCATACAGTGCTTTCTTTAAGTGACACACAGTAGAGGAATCGTCAGAGTTAATAAATCCAAGTGGTTGTTACATAAACACGGTCTCAGTCAACAAGCCATGGAGAAATGCATTATTAATGTCAATTTGCTTGATGGTCCAATTATACTGGACAGCTAGAGTAAAGAGGACACAAATGATCGTTTGTTTAATCACAGGACTAAAAGTTTCAGAATAGTCGATATCAAGGGATTGGTGAAACCCTTTGGCCACTAAGCGGGCCTTGTATATGGAAATGGATATTCCATCTGAATTTCTTTTAAGATTGAACACCCATTTGCAACCCACTATCTTCTAATTACTCGACTTAGGGGCTAAAACCCAAGTTTCGTTTCTTATGAAGGCATTGTACTCATCCCTCATGGTTGCACGCCAGTGAATGTTTTTCATGGCTTCTCTCACATTTGGAGTCTCAACATTATCATAACAGACCTCAGTATTTAGTATTCGTGGTTTGAGAATACCATTTTTCCTACGGGTTACGGATAGTTTGGTTGGAACAAAGGTTCATGGGAGTAGTGGTATGTTTAAGAGTTACAAGAGGGATACTAAAATGGATTTGTGATAGACAAGTAGGTTGGTGAGTATCAGGTAGAGAAGAAGCAAAATGGAAAGACATTTCATAAAATAAGACACTAAAAGAAATATAAACTTTACCAGTCTTATCTAGACATTTATAGCATTTGTGTTTAGAGCTATAGCCAAGAAATGTGCAAGGATGTGATCGTGGTAACAATTTGTGAGAGTTATAAGGTCTAAGGTAAGGAAAACACTTACAGCCAAAGACACGAAGTTGTGAGTAATCTGGCACCCGACCAAAGAGTTTCTCCAAGGGGCTGACTCCATTCAGGACAGGTGTGGGCAATCAGTTTATGAGATAAGTTGCTGTGGACAAAGAGTCATCCCAAAATGTTAGAGGCATATGAGCTTGAGATAATAAAGTTAGGTCGATTTCAACAATATGACGATATTTACGTTCCACAATGCCATTTTGTTTAGAAGTGTATGGGCAAGTGAACCTATGTTCAATGCCATGTCTTTGAAAAAAAGAAATTAAGAGTTTAAATTTAGTCCTACCATTAGTTTGGACTCAAATTAGAGGTGTATGAAGCGGATTTTCAACAAGAGTTTTGAATTGCATAATAGTTTGTGTAGTTTCAGATTTAGATTGAAGAAAATAGAGCTACGTATATCGAGCAAAAACATCAACAAAGCTCATGTAGTATCTAAATACATTATTGGACGAATATGAGAGGGCCCACACAAATCAATAACAACTAGCTGTAAAGGTTGAGAATATTCAGTAGTGGACTTATGAAACGGTAGAGCATGAATCTTTACATGCTTGACAAAAAATGAAATGGGATCAGTTTTATTCAAGGTATGAGGGATGTATGTTTTTACAATATGTTGAAGAGTAGCAATAGCTGGGTGGCCTAGTCTCTGATGCAATAGATCAAATGTAGGTACATATGAAGTAGTACCATAACAAGCATATTTAGAAAGACAGGACAAAGGTTTACTCGTATTAGTCAATAACAAAGAGACTGAAGCAAATTGACTAGTAGGGGTTGGAAATCGATAGAGTCCTTCATTGAGAGTCCCTTGGAGTAGTACCTGGCCAGTTGCTAGATCCTTCACAAGACAAAATGTGGGGTAAAATTCAAAAAAGACAGAATTATTCTGAGCAAATTGGCTGACACTTATTGAGTTTTTGGTGATAGAAGGAACATGGAGTAAATTCTTGAGATATGAAGGACATTTAGAGGGAGAAGGGAGCAAATCAGAGCCAATATGGGAGATGGAAAGACCTATTCCGTTGCCAACGTGTACTTTCCGATTGCCATTGTACTCAGAACTTGTTGTTAAATTGCCCAGGTTATTGGTCACATGATTCGTGGCCCCAGAGTCAGGATACCAGTTGCAATCCTGATTGTAGTTGGGAGTGGTAGTCATGGTTGCGACTGATGGCATGGATGGACTATAGGGAATGAATCCTTGCGGATTATACATCCCAGGAGATGGACCTGTGACCATGTTGACCATCTGTGGTCTCCATTGCGGCTGTGGCGGATCATATCTTGAGTAACAATGATTTTTTGTATGGCCAAACTTGTTGCACAGATGGCATTGAGGTTTCCCTCGGTTGTTCCACTAGGATCTACAACCACGAGTATTGTTAGACAGGTTGTGGCATCGACCTCTATTGTTCCAATACGAATTATTAGAGTAGCACTGGTTACCACCTTCTTTGATATTGTTCTGAGAGAGAACATTTGCCGAAGGCAGTGTACCATCGGAGTTGACTAACTTCGTTTCAATTCTTGTTTCACGTGTGAGAAGTAAGGCCATTATATCTTGAAAGCTTTCTGTACATACTTTTGCAGAAATGACAGACACCATGGATTCGTATTCAGGACCAAGACCAGAAAGAATGTAGAGGATGTGGTCTTCGGAAGCGACTGGTTTTCGCACTGCAACAAAAGCATCAACACACTTATTTATCTTTGCAAAATACTCATTAAGTGACATACCGCCTTTATTTAAGGTCTCTAATGTTGAATTGATCTGCATAACTTGAGCAAGATTTCGAGGATTGAAAATCTGAAGAAGACAGGACCAGATTTCTTTGGCACAAGTACAATGAAGCATTTGTTCGAGGATTGTCTCTTGCATGGATCCAAGAAGCCAAGAACAAATGAGCTTATCTTGCTTCTTCCATTGCTCGTATTGAGGGTTTGATTTGGTAACTAGTACTCCATTCTTTGAGACTTGAAGAAATTGTTGCGGAGGACATGCATCTTCTTGAATATGAGAATCGAACAATCCACAACCTCCTAGGGCAAATTCCACTTGAAATTTCCATAACAGGTGAACGAAATGAAATCCCCGCGCAGCGGAAGACGATTCAATCGTCGAGGTATCATTATGCAACATGAGTTTATTAAAATTGATCTAACACTTAGATCTAGGCAAAACATGCTTGAAGAAGAAGAAATTTACAGCAAATAGAGTTTTTACTTACTTGTTGTAGACAAACTCAGCAATTTCTTCCTTGGGTCACGAACTCTTCGTGCTACTCGATCTCTACGAAATCTTCCCACAAAATGAACTCAAACACGACCAAATGGCCTTCTCGGTTGTTCTCTTTTGGAGAAACGAAGTTGGTGGGAACTTCTTTGTGTTTTGGAGAGGGAGGAGAAAAATGAGAGAGTAGAGAGAATTCTATTTTCTTCTCTTTGGTGAAAAACAGAAAATGAGAAGTGAGATCACCAAACCCTTCTTGCAAAGGGTTTAAATAGTGGAATGAGGGAGTTAAAATCTCCTCATTATTACCACTTTACCACAACCATAGGTTATGCAAATCTCATTTGCATAACCACATAATATAAGATATCTCATATCTCATATTGCAAATCTCATTTGCAATAATTGTGGATTAATTAAATTGAATCACATCCAATTTAATTTCTCTCAATCAAATTCTTCAATTAGTCCTAATTCAACAATTAGACTAACCTATAGTTTATTATGAATCTCATTCACATTAAACTATATATTATATCAGTCATATCTCATATAAATGACATAAATGCCCTTATAGTGAAATTGAACACTTCAATTTTATATCAAAACATTAACCCTTCTTTTATCCCAGGTGGAGCCAACCGAGGGACCTAATGGACCTACAGTGACGGGCTTCAATGATCCGAGATTAACCTGACAAACTCTTTGACCCGGTTAATCAACATTCATTAGCTACGGTAACACTCCACTATAGCCCGTAGTAGCGCACTCCCGTCGGTCACGAGAATATTACGTGTCCACCGATATAACCAATGCCCATGAGTCGACCCTTCACGGGTTGTTCGTGAGACACTACCGGGTCAAATTACCGTTTTACCACATGTCTACCTCTTGTTCCTTAAGTCCCCACTGCTCCTCTAATGAACAACATATTGTGATGGTCCAACCATACACAACACCCTTCTCGAGCCAGTGAGAAGGTGGGCGCCCGTTGTCCAAGCCCTAGAGACAACACTTAAGGGAACAACCCCTCTAGTTTTCCTAAAAGGCGGGAGCGAGTGAATTCCATCTCGCGTAGTTAAGTTCCCAGCTCCTACTTGGTTACGTCCCGAGAAGATAGGCATATTGGGCGATAGCGTGACCACCCTTACCCGTACTAGTCAAAGGACGGACCCCGCGCAGAGCGAGTCCGTAACACGCTCGAGATTCGGTCGAGTCACTAATGGTCATCTACGAAATTATTAGTCTTTCTTTGTCAGCGGTGTTACATCGGTGGGTCTAATAATTCACGGTCCGATCTTGTACAATCTCATTGCACAGGATGCCCCCACTCGCATGTCAACAACATGAACGAGTCAGATCACCTCGTTTGTATCTAATACAAAGCGGGTCGCATCCACAGTGTATCTAGGATTAGATCTCCAACTCTATCCATATACTGTAGACCGTTCGGGTCATTAACTCAAACGTGATCCTCCCTGTGTGTCCACTACACACCGTTCAAGTTCTAGTTCTCTCATAAATTCAATGACCCTAGAGCTTAGTTTATTGGAAAAGTTTATAAATATTGCGAGACATAAAGTGATGAAATAAATAACTCTTATTAATTTCAAACGATATATTACAAACACGAGATTAGGACAAAAATCCCAACAAACTCCCACTTGGACTAAGCTAGTGGAGAAAATACATTTCTGAAATGTACATGAATTACACTGAAGTGATACAATAAACTAGGGCATTGAATACCCGTTTACACATCTCCCACTTTCCCTAGTCAGGAAGCTCTCGAAGACCTAGACTCTCTAGGTGACCCTCAAACACCTTAGCCGTGAGGGGCTTTGTAAATGGATCGACTACGTTGTGCTCGGCGCTCTCTGCGTGACCGTCACGCGTCTCGCGATTGCACAATCTCCCGTATCAGATGATACTTGCGCTCAATGTGTTTGCCTCTCTTATGGCTCCGAGGCTCACGTGAGTTGGCTACTGCACCACTGTTATCATAGAAAAGTGTGATCGACAAGTTCATGTTTGGAACAACTTTCAAATCCGTCATGAACTTCCTGAGCCAAACAGCTTCCTTTGCAGCTTCACAAGTCGCAATATACTCTACTTCCATAGTGGAATCGATGCATCCTCGCTGATGCTTCGCCATACTAAACTCCTCCATTCGAAATAAAGGTGACCCAAAGTGGATTTCCTAGAATCCTTATCGATCGAAAATCGAGAATCTGTGTATCCCGTGAAGGATCAAATCCCCACTACCATACACTAAAAAATTGTAGTTCCTCGTTCTCCTAAGATACTTGAGTATTGCCTTTACGGCTGTCCAGTGATCTAATCCTGGATTGGACTCATATCTACTGACAATTCCTACTGCATAACAGATGTCGGGCCTAGTACACAACATGGCATACATCAAGCTCCCTACAGCTGAAGCATATGGAATCTGTCTCATATCCTCAACATCTTGAGGAGTCTTAGGACATTGATCCTTAGACAAGTGAACCCCATGCCTGAAAGGCAGCAAGCACTTCTTGGAGTTCTGCATCTTATATCTAGACAACATCTTGTTACGCCTGAGACAAGGCTAGCGTTCTGTTCTTCCAGTTTCGGACCATCTGGATACCTAGAACATACTAAGCTTCTCCCAAATCTTTCATTTGGAATTTCGAAGCTAGCCACTTTTTAACGTCAGTAAGAAATTCTACCTCATTCCCAATGAGAAGAATATCGATCCACGTACAACACCAAAAATGCGACGGTTTGTCAACAATTTTCTTGTAGACACAAGGCTCGTCGACATTTTGATCAAAGCCATAAGATTTGATCGCCTCATCAAATCTTATATTCCAAGACCTCGAAGCCTGTTTCAGTCCATAAATGGACCTATGAAGCCGACAAACTTTTTGCTCTTGGCCTTGGGCAATGAACCCTTTGGGCTGGTCCATGTAGATGGTCTCATCAAGTTTGCCATTCGGAAAGGTCGTCTTGGCGTCCATCCGCCATACCTCGTCAGTCATAATCGCGACAATGGCGGGAAGGATCTGGTCGACTTTACCATGGCAACAGTGAAAAGGTCTCCTCATAGTCAACCCTTCAACTCGGGTAAAACCCTTTGCCACTAGTCGGGCTTTGAAGGTCTGCACCTTCCCATCTACTCCACGTTTGCGCTTGTAGATCCATTTGCAACCAATAGGTTTTAACCCATGCGGTTGATCCACAAGCTCCCATACAGAATTAAAGTACATAGACTCCATTTCCTGGTCCATAGCTTTAATCCATTCGTCTTTGTCAATATCAACCATTGCCTGATCATAGGTCAATGGATCCTCACAATCATCATCCGGAGCGACAACCGAGGTTTCAAATTTAAACCCATGTAGCGATCAGTACATCTCACAACCCTCCCACTACGTCGAGGCATTCCCAATTCTTGGGAACGGATTTGACTAGACGTGCTTAGGATCAACAACACTTGTTGACGTACTAGCCCCATCAGCAACTCTTGCTGATGAACTGTCATTTCATTCAATACAATTTTACTCCTTGGTAAATGATCCCTGACGTGGTCTTCCTCAAGAAAAGTGGCGTTTGTCGACACAAGCACCCTATTTTCCTTAGGATCGTAAAACAGACCACCCCTAGTCTCTTTAGGATAACCTACGAATAGGCACAATTTGAGCGGGGTTCCAACTTTTTCGGGTTTGACACCAACACGTGGGCGGGCATCCCCAAATCCACGAAGTGATGTAAACCGCCTTTTACGTCCATTCCAGAGCTCAAAAGGTGTTTCACAAACACTCTTCGATGGAACGTTGTTCAAAATATAAACCACAGTCTCTACTGCGTACCCCCAAAAAGAATCGGGAGACGAGCATAGCTTATCATCGGCCGAATCATGTCCAACAAGGTTCTGCTTTCTCTCTCCGATACACCATTCTCGCCGTGGCATACATACGGTCTTGAGAGTTGGGACGTAATTCCGTGTTCTATCATATAGTCCTCGGAATTCGGTGTCCATGTACTCTCCACCTCGATCCGATCGAAGTGTTTTAAGCGATTTACCTAAGAGGTTCTCAACCTCGATCTTGTACTCCTTGAACTTTTCAAGAGTTTCAGACTTCTTGTGCATTAGGTAAATATACCCATATCTGGAGTAATCGTCTATGAAAGACACGAAATATTCATAACCGCCCCGAGCTTTAACATTCATCGGACCACAAAGGTCAGAATGTACTAACTCAAGAGGCTCTTTGGTTCTATATCCTTTTCCACTAAAAGGACGTTTGGTCATCTTGCCCTCAAGGCACGACTCACACACAGGCAAAGAGTTTTCTTCCAACTCGTTTAAAAGTCCACTCTTCACTAGTTTCTCAATCCTATTGAGATTAATGTGGCCTAACCGAAGATGCCAAAGATGGACATTTTCTTTTGGAGAAACTTTTGCTTTCTTAGTTCGTGTTTCTGCAGTTTTAAACAACTCAGTATTCAAAACACTTTTGACCGAATTGGGTTTCAAAACATACAGATTATTTTCAAGTGAAGCTGAACATATGACATTCCCTTTGAAAGAAATAAACGCTTTATTAAGATCAAAAGAAATTGAAATACAATGTTCAATTAGGCAGGAAATTGAAACAAGGTTTCTAGTAAACCCTGGAACTATGTACAGATTGTCCAACAATAAGTACTTCCCACCAAAATGCAGCTTCACCTTGCCGATCGCTGCAGCAGAGACAAGCTCCCCGGATCCAACCCGTAGAGTCACCTCACCATCTCGCAGCGACTGCCAGGAATCAATTCCCTAAAGAATAACAAACGTGGTTAGTGGCGCCCGAATCCAATATCCAGGCAGAGTCACTACTCTCCACTAAACATGTTTCTGTCACAAGTAAATCACATTTACCTTGATTCTTCCTCTCGGCCAGGAATTTGGGACAGTTTCTCTTCCAGTGTCCGCCCCCATTGCAGTGGAAACACTTTCCTTTCTCTGCAACCTCCTTGACCTTTTTGCCCTTGTGGGCGGCAGCTCGGTCAGTTTTACCCCTCTTCATCCTCTTCTTCCCTTTCGGGCGTGAAGGAGCAACAAGTTTCGTCCTAGAGGTCGAACCCCTGTGATAAGACCTGTAGGCAACATTTGCCTCAGATTCCTTGACCTTGTTCAAGGATTGGAAATTCTGTAGCTCATTGAGGAGGGTAGTCAGAGTGTAGCTAATTTTGTTCATAACAACATTGCTACTGCCAAGGAAACTCTTCTAAGAGTCTCCAAAATAAAATCGACTGCTCGACTCGTCGATAGAAGCCCCGTTCATCTCGGCCAGATGAAAGTGGGTCATCATGTCTAGAACGTGTTCACGGACAGACGACCCCTCTTTCATCTGTGCGTTGAAAACGTATTTGAGCGAGTCATGCCGGACCTGAAAGGACTGTTGTCCAAACATTTCCTGCAAGGACTCTATGATCTCCTTAGCGGAAACCATCAGCTCATGCTTCTTTGCCAAGACATCAGACATGCTGGCAATTATGTAGACCTTGGCCTTTTCATTGGCCCTGATCCACCGATCATACGCATCGCGAACACTTCGCGACGCGGTCGAGCTCGGCATCTGAGGACACTCCTCAGAAAGTACGAACTTTATGTCGTCCTGTACCAAAATTGTATTGATGTTGTTTTTCCAACTTTGATAATTATCTCCCTCTAATTTATCTGAAGCGAGTAAAGCTATTATAGCGCTAGACATTTTTAGCTGAAATAGAAGAAAAAACTTTGTATTAGTCTCGCAAAAAACTTTTAAAAAACCAATCAAGTTTTAGCAAAATTGTTTCATGATCCCTAGGTCATTCAAAATTTTGCAATGATACCCTCAAGGTTTAGAATGACCGCCACCGAAGGGTGAACAGAACACTCCTCCTCTAGGACGAGACTTTCTCGATCAGACCCTAATCCCAGAATAACTCTTATTCAATTAGGCGTCCAATTACCATTGTTCGGTTGAATTCATTAACACTTAATGAATTATGTGAGTGTCACCCTCAATCTTTAAGTTTCCAAGTATCCGTCCAAATAATAGCCACCGAAGGGTGAACCAAGAAGGAAAACCAACCAGAAATCAGATCCCTTTCGGGAATTCACGGTGTTCAGACTCCCATGATCGAGGCCCTCCGGAAGGGATTGTGCAGTCAAGGCCAAACTAGCGAGCGGATCATAGGTGTCTCACGGTGTGAATCGAAAGAAGAGAGAGGCGTGGGTCTCGTTTTCACAAGTCCCGCCGCCCTCACTATAAGTACTCTCTCCATCCACGATGATATTGACCTATACAAATGCCATCCGAAGGGGGACGCTCCCATTTACGCCACGAGGCCGAGTATAGATCTCACGGTGCGGACTTAAAGGAGATTCGTGGTTGGAAATTCAAATGTATCTCATACACTTTATTTCCTCCCACTCAACACTTTAATTTTTATTAGGGATTGACCTAGATAAACCGACTAAAATTTACCTAAGTCTACCAATATAACTCTTATATGGTATTAACCTAAGTTTATTATCACATTATTAACTTAGGTCTATGTGAGTAAATTAATTAACACTTAATTAACGACACTCACGAGAATATAATCTAAGAATCTCCTGATTGAATTCACTCCAGGTGTCGGTTTCCAGTGGGGTGTTCATGGCGTCAACTTAAATACCCCAGCCTTAGACAAAACCTTCCTTAGACAGAGTTACTTATCAGTCTCCATTCAAAGGTTATATTTGATTTCCTAAATTTCTAATCTTATTAGAAAATTAGAAAACCTAAGTCTAATTATTCAAGTTCTAAACACTTTAAAACTAATAATTAACTTAGGTTACATGCATTTCTATGTTATAGTGCTTGATCATCCATCACATGAATAATACTATACTATAACATACATTCATCACATGAATTAAATGCATGAGCATGCTTTTAATAAAAAAAATATAACACTTATATTTAATTAAATTAAAACATGCATACATTATATTATAACTCTTATAATATAATCCTATCATGCATACTATATATTATAACTCTTATAATATAAATATGATGCATTAAATGTTTAACCTAAGGTGAGATTTTAAATATATATGACATACATTATGCACATAGAATTTAATTGAAATATACATCTCATGCATAAAATAATTAAATAGCAAAAATGGACCGGTTTTTGGCACCTATGGGCAATTATTTAATTAAATAACATTAATATAACATTTATATTAATATTATTTAATAAAATAATTAAATTAAATAAATAATTACATTTTATAAATCAAAAAATAAATAAAATTATGAAAATAACCGCCCATGATGTGAAAAACCTCCCACTTCTCGCGAAAAACCGCCAAAGAATCGCCCTCAACGCGTCAGACATTGCAACGCCGCGCGCGGCGTTACAACGCTTATCGCCTACGCTGTTGAGCGCGCTTCTCAACGCCATCGGCGTTACAACGCTTCGCCCGACGTTACCAACGACGATGATGCGCTGCAGGCCTCCGTCCATGAAGAACGGCGTTGAGACGCCGCTGAAGCGGCGTCTCAACGCTATCGGCGTAAAACAAACACTTTGCTTTGTTCTTCCATCGATTTCCGCCTGTTTCCGCTCCGATTTCTTCACAACAACTCTTTCCACGAACGACCCAGACTTACAGACTCGATTTACAACAAAATACCCAAAAACAACGAGCCCTTACATTGATCTCATCAACATAATTGTAAATCTAATCTAATGCCAAAAACCGAAAGCATCCATAATGCAAACCAAGCTTTCTTCTCATGAAATTATGGCAAAATACCCACCTAATTTTAACAAAACAGTGCATAAATGAAGAACCATCAACTTGCCTCTGATACCAATTGAAGGGAATGAAATCCCCGCGCAGCGGAAGACGATTGAATCGTCGAGGTATCATTATGCAACATGAGTTTATTAAAATTGATGTAACACTTAGATCTAGGAAAAACATGCTTGAAGAAGAAGAAATTTACATCAAATAGAATTTTTACTTGTTGTAGACAAACTCAGCAATTTCTTCCTCGGGTCACGAACTCTTCGTGCTACTCGATCTCTACGAAATCTTCCCACAAAACGAATTCAAACACGACCAAATGGCCTTCTCGGTTGTTCTCTTTTGGAGAAAGGAAGTTGGTGGGAACTTCTTTGTGTTTTGGAGAGGGAGGAGAAAAATGAGAGAGTAGAGAGAATTCTATTTTCTTCTCTTTGGTGAAAAACAAAAAATGAGAAGTGAGATCACTAAACCCTTGTTGCAAAGGGTTTAAATAGTGGAATGAGGGAGTTAAAATCTCCTCATTATTACCACTTTACCACAACCATAGGTTATGCAAATCTCATTTGCATAACCACATAATATAAGATATCTCATATCTCATATTGCAAATCTCATTTGCAATAATTGTGGATTAATTAAATTGAATCACATCCAATTTAATTTCTCTCAATCAAATTCTCCAATTAGTCCTAATTCAACAATTAGACTAACCTATAGTTTATTATGAATCTCATTCACATTAAACTATATATTATATCATTCATATCTCATATAAATGACATAAATGCCCTTATGGTGAAATTGAACACTTCAATTTCATACCAAAACATTAACCCTTCTTTTCACCCAGGTGGAGCCAACCGAGGGACCTAATGGACCTACAGTGACGGGCTCCAATGATGCGAGATTAACCTGTCAAACTCTTTGACCCGGTTAATCAACATTCATTAGCTACGGTAACACTCCACTATAGCCCGTAGTTGCACTCCCGTCGATCACGAGAATATTACGTGTCCACCGATATAACCAATGCCCATGAGTCGACCCTTCACAGCTTGTTCGTAGACACGACTGGGTCAAATTACCGTTTTACCCCTGTGTCTACCTCTTGTTCCTTAAGTCCCCACTGCTCCTCTAATGAACAACATATTGTGATGGTCTAACCATACACAACACCCTTCTCGGGCCGGTGAGAAGGTGGGCGCCCGTTGACCAAGCCCTGGAGACAGCACTTAAGGGAACAATCCCTCTAGTTTCCCTAAAAGGCGGAAACGAGTGAATTCCATCTCGCGTAGTTAAGTTCCCAGCTCCCTACTTTGTTTTGTCCCTGAGAAGATAGGCATATTGGGTGAGTGGCGGGGACCACCCTCACCCGTACTAGTCAAAGGGACGGACCCCGCAGGCGAGTCCGTAACACACTCGTGGATTCGGTCGAGTCACTAATGGTCATCTACGAAGTTATTAGTCCCATCACAATCGGTGTTACATCGGTATGTCTAATAATTCACGGTCGTGTGTACAATCTCATTGCACAGATGCCCTACTCGCATGTCAACCACATGAACGAAGTCGGATCACCTCGTTTGTATCTAATACAAAGCGAGTCACATCCATAGTGTATCCGAGTTAGGTCTCCAACCCTATCCATATCATCATGAGACTGTTCGGGTCATTAACTCGAACGTGATCCTCCATGTGTGTCCACTACACACCGTTCAAGTTCTAGTTCTCTCATAAATTCAATGACCCTGGAGCTTAGTTTATTGGAAAAATTTATAAATATTACGAGACAACAAAGTGATGAAATAAATAACTCTTATTAATTTCAAACAATATATTACAAACACGAGATTAGGACAAAAATCCCAACAACAGAAAATTATCGTTGCCCAACTTCACCGTTGAAACCTTGCTTCCCAGATTAACAGTCGTCGATGCGAGAGGAGAAGAGATTACCCTCTCGAAGATGGTTTTGGAACTATCCATGCAAGGGAACTTTTCGTTGGCGAGAGAAAGTTTCGTTTGTTGAGGATCGTGAATAGAGGGAACTTGCGAGGGAGAAAGGAAAGGAAAAGGCAGAAGGGGAAAAAAAGTAATGTTGATTAGACAGGTGGCTCTGATACCATGTGATAGTATCAAGAAGATGTATATGCCAAGAGAAAAATCTCTACTTCTATATTATTCTTCAAGAAGGGCTATCAGTATTAATATACAAGTAGAGATGAAAAAACTCCTAACATTTATAACAGAAGATAACTTTAATTTAACCAACAGGGGTACAATAGTAAATGCACTTCTCTCTTTTGGGTTTTACATCAATGGGTTTCTATCCTAACAGAGAGCGAGAGAGCTAGAACTATAGTGCATGAGAGTATGATGCTGATAGCATGCAAATATGCTATCTTATTTCTTATATTTTAGCTAGTTTTTATAATTAAAACATGAGCTTTCATGACATTTTATGGTTAATTTTAGGAAACTGAGCTTGAGAAGCAAAAATAGAGTGTTTTGAGACTATTTTGGTGCAATTTGGAACATGTGTATGCTTAATTGAAGACCTATGAAAAATCTTAATGTATTTTGAGCATAAGAAATATACTGAGAGATTCTACATCGAATCACGATTCCAACGCATCAAACCGGAGATCATTCGAACACCCGAGGGAAAAGATATGGCAAAAATGATCGCAATGGGTTGGTTGACAGCAAACACGGCGTTGCAACGCCTACCCTAGCGTTGCAACATCATGCCGAAAATCCCTATAAATATAACATATTGTTTTCATTAAAAATTGAGTCAAATTTGATAGTTTTAGCCCTAATTTCGAAATACACACTCTAAGAAGAGAAGGAAGAGCATTCCTTGGGAGCCAAAACGTTTGTGGAGGCTCGAGATCGTGACGGGAGCTCAGAAACGAGGGACCGACATCCACACATAAGTTTATTTGTCTTTCTTTTAGTTTGTGATTGAGTTTAAAGATTTTTCCTATGACTTTAGCTTATTTTTATGGTGATTTTGAGTAGCTAAACGTTGTAGTTGGAATTTGATTAACATGTTTTAGATTTATTTGATTATGTATTGAACTTTGTTATGTTATTTATTTTTGGCAATTCGTTCTTAATTTCATAAATCTTGTTGGTTTAAGTGGACTTGAGAGAAAGAAAATTAGATTAGAGCAAAGTTGTCAAAATCCTTAGAAATTTGGCATGAGAATGACCTAGAGTTCTTTGGGAAACACATAAATAAGTTACTTAATGTCGTGCATGCTTTTAAAATTCATAAGCAAACTTTAGAATTTATCGTATGTGCGAGGCTCACTACGGATCGAGAGATTCTCTTGAGTATTTTCACTTATGGTTTATAAATTCATAATATTAGTTCATTGCATGTATTAAATAAGAAATTAACTTGTGAAATCATTTTACTTCAATTCTATCATATTTGTGTCTCCAATTATACATTTATTTTCTATCATTATTTTCACTATCCATCAAAGTTTTGTTGCTTTAACTAAAATTAAGAATAAGTATTTTGGTAATAAATTAATCTATAAAATTTATTCCAGAGGACGATACTCTATACTCAAATCTTACAATATGCCAAATTTTATGCAATAGATGTCCTCACAGTAATTTAGATGGAATGAACCGTACAAAAAAATACATATGCCATTAATTTCAAAATACAGATCAAATGATATTAATGCGCGTGAAAAAAGTCTTTCCTGCAAATTTATTTCATTAAAATAAGGTTCATATACAAAATGAGAACTTTTACATTCGTGGAAGCAAAATGAAAACTGTCAACCTTACTGCGGAAATCTTCTCAAATAAGATCTCCTTAGACTGACTTGCCATATACTTCATACGATCTTGCATGCATACAAAATAATAATATAAATAATTTATGATTTTAGACATTTATTTAAATATAAAATTGAAAAATCGCCCACAAATTATGTAGTACATGAGAAGGAACTTTTAACTACTATATCAGAAGATTTTTTTAATATTTAATCTCATTTTTTCTATAAATATTATTAAATGTAAAAATTTGAGAGGGGCTCGAAGCCCAGGATAAATCTACCCGTGCACCCACAACACCACAAACTTAGAAAAAGATTGTTGGAATTAAAATTTTATAAGAGACAAAATATAATTGTATGATTATATCCTATAATATGCATACTTGTAACGACCCTACAAATTTGAGGGTGCGTGGTGGTTATTATTATTACTATATTTTTTTCAGTACGAGGGTGTAGTTATAATATGACTTATTTCTATTAATGGTAAATTCAAGGATATGGCTCGTTTAAACTTATCCTTTAACGTTAACATTTAATTTTATAAGAAGATTTCAATAGAATATGGCTCATAAAAAAATTGAAACTGAAAACTGATCAAATTCTTCAGTAACAGAGTTTATATAACCCAACCATCAGTAGTGTTATAACACATTAAAATTTTCATTACAACAATTTCGTAACTTTCAGAAGGATAACAATTTAAATTAAAAGTTTGAAAATACAATTTTAACTTTTGTAACTTAAAAGACAATGGTGGGTTTTGTAATTTTCTATTTTATTAAAGTACTTTAGAGTGTGTTTATAGTTTAGAAGTGATTGTTAAAGCAGCACATTTATTATCAAACATTTTGTACGAAGTGCTTATCAAGTAGGTTTGCAAGTACTTAGTTTAAAAGCACTTCACGCATGTTTGAGAGTGATTTTGAAATAACTAAAATTACTTTTGACATGTCTAAAATCACTTTCCTTCCAATAGTTTGATGTTTGGCAATATTGAGAAAGTGATTTTTGGAAGAATTCAAAATCCACTACAACAGATCAGGGAAATAATGACGGTCAGAAAAAAATGCGCCTGATAAATAATGACGGGCATTGAAAAATGCGCGATTTTTTTTTACAAAATTAAACATCTACAATTGCCCGACATTGAATTATCTAGCGGGCTTGTTTTAAATTTTTTTTCACATTTTACGCTCTCTTTTCGTGTGACACACAGATATCCCATTTCCATTTCATTTTCTCTCCCTCACAATCTCTCTTCCCTCACTCTCCTCTCTTCCTTCACCCTCACGCCCACCACTCAACATTTTGTTGGTCACCATTCAACATTTTTTCGTTCTTTGTTAGTCATCATTCATCCGTCATTCGTACTTTGCTCGCAGTCGAAAGTTGTCGTTCAGATCTGTGGGTTTAACCTTCAGATCTAGTCGGAAGTTCAACATCCAGATCTACACTCTGTTGCATAGGTTTTGGTCTCATTGTGGGTCACTGTGATGATCTTATGTGGAGGTTTGTCGTAGGTGCAATTTTTTACCAAAAATTTTTAAATCTGCTATCATAGTCGTGGGTACCATTTTTTCTTCTTTTTTTATGTGTTTTTTTGTTGAAAACATCCAAGGTAAAAGTGGAGAAATAGAAATTTATTGTGGGCATTATCTCTTTCCTTCTTTTTATTGGTGGTGTTGCAGAAAAAATCTAAGGAAATGGTAAAAAAAATTAGAAATTTTATGGGTATTGAGTGTTTTTATGTAGATCTTGAAATTATGTGAACTAGATTGACTATGTTTTGCAAACGAAAGCAGGGAATTTAGGCTAAGGGCGTGGCAACAGGTCTTCATTTGGGTAAAATAGATGGAAGAGGGAAGATTATGTTAGATTAGGGTTAAAATCGAAGGTTAGAATATATTGTTACTTATTCTTTGTGTAAACTTGGTTTGTTGTTGTTGTTTCAGCTTTCAAATTCGACGGGCTAGTTTCTTTGTTTAGAGTTGCTAAATTTTATTTGTTATTATTGTTATTGATTAATAAATTTGGTTTGTGTTGAGAGTTGCTAACTTTGTTTTTGCTAACTTTATTTTGCTACTAATTGGGGGGCTAAATCATTTGTTGTTGTTGTTATTGCTTCTAAATTCAAGATTTCTATGAATTCATTTATATTGTGTTAAGGTAATAATTCTGTTGTTAATGTTCATTTCATGGAGATTGAATCTAGATGAAAATTTTTTCAATTATGATCAAATCTAACACATAGATTTCTATGAATTCATCTCTTGGTATTAGTCTTGGGCTATCAGTAAATAGGTATGGTTATATCATTGAGTTAGACTTATGTAGTTACAAATTCGTTAAAATCATAAAACCAATTATCATTAAAAGAATTGAAAGAACAAAATCAAAGACAATACATTAACCCCTTTAAAATTCTTTTGGTTCCTTTCCAACTTTGTGTACCACAAAGTAACCAAAAAAAAAAAAAAAACTAGTCGTGTTATAAAACTTCAGGTTCTAAATCCTATGCCTCAATGCTTCATGTTCTAAAGGGGTACTTTCACAATTCTGATAGAACCCAAATATATTGAAATATGAATATAACAAAACAGTAAAATGAACCAAGTAATCTGAGGAACTTGGACTCTCCCCTTTCTTGAGCACTCTCACTCAAGCCCTAACCAAGACTCACTGAATTAATGCCTACCTTCTTCATAACCCATTCCCTCTATTTATAACCAAATACCCTAACAAACTCCCTACCTAATTACTAATATACCCTTACAAACAATCCTATCAAATTCATTAGCCAAAAAGGACAATTCTTGTGTGATAAATTTTCGATACTCAACTTGTGACTCGCACATTTTTTAGAAACGACCTCCCACTAAATCAAATGAGAACCACCCCCTTTCATCTTTAGTTGGCTTCTGTGAGCAAAAAACCTCTCACATTATACTCCAACTTATGGAAAATTGATGAGAATGAAATCCTAAAGAAATAAACACTACAAGAAATATTACTTATTATAACTTTTATAAGTATTGCTTTTTAGAAAATAGGCTATGAAATACTTAAAAACAAACGTAGATTGCACTGATTTTCTACTCTAATTGATCCATATAATATCTCACTACCTATACTTGTGTTATCTTAGAGAACTTTAGTTAAAGTAGAGAAACGTAGCTTGTACTACTCTATTGTTATTAGCATTCTCTCCATCTTCATATACGTCT
The DNA here is from genome assembly GCA_036507285.1 of Trichosanthes cucumerina. Taxonomy (NCBI): domain Eukaryota; kingdom Viridiplantae; phylum Streptophyta; class Magnoliopsida; order Cucurbitales; family Cucurbitaceae; genus Trichosanthes; species Trichosanthes cucumerina. Next base: position 69,135,054 of record CM071840.1, on the reverse strand, counting down.
TTCTTCTCACTTCAAAAACTCAAATTAAGGGGTTGTCCAATGAAAAAATGGAAGAGTTTTTTTTTTTTTCTAAAAAATAGCAACAATATAGCAATGCACAAAAAAACCAGCCCTACAACAACTTGAGACTTTTCAAACTGCTTTGTGCTACCTTTTTTTTCTTTTGATTTCCTGCATATGTCTGCCAATTAAGACTTTGATCATCTCTGTTATATTTCTTTGGTTTTTACTGAAATTTGTCTTGTTTTTGCGACTATGAATTTTCTTGCATCTCCTTTGTAGCTCATTACTTGACTCTTTAGATTTTTCTCGACTCAACCACAACTCATTAGGTGCTCTTAGATAACTTTATTTGGAAGCCTTGAAATGTTACATTTGATATGTGAAATTATTGTTTCTCTCTCTTTTCTACCTAGAATTATATCTCGTTCTAACTCTGCTATTGTGATTCTTTAATCATGATGCCTTATGTTTGAGTTTTCTTGAGTAGTTGATCATGGAATTGTTTGGATGAATGATGATTATTATTTATCTAATAACAAAGAATTGCTATTTGTAGTGATAAAACATATTTGCGTTTTTTTTTCCTTCTGGTGTAGCCTTTGTCTGGTTCAGAGACTCTGGAGTTGATTGAGAATCTTGAAACTATTAACTTTTTTTTTTTTTTTCTCCAAACTGTAGGGGCAATTAGAGACATCTTAGTCGGGGAAAATGTACTTGCACAGTACCTTTTAACTTTTGTGAACTCAAGTGATAAATATAAGAAGTGGGCAATTTTTTCTGCCACGGACTACTCGTTAGAGTGTTCAACTTGCTCAAATTCAGAGAAACAGAAAAAGGGGTATCCGTCTGATCACACACAGATATAAGCATCATATATGGTTATTCTTTTCATCTCAAAAGCAGTATACATACTGAACCTAATTCATGCATATTTATTTGGCAACTAAAGTATTTGTAGATGTCTTTAGTTTTCACATTTTCTTCATCTATTGTTAGTAAGAGGACACGGGGTTGATTCCTCACTGAAGTAGTTTATTAGTTTTAAATTTTCGAGGTAACCTGTTACACCAGTGATATGCTTATTATCTGTAATAGAAGTAACTGATAAGCCAAAAAGTTAAGTGCTTTCTCAAACCATATCTGCTGCAAAAAGTTGAGGGATACTTTTCAAGGTTGATATCAAATATTGAGTTGGTAACCCATTTTATTGATGTCAAAATTGAAAAGAACAGCGAACTAAACATTGTTAATCTGTTGTGTCTTGAGGATCTTGAGAAATATGCAAGTCCAATTGTTGTTCAAGAATGACAAAAACTACTAGTAAATAATGTATCTATTTCTTTATAGAAAGTTGTGTGTGATTTGAATTTGACTTATGTATTTCAGGGATTGTTGTCGAAGGCTCAAGTAGAGAATGAGAGCGAGAAATGGTGTGTTGATTGTAAGACTACGAAGACTATTTATGGTGTGAGGCTTTACTAGTTCTTCTTTTTTCTAGTTTTTTTGTTTTGGGTTTTCTTGTTTTTGCTTGGATTTGTAAGGTTCACTACCTTTTAGGGGATGAGTACAGGATTACAGGGTGTAGAAAATGTGATGAAGCCAAGGCCAAAAGTTAATCCATTTTGGGGATGTCAAACCTAGGGAAGTTTTGCTGGAGGAACGTGGCAAGGACTGACAAAAGATAGATCTGCAACTTAAGCACCGTGTTGTTGACAGGGCCTAATTTCACTTTTAACTTTGTTAATCTTCATCTTCTTATGTATAGTCTGTTGCAAGTGGATAATTTCTTTGTTTTCTGATAAGAGGAAGAGGAACATGAAGTAGAGCCTGAGTTCTTTATTTTGTTTAGCAATTTTTCTTATCTTTGTAAAGTTAATGTAGTTTGTATATATATTTTTGTGATATGTAATACACTTCTTTTAATACATACTTTATATTTTATTAATTAAAGTTAAGTTTGTAAGATTACTTGTGTAAAAATATATTAGTTTTGAGATCTTTTTGTACAAAATTTGCAAAATATTAATATTTTTTGTTAGAGCCATTGAGGCAAACAATTTTTTTTTTCTTAAATTATGAACAAAACAATGACGGGCAATGCCCGTCATTAAAAGTGTGTGTCATTATAGGCTATAATGACAGACACTTTTAATGACGGTCAAAGACCTTTAATGACGGGCATTGCCCATCATTAAAAATGCCTGTCATTGTATTTTACAATGATTTGTCGCTTTTTATGACGGGCAATGCCCGTCATTAAAACTCACCCGTCATTGTAACATACAATGACACTCGCATAGATGACGGACGCGCGCCCGTCATCAAAACCCTTTTTTCTTCTAGTGATCACTTGAAGTAATTTCCTATCAATCAGTTGGGAGGTTATTCCCAAGTGATTTTTATCAAGTTATTGTGATTTTAAATTATTATTATTTAATTTTTTAAAAATGTATACTTTTGGTGACGGGTAAAAATCGTCATATTTTGTAAAAATTCATAAATTTCCGTCAAAATATTGAATTTTTTCAAAACCATCACCATTGAGTTCATCCATCATTTTTTACAAAATGATAAGTTTTCTATCTCTAAAGTTTTTATAATGTGTATCTTACTTTATTATCTTTTTATCTTTTCATTCATTTTTCTCTATAATTGTTTTATCCTTTTTTAAATTTTTTATTTCTATTTTTTTCCTTCCTATCATTTTCGTATTGTTAAAAAAAATTTCTTACAATTTTTTTATCTCTTGCTCTACCTTTTTGTTTTTGTACTTTTTTGTCCCTAACTCTTAATTTTTTTTCTTCTCAATCCTCATTATAATTTTCTTCCTAAAATCTTTATCATCTTACCCAATTTTTTTTTGTTTATCTCTCTATCTTTATTTCTCTAATATTTTAATTCCTTCATATCTGTAACTTCATATTATATAATCTCTTTTGAAAACAAACATTATTTATTTTTTTAAATTATTTTTAATTAAGTTCAAATTCATTTTTACAATGTTTGAATTAAATATTAAAATAATTTATAACTAAATAAGTTTTTTAAAAAAATTGATTATAATTAAATCATTAGCTTTAAACACTTATTTTAAAGTCACCTCCAAACATGTTTTTTGAAAATCACTTAATTGTATGAATGTCACTATTAAAAATGTAGAACCAAACATGAAAATGATTATATGAAAATCAGTTTTAACAAATCAATTGTACTAAAATCAATATTTTTAAAATCATTCCTAAACATGCACTTAGAAACACCCCATTCTAATTTTAGTATTTCATATACAATCGAACTTTCTCATTATATATATTTGCAACAACCTTTTGAAGAAGATAATTGTCTTTATGGTTCTCATAGAGGGAAAATAAGAAAGTCGGTTTGAAATGATTTTTCAAATGCTTAAAAATATTTCTTTAATGTTTAGAGAAACTATTTTTTAAACATTTAAAAAATCATTTCAAACATGCCCTAAGAATAGAAAGGTTAGAATTCTATATAGCTCATGGAGAAACTGAATCGTAGTAAATTCTAATCCCAGCTTGGATTATAGGTATATATTTTCACTGTGAAACAGCCCATTCAATTCTATGGAAACAAAAAAAAAAAGGTCAAATTATATGAACATTGTTTAGACTTTTGTCCATGCACTTCTTGGAAAATAGATCATAAGTCCAGCAGCCAATGAAATAGGCGCATTGAGTATACAATGTGAATCAGTTGCCTTGAACAACCATACCCTTCTCGACCGATATGTCAAATCTTGAAAAAACTGTATTGGATTGAAATTGATTAGGAATTGAATTTTTTCTCTTGCTGCAACACCGCCAATTATACAATGTCCCTTCTGCACAATGTCAAACAATTTTTTTACTCCAAATTGCTTACCATAACTTTAGGTATGATTTAAACCTTATTTTGGTTTAGGGACCTTAATTAATACTTATTTTACTTTAGTCCATAACTTTAAAATGTGCTCATTCAAACAAACTATTGTGACAACTATTTAGGCATCCTTTGTTAACTATTTGGTTTTTTGTTTTTGAAAATTTCTCATTTTATCTACAATAGTTTTCATCTCTATTAAAGAAACATTTGGATGCATAGTCAAATTCCAAAAATAAAAACGAGTTTTTGAAAACTAAAAAAAATAGTTTCTAAAAAATTTGTTTTTATTTTTTAAATTTCGTTAGGCACCCACATGTTTCCTTAAAAGAGATGGAAATCATTGTAGAGAAATTGGAAGAAAACAAGCACAATTTTCAGAAACCAAGAACTAAAAACTAAGGCCTCGTTTGATAACCATTTTGTTTTTAATTTTTTATTTTTGAAAATTAAGCTTATTTTCACCCAATTTCTCTACAATAGAGATCATCTCTCTTAAGAAATCATTTGAATTCTAAGCCAAATTTTAAAAACAAAATCAAATTTTTAAAAACTATTTTTTTTTAGTTTTAAAAAGTTAGCTTGGTTTTTGAAAACATAGGTACAAAGTAGATAAGAAACTATATAAACCCATTAATAGAAGTAGTATTTTTAGGCTTAAATTTAAAAAACTAAAAATAAAAAATAAAATGGTTATCAAACGGGGCCTAATGATAATCAAATGAGGTTTTAGTTTTTGATTTTTGGTTTTTGAAAATTATGCTCGTTTTTCTACAATTTCTCCTCATTTTCTCTACAATTAGTTCTATCTTTCTTTCGGTACTATTTATGTTTCTAACCAAATTTCAAATACAAATACAAGTTTTCGAAAACTACTCGTTTTAGTTTTAAAAATTTAGCTTAGTTTTTGAAATCATAGGTACATAGTACATCAGAAAACCTAAAAACTCATTAGTAGATGTAGTATTTTTAAACTTAGTTTTCAAAAACCAAATGTTTATCAAACTAAAAACCCAAATCAATGTTTTAAATAAACTTCTTGAACATCAAAAAAAACAAATACCCATTTGGTAAGTCTGATCTCCTTCAAGGGAACCGAGAACGTGACTTTTGAGTTCCTTAGAGTAACCAAAACTGCAACAGATATTAAAACAATTTTTTTATAAACTCAACCATTTTAATTCTTTCACGTAATATGAGAAGACAAAGAAAAGTTAAAAGAGTTATATCAATATGTCACCTGGGCTAATATTAAACTCTGCTGCAATCCATCTACACAATTCTGAATCAATCGAAACAAAGGTGCTGTAGTCAATTTCTCCTCCATACTTGCAGCTTTCTGGTTGGGAAAATGCCAATTCCCAAATCCAACGATATGCATTATAGTCTATACATCGAAATCACATAAAAATAAAATCCTAAAGATTATTCAAGAAAATAAAAAGAAATGGCATAATCAATTTAGAACCAAAGATTCATTCTGAAAGGAAGAAAAAGAGTTGAAAGTAATATATAATACTAACTGATAAATTCAAGAAGCAGACGATTTAGGGGTTCTGCAAGGGTGAGGGTCAATGAAGAAGGACCGCCCATTTTCATATGAGCCATGAAGGAGGGGAGGCATATACTGAAATGGTGATTCCCGTTTGAGAAAAATTGGTCGAAGTATTGAGACGTTATTTGCAGCGTTACGATGAAGGGAGCGGAAGGACTCGAGACCATTAGCGAGAACATCGACGGCGAGCATTGGAGGTCGGCTGTCGGAGCAGCACCGGCGAGTATGCTGGTTACCTCCAAAAGAAGAGGGATGTGGCGGTGGTCATTAAGATGGAGGAAGAACATGGTTAATTTGTGGAAAATGGCGTTTTGCTTTTTAAGTTCTCAAGTTTAAACAACTACTCTCCAAATTCAGTTCTCTTATCTTATATTCTTATAACCTCGCCTTGTGAATTAGGAAACAACCTTTAATTTTTAGAAATTTTGAGATTATATTAAAATTATTTTGATACATGCTTTTGTTATATTTAGTGGAATTAGAAATAGACATCTACAAGCAGCCCAAGCATAATTCTTAATTTTCGACCGTATGTCAATATTTCTATATGTTTATCGTTTCAACGAGTGAATTAAAATTTCCACTATATTATAGAAAGACTGACGCAATATAACACAAATATAAGTAAAATAATACTAATAGGGAACTAATTATATTAGTAATATTAAGAATTTAAACTTATTTAAAAAGGTGAAATGTTTAGGTAAAAAAGTCACCTAACATTCATAATAGAAATGAAGAAGGTTTTTTAGACTCAGACCCTAACTTCTGGAGTGGACTCATTACTAGACATGCATGCTTTGGAGGCCAATAAAATAAAAGAAAAATTCATTTGTCTATTAACATAAAGCAATATCATACGCAGGTGAAACACAACTTTATTTAGGAGCCCAAAATTAAAAGCATTTAATGAAAACATAAACTCTTAAAATCACGACCTCTAGTTAAAAAAAACATAAATCTTAATTTAAAACAACATTCAGTAAAGTCTTAACCAGTAAATGCTGAAAATGCGGAAACATGACTGTTAGTCTTCCCATGACCTTGAAACGTACCCACGTCACTCGCTCTCAATACCCTTGCCTTTATCTGAAAACATTTTAAGAAGAAAAGGGTGAATATTATACCGTAAGTAACTCCACTACCGGAGTGGGATAGACAATCACATGCAGTGTGAATATTAAACTTTTTCTAATGGGACCTAAACCTTTTCCTAGAGAAAAACATTTCTTTGGAAATTTTTCTCTTTGGCTTGAAGTAGACAATTAATCCATCCTAACCTTGTCTTTTCACATAATGTTTTCAAGTTCCTTTTCAGATTCATTTCCTTTTCACATTCATATCCTTTTAACTTCGCTTGTTGAGGTTTTATGCTCTAAACTCGTGTAGTTTCTAAATATCCGATGAAATCAATAAAGTGTTATTATTTATCATTTCTCGTGTTCTCGCATTTAAAACTAAAAATCAAATAAACTAAGCTTTAGGGGTTATGGTTATGAGAACTTGAACAGTGTGCAATAGACACATAGGTAGGATCGTGTTCAAGTGTGTGGCCCAAATGGTCTATAGTAGATGGATAAGGCTGAGAACCTCATCTTGGTAACAGTATATGGATGCAACCCACTTTGTAGTTGACACAAATGAGGCGATCCAACTTGTTCATGTAGTTGACATGCGAGTGGGGGCATCCTGTGCAATGAGTTCGTACGAGATCCGACCGTGAATTATTAGCCTACTGATGTAACACCGTTAACAGATTAGGTCTAATATTTTATAGATGACCATTAGTGGCTCGACCTGAATCTTAAGCGGGTTATGGACTCCTGTCTGTGTGGATTTGTCCTTAGACTAGTATGGGTGAGAGTGACCAAAGTTGTCGACTCAATATGCCTACCTTCTAAGGACAAAACCTCGTGGGGAAGTTGAGAACTTAACTTCGCCAGATGGGATTCACTCGTTCCCCATTTAAGGAATTAAAATAGGTTGTTCTCTTAAAGGTTGTGTCCAGGTCTTGAACAACAAGGCCCCACCCTCTCATTGGTACCAGAGAGACTTTGTTTATGGTGGGACCATAAACTAGTTGTTTATTAGAGGATCAGTGGTACTTAAGGAGCAAGAGGTAATCACAGGGGTAAAATAGTAATTGGACCCAACTGTGATTACGGACAACCTGTGAATGATCCACTCATGGCATTGGTTAAATCAATGGACAAAACTTGTCCTACATTGGATTGACTCGTAGTTAATGAATGTTGATCAATCGCGTCAAAGAGTTTGATCGGTTCACCTCGTATCATTGGAGCTCATGAACTGTAGGTCCATTAGCTCCCTCCGTTAGCTCAACATGGATATATCGAAGGTATAAAGTTTTGAAAAGAACTTGAAGTGTTTAATTTCGTAAATGGGAGTTATATTGATTATATGTGACATAATTGATATAATATATAGTTTAATGTGAATATGATTCATAATAAACTATATACTATATTTAGATTAATTTCTAAATACTATTTTAATATGAAATTGTTTCATAGTAAATACTAGAAAATATAATTGATTTTAAAGACATACAATTGAATGTGATTCAAATTGCATTTAATAAAGTATGTGATACTTTATAATATGCAATATGCAAATATGATTTGCATATTGCACATATTATGGAGGAAATGGGTGAGTGGATGAAGGAAATTATCTCCATTCTCACTCATTATAAATAAGTACATTTGATGCACTTAGGTGATTAATAGCTCATTTTTTGGAAATAGGGATTTCCATTTCTCAAATTCTCTCTCATTTCTCAAATTCACTCCCAAATAGAAAATCTCCCAAACCAAAAAGGAAACCCCACCATTCTTTCTCTCCTAGAGAACAACGAAGAATCCTTAGTGAAGGTGTTCGAGTTGATCATTAAGAATAAGTTGCAAGCACGGGATTGGAGAAGGAATACGTGAAGAAAGGGTTCTTCAAAATTAATCTTCTTCTCTATTTATGCTTAGCCTTAATTTTTCTTTTTTGTGGATAATTCATAACCTAATTGCGGGCAAAAGCGATTCGATCTCTTCACCCTTTTTATTTATGGCATCTTTCAGGTTTTTTTTTATTATTATTAGACACACATTTATAAATTTTAGAAAGATAATTGTCACAACCTTTATAAGCATTTTTCATGAACGTACACATCTGCATGAGTTCTCAAACATTTTCATTTCCATTCAATGATGCAACATTCTTGGAAAATATGAGGTCATACAATGGTTCATAATCATAAACCTCAAGTACAAATTATACATCTCAAAAAGTACCCATGTTTAGCAACCAAGCATACAGAAAATTCATTTTCAATTTAAGAGTATAGCAATAAAAAATTTCAGTTCTCAACTTGCACAATGTGGTCTAGCATGAGACACTTACCTTGGCTAACTTAAGAGTTAAAATTACTCAAAGGTTTTGTTGCTTCCACCTCTGTCAAACGATTTGGAGCCTAATCAAAGAGATCCTTAGGGTTAGAAACAACTTCTTAAAATTTATAATTGAGCCTAAAATTTCTTCTATCTAAATTAACCTTAATTCTCCAAGAAATGAGTAGATCTTCAACATTTAACTCATGGGCTCAAAGGATTCCAACCAGACCTTTAGGCACTTGATCCATAAGAAAAGAAAAATCGGCACCCTTTGATGGAAAAGAAACTTTGGAGATTAGAGGTCAGACTTTGGAAGATAGATATTGAAGAATAGACTACTTGTATTATTGCTCACTTCTAGCTCTTAGGCTTTATATTTGGCTTAATATAAACTCTAGGATATCACCCCTATTTATACTAGTTGCATCCCCTAAACTAATGGCTATGGTTTTGCAAACTCATACAATCTAGAGATTACAAAGGACTCTCTAGAATATTCTACATTCTAGAGAATTCTACAACATATTTTAAAACATCTTTAAAAAGAGATTTCTCTAAAATACTCTAGCACTTAAAAGGTTTCTAGAAATGGGGTTTTTATTTAGAGTAGACCCAAATACTAATGACCCAAAATCAAGTTTATTTTTCAACACCCCTTCTTAAACTTGATTTTGTTACTCCAAGCAAATCTCTCAACCTTGCGAAGTCTTCTTTTTTAAGTGGCTGGGTGGAGATATCAACTATTTGATCATGAGTCTTCACGTACTCCAAATGCACATCGTTTCTTGCAATGCACTCTCTAATATAATAGTAACGCGTATCAATGTGCTTGCTCCGATCGTGAAAAACTGGATTCTTACCCAAAGCAATTCCTGACTTGTTTCCCACAAAAATCTTCGTCAACTCCTTTTGTGACAAACCCAACTCCTTTAGAAGATTTCTTAGCCAAACTGCATGGAAAACACATGAGGTAGCAATACACATTCTACTTCTCATGTTAAAAGAGTAACAATTGGTTGCTTCTTTGACATCCATGTGAAAGCAATGTCTCCCATATAGAAGACAAACCAGTCGTGCTCTTACGGTCATCCATATCTCCACTCCAATCACTATCACTATATCCCCCAAGCTTATAATCATTAGAAACAGAATAGTACAAACCATAATTTATCGTACCTTTGATGTACCGAAGAATTCTTTTTGTTGCCTTCAAATGTGTGGTTGTCGGTTTCCCCATATAGCGACTGACGACTTCAACCGCATAGAGAATATAAGGCCTTGTGCATGTCAAATACCACAAACTCTCAAACTAAGGTTTTAAAGAGTGTTGGATCTACTTTTTTTGCTTTCTTATGATTTGATAGTTTGATTCCACATTCCATGGGTGTGTTGACCGGATTAGAGTCATCCATTCTGAACTTCTTGATCACCTCCTTAGCACAACCTTCTTGGGTGATTAAGATTCCTTTATCTTCTTGTTTTACTTCAATGTCAAGGTAGTAAGACATGAGCCTGATGTTGGTCATCTCAAACTCGTTCGTCATCTCTTCTTTAAACTTGTTGAACATGCTCGCATTATTGCCTGTAAAGATCAAGTCATCTGCATACAAGCACACAATCAATATATCATTATTTTGGGTTTTGATGTAAAGTGCATGCTCATATGGACACTTGATGAAGTTTCTCTCATGTAAGTACTTGTCTATTCAGGAATTCCAAGCTCTTGGAGCTTGTTTCAACCCATAGAGGGTTTTTTCAGCCTCAAAACTGTGTCTTCTTTTCCCTCAACTTCATAGCCTTCAGGTTGTTTAATGTAGACTTTTTCCTCAAGGACCCCATTAAGGAAAGCAGATTTAATATCCATTTGATGAATTCTCCAATTGTTTTGAGCTTCTAATGAAATTATTAATCATAGTCGATGCCCGCTCTTTGACTATAACCTTTCGTCACTAGTCTTGCGTTATATCTTTTGACTTCTCCTCTAGCATTCTTTTTGGCTTTGTAAACTTATTTCACATCAATCACCTTGTGCCCTTTTGGAAGTGAGACTAGCTCCCATGTGTCGTTCTTCTTGATCGCCTTGATCTCTTCATCCATCGCGCTTTTCTAATTTTTGTTTTCCACAACTTCTTGAAAGTTCATAGGCTCACAATCGACAAAAAAACAAAAGAGAGTAAGTGATAGCACAAAAAAATGGTATCCTTATGCTTATCTATCGCTAGTTTTATGATAATTTCAGGGCTTTTATGTGTTTTAATTATTGAATTCAGGTTAAAAACTTAAACAGAACATTTGGAGACATTTTTTATCACTCGGTATCAAATCTGAGCTTTTTTTAAGCTTAAAATAACATCAAATAGAAGTAGAAGGAGCAATTCAAAGCAATTGACCCGAGGTGATGGCGTTGCAACGCCTAGCATAGCATTGCAACGCCATCCGTGTTGTTATTGGCATTAAAGAGCCGTGTAGGTAGCGTTGCAATGCTGCCTTGCAGCGTCGCAACGCTACTTTGATAAAGAAGGGTGCGCAAGGGTAGCGGGGCAGCGTTGCAACGCCGCCAATATTTTCCTTATTTACTATGGCGCCTAGGGCACAACGTTGCAACGCTGTGCCGAGAACCCTATAAATATAACACTTTGTTTTCATTGCAAAGGTAGTCGAAATTGATAGTTTTTTCACCCTTATTTCAAAATACACTCTCAAAGAGGAGAAAGAAGAGCATTCCTTGGGAACCAAAGCATTTGTGGAGGTTCGATATCGTGAGGGGAGCTTGGGGACGAGGGACCGACATCGACACATAAGTTTATTTTCTCTTTCTTTTAGATTGTAACAACGTTTAAAGACGTTTTTATAACTTTAGCTTGGTTTTATTGTGATTTAGAGTGGCTAAACGTTGTAGCTAGGATTTGATTTACATGTTTAAGACTTATTTGCTTATGTATTGAACTATGTTTTGTTATTTGTTTTTGACAATTCGTTCTTCAATTCCTTGATCTTGTAGGTTTAAGTGGATTCGAGAGAAAGAAACTTAGATTAGAGCAAAGTTGTCAAAACTCTTAGAAATCTTGCATGAGAATGACCTAGAAGTCTAAGGGAAACATATAAAAAAGTTGCTTAATGTTGTGTATACTTTTAAAATTCATAAGAAAACTTTAGAATTTATCGTGTGTGCAAGACTCATTAAGAATCGAGAGGCTTTCTTGAGTATCTTCAGTTCTTGCTTATAAATTCATTATGTTAGTTCATTGCATGTGTTAAATAAGGTTTTAACTTGTGAAGTCAATTTCCTCCAACTCTATCATATTCATGTCCCCAATTGTGTCGTCGAGCCCCTCCCTCCTCACGCGATCTCTCCCTCTCTCCTCCGTTCGTTCTTCTCTCCCTCTCCCCTCCATCGCCGTTCGCCAGTCGAGACCCGCGGTGTTCGCAAGCCGCCAGCCACGCCCCTAGCCGACGTCGCCCTCTCCGTCGCCCCCTCTCTCGATCCACTCTCTTTCTCTCCCGATCTGTGTTGCTCTCCCTCTCTCCCGATCTGCCTCTCTTTCTTCCTCTCAGATTCGACCCCTTCTCCTCCAGATCTCTCTCTCTCTCTCTCTCTCTCTCTCTCTCTCTCTTTCTTCAGTTCTGTCTCCGTCTCTCTCGGATCCGAATCGATCTCCCTAACTCTCCTGTCCAAACCAAATGTTGTGATCTTGCTGATTGGTGTTGTTTTGTGGACAGGGGCAGATTTGTTGGCAAAAGAGTAAGGCCTTTGGAAGAAATCTCGAGGCTAAGAACGAGCGGAGAGCTGGTTCAGCTTTTAAATTGTGGGTAAGGTCCAATCTCGAACTTTTAATCGTGGTTTTAGGCTTAAAGCTTGTTGGCTGGGCTGTGTTGTCCTTTTGGGTGATTAAAAGGGTGTTATGTTAGCTTGATTAGGCTCGTTTGGTGATGCGCCTTAAGGGTAGAGCAAAAAGGTTGATTCCTTGTTGAACTCGTGCATTGTTGTGATGTTTCTGTAGGTGTTTTAGGCGGCTAGCAGGAGTAAGGACCTTCCTTTGCACAATTATTTCGAGGTAAGTAGCTGTTTGGTTTAAGCATCAAACCCGTAAGCGAACGAGTTTGAGCACAAGGTTGTTGTGGTTGATTTTATAACTGTTGCATGACTGTTAGCATAATGCTTGGTGTATGAGACTCTGGATATCGTTCTCTTGCTATGTGAATCGAGCACTTATTTCTGTGTGTTGAGTTTGACTTTCCTGCATGTCGCAATTGTGTTGCTGGTAGATGGCTGCTAAGTGAGACTTGAGCTTGTGTAATATTGTGTGTGTGTGATTGATCCTAGAACAGAGCAGGATAAGTCTGGTGATGGTCTAAGACACAGGTGGCTGGTTTGCTCCGTGGTTGGGGCAAAGGATTGATGGTGGGCTGTGTGGTTGGCTGGTTAGGTTGTTGGTTAGGGTCTCGGTTTCAGGACGACCTTGGAACAGTTTAGGGGAAGCCTAGGAGAAACGTTAGAGCTTGACTTCCTAGGCTAGCGTTACCAAACCCACTGAGTGACCCCGAGCAAGACAAAACCTTTAGGCTGGCATCTCTGTGTGAGCATTAGGGTCGAGTGCGCCCTTTTTCGAGCTGTGTGGGCATTAGGGTCGAGTGCGCCCTTTTGCGAGCCTGTGGGCATTAGGGTCGAGTGCGCCTTTTTGCGAGCTGTGTGGACACGGGGTCGAGCACCCTATGTGATCTCTGTGTGGGCACTTGGGTGGGTCGCCCTTGTGCGATCTGTGTGGGCTTTAAAGTTGAGGCTCTATTGCGTTCTGTGTGGGCGTTAGAGTGATTACTCTTTCGCGTTGGGGCGCGTCCCCGTCTATGGTCGCCTAGGTTTCTGGATCGTCGGTGAGTCTCGGGGTGAGGTAGACACGTCAGCGTCTAGTCTTGAGTCCCTAAGATGCTTTGGTTGTGAACCTGTTTTACCTTTGTGTGTGCACATGTGAAATTTGTAGCTTGGACGTGAGTGGGCTACTTACTGGGTATTTTTTATACTCACCCGTCTACTTTAATGTCTTTGGTTGCAGGTAAGGTCAAACAGTGAGCTTGAGAGCGACGGTGGCGACATGACAGGGCTATGAGACCACTTTTGTCTTAGAGAGACTTTTATTTTGGATCTTAGGAAGCTCTTTTGTATTTATGAGTTGGACTATGACTTCTGTTTATTGTTCGTTGGTTCTCTGAACTCTTTGGGTTGTTGAGCATGACATTATTCATTTAGTTTCCTTGTTCAGCATGCTCGTTTAACTTTTGTTTAGTGCTTTCGTTGCTTCTATTGTGTGTTCTGCTGGAGCCCGACAGGAGGTCGGGCATTGAAAAAGTCCTTAGAAGTGTTTCTTGCTTAAACAGGTTAAGTAAAATTTTTGATTCGTCCGATAAGCGCCAGATTATGCCACAAAATTTCGCGTGAGGGTGCTATCTAGTGGCGTCCCTAGTTGGATTGGTGTCAAAAATTAGGGTCGTTACAGTTGGTATCAGAGCGAAAGTTTTTAGATCTTGTATACTTTCCTACATTGTAGGTACTGGTCCTCATAGCCTCTCGCAGAATGTCGCCTCGTCACCTCCCGGTTTGCTTGTTGTTTTTTTTTGTAAAGTAAGTCGTGTTTAGTAAGTTGTTTGCCTCTGGATGCTTGAATCCGTGCTTGTCTAAGACCTTAGTGTTGTGTTTTAAAGTTTGTTGTGGTTAACTCAGAGTATGGCACGTGGACGTGGACGAGGTAGAGCTGTGACTGGTGGGCGTGGTCGTGGGGGCCGAAGAGGCCGAGTTCGTGGAGCCCGTGGCCAAGGCCCGATGGTGGACCCACCAGTGGATGAGCACTCCGAGCACCAGGAGGAGCTTAATCAGGACGCCCCAACTGTCGGGGAGCCATCAGAACATTTTGATGAAAACCCTCAGGAGCAAGGGAACGACCAAGCCCCACAGCCTACTCAAGCAACTTTGGCAGGACTCCAGGATATCCTGCAGGCAATTTTGGCTAGCCAGACGGCGCTGCTCAATCAAGTCACCCAAGTTCTGGGGGTGATGGCTACCCAAAATCAGGGAGCATAGAACTGCAACCAGCGCCCCCCCAGCTCGAACGAGGAGAAGTCGCCTGCACGTGGAGCCACTATAGAGGAAGCCAGATACCTTCGGGACTTCAGGAAGTACGAGCCACCTCTTTTTGATGGGCAAGGAGTTGACCATGTGGCTGCAGAGGCATGGTTCGGGATGGTGGAAAACATATTTGAGCGCATGTGTTGTCCTGACCGAAATAGGGTCCAGTGCGCAGTCTACACACTTAGAGGACGAGCCTATGAATGGTGGAAGACTGCCTCGCGGTCCATTGACGTCAGTGAAAGGCATATAACCTGGGCGCAGTTCCAGGAAGCATTTTATTAGAAGTACTACCCAGCCGCGATGAGAATTTAGAAGAAAGCTGAGTTTCTGCACCTGAAGCAGAGACCGAATCAGTCGGTCGAAGAGTATGAGCACGAGTTCACAATGTTGTCCCGGTTTGCTGCAGAATTGGTGGACACAGATAAGAAGAAGATCGAACGGTTCCTCACAGGTCTGCGCGGAGGGTTACGTGGGTCTGTAGCTGCCCATGACCCGAAGACCTGTGTTGCGGTTGTTCGAGTGGCCACCTTGATCGATGCAGATTTGAAGCAGCAGGGGAGTAGTGTTGGCGGGCGCCGTGGCGGTGGCGGACTTCGTTCAGTCGAAGAGAGACACAATCAGGCCTTCCCTAGGCCAAACCGACCAAGAACGCAGGGGCAACAGTGGGCCCAAGGGGCAGGCAGAGGTTCGTGCTCTAACTGTGGAGGGCAACATAACAGAGGAGCTTGCCCAGCAGCTACCAAAGTCTGTTTCCATTGTGGTAAGGTGGGCCATATGGCATCGGTGTGCAGGCAGAAGGAGAAGCCAGATCTGAGAGTCTGTTATATTTGTCGTAAGGAAGGCCATGTGGCCTCAGCGTGCCCGGATAATAGAAATGCCGAAACCGGGAGGGTCGCCAGAGAGAGGAGCGTCACGCTAATGCTTTGGCCGAGCCGCGAGGGTCTTTAAAAAAAAGTCCACAGTACCCTACCTATTCTCGATCATTTAGCTTTTGTACTTTTTGATTCTGGTTGCACGCACTCCTTTATTTCTGCACTGTTTGTGGGGCAATCCCAGCTAGAAGTAGAGCCCTTAGGTTTTAGCCTATCAGTTGCAACCCCTGTAGGGGCAGAGTTGGTGACACGGGAAAAGGTGAAGACCGGTCAGGTCTTGGTAGAAGGTCGCTCGTTGGAAGTGACCCTAATCATCCTGGAGATGAGTGACTTTGATGTAATCCTGGGCATGCATTGGCTAGCAGTAAATCATGCCAACATCGATTGTCACCGCAGGGAGGTTATGTTCAAGCCTCTGTCAGAACCGAGCTTCAAGTTTAAGGGAAGCGAGTCAAAGACGGTCCCTAAGGTGATCTCAGCACTTAAGGCGAGTAAGTTGGTTGGTCAGGGGGCTTGGGCCTTCTTAGCAAGTGTGACGGACTTGAGAAGTGAGAAAGGAGACATGTCGCCGCGCGCGTGAGTCACGGAGTTCGATGTATTCCCGAGGATTTGCAGTGTCCGCCTCCACCGGGGAGGTGGATTTCGATGATTGAGTTGGAGCCAGGCACTGCACCGTTATCAAAAGCTCCGTATAGAATGGCCCCAGCCGAGTTAAAGGAGCTCAAGACTTAATTGCAGAAGTTATTAGACAAGGGCTTCATTCGCCCTAGTGTCTCTCCATGGGTGCGCCTATACTTTTTGTGAAAAAGAATGATGGGTCGATGCGCCTTTGCATTGACTATCGATAGTTAAATAAAGTGACGGTAAAGAACAAGTACCTGCTCCCTAGAATTGATGATCTGTTTGACCAGCTGCAGGGAGCCACTGTGTTCTCCAAGATTGATTTGCGCTCGGGCTACCACCAGTTGCGAATAAGGGAAGAAGATATCCCAAAGACAGCCTTCAGATCCAGGTATGGACATTACGAGTTTACCATGATGTCGTTCGGTTTGACAAATGCCCCGGCTGTGTTCATGGGCCTGATGAATATGGGTGTTCAAGGAGTTCCTGGACACCTTCGTAATTGTATTTATAGACGACATCCTGATTTACTCAAAGTCGAGCGAAGAGCACGAGAACCACCTGAGGGAAGTCTTGACCACTTTGAGAGAGAATGAGTTGTACGCCAAGTTCTCCAAGTGCGAGTTTTGGTTGTCGCAGGTGTCCTTTTTAGGGTATGTAGTATCTAAGGAGGGTGTCTCTGTAGACCCGGCGAAGGTGGAAGCGAGCCAGATCGGTCCCCCCCAAATCACACAAGTTTGCGCTTGGGCTTGGCTGGTTATTACCGACGATTTGTGAAAGACTTCTCCAAAATTGCAACACCCCTTACTCAGCTAACACGGAAGGGGAATGCCTTCATGTGGAGTGAGGCGTGCGAGGCAAGTTTTCAGGATTTGAAGCGAGTTGATTGATTTCAAAGACTGTGGCTTACTTAAGGCGCGGATGGATCACGAAACTTTGTGGTTTACAGTGATGCTTCCAAGAAGGGCTTGGGTTGTGTTTTGATGCAGAATGGGAGGGTAATTGCCTATGCCTCCCGACAGTTGAAAGACTACGAGAAAAACTACCCGACCCATGACTTGGAACTAGCGGCAGTGGTTTTCGCCTTGAAAATCTAGAGACACTATTTGTATGGTGAGAAGATCCAGATGTATACAGATTACAAGAGCCTGAAATACTTGTTTACGCAAAAAGAGTTGAACATGAGACAACGTAGGTGGTTGGAGTTGGTGAAGGATTACGAGATTGAGATCTTGTATCACCCGGGTAAGGCAAATGTGGTTGCCGATGCCCTCAGTAGAAAGGTAGCTCACACATCGACCTTAGTCACGAAGGAGTTTCATTTGCGAGCCGAGATGGAGCGTGCCGGTATTGCCGTGATGGTAGGGCAGGTCATGGCTCAGTTTAACCAGTTGTCAGTGCAACCGACTCTGAGACAACGAGTTCTAGACTCCCAACAGGGGAACCCCAATCTTGTGGATTGGTAGAAACAGGCCAAGTCGGGCCAAGAGAGTGAGTTCTCAGTGTCATCAAATGGGGGTTTGTTGTTCAGAGGACGATTATGCGTTCCAGATGTAAGTGGCCTCAAGGAGGAAGTTCTAGCCGAGGCTCACAGTTCCCCTTTCTCAGTGCATCCTGGCAGTACTAAAATGTATCAGGATCTGAAGCAATTCTACTGGTGGAGTGGAATGAAGAAAGACGTAGCAGAGTTTGTTAGTAGATGTTTAGTCTGCCAACAAGTTAAAGCCCCGAGGCAGAAGCCGGCAGGGCTGCTGCAACCCTTAGAGGTACCTCAGTGGAAATGGAAAGAAGTTTCGATGGATTTCATTTCAGGTCTACCCCGAACCGTTAGAGGATTCACGGTGGTTTGAGTAATCGTTGATAGGCTGACAAAGTCAGCACATTTCCTTCTTGGAAAACCGACTTATAGGGTGGAGAAGTGGGCGAAGCTGTTTATGGAGGAAATTGTCAGATTACACGAAGTCCCGGTGAAGATTGTCTCGGATAGGGACCCTCGTTTCACATCCAACTTCTGGATGGGTTTCCAGAAAGCTTTAGAAGCGGAATGTAGCTTGAAGATAACATTCCACCCTCGCATGCATGGGCCGATCGGTGAGGTTGAACCAAATCTTGGAAGATATGCTCCGAGCTTGTGCTCTGGATTTCGCAGGGAGTTGGGATACGCACCTTCACTTGATGGAGTTCGCCTATAACAACAGTTATCAGGCCACGATTGGGATGGCACCCTTTGAGGCCTTGTATGGGAAGAGGTGCAGGTCCCCAGTGTATTGGGGAGAGGTTGGTGAGCGTAAGCTCTTGGGACCCGAGCTGGTCCAAGTTACAAACGAGGCTGTGCAGAAGATCAGAGCGAGAATGCTAGCAGCTCAGAGCAGTCAAAAGAGTTATGCCAATGTGAGGCACAGGGACTTGGAGTTCACAGTTGGAGAGTACGCATTCCTGAAAGTTGCACCGATGAAAGGCGTGTTGAGATTTGGCAAGAAAGGGAAGTTGAGCCCTAGGTTCATCGGGCCATTCGAGATCTTGGAGCGTATTGGCCCAATGGCGTATCGTCTAGCCTTACCACCGTCGCTAGCAGCCGTGCACGACGTGTTTCACGTGTCGATGCTGCGAGGCTACGTGCCAGATGCATCCCACGTGATTGATTACCAGCCATTGCAGGTCGATAAGGACTTGAGCTACGAGGAGAAACCAGTGGAAGTCTTAGCTCGAGAGAAGAAGGTGTTGAGAAATAGAGAAATCGACCTTGTCAAGGTCTTATGGCAAAACCAGCAGCTTAAAGAAGCCACCTGGGAGCGTGAGGACGAGATGAGAACGAACTACCAGGAGCTGTTTGAGAACTAGCCACTTTCAAGGACGAAAGTTCTTAAGGTGGGGAGGATGTGACGCCCGGTAAATCCAAGTAAGTTTTGGTTCTTTTCAGAGTTAACTCTGGGCTTATGTTTTAGTTTTAAAAGGGTTGGGTCAAGAAAAGTAATTTTTGGATCTTGCAGGGACCCAAATATTTCTAAATCTCGCTTTAAATTGGGTTGGCAGCCTTGAGTTTCTCAGCGAGCGTCTTTGGAGAGGCGAAACAAGGTAATTTTGGACCTTCCTCTTTTTTTCACTTGTTTTAGGTTTTGTTTAAAAAAAAAAAAAAAAAGAAGGGTTGGGAATCGCAGGAGGCGACCCCCCCTCCTTCACCATCCTTCTTCGCGTGAAACCGCCGGCAGCCACAGAGCCGCCGTGCTGCCACCCCCGTTCGTTGGCATCGAGCCGCCGGCCGGCGTGCCAGCGACCTCCTCCTCATCCGATCGATCTTCTCCCTCCCCTCCCCTCCGTCTGCGAGTCGCCGAGCCCCTCCCTCCTCACGCGATCTCTCCTTCTCTCATCCGTTCGTTCTTCTCTCCCTCTCCCTCCGTCGTCGTCCGCCAGCCGAGACCTGCGGTGTTCGCAAGCCACCATCCACGCCCCTCACCGACGTCACCCTCTCCGCCGCCCCCTCTCTCGTTCCACTCTCTTTCTCTCCCGATCTGTGTTGCTCTCCCTCTCTCTCGATCTGCCTCTCTTCTTCCACTCAGATTCGACCCCCTCTCCTCCAGATCTCTCTCTCTCTCTCTCTCTCTCTCTTCAGTTCTGTCTCCGTCTCTCTCGGATCCGAACTGATCTCCCTAACTCTCCTGTCCAAACCAAATGTTGTGATCTTGCTGATTAGTGTTGTTTTGTGGACAGGGGCAGATTCGTTGGCAAAGGAGTAAGGATTTTGGAAGAAATCTCGAGGCTAAGAACGAGCAGAGAGCCGGTTCAGCTTTTAAATTATGGGTAAGGTCCAATCTCGAACTTTTAATCGTGGTTTTAGGCTTAAAGCTTGTTGGCTGGGATGTGTTGTCCTTTTGGGTGATGAAAAGGGCGTTATGTTAGCTTGATTAGGCTCGTTTGGTGATGTGCCTTAAGGGTAGAGCCAAAAGGTTGGTTCCTTGCTGAACTCGTGCATTGTTGTGATGTTTCTGTAGGTGCTTTAGGCGGCTAGCAGGAGTAAGGACCTTCTTTGCACAATTATTTCGAGGTAAGTAGCTGTTTGGTTTAAGCATCAAACCCGTAAGCGAACGAGTTTGAGCACAGGGTTGTTGTGGTTGATTTTATAACTGTTGCATGACTGTTAGCATAATGCTTGGTGTATGAGACTCTGGATATCATGTTCTTGCTATGTGAATCGAGCACTTATTTCTGTGTGTTGGGTTTGACTTTCCTGCATGTCGCAATTGTGTTGCTGGTAGATGGCTGCTAAGTGAGACTTGAGCCTGTGTAATATTGTGCGTGTGTGATTGATCTTAGAACAGAGCAGGATAAGTCTGGTGATGGTCTAAGATACGGGTGGCTGGTTAGCTCCGTGGTTGGGGCAAAGGATTGATGGTGGGCTGTGTGGTTGGCTGGTTAGGCTGTTGGTTAGGGTCTCGGTTTCAGGACGACCTTGGAACAGTTTAGGGGAAGCCTAGGAGAAACGTTAGAGCTTGACTTCCTAGGCTAGCGTTACCAAACCCACTGAGTGACCCCGAGCGAGATAAAACCTTTAGGCTGGCATCTCTGTTGTGGGCATTAGGGTCGAGTGCGCCCTTTTGCGAGCTGTGTGGGCATTAGGGTCGAGTGCGCCCTTTTGCGAGCCTGTGGGCATGAGGGTCGAGTGCGCCCTTTTGCGAGCTGTGTGGACACGAGGTCGAGCACCCTATGTGATCTCGGTGTGGGCACTTGGGTGGGCCGCCCTTGTGCGATCTGTGTGGGCTTTAGAGTCGAGGCTCTATTGCGTTCTGTGTGGGCGTTAGAGTGATTACTCTTTCGCGTTGGGGCGCGTCCCCGTCTATGGCCGCCTAGGTTTCTGGATCGTCGGTGAGTCTCGGGGTGAGATAGACACGTGAGCGTCTAGTCTTGAGTCCCTAAGATGCTTTGGTTTTGAACCTGTTTTACCTTTGTGTGTGCACATGTGAAATTTGTAGCTTGGACGTGAGTGGGCTACTTACTGGGTATTTTTTATACTCACCCGTCTACTTTAATGTCTTTGGTTGCAGGTAAGGGCAAACAGTGAGCTGGAGAGCGACGATGGCGACATGACATGGCTATGAGACCACTTTTGTCTTAGAGAGACTTTTATTTTGGATCTTAGGAAGCTCTTTTGTATTTATGAGTTGGACTATGACTTCTGTTTATTGTTCGTTTGTTCTCTGAACTCTTTGGGTTGTTGAGCATGACATTATTCATTTAGTTTCCTTGTTCAGCATGCTCGTTTAACTTTTGTTTAGTGCTTTCGTTGTTTATGTTGTGTGTTCTGCTGGAGCCCGACCTGTTTTGTTGTAGTCTGGGAGGAGGTCGAGCATTGAAAAAGTCCTTAGAAGTGTTTCTTTCCTAAACAGGTTAAGAAAAATTTTTGGATTCGTCCGGATAGCGCCGTTATGCTGCCGAAATTTCGGCGCAGAGGGTGCTATCTAGTGGCGTCCCTAGTCGGATTGGTGTAAAAAATTAGGGTCATTACACCAATGTTTCTTTATCTTTTTATCTTTGTTTCCAATCTATCCACGTTTTGTTATTTTAGCTAAAATCGAGAATTAGTATATTGGTAATTAATTAATTTAGAAACCCATTCCTGAGTACGATACTTAGAACTCTAAAATCACTATGCTAAAACTTTACCCGTACACTTGCGATATTGCAATATAATTTTACGCAACAAGTTTTTGGCGTCGTTGCCGGGGAATGACGACTATTTAGATTATCTGATATTAGGAGAAAATTCAAAATTATAGACTAAAGTGTTTGTATGTTTTTCCCTTATTTGTGACTTTCCTTATTTGGTTTCTTTCTTTTTATGTTTTCTTTCCTTTTCTAGTTTTTTGACTAATTCTTGGTTCTTTTTGGTCTCTCAAAGTGTGTGCCCAAGGATAGAGCTGTAGACTTGCACCCTTTTGATCCTGAGATCGACAAGACCTGTAGGAGACTCCTAAGGTAAGGGAGAGCAGAAATTCAGACAATGGAAGATCATAAGCTAATCAGCAACCCTAAACCCATCAGGGAGTATTTCCAACCTGTGTCTAATTCTGAGCAGGCTGGAATTGTCCATGCCCCTATAAATGCTAATAAATTTGAACTGAAAACAAGGCTTATCCAAATGGTGAGAGAAAATGCCTTTAGAGGGCAAGCCATAGAGGATCCAAATTCACATTTGCAAAACTTTCTAGAAATCTGTGGTACAGTTAAATTGAATGGGATTTATGTGATAGTATTCGCTTACGTCTCTTTCCTTTTTCTTTGCAGGGTAGGGCTAAGGAATGGCTAGGGTCCCTCCCACTAGGAAGTATCACTTCTTGGGAGGAGTTGACTCAAGCCTTCATAACCAAATTCTTCCCACCTGTGAAGTCTGCAAAACTAAGGACTTAGATAGAAACTTTCAGGAAGTAGGATGGAGAGCAGCTATTTGAAGCCTGGGACCGTTATAAAGATATGCTCAAGAAGTGTTCACAACATGGTCACCCAGATTGGCTCCAGGTACAATTATTCTATAATGGACTTGCAGATCAGACTAGGGCCACTCTAGATGCCACTGCTGGAGGGGCTTTCATGGCGAAAACTTTGCTAGAAGCGCGGACCCTCCTAGAGGAATTATCAACTACCAGCTACCAATGGCCCACAGGCAATGACAGATCCAAATCAATAGTTGGACCTTATCAACTGGATGAGGTAACTGCTCTTAAGTCTCATATGGCATCTCTCACTCACACCTTAAATAAATTTGCAGGAACATCGCAAGCAGTGGTACCCTCTCAATGCTCCCTGCTTGACGGAGAATCTACTATGGAGCAAGCACATTATCTGAGCAATAGAAGCAATACTATGGAGGAAATCAGAATCAGAATACTATTCCAACACATTACACTCCAAGTTTGAGGTATCATGAAAATTTTTCCTATGCTAATAATAAAAATGTGTTGAATCCTCCTACAGGTTATGCTTCTACATCTGAAAGGAAGCCATCTCTGGAAGAAACAATGCACTCCTTTATTGTTGAATCTAGAAATAGGTCTAACCAGCTAGAGAATGTAGCCACGAGTCTAACTGGTGTTGTAACAAGTCATGGAGCTGCCCCTGAAGAATATAGAGACTCAAATCAACCAGATGAGTGCGACAATTCGTACATTGCAGAAAGGTAAGTTCCCGAGTGACACAGAGGTAAATCCAAGGGAAACCTGCAATGCAATCACACTAAGAAGTGGAAGGAGCATAATAAGGGAAGAGGCTGAAAAGGAAGAGACTCCTGAGACGATAAAGGATAAGTCACAACCTGTTAGTGACAACAAACAGGAGAAACAAACTAAGCCTTCTATCCCTTCTCATTTTAATCCTATTCCTTATCCACAACGCTTTGCAAAAAAAAAAAATGATGGTATGCAGTTTCAGAAATTTTTAGATGTTTTAAGAAAGCTGAATGTGAGTATTCCTTGTTCTGATGCTTTGGAACATGTACCCAACTATGCAAAGTTCATGAAACAAATCCTGTCCAAGAAGCAAAAGTTGAACAAGTACGAAACCATCAATATATCTGAGGAATGTAGTGCTATCATACAACAAAAGTTGCCACAAAAGTTGAATGACCCAGGAAGTTTTACTGATCCCTGCTCTATAGACAAGTTTAGTTTTAATGCTTTATCTGATTTAGGTGCTAATATAAACTTAATGTCTTACTTTGTGTTTAAAAAATTAAGTTTGGGGGATATTAGACCCACCACAGTATCTTTGCAGCTGGCAGATAGGTCTATCACATACCCACGGGGAATAATGGAGGGCATCTTAGTCAAGGTAGATAAATTTGTATTCCCTATGGACTTCCTTGTCCTGGACATGGAAGGGGATACAAAGATCCCCATCATCTTGGGGAGACCCTTTCTGGCTACAAGTATGGCGGACATAAGTTTGGATGAAGGCACCCTAAAGCTGCATGTAGGGCAAGAGGAGGTTAAATTTCAAATATTTACCCCTCAGAAAGATGAATTAGAAATAAACTCTTGTTTAAAGTTGAATTGACTAATTCTCTACCTTTTGACTTAGGGGCTAACATTCTTTTGAGTGATTCCTTAGACAGGGTAGCAAAAGAAACAAGAAAGGATTTGAAGGACAATGAGTTGCACGAGTTAAAGAACACACCGTGAGAGAGTACAGTCTAGCTAAAGATGTTAAAGAAAGCGCTACTTGGGAGGCAGCCCAAGCTTTAAGTTTTAGTTTTTTTGTTATTTCTTTTTATTTTCGTCTTTTGTTTACTTATTAGTTTGTTTGTTTTACTTTAGTAGGTTGTTGTTGATGCCACCCCTCATTGAAACCCATGCTCCCGTTCGGTGGAACTTCAACTCATGTGTCTTGGCTATCCAAGGAACTCAGAAAATAACGAAGATCTCCATGACTCAGGACAATATTATTCACTCTTACCCTTATACTTGCTTTGAGCTTATTTTTACACACATTAGGGGCAATGTTTAGTTTAAGTTTGGGGGTGAAGTGTTTTTTATCTGTTGTGACTGTCCTGAGTATATACTGAATTGCTGATTGATCTTATGCATAAGTATGATTATGATAGCCTAGGATGAGATTGAATTAAAAAATTTTGTTATTCTGCTGAAACTTGAGAGCATGATATGAATTTGAGTTAATTTAAAAATGTTCTTGAGTTTTTCCTTCACTATTATGCACATAGTCTGTGCTCCTGTAGTTTTTGAAATGCTTAGAACAAAGTTATTAGGTTTAGAAGTTTGATGTCACCTCGATAGGTCTAAGAACTGATTTAGAGTTAAACTGCAGGATAGGGTGAATGGAAATATGAAGTGCATGCTCTGTATAATATGTGATTTATGTGAAAAAGTTTGTTTGTTTGTTAAAGAAAAAAATCGTGAGGACAAAAAGAGCTACCTTCACTGTGAACTGTTAGGCCACTCATTGAACGAGTGCTCTGGGTAAGGGTTCTTGCAGTGGATGTGTGAAATCTAGTGTCCTTGCACAAAAAAAAAGAGAAAAAAATAGAAAAAAGTGAAAAAAAAGTGAAAAAAATGATTAAGTGATGAGTATAGTTATTTATTTCTTGAATGTGGGAAGGCTCAAGGATTAGTAATTATGACCAATGTAGGGAGAAGTTAAATGGATAGCCTAATAAAGTTGATCCGGACTTAGTAAAAATGAAGGGAACATAGGCTAATCACACACACACGTAGGAACACTTAGTAAGAGTTTTAAATTGCTCATTGAAGTACTATGTTTGGGTGTTTCTTGTGATTGCCAAAATTTTCTTTTATATCTTTGAGGCTTGAATCAAATGTATGTATAATAAAAATCTCATGCTAATTCTTTTTTTGCTCGGGACTAGCAAAAGTTTAAGTTTGGGAGTATTTGATAGCACAAAAAATATGTTATCCTTAGGCTTATTTATTGCTAGTTTTATGGTAATTTGAGGGCTTTTATGTGTTTTAATTATTGAATTTCAGGTTAAGAGGTTAAACAGAACATTTTGAGACATTTTGGATTACTTGGGATCAAATCGGAGCTTTCTTTAAGCTTAAAATAACATCAAATAGAAGTAGAAGGAGCAATTCAAGTCAATTGACCCGTGGTGATGGGGTTACAACGCCATTCGTGTTGTTATTTGCGTTGAAAACCCGTGCAGGTAGCGTTGCAACGTTGCCTTGCAGCATTACAATGCTACTTCGATAAGGAAGGGCGCATGCAAGGGTAAAGGTGTTGCAACGCTGCCCTCAGCGTTGTAACGCCGTCGATATTTTCCTTATTTACTCGGGCGCCTAGGGCACAGCGTTGCAACGCTGCCCTTAGCATTGCAACGCTGTGCCGAGAACTCTATAAATATAACACTTTGTTTTCATTGCAAAGGGAGTCGAATTTGATTGTTTTTTGCACCCTAATTTCGAAATACACTCTCTAAGAGGAGAAAGAAGAGCATTCCTTGGGAACCAAAACATTTGTGGAGGTTCGAGATCTTGACGGGAGCTCAGGGACGAGGGATCGACATCGACACATAAGTTTATTTTCTCTTTCTTTTAGATTGTAACACGATTTAAAAACATTTTTATAACTTTAGCTTGGTTTTATTGTTATTTAGAGTGGCAAAACGTTGTAGCTAGGATTTGATTTGCATGTTTAAGACTTATTTGCTTATGTATTGAACTATGTTTTGTTATTTATTTTTGGCAATTCGTTCTTTAATTCTTTGATTTTGTTGGTTTAAGTGGACTCGAGAGAAATAAACTTAGAATAGAGCAAAGTTGTCAAAACTCTTAGAAGTCTTGCATGAGAATGACCTAGATGTCTAAGGGAAACATATAAAAAAGTTGCTTAATGTCGTGCATACTTTTAAAATTCATAAGGAAACTTTAGAATTTATCGTGTGTGCGAAGCTCATTAAGAATCGAGAGATTTTCTTGAGTATCTTCACTTCTTGTTTATAAATTCATTATATTAGTTCATTGCATGTGTTAAACAAGGTTTTCACTTGTGAAGTCAATTTCCTCCAATTTTATCATATATTTGTCTCCAATGTTTTTTTTATCTTTTTATCTTTGTTTCCTATCTATCCACGTTTTGTTACTTTAGCTAAAATCGAGAATTAGTATCTTGGTAATTAATTAATCTAGAAACCCATTCTTGAGGACGATACTTGGAACTCTAAAATCATTATACTAAAACTTGACTCGTACACTTGCGGTATTGCAATATAATTTTACACAACAGTAAGATTATCCTGATTTGTAGTTACCTCATAAAGTTCTTGTAAGCTTTTGAAGCGGTTAACTCTTTCACTTGAACTTTCATTCTCTTGGGAACTTATAATTGGTGAAACTTCTGGAGTACAAGGCTCCTCTCTTGTTTGCTTTTGCTTGCTCCATGTCATCTTCTTCAGAATATGGAAAAAAGTTGTAGTCTTCATTATGTTGTCCCCAATTCCATTCTCCTTCTTTATCGAATACTACATCTCGCCTAATGATTGTCTTTCTCGTATCAGGGTTGTAAAGCTTATACCTTTTTGTATTGGAGTCATAACCGATGAAGATGTACTTCTCACTTTTATCATCCAACTTACTTCTTTTTTCATCTGGTATATGAACGTGAGCAATGCTTCCTAAGACTCTGAGATGGAAAATCCCATGTTTTCTTCCACTTCATGCTTCTTTTGGCGTCTTTCCATATATGCTGCTTGTTGGAGATCGGTTGGATAGGTAGACTGCACACGCCACTACTTCAGCCCAAAACTCCTTTGGTAATTTCTTGCTTTTAAGCATGTTTCTTGCCATGTCCAGAATAGTTCTATTCTTCCTTTCTAGCACTCCATTTTGTTGGGGAGATCTCGGTACTGTTAAGGGTCGTCGAATTCCATGGTCTTCACAATACTTTTGAAATTCGTTTGATGTGAGCTCTCTTCCACGATCAGATCTCATGGCCTTGATTACTAAACCACTTTCTTTCTCAACAAGGGCTTTGAACTTCTTGAAATTCTCAAACACCATTGATTTATGCTTCAAGAAATACACCCATGTTTTTCTTGAAAAATCATCAATAAAGAGAAGGAAATAATTACTTTTACCAAGTGAGCTTAGCTTGATCGAACCACACACATCCGTGTGTATAAGTTCTAGAGGCCTTTGAGCTCTTGAGTTTGACTCTTTTGGGAAGCTTTTCTTGAATTGCTTTACGAGTAGACATCTTTCGCACACTTAATCGAGGTGGCTTATGGAAGGTAATTCTCTCACCATGTTCTTCTTGGAAAGTGACTCTAATCCTCCAAAATTAAGATGCATGAAGCGAAGATGCCAGAGCTAAGATGCATCTTTGTAACACATCTTGAGGCATTTTGCTACATCGTTTTGAATGTTGAGTATGAACATTCTATTTCATGTCATTGGCACCTTAGCAATTAGTTTACTTGTGTTATCTCTTATAGAAAGGTTATTATCTTTTAATTGAATGCCATAACCTTTCTCTAAGAGTTGACCCAAACTCAAGATATTACTCTTCATATTTGGCACGTAATAAACATTTGAAATAAGTTGATGCTCACCATTCTTCAATCGGATAAGAATGTTACCTCTTCCTTTTACGTCGACCTTGGATTTATCTACAAAAGCTACGTTGTTGCTAACTGATTCATCGAGTTCTACGAACATCTTCCTTTTTCCACACATATGGTTGCGTGTCCCGATGTCTAAGTACCACCTATTATCTTTGTTCCATTCACCATTCGTGCAAGCCATCAATAAGGCGCCACATTTGTGATCTCTTTCTTCAATTTAGTTTGCCTTCTCTTCAACTTTAATGTTGCTAGTAGCTCTACATTCAGATGCAAAGTGGTCATATTTCTGGAAATTGTAGCATTTAACATTTGACTTATCGTACCTCGATCTTGAGATTCCTTGCCCACGACCTCTTGTTGAGTTTCCTCCTTTTTGAAAGTTGTTGTTTTCATCATAGGGCCTACAACTTTATTCTTGTCGTTGTTCATGACCTCTTCCTCGTCCTCAATCTCCACTATTACCTCGTCCTCGTTGGCTTCTACCATTGTGACAGATTTCTTTAGTAGTCGAGTCTACCCGCACCTTGAGTAATTGATCTACCGATTTCTTCCTTCTTCTTTTTCTTTTCTTCATATGCTTGCAACTAACCCAAGAGTTGCTCAATGGCCATAACCTCTAAGTCTTTTGTTTTTTCGATTATGGCAACAATATGTTCAAACTTTGGATCTAATGATCTTAGAATTTTCTCTATAATTTTTACATCATCAAGCTTTTTTACCATTTCTCTTAAGTTGATTGGTGACTGTTCAAACTCTAGAGAATAATCGGAAATGACTTCCCATTCTTTCAAATGCAAAGTTTCAAACTCAGCTCTTAGAGTTTGAAGCATACATTTTTTACTGGATTTGCTCCCTTGTATGATATTTGAAGCTTCTCCCATGCTTCTTTGGCCGTCTTTGCTTTTGAAATCTTCTCAAAAGCATCGTTGATAGATTAGATAGAGAGCCTTATTGTCTCTCTTTCTTGAGTCTCTCAAACTATCCCTTTGTATTTGAGAAAGACTACCATCATTCTTCGACTCGGAGTGCCCTTTCTCTACTATCTCCTATACATCTTGCGATCCAAGGAGAGCCTTCATCTTAATGCTCCAATTATGTAGTTGCTCTTGCTAAGCACTGGGACTTGGAATGGGACCATGTTGTTACTTTCCATCTTTTTAGAAAGGATCTTCAAGCTCTGGTATCACTTTGTTGGAAAAGAAACTTTGGAGATTAAAGGTTAGACTTTGTAAGATAGATTTTGAAGAAGAGGCTACTTGTATTATTACTCACTTCTAGCTATTGGGCTTTATTTGGCTTAATAGAAACTTTAAGATATCACCCCTATTTATACTAGTTGCATCCCCTAAACTAATTACTATGGTTTTGCCAACTCATACAATCTAGAAATTACAAAGTACTCTCTAGAATATTCTACATTCTAAAGCATTCGACAACATATTTTAAAACATCTTTAACAAGAGATTTCTCTAGAATACTCTAGCACTTAAAAGCTTTCTAGAAATGGGGCTTTTATTTACAGTATGCCCAAATACTAATGACCCAAAATCAAGTTTATATTTCAACACCCTTCTTGTTGAATGAATCTTAACTTGGCTTGGTTTCACCAATATATCGTCTCGACAAAGTGGGCAACATTGAAAATTATTGCATAATAACCATGAGTTGACCTGATATTAAATTCAATCCACCATTGTCCCAAAATTCAAAGTACCCATGGGATACTTATTAAGATTTTCACACCAAAAGGTCGCCAAATGGCCATTAGATTGCACACAAGGCTTTAATTTTGTTATTTTGAAACTAGATCAGGATGAGTATTTGAATCTAAAGTCTGAACAGATATATTGTTAAGTGGTTAATTATTGTATAGTTAGAAAGGTTGTTATGGTTTAGTTTTCTCTGTTATACAAATGGTTAGTTTTCTTTTCTCATTATAAATAGATGTGTAATCTTTCTTTCAATAATAAAAGGAAATATCTCTCACGATTATGAGAGAATATTACATGGTATTAGAGCTATTTTCACACGCGTCAGAGATCTTTTCATAATTTTTTTTTCTCTTTTCCTCTTTGGGCGATGATTTTTGTCCAATCTCATCAAGAATTCAAGTTCCCTTTCTTCTCTCCTTGTTTTCTTTGGGTGGTGGTTTTCTCTTCTTCAGTTGAACTCCTCACATGGCGGATTCCTCAGCCAAAGAACCCTCCTCACCCATTTTTTTGCTATCAAACATTTGTAATCTCGTCTCTATCAGACTTGATTCATCAAATTTGTCATTTGGAACTTCCAATTAAACAAAATTTTGAGAGCGCATAAACTCTTTGGTTTTTGTTGATGGATCTGTTCCGAGACCATCACCTACAGATCCAGATCTTGAAGATTGCATTACGAAGGATCATGCTCTCAAGACACTACTGAATGCTACACTTTTGCTGACGGCTCTAGCCTATGTTGTTGGGTGTGAAACGTCGAAAGACTTGTGGGGCACTCTTGTTCGACATTACTCATCCAATTCTAGGGCAAATGTTGTCAGTATCAAGACCGATCTTCAATCGATTACCAAGAAAGCCTAAAAAATAATCGATTAGTATGTTCAACGTATTAAACAGTTGAAAGACAAGCTCTCCAGTGTATGTGTTGATATTGATGATGAAGACCTGGTTATTTACACGTTGAATGGGCTTCCAACGGAGTTTAATACTTTCCGCACATCCATTCGAACACGAGCAACACTGGTGAGTTTCTCTGAACTTCATGTTCTTTTGGTCTCTAAAAAGGCTTCCATTGACAAATAGATAAAGAGTGATGAAGTGTTTGCCTCTCCCTCTACCCTTGTGGCTACTCAAAACTCACCGTGGAGTCAAAATGTTTGCCCCAATTCTGGAAGAGGGCATGGCATCTCTAATTCCAGACGAAATAAAGGAAACAATACAGGTTGTGGAGGAAATGGTGGTCGAGGAAATCATAATGGATATGGAGGAAATGGTGGAGGCAGAGGTCGTGGTATGTCGTTTAATCCACTGCCTTTGTCTGGAAATAATGTGAATACCAATCGAGGTGTTATATGTAAAATTTTCCAAAAGCCTTGTCACTTTGTTCTCGATTGCTACAACCAGATGAACTACAACTATCAAGGTCGGCATCCTCCTGTTCAACTAGTAGCAATGGTGGCCAATCACAATAATGCTACACTAGCTACTTGTAGTTCATCCTTGCTTATGGATTCGGGTTGCAATTCTCATGCTACACCCAATTTGTCTCAATTCAACATAGTTTCTGAATACTCAGGCGATGATCAGATTGGAGTTGGCAATGGGCAGTCCTTGCCCATTACTCATACAGGTTGTGGTACCCTCTAAACCCAAACCTTTTTTTTTAGTCTTACAAATTTGCTTCATGTTCCTCATATTACCTCCAATCTTCTTTCTGTACATCAGTTGTGTCGTGATAACAATTGTAGCATTACATTCAATACTAATCATTTTATTGTTCAAGACAACTCTTTGGACATGATTATGTATCAAGGAACTAGTGTCAATGGTCTATACCCTATTCAAACAAGCATTCAATCATCACCAAAGTCGCAGACTATTGCTCATGTTGGAACGTTGATCTCTTCATCTCTTTGGCATGATCAGTTAGGGCATCCTCATACCTCTACTTTTTATATTGTTCTTTGATTATTGAATTTTCCTGTACACAAAAGTTCTGGTTGTGTATGTGAACACTGTCTTCATGGCAAAATGTGTCGTTTACCCGTTTCTATTTTTTAAGTCCTTTAGAGCTTATTCATGTTGATGTATGGGGTCCTGCCCCTGAACGATCAATAAATGAGTTCAATTACTATGTTTCCTTTATTGACAATTATTCCAAGTACACATGGATGTATCCTTTAGCTCATAAATTCTCTGTTTGTGATGTTTTTATGACCTACAAACCCTTAGTTGAAAATATGTTGAGTTGCCGAATTAAATATCTAAGAACTGATGGTGGTGGGCAATTCATAAATCATAGACTCGACTCTTTTCTTCAAATCCCATGGTATCCTCCACCAAAAATCTTGTCCCTATACACTGCAACAAAACGGTGGTTTAGAAAGGAAACACAGACATATTGTTGAAATTGCCCAAACACAGACATATTGTTGAAATTGCCCTTACTCTGATGTCCTCCCTACCTACCCAATTCTGGCCTTTTGCCTTTGTCACTGTTGTGTTCATTATAAACTGACTTCCATCACCATATCTCAATCATAAGTATCCTTTGGAACTTCTATTTTGCAAGAAGCCTGACTACTCATTCCTCAAAACTTTTGGGTGTGCTTGTGATCCTCTTCTCAAACCGTACACTTCCCATAAACTAGAACCAAAGACATCACAGTGTATTTTCCTTGGTTATCCCTTGGAGCATAAAGGATATCTCTATTACAACATGAGCAATAGTCATCTATACATATCTCGCCACGTTATATTTGATGAATCCCTTTTTCCCTTTGCCAATTTACCCCCAAATGTTCCCAAAACTTCTAGACCTCCCTTTATGCCCTTTGATGACACTCTAATTCCCAGATACATGTTGTCCAATACCTCTGTACCACAACTAAATGAGTCCACCTCTACTGATGCTAATGAAGTTATTAATGTCCATTAAATGCGATTACTGCTGCTCATTAATCGACAAGCCAATCTCAAATGAAGACAAAATGTTTCGAATTGCTCGAGGATTAGGACCAAATTATGCCAATGTCAAGGTAGTTATGCTAACTAAACCTCCTCTTCCCAATCTTAATCAATTTCTTCTTGCCTTTCAAAGTCATGAACAAACGTTTCTCACTCAACAAATTGAAAATCAACCAACCATTGATCACAATCAAGTGTTTGTGGGAAATCGTTTGGACGAGGACGACATCATAACTATAGAGGAAGATGGTCGAACTCTCAAGGAGGAAATCAATCACAATATTCATCTAGAGGTAATTTTAATTTTGCCAATCATTCAAATACATCAAATGCTCCTAATGAATCCACACATTTGGGTTCCAAAGACAGTCATTTGCCAAATATGTGGCAAGAACAATCATATTTTTGTTGTGTGTTGGAGTCGATATGAATATCGAGAACAAGTTGAAGAAGCATTTCTTGCCATGAACTTGGACTCACAGAATGAAAAAGAATTTTATGTTGATTCTGGAGCGACTACACATATGACTAACAACCCAGGTATGCTTGATTTTGTATCTCCTTATAATGGCAATGATATGATATATGTAGGAAATGGACACCCATTATTTATCACACATATTGGTACCTTAAACTTAGAAAAATCATCTGTTAGTAGCCCAATGAACATCTGATGCACAATGTTCCTTTGAATTTAATTCTTATGGTTTTATTATCATGGCAATCTTTATACTCTTGACCACAAAGAAGCCTTGTCTGTCGTCCAAGGCAAATCAACCACTTCTACAGTTTGGCACCATCGACTTGGCCATCCAAGTCCAAAAATTTAAACTCTTTACATTATAGCAATCAAATAAATGTTTCTAGTTGGATTAAGTATCCTATGATTTGTGTTTCTTGTCGGTTAGAAAAAAGTTGTCGTTTCTCTTTTAAGCTTCTACATCTCAAATATTATCTCCATTACAAAAAAATACATTATGACTTATGAGGCCCTGCTCCTTTTCCCTCAATGCAAAAATTTGTGTATTATGTGTTATTCGTTGATGACTTTTCTAGATTCACTTGTCTTTTTCCTCTTAAACGTAAGTTTGATTTTTATTCTACTTTCTTAAGATTTCAAAAATAGGTTGAAAGGCAATTTGATTGTCAAATTAAAATATTCCAATGTGACGGTGATGGTGAGTTCTCTTCTAAACTATTTCAAAATCATTTAGCTAATTGTGACATTGTTCAACATGTCTCGTGCCCTCACACTCCTGAACAAAACGGGGTGGTAGAACGCAAACATAGACACTTAATTAGTCGAAACTGCCCTTACTATGTTGTTTTATGCCTTTATTCCAATTCGTTTTTGGGTCGATGCCTTCCTTACAACCATATACCTTATCAATCACATGCCCTCTCTTACTCTCAATAACGAAAGCCCCTATGAAATACTTTACCATAAACCACCTGACTACAACTCCTCAAGATATTTGGCTATCTAAGAGACTATGCCAAACATAAGTTGGATAAGAAAACTCTCTCATGTGCCCTACTAGGTTACAACTCCTGTCACAAAGGATATTGATGCCTTCATCCATCAAGAAATCAGGTTTATATCTCCCGCCATGTCATCTTTGGCGAATCTGTCGTCCCGTATGCCAATATATATCTTCCTTTACACATCCATCAACACCAAATTTTCCTCATATCCTCTCAAAGATTAATGGATATGCCCTCTGAAATCACCACAACCCTCCACCTCTACCTCCTTCACTTCTTCCTTACTACCTCCCTCGGGTTGCTCTCTTCCATCTTGTCAATCTCAGTTAGAT
This sequence comes from Trichosanthes cucumerina, assembly GCA_036507285.1. Classification (NCBI taxonomy): domain Eukaryota; kingdom Viridiplantae; phylum Streptophyta; class Magnoliopsida; order Cucurbitales; family Cucurbitaceae; genus Trichosanthes; species Trichosanthes cucumerina. Next base: position 69,100,015 of record CM071840.1, on the reverse strand, counting down.
ACAACATCCAGTGACAATATCAGCCCATTACCTTCTCATGCACACTCGTCCTTACCCCAAACTCCAATTAGCCCTATAAACACTTCTTCAAATGAAACACCTGATTGTTCTTCTGCTTCGCCCACGATCACAACCTTTCATTATGCTCTTCTTGATATTTCTTCAGATATGTTTGTTGACTTACACATTGAATCATCTGCTCATATTCCTTCTAGTACACACTCCATGGTCACCAGGTCTAAGCTCAAAACCACACCAAATTTAGCTTTATCCACTATCTCTCGTATGCCCCCTATTGAACCAAAAACACTCAAAACAACTATTAAAAATCCACTTTGGCTTACTGCCATGAACGAAGAACTCCAAGCCCTTAAAGCTAACCCGACCTGGACGTTTGTTCCCACACCTACCTCAGGCAACATTATTGGCTCCAAATGGGTATATAGGATAAAGTATAAGGATGTTGGTAGCATTGATCGCTATAAGGCTAGACATGTTGTTGAAGGATATTCTCAACTACTTGGTTTAGACTTTCAGAAAACCTTCAACCCAGTCATCAAGCCTACAACAATTTGATTTGTCATCTCTCTTATTGTTACCTCGAACTGGCCTCTTAAGCAACTGGATGTTAAGAATGCATTCCTTCATGGTGACCTCAAAGAAACAATCAATCTCCAACAACCCCTTCGAACTCATGTGTGAAAATTACACAAATCATTGTATGGTATTCGCCAAGGTCCTCGTGCGTGGTTCGATTGCCTTTCCGCAACTCTTTTTCAACTTGACTTCTATTGTAGTCGTGATGGCTCCTTTTTATTTATTTACTCCTCCAAGGATACTCACATTTTTCTTATGGTTTATGTAGATGATATAATTGTCACAGGCAATTGATAACACTGTGGTTCAAATCATAACCACTCTTGGCTCTCGATTTGCTCTCAAGGATTTTGGTAACCCACACTACTTCCTTGACAATACAGAAGCATGTTCTTTCACGGGTGGCTAATTCCTCTCCCAATCCAAGTATCTTAATGGCCTTCTCATTAAGACTAACATGATCAATTAGACACCAATCACTACACCCATTGTTATGAAAGATCCCATCAAACCAACAGATGACAATGTCGTTGATGCAACCTATTTTCGCACCATTGTAGAAAATCTTCAATACCTCATCTTCACGCGACCATACATACAACATGTTGTCAATAAGGTTTGTCAACACTTTCACGCTCCTATTGTTGCTAACCATCGTAATGTTAAACACATTCTCAGGTACCTCAAAGGCACTTCACACTTTGGTCTTCGCTACCTAGCTTAAAGCTCACTCAACAGTTATGCTTACTGTGACTCTAATTGCGCGGGTTTTCCTGAGACTCGACGAAGTACCTCCGGTCACTACATTTTTCTTGGCGCCAGTTACATTTCTTGGAGCTCCAAAAAGCAGCCCACAATTGCACGCTTAAGTGTTAAAGTCGAATACCGATCCATGTCATCTGCTACAGCTGAGCTTACTTGGCTTACCTTCATTGCTCGCGACCTTCGTCTCCCCTTATCTTCCACACCTAAAATACTGTGTGACAATTTCAATGCCCTTCACATGGTCACAAATCATGTCTTTCATGCTCGCACTAAACACATTGAACTCGACTATCACTTCGTACGTGAAAAGGTCGCTGCCAAACAACTCGTTCCCTGTCACGTTTCATCCAATAATCAAATTGTCGACCTTCTAACCAAAGCACTACCTCGGACCACATTTCTTACTCTACGAAACAAACTTGGTGTCCATCAAGTCTCCCACCCTAGTTTGTGGGGGATTGATAAAGCACCTAACCTCCTACATATAATCCCTCTCCCCTTTTCTCATTCCGCCAACTCCAACTCATCACAACACACTTCCATTGGCAGCTAAAACAATCACTGTTGTCAATCATTTGACCACAAAATCAGCTACAACGATTTCTCGCCAAATCTCTCAAAAACTAATTGATTCTTCTTCAAATCACAATTAGTTTCAGTTGTCTTACTTATTCACACTCCCTTTTATATATATTTAATATATTATTATTTGTAAATTAACGATTAATACCAATAAAGAATTATTCTCTAAAATTTCTTTCTCTCAAAATTCTTTAGTCTGCTCCCTATGTCGATCATAGCTCTAGTCTGAGCTCTCAGCAAGCCACAAGGGATTTCACATGCCGAACAACTGCACCACGCTGGAAACTCGCGTCACCGAGCTACTGTTGTTAGAGTTCCAGACGTCGTCCGAGTCGTTCAGCCGTTGGAACGAGGGTTTAACTGTCGAACCAAGTCTTATCCGCCGATCGGTCCGCCATTTGGTTTTGATTATTTGCTTCGATCCTTGCTAGTTTTCGACACATAGCCATCAATTTTGGATAGATCGACCATCGAACGTTCGAAAACAACGACACACATGGCGCCACTGCCACCTCCACGCGCCCCCGCTGTCAGTCAACGCGCCACCACCACTACCACTCGTCGGAGTTGGTACAATCCAACCTCTCATTCCCTCAGGTAAATTTGGACCTCCGTTAGTGGCAATTTAGTTTTGTTGCCACAAGAATTCTTGAATAAGTTCATTTAGGGACATATGAAGCTGAATTTTTGAATTGTTCTAGAAGACCAGTGAGATCAAAATTCGATTAGTGAGCCTAAGTCATTTTAGTCACGAGTTCAAGGAAATTTAGATGTCGGATAGATTCAGAGTTAAGATCGAGGTAAATTAGAGTGAATTTGTTAGACGTATTTTATTGAGTTAAGGTTCTCTGAAGATTGACTATAAGTTAGAGTTTCATTGAACATGTTTGTAAGTAGTGCGATAATAAAAAATGTGGTTGAAAATTTTGGGGACTAAGACTAATGTAAGGGACCTCATGCTGATTTTTAAATCGGGAGTGAAAGATGATATTTAAAGTTTTGTTCCAAAGACCATGAATTGATTGTTAAAAGAATTTAGAAAGGAATTTCACTTGACTTCTATGAAATTCATGATATCTACTCGCTTAGAGAATTTTTCTATGTTCTTGTAATGAATACATGCATGAATTTTGAGGTATGATTATGCTTATATGACTTCCATTACTTGCTGCATAATTGTAAATATATACCTATATATGTGAATGAATGAATGTGACCTCATGCATATTGTTTGTTCATGAAAATGATTACAAAGGCAGTGACAATTAATCTCCTAAATGATTTTCCTTCAGGTTTGAGAGGGATCGATATGATTTAGGATTTGAGAGGACCCTAGTTGATTTTCTCGGGATTTGAGAGGACCTGTATGACTTAAGGTTTTGAGAGAACCCTAACTGATTTCATCAGGATGAATTAATTGTTCACAATAAGCCAAAGAAAAGCCATGATTTTATGCAATAAAACTTTTGGTCCCATCAATGAAAGCTTAAAGTTACAGTTTAAAAGTCATGTTGCACGTGATTGCATCTCCCAACCCCGGTAGTGGGATCACTTACTGAGCATTATTTTATAATACTCATCATTTTTTTAAAAAAAATGTTTTCAGATAAGGACAAGGGCATACAAGGCGAATGACAGGAATACACTACGAAGGCCATGAGAATTACGAGGCCACCGCATTTATAGAAGTTAACATTCTTTTTAAACGATTTTTTCTCTGTTGGATATTATTTTGCTTTAAGTACTAGGTTATTTTTAAATTAGAGGCAAAATTTTATTTATGGATATTTTAAATGCTTGGATTTTGGGATCCCAATAAAGAAATAATTTTATTTCAATTGAATTTATTCTCTTGTAAAATGTTTTAAGGGCTCTAATACATGCATGATTAGTAATGACTCTAAAAAGTAAGTTCTAAAGTTAGGGTCGTTACAAATCATACTGGCTTAGTGTAAACTCAATACCCATTGATAGCACACAAAATGTGTTATCCTTAGGCTTAATAATCGCTAGTTTTATAATGATTTCAGGGCTTTTACATGTTTAAATCATTCAATTTCAGGTTAGGAGCTTAAACAGGAAATTTGAAGACAATTTGGATCACTCGAGATCGAAACGAGGCTATTTGGAGCTAAAAATAATACAAATTAGAAGAGAAAAGATCAATCCAAGCATGATAACCCGAAGTGATGGTGTTGCAACGCTGTCTATAGCGTTACAGCGACAGCGTTGCAACGTCGAGCGTGCTATTTAAAGGCGTTGAAAACCACTACCGATAGCGTTGCAACGCTGCCTTGCAGCGTCGCAACGCTATCTCGATAAGGAAGCTTATATGAGGAGCCTCAGAGAGGGCGTTGCAACGCTGCCTTGCAGCGTCGCAACGCCACATTGATAGGAAGGCGCGTGCATTAGGGTAGCGGCGTTGCAACGCTGCCCTCAGCGTTGCAACGCTATCGACTATTTCCATATTTGCCAGCCGCCTAGGGTACACCATTGCAACTCTGTCCCTAGCGTTGTAACGCTGCACCGATTCCATCTATAAATATATCCTTATGATTTCATTACAAGGGAGCCAAAATTGATAGACAATCCACCCTAATTTCGAAATACATTTTGTTAGAAGAAAGAAAAGAACATTTTTGGGAGCCAAAGCATCTGTGGAGATTCGAGATCGAAGGCGGGAGCTTGGAGACGAAGGACCGACATCGACACATAAGTTTAATTTCCTTTTCTTTCAAATTGTAATAGCGTTCTAAGACGTTTTCTACATGTTTAGTTTGATTTTCATGTGATTTAGAGTAGCTAAACATTGTAGTTAGGAATTGATTTACTTGTTAAGACTTTCTTACCATGAATTGAAGCATGTTTTGTTCTTATTTTTGGCAATTCGTTCTTTACTTCTTAATCTGCAAGTGGACTTAAGAGATAAAGCTTGAATTAAAACAAAATTGTCAAAATCCTTAGAAATCTGGCATGAGAATGGCCTAGAAAACTTAGGGAAACGCATAAAGAAGTTGCTTAATGCCATGCATGTAGTAGGTTCATATGGAGACTATGGAGTTTATTGCATGTGTGAGGCTCACTAAGAATCGAGAGGTTTTCTTGAGTATTTTACTTCTTGTTTATAAATTCATCTCTTTGGTTCATTGCATGTGTTAATTGAGTCATTTACTTGTATAATCACTTCCCTCAATTCTATCAATTCGTGTCTCCACATGTTCGTTTGTTTGCTTGTTTTTACTTTCAACCAAATATCCATGTTATGTTTCTTTAGCTAAATTTGAGAATTAGTATCTTAGTAATTAATTAATCTAGAAACTCATTCCCGAGGATGATACTTGGACTCACAAATCACTATACTAAAACTTGACCCGTACACTGCGGTATTGCATATCCAAAATTACACGCAACAAGTTTTTGGCGCCATTGCCGAGGAATGACGATTATTTAGATTAATTAATATTAGGAGAAAATTTGAAATTTTAGACTAAAGCTTGTTTGTGTGTTATTCCTTATTTGTTCTTTTTGTGTGTTTGTTTGTTTCCTTATTTGTTTTATTTTAGTTTTGTGTATTTTTGAGTCTTTGTCCCCTGTTTTGGTTGTGTGGATATTGTGTAAAAGTCTTGATCTGAATTCTTAATTTTTCAAGCATGACTTTGCATGATTTTGATTCTCCACCATTCTATTGTCCCTCTCAGGACCCTAGGTATGTGCATCATGATTTCTCTGAATTTCATCTATCTAATTTTTACCATTTTGTACCTGAAATTGATAAGTATTCATGTAATGGTAGTTATCTAGGCAGATGGAACCATAGTTTTTCATACCTTAACCAACCCATAGACAAATCTTCTCTTATGGACCAATTGGCAGAATACACCTTAGAATTGAAATTTAAAAATTTTGTTCATAGTGAATTAGAGAGGTTGGAGAGGTTAGAAACTGAGGTGGTAGGACTTTGGGAAATAGTACAAGATAAAGCTCAGTATCTTAACCAGCTAGTAGTTTCCCTTAAGGCATTACAGGAACAATTTCTTATCCTTACCACTCAGGAGATGCCACCTAAGAGGATTTGTTCATATGTTAGTGAGGATAGTCTGGGGGAGACCGAGGCACACCATAATCAGGTTAGTGAGGAAGACACTGGTGATACACTTAGTTCCACAGGGGAGATCCAGGTGATAGAGTTAGAGACTAAGAAGTCTTCTTTCCTTTTATCCCCATAAATTTCCTTTATTTTTTATAACCATTTGTCTTGTACTCACGAGTCTTGCTTTAATTTCAGTTCTTTCATTTCACTAAACGAAAATACCAAAAATAATTCCATCTCTGGTGCCCATGAAAATCAGGATAGCCTTTTAGACTTAGAAGGCTATATCAATTCAAGCAAGAATGGCCCGAAACAATATGAGCAATTTTATGTGCCCTGATAAGTCACCGTCTAGCTAAAGACGTTAAAGAAAGCGCTTCTTGGGAGGCAACCCAAGTTTTATGTTTCATGTCTTTAAATGTTTTGTTTTATTTTCTAGTTGTTGGTGTTTTTTGTCTAATTTCTTTCTTTTTGTTCCTCCAGGTGTATGCCCAAGGGGAGAGCTGCAGACTTGCACCCTTTTGATCCTGAGATCGAGAGGACTTGTAAGAGACTCCTAAGGGAAGGAAAGGCAGAAACGCATACTATGGCTGATCAGGAGCTCATCAATAACCCTAAACCTATCAAGGAGTATTTCCAACCTGTGTTTAATTCTGAGTAGGCTGGAATAGTCCATGTCCCCTATAAATGCTAATAATTTTGAACTTAAGACAGGGTTGATACAGATGGTTAGGGAAGGTGTTTTTAGAGGCTTAGCCACAGAAGATCCTAACTCTCATCTTCAAAATTTCTTGGAAATCTGTGGTACATTTAAAATGAATGATATCTCTGCTGATAGTATTAGCTTACGTCTTTTTCCTTTCTCTTTGCAGGGTAGAGCCAAAGAATGGCTAGGGTCCCTTCCCTCAGGTAGTATCACTTCCTAGGAGGAGTTGGCCAAGGCCTTCATGACCAAATTCTTTCCACCTATGAAGGTTGCAAAGTTAAGGACTAAGATTGGAACATTCAGACAGCAGGAAGGAGAGCAGCTATTTGAGGCATGGGAAAGGTACAAGGACATGCTCAGGAGGTGCCCACAGCATGGCTACCCAGATTGGCTCCAGGTACAACTGTTTTATAATGGATTGGAAGGTAAGACCAGGACTATTCTGGATGCCACTGCTGGAGGGGTTTTCATGGCGAAGACTGTGCCAGAAGCACGTGCCCTCCTCGAGGAAGTGTCAACTCCTAGCTACCAGTGGCCTACTGACAATGACAGATCTAAGCCAGTAGCTGGACTATATCAATTGGATGAGGTAACTTCTCTTAGATCTCATATGACATCTCTCACTCATGCTCTGAATAATTTTGCAGGAGCACCACAAAAAGGGATATCCTCTCAATGCTCCCAGCCTAATGGAGAATCCACTATGGAGCAATTGCACTACCTGAACAATAGAAGCAACACTTATGGGGGAAATCAGACTCAGAATAACCTACCAACACATTACAATCCAGGTTTGAGGTATCATGAGGATTTCTCTTATGCTAACAACAAAAATGTGTTGAATCCCTCCTACAGGGAATGCTTCTAAATCAGAGAGGAAACCATCCCTGGAAGACACATTGCACTCCTTCATAGCTGAATCCAGAAGTCGGTCCAACCAGCTGGAGAATGCAGTCACCAGTCTATCTGGTATTGTCACTAGTCATGGAGCTGTGATAAAGAATATAGAGACCTAGATTAGCCAAATGAACACATCACTCCAGGCACTGCAAGCAAGGAATGAAGCACCTTGAGGGAGTACAGTCTAGCTAAAGACGTTAAAGAAAGCGCTTCTTGGGAGGCAACCCAAGCTTTTTCATTTTTTCTTTTCTTTGTTTTTAGTTTGTTGTTTTTCAATTCTTAGTTTATTTACTAGTGTTGTTTTCTTTGTAGGTTGTGACAATGCATGTCTTCGTTGAAATCCATGCTCCCGTTCTGAGGAACTCCAACACACATGTTTAGGCTATCCAAGAAACTTAGAAAGATCTCCATTACCCAGGACAGTATTGTTCACTCTTACCCTTATACTTAATTTGTGCTTAATTCTGCAAACATTTGGGACAATGTTTAATTCACGTTTGGGGGTGGGATGTGTTTACTTGTTGTGACTGTCCTGAGTATGTTCTGAATTGTTGATTGATCTTTTACATAAGTATGATCATGATAGCGTAGGATGAGATTTAATTGGAAATATTTGTGATTCTGCTGAAACTTGAGAGCATGACATGAATTCGAGTTAAATTAAATAATTTTCTTGAGTTTTCCTACACTATTATGCATATAGTCTGTGTTCCTGTAGTTTTGAAATGCTTAGAATAAAGTTATTAGGTTCAGAAGTTTGATGTCACCTCGAAAGGTCTAAGAACTGATTTGAGAGTTAAACTGCAGGATAGGGTGAATAACAAAATGAAGTGCATGACCTGTAGAATATGTGAATTAGTTTGTTTTTGTTGTTTTTTTGCTAAAGAAAAAAATTCGTGAGCGCAAAAAGAGCTACCTTCATTGTGATCAGTTAGGCCACTCATTGAGCGAATGCTCTGGGTAAGGGTCCCTACAGTGGATGTGTGAAAGCTAGTGTCCTTGAACAAAAAAAACAGAAGAAGAAAAAAAATTGATAAAAAAATGAGTAAGTACTGAGTAGAGTTATTTAATTCTTGAATGTACGGAGGCTCAAAGATTAGTAATTAAGACCAGTGTAGGGGGAAGTTGAATGGAGAGTCTAATAAAGTTAATCCGGGCTTAGTAAAAATGAAGGGAACATAAGCTAATCAAACACACACGTAGAAACACTTGGGAAAAGTTTTAAATTGTTTGTTGAAGTATTATGTTTGAGTGTTTCCTGTGATTACCAGATTTTCTCTTAAATTTTTTAGGCTTGAATCAAATGTATGTTTAAGAACAATCTGATGTTTAATTCTATTTTTGCTCGGGACTAGCAAAAGTTTAAGTTTGGGGGTGTTTGATAGCACACAAAATGTGTTATCCTTAGGCTTAATAATCGCTAGTTTTATAATGATTTCAGGGCTTTTACATGTTTAAATCATTCAATTTCAGGTTAGGAGCTTAAACAGCACATTTGAAGACAATTTGGATCACTCGGGATCGAAACGAGGCTATTTGGAGCTAAAAATAATACCAATTGGAAGAGAAAAGATCAATCCAAGCATGATGACCCAAAGTGATGGTGTTGAAACGCCGAGCGTGTTGTTTAAAGGCGTTGAAAACCACTGTCGATAGCGTTGCAACGCTGCCTTGCAGCGTCGCAACGCTATCTCGATAAGAAAGCTTATATGAGGAGCCGCACAGAGGGCATTGCAACGCTGCCTTGCAGCGTCGCAACGCCACATCAATAGGAAGGCGCGCGCATTAGGGTAGCGGCGTTGCAACGTTGCCCTCAGTGTTGTAACGCCATCTACTATTTCCATATTTGTCAGCCGCCTAGGGTACAACGTTGCAACGCTGTCCCTAGCGTTGCAACGCTGCACTGATTCCATCTATAAATATATCCTTATGATTGCATTACAAGGGAGCCAAATTTGATAGACAATCCACCCTAATTTCGAAATACACTTTGTAAAAAGAGAGAAAAGAGCATTTTTGGGAGCCAAAGCATCCGTGGAGGTTCGAGATCGAAGGCGGGAGCTCGGAGACGAAGGACTGGCATCGACACATAAGTTTAATTTCCTTTTCTTTCAAATTGTAATAGCGTTCTAAGACGTTTTCTACATGTTTAGTTTGATTTTCATGTGATTTAAAGTAGCTAAACATTGAAGTTAGGAATTGATTTACTTGTTAAGACTTTCTTACCATGAATTGAAGCATGTTTTGTTCTTATTTTTGGCAATTCGTTCTTTACTTCTTAATCTGTTGGTTTAAGTGGACTCGAGAGATAAAGCTTTAATTAGAGCAAAATTGTCAAAACCCTTAGAAATCTGGCATGAGAATGGCCTAGAAAACTTAGGGAAACGCATAAAGAAGGTGCTTAATGTCATGCATGTAGTAGGTTCATATGGAGACTATGGAGTTTATTGCATGTGTGAGGTTCACTAAGAATCGAGGGGTTTTCTTGAGTATTTTACTTCTTGTTTATAAATTCATCTCTTTGGTTCATTGCATGTGTTAATTGAGTTATTAACTTGTATAATCACTTCCCTCAATTCTATCAATTCATGTCTCCACATGTTCGTTTGTTTGCTTGTTTTTACTTTCAACCAAATATCCATGTTATGTTTCTTTGGCTAAATTTGAGAATTAGTATCTTAGTAATTAATTAATCTAGAAACCCATTCCCGAGGACGATATTTGGACTCATAAATCACTATACTAAAACTTGACCCGTACACTGCGGTATTGCATATCCAAAATTACACGCAACACTCATAATAGAGCAATCTCTTTCATATTAATCATAAAATACATTTCATACATGTTGATGATCCCGTATCGAAAAAATAAAGAGATCTCACAAAATCTTGATAAGATACATATGTTACTGTTCTCCTTGACAATTGATTTTGAGATGTAATTTTGTTTCTCAAATATATGAATGTTGGTTAAGTTCCATGCAAAAGACGAGCAATGCACTCAAGCACAAGCATGAAACATGGTTGTTAGAACCTTGGGCTAATGCGCAACAAAAATAAATTAGATCTAAATTATAATAATAACAAATATAAATAAAGAGAGAATAAAAAAAACATAGAACTTACGTTGTACGGACTGTGCCTACATCCACGAGCGAAGACGACCAGAATATTTTCAGTAATGCTCAAAAGATGGGATTAAAAAAGAACCACTCAAGCACTCACCAAATATCACGTACACCCAAATATTTAAACATATCAAAAATTAATTTTTAAATATAATTGAAAATTAATTATAAAATATTTTAACTATAGAGAGTAATATAAAATCTCAGAAACTCTCGTGTGTCGAAAATAGAAGGGGAATGAGTCTATTTATAAGATGACGGAAGTCGTAAAAAACATCTTCTTTCCGATGTAGGACAAAATTAATGGCACAAAAATTTTTCACCTTGGCGTTAGTTTATCTAAAACACCAAATAAAAACCTTAAGTTGTCTCCTCCAAATGGTTAAGTAGTTCAGGAATTGCAAACACCAACCAAGCTCAAGCAATGCTTGAATTTGCTCAATGGAAGAGATTTAGTCATCACATCAGCTAGATTATCGCTGGTGTTAATCTTGCTCACAATAATTACACCTCGAGCAATGACCTCACATACAAAATGATATCGGATGTCAATGTGCTTTGTCTTCTTATGAAACATCTGATCTTTTGTAAGGAAGATAACACTTTGATTGTCACAAAAGACTGAACTAAATTGTAGATCTTTGCTAAGCTCACCAAACAACCCCATCAACCATATAGCTTCTTTATAAGACTCTATAATATCCATATATTTAGTTGTAGACAATGCCATTATATTCTGTAAAATAGCTTTCCAACTAATATCGAAACCATCAACTGTAAATACATATCCCATAAGAGATCTTCTTTTGTCAAGATCTCCAACATAATCAGAATCTATGTAACCAGTGACTCCATCTCTAATTCTCCCAAAAAGTAAACAAACATCAACTGTACCTGTAAATATCTCAATATCTACTGAACTACTTTCCAATGTTCTTTACAAAGATTACTCAAGTACCTACTAATTGCACTAACTGCATAGGATAAATTAGGGCGATTACAAAATATTGTATACATGAGATACCCAACTATAGCGTAAAATAATTTTGCAATACCGCAAGTGTGGGTCAAGTTTTAGTATAGTGATTTAGAGTTCCAAGTATCGTCCTCGAGAATGAGTTTCTAGATTAATTAATTACCAAGATACTTATTCTCAATTTTATCTAAAGCAACAAAACTTTGATGGATAGTGAAAACGAAGATAGAAAATAAATGTACAATGGGAGATACGAATATGATAGAATTGAAGAAGATGATTTCACAAGATAATTCCTTATTTAACACATGCAATGAACTAATATTATGAATTTATAAACAAGAAGTAAAAATACTCAAGAGAATCTCTTGATCCGTAGTGAGCCTCGCGCACACGATAAATTCTAAAGTTTCCTTATGAATTTTAAAAGCATACACGACATTAAGCAACTTTTTTATGTGTTTTCCAAAGAACTCTGTGTCATTCTCATGCCAGATTTCTAAGGATTTTGACAACTTTGCTCTAATCTAAGTTTCTTTCTCTCGAGTCCACTTAAACCAACAAGATTTATGAAATTAGGAACGAATTGCCAAAAATAAATAACATAACAAAGTCCAATACATAATCAAATAAATCTAAAATATGATAATCAAATTCCAACTACAACGTTTAGCTACTCAAAATCACCATAAAAACAAGCTAAAGTCATAGGAAAAGTCTTTAAACTTAATTACAAACTAAAAGAAAGAGAAATAAACTTATGTGTCGATGTGGGTCTCTCGTTCCTGAGCTCCCGTCACGATCTCGAACCTCCACAAACGCTTTAGCTCCCAAGGAATGCTCTTCTTTCTCTTCTTAGAGTGTGTATTTCGAAATTAGGGCTAAAAACTATCAATTTCGGCTGCCCTTGCAATGAAAACAACATGTTGTATTTATAGGGCTTTTCGGTACGGCGTTGCAACGCTGGTTATGGCGTTGCAATGCTGTGCCTGCTGCCAGCCAACCCACTGCGACCATTTTTGGAATCGCGATTCGATGTAGAATCTCTCAGTATAATTTTTATACTCAAAATACATCTAGAGTTTTCTTGGGTCTTCAATTAAGCATACACATGTTCCAAATTGCACCAAAATAGTCTCAAAACACTCAACTCTTGCTTCTCAAGCTCAATTTCCTGAAAATAACCATAAAATGTCATGAAAGCCCATGTTTTAAGTATAAAAACTAGCTAAAATATAGAAATAAGATAGCATATTTGCATGCTATCACCAACTGCACTAGAGTAGGGAACTCGAGACATATAATCAACTTCATCATCTGATTGTGGAGACAAAGCAGATGAAAGTCTAAAATATGATGCTAAAGTTGTACTAATAACTTGGCTTTATGCATATTAAATCTGGACAAAACTTTCTCAATCTACCCCTTTGGCGCAAATAAAGTTTTCTTGCCTTTTCATCTTTCACAATTTTCATACCTAGTATTTTCTTTGTTTCTTCCAAAATCATTCATATCAAACTCCTCACTGAGCTTGTTTTTAGCAACTATCAACATATCATCAACGTATGAAAGAAGATACAAAAATGACTCATCATGATACTTTTTGAACTACACACAATTGTCATAATTACTTCTCTTGAAATCATGAAAAAATACAAAAGAATCAAATTTCTTGTACTATTGCCTTGGTGGTTGTTTCAAGTCATAAAGAGACTTATTTAACGGACGAGCATAGTGTTCTTTTCTTGAAACTATAAAACTCTCTGGCTGATACATATAAATATCCTCCTCAAGTTCTCCATGTAAAAATGCAATTTTTACATCTAATTGGTCAAGTTTAAGATCATGAATAGCTACAATATCAACCAGTACATGAATTGAGCTATGTTTCACAATTGGAGAAAATACATCAGTATAATCAACACTAGAAATTTTACTATAGTTCTTAGCAACTAACCTTTCTTTATATCTGGCTTTCTCAACTTCTAGAATACCTTCCTTTCTTTTAAAAACCCATTTTCAACGAATAAGTTTCTTACCACGAAGAAGTTTCACGAGATCCCATGTACCATTCTTATGTAGAAACTCAATTTCTTCTTGCATTACAATCCTCAATTTCTTCTAGCATTACAATCATCCACTTATTAGAGTTGTTCCATTTACGGTCTCTGTAAATGTAAATGGTACCTCACTAGAGTCAATGTCTTCAGCAACATTCAAAGCATATGCAACAACCTTTGCAAATCTTTGTGGAGGTCTAACTTCTATTCTAGGCCTGACTTTAGGAATACTATATTATGATGGTGCCTGCAAGGGTGAAGAAGAATCACCATTGTAAGGAATCTTTGAAGAAGCACCAGAAGTAGAAGTACTAGAAATATCATCTTTATCTGATATGGAAGATGACTTTAACCTAAACTCCACCTGCACATGGGAACTCTGCTGAATCTTATCTAAAGACTCTTCTTTAGAATACTTTTTACTCAGCATAGAAGATTCGTCAAATATAACATCTCTACAAACAATCACCTTTTTATCTCGAGGCACCATAACTTATATCCCTTAACACCAGACTTATAACTAATAAAGATGTATTTCAAGGATTTTGGTTCAAGTTTACCATTATTTACGAGAGCACAAGTAGGACAATCAAATACCTATAATTCTTAATAATTGGCAAGAGTACCATACCATTTTTTCTTGTGGTGTCCTTTTCTGATGCGATATACAAGGAGAGAGATTGACAAGATGACACGCTAAATAGGCAACTTCAACCCAAAGATATAGGTCAACCTACATTTGATAACATATAACACACTTTACTAATAAACGTTTGATTCATTTGCTCTGCTACTTCATTTTGTTGTGAAGTGTGACAAACTATTAAGTGCCTAAAAATTCCCTCTGACTTGCAAAATACATTAAACTCATTCATAACGAAATTCCAAACCATTATCTTTACGAAGATAGTTTATTTGTCTTCCTGTATGTTTCTCAATCATGATCTTCCAATCCTTAAATGTAAGAAACACATCACTAATCTTTTGCTTCAAGAAAAATATTCAAACTTTTCTGATCATCAATGATGGTTAACAGATAAAATGCACCACCTGTAGAAGGTACTTTAGCTGACCTCCAAAGATATGAGTGTATATAATCAAGTGTTCCCTTTGTATTATGAATACACCTCTCAAGAATTTGACTCGTTTCTATTTTCCAAACACACAATGCTCACAAAACTCTAGCCTATCTTTCTGTCCATCAAGGAGTCCTCTTTTGCTCAATTCGAGCAATCCATTTTCACTCATATGCCTAAGCCACATATGTCAAAGTCGTGTAATATCACTATCAGATAGAGAAGGTGTGGAAACTTCTACATCACCCAAAACTTTAGAACCTGTAATGCATAAAGTTTTGCAAATTTTTTTCTCCTTTCATAACTGTCAAAGTACCTTTACTAACCTTCAAAGCTCCATCTTCACTAGTGTACTTGTACTCTTTTGAATCAAGAGTATTCAAAGAAATTAAATTTCTCTTCAAATTTGGAATGTGTCTCGCATCAGCAAGTGTCCTGACAACTCCATCAAGCATCTTGATTCTGATTGTTTCAATATCAACTATCTTACAAGATGTATTATTTTCCATCAATACTATATCTTTAGACATTGTATCTTATGTTGAAAACCAGTCCTTATTAGGACACAAATGAAATGAACAACTCGAATCAAGAATTCATTTAGCAGAAATATTTAAATTGTTATCAAAAGCAACAAAAAGGTCACACAATCACTATCATCACCTTCAACAACACCAGCTCACCCGAAACTTTTTGTTTGTTTTCCCTTTTGAAATTCAACAACTCTATTGTTGTTATTCTGTAACTCGTAGCATTCGGATTTAACACACTCTTTCTTCTTGCAATAATGGCATATTTTATCTCTATTTCTAGATTTTGACTGACTTTTTTGATCACCATTGATTTTCTTCTCTTGTGTTTTCCCTCGAGTTAATAACCCCTCTTTGAACTCTTAACTCCATTAGTAATATGTTTTATATTATCCTTAGAGAAAACTTTATCATATACATCATTCAAAGCGAGAGTATCACAACTATATAATATTGTATCTCTAAAATTTGCAAATGAGGGAGGAAAAGAACACAATAAAATTAAAATCAAATATTCTTCGTCATAACTAATCTCCATAGATTTTTAATCAAAGATAGTTTCCTTAAAGCCAACTAAATGATCATTTAAAGATGTCTATTCATTCATCTGATAAGTAAATAATTTATGCTTCAAATGGAATTTAGTAGTTAGAGTTTTGGTCATGCATAACTGCTCTAATCCTAACCATAAACCAACAACATTTTTCTCTTTCCAAACATGTTGCAAAATTTCATTTGACAAATGAAGATGAATTAAAGTAAAATCCTTTCCATCTTTGCTTTGTTTTTCTTCCTGTGTCCAAGACACAAACATTTTTTAGTAATTCTCAATAAAGTTTATTCTAAGTCAATTTGAACAAGCATTGTCTGCATTTTAGCTTACCATAATAAAAATCTAGTATTGCGATCCAAAAGTGGTACGTAGTATTTCACAATTGCCATATCCAAAAAGATCGTAATTAACAAAATACTAATAAATCAAGCTTTAATAAACCAGACGCTCTGATACCACTTGTTAGAGTCTTGGGTTGATACGCAGGGAAAATAAACTAGATCTAAATTCTGGAAATAGCAAATATAAATAGAGAGAAGAAAATCACAGATTTGTTGTAAGGAAGAATTTATCACCCATTGTTTAACCTATCGATAAAGTGACTTCAAAGTTCAAACTGTGTATCTAATGTGTTGTGGAACATTTATTACTAATATAATTAAGTAGGCTTACTAGATTACCTAGATGGTAAAATAGTAGCAATGACCAAAATTATTATTATTATTATTATTATTATTTAATAGTAAGGACCAAAAATACTCATTTTGATTATCCAAGTACCAAAATGCAGTTTTTTCTAAAAAAAGTTTATAAATTAAAATAGACTTTTTGAAACACTAGTAGAGAATAGGGATATAATGATGGACAGAAAAAACAAGGGGCGAGAAACAATGACGGACAGGGAAAAGGCACGCTGCAAATTTTGGTCGGACGTACAATGACGGGCATTGCCCGTCATAGTAAGTTGTTTTTAATGACGGGCATTGCCCGTCATCATAGGGTATTTTAAAAAAAAAAAATCGACACCCCACAACTCATTTTCTCTCTCTTCCCACTTTACCATTTCGGCACCCCAGCTCATTTTCTCTCTCTCACTCTCCCTCTTCGTCGTTTGTCGCCGCCGGCCCCTCTTCCCCCGTTTGCCACCGTCTGTCGTCCGTCTAAGCTTCCACCGAGCTTCCTTCGTCTTAGTTTCCTTCCCCTGTGCTTCCCTCGGTCAGATCTCCGAGCTTCCCTCCCTCGCCAGTCGCCGGCCAGATCTCCGAGCTTCCTTCGCCTGAGTCCGTGCTTCGCCATTGGTGATTTCCCTTTTCTTTTTTCTTTTATTATTTTAGACTGAATTTTTTTTTGTGGATCTGAGTTTTTTTTGTGTAGATCTAAATGTTTTTGTGTAGAATAGAAAATTATTTTGGGTATCTTTGATTTTTATAAAATCGATTCGGTATCTTTGATTTTTTTTTTGTGGATCTGAGTTTTTTTTGTGTAGATCTAAATGTTTTTATGTATCTTTAATGTTTTTTGGTATCTTTGATCTTGTGGGCATTGATTATTTTTGTGAATAATCTAAAAATTATACCCTAAGTTTTGAATATGAGATGGTTGTATTGAGTGGAGTTGAAGCAAAAAAAACATGTATTTAGTTTTTTCTTACCTTAAAGTTTCCAAACGAAAGCATCCCATAAAATATTTTTGATCTATGTTTAAAACAACTTTTAACATATTTGATTACATGTTGATATTGAAAATTCTAAAAAAAAATTATTTGCAAAGTTCTTTTTAGAGGAAAACACTTACTGAATGCTTCTAAAACTGCTTATAATTAAAAAAGTGTCGGACTTAAGAGCATTACACTCAAAAGTTGTTTAATTTTCTTTTATTTTACGCGCAGATGAACAATGGTTTGATGGTAATAGAAAAAGTTGGGGTAGTCCGGATTTCATGCCATTGAGTGATCTTAATGATCCAACGAAGGACTTTCTGAGTAATAATAATACTATGATTGTAGAAGTAAAAATTAATGTCATGTCTACCTTGAAAAAGTTTTTGTAGTAAGAGAAATGTTGCTGCTTATTATGATATTAACTTATATGGTTGTGATTTCATGGTAGTTCTATTAGTTTATATGGAGGAGTACTTTCACAGGCGAGAATTAGATTTGTGACTGTTTTCTGCTGCAAAATAACTCGTGCAGTTGGATTCCAATGAATGAAGAACCTAAAGCTCTGGTTTTTATCGGTCATGGTATTGCCATGGAATGTAGCATCACCATGAACAGTAAATTTTCTTTAAATTTTAATTTTGATTTTTTTGGGAAATTATCATTTTTAAGTTTTTAATTTGAAAAAGAAGAAAATGGGTTTTGTTTTTGATTGTTTAGGTACTGCAAGGAGATTGGCGAAGGAAGGATATGGAGATTATGAAGTTTATGCTTTTGTTGGCTGTGAAATTGAATTATGGGAGAGTTTATGGAGTTTATACTTTTGTTAGCCCTCTTCTTTACTTTGATATGTGTTCAATTTGTCCATCTTCCGTTTTTGTTTAGCCCTCTTCTAATGTACTATTATTTAATTTGTTTGTTATGTCTTTTTTTGAGAATGCTTCTCTATTAGACTTGATTTTGTTTTAATTTCCTAAAATTTGTGTATATTAGTGGAAATATCAAATGTAGTTACAGGTTGATGACATGAGTTAATCCAGGTGCATAAAACTTTTTTGTTTATTTTGGATGTAGTTAATGTGTTTTTCAATTTAAATGTAGTTCTTGTATACTTATGTTATTTGTTTTTGAAATCTTATGTTATTTGTTCTTGAAATCTTATGTAGAGTCTAATGGAGAGTGTTTTTTTTTTCAAAAGTGGAAGTTCAAAAAAGGGAAGGTATGTTGGTCTTGTCTATGCCTCATGAATATTTCATCGGCAATTTTAAATTCTAGAAAAGAAGGGACTTGTTTATAGGTCTTAAGAAGTGTTTTAAGTTAATTAAGTTTGAATATTTTTCAATTTGATTTGTTGAAGGGTAGTTCTTTTACTTCTCATTCTACTGCATTTTTCCATAACCAATATCCTTACGCATAGTTTATCATAAGACACTTGCATATTCCAAATATTTACTTAGGTCAGTTTTGTTTTCTATTTGATTTATTCAATAGCATTTTGTAGCTAGAGGATTGAGAATTTGATGATATTATTAGCTATATTGTTTGGGTATATTACCAACTGTTTGCTCTTTTTGTGGTTCATTTGGAGTCTAGGGGTTTGAAAGATTCATGATCACTGTTCTTTAGTCTTTTATTACTAAATTGTACCAAGAGGTTAGATTGTGGAAGAACTTTGTTGCAAATTAATTTTATTTGAAAGTCCTTGAGGGAAAAATTGAAAACTAGTTTACATTTTTTCTATTTACAAACTTCTACCATTTAAGGTTAATGGTGACAATCTTAATTGATTTTTATGTCAATATCGTAGCTATTGCGATATGGAAAGTTTCATGCATGAAGATCAATCAGTTGATGATAAGAAGAAGAAGAGCATGAATTAGAAGTTGGGTTCTTTATTTTGTTTAGCAATTTTTCTTATCTTAGTAAAGTAAATGTAGTTTGTATATATATTTTTCTGATATGTAATACACTTCTTTTAATATATACTTTATATTTTATTAATTAAAGTTAAGTTGGTAAGATTACTTGTGTAAAAATATATTAGTATTGAGATTTTTTTTACAAAATTTACGAAATATTAATATTTTTTGTTAGAGCCATTGAGGCAAACAACAATTTTTTTCTTAAATTACGAACAAAACAATGACAGGCAATGCCCGTCATTAAAAGTGTTTGTCATTATAGGCTATAATGACAGACACTTTTAATGACGGTCAAAGACCTTTAATGACGGGCATTGCCCGTCATTAAAATGTCTCATTATTATATGTTACAATGATGGTCGCTTTTTAATGACGGACAATGCCCGTTATTAAAACTCCCGTCATTGTAACATACAATGACACTCGCATAAATGACGGACGCGCGCCCGTCATCAAAACCCTTTAATGACGGGCAATGCCCGTCATTAAAACTCTTTTTTCTTCTAGTGAAAATAAAATAAAATAAATTTGAAAGTTCAAAAATTAAGGCGGAATTTACACCTTAAAAACAATATAACATATTTCTACTTTTTTTTTTTTTGTTCGAGCAAGAGAGTGAGGGTGAAGGTGGGAATTTAGGACTAGTTTGGAATCACTTTTCACGTTGCTTAAAAATGCTTGTTTGACACTTTAACTACTTTTTATGCTTTTAGAAAGTTATTCCAAATACTCTTAATTTTTTATGTTTAAAAGATGTTTCTAATGTTTTAACTTATTAAAATATTATACTTGAGTTAGCTCTAGTAACTTATTTCAAGTAAAACTAAACAATACAAAATATTATGCCCTATTTAATAACCATATTTGGTTTTTTATTTTTGGTTTATGAAAATTGTGCTTGTTTCTCATATTTTCTTTATAATGAGGTTCATCATTTCCAAGAAAACATTTAAATTGTTAGTCAAATTTTAAAAATAAAAACATGTTTCTGTTTTCTTCAAAATTTAGCTTGAAATTTTGAAAACATTTGTGAACAATAAACAAAACAAATAATCTCATATAACAAAAAACAAATAATCTCAGAAGTGGTTTCATTGTTTATGAGTTTAATTTTAAAAAAAAAAACAAAAATTAAATGCCTATCAAATGGAGCCATCATTATTTCCAACTTTTTTTTTTTTTAGTTCAATTATGTTGTGAAAATAGGATGAAAATCGGGTATAATTTTATCAATATTTAAATACTAATATAATATAATATAATATAATATAATATAATAATAATAATAATAATAATAATGATGATGATGATGATGATGATGCTTGGAAATTAGAATATATATATATATATATATATAAATAAAGAGATAGTGGAAAATTATGGCAAAAATTGAAGAAGATGAATAGAAAATGAGAAAGTGGAGAAGAGAATTGGTTTATTATTACGAATGGTGTGTCTTTCATAAACTACTATAAGCCACTATTTATAGGCTAAATGGCAAGAAGGATGTGGAACAATTGGACACTAAACATTGGGGAGAAATAGACACATGGAGGACACTATGTCTAAGTATAATTTGCCACATGGCATGGGTGATATAATGACATGTGGATGGGCATTTATTATACACATGTTTATAATACTCCCCCTTAAATACCCATTTATATAATATATGCCTCGTTAAAACCTTACTAGGGAAAATCCCTATAGGATAAAAACCCTAGTGAAGGAAAAAGAGTACATATTTTATATAATATATTTACTCCCCCTCATGACGACATCACTTGAGATCTCTCGAGTCTTCGCATCCCAATACATGAAACCAATTTCTCAAATGTTGTAGTTGGTAATGCTTTTGTAAATATGTCCGCCAAGTTATCCTTCAACAAATCATTTGTAATGAGATCTCGCCATTTTCTTCAAAGTCATGAGTGTAGAAAAGCTTCGGAGAGATATGCTTCGTTCTATCTCCTTTGATATATCCTCCTTTGATTTGAGCTATACATGTTGTGTTGTCTTCGTATAATATTGTTGGAGGATGTTTACTAGAAGACCATCCACATGTCTCACGAATGTGTTGTGTCATCGATCTTAGCCATACACATTCTCGACTTGCCTCGTGAATTGCGCAGGATTTCAAAGATGATTCGAAGAAGTGGTCGTGATGGTCCATTTCACCGATCGCCATGATATAGCAGTTCCTCCACATGTAAATAGATAACTTTATCTGAGATCTAGCTTTGTGTGGATCGGATAGATAACCTTAGGAATCGCATAACCAACTAGAACAAAACTGGATTTGTTAGAATAAAATAAACCCATATCAATCGTCCCTCGAAAATATCGGAGTACATGCTTAACTCCGTTCCAATGTCTTTTTGTAGGACATGAACTATATCTAGCTAATAAATTTACTGAAAATGCAATATCTGCTCTTGTGTTATTAGCCAAATACATAAGTGCTCCGATTGCACTAAGATATGGTACTTCTGGACCAAGTAGTTCTTCATTGTCATCTCGAGGTCGAAATATATCTTTCTTTACATCCAGTGAACGAACCTCTATTGGAATGTTCAATGGATGTGCTTTATCCATATAGAATCTTTTTAAGATTTTCTCTATATAAGTTGATTGATTAACAAATATCCCATTGCTAAATGTTCAATTTGCAAACCAAGGCAAAATTTTATTTTTCCAAGATCTTTCATTTCGAATTCTTTCTTAAGATATTCTATCGCCTTGGATAACTCTTCAGGAGTTCCAATTATATTTAAGTCATCAACATATACAGTTATAATAGCAAATCCTGACTGAGATTTCTTTATAAAAATACACGGACATATTGGATTATTTCGATATCCTTCTTTCAACAGATATTCACTCAGGCGATTATACCACATTCGTCCTGATTGTTTTAATCCATATAATGATCTTTGTAACTTTATTGAATATAATTCCCGAGAACTTGATTCATATGTTTCTGATATTTTAAATCCTTCAGGGATTTTCATATAAATGTCATTATCCAAAGATCCATATAAATACGCCGTGACTACATCCATTAGATGCATATCAAGTTTTTCATATACAGTCAGACCAATCAAATATCTTAACGTTATTGCATCCACCACAGGAGAATATGTCTCCTCATAATCTATACCAGGCCTTTGCGAGAATCCTTGTGCAACAAGTCTCGCTTTATATCTTGTGACTTCATTCTTTTCATTTCTTTTCCTTACAAATACCCATTTGTATCCCACAGGTTTAACACCTTCTGGTGTTAGGACTACTGGTCCAAAAACCTCATGTTTTGAAAGTGAGTTCAACTCTGCTTGGATTGCTTATTTCCACTTCAACCAATCATTTCTACGTTTACATTCATCGATAAATTTTGGATCAAAATCGTCACTTTCATGAATAATATCGTGAGCAACATTATAAGCAAAAATGTTGTCAACAATGATATCATTTCGGTTCCATCTCTTTCCTGTTGTAACATAGTTTATAGAAATTTCATTATTATCCTCAAGCGTTTGATTTTCATCAATACTCTTTTGAGTAGTTGTATTCTGAATTTCTTCTGGAACATCCATACCTTTTATTGAATCATTTTGATTCTCAACTACTTTTCTTTTTCGAGGATTTTTATTTTTGGAACCCATTGGTCTACCACGCTTCTAGCGTGCTCGAGACTCATTATTGACAACTTGTTCCCCGTGGAATATCAATTTTGATGGAGCATTTGTTTCTGGTATATATGATTTAGTCACCCTTTTAGCATCTGTGAATGCATCTGGTAATTGATTTGCTATATTTTGTAAATGAATTATCTTTTGAACTTCAAGTTCACATTGATCTCTTCGAGGATCTAAATGAGATAATAACGATGCATTCCACGTAATTTCTTTTTCCAACTTCTTAATTCCTCCCCCTAATGTTGGAAAATTTGTCTCATTAAAATGACAATCAGCAAATCGTGCAATAAATACATCACCCGTCGAGGGTTCAAGATATTTAATAATTGATGGGGAATCATATCCAACATATATTCCTAACCTCCTTTGAGGACCCATCTTAGTACGTTGTGGTGGAGCCATTGGAACATATACTGCACATCCAAAAATTCTCAGATGGGATACATTTGGCTGTTGGCCATAAGATAATTGCATGGGGGAATATTTATTATAGGCTACCGGCCTAATACGTAATAATGATGCAGCGTGTAAAACGGCATGACCCGGCACCGATGTAGGAGTTTAGCTCTCATAAGTAATGGTCTTGCAATTAATTGCGTGCATTTTATAAATGATTCTCGCTAGACCATTTTGTGTATGAACATGAGCTACGGATGTTCAACATTTATCGCAATTGACATACAATAATTATTAAAAGTTTGGGATGTAAATTCACCAAAGATTATCAAGTCTAATTGTCTTAATTGTATAATCAGGAAATTGTGCTCTTAACTTAATTATTTGAGCAAGTAATCTTGCAAATGCAAGATTTCGACTTGATAATAAGCATACATGTGACCATTGCTGGATGCGTCAATTAATACCATAAAATATCTAAATGGACCACTTGGTGGGTTAATGGGTCCACAAATATCACTTTGAATTCGCTCTAAAAATGTAGGTGATTCAATGCCCACTTTAGCTGGTGATGGTATAATAATTAATTTCCCTTGAGAGCAAGCATCACATGACAACTCATTTGATTGAAGAATCTTCTGGTTCTTTAAAGGATGTCCATGTGAATTTTCAATAATTTTCCTCATCATTATCGATCCTGGATGACCCAGTCGATCATGCCAAACACTGAATATTTCTGGATTTATGAACTTCTGGTTCATTGTTGCATAACTTTCGATTACTCGTATATGAGTATAATATAATCCAGAAGAAAAAGCTGGCAGTGTTTCCAATATACGTTTTTCATGTGAAACAATAGATGTGATATAGAGATACTCTATATTATTTTTACGATCAGTTTCAACATGATAACCATTATTACGTATATCTTTAAAACTCAATAGATTTCTCTTTGATTTGCTAGAGAACAAAGCATTATTAATTGAAAATTTTGTTCCTCTAGGCAAGATAAAACTTGTTTTTCCAAAACCTTCAATCAGGTCTGCAGAACCTGATATAGTATTGATTTTTGCTTCCAACATTCTCAATTTAGAAAAATATTTTCTGTTTATGAGTATCGTGTGCGTAGTTGCGCAGTCTGCTAGACATAAATCCTCATTGCTCATTTTCGGGTTACTCAACATATTGAAATTGTCCATATTTCTTCATTGATAAGAAAAGGAAAAACGATTACAAAAAGTTCTAAATATATATACAAAAACAAGAAAAACATATTATAATTACAAACAGTACTTAATTATACATCTTCATACAAAACATCCTCTACTTGTTTGATTGCATCAATTTTCTCTCCAGGAGATTCAAAATAATCAGCCACATCAAGATGCACCATATTGGAGGGATCAAACACATCATCTTCTTGAATGGCAAGATTCACCTCCACATTCTTCCCTTTTCCCTTTTCCTTCAGGGAAGCTTGATAGAGATCAACAAGGTGTTTTGACGTCGACAGTGCGTGACTGAATGCCTCATCATTCCATGCCGGAAACATTTATGTTCATCACCTTTTGAACTTTTATCTTGTGGAGCTTTTCCTTTATGATCATCAGTTCGTATGGGTTTCTTAAAATTATAATGCCCACCACGAAAATAGGTATTTCTTCCTCTACTGCGGTCCCGACCTCGACCACGACCACGACCTCGACAACGATTATTGAAATTCACAGCATTCACTTCAGGGAATGGTGTTGCTCTAGTTGGTCGAGATTCATGATTTTTCATTAATAGCTCGTTATTTTGTTCAGCCACGAGAAGACATGAAATTAGTTCTGAATATTTTTTAAAGCCTTTCTCTCGATATTGCTGCTGCAGGAGCATATTCGAGACATGAAAAGTGGAGAATGTCTTCTCTAACATATCAACATCAGTAATTTTTTCTCCGCATAATTTTAATTTTGAACTAATTCTGAATAGTGCGGAATTATATTCACTTACTGATTTGAAATCTTGCAACCTCAGGTGCATCCAATCATAACGAGCTTTTGGAAGAATAACTGTTTTTTTATGATCATATCTTTCTTTCAAGCCTTGCCATAGAATGTAGGGATCTTTTATTGTAAGATACTCCATTTTCAATCCCTCGTGAAGATGATGGCGAAGGAAGATCATGGCTTCAGCTTTTTCTTGATTTGATGCATCATTTTCTTCTTTAATTGTTTCTCCAAGATTCATGGAATCTAAATGGATCTCAGTATCAAGGACCCATGACAAGTAGTTATTTCCATTAATATCCAAGACCGCAAATTCTAATTTTGCAAGATTTGCCATAGTAATACTATATAAAAAAAAATTGCATTTACATTAGGAAATCAATCAAACATGCAAAATAACACTTTATTATTAAAAAAAAACATAAACTTACGGAGGACCTACCTTCAATGGAAAAATCGTGCAGAGCTTAAGTGCGATAACGTGTTGTGAAAATAGGATGAAAACCGGGTATAATTTTACCAATATTTAAATACTAATATAATATAATATAATATAATATAATATAATAATAATAATAATAATAATAATAATAATAATAATGATGATGATGATGATGATGCTTGGAAATTAGAATATATATATATATAAATAAAGAGATAGTGGAAAATTATGACAAAAATTGAAGAAGATGAATAGAAAATGAGAAAGTGGAGGAAGAGAATTGGTTTATTATTACCAATGGTGTGTCTTTCATAAACCACTATAAGCCACTATTTATAGGCTAAATGGCAAGAAGGATGTGGAACAATTGGACACTAAACATTGGGGAGAAATAGACACATGGAGGACACTATGTCTAAGTATAATTTGCCACATGGCATGGGTGATATAATGGCATGTGAATGGGCATTTATCATACACATGTTTATAATAAATTATACCTTTATGGTTTTAAAAAGTTCTATTTTTTCCTGAATCTTTTAATTTTGAAAAGTTTTTTTAAAAAAATTGTCATTAGAAACTTTCTTTAAAAGGCTTAATAGGTAATTAATAGATTTGTTAAATGATAAGTTTAGTCCAATATATAATTAATAGATTTGTTAAATTATAAATTCAGTACTTAAACTTTTAGATTTGTATTTATTTGGTTTCTGAACTTTAAAAAGTACTTAATAGCTCTCTCAACTTTAAATTTTGTATCTAAGGTGTCCCTCACTTTCAAGTTTGTATCTAATAGGTAAAATATTATGGGCACAACTACAGACGGTGGTGATATTTTGTATAATTCAATATTTTCAAAAAAAAAAAAGATATGCAATACAAATTTAGAAAGTAACTAACGTTACATGTAGCCACTTCTCTATCATTATAGAAAGAATATTTAAGATCATGAGGACTAGGTGCTACTTTTTCCATAAAACTTTATGTGGTTAAAAATAGTAGTCATTTCGTTCATATTATACCAAGGGCAAGAATGGTAAAATTGGGGTTGTTTTCCAAACTTATTGTAAAAAAAAAAAAAAATAGTTTTGAAAACAATTTAGAAAAAACATGTGTTTTTTTGGACTTATTGGAATGCGTTAGTTGGGAAGACACGTTCTACATTTGGATGCGTCACTTGGGAAGACACAACCTAGAAAAAATTGGATTTATTAGAATGTGTCGGTTTGACTTCGCATTCCTTGAGGCTTGACAAGCATTCATTCTCCCTCTGGATTATCTCTCTCCCACCTTCATTCATCCATTCTCTCACTGTCTCCTGCAAAAAAAATCTGCATAAACGTTCATCCCTCCTAAAAAAATGTAGGATATCTTTTACCATTATTAATTTTAATTTTATATTTTTTTTTATAATTACTGATATATTGTTCTTATTATTTTAAAGGGAAATAATTTGTAGAGAGTATCATCTAAACAAAATCAAGAAGTTAAGTTTTTCTTTCTTATTAGAAAAAATAAGTTAAATTTAAATTGAATTAATATATCAATATAAACCTTCCAAATCTTTACATGAAAAGTGGTAAGTTTAAACCTACCAAATCTAACTTATAATGTAATATTGTCAAAATATTTTCCATTAATTTAACAAAATAAAAAGTTAAAAAATATAAATATTGTCAAAATATTTTCCATTAATTTAACAAAATAACAAATAAAAAAATATAAATATTGTTGAAATATTGTCCATTAATTTAATAAAATAACAAAAATATTCTCAAAGTATTTTCCATTATTATCAAAATATTTTCTATTGATTTAGATATTTATCAATGGTTGAACCAAGATTGAAAAAAATTTAGAAAAATATAAAAAAAATTATATAGTTAGTTAAGATTTAGATAATATATATATATTATTTTTAAGGACGTGACATATTTTAATGAGATTTTAATAGGTTTAAAAATATTAATAAATGTGTTTGTTGGACATACGAATTCTTAACCTTAGTTTAATATTTAACCCATTATACCAACTTTTCATTTTATGATCGATATGTTGAGGATAAAATATTCAAATACAAATGTAAAAATTCTATATGGTTCGTTAAGAAAACTGAAGCATAATATTAATATTCTATTCCCAACTTGAATTACATGTATATTTTAGTTTGTCAATCTTTAGGGCTTCGAATTGGAGTGAGGGAAAAAGAGGGTGAAAATAATATCAAACTTTTTTATACCAAGATTATTCCCGTGTCACATGGGGGGAAAATAGACCCAAATTTGAGCATATAATCCAAAAGGAACGGCAGCAATTAAAGAACCAGAATTAATGTTAGTTGACTTGAAAAACCATACCCTTTTTGATTTCGACTCGTATGCCAAATGAAAGAAAAAAGGCCAGGGATGGACAACGATAATAAATTGTGTTTCAGCTTCAGCTTCTACTCCTATTCTTCCAATTATGCATTGATTTTCCTACAAAACCAACAACAATTCCTTTCATTTTTCTCTCAAAAAAGAAGAAAATTAAACAACTCTTTTTACTCATCAATCAATCTGAACTGTTTAAAGGCATTAACATTTGTCTTAAAAATCAGAAATTTATATGGTTTTCCTCTCACACTTTTTTTTTTTTTTTAGTTCAACAGCATTAGGGATCGGAGGATTTGAACCTACAGCCACTCGATCGAAGGTATGTGTCTTACTGTTGAGTCAAACTCATTTTGGATTCTCTTTACATGGTTGTGTTGGGAGTGCGACCAAAGTCCCACATCGGCTAGAGAAGGGGAAGATCATGGGTATATAAGTGAGGGATAGTATCTCCATTGGTATGAGGCCTTTTGGGTGAAACCGAAAGCAAAATCATGAGGGCATATGCCCAAATTGGACAATATCATACCAATATGGAGATATGGAGAGGGGCATTATCCCTAACAGTGGTATCAGAGCTTTAGGTTTGTAGTTTCTTGAGTTTCTGAGTATGCTCAAGGTTAAGCGGTGATGGTGATCCAGTGGTGAAAGACTTCGTGCAGAAGAAAGGTTGCTGGGAAGGTGGTCATTGACTTGGTGCTTATGAGGTGTGTGGTGGAAGTTATGTCTTCCGGGTGAGCCAAGTAGGTGGAAGTTGCACACGAAAAAGAAAAAGAAAAGTCTTGGAAGGTGATATTGCAAGTGGTCTACTTTTATGGTGGAGTAGGTTATAGTTCTCTGTATTGAGGATTATGATTGTCGGTAAAGACAATGATGAAACAAGAGATGTGGATTCTTCAAATATCTTGTCAAGGTGGAAATTGTTGGGTTTTGACAATACATTAGAAGGAAAATTGTCCTACATCTAACAAGTTTAGGAAAGTGATGGGCTCCTGGCACTATAAAAGGAGTCTATGGCTTTAGTTTCAAAGCATCCCAATTAGAAATACTTTAAGCTTGGAGTACTAGCTCTGGTTAAATTCCCTCTTTATATTCTCTGGTCTGAGAGTGAGGAAAAGGATGTGAGTGGTATAAGCTTTGGGAGAGTGTTTTTGTAATTGGGGTCGGGGAGAGAATTCTATGTGATTGTAACAATTTTTCACATAGTGGAATTTCTTTCTGTTCGTGGTTTTTTCTCCGGGTTTTGAGTTTTTCCACGTAAATTCTTGTGTCTCTTATTTTGTTGTTTTCTTTTAATTTCTCAGTTATTTCTGTTTATTCCTAGTGGTGGGAGGTGTTTTTCCCAACAGTGGTATCAGAGTCATGCCCCTGAGGCGTGATTGGTAAAATCCTCGGGTGCCGAACAAAGGAGGCGAGCCTTGAAGTGTAGTCATGGTGGAGATCCGTGGTAGAGAGCTCTATCGGATAGGCGTGTGCTCCAGGTAAAAGGAGTTGGCCTGGGCTGGCGGTGTCCTCCGGGTATAGGAGTTGGCCAGGATAAGAGCTAGGTGGATGGATGACTATTTGAGGGGAGGCTCGGTTGGTACTTTGTTCGAGGGGAGGATTGTTGGGAGTGCGACCAAAGTCCCACATCGGCTAGAGAAGAGGAAGATCATGGGTATATAAATGAGGGATAGTATCTCCATTGGTATGAGGCCTTTTGGGTGAAACCAAAAGCAAAACCATGAGCATATGCCCAAATTGGACAATATCATATCAATGTGGAGATATGGAGAGGGTCGTTATCCCTAACATGTTGAACATACTACAAAAAACGATCTACTTATTCCCATATATGTTTTAGTTCCAACTGAGAACTTGACTTGTGAATCAGTCACCGTAACAGTAACTAAAAAATATAACAACAAAATTTTTACAATTTGCACATTATTTATTAGATCGTAAATATATATTACATCAGATTTATATATTAATTTCGTCTAATAAATATAAAATATCATTTTTTTACATAAAAATCTGATAATATTGGCATGTAGAACCAAATACAGTCATCTTATTCTCAGACATTTATTATTTTCAGACATCTTATTCACAGGCATCTATTACTCATTCTCATCCAATAAAACCTTAAACCAAACGACTCCTTATTTGAACTTTCGAAGATAAGGAGGCTATTATGGGAATTTAAGTCGTCGGTGAAACCGAGGGACATGTGTTAGGATGCAAACAAAAGTCTCACATTGGCTAAGGAAGAGATTGATCATGGGTATATAAGGAAGGACAATTATTTCCATTGGTATGAGGCCTTTTGGGAACCAAAAGCAAAGTCATGAGAGTTGATACCCAAGTGGACAATATCATACCATTGTGGAGATATGTGGAAGTCCGTTGTCCTTATCAACATGGTTTTTAAATTGCGGCGAAGCATATTGAACATAATATGGTAGAAGGCGTCGATGTAAATCCTGGAATTGTAATATTGAGTGAAGGGAAAATTTGTGAAGAACTGAGGGGAAAGTCGGAGGGAAGCAGTGCAGCGAGAGGAATTGTGGGTGGCAACGAAGGAGACCATCGCCGGCGATGAATTCATGTCGGCTTGCTTTGAAAGATGAGTCAGTAATTTGATTAAATTCATAAGATCGAATGGTTTTTTCGATCTTGAACACAATCATGCTCGCCGATTGCTTCTTATCCTAAAGAAATTTTCTCACTTGGGGCTTCTTTTTTCTTTTTGGATATATACACTTTTTGTAAGAGGCTGCTGATTCTTCGAACATTTTCTGTTGGATTCTAATGGGATGAAGGATGAAAATAGGAATTCGAAAGAGCGTAGAGAGATGGTCGAGCAAGAAGCGGGCAGGCATAGGTAGCCGACAGCAGCAATCGACCATCTTGAGCAGCAACTTTATTTGTTTTATACTCTCCGATATTTGAGTAAGTCGATCAACATTTTTATTTCGTTTTTCGTTTTCTATTTTCTTCATTGTTTTAGGAATATATTTGATCATTAAAAATCATATCTTTTATTTGCATTGTTTTTATTGCATTTTTAGCCTCTAAGATATTAGTTAAAATACCATTCTGGCCTTGTATTTTGAATTTTGTTCTATTTTGTTTCGTGTATTGTCAAAAGTTCAATTTTAGTCCATGTGCTTTCAATAAAGTTAATTGGTTCTTATAATAAGTTTGTAGTTAATTTTTATTGAAATTAGTTTAATAATGATAATTTTAATAAAAAAAAAAAAAAGATACAAGGTAAACATATATATTTCTAAAACTTGTAGAAAGAAATCTAATAGAGACTATTTTTTTTTTAAGTGCCCACTGGTCATTATAATCTGTGTTATAATAACCGATGAAATACTTTGCACTCAAAACACATACTATTATAACCTTATACTATACTATTTTACATAATATTATATGTTTTATAGACTATAATAACCCACATAACTCCTGTTATTATAATCCTCCACCCCAAACAACTCCTAAAAAAACTAATAGTAGAAACTAATTTTAAGTTTTATTGTACCAGAATAAAATTTGACATTTGAAACTATAAGGACCCAAAATATAGAGAAAGAGTTGCTTGGAAAAAAGTACATTGCCTACTTGAAATCTGGGTTGACAGGACATTACATGCTTGAAATCTACCATTGCTTGGAAAGAGTTGAAGCTAGTGGTTTTATATTTTGATCGCCTTATTGCTGTTCGTCCTATTTCATCCTATTGCATTGGGTAGAAAATCTTAATTCCTAGATATCTTTGATTCGATCATTAGTTTGCTTTTTAGATTGTAAATATATTGTAGACTTTATTTACTTTTTGTGTAAACATATTTTGGATAAAAGCTTTACAAAACTTATAACCTTTATTTTCCAAAAATTTCGACAATATAGCGACATAACTACAACAATACCAAATTTTTATAAGTACCTATTTAAACAAAAACAAACTTCTAAAAACAAACAACCACATAAAAAATCCAAACTCCAAGTCACTAATCATTTAAAGATTTAGATTCGTTAAAAACAAAACAAAATTATACTTGTATAGAACTTCAAACTAGTCAACCTTTAAGAACGTCACATTTCGATTTCAAACTATAATTCAAAACTAACCAATCATTTTGCAAGTCTACCCTAAAGAGGTGAAGAACGAGAAAGTCAAAATCACAAGCTAATTAAAGTTAACTACAATATGATAGTTAAGTAAAACTAAACTCAGTAAAAATAAACTAAACTCAGTAGAAATACTATTAAGTAAAAAACAATCTCGGTATGATCTTTCTCTTCTCATGCCTCCTATTCTACATCACAAATGTCCTAATACTCATCACCAATGTCGTAATACTCATCATCATAATAAAACTAGAATAAAATAACAGTAATTTAGTGCTATTAGACATCTTTTATTTTTTCCCCTAAACCTATAAATTGGTTTTGATAATAAAAAAATGAATAATAATAATAACAAAAAGTTTGTTTCTTGGGCTATATGAAATTTAGCCTTCTTCTATCCACCACTAAGGAATGCAGAGAAGCGAGAATTATGACATTTTCCTTTCAAGAAATAATTCTTTGTTTTTAAAAAGAACAACAACCGATGAGTACAATTGTAACACCATCTATTTCGAGAAAAATATTGGAGAAGAGTGTCCCAATCTGACTGATACTTTTGTAGCCGGATCCATGTGCAACTATCTACAACTCTCTTATTTCTACTCCTTTTTTCATACAAGTCATACATACAATATAGAAGCTAAGAGTAGGTTTAAATTGTAACACTGTTGACTTGGAGAAATTATTGGAGAAGGTTCTTCTCATATGGCTGATAATTTTGCACCCTTAGACGTATGAGAGATAAGCGTGCTACAAAAGTATATTGAATACGTATCTAAAATTTGTTAGGGAGCATATAGATTGTTGAATTGACATCCAAAAGTGATGAGCTCTGTTGAGATTTAAGAGATAAGCTACAAAAGTATATTGAATACATATCTATAAATTGTTAGGATGGATATAGATTTTTGAATTGACATCCAAAAGTGATGAGCTCGGTTGAGATTTGAGGTTTTTTTCTTAATTAAATTTTAGTTTTGTGTTTTTTAAGTTTCGTATTTGTTAGATTTAATTGTTAAGTTTTAAGTTTTCAATTTAAACATTTACCATTAATGTTATTTTTATTATTTTAAGTTTGAAGTCGTTAGATATCAAATAGGTTTTATTGTTCTTCCTATGTAAGTGTGAAATTCCATAGGAAGTGACGTACAAAATTTTTTGTATAACAATTTTGTACCACATTTTTGTATCATCAATATTTTCTATTTCAATAGAAGTCTATACACTTATTGGATACCACTCTCTCATTTTCAATTTTCTCTTTTTGTTCAACAAACATTAAGACTTTGATTTGATTATTGCTTCCGCAATATCTTTTTTCATCCTCCATTTTTTTTCTCAACAGTGGTATCAGAGCTTTAGATTTAACTGGTGGTGATTTTATTTGAGAGTGAGAAGTTCAATTTTTGTATTTGAAAAATGTCTTCTAATTTTGGTGTAATCTCCCCTCCACATTTTAATGGTGAAAACTACTAGTTTTGGGTTGTTAAAATACAATCCTACCTCATGACACTTGGCCTTTGGGAATCTGTCTCAACTAATGTTGATCCTCAACTATTAGGAGAAAATTCGACGTTGAATCAGATAAGACTACATGAAGAGGAGAAATTGAAAAAGTCGAAAGCCTTATTATTCATGTCGCTTTAAGATCCTATTTTTGCTAGGATCATTGATGGTAAAACAACAAAAGAAGCTTGAGATAAATTGCATGAG
This sequence comes from Trichosanthes cucumerina, assembly GCA_036507285.1. Taxonomy (NCBI): domain Eukaryota; kingdom Viridiplantae; phylum Streptophyta; class Magnoliopsida; order Cucurbitales; family Cucurbitaceae; genus Trichosanthes; species Trichosanthes cucumerina. The sequence goes on along the minus strand of CM071840.1, from coordinate 69,065,741 downwards.
GAGTTTGAAGGAAGTGTGAGGGTGAAGACTGCCAAATTATTGACTCTCAAGAGATAATTTGAGATGCTGAAAACGAAAGATTCATATTCTGTGAGGGACTACACAACAAAAGTGATGACTATTGTAAACCAGATAAGACTAACTGGTGAAAATTTTCCAGATCAAAGAGTTGTGGAAAAAATAATGATTAGTGTTCCCAACAAATTAAATTTGAGTCAAAGATCTCAACCATAGAGGAGTCTTCTGATTTGACTACTCTGTATATAGCTGAGATAATTAGCAAATTACAAGCCCAAGAACATAGGGATACAATGTACAATGAAAAGCTTGTTGAAGGTGTCTTTAGTGTCAAATCCAAGGGTAAGGAACTTGTTGCACAAGATAATAGAAAGGCGACCAAAGATCAAGGGGTGCAAGGAAAAAGGAGGAGCATCAAGAAAAGATAAATTCTCTCCTTGTTATTTTTGTAAAAAGACTAATCATGCCGAAAAGAACTATTGGTTCAAGAACAAACAAGTTTACCTTTGTGATTATTGCAACAAAAATGGTCATACAGAGAAGTTTTGTTACGGCAAAAAAAATCAAACCCAAATTCCCTAACAACAAGCAAATTGTGCAGATGATAATCAAGAAACAAATTTTTTGTTTATGGTTTCTCATACCAATGACAACAAGTCAACGTCATGGCTTATTGACAGTGGATGCACTACTCACATGGCTAAAAATATCAATCATTTTAGCAGAATTGACAGGTCTATACAGTCTAAGGTGATTCTTGGACATGGCGAGACAGTACTAGCTAAAGGCAAAGGTACAATTGTCATGCATACTAAGCAAGGTGAATATAAAATATCCAATATTTTATATATTCCAAGGTTATTTCAAAACTTGCTTAGTATTGCTCAATTGTTGCATAACAATTTTTTATGGTTTTTAAAGATCAAATTTGTATTATTTATGGCCCGCAAGGATCTGAGATCTCAAGGGTCAAAATGATTGGCAATGCCTTTGTTTTAAATGGTGACTCACTAAGTCATCATGCACTAAATGCCAAAGCAGAAGAAAGTAAAAAATGGCATCATCGATTTGGTCACTACAACAACAAAGCTTTGAAAATTTTGCATTTTTCAAATACGGTTGATGTTTTTTCCAATTTTATCTCATGTGATCAGATTTGTGAAAGTTTTCAAGGAAGGAAGATGCATAGATTACCTTTTCTTGAAGGCGTCAGTTTTAGAGTCAAAAAAAGGCTTGAATTGGTGCATAGTGATTTGCAATCTCATGCACAACACATCTATTGAGAATAATAAATAAATTCCATTTATTAATTATTTTACCAAGATGATTTGAGAATACTTTTTTATGGAGAGAACTCAAGTTTATGATATTTTCAAGAAACTTGTGAATCTAGTTGAAATTAAGAGTGATTTCAAGCTCAAATCCTTGAGAATGACATATAAGTCCAATTTAATTTTTTGTATAACAATTTTGTACCACTTTTTTTATATCACCAATATTTTCTATTTCAATAAAAGTCTATACATTTATTAGATTCCATTCTCTCATTTTTAATTTTCTCAACATTGAGACTTTGATTTAATTATTGCTTCCGCAATATCTTTTTTCATCCTTCATTTTTTTTTCAACAAGCTCATTAAACAATTTCTCTACTCACTTAGAATCTACCATATTAAAGGGTTGATAGTTGTAATTGCAATTGTACCCTTCAATCCGTTTTCAAAATAAAAGGATTCTTGATCCCAAAGAGTGTAGGCTTTGGGTATAAAAATGAAGCAAAGCCAAAGAGTTTTGTAAACTAAAAGTGAAACCCTATAAACCATGTTCATTTTCACTCTAAATGAAATTTATCCCTTTATGGATGGAGCCTTCATCCTCCCTCATCTTTCTGAGAAAGCCAATCTCAAATTCTCAAAAAAAATATTCTCCATAATGGCCAAGTCCCAAGATTACCCTCACTGCATCATTGCACTCCAAATGTTGCCTCAATTCTTTGATCAATATTTCTGCAACCAACTTAAGAATTCATCTATTTGCACCCGCAGCTTTTACTCTACCATGTCCCAAATGCGACAATGCGGTTTTTCTTCAATGATCTTCTCTTTTTGGGAACCACTTCCTGTGAATCTTACATTTGAGCATGCAAATGGTTATTATCACATACTTATTTTTCTACTCATTTCTTGATTAATTTCGATTGAATTCTTTAATATATTCAGATCAATTCAATGCCAAAACCCTCTTGTTAAAATCTCAAAATGTGGACCCTTTTAGGATATTTCTTGCCCTATTCTTTGATGCCTGTAATTTTGAATTCCTTTTAGGCAATACGAAGGATTATGAATTGGATTTGTTTGCATCGGAAGAGGGGATGGATGAAGCCGAAGTTGACTATTCAACTTTTGTCTTTATTGACTCACTCCAGTTTAGACACATTGTGGCTATGTTTAATTATCCCGATTATGGTACCTAAACCATTATTTTTATTATATTCTAATTGACATTTTGTTTAGGTTTTATGTTTCTAACAATTTGTTGTCGTTTGTCACAGTTCAAGTTACTGTAACGAATTCAACAGTCAAGTTCTTTATTGAATTTCCGGGCATTAGTTTTATCCTCTTGGTATTGTATATTGATATTTAAGATGAGATGCCTTAATTTAACCATTCATTTTATCTTGCATTTGAAATAGAATATTTATTAAATTTATTAATATTTTATTCATACATTGAAGGAATTTTTGGCTTATGTTATGCAGAGAGAAGAGTGCATTATTGGAGGTGTTGCTGCAGGAGATGAAATTCAATTTTCAATCACTTTCTTTCCTACGGTATGTTTCAATTATTTGTCACATCGGACAAGATGGATATGGTTATTCAAGTCAATTGATTCCTCCAGAGGTGTAATCAGTGGTCCCATGGGATTGTATGCTAGATTTTTTTCGTATTTTCCTAGATTTGACGTGGGAATGTTTCTATAAAAATGTTCATGCCACTTTTTTTTTTCTGTTTGGTTATAGAGGCGTGTTCAATGTTCAATAACGTTTCTGTTTTCTATTTTCTTTTTCTTATTTTTTGTTTTTTATTTTTCATTTTTTAACGATAAGAAACAAGAGTATGTTTGATAACTATTTATGTTTTTTGTTTCTTTGAAAAAAGAAATAGAAACATAAACTTGTTTCATAAGCCTTTCTTGTTTCTTGTTCTCCATTTTTTTCATCTTATTTTTTTCTATTTTTTATAATTTAAAAAGAATTTAGTTATAAAATATAAAATATATAACATGCATTAAAATATATAAATATACAATTAATTATAACAAATTTATATTATCAAATACCAACAAGTCAAAATTAACTAATAATAAAAGTAAATAAATAAAATTGTCTTATCCTTCAAATGTTGTTTAAATTTGATATGCAATCTTATCTCTTACTCGAGTCATTCGTCTTAGATGATGTAGACTCAAATCAAACTCAATTATATTGTTAAATGTTGTGGTTGTAAAATATTAAAATGAGGCTAAAGGCATGTTTTAGTGAACAAAATTTATTTATTGCAAAATTACAATAATATATAAATATACAGATTGCAAAATTAAAACTCAAAATTCAATATATAATTTCAAATTTCAAATTAAAATAATATAAATATACATATGGTAAAATTAAGAAATGAAATAAAAAAATAAACTTATATAATAATAATAATAATATAAATTTATATATTATTATTATTTATAAAAATTAAAACTATATATATTACAAAAATTCTGAATGGAAAAAAATGAGTAAATTCAGATCAAGAACGATTTGTACTCCCCTTCGAATCGGACTCGCGACTCAAATGTACCAACCCGCTGGAGAGATGATTTAGAATATTTGAGAAACATTTAAAAATAAAAAGAAATAGAACTGAAAGAAACTACTATTTGTAGTTTCTAAAATTAAATCCAAACTTTAGAAACGTTTCTCAAATTTTAGGAACAAGAAACGAAATGGATTATCAAATAAGTTTCTTTCTAAAAAAATGATAAACAAAAATAAGAAAAAAAAACGCGAACGTTATCAAAGGGGCTAAATTGACGATGAAGCTAGTGTACGTTAATCTTAGTTGGGATGTGGTACTATATGATCCAACCTGTCAAATTACAAAAGAATTTTGTCATTTCTATGCATATTGAAATTAGTGAATGGACCTCAAAATTAATCTCGATGCTTGACAATTATTTTTAAAAAAAGAGATTGCAAATGTGCAGTGTAAGTTTTCTTTAAACCAGAAATATTAAAGACATACTTGTAATACGTTGAAAAGAAGTATTTTATTAAGTGTAGGTTACTGTAATGCAAGAAAAAAAAAATTGCAAAAACCACTTTTGAAGTATAGATCTTGGTATAATCACATGTTTGAACTTTAAATTTGAGCAATGATTCTACTAAAGTTACAAAATCATTGTTTTTGTGATTAAACCATTAACATTAAACTCGATTAGTAATTGTATATGAAACTCTCTATTTATATAATTTAGTTGGATTCAATTTTTCTTCTTACATTTTGTAAGTTTTAATTTCGTTAATTTTAGAAAAATTACAAAATACACACTCTAAACTAACTATATCACTCAAAACTCTTTATTGGAATAATCCGACTGGACCACACATGTAACGACCCTAAATTTTAGAACTAAGACCACTAGACCGTTAGTGCTGAAAACGGCAGCATAACGACGCTACTAGGGCAAACAAAAAATTTTTCTTAACCTGTTTTCAGCCTAAAGGCACTCCAATAAGTATTCCGACACACCTAGCCTCCACCAAACTACATTCATAACAGGCTGGGTTCAAAAAAAGATCACAAGCAAGCAGTTAGGGCAAGATATTCCAGGAAACTCATTTTAAAACCTTCTAACGCTCATAAGCCACTGATCTCTTTGATAAGATAGGGGCAAACAAAACTCTTATCAAACAAAAAGAACATATGGGACTAACTTCACGCACAGGAAGAACAATATCCTAAAACATCCTACCAGTCTCTCAACTAGAAACCTAAACACAAATGAAAGTTCTAAGCAAATAGGAATGTGCAGCGGAAATCAAGGTATAAGACATAATAGCTCCCTAAGAGTTAGTGACACCACGGAACTTCCTTATTGCCTTGCCAGGTTGTCTCTGTCGCCATCCACCTCGGTTCAACTCTTACCTGCAAACAAAACATAGAAAGAAGATGAGTGAGTATAAAAATACCCAGTAAGCAGCCCACTTACGTCCAAACCTATCTCACCAAAACAACTAGACCCATCTCCCGAACTCGCTCGACCCCAAATCGGTCTCTTACTTCACCCTGAGCCCCCTCTGGTGACTACTCGAGCTCTACCTTCGGTCCTGGAACTTTGGTTGACGATGCAATGAGAGAAAGTAACTCTCACGCCACTACACGTCGGCATAAAGTAGAACAGGTACGTATCCTACACGCCCTATGGGGAATCACCCCTAAGCCAACACGGGATCATGGAAAGCAACTACTCCCTGTCGGAGACGTACCGTAGGCTCTCATAACACACTAGCATGGTACAGTGAGGTACGTAACCATCATGCATGCCCATTGGGGAATCGCCCCTAAGCTAGTACGGGATGATGGAAAGCAACCACTCCCGATCTCAACGGGGACGCACCGTAGCCTCACGAGCCTGCCATATATCGTCAACCTAGAGGTTCTGACCCACTAAAGTGCAACCCAGGTTCGGTAGTGTAAGTTCACGTGCTCTATTCATAAGGTGACTAGGGGTTCCATCTAGGCATTCCTAAAGTCCTCGACCCACTCCAAGGGACCAAACTCCCAACTAGGTTCTCAAACCAACCATACTCAACTTAAACCATGCACTCATTAGGAATGCTAGACACTACCGAAAGAACGCCCCTTGCCTCACATAGTTTCACATAACAGAATACACAAGCAATGCAAACAAGGTAAAACAGGTTCAAAACATGCTTCGTTAACCTGATGTAACATTCATGCAATCGTATCTGAAGGGAATAAAAGTCCCACGCAGTAGAAGACGATTGAATCGTCGTGGTGAAAATGTGCAACTAGAGTTTCATTAAAACGATCTAACACTTAGATCTAAGTTAAACATACAAAACTATGGAAGAAAAACAGTAAGAAGAAACCATACTTACTTGTTGAAGACTCTCTTCAAAATTTTCTTTCAATGGTCACGAACACTTCGCGAATCTCGAACTCTCGATCAATAACGAACACCATCAATTGGAATCTCGGATGTTCTTCTTTTGGAAAGAATGAGAATGGTGGGATTCTAGGTGTTTTGGTGAGGAGAAAGTTAGAGAGAAAATGAGAGAGTATTCTCTTCGTTTTGGGTGAGAAGCTAAAAAATGAGAGATTGTGTTACAATTCTTCTTGCAAGAAGGGTTTAAATAGTGGAATAATCATGAAGTTAAAATCTCCATATTATTACCATTTTACCACAACCATAGGTTATGCAAATAATATTTGCATAACCATATAATATAAGATATCTCATATCTCATATTGCAAATCACATTTGCAATAATTGTGGATTAATTAAATTGAATCACATCCAATTTAATTTCTCTCAATTAATTTCTCCAATTAGCCCTAATTCAACAATTAGGCTAACCTATAGTTTATTATGAATCTCATTCACATTAAACTATATATTATATCACTCATATCTCATATAAATGATATAAATTACTCTAAGTGAAATTGAACACTTCAATTTCATACCAAAACTCTAACCCTTCTTTTAACCCGGATGGAGCCAACCGAGGGACCTAATGGACCTACAGTGACGGGCTCCAATGATCCGAGATTAACCTATCAAACCCTTTGACCCGGTTAATCAACATTCATTAGCTACGGTAACACTCCACTATAGCCCGTAGCTGCACTCCCGTCGATCACGAGAATATTACGTGTCCACCGATATAACCAATGCCCATGAGTCGACCCTTCACAGTTGTTTCGTAGACACGGTGGGGTCAAATTACCATTTTATCCTCGTGTCTACCTCTTGTTCCTTAAGTCCCCACTTTGCTCCTCTCTTCAACAACATATTGTGATGGTCCAACCATACACAACACCCTTCTCGGGCCGGTGAGAATGTGAGCGCGTTGTCCAAGCCCCAGAGACAACGACTTAAGGGAACAACCCCTCTTGTTTCCCTAAAGGCGGGAACGGGTGAATTTCATCTCACGTAGTTAAGTTCTCAGCTCCCTACTTGGTCCTGTCCCGGAGAAGATAGGCATATTGGTCGAGTAACTATGACCACCCTCACCCGTACTAGTCAAAGGGATGGACACCCGTGACGTGGAGTCCGTAACACGCTCGTGGATTCAAGTCGAGACACTTATGGTCATCTACGAAGTTATTAGTCCTCATCACAAGCGGTGTTACATCGTGAGGTCTAATAATTCACGGTCCGGTCTTGTACAATCTCATTGCATAGGATGCCCCCACGCGCATGTCAACCACATGAACGAGTCAGGTCAGCTCGTTTGTATCTAATACATAGCGGGTCACATCCACAACGTATCCAGGATTAGGTCTCCAACCCTATCCATATACTGTAGACTGTTCGGGTCATTAGTGATCCTCCCTGTGTGTCCACTACACACCGTTCAAGTTCTAGTTCTCTCATAAATTCAATGACCCTGGAGCTTAGTTTATTAGAAAAGTTTGTAAATATTGCGAGACACAAAGTAATGAAATAAATAACTCTTCTTAATTTCAAATAGTAATTTACAAACACGAGATTAGGACAAAATCCCAACAAACTCCCACTTGGACTAAGCTAGTGGAAAAAATACATTTCTGAAACGTACATAAATTACAATGAAGTAATACAATAAACTAGCCATTGAATACCCGTTTACATATCTCCCACTTGCCCTAGTCAGGAAGCACTCGAAGACCTAGATTTTCTAGGTGACCTTCAAACACCTTAGCTGTGAGGGGCTTTGTAAATGGATCAGCTACGTTGTGCTCCGACGCTATCTGCGTGACTGTCACGTCTCTGCAGTGCACAATTTCCCATATCAGATGATACTTTCGCTCAATATGTTTGCCTCTCTTATGGCTCCGAGGCTCTCTGGAGTTGGCTACTGCACCACTGTTATCACAGAACAGTGTGATCAAGAAGTTCATATTTGGAACCACTTCCAAATCTGTCATGAACTTCCTAAGCCAAACAGCTTTCTTTGCAGCTTCACAAGCCGCAACATACTCCGCTTCCATAGTGGAATCGACAATGCATCCCTGCTTGATGCTTCCCATACTACAACTCCTCCATTCAGAATGAAAGCTGACCCCGAAGTGGATTCGGTCTGAAAGTCAGAATCCGTGTATCCCGTAAGGATCAAATCCCCACTACCATACACTAAGCTGTAGTTCCTCGTTCTCCTAAGATACTTGAGGATTGCCTTTACTACCGTCCAAAGATCTAATCTGGATTGGATTGATACCTCTGACAATCCCTCATGCATATAATGTATGTCGGGCCTTGTACACGAAGATAGCATACATTAGGCTCCCTACAAATTTGAGCATATGAGATCCGCCTCATATCCTCAACATCTTGAGGAGTCTTAGGACACCGATCCTTGAACAAGTGAACTCCATGCCCGAAAGGCGCAAGCCCCTTCTGGAGTTCTCGCATCTTATATCTAGACAACATCTTGTCAATATAAGACGCCCGAGATAAGGCTAGCGTTACTCTTCCTGGGTTCGGACTATCTCGGATACCTAGAACATATTGAGCTTCTCCCAAATCTTTCATTTGGAATTGCGAAGCTAGCCACTTCTTAACGTCAGTAAGAAATTCTACCTCATTCCTAATGAGAAGAATATCATCCACATACAACACTAAAAATGCGACAGTTTTGTCAACGATTTTCTTGTAGACACAAGGCTCGTCGACATTTTGATCAAAGCCATAAGATTTGATTGCCTCATCAAACCTTATATTCCAAGACCTCGAAGCTTGTTTCAGTCCATAAATAATCCTATGAAGCCGACAAACCTTTTGCTCTTGGCCTTGAGCAATGAACTCTTTGGGTTGGTCCATGTAGATGGTCTCATCAAGTTTGTCGTTCAGAAAGGTTGTCTTGACGTCCATCTGCCATACCTCGTAGTCTTACGCGGTAATGGCCAGAAGGATCCTGATCGACTTTACCATGGCAACAGGTGAAAAGGTCTCCTCATAGTCAACCCCTTCAACCTGGGTAAAACCCTTGCCACTAGTCGGGCTTTGAAGGTCTGCACCTTCCCATCTACGCCACGTTTATGCTTGTAGATCCATTTGCAACCAATAAGTTTGACCCCATCTGGTTGATCCACAAGTTCCTAGACAGAATTGAAGTACATCGACTCCATTTCCTGGTCCATAGCTTTAATCCATTCGTCTTTGTCAACATCAACCATTGTCTGATCATAGGCCAATGGATCCTCACAGTCATCATCAAGAGCGACAACTGAGGTTTCTGCTAAACCCATGTAACGATCAGGCTGTCTCACAACCCTCCCTCTACGTTGAGGCATTCCCAACTCTTGGGAACGGATTTGACTAGACGTGCTAGGATCAACAACACTTGTTGACGTACTAGCCCCATCGCAGAACTCTTCTGGCGATGTAATCGCCCATTTAATTTAACACAATTTTACTCCTTGGTAAATGATCCCTGACGTGGTCTTCCTCTAGAAAAGTGGCGTTTGTTGACACAAGCACCCTATTTTCCTTAGGATCGAAAATAGACCACCTCTAGTCTTTTTAGGGTAACCTACGAATAGGCACTACTTCGAACAGGGTTCCAACTTTTTTGGGTTTGACACCAACACATGGGTCGGGCATCCCCAAATTCTGAAATGGTGTAAACTTCCGTTACGGCCATTCTAGAGTTCGAAAGGTGTTTCGCAAACACTTTTCGACGGAACATTGTTCAAAATATAGATCGCAGTCTCCACTGCGTAACCCCAAAAAGAATCAGGGAGACGAGCATAACTCATCATCGACCAAACCATATCCAACAGGGTTTTGTTTCTCCTCTTCGATACGCCATTCTGTTGTGGCATACCAGGTGTTGAGAGTTGAGACGTAATTTCGTGTTCTATCATATAGTCCTGAAATTCAGTGTCCATATATTCTCCACCTCGATCCGATCGAATTGGTTTAAGCGATTTACCTAACAGGTTCTCAACCTCAGTCTTAAATGTCATGCAAAGTGAAGCTTTAAGATAAAGTTCATCAATCATTCAAAATAAAATAACACAAGACATAAGCAATTTCAATGATTTTTAATTAGTGAGCTATGTTGACTTCATTTTAAATCCCTAGGTGTGTATATGCATACAATTCTTAGTATTTCTTTACTATTTAACTCAAAAGAACTTCTTAAATGCACAGAACTTGCCCAAATTTCAGTGGACTTTAAAATCTCACATTTTAGCCATCCTTTTCACTCAAGCAACACTATATCAACTAAGTTCATTAGGAGTTCTTAATAAAATACTAGCAAGTTAACAAAACTTTTCTTCTTCTTCTTTTAGCCACTACATTTCACATACCCACTATATGTTGAGATTTATGTCCTAAACTCATGAATTTGTAAATAGAATTTATTTATTCAATAAAATAAGAGTTTTTTTTATCACCTTTCTTGACTCACTTAAACTTAAATCCAATAAATAAACATCCAAGGTTAGTTATGTAACTTGAACAATATGCAGTGGCCATACTAATGGATCATGCTCAAATAATAACCTAAAAGGTCTATAGTATATGAATAAGGTTTGGTACCTTATCCTGGGTAACACTATGGATACGACCTAATTTAATTTGTACTAGATACAAATGAATTGATCCAATACGTCCATGTAGAGAAATGTGAGTGAGGGCATCGTATACAATGAGTTTGTACAAGACTGGGGACTATGAAATAATATCCCTTTTTGTAATACTGTTAAATGAGGAGATCATTATTTCACTTACATGACCATTAGTAACTCAACATTAATCCTGAGTAGGTTACAAACTTCTATCTATAAGGGAGTGTCCTTTGATTTGTATGGGTGATAGTTGCATGAGTTGCCGACTCAATATTCCTACCATTTTAGAGACAAAACCGTGTGCGGAGCTGGGAACATATAACTTTTGAATGGGACTGCAATTGTAATGCAACTGCAAGTTCAATAGTGATTTAGACTAGCCTTCAAATGGGGTAAACCGAGTTCTACTCCTATTCGATCCTCTTTGAGGTTTCTTTAGGAGACTGAGTGATTAAGCCTATATGTCTATGGTTAATCTATCTCAGGTGTATTTGCATACAACTTTAAGGTTTTGGAGTCTCACCTTATGTCTAGGGTCGAAATTTCAGGACTTATGTCTAAGCCTTTTCCTCCATTGCTTTTGTGACATCCGCTTCACTTAACGATTTCGGTATTAAGCTTAAGCTCAACAAGTAACTTTAGATGGTCGGCTAAAGTTACCAACATTAAATTCACCAAAAGAAAACTCCATTAAGAGTTAGTTGAATTGCTTTCGCTTTGGAGTTTTATGTCTTTCTAGCGCATTGACATCTTGAATCCCTAAGGAAAATTAACTCATTATAGGAAAATTGAAAAACAAAGTCTTAAAGTAATAGAAACACATAATTGAATTTAAAAAGTAAAAAAAAATTCCAAAATATAATAACGAAAATAAAGTAAGCCAAACTTAAAGGTACATAAACTAGAAGAACTTGAGTATAAAGAAAATAATAAAATAAATTAGGAATCTTATTGAAATAAACAAACATAATGTCGAGATTTAATGAACTTTAACAACTCGTTCGAATTACAAAAAAAAAACTAAAAAATTAAAACTACTGCAACAATTAAATCCCTAAAATTGAACCAAATAACTTACACAAATGCAAAAATAAATTCTAAAACAAAAGACAAATAAAAGTCTTTCTTGCTTCTCTTTCAATCGATTTAATCCATCTTTTTTCAAAGAGAATCGAGTCTTTACTTCCTTCAACTTTCGTTGAGGAAGGATTGAATTTTTTTAAGTTTAATCGGCTGGAAAAAAAACAACAACTCCTAATCTTGAAAACAACAGAGAATACAGTTGAAAATAGAAAGAAAATACAGCAGAAAAAACGTGAAAACAACAACACTTGAGGTTGAAATCGGCTGAAAAACGATGCCTCTTCTTGTGGATTCTCCTCCCCTATTTATAGAGAATGTGGGCTAGGGTTTGCTTCTTAAAAGGTGCACAATTATGCCATCAATCATAGCTAAAATCATGGAGACAAGATCCCACAAAATTCCAATATTTTTGGTAGTGTTGTAGATTTTCCTTAAAACTTCAACTATGTTGCAATCCTTGATTTCCTGCAGAAAAACATCAAGTAAGTTTGATTTTTATATTCTTTTTTTGCTTTATTTTTTCCACTTACTTAATTTAAATATTTTCCAACATTTATGTCAATACACTCAACCATTTTCTAATTTTCATCCAATTATATTGATAAAAATTACAAGAATAACTAAATTTAAAGGCTAAATAATTCTCATAAATGAGAATTATCAAGTATCAACATACAATCTAGATTAAACATGCTTTTGAGAAGAAAAACATAAAGGTAATCGAAAAAATACCTCTTGAAGAACTCTTCTTGGTGAATTTCTTCTCCGATCACGATCTCAACGATCCAATGATCTCTCCAAATACGAACCACGACCTCGATCAGTCAGACACCTCGACTTGATCTTCTCGGTTGTTATCGGGAGGATGAGGGAGAGTGGTGGGACTCCCTTTGAATTTCGGGGTTGGAGAATGTGAAGAGAATTGAGAGAGAGTTGAGAGAGAATTGCCTTCTCCTTTTGGATGAAATTCCAAAAAATACAAGAATGGTTTCACAAGTGCTTCTCCAAGTACTTATTTATAATGGTGTTTAGTGGAGTTAAAATCTCCACCAATTCACAAAATACCACAAGCATATAATATGCAAATCATATTTGCATATCATATAATATAAGGTATCTCATAACTTATTATCCAAAGCACATTTGCATAATTTTGGAATTTTAAATTGAATTATATTCAATCTAATTTCTCTCAATCTAATTTATCCAAAATAGCCCTAATTAAATTATTAGGTTACACAATAGTTTATTGTGAATCTCATTTACATTAAAATATATATTATGTTCATTATATCACATATAAATGACATAAATACCCTTTTAATAAATTTGAACACACTTCAAATTCACTAAAAATTGTAAACCCTCATTTAGTCCAATTTGAGCCAACCGAGGGACCTAATGGACTTACAGATGACGAGCTCCAATGATATGAGGTTAACCGATCAAACTCTTTGACCCGATTAAATAACATTCATCAACTACGATAACACTCCACTAAAACCTGTAGCTGCACTCTCTTCACTATAGGACAAGTTGTGTCCATCGATATAACCAATGCCCGTGAGTCCACAATTCACAGGTTGTTCATAGTCATAGTTGGGTCAAAATTATCGTTTTACCCCTGTGTCTATCTCTTGTTTCTTAAGTCTCACTGCTCCTCTAATGAACAACTTTGTTGCATGGTCCAACTATAAACAACATTCCTCTCGGGCCAGTGAGAGGGTAGGCGCCCGTTGTCCAAGCCCTAGAGACAACACTTAAGGGAACGACCTCTCTAGTTTCCTTAGCTCGGGAACGAGTGAATTCCTTCTTGCGTAGTTAAGTTCCCAGCTCTCCACGTGGTCCTATCCCCAAGAAGATAGACATATTGGGTGAGCGACTCAGACAACCCTCACCCGTACTAGTCAAAGGATATACACCCGCATATAAGAGTTCGTAACACGCTCAGGATTACGAACGAGTCACTAATGGTCATCTACGAAATTATTAGTCTTATACTGTTAACGGTGTTACATCAGTAGATCTAATAATTCACGGTCTGGTCTTGTACAATCTCATTGCACAAGATTGAAAGAGTCTAGATTAAGAAAACGGAAGCAATTTTGGATCTTGAACACTCTAAGTTGATCAATTTTGTAAAATAAAATGCATGCTCAAAGCTGGAAAAACATAGGGATAGAAAGCTCAACTTTGAAGATCAAATTCTCTTCACCCGGTGGATGGTTTTCAACACGAACACTTCGTGGACAACCGTTAGAGTCTTCCCTACTATCTTCAGGACTTAGAACGGATTGTGGGATCCTAGGTTGAGAGAATTTGGAAGAAAAGACCTCAAAGGTCACTAATTCGGGAATATTGAATTTTCTGTAAAATTCTCTCAAAATACCTCAAAGCACCATTAAATAAAGCTTCATCAAGCTTCATTTGAGTGACAACTCAAGTGTGATGAGGATGGTTAGAGATGGAGGTGGCCAATTTTGGTGAATTTGAAGATGAGAGGGATTGGGCAAGTTGCAATTTGGATTTTATGAAAATCCATGAAAATTCTCTAATTTTCATTTAATTTTAATTCAAAAATCAATATTAAATTGATTTTAAATTAAAATTAATTTAATTAATTAAATAATTCAAAAATTAATTTAATTTAATTAATTAATTTTTAATTTAATTTAATATTAAATATTAAATTAAATAAATTGTCCAATCCCGATCGTTTTTCCGAACATGAATCTTTATTCATGCTATAAACCGATCCAATATTTAAATCATATTTAAATATATCCACCTCTTTTTAATCATAGTTTAATTCATAATTAAGCTATGATTCGTTAAATATATCACATATAATTAACGCTTTCTTCTAAACTCGAATTTGAACAATTCAAATTTTTTTCTCTAAAAAATATTACAAGGCTTAGTCCGAGCTAGTAAGGAGGACCTAATGGACCTACAGATCATGAGCTCCAACGATACGAGATTAACCGGCTAAACTCTTTAGCCTAGCTAATCAACATTCGTTAACCACCGGGACACTCCACTAAAGCCCAGTGGCTGCACTCTCCTCACTGTAGATATATTTCTGGTCACACGATATAACCATGATCAGCAAGTCGATCCTTCACAGGTCGTTCATAATTACAACTGGATCAAAATTACCGTTTTACCCCTGTAATTACCTCTTGTCCTTAAGTCCCACTGATCCTCTAATGAACAATTGGTTTGTGGTCCAACCAGCAAACCGAATCCCTCTCGGGTCAATGAGAGGGGTGGGCCCTTTGTTCAAGACTCGGAGTCATCATTTAAGGGAACAACCTCTCTACTAATCCTTAAAGCGGGTAGGTGTGAATTCCATCTTGTAGAACTACGTTCCCAACTATCTACCCAGACTTATCCCTGAAATGGGAGGCATATTGAGTCGGCAGTCTCGGGTCACTCTCACCCATGCAAATCTAAGGATAATCCGAAAAAACAGGAGTTTCATAGAACGCTCAGGATTAAGATCGAGTTACCTAGGTCATCGTATGAATATAGTCAGTTAAGACAGTAAACGAAGTTATAAAGTCTAAGTGACTATTTCGCGGTCCAGTCTTATGCAAACTCATTGCATAGGGCGCCCCCACTCACATGTCTCCACATGAACGATTTAGGATCACATCGTTTGTACTCTACAAAGTGGGTCGCGTCTATAGTGTCCCTAGGATAAGGTACCCAACCCTATCCTTGTACTATAGACCGTTCTGGCTATAACTTGAACTTGATCCACTTTTATGTCACACATAAAGTTCAAGTATTCATCCTATAGTCAAGGGTTCTTTATTGGATTAAGGTTACACAATACACAATAGTCAATAACACCTTTACTGAATAAATTTCAATAACAACTTTATTGTGAAATAGAATATACATTCAGTTTACAAAACCACGAGTTTTAGGACATAAAACCCAACAATCTCCCACTTGGACTAAAACGTTTGTGGGGTAAAACATGTTGAGCAAAGAAAAAGCGCCTCTTTCAGACAACCCGTAGTCCTAGACTCTCTAGGTGTCCCTCAAACACTTAGCCATGAGGGGCTTTGTAAACGGATCAGCAATGTTGTGCTCCGAAGCGATCTGTGTGACGATCACGTCTCCTCGTTGCACAATCTCCCTGATGAGATGGTATTTGCGCTCTATGTGCTTTCCACACTTATGGCTTCTAGGTTCTTTAGAATTTGCCACTGCACCACTATTATCACAATAAAGGGTGATAGACAAATTCATATTTGGAACAACTTCCAAATCAGTCAAGAATTTCCTAAGCCATACAGCCTCCTTCGCTGCTTCGCAAGCTACGACATACTCAGCCTCCATGGTAGAGTCAGCAATACAACCTTGGTTTATTACTCCTCCATACTATAGCTCCTCCGTTAAGAGTGAATATTGATCCTGATGTGGATTTCCTCGAATCTATATCAGTCTGAAAATCAGAGTAAGTGTATCCTGCAAGGATCAAATCCTTTGCGCCATACACAAGCATATAGTCCCTCGTTCTCCTAAGATACTTGAGGATGTTCTTAACGGAAGTCCAGTGATCATATCCTGGATTAGACTGATACCTGCTGACAATTTCCACTGCATAGCATATGTCGGGTCTAGTACATAGCATGACATGCATCAGACTACCGACAGGTGATGCATAAGAAATGCGTCTCATATCCTCAACTTCTTGAGGTGTCTTAGGACATTGTTCCTTAGTTAAATGAATTTCATGCTTGAAAGACAATAAACCATTCTTGGAATTCTGCATCTTATATCTAACCAACATCTTGTCAATATAAGATGTCTGAGAAAGTGCTAGCGTTTTGTTCTTGCGATTTCGAACGATTTGGATTCCAAGAACAAACTGAGCCTCTCCCAAATCTTTCATTTGGAATTGGGTCACTAGCCATTGCTTAACGTCAGTCAGGAACCCTACATCATTCCCAATGAGCAAGATATCGTCTACGTATAGAACTAAGAAAGCTACAGTGATATTGACTATCTTCTTGTAAACACAAGGCTCGTCAATATTCTGTTCAAAGCCATAAGATTTGATCGCAGTATCAAATCTTATATTCCAGGATCTAGACGCTTGTTTCAATCCATAAATGGATCGTTTAAACTTGCAAACTTTTTGCTCTTGACCCTGAACTATGAACCCCTCTGGTTGATCCATATAGATACTCTCCTCAAGATAGCCATTCAGAAAGGTTGTCTTGACATCCATTTGCCAAATTTCATAGTCATAAAACGTGGCAATGGACAAGAGTATTCTAATGGACTTAAGCATGGCAACATGAGAGAAAGTTTCTTCATAGTCCACCCCTTCCCTTTGGGTATAACCCTTTTCCACAAGTCGAGCCTTAAAGGTTTGCACCTTACTGGCTTGATCTCGTTTCCTCTTGTAGATCCACTTGCAACCGATAGGTCTTTCATCATCTAGTTGATCTACAAGTTCCCATACTGAATTGAAGTACATTGACTCCATTTCAAGGTCCATGACTTTAATCCACTAGTCCCTATCTATATCATTCATTGCCTGTTTATAGGTTAATGGATCCTCAACGCCATCATCAGGTATGACGACTTGGGTTTCAGTCAAACCCATATAACGGTCGGGTTGTCTAACATCCCTCCCACTACGTCGAGACATTCTCAACTCTTGAGAAGGACCAGCTTGATCAACAACTTTTGTTGATTTATCTGAGCTTCCCTGGAAATTTCACTTAAGACAATCCTGCTTCGAGGCTGATGATCTCTCATGTGGTCTTCCTCTAAGAATGTGACATTTGTCGACACAAGCACCTTGTCCTCTTGAGGATCATAAAATAGACCACCTTTCGTTTCTTTAGAGTACCCTACGAATAGGCATAATTTTGAACGATGTTCCAATTTTTTTGGATTGGACACCAAACATGTGTCTGACACCTCAAATCTCAAGTGACGTAAACTACCTTTACGCCCTTTCCATAACTCATAGGGTGTTTCTGAAACACTCTTAGAGGGAATCATGTTCAAAATATATGCAGCAGCTTCTACTGCATATCCCCAAAACGAATTAGACATCTGAACATAGCTCATTATGGATCGAACCATGTCTAACAGGGTTCTATTTCTCCTCTCAGATACACCATTTTGTTGAGGTGTACTGGGCGCTAAGAGTTGGGATACGATTCCATGTTCTATCATATAGTCTTGGAATCTCAAATCCATATACTCTCCACCTCGATCTGATCGAAGTGTTTTAATTGTTTTACCTAATGTGTTCTCAACTTCTGCCTTATATTCCTTAAACTTTTCAACGGTTTCAGACTTATGATGCATTAGGTAAAGATAGCCATAGCTAGAATAATTATCAATGAAACTGATGATATATTCATACCCTCCTCGTGCCTTGACATTCATAGGACCACAAAGATCCGAATGCACGAGTTCCAAGGGTTCTTTGGCTCTATAACCTTTTTCAGAAAAAAGGTCTTTTAGTCATTTTTCCTTTGAGACAGAACTCACATGGTGGTAAAGAGTTGTCCTCTAACAGACTTAGGAGACCACTCTTGACCAATCTCCCAATCCTATTGAGATTAATGTGGCCTAGTCTCAAGTGCCAAAGATAGGTACTGGGAGAAAGTTTCTGCCTTTTATTTTGAGTATATCAGCTGTTTTAAACATCTCGGTGTTCAAAATAACTTTTACTTTTGTTGGTCTTAACACATATAAGTTGTTTTCAAGTTTAGCAGAACATATTCATACACCTCTTTTGCAAATGAACGCTTCATTATGATCAAAAGATACTTTATACATATGTTCAAGCAAACAAGAGATAGATACAAGATTTCTTTTGATTCTAGGAACCAAAAGTACATTTTCTAATAAAACGAATCTATCTCTAAACAGTAGCTTCACTACTCCCACTGCTTTGGCTGAGACAACCTCTCCCGTTCCAACCCTGAGAGTTATCTCCTCATATGCAAGCTGTTGCCAGGAACTAGTTTCCTGAAAAGAAGAACAAACATGGTTAGTAGCTCCTGAATCTAATATCAAGGCGGAATCATCATGTTCCACTAAACATGTTTCAACAACAAGTAAATCATATTTACCTTGTTTCTCCTTCTCAGCTTTCTTTTCTGCAAGATACTTCAGGCAGTTCCTCTTCCAGTGCCCGTCTCAACCACAATGGAAACATTTTCCTGTGGCTTTCGCCTTGCGTGTGGGAGCTTGTCTCTTCCCTTTGTCCTTCTTCTTTTTCTGAATACTCTTATTCTTGGTAAAAGAAGGACCAGACTTGGTCCCTGAGAACGATCCTTTTAGGAACTTCTTCGAAGTGACAACATTTGCCTCCTTCTCTTTTCCTTTTGATTTCATTAGGGACTCAAAAGTTTGAAGCTCGTTGAGGAGAGTAGTGATGAGTAGAAATTAATTATACTTATGATATCTAATTTCCTTACATTCTATGTGAATAAAATGTTTAATTGTTGAAATTGTGTCCAATTTAGTGTAGGTGATAAATTATCATTATTTAGTGAAACCAGTCTAAAAAGCACATTTTAGTTTAAATCCGTAAATTGGAATAAAAATTGAAAAATTAGAAAACAAAAGAATGAGACAATTGAAAATAAAAAAAAGAAATTAAAGAAATTGGAAAAAAAAATATATGAAAAGGAAAAAAAAAAAGAAAAGCTTATTATCTAATTTTTTCTTTTGTTTTTGTTTTTTCTTCCTTGTGTAGGTGGCATACATGCATGGAGTCTTCCTTGAGAAATGCAAGGGAGAAATTATTTTGTGGCTTGGCACACATTGTGGAGCAAGAAATGGCACATATAAGAGACCTATTTTTGGTCATTTTCAAGTATAAAACGAGGGCAATGCATTGAGCAAAGGGAGTGCAGAGTTTTAGTGTTCTCTACAAAACCAAAAGTTTAGAGAGCGTTCTAGTTTTTTTTGTTTTTATTCTTTTTATTTTATGTTTTCTTCCCTTTACAGTTATTCTTGCTTTTCCACCATGTATGACTAAGCTTTAATTTCTGATTCAAGGGTAATTTTATTTTCAATTGTAATTTTGTGAGGCTTTAAACCTAATTGAAATTTTGTTTATAATTTAAGAATTCTTTGTTTCTTGTTTTATTTTTATGGTTGATCGTTACTAATTAAATTGACGCCTTAATTTAGTTTCAATCAATTTATTGCTATCCATGATTTTGTGATCCGTAATTGTCACAAATGATTGAAAAAAAAAATGTAGCAAGGGGTTGGCTTATGTGTGTGTAATTAATGGCTTTTCCATTTTACATAGCTTGCATAATAGACTCTAGGGAAACAAAGAAACAAAATTAATTAATTTGTAGTTATCTCAATTAGTTAATTTTGGTTTAGTCCTCTCATTGTTTTTAATGCTATTATTTAATCCATATGGAACGCTATCGTACCCAACGGATTAAATTATAAGTTTTGATTTTGATGCTTGGTTAAGATCAATTAAATTATGAGAGTTTATATTTATTTCGGCTTTTCCGAGTAAATTGACTGAGTTCTTGAATTAGCAAAATTAAAATTGATTTATTTTTTTTTTCTTTTTGAAGCCTATGATCAAGATTACAATTGGATGAAATTTACATCATTGAATTGGAAGTTGCATAAAATTATCTTTTTACCTTTTGTTTTTAATTTCATTTTTTGTTCGACAATTCAAAACCCCTTTATTTTTTTTTTATCATTAATATTTTTAACTTTGAGAAATTAATTCGATTGGTTCCCTTGGGATTCGACCTGGTCCACTATTTCTACAAGTTAGATATAGAAAACCAGTAAATATTTTGGAGGGCTTCGACAAACCGACCAAAATTTGGCGCCGTTGCCGGGGAACCATTGTTAGTTTCTCAATGTTAGATTTCTTATAAAAAAAAAAGAATTTTTTCTATTTTTTTTTCCTATACCTATTCTTACATGGCAGAAAACCTTCATCATTATTATGCATTTAGTAGAGCTGCATCGTTTGCTGATGAGGTTAGTGAGCTCAAAACTCAAATTTCTGAATTGACTTCTGTTATTCTTCAAGTAGTTGTAGGGAAGCTACAAGCATTGGAGGCATGCAAATTATGCTCGCTTCGAGGACACCCCACAGAAGCATGCCCTCGGCTGCAGCGTAACATTATTCCTAACTCCTGCATCTTGAGAGAATTTCATGGCCATCAAGTAAAGTACGAGTCTTTGGATCACTACTATTCTGAATGGGATCAATCCAGCTATGGATGTGGATACCAGGTGGAGCAGAAAAACTCATGCCATCAGACTTCAGACTCAGGTATGTCTCTAAAGGCTATAGTATATGAACTTGCTAACAGTACTCTTCAATTTCAAGAGGAGACTCGAGCTGAAATGCAGAGCTTGGATGACCAAATTACCCAAGTGGCTAATTCAGTGAGAAGATTGGAGAGTCAACGAGAGCATCAATATATCGAGACCAATGAGGTTGAATCAAGCGATGTACATGGATGACGATATATTGAGCTTGAGAATTTTGTGTCATGTGAGGTCCAGTTTTGAGAAAAAGAAAGAAGATGAGCCTTACCACCACGAAAAGGAGATTCAAGTGATAGAGTTTGAGGCTAAAAACCTTCTTCTATTCTATTCCCTTGCATTTTTCTTGATTCTAAATATTCCTTCCTTTATTCTCATGAGTTTGTAGAGTCTCTTATTTTTTCAAGTCAGTTGAGTCTTATTTTATGTCCTTCATTCCTTATATAAAAATCTAAAAATAATGATCTTTCAAACCCTAGAAAAACAAATGAGCCTTTTACACTTTGAAGGCAATATTGATTCGAGCAAGAAGGGACCAAAGAAAATTGAAGAATTTTATGTGCCCTGACATGCACAAGAATCTCGTCGGGCAAAACGACGTTAAATAATTGCGCTATTGGGAGGCAACCCAATGTTTTCTTTACTTTTTCTTCTCTTTATTTTTAGTTTTTTCTTTCTTTCTTTCTTCTTTCAATTTTTCCTAATTCTATTTTTCTTTTGCAGGCATTAATTTTTAATAAGGCATGATCACCCATTCTTTCAACACCCTAAACTATACCAATTCAAGTTGTTTACAAATCAGGGGAGTTTAATTTTCTTTCTTTTCTTTTGTGAGCAATATTCTATTTATACATTGAGGACAATGTATAGTTTAGGTGTGGGGGAGGTTTTTATTATACAATTCATTTTTTTTAAAAAATATATATATATATTTTTTTGCTTTGAATTTAGCATGTCTTAATTCGTACATGTTAATTTTTTTGAAACCTTCAATGTTTATTAATATCTTTTAATGCTTTGTAAGTTAAGGATACATTTTAGTTTGAATTTCAATGCATGAGAGAGATGAGCATGATTAGTGTTTTTCTTTAAAAATTATATGATAGTGTCTCACTGATTTATTGATTAAAAAGTGCACAAGACTTGATGCAAATTACACACCCAGTGAGTTTCTGAGCCTATGAGCATTTCATTATATTTTGCTCAATTTATTTCTCGTTGAGTGTTATCAAACTTAGTATGCTTATTCTAGAACTTGCTTGTGAATGCATTTTGAGACTACATTTTTTGGATTGATGCTTTAATATGATAAGGGCAAATTAGGATTAACCAATTTTTGGATCTCTCAAAATACCAACCTTTATGTTTTTTCCTTTAGTTAGCCATTTTGAGCCTATTTCCCTTTTTTTTCTTTCTTCAAACACATTATATTCAGCCTAAGACCATTTTGTTTGTTAGCCTCAACATTTGTACCTTTTCTCAAGACAAGAGAAAATATTGCATGGTAATTAATGTTCGAGTGAAAAAAATAATAATGAAAGAAAAGTTGTGAAAAAGTAAGGCAAAAACAAAAAAAAACAAAAAAAGTCCTTAGCATCCAAAAAGAAAAAGAAGAAAAGAAAAAAAAAACTTTTTGGAGAAAAATTTGTCAAAAGTATTTGAATTATTAAAATTCTACTTCTCTAACATTCTTAGTGCTTGAAATGAGATGTAAGAATGAGGTTCAATGTCTTGGGTAATGTGTGATTGTTATGTGGCACTGATATCATGAAAAATATACAACTCTTGGTCTTGATTGTGAAACATCTAAAATTTTCCTCCTACCATACCTTTACCTAAGCCCCATTACAACCCTTATTAAGTCCCTTTGATTTTTGCATTCAATTCATCTAAGTGGTAGAGATTTGATTCATTTGCAAGCCTATGGTAATAACAAGCTAGGTTTTGATTTGAGAGTAAAAGCACCCTAAATACTTCGAGAGTATTGAGTGAAACCACACGAGGGTGTTAAGTCTTGTTGCATGTGATTTTGGTGAATTGATGAGATGCTTGAGTTTTTTATAAAATGTTTCCTATGAGTGTTCATTCTCTTGATTGTCACTACAATTCAACATTGATGTGTAATTGGCTTTATTGGTATTTTTGGATATTGAGAAATATGAAAAGGGAGTAAAGAGGAGGTTCATATGTTGAGTTAAGGCATGCTTGAGGACAAGCATGGATTAGGCGTGGGGGAATTTGATGAGTAGAAATTAATTATACTTATGATATCTAATTTCCTTACATTCTATGTGAATAAAATGTTTAATTGTTGAAATTGTGTCCAATTTAGTTTAGGTGATAAATTATCATTATTTAGTGAAACCAGTCTAAAAACCACATTTTAGTTTAAATCCGTAAATTGGAATAAAAATTGAAAAATTAGAAAACAAAAGAATGAGACAATTGAAAATAAAAAAAGGAATTAAAGAAATTGGAAAAAAAAATATATGAAAAGGAAAAAAAAAAAAGAAAAGCTTATTATCTAATTTTTTCTTTTGTTTTTGTTTTTTCTTCCTTGTGTAGGTGGCATACATGCATGGAGTCTTCCTTGAGAAATGCAAGGGAGAAATTATTTTGTGGCTTGGCACACATTGTGGAGCAAGAAATGGCACATATAAGGGACCTATTTTTGGTCATTTTCAAGTATAAAAGGAGGGCAATGCATTGAGCAAAGGGAGTGCAGAGTTTTAGTGTTCTCTACAAAAACAAAAGTTTAGAGAGTGTTCTAGTTTTTTTTGTTTTTATTCTTTTTATTTTATGGTTTCTTCCCTTTACAGTTATTCTTGCTTTTCCACCATGTATGGCTAAGCTTTAATTTCTGATTCAAGGGTAATTTTATTTTCAATTGTAATTTTGTGAGGCTTTAAACCTAATTGAAATTTTGTTTATAATTTAAGAATTCTTTGTTTCTTGTTTTATTTTTATGGTTGATCGTTACTAATTAAATTGACGCCTTAATTTAGTTTCAATCAATTTATTGCTATCCATGATTTTGTGAGCCGTAATTGTCACAAATGATTGAAAAAAAAATGTAGCAAGGGGTTGGCTTATGTGTGTGTAATTAATGGCTTTTCCATTTTACATAGTTTGCATAATAGACTCTAGGGAAACAAAGAAACAAAATTAATTAATTTGTAGTTATCTCAATTAGTTAATTTTGGTTTAGTCCTCTCATTGTTTTTAATGCTATTATTTAATCCATATGGAACGCTATCGTACCCAACGGATTAAATTATAAGTTTTGATTTTGATGCTTGGTTAAGATCAATTAAATTATGAGAGTTTATATTTATTTCGGCTTTTTCGAGTAAATTGACTGAGTTCTTGAATTAGCAAAATTAAAATTGATTTATTTTTTTTTTCCTTTTGAAGCCTATGATCAAGATTACAATTGGATGAAATTTACATCCTTGAATTGGAAGTTGTATAAAATTATCTTTTTACCTTTTGTTTTTAATTTCATTTTTTGTTCGACAATTCAAAACCCCCTTTATTTTTGTTATTATTATTATTTTTAACTTTGAGAAATTAATTTGATTGGTTCCCTTGGGATTCGACCTGGTCCACTATTTCTACAAGTTAGATCTAGAAAACCAGTAAATATTTTGAAGGGCTTCGACAACCCGACCAAGTAGTCAGGTTATACTCTATCTTATTCATCACCGCATTGGTGCGGAATGGCAGGAAACTCTTCGGAAGAGATTCCATGATAAAGGTTACCTGACTTTTCTCATCTATGACTGCCCCATTTACTTCAGCCACGTTGAAGTGGATCATCATCTCAAGGACATGTTCCCTAACAGAGGCTCCCTCCTTCATACGGGAGTTGTAAACGTATTTGACAGCATCATAATGGACCGATGAGGATGGTTGTCCAAACATCGCCTGTAATGATCCCATGATCTCCTTTGAGGTGAACATGGTCTCATGTTTCTTAGACAACACATCAGATATGCTGGCTAAGATATAGACTCGGGCCTTCTCATTAGCCCTAATCCATCTGTCATAAGGATCCCGAACAATTCGATTTGCAGTCGAGCTGGGAGGGGGATGATATTCCTCCGTTAAGACGAATCTCAGATCATCAAGAACAAGAATCGTATTCAAGTTTGATTTTTAGGTTCCATAATTATCGCCGCTAAGTTTTTGGAAGGCGAGTAACTGGATAAAAGAGTTCGACATGGTGAAAAAGAATGAATTCTATTAGTGAATTGTTTGTAACCTATCCAATTTAAGAATTTAGCAAAAGTAATAAAGTACTCATAAACTCATTATTATTTTTGCAACGATACTTCAGTGAGTCAGAGCAACTGCTACCGAGGGGCAGTCAATCACTCCTTCACTGAACCAAGACATTCTTGACTAAATGCTAACACTAGAATAACTCTCATTCCTATAACATTCTAGGTCAAGAACTTACTAACACTTAGCAATTCTTGTAAGTGTGATCCGCCATTTTTAGACCTCAGAGGTCGGCCCCAACAATGCTACCGAACTGGAGAGACAAAGCTGGGAATGAACCTAAGAGACCCTATCCATTTCTGGAGTTTGAGTTGTTCCGAATCCCATGTTACATCCCTCCGAATGGATGGTGCTACTTCGGGCAACCTGCAAGCGCAACATGGGAATCTCACGGTCCAATCCAATGGAGGAGACCGTAGGATGTGTTGACACACTTCCTTCGCTCACTTACTATAAATACTTTCTCCATTCACCTACTCTTGATTTATGCAAACACCATCCGAATGAGGATGCCCTATTGACATCACGAGGCCGAGCATAAATCTCACGGTGTGAACTTCGTGGAGAACGTAAGAGGAAATTGATATATCATATATACCTTTTCACTCCCACTAAGTATCTTAAATTGTTTGGGTATACTTTTACTTAGGCATATTCCAGCTAAAACAATATGACCTAAGTCTACCAATATAACAATTATACTAGAATTACCTAAGTCTATTAACCATTTAATAAACCTAGGTCTATGAGTTCAATTTATTAACATTTAATAAACGCCACTCACGAAAGATAATTTATAAACCTATGGATTAAATTCATTCCCAGGTCAGTTTTCAGGTAGGGGTGTTCTGTTTCCGTCAGGTTAAGTACCCCAACCTAACCAGAACCTTCCTTAGTAAGAGTCCCTCTTTAATCAAAGTTTATAAATTATTGGTTTCCTAATTCTAATCTTATTAGAACTAGATAGCCTTAGGTCTAATTAATTCCACTTCTAAAACCATTTTAAAACTAATTAATTAACCTTAGGTTACATGCATTTCTATGCTATAAATTGTTTCAACATTCATCACATGAATAAACATACATTAGATAATAAATCCATCACATGAATAAATGCATAGCGATTATATATTTAATTTTTAATTAATATAACCCTTATATTAATTATAATTAAACATATAATATTTGTTTCATAAGAATTAATATAAGAACACTTATAACATACTTTCAATGCATGGAGCATGCTTCCTATGGTGAGATTTTAAAATCTTATGGCATACTTTATGCACATATAATCAGGGATTTTAATTAAAACATACATTCACAATGCATAATTAATTAAACACACTAAAGTTGACTGGTTTTGGCATCTAATGCAAGCAAACAACTAAATTATAACAATAATAATCTATAATTAACATCAAACCACTTCGAACTCTTCGAATTTGGGTCGAACCGGCTTGCAAATGTGTGAATCGGACCTTCAAAAGGTTGAACCGGGTTGTAAAAGGTTGAACCGGGCCTTCTATTGGTGAAACAGACCTTAAAAATGGAAAAACGACCTCGAAATAGTCAGAACCGGTCTAAAAATACCTGAACCGGACCGAAAATGACCCGAACCGTCCCAAAATTGTTGAACCAGTCAAAGTCAACGGTCAACAGGTCAACTCCATCTCTTTCAATTTGTAAAACACGGGCCTGAAGCATAAAAATCACTGTAGCAGAAAATTTTAAAAAAAATTTGTTCTCTGTTTTTTGATTTTCTTGACCTCCGTGGCTTCTTTCTTCAAATTGAAGGCCTTCCCGAACTCCGATCGACCCAAAATTTTTACAGCTTATTCTACACACATTAATGCTCAAACACACTTGAGAAATTTAAAAATAAAGCACAAATAGATGATGCTCAATTTAAATGCCAAACCCAGAAGATCACTTTAGACGCCTAGAAAAATTGTATTTCAAAAAACACCCAACACAGAGCCTGTAGCCTGTAGCTGCACTCTCCTCACTGTAGGAAAAGTTGTGTCCATCGATATAACCAATGCCCGTGAGTCCACCATTCACAGGTTGTTCGTAGTCATAGTTGGGTCAAAATTATCGTTTTACCCCTGTGTCTATCTCTTGTTTCTTAAGTCTCACTACTCCTCTAATGAACAATTTTGTTGCATGGTTCAACTATAAACAACATTCTTCTCGGTCCAGTGAGAGGGTAGGCGCCCGTTGTCCAAGCCCTGGAGACAACACTTAAGGGAACGACCTCTCTAGTTTCCTTAGCTCGGGAGCGAGTGAATTCCTTCTTGCGTAGTTAAGTTCCCAGCTCTCCACGTGGTCCTATCCCCAAGAAGATAGACATATTGGGCGAGCGACTCAGGCAACCCTCACCCGTACTAGTCAAAGGATAGACCCCCGCATATAAGAGTTCGTAACACGCTCAGGATTACGGACGAGTCATTAATGGTCATCTACGAAATTATTAGTCCTATACTGTTAACGGTGTTACATCAGTAGATCTAATGATTCACGGTCTGGTCTTGTGCAATCTCATTGCACAAGATTGAAAGAGTCTAGATTAAGAAAGCGGAAGTAATTTTGGATCTTGAACACTCTAAGTTGATCAATTTTGTAAAATAAAATGCATGCTCAAAGCTGGAAAAACAGAGGGATAGAAAACTCAACTTTGAAGATCAAATTCTCTTCCCCGGTGGATGGTTTTCAACACGAACACTTCGTGGACAGCTGTTAGAGTCTTCCCTACCATCCTCAGGCCTTAGAACGGATTGTGGGATCCTAGGTTGAGAGAATTTGGAAGAAAAGACCTCAAAGGTCACTAATTCGGGAATATTGAATTTTCTGTAAAATTCTCTCAAAACACCTCAAAGCACCATTAAATAAAACTTCATCAAGCTTCATTTCAGTGACAACTCAAGTGTGATGAGGATGGTTTGAGATGGAGGTGGCCAATTTTGGTGAATTTGAAGATGAGAGGGATTGGACAAGTTGCAATTTGGATTTTATGAAAATCCATGAAAATTCTCTAATTTTCATTTAATTTTAATTCAAAAATTAATTTAATTAATTAATTTTAAATTTAATTTAATATTAAATATTAAAATAAATAAATTGTCCAATTCCGATCGTTTTTTCGAACATGAATCTTTATTCATGCAATAAATCAATCCAATATTTAAATCATATTTAAATATATCCACTTCTTTTTAATCATAGTTTAATTGATAATTAAGCTATGATTCGTTAAATATATCACATATAATTAACGCTTTCTTCCAAACTCGAATTTGAACAATTCAAATTCTTTTCTCTAAAAAATGTTACAAGGCTTAGTCCGAGCTAGTAAGGAGGACCTAATGGACCTACAGATCATGAGCTCCAACGATACGAGATTAACCGGCTAAACTCTTTAGCCTAGCTAATCAACATTCATTAACCACCGGGACACTCTACTAAAGCCCAGTGGCTGCACTCTCCTCACTGTAGATATATTTCTGTCCACACGATATAACCATGATCAGCAAGTCGATCCTTCACAGGTCGTTCGTAATTACAACTGGGTCAAAATTACCGCTTTACCCCTGTAATTACCTCTTGTTCCTTAAGTCCCACTGATCTTCTAATGAACAATTGGTTTGTGGTCCAACCAGCAAACCGAATCCCTCTCGGGTCAATGAGAGGGGTGGGCCCTTTGTTCAAGACTCGGAGTCATCACTTAAGGGAACAACCTCTCTGCTAATCCTTAAAGCGGGTAGGAGTGAATTCCATCTTGTAGAACTACGTTCCCAGCTATCTACCCAGACTTATCCCTGAAATGGGAGGCATATTGAGTCGACAGTCTCGGGCCACTCTCACCCTTGCAAATCTAAGGATAATCCGAATAAACAGGAGTTCATAGAATGCTCGTGGATTAAGATCGAGTTACCTAGGTCATCGTGCGAATATAGTCGCTTAAGACAGAGAAATGTGAGTTATAAAGTCTAAGTGACTATTTCATGTCCAATGTTATGCAAACTCATTGCATAGGGCGCCCCCACTCACATGTCTCCACATGAACGATTTAGGATCACATCGTTTGTACTCTACAAAGTGGGTCGCGTCCATAGTGTCCCCAGGATAAGGTACCCAACCCTATCCTTGTACTATAGACCGTTCTGGCTATAACTTGAACTTGATCCACTTTTATGTCACACATAAAGTTCAAGTATTCATTCTATAGCCAAGGGTTCTTTATTGGATTAAGGTTACACAATACACAATAGTCAATAACACCTTTACTTAATAAATTTCAATAACAACTTTATTGTGAAATAGAATATACATTCAGTTTACAATACCGCGAGTTTTAGGACATAAAACACAACAAAGATGCCCCCACTTGCATGTCAACCACATGAACGAGCTGGATCACCTCGTTTGTATCTTATACAAAGCGAGTCGATCCACAGTATTACCAGGATGAGGTTCCCAACCCTATCCATATACTGTAGACTGTTCGGGTCAATAACTCGAACGTGATCCTCCCTGTGTGTCCATTACACACCGTTCAAGTTCTAGTACTCTCAAATAAGATGACCCTGTAGTTTAGTTTATTGGATTAAGTTTATAAAATTTGAGATACAAAATTTGATAAATAAACAACCTTTATTTATTAAATCAACAAATATTACAAACTACACGAGATTAGAGCATACACCCCAACACTTTGATTCTTTAATAGCTACAACGATGAAATTGAATTTTTCATCTAATGAGCGAAGTATCTTTTCAACTACTTGATCATCATTTATTGTCTCACCATATCTCTTCATTTCATTGACCACTACTAACAACCTCGAAGTATAATCTGAAATCGATCAGACTCCTTCATATATAATGATTCATAATCACCTCTCAATTTTTCAAGGCGAACCTTCTTAACTCGGTCTACTCCTTTATAGGTATTCTCCAAAATTTGTCATGTTTTCCTCGCAGTAGTTGCTCTAGAGATCTTCTCAAAATTCGTATCATCAATAGCTTGATGAATAATTGTGAGCGCCTTTTGGTCTTTTTTTCTAGTATTTCGCAAAACTTCTTGTTCAACATGAATCAAAGTCGCATCGTTCTCTGGTTCGTCATAGCCTCTATCAACAATTTTTCACGCATCTTGTGAACCAAGTAGAGGTTTCATACGTATACACCAACTACTATAATTTTCTTTCGTAAGTCAAGGCACTTCGAAAGGAACCAAATTGTTGTTTGTCATTAAAACAATTCTTTTTTCTGAACTCAGGCTCTGATACCACTTTGTTGGAAGCATGAGATGGACATTCACAAATAAATAATCAAACAAGGAATATATTTCACAAGAAACAATTCACTTCTATTAAAAAGACACTTTTCAAAAAGCTACAAACTTGGTTCACACTTTTTTCTCTAAACTCATTTTGTTTTTTTTATTCACTTTACTTGTTTGATATAATCGTACAAAAGTAGTCCTATTTATAGGATTTACCGAAGTCTTCCTATCCAATACTCCCTTATTTATGAACTCTAAAACTCATACATAACTACAATGTTGTAATTCCTAAAAAGCTTTCAATTAAATACATATATTAACTTAAATGTGAATAATGTACTAATAAACATGTTTAATTTTTAACATAGATGCAAGTGACCCTATTTTTAATTTTCTGATTTGCTTCTAATATGGATTGATCCATATCGGTTGGTGATGTGGAGATGCTTGGTTCAAATGGTATATCTACCTTTATATGGGTCATATCGTTCTAGATCACCACCAAATCAATTTTCCATCCACACCATTCAAATAGATTTCTACTTTTGTATAGGTTTGAAATATTTATAAACAATCAAGAGTAGGTCTTTTTGAAACAAAAAGGGTGGAGATCAACCGCGTATTGATTACAATCTATTGAATTTATGATAAGGTAAATCTAAAATATTAAATAAATATATATAAAAAAAATAAACGGAAATTTACCGAAAATTAGACACGAAATCCTATATTTGGACGTGAAGCAACATAAAAGGAGCAACTCGAATTGAGAAATAATTCAAACGACGCAACAAAACTTTGATCATCCATTGAAACGCAATTATCCCATCAACCAAGATGATGTTGAAGCTCGACCGCTTCGATTCTCTTATGAAAGCAACCTCCACAATGACTGTAGTTAGTCAGAAAGCCGCCCTCAAATGGACACCAATCACATTCTCGCTAATCGTCACACACCCTTCTCCTAACTTCATTGCAGGTCTCGAAATGTCGCCTGAATTCTTCGACTTCTTTGACTCCGATGACATTCACCATTATTCCTCAATGTCCATCGACTTTTTCTTCATCACCATGATCACCATGGACGCCCGTGGCTTTCTTTCACTAAACTTCACTCTTGTCGAAGAATCAAACCAAGCTTACCTAAGATTTCATGGTAAAAGTAAGTAGTACAACGAATCTTGGTTTTCTTTTTCTTTCAAGAACACAATAATCTTGATCCCCATATTAATTCTTTTATGTCTTGATGTCGATTTTAGACAATGATCCGGAAGCGACGTCGTTGCGTGAATTGACATTGTCACCTACGGCAGCGGAGTACGTAGCTGGAGTTGATTATGGAGCCTTTGTCTCCATTGATTCAGAAATGTTCAAACATGTTGTCGTTGAATTAGATTCTGATTACGGTGACATATTATTTATAATAATCCCAATTCTTGTTTTTTCGTTGTCTTGTATTACATTAAATTATTTGGTGGGAACTTTGTATAAATTTCTTGATATTTATTATTGTAGTTTCTGTTATCCTGACCGACTCACAAGTCAAATTCTCTGATGGAGTTAACGAGATTGTTCTTACGAAAAAGGTACGTAGTTTTTTATTTTTATTTTTAGGAAGATTATTCATTTTGTTAGTATGTTTTAGGGTTTGATTGATGATTTACTACAGGAGAGACAATGCATAATTGGAGGACTTTCCGAAGAAAATAAGACTAAATTCTTCATCGGTCTTCATCCTATACCGTTTCTTCATGATTTGAGCCGTCAATCGGAACGAGTGTGGCTGTTCAAGTCAACTAATTCTTCTTGTATAATGGTTGTCCCCACTGGATTGTACACTGAATTTTGGGTCTATTTCCCTCCAATGTGAAATGCAAAATGAAAATTCTCTGGTGTGCACAGAAATTCAAGATTCTCTCTTTTTTTTTCCTGTTAATAAAATGCGCAAAAATATACCTAAAATCTTAGTTCTATTCTAGGCCACTGTAGTGTGATCCAACTTAACATCATTGAATTCATATAATATTTGTATTCATGTATCAAAATTATAGTGAAGGAAGCTCATAATCATCTTTAGATATCTACTAGGTTAGAACCTAGAACTACGTTGGTCGTTAGGGATAGACAATTATTTTCATTTAAGAAATTGAAAAATATAAATGGTAAGTGTTAAGGAAACCATCTAAACGTGTACTTAGAATTGACTTTTAAAATAAGTGTTTTTCGAAATTCGAAAAAAAAGAGATTTTTTATTGAAAGTATAAGTTCTTTGTTTAAAGAGAAAATTGGAAGAACACCCTTTGAATGATAAAAG
Source organism: Trichosanthes cucumerina (assembly GCA_036507285.1). NCBI lineage: Eukaryota > Viridiplantae > Streptophyta > Magnoliopsida > Cucurbitales > Cucurbitaceae > Trichosanthes > Trichosanthes cucumerina. The sequence continues at coordinate 69,032,581 of CM071840.1, read as the reverse complement.
TGGTTACAAACTTACAATCTGCACTTTTGGACTTTCTATTTGAGTAATCTATGGTTAAGAAATTGTGATAATTGAGTTGGTTTCAATTTTCCTTTTCATGGCTTAAAAAATCTTAGTTGGTTAATTTGTGTAGACATTTAAATAAAAACTGCTAATGAAATGTTTTTTTTTTCCTTATAAATAGAATAAGGATGTGTTTGAAATATGTTATTAGCTTAAACGCTTTCAAAAAAGATATTTTTAATAAAAATGTTTATATATGTATTTTTTCTCTCTTTATATCTTACTTTTTTTAAAAAAGTGTGTATTTAGATATCAATTTTTTTATTAGGAAATTTAATTTTCTTGCTTCATCCCTTCTTCATGCTTTGGACACCTTCTTCAATCAATAATGTGGTAGGTGCCCAGAATTTCATTTTGGTTAGAATCTCTTGTTTGTAAGGTGGAAACATACTTTTTTTTTCATTTGACGAAAGGAAGAAAAAGTCATCGATCACCGAAATACACTTAAAACAAAATACATGACACTGAATTAGCAAAAATGTTCATTGAGACTTGTTATACGTATAAGTCTCAGTAAAATGTTACTTTCGAATTCTTAGAATGATTGGATTCGATAGGTCATAACTTTTATCTACAAATTCTTATAACTTAGTGTGCCGACCTCAATTTGTGTAGCACCTTTAACTCGATCTATCTTAATCGGTCACATACATTCTGTTAGGGTGTAAACAAATGTCCCATATCGGATAGGAAAGAGATTGATCATGGGTATATAAGGAACGACAATTATCTCCATTGGTATGAGACCTTTTGGTGAGAACCAAAAGTAAAGCCATGAGGGCTTATGCTCAAAATGTACAATATCATACCATTGTGGAGATATGTGCAGGTCTGTTGTTCCTAACATTTACAACCTTAATTTCATGCATTCGAATTTCAAGAATATGGGAAGAGGGTCGAATTTCAAGAAGCTCTAACTCTTCAACTACTAAACAAAGTCGATTCGACTTCGCTTGGCAGAAGCAAGTTCTACCGGACATTTCGTTGGTCGGCAAAACCTCTTCCGACTGGTTTCTCTCTCTTGACGTAAGAAAATGCATTGGAAGAGGTTTAAATTAGGGGTGTACATAAGCCGGGTTGGGTTGGGGGAGATTGATCAACCCAACCAACCCTATTCATGAGAGTAACCCAACCCAACCCAATATTTTCGAGTTGGGTCACCAGGTTAATTTTTTCCCTACCCAACCCTTATGGTTTGGGTTGAGTAGTCCGGATTGCTCGGGTTACCGAGTTAGTTGTACACCTCCTAGTTTCAATACCTTTTTGACCTTTTCAACGCTTTATGGAATTAGTTAAATTTAATTATTTGAAATTCACATCTTTATATTCTTGTAAGTTATTGTTTTTATTAGTTTTATTTTTTACTTATAACATTGCATCTTATCAAAATAAATAAATATACATATTGTTTTTTTTTCAGGTTCGATATATTATTATTTCAAAAACTAATAATTATTACCTGAAACCCATGTTAACTTTTTTTATTTGATCGAATAATTTCTGTACATTAACACACAATTATTATAGGTTTAAATTTCCGATTGTTAAATGTTGTATTACTCAAAAAGAAAAAAAAAAAACACAATGATTATTTTCAAACCATGAAAAGTGCAAATGAGTGCTAATGGGTGTATATACAATGAGTTAGGTTAAGCTGAACTTAGCTCAACGATAATTGTGTATGTACTTTTGATCGAGAGGTTAGATGTTCAAATTCCCCACTCCCATTATACTAAAAAATAATATTGATTTTTATTACTTTTTATTATATTTTTTTAATTTTTTTCCAAAATATATTTTTTTAGATTATGTTTTGAGCATCTTTTCCATTGCTTCAATTATTTCTTTGCATGAAATTTAAAACAATGAGTTAGGCATCATAACTTTGAAATTTGGGCTTGGGCCTATACATTAGTGGGCTTCTTTCCTAACACTCCCCTCAAGCCAAGGGAAGTGCGATCATGAACCATGAGCTTGTGGCGCTAGAAGAGAAAAGAAGTTGTCGACAGTGGTTTAGTGAGCACATCAACCTTTTGAGAAGTTGCAGGAAGATGTTGGACAGTGAGTCTTTTATGTAGAACGAGATCTCGAACATAATATATATCCAACTCAACATGTTTCATTTTAGCATGAAGAATAGGATTAACACTCAGGTGAACGACACTTAAATTGTCACACCAAAGGATGGGGGGTCGAAGATGTGTGATATGGAGTTCGGATAGTAGCAAAGTCAACCACACATAAGTTCAGTAGCAGCAGTGGCTAGACAACTATACTCAGCTTCGATGCTTGATCGTGAAATGATGGACTGCTTTTTCGACGTCCAGGAAATCAAGTTACCACCAAAGAAAATACAGTGTCCTGAAGTTGATTTGCGGTCATCCGGATCTGAAGCCCAATCAGAATCTGCATAGCTTTGTATAAACAAGTTGGTAGACTTAGTGAACAACAAGCCATGAGAAACTGTACCTTTAAGATACTGAAGGATGCGTTTCACCAATTTCCAGTGTGTAAGCTTGGGATTCTGCATAAATTGACATGCTTCGTTGACTGTAAAAGACAACTCAGATCTTGTTAAGGTAATATACGGTAAAACACCAACAATGTTACGATAATTCTTGGCATCATTGGTCGGGTTGTCGAAGCCCTCCAAAATATTTACTGGCTTTCTAGATCTAACTTGTAGAAATAGTGGATCAGGTCGAATCCCAAGAGAACCAATCGAATTAATTTCTCAAAGTTAAAAATATTAATGATAAAAAAAAAAAGGGGGGTTTGAATTGTCGAAAAAAAATGAAATAAAAAAAAGGTAAAAAAAGATAATTTTATGCAACTTCCAATTCAAGGATGTAAATTTCATCCAATTGTAATCTTGATCATAGGCTTCAAAAGAAAAAAAGAAATCAATTTTAATTTTTCTAATTCAAGAACTCACCAATTTACTCAAAAAAGCCAAAATAAATATAAACTCTCCTAATTTAATTGATCTTAACCAAGCATCAAAATCAAAACTTATAATTTAATCCATTGGGTACGATAACGTTCCATATGGATTAAATAATAGCATTAAAAGCAATGAGTGGACTAAACAAAAATTAACTAATTGAGATAACTACAAATTAATTAATTTTGTTTCTTTGTTTCCCTAGAGTCTATTATGCAAGCTATGTAAAAATGGAAAAGTCATTAATTACACACACATAAGCCAACCCCTTGCTACATTTTTTCAATCATTTGTGACAATTACGGATCACAAAATCTTGGATAGCAATAAATTGATTGAAACTAAATTAAGGCGTCAATTTAATTTGTAACGATCAATCATAAAAATAAAACAAGAAACAAAGAATTCTTAAATTAGAAACAAAATTTCAATTAGGTCTAAAGCCTCACAAAATTACAATTGGAAATGAAATGACCCTTGAATCGAAAAATTAAAGCTTAGCCACACATGGTGGAAAAGCAAGAATAATCAGAAAGGGGATAAAACATAAAATAGGATAAAAACAAAGAACTAGAACACTCTCTAAACTTTTGTTTTTGTAGAGAACACTAAAACTCTGCACTCCCTTTGCTCAATGCATTGCCCTCCTTTTATACTTGAAAATGACCAAAAATAGGTCCCTTATATGTGCCATTTCTTGCTCCACAATGTGTGCCAAGCCACAAGATAATTTCTCCATTGCATTTCTCAAGGAAGACTCCATGTGTCACGGTCGCACCTCTTAAAGGGTCTTGACACGACCGTGCGACACTTGCTCTCTCTCACGAGCAAGTCAGCCAACTCAAATTCGGATCGCCGGCGGCACAACGGGCCTATATCGCAACCTCCACCCCTGTTCTTGAGAAAAGGTTTTAGAAAACGGTGTCAGAGAGAATTTGGGAAATATTTTAGAAAGCGTTTGTGAGAGTTTAGAAAGATAGTTATACAGCTGATAAACAATAATAAAAAAAGCCACACTTATCTAGCATATAACTCTTGGTAGGGAGAATTGATGAATGTTCGCATCCCCCTATAGTACATTCTAAGAATTTTGGCTATGACCCCCTTGCACGTCATTTTGGCGAGGAGTCATACGCCCAAAAAAATACATGGAAATGAAATAACAATGTTAAAGCAAAAGCATACATGAAAACATAATGAAAAAGGATGGGGACGGCCATGTGGCCATGGGCAACACGTCTTGGACAAGCATGACCGTGACATTCTCTCCCACTTAATTGGTTGACGTCCTCGTCAACCGACACTCTTCGAACGGGATGGTCCTGGGTCGGCAGTCTTCAAGTCTTCAACTCGGTCCCAACGGACTTACGCTCCCCACGGCTTCCTTCCACATCTGCAAACTCGCCGCACCTTCTCATATGGGGCAGCGTCTGACTCCGTCCCTTCAGCTAGGACCTCGAAGGAGTTCTTCAGTTTGATCGACGGGCTTGTCACGTCGCTCGCCTTCATACCACGCTGTGATTGCGTCTTCCAAGCCCTAGGGTAATCCGACTTCGGCACTACGGGCTCTGCCGCTTTGGCTTCAATTCTTGGAGGGGCCTGTCTCTGACTGTGTCCATCGACTTCGCGCCTCGGCGCACTTTGTGTGCACTCTTGCACCTGAACTGTTCTTTCCTTCCCTCCTCTCGGGGGGGTGTACTTTCGACCGCCGCTTCTCTCGTCGCAATGGTCTGTTACTCGTGGCACCTCGCCACAACATTCACTTGGGCCCGCTCTCAGTTGCAAGGCCGATATTACTCGCACGCCCTTAGGTTGCTTCAACTCCGTTGGCACTACGACGGGATTTCCTCCTGTGATTACTAGACAACTCGCTAGGGGCACTGGTATGACTTTGTGCTGAAGAAGGAACTCCATTCCCAAAACAACATCGAAGTCGTCCATCCTGACGACGACAAGGTCTACTCGACCACCCCAGTCTCCCATCTTGACTGAGACACCCTTTGCAATTCCTGAAATAGGTAGGGCTGCTGAATTCACAGCTTTCATCCTTCTCGGATCTCGGCTCCACGACAAGTTCAATCGTCTCGCTTCTGTCTCTGAGATAAAATTATGGGTGGCTCCCGATCGACCATTGTGCTCTTGGTTGTTTTGTTGTTGACATGTGCGTCCAACGTATATGAGCCCTCTTCTGGATGGGCCTTTGTCTCTCTCCCCATTCTTCCTGGAGGGCTGATAAGAATCTTATGGCGCCAATGCGCGGATTCTCTAGATCTTCGTCTCGTACGGACTCGATTTCCGTATCATCAACTTCCTTTCCATTCTTTGCCTCATAGGACGCTTGAAGGGCCTTGAGGACTACTTTACTCGGGCAGTCACTCACTCGGTGAGGCGCGTCGCAAAGAACGCATTTCTGGTAGTAGTTGCTCTTGTTATGTAGTCTCTGCCACGAATTTCCATTCCTCGGTGGGGACTTCCTGTTGTCCCTTCCTGAACTTCTAGGCCTATCTCCTCCCCCACTCTTGAGAGAGTTAGGCCGATGAGATCGATCATCTCCCCGTGGGGAGGTTTTGTTGATCCCCGCTTCTTGGGATCATGCATTAATACCGTCACCACTTAGGTCAAACGATCGTTCTCCACTTTGCATATATGCTTGGTCGGTGTTGTACTCATTGCTCGTACAACTTAGCCTGCCCATGGTTGTAGCCCTTCGACAAAGGAGAAGATCTTGTCCTTCTCACTCATATCTCGGATGTCCAACATCAACCCGACAAACTGTTTGACATAGTCGCGGATGGCACCTTTATGTCTCAACTCTCGAAGCTTGCGCCTTGCTATTATCTCAACATTCTCGGGGAAGAATTGCGAGCGCAATTCTTGTTTCAAATGTCTCCCATGTGTTAATGGTACATCTGCCTTCTTGGATGTCCATATAACGGGTCCTCCACCATAGTTTGTCATCGTCTTCCAGATGCATCGTTGCTAAGGTGACTCTTTCTTCGTCAGTCATCGTATCTGTTGCTCGAAAGTATTGCTCCATATCGAAGATGAAGTTTTCCAACACTTTGGCATCTCGAATCCCACAGAAGGGTTTCGACTCGGGAATCTTCTTCTTCCCCGACTTGGTCGCGCCCCCAGGTGAGGCTTGACTTCCCATCGCAATCATGGTGAGATTTAGCTTTGCGGCCATCTCAACTATCTCGCCCCTACAGATCTTAAGGGCATCTCTCACATCAATAGAAAAGTCAGAAAACATCTGACCCAACTCTTTGTGGGAACTGTTCAGACCATCGACACGTTCCTCAATTTGGGCGACGCCGCCCGACGAGCTAGCACCACGCTCTAAATTTTCACATCGGTTTACCCTGTCCTCGAGGGTCTCAACTCTCCCCATCAATTCATAGACGGGCATTCCATCGATGCGTCCAGCAATCGCATCAATCGCGTCGGCCTTGGCCGCAATCTCTTCTAGTCGAGATTCCAAGAACCGAATACTATCAGAGACTTCCGTCAAGAGAAGCAATTGCTCCTCAATCTCGGCCAACCGCTCTTTGTCCGACTTGTTTAATTTGTTTGCAGGCATGATTACTATGTCTTGCCTTCCCGAAGCCAACTAGGCTCTGATACCAACTGTCACGGTCGCACCTCTTAAAGGGTCTTGACACGACCGTGCGGCACTTGCTCTCGCTCACGAACAAGTCAGCCAACTCAAATTCGGATCGTCGGCAGCACAACGGGCCTATATCGCAACCTCCACCCCCATTCTTGAGAAAAGGTTTTAGAAAACGGGGTCAGAGAGAATTTGGGAAAACATTTTAGAAAGCGTTTGTGAGAGTTTAGAAAAATAGTTATACAGCTGATAAGCAATAATAAAGAAAGCCACACTTATCTAGCATATAACTCTTGGTAGGGAGAATTGATGAATGTTCGCATCCCCCTATAGTACATTCTAGGAATTTTGGCTATGACCCCCTTACACGTCATTTTGGCGAGGAGTCATACGCCCACAAAAATACATGGAAATGAAATAACAATGCTAAACCAAAAGCATACATGAAAACATAATGAAAAGGGATGGGGACGGCCATGCGGCCATGGGCAACACGCCTTGGACAAGCATGACCGTGACACCATGCATATATGCCACCTACACAAGGAAGAAAAAACAAAAACAAAAGAAAATATTAGATAATAAGCTTTTCTTTTTTTTTCCTTTTCATTCTTTTTTATATTTTTTTTTCTAATTTCTTTTCATTTTTTTATTTTCAATTGTCTCATTCTTTTGTTTTCTAATTTTTCAATTTTTATTCCAATTTACGGATTTAAACTAAAATATGCATTTTAGACTAAATTTATTAAATAATCGATAATTTATCACCTAAACTAAATTGGGTGCAATTTCAACCATTAAACATATTATTTAATTAAAATGGAAGGAAATTAGACACAATAATTACGATTAATTCAGACTTATCAAATTCTCCCAGACCTAATCCATGCTTGTCCTCAAGCATGCCTTAACTCAACATATGAACATCCTCTTTACTCCCTTTTCATATTTCTCAATATCCAAAAATACCAATAAAGCCAATTACACATCAATGTTGAATTGTAGTGACAATCAAGAGAATGAGCACTCATAGGAAATATTTTATAAAAAACTTAAGCATCTATCAGTTCACCAAAATCACATGCAACAAGATTTAACACCCTCATGTGGTTTCACTCAATACTCTTGAAGTATTTAGGGTGCTTTTACTCTCAAAATCAAAACCTAGCTTGTTATTACCATAGGCTTGCAAATGAATCAAATCTCTACCACTTAGATGAATTGAATGCAAAAATCAAAGGGACTTAATAAGGGTTGTAACAGGGCTTAGGTAAAGGTATGGTAGGAGGAAAATTTTAGGTGTTTCACAATCAAGACCAAGAGTTGTATACTTTTCATGATATCAATGCCACATAACAATCACACATTACCCAAGATATTGAACCTCATTCTTACATCTCATTTCAAGCACTAAGAATGTTGGAGAAGTAACATTTTAATAATTCAAATGCTTTTGACAAATTTTTCTCCAAAAAGTTTTTTTTTTTCTTTTTCTTTTCTTCTTTTTCTTTTTGGATGCTAAGGACTTTTTTTTTTTTTGCCTTACTTTTTCACAACTTTTCTTTCATTATTATTTTTTTCACTCGAACATTAATTACCATGCAATATTTTCTCTTGTCTTGAGAAAAGGTACAAATGTTGAGGCTAACAAACAAAATGGTCTTAGGCTGAATATAATGTGTTTGAAGCAAGAAACAAAAAAAGGGAAATAGGCTCAAAATGGCTAACTAAAGGAAAAAATATAAAGGTGGATATTTTGAGAGATCCAAAAATTGGTTAATGCTAATTTGCCCTTATCATATTAAAGCATCAATCCAAAAAATGTAGTCTCAAAATGCATTCACAAGCAAGTTCTAGAATAAGCATACTAAGTTTGATAACACTCAACGAGAAATAAATTAGGCAAAATATAATGAAATGCTCATAGGCTCAAAAACTCACTGGGTGTGTAATTTGTATCATGTCTTGCACACTTTTCAATCAACAAATCAATGAGACACTATCATATAATTTTTAAAGAAAAACACTATTCATGCTCATCTCTCTCATGTATTGAAAATTCAAACTAAAAATGCATCCTTAACTTACAAAGCATTAAAAGATATTAATAAACATTCAAGGTTTCAAAAGAAAAATTAACATGTACGAATTAGGACATGCTAAATTCAAAGTAAAACCTATTTTTTTTAGATACGGAATTGTATAACAAAATCCTCCCCCACACCTAAACTATACATTGTCCTCAATATATAAATAGAATATTGCTCAGAAAAGAAAAGAAAGAAAATTAAACTCCCCTGATTTGTGAACAACTTGAACTGGTATAGTTTAGGGTGTTAAAAGAATGGGTGGTCATGCTTTATTAAAAATTCATGCCCTGCAAAAAAAAAAAAAAATAGGAAAAATTGAAAGAAAAAAGAAAGAAAAAAACTAACAATAAAGAGAAGAAAAAGTAAAGAAAACATTGGGTTGCCTCCCAATAGCGCAATTATTTAACGTCGTTTGCCCGACGAGATTCTTGTGCATGTTAGGGTATATAAAATTTTTCAATTTTCTTTTGTCCCTTCTTGCTCGAATCAATATAGCCTTCGATGTCTAAAAGACTCATATGTTTTTCTAGGGTACCTGAAAGATCATTATTTTTTAGATTTTTTATATAAGGAATGAAAGACATAAAATAAGACTCAACTGACTTGAAAGAAATAAGAGACTCTACAAACTCATGAGAATAAAGAAAAGACAATTCAGAATTAAGAGAAATGTAAGGAAATAAAACAGATGAAAGTTTTCCAGCCTCAAACTCTATCACTTGGATCTCCTTTTCGTGGTAAGGCTCATATTCTTTCTTTTTCTCACAAACTTGGACCTCGCATGGCACAAAATTCTCGAGCTCAACATCGTCGTCATCCATGTACATCGCCACTTCAACCTCATTGGTCTCAATATATTGGTGCTCTTGTTGACAATCAAATCTTCTCACTGAATTAGCCACCTGGGTAATTTGGTCATCCAAGCTCTTCATTCTAGCTCGAGTCTCCTCTTGAAATTGAAGAGTACTATTAGCAAGTTCATATACTATAGCCTCTAGAGACATACCCAGTCCAAGTCCGATGGCATGGGTTTTTCTCTCTCCACTGTATCCACATCCATAGCTGGATTGATCTCATTCAGAATAGTAGTGATCCAAAGACTCGTACTTTACTTGATGGCCATGAAATTCTCTCAAGATGCAGGAGTTAGGAATAATGTTACGCTGCAGCGGAGGGCATGCTTCTGTGGGGTGTCCTTGAAGCGAGCATAATTTGCATGCCTCCAATGCTTGTAGCTTCCTACAACTACTTGAAGAATAACAGTCAATTCGAGAAATTTGAGTTTTGAGCTCACTAACCTCATCAACAAACGATGCAGCTCTACCAAATGCATAACAATGATGAAGGGTTTCCGCCATGTAAGAATAGGTATAGGGAAAAAAATAGAAAAAATTATTTTTTATAACAAATCTAACATTGAGAAACTAACAATGGTTCCCCGGCAACGGCGGCAAATTTTGGTCGGGTTGTCGAAGCCCTCCAAAATATTAACTGATTTTCTAGATCTAACTTGTAGAAATAGTGGACCAGGTCGAATCCCAAGGGAACCAATCGAATTAATTTCTCAAAGTTAAAAATATTAATGATAAAAAAAATAAAGGGGGGTTTGAATTGTCAAAAAAAAAATGAAATAAAAAAAGGTAAAAAAAAGATAATTTTATGCAACTTCCAATTCAAGGATGTAAATTTCATCCAATTGTAATCTTGATCATAGGCTTCAAAAGAAAAAAAAAGAAATCAATTTTAATTTTTCTAATTCAAGAACTCAGTCAATTTACTCCGAAAAGCCGAAATAAATATAAACTCTCCTAATTTAATTGATCTTAACCAAGCATCAAAATCAAAACTTATAATTTAATCCATTGGGTACGATAGCGTTCCATATGGATTAAATAATAGCATTAAAAGCAATGAGATGACTAAACCAAAATTAACTAATTGAGATAACTACAAATTAATTAATTTTGTTTCTTTGTTTCCCTAGAGTCTATTATGCAAGCTATGTAAAAATGGAAAAGTCATTAATTACACACACATAAGCCAACCCCTTGCTACATTTTTTCAATCATTTGTGACAATTACGGATCACAAAATCTTGGATAGCAATAAATTGATTGAAACTAAATTAAGGCGTCAATTTAATTTGTAACGATCAATCATAAAAATAAAACAAGAAACAAAGAATTCTTAAATTAGAAACAAAATTTCAATTAGGTCTAAAGCCTCACAAAATTACGATTGGAAATGAAATGACCCTTGAATTAGAAATTAAAGCTTAGCCACACATGGTGGAAAAGCAAAAATAACTGTAAAGGGGATAAAACATAAAATAGGATAAAAACAAAGAACTAGAACACTCTCTAAACTTTTGTTTTTGTAGAGAACACTAAAACTCTGCACTCCCTTTGCTCAATGCATTGCCCTCCTTTTATACTTGAAAATGACTAAAAATAGGTCCCTTATATGTGTCATTTCTTGCTCCACAATGTGTGCCAAGCCACAAGATAATTTCTCCCTTGCATTTCTCAAGGAAGACTCCATGCATGTATGCCACCTACACAAGGAAGAAAAAACAAAAACAAAAGAAAATATTAGATAATAAGCTTTTCTTTTTTTTCCTTTTCATTCTTTTTTATATTTTTTTTTCCAATTTCTTTAATTCCTTTTTTTATTTTCAATTGTCTCATTCTTTTGTTTTCTAATTTTTCAATTTTTATTCCAATTTATGAATTGAAACTAAAATATGCATTTTAGACTAAATTTATTAAATAATCGATAATTTATCACCTAAACTAAATTGGGTGCAATTTCAACCATTAAACATATTATTTAATTAAAATGGAAGGAAATTAGACACAATAATTACGATTAATTCAGACTTATCAATCATCAGAACATTTGCCTCCATAAGAAGAAGGCAATGCAACGCTCATCATGGAAGTGGTAATAGGTTTGGCTTTTGCCATCCGAGCTTTAGTTAATAAGTCCAAATTGTACTTGGTTTGGGAGAGAAATAACCCCCCAATAGACGGATAGGACACCTCAAGACCGAGGAAGTAATGTAACCTGCCTAAATCCTTTAAAGCAAATGAGAAATTGAGCAGGTTAATCACATGAGAGATCTCATGATTGGAATTGTTGATTATGGGTATATCATCAACATATATCAACACATAAATGTAACAACCATCAGTATGTTTAATCATTAAGGAACTATCAGCCTTAGAATGTATAAAGCCTCAGTGCTTGAGGAAATCAGACAACTGTTCATACCAGGCCCTAGGCGTCTATTTTAACTCATAAAGGGTTTTCTTTAAGCAACATACTGAGGAAACAACCTCTTGAGAGACAAAACCAACAGGTTTTTCCATAAAGACTTTTTCAACAAGAATGTCATGTAAAAAAGCATTATTAATGTCAATTTTTTTTCGAATAGACCACTGATATGTAACAACAAGGGTAAGTAGGACACGAATAATCATCGGTTTTACTACTAGACTAAAGGTTTCAAATTAGTCAATGTCAGGGGATTGATGAAACCCCTTTGCAACTAGGCGAGCCTTGTACCTAGAAATTGAGTCATATGAATTTCTCTTTATTTTAAAGACCCATTTACACCCAACTACTTTCTTATTACTGGGTTTAGGAACTAAATTCCAAGCGTTATTTTTCATCAAGGCATGATATTCCTCTTTCATGGCCTGAAGCCACCGAGGATGTTCATAGCTTCTTTAGCATTAGGAGGCTCATGGTTAGAGTAATCACTCATAGAAGTAGTAAACACTTTAGGTTTGAAAATTCTCATTTTAGCACGAGTCACCATGGGATGTGTATTATTGGTTTGTACCCTTGGAGGACCTTGGACATCAGTAGAGTCAAGACTAACAGTGTCTCTTGGTAATGGTCTTGCAGATTCAGGTTGTAATGAGGCAGATGGTGAAGGCAAAGTATTAGAGGAAGGTTGGGTAGGGTTAGGCAGAAGGTTGAGATTCACTGTAATAAGAGGCATGGTAGATCTGTTTGATGAGGAGTTAGTGGTGGAAAGGGACATGTTTTTAAAAGGAAAAGTTAATTCATCAAATAGAACATGCTTAGAGAAAAAAATTCTACCATTATTATCAAGACATTTGTATGCCTTATGTGATGTGCTATAACCAATAAAAGTACAGGGTTTCGATCAAAAATTGAGTTTATTTACAATATAAGGTCGGAGATAGAGAAAACTGGTCGGTTTGTCGAAGCCCTCCAAAATATTTACTGATTTTCTAGATCTAACTTGTAGAAATAGTGGACCAGGTCGAATCCCAAGGGAACCAATCGAATTAATTTCTCAAAGTTAAAAATAATAATAATAACAAAAATAAAGGGAGTTTTGAATTGTCGAACAAAAAATGAAATTAAAAAAAAAGGTAAAAAAATAATTTTATGCAACTTCCAATTCAAGGATGTAAATTTCATCCAATTGTAATCTTGATCATAGGCTTCAAAAGGAAAAAAATAAATCAATTTTAATTTTGCTAATTCAAGAACTCAGTCAATTTACTCGGAAAAGCCGAAATAAATATAAACTCTCCTAATTTAATTGATCTTAACCTAGCATCAAAATCAAAACTTATAATTTCATTCATTGGGTACGATAGCGTTCCATATGGATTAAATAATAACATTAAAAACAATGAGAGGACTAAACCAAAATTAACTAATTGAGATAACTACAAATTAATCAATTTGGTTTCTTTGTTTCCCTAGAGTCTATTATGCAAGCTATGTAAAATAGAAAAACCATTAATTACACACACATAAGCCAACCCCTTGCTACATTTTTTTCAATCATTTGTGACAATTACGGATCACAAAATCATGGATAGCAATAAATTGATTGAAACTAAATTAAGGCGTCAATTTAATTAGTAACGATCAATCATAAAAATAAAACAACAAACAAAGAATTCTTAAATTAGAAACAAAATTTCAATTAGGTCTAAAGTCTCACAGAATTACAATTGGAAATTAAATGACCCTTGAATCAGAAATTAAAGCTCAGCCACACATGGTGGAAAAGCAAGAATAACTGTAAAGGGGATAAAACATAAAATAGGATAAAAAAAAGATATAGAACACTCTCTAACTTTTGTTTTTGTAGAGAACACTAAAACTATGCACTCCCTTTACTCAATGCATTGCCCTCCTTTTATACTTGAAAATGACAAAAAATAGGTCCCTTAAATGTGTCATTTCTTCCTCCACAATGTGTGCCAAGCCACAAGATAATTTATCTCTTGCATTTCTCATGGAAGACTCCATGCATGCATGTCACCTACACAAAGAAAAAGAAACAAAAGAAAAAATTAGATATTAAACTTTCATCTTTTTCTTTTTCATTTTTTATGTTATTTTTTTCCCAATTTCTTTAATTCTTTTTTTTTTTATTTTCAATTCTCTCATTATTTTGTTTCTAATTTTTCAATTTTTATTTCAATTACGAATTTGAACTAAAAAGTACTTTTTAGACTAGTTTCACTAAATAATGATAATTTATCACCTAAACTAAATTGGACACAATTTCGACAATTAAACATTTTATTCACTTAGAATGTAAGGAAATTAGATATAATAAGTATAATTAATTTTTGCTCATCAAAAACACTTACATACAAAGACTTTGAGTTGTGAGTACTCTGACACCTTTCCAAATAGCTTCTCCAAGGGACTAACTCCATGCAAAACAGGTGTTGGTAATCTATTGATAACATAGACGACAGTGAAAAAGGCATCATCCCAAAATGACAAAGGTATTGAGGCATGAGAGACTAAAGTTGAGCCAGTTTCAACAATATGGTGGTGTTTTCTTTCGACTATGTCATTTTGTTGTGAGGTGTAGGGACAAGTAAGTCTATGCTTAAAGCCATGGGTTTTAAAAAATTGAGAAAGTGTTTTGAATTCAGTGCCTCCACCGGTTTGAACTCTCAAAATAGAATGTCCCAATAATTTTTTCACACGAGTTTTAAATTGAGCAAATATTTGAGGAACTTCAGTTTTAGTTTGTAAAAAGAACACCCATGTATATTTGGAATAGACATCCACAAAACTCATGTAATATTTGAAACCATTTCTTGAAGTTATGTGGGAAGGTCCCCATAAGTCAATGACAACAAGTTGAAGAGGACCAGTATACAAACTATTAGAAGAAGGAAATGGCAAAGCATGTATCTTGCTAGATGCACAAGCTGGGCAAAAAAACTGTGTAAGCTTTTTACTTATAGAATGAGAGGTATAGTCCTTTACAATTTGATGAACAATGGACATAGCCGGATGACCTAACATTTGATGCCATAAATCTAAACTATATGGCATGGTAGTAGATGAATAATAGAGTGAAGGATAAGGAGACGTATACGTATGGCAGGAGGTGACCTTCGGTAGCTTGGAATCCAATTGAAAGCGATAAAGACCTTCATGGAGAGTCCCTTGGAGTAGTATTCGTCCAGTTGATTGGACCTTCACAAGGCAGAAAGTAGGATGAAATTCAAAGAACACATAATTATCTTTAACAAATTAGCTAACACTAATGAAATTCTTTGTAATTGATGGTACATGAAGAAGATTATGAAGATGAAAAACTTGGTTTGAAGAACGAAGAAAACTGTAACCAAGGTGAGAGATAGACATACCTGCCCCATTACCAACATGAACCTGATTATTACGATTGTAGCCGGAGCTTGTAGCCATATTCCCTAAATTATTCCTAAGATGGTTTGTTGCACCAGAATCAGGGTATCAATTACAATCTTGGTTGTAATTGGGAGTCGTAAGCATTACAACCATCTGATTGGCAGATGGATTATACAGTGTGAATGATGAAGGGTCATACTGTCCAGGCATTGGTGTTGAAATAGCATTGGTTGTCGGTGGTCTCCATTCGGTTGAGGAGGTTCATATTAGAAGTAACAATGAGAGGCAGTATGCCCAAACTTGTTACATAGTTGACACAGTGGTTTGTCGCGATTATTCCACTAAGTTCGACCTCCTGGATTATTGTTATTTCATCCTCAACCTTTATCGGAGCCATAATTAGGATTTCCTCCACGATGAACATCTCCATCCCTCTGATGACTTTGTGAAACCACATCAGCAGAAGGAATGGTGCTATCAACATTGATAGCTTTAGCCTCCAATCTTGTTTCATGTGCAAGAAGAAGCACCATAATATCTTGAACACTCTCAGTACATATCTTGGCTGATATAACCGAAATGATTGATTCAAACTCAGGGCCTAAAAAAGAAAGAATATACAAAACATGATCTTCCATAGAAACTTGTTTGCCAACGGCCGAAAGAGCATCAACACATTTCTTAATCTTCATAAAGTAATCGTTCAGAGGCATACTCGATTTCTTTAAGTTCTGTAGTTTCAACTTGATCTTCATTACTTACGCCAGGTTTCACGAATTGAAAATTTGTAGAAGTCAAGCCCAGATTTCTTTTGTGCATCTGCTCAAGTATATCCTTATTCATCGACCCGAGGCAACCATGAACAAATGAGTTTGTCCTACTTTTGCCATTGATCATATAATGGATTCAATTTTACGAATAGAGTATCATTTAACTGACTTTGAGGAATTTCGAAGATGGTCTAACGTTTTCTTGAACATGCATGTCGAAAAGACCATACCCTTCTAGCGCAAATTCAATCTGAAATTTCCATAGAAAAAAGTTGTCGTTGGTTAATTTGACGATAGTGGAGATCTTGTTGCCTTGATTGATCGCCATGGATACGCTTTGTTGATTTCCCAAAAGTTCAGAACTGCCCTCGGAGCAATCCATCGGGAAGAAGAGATGAAAGGAAAAAAAAGTTGCTTAGACTAATGGCTCTAATACCATCTCAAGCTCAACAACAAATCCTGCCAGGAGAAAACCCTCTATTCTCATTATTAATCATCAATGGACGAATTTACAAAAGATTCATACTCCATCATGAAGAAAGGGGATGAATATATAAAGACATTAAAGGTGAAAAAAACTCCTAACATACTGAACTGTTTATATATATTAAAACAAATCACCTTCAAACGTAACCAATACATAACTAAACACATGTGGACTTGGGCCTATACATTAGTGGGTTTCTTTCCTAACACTTTGTCCACCTTCTTTTCCAAATGGACTCAAATCTTGGCATCAAAGTCCCTCTTCAAACTCTTGCCATGAAAGAGGTGGTTGTGTGATTGGGTCCTGCATGACGCGCGCACGATTGAAAATTGGAGCTACAAATAGTGAACGAAATAGATTTGAAGATGGAACTACAGTCAAGTTTGTTAGGAGTGCGACCAAAGTCCCACATCGACTAGAGAAGGGAAAGATCATGGGTATATAAGTGAGGGACACTATCTCCATTGGTATGAGGTCTTTTGGATGAAACGAAAAGCAAATCCATGATGAAGGTATACACCCAAGATGTGTGCAGAGCAAAGTTGTCATTGAGAGCGCGCTCTTTTGGGTTTGTCAGATTGAAAGTACTTGCAAAATTAAACTTGTTCTTTTAAAATTAATTGATTAAAACAAAACTCTAGGAAGGTTAGGAGGATTTTTTTTTAATGAAGATCATAATTAGATTAATACGGAAATATGAGAGAAATTATTTAATGAGGGCACCGTGAGTTTTTTAAAATGGGATTGAGAAAAATAAGTATCTCAAATTTATACTTAATAATTATTAGAGACATGAAACTTATTGAATCTACATCCAACAGTTATTATAAGACAGACACATTGTGGTGATCTCATTAAATAAATTTTTGTAAATAAAATTGGGCATATCATTGTAAAGAGTTTCCAATAGAACCAATATTGGTAGTTGATCTCGCTACCTAATATATATACATATATACATATACATATAAGAAATTACTTAATAGAAGAATATGTGAGACACAACAAAATACTTACAAGAGAGCACTACTCGAATTAAGAGTTCTAGTTGTGATATTGTGATTACAAAATAAGGTAAGATTATGATGACCATGTAAATGTGGTACCGATGATCTCTCCCCCAAACCTAATCAATAAACTAAGTAACAATTTCCTTTTATACAATAACATTTTATTTGTAAAAAATTTAACACATAAATATTCTCCAATCACCGAGCATCTTTTCATATTATAGTTCACTAGAAAATTTAGATTTAGTTGTAACAATCTCTATATAACAAGAAAGTTGACAAACTTTGTTGGTGATTTCATAAATTGAGCAAAGAATTGAAACGCAACAATTCTGGTCCTTTCTCCCTCTTCGCCATGATAAGGTTCAAGCTTGACCACTTCGCTCCACTTTTGGAAGCAATCTCCATGCTCATTCGAGTTGGTGAAGAAGCCGACCTCAGAATTTCACCAACAAATTTCTCACTAATGGCTTCAAATCCTTCCCCTCGTTTCATTGCAGCCTTTACAATGGCTCCTAAATTCTTCACTTTATTTTTGTCCGATGAGATTCACCATTCTAGAATTTCCATTGACTTATTTTACGCTATCATGTTCAATATGGATGCTCGTGGTTATCCTTCAATGATCTTCTCTCTTAGGGATCAACGCCGCCAAGCGTTTCTCACCTTTGAGGGTGCTACTTCCGGTTGGTATTTAGCCTTTTACTCTCTCTCTTTTCTCTCAAGAATGAATCTTGGTTTTATTTTGTTGATTCTTTCATATATTATTCAATTACTTTTTTTTACTGAACGACATATTTGACAAATAGAATTGGATTGGTGCCTGTACCTACTGATTTCTAAGGTTTTTTTTTTTTTATAATGTTTTGAAGAATCAAAACGATCATAACTCAACTGACCTGATGAATGTGTTAATGACCACAAGGTCTGTGGTTTGAATTCCAAATTTAGTCCCTTTCAATTTTATATCAGAAGTGTGTAGTAGAATCTTAAACTTTCAATTTAAATCCTTAATTTTCAAGTTTGTATCTAATAAATAATTTTCTTATCAAAATTCAAGAATCTAAACACGAAATTAATCATAAAATTCAAATGGAATGTCAGCCAACGAGACATTTTTAAAGTTCATAACATTTTTGAAAGTTTAGAAACTAAATAGACAAAAATTTGAAAATATAGGCCTCGTTTGAGTTACATTTTGTTTTTAGTGTTTGATTTTTGAAAATTAAGCCTATAAATACTAATTCCACCTATGGCTTTCATGGTTTCTTATCTATTTTTTTAGATGTGTTTTCAAAAACCAATCAAAGTTTTGAAAACTAAAAAAAAGTAGTTCCCAAAAACTTGTTTTTATTTTTGGAATTTACTTAAGAATTCAAGTGTTTTCTTATGCTATGAGAATCAAGGAAGATGAAAACCATTCTAGAGAAATTGTGAGAAAATAAGTATAAATTTCAAAAACTAAAAGCAAAAAATCAAATAGTTATTAAACGGAACTTTAGGGATTAAACTTGTAATTTAATTTAAAATTTTTCCATTTTGATATGATTGAATATAAGTTTTAAAGTGTTAATATCATTCTTAGGGCGTGGGCCACGAGTACCGTTGCTGCGTCAATTGGCATTGATACCGCCAAGAGGGGAGAACATAGGCCAAATTGATTATGGAACATTTGTCTCAATTGATTCACAAGCGTTCAGACGCGTTATAGAAGAGTTAAATGCTTCCAATGGTAAATAACCCAACTGCTTTTCTTTGTTGTTGAATGAATGTGGTTGTAAGTTTTTTTTTAAAAAAATTGTCTTTATGTTACAGTTCAAATTACTTTAACAAATTCACAAGTTAAGTTCTCCAATAGAACTAAGGAGATTATTCTTACCCAAGAGGTATATATATTGTCTTAGCATAATCTATGTTATAATAGTTTATGAAATATTCTCCGTCCTAAATACAAACTTTTATAATTCAGATTAAATAACTTTTCATCATAAACACAAATTATACAATTCCACAGACTATTATAGCATATGTTATTATAATTCACTCACTACTCCAAACCACTCATAAAAGTTTATATAGACTAATTTAGCGACGAAATTAAACTAAGATGAAGCTATGTCAAGTATAGAAACGTTTGTTTCGTGAATGAAGGAGTTTTCTTATGTTTTACAGAGAAGACAATGCATAATTGGATGTCCTACAACTGGAGAAGAAACTCACATCCTAATTTCTCCCCATCCCAGAATGTTTTTTTATCATTTGACATATCCGTCGGGAAGGATATGGCTGTTCAAGTCAATTGATTCCTCTAGTATAATTATTGTCCCTGTTGGAATGTATGCTGAATTTTGGGTCTATTTGCCCCAAAGGTGGTCTGTAGACATGTAAGGCATTTAACATTTTTGTTTTTTGCTCTCAATAAAATTGAAAGAGCTGAAGATTACCTATCGGATAAACTATTGTTCATTAGGGAGAAAAAATTATATCCATGCAGAAATTAAGAAATTGAATCTATGCACCGTAAGTTGTAAAGAAATAATTCAGGTATCGTTTGATTAAAATAAACAAACATTATATTATAACTATTATAATATAACCTAGTCATGTATACTATATATTATAACACTTATAATATAACATATCATGTATACTATATATTATAACTCTTACAATATAAACATGATGCATGAAATGCTTAACTTAAGGTGAGATTTTAAACTATATGACATACATTATACATATAAATATTGCATACAACACTTGCATAAAATAAATAGCAAATTGGACCGGTTTTGGCACCCTAGGGACATTAATTAAATTAATGAACATTAATATAACATTCATATGAATATTAATTAATAAAATTAATTTAAATAACTTAATTTACAAAAATAAATTAAATTAAATAACTAAAAATCGGATGAAAACCAAACCACTATCCCCACTTGCCACTCCCGCGTGAAAAATGCTCGTGCAACTGCCCACAACGCATCGGCGTTGCAACGCCGTGGCCAGCATTGCAATGTCGCACTGCTCAACGCCTTGAGCGCGTCTCAACGCCAGGCAGCGTTGCAACGCTACCTGCAACACAACATTCTTCCGCTCGCATGGCGTTGCAACGCCGATGAACAACATTGCAACATTGTGCACTGTACAACAACACACCTTGCTGTTTTTCACCCATTTCTGCTATGTTCCTTCACAACAACTCTTGCCACGATCGACACGGGCTTACAGACTCGATTTACATACAACAATGCCCAAAACAACGGACCCTTACATTGATCATATGAATGAAATATATAAATCTATTCTAAGTGCCAAGAACCGAAACATTTTGCGCAAGCCAAAACATTCATCACATGAATTATTAAGGCAACCTTCCTAATTTTATGAAAATCCAGAACCAACAACGAAGAGCAACGTTAGGCTCTGATACCAATTGAAGGGAATGGATTGTTGGGATTTGTGCCATAAAACTCGTAGTTTGTAAATAATGTTCTAATTAATGTAATAAAGAGTTATTATTTTCAATAAAGAGTTTTTGTTCATTATTTACAATATTTCCCTTTTGTTAACCCTAAATCCAATAAACTAACATCCAAGGTTGTAACATGTCTCTTGAACGGAATGTAATGTACATATAAAGGATCTCAGTTCGAGATGTAGCCTAAACGGTCTATAGTAAGGGGATAAAGCTTGGGTACCTTACTCTGGTAATACTATGGATATGACCCACTTTGTATATGATACAAACACAGTGATCCTAGCGTGTTCGTGTAGACGACATGTGAGTGGGGATATCCTATGTGATGAGATTGCATAAAACCGGACCACGAAATAGTAACCACTTGGTGTAACTCCGTTGACTAGTTAGGTTTTTATTTCACTAGGATGACCTAGGCAACTTGATCTCAATCTTGAGCAGGTTACGAACTCCTGTTTGTGAGGGATTGTCCTTTGACTAGTATGGGTGAGAGCGGTCAGATTCGGCGTCTCAATAAGCCTACTTTCTTGGGGACACGACCGAGCATGCAGCTGGGGACTTAACCTAACAAGATGAAATTCACTCCTTCCCGCCTATTAGGGTAAGTAGATGAATGTTCTCTTAAGTGGTATCTCCGAGACTTGAACAAAGGGCCCGACCCTCTCATTGGCCCGAGAGGGACTTCTGTTTGTTGGTAGGACCACAAACAAATTGTTCATTAGAGGAGCACTGAGACTTAAAGTAAAAGATGTAACCCAGTGGTAAAATGATAATTTGACCCAGCTGGTGTTATGAACATTTATGAAGGATTGACTTGTTGTTATTGGTTAATATCCGTGGACACAAAAATATATCTGTAGTGAGAAAAGTGCAACTGCAGGACTTTAGTGGAGTGTTCCCGCAGTTAACGAATGTTGATTAGGAGGTTAATGAGATTAACCGAATAATCTCGTATCGTTGGAGCTTCTGATCTGTAGGTCCATTCGGTCCACCTTCTAGCTCGTAAAGGGTTCTTAGATCGTTTGAATTTGAAATGTTTAAATTCAATTAGGGAATAAACATTAATGTATATAGATATATTATAATATAAAGTTTTAGAATTTTTTATTATAAATTTAATGTGAATATGATTCATATTAAATTATATGAGATAATTAAATATTTGAAAGAGTTCAAATATTAATTAAATGTGAATAAGATTCATTTTTAAAAACTATAGGTTAAAATTTAATGTGCATGAGATGTGCATTAAGACTATAGGTTAAAAGGGAAGTTGATTAAATGTGATTTAATCATATGTATATATAACTCAAATATAAGATATTTGATTAATTGATTTAAGAATCAATTAATTGATTTAATTAAATATGATTTAATTAAATAAAGTTATATATATATATAATTAAATTAGTTTAATAGTATTAATTAATTTGATTAATTAATTTTTATATTAATTAAATAAATAAAAGGGGAACGTGTCAAAGTGACACGTTCTCCACTTCTATCCCAACTCCCCATTGATAGGGAGTGGGGAAGGACTTCCCTTATATTTTATCTTTTCAATTGTGAGAAGGCTTTTTTTTTATCGACCATTCTTGCAATTGGGAATTCCAAAAAAGTGATTTCTCTAAAAAACTAAAACTCTCTTCCCTCACCAAAAGTTGGTTCCTTCCCACACCAAGGAGAGATCTAATAACTCAGATATATAGAGGATTTTCCAAGTGGTTGTGTTCGGTTGGAAAGGAAGAACAGATGAGAAGAAAATCTTTACTGTTGTTGTGCATTTTGGAGAAGCAAGAAGTCCCTGAATTTGAAATTACAAAGGTAATTTTTCCTATTTCCTTTTAGTTTAGTTCATGTACAGCATGCTTATTATTGCTTAATCCATGCTTAATTTGATTAATTGTTTATTCTCTATTAATTGCCAATGTACTGGTTCTTGAAGTAAACCAAGAACAAACAAGCAAATTGATCCTTGAATCACAGTTTCGCTGGTCACGAGGATTCGATTCCCTTCATGGATTTCCCGCAGCGGAATAGCGATGTGAATCGTCGTTGTTTCGTTGTTGTTCTAATTTTCTTAAAATTAAAAGTATCAACATACAATCTAGATTAAGCATGAAAATGTGAAGAAAAACAAAAAGGTATATGAAAAAATACCTCTTAAAGAACTCTTCTTCAGGAATTTCTTTCTCTGGTCACAATCTCAACGATCCAACGAACTCTCCAACGAAAGTGGCGAACCGAAGCAAGGGAACACCTCCACTTGATCTTCTCGATTGTTCTCGAGAGGATGAGGGAGAGTTGTGGTCCCTTTGGATTTCGGGTTGGAGAGAATTGTTATGAAAATTGAGAGAATTTTGAGAGAGAACTCTTTCTCACTTCTTTGGTGGATTTCGAAAAATGAGAGTGTAAGTTGTAAAAAGCCTTTCAATCCACCTATTTATAATGGTGGGTGGTGGAGTTAAAATCTCCAGCAATTCACCAAAATACCACAACTATAGAATATGCAAATCATATTTACATATCCTATAATATAAGGTATCTCATACCTTATTATACAAATCACATTTGTATAATTGTAGAATTTTAAATTGAATCATATTCAATTTAATTTCTCTTAATCTAATTTCTCCAAACTAGTCCTACTTAGATAATTAGGCTACACTATAGTTTATTATGAATCTCATTCACATTAAACTATATATTATGTCAATCATATCACATATAAATGACATAAATACCCTTTTAATGAATTTGAACACTTCAAATCCATTCCAAATTGTAAACCCTCATTTGGTCCAATTTGAGCCAACCGAAGGACCTAATGAACCTACAAATGACGAGCTCCAATGATATGAGATTAACCGATCAAACTCTTTGACCTGGTTAATCAACATTCATTAACTTCGGTAACACTTCACTAAAGACCGTAGTTGCATTCTCCTCACTGTAAGACAAGTTGTATCCATCGATATAACCAATGCCCGTGAGTAGACCCTTCACAGGTTTTTTGTAGTCACAATTGGGTCAAATTATTGTTTTACCCATGTGTCTACCTCTTACTTCTTAAGTCCCACTGCTCCTCTAATGAACAAGTTTGTTGCATGGTCAGACCATAAACAACATCCCTCTCGGATCGTGAAAGGGTGGGCTCCTATTGTCTAAGCCCTGGAGACAACACTTATGAGAACAAACCTCTAGTTTCCCTAGCTTGGGAACGAGTGAATTCCTTCTTGTATAGTTAAGTTCCCAGCTCCCCACGTGGTCCTGCCCCCAAGAAGATAGGCATATTGAGTGAGCGACTCAAGCCACTCTCACCCGTACTAGTCAAAGGATAGACCCCCGCAGTAAGGAGTTCGTAACACGCTCAAGTTTAAGGATGAGTCATTAATGGTCATCTACAAAGCTATTAGTTCTATACTGTTAACGGTGTTACATCAGTAGGTCTAATAATTCATGGTCCGGTCTTGTACAATCTCATTGCACAGGATACCCCCACTCGCATGTCAACCATATGAACGAATTGGATCACCTCGTTTTTATCTAATACAAACCGGGTTGCATCCATAGTGTTACCAGGATGAGGTTCCCAACCCTATCCATATACTGTAGACTGTTGGGGTCATTAACTCGAACGTGATCCTCCCCGTGTGTCCACTACACACTGTTCAAGTTGTAGTTCTCTCAAATAATAATATGACCCTGGAACTTAGTTTATTGGATTAAGTTTATAAAATGCGAGATACAAAGTTTGATAAATAAACAACTTTTATTTGTTAAAACAACTGTATTACAAATTACACGAGATTAGGGAATACTCCAATAGATGGAGTATCCTCCTTCTTTGTAATCATCAATGTTATTGAGTCAAATTCAGAATCCAAATCTGTTAAAATATGAATTACATGGTATTCATGAGAGATCTCAAATAATATGACCTTGGAGGTTAGTTTATTGAATTAAGTTTATAAAATGCAAGATACAAAGTTTGATAAATAAACAACCTTTATTTATTAAAACAACTGTATTACAAACTACACGAGATTAGGACATACACCCCAATAGATGGAGTATCCTCCTTCTTTGTAATCACCAATGCTACTGATTCAAATTCAGAATCCAAACCTGTTAAACTATGAATTACATGGTATTCACGAGAGATCTTTCATTCAGCTGCAGATAATTAATCTACAAGATTCTTGATTTTCAAGAAGTACTCCTTTAATTTGAAACCCCCTTTCTTTGTCGTCTCAAGTTATGTCTTCAGATCAATCACCCTTGCTAGATTTCGAGGAAAAAAAAATGATTCATCAAAGTCTTCCATACCTCTTTCGCAGTCTAACAGTCAAACATTTTGGCTAACAGGGCATTCGACATCCCACCAAATATTCGCGCTACGATTAAACTATCTTGTCAAACCCAAATGTTGTACTCTAGGTTAAGTTTCGAAATATCAGTCGATTCATCTGCTTGGATCATTTTCGGTGGAATTGTTGAATCTTCATCAATCAATTTAACAATCCATGTCCTCTGAGTGTGGTAATCACATGGAACTCCATGTGAGGAAATTTTCTTCTTCTAATTTTGTAATCGCCATTTTGCTCGGTAGATTAATCACCTTGGAAAATGTCGTGATTGTAGATTCAACTATATTTGAGGACTCCATCGAAACAAATTGGACAAGATGATCGTGGTTGGCCGTTAAACCTTTTCAAGCTATAATGCCATCAAATAATTTAAGCAACAAGTAATTTCAACGACAAAGGAATGATCATAGGAAGATTGTTTTCATTGATAATGATCATAAAGGACCATGACTCTATTTATAAGCACACTGTAAATACACAAATAGTTTAACAAACTCTTCAACTACATTTAGCTATAACTAATAACTCTCTTTACACATTAATTCAATGTGTTCTCTTTACAACCATTTGATTTTTGTTTTTAGTTTTCTAAAATTATACTTGTTTTCCCACAAATTTGTCATCATTTTCTCTGAAATTATTTCCATCTTTCTAAACAGAAACGTGATGTTCTGATATTCTGAGTGATGCACACGAAAGAAAATCAGTCAAGCAAAGTGGATTTAATCTCTCTTTTATTCAGTAAAGGATGATCATTTACAGTAGGGAAAGTTGGCTTAATATACATGAATTGCACAAAGAAAACTTGAGAGACAGGAAGGAAACTTGAGAGACAGGCTAAAATATTGGAATTATGGAGAAGAGGCACCCATATTAGATTATGAGCAAACAATCAGTAATGGCCACAAACTGATAAGGAAGGATAAACATAAAAATGCCACGATCTGTACCAGCTAATTGAGCCCGATTTTGGTAACAGAGGGGATGTCGCAAAAATCCACAAAAAATCATATGTTAATTTTAGTCATGATTTCAGGAGATAATATGTAGTCGAAGGATTCTTACGTTGAGGCTTGATTTTTTCTTGTTGACTATGCTAACTTCTTTTTTTTTTCTTTTAATAAAAAAGAATTTTGATTTTGACAGCAAGATAATTTCCTTTAGGAATACATGGATGGGTAGTTTCCTTTTGAAAATTTATCATAGCTTGTATCATCTTTCCTCAAACTTGAGGTAGGGGCCTCACGAACTCTAAGTTTGCCACGAAGTTATTTAAATGTTGCTTTCGGGAGAGGTTTAGTGAGGATATCTACTAGTTGGTGTTGAGATGGGTACATAACGAGTAATGAGCAAGCCAAAGGCCACCTTTTTCTCGAACAAAGTGGTAATCTAACTCAACATGTTTAGTGTGAGCATGAAACACAGGATTAACCGTCATTTGCAAGGCACTTAAATTATCACAAAACAGTTCAGGAGGCTTAGGTAGAGAGATACCAATTTCACGGAGTAGATAGGTAAGTCAGGTGAGTTCAGCAGTCGTGGTAGCCATGACACGATATTCTGCCTTGGAGTTGGATCGAGCAACAACCAGTTGTTTCTTAAAGGACTAAGAGATGATGTTGGAACCAAGGTGGATACAAAAACTAGTTGTGATGCGACGAGTGATTGGGCATCCTCCCCAATCGGCGTCACAGAATGCATACAAATTGAGGTTGTTGTTTTTGTAGAAGGTGATGCCAAGGTGAGTTGTGCCAACTAAATATTGAAGGATCCGTTTAACTTCTTTGAGGTCATTGATGGTAGGATTTTGGAAGTGCTGACACGCTTTGTTTACTGCATGAACTATATCTGGGCATGTGAGTGTTAAGTACTGAAGGGGACCGTCTAAGCTACAATATGAGGTGCCATCAACAGGTGCATCTTCATTAGATGAGGTGGAGGGGGCAAGTGCCATGGGAGTTGCACTTATGGATGCTTCCAACATTCCAGCTCTTTGTAAGATGGTCTTGGAATACTTTGTTTGTGTGAGAAATAAGCCGCTTGGAATTTATTGTACCTCAATTCCTAAGAAATAATGTAATCTGTCGAGATCCTTGAGGGCAAACTCTCTTTGAAGTTGAGATAATAGTTCTGTGAGATAGTGTTCGTTGTTTTCCGTCAAGATAATATCATCAACGTAGCTTAATATAAGTGTAGATTGTTGTTTAAAAATAAAAAGAGATGGGTCTAAGTGACAAGAAGAGAATCCTAAGTGCATTAGGAATGTTGACAATCTCTCAAACCATGCCCTTGGTGCTTGCTTAAAACCATAGAGCGAACGGTTGAGTTTGCACACGTGGTGAGGAGCTTGGTCATCTTTAAACCCTGGTGGTTGAGTAATGTTGACATCTTCCTTGAGATAACCGTTTAGAAAGGCATTGTTAATGTCTAATTATCTGAGAGACCAGTTTGAAGTGACAACGATGGCTAGGACTACATGAATAGTTGTAGGCTTGTTTACTGGGCTAAAGGTTTCGACATAGTCCACTCCTTCAACCTGTGTATATCCTTGGGCAACTAAACGAGTTTTGTATCGTTCGATAGAGCCATCCTCTTTGAGCTTTGTTTTGAAGATCCATTTGGAACCGATAATATTTGTGTGTGAGGGTGGAGGCACACGGTCCCACGTGTGATTTTGATGGAGTGCACGAATCTCTTCTTCCATAGCAGACCACCAATGTGGTGATTTAAGGGTTGTTGTGTAAGATTTTGGTTCTTCATGTAATTTTGTAGCAACTAGGGAGTGATATTGGTGTTATTAGTGGAGTTTAAAATCTTGAACAACTTTGTGTAATTGAGGGTCAAGTGTTGGATTAGTTGTAAGCTTGTGTCTTATGATCATTTCATGGGTAGAAGTTGATGAATGTGGATTGCTTGACTGGTCCTTTTGAAGTAAATATGTTTTGTTACCATCATTTGGAGTACCTGAGGATGAAATTGGAAGATCAACAAACAAATTTTTGCTAATGTTAAGGAGTAAAAGAAGTTCATTTGAAATAAGAGTAGGAGAAGAGGATTGATTTGGCTTAGTGACTACTCCATTGGTGGTGATTAGGTTGGTTTTGTATTCTGACATTTCCAACGCCTGCAACACAATTTGACAAATTGTTAGCATAGTCATTAAGATTTGAAATAGGAGCAATGGTAGAGGATTGAGTGGGCTCATTGACTATTCCACTAGTGGTAATAGATTGGTTTTGTGTTCTGAAATCTCCATCACATGCAACACAATTTGTAAAATCATTAGCATAGTTATTAAGAATTGGTGGGGTTGCATTGGTGGTGTTGTCTTCATATGAGCAGGATCTGATAGTTGAGTCTGCAACAAAAATGTTGAGGTCTTTTCTCAACTGATGTTGCCCATGGTCTATATTAGAGTATTTCCTCAAGTCATTACTTGGATGTGGTATAATGTTGCAATCAGTGTCGAGCTAAAACTTATTATTGTGATTTACTTTTGTTGGAAAAGGAACTTTAGAGATTGAAGGTTAGACTTTGGAAAATAGATTTTGAAGAAAAGGCTACTTGTATTATTGCTCACTTCTAACTCTTGGACTTTATTTGGCTTGATACAAACTCTAGGATATCACCCCTATTTATACTAGTTGCATCCCATAAACTAATGGCTATGGTTTTGCCAACTCATACAATCTAGAGATTACAAACGACTCTCTAGAATATTCTATATTCTAGAGAATTCTACAACATATTTTAAAACATGTTTAAAAGGAGATTTCTCTAGAATGCTCTAGCACTTAAAGGGTTTCTAGAAATTGGGCTTTTATTTAGACTAGGCCCAAATACTAATGACCCAAAATCAAGTTTATATTTCAACACCCCCTCTTAAACTTGATTTTGTTACTCCAAGCAAACCTCTCAACCTTGTAAAGTCTTCTTTTTTAAGTGGCTTAGTGAAGATATCAGCTACTTGATCATGAGTCTTTACGTACTCCAAATGCACATCATTTCTTGCAATGCACTCTCTAATATAATGGTAACGCGTATCAATGTGCTTGTTCCGATAGTGAAAAACTGGATTCTTACCCAAAGCAATTGCTGACTTGTTGTCCACAAAAATCTTCGTCGGCTCCTTTTGTGACAAACCCAACTCCTTTAGCAGATTTCTTAGCCAAACTGTATGGCAAACAGATGAGGTAGCAACTACATATTCTGCTTCACATGTTGAAAGAGTAACAATTGGTTGATTCTTTGACATTTATGTGGAAGCAGTGTCTCCCATATAGAACACAAAACCAGTCGTGGTCTTACGGTCATCCATATCTCCACTCCAATCACTATCACTGTATCCTACGAGCTTATAATCATTAGAAACAGAATAGTACAAACCATAATTTATCGTACCTTTGATGTACTGAAGAATTCTTTTTTCTGCCTTTAAATGTGTGGTTGTCGGTTTCTCCATATAGCGACTGACAACTCTAACCGCAAAGAGAATATCAGGCCTTGTGCATGTCAAATACCGAAAACTCCCAACTAAGCTTTTAAAGAGTGTTGAATCTACTTTTTCTCCTTCCTCATGATTTGATAGTTTGATTCCACATTCCATGGGTGTGCTGACCGAATTAGAATCATCCATTCTGAACTTCTTGATCACCTCCTTAGCATAGTCTTCTTGGGTGATTAAGATGCCTTTATCTTCTTGTTTTATTTCAATGTCGAGATAGTAAGACATGAGCCCGATGTCAGTCATCTCAAACTCGTTCGTCATCTCTTCCTTAAACTTGTTGAAAATGCTCGGATTATTGTCTGTAAAGATCAAGTGATCTACATACAAGCACACAATCAATACATCATTATTTTTGGCTTTGATGTAAAGTGCATGCTCATATGGACACTTGATGAAGTTTCTCTCGGTAAGTACTTGTCTATTCGGGAATTCCAAGCTCTTGGAGCTTGTTTCAACCTATAAAGGGCCTTTTTCAGCCTCAAAACTTTGTCTTCTTTTCCCTCAACTTCATAGCCTTGAGGTTGTTCAATGTAGACTTCTTCCTCATCATAGTCGATGCCCGCTCTTTGACTATAACCTTTCGCCACTAGTCTTGCATTATATCTTTCGACTTCTCCTCTAGCATTCTTTTTGGCTTTGTAAACCCATTTCACACTAATCGCCTTGTGCTCTTTTGGAAGTGAGACTAGCTCCCATGTGTCGTTTTTCTTGATCGCTTTGATCTCTTCATCCATCGCACTTTTCTAATTTTTGTTTTCCACAGCTTCTTGGAAGTTCATGGGCTCACAATCGGCAAACAGATAAAAGAGAATGAGATTATCTTGATTTGTAGTTACCTCATAAAGTTCTTGTAAGCTTCTAAAGCGGTGAACTCCTTGACTTGAACTTTCATCCTCTTGGGAACTTATAGTTGGTGAAGCTTCTGGAGTAGAAGGCTCCTCTCTTAGTTGTTCTATCCTTGCATGTTCCATGTTATCTTCTTCAATGTATGAAAAGAAGTTGTAGTCTTCATCATGTTGTCTCCAACTATTATCTTTGTTCCATTCGTTATCCGTGCAAACCATCAATAAGGTGCCACATTCTTGATCTCTTTCTTCAATGTAGTTTGCCTTCTCTTCAACTTTATTGTTCCTAGCAGCTCTACATTCAGATGCATAGTGACCGTATTTCTGGCAA
Organism: Trichosanthes cucumerina; assembly: GCA_036507285.1. Taxonomy (NCBI): domain Eukaryota; kingdom Viridiplantae; phylum Streptophyta; class Magnoliopsida; order Cucurbitales; family Cucurbitaceae; genus Trichosanthes; species Trichosanthes cucumerina. The sequence continues at coordinate 69,001,398 of CM071840.1, read as the reverse complement.
TTGTAGCATTTAATATTTGACTTATCGTACCTCGATCTTGAGTTGCCTTGCCCACGATCTCTTGTTGAGTTTTCTCTATTTTGAAAGTTGTTGTTGTCATCATAGGGCCTCCAACCTCGTTCTCGTCCTCGCCCTTGTCCATGACCACTTCCTCGTCCTCGATGTCCACTATTATCTCGTCCTCGTTGGTTTCTACCATTGTGACGGATTTCTCTAGTAGTTGAGTCTACCCGCACCTTGAGTAATTGATCTACGATTCCTTCCTTCTTCTTTTTGTTTTCTTCATATGCTTGCAATGAACCCAAGAGTTGCTCAATAGTCATAGCCTCTAAGTCTTTTGTTTCATCGATTATGGCAGCAATATGTTCAAACTTTGGATCTAATGATCTTAGAATTTTCTCCATAATTTTTACATCATCAAGTTTTTCACCATTTCTCTTAAGTGTATTGGTGACTGTTAAAACTCTAGAGAAGTTATCGGAGATGACTTCCCCTTCTTTCATATGCAAAGTTTCAAACTCAGCTCTTAGAGTTTGAAGACGTACCTTTTTTACTGGATCTGCTCCCTTGTATGATATTTGAAGCTTCTCCCATGCTTCTTTCGCCGTCTTTACTTCTGAAATCTTCTCAAAAGCATTGTCATCTAATCCTTGATAGATTAGATAGAGAGCCTTCTTGTCTCTCTTTCTTGAGTCTCTTAAACTATCCCTTTGTATTTGAGAAAGACTACCATCATTCTCTGGCTCGGGAGAACCTTCATCTTGATGCTCCAATTATCGTAGTTGTTCTTGTTGAGCATTGGGACTTGGAATGGGACCATGTTGTTACTTGCCATCTTTTTAGAAAGGATTTTCAAGCTCTGATACCACTTTGTTGGAAAAAGAACTTTAGAGATTGAAGGTTAGACTTTGGAAAATAGATTTTGAAGAAGAGGCTACTTGTATTATTGCTCACTTCTCGCTCTTGGGCTTTATTTGGCTTGATACAAACTCTAGGATATCACCTCTATTTATACTAGTTGCATCCCCTAAACTAATAGGTATGGTTTTGCCAACTCATACAATCTAGAGATTACAAACGACTCTCTAGAATATTCTATATTCTAGAGAATTCTACAACATATTTTAAAACAAGTTTAAAAGGAGATTTCTCTAGAATGCTCTAGCGCTTAAAGGGTTCTAGAAATTGGGCTAGACTAGGCCCAAATACTAATGATCCAAAATCAAGTTTATATTTCAACAACTTTAGTGTCCACAATCTATTTTCTATCAATGTTATTTATGGTGTTAGCCTTGAGATTTGTTGTGTGACAGTTAATCCAACCTTCTAAGTCTACAAATTCAGTGATTGCTAATTGTTTTGAGGGTGAGGTGTAAATATTGGTGTTAGACTTAAAGGGATAGGCCTCTTCATCGAAAATAACATGTCTAGAAATATATATCCTATTGGTTTTAGGATCTAAACACCTATAACCTTTATGGATAGCACTATAGCCTAAGAAGACACATGGCTATGTTCGCTTATCAAAAATTTTTTTCCATAGTTTCATAAGTATGGGATGCATTTACAACCGAAAAACTCTTAAACTATCATATGTGGGTTCCTTTTAATAAAGAACACTAAAAAGAGTTTTCATGTTAAGAGATTGACACGACATGCGATATATAAAAAAAAGTAGCAGTTGGGAATGCATCAACCCAATATCCTAGTAGGAATATTTTCTTGAAAAAGAAGAGTCAAACCTGTTTCTACAATGTGTCTATGTTTGCTCTCCACAACTCTATTTGGTTGAGGTGTGTGAGGACATGAGAATTTATGTTGGATATCTTTTTCTTCTAGATAAGTTCTGAGTTCTCTAGGAAGTAAATTCACCACCTCCATCACTTTGAAACATCTTGATTCTCTTGCTAAACTGATTTGCTGTCATAATTTTCTCAAACTTCACAAAGCGAGAGTAAAAATCGTATTTTTTCTTTAAAGCATAAAGCCAGATAAACCTTGAGAAATCATCAATAAAGCAAGCATAGTACTTGAAGTTTTGACATGAAGGGATAGGAGCAGGACCCCCATAAGTCACAATGTACTTTATCAAACATAGATAAACTTTGATTAACACTTGAATGAAAAAGAAGTTTAGAATTCTTGCCCATTTTGCACTTAATACAAATATTCTCAGTTTTTGTCCAACTAGAAACATCAGTACTTTGATTATTGTTCAAAAACTCTAAGATAACTTTCATGTAGGTGCCCATCCTTTTGTGCCATACAGAGTAAGGAGCTTTATTTGCATGAACAGAAGTAAAGTAAGCTTGAAAACTATTTGGTTGTTGCAATTGATGAAGATCTAGAGCATATAAACCACCTTTCTTTTGCCCCATTTCTATAATCTCCCCCTGCTTGGTCTTAGTGACAAATTGGTTAGTGGAGAAAGTAATAAGAAAATCATTATCTTGTGCTAATTTACTAACTGAAAGTAAATTCTTTGTCATTTTTGGTACTACAAGGGCATCTTTAAGAGCAATCTTGCCAAAATCAGTTTGTAATTTGCTATTACCTATGTGAGATATTTCTAAAAGCATTTCCATCACCTACATAAACTGGTTCATTTCCATTATAGGTAGTAACTGATGTTAGCTTACCAGGATTTTGTTTAAGATATGGGTAGTGGCACCCAAATCTGCATAAATATTCCGATCTAAAGTGTCTTTGACATTGAAGGCAGCTAACGCTTTAGGCAAACTTTCAAGCTTGAAGCTATGATCGAACCTATTCCAACACTCAATAACAGTGTGGTTAGATTTTTCACAAATTTGACAACTTACCCGACCTTCAATTTTGAATAAAGGGGTGTTTCCAGATCCATTTTTCATCTGGGAATTCGAGGTTTGCTCCAAATCTTTTTGCAGTGTTGTGGGAGATTTTGCTTGTTTAAAACCTCGACCTCCCTCTTCCTCTACTTCTACCTCTTTGAGTATAAAATGCATGATTGTGGTCCATGCTAGGTGTTTTTTCTTCTTCTGCTTATAAAATAACCTGTTGCTCATGACTTTTTAAGCCAAGAACAAACTGATTATAAGTGGGGCGTGGTGGTTTTGATAGCATTTCTATTTTGAACTCTCTATACTTACTTCCCAAACCTCTTGCTAGATGCATAACCTTGGTTAAATCATCTACGGGTTTCTTCAACGCAACTAGTTTAATCACACAAGCTTTTAAATTTTTTTGAGAAACTCATCAAGAGATTGATTACCTTTCTATAAACTTACTAGGGATTCATTGAGATGGAATTCATTATCCTTTGTCATAGTAAGTAGCAATTCCTCAATAGATTTCCAGACTTGATGTGCAGGATCTATAGCATCAAGTTGAATTAGGACTTCTTCAGAAATGATTCCTAATAACCATGAGGTTAGTAGGGCATCATTATTCACCCAAGTGGTGAATTCTCCATTTTCTATAGCTTTTCCATCTTCATCTTGAATTTCCTCCTCATGTGGACAATCTTCTGTGAGATGATTTTGTAATCCCAGGTTTTGTATGAGTGGAATAACTTGTGATTTCCATAGGATATAATTGTTGCAGTCGAGTTTAATGGAGATAAGGCTTGAACATTGATGAAAGGTTTGAATGGAGAGGGAAGTTTCTGATTTAGCCATAGACATCAAGTATTGATCGAGATTTTCCTTTGTGCAGTGCTCTGATACCATAAACAGAAACATGATGTTCTAATATTTTGAGTGATGCACACGAAAGAAAATCGGTTGGCTTAATATACATGAATTGCACAAAGGAAACTTGAGAGACAAAGGCTAAAATAGTGGAATTATGGAGAAGAGTTGCCCATATTAGATTACGAGCAAATAATCAGTAACGGCCACAAACTGAAAAGGAAGGAGAAACATAAAAGTGCCATGATCTGTACTAGGAGAAATTATTGAAGTCATCTCAATGTGACCGACAATTTTTCACCATTGGATGGAGAAAGAGAAATACTTCAATTTTAGGGAACCATTGAATAATTTGTCCTGTACTAGCTAATTGAGCCTGATTTTGGGACAGAGGGGATGTCGCAAAAATCTACCAAAAATCATATGTTGATTTTAGCCATGATTTCACGAGATAATCTATAGTCGAAGGATTCTTATGTCGAGGCTTGATTTTTGCTTGTTGACTATGCTAACTCCCCAAAAAGAATTTTAATTTTGACAACAAGATAATTTCCTTCAGGAACACATGGCTGGATAGTTTCCTTTTGAAAATCTATCATAGCTTGTAGCACTTTCTAGCCAAATTTCAAAAAACAAAAACAAATTTTTAAAAATAACTTTTTTTTTTAGTTTTCAATACTTAGCTTGGATTTTGATAACATATGTATAAAAGATAGATTAGAAGAACAAAAAAACCTATAAGTGAAAATAATATTTTAGGCTTAATTTTCAATAAGAAAAAATCAAAAATTAAAAGCTAAGGTCTCATGATAACTATTTGGTTTTTGAAAATTAAGCCTAAAAATACAACTACTTTCTATGTTTTCTTATCTAGTTTTTACCTATATTTTCAAAAACCAAGCTATGTTTTGAAAACTAAAAAAATAATTTCCAAAAATTTGTTTTTGTTTTTGAAATTTGGTTAGAAACTTAAATTGTTCTTGAAGAAATATGGAAATTATTGTAGAGAATATAAAGAGAAATTATGAAAAAATAAATATAATTTTCAAAGACCAGAAACTAAAAACCAAATAGTTATCAAACACGACCTAAAATTTCAATTTTACTGTCTAGCAAATTCAAGGGGTTTTTGTACGGAAGACCCATTTTTAATATATTTAATACGAAATGACCTGACACTCAGATATAATGAAAACTGGCCTATTCTGACGTGGCAAATCGCGCAAAATTATGGTGAAGGGCATCCCAGTTATATGCGAACGTTCATCCACACACTCGCTCACTCGCTCAATGGGACTCGCGTCTCACTTACTCGCACTCGATTACTCACACTCGCTCACTCGTACTCGCACTCGCTCACTCGTACTCGCGTCTCGCTTACTCGTACTCGCTTACTCGCTCGCTCTCACTCAGGATCGATCGTCGCATTATATCGCTTATCATTACTCGCTCACTCGTTTTATTAAACTCGTTTGCGCTCACTGAGCACTACTCGCTCATGCTTACCCGAACTACTCACCATTCGGACGTTCGCTCCCTATTATTATAAGTGTTTACTTGTACGATCAGACACTATATGAAATGACATTGCAATTTATTAGCCGAAGACTCTGCCAAAGAAATGATGATAATATCAATATTAAAATAATATATTGAACTAGTAGACGTGCAAAACCTTTTCCTTGTGCTCGAAGTATCAAATTTTCATACGTGTTTTCTATTCTTCCCATACTTCTTCTTCGAAATATCCTCGTAAAACCCTACCTTCGTGCATCAACTAACTCTCATTCGTAATAGGTACATTCAAATTTGTAGCTTTCAATATTAATGGGTGTCTACTTTATTTCCTTATACGTTTCGATCGGAATGAAAACATCTTTCGGATGACATCGTTGTTTTTGAAAAAAATCATCGTAAAAAAAAGTAAATGAAAGTGTTTGAAGCATTGAGTAGTGACATTGTTAGGAGTCAAGGTGAAATAGGTGTTAATGAACGAGATAGCGAGAGCGTGAAGCGATGGATAGTAACAAACCCTATACGTGCGTGAGCGAGAAAGCCAGAGTGATTAAGCGAGAGCGAGTCCCAATTCCAGTGTTCTTAGTTTCATTCATTTGTTGTTGTTTATTAATATTGTTGCTATTTTTTGTGTTTGAAAAAAGTAATTCGACTTACTGTTTATTGTAGGATGGACAAGAAATATCTATTCATAAGATACGGTGGATGTTGGGATGAAATTGAAAACTGTTACATCGGAGGTTGTTTAACAGGTGTTGTTGTGTTGGAGAGCATTAGGTTTGAGGAGTTGAAAAACATTATATATGATGTTACAAACATTAACCTGATTATGTTCAACGTTATAATAAGGATGAAGATGTCATTGCTAGAGAAATCCCTTCCAATGCATATAATGACTGACTGGGACCTTCAATTTCTTATATTTCAAGAAAATGTCTAAAAGTTGCAGCTATTTATATCAATGGTAGACAGAAATGATGGTAACGTATAATCGAATGAGGACGTCCCCCATACAAGTCATGATGTTCACCGAACTTCAAATGTTGACTCTCGTAATATACATAAATAGGAGGTGGATATACAAACCAATGAGATAGGAGTCTCCCTAGCGAACGACGAGGCCAACCCTTGGGAGTCACAATATGTTCATGATGTTTATGGACAATGCAAAATGGATCGGTATGAAGCATGGTCGATTCCAACTCCAAAACCAACTCCAATACCAACTCCAACACCGATACCAACTCCAACTCCAATACCAACTCCAACACCGATACCAACTCCAACTCCAATACCAACTCCAACACCAATACTAAGTCTAACTCCAATACCAAATCCAACTCCATCTCCAAATCCAACTCTAACTTCAACTCCAACTCCAACTCCAATTCCAACTCCAAATCCAACTCTAAATCCAAATGCAACTCCTACTCCAACTCAGGGAGGACTGATAGGTACATTTCGTCGTCTGGAACTACTTGTAGTAAAGAGGTTGAGGTTGGTCAGTTGTTTGTAAATAAGAAAGAGTTGAAGAAGAGACACTCCATGTTTGTAAGTAAGAAAGATTGGTCAGTTGTTTGTAAGTAAGAAAGAGTTGGTCAGTTGTTTGTAAGTAAGAAAGAGTTGAAGATCGAGATTATCTAAATCATATGGATAGTCCATTGGGGATAACATGATGGATTCATCAGTTGTTGACTTCTCCGCCAATGCCTTATTTGGAATGATGGAAAGGGATGTTTCAGGATGAACTGGGATGACGACAGAAGTGGTGGATGGCTCGGGTTGTGGGATGGATGTATCAGTTGTTGATGGTTCAGGTGGTGGGATGGAGGTGAATTCTTCGAATGGTGGGATGACGGTGGTAGTGGTGGTTGGATCTGGTTGTGGGATAGGTCAATGTATCTGTGGAGTCTGGGATAGGAGGTGGATTCTGTGATAGTGGTGGATTCTGTTATAGTGGTGGAGTCTGGGATAGGGATGGATTCATCGACTGGTGTCTCGGGTTGGGGGAAGTGGTGGATGGCTCGGGTGGTGGGATGACGGTGGTAGTGGTCGATAGATCGGTGACAGGTGGAGATGTCTCTAGTGCGGATGGAATGAGAGTAGGGGTGGGTCAGGTACGGGTGTGGTGACATCAGTGGGTTGATCCACTTCCATATTGCAACAATCATCCTGCAATATGTGCAATCCACATAATTAATAATATGTAAGTATGAACATAACAATAAGTATATTATGCAACGACAATATGTAACGTACCTTGTTCATTCTATGAATGAACTCACGAATATATATTAAATGGGTTTTAACCTCACCCATTTATGTTCTCATTTCTCCTCGCAAATCCATTAGGTCTTCTTTCAGGCCTGCTACAGACTTCTCAATACCATCGACACGCATGTCTATACCCCAAAGGTATTCAATTTCTGATGCTCTAGTGTGTATACCGGTGGATCGAGTATGGACCGGAGGGGTAACATATGAGCGGTTAGGGGATCTGATAGTGGAGCGGATAGGGGATCCGACAGGGGACATGTGCTCCTGATTTGGGACCCCGATAATGTCCCTATCTTCCTCATTATTAATGTTGTCGTCAACGTCAGCATCCATATGTTGGACGTGGTCAAACTCATCTTCTTCATCATCGGAGTCCAACTCATCTTCTGAGTCCGTATGAAGTCTATTCTCGACAAGTGTGTCACGATACTGCAACTCCGAATGGGATGGGACCATGTCCGATATGACAACCAACTGCAGCAAAGGAAAATAAAATTAAGTCAACTAGAAACAAAAAAATACGTGAGTTAACATCATGATCCATACATATTTATCTAAGTTAATCGTAAACCTTTGTCGATACAAATACGTCTCGTTCTAACGCCTTGAACGACACAGAGTGTTTGCATGACCACCTTCGAATCTGTGGCACCGCATCATCACTAATCCGTGTAGCAATCCGATCTTCCACAGATGACATTGTCTCATACGCCCACACCTATAAACAACATTTAACAACATTTCTTTAATCACAAATTATCTAGAACAAAATAAGAAGTACTTTGTAGAAGTTGCAATACCTGAAACGCGTGAGGGAATCCAGGAAGTTTATACTTAAAAGTATAACGCTTGTTCGTCCGAGACTTAATTTTATACGTGTCAACCTTGCCCCGCAAGGCAACCTTCAAGCCACGTATAGTCATCTCCCATATTCTGGAACTCCAGTCGATACTATTAAAGTACTGGAGGTCTTCGACGTCACCAAACAAGGAACTGTCGACGACGACCTTCGACTTGTTCTTCCCCATCATGGTCGCCTTGCAATAATAGATCAGAGACACCTTCACTGCATCTTCATCGCTGTCAAATTTCAGTGTCTTGAACGCGGACTCAAAATCATCCACGTGTATGTCGGTCCCCATCCCATCGAAATATTTCTCTCGAATGGCGACAGACGGTTCAGGACGTTCACGTTGTTGGGATTTATGCCCTAAACTTGTGTAATTTTGATCAAATAAATAAATGGTTATTTGTTTTGATAAATTTATATTCTTGCTTTATAAATCCAATAAACTAAGCTCCAAGGTTATAATATATCTTAAACATCAGTGTAGTGGACACTATTTAGATTGTGTTCAAGAATATAACCTAAATGGTCTATGGTATAAGAATAAGATTGGAAACCTTATTCTGGTAACACCATGGATGCGACCCACTTTGTAATTAGTACAAATGTGGTAATCCAACTCATTCATATGGTTGACATGCGAGTGGGGGCATCCTGTATGAAGAGTTCATACAAGATCGGGATCAGAATTATTAGTCTAACCAAAGGTAACACCATTAACGAGGATAAGACCGATAATTTTTAGATGGTCATTAGTGACTCGACTTTGAATCTGAGCAAGTTAAGAACTCCTGCTTATAGGGGTTTGTCCTTAGACTAGTATGGGTGAGAGTGGCCTGTAGCCGACTCAATAAGCCTACCTTCTCAGGGACAGAATCTCGTAGGTAGCTGGAGACTTAATTGTACAAGATGAAATTCACTCATTCCTACACTAAGGAATTAGATAGTTTGTTCTCTTAAGAACTGACTCCAGGTCTTGAACAACGGGGCCCCGCCCTCTATGAGGGTATGAGTCTATGGTAGGATCTTAGACTTGTTGTTCATTAGAGGATCAGTGGTGCTTAAGGAACATAGAGGTAATCACAGGGGTAAAACGGTAATTTGACCTGCCGCGTGATTACTGAACAACTGTGAAGGGTCGACTCATGGGTAATGATTATATCGGTGGACACAATATAATCTCACATGAGAGAGAGTGCAACTACAAAGTCTATGGTGGAGTGACTTGTAGTTAATGAATATTGTTTAACTGGATCAAAGAGTTTGATCAGTTAATCTCACATCATTGGAGCTCATTAACTGTAGGTCCATTAGGTCCCTTCGTTGGCTTAACATGGTTATATTGAGGGTATAAAGTTAGGAATGAAATTGAAGTGATCAATTTCATGCATGAGGTGTTATATCAATTATATATGATATAATTGATATAATATATGGTTTTAATGTGAATTAGATTCACATATAAAGCATATAATAGTGGGAGAATATAAGAGGGATAAGATGGTAATTTCCATCCCATTTCCCTATATATATAGTTGCATGAGATGCAACTAGGTTAAGCTAAGTGAAGTCAAGTGATTCCATCTCTTGAGAAAACCTAGAGAATTCTCCCACATAGTGTTGGAAAGAGTTCCAACTAGATTTTCACAAAACACCTCATCTCACCTTAAGGGAACCCACATTTCTCACTTACCTAGAGAACAACGGAGAAGATCCGGTGGTAGTGTCGGTGAACGTTCGAGTTCGTGTTGCTGAGATTGTGTTCGTGGGAGAAGGAGCACTCGAAGAAAGGTTTTTCAAAGGTAGTATTTCGCTGTCCATATTGTTACACTACTACAAATTTGGCCTTCATTGACGCATGACTTAATTGAATTATTGACGCTTGGGATAAAAAATCGTCAACAAATGGTTAATTTGTACTTTAAAATTAATAATTAATTTAAAAATACATATATTGACAGTTTTTACATGTCAAAATAGGTTTCTATTTAAGTTGATGCCATAAACTATCAACATTTGTAGTTTTATTGACACTAATCCCGAAAAATTCCGTCAAAACCTTGAAAATCCCGTCTTTTATTATTCTTGACGGTTTTTAACGGTCAATATAAGGAATCCAAAAAATTCCATTAAAATAATTACGAATCTTTGTGTGTACCCTTTGTTGACAGTTCTTAACTGTCAACATATCGTTTGTTTTTAATAACCCTTCATTGAATAAAACGACGTCGTTTGAGAATTTATTGTTAAAAAAAACAATCCTTTTTCGTTTTCACATTAAGTTTTCGAAACTCCACTTAAGTTTTCATCCATTATTGTTGAGCGCCGCCGTCTGTGTTCAGTTATTCTTCAATTCTTCCGGTTGTCTTCCAGCGGTATTCGGCTGCTATTTTTTATTAAACATATATTTAACAAAGTGTTGTGGTTTTGGCTACTTTTTATTAAAAAAAAATCCCAAAACCCTTAGCTTACCGCAAACACCCATATTCCTCAAACGTTCCTTGTGAGGTTGGTTTGTGTATTAGGTTTTGTTCTACTTTTCATCATGTTAACTCCTCTGGTATTTTAATATCTGTTTTTTGGTTCTCTACAATTTTTGCTAGAAGCTTTTTGTGATGGATGTCTTGATTATTCCTCACTCACTTGTTGATAACCATAAATTCAATTTCGTTGAGGTTTCTAGACTCATGCACAAGAGAATATTTTTTTTTAGTATTAAATTATAAAATTGAAAATATATCCATGGTCATTTGAAGTGAGCTCCTTATTAATCGTTGGAATCACATAATCTAATCTGATTGGTTCAACTATTCACTGTGATTTGGATCACATGTGCTCTTCTTTAGTGTAGCTTGTCGTATTAGCAACTTAAGGAATGAAGTTCTATTTTTACAATTTTTTAATTGGTAATAATATTTTTACCCTGCTTTTCCCATGATGAATCAATATAGGTGATTAATCTGATATCAGTCTCCAAGTTGGCAGTTTTTGTTGTCTCTGTGTCAATATTTTGATTCAACAACATTTAGCTTCTGAATATACTCAGGTTATTATATGTGGAATTTGGATTTTCTATCTAAATTTCAATCTCTTATCCTTTCACCTCTCCTTTAACGTTTTCCCTTCTTACTGCAAAGGTAGGTTGAATCTGTCTTTTAGGGTTTTATTATTAGCTTGCATGACAGATTATAGCCATGCAAAGATTCTTTTCATGAGTAACTTCCTTTTATGGTAGCTTTAGGACCTTTATGGCATTGGCTTTGAAGATCGAATCCCTCTGGGACTTGATGGTAGATTATAGCCATAAGATTCTTTTCTCATCGCTTTTTTGAAATGCTCATGCTTCTATTTTTTAAAATTTTAGGCATATGCTTAAGAGACATATTCTCTCTTTAGTTTTCTTACATCACATTTTCATCTCTATTCCATGTGTTTTATTGTTTATGCCAAACAATATGTTGCAGGTTATGTATGAACTGATTCATATTTTCTTTCATTGATTAGTGAAGTAAGTGAACGAAAACGTGTTATTTTAGAAGAGTTTGCTGAAGAAGAAATAAAGAATGGGATTGACAACTCAAATGAAGCAAGTTGGTCAGTTATCTCCTTATGCACCTTGCGTGCCCAATTTTTTCGTTTTTTATATCCCCCATTGAGCTAGATTTATATTATGCATTTGATAAATGTTTTACACAGACACATCTTTTTTTAAACCGCTTTTCTAAGGCCTAAAATCTTGAAAAAAAACTTCTATAACAAAGAACTAATCACATTATTCCCACCAGTATAGGGTTAGCATTAGAAGCTAACTACTGCATAATTGCAATGGTAGAGGAGAATGATTTATATCTTCGATGTGAAGGTATTGAGCACCCTGGTGGTTCGGGGAACTGACGCAAAAATTGACCCTCATTTTGTAACTATGGTTTATATACCCGTATAGACCATTGGAATTTTTTTTTGGTGTAATCCTTTAGGTAGGACTTCCATTTTTAAATTTCATTTATTCAATATAAAATGAATCATTTACTATAATTGAAAATAATTGGAAAACTTTGGCCATGAGGTTAACGTAGGGTCTATTTGCAGCAATATTGTCTCTGTTCTTATCAGTGAGTCTCAATATTAACTACAGTGTGAATTAGGAGTGAGGTGAAGCTTAATTAGCTCCTAGTATACAAACCAAATTAGGATGTTCCTCTTGTTCTCCAATTAATACTTCAGCCTTTCCAACGAGTTTTTGAAATGCTCTCCAAGAGTTCCCTTCACTTGTTTAAAAGATCATTCAATCGATCTTAGTGGGGAAGGGCAACACATTAATTTCAGATTATAACGTTACCTATTAAGTACAAGAGGATGAAATCACAAGGTAGGTTGGCAAGATCAGTGTTTGAAATGCCCACAATTTGCTTTGCAAGTTGTAATTTAATATTTGTTTCAACAAGAACTCATTCATTTCTTACTCAGTGTGGCCTTTTTACCTAGTCTTTTGTTTTGATTGTAATGAAGATCTGAAAATGAATTGAAAACACATGAGATGTGAACTCGGATGAAAACACATGAGATATGTCCATGTGCTAGTCTTATACCAAGAAAGTACACTATTAATAGTGAAAGTTGCGAATACAATGGCTTCTGTTATTCCCTTGTTAGGCATATGAATGTTTACTTTTTCTCAAGGTCTTTGAACTTTTTGAATGATAGAGTGAGTAAAGTTTTACCACGCTATAAATGAACATTTTTCCTTATCTCGAAATGAAACTATCTCTTGTTTTATTTGGAATTTTGATGAATTGGTTTATTATGTGATTTTTCGACTGGTTTATTTATATGAATTTAAATTTATTTTTGTATATTCTAACTCTATTGGTTGGTAATTGTGTATTTAGAAACCATGGACTCTTTGCAGTTATATCACTGAAGTTTATTCGAGATATAGTAACACAAAAAAGTTGAGTGATTATGGACGTGATAATATTTTGATCTTATTTTATGTGTTTTATAATTTCTTGATTTATTCAATTTTTTAATGTATGTACACTTATTTGTTTGCAGTTGACTAGAAAAGATAAGTACACTCAAGATGAGTTGGACGAGATGAGAGTTGAGTTATGTGAATTTGTATCTCAACACTTGTGAATATTTTTGTTATCATACTTCATTTATGTGATTTTCAGGAGTTAATGTTATGTTTTTTAATAGTTTGCTTTGAACGATATGTAATTTTAACTTATTAGTTAGTCAATGAAACTTTGCTTTGTTCATTTGTTATTATATTTTATTTTGATAAAATTTGTACTTTATATAGTTTGGCAATCGTTGAGTCTCAATTACATTGTTGCATAGTTTTATGTGAATTACATGTTGATAATGACTACCTTAATGAGAAAAATGTGAATTGATAGAGTTGTTCATACAGATACAGGTGGTAGAGGATGGGTAGATAATATCCAATTTTTTTTTTTAATTTTATACATAATTATAGTTGACGGCTAAAAAATGACATTAAAACCGTCAGTATTGACGGTTCAAAACTGTCAACATATATGTCATAGTCAACAATGCAAAATGTCAAGCATAGTTATAGATGACATCTAAAATACGTCAAGATATATTTATATTGACAGGCAACAAGTGTCAATAAATAAGTTTTTGTTGACGCTTTCACCTAAATATTGACGGTTAAAAACTATCAACTATACCCTATGTTGACAGTACATAAGTGTCAATAAAGAGGGTTTTGTTGACGGATTTACGTCATAGTTGATGGCTAATAAGTGTCAACATTCATATTATTGACAGTTAAAATCCGTCAATAAAGACATAATCGTTGACGTTTAACGACCGTCAACTATCAACTTAAAGTTGACGCTTAGATTTATTGACACCGCTTTCAATGACGGTCAAAAAATGTCAACTGAAGTGAATGTTGACAGTTTTTAGCTGTCAATAAAGACTAAAATTGTAGTAGTGTTAATTTATGCTTAATCTAGGTAGAATCGTTTTTGAATGTTATCTTTGTAACGAAATTAAGAACGCGCGATTAACAATCGCTTCCGCTGCGGGATTTGATTCCCTTCAATTGGTATCAGAGCTCAATTGCGATCTTGATTTACGTTCTGGATTTTTCAAGAACAAGGTGGGATTTACTGTTTTGCATGAGATGTATGAACGGTTTGCAAATTAGACGTTTTCAATTTTGGCACTTAGATTTACATAATTTCGTTGAATTGTTCTATGTAATGGCCTATTGTTTTGAGCATTTTATTATGTAAATCGAGTCTGTAAGTCCGTGTCGATCTAGACAAAGTGGTTGCTGAGAAGATCGGATAAAAAACGAGCAAGGAATGGAGATTCCACTTGCTGTTCTGTGAATGGCGTTGCAACTCTGTTTTATAGCGTTGCAACGCCACTGCGGCAGGCATGTGTCACACCCCCTCCCGAACTACCTGCTACTTAGCCCGAAAGGCGGCGTGAAACCAACAGACATTGTTTACCTCTTAACAATACCTGCTGACCCTGTATTCCTGATAAACATACTATGTTCGCATATGGAACATTTTAACATAACACAATGAACCGACAACTATTAAACATACACAAGGAGAAACCCTTCATAAGTCTTTCTTGGAAACTAAAAGTCAAGTGCATCAAAACAACACAAGACAATTCATTGTTTATACAACCGCTAATGTACAAGACTTCTATAGCTACATAACGACTTTCTATACAACACCAGCCACGTACAAACTAACAATTTATGAACTTCCAGCAGACTATGGCAGGATGTCAGGTACCAGGAGCTCGATCTCTACCTGAAAAGGTTTGAAAACATTGAAAGAATGAGCTAAAAAGCTCAGTGAGTGTCTACCTTTAAAACATTATAAGCTCACAGGTGAATCATAATAATGGCAGATTATAAGTAGAACATAGCTTAACATTTGTTTGTAAACATAAACAAACCATGCTTCCAATTTACAGGTTTTAAGTCACCACTTGTGCATAGCACAAAACTCGAAATGTACTAAATTATCGAGGGTAGATAGATCAATAATATAAAAGCTCATAACAATAAGCACATGACATGACTCCACATCAAACCATAGAGGTGGTAGAGTTTCATTTATTCCAATAAGGTTCATACCTCTCTCTCTCTCTCTCTCACGTGCACGTGGATTACCTTTGGTCGTTTGGTTTTCCCTAATACCTTCTCTATGTCCTTCAGTATTAAGGTAAAACCATTTACTACCCAAATACCTTCTCATTGTCCTTCAGTATTTAGGTAAAACCATTTACTTCCCGGATACCTTCTCATTATCCTTCAAGATGTCGGGATATCATGATTCATTACCCCCTAAGTACCTTCTCTCAATGTCCTTCAGTATTAGGGGTTAATCAAATCAAGGGCATAACTTGTTTACCATGGAAATCAAGTCTTTATAACACATACAACGATTTCTTGACAATTTCATATTATCATCTAAACATGTTCTCAAGTGGATTTACACAAAACATTCTCTAAAGAAAAGCATACTTTCATAACATAGTTTTCATACTTGGATTTATAGTTACAACTAATTCAAAACATGCTTAGGTTCCATCATGAACCTTATGTTAGAAAACTCCATGAAGCCATTCACAACTAGTTCAAACAAGATGTAATTATCAACACTTATGTTCATGAAGAAAAATATAGGTCAAACATAGTTCTAAGATAGAGTCACTCACAGTATTAGAATTGGAACCTTGGCTTGTAAACTTGACCTATTTGCTCTTGGCCTGTCAAACAAGCCAAATCAATCATTAGAACCTTGAGCTCATGATTTTTGACCTTAAAACTTGCAAGAAAACACACTTTCAATATTCCAGCATTTCCAGATTTTCTGCCCTGTTTTCAGACAGCCATAACTTCTTCATTACTTATCCAAAAGAATGTACTTTATACCAAACTCTTCCTTTTGAATCCTCTAAAACTCTTATGAAGACATGAAAATGAGATTCCTAACGTATTGGTTAGAAATTACCTCAGTAGCTTAACCCCTAAAATGAATCTGCTGCTGTTCCAGATTTCACTTCCTGCTGCAACCCGAAACTTGACCTGAAGATTACAACATCTTCCAATCATTTCCTTCTCACGATTCCTTCACGAAACTTGTAGGAAATTGAATAAGCTTTCTAACCATACCAATTAGAGCTTCTAACTCCAAGTATACAGATCAGAACAACCAAAACATCAGAGACTTCCCAGATTTGACAGCAAATTCTGTCTTCTGTCTTCCTCTTCACAAAACAGTAAGTTAACTTCAGTATTAGTTCGAGCTTCCTTCACAAACTTTGTTCCAAATTGAGTTAACTTTCATGTATCAAAAACTCAACTCTTACCTCTTCTTTTGAGCTCGAAAAGACCAAAACATCAGAACTGGTCTGAGTTGATCTCCTTGCTGCAATAAAGAATCCCCTTGAGTTCTTCTCCTTTCTTCTGCAACTACAGCTCCAAGTTTATGAAAAATGGCTTCCTTCTTCTTCCTTTTCTCCTTCTCCCACGAAATTTCAGCTTGGTTTTGATAAATGAAGAAGAAAATGGAGAAGATAAAGTCATTTTATAAACCAAGGAGGCAAGGTTTGTCTTTTTCCCTTTTGATTTTTCTTTTCCTTTTCTTTTCTTTTCTTTATCTCTTTTTTTTTCTTTTCTTTTCTTTCCTTTTATTTCCTAAACAAAACAAAACACAATATTATATCCATTCATTTCATTTCATTTTCTTCATTATTTTTAAAGCAAACCAAACCAAAATGGCTTGAGCTTTTCCTTCCTTGTTTTCCTTTTATCCTTCACTTCATTTCTTTTCTTTTTTTTTTTAAACACCAAAATAAGTGTGTAAAGAAACCCTAAGCATTTAGCCAACTTATCCCAAGTCCATGAGACATATGATCTTCCATTCAATACATGATGCACCTAAAACTTCTCCAAATTGCTAATGATTTGAACTTACTTCAATGAAACTTTTAATATGCTTATTTCAATGTTTACCTATCCCTTTATGAAGTTTAGACACATTGTAGCTCCAAATTCACTAGATTCCCAAATTCGATCACGACATCGTTTAGTGCAACCTATACGATTTTGCATATTTCAAAACATCATGAACGAGTGCTCAATGATAAAAGAGAATAGGGTTTAGGGCTTACAATTTACTACCCCCTTAAGAGGAATTTCGCCCTCGAAATTCAGCACGAGAAAAGTTGTGGGTACTTTCCTTTCATTGTGTCTTCGCTTTCCCATGTTGCTTCCTCGACGTCGTGATGTCTCCAACGAATCTTCACGAGTGAGATCGACTTCTTTTTCAAAACTTGTTCTTTCCTGTCGAGGATTTGAACTGCATCCTCTATGTAACTTATGTCTTCTTTCAACTCAACCGGTTGTGCTTGCAACACATGTGTCGGATCTGGATAATACTTCCTGAACATGAATACATGAAAAACATCATGTACTCAAGATAGTTCTGCTGGTCACTCCAAATCAGAGGTCGGCTAATTCGCCCGTTCTTTGGATAAGGACCAATATATCTAGGACCTAACTTACCTTTCTTGCCAAAATGAAGGACACCTCTCCACGGAGATAACATCAAGAATACTTGATCTCCGGCACGAATTCTAAATCCACATGCGTCGCCTATCTCGCATAACTCTTTTGACGATCTTGTACTACCTTCGATTTTCTCTCGATTACCTTAATATTATCCGTCGTAACTTGTACCAACTCAGGACCGATTAGCTTCCGCTCTCTACTTCATTCTAACATACTGGCGTTCTACTCGACCTTCCATACAGAGCCTCAAATGGTTCCATGCCAATACTTGACTGATAGCTGTTATTATAAGCGGATTGCATAGGTGATAGGTGTGTATCACAACTACCCTTAAATTGAAGGACACATGCTCTCAACATATCCTCTGTGGGTCCGGATGGTCCTCTTTAACCGACCATCCTGTCTGATGATGGAACAGCACTAAATTTCAACCTTGTCCCCATAGCCTTACTCATAAACTAAGCCAAAACTTAGAAGTAAATCTTGGATCCCTATCTGAAACTATGAACACCGGCACTCAAGTGTTGACTTACAATTCTTTCGACATATAGCTCAATAAGCTTATCAAGTGTAAACGTCGCTTAAATCGGTATAAACCGTGCTGTTTTAGTGAGTCTATTCACCATTACCCAAATACCATCATGTTCACTAGAAGTATATGGTAATCCAAACAGAAAAATCCATAGTGATATGCTCCCATTTCCATTCCTAAACCGCAATGGATTAAGGAGTCTCTCTGGTCTCTGTCTAATCGGTTAACCAGGTTGGCGGATCAAACATTATCAACATAATCACTACCTCTCGCTTCATCCCATGTCACCAATCGTTCCTTTCAATGTCTTATACATCTTGGTACTTCCTGGATGCATAGCGTAAGCTGAACTGTGAGCTTCCTCTAGAATAGCATCTTTAAGCTCACTAAAACATGGAACACACAGTCTTCTCTGCCTCTCTATGGCTTATCTGGTCTCATCTTAAATTCTGTTTCTGGGCCTTGTTTGGACTTCCTAAACATTTTCTACAAGTTACTATCCTCTGGTTGTCTTCTTACAACCTTTGCTATGAGTGAAGACCTGACCTGGAACAGAGCTAAAAGACTCCTTGAACTCTCTGCAAAGACAACTGCCTTAGAATCCCTTAGAGTACTTAAAAATGTTGCTCGAATACCACACAAGGCGTCCTTAGGAAGTCTTGACTTTCTACTCAAAGCATCTGCTACCACATTCGCCTTACCTGGATGGTATTCTATAGTACAATCATAATCTTTAATCAGTTCTAACTATCTTCTTTGTCTCACATTTAACTCCTCTCGATCAAAGATATATTTGGACTCTTATGATCCGTGTAAATGTGACACCTTTCACCCAACAAGTAATGTCTCCTGATCTTCAATGCTAAAACAATCGCTACTAGCTCGAGATCATGGGTAGGGTAATTACATTCGTGCTTTTTCAATTGTCTTGACGTATAAGCTATTGCTTTTCCTTCTTGCACGAGCACAAACCTAAACCATGCCTCGAGGCGTCACAATAAATTACATACTCTATTCCTCAGTTCAGGAAGTGTCAAAATAGGTAATCAGAACTAACCTCTTTTTCAACTCTTTTTTAAACCACTGCTCACACTCATCTAACCATTCAAACTTAGCATTCTTCCTTGTCAAAATTGTTAATGGTAATGCTAATCGTGAGAAATCCTCAACAAACCGCCACAGTAGTATCCTACCACGCCTAGGAAACTACGTGCCTCATCACACTAACTAGTCTCTCCAAGTTGACCACAACTTTCACTTAATTTGGATCCATACTAACACCATTTGTTGAAACATCATGCCCCATAAACACTACTCCGATTCAACCAAAACTCACATTTGGTGAATTTAGCATACAACCGCTTATCTCGTAGTGTTTGTAGAATAATCCTCAAATGTTCCTCATGAGGTTTCCTATCAATTGAGTAAACCGGTATATCATCAATAAATACTATCACGAATCGATCCAAATACTAGTGGAATATCATATCCATGAGGTCCATGAAAATCATTGGTGCATTCGTTAAACCAAATGACATTACTAAATGCTCATAATGTCCATATTTGGTTCTCAATATTGTATTAGGAATATCTGTTTCCCTTACCCTTAATCGATGGTATCCTCGATCTCAAATCAATCTTAGAAAACACTTGATGTTCCTCTTAATCGCTCAAACAAGTCATCTATATGGGGTAAAGGATACTTGTTACGTCATCGTGACTTGTTTAATCTGTTTATAATCAATGCATAATTTAAGGGTACCATCTCTTTTCTTTACAAATAACACTTGAGCTCCCGGGGTGATACACTAGGTCCGTGTATCCTTTATCAACTAGTTCTTGTAATCGCATCTTCAACTCCTTGAGCTCACTTGGAGCCGATATATCTGGTGCTTAAGAAATAGGTGCTATTCACGGTAGCAATTTAATAGTGAACTCAACTTCCTATCGTGTGGCAACCACAGCGGATCTCTTGGAAAAACATCAAGAAATTCGTTCACAACAAGAACATCTTACGGTTTTAATTTTTCTTCCTGCACTCCACTACGTGTGCAAGAAATGCCATGCAACCTTTCCTCAACAACTTTTCACTTTTAATGCTTTGAAATCAAGCTCGTAGGAATAATCTTCCTTTCACCCCTAAAAACCATTCCAATAATCCTGGTTTCTTGAAAACAACTTCCTTTCTATTTAGCACCACCGGTGCCCTCTCTCTTCAGCCTTTGGAACTCTTGGTCGCTCAACTGCCCCATGGGACCCAACTCCACGGTCCCTCCGTGTGGCTACTCTAAGTTGTGGGCAATCCCTCTTAAAATATCCTGGTTGCCTACATTGGTAACACACATTAACACTAACCAGACATTGGCCTCGGTGATTCTTACCACAATTTATACACGGAGTTCTCCTTGTTGCACATGCAACTGACTCCTGTATTGTCGGTGGTCTTATTGTGGACCTGGCAGGTTGACTAGGTGCTCTTTGGCTCTGCCTCTGATAGGCACCACTAACATGCGTTTGCCTCGATATCTGGCTGCCAGCTCGACTTTAAAAGTCCTGACGACTCAAAACATTCACTCAAGGTGTGAATCGTCGCTGCTCACGACCATGAAAACTGCTCGTCGGTGAAGGCCCTCGAATAGGCTCCACCGCTGTTTGTGCCTCTGTTATACTCTGCTCAACACGTAGAGAACTCTCTACATGCAGGGAAAAGTTAGCACACTTTGCAATGCCTGTGACTGGGGTTCGTATCTCAGGACGTAACCCTCTTTCAAATCTCCGACACCTGTCACTCTCAGATGCCATAATCACACCAGCATACCGTGATAGCTCGGTGTACCTTCTTTCATACTCAGCCACTGAAAGTGGCCCTTGCTTTAGTTCTAAAAAAATATTCATCCCTCTTTGCCTCACGTTACGTGCTAGGGTAATATTTATCTTTGAATATGCCTCTAAATGTTTGTCAATCCAGAGTACGTGCATCACTCCGTCTGACTAAAATCGATTTCCACCATCCCTCTGCTTTTTCCTCTAATAGGAATGTGGCTAGCTTGACTTTGCTCCTCGGAGCAACTCATTACATCAAAACATTTTGTAGCATATTCACCAAACTTCGGCATCATCACCGGATCTATGGAACCATCAAACACCGTGGCTCTAATTTCTTGAGACGTTCTATTCTATACGCCTTCTTTTTTTTTTCCTTTTTTTTGAATCACTTGGCCTGCTTTCTCCGCCCACCTACCTCTTGTGAGATACTAACATGTTGCTCATCCAGTAACCTCGCTTTGGACTCTCGGGGCACTAGATCCCCTCTCGAGATTGCCTTGGGTAGGATCCTACATCCCGCCCCGATCCCTGCTGCGTCTGCTGCGCTAGTGCGTGGTGGCATGACTCCAATAACATATCAATATACTAGACATACTATGGATATCTAACTCCCATACACAAGACTAAAACTTCTATTCACATTTTAGCCCTAATCGGACTTACTCTTATTCTTACTTGGACCATACCTTACTAGTTCGATCCAGATTAACTCAATAACTTGTTATGACTTTTACTTTGTTCTCGAGAGCTAACTTGCCTGTCTCATTCCCATGGAGCTAATCTGCTCGATACCAAGTTGTCACACCCTCCCGAACTACTCGCTACTTAGCCCGAAAGGCGGCGTGAAACCAACGGACATTGTTTACCTCTTAACAATACCTGCGACCACTGTATTCTCGATAAACATACTATGTTCGCATATGGAACATTTTAACATAACACAAAGAAATCGGACAACTATTAAACATACACAAGGAGAAACCCTTCATAAGTCTTTCTTGGAAACTAAAAGTCAAGTGCATCAAAACAACACAAGACAATTCATTGTTTATACAACCGCTAATGTACAAGACTTCTATAACTACATAACGACTTTCTATACAACACCGACCACGTACAAACTAACAATTTATGAACTTCCAGCAGATTACTATGGCGGGATGTCGGTACTGTGAGCTCGATCTCTACCTGAAAAGGTTTGAAAACATTGAAAGAATGAGCTAAAAAGCTCAGTGAGTGTCTACCTTTAAAACATTATAAGCTCACAGGTGAATCATAATAATGGCAGATTATAAGTAGAACATAGCTTAACATTTGTTTGTAAACATAAACAAACCATGCTTCCAATTTACAGGTTTTAAGTCACCACTTGTGCATAGCACAAAACTCGAAATGTACTAAATTATCGAGGGTAGATAGATCAATAATATAAAAGCTCATAACAATAAGCACATGACATGACTCCACATCAAACCATAGAGGTGGTAGAGTTTCATTTATTCCAATAAGGTTCATACCTCTCTCTCTCTCTCACGTGCACGTGGATTACCTTTGGTCGTTTGGTTTTCCCTAATACCTTCTCTATGTCCTTCAGTATTAAGGTAAAACCATTTACTACCCAAATACCTTCTCATTGTCCTTCAGTATTTAGGTAAAACCATTTACTTCCCGGATACCTTCTCATTGTCCTTGAAGATCGGGATATCATGATTCATTACCCCCTAAGTACCTTCTCTCGATGTCCTTCATATTAGGGGTTAATCAAATCAAGGGCATAACTTGTTTACCATGGAAATCAAGTCTTTATAACACATACAACGATTTCTTGACAATTTCATATTATCATCTAAACATGTTCCCAAGTGGATTTACACAAAACATTCTCTAAAGAAAAGCATACTTTCATAACATAGTTTCCATACTTGGATTTATAGTTACAACTAATTCAAAACATGCTTAGGTTCCATCATGAACCTTATGTTAGAAAACTCCATGAAGCCATTCACAACTAGTTCAAACAAGATGTAATTATCAACACTTATGTTCATGAAGAAAAATATAGGTCAAACATAGTTCTAAGATAGAGTCACTCACAGTATTAGAATTGGAACCTTGGCTTGTAAACTTGACCTATTTGCTCTTGGCCTGTCAAACAAGCCAAATCAATCATTAGAACCTTGAGCTCATGATTTTTGACCTTAAAACTTGCAAGAAAACACACTTTCAATATTCCAGCATTTCCAGATTTTCTGCCCTGTTTTCAGACAGCCATAACTTCTTCATTACTTATCCAAAAAGAATGTACTTTATACCAAACTCTTCCTTTTTGAATCCTCTAAAACTCTTATGAAGACATGAAAATGAGATTCCTAACGTATTGGTTAGAAATTACCTCAGTAGCTTAACCCCTAAAATGAATCTGCTGCTGTTCCAGATTTCACTTCCTGCTGCAACCCGAAACTTGACCTGAAGATTACAACATCTTCCAATCATTTCCTTCTCACGATTCCTTCACGAAACTTGTAGGATATTGAATAAGCTTTCTAACCATACCAATTAGAGCTTCTAACTCCAAGTATACAGATCAGAACAACCAAAACATCAGAGACTTCCCAGATTTGACAGCAAATTCTGTCTTCTGTCTTCCTCTTCACAAAACAGTAAGTTAACTTCAGTATTAGTTCGAGCTTCCTTCACAAACTTTGTTCCAAATTGAGTTAACTTTCATGTATCAAAAACTCAACTCTTACCTCTTCTTTTTGAGCTCGAAAAGACCAAAACATCAGAACTGGTCTGAGTTGATCTCCTTGCTGCAATAAAGAATCCCCCCTGAGTTCTTCTCCTTTCTTCTGCAACTACAGCTCCAAGTTTATGAAAAATGGCTTCCTTATTCTTCCTTTCTCCTTCTCCCACGAAATTTCAGCTTGGTTTTGATAAATGAAGAAGAAAATGGAGAAGATAAAGTCATTTTATAAACCAAGGAGGCAAGGTTTGTCTTTTTCCCTTTTGCTTTTTTTTTTTCTTTTCCCTATTCTTTTCCTTTCCTTTATCTCTTTCTTTCTTTTCTTTTCTTTCCTTTTATTTCCTAAACAAAACAAAACACAATATTATATCCATTCATTTCATTTCATTTTCTTCATTATTTTTAAAGCAAACCAAACCAAAATGGCTTGAGCTTTTCCTTCCTTGTTTTCCTTTTATCCTTCACTTCATTTCTTTTCTTTTTTTTAAAACACCAAAATAAGTGTGTAAAGAAACCCTAAGCATTTAGCCAACTTATCCCAAGTCTATGAGACATATGATCTTCCATTCAATACATGATGCACCTAAAACTTCTCCAAATTGCTAATGATTTGAACTTACTTCAATGAAACTTTTAATATGCTTATTTCAATGTTTACCTATCCCTTTATGAAGTTTAGACACATTGTAGCTCCAAATTCACTAGATTCCCAAATTCGATCACGACATCGTTTAGTGCAACCTATACGATTTTGCATATTTCAAAACATCATGAACGAGTGCTCAATGATAAAAGAGAATAGGGTTTAGGGCTTACAGCATGCGACTGGGAAGACGGCAGCGTTGCAACGCTGGCCTTAGCATTGCAACGCTGGAGCTAAGGCACGTTTCGACGGGCGGAAAAAGACAAGGCGCAGCGTTGCAACGCTGCCATCAGCGTTGCAATGCCACATGTGTTTCACGCGAAGGAGCAAAGGGCAGAAACGTTTGTTTTATTATATATTAAATATAAAAATGTTTTATATTTAATTTATATTTAATTTATTTAATTTTAATTAATATAATTAGATTATATTAATTAAAATTGAATTTATTGTGCTAAAATTGGTCTAATATTGCTATTTAAATTATGCAATTGTTGTGTAATTATTGCCATGCATTGTGGATGCTTTTAATTTACATATCCCACCTTAGGTTTAGCATTTCCATGCATCATTTATAATATAAAGAGTTATATTATATAGTTTGCATGATTAATTAATATAAGGTATTATATTAATTGGACAACATTGACATGCATTATTTTTCATGAGATGAATATGCTATGTATGTCTTATTATTCATGAGATGAATGATCAAGCACTATAACATAGTATGCATGTCACCTAAGGTTAATTATTAGTTTTAAAATGTTTGGAACTTGGAAATAATATACCTTAGGTTATCTAGTTCTAATTAGATTAGAATTAGGAACCAAGTGATTTATAAACAATGATTAAAAGAGGAACTCTGACTAAGGAAAGTTCTATCTAGGTTTGGGTATTTAGTCGACGGAAATGGAACACCCCTGCACCGGCCCGACACGAGAGTGAAATTTAATCAGAAGGTTTATAAATCATAGTAGCGTCAGCGGGTTTATTAAGTGGTTAATAAACTAGAAATCCTAGGCTTAATATAAAGAGTTATATTAGAAAACTTAGGATAAAATCAATATAAGAGTTATATTGATTATCGATATAAGAGTTATATTGATAACTTTAGGTAAAACCATTAGCCGGGTTTAGCATAAGTAAGATTCCTATAGTTCTAAAATATCCAGTGGGAGGAAAAAGTGTATATGATACATATTTTTCCACCTACGTATCTCCGAGAAGTTCACACCATGAGACTCATACTTGGCCTCGTGGGGTAAACGGGAGCGTCCTCCTTCGGATGGAGTTTGTATGAGTTAATATCAAGGTCAATGGAGAGGGTACTTATAGTAAGTGGCAACAGGTTTAGTGAAAACAAAACCTATGGTCTCTTCAGTCGGTTTACACCGTAAGATCACTATGGTCAGCCTGCTAGTTTGGCATGGACCAGACAATCCTTCGGAGGGCTTGATCATAGGGGATCAAACAGAGTAGACACCTGAAAGGGATAAAGACCTCTTTAGTCTGTTTTTCAATCTAGTCCTTCCTTCGGCGGATTTTATTGGATGGGGACTCTAGGATCTAAAGACAGAAGGTCACACTCACGAGGTACATAAGTTGTGTATGTATCCTGACCGAATAATGGTAACTAAAGCCTATAGGAATAAGAGTTATTTTGACATTAGGTTTTGGTCAAGAATGTCTTGATCTAAAGGAGGAGTGTTTTTTTATTACCCTTCGGTGTCATACATTCTAAACCTTTGGAGTATCATTGCAAGTTATAAATGACCCAGGAATCATTTGATAATTAGCTAAAACATGGTTGGATTAGAGTTATAGCAAGAAACTCATACAAGTTTGTTTGTAAATTTTTCAGCAAAAATGTCTAGCTCTATTATTTCCTTATTGGGTGCGAAAAAGTTAACCGGAGAGAATATAATGACGTGGAAAAACAAACTGAACACTATATTGGTAGTGGATGATCTGAAGTTTGTGCTAACTGAGGAGTGTCCTCAGGTGCCAGGCTCGAATGCGTCACGAAATGTTCGTGATGCATATGATCGATGGATCAAGGCCAATGATAAGGCCAAGGTCTACATGCTGGCAAGTATGTCTGACATATTAGCCAAGAAGCATGAGGGCATGATAACCGCCAAGGAAATCATGGATTCCGTGTAGGGTATGTTTGGACAATAATCCACACAGGCCCGACACAATGCCCTAAAGTATATATTCAACTCAAGAATGCCAGAGGGTACATCTGTTCGGGATCATGTCCTGGATATGATGGTGCACTTTAACATCGCAGAGTCGAATGGTGCTTCCATCGATGAGTCGAGCCAGGTCAACTTCATTCTAGAAACCCTTCCAGATAGTTTCCTACAGTTTAGAAGTAATGTTGTTATGAACAAGCTTACTTTTAACCTTACCTCCCTTCTGAATGAACTCCAGACCTTTCAATCTTTGATGAAAATTCAGGGATCGAAAGGTGAGGCAAATGTTGCTAGTAGAGTTATCATAGAGGTTCGACCTCTGGGACAAAAACAGTGGCTTTATCTTCTTCTAACCTGAAAGGGAAGAAGAAGAACATGAAAAAGGTTGGTAAAGGGAAACGAGCTGACAAAGTTGCCGCCCAGAAGGGCAAGAAATTCAAAAAAGTTGCTAACAAAAGAAAGTGTTTCCACTGCAACGAAGACGGGCATTGAAAACGGAACTGTCTGAAGTACATTGCAGAAAAGAAAAAGGAAGGTAAATATGATTTACTTTGCCTAGAAGCTTGTTTAGTGGATAATGATAAAACTGCTTGGATATTGATTCAGGCGCCACTAATCATGTTTGCTCTTCTTTTCAGGAATTGATTCCTGGCAGAAGCTACAGAAAGGAGAGATAACGCTCCGGGTTGAAAATGGAGAAGTCGTCTCAACTGTAGCAGTAGGCACGATGAAGCTTTACTTTGGCAAGAAATATATGTTGTTGGACAATATATTAGTGATACCAGGGTTTACTAGAAACCTTATTTCAATTTCTTGCCTAATAGAACAATGTATTTTTGTTTCTTTCTCAATGAATAAAGTGTTTATTTTAAAGAAAGGTATAGAAATATATTCAGCTTCATTAGAAAATGGGTTGTATGTTTTAAGGCCTAATTCACCAAAAATGGTTTTGAACACTGAATTATTTAAAATCTATAACGCATAAACTAAGAAACGTAAAATTTCTCCTAAAGAAAATGCTCATCTTTGGCATCTTAGATTGGGTCACGTTAATCTCAATAGGATTGAGAGATTGGTAAAGAATGGACTTCTAAATGAGTTAGAAGAAAATACTTTACCTGTATGTGAATCCTGCCTCGGCAAAATGACTAAAAGACCTTTTAGTGGAAAAGGTTATAGAGCCAAAGAACCTCTGCTTATACATTCAGACCTTTGTGGTCCGATGAGTGTTAAAGCCAGAGGAGGTTATGAATATTTCATCTCCTTTGTAGATGATTATTCCAGAATTGGGCATATTTACCTAATACAACATAAGTCTGAAGCACTTGAAAAGTTCAAGGAATTCAAGACTGAGGTTGAAAATCAATTGGGTAAAACAATTAAAACGCCTCGATCAGATCGTGGTGGAGAGTACATGGATTTAAAATTCCAGAAATATATGATAGAACATGGAATTACATCCCAACTCTCAGCTCCCGGTACACCACAACAAAATGGAGTATCGGAAAGGAGAAATAGAACTTTGTTGGACATGGTTCGATCAATGATGAGTTATGCTCATCTCCCTAGTTCATTTTGGGGTTACACAGTAGAGACTGCGTTATACATTTTGAATAATGTGCTCTCAAAAAGTGTTTCTGAAACACCTTTTGAACTCTGGAAAGGACGTAAAGGCAGTTTATGTCATTTCAGAATATGGGGTTGTCCAGCACATGTGCTTGTGACAAATCCAAAGAAGTTGGATTCACGTTCAAAATTGTGCCTATTCGTAGGCTACCCAAAAGAAACAAGAGGTGGTTTATTATATGATCCTAAGGAAGATAAGGTTTTTGTGTCGACAAATGCCAATTTCTTAAAGAAGGACTACATAAGGGACCACAAACCAAGAAGTAAAATTGTGTTAGGTGAGTTTGACAGAACAATAGCAAAGGTTGCTAATAAAACTAGTACGTCAACAATTGTTGTTGATACTAGTTTGTCTAGTCAAGACACTCATCTCAAGAATTGAGTATACCTCAACGTAGTGGGAGGGTTATAACACAACTGACCGTTACATGGGTTTATCTGAAACCCAAGTTGTTATACCAGATGACAACTACGAGGATCCATTGACTTATAATCAAGCGATGGTTGACAAAGACAAAGACAAATGGGTCATAGCCATGGACCAAGAAATAGAGTCTATGTACTTCAATTCTGTTTCGGATCTTGTAGATAAATCTGATGGGGTAACACCTATAGGTTGTAAGTGGATCTACAAGAGAAAGCGTAGTGTAGATGGAAAAGTGCAAACCTTTAAAGCTAGACTAGTAGTAAAGGGTTATACCCAGGTTGAAGGGGTTGACTATGAGGAAACCTTTTCACCTGTTGCTATGGTAAAGTCTATATGTATCCTACTTGCAATTGCCACATATTATGACTATAAGGTATGGCAAATGGATGTCAAGACAGCGTTTTTGAATGACAATCTTGAGGAAAACATCTACATGGACCAACCCAAAGGGTTCATTAAACCAGGACAAGAGCAAAAGGTTTGCAGGCTTAAAAGGTCAATTTATGGACTGAAACAAGTCTCTAGGTCCTGGAATATAAGATTTGATGAGGCAATCAAATCTTATGGTTTTGACCAAATTGATGATGAACCTTGCGTCTACAAGAAAATCATCAATAGTTCTTTCGCATTCCTAGTTCTATATGTGGATGATATCCTACTCATTGGAAATGATGTATGATATCTTACTAACATTAAAAATTGGCTGGCTACGCAATTCCAAATGAAAGATTTGGGTGATGCGCAGTTTGTTCTTGGGATCCAGATTGTCCGGAACTGCAAGAATAAAACACTAACCTTGTCACAAACATCTTACATAGACAAAGTGTTGTCAAGGTTTGAGATGCAAGACTCCAAAAAAGGCTTATTGCCTTTTAGACATGGAGTCCATTTGTCTAAGGAACAGAGTCCTAAAATACCTCAAGGGGTTGTGGATTTGAGACGAATTCCTTATGCATTAGCTGTTGGGAGCCTAATGTATGTCATGTTGTGTACTAGGCCTGACATCTGTTTTGCAGTTGGAATGGTCAGTAGGTATCAATCCAATCCAGGACTTGAACAATGGACAACGGTTAAAACAATCCTTAAGTATCTTCGGAGAACAAGGAACTACATGCTTGTGTATGGGGATAAGGATTTAATCCTTACACGATACACAGATTCTGACTTTCAGACTGATAAAGATTCTCGGAAATCTACATCAGGGTCATTATTCACTCTTAACGGAGGAGCTGTAGTATGGCGAAGCGTCAAGCAAGGATGCATCGCTGATTCCACCATGGAGGCCGAATATGTAGCAGCTTGTGAAGCAGCTAAAGAGGTCGTTTGGTTAAGGAAATTCATGCTAAATTTGGAAGTTGATCCAAATATGACTTTGTCCATCATGTTGTATTGCGATAACAGTGGTGCAGTGGCAAATTCGAGGGAACCCCGAAGTCACAAGAGGGGAAAGCACATTGAGCGGAAATATCATCTCATCCGGGAGATCGTGCATAGAGGAGACGTGATTGTCACAAAAATAGCCTCAGAGCACAACGTTGCTGATCCTTTTACAAAGGCTCTCAGGGCTAAAGTATTTGAGAGTCACCTAGAAGGTCTAGGTTTACAAGTCTTCCCCAACTAGGGCAAGAGGGTGTATTTTGTACAAAGGGTTTAAATGCCCTAGTTTATTGTATTTATATTACTGTAATGTTTTAGTACTCCACAAGCTTTAGATAAAGTAGGAGATTGTTAGGATTTATGCCCTAAACTTGTGTAATTTTGATCAAATAAATAAAGGGTTATTTGTTTTGATAAAATTATATTCTTGCTTTATAAATATAATAAACTAAGTTCCAAGGTTATAATATATCTTGAACATCAGTGTAGTGGACACTATTTGGATTGTGTTCAAGAATATAACCTAAATGGTCTATGGTATAAGAATAAGGTTGGAAACCTTATTCTGGTAACATCATGGATGCGACCCACTTTATAATTAGTACAAATGAGGTAATCCAACTCATTCATGTGGTTGACATACGAGTAGGGGCATCCTGTATGAAGAGTTCATACAAGACCGGACTGCAAATTATTAGTCTAACCAGTGTAACACCGTTAACAGGATAAGACTGATAATTTTTAGATGGTCATTAGTGACTCGACCTGAATCCTGAGCAAGTTAAGAACTCCTGCTTATAGGGGTTTGTCCTTAAACTAGTATGGGTGAGAGTGGCCTGTAGCCGACTCAATAAGCCTACCTTCTCAGGGACAGAATCTCATAGATAGCTGTGGACTTAACTATGCAAGATGGAATTCACTCATTCTTATACCAAGGAATTAGATAGGTTGTTCCCTTAAGAACTGACTCCAGGTCTTGAACAACGGGGCCCGCCCTCTATGAGGGTATGAGCCTATGGTAGGACTTTAGACTTGTTGTTCATTAGAGGATCAGTGATGCTTAAGGAACAAAGATGTAATCACAGGGGTAAAACGGTAATTTAACCCAGTCGTGATTACGAACAACCTGTGAAGGGTCGACTCATGAGTAATGATTATATCAGTGGACACAATATAATCTACAGTGAGGAGAGTGCAACTACAAGTCTATAATGGAGTGACTTGTAGTTAATGAATATTGATTAACTGGATCAAAGAGTTTAATCAGTTAATCTCACATCATTGGAGCTCATGAACTGTAGGTCCATCAGGTCCCTCCGTTGGCTCAACATGGTTATATTAAAGTTAGGAATGAAATTAAAGTGTTCAATTTCATGCATGAGGTGTTATATCAATTAAATATGATATAATTGATATAATATATGGTTTTAATGTGAATTAGATTCACATATAAACCATATAATAGTGGGAGAATATAAGAGGGATAGGATGGTAATTTCCATCCCATTTTCCTATATATATAGTTGCATGAGATGCAACTAGGTTAAGCTAAGTGAAGTCAAGTGATTCCATCTCTTGAGAAAACCTAGAGAATTCTCCCACATAGTGTTGGAAAGAATTCCAACTAGATTTTCACAAAACACCTCATCTCACATAAAGGGAACTCACATTCCTCCCTCACCTAGAGAACAATGGAGAAGATCCGGTGGTAGTGTCGGTGAACGTTCGGGTTCGTGTTGCTGAGATCGTGTTCGTGGGAGAAGGAGCACTCGAAGAAAGGTTCTTTAAAGGTAATATCTCGCTGTCCATATTGTTAATTTATGCTTAATCTAAGTAGAATCGTTCTTGAATGTTATCTTTGTAACGAAATTAAGAACGCGCGATTAACAATCGCTTTCGCTGCGGGATTTGATTCCCTTCACACGTGACTGTGGTGATAGCCACAATCCAGTCATGAGGATGAACTCCTCCTTCCAAAACTTCACAACGGTTCCATTCATATTGAACTGCATGGCATCATCGATTTCATCTCCTTCATACACCTCTCTAAGAAGGATGTGATGGACTAGTGGTCTGTTGAATATGAGGTTCACATAACCGAAGGGACTGAATATTGTCTGCCTGAACAGTCCGAGTTGTGTAGGTGTCAACTTCTGCCTCAATATCTTATTAGCACTGCTGATGTGTGCTAAACTAGAGGATTGTCCTGGAAACCAATATTTTTTCGCTGTTTTAAGGACAACTACCATTGTAAATCTGTGCATAGATGGTACAACAACAATTATCAAAAGGTACGAACACCATAAATTGAAAACAGTTTACAGAAGGAACGAAATTCATTATGTACAATAAAGGAACGCTCTATTTGATTCGCTCATGCTGACTCGTTCACTCCGACTTGTTCATTATAACTCGTTCTCGTACACTCTCGTCGTCTTCTTCCTTCAAATTAGTACAGTCGCAATCGTAAACCCTCATTATACCCTAAACCCTAGCAACGTAAGCTTTATTCTCCCTACAAACTCGATATAATATATGTATCTCTAAGACAGAGAACAACATTCACGAAACGAAACCATCATCGCAAAATCGCACACTTACAAACAAAAAAAATTCAAATCACAACGAAGAATAATGCAATATCGTACCGTGACGGCTGGCGGCGGTTGTTGAAGACGAGCGACGGCTGACGGCGGCGGTCGGTCGTGTGATAGAGCTCGTTAGAGAGAGAGAGAGCTAGAACTTAGAGAGATATAGCGAACTTAGAGAGAGGGAGTCTGAACTTAAGAGAGACAGTGAAATGAGAAACCCCTTTTATATAAAATGTTGCTTGCTCTCGCTTACTCGCTTGAGTGCTCCAAAGTCCCGTTTGGGGACTCTGAGCTTCCTCCCCACGCATGCGAACCACCACAACCTCCCCTTGCCGAACAGGCGCCATCGGAATGTTTGGTCAACATTCCTACACAGCGCCCCAAAAAGAAGGCCAAACAAGATGCGCCATTAGTCATAATTGACTCCTCGACTGAGTCGGACTAAGGGACGGAATGACCTTTCAATATTTTCTTTATTTTGTTTTTGTTTTGTAATATTCAATATCAACTCTGTTTTTGTTCAACTTTCATACATATCTCATGCTTCAAAATTGCAACAGTAGTGTTAAGCGATCGAGTGCGAGTGAGCGAGTAATGCTAAGCGATCCAGTGTGAGTGAGCGAGTAGTGCTAATCGAGCAAGTGGGAAAGAGCGAGTAGTGCTATGAGTGCGAGTGAGCGAGTAAGCGAGTGCGAGTCCGAGTAAGCGCTCGAGCGAAAGAGCGAGTAGTGCTTCGAGTGCGAGTGAACGAGTGCGAGTGAGCGAGAGCGAGTAAGCGAGTACGAGTGAGCGAGTGCGAGTAAGCGAGACGGGAGTCCCATTGAGCGAGTGAGCGAGTGTGCGGGTGAACGTTCACGTATAACTGGGATGCCCATCGGCGTAATTTTGCGCGCTTTGCTACGTCAGAATATGTCAGTTTTCATTATATCTGAATGTCAGGTCATTTCGCATTAAATATATTAAAAATGGGTTTTCCATACAAAAACCCCTAAATTCAAGATTTTAAAAAGTATTATAAAAATCAAGGACTAAATTTGTAATTTTAAAAATTCAAAAACCAAACAAATACAACTATCAAATTAACTAAATGTGTAATTTAACCAAATAGTTTGTAGAGCAACATTCACAAGAGTGGGAGAGGGAGGGGTGTAATATATAAAAGAAGACAATTCAATTGGCAAAATAATAATCGAAACGCCATTTTCCCATTACCATCCCACCATGTTCTTGGTGAGGCTTCAACGCTTAGATCCTCTTGCAGACGCAACCTCCCGACTCGCCCAAATTGCTAAGGAAGCCGATATTATATTCACACCTTTATCACTCCGGATCGTCGCCTCGCACCGTTCCCCTCGCTTCGTCGCCGCACTGCAAATGGCGCACCAATGCTTCACCACCTATTCCGTCGATGGCGATCACTGTTCCAGAGTTTCCCTCGAATCCTTCCACGATGCTATGTTAGACGGCGGAACTTCCTCTTCTTCCATGACCATCCATCTTCTTCAAACCATCAATCAAATCATCCTTCGTTTCGAGGCTCCAAGTTACTCTAAACTCTATATAATCAATCTTCTTATTTCTCTCGTTCTTGATATAATCTTATATTTCTCACTTCTTTAATTATTCTTTAACATTCCTTTTAGAGCATCTCCCACAAGTGCGTCACGAATTGACACTGTTACCTTCCCAAGAAGCGGATATAGAAGAAATTGATTATGGCAAGTTTTTTTCGATCGACTCACGAGGTTTAAGACGCGTTATAAAAGAATTCCCTCTCTTTCTAGAGGATTCAGGTCACGTGCGTCTGACTCTTCTTTTTTCGTTTTATTATTTGGCTTCAATGAAATTGGTGCATGGATTCTTTTAACAATATTTTGTTCGTTTGTTACAGTTTGTGTTACTGCAACCGATTCGCAAGTCAAATTCTCTATTGCCTCTAAAGAGATTATTTTTATTAGAGAGGTATTGCCCCATAAGCTAATATTATTATTACATTAGTATATATATAGTGGTTTTCAAATGAATTATCTTGACTGTAATGTTCCTAAGTGTAGTGCTTTTTATATCCATAACTATTTTAAAGAATTTTTAGAGCTTTCTAAAGTGAATTTTCCTTTTTTTTTTTTTTTTATAGAAAAAGTTAGGTTTATATCTTAGTTTTATTTTCTGTTCTTAAACTTTCAATTTTTTTTTTCTAATTTTTGAATCTTCATGTAAAATCATTTAAGTCATTGAGATGTGAGTCTTTTTTATTATTATTATTTTTAAACATAGTTTACATATTAACAAATAGATATAAATAAGGGGTTGTTTGGGGTACAAGTTATAATAATCTGTGTTATTATAACCTATGGAATACTTTACACCCTAAATACTGACTATTATAACTTCAGACTATATTACTCTACATTTTAAATAATGTAATATGATTCCACATACTATAATAATCCACAGACTATTATAATTTACCCAGCGTCCCAAACAACTCCTAAATAAATTGAAGAGTAGATATCTGAGCAAGGAATCTTTAAAATTTTATCGTCAAAAAGAAAAAAAAAATGTCTTTAAGATGACCATAGATATCAGGTTCCAAAATAATCTTTTTTGTTTTTAATACTAAAATGAGATTTCCATGTAAAATTAAGAATATTTGAAATAGAATAGAACCTTAGTTTAGTGGATTAAAATATGGTTTAGATGTTAAAGTTTTAACAGACTCAAGAATATTTTTATTCCTAAGTAAAGTTGTATGGTTGAATGTTTTGCAGACTGGAGGATGTGAAATTGAAGGTTTTGAAGGAGAAGATGAAACTCAAATCCGAATCGTTCTCTATCCCATGATGTTTTTTCTTATTTTGACATATGATGTATATAGGGTTTATTTTTATAAGACAAAAATGAATTCTCATGGTGTAATGATCTTCCCAGCTTTTGGACTTTATGCTCAGTATGTGATCTACTTTCCCCAAATGTGACCATGTGGGAAAATTTGGTGTACAAAAAAAAGTTGATATTGTTTGTCATTCTTTTTGTCAATAATATTCAATTGTCTAAGAACTTTATTTGTCATGTCTATTGGAATGTTCAAGTATCCTTAAAAAAAGCTTCAAACATATGGATTCATTTTTTCTTCCAAAAATTGGTTCAAATCATTAATTTCAGATTCATTTATTGAAGTTCCTATTATGTATTATATCATTCTCAAGCGTTACAAAACTTCATAAACAATTTTGACACTTGTGTAAAATTACAAGTGTCAAAGATATAAAGATCTAATTTAAGTTTTTAATCTTCAACTCTTGGATCTTGTTAGAAGAATATGGTTGCACATTGCTCCACAGTTTACGTTCAAATATCAAAATTATAATGTATGAACCTCTAAATCAATATGAAGTTACAAAAAATTATTCTAATTAAAAGAAACTCAAATGTTAGACTCCAAAAGTAGTCGAGTAGTGTAAACTCTTTGATTTTAATTTTGCTTCTAGCGTAGACATTTTTGCTTATGAAACGTTTTCTTAAACAAAATTAAAATGAGTAAAGTTGATAATTAATATTATAAAATGTTGAAAGAATAAAATTGAAATGAATTAGTCGAATATTTTAGCATTAGTAAAAATATGTTACAAATCTCACCTTTACACATAAAAAAAACACTACAGAAAAAAAGAAACTTGATGTTCCAAATGTTGATGTCACACCCCCTTCCAAACTACATGCTAACTTAGCTCGGAAGACGGCGTGAAACCAACAAACATCGTTTACCTCTCTAACGATACCTGTTGACCATGTTATACTTGATAAACATACGATACTTGTATATGAAATACTTTACACACAACACAGCGGAACCTTGAAAATTACTATATATACGGAAGGAGAAACTCTACTTAAACCTCACTCGAAAACTAAAACAAGTAGAGAGCACTACAACAAAAAATATACCCAAGTATGATTTACACAACTACAACCTAAAGTGCATACACGAAAATAATCATACTGTCCTTTCAAAATATCTACAATATATATGGACTTGCTATACAACCCCACCCACGTACAAAATTTCAAACTCTAAGAGCTTTCAGCAGACTATGGCAGTATTTCAGGCACCGGGAGCTCGATCTCTACCTGAAAAGTTGGAAAACATTGAAAAAATAAGCTATGAAGCACAGTGAGTGACTAAGTTTAAAACCATTAACTCGCAAGTCATATCACCTGATAATCTATGAGTATAAGCATCTGTAATCATGCGTTAAATATAAATGTGTAATCATAATAGCTTTTTCAAAAATCCAGCAAGTATGTCATTAAAATCTCGCGTGACATATCAAGAATATTAGTCATTTAAAACATATGACAATCTATGTTGTGTAGGGCACGCCCAGTACAACCAACGTTCACTCTACGATGTAGTGGGGCCCACCTAATACTCTCATCATCTTTGTCGTAATGGGGCCCATTCAACACTAATGACAGTATTGTTGTCACGGAGTACACTCAACGTCGACAATAGAAAATGATCTGTGTGCCCACGGTACGTACTATACAATCTCGGACTCAATATCTCAGTCGTTTATTCATTCGAGTCTTAGAAAAATACATGGAAATACTTAAACATGTCTGTTTATCTCTTTTTTTTCATACAACTCAAGCTTACTCAACTTGCTCGTGAAAACTGGAAATCTTTAAACAATACTTGTTAGTACATGCTTACTTGAAATTATAACATTTCCACTAAATTTCAGAAAATCAATAAACATATGCTCACATGTAAATTTTATTGGGAGAATCTGAGCTCACAACGAACATATGAAATCATTCCTGAGAAACCATGTATGCTCATAAGTATGTGTTAAAAAAACATAAAACATTTAAGCTAATTCACTCCTAGGAAGTCTTGTATTTCCATAAGCATAAATTCAAGCATAAAAATCATTTTCGAAACTCATTTTGTCACTCGCACGTTAAAACTAGATCCTCAGCTCGTATACTTGATTTATTTCCTCTTGGCCTGTCAAACAAACCAAAACCAAGCATTAGAGCTGTAATCTCATGAATTTCAAACTTAGGATTACAAATATCATTCCATCTATTTTCCAGCATTCTACAAATTTCATACCCTGATTCACATACACATAACTTCTTCATTACTTGGCCAAAAATGATGTACTTTATACCAAACTTTTCCTCTTTGAACCCTCTAAAACTTATCTGAAGAAATGAAATTGAAATTCCCAACGGATGTGCCCATAAATACCTCGAGAGCTACTTCCTTAAAATTAAGCTTCTGCTATTTCCAGAATCGTTTTTTTGCTAAACCCCACACTTGACCTGAATGTTAAAGCCACATCCAATCATGTTTTGCTTACGACTTCTTCATGAAAGTTATAGGAAATTAAATAAGCTTTCCAATACCAGAGCTTCTAATTCAAACTCTACAGATATACATGTCTCAAACACCAGAGGTTTTTCTCAGATTTGACAGCAAATTCTCTCCTTTGAATTCCTTTTCACAAGTCAATAACTTAAAATTAGATTTTGCTCGAGCTTCCTTCACAAATGTTCAAAAATGGTTAACTTCAAGAAAATCAAACCTCACCTCTCACATCTTCTTGTGGAGCTCAAAACGATTTAAAAATCAGTAGTGGGTAGAAATGATCACCTTGCTGCCATGGAACTTGTGTTGAGTTTCCCCCTTTCTTCTTCAACCCTAAACTCCAACAAGTTCTCATTTTTTCTTTCTTCAAACCTCTCCCACGAAATGTTCTGGTGTTTCTTTAAAGAATGAGAAACAAATGGGGAAAATGGGTTAAGAAAATGTTTGGCAGTGGTGAGTGCATTTCCACATTTCTTTTCTTTTTTTTTCCTTTTTTTTTCATTTCTTTATGAAACATTTTTTCAAAAATGCTTTAAACATTTGTGTTTCTTTTATTTTATCTCTTTATTTTTTTCGTAAAGAAATTTCAAGGAGAGATCTCGGGTTTATAGTTGAAGTGAGTATCTTCTTCTTTGTTGAACTCTAGTTTGGTCGTAAGAAGCAAGTCTTGAATTTCTTTCTTGATGGAGTCTTGCACTCTTTTGACTTGCAACCGTGTGATTGGTCCATGATATAGCACACAAAATGTGATATCCTTAGGCTTAATAATTGCTAGTTTTATAATGATTTCAGGGCTTTTACGTGTTTAAATTACTCAATTTCAGGTTAAGAGCGTAAACAGAACATTTGGAGACAAATTGGATCACTTGGGATCGAAACGAGGCTATTTGGAGCTCAAAATAACATCAATTGGAAGTGAAAGGATCAATCCAAGCTTGAAGACCCGAGGTGATGGCGTTGAAACGCCATGAAGAGCGTTGCAACGCCGAATGTGCAACCAAGATGCGTTGAAGACCCCAGACGATAGCGTTGCAATGCTGCTTTGCAGCGTCGCAACGTTATCTCGATAAGGAAGCGCACAAGAAGGACCGCACAACGAGCGTTGCAACGCGGCCTTGTAGCGTCGCAACGCCATTTTGATAAGGAGCGCGCGCGTTAGGGTAGCGGCGTTGCAACGTTGCCCTCAGCGTTGCAACGCCATCGACTATTTCCATATTTGCCCGGTAGCCTAGGGTGCAGCGTTACCTTGCCGTCCCTAGCGTTACAACGCTGTGACGATGATGCCTATAAATACAACCTTAAGTCTTCTTGCAAAGGGAGCCGAATTTGGTAGATTTTCCACCCTAATTTTGAAATACACTTTGTAAGAAGAGAGAAAAGAGCGTTTTTGGGAGCCAAAGCATCCGTGGAGGTTCGAGATCGAAGACGGGAGCTCGGAGACGAAGGACCGACATCGACACATAAGTTTAATTTCTCTTTCTTTCAATTTGTAATAGCGTTCTAAGACGTTTCCTACATGTTTAGCTTGGTTTTCATGTGATTTAGAGTAGCTAAATGTTGTACTTAGGATTTGATTTGCTTATTAAGATTTCTTTGCCATGTATTGAAGTATGTTTTGATATTTATTTTTGGCAATTCATTCTTAATTTCATTTATATCTTTGGTTTAAGTGGACTCGAGAGAAAAAACTTAAATTAGAACAAGGTTGTCAAAACTCTTAGAATTCTGGCATGAGAATGACCTAGAAATCTTAGGGAAACGCATAAAGAAGTTGCTTAATGTCGTGCATGCTTAGATTTTATATGGAGACTATAGGATTTATTGTATGTGCGAGGCTCTTGAGAGATCAAGAGACTTTATTGACTAATTTACTTCTTGTTTATAAATTCATCTCATATTCATTGCATGTGTAATTAAGTGTTGAGTTGCAAGGTCAATTTCCTTTAAATCTATCAATTCGTGTCTCCACATGTTTGTTTGTCTTTAATTTTTGTTTCACCACCTATCCATTTTATGTTTCTTTAGCTAAAATTGAGAATTAGTATCTTAGTAATTAATCAATCTAGAAACCCATTCCCGAGGACGATACTTGGACTCATAAATCACTATACTAAAATTTGACCCGTACATTGCGATATTGCAATATCAAAATAATACACAACAAGTTTTTGGCGCCGTTGCCGGGGAATGACGATTATTTAGATTAATTAATATTAGGAGAATATTTGAAATTTTAGACTAAAGCTTGTTTGTGTGTTTTTCCTTATTTGTTTTTTCTTGTGTGTTTGTTTGTTTCCTTATTTGTGTTATTTTACTTTTAGTTTTGTGTATTGTGTTTGAGTCTTTGTCCCCTGCTTTCGTTGTGTTACTATTGTGTAAAAGTCTTGATCTGAATTATTAATTTTTCAAGCATGACTTTGCATGATTTTGATTCTCCACCATTCTATTGTCCCTTTCAGGACCCTAGGTATGTGCATCATGATTTATCTGATTACCATATGTCTAATGTTTACCATTCTGTACCTGAAATTGATAAAAATACTTATGATGGTAGCTATTTAGACACTTGGAACCATAGTTTTTTCGTACCTTAACCAACCCCTAGAAAAATCTTCTCTTATGGACCAATTGACGGAATATACCTTAGAATTGAAATTTAAAAATTTGGTTCATAGTGAATTAGAGAGATTGGATAGGTTAGAAACTGAGGTGGTAGGACTTTGGTCAATAGTACAAGATAGAGCTCAGTACCTTAACCAGCTAATAATTTCCCTTAAGACCTTACAGGAACAATTTCTTATCCTTACCACTCAGGAGGTGCCACCTAGGAGGATTTGTTCTTATGATAATGAAAATAGTTTGGGGGAGGCTGAGACACACCATAACCAGGTTAATGAGGTAGACATTGGTGATATAGTCACTTCCACAGAGGAATCCCAGGTGATAGAGTTAGGGGATGAGAAGCCTTCTTTCCTTTTATCCCCAGAAAATTCCTTTATTTTTTATAACCATTTGTCCTACACTCACGAGTCTTGTTTTGATTTTTGTTCTTTTGTGTTATTAAACAAAAACGCCAAAAATAATTTTCTGTCTGGGGCTCAAGAAAAACATGATAGCCTTTTAGACTTAGAAGGCTATATCGATTCAAGCAAGAAGGGCCCAAAGAAATATGAGATGTTTTATGTGCCCTGATAAGTCACCGTCTAGCTAAAGACGTTAAAGAAAGCGCTTCTTGGGAGGCAACCCAAGTTTTATGTTTCATGTCTTTATTTTTGTATTTATGTTATATTTTATTTTCTACTTTTGTTGTTTTTATCTAGTTTTTATCATTTTGTATCTCCAGGTGTATACCCAAGGGGAGAGTTGCAGACTTGCACCCTTTTGATCCTGAAATCGAGAGGACCTGTAGGAGACTCCTAAGGGAAGGAAGAGTAGAGCCTCAGACAATGGCAGATCAGGAGCTCATCAATAACCCTAAACCTATTAGGGAGTATTTCCAACTTGTGTTTAATTCTTAGCAGGCTAGAATAATCCATGCCCCTATTAATGCTAATAATTTTGAACTTAAGACAGGGTTGATGCAGATGGTTAGGGAAGGTGCTTTCAGAGGCTTAGCCACAGAAGATCCTAACTCACATCTTCAAAATTTCTTAGAAATATGTGATACATTTAAAATGAATGGTATCTCTACTGATAGTATTCACTTACGTCTCTTTCCTTTCTCTTTGCAGGGCAGAGCCAAAGAATGGCTAGGATCCCTTCCCTCAGGTAGTATCACTTCCTGGGAGGAGTTGGCCCAAACCTTCATGACCAAATTCTTCCCACCTGTGAAGGCTGCAAAAGTTAAGGACCGAGATAGGAACATTCGCAAAGCAAGAGGGAGAGAGCGGTTATTCGAGGCATGGGAAAGGTACAAGGACATGCTCGGGAGGTGCCTACAACATGGCTACCAGTTGGCTTCAGTGCAGATCGCTTTTATGGACTGGAAGGTAAGACCAGGACCATTCTAGGTGCCACTGCTGGAGGGGCTTTCATGGCGAAGACTGTACCAGAAGCACGTGCCCTCCTGGAGGAAGTGTCAACTACCAGCTACCAGTGGCCTACAGACAATGACAGATCTAAGCCAGTAGCTGGATTGTATCAACTGGATGAGGTAACCTCCCTTAGATCTCATATGGCATCTCTCACTCATGCTCTGAATAATTTTGGAGGATCACCCAAAAAGGGATGTCCTTTCAATGCTCCCAGCCTAATGGAGAATCCACTATGGAGTAATTGCATTACCTGAACAACAGAAGCAACACCTATGGGGAAAATCAGACTCAGAATAACCTACCAACACATTACAATCCAGGTTTGAGGTATCATGAGAATTTCTCTTATGCTAACAACAAAAATGTGTTGAATCCTCCTACAGGGAATGCTTCTACATCAGAGAGGAAACCATCCCTGGAAGACACATTGCTCTCCTTCATAGCTGAATCCAGAAGTCGGTCCAACTAGCTGGAGAATGCAGTTACAAGTCTATCTGGTATTGTCACTAGTCATGGAGCTGTAATAAAGAATATGGAGACCCAGATTAGCCAAATGAACACATCACTCCAGGCACTGCAAGCAAGGAAGGAAGCACCTTGAGGGAGTACAGTCTAACTAAAGACGTTAAACAAAGCGTTTCTTGGGAGGCAACCCAAGCTTTACTTACTTTTGGTTTTCTGTCTTTAGCTTGCTTTAGTTTGTTGTTTTTCAATTCTTAGTTAGTTGTTGTTTTGCTTTGTAGGTTGTGACGATGCATTTCTTCGTTGAAATCCATGCTCCCGTTCTGAGGAACTCTAACACACATGCTTTGGCTATCCAAGAAACTCAGAAAGATCTCCATTACCCAGGAAAGTATTGTTCACTCTTACCCTTAAACTTAATTTGTGCTTAATTCTGCAAACATTGGGGACAATGTTTAGTTTAAGTTTGGGGGGTGGGATGTGTTTATTTGTTGTGGTTGTCCTGAGTATGTTCTGAATTGTTGATTGATCTTTTACATAAGTATGATCATGATATCCTAGGATGAGATTTAATTGAAATATTTGTGATTCTGCTAAAACTTGAGAGCATGACATGAATTCGAGTTAATTTAAAAATTTTCTTAAGTTTCTCCTGCATTATTATGCACATAACTTGTGTTCCTGTAGTTTTGAAATGCTTAGAACAAAGTTATTAGGTTTAGAAGTTTGATGTCACCTCGATAGGTCTGAGAACTGATTTGAGAGTTAAACTACAGGATAGGGTACATGACAATATGAAGTGCATGATCTGTATAATATGTGAATTAGTTGGCTTTTGTTATTTGTTTGTTAAAGAAAAAATTCGTGAGAGCAAAAAGAGCTACCTTCATTGTGATCAGTTAGGTCATTCATTGAGCGAGTGCTCTGGGTAAGGGTCCCTGTAGTGGATGTGTGAAAGCTAGTGTCCTAGCACAAAAAAAAGAAGAAAATTGAAAAATTGAAAAAAAAAAGTGAGTAAGTACTGAGTAGAGTTTAATTCTTGAATGTAGGGAGGCTCAAAGATTAGTATTAAGACCAGTGTAGGGGGAAGTTGAATGGAGAGCCTAATAAAGTTGATCCGGGCTTAGTAAAAATGAAGGGAACATAGGCTAATCACACACACACGTAGGAACACTTAGGAAATGTTTTAAATTGCTTGCTGAAGTGTTATGTTTGAGTGTTTCCTGTGATTACCAGATTTTCTCTTAAACT
The DNA here is from genome assembly GCA_036507285.1 of Trichosanthes cucumerina. Classification (NCBI taxonomy): domain Eukaryota; kingdom Viridiplantae; phylum Streptophyta; class Magnoliopsida; order Cucurbitales; family Cucurbitaceae; genus Trichosanthes; species Trichosanthes cucumerina. Next base: position 68,957,415 of record CM071840.1, on the reverse strand, counting down.
TTTGATGCTTGAATCAAATGTATGTTTAAGAACAATTTGATGTTTAATTCTATTTTTGCTCGGGACTAGCAAATGCTTAAGTTTGGGGGTGTTTGATAGCACACAAAATGTGTTATCCTTAGGCTTAATAATCGCTAGTTTTATAATGATTTTAGGGCTTTTACGTGTTTAAATTACTCAATTTAAGGTTAAGAGCGTGAACAGAACATTTGAAGACAAATTGGATCACTCGAGATCGAAACGAGGCTATTTGGAGCTCAAAATAACATCAATTGGAAGTGAAAGGACCAATCCAAGCTTGAAGACCCGAGGTGATGGCGTTGCAACGCCATGAAGAGCGTTGCAACGCCGAACGTGCAACCAAGATGCGTTGAAGACCTCAGGCGATAGCGTTGCAACGCTGCTTTGCAGCGTCACAACGTATCTCGATAAAGAAGCGACAAGAAGGACCGCACAACGAGCGTTGCAACGCTACCTTGCAACGTCGCAACGCCATTTCGATAAGGAGCGCGCGCGTTAGGGTAGTGGCGTTGCAACACTGCCCTCAGCGTTGCAACGCCATCGGTTATTTCCATATTTGTCAGCCGCCTAGGGTACAGCGTTGCAACGTTGTCCCTAGTGTTGCAACGCTGTGACGATGATGCCTATAAATACAACCTTAAGTCTTATTGCAAAGGGAGCCGAATTTGATAGATTTTCCACCCTAATTTTGAAATACACTTTGTAAGAAGAGAGAAAAGAGCGTTTTTGGGAGCCAAAGCATCCGTGGAGGTTCGAGATCGAAGACGGGAGCTCGGAGACGAAGGACCGACATCGACACATAAGTTTAATTTCTCTTTCTTTCAATTTGTAATAGCGTTCTAAGACGTTTCTTACATGTTTAGCTTGGTTTTCATGTGATTTAGAGTAGCTAAATGTTGTACTTAGGATTTGATTTGCTTATTAAGACTTCTTTACCAGGTATTGAAGTATGTTTTGATATTTATTTTTGGCAATTCATTCTTAATTTCATTTATATCTTTTGTTTAAGTGGACTCGAGAGAAAAAGCTTGAATTAGAACAAGGTTGTCAAAACTCTTAGAATTCTGGCATGAGAATGACCTAGAAATCTTAGAGAAACGCATAAAGAAATTGCTTAATGTCGTGCATGCTTAGATTTTATATGGAGACTATAGGATTTATTGTATGTGTGAGGCTCTTGAGAGATCGAGAGACTTTCTTGAGTAATTTACTTCTTGTTTATAAATTCATCTCATTTATTCATTGCATGTGTAATTAAGTGTTGAGTTGCAAGGTCAATTTCTTTTAAATCTATCAATTTGTGTCCCCATATGTTTGTTTGTCTTTAATTTTTGTTTCACAACCTATCCATGTTATGTTTCTTTAGCTAAAATTGAGAATTAGTATCTTAGTAATTAATTAATCTAGAAACCCATTCCCGAGGACGATACTTGGACTCATAAATCACTATACTAAAACTTGACTCGTACACTGCGGTATTGTAATATCAAAATAATACGCAACAGTCCACCTTGTGATTGGGTCCTCTTGATAGTGTTTGGCCTCCTTGAAAAAATAATGAGAAGACTAGTTTATTGTTATATGTTGTGTTGTGCTAGATCCACAATACAAATTGAAGTTTTTGTCATTTTGTTTCAACAACTTGTTAGGTTCTATTGAGGTTTAAAAAATGACTGATAAAGTAGAACATCTTTTGAGGCATCTCTATTATGCATATAGTTTATCTTCTTCTAGTGGTAGTAACAGTGGTAGTGTCACTAGCATAAATTTGGATAAAGTTCAAAAGATGAAATCTGTGGATGTTGATCATGTGGATGATAAATATGGATTTGCATGTTCATTTGAAAATGTTGAGACTACTACATTTGATAGAGAGTCAGAGATTGATGTATATCTGCTAGAAACTCTTGTTAAGGTGAAAGATGAAAGTACTTTTGACATACTAACTTGGCAGAAGCAAAATGATCATCGATTTGAGGTTTTTAGTGCAATAAGTAAAGATATTATTTTGGCAATTCTAGTATCAACTATAGCATCTGAGTCAGCTTTTAGTACCGGAGGACATATGGTTGACTCTTCTTGCTCTTCATTGGGTCCAAAAATGGTTGAGGCTCTCATATGCACTCAAAATTGGGTCATTTCTAACCCAATAGGTTTGCAATTTTACGGAGAACTAGAAGAAGATGCAACAATTGAAGAAGGTATGAGTGAGTTTAGTTGTACTTTTCTTTTCAGGGTCTTAATTTCACTTTGTTTTTCTTCTATTACTTTTTACTTTTTGCTCTTAACCAATTTTGTAGGATTTAGAGCAATCATGGAAGAAGAAAAAAATATTGACGACTTTTCGAGCTTGGCATCTACCTCCATAAATTAGATGTTAGATTTTTTATCATTTGAATTTGAACTTAGGTTATTTTGTAATGAAAACTTTTGTTGTATTAAAATGACTTAGAGACTTGTCTTGTCTTATGTTCTCTTTTGTATGAAAACTTATGCTAGTAATGTTGTTGTTTAAAATATTCGGAGTTTGGGCTTAAAGTCTAGACTTTAAATTATAAAGATTTGATTATATATGTTTGGAGTTTTGGACTTATGTAATATGTATACTGTATTTGGATTCATTACAAGACCTTTTACTTTTCTTGCGTCAGAAAAAGTATAATTGCATCGGAAAAGTCATGGCCAACGAAAATATTTCATCCGCCATTTTGTCGTCATAGCCCCATTGTCAAAGCCACATCCCGACGAAAATGGTGTTGCGTTGGCAAAAGTGAACTTCTCCCGACACAATGCATTGCGTCGGGAAAAAGTTCCTCCCCATGATTAATGCATGCGTCGGGAGAAGTTCACTTTTGCTGACGCAATGTGCGTCGGTAAAACTTGCAGTATTTTTCTTTTTATTATTATTATTTATTATTTATTTCTATTCTACTGGATAGTTTATTATAATATCATTTTAAAACAAAAAATATAATAAAAAGAAATAATATTGAACTACAATAATTTGATTACAAAATGTTCAATCTTTATATGTACTAGAGTTTAGAAGAAAAACAAATACATAAAAAAGAAAATAAAATTAATCTTGAAGGCTTCAATCTTCGTCTTCATCCATATTTTTGGAAAACAAATCTTCAAGATTATACCGCTATAAATTTGAAAAAAAATTGTAAAATTTTAAAAATAAAACAAAAAGTAAAAGAAGATACCTAAAGTGAAATGCCTAAAAAGAATCTAAGTTTTATTTTGCCCTTTGGAACCTATAAAGTGTCTGAAAAATGCCTAAAAAGAATCTAGGTTTATTTTGACTCATAAAAAAACTTAAAAAGTGCTTAAAGTGAAACTAAAGAAAACAACAAACCTCTTGGTGCTACAAAATGGTCTTAAAGGTGTCTGAGTATACTTTGAGACTAAAAACTAACTTAAAAGGTCCTAAAAGTGTTTACTCTGCCCATGAAAATCTACAAAGTGACCAAAGACTTAATTTTAACTCTAGAAAATACCTAGAAATTAAAGTGCCTAAGTGAACTTAAAACACACACCCCACTCTTTGATGCTACAAAAGTATCTTTAAAGGTACCCAAGCGTACTGTGAGACAAAAAAACTAACTCAAAATGACCTAAAAGAGTCTGTTATGCTCCTCGAAACCTACAAAGTTGTCAAAAACTGGTTGGAAAAGAGTCTAAGTGTCATTTTGACTCTTAAAGAAAGCTAGAAAATACCTAAAATGAACAAGTACACAATCTCCCCTTCTCCCAATACTACAAAAGTGCCTTAAATGTGTCTAAGCATACTTTAAAAACCAACAAACATTCTCAACTCATTGAAACTCCTACTTCAAATATCACAAACTTACTTAAACACACTTCACACATATCCCACTAACTCACCCAAACTAACCATAAAAAATGTGTCTAACATATTTATTCTTAAAATCTCACTAACTTATCAAATTTCCAACCCTTCAAAAAATGTGTCTAATTCATCAAAACTAACTTTTTATAAGAATGACTAACATAACTGCAGGATAATCATATATTCAAGTAGAAACTTTGACACTGAAGTACCTTAAATTCACCCAAACCAATTTCTAAACTCAATCATGGGTAAAATAACTTCTAAATAGCCCTATAAACTAATAATTAAACGTAAAATACAATATAACATACAACTAACATATAAAAGACAATAAGTTTCATAATGATTCTATAACATTAAAGAAATCATCCATACCTAGTTAGAAAAGGCTCTCTTGTTTGTTTGACATTGTACGATCAAAATACATCTACTTCAAAAAAATGGGCAAACCATCACTCATTATAAATAGAAAATTATAAAGAAACATTTTATCAATGAAGTTAAAAATAAAAAGTCGAAACTATTACTAATTATAAATCGAATTTAATGCAAGTTTAGTGTCTAATTCACTACAAAATGTCTAAGGTGCAAATTTTAGATGATTAACTCATCACAAGCTCACTCTAAACTTTTTCAAAATGTATCTAAATTCTCTCAAATGTCTTAAACTAACCATCAAACATCCAACAATATTTAATTTTCAATAAATATCGTTCTAACCCTCCAAGGATATATTAAGGAAATGTACCTTTTAGTCTAGCATTTTTGTGCACTAACCTAGTTCAAAGTACAAAATTACAATATAATCTTCATTAAGCTCAAAATATAACACCCTAATGAAAGAGTCTAGATTAAGAAAGCGGAAGCAATTTTGGATCTTGAACACTCTAAGTTGATCAATTTTGTAAAATAAAATGCATGCTCAAGCTGGAAAAATAGAAGGATAGAAAACTCAACTTTGAAGATCAAATTCTCTTCACCCGGTGGATGGTTTTCAACACGAACACTTCGTGGACAACCGTGAGAGTTTTCCCTACTATCCTAAGGCCTTGGAACAGATTGTAAGGTCACTAATTCGGGAATTTAGAATTTTCTGTAAAAATTCTATCAAATTACCTCAAATCACCATTATATAAAACTTCAACAAGCTTCATTAGAGTGACAACTCAAGGGTGATGAGGATGGTTTGAGATGGAGGTGGCTAATTGTTGTGAATTTTGAAAATGAGGAGGATTGGACAAGTTGGCAACTTGATTTTCATGAAAATCATGAAAATCTCTCATTTTACAATTAATTTTAATTCTAAAATCAATATTAAATTAATTTTTAATTAAAATTAATATAATTAATTAAATAATTCAAAATTAATTTAATTTTTTAATTTTTTAATTTAATTTAATATCAAATATTAAATTAAATAAATTGCCCGATCCCGATCGATTTTCCAAACATGAATCATCATTCATGCTATAAACCAATCCAATATTTAAATCATATTTAAATATATCTACCTCCTATTAATCATAGTTTAATTCATAATTAAGCTACGATTCGTTAAATATATCACATATAATTAACGCTTTCTTCCAAACTCGAATTTGAACAATTCAAATTTTTTTCTCTCAAAATGTTACAAGGCTAAGTTCGAGCTAGTAAGGGGGACCTAATGGACGTACAGATTATGAGCTCCAACGATACGAGATTAACCGGCTAAACTCTTTAGCCTAACTAATCAACATTCGTTAGCCACCGGGACACTCCACTAAAGCCCAGTGGTTGCACTCTCCTCACTGTAGATATATTTCTATCCACTCGATATAACCATGATTAGTAAGTCGATCCTTCACAGGTCGTTCGTGATTACAGCTGGGTCAAAATTACCGTTTTACCCCTGTAATTACCTTTTGTTCCTTAAGTCCCACTGATCCTCTATTGAATAATTGGTTTGTGGTCCAACCAGCAAACCGAATCCCTCTCGAACCAATGAGAGGGGTGGGCCCTTTGTTCAAGACCCGGAGTCAACACTTAAGGGAACAACCTCTCTACTTATCCCTAAAGCGGATAGGAGTGAATTCCATCTTGCAGAACTATGTTCCCAGCTATCTATCCAGACTTATCCCTGAAATGGGAGGCTTATTGAGTCGGCAGTCTCGGGCCACTCTTACCTATGCAAATCTAAGGATAATCTAAATAAATAGGAGTTCATAGAACGTTCAGGATTAAGATCGAGTTACCTAGGTCATCGTATGAATATAGTCAGTTAAGACAGTAAACGGAATTATAAAGTCTAAGTGACTATTTCGCAGTTCAGTCTTATGCAAACTCATGATTGCATATGATGCCCCCACTCGCATGTCTCCACATGAACGATTTAGGATCACATCGTTTGTACTCTACAAAATAGGTCGCATCCATAGTGTCCCCAAGATAAGGTACTCAACCCTATCCTTATACTATAGATTGTTCTGGCTATAACTTGAACTAGATCCACTTTTATGTCACACATAAAGTTCAAGTATTCATCCTATAGCCAAGGGTTCTTTATTGAATTAATGTTACACAATACACAATTCACTTTATTCAATAACACCTTTACTGAATAAATCTCAATAACAACTTTATTGCAAAATAGAATATACATTCAGTTTACAAAACCACGAGTTTTAGGACATTAAAACCCAACACCTAATTCAATATATAACCTTAAATTAAGCTAAAAAGTAACACTTACATTTTAATGTCCAATAGGCTCAATAGGATAAAAATCACAAAATAGGCTACAAATCAAATTATAGAATAGACTTAGAATCAAACTTTAATCACACACAATAAACTCAAAATCAAACTAATCACACTTGCTCTCAATGTCACAATTTAATCACGCAAATATAGGCTCAAAATCACACTCCTAGTCACACAATAAACTCCAAATCAAACTTTAATCACATAAATAACCTACAAATCACAATTTAATCATACTTTAATAACACACTAAGCTCCAAACCGAATATCAATCACATAAATAGCCTCCAAATCACACAAATATTCTCCAAATTATACTTTGAACACATAATACACTCAAAACAGAATATTTTAACTTCAAAGGGCTCACTAACTAAGTTTAAATGTAAAATAAGTTGACAAAAAAACAATGTAAGAATTCTATGTAACTAAAAATATTGAGAAAAAGAGAAAACCTAAAAATAACTAGATTGGTATGAGTTAAAATCAAATAAATTCATTTGAAAATAAAACACAAAAGCTTAAAATATAACTAAACTTGAGAAATGGTGTAAGGTAACAAAACCCCCAAAATTTTCTCTCCTTAAAATGTCGAAAATCGGACCACGGCCTTATGTCGTCGAAACCTACAAAAAAAAATACAAAAAACAGAAGAGAAAGAGCATGAGTGAAAGAATACGAAAGAAAATGGACAAGAAGAAGAAGATGGGGAAGAAAATGAGATTTTAGATGATAATGACGGAGAGAAAATGAAGAAAACGAAGAGGAAAAAAGAAGAGAAGAAAAGAAAAAAAGAAGGAGAGAGGGTTAGGGTTTTTATTTTTCAGGAGTTTTCCTGACGCATTAAGAGCGTCGACAAAGGTACAAAAAGCGTCGGGAGAAGTGAAACGCACGTTTCACTTAATTTAGTTTTCGCGACGCACTAAAGCGTCGACATATGACCTAAAAAGCGTCGGTATAGTCTTTGGCCAGCTACAGTATGCACAAATATCTCTCGACGCAAGATATTCCGTCGGCATAACTAACTTTTCCCGACGACATTTGCAAGCGTCGGAAAAAGTACACAGATTTTCCAACGCTAAAAATCATTGCGTCGGGAAAACCTTCATGGGGAAATCTAAAAATTCTTGTAGTGATTTTTTTCAATCAACATTTGGAATTTTGAATACTTAGTATTTATTCAATTTATAGGCAAGTAAGATAAACAGATGTCAAATATTCATATTTTACGAGTCACATTTTAGGTTAAAATACCATTTTAGTCACTGTACTTTGAGAATTGTCCTATTTCGGTCACTGAACTTTCAAATGTGAAATTTTAGTCCTTGTACTTTCAATAAATCTTAAAATTGGTCTCTACCATTAGTTTATTGTTATTTTTTTAAAAAAATAGTTTCTATTAGTTTTTTCCCTACAAATTTTGAGAGTATGTTCACATTGTGTCTTTTATTGTATTAAAATTATTATTATTTTGTAACTAATTTTGATAAAAATTAACTTCAAACTTATCATATAGACCAATTTTAAGCTTTATTGAAAGTACAAGGACAAATTTGACATTTGAAAGTACAGAGACTAAAATGGAACAATTCACCAAATATAAGAACCAAAATGGTATTTTAACCTAAAATGTTCATTTTCAATGAAATAAAAATTAAAATAGATAATTATCCATGTCAATTGTGGAGAGAAATTAATAATTTATCATTCATTATCAAATATTAGTGAAAATATTTTATATTGTCATGATTATTAAAAATAAAAATATGTACAAAAACATCAAAATAGAGGGAAAATACTAGTTTAAAAAGAAGAAGAAGGAAAAAAAAAAAAGGCCAAAACTGACCCCGACAAACACCCCTACTTTTGCCCATAGTTATACCTTAAATACGATTTCTCAAACTATGCACAAAGATATAAAAGACCCTTTTCATTCATGATGTGAAACCCACCATGAGATAGTAAATCAAACGATATTAAACACAGCAACAATAATATTGTGGGCTTACATTTCATTTAGGGTGTCTTGGCAGAGGGGAATTGACCGATAGCGAAGAGAAGGCATAATAAAAGTTATTCGACCTTGTGTAAGTTGCTCGTGGTAACATTGCCCAAATGCGTGCACATTGAACTTGCAACGCCTGCATTCAAATGCCAACTTCTCAGTACAAAAGTGGCCGCAAGCACTGCAAGCAGAGTATCCCTTCTTACCCGCTTCCACCCAATTTAGAGGATGAGCATGACCTTCAAATCGTGCTGACTTCAGAAATGGATAATCCCCAAGAACACAACTTGGATGTGCAGTAAAACTACACAACCCACAGTTGTAGAACCACTCATCTTCCTTCCTTTCTTCTTCACAAATATCACAATAATATTCCTGACCATATTCATCATCATTCATTTTGGGAATATTCTCAAAAGTGAGGATCAAAGGATGTTCATCAAATCTATTTCTTACTGCAACTGGCAAATGTACACATCTTACATCCAAATAAAAGTTGCAACGTTCACATCCAACCACTTTTTCGTACCTCAATCCCTTTCCACAAGCATTACACTTGTGTTCTTTTTTTCCATTGTAATCAGTTAGGGGATGAACGTGACTCGAATGTGTAAATGGGAATGTGATTGCAGCACATCGAATGTCAATTGCATAATGACATTCTTTACAGCAATAGGCAAAGCCATGACAATATTGAAGACAAACAGCACAAGAGAACACAAAATCCTTGACGTAGACCAAACTCAACTCATGCGAATGGAGTAAGAAATTGTCGTGTCGTGTTGGCAATGTTGCACACTCTTGGTGCAAATAGAAGCCACAGGGTGGACAAGCATAAGATTGAGAGAGAGCTGATATCTGTCGCATGCAGCCATCACAAAGCCTATCCTCAGCATGTCGACCAAGCGTCAACTTATGTTGCTCATGGCTAAAATGTGTAATTTCATTTTCTAAAACAGCATCAATGTTAGATGTTTGAGTGATGGTGGCACTGGCATAATAATATTGTTTGGACATTTCGAGAATTGCACATTTTTTATGGGCGAAAATAAGGCAAACTGTGCAAAGCCAAGGAAAGCCCTTGTCAGACATGTGACATAATTGACACTCATAAGGAAGGTCTTTACGAAGAATGCGAAATTCATGTTTATGAGTGAATGATGATACACAGTCTACATGAAGATTGAAATCACAATGTGAACAAGAGTAGAAAAAGTTAGTGCATTGACTTTTACAAGAAAGGCAAGGAGTATTATTGTATTTCCAAGGTAAGGCAAAGAGAAACAATGCATGATGATGAAGTTTAGAATCAATAATTTGGCGAGGCAGCTCAACACATTGTTTATGAAAGCTGTAGGAGTGGCAATTAGATTGAGGGCAAAAATAGTAGGTAGAAGGTGGTATTATAGAACGTTGGCAGATAAGACAAACATGTATTATATTTTTACTGTCTGGGTCAGTGTGAAGGTGAAGGGTTAATGGATGATGATGGCTAAAATGTCGAAACTCACGACCACCTGCTGTCTTTAATAAACTGTCGGCTTTTATGTCAGTGATGGCGCATTGTACGTCGATTATGAAATCGTGGCTTTTATAACTGATGTCGTATGGATTTTGGCCACAACGATTGCAAGGGAAGTTGTTGTTGAAGGTGAAACTAAGAGGAGGATAATTCTTTTGGAAGGGGTTGGGCATACGACGGGGAAGTTTGATGCATGATTGATGAACATAGAAATTGCAGTCGGAGCAGGCGAACGCCGGCGGGCAAAATAATTGATGGCAAATTAAGCAACAAGTCTCTTCTTCATTACCATCTGGTTTTCCCTCTCGGTAGAAGATCAGTGGGTGCGGGTGTGGGTTATTCATAATATCAAACAACATCTCCTCCATCACTCCACTGCAACTTAATCACAAATATATATTTACATCAAATATAATCAAATTATTACACTATCACATCAATAATAATAATAATAAAATCAATTTATACGCCTAAACTTTTGCATTGTATCAATTTAAACTCTAAATTTAAGTAATTTAATCAATTTAGACTTTCCATTACTATTTCATTTTTAATTTAAATGCAAGGATTAATATAATATTAGAAAAAACGGTTGAAATCATTTTTCTTATTAATAGGAGTGATTTTTGATCTTCTTTATCTTGGTCTATTTTGCTCTATTTTGTTTAGAAAAAAAACCTATGTGATAATTTTCTTGCTATTTTGTTATGATTTTTTAGAGTAAAAAATTGTTTAGGTGATTTGAAGTTGATTTTAATGGGAATCAACTGAAATAGTTATAAATCACTGACCGTTATTCAAAACTAATAACTTTTGGGTATAAATTAATACAACCTCCAAATTTCTAGAGTAAATCGATTTTGTTTTTACCAAAGGTATAAATCAATTTGTCCCTAAAGCATAATTTGCTTAGGTTATATATGATTTTTAATTATCATCAATTATTTGGTTTTATTGTAACATTTAATCAATTTTAGCCTCCTAAAATCCTTTCTCTCAATTTTAGACCCTGTTTAATAACCATTTGATTTTTGTTATTGTTTTTTGAAAATTAAGCTTGTTTTTTCCTAATTTTTCTACAATAGTTTTTGTTGTTTTTAGAGGATGGAGAGGGAAAAGGGAGAGAACACAACGGGCGGCTAGGGTTTACATTGTGAATAGATGTTGTGTTATATTGATATTATGTTGATGTTGAGATACAAGCCTAGAGGTCCTGTTTTTAGGACAATATAAAATAAAATCTAATCTTATGCAATAAATACTAAGATCTAATGCAATAAAGACTAAGATACTAAGATATTCTAACAGTTTTCATCTCTTAAGAAATCATTTAGATTTTTAGCTAAATTCTAAAAATAAAAACAAGTTTTTGAAAACTTTTTTTTTTTTAGTTTTCAAAATATGGCTTAATTTTTGAAAGGTAAGAAGTATATAATAAAACAAGTAAGTCCTTAAGCTTGAGTAATATTTATAAGCTTACTTTTCAAAAACCAAATGGTTATCAAACAGAGTTTTAACTCACTAATTTCAATTTTACGACGGTTGGAATTCATTTGACATGTTTTTATTTTATGAAAGGTCACATGTGGGAATTTATTTAAACAAAAGAAAAATAGCCAATAGATGTTTTTTTTTTAATAACAAAGAAATTGTTTAAGGTCTTTAGTAAGCATTAGAAATTCTTTACTTACTATAAAACTTTATTTTTCTAGGTCCGGCCATCAGAAATAAAAAATTTTACCAGAAGAAATGGGACACATTTGTTTGAAAAAAAAATCATTATATATATCAAAATAGAAAACTTGAAGCACGTCAAAAATTTGAGGCTCTGGAATTTAATGCATATAAAAAAAAAGGTAATTAATATTTCCACAAAATATAAAAATTCTACCGTGCATATTGAAGTAAAAGTGATAAAAAAAAAACTCACCTTTTATTGGCTATGGCTTCACCACTTTTTTTTGTTGGAGAGAGTAAAAGAAAAATAGAGAGGAAAAATGGTTGAATAATATATATAAAGGAAAGTGGAAGAAAGAAGCTAAACTTGAACAACAAATCCAAGTTAGATACAATTTGTAAGCCTATATATGTAATATATATATATTTATAGACATAATGGTTTTTTACTTTTACCTAGGTTAATTTGTGTTGCTCTTGATCAAGAGTTGGTTTTAAATATTTAAAGAAGGGAGAAAAGGAAAAAGAAAAAGAAAAAGGTTGGAATCTTTGGTGGAGTGTAGAAATTTAAGGCAAACTTCCATCCACCGGTGAAGATAAGAAAGAAAGGAAGGGAGTAGTGTAAATTAAACAAAAAATATTGTAAAAGAATAAACTAAAAAGAAATGAGCAAAATTTTGAGTGAGGAGAAGAAAAAGAATAAACAATTGCACCCTTTAAACTTTTTTGAAAAGTAAAGAAATTAGACCCTTAAACTTTAAACGGTAAAATTATAGTCTCATTTTAAACTTTAAACGGTAAAATTATAGTCTCATTAATAACATTATACTCAATAATTGTAAAAATTAACTCTCTCTACTTTTTCTTTCTTAATTACTCATTCTAATAGTTCTCCACTTTTTCTTTCTCTTCACATTCCACTATCCCTTCAATCACCCAACTCTTTCCTTCTTGATGTGGACTGAAAATTTGTACATTATACTCGAGTGTGTGTATATTTCTTTAAAAAAAAATGAGGAAAATTTTGAGTGATGTTTCTTTTGTAAGAGAGTGGAATTGAGATAGAGGAAAATAATTAGAGATAAGAAAGACAAACTACAGTCTACAACTCAATGATCTCATCTTGTGTCAACCTAATAGATAATCAAGCAAGTAAAAACATTAATAATAATCAAGCATAGGACATCAACAATTTTAATGTGAAAAAATCTATCCAATGTGAGAGGTAAAAAATCACAGACCGAAGTTAAAATCTCATCCACTATAATCAAATCCTTAATCACAACTAAAGACATACAACGATAGATATCACAAGATAATAAATAATCTAGGCAACAAACAACTTTAACATCGGAAGAAAACCTGTTAAAGAATTGTAATGTCGTGGATTACCACTACCTTAAAAGAAAATTCGACACGACTGCAGTATGAATTGTATTATGCCGCTTGTTCCCTAAGGTTAATTAGCACAACATCCATCTCGAACGTGCAATCGTTAGAGGAGGGTTGAAATCAAAAGAAAATCTCTTCTCAAAATTATAGAATGGAATATGAAAAAGAAATTTGTTTATGTTTTCACAATCTATCTATGATCGGCAGATGAAGAAGAAGACCGACATATGAAGAAGAGGAACGAAAACATTCATTTTTGGAATCCATTCAAATCCACAAATCAAACAGGGGAGATTAAAAAAAACAGTAATACATTTAATGGCTTGTCTAAAAAATATTGGTTGAAAAAGTAATAAAAATTACTTATTTTTACATTGTGAGTGCAATGATACCTAAATTCATCCATTCAAATAGGCAGTGGCACACACATGTAAGGAAAGACTTTACCACCACTCTACCCATTTTTTGTAAGCACCTCATAGAGCTCTATTATATAAACTCATTTTTCAACTCACATAATCTTTTCATGTGGGACAACAAGAAGTTTTTCTAGGTAAGAATTTGCAGTGGGTTTAAGGCCCAAGGGCTTGTAAGTTATTTCCGACAACAACAATATTGTAAAAAAAATGAACTAAAAAGATCTTATTTAAAGTGGAACTAAACTAATCTAACAGTAAGCAAAAATCTTCTCTGATTGACGACCCTTGTATAAAAAAACATGCTAGAATAAATAAACATTCAAATGGCTAAAAACGAATCCAACAGCTTGAAGGGAGAAAGTAGAGAGCCTGAGTGTTCTCGAGTTAATTCTTTATTCTTTTATTTTTCTTTTGTACGTTATAAGAGTGGTGTGTGCCGCTTTTTGCTCTATTCAATTTTGGTCATCAACTTTGCCTTATCACTTATTTATCGACCGAGTTGCTTAAACTAATGGGTTGTTGACTAGCACATTAGTTTACACCGATTGATAATCATTTTGTCTTTTATTTTATAAATTTGTATTTTCTTTTTCATCATTTTTTAAAAATTTATAAAATTATTTCCATCTTTCTTAAGAAAATATTTGAATTCCTAGCAAAATTTCAAATAACAAAAACAAGCTTTTAAAATCAAGCTACTTTGTACCTAAAAATATTACTTCTACCCAGAGTTATTGAAAGAAGTTTGCGAACATTGAAACAATATGTACGAAACAAGGCACGCCCCGAGGGTTCTATAGCAGAGGCTTTTATAATGAATGAATCATTAAATTTTTGTTCATTATATCTGATTGGAGTTGAAACGAGATTCAACAGGGACAAACGAAATGACGATAGATGTCTCGAGAATGCGATATGCAGTGAATTTGAATTATTTAGACAGAGTGCACGACCATTAGGGAGATCAACATTGAGGACTTTATCAGTGGATGAGAGGAGAATTGCAAATTGGTATATGTTGAATAATTGTGTCGAGATACAATTTTATCGGAGGTTTGTTTTGAATTATGTATTGCTCAATTTTGATGCAATATCTCAATGCAAAATCTGATTACATCATTTGCTTGTTTTTATCAATAGGCAACATTTGAGATTACTCCACCCTTAAGCACATAGTTCTGAAGACTTGTACAAGAAACATCAACAAGAATTTCCTAATTCGTTCAAAGCACATGTGAGTGATTGTTTAAAAGTAGACTCAAAACTATCCTTTTTTATGATGAGTGTCATTAAGTAATTAGTTTCATTAATAACTTATAATGATCATGCAGGTTCTCTCATTGTGCGAGCAAGAAAATACGACTGAAGATTTGTACTCACTAGCAATGGGACCTGCTTCCGAGACACGTTCATATAGTGGGTGCATTGTTAATCGGGTACGTTTTCATAGTATAAAGTGTAACGCCCCAGGCCCAGGATCTCCTGCGACCTGGTTGCATCACTATATCATCCATGACTGCTTGTAAGATTGAAGACACTATCCCCACAAACCAACACGGGGTCCTTTCAGCATGCTTTGTCCTCACTCACATGCTCCCTAGAAAAATTCCTAGGAGGTCACCCAACATAGGATTGCTCCAAGCCAACACGCTTAACTGTGAAGTTCCTATGATTGAGCCACCGAAAAGGAAGGTGCACCTTGTTGGTATAGGTAGTAGCTATCAATTCTTTTAAGTCTTTCTCAATTATACTTTCACATCCTCATGTACCCCTTTCCCTCAGGCATCATACTTTTCATATCCTCAGGATCCCTCTCATTCAGATGTGGGCTCGATTTATTCATGTACCCCTCTTCCTCGGGCGTCACATGCCCACCAGCTTCCGCCTTGGTTCGTCCCCGAACCACATCTTACTGGGAGAGGTTTCGCTCTGATACCATTTGTAACGCCCCAGGCCTAGGATCCTCTGCGACCTGGCTTCATTTGAGGGCCCAGGATCCTTGGTTCGTCACATGCCCACCAACTGTAATGACCCTACTTTCTAAGACTCTTTTCCTAAGGTCGTTACTAACCATGATTTCATTTGAGGCCAAAAACAAAAGAGTCAAAAAGTAAAACTGAAACCGGAATACCCTTTTTTTTTAATGGGATCCCAAGAAAACAACAGTTTAAAACCAAGTTCACTCATACTAAAATAAATGAAAACTCAAATCTGACCTCTGTTTAAATAAAGTTCAACACTTGACAAAGGAATTTTAAATACGAACAAACATAAAACATGAAACAAAGTTTAAAATTTGCGGAAGACATGACTTCTATTCCCATGGCCTTCGCAACGCATTCCCGTCATTCGCCCTGTAAGTTCTTGCTTTACCTGAAAACATTTTTAAAAGAAAGGGTGAGTATTATGAAATAATACTCAGTAAGTGTCCCCCACTGCCGGGGTTGAAAAACAAACCGTGGCCTTATATGGGACCCATACATAAATAAAAACATATTTCATGACTTTTTATCTTTGGCTATCAGTGGGAAAATTAAGACTTCCTGATCCATGGCCTCTTAGTTTAGGTCGACTCTAAGTCTTTCGTGACTTACATAGCATCAAATATGTATACATATAAATATTGGAAGTTTAACTGCCACGGCCTTCGTAAGCATTTTTGTTTTGTAAAATCTCTCTTCGGCCTTTAGTGGACAATTAAATTCTCCTGGAACATGGCCTCTAATTCGAGTCGACTCTAACTCATTCATAAGATATATAATAAATATTATCATGAGGATTTTACCACAGCCTTCGCAACATTTTCAAGAAATACATGCTTAGGGTCCTAAATGAAATAGTAAGAACATTTGTGCAAAATGTTTCGTGGCATGAACGTATATAAAATAATAATAAAAATGCTCAACTTCAAGAAAACAACAACATGACGTTCATGGCCTTTGAAATAGATATCAATTCAACTAGATCATGGCATTTAAAACAAACCTTTTAAACAGATCACAACATTTATACAAAACCTTTCATAGCATTCAAAAGGGGCTTTTCAGTCCAAACATGACATTTAAATTGGACTTTTCAAAACATTTTTCAAACAAGTCCTTAAACTCTAAATTTTAGAGTTTGGCGTGGGTTCTCTTACCTTAGCTTTAGTTCTAAAATTTCAAAATTCCAATCTTTGGATCCTGGCAAGGCACCCGTTTCAACCCGTGAAACTAAGTTGCAGGCCAAAACACCACCAAAAATTGCCCCAAATATCGTTGTTTCTCTACCTTGGCACCGAACACAATAAATAAGTCACCTAAAATAAATCAGGACAAGGCAAATAAATTGGATTGTCCATCAATCGATCTATCTAAATCTGCAAAATTAAACCCTTTTTCAACTATAATTGACTTGAAATTTCAAATATGAATCAAGAGTGAGTGGTTGAACGAAAACTCAGTGAAACGCTAAACTCACAGGCCTGGATCGAAAACAACGGTACGACTCGACGACGACCATGAAGACAGATCAACGTTCGCTGTAGGTCGCTCAACGTCGGCTGATTGGACATTCGGCGCAAAACACCAAGGATATCGGCGACTCGCGAGTGGCTCCCATGGTTGCGGTGTTCGAGCTTTGGTCGACAACTGAAGCTTCAGGGGGTCGAGACAGTGACAGAGCAACGACGGGGTCAACTAGCGTTCGGAACTGAGTGGTTGGCTTCATTTGAGGGCGACACATGGCGAGGCGGATGACTGGGATGGACGGAGAAACCTTGCACAAAGCATCTATAATAACCTGCAAGTCCAAGGAAACTACGTACTGTGAATCGTGGATTGGGCGGTTGTCCCCACGACGATGAGGGAGTCAGGAACGAGATTTTAGCAGAAGGTCACAACTCACCATTCTCTATGCATCCAGGTAGTACGAAGATGTACCTGGACCTGAAGCAACTTTTCTGGTGGCAGAATATGAAGCGGGATGTGGCTGATTATGTCAGTAGATGTTTGGTTTGCCAGCAGGTGAAGGCGCCAAGATAGAGGCCAGCAGGTCTGTTGCAACCGTTGGACGTTCCGCAGTGGAAGTGGGACGAAATTTCTATGGATTTCATAGTAGGCCTACCCAAGACCTTGAAAGGGTTTACCGTGGTTTGGGTTGTGGTCGACAGACTAACTAAGTCGGCACACTTCTTACCAGGGAAACTCACTTACTCCACAGATAAATGGGCACAGTTGTACATGGAGGAAATTGTCAGGCTACAAGGAGTCCCTGCTAAAATTGTCTCAGATAGAGACCCCCGTTTCACCTCTAAGTTATGGAGGAGCTTACAGAAAGTGCTAGGCACTCAACTAAACTTCAGCACTTCGTTTCACCCCAAACAGATTTGGTCGATTTTAACGCCTTAACTGTTTTGGAGGACATGCTGCGAGCCTGCGCCTTGGATTTTCCAGGTAGTTGGGATGCCCATCTGCATTTGATGGAATTTGCTTATAATAATAGCTACCAGACGACCATAGGTATGGCACCATTTGAAGCATTATATGGGAGGAGGTGTAGAACTCCGCCATCGGGATGAGGTTGAGAACGCCAGCTTGTTGGGGCTGAGAGCTAGTCCAAGTTACAAATGAGGCAATACAGAAAATTCGGGCGAGGATACGAACTGCTCAAAGTAGGCAGAAGAGTTACACTGATTCAAGAAGGAAGGACTTGGAGTTAGAGGTGTGGGACCATGTGTTCCTAAAAGTGGCACCAATGAAAGGGGTTGTGAGATTTGGTCGTAAAGGAAAGCTGAGTCCACGCTTTATAGGACCCTTTGAGATCCTAGAGTGGATTGGCCCAGTAGCTTATCGGTTGGCATTGCCGCCATCCCTATCTTCAGTTTATAATGTCTTTCATGTTTCCATGTTGAGGAAGTACGTGCCTGACCCAACGCATGTGGTTGACTTTGAACCCCTGCATTTGAGCAAGGACTTGAGTTACGATGAACGACCAGTGTAGATTCTCGACAGGGACCAAAAGCTTCTCCGTAACCGAACTATCAACCTGGTAAAGGTTTTGTGGCAGAATCAGGAAGCGGGGGAAGCTACTTGGAAGCGAGAGGAGGAAATGCGAGCCAACCACCCGGAGTTGTTCGAGGATCGGGAACTTTCGGGGACGAAAATTCTCAAGGGGGGAAGATTGTAACGCCCGTAAACCAGGTTTGTGCTTTTTGATTTTTTTTTTCCTACTTAGTGTTGGGTTAAACATCTAAATGTATAGTAGGTTGTCTTGGTCTTAGGGCTTGTTGTGATTAAAATGGGAAAATAGGGGCATTTTAGTAATATCCCACCATTAGGGTTTTTGGGAAGAGAGAGTGTTTTGTCCTTTTTAAGCACGCAAATCGAGGCAGCCTTCCCCCCATCTCACCATCTTCCTCTGCACGACAGCAACCCTAGCCGCCAGAGCCTTCTGCAGATCCGCCGCCCACGGCCGAGGTTCGATCGTCTGCGCGCCTCCTCGCGCGCTGACGCTGCGCCGCTCGAGGTTTTCGCTAGCCGTCGCGCTGAGTTTCGCGCGGCCGTTCACACACGGCAGCCGATGCCCGCCGCGACCTTCCGCTCGATCAGCCGCCGCCGCCTCGCCTGAAGCTTCACGCCGCAGATTTGCGAGCTCTCGCTTGCGCCGCTCGATCAGCCGCCGGTCGAATCTCGAGCTGTCGGTCGGACCTCGCCGCACTGCGACGATCGCCGACGAGCCACCTACTAGTAGTCCGGGCGTCGCCGCCGCGCGCATCGCTCTCTGCCGCCGCCGCCGCCGCCTCACACGTCAGTGGCCGGAGTTATCTTGGCCTTCGTCGGATTCGCGGTGAGTGAGTTGTTATCGCTATGAATGGCTCGAATTGCTAGATTGGTTTAAGTTTGAGTTTGGTTAACCCATGGTTGTGTTAGGTACTCGTTGAAGTTGTGGCAATTTGCAACGGATCTAGACGATATAGCCATTCGAGTCAGGACACGTAGGAGGAGTTAACGACTCGATTGTTAACTGAGGTTGAGGTAAGGGAACCCACACAAGATTTTAAATCCCAATTGAAAAGTTTGCTGAAAACGCCCTATATGGTTGAAGATTTTGGATTTAAAAAGCCATGTTGAATTGAATTCTGATTTTCTGTTATTATTGAGAATGCTATGATTGGGATGAGTTGCCAACCATCCCAAAGCCATGAATGTTAAACTACTGTCGTCCCTGAAGTTATGCATGTTGATCTAATGTATGTCAATGCCATGAGACTTATTGTGTTTTAAATATATTGATCTATACAATTGGGGTCCTTAATATTTCTTTCTTGAATTGTTTACGAAAATTGGGTGAAATTTTCTGGAGATGTTATTGCATATTTTATGATTCTTGGAGTCGACCCAATTAGAGGCCATGTTTTGGGAGGATTAGTTGTTCATCAGAGGTCGAAGAGAACTTAACTTTAAATGAAAATGTTTACGAAGGCTTGACAACTAACTCCCACTAATAAATGAATGTATGATTATTATTATGGGTCGACCCAGAATGGAGGCCATGGGACAGGAAGTTAATTTCCCACAAATAGCCGAAGAGAAAAGCCATGAATGTTTTTTTATGTGTTTTTTTTTTGGGGCCCCTCCTTCTTGAGACCCCGTTGTGGGGTCCCTTACTGAGTATTATGTAAGTAATACTCATCCCTTTTTTAAAAAAAAATGTTTTCAGGTAAGGGCAAAGGCAAGCTGATTGAATGACAAGGAGCGCTACATAAGCCATGGGATAGGAAAAGCAAGTTCCGCCAAGTTTTATGTCTCAAGTTTTCCTCCATTTATGCCTTTTGATTAAAACATTCTTTCTCATGTTTCATTTCTAAAAATATAAGTTTAGGGAGGCCAGAGTAGTTTGATTTTCGTATTAAATAATGTTATCTTTTATTTTTCTTATTTAATTGGGATCCCAAATAAAATAACTACCTCGTTTTTATTCTTCCCCTCAAGCTTTTATTTTAAAAAGATTTAGAGGCCTCAAACCATGCATGATAAGTAAAGACTCTAGGGTTAGGTCTTGTTGATTTTTGGGTCTTTACATAAAGCGTGATGATCGTCGGACTACACAAAATAGTGGAATCATGGTGTCTGGAGAAAGTGAAAACAGAGGTGATGAGGGTAACTTTTATTGTATTTTAGATAAAGTTTTGGATTTTGAATTTTTCTATAGAAGACATGTCATTATGTGTAGGTGGTTCGACACATGACCGAAAAAAGAATACATCACACATAGATTTAAGGTTTAGGTCAATTAATATATCTCGATTTTGGTATGTCAATGACCCTTTCATTTTTGCTAATCAAGCACAACAAGTTTTTTATATTGACGATCTGAAATATAGTATTAACTGGAAGGTAGTTCAAGTAGTTCAAAATAAACGTGTATGGGATGTGCCAGAAGTAGAAGATATTCAGAATGACCAACTTGAGTTAATAGAAGTCGTTGGTGGAATTGGAATTGACGAATCAATTGAGAATAACGAATTATGTAGAAATGATGTAGATCCCATAATCGTAGATCAATAAATTCTTCAATCCAACGATGATTTCATCAATGACGAAGAAGATGATGCACAACTATCTCCTGTAGATGATGAAAAAGAGGATAGTGCACACTTTCATGATATTGAATAATGATCTAATTGTATGTTATGTTTCATTCTTTGTAAGTAACGAATATATATATATATATATATCACATTTTGATATTGCCACTTTTGTGCTTGTAGATAGACGATGAGTACTCCTGCGGAGCAGATGAATGACGCTCTTGATGAATACTTCGCTAGCGACCCTCTTAGTGGAGACTCATCTTTATTATAATTAAAATTATATCACTATTTATATGTTATCATTTTGATGGAGATCTGATCCCCGTGAAGAGCGAAAACGTGTTTTTATGGATCAATCGCTTGTTTATTTTGGTTTATTCCAAATACCAGGACATTGGGTAAAAACAGAGAATAAGCAGTAAATCTAATCTAATTAGACATGGAACTAATTATGCAAACACATGCTGTAAAAGCTTAAACTAAAAGTAAGAAATCATTTACCTTGTAGTTTCTCAATCCAGCAACTCCTTGCTCCAATTTGCACAACAACAGAGCAAACCAAAAAAAATTCCTCTGTTCTTTCAACAGGACACTAACACAAAGAGAACCTTCTATATCTCTGAGTAGCTTAGATCTAGGCTTTTGTGGGAAAGCCTCCAACAGTTTGGAAAAGGTGAAAAGGGAAAGAATTGAGAGAGACAAAATTCTTGTTTTTTTTGCAGCAATTCGTTAATTGCCAGGAGTGATCTATATCATCACTCTCCCCTCCCTCCCATACTTATCGATGGGTCGACACTACTACAAATCTGACATTTATTGACGCGTGACTTTTTTGTTTAGTTGACGCTTGTGTAAAAAAAAAAGTCAATAAAACTTAAATTTTGCCTTAAAATAAATTATTAATTAAAAATAGATATATTGACGGTTATAAAATGTCAATAAAGGCTTACATTTAAGTTGATGGGATAAACCGTCAACTATAGTTGTTTTATTGACAATATTTTCGAAATTTTTCGTCCATTTCGGTCAAGCTCCGCATTTTTCACATAGTTGACGGTTTTTAACTGTCAACTATAAACAATTTGTATTGACGGTTGAAATATGTCAATAAAGACGTTATTCTTGACAAACAATAACTGTCAATAAATACTATTTTATTGACAGATTTTAACAGTCAATCATACTATGTATACTTGACGCCTAAAACCTGTGAAGATATACTATTTTCTAACCATCATATTCTAGACTATTTAGATTATATATTTTAATTCTTTTTTAAATGTTGGCAATTATTAAAATAAATAAGTAAAAATAAATTAAATGATTAAAAATAAAAAATAAAACGACCTGTTTAAAAAGTAATTAGTAAATTTAAGTACTTTTCTACCTTAAAAAAGAAAATATTTTTTTTTAAATAAGTAAATTAGATATATAATAGCTCTAAGTTATAACATTTATAAAAAATAGATTGAGGCTGCGTTGATTATTTTTTTGCAAGAGAAAATCTACTGAATTTTTTTCTCTCATTCACGCCTCTCCCCAAATTTTTCTGCTTCCACACCCTAACCCTAACAGATAGCAAAATTTCTTCCATTATTGAAGATCTTATCTCAACTTCTATTTCTCATTTTGATATAGTTTTTTTTTAAATAATCCTATGAAAGAAAAAAAAATGAATGTTTAAAAACTTGGGCCCTTAATTTTTTTCAAAAAGATTAGAATGCACACATTTTTTCAGTTTTTCAGAAAATTGAAAAAAATCGGGACAAATTTTAAGGAAAAAAAAGTTTTATCACAACTTTTTATTTTTATTTTTCAATTTTTATCTCGTGAGACTAATTTGTTTGTTTTGGAGATTAATTTGGGTTAGTTAGAATTTGTTTGAATCTAATTTGAGTCAATTAGATTTAAGTTAATTAAATTAAGATGATTAAATTTTTAAAATTTTGGATGAGAGATTTCGTGTTATTGAGTCTCAACTTCATAATTTTAGGAATTTAACCATTCATTGGATTTTTAATTTAAGTATTAAAAAACTCAATTTTATCTCTCTAAATTTTTTAGAACTTTAAAATTTTTTTTAGACTTAAATTAAGTAATTGATATGAAGCATGTCAAAACAAGTTGCAGTTAATTAAGAGTTAAAAATAAAAAGAAGAAAAGAGAAAAATAAAAAGAGATTGTGTTGAGAGAAAATAAGTCATTTTAGAAAATTATTGGAAATTAGGTGGTGAGATATTTTAGTTTTAAAGAAGGGAGAAAAAAGAAAAGATAACCCTAACCCTTATTTTCCTTTTGTCTTCTACCCTCTCCCTCTCACTTACAATTGAAGCAACCTCACACTAAAATAGCGGCGGCGAGAGCTTCGTGAGGTGCTAGGGCGAACAATATGACTTTGTCTAGATGTCAAGTTGCCTGCGAAGGGTTTGATATAATTCTTCTTGAATTTAAGCTTCATCTTAGGAATGATTTTTTGTTTATTTACATTTGGAAAGGTTTCTTGTTTACTACTTTGAATTATTGCATTCATTAGAGATTGCCTTTTTGAATGCTCTGAATTGAGAATTAAATTTTGGGTACGTTTGCTGCTATACGTTTTTTTGTTTCTCTTTAGGGGGGTTGTTGTTTATCTCTAATGATCCTCATTTGACTAGTTTTGGAGCAAATTTTCTTTGATGAGTCATTTTATCTATTCTTGGATTGTTGATCACAACAGTTTTCTCTACTTTAGGTTATTCAACATTTAATAGAACAATTTTCTTTGATAAGGTTATTCAACTGTTTGATAGATGTCACTGAATCTGTAGCTGACACTTCTCTCCATGAGAAGAATTCACCTGAAAAATTCTCATAAAGTAGTGGAAAATACATATGTAGATGCCAACTATAGGCATCTCGGACAAACTTAAGGTCTGCTATTTTCTGCTTCCAGCATTTTGATACAACCTTCTAAATCACAATCATGAAATGAAACTAAAGGATCACCATGAACTTACTCAAAATCACAAAGATACTGAGAGTTACTCTGTTTTTGCTACTTTTTTTGGTTATTTTAGAAACTGTTTGTAATACTGTCTTGCTTAAAAGATTTTCTGCATTAAAAAAACAAATATTTGTTTTTTCTAAAAAATATAGAAAGTAATTTCTAAACACTATTTCTCATGTACAACTATGTATGGATGTCATATATTATCAAACTTTGTGGTTCATTGAGTTTGATAACGATTTTTTTTTTTGTTGAAATTTTCTCAAAATATGTAAAAAAAAAAATTGTAACTGAAACTGATTCTTTCTTTTCTAGAATGGATTTTCTCTTTCTTTTTTTGTTTCTTTCTTGATGGTTGGTGTTTCAATTTAAATATTAGAATCACAATAAGAGACATCAATGATATAATTTGATTTGATGTTGCACTGCTGTCATTCTACATGTAAGTTTCTAGCTAGTATGACTTTTTTTTTATGTAACTTCATTATTTAATGTTCATTAATGGTGGTTTAGAAATTGATTTGCTTTTTATTTTTTCTTTGTGAAATATAACCCTCATTTTCGTAGGGTTCTTGTGTTTCACTTATGTGTTTATAAAATTTTGATTGTTTTAGTTTGTTATAATTCGATAGGTTTAGTATTTTGTTTGTTGAGTTTGTGTTCATGATTTGGGTTTTAGATGCTATATGTCTATAAATTTATAAAAGTTTAGGTAAAACTATATAAACGCTAAATTTAAGTTTAGTTGTTTCAGTTATGTTATAATCCATTATTAGTTATTTGATTCGTTGATATATATTTTTATATATATAATTTACATAGTTCATTATTAATGTTCATAGGTTTTGAAAAAGTAATTAAGTAATTTTAGTCATGTGTGTTGTTAATTGATACCATTTTGTGTATGTATTCGAGTCTTGCTTATTATATGTTTTAATCTATTTATGAAGTTCATTTGAGATATAGTAACATAGAGAAGTCGAATACGAACGTGGATTACAGACGTGGTAATACTTTGAATTTATTTTATGTGTTTTAAAATTTCTTGATTTATTCATTTTTTTAATCTATTATGTACACTTATTTGTTTGCAGTTGACTAGAAAAAGTAAGTACAACCAAGATGAGTTGGATGAGATGAGAGTTTAGTTATGTGAATTTGTATCTCGATACTTATGAAAATCCTTGTTATCATACTTCAGTTATGTGATTTTTAGGAGTTAGCGTTATGTTTTTTAACAATTTTCTTCGAACGATATGTAATTTTAACTTATTAGTTAGTTAATTGAAGTTTACTTAGTTCAATTGCAATTATGTTTTATTTTGATAAAAATTTTACTTAATTTGGTAATCATTGAGTTTCCAATTAGATTGCTACCTAGTTTTATGGAATTACTTGTTGATAATGGTCATCTCAATTGAAAAAATGTGAATTTGATAGATTTGTTCACATAGATCAGGTGGTAGAGGATGTGTGAATAATATCCATTTTTTTTTATACATAATTATAGTTGACGGCTAAAAAACGACAATAAACTGATATTATTGACGATTCAAAACTGTCAACATATATGTCATATTCAACAACACAAAACGTCAAGTATAGCTATACATGACAGCTAAAATAAGTCAACAAACATTTATATGACATGCAACAAGTGTCAATAAAGGGGGTATTATTGACGGTTCACTAAAAATGTTGACGGTTAAAAAATATCAATTACACATGATGTTGACGGCTCGCAGATGTCAATAAAGTGGTATTGTTGATGCTTTGACATAAATGTTGAAGACTAATAACCATCAACTATACCCTATTGTTGACGGTACATAAGTGTAAATAAAGATGTCTTTGTTGACAGATTTACATCATAGGTGATGGCTAATAGGTGTCAACATTCATGTTATTGACAGTAAAAATCGGTCAATAAAGACATAATCGTTGACGTTTAACGACCGTCAACTATCAACTTAAAGTTGACGCTTAGATATGTTGACATCGCCTTCATTGACGGCCAAAAAACGTCAACTGAAGTGAATGTTGACAGTTTTTAGCTGTCAATGAAGACCAAATTTGTAGTAGTCGGGAGTGGGAGAGATAGGGGTAGTGGGAAACGTGTCTCACACACGTTTTCCGTTTTAATTAATTAAATAATATTAATTTAATCATATTAAATCATATTACAAATCATCATTAATTTAATCATATTAAATCATATTACAAATCATCATTAATTTAATCATATTTAATTAATGTATTTAATTAACTCCTTAATTAATTAATTAAACATCATATGTTTAATTTTATTATTTAATTATAATCCCCTTAACCTATAGTTTTAATGCATATCTTATGCACATTAAATTTTAACCTATAGTTTTCCAAATATGAATCTCATTCACATTTAAATTAAATATTTGTGAACTCTTTCAAATATTTAATTCTTTCACAAAATTTAATATGAATCATATTCACATTAAATTTATAATATATAGTTCTAAAACTTTATATTATATCGTATCTATATACATTAAATTTATTCCCTAATGAATTTGAACATTTCTAATTCAAACGATCTAAGAACCCTTTACGAGCTAGAAGATGGACCTAATGGACCTACAGATCAGAAGCTCCAACGATACGAGATTACTCGGTTAATCTCATTAACCTCCTCATCAACATTCGTTAACTGCGGGAACACTCCACTAAAGTCCCACAGTTGCACTCTTCTCACTGCAGATATATTTCTGTGTCCACAGATATTGACGAATAATAACAAGTCAATCCTTCACGAATGTTCGTAACACCAGCTAGGTAAAATTACCGTTTTACCCCTAGGTTACATCTTGTACCTTAAGTACCAGTACTCCTCTAATGAACAATTTGTTTGTGGTCCTACCAACAAACAGAAGTCACTCTCGAGCCAATGAGAGGGTCGGGCCCTTTGTTCAAGTCCCGGAGACACCACTTAAAGGAACATTCATCTACTTACCCTAGTAGGCGGGAAGGAGTGAATTCCATCTTCGTAAGTTAAGTCCTCAGCCGCTCACTCAGTCTTATCCCCAAGAAGGTAGGCATATAGAGTCGGAAAATCTGGACACTCTCACCCATACTAGTCAAAGGACAATCCCTCGCAAACAGGAGTTCGTAACCTGCTCAGAATTGAGATCAAGTTGCCTAGATCATCCTAGTGAAATAGAAACCTAGCTAGTCAACAGAGTTACATCTAGTGGTTACTATTTCGCGGCCTGGTCTTATGTAATCTCATTATATAGGATATTCCCACTCACATGTCATCTACACGAACACGCTAGGATCACAGTGTTTGTATCATATACAAAAAGGGGCACATCCATAGTGTTACCAGGGTAAGGTACCCAAACCTTATCCCCTTACTATAGACCCTTTAGGCTATATCTCGACCCAAGATCCTTTATATGTGCACTACATTCAGTTCAAGAGACATTTTACAACCTTGGATGTTAGTTTATTGGATTTTGGGTTAAGACAAGGGAAATATCATAAATAATGAAAAATAACTCTTTATTACAATAATTAGAACAAAATTACAAACTACGGGTTTTAGGTCACAAACCCAACAAACTCCCACTTGAACTAAAACTCTAGTGGGGTACATCACAATCTAAAATAGTGGTTTCAAAGATATAAATACAATAAACTAGGGCATCCATATACCCATTACATTGGTATCATATATATCTCCCACTTGCTCTATATTAGCCTATGTACATATCTCGTAGACCTAGACTTTCCAGATGACCCTCGAACACTTTAGCCGTGAGAGTCTTTGTAAACGGATCAACAATGTTGTGCTCCAAAGCAATCTTCGTGACTGTCACATCTCCTCGTTGTACTATTTCTCGTATCAGGTGATACTTCCTCTCGATGTGTTTGTCTCTCTTATGGCTGCGAGGTTCCTTCGAATTGGCTACCGCACCACTGTTGTTACAGTATAAGGTGATGGGAAATTCCACGTTTGGAACAACTTCCAAATCAGTAAGGAATTTCCTTAGCCAAACAACATCTTTAGTTGCTTCACAAGCAACAACATACTCAGCCTCCATCGTGGAGTCAGTAATGCATCCCTGTTTGATGCTTCTCCATACTATAGCTCCCCCGTTAAGGATGAAAACTGATCCCGATGTGGATTTTCTAGAATCCTTATTGGTCTGAAAATCAGAATCAGTGTATCCAGTAAGGATCAAATCCTTAGTCCCATACACAAGCGTATAATCCCTCGTTCTCCTAAGATACTTGAGGATTTTTTAACTGTGGTCCAGTTGTCTAACCCTGGATTGGATTGGTACCTACTGACTATTCCCTATGTCTAGCCTCGTGCACAACATAACATACATTAAGCTACCTACTGTAGAGGCATAGGGAATACGTCTCATATCCTCAACTTCTTGAGGTGTCTTGAGGTGTCTTAGGACACTGTTCCTTAGACAGATGAACTCCATACCTCAAGAGTAATAAACCCCTCTTGGATTTTTGCATCGAATATTGGGCCAACATTTTGTCGATATAAGATGCTTGAGACAAAACTAGCGTTCTGTTCTTACGATCCCTGAAAATTTAAATCCCAAGAACATACTACGCCTCTCTCAAATCTTTCATTTGGAATTGGGTCGCTAACAACTTCTTTACGTCAGTTAAGTATCCTACATCATTTCCAATGAGTAGGATATCATCCACATAAAGTACTAAGAAAACTACTTTGTCGTTGATGATTCTCTTGTAAACACAAGGCTCATCAACGTTTTGGTCAAAGCCATAAGACTTGATCGCAGTAGCAAATCTTATGTTCCCAGATCTGGATGCTTGTTTCAACCCATAAATGGATCGATTGATCTTGCAAACTTTTTGCTCCTGACCTTGGGTTATGAACCCTTCGGGATGAGACATATAGATGCTCTCGTCAAGATTACCATTAAAAAAGACAGTCTTGACAGTCATTTGCCAAATTTCATAATCATAAAAAGCGGTTATGAACAAGAGTATCCTTATAGACTTAAGAATCGCAACAGGAGAAAAAGTTTCCTCATAGTCAACTCCTTCCCTTTGGGTAAAAACCTTTCCTGCAAGTCTGGCCTTAAAGGTATGTACCTTTCTGGTTGCATCTCTCTTTCTCTTATAGATCCATTTGCACCCTATGGGTCTTACCCCTTCAGGTTGGTCTACAAGTTCCCAAACTGAATTGAAGTACATTGACTCCATTTCAAGGTCCATGGCTTTGATCCATTGGTCCTTATCTACGTCATTCATTGCCTGTTTATAGGGCAATGAATCCTCTACACCGTCATCCGGTATGACAACTTGAGTTTCAACTAAACTCAAGTAGTGGTCAGGTTGGGAAACAACCCACCCACTGCGTCGAGGCATTCCCAACGATTGAGAAGGACGAGACTGACTCGATGTGCCGACTTCTTTATCAACTCTTGATGAAGGTCCAACTTGATCAACAACTCTTGTTGACTCATCTAAAGCTTCATTTAATACTAACTTACTACACGGTTTATGGTTCCTCATGTGATCTTCCTCCAAGAAAGTGGTGTTGTCGATACAATCACCTTGTTTTTTTGTGGGTCGTAGAAAAGACCACCTCTCGTTTCTTTGGGATAGCCAACAAATTGGCATAATCTTGAACAAGGTTCCAATTTTTTTGGGTTTGTCACCAGCACGTGTGTCGGAAAATCCCAAATCCTGAAGTGTTGTAAACTAGGTTTACGCCCCTTCCATAACTCAAAAGGTGTTTCTGAAACACTTTTTGATGGAACAGTGTTCAAGATTTGAACCGCAGTCTCTATTACGTAACTCTAAAACGAGGCAGGCAGTTGAGCATAGCTCATCATAGATCGAACCATGTCTAACAAGGTTCTATTTCTCCTTTCAGATACACCATTCTGCTGAGGTGTATTAGGTGTCGAGAGTTGAGATTGGATTCCATGTTCTATCAAATAGTTCTGGAATCTTAGATCCATGTACTCTCCACCTCGATCGGATCGAAGTGTCTGAATGGTTTTCCCTAATGCATTCTCTACTTCAGCCTTATACTCTTTGAACTTTTCAAGAGCCTCAAACTTATGATGCATTAGGTATAAATAACCATACCTCGAATAATCATATATGAAAGAGATGAAATATTCGTACCCTCCTCGAGCTTTAACATTCACCGGACCACAGAGATCCGAATGTATAAGTTCTAAGGGTTCTTTGGCTCTATAACTTTTTCAAGAAAAATGTCGCTTAGTCATTTTACCTTCCAAGCATGATTCACAAGGAGGTAGAGAATCATATTCTAACTTATTTAGAAATCCATTCTTTGATAGTCTCTCAATCCGGTTGAGATTTATATGACCAAGTCTAAGATGCCAAAGATAAGTATTATTATTTGGAGAAATTCTTTGACTTTTACTTTGAGTATTTGCAGTTTTAAACATCTCATGATTTAAAATTGCCTTAGTTTGATTCGGTTTAAGTACATACAAGCCGTTTTCTAACTTAGCAGAACAAATATTGATACCTTTCTTTGAAATGAACACTTCATTAATTGAAAATGTAATACAATAGCCAAGTTCTATTAAACAAGTGATAGATATCAAGTTCCTCTTAATCTTTAGAACTATGTACAGATTTTCTAAAAATAAAAATCTATTTCTAAAAAACAGCTTATCATCTCCCACTGCACGAGCTGAGACAACGTCTTCCTTTCGATCCTGAGCGTCATCTCACCCTCTTTGAGCTCCTTGAAGGAACTAGTTTCCTGTAACGAAGAGCAAACATGGTTACTGGCTCCTGAATCAAGTACCCAGGTAAAATCATCATTTTCTACTAAACAAGTTTCAAGAACAAGTAAATCGAATTTACCTTTCTTCTCTTTGATCTCAACGTCTGCAGTAGCAGAAGCTTTCTCTTTTCCTCATTTCCTCTTCTTCCGAGTCTTCTTAATCCTAGAAGAAGAATCGCAGTGCTTGGTTCCAGAGGATGAACCCATCTAGACCCTTTTGGAATGGGCAAACTAATTTGCCTCTCAATCAACCTGTCCCTTATTATCCATAAGAAACTGGTAAGTCTGCAATTCATTTAGGAGGGAAGTCAGGTTATACTCCCTTTTGTTCATCTCCGCGTTGTTGCGGAATGATAAGAAACTCTTCGGAAGAGATTTCAGAATAAACAATACCTGACTTTGCTCATCCAAGACCGCTCCGTTCATTTCGGCCACGTTGAAGTGAACTATCAGATCAAGAACATCTTCTCTTACTGAAGTTCTCTCCTTCATGCGCGCGTTATAAACGTACTTGAGGGATTCGTATCAAATTTGTTCAGACAGTTGTCCAGACAAACTCTGCAGATAATGTTGGGATTTATGCCCTAAACTTGTGTATATTTGATCAATTAAATAAAGTGTTATTTGTTTTGATAGAATTACAGTCTTGCTTTATAAATCCAATAAACTAAGCTCCAAGGTTAAAACATTTATCTTGAACATCAGTGTAGTGGACACTATTTGGGTTGAGTTCAAGAATATAACCTAAATAGTCTATGGTATAAGAATAAGGTTGGAAACCTCATTCCGTAACACCATGGATGCGCTCACTTTGTAATTAGTACAAATGAGGTAATCCAACTCATTCATGTAGTTGGCATGCGAGTGGGGGCATCCTGTATGAACAGTTCATACAAGATTGGATCGCAAATTATTAGTCTAACTAGTGTAACACCGTTAACAAGATAAGACTAGTAATTTATAGATGGTCATTAGTGACTCGACCTGAATCCTGAGTAAGTTAAGAACTCCTACTTATTGGGGTTTGTCCTTAGACTAGTATGGGTGAGAGTGGGCAGTAGCCGACTCAATAAGCCTACCTTCTCAGGGACAGAACCTCGTAGGTAGCTGGGAACTTA
This sequence comes from Trichosanthes cucumerina, assembly GCA_036507285.1. NCBI lineage: Eukaryota > Viridiplantae > Streptophyta > Magnoliopsida > Cucurbitales > Cucurbitaceae > Trichosanthes > Trichosanthes cucumerina. The sequence continues at coordinate 68,925,293 of CM071840.1, read as the reverse complement.
ATTGTGCAAGATGGAATTCACTCATTCCTACACTAAAGAATTAGATAGGTTGTTCCCTTAAGAACTGACTCCAGGTCTTGAACAACAGGGCCCCGCCCTCTATGAGGGTATGAGTCTAAGGTAGGACCTTAGACTTGTTGTTCATTAGAGGATCAGTGGTGCTTAAGGAGTAAAGAGGTAATCACAGGGGTAAAACGGTAATTTGACCCAGCTGTGATTACGATCAACCTGTGAAGGGTCGACTCATGGGTAATGACTATATCAGTGGACATAATATTATCTACAGTGAGGAGAGTGCAGCTACAAGTCTATAGTGGAGTGACTTGTAGTTAATGAATATTGATTAACTGGATCAATGAGTTTGATCAGTTAATCTCACATCATTGGAGCTCATGAACTGTAGGTCCATTAGGCTCCTCCGTTGGCTCAATATGGTAATATAGAGGGTATAAAGTTAGGAATGAAATTGAAGTGTTCAATTTCATACAAGAGATGTTATATCAACTATATATGATACAATTGATATAATATATAGTTTTAATGTGAATTAGATTAATAAATAAACTATATACTAAAGAGAGAATAAAGGAAGGGGTAGGATGGTCATTTCTATCCTATTTCCCTATATATATGGTTGCATGAGATGCAACTAAGTGAAGTGATTTCCAAGCTTTTGTTGTGTTGTTGGAAAGGTTCCAAGACACAAACATCTCTCTCACAAAACACCTCACCTCTCCTAAAGGGAACCCACCTTCCTCCCTCACCTAGAGAACAACGGAGAAGATCCGGTGGTAGTGTTTGTGTTCGTTCGAGTTCGTGTTGCTGAGATCTTGATCGTGAGAGAGGAGGAGCACTTGAAGAAAGGTTCTTCAAAGATAACTTTCTTGCTGTCCATTATATTCATATGCTTAATCTAGTTAAATATGTTCTTGAATTATATCGTTGTAACTAAATCAAGAACGCGCGATTCACAATCGCTTCCGCTGCGGGACTTTGATTCCCTTCAATTGGTATCAGAGCCCGATTGCGTTCTTGATTTATGTTCTGGATTTTTCAAGAACAAGGTGGGATTTACTGTTTTTGCATGGGATGTATGAACGGTTTTGCAAAATTAGATGGTTTCAATTTTCGCACTTAGATTTACAATTTCCATTGAATCGCTCAATGTAAGGGTCCAGTGTTTTGGGCAATTTTAATTGTAAATCTAGTCTGTAAGTTCGTGTCGATCGAGGCAAAGTGGTTGTTGAGAAGATCGGAGCGAAAACGAGCAAGAATTGGAGAATTGTATTTGTTGTCTGTGTGCAGCGTTGCAACGCTGTTCATTAGCGTTGCAAAGCTGGGCTTGCGGAAGGAGGCGCGCGCGCAGAGGCGACATTATTGCAACGCGACTTTTTGCGTTGCAAACGCGCGTCCAACGGCGTAAACGGACAAGGCACAGCGTTGTAACGCTGCCATCAGCGTTGCAACGCCACATACGTTTCACGCGAAGGAGCAACGAGCGAAAATTTATTTTTATTATATATATTAATTATAAAAACGTTTTATATTTAATATATTTAATATATTTTATTTTAATTAATATAATTAGATTATATTAATTAAAATTATTTCTAGGGTGCCTAAATTGGTCTATTTTTGCTATTTAAATTATGCAATTGTTGTGTAATTATTACCATGCATAATGTATGTTTATATTTTAGAAATCTCACCTTAGGTTATGTATTTTCATGCATCATTTATAATATAAGGCGTTATATTATAAAGTTTGCATGATTAATTAATATAAAGTAGTTATATTAATTTATGGACAACATTGACATGCATTATATATCATGAGATGAATATGCTATGAATGTCTCATTATTCATGTGATGAATGATCAAGCACTATAACATAGTATGCATGTCACCTAAGGTTAATTATTAGTTTTAAAGTGTTTAGAACTTGGAAATAATAGACCTTAGGTTATCTAGTTCTAATTAGATTAGAATTAGGAGCCAAGTAATTTATAAGCTATGATTAAAAGAGGAACTCTGTCTAAAGAAAGTTCTGTCTAGGCTAGGGTATTTAAGCTGACGGAAACGGAACACCCCTACCTGAGAACTGACCTGGGGGTGAAATTTAATCAAATGTTTTATAAATTACAGTAGCGTCAGCGGGTTTATTAAGGGGTTAATAAACTAGAAATCCTAGGTTTAATATAAGGAGATATATTAACAAACTTAGGATAAAATCAATATAAGAGTTATATTGATTATCAATATAAGAGTTATATTGATAGAGTTAGGTAAAACCATTAGCCGGGTTTTTAGCCTAAGTAAGATTCCTATAAAATTTAAAGTATTCAGTGGGAGGAAAAAGTGTATGGATACATATTTTTCCACCTACGTTATCTCCGGGAAGTTCACACCGTGAGACTCATACTTGGCCTCGTGGCGCAAACGGGAGCGTCCCCCTTCAGATGGTGTTTGTATGAGTGTCAATATCAAGGTGAATGGAGATGATACTTATAGCGAGTGGGAGCAGGTTTAGTGAAAACAAAACCTACGGTCTCTTTTGTCGGTTTACACCGTTAGACCACTATTGTCAGCCTGCTAGTTTGGCTTGGACTGCACGATCCTTCTGGAGGGCTTGATCATAGGGGATCGAACACAGTAGACATCCGAAAGGGATAAAGATTTCCTTAGACTATTTTTCAATCTAGTCCTCCCTTCGGCGGATTTTATTGGATGGAGACTCTGGGATCTAAAGATAGAGGGTTACACTCACGGGGTACATAAGTTGTGTATGTATCCAAACCAAAGAATGGTAACTAAAACCTATAGGAATAAGAGTTATTATGGTATTAGGTTTTGGTAAAGAGTGTCTTAATCCAGAGGAGGAGTGTTTTTTATTACCTTTCGGTGTCATACATTCTAAACCTTTGGAGTATCATTGCAAATTATAAATGGCCTAGGAATCATTTGATAATTAGCTAAAACATGATTGGATTAGAGTTATAGCAAGAAACTCATACAAGTTTGTTTGTATATTTTTCAGCAAAAATGTCTAGCTCTATAATTTCCTTATTGGGTGCGGAAAAGTTAACCGGAGAGAATATGATGACATGGAAAAACAAACTCAACATTATATTGGTAGTGGATGATCTGAAGTTTGTGCTAACTGAGGAGTGTCCTCAAAAGCGTGCTCAATGCGTCACGAAATGTTCGTGATGCATATGATCGATGGATCAAGGCCAATGATAAGGCCAAGGTCTACATGCTGGCAAGAATGTCTGACATATTAGTCAAGAAGCATGAGGGCATGATTACCGCCAAGGAAATCATGGATTCTGTGCAGGGTAGGTTTGGACAACAATCCACACACACCCGACATAATGTCCTAAAGTACATATTCAACTCGAGGATGCAAGAGGGTACATCTGTTCGGGATCATGTCCTGGATATGATGGTGCACTTTAACATTGCGGAGTCGAATGGTGCTTCCATCGATGAATCGAGGCAGGTTAGCTTCATTCTGGAAACCCTTCCATATAGTTTCCTGCAGTTTAGAAGTAATGCTGTTATAAACAAGCTTACTTTTAATCTTACCTCCTTTCTGAATGAACTCCAAACCTTTCAGTCTTTGATGCAAATTCAGGGATCGAAAGGTGAGGCAAATGTTGCCAGTAGGAGTTATCACAAAGGTTCGACCTCTGAGACAAAAACAGTGGCTTCATCTTCTTCTAACCTGAGAGGAAAGAAGAAGAAAATGAAGAAGATTGGTAAAGGGAAACAGGCTGACAAAGCTGCCGCCCAGAAGGGCAAGAAAGTCAAAGACGTTGCTGATAAAGGAAAATGTTTCTGCTGCAACGAAGACGGGCATTGAAAACGGAACTGTCCGAAGTACATTGCAGAAAAGAAGAAGGAAGGTAAATATGATTTACTTTGCCTAGAAGCTTGTTTAGTGGATAATGATAAAACAACTTGGATACTTGATTCAGGCGCCACTAATCATATTTGCTCTTCTTTTCAAGGAATTGATTCCTGGCAGCAGCTACAGCAAGGAGAGATAATGCTCCAGGTTGGAAATGGAGAAGTCGTCTCAGCTGTAGCAGTAGACACAATGAAGCTTTATTTTTGCAAGAAATATGTATTGTTGGGCAATATATTAGTGATACCAGGGTTTACTAGAAACCTTATTTCCATTTCTTGCCTTATAGAACAATGTATTTCTGTTTCCTTTTCTATGAATAAAGTGTTTATTTTGAAGAAAGGTTTGGAAATATGTTCAGCTTCATTAAAAATGGATTGTATGTTTTAAGGCCTAATTCAGTCAAAATGGTTTTGAACACTGAATTATTTAAAACTGCAAACGCACAAACTAAGAAACGTAAAATTTTTCCTAAAGAAAATGCTCATCTTTGGCATCTAAGATTGGGTCACATTAATCTCAATAGGATTGAGAGATTGGTAAAGAATGGGCTTCTAAACGAGTTAGAAGAAAATTCTTTGCCAGTATGTGAATCATGCCTAGAAGGCAAAATGACTAAAAGACCTTTTAGTGGAAAAGGTTATAGAGCCAAAGACCCTCAAGAGCTTATACATTCAGACCTTTGTGGTCCGATGAATGTTAAAGCCAGGGGAGGATATGAATATTTCATCTCTTTTATAGATAGTTATTCTAGATTTGGGCATATTTAACTAATACACCACAAGTCTGAAGTACTTGAAAAGTTCAAGGAATTCAAGAATAAGGTTGAAAATCAATTAGGTAAAACTATTAAAACACTTCGATCGGATTGAGGTGGAGAGTACATGGATTTAAAAATTCCAGAACTATATGATAGAACATGGAATTACATCCCAACTCTCAGCTCCCGACACACCACAGCAAAACGGTGTATCGGAAAGGAGAAATAGAACCTTGTTGGACATGGTTCGATCAATGATGAGTTATGTTAATCTCCCTAGTTCCTTTTGGGGTTACGCAGTGGAGACTGCAGTATACATTTTGAATAATGTGCCCTCCAAAAGTGTTTCTGAAACACCTTTTGAACTCTGGAAAGGACGTAAAGATAGTTTATGTCACTTCAGAATATGAGGTTGTCTAGCATATGTGCTTGTTACAAATCCAAAGAAGTTGGATTCACGTTCAAAGTTATGCCTATTCGTAGGATACCCAAAAGAAACAAGAGGTGGTTTATTCTATGATCCTAGGGAAGATAAGGTTTTTGTGTCGACAAATGTCATTTACTTGGAGGAGGACCACATAAGGACCACAAACCAAAAAGTAAAGTAGTGTTGAGTGAGTTATACGGAACAATAGCAAAGGTTGCTAATAAGAACACTAGTACGTCAACAAGAGTTGCTGATACTAGTTTGTCTAGTCAAGAGAGTCCATCTCAAGAGTTGAGTATGCCTCGACGTAGTGGGAGGGTTGTATATGTCTGACGACCATTACATGGGTTTAGCTGAAACCCAAGTTGTTATACCAGATGACAACTGCGAGGATCCATTGACTTATAATCAAGAAATGGTTGACAAAGACAAAGACAAATGGGTCATAGCCATGGACCAAGAAATGGAGTCGATGTACTTCAATTCTGTTTGGGATCTTGTAGATAAGCCTGATGGGGTAAAACCTATAGGTTATAAGTGGATCTACAGGAGAAAACGTGGTGTAGATGGGAATGTGCAAACCTTTAAAACTAGACTAGTAGCAAAGGGTTATACCCAGGTTAAAGGGGTTGACTATGAGGAAACTTTATCACCTATTGCTATGGTAAAGTCTATCCATATCCTTCTTGCCATTGCCGCATTTATGACTATGAGGTATGGCAAATGGATGTCAAGACAACCTTTTTGAATGGCAATCTTGAGGAAAACATCTACATAGACCAACCCAAAGGGTTCATTGAACAAGGACAAGAGCAAAAGGTTTGCAGGCTTAAAAGGTCAATTTATGGATTGAAACAAGCCTAGGTCCTAGAATATAAGATTTGATGAGGCAATCAGATCTTATGGTTTTGACCAGAAAGATGATGAACCTTGTGTCTACAAGAAAATCATCAATAGTTCTGTCGCATTTCTAATTCTCTATATGGATGATATCCTACTCATTGGGAATGATGTAGGTTATCTTATTGACATCAACGAATGGCTAGCTACGCAGTTCCAAATGAAAGATTTGGGTGATGCGCAGTTTGTTCTTGGGATCCATATTGTTCGGAACCGCAAGAATAAAACACTAGCCTTGTCTCAAGCATCTTACATAAACAAAGTGTTGTCAAGGTTTAAGATGCAAGATTCCAAAAAGGGCTTGTTGCCATTTAGACATGGAATCCATTTGTCTAAGGAACAGTGTCCTAAGACACCTCAAGGAGTTGAGGATATGAGACGGATTCCTTACGCATCAGCTGTTGGGAGCCTGATGTACGCCATGTTTTGTACTAGGCCTGGCATCTGTTTTGCAGTTGGAATGGTCAGTATAGGTATCAATCCAATCCAGGACTTGAACACTAGACAACGTTGAAACAATCCTTAAGTATCTTCGGAGAACAAGGAACTACATGCTTGTGTATGGGGCTAAGGATTTGATCCTTACAGGATACACGGATTCTGACTTTCAGACTGATAAAGATTCTCGAAAAATCTACATCAGGTCAGTATTCACTCTTAACGGAGGAGCTTTAGTATGGCGAAGCGTCAAGCAAGGATGCATCACTGATTCTACCATGGAGGCCGAATATGTAGTAGCTTATGAAGCAGCTAAGGAGGCCATTTGGTTAAGGAAATTCATGCTAAATTTGGAAGTTGTTCCAAATATGACTTTGCCCATCACAATCAGATTGCGATAACTGATGAGTGCGATGGCAAAATTCGAGGGAACCCCGAAGTCACAAGAAGGGAAAACACATAGAGCGGAAGTATCATCTCATCTGGGAGATCGTGCATAGAGGAGACGTGATTGTCACGAAGATAGCCTCAGAGCACAACATTGCTAATCCTTTTACAAAGGCTCTCACTACTAAAAGATTTGAGAGTCACCTAGAAGGTCTAGGTTTACAAGTCTTTCCCTACTAGGGCAAGTGGGAGTATTTTGTACAAAGGGGTTTAAATGCCATAGTTTATTGTATTTACATTACTGTAATGTTTTAATACTCCACAAGCTTTAGGTCAAGTGGGAGATTGTTGGGATTTATGCCCTAAACTTGTGTAATTTTGATCAATTAAATAAAGTGTTATTTGTTTTGATAGAATTACAGTCTTGCTTTATAAATCCAATAAACTAAGCTCCAAGGTTATAACATTTATCTTGAACATCAGTGTAGTGGACACTATTTGGGTTGAGTTCAAGAATATAACCTAAATAGTCTATGGTATAAGAATAAGGTTGGAAACCTCATTCTGGTAACACCATGGATGCGGCTCACTTTGTAATTAGTACAAATGAGGTAATCCAACTCATTCATGTAGTTAACATGCGAGTGAGGGCATCTTGTATGAAGAGTTCATACAAGACCAGACTGCAAATTATTATTAAGACCAGTATAACATCGTTAACAGGATAAGACTGATAATTTATAGATGGTCATTAGTGACTCAACCTGAATTCTGAGCAAGTTAAGAACTCCTACTTATAGGGGTTTGTCCTCAGACTAGTATGGGTGAGAGTGGTTTGTAGCGGACTCAATAAGCCTACCTTCTAAGGGGCAGAACCTCGTAGGTAGCTGGGGATTTAACTATGCAAGATGGAATTCACTCATTCATAAACTAAGGAATTAGATAGGATGTTCCCTTAAGAACTAAGTCCAGGTCTTGAACAACGGGGCCCCGCCCTCTAAACTAGTTTAAGAGGGTTTGAGTTTATGGCAGGATCATAGACTTATTATTCATTAGAGGATCAGTAGTGCTTAAGGAACAAAGAGGTAATCATAGGGGTAAAACAATAATTTGACCTAACTGTGATTACGAACAACCTGTGAAGGGTCGACACATGGGTATTGATTATATCAATGGACATAATATAATCTACTGTGAGGAGAGTGCAATTACAAGTCTATAGTGGAGTGACTTGTAGTTAATGAATATTGATTAACAGGATCAAAGAGTTTGATCAGTTAATCTCACATCATTAGAACTCATGAACTGTAAGTCCATTAGGTCCCTCTGTTGGCTCAACATGGCAATATTGAGGGTATAAAGTTAGGAATGAGATTGAAGTGTTCAATTTCATATATGAGGTGTTATATCATTTTTATGTGATATAATGGATATAATATATAGTTTTAATGTGAATTAGATTCACATATTAACTATATACTAATGAGAGAATGAAGGAGGGATAAGATGGTAATTTCTATCCTATTCCAATCATACTTCAATTTATCTATTGCAAATAAAAAAATTAAAAAAAAAACACAAATCAACTATATTTCATGATTTTTTTCACTATAAGAAATGGGGTCTTTCCTGACGCAGAAAAACGTCGGTATAGCATAAAACGGCGTCGACATAGCGTATGTCGATGCGTTAAACAGCGTTGGCACTAACGTTGGCAGAGCCTATGCCGACGCGCCTCTTCGTATGCGCCGACGGATCTTCTTGACAGGCTGTTTGTCGACGCGTTGACCACGGCGTCGCCAAGTCCTCGATATGTCGACGCGTTCGTGAACCGCGTCGGCATACATGATTTGAACACTCTATGCTGACGTGTTGCTCACCGCGTCGGCCTAGCTTTGATTTACCGATGCGATTTATTATTGCGTCGGCATAGCTTAGTTATTTTGTTTTAATTTTGCTATTTATTCCTATTTTTTTACATATTTCCAATTAAATTCTAATCTTCAACCATGTTTTACAAATATAAAGTAAAACGTAATCTAAATTGCATTCGAAACATAATATGCATTAAATAAACAAACAAAGTTGTCTTTATATATAAAATATTAAAATTACATACTAAAATTCGAAGTTTCTAACAAAAATGAAATTACTTAAACAAGAAATTCAAACCCCTAACATCTAACAAGAGGTCGACATACATGAAAGAAACTCGTAGATCCCTTTTAGAATTCCGCCAGAATAATATTAATTGATCTCGAAGTACCTAAAAATAAAAAATAAATTGATTAATACTTTAATTTAGAGTAATTCATAGACAACAGACATATAGTAATGAATTTTAATGTTCAAATTAAAAGTGTCATTAATTAAACAAAAAGGAGTTCAAGATTAGTTATTTTAGGCTAAAAGCATACAAATTCAAACCCCTAACATCTAACAACTTTGTCAATCACACGAATCAAAAACAAAAGACATAAAAATATAATACCTAACTAGGTTGTAACATGACAGTGGTCACTACAAAAAGAAATCTACTTAAACTAAAGATCATAAAACATGCTCAACATAGATCGAACATGCTTTTTGCAACATACTTTTAACCTAACTTAAGGAGCCTCGAAAATTTCGGCAACATAACAACGTAACTTAGACGTTCCCAAAATTTTTTCTTACACCTGATAAGAAATAAAACACACTTCTACAACTAGATTCTACACGACGGCTCCTGAACTACAAGTAAATAATGGGACTATCTCAAATTTCTAGACGAAATGAAACTTCAGATTTCATAGCGTCATGCTCAACAACACATATTTATAAAAGCATGTTCAAAACAAGTTTAAATTCAATTCTTGCATACCTATTTTGATGGTCCTCCTTGTGACTCCACCATCTTCTCAATCAATTCTTGCATTTCTTGCATTTCTGCTCGATGTTGCTGCATTTGAGCATTGAGAAGTGTCTGAATCTGTTCCTCCATCCTTTCTTCAACCCTTGTCAACTTATTAGTTGTTTCAGCCAGTTTTGCCTTTAGCTCTTCAACCTCTTGACTTGAGGATGCACTTGATGAACTGACACTCGATTTTTTAGATGATTTAGAGGGCTTAGGTCCCCAACCAAGGCCTTTAACGCGACCTAGATGACTTCCCAACACCGACTGGAAAATTTCAGGTTCCGAAAGGGGTTCGGCCTCTTCTTGACTAGAGGTCTCCTGCATATGGATCATTTTGTTCTGTAATATAATTGGAAAAAGACACATGAGACAACTCTTTGAAACAAACCTTATATAATCTTGATTGAAAAAGATACTTATATGTACATTCTCGGTAGCCGGATTGACCCACTTTCCATTTCTCGAATGGGTCAGCTTGAATAGGTCGACAGGTTCTATATCCTGACCTTGTTTCCCTATCTATAAGTCAAATCAAAAGAAAAATATATTACCAATGATTTGTAAACACATGAAACAACGATAGTAACAGTTATTCAACCTACTGCTTCCTGTTGCATAGAGATGAAAGACTTTGACCCACAAGTGTGGATGAACTGCAGAGCTGCCTGACTCTATTGAGTTCTTTTTTATTTTTCCTAACGAAATAAATTATTAGTAAAAAACTACATGCAACATAATCTAATAATATTGTAAACATATATGTACCTGAAATTCAAAGTCCTCGAATCTTGTAACGCCCCTAACTTTCATGAACTTAACTCTAGGGACATTACTAACCATGCATGCACTCTTAGGCCATTAAACATAATAAATAATAATCAAATCAATCACGATTTAAAATTCACTTTTAAGGATCCCAAAGACGAAAATTAAAACATTTAAATAACATAAAGGGGTTGTTTAGCCCATTGGTTTGGGTTAGGGTGGTGTTGGGTCTCAAACCCAACACCATGTTTGGTACAAAGAGTTTCAAAACCAAGGGTTTTGAAAACACAACCCCATGGGTTTTGTACCATGCTTTCCACTTCTATTTGTCGTTTTTCATTTTCAATGACCATTTCAACAACAATTCCAATGACAACTTCGACAACAACTCCGACGACTACACCGGTGACCCGACCAACTCCGATGAAAACTCAAACGACCACCAACAACGATAACTCCGATGAAAACTTCGATAATCACACTGACGACTCGATCAATTCTGATGAAAATTCCGACGACTGCATCGGTGACCCGACCAACCCCGATGACAATTTCGACGACCACACCTGCGACCCCAACCAACTTCGATGACAAATTCGACGAACACACCGGCGACTCCGACCAACTCCGATGACAATTCTGACGACCACACCGACAACCCCGACCAACTCCGATGACAATTCTAATGACCACACCGGCGACCCAAACGAACTCCGATGACAATTCTGACGACCACACCGGCGACCCCGACAAACTCTGATGACAATTTGACGACCACACCGGCGACCCCGACCAACTCCGATGACAATTCTGACAACTACACCGGCGACCCCCCGACCAACTTCAATGACAATTTCGACGACCACACCGGCGACCCCGACCAACTCCGATGACAATTTTGACGACCACACCGACGACTCCGACCAACTCCGATGACAATTTCGACAACCACACCGACAACCCGGACCAACTCCGATGACAATACCAACGACCACACCGGTGACCCCAACCAACTCCGACATAATTCGACGCGACCACCGGCGACGACCAGACAAACTCTGATGACAATTTTGACGACCACACTGGCGACCCCGACCAACTCCGATGGCAATTCCAACGACCACACCGGTGAGCCCCCGACCAACTCCGATGACAATTTCGACGACCACACCGACGACCGACTAACTCTAATGGTAACTTCGATGACTGCCTGATCACTACTGGTAACAAAAACTTCAACGACCACACCGGTGACCTGACTATCGCGACGATTACCTCCATCGATAACTACAATGAAATCACTATAGATTAATTTAACAATCACTCCTGCGACTCGACCACCCAAACAACTTGATACTTTGATGCCCCAACCACCACCAATCTGAAAGAGTTGTTCAACATGAGACATTCATCCGCTCGAAATATCATTGAGAGAGCATTTGGTATGCTGAAGGGTCGATGGGCGATACTAAGAGGAAAGTCTTTTTACCTAGTAGAAGTCTAGTGCAGGACTATAACTGCATGTTGTTTGTTGTACAACTTAATTATACAAAAGATGGACCCAGATCCCACATTCGAGGAGGCACACACAAGTGACCTCGATTCAACTGGGATGAACATAAACAACGTTGGATTTGTAGAGACAACAGATGTCTGGACTGAATGGAGGGAACATCTCACATACCATGTATGGATGAATTGGAATGGGAATTAACGATTGTTGAATTAAACATATATATATATATATTGATTAGATTTTGTATATATGCACTATATATATTGTGGTGGATAATATTTTTGTGTGCAAATATTATTAATATAATATTAGTAGCTCGATTGAAAGAGTTACATGTAAAATTGAAGGCAATCCCAGGGATGACAAGGCAGGACTGCATGGTTGTTGCAAAAAAGCTTCTCTTGAATAGTATGATGTTGAACTCTTTCTTTGCATGAACCACCCCAAATTGGAAGTATGATTACTCTGTGGAAGTTCTGGAGAAAGCACTGGGAACCTGATTTTATTTCCATCTACCCCTCTCTATGACTTTTCTAGAATTTTATGTTTAGCTGAACTTCGTTGGACAACTATCTCTACTTTTTTTATTATTTATTTCAGTCAGCGTAACATGTTATCTTTAACCAACATATTTCTATGCATCCATTGTTTTACTTTATCATTGGCGCCACAGTTCTTATATTACACATTACAACATATAGTTAGTTGTTTTAATTTATGTCATCATGAGTGAAGTGCATTATAAATATAATATATACTCCTACAAAGTATTATAAACTCAAATTAGATACATTAGATAAATTGTTGATAGGTAATTATGTAGTTATGAAGTTAAAAAATAAAGTAAGAAGATAAAATTACTATATTTAAAAAATATTAAGTATTTATTTTAGAAAAAACAGACTGCACACACCTAACCCAACACAATACTGCACCCCAAATTAACACTGTTTTATGCAACCCATTCCAGCACAACACTGCACCCCAAACACTGTTTTCTGCAACACAGCCTAACACAACCCTACGCTCCAAACATTGTTTTCTGCAAGTCCAGTGTTTTTTATTCCAGCCAAGAAACCCTAGGGTTTCTGAAACCCAGGGTTTCTGATTCCAACACAACACACCAAACAACCCCAAAAATGTTTGCCTCAGTTTCAAAATCTTTATGCTACTTAAGCAGGAAACATAATCCTTTGAAAAGACTACTAATTTAAGTGCGGAAAAACATGACTATGTGGTGCCTATAGCCTTCGTAACGCATCTCTGTCACTCGCCTTGTATGCCCTGCCTTTACCTGAAAAACATGTTTAAAAGAAAGGTTGAGTATTATAAAAATAATACCCAGTAAGTGATCTCGCTACCGAGGTTTTGGGATATGCATACACATACAATCATGACTATAAAACTCTCATGTGTGGGACCTAACTTTCTCATAACTATCATGACTATTTCTCTTTTGGCTTTTAGTGGTCAATTAAGTTCTCCTGAGAGCATTTTGAGTCCGAAGACTCCATAACTCCTGTACTATGGAGTCCTCCCTAACCTCGAGAGCATGTTGAGTCTGAAAACACCTGAGTCATGTTGAGTCCGAAGACTCGTATCATATGGGGTCCTCTCAAAACCCCGAGAGCATGTTGAGTCCGAAGACTCCTGAATCATGTTGCGTCCGAAGACTCCTGTCATATGGGGTCCTCTCAAAACCCCAGGAGCATGTTAGGTCTGGAGACCACTATCATATGTGAAGTCCTCTCAAACCCCTATTGTCATATGGAGAATAATTACCACAACCGTTCATATCTCTATCATGTACATTCAATCATGCATGAGGTCCCATCTTCCTTTCATATTCTATGATGCACATGTCATAAATCATAGTAAAGCTCATATCATAACATACTTTCATAACATTTAAGCTATCAATCAATCATAAATATCATAACATAACTTTCATAGCTTTCATAACATTTAAGGTAACCATTAATCATAAATCATAACATAACTTTCATAACTTTCCATTTAACATACTTTAAAACATAATACTTTTCGAAATATTTAAAATAATTAAACATAAACTTTTATTCCATTTTACAAAGGTTCAACACGAGGTCCCTTACCTTAGCCTTAGCTCTGAGACCTCCTAAAATCGGTGCTTCAACGTCGCTTTCGAACCGAACTAGCCCAATGCATGGACCCCTAAAATCATGTTCATAAATTTCCTACTTTAGTTCATACACATGCATACATATTCTTATTTTTGAGAAATCAAACATAACTAAGCTAAATTATTACTAACGGAGGCTTACAACAAGCTCGGGGGAGTGAAACTAGTGGAATTGAACTAACTCCGACGAGTGGTCGGCTGGTGGCGGTGCGTGGTCGGCCAACAGTGGTGCATGCAGCGGCGGCGACGCATCACGGCGCATGGAGCATGTTTTCTAATTCCTCGGGTATCGATCTATCCAAAATCAGTCTTATTTAAAGCAAAACCGATCGATAGAGGCGTGAACCGGTTGAACCAAAAACATCCAGTCGACTTTCTTTCACACGTTGCAGATTGCAAGGATAAGCGAACTGGTGGGAGTTGCAGGTCACCTCTGAGGCCGGCGGTCGTAAGAAGAAGAAAAAGAAGTCGGATGAACTCTTAGAGCTGACCGATTTCACGAAGGATGGTGCTTCACGGTGAGGCTTCAACGTGCGAATAAGTCCGGCGAGTTCGAGTACCACGTCGATTGTGTAGAACGCGTCGACAATAACTTCCTCGCGGCGAGCGACTTGCAACGTTGGGCTCGGCTTCACGACAACAGCAGTTGCAGACCGACGGTGGTTCGTGAGCAGGCGTTTTTCGATTGGCGGCTTACAGCTCCTCTGCTCCCGAGGTCGACGTGCAAGGTCTGGTGAGCTCAAGTATGCAGCGTCTTCCGCGCGTGGGTTGGATTGAAGACCGATGCTTGAAGTTGAGCTACAAGGCTCGTCAACGACGCTCAACGTGAAGAAGGCTTGAGGTAGGAGAAGACTCCCATCAGTTTGCGTGCCTCAAGAGATAAAACCCTAGTTCTTTTCTATTAACTTCCCAAAAATGCCCCTCCACTCTTCTAATAATTACTAAAGTATCATTGAGTCTATTTAAGTGCCATCAATTGGTCCCTAATTATTCCAAAACCTCAATTTGCCTTAACTTAAATTAAATTACAAAAACTCAAGGCCTAATTAATTATAGTTCCCTTAAGTTAACCTAAACACAAATTAAAAGGTCCTTGAAGTTTAGGGTCGTTACAAATCTGGTGCATAAGACATGTCAATCTTCAATGGCAGTCTTCAATCGTTTAGGCGGGTTAGCACGTGCTCGCTCTGGAGTGTCACACGTCTTGTAATGACGATGCAACTCAAATCTGTACTCCTTAAATGTCGTTTTCATTTGTCGATCGAGAAATGCAACAATTTCTGGCTTGGAGAAATCGAATGCAAAATGATTCTACGCATAAAAGAAATTTATTAAACTATTTATTTTATATTTAAAATCATGACAAACAAATATGTTAACTTACCAACAAAGTCGCTTTAGTCAAGTCTATTGCAGCTTGTGGTACGGACTCGTATGTTAGGCAGCAAACAGGAAAGGTGTCCCTCACCGTGGCAACAACCTGGCTCAATGTTGTAACATGTGGTCCAACTGGCTTCATCAAGTTAGGGTTTATATCTATTTGAATACGCCCATGTGCGTTAACATACCAATCCATAGCCACGTCGATTCCTACTAGTATTACTACCATCTTCGGAAGAAAATGTCATTAGTTTAATAAAAATTAAAGATGATATTACATAATGAATCACGTTTAATCACAAACCTGAAGTGTCGCCCGTGGATAATCCTCCACCAAGCTGGTCAGTACCAAAATACTCATGATCAGCATCGTTCATCTACTCTTCGGGAGTACTCATCGTCTACATACAAGAATGAAAATGATAGATCAAAAAGTGATATATAGTTGTAAGGGGGAACAAATATATATACATGTTTAATACAATTACATCGCTATTCACTATCATGAAAATGTTCATTGTTATCTTCTTCATAATTTTCAAGAGATAGTTTTGCATCCTCTTCTTCGTCATTAATGAAATCATTGTCATTCTGCTGAAGAATTTATTGATCTACGATTGTGGGATCTGAAGGGAATTGAAGTCCCCGCAGTGGAATCGATTGCGAATCGCGCGCTCTTGATTTAGTTACAACAGAAAATGCAAGAACGTAAAACATAGATTAAGCATAAAATACAGAAATGGACAGCAATAAGTTTACCTTTGAAGAACCTTTCTTCAAGTGCTCTCCTCTCCACGTTCACGATCTCAAAGAACAAGAACTCATGCGATCATCGACACCACCACCGGATCTTCTCCGTTGTTCTCTAGGTGAGGGAGGAAGGTGGGTTCCCTTTAGGAGTGGTGAGGTATTTTGTGAGAGAGTTTTGTGTTTTGGAACACTTCCAACAACACAACAAGGAGGCTTGTAAAAACTTTCTCAAAGTCTTCTCAAAAGTCATAACCTAGTTGCATCTCATGCAACTATATATATAGGAGAATGGTATGGAAATGGTCATTCTAACCCTCCTTTAATCTCTCTTTAGTATATAGTTTATATATGAATCTAATTCACATTAAAACTATATATTATATCAATTACATCATATATAATTGATATAACTCCTCATGTATGAAATTGAACACTTCAATTTCACTCCTAACTTTATACCCTCAATATTACCATGTTGAGCCAACGGAGGGATCTAATGGACCTACAGATCATGAGCTCTAATGATGTGAGATTAACTGATCAAACTTTTTGATCCAGTTAATCAATATTCATTAACTAAAAGTCACTCCACTATAGACTTGTAGCTGCATTCTCCTCACTGTAGATATTATTGTGTCCACTGATATAGTCATTACCCATGAGTTGACCCTTCACAGGTTGTTCGTAATCACAGTTGGGTCAAATTACCGCTTTACCCTGTGATTAGCTCTTTTGCTCCTTAAGCACCACCGATCCTCTAATGAACAACAAGTCTAAGGTCCTACCTTAGACTCATACCCTCATAGAGGGCGGGCCCCGTTGTTCAAGACACGAGTCGATTCTTAAGGGAACAACCTATCCGATTCTTGATGAGAGGAATGAGTGAATTCCATCTTGCACAGTTAAGTTCCCACCTACCTACGAAGTTCTGTCCCTGAGAAGGTAGGCTTATTGAGTCGGCTACTGCCCACTCTCACCCATACTAGTCTAAGGACAAACTCCTATAAGCAGGAGTTCTTAACTTGTTCAAGATTCAGGTCGAGTCACTAATGACCATCTATAAATTACTAGTCTTATCCTGTTAACGGTGTTATACTGGTTAGACTAATAATTTGCGATCCAGTCTTGTATGAACTCTTCATACAGGATGCCTCCACTCGCATGTCAACTACATGAATGAGTTGGATTACCTCATTTGTACTAATTACAAAGTGGGTCGCATCCATGGTGTTACCAGAATGAGGTTTCCAACCTTATTCTTATACCATAGACTGTTTAGGTTATAATCTTGAAGTCAACCCAAATTGTGTCCACTACACTGATTTCAAGATAAACGTTATAACCTTGGAGCTTAGTTTATTGGATTTATAAAAGCAAGACTGTAATCTTATCAAAACAAATAACACTTTATTTAATTGATCAAAATTACACAAGTTTAGGGCATAAATCCCAACAATCTCCCACTTGACCTAAAGCTTGTGGAGTACTAAACATTACAATAATGTAAATGCAATAAACTAGGGCATTTAAACCCCTTTGTACAAAATACTCCCACTTGCCCTAGTTGGGGAAGACTTGTAAACTTAGACCTTCTAGGTGACTCTCAAATACTTTAGCTGTGAGAGCCTTTGTAAAAGGATCAACAATGTTGTGCTCTGAGGCTATCTTCGTGACAATCGCGTCTCCTCTATGCACGATCTCCCGAATGAGATGATACTTCCGCTCTATGTGCTTTCCCCTCTTGTGACTTCGGGATTCCCTCGAATTTGCCACTGCACCACTGTTATCGCAATACAATGTGATGGACAAAGTCATATTTGGAACAACTTCCAAATTTAGCATAAATTTCCTTAACCAAACGGCCTCCTTAGCTGCTTCACAAGCTGCTACATATTCACCTCAATGGTGGAATCGATGATGCATCCTTGCTTGACGCTTCGCCATACTACACTCCCTCCAGTTAAGAGTGAAATCGACCACGATGTAGATTTACGAGAATCTTTATCGATCGAAGTCGAGAAACTGTGTATCCTCGTAAGGATCAAATCCTTAGCCCCATACACAAGCATGTAGTTCCTTGTTCTCCAAGATACTTAAAGATCGCTTTTAACTTGATTTGTCCGGTGTTCAAGTCCTGGATTGGATTGATACCTACTGACCATCCCAACTGCAAAACATATGTCAGGCCTAGTACACAACATGGCGTACATAAGGCTCCCAACAGCTGATGCGCAAGGAATCCGTCTCATATCCTCAACTCCTTGAGGTCTCTTAGGACACTGTTCCTTAGACAAATGGATTCCATGTCTAAAAGGCAACAAACCCTTTTTGGAATCTTGCATCTTAAACCTTGACAACACTTTGTCTATGTATGATGCTTGAGACAAGGCTAGTGTTTTATTCTTGCGGTTCCGAACAATCTGCGCATCACCCAAATCATTCATTTGGAATTGCGTAGCTAGCCATTCCTTGATGTCAGTAAGATAACCTACATCATTCCCAATGAGTAGGATATCATCCACATAGAGAATTAGGAAAACGACAGAACTATTGATGATTTTCTTGTAGACACAAGGTTCATCATTATTCTGGTCAAAACCATAAGATTTGATAGCCTCATCAAATCTTATATTCCAGGACCTAGAGGCTTGTTTCAGTCCATAAATCGACCTTTTAAGCCTGCAAACCTTTTGCTCTTGTCCTGGTTCAATGAACCCTTTGGGTTGGTCCATGTAGATGGTTTCCTCAAGATTACCATTCAAAAAGGCTGTCTTGACATCCATTTGCCATACCTCATAGTAATAATATGCGGCAATGGCAAGAAGGATACGGATAGACTTTACCATAGCAACAGGTGAAAAGGTTTTCTCAAAGTCAACCCCTTCAACCTGGGTATAACCTTTTGCTACTAGTCTACCTTTAAAGGTTTGCACCTTCCCATCTACACCTCGTTTTCTCTTGTAGATCCATTTACAACCTATAGGTTTTACCCCATCAGGCTTATCTACAAGAGCCCAAACAGAATTGAAGTGCATAGACTCCATTTCTTGGTCCATGGCTATGACCCATTTGTCTTTGTCTTTGTCAACCATTGCTTGATTATAAGTCAATGGATCCTCGCAGTTGTCATCTGGTATAACAACTTGGATTTCAGCAAAACTCATGTAACGGTCAGGCTGTATCACAACCCTCCCACTACGTCGAGGCATACTCAACTTTGAGATGGACCCTCTTGACTAGACAAACTAGTATCAACAACTCTTGGTGATGTACTAGTGTTCTTATTAGCGACCTTTGCTCTTTGCTCATCCTAACTCACTCAACACTACCTTACTTTTTGGTTTGTGGTCCCTTATGTGGTCCTCCTCCAAGAAAGTGGCATTTGTCGACACAAAGACCTTATCTTCCTTAGGATCATAGAATAAACCACCTCTTGTTTCTTTTGGGTAACCTACGAATAGGCACAACTTTGAACGTGAGTCCAACTTCTTTGGATTTGTCATAAGCACATGTGCTGGACAGCCCCATATTCTGAAGTGACATAAACTACCTTTACGTCCTTTCCAGAGTTCAAAAGGTGTTTCAGAAACACTTTTGGAGGGCACACTATTCAAAATTTATACTGCAATCTCCACTGCATAACCCCAAAAGGAACTAGGGAGATGAGCATAACTCATCATTGATCGAACCATGTCCAACAAGGTTCTATTTCTCCTTTCCGATACACCGTTTTGCTGTGGTGTGCCGGGAGCTGAGAGTTGGGATGTAATTCCATGTTTTATCATATAGTTCTGGAATTTTAAATCCATGTACTCTCCACCTCGATCCGATCGAAGTGTTTTAACTCTTTTACCTAATTGATTTTCAACCTCACCTTGAATTCCTTGAACTTTTCAAGTGCTTGGACTTGTGGTGCATTAGGTAAATATGCCCATATCTGGAATAATCATCTATAAAAGAGATGAAATATTCATATCCTCCTCTCTCGTTTTTAACATTCATCTGACCACAAAGGTCCAATGTATAAGCTCTAGAGAATCTTTGGCTCTATAACCTTTTCCACTAAAAGGTCTTTTAGTCATCTTGCCTTCTAGGCGGGATTCACATCTTGCAAGGAATTTTCCTCTAACTCGCTTAAAAGTCCGTTTCTTTACCAATCTCTCAATCCCATTGAGATTAATGTGACCCAATCTTAGATGCCAAAGATGAGCATTTTCTTTAGGAGAAATTTTTCGTTTCTTAGTTTGTGCGTTTATAGCTTTAAATAATTCGATGTTCAAAACCATTTTGACTGAATTAGGCCTTAAACATACAATCCATTTTCTAATGAAGTTTAACATATTTCTAAACCTTTCTTTAAAATAAACACTTTATTCATAGAAAAGGAAAAGTAAATACATTGTTCAATGAGGCAAGAAATGGAAATAAGGTTTCTAGTAAACCACAGTATCACTAATATATTGTCCAACAATACATATTTCTTGCCAAAATAAAGCTTCATTGTGCCTCATCATTACAGCTTGAGACGACTTCTCCATTTCCAACCCGAGCGTTATCTCTCCTTGCTTTGTAGAAGTCACTTGCAGAATCAATTCCTTGAAAAGAAGAACAAACATGATTAGTGGCGCTCAATCAAGTATCCAAGCTGTTTTATCATTATCCACTAAACAAGCTTCTAGGCAAAGTAAATCATATTTACCTTCCTTCTTCTTTTCTCGCAATGTACTTTGGACAATTCCGCTTCAATGCCTCGCCTTCGTTGCGGTGGAAACACTTTCCTTTGTCAAAGAACGTCTTTGACTTTCTTGCCCTTCCGGGCGCGACTTTATCACTGTTTCCCTTTACCAAC
Organism: Trichosanthes cucumerina; assembly: GCA_036507285.1. Classification (NCBI taxonomy): domain Eukaryota; kingdom Viridiplantae; phylum Streptophyta; class Magnoliopsida; order Cucurbitales; family Cucurbitaceae; genus Trichosanthes; species Trichosanthes cucumerina. The sequence goes on along the minus strand of CM071840.1, from coordinate 68,904,152 downwards.
CTTCTTCATGTTCTTCTTCTTACCTTCGCTTTGTTTAGAAGAAGATGAAACCATCGCTTTTGTCCCGCAGGTCGAACCTCCGTTATAACTCCTATTGGCAACATTTGCCTCACCTTTCGATCCTCGAATTTTCATCAAAGATTGAAACGTGCCGAGTTCATTGTAAGGAGACAAGATTAAAAGTAAGCTTGTTCATAACAACATTACTTCTAAATCTGCAGAAACTATCTCGAAGGGTTTCGAAATGAAGCGACTTTGCTCGACTCATCGATGGAAGCACCATTCGACTCCGCGATGTTAAAGTGTACCATCATATCAAGGATATGATCCCAAACAGATGTACCCTCTAGCATCCTCGAGTTGAATATGTACTTTAGGGCATTATGTCGGGCTTGTGTGGACTGTTGTCCAAACATACCCTGCACAGAATCCATGATTTCCTTGGCGGTAATCATGCCCTCATGCTTCTTGGCTAACTTGTCAGACATACTTGCCAGCATGTAGACCTTGACCTTATCATTGGTCTTGATCCATCGATCATATGCATCACGAACATTTCGTGACGCATTCGAGCCTGGCACCTGAGGACACTCCTCAGTTAGCACAAACTTCAGATCATCCACTACCAAAATAGTGTTGAGTTTGTTTTTTCATATCATCATATTCTCTCCGGTTAACTTTTCCACACCCAATAAGAAAATTATAGAGCTAGACATTTTTTGCTGAAAATTTACAAACAAACTTGTATGAGTTTTCTTGCTATAACTCTAATCCAATCATGTTTTAGCTAATTATCAAATGATTCCTAGGCATTTATAATTTGCAATGATACTCCAAAGGTTTAGAATGTATGACACCGAAGGGTAATAAAAAACACTCCTCCTCTAGATCAAGACATTCTTGACCAAAACCTAACACCAGAATAACTCTAATTCCTATAGGTTTTAGTTACCATTTTTCGGTCTGAATACATACACAACTTATGTATCCCGTGAGTGTAACCCTTTGTCTTTAGATCCCAGAGTCTCGATCCAATAAAATCCGCCGAACGGAGGACTAAATTGGAAAATAGTCTAAGGAAATCTTTATCCCTTTCGGTGTCTACATGTGTTAGATCCCCATGATCAAGCCCTCCGAAGGGATTTTCTGTCCAAAGCCAAACTAGCAGTGACCACTAGTGGTCCAACAACTGTAAACCGACAAAAGAGACCGTAGGTTTTGTTTTCACTAAACCTCGCTCCCACTCACTATAAGTACCCTCTCCATTCACCTTGGTATTGACTCATACAAACATCATCCGTTTACGCCACGAGGCCAAGTATGAGTCTCACGGTGTGAACTTCCCGGAGATAGCGTAGGTGGAAAAATATGTATCTCATACACTTTTTCCTCCCAGTGAATACTTTAAGTCTATAGGAATCTTTCTTAGGCTAAAACCTAGCTAATGGTTTTACCTAACTCTATCAACATAACTCTTATATTGATAATCAATATAACTCTTCTATTGATTTTATCCTAAGTTTGTTAATATAACTCCTTATATTAAACCTAGGATTTCTAGTTTATTAACCCTTAATAAACCCGCCGACGCTTCATCAGAATTTATAAGACTCTCGATTAAATTTCACTCCCGTGCCGCCTCCCAGGTAGGGGTGTTCCGCTTCACAATCAAATAAATACCCCAAATTTAGACAGAGAACTTTCCTTAGACAGAGTTCCTCTTTAATCATAGCTTATAAATTACTTGGTTCCTAATTCTATTCTAATTAGAACTTGATAACCTAAGGTCTATTATTTCCAAGTTCTAAACACTTTAAAACTAATAATTAACCTTAGGTGACATGCATACTATGTTCTAGTGCTTGATCATTCATCACATGAATAATAAAACATACATAGCATATTCATCTCATGAAATATAATGCATGTCAATGCTGTCCAAAAATTAATATAACAACCTTATATTAATTAATCATGCAAACTATATAATATAACTTCTTATATTATAAATGATGCATGAAAATGCTTAACCTAAGGTGGGATTTCTAAAATATAACCATACACTATGCATGACAATAATTACACAACAATTGCATAATTAAAATAGCAAAATTAGACCAATTTTGGCACCCTAGAAATAATTTTAATTAATATAATCTAATTATATTAATTAAAATTATTAAATATATTAAAATAAAACGTTTTTATAATTATTATAAATAATAAAAAAATCATTTCTGCCCGTTGCTCCTCGCGTGAAACGGCTCGGCGTGCAACTCGATAGCAATGGCAACGCTTTTGTCGTTTTTCTGAGCGCGTTGCGCGCCACAGCGTTGGAACGCTGAGGGCAGCGTTGCAACGATGTCGTCTTCTCCAGCCGCGCGCCTGCTGCAGTGGCGTTGCAACGCCGAAGGCAGCGTTGCAACGCCATTCACAGAACAACAATAGGAATCTCCATTCCTTGCTCGTTTTCGCTCCGATCTTCTCAGCAACCGCTTTGCCTCGATCGACACGGACTTACCGACTCGATTTACAATTAAATTTGCCTAAAACACCGGGCCCTTACATTGAACATTTCAATGGAAATTGTAAATCTAAGTGCCAAAATTGAAAACATCTAATTTCGCAAAAATCGTTCATACATCTCATGCACAAAACAGTAAATCCCACCTTATTCTTGAAAATTCCAGAACATAAATCAAGAACGCAATTGGGCTCGGAGACCAATTGAAGGGAATCGAAGTGCCCGCAGCGGAAGCGATTGCGAATCGCGCGCTCTTGATTTAGTTACAACAGAAAATGCAAGAACGTAAAACATAGATTAAGCATAAAATACAGAAATGGACAGCAAGAAGTTTACCTTTGAAGAACTTTTCTTCAAGTGCTCCTCTCTCCACGGTCACGATCTCAGCAACAAGAACTCGTACGATCACCGACACCACCACCGGATCTTCTCCGTTGTTCTCTAGGTGAGGGAGGAAGGTGGGTTCCCTTTAGGAGTGGTGAGGTATTTTGTGAGAGAGCTTTGTGTTTTGGAACACTCCCAACAACACAACAAGGAGGCTTGTAAAAACTTTCTCAAAGTCTTCTAAAAAGTCATAACCTAGTTGCATCTCATGCAACTATATATATAGGAGAATGGTATGGAAATGACCTCCTTTAATCTCTCTTTAGTATATAGTTTATATATGAATCTAATTCACATTAAAACTATATATTATATTAATTACATCATATATAATTGATATAACTCCTCATGTATGAAATTGAACACTTCAATTTCACTCCTAACTTTATACCCTCAATATTACCATGTTGAGCCAACGGAGGGATCTAATGGACCTACAGATCATGAGCTCAAATAATGTGAGATTAACTGATTAAACTCTTTGATCCAGTTAATCAATATTCATTAACTACAAGTCACTCCACTATAGACTTGTAGCTGCACTCTCCTCACTGTAGACATTATTGTGTCCACTGATATAGTCATTACCCATGAGTCAACCCTTCACAGGTTGTTCGTAATCACAGCTGGGTCAAATTACCGTTTTACCCCTGTGATTAGCTCTTTGCTCCTTAAGCACCACTGATCCTCTAATGAACAACAAGTCTAAGGTCCTACCTTAGACTCATACCCTCATGTAGGGTCGGGCCCGTTGTTCAAGACCTATAGTCGATTCTTGGGAACAACCTATCCGATTCCTCAAGAGAGGAATGAGTGAATTCCATCTTGCACAGCTTAAGTTTCCACTACCTACGAGGTTCCGTCCCGAGAGAAGGTAGGCTTATTGAGTCGGCTACAGGCCACTCTCACCCATACTAGTCTAAGGACAAACCCCTATAAGCGGGAGTTCTTAACTTGCTCAGGATTCAGGTCGAGTGACTAATGACCATCTATAAATTACTAGTCTTATCCTGTTAACGGTGTTATACTTTGTTAGACTAATAATTTGCGATCCAGATCTTGTATGAACTCTTCATACGAATGCCCCCACTCGCATGTCAACTACATGAATGAGTTGGATTACCTCATTTGTACTAATTACAAAGTGGGTCGCATCCATGGTGTTACTGAATGAGGTTTCCAACCTTATTCTTATATCATAGACTGTTTAGGTGATAATCTTGAAGCCAACCCAAATAGTGTCCACTACACTGATTTCAAGATAAACGTTATAACCTTGGAGCTTAGTTTATTGGATTTATAAAAGCAAGACTGTAATCTTATCAAAACAAATAACACTTTATTTAATTGATCAAAATTACACAAGTTTAGGGCATAAATCCCAACAGGATCAATATCATTTCTACACAATTCGTTATCGTCAATGGATTCGTCAACTCTGATTCCACCGACAACTTCTATTAATTCAAGTTGGTCATTTTGAATATCTTCAGCTTCTGGCACGTCCCATATACGTTTATTTTGAACCACTTGAACCACCTTCTAGTTAATACCATATTTTGGATCGTCGATATAAAAAACCTGTTGCGCTTGATTAGCAAAAATGAAAGGGTCATCAACATATCAAGATCGAGATATATTAATCGACCTAAACCCTAAATCCATGTGTGATCTATTCTTCTTTGGTCCTGTGTCGAACCATCTACACCTAAACTTAAGAACACGTTTTCTATGGGCAAATTCGAAGTCTAAAACTTCTTCTAATATACCATCGAAGCTACCCTCATCACCTTCACTTTCACTTACTCTAGACATCATGATGCCGCTGTTTTGTGTAGTTTGACGATCATCACGCCTTGCACTATGAAAACGTACCCCATTAACAGTGCACCAACTATAGGAACACGCTTCGGAAGCCGACTCCATTGCTAATGAGTACAAATCATCAGACGTACTTTCTTGTTCACGTACTTCCTTGTACAAGGAACGTGCTTCCTTGTAGTGATTGATCGTATTATTTTTTCCCTTTCATTACTATCGCATCTATTTTGTATATATATTTGATAATAATACTTTTTATAGTATTTAATTTTTTCCATTATTTATTATTTATTTTTTTCATAGGCTAATTTTATTTAAATCTAACATTATTTTTTATTTTCTCTTGTATTTTTCGATATTAATTACAATAAAAAAATAAATATTTTATATTAATTTATAATTTTTATTGTATTTAACTATATTAACTATAACTGAATAAATATTCTTTTTGAAAACAAATATAGCTAAATAAATATGTTCTTCCCAAACTAATAAATAAATAGTTATTTAATTTATTTTCAAAAAAAATATTATTTGAAATATGAAAAAAAAAATGTATAATGTATTCACGATATATACTATTCAACAATAAATTAAGTAAAAATTTAAATATTAACCGAGTACAAAAAATGAAAATAGCTAACAAGAATTTATTATTTGCTATTTAATTTTTATACAAATGTGTTATTTAAATATAAAATACTTTTGAAAATAAACTTTTCTTTAGTACAAAAATAAACTTTGTTTAAACAAGATTAAACCATGTTTTTTTTTCTCGTTAAAGTAAGATTAACACATCACTAATTTGCATGTACGACCTTTTTCAAATCTCTCTACTCTCATTTGTTTGACTAAAAAAAACTTGGTTTTTTATAGAATATCCAAACTAATCCTTAATGTAAAAATTGAAATTAAAATGAAAAAATAACTCCCTGAGAAGTAAAGTCCACAAACGCTATGTGCATCATGATTTGAAATATTAGTTATGCTATATTGTAGTACTCTTTCATTCTTTGTGGGTTAAAACATATCATCTCTCATTTGACCGTCCTACCATTTTTTGTGTACAAACAAATAATCTCACATGATATTATTTACATTAATTTATAGTAAAAAAAATCCAAATATAAACTCCATAAATATTTGAGTTCTTTAGAATTAATTATTCAATTTAAAGTATTTATATAAATTTAAGAATAAATAATTTTTAACAAATATAATTAATAATCTTAATAAAATATTACACACATTTGTACCATCTCCATAAATTTGGCATTCGAAATCTTAAATTTAATTTTATTTTTTACATTTGAAATTTTAACATTTTTTAGTAAGTTTTTAAACATCTAAAATGATTATAAGTATTATAATTTCGTTCCATGTCTATAGATTTGAAATTGTAGTATTCCAACAAGAACATAACTCAACTAACATCAAGTATGATTCATGACCAAGAGGTCATGAGTTCAAAATCCCCCACTCCTAATTATTGATGTCCTCAAAAAAAAAAATTAATTAACATTATTAAAATATGTATCTATTTATTTAATTAATTTAAATAAATTAAAATACCATTTAATTTATAACCGAATAAATTAATTATCTTTATGCAAAAATTCAAATTTCAATCAATTTAATCAATTAACAAACAATTACAAATTAAATTTTTATAATCACCATGAAATAATTTATTTGTAATTATATATACTGACATGATTAATTAATCAATCCTACTAAAAGCATGAATTTTTATAATTTTAAATTTTATTTGACCAAATTATTTATAGAATAATCTTACATAATTTTTTTTTTAAAAAAATAAATCAATTAAAAATCAATATAAAAGATTGGTTTATTATTTGAAAACTTGACTAATAAATTATTGGATATTTCTATTAATATAAAATTAATAATGTAACGGTCCAATCGTTTCCTTTAAAAAAAAACAAAAAAAAGCAGAAACGAAAAGTCGGGAGGGCTCGCCCTCCCTTCCGTTCGTGCGCCGCGAACGAAGTGGCCGCAGGCCCACGTTCCCTTCTTCTCCCTTTTCATCTTCTTCTTCTCCTCTGGACGTCTCTCTCTCCCTCTCGACTTCTCTCTCACACTCCGAATCTCTCTCTCTCTCTCTCTCCCTCTCTCGCTCGAAGCCTTCCCTCTCTCCCTCACCGTCACTCTCGTTCTCTCTCTCTCACTCACCAGTCTCTCCCTCTTCACAGAGTCGTTCGAGGTTCGTCGCCGCCGCAGGTCCTCACCCAGACGCCATCGTCCGTCGCACTGCCGCCGCCGGCGTGCTCGGACCATGAGACTCTTCGTTCGCTCGGCTCACCGTTCATTTGCTTTATGCCGGTTTTCGATGAACGGAGTCCGGTTCTGGATAGATCGGGTCGTGAGGATTCCAGATCTGCTGCCCACGCGCCGTCACCATCAAGTCCACACGCCGCCGCCTGTAGAGCCGCGACCCTTCCCTTCCGTGCGGCCACCTCGATCCGTTCTTCAACCCGTTTTCGATCCCGTTGGGTGAGTTGTGCTCTTCGTAAGTCTTTGGGTCGTATTGTGCTTCGTTTTATTAACTCGCGTTGTGCTTGTTTTTCGTTAGGAGCGTTATTTTGGAAGTAGGGACACGTTTGGAGCGCGTCGCATTACCCAAGTCTCCGTCGCGCTTGGACTTCCAGTAAGTAGTTGTTTGGACTAAACTACCCCTAAGTGTAGGGCTTAGGGGCACGTTGCATGCATTCACTGGATTGAAAGTAGTTTTATTGTTTTGGGTCGTAGTAGCATGTTAGGATATGAGAAGTGTAATTGTGCCTGACTCATGCTCCTTTGATGTTTGTTGCATATCTGTACTGAAACCCGAACCTGTTGGTTCAGGGGTTAATTGTCTGTTAGTCCTACGTGAATAGTAGCTTGTAGAGCCGAAGTAGTTTGTGCTGAGAACTCTGGTTGTGTCAGTTGCTATGATTATCAGTCCCAAGCCTGATAATTTCGTGCTTAGTTCTGAAGTGACTCGGGAAGTGTCGTTGAGCCTTAGGATTGTAGTTAGCACAACTAGCCCTAGTGCAGGCCAAGTCCTAAGTATCTGTGTAACTCTTAGTAGACTGAGACTCGAGGTTGGCGAGATGACGATGATGTTATGGGATGTGATGGTCCGCCCTCCATCCAGTTGTGCGACTCGGGGGTATGATCCTTGGAGTCAGAGGGGTTGGATAGAGTCCTTCGCCCTAGTGCAGGCCCAGAATGAGCCCGTGGTTGATTGTGCGCGGTAGTATCGCTTTGATGCTGATGGGATGTGGTGGTCCGCCCCCGTCCAGTTGTGCGACTCGGGGTGTGATCCTTAGAGTCAGAGGGGTTGGATAAAATCCTTCGCCCTAGTGCAGGCCCGGGGATGAGTCTCGTGGCCACGTGCTGCCAACCCAGTCTAGGAGCTAAGGGTAGGACAGAACTGAGAAAACTGAGTAAGTGTAGGGCCAGGATGCGTGTTGAGGTTGTTTGGCGGGCTAGGTGTCGTGTTTAGCTAAGTCTAAGGCCGTTCTTATGTTCTTTATTCTTGGACGAAGTGCGCTGCTTACTAAGTATTTTATACTTATCCCTTCTTTATTTATTTTTCGTTGCAAGTAAGGCAAACCAGTGAGATGACCACCGACGACGATACCCCTGCGAGGCTATGGAAGACTTGTAGGACTTAGGGGTTGCATTAGGAGTTGTGCTTTCATTTTCTTTCCTTCTGTTGCGTTGTTATTCTTTCGTTATGTTTTGAACTTAGTTGTATCGTTCCTGTTTCGTTGGATCAAAGCATGTCCTGTTGTTTTCTTTCGTAGTCAAAGCATGTTCTGCTGTTTGAGCTTTCTGTTAACTCTGAGGGACTGGAGCCCAGCCTATTGTTGTTTTGTGTAGTTTGGTGGAGGCTGGGTACCCTCGTGAGTCATTTGAAGTGTTCTCGTTTAGGTTCAGGCATTCTGTAAATTTTTCGGTTTGTCCAGTTGCGCTACCGCTATCTTCTGCTTGGATTTTCGCGCGCAACGACAACTTGGAAGTAATGCCTCGAATCGTTGTGTTCACTTTTTTTCGGGGTGTTACAATTGGTATCAGAGCGTAGTTTTAGATCTTGTATACTGCCTACATCGTAGGTGTTTAGTCCTTCATAGCCTCTCGCAAGGAGCTCGTCGGGTCATCAACAGGTTTGCTTTTACTTAGTAAGTAGTAGGATGTTCGATGTTGAGGTTAATGTGCTTTCCTTTGTGTTGTACTTCTTGTATTGTTGATGTTGTGCTCTGTTTCTTGTCGTTTTAGATTATGGCCCGTGGTAAAGGTCGTGCCAGAGCAGCTGCTGGTGGTCGAGGTCGGGGTGGTCGCAGGGGTCGAGGGCGAAGGGCCCGAGACCAGGAACCGACCGTCGATGCACCAGAGGTTGAGCACTCCGAACATCGTGAGGGGCTCAACCAGGATGTCCCAGTGGTCGAGGAATCACCTGGGCAGAACTTAGGAGCCCAGGAGAGGGCAAATGTCCAAGCACCAAACGTGCAAGGACCGTCGCCAGTTGCTGAGCTCATGGCAGGCATTCAGCAACTGATCCAGGCGAATGTAGCAAGTCAAGCTAACCAGACGGCTATGTTCACTCAGGCCATGGAGGCCCTAGCGTCCCGAAGTCAGGAACCGACACCTGCGCAGAATCCAGGGGTTGCACCGACCTTTACATTTAGGACAACGACAGAAGAAGCGGGATATCTAAAGGATTTCAAGAAGTATGACCCGCCTTTCTTTGATGGGTCGGTAGACCATGTAGCTGCCGAAGCATGGTTTGCGGCAGTGGACGATATCCTGAGTCGAATGGGTTGCCCCGAGCACCAGAAAGTTTAGTGCGCAGTCTATGCGTTAAGGGGAAGTGCTCTCCTGTGGTGGCGAGCTGCTGTACGGTCCATAGATGTCAGTGTAGGACCGATAACTTGGACGCAGTTCCAAGAGGTGTTCTACGAGAAGTACTATCCGGTTGTGCTTAGAATCGACAAGAAAGCCGAGTTCGTACAGCTCAAGCAAGGGCCGAACCAGACGATTGAGGAGTACGAGCATGAGTTCACATCATTGTCTCGGTTCGCCCCTGATATGGTAGATACAGAAAAGAAGAAGGTGGAGTGCTTCCTCACAGGTTTGCGAGGAGGTGTATGTGGGTCGACAATTGCTCACGATCCCAAGACGTATGCCGCAGCAGTTCGAGTAGCGTCCCTGATTGATATAGACCTGAGACTGCATGGGTTCGTTTTCATCCAGAGTTCAGGGGCAGGTCAGAGTTCTAGAACCAGCCAGAAGAGGAAGTTTGAGCAAGCCTTTGCTAGTCCAAACAGATCCGGGACTCAGGGACATCAACCCCAGCAGGCTCCGAGCATGGGTTCATGTTATAGATGTGGACTTCAGCACAGCGGGGCCTGCCATGCAGCTAGCAAGATCTGCAACAATTGTGAAAAATTGGGGCACTTGTCGACTGTGTGCAGGCAGGGAGTCAGAGATCAGAGGGTCTGTTATAACTGTGGAAAGCCTAGGCATGTTGCGTAAAATTAATATTGCAATACCGCAGTGTACGGGTCAAGTTTTAGTATAGTGATTTATGAGTCCAAGTATCGTCCTCGGGAATGGGTTTCTAGATTAATTAAGTACTAAGATACTAATTCTCAAATTTAGCTAAAGCAACAAAACATGGTAGGTGTTTGACGAACAAGACAACCAAACAAACAAACATGTGGAGGCACGAATTGATAGAATTAAAAGAAGTGATTTTACAAGTTAATAACCTAACTACACATGCATTGACCTCATGAGATGAATTTATAAACAAGAAGTAAATTACTCAAGAAAACCTCTCGGTTCTTAATGAGCCTCACACATGCAATAGAATTCATAGTCTCCATACGAACCTACAACATGCATGGCATTAAGTAACTTCTTTAAGTGTTTCCTAAGAATTCTAAGTCACTCTCGTGTGCATCTACTAAGGGGTTTTGACAATTTTGCTCTAATTCAAGCTTTATCTCTCGAGTCCACTTGAATCAACGAATTAAAGAGTGCAGAGCGAATGGCCAAAAATAAGAACAAAACATGCTTCAATATATTGTAATAAAGTCCTAACAAATAAATCAAATCCTACTACAATGTTTAGCTACTCTAAATCACATGAAAAACAAACTAAACAAGTAGAAAACGTCTTAGAACGCTATTACAAATTGAAAGAAAGAGAAATAAACTTAGGTGTCGATGTTGGTCCTTCGTCTCCGAGCTCCCGTCTTCGATCTCGAACCTCCACGAATGCTTTGGTTCCCAAAATCACTCTTTTCTCCCTTCTTACAAGGTGTATTTCGAAATTAGGGCAAAACTCTACCAAATTGTGCTCCCTTTTGCAAGAATCATAAGGTTCTATTTATAGGCATCAATGGGGCGGCGTTGCAGTAACGCTAGGGAAAGCGTTGCAACGCTGCACCTAAGCGTGTATCAAATATGGAAACTATCGACGGCGTTGCAACGCCGGGGACGGCGTTACAGCGGCGCTGCGCTACCTTAACGCGCGCTCTTGCGAAAAGTAGCGTTGCGGCGACTGCAAAAGCGGCGTTGCAACGCCTACCTACCACGATCTTCATAAGCGTCTTCTTATCGAGATGGCGTTGCAACGCCAAAAGGCGTTACCAACGCCATCGCTCAGTAGCCTACAAAGCCTCTTGTTTGCACCTTCGGCGTTACAACGCTTCATATGGCGTTACAACGCCATCACCTCGGTCTTAAAGCTTGGTTTGATCCTTTCACTTCCATTTGATGTCATATTTAGCTCCAAATAGCCTTGTTTTGATCCTGAGTGATCCAGATTGTCTCCAATAGCCCCGTTTAAGCTCTCAACCTAAAATTGAATAAATTAACCACGTAAAAGCCCTGAAATCATCATAAAACTAGCAATAATTAAGCCTAAGGATAGCACATTTTGTGTGCTATCGTGGCACTGCGCCAAAGCCTCAGACAAAGAAAGAAGGATGAGTCCGAAACCGCGCGAGAGGGGTGGAGTTTATGCAAACAGGAACGCAGGAGGTTCCGGTGCTGTGGTGACAGGTACACTACCCGTTCTTGGCCACTTGGCTCTTGTTTTGTTTGATTCTGGTTCCTCGCATTCCTTTATTTCTGCTGTATTTGTGAGACAAGCCCAGTTAGAAGTAGAGCCTTTAGATGTTGACCTGGCAGTAGCTACCCCGGTGGGTAGAGAGTTAGTAGCTCGAGAAAAAGTTAAGTCCAGTCGTAGTGAGTAGTAGCAGTCGCGTCTTTGATGTGACGTTGGTTGTGTTGGATATGAGCGACTTCGATGTAATCCTGGGCATGGATTGGTTGTCTGCGAACCATGCCAACATCGACTGTCATTGTCGAGAGGTTGTGTTTCGGCCTCCGACAGAGTCCAGTTTCAAGTTCAAGGGAATCGAGACTGGAGAAATTTCGAAGATGATTTCAGCCCTCAAGGTAAAGAAGTTGATAAGTGAAGGAGCTTGGGCTCTCTTGGCGAGTGTTGCTGATACAAAGAACAAAGGACCAGAGTTGAGTTCGGTTCCTGTTGTTCAAGAGTTTGCAGATGTTTTCCCTGAAGAGTTGTCTGGTCTACCCTCGGTCCGTGAGGTAGACTTTAGTATTGAGCTGGAGCCCGGGACGACTCCGTTGTCTAAAGCTCCTTACCGAATGGTGCCAGCAGAATTGAAGGAGCTTAAGACTCAGTTTTAGGAACTTCTAATCAAGGGGTTCATTCGTCCAAGTGTTTCACCTTGGGGTGCGCCTGTGCTGTTTGTAAAGAAGAAAGATGAGTCGATGCGGTTATGCATTGACTACCGAGAGCTGAACAAGGTGACAGTGAAGAACAAGTACCCCTTACCTAGGATCGATGACTTGTATGACCAACTGCAAGGAGCGACAGTGTTTTCTAAAATCGACCTACGGTCAGGGTACCATCAGTTGAGAATCAAGGATGAGGACATTCCGAAGACTGCTTTCAGGTCCAAGTACGGACACTATGAGTTCACGGTGATGTCGTTTGGCTTGACGAATGCCCCAGCAACGTTTATGGAGCTAATGAACAGAGTATTCAAGGAGTTCTTAGACACCTTTGTGATCGTCTTCATCGATTTATATTACGGTGTATTCCAGTCGTCGAGGAGGAACATGAAGTGCATTTGAGGAAGTGTTGACGATTTTGAGGACCAACCAATTGTATGCAAAGTTCTCCAAGTGTGAGTTCTGGTTGCAGCGAGTTGCCTTCCTAGGACACGTGGTGTCTAAAGAAGGTGTGACAGTGGATCCTGTTAAGATTGAGGCAGTGGCAGATTGGCCTCGTCCTAAAACTATTTCTGAAGTGCGAAGCTTCTTGGGGTTGGTCGGTTATTACAGGAGGTTTGTTAAGGATTTCTCCAAGATAGCCACACCCTTGACTCGATTAACTCGAAAAAGGAAATCCGTTCGTGTGGTGTGAAGCTTGTGAAGCGAGTTTTGGGACCTCAAGCATAGGTTAGTCTCGCACTGCAGCTTGCGATGCACTGATGGCTCGTGGAAGTTTCGTGGTCTCACGATGATGCTTCCAAGAAAGGTTTGGGTTGTGTGTTGATGCGAGAATGGAAAGGTGATCGCCTATGCCTCTCATCGATTGAAGGATTATGGCGAAATTACCCAACCCATGACTTGGAATTGGCTGCCGTGGTCTTCGCTCTGAAGATATGGCGTCACTACTTATATGGGGAAAAGATTCAGATGTACACAGACCACAAGAGCCTCAAGTATCTTTTTACTCAGAAGGAGTTTAACATGAGATAGCGCAGATGACTGGAGTTAGTAAAAGACTATGAGGTTGAGATCTTTGTACCATCCGGGAAAAGCAAAAGCGTTGTTCTTGATGCCCTTAGCGAGAAAGGTGGCTCACACCTCGGTAGCCCGGGTCACAAGACAAGTTCCCTTGCGTTTAGAGATGGAACGCGCAGAAATAGCAGTTGTGATGAGTCAGGTCACAGCTCAGCTGAATCAGTTGTCGGTACGACCGACCTTGAGACAACGAGTTATTGAGGCGCAACAGGGAGACTCTAGTCTTGAGGACTGTTGGCGCCAAGAAAGAAATGGCGAGGAAAGTGAGTTCTCTATAACAGCAGACAGTGGACTACTGTTCAGGGGACGCTTGTGTGTTCCTGCTGGGAGTGGTCTCAAGGAGGAGATTTTGGTTGATGCTCATAACTCTCCTTTTTCAGTGCATCCTGGAAGCACTAAGATGTATTAGGACTTGAAATCATTCTACTGGTGGCGTGGAATGAAAAGAGATATGGCAGAGTTTATCAGCAGATGTTTGGTGTGCCAGCAAGTTAAAGCACCGAGACAGAAACCAGTAGGGTTGTTGCAACCGCTGGAAGTACCCCAGTGGAAATGGGAAGAGATCTTCATAGACTTTATTTCGGGATTGCCCCGAACAGCGAAAGGATTCACAGTGATCTAGGTGATTGTGGATAGACTAACCAAATCCGCTCACTTTCTGCCTGGTAAGCCTACCTATACAGTTGAGAAGTGGGCACATCTGTTCATGGAAGAGATTGTGAGGCTACATGGAGTCCCAGTGAAGATCGTGTCTGATAGGGACCCTCGGTTCACCTCGAACTTCTGGGTGAGTTTTCAGAGAGCCTAGGGGCTCAGAGTAACTTTAGTACAACGTTTCACCCGCAAACCGATGGCCAGACGAAACGGGTGAACTAGATTCTGGAGGATATGCTTCGGGCATGTACGTTAGACTTCACAGGTAGTTGGGACTCACACCTTCACCTGATGGAGTTTGCTTATAACAATAGTTACCAGACAACTATTGGTATGGCCCCCCCTTCGAAGCTCTTTATGGGAGAAGGTGCAGGACCCCAGTGTGTTGGGGAGAGGTTGGCGAACGGAAGTTGTTGGGACCCGAGTTGGTCCAAGTGACAAACGAGGCCATACAGAAGATCAGGGCAAAGATGTTAACGGCACAGAGTAGGCAGAAGAGTTATGCTGATGTCAGACGTCGAGAGTTGGAGTTCGCTATTGGGGACCTTGTATTCTTGAAAGTTGCACCTATGAGGGTGTTCGAGGTTCTGTAAGAAAGAAAGCTAAGCCCGAGGTTTGTTGGTCCTTTCGAGATTCTCGAGCGCATTGGACCGATGGCTTATCGGTTGGCCCTACCGCCGCGTCCCTCTTGCGTCGGTCCATGGCGTGTTCCATGTGTCGATCTTTGCGGCGTATGTGCGGATGCCTCGCCGTCGCCATCGACTTTCAGGTAGTTGAAGTTAGACAAGGATCTGAGTTATGAAGAAAAGCCTGTGTAAATTCTTGCTCGTGATAGCAAAGTCCTGAGGAACAGGGAAATTCGTTTCGTGAAGGTCCTTTGGCAGAACCACCGTCTCAAGGAAGCCACCGGGAACGCGAGGAGGAGATGCGAGCAAGCTATCCAGAGTCGTTCGAGAGCTAGCTACTTTCGAGGACGAAAAGTTCCTAAGGTGTGGGTAGATCAGAACGGTCCAATCGTTTCCTTTTTTTTAAAAAAAAAACGACAAGTCGGGAGGGCTTCGCCCTCCCTTCCGTTCGTGCGCCGCGAACGAAGCGGCTGCCGACCGTTTTCGCGCCACGCCCACGTTCCTTCTTCTTCTCCTTTTTTCATCTTCTTCTTCTTCTCTCCTCTGGACGTCTCTCTCTCCCTCTCGACTTCTC
Organism: Trichosanthes cucumerina; assembly: GCA_036507285.1. Taxonomy (NCBI): domain Eukaryota; kingdom Viridiplantae; phylum Streptophyta; class Magnoliopsida; order Cucurbitales; family Cucurbitaceae; genus Trichosanthes; species Trichosanthes cucumerina. The sequence continues at coordinate 68,888,710 of CM071840.1, read as the reverse complement.
TCTCACTCCGAATCTCTCTCTCTCTCTCTCTCTCTCTCTCGCCGAAGCCTTCCTCTCTCCCCCGCCACTCTCTCTTCTCTCTCTCTCACGGTCCTCCTCTTCGCAGTCGTCGCTCGAGGTTAAATCGCGCCGCAGTCCTCACCTGACGCCGTCGTCCGTCAAGTCACGACCAAAGCCGCCGGCGTGCTCAGACCCGCGAGACTCTTCGTTCGGTTCAGCTGGTTCAGGCCGTTTTAGGTCGGTTTTTGATGAACGGAGTTCGGTTCTGGATAGATCGGGTCGTGAGGATTCCAGATCTGCTGCCCACGCGCCGTCACCATCAAGTCCACACGTCGCCGCCTGCAGAGCCGCGACCCTTCCCTTCCGTGCGGCCACCTCGATCCGTTCTTCAACCCGTTTTCGATCCCGTTGGGTGAGTTGTGCTCTTCGTAAGTCTCTGGGTCGTATTGTGCTTCGTTTTATTAACTCGCGTTGTGCTTGTTTTTCGTTAGGAGCGTTATTTTGGAAGTAGGGACACGTTTGGAGCGCGTCGCATTACCCAAGTCTCCGCCGCGCTTGGACTTCCGGTAAGTAGTCGTTTGGACTAAACTACCCCTAAGTGTAGGGCTTAGGGGCACGTTGCATGCATTCACTGGATTGAAAGTAGTTTTATTGTTTTGGGTCGTAGTAGCATGTTAGGATATGAGAAGTGTAATTGTGCCTGACTCATGCTCCTTTGATGTTTGTTGCATATCGGTACTGAAACCCGAACCTGTTGGTTCAGGGGTTAATTGTCTGTTAGTCCTACGTGAATAGTAGCTTGTAGAGCCGAAGTAGTTTGTGCTGAGAACTCTGGTTGTGTCAGTTGCTATGATTATCAGTCCCAAGCCTGATAATTTCGTGCTTAGTTCTGAAGTGACTCGGGAAGTGTCGTTGAGCCTTAGGATTGTAGTTAGCACAACTAGCCCTAGTGCAGGCCAAGTCCTAAGTATCTGTGTAACTCTTAGTAGACTGAGACTCGAGGTTGGCGAGATGACGATGATGTTATGGGATGTGATGGTCCGCCCTCCATCCAGTTGTGCGACTCGGGGGTATGATCCTTGGAGTCAGAGGGGTTGGATAGAGTCCTTCGCCCTAGTGCAGGCCCGGAATGAGCCCATGGTCGATTGTGCGCGGTAGTACCGCTTTGATGCTTATGGGATGTGGTGGTCCGCCCCCGTCCAGTTGTGCGACTCGGGGTGTGATCCTTAGAGTCAGACGGGTTGGATAGAGTCTTTCGCCCTAGTGCAGGCCCGGGGATGAGTCTCGTGGCCACGTGCTGCCAACCAAGTCTAGGAGCTAAGGGTAGAACAGAACTGAGAAAACTGAGTAAGAGTAGGGCCAGGATGCGTGTTGAGGTTGTTTGGCGGGCTAGGTGTCGTGTTTAGCTAAGTCTAAGGCCGTTCTTATGTTCTTTATTCTTGGACGAAGTGGGTTGCTTACTGAGTATTTTTATACTCATCCCTTCTTTATTTCTTTTTCGTTGCAGGTAAGGCAAACGAGTGAGATGACCACCGACGACGAGACCCCTGCGAGGCTATGGAAGACTTGTAGGACTTAGGGGTTGCATTAGGAGTTGTGCTTTCATTTTCTTTCCTTCTGTTGCGTTGTTATTCTTTCGTTATGTTTTGAACTTAGTTTGTATCGTTCCTGTTTCGTTGGATCAAAGCATGTCCTGTTGTTTTCTTTCGTAGTCAAAGCATGTTCTGTTGTTTGAGCTTTCTGTTAACTCCGAGGGACTGAAGCCCGGCCTATTGTTGTTCTGTGTAGTTTGGTGGAGGTTGGGTACCCTCGTGAGTCATTTGAAGTGTTCTCGTTTAGGTTCAGGCATTCTCAGAAATTTTTCGGTTTGTCCAGTTGCGCGTTATATCTTTGCTTGGATTTTTGGTAGCGGCACAACTTGGAAGTAATGCCTCGAATCGTTGTGTTCATTTTTTTTCGGGGTGTTACAAATAATTTTAAAAAAGGATTTCACTCCATAATTTAAATTTAATATGTTTTTGTTAAATATTACAACTTTTAGGCTTTTTAGAAATATAACATAAGCGTTGCATATCTTAATCTATTTAATATTATATTTGAATCAACTAAAAAACAATAATATTATATTTGGATCTAAGTTAAGTTTTAATTATATAATTTTTATGTTTTTTATAACTTTTATAATATTTGAATCAACTAAAAAAACAATAATATTAACATTTTACTTAAATCATTGAAAATTTTAAAATTGATACACGTGTAATAACACTAGTTTATCTAAAAGATAGAAAATAAATTCAATATAGAATAAAATAAAATAAAAATATCATATATGAAGTACATGCCATTAAGTAACATATAGGTTCGTATCATATTTGAACTCAAAAAAAAAAAAAAAAAAGTGCTGTCATTTACCAAAGTCCCAAGTTCCGATTCTATTTACCTATAAAATTTAAATGGCATAACAAACTTTAACTTCATTTTTAAAAAGTTAAAAGAAAAGACATGAAGGATGGAAAAAACATAAACTTTGACCGATCAATTACTGTTATTTATTTGCTGATATTTGAAAGTAAAAAAGAAAAAAAAAATTATTCTCTCTCATATGGACAATTTTGCACCGTCAAATGTAAGAGAAAAGAATTGAGAGAACATGAAGTGTTTTTCAATCCATACATTTTATTCTTATCTATTAAGAGAGGGTAATCGTACTTGAAAGTTGAAAATGACAGTGAGGATAGAAGGCGGAAGCTTGGCGATTCTCAAATCCACTGGTTCCCATAAACTAATTTATATATATATATATATATATATATATATATATATATTTAAGTTTCTCAAGGTTCCATTATAATTTCTTCACATCGACTTCATTATATAAAATGAAGGTCAGGAATACAGTAAGAATTAATGGGTAATTTAAAATTTATTTGGTATGCATGCTTTGCCAAAAGTGAAAGTAGTGTGATTTTTTTTAAAAAAAAATTGTATGGGCGCAGGAAGAAGATGAAGTGGTGATGTCACTGGGAGAGTACGGCGGGCTTGGAGGCGGAAGATTCGACGATGGAGTCTTCTCATCGATAAAACAAGTGGTGATTGCCTATGATTTTCGTTGCATCAACTCCATTGTCACTGAATATTGTGATCTTAATGGAAACTCAAGTTGGTCAAACAGGCACGGAGGAAATAATAAATTTGCAACAGTCAAGAAGGTACGGGTTTCTTAATATATAATTTTGATTTTGTATTCATTTCAATTGAAGAGGTTCAAATTTCAGGTGTTTATTGACCATCCAAATGAGTACCTGATTTCAATTAATGGACACATGGGTGAAGATTATTATGGCGGCCACTTTTTGATTAAATCATTGACTCTCGAATCCAACAAAAGGAGTTATGGGCCATTTGGTAGGGAAGCAGGAAAGAAATTTTGGTTTCCTACAGCAGCTGCCAAGGTCGTTGGGTTTTATGGTAAAGCTGGTTTTTTCCTTGATTCTATCGGGATTAAAGTGGCCCCAATTCACATCAAAACACAAAAACCTCAAGTTTAGAATCATAAACTACTTTCTTCTTTTTTTTTTTTTTAAGAACTGCCTATTTAGCAATAAATGGATTCATTTAGTCCCCGTTTGATAACGTTCTTGTTTCCTGTTTTTTATTTCTGGTTTCTTGTTTCTCATTTTTTTAAGAATAAGAAACAAGAATATGTTTGATAACTATTTTTGTTTCTTGTTTCTTTGAAAACAAGAAATAGAAACATAAACTTGTTTGATAACCATTTCTTGTTTCTTGTATATATATATATAAATATACAATTAATTATAACAAATTTATATTATCAAATACAAACAAATCTCGATGCAAAATTAACTAATAATAAAAGTAAATAAATAAAATTATTTTATCCTTCAAATGTTGTTCAAATTTGAGTTGTAATCTCATCTATTACTCGAGTCATTCGTCTTAAATGATGTCGACTCAGATCAAACTCAATTATATTGCTAAATGTTATGGTTGTAAAATATTAAAATGAGGCTAAAGACATGTTTTAGTGAACAAAATTTATTTATTACAAAATTACAATAATATATAAATATAAAGATTGAAAAATTAAAATTCAAAATTCAAATAATGTATATATATATATATATATAATTTTAAATTTTAAATTAAAATAATATAAATATACATATGGTAAAATTAAGAAATGAAATAAAAATAAATAAATTTATATAATAATAATATAAATTTTATATATTATTGTTATTTATAAAAACTGAAACTCTCTATATATATATATTGCAAAAATTCGAAATTGATAAAAAAAAAAACAATCATTTGAGGGAAAGAGAAAGGATTAGAGGCACATTGAAAGCTGAAGAGTCAACTTGGCAAAAATGGGAACATTTCAAAATATAAAAACAACGGAACAGAAAGAAACTAGTTTATGCAGTTTCTAAAATTTAGTCCAAATTTTAGAATCGTTTCTCAAATTTTAGGAACAAGAAACGAGACGGATTATCAATGTTATTATATGCCAAGATCCAAATCCTATGTCTAACCAATTTTAGATCAGTTTGAGGTATTTACATAGAGTTTATGAGCGATTTTAGGCAATTTAATAGGGTTGGACAGAATTGAACAAATGCAGAAACAGTAAAGAACAATCAGAGAACACCAATATTTATAGTGGTTCGGTCATAAAACGACCTACTCCACTTGCAAAGGTGTTTTAAGCCTTTGCTAGACAGTTTATTAGAGATATACGGGAGAATACAGAGAATTTACAGCAGAATATCTAAAGATACATTTAACATTTAGGATTTAACAAGATTCCAAGATTTATACCCAAAGAGAGACTACAACCAAACTTTATTCAAGATTGGGAGTCTAACAATCTTTGGAACTAAATCTTGAATCTAAACTAACTAGAAAGAAAAATAGAAAGGGAGGAGAGATACAACCTTTGGAGATGATCTCAAAACAAAGGTTGAAAGGTTGAGTCTCACGTGCATGACAAAGAACCAATAGCTTGAGCAATGAACGATCAACTGCGCAGCAACTCCACGGCAATGATCCAACTCTTCTTGCGAACTGCAACCCACGGTGGACAGCAGATTTCGGCGATAAAGACGGAGCTCCCTCGATTTCTCTCTCGCGGCTAAATCCCTCCGTATTTTTCTGATTTACCTCTCTCTCTCTCGGAAGAACACTCTGTTATTCAAGCCTTTCTATCGAGCCCCCAACCTTTCTTTCTCTCTCTCTTCTTTTCTCTCTAAAAGGAAGAAACCCTAATTTTAATAATAGACCCAATACACACTTTTTCTTCTTATCTTACTTAAGGCCCATACATTCTTTTATAATAACAAAAGGGAACAAATGGGTTTGGGTGATAGGAGATCAAGAAAACAGATTTGGGCTCCTCTAGCTTTGGGCCCAACGAAAATAATGGGTCTTTAAAATTAAGAGCTAAAACAAGGTCCAAAACATTTTAGATTAACTTAAAACATTAATCTAAAATTAATTAGTTTATGATAAGTTGAAACCAAAAATATAACAAACTCCACCTTGATTTCAATCTATCATAAACTAAGAAGAGGACCTATAATTAGTTCTCAAATAAGATCCAGAACTATCCATAATCAAGCTGCAACATCTCACACAAAGGTTAAATTTATCACAGGGTAATGCTTTAGTAAACATATCAGCAGCATTCAAATCAGTAGCAACCTTTTTAACAGAAACTAAACCATCATTGATGACATCTCTTACAAAATGATACCTAACATCAATATGTTTAGTTCTTTCATGGTGAGAATGTTTTTTAGATAAATGTAGAGCACTTTGACTATCACAATGCACAATCACAGAAACATTATCACTACAACACAATTCAGATACAATTCCCTTAAGCCATAAAGATTCCTTAATAGCTTCAGTTAATGCAATATACTCAGATTCAGTTGTGGATAAAGCAACTATAGACTGTAAACTAGATTTCCAACTAATTGTGCAATTGAACAATCTAAACACAAAACCAGTCAAAGATCTACGTTTATCTATATCAAAGACATAATCAAAGATCAACATATCCAACAAGTTCAATATTCTTGCTATCAACTATATTTGCTCCACCATAAATAAGACATAAATCTGTATGACATGCAAAATACCTCAGAATCCACTTAACAACATTCCAATGTTGTTTACCAGGATTAACAAGAAATCTACTGACAACACTAAGTGGTTGAGCAAGGTCAGTCTAGTACAAACCATGGCATACATAAGACTCCCAACAAAGATTAGCATATGGAATTTCATGCATTTCATCAATATCACTTGAGTCTTAGGTGAATCATTAATGAGATAGTTTAAAGTGCTTGCCAAAAGGAATACTAACTTTCCTACTATCATGCATGTTCAATCTTTTAACTAGTCTTGTTATATATTCACTTTGAGACAAATATAGTTTCTTCTCTTTTCTATCTCTAATAATATCCATTCCTAATATTCTTTTTGCATTGCCTAAGTCTTTCATTTCAAACTCCTTCTTTAAGAGATTCTTTAACTTATTTATTTCATGCATGGTTTTGCAAGCAATCAACATGTCATCAACATATAAAAGCAAGTAAACAATATTCACTTTAGAGATTTGTTTGAAATACACACAACTATCATACTTACTTCTACAAAAGTCAATAGATAGCATATAGGAATCAAACCTTTTATACCATTGACGTGAGGATTGCTTTAAACCATACAACGATCTCTTAAGAAGACAAACCTTCTTTTCTTGTTTGGGAGCTTCAAATCCAGGTGGTTGATCCATGTAAATGGTCTCCTCAAGCTCACCATGCAAGAAAGCGGTCTTTACATCCATCTGCTCTAACTCAAGATCAAAGTGAGCAACAAAGGCAAGCAAAATTCTAATATAGGTGTGTCTTACAACGGGGGAAAAAACCTCATCATAGTCTATACCCTCCCTTTGAGTAAACCCTTTGGCTACTAACCTAGCCTTGAACCTAGGCTTGTAGTTTTCTAAAGGGTTCTCTTTGACTTTATAAATCCACTTACAACCTACAGTTTTAGCTTTTAATGGTTTATTAACAAGAACCCAAGTTTGATTTTTAATCAAAGAATCATACTCTTCTTTCATTGTGGCCCACCACTTATCTTTATTTTCATTTTTTATAGCCTCATTGAAAGTTTGTGGTTCTTGATTAATAAACTCATTAGCTATAACTAGGGCATAAGATATAAGGTCGGCATACCCAAACCTAGTGGGAGCTACAATGGTTCTCCTAACCCTATCCCTAGTTAACTGATAATTTGTTAAGTCTTAACTATCCTCTTCCTCTTCCTCATTAGCAACTTCATGTGTAGGTGATTGATCTAAGGTAGATGGTGAAACATCATGTTCTACTATTGGCTCATCTACCTGATCACTATGGGAAGTGGAAGGAGGACTAGCTAAAACGGTTTCAGTGGAACTAGGTGGACTTTTAGGAATAGACTCAGTCTTTTCTTCTACATGCCCCATTTTCCCTTCATTAAAGACAACATCTCTACTTATTAGGATTTTTGGTGAATTTGGGTCTAGACACCATAGTTTATATCCCTTAACACCCTCGGGATATCCTAGGAAAACACATTTCTTAGCCCTTGGGTCTAGCTTTCCCTCTTTTGAATGAGCATAAGCTAAACACCCAAAGACTTTCATGTGTGATAGATCAGGGGGACTACCTTGCCAAAGCTCTTGAGGTGTTTTTAAATCTATGGCAGTAGATGGGCTCCTATTGATTATATATCATGTTGTTGCAACAACTTCCCCCCAAAAACTTTGAGGAAGTTGTGAATCAGACAACATGCACCTAACTCTTTCCATAAGGGTTCTATTCATTCTCTCAACGACCCCATTTTGTTGTGGCGTCCCTACAACAGTCAAGTGTCTTGCTATGCCTTTAGACTTACAAAAGTTTCTAAACTCATGGTTATAAAACTCTAGCCCGTTGTCAGTCCTAAGTTTCTTAACTCTAAGGCCAGTTTGGTTTTCAATATAGGTTACCCATTCAACAAATTTATTAAAAGTATCAGATTTATTTTTCAGAAGATAAACCCAAACTTTTCTAGTACAATCATCAATAATGGATAAGAAATATCTAGCCCCACCATTTGTGACAACATTAGATGGGCCCCATAAGTCAAAGATGCACATATTCTAGTTTTTATTAGCAGAGTGACCACCCTTTTTCCAAATTTTACTCTTTTGCTTTTTTATAAACACACAATCACACATATCTAGGTCTACATTTTTATGTTAGGAATTACTTGTTGTTTTATTAACTCCCTAATTCCTTGCTCACCCATGTGACCTAAGCGTTTATGCCAAAGGGTAATTTTGGAATTGTCACTCTCTTTAACTAGATCACTTGACCCTATGACCGTCGAACCCTCTAAAGAGTATAAGGTATCCTTAAGAAGCCCTTTCATTGCAACTAAGATGCCCTTTATGACTTTTATAACACCACCCTCTAACTTAATGGTGTACCCTTGCTTATCTAACATGCTAAGGGATATTAGGTTTCTTTTAACTTCAGGTACGTACCTAACTCCAGTTAGAAACCTAATATTTCCGTCATGAAGCCTAAGGCGTACTGTTTCTTGACCTTCTACACTACAAAAGTGTCGGTTCCCTAACATGACTTTACCTCCCACACCGGTTTGGAAGTCTTCTAGCCATTCTCTATTAGGGGTCATATGGAAAGAACAACCTGAATCTAGGATCCAAGTGTCATCCTCTCTAGTGTTACTAACCATAAGAGAGTGGTTATACTCTTCACTAAGGTTTACTACACTAGACTCTTCTTTCCCTTTACCCGACGACTTTTTATTCCTAAGGTCAGGACAAAACCTTCTAATGTGGCCTTCTTTTTGACAATGATAACACCTCCTATTACTAGCCCCCTTAGACTTTGATCTACCCCTACTCTTGCTTCTATGCTTTTTCCTATTCTCTGATCTCCCTCTAACGTACAAAGTCTCACTATTAGATTTCTTGGTTTCTTTTAGTTCTTGTTCTTTTACTCTAATGGCATTTAAGACAATTTCAGTGGACAAAGTATCCCTACCAAACTTCATAGCAGATTTCACATCATTATAAGATTCGGTAAAGAATTTATCGAAACTCTGACATGATTTTCATCGAGAAAAGATTTCACCTATATTTTTCATTTCAGAAACTACTCTATGGAATTCATCTAGGTTATCTTTCATACTTTTACTAGAGTCCATTTTAAAACTAAAGAAATTAGATTTTAAAAATATTTTGCTTGAAATTGATGTTACTTGGTAGGTAGATTCTAATTTTGTCCAAAGTTTAGCAGCGGTATCTTCACTACGCATTTGCCTTATAATTGTATCAGACAAATAAAAGATTATAAGGCTGTGAGCTACCTTATTTATCTCTTTCAGTTGGTCCGCTGTTATGTTGTTCGGAATTTCCTTAGCCTCCAAAAGTGCGTAATCGACCTTTTGTTGACGAACGATGGCCAACATTTTGATCTTCCATAGACCAAAATCTCCTTTCCCATCAAACCGCTCCACCTCGAACTTGGTACTCATCCTGAAAAATGAGAAACAAAATTGGACAACAAACTTTTCTTGAAATAAAAAAAAAATCAGAATTAAAGAATACTAAAAACTTAAAGATTCTTTAAACCCAAAGATTTTATTCAACAAACTAAATTTTAATTCAAGAAAGAATGCCCTAAAAACAAGGATTAAAGGCTCTGATACCAAAATGTTATTATATGCCAAGATCCAAATCCTATGTCTAACCAATTTTAGATCAGTTTGAGGTATTTACATAGAGTTTATGAGCGATTTTAGGCAATTTAATAGGGCTGGACAGAATTGAACAAATGCAGAAACAGTAAAGAACAATCAGAGAACACCAATATTTATAGTGGTTCGATCATAAAACGACCTACTCCACTTGCAAAGGTGTTTTAAGCCTTTGCTAGATAGTTTATTAGAGATATACGGGAGAATACAGAGCATTTACAGCAGAATATCTAAAGATACATTTAACATTTAGGATTTAACAAGATTCCAAGATTTATGCCCAAAGAGAGACTACAACCAAACTTTATTCAAGATTGGGAGTCTAACAATCTTTGGAACTAAATCTTGAATCTAAACTAACTAGAAAGAAAAATAGAAAGAGAGGAGAGATACAACCTTTGGAGAGGATCTCAAAACAAAGGTTGAAAGGTTGAGTCTCACGTCCCAGACAAAGAACCAATAGCTTCAGCAACAAATTAACGATCAACTGCAAAGAACTCCACGACAACAGTCAACTCTTCTTGCGAACTGCAACCCAGGTGGACAGCAGATTTTGGCGATAAAGACGGAGCTCCCTCGATTTCTCTCTCACGGCTAAATCCCTCCGTATTTTTCCGATTTACCTCTCTCTCTCGGAAGAACACTCTGTTATTCAAGCCTTTCTATCGAGCCCCAACCTTTCTTTCTCTCTCTCTTCTTTTCTCTCTAAAAGGAAGAAACCCTAATTTTAATAATAGACCCAATACACACTTTTTCTTCTTATCTCACTTAAGGCTCATACATTCTTTTATAATAACAAAAGGGAACAAATGGGTTTAGGTGATAGGAGATCAAGAAAACAGATTTGGGCTCCTCCAGCTTTGGGCCCAACGAAAATAATGGGTCTTTAAAATTAAGAGCTAAAACAAGGTCCAAAACATTTTAGATTAACTTAAAACATTAATCTAAAATTAATTAGTTTATGATAAGTTGAAACAAAAAATATAACAATCAAACAAGTCTGTTTCTTAAAAAATGAGAAACAGAAGCAAGAAATGAGAAACGGGAACGTTATCAAACGGACCCTTAGTTTCTTGACGTTTAACAAGCTACGTTTCAATAAAAAAAAAATCAATTTAGTTTATGAATTTTTATTTTACAGTACTTCACGTGATCACTCTCAAACATTATATAGAAATTTAGCAAGTGTTGTATGAATTATACATAAGTATTTATTTGATTTCTAGCAATGTACTTTTTATGATTATATAAATAATTGTTTGAATAAATACATTTTATATTACATTTAATATTGATGGGGGCAAAAATACATTAAAACCCCTTCACCCACCGAACATCGTTATCCAGGTCCAAAAGTCTCACAAAATAAGTATTACATAATCACTTTAATTTTTTTAAGATTATGATATTTGCCAAGTAAAATACTGTCGATTGAAAAAAAAAAAAAAAAGCCACATTACTCTTGAAGTTTGATCATACATGATGAAATTTATACCTGAAGTCGTTGAGTCATAGGAACTAATCTAAAACATTTTTGGACATTTTGTCACTTTTTTAATCTATTAATTTAAAAAATATACCATTATTTTAGTAATTATAGATATTAAATTAATTAATAATTAATTTTTAATAACCAATATATCTTATCTTATCTTACTATCTTAGAAAGTGGCTAAACGAGATAATCATTTTTTACAATTTGGTCCCTTAGCTAAATTTTAAATTTACAAACATGCCATTAATAATTATAAAATTTATATATTTAATTTAACTCATAAAATAATATTTAAAAAAGTTAAAATATAAAATTTATTTTTTAACAACTTAATTTTAAAGATAATACCTAAATTGACTTTTTGTCTTTTAGTTCAACAACCTTAAGAGTAGAGATTTGAAAACAAAAAGATTAAAATTCAAAAAGTTAGAAAATAGATTAATTAATTGTTATAAAGTTAAAAAGAGATTAACAAAAAAAAAAAAAAAATCTATCAAACCATACATTTTGTTCTTTATTGTAAAAATAGGATGAAAACCGGGTATAATTTTACCAATATTAAATACTAATATAATAATATATTTATAATAATAATATAATATAATAATATAATATAATATAATAATAATAATAATAATAATAATAATAATAATAATAATAATAATAATAATAATAATAAAAGTGTTTGGAAAGTGGGGGCAATATATATAATATAAATAAAGAGATAGTGGAAATTTATGGAAAATTAAATAAACAAAAACTAAATAGAAAGTGGGAGAGAAGAAATTGAATTGGAGGGAATTTCACCAATGGTACATTTTATTCTTCCACCAAAAGCCACTATTTATAGGCAATTTGGCAAGGATGAGTTGGTACATTTGGACACTAAGCATTGGTAAGAAATTGACACATGGAGACACACTATGGCTAAGGATAATTTGCCACATGGCATGAGTGTTAAAGGACATGTGGAAATGGGCATTTACATCATCATATTTATAATACTCCCCTTAAATGCCCATTTATATAAAATATGTCTCGTTAAAACCTTACTAGGGGAAAAACCCAATGGGATAAAAACCTAGTGAAGGAAAAAGAGTACATATTTTATATAATACATTTACTCCCCCTCATGACGACATCACTTGAGATCTCTGAGTCTTCGCATCCCAACACTGTGAACCAATTTCTCAAATGTTGTAGTTGGTAATGCTTTTGTAAATATGTCCGCCAAGTTATCTTTCGAACAAATTTGTTGTACTGAGATGTCACCATTTTCTTCAAGGTCATGAGTGTAGAAAAGCTTCTGGAGAGATATGCTTTGTTCTATCTCCTTTGATATATCCTCCTTTGATTTGAGCTATACATGTTTGTGTTGTCTTCATATAATATTGTTGGAGGATGTTTACTTGAAGACCATCCACATGTCTCACGAATGTGTTGTGTCATCGATCTTAGCCATACACATTCTCGACTTGCCTCGTGAATTGCAAGAATTTCAGCGTGATTCGAAGAAGTGGCCGTGATGGTCTGTTTCACTGATCGCCATGATATAGCGGTTCCTCCACATGTAAATAGATAACTCGCATCGAGATCTAGCTTTGTGTGGATCGGATAGAAAACTAGAATCTGCATAACCAACTAGATCAAAACTAGATTTGTTAGAATAAAATAAACCCATATCAATCGTCCCTCGAAGGTATCGAAGTACATGCTTAACTCCGTTCCAATGTCTTTTGTAGGACATGAACTATATCTAGCTAATAAATTTACTGAAAATGCAATATCTGGTCTTGTGTTATTAGCTAGATACATAAGTGCACCAATTGCACTAAGATATGGTACTTCAGGACCAAGTAGTTCTTCATTATCATCTCGAGGTCGAAATATATCTTTCTTTACATCCAGTGAACGAACTTCCATTGGAATATTCAATGGATGTGCTTTATCCATATAAAATCTTTTAAGATTTTCTCTGTATAAGTTGATTGATGAACAAATATCCCATCTCGCTAAATGTTCAATTTGCAAACCAAGGCAAAATTTTGTTTTTCCAAGATCTTTCATCTCGAATTCTTTCTTAAGATATTCTATTGCCTTGGATAACTCTTGAGTTCCAATTATATTTAAGTCATCAACATATCTGATTATAATAGCAAATCTCGATTGAGATTTCTTTATAAAAACACACGGACATATTGGATTATTTTGATATCCTTCTTTCATGAGATATTCACTCAAAGCGATTATACCACATTCGTCCCGATTGTTTTAATCCATATAATGATCTCTCAGAACTTTATTGAATACAATTCCGAACTTGATTCATATGTTTTACGGTATTTTAAATCCTTCCGGATTTTCATATAAATGTCATTATCCAGAGATCCATATAAATACGCCGTGACTACATCCATTAGATGCATATCAAGTTTTTCATATACAATCAAAGCCAATCAAATATCTTAACGTTATTGCATCCACCACGGAGAATATGTCTCTTCATAATCTATACTGTGCCTTTGCGAGAATCCTTGTGCAACAAGTCTCGCTTTATATCTTGTGACTTCATTATTTTCATTTCTTTTCCTTACAAATACCCATTTATATCCTCTGAGTTTTAACACCTTCTCGGTGTTAGGACTCATCGTCCAAAAACCTCACGTTTTGAAAGTGAGTTCAACTCGCTTGGATTGCTTCTTTCCACTTCACCAATCCTTTCTACGTTTACATTCATCGATAGATTTTGGATCAAAATCGTCACTTTCATGAATAATATCGTGAGCAATATTATAAGCAAAAATGTTGTCAATAATAATATCATTTCGGTTCCATCTCTTTCTGTTGTAACATAGTTTATAGAAATTTCATTATTATCCTTAAGCGTTTGATTTTCATCAATACTCTTTTGAGTAGTTGTATCTTGGATTTCTTCTGGAACATCCATACCTTTTATCGAATCATTTTGATTCTCAACTACTTTTCTTTTTAGAGGATTTTTATCTTTGGAACCTATTGGTCTACCACGCTTACGGCGTGCTCGGACTCATTTTTGACAACTTGTTCCTGTGGATTACAATTTTTGATGGAGCATTTGGCTGTGGTATATATGATTTAGTCACCCTTTTAGCATCTGTGAATGCATCCGGTAATTGATTTGCTATATTTTTGCAAATGAATTATCTTTTGAACTTCAAATTCACATTGATCTCTTCGAGGATCTAAATGAGATAATAATGATGCATTCCACGTAATTTCTTTTTCCAACTTCTTAATTCCTCCCCCTAATGTTGGAAAATTTGTTTCATTAAAATGACAATCAGCAAATCGTGCAGTAAATACATCACCCGTCAGGGGTTCAAGATATTTAATAATTGATGGGGAATCATATCCAACATATATTCCTAACCTCCTTTGAGGACCCATCTTAGTACGTTGTGGTGGAGCAATTGGAACATATCTTTGCACATCCAAAAATTCTCGGATGGGATACATTTGGTCGCTGCCATAAGCTAATTGCATGGGGAATATTTATTATAGGCTACTGGCCTAATACATAATAATGATGCAGCATGTAAAATAGCATGACCCCAGACCGATGTAGGGAGTTTAGCTCTCATAAGCAATGGTCTTGCAATTAATTGTAGACGTTTTATAAATGATTCTGCTAGACCATTTTGTGTATGAACATGGGCTACCGGATGTTCAACACTTATCCCAATTGACATACAATAATTATTAAAAGTTTGGGATGTAAATTCACCAACATTATCAAGTCGAATTGTCTTAATTGTATAATCGTGAAATTGTGCTCTTAACTTAATTATTTGAGCAAGTAATCTTGCAAATGCAAGATTTCGACTTGATAATAAGCATACATGTGACCATCTCTTTGGATGCGTCAATCAATACCATAAAATATCTAAATGGACCACTTGGTGGGTTAATAGGTCCACAAATATCACCTTGAATTCGCTCTAAAAATGTAGGTGATTCAATGCCCACTTTAGCTGGTGATGGTCTAATAATTAATTTCCCTTGAGAGCAAGCATCACATGACAACTCATTGGATTGAAGAATCTTACGGTTCTTTAAAGGATGTCCATGTGAATTCTCAATAATTTTCCTCATCATTATCGATCCCGATGACCCAAATCGATCATGCCAAACACTTGAATATTTCTGATTCATGAACTTCGGTTCATTGTTACATAACTTTTCGATTACTCGTATATGAGTATAATATAATCCGTAAGAAAAAGTCGGCGATGTTTCCAATATACGTTTTTCATGCGAAACAATAGATGTGATATAGAGATACTCTATATTATTTTTACAATCAGTTTCAACATGATAACCATTATTACGTATATCTTTAAAACTCAATAAATTTCTCTTTGATTTGCTAGAGAACAAAGCATTATTAATTGAAAATTTTGTTCCTTTAGGCAAGATAAAACTTGCTTTTCCAAAACCTTCAATCAGTCTGCGAGAACTCGATATAGTATTGATTTTTGCTTCCAAAGATTGTCAATTTAGAAAAATATTTTCTGCTTATGAGTATCGTAAAAGCGTAGTTGCGCGATCGCTGAGACATAAATCCTCATTGCTCATTTTCGTTACTCAACATATTGAAATTGTCCATATTTCTTCATTGATAAGAAAAGGAAAAACGATTACAAAAAGTTCTAAATATATATACAAAAACAAGAAAAACATATTATAAACAGTACTTAATTATATATCTTCATACAAAACATCCTCTACTTGTTTGATTGCATCAATTTTCTCTCGGAGATTCAAAATAATCACCACATCAAGATGCACCATATTGGAGGATCGAACACATCATCTTCTTGAATGGCAAGATTCACCTCCACATTCTTCCCTTTTCCTTTTTCCTTCAAGGAAGCTTGATAGAGATCGACAAGGTGTTTTGACGTCACGACAGTGCGTGACCGATTGCCTCACCATTCCGCACCTAAAACATTTATGTTCATCACCTTTTGAACTCCTATCTTGTGGAGCTTTTCCTTTATGATCATCGATTCGTGTGGGTTTCTTAAAATTATAATGCCCACCACGAAAATAGATATTTCTTCCTCTACCGCGGTCCCGACCTTCGACCACGACCACGACCTCGACCACGATTATTGAAATTCACAGCATTCACTTCAGGGAATGGTGTTGCTCCAGTTGGTCGAGATTCATGATTTTTCATTAATAGCTCGTTATTTTGTTCAAATGCACGAAGACATGAAATTAATTCGAATATTTTTTAAAGCCTTTCTCTCGATATTGTTTGCTGCGAGGAGCATATTCGAGACATGAAAAGTGGAGAATGTCTTCTCTAACATATCAACATCAGTAATTTTTTCTCCGCATAATTTCAGTTTTGAACTAATTCTGAAGAGTGCAGAATTATATTCACTTACTGATTTGAAGTCCTGCAAACCTCGGTGCATCCAATCATAACGAGCTTTTGGAAGAATAAATCGTTTTTTGATGATCATACCTTTCTTTCAAGCCTTGCCATAGAATGTAGGGATCTTTTATTGTAAGATACTCCATTTTCAATCCCTCGTGAAGATGATGGCGAAGGAAGATCATAGCTTTGGCTTTTTCTTGATTTGATGCATCATTTCCTTCTTTAATTGTTTCTCCAAGATTCATGGAGTCTAAATGGATCTCAAAGATCAAGGACCCATGACAAGTAGTTATTTCATTAATATCCAGGTCATGAAATTCTAGTTTTGCAAGATTTGCCATAGTAATACTATATACAAAGAAATTGCATTTACATTAGGAAATTAATTAAACATGCAAAATAACATTTAATTATTAAAAAAATGGCTTACCTTAGAGGACCTACCTTCATGGAAAAAATCGTGCAGAGCTTCAGGCCGATAACGTATTGTAAAAATAGGATGAAAACCTGGTATAATTTTACCAATATTAAATACTAATATAATAATATATTTATAATAATAATATAATATAATAATATAATATAATATAATAATAATAATAATAATAATAATAATAATAATAATAAAAGTGTTTGGAAAGTGGGGGCAATATATATAATATAAATAAAGAGATAGTGGAAATTTATGGAAAATTAAATAAACAAAAACTAAATAGAAAGTGGGAGAGAAGAAATTGAATTGGAGGGAATTTCACCAATGGTACATTTTATTCTTCCACCAAAAGCCACTATTTATAGGCAATTTGGCAAGGGATGAGTTGGTACATTTGGACACTAAGCATTGGTAAGAAATTGACACATGGAGGACACTATGGCTAAGGATAATTTGCCACATGGCATGAGTGTTAAAGGACATGTGGAAATGGGCATTTACATCATCATATTTATAATATTCTTCAATTTATTATAAATTTTCAGAATTATTTTACCCCCTATTATTATTATTTAATTAAAATATAAAATAAAATTAACATTAATTGTTTAACATCGTTTTACATCCTCTCATTCATATATAACCTATCCTTATTTAAATATATTTTTTATAAGAAATAAATACTTTTTTTTTAGTACATATCAATATAAATATTTGATAAATAGTGGGGTTAGAATATGAAGAGTTATACCTCTTTTATTTCTATAACTTAATTTTTCAAAACTTATGAGTTTATATTTAATGGTGAAATTTCAAAGGTTTTCTAACTTTCCCCTCCAACAACAATATATAGAGTTCTTCTTCCATCTTTTTTTAAGCATTTGAGTTTTCTCTTATGTTTAAGTTACTTTTATTCTTTTACTTTGATTTGTAATTTTTTATTTGATTACTTAATTTTAACCTTCATCTAACTTTTTTTTTTGTCGCAATGTTAATCTTTTGTAGTCTAAGAAAGGACTTGAAGATGAACTTGATGATGATATATTACCATTCAAAGTTAAATGTGAATATGTTTTAAGTTAAATTCATAGATGAGAATTTATATATACCATGATCTTTTACAAATTTATTTGTAATACGTGAATATATTTGTTGATTTTCTCCTTAAGACTATGGTCTATAATCTATAATATAATATTTTATGTTATCTTATCATTACTATCTTAAAAGGTACCAACTTAATTAAAGAATTATTTTTAGAATATTTTTGGACTATTTTTGTCTAAATGTCAATCCTCTACTTCTAAAATGTGACCCTTAATTTAATTATTATTCTTTGTACTATTTAAGGAGGTTTCAAATTGGTAAATAATGCATTCTTTAAAATATTTTAAATTTGGTAAATCTTATGTTTTTATTAAAAAAAACAAAATTAGAAGGATTTGTTTTATATTTATCCCACTTATTTATACATACTTTTTAATATATTAATAATTGTTTTTAGTAATCAAACTTTTTGACTTTTATCGTCCGAATTTGAAGGGTTTTTGTAGTTCAAGAATTTAAAGAGTTTTGATTCTTTAATTTTCTAATTTCTTTATTCATTTTTAATAGGTTAATAGGTTAATAATTAATTCAGTAATTAAACTTCATGGTGTTTACCCTTAGAATTCAGAAAGTTTTCATTATTTATTTTTTTTAATTTCTGTATTTACTTTTTTAAAAAAATTCTAATTAACTTTTCAAGTTCCATAACAAAAAGAAAATATTCGAATATATTATAAACATGTGTATGATAAATGCTCATCCACATGTCATTATATCACCCATGCCATGTGGCAAATTATACTTAGACATAGTGTCCTCCATGTGTCCATTTCTTCCCAATGTTTAGTGTCCAATTGTTCCACATCATTCTTGTCATTTAGCCTATAAATAGTGGCTTATAGTAGTTTATGAAAGACACACCATTGGTAATAATAAACCAATTCTCTTCCTCCACTTTCTCATTTTCTATTATCTTCTTCAATTTTTGCCATAATTTTCCACTATCACTTTATTTATATATATATATATATATTCTAATTTCCAAGCATTATTATTATTATTATTATTATTATTATTATTATTATTATATTATATTATATTATATTAGTATTTAAATATTTGTAAAATTATACCCGGTTTTCATCCTATTTTCACAACACGTTATCAGCACGAAACTCTGCCGATTTTTCCACTGAAGGTAGGTCCTTCGGGTAAGCCATGTTTTTTTTAATAATAAAGTGTTATTTTGCATGTTTGATTGATTTCCTAATGTAAATGCAATTTCTTTTTATATAGTATTACTATGGCAAATCTTGCAAAATTAGAATTTGCGGCCTTGGATATTAATGGAAATAACTACTTGTCATGGGTTCTTGATGCTGAGATCCATTTAGATTCCATGAATCTTGGAGAAACAATTAAAGAAGGAAATGATGCATCAAATCAAGAAAAAGCGAAAGTCATGATCTTCCTTCGCCATCATCTTCACGAGGGATTGAAAATAGAGTATCTTACAATAAAAGATCCCTACAATCTATGGCAAGGCTTGAAAGAAAGATATGATTATAAAAAAACAGTTATTCTTCCAAAAGCTCGTTATGATTGGATGCACCTGAGGTTGCAAGATTTCAAATCGAGAATCGAATATAATTCCGCACTATTCGTAATTAGTTCAAAATTAAAATTATGCGGAGAAAAAATTTACGATGTTGATATGTTAGAGAAGACATTCTCCACTTTTTCATGTCTCGAATATGCTCCTCGCAGCAGATATCGAGAGAAAGGCTTTAAAAATATTCGTAACTAATTTCATGTCTTCTCGTGGTCGAACAAAATAACGAGCTATTAATGAAAAATCATGAATCTCGACCAATCGAGCAACACCATTCCCCAAGTAAATGCTTTGTGAAATTTCAATAATAATCGTGGTCGAGGTCGTGGTCGTGGTCGAGGCTCTGACCGCGAGAGAGGAAGAAATACCTATTTTTCGTGGTGGGCATTATAATTTTAAGAAACCCATACGAATCGATGATCATAAAGGAAAAGCTCCACAAGATAAAAGTTCAAAAGGTGATGAACATAAATGTTTCCGTGCGGGAATGACTAGGCACCGTCACGTGCACTGTAAATGACGTCAAAACACCTTGTTGTTCTCTATCAAGCTTCCCGAAGGGAAAGGGAAAAGGGAAGAATGTGGAGGTGAATCTTGCCATTCAAGAAGATGATGTGTTTGATCCTCCAATATGGTGCATCTTGATGTGGTGATTATTTTGAATCTCCGGAGAGAAAATTGATGCAATCAAACAAGTAGAGGATGTTTTGTATGAAGATGTATAATTAAGTACTATTTGTAATTATAATATGTTTTTCTTGTTTTTGTATATATATTTAGAACTTTTGTAATCGTTTTTCCTTTTCTTATCAATGAAGAAATATGGACAATTTCAATATGTTGAGTAACCCAAAATGAGCAATGAGGATTTATGTCTAGCAGATCACGCGCAACTACGCACACGATACTCATAAATGAAAATATTTTTCTAAATTGACAATGTTGGAAGCAAAAATCAATACTATATCGAGTTCCAGCAGACTGATTGAAGGTTTTGGAAAAACAAGTTTTATCTTGCCTAGAGGAACAAAATTTTCAATTAATAATGCTTTGTTCTCTAGCAAATCAAAGAGAAATCTATTGAGTTTTAAAGATATACGTAATAATGGTTATCATGTTGAAATTGATCGTAAAAATAATATAGAGTATCTCTATATCACATCTATTGTTTCACATGAAAAACATATATTGGAAACACTCACACTTTTTTTCTTCCGGATTATATTATACTCATATACGAGTAATCGAAAGTTATGCAACAATGAACCAGTTCATGAATCCGTAAATATTCGATGTTTGGCATGATCGATCGGGTCATCCAGATCGATAATGATGAGGAAAATTATTGAAAATTCACATGGACATCCTTTAAAAACCGTAAGATTCTTCAATCAAATGAGTTGTCATGTGATGCTTGCTCTCAAGGAAATTAATTATTAGACCATCACCAGCTAAAGTGGGCATTGAATCACCTACATTTTTAGAGCGAATTCAAGGTGATATTTGTGGACCCATTAACCCACCAAGTGGTCCATTTAGATATTTTATGGTATTAATTGACGCATCCAAAGTGAGATGGTCACATGTATGCTTATTATCAAGTCGAAATCTTGCATTTGCAAGATTACTTGCTCAAATAATTAAGTTAAGAGCACAATTTCCTGATTATACAATTAAGACAATTAGACTTGATAATGCTGGTGAATTTACATCCCAAACTTTTAATAATTATTGTATGTCAATTGGGATAAATGTTGAACATCTTGTAGCTCATGTTCATACACAAAATGGTCTACCAGAATCATTTATAAAACGCCTGCAATTAATTGCAAGACCATTACTTATGAGAGCTAAACTCCCTACATCGGTTTGGGGTCATGCCGTTTTACACGCTGCATCATTATTATGTATTAGGCCGGTAGCCTATAATAAATATTCCCCCATGTAATTAGCTTATGACCAACAGCCAAATGTATCCCATCTGAGAATTTTTGGATGTGCAGTATATGTTCCAATTGCTCCACCACAACGTACTAAGATGGGTCCTCAAAGGAGGTTAGGAATATATGTTAGATATGATTCCCCATCAATTATTAAATATCTTGAACTCGACGACGTGATGATGTATTTACTGCACGATTTGCTGATTGTCATTTTAATGAGACAAATTTTCCAACATTAGGGGGAGGAATTAAGAAGTTGGAAAAAGAAATTACGTGGAATGCATCGTTATTATCTCATTTAGATCCTCGAAGAGATCAATGTGAACTTGAAGTTCAAAAGATAATTCATTTGCAAAATATAGCAAATCAATTACCAGATGCATTCACAGATGCTAAAAGGGTGACTAAATCATATATACCAGCAGCAAATGCTCCATCAAAAATTGATATTCCACAGGAACAAGTTGTCAATAATGAGTTTGGAGCACGCCAGAAGCGTGGTAGACCAATGAGTTCCAAAAATAAAAATCCTCGAAAAAGAAAAGTAGTTGAGAATCAAAATGATTCAATAAAAGGTATGGATGTTCCAGAAGAAATCCAGAATACAACTACTCAAAAGAGTATTGATGAAAATCAAACGCTTGAGGATAATAATGAAATTTCTATAAACTATGTTATAACAGGAAAGAGATGGAACCGAAATGATATCATTGTTGACAACATTTTTGCTTATAATGTTGCTCACGATATTATTCATGAAAGTGACGATTTTGATCCAAAATCTATCGATGAATGTAAACGTAGAAAGGATTGGCTGAAGTGGAAAGAAGCAATCCAAGCAGAGTTGAGCTCACTTTCAAAATGTGAGGTTTTTGGACCAGTAGTCCTAACACCAGAAGGTGTTAAACCTGTGGGACACAAATGGGTATTTGTAAGGAAAAGAAATGAAAAGAATGAAGTCACAAGATATAAAGCGAGACTTGTTGCACAAGGATTCTCGCAAAGGCCTGGTATAGATTATGAGGAGACATATTCTCCTGTGGTGGATGCAATAACGTTAAGATATTTGATTGGTCCGATCAGATATGAAAAACTTGATATGCATCTAATGGATGTAGTCACGACGTATTTATATGGATCTCTGGATAATGGCATTTATATGAAAATCCCTGAAGGATTTAAAATATCAGAAACATATGAATCAAGTTTTCGGGAATTATATTCAATAAATTTACAGAGATCATTATATGGATTAAAACAATCAGGACGAATGTGGTATAATCGCCTGAGTGAATATCTGTTGAAAGAAGGATATCGAAATAATCCAATATGTCCGTGTGTTTTTATAAAGAAATCTCACTCGATTTGCTATTATAATCAGATATGTTGATGACTTAAATATAATTGGAACTCCTGAAGAGTTATCCAAGGCGATAGAATATCTTAAGAAAGAATTCGAAATGAAAGATCTTGGAAAAACAAAATTTTGTCTTGGTTTGCAAATTGAGCATTTAGCAGATGAGATATTTGTTCATTAATCAACTTATACAGAGAAAATCTTAAAAAGATTCTATATGGATAAAGCACATCCATTGAACATTCCAATGGAGGTTCGTTCACTGGATGTAAAGAAAGATATATTTCGACCTCGAGATGACAATGAAGAACTACTTGGTCTAGAAGTACCATATCTTAGTGCAATCGGAGCACTTATGCATTTGGCTAATAACACAAGACCAGATATTGCATTTTCAGTAAATTTATTAGCTAGATATAGTTCATGTCCTACAAAAAGACATTGGAACGGAGTTAAGCATGTACTCCGATATCTTCGAGGGACGATTGATATAGGTTTATTTTATTCTAACAAATCCGCTTTTGATCTAGTTGGTTATGCAGATTCCTGCTTATCTATCCGATCCACACAAAGCTAGATCTCGAGCAGTTATCTATTTACATGTGGAGGAACGCCATATCATGGCGATCAAGTGAAACAGAGACCATCACGCCCACTTCTTCGAATAATAATGCCAAATCTTCGCAATTCACGAGGCAAGTCGAGAATGTGTATGGCTAAGATCGATGACACAACACATTCGTGAGACATGTGGATGGCCTTCTAGTAAACATCCTCCAACAATATTATACGAAGACAACACAACATGTATAGCTCAAATCAAAGGAGGATATATCAAAGGAGATAGAACGAAGCATATCTCTCCGAAGCTTTTCTACACTCATGACCTTGAAGAAAATGACGAGATCTCAGTACAACAGATTTGTTCGAAGGATAACTTGGCGGACATATTTTCAAAAGCATTACCAACTACAACATTTGAGAAATTGGTTCACAGTATTGGGATGCGAAGACTCAGAGATCTCAAGTGATGTCGTCATGAGGGGGAGTAAATGTATTATATAAAATATGTACTCTTTTTCCTTCACTAGGGTTTTTATCCCATAGGGTTTTTCCCTAGTAAGGTTTTAACGAGGCATATATTATATAAATGGGCATTTAAGGGGGAGTATTATAAACATGTGTATGATAAATGCCCATCCACATGCCATTATATCACCCATGTCATGTGGCAAATTATACTTAGACATAGTGTCCTCCATGTGTCAATTTCTCCCCAATGTTTAGTGTCCAATTGTTCCACATCCTTCTTGCATTTAGCCTATAAATAGTGGCTTATAGTGGTTTATGAAAGACACACCATTGGTAATAATAATCCAATTCTCTTCCTCCACTTTCTCATCTTCTATTCATCTTCTTCAATATTTGCCATAATTTTCCACTATCTCTTTATATATATATATATATATATATATATTCTAATTTCCAAGCATTATTATTATTATTATTATTATTATTATTATTATTATCATTATTATTATTATTATTATTATTATTATTATATTATATTATATTATATTAGTATTTAAATATTGATAAAATTATACCCGATTTTCATCCTATTTTCACAATTATTTTTCCTTTCTTATAAATACATCAACTATTTGCAAAGAAGCTCTCATTGTTAATAAAAAAAATAATTTTTTCTTTTATGCCAATTTTATTGATTCAAGGTATATCTCAATATTTATTTATTTATATATTATTATTATAATTATTTTACCTTCGTTTTATTTTAAGTTTCAAATAGTTTTATATATGACATGGAAAGCTGCTTATTTTTTATTTCTTTTTAGACCCCACAGTTGAAATTTTACAATAATACATCATTAATGAACTTAAAACAAATTATAATAAGTGCAATGAAGAATATACTAATATACATGATCTCAAATCTTTCAAAAATAATTGGAGCTTCAAAGCAAATGTTATTCACGACACAATTTGTTAAAAAATATTAAGAAAAAAGAACTTCTAGATGCATTGAGACTTTTTGTTACAAATGAATAGGTTTCTTTAATATTTGTATTATTTAAGGATAAAATTTTATAAAAGAAATGAGTTTTAACATTAGTAAATAATTTGTTATATAAAAGATTTTAAATTTAATAAACCTTTGTTTCTTTAAACCGGACATTTGGAAAGTTTTTTTTTTTCTAATTTCTTTATACATTTTTAATATGTTAATTAATTGAGTAAACTTTTGTCTTTTTTACGATGAATTTGGAAGGTTTTGCTTATTTATTTTTTTAAACATTTTATACATTATTTAATTTCCGACAACTTTTACAATTTCATAACAAAAAAAAAAAAAAAATTACATGAGCCATTCAAATATATATATATTTCTCTCCAAAAAATACTTTTATGCATTTGCAAATAAACTCATTACTAGGTAACCAACAATGTTTTTTTTTATACCAAATTAATTACTTCAAGGTATGTTCGGCTTTATTTAATTTTTATTACTATTATTTGCCTTCATTTTATTTAAAGACTTAAATAGTTCTATGACATTGTACTTGTTAGGTCATTTTGGTAATTTTTACCACAATTAGACGTATAATAATTTGTTTAAATATCATTAAAAATTATCTTAATAATATATTATAGTAAAATTGCAAGCGTAATAGAAAATATATTACTACATAATTGGAAAACTAGAAATTTTAATGTTTCATGCAATATAGTGTTCCTACTAATTTTTTCTCTTCAAAATGAAAATTCAAATTAATCAAATTATTGATGCTACCTTATATATTTAATATTTAAGTTAAGTACAAAACTTATTCAAAAGAATAAAAACTAAAAATGTGTTTAAATTAACATTTAATTCTATTTTAGAAACTAACATTTAATTCAAAATACAATTATAATATAATCTTCACACGTGCAATACACGTTAATATTTTCTAGTATACTTAAAGGAACATAAACAAACTAAACTCATCAAATTAACCCAAACAATTAAAGTTATCAACTTCTTTTAACATAATACAGAATGTGACAATTAGTCAAATAACAAAATGAGCCTAAAATATTGCAAATATAGCAAATTATTGAACTATTTGCATACATGGAAAATTTTATTTTTAAATTACTAAAAAGTCCATGCACATATCTTTAGTCCAAATGAAAATTGTGATTCATCTTCCTTCATCTCTTCCTCAAATTATCTTTATTTTTTTTTGTAATTTTTTGTGATTTCTTCTTCCTTTCTTCAACGTTTAGTCAATCGACTAAAAATTCTAGGTTCAATCGATGTCCAATGTTAAACTTTTTCTATAGTGATTGGAGTCTATCACTAATAGACTTTCATTACTGTCTTATCATAGAAGTCTATCAGTGATATAGGTTTATCACTACCACTGATAGAATTCTATATATGTTATTTCTCTCTCTCTCTCTCTTTTTTTTATTGAAGTTTATTACTAATAGACTTCTATCACTATCAATGGGAGTAATGTGTGATTGAAGTCTATCACTGATAGAAGCATATATGTTAATTGCTAGAATTATCTGAATTACTAGAATTTTGAATCTTGGAACAACTAGGATTAATATAGGTTAATTTTCATCCTTGAATAAACTAGGGTGGGTGATTGAAGTCTATCACTATGAGGTTTATTTCATATATCACTATGATAAGGTTCTATCACTGATAGACTGTTTACTATGATAAAAAGTCCTACGAGCATACTACTTCAAGCCTTACTTCAGTTTTACAATCTATTAGAATCTATCACTAATAGAATTCAAATTGTGATAAGAGTCTATGAGTGATAGAATAACCTTGATAAAAGCTATCAGTCTACTTCATATATTACATTCTATCACAGTCTATCACTCGTGTATACTTCTAACTATGATAAGAGTTCATCACTGATAGAATACTAACTGTGATAAGAGAGTTTAGAAGTCTATCACCGATAGATTCCTAACAATGTTAAAAGTCTATCAACCTACTCCAAGTCTTACTTCAAAATTGCAGTATACCACATTCAATCACTCATAAACTTCTAATTGTGATAAGTGTCTATTAGGACGACTCCAATTCTTTTGAAAGAGTTCTAACCGTATCAGAGTCTATTAGGGATTGAAGTCTATTACCGATAGATTCTTAACAGTGTTAAAAGTCTATCCGGAATAGAAGTCTATCACCGATAGATTCTCAAGAATGATAAAAGTCTATCAGGGATAAAAGCTATCAGACATAGACGTCTATCACTGATAGATTCTGAACAGTTATAAAGGTGCTCCAATCAAGGGTAAAATGAGAATTAAAAAATGTTATTTAAAAAATTTGCTATATATTTGTAATTTTTTTTAAAAAAATTGCTATATTTGCAAATAAGAACTCATATTTTGCTACCCATTACAATTTTTCAATTATCTATTATATATTAATTTAATAAGAATAATAAAAATGCAGTCCACACGACCAATTTTAATTTGATTGGGATATGTGATGGAAACACCTTCCCCAAATATCTTTTTCATATTCCATTCTAACTTTCCCTTTCATTTTTCTTTTCTATATTCCAATTCCTTACTTTCCCTTACTTTCCTGTTTTCGGTTTATTCCTTGCGTAGAATTGAAGGAGCACATGCATATGTACTGCTACAATTGATCCAAAATTTTATATTGGGTGCAAATCCGACGAATATAATTTTGAATGCTTTTCGTTTGGGTACAATTTAATATATATTGATATTAATTTATATTTCTTTATATTAATTTTTTCTAATAGATTTTTGATATTAATTTATTGAATACAAAGTATGAATCGTTTTTTTCAATATAAATATACAAGAAAAGAATGCAACATAAAATAGTAAGTATTAGTTTTTTTTAAAAAAATTATATATTTATACCCTGAAACCAATGCTTGTTGAATCAATTAAAATTATAATATTTGTATCAATTAAAGTCCTAAAATTTTGCATGAGTCTAGGAGAAAACTATTTTTAAAACTTCTATGTAAATTTACTCAAATTTTCCCTATTCTTCTCCAAAAAATCTATCAAAGACATAAAAATTGTTACATAATTCTCCATAAATAAATATAGAAAAATAGAAGAAGAAGAGAGTGAAAAAATCTATCAATGAACTTTTCTATCACCACTTGATTCTAAAATTCTTCTTTAATATATATTATTTTTTATTTGTCCCTTCATTTAAATAACTTTTACACAAAAACTCATTATGCATTAACAATTTCAAATGTAATCGTGACAGAGTGTCTAATTATATTAACTTAGGAAAATTTAGTGTTTTAATTGATGCAATTGTTAGTTTGAGATTTTAATTGATTCTAACGTTACAAATAATTTTTTTTATTTATAAGAATGATAACTTATTCTTAAAATTATAGATTTTTTAAAGTCTAAAGACATAAGAGTTGCATGTTGCAAATTCTAAATTATTTACTTAACAGTGTTTTTTTTTAATTATTTACTTAGAAGTTTGAAGTAAAACATAGATTTTTTTCCTATACTTTTTTTAAAAAATTAATAAGAAGGTTGATTTCCGTTAAAAAAGATGAAAAAGAAACAATATGCATGAGTTTAAGCTAGAACACGCACACCGGAGGGCTGGAGGATCTTTACGACTAAGCGAAATGCACATTTTATTACCATGGAACAATAATTATATCTATATCTATATCTATATTATAATATTTTAAACTTGAGGGAGCTCAAGTCTCTTTGGGTTCGTGTTAAACTTGCCGGTGACCATGACTCTTAGACCATTTAGTTTGATTGATGATTTAAGATGCAAGTGGTCTAGGAGGTCATGTGTATAAACCCCTGTAAAGTCAGTTTCTTCCACATTTAATATTGATTCCACTTGTTTGGTTTTTCTTCAAAATTTCAAAATCGATAAGTGAGGGGAATTGTTAGACTATCTTGATATAATTAAATTTGCTTTAAACTATTAGGTTAGACTTTTGGTTTGATTGGTGATTTAAGAATAACCTTAGAAAAATTTTGTTTAAAAATGATGTAGAGTCTTACCATACTTAAGATTTTTTTTTATTAATTTTTTTTTCTATTTAGAATGAATGGAGTAGTTCTATTTAGGGGTGTGCAAAAATCGAGCCGAACCGAACCGACCGGTTCGGTCCGGTTTTATAATTTTTTTTGAGTCCCTCGGTTTATTCTTCTAAAAAATCGATATTTTTGGTTCGGTGTACGGTTTCACTCTTTTGAAAATCGAAAAAACCGAACCGAACCGACCATTTTAAATAAAATAAAAAAATACATTTTAAAAAAAAACTCAATCCATTTTAACCCTTTTCTTAATTAAGGCCCAATACACAAAAGCCCAAACCTATCTCTAACCTAGGTATTTAAGCATCATAACCTAATTTTATCACCACTTTCCCTCTCCTCTCTCATTCTCTCTCTCATTCTCTCTCTCACGCTACACCTTTTGCGTTTTCTCCTTCTCTCCCCGTTTCTCTTCCTTCCCTCTCCTCTCTCCTTCTCTCTCACTGCACCGTTTCTCTTCGTTTCTTCATGGTCGGCCCTCTACGATTCTTCATCTCCATCATCTCCTTCATCTCCTTCTCTCTAGGTAAAAATAAATGTTTGGTTTGATTTCTTTTGAAATTCTTTTTTTTTTTAAGGATTGTTTTGGTTTTGTAAAGTAGTGGTGAAGGATTGTTTTGGTTTTTCATTCAAGGTTGTTTTGGTTGTATTTTCTTGATTTTTTTTGTTTGTTTTTCGCAGGTTGTGGTTAGTTTGCTGATATGATAAAAGTCGGTTAAAAACCGAACCGAACTAGTGAAACCGAAATGGACCAATTCGGTTTTTAACCGAAACCGAGGGAAGTTCAGTTTTTTTCGGTTTGAGATCTTTTAGAACCGAGATGTTCGGTTCGGTCATTGGTTTCATCCAAAACCGGACCGAACCGAACCATGCACACCCCTAGTTCTATGGTGAAAGTATTATATATTTTCCCTTCATTCCAGCTGTACAAACCATTGAATAAATGTATAAATTGAATATTTACTAAGTTTCTTGATTGTTGGAAGATAATTGATGCATGTATGAAGACTGTGCATGCATGCAATTGTGTTGTTGTTATGTGTTTGATGTTGATGTGGGATGGAGTAAGTATTATGGGTTGATATGTGTTGGAAGCGTGTGATGGACACTCACAAATAAATATTCAAAAAAAGAATATATTTTAGAACAAACAATTCACTTGTATTAAAAAACACTTTTTAACAAATTATAAATTTGGTTCACACTTCTTCTCAGAAACTTACTTTATTTTTCTCACTTAGATACAACATTTAAAAGAGATCCTATTTATAACACTTATGGAAAATTCTAGATCCATAATTCTCATATCTAAATACATAAATATATACTCAAATTTATGAACATAAAACTCTCATACACAAATAATTCCTATATATCCAAAAACTTCTAAATCCACTAACAATACTTAATTAAATTTAAAACATTTTTAAAACACATATGAATGTGTAAATGTATCATTAAAAAGATGTTTAAATTTCAAACAATATGATTGTTTACATCGTTGTTGAATTGATGAGAAGTTTGCCTCCATAGATCGTTGAAATGTGATTTTTAAATTGGTTTTGTGGAGACGTCAGCTAGTCGGTAATTAGAGGGAAAAAACTTTGTAATACACCGAGTAGTACATTTTTAGGTACAAAGTGCTAGTTTAGCTTGATGAATGTTTAGTTTTAGTATCAATACTGGATCAATGGATATTTGTAGTGTGCTCATGTTGTCACAATAAAGTTCAAGAGTGTTAAAAATTTTGATGCCTAGCTTGAAAATACAAAACTAAGACACATTGAGTTTAGTTCTTGTGGTGGACCATAGTACGATATTCAGCTTTTGAGCTTGATCTTTCCATTTTGGATTGTTTCTCAGATGACCGTGAGATATTGGATCTAAAAAATATGCAATAGTGGTCTGTTGTAGTACTTCGAGTAATTGGACAACCTTTCCAATCTACATGACAAAATACATACAAGTACTTTAGTGAGGTGTTTTTGTAAAAAGAGATACTATGATCTAGAGTCCTTGAATGTACCGAAGTATTTTATTTGACAACCTTGAGATCCTTAACAATGAGGTATTGTAGGTGCTGGCACACTCAGATTACTGCATAGACAATATCCGGTCATGTAACAAAATGTAAATAACACCTCTACCTTTATTAGCAACAGTTAAAGTATTTATACAAGAGGTGAAAAACAGAGAAAATGATAAATAACACCTGTACAGAAGGACAAAATACCATCCTAACATGCCCCTTCAAACAAAAGCCGACTGAGGCATGAGTTTGTCACGTAAAAACAACAAACGATCTATTGTAAACAAGTCAGCAAGTTGATGCTCAATAGGAAGAAAATGCAAAACGAAAGACCGATCAACAACTCGTTCTCTATTAAAGTGAAGAACAACCTCCACGTTCTTCGTTCGACCATGAAAGACCGAATTTCGAGCTAGCCGAATGGCAGACTGATTATCACAAAATAGACTAGGAACAACAGG
Source organism: Trichosanthes cucumerina (assembly GCA_036507285.1). Classification (NCBI taxonomy): domain Eukaryota; kingdom Viridiplantae; phylum Streptophyta; class Magnoliopsida; order Cucurbitales; family Cucurbitaceae; genus Trichosanthes; species Trichosanthes cucumerina. The sequence continues at coordinate 68,856,948 of CM071840.1, read as the reverse complement.
GGTAACAAGAAGTTCACGCAATAGCTGTTGTATCCATATAAATTCGTAAGTGGTTGCAGCAATAACTCGATACTCGACCTTAGTAGAACTACGTGAAACGATTGTCCGCTTCTTAGCAATCCATGAAACCATATTAGCACCAAAAAATACAACAAAAAACCAATCACAGAGCAACGAACACTACTACAATCCCAATCAGTGTTAAAGAAGGCATTAAGGGGTCGTTTGGATTGAGGAGTTGGGGGAGTAGGAGTTGTAAGGAGTAGGAGTAAAGAAGTCTGGGGGGCCCACAGAAAGGAGTTAAAAAGTCTGTGGGACCCATAAAAAGAGTGGAAAAAAGAGTTAATAAAGTTGTGAGGCCTACAAGAAGGAGTAAATAACTCCTTGGACCAAACAAAGAGTTGATGGGAGTTATTAACTCCTCACAACTCCACTCCCCCCCAACTCCTCAATCCAAACGCCCCCTAAGAGACAATGAGCTACCATGCCCAGCCCTAAAGCACAATCCCAATGACAATGTACTTCGCAAGTACCTCAAAATTCGTTTAGCAAAAGCAAGATGAGCTAATGTAGGAGAATTCATGAACTGGGACACCTTACTAACAACAAAAGAAACAGAACAAGGAGTAGCACATACCTTAGCATCAGGCAACCCAAATTTAGCCAGTAAGTCACAAATATACTTTTTTTTAGTAACAAAAATATCATTAGTACACCGCCGAACCTCCAACCCAAGAAAGTAGGACAAGCTACCTAGATCAGTCATATCAAATAATTTCTTCAACTGAGCAATAAGAGCCTGAATATACCCCATATTAGAACCGGTGAGAACAATATCATCAGCATACAACAAGAGGTATGTAATGGAACCATTCTGATTGCGAACAAACAAAGAAAGATCAGAAAACGAAGCCTTGAAGCCACAAGCTAAAAATGAAGTGGTAAAACATTCAAACCAAGCACGAGGGACCTGTTTTAAACCATAGAGAGATTTATTTAGCTTGCACACATAAGAAGGATACTCCTTACTAACAAAGGCTTGAGGTTTTTGCATATAAACCTCTTCCTTCAAATCACCATGCAAAAAGGCATTCTTCACATCAAGTTACCGAAGATCCCAACCATAATGCGTAGCCAAAGATAAAACAATCCGAACAATAGGCTTCTTAACAACAGGGATAAAAGTCTCATCATAATCCACACCTTCCGTTTGATGATAGCCCTTTGCAACCAACCGAGCTTTGTACCGAGCAACACTACCATCCAGATGCCTTTTGATCGTATAAACCCACTTACATCCAACAACATTCCTACTAGAAGGCAAAGGGACAAGAGTCCAAGTGTGTTGATCCAACAGAGCCTGATACTCAGTATTCATAGCTACCTGCCACTCATGGACTTTAGAGGCATGAGTGAATGAGTTATGTTCAACAATAGAAAGGGAAAGGTCAGGTAGCTTAGCCATGAAAACTTTGCGCCGAACAATGCCTGACTTGAATCTAGTTTGCATAGGATGGGTGCTAACAATTAGAAGAGGATGGACAATAACATTATCAATATGCACAACAGGAAGCTCAACCTCAACACCAGGAGACAAAGGAGGTTCACAAGAACTATGCTCAGTGGCATTATGTGCAACACCAACATCAACATCAATTGAAAGCTCACTACCATGAGCAGACGCAGGGATAGTACTACAAACATCAGAAGTAGATTCACCACCAACACAGAGTCCAAAAGGAAAAAACAGATGAACTAGAAGAGAAAGAGTCGAAGAAGAGGAAGAACTAGAAGGAACATAGAATAAGTTAGACGAACTAGAAGGAAAGGCAAAAGGAAAGACAGTCTCATAAAAGACAACATGTCTAGATACATATAACCGACTGATAATGGGATCAAGGCAAAGATATCCCTTATAACCAAGAGGATATCCAAGAAAAGCACACTGAGTCGTTCGATATTGGAGTTTGTGAGTATTATACGACCGAAGGAGAGGATAACAAGCACAAACAAACACACGGAAATGTGTATAATCCGGTGGTTTATGAAATAAAACCTCAAAAAGAGACTGATTGCCTAAAACAGGATAGATGGCAACTGATTAATAAGAAAGACAACACAAGCAAAGGCATAATACCAATAGGAAAGAAGAACATAAGACTTGGAAAGTAAAGAAAGGGTCATTTCAATGATATGATGATGCTTCCTCTCAGCGATGCCATTTTGCTCGGGAGTATGAGGACAAGACTTTTGATGAACAATCCCATTAGAGTCAAAATAGGCACGAAGGGTGTGATTAACATACTCACCACCACCATCACTTCAAAAAACCTTAATTTTGGTGGATAACAAGTTCTCAACCAAAGGTTTAAACTGATAAATAGTATTAGTGACATCAGATTTATATTAAGAGGATAAATCCAAGTATAACGGACAAGTCATCAACAAAAGAAACATAGTATCGATGTCCATTTATTTATAATGTGACACTCGGTAATTTTCAGGTATTTTTCTAAAATTTTTCAGAATTTAAATCTGTATTTGTTTCATAATTTTAGAAATAAGTTTAAATTAAATAAGGAAAAGAAAAGGGAAAATGAAGGTTTTTATAAAAAAGGAATTAAATGATTTATTATTATTATTATATAAAAAAAAAGAAAAAGAAATTTCTCTTCTCCTTCCACGGAACAACGCCCCCCTAATTTTCTTCATCCTTTTCGCGTATTGTAGGGACCCTCAGCGCAATTTTTTTTTATTCTTTCTTCTCTTCATCCTCATGCAACCCTTCCCCGTCGATCAAACTCGACCACCAAACGTTCCTTCGCCGTGACTGAATAGCTCTCCTCCGTTCGACCTAACACCAACACATGCTGACGACAGCAACGCCGACCAGTTGACACTGTGCATCGTCGTCTTCCTCTTCATCTTCTTCAGCAAGTCGCGCCTCTCTCTCCGTCGTTAGCCTCAGGTCTTCCCCACAATTTCGGCGGTTCTAGCACCCAACTGCCGGATCTCAACCGGTTCCTGAAGGGATTGGAATTCATGCAGCGAACAACGTCATGAAACGTCATTGTTTCGTTGTGTAATTCGTATCTTAAAATTGAACATAACACTTACATTCTAGGCTAAACATGCATAATAATAAGATAAAATAGTAGGTAAAATTATTTACTTGTTGAAGAACTCTTCTTCGAAGTTTTCTCCTCCGATCATGAACTCCTTCGTTCCAACGATCTCTACGATCACAATCCTCAAACCGAGCAACAGTGACACTTCCAAAGAGTCTTCTCGGTCATTCTCGGTAGGTTGAGGGAGAGTATGTGGGACTCCTTTTGGTTATAGGTGAGGAGAAATTCTAGAGAGAGTTGGAGAGTTTGAGAGAAGAGTGTTTTGCTCTTGGAATTGGATTTCCAAAAAATGAACAAGATGCCATCAAAGACTTCTTGCAAAGGCTTTAAATAATGGTGAGAGGTGGAGTTGAAATCTCCACCAATTGACCATTTTACCATAACCTTATAATATGCAAATCATATTTGCATATTACATATAATAAGGTATCTCATACCTTATTATACAAATGAGATTTGTATGATTGTGGAATTTTAAATTGAATCACATTCAAATTAATTTCTCTCAATTCAATTTCACCAATTAGCACTAATTAATCAATTAGGCGAACCATTAGTTTATTATGAATCTCATTCACCTAAAAGTATTGAAGGGATTAGGAATTCTCGCAGTGGAAGATGTTGTAAAACGTCGTTGTTTCGTTGTGTAATTCATATCTTAAAACGAACCTATCTCATAGATTCCTAGGCTAAACATGCATAAAAGAAGGAAAAAAACAGTAAGATATTCGTTACTTACTTGTTGAAAGCATTAAACGAACGATCTCCACGAACTCAATCCTCGAACAAAATTGCAAGACACTTCCAAAATGCCTTCTCGGTTGTTCTCAGAAGGTTGAGGGAAAGTATGTGGGACTCCCTTTGGATTATGGGCGAGGAGAATTCTAGAGAAAAATGAGAGAGTTTGAGAGCATTTTGAGGTCTCTTGGAACTTGAATTTCCAAAAAATGAGATCCAACCTTACAAAAGGCTTCTCACCAAGCTTTTAAATAATGGTGAGATGTGGAGTTAATATCTCCACTAAATCACCATTTCACCACAACTGTATGATATGCAAATCATATTTGCATATCACATAATATAAGGTATTTCATACCTTATTATAAAAATTTCATTTATATAATTGTGGAATTTTAAATTGAATCACATTCAATTTAATTTCTCCAATTAGCACTAATTAATCAATTAGGCTATACTATAGTTTATTATGAATCTCATTCACATCAAACTATATATTATGTCATCTATATCACATATAAATGACATAAATACCCAAATAATGAATTTGAACACTTCAAATTCATACCAAACTGTAAACCCTCAATTTGCCCAATTTGAGCCAACTGAGAGACCTAATGGACCTACAGATGACGAGCTCCAATGATCCGAGACTAACCTGTCAAACTTTTTGACCCAGTTATTCAACATTCATTAGCTACGGTAACACTCCACTAAAGCCCGTAGCTGCACTCTCATCACTGTAGGACAAGTTGTGTCTATCGATATAACCAATGCCCATAAGTCGACCCTTCACAGGTTGTTCGTAGACACTGTTGGATGAAATTATCGTTTTACCCCTTTGTCTACCTCTTGCTCCTTAAGTCCCACTACTCCTCTAATGAACAACAACGTTGTATGATCCAACCATAAACAACAACCCTCTCGGGCAAGTGAGAGGGTGGGCCCTTGTTGTTCAAGCCCTAGAGACAACACTTAAGGGAACAACCCCTCTAGTTTCCCTAAATCGGGAATGAGTGAATTCATTCTTGCGTAGTCAAGTTCCCAGCTCCCCACGTGGTCCTGACCCTGAGAAGATAGGCATGTTGGGCGAGCAACTGTGGCCACCCTCACCCGTACTAGTCAAAGACGGACTTCTCATGAGATGGGAGTTCGTAACACGCTTCGTGATTAAGGTCGAGTCACTAATGGTCATCTACGAATTTATTAGTCCTATATTGTTAACGGTGTTACATCAGTAAGTCTAATAATTCACGGTCCGGTCTTGTACAATCTCATTGCAAAGGATGCCCCCACTCGCATGTCAACCACATGAACGAGCTGGATAACCTTGTTTGTATCTAATACAAAGTGGGTCGCATCCACAACATATCCAAGATTAGGTCTTTAACCCTATCCGTATACTGTAGACCGTTTGGGTCATTAACTCGAACGTGATCCTCCTCGTGTGTCCACTACACACCGTTCAAGTTCTTAGTTCTCTCATAATACAATGACCTTGGAGCTTAGTTTATTGGATTAAGTTTATGAAATATGCGAGACACAAAGTTCGAATAAATAACTCTTATTTATTTACAACAATGAAATATTACAAACTACACGAGATGAGGACTACATCCCAACAAACTCCCACTTGGACTAAGCTAGTGGAGTACATAATACATTTCTCAAATGTACAGTATAGTAATACAATAAAGTAATACAATAAATTAGGGCATTGAATACCCCTTTACAATACTCTCATTTGCCCTAGTCAGAAAGCACTCGAAGACCTAGACTCTCTAGGTGACCCTCAAACACCTTAGCCGTGAGGGCCATTGTAAATGGATCAGCAACGTTGTGCTCCGAAGCTATCTGTGTGACTGTCACGTCTCCGCAGTGCACAATCTCCCGTATCAGGTGATACTTACGCTCAATATGCTTGCCTCTTTATGACTCCGAGGTTTCCTCGTGTTGGCTACTGCACCACTGTTGTCACAAAACAGGGTCACTGCCAAGTTCATATTTGGAACAATTTCCAAATCTAGCTAGCATAAACTTCCTAAGCCAAACAGCTTCCTTTGCAGCTTCACAAGCCGCAACATACTCGACTTGTTGGGATTTGTGCCCTAAACTTATGTAATTTTGATCAAATAAATAAAGAGTTATTTGTTTTGATAATATTATATTCTTGCTTTATAAATCCAATAAACTAAGCTCTAAGGTCATAATATATCTTGAACATCAGTGTAGTAGACACTATTTGGATTATGTTCAAGAGTATAACCTAAATGGTCTATGGTATAAGAATAAGGTTGGAAACCTTATTCTGGTAACACCATGGATGCAACCCACTTTGTAATTAGTACAAATGAGGTAATCCAACTCATTCATGTGATTGACATGCGAGTGGGGGCATCCTGTATGAAGAGTTCATACATGACCGGACTACAAATTATTAGTCTAACCAGTATAACGTCGTTAACAGGATAAGACTGATAATTTATAGATGGTCATTAATGACTCGACCTGAATTCTGAGCAAGTTAAGAACTCCTGCTTATAGGGGTTTGTCCTTAGACAAGTATGGGTGAGAGTGGCCTGTAGCCGACTCAATAAGCCTACCTTCTAAGGGACAGAACCTCGTAGGTAGATGGGGACTTAACTATGTAAGATGGAATTCACCCATTCCTACACTAAGGAATTAGATAGGTTGTTCCCTTAAGAACTGACTCCAAGTATTGAACAACGGGGCGCCGCCCTCTATGAGGGTATGAGTCTATGGTAGGACCATAGGCTTGTTGTTCATTAGAGGATCAGTAGTTCTTAAAGAACAAAAAGGTAATCATAGGGGTAAAATGGTAATTTGACCCAACCGTGATTACGAACAACCTGTGAAGGGTCGACTCATGGGTAGTGATTATTTCAGTGGACACAATATAATCTACAGTGAGGAGAGTGCAACTACAAGTCTATAGTGGAGTTACTTGTAGTTAATGAATATTGATTAACTGAATCAAAGAGTTTGATCAGTTAATCTCACATCATTGGAGCTCATGAACGGTAGGTGCATTAGGTCCCTCTGTTGGCTCAACATGGTAATATTGAGGTTATAAAGTTAGGAATGAAATTGAAGTGTTCAATTTCATATATGAGGTGTTATATCAGTTGTGTACATGATCTAATTTATATAATATATGGTTTTAATGTTAATTAGATTCACATATAAACTATATACTAATGAGAGAATGAAGGAAGGATATGATGGTAATTTCCATCCCATTTCCTTATAAAAGGTTGCATGGGATGCAATTTGAAAAAAAAAAAAAAACTTCTTGAGAAACCTTAGAGCATCATATAGTTGTGTTGGAAGAGTTCCACACACAACCTCTCTCACAACCTCACACCCTATCCTAGAAGGAACCCACATTCCTCCCTCACTTAGAGAACAACGGAGAAGATCCGGTGGAAGTGTCCGTGATCGTTTGGGTTCGAGTTGCTGAGATCGTGATCGTGGGAGAAGTAGCACTTGAAGAAAGAGTTCTTCAAAGGTAATTTCTTGTTGTCCAATATCTAATAACATGCTTAATCTTGTTAGATTTGTTCTTGATTGTAATCCATGTAACAAAATTAAGAACACGCGATCTATAATCTCTTCCGCTGCGGGATTCGATCCCTTCAATTGGTATCAGAGGCCAATTGTGTTCTTAATTTTCGTTCTAGAATGATCAAGAACAAGGTGGGATTCACTGTTTTTCATGAGATGAGTAAATGGTATGCAAATTAGATGTTTTCAATTTTGGCACTTAGATTTACATAATTTCGTTGAATTGTTCAATGTAAGGGCCTATTATTTTAGGCATTTTATTATTAAAATCGAGTCTGTAAGTCTCTGTCGACCGAGGCAAAGTGGTTGCTGAGAAGAACGGAGCAAAACCGAGCAAGAAATTGAAGTGTTGTTGTTGTTCTGTGACTTGCGTTGCAACGCCACTGTGGCAGGCGCGTGACTGAGAAGACGACACCATTGCAACTCTGTCCATTGCGTTGCAACGCTTGTGCTGAGGTGCGCTTCAACGGGCGGAAGAGGACAAGGTTGCGGCGTTGCACTGTAACGCTTGTATCGGCGTTACGCGCCACACAGCGTTTCACGCGAAGGAGCAACGAGCAGAAACGGTTTTATTTATAATAATAAATATAAAAACGTTTTATATTTATTTACATTTAATTAAATTAATTTTAATTAATATAATTAGATTATATTAATTAAAATTAAATTTAGGTATCAAAATTGGTCTAATTTTGCTATTTAAATTATGCAATTGTTGTGTAATTATTGCCATGCATAATGTATACTTTTAATTTAGATATCCCACCTTATGTTAAGCATTTCCATGCATCATTTATAATATAAAGTGTTATATTATATAGTTTGCATGAATAATTAATATAAGGTGCTATATTAATTTATGGACAACATTGATATGCATTATAATTCATGAGATGCTTATACTATGTATGTTTTATTATTCATGAGATGAATGATCAAGCACTGTGACATAGTATGCATGTCACCTTAGGTTAATTATTAGTTTTAAAATGTTTTGAACTTGGAATTAATAGACCTTAGGTTATCTAGTTCTAATTAGATTAGAATTAGGAACCAAGTAATTTATAAACAAAGATTAAAAGAGGAACTCTGTCTAAGAAAAGTTACATCTAGGTTTTGAGGTATTTTAAGGTTGTGACTAACAACACCCTACGGGAACCGACCCTTAGTGAATTTTAATATGAGAGTTTATAAATTATAGTAGCGTCAGCTGGTTTATTAAAAGGTTAATAAACTAGAAATCCTAGGCATAATATAAAGAGTTATATTAGCAAACTTAGGATAAAATCAATATAAGAGTTATATTGATTATCAATATAAGAGTTATATTGATAAGTTTAGGTAAAACCATTAGCCGAGTTTAGCCTAAGTAAGATTCGTATAGATTTAAAGTATTCAGTGGGAGGAAAAGTGTATATGATACATATTTTTCCACCTACGTATCTCCGGGAAGTTCACACCGTGAGACTCATACTTGGCCTCGTGGCGAAAACGGGAGCGTCTCCTTTCGGATGGTGTTTGTATGAGTCAATATCAAGTTGAATGGAGAGGGTACTTATAGGGAGTGGGAGCAGGTTTAGTGAAAACAAAACCTATGGTCTCTTCAGCCAGTTTACACCGTAAGATCACTATGGTCAATCTGCTAGTTTGGCCTGGACCAGACAATCCCTTTGGAGGGCTTGATCATAGGGGATCGAACACGAGACACACCACGAAAAGGGATAAAGATTTCCTTAGTCTGCTTTTTCAATCTAGTCCTCCCTTCGGCGGATTTTATTGGATGGGGACTCTGGGGTCTAAAGACAGAGAGTTACACTCACAAGATATATAAAAAGTGTATGTATCCTGACCGAATAATGGTAACTAAAACCTATAGGAATAAGAGTTATTTCTGGCATTAGGTTTTGGTCAAGAGTGTCTTGATCCAAAGGAGGAGTGTTTTTTATTACCCTTCGGTGTCATACATTCTAAACCTTTGGAGTATCATTGCAAATTATAAATGACCTAGGAATCATTTGGTAATTTGTTAAAACATGATTGGATTAGAAAATTGTAGCAAGAATCTTATACAAGTTTTGTATTGTAAATTTTTTTAGCAAAATGTCTAGCTCTATTATTTCCTTATTGGGTGTGGAAAAATTAACAGGAGAAAACATAATGACTTTGAAGAATATACTCAACATAATCTTGGTTGCACATGATCTTAAGTTCGTTCTCAATGAGGAGTGTCCTCAATACCCTGCTCAAAACACATCTCAATCTGTTGAGGATGCGTATGACCGCTGGATCAATGCCAATGAAAAGGTAAACGCCTATATCCTAGCTAGCATACCTGATGTTTTAGCCAGGAGGCTGGAGGGCAAGGTCTCAGCTCGTGAGATTGTGGATTTTGTGTTAAATTTGTCGAGACAACCTCCAAACAAATTCGGCATGAAGCCCTAAAGTACGTTTACACCGCACACATGGAGGAGGGAACGTCAGTAAGAGAACATATTCTCAATCTGATAGCTCACTTCAACATAACGGAGTTAAATGGAGCGGTCATAGATGAGAAAAGTCACGTTTTGTTCATCCTAAAATCTCTTCTGAAGAGTTTTCTACAATTCCACTGCAATGCAGCGATGAACAACATAGAGTATGATTTGACTTCTCTGCTAAATGAGCTGCAGAATTATCAGTCTCTTATGGATGATGAGAGAAAACAAAATGGAAAGACAAATCTGTTTGCCTATTCCAAAAGTTCTCAGAAGGGTTCAACCTCTGGAACTAAATACTGCAGTCATACTTCTGAACTTAAGAAGATACAGAAGAAAAAGAACAAATAATGAGCAATCGTCTGGCAAGGAAAAGCTATTATTTGATAACATGGATGTATTTTCAGGCTTGATTAGAAACCTCATTTCTATTTCTTGCCTTAGCGAACATTGTACTTCAATTTCTTTTCAATTGAATAAAGTGTTTATTTCTTTGGAAAAGTATTGAACTATATGTGTTGCTGTTCTTGAGAATTATTTGCAAAGTTTTGATTCAGTTAAAATAGTTTTAAATACTGAATTATAGCAAATACAGGAACTAATTTCTCCTAAAGAAAATTCTCATCTTTGGCATCTTAGATTGGGTCACATTAACCTCAATAGGATTGAGAGATTGATAAAGAATGGACTTCTAAAGGAGTTAGAAGAAAATGTTTTACCTATATGTGAATCTTGCCTAGAAGGCAAGATGACTAAAAGACCTTTTAGTGGAAAAGGTTATAGAGCCAAAGAACCCCTTCAGCTTATACATTCAAACCTATGTGGTCCGATAAGTGTTAAAGCCAGAGGAGGTTATGAATATTTCATCTCCTTTATAGATGATTATTCTAGATTTGGGCATATTTACCTAATGCATCATAAGTCTGAAGTACTTGAAAAGTTCAAGGAATTCAAAACTGAAGTTGAAAATCAATTAGGTAAAACAATTAAAACACTTCGATCACATCAAGGTGGAGAGTACATGGATTTAAAATTCCAGAACAATATGATAGAACATGAAATTATATCCCAACTCTCGGCTCCCGGTACATCACAGCAAAACGGTGTATCAGAAAGGAGAAATAAAACCTTGTTGGACATGGTTCAATCAATGATGAGTTATGCTCATCTCCCTAGTTTCTTTTGGGGTTACGCAGTAGAGACTGCGGTATACATTTTGAACAATGTGCCATCAAAAAGTGTTTATGAAACACCTTTTGAACTCTGGAAAGGACGTAAAGGTAGTTTATGTCATTTCAGAATTTGGGGCCATCCAGCACATGTGCTTGTGACAAATTCAAAGAAGTTGGATTCACGTTCAAAATTGTGCCTATTCGTAGGGTACCCAAAAGAAACAATATGTGGTTTATTCTATGATCCTAAGGAAGATAAGGTTTTTGTGTCGACAAATGCCACTTTCTTAATGGAGGACCACATAAGGGACAACAAACCAAGAAGTAAAATTGTGTTGAGTGAGTTAGACGGAACAATAGCAAAGGTTGCTAATAAAACTAATATGTCAACAAAAGTTGTTGATACTAGTTTGTCTAGTCAAAAGAGTCCATCTCAAGAGTTGAGTATGCCTCGACGTAGTGGGAGGGTTATAACGCAACCTGACCGTTACATGAGTTTACTTGAAACCCAAGTTGTTATACCAGATGACGACAGTGAGGATCCATCGACTTATAATCAAACGATGGTTGACAAAGAGAAAGACAAATGAGTCATAGCCATGGACCAAGAAATGGAGTCTATGCACTTCAATTCTGTTTGGGATCTTGTAGATAAACCTGATGGGATAAAACCTATAGGTTGTAAGTGGATCTACAAGAGAAAGCGTGGTGTAGATGGGAAGATGCAAACCTTTAAAGCTAGACTAGTAGCAAAGGGTTATACCCAGGTTGAAGGGGTTGACTATGAGGAAACCTTTTCACCTGTTGCTATGGTAAAGTTTATCTGTATCCTACTTATCATTGCCGCATTTTATGACTATGAGGTATGGAAAATGGATGTCAAGACAACCTTTTTGAATGGTAATCTTGACGAGAACATCTACATGTACCAACCCAAAAGGTTCATTGAACCAGGACAAGAGCAAAAAGTTTGCATGCTTAAAAGGTCCATCTATGGACTGAAACAAGCCTGTAGGTCTTGGAATATAAGATTTGATGAAGCAATCAAATCTTTTGGTTTTGACCAGAATGATGATGAACCTTGTGTCTACAAGAAAATCATCAATAGTTCTGTCGCATTCCTAGTTCTATATGTGGATGATATCCTACTCATTGGGAATGATTTAGGATATCTTACTGACATTAAGAATTGGCTATCTACGCAATTCTAAATGAAAGATTTGGGTGATGCACAGTTTGTTCTTGGGATCTAGATTGTCCAGAACCGCAAGAATAAAACACTAGCCTTATCTCAAACATCTTATATAGACAAAGTGTTGTCAAGGTTTAAGATGCAGGACTCCAAAAAGGGCTTATTGCCTTTCAGATATGGAGTTCATTTGTATAAGGAACAATGTCCTAAGACACCTCAAGGAGTTGAGGACATGAGACAGATTCCTTATGCATCAGTTGTTGGGAGCCTGATGTACGCCATGTTGTGTACTAGGCCAGACATCTGTTTTGAAGTTGGAATGGTCAGTAGGTATCAATCCAATCAAGGATCTGAACACTGGACAACGTTTAAAACAATCCTTAAGTATGTACGGAGAATAAGGAACTACATGCTTGTGTATGGGGCTAAGGATTTGATCCTTACAGGATACACGGATTCTGACTTTCAAACTGATAAAGATTCTTGGAAATCCACATAAGAGTCAATATTTACTCTTAACGGAAGAGTTGTAGTATGGCAAAGCGTCAAGCAAGGATGCATCGCTGATTCCACCATGGAGGTCGAATATGTAGCAACTTGTGAAACAACTAAAGAGGCCATTTGGTTAAGGAAATTCATGCTAAATTTGGAAGTTGTTCCAAATATGAGTTTGCCCATCACGCTGTATTGCGATAACAGTGGTGCAGTGGCAAATTCAAGGGAACCCAGAAGTCACAAGAGGGGAAAGCACATTGAGCGAAAATATCATCTCATCTGGGAGATCGTGCATCGAGGAGACGTGATTGTCACGAAGATAGCCTCAGAGCACAACGTTGCTGATCCTTTTACAAAGGCTCTCATGACTAAAGTATTTGAGAGTCACCTAGAAAGTCTAGGTTTACAAGTCTTTCCCAACTAGGGCAAGTGGGAGTATATTGTACAAAGGGTTTATAAACCCTTTGTTGGGATTTATAAACTAGGGCATTTAAACCCTTTATACAAAATACTCCCACTTGCCCTAGTTGGGGAAGACTTGTAAACCTAAACCTTATAGGTGACTTTTAAATACTTTAGTCGTGAGAGCCTTTGTAAAAGGATCAGCAACGTTGTGCTCTAAGGCTATCTTCGTGACAATCACGTTTCCTCTATGCACGATCTCCCGGATGAGATGATACTTCCGCTCAATGTGCTTTCCTCTGTGACTTCGGGTTCCTTCCAATTTACCAAAGGCACCACTTTGTATCGCAATACGGGCGTGATGGACAAAGTCATATTTGGAACAACTTCCAAATTTAGCATGAATTTTCTTAACTAAACGACCTCTTTTAGCCGCTTCACAAGCCGCTAAATATTCGGCCTCCATGGTGAAATCTGCGATGCATCCTTGCTTGACGCTTCACAATACTACGACTCCTCTCATTAAGAATAAATCACGACCACGATGTAGATTTACGAGAATCTTTATCGATCGAAAGTCGAACTCCGTGTATCCTCGTAAGATCATCAAATCTCTTAGCCCCATACACAAGCATATAGTTCCTTGTTCTCCGAACATACTTAAGGATTCTTTTAACCGTTGTCCAGAGTTCAAGTCCTGGATTGGATTGATACCTACTGACCATTCCAACTACAAAACAGATGTCAGGCCTAGTACACAATGGCGGCGTACATCGAGCTCCAACAAATTGATGCATAAGGAATCTCGTCTCATATCCTCAACTCCTTGAGGTGTCTTAGGACACTGCTCTTAGACAAATGGACTCCATGTCTAAAAGGCAACAAACCCTTTTTGGAGTCTTGCATCTTAAACCTTGACAACACTTTGTCTATGTAACATGTTTGAGACAAGGCTAGTGTTTTATTCTTGCGGTTCCGGACAATCTGGATCTCAAGAACAAACTGTGCATCACCCAAAATTTTCATTTGGAATTGCGTAGCTAGCCAATCCTTAATGTCAGTAAGATATCCTACATCATTCCCAATGAGTGAGATATCATCCACATAGAGAATTAGGAATGCGACGAGAACTATTGATGATTTTCTTTGAGACACAAGGTTCATCATCATTCTGGTCAAAACCATAAAATCTGATTGTCTCATCAAATCTTATATTCCAGGACTTAGAGGCTTGTTTCAGTCCATAAATTGACCTTTTAAGCCTGCAAACCTTTTGCTCTTGTCCTGGTTCAATGAACCCTTTGGGTTGGTCCATGTAGATGTTTTTCTCAAGATTGCCATTCAAAAAGGTTGTCTTGTCATCCATTTGCCATACCTCATAGTCATAATATGCGGCAATAGCAAGTAGGATACGAATAGACTTTACCATAGCAATAGGTGAAAAAGTCTCCTCATAGTCAACCCCTTCTACCTGGGTATAACCCTTTGCTACTAGTCTAGCTTTGAAGGTTTGCACCTTCCCATCTACACCACGTTTTCTCTTGTAGATCCACTTATAACCTATAGGTTTTACCCCATCAGGCTTATCTACAAGATCCCAAACAGAATTGAAGTACATAGACTCCATTTCTTGGTCCATGGCTATGACCCATTTGTCTTTGTCTTTTTCAACCATTGCTTGATTATAAGTCAATAGATCCTCGCAGTTGTCATCTAGTATAACAACTTGGGTTTCAGATCAACTCATGTAACGGTCAGGTTGTGTTATAATCCTCCCACTACGTCGAGGCATACTTAACTCTTGAGATGGACTCTCTTGACTAGACAAGCTGGTATCAACAACTCTTGTTGACGTACTAGTTTTATTAGCAACCTTTGCTATTGTTCCGTCTAACTCACTCAACACAATTTTACTTCTTGGCTTGTGGTCCCTTATGTGGTCCTCATCTAAGAAAGTGACATTTGTCGACACAAAAACCTTATCTTCCTTAGGATCATAGAATAAACCACCTCTTGTTTCTTTTGGGTATCCTACGAATAGGCATAAGTTTGAACGTGAATCCAACTTTTTTGGATTTGCCACAAGCACATGTGCTGGACAACCCCAAATTCTGAAATGACATAAACTACCTTTACGTCTTTTCCAGAGTTCAAAAGGTGTTTCAAAAATACTTTTTGAGGGCACATTATTCAAAATCTATACTGCAATCTCCACTGCGTAACCCCAATAGGAACTAGGGAGATGAGCATAACTCATCATTGATCGAACCATGTCTAACAAAGTTCTATTTCTCCTTTCTGATACACCGTTTTGCTGTGGTGTACCGGGAGCCGAGAGTTGGGATGTAATTCCATGTTCTATTATATAGTTTTGGAATTTTAAATCCATGTACTCTCCACCTCGATCCGATCAAAATGTTTTAATAGTTTTACCTAATTGATTTTCAACCTCAGTCTTGAATTCCTTGAACTTTCAAGTGCTTCAGACTTGTGGTGCATTAGGTAAATATGCCCAAATCTAGAATAATCATTTATAAAAGAGATGAAATATTCACATCCTCCCCTGATTTTAATATTCATCGGACCACAAAGGTCTGAATGTATAAGCTCAAGAGGTTCTTTGGCTCTATAACCTTTTCCACTAAAAGGTCCTTTAGTCATTTTGCCTTCTAGGCAGGATTCACATACAGGTAAAGCATTTTCTTCTAACTCATTTAGAAATCCATTCTTTACCAATCTCTCAATCCTATTGAGATTAATGTGACTCAATCTTAGATGCCAAAGATGAGCATTTTCTTTAGGAGAAATTTTACGTTTCTTAGTTTGTGCGTTCTCAGTTTTAAATAATTAAGTGTTCAAAACCATTTTGACTGAACTAGGTCTTAAAACATACAACATTTTCTAATGAAGCTGAACATATTTCCACACCTTTCTTCAACATAAACACTTTATTCATTGAGAATGAAACAAATTGTTCTATGAGGCAAGAAATTGAAATAAGGTTTCTAGTAAACCCTGGTATCACTAATATATTGTCCAACAACATATATTTCTTGCCAAAATAAAGCTTCGTCGTGCCTACTGCTACAGTTGAGACGATTTCTCCATTTCCAACTCGGAGTATTATCTCACCTTTCTGTAGCTGCTGTTAGGAATCAATTCCCTGAAAAAAAGAGCAAACATGATTAGTGGCGCCTGAATCAAGTATCCAAGCAGTTTTGTCATTATCCACTAAACAAGCTTCTAGGCAAAGTAAATCATATTTACCTTCCTTCTTCTTTTCTGCAATGTGCTTCAAACAGTTCCGTTTCCAATGCCCGTCTTCATTGCAGGGGAAACACTTTCCTTTGTCAGCAACTTCTTTGACTTTCTTGCCCTTCTAGGCGGCAGCTTTGTCAGCTCGTTTCCCTTTACCAACCTTCTTCATGTTCTTCTTCTTCCCTTTCAGGTTGGAAGAAGATGAAGCCAGTGTTTTTGTCCCAGAGGTCGAACCTCTGTGATAACTCCTACTAGTAACATTTGCCTTACCTTTTGATCCCTAAATTTTCATCAAAAATTGAAAGTTCTGGAGTTCATTCAGAAGGGATGTAAGATTAAAAGTAAGCTTATTCATAACAACATTACTTCTAAACTGTAGGAAACTATATGGAAGGGTTTCCAGAATGAAGCTGACCTGGCTTAACTCATCGATGGAAGCACCATTCGACTCCGCGATGTTAAAGTGCACCATCATATCCGGGGACATGATCCCAAAGCGGATGTACCTCCGCATCCTTGAGTTAAATATGTACTTTAGGGCATTGTGTCGGGCTGTGTGGGATCGTTGTCCAAACAAACCTCTGCACCAAATCCATGATTTCCTTGGCGGTTATCATGCTCTCATGCTTCTTGGCTAATATGTCAGACATACTTGTCAGCATGTAGACCTTGGCCTTATCATTGGCCTTGATCCATCGATCATATGCATCACGAACATTTCGTGACGCATTCGAGCCTGGCACCTGAGGACACTCCTAAGTGAGCACAAACTTCAGATCATCCACTACCAATATAGTGTTGAGTTTGTTTTTCCAAGTCATCATATTCTCTCCGGTTAACTTTTCCGCACCCAATAAGGAAATAATAGAGCTAGACGTTTTTGCTGAAAAATTTACAAACAAACTTGTATGAGTTTCTTGCTATAACTCTAATCCAATCATGTTTTAGCTAATTATCAAATGATTCCTAGGCCATTTATAATTTGCAATGATACTCAAAGGTTTAGAATGTATGACACCGAAGGGGTAACAAAAACACTCCTCCTCCGGATCAAGACACTCTTGACCAAAACCTAATGCCGAATAACTCTTATTCCTATAGGCTTTAGTTACCATTTTTCTGGTCGGATATACATACACAACTTATGTACCCCGTGAGTGTAACCCTCTGTCTTTAGATCCCAGAGTCTCCATCCAATAAAATCCTCCTAAGGGGGGACTAGATTGAAAAACAGACTAAGGAAATCTTTATCCCTTTCGAGTGTCTACTGTGTTCGATCCCCTATGATCAAGCCCTCCGAAGAGATTGTCTGGTCCAGGCCAAACTAGCAGGCTGACCATAGTGGTCTAACGATGTAAAGCGACAAAAGAGCCCGTAGGTTTTGTTTTTCACTAAACCTGCTCCCACTCACTATAAGTATCCCCTCCATTCACCTTGATATTGACTCATACAAATACCATCCGAAGGGGGACGCTCTCGTTTGCGCCACAAGGCCAAGTATGAGTCTCATGGTTTGAACTTCCCGTAGATAACGTAGGTGGAAAAATATGTATCATATACACTTTTCCTCCCACTGAATACTTAAAGTTATAGGAATCTTACTTAGGCTAAAACCTGCCTAATGGTTTTACCTAACTCTATCAATATAACTCTTAAATCGATAATCAATATAACTCTTATTTTGATTTTATCCTAAGTTTATTAATATAACTCTTTATATTAAACCTAGTATTTCTAGTTTATTAACCCCTTAATAAACCCGCTGACGCTACTGTAATTTATAAACTCTCTGATTAAATTTTACTCCCAGGTCAGTTTCCAGGTAGGGGTGTTCCATTTTCGTCAGCTTAAATACCCCAGCCTAGAAAGAACCTTCCTTAGACAGAGTTCCTCTTTTAATCATAGCTTATAAATCACTTGGTTCCTAATTCTAATCTAATTAGAACTAGATAACCTAAGGTCTATTATTTCCAAGTTCTAAACATTTTAAAACTAATAATTAACCTTAGGTGACATGCATACTATGTTATAGTGCTTGATCATTCATCACATGAATAATAAGACATTCATAGCATAATCATCTCATGATATATAATGCATGTCAATGCTGTCCATAAATTAATATAACAACTTTATATTAATTAATCATGCAAACTATATAATATAACTCTTTATATTATAAATGATGCATGAAAATGCTTAACCTAAGGTGGGATTTTTAAAATAAAAGCATACATTATGCATGACAATAATTACACAACAATTGCATAATTTAAATAGTAAACTTAGACCAATTTTGGCACCCTAAATTCAATTTTAATTAATATAATCTAATTATATTAATTAAAATTAAATAAAATAAATATATTAAATATAAAACGTTTTTATAATTAATATATAATTAAAAAATTTGTTTCTGCCCGTTGCTCCTTCGCGTGAAACGCATGTGGCGTTGCAACGCTGCAGTTTGTCCTTTTATGTCGATTGAAACGCGCCTCAGTAGCACCTTTGCAACGCTGATCACAGCGTTACAGTAACGCTCGCTGTCTCTCTCGCTTCGCTCTCATACCTAGCGCGTGTAACGCGCCAATTATGGCGTTGCAACGCTGCACACATACAACATGTGGAATCTCCTATTCCTTGCTCGTTTTCACTCCAATCTTCTCAGCAACCACTTTGCCTCGATCGACACAGACTTACAGACTCGATTTACATAATAAAATGCCCAAAATAATAGGCCCTTACATTGAACAATTCAATGAAATTATGTAAATCTAAGTGCCAAAATTGAAAACGTCTAAATTGCAAACCGTTCATATATCTCATGCAAAACAGTAAATCTCACCTCGTTCTTGAAAAATCCAGAACGTAAAGAAAGAACACAATTGGGCTCTGATACCAATTGAAGGGAATCGAGTCCTGCAGCGGAAGTAATTGTGAATCGCGCGTTCTCAATTTCGTTACAACGATTACATTCAAGAACGAAAACAACTAGATTAAGCATAAAACAGAATATGGACAACAAGAAATATTACCTTCGAAGAACTCTTTCTTCAAGTGCTCCACCTCTCTCACGATCAAGATCTCAGTAACACGAACTCGAACGATCACCGACACTACCACCGGATCTTCTCCGTTGTTCTCTAGGTGAGGGAGGAAGGTGGGTTCCCTTTAGGAGAGGTGAGGTGTTTTGTGAGAGAGAGGTTTGTGTTTTGAAACTCTTCCAACATCACAACAAAGGCTTCAAATTTCTTAACCTAGTTGCATCTCATGCAACCATATATGTATGGAAATAGGATGGAATTGACCATCCTACCCCTCCTTTATTCTCTCTTTAGTATATGGTTTATATGTGAATCTAATTCACATTAAAACTATATATTATATTAATTATATCATATATAATTGATATAACACCTCAGGTATGAAATTGAACACTTCAATTTCATTCCTAACTTTATACCCTCAATATTACCATGTTGAGCCAACGGAGGGACCTAATGGAGCTATAGTTCATAAGCTCCAATGATGTGAGATTAACTGATTAGACTCTTTAATCAAGTTAATCAATATTCATTAACTACAAGTCACTCCACTATAGACTTGTAGTTGCACTCTCCTCACTGTAGATTGTATTGTGTCCACTGATATAGTCATTACCCATGAGTCGACCCTTCACAGGTTGTTCATGATCACAGCTGGGTCAAATTACCGTTTTACCCCTGTGATTACCTCTTTGTTCCTTAAGCACCACTGATCCTCTAATGAACAACAAGTCTAAGTCCTACCATAGACTCATACCCTCATAGAGGGCGGGGCCCCGTTGTTCAAGACCTGGAGTCAGTTCTTAAGGGAACAACCTATCTAATTCCTTAGTGTAGGAATGAGTGTATTCCATCTTGCACAATTAAGTTCCCAGCTACCTACGAGGTTCTGTCCCTGAGAAGGTAGGCTTATTGAGTCGGCTACAGGCCACTCTCACCCATACTAGTCTAAGGACAAACCCCTATAAGCAGGAGTTCTTAACTCGCTCAGAATTCAGGTCGAGTCACTAATGACCATCTATAAATTACTAGTCTTATCATGTTAACGGTGTTACACTGGCTAGACTAATGATTTGCGGTCCGGTCTTGTATGAACTTTTTATACAGGATGCCCTCACTCGCATGTCAACTACATGAATGAGTTGGATTACCTCATTTGTACTAATTACAAAGTGGGTCGCATCCATGGTGTTACCAGAATGAGGTTTCCAACCTTATTCTTATATCATAGATCATTTAGGTTATATTCTTGAACACAATCCAAATAGTGTCCACTACACTGATGTTCAAGATATATATTATAACCTTGGAGCTTAGTTTATTGGATTTATAAAGCAAGACTGTAATTTTATCAAAACAAATAACTCTTTATTTCTTTGATCAAAATTACACAAGTTTATGGCATACATCCCAACAGTTAGGGTATAGGTTTAACTTAGTCGGATTATGGTTAAAAGAATCTATCTAAGTCTATGCCTATTATAACTATTATAACTAGGTCTTTTAACCCTATGTCTAGGTGAATAAACATTTTAATTACCTAGAGATAAAATAGAACTAAGGTTAATTCAACTCAAGTTCTGGATCAGTTCCCAGGTAGGAGGTGTTCCGTTAACCGTCAGCTTAAGTACCCTCAACCTTAGACAAAACTTCACCAGTAGAGTTCCCTTATAACCAAAGTCCTAATGTCCTACTATATTTTAAACCATTTAAAATACTATGTAAGACAAATTTCTAATCCTATTAGAAATTAAAACTTAGGTCTAAATTAATTTTAAACAATTTAAAACTAATTCAAAATTTAACCCAAGTTTCTATGTTTGCATGCATTTCTTTATTATAGGTTATGGTTTCTAAAACCCCTTTAATTTATAACTTTTATAAATTTAATAATTCACCAATGATAAAGAAACTATATTATAAATCCAACAATTATTATTGAAATTGAAATTATAAAATATTCAACTAATTGAATGAAAAAAAATTACTTAAATAAAATAACATTTATTTTAAACTAAGTAATTTCATGCTCCATGCAATTTATTTTCCATAAAATCTAATTATAACAATTATAACTAATTACTCATGAAAAATAAATTAATCATGCATCTAACCATATTCATATAACATTTATACAAATAAAAGAATGCATGAACATGTTTATCCTAAGGTGGGAATAATCTAAATGACATTCATAAAGACATATAGTTGTAAAATCGGAATAATTTGGCCCCTAAAGTGCAAAATAATAAAATTACATTAATTTTATTACATAAAACCGGTCCAAAACGCCTTGAACCGGGCTTGAATCGCTCGAACTGGACCGAAAATAAACCAAATCGCTGAACCGATTTGCAGTTGCTGGAAAAATACCACGGAGTTGTAACGCTGATGCAAGCGTTGCAACGCCCGCTTTGTCTGCGCGCGCGCCTTCTATCGGGGTGGCATTGCAACGCTGAGGGGCAGCGTTACAACGCCGCTGACCCCTGAAAATCCCGCGTCGATAGGCAATGTTGGCATTGCGACGTCGTTCCTCAGCGTTGCAACGCTGCTTCTTCGGCAGTGGCCTTTCTTCTTCGAACTCAGCAACATCAATCAACAAAATCTCCTTCGATTCTCAATCGAATTGCATGATACTGGTCCCGAACGACTCTTAATTCGAATACAGACTCGATAATGCACTTTATGCCCAAAAGCACAGGGGCCTTTACATACAAATTGATCAAATCAAAAGCAAACTATGGCCAAATGTTCCTAAACTAGTGTTACAGCAAACCAAATGCACTTTCCACCAAATCAATGCAATTTTGTTTCAACAAACCAAATCAAGCATTGCTCTGATACCAATTGATGGAGATCTGATCCCCTTGAGTAGCGAAAACGAGTTTGGAATTGTAATTGCTTGATTGTTTTAGTTAGAAACAAAAACCAGTACATTGACAAAACAGAACAAACATGCTTATCTAATCCTAATTAGATATGGAGATATACATGCAAACATGATAAAAGTTTAACATTTAAACTAATAAAGGGAGAAAAGGTAATTACCTTTGTTGATTTCCACAAACCAGCAACTCCTTGCTTCAATGTTCACAGCAACACAGCAACACACAAGAAACTTCTCTGTTTTCTTCAGCAGGACAACACCATGAGGAAAACCCTCTATGTCTCTGAGTGCTTAGATCTTCGTTGGTGGGAAGGATCTAACAATTGGAGAATTTTTGGGAATGAAGGAGTGAGAGAGAATTCTTGAGTGTGAGCAATTCCAAAATTGCAGCATCGATCCCCGATTTCTCTTCCTCGAGAAGAATATCAAAGGAGTTCTTTCCCCCACACTCCCTATCGATGGGGAGTTGGTGGGGAAGATGGGAACGTGTCCTCCTGACACGTTCCCATTAATTAATTTAAATAAATAAATAAATAAATAATTAAATTAAATTAATTAATTAATTAAATATCATATATTTAATTAATTATAAGATCAAATCACATTTAATCATTTTATCCTCTATTCTATAGTCTTAACGCACATCTTATGCACATTAAATTTTAACCTATAGTTTTCAAATATGAACCACATTCACATTTGAATTTAATATTTGAACTCTTTCAAATATTTAATTCTCTCACATAATTTAATATGAATCATATTCACATTAAATTTATAATGCATAGTTTCAAAACTATATATTATATCGTATCAATATACATTAAGTTTATTCTCTTATGAATTTGAACATTTCAAATTCAAATGATCTAAGAACCCTTTACGAGCTAGAAGGTGGAACTAATGGACCTATCGATCAGAAGCTCCAACGATACGAGATTGCTCGATTAATCTCATTAACCTCCCAATCAACATTCGTTAAGCTGCGAAACACTCCACTAAAGTCCATGCAAATTGCACTCTTCTCATCTGCAGATATATTTCTGTGTCCACAGATATTGACCAATAATAGAAAGTCAATCTTTCACGAATGTTCGTAACACCAGCTAGGTCAAATTACCATTTTACCCCTGGGTTACATCTTGTGCCTTAAGTACCAGTGCTCTTCTAATGAACAATTTGTTTGTGGTCCTACCAACAAATGTAATCCTCTCTCGGTGCCAATGAGAGGGTTGGACCCTTTTTCAAGTCCCGGAGACACCACTTAAGGGAACATTCCTCTACTTACCCTAGTAGGCGGGAATGAGTGAATTCCATCTTACTAAGTTAAGTTCCCAGTCGCTCACTCGATCTTGTCCTCAAGAAGGTAGGCATATTGAGTCGGCGAATCTGGCCACTCTCACCCATACTAGTCAAAGGACAATCCCTCGCGAACAGGAGTTCATAACCTGCTCAGGATTGAGATCAAGTTGCCTAGGTCATCCTAGTGAAATAGAAACCTAACTAGTCAACGGAGTTACAACTAGAGGTTACTATTTCGTGGTCCGGTCTTATGTAATCTCATTACATAGGCTATCCCCACTCACATGTCATCTACACGAACACGTTAGGATCACAGTGTTTGTATCAAATACAAAGTGGGCCACATCCATAGTTTTACCAGGGTAAGGTACCCAAACCTTATAGATGCTTTTGTTAAGATTAACATTCAAAAAGGCAGTCTTGACGTCCATTTGCCAAATTTCATAATCATAAAACGCGGCTATGGACAAGAGTATCCTTATAGACTTCAGCATAGCAACAGGGGAAAAAGTTTCTTCATAATCAACTCCTTCCCTTTGGGTAAAACCCTTTGCTACAAGTCTAGCCTTAAAAGGTCTGTACCTTTCCGATTGCATCTCTCTTTCTCTTATAGATCCATTTACACCCTATGGGTCTAACCACTTCAGGTTGGTCTACAAGTTCCCATACTGAATTGAAGTCCATCAATACAACCCGCTTTGTATTAAGTACAAACAAGATAATCCAACTCGTTCATGTGGTAGACATACGATTGGGGGCATCCTGTGCGGTGAGATCATACAAGACCGGACTGAAAATTATCAGGCTATTAGTGTAACACCGTTAACAGGATAGGTCTAATAATTTATAGATGATCATTAGTGACTTGACTTGAATCCGAAGACTCCTGTCATATGGGGTTCTCTCAAAACTCCGGGAGCATGTTAGGTCCGGACACCACTATCATATGTGGAGTCCTCTCAAACCCCTGTTTTCATATGGAGAATAATTACCACAGTCATTCATATCTCTATCATGTGCATACAATCATGCATGAGGTCCCATCTTCCTTTCATATTCTATGATGCACATGTCATAAATCATAGTAAATCTCATATCATAACATACTTTCATAACAATTAAGCTATCAATCAATCATAAATATCATAACATAACTTTCATAGCTTTCATAACATTTAAGATATCCATTAATCATAAATCATAGTATAACTTTCATAGCTTTCCATTTAACATACTTTAAAACATAATACTTTTCGAAATATTTAAAACAATTAAACATAACAAAATTCATGACTTTTATCCCATTTTAAAAAGGTCCGGCACGAGATCCCTTACCTTAGTTTTAACTCTGAACCTTACTAAAACTCATTCTTCCTTTGATGCCCACTCAATTGTCCAAGGAACGAACCCCTAAAACATAATCATAACTTCCTAAATTACATTCATGTACATAACTTATTCTATTCTTCAAATTCAACACTAACTAAGCTAAATTTCCACTAATGGAGGCTGAAAACAAACTCGGGAGAGCGAAACTGATGAACTTGGGCGAACTCCGGGGAACGGTAGTCGACCAACGGCAGCGCGTGCGGCGGCGCGTCCTGGCACGTGGACTACGTTTTTGGATTCCTCGCGAGCCGATCTATTCGGAACCGGTCTTAAAATTTCAAAAATCAACAGAAAACTTAATGAACCGCTCAAACCAAAACAAATCCAAAACCGGACCGACATTACCTCTTCAACTCTGTTTAGAACGACGACGACGGCTCCTCGATTCGTAGACGAATCCAACGTGCAGTCGACTTCGTGGTGATGTTCAGTGGTGTAGAAGCAGCTTCCGACGAGGGCGTCTTCTCGTCTTCGGCTTCTATGCAAGACGAGTCTCACGGCGATGCGACCTTCGACTCACGGTGACAGATTCGACGGTGTGATTGGCAGTCCTTGCTACGACGAGGCGACACTGAGAGCTGAACGACGACAAGAGGGTGGGCTCGTGAAGATGAAGAAGAAGAGAGGAGAGGTAGAAGACAAAGGCCACGAGATTCGTGCCACATAAGACAAGGTTTAGTAACCCTAGTCTCTTCATCCTAAAATTACAAAATTACCTCTCTCACTTTAAATAACTACAACATTGTTCTTGGGTTTAATTAAATACTTTCATTTGCTTAATTCCTAATAGTTTGCACAACACTTAACTTAAATTATGCAATTTAAGGTCCAATTAACTAAATTCCCACCAATTTAACCTAAAACACGACTAAAAGGTGTTTGGAGCTAATTCTGGGGCGCTAGATTTTCATACTTCATTCCAAGAGTACACAAGATCTTTTTTGCTTGATACGTAAAACTCGGAATTTTATTGACTTGGTAAGATGTCACAAATTAATGCTAACAACTTAGTGAAACTCTTATCGCTCAATCCAAAACCTTTCTTTCAAATTATATAACTCTATCAATGCAGATATTTTGGTAAAATCTGTACAATTTAAATATAATGATTTCTTGGCATCATCTAGTACTTCTTCAAACATTGGGGACTTGTCATTGAAATAAATTATGTGCAACCTCAAACATTCCTATTATGTTATCAACATCTTGATCTTCAACTTCCACTTTTTCACTAGTAGAAACTTTTTCGTTGTTTCTCTTAAACGGTAGTGCTTCATCATACAAAATCCATGATTTATAGTTTTGATCGATACCACAAATAAATAAATGGTCTCTAACTACACTCACATTTTGAGACTTTGAATTCACACATTTCAAACATGGACAACAAATGACATCTGACTTATTTGGATGTCGTAGACCATTTTTTTATGAACATCTCAACTCCTAAATTATATTATGGTAACATCCGATTCTTTGACATTCATGACTTATCCATAACTATAAAACTGGTGACTTGAAAGTTCAATTTACAGAAAGAATAATGGTTACTTAAAACTTGTGTACTTACGATGTCCTTAAGAAGTTGAAAAAAAAAATTAAACTATCAAGGAGCTCACTGTTCACTCAAATTCATGATGTTAATTCAAAAGTCAACACCAAGATATTTTGAACTCTAATATCAAATGATATTAGAACTCAATATTTACTAAACTTGTTAAATTAACTTAACAAAAAAATAAATTTAAAAAGTTCTCAACCTCTTCCCCATCATATCAAGTTCTCAAGATTTCTCCCCCACTTATACTCATTAATTAATCCAAAACTTAACACAACCCAACTATTAAAATTAAGCAAACTTAGGAATTTAACCAAACTTGCTAAACAAAAGTTCCCCTCCTCCATCACCCTAAACTCATCAAATTGAACCAACACAAAAATAAAATTATGAAATCAAAATTAACAAAAATTAATATAACAAAAAGAATTAAAATTAAGCAAAATTTAAGAAATTCTCAGCTCTTTCCTCAACACATCTAATACAGGTTATTAATCACCCCCTCCCCCTCCACTTCTTCCCTCCCCACTCCCACTTCCATCTCCACCCCAACTATACTCATTAAACTAACAAAAAAAAAATCTAAACTTATCTATTCTAAACTTATCAAAAATTAACATAAACCGACTATTAAAATTAAACTTCTTAAAATTAATAACCAAAAGTTTTCATCATCTCCTCCATCAAAACTAAACTCATCAAATAATAGCACAAAATAATTTATGAAATCTAAAAGTTATAAAACCTTAACATGAACCAAACAATTAAAATTAAGCAAAACATAGCCCCGTTTATGATTATTTAATGTCACACTTAGGAAATGTTCGACTAGTACTAATTATGTTTTGAATGAAATGTTGGCTCAACATTATCCATACATCATTATTTTTGCTCTGGCACGTCTTTTAGAAATGTAAATAAGTATGTTGTTCACAATTTTAAACTATTTTCTTCCTAAGTTTTTTTTCTACAAAATTGGAATTTGAGCTTTCGAGTTATAGTATAATCAAAGAAAATGCAGAATAAGAGTCAAATAGTAGTAAAAACTCAGGTATCTTGAAGGTGAGATTGGTTAAAGATAACACCTAAATTAAAATGAGAAAGTCGATTATAAAAAAAAAAGTACCAATGGCAATAATTTTATTAATAGGACTTCAATGATTCAATTTCTTCTTTGATAGATGTGAATAAGATTTCCTACAAAATAGTAAGCATTCAAAACTCACAAGATCGAGGTATATTTAAGATTCAAATTTTAGATTTGGTAGAAAAATGAAAATTTGAACTTATATTCTCTTCGTCAACTTATTTGTTCTTAAAAGTAGGTGTGATTTTGTTATTTAAAAACAGGGAAGTGAACTTTTAACGGTAGGATAAACAATTTCATGTATCAAATATAAGCCCAACTAAATTCTTACCCATATGCATTTAAACAGAATTGCTTTGTTCAAATTAAATCCAAACCATTTTGTTTAAATTATACACCATAAAATGCTTAATATGATTAAGACAAATAGGATAGCATGAACCCGTAGAAATTACAACATTTAACATGAAACACACGAATCACTTCCTTCAATCCATACTCCCAATTCATCTTAAGTTGAAGACTGCTAAAGAAAGGGAAGTAGGACCTGATCAATAGATGACCAAAAGTTAACAACTATACTCACAAAAACTAACCATAAACGTACCAAATTTAATAATCAAAAGATCTCAACCCCTCCTTAATCAAACTAAACTAACACAAAAATAAAATTAACAAATAAAAACTCAACATAAACCGAAACTTGGTGGTAAAAACTTCCTAAGTTTAATAAAACAGAGTAAACTCGTCAAACAATTTTTTATATTTTGTTTTTTTCTTAAGTTTTCTTTTCCAGCAATAAAACAAATGCAAAAGGAAAAGCGATAGTACATATCAATGCCCACAAAATTCAAAGGTACCCACGATTTTTATGAATTTTTTTTGGTCAGAAAGTGAACCTTTGGTGAACTCCTCCGATCTATCAAAAATCGATGTAGATCTGTCGCAATAATGTTGTTGACAAAGGGCGGCTAGGGTTTACATTGTGAATTGATATTGTGTTGTTGTGTTGTTTGAGATAAAGGCTAAAGGTCCTATTTATAGGACAATATAAAATCAAATCAAATCTAATCTAATCTAATGCAATAAAGACTAAGATCTAATGCAATAAAACCTAAGATAATCTAACAAGTGTAATCTAGACTTCAAAGTACTACCACGGTGAAAGAATGGCGGAAGAACGATGACGGACTTCAGACGAGTAGCGAACGAAAGATCTGTTGGGAGAAAAATATACAATAATAATTTCCATAGAAAGCCTGTTGGGAAAAATCTCCCACCACTAGAAATAAACAGAAATAACTGAGAAATTAAAAAAAAACCAACAAAATAAGAGACACAAGAATTTACGTAGAAAAACTCCAAAACTGGAGAAAAAAACTACGAATGGAATGAAATTCCACTATGTGAAAAATTGTTACAATCACATAGAATTCTCTCCCCGACTCCAATTACAAAAACACTCTCCCAGAGCTTATACCACTCACACCTTTTTCCCACTCTCAGACCAGAGAATATAAATAGAGAATTTAACTAGAGCTAGTACACCAAACTTAAAGTGTTTCTAACTGGGATGCTTTGAAACCAAAGCCATAAACTTCTTTATAGTGTCAGGAGCCCATCACTTTCTTGCACCTTTCAGATGTGGGCCAATTTCACTTCTAATATATTGCCAAAAACTCAACAATTTCTACCTTGGCAAGATATTTGAAGAATCCACATCTCTTGTTGCATTATTGTCTTTACCGACAATCATAATCCTCAACACAGAGAATTATAACCTACTCCACCATAAAAGTAGACCACTTGGAATGTCACCTCCCAAGACTTTCTTTCTTCGTCACATGCCGATATACCCAACTGAAATTTATAGTGCAACTTCCACCTACTTGGCTCACCCGGAAGTTCTTCAGCCATCGACATAACTTCCACCACACACCTTGCATAACCGCCAAGTCAATGTCCGTGTACAAATTTGTGGAACCGCTAACATCACATCCTCTATCATGGCAAAACGGACATACCATTTGAATGAATTCTATCTTTCTTCTTCCAATTGCTAGCTACCAGTGTTGAATCCTCCTGTGAAGTATGCCTGCCACTCTTCAGCCTTTTTTCCTCTGATAGAAGTTTACTAATAGCTTCTGCAAAATTCAAAATCTCATTGCCATCCATCTCATACATTCTCTTATTTTGTATCTTACTTTTTTTTAAATCTCATACATTCTCTTCCACCATTCTTTTGCATATTATTTTTTTATTATTTATTTCCTTAATTATAACATGAAATATAAATAAATTAACTCTTATTCAAAAACATAAAAACATAAACTAAGAAAAATAATAATTTCATTAAACATATACAAACAAAGTCCATAATAATTAACTCAAAACCAAACAAAGTCCATACTAATTTAACTTAAAACAAACAAAAAAAAAACTACAAACAAATATCAAAGACCATTGAACACATACAAACAAAGATTTCATAAATATTCATGTTCTTCTACCACCTCCTCCAAAGCTCTCCACCACCTCCTCCAAAGCTTTTTACCACTGAAGAATGATCAACCTATACAAACAAATATTCCATATTAAATCATTACACAATAGACATATATACACAATACATACACATCTATTCAAAAATTTCGGCAGCATAACGACATAATTAGAATAAAACAAAAAAAAATTATATAACCTATATAGAAGAATAAAACACTTCTTAAGTCATAAAAGAATGCCCAGCCTCCTCCAAACTTGATCACAAAAGCAGTGGGGCTTCAGATCCAGAAAATTACCACAAGTCTTATATACAAAATTCATTAAAAGAATCAATATAAAAAAACTATTTGTACCTATTTCGATGGTGCTCCTTGTGACTCCATCATTTTTTTAACCATTTCCATCATTTGTCGATGTTCATCCATTTTTTGCATATGTGCATCCATCTGTTGCTTCATTCTTTCTTCAACGCTTGACAACTGAGTTTGTGTTTCTGACAACTTACTTTTCGTTTCGGCTAATTCAGCTCTTAACTCATCAACTTCTCGACTTGATGAGGATCCCGTCGATAAACTGCTACTCGATTTCTTACTTGACTTAGCGGGCCTAGGTCGCCAACTAAGGCCTTTAACGTAGCCTAGGCGCGTCCCTAACACCGACGCACAGATTTCTGCTTCAGAACGTGCTTCACCCTCTCCTTGACTAGATGTCTCTTGCAATTGAGTCATTTTATTCTGCAATTGTAAATGTTATCAGTATATGTGACAAGAATTGAATATGAAAATAATAAAAACATTATAAAAAACTTACATGAGCTTCCTCGGCAGCTGGATTGACCCATTGCCCATGTCTTGAGTGTGTCAAGGCAAATAGGTCGACAGGTCTTATATCACGACCTTGTTTCTCTTTCTATAACTCAAATGAAAGAAAAAATATGTTACAAAAAGTAGCATACAAATGAAAAGGGATAATGTTTAAAATATTCAACCTACCTCTTCTTGTTGCACAGCAATGAAAGTCTTTGAACCACATGTGTGGTTGAATTGTAGAGCCACCCTACTCTCTTGACAACTTTTTGATTTGTGCTATTCAAATAGAATATGAGTTAACAAACTAAAGACTTTACAAAAAATGATTGTGAACGCTTACATACCTTGAATCCTTGATCCACAAACCTATCACATAAAAAGTGCCAGTCTTCGATGGTTTCCTGCAACCGCTTAGGAGGATTTGCACGTGCTTCTTCAAGAGTGACAAAGGCTTGAAATGTTTGTGTAACTCGCATCTGTACTCCTTGAAGGTCTTTTGCATTTGTCGTTCGACAAATTTAACGACTTCAGGCTTTGTATAGTCGAGCACAAAATGAGTCTAAGAAAAAAAAACAAAAGACTTATCATTACATACATTTTATATCTAATAATCACAAAAAAAAAACTCTACTTACCAACAAAGTTTTCTTTCCATGTTCTATGATAGCCTGTGGTACCTCCTCGATTGTTGGGATGCGAACAGGAAAAGTTTGTCTCACTGTGGCACCAATAGTCTGACTTAACGTCCTAGCATATGGCCCGACCGGCTTCATCAACGAAGGGTTGATATCTATTTTAATTGGTCCATGAGCTAACACCAGTCGATCCAGCTCAATTTTGCGCATATACCCACGAGTATTTCGTCTACTAGAAGGCAAATCTGAGAGAGAAAAACCTAAAGTGTCGCCCGTGTATATAAAAGATAACATTAAATATTGACAAAAAGATGAATATTAAATATTACAAACCTGAAGTGTCGCCCGTGGATGATGCTCCACCGGCAGTGTCCTCCTCGAAGTATTCATCCTCAACGAATTGCATCTGACTTTCGAGTAGTCATTGTATATCTACAAACACAAAAACGGATTGTATAAAGAATTGATATATATATAATTAAAAAATAGATAGAAATACAATTACATCATCATTCACTATCATCAAATTGTTCATTATCCTCTTCTTCATCATCTTCAGGAGATAATTGTGATTCATTTTCTTCGTCATTGATGAAACCATCATCAACGGATTGTATTTGTTGATCTACTATTATGGGTTCAACGTCATTTCTACACAATTAGTTATCCTCAATGGTGTCATCAACTCTTGTTACACCCACAACTTCTATTAAATCAAGTTGGTCATTTTGAGCATCTTCTACTTCCGACACATCTCATACACGCTTATTTTGAACAACTTGAACTACCTTCCAATTACTACCGAATTTTGGATCGTCGATGTAAAAAACTTGTTGTGCTTGATTAACAAAAATGAAAGGGTCATCAACATACCAAAATCGAGATATATTAATGGACCTAAACCCTAAATCCATGTGTGATTGATTCTTTTTTGGTCCTGTGTTGAACCACCTACACTTAAACATAATGACACGTCTTCTATTTGCTAATTCGAAATCCAATATTTCATTTAAAATACCATAGAAGTGGTCCTCATCACCTCCACTTTCACTTTCTCCAGCACCATGATTCCATTGTTTTGTGTACTCAGAGAGGCATCACGCTTTATACTATGAAAGCGTACCCCTTTAACAATTCACCCACTATAGGAGCGTGCTTCGGAAGCAGGACCCACTGCTAGTGCATACAAATCATCAGACGTATTTCCTTGCTCTCACAATGAGATAACCTATATGTTCATTATAAGGTATTACAATTGATGTCACTCATCATAAAAAGAAAAAGAAAAAAAGAAATCTTTAAATTTACTTTTATGAAAACACTCACATGTGCTTTGAACCAATCGGGAAACGCTTTTTGATGCTTCTTATACAAGTCTACAGAGCTTTGTGCTTGAGGGCGGAGTAATCTCAAATGTTGTCTATCGTTAAAAAGAAAACTAATGAATGTGACGCAAATTTTGAATTGAACTGTTGTATCTAAATCAAGCAATACATAATTCAAAATGTACCTTCGATATGATTCTATCTCGGCAGAATTATTCAACATATACCAATGTGCAATTCTTCTCTCATTCACTGTTAAGGTTCTCAATGTTGATCTCCCTAATGGTCGGGCGCTCTGTTTACACAATTCAAATTCAATGCATATCTCAGTATCGGGAATTCTATCAAGATTTCGTTCATCTCTGTTGTATCTTGTTTCAAATCTAGTCAGATATAATGAGCAAAAATTCAATGACTCATTCATTATAAAAGCCTCTGCTATAGATCCCTCGGGGTGTGCCTTGTTTCGTACATATTGTTTCAATGTTCGCAAACTTCTCTCAACAAGGTACGCCCAACTGTAACTAACAGGCCCTACCACTTTCATTTCATATGGTAAGTGGACTGCGAAGTGAAGCATTACATCAAAGAATGTTGGGGGAAATATTTTCTCCAACTTGCAAAGGATAATTATAATATCTGTTTGCAATCTATCCAAATCACTAACACGTATCGTTTTCGCGTATAAATCACGAAAGAATGAACATAACTCAACAATAGAGGTGGACATGTCCTTTCGTAAGAATGCTCTGATACCAATGGGGAGAAGTCTTTGAAGAAGAACATGATAGTCATGGGTTTTCAACCCCCAAAGCTTTCCATCATTCACGCTCACACATCGTAATATGTTGGATACAAATCCATCTGGAAATTTCACCGATTTCAAGAACTAGCAAAACTTTTTTCGTTCAATAGTAGTCAACGTGTATGCAGCATGCGGTTTTACAACTCTTGTCCCAACCTCTTGCAAGCGTAAATCATTTCGTATCTTGAGATCTTTTAGGTCCAATCGAGCATTTATCGTGTCCTTCGATTTTTCTTCAATATTTAACAATGTCCCAACTAAGTTCTCACGAATATTTTTTTCAATGTGCATCACATCGAGTTTGTGTCTCAACAAAAGTTTAGACCAATATGGAAGTTGGAAAAAAATACTTGTTTTTGTCCAATTTAAACTTCGCTTCCTTTTCTTGTCCTTTTTTGATTCATGCTTACTAAGAGTATGAAATGATAACCTACTAATTTCTTGTAAAATCTCTTCTCCACTCATAATTTTCGGAGGAGATCTATTCTCCACCTTTCCATCATGTTGCTTACTCCGTCGCCAACAATGATTCTCTGGAAGATAACGTCGATGTCCCATATAAGAAATTTTTCCTCTAATCCTGAATGATGATGTGTCTTCTTTACAAATTGGGCATGCTTGATAGCCCTTCGTACTCCACCCTGACAAATCTCCATATGCAGGAAAGTCATTAATAGTCCAAAACAAACTTGCGTGTAGTTGAAAGAATTCTTGTTTTATACAGTCATAAGTTCGCACACCATTAGACCATAACTCTTTTAACTCTTCAATAAAAGGTTGTAAGTAAACATCCATTTCTTTTCCCGGAGATTTCGGCCTTGGAATAAGTAAAGACATGAAAAAATTGGTCTCCTTCATACATTTCCATGGTGGTAAATTGTAAGGGATTAACACCACAGGCCACATACTGTATCGAGTACTCATATTCCTAAACGAATTAAACCCATCTGACGCTAATCCAAAACGAACATTTCGTGAGTCTGAAGCAAACTGTGGATATTCACGATCAAAATGCTTCCAGCCTTCACCATCAGCTGGATGACGTAACACATCTTCCGTTTCAACACGTTTCTCTTTATGCCAACGCATTTCAGAAGCAATGTGCTTAGGGAAAACAATCGTTTCAACCTTGGTATAAGTGGAAAATGACGTAAAACTTTATGAGGAATCTTTTTACCATCCTTATCGTTAGTTTTATATCGACTCTCGCCACATACTGGACATTCTTGACAATTGGTAAATTCTTTCCAGAATAATATGCAATCGAACTTGCAAGCGTGAATAGAATCGTAACCTAACCCTAAGTCACGCAATCCTTTTGGCTTCATAATATGAACTAGGTATAGATGTGCTACTTGGAAACGCTTCCTTTAACAATTCTAACAACATATCGAACGATTTATTAGTCCAACCGTTAAGAACCTTAATATGCATCAACCTCACCAAAAATTGTAACGAAGAAAATTTTGTACAACCAGGATACAATTCATTATGTGCTTCAACTATTAAGTCCTCAAATATGCTTGACGTATTCCTATTGTGACCATTAGTAGGCAACTCATTCCTAATGTCTTTTTCATCACCATCTATCTCATGGTTTACATATTCACCAATAGGAACTTGTAAATCATATAGAAGATCTAATATTTCATTCTCTTCATTAACTACATTAGGCTCTATAGTATTTGATTGACTTGTCTAACCTTCAAATCCGTTATATAAGTCAAATGATTCTCCATGATATATCCAACAATTGTACGTGGGAGAAATTTCATTCACTATTAGATGACGTTCTACTCCATCTAATGACTCCCACAACGCATTCATACATTTCTTGCATGGGCATCTTGTTTTTCCTAAATTATTTAGATGAAGTTTCGCTACTTCTAAGAATTGAGCTACTCATTCCTCATACTCCGTTGAAAATCTATTCCGTATTTTAATCCACTCTCTACTCATTCTTAATTGTATACCACAATTAAACGAACTTTTAATTTGTGGAAAGTCGAGATCTGTATAATTAGACAAAAAGTTAATTAGTTTATTGTGTAAAAGTTCTTGAATTCTAATATATCTCTAACTTAACAAAATCAAATTTCAACCTAACTTAGAAAGTATTATTAAACATATTAAGGTTGAAATGCTCCAAAAATTTTGGCAGCATAACGACGTAAGTAGGACGTTCCCATAATTTGTTTTTACACCTATTAAGAAATAAAACACACTTCTATAACCATATTCCACAAGACGTCCCCCAAACTACAAATTAAATTGACAATTAGATAAATTAGCTACTAAAACATATCAAAACTAAGTTAAAATAAAAAAGAATCATCTAAACCAAACTAAGGAACTGTATTTGTCAATTTCACAAATATCTAAAAACCCGAATGCTACCAACAAGTATAGTTCAAAGTTCAAATTGATCGACCCAACTCAAATAGATTGATTTTTTTTTTTTTTTTGTAGTGGTGGTATGGTGTTGGGTCAAGTGAAAGACTAAAAAAAATAAATTCAGGAAAAAAATAAATTACCACAAATGAAGAACACCGGCGGCGACAACGTGAGGAGGAACACCGGCGACAGCGACAAAGCAGCAGCGACGAGCAGCAGATCTCCACGAGACGGCGACGAACGACGGCGGTCCACGCGAAGACGAGGGAGGCGGCGGTCCACGCGAAGATGAGAGAGGCGGCGATCCACGCGAGAGGAAGGAGACGGCGGCGAGAGGAAGAAGACGAGAGGAAGAAAACGAGGGTTTTGATTTGCAGATCTATTTTCTGCGAAACGGAGGAGACTTAAAATGAACCTATGCCGACGCCCTTTTTAGCCGCGTCGGCATAGGTCTTGTAAAATAGAGGCGTTCTACCTTCTATGGCAGAAGAAGGTGATTTAGTCCCTCTATGCCGACGACAGGGGCAAACAGTGCGTTGGCATAGGTAAGACTAAATAGCCTATGCCGACTCAGTCTTTAGGGCGCGTCGGCATAGGCATACTGAATTAGGCTTCTCCCGACGTCGTTAGTGTCGGCGTCGGGATATACTGTCTATGCCGACGAACGATTAGTACGTCGGCATAGAGTCTTTTATGCCGACGCGTTTGTTTGCGCATAACATTCGGCGTCGATATAGACCTTATTTCTTGTATTGAAGATCAGCCTAAGAGCCTTATCCTCATCCTCTATTTTCACTCCGATCACCTCCAGCTCAGAGACGATGCCATTGAGAACACTCAGATGATCTGAGATTTTCATACCTTCCTCCATTCGCAGCGTGTGAAACTGCTCCTTCAGGTACAACCGATTTGAGATGTTCTTTGCTTGATACACCGCTTCAAGCTTCTCCCAAGGCTGTTTGGCTGTCGAAATTCCATGCACATTTGCAAGAATATTCTTAGCCAAATTTAGTCTGATTGCACTTGCAGCTCTCAAATCTAATTCATCCCATTCTTCATTACTCATGCTAGACTTCTTAGAACCTCTGCTGGAACCACCACTGAACTCCGTTGGATCACCATCACCGCTTAACTTTTCAGGAACACCACAACTTGGTCTTCCCTTCAAAGCCTTGTGTAACCCAGATTGTATCAACACATCTTTGACTTGCACTTGCCACAAGCCAAAGTTCATCTTTCCGTCAAATTTCTCCACATCAATCTTTACTGGACTCATAAAACTTGACATATCTGCTTCCCTCCTAGTGAATCTGCAAATAGTGAACAACTATAGCCTGTTTCAAGAAATCTTTTCTGATGTGGAAGCTCAGACAATGCTGTAACCACAGAGCATACTCAGAAACTCAAGAAACTTCAAACCTAAAGTTTTGATACCACTTGTTGGGAAAAACCTCCCACCACTAGGAATAAACAGAAATAACTGAGAAATTAAAAAAAAAACCAACAAAATAAGAGACACAAGAATTTACGTGGAAAAACTCCAAAACTGGAGAAAAAACCCACGAACAGA
The DNA here is from genome assembly GCA_036507285.1 of Trichosanthes cucumerina. NCBI lineage: Eukaryota > Viridiplantae > Streptophyta > Magnoliopsida > Cucurbitales > Cucurbitaceae > Trichosanthes > Trichosanthes cucumerina. Next base: position 68,819,194 of record CM071840.1, on the reverse strand, counting down.
AAGAAATTCCACTATGTGAAAAATTGTTACAATCACATAGAATTCTCTCCCCGACCCCAATTACAAAAACACTCTCCCAAAGCTTATACCACTCACACCCTTTTCCCACTCTCAGACTAGAGAATATAAAAAGGGAATTTAACTAGAGGTAGTACACCAAACTTAAAAGTGTTTTTAACTCGGATGCACCAATAAATAAATATAAAGAGATAAAGAAAAGAGAACGACACCGGAATTTATACTGGTTCGCCCCAAATTCATTGGGTCTATCTCAACAATGGTATGAAATTGTCCACTTTGAGCACCAACGCTCATGGTTTTGCTTTTGGTTCCCAAAATCCCTCATACCAATAGAGATAATTGACCTCAATTATATACCCATGATCAATCTATTCCCTAGCTAATGCGGGACTTTTGTTTGCATCCTAACAAAATCTTCCAAACGGTGACGGGAAACTCAAGACGACGTGCGATGGACAGCAGATGGACTGCAAAACGATGATGATGATGGTGACGACTAACTCACAACGACGACAACAACAGGAATGAGGGGGGGATGGTAGATTTTTCAGTGAGGATGAGGGTGGGGGTGAGAGAGAAAATGTACCGAAAACTTATATAAAATTAAAAAAAAAAAATGCTCTACAATGATGGGCTTTGGCCGCCGTTAAACGAATTTTACAATGACGGGTGAATACACTCCTTAGCAAATTGCTAAATTGAAAGAAAACATAGACAGATGGTTGATATAAGACTAACTATTCTCTATCATGCCTTTCAAACTCTCTTTCTTTGAAGTTTTGAAATAATGTCTTTTCCACTCCAACTTTCTTAATCAATCGTCTTCCTACTAGTGTTCACACCTTTTAAAAAATTATTTGGTCATGAACCAAATTATTCCTTTTTAATCATGATCAGAATTAGATAGAGATTTCAATGATTATTTCTCTCTCTCAAATGTGTTACTTGGAAACTTAAGAAAAAAAGATTAGGGCAGTACTCTCTAGTTCGAGAATTACAGATTTTTAGGTTTTTTTGGAGAATAAAAAAAGATAGAACCAATTAGGGGGTGAGACCCAAGTTTTCTAAATATTGTTAGTACTTTTAAAAAGAGGGCTTATCATTCGTAAAAGAGGAAAAGTAAACCGGAAACAATTTATTATTTCGTTATCTTCTTCAGAATTTTCATTTTCTCTCCAATGATTTAAGTAAATTTAATTTTCATGGTAGAGATTAAATTGATGTATAGATTCTTTGTGAACTTGTGAGATTTAAATGCAACTTACTACTTTTCCTATAATCATATATTATCTCTAAATAACTAAATAATTAACTTATTGAGTTACTGACGAATTCAATTATTAATTTTGCATAATGTAAATTCGAATTTTAAATCTTAAATAAAAAAATAGAATTTTAATCCTATAATTATTCAAATATTTAAGTGTCAAATTAGCATAATTGGTTACCACCAAATTTCTTGTTGAAATTATGAGAGGTGTGTGAGTCTAAATAAATTGAACATTTTATTGGCTACAATTGATGGTTCTTAAGTAATTACTCCCTAGTTAATAAACAGTCCTAGAAAACCGTATATATTCTTTTAAAAGTTTATATATATAATTAAACATCAATCTGAATTGTTATTAAGCACATTTTATTAATATATAATTAATATACTTTATAAAAATAAGAATTCTCAATTACACCATTATACTTTGTTTATATTATAAAAAATATCCTTAAACATTACCGTTTATTTAAAAAAAAAATCTATATTTTTTCAAAATTTGTAATATACCTTTTAAAATTGTTTCAAAACTATAGAAATCTCTTAGAAGATTGAATAGAAAATCAACATTGCAATAATCTAGAACAATGTGGTAGTGATTATGTTTGAGAGAACTACATTTAGGACAAGTCGACTTTTCGTCCAATATTTTAAGGGAGTTTCTACCCAATGGTAGTTTTAAAGTACTTATAGAAATTCAAGGTAATATCGTAATTTTTGAAATATTAGGGATGTTTTTAAAATAAATAGTAAAATTCAAGAGTATGTTTTATAATTTAGGCCTTATATTTTTTAATAAAAGCACTTCTAATGTGTATTCCTAAATACAATGAAAAAATGTACACTTCGAGTTCGTACGTATAATTTTCTAACAAGCTTTTGGAAATAGTTATTCCCGTGGTTAAGATAGTTTTACCCAGCAGATATTATTGAGGATGATTCTCAAAAGTCCATTCAAGTAGTTTTGTTACATGAATCAGAATGTTAGAATTCTCCTAAGAAAACGAACTACAATATTCCAATAACAACTAGAATTATATGCCTATTTTCTGCCCTTAATTGAATGCGATTGACAGAGAAAACAATGTCAAATAATATCAATAAATTTTTAGACTTGGTTTTTTCGTATCACATTTGGGGAAAATAGATCTCAAATCGACTATTCAAATCAATACAGGCATGGATTGCACCATTGGCTTTAGTTGTCTGGTATAGCCATATCCTTTTTGACCGAGATGTCAAATTATGAAATAACACCATTGGTTTGAAAGTGATTAGGAATTGAATTTCTTCTCCAACGTCAATACCTCCAATTATGCATTGCCCTTCCTAAACACAACATTAGCAAAAAAAAAAAAAAAAAAAAAAAAAAAAAAAAGAATTAATTCATAAACCTTTGTATCATGCATATGAAGTCAAGAATCAACGGTTCGGTTTATTAAACTTCTTGAACATCAATTGACAATACGAACCGCTTTGGTAAGAATAATCTCTTTAAGTTTATTAGAGAACTTCACTTGTGAATTCGTCAAAGTAACACGAACTGCAAACGAACAACAACAAGTTTTTTAAGAACTTTCAACCATTTTTCTTTTAAGCAATAATAGACAAGAAAGAAAGGGAGAGTTGAGTTGTTACATATCACCTGAATCAATTAATAGTATCTCTCTTATAATGCGAGCAAATTCTTGTGAATTAATTGACACAAAGGTTGAATAGTCCACGTCGCCTACATTATTCTCTTGATCCTTGTGATGTGACAACTTCATTGCACGAGAGAACATTCGCCGCCCAAAAGTACCTATTGCTGAATTTAACGGTACATATGGAGATGAAATTGTAAATAACTTGCAAGAAAGAATCAAAACTCAACTATTGTTTCTCAAATAGAAGTGGTTGAAATGAAATAAATCACAATGATGAGAAATTAAATGACAAGAATTTGTTTGAGATTATTCATCATGGAGACATACGAGAATCACGAAAAGTAAGTAGTGCTCGAGGAGGGTTTTCGTCATAAACAGTGAAGATAATTGTAGGAAAAGCCAAGCCGTCGACAAGATTATTGCACAAAAGCCTCAGCGGAATCATCCAATTCTGAATTATCAGCGGATCTGAAACTATGTAATAGTAGAAAAATAAAGATTCGAACCGTAGTGATGCAACCAAGGGAGGGAAAATTTGGGAGACTGTTAGGGACAAAATGGACTTCGAACATTGCAAGTGGGCTGTGTCAGAAACGAACGTGAGTACTAAACTTGCATTAAAAAACTCATCGAAGAGATCAAGGCCGAACACCAACATGGTAAATGGACAAATCTTGGGCCTTCAAATTCGATTCCTCAAGTTTTTAGTATTACTTTCTGACTTTTTTTTTATCATTTTATAGTGGTGTCTTCAATGGTAGGAGTCATTACGCCAACAATAATTACGATATAACTTCTTCAAAACCTAATAACAAATTAGCATGTAAATTATAATAATAGACCTACAAATTATAATCATGGATAGAAAATTAAAGTAAAAATATCACTTATATGGTATTTTATTTTATTGATACTGTATATATCAATAATAAAACTAAACAAAAATGAGCATGCAAGTAGTCAACATAATGTTCTGTTCAAAATAATTTTTTTGGTGATTTTTTTATTATATATTTATTAAAATAATCTGTTGGCCTCCCAAATATTAGTATCTGAGTCCGCTCCTGTTTGATAGGTTTATAAGTAACAGACTTACCACAACATCGAGATATCTGTTTAGGGTGTTTTTTTACCTTTCACACACTTTAATATATTGTTTGGGCTTAACATTCTGCTATGTTATTATTTACAACTACTTTGAACCGATGCTAGGTGTTTTATTATTTTAGATTAATGTTATGCACAATTGGCGTTCAGTAATTTTGTTTTGTTGGAGCCTATCCTTTGTTTTCCTAATTTTTGAAAAGGAAATTTGAAAACGAAGGAAATTTGAATGGAATTGGATGGGATGATGAAGGATTAGGAATTTTGTTTTTTTAAAAAAGGTTCGATAGTGAATTTCGCCTACATCTCCCTCTCTTGAAGCCTTAATTTCCAAAACTTAGGATTCAAGATTTATTTAGAAACCTGTTTTCCAAAATTCCAAATTTTAATTAATCTAAAATTAAGGAGCCCAACTTAATTCTAATTTAACCCATTCAAAGGAGTGCTAATCTATACTCACATCTTATCTTACTATATTAAAAAGTGGGTAAGAGGGGAATCATTTTTTTTTTTTGACTATTTTGTCCAAATTCTTATTATATAATTTCATATATGTCCCTCCCATTTATTTATTTAATATTTATGTTTTTCTTTCTTTTTTCTTACATTGATTAATAATCAATAATTTATGATATTTCTTACTCTAACCTTCCAATATTCCATTTTTCTCTCCAACTAATTTCATTATTAAGTTTGACTCTCCCTATTTTCACTCATATCCCTTTCCCTTTTTCCAGGATTATTTGTCTCTTCGCCTATTCAATTTCCTCTTTTTTTTCCCTCTAACTAAAAAAGAATATGAATGGTTAATAATATGACTAGCTTAACCTAAATATGAGAAGTCTTTCTTATCTATTTATATAAATTCATTTTAAATTGTTATGATCTTACATTTAATTAAAATTAATAATTAAATTTCAAAGGTGTTGGGAATTCAAAAAGTTTTGCAACTTCTTGATTTCCTACATGTATATAATGACTTCTCTTCTACCATTTTTCTACACCAACAAGAGTTCTTTCTCACTTTGTCCATTTTTTTTTTTCGATTTTCGATCTCTCAATTTATCTTAAAACACAGGTATGACTCCTCCCATAGGTTTTTTAGATTATTTTATAAATTTATAATGAATATTACTGTTATTATTATTCATCGATTTATGATTTTCTACCTCCATTTTTGTTTAATTTATAATTATTTTGCATTACATTTGAAAATTCATGCCAACAAAATGCAATTGTTGTTTTTCTTTTAATCAAAAGAATATTTTTAATGTTGTCATATGATAGTTCTCACAACTATTCAAAATAGGGGAATTATAATGGGTAGCATAAAATATTAGCATATTTGCAAGCTTAGCTATAATTTTTTAGATTTGCAAATCTAGCAAATTTTTTTAAATCTGATTTTCATTTTTTATTATTCCGTTTACCCTCATTGGTGTAGCAATTATATCATTAGTATATCTAATATATTTTATATTTGGTATATCAAGAGTATATCTGATATACTTTATATTAGTATATCAAAAGTATATCTGATATACTTTATATTGGTATATCAGAAGTATATCTAATATACTTTATTTTTATATACCAATATATACCTAAAACGAAATATGTTAATAGTATATTATTGATATACCACGAATACCCTTCTTTTAGGTATATCATTTAGAATGATATGCTTCCTATATATCCGTAGCAAATTAGAGATATTTTGCATATTAGTATATCACTAATGTACTTCATTTTAAATATGTTTATTTCACTAATATACCTAACATTTAGTATATCATTAGTATTTCAATGGATGATATACTCTTAATTAACTTCATATACATATATCAAAGAGTATATTAAGTGATATACTCTATACAATAACACATTTCACACAATAAGACATAACAATCCAATTTGGTTTTAAATTATGAATTTACCTAAAATTTAAAAGCATAACTTGAAATTTACTCTACAAAATGTCGGACATTACAAATAGCTTTTGAGACCCCAGAGATATACTTAATATTACCAATAAAGTATATCAACATAAATCATTATCAAGCATAAATCACTATTTGTGATATATCGTCGATATACTGAATAAAGTATTTTGGTAGTATATCACACTGATATATACTTAATATTAGTGAAATCAACAGTTATTAGTTATTTTTTGGTTAGATATATCATTGGTATATCCGATCTATTGTTAATAAACTACTCGATTTTTTCGATATTGAAAAACACGGAGGACATTTCCAAACCTAGCAATAGTTTTTGAGATTCGTTGATATACTTAATATTACTTGAATAAAATATATCAACATAAATCATTGTCAAGCATAAATCACTATTTGTGATATACCGCTGATATATTAAATAAAGTATATCATTAGTATATCACAATCGATATATACTTAATATTAGTGAAATCAACGAGATATCATATCATTCATGTAGTTACTTTTTGGTTGGATATATCATTGGTATATCAGATCTATTATTGATAAACTACTTATTTTCTCGATATTGAAAAACACAAGGAGGACGTTTGTAAATCTAGCAATAGATTTTGAGATCCCATTGATATACCTAATATTACTGAATAAAGTATGTCAAAGATATAAATCACTATCAAGCATAAATCCCTATTTGTGATATAATGTTGATATACTAAATAAAATATATATCGAGAGTATATCACATTGATATATACTTAATATTATTGAAATCAATGAATCGAGTAGTATATCACTTATGAGGTTAGTTTTTGGTTAGATATATCGTTGCTATATTAGATCTATTGTTGATAGACTACTGATTTTCTCGATATTGAACAACATGAATAAGGTATTTATAAATCTAGCAATAGTTTTTTAGATACAGTAGTATATCAACAGTTTATCTGACATAATTTATATTTGGTATCTCAGTAGTATATCAATAGTATATTTCATTTTAGGTATATCATCAGTATATCAATAGTATATCATCAGTACATCATCAATATGTTTTTGATAGACTATTGATAGGCTATTAATATACTTCAGATTGAAAAACGCGCGAGGGTATTTTTGACTTTGCACGCCATCCTTTTGGGCTGAGCCTTTTTTTGTTGCTATTTTTGCAAATTGAATTAAGGAGTGACATGGGTGCAATATTTATATATATTTTTGCTATTCATGCAAGTGCCCCTTCTAAATATATAGAGAGATACTGTAAATACAGGAGAACAATCTTATCTTCAAGATCTTGCATCAAATTCTCAAGTTGCAAGTATTCCATGATTTTCAAACATTTGTCTTACTAATTGAAAATATTTGAAATAAAATTTTGAAATACTGAGGCTAGGTTTGCTAATAGTTTTTTTTTTTAGTTTTCTACCTCCTAAACTTAGACTTGCATCCTTACCATTTATTTGGTATGTTTTTTCACTTACTTAAAAACACATATGATCTACTTTTTATAAACCCAAGTTTTAAAAATTTCACTTAGATTTTGATAATATTTTAAAAATGTTATCACTGAATAAAAAATAAATGGGTGCAATAGTGTTTATAATGATAATGTATTATAGAACAGATTTTAAACTTCATAAAAATGAAAAAAAAATACTATGGTTATAAAACAATGTCAAGAAAAAACGGGAATTCAAGTTATGAAAAAAATACTAAATTAAGAAAAAAATGGAAAAAAGAAAAATAAATACTAAATAAGCAATGACAAAAAATTAAGGGAGAAAAAGAAAATAACCAAACAAATAAACTAAATAAATAAACCTAGAACTAACATAAATAAATACTAAGCATGACAAAAAATTAGGGGAGAAAAAGAAAATAACCAAATAAATGAACCTGGAACTAACATAAATAAATACTGAATAAGCAAACAAAAAAAATAAATAAAATAAATAAATGAACTTGGAACTAACATACTTCATATTCATTTGAACCATCTTTTTTATTATTATAAAAATTATTAATAGTAATATATATATAGTAACAACATAAAACTATGTGAGTAATTAACGATACAAATAGAGATGTTCATTTTTCCCGTGGGGAGGGGAATCCTCGTTTAGGCATGGAACGGGGGAGGGAGCAGGGATTAATTTTCTGGCTAGGTTCCCCGTCCCCGACCTCGACCCCGTCCTCGCCCCACTCCCCATCCCCGCTCCGATTAATTTATTTAATTTTAAATATATATATTTGTATACATCTAATAAACATAAGTCTAAAATTTTATTAAATATCATTTTATTTTCTAAGAAAATTGAAAAAATGTCTCTTAACTAGAAATCTCTAAATAATAATTAACCACTTAAATACAAATTAAAAAAAAAAGAGATTAGTTAAAAAATTTAGAAAAATAAAATTCTAAATGGGGAATTATTCCCCGCGAAATTAAATGGGGAATTTCGCGAGGATGGATAATGAAATGGGGGTGGGGACTGATTGCTATGCTACGCTAGACACGCAAGTGCACGTGATCGAAGTAATAGAAATTGGAGTATTCTAGAGTATCGAACCCACAGGGAATTGGTTTACAAGTTAAATTGGGAAAACAAAGGAATGCTAGTGAAAATGCAAGTAAGGTAACCAAAGTGAAAAAAATGTTGATTTTGGGGTTTTTAAGTTGTTGTAAATGAAGGAAAAAGAATCAATGAGTTAAAAGAAGGGAATTCAAGTGATTTTGCCCCTTCGGAGAAAATGCCACTGAAAATGTTGTAGCAACTGTGCCAGCAAATCCAAATCTAAGTAAATCAGGTTCAATTCCTATTCGGTTTTGCTCCCAAATCCTTTAGGAAACTAAGAAATTAAACCTACATGTATGTGGCTAATTGAGCTTAGATGATTCTCACACACAACCCTCTTGATTTCGGAGTCTCGCCCTATGTCTAGGGTCAAAATTCCGGATCTTATGTCTAAGTCCTTTCCTCCGTTGTTTTTAGGATATCTACTGTTCCTTGACCCTCTCGGTATCAAGTTCAAGCTTGTTGAACACGACCTTGTGGTTAGCTAAAGGACTACCCAATTTTATTCACTAAAAACAAACTTTGATTTGGTTACCAACACAACTATTTTACTACTTTAAGCTAGGCATCTCTCTTCTAGTGCATTCACACTTGAACCCCTAAAGAGGAAATTAGCTCATGATGAAAACTAGAGAAAACATAATTTTAGATGCTGAAAAATAAAAGAAAAATAACAACGAAAATAAGAAAGAAAACTATGAAATCGAAAGAAAAGGAACTAAGCTAGGGTTCGTGTTCTTTCTCTTTATCCACGAAAAAACAAGAACAATAAGTTGTTGTAGTAGATTGAATAATAAAAAAAATGGAAAATAGAAAAGAAAAGAACAAGAACAAAAGAAAGGAAAAACAGTAACTCGAGTTGAAGGGAGTTCTCGGGTTCTCTTATTTTTTATCCCAAAAATGACTTTTCAACTTGAGTACAAAAACTACAAAGTAAAAGAAAGGAAAACATAAACTTTATTGAAACTTAGAGTGCATAAACAACAAAGAGAAACATACAAAGAACAACTACAAGCTCCTTAAGCTAATCGACTTCTACCCACACTTGGGATGAAAATCTTAACCTCCAAAACTTTTGTATGGAGGGATTAACTAAGGACTATTACAACAAAGAAAACAAATAAAAGTTGCTGGAAAAATAAGGTAGAACAAACTACTGTAATGAGTACAAACTTGAAAGAAAAAAAGAAAGAAAAAATGAAAGAAAAGTGGAGAGAATTAAAGTTTGTGGTCGTCCAATTCGCTTCTCCCAAAACCCTCGATATGTAGCTGTTCACATGAGACTTCAACCAACGAATGGAAATGAGACATGTGTAAATGAATTTCGTATTTGTATTGATTTTAGGTGTTGTGAGTACAATCTCTAGTGTTTGATCCTCTGATTTTCTCTCCTACTTGTATGTTGTGATCGAGGGCTGAAACAACTTGTTCTCAATGTTGGAAACTTCAATGGATTCGTGACGTGTTCTTGACGATCTCCGTGAAGTGTTCTTCGTTCAGACAGTGTTTGACCTTCAAGAGCTTCTGGAGACTTCACAGCTTTATTTCTGAATTCTCTATAAGGTTCTTCAGCTCTGAACCTTGAAAATGAAGGAGGAATGTCTCTATTTATAGAGTTTCTCTAGGCCTTCTGATGCGCTTGAGCCTGCTGGACTGGGCCAAGTTGATGTTGGGTCAATCTTTTGGGTTGAGCCTGTTTGACTTTGGGTCAGTCATCTAGGTTGAGCCTGTTTGACTTTGGACCAGTCTTCTTGACTCGGCTAGGTCGATTTGGTCCTCCGCCTCTGGACTGAGCTTGGACTTGGCTAATTTGGATCTTCAATTTGGGTAGAGTCTAAATGTGTACCTAAATTTTGTCATAATTTAATTTAGAGATCCTTGAAATTTAAATAACCCCTTATTAAATATGATTTTGCCATCAATCTTGGGGGATGACGTGACAATTTCAGATTTGTCAAAATTTCTATTCCAACAAATGCCCCCTTTTCGAGATTTATACACAAATATATGTGTGTGAATTTCGAAAAAGTTACTTTGGAATCAATACTAAGAGGCTTGCTCTAAATTTTAACGAGGTTTGCTCCTAGTTTGAATTCCATTTTTGTGTCAATTTAATCAAATATAAAATTTGGTTCATAATTTGATTTTTTTTTACACTTTTTTTTTTGCCAATTTATCAAAATATGAATGTGTAAATATTTTGATTTTTTTTTTTGCATGAAATTTTGATTTGAATTTAGTAGAGTTTATGTTCTACTTTAATTCAAAACAAAGTTGGGTAAGGTTAAAAATTCTATCTCAAAAATTTGTAATTGGATTAGGCTTTGAAATTTTACCCAATCACTTTTTTTTGTTTGAAATTTGTAAAACTTATTCCAACTTTGGTTTGAGACAAAGTTAACCATACCCAAAACATTTTTGTTTGAGAAGCTTAATTGAAAATTTAGTCAAAATTTACTTTGACTTGGAAGAGCTAAATTTTGAATATGGTCGAAATTTAGCTTGAGGCAACAAGTTTACTAATCACAAAATTTAAGAGACTCAATTTAAAACTTAAGTTGAGCCCAAATTTTGAAACTAAAAAAAAAATGATCGTAACTCCGACATTAAGTTTAGGACAAAAGATTTAAATCATGTCTCCAAACCTTTAACTTGAGACCAAACTTATTTATTTATTTATTTATTTTTCAAACTTTCTACTCAATTTGAGCTTGAATTTGGGAAATTCAAATGAGCTTAAAAGAAAAAGTACCAACAATCATTCCAAGTTGAAGTAAAAATGGGTTTTCTCAAATTTAATGATGAACACAAGCCATAAGTTTAATTTAATTTTGGACATTAAATAAAAATTTCAAATTCTAACCCAAAGTTTTGACCTAGAAGAGCTAAATTTGGAATATAGCCAAAATTTAGCTTGAGCCAAAATTAAGTTAAACCCAAAATTTAAAGGGGCTCAATTTAAAATTTGGGCAAAAACTTAAGATTGGATAAAAGTTTGATTTATGCCCAAAAATTCAATTTTAATTGTGACAAATGAAATTATGCTTACGAAAAACTTGATCTCAACTAGGTTCAGAAAAAAAAATCAATTACTATATATATAGAGAGCCAAAGTTTGAAAAACAATTATTTCATGAAATTTGGATTTATCTCAATTTAACTTGATTTTAAAATATCACATGTACCCAAATTTGAAGTTGAAATGGAGTTGGAACATTTCAAATTTAGTTGTGAATAAATTTTAAAATGTACATAATTTGGGCATAAAAAAAAAGAACTCTAACTCCAATCGGAAGATTTTCAAACTTTCATTTTGAAATCTTCTAATTTAGCTTAGATTTCTCCTTTGAAACCCACTTCCAGCAACAGAAAATACCTCAATCTTCTCCAGAAATTTCCTATATATACCCATAGTGTGCTAGAGTTTTCTCAAGCAACCACTAGATGAAGCTTTGTATTTGGAGAATCAAGAGTTGAAGCAAGCAACGAGTTCCAATAGAGGTAAATAATCATTTCAGCCGAATCATCAGATGCCGGAAGTCGCTACGTTTAGTCGCCGTCCGATCTAAGCCGAGTAATCGGATTCATTGAATCAATGTTGAATCCCAACCATCGTGGGTCTTTGTTGCCAGAATACCCTCCGATCAAAGTACTGTCGTCAAACGTCGATCTGAACTGGTGAGGCGCCACTCTCGTCACCGTTCGAGTTGCCGGATCAAGGTGAATGTGTTTTCTGAAGGTATGAGAGAGTGAAAGTGAGGGAAGAAGGGAAGAGTAGAGGGGGATAGTGAGAGGAAGTGAAAGAGATAGAGAGGGAGAGAGAGAAAGAAGTGATGAGAGAGAGAAAAAGAAGTGATGGGGAGAAGTGATGGAGAGAGACTGGAAGAAAAGAGAAAAATGTGAAAGTTAGAGAGAGAAAAGGGGGTTTGGGCGTAAGGAAGAAGAAGAGAAGGAAAAATAAAAATAAAAATAATAAAAAAATGGAGGGACCCACACACTTCTTTTCCTTTTTTATTTCTTTTTTTATTATTTTGAAAAAAAAACATGTAAGCCCCATTTTTTTATTTTATTATTTTTTTTACTCTATTTCCTTTTACATTAATATTTTTTTATACGATTTTTTTTCTTTGACCTCTTTTTTTTACAAATCATTATATATATATATAATTTTTTTTAATTTTATTAAAAAAAATTAATATAAGATAATAAAATTAATAAAATATATTAATTTTATTTACTTGTTATTATTTTTTTAACTATCCAAATCTCCTCTTTTTTTAAACAAGCTCACACTCCGTGCATCTCGGTTTGTGTCTTTAAGTCACCAATCTTGAGGAGTTTCCATAGATCCGTTCGTGCCTTGGAGGTGAGTGCATTGCTCACGTTCCCCGTAACCCTGTTCGTGCCTTAGAGGTGAGTGAATTGTTCACGCTCCCCGCAACTCAGTTCGTGCCTCGGAGGTGAGTGGATTGCTCACGTTCCTCGCAGTTCAGTTCGTGCCTCGAAAGTTAGTGGATTGCTCACACTCCCTGCAGTTCAATTCGTGCCTTGGAGGTGAGTGGATTGCTCACGCTCCCCGCAGCTCAGTTCGCGCCTTGGAGGTGAGTGGATTGCTCATGCTCTCCGCAGCTCAGTTCGTGCGTTGGAGATGAATGGATTGCTCACGCTCCCTGCAGCTCCGCTTCTTTTTAACATTTTGTTTTTATTTTTGTAGGAGTAATGGTGTTCTTCAAGGAAGTTTTGGATGAAGGAACGAGACATATCGTTATTTTAGATGACGAGAGTCGACCTACAAATAGCGGAACCATCCTCCTAGTAGGAGAATCGATCGAGGAGTCGATACTTGAGTCAGATGATACTTGAGTCAGTCGACCTACAAATGGCTTGAACTTGTCGTGGCTCGGAACCAGAAAGTCATGCGAAGTTCGAATATGTTGGGAGTTGTGATGGTCTCTCTATACACTTATGATCGTAACCAAGACATCATCCGAGCTTTTTGTGAAGCTTGGTGTCCTGCCACCAACATGCTTCATACTGCGACTAGAGAGATATCTCTATCTTTGTGGGATATGTGGAAGTTTGGAGGTTTGCCCATCAAGGGAAGATTTTATGATGAGGTTATCCCCTCTCACGGAGAACTGGTGGAGATACGCAATCAGACCGATTCTCTGTCGAAAAGTTGTAGTTACCTCTTCCACGCCTATCACTATCTCGCGTCTCAACAAATAGAAAGGCAACAAATTTTTGTTTATCAGTGGATTTCCTTTTGGTTTAAAGGTAAATCAAAGTATTCCAAGCCTCCACCACGCAGACCAAGGAAGGGTCGACCTCGCTCCACTTATAATCCCGATTGCTCTAACACTCATGTGCGTGAGTGGGTTGCAGAAGAACAAGAGGTGTTTCAACTTCTTGGCGTGGACAAATAATGGGAGGACCAAACTTTCCTGGCCCCTTTTCTCTCTTGTTGGTTGTGTGTTTTTGTCTTCCCTTACAAAAGCATAGGTTTGCTTCGCCCTAGTGTTTTTAAAGTTGCATCACTTATGACGGAGGGAAGATTGTTCAACCTTGTTGTTCCAGTATTGTCCAACATTTATCATGGTCTTGGTCAAATTTATAATACTTTTCACCGAACAGGGCATTTAGAGATTTGTTTTCCCATTCATTACGTCTATGGATGGCTTGCTCATTACTTTGGCACGCATTATAAGCACGTCGCCTTGTTGAAGGGGCCCTGGATGGTCGACTACTCGGGAGAGGGTTGTGCAAAATGCGTCGACCCACATGAAGCTCGTAGACTGATCCATGAGGGTGCATCCATAATGTGGGATGTAAATGTTGTCTCTAAGAAGAAGCCCGAAACCTTGCGAGATGTCAAAGGTTTGTCATTTGGCTCCTCCTCTTTTTTGATAAGTCTTCAGTCATGTTATTTATCTTCTCGCCATGGCCAATTGATGACCATCGAAGCTTATAGCCCATACCGTTTTGGCCGTCAGTTCGGCTTTTACCAAGACGTGCCAAATGACTTACATGGGGACCTTCTGCACGTGAGCTTGGAAAATGTTATTCATCACTGGTGCCTCTTCACTGAGACATTGACTTCATCTTACGTGCATTTACCCCCATTTGAGTTGAACCCTCGCTCTCAAGTAACTCAAGCTTACAAGAGTTGGTGATCGCGTAAGCATGGCAACTATCTCGTAGAAGGCCGACAACTTTTGGTGAATAGCGTGCCCCCTCCTCCAAGTAAACAGAAATCTCTCAGGGCTCCAGGAGATAATGGCGCTTGTGAGACTGTCTGCGAGGTTTGTTGGGATTTATGCCCTAAAGTTTTGTAATTTTGATGAAATAAATAAAGGGTTATTTGTTTTGATAAAATTATATTCTTGCTTTATAAATCCAATAAACAAAACTCCAAGGTTATAATATATCTTGAACATCGGTATAGTTGACACTATTTGGATTGTTTTCAAGAATATAACCTAAATGGTCTATGGTATAAGAATAAGGTTGGAAACCTTATTCTGGTAACATCATGGATGCGACCCACTTTATAATTAGTACAAATGAGGTAATCCAACTCATGCATGTAGTTGACATGCGAGTGAGGGCATCCTGTATGAAGAGTTCATACAAGATCGTACTGCAAATTATTAGTCTAACCAGTGTAACATTGTTAACAGGATAAGACTGATAATTTATAGATGGTCATTAGTGACTCGACCTGAATCCTGAGCAAGTTAAGAACTCCTACTTATAGGGGTTTGTCCTTAGACTAGTATGGGTGAGAGTGACCTCAGAGCCGACTCTCAATAAGCCTACCTTCTCAGGGACGATGTAACCTCGTGAGGTAGTCGGGGACTTAACTGTGCAAGATGGAATTCACTAATTCCTACACTAAGGAATTAGATAGGTTGTTCCCTTAAGAACTGACTCCAGATCTTGAACAATGGGGCCCCGCCCTCCATGAGGGTATGAGTCTATGGTAGGACCTTAGACTTGTTGTTCATTAGAGGATCAGTGGTGCTTAAGGAACAAAGAGGTAATCACAGGGGTAAAACGGTAATTTGACCCAACCGTGATTACGAACAACTTGTGAAGAGTCGACTCATGGGTAATGATTATTTCAGTGGACACAATATAATCTACAGTGAGGAGAGTGCAGTTACAAGTCTATAGTGGAGTGACTTGTAGTTAATGAATATTGATTAACTGGATCAAAGTGTTTGATCAGTTAATCTCACATCATTGGAGCATGAACTGTAGGTTCATTAGGTCCCTCCATTGGTTCAACATGGTTATATTGAGGGTATAAAGTTAGGAATGAAATTGAAGTGTTCAATTTCATATATGAGATGTCATATCAGTTATATGTGATATAATTGATATAATATATAGTTTTAATGTGAATTAGATTCACATATTAACTATATACTAAAGAGAGAATGAAAGAAGGATAGGATGGTAATTTCTATCCCTATCTCCTTATATATATAGTTGCATAAGATGCAAATAGGTTAAGCAATTCAAGCTAATTTAAACTTTTGTTGTATTGTTGGAAAAGTTCCAAAAACATAATCTCTCCAACAACATCTCATCTCACCTAAAGGGAATCCACATTCCTCCCTCACCTAGAGAACAACGGAGAAGATTCGGTGGTAGTGTCGGTGAACGTTTGGGTTCGTTTTGCTGAGATCGTGAACGTGAGAGAAGGAGAACTTGAAGAAAGAGTTCGTCAAAGGTAATATCTCGCATATTGTTATTTGCTTAATCTAGATAGTTTAGTTCTTGAATGTAATCCTCGTAACGAAATTAAGAACGCACGATTCACTATCACTTCCGCTGCGAGATTCGATTCCCTTTAAGGTTACAATTGAAGACCCAGGTGCTGGTAGTAAAGGTAAAAGCATTCACGAGGCTCCAATAGAGACACCAATCGACCAAGAGGGCCCCTCTGGTGATGATGATGCTAGCCAAAGTAGCAATGATGATCGCCATTGGAAGAGACCGAAAAAGATGGGGAGACCATCGACTTCCAATAACTTACTTGAAAGTACTTCAAACGTTCTTCCTCCGCTTAAGCCTCCCAGTCTTCAGGTGAACACCTCCTTCTTTTGACATTTTCTTTAAGTTGTTTAAGGATTCATCTTTATATATATACTAACACTCGTTCCACTTTGTATAGGAATCTTTGGGAAACCAGTCACCAATAAGTCGCCATATTCTCGATGTTCTTCCGGCACAGATTGGGCCATTCGAAGCACCAACCAACCAAGTGATGACTTTGATCACCTCTACAATTTTTAGTACACAACCTCAACAAGAGGTGCAAATTGTCGGTCTGGAGGCTTCCATCTTCAATGCCGACGAGATGATTTCGCATTTTTCTAGCATACAACGCTAGGCTGCACAGACCATGTGAGAGGCTGCAAGGAATAAACTTGCTCGTGCATCTTTTGAGAAAGTTCCTTCTCTTGAACCAGAAATGATTAAAATATTTCAAACCATCGCGGGCGTTGATGCGACCAATTTACCGGCTCTTCAACAATTTGTAGGTGATTACTTTCGCCATGTGGGAAAGTACAGTGAGTTGAATCAACTGCATTCTTCAAAACTAACTTCAACTCAAAAAGATCAAAGCTTAGCTGAGCTTTGAAGTAGGATTGATGACATCACGACTAGTGATAATCATTCTCTTAAAAAGAAAAATATGTACCAACAAGAGTCTGAGCAGACACTTCTTGAGCTTCAAAGACTCAAAGCCCAGCTTAAGTCCTTAGAAGCTCATCATGAAAAGACCATGCTCCTAATTTCGGAAGAAGAAAATTTATCGGCTCAACGACAATTAGAGATCTCCAAGATACGGGAAGAGATGAACGTGGCTGAGAACACTCCTGTTGCGAGTGAACAAGACGCTGAGAGTCTCAAAGCGCTTCGCAAATATTTAGAGGGTACTCGTCAAGAATTGCAAGATTACAAGTGGATGTTTTAGCTTTTTTGTTTTTATATATATATTGTAAATTTCAACCCCCATTTGCTTATGCATAATATATCGTTGAATTCAACTTATGACTTAAATTCTCCCTTTTTTATTCAACTCATGACTTAATTCAAGTCATGAATAATATATGTAAATTCATTACAATTGGGTCGTTCGCCTTTTAAGCTCATGCGTGCTAGGAGCATCATGTAGTTTATACTCTTATGATTAGGAGTGTTTACAACATTTTAAGCATAAAATGTTTTAAGAATTTTTCCGTTGATGGGGCCAATCCTCAAGCCATTTTTGTCGACAATCTTGTATGCCCCCATTGGTGTAGACTTCTTTAACAACATAGGCTCCGTCCCATTTGGATGTGAATTTATTTCCCGTATGTCGCGTTGTGATGATGGGTCTTCGAACAACAAGCACTAGGTCGTTGACTTGGAATGATCGATGCGTGATATTTTTGTCGAAGGCTTTAGTCATTCGAGCTTGGTAACATTCCAACACTTGTTGAGCATCAAGTCTTCTTTCATCAAGTGCTTCCAACTCTTGAAGGCGCAACCTTGCATTATCTTCTGTTGTCAACCTCTCTTGTATGGCCATCCTTAACGACGGGATTTCTCTTTCCAAGGGGAGCACAACTTCCACCCCATAAACAAGCGAATAAGGCGTGACTCCTGTGGGAGTGCGATGCGTAGTTCTATAAGCCTAAAGTGCTCCACCAATCCTTTCTTGCCAATCACTTTTTGTCTTGGAAACCACCTTCTTCATGTTGGGATTTATGCCCTAAACTTGTGTAATTTTGATCAATTAAATAAAGAGTTATTTGTTTTGATAGAATTACAGTCTTGCTTTATAAATCTAATAAACTAAGCTCCAAGGTTATAACTTTTATCTTGAACATCAGTGTAGTGGGCACTATTTGGGTTGAGTTCAAGAATATAACCTAAATAGTCTATGGTATAAGAATAAGGTTGGAAACCTCATTCTGGTAACACTATGGATGAGGCTCACATTGTAATTAGTACAAATGAGGTAATCCAACTCATTCACGTAGTTGACATGCGAGTGGGGGCATCCTGTATGAAGAGTTCATACAAGACTGGATCGCAAATTATTAGTCTAACCAAAGTAACACCAAGTAATGAGGATAAGACTAGTAATTTATAGATGGTCATTAGTGACTCGACCTGAATCCTAAGCAAGTTAAGAATTCCTGCTTATAAGGGTTTGTCCTTAGACTAGTATGGGTGAGAGTGGCCTGTAGCCGACTCAATAAGCCTACCTTCTCAGGGACAGAACCTCGTAGGTAGCTGGGAACTTAACTCTGCAAGATGGAATTCACTCATTCATACACTAAGGAATTAGATAGGTTGTTCCCTTAAGAACTGACTCCAGGTCTTGAACAATGGGGCCCCACCCTCTATGAGGGTATGAGTCTAAGGTAGGACCTTAGACTTGTTGTTCATTAGAGGATCAGTGGTGCTTAAGGAGCAAAGGGTAATCACCGGGTAAAACGGTAATTTGACCACCGTGATTACTGAACAACCCTGTGAAGGGTCGACTCATGGGTAATGATTATATCAGTAGACACAATAATATCTACAGTGAGGAGAGTGCAACTACAAGTCTATAGTGGAGTGACTTGTAGTTAATGAATATTGATTAACTGGATCAAAGAGTTTGATCAGTTAATCTCACTTCATTGGAGCTCATGAACTGTAGGTCCATTAGATGCCTCCGTTGGCTCAATATGGTAATATTGAGGGTATAAAGTTAGGAGTGAAATTAAAGTGTTCAATTTCATACATGAGGTGTTATATCAATTATATATGATATAATTGATATAATATATAGTTTTAATGTGAATTAGATTCATATATAAACTATATACTAAAGATAGAATAAATGAGGGGTAGGATGGTCATTTCCATCTCATTCTTCTATATATATGGTTGCATGAGATGCAACTAGGTTAAGTCATCCTAAGGAATTACAAGCTCTCTCTTGTTGTGTTGTTGGAAGAGTTCCAAAGCACACATCTCTCTCAAAATACCTCACCTCTCCTAAAGGGAACCCACTTTCCTCCCTCACCTAGAGAACAATGGAGAAGATCCAGTGGTCGTGTCTTTGTACGTTGGAGTTCTTGTTGCTGAGATCGTGATCGTGAGAGAGTGGAGCACTCGAAGAAAGGTTCTTCAAAGGTAATTATCTTGTTATCCATTAGGTTTTACATCCTTAATCTAGTGTTTTATGTTCTTGAATTAATCGTTGTAACTAAATCAAGAGCGCGCGATTCGCAATCGCTTCCGCTGCGGGACTACGATTTCCTTCAATTGGTATCAGAGCCCAAATGTGTTCTTGATTATGTTTCGGATTTTTTTCAAGAACAAGGTGGGATTTAATGTTTTTGCATGAGATGTATGAACGGTTTTGCAAAATTAGATGTTTTCAATCTTGGCACTTAGATTTACAATTTCATTGAATCGTTCAATGTAAGGGCCCGGTGTTTTAGGCAATTTTAATTGTAAATCGAGTCTGTAAGTTCGTGTCGATCGAGGCAAAGCGGTTGCTGAGAAGATCGGAGCAAAAACGAGCAAGGAATAGTGGATTCTCATTGCTGTCTGTGTGCAACGTTGCAACGCTGCGCTTGCGGGAGAAGGCGCGCAAAGGAGGCGGCGTTACCGTAACGCACCTCTAGCGTTACAACGCTTTTGGCGAGAAGGCGACAAAGCGATGTTGCAACGCAACGCCGCTATCGCCAGTGTAACAACGCGATACGTTTCACGCAAAGGAGCAACGGGCAGAAAACGTTTTTTATTATATACTAATTATAAAAATGTTTTATATTTAATATATTTAATATATTTAATTTTAATTAATATAATTATATTATATTAATTAAAATTATTTCTAGGGTGTCAAAATTGGTCTAATTTTGCTATTTTAATTATGCAATTGTTGTGTAATTATTGCCATGCATAGTGTATGCTTGTATTTTAGAAATCTCACCTTAGGTTAAGAATTTTCATGTATCATTTATAATTTAAGGAGTTATATTATATAGTTTGCATGATTAATTAATATAAGGTTGTTATATTAATTTATGGACAACATTGACATGCATTATATATCATGAGATGAATATGCTATGAATGTCTTATTATTCATGTGATGAATGATCGATCAAGCACTATAACATAGTATGCATGTCACCTAAGGTTAATTATTAGTTTTAAAGTGTTTAGAACTTGGAAATAATAGACCTTAGGTTATCTAGTTCTAATTAGATTAGAATTAGGAACCAAGTAATTTATAAACTATGATTAAAAGAGGAACTCTGTCTAAGGAAAGTTCTGTCTAGGTTGGGGTATTTAAAGTTTGTGAGCTTAAACTAACACCCCTACACGGAACTGACCTCGGAGTGAAATTTAATCAGAGAGTTTTATAAATTACAGTAGCGTCAAAGGGTTTATTAAGGGGTTAATAAACTAGAAATCCTAGGTTTAATATAAGGAGTTATATTAACAAACTTAGGATAAAATCAATATAAGAGTTATATTGATTATCAATATAAGAGTTATATTGATAGAGTTAGGTAAAACCATTAGCCTGGTTTTAGCCTAAGTAAGATTCCTATACTCTTTAAAGTATTCAGTGGGAGGAAAAAGTGTATGAGATACATATTTTTCTACCTACACTATCTCCGGGAAGTTCACACCGTGAGACTCATACTTGGCCTCGTGGCGCAAACGGGAGCGTCCCCCTTCGAATGGTGTTTGTATGAGTCAATATCAAGGTGAATGGAGAGGGTACTTATAATGAGTGGGAGCAGGTTTAGTGAAAACAAAACCTATGGTCTCTTTTGTCGGTTTACACCGTTAGACCACTATGGTCAGCATGCTAGTTTGGCCTGGATCAGACAATCCCTTCGGAGGGCTTGATCATAGGGGATCGAACATAGTAGACACCCGAAGGGGATAAATATTTCCTTAGACTATTTTTCAATCTAGTCCTCCCTTCGGCGGATTTTATTGGATGGAGACTCTGGGATCTAAAGACAAAGGGTTACACTCACGGGATACATGAGTTGTGTATGTATTCAGACCGAAAATGGTAACTAAAACCTATAGGAATAAGAGTTATTCTGGTATTAGGTTTTGGTCAAGAGTGTCTTGATCCAGAGGATGAGTGTTTTTATTACCCTTCGGTGTCATACATTCTAAACCTTTGGAGTATCATTGCAAATTATAAATGGCCTAGGAATCATTTGATAATTAGCTAAAACATGATTGGATTAGAGTTATAGCAAGAAACTCATACAAGTTTGTTTGTAAATTTTTCAACAAAAATATCTAGCTCTATAATTTCCTTATTGGATTCGGAAAAGTTAACCGGAGAGAATATGATGACATGGAAAAACAAACTCAACACTATATTGGTAGTGGATGATCTGAAGTTTGTGTTAACTGAGGAGTGTCCTCAGGTGCCAGGCTCGAATGCGTCAGAAAATGTTCGTGATGCATATGATCGATGGATCAAGGCCAATGATAAGGCCAAGGTCTACATGCTGGCAAGTATGTCTGACATATTAGCCAAGAAGCATGAGGGCATGATTATCGCCAAGGAAATCATGGATTACATGCGAGGTATGTTTGGACAACACTCCACACAAGCCCGACATAATGCCCTAAAGTACATATTCAACTCGAGGATGCTAGAGGTTACATCTTTTCGGGATCATGTCCGAGATATGATGGTGCACTTTAACATCGCGGAGTTGAATGGTGCTTCCATCGATGAGTTGAGCAGTCGACTTCATTCTGAAACCTTCCGGATAGTTTCCTCTGATTTAGAAGTAATGTTGTTATGAACAAGCTTACTTTTAATCTTACCTCCCTTCTGAATGAACTCCATACCTTTCAGTCTTTGATGAAAATTCAGGGATCGAAAGGTGAGGAAAATGTTGCCAGTAGGAGTTATCACGGAGGTTCGACCTGCAGGACAAAAAGCGATGGCTTCATCTTCTTCTAACCTGAGAGGAAAGAATAAGAACATGAAGAAGGTTGGTAAAGGGAAACATGCTGACAAAGCTGCCGCCCAGAAGGGCAAGAAAGTCAAAGACGTTCTGACAAAGGAAAGTGTTTCCACTGCAACGAAGACGGGCATTGGAAACGGAACTGTCCGAAGTACATTGAAGAAAAGAAGAAGGAAGGTAAATATGATTTACTTTGCCTAGAAGCTTGTTTAGTAGATAATGATAAAACAGCTTGGATACTTGATTCAGGCGCCATTAATCATGTTTGCTCTTCTTTTCAGGGAATTGATTCTCGCAATGACTCTGAAAGAAGGAGAGATAACGCCCGAGTTGGAAATGGAGAAGTCGTCTCAGCTGTAGCAGTAGGCACAATGAAGCTTTATTTTGGCAAGAAATATGTATTGTTGGACAATATATTAGTGATACCAGGGTTTACTAGAAATCTTATTTCCATTTCTTGCCTTATAGAACAATGTATTTTTGTCTCCTTTTCTATGAATAAAGTGTTTATTTTGAAGAAAGATTTAGAAATATGTTCAGCTTCATTAGAAAATGGATTGTATGTTTTAAGGCCTAATTCAGTCAAAATGGTTTTGAACACTGAGTTATTTAAAACTGCAAACTCACAAACTAAGAAACGTAGAATTTCTCCTAAAGAAAATGCTCATCTTTGGCATCTAAGATTGGGTCACATTAATCTCAATAGGATTGAGAGATTGGTAAAGAACGGACTTCTAAACGAGTTAGAAGAAAATTCTTTGTCAGTATGTGAATCATGCCTGGAAGGCAAAATGACTAAAAGACCTTTTAGTGGAAAAGGTTATAGAGCCAAAGACCCTCTAGAGCTTATACATTCAGACCCTTGTGGTCCGATGAATGTTAAAGCCAGTGAAGGATATGAATATTTCATCTCTTTTATAGATGATTATTCTAGATTTGGGCATATTTACCTAATGCACCACAAGTCTGAAGCACTTGAAAAGTTCAAGGAATTCAAGACTGAGGTTGAAAATCAATTAGGTAAAACTATTAAAACACTTCGATCGGACCGAGGTGGAGAGTACATGGATTTAAAATTCCAGAACTATATGATAGAACATAGAATTACATCCCAACTCTCAGCTCCTGGCACACCACAGCAAAACGGTGTATCGGAAAGGAGAAATAGAACCTTATTGGACATGGTTCGATCAATGATGAGTTATGCTCATCTCCCTAGTTCCTTTTGGGGTTACATAGTGGAGACTGCAGTATACATTTTGAATAATGTGCCCTCCAAAAGTGTTTCTGAAACATCTTTTGAACTCTGGAAAGGATGTAAAGGTAGTTTATGTCACTTCAGAATATGGGGTTGTCCGGCACATGTGCTTGTGACAAATCCAAAGAAGTTGGATTCACGTTCAAAATTATGCCTATTCGTAGGTTACCCAAAAGAAACAAGAGGTGGTTTATTCTATGATCCTAAGGAAGATAAGGTCTTTGTGTTGACAAATGCCACTTTCTTGGAGGAGGACCACATAAGGGACCACAAACCAAAAAGCAAAGTAGTGTTGAGTGAGTTCGACGGAACAATAGCAAAGGTTGCTAATAAGAACACTAGTACATCAACAAGAGTTGTTGATACTAGTTTGTCTAGTCAAGAGAGTCCATCTCAAGAGTTGAGTATGCCTCGACGTAGTGGGAGGATTGTGATACAGCCTAATCGTTACATGGGTTTAGCTGAAACCCAAGTTGTTATACCAGATGACAACTGCGAGGATCCATTGTCTTATAATCAAGCAATGGTTGACAAAGACAAATGGGTCATAGCCATGGACCAAGAAATGGAGTCGATGTACTTCAATTCTGTTTGGGATCTTGTAGATAAGCCTGATGGGGTAAAACCTATAGGTTGTAAGTAGATCTACAAGAGAAAACGTGGTGTAGATGGGAAGGTTCAAACCTTTAAAGCTAGACTAGTAGCAAAGAGTTATACCCAGGTTGAAGGGATTGACTATGAGGAGACCTTTTCACCTGTTGCTATGGTAAAGTCTATCCGTATCCTTCTGGCCATTGCCGCATATTATGACTATAAGGTATGGCAAATGGATGTCAAGACAGCCTTTTTTGAATGACAATCTTGAGGAAAACATCTACATGGACCAACCCAAAGGGTTCATTAAACCAGAAAAAGAGCAAAAGGTCTGCAAGCTTAAAAGGTCAATTTATGGATTGAAACAAGCCTCTAGGTCCTGGAATATTAGATTTGATGAGGCAATCAGATTTTATGGTTTTGACCAAAATGATGATGAACCTTGTGTCTATAAGAAAATCATCAATAGTTACTCATCGCATTCCTAATTCTCTATGTGGATGATATCCTACTCATTGGGAATGATGTAGGTTATCTTCTCGACATCAAGGAATGGCTAGCTACGCAGATTCCAAATGAAAGATTTGGGTGATGCGCGATTTGTTCTTGGGATCCGTTTGTCCGGAACATGAGAATAAAACACTAGCCTTGTCTCAAGCATCTTACATAGACAAAGTGTTGTCATGGTTTAAGATGCAAGATTCCAAAAGGGCTTGTTGCCTTTTAGACATGGAATCCATTTGTCTAAAGAACAGTGTCCTAAGACACCTCAAGGAGTTGAGAATATGATGAGATGATTCCTTATGCATCGGTTGTTGGGAGCCTGATGTACGCCATGTTGTGTACTAGGCCCGACATCTGCTTTTGCGATTGGGATGGTCGTGAGATATCAATCCAATCCGGGACTTGAACACTGGACAACGGTTAAAACAATCCTTAAGTATCTTTGGAGAACAAGGAACTACATGCTTCTGTATGGGGCTAAGGATTTGATCCTTACAAGATACACGGATTCTGACTTTCAGACTGATAAAGATTCTTGGAAATCTACATCAAGGTCAGTATTCACTCTTAACGGAGGAGCTGTAGTATGGCGAAGCGTCAAACAAGGATGCATCGCTGATTCCACCATGGAGGATGAATATGTAGCAGCTTGTGAAGCAGCTAAGAAGGCCGTTTGGTTCAGGGAAATTCATGCTAAATTTGGAAATTGTTCCAAATATGACTTTGCCCATCACGCTGTATTGCGATAACAGTGGTGCAGTGGCAAATTCGAGGGGACCCCGAAGCCACAAGAGGGGAAAGCACAAAGAGCGAAAGTATCATCTCATCTGGGAGATCGTGCATAGAGGAGACGTGATTGTCACGAAGATAGCCTCAGAGCACAACATTGTCGATCCTCTTACAAAGGCTCTCACGGCTAAAGTATTCGAGAGTCACCTAGAAGGTCTAGGTTTACAAATCTTTTCTAACTAGGGCAAGTTGGAGTATTTTGTACAAAGGTGTTTAAATGCCCTAGTTTATTGTATTTACATTACTGTAATGTTTTAGTACTCCACAAGCTTTAGGTCAAGTGAGAGATTGTTGGGATTTATCCTCTAAACTTGTGTAATTTTGATCAATTAAATAAAGAGTTATTTGTTTTGATAGAATTACAGTCTTGCTTTATAAATCCAATAAACTAAGCTCCAAGGTTATAACTTTTATCTTGAACATCAGTGTAGTGGACAATATTTGGGTTGAGTTCAAGAATATAACCTAAATACTCTATGGTATAAGAATAAGGTTGGAAACCTCATTTTGGTAACACCATGGATGCGACTCATTTTGTAATTAGTACAAATGAGGTAATCCAACTCATTCATGTAGTTGACATGCGAGTGGGGGCATCCTGTATGAAGAGTTCATACAAGACTGGATCGTAAATTATTAGTCTAACCATTGTAACAACATCGCTAAGGATAAGACTAGTAATTTATAGATGGTCATTAGTGACTCGACACAATCCTGAGTAAGTTAAGAACTCCCGCTTATAGGGGTTTGTCCTTAGACTAGTATGGGTGAGTGGCACATGGCCTCAGAGGCGACTCAATAAGCCTACCTTCTCGAGGCGACGAACCTCGTGAGGTAGTTGGGAACTTAACCGAGCAAGATGGAATTCACTCATTCCTCTATTGAGGAATTAGATAGGTTGTTCCCTCAAGAACTGACTCCAGGTCTTGAACAACGGGGCCCCACCCTCTATGAGGGTATGAGTCTAAGGTAGGACCTTAGACTTGTTGTTCATTAGAGGATCGAGTGGTGCTTAAGGAGCAAAGAGGTAATCACATGGGTAAAGCGATGAATTTGACCCGGTTGTGATTACGAACAACTGTGAAGGGTCGACTCATGGGTAATGACTATATCAGTGGACACTATAATATCTACAGTGAGGAGAGTGTAGCTACAAGTTTATAGTGGAGTGACTTGTAGTTAATGAATATTGATTAACTAGATCAAAGAGTTTGATCAGTTAATCTCACATCATTGGAGCTCATGAACTGTAGGTCCATTAGATCCCTCCGTTGGCTCAATATGGTAATATTGAGGGTATAAAGTTAGGAGTGAAATTGAAGTGTTCAATTTCATACATGAGGTGTTATATCAGTTATATATGATAAATTGATATAATATATAGTTTTAATGTGAATTAGATTCATATATAAACTATATACAAAAGAGAGAATAAAGGAGTGGTAGGATGGTCCTTTCCATCACATTCCCCTATATATATGGTGCATGAGATGCAACTAGGTTAAGTCATCCTAAGGAATTACAAGTTCTCTCTTGTTGTGTTGTTGGAAGAGTTCCAAAGCACACATCTCTCTCAAAATATCTCACCTCTCCTAAAGGGAACCCACCTTCCTCCCTCGCCTAGAGAACAACGGAGAAGATCAGGTGGTCGTGTCTTCGTACGTTGGAGTTCCTGTTGCTGAGATCGTGATCGTGAAAGGTTCTTCAAAGGTAATTATCTTGTTGTCCATTATGTTTTACATGCTTAATCTAGTGTTTTATGTTCTTGAATTAATCGTTGTATCTAAATCAAGAGCGCGCGATTCGTAATCGCTTCCGCTGCGGAACTACGATTCCCTTCACTTCAGTAGGTTGCATAAAGTCTTGCTGAAATCCTTTGCTAAACCATTTGTCGCGGCGTTATATATGGACGACTTGTATTGCTTGAATTTGAATTTCTCGCATAGTTTGTCCATTAGGCTATTGTAATTTATCTTCCATTATCTGTCACAATGCGATGGGGATGCCGTAACGATAAATTATGTGTGTTCGAATAAAGTCTTCCACATTTTCTTTCTTGGCTTCCCTTAACGCAACAACTTCTGCCCATCTTGAAAAGTAATCAGTTGCCGCCAGAATATAAGAGTGGCCTGTCGAAGATTTAGGTGTTATTGGACAAACAAGGTCAAGCCCCCAAGCTTCAAAGGGCCAAGAAGCAACAGTCGGATGTAGAGGCTCTAGCGGTTGATGGATGAAGTTGGCATGGAACTGGCAAGCCTCAGATTTTTTTGCATATTCCATAGAGTCACAGATCATCATAGGCCAGTAGTAACCCATTCTTTTAAACTGGAACTAAAGCTTTGGTCCAGACTGATGGGCACCGCAAATGTCTGAATGTGCCTCCTCTAGTGCCTTTAAAGATTCTTCTCTTCCTAAACATCACAGGAAAAGACCTTCATAAGAACGTCGATAGATAATACCTTTATAATAGATGAACCGTGCAGCTTTCCTTCGTATTTCAGCCTTATGTCGAAGGTCAGTGGGGAGTTTTCCATGATGCTAGTAATCTATAATGGGTTGTCGCCAATCTTCTTCCTCAATTACGTAGACGGATATGAGGTCGACTTCTTCAAGTTGATCTTCCATTGGTGGAACAATCCACTTTTCACCAATATTGATGTTTATGGTGACATTGTCCGTCACTGTCAAAGTAGTGGCCAGGTGTGCCAGAGCATCTGCCTTCATGTTTTCCATTCTAGGGACATGCTCCAATACTATGTTGTCAAATTTCTCCAACAGTTGCTTGGTGTAGATGAAATAAGGCTTTAAATCTTCATGCTTTACCTCGTATTGGAGTAAGAGTTGATTTATTATCAACTTTGAATCACCAAAGATTTCCATGTGCACAATCCCGAATTCCACAGCCATTTGAAGGTCGATGATAAGAGCTTGATATTCTGCTACATTGTTTGATCACAATTTACTCAAGGTGAAACTAAACGACAATATGTATTTTTCGGGCGAGATGAAGATTATGCCGACGCCTGCCCCACTTCTTCGTGATGCACCATCAAAGTACATAATCCAAGGCTCTGTGATTTCAACGTAGAATACTTCTTCGTCTGGGAGATCCTCGCATAATTTCCAATCAGAGGGGTTGGATGATCGGCTAAGAAATTAGCCACTACTTGTCCTTTTACTGCCTTTTGAGGTATGTACACGATATCGTACTGCTGTAGTATAATTGCCCACTTAGCCAAACACCTTGAAATGATAAGTCTGGACAAAATATACTTTATGGGATCAGCTTTTGCCACCAAATGTACGGTGAAGGCTTGCATGTAATGTCTCAACTTATCAATGGAGAAGAATAAGGCGAGACACATCTTCTCGATTGGGGAGTAATTTAGTTCAGCTCCCGTCAGAGTTCTACTTAAGTAGTAGAGGGCTTGTTCTTTGTAATTTTGTCTCTCTTGTGTTAATAACACTCCAACAGATCTCTCTTGTGCAGCGATATAAAGTATTAACGGCTTCCCGAGTACTGGAGCACCTAAAACCGGAGGATTGAGCTGATACCGTTTGATGTTATCAAAAGCTGTCTGACATGCTTCCTCCCACTCGAACTCTGCATTTTTCTTCATAAGTTTCTGAAAAGGTTAGCATCTGCCAGCTAAATTCGCAATAAACCTTCTGATATAGGCCAAACGACCTTGAAGACTTCTCAATTCATGTAAGTTTCTGGGGTTTGGCATTTTCTGAATTGCATCAATCTTGGATTGATCTATCTCAATTCCTCGATACCTTACAATGAAGCCAAGTAACTTCCCCGAAGTCACGCCGAATGCACATTTGTTAGGGTTCATTTTCAACTGGTATTCCTGAGGCGATTAAAGACAACTTAGAGATCTCTGAGGTGATCTTGTCGTTTTCTTGACTTGACCACGAGGTCATCTACATAGCACTCAACAGGCCTATGCAACATGTCGTCAAATATTTTCTGCATTGCACGTGTATAAGTGGCACCTGCATTCTTTAATCCGAATGGCATGACCTTGTAGCAATATATCCCTTTTGGGGTTCTAAAGGTCGTCTTCTCTTCATCTTCAAGAGCCATTCGGATTTGATTATATCCTGATGATCCATCCATGAAGGATAGAGCTTCATGGCCCATGGTGGCATCCACCATGATCTCCATAATAGGAAGTGGGAAATCATCCTTCGGACATGCGTCGTTCAAATCACGGAAGTCGACACAAATACGAAGTTGTCCATTCTTCTTTCTAACAGGGACAATGTTTGTTATCCATGTTGGATACTTAACCTCGCGAATGAAGCCTTCCTCAATCAGTTTATTAACTTCTACTACGATCTGGTGAATGAGTTCAGGCCGAAATCGCCTTTGAGCCTGTTTGATTGGCCTATGCCCCTTTTTGGTTGCAAGGTGATGTACCGCCACTTTTAGATCTAATCCTGGCATCTCCTTGTATGACCAAGCAAAAATATCTTTATACTTAGTGAGGAGATTCATATAATCACCTTCCTCTTCACGAGTAAGTGATGAACTTATAAAGGTGGGGCGTGGTTCTTCCCTCGTCCCAAGATTTACTTTTTTGAGTTCATCTACTGTTGACTGTCTACCATCTTCGAGTGATGGTGGGGCTTCGTCCACATTTACTTCAGACATTTCGGCTTCCGCTTCCTCATCAAACGTGATGTGGTGGCAAGACGCCTCACCTTCATCTTGCTCTAAGTCTTCTTTTGTGGGGTTGGTAATGACCACATCACGTCGTTTTACCCTCAAGGAACCTTCTCCGTTGACTGTGACAAAAGTCTTCCTTTTCATTCGAGAAGGAACAACGTTGCGGATGTCTTCATCAATTCCCTTCTTGCTATATGACACATCTTTTGAAATCTTCACTGATCTTTCAGGTTGAATTCGATCAAAAAATGATGCGACAGACCCTTCATTTCTTGACGTGGTCACACTCAACCTTTGAAAAGTTGATGGTCGTATCGCAAACGAAGTTGAAAGTAATTTCTTCTGTTCCTTGTTGGGCTCGCTTAACATTTGAAAGACTGATGACCTTACCATGGTTGGGCCCGATTCGATACCATTCTCTTTGCTTGCAGGCATATTTAGCCTCTGAAATATTGAAGGTCGAATAACATCAGGAGTTTGATTCGCTAAGATGTTGCCTTCTCCTATAGTAGACCTATTAAACCTCTGAAAAGCTAAACGTCAGGTGAAGTTGGCATTAGATAGTGGCTCTTCCTCACTTGTTGCAGTCTCATCTAATCTCTGTGAGATCATAACACGTGCAGTTGATGATCCAAGGCGTCTGAGAGCTGAAATCCTTTGACTTGTGTATTTCTCATTTTTTGTATCATCAATTTCATTCACCGTTATGTGATTCACATCGACCACCTTTGCTTTTCCTCTTCTGGTTATGCGAACTGGCTCGGGCGACTTATATCCGAGTCCCTTTCTTGATGTAGGTAGGGCATAACCATCCTGTAACAGCTTCTTTTGCGTCGAAGATAATTCGGGCCTTTCGTCAAAATCTTCAACTTTTCGAACTTGGTGTGCCTTGAAAAGTCATACCCTGCTTTTGCTAGAAGCTTGTATGCCTTTGGGTCAAATCCTTCTTCCGTTCGTCTCTCAGGTAACACTGTTTTTACCTGCTCATCATCAAGTTTCTTAGCTTCTTGTTTTGTTATGTTTGTGAGAGGCATAATGAAGTTTTGTCTCAGAATCTCTACGTCGTCAACTTTTAGATTTTTTTAACATTCCGCGAAAGGTGACTCGTCCTTCTTGCGTTGAGATAGGGGAATGTAACGCAAAATAGGAAGATTTGTGGCACCTCTATCTTTTGAAACTTTACCCCCTGCCAGATTTGTTGAAGTCTGATCTTTCCCGGGGCTAGTCACATTTGCCTCTTTGGGCACTTTCTTATTCTCCAAATAACAAGGTTCTGGTTCACTCTTTGTGCTGGCTTCGATCATGGGGACTCCCACCGGCACAACTTCCCTTATGTTGTCGCCCTTCAAATAGAACTTCGCATCAGCAAAATGGGATTCAACCTCTGAAAATGGATTTGTATCAGCCTCCACTTTCTTGGCGCCATCTTGGTAGAACTTAAAGCATTGATGCAACGTGGAAGTTATCACCCTGTTTCCATGGATCCAGGGGCGACCTAGCAATAACTTGTAGGTGGTTTTGGAGTCGATGGAATGAAACAATGTTTCGACTTTTAGGTCATCAATGATGAGCTCTAAGTGAACCATGCCAATTGCTCGTTGGTCTCCTTGATTGAAGCCCTGAATCACCAATTTGCTGCTTGTCAGTTCTTCCATCGAGATGCAACGTTCTTCCATCGAGATGCCTAGTTGCTTCATGGTTGACTTAGGCATTATATTAACGGTT
Organism: Trichosanthes cucumerina; assembly: GCA_036507285.1. NCBI lineage: Eukaryota > Viridiplantae > Streptophyta > Magnoliopsida > Cucurbitales > Cucurbitaceae > Trichosanthes > Trichosanthes cucumerina. The sequence continues at coordinate 68,787,050 of CM071840.1, read as the reverse complement.
GATCCAACTTCAACCAGAGACGAACAATGGCCTGTTGTGAGGCTTTGACCCTAGCAGCAGGTCTTCATTAGAAAAACCTATCGACATACAACACGCAACGCATGAGTGCGCTATAGAGGCCGAGGCACTTGTGTTGCTGGAGTTAATCAAGGCCTCGATGAGGACTCCTTTGGCTTCATGAGGTTTCCAGCTCAGCTGATCCTCTTGACGGAACTCTCGGATCTTCATTAATGTCGACGACATGACACGCAACAAACTCGACCGCTTCTTGCTGGGTGATTTCTTGGGAGTTCCTTGGAAAGAATTCTGCCAAGGTGACGATCCGCCAAGGTCGGATGAACTCTTCATTTTCTTGCATAATCAACTTCGACTTTCTGGTAATCTTCCTGCTTTTTCTTTTTGGGAGTTTACTTCTTTTCTTTCGCTCCAGAAAAAAGTGTGCTTCCTTCTAAGCATAGTTTTGCCATCGCTTCTTGCGTCGGGTTACGATAGTCCATTCACCATCGTCATTTTCAATTTGTTCATTCTTCTCTTGAATGCTTTGTTTTTGGCAGCTTACCCCCTTAACGTCCTTCCTTGATACAATCCTCTGGAACTTAATCACAATGGGTTCGAGAGACCCGAACTGGATCAAACATTCTGCATTCTCACAGAAAGGAACTGCGGGCAAGTGGACGCTTGGATTCGTCACTATTGTTGCATGGTTTGTTTGAGCTACCTCATCGAGGTCTAACTTAATTTTCTTCTCACGAGCCAATCTTAAAATTAGCTCCTTCAGGACAAAGCATTTCTCCACCGAATGGCTAATAACTCGGTGGTACTTACAATAATTAGGATTATTTACCTTTCCGAGCTCTCCTGGTCGCTTACATTTTAGGAGCTTAATAATAAGTTTTTCCAGTAGTTGCTCCAACATATCTGGGACATCGGAGTCTGGAAATGGATATGTTTTCTCTTGCCTTTCTTTCAGAGTTAGGCGACGTCTTTCGCCCGCTTCTTGTTGCCCTACTGGCTTAACTTCCTTTCCTTTTGAAGAAAACTTCAGAGGGATTGTGTTGGTGACCATTGATTCTTTGGTGGCACTTTTCGTAGTCTTCTCTGTGCCTTTAAATTCTATCTTCTCCTTTTTTGCTTCTTGGAGTAAGAGGTCTTTATTCCCTCTAGCAGCGATGTTCAACTCCATGTCATGAGTACGAGTCGCCAGTTCCTCAAAAGAGCGAGGTTTGATTCTCTGTAAAACGTAAAGTAGTCCCCAATGCATACCTTGGGTGCTCATCTCAACGACTGATATTTTTGTGAGTCGGTCCTTGCAGTCGAGGCTTAGAGCCCTCCAACGGTTGATGTAATCAACGACAGGCTCTCCTTTGCGCTATTTGGTATTAGTGAGTTCCATCATACTGATCGTTCGCCTCGTGCTGTAGAAGCGATTCAAGAATTCTTTCTCGAACTGCTCCTAACTATCGATTGTTTTTGGCTCTAAGTCGGTGTACCAGTCAAAAGCATTTCCTTTCAAGGTACGCACGAATTGCTTCACCAGTAGGTCACCACACGTCCCTACATTTTTGCAGGTTTCAACGAAATGTGCAATGTGTTTCCTTGGGTTGCCCTTTCCGTCGAACTGTTGAAATTTTGGAGGTTGGTACCCTGTGGGCATCCTCAGGTTATCAATCCTCTTGGTGTATGGTTTGGAGTACATGAGAGGATTTTGACTGGATCCGTCGTACTGAGCTCTGATAAAGTTCATAATCATGTCCTGCAGCTGTTGGACGGATAAAGAAGCAACTGAAGCAGGTTGTGATGGTTGTTCCTCATGGAAAACAGTTTTTCCTTTGTCACTATTTCTTGCTGCAGGGGGTGGTTGGATTCAGCTGTATCCTTGCTTTGAATTTGACTTTTGAGGTAGGCGATTTCAAGATCTTTGTCTTCCATCGCCTTCATCAGGAGATTGATTTTTTTCTCCACTTCCGCCATACTTTCATCAGGGTCTACATCAGCCATCATGACTGACATTATATCTTGATTTAGCGTCTCATTAAGTCGATTTGGAGTAGGAGATTATTGGTCAAACAAGGGGTTGTCTTTGATGACAACCTTAGCTTTGGAAGCTTCATTCAGTAATTTGATGAGGTGGCTTGCCACTGCATCAGGAGTTCGATCATCGCTTGTCTCAACCCCTTTGGAATGACTACGAGTTACCGGCCTCATGTAGATGTAGCTTGCAGCAGCAACAACTGATGTAACTTTCTTTGATTGCATTGGTTTGCTTTGATTGGGAGGAAAAAGAGATGAGAGGTAGAGTTGTCCCACCAGGCGTGCCAATCTGTTCACACGAAACTTCAACCAACGAATGGAAATGAGACACGTGTAAATGAATTTCGTATTTGTATTGATTTCAGGTGTTGTGAGTACAATCTCTAGTGTTTGATCCTCTGATTCTCTCTCCTACTTGTATGTTACGATCGAGTCAAAACGACTTTTTCTCAATGTTGGAAACTTCAATGGATTCGTGGCGTGTTCTTGACGATCTCTGTGAAGTGTTCTTCGTTCAGGCAGTGTTTGATCTTCAAGAGCTTATGGAGACTTCACAGCTTTGTTTCTGAATTCTCTCTAAGCTTCTTCAGTTTTGAACCTTGAAAATGAAGGAGAAAGGTCTCTATTTATAGAGTTTCTCTGGGCCTTCTGATGGGCTTGGGCCTGCTGGATTAGGCCAAGTTGATGTTGGGCCAATCTTTTGGGTTGAGCCTGTTTGACTTTGGGCCAGTCATCTGAGTTAAGCCTGTTTGACTTTGGACCAGTCTTCTAGACTGGGCTAGATCGATTTGGTCCTCCGCCTCTGGACTGGGCTTGGACTTGGCTAATTTGGCTAGAGTCCAAATGTGTACCTAAATTTTTCCATAATTTAATTTAGGGATCCTTGAAATTTAAATAATCCCTTATTAAATATGATTTTGCCATCAATCTTGGGGGATGACGTGACAATTTCGGATTTGTCAAAATTTCAATTCCAACCGTAGCTTTTTTATAGATGAAGCAAGTAGGGTTTTCTTCCAAGAACTCATCCTCAAATCATGGGTAATATATTGGGTATAATTTCAAGTCATATTCTTTTCAAAAGTGAGTGAAAATCTCCAAAAATCGTGCATTCCCGAAATTTTAGGTGTGCTTCTTAAGTCTGAAAATTTTGCCAGCAACTTTGTCCAGCATTGTGTCCTATATTTTTGTTCAACTTTGTTGGTGACAATGCAACGACAATTTCTATGGCATTTTTTTCTGTTTCCTCCAAAAACACCTCAAATTAGTGTGTGTTCACTCATTTTTTCCTTAATTCTTATTTTACCCATATTTTAGTAAGTTTTAGGAATTTTACACTAAAATAATAATTTTAGCTTGCTATAACAAGAAAATTTGAATAAATTAGACAAAAAATGGCTAAGTAAAGAGCTAGATAATCCACATAAATGAGGACTATCAGGGATGGGGACGGGGAGCCATCAAGAGCATAACTCAGTTGACATAAAGTATTGGCTTACAACCAAGAGGTCGTCATATGATCAAATCTCACACTCTCAAACCCATAAATCCATAAACTGGCTTTAAAAAATCCCTTAAAATTAACCAAATCATAACAAGAATTCTATTACCTCCCCTAAAAGCGGACAATTCAAATCTATAAATAGAAGTATGTATTTAACCAATTAACATTAACATTTTATTTAACTATTAAAATTTTATTGCCTAAAATATAGTTATTTATTAATTTAATAATATAACTTATTATTAATTTCTCAAATAGCAAAATAATTAAAACATAATCACACACGTGCAACACACGTTAAAAGTTTCTAGTCTATATTATATGCAAAAGACACTATAGACAAGAAGCTTTTTCTCCCCATTTTACCCTTTCCATTTTTAATATATTACTATTAATAAAATTTAGAAGTAGTGTTGTTGAAGAGAAATTTTGTATTTTCATTTCACAGATTAAAAAAAACTTAGAAATGAGCATTAATTAGATTTTATTATAAACATTATAATATAAATGTCCATTTCCACATGCCCTTTAACACCCATGCCATGTGGCAAATTATTCTTAGCTATAGTGTCCTCCATGTGTCCATTTCTACCAATGCTTAGTGACCAAATGTAACAACTCATCTCTTGCCAAATTGCCTATAAATAGTGGCTTTTGGTGGAAGAATAAAAGGCACAATTGGATGATTTCTCTCCACTCTTTCTTCTTCTTTCCCACTTTCTCTTTAGTTTAATTCTTATTTAATTTCTCCATAAAACTCCATTATCTCTTTATTTATATTATATATATTGCCCCCACTTTCCTTTATTTTATTTTATTATTATTATTATTATTATTATTATTATTATTTAAATATTGGTAAAATTATACCCGATTTACATCCTATTTTCACAACACGTTATCAGCACGAAGCTCTGCCGATTTTTCCTCTGAAGGTAGGTTCTCCGGGTAAGTCATTCCTTTTAAATAATAAAATGGTATTTTGCATGTTTAATTAATTTCCTAATGTAAATGCAATTTCTTTTTATATAGTATTACTATGGCAAATCTTACAAAATTAGAATTTGCGGCCCTGGATATTAATGGAAATAACTACTTGTCATGGGTCCTTGATGCTGAGATCCATTTAGATTCCATGAATCTTGGAGAAACAATTAAAGAAGGAAATGATGCATCAAATCAAGAAAAAACCAAAGTCATGATCTTTCTTCGCCATCATCTTCACGAGGGATTGAAAATGGAGTATCTTACAATAAAAGATCCCTACATTCTATGGCAAGCTTTGAAAGAAAGGTACGATCATCAAAAAACAGTTATTCTTCCAAAAGCTCGTTATGATTGGATGCACCTGAGGTTGCAGGACTTCAAATCAGTAAGTGAATATAATTTCGCACTATTCAAAATTAGTTCAAAATTAAAATTATGCGAGAGAAAAGGATTATCGATGTTGATATGTTAGAAAGACATTCTCCACTTTTCATGTCTCGAATATGCTCATGCAACAGCAATATCGAGAGAAAGACTTTAAAAAATATTCAGAACTAATTTCATGTATTCTCGTGTCTGAACAAAATAACGAGCTATTAATGAAAAATCACGAATCTCGACCAACTGGAGCAACACCATTCCCTGAAGTGAATGCTGTGAATTTCAATAATCATGGTCGAGGTCGTGGTCGTGGTCGAGGTCGGGACCGCGGTAGAGGAAGAAATGCCTATTTTCGTGGTGGGCATTATAATTTTAAGAAACCTACATGAACTGATGATCATAAAGGCAAGACTCCACAAGATAGGAGTTCAAAAGGTGATGAACATAAATGTTTTCGATGTGGAATAACTGGGCACTGGTCACGTACCTGTCGTACGTCAAAACACCTTGTTGATCTCTATCAAGCTTCCCTGAAGGAAAAAGAAAAAAGGAAGAATGTGGAGGTGAATCTTGCCATTCAAGAAGATGATGTGTTTGACCCCTCTAATATGGTGCATCTTGATGTGGCTGATTATTTTGAATCTCCTGGAGAGAAAATTGATGTAATCAAACAAGTAGAGGATGGGTTGTATGAAGATATATAATTAAGTACTGCTTGTAATTATTGTATGTTTTTGTTGTTTTTGTATATATATTTAGAACTTTTTGTAATCGCTTTTCTTTTCTTATCAATGAAGAAATATGGACAATTTCAATATGTTGAGTAACCCAAAAAAATGAGCAATGAGGATTTATGTCTAGCAGATCGCAAACTACGCACAGAGATACTCATAAATGTAAAAATATTTTCTAAATTGACAATGCTAGAAGTAAAAATCAATACTATATCAGGTTCTGCAGACCTGATTGAAGATTTTGGAAAAGCAAGTTTTATCTTGCCTAAAGGAACAAAAGTTTCAATTAATAATGCTTTGTTCTCTAGCAAATCAAAGAGAAATCTATTGCGTTTCAAAGATATACGTAATAATGGTTATCATGTTGAAACGAATCGTAAAAATAATATAGAGTATCTCTATATCACATCTATTGTTTCACATGAAAAACGTATATTGGAAACATCTTTGACTTTTCTTACGGATTATATTATACTCATATACGAGTAATCGAAAGTTATGCAACAATGAACCAGAAGTTCATGAATCCAGAAATATTCAGTGTTTGGCATGATCGACTGGGTCATCCAGGATCGATAATGATGAGGAAAATTATTGAGAATTCACGTGGACATCCTTTAAAGAACCAGAAGATTCTTCAATCCAATGAGTTGTCATGTGATGCTTGCTCTCTAGGAAAATTAATTATTAGACCATCACCAGCTAAAGTAGGCATTGAATCACCTGCATTTTTAGAGCGAATTCAAGGTGATATTTGTGGACCTATTAACCCACCAAGTTGTCCATTTAGATATTTTATGGTATTAATCGACGCATCCAGCAGATGGTTACATGTATGCTTATTATCAAGTCGAAATCTTGCATTTGCAAGATTACTTGCTCAAATAATTAAGTTAAGAGCACAATTTCCTGATTATACAATTAAGACAATTCGACTTAATAATGCTGGTGAATTTACATCCCAAACTTTTAATAATTATTGTATGTCAATTGGGATAAGTGTTGAACATCTTGTAGCTCATGTTCACACATAAAATGGTCTAACATAATCATTTATAAAACGTCTGCAATTAATTGCAAGACCATTGCTTATGAGAGCTAAACTCCCTACATCGGTCTGGGGTCATGTCATTTTACACGCTGCATCATTATTACGTATTAGGCCAGTAGCCTATAATAAATATTCCCCCATGCAATTAGCTTATGGCCAACAGCCAAATGTATCTCATCTGAGAATTTTTGGATGTGTAGTATATGTTCCAATTGCTCCACCACAACGTACTAAGATGGGTCCTCAAAGGAGGTTAGGAATATATGTTGGATATGATTCCCCATCAATTATTAAATATCTTTAACCCCTGACGGGTGATGTATTTACTGCACGATTTGTTGATTGTCATTTTAATGAGATAAATTTTCCAACATTAGGGGGAGGAATTAAGAAGTTGGAAAAAGAAATTACATGGAATGCATCATTATTATCTCATTTAGATTCTCGTAGAGATCAATGTGAACTTGAAGTTCAAAAGATAATTCATTTGCAAAATATAGCAAATCAATTACCAGATGCATTCACAGATACTAAAAGGGTGACTAAATCTGTGACGACCACCACCAAAGGTACTGATTATTTATCCTATTTAACGTTCTATCAACCTGTGTGTGTCTAATTGGATTTGTGAATTTCATCAAGCTCGGTGTTAATGAGTTTTAATTTTATTAGTTTAAGGCGAAATATTATCCTTTAGACAACTATTGTTAATAATTAAAAGAAAAAGGAAGTGGCAATGGCATTTTGGTGATTAATGTCTAAATTAGAGTGATAAATAGCACTTGGTTTGACCTAAATTGATAGTATATAAGCTCATTATCATTGAAAGGTTAAAAGAAAACCCTAGCCCAACAACATCTTCTCCTCCTCCTTGTACCAAACCCTAACCCTAACCCTATCCTTCTCCTTCTCCTCATATTTTTGCCCTAGCCTAAACCCTAAACCTAATCAATTTCTTCTTCTTCACTCTACCCCACGCCTGCACCCCCCGCCGCGCGTTCCACCGCCTCACGAACTCCACCGCGCGTCCTAAACGTTGACTCCCGAGAATCAGACTGGTCGTGCCGATCGCTTGCAAGCCGCCCATGCCCGTGGATTCAACGTTCTCCAGCGTTGCGCAGTCGTCCCCGACCGACGACAACGCCAGTTACTCGCCGGCTTTTGAGGGCGTCGTCGTAAGAAACTCAAGCATCGTCGACCGGACCCGCTTCGCGCCCACTCGCTCGGATATCGGTCTTCTACGCCGCTGACCGTTCGGGAAACGTCACCTGTGCCGCCGCTTGAACGCCGAGTGTACTGACGACCAAGCCACGAGTCGCCGGCGATTGGAGCGTGGAGCTCATCCTTCGAGTAGCCGAACCCTCGCCGGAAAAGAAAGGTAGTCGCTGGGGTTACGTTACACCATCCGACCAGCAGACCTTCGGTTCGTCGGTACGCTGCCGTCGAGAGTTATTCGGAGCCGAGATTGTTGATCAGGTGAGCTTTGTGAAACCTTTTTCGGTTTTAGAAATATAGAATTAGTGGATCTGAATCGTGTGATAATATTGTAGGAACAAACCGAATCTCGGTATCAAAACTTCCAAGATTCGGAGCAAGCGAATTGGCGTTCGGCTTATACTTCGGAGTTAAGGTAATTAGAACAAAGTGGGAATCATAGACCTTTATGTACGTAAAATGTTATAGACCTAGAAGTGTCTTTTGGTTGAGTAACAAATTAGAAAACTTCTTGATTATCAGGCAATTCGAAAGAGACCCCCATTTTGAGACCTAGAAGTAGAACGGTTGGATCAACGCTAGAGGTAAGGGACCTTGTGCCGAACTTTTATTGGGATTGAAGAAAATGATTTTCACAATTTCATGCGAAATTAGTTTATATTTTTCATATGACAATATACAGATATTTTCGTGAGAATACTTAATATTGTATGTGCAAATATTTCAATGCTTCATGTGGAAATAAACTAGTATTTTATGTGAGAATATTCTTGTATTCTATGTAAGAGTACTCAGATTTCATGTGAGGATATGACAATAATTTGTATGAGAATATTTCATGATTTCCTACAAAAGTATGATCTTCAAACTATACATGAGAAAAGTATGATTTGCATATTGACGATGATGTTTGTGACATGTACACTATTATGATGTGAATGATGGGACCTCATGCATGTTATGTATGTCATGAAATGAATTAATGAAAAGTGTGGACATTGGTCTCCTGAGAGCATTATGTGCATGGTCAAACATGCAATAGAGACCCTATGGGTCAAATTACAGGGTGCATGAGGACTCAAATTATTACAGGGTGCAGTGAGGGACTCAAAACGAAATGACTCAGGATGACCAGTCGGCCACACAAATAAAAAGGAAGTCATGGATTAAAGACCTGACAATATGAGAAAGTTTTAGGTCCCGCATATGTACATTTCGAACAAGTTTAAAGTCATGATTGTATGTGTATGCATATCCCAAACCTCATTAGCGAGGTCACTTCACTGGTATTGTTTTTTTACAATACTCACCCTTTCTTTTAAAAATGTTTTTCAGGTAAGGCTAAGGACGTGCAGGGCGAGTGACGGAGGCGCGTTGCCAGGACCATGGGAATAGACATATTTTCCGCACATTTCTTTTATAACTGATGTTGTCCCTTTATGTTCTTGAAGTTTAAAGTTACTTTTCAGATTTTAAACAGGTCATGTTAAACTGCTACTTTTATCTGTTTTGAATGTTTTATTTGGGATCCCTAAAGACAAATTATTTTAATTGGAGGTTTATTAAAGATCTTTTATCTCTCGGCCTATAAATGCATGCATGTGTAGTAATGTCCCTAAGAGTTTAGTCATAGAAAAGTAGGGGCGTTACAGTTGGTATCAGAGCCCTAGGTTTAAGGGTTACGTAGACTTGCTTACGAGTAAGCCTGAGTAGTTCCATGGTTGAACAACGCGTTCCAGTCACCGCCAGTGCGTCGTTACAGTATTTTATTAATTAAGTAAATGATTATGATGTGATTTACATTTTATGCATATACATGAACTTAAAACCCTAAGGGTGATCCTATCTTGTAGTTAGAAAGTAATGAAACCGAGTTAGAAACTCTCTGTATTGTAGTATGCCGAGCAAAATGCCACCTAGAGGTCGAGGGAGAGGTAGGGACGTGGTAGGGGCCGGAGGCAAGAGAAAACGTTGACGCCTTGGCCGGATTACATTGGAGCAGGAAAGAGGTCGCTCCACCCGTGCAGCACCTCCCCGGGACCACCGCCGCGGGAGAATGTACTGCAGCTTGCTCCGGTGGCGGATCAAGGAACACTAACGTTTATGACTATGATGGTAGAGGCGATCTGCGGACTCTGAGTGCGCGAGCTCTGATAGCCACTCACCGCCCAAGCTAATCGGGCGAAACGACGCAACTCTGAGTCTCGATATCCGAAGGACTTCGGAAGTATGATCCTAGATCTTTCGATGGATCTTCCAGCCACCCCACCGTGGTGAGTTGTGGTTTGTCCTCCATTGAGACCATTTTCAGGTGATGAATTGCCACGAGGACCGAGAGGGTGTCTGTGCTACCTTTATCTTTGAGAGACGACGCTTATCTTTGGTGGGAGTCCGCCCAGGGAACCATTGTCGCTAGCGGAGAAACAATTACCTGAAATCTGTTTAAAGAAGCGTTCTGGCGGAAATTTTATCCTGCTGCAGCTCGTTATAGGAAGCAGGCAGAATTCTTACAGCTTGGCCAGAACAGGAGGGCAGTGGAGGTATATGAGAGGGAATTCACCCGTTTATCACGCTTTGCCCCGAGCTGGTAGACACAGAGGCAAAGAAAACAGCAGCGCTAACCGTTATGGGATTGGATGAGAATGTTCGAGGCTTCATTCAAGCACTAGCACCTCCCGATTATGCCTCCGCGGTGAGAGTGGCGGAATTGATTTGGAGTGCGGCGCAGATCGCACAAAGCAGTAGTGGTTAACCCGGGCGACCATGGCAAATCATAAGAGGAAGTGGACCCGGCCAAATTCTAGCTCACGGCGTCCCAGCGTACAATCGAATAGACCAGAAAATTTTCGTGCGAGTTCAGTCGAAAACCACAAGTCAACAGAACGGGAAATAACGGTGGAGATAAGCCACGGTGCAAAGATTGTGGTAAGCGACATTGGGGTAAGTGTTTGGCCCGATGCAGGTGTGCTTCAGTGTGGGAAAGAAGGGCACAGAGCTAATAGTTTGCCGAGTCAAGCCAAAGACTAGCCAACCTCGAGGTTATCAATAGTGGGGATGCTTGTGAAGCCAGGTTATACATCAAGGAAGAGCTTATGCAAGCACCGATAAAAACAATTATGGCTCGGTTCGGTGGTTACAGTACACTTCCATTAATTGGGCACCTTGCCTTTGTATTATTTGATTACGGTTCTACACACTCTTTTATTTCTCGCATCCTTCGTAAGTCAAGTGAGAAAGTAGAATTAGAAACGATTCTGATATGCTCATCTGTCTCCACTCTGCGAGGATAAATTTGTTAGCCACTATGAAAGTCAAGGATGGTAGTGTGACCATCATGCACCATGAGTTAACAATAAATCTAGTAGTCTTAGACATGTCGACTTTGATGTGATATTAGGCATGGATCGGTTAGCGCAGAACCATGCTTGCATTGATTGTTTCGGGAAGGAGGTAGTGTTTACTCCTCACGACCAACCTGCTACTGAGTTCAGAGGCACGATAGCGAGAAATAGGCCTAAGGTAATTCTCGCTCTTAAGGCCGTGAAGTTATTACATCGGGAGCTTAGGGCGTATTAGCTTGCATACTAGATGCAAGGTGCACCGAGATCTCGGTGTCATCGGTACCCGATGGTGAATGAATTTGAGACGTTTTCCCGAGGACCTCCCGGAATACCTCCGTCGAGAGGTAGATTTTAACATCGGTTTGGAATTGGGGACGACTCGATATCCAAGGCACCGTCATGAATGGCACCGTGAGTTGAAAGAAGCGAAACTACGATTGCGGGACTTCTTGGACAAGGGGTTTATACGCCCAAGCGTTTCGCCTTGGGGAGCCCCTGTGTTGTTCGTGAAAAAGAAAGACGGATCCATGCGCCTGTGTATAGATTACAGGGAGTTGAATAAAGTTACGATCAAGAATAAATACCCTCTTCCCAGAATAGATGATTTGTTCGATCACCGCAAGGAGCAACGATGTTCTCCAAGATTGATCCGAGATCGGGCTACCATCGATTGAGAATCGGTGAAGAGGATATTCCTAAAAGCGACATTCGAGATCACGTTATGGCCATTACGAGTTCACGATGATGCCGTTTGGTTTGACCAACGCTCCTGCCGCTTTCATGGACTTGATGAACCGTTTATTCAAAGAGTTTCTTGATACGTTCGTGATAGTATTTATCGACGATATACTGATATACTCCAGGTGTGATGAAGATCATGAAAGGCACCTGAGAAAAGTTTTACTCACGCTGAGAGAGAATAAGTTATATGCAAAATTTTCCAAGTGTGAATTACGCTCGGCAATTATCTTTCTTAGGGCATGTGGTGTCCGGTTGAGTCTCTGTGGACCCGGCAAAAGTGGAGGTCGCCGTCACACAGCTGGCCTCGTCCCACCGTTCGCTATGAGGTGCGTAGTTTTACGGGTCTTGCAGTTATTATAGACGTTTACGTGCGGGACTTCGCCAAGATAGCCATGCCCATGACTCACCGTGGCCGCAAGCAAAGGAAACTCATTTGTTTGGGATGATGCTGCGAGGCGAGTTTCGAGAACTCAAATCTGATTAGTGTCACCCCAGATTCTTACAGGTCCAGAGGAACAGGGAGCTTTGTGGTTTCTGATGATGCTTCTAAGAAAGGTTTGGGTGTGTGTACTAATGCAAAGACGGTAAAGTAATAGCCTCGCATCCCGACAATTGAAGACGCACGAGAGGAACTATCCAACTCATGACTTGGAACTAGCAGCAGTGGTCTTTGCATTAAAGATCTGGAGACACTACCTGTATGGCGAGAAAATTCAGATTTTTACAGATCATAAAAGTCTGAAGTATCTGTTCACCCAGAAGGAATTGAACATGAGGCAACGCAGATGGTTGGAATTAGTGAAGGATTATGATATTGACATACAATTACCACCCCGGTAAGGCTAATGTCGTGGCCGATGCCCTCGATAGGAAGCGATGCATACTTACGCACGAGTTCTTGATGAGCGAGTTACTGAGCGAGTTTGCTCGAGCCGAAATTGCGATGATTGTAGGAAAGACCACGGCTCGATTAGCTCAATTAATTGGTACAACCAACCTTGAGACAACGCATCGTTGAGTCTCAACGAAAGACCCTCGATTAGTGGAAAAACTTCTGCGGTAGCTACAGTGAGTTGGCGGTTTTCCCTATCCATAGATGGAGGATTACTATTCCGGGGCGCGATTATGTGTGCGGATGATGACAAACTGAAAACTGAAATCTTGAGCGAAGCCCACAACTCACCATTTTCTATGCATCCTGGCAGTACCAAGATGTATCGAGATCTGAAACAGTCATTTTGGTGGTGTAACATGAAGCGCGACGTAGCAGAGTTTGTCAGCAAGTGTTTGACTTGTCAGCAGGTGAAGGCACCTGGCGAGAGACCAGCAGATTACTACAACCTTTACATGTACCTCGGTGGAAATGGGAGGAGATCTCTATGGATTTCATAGTCGGATTGCCTAGAACCTACGAGGTTACTCGGTAATTTGGGTCATAGTGGGCCAGATTAACCAAGTCAAAGACATTTTATACCACGAAAACCCACCTATTCTACGATAAGTGGCGCGCGCTTTTACTTGGAAGAGATAGTCCGTTTGCATGGGATTCCATTAAGATTATTTCGATGAGGATCCACGTTTCACCTCCAACTTCTGGAGGAGTTTACAGAGAGCGTTAGGTTCGCAGTTGAACTTTAGTACAGCTTTTCATCCACAGACGGATGGGCAGACAAAACGTTTAAACCAGATATTGGAAGATATGTTGCGAGCTTGCACCTTAGACTTCCCCGGTAGTTGGGACACTCATTTGCATTTGATGGAGTTTGCTTACAATAACATTATCCATCGACCATCGGAATGGCTCCATTTGAAGCTCTCTATGGAAAACGTTGCCAGAACTCCCGTTTTCTGGGAGGAAGTTGGTGAACGCCAGTTATTGGGTCCAGAGTTGGTACAGGTCACAAGTGATGCAATACAAAAGATTAGGGCACGGATGCAGACCGCCCAAAGCAGACAGAAGAGTTATGCCGATTCGAGGCGAAGGAACCTAGAATTCGAAGTTGGGGACCACGTTTTTCTTAGAGTTGCCCCAATGAAAGAAATTCTAAGGTTTGGGCGAAAAGGGAAGTTGAGTCCGCGTTTTATAGGACCATTTGAGATTTTAGAGAGGATTGGTGTAGTGGCCTACAGACTGGCACTGCCGCCTTCCCTGTCAGCAGTTCATAACGTATTTCATGTCTCCATGTTGAGGAAATACGTTCCAGACCCGACTCACGTCGTAGACTTTGAACCGTTACAGCTAGCAGAAGATTTGAGTTATGGCGAACGACCTATACAGATTATTGCCAGAGATCGAAAGACCCTCCGTAACCGTGAGATCAACTTGGTTAAAGTATTGTGGCAAAATCACCGCACGGAGGAAGCTACCTGGGAGCGAGAAGAAGAGGTGCGAGCTAGATACCCAGAGTTATTTCAAGAATAGAAACTTTCGAGGACGAAAGTTCTTAAGGAGGGAAGATTGTGACGACCACCACCAAAGGTACTGATTATTTATCCTATTTAACGTTCTATCAACCTGTGTGTGTCTAATTGGATTTGTGAATTTCATCAAGCTTGGTGTTAATGAGTTTTAATTTTATTAGTTTAAGGCGAAATATTATCCTTTAGACAACTATTGTTAATAATTAAAAGAAAAAGGAAGTGGCAATGGCATTTTGGTGATTAATGTCTAAATTAGGGTGATAAATAGCACTTGGTTTGACCTAAATTGATAGTATATAAGCTCATTATCATTGAAAGGTTAAAAGAAAACCCTAGCCCAACAACATCTTCTCCTCCTCCTTGTATCAAACCCTAACCCTAACCCTATCCTTCTCCTTCTCCTCATATTTTTGCCCTAGCCTAAACCCTAAACCTAATCAATTTCTTCTTCTTCACTCTACCCCAGTCGGCACTCCCCCTGCCGCACGTTCCAGCCGCCTCACGAACTCCACCGGCGCGTCCTAAACGTTGACTCCCGAGAATCAGACTGGTCGTGTCGATCGCTTGCAAGCCGCCCATGCCCGTGGATTCAACGTTCTCCAGCGTTGCCGCAGTCGTCCCCTGACCGACGACAACGCCAGTACTCGCCGGCTTTTGCAGGGCGTCGTCAGCCGTAAACTCCAAGCATCGTCGACCAGACCCGTTCGCGCCCCACTCGCTCCGGATATCAGGTCTTCTACGCCGCTGACCGTTCGGGAAACGTCACCTGTGCCGCCGCTTGAACGCCGAGTGTACTGACGACCAAGCCACGAGTCGCCGGCGATTGGAGCGTGGAGCTCATCCTTCGAGTAGTCGAACCCTCGCCGGAAAAGAAAGGTAGTCGCTGGGGTTACGTTACACCATCCGACCAGCAGACCTTCGGTTCGTCGGTACGCTGCCGTCGAGAGTTATTCGGAGCCGAGATTGTTGATCAGGTGAGCTTTGTGAAACCTTTTTCGGTTTTAGAAATATAGAATTAGTGGATCTCGAATCGTGTGATAATATTGTTGTAGAACAAACCGAATCTCTGTATCAAAACTTCCAAGATTCGAGCAAGCGAATTGGCGTTATACTTATACTTGGAGTTAAGGTAATTAGAACAAAGTAGGAATCATAGACCTTTATGTACGTAAAATGTTATTGACCTAGAAGTGTCTTTTGGTTGAGTAACAAATTAGAAAACTTCTTGATTATCAGGCAATTCGAAAGAGACCCCCATTTTGAGACCTAGAAGTAGAACGGTTGGATCAACGCTAGAGGTAAGGGACCTTGTGCCGAACTTTTATTGGGATTGAAGAAAATGATTTTCACAATTTCATGCAAAATTAGTTTATATTTTTCATATGACAATATCTGAGATATTTTCGTGAGAATACTTAATATTGTATGTGCAAATATTTCAATGCTTCATGTGGAAATAAACTAGTATTTTATGTGAGAATATTCTTGTATTCTATGTAAGAGTACTCCAGTATTTCATGTGAGGATATGACAGTAATTTGTATGAGAATATTTCATGATTTCCTACAAAAGTATGATCTTCAAACCGTGTCATGAGAAAAGTATGATTTGCATATTGACGATGATGTTTGTGACATGTACACTATTATGATGTGAATGATGGGACCTCATGCATGTTATGTATGTCATGAAATGAATTAATGAAAAGTGTGGACATTGGTCTCCTGAGAGCATTATGTGCATGGTCAAACATGCAATAGAGACCCTATGGGTCAAATTACAGTGGTCCGTGAGGACTCAAATTATTACAGGTGCCGAGGGGACTCAAATTATTACAGAGTGCATGTGAGGACTCAAAACGAAATGACTCAGGGATGACCAATCGGCCACACACACAAATAAAAAGGAAGTCATGGATTAAAGACCTGACAATATGAGAAAGTTTTAGGTCCCGCATATGTACATTTCGAACAAGTTTAAAGTCATGATTGTATGTGTATGCATATCCCAAACCTCGGTAGCGAGGTCACTTACTGGGTATTGTTTTTTTACAATACTCACCCTTTCTTTTAAAAATGTTTTTCAGGTAAGGCTAAGGACGTGCAGGGCGAGTGACGGAGGCGCGTTGCCAGGACCATGGGAATAGACATGTTTTCCGCACATTTCTTTTATAACTGATGTTGTCCCTTTATGTTCTTGAAGTTTAAAGTTACTTTTCAGATTTTAAACAGGTCATGTTAAACTGCTACTTTTATCTGTTTTGAATGTTTTATTTGGGATCCCTAAAGACAAATTATTTTAATTGGAGGTTTATTAAAGATCTTTTATCTCTCGGCCTATAAATGCATGCATGTGTAGTAATGTCCCTAAGAGTTTAGTCATAGAAAAGTAGGGGCGTTACAAAATCATATATACCAGCAACGAATGCTCCATCAAAAATTGATATCCCAAAGGAACAAGTTGTCAATAATGAGTCTGGAGCATGCCAGAAGCGTGGTAGACCTATGGGTTCCAAAAATAAAAATCCTCGAAAAAGAAAAGTAGTTGAGAATCAAAATGATTCGATAAAAGGTATGGATGTTCCAGAAGAAATCCAACATACAACTACTCAAAAGAGTATTGATGAAAATCAAACGCTTGAGGATAATAATGAAATTTCTATAAACTATGTTACAACAGGAAAGAGATGGAACCGAAATGTTATCATTGTTGACAACATTTTTGCTTATAATGTTGCTCATGATATTATTCATGAAAGTGACGATTTTGATCCAAAATCTATCGAAGAATGTCAACATTGAAAGGATTGGTTGAAGTGGAAAGAAGCAATCCAAGCAGAGTTGAGCTCACTTTCAAAACGTGAGGTTTTTGGACCAGTAGTCCTAACACCAGAAGGTGTCAAACCTGTGGGATACAATTGAGTATTTGTAAGGAAAAGAAATGAAAAGAATGAAATCACAAGATATAAAGCGAGACTTGTTGCACAAGGATTCTCGCAAAGGCCTGGTATAGATTATGAGGAGACATATTCTCCTGTGGTGGATGCAATAACGTTAAGATATTTGATTAGTCTGACTGTATATGAAAAACTTGATATGCATCTAATGGATGTAGTCACGGCGTATTTATATGGATCTCTGGATAATGACATTTATATGAAAATCCTGGAAGAATTTAAAATACCAGAAATATATGAATCAAGTTCTCGGAAATTGTATTCAATAAAGTTACAGAGATCATTATATGGATTAAAACAATCAGGACGAATGTGGTATAATTGCCTAATTGAATATCTGTTGAAAGAAGAATATCAAAATAATCCAATATGTCCGTGTGTTTTTATAAAGAAATCTCAGTCAGGATTTACTATTATAACTGTATATGTTGATGACTTAAATATAATTGGAACTCCTGAAGAGTTATCCAAGGCAATAGAATATCTTAAGAAAGAGTTCGAGATGAAAGATTTTGGAAAAACAAAATTTTGCCTTGGTTTGCAAATTGAACATTTAGCAGATGAGATATTTATTCATCAATCAACTTATATAGAGAAAATCTTAAAAAGATTCTATATGGATAAATCACATCCATTGAACATTCCAATGGAGGTTCGTTCACTGGATGTAAAGAAAGATATATTTCGACCTCGAGATGATAATGAAGAACTACTTGGTCCTGAAGTACCATATCTTAATGCAATTGGTGCACTTATGTATCTAGCAAATAACACAAGACCAATTATTGCATTTTCAGTAAATTTATTAACTAGATATAGTTCATGTCCTACAAAAAGACATTGGAACGGAGTTAAGCATGTACTCCGGTATCTTCGAGGGACGATTGATATGGGTTTATTTTATTCTAACAAATCCAGTTTTGATCTAGTTGGTTATGCAGATTCTTGTTATCTATCTGATCCACACAAAGTTAGATGTCAGACAGGTTATCTATTTACATGTGGAGGAACGACTATCATGGCGGTTAGTAAAACAGACCATCACGACCACCTCTTCGAATCATGCTGAAATCCTCGCAATTCACGAGGCAAGTCGAGAATGTGTATGACTAAGATCAATGACACAACACATTCGTGAGACATGTGGCTTATCTTCAAGCAAATCCGTTCCAACAATATTATACGAAGACAACACAACATTTATAGCTCAAGTCAAAGAAGGATATATTAAAGGAGATAGAACGAAGCATATCTCTCCAAAACTTTTCTACACTCATGACCTTGAAGAAAATGGCGACATCTCAGTACAACAGATTTGTTCAAAGGATAACTTAAGCGTATATATTTACAAAGGCATTACCAACTACAAGATTTGAGAAATTGGTTCACAGTATTGGGATGCGAAGACTCAGAGATCTCAAGTGATGTCGTCATGAGGGGGAGTAAATGTATTATGTAAAATATGTACTCTTTTTCCTTCACTAGGGTTTTTATCCCATAGGGTTTTTCCCTAGTAAGGTTTTAACAAGACATATTTTATATAAATGGGCATTTAAGGGGAAGTATTATAAACATTATAATATAAATGCCCATTTCCACATGCCCTTTAACACCCATGCCATGTGGCAAATTATTCTTAGCCATAGTGTCCTACATGTGTCCATTTCTTACCAATGCTTAGTGACCAAATGTAACAACTCATCCCTTGCCAAATTGCCTATAAATAGTGGCTTTTGGTGGAAGAATAAAAGGCACAATTGGATGATTTCTCTCCACTCTTTCTTCTTCTTTCCCACTTTCTCTTTAGTTTATTTCTTATTTAATTTCTCCATAAAACCCCATTATCTCTTTATTTACATTATATATATTGCCCCCACTTTCCTTTATTTTATTATTATTATTATCATTATTATCATTATTATTATTATTATTTAAATATTGATAAAATTATACCTGATTTTCATCCTATTTTCACAACAAGATTTATTTATCTTGCAATAGTAAGGGATTTGGAAAGTCCATTCTCTCATTTGTTGTTCATTTCACTTCCCCCACCCACATTCTTCTCCCACTTTCTCACATTTTTCATTTTATTTTTAATTTTGGTATGTTTTGTGGAGAGGCTATTCTCCTTCTTTTCCTTCTCATGTTCCCTATTTATACAGCTTATGGAAAATTTTAGAT
Organism: Trichosanthes cucumerina; assembly: GCA_036507285.1. Classification (NCBI taxonomy): domain Eukaryota; kingdom Viridiplantae; phylum Streptophyta; class Magnoliopsida; order Cucurbitales; family Cucurbitaceae; genus Trichosanthes; species Trichosanthes cucumerina. The sequence goes on along the minus strand of CM071840.1, from coordinate 68,767,504 downwards.
CCATAACTCTCATACTTAAATACATAAATATATACTCAAATTTATAAACATAAAACTCTCATACATAAATAACTTCTATCCAAAAATTTCTAAATCCATTAACAATAATTAAACTTAAAACTCATATGAATGGGTAGATGTATCATTAAAAATATGTTTAAATTTCCAATAATATGGTTGCTTACATCGTTGTTGATCAGATGACAAGTTTGCCCCTATAGCTCCTTGAAACGCGACTTTTAAAAGCGGTTTTATTGAGATGTCAGTTAGCTAGTCATTCGTTCATTTAGAGACATGCGAGTGGAGGTATCCTATGTAATGAGTTTGTATAAGACCGGACCACGAAATAATTGATTAATATCTCTTTTTAGCACCGTTAAATGAAGAGATTTTTATTTCACTGGGATGACCATTAGTAACTCGATCTCAATCTTGAGTGAGTTATGGACTCCTACCCATGAGGGATTGTCCTTTGTATGAGTGAGAGTGGCTCGAGTTGCCGATTCAATATGTTTACCATTTTGAGGGCAAGACCGAGTGGGGAGCTGGGAACGTAGTTTCACAAGACATAATTCACTCCCTCCCAACCTTAGGAAAAGTAGAAGAGTTGTTTCCTTAAGGGTTGACTTTGGGTCTTGAGCAACAGGGTACCACCCTTTCATTGACCCGAGAGGGACTTTGTGGTCGGACCATAAACAGGTTGTTTACTAGAAGATCAGTTGTACGTAAGGAGTAAGAGGTAATTACAGGGTAAGATAGTAATTTGACCCAACTGTAATTACGAATGACTCGTGAAGGGTTGACTTAGTTATAATGGTTATATCGATGGACACAAACGGCAGGGTCTTTAATATAGTGTCCAATGGTTAATGATGTTGATTAATCTCGAATCAATGGAGCTTACAATCTAAAGGTCTATTAGGTCCCCTGCTACCACACCATGGGTAAAACAAGAATCATTTATTTTGGAAGAAATTTGAAATGTTCCAATTAATTAAGGTAATGTTTATTAATGGTATGGGATAAGATTAATAGAATATAAAGTTAATTTGAATAAGATTAATTAAGGAAATATATATTAATTGTATTAGATTCAAATATTCATTAATATGAATTGGATTCATATTAAGATTATAGGACAAAATTGATTTGAATAAGATTCAAATTAAAACTATCGATTATATAAGAGATATATACTTGAATGTGATTCAATGTAAGTTTAATTAAGTATACAATATTTAATTAAAAATGCAAATACGCAAGTATGCTCGCATTTTGCAAAATATGGAGACAGTGAGCAAGTGAATTAGGAAGTTACCTCCATCCCCATTCATTGTGTTGCATTTTGTGTGTTATCTTTTTTTTTTATAAGCATTTTGTGTGTTATGTTATTGATTAAGGAAAGGTTCCACAACACTCCCTCATTCGCTTTACAATCAATTATCTCTCAACATTTCATTTCTCTCTAAACTTCCAAAGGAAGAAGGCTCCCACAAGCCAAACTCTCTTATCTAGAGAATAGTGGAGAAGATCAAGTGGAGGTGTCCAAGATTAACGTCATTCTATAATAAGGTATGTAGAAAGTTCTTTCAATTGCATGTTTAACTAGTTTTTGTGTTGCTTAATTCTCACAATTTCCAAAAAAATAAAAGCGATCAAACGCTTCCACTTCAACAATAGATACGAACTCAACTATAGAATTCATTCTCATTTGTTTATCTTACTCTAGTAAGGGATTTGGAAAGTCCATTCTCATTTGTTGTTAATTTCACTTCTCCCACCCACATTCTTCTCCCACTCTCACATTTTTCATTTTATTTTTAATTTGGTATGTTTTCTTGGGAGTCTATTCTCCTTTTTCCTTCTCGTGTTCTCTATTCCACTTCCCCACTTATGCTATTCTCTATCACTCTTCCTCTTCCCCTTTTGTTGATCTTCATACTTTAATATTACTTTCAAAAATGACTTTTCTTTAATTATTAATTAATAATTAATTCAACAAATAATAATTAATTATAATTTTTTTAGTGTAAAGATGAGTAAATTGAAGCATTGAAAATATGAAAGGGATATTGAATTAAATTTTGATATTGCAAGGAATAGTATAAAGAGAATAAGATGATGAGAGAGAATGGTATTGGAGGTAGAAGAAAGAGAGTAAGAGATATTCTATAACAAGGTGATGAAGAAAAATAGTTACTCTTTTTGTTGGTTGTCACTATTTGATGATTTCCAATTTATGCATGTTGTTTGTACTATTATTTTGATCTGTTGGAGATTTTGTACTATTAAAAAGATGATAATGAAGATTATGTTGTTTTGATGGGAGGAAGATTTGAACTTAGGTTTTTTCACTCATAAGAGAAGCTTAGATGATAGAAAATACATCGAATATGGTTTCACACCTCGAAAATTGGCGTTGTTTTATGGGTTGTCAATAAAAACAAGTAATTTTATGACAAAAACAAAACTTTTCCCATTAACGTGCACTCGTTCCATATCTATATTTGATATCTGAAAATCTATGGAGAGATCTTACAACAACTCCATACACAATTTGCAAGCCCCTCAACATGCTCACATATATAAACTGTTTTTCCAGTTTAAAATCTTTCCATGTGGGACAACTTAATCATCCTTTTCTTATTGATTTGTAATGAGCCAATAGGCTCATAACCATTCCCAATATTGGCATCAAATAATGATACTCCTTTTGGGGTCGTTTGGCCCCTGTTTTGGAATTGGATGGTTTTGGATTTGGAATCCAAAACCATGTTTGCCCCAATATGTTCAAAACCCTTGGTTTTGAAACACAACCCCATGGGTTACAACAATGCAACCCCATGGGTTTATTTCATGTTTTCTTATTTTATTTGTTATCTTCTATTTTCGGTGATTACTTTAACAACAATTTCGGTGACAACTCCAACAACTACATCGGTGACCCGACTACAACTAATGGCTACCTCCAACCACAACTCCGGTGATCTGACCATTGTTGACACCTCCGGCGACAACTCCGACGACCACATCGGTGACCCCGTTACCACTGACGATTACCTTCGACGACTACACCGGTGACCCTCCACCAATGACGACTACCTCCGACGGCAACTCCGACGACCACACCAGTGACCCCTGCCACTGTTGATGACTACCTCCAGCGATAACTCTGACGAGCATACCGATGACCCCTACCTCCGATGAAAATTCCGACTACCACACCGACGATCCCAACCACCGCTGACGACTACCCCGACGATAACTCTGACGACCACACCGGCGACCCTAACCACCACTGACGACTACCTCGACAACCATACCGATGATCCCAACCACCGCTGACGACTACCTCCGACGACCATACCGATGAACCTGACCACTGCTGACGACTACCTCCGACCAAAACTCCGACGACTCCAACTACCGCTGACGACAATTCCGACGACCACACCGATGACTCCAACCACCGCTGACGACTACATTCGACGACAACTCTAATGACTACATCGATTGCCTAACCACTACTAATGACTACTTTCGACAACCACTCAAGAGACTTGTATACGCCTCTCCCAACAACACGATCACTCGAGCAATCAACTACCCTAACGACTTAACTTGTGCGCAATCACCATTTTTCTTATTAGAGTTCCAAAAATAGGTTTTTGGATACTTTGTAGAATAAAATTTTAAATTTTCTAATCACTTAAATAGACTTCAAATCTTTTAATTTTTAAAATAGAATTTCAAAAAAACGTTTTTGAATACTTTATAAAATATAGTTTCAAATTACCTAATTTGTTAAATAGACTTCCAATTTTTTTAATTTTAAAGTAGAATTCCAAAAATAGTTTTCAAAATACTATGTGACGTGAAATAGAGTTTTTAATTCCCTAATTTCTTAAATAAACTTCTATTTTTTTTAATTTCTAACATAGAGTTCCAAAAATACTTTTCTAAATATTTTTTGAAATAGAGGTTTAAATCCCTAATTTCTTAAATGGACTTTCAATTTTTTAATTTCTAAAATAGAGTTCCAAAAATACTTTTCTAAATATTTTGTGAAATAGAATTTTAAATTCCTTAATTTCTTACATAGACTTCCACTTTCTTAATTTCTAAAATAGAGTTTCAATTTTGTAACTCATTTATGTTATACAGGGGTTTCTACAATTGACAAACATCCACTAAAAAATAAGAGAACAACAAAATGACTAAAGAAAAAAAAAAAAATAAAGATAAACCCGTGATTCGAACAACACTGCACCCCAAACATTGCTTTCTTATTCCTGTGCTACAGCACCTCAAACACATTCTTTTTCCCAAATTTTGAGAACCCCAGAACAAACCCCCAGAGTTTTGATTCCAAGACAGGGGGCCAAACAACCCCTTTATATTCTATCAACATCTGGTCTCTACAAACAAAAGAGGAGGCTCTCATGGATTCTAGAAATTTGGTTCTCAGGGAAGGCTTCCAAAATCCAACTTACACGTTTCTTCCACGTATGAACATTTATGTTCTTTTTTATTAAACAAAAAATTATGTAACAAGTTGGTAGAAGCATCTTATCTTCTTTTGATTCATTTTTAGACTATTAATTATTGCACTTATTTAATTTCGACCTCTACAAAGTGTTCTATTAATAATTAATTAATATTAATTTTCTATGTTACCTTTCATTCTAATTTCATTTATTTTATTCCTCTTCCCTTTAAATTCTTCTCCTTCTTCTAATGATTTTTCCTTCTCCTTCTTTCAAATTTTCACTTTTCACTAATTAATACTTTCATAAACTATTGGTTTTTCTCTCCCATCCATTCACAATCTCTTTCTCTCTTTCTCTTCCTCACCCATCCACATTCTGCTTCTCTCTATTAACTCTTGATTATTTAATTGTATTCAGTGTTGGAATAACTAAGAGATAGAATCTCAAAAGTTTTACAACATCCTCATTTTCTACCTTTATAAAGGGTTATTTTCTTTGCATTTTATTGAAAAATGAGATTTGTAGTTTTTCTCATTCTTTATTTTTCTTTTATACTTTTATATCTATAAAAATTCTTAGGTTTCTTAATGATTGTAGTTGATCACGAGTCATTTTAATTATTTGGAGCAATATTGTTTAACAATCTTCAACAGTGGTGAGAGGTTGTACTAAAAAAAACCCTGGTGAGAGGTAAATGTATTTTTATAAAATATGTATAATACAAGTACTAGAATATACTTTCCTCTTCACAGTTGTGTATCTTGAATGACTATGCATATTTACAATTTACTTATTTTATTTTATTTTGATAAATTATATTTTATTCATTTTTTATTAATCTATTTTGGATGTAGTTCTATGCTTAAAAAATGATAAAATATTATGATATCGATGCATCGCAAACAAACACACAAAGTCGTGCCATTATATAAATTATAGTCCAAATTTTAAGAAAATATAAATTTTTAAATAACATATTAATTAATAATTAATGATTCATTATTTTATATTTGTTTCTTTCATGATCTATTTTTTATGTGTGTAGATACTAGTTAAACAACATTCACTAAGTAAAAATGAAAATTGAATAGTCACTTTCTCCCTTTTCTCATATGAGAATAATAAACTCAACATAATTTTTATGTGAGTGTAGATATCTTAATATGGTTTTATATCTTATTTAACTGAATTGATAATATTTTTTTTAATAAAAAATAATTTAAATTTTCACACATGTATACATGTAAATTTGATTAATTAAGCACGAAATAAATTACTAAAAGAAAATCTATTTAATTTTTCATTTTATTGTTTTTTTTTTACTTTTTTTACACACTATATTTACACCTCATCATATTAATATAATGTTTAAAAATTTGATTAGTGAAGAAACTTTATTTAAACCATACTAATCTTGATTTGTTTAATCAGGGGTAATAAGACTCTGATAATAGGGCAAAAAGTACCGGCTGCTTTCTTGAAAAATGGTATTGCAGGGTACTGTTTATATATATAATGAAAACCCTAGAAATAAGGCTTATAAAGAATTTACAATGGTTTAACCACAACAGTAACAAACCACATGCCAACAATGGGAGAGGCAAAAAATAATTAAAGAAATATCTTGAATTTTGTAATGGATGACTTTAGATTTTTGCTGAGGTGTCTTGTTGAGTGGTTGAATTCTTCATTTTATTCTTCTCCTTTACATCCCCCGGAAACGAGAGGGAAGTTCAATGACACCAAGATTGCCTCAAGATAACCAAACAGAGTGTGAGTCAGAGGCTTTGTGAGACAAACTGCTAGCTGATCGACAGACGGTACATACCTAACTTGGAGAGCTCCTTGTAAAACCTGATCACGAACAATATGTACATCAATTTCAATATGTTTTATACGAGCATGAAACACCAAATTTGTTGCTAATGCCCCAAAACCAATGTTTTCACACCATAATATTGGAATTGATGGCAGAGGAACACCAATTTCTTTCAAAAGCTATTTGAGCCAAATCACTTCAGCAGAGGCATGAGCTAAAGCCCTATACTCAGACTCGGTGTTACTTCTAGCTACAACTGTTTGCTTTTTGGATGACCAAGAAACGAGTGTATTGCCAAGAAACACACAATAAACAACAATAGACTTTCGATCATCGATATTACTTGCCCAGTCGGCATTCGAGAAGGCAGATATGGAGAAGTCAGTACTGGGTTGTATTAGAAGACCCATGTACTTTGTTCCACTAAGATACCTCAAAATCCTCTTGACGGCTTGCCAATGTGTCTCTGTTGGCTCTTTTAAAAATTGACTCAAATGGTTAATTATATACACAATATCAGGTTGAGTGTTTGTTAGGTATTGCAAGGCTCCAGTAGTACTTCGGTATAGAAAAGGATTTTGCATTGGTTGTCCCTCAGAAACAGATAGATGCTTCTTCATTACAGTAGGAGAAAAAGTCAGCTTTAGATTATTCATACCCAACTTATGAAGCAGATAATCTATATACTTAGATTGTGTCAACAATAACCCAGAATCTAGTCGATTCACTTGAATTCCAAGAAAATAATCTAGCACACCCAAGTCTTTAAGAGCAAATTATTTATCAAGTGCAGCCACCAACTGAGTAATTAAGGGTGCACTATTTCCAGTAATAATAACATCATCCACATAGATTAAGAGAAGTATGACTGAAGTATCTTGTTGAAGGATAAAAAGTGAAGTATCCGCCCGACTGTTTATGAAACCCCAGGATGTTAAAGCAGCTTTCAAAGTGTTGTGTCCAGCATGTGGTGCTTGTTTTAGACCATAAATAGTCTTATGCAACTTACAAACGTGATTGAGATGTCGTTCATCAGTATATCCTGGTGGTTGAGCCATATACAAATCTTCATCTAACGCCCCATTAAGCAAAGCGTTATTGAAATCTAGTTGGCGAAACACCCAATTTTGAGAAACTGCAAGAGAGAGGACCACAAGAATTGTAGAGGCCTTTATGACTGGACTGAAGGTCTCAAAGAAATCAACACCGAGGCTTTGATGGAATCCTTTCGCAACAACTCGCGCCTTATACCTCTGAATAGAACCATCAGAACTTCGTTTAATTCAGAATACCCACTTACTGTAAACAACATTTTGAGATGGAGCAGGTGGAACCAAAGTCCATGTATGATTTCGAAGGAGGGCCAAGAACTCATCATCCATTTCCTCTTTCCAAACTGGAGTAGCTAAGGCATCGACGACACGCGTAGGTTCGGTGATTGACCAGTCGGTAGTGGTAGAAATCCAAACTTTAGGCCGAAAAATTTCATCCTTGGCACGGGTGATCATGGAATAGAAGGAAGAATTTCGGGAGAGTTAGACACTGCTGATAAAGAATCAAAGGTTGAAGGTGAAGGAGAAGCATGGTCTGGAGACAATGGCATGTGTGGAGGAGATGGTGTGTGGCAAGAAGAAGTAGCGACATTAGGCAATAAAGGTGAAGCCACATCAGACGGCAAATCATGAATAGGATTTTGTCTTGGTCGTTGAGATGAATTTGATATCATTCATGGAAGGCAGAATAATATTAGGTAAATGGGATTGGGCTAATGGTTCATGGAGTGGTGGGCTTGAAAAAGATTGATGCCAAGCAGACAAGCTTTGCGAATTTGTGGTGGTAATATTTGATGGGCTAAGACCAAGATGTGGGCTTGTAGGAGAGAACCATGAATAGAGATCTAGCCCAGTCTGAGCTTGAACCAATTGTGGTTGAGAGTTGGGCCTCTTGCTGGAACTATTAAACCCTGTTGCAAAGGGAAATTCTTCTTCATTAAATTGAACATGACGAGAGTTGATAATCTTACCAGATGGACTAAGGCATTTATGACCTTTATGGATTGGGCTAGCACCCAAATAAACACACTTCTTTGATTTGAATTGAAACTTGTTGGCATTATACTCATTTAGATGAGGATAACATGCACAACCAAAAGACTTCAATTCATGAAGGTTTAGCTGTCGTTGAAGGAGCAGTTCCATAGGAGACTTTCCCTGTAACATAGACGAGGGTAACCCATTTATTAGAAAGGTAGATGTGAGAAAGGCTTCCCACCAATAATTAAGAGGCATAGAAGCTTGAGCCAACAAAGTTAATCCAGTCTCAACAATATGTCTATGTTTGCGTTCTGCCCTGCCATTTTGAGCCGACGTGTAAGGACACGAAAAACGTGACTGAATCCCTAGTTTAACACATAAATTATGAACTCTTTTATATTCTCCTCCATTATCAGATTGCAAAACCTTGATAGACTTTCCCAACTGAGTTCTTACCATTGTAACAAAGTGATTAAAGGTCGTAAAAGTGTCACTCTTCAATTTCAAGGGATAAACCCACACAAATCGACTAAAATCATCAAGAAAGTGAACATAATTTGTGATAACCTTCTGTAGAAACTAATGGAGCAGGACCCCAAAGATCAGTGTGGACCAGGTCAAAAGGAGCGACATCATGAGAATTTGAGTGAGAGAAGGGAAGAGCATGCGGTTTACCAAATTTGCAAGCATCGCAAAAATTGAAGTTGTCATTGAGTTTCACTGGTAGATTACATCTATTGAGTATAAAACTTAGTGTTTTCAACGAAGGATGACCAAGTCTTCTATGCCAAACTACCTTGGGCACTACTACATTTACATTCATATTAAAACTTGAGGGAACAAAAACAGAAGCAATATTATTAGCCGACCTCAAGCCAGTATCTACAGAACTTGAAGCACTACCAGAAACTCCTGTTGTACCAAGTTGATAGAGCCCATCTTTAAGCACCACCTTGCCCGTACATGTGTTCTTAACAAGACAAGAATCAACATGAAACTCAATATGAACATTATTATCTTGAGCAAGTTTTGAAACACTGACAAGGTTTTTTGCTATTGCAGGAACACAGAGAACATTCTCAAGATTCAATAATCTATCATTTGAGACCCAAGTGAGTAGATCCTACACGTGAAATTGCTAATTCATTACCATTACCAATAACAACTTTCGCCTTACCTCCATACTCCATTGGATGACTCACATTGTTGTAATTTGCTGTGACGTGGTTGGAGGCACCACTATGAACATACCAATTTAGATCGATAACAGTTTCTGGACTTGATATGAAAGGGTTGTTGGGATTTTGGGTTGCCATAAAAGCTTGTGTGGGTGTTGCAGATTGGACAACATTGTTGTCGCCTCCTTGAGAAGATGAGAAACTAGCATTTTGCCCTCTATTTTGGTTTAGATTAGGACTAACAAATTGTTTATCAAAACGATGAAAACAAAATGAGGCAAAGTGACCTTGTTTTCCACAAACCTGACAGATTAATTTGTTACTATTGTAGCCATTCCATCGTCCTCTACCTCGTCCAACGACCACCACGTTGACTGGAAAAAATTTGAGGTTGTCGACCTGTAGAAGTATTCGGTTGCTTTTGATTGGTTAGCCCTTTAGCATTGACAAAATTAGCACTGTGAGTAGTATTGTGACTAAAGGAGACATTAGACTTGAGAGAGTTTTGAAAATCCAAACGCTTCTCAAAGCTTAACAACTCGTTTTGCATATCAACCCATGAAATACCAGGTCGGCCTTGAATCGTGGCAACTATCGGGTTATACTCCTCATTTAAGCCCAATAAGAATTGAGAAATCAGCGAGCGAGAAGGAACCGGACTACCAGCTTGTCCCAAGTTATCTGCATGACACTTCATAACACGTAAGTAATCAACCATTTTAAGAGACCCTTTACGAGTGGTTTGAAAAACCTGGCGAAGATAATCTTCTTCAGCACAAGATTGTACTCCAAAGAGTTCTTGAATAACAACCCATAGATCCTTGCATTTTCATACCCCATAACTTGAACAACAACTTCATGAGTCATGGAGTTGTATAACCAACCGAGTAATAGTTGATCAACAACCATCCAACTTTGATAGAGAGGATTGGGCACATCTGTTGAGGCAGAAGAGGATCTCGACGCAACTTCTAAGCTCGTGGGAGCACCGTTAGTCACGGTTGTTGTTGCTGCAGTCGCGGATAGTAACAATGCCGGTGGGCAGGGTTTATTAAGTGCCCTTCTAGACGATAGCTCCTAAGTATGGGTAATGCAAGGTTTTTCCATAATAAGAAATCCCCACGGTCAAGCTTTATTATGGTGATTTGGTTCAAAAGCTGGTTTAATGGAGGACTAGAGAATGTAGGATAACCAGCGAACAAAAGAGTGTTACTCGAATCAGAGGCGTTGGCCATTAAAGATGGTTCTGATACCAAAATAAGACTCTGAATAATAGGGCAAAAAGTACCGGCTGCTTTCTTGAAAAATGGTATTGCAAGGCACTATTTATATATATAATGAAAACCTTAGAAATAGGGCTTATAAAGAATTTACAGTGGTTTAACCACAACAGTAACAAACCATTTGCCAACAATGAGAGAGTCAAAAAACAATTAAAGAAATATCTTGAATTTTGTAATGGAAGACTCTAGATTTTTGTTAAGGTGTCTTGTTGAGTGGTTGAATTCTTCATTTTATTCTTCTCTTTTACAGGGGTAAAGGAAAAATATGTCCATCTTAAATATTTTTAACCAAATAATTAATTTTTATTAAAAATATATTTATTTAGTCTAAATAATCTATTACATTAATTTAATGCAAATTATTCAAAACGTCTTCATATTCCATACCACACTGCACAGATTTATACACCTTATGTATTTTTTTTTGAGTAATTGACCAATAGTAATAAAATAAAAATAGTAAAGGAGTAATAAAACAAATTGTCTGCATACCTTCCTTACATTTCAATATTTTTTAGAATTTCAATTGAATTATTTATATCCCATTAAAAAAAACTAAATATTAATTTGAAAGAAATATAAACACTTATATCAAATATTTTATGGAAAAAATTACATAATTCACATAATGCATTACATATCATTAATGATACAAAATTTTAAAATTATTTGGCTAAATTATTTTAAAAAAGGAAAATCACGTGCAACCCACGTGAGAAAAAACTAGTATTAATTAAAGATAACCAAATGGCGATAGAGAAGGAAATAAAATAAAAAGATGAGATATTAATTGAAAAATATCATTTGATAGAATGTGTATTAATTTAATGTATCATTTTTTATTGTATCTTAATACATTAATAATTTAATATTTAATGTATCAAATAAAATAAATATATTTTTTCTTTTATATTTAATCTATCTAACATATATTAAATATTAATTTGAACCTTTCAAATATATCTTTCAACTAAATTGATCTTTTAGTGTTACTATAAGCTAGCAATAGGACCTTATGGATCTACAGATGATAAGCTTCAATTATACAAAATTAATTAATTAAATTTTTAATTAATCAATTTTCATTCATTAACTCTAGGGCCACTCCATTATAAATCCAGAGTTTTGCACTCTAATGCACTGTATGACAAATTGTGTCCATGAATATAAACATTACATGCAATTCGATCTTTCACGAGTTGTTGGTAATAATAGTTTGGTCAAAAGTCTGTTTTACCTTAGTAATTGCATTTTTCTCCTTAAGTACCACTATTTTTTTAATGAATAATTTGTTTATGATCCAACCATAAACTAAGTCCATCTCGAGCTAGTGAGAGGGTGAGGCCTCATTGTTCATGGCCTGAAATTAGCACCTAAGGGAACTACTCATCTACTTATTCATTATGGGAATGAGTGAATTCCATCTTGTGAGATCATGTTCCCAGCTCCCTATTTAGTCAAGTCCCCAAAGTGGTAGGTATATTGAGTTGGTTACAAAAGTCACTCTCACCCTTGCAAATCAAAGGATAAGCCTTCACATGTAGGAGTTCATAACTCATTTTGGATTAAGAATGAGTCACATATGATCATCCTGATGAAATATTAATCTCCTCAATTAACAGATTTATAAATAAAGATTAAATATTTTGTGGTCCCACTCACATGTCTCTACATGAACGATTTGCATCAAACCATTTGTAACTATTACAAAATGGGTTGTATCAATCGTGTTACCAGGATAAGGCACCCAGCCTTATCCATATACTACGAACCTTTATATTGTAAATAAAGTTAAGATGATCCTCTCATATATCAATCACATATTGTTTAAGATGACATTAATAATCTTAGATTTTTCATATAATGGATGATATTATATTGTAAATAAAGTATTAAAAATATTATTAATTATTAAATACATTTTTAGTTACGGGGCTTTGTGGCATAAATCATAAAAACATACACATTGTTAGGACTTATGCTTTAAACCCTTGTAACTAATGATTTATTTAATAATGAATAAGAATTTTGATCATTTTATTTGTAATATAATATCATTCATTATATGAAAAATTCAAGAGTATTATTAGTGTAATCTCGAACAATATGTGATTGACATACAGGGGAATCACGTTTAGGAAATTATTAAAGGGTCATATTATATATAAGATTGGGTTATATATCCTAGTAACCCTATTGATATGACATATTTGCAATAGCTGCAAATGATTTGATTTAAATTGTTCATGTGAATACATGTGCTCTGTGGGACATCTTCTCATTGGTTTGAGAGAACTTAGTTTATGGTTGGATTATAAACAAATTTTTTATTAGTAGATTAGTGGTATTTAAGGTGTAAGATCTGATTATTGGGTAGAATAGACTTTTGACCTAGTTGTAATTACAAACAACTCATGAAAAATTGACAACCATGTAGTAGTTATATCCATGGACACAAAGTATCATACAGCGCATGCGAGTGCAACTCTAAAACTATAGTAGAGTGACCTTTAGTTAATGAATAAAAATTAATTAAATAGTTTAATGAATTTATTTTGTATCATTGGAGCTTATAATATGTAGGTCCATAAAGTCTTCTTGCTAGCTCATATGAAAAAATAGGGATCAATTTCATTGAGAGGAATTTTGAAATGTTCGAATTAAAATTTAATATATTTAATATATTAAATGAGAAAAATATATTTATTGTATATATATGATACATAATACATTAATAATTTCTTTAACATCTAATGTATTAAGATACATGAAAGAAAACATATTTAATTCAAATAAGCATTTAGATGTCTTAGGAGAATTTGGGAAGCTTTAAATATGATTCAACTTGGTTAGATAAATATATTTTAATATGTTCGAACTTGTGTGTAGTTTCAAGTTTGGGGTAAACCAGTATAGCTTCTGGTATCATTCTCTTTTTTCCTACCTCTCTTATTATTATTTGTGTGACTCTAACTTTTTTTTCGCTTAAGCAATGAAAAGGAAATTTGATATTTTAGTTTTAATTGATTATGCTCGCATATTATTATTATTATAATAATTTTCAACCAACAAGTAGTGTCAGAGTCATAGTAAAAATCGAGTTGTGTGTTGGAATAATCCTCAAATTGGAACAATGATTAATGAAACATCACGTAAACATTGTTGATGAATCTAATAGACCGAACAAAAAGTACTTGAAGCGATAAACAAGTAATAACTGTATCATGCTACCATTGGTAGAGGAGTACATCTTTGTTTGAGGGAGTGGATGGTGCAATAGGTAATCGACACTATCAAGGAATATCCTACAATGTGAGTGATCCGTTAGAGTGGATGGACTTGTTCGAGGGGAGGTTCAAGTGTGGTACTTTGTTCAAGGGGAGGGTTCTTAGGAGTGCTAACAAAGTCTCTTTGGCTAGGGAAGAAAGAGATCCACAGGATATAAGTAAAGATTATTATTCTCCATTGGTATGAGGTGTGACACGCGAGATAAGGAGAGGCACATGAATGAATCAGGACTACATCTGAATGAGAGGGGTTCTGAGGATATAAAAGTACGGTTGAGAAAGATGAAAGTATGGTTGAGAAAGGCTTAAAATAATTGATAGCTACTATACCAACAAAGTACACCTTACTTTTCGGTGGCTCAATCATAGGAACTCCAAAGTTAAACGTGCTTGGCTTGGAGCAATCCTATATGTTGGGTGACCTCCTTAGAATTTTACTAAAGAGCATGTGAGTGAGGACAAGTATATTGAAAGGACTCGTGTTGGTTTGTGGGGAAAGTCTTCACTCTTGCAAGCAACTCAAGGATGATATGATGACGTAGCCAGGTCGCAGGGGATGCAAGGGGAATGTCGAGGCCAAATTTAGATTTTGAATCTCGATCCGAATCTTAGGTTTGGGGTGCTACATGAAGTGATCTTTTGGGGGAAACCAAAAGTAAAGTCACGAGGACTTATGCCCAAAGTGCACAATATAATATCATACCATTGTGTTGACATATGTGAAGGGTTGTCCTTATCACCGACTCTATGTCATACATATGAGTGTTTCAAATACAAATTTGAACTTATTAGTTCATAATTTTACAATTTTTTTTCACAGGCAATCTAAACAAGTCCATAACCACACTTTCAACCTTTCAATTTGAACAAGTACACCTCTTAAAGAAAAGAAATTTTTGCAATCGAGCCCTATATTGTTATGGTTAGATAAAAAGGAGTTTTTTTTCCAATTATTATTTTTAAATCAAAGAAAAAGATTAATGGTGAAATTAATAATTTTGAAATGTTGAAAGACAATCGAAACAAACTGCATTGCATGTTTAATTATTATATTTAATGTTAAATTACAAATTTGGTCTATATGTTAGAAAAAGTACTCCTAAACTTTGTCCTTTATTTAAAATAACACCTCTATCCTTTTGAAAGTTACATCATGAACGCTTCGAAACTATCATTTGGAGTAGAAATCTATTAGAACAATGTTGAAGAAAAATCGATATGTCAGTAACTTGAAACGACGTGGTGATGACTAGGATGCTTGTCTGTATTGAGTATGAAAGAACTGCATTTATATATACATATATCGACTTTTTTTTCAAACATTTCTAACAAGTTTTCTACTTTAAATGTATTTTTTAGGGAAATTGTAATGGGTAGTAAAAAATATTATAATATTTATAAATCTAATCATGATTTTTTAGATGTAACACTCGATAATTTTCAGGTAGTTCTAAACTCTCAAGATTTAAGTATGGGCCTGTTTTGTAACTTTGGAAATGAGTTTGTATTAATTAAATAAATAAGTTTTGAAAAAGAAATAAAGGAAAAGAAAAAGGAATTTTTTTTTAAATAAGGAAAACTTTTATTCTTATTTAGAAATTAAGTTAAAAAAAAAGAAAAGAAAAAGGATTTTGAAGGAGCAGCAGCGCGCCCCCCTCTCGTTCAACTCATTCTCGTGTTGCAGCTGCACGTCTGGCTGCCTCCCACGTCGCCGACGGCAGACCACCAGCGGCGGCCTTCTATCCTTCTTCCTCTCCTCGTGCGCAACCCAACAATCCCGGCGACTCCTCCCCTGAGTCGAAGCAGCAGCAGTCGCGACCTCTTCTAAGATTCGCTGAACAACTCCAACGTTCGACGTCGATTTTTTTTTGTTCTCTTCCTCTCGCTGTCCGTCTCCTGCCATCCCGTTGTCGACGGACGTGCCGACGCCGACTACAAGAGACTCGTCAGCCGCCTCCCCATCGCCGACAGCAGTTGCGAGCTCCATCGGTAAGGTTTCAAGGATTTTTCAGTTTTTGGTTCAGTTGTTTTGATTGACTTTAGGTCAGTTCTTAATGTTTCTAGTTTAGTTTTGAATAGATCGGGCCTCGGGCATCCCAAAATTTTGCTCCACACGCTGTCACTCGCTGGAAGCTGCCGTCGATCGCCGGAAATCACCGCCGTCGCCGGTGAGGTACACCCATATGTTTTTGTTTTCTCGAACCTGTTTTAAGCCTCCATGCGTTTGTTTAGTTATTTAAGTCGCGTTAATTTGATTTAAGTTGTTTGGAATGTGATTAAAGTTCTATGTTTGTCAGTTAGGGTCTCAATCGTGTTTAGGGGTTTGCGTGGTACACGAGATCGAGCTCTTGAATCTTCGGGTATCTGTAAGTAGTCATTTGGATTGAGCCCCTTAAAGTTATTATTTGATTTGTTAGAATGTTATAATCCGTGAATTGTGTTTGATGCAAGAAACTATGTTGTGATGCATATGTTTGAGTTTGGGTTGTGTTGGTGTTGCCTGTACCACTAATGGACTAAGAAAGTAGTTAATATGGGAATAGGGGCTTAAGGCTTCAAGTTAAGAGTGAGACTTAAAGCCTTTGATCGTAATAAGCTGAGAATGAACATTGTGGGTCCGAGATTGTGGGTTCTACCTCGAGGTTTGGTAGCTGGAATTTGTGAGTCACGAGTAAACTCTAGAGGAGTGAATGCGGCAAAGTGTAGTTGACCAAACCAATTAGAGGATTACTGTGTTGGGCTTAAGGTCGCCTAAGCGTGAGACTATTTTTGTAAAGGGTTCGAGGTTGCAACTAATGTTTTGGTTACGTGGTTTGGGTCAAATATGATCGTTGGGTGCAACGCCTTAAGTTTCGGTTCGTGTTTAAGTTGTTTGGATCGCTATAACTAACTTGGTTGGGCGTTAAAGGTGAGCCCTAGGCGACACTAGTGACCAATCATTTCCTTGGAATTGTTTTAGGCGAGCTTGTGTTTGCCTTTTGAAGGAAGTGGTTGTTTCATAGATCCTCAAGTCGATGTATGTGGCCAACTTGATCCAGTAACCGAGCTCATAAGTGAGAGAGCTGGCTTGCATAGCTTGTGGATTGAAACCTTATGTTGTTGTGTATGTTAAAGGGGTTGGGTTCGACCGTGAATGAGTTCGCGCATGTGAGGTTGAGGATCATCAACGATATGCAGCTTGTATTGTTCGCATGATTGTTAGTATGTATTTCGATTATGGTTTTAGTACCAAGTCAAGAGAGTTGTGTCATGGAACCCCTCAGGCTAGTAGTCCCTACCTTACCCCTTATTTAGGTTGTAACGCCCCTACTTTCCTATAACTAAACTCTTAGGGACATTACTACACATGCATGCATTTATAGGCCAAAAGATACAAAACGATCTTTAAAACTCCACTGAAAACAAATTGTCTTTAGGGATCCCATTAAAACATTCAAAACGCGCAAAAGAAGCAGTTTATACATGGCCTATTTAAAATCTGGAAAGTAAATTTAAACTCCGAAAACATAAACGACAACATCATTTATAGAAGAATTTATGCGGAAGACATGTCTATTCCCATGGTTCTCGATAACGCGCGCCTCCGTCTCTCTCCCTCGCACGTCCTTGGTCTTACCTCAAAAACATTTTTTTTTAAAAGAAAGGGTGAGTATTGCAAAACAATACCCGATGAAGTGACCTCGCTACACGAGGTTTGGGATATGCAAACACATACAATCATGACTTTTAAACTGCTCTCGAAATGTACATATGCGGGACCTAAAACTTTCTCATATCATCATGACTATAATTCATGACTTCCTTTTTCTTTAAGTGGCCAATTTGTCATCCCGAGTCATTTCATTTTGAGTCCTCACAGGACTCTCGTAATAATTTGAGTCCTCTCAGCACTTCTGTATGGTTTGAGTCCCTCACAGCACCCTGTATAGATTGAGTCCTCACAGGACCACTGTAATTTGACCCATAGGGTCTCTAATGCATGTTTGACCATGCACACAATGCACTCGTGAGACCAATTTCCACATTTTTCATCAAATCGTTTCATGGCATACATAACATGCATGAGGTCCCATCATTCAACATAACAATAGTGTACATGCCACAAGCATCATCATAATATGCAAATCATAAGTTCCTTACATAACAGTTTGATGATAACAATCTTATAGGTAATCATGAAATATTCGATACAAGATAATTTGTAATATCCTCACATAAAATAATCGGATTTTTCTTACGTAAAATACAAGGATATTCTCACATAAAATATTGAATTATGCTCACATAAAATAGGGAGATATTTTCACAAAAAAAAATCTTAGAATATTCTCACGTAAAATCATCAAACCTTTTTGAGTAAAATCACTAATTAATTTCGCATAAGATAATGAAATTCATTTTCTTTAATCCCATTTAAAAAGGTTCGGCACAAGGTCCCTTACCTTAATTCGAATTCTACTCCAAAACTTAACCCGAGCTCCTGGACTATTCTTCTTTTAGTGGAACCTGATTCACACCCAAAATTCCAAGTTCATTCTCCACGCATTCACTAAATCCATAAACGTAAGGGTACTTAAATTACGTTCTTAAGATTTCATGCCCCGCTTACCTCAAGTTTAATGCGAATACTTAATACTCCTTAATCCGTCTTGGCGTTTGACCTTCAATTCCGCTCCAATCTTGACTCCTACAATTAACGTTCAAACAGAGAGCCTAAGTTCTCAATCAAACGCTTAAATATTTGATAGGTCACAAATAAATCTCCAACGAATTCGAACTAAATCGGATCGCTCACCCTACCGTAATCTAAGTGGTCATGGAGTCGTCTTTGGCGGCGTTAATGAATCCGGGGAGCTGAGTCGCGGGAGAGGAACGAGCTCGCGCGTGGCTTCTGTTTTCGTGAAAACAAATCCGGCGAGACTGCTGCTGTGCTCGTGGACGGACGATCGCTGGAGCTTCGACGTGGCGGCTGGAACGAGTAAGCTCCGTTCGTTGATCTGCCGGCGCAAACCAGACGTGAACGATCGGGAGCTTCCGACCGTGGGCCTGTAGGTCAGCGTGAGATTCGATGTGACGGCGGCGGTGACGATCTTCAATGCTGTCGACGTTCAGGGAGTGCTCGTTGCATTGTCTCTTTCCGTCGAAGTTGCACGCACGACTCGTTCGGTTGAAGGAACGGCTGGCGGCACTTCTTTTAGGGTTGGAAAAAGGGGCTACTTTCCGACGAGAACTCAAACGCTCGCTCGTCTGGACCGACCTCTACGCTCCAATCGGCGGTGACTGAATGTTGTAAACGAACGGCTGGCGACAGGACTGGAACGTGTGCGCTAGGCTCCGGCGTGCTCTTCGTACGTGAGCTGCAGACAAGCGGATGGAGCAGCCTCTGTTTGTGCGTTCGCCGGCGAGGATAGCTGCAGTGCAAGTGAGTAGAAGGCTTGCCGGCGGTAGGAGCAGCACGAAGAGGTGGCTGTCGGCTAGGGCAAGGGAAAAGAAGGAGATGTTTATCAATCTAGGGCTAGGGTTTTCGGCTAGGGTTAGGGTTCCCTTAGGTTTGTAATAATAAGAAGGTTAAATACTAACAATTAGGTCAAACTCCAAGTGTCGATTATCACCCTCCTTTAGGCATTATTAACTAAAGTGCCATTGTCATCTCTTTATTCTTTAATTTTATAAATAGTTCCATCTTAAAGAGAAATACATTTACTTAAACCACACGAAATTAAGGGTTCACTCTCAACGAGCCTGATAGAATTTATTAAACCGACTCGACATAAAGACTGTTAGAACAATTGCTAAGATAACCAGTCAGTACCTGTGGTTGTGGTCGTCACATAGGTGACGTTATCCTATAGCCTTGTGTGGCGAGAAACTAGCATGGAGTATGTGTATTGAGGATGTCTCGTGGTGAGTCACAGTGTGTGTGACAACAGACCAGGGGCAATGATGACTTGTGGTGAGCCATAATAGTCATGGCAACAGACCAAAGACGAGAGTGCCTCAAGGTGAGTCACAGTGAGTGTGGCAACAGACTCGGAGTGAGACATAGCTTACGAGCGTCCTGCGGGGTGGGTCTGAGCTATGTCAGAATGCTAGTTAGGGAGGCATATACCGACGTGAAGCCAAGGAGCTGAGCAATCCTGTGTGGGTTTGGGGTAAGGTTGAGTTGGACGTCTAGTTGAGTATGGTTTGAAGGTGGAATCTGGGTAGTTTGAGGTGTTGGTTAAAAGTGAGAACCTAGCTGAATTTGGGACCCTTGAGAATGGGTCGGGGATATTAAGAATGGCTAGTTAGAACCCTAAGTATCCTTATGAAGCGCAGAGCCCAACACTTACTAAACCCTGAGTTACGCTTGAGCGAGTCGGAACCTTTAGGTTGACGATATATGATAGGCTCTTGAGACTGGGGTACGTCCCCGTTGAGATCAGGGAGTGGTTGCTTTCCATTATCTCGTGCTAGCTTAGGGGTGATTCCCCATAGGGTGTATTGGTTACGTACCCCACTGCACTATGCTAGCGTGTTGTGTTGTGAGAGCCTTGGGTACGTCCCCGTTAGGGAATGGTTGCTTTCCATTATCCTGTGTTGGCTTAGGGGTGATTCCCCATAGGGTGTGTAGGATACGTACCTGCTCTGCTCTATGCCAGTGTGTAGTGGCATGAGAGTTGCTTTCTCTCATTGCGTCGCCAATCAAAGTTCCAAGACCGAAGGTAGAGCTCAAGTTATTACCGCAGGGGGCTCAAGGTGAAGTGTGCTAAAAGTGAGACTTGTATGGGGTTGAGCGAGTTTAGAAGATGAGTCTTGTTTTGGTTGCATGTTAGTTTGTTTTGACGTGAGTGAGCTATTTACTGAGTATTTTTATACTCACCCGTCTACTTTGTTATTTTTGGTTACAGGTAAAAAATCCTGAGGCGGTTAATGACGACGACGACCCGACGAGGTTGTGGGACCCTGTTTTCTTTGGTTACAGGTAAAAAATCCTTCCTGTTTTCTTTTTGCTTAGAGTTCTCGCTTGACACTGCCATGTTTTAGTTTCTGTTTTATTTTTTTGGTCACACGACCCTCTAATTTCTCTTGTATTTCTTAGTTGGTGAATTTTCATTCTAGTTGAGTTGTCTTTTCGTTTGTCTAAGAGATTGTACTTTGAAACTTTGGTTGTAGCCCAACTCATTCTTTGATTGTAGTTTGGTGGGGGGTTGGGCATTCTTTGAGACCCTTTGAAGTGTTTTCTGCTTGTTAGGTTCCAGGAAAAATTTTGGTTTTCTCCTTGTTATGTCGTTATGCTGCCAAAATTTCGGCATGAACGGTGTGGTAGAGTAACTTCCCTAACGTAGGTTCGTCTTGATTTTTAGGGTCGTTACATTAGATTTTCAAATATAGAAAAAAAATTTAAAATGAATTTTTGTCTTGTATTGTTCCAATTTTACTCTTATTGGTGTATCATTAAGATATCTGATATACTTAATATTTGGTTTACCAGTAGTATATCTTGTATACTTTATATTTTGTATATCAGCTAATAATATATACATAAAAACAGAGTATATATAGAGAGAGATATATCATGGATATTCAGCATTAGTATATCATTTATATGCTTCATTTTATTGGCATACTTAACATTGAGTATATCAGTAATATACTTAATTTTAGATATATCTAGTTATACTGAATATGAATTTCTTATATACTACTAATCAAGTGCATCAATTAAACAAATCTAATGATAAAAACTAGTAAATATAAATCATTAATAAAATAAATAACTAAAATAAAATATATCAGTAGCATATCACTGATATATTCTATATTATGTATAACTCATATGTGAATTATTGATATATTCTTGATAAATGTTGTATAAGTATATTAACAATATATCAGTTATATATTTTGTATTAGATATATCCTTATTATATCAACGATAATTGATAGATTACAAACATTATATTAAAATGCATAAAATAAAATATATAAGTGGTGTATCAATGATAACATCTATATATTATGTATAATATCATATATGACATACTTATATACTCTTGAAAAAGTTCATAGAATTATATTAATGGTTTATTATCGATAGACTTTATATTATGTATATTTTTTTTGTCTGTCAACAATATACAATTGATAGACTACTAAAACTTTTTATGATTAACACCTGTGAAAAATAACGCATATCAATAGTGCACCAATGGTGCATTCATACTATGTATATATAATATGCTAGTTAATTATTCATATACTCTTGATCAACCTCAAATAAGAATATGAGTATCATATCATATTGTATTTACTTTTTTGTTAGGTATATCGTTAGTCTAGACGATTGATATTCTCCCTATTGAAAAACATGTGGGAGGATATTTTTGACCTTTTGCTCTGTCTGATTGAGTTTGGGTATGTTGTTTTTGCTATTTTTACAAATCCAATATATGAATGACATGCCTACCATTGGTAAACAATATTTTGCCATGTATACAAATGCCCCTATTTTTCAAAGGTTTAGAAAATGTTAAGAGTAATATGTAAATCTTGAAAGAGTAGGGATATTTTTTAAACAAAAGAGTATTTTTTGTAATAATTTAGCCAAGTTAGAATTTAGTGGTTAGGGTTCCTCATAATTAAATGAACACACTAAAAGAAAAGCTAAAGTAAAAAGATATTCTGTAAGTTTTTGTTTTTGGATATTGTGTCTGCCATTAGAATAGAGAAAGAATGCTGATCTGTGAATCTCCCATCGGACGTCTTTCAGAAGCGATGTTCCATCTGCGTAGAATTGAAGGGTATAGTGTCCATTTCAAATGCTCACCAGCCATGTTATCGATAATAGTCTCCCATTATTCTCCTGGTTGCAGCTTTGTAGCCGCCTTGCAAATGATGCCTGAATTCTTCACCCAATTTTACTGCGACCAAATTCACCATACCATCATTTCCCTTCATAATCTCTTCTCTCTCTTTTGGAATAGCCAATGCAATGGTTTTTCTTCACTCATACTCTCTCTTGACAAAGAACAACATGATGTGGTTGCCGACTATCAATTTCAGACCATTGGTTAGTATTTACATTCTTCTTCTTCATCATTTGTTCAATTCATACAAATTTCTTGAATTTCTTTTGCTTGTTTCTTTTCGCTTCAAGATAAGACACCAACACCCTTGTTTGTTTCTTTTCGCTTTTTCGGATGCTTCTCGCAACTTCTTTCTCTATTTTCCTTGTAGTCCCTAAAATGTAAGAAATTATTCGGTGAGCCTTTCATAATTTTTCAAGTTTATATACGATTATAATGAGACAATACATTGTGAGATGACTTCATTGAAACAAGTAGTTTATTGTTAAACTTTTCAAAAAAATATTTAGTGTCTATGAGTTCTTTCGGCCTTTTATAAATTTCGAAAACATATTTCTATGGTGTTTTTATTGAATAGAAATTATTATTATTTTGGAACTAATTTCGATAAAAATTAAGACTAAATTTAATATTGATTGAATGAAAGTAGATTTGACACTACTACAACTAAATTAGAGACCAAAATAGTATTTTAACCTAATTTCAGATGGTTCTTTAGGTTCTTAGAATTGGTTTTTTAACCGATTCCCCAATAATATTTTCTAGTGTGTTGATAGAACATTTGGGTCAAGAGCGGAGATATTTATAAAGGCCAAAATTATTGTGGCCGAAATTATTCATAATTTTTCAAATTTATATACGAGACAATACATTGTGGCGACTTCATTGAAACAAGTAGTTTATTGTTAAACTTTTCAAAAAAAAATATTTAGTCTCTCAATGAGTTCTTCCGCCCTTTATAAATTTTAAAAACATATTTCTGTGGTGTTTAACTGACTAAATTTAAAAAAAAAATGTTTAGTCTCCCAATGAGTTCTTTCGCCCTTTCTAAATTTTAAAAACATATTTCTATGGTGTTTAAATGAATAAATTTAAGATTTATTGAATGAAAGTAGATTTGATACTACCACGACCAAATGGGAGACCAAAATAGTATTTTAACTTAATTTCCGTTTGTTTTTTTAGGTTCTTAGAATTGCTTTTTAACCGATTCCCCAATAACTTTTTCTAGTGTGTTGATAGAACATTTGGGTCAAGAGCGGAGATATTCAGTGGGAAAATTGCCTACACTGATACCTTCACGAGAGGTGGATGCAGGTGAAATTGATTATAGTTCCTTCGTCTTAATGGACACAAAGAGGTTCAAACGCCTTGTAGTAGAGTTCAAAGGTGCTATGGGTAATATATATAATAAATCAATCTTTTCTTCTCACTCATTCCTTTAATGAAAAATGTTGTAAAGTTTCTAAAAAAATCTTGTGTGGTCATTTTTTGTGACAGCTAATGTTACTATAACGAATTCCCAAATCAAGTTCTCTATTCCAAGTAAGGAGTTGATTCTTTCCAAAGAGGTATTTGTTTTTTATGTTTGACATGCTTAATTATTCAAACTATTGACTTTAATTTGTAACCATGTGTTTCGTATAGAGTCGTGGAATGTTTATGAAATTGAATATTTTAGGCCCCGTTTGATAACCATTTTGTTTTTGGTTTTTAGAAATTAAGCCTATAAATACTACTTTCACCTATGGTTTTTCATGTTTTCTTATCTATCTTTTACATGTGTTTTCAAAAATCAAGTCTAGTTTTGAAAACTAAAAAAAAGTAGTTTCCAAAAACTTATTTTTGTTCTTGAAATTTAGCTAAGAATTCAAGTGTTTTCTTGAGAAAGATGGTATTAATGTAGGTAGATGAAAATCATTATAGAGAAATGATGAGAAAACAAGTACAATTTTTAAAAATCAAATAGTTATCAAACATGACCTTAGAGTGTTTATGAACTCAAGTAAAATAACTTAATTTATTTCAGACTTCATGTACAAAAATGGGACTTAAACCTAAAATATATGTAAAATTTAGGAACACTTTGGTTTGATATCATAAGTGAAGAAGTTGTTGGTTGATGTTTTTGCAGAGAAGACAATGCGCAATTGGAGGTATTGCAATAGGAAATGAATTTCAATTCACTGTCACTCTCCGTCCTATTGAATTTTTCTATAATTTCAGATCGGAATTGTTATGGATATTCAAGTCTAGTGATTCAAACGGTTTAATACTCACTTCTTCTATTGAATTGCATGCTCAAATTTCATCCTATTTTCCCAAAAGGGTGTGACATGGGAAATTCTCTAGTTTACAAAAGTGGTAATATCATTTGAATATTCTTTTTCTCTTAATAAAATTCAAAGGGTTGTAGTTAATTTGATTGTGAAAATCTACAAATAATTATTCTAGTTTGGGATCAGTGTAGTGTTGTTTTTCAAACTTCTAGGAAAAATTCGAGCTATAGAGTGTTCAAATTATAGTGAATGAGACCTCAAAATCAATTCTCGGTATCTGCAAAGTAAATTTTGTTAATGAGAGACGATTATTTTCAAAATAAAGTTGAAAATATATCTTAATTGTGTTTTCTTTAAACGATCGAGATTGAAGGTATTATGTGGAGGTACTTCTAAACTGAAAAGACTTTTTTTTTTTTTTTGACATAAACTGCAAAGACTTCTTGAATGTTAAATGTTGCTATAATTTGCATGCTCAATCTTTCAATTTCAATGATTATGTTCCTAAAATTAGGAAATTGTACTTTTATTTATAACCTACTCTTAAACTTTAATATTTAGCAGTTTTGAGATGAATTAAACTCTCATTTTTACTAATATAGTTGGTTATAATTTTTAGGCTAAATCATAAAAAAAAATACTTCCAAACTTTTCCCTTGTTTACAGTATATACAAGATTTAATATAGACTACACTTTAATTTAGATATAACATCAGGTTTTTTTTAAAAAAAATCATGGTCTAATATTGTAGAGATTAAAATAACCGTGGTGTAAAAATGAATACAGTCATTTAGAGAGACTTTGTTTAATAAAAATTGTAGTCTAAAAGCATGTTATGGACTATGCAACTTTAAAATCATGGTGTAAATATTATCTTTATACCATGATCCAAAAGCATGCTATAGACTATATGTATATAAAATCATGGTCTAAATATTAAATTTACACCATGGTTAATTAAAATTATGGTCTAAAAGCTAATTATAGATAAATGTGTTAAAAACAATGGTCTAAAATTACAATTACACTACGCCTAACTTTAATCGTCATCTATAGTCAAATATTGCTTTACTTTAAACCATAGTTTGCTAATACTATGGTCGAAAGTGTATCTTTATACCAATCTTTACATCACACTCAGTAAAAGTCATGCTTTAAAAGTGTACTATAGACTTCGCATATAAAATCCTAGTCTAAAAATTAAACTTACAACATTGTCAACAAATACCACTGTTTAAAAGCCAACTATAGATTACTGTGTTAACAATCGTGATCTATAAATTACAATTACACCACGACTAACGTTAACAGTGATCTATAGTCAAATTAATTTTTTATTTTAGACAATGGTTCATTAATACCATGGTCAAAAGTATATTTTATTATACCATGTATAATAAGCATCATTGTTTTGATAGACTACATGTTTTTAAATCTATAACATAAAATTTACTTTACACCACAATCCGTAAAAATCATGTTCTAAAAGCATACCATAGACATCAAGTATATAGAAGTAAGGTCTAAACAGTAAACTTATATCATGGTCATTGAATACCATGGTCTAAAAGCCAAGTATAGACTACAGTTCTAACAAGTAAGGCATAAAAATTAAAATTACACGAAAGTTATATAGATATTTAAAATTTTAGGTTTTATTTAATAATCATTTGGTTTTTAATTTTCAATTTTCGAAAATTGTGCTTGTTTTTTCATAATTTCTCTATAATGATTTTCATTTTCTCTATAATAATTTCCGTTTTTCTTAAGGAAACATAGCCAAATTCCAAAAACAAAAATAAGTTTTTGAAAACTATTTTTTTGAATTTTCAAAACATAGCTTAATTTTTGAAAACATATAAAAGAAAGTAGGTAAGTAAATATGGAAACCTATTGATGGAGATATAGTATTTATAGGCTTAATTTTCAAAGACCCAAATAATTATCAAAGGGAGAGTCAGTAAAATATTTTTAAAAAATGCATTATTCTTATAAAAACCAACAATTTTGTTTATTATTTAAAATTTCATTCTATTTTGATTTATATATATTTGAAAAAAAATCAATCATACGATATTCATGAAACAGATTAATATTAAAATATATCAAACTATTTGAGAAAGTTTAGATCCGTCATTAATAAAAATAATGGTATAAACGAAAAAGTTTACACTGTGTTCAATAAATAATGTTGGGGCGAATTGCAACAATAGAGTAGATTTTAAAACTAAATACAAAAATCAAGTTACTTTCAAAACTATTTATAGAAATAGGGTAAATTTGTTGTCTTATTAGAATGCTTCTCTTTAAGAGACGCATTCGTTTCCGACGAGGCGACTTTTTCTTTAACAAGAATGCGTTTGTTCAAAGATGCATTCTTAAGGATATATTTTTTTTAATTATTTATTTTTTTTAAATATCAATTGTTATATTATCATATATTTTTTTAAAAAATATAAATCAAATCATAACTAACCATCAAATAATTTTATGATTTATTATATTTTAAAATTTATTTTATCATTTTATAATCCTTTGACAATAATTAATTATGCAATAATCATATTATATTCCATAAATTCATTAAAATACATCATCAATTATTCTATCATTATACATTAATCATTTTTAATTTTTTTTTTTTATGTTTTACAAGTTCATAATTATATTAGTGGAAAATTTAGTCTAAGCAAAACCTAAAAGTTTATTCTATCATTCTGATTGGTAAAAAAAATATGTTATTATGATTTATTTGTTAGAAAAAATGATTTATTCTATCATTTTGATTAAATAACTCCCGTTCATAAAAACGATGATATATTTTAAATTGTTTGGTTTGATTTTAACAATTAAAATAAAAGATAACTATTCTAATGAAATAAGTTTCAAGATATTTTTTTATATATAATTTTAATCAGAAAAGAAGAATAGCGAAAAAAATCTAAATTAGTTGAACAAACTGAATATTTTGATTTTATTTGATATCTTGTGGCGACAATAAAATAAAAAATTTTATGTTGGAGACTAAAAGTTTCTAGAGATATTAATGAAACATGACTAATTAATTATTGAATATAATATGATTATTGCATAATTAATTATTGTCAAATGATTATAAAATGATGAAATAAATTTTAAAAATATAATAAATCATAAAATGATTTGATGGTTAGTTATGATTTGATTTATATTTTTTTAAAAGATATATAATAATATAACAATTGATATTTAAAAAAATAAAAAATTAAAAAAATATATCATGCGCCACGTCGGAAACGAATGCGTCTCTTACGCATTCTAATAAGACAAAAAATCTACTCCATTTTTTTAAATAGTTTTGAAACCAACTTGTTTTTTGTATTTAGTTTTAAAAACTAACCTATTGTTGCATTTTGCCCAATAATGTTGTGGTTAACTATAGTGAATCAATTTTAATATCAAATTATAACGTCCGTCATATTCATATATTATTAAATTCGAGAATCAGATGTAATTTTACAAGAAAATTCTTAATCTAAATCGAATTTAGAATTTGATTAAAATTGCTTTAGATGTTTTAAATATTTAGAAATGTAGTTTGTGGCT
This sequence comes from Trichosanthes cucumerina, assembly GCA_036507285.1. Classification (NCBI taxonomy): domain Eukaryota; kingdom Viridiplantae; phylum Streptophyta; class Magnoliopsida; order Cucurbitales; family Cucurbitaceae; genus Trichosanthes; species Trichosanthes cucumerina. The sequence goes on along the minus strand of CM071840.1, from coordinate 68,738,700 downwards.
CTAGTGTGGTTTTATTTAAAGTAAAGAATCTAGAGTTTTGAAAATGACATTTTGTCCTTTAGTGCGCACGCACCCTAGGTTACTATTCAATTGTCTTCAACCTCATTCTCCTCTCCTCTCCACGATAAGGGACCTCCACCAAACATACCTTTGTTTTGTTTTTCGTTCAGCCACACCGACCATAGACCACGCCATGCTTCTTCGCCGCCAGAGCGCACGCGGTCGATCCTCGCAAACATGGTGAAGTCCGTTCAACCGCTATTCAGTCCGTCGAATGGGGCTTGCCCGTTTCGACCAACTGCTGCAGACGCTTCTAATATTCTAAAATCGTCGTCGCGAGCTAACGCTGAAGCTATGGTGTTCCGACTCCCATCAAGGCCCTCCAAAGACTAAACTAGCGAATCATAGGGGTCTCACGGTGTGAATCGAAAGAAGAGACCGTGGGTCATGTTTTCACAGGTCTCGCTCCCACTCATATAAGTACTCTCTCCATCCACGTTGATATTGACTCACTCACTATATTTAATGGAGAGAGTACTTATAGTCCACGTTGATATTGGCCAAAATCGGTCCATTTTTGCTATTTAATGGAGAGAGTACTTAAATAACATATAGTATGGATCTCACGGTGCAGACTTAATGGAGATTTGTGGTAAGAAATTAAATGTATCTCATACGTACACTATATTTCCTCTCACTCAGCACTTTATAATTTTCGGGATTGACCTAGATAAACCGGCTAAAATTTACCTAAGTCTACCAATATAACTCTTATATGGTATTTAGCCTAAGTTTATAATCACATTATTACTTGGGTCTATGTGAGTAAATTAATCAACTTTTAATTAACGACACTCACGAAAAATGAGTAAATTAATCAACTTTTAATTAACGACACTCACGAAAAATATAATCTAAGAATCTCCGGACCGAATTCACTCCCAGGTCGATTTCCAGGTAGGGGTGTTCCGCAAGCCTCAACTTAAATACCCCAGCCTTAGACAAAATTATTCAAGTTCTAAACACTTTAAAACTAATCAGTCACCATTCAAAGATTACATTTTGATTTCCTAATTCTAATCTTATTAGAACTAGAAAACCTAAGTCTAATTATTCAAGTTCTAAACACTTTAAAACTAATATTTAACTTAGATTGAATGCATTTCTATGTTATAGTACTTGATCATTCATCACATGAATAACTATATACTACAAAATAATTCATCACATGAATATAAATGCATGAGCATACTAAAAAATGTAACACACTTATATTAATTAAAATAAAACATGCATTTAATTATATCATAACTCTTATAATATAACCTATCATGCAAACTATATATTATAACTCTTATAATATAAATGATGCATGAAATGTTTAACCGAAAGTGAGATTTTAAATCTATATTACATACATTATGCACATAAAATTAATTAAATCATACATCACATGCATAAAATAATTAAATAGCAAAAATGGATCGATTTTGGCACCTAGGGGCATTTATTTAATTAAATAACATTAAATAACATTTATATTAATATTATTTAATAAAATAAATTAAAAGAAATAAAAGAAATTACATTTTATATAAAAATAAAATTAAAAATACATTGAACTACCCCACGTATTGAACTGCTACAGAATGCCCACGTCTCTCGCGAACTTGGCGCTGGAACCGCCCTCAACGCACGTAGCGTTGCAACACCGTGGGTAGCGTTGCAACGCTGTCGTGCTCAGCGTTGCGCCCCGCGCGCTCCACCCCTCGACGTTGCAACGGTGTTCTGCAGCCAAGCCTCCGACCGCAATTGCAGCGTTGAGACGCCGATGAACAACGTCTCAACGGTGTCAACAGAACAACAAGCTTCTCTTATTGTTTTTCGTCGTTTCTCGCCCGTTTTCGCTCAAATTTCTTCACAGCAACTCTTGCCACGAACGACTCGGACTTGCAGACTCGATTTACAACAAAATGCCCAAAAACACGGGCCTTTACATAGATCTAATCAACATGAAATTGTAAATCTAAACTAGTGCCAAAAATCAAAAACATCCATCATGCAAACCAACAATTTATCACATAAATTAAGGCAATACCCACCTAATTTTAACAAAAAACAGTGCACAACAAAGAACCAACATATGACTCTGATACCATTTTGAAGGAAATGAAACTCCCACGCAGCGTAAGACGATGGAATCTTCATGGTGAAGTTGTGCAATTGAATTTCATTAAAATTGATTTAACTATTAAATCTAGGCTAAACATGCTTAATTGGAAAGAAAATCAGTAAAGTTGTAGTTACTTACTTGTTGAAGACCTTCTTCAAGAATTCCTTTCCAATGATCCACGATCTCTTCGTGCTTTCTCGATCTCAACGAACTCGAACTCTTCTCACGAACAAGAACACCACCAAAAAGCTTTTCGGTTGTTCTTCTTTTGGAAGAAGGAAATTAGTGGGAACTTTGTGTTTTTGGTTTTGAGAGGAGAAATGTTGAGAGAAAATTGAGAGAGAATTGATCTCTTCTTTTGGTGAAATCCAAAAATGAGAGAAAAGCTTACCAACCTTCTTGCAAAAAGGGTTTAAATAATGGAGATAGGTGGAGTTGAAATCTCCACCTATTTACCATTTTACCAGAACTATAGGTTATGCAAATCATATTTGCATAATCACATTATAAGATATCTCATATCTTATATTACAAATCACATTTGCAATATTGTGGATTTATTAAATTGAATCACATCCAATTTAATATCTCTCAATCAAATTTCTCCTAATTAGCCCTAATTCAACAATTAGGCTAACCTATAATTTATTATGAATCTCATTCACATTAAACTATATATTATATCATTCATATCTCATATAAATGACATAAATGCCTTTTAGTGAACTTGAACACTTCAATTCACACCAAAACAGTAAACCCTTCTTTTAACCTAGTTTGAGCCAACCGAGGGACCTTATTGACCTACAGTGACAAGCTCCAATGATCCGAGATTAACCTATCAAACTCTTTGACCCGGTTAATCAACATTCATTAGCTACGGTAACACTCCACTAAAGCCCGTAGCTGCACTCCCGTTAGTGCAAGAATATTATGTGTCCACTCATATAACCAATGAGTCGACCCTTCACAGGTTGTTCGTAGATATTACTGGGTCAAATTACCATTTTACCCCTATGTCTACTTCTTGCTCCTTAAGTCCCCACTGCTCCTCTAATGAACAACAACGTTGTAATGGTCCGACCATACACAATAACTCTCTCGTGCCAGTGAGAGAGTGGGTGCCCGTTGTGCAAGCCCTGGAGACAACACTTAAGGGAACAACCCCTCTAGTTTCCCTAAAGGCGGGAACGAGTGAAGTCCATCTCGCGTAGTTAAGTTCCCAACTCCCTACTTGGTCCTTTCCCTGAGAAGATAGGCATATTGAGCGAGTAACTGTGGCCACCCTCACCCGTACTTGTCAAAGGACGCACTTCCACGGCATGCGAGTCCGTAACACGCTCGGGATTCGTGTCGAGTCACTAATGGTCATGTACGAAGTTATTAGTCTCATCACAATCGGTGTTACATCGTGAGTCTAATAATTCACGGTCCGGTCTTATACAATCTCATTGTACAGGATACCACCATCCGCATGTCAACCACATGAACGATTCAGATCACCTTGTTTGTATCTTAATATAAAGCGGGTCGTATCCACAACGTATCCAAGATTAGGTGTCCAACCCTATCCATATACTGTAGACCGTTTGGGTCATTTACTCGAACGTGATCCTCCTTGTTTGTCCACTACACACCGTTCATGTTCTAGTTCTCTCATATATTCAATGACCCTTGAGCTTAGTTTATTTGTCAAAGTTTGTATAAAATGCGAGACACAAAATGAAGAAATGAATAACTCTTTATTAATTTCAAACAGTAATTTACAAACAATACGAGATTAGGACAAACATCCCAACAAGATGGGACCTCATGCATGTATGCATGTCATCAATTGATTGTAAAAGGTTTTGGTAATTGGTCTCCTGATGATTTATGCATGGTTAAACATGCATTAGAGACCCTATGGGTCAATTTATAGGGGTCTGTGAGGGATTCAAAAATTTATAGGGGTTTGTGAGGGACTCAGGTTGACCAATTGACCACTCAAAGCCAAAGTGAAGTCATATTTGTGATATGAATTTTTATAAGGAAGTTTTAGGTCCCACATATGAAGTTTTAAAGTCATGATTGTATGTGTATGCATATCCCAAATCCTCAAAACTTCGGTAGTGAAGTCAGTTACTGAGTATTATTTTATAATACTCATTCTTTCTTTTTAAAATATTTTCAGGTAAAGACAAATACATACAAGGCGAGTGATAGGGATGAGTTACGAAAGTCATGGGAAGTCTTGAAGTCATGTTTCCGCATTCTTTGAGTTTTATTTCAGACATTAAACGTTTTATTACCATTTAAGTAGTATTTTTATTTTTAATCAAGACCAGACTTTAATTCTTTTGTGTTGGGGTTTATGCCTTAAACTCGGGGTGTTTGTAAATTATTGATGTTATGAATAAAGGGTTATTTTTCATCAATTCTTGTAAACTTGCATCAATTCTTGTAAACTTGCTTTTAAAACTTAAATCCAATAAACTAAGAACCAGGGTTATGTGTATGAGATCTTGAACAGTGTGTGGTGGACACACAGGATAGGATCATATTCAAGTAGATAACTCAAATGGTCTATAGTACATGGATAAGGTTAGAAAACTCATCCTGGCAACACTATGGATCGTCTATGTAGTTGACATGCGAGTGGGGGAATCTTGTGCGATGAGATTGTACAAGACCAAACCACAAATTATTAGACTACTGATGTAACACTGTTAACATATTAGGACTAATAATTCATAGATGACCATTAGTGACTCGACTTGAATCTTGAGCGGGTTACGAGCTCTTGTCTGCATGAGAGTGGTCAGAGTTGCCGACTCGATATGCCTACCTTCTCAGGGACGAAACCTCGTGGGGAGCTGGGAAGATCGGTTGTTCCCTTAATGGACACAACTTGCCCTACAGTGAGGATAGTGCAACTACGAGTCTATAGTGGAGTGACTCATAGATAATGAATGTTGATTAACGACATCAAAAAGTTTGATCAGTTAATCTCGTATCATTGGAGCTCATGATCTATAGGTCCATAGGTCCCTCCGTTGGCTCAATATGGATATATCGAGGGTATAAAGTTTTGGAATGAATTTGAAGTGTTCAAATTCATATAAGGGATTTATATCAATTATGTGTGATATAATTGATATAATATATAGTTTGATATGAATATGATTCATAATAAACTATATACTAAATTTGGATTAATTTCAAAATTATTGCTTAATTATGAAATGTTTCATATAAGAGGAATTAATTATGAGAGACATGAAAAATTGAATATGATTCAATTTATAATGTACATTATGCAAATTTAATTTGCATAATAAAGTATGAGATACCTTATATTATGCAATTATACAAATATAATTTGCATAATGCATAATTTGTGTCTTTAGTGGGAGAATGGGTGGAGGAAGTTATCTCCACCCTACTCCCTATATAAAATGCATTTGGATGTACTTTTTTTTTTTTTCAAATTTTGGTCGGGTTGTCGAAGCCCTCCAAAATATTTACTGGTTTTCTAGATCTAACTTGTAGAAATAGTGGACCAGGTCGAATCCCAAGGGAACCAATCGAATTAATTTCTCAAAGTTAAAAATATTAATGATAAAAAAAAAATAAAGGGGGTTTGAATTGTTGAACAACAAAAAAAAATGAAATTAAAAAAAAAGTAAAAAGATAATTTTATGCAACTTCCAATTCAAGGATGTAAATTTCATCCAATTGTAATCTTGATCAAAGGCTTCAAAAGGAAAAAAAAGATATCAATTTTAATTTTAATTCAAGAACTCAGTCAATTTACTCGGAAAAGCCGCAATAAATATAAACTCTCCTAATTTAATTGATCTTAACCAAGCATCAAAATCAAAACTTATAATTTAATCAATTGGGTACGATAGCGTTCCATATTGATTAAATAATAGCATTAAAAGTAATGAGAGGACTAAACCAAAATTAACTAATAGAGACAACTACAAATTAATTAATTTTGTTTGTTTGTTTCCCTAGAGTCTATTATGCAAGTTATGTAAAATGGAAAAGCCATTAATTACACACACATAAGCCAACCCCTTGCTACATTTTTTTCCAATCATTTGTGACAATTACGGATCACAAAATCATGGATAACAATAAATTGATTGAAACTAAATTAAGGCATCAATTTAATTAGTAACGATCAATCATAAAAATAAAACAAGAAACAAAGAATTCTTAAATTAGAAACAAAATTTCAATTAGGTCTAAAGTCTCACAAAATTACAATTGGAAATGAAATGACCATTGAATAAGAAATTAAAGCTTAGCCACACATAGTGGAAAAGCAAGAATAACTATAAGGGGGAGAAAACATAAAATAAAAATTATAAAAATAAACAACTAGAACACTCTCTAAACTTTTGTTTTTCTAGAGAACACTCAAACTCTGCACTCGCTTTTCTCAATGCATTGCACTCCTTTTATACTTGAAAATGACCAAAAATAGGTCTCTTATATGTGTCATTTCTTGCTCCACAATGTGTGCCAAGCCACAAGATAATTTCTCCCTTGCATTTCTCAAGGAAGACTCCATGTATGTATGCCACCTACACAAGGAAGAAAAAACAAAAACAAAAGAAAATATTAGATAATAAGCTTTTCTTTGTTTTTTCCTTTTCATTCTTTTTTTTTCTAATTTTTTTAATTCTTTTTTTATTTTCAATTGTCTCATTCTTTTGTTTTCTAATTTTTCAATTTTTATTCCAATTTACGGATTTAAACTAAAATATGCATTTTAGACTAAATTTATTAAATAATCGATAATTTATCACCTAAACTAAATTGGGTGCAATTTCAACCATTAAACATATTATTTAATTAAAATTGAAGGAAATTAGACACAATAATTACGATTAATTAAGACTTATCACTCTCTCAAAATCCTTTCAAGATCTCTCTCCCTTTCTCCAAAAAGAATTCCACACATTCTCCCTTTCCTAGAGATTAACGGAGAAGACCTTTGTGGAAGTGTTTGATCGGTTCGTAATCGTTGAAAATGAGACAAGCACCTTAGTGGAGGGAATAACTAGAAGAAGTGTCTTCAAATGCAACCTTCTCTTCTCTATTATGCTTAATCTTATTTTTGTTTTTGTTGAAATTCATATAACGTAAATTGAGAGCAAATCAATTATAAACGCTTCCGCTACAAGATTCGATCCCTTCATTTTGATATTAAGATCCCAATAAAGATATTTTCAGTGGTTTAATTGAGAATTTTCTTTTTCTATAGTTTTTTATGACCTGAAAATGCATGCATGAGTAGTAATGTCCATAGGAAGTGAGTAATAGAATTAGGGGTGTCATACAAATTATTTACAAATTTCAAGTTTAAATATTAATGTCTAAGTTAAATTACAAGTTTAATTCTTGTACTTACAAGTTAGTGTGGTGGTCTATGTGAATTTTCAATTTTGATTAAATTTCAAATTTTCTATCTAAAGGTCCAATGACATCTACCACATATTTCTTCAGTTATATTACTGAATATATTAGACATAATTGAAATTTAATTTTGTCTAATAAAACTCTAAGCTTTCGTGAATTTTATAAAATACTGATTTTGTATAAAAGAATTGTTAAATATAAAATTGAAAATTTTAAGGCTTATGAGACATAAAATTGAACATAGAACATATTTGACATTTTTAAAGTTCAATGACCTATTAAACAAAAAAGTGAAAACTTAAAACCTATTCTATTGCGCCTCACGTAATAAACTTAGCTGGTTTTAGAGTAATTGGGTTCGATGTTCGTTAGAATTCTAATTGAACAAATATTAGAATTTCAACTTTAACTCCTTAAGTTTGGTGAATTTAAATTTGTATAGCTTTGGAAAAGAGGATTTTAAAATAAATCTTTAATTCCAAGGTTTTAGAATTTAATGTTGGATTTTATTCTTTCAACCAGGAATCAAATTTTGTTCCAAAGCTTCTAAGTTCCTTATTTGAGTTTTTAATTAAAAGTAAAGAAAGGAAAAGGAATTTAAAGAATACAAAAGTCCTAGATCTCCCTCTCCTTCGCGTGTTTTCTTCTCCTCTCTCTTCTTATCATGTGAAGACAACCCCCCAATCAATTTTTCATTCTCTTCATCTCCTTCGACCACCATCCGATGAGCAACTACATGTCGGCAACACCACGAACACCCCACGTCGACTCTTCTCGGTTTGTCTCCTTCTCCCTCCCGTGCGCCTTGGAGCTTCCTTTCTTCTCTTTTTTTCTGCAACACGAGATCCACGCGAGTCTCTTTCCTCCGGCGGCTTCATCCCTCTTTTCAGCGTAACCCACGAGCCCCAACGTTGCAAGTTTGCGAGCGGCAAGTTCGTCTTCCTCCCCTGAAACGGGCATGTGCGTGACTCCTCTTCGATACGGGTGTTCGGGCATCTACCAAGCAATGTCACCAATAACATTGTTTCTCTTTTCGGTAAGATACAACTTTGACCCATGCTCATTCAACATTAGATTTGTATTACCCATTCCTTAATAGTTTGAAATCTATAGGTTTAGGCCCATTAGAAAACTATAGATTTCATACATGTCAATTATTGGACTGTTGTCCAAATATTTTCTGCAATGATCTCATGATCTCCTAGGCAGTGGCTATGCTCTCGTGTTTCTTAGCCAAAACATCAAATATGCTAGTTAAGATGTAGACCTTGGCTTTGTCATTGGCCTTGATCCACCTATCGTACACGTCGCGAACGCTGCGCCACGGTCGAGCTCGACACCTAAGGACATTCCTCAGTTAGCACGAACTTTAGGTCCTTCACCACTAAAATCGTGTTAATGTTCTTCTTCCAGGTCGCATAATTATCTCCAGTTAATTTTTTGGCAGCTAATAAAGAAATAATCGAACTTGACATTTTTGCTGAAAAAATTAAATTTCTTGTATTAGTTTCTCGCAAAATCTTTTGTTAAAACCAATCTTTTTTTAGCAAAATTATAAAAAAGATCCCTAGGTCAATTACTTTTGCAATGATACCGTAAAGGTTTAGAATGACTGCTATCGAAGGGTAGTCGTATCACTCCTCCTTTGGGACGAGACTATCTCGACTAATTCCTATACCAAAATAACTCTTATTCCTACAAGTTTTAGCTACCATTTTTTTATCTGGATCCATTAACTATTAATGTATCCCGTAAGTGTGACCCTCTTATTTTAGATTCCAGAGTTCCCTCCAATCGAATCCGCCGAAGGGAGGACTGAGTTGGAAAACAAACTAAGGCAACTCTATTACTTTTGGGAGTTCACCCTGATATTGACTCCATGTATACAACCTTACGAAGGGAGGGTGCGCCCAGGGTGTCACGGTCATGCTTGTCCAAGGCGTGTTGCCCATGGCCGCATGGCCGCCCCCATCCTTTTTCATTATGTTTTCATGTATGCTTTTGCTTTAGCATTGTTATTTCATTTCCATGTGATTTTGTGGGCGTATGACTCCTCGCCAAAATGACGTGCAAGGGGGTCATAGCCAAAATTCCTAGAATGTACTATAGGGGGAAGCGAACAGTGATCAATTCTCCCTACCAAGAGTTATATGCTAGATAAGTGTGGATTTCTTATTATTGTTTGTCAATTGTATAACTAACTTTCTAAACTCTCACAAACGCTTTCTAAAATGTTTTCACAAATTCTCTCCGACCCCGTTTTCTAAAACCTTTTCTCAGGAACGGGGGTGGAGGTTGCGATATAGGCCCGCCAGTCGCGCGCCGCGATCCGAATTTGAGTTGGCTGACTTGCTCGTGAGCGAGAGCAAGTGCCGCACGGTCGTGTCAAGATCCTCTAAGAGGTGCCACCGTGACAGTTGGTACCAGAGCCTAGTCGGCTTCGGGAAGGCAAGACACAGTAATCATGCTTGCAAACAAATTAAACAAGTCGGACAAAGAGCGGTTGGCCGAGATCGAGGAGCAATTGCTTCTCTTGATGGAAGTCCCTGATAATATTCGGTCCTTGGGATCTCGATCGAAGAGATTGCGCCAAGGCCGACGCGATTGTTGATGCGATTGCCGGACGACGAGGGGGAATGCCCGCTCTATGAATTGATGGAGAGAGTTGAGACCCTCGAGGACAGGGTAAACCGATGTGAAAGCTTCGGGCGTGGTGCTAGCTCGTCGGGCGGCGTTGCCCAAATTGAAGAACGTGTCGATGGTCTAGACAGTTCCCACAAAGAGTTGGGTCAGATGTTTTCTGACTTTTCTGTTGATGTGAGAGATGCCCTTAAGATTTGTAGGGGCGAGATAGGCGAGATGGCCGCAAAGCTAAATCTCACCATGATTGCGATGGGAAGTCAAGCCTCACCAAGCGCGACCAAGTCGGGAAGAAGAAGATCCCCGAGCCGAAACCCTTCGTGGGGTTCGAGATGCCAAAGTGTTAGAAAACTTCATCTTCGATATGGAGCAATACTTTCGAGCAACAGATACGGTGACTGACGAAGAAAGAGTCACCTTAGCAACAATGCATCTGGAAGACAATGTCAAACTATGGTGGAGGACTCCTTATATGGACATCCAAGAAGGTAGATGTACCATTAACACATGGGAGACGTTGAAACAAGAATTGCGCTGCAATTCTTCCCCGAAATGTCGAGATAATTGCAAGGCGCAAGCTTCGAGAGTTGAGACATAAAGGTGCCATCCGCGAATATGTCAAACAGCTTTTGCTTGGGTTGATGTTGGACATCCGAGATATGAGCGAGAAGGACAAGATCTTCTCCTTTGTCGAAGGGCTACAACCATGGGCCAGGCTAAGTTGTAATGACGAGCAATGAGTACAACACCGACCAAGCATATGCAAGCAATGAACGAACGATCGCTTTGACCCGAGTGGTGACGGTATTAATGCACGCCCAAGAAGCGGGATCGAGCAAAACCTCCCCGGGGGAGATGATCGATCTCATCACCCTAACTCTCCCAAGAGTGGGGAGGAGATAGGCCTAGAAGTTCGTGAAGGGACAGCAGGAAGTCCCCACCGAGGAATGGAAATTCGTGGCGAGACCACATAACAAGAACAACAACTACCGTAAGTGCGTTCTTTGTGGCGGGCCTCACCGAGTGAGTGATCGCCTGAGTAAGATAGCCCTCAAGGCCCTTCAAGCGTCCTATGAGGCAAAGAAAGGAAAAGAAGTCGATGATACGGAAATTGAGTCCGTGATAAGACAAAGACCTAGAGAATCCGCGCATTGGCGCCATAAGATTCTTATGTCGACCCTCCGTAAGAGTGGGGAGAGACAAAGGGCCCATCCAAAGAAGGGCCTCATGTACGCTGACGCACACGCCAACAACAAAGCGACCAAGAGCACAATGGTTGATTCGGGAGCCACCCATAATTTCGTCTCGCGAGATGCGAGCGAGGCGATTGAACTTGTCGTGGAGCCGAGATCCGGGAAGGATGAAAGTCGTGAATTCAAAGAAATTTACCTATTTCGTGGATTGCAAAGGCGCTCGGTCAAGATGGGAGACCGGGGTGGTCGCGTGACCTTGTCGTCGCCGGGATGGACGACTTCGATGTTGTGTTGGGAATGGAGTTCCTTCTTCAAAGACAAAGTCATACCGTGCCCCTAGCGAGTTGTCTAGTAATCACGGGAGAAATCCCGCCGTAGTGCCCGCTGGTGAAGCGACCTCTTGGCGCGCGAGTATTATCGGCCTTGCACCGAGCGAGCCCAAGTGAATGTTGTGGCGAGATGTCACGAGTAATGCACCATCGCGACGAGAGAAGCGGCGAGCCGAAAGTACACCCCGAGAAGAGGGGATGAAAAAGCAGCTTCAAGTGCAAGAGGCACACAGAGAGCGCCGAGGCGCGAAGTCGAGGGACACACATGCAGAGAGCCCTCCAAGAATTGAAGCCAAAGTGGCGGCTCGTGAGTGCCAAGCCTGACTACCCCGAGGCTTGGAAGACGCAATCACAGCGGCGTGAGTACGAAGCGGCGCGACGTGACAAGCCCGCCGATCAAGTCAAGAACTCCTTTGAGGTCCTAGGCGGGCGGACGAGTCGAATCTTTGCCCCATATGAGAAGGTGCGGCGCTTCTTTGAGATGTGGAAGGAAGCCGTGGGAGCGTAAGTCCGCTGGGACCGAGTTGAAGACTTGAGGACTGTCGACCCAGGACCATCCCGTTCGAAGAGTGTCGGTTGACAAGGGCGTCAACCAATTAAGTGGGGGAGAATGTCACGGTCATGCTTGTCCAAGGCGTGTTGCCCATGGCCGCATGGCCGTCCCCATCCTTTTTCATTATGTTTTCATGTATGCTTTTGCTTTAGCATTGTTATTTCATTTCCATGTGTTTTTGTGGGCGTATGACTCCTCGCCAAAATGACGTGCAAGGGGGTCATAGCCAAAATTCCTAGAATGTACTATAGGGGGAAGCGAACATTCATCAATTCTCCCTACCAAGAGTTATATGCTAGATAAGTGTGGCTTTCTTATTATTGCTTGTCAGCTGTATAACTAACTTTCTAAACTCTCACAAACGCTTTCTAAAATGTTTTCACAAATTCTCTCCGACCCCGTTTTCTAAAACCTTTTCTCGTGAACGGGGTGGAGGTTGCGATATAGGCCCGCCAGCCGCGCGCGATCCGAATTTGAGTTGGCTGACTTGCTCGTGAGCGAGAGCAAGTGCCGCACGGTCGTGTCAAGACCCTCTAAGAGGTGCGACCGTGACACAGGGCACCACGAGGTCGAGCACGAAGTCTCATTGCAAACCAATAAAAGAGACCATGGGACTCGTTGACACAAATCCCGCTCCCACTTACTATAAGGTACTCTCTCCATTCACCTTGATTTTGACACATTCAAATACCATTCGAAGGGGGATGCTCCCATTTGTGCCACGACCGAGCATTGATCTCACGATGTGAACTTAACGGAGATACGTGAGAGGAAAAATTGATGTATCATATATACTTTTTTCCTCCCACTAAGTACTTTAGGATTAGGGATTGACTTAGATAAAACCGGCTATTAATTTACCTAAGTCTACCAATATAACATTTATATTGGAGTTATCTAAGTTTATTAAACCCTTTAATAATAAACCTAAGCCTATGAGTTTAATTCATTAAACATTTTATTAAACGCCACTCACGAAGAATAATTTATAAAATATTAGTCTAACCTAACTTCCAAGTCGGTTCCCGGGTAGGGAAATTAAGTTTCGTCAACTTAAATACCTCAGTCTAATAAGAACGTTCCTTAGACAAAGTTCTTTAGCCATAATTTTATAAATTATCTATTAGAGCTAGATAACCTATGATTTAATTTTTCCAATTCTAAAACCATTTTAAAACTAATAAATTAAACATTAGATTACATGCATTTCTATCTTATGAAGTACTTGATCATTCATCAACATGAATAATAAATAAATGTTCATAACACATCCCTCATATGAAAAATGCATGGTTATGTTTTCACTGAAGTAATGTAATACTTAAATTAAAACATGCATACTAGATAATATAATACTTATATTATAAAAGGATGCATGAATATGTTTAACACCTAAAGTTGGATTTTAAACTATATAGGGTATATGTTATGCAATATAAAATTCATACAACAATTGCATAAATTTAAATAGTAAAATAGACCACATTTTGGCATCTTAAAATTAATTGATAATTAAAATATAATCAAATTATATTAATGATTTATTAAATAAATAATTAATAAAACTAAAAAAACTGGAATTTCTGAAAAAACCCGTGTGCACATTCCACGAACTACCCCATCTTCACGCGAAGTGGTGGCAGGCGTCTGCTATAGGCTTACCGCATAGACAACATTTCAACGTTATTTTTCATTGTCTCGACTTTGTCCTGACAAAATAGAACACCTTTCTGTTTTGCATAGTTTTTGCTCCATTCTCACAACGACTCCTTTCCACAAACGACTCGACCTTATAGACTCGATTTACATAGATTATGCAAAAAACAATGGACCCTTACATTGATCTTATCAATGAAAAAGTGCCAAAATTGTGAAAACATCTATTTTGTAAAACCGCATTCATCACATGAATTGAAAGCAACCCACATCTAATTTCGTGAAATTCACAATGAGATTGAAAGCAAGATTGACTTTGATACCAATTGAAGGGATCGAATCCCGACGGAAGCGTTTGAATCGCTTTGCTTTCAAAATCATTGTGAAAAATTGCATAAAACAGTAATGTTAAGCATATGATAAAGGGAGAAGAAGATTACCTTTGATGAAACCTCTTATAGTAATCCAACTCCTTGGTATCTTGAACTCGATCTCAATCTCGAATGCTCGAACACCTCCAAAAGGCTTTCACTGTTGTTTCTAGGAGAGGAAGGATGGTGGGATCCCTTTTTTGATTGAGAGAGGGAATTCTCTTGGAGAGAATTTAGAGAGGGAGATATTTTAAAGAGTTTCTAATTCCAGAAAAATGAACCATTAGCCTACAAAGTGTATCCTAAAGCACTTATTTATAATGTGTAAGGATAAAGGTAACTTCCTCCATCCACTCACCATTATTTTCACCAAATATGCATTATGCATATTTGCATATTGCATATAATAAAGTATCATATGTTTTATTCAACCTACATTGAATCACATTCAATTGTTTATCTCTCATATATACCCTATAGTATTTAATATGAAACTATTTCATACAAATTAATATTTGGAATTTAATCCAAATATAGTATATATAGTTTAATTTGAATCATATTAATATCAAATTATATATTATACTGATTATATCACATATAACCAATATAAATCCTTTTTACAAATTTAAACGTTTCAAATTTTCTCCAAAACTTTATACCCTTGAATAAATCCATATTGAGCCAAGAGGGACCTGATGGACCTACAAATTATGAGCTCCAATGATACAAGGTTAATCGATCAAACTTTTTGACCTTGTTAACCAACATTCATTAACTATGAGTGACTCCACTATAGACTCATAGTTGCACTTTCTTCACTGTAGGATAAGTTGTGTCCATTGCTTTAACCCACTGCCCGTAAGTCGACCTTTCACAACTTGTTCGTAATAACAGCTTGATCAAATTATCGTTTTACCCATGTGATTACTTCTTGCTCCTTAAGTACCACTGATCCTCTAAATCTAATGAATAACATGTTTATGGTCCTACCATAAAAAAGTCTCTCTCGGGCCAATGAAAGGGTGGGGCCTCATTGTTCAAGACCCGGAGTCAACACTTAAGTGAACTACCAATCTAATTTTTCTAGCTCGAGAATGAGTGAATTCCATCTCGTAGAGTTAAGTTCCTAGCTCCCCACGCAGTTTTGTCCCCAAGAAGGTAAGTATGTTGAGTCGGCGTCTCGAATCACTCTCACCCATACTAGTCAAAAGACAACTCATTGCAGACAGGAGTTCGTAACCCGCTCAAGATTAAGGTCGAGTTACTATTGCTCATCTGTGAATTATTAAACCAAATCTGTTAACTGTGTAACATCAGTTGGTTAATAATTCACGATCTGGTCTTACACGAACTCATCGCACATGGTGCCCCCGATTTCATGTCTACTACATGAACGAGCTGGATCGTCTAGTTTGTATCAAATACAAAGTGGGTTGCATCCATAGTGTCACCAAGATAAGGTTCACAACCTTATCTGCATATTATAAATCGTTTGGGTTATTTACTCAAACATGATCCTACTTGTATGTCAACTACATATTGTTTAAGTTCTCAAAATATGTATAACCCTAGAGGTTAGTTTATTGTATTCAAGTTTAAATGCGAGTACAAGAAAAGATGAATAGAATAACTCTTTATTAATTCATCAAACGTTTATAAATCCACGAGTTTAGGGCATTTTTTATTTGGGTATATGCCCTAAACTCGTGGATTTGGTCCTTCCAAAGATTAAACAGGAATTGCCCTAAACTTCGCCTGAGTTAAGGTTTGGTCCATCCAACAGTAAAATAAGAACTGCCTCAACTCCGCCTGAGTTAGGGTTTGGTCCTTCCAATAGTTAAATAAGAATTGTACTCAACTTCGTCTAAGTTAAGGTTTCGTCCTTCTAACGGTAAAACAGGAATTATCCTCAACTTTGTCTAAGTTAGGATTCCGTCCTTCAAATGGTAAAACAAGAACCATTTTCAAGTCTGCCTAAGTTAGGATTTGGTCCTTCCAACGATAAAACAGGAACCACCCTCAACTCCACCTAAGTTAAGGCTTGGTCCTTCCAATGGTAAAACAAGAACTACCTTCCACCTGTGTTAGACTTGTTCCTTCCTACAGTAAAACAAAAACCACCTTCAACTTCACTTGAGTTAGGGTTTGGTCCTTCCAACAATAAAACAGAAACCATCTTCAACTCAACCTGAGTTAGGGTTTGGTCCTTCCAAGGGAGAAACAAAATAGAAGGTGAACCATCCTTAATTCCACCTAAATCAAGGATTAGTCACCTTCAAAGTTGAAGAAGACATCTTAGCTACATGAAAAATAACAACAAGAGAGACATGTATTATGTTATATTACAAAAAAAAATTACCTACATGTTTACTTTTTTTTGCAGATTATGATATTCTCCTATAATATTTTCAAATCTTACAAATGTAAAAAAAAAAAAAAAAAAGTTAAAATTGAAGTGAAAAAAAATAAAAAAAAAATCTTAAAAAAAAATGTGCCTGTCAGACACTAAAAAATCAAAGTTGGAGACTTGCATTATTTCTTCATTCCTCAGTATGAAAATGATAAGACGAACCCACCTTCTCTATTTATAGCAGAGGAAAAGATTAAATAACATCCAATTTGAATCTAAAGATCATATATGGTTCAAATTCTGAGATATTAAATTTTGAATTTTGCGATGAGTTGACTACAAACTCGAATTCAAGTTGTATTCAAATATCAAAACTGAAATGGGATAGGATTTCATCTCAAAGAAAAGTTTGGCATATCTTATCTTGAATTAAAAATTGACTCAAGGCAAATTAAGATTCTCCAAATTCAAAGTTGAAATTTTCTAGAATTTTATATCAAAAGATAAACTTTTGGGCATAATCTAATTTTATCTCAAATCAAAATTAGATAAAATTAATTATATCGAAGTCAAATCATAGTAGAATTTTAATTTTATCTCTCAAAACAAAATTGAGCATAATCCAAATTTTATTTTATCGTAGTCAAAATCATAGTAGAATTTAATTTTATGTCACAGAAGAAAATTTGGGCAAAATCTAAATTTTATCCCAAATCAAAATTAGATAAAATTAATTCCATAGAATTCAAAATCATCGTAGAATTTTAAGCAAAATAAAATTTGGATATAATCTAAATTTTATCCCAAATCAAAATTAGATCAAATTAATTCTATAAAAGTCAAAATCACTATAGAATTTTTTTATCTCACGAACCAAAGTTTGGGCATAATCCAAATTCTATCCCAAATAAAAAATAGATAAAATGATAAAATTAATTATGTCTCAAACTAAGGGTATAATTTCAATTTTATCTGAATTTCAATTTTATCTCAAAGCAAAATGTAGGCATAATTCAAATTGTATCTCAAATACAAATTGAATCAAATTTCAAATTTTATTCCAAGTAAATTAAACAAAAATTAGGTAAAATCCAAATCTTATTCAAATTTCAAATAAAAACTTGGGTAAAATTTTAACTTTCTCCAAGTTCGAATTTTGAGTAAGGTAGAGCATAAATTCTACCTAAATTCAAATCAAAGTTCGTTGTCAAATAAGAATTCAAAATTCATATTTTAATTTCGTTAGCATGAAAGTGTGTCCAATAAAAAAAAAACTCTAAATTATGAACCCAATTCATAGTTTGATTAAACTGATACATCAAATGGAGTCCAAATTAGGAGCAAACATGTTAGACCTTATTCTATAGTTTTTCTTTTTTTAAATTAAACCTATAAATACCATTTCCACCTATGGATTTAGGTATTTTTGTAACGCCCCCAAATTTCTAACCTAACTTAAGGTCGTTACTAAATGTACACCATGTGTGCTCCAAAAATTTCAACGACATAACACCATAACTAGGACGTTCCAAAAATTTTTCGTACACCAGCTAAGCAAGAAAAACACACTTCTAAGGCAAATAACTAACAAGCACCAAAGCTCTACCTTCTAACTCTAATTCAGACCCAACACTTTGAAGCACGAAAACCTCAACAACTTAACACATACTTAAAATTAAAAAAATGCAGCGGAAACAATAAGAAACTTTTAAACCCAAAACCATTACTTCTTAACTGATCAACTCCCTACTAAAAGAACCTATCTAAGCAACAAAAATCGAACACAACAACCAAATAACCAAAATGGTCTTTAAATGTTCTTATTCAGGAAAAACATCTAGAATCCTATCTAGCCACCCTAACAAAACTCCAAGAAAAGAAATGGTAAACTTCTAACTGATGAAGTCCCCTCATTGGGCCCCCTCGTCAGCATCACCAGGTTTCTCGTAATAATCATCACCTGTACAATCTGGTGGTGGGTTAGTACATTACATGTACTGAGTAAGTAGCTCACACATGGGAGCCACCAATCAACAAACAACAAGTGTCATGCTTTTCATACGCATCCAAACATGCTTTCGCAGGAAAACAACTTAAAACTCATGATTTACATTCAAACTCAAGCAACCAAACCAACGACTATTTTAACGCATTTATTTCGCATTAAGTTATGCAACTAATACACGTATTCTCGCACCATGCAATGCACACCCCTAACCACATGATTTTCGTGTCATGCTCCACACTGACATGATTTTCACGTCATGCTCCGCGCACTCTTACATGATTGCCATGCTCCACACACTCTTACTTGATTTTCGCGTCATGCTCCGTGACACGGTCACACTTCTCAAAGGGTCTCGACGCGACTGTGCGACACTTACTCTCACCAACGAGTAAGTCAACTAACTCGAATTCGGATCATCGGTGGCCCATAGTGAAGGAATCTAGATCCCAATTGCACAATGGAAGTTAAATTTGAATCAAAATCTCGTTTTGGTTTGGAAAACTCAAATACTAATACATTGGCAAATAAACTATCGATAAGCAATTTAGGAATGGAAAAGCAGTAGAAACATGTTCAAAACTTTTCTACTAAACTAAAGGTTAAGAAAGATTTTACCTTTTGGTTGTTGGTTTGCAACTCCTTGCAATTTACTTTTTAGCAATCTTCTTCTGCAATTCTCTTCTCTGTAAAAACCAGTGCACCATCAAAAGGATACACTCCCTATCCTCTGAGTACTTAGATTGTTGGCTTGTGGGAACCTATTTGCTTTTGGGAGAAAAAATTTTTAGAGAGAATTTTCTTTTGAAAGAACAGTAATTCTTCAACCACACCAAATGATCAAAATCATGATCTTGTTGGGATTTATGCCCTAAACTTGTGTAATTTTGATCAATTAAATAAAGGGTTATTAGTTTTGATAGAATTACAGTCTTGCTTTATAAATCCAATAAACTAAGCTCCAAGGTTATAACATATATCTTGAACAACAGTGTAGTTGACACTATTTGGATTGTGTTCAAGAATATAACTTAAATGGTCTATGGTATAAGAATAAGGTTGGAAACCTCATTCTGGAAACACCATGGATGCGGCCTATTTTGTAATTAGTACAAATGAGGTAATCCAACTCATTCATGTAGTTGACATGCGAGTGGGGGCATCATGTATGAAAAGTTCATACAAGACCGAACCACAAATTATTAGTCTAACCAGTGTAACACCGTTAACAAGATAAAACTAGTCATTTATAGATGGCATTAGTGACACGACCTGAATTTTGAGCAAGTTAAGAACTCCTGCTTATAGGAGTTTGTCCTTAGACTAGTATGGGTGAGAGTGGCACTGTGAGCTCTCAATAAGCCTACCTTCTCGTGGACGAACCTCGTGAGTAGTGAGAACTTAATTGTGCAAGATGGAATTCACTCATTCCTACACTAAGGAATTAGATAGAATGTTCCCTTAAGAACTGACTCCAGGTCTTGAACAACGGGGCCCCGCCCTCTATGAGGGTATGAGTCTAAGGTAGGACCTTAGACTTGTTGTTCATTAAAGGATCGGTGGTGCTTAAGGAACAAAGAGAGTAATCACAGGTAAAAAAACGGTAATTTGACCCACCAGTAATTACGAACAACCCGTGAAGCGTCGACTCATGGGTAATGACTATATCGATGGACACAATATTATCTACAATGAGAGAGAGTGCAAACTACAAGTCAATAGTGGAGTGACTTGTAGTTAATGAATATTAATTAACTGGATCAAAGAGTTTGATCAGTTAATCTCATATCATTGGAGCTCAAGAACGGTAGGTCCATTAGGTCCCTCCGTTGGCTCAACAAGGTTATATTGAGGGTATAAAGTTAGGAATGAAATTGAAGTGTTCAATTTCATATATGAGGTGTTATATCAATTATATACGATATAATTAATATAATATATAATTTTAATGTGAATTAGATTCACATATAAACTATATACTAAAGAGAGATAAAAGGAGAGGTAGGATGGTCATTTCCATCCTATTTCCCTATATATATGGTTGCATGAGATGCAACTAGGTTGGTTGATCTTAAGCTTTTGTTGTATTGTTGGAAAGGTTCCAAAGTACAAACATCTCTCTCACCAAATCTCATATCTCCTAAAGGGAACCCACATTCCTCTCTCACCTAGAGAACAACGGAGAAGATCCAGTGGTGGTGTCTTATTTCGTTCGTGGTTCGTGTTGCTGAGATCTTGATCATGAGAGAGGAGGAGCACTTGAAGAAAGGTTCGTCAAAGGTAATATTTCTTGTTGTCCAAATTCTGTTTTATGCTTAATCTAGTGCTTTATGTTCTTGAATTAAATCGTTGTAACTAAATCGAGAACGCGCGATTCACAATCGCTTCCGTTGCGAGACTTCGATTCCCTTCAATTGGTATCAGAGCCCAATTGCGTTCTTGATTTATGTTCTGAATTTTTCAAGAACGAGGTGGGATTTACTGTTTTTGCATGAGATGTATGAACGATTTTTGCATATTAGATGGTTTCAATTTGGGCACTTAGATTTACATTTTCCATTGAATCGTTCAATGTAAGAGCCTGTTGATTTTGGGCATCTTATTATCTAAATCGAGTCTGTAAGTCCGTGTCGATCGAGGCAAGGTGGTTGTTGAGAAGATCAGAGCAAAAACAAGCTTGGAATAGGTGATTCCATATGTTGTCTGTTTGCAGCGTTGCAACGTTGTTCATTGGCATTGCAACGCCGCTTGCTGCGTAGGAGAGGCGCGCGCGAGAGAGGTCGCGTTCTTCAGCGTTACTAACGCCGGCGTTCGCAATGCGCTCAACGACGAAGCGGACACAAGGCGCAAAGATTGCAACGCCGACGAGGCATTTCTCAAAGAACTTCAAACGAACGAAAAACGTTTTTTTTAATTATATATTAAGTATAAAAACGTTTTATATTTAATTTATATTTAATTAATTAATTCTAATTAATATAATTAGATTATATTATTTAAAATTAATTTTAGGGTGTCAAAATTGGTCTAATTTTGCTATTTAAATTATGCAATTGTTGTGTAATTATTGTCATACATAATGTATGCTTATATTTTAGAAATCCCACCTTAGGTTAAGAATTTTCATGCATCATTTATAATATAAAGAGTTATATTATATAGTTTGCATGATTAATTAATATAAAATTGTTATATTAATTTATGGACAACATTGACATGCATTATATATCATGAGATGAATATGCTATGAATGTCTTATTATTCATGTGATGAATGATCAAGCACTATAACATAATATGCATGTCACCTAAGGTTAATTATTAGTTTTAAAGTGTTTAGAACTTGGAAATAATAGACCTTAGGTTATCTAGTTCTAATTAGATTAGAATTAGGAACCAAGTAATTTATAAACTATGATTAAAAGAGGAACTTTGTCTAAGGAAAGTTCTGTCTAGGTTGGGGTATTTAAGTCGACTTTAAACGGAACACCCTTACCGGGAACTAACTCCGGGAGTGAAATTTAATCGAGAGAGTTTTATAAATTACAATGAATACAATGGAGTTTATTAAGGGGTTAATAAACTAGAAATCCTAGGTTTAATATAAGGAGTTATATTAACAAACTTAGGATAAAATCAATATAAGAGTTATATTGATTATCGATATAAGAGTTATATTGATAGAGTTAGGAAAAACCATTAGCCGGGTTTTAGCCTAAGTAAGATTCCTATAACTTTAAAGTATTCAGTGGGAGGAAAAGTGTATATGATACATATTTTTCCACCCACGCTATCTCCGGAAGTTCACACCGTGAGACTCATACTTGGCCTCGTGGCAAAAACGAGCGTCCTCTTCTGGATGGTGTTTGTATGAGTCAATATCAAGGTGAATGGAGAGGGTACTTATAGTGAGTGGGAGCGAGTTTAGTGAAAATAAAACCTACGGTCTCTTTTTTCTGGTTTACACCGTTAGACCACTATGGTCACCGCTAGTTTGGCTCGACCGCACAATCCCTTCGAAGGGCTTGATCATAGGGGATCGAACACAGTAGACACCCGAAAGGGATAAAGATTTCTTTAGACTGTTTTTCAATCTAGTCCTCCCTTCGGCGAATTTTATTTGATGGAGACTCTTTGATCTAAAGACAGAGGGTTACACTCACGGGGTACATAAGTTGTGTATGTATCCTGACCGAAAAATGGTAACTAAAACCTATAGGAATAAGAGTTATTCTGGTATTAGGTTTTGGTCAAGAGTGTCTTGAATCTAGAGGATGAGTGTTTTTTATTATCCTTCAGTGTCATACATTCTAAACCTTTAGAGTATCATTGCAAATTATAAATGACCTAGGAATCATTTGATAATTAGCTAAAACATGATTGGATTAGAGTTATAGCAAGAAACTCATACAAGTCCGTTTGTAAATTTTCAGCAAAAATGTCTAACTATATAATTTCCTTATTGGGTGCGGAAAAGTTAACCGGAGAGAATATGATGACATGGAAAAACAAACTCAACACTATATTGGTAGTGGATGATCTGAAGTTTGTCTTTGATCGAGGAGTGTCCTCGGTGCGTTGAGTTTGAATGCGTCACGAAATGTTCGTGATGCATATGATTGATGGATCAAGGCCAATGATAAGGCCAAGGTCTACATGCTGGCAAGTATGTCTGACATATTAGCCAAGAAGCATGAGGGCATGATTACCGCCAAGGAAATCATGGATTCTGTGCAGGGTATGTTTGGACAACAGACCATACAGGCCCGACATAATGCCCTAAAGTACATATTTAACTCAAGGATGCCAGAGAGTACATCTGTTCGGGATCATGTCCTGGATATGATGGTGCACTTTAACATCGCGGAGTCGAATGGTGCTTCCATCGATGAGTCGAGCCAGGTCAGCTTCATTCTGGAAACCCTTCCAGATAGTTTCCTGCAGTTTAGAAGTAATGTTGTTATGAACAAGCTTACTTTTAACCTTACCTCCCTTCTGAATGAACTCCAGACCTTTCAATCTTTGATGAAAATTCAGGGATCGAAAGGTGAGGCAAATGTTGTCAGTAGGAGTTATCATAGAGGTTCGACCTCTGGGACAAAAACAATGGCTTCATCTTCTTCTAACCTGAAAGGGAAGAAGAAGAACATGAAGAAGGTTGGTAAAGGGAAACTGGTTGACAAAGCTGCCTCCTAGAAGGGCAAGAAAGTCAAAGATGTTGCTGACAAAGGAAAGTGTTTCCACTGCAACGAAGACGGGCATTGGAAACTGAACTGTCCGAAGTACATTGCAGAAAAGAAGAAGGAAGGTAAATATGATTCACTTTGCCTAGAAACTTGTTTAGTGGAAAATGATAAAACTGCTTGGATACTTGATTCAGGCGCTACTAATCATGTTTGCTCTTCTTTTCAGGGAATTGATCCTGGCAGCAGCTACAGAAAGGAGAGATAACGCTCCGGGTTGGAAATGGAGAAGTCGTCTCAGCTGTGGCAGTAGGCACGATGAAGCTTTATATTGGCAAGAAATATGTATTGTTGGAGAATATATTAGTGATACCAGGGTTTACTAGAAACCTTATTTCCATTTCTTGCCTCATAGAACAATGTATTTCTGTTTCCTTCTCAATGAATAAAGTATTTATTTTGAAGAAAGGTGTGGAAATATGTTCAGCTTCATTAGAAAATGGATTGTATGTTTTAAGACCTAATTCAGTCAAAATGGTTTTGACCACTGAATTATTTAAAACTGCAAACGCACAAACTAAGAAACGTAAAATTTCTCCTAAAGAAAATGCTCATCTTTGACATCTAAGATTAGGTCACATTAATCTCAATAGGATTGAGAGACTGGTAAAGAATGGACTTCTAAATGAGTTAGAAGAAAATACTTTTCTTGTATGTGAATCCTGCCTAGAAGGAAAAATGACTAAAAGGCCTTTTTGTGGAAAAGGTTATAGAGCCAAAGAACCTCTTGAGCTTATACATTCAGACCTTTGTGATCCGATGAATGTTAAAGTCAGGGGAGGATGTGAATATTTCATCTCTTTTATAGATGATTATTCTAGATTTTGGCATATTTACCTAATGCACCACAAGTCTGAAGCACTTGAAAAGTTTAAGGAATTCAAGACTGAGGTTGAAAATCAATTAGGTAAAACTATTAAAACACTTCGATCGGATCGAGGTGGAGAGTACATGAATTTAAAATTCCAGAACTATATGATAGAACATGGAATTACATCCCAACTCTCAGCTCTTGGCACACCACAGCAAAACGATGTATCGGAAAGGAGAAATAGAACCTTCTTGGACATGGTTCGATCAATGATGAATTATGCTCATCTCCCTAGTTCCTTTTGGGGTTACGCAGTGGAAACTGCAGTATACATTTTGAATAATGTACCCTCGAAAAGTGTTTCTGAAACACCATTTGAACTCTGGAAAGGACGTAAAGGTAGTTTATGTCATTTCAGAATTTGGGGTTGTCCAGCACATGTGCTTGTGACAAATCCAAAGAAGTTGGATTCACGTTCAAAATTGTGCCTATTCGTAGGCTACCCAAAAGAAAAAGAGGTGGTTTATTCTATGATCCAAAGGAAGATAAGGTTTTTGTGTCGACAAATGCCATTTTCTTAGAGGAGGACCACATAAGGGACCACAAAGAAAAAAGTAAAGTAGTGTTGAGTGAGTTAGACAGAACAATAGCAAAGGTTGCTAATAAAACTAGTACGTCAACAAGAGTTGTTGATACTGGTTTGTCTAGTCAAGAGAGTTCATCTCAAGTGTTGAGTATGCCTCGACGTAGTAGGAGGGTTGTAATGACAATGACCGCTACATGGGTTTAAATTTGAAACCCAAGTTGTTATACCAGGATGACAATCTGCGAGGATCCATTGACTTATAATCAAGCAATGGTTGACAAAGACAAAGACAAATGGGTCATAGCCATGGACCAAGAAATGGAGTCTATGTACTTCAATTCTGTTTGGGATCTTGTAGATAAGCCTGATGGGGTAAAACCTATAGGTTGTAAGTGGATCTACAAGAGAAAGCGTGGTGTAGATGGGAATGTGCAAACCTTTAAAGCTAGACTAGTAGCAAAGGGTTATACCCAGGTTGAAGGGGTTGACTATGAGGAGACCTTTTCACCTGTTGCTATGGTAAAGTCTATCCATATCCTTCTTGCCATTGTCGCATATTATGACTATGAGGTATGGCAAATGGATGTTAAGACAGCCTTTTTGAATGGCAATCTTGAGGAAAACATCTAAATGGACCAACCCAAAGGGTTCATTGAACCAGGACAATAGCAAAAAGTTTGCAGATTTAAAAGGTCAATTTATGGACTGAAACAAGCCTTTAGGTCCTGGAATATAAGATTTGATGAGGCAATCAGATCTTATGGTTTTTACAAGAATGATGATGAACCTTGTGTCTACAAGAAAGTCATCAATAGTTCTGTCGCATTTCTAATTCTCTATGTGGATGATATCCTACTCATTGGGAATGATGTAGGTTATCTTACTGACACTAAGGATAGGCTAGCTACGCAATTCCAAATGAAAGATTTGGGTGATGTACAGTTTGTTCTTGGGATCCAGATTGTCCGGAACCGCAAGAATAAAACACTAGCCTTGTCACAAGCATCTTACATAGACAAAGTGTTGTCAAGATTTAAGATGCAAGATTCCAAAAAGGGCTTGTTGCCTTTTAGACATGGAATCCATTTGTCTAAGGAACAGTGCCCTAATACACCTCAAGGAGTTGAAGATATGAGACGGATTCCTTATGCATCAGCTATTGGGAGCCTGATGTACGTCATGTTGTGTACAAGGCCTGACATTTGTTTTGCAGTTGAAATGGTTAGTCGGTATTAATCCAATCCAGGACTTGAACATTGGACAACGGTTAAAACAATCCATAAGTATCTTCGGAGAACAAGGAACTATATGCTTGTGTATGGGGCTAAGGTTTTGATCCTTATAGGATACACGGATTCTGACTTTCAGACTGATAAAGATTCTCGGAAATCTACATAAGGGTCAGTATTCACTCTTAACTGAGGAGCTGTAGTATGGCGAACTGTCAAGCAAGGATGCATCGTTGATTCCACCATGGAGGTCGAATATGTAGCAGCTTGTGAAGCAACTAAGGAGGTCGTTTGGTTAAGGAAATTCATGCTAAATTTAGAAGTTGTTCCAAATATGACTTTGTCCATCACGCTGTATTGCGATAACAGTGGTGCAGTGGCAAATTCGAGGGAACCCCGAAGTCTTAAGAGGGGAAAGCACATAGAGCGGAAGTATCATCTCATCCGGGAGATCGTGCATAGAAGAGACGTGATTGTCACGAAGACAACCTCAGAGCACAACGTTGTTGATCTTTTTACAAAGGCTCTCACGGCTAAAGTATTTGAGAGTCATCTAGAAGGTCTAGGTTTACAAGTCTTCCCCAACTAGGGCAAGTGGGAGTATGTTGTACAAAAGGGTTTAAATGCCCTAGTTTATTGTATTTACATTACTGTAATGTTTTAGTACTCCACAAGCTTTAGGTCAAGTGGGAGATTGTTGGGATTTATGCCCTAAACTTGTGTAATTTTGATCAATTAAATAAATGGTTATTTGTTTTGATAAAATTACAGTTTTGCTTTATAAATCCAATTAACTAAGCTCCAAGGTTATAACTTTTATCTTGAACAACAGTGTAGTGACACTATTTGGATTGTGTTCAAGAATATAACCTAAATGGTCTATGGTATAAGAATAAGGTTGGAAACCTCATTCTGGAAACACCATGGATGCGGCCCATTTTGTAATTAGTACAAATGAGGTAATCCAACTCATTCATGTAGTTGACATGCGAGTGGGGGTATCATGTATGAAGAGTTCATACAAGACCGAACCACAAATTATTAGTCTAACCAGTGTAACACCGTTAACAGGATAAGACTGGTAATTAGTAGATGGCATTAGTGACTCGACCTAAATCCTGAGCAAGTTAAGAACTCCTGCTTATAGGGGTTTGTCCTTAGACTAGTATGGGCGAGAGTGGCCTGTAGCCGACTCAATAAGCCTACCTTCTCAGGGACAGAACCTCGTAGGTAGCTGAGAACTTAATTGTGCAAGATGGAATTCACTCATTCCTACACTAAGGAATTAGATAGGTTGTTCCCTTAAGAACTGACTCTAGGTCTTGAACAATAGGGCCCCGCCCTCTATGAGGGTATGAGTCTAAGGTAGGACCTTAGACTTGTTGTTCATTAAAGGATCAGTGGTGCTTAAGGAACAAAGAGGTAATCACAGGGGTAAAATGGCAATTTGACCCAGCTGTAATTACGAACAACCTGTGAAGAGTCGACTCATGGGTAATGACTATATCGGTGGACACAATATTATCTACAGTGAGGAGAGTGCAGCTACAAGTGTATAGTGGAGTGACTTGTAGTTAATGAATATTGATTAACTGGATCAAAGAGTTTGATCAGTTAATCTCATATAATTAGAGCTCATGAACTGTAGGTCCATTAGGTCCCTCCGTTGGCTCAACAAGGTTATATTGAGGGTATAAAGTTAGGAATGAAATTGAAGTGTTCAATTTCATATATGAGGTGTTATATCAATTATATACGATATAATTAATATAATATATAGTTTTAATGTGAATTAAATTCACATATAAACTATATACTAAAGAGAGATAAAAGGAGGGTAGGATGGTCATTTCCATCCTATTTCCCTATATATATGGTTGCATGAGATGCAACTAGGTTGGTTGATCTTAAGCTTTTATTGTATTGTTGGAAAGGTTCCAAAGTACAAACATCTCTCTCACCAAATCTCATATCTCCTAAAGGAAACCCACATTCCTCCCTCATCTAGAGAACAACGGAGAAGATCTAGTGGTGGTGTCTTATTCCGTTCGTGGTTCGTGTTGCTGAGATCTTGATCGTGAGAGAGGAGGAGCACTTGAAGAAAGGTTCTTCAAAGATAATATTTCTTGCTGTCCAAATTCTGTTTTATGCTTAATCTAGTGTTTTATGTTCTTGAATTAAATCGTTGTAACTAAATCGAGAACGCGCGATTCACAATCGCTTCTGCTGCAGGACTTCGATTCCCTCAGATCTTTCTCCCAACTCCCTACACTTATCGATGGGGAGTGGGAGAAGAACAGGGAAGTGGGGAACGTGTCAATCACACGTTCCCTTATATTTAACTAATAATAAATAAAAATAATTAATTAAATATATTAAATTAATTAATAATCTAATTAATTAATTAATAATATATTTAAATCATATTTAATTATATTAATATAAATAACCTTTTTTTAATTAAATCGCATTTAATTAATTCATTAAATAATTATTTAAACATCATATGTTTAATTTAGGCTATTTAATCACATTCCCTTATAAGCTATAGTTTTAATGTACATCTTATATGCACATTAAATTTTAACTTATAGTTTTAAATATGAATCTTATTCACATTTAAATAATATTTTAACTCCTTCAAATATTTAATTCTCTCAATTTAATTTATTTTGAATCATATTCAAATTAAATTTATACTATAAAGTTTTAATATGCATAAAAACTTTATATTATAATGTATCTCCATACATCATGCTAATTCCCAAAGCGAATTTGAACATTTCAAATTCTAATCATTATATGATAATCTAAGAACCTTTTACGAGCTAGGAAGTGGACCTATAGGACCTACAGATCAAAAGCTCCAACGATACAAGATTATTCGGTTAATCTCATTAACCCCCTAATCAACATTCGTTAACTGCGGGAACACTCCACTATAGTCCCGCAGTTAAACTCCTCTAACTGCAGATATATTTTTGTGTCCATGAATTTTGACCAATGACAACAAGTTAATCTTTCATGAATGTTCGTAACACTAGCTGGGTCAAATTACCATTTTACCCCTGGGTTACATCTTTTACATTAAGTCCCAGTGCTCTTCTAATGAACAACCTGTTTATGGTCCTACCAATAAACAGAAATCCCTCTCGGGCCAATGAGAGGGTTGGACCCTTTGTTCAAGTCCCAGAGACACCACTTAAAGGAACATTCATCTACTTACTAAAGTCGGGAAGGAGTGAATTCCATCTGGTTAGGTTAAGTCCCCAACCGTCTGCTCGGTCTTGTCCCTAAGAATGTAGGTATATTGAGTCGGCGTCTCGGGCCACTCTCACCCATACTAGTCAAAGGACAATCCCTCGCAAATAGGAGTTCGTAACCTGCTCAGGATTGAGATCAAGTTGCCCAGGTCATCCTATTGAAATAGAAACCTAACTAGTCAACGGAGTTACATCTAAAGGTTACTATTTTGTGGTTTGGTCTTATGTGATCTCATCACATAGGATATCCTCACTCACATATCATCTACACGAACACGTAGGATCACTGTGTTTGTATCAAATACAAAGTGGACCATATCCATAGTATTACCAGGATGAGGTACCCAACCTTATCCCTTTATTATAGACCCTTTAGACTGTTTGTCGAGTTGAGATCCTTATATGTCTACACATTTAGTTTAAGAGACATACAACAACCTCAGATATTCGTTTATTCGATTTAGGGTTAATATAAGGCAATATAGAGAAATCATGAAATAAACAATAACACTTTATTGATTTAATTAGAACAATATTACAAACTACGAGTTTTAGGGCATAAAACCCAACACACAGGACCTATCTTGCAACCCTTCACCTCGGTTCTTGAGAAAACGATTTTAGAAAACGGGGTTAGAGAGAATTGTGAAAACGTTTGAAAAAAATATTTGAAAGCATTTTAAGAAAGTTTGTTATACGCTGGTAAGCAAGTAAATGAAAGTCACGACTTAACTAACATATAACTCTTAGTAGGAAGAATTGACGAATAGTCGCATCCTCCTATAGTACAAACTAAGAATTCTAGCTATGACACCCTTGCACGTCAATTTGGCGAGGAGTCATACGAAAACGAAAATGCAACGAAACTATCCTAACATACAACTGTTGGGATGTATGTCCTAATCTCGTACTTGTTTGTAATATACTGATTGAAATAAATAAGAGTTATTTTTTCATCACTATGTGTCTCGCATATTTACAAACTTTGTCCAATAAACTAAGATCCAGGGTCATTGAATTATGAGAGAACTAGAACTTGAACGGTGTGTAGTAGACATACAGGGAGGATCACGTTCGAGTTAATGACCCGAACGGTCTACAGTACACGGATAGGGGTGGAGAGTTAATCTTGGATACACTGTGGATGTGACCCACTTTGTATTAGATACAAACGAGGTGATCCAACACATTCATTTGGTTGACATGCGAGTGGGGGCATCTTGTGCAATGAGATTGTACAAGACCGGACCGTGAATTATTAGACCTACTGATGTAACACCGTTGACAGTATAGGACTAATAACTTCCACTACTACCAATTTGGTCTTTATTGACAGCTAAAAAACTGACAACATTCACTTTAGTTGACGTTTTTTGACCGTCATTGAAAGCGGTGTCAATAAATCTAAGCGTCAACTTTAAGTTGATAGTTGACGATCGTTAAACGTCAATAATTATGTCTTTATTGACGGATTTTAACTGTCAATAATATAAATGTTGACACCTATTAGCCATCAACTATGACGTAAATCTATCAACAAAAACTTCTTTATTGACACTTATATACTGTCAACATAGGGTATAGTTGATGGTTTTTAGTCGTCAATATTTAGGTGAAAGCGTCAACAAAAACCTTTTTATTGACACTTATGTGCCGTCAACAAAGGGTATAGTTGATGGTTCTTAGCCGTCAATATATAGATCAAAACGTCAACAATAACCACTTTATTGACATTTGTGAGCCGTCAACATCAGGTATAGTTGATATTTTTTAACCGTCAACATTTTTAGCCAACCGTCAATAATACCCCTTTTATTAACACTTATTAACTGTCAATATAATATCTTGACGTATTTTAGTTGTCATCTATAACTATACTTGACATTTTGCATTGTTGACAATGACATATATGTTGACAGTTTTGAACCGTCAATACTGCTGGTTTTAATGTTGCTTTTTAGCCGTCAACTATAACTATGCATAAAAAATAAAAAATAAAAAGATATTATTCACCCATCCTCTACCACCTGCATATGTATGAACAACTCTATCAATTCACATTTTTCTCATTAAAGTAGTTATTATCAACATGTAATTCACGTAAGACTAGGAAACAATATAATTGGAGACTGAACGATTTGTCAAACTATATAAGTACAAATTTTATCAGAATAAACCTTAATTGCAAATGAACAAAAGCAAAGTTCCATTGACTAACTAATAAGTTAAAATTATTACATATCATTCCAAGCAAACTGTTAAAAAA
Source organism: Trichosanthes cucumerina (assembly GCA_036507285.1). Taxonomy (NCBI): domain Eukaryota; kingdom Viridiplantae; phylum Streptophyta; class Magnoliopsida; order Cucurbitales; family Cucurbitaceae; genus Trichosanthes; species Trichosanthes cucumerina. Next base: position 68,706,615 of record CM071840.1, on the reverse strand, counting down.
CATAACACTAACTCCTGAAAATCACATAAATGATGTATGATAACAAAAATGGGCATAAGTATCGATTTACAAATTCACATAACTCAACTCGTATCTCGTCCAACTCATCTTGGGTGTACTTATCTTTTCTCGTCAACTGAAAACAAATAAGTGTACATACATTAAAAAATTGAATAATTCAAGAAACTTTAAATTACATAGAATAAGATCAAAGTATTACCACACCCGTTATCACTCGACTTCTCTGTGTTACTATATATCTCGAATAAACTTCATAGTATAGTACCCACACTCTCCTCCCCGGTTGCTTAGCACACTATATAAATAGATTAAAACATATAATAAACAAAACTCGAATAAATAAACAAAATGGTAGATTTGAAACGATTACCTAAACAACTATCCAATTAAAATTTGGACTTCTAGCGTTTACTTGAGCATAGAACATCCTAATAGCCCTTTACAAGTACAAATACATAAAAATAAGTGAATACTGTTTTCCATCATAAATATATTAACAATGGTAGAAGTTTCATAATACTTACGTACGTATTACCTATGTTTTTCACGTAATCGCAAATGTCATGTCCTATGGAGTCAATCGACCAAATTGTAGATGTTCTCAATGAGATAACCACCAACAACCAATGGTGTCTAAATATAGAATTACCAACAAATAAGAGTTAGGAATATATACAAAATACAAGTAAATTAATAAGTAAATGGTTTACGTACCCTGAATTACAAGGACAAATCAATAGTTTATTGGTCTCTCGTAACCTATTATACAGGAATCGACAACGTTGCTCTTCAGGTCCAGAGGCATATTAAATCAAGGATGGTTGAAGGAAGCATATTGTTCTAATATGATGGGTTCAGATTGACACAAGTACCTAACAATAAATAAAAAATATTAAAATTTAAAATGATACAATGAAAATTAATAATATATGATACAATGTACCTTTCTAAAACAAAAACACACTTCTAAACTCAACATTCAGATAACTCAATCAAACTCCAATTCACTAATCATTTTAACGATTCAATAACGCTCAACCGCCAGAAATGATACAAAACATACACTCAACAACATCAAAACAAATATAACTCACATGTCACAATTGCTAAGCAGAACTCAAAACTAACAATCTAGTTAATATGTCTATCCTAAAATGGAGTTTACTCTTAATTAAGTCTCGAAAATTTCGGCAGCATAACAACATAATTACGACAATACCAAAATGTAACATGTACCTGTCTGAACAAAAACACACTTCTAACCTCAACATCCAGATAACTCAATCAAACTCCACGTCACTAATCATTTTAACGATTCAAGAGCATTCAACCACTAGAAATGAAACAAAACATACACTCAACAACTTCAAAACAAGTATAACTCACATGTCACAATTTTTAAGAATAACTCAAAACTAACAAATGAGTTAACATATCTATCCTAAATTTCAGCAACATAGCAACATAATTACAACAATACCAAAATTTTACATGTACCTGTGTTTAACAAAAACACACTTCTATACTCAACATCCAGATAACACAATCAAACTTCAATTCACTTATCATTTTAACAATTCAAGAACACTCGACCACCATAAATGAAAAAAAACATACACTCAACAACTTCAAAACAAGAATAACTCACATGTCACAGTATCTAAACATAACTCAAAACTAACAAACCAGTTAATATGTATATCCTAAAGTGGTAAATAACATGAATATCATAGTCTACATAATTAAATAATACTTACGCGATATAAGCTGATATAACCGAGATTGTAAGTTCCTCCATCATGTAGAATTGTTGCATGTTGTCTTTCATCAAATGAAAGTTGAATTGATATCCGAACACATGATCAGGTATTGGGATGTCTATATACTCAGAGTTCATGCCTTCAAGAATTTTGATCATGTATTTCACTGCAAGTGCCATGTGCACGTGACACATCATTTCTACCTCTCTTCCCCTTAATGTCGCTAGCTCACGGTGAGGTTTCTTACGTTCCTACGTACACGATGTTATATATTAAAAATCATAGACACTAAGTTAAACAACAACGAGCATTTTCAAATACCTTTTCTATTTTATCTACTATTACAAGATTCTTTGGCCATGGAACGTGAGAACCTATCGCATTTGAAACTGTCTCAATACTCCCAGCTATCAGTATAGGCAATGGAGCATTGAAGTCAGATACAAGAGTGATAAGTACTCTCACATCGTTCGATGTGAGAGGCACACTGTAAACAACTTCATGCGGACTTAACCTCTCATAAACCATTCCTGATGCCACAATACTATTTATATTTCCAACAGCTAAATCGCAAGATTTTACCTACAAAGTATATTAAAAATTATGACTTAGTATTTATTTACACTTTCTTAAAATCCAATTAACGAAGATTTAGAATAAGAGTTACCTCATCAAGATTTTCAGTAGATGTCGAAGCAATGGGTGGTTGTAGTTGGCAACTACCCCTATCTGACAAGAGAGTGACATCACCACACCGTTTTTCCTCATCTTTTCGACGCGTGTGTTTTGTCGTCATTTGACTGTATCGAATCATCAGTTCTTTCTTTTCTTTCTTCCAACTCGTTTCTTCGTCAGTCATGATGTTACTTTTCTGAGTTGAAGGTGTGGGTTTATGAAAGAAGAAAGAGGGTGTGATTAAACCTCCTACACCTCTTACACGTCCTGAGTGTTCAGGAGTGCCTGATGCCTCTGCCAGAATATCATCATGTGCATTCTCTGGATCTTTTGCTAGTTGGTCCTACAATTTAATAGAAATATAAACATATGTTTACTACTCTAGTATAATGTCAACAAAGCATAAAAATATATGAACATTATTGCTTACAATTCTGACTGCAACATCTGCAATCTCTTCATTCAAGAATTTGCCATCCTTTCCTTGTCGAGCTTGTATCCATAGCTTAGCTCGATCTGCATCCAAATCTACCTGTCCTTTCTTATTCTACAAAAGTATGTAGTCATCTAATTAATAAATGAGCAAACATAACATACTAATGTATAAATTCACAAATTAAAACATACCAACTCTTCCACAAAATTTGTGTATCCCTTACGAGCAAGCCTATGATTATATTTATTTTTGGAACGTCTGTCCTTTTGCAAACTGCTTAATTTCTGCATCAAACATTTATAGCACAACACAAGGTTAATTAGTATATTCGTGTAAACATTTATAAACAAAAAGCAAATCATTTTTTAATACTTACTTGAATTCTTCAGATAGAACTTTACCAACGAATTCATCCCAATGAACTTGCTCGATGTGGTTATATGTCGGTGGTGGAGACTTCAAACATTCTGGCATGTCTTGAAATGGAATAATATATTTAGTCCTCAAAATGCTCTTAAATTGTCGGAACAAAATTCCAGCTTTCATCAATATGTCCTTCTTTGATTTACGATCTACTGCGAAGGAATGCTGACAAAAAACAATGTTATATATATAAGTATATTTCAATGAAACTAGTACCATATGATATTTAATGAGTAAGTGAAATAATAGATTACCTCAATGCAAGAATGAATCTTTTCTTTCAATTCTCTTGGTACTTCAGGCCACGAGTCATATGTAATTGGAATGTGGGGTCGCACATACGTTTCAATATAGCTTATCATTTTCGTTGCATTCCTACCAATCCACTGTCCATGAGCATTGTATTCGATCACTCTTCGATCAGCTTCATTTCTTATTCCTGCAAGCTCGAGCATCGCAGTAGCACCTCGAGTAGGTCGCACATTAGGAGGTTGCACCATATCATCATTCCTTGCCTCATCTTCACTACCATGTGGCATATGCGGTCATCATCACTAGAGTATTGATTCATTAGAGTATCCTGCTAAATACCTGCTAAGTACCTGCAGTACATTAGTTGAGTTAAATATAAATAATAAAAACATCAAATTGTATCAACATCTAAATACAGGAGTGAAAAGTTATACCATATAATTTATGCTTCATTTTCATTTTCAATCCAAATGTCATCACAGTCAATGCGAACATATGTTGAACTATCATCATCTATTTCATCAGATTCATTAGTAGTAGAAATGTAGTTAGAGTTATGTAGTTTAAAATTAAGTCCCCGAGCTCATCTTCGTTAATATGATCTTCGTACTCTCTATTTGGAGGATGCAACACAATAGACCATTGGGAGTCACTTGGATCTTCTATATAGAACACTTGTTTAGCTTGTAAAGCTAAAATGAAAGAATTAGATTTATATCCAATACGTCTAAGATCAACTAGTTTAAATTCAAGTTCATCTGTTTTAACACCTCTATTACTTTCAACCCAGTTACACTTGAACATTACAATCTTACAATTATGGTAATTTAATTCCCATATCTCTTGAATCACGCCATAAAAAGACATGTTTGTGGTTATTGAATTTTTATCTTTTGCACTAGATACTTGCATCGTACTAGCTACTAAACATACTCCACTATTTTGAACATTTCGAGTACCATCACGAAGCTCTGTATTGTAGCGAACACCATTCACTACGTAGCTTAAATAGGTTATCATGGTGGGTGAAGAACCATGTGATATCCACCTCAATGTGTTAGATGTAGTATGGTTTGGTACTTCAAGATCAGTAGCAACCTATACACATAAATCACTATTGAGTATAAGTCACTAAAAACTAAAAAGGAAAAAGAAAAAATGAGCAGAATTATTAGAACCATACTTGATCACGTATCCAAGAAATGAATGTTTTATTGTGTTGATCTTGTAACCACTTCTGATTTCTTGATCTTGATGGATAGATGAGTTTCAAATAGTTCATATGCTTTCTATAATATACAAAGAATCATTGGTGTTAGTATATTAATAAGTTTATGGATTAACTTTAAATTAGTATAAGAAGTGAACGTACTTTATAAAAGGTTGAACGTCATCTGTATTTTCTAAGACATATAAATGAGCCTGCTTGAGTTGTTCCTTATCAGGCTTCATATGAGAAGCTACCGATGCAGGTCTTCCAAATTCATCATCCTGAGCTCGTTCACTAGCTTTTCCGAGTCCAATAGGTTTTACATCATGCAAAAATTCGGTACAAAACTCTATAGCTTCCTCGCCAATATAACCTTCAGCAATACAACCTTCGAGTCGATTCTTATTCTCACATATCCTTTAAGAACTTTCATGTATGTTTCAAAAGGATACATCCATCAAAGATACACAGGACCACAGAGTCGCACTTCTCTAACCAGATGAACTGTTAAGTGCATCATTATCGTGAAGAACGATGGAGGGGAGTATTTTTCAAACAGACACAGTACAACTACGATCTCGTGCTCCAACTCACTTAACTGTGAAACATCGATCACTTTATTGCATATTGCATTGAAAAACAAGCAGAATCGTGTGATAGCAATTCTCACATGCTTAGGTAGTACAAATCGAATTGCAACTGATAGCAATTGTTGCATGAGCACGTGACAATAATGTGACTTCAAACCATTAACTTTTAGATTATCGAGTGATACGAGGTTCTTTATATTGGAAGAATAACCTTCAGGAACTTTAATTTTTGACAATGATTGAGAAACCACACTTTTCTCATGTTTGGATAATGTGTAGCAGGCTGGTGGTAGGAATGTCCTTCTTCCTATAACTTTTGGGGCCAACTCGGGACGAATTCCTAATCGTTCTAAATCACGTCGAGTTTGTAATCCATTCTTTGTCTTACCGGGGATGTCGAGTAAAGTGCCTATTAAATTCATACAAACATTTTTCTCGATGTGCATTACATCTAAGCAATGTCGAACATGAAGCTTCTTCCAATATTCAAGTTAAAAAAATATCGATTTTTTCTTCCAACAAGAACGCAAGGCATCTATTGGTTTCTTCTCTTTCGACATATTTTCATTGGAACGTTTGTTGTTGGTTAATTTTTCAATAACTTCTTCTCCTGACAATGGTTGTGAAGCATTTCCAAATTCTTTTTCATTATTGAATGCTTTCATCTGTCTTCTAAATAAATGAGCTAGTGGCAAAAATTTTCTGTATCCAAGATAAGCCATCTTCTTTCCAAATTTTAAATGCATAGCTGATGTGTGTTCTCCACATATGAGACATATACAATATCCTTTGACACTACAACCGACTAAATTACCATATGCAGGAAAATCGTTAATTGTCCACAACAACATTGCTTTTAATGTGAATACTTCATCTTGATATGCATCATAACAAGGCACTCCATCATTCCAAAGAATTTTTAAATCATCTATTAAAGGAGTCAAATACACATCTATGTTGTACCCCAGTTGCTTTGGCCCACATATTTTCATAGTTAGCATAAAAAATTTCTGTCTCATACATAACCAAGGTGGGAGATTGTATGTTGTCAATATTGCAGGCCAACAACTGTCCTTGCTATTCATCTCACTATGAGGATTTATTTCATCAGTTGATAGGGCAAGACGAAGGTTTCTCTCTTCACTTCCAAAATCAGGCCACAAATGATCGATCAATTTCCAAGATGGAGTATCCGCAGGATGTCGTAACTTGCCATCAACTAATCTCTCATTAGCATGCCAAGTTAAATCCTTTGAAATTAACGTGCTATTAAACATCCTTTGAAATCGTGGAATTGGGGGAAAGTACTATATAACTTTAGCAGGGACTCCCTCTTTCACTTCCAACGAATTCTTACGTTTCATCCATCTTGACTCGTTACAGTGAGGACAATTAGATGCATCAACATATTCTTTCCTACATAAGCAACAGTCATTGGGACATGCATGAATTTTTTCATACGTTATTCCCAAAGTGACTAATGTCTTCTTTGCTTCATACGTAGATGTCGGCAATTCATTCTTTTCAGGTAATATATCTTTCAATAAGGTCAACAACTCTGTAAAGCTAGTATCACTCCACTCAAATTTGGCTTTCAGGTGATACAATCTAACTAATGTACCTAACTTAGTTAATCTACTACATCCTGGATATAGAGGTTTTTCAGCATCTGCAAGCAACTTCTTAAATTTTTTTGGATCTTCATCAAAATGTTGTTGTGCAGTTTCAACCATCTCCACAATGTTGTCATCAGAGTTCTCTTCATATACTTGCTCATTAGTGGTGTAGTTTAAATTTGACTCTAACATTGTTTCTAGAATATCTATCAAGGGTTTATGCGTGCCAAATCCAATTATCATATCTTTGATCGATACCATACGCAACAAAGTGGTTCCTGACTATATTAGTGTTGAGAATCTTCAAATTTACACACTTAACACACGGACATCGTATAGAAGGTTTACCACTCGCATGTTCATGTGCAAACTGAATAAAAGTGTCTACACCTTCTTCATACTCTTTAGAGAATCTATCTTTCGACATCCATAATTTGTCCATTATGTTATAACCTAATTAAATGAAGTCAATAGATATTTTTCAATTAATGAAATCAATCTAAGTCCTAAAAAAAGTAGAATAAACTACATATTTATCACAGATAATACAATGTACTCTTTTAATAGCATGAGGACTATTTCTACCTCTTAAAAGTTAATCGTTAATCATTATCAAATACAATAACATTGATATCAACAACATTTGGGAAATGTTTTGATGCAAAGCATGTTAAACAACCAAACACAACTATTGCATCAAAGCAAACTAATTCAGATCAAAAGCTATGAGTAAAGAAATAATTGGGTTAAATGGGATCAAATTAAAACCCCTGAAGTCAACAAGTACAAATTATTAGACCATTAAAAAAACCAGCTCAATATAGGCACCATCAATATTAAACAAATATTTCTTTGCACGATCAATATCTCCATATATATTAAACAAAAATTTAGAAACTTTAGAATATTCAACCTTTAGTTCAGTATAATGCAAGTTCAACCTTCTATGAGTTTAAGACCAAAACTTGCTTCTTTGAAATATGATAATCAACAACCCCACTTTAACTTTTTCCTAACTTTTACCCAAATGTAAATTAACAATCAATTAATTCCAATTCAAACTCAATTTATAAACTAATTAATTCCACTATGTTATATCCTAATTAAATTAACAATCAATCAATTTCAAAGATGAGAATCAACAACCCCACCTTATTTTTCATGTTAACCATAAACAAACCAGAAAAAGCAAGAAATTTTCATCCATAACTCTATATTTTTCGATTTGTTGGAGCAATGAAACTTGAAATTAGAGACACCATTAGTAAATAAATATTAAATTGACAGTGAGATGGAACTATTATCATACCTAAATAGAAGAATTTCATGCTTTCTATTAGCCCTTACAATCACAACATCGACAACTTTTTCAAGTGTTCAAGCTCAGTTTCAGATAACTAAGTTGCAAATCCTTCCATGGCATTAGAATAATAGTAAAGCAAGTGAGAAGAAGAGTCTTCTTTAGCACGAGGATCCCTTGTCTTTTAAAGAGAGAGACTCACAAATTTGGTCGATGGATGGGTAGAAGACTCAACTATAACAACCCTAAAACTTAGGATGAACCTAATTAGGGAGGTTACTCAGCCACGTCGTCTGCGCTGAAATTTCGACAGCATAACGACGTAACTAGGACATAACCAAAATTTCTCTAAGACCTGTAAATCCAAACAAACACTCCTTAAGGTACAATAAATGCCCAACCTCCAACAGACTTCAACAAACATTAGGTTAGGTTTCAAAAAAACAGAAACTCAACATGCTTTACACTTACAAACAGGCAGACAACCGAGTTCAACGAAAGTAAAACCTATCAAGCTAAGAGATATCTACAGAAAGCTACAAAGAAAGAATATAGGTTCTGAAACTAACACCTAAACAATCAATACAGAAATAAGAACCACGCCGAGGTTTCAATGATTGCTTAAAGCTTCATGAGAAGTAATTGTGTACTTTAAAAGGATTTCTATTCAAAAAGTTATATGAATTAACATTGGTCTCTCCTTTTTCTCTCTCCTATCTTCTTGTTAGTTTCACTTTTGGGAATGATGCATATGCAACTAACATGAATGTAGAAATTATTATATCCGAGAAATGATATGTTTTACATGTTTCAATATCATTAAGTACGCAGAAAATTTGCAAGTTACACTACCTCGTGCACTCATTACAAGCACTAGAACCATATTCTAGAAGCACATTCCTACAAGAACATTTTAATTCATATATCTGACCATGGGCAAGAACTTGACAGGTAGTTAATTATGGCTTCATAACTTGACATTTTAATCAAGTCAATCATATCTTATAAGCAGTAGGTGAAAATTAGAGAATTGTTTCAGCCAATACCAAAAAACAAAGAGATGCTTGTTTACAAATTTAGAGCAATTGGTAATGTTCTTCCTAAAATAATTGGTTACAACACCAATGGATATCCATTTATGAAATTTAATCAGAAAGGGATGTCAATCTACGAAATATTATGGTAGTAATAATACTAAATATAACTTCACATAACCTATTTAAGGATATTGATGAGCAGCTGGAAATATAAAATCACATAACCTACCGAAAATTGATCTCGAAGTTGAGGGAGAGAGACTGTGGCTGAGAAATCGGAGAGAGGGCGTGGTTGATCAGAAAGCGAAAAGACTTCTGTGAGTGAGAGAAACAACTCGAGAGACCTCTGTGAGTGAGAAATAACGCGAGAGACCCCTGTCGAAACAACCCGCGCGCCAAGAAAAATAGGTAAAAAAAATAAGGTTCAAATATTAGTCTTTGAACATAGAGTCGATACTCCATTAAAAAACATGAAACAATACAACACTAATAAACAATATAAGATCCAAAACCTTAAATATCAATCTCTTCTTCACTAAATACATTTAAAATAAGTAAAACGGTAAGTTTTACTATTAAATCTGAAAAAAAAAAAATTGAAGAAGCCCCTGGTGCGCCTATTGGGCTTCATAGAAGGCGTGCGCACCTTCCTACAAGGCGCTTAAGGTGGGTCTTGCGCCTAGGCACGCGCCTGAATGAGCTTTTTAAAACACTGGGCTCAATTATAACGACCCTAAAACTTAGGACGAACCTAATTAGGGAGGTTACTCAGCCACATCGTCTGCGCTGAAATTTCGGCAGCATAACGACGTAACTAGGAGATAACAAAAATTTCTCTAAGACCTGTAAATCCAAACAAACACTCCTTAAGGTACAATAAATGTCCAACCTCCAACAGACTTCAATAAACATTAGGTTGGGCTTCAAAAAAACAGAAACTCAACATGTTTTACACTTACAAACAGGCAGACAATCGAGTTCAACGAAAGTAAAACCTATCAAGCTAAGAGACATATACAGAATCTACAAAGAAAGACTATAGGTTTTGAAACTAACACCTAAACAATCAATACAGAAATAAGAACCATGCCTAGGTTTCGATGATTGCTTAAAGCTTCATGAGAAGTAATGGTGAACTTTAAAAGGATTTGAATTAAAAAAGTTATATGAATTAATATTGGTCTCTCCCTTTTCTCTCTCCTATCTTCTTGCTAGTTTCACTTTTGGGAATGTTGCATTATCGGGGATGGAAAAACGACTTCCTTTTGGCATGATAAATGGATCACCAACACATCTATTCAGGAATCCTTCCCTCTTTTGTACAACTTGACACAAAAGAAACGACATCCATCCATGATTTGCTCGTTGATGATGGTCATCCTGGAACCTTGGCCTTCGGAAAGGATTGAAAGAGAACGAAATTGAAGAATGGGCTAGACTTTCAACCATCCTGGAACATTAGCCTTCGGGGAGATAGAGAGATTAGTTGATGAAATGTTGGCCAACCAAGTGATCAGACCAAGTAGTAGCCCCTACTCCAGTCCAGTTCTTTTAGTAAAGAAGAAAGATGGATGAGGGAGGTTTTGCGTGGATTACAGGGCTCTTAATAACGTGACCATTCTGGATAAGTTCCTAATTCCTCTAGTAGAAGAGTTGTTGGATGAGTTGCACGGGTCTGGAATCTATTCCAAGATCGATCTAAAATCAGGCTACCATCAGATAAGAGTGCATGAGTCTGACATTGAAAAGACAACATTTCAAACCCATGAAGAACCTTACGAATTTGTAGTGATGCCATTTGGAATCACGAACGCCCCTTCTACTTTTCAAGCATTGATGAATCGGATATTCTGGCCATTTCTACGTAAGTTCATCTTAGTTTTCTTCGATGATATTTTGATTTACAACAAGAATTTTGAACAACACTGAGAACATTTATCTGTTGTATTTGAGATACTAAGGGAGAACAAACTATATGCTTATAAGAAGAAATGTCAATTTGCCAAGAACAAAATCGAATACCTCGGTCACTGGATATCAAAGGAGGGGGTGGAGGCCGATGGGGAGAAGATCCATGCTATGTGGGAATGGCCAGTACCAAAGAATATTGGGGTGCTGAGAAGTTTCCTCGGGTTGACAGGCTATTACAGAAGATTCGTGCAGAATTATGGAACCATTGTCGCACCTATGACAGATTTGTTAAAAAAGGGAGCCTATGGTTGGAATGAGGAAGCTACAGAGGCCTTTGAGAGGCTGAAGAAGGCCATGGTGACCTTACCTGTCTTAGCTCTACCTGATTTCAGGCAAGCGTTTGTAAAGACTGATGCTCCGGGAACGGGTTTAGGGGTTGTCCTATCCCAGGGCAAACGACTAGTGGCTTACTATAGCCACACCTTGTCCTCAAAAGCCCAATTGAAGTCAATCTATGAACGAGAACTGATGGCCATAGTGATGGCAGTTCAGAGGTGGAGATCATACCTGTTGGGACACAAATTCCTAGTACAAACAGACCAGAGAGCCTATAAATTTCTGCTCGAGCAAAGGGTAATCCAACCCGAATATCAGAAATGGATCGCAAAACTGTTCAGATATGACTTTGAAGTCCAATATAGACCAGGTCTGGAGAATAAGGCAGCAGATGCACTTTCAAGGCTTCCCCAGGTAGTTCAGTTGGCACAAATTAAATGGCAGTACCTATGATCCTAAACGTCGAAGTGGTTAGAGAAGAAGTGAATAATGACACCAAGCTACAACAAATTGTGGCTCAGTTGCGAGAGGACCCGGATGCGGTGGCACGTTACAGCCTGATGCAAGGAACTCTGATGTACAAAGGCAGGTTAGTTTGGTCTAAAACTTCTAGTCTGAACCAAGAACTTCTGCATGCTTACCATGATTCAGTTCTTGAGGGCCATTCCGGATTCTTAAGGACATATAAGCGGCTGACAGGAGATTTGTATTGGGAAGGCATGAAGCTTGACGTGAAGAAATACGTGGAGGAATGTGTAGTGTGCCAAGTGAACAAGTATATGGCAACTTCCCCAGCTGGTCTCTTAACTCCTCTTGAAATACCACAACGAATTTGTGAAGACATTACAATGGACTTTATTGGGGGGCTACCCTTATTCGAAGGATTCAGTGTGATATTGGTTGTGATGGATCGATTGAGTAAAATGGCGCATCTAATAGGCCTAAAGCATCCTTACACAACCAAAACTGTAGTTGAAGCATTCATCAAGAATGTAGTCAAGCTCCATGGATTCCCTCAATCCATTGTTTCAGATAGGGACAATTGTTCCTAAGTCATTTTTGGAATGAACTTTTCAGATTGAGTGGTACGAAATTGTACAAGAGCACAACGTATCATCCTCAAATGGATGGTTAAACCAAGGTAGTTAACAAATGTATTGAGACTTACTTGCGCTGTTTTTGCAATGAGAAGCCGAGACAATGGTTCCAGTGGCTTTGTTGGGCAGAGTATTGGTATAACATAACATTTCACTCTTCTATAGGAATGACTCCGTTCCAAGCAATATATGGAAGACCACCACCTCCATTAATCTCTTATGGGGAGTAGATAACGACAAATGAATCAGTGGAAGGGCAATTAAAGGAGAGAGATGTGACTCTTGACAAACTTAAGGCACACTTAAGAATGGCTCAAGATAGAATGAAGAAATTCGTTGATAAGAAGAGAAGGGAGGTCGAATTTGAAATAGGAGATTGGGTCTTATTGAAGCTCAAACCGTATAGGCAAGCCTCTGTAGCAAGAAGAAGAAATGAGAAGTTATCTGCTAAATACTTCGTCCCTTACTGTGTTGAGCATAAGGTATGGTCTATGGCCTACAAGCTGACTCTCCCTGAAGAGTATTAATCCTTGTTGTTCTTGTTTTCGAGGGTTGTCGAATATTTTGAGTAAGAATTTGCTTAGCAAATTAGGGGCAGGAGAGTCACCAGCCTTCTCTAAGTGGCTGGGAGGTGCATTTGTAGCCATTATTGGCAAGTTTATCCTTGAACCTTAATACCAAGAAGGAAGAAACCTTCCACGGATCACCTAATTAAGGAGGTTACTCAACAACGCCGTCTGTCATGTACTGAAATTTAAAGTGACATAACGACGTAACTAGAGATAACCAAAATTTCTCTGAGACCTGTAAATCCAAACAAACACTCCTTAAGGTATAATAAATGCCCAACCTCCAATAGACTTCAACAAACATTAGGTTGGGCTTAAAAAAACAGAAACTCAACATGCTTTACACTTACAAACAGACGACAACCGAGTTCAACAAAAGTAAAATCTATCAAGTTAAGAGACATCTACAGAAGCTACAAATAAAGACCATAGATTCTGAAACTAACACCTAAACAATCAATACAGAAATAAGAACCACACCAAGGTTTCGATGACTACTTAAAGCTTCATGAGAAGTACTAATGGTGAATTTTAAAAGGATTTCAATTCAAAAAGTTATATGAATTTTTGTTTGCTAAATAAGGGTATGTGTAAAGAATTTCAAGAAATGTGCAAGGAAAGACTATAAATTTGTTGGGAGTTGGGACATAAAGTAATGTGCTAGGAAGGACTACAATGGCAAATGTGCTAGGGAGGACTTTAAATTTGTTGGGAGTTGGGACATAAGAAATGTGCTAGGAAGGACTATAAATTTGTTGTTTGTCCACATTAATATTTTTCTCTCTTTTCCTTTTTTCTTATCCTCCAGCTAGTTTCAAAATTATTAGTGGTCTCTCCTTTTTCTCTCTCCTATCTTCTTGCTAGTTTCACTTTTGGGAATGGTGCATATGTAACTAACATGAATGTATAAATTATTATATCGAAGAAATGATATGTTTTACATGTTTCAATATCATTAAGTACGTAGAAAATTTGCAAGTTACACTACCTCATGCACCCATTACAAGCACTAGAAACATATTATAGAAGCACATTCCTAGAAGAAAATTTTAATTCATATATCTGACAATGGGCAAGAACTTGACATGTACTTAATTATGGCTTCATAACTTAACATTTTAATCAAACCAATCATATCTTATGAGCAGTAGGTGAAAATCAGATGATTGTTTCAGCCAATACCAAAAACAAAGAGATGCTCGTTTACAAATTTAGAGCAATTATTAATGTTCTTCCTAAAATAATTGGTTTCAACACTCATGGATATCCATTTACGAAATTTAAACAGAAAAAGATGCCCATCTACATAATCCTAAAAGTAGAAAAGATACCCATCTATGAATTTCACATTTATGAAATTTAAACTCTATGAATTACACAAAGCATATTCTTAATCTATCATACCTAAAGTATTGATTTAAGGATATTGATGAGCAACAGAAAATAGAAATTCAAAAATCCTACCGAAAGAGAGACCCCAGTCGAAACTTTCTTTTCAGTTTGAAGAGAAAGAAGAGAAGCAACTTTCAAAACTCTTTTCGATTTCAAACAAGAAGCAGAGAAACGACCCACGAACTGTCAAAAACTTGAGCAACCGATGGATTTCTTTTCACAGTTTGCAAAAAAGAATCTGAGCTTGTCGAAACCCAACGGCTTGAGGAAATTAATGGTTGGCGAAGAAGAAGGCTAATGAAACCGACGATGCAAATGGTAATGTTGCCGAAGACGAAATCAGAGATGAACTCGAGCTAAAGGTTTAGAAATCGCAATCAGAGATTAAGATGGAGACGATGGAGAAATCGAATGGAGTTGAGGGTTTAGAAAATGAAGTCGATCTGAGGGGCGTTTCTTGATCTGAGGATTTTAGAAAAAGGAATCCAAATCGGAGAAGGAAGAGAGAATCGGAGAAGGAAGAGAGAGTGAGGTTCGAATCGAAAAGGTCGTTCCTAAAGGAAGAGAGAGTGAGGTTCAAATCAGAGAAGGAATCCAAATCGGAGAAGGTCGTTCCTAATCGAAGAAATCGAGTTGTGGGGAGGTTCGAATCGGAGAGAGTGAGAATGTCGTTCGAATCAGAGAGAGTGAGAAGGTCGTAGTCGTTTGAATCGGAGAGAGTGAGTTCGAATCGAAGAGAGAGGGTTTTCTTTAATTTTGATAAGTTTTTTTTTAATCATAAATATCCAAAACGATGTCGTCTGCTCTATTCATTTAAAAATTACTTTTATTGACGGTTATGAAACGTCACCTATTACTATATGTTGACAGCTGACAAGTGTCAATTAATCACTTAAAGTTGACGGTCAATTCTCGTGGGTTTCCCTGACGTTTAAAACCATCATCTATTAGAAAACACATAATTTTCTACTTTTCATGGAACTTTTCGGAAATAAAAACATTTTTTTACTTTTAAAATCCGTAAAAAATCCTTTTTTGACTTTTAAAATTCGTCAATATATATATTTTTAAATTAATTATTAATTTTAGAATTAAAATTAACTTTTTATTGACGCTTTTTGGCCTCAACTGTCAACAATTCAAATAAGCCACGCATCAATAAAAGCCAAAATTGTAGTAGTGTTCGTAGATGACCAATAGTGACTCGACCTTAATCCTGAGCGTGTTACGGACTCCTGTCTGCAGGGGTCTGTCCTTTGACTAGTACGGGTGAGGGTGGTCACAGTTACTCGCCCACCACCCCTGGGCTTGTGGGCCTAAGTGAGTCACCCCGTGGCACGTTAGCGTGTCATGGCTGGGGCGAGAGTCACAAGAAGAAGTTTCTTGGGCGTTTCTTGGGCGTTTCCTTTGTAATGGATTTTCAAGGGATAAGGTGTGGGCGGCGCAGGTGTGCCGACATTCGCGCCTTTCCCATGGGCCGGAGGTTCCGATATAGGGCCCGTTAGCGGCCGATCCGAGAATGTCCCGTCAAAGCCAACTCATGGGAAGATCCAGAGTGCAAGTACACGGACGGGCGGCGTGTACGACCAAGTTATATTCCGCGCTTATTTACTTGATGCTTGGTTGAGGATCAAGAACCTCGCCTGGGCGCCGACGGCAGCCACAAAGCGTTGCGATCATAGCGATGGGGCAGGAGTTCCCCTTAAGGCTGGCCATGTTCGAGGGATGAATCATGGCGCCGCACGGTTCGAGAGGTACGAACGTGACACTATGCCTATCTTCTCAGGGACAAGACCACGTGGGGAGCTGGGAACTTGACTACGCGAGATGGAATTCACTCGTTCCCGACTTTAGGGAAACTAGAGGGGTTGTTCCCTTAAGTTTTATCTCAGGGCTTGGACAACGGGCGCCCACCCTCTCACTGGCCCGAGAGGGGTGTTGTTTATGGTTGGACCATACAAGGTTGTTGTTCATTAGAGGAGCAGTGGGGACTTAAGGAGCAAGAAGTAGACACAGGGGTAAAACGGTAATTTGACCCAGAGTGTCTACGAACAACCTGTGAAGGGTCGACTCACGGGCATTGGTTATATCAATGGACACAACTTGTCCTATAGTGATGGAAGTGCAGCTACGGGCTTTAGTGGAGTGTTATCGTAGCTAATGAATGTTGATTAACCAGGTCAAAGAGTTTGACAGGTTAGTCTCGGATGATTGGAGCTCGTCATCTGTAGGTCCATTAGGTCCCTCGGTTGGCTCAAACTGGATACATAGAGGGTTTACAGTTTGGTGTGGATTTGAAGAGTTCAAATTCATTAAAAGAGTATCTATGTCATTTATATGAGATATGATTGACATATTATATAGTTTAATATAAATGAGATTCATAATAAACTATAGGTTAGCCTAATTGCTTAATTAGGGCTAATTTAGAGAAATTGGATTTACAGAAATTAAATTGAATATGATTCAATTTAAAATCCACAATTATACAAATGTGATTTGTATTATAAGGTATGAGATATCTTATTATATGTGGTTATGCAAATATGATTTGTATAACCTATGATTGTAGTAAAATGGTAAATAGGTGGAGATTTCAACTCCACCTATCACCATTATATAAACTCCTTTGCAAGAAGGATCATTATATGATTACTCATTTTTTGGATTTCTCACCAAAAGCAATTCTAAAAATCTCTCAACTTTCTCTCTAAAATTTCTCTCCTCCCTTTACCAAAGGAGTCCCACCACTCTTCTTCTACCTAAAGAGAACAACCGAGAAGTCCTTTCAGAGGTGTCCGATTGTTCGAGGTTCGGTGAGATCGTGATCGTTGAGATCGAGAGCACGAAGAGTTCATGACTGGAGAAAGAAATCGCGAAGAACGGTTCTTCAACAAGTAAGTAAATTTCTTACTGGTTTTTTCCTTCTTAATTGCATGTTTAGCCTAATTTCTATAGGATATAATTGATTTTAAGAAATTAATTTCACAACGAAACCACGACGATTCAAAGTCATTTTTCCGCTGCGGGAGTTTCATTCCCTTCAACAACAACAACAAAGTAAAGGAAAAGAAAGGTACAAAGGGTTGGAACGAGCATGCGACCATGGACAACAGGCCCTAGACAAGCATGACCGTGACACTCCGCGCTCACTTACATTATTTTTGTGTCATGCTCCACACACACATCCCACTATGCAATCCTACACATGCTTTCTAGACCATGCCCCCAACCCAACTGTTGGGATTTATGCCCTAAACTCGTGTATTTGTAATTATTTGAGGAAATGAATAAAGTTGTTATTTTTCCTTCAAACTTGTATTCTCGCAATTACAAACTTAAATCCAATAAACTAAGCTTCAGGGTCACATTTAGAATGTGACCCGAATGGTTTATAGTAGATGGATTAGGTTGGGAACCTCATCCTGTTAACACTATGGATGCGACCCACTTTGTATTTGATACCAACGAGGCGAACAAGCTCGTTCATGTAGTTGACATGCGAGTGGGGCATCCTGTGCAAAGAGTTTGTACAAGACTGGACCAAGAATTGTTAGACCAATCTAGTAACACCGTTGATAGGTTAGGGCTAATAATTCAAACGATGACCAATAGTGATTCAACCTGAATCCTGAGCGAGTTGCGAACTCCTGTCTGTCGAGGATTGTCCTTTGACTAGTACAGGTGAGAGTGGCCAGAGTTGCCGACTCAATATGCCTACCTTCTCAGGGATGAAACCTTGTAGGAGTTGGGGACTCAACTTCGCAAGAAGGAATTCACTCGCTCCCCGCTCTAGGGTAACTAGATAGGTTGTTCCCTTAAGAGTTGAATCCGTGTCTTGAACAACGGCCCCCTCCTCATTCGAGCCGAGAGTGATAATGTTTATGGTCGGACCATAAACTTGTTGTTCATTAGAGGATCAATGGTGCTTAAAGTGCAAGAAGTAGTCACAGGGATAAAACGATAATTTGACCCAGTTGTGACTACGAACGACATGTGAAGGGTTGATTCATGGGCATTGGTTAAATCAATGGACACAACTTGTCCTACAGTGAGGAGAGTGCAGCTACGAGTCTTTAGTGGAGTGACTCGTAGTTAACGAATGTTGATTGACGGGATCAATGAGTTTGATTAGTCAATCTCGTATCGTTGGAGATCATGATATGTAGGTCCATTAGGTCCCTCGGTTGGCTCAACATAGACTTAATAGAGGGTATAAAGTTTTGGAATGAATTTGAAACGTTCAAGTTCAATTTAGGGATCATATCAATTATATATGATATGATTGATATAATATATAGTTCAATGTGAATATGATTCATATTGAACTTAATTGTGTCTAATTATGGAATTAGGACATAACTTATGGTAGAATTTTGGGACAGATGAAATTGGATTAATTAAATCTAAATTCTCCACATTATGTGAATAAGATTCATATAATAAGGTGTTTGACACCTTATATTATGCATTTATGCATAATATGTGGAGTTAGTGGCAAAATGGGTGGAGAATTTGTCTCCACCCACATTGCCTATAAAAGCATCCTTTTGGATGCATTTTGCAACACTCGAACCATTTGTGTAGTTTTGCATCTAAGGCAAATGCAAGAGTTCTCTCAAGCTCTCTCTCAAAACATCCCTAATCCAAAAGGAGATCCCACCTATCTCCCTCTCCTAGAGAACAACCGAGAAGGTCTTTTGGCGGTGTTCGAGGATTCGTTCGTAGAGAAGAGGAGCTTGTAGACGACGAGGAACCACGTGAAGAATTGGTCTTCAAAGGTAATCATCTAATCCATTTATGCTTTCAATATGTATGCTTAGCTTAGATTTTTTGTTTTTGAGTGTTTCTACGTCACACAAGTGAGAGAAAATGCGATCAATCGCTTCCGCACGGGATTCAATTCCCTTCACCAACAACCTCATCAACATGCTTTCAAGCATAAGCATCACAACATCATGAAATCTCAAATTTTCTCAACAAACTCATGCTTAGCATGCTTATATACCACACACAACATATCAAAGCACATAGCACATAATAAATCATGGAACAATATAAAATATATATAAACAACACATTTGAAGCAAACAATATGCACCACACAGTCAAACAAACTCAACAGGTAGAAGCCACTTACAAAATGCCTTAAAGTGCTCCTAAGGAAATTCGAGACGGTTTCTAAGTGAGAAGGACAATATTCCAAATGTTAGGCTTGATTCAAAAACGTTAATTGAATCCAAGCAAGTGCTCAAGGAGGATTTTCACCACCCACGAAGACTTTAAGCTTAGTTCAAATAGCCTAAAACTAGTTCAAATTTGATACGAGCTTGATTCCTCGTTGAAAAGTTGTTCGAATGAATCTGAGTTAGTTAGAACCTACAAATAGGAGTTACTAAAGGTTAACAACTGAACTAAAATACTTTAAACAAATTTGAACAGTTCTAAAACTCGTAGAACTTATCGAACAACGTATGTCGAGCTTAATTGCTTGTTGTTTGTGTTCAAGGTGGTTCGAAAACACTAAACTAACGTCTATGGGCTATGGGTAACTCAACTTGAGGCTATTCGAGTTGTGGGTCACAACCAAAAGTGTTCAAAACAAAAATAAAAGGTATCTGGGCATTAGAAACTAAATTAAGATTTTCTAATTAAACCTGAACGAGCTTAAAGGGTGTTAACCTTGCGAAAAGAGTCTTATTTGCCTTGCTGAAAGCGTGTTGGAGGACGTCTGAATCAACCTCAAATTGCAAATCGAAGGTTCGTATATGTTAGAACCACACCTACATTACTCAAATCGATTTATGAAAGGCCTTAAATGGAATTAAACTTAGGGAAAGAGTTCTGACACTTGTTGTTTGTTAACCGAAAGTGTTTGAATCAACTATGAAGTGATTATAACTACAACGAGTGATTATTCGATGAATATGAGCCAATTACAACACTCAATAAACATTCGTTGAAGGCTAAAATGTTCAGGAAATTACCGAGCGACTCCTAAAAGGCCTCGAATCTGAGAAATTATTCAGTGAGGCCGCCATAATGTGGCCGATAATTTTTCACCGTTAGATGGAGAGAGATAAGTACTTCGATTTTGTATCCAATAAGTATTAGGGGGCATAGAAATTATTGGATTCACATCCAATGGTTATTATGAGGCAGCACATTGTGGCGGCCTCATTGAATAATTTATCCTCGAATCTGAATGGGTCTTTCTGGAAAACATGAATTCAGCACCAAACGACCCCGAATACAACTAGTCGGTGCCCGAACAAGCCTAAAACTACAAATCAATAACATTAAGGCATGGGTAATCCAAAATTATGGTCAAATAAGCATGGCTATTGAATATTTATAACTAACAAGAAGTGGAACATCCAAACCTTGTCGAAACAACAAGGAAAACGTGTGATTTGAAGACAAAATGTTGAAGACGACGATGTTGATGCGTGGGTGCTATGTGGAAGGTTTGTTGTTGTTGTCGTGGGGGGTATTGGCGTGTGTTGCTTCCTCGAGGTCGTGCCCTTAGAGCTGTCGGAGGCGTCGCACGAGGATGAGTCACAAACGGTTAGTTTCGAGCTCGTGGATCTCATCTTAGAAGTTTTTCGAATGAACTTGGCGAATGGGATAAATAAGAGGGAGAATTTGAAGAAGATGGGGGTGGTCGTCAGCGTCGGTGAAGATGAAGGAAAAAAATCGAAAGAGAAGAGGGGAAAGGTGTCGACTATTTCATTATTTTAGCGCATGAAGGTGACTTTGGTTGTGAGATTATAAACAAGAAGTAAAGGTAATCAAAAGACTCTCTCGAGGTATAGTGATCTCATGCATAACAATAAACCTACAGTCTCCACTTAGATTTTAAAAGCATGCAAGACATTAAGTAACTTGTTTAAAACGTTTCTCAAAGAAACCTTCACTCTCGTGTAAGGATTTACTAAGGGTTTTAGCAATTTTAATCTAATCTAAAGTCTATTAGCTCGAATTAAACTTAAACCAATAGAACATGAAATTCTTGCCCAGAGAAAAAAAAGCATTAAGAAAGAATTACAAAAAATAATTCAACACAACCAAATGTTCAATACAATTGCTAAAATAAATCCATATCTAGCTACATCAATCCTCTAACTATGGAATTAACTACTCATAATCACTACAAAACATGCTAAATCCATAATAGAATCCATAAACAAAACTACAAACTAAAGGGAAGAGAAAGAAAACGCTTCGGTGTCGATGTCGGTCCTCTTCTCTGAGCTCCCGTCACGATCTCGAGCCTCCACTCTCGTGCTTGGCCTCCAAGAATCCTCTTCAGCTCCTTACAGAATGTATGTTTTGAAAATAAGGTAAAAATTCTCTCAATTTTGGTTCCCCTTCAATTAACAACACATCCTTTTTATACAACTATCAACGTCATGCCCTAGGGCACGATTAATTAAGAGAAATAATGTACAACGTTGAGACGTCTGAAGGGAATGAAAATTCCCGCGCAGCGGAAGACGATCGAATCGTCGTGGTATCATTATGCAACTCGGATTTGTTAAAACCGATCTAACACTTAGACCTAGGCTAAACATGCTGAAAAGGAAGAAATTTACAGCAAGAAGGAGTTTACTTACTTGTTGTAGACAAACTTCAAGAATTTCTTCCTCGGATCAAGAACTCTTCGTGCTTCTCAACGATCGCTTCTCTCGTACAAAACGAACACCACCAATGGCCTTCTCGGTTGTTCTTCCTTAGGAAGAAGGAAAGTGGTGGGACTTTTTGTTTTGGAAAGGGAGGAGATTTGAGAGAAAAGGATTGAGAGAATAACTCTTCTTTTTGGGTGAAATCCAAAAAATGAGAGTATGAGATGCATTCCTTCTTGCAAGAAGGGTTTATATAGTGGAATTGATGGAGTTAAAATCTCCACATAATTACCACTTTACCACAGCCATAGGTTATGCAAATCTCATTTGCATAACCACGTAATATAAGATATCTCATATCTTATATTGCAAATCTCATTTGCATTAATTGTCACACCCCCTCCCGAACTACCTGCTACTTAGCCCGAAAGGCGGCGTGAAGCCAACAGACATTGTTTACCTCTTAACAATACCTGCTGAACCTGTTCTCCTGATAAACATACTATGTTCGCATATGGAACATTTTAACATAACACAGCAGAAACTGGACAACTATTAAACATACACAAGGAGAAACCCTTCATAAGTCTCTCTTGGAAACTAAAAGTCAAGTGCATCAAAACAACACAAGACAACTCATTGTTTATACAACCACTAATGTACAAAACTTCTATAACATCATAGTCCTCTCAAAATAATTTACAAAACATAGGGACTTGCTATACAAAACCAGCCACGTACAAAGTATTACAACTTATGGATCTTTAGCAGACTATGACAGTAACTCAGGTACCAGGAGCTCGATCTCTACCTGAAAACTTTGAAAACATTGAAAGAATGAGCTATGAAGCTCAGTGAGTGTCTATCTTTAAAACATTATAAGCTCACAGGTGATTCATAATAATGGCAGATTATAAGTAGAAAATAGCTTAACATCTGTTTGTAAACATAAACGAGCAATGCTTCCAATTTACAGGTTTAAGTTACCACTTATGCATAGCACACAACTCGAAATGTACTATCATATCGAGGGTATATAGATCAATAATATAGAAGCTCAAAACAATAAAACACATGACATGATACAACATCAAACCATAGAGGTGGTAGAGTTACATTTATACCAATAAGGTTCATACCTCTCTCTCTCTCACGTGCACGTGGAATACCTTTGGTCATTTGGTTTTCCCTAATACCTTCTCTATGTCCTTCAGTATTAAGGTAAAACCATTTACTACCCGAATACCTTCTCATTGTCCTTCAAGATTAAGGTAAAACCATTTACTACCCGAATACCTTCTCATTGTCCTTCATGTCGGGATATCATGATTCATTCCCCCCCTAAGTACCTTCTCGAATGTCCTTCAGTATTAGGGGTTAACCACAAACAAGGGCATAATTTGTGTACCATGGAAATCATGTCTTTATAACACATACAACAATTTCTTGACATTTTCACATTATCATCTAAACATGTTCCCAAGTGGATTTACACAAGACATTCTCTAAAGGAAAGCATACTTTCATAATTTAGTTTCCATACTTGGATTTATAGTTACAACTAATTCAAAGCATGCTTATGTTCCATCATGAACTTTATGTTAGAAACTCCATGAAGCTATACATAATTAGTTCAAACAGGATTCTATGATCAACAATTATGTTTTTGAAGAAAAACATAGGTCAAGCATAATTCTAAAATAGAGTCACTCACAGTATTAGAATTAGAACCTTGGCTTGTAAACTTGACCTATTTGCTCTTGGCCTGTCAAACAAACCAACTCAACCATTAGAACCTCGAGCTCATGATTTTTGACATTAAAACTTGCAAAAAAACACACTTTCAAATTTCCATCATTTTCAGATTTTCTGTCCTATTTTCAGACAGCCATAACTTCTTCATTACTTATCCAAAAATAATGTAATTTTTACCAAACTCTTCCTTTTTGAACCCTCTAAAAATCATATGAAGACATGAAATTGAAATTCCAAACGGATTTGTTCAGAAATACCTCGAAAGCTACTTTCCTAAAAAAAAAACTTCTGTTGTTTCCAGATTCGGATTTCCTGCTACACAACAAATTTAACCTGATATTTAAAATATCATCTAGACATTTTCTACTCACGATTTCTTCACGAAAGTTGTAGGAAATTCAATAAGCTTTCGAACCATACCAATTATAGATTCTAACTCCAAGTATACAGATCAAGACAACCCAAAAACCAGAGACTTCTCGAATTTGACAGCAATCTTCTGTCTTCTGTCTTCCTCTTAACAAAACAGTAACTTAACATAAGCATTTGCTCGAGCTTCCTTCATGAACTTTGTTTAAAAATGAGTTAGCTTTCAGGAAAAGAAAACTTCAACACTTACCTCTTCTTGTAGAGCTCGAGAAGATCAAAATATCAGAACTGGTCTGAGTTGATCACCTTGCTGCAATAATAATTCCCTTGAGTTCTTCTCCTTTCTTCTGCAACTCCAGCTCCAAAATCACGAAAATGGCTTTCTTCTTCTTCCTTTCTCCTTCTCCCACGAAGCTTCAGCTTTAGTTTGTAAAGATAGTGAAGAAAATGGAGAGAAGATAAAGGTTATAAAAAGCAAACGGTGGAGGAAAAGACAAATTTGTCTTTTTCCCTTTTGCTTTTTCTTTTCTTTTTCATTTTCTTTTTCCTTTCCTTTATCTCTTTCTTTCATTTATTTTCTTTTCTTTTCTTTTCTTTACCAAACAAAATAAAACTTTAACATTTCTTTCCTTTTCTTTCTTCTTTATCTTTAAAGCAAAACCAAACAAAAATTGTTTAAACTTTTTCTTCCTTGTTTTCCTTTTGTCTTTCACTTCATTTCTTCTTTCCTTTGGTTGTTTTTTTTTAATAAGGAAGTTTCAAAGAAAGATCTGGAGACAACACTTAAGGGAACAACCCCTCTAGTTTCCCTAAAGGTGGGAACGAGTGAATTCCATCTCGCGGAGTTAAGTTCCCAGCTCCCTACTTGGTTTTGTCCCTGAGAAGATAGGCATATTGGGCGAGTAACTGTGACCACTCTTACCCGTACTAGTCAAAGGGATGCACTTCGCATGAGAGTCCATAACACGCTCGAGATTCGTGTCAAGTCACTAATGGTCATCTACGGAAGCTATTAGTCCTTCATCACAACGGTGTTACATCGGTGAGTCTAATAATTCACGGTCCGATCTTGTACAATCTCATTGCACAGGATGCCCCCACTCGCATGTCAACCACATGAACGAGTCAGATCACCTCGTTTGTATCTAATACAAAGCGGGTCACATCCATAGTGTATCCAGGATTAGGTCTCCAACCCTATCCTTATATCATGACCGTTCGGGTCATTAACTCGAACGTGATCCTCCCTGTGTGTCCACTACACACCGCTTCAAGTTCTAGTTCTCTCATAAATTCAATGACCTGGAGCTTAGTTTATTGGAAAAGTTTATAAATATTGTGAGACACAAAGTGATGAAATGAATAACTCTTATTAATTTCAAACGAAGATATTATAAACACGAGATTATGACAAAAATCCCAACAAACTCCCACTTGGACTAAGCTAGTGGAGAAAATACATTTCGAAATGTACATAAATTACAATGAAGTAATACAATAAACTAGGGCATTGAATACCCGTTTACACATCTCTCACTTGCCCTAGTCGGGAAGCTCTCAAGACCTAGACTCTCTAGGTGACCTCAAACACCTTAGCCGTGAGGGACTTTGTAAATGGATCACCTACGTTGTGCTCGACGCTATCTCTGCGCGTGACCGCCACGTCTCTGCGGTGCACAATCTCCCGTGATCGATGATACTTGCGCTCAATGTGTTTGCCTCTCTTATTGCTCCGAGGCTCACGTGAGTTGGGTCATCGCACCACTTGTTATCACGCGAGCGATGTGATCGACAAGTTCATATTTGGAACAACTTCCAAATCACCATGAACTTCCTAAGCCAAATAACTTCCTTTGCGCCTTCACACAAGCAACATATATTCCGCTTCCATAGTGGAATCGATGCATCCTCGCTTGATGCTTCGCCATATTACAACTCCTCCATTCAAAATGAAGGTCGACCGAAGTGGATTTCCTAGAATCCTTATCGGTCTGAAAATCGAAATCCGTGTATCCCGTGAGGATCAAATCTCCACTACCATACACTAAGTCAGTAGTTCCTCGTTCTCCTAAGATACTTGAGGATTGTCTTTACGGCTGTCCAGTGATCTAATCCTAGATTGGACTGATATCTACTGACAATTCTTACTGCATAACAGATGTCGAGCCTAGTACACAGCATGACATACATCAGGCTCTCTACAGCTGAAGCATATGGAATTCGTCTCATATCCTCAACATCTTGAGGAGTCTTAGGACACTGATCCTTAGACAAGTGAACCCCATGCCTGAAAGGCAGCAAACCCTTCTTGGAGTTCTGCATCTTATATCTAGAAAACATCTTGTCAATATAAGACGCCTGAGACAAGGCTAGCGTTCTGTTCTTCCGGTTCCTGACTATCTAGATACCTAGAACATACTGAGTTTCTCTCAAATCTTTCATTTGGAATTGCGAAGCTAGCCACTTCTTTACGTCAGTAAGAAATTCTACCTCATTGCCAATAAGAAGAATATCGTCCACATACAACACAAAAAATGCGACAGTTTTGTCAACGATTTTCTTGTAGACACAAGGCTCGTCGACATTTTGATCAAAGCCATAAGATTTGATCGCCTTATCAAACCTTATATTTCAAGACCTCGAAGCCTGTTTCAGCCCATAAATGGACCTATGAAGTCGGAAAACCTTTTGCTCTTGGCCTTGGGCAATGAACCCTTTGGGCTGGTCCATGTAGATGGTCTCATCAAGTTTGCCATTCGTAAAGGTCGTCTTGGACGTCCATCTACCATACCTCGTAGTCATAATACGCGGCAATGGCCAGAAGGATCCTGATCGACTCTACCATGACAACAGGTGAAAAGGTCTCCTCATAGTCAACCCCTTCAACTTGGGTAAAACCCTTTGCCACTAGTCGGGCTTTGAAGGTCTGCACCTTCCCATCTACGCCATGTTTACGCTTGTAGATCCATTTGCAACCAATAGGTTTTACCCCATCTGGTTGATCCATAAGCTCCCATACAGAATTGAAGTACATAAACTCCATTGCCTGGTCCATAGCTTTAATCCACTCGTCTTTGTCAACATCAACCATTGCCGGATCATAGGTCAATGGATCCTCACAGTCATCATCAGGAGCGACAACCGAGGTTTCAGCTAAACCCATGTAGCGATCAGGCTGTCTCACAGTCCTCCCACTACGTCGAGGCATTCCCAACTCTTGGGAACGGATTTGACTAGACGTGCTAGGATCAACAACACTTGTTGACGTACTAGCCCCATCAGTAACTCTTGCTAATGTACCGTCCATTTCATTTAATACAATTTTACTCCTTGGTAAATGATCCCTGACGTGGTCTTCCTCTAGGAAAGTGGCGTTTGTCGACACAAGCACCCTATTTTCCCTAGGATCGTAAAAGCGCACTCACCCCTAGTCTCTTTAGGGTAACCTACGAATAGGCACAATTTCGAACGGGTTCCAACTTTTTCTGTTTGACACCAACACGTGAGCCGGGCATCCCAAATCTCAAGTGATGTAAACCGCCTTTACGTCCACTTCAGAGCTCGAAAGGTGTTTCACAAACACTCTTGAGAGAACATTGTTTCAAAATGTAAACCGCGATCTCCACCGTGCATACCCCCAAAAGAATCGGGAGACGAGCATAGCTCATCACCGATGCAACCATGTCCAACAAGGTTCTGCTTCTCTCTCCGATACACCATTCTGTTTGCATGGCATACCAGCGCCTGAGAGTGGGACGTAATTTCGTGTTCTATCATATAGTCCTGGAATTCAGTGTCCATGTACTCTCCACCTCGATCCGATCGAAGTGTTTTAAGCGATTTACCTAAGAGGTTCTCAACCTCAGTCTTGTACTCCTTGAATTTTTCAAGAGTTCCAGACTTCTTGTGCATTAGGTAAATATACTCATATCTGGAGTAATCGTCTATGAAAGACACGAAATACTCATAACTGTCCCGAGCTTTAACATTCATCGGACCACAGAGGTCAGAATGTACTAACTCAAGAGGCTCTTTGGCTCTATATCCTTTTCCACTAAAAGGACGTTTGGTCATTTTGCCTTCAAGGCATGACTCACATACCGACAAAGAGTTTTCTTCCAACTCGTTTAGAAGTCCACTCTTCACTAGTTTCTCAATCCTATTGAGATTAATGTGGCCTAACCGTAGATGCCAAAGATGGGCATTTTCTTTAGGAGAAACTTTCGCTTTCTTAGTTCAAGTTTTCAAATGCTTTTAAACAATTCGGTGTTCAAAACACTTTTGACCGAATTTGGGTTCAAAACATATAGATTGCTCTCAAGCGAAGCAGAACAAATCAAATTTCCATTTCGAGAAATAAACGCTTTATTACTCTTGAATGAAACAGAAATATCTTGTTCTAATAGGCAGGAAATAGAAACTAGGTTTCTCGTAAACCCAGGAACTATGTACATATTATCCAATAATAAGTACTTCCCGCCAAAAACACTTCACACTGCGTTTCTTTGCCGCAAATTTGAGACAACTTCTCTAGATCCAACCTTGAGTGTTATCTCACCCTCTTGCAGTCGCTGCCAAGAACTTAATCCTTGAAAAGAAGAGCAAACATGGTTAGTGGCGCCTGAATCCAATATCCATGCAGAGTCATTACTCTCCACTAAACAAGTTTCTGTGACAAGTAAATCACATTTACCTGTCATCTTCTTTTCATCAAGGAACTTGGGATAACTCCTTTTCAGGCGTCCGTCCCTGTTGTTGTAGAAACACTTTCTGGCAACATCCTTGATTCTTTGCCTTTTAGGCCGACAACGCGGTCAACCTTAACTTCCTTCAACTTCTCCTTCTTCCCCTTAGGGTCTGAAGAATCTACAAACTTTATCCCAGAGGTCGAACCCCTGTGAAAAGGTCTTAAGGCAACACTTGCCTCACCTTCTTGTCCCTTAGTTTGCACCAAGGACTGGAAGGTTTGTAGATCGTTGAATAGGACTGTTGAACCGTGCATCTGAGGACCTTCCTCAGTGAGTGCGGACTCTTGGTCATCATTTACCAAAATCGTGTTTATGTTATTTTTCCAACTTTGGAAATTATCTCCCACTAATTTATCATATGCGAGTAGAGCTATAATTGCGCTAGACATTTTTAGCTGAAAAATTAAGAAAACTTTGTATTAGTCTCGCAAAAAACTTTTGAAATCCAATCAAGTTTTAGCAAAAATTGTTTCATGATCCCTAGGTCATTCAAAATTTTGCAATGATACCTTAAAAGGTTTAGAATGACCGCCACCGAAGGGTGAACAGAACACTCCTCCTCTAGGACGAGACTTTCTCGATCAGACCCTAATCCCAGAATAACTCTTATTCCATTAGGCGTCCAATTACCATTGTTCGGTCGAATTCATTAACACTTAACGAATTCTGTGAGTGTCACCCTCAATCTTTAAGTTTTCAAGTATCCGTCCAAACAATAGCCACCGAAGGGTGAACCAAGAGGGAAAACCAACCAGGAAACTGTATCCCTTTCGGGAATTCACGGTGTTCCGACTCCCATGATCAAGCCCTCCGAAGGGATTGTCTGGTCGAGGCCAAACTAGCAGGCAGATCATAGGCGTCTCACGGTGTGAATCGAAAGAAGAGACCGTGGGTCTCGTTTTCACAAGTCCCGCTCCCACTCACTATAAGTACTCTCTCCATCCACGATGATATTGACCTATACAAATGTCACCCGAAGGGGGACGCTCCCATTTGCGCCACGAGGT
Source organism: Trichosanthes cucumerina (assembly GCA_036507285.1). NCBI lineage: Eukaryota > Viridiplantae > Streptophyta > Magnoliopsida > Cucurbitales > Cucurbitaceae > Trichosanthes > Trichosanthes cucumerina. The sequence goes on along the minus strand of CM071840.1, from coordinate 68,676,486 downwards.
CGAGTATAGATCTCACGGTGCGGACTTAACGAAGATTTATGGTTGGAAATTCAAATGTATCTCATACACTATATTTCCTCTCACTCAACACTTTAATTTTAATAGGGATTGACCTAGATAAACCAGCTAAAATTTACCTAAGTCTACCAATATAACTCTTATATAGTATTAACCTAAGTCTATAATCACATTATAACTTAGGTCTATGTGAGTAAATTAATTAATACTTAATTAACGACACTCACGAGAATATAACCTAAGAATCTCCAGACCGAATTCACTCCCAGGTCGGTTTTCAGGTAGGGGTGTCCCACAAGCGTCAACTTAAATACCCCAGCCTTAGACAAAACCTTCCTTAGACAGAGTTACTTATCAGTCTCCATTCAAAGGTTATATTTGATTTCCTAATTTCTAATCTTATTAGAAAATTAGAAAACCTAAGTCTAATTATTCAAGTTCTAAACTCTTTAAAACTAATAATTAACTTAGGTTGCATGTATTTCTATGTTATAGTGCTTGATCATCTATCACATGAATAATACTATGCTATAACATACATCCATCACATGAATTAAATGCATGAGCATGCTTTTAATTTAAAAATATAACACTTATATTTAAATAAATTAAAACATGCGTACATTATATTATAACTCTTATAATATAACTCTATCATGCATACTATATATTATAACTCTTATAATATAAATATGATGCATGAAATGTTTAACCTAAGGTGGGATTTTAAATCTATATGACATACAATATGCAATAAGAAATTAATTAAAACATACATCTCATGCATATAATAATTAAACAGCAAAAATGGACCGGTTTTTGGCACCTAGGGGCAATTATTTAATTAAATAACATTAATATAATATTTATATTAATATTATTTAATAAAATAATTAAATAATTAAATAAATTACATTTTATAAATCTAAAAATAAAAAAAACGGAAATAAACTGCCCCAATATGTAAAACACGTCCCACGTCCTCGCGAAACTGTTGCGAACTTCTCCTCAACGCGTGCAACGTTGCAACGCTGTCGCTTGTAGCGTCGACCCACGTTCTCAACGCCAGCGGCATTGCAACGCTGCTCTGCTGCAGGGCTTCCGTCCGCAAGGACAGCGTTGAGACGTCGTGAGGCAGCGTCTCAACGCCATCGACAGAATAGCAAACTCTTTGTTGTTCTTCCACCGATTTCCGCCTGTTTCCGCTCCGATTTCTTCACAGCAACTCTTGCCACAAACGACCCAGACTTACAGACTCGATTTACAACAAAATACCCAAAAACAACGGACCCTTACATTGATCTCATCAACATAAATTGTAAATCTAATCTAGTGCCAAAAACCGAAAACATTCATTATGCAAACCAAACATTCATCTCATGAAATTAAGGCAATTTACCCACCTAATTTTAACAAAAACAGTGCATAAATGAAGAACCATCGAAATGGCTCTAATACCAATTGAAGGGAATGAAAATCCCCACGCAGCGGAAGACGATCGAATCGTCGTGGTATCATTATGCAACTCGGATTTGTTAAAACCGATCTAACACTTAGACCTAGGCTAAACATGCTGAAAAGGAAGAAATATACAGCAAGAAGGAGTTTACTTACTTGTTGTAGACAAACTTCAAGAATTTCTTCCTCGGATCACGAACTCTTTGTGCTTCTCAACGATCGCTTCTCTCGTACAAAACGAACACCACCAACGACCTTCTCGGTTGTTCTTCCTTAGGAAGAAGGAAAGTGGTGGGACTTTTTGTTTTGGAAAGGGAGGAGATTTGAGAGAAAATGGTTGAGAGAATAACTCTTCTTTTTGGGTGAAATCCAAAAAATGAGAGTATGAGATGCATTCCTTCTTGCAAGAAGGGTTTATATAGTGGAATTGATGGAGTTAAAATCTCCACATAATTACCACTTTACCATTAACCATAGGTTATGCAAATCTCATTTGCATAACCACATAATATAAGATATCTCATATCTTATATTGCAAATCTCATTTGCATTAATTGTGGATTAATTAAATTGAATCACATCCAATTTAATTGCTCTCAATTAAATTCTCCAATTAGCCCTAATTCAACAATTAGGCTAACCTATAGTTTATTATGAATCTCATTCACATTAAACTATATATTATATCATTCATATCTCATATAAATGACATAAATGCCCTTAAAGTGAAATTGAACACTTCAATTTCATACCAAAACATTAACCCTTCTTTTAACCCGATTGAGCCAACCGAGGGGCCTAATGGACCTACAGTGACGGGCTCCAATGATCCGAGATTAACCTGTCAAACTCTTTGACCCGGTTAACCAATATTCATTAGCTACGGTAATACTCTACTATAGCCCGTAGTGCGCACTCCCGTCGATGTAGAATATTACGTGTCCACCGATATAACCAATGCCCATGAGTCGACCCTTCACGGGTTGTTCGTGACACTACTGGGTCAAATTACCGCTTTACCACTCGTGTCTACCTCTTGTTCCTTAAGTCCCCACCGCTCCTCCAATGAACAACATATTGTGATGGTCCAACCATACACAACACCTCCTCGGGCGGTGAGAAGGTGGGCGCCGTTGTCCAAGCCCCGGAGACAACACTTAAGGGAACAACCCCTTTAGTTTCCCTAAAGGCGGAACGAGTGAATTCCATCTCGCGTAGTTAAGTTTCCAGCCCCTACTTGGTTCTGTCCCCCGAGAAGATAGGCATATTGGGCGAGTAACTATGACCACCCTCACTGCATTTCTAGTCAAAGGATAGACCCATGAGAGAAGAGTCCGTAACACGCTCAAGATTCAGGTCGAGTCACTAATGATCATCTACGAAGTTATTAGTCCCTTCTTCACAACGGTGTTACATCGGTGAGATCTAATAATTCACGGTCCTGGTCTTGTACAATCTCATTGCACAGATGCCCCCACTCACATGTCAACCACATGAACGAGTCGAGATCACCTCGTTTGTATCTAATACAAAGCGAGCCGCATCCACAGCAGTATCTAGGATTAGGTCTCCAACCCTATCCATATATCAGAGATCGTTCGGTCATTAACTCGAACGTGATCCTCCCCGTGTGTCTACACACACACCGCTCAAGTTCTAGTTCTCTCATAAATTCAATGACCTCGGAGCTTAGTTTATTCGAAAAGTTTATAAATATTATGAGACACAAAGTGATGAAATGAATAACTCTTATTAATTTCAAACAGTATATTACAAACACGAGATTAGGACAAAAATCCCAACAAAGTGCACAACGTCTCAATGCTACGAACTTTCATGATGCAAAACACACGTGTTTCAACGTTGTGACGCTGCAAGGCAACATCTCAACGCCGTCTTCACGGTTCTTCAGCCTGTTCCTTCTCATGATATGGTGTTGCAACACCCTCAACGGTGTCTCAACGCCATGGCCTCGGGTCCAATTGCTTATTTTGCTTCTCTTCTTCCAATTTCTTCTTCTTTTATGCTCCAATATCTCCCATTTGAGCCTCAATTCTTCAAGTTCTCTCCACTAGCTCTCATCTTGCTTGTATCCTGAAATCCAATACCATAATCTCATGAAAGTCCTGAAATTCCTACAAAAACTAGCAAAATCTAAGCGTAAGAATAACACATTTTGTGTGCAATCAATAATTGGAGGAGATTTCAATGAGACTCTTTCTATTGACGAAAAAGACGAAGGAGTTCCAAAAGAACCAACTCTCATGCACGAATTTTAGAGTACCATTCAACGTTGCAATCTAGTCAACCTAGGTTTTGTAGGATACCATTTTACCTGGAAAAGAGGCAAGAAGAAAGAAAATCTGGTTCGTGAACGCCTTGACCACTTCCTTGTCACTGATGAGTGGTTGAAAGACAAAAAAGATCTAAAAGTGGAGCACCTTAGCTTTTACAACTGGGACTACAGGGCTTTGTTAGCCACTATGAAAGACGTGAATACCTTTTTTAAATTGAGTCCACTGTCAAATAATCAAATTCGAGGCTAGCTGGATCAACTATCCAGAATGCAATGAAATCATAAAAGAGTTTTGGACTCAAAATCTTCAAGGTGAAAATTTACTTTTCAACCACAGGTTGAGAGCTTGTCTTCAAATGATTCTCTTGTGGAATAAACGCAGATTAAACAGTTCTTTGAAGGTGCTATTGCAAGAAAATAGGACGATCTCGTTAGGTAGGAGGCTAGCGATAAATGGGACATTGGAAAAGTTGCAAAAATTGAAAGGGAGTTGGACAATTTATTAGACGAGGAAGAAAGGTACTGGAAACTAAGATCAAGGGAAGATTGGTTTCTCTAGGGGGGCTGTAACACAAAATGGTTCCATTCGGAAGCCTCTCAGAGGGATCGCTGAAATTGAAAACTCTTTAGGGGATTGGACTGAAAATGAGACCAAAATTGGGATAGAAGCTACAAATTTTTTTGTCAGTCTTTTCAACTCCTCAATCCCAAGTTCTAAAACAATAGAAAGAGTTACTTCAAACATAGCCCCTAAGGTTACAGTTGAGAAAAATAGAGATTTTCAACTCTCATTCACTAGAACTGAAATTGAGAAAGCCCTGAAGGACATGAACCCCACAAAACCCCCTAACCCTGATGGGGCACACACTCTCTTTTTCCAAAAATACTAGAATATTGTTGGAGATGAAACGGTGAGAGTTTGCCTCAATGTTCTAAACAACAAGGCAGCATTAGACCCCTAAACAAAACCGTGCACACCCCTATCCTAACTTTGGTTCAGCCTAAAATCAGACCGAACCGAACCGTGCACACCCCTATCCTAACTTCACCACCATCATAATCTTTTTCTCTGTCATTACATATACTCCAAAACAAACCCAAACACACGACATGGCTGTAAAAAAAACAAAATAAAAGAAAAATTAAATCCTATAAAATTTCCCGACGTAAAGGTACAACCGGGAAAATTTTTGGTTGAACTTCCACACCAATTTTTTTTTTTCGATTGAAACTTAAGATTTTTCGGCTGAAATTCGAGAAAAAAAATGAAAAACTTCAAACATAATGATTTTTTCCATGGTAAGTGAAGTAGAATGTGTTTTAGATTAAGATTATGTTGGATTGCAATTAATTGGTTGGTTGAGGTGGTTAGATAGTTGAAAGATGTATTTAATTGTGATGAATTTATTTAAGGGAAAAAAACATTTTCAACCCCTAAACTTTGCAGGTTGTATCAATTTTAACCATGAACTTTCAATTTCATCAATTTAAACTTCAAACTTGGCAGATTGTATCAATTTTATCCCAGAACTTTTAATTTTATCAATTTAAATCTCAAACTTGGCAGATTGTATCAATTTTAACCATAAACTTTCAATTTTACAATTTAAACCTCAAACTTCAATAAGTGTGTCAATGTATACCCTCAGTTAAAACTTATTTGCATCATATTATGCTCAATAGAGTACTCTCATGATGGAGATCTGATCTCCTTGAGCAGCGGAAACGAGATTTGAAATCGTAATTGCTTGCTTATTTTTATTAAACAAAAATACCAGTACATTGGGAAAAATACAAAGAATAAGCATACATTTCCTAATCTAATTAGGCATGGAACTAATCATGCAAACATGCTGTAAATTAAACTAAACTAAAAGGAAAAGTTTAGTTACCTTTGTAGATCTGAATTTCAAAGAAAGAACTCCTTGCTCCAGCTTAGATTCTACAAAGAACTCAAAGAACACAGAGAAAAACCTTTATTCTTTCTTCACCACAGGGACAACACCACACAGTAAACCTCCTATGTCTCTGAGTACTACTTAGATCTCCCTAGGTGGGAAGGGATCCAACAATTGGAGAGAAAAATAAGGGAATTAGAGAGAGAGAGCCAGATCAATTTTTGCAGCAATTCTGCTAAAAGCACAAAATTTGATCGATCCCCTTCATCTCCCAACCCCCTACACTTAACGATAGGGAGTGGAGACAACCCAGGGAAGTGGGGAACGTGTCATCTGCACGTTCCCTATTTTAATTAATTAATAATATAATTAATTTATATATAACCTATTTAATTAAATCAAATTTAATTAAAATAATTAATTAATTTTTAATTAATTAATTTAAATATCTTATATTTCATTTAGGTTATATATATATGATTAAATCACATTTAATCATATTTTGTTTTAACCTATAGTTTTAATGTACATCTTATGCACATTAAATTTTAACCTATAGTTTTAAATATGAATCACATTCACATTTAAATTAATATTTGAACTCTTTCAAATATTTAATTCTCTCATATAATTTAATATGAATCATATTCACATTAAATTTATAATATACAGTTCCAAAACTTTATATTATATTGTATCTATATACAATATATTCCCTAAGGAATTTGAACATTTCAAATTCAAACGATCTAAAAACCCTTTACGAGCTAGAAGGTGGACCTAATGGACCTATAGATCAGAAGCTCCAACGATCACGAGATTACTCTCGCTAATCTCATTAACCTCCTAATCAACATTCGTTAATGATGAACACTCACTAAAGTCCCATGAATCGCACTCTTCTCACTGCAGATATATTTCTGTGTTCACGAATATTGACCAATAACAGCAAGTCAATCCTTCACGAATGTTCGTAACACCAGTTGGGTCAAATTACCGTTTTACCCCTGGGTTACATCTTGGATCTTAAGTACCAGTGCTCCTCTAATGAACAATTTGTTTGTGGTCCTACCAACAAACAGAAGTCCCTCTCGGGAAAATGAGAGGGTCGGACCCTTAGTTCAAGTCCCGGAGACACCCCTTAAGGGAACATTCATCTATTTATCCTAGGAGTCGGGAAGGAGTGAATTCCATCTTGCTAGGCTAAGTCCCCAGCTGCTCACTCGGTCTTGTCCCCTAGAAGGTAGGCATATTGAGTCGGCGAATCTGACCACTCTCACCCATACTAATTAAAGGACAATCCCTCGCAAACAGGAGTTCGTAACCCTGCTCAGGATTGAGATCAAGTTGCTTAGGTCATCCTAGTGAAATAGAAACCTAGCTAGTCAACGGAGTTACTTCTAGTTGTTACTATTTCGTAGTCTGGTCTTATGTAATCTCATTACATAGGATATCCCCACTCACATGTCATCTACACGAACACGTTAGGATCACAGTATTTGTATCATATACAAAATGGGTCACATCCATAGTTTTACCAAGGTAAGGTACCCAAACCTTATCCCCTTACTATAGACCCTTTAGGTTGTATCTCGAACCGAGATCCTTTATATGTACACTACATTCAGTTAAAGATACATTTTACAGCCTTGGATGTTTAGTTTATTGGATTTAGGGTTAAAATAGGGGCAATATCGTAAATAACGAATAATAACTCTTTATTGAAATAATAACACTTTATTACAATAATTAGAACAAAAAAAATACAAACTACGAGTTTTAGGGCACAAACCCCAACATCTCATTCTTGAATCAGTCGCTAATATTGATTTTTTTTTTAAATTTCTCGTTGGTCTCAAGCTTGATTTGTTCTTCATCCACCGCAATAGAAGGTGAGATTTCAAAATTGTCATTGTTAGAATCTTTGTTCCCTTTAAGGGTGTACAAATAACCCGGTAACCCGAGCAATCCGGACTACCCAACCCAAACCATAAGGGTTGGGTTGGGTTAAGTTTTTTTTCGGTTTGAGTTGGGTTAGAATTTTAGAAAATCGAATTTTCGGGTCGGTTCTCGGGTTGACCCTCTTAGGCTCGGGTTGACCCGACCTAACCCAACCCAACCTAAAATTTATATATTTTTTTAATTTTTATATATATTTATAAATGAATTATTTGTTAATTTTAATGTTTTTCTTCTAAGATTCTAACAAATATTAAAATGTTATGAAGTTTGAAGTTTGATAATTGAATTTTATGCGATTTTAGTTATAAAATAAAAAAAAATTATTTTAAATAATTTAAAAATTATTAAAAAATAAAAAAATCAACCCGACAACCCAACCCAACCCAACCCGAAAATATAGGGTTGGGTTGGGTTGGGTTGTAACCCTTAATTGGGTAATTTGGGTTGTCAACCCGACCAACCCGAATTTTCGGGTTGGTTCCAAAAAATCCTTCAACCCAACTCAACCCAACCCGTGTGCACCCCTAGTTCCCTTCCTATCTAGCATCGATGCCACTTTAATCCTTCATAAGACATCGATGAGATCGACAAGGTCGGCTATGACCAATTCATTGTATTCATGGTTGTCAATCTATCCATCATCGTCTTTCCTGTTCTCTCTCACATTTTAGTCGAGCTTAAACCTTTCACCACTAAAGTCAATGAAACCACCATGGTCATTGTCGTCTCCAATGAAGTCACTACTTGGATCTTTTTTCAACTCGTCGTCCTTAATATCGATACCAAAGGCGAGAATATCACAAGAGTTAATTTTTTTTAGGTGGGTCCTACTTCCGAGAGTAGAGTTCGTGGTTTCATGATAGTGGCGATCCAATCCATAATGATTTAGTAATTTTTAGGTGATTTTTTTAAAGCAACACGTGACTTTGGGTATATATGGGAAACCTTCTCATAGAAACTTAACCAATGGTGTAAATTGGTACATTTATTCAAGTTTGAAGTTTAAATTGATGAACTTAAAAGTTTATAGTTAAAATTGATACAATCGTCAAGTTTGAGGTTTAAATTGATAAAATTAAAAGTTCAGGGTTAAAATTGATACAATCTACAAAGTTTGAGGTTTAAATTGATGAAATTGAAAGTAAAATTGATAGAACCTATAAAGTTTGAAGATAAAAATACTTTTTTCCCTTTATTTCATATATATATATATATATATTAAGGGCAAATAAGTTATTTCATCTCATCTATATTCTCTTTTTACCTCGTATTCACCGTGAAAGGGTTAAAAAAACCATTATAACACATGTTATAATAACCTGTGAAATACTCTAGACACCAAACCCATGCTATTACAACCCAAGCTATACTATTTGCATTTTAAATAATATTAAATGCGTCTAATTTTTGCAATTTTCCAAAACCGTTCGCTCACTCTCACGTTCTTCACCTTCTTTCTCGTTCACGGCGGCTGCTCCTCCCTTTCTGCAGATCAGTGTCGCCGCCGATAACGCCGCGAACCCCGCGAACCCCGCCTCTTTTCCGTTTAGTTTCGACGTTCGCCGTCTTTCTTCCGCTCGTGCCGCCGCCTCGTCCCTCCGCCTTTGCCTCTTCTTACGTAATTTTTTCTCTTATCTTTTATCATTCTCAAAGTAGAGGAAAGAAAAAAACACATTTACGTGCAAAAACCCTATAAACAACAGAAATCAAATCCCTCTTTCGTCCTCCCCCAAACCTATCCAACTGTAAAATCTGCTTTGTGATACTGACTTTTGGGTTGATTTCTTTTCTGATACTGACTTTTGCATGATTGCTTTGTGTTCGGATTTAGGGAAAGACTTGAAGATCATTATTTCGGTGTAATTGCACTTTGGTTTCGTTCTTTTGCTCTCTTGTTGATTGCAATGTCGTCCCTTAAGAATGCTGTCCCTAGACGACCTTACAAGGAGCGAGCTCAGCCGTAAGTGATAAAGGCTTTTCATGTTACTGTTTTTTTTAATGCTAATGTTTGACCTTTTATGGATGATGGAGTTTTGTAATTGATTAGGCATTCTCGGAAGAAATTTGGGCTTCTTGAGAAACACAAAGACTATATCGAGCGGGCTAAGGCTTATCATAAGAAGGAAGATACCTTACGAGTAAAGTTCGAAATGTCTTTACTTCCGCTATTTTTTAATGTCAACACAATATTCTGTTGTTTATTGAATTCTATCGACATGTCCTTGATTTTGTTGTTTTGTATTTTTTGTGTTGTTTGATTTTCAGAAACTTAAAGAGAAAGCAGCCTTCAAGAATCCAGATGAATTTTACTTTAAGATGATTAGGACGAGGACAGTTGATGGAGTTCATAAACCAGAGTAATCAGTTTAGATGATTTCTAATATCGACTGATTTCCAGTACTCCTTTCTGTTTTCTTATGTCTCTTAATCCTTACATGTTGTAGGAGTCAAGTAAATAAGTACACTGCAGAGCAACTCATGTTGATGAAGACCCAAGATGCAGGGTATATACTCCAGAAAATGCAGAGTGAGAAAAGGGTGGGTTCTTAGCGAGCTTTCATTTCTTTTATCGACAAGGATTCCTTTGTAGAACTTGTTAATTTGTTAATTCATCTAATATATCAAACCCTCACTCTTCTGTACAGAAAATTGAAAAACTGACAGCTACGTTGCATTCTCTTGATAATCAGCCATCAAATAAGCATCTTTACCATGCTGAAGACAGGTTTGAGCACAATTTAAAACTTTTTCCACTTTCACATACGAAAATGCATCAAGTAATTCTTGGTCTGCAAATTGGTGAAATCATATAATGTGACCACCTATAGTTGCTGTTCATTTGTTTTCAAACAACAGCCACGGCAATGCATTAGCATAAGATAAATATATGCTAAAGGACATTCTTTTTATACTATAGATAAATATATACTAAATGACATTTGGTACTGTGGTCTTATGTGATCTTACTAAATGCATTGAACCTACTTATTTTGCAGAAATTTTTGGTGAACCTTAGTCATTTGCTTCCTTCTCATTCTAATGCAGTGAAGTTGGTTATGTTTATAAATCATTGTTGATTACTTGCAGGGAGGAGGCCAATGAAATTCAATCTCGTTCTTCCAGAGGTAGATTGGTGGCATCTTCTGAGGCAGTTCCTGATAGTATTAAAAGGTAACATGTTTACTGATGCAGACTGCTGGATGTAAATATTTATATTTAGAAGCACGACACTCTTAGTTTATCTGAAACGACAAATCAAGCTTGTAGAAAGGAGGCACCTCATCAGGAGTTCATGCAATTCCTCTCCGATTATAGTTGATTACAAAGGTCAAATGAATTTTACGGGAAGCACTAACTGGAACAAAATGATTTAGCCAACAAATGAACTTTTTCGCACTCCACCTCCATTGAATATTTTTCCACTCCTCTCTGGTCTTTAATGACAGCCCCTGTAATATAGTTTTGGTTGCTTAGTTGTAAGTAAACCATTGTGTTCACTTGTGGAACATCTACAATTGTGTTCCATCCAAAGCAGTTTTGCTGAATTTACACATGTATAATGAAAAAGAAATGGCCGTGGCTTTTAATAATATGTGAGACAGTTGCATTTGCATTTGATTTATTTTTAAGTAATTGGACAATTGGGATAGAATCAATTGCAATATCATGTTCAAGTTGATACTTCAAATTGGAATAATGTCTTTCTGTAGATTTTATCTTGCATGATGGTGGTGTACGCTAAAATTCTTGACATTTTCCAATGTTTGTCTGAGAATATTACTTAGAACTTCGTGTTGGATGCTCGTATTTGTATAAGCCTGAGAATATTACCTAGAGCTGGAGTGTTGAACAGTCAGTAGAAACAAAGATGTTTTCTCACTTCCAGATTCTCCCATTATGAGTAGAAATGTATTCAGTTATGGATTTTGAACAGGTGCTTTATCCTTCATTGAAGCTAAAGATTCTGCATGTTGAAGCATAGGTCTAATTCCTCTCCTTCCATCCAAAATGTCTTGGTCATTTCTAGCCAAGTATTCCAAAGGAAGCTTCAGATAAAACTGAGGGAAAGGATTTTAGGGCTAAACTTAATCTTCTATTTTCGACTAGGTTCCGTAATTGGTTATTACATAATAATTATGATTTTGGGTGGTGTCTCGACTCTTCGCACACATTCCGTGGAGCCAGGTTAAGAGGGAAGTGGAGAACCATTTTAAAATCAAAGTACAGATTAACCCTTTTCAGATCGATAAGGCCATTATCCTAGTCGATGGAGGAGATGTAATAGATGCGGAGCTTGGGGAGGGGAAATGACAAGTTGTTGGTGGTCTTCACTTGAAGTTGGAAAAATGGAGTAATAGTTTGCATAGTTCGTAGCAATATATTGGGGGATATGGAGGTTGGATTGCAATAAGAAACTTGCCCTTGAGAATGTGGAGAAGGAGTGTGTTTGAGGCCATTGGTTTGCACTTCGGGGGCTTGGTGGAAATTTCGTCAGGCACTTTGAACATGGTGGATATAATGGTGGCCAAAATCAAGGTGGCCCCTAATTTGTGTGGTTTTATGCCCGCGCCCATATTGATTGATGATCCGATTGGGGGTTCTTTATGTTTTGAGGTTGTTGAAGCATTGGATCCTCCTCAAGAGATTGTTGCAATCCTTGGTAGTGAGTGATATCTCAAATTCGATTGATTTGGAAAGAATTAATCATATGGTGAAAGATGAGACTGGGGGAGAGGTTGGTCGGTGTAGGGGGGATTCTGGGGGAGATCTTCAGATGGTGGGTAACTCGACTCAATCTATGGGAGAATTCGAGGAGTATATTGTGGAAACTGAAACCTTTAATCTCTCAGGAAACAAGGGCTTTTCGATTGAAGCTATTAATGGTTATGGGGATTTGAATGATGGCTTTTTGGCTTCCACAAAGAAGTTAAGTTGTTCAATGGATGTGATCGGGGGTGGGGGTGATTTCCCGAATGGTCGCTTGGGAAAGAGGTTGGGTTTTAATCTTGAAAAAGATTGGGAGGTTTTGAAGTTGGGAATTAGTCCCAATGGTTGTCAAGATGAAGTGGTGAGCAAAGTGGCAGTTGTTTGCCCTGGCAAGGAGTTGAATGAAGAGGAGCCACTTTTTTCCTCCCCTGTTGCGGTGAGTGTAAAAGAATTAAGAGACTCTTTTTGTGGGAAGTTTTATACAAGGAGGAAGGATAAGAAATTGGTTGAGGGTTTTGCGATTCGGGAGGAAGGCGTCTTCCAGGACTTTTGGGAGCAGTTAGTAGGTTGGAGTTTATCTTTGGTGCCATGTTCTAGGGACAATTTCAAATCTCTCTCTAATTCTCCTTCTTTCACATTAGAGGAGTGTAAGGTTGGGCTGCAGGGAATCACCTTTTAAGGCTGCTTTTCGATCGGTTGGCAACAAAGCGAGTGGTTCAGTTCTGCAATCCCCTTTTTTGGATCAATGCTCGGTTGCTGGTTCGGAGGTTAGTTTGAGTAGTTCGGGCTCATCGGTTAGAAGAGTGAGGCCTAATTTGGTAAATGAGGACTATCCCGTGGTTAATTTGGAAGGTCTCTTTGCTTCTCTTAATGATAAATTGTCATTGGTGGGTGAAAAGGAAGGGGGTGGCATTGATTGTCCAAGTGAATTGGCTTGGTTTGAATCCCTTATAAAGGCAAGTGAGTTGCAGTTTAAAGAAGTTACGGTTGATGGTTGCTAGTCCCCGGTGTGATGAGGATAGTTTCTTAGATTGCGAGAAAGAGTAAGTTTGAAAAGATTTTTGCAAGAAGTTTGTCGGATGTGGTGTTGATTAAGGGAACCAAATTGGAATTAGTTATCGATAAGGCGATCAAGTGTATTTGGAGCTCGATGGAGGTTGGGTGGGTTCACATGCAAGCCTTTGGCAGGAGGATTGCTATTTTTGTGGGTTGAGACTAAGGTCTCGGTGAAGGTAGTGTTGATAGGGGCTTTTCCTTACTAGGGAGTGTGTGCTCTTACTCTGTTGGGTTGCATTTTGAGGAGGTTTCCGGGTTGATTCACATAGAATGAGCAAGTTTGCCGATTTGATTAAAGCAGTTTTGTAGAAATGAGGTTTCTCTCTTTAAGGGGTCTTGGTAATGGATTAAATAGATTTCTTTGTTAATTATGTGGGGAATTAGATGTTTCTGTGTTTTTATGGTGCTTTTTCCTCTTGGGGTTTTGTCACTGGCTGCTCGTTTCAGCATGGAGCTGGTTTGTATTTGGTTTTTTGAGGCGGCCTTGGTTCCTTTAGAGGCGGTGCAGAGGTTGATGTTTGTCGGGTTTGAAGGGCTTGTGGAGTTACAGTATTTCTTGGATCTTTTGTTTGTGTCTTTGTTGAAGTCAATTGGTGTGCTTTTCTTATGATTTGTAATCATTTTCTTATTCCCTATGGAGCTTGTATTTTGAGCTTCCTTGTCAAAATTATGATTTGAATCTTTAGAGGTTCAATTTGTCAATTAGCTAGTGATGCATATTTTACTCAGCAGAGGGATTTTCAGTGCTTAGAATGCTACCTACTTGATTTATGTGTAGTTTCCTTCTTTTGGTTGGTGAAGCTCTTTTTATGAACACAGGAAAACTATTTCGTCTTACAAAGAACTGGAGGCAAGGAGGAGTAGAGTCAGTGAATTAGAGAAACTCTATATGGATATGACATTGCAACAGGAATTAAGGGTACTTTCTAATGTGTTTTTAGCTGTTTCATTTTGGTGGATGGGTAGATTGTGTATTGAAATGATTATTGAATCTGAAATGTGATACATGCTCATAACAGAAAAAGGGTCGCAAACGTAAACTCCGGGAAGATGAACTAGCCAATCCGACTTCAAAACCTGTATACAAGTGGCGGGCAGAACGAAAGCGATGAAAAAGGTCTAATACTTTCGCTTTCTCTATATATGTAAGTACTTTTTTTAAGAAAAAAATTGCTCTATTTAAGCAACATCAGATTGCCCAAGTTTGTATAAGCTTTTTGTAATTTGATGTTGCTTTGCTATAGTTCCATTGTTAGGGAAAGAATTAGGTCGGCATAATATCATGGTTAGTGACACGTTATCTTGGTTTGATTTTGTTGGATTGGAGTCCGTTTCTTTAGTTTGTTTTTGGACTCTCTTTTTGTTGGGTTTGTTTTTTCTATGCCCTTGTTTCTCTTTCATTTCTTCTCAATGAAAGCTTGGTTTCTTACAAAAAAAAAAAAAAAAAAATAGTTAGGGACGCGTTCTTGCAAATGCAATTTCTTTTGCTTGGTTAGAATTTCTGAATCTTTGAACACTATGTATCACAGTCTAGTGATTGTTTTTCCTAATTGGGTTCCACAACTATGAGGAACTGAATAACTTGGAAAAGCTTAAGATCATCAAAAATTGAAAGGGACTGTTTTCAATTGGTTAAATTATAAATTTGTCCTTAAACTTTCAAGTATCATTCTGTCTTTCAATGTTAATAAGTGTCTAATAGGTTCTTCAACTTTCAATTGTGTCCAATATATGCCCCTTAATTGTCAATTTTACATGTCTAATAGATCTTTGATCTATTTGATGCTTTTTTAAATTCATGGCTCTATCAGACACAAAATTAAAAGTTTAGAATATTATTAGACATAAAATTCAATTCAACTTTCTCTTTCTTTTTTTTTTTTTTTTTTTTTTTTTGGAATTTTGTACCGTTCACTACTTTTAGGTGGTGTCAAAGCAATGGTAAATATTTTGTAACTACCCCCTCAATGATTCTTAGGGATTGGAAAGTCTTTTGTAATTAGTCTTCTTTTGGGTGAGGGTTTCTTCTTCCCTGGTCCCTTAGGTTGTTCTCTTTGCTCTGCTTGTGCTAATGCTATAAGCTTGTTTCTTATAAAAAAGTTCTATAATTTTTTACTATGTTAGAAACCCAACACAAAAGTGAAGTTTTAGGAACTTATTAGACATTTTTAAAGTTCAAGAACCTATTTAAACACAAAATTGAAAGTTCAAAGACTTATTAAAACACTTTTAAAAGTTCTTGAAGCTTTTAGATACAAACTTGGAAAAGTGTAGGGACTAAACTTGCAATAAACCTTTCTAATTTCATGTGGTAGAAATAGAATAGACCACTTCAAATTTCCCAAATTGCCCTTGTGTTCTCATGGTTGATTCTAGGATTTGCCTACTTGTTTACAGTTCCTGGCCCAAGCAGATTTTGCAGAAGACGTAGTAGCTATTTTCAGGGAAATTTATTGTTGCTGTTATTTACTGAGAAAAATATAGTTTGATTCTTCAAGTTAAATTACCATGGCTATCAATGGCTTGGATTTTGGAAGCCTCATCTTCAAGTTATTGCCACTTGAAGTTTGAACTTTTTAATATTCTGACAAAAACTATTTTGTTTGGAAACATTAATAATTGGCTATATGAACTAAATTAATAATCTCTCATTCTACATTTGATGGAAATAATAAAATTTTAAAAAACGGCACTAAAATTTTTTGATAAGAAAAGGCACTAAAAAGTAAAAACTGATCGAACAATTATGCTAAAAGGTTAATTTAAAACAAAATTTATCCTGTGGCAATATTTGGAGATGTAAACCCATAAGAAGATGAATAGTAACACAATTCATCTCAATTCATCCAAATTGCATTAAAGATCAACAAAATTGGGGATGTCTTTATTAAATGGTGAGATGTTTGGGAGTCATTTTTTGACAAAACAACCTAAATAATGTCATTAATATAACTCGTGGGAGAATCATATGCTGCATATGATTGTTTTTAATGCTTACTAAAATTGTAAACGCTTTAAATATCTTCTTATCTCTTACTTAAAGTGATCAAACTTGAGTAAGAATTAAAAAATGGTCATGCACTAATGAATGCACATGTATCACTCGAGCAAAAGGGTTCAACAAGAATTATGACTATAAATCCAAGCTCTAAAAGCTTAGCCATAACATAAATAAAGAGAATGGTCAACGTAAAAACATTAATAACAACCCTTTTGAGGGCGTTTAGAGCACTATGTTGGGTTTGGATGGTTTTGAGATATAAATCTAAAATGTTGTTTGGACCAATGTATTCAAAATTCGATAGATTTAAAACACAACCCCATGGTTTTGAGCTACACTTCAAATATTGTTTTATGATTTTTAGACTTCAAAACACTGCACACCAAACACTATTTTTTATTCCTTTTAAATCCCTTTGAACAAACACTTCAGGATTCTGATTTTAAGGGTTTTGATTTCAAAATGATGCTCCAAACGTCCTTTTGAATTCAAACTAATTTTCACACGACATCGGAAATATGTTAATCTAGTTGAAACGTTAACAAAACTATGGAGGAAGAAATGCAACAGAGAAATATAAAAAATGAGATAAAAAAAGAAACAAAGATGACTAGTTGAAATTACATATTGATAAATCTCATCTCTTGATACAACCTTCAGAATTGACCCAAAAGCTAACGATGGATAACATTTTGCTGAAATCACATCCAAAGGTAAAGTATAATAGAACCCAACAAGATCGAGGGACATCTTCAACCTTTTCTTGACCGAGAGCAAGAGTACGAGAAAAATCCGACGAGAGCAAAAGGTCATCTTCAATCAGATTCCACATTTGATACGCTTAGACTTGAAGTGGGTTGTCGCCAACGTGCATGAAGGGAAATAAGAAGGTTGAAAATGACATTTGCGAGAAGAAGGTTGAAGATGGTCTCTCGCTCTCACTGAGTTTTTCTCGTACACTCGCTCTAGGTCAAAAAGGTTAAAAATGACTCCCGCTTTCGTTGGGTTTTATGTACTCTCGCTCTTAGTGTTAGTGGCGGATCCAGAACTTTGAGTTAGAGGGGTACAAATTCATATAAGGTTAAAGTACACGTTTAGTCCTTGAATTTTTAGGTTTGCATCTAATGGTCCCTACTTTTTTTAAAAAAATATCTAATAAGTCATTCAACTTTTAATTTTTTTGTCCAATAAGTCTTTGACATATTCAAAATTTGTAACGCCCTAGGCCCAGGATCCTCTGCGACCTGGTTGCGTCACTATATCATCCATGGTTGCTTGTAAGAGTGAAGACATTATCTCCACAAACCAAGAGTACATGTGTAACACCCCTAAAATTTTAACCACTCTACTAGGGATGATACTCCAAGTTACACTGCTCGCGCCGAAATTTCGGCAGCATAATGATATAACTAGGACTATTCCAAAAATTTCCTAGCACCTGAACAAGAAAATCACTTCCAAAACATGTTCTCACGAGGGTACCAAGCTTCCACCAAACTACAACAATCACACAAACTGGGCTCCAGTCCCCCGGAGTTCACAGTCAACCACAACCTAAAACATGCTTTCTACAAGGATTGTCAAATAGACATGCATTCTCTGTTGAGATGTATGTCCTCATCTCGTGTAGTTTGTAATATTCCAAGTTGTAAATAAATAAGAGTTATTTATTTGAATTTTGTGTCTCACATATTTCATAAACTTAATCCAATAAACTAAGCTCCAGGGTCATTTTGTTTTTGAGAGAACTAGAACTTGAACGGTGTGTAGTGGACACACAGGGAGGATCACGTTCGAGTTAATGACCTGAACGGTCTACATTATATGGATGGGGTTGGAAACTTAATCTTGGATACACTGTGGATGCAACCCACTTTGTATTGGATACAAACGAGGTGATCTGACTTGTTCATGTGGTTGACATGCGAGTGGGGCATCCTGCAAATGAGATTGTACAAGACCAGGACCGTGAATTATTAGACTTACTAATGTAACACGGTTAATGATATAGGAGCTACTAATTTTTCGTAGATGACCATTAGTGACTTGACCTTAATCCCGAGCGTGTTACGGACTCTCACTCGTCTGCGGGTCCGTCCTTTGACTAAAATGCACGTGAGGGTGGCCACCGTTGCTCGCCCAATATGCCTATCTTCTCAAGGACGGGACCACGTGGGGAGGCGGGAACTTGACTACGCAAGAAGGAATTCACTCGTTCCCGACTTAGGAAAACTAGAGGGTTGTTCCCTTAAGTGTTGTCTCTGGGCTTGAACAACGGGGCCCCACTCTCTCACTGGCCTGAGAGGGTTGTTGTTTATGGTTGGACCATGCAACGTAGTTGTTCATTAGAGGAGCAGTGGGACTTAAGGAGCAAGATGTAGACACAGGGGTAAAACGGTAATTTGACCCAGCAGTGTCTACGAACAACCTGTGAAGGGTCAACTCATGGGTATTGGTTATATCGATGGACACAACTTGTCCTACTGGTGATGAGAGTGCAACTACGGGCTTTAGTGGAGTGTTACCAGTAACTAATGAATGTTGAATAACCGAGTCAAAGAGTTTGTGAGTTAGTCTCGGATCATTGGAGCTCAAATCACGTATAGGTCCATTAGGTCCCTCGGTTGGCTCAAATTGGACAAATTGAGGGTTTACAGTTTGGTGTGAATTTGAAGTGTTCAAATTCATTATTTGGGTATTTATGTCATTTATATGAGATATAGATGACATAATATATAGTTTAATGTGAATGAGATTCATAATAAACTATAGTATGACCTAATTGATTAATTAGTGCTAATTGGAGAAATTCAATTGAGAGAAATTAAATTGAATGTGATTCAATTTAAAAATCCACAATTATGCAAATGAGATTTGTATAATAAGATATGAGATACCTTATATTATGTGATATGCAAATATGATTTGTATATCATATAGTTGTGGTTTAATGGTAATTTAATGGAGATATTAACTCCACATCTCATCATTATTTAAAGGCTTGGTGAGAAGCCTTTGGTAAGGTTGGTTCTCATTTTTGGAAATTCAAGTTCCAAGAGACCTCCATTCTCTCTCAACTCTCTTAAATCTCTCCTCACCCAAAATCTAAAGGGAGTCCCACCTAGTCTCCCTCAACCTCCCGAGAACAACCGAGAAGACATTTTGGAAGTGTCTTGCAACACTGTTCGAGGTTCGATTCGAGGAGATCGTTGGATCGAGAGAGATCGTGACCGGAGGAGGAAAGCTTTGAAGAAATGTTCTTCAACAAGTATGTAACGAGACCTTACTGTTTTTCTTCTCTTTAATGCATGTTTAGCCTAGGATTAATGAGATTAATTCAATTTTAAGATAAGAATTACACAACGGATCAACGTCATTTCACAACGTCTTCCACTGCGGGAATTTCAAATCCCTTCAATTGGTATCAGAGGCAATCGTTGCTCTTCGTTGTGTATTCTGTAATATCTTAAAATTAGGTGGGTAGCATTAATTTTCATGAGATGAATGTTAATGGTTTGCATTTTTGGATGTTTTCGGTTTTGGCACATAGTTTAGATTTACATTAAATTTGATGAGATCAATGTAAGGGCTCGTTGTTTTGAGCATTTTTTTTTAATTTAAATCGAGTCTGTAAGTCCGTGTCGTTCGTGGAAAGAGTTGTGAAGAAAATGGAGCGAAAACGGGCGTTTTTGGTGAAAAATAGTGAAGGAGGTTTGCTGGAATTTCATCAGCGTTGCAACGCCATCCATGCTGCTGGAGAGGGTGCTGCAGTGCAGCGTTGCAACGCTAGGGGTAGCGTTGCAACGCCACAGCGTTGAGAACGCTAGGCGTGACGCTGTACACTACAACGTTGCAACGCTGCAGCGCAGTGGGGCCTGATGCACAAGAAATGTGCAAGAGTGGCATCATGGGGCAGCGGTTCGAGTCTGTCTTGATGCAACTACCGGTTTTTATTTTTTTTAATTTTATTTTCTTGTATAATGTATTTTATAAATGTATTTTAATTAATATTAATATAAATGTTATATTAATGTTATTTAATTTAATTTTATGTCCCTAGGGTGCCAAAAATCGGTCCAATAATGCTATTTATTTATTTTTTGCATGAGACGTATGAAATAATTATTCTATGTGCATAATGTATGTCATATAGATTTAAAATCCCACCTTACGTTAAACATTTCATGCATCATATTTATATTATAAGAGTTATAATATATAGTATGCATGATAGGTTTATATTATAAGAGTTATAATATAATGTTTGCATGATTTAATTTATTTAAAATACAAGTGTTATATTTTTTAAATTAAAAGCATGCTTATGCATTTGATTCATGTGATGAATGTATGTTATAGTATAGTATTATTCATGTGATGAATGATCAAACACTATAACATAGAAATGCATGTAACCTAAGTTAATTATTAATTTTAAAATGTTTAGAACTTGAATAATTAGACTTAGGTTTTCTAGTTCTAATAAGATTAGAATTAGGAAAACAAATATGACCTTTGAATGGTGACTGATAAGTAACTCTGTCTAAGGAAGGTTATGTCTAAGGGTGGGGTATTTAAGCTGACGCTTTGCGGAACACCCCGACCTGGGAACCGACCTGGGAGTGAATTCGGTCCGGAGATTCATAGGTTATATTCTCGTGAGTGCCGTTAATTAAGAGTTAATTAATTTACTCACATAGACCTAAGTTAATAATGTGATTATAGACTTAGACTAATCCAATATAAGAGTTATATTGGTAGACTTAGGTAAATTTTAGCCGGTTTATCTAGGTCAATCCCGTTTATTTTAAAGTGCTGAGTGGGAGGAAATAAAGTGTATGCGATACATTTAATTTTCCATCCACAAATCTGTTAAGTTCGCACCGTGAGATCCATACTCGGCCTCGTGGCGCAAATGGGAGCGTCCCCCTACGGGTGGCATTTGTATGGGTCGATATTCAACGTGAATGGAGAGAATACTTATAGTGAGTGGGAGCGGGACCTGTGAAAATGAAACCCACGGTCTCTTCTTTCGATTCATACCGTGAGACGCCTATGATCCGCCTGCTAGTTTGGCCTTGACCAGACAATTCCTACGGAGGGCCTTGATCATGGGAGTCGGAACATCGTGAATTCCCGAAAGGGATAGATTTCCTTGTTGGGTTTCCTTCTCAGTCCTCCCTACGGCAGCTATTGTTTGGACGGATATTTAAAAATTTAAAGATTGAGGGCGACACTTATAGGATTCATTAAGAGTTAATGGATTCAGACCGAAAAATGGTAACTAAATGCCTAATGGAATAAGAGTTATTCTGGTATTAGGGTCTGGTCGAGAAAGTCTCGTCCTAGAGGAGGAGTGGGTTTGTCTACCCTACGGTGGCAGTCATTCTAAACCTTTGGGGTATCATTGCAATTTTTAAATGACCTAGGGATCATAGGATAAAAATTTGCTAAAACCTGATTGGATTTTCAAAAGTTTTTGCGAGACTAATACAAATTTTTTTTTTTTAATTTTTCAGCAACAAAATGTCAAACGCTTTTAACGCTCCTTTAGCTTCCGTTAAGTTAGTCGGCGATAATATTTCGTGGAAAAATAATATTAACACGATTTTGGTAAATGACGACCAAGAGTTCGCGCTTACTAAGGAGGGTTCTCAGGTGCCCGGTTCAACAGTTCTATTCAATGATCTACAAACCTTCCAGTCCTTGGTACAAACCAGGGGACAGGAAGCTGAGGCAAGTGTTGCCTTAAGACCTTTTCAAAGGGGTATGACCTCTGGGACAAAGTTTGTAGGCTCTTCAGGCCCTAAAGGGAAGAAGGAGAAGTTGAAAGAGGATAGGGTAGACCGCGCTGACGCCCTAAAAGACAAAGAGATCAAGGAAGTTGCGAGAAAGTGTTTCTACTGCAACGGGGACAGACACCTAAAAAAGAGTTGTCTCAAGTTCCTTGATGAAAAGAAGATGACAGGTAAATGTGATTTACTTGTCACATAAACTTGTTTACTGGAGAGTAATGCCTCTGTCTGGATATTGGATTTAGGCGCCACTAACCACGTTTACTCTTCTTTTCAAGGATTGAGTTCTCGCACAACGCATCGCAAAGAGGGTGAGATAACACTCGTGGTTGGATCTCGGAGAAGTTGTCTCAAATTGCAAAGAATAGGCACGGTGAAACTGTTCTTTGACGGGAAGTACTTATTATTGGATAATATGTACATAGTTCCATGGTTTACGAGAAACCTAGTTTCTATATCCTGCCTGTTAGAACAAAATATTTATGTTTCTTTCAAGAGTAATAAAGCGTTTATTTCTCGAAATGGGAATTTGATTTGTTCTGCTTCGCTTGAGAGCAATTTATATGTTTTGAACCCTAATTCGGTCAAAAGTGTTTTGAACACCGAATTGTTTAAAATAGCTGAAACGCGAACTAAGAGATTAAAAGTTTCTCCAAAAGAAAGTGCCCATCTTTGGCATCTACGGTTAGGCCACATTAATCTCAATAGGATTGAGAGACTAGTGAAGAGTGGATTTCTAAGCGAGTTGGAAGAAAACTCTTTACTGGTGTGTGAGTAATGCCTTGAAGGCAAAATGACCAAACGTCTTTTTAGTGGAAAAGGATATAGAGCCAAGGAGCCCCTTGAGCTTATACATTCTAACCTCTGTGGTCCGAGAATGTTAAAGCACGAGGTGGTTACGAATACTTCGTATCTTTCATAGATGACTATTCGAGGTATGGATACATTTACTTAATGCATAAGAAGTCTGAAACTCTTGAAAAATTCAAGGAGTTCAAGACTGAGGTTGAGAACCTGTTAGGTAAAACGATTAAAATACTTCGATCGGATCGAGGTGGAGAGTTTATGGACACTGAATTCCAGGACTATATGATAGAACATGGAATTACGTCCCAACTCTCAGCACATGGTATGCCACAACAGAATGGTGTATCGGAGAGGAGAAACAGAACCTTGTTGGACATGGTTCGGTCGATGATGAGCTATGCTCGTCTCCCTGATTCCTTTTGGGGTAACGCAGTGGAGACTGCGGTTTACATTTTGAACACAGTTCCGTCGAAAAGTGTTTGTGAAACACCTTTCGAACTCTGGCATGGTCAGAAAACCAGTTTACGTCATTTCAGAATTTAGGGATGCCCGACCCATGTGCTGGTGTCAAACCCGAAAAAGTGGGAACCTCGTTCAAAGTTATGCCTCTTTGTAGGCTACCCAAAAGAGACTAGAGATGGTTTTTTTTACGATCCTAAGGATAATAGGGTGCTTGTGTCGACAAACGCCACTTTCCTTGAGGAAGACAACATCAAGGATCACTTACCAAGGAGTAAGATTGTGTTAAATGAAATGGGCAGTTCATCAGCAAGAGTTGCTGATGGTGCTAGTACGTCAACAAGTGTTGTTGATCCTAACTCGTCTAGTCAAGTCCATTCCCAAGAGTTGGGAATGCGTCGACGTAGTGGGAGGACTGTGAGACAGCCTAAACATTACATGAGTTTAGCTGAAACCCAAGTCATCACCCCTAATGATGATTGTGAGGATCCATTGACCTATGATCAGGCAATGGCAGACGTTGACAAAGACGAATGGATTAAAGCTATGGACCAGGAAATAGAGTCGATGTACTTCAATTCCGTCTGGGAGCTTGTGGACCAACCGGATGGGGTTAAACCTATTGGTTGCAAGTGGATCTACAAGCGTAAACGTGACATAGATGGGAAGGTGCAAACCTTCAAAGCTCGACTAGTGGCAAAGGGTTTTACCTAGGTGGAAGGGGTTGACTATGAGGAAACCTTTTCACCTGTTGCCATGGTAAAGTCGATTAGAATCCTTCTGGCCATTGCCTCATATTATGACTATGAGGTATGGCAGA
Source organism: Trichosanthes cucumerina (assembly GCA_036507285.1). Taxonomy (NCBI): domain Eukaryota; kingdom Viridiplantae; phylum Streptophyta; class Magnoliopsida; order Cucurbitales; family Cucurbitaceae; genus Trichosanthes; species Trichosanthes cucumerina. The sequence goes on along the minus strand of CM071840.1, from coordinate 68,652,209 downwards.
TGGATGTCAAGACCGCCTTTCTAAATGACAACCTTGACAAGACCATCTACATGGACCAGCCCAAGGGGTTCATTACCCAAGGCCAAGAGAAAAAGATTTGCCGACTTAAAAGGTCTATTTATGGAATGAAACAAGCCTCGAGGTCTTGGAATATAAGGTTAACAGTACTGTCACATTTCTAATATTGTATGTGGATGATATCCTTCTCATTGGGAATGAGGTAGGATTTCTTACTGACATTAAGGAATGACTGGCTTCGCAATTCCAAATGAAAGATTTGGGAGAGACACAATATGTTCTACGTATCCAGATTGTTCGGAACCGGAAGAACAAAACGCTAGCCTTGTCTCAGGCGTCTTATATTGACAAGATGTTGTCTAGATATAAGATGCAGAACTCAAGAAGGGCTTGCTGCCTTTCAGGCATGAGGTTCACTCTTCTAAGGATCAATGTCCTAAGACTCCTCAAGAGGTTGAGGATATGAGACGAATCCCCTATGCTTCAGCTGTAGGGAGCCTAATGTATGCCATGCTTTGTGTACTACTAGGCCCGACATCCATTATGTAGTTGGGATTGTCGGTGAGGTATCAATCCAATCCGGGATTAGATCACTGGACAACCATAAAGGCAATCCTCAAGTATCTTAGGAGAACGAGGAACTACAGCCTTGTGTATGGGAGTGGAGATTTGATCCTTACGGGATACACAGACTCTGACTCTCAGACCGATAAGGATTCTAGGTAATCCACTTCGGGGTCAACCTTCATTCTGAATGGAGGAGCAGTAGTGTGACGAAGCATCAAGCAGGGATGCATCGCTGATTCCACGATAGAAGCCGAGTATGTTGCAACTTGTGAAGCTGCAAAGGAAGCTGTTTGGCTCAGGAAGTTCATGACGGATTTGGAAGTTGTTCCAAATATGAACTTGCCGATCACGCTGTTTTGTGACAACAGTGGTGCAGTAGCCAACTCGAGAGAACCTTTGAGTCATAAAAGGGGCAAGCACATTGAACGTTAGTATCACCTGATACGGGGGATTGTGCACCGCGGAGACGTGACGATCACGCAGATAGCTTCGGAGCACAACCTTGCTGATCCATTTACAAAGGCTCTCACGACTAAGGTGTTTGAGGGTCACCTAGAGAGTCTAGGTCTTCGAGTGCTTCCTGACTAAGACAAGTGGGAGTATTGTAAAGAGATATTCAATGCCCTAGTTTATTGTATTACTTTATTGTACATTTGAGAAATGAATCTTGTACTTCACTAGCTTAGTCCAAGTGGGAGTTTGTTGAGATGTATGTCCTCATCTCGTGTAGTTTGTAATATTCCAAGTTGTAAATAAATAAGAGTTATTTATTTGAACTTTGTGTCTCGCATATTTCATAAACTTAGTACAATAAACTAAGCTCCAGGATCATTGTGTTTTTTAGAGAACTAGACTTGAACGGTGTGTAGTGGACACATAGGGAAGATCACGTTCGAGTTAATGACCCGAACGGTCTACAAGATATTGATAGGGTTGGAGACCTAATCCTGGATACACTGTGGATGCGACCCACTTTGTATTGGATACAAACGAGGTGATCTGACTCGTTCATGTGGTTGACATGCGAGTGGGTGCATCCTGTGCAATGAGATTGTACAAGACCGGACCGTAAATTATTAGACTTACTGATGTAACACGGTTAACAGTATAGGGCTAATAATTTCGTAGATGACCATTAGTGACTTGACCTTAATCTTGAGCGTGTTACGGACTCCTGTCTGCGGGGGTTTGTTCTTTGACTAGTACGGGTGAGAGTGGCCACTATTGCTCGCCCAATATGCCTATCTTCTCAGGGGCAGGACCACGTGGGGAGCTGGGAACTTGACTACGCAAGAAGGAATTCACACGTTCCCGACTTTAGGAAAACTAGAGGGGTTGTTCCCTTAAGTATTGTCTCCATGGCTTGAACAACGGGGCCCCACTCTCTCACTAGCCTGAGAGGGTTGTTTTTTATGGTTGGACCATGCAATGTAGTTGTTCATTAGAGGAGCAATAGGACTTAAGGAGAAAGAGGTAGACACAGGGGTAAAACGATAATTTGACCCAGCAGTGTCTACGAACAACCTGTGAAGGGTCGCCTCATGGGTATTGGTTATATCGATGGACACAACTTGTCCTACAGTGATGAGAGTGCAGCTACGGGCTTTAGTGGAGTGTTACCGTAGCTAATGAATGTTGAATAACCGGGTCAAAGAGTTTGACAGGTTAGTCTTAGATCATTGGAGCTCGTCACATGTAGGTCCATTAGGTCCCTCGGTTGGCTCAAATTGGACAAATTGAGGGTTTACAGTTTGGTGTGAATTTGAAGTGTTCAAATTCATTATTTCGGTATTTATGTCATTTATATGAGGGATAGATGACATAATATATAGTTTAATGTGAATGAGATTCATAATAAACTATAGTATGGCCTAATTGATTAATTAGTGCTAATTGGAGAAATTCAATTGAGAGAAACTAAATTGAATTTGTTTCAATTTAAAAATCCACAATTATGCAAATGAGATTTGTGTAATAAGGTATGAGATACCTTATATTATGTTATATTCAAATATTATTTCTATATCATATAGTTGTGGTTTAATGGTAATTTAATGGAGATATTAACTCCACATCTCACCATTATTTAAAGGCTTGGTGAGAAGCCTTTGGTAAGGTTGGTTCTCATTTTTGGAAATTCAAGTTCCCAGAGACCTCCATTCTCTCTCAACTCTCTCAAATCTCTCCTCACCAAAAATCCAAAGGGAGTCCCACCTACTCTCCCTCAACCTCCCGAGAACAACTGAGAAGACATTTTGGAAGTGTCTTGCAACACTGTTCGAGGTTCGATTCGAGGAGATCGTTGGTTCGAGAGAGATCGTGACCGGAGGAGGAAAGCTTTGAAGAAGTGTTCTTCAACAAGTAAGTAATGAGACCTTACTGTTTTTCTTCTCTTTAATGCATGTTTAGCCTAGGATTAATGAGATTAATTCAATTTTAAGATAAGAATTACACAACGGATCAACGTCGTTTCACAACGTCTTCCGCTGCGGGAATTCCAAATCCCTTCATTCTAATTATAGTATACTCTCTTAATAAGTACCGCCAGAACAACACATGCAAGTTAAACTCCCATGACTAAGACAGTAACGAAAATAACAAACTAGATAAAGAGTGCAGTGAAGCGTAAAGAAACATTCAACCCTCTAAACAAGATAAACAACCCTATCTAAGCTAACACGTCCCTCCATAGCCTTGCAGGAGCCTCACCAAATCTAGTCATCTCAGTGCTTCGCCTTACCTGCAATCAAAACACACAAAACGAGGGGTGAGTATAAAATACTCAGTAAGTAGCCCATTTCATCCAAGTAAAACAGTACAAAAGGTCAAGCCTTAAACCTAGTTAAGACATAACACGCGCCCCACCCCACAGACTTCCACCTTCCATCTGACCTTAACTTGTTCAGATTCTACCCCTGCCCTACCCTTGGCTTCTGGACTAAGTTGGCGTCAATAGCGGTGCTGCCGCCCACAAGCTCCTGACCACGGGGCTCTCCCGGGCTTCATCTAGGGTGAAGGAACGTCTCCAACCCCTCTACAACTCTAGGAATCACTCCCTGAGTCTCAATCCAGGACGAGGAACGTATCCAGCGCCCCCTGTATCTTGGGAATCTCTCCCTGAACCACGAACAAGGGCAAAGAATGTCTCCATTACCCCCTGCACTCTGGGAATCACTCCCCGAGCCACTCAACTAGATGGAGGACAGACCTCACATCTCATGTCTAACTCGCCAACCTAAAGTCTCAGCCTGCTAAGGGTTACACAAGGATCTTGGCCTACAACGTGACCGGTTGTGTTAACTACGTCTCTTAGGCAACACAGTGCCTCCCCGGGCCATAACGGGACTAAGCACAGATCTACACAAGCCTATACTTGAGGGTACATACAACAACATTCATCATGCTCAATACTTCGCCACGAGACCCACATCATACATAACAAGTAGTTTCAAGTTCAGGCATGTGAAAATAAACAAGCAAGAACATACACTTTCACAGGGCCTAGAACAAATCACTTCTACGATTCGAACATTCAATCACCGTGGTCACAATCATACACAAGCCACGAAATCTCTAGCATACATGTGCAGTATCATCCCTAAGCCCTACACTTATGGGTGGGATTGTCCATTGACTACTTACCTCTATAAGTGACGCGGTGACTGGTTATTCCCTTCTAAAACTGGAATCAAGCTCGCCTGCGCGTACTAAGGAAACCTTTGGTTGTAGCGAAACTGCACCTACAGGAAGAAATTGCTTACGACCTACTTCCAAAATTCAAACAAAAACAAAGCAACATGATTAAGGAGTTAAGGTTTACCAGAACAAAAAAATGAACCCTTCAGGACCAGAGAGTGTGTTGCCTCAGACCGCAACCAATCCAAGTCACTTTGATTTCACAACCCTACCCAAACCAAGAAGAGCGAACGGTCAGACACTGTATTGAGAGAAAACAGTGAGGGAGAGATAGAAACAGAGGAATACCGAGAGACGAGGCAGAGAGAGAGAGAGATTGATTGAGGCAGAGAGAGAGAGAGATCGATTGAGACCGAGAGTGAGAGGCAGAGGGAGAGAGAGATCGACGAAGAGAGAGAGGGGCGCGGCGGGAGAGAGATCCGGCGGAGAGGGAGAGATTCGACGGAGAGGGAGAGAGCGAATGAGAGGGGAGGCGAGTGAGAGAACAAGGGAGAGGGTTGAGGGAGAAAAACGAACGAGGGCTGAAGGAGAGGGTGAAACAGTCGGCGACCGTTCCGTTTCCACGGCGTGCGAACAGGGGGGCTCGCCCTCCCGACTCCTTCCGCTTTCTTTTTTTTTTTAACAAAAGAAAAAGATTTGGGCTGAGCCTTACAACATGGATACTTTCCTGACATAACTCATACATGCACATGCTTGCATACAAACATTCTAGCTTTCAGCATAGACAGTCAAGAATGTTTAGATACAAAATTGAAAGTTTAAATTTCAATTGGACTCAAAATAAAAATTTATCTTTAACAGAAAAATTAATTTTTAACATTGTTTTAATATGTTTTACATTTTTAAACTTTAATATTTTACTCGACATGAACTTTTATCTATTAGGTCATTTTTAAAGTTGAAATGCTTATTATTTAAACTAATGACTAACATTTTAATTTAACCTTCCTATAAATATAATTTAAAATAAGTTTATATATAATGTTTAGATTAAGTAATATTAATTATAAAATTATAAAAACTATTATGGATTCACTCAAATATATAAGCAAAAAGGAAATTTGAAATCATCATTACAAATTATTCTAAAAGAAATTGATATATAATATTTAGATTAAGTAATATTAATTACAAAATTATAATAAACTATTAAAATGAAATTTAAAATAATTATTACATATTTATAAAATAGAAATTAAGCTTTTTTATAATATATATCTATATCTATCTATAATGTATGATATATTATTATTATTATTATTATCATCATCATCATATCTTATTTTATCTTATCTTACTATCTTAAAAAGTGGCTAACTATCTTAAAAAGTGGTTAAGGAGGAGAATTATTTTTAGATTATTTTGTCTATATGCTAATTTTATAATTTCAAATCTACCCTTTCATTAATTATTATTTTTATATTTAAATAGTTTAAATTTTAAATAATTTAATCATATAAATTTTTTTATTAAGTACGAATTTTACCTTTTTATTTTTAATTTTAAATATTAAATTCAATGAAATTCACGGTATTAAGTTCATTTAAGGGCAAAACAATATTGAAGTCTGCAATCTCAAAACTCTTCCAATTTTATCATCAATCAAACATTTATACTATAATAATTAGTTGATGGTTTGTGCATAGAACTTTCATTCAATTTAAAAGAGTTAGGAATATGAAAAATCAAAAGAGTTAAATGAAAAGTCAAGTTATGACGTTATATAATGAGGGGTGAATTGTTCAAATGATAGTATGAGATATTAGCGTATTGACAATGACAATTGTAAGTTGGAAGTGAAAGTTTCAAGATTTAAAGATTGAAAAAGGATTACTAATCAAGAAATACGTCGGATCAATTTTGGTTATGACAAAGGCTCAATTTGGTGAAGAAGGTTGTAGCACCGTACAATGCAACACATAAGTTTTGCTCGAATTGCCAAGGACTACACATGTTAAAAAAAATGGTGAAGAAGGTTGTAGCACCGTACAAAACAACAAATAAGTTTTGCTTAATTTGCCAAAGGCTCCACATGTTAAAAAAATGGTCGTCTGTGAGCACGCACATACCTTTTAGTTTAAACACAAGTTTTTTTTTTCTTCTTTTTATTCTGTACTTAGTTTGTTCCCGTGGATTGTGAAATAGATTTAAAACAAAATAGAGGAATAAGGTTGTTATTATTTGAAGGGAGAATAGGAGAATGAGAAGGAAGGACATTTTTTTCAAGTTTCTAAAATCAATAAGATATTGCTTAATTAGCTAACATGTTTTAGGCATTCTCTATGACTTTCTTTTACCATGTTTAAATTCTTTTTTAGTCTTTTTTTTTTTTTGTTCTTTATAAACTTTTGTACGAATATTTATTTTTATTTATTTCATTATATTTTTTCTAAATGAAAATACTTTGATTTATACTAATTTTTTTATTGGTTTGCTTAGTGAGTACATATACACAAACAAATGTTATATTCATGTCCTTTAAGAAATAGGTAATAAGTACAAATAAAAAAAAACAATATAATTCATAAAAGAATTAACATTGGTCACTACAATAATTTTTTATATTGAATCTAAAGACTTATGAATTTACAACTTTAGCGACAAACAAAATAAAAATAATAATTTATTAAACTCAAGTGTTCCTTTTCTCTTTTAATGTATAATATAGTGTGTATATATATATATATATTACATTCCTAAAAATAATAATAATTACATCCTTGCCTTCGTGGCTCAACTTTCTATACTAATTACATTATTTACGTCAATACATCTAAATGGTTTTTTTTTACAAAATTTCATGTAGCGAGTAATTACAATGTTTTTGGACGGCCATCGAAAATGCATTTTTTTTTATATTTTTTTATTTCTTTTTCAATATATATATATATATGCACATTAATAATTATTATATTGTTACATTGTTACATTACTCAACTACTACGATAATTATATTATTTTTTTTTAAAAAAATCTATATTATTTAGGTTAAAACCACTGAAATGATTTTTTTTTTTTTTTTAAGATTTATGTTCTTTACATCAATTAATTAATTAACTTTTACACTCAGTTTAAAGGGCTTAATCTTCTTTTCCTATTAAAGGGAAGACATGAACGATGAAATGGTTATTTTAGTGTGAAGATGAAGAGTTTTAAAAAATGCAATACATATTAATATTTTCAAATTTCATAACAAAAAATCGAAGGATTAATTATGACATATATCTTTCTTCCCTATATAAATATTTATATCTAAGTAAAAAAAATATTTACTTCATGTTTATGGTAAATTGATTAATTCAAGGTATATATCTTAATCTTATGATTTTTATAACTTCATTTTGTTTAAATTTCTAAAATTTTGTTCCATGGTATTGCACTTGCAAAGTCACGATGACAAAAATACAGTTGTTGCTTTTATTTTGTGCCAAATAGATTGAAGGTTGCAAACATGAACATATTTTAATGATTAAAGTATCTATTCCTTTCTATGAGGTGAAAAGTTCCAATCCTCTTATCCTTATATTTGTTGTCCTAAAAAAAAGATTAAAAGTGCCTCTCAATGTTAATTATTGCTTTTGTTTGTAATAAGATCATGCTAAGCAAACTGTGTCATTTTTTTTTGTACCAAGATTGATCTGGAGTTCTAAATGTACTTCTTCTTCTTCTGTTTTTTTTTTAAATGAAACTACAATTTAGAAATCCTAACAATCTATTTATATTTTGTTTTAATTTTCAATCATAGTTGGATAAACCTATTGCAAATATTTGGAAACCAATTGTATTTCATAATTGTATTTTTTGTTGTAAAATCACAAGAATAATGGAGTAAATATGCTAATAAAAATTTTCAAACTTTTCCAAAACAGTTGGTGGGGGTTTCAAAGGAAGTGTTTTTCTTACAAATTTGTTAGAAAATACCGACCCATAAAGGAGAAGTAAAGTATTGGAACACATGACAAATGAAAATACTCATTTACTTGACTAACATTTTAATTTAACAATTCAATTTTATTATCTTTAACATAGCTGTTTATTAATTTAAGATTATTATTGATTTCAACACATAAAAATAGTTATTTAAAAAAACACATAAAAATAGCCGTTCTAAAGAAAATAAAATATAATTATTACACGTTCAACACACGTTAATATTTTTTAGTATATTAAAAAGGTACAATTTTTAAAAAACTTTTTTGGACTATTATATCCCATTTAATAAAATCTTAAATTTACAAAGTATGCCACTCATGATTGATTACAAATAGTTATAAAATTTATATAATTTAACTCATAAATGACATTTAAAGTTAGAATGTGAAAAGTTCTCTCTATTTATATAATTTATAATTTAATTAACAAAGATGTTAATACCTTAAAATCTCAAAAAAGTCTTATCATTTTTATTTGAAATGAATATGAAAAATATACTAATTCCACTTTAAATTTATTAAAAATCTAAATTCCACTTTAATATTAAAAAAAAAAAGAACATGTATCCACTAATTTTTTTCTTAATGCCATGAACCTCTCTCATCTCTTTAATGCATAAATTAAATCCATAATTAAACGGTAATGGATTGAATTCCATTTTCCATGTATAAAAATGTCTCCTCTCCTTGCATCTCCATTCCATCCTCACCTTTACGACAATTAGCATTTTTGTTTTTTTGTAAGTTGTTGTCTTCATTGGAGTTTTGTTTTCTTACTTTTTCGTCTTCAATTGGTTCTTTCTTTCTCTGGCAATTGTCATCATTGGTTACCTAAGATGAGCTTGATTGGATAATGAAGTTGAATTGTGTGCGAGATTATTGGAAGCTATTTCGGTCAATCCAATGAAGAAGAAAGTGAAACTTTTTGTTTTTGATGGGGAGTTTGAAAGTTTTGTAAATAGATAGATATTGGTATATGCTTTATATGAATAATTGTGATGCAATTCACTATATCTTTGCATATGAATTTGAAATCGACAATCACCCTTTTCTGTTCAACTATTTTCATCCTCTCTCCCAAATTTAATCATGCAGTTAATAATGAAAGGTCTTCAAAGTTCTCGATACGTTAAATGTATGGTTAATAATGGAAATCAAGAAATTTGGGTACTCTCCAAAAAAATGAATCGTTATAAATTTGTAAAGAAAATAATAAATTGGAAATAGAACATAGTGATACAATAAAGGGGTTTGAAAAATGAAAGAAGAGATATGTTTCTAATTCCTTTGGTTTCAGTGTTGTTCCTTAGCTTCCATGTGGACTTGAGAGACTGAAGAAACTTATATGTGGAAAGTACTACTATATGCAACACTTCAACAATATGCTCTTGGAGATGCTTGTTTCATGTTTTTTTAGATAAGTTAAATCAACCACATTCTTCTCATAAATATTACATTAAAGATTCTTCTTCCTATCTGAAACTACGAGTTAGAAGGAGATTCTATGATTCATAAAATGCAAGCACACATTATCTCACCCATTATTTTGAAATGTTAAAGCGAATTTCAATTCATTCAAGTGCTCTATTAATAAAAAGTTATTGTTATGCTTTTTCAAAGACATTTGGCTATTGCACCAATGTTGTCACAAAACAGGGTAATCCGAGATTCTCTCGAGTTAGCTACTGCACCACTGTTGTCACAAAATAGGGTAATCGACAAGTTCATATTTGGAACAACTTCCAAATCCATCATGAACTTCCTAAGCCAAACAACTTCCTTTGCAGCTTCACAAGCCGCAATATACTCGACTTTCATCGTGGAATCAGCGATGCATCCTTGCCTAATGCTTCGCCACACTACAACTCTTCCATTCAGAATGAAGTCTGACCCCGAAGTGGATTTCCTAGAATCCTTATCGGTCTGAAAGTCAGAATCTATGTATCCCATAAGGATCAAATCCTCACTCCCATACACAAGGCTGTAGTTCCTCGTTCTTCTAAGATACTTGAGGATTGCCTTTACGGTTGCCCAGTGATCTAATCCTGGATTGGATTGATACCTACCGACAATCCAAACTGCATAACAGATGTCGGGCCTAGTACACAACATGACATACATGAGGTTTCCTACAGCTGAAGCATAAAGGATTCGTCTCATATCCTCAACCTCTTGAGGAGTCTTAGGACATTGATCCTTAGATTGGTGAACCCCATGCCTGAAAGGCAGCAAGCCCTTCTTGGAGTTCTGCATCTTATATCTAGACAACATCTTGTAAATATAAGACGCCTAAGACATGGCTAGCGTTCTATTCTTCTAGTTCCGGACTATCTGGATACCTAGAACATACTGGGCCTCTCCCCAATCTTTCATTTGGAATTGCGAAGCCAACCATTTCTTAATGTCAGTAAGAAATCCTACCTCATTCCCAATGAGAAGGATATCATCCACATATAATATCAGAAATGCGACAGTGCTGTTGACGATTTTCTTGTAGACACAAGGCTCGTCAACATTCTGATCAAAGCCATAAGATTTGATTGCCTCATCAAACCTTAAATTCCAAGACCTAGAGACTTGTTTCAGTCCATAAATAGATCTATGAAGCCGACAAACTTTTTGCTCTTGGCCTTGGGTAATGAACTCTTTGGGTTGGTCCATGTAGATGGTTTCATCAAGATTGCCATTCATAAAGGTTGTCTTGACATCCATCTTTCATACCCCATAGTCATAATATGCGGCAATGGCTAGAAGGATCCTGATCGACTTTACCATGGCAACAGGAGAAAAGGTTTCCTCATAGTCAACCCCTTCAACCTGGGTAAAACCCTTTGCCACTAGTCGTGCTTTGAAGGTCTGCACCTTCCCATCTATGCCACGTTTACGCTTGTAGATCCATTTGCAACCTATAGGTTTTACCCCATCCGGTTGATCCACAAGCTCCCAGACAGAATTGAAGTACATCGACTCCATTTCCTGGTCCATAGCTTTAATCCATTCGTCTTTTTTAAGCAATTCAAGAAATGCTTCCCAAAATAGTCAAACTCAAGAGCTCAAAGGGCTCTAGAACTTATACACATGGATGTGTGTGGTTCGATTAAGCCAAGCTCACTTGGTAAGAGTAATTATTTCCTTCTCTTTATTGATGATTTTTCAAGAAAAACATGGGTGTATTTCTTAAAGCATAAATAAGAGGTGTTCGAGAATTTCAAGAAATTCAAAGCCTTCATTGAGAAAGAAAGTGGTTTGGTAATAAAGGCCATGAGATCTGATTGTGGAGGAGAGTTTACTTCAATGAATTTCAAAAGTATTGTGAAGACCATGGAATTCGACGACCCTTAATAGTACCGAGATCTCCCCAAAAAAATGGAGTGGCAGAAAGGAAGAATAGAATAATTTTGGACATGGCAAGAAGCATGCTTAAAAACAAGAAATTACCAAAGGAGTTTTGGGCAGAAGTAGTGGCGTGTGCAGTCTACCTATCCAACCAATCTTCAACAAGAAGCATATATGGAAAAACACCACAAGAAGCATGGAGTGGAAGAAAACCTGGAATTTTCCATCTCAGAGTCTTTGGAAGCATTGCTCACGTTCATATACCAGATGAAAAAAGAAGTAAGTTGGATGATAAAAGTGAGAAGTACATCTTCATCGTGTTGGGATTTTTGTCCTAATCTCGTGTTTGTAAATTACTGTTTGAAATTAATAAGAGTTATTCATTTCATCACTTTGTGTCTCACAATATTTATAAACTTTTCCAATAAACTAAGCTCCAGGGTCATTGAATTTATGAGAGAACTAGAACTTGAACGGTGTGTAGTGGACACACAGGGAGGATCACGTTCGAGTTAATGACCCGAACGGTCTACAATATATGGATAGGGTTGGGACCTAATCCTGGATACACTGTGGACGCGGCCCGCTTTGTATTAGATACAAACGAGGTGATCTGACTCATTCATGTGGTTGACATGTGAGTGGGGGCATCCTGTGCAATGAGATTGTACAAGACCGGACCGTGAATTATTAGACCTACTGATGTAACATCGTTGACAGTAAGGACTAATAATATCGTAGATGACCATTAGTGACTCGACCAGAATCCTGAGCGTGTTACGGACTCCTATCTGTGGGGGTCTGTCCTTTGACTAGTACGGGTGAGGGTGGTCACGATTTACTCGCCCAATATGCCTATCTTCTCGTGATGGACCAAGTAGGGAGCTGGGAACTTAACTACGCGAGATGGAATTCACTCGTTCTCGCCTTTAGGGAAACTAGAGGGTTGTTCCCTTAAGTCTTTGTCTCTCGGCTTGGACAACGGCACCCACCTTCTCACCGCCCAAGAAGGGGTGTTGTGTATGGTTGGACCATCACAATATGTTGTTCATTAGAGGAGCAGTGGGGACTTAAGGAACAAGAGGTAGACACAGGTAAAAAGCGGTAATTTGACCCAAAGCGGTGTCTCACGAACAACCCGTGAAGGGTCGACTCATGGGCATTGGTTATATCGGTGGACACGTAATATTCTCGCAGACGACGGAAGTGCGGCTACGGCTATAGTGGGAGTGTTACCGTAGCTAATGAATGTTGATTAGTCGGGTCAAAGAGTTTGACAGTTAATCTCGGATCATTGGAGCCCGCCATCAGAGGTCCATTAGGTCCCTCTACGGCTCAATATGAGTTAAAAAAAGGGTTAATGTTTTGGTGTGAAATTGAAGTGTTCAATTTCACTTTAAGGGCATTTATGTCATTTATATGAGATATGAATGATATAATATATAGTTTAATGTGAATGAGATACATAATAAACTATAGGTTAGCCTAATTGTTGAATTAGGGCTAATTGGAGAAATTAATTGAGAGAAATTAAATTGGATGTGATTCAATTTAATTAATCCACAATTATTGCAAATGAGATTTGCAATATGAGATATGAGATATCTTATATTATATGGTTATGCAAATGAGATTTGCATCACCTATGGTTGTGGTAAAGTAGTAATAATGTGGAGATTTTAACTCCATGATTATTCCACTATATAATCCCTTCTTGCAAGAAGGAATGGACTTCAATCTCTCATTTTTTGGATTCTCACCCAAAAAGAAGAGAATTCTCTCTACTCTCTCTCAATTTCTCCTCCCTTTCCAAAACCTCAAGTTCCCACAAACTTCCCTCTTTCCAAAGGAAGAACAACCGAGACTCCAAGTGGTGGTGTTCAGGTTCCGTTCGTGGAAAGCATTTGTTGAGATCGAGAAGCATGAAGCGTTCGTGATCTTTAGAAGAAATCTTGAAGAGAGTCTTCAACAAGTAAGTAACTTAATCTTACTGTAATTTCTTCTTTTCTAGCATGTTTAACTTAGATCTAAGAGTTAGATCATTTTAACAAAATCGAGTAGCGTAATGATACCATGACGATTCGATCGTCTTCCGCTGCGCGGGAATTTTCATTCCCTTCACATTGGTTATGACTTCAGTACTAAAGGGTACAAGTTCTACAACCCTGATACGAGAGAGACAATCATTAGTCAAGATGTAGTATTCAATGAAGAAGGATAATGGAATTAGGGACAACATAATGAAGACTACAACTTCTTTCCATATTCTAAAGAAGATGACATGGAGCAAGCAAGGATAGAGCAAACAAGAGAGGAGGCTTCTACTTCAGAAGCTTCACCAACTATAAGTTCCCAAGAGGATGAAAGTTGAAGTGAAGGAGTTCACCGCTTCAAAAGCTTACAAGAACTTTATGAGGTAACTACAAATCAGGATAATCTTACTCTCTTTTGTCTTTTTGCCGATTGTGAGCCCATGAACTTCCAAGAAGTTGTGGAAAACAAAAATTGAAAAAACGCGATGGATTAAGAGATCTAGGCAATCAAGAAGAACGACACATGGGAGCTAGTCTCACTTCCAAAAGGGCACAAGGCGATTGGTGTGAAATGAGTTTACAAAGCCAAAAAGAATTCTAAAGGAGAAGTCGAAAGATATAAGGCAAGACTAGTGGCGAAAGGTTATAGTCAAGGGCATCGACTATGATGAGGTATTTGCTCCTGTTGCTCGACTAGAAACAGTTAGATTAATAATTTCATTAGCAACTCAAAACGATTGGAGAATCCATCAAATGGATGTTAAATATGCTTTCCTTAATGGGGTCCTTGAGGAAGAAGTCTACATTGAACAACCTCAAGGCTATGAAGTTGAGGGAAAAGAAGACGAATTTTTGAGGCTGAAAAAGGCCCTCTATAGGTTGAAACAAGCTCCAAGAGCTTGGAAGTCCCAAATAGACAAGTACTTACACGAGAGAAACTTCATCAAGTGTCCATATGAGCATGCACTTTACATCAAAGCCCAAAATAATGATGTATTGATTGTGTGCTTGTATGTAGAAGACTTGATCTTTACAAGCAATAATCCAAGTATGTTCAATAAGTTTAAGGAAGAGATGATGAATGAGTTTGAGATGATCGACATCGGGCTCATATCTTACTACCTCGACATTGAAGTAAAACAAGAAGTAAAGGTATCTTAATCACCCAAGAAGGCTATGTTAAGGAGGTGATCAAGAAGTTCAAAATGGATGACTCTAATCTTGTCAATACACCCATGGAATTTGGAATCAAACTATCAAATCATGAGGAAGGAGAAAAAGTGGATCCAACACTCTTTAAAAGCTTAGTTGGGAGTTTGCGGTATTTGACATGCACAAGGCCTTGAAATTCTCTATGCGGTTGGAGTGGTCAGTCGCTATATGGAGAAATCGACAACCACACATTTAAAGGCAACAAAAATAATTCTTCGATACATCAAAGGTGCGATAAATTATGGTTTATACTATTCTGTTTCTGATGATCATAAGCTCGTGGGATACAATGATAGTGATTGGAGTGGAGATATGGATGACCGCAAGAGCACGACTGTTTTTGTGTTCTATATGGGAGACACAACTTTCACATAGATGTCAAAGAAGCAACCAATTGTTACTCTTTCAACATGTGAAGCGTAATATGTAGTCGCTACTTCATGTGTGTTTGCCATGCAGTTTGGCTAAGAAATCTGCTAAAGGAGTTGGGTTTGTCACAAAAGGAGCTGACGAAGATTTTTGTGGACAACAAGTCAGCAATTGCTTTGGGTAAGAATCTAGTTTTTCACGATCAGAGCAAGCACATTGATACGCGTTGCCATTATATTAGAGAGTGAATCACAAGAAAGGATGCGCATTTGGAGTACGTGAAGACTCATGATCAAGTAGTTGATATCTTCACCAAACCACTTAAAAAAGAAGACTTCACAAGGTTGAGAGGTTTGCCTGGAGTAACAAAATCAAGTTTAAGAGGGGGTGTTGAAATATAAACTTGATTTTGGGTCATTAGTATTTGGGCCTAGTCTAAATAAAAACCCAATTTCTAGAAACTTTTTAAGTGCTAGAGTATTCTAGAGAAATCTATTCTTAAAAATGTTTTAAAGTATGTTGTAGAATTCTCTAGAATGTAGAATATTCTAGAGAGTCCTTTCTAATCTCTAGATTGTATGAGTTGGCAAAACCATAACCATTAGTTTAGGGCATGCAACTAGTATAAATAGGGGTGATATCCTAGAGTTTGTATAAAGCCAAATAAAGCCCAAGAGCTAGAAGTGAACAATAATACAAGTAGCATCTTCTTCAAAATCTATCTTTCAAAGTCTAACCTCCAATCTCCAAAGTTCCTTTTCCAACAGTATCAACCCCTTAAATTGAACGAAGGGAAGATGATGTCAAGGAAGATTTGTTAGATGAGATCCATGAAATGATCATGGTCGTGGGGGTTGATGGCGACGTCTTAGAGGACATTGAGGATGGTGTTTAACGTGTGGTTGAGGAGGACATGTACTAGATGCAAGCACAAATTTAGTTAAGGCCCAGAGGGGGCTCAAACCTCCCTCAAATTTTTCACTTTATATAATATGTATAGGAGAAATCAAATTGAAACACAAAAAATCCTTCTGGCTTAGTGGTTAGTAAGTCTCCAACCCCTCTCCCCCTCATGTCCCAAGTTCAAGTTCTAGTATGGACAACCACTGACCAGATGGTGGTTTGGGAGTAGCACATATCGACCTCAGATCCAACACGCGTGGGACCATGTCCAAGCGTTAGACAGTGACTGCGAAGTTTGAGGGAGGGTGATGCTGAGGATCGAGAGTATTGAGACATTTAAATTGCCTCGATAGACACCTACATGTGATGGAAGATTGATAACTTGTAGACATGCAAGTTATTTTGCATTCAGAAATAAATCATTCTTGCTTTGAGAATGCACATAGTGTGCATTTGATGAGCTGTATTTTTGCCAATTTTTCATACAAAGCATATATGCCTCGAAATAATTTATCCTAAACCTAAGTTCATTCCACAAATTTAAAGGAGAAGAAGAAGGTTCCTAATGCAAGATGCTTCTGCTTAAGCGTCCACAATAGTCAACCCAACTTATGTTAGTCAAATATCGACGCAAAGATGTCGCATGCATGAACTAGTTGGGTTGTCTGTCAGTTGATTGTGTGGCACGGTATGACCTAACTCGAAAAAAGGATGGCGCTCTTATTAAATTGTGGCAGCATTTTAGTGGACTAAATAAATATTGTATAAACAGAGGAGATTTCTCCAAAATAAGAGAGCTCGTTGATCGGTGTACATGCAAGCGTTGTGTGACTGCCTTCTCTGCACCATCCATGGTAAAAAAATAATCTTAACATGTTGTGTGAATGATACTAGGTAAAATAGTGTTATTCCTAGTCTTAATTTTATACTAATTTTGCTATGATTTTATATGCTTTCATGTGTTTTCATATTGATTTTTTAGAAACCGAGTATTTGGAGAAAAAACGGAGCATTAAGAAGTATTTGGACGAATTTGGAGCATAATTGAGCTATATTGAGGATTCAAGTGTTGAAGAAGAAAAACAATGCTTTTGGATCAGAGAGCATAACATTGCAACACCATTTGATGTTCCTTTCAATATTGAACACCTACGAGAATACCGTAGCAACACTACACAAAATGATATTTTCCTTTTTAACAAAATTTGCAAGACAACTTTGTATAAAAAGGAAAAGTTTGTTATTCGTGAAGGGGAGAGCCATTTTTTAGGGACCAAAACCCTAATCTCGATTTCTACACTATCTAAAGGCTTAGAGGTAAATTTTAGAGAACCAAAAAGGAGACTCAAAGCTGAGGTTCGTGGACTTCACGTTGGGAACGAGTGTTAGCACGCGACCTTAGTCTAATCTCTTTCTCTTTGCCTTTCTTTCGAATTTAGGTGTTTTGTTATGAACTTATTTATTGTTTATCTTTGTATTTAGACAAGAATGATTGTATGTTTTAGAACTTTGTTGATTTTGTAATTGATATGTGTATCTGTGAGAAAATGACAAGAAATTTAAAAGGATTTAATTTGAAGGGCATTTAAGTAAATATGCACAATGACATTTGTGTAATTAACTCCATCTCAATTTCTTTAGGTTTTTTCTTCGTTTTCGACGTGCGTTTCTGGCGAGATTTCAGTACGACCTAGGTTCTGGTGAGGGCCTAAGTTTAAGTAAATATGCCCAATGACATTTTTGTAATTAACTCCATCTCCTTTTCTTTAGGTTTTTTCTTCATTTTCGACGCGTGCGTTTCGATTTAGATTTCATGATTTACCTAGGTTCCGTGAAGGCCTAAGTTTCACCAAGGTGGGTTCCGTGAAGCTCTTTGTTTCAGTATAGTGTGTTTCACGAAAAAACAAACCTAAAAGAAAAGGAGATGAAGTTAATTACAAAAATGCCATTGTGCATATTTACTTAAATGCCCTTCAAATTAAATCCTTTTAAATTTCTTGTCATTTTCTCATAAATCTCCCTCATGGCAAGAACATCTTAAGCCACAAGTTGGTTCTCAAAGTGGATGTAGACCAAAAGGTTGAACCACTATATATCTTGGTGTCATTTACTTTTCCTTGCTTGTGTGATTATTTGCTTGCTAGAATTGCATTCTGTTTTGGGCATATCTGAGTTCTGCATTATATTTTACAACAAGTGGTATCAGAGCTCCATTTGATCCAAAGTTTGGAGGGTTTGTGGTTTTGTGCTTTGTTGAATTTTCTGCGTTCAGCTTAATTTTTGTGAGGATAATTTCTTCGATGTTGACTCGATTTGAGGTTGCTCGATTTGATGGGAAGGGTGATTTCGAGTTATGAATGAAGAAGATTAAAGCTCTTTCGGTTCAGCAAAGGGTAGCTAAAATCTTGTGTGACGAAAAGGACCTTCCGGCTACACTCACAGAAGATGAACGAAAGGAAATGGATGAAATTTTATATTCGACAATTTTACTCTATTTGTCAGATAGAGTGCTTAGGCAAGTGGATGAGGCAACTACCACGATAGAGTTATGGAAGAAATTAGAGTCTTTATTTGACCAAGTCTTTTCCAAGTAAATTATATCTAAAGAAGAATTTTTTGAATATAAGATGGATCAGAATAAAGGCTAAGAAGAGAACTTGGATGATTTTCAAAAGATTGTTGTTGATCTCAATAACATCGATGAGAAGACGTTAGATTAGAATTAAGCAACCATTCTTTTGAATTTCTTGATGGATACATTTCGAGAAGTTAAAGCAGCCATAAAATATGGAAGAGATTTTCTTACGATGAACATTGTGGTGGATGCTTTGAAGACAAGGAATCTCGAAATTAAGAAAGAACGCAGAGAAGGAGAGTTACTTATGGTCAGGGGGAGAACTGAAAAGAAGACTTGGAAAGGAAAGGAACCTAGAAGCAAGTCTAAGTCTAAGGGAAAGCAAAAAAGTGTTACTTGTGTCACAAGGAGGGGCATTTTAAGAAAGACTGCCCTTTGAACAAGAACAAAGAAACTTCTCATGATAAGGGTGAATCGAGTGCAGCTAATGTAACAGATGGGTATAATTCAACAGAGGTCTTCATGGTGTCCAATAGTGACTTTCAAGAGGAATGAATCATGGATTCTGGTTGCACATTTCACATGACTCCCAGGTGGGACTATCTGATCGATTTTCAGGAAGTCAGTGGGGAAAACGTTTTGCTAGGTGATAATGGTGTCTGTAATATGAGAGGAACATGATCAATTCGACTTGAAACACATGATGGTTTGATCAGAGTGCTTACTAATGTTAGGTAGGTTCTAGAACTCAAACATAATCTAATTTCATTAGGTGAATTAGATAAATCAGGTTATACATATAAATCTGTGAAGGGAGTTCTGAAAGTTTCTAAAGAGTCCTTGGTTAAATTGAAGGGAACCTTGAGGAATGGTCTGTATGTGTTGGAAGGTTCTGCAATAACAAGTAACACCGCAGTTGCATCTAGTAAAGGAACAAATATGTCTATGTTATGGCATAAGAGGTTGGCTCATGTGAGTGAAAGAGGGTTACAAGCTCTTTTACAACAAGGGTTACTTGTAGGAGTTAAAGATATTGAACTGCCATTTTGTGATCATTGCATAATGAGAAAGTCTACCAGGGTGAAGTTTGGAAAAGGGAAGTATACAACTAAAGGCATACTGGATTATGTACACTCAGATTTGTGGGGTCCTACTAAAGTACCTAGTATGGGAGGTTCAAGGTACTTCATATCTATCATTGATGATTTTTCAAGGAAAGTGTGGATTTATCTACTGAAACAAAAGGATGGAGCTTTTGGGAAATTCCTTGAATGGAAGAAGCAGAGTGAGAATCAAACAGGTAGAAAGGTAAAATATTTGAGGATTGACGATGGTTTAGAGTTTGTGAATCACAAGTTCGACAAAGTTTGCAAATCTGAGGGGATCACGAGACATTTTACTGTTATACACACTCCACAACAGAATGATTTAGCTGAGAGGTTCAACAGAACAATAATGGAGTGTACTAGATGTCTCTTGTCTAATGCTTCGTTACCTTTAAATTTTGGGGAGAAGTTGCCCAAACTGCTTGTTACTTAATTAACAAGACTCCGTCTTCCTCCATAGACTTTAAGATTCCTCAGGAGGTATGGAAATGAGAAGTTCCAAGTCTTGATCATCTCAGGATATTCGGTTGTTCAGCTTATGCTCATGTCAAGGAAGGAAAGCAGAATAACAAGGCATTGAAGTGTATGTTTCTGGGTTATCCTCCGGGTATTAAAGGATATAAACTTTAGTGCTTGGAAGTGGGTAGGAATAAATGTATTATCAACAGAGATGTAACTTTTAATGAAGAAGAGATGGCATTTTGTACTAAGAGCCAGGTAGAACAAAAGCTAGTTGAGAATGTTGAAACAGAAGTCAGAATTGATTCAAAATCACGACCATCAGGCAGTTCAGGTGAATCTAGTGATGAGTCTTCTCTGGTTCCGCAAACAAAGTCTTCACGGAGTTTTGAATTTGAGGAACAGTCTCGACAGGAGAGAACTTTGATTGATGAGGGAGCTTTCACTAAGGAAAGTTCAGGTAACCATGACTTACAGGATTATCAGCTTGCATGTGATAGATTTCAGAGAGTGAGACAGACACCTATCAGGTATGGTTTTGCTGACCTTGTAACTTTTGCTTTTACCTGTGCATCTGATAGTATTGAGGCAGAGCCTATTACATACGAAGAGGCTATTGCATCTGATTTGAAGGAAAAATGGAAAGTTGCAATGGAAGAAGAATTGTTCTCTTTGCATAAGAATTAGACGTGGTCATTGGTTCTAGGGACTCCTAAACAGAAACTTATTCAATCAAAGTGGATTTACAAAATCAAGTCAGGTTCAAGTGGTGACAACAAACCTAGGTATAAAGCTAGGCTAGTGGCCAAGGGCTTCACTCGGAAGGAGGGAGTTGATTTTCATGAGGTTTTCTCTCCAGTGGTGAGGCATTCATCCATTAGATTAATTTTATCTATTGCTGTTCATTTTGATATGTTTCTTGAACAGATGGATATCACCACAACATTCCTTCATGGGAAATTGGAGGAGGTAATTTACATGACTCAACCTAAGGGTTATGTGGTGAAGGAAAAAGAAGATATGGTTTATCGCCTTCACAAGTCCATTTATGGACTGAAGCAGTGGCCAAGACAGTGGTATATTCGGTTTCATACTGAAGGGAATTAAAATCCCCGCGCAGCGGAAGACGATCGAATCATCATGGTATCATTACGCTACTCGATTTTGTTAAAATGATCAACTAAAAGATCTAGGCTAAACATGCTGGAAAAGGAAGAAAATACAGCAAGATAAAGGTACTTACTTGTTGAAGACACTCTTCAAGATTTCTTCCTCAGATCACGAACGCTTCGTGCTTCTCGATCTCAACGAACGCTCCCCACGAACGGAACCCGAACACCACCACTTAGAGTCTCGGTTGTTCTTCCTTTAGAAAGAGGGAAGTTTGTGGAAACTTTGGTGTTTTGGAGAGGGAGGAGAATTGAGAGAGAGTAGAGAGAACTTTCTTCTTATCTTTGATAAAAAAACAAAAAAATGAGAGATCAATTCCACTCCTTCTTACAAGAAGGGATTATATAGTGGAATGATGGAGTTAAATCTCCACATTATTACCACTTTACCACAACCATAGGTTATGCAAATCTCATTTGCATAACCACATAATATAAGATATCTCATATCTCATATTGCAAATCTCATTTGCAATAATTGTGGATTAATTAAATTGAATCACATCCAATTTAATTTCTCTCAATTAAATTCTCCAATTAGCCCTAATTCAACAATTAGGCTAACCTATAGTTTATTATGAATCTCATTCACATTAAACTATATATTATATCATTCATATCTCATATAAATGACATAAATGCCCTTAAAGTGAAATTGAACACTTCAATTTCATACCAAAACATTAACCCTTCTTTTAACCCAGATTGAGCCAACCGAGGGACCTAATGGACCTACAGTGACGGGCTCCAATGATCCGAGATAAACTTGTCAAACTCTTTGACCCGGTTAACCAACATTCATTTGCTACGATAACTCCATTATAGCCCGTGAGCCGCACTCCGTCGATCACGAAATATTACGTGTCCACTGATATAATCAATGCCCATGAGTCGACCCTTCACAGGTTGTTCGTAGACACGGTTGGGTCAAATTACCGTTTTACCCGTATGTCTACCTCTTGTTCCTTAAGTCCCTACCGCTCCTCTAATGAACAACATATTGTGATGGTCCAACCATACACAACACCCTTCTCGGGTCAGTGAGAAGGTGGGTGCTCGTTGTCCAAGCCCTGGAGACAACACTTTAGGGAACAACCCTTCTAGTTTCCCTAAAGGCGGGAACGAGTGAATTCCATCTCGCGTAGTTAAGTTCCCAGCTCCCTACTTGGTCCTGTCCCTGAGAAGATAGGCATATTGGGCGAGTAACTGTGACCACCCTCACCCGTACTAGTCAAAGCGACGGACCTCGCAGATGTGACTCGTAACACGCTCGTGATTTCGGTCGAGTCACTAATGGTCATCTACGAAATTATTAGTCACTGTCAACGGTGTTACATCAGTAGGTCTAATAATTCACGGTCCGATCTTGTACAATCTCATTGCACAGGAGACTCCCACTCGCATGTCAACCACATGAACGAGTCAGATCACCTCGTTTGTATCTAATACAAAGCAGGTCGCATCCACTGTGTATCCAGGATTAGGTCTCTAACCCTATCCATATACTGTAGACCGTTCGGGTCATTAACTCGAACGTGATCCTCCCTGTGTGTCCACTACACACCTTTCAAGTTCTAGTTCTCTCATAAATTCAATGACCCTAGAGCTTAGTTTATTGGAAAAGTTTATAAATATTGCGAGACACAAAGTGATGAAATGAATAACTCTTATTAATTTCAAACAATATATTACAAACACGAGATTAGGACAAAAATCCCAACAAACTCCCACTTGGACTAAGCTAGTGGAGAAAATAGATTTCTTAAATGTACATAAATTACAATGAAGTAACACAATAAACTAGGGCATTGAACACCCGTTTACACATCTCCCGCCTGCCCTAGTCAAGAAGCTCTCGAAGACCTAGACTCTCTAGGTGACCCTCAAACACCTTAGCCGTGAGGGGCTTTGTAAATGGATCAGCTACATTGTGCTCCGACGCTATCTGCGTGACCGTCACGTCTCCGCGGTGCACAATCTCCCGTATCAGATGATACTTGCGCTCAATGTTTTTACCTCTCTTATGGCTCCGAGGTTCACGTGAGTTGGCTACTGCACCACTATTATCACAGAACAGTGTGATCGGCAAGTTCATATTTGGAACAACTTCCAAATTCGTCATGAACTTCCTAAGCCAAACAGCTTCCTTTGCAGCTTCACAAGCCGCAACATACTCCGCTTCCATAGTGGAATCAGCGATGCATCCCTGCTTGATGCTTCGCCATACTACAACTCCTCCATTCAAAATGAAGGCTGACCCCAAAGTGGATTTCCTAGAATCCTTATCGGTCTGAAAGTCATAATCCGTGTATCCCGTAAGGATCAAATCCCCACTGCCATACACTAAGTTGTAGTTCCTCGTTCTCCTAAGATACTTGAGGATTGCCTTTACGGCTGTCCAGTGATCTAATCCTGGATTGGACTGATATCTACTGACAATTCCTATTGCATAACAGATGTTGGGCCTAGTACACAACATAGCATACATCAGGCTCCCTACAGCCGAAGCATATGGAATCCGTCTCATATCCTAAACATCTTGACGTCAGTAAGAAATTCTACCTTATTCCCAATGAGAAGAATATCGTCCACATACAACACCAAAAATGCGACAGTTTTGTCAACGATTTTCTTGTAAACACAAGGCTCGTCGACATTTTGATCAAAGTCATAAGATTTGATTGCCTCATCAAACCTTATATTCCAAGACCTCGGTTCGCTTTCACCCATAAATGGACCTATGAAGCCAGCAAACCTTTTGCTCTTGGCCTTGGGCAATGAACCCTTTGGGCTGGTCCATGTAGATGGTCTCATCAAGTTTGCCATTAAGAAAGGTTGTCTTGAAGTCCATCTGCAATACCTCGTAGTCATAATACGCGGCAACGGCCAGAAGGATCCTGATCGACTTTACCATGGCAACAGGTGAAAAGGTCTCCTCATAGTCAACCCCTTCAACCTGGGTAAAATCCTTTGCCACTAGTCGGGCTTTGAAGGTTTGCACCTTCCCATCTACGCCACGTTTACGCTTGTAGATCCATTAGCAACCAATAGGTTTTACCCCATCCGGTTGATCCACAAGCTCCCATACAGAATTGAAGTACATAGACTCCATTTCCTGGTCCATAGCTTTAATCCATTCGTCTTTGTCAACATCAACCATTGCCTGATCATAGGTCAATGGATCCTCACAGTCATCATCAGGAGCGACAACTGAGGTTTCAGCTAAACCTATGTAGCGATCAGGTTGTCTCACAGTCCTCCCACTACGTCGAGGCATTCCCAACTCTTGGGAACGAATTTGACTAGACGTGCTAGGGTCAACAACACTTGTTGACGTACTAGCCCCATCAACAACTCTTGCTGATGTACTGTCCATTTCATTTAACACAATTTTACTCCTTGGTAAATGATCCCTAACGTGGTCTTCCTCTAGGAAAGTGGCGTTTGTCGACACAAGCACCCTATTTTCCTTAGGATCGTAAAACAGACCACCCCTAGTCTCTTTAGGGTAACCTACGAATAGACACAATTTTTAATGGGGTTCCAACTTTTTCGGATTTGACACCAACACGTGGGTCGGGCATCCCTAAATTCTGAAGTGATGTAAACTGCCTTTACGTCCACTCCAGAGCTTGAAAGGTGTTTCACAAACACTCTTTGACGAAACGTTGTTCAAAATATAAATCGCAGTCTCCACTGCGTACCCCCAAAAAGAATCAGGGAGACGAGCATAGCTCATCATCGACCGAACCATGTCCAACAAGGTTCTGTTTCTCCTCTCCGATACACCATTCTGCTGTGGCATACCAGGTGCTGAGAGTTGGGACGTAATTCCGTGTTCTATCATATAGTCCTGGAATTCAGTGTCCATGTACTCTTCACCTCGATCCGATCGAAGTGTTTTAAGCAATTTACCTAAGAGGTTCTCAACCTCAGTCTTGTACTCCTTGAACTTTTCAAGAGTTTCAGACTTCTTATGCATTAGGTAAATATACCCATATCTGGAGTAATCGTCTATGAAAGACACGAAATACTCATAACCGCCCCGAGCTTTAACATTCATCGAACCACAGAGGTCAGAATGTACTAACTCAAGAGGCTCTTTGGCTCTATATCCTTTTCCACTAAAAGGACGTTTGGTCATCTTGCCCTCAAGGCATGACTCACACACCGACAAAGAGTTTTCTTCCAACTCGTTTAGAAGTCCACTCTTCACTAGTTTCTCAATCCTATTGAGATTAATGTGGCCTAACCGTAGATGCCAAAGATGGGTATTTTGTTTTGGAGAAACTTTTGCTTTCTTAGTTCATTTTTCTGCAATTTTAAACAATTAAGTATTCAAAACACTTTTGACCGAATTAGGTTTCAAAACATACAGATTATGTTCGAGTGAAGCAAATAACATTGCCTTTGAAAGAAATAAACGCTTTATTTAATTCAAAAGAAAGACAAATAGATTGTTCAATTAGGCAGGAAATGGAAACAAGGTTTCTAGTAAACCCTGGTACTATGTACAAATTGTCCAACAATAAGTACTTCCCGCCAAAGTGTAGCTTCACCGTGTCGATCACTGCAGCAGAGACAAGCTCCCCGGATCCAACCCGTAGAGTCACCTCACCCTCTCGCAGCGGCTGCCAGGAATCCATCCCCTGAAAAGAAGAACAAACGTGGTTAGTGGCGCCCGAATCCAATATCCAGGTAGAGTTACTACTCTCCACTAAACAAGTTTCTATCACAAGTAAATCACATTTACCTTGATTCTTCCTCTCGGCCAGGAATTTGGGATAGTTCCTCTTCTAGTGTCCGCCCCCATTGCAGTGGAAACACTTTCCTTTCTCTGCAACGTCCTTGACCTTCTTGCCCTTCTGGGTGGTAGCTCAGTCAGTTTTACCCCTCTTCGTCCTCTTCTTCCCTTTCGGGCGTGAAGGAGCAACAGGTTTCGTCCCAGAGGTTAAACCCCTGTGATAAGACATGTAGACAATATTTGCCTCAAATTTCTTGACCCTGTTCAAGGATTGGAAATTCTGTAGCTCATTGAGGAGGGTAGTCAGAGTGTAGCTAATTTTGTTCATAACAACATTGCTACGAAACTGAAGGAAACTCTTCGGAAGAGTTTCCAAAATAAAACTGACTTGGCTCGACTCGTCGATCGAAGCCCGTTCATCTCAGCCAGATTAAAGTGGGTCATCATGTCTAGAACATGTTCACGGACAGAAAACCCCTCCTTCATCCGTGCGTTGAAGACGTATTTGAGCGAGTTAAGCCGGACCTGAAAGAACTGTTGTCCAAACATTTCCTGCAAGGACTCCATGATTTCCTTGGCGGAGATCATCAACTCATGCTTCTTTACCAAGACATCAGACATGCTGGCAATTATGTAGACCTTGGCCTTTTCATTGGCCCTGATCCACCGATCGTATGAATCGCGAACACTTCGCGACGCAGTCGAGCCTGACATCTGAGGACACTCCTCAGACAACACAAACTTTATGTCATCAGTTACCAAAATTGTGTTAATGTTGTTTTTTCAATTTTGGTAATTATCTCCCACTAACTTATCGGACGCGAGTATTTACCTAAGTCTATAACCACATTATAACTTAGGTCTATGTGAGTTAATTAAAACACTTTTAATTAGCGGCACTCACGATAAGCATAATCTAAAAATCTCCCGACCGAATTGACTCCCAGGTCGGTTTCCAGGTAGGGGTGTTCCGCAAGCGTCAACTTAAATACCCTAGCCTTAGACAAAACCTTCCTTAGACAGAGTTACTAATCAGTCTCCATTCATAGATTAAAGTTTGATTTCCTAATTTCTAATCTCATTAGAAAATAGAAAACCTAAGTCTAATTATTCAAGTTCTAAACTCTTTAAAACTAATAATTAACTTAGGTTGCATGCATTTCTATGTTATAATGCTTGATCATTCATCACATGAATAATTATATACTATAACATAATATAATTCATCACATGAATATAAATGCATGAGCATAGTTTAATATAAAAAATGTAACATTTAT
This sequence comes from Trichosanthes cucumerina, assembly GCA_036507285.1. Lineage (NCBI taxonomy): Eukaryota > Viridiplantae > Streptophyta > Magnoliopsida > Cucurbitales > Cucurbitaceae > Trichosanthes > Trichosanthes cucumerina. Next base: position 68,624,810 of record CM071840.1, on the reverse strand, counting down.
ATTAATTAAATTAAACATGCATTTTAATTATATTATAACTCTTATAATATAACCTATCATGCAAACTATATATTATAACTCTTATAATATAAATGATGCATGAAATGTTTAACCTAAGGTGTGATTTTAAATCTATATGACATACATTATGCACATAGAAATTAATTAAAATATACATCTCATGCATAAAATAATTAAATAGCAAAAATGGACCGATTTTTGGCACCTAGGGACAATTATTTAATTAAATAACATTAATATAACACTTATATTAACATTATTTAATAAAATAATTAAATAAATAAAATAATTACATTTTACAAATAAAATTAAATTAAAAATACAAAAATAACTACCCCACTAAGCCAAATACTGTCACGTCTCGCTAAACTGAAGTTGCAACCGCTCCTCAACGCGTGCGGCGCGTGCAACGCCGCGCGCGTTACAGCAGTAACGCGTTGTCGCCTCCAAATGTCGACCAATGTCTCAACGCCAAAGAAGCTGTTGCAACGCTACGCCCGCGTTACAACGTAACGCTCATGAGCAGGGCCTCCATCCGCAGGATAGCGTTGAGACGCCGGAGGGCGCTGTCTCAACGCTATCGGCGTAACAACAAACACTTTGCCGTTTCTTCACCGATTCTCACTGTTTTGCTCTGATTTCTTCACAGCAACTCTTGCTACGAACGACCCGGACTTACAGACTCGATTTATTTTCTAAAATACCCAAAAACACGGGCCCTTTACATTTGATCTCATCAAACATAAAATAAATCTAAAAGTGCCAAAAATCGAAACATCCATTTAAGCAAACCATTATTCATCTCATGAAAATTAAGGAAATTTACCCACCTATTTTAACAAAAACAGTGCATAATGAAGAACCATCGAAATGACTCTGATACCAATTGAAGGGAATTAAAATCCCCGCGCAGCGGAAGATGATCGAATCGTCATGGTATCATTACGCTACTCGATTTTGTTAAAATGATCAACTAAAAGCTCTAGGCTAAACATGCTGGAAAAGGAAGAAAATACAGCAAGATAAAGGTATCTACTTGTTGAAGACACTCTTCAAGATTTCTTCCTCAGATCACGAACGCTTCGTGCTTCTCGATCTCAACGAACGCTTCCCACGAACGAAATCCGAACACCACCACTTGGAGTCTCGGTTGTTCTTCCTTTGAAAAGAGGGAAGTTTGTGGGAACTTTGGTGTTTTGGAGGGAGGAGAATTGAGAGAGAGTAGAGAGAACTTTCTTCTTCTCTTTGATGAAAAACAAAAAAATGAGAGATCAATTCCACTCCTTCTTACAAGAAGGGATTATATATTGGAATGATGGAGTTAAATCTCCACATTATTACCACTTTACCACAACCATAGGTTATGCAAATCTCATTTGCATAACCACATAATATAAGGTATCTCATATCTCATATTGCAAATCTCATTTGCAATAATTGTGGATTAATTAAATTGAATCACATCCAATTTAATTTCTCTCAATTAAATTCTCCAATTAGCCCTAATTCAACAATTAGGCTAACCTATAGTTTATTATGAATCTCATTCACATTAAACTATATATTATATCATTCATATGTCATATAAATGACATAAATGCCCTTAAAGTGAAATTGAACACTTCAATTTCATACCAAAACATTAACCCTTCTTTTAACCCAGATTGAGCCAACCGAGGGACCTAATGGACCTATATTGACGGGCTCCAATGATCTGAGATAAACCTGTCAAACTCTTTGACCCGGTTAACCAACATTCATTAGCTACGATAACACTCCACTATAGCCCGCTCTTTGCACTCCGTCGGTCACGAGAATATTACGTGTCCACTGATATAACCAATGCCCATGAGTCGACCCTTCACAAGTTGTTCGTAGACACGGTTGGGTCAAATTACCATTTTACCCCTGTGTCTACCTCTTGTTCCTTAAGTCCCCACTGCTCCTCTAATGAACAACATATTGTGAGGGTCCAATCATACACAACACCCTTCTCGGGCCAGTGAGAAGGTGGGCGCCCGTTGTCCAAGCCCTAGAGACAACACTTAAGGGAATAACCCTTCTAGTTTCCCTAAAGGCGGGAAGGAATGAATTTCATCTCGCGTAGTTAAGTTCTCAGCTCCCTACTTAGTCCTGTACCTAAGAAGATAGGCATATTGGGCAAGTAACTTTGACCACCCTCACCCGTACTAGTCAAAGGACAGACCCTCGCAGACAGGAGTCCGTAACACGCTCGTGATTCGTGTCGAGTCACTAATGGTCATCTACGAAATTATTAGTCCCATCACATCAGCGGTGTTACATCGTGAGGTCTAATAATTCACGGTCCGGCCATGTACAATCTCATTGCACAGATGCCCCCCACTCGCATGTCAACCACATGAATGAGTCGATCACCTCGCTTGTATCTAATACAAAGCGGGCGCATCCACGGTGTATCTAGGATTAGGTCTCCAACCCTATCCATATCATCAGAGACCGTTTGGGTCATTAACTCGACGCGTGATCCTCCCCGTGTGTCCACTACACACCGTTCAAGTTATAGTTCTCTCATAAATTCAATGACCCTGGAGCTTAGTTTATTGGAAAAGTTTATAAATATTGCGAGACACAAAGTGATGAAATGAATAACTCTTATTAATTTCAAACAATATATTACAAACACGAGATTACGACAAAAATCCCAACACATACTTTCATCCTGAAGCAGGGGTTTTACAGAAGCTCATATGATGCATGCGTGTATTGGAAACTATCTCGAAAAGAAATCTATATCTATCTACTTCTCTATGTAGATGATATGATATTAGTGTTTAAGGATTATGCTGAAATCTGTGAATTTAAGAGACAGTTGAGTGGGGAATTTGAAATGAAAGATTTAAGTGCATTGAAAAGAATCTTAGGCATGAATGTTAAGAGAGATAGGGAGAAAGGTGTGTTAACCATTTCGTATGAGAGCTATGTGCATAAACTGCTTGACAGGTACAACATGTCTGATTGTAAGGTAGTTGTGACACCCTTAGCATCTCATTTTAGGCTTTCTTCGTCTCAGTGTCCTACTACTGATCAAGAAAGGTTAGAGATGTCAAACATTCCTTATTGTAATTTTGTTAGGAGCATATAATGTATCTCATGGTTTGTACTAGGCCTTACTTGGGTTACTTAATGATCATGATGAGTAGGTTTATGTCAAATCCTTGGAAGGAACATTGGAATGCAGTTAAATGGGTTCTTTTGTATTTGAAAGGTACTTCAGATGTATCACTGTGTTTTGGGAATAGGTGTGATAAATAAACATTGCTAGATGGCTTCGCAGATGCAGATTATGCTGTAGATCTTGGTAAAAGAAGATCTTTGTTTGGGCACATTTTTCGATTGTATGGTAATGTGGTCAGTTGGAAGGTTTCTTTACAGTCAGTAGTCGCTTTGTCAACTACTAAATCAGAGTATATTTCTGTGGGAGAAGCGGTTAAGGAAACAATGTGGTTGAAGCGTATAGTTGGTGAGTTGTTATTGCAGGAGTTTATTCCTATCATCCGTGATAGCCAGGGTGTTATTCATCTTGCAAAGAATCCATCTCATCATGAGCGATCTAAACATATCGATGTTAAATTTCATTTTATCAGGGATGCAGTTGCTCAGAATGAAATTGAACTGGTCAAAATTCAATACAGATTAGAACTTGTCAGATATGTTGTCAAAGATACTTGCAGCTCATAGGTTTAAATACCTGTTAAATGAGTTGAATGTAAAGCCAGGGTGATAGGGAGATTTTAGAGAATCAACTTGTGGCTTAAGATGTTCTTGTCATGAGGGAGATTTTTGAGAAAATGACAAGAAATTTAAAAGGATTTAATTTGAAGGGCATTTAAGTAAATATGCACAATGACATTTTTGTAATTAACTCTATCTCCTTTTCTTTTAGGTTTGTTTTTTCGTGAAACACACTTTTTTTAAGAAAAGTGGAGTAGCCGCAACACATTAGAAAAAGAAAGAGAGGTGGAGGCGGCCGCATAGGACAATACGCACGCGAGAGAAAGAAAAAGAGACCACAAACGAGTCTTCTTGGTTTCCAGTGAGATCTCTTCGCGTGTGATTTCTGGTGGGTCTCCGGTCAGCGGACAAAATCGATCTGATCGATTTTGGTTTTGGGTCTCGGTTGTTGTTAACAGTTCCGATGTGGTTTCTGGTTTGTCTGAAAGTGAACTCCGACGTAGGTTCCGACGAGGTTCTCTATTTCAGGGGTTAATTCAGTGCGGTTCTGGTCAGTATTCAGACGTGGTCTCGGTGTAGAGGCTGAAACGTTGTGGATATTATCTCTCTGACATTATCGAAGGCTGTTCCGATAGTGGTATTCAATAAGAGCTCAAATCGTTACAAGGATTTGAGGTATTGGTGTTTTTAGCCATCCGTTTCAATCCATATGTTTGTTGGATTGGTTGTTGCTATTGTAACTTGTTATTGTGACTTATTTCTGCTTAATAACATCCTTTCAAGCTGGTTCTCAAAGTGGATGTAGACCGAAAGGTTGAACCACTATATATCTTGGTGTCATTTATTTTTCTTTGCTTACCTGATTATTTGCTTGCTGAATTTTGCGTTCGATTTTGGGCATATCTGAGTTCTGCACATATATTTTACAACAATATTTATATCTTTTATGCATCTCCATCTTATCGTTTAAACCTTAGGTCATGATTTTACATGTCACGCTAGATTTAGCTTGAGAGAATAAACTTATCCATAGAACAATTGATTCATGACTAGATTTAGTTTAGTGCATGAGAGTGAGTTGATTGAATCTAGAAGCCTTATGAGAATCATCTAATGCCATATTTCAATATAAACATAGGTTGAGAGGTTGGTGTATTGCTAGACATGAGTTCAATTGAGCTCGAGAGAGGATGCTAATTGTTTATTAATTTTTGGCTTAAGATTAATTGCATGAAATCAACTATTTATCTACAAGGTTGTGCTTAATTTAATCCATCATTATTTTTCTCTAAAATTGGACTCCACCTATGTAAATATTAGTTTATGTTTATTTGTTGTTTTAAAACTCAAATCAAAAGTTATGTTTCTCTTCATAAAATTGAGCATAAGTAACTATGATACTTAATTAACTAAGAACTCTAATCCCTATGGATGACCCTAACCATTACTATTGCGCAAAATTGTTAGAAGTTTGGGTTTTCTAAATTCAATTTTGATAGGGCTTTCGACAAGCTTTGACAGGACTTCACTAGTACAATTTCGAAATTTCATGACATTGAAAAATTATCACAACCACATTTCAGGACTTTTTTTTCAGTCCTAGAAGCCACAATCAAGGAAACTATACATGACACATCCAAAAAATATGTCATAATTTATTATTTTATGATAATTAATGGTTGTAAAAAAACGTATTCAAGACATTTGTTAATTATCATGATAAACTTTTTATGACAATTAAACATTATTAATAAATAGCTCCTAAAATTGTCGTTTTCGTCAAGATATATATATTAACAATAATTTTAAATGTCATAGAAATTCTGTTAATGATAGAATTTCAGTGTCAAGCATGTAAAACTGTTAATGAAAGTAGTTGTGTGTCAAGTATTTACTTTCTTTGATAGTTTGGTGTTGAAAAATTACTCAAGACTCAGTTTACCTTAAGCTTAACAAGCCCACAAACAGTAAGAAACCCATGTTAATGTTGACATTAAAATGAAGGAGAGAGAGACACTTTATAGGAGAAGATTTCCTTTTCAAAACAAAAATTTTCAATGTGGGAGAAATGGAGAATGAGAGTGGGGCTTGACGTTGGAAAACTGTCATAAATTTCTGATGTTGAAAAACTATCATAAATTTTCGAAAACACGAAAATCTCCATTTCTTCTCGCCAAAAATGTGCCTCTAGCCATCTATGACGGAGTACGGAATCCATCCATCGACTTTTGAAATAGTTATTGATCTCTTTTCCAATAAGTTACTTATGGCTTCATCGATCATCCGGTTAATCTCACTTGAAAAATCATAATAATTTGATATACATTGTTTTTTTTTAAAAAAATTGGCAAGTGTAATAGTTTATGATTCACGAATCATAAGGGCGAGCTTGAGCATGGGCACTAGTATAAAAATGGGACAAATCCTAGAGCCGTCATTCAAAACTAGGGAAATTGAATCAGAGAGGTTTATTAACATGCTAGAATTGAAAGTTGACAACATTGATAGTTTTTTGAATGCAACCTTCGTTCTGATTCGATTCCATGAGAAAGCAGATTTGAAATGCTCGCCATCGATGTTCTCTTTAATAATCTCTCGCCATTTCCCTCGCATCATTACAACCCTTCAAATTATGCCTCCATTTTTCAACCATTTTCTCTGCGACCAAATTTACCAATCTCAGATTCCCATCCAATTCTTCCACAATACTATGAAGACTATGAAACGCAACTTTTATTCTTCAATGACTCTCTCTCTTGAGGAAACCCTAAATCACATGCTCCTTCAATTTAACAATTCAAGTAAGTAAAAAAAAAAAAATGAATCTTGCTTATAATTTAATTGCACATCTCCTCATTTCTTGTTTTCATTACTCTATAATTATCATACACTTTTTGACATATATTTCTGTGGCCTTTCTATTTTGTTCCCAAGAACCAAAGAACATGAATCGAGGGATCTTTTTTGACAAATTCTTGCAAATTCTGACCCCTTTATAAATTTTAATGTAGGGCTTGGGGAACAAGAGGTTCGTGAATTGTCATTGCTACCTTCAAGAGAGGAGGATATAGGCGAAATTGACTTTGGAACCTTTGTCTCAATTGATTCCCAAATGTTTAAACGCATTGCAACAGAATTAGATGATTTCAATGGTGATATAAAAAATAACCTCACTTGTATTCAAAGAAATAATTTTTCGTAATTTTCTAAAATTTTATGATCATCTATCTCAGCGCTTGTTACTCTAACGAATTCACAAGTCACGATCTCCGTTGAAGCTAGGGAGATTACTCTTACCAAAGAGGTAAATTATATTGTACAGGCTACTAATCATTTGTTAGTATGTTTCTTGATTTAATTGTGCATTTGAAAGTTTATAAACCGAAATAAAGTTTATTGAGTAAAGAAGTGGTTGGTTGATGTTGTGTAGAGAAGAGAATGCATAATTGGAGGCGTTGCAGCAGGAGAAGAAACTCGATTCTTTCTTGTTTTAAATCCCATAATTTTTTTTCGTGATTTGACACATCTGTCGAAGAGGATATGGTTATTCAAGTCCGCTCATGCCTTTAGCATAATCATTGCCCCTATTGGATTGTATGCTCGTTTTTGTGTCTACTTTCCCCAAAGAGGGTGATATAGTGGAAAATTTGGGTTGGCAAAAATGTTAATTACCCACAGTATTTTTTTTTGGAACAGCAAAAAAAAAATTGAAATGACTGTTTGGGGTTGTAGAATACTCTACACCTAAACACAGATTATATTAATCTGAATTTTAAATAATATTATATGATTCCATAGATTATAATAACTCAGAAACTATTATAACATAGAGTTGCCCAAACAGTCCCAAAGTACTTAAAATTTACAACCGGTATGGAAGTTTGTCAACTGTATGCAAGTATCAATTACTGTGAATGGGAGCATAAAAAAATTACAGTAAATGGACATGAGAATCGTCCTCCGTAGCTGTAAAATAAACTTTTGTAAATGAGAGAGAATTATTGGCAAAAAAAAAAAAAATGCAATTTTTTTTGGTTAAAATATAATTTTTGTCTCGTATGAAAATTATTATTATTTAATCAATCTTAATAAAAATAATTTTAAAAAAATAATAGGTGCAAAAATTTTAAGTTTTATTGGAGGACTAAGTTTAGACATTTGAATGCATATAGAGCAAAATGAAATAGATCAAAATGGTACTTTTACATTTGTTTTTTTAGTTTAACAATTGATAGATGAGAGATTGAATCATCCACCATTGAAATGATTATAAATATATTAGATGTAATCTATGTTCTCATTATAAGAATTGAATTGTGGACATATAATGTGGAAGTGATTTTTTTTTTAATGAAACATATTAAAACTGCATACATATTTGCGAATGCTTTAAGAAGAAGCTTTTTTTTCTTTCAATCAAAAGTATTTGTATACCTATTAAAGAATAAAGAGAAAAAATCACTCTTGAATGGTAGAAGTTACAATCAAATACTTGAGCTTTCAATTTGAAAATTTGTTCCTAATAATGAAAAAATAAAATTGTTGTAGCTAGCTAGACCTTATTGTTATACTTCTATTAGTGGTTACATCATGTCAAACTCTTATTGTATAATTTAGTTGATTCCAATCCTGCCTATAACATTTTCATAGTTTAGACTTTGTTACGCATTTAAGAAAAATTATATATTTTTATAACAAACTAAAAGTTTTAAGAGTAAAACTTGCTACATTTATCATTTAAACTCAAGAAAAATATGTTACACAACCATGCTTTGCTTTAGAAGTTGTAATTATCACTATTTGAAACTTTCAACACTTCTCAATTATCAAATATTAATGCTAACATATATAACTCAACGATAATTAACATGTATCCTTGATCAATAGGTTAAAGGTTCGAATCTACGACTCCAAATGTTCTTGAACTAAAAAAAACTACAACTCCTCAACTCACAAAATTATTGCAATAAATTAAAAAAACAGTTAGTCGACATTCCCTCGTATCCCATGTGACCTGACCACGTCACTATACCATCCTTGAGTTGATCTTTTCAACATAATTTGTCCTCACTCACATAATTCCTAGGAGGTCACCCAACATAGGATTGATCAAAGTCAAGCACACTTAACTTTAGAGTTTCGATGTGATAAGCTTTAGAATTAAAGAAAATCCATATGGAACCCAACAATTACTCCATGATTTGAGGGAGTGAGAGCACAAAATTCAACCCTAATGAAGCTGAGAAAAGATGGGTGAAAAACCCAATCATAGAGATCGATTTAGTAGTCAATTTTTAGAGTTTTCATCGTGGGTTTTGTCAAATGATTCGACTATTTTTTTTAGTTTTCTTATTCCTCTCTTTTTTTATTTTTCTTCCTCTGTTTTGGTTCATTTTCAGAGTTGTAAACAACAACAAAAAAAACCCAACTCCAATCCCATTCAAGGAAAAAGCTTGGGTTTAAGCTTGGGTTGTGATGATAAATTTCACTCATAGAGATATGGGGGAAATTTAATCGATTGGAAAGGGTTCTGAAGTTGGGGCTTATCAACAATTGTTTCTTATTTTTCAGATTTGTGTCATTGGTTACATTAGACAGTTCATAGTTATTTAGAATGCAAGTAGTTTTTTTTTCTCTTTTTCCTAGCAAGTGCTTCGTTTGTATGAGGCAGTTATTCCTTTGAAAGAATTTAAATTGAGTGCACAACATTTCTATTTGATTCTCTCGGTTATTGTTGTCCAATTCAATTAAGTTTCCTAAGCTCAATTCAAATATTGTTTGCCACTACCTTCATTAATTAGTACCATCTCTTTTAGCATAATATTTCTCGCACTTTAATGTAAGCATGAAAATTCTCTCAACTTGGTATTTTAGCATTTATAATTTCACCATGAGCTAAAACTTCTTAGGGAGTTCAAAAATGTGAATTCCCTAAGATTGTAATTGTAGCCAAAAAGTTATCAATGAAACCAAGCCTACACTTCAATTGTTTACTTGTGTTGACAGTTTAATTTCGTTGGAATCCTAGCTTGATCAACTAGGATTGCAACTTCAGTTTAGATCTAATACCGATAGGGTTAGAAATAAATGGATTTCATACAAGATACGAGCTTAGACATAAGCCAATTTTTTACCTAGACATAGGGCTTAAAGACTCCGAAACTCAAGAAGTTATTTTGCCCAAATTGCCTAAGATAGAGAGACTATAGACATATAGATCTCTCACTTAGTCTCCTAAAACCTGAACATCGAGGTGAATGGAGTTGTAATTTTGGTTTACAATTGAGTGTAGAGAAGGTGAAATTGAATTCATGGTTTGCAATAACTACTTAGGGCAAGAACATTTTTTAGCCCCATTGCATTTAATATTTCCTTTTTGAATTTTTCTATTTCATAATCATTAGTAATTTATACTTCATTGTGAGTTTGCAATACTACTAATTTTGCAATACGGTTTTGCATTATGCGTTGTTTCAGTTAATACAGTTTCGTTGATTTATATATAGATCGCATAACTCCCAGTTTTGCAATCCAATTTTGCAATTTCCACTTCCTTCCGTTTCTGTAGTTTCTGGTTTACTTGTTATTCAGATTGCAAAACCGCCAGTTTTACAATCCAGTTTTGCAAGTTGATTTGAAATCAATTCAGTTTTTCCAACACACCATTTCCAACCTTGATTTTGTAATTTTATTTTTTCTTCTTGCATTTTTTGCTAAACATTAATTTGTTAACACCGTTCCCTGAGGGATCGATACTCAGGAGTACTCCTATTTTAATACTTGCATCGACAATGTGCACTTGCATAGGGTTGAGCGTAATTTCTTTACTTTTCTTCACCCAAAGTTCACTCAATCACTAGGCCACAAAAAAAGAAGGTGCACCATGTGGGTATAGGCAGTAGCAACCAATTCTTTTAAGCCTTTCTCATTCTTACTTGTATAATGTCAGGATCCCTCTCATTTGGATGTGGTCTCGATTCATTCAGAGAGAAGAGAATGGATCCATGTAAGTGATGCGGTATGGAAAGGTGATGCAAAGTGATAAACAATCATGCAATTACCCATAAGCTTAAGTTAATTATAGTGAAGGAAGAAACTAACAAAGTAAAAGACAAGTTAAAGATGAGTTCAAGAACTTAACCTATGCTAAAACATAACCAAGAGTACAAAAGCAAACTTGATAGACTAATATGCTAGAACAATATTTCGAACATGAAAATATTACACGATTAAGAAGAATGCTATGATAAAGCTAGACTTGGATTTGAGGGTTAGCTTATGCGAGTTCCTAATGCTAAAGCATGTGTAATACTCATTTGTGTTGCAACATTTTAATTCGAGATTCTTTTCAGACTTCCCAATATTTTCTAGTAACAAATTCTCATTTAATTACCTTGTGAAGTTCAATGTTTTAGTACTCTAGTAGGATGATTATCTCTAACCTACCCATTTTCACTGTGGGAATAGTCCTAGCACAACCCTAGGGTGATTATAGCAATTGATTATCTCCTTATCTCTCGAAGTAAAGAAAATGTTATTGACTTAGATTGGTCATTCGTAAATCCATTAGTACAATAAATTCAACCATAATTAACCACAAATTAAACATACACTTAGCATCCAAAAATTGTCTTACATAAGTTTATTCTCAAATCCTTTCCTAAGGAAAATTAGTTTATGCTTACAAAATAAAAACACAAATTAACTAGGCCAATAAAAGACATGACCTAAACTACAAAGTCTAAGAAAAGCAAGAACAATTCGAAGGAAGGAAAGAAATAATCTCCTTTTCCGAGAGCCTATACCCAAATTGAAGTCCAAGCTTTGTCCCAACAAAGTAGCTTTAGCTCCCCTTCCTTTGCTCCTCTGAAAAACACTCAATTTCTTAGTCTTTCATGCACACACACTCATTCACACTCTCTAAATAAGTACTCCTCTTCTTTCCTTGTCGGGAACCTCTCTAATTTTGCTTGTTAGAAGGCCTTGGTCTCCAAGTAATTGGAGCTTCTTGGTGAAGCTATGAAGTAGCTTCGAGAGAAAGGAACATTTCTAGATTATTTTAAAAAAATTATTTTCTTTTTGTAGACCGCTATAATTTTTCTTGAACAGATTGCTGGAGCAAGCTGGTGGTACATTTCTAGATTCGAAATCATCCTTGCTATAACTCTTTCTTACATCTTTTTTTTAACCTAGCCAAGAAAAAGTAATCAAATGTGTCTTTTTTTAACATTATAATGCTTAAATAATACCTTTTCCCAATACTTTGACTTCTAACTCAAATGCAAGATTTAGATGCTAAAAATAATTAAATATAGCACAATGATCACACACAGTTATTAAGGTTTAATGCTCAAATTGGATGGAAATAACTCTTCGATGAAGAGTTATAAGAATTTTGCAGAAATTCTCTCAATTCTCGGTTTGTGACCTTTGAGGTATCTTCTTCCAAATTCTCTCAATCTAGGATCCCACAATCCGTTCAAAGGTTTGAGGATAGTAGGGAAGACACTATAGGTGGTCCACGAAGTGTTCGTGTAGCAAATCATCCATCGGGTGAAGAGAATTTAATCTTCAAAATTGAGTTTTCTATCCCTCTGTTTTTCCAACTTTGAGCATGCATTTTATTTTGCAAAATTGATCAAATTAGAGTGTTCAAGATCCTAAATTACTTTTGATTTCTTAATATAGACTCTTTCAATTGGTATCAGCGCAATTTTGTGGACTCAATTTGATCTATTTTGATCTATGGTGGGTGTTTTTTTAAATCTATTTTTTTTGGGTGTCTAATGTGATATTCTTGATTTGGCATTTAAATTGAGTATCAATTTGTGCTTTATTTTCAAATTTCTCAGGTGTGTTTGAGCATTAATGTGTGAAGAAGAGTCTGTAAAAGTTTCAAGTCGATCGAAGTTCGCGAAAGCCTTCAATTTGAAGAAAGAAGCTTCGGAGGTCATTAGAATTCAAAACAGAGAGCTGCTGTTTTTTTTTCTTCCCTTCTGCTACAGTAACCAAAGGATTCAACCCGTGTTTTTCAAATTGAAGAAGAAGAAGTTGACCTTTGACCAGTTCGTTGACCTTTGGTCGGTTCAATTATTTTTGGACCAATTCGGCTCGTTTTAGGTCCGGTTCGAAGGATTTTAGACCGGTTCTGACTAATTCGAGGTCGGTTTTCCCATTTAGGAGGTTTGTTTCATCATTTGGAGGCCCGATTCACTCTTTTATAGCCTGGTTGAACCTTTTAAACGTCTGGTTCACACATTTGCAAGCTGGTTCGACCCAAATTCGAAGTGGTTCGATGTTAATCCTAGATTATTATTGTAATAATTTAGTTGTTTTCTCGCATTTGATGCCAAAACCAGTCCACTTTAGTGTGTTTAATTAATTATGCATTATGAATATATGTTTTAATTAAAATCCCTAATTGTATGTGCATAAAGTATGTCATATAGATTTTAAAATTCCACCATAGGAAGCATGCTCCATGCATTGAATGTATATTATAAGTGTTATAATATATAGTATGCAAGTTTTTAGGTTTCATAAGAATTAATATAAGAGTCGTTATATTAATTTATGAAACAAATATTATATGTTTTAATTATAATTAATATAAGGATTATATTAATTAAATATTAAACATATAATTGCTACGCATTTATTCATGTGATGGATTTGTTATAAATGTATGTTTATTCATGTGATGAATGATCAAGCACTTTATAACATAGAAATTCATGTAACTTAAGGTTAATTAATTAGTTTTAAAATTGTTTTAGAACTGGAATTAATTAGAGACCTTAAGGTTATCTAGTTCTAATAAGATTAGAATTGGGCAACCAATAATTTATAAACTATGATTAAAGAGGGACTCTGTCTAAGGAAGGTTCTGACTAGGTTGGGGTACTTAAGCTGACGGAAACGAAACACCCCTACCTAGGAAACTGACCTGGGAGTGAATTTAATCCAGAAGTTTATAAATTATCTTTCATGAGTGGCGTTTATTAAAAGTTAATAAATTGAACTCATAGACCTAGGTTTATTAAAAGATTAATAGACTTAGGTAATTCCAGCATAATTGTTATATTTATAGACTTAGGTCATATTGTTTTAGCCGAATATGCCTAAGTAAAAGTATACTCAAGTTGTTTAAAATACTTAGTGGGAGTGAAAAGGTATATATGATATATCAATTTCCTCTTACACTCTCCGCAAAGTTCACACTGTGAGATTTATGCTCGGCCTCATGATGTCAAGAAGGCATCCCCATTCGGATGGTGTTTGCATAAATCAAGAGCAAGGTGAATGGAGAAAGTATTTATAGTAAGTGGGAGAAGGAAGTGTGTCAACACATCCTACAGTCTTCTCCATTAGGTTGGACTGTGAGATTCTCATGTTGCGCCTGCAGGTTGCCCGAAGTAGCACCATCCATTCGGAGGGATGTACATGAGATTCGAAACAACTCAAACTCCAGAAATGGATATGGTCTCTTAAGTCCATTCCCAGCTTTATCTCTCCAATTCGGTAGCATTGTTGGGGTCGACCTCTGTGGTCTAAAAATGGTGGGTCACACTTACAAGAATTGCTAAGTGTTAGTAAATCCTTGACCAAAGTAGCGATAACTAGAACGATATAGGAATAAGAGTTATTTCGGTGTTAGCATTTAGTCAAGAATGTCTTTGTTCAGTGAATGAGTGATTGACTGCCCCTCGGTAGCGGTTGCTCTGACTCACTGAAGTATCGTTTCAAAAAACAATAATGAGTTTAAGTGTACATTATTACTTTTGCTAAATTTTTAATTGGATAGGTTACAAGCAATTCACTAATAGAATTCATTCTTTTTCAGCATGTCAAGCTCTTTTATTCAGTTACTCGCCTTCGACAAACTTAACGACGATAACTACGGAACCTGGAAATCAAACTTGAATACGATTCTTGTTGTTGATGATCTGAGGTTCGTCTTAACGGAGGAATGTCCTCCCCCTCCCAGCTCGACTGTAAATCGAATTGTTCGGGATGCTTATGACAAATGGATTAGGGCTAATGAGAAAACCCGAGTCTATATCTTAGCCAACATATCTGGTGTGTTGTGTAAGAAACATGAGAGCATGGTCACCGCAAAGGAGATCATGGGATCATTGCAGGCCATGTTTGGACAACCGTCCTCATCGGTCTGCCATGATGCTCTCAAATACGTTTAGAACTCTCATATGAAGGAGGGAGCTTCTGTTAGGGATTTGTTGGGATGTATGTCCTAATCTCGTTTTGTTTGTAATATTACCATTGAAATAAATAAGAGTTATTTCTTTCATCACTCTGTGTCTCGCAATTTTACAAACTTTGTCCAACAAACTAAACTCCAAGGTCATTAAACTTATGAGAGAACTAGAACTTGAACGGTGAATAGTGGACACACAGGGAGGATCACGTTCGAGTTTATGACCCGAACGGTCTACAGTATACGGATAGGGTTGGAGACCTATTTCTGGATACGCTGTGGATGTGGCTCGCTTTGTATTAGATACAAATGAGGTGATCTGACTCGTTCATGTGGTTGACATGTGAGTGAGGGCATCATGTGCAATGAGATTGTACAAGACCGCATCAGTGAATTATTAGACCTCACGATGTATCACCGCTAATGATGATGAGACTAATAACTTCGTAGATGACCAATAGTGACTTGACCTTAATCCTGAGCGTGTTACGGACTCCTGTCCGTGGGGGTCTGTCCTTAGACTAGGAGGGTGGTCACAGTTACTCGCCCAATATGCTTATTTTCTCACGGACATGACCATGTGGGGAGCTGGGAACTTAACTACGCGAGACGGAATTCACTCATTCCCGACTTTAGGGAAAATAGAGTGGTTGTTCCCTTAAGTGTTGTCTCCAGGGCTTGGACAACGGGCGCCCGCCCTCTCACTGGCCCGAGAGGGGTGTTGTATATGGTTGGACCATTACAATGTTGTTGTTCATTAAAGGAGCAGTGGGGACTTAAGGAGCAAGAAGTAGACACAAGGGTAAAACGGTAATTTGACCCAGCAGTGTCTACGAACAACCTGTGAAGGGTCGACTCATGGGCATTGGTTATATCAGTGGACACAACTTGTCCTACAGTGATGGGAGTGCAGCTACAGGCTTTAGTGGAGTGTTACCGTAGCTAATGAATATTGATTAACCGGGTCAAAGAGTTTGACAAGTTAGTCTCGGATCATTGGAGCTCGTCACTTGTAGGTCTATTAGGTCCCTCGGTTGGCTCAAACTTGATAAATAGAGGGTTTACATTTTGGTGTGGATTTGAAGTGTTCAAATTCATTATAAAGGTATTTATGTCATTTCTATGAGATATGATTGACATATTATATAGTTTAATGTGAATGAGAATCATAATAAACTATAGGTTAGCCTAATTGTTTAATTAGGGATAATTTGGAGAAATTGGATTGAGAGAAATTAAATTGGATGTGATTCAATTTAAAATCCACAATTATACAAATGTGATTTGTATAATGAGATATGAGATATCTTATTATATGTGGTTATGCAAATATGATTTGCATAACCTATAGTTGTGGTAAAATGGTAACTAGGTGGAGATTTCAACTCCACCTATCACCATTATTTAAAGCCTTTGCAAGAAGGCTATTGGTGTGCATTGTGTCATTTTTTGGTAATCTCACCAAAACAACACCAAAATCTCTCTCAAATTTCTTCTCTCAACTTCTCCTCCCTTTCACCAAAAGAAGTCCCACCTACTCTACTTCTACCTAAGGAGAACAACTGAGAAGCCTTTCGGAGGTGTCCGGGCTACTCATTGTTAGAGGAGATCGAGTTCGTTGAGATCGTGAACACAAAAAGTTTGTGACCAGAGAAGGAAATAGCGAAGAACGATTCTTCAACAAGTAAGTATTTTGTCTTACTGTTTTTTCCTTCTAATTGTATGTTTAACCTAGGATTTATGTGATAGATTCAATTTTTGAGAAAACATTTTTCATAACGAAACCACGACAATTCAATCACTTTTTCGCTGCGTGGGATTTTCATTCCCTTCAATTAGTATCAGAGCCAAATCGTTGGCTTTTTCGTTGTGCAAACGTTTTTCTTTAAATTAGGTGGGTAATGCTTAATTCATGAGATGAATTTGTTTAGTTTGCATAATTGGATGTTTTCGGTTTTGGCACATGTTTTAGATTTATTTTCGTTGATTAGATCAATGTAAAGGCCCATGTTTTGGGGCATTTAGAAAATAAATCAGTCTGTAAGTCCGGGTCTTTGTCGGCAAGAGTTGTTTTGAAGAAATCGGAGCGAAAACGGGCAAAAAACGACGAAGAACAGCAAAGGAGCTTGTTGTTCTATCGACGACGTTGAGATGTTGTTCTTTGGCATCTCAACGTTGTCCGCGCGGGCGAAGGCTGAGCTGCACAGCAGCATTGCAACGCCGAGGCGTGGAGCATGCGAGGTGCGACGCAGAGCGCTACTGATACGTTAACGCCGCCACGACGCGCAACGCTACAGCGTTGCGTGCGTATTAGGCGATTCCGTGGCGATTCTTGCGCGAGGACGTGGGCATGAAGTCTTTTTAAGCAACGTGGGGGCATTTGTTATTTTTTTTTTTAATTTTAATTTTGTATAATGTATTTAGTTTTTATTAAGTTTGTTGGGATTTTTGTCCTAATCTCGTGTTTGTAAATTACTGTTTGAAATTAATAAGAGTTATTTATATCATTACTTTGTGTCTCACAATATTTACAAATTTTTCCAATAAACGAAGCTCTAGGGTCATTGAATTTATGAGAGATCTAGAACTTGAACGCAGCGTGTAGTGGACACACGGGGAGGATCACGCTCGAGTTAATGACCCGAACGGTCTCATGATATATGGATAGGGTTGGAGACCTAATCTCGGATACACCGTGGATGCGGTCCGCTTTGTATTAGATACAAACGAGGTGATCTCGACTCGCTCATTTTGTTGACATGCGAGTGGGGGCATCCTGCAATGAGATTGTACAAGACCGATCGTGAATTATTAGACCTCACCGATCTAACACCGCTGTGATGAAGGGACTAATAACTTCGTGAGATGACCATTAGTGACTCGACCTAAATCCCGAGCGTGTGACGGACTCCCATCTGCATGGTCCGTCCCTTTAACTAGTACGGTGAGGGTGGTCACGATTACTCGCGCCCAATATGCCTATCTTCTCGTGACAGGACCAAGTAGGAGTTGGGAACTTAACTACGTGAGATGGAATTCACTGCTCCCTTTTAGAGAAACTAGAGGGGTTGTTTCCTTAAGTGTTGTCTCTGTGGCTTGACAACAGCGTCCACCTTCTCACTTGCCCGAGAAGGGTGTTGTGTATGGTTGGACCATCACAATATGTTGTTCATTAGAGGAGCAGTGGGGACTTAAGGAACAAGAGGTAGACACAGGGGTAAAACGATAATTTGACCCAGCCGTGTCTACGAACAACCTGTGAAGGGTCGACTCATGGGTATTGGTTATATCAGTAGACACGTAATATTCTGCACTGACGGGAGTGCAACTACGGGCTATAGTGAAGTGTTACCGTAGCTAATGAATGTTGATTATTCGGGTCAAAAAATTTGTCAGGTTAATCTCGGATCATTGGAGCCCATCACTGTAGGTCCACCAGGTCCCTCGGTTGGCTCAATCTGGGTTAAAAGAAGGGTTAATGTTTTGGTATGAAATTGAAGTGTTCAATTTCACTTAAAGGGCATTTATGTCATTTATATGAGATATGAATGATATAATATATAGTTTAATGTGAATGAGATTCATAATAAACTATAGGTTAGCTTAATTGTTGAATTAGGGCTAATTGGAGAAATTAATTGAGATAAATTAAATTGGATGTGATTCAATTTAATTAATCCACAATTATTGCAAATGTGATTTGCAATATGAGATATGAGATATCTTATATTATATGGTTATGCAAATGAGATTTGCATAACCTATAGTTGTGGTAAAGTGATAATAAGTGGAGATTTTAACTCCATCATTTCCACTATTTAAACCCTTTGCAAGAAGGGATTAGTAAGCAAGTCTCTCATTTTTTGATTTTCATCAAAGAGAAGAGATCAAGAATTCTCTCTACTCTCTCAACTCTCCTCCCTCTCCAAAACACTAAAGTCCCATAACTTTCCTTCTTCCAAAGGAAGAACAACCGAGACTCCAAATGGTTGTGTTCGGGTTTCTGTTCGAGAGAAGATTTCATTGAGATCGAGAAGCACGAAGTGTTCGTGATAGAGGAAGGAACTTTGAAGATCTGTCCACAACAAGTAAGTAAACATCTTCTTGCTGTAATTTCTTCCTCTTTTGCATGTTTAACTTAGATCTAAGTGTTAGATCGTTTTAACAAAATTCAAGTAGCATAGTGATACCTTGACGATTCGATCGTCTTCCGCTGCGCGGGGATTTTCATTCCTTCAATTGGTATCAGAGCCATTTCAATGGTTCTTCGTTATGCACTGTTTTTTTGTTAAAATAGGTGGGTAATTACCTTTAATTCATGAGATGAATGTTGGTTTGCGAATTTGGATGTTTTCGGTTTTGGCATTTTAGATTTACATTTTTATGTTGATGAGATCAATGTAAGGGCCCGTTGTTTTCGGGCATTTTGTTGTAAATCGAGTCTGTAAAGTCCGAGTCTTTAGTAGCAAGAGTTGCTGTGAAGAAATCGGAGCAGAAACGGGCAAATTTCACAGCAAAACAACAAAGAAGTTTGTTGTACAGGCGACGACATTGAGACGTTGTTCATTGGCGTCTCAACGTTGTGCCAGCGGGAGCAAGGCGCGCTGCAAGACAGCGTTGCAATGCCGCTGGTGTTGAGAACGCTGGGTCGACGCTAGAAGCGGCAGCGTTGCAACGCTGCACGCGTTGAGGGACAATTCGCGAGCAGTTGCAAGACATGGGCAGTTGCTTTTGCTTAGTGGGCAGTTTTTTCCGAAATAAATTGTATTTTTATTTATTATTAAATGTAAATTGTATTTATTTATTTTATTTGATTATTTTATTAAATAATATTAATATAAGAGTTATATTAATGTTATTTAATTAAATAATTGCCCTTAGATGCCAAAACCAGTCCATTTTTGCTATTTAATTATTTTATGCATGAGATGTATGATTTAATTAAATTCTATGTGCATAATGTATGTCATATAGATTTAAAATCTCACCTTAGGTTAAACATTATAAGAGTTATAATATAATTAAATGCATGTTTAATTTAATTAATATAAGTGTTATAGTTTTTAGATTAAAGTATGCTCATGCATTTATATTCATGTGATGAATAATATTATGTTATAGTATAGTTATTCTTGTGATGAATGATCAAGCACTATAACATAGAAATGCATGCAACCTGAGTTAATTATTAGTTTTAAAAAGTTTAGAACTTGAATAATTAGACTTAGGTTTTCTATTTTCTAATGAGATTAGAAATTAGGAAATCAAAGTTTAGTCTATGAATGGAGAGTGATTAGTAACTCTGTCTAAGGAAGGTTTTGTCTAAGGCTGGGGTATTTAAGTTGACGCTTGCGGAACACCCCTACCTGAAAACCGACCTGGGAGTGAATTCGATTCGGAGATTCTTAGATTTTACTTATCGTGAGTGTCGCTAATTAAAAGTGTTTTAATTTACTCACATAGACCTAAGTTATAATGTGATTATAGACTTAGGTTAATACCATATAAGAGTTATATTGGTAGACTTAGGTAAATTTTAGCCAGTTTATCTAGGTCAATCCCTATTATAAAATTAAAGTGCTGAGTGAGAGGAAATAAAGTGTATGAGATACAATTGAATTTCCAACCACAAATCTCCTTTAAGTCTGCACCGTGAGATCTATACTCGGCCTCGTGGCGCAAATGGGAGCATCCCTGTTCGGGTGGCATTTGTATTGGTCAACATCATCGTGAATGGAGAGAGTACTTATCGTGAGTGGGAGCGGGACTTGTGAAAACGAGACCCACGGTCTCTTCTTTCAATTCACACCGTGAGACGCCTATGATCCGCCTGCTAGTTTGGCCTGGACCAGACAATCCCTTCGGAGGGCCTGATCATGGGAGTCGGAACACTGTGAATTCCTGAAAGGGATACAGCTTCCTAGTTGGTTTTCCTTCTTGGTTCACCCTTCGATGGCTATTGTTTGGACGGATGCTTGGAAACTTAAAGATTGAGGGTGACACTCACAGAAATTCGTTAAGTGTTAATGAATTCGACCAACAATGGTAATTGGAAGCCTAATGGAATAAGAGTTATTCTGGGATTAGGGTCTGATCGAGAGAGTCTCGTCTTAGAGGAGGAGTGTTTTGTTCACCCTTCGGTGGTGGTCATTCTAAACCTTTAGGATATCATTGCAAAATATTGAATGACCTAGGGATCATGAAACAATTTTTGCTAAAACTTGATTGGATTTCAAAAGTTTTTTGCGAGACTAACACAAAATTTTCTTAATTTTTTCAGCTTAAAACATGTCTAGCGCAATTATAGCTCTACTCGCGTCCAATAAATTAGTGGGAGATAATTACCAAAGTTGGAAAAACAACATAAACACAATTTTGGTAACTGACGACATTAAGTTCGTGCTTACTGAGGAGTGTCCTTAGATGCCGGGCTCGACTGCATCGCGAAGTGTTCGCGATGCATACGATCGATGGATCAGGGCCAATGAAAAGGCCAAGGTCTATATCATTGCTAGCATGTCTGATGTATTGGCAAAGAAGCATGAGCTAATGGTCACCGCCAAGGAGATCATGGAGTCCTTGCAGGAAATATTTGGACAACAGTCCTTTCAGGTCCGACATGACTCGCTCAAATACGTCTTCAACGCACGGATGAAAGAGGGGTTGTCTGTCCGTGAACAAGTTCTAGACATGATGACCCACTTTAATCTGGCTGAGATGAACGGGGCTTCGATCGACGAGTCGAGCCAAGTCAGTTTTATTCTGGAGACTCTTCCGAAGAGTTTCCTTCAGTTTCGTAGCAATGCTGTTATGAACAAAATTAGCTACACTCTGACTACCCTCCTCAATGAGCTACAAAATTTCAAGTCCTTGAACAGGGTCAATGTTGGGATTTATGCCCTAAACTTGTATAATCTTGATCAATTAAATAAAGTGTTATTTGTTTTGATAAGATTACAGTCTTGCTTTTATAAATCCAATAAACTAAGCTCCAAGGTTATAACGCTTATCTTGAAATCAGTGTGGTGGACACTATTTGGGTTGAGTTCAAGATTATAACCTAAATAGTCTATGGTATAAGAATAAGGTTGGAAACCTCATTCCAAACAACACCATGGATGCAAAACTTCACTTTATAATTAGTACAAATGAGGTAATCCAACTCATTCATGTAGTTGACATGCGAGTGGGGGCATCCTGTATGAAGAGTTCATACAAGACTGGATCGCAAATTAAGAACTCCTGCTTATAGGGGTTTGTCCTTAGACTAGTATGGGTGAGAGTGGCCTATAGCCGACTCAAAAAGCCTACCTTCTCAGGGACAGAACCTCGTAGGTAGCTGGGAATTTAACTGTGCAAGATGGAATTCACTCATTCCTCTACTGAGGAATTAGATAGGTGGTTCCCTTAAGAATTGACTCAATGTCTTGAACAACGGGGCCCAGCCCTCTATGAGGGTATGAGTATAAGGTGGGACCTTAGACTTGTTGTTCATTAGAGGATCAGTGGTGCTTAAGAAACAAAGAGGTAATCACAGGGATAAAAAGGTAATTTGACCCAGCTATGATTACGAACAACCTGTGAAGGGT
This sequence comes from Trichosanthes cucumerina, assembly GCA_036507285.1. NCBI lineage: Eukaryota > Viridiplantae > Streptophyta > Magnoliopsida > Cucurbitales > Cucurbitaceae > Trichosanthes > Trichosanthes cucumerina. The sequence goes on along the minus strand of CM071840.1, from coordinate 68,602,271 downwards.
CGACTCATGGGTAATGACTATATCAGTGGACACAATAATATCTACAGTGAGGAGAGTGCAGCTACAAGTCTATTGTGGAGCAACTTGTAGTTAATGAATATTGATTAACTAGATCAAAGAGTTTGATCAGTTAATTTCACATCATTGGAGCTCATGATCTGTAGGTCCATACATGAGGAGTAATATATAGTTTTAATGTGATTTAGACTATATACTAAAGAGAGATTAAAGGCGGGGTAGGATGGTCATTTCCATCCCAATTCTCTATATATATCGTTGCATGAGATGCAACTGGGTTAAGGATTTTTTATAGAATCACTAGCCTCCTTGTTGTGTTGTTGGAAGAGTTCCAAAAACATACATCTCTCTCAAAATACCTCACATCTCCTAAAGGGAACCCACCTTCCTCCCTCACCTAGAGAACAACGGAGAAGATCCGGTGGTCGTGTCTTCGCACGTTGGAGTTCTTGTTGCTGAGATCCATGGAGAGAGGAGCACTTGAAGAAAGGTTCTTCAAAGGTAACTTCTTGCTGTCCAAACTCTTATTTTATGCTTAATCCATGTTTTACATTCTTGAAATTTCCATTGTAACTAAATCAAGATCGCGCGATTCACAATCGCTTCCGCTGCGGGGACTTCGATTCCCTTCAATTGGTATCAGAGCCCAATTGCGTTCTTGATTTATGTTCTAGATTTTTCAAGAACAAGGTGGGATTTACTGTTTTGTGCATGAGATGTATGAACGGTTTTTGCGAAATTAGATGTTTTCAATTTTGGCAATTAGATTTACAATTTCATTGAAATGTTCAATGTAAGGGCTCGATGTTTTGGGCAAATTTAATTGTAAATCGAGTCTGTAAGTCCGTGTCGATCGAGGCAAAGCGGTTGCTGAAAAGATCGGAGCGAAAATGAGCAAGGAATGGAGATTCCTATGGTTGTTTTGTGAATGGCGTTGCAACGCCACTGCGGCAGGCGCGCGGCTGGAGAAGACGATAGCGTTGCAAACACTCGACAGAAAACGACAAAAGCAGCGTTGCAACGCCGAAGACGTTTCACGCGAGGAGCAACAGGCAGAAACCGAAATTTTATTATTTATATTAATTATAAAAATATTTTATTTTAATATATTTAATAATTTAAATTTTAATTAATATAATTAGATTATATTAATTAAAATTATTTCTAGGGTGCCAAAATTGGTCTAATTTTTGCTATTTTAATTATGCAATTGTTGTGTAATTATTGCCATGCATAGTGTATGCTTGTATTTTAGAAATCCCACCTTAGGTTAAGTATTTTCATGCATCATTTATAATATAAGGAGTTATATTATATAGTTTGCATGATTAATTAATATAAGGTTGTTATATTAATTTTTGGACAGCATTGACATGCATTATATTTCATGAGATGAATATGCTATGAATGTTTTATTATTCATGTGATGAATGATCAGGCACTATAACATAGTATGCATGTCACCTAAGGTTAATTATTAGTTTTAAAGTGTTTAGAACTTGAAAATAATAGGTTATCTAGTTCTAATTAGATTAGAATTAGGAACCAAGTAATTTATAAGCTATGATTAAAAGAGGAACTCTGTCTAAGGAAAGTTCTGTCTAGGTTGGGGTATTTAAGCTGATGGAAACGGAACACCCCTACCTTTGAACTGACCTGGGAGTGAAATTTAATCAGAGAGTCTTATAAATTACAGTAGCGTCAGCGGGTTTATTAAGGGGTTAATAAACTAGAAATCCTAGGTTTAATATAAGGAGTTATATTAACAAATTTCGGATAAAATCAATATAAGAGTTATATTGATTATCAATATAAGAGTTATGTTGATAGAGTTAGGTAAAACTATTAGCCGAGTTTTAGCCTAAGAAAAATTCCTATAGACTTGAAGTATTCAGTGGGAGGAAAACGTGTATGAGATACATATTTTTTCACTTACGCTATCTCCGGGAAGTTCACACCGTGAGACTCATACTTGGCCTCGTGGCGCAAATGGGAGCGTCCCCCTTCGGATGGTGTTTGTATGAGTCAATACCAAGGTGAATGGAGAGGGTACTTATAGTGAGTGGGAGCAGGTTTAGTGAAAACAAAACCTACGGTCTCTTTTGTCGGTTTACACCGTCAGACCACTATGGTCAACCTGCTAGTTTGGCCTGGACCAGACAATCCTTTCGGAGGGCTTGATCATAGGGGATCTAACTGAAGGGAATGAAAATCCCGCGCAGCGAAAGACGATTGAATCGTCGAGGTATCAATATGCAACATGATTTTATCAAAATTGATCTAACACTAGATCTAGGCTAAACATGCTTAAAAGAAGAAGAAAATTACAGCAAGATGTGTTCTTACTTACTTGTTGTAGACTTTCTTAAAAAATTCTTCTTCAATTCACGAACTCTTCGTGCTCCTCGAACTCAACGAACACTCCCACAAAAGGAACTCGAACACAACCAAATAGCCTTCTCGGATGTTCTCTTTTGGAGAAAGGAAGATGGTGGGATCTTTTGAGTTTTGGAGAGGGAGGAGAATTGAGAGAGAATTGAGAGAATTCCTCTTCTCTTCTTTGATGCAAAATCAAAAAAATGAGAGATTGAGTTGCAATCCTTCTTGCAAGAAGGGTTTATATAGTGGAATTGATGGAGTTAAAATCTCCACATAATTACCACTTTACCACAACTATAGGTTATGAAAATCTCATTTGCATAACCATATAATATAAGATATCTCATATCTCATATTGCAAATCTCATTTGCAATAATTGTGGATTAATTAAATTGAATCACATCCAATTTAATTTCTCTCAATCAATTTCTCCAATTAGCCCTAATTCAACAATTAGGCTAACCTATAGTTTATTATGAATCTCATTCACATTAAACTATATATTATATCATTCATATCTCATATAAATGACATAAATACCCTTAAAGTGAAATTGAACACTTCAATTTCATACCAAAACATTAACCCTTCTTTTAACCCAGGTGGAGCCAACCAAGGGACCTAATGGACCTACAGTGACGGGCTCCAATGATCCGAGATTAACCTGTCAAACTCTTTGACACGGTGAACCAACATTCATTAGCTACGGTAACACTCCACTATAACCCGTGAGCCGCACTCCCGCGGTCTGCGAGAATATTACGTGTCCACCGATATAACCAGTACTCCATGAGTCGACCCTTCACAGGGTTGTTCGTGAGACACTACCGGGTCAAATTATCGCTTTACCCACGTGTGTCTACCTCTTGTTCCTTAAGTCCCCACCGCTCATCTAATGAACAACACATTGTGATGGTCCAACCACACACAACACCCTTCTCGGCCGCTGAGAAGGTGGGCGCCCGTTGTCCAAGCCCTTGAGACAGCACTTAAGGGAACAACCCCTCTAGTTTCCCTAAAGGCGGGAACGAGTGAATTCCATCTTGCGTAGTTAAGTTCCCAGCTCCCTACTTGGTTCTGTCCCTGAGAGATAGACATATTGGACGAGTAAATCGTGACCACCCTCACCCGTACTAGTCAAAGAAACGCACTGCAGACAGGAGTCCGTAACACGCTCGTGGATTTAGATCGAGTCACTAATGGTCATCTACGAAGTTATTAGTCCTTACTGTCAACGGTGTTACATCCGTAGGTCTAATAAATCACCGTCCGGTCTTGTATAATCTCATTGTACAGGATGCCCCCACTCGCATGTCTACCACATGAACGAATCAGATCACCTCGTTTGTATCTAATACAAAGCGGGTCGCATCCACAGTGTAACCAGGATTAGGTCTCCAACCCTATCCTTATATCAGAGACCGCTTCGGGTCATTAACTCGAACGTGATCCTCCCCTGTGTCCACTACACACCGCTCAAGTTCTAGTTCTCTCATAAATTCAATGACCACGAGCTTAGTTTATTGGAAAAGTTTATAAATATTGCGAGACACAAAGTGATGAAATGAATAACTCTTATTAATTTCAAACAATATATTACAAACACGAAGGACAAAAATCCCAACAAACTCCCACTTGGACTAAGCTAGTGGAGAAAATACGTTTCTGAAATGTACATAAATTACAATGAAGTAATACAATAAACTAGGGCATTGAATACCCGTTTACACATCTCCCACTTGCCCTAGTCAGGAAACTCTCGAAGACCTACACTCTCTAGGTGACCCTCAAACACCTTAGCCATGAGGGGCTTGGTAAATGGATTAGCTACGTTTTGCTCCGACGCTATTTGCGTGACCGCCACGCCTCATGCGGCACAATCTCCCGTGACGATGATACTTGCGCTCAATGTGTTTGCCTCTCTTATGGCTCCAAGGCTCATGCGAGTTGGCTCTTTGCACCACTGTTATCACGTAGCAGTGTGATTGGCAAGTTCATGTAAGAACAACTTCCAATCTCATCATGAACTTCCTAAGCCAAACGACTTTTCCTTTGCGAGCTTCACAAGCCGCAACATACTCGCTCTTCCATAGTGGAATCGATGCATCCTCGCTGATGCTTCGCCATACTACGACTCCTCCATTCGTAATGAAGGTCGACCCCGGGTAGATTTCCTAGAATCCTTATCGGTCTGAAAATCAGAATCCATGTATCCCGTAAGGATCAAATCCCCACTACCATACACTAAGCTGTAGTTCCTCGTTTTCCTAAGATACTTGAGGATTGCCTTTACCGCTGTCCGGTGATCTAATCTCGATTGGGTGATATCTCATCGACAATTCCTACCGCATAAATGGATGTCGGGCCTAGTACACAAAGATGGCATACATGAGGCTCCCTACACCAAGCATATGGAATCCGTCTCATATCCTCAACATCTTGAGGAGTCTTAGGACACTGATCCTTAGACAAGTGAACCCCATGCCTGAAAGGCAGCAAGCCCTTCTTGGAGTTTTGCATCTTATATCTAGACAACATCTTGTCAATATAAGACGCCTGAGACAAGGCTAGCATTCTGTTCTTCCGGTTCCGGACTATCTGGATACCTAGAACATACTGAGCTTCTCCCCCAAATCTTTCATTTGGAATTGCGAAGCTAGCCACTTCTTAACGTCAGTAAGAAATTCTACCTCATTCCCAATGAGAAGAATATCGTCCACGTACAACACCAAAAATGCAATAGTTTTGTCAACGATTTTCTTGTAGACACAAGGCTCGTCGACATTTTGATCAAAGCCATAAGATTTGATCGCCTCATCAAACCTTATATTCCAAGACCTCGAAGCCTGTTTCGGTCCATAAATGGACCTATGAAGCTGGCAAAATTTTTGCTCTTGGCCTTGGGCAATGAACCCTTTGGGCTGGTCCATGTAGATGGTTTCATCAAGTTTGTCATTCAGAAAGGCTGTCTTGACGTCCATCTGCCATACCTCGTAGTCATAATACGCGGCAATGGCCAGAAGGATCTTGATCGACATTACCATGACAACAGGTGAAAAGGTCTCCTCACAGTCAACCCCTTCAACCTGGGTAAAACCCTTTGCCACTAGTAGGGCTTTGAAGGTCTGCACCTTCCCATCTACGCCACGTTTACGCTTGTAGATCCATTTGCAACCAATAGGTTTTACCCCATCCGGTTGATCCACAAGCTCCCATACAGAATTGAAGTACATAGACTCCATTTCCTGGTCCATAGCTTTAATCCACTCGTCTTTGTCAACATCAACCATTGCCTGATCATAGGTCAATGGATCCTCACAGTCATCATCAGGAGCGACAACTGAGGTTTCAGCTAAACCCATGTAGTGATCAGGCTGTCTCACAACCCTCCCACTACGTCGAGGCATTCCCAACTCTTGGGAACGGATTTGACCAGACGTGCTAGTATCAACAACACTTGTTGATGTACTAGCCCCATCAGCAACTCTTGCTGATGTACTGTCCATTTCATTTATTACAATTTTACTCCTTGGTAGATGATCCCTGACGTGGTCTTCCTCTAGGAAAGTGGCGTTTGTCGATACAAGCACCTTATTTTCTCTAGGATCGTAAAACAGACCACCCCTAGTCTCTTTAGGGTAACCTACGAATAGGCACAATTTCGAACGGGGTTCCAACTTTTTCGGATTTGACACCAACACATGGGTCGGGCATCCCCAAATCCTGAAGTGATGTAAACTGCCTTTATGTCCACTCCAGAGCTCGAAAGGTGTTTTACAAACACTCTTTGACGGAACATTGTTCAAAATATAAACCGCAGTCTCCACTGCGTACCCCCAAAAAGAATCAAGGAGACGAGCATAACTCATCATCGACCGAACCATGTCTAACAAGGTTCTGTGTCTCCTCTCCAATACACCATTCTGCTGTGGCATACCAGGTGCTGAGAGTTGGGACGTGATTCTGTGTTCTATCATATAGTCCTGGAATTCGGTGTCCATGTACTCTCCACCTCGATCCGATTGAAGTGTTTTAAGCGATTTACCTAAGAGGTTCTCAACCTCAGTCTTGTACTCCTTGAACTTTTCAAGAGTTTCAGACTTCTTGTGCATTAGGTAAATATACCCATATCCGGAGTAATCGCTCTATGAAAGACACGAAATACTCATAACCGCCCCAGCTTTAACATTCATCGGACCACGAGGTCGAATGTACTAACTCAAGAGGCTCTTTGGCTCTATATCCTTTCCACTAAAAGGACGTTTGGTCATTTTGCCTCAAGGCATGACTCACAAAACCAAAGAAAGAGTTTTCTTCCAACTCGTTTAGAAGTCCACTCTTCACTAGTTTCTCAATCCTATTGAGATTAATGTGGCCTAACCGAAGATGCCAAAGATGAGCATTTTCTTTTGGAGAAACTTTCGTTTTTTTAGTTCGTGTTTCTGTAGTTTTACACAATTCAGTATTCAAAACACTTTTGAACGAATTGGGTTTCAAAACATACAGATTATTTTCAAGTGAAGCTGAACAAATAACATTCCCTTTGAAAGAAATAAACGTTTTATTCAATTCAAAAGAAACTCAAATACATTGTTCTATTAAGCAGGAAATTGAAACAAGGTTTCTAGTAAACCCTGGAACTATGTACAGATTGTCCAACAATAAGTACTTCCGGCCAAAGTGTAGCTTCACCGTGCCGATCGCTGCAGCAGAGACAAGCTCCCCGGATCCAACCTGTAGAGTCACCTCACCCTCTCACAAGTCGCCAGAATCAATCCCACGAAAAGAAGAACAAACGTGGTTAGTGGCGCCCGAATCCAATATCCAGCAGCAGTCACTACTCTCCACTAAACATGTTTCATCACAAAGTAAATCACATTTACCTTGATTCTTCCTCTCGGCCAGAATTTGGGACGCTTTCTCTTCCAAAGGACCGCCCCATTGCAAAGGTGGAAACACTTTTCTTTCTCTGGAACCTCCTTGACCTTCTTACCCTTGTGGGCGGCAGACGGCCGCTTTACCCTCTTCATCCTCTTCTTCCTTTCGGGCGTGAAGGAGCAACACGCTTTACGTCCCAAAGGTCGAACCCTCGTGATAAGACACAGAGGCAACATTTGCCTCGCATTCCTTGACCACGTGCAAGGATTGGAAACTCAGAGCTCATCGAGGAGGGTAGTCGAGTGTAGCTAATTTTGTTCATAACAACATTGCTACTGGCCCAAGGAAACTCTTCTAAGAGTCTCCAAAATAAAATCGACTGCTCGACTCGTCGATCGAAGCCCCGTTCATCTCGGTCAGATGAAAGTGGGTCATAATGTCTAAAACGTGTTCACGGACAGACGACCCCTCCTTCATCCGTGCGTTGAAAACGTATTTGAGCGAGTCATGCCGGACCTAAAAAAGACTATTGTCCAAACATTTCCTGCAAGGACTCCATGATCTCCTTAGCGGAAACCATCAGCTCATGCTTCTTTGCCAAGACATCAGACATGCTAGCAATAATATAGACCTTGGCTTTTTCATTGGCCCTGATCCAGCGATCGTATGTGTCGCGAACACTTCGCGACGCGGCCAAGCCCTGATCATCGAGGACACTCCTCGATAACCACGAACTTTATGTCGTCTTGTACCAAAATTGTATTAATGTTATTTTTCCAACTTTGGTAATTATCTCCCACTAACTTATCTGAAGCGAGTAAAGCTATTATTGCGCTAGACATTTTTAGCTGAAAAATAAGAAAAACCTTTGTATTAGTCTCGCAAAAAACTTTTTGAAATCCAATCAAGTTTTAGCAAAAATGTTTTATGATCCCTAGGTCATTCAAAATTTTGCAATGATACCCTAAAGATTTAGAATGACCGTCACCGAAGGGTGAACAGAACACTCCTCCTCTAGGGGCGAGACTTTTTCGATCGGACCTAATCTCGTAATAACTCTTATTCCATTAGGCGCCCAATTACCACATGCTTCGAATTCATTAACACTTAACGAATTCGTGAGTGTCACCTCAATCTTTAAGTTTTCAAGCATCTGTCCCAAACAATAGCCACCGAAGGGTGAACCAAGAAAGAAACCTGCGAAATCAGTATCCCTTTCGGGAATTCACGGTGTTCCACTCCCATGATCAAGCGCTCCGAAGGGATTGTCTGGTCAAGGCCAAACTAGCAGGCAGATCATAGGCGTCTCACGGTGTGAATCGAAAGAAGAGACCGTGGGTCTCGTTTTCACAAGTCCCGCTCCCACTCACTATAAGTACTCTCTCCATCCACGATGATATTGACCTATACAAATGTCATCCGAAGGGGGACGCTCCCATTTGCGCCACGAGGCCGAGTATAGATCTCACGGCGCAGACTTGAAGGAGATTTGTGGTTGGAAATTCAAATGTATCTCATACACTTTATTTCCTCCCACTCAGCACTTTAATTTTATTAGGGATTGACCTAGATAAATCGACTAAAATTTACCTAAGTCTACCGATATAACTCTTATATGGTATTAAACTAAGTTTATAATCACATTATTAACTTAGGTCTAAGTGAGTAAATTAATTAACACTTAATTAACGGCACTCACGAGAATATAACCTAAGAATCTCCGGACCGAATTCACTCCCAGGTCGGTTTCCAGGTAGGGGTGTTCCGCAAGCGTCAACTTAAATACCCCAGCCTTAGACAAAACCTTCCTTAGACAGAGTTACTTATCAGTCACCATTCAAAGGTTATATTTGATTTCCTAAATTTTTAATCTTATTAGAAAATTAGAAAACCTAAGTCTGATTATTCAAGTTCTAAACACTTTAAAACTAATAAATAACTTAGGTTGCATGCATTTCTATGTTATAGTGCTTGATCATCCATCACATGAATAATACTATATACTATAACATAATATAATTCATCACATGAATTAAATGCATGAGCATGCTTTTAATTTAAAAAATATAACACTTATATTAAATAAATTAAATCATGCAAACATTATATTATAACTCTTATAATATAATCCTATCATGCATACTATATATTATAACTCTTATAATATAAATATGATGCATGAAATGTTCAACCTAAGGTGGGATTTTAAATCTATATGACATACATTATGCACATAGAAATTAATTAAAATATACATCTCATGCATAAAATAATTAAATAGCAAAAATGGACCGATTTTTGGCACCTAGGGGCAATTATTTAATTAAATAACATTAATATAACAATTATATTAATATTATTTAATAAAATAATTAAATAAAATAAATAAATACATTTTACAAATTAAAATTAATTAAATAAAACTAATTAACTGCCACCACTAAGTCTTGATCCCATGTCCTCGCGAAACCGCCTCCAGCAACTGCCCTCAACGCGTGCAGCGTTGCAATGCCGTTGGGCAGTGTTGCAACGCTGTCGCGTAAAGCGTCGACCCGCGTTCTCAACGCCAGCGGCGTTGCAACGCTACACCCAACCTTGCAACGCTGAACTGCTGCAGGGCCTCCGTCCGCAAGGACAACGTTGAGACGACGTTGGGCAGCGTCTCAACGCCATCGACAGAACTGCAAATACTTTGCTATTCTTCCATCGATTTTTGCCTGTTTCCGCTCCGATTTCTTCACAGCAACTCTTGCCACGAACGACCCGGACTTACAGACTCGATTTACAACAAAAAATGCCCAAAAACAAAGGGCCCTTACATTGATCTCATCAACATAATTGTAAATCTAAAACGCCAAAAACCGTAAACATCCATTTAAGCAAACCAAAGCATTCATCTCATGAATTATGGCAAAATACCCACCAAATTTTAATAAAACAGTGCATAAATTGAAGAACCATCAACCTGGCTCTGATACCAATTGAAGGGAATGAAAATCCCGCGCAGCGGAAGACGATTGAATCGTCGAGGTATCAATATGCAACATGATTTTATCAAAATTGATCTAACACTAGATCTAGGCTAAACATGCTTAAAAGAAGAAGAAAATTACAGCAAGATGTGTTCTTACTTACTTGTTGTAGACTTTCTTAAAAAATTCTTCTTCAATTCACGAACTCTTCGTGCTCCTCGAACTCAACGAACACTCCCACAAAAGGAACTCGAACACAACCAAATAGCCTTCTTGGTTGTTCTATTTTGGAGAAAGGAAGATGGTGGGATCTTTTGAGTTTTGGAGAGGGAGGAGAATTGAGAGAGAATTGAGAGAATTTCTCTTCTCTTCTTTGATGCAAAATCAAAAAAATGAGAGATTGAGTTGCAATCCTTCTTGCAAGAAGGGTTTATATAGTGAAATTGATGGAGTTAAAATCTCCACATAATTATCACTTTACCACAACCATAGGTTATGAAAATCTCATTTGCATAACCATATAATATAAGATATCTCATATCTCATATTGCAAATCTCATTTGCAATAATTGTGGATTAATTAAATTGAATCACATCCAATTTAATTTCTCTCAATCAATTTCTCCAATTAGCCCTAATTCAACAATTAGGCTAACCTATAGTTTATTATGAATCTCATTCACATTAAACTATATATTATATCATTCATATCTCATATAAATGACATAAATACCCTTAAAGTGAAATTGAACACTTCAATTTCATACCAAAACATTAACCCTTCTTTTAACCTGTGTGGAGCCAACCGAGGGACCTAATGGACCTACAAAGATGACGGCTCCAATGATCCGAGATTAACTCGCCAAACTCTTTGACACGGTTAACCAACATTCATTAGCTACGGTAACACTCCACTATAGCCCGTGTAGCCGCACTCCCGCTCGGTCAAGAGAATATTACGTGTCCACCGATATAACCAATACCCATGAGTCGACCCTTCACAAAGTTGTTCGTGAGACACGGTTGGGTCAAATTACCGTTTTACCCTTTTGTCTACCTCTTGTTCCTTAAGTCCCCACTGCTCCTCTAATGAACAACACATTGTGATGGTCCAACCACACACAACACCCTTCTCGGGCCAGTGAGAAGGTGGGTGCCCGTTGTCCAAGCCCTAGAGATAGCACTTAAGGGAACAACCCCTCTAGTTTCCCTAAAGGCGGGAACGAGTGAATTCCATCTTGCGTAGTTAAGTTCCCAGCTCCCTACTTGGTTCTGACCTTGAGAAGATATGCATATTGGGCGAGTAACTGTGACCACCCTCACCCGTACTAGTCAAAGAACAGACCCTCACAGATAGGAGTCCGTAACACGCTCAGGATTCAGGTCGAGTCACTAATGGTCATCTACGAAGTTATTAGTCCTTACTGTCAACGGTGTTACATCAGTAGGTCTAATAAATCACGGTCCGGTCTTGTACAATCTCATTGCACAAGATGCCCCCACTCGCATGTCTACCACATGAACGAGTCAGATTACCTCGTTTGTATCTAATACAAAGCGGGTCGCATCCACAGTGTAACCAGGATTAGGTCTCCAACTCTATCCTTATACTGTAGACCGTTCGGGTCATTAACTCGAACGTGATCCTCCCTGTGTGTCCACTACACACCGTTCAAGTTTTAGTTCTCTCATAAATTCAATGACCCTAGAGCTTAGTTTATTGGAAACATTTATAAATATTGCGATACACAAAGTGATGAAATGAATAACTCTTATTAATTTCAAACAATATATTACAAACACGAGATTAGGACAAAAATTCCAACACTAACACAGTAGACACCCGAAAGGCATAAAGATTTCCTTAGACTATTTTTCAATCTAGTCCTCCCTTCAGCGGATTTTATTGGAACGAGACTCTGGGATCTAAAAACAAAGGGTTACACTTACGGGGTACATAAGTTGTGTATGTATCCAGACCGAAAAATGGTAACTAAAACCTATAGGAATAAGATTTATTCTGGTGTTAGGTTTTGGTCAAGAGTGTCTTGATCCAGAGGAGGAGTGTTGTTGATTACCCTTCGGTATCATACACTCTAAACCTTTGGAGTATCATTGCAAATTATAAATAGCCTAGGAATCATTTGATAATTAGCTAAAACGTGATTGGATTAAAGTTATAGCAAGAAACTCATACAAGTTTGTTTGTAAATTTTCAGCAAAAATGTCTAACTCTATGATTTCCTTATTGGGTGCGAAAAAATTAACCGGAGAGAACATAGTGACATGGAGGGATGGACTCAACATAATTTTGGTTACACATGATCTTAAGTTCGTTCTCAATGAGGAGTGTCCTCAATTTCCTGCTCAAAATGCATCTCAAGCTGTTGAGGATGCGTATGACCGCTGGATTAATGCCAAGTGGGAGATTGTTGGGATTTATGCCCTAAACTTGTATAATCTTGATCAATTAAATAAAGTGTTATTTGTTTTGATAAGATTACAGTCTTGCTTTTATAAATCCAATAAACTAAGCTCCAAGGTTATAACGCTTATCTTGAAATCAGTGTAGTGGACACTATTTGGGTTGAGTTCAAGATTATAACCTAAATAGTCTATGGTATAAGAATAAGGTTGGAAACCTCATTCTGGTAACACCATGGATGCGACCCACTTTGTAATTAGTACAAATGAGGTAATCCAACTCATTCATGTAGTTGACATGCGAGTGGAGGCATCCTGTATGAAGAGTTCATACAAGATCGATCGCAAATTATTAGTCTAACCAAGATAACAATCGTTAATGTGGATAAGACTAGTAATTTATAAATGGTCATTAGTTACTCGACCTGAATCCTGAGCAAGTTAAGAACTCCTGCTTATAGGGGTTTGTCCTTAGACTAGTATGGGTGAGAGTGGCCTATAGCCGACTCAATAAGCCTACCTTCTCAGGGACAGAGCCTTGTAGGTAGCTGGGAACTTAACTGTGCAAGATGAAATTCACTCATTCCTCTACTGAGGGCTGCAAATTATTAGTCTAACAAGTATAACGCCGTTAACAGGATAAGACTGATAATTTATAGATGGTCATTAGTGACTCGACCTGAATCCTGAGTAAGTTAAGAACTCATGCTTATAGGGGTTTGTCCTTAGACTAGTATGGGTGAGAGTGACCTGTATCCGACTCAATAAGCCTATCTTCTCAGGGATAGAACCTCATAGGTACTGGGGACGTATCTATACAAGATGGAATTCACTCATTCCTACACCAAGGAATAAGATAGGTTGTTCCCTTAAGAACTGAGTCCAGGTCTTGAACAACGGGGCTCCACCCTCTAAACTGACTTAAAAGGGTATGAGTCTATGGTAGGACCTTAGACTTGTTGTTCATTAGAGGATCAGTAGTGCTTAAGGAACAAAGAGGTAATCATAGGGGTAAAACGGTAATTTGACCCAACTGTGATTACGAACAACCTGTGAAGGGTCGACTCATGGGTAATGATTATATCAATGGACACAATATAATCTACACTGAGGAGAGTGCAGCTACAAGTCTATAGTGAAGTGACTTGTAGTTAATGAATATTGATTAACTGGATCAAAGAGTTTGATCAGTTAATCTCACATCATTGGAGCTCATGAACTGTAGGTCCATTAAGTCCCTCCGTTGGTTCAACATGGTAATATTGAGGGTATAAAGTTAGGAATGAAATTGAAGTGTTCAAATTCATATATGAGATGTTATATCAGTTATATGTGATATAATTGATATAATATATGGTTTTAATGTGAATTAGATTCACATATAAACTATATATTAATGAGAGAATGAAGGAGGGAGGGGATGGTAATTTCCATTCTATTTCCCTATAAATAGTTGCATGAGATGCAACTTTGAGACTAATCCTTGGGAAACCTAGATTATCATATTGTTGTGTTGTTGGAAAAGTTCCAAAACACACATTCTCTCATAACCTCCACATCTCACCCTAAAAGGAACCCACCTTCCTCCCTCTCCTAGAGAACAACGGAGAAGATCCGGTGGTGGTGTCTTCATTCGTTCGGTTTCGAGTTGTTGAGATCGTGATCGTGGGAGAAGGAGAACTTGAAGAAAGAGTTCTTCAAAGGTAATCTCTTGCTGTCAAATGTCAAATATAACATGCTTAATCTTGTTAATTTTGATCTTGATTGAAATCCATGAGACTAAATAAGAACACGCGATTCACAATCCCTTCCGCTACGGAATTCGATCCCTTCAATTGGTATCAGAGACTAATTGTGTTTTTTATTTTGTTCTAAATTTATCAAGATCATAGGTGGGATTTACTGTTTTTCATGTGATGAAAGAACGGTTTGCAAATTAGACGTTTTCAATTTTGGCACTTAGATTTACAATTTTTTCATTGAAACGTTCAATGTAAGGGCCCAGTGTTTTGGGCAATTTTAATTGTAAATCGAGTCTGTAAGTCCGTGTCGATCGAGGCAAAGTGGTTGCCGAGAAGAACGGTGCGAAAACGAGGCAAAATGATGGAAGATCACGTGTTGTCTGCGTGCAGCGTTGCAACGTTGTTCATTGGCGTTGCAACGCCACGCTTGCGGATGAAGGCGCATCACGAGCGCGTTACCGCCGCCATCGACATTGCAACGCCAAGGCGTTTCAAAGAAATTTTCAAACGGGCGAAAAACGTTTTTTTAATTATATATTAAATATAAAAATGTTTTATATTTAATTTATATTTAATTTATTTAATTTTAATTAATATAATTAGATTATATTAATTAAAATTAATTTTAGGGTGCCAAAATTGGTCTAATTTTGCTATTTAAATTATGCAATTGTTGTATAATTATTGACATGCATAATGTATGCTTTTATTTTAGATATCCCACCTTAGGTTAAGCATTTCCATGCATCATTTATAATATAAAGAGTAATATTATATAGTTTGCATGTATAAATAATATAAAGAGTTATATTAATTTATGGACAGCATTGACATGCATTATAATTCATGAGATGATTATGCTATGTATGTTTTATTATTCATGAGATGAATGATCAAGCACTATGACATAGTATGCATGTCACCTAAGGTTAATGATTAGTCTTAAAATGTTTAGAACTAGGAATTAATAGACCTTAGGTTATCTAGTTCTAATTAGATTAGAATTAGAAACCAAGTAATTTATAAACAATGATTAAAAGAGGAACTCTGTCTAAGGAAGGTTTTGTTTAGGCTGGGGTATTTAAGCTAACGGAAATGGAACACCCCTACCTGGGAACTGACTTGGGAGTGAATTTTAATTAGAGAGTTTATAAATTATAGTAGCGTCAGCGGGTTTATTAAGGGGTTAATAAACTAGAAATCCTAGCCTTAATATAAAGAGTTATATTAGAAAACTTAGGATAAAGTCAATATAAGAGTTATATTGATTATCAATATAAGAGTTATATTGATAAGTTTAGATAAAACCATTAGTCGGGTTTTAGCCTAAGTAAATTTCTTATAGAGTTAAAGTATCAAGTGAGAGGAAAATGTATATGATACATATTTTTCCACCTACGTATCTTCGGGAAGTTCACACCGTGAGACTCATACTTGGCCTCGTGGCGTAAACGGGAGCGTCCCCCTTCGGATGGTGTTTGTATGAGTCAATATCAAGGTGAATGGAGAGGATACTTATAGTGAGTGGGAGCAAGTTTAGTGAAAACAAAACCTATGGTCACCTTTGTTAGTTTGCACCGTAAGATCACTATGGTCAGCCTGCTAGTTTGGCCTGGACCAGAAAATCCCTTCGGAGGGCTTGATCATAGGAGATCGAACACAGTAGACACCCAAAAGGGATAAAGATTTCCTTAGTTAGTTTTTCAATCTAGTCCTCCCTTCGGCGGATTTTATTGGATGGGAACTCTGGGGTGCAAAGAAGGTTACACTCACAAGGTACATAAGAAATGTATGTATCCTGACCGAATAATGATAACTAAAACTTATAGGAATAAGAGTTATTCTGGCATTAAGTTTTGGTCAAGAGTGTCTTGATCTAGAGGATGAGTATTTTTTATTACCCTTCGGGGTCATACATTCTAAACCTTTGGAGTATCATTGAAAATTATAAATGACCTAGGAATCATTTGATAATTGGCTAAAACATGATTGGATTAGAAAATTGTAGCAAGAAGCTTATACAAGTTTTTTTTTTTTGTAAATTTTCAGCAAAATGTCTAACTCTATAATTTCCTTACTAGGTGCGGAAAAATTAACCGGAGAGAATATGATGACGTGAAAGAACAAACTCAACACTATATTGGTAGTGGATGATCTGAAGTTTGTGCTAACTGAGGAGTGTCCTCAGATGTCAGGTTCGAATGCTACACGAAATGTTCGTGATGCATATGATCGATGGATCAAGGCCAATGATAAGGCCAAGGTCTATATGCTGGCAAGTATGTCTGACATACTAGCCAAGAAGCACAAGGGCATGATGACCGCTAAGGAAATCATGGATTCTATGCAGGGTATGGTTGGACAACAGTCTACACAGGTCCGACACAATGCCCTCAAGTACGTATTCAACTCGAGGATGCCAGAGAGTTCATCTGTTTGGGGTCATGTCCTAGATATGATGGTACACTTTCACATCGCGGAGTCGAATGGTGCTTCCATCGATGAATCGAGCCAGGTCAGCTTCATTATGGAAACTCTTCTAGATAGTTGATGCGAAAATATCGAGTGCCCTAAACTAATGTAAATTAGAATAAGACTCCGACACTTCTACGACGTGCAAGTATACACAGTCGAGAGCAGCAAGTGATAAGTTAAAGTATCGATCCCACGAGGACTAGCTAAACCTAAATAAATGAGTGTCCTAGCAAATTTTCCTTATTTTAGTGCAATGCATGAGTATGCAAATTACTATTGTAAATAAATAAATTGATGTGATAAGTGTGCAAATACAAGACTAGACTCAAGAAAATAACTAAATTTAAATGAGGGGAGAGGAGAATGCAAATAAGAGGGGAGATGCAAGAGATGAGATTTTTAATGAAAAATAAGCTCGGGTTAGGTTGGAGTTTTCATGCTCAATTGGAATGAAAATTTGAGTGATACCTTGAATTTACCTACAAATGTATTCAAATGAATTTCTTTCGAAATCACTAAGTTTTAAAACCTACAACTT
Organism: Trichosanthes cucumerina; assembly: GCA_036507285.1. Classification (NCBI taxonomy): domain Eukaryota; kingdom Viridiplantae; phylum Streptophyta; class Magnoliopsida; order Cucurbitales; family Cucurbitaceae; genus Trichosanthes; species Trichosanthes cucumerina. Next base: position 68,584,844 of record CM071840.1, on the reverse strand, counting down.
CTCAGTTGAGATCTAAATTATGCTCATGATTTTAGGTTCTAGGTGGGTTAATTATCTCTAATCAACTCAATAATCCTAGAATGAAATTTTAGTTTTCTAATTCAATAGCTCTCTCAAGTTCATGAATTATAGAGAAGTTAAAAAGGCCAATTTTAATTCTCATGCAACGTTAAATTCAATAAAATTTCATAAATTCAATCAATGGCATCACCCATAAATTTAATAAAAAATTACATTAAAACAACCTAACTCTTGCCTAAGATAATTTAGTCCATGATAGGAATCAAATCACACATCTTTAAATTGAACATGTTTTCACTAATCAAGAAGTTCACATATAAAAATAACCCAAAACAACCAAACAAATCGCTTAGAAACGGTGAGCAAATTAACTCAGTAATTAGTGTATAAATAACCCAACAAAAGCAAAGTGATAATTGACAAAAATAATCGGCAAAAGCATTAAAAGAAAGGGAACAATTTACACAAAGAAGTGGCCTTGTTTTACTACGGCAATTGCCTGCCTAGATGCAGCCTCTGTCGATGGTGCAGCGGGGCACTTTGCTTTTTAGCAAAGCCCTTGGGTTGGCTTCAAAGAATAGCAAGTGCGACCAATTGCTTCAAAGAAAGGCAAGCAACAAAGCAACAACAACCCCTTGGATCCACCGGATCGCTTCAAAGAAACAAAGCAGCAACACAAGCTGCAGCGACCTCACGTGATTGCTTCAAAGAAATCGCCGACAACTCTCAATGTTAGTAACCTCACGTGATTGCTTCACCAATCCTGCCAGCGACTCCCAACGATACCCCCTTCATACGATTGCTTCAGCAAACCTCTCGACAAATCATTTTTTCTTCCAATGATTGCTTCCACTAGTAGAAATTTGGGTTTTAATGACGGCATTGCCCGTCATTAAAGGGCTGATGATGACGCGCGCGCGTCATCTATCTATGCGAGTGTCATTGTAACATACAATGATGGATTTGGCGACTTTAATGACGGGTAATGCCCGTCATTAAAAGTCGGCCCGTCATTGTAACATGGCTTGGAAACCAGCTTTTAATGACGGGCATTGCCCGTCATTAAAAATGATTTTTAATGACGGACATTGCCCGTCATTAAAACTCTTGGAAATTTTTTTTTTAAAAAAAACCTATTGTCCGTCATTATATCTGTCATTATTTTTAGTTCATAATTTTTTATTATGACGGGCAATGCCCGTCATCGTTTTTAGCATAATTTTAATAAAAAAAAACGTCGTTAATAGCCCGATGGCACCAACAATTTTTAATAACTAATTACCTGAAATATTGCAAATTATATTAACTTCTATATTGAAACCACACATGAAATCACTATACAAATTTACAAACATGAAACAAAAACATTGTATATCCAAAAACATACATCAAATCACCCATAACAACATCCAACAAAATTCTTTTTCAACCAAAACAATGCACATAGAAAACTTTTATATCCAAAACCAATAAACTACTAATATTACAAACCATAAACTCGTATATCACAAATCTTAACCATAACTCATATATCAAAATTAAACCTTAACCATAACTCTAAAACCATAAACTTATATATCACAAACCTTAACCATAACTTTAAAACCATAAACTCATATATCACAAACCTTAACCATAACTCTAAAACCATCACAAACCTTAATTAACCATAAACTAGTATATCATAAACCTTAACCATAACTCTAAAATCATAGACTCCTATATCATAACACTGAAACCATAACTCCTACATCACAAACCTTAACACCTATATCACAAAATTCAGTAAACTCTAAAACTAACACGAAATATCAAGCCAATAAGTAAAAATTTCTGCATGACCTCTCTGAACATCAACTAACCATAACTCAAAACATTGCGAACACTTCTATATATCCAGTTCGGAAAAATGAGACCACCCGCCTCTCACATCCAACAAACAAGTATATACATCTAAAAATTCATACAAAACACATCCAACAAACTCCAATCCCAGATTCAGAAGAATGAGGCCACCCGCCTCTCCACATCCAACAAACAAGTATATACATCTAAAAACACATTCATTCATACAAAAACATCCAACAAACTCCAATCCCAGTTCGTAAGAATGAGGCCACCCGCTCTCCACATCCAACAAACAAGTAATCTAAAAACACATTCATTCATACAAAACACCCAACAAACTCCAATCCCAGATTCAGAAGAATGAGGCCACCCGCCTCTCCACATCCAACAAACAAAGTATAAACATCTAAAAACACAAACTACTAATACACTTCTACTATATACATTATAAACAAGTATATTGTACACCCTAACGAAATGTAGTAAAAATTTCACAAAATTCGTGTATTCACAAATGGCTTACACAAATCACAACAAAATCCGCCCATTCTACTCGAACCTCGTCGATTTCTTCTTGTTTGTATGCAGAGTTTTTGTGTTGAACTAATAAAGAAAAATAATATAACATTAGACTAAATTATGTTTTGAATCACAAACCGAGATAAAATAAGAGTACTTACGAGGTTCATTATAGGAATACTAGAATTATATACGATTTCTCGTATATATACATATATAAATACCCGCACTCCACGTAACTTGGTTGACGGGGCACTAGCAAAATAATTTAAAAATAGCATATTTGAGTTAAATATTGTTCCAACGTTGAACAAAACATTCGAATATATTAAAATTATGTTTACCTTTACAAGTTTCCAAGTGATGGAAGAACGATATTGTGGAAGTGAGTGCTTGGCTTGCCACATTCTCAAGGATCTAAAGTGTTTGAAACATTAGAAAAATTAATAGGAAGTAATTCATTCTAAAGGTTTGAAACACTTACGTATTTATTGTTCCTTGAAAACTTTCTTCGATCTTACTCCTCAACGAGTTTAAGACATAAACGGTGTTTGCCCTCGGATGGATAACAATCAACATCCAATGATATCTATTAAAGTTAGGAGTATTCTAATATCATTTTTATGAACAAAAACATATAAATAAATTGAAGTAATTTAAACTTACCCAAAGATTATATGGGATGAAAACTTGTTGATCCAAGTCCAAATTAACCATTTCTAACTCATTAGCTTGATTTATACAACGTGTTTCTTGACTTTTAATAAAATTAGAAATGGTTATTTGATCAACTAACAAGAACTTGGCGATTATTTCATAGTCACATACAGTCCAAAGATACCTAAAACAAAAGTAAAGTCATTTTAATAAAACATTCAAAAGCGTAGTCAATATAGTTGTAAATGAAAGATGTTGTATACTTACGCAATGTATGCGACTATGCAGGAGTACCCTATCTCCACCATCCCACAGTAATGCAGATATCATCGCGATGTAAATAAATTAACTTTTCCTCCCGAACATGTGCTCACTCAACGTGACTTGAATCGTATCATCTTCTTGCATCGATAACATTGCATAACGATTCAGAAGTTTAATAGTCACGTGAGCATCTGTGTACTTTGTAGAATGTGAAGTAGGCACATGTACGAAACATCCGACTTATGTTTTGGCTGGAGAAGCCACCTATCACAAGAAAACAACATTTAAATTTGTAAACAAAGAATTTAGTAATTTTAAACATTGAGTTGAATAATTTCATACCTTTTTCCCCTTATTAAAAATGACAAGGTCACGAGGCCATGCCACAAAATTTCCCATAGATTGACTCAGGGACTCTACTTCTCCCCGTATAGGAATTGGTAGTGGAGCATCTTCACCTACGATCATGTCCACTACCACTCTAACATTTTCATCTCCTAAGGGAACTCCATGGACGGTGGGAAATTGAGCGTCAGACGTGTACATTGTGCCTACAGCAACCACATTATCCTTTGATCCTATTGCTAGATGGCATGGAGTTCCCTTCAAAAATTAAAAAGTAATGTGAGAAAAATGTATCATATATGATAAAAAAATTTCCACAAAATCGTAATTACCTCTAAAATTTCTTCCTCCTCGTCAATGACCTCCTTGTCTTTTGGATGATTACTGCCTATGCTTGCAGACTTTTTGGAAGGTGAGCACGACATTTTGCTGCCAGACTCTTTGCTTGATTTTGACTTCGCTCGAGGATTGTTAAAGTATGTTGATGGTTTGACAGACATACCTAATCCTCTAACACGCCTCGTGTTCTGGCGTGCCTAATGCTTCTCTGGTCAATATGTCTTTACCTTTATTCTTCATAGCTAGTTCGTCCTGTCACAACCATTTAGATTAACATTGAAACTAACCATAATATATTTAAACTACGAATCATTTTTGCATGATGTTAAAATAAAACATATTAACTTACGATTCGACTAGCGCATTGTTTGGTTTCATCATCGTAGTATTCATTATTTTTTCCTTTTCGTGCTTGTATCCATAAGGTGGCACGAGTGGAAGGATCGTCCGCCAATTCCTATATAAACACACAAGTTATTAAATCTCATTTATGGAAAATTATAAGAAATAATGTTACTCACTAGTTCTTCAGCTAAGTTGGCATATCCTTTACGAGAGATGTGATGATTATATTTACATTTCTCTCTCCTTTCCTTTTGTACGACTTTGTGCCTCAGATCACATAATAGAATCAATTTAAAAGAAACAAGTATAATGTACCTTTTTTACTAACTTTTAAAAGCAACAAGTATAATGTACTTACCTCCCATTCTTCCGATAATCTAGCATTCACAAATGCTTCCCATTGGTTTTGATCAATGTGTGAATACTTTTGTGGAGGATGCTTCAACAACGACGGCTCATCCTTAAATGGAAGTATGTGTTTTTGATACAACGTGTATCGAAATGTTCAAATTTATTTGTCACTGATTGAAGAATAGCATTTTTGGACCTAGGGTCGATCACAAATGACATCTACATAGGAAACACATAATAAATGGCTAAATAACTCTATATATTAAGAAGTTTGTACGGAAAAATACTATTATTCTTACCTCTACAGAATCAAAAATTTTATCTTTCAATTCTTGGGGAACCTCTTTCCAAGTCTTGTAACTTAATGGAATTTGTTGCCTAACGCAAACTCCTATGTAACTTTGCATTTGGTTTGCATTATCACCAATACTTTGGCCTTGATTGTTGTATTGGATGACCAAGCGTTCCCCTGTAGTCCTTACGCGTGCCAGACCACGCATAGTAGTGAGACCACGTCGATTAGTATGCCTAGCCTCCATTTGAGGATCAAGAGGGTCTTTTACATAAAATATTTGTTTGGCTTGAGATGCTAAAATAAATGAGTCTGATCTATGCCCAATACGATTAAGGTTGACATTGTAAATCCAAGGTCATCTACTTTAACTCCATTATTATTCTCAACCCACATTTTTAACAAAATAAATGTTAATTTTCGGTAATCAATCTCCCAAATCTCCCTGTATTACACCATAAAAGGTCATGTCGGACATAACAGAGATTTTTATCCTTATACTGAAACTTGCATTGTGTTTGTTTGTTATAAGAATTCCACTATTTTGGGTATTCCTAATATCATCACGTTTCTTCGTATGATAATGAGTACCATTAACCACGTAACCACTAAATGTGGCTACATCTGGACAAGGCCCATGAGCTATCCATCTTAAAGAAGGTGATATGGAGTTGTTTGGCACCTCGAGAGCAAGTTGAACTCCTAAAAATATACATTGTAAATTAAGTAGGAATAAACATTAACCCCACTCATTACACAAGTTTCACTCAAGATTACCCGATCACGCAACCATCCGCTAAATGTGCGATTATGTTCATCTTGAAGCCACTTTTTATTTTTGGATCTACTAGGATTGAGTCTAGATAGAGTTTCCATGTGTTGCCTAAATTCATAGAACACATGAAAATTAGTACATCATTCCATAGTTCGAAAGTTATGTGTTGAGATTTACGTACCACTATGTATGGAAGCACGTCATTCACATTTTGAAGAACGTAAAGATGAGCTTGATCCAATTGTTCCTTATTGGGTTTGATATAGTGAGCAACAGGACAATGGTCTATCAAAATCGATTTCTCTTTCCTTGTCGTTGAACGTAGCCCAATAGACTCAACCCAGGATAGAAATTCGAAACAAAATTCTACGACCTCCTCCACGATATAATTTTCTCCAATGCATCCTTCTCGTCGGTTTCTATTTACTTTATAACCTTTTAGAACTTTCATATATCGTTCAAAAGGATACATCCACCTCAAATACAATCGGGTCCACAATATTCTATCTCTCTTACAAGATGGACCACAAGATGTACCATTATCGTGAAGAATCTTTGGTGGAAAATATTTCTCTAACAAACACAAAGTAATCACTACATCCTCTTGCAAGCCTTTTAACTTTGATGAATCGATCGTCTTACTACATATGGCATTGAAAAAGAAACACGATTTAATAATTGCATATCTAACATACTTTGGTAAAATACCACGTATAGCCACAGGTAATAATTGTTGCATAAGAACATGGTGGTCATGCGATTTAAGCCCATAAAGCTTCAAATGCGGAGCGACACTAAACTTTGTATATTGGAAGAATAACCTTGGTACTTTAATTTACGATAGTGTCTTACACAAATTCAATTTCTCCATCCGCGATAGTGTATAACATCTTTGGAGGTAAGAAGATTCTTTTCTCTCCTAATTGAGGGCCAACTCGATCTAATGTTCAATTCAACCAAATCAAGACGAGTTTTTAATCCATCTTTTGTCTTGCCGGGAATATCAAGTAACGTGCCAATAATATTTGCACACACATTCTTCTCAATATGCATCACATCTAAACAATGTCGCACGTCAAAATGTTTCCAGTATTCTAACTCAAAGAAAATAGACTTCTTCTTCCAATAAGTGCTTGAAGGATCTCCTTTATTTTTTTCCTTTCTTGGCTTCTTTCCAAACGAATATTGAAGTCTACTAACTTTCGCAAGAATTTCCTCTCCACTTAACGGTTCAGGAGCGAATTCCAATTCTTGTTCACCATTAAAAGCTTTCTTTTGTCTTCTATATGGATGATTACGGGGTAAATGTTTTCGATGTCCAAGATATGCCATTTTTTCCCTTTTGGCAAATAAGTGGATGAAGTTTTTTCCCCACATATTGGGCACGCATGATATCCTTTTCTTTGTACAACCACACAAATTGCCATATGCAGGGAAAATCATTAATAGTCCACAATAAAATAGCTTTAAGTATGAAAGATTGTTCGTGATGTACATCGTAACACTTGAACTCCATCATTCCAAAGTTTTTTCGATCATCAACTAATGGAGCTAAATAAACATCTATGTCATTCCACAGTTTGTTTAGGCCCGATATTAATGCATTTAACATAAAAATTTTCGCTTCATGCATAACCATGGAGGTAAATTGTATGTCACCAACATAATCGCCAACAACTATATCTACTACTAAGATCACCGTGTGGATTCACTCCATCGAGTGAGAAAGAGCAAGACGGAGATTTCTAGGTTCTAAACCAAACTCGCCACAAATTGTCTACTTGCTTCCACGATAGTGTATCCGCGAGGATGTCGTATGTACCCATCAATTACTCGTTCATTAGCATGCCAAGTCAACAAACTCGATATTTCTTTCTTTGCGAAACATTCTTTCAAATCTTGGGATAGGAGAGAAATACCACATGACTTTCATTAGAATGTTCTTCATCACATCCTTCGAATTTTTACAAAGCTTCCATCTTGATGTTCCGCATGTAGGACATACTTCTACATCTGCAAGCTCTTTTCTAAACAAACAACAATCATTACTACATGCATGAATCTTTTCATACTTCATTCCAAGAGTACACAAGATTTTTTTTTGGCTTGATATGTAGAGCTAGGAAGTTCATTTGGACTTGGTAAGATGTCACGAACCAATGCTAACAACTCGTTGAAACTCTTATCGCTCCATCCAAACTTTGCTTTCAAATTATATAACTTTATCAATGCAGATATTTTGGTAAAATTGTTACAATTTAAGTACAATGGTTTCTTGGCATCATCTAACACTTCTTCAAATATTGGAGACTTGTCATTGAAATAGTTATGTGCAGCCTCAAACATTCCTATTGTGTCGTCAACATCTTCGTCCCCAACTTCAGCTTCCTCTTTTCTCTCATTCGCTAGTGACTCACCATGCCAAATCCATGTTCTATAGCTTTCATCAATGCCATTAATATATAAATGGTCTCTTACGACATTCGCATTTTGAGACTTTGCATTCACACATTTCAAGCATGGACAACAAATGACATCGACCTATTTGAATGTCGTATACCATTTTGGATAAACGTCTCAACTCCTAAACGATATTCGATGACATTCTATTCTTTGACATCCACGACTTATCCATAACGATATTACGAAAGTTTAATCTACAAGAAGAATAATAGTTACTTAAACTTATGTACTTACTATTTCTTTAGGAAATCGTGAAGAACAAAAAAAACTATCAAGAAGTTCATTTGCTTACTCAATTTCACGATGTTGATTCAAAACCAACATCATGATATTTTGGACTAATACCATTTCCTCTAATCCACAACCCCACTACTATTATTAAGATTCTAACCAAACACGCTAAACAAAAGATCTCAATCATTCCTCAATCACTATTAATATTAATAAAATTAAACATATGAAATATAAACTCATAGAGCTTAACACAAACAAGGAATTATAATTAAGAAAAATTTAGGAAATTCACACTTTTCCTCAACAATGTAATACAAGGTTATTAACCTCCTTCAATTCATCCCCAATATAAAAGTAAATTTATCTATTTTCATAAAGCATAATCAAAGCAAATAAATTAGAATGAGACATCCGATTATGAAAACCAAAAATCAATGCCATAAGTTTTAACTAATTAAAATGAGTTAAGTTTGAGATTGAAATTTTAAATTGGGTAGAAAAATGAAAATTTGAACTTGATAGTAGTAATCAAGAATGAACTTTTAAAAAGTGGAGTGAACTAATTATATGGTTCAAAAATCTTTTCTAAAATTGATATAAAAACAAGCTAAAAATTGCATAATCCATCAACCTCAACCTAAAAATTGCATAATCCAACCTCAACCTTAAAATTGATATATGGTTCTATCCAACCTCAACCTCAACCTCAACCTAAAAATTGCATAATCCATCAAATGTGACTTCCATTTCAACTTTGTGCTCTTCAACATTTCAAGAGCTTCATCATTTCAAGAGCATTTCAAGATAACTAACAAAAAAAACAAGCTAAACTGACATAAAAACAAGCTAAAGGGATGATTTGGACCTCAATGAAGCGAGATCTACAAATGATGGTGTAGATCCGGACCTCAACTTTCGAGATCGGCCGGCGGAGAAGAAAGACGGTGAGGTGAGGCGGCGGCGGCGGTTGGCGCGTGATTGAGCGTCAAGGAGGACGGCGGTTTGGTGCTTCGTGGGCGCGGTGACTCCCAAACGATCGACGGTCGACGGTGGACGGCGGCTGATGAAGAAGAGAGTGAGATCGTGGAGAGAGATGACGGTCGGCGGCGACCAGGCGATTAGGCGAAGACCGACAAGGCGGGCGACGATGAGATCGACTATGCGGTTTCGACTCCCGAACGGCCGGCTGGAGATGGACGGCGGTTTCGACGATGAGATGAAGGCCGGCGACGAGGTGTGAGGCTGGAGGAGAGATCGAGGAAAATGATGGAAAGAACGGCCGGCGAGGAGAGATCGAGGAGAGATCGAGGTGTGAGGTCGGCGACGAGGTGTGAGGCTGGAGGAGAGAACGGCCGGCTGAGAGGGAAAGTGATGGAGGAGAGATCGAGGATGGAGAGTCGGGTTGTGAGCTGGGAGGGAACGTGGAGAGAGAGAGAGCTGTCGGGTTGTGAGGTGTCCAAATTTTTTTTTTTTAATTAATATATCATATAATGACGGGCAAAGCCCGTCATTAAAAAGAATTTACAATGACGGGCAATGCCCGTCATTGTATGTCCGGCGAAAATTTCATTCCGCGCCTCCTTCCCGTCCGTCATTGTATCTCCCCCCTTAATTTTTTCGTCCGTCATTGTAGCCTTATTTTCTTCTAGTGTTCAGCAACTCTTGGCAATCAACAACCTCTCAGCAACCTCATGCATATTGCTTCAGCAAATCGCTCCTTTGACCTTCCTTCACAATTGCTTGAAAAATTGATGGGTCGACTCTCTCGATGTTGCCCCTCAAAAAATTACTACAACAAATCGAAGTGCCTCTCATCCTCCAAATGCTTCAAAGAAATCGAAGCCCTTCACGAATCCTCTCTTGGCTTTGCTGTAGCAATTCTCACCACACCAACCACGATTGCTACAGCAAATACACCTTCATGATTTGTCTCTCCAATGCACACATTTGTTGTAGCAATCGCTCGGTTCTCTTTCTCTCCTCGGTCTCTTTCTCTTGTCGCCAATCCTCTGCCCCCTTTCACCTGTAAACCCTAGCCTTCTTATACAAGATGGTGTTGCCCTAATTCCATACATTACAAAAATACCCTTAAGGGTAAAAAGACCATCTTACCCTTCGGGTAAAATGTCTAAAATGTCCTTAAGGACTCTTGTAATTTGTAAACATCTCCTGCATTACAGAAAAAAATCCCAAATAAATTTATAAAGTCGATTTATAAAAGAAACTAAATACTGCGAGGATTTTTGAGTTAAGAAAAATCTCAAATTTCGGTCTTTAATCAACCGTTAGGTTATTTTCCTAAATTTCATAAATTAAAGCACAAAAACATCAAAATTAATTCTTTTTTAACCTAATGCTTAAATTCAAGATTTTAGAGCTAACACACATAATTTAGGGATAAAATAACATGAGGATCACTAAATTAAATGCAATTCAAGTGGATTAAACACTAAAATTCTAGTAAAATAACTCACTTATGGTGAGTTATCAAACCCCCAAACTTGAACTACTCATTGTCCTCAATGAGTTCTATTCCCTAAACACATTAAAGTCCTTTAAAGACCGAAATCATTTGGGTTAACTAAACAAGGATTGGGAACTTATGTTCTAAGCTACAAGCCACCATTCAATCAATGATCTCTAAGTGGCCCACACAGGGTTTCCTAGCTACACTTATGCATCAATATCCAAGAGCAAACCAACTAGGATTCGACACCTACCCTCAAGCTCAACCACTAGAATCCTAATCATTCAAATCAAGCAACTCATAGTTAAAGATAAGTCACACTCCAAAACTCGCATGACTACAATTTTATGATCATTCCTTTTATTTTATTTTATTTTTATAAAAACAGATATTTACATTATTCTCCTCCACTTCCATAAAACTCACTACTTAGGGCTATGTTTTTTTTTATTATTTTTTTTTTTTTTCTTTTACCATTTTTTTATGTTCTTGACTCTCCGTAGTTCTCGAGAATGGCACACGTGGTTAGCGTAGCACACCTAAGCAATGAGGCTCTCCCGTAGTTCTTAGAATGGCACACGTGGTTACTTGCTGACTCATCTAAGCAATGGGTACAGGGCTTCTCGCTTGATACCTTCGCTCCAAGAGGCCAACATGGTTAGTGCCAAGACCCCCTGACATCGAGTACCAAGTTGCCTAAACTGACTCTAAATAACAAAAGAAGTAGCACATTTTGTTTTTAGCCTAATGGAGTTTTAAGGAAATGAAAGGTTTGCACACTTTTTCTTTCTTTCTCTTTTTTTCATTTTTTTTCTTAAAAATAAACACAAGAATTTACCTTTCCCCCCAAACTTAGAGTACTCAATGTCCTCATTGAGTTAGGGAGGTTGGGTAACTCCCCCCAAACTTGAAATGATCACAAATTTCGAGTTTACTCATTTTGGAACATTCTAAACGATGTATGAGTTACCTAACTTGTCATGGCTTCTAGCTTTCGAACTTTTTGGCCTAGGAGTTGAATCCTAACTAGTTTGATTAACACACTAACAATAAGTGCACTAAAAAAAACCTTAATGACAAGCTTGACCTTGAGAAACACCAAACAAGATAGCATACTCTTGCCTCAAACACAAGCAACAACTCTTATTTTCATTAACCCTAAGATTTGACCTTAACTTTGTATTTTCAATGAGATGTGTAACAAGTTTCTACCAAAGACATCAGACTTTTACCATAAAGATACATGTAGAAAACTTAATTTTTAAACAAGAGACATCAACCATTTTTTCCTATTTTTACTTGCTTAAACATAATGAATCAACTACCTAAATCATGCATATCAAAGACCATGAAACCAACAACTAACATGGAATCCAGTAGTCAAAATAGATCATTTTGAAGTCCTAAGCAAGTAAATAACTTTATAAACACAAAGGCTTGCAACACCCTATATACTCTAGCAACACACAGTCTCATGAACAGAAAAATTTTCAATTAAGCCCAAAATCAGATTCCGAACAACAATCTTCCCCTCATTGTTAAAGCACACATTACCCTTAATGTATAATCTACTCACTTAAGCATGCTTAAGGACAACTAATAAAGATGGAAGGGAGAACAATACTGCCCTGAATCGAAGAAACCTCTACTACAGCGCATATCAATCATCAAACCCTAAGGGAGCTGCAAAATAGGTAAGGGTTATTTATTTAAAAATAAAAACAACTAAAAACGAAACAAAAACAAAAACAAAAAAAAATTAAAAATGAAACAAACGAAATAAACTTTGGGTTGCCTCCCAAGAAGCGCTTGTTTTACGTCATTAGCTTGACGTAGTATACGTGAGCTCGTCAAGGTACGTAAAAATTCTCCCACTTCTTCGGGCCTCTCTTTCTTGAATCTACAAACAAATTAATGCTAGCAAGAATACTAGCTTCTCATGAGAGCCCGATTCAGATATATTTTTTGATTTTTTATATAATAAAAGAAAAGGAAAAACAATAAAGTAAATATTTTTTAGTTTTTTATTTGATAATAGAAAAGAAGAAAAAACAGGAAAATAAACAGACTCACAAAAATACACTGACTCAAGAGCATAGAAAGAAAAACACTCAACAATAAGAGAAAAATCAGAAGATAGAACTAACATAGACTCAAAAGCTTTAAACTCTACCTCCTGGCCTAACTCAACAGGCTCGACTTCTTCCACGCTCTCATTGACTCCATCCTGGTGTGTACTACAAGGTTCTAGTTCTTTTACATCTAAAGCACAATCCTCTAATTGCCCATACTCAGAAAAATTTGAAGGACTAGGATCCTGAAGGTCTATCAGCGGGTCAGTGATCAAGTGACTCACCGAACTATCTATGGGTGTGGGTCCTCCTTCACTCTCTTCCCTAAGATGTTCAACCTCAGATGAGTCTAAATACATTTGTTCTCTAAGGGAGACAAGTGTATCTGTTAGGCGTTGAATTGACTCTCCTATTTGCCTATTCCTCTCATCTGATGTTCTCATATATTCTAATAACAACGTTTTAAGGGAAGATTCATCTTCTACCTGTGGTTCTTGGATTTGGGAAGGATATGGCTCAAAACCCCTAGGATATGGTTCATAGGACCAATTGCTCTGATTATTATCATACATGTGATCCCCATAAGTCATAGGGTTACTATGATAATAATTAGGCATTTGGTAGCCATAAGATCCATACCCCTCACTAGAAGACTCTAAATTGGCAAAGGGATGATCATAGGAAAAAGAACTATATTGTGGTTGCTCATTGGGCACAGAAGACCACCCAAAGTTATCATAAGCCATAATAAAGTAATGAAGCAATTATAACAGGCTCAACAAACACAATATACACCAACACAACTAGAAAGAATAACCAAGACTCAACAAAGATAAAAACACGAAACAAAGATAACAAGACACACCCAACAAGAAAAACAAGGATAAAATGCTAAAATCAACTCAAACAAAATAAGAATCAAAACTAGTCCCAGCGCGCCAAAAACTTGATACGAAAATATCTAGTGCCCTAAACTAATGTAAATTAGAATAAGACTCCGACACTTCTCTGACGTGCAAGTATACACTACGAGAGAGAGCGAAGAAATGATAAGTTAAAGTATCGATCCCACGAGAACTAGCTAAACCTAAATAAATGAGTGTCCTAGCAAATTTTCCTTATTTTAATGCAATGCATGAGTGTGCAAATTACTATTGTAAATAAATAAATTGATGTGATAAGTGTGCAAATACAAGACTAGACTGAAGAAAATAACTAAATTTAAATGAGGGGAGAGGAGAATGCAAATAAGAGGGGAGATGCAAGATATGAGATTTTTAATGAAAAATAGGCTCGGGTTAGGTTGGAGTTTTCATGTTCAATTGCAATGAAAATTTGAGTGATACCTTGAATTTACCTACACATGTATTCAAATGAATTTCTTTCGAAATCACTAAGTTTTAGAACCTACAACTTCTCTGTTGAGATCTAAATTATGCTCATGATTTTAGGTTCTAAGTGGGTTAATTATCTCTAATCAACTCAATAATCCTAGAATGAAATTTTAGTTTTCTAATTCAATAGCTCTCTCAAGTTCATGAATTATAGAGAAGTTAAAAAGGCCAATTTTAATTCTCATGCAACGTTAAATTCAATAAAATTTCATAAATTCAATCAATGGCATCACCCATAAATTTAATCAAAAATTACATTAAAACAACCTAACCCTTGCCTAAGACAATTTAGTCCATGATAGGAATCAAATCACACATCTTTAAATTGAACATGTTTTCACTAATCAAGAAGTTCACATATAAAAATAACCCAAAACAACCAAACAAACTGCTTAGAACAGTGAGCAAATTAACCTCTAATTAGTGTATAAAAACCCAACAAAAGCAGTGATAATTGGCAAAAATAATCGGCAAAAGCATTAAAAGAAAGGGAACAATTTACACAACAAGTGGCCTTGTTTTGCTACAAAGAATTGCCTAGATGCGGGCCTCTCGTCGATGGTCCGCAGCGGAGGGCACTTTGATTCAAAGAAAGCCCTTGGATTGGCTTCAAAGAAGAATCGCGACCAATTGCTTCAAAGAAAGGCAAGCAACAACAAAGAACAACCCCTTGGATCCACTGGTTGCTTCAAAGAACAAAGAGCAACACAATCTGCAGACCTCTCACGTGATTGCTTCAAAGAATCCCGACAACTCTCAATGTTAGTAACCTCACGTGATTGCTTCACCAATCCTTGACGACTCCCAACGACGGTCTCTTCACACGATTGCTTGAAAGAAACCTCTCGACAAATCATTTTTCTTTCAATGATTGCTTCAAAGAACTCTTGGCAATCAACAACCTCTCAAAGAACCTCATGCATATTGCTTCAAAGAAATCGCTCCTTTGACCTTCCTTCACAATTGCTTCAAAGAAATTGATGGGTCGACTCTCTCGATGCCGCCCCTCAAAATTTCTACAAAGAATCGAAGTGCCTCTCATCCTCCAAATGCTTCACAAATCAAGCCCTTCACGAATCCTCTCTTGGCTTTGCTTTGTAGCAATTCTCACCACACCAACCACGATTGCTTCAAAAATGGATGGACCACACGATTGCTACAACAAATACACCTTCATGATTTGTCTCTCCAATGCACACATTTGTTTGTAGCAATCGCTCAGTTCTCTTTCTCTCTCTCGGTCTCTTTCTCTTGTCGCCAATCCTCTGCCCCCTTTCACTGTAAACCCCACCTTCTTATACAAGATGGTGTTGCCCTAATTCCATACATTACAAAAATACCCTTAAGGGTAAAAGACCATCTTACCCTTCTGGGTAAAATGTCTAAAATGCCCTTAAGGACTCTTGTAATTTTTAAACATCTTCTGCACACAGAAAAATCCAAAATAAATTTATAAAGTCAGTTATAAAAAGAAACTAAATACGCGAGGATTTTTGGAGTTAAGAAAAATCTCAAATTTCGGTCTTTAATCAACCGTTAGGTTATTTTCCTAAATTTCATAAATTAAAGCACAAAAACATCAAAATTAATTCTTTTTTAACCTAATGCTTAAATTCAAGATTTTAGAGCTAACACACATAATTTAGGGATAAAATAACATGAGGATCACTAAATTAAATGCAATTCAAGTGGATTAAACACTAAAATTCTAGTAAAATAACTCACTTATGGTGAGTTATCAATAGTTTCCTACAGTTTAGAAGAAATGCTGTTATGAACAAGTTTACTTTTAATCTTACCTCCCTTCTGAATGAACTCCAGACCTCTCAATCTTTGATGAAAATTTAGGGATCGAAAGGTGAGGCAAATGTTGCCAGTAGGAGTTATCACAGAGGTTCGACCTCTGGATAAAAAAGCGATGGCTTCATCTTCTTCTAACTTTGAAAGGGAAGAAGAAGAACATGAAGAAGGTTGATAAAGGGAAACGAGCTGACAAAGCTGCCGCCCAGAAGGGCAAAAAGGTCAAAGAAGTTGCAGACAAAGGAAAGTGTTTCCAATGCAATGAAGACGGGCATCGGAAACAGAACTGTCCAAAGTACATTGCAGAAAAGAAGAAGGAAGGTAAATATGATTTACTTTGCTTAGAAGCTTGTTTAGTTGATAATGATAAAACTGCTTGGATACTTGATTCAGGTGCCACAAATCATGTTTGCTCTTCTTTTGAGGGAATTGATTCCTGGAAGCAGCTACAGAAAGGAGAGAAAACGCTCCGGGTTGGAAATGGAGAAGTAGTCTCAGATGTAGCAATAGGCACGATGAAGCTTAATTTTGGCAAGAAATATATGTTGTTAGACAATATATTAGTGATACCAGGGTTTACTAGAAACCTTATTTCAATTTCTTGCCTTATAGAACAATGTATTTCTATTTCTTTTTCTTTGAATAAAGTGTTTATTTTAAAAAAAAAGGTGTGGAAATATGTTCAGCTTCATTAGAAAATGGGTTGTATGTTTTAATACCTAATTCAGTCAAAGTGGTTTTGAACACTGAATTATTTAAAACTACAAACACACAAACTAAGAAACATAAAATTTCTCCTAAAGAAAATGTTCATCTTTGACATCATAGATTGGGTCACATTAATCTCAATATGATTGAGATCTGGTAAAAAATGAACTTCTAAATGAGTTAGAAGAAAATACTTTACCTGTATGTGAATCCTGCCTAGAAGGCAAAATGACTAAAAGACCTTTTAGTGGAAAAGGTTACAGAGCCAAAGAACCTCCTGAGCTTATACATTTAGACCTTTGTGATCCGATGAATGTTAAAGCCAGAGGAGGTTATGAATATTTCATCTCTTTTATAGATGATTATTCTAGATTTGGGCATATTTACCGAATGCATCATAAGTCTGAAGCACTTGTAAAGTTCAAGGAATTCAAGAGTGAAGTTGAAAATCAATTAGGTAAAACAATTAAAACACTTCGATCAGATCGAGGTGCAGAGTACATGGATTTAAAATTCCAGTACTATATGATAGAACATGGAATTACATCCCAACTCTCGGCTCTCGGTAAGCAACAACAAAACGATATATCGGATAGGAGAAATAGAACCTTGTTGGACATGGTTCGATCAATGATGAGTTATGTTCATCTCTCTAATTCTTTTTGGGGTTCAGTAGAGATTGCGGGATACATTTTGAACAATGTACCATAAAAAAAGTGTTTCTGAAACACCTTTTGAACTCTGGAAAAAATGTAAAGGTAGTTTATGTCATTTTAGAATTTGGGTTGTCCAACACATGTGCTTGTGACAAATCCAAAGAAGTTGGATTCACGTTCAAAACTGTGCCTATTCGTAGGCTGCCCATCGACGTAGTGGGAGGGTTATAACGCAACCTGATCGTTAAATGGGTTTATCAGAAACCCAAGTTGTTATGCCAGATGACGACTGTGAGGATCCATTGACTTATAATCAAGCAATGGTTGACAAAGACAAAGACAAATGGGTCATAGCCATGGACCAAGAAATAAAGTCTATGTACTTCAATTCTGTTTGGGATCTTGTAGATAAACTTGATGGGGTAAAACCTATAGGTTATAAGTGGATCTACAAGAGAAAGCGTGGTGTGGATGGAAAGGTGCAAACCTTTAAAGCTGGATTAGTAGCAAAAGGTTATACCCAGGTTGGAGGGGTTGACGATGAGGAAACTTTTTCACCTGTTGCTATGGTAAAGTCTATCTGTATCCTACTTGCCATTGTCGCATATTATAAGTATGAAGTATGGAAAATGGATGTCAAGACAACCTTTTTGAATGGCAATCTTGACGAGAACATCTACATGGACCAACCCAAAGGGTTCATTGAACCAGGACAAGAGCAAAAGATTTGCAGGCTTAAAAGGTCAATCTATGGACTGAAACAAGCCTTTAGGTCCTGAAATATAAGATTTGATGAGGCAATCAAATCCTATGGCTTTGATCAGAATGATGATGAGCCTTGTGTCTACAAGAAAATCATCAATAGTTCTATATGTGGATGATATCCTGCTCATTGGGAACGATGTAGGACATCTTACTTACATTAAGAATTGGCTAGCTACGCAATTCCAAATAAAAGATTTGGGTGAAGCGCAGTTTGTTCTTGGGATTCAGATTGTCCGGAACCGCAAGAATAAAACGCTAGCCTTGTCTCAGACATTTTACATCGACAAAGTGTTGTTGAGGTTTAAGATGCAAGACTCCAAAAAAGGTTTATTGCCTTTTAGATATAAAGTTCATTTGTCTAAGGAACAGTGTCCTAAGACACCTCAAGGAGTTGAGGATATGAGACGGATTCCTTATGCATCAGTTGTTGGAAGCCTGATGTACGCCATGTTGTGAACTAGGCCAGACATCTGTTTTGCAGTTGGAATGGTCAGTAGGTATCAATCCAATCAAGGACCTGAACACTGGACAACAGTTAAAACAATCCTTAAAGGGTTGTTTGGCGCGCTATGGTCGTCGCCGACTGTAGTTACGTGAGTGTACCATAAGCATTTTGGCTTCGTCGGACCCTCGGAGTTTTTCGAGATCGAAGGTGCGTAGAAGTAGAGTCGTTAGATCCTATTAGGTTTCGTTTTCTTGAATTGTTGTGATAGGTTGGTTGATTTCTGAAATTTTAATTTAACAGGGTCGGTTCAGGTTACGTCGAAGCATTTGAGGACTTAGTGGTTGAGCTAGGCTAAGGTAAGGGAAACCACACCAAACTCTGGGATTTTAGAATTTAAGAATATGCTGGAAAGGTTTGATTTGAAATGCCATGTTAGGGCTGAAAAGCCTTTTGACTGCCATGAAACATTTTGCATAAATGTGATGATCGGTTTGAAAGAGTATGTCTTAGATGCTATGATCTGGTGGGATTGGATTTTTAATCCAGAGGCCATGAATGTCTTGTCTGCTCTTGAAATTAAGCCTTTGTTTTGATATATGTTTATGTCATGAAACTCTTATAAATATGTATTACTATTTTCTTGGGACCCTGAGCATGTGTATCAAAGGAAAAAAAATGTTTGCGAAGGCTGTGGTGAAATTTTCTTGACAATATTGATATTATATCATATGAATGAGTTTGGGTCGAATGACGAGGGGCGCTACATTGGCCATGGGATGAGAAGCAACTTCCGCATTTCATGTTTTATTCTTACATATATTTCTGTTTTATAGCATTTCATTATTTGAGTGTCCTACTCTTTTAAAAGTTTTTTTTGGAGGCCATGACTAAGTTTGATTTTCCTTTCGAAATAACTTTGTTTTTCGTTGTTATTTCGGGATCCCAATAAACTAACTGTTTTGATTCCTTCAGTTTCTACGTGACTTTTGTTTTAAAAATAAGAGGCCTCAAGCCATGCATGATAAGTAAAGATTCTAGGAAGAGGGCCATGAAGTTAAGGTCTTTACATTTTATTTTGTGTTTTCAAGAAGCATTTAACAAAAATAGTTCATGATTTTATTCTCAAAAAATGAAAAACAATAAACAATAAACAGGAAACATGAACGTTATCAAATGGGGACCTAAGCATCTTGTGGTTAAAAAGGCTCTCATTTATTTGGTTCGTTAGAGAAGTACTTCTTAATCAAATTATCATTATTTTATGTTATTCTTACGGTTCTTAATTTCAAATCATAAATTAGAAAAAAAAAATGTTCTATAGTTGAGTCATTTTCTATGGCAGCATTGTTACATGAATACATCTATTATACATCTATTATGCCATCATTTAATCAAACCCGACCCTATCACTTTGCAAAACTAAACCAGAAGGCAAAATATGAGTTCGTTAGGTTTGAAATGAGAACAAAAAGGTCCAAGACCGACATTTTAGCCTTTATTGTCTTTATGGGTTATTGTATTTTTTAAAAATTCAGCGGGTTTTTTGCCCTATATTGTCTCTATTCGGGAATGTTTTTGATCGGTCAAGTTTGTTGTAGGAGTCATGTGGACATAATTAAAAGCTACAAATTTGACTGATTATTATTCTTTTAATTGTTAATAAAATGCAATATTATAAATCAAAATTTTAAGGGAAAAAAAAAAAAAAAACTTGGGTGAGAACGGGGTGTTTATAAAAGGAGGAAAAGGCCGTAAAGAAAAATTGAAACCCCAAAAACTCCTGAATCGATAAAATAATGTTCAGCTTCATTCTTGAAAACATCGATGGGCTGGTGGAAAACACGTGCATCATGAGCGGGCTTGATAATATATTGGATCTTAAATTCTCAATGGAAATGTTCTCTATAACGTCCAGATTGTCTCCTTCCTCTCCTTTCATGATATCTCTTCAAATGCTTCCTCCATTCTTCGAACAATATTTGTGCTATAACTACACATCTTCATGGATTAACATTGGCGATCTTTTGCCATTTCTCATCAACTTGAAAAGGAACTCTTTCTTTACTTTAGTCTTCTCCGTTCAAATTCCACGAAGTGCTTCTCTCAATTTTTCTGGTCCAAATAGTAAGTTCAACAATCTAGCTAAGTCTAATTCTAATTGCTTTTTTATTTCCATTTCATTTGAACTCGGATTTCTTTTCCTTTTTTTTTTTTTTAGTCCTTGCCCGGACGCTTCATTTTCCTATGCATCCTTTCGATAACTCCAAGGTTGATGTCCCCGAATTTGATTGGTCAACTTTTGTCTCCATCACCTCACAAGACTTCATTAACGTTGTCACTTTCTTCTATAATTTTGAATGGGGTAATCATCTAAATTCAATTCAATTATATATTAACTCGATCCTTCTTCCCTCAGTCCTCACCCTATTATTTCTAACACAATTTTTAATTCTCACCTTTCTTGCAGTCCGTGTTGTTCTAACCAGTTCTGATGTCATGTTCTCTTCTTGTAGACAAGAGATCATTTTCACCATGCAGGTTTTATGCTGTCTTTTTACATTATTAATTAATAAACATTATGCTTAAATTAGATTGTGAATTTTGTATGTTTTAAAGATGGTAGAAATTGATGTACTGGATTTAGTTTTGTTGTTTAATGTTATTATCCTATGCAGGAAAGACAATGCATTATTGGAGGCATTACATCACCAAATGAAATTCAATTTTTGATCACTCTCCGTCCCATCACAACTTTTTTGAATATGGCACGACGATCAAAAAGGATATGGTTATATAAGTCAATCAAATCAGCCAAAGGTTTAATTTGTGCCCCTCTAGGATTGAATGATCGATTTTTGGTCTATTCTCCCGATGTATAACCAACATGAGGAAATCTCGTTTTTTTACCATTAAATATGTTATGCTATTTCACATTCTTTTTCTTTCCATGATATTCTTATAGAGCTTATGAAATTAGAAAAACTTCTTTCATTTCTATTTCTATTTCTATTTAGTTCTCTAAATGGTAGTGAATCAACTCTAAAATTATTTTCAATTTAGTTCTTAATCTTCTACGCGATTCTCAATTTTCACTACAATAAATAAGAGATGTGATAGCTTTTAGTTATAGCATTTATACAAAATGTTATTAAAAAAATTTTGGGTGCCCTCAAACTTTAGAATCCCGCTTTTTTTTTCGCTTAAAAAATCACAACATTTATTTTCCCTCTTCCCATAATTTGTTTTTCACATTCACGCCCTCCTACCGTCTTTCCCTTTCTTCCACATTCAAGCCTTCCACCTTCCAAATCTTTACAATGGGCCACAAGATGTTTTGGCAACATTGTTGAACAATTTGAAAGTGCAGGAACAACAAAATCGTGTTTGACTTTTGTGGCAATTGCAATAGTTGCAGAAACCTGTTCGCCTTTTACCGTTCTACCTGCTTTAATGAACGAGTATCTTATGCCAGAGCTTAATGTGCAAAATGGTGTGTTGAAGTCTCTCTCTTTCCTTTTCGAGCATATTGGCGAAATGGGAAAGGATTATATCTATGCAGTGATGCCATTGCCTGAGGATGCTCTTATGGACCGAGACTTGGTCCACAGAGAAACTCCAGCTTCTGCTGTGAAATGCATGGCTCTAGGGGTGGCTGGTTTAGGTTGTGAGGATGCCTTAGTCCACTTGCTGAACTACGTATGGCCGAACATATTTAGAAGCCATGGAAGCCATCGAAGCCATCGAAGGAATGAAGGTGGCATTGGGTGCAGCCATCCTCCTCAACTACTGCCTGCAGGGGCTTTTCCATCCAGCTCGGAAAGTTCGAGAAGTATACTGAAAAATCTATAACTCCTTGTACATTGGTTCTCAGGGTGCTCTTGTTGCAGCTTATCCAGGATTAGAGGATGAGAGAACAATGTGTACAGGCCACCAATGATTGTGAACTCTAAATGCAAGAGGTACTTCCATATATGGATCAATGATTGTGCTTTACATTTTTCTTGAAGTTACATTATCGAAATCAGAGTTCTTAAGTTTTTCTATTAATTTACTTGATTATGAATGACATTAAAAGAAGCCTTCTTCACCACCCAAACGAAGCAAAGGAAAGGAAAAAGATAAAGTAAAAAAATAAGAGATTATATATATATATATATATATATGTGTTAAACCACTGAAATTTCTTATAATTTTGTTTTGTAGTGGTTTGTTTTGTATTAATGAAGGAGATAATAATGCATCTGCCTGTTCTGTTCAGTAAGTATTTGCATGCATAGCCCCTTTTTGTTGCTCCTAATCTTCAGATTCAGCAATGCTCATCACTACTGTGTTGCTACAAAGTTTTTAGATGATAAGTTGATTGAAAAAGTTAATCATATCAATGGAGTTAAGAAAGTAATAACAAATAATTACAAGAAAGAAGTTAGAACTCACTTTAAAACTTAATGACTCATTTGTTTCATTGGGGTTGTTTGGCCCTCAGTTTCAAAATAACTTGAGAATCAAAACTCTTGGATCTAAAGCTTCAGACTCATAAAACTATGTAGCTCTACTTGCAATTCTAATCATTGTGCATGTTTCTTTTTTTTTCACTTTTTCCTTTTGCTAATGTTCCTCTTATTTGGGTCAAATGGAATGGATACTAGACTGTTGAGTTATGAGTTTTTTCTTTTTTAATTATGTTAAGTTTTTCAATTAATGTTTTATGTTTTTTCTTTTAAAAGTTAGATTTAACTCATTTCGGTTTTTTGTCTTTTAAATTTTGCTTTTTAAGTTTGTAGGTTTCTAATGCTTTTAATGTTGAAAAATTAAATGAGTGTCAATTCCTCGTACCTATAAAAGAACGAACTTCCATGTGAAGGATGTATCACCAATATTTTCTATTTCAATAGAAGACTATTTATTTATTGGATTCCACTCTCTCATTTGTCAATTTTCTCTCTTTGTTCAACAAATATTGAGACTTTGATTTAATTATTGCTTCCGCAATACCTTTTTTTATCCAACAGTGGTATCAGAGCCTTAGATTTAAAGGGCTGTGTTTTTATTTGAGAGTGAGAAATTCAATTTTTGTATTTGAAAAATGTCTTCTAATTTTGGTGTTACATCTCCTCCACATTTTAATGGTGAAAACTACCAGTTTTGGGTTGTTAAAATGCAATCCTACCTCATGGCGCTTGGCCTTTGGGAATCTGTCTCAACTAATGTTGATCCTCAACCAATAGGAGAAAATCCGACGTTGAATCAGATAAGATTACACGAAGAGGAGAAATTGAAAAAATCGAAGGTTTTATCCGTTATTCATGCCACTTTATCAGATCCTATTTTTGCTAGGATCATTGATTGTAAAACAACAAAACAAGCTTGGGATAAATTGCATGAGGAATTTGAAGGAAGCGCGAGGGTGAAGGTTGTCAAATTATTGACTCTCAAGAGAGAGTTTGAGATGCTGAAAATGAAGGATTCAGATTCTGTGAGGGACTACACAACAAAAATGATGACCATCGTAAATCAGATAAGACTATCTGGTGAAAATTTTCCAGATCAAAGAGTTGTGGAAAAAATAATGGTTAGTGTTCCCAATAAATTTGAATCGAAGATCTCAACCATAGAGGAGTCTTCTGATTTGACTACTCTGTCTATAGCTGAGTTAATTAGCAAATTACAAGCTCAAGAACAAAGGGATACAATGCGCAATGAAGAGCATGTTGAGGGTGCATTTCATGCCAAGTCTAAAGGCAAGAAACCTGTTGCAGAAGATGATAGACGAGAGACCAAAGATCAGGGGAGCAAGGGAAAAGGAGGAGCATCAAAGAAAGGTAAATTTCCTCCTTGTCGTTATTGTAAAAAAACCAATCATATTGAGAAAAATTGTTGGTCCAAAAACAAGCAAGTCTATCATTGTGAATATTGCAACAAGGATGGTCATACAGAGAAGTTTTGCTATGCCAAGAAAACTCAAACCCAACATCCTCGGGAATGCTTGGGTGTGCCCACAATAATCATGAAACAAATTTTTGTTTATGGCATCTCATACCAATGACAACAAGTCAACCTCTTGGCTTATTGATAGTGGATGCACAACTCACATGGCTAAAGATATCAATCTTTTTAGCCAAATTGACAAATCCATACAGTCTAAGGTGGTCCTTGGACATGGTGAGACGGTACTAGCTGAAGGTAAAGGTACTTCCATTATGCATACTAAGTAAGGTGAAAAGAAAATATCCAATGTCTTATATGTTCCAAGATTATCTCAAAACTTGCTCAGTATTTCTCAATTGTTGCATAACAAATTTTCCGTGGTTTTCAAGGACCAAATTTGTGTTATTTATGACCCACAAGGAGTAGAGATTGCAAGGGTCAACATGGTTGGAAATGCTTTTTTTTTAATGGTGACTCTTTATGTCATCATGCACTAAATGTCAAAGTAGAAGATAGCAAGAAGTGGCATCATCGCTTTGGTCACTATAACAACAAAGCTTTGAAAATTTTGCATTCTACTAATATGGTTGATGATTTTTCCAATTTTATCTCATTTGATAAGATTTGTGAAAGTTGCCAAGAAGGGAAGATGCACAGATTACCTTTTCCCAAAGGTTGCAGCTTTAGAGCCAAAGACAAGCTTGAATTAGTGCACAGTGATGTTTGCGGTCCCATGCCAAATTCATCTATTGGGAATAATAAATATTTTATTCTTTTTATTGATGATCTTACCAGGATGACTTGAGTATATTTTTTGGTCGAGAGAATTCAAGTTTTCCAAATTTTCAAAATGTTTGTAAATTTGGTTAAAACTCAAAGTGGTTGTAAGCTCAAAACTTTGAGAACAGATAATGGGAAGGAATATACTTCCAAGCAATTTGACAAGTTTTGTGAAGATTTGGGAATCCAACACCAGCTGTCCATTGCCTATACACCACAACAGAATGGTGTATCGGAAAGAAAAAACAGAACTGTGATGGAGATGGCAAGATGTCTACTCTTTGGAAAAAAATTACCAAAGAAATTTTGGGCAGAAGCTGTATGTACTGCTGTTTACTTGCTCAATAGACTGCCTACAAGGGCAGTTGAGGACAAAATTCCTTATGAAGCTTGGTCAGGTAGAAAACCTTCAGTTAAGAACTTGAAGATTTTTGGATCTATTTGTTACTCTTTTGTTCCTTCTATTAAGAGATCTATACTTAATGAGAAGGCAATTAAAGGAGTATTTATTGGCTATGCTGCTGATTCAAAAGGGTACAGAATTTTTTATTTGAACTCAGAAAAGATTATCTTGAGTCGTGATGTTATTATTGATGAATATCCTTATTGGGATTTTGAGGAGCAAAAAATTGTGAGAGATTCATCCACCAATTTTGAAATCTTAGAACAGAATGAATCCTCCTTTGATTCAATTGATTCTAATGATCGAGATGGCCAATATCCTCTTTCAAATGATGATGATCTTGTTGATGCAACTGGTGATAATCCAAATTACAAGGTAAGATTACTTGTTGATGTATATGAAAGTTGTAATCTTGTTATTGTTGAACCAAATAGTTATTATGAAGATTCACAATCTACTGAATGGGTTGCTGCTATGAAAGAAGAATTTGAGATGATCAATAAAAATAATACATGGGAGCTTGTAGAGCAACCACGAGGAAAGAACGCCTTGGGTGTGAAATGGGTGTTCAGAGTGAAGTATAATTCTGATGGTTCGGTCAACAAATATAAAGCAAGATTAGTGGAAGGTTATGCACAACAACCTGGAGTTGATTATGGAGATACATTTGCTCCAGTTGCACGACATGACACAATACGATTGATTATTGCTTTAGCTGCACATTTGGGGTGGAAAATATTCCATCTAGATGTCAAATCGACTTTTTCTCGAATGGTGATCTTGAGGAGGAGATTTATGTGAACCAACTCAAGGGGTTCGTGGATGAAGACCAAGAAAGCAAAGTATACCGTTTGAAGAAAGCTCTCTATAGATTGAAGCAGGCACCACGTGCTTGGTATAGTAAAATTGATTCCTACTTGCTTCTTCAAGACTTCAGGAAGAGTATGAGCGAAACTACTCTCTATGTTATGGTTGGTAACAACTCTAATCAACTCATTCTTTCCCTTTATGTTGATGATATGCTTGTGACCGGAAATGATTATCAAATGCTACAAGATTTTAAATTCGAGATGGAAAAGATGTTTGAGATGTCAGATCCTTGGTCACATGCATTATTTTCTAGGTATGGAAATTCTTCAAGAAGATAAGGGTATTTTTATTGCCCAAAGAAAGTATGCTCAAGGAATTTTGAAGAAATTTAAAATGGAAACATGTAAAGCTGTTTCCACTCCTTTAGCGACAAACTTGAAAGTATCAGAGAATGATGGTGAGAAGCTTTCTAATCCTACAAATTATAGAAGTTTAGTAGGAAGTCTCTTGTATTTGACAACATCCAGGCCAGACTTGATGTTTGCTGCAAGTTTGCTCTCAAGATATATGAAATCACCTAGTGAAATTCATTTTGGTATTGCTAAAAGAGTCCTTAGATACTTAAAGGGTACTCTTGATTTTGGAATTTGGTTCGAATTTACAGGTAGTTTGAAATTAACTGGATATTCCAACAGTGATTGGGATGGTTGTGTTGATGATTCTAAAAGCACTTCCAGTTATGTTTTTTCTCTTGGCAATGGAATTTTCTCTTGGAATTCAAGAAAACAAGAAGTAGTGGCTCAATCTACTGCATCATTGAACTCGAATATATTTCAATTTGCATCATCACCGCAAATCAAGCAATATGGTTTCGCAAATTGCTTAGTGATTTGGGATTTGAACCTGAAGAACCTACAAATTTGTTCTGTGATAACAAGTCTGCTATTGCTATTGCCTCCAATCCAGTACAACATGGTAGAACAAAGCACATCAAAGTAAAATTTCATTTATTGAGAAAAGCAGAGAAAGAAGCCGAAATAAAACTCCTTTTTTGTAGTTCTGAAGAACAACTTGCCGACATTCTAACAAAAGCTCTACCACATAGGCAGTTTGTATTTCTACGCCAAAAGCTGGGCGTCACAAAGAAAAACCTCAAGGAGGAGTGTTGAGTTATGAGTTTTTTCTTTTTTAATTACGTTAAGTTTTTCAATTAATGTTTTATGTTTTTTCTTTTAAAAGTTAGATTTAACTCATTTCGGATTTTTGTCTTTTAAATTTGCTTTTTAAGTTTGTAAGTTTCTAATACTTTTAATGTTGAAAAATTAAATGAGTGTCAATTCCTCGTACCTATAAAAGGACGAACTTCCATGTGAAAGATGTATCACCAATATTTTCTATTTCAATAGAAGACTATTTATTTATTGGATTTCACTCTCTCATTTTTCAATTTTCTCTCTTTGTTCAACAAATATTGAGACTTTGATTTAATTATTGATTCCGCAATACCTTTTTTTATCCAACAAATATGCACTTCGTTGGCCCATGTCAACAATAATATTCGACATATCTCCCGACTATGTTTTTAAAAGAGCGGTTCAAGATCTTCAAGTTTTGCTCATATATTTGGCAATTCAACTAATTTGAGCTTTAATCGCGCTTAATCTACAAGCATTTACCATTTAACTATTTTAGTTAAAGTTAAAACACATGTGCAAATTATATCCTGTAATCCTATGCTTTCAGCTATAAGGTTCATAAACATAATCTACATTTATGAAATCGATTTGGAAAATAATGTGTTCATAATATTCTATTGCAGCTTTATATAATCCATTTTAGAAAATGATTTGATGTTTATCAGGAAGTGGGGCCAAGATTCCAAGATGCAACTTTTTCAGTCATGTTCCATTGGAGTCTTAAGATATACAACTTGAAATTTGCAACAGAGGTTTTCGGGGAGACCAACCGAGTATATGGGTGATGTAGGTGATGAATGCTTTTTGTTCAATGGATGAAAGAAATTAAGTTTGGAGTAAAGTAGCAATGTGGGGATAAATAGTGAAATGCTTAGTTTTTATTATCTTAATGTATTTCAGGGACTTCCTAGAAAAACTTTGGTATGGACATCTCGGTTATCAAGTCGTTTCGGGTAAATAACTCCCCTCATTGACATTCTTTTTATCATGTTCACGAATTTGGAGGAATTGTTATGATATGAATTTTAGTAGATTAATTATGAATTCAGAAACTAGGAATCGATACTGTTGTTCCTCTTAGATGTTTGTGCCAAACTTCTATGCTTAAATAATCTTGTTTGAAGGACATATAGGAATTATTTTCTTTGTTTAGGAATTGATTGTGGCTCATATGGTCCTTACCAATGATCATCATGATGATGATTTTGCTTTGTTATTTATGTCTACATATTGATATTAACTTCAAGAGATTTATTTCTTTTGTCCCTGTCCTCAACCTTTAATATGATAGAGTTTGTGTTTCTGTGATTGTTGTGGTTGGTAATTGTTGTTGTCAAATTTTGGACCGGAGAACACACCTGACCTCCACGTGACAACGACGGTAAATTTGTAATTCTTAGGGAAGAACACAGCCTGCAAGACAAGGAAAAACTGGACACCTGTGTGGTGTAGGCCACACAAGCTCCGATGCCTAAGTCAGAGAGGGTTTGTGAGGGAATTTAGGAAGAGTTTGTGTTTGAATGACTTAAATTGACTTCCCTTTTTCCTCCTCCTAGGAGAGTTTAAATAGTCTTCCCTTTGATGGGTTTCCTTCCCCTTTTGGGAAAAAGGGGCAGTTGGGGAAAGGTCGGAGTCAAGCTTATGGGTCCGGTTCCATTGGAACAAAGCCCAGTTATGGCCTCGGACATGGTCGGGTTTGGGCTTGGGCCCAAGCCCGACCCCTTTTCCTGGGACCTGGGGCTAGGGTAGAGCCCAAGTGGGAGGGCTCTTCCCTGGTCGGCCTCGGCTTTTGCCGAGGTTGACCACGCGCTTGAGTCGGATCTCGGACAAACCCTCTGGTCTCGTTCCATCATGGTTCAACCCGCTTTGACCTAGTATTTGGGCTTCTCATTCTGTTTTACCCTTTACCTTGGCCATTCGACCTGCCCATTCTTGTTGGCCCAATCTTTACCTATAACAGTAATTATTTAACATAACATATGATTTATGATGATCTATACCACTTGTAACACCCAATTTAATTCAGGTACTTTGGACTTAATTCTTAGCTTAAATTGTGTTTTTGGTAGTTCAGGCCTGAATTTCTAATTTTTGAGTCTTTTGGGCAGATGGGCAATTCTTGTTCTTTCAGTTAGGGGCCTAAATTAAGTGTTAAAACGCTTTGGGGGTGTTTGGCCCATTGGTTTGGGTTAGGGTGGTGTTGGGTTTCAAACCCAACACCATGTTTGGTACAAAGGGTTTCAAAACCAAGGGTTTTGAAAACATAACCCCATAGGTTTTGAAACACAACCTCATGGGTTTTGTACCATGTTTTTCACTTTCATTTTTTGTTTTTCATTTTCGATGACCACTTCAACAACAATTTCGATGACAACTTCTACAACAACTCCGACGACTACACCGGTGACCCGACCAACTCCGATGACAACTCAAACGATCACCAACAACGACAACTCCGACGATTACACTGGCAACTCAACCAACTCCGATGAAAACTTTGATAATCACACCGACGACTCGACCAACTCTGATGAAAATTTCGACGACCACACTAGCGACCCGACCAACTCCGATGACAATTCCGACGACCACACATGCGACCCCGACCAACTCCGATGACAATTCCGACGACCACACCGGCGACCCCGACCAACTCCGATGACAATTCTGACGACCACACTGGCGACCCCGACCAACTCCGATGACAATTCCGACGACCACACTGCGACGACGACCAACTCCGATGACAATTCCGACGACCACATCGGCGACCCCCGACCAACTCCGATGACAATTCCAACAACCACACCGACCAACTCCGATGACAATTCCAACAACCACATCGGCGACCCCAACCTACTCCGATGACAATTCCGACGACCACACCGGCGACCCCGACAAACTCTGATGACAATTTTGACGACCACAACGGCGACCCCGACAAACTTCGATAACAATTCCGACGACCACACCGCGACTTCCAACCAACTCCGATGACAATTTGAACGACCACCGCGCGATCGACTAACTCTAATGGCAACTCGATGATCGCTGATCACTCTGCAGAACGAAACTTCAACGACCACATCGGCGATCGACTAACTCTAATGGCAACTCGATGGATCACTGATCACTACCGTGAATCTAAAACTTCAAACGACCACACCGGCGACCTGACCATCGCGACGATTACCTCCATCGATAACTACAATGAAAACTCTATAGATTAATTTAACGATCGCCCCTGTGACTCGACCACCCAAACAACTTGATACTTTGATGCCCCAACCACCGCCAATCCGAAAGAGTTGTTCAACATGAGACATTCATCCGCTCGAAATGTCATTGAGAGAGCATTCGATATGCTGAAGGGTCGATGGGCGATACTAAGAGGAAAGTCTTTTTACCCAGTAGGAGTATAGTGCATGACTATAACTGCACGTTGTTTGTTGCACAATTTAATTATACAAAAGATGGACCCAGATCCCACATTCGAGGAGGCACACACAAGTGACCCCGATTCAACTGAGATGAACACAAACAACGTTGGATTTGTAGAGACAACAGATGTCTGGTCTGAATTGAGGGAACATCTTGCAAACCATATATGGATGAATTGGAATGGGAATTGACGATTATTGAATTAAACATATATATATATATATATATATTGATTAGATTTTGTATATATGCACTACATACATTGTGGTGGATAATATTTTTGTGTGTAAATATTATTAATATAATATTAGTAGCTCAAGTGAACGAACTATATGCAAAATTGAAGGCAATCCCAGGGATGACAAGGCAGGACTGCATGGTTGTTGCAAAAACGCTTCTCTCGAATAATATGATGTTGAACTCTTTATTTACATGAACCATCCCAAATTTGAAGTATGATTACTGTGTGGAAGTTCTGGGGAAAGCACCGGGAACCTGATTCTATTTCAATCTACCACTCTCTATGACTTTTTTAGATTTTTATGTTTAGCTGAACTTCGTTGGACAACTATCTCTACTTTTCTTATTATTTATTTCAGTCAGCGTAACATGTTATCTTTAACCAACATATTTATATGCATCAATTGTTTTACTTTATCATTGGCGTCACAGTTCTTACATTACACATTACAACATATAGTTAGTTGTCTTACTTTATGTCATCATGAGTGATGTGCATTATAATATAATATATACTCCTACAAAGTATTATAAACTCAAATTAGATACATTAGATAAATTGTTGATAGGTAATTTATGTAGTTATGAAGTTAAAAAATAAAGTAAGAATACAAAATTACTATATTTAAAAATATTAAGTACTTATTTTACAAAAATGCATCACACACACCTAACCCAACACAACACTCGCACTCCCAAACATCTGCTTTATGCAACCCATTCCAAAGACAACACCGCACCCCAAACATCAAGCTTTGCAACACACCCCTAACACAACCTGCGCTCCAAACATCAAGTTTCATAAGTCCAAAGTTTTGATTCCAGCCAAGAAACCCCAGGGTTTCTGATTCCAACACAGCGCGCCAAACAGCCCCTTTAAATTTAGGTCATCCACGTTCAGGAAGCTACAGTCCCATTTTCAGTCTCTCCTTTCGTGTTGGAAGCGGGTTTTGAGAGCGAAATCGCTTGGGTAAGCCTCCTTTTCCTTTCCTTTCTCTCCCTTGCCCTAATTGCTTTGTTTTTTTTTTTTTTTTAAAAAAAGAATTCGAGAAAGCCAGGGAGCCCTCCTCGCGCGCCGTCACCTATCATTCCTCCTCGCTCGCAGACGTCGCCGCCGACTCTTCCTCGTCAACCGCCAACCCCGACGCCGTTCGCTTTGCTTCCCTTCCCCCAGTCGCCGCCGGTGAAGCCACTCCCCTTCGACTCTCCCTTCGATTTCGGCGCACCTGCGAGCCCTTCGCATAGCGATTGCCATCGCGAACCCCGAGCATGTCGCCCAGCCGGTGGTTCGTCTTAGCCGCCGGCGATTCGTTGCAGACGTTGGCCAGGAGCGTGGTCTTCATCTCCCCTCCGTTTTTAGACGTCGGCGGATCCGGGGGGGGTGGGGGGCTGGGGGACCTATGTTTTGCTCTCTCCTTCGTTTACTCTTGTCCCTTGGTCACTAAAAGCTGTAAGGGGACTAATCGGTATGTCTTGTGATTGTTCAGGGTCGTGAAGTTAGGCGAAGGAGGTCGTTTTGGAAGTTTTTGCTCGTGTTTGACAGCTGCTAGCCGGCAGGCACTGAGTTTCGCATCTGTGAGTAAGCTGTCACCCTTGTTTTTGGTTGTTCGTGTTAGGTTTGAGATCGTTGGACAAACTCTTGACTCTGTCTTGTGACTTTTGGTGGTTGGTTTTAAGGAGGTTTCCCTTGTTGTGGTTGCAGGCGAACTTGTCATCAACTCTTAAAGGGTAGCTATCTCGTTGCTCTCCTGAATTGAGGTAAGTAGCTATTTGGATCGGACAAGCATGCTCACAAGATAGAGGGCTTGCTTACGAGGCATGTAAGAACGTAATCTTGTATTTAATGTGTATGTTAAAAGGGATCAGAGTTAGCCCTTGAATATTTTCATGCCTATAGTTGATGAATGATTGCCTCTGAATGTTCTTGGAGTATGTTGGGACTTGTTTAGCATGTGTAGATATCGGATTTGCTCTTGTCTGGGTTGTAGCCTGATGTTGGGCTTGTTTAGCATGTGTAGCTATCGAATTTGCTCTTGTTTGGGTTGTTGCCTGATGTTGGGCTTGTTTAGCATGTGTAGCTATCAGATTTGTTGTTGTTTGGGTTGTTGCACGATGTTGGACTTGTTATGTAGCTATCAGATTAGCTCTTGTTTGGGTTGTTGTATGATGTTGGACTTGTTTAGTATGTGTAGCTATCAGGTTAGCTCTTGTCTTTGGTTGTTGTGAACTTGAATTGTTGAGAAGCTGTTGGTTTGTGTGCCGGTCGTGGTACTTGAGTAGGATGACCTTTGTGGCAACAGAGTGGTAGGTCCAAGTGTGAAGCATAACCTTTGTGACAGTCCAGTTAGGTCTGCTGTGTTGATCAGCCTTGTGGCTAGTTTAGTGAACCAGGCAAGAAGTGTTAACCTTGCGGTGCAGTGATTAGGCCTAATTTGGGAATGCCTAGACCTAGCCTAGGACCGTTGGCCTTCGAAATGAACCCCCGACTCCTTTATGATGAGAGCCCTTTGTGGCGTTGTAGCTAGGGGTGTACAAGTAAACCGGTAACCCGACCAACCCGGACTACCCAACCCAAACCGTAAGGGTTGGGTAGGGTTAGATTTTTTTTCAGTTTGGGTTGGGTTAGAAGTTTGGAGAACCGAAAAGTTTGGGTCGGTTCTCGGGTTGGACCTTTTAGGCTCGGGTTGACCCAACCCAACCCAACCCAACTCAAAGTTTATATTTTTTAATTTTATTTTAATTAAATATATACTTATAAATGAATTATTTGTCAATTTCTTATGTTTTCTTCTAGACTTCTAACAAAATGTTAAGATGTTATGAATTTTGAAGTTTGATATTTGAATTTTATGTGATTTTAGTTATTAATTCAAGAAAAAAATATTTTAAATAATTTAAAGATTAATTAAAAAAATTAAAAAGTTAACTTGGTCATTTACTCAACCCAACCCAAAATATTGGGTTGGGTTGGGTTAATTACTCTCATAAATAGGGTTGGTTGGGTTGAAGGAATGACCAACCCGAATTTTCGGGTTGGTCCAAAAATCTCCCTCAACCCAACCCAACCCGGCTTATGTACACCCCTAATTGTAGCCTTTGTGGCGAGATGATAGCCTTTGTGGCGTTATAGCCTTTGTGGCGTATGAGCCTTTGTGGCGAGTTGGCCTTAGTGCTGTGAGTCGGGGGTTCAGATTTCGAAGCCAGGGTAGTATAGTGCATGAAGGAAGGCTAGTGTCGTAGGACTTCGTAGGGCCTGAGTGCTAGTGTGCTCGATTGATTGCTACTAGTTGTTTGTTGGTGCTTGTGGTATATTAGACTTGAGTGGGCTACTTACTGAGTTTTCCCAATACTCACCCTACTTCCGTTGTTGTTTTGTTTGCAGATAGAGCTTGATCCTGTGCTGGCAGATGACGGTGACCACCTGAGAGGCTATGAAGTCCTTCTTTCCCTTCTCTTAAGCCTAGTTTAGTACTAGGAAGTTTAGTTTTCCTGTTTAGTGATCTCTTGTAAGTTTGTTTTGTTAAACTTGCCTGAAATATTTTAAGACTTATGTTGTGCTTGATTGTTATGGGAGTCTCTGGTTGTTTCTGTTGTGAATCTTTGATTGTGGAGCCCCAACCCTTGTGTAAGCGAAGTTAGTGGGTGGTTGGGAAGAATGGTTGTTTTAGAAGTGCTTCTGTTGTTAAGACAGGTCCTTGAAATTTTTGGAAAGTCCTAGTAGCGTTATTATGCTACCGAAATTTCGGCACGAACGGTGTGTCTTAAGTAACACCCTGGTTAGGTTTTCCCCAGAATTTAGGGTCGTTTCACCACTATTAGAGGATCACTTCATCTAAATAACACATCATATTATTTCTTACTGCTATCTTTATGGGATGTGTACTAGTGTTTTGGTCATCAAATGAGTTTCCATTAGTATACAACAAGAAAAAAATGACTCTTAGTTTAGAAAACTTTTAGTATGATGACATAACATGTAAGATTTTTAGTATGATGGCATAACATGTGAGACTCTTGCAAAGTTAAAGATAAATCGCCTCAAAATGTAGTTTATTTATTCTCTTGGATTTATTCCCCGATTCTAAACATTTTTTCTTCTCTTAGTTATTCAACTTTAATTCCTTTTATGTCTAAATGAAGCCAAATTTTTCACTCTTTATAGACAAATTCTTTTCTCTCCCTCCCTCATTTCATCTATTGTTTTCATGTTTTTTTGCCTCTTGCTTCAATTTTTTTCAAACTTTTTTAGATACTCTCTTATTCATATTAATACGTTTAGATGTATTGCAAATTTAAAATGTTGAGGTGTATGACCTTTGGAGTACTAGACTACTGATCTCAAGTTTTACCATAAGTTGTTATTAAAAAGTTAGTTCTATGGTGAAATTTAAATGAATTAGAAAATTTTAGTTCTGTGGTAGCTGTTGTGGATAATTCGAGTCAGACTGATTTATGGCATAACATGCTGGGATATATGAGTGAAAAAAGTATGAAAATTCTTCACTCTGCAGGGATGTTACAGGGACTAATGGCAGTTGAACACAAGTTGTGTGAGGGTTGTATATTTGAGAAACAAAAGCGTGTCAGTGTCTCAAAGACAGGAGCAAAGCTAAAATCCATGAAGTTGGAGTTAGTTCACACTGATGTGTGGGGTCTTCTGAAGTATCTTCCATTGGTGGTTCCAGATACTATGTGACCTTCATTGATGACTCAAGCAGGAAGGTATGGACTTATTTTCTCAAACATAAATCTGATGTATTTTCTGTTTTCAAAACTTGGAAGGCTATGGTTGAGAATGAGACAAGTCTCAAAGTTAAAAATATGAGATCAAACAACGGTGGTGAATATGTCGATGGGGATTTCAAAAGATACTGTGCAGACAATGGAATTGTGATGGTTAAAACCATTCCAGGGACACTGCAGCAGAATGGTGTGGCTGAGAGAATGAACAGGACATTGAATGAGCGTGCCAAGAGCATGAGATTACATGCAGGATTGCCTAAGATGTTCTGGGCAGAGGCAATCAGCACGACGGCCTATCTGATCAATAGGAGCCCGACCATATCACAAGTCTTCAAGTTGCCTGAAGAAGTCTGGAGCGGTAAGCAGGTAAACCTTTCTCATCTAAAGGTTTTTAGTTGTTTGTCTTACATTCACATTGATGCTGCAGATAAGAGTAAATTAGATGCCAAATCCAAGAAGTGTTACTTTATTTGGTATGGTGGAGCTGAGATAGGCTATAAATTTTGGGATGACCAAAATAAGAAGATGATCAGAAGTAATAATGTGATCTTGAATGAGGAAGTTCTATACAAAGACAGAACAACAGTTAATACAGAGTCAAATGAAAGTACAGAAAAGAAGACTCAGTATATAAGTCCTCATAAAGTTGAGACCAGGATAGTGAGAATTGAAGATCAGAATGCAGTTACTCCTGATGAAACAGTTGTGGAATCTGAGGAACTAGTTGTGGGACCAAATGATCAGACTTTAGAGTCTGATGAAGTTCAGAGAACCCAACCTACAACAGTCAGGAAGTCTATCAGGACTATCAGACCACCACATAGGTATTCCCCTACTTTAAATTATATATTATTGACTGACAGAGGTGAACCTGAATGTTACGATGAGGCGGTTCAACTGGAAGATTCTTTCAAGTGGGAGTTGGCCATAAAGGATGAGATGGATTCTCTTATGACGAATTAGACATGACAACTGGCTGAGTTACCAAGAGGTAAGAAAGTTTTACAGAATAAATGGATTTATTGAATCAAGCAAGAGCCTGATGGCAGCAAAAGGTATAAAGCAAGACTTGTAGTCAAAGGCTTTCAACAGAAAGAATGTATTGACTTTAATGAAATATTTTCTCCTGTAGTTAAATTAACTACTATTAGGATTGTGTTGTCAATAGTGGCAGAAGAGGATCTGTTTCTAGAACAGATGGATGTAAAGACAACTTTTCTTCATGGTGATTTGGAGGAAGAAATTTACATGGTACAACCACAAGGTTTTACAGTTCAGGGACATGAGAAAATGGTTTGCAAACTTCAAAAAGCCTGTATGGTCTCAAACAGGCTCTCAGACAGTGGTATAAGAACTTTGATAGCTTTATGTGTAATAGTGGATTTCAGAGATGTCAGGCAGATCACTGTTGCTACATAAGGTCTCAAGGTAACTCATGCATTATTTTACTGTTATATGTTGATGATATGTTGATAGCAGGTGCAAACAAACAAGAAATTCTGAAGATAAAGGCTGAATTATCTAAAGAATTTGACATGAAAGATTTGGGAGCTGTCAAACAAATCTTACGAATGAGGATTGAGAGAAAAAATGGTACATTGACTTTGTCACAGGAAGAATATGTGAAAAAGTTTTTGAACAGATTTCACATGGAAGATGCAAACCCTGTGAGTACTCCTTTAGCTTGTCATTTTAAATTATCTAAGGAGCACTCACCCACTACTGAGCAGGAAAGAGATCATATAGCTAGAGTGTCATATGTTTCAGCTATAGGAAGCCTAATGTACGTCATGGTTTGCACAAGACTAGACATTGCACATGTAGTGGGAGTTGTTAGTAGGTATATGACTAATCCAGGGAAGCAGCACTGGGAGCCTGTGAAGTGGATTTTCGGATATCTGAGAGTGACAACTGATTATACTCTGCATTTTAAAAAGTTAGATTTTAAACTGCAGGGTTATGTAGATGCAGATATGACAGGTGATACAGATGGCAGGAAAAGTACTACCGGGTATGTTTTTACTTTGGGTGATACTGCTATTAGCTGGGTTTCTAGACTACAAAAGATAGTAGCTATGTCTACAACAGAGGCTGAGTATGTTGCTGTTACTGAGACAAGTAAAGAGATGATATGACTTCAGTCTTTTTTAGAAGAACTTGGCTTGAAACTGGGAAAGGGAACTTTGCATTGTGACAGTCAGAATGCTATTCATTTAGCAAAGAATCCAGTGATTCATTCGAGGACGAAACACATACAGGTGAGGTATCATTTTATCAGATCAGTTTTGGAAGATGGAGTGCTGGTGCTTAAAAAGATTACAGGAAGTCAGAATCTAGCGGATATGTTTACCAAGACTGTTCCTGTTCATAAACTGAAGTTGTGTGCAACTTCAGTTGGACTTTTCCACGAGTAAAGAGGACTCGCTACCGTTGCAGCGGAGACATGCTGATTGTTTTGGTCTCCAAGTGGGAGATTGTTAGAAATAGTGACGCCCAAAAATTCAAAGCCCATTATGCAACTTAACCTAAATATCTATAAATATATGTTTGCGGCAGTTTGTGAAAACGGGCACACCGAGAGAAAAAGAGAGTTTGCGGCTGTGAAAAAAAAAAAAGAAAAGTGTCGTGAGTTTTCTTTTTGGCATTTTTTGCAAGAGCGGTTTTTCTCCATTGAAGAGTTTTGTGCGCTAAAGTAATTCGTG
Source organism: Trichosanthes cucumerina (assembly GCA_036507285.1). Lineage (NCBI taxonomy): Eukaryota > Viridiplantae > Streptophyta > Magnoliopsida > Cucurbitales > Cucurbitaceae > Trichosanthes > Trichosanthes cucumerina. The sequence continues at coordinate 68,545,844 of CM071840.1, read as the reverse complement.
AGCCTTTTCCTTGAGACAAAAGTGAGAGAAATCACATTGAGCGTTGTAAACTCTTGTAACTTCCTCCCTAACAATTTTAATGGAACCTGCATCGGTAGCAGAGAACTGGACGTAGCTATCATTGGGTGAACCAGTATAAATTCAGTGTCAATTTCTCTTTCCTTAAACTTGATTTATTTATCGTTCTTGTAGCTTAAAAGTTTAGGTTGGTTTATCTACTCTTTTAGGCTTGTTAATTCCAAATTGATTATTCCGCAAAATATTTGGAATTAAAACCTGATCTGGGATTTGAGATAAGATATATATTGTGTTGAATCTGGTAGAATTTGGATTGATTGTATTTTGTCACACTCACACCTAACAACTTATGCCCTAAAGTCTCATAATTAATAATTAATAATATATTTTTTATTATATTATTTGTAATATAATATTATATATTATATGAAAAATTCATGGTTATTAGTGTAATCTTGAACAGTATGTGGTTGACATATGAGAGAATCATGTTCAAGAAATAACCTAGAGGGTATGGATAAGGTTGAGTGCCTTATCTTGGTAAGACTATTGATACGACCCACTTTGTAATAGTTACAAACGATTTGATCCAAATTGTTCATGTGGAGACATGTGAGTGGAGGTATCTTATACAATGAGGTTATATAAGACTGGACATGGAATATTTAATCTCTCTTTATAAATATGTTAATTGAGAATATTAATATTTCATCAGGATGATCATAGGCGACTCGATCTTAATCTTGAGTGTGTTATAAACTCCTGTCTGTTAGGGCTTGTCCTTTGATTTGTATGGGTTGAGAGTGACTTTTGTAGCCCGATTGAATAAGCATACCACTTTGGGGGCTTGACCAAATAGGGAGTTGGGAACATAATCTCACAAGATGGAATTCACTCCTTTCCATATAGGGTAAGTAGATGAGTAGTTCTCTTAAGCGCTAATTTGGGGGCTTAAACAATGGGGCCTCATCCTTTCAGTGGCCCAAGAGGAACTTAGTTTATGGTTGGATCATAAACAAATTATTCATTAGAGAATTAGTGATATTTAAGGTGCAAGATGTAATTATAGGGCTAAAATGGACTTTAGACCGAGCTATAATTACGAACAATTTGTAAATGATCGACTTGCATGTAGTGGTTACATCCATAGATGCAACTTGTCGTACAGTGTATAAACACAACCTAGGTCTATAGTGGAGTGACCTATAGTTAATAAATTAAAATTGATTAATTAAACAGTTTAATTAATTGATTTTGTATCATTAGAGATAATTTGTAGGTCTAGAATTCAAGTTTCTTTTGCCTTTTTTAAAAGAAATGCTACCAAAAATGCAATTACAATCGCAGTTAACACAATACAACTAAGTCGGATTCAACTACTATTCAATTTTGCTTCAAAATCGTTAGGAGACTAAGCATATAAACCTAGATGTCTATGGCTTTTCCAGCTTAGATAATTTTAATGCACAATCCTAGTGGTTTTGGAGTCTCGCCCTATGTCGAGGGTCAATGTTTCAGAACTCATTTCTAAGCCTTTTCCTCCATTGCTTTTATGACATCCACTTTTCCTTAACCCTTTAAGTATTAACTTCTAGCTTGGCAAGAAACACTAGTTGGCCGACTATGTTTATCCAACATTAAATTCAATAAAAACAAACTAAGTTTCATGTGTTAACTCGATTGATTTTGCTAATTTAAACTTAACATCTTTCGTTTAGGGTATTTACGTACTAAAATCCCTAGAGCAAACTTAGCTCATATGGAAAAGAAATAAAACAAAAAACTAGTTGTTGTGATAATCATAATTCAAAAAAAATATCAAACAAGGGAGTGAACTTCATTCCCCCAATTTGCTTAGTTTTGAGTAAAATAAATCTACCACTCACACTTGCACCTAAATAAATGGAAAATAAAAACAACCATGAAACAAAAAACTTGAGGAAAATGAAATTTATGATCCACTATCATCTTACTGAAAAAAAAAGAAAGTTAAATAAATTACTATTAATTTAAAAAACGTTGCCTTACTAAGAAGGTGAAGTATAGTAGACAAATAACTCAATAAAAAGTTGTAAAAAACAGTAGCTAGAATGAAATAAATTACAAAATCCAAAAATTGAAAACCGTATTCTTTCTCTTGCCATGATCGACCCAATCACCCATTTAAAAGCAAATAACTCTTCACCTCCTCTACTGTCATTGAGGAGGGATCAATCTCGAAAAGTTTCAAAACTAAAAGATGAAGAGCTTGCTAGAAGAAATAATAAAAACGAAATAAAACAAACTGGACGGACTTCTAGGAATGAAATCGAGCTAAGAACATTCCAAAATCGTGCAAAAATCCCATAAATCGTGTGATTTTTACAAATTTTGTAACTTCCAAAAGTTCAGAAAATGCAGTTGCATTTTTCTCAGCATTCTAGGCTTGCTCACTGTCCTGCTTTTGGGAATGAAGGCTAGTTGGAATGCCAATACATTACAACAAAATTAGTTCAAGTTCATTCTTTTCTCAACTACTCTTTACTCTCCACTATTCTTAACAAGCTTTCAAGAATTTTACTCATCAACATCAACATTATTTTTAGCTTGTTCGATACGTAATCAATAAGCATAAAAAAAAGGGCAAAATAATCGAGTTCAATGCTAAATAATCTTCATATATAAATGAGAATTATCACGAGCATATTTCAAGCTACAGTTCTTTTCTTTATTTTCTTTTGTAGAATGCTTCTAACATTTAGTCTTAGTCAATTATATATCTTGCTAAAAGTGTGTTTGAAATTCTCAAGTTTATTTTAAAATTTTATATCGCGCATCATCCCAACTTAGTGGTGCTTATGGTTGGGGAGGTGGAACAACAAATGGTTCTTCGATAACAAAGCAAAGATAGAAGAGAAGTAAACCATGAAAATATATCAATACTAGGTGGTGCGCAAGGATAGGTGGTGTCTAGTAGAAGAAGCAAGAATTCAAAATTTTCTTGTCAATTACATTTAAACTACACTAGAACCAACCGTTCCAAACTCAGATTTTCTTAATCTATGCTGATTGTCCCCTTTTTTTCTTTGAATGTTTGTATTAGATTGTATGGGCCGATCTCAAAATCAATTGACACTACAAGAATTTGGATATTGTGAGATTACTCTCATGGGCTCTGATACCATATTAGATTATGGGGTTTCATCTCAAAACCAATTGACACTACAAGAATTTGGGTTTTTTATGACACTTCATATGAACCAAAAATGTGAGAGGGAGTAAAACAAGTGTCATAAAATAGTTGGAGGCGCATTTTTTGGCGTGAAACGGCGGAGATTTTCGGATTTTCGAAATTTACGATACTTTTTTAATATCATAAATTTATGACACTTTTTTCATATCATAAATTTATGACATTTTTTCAATGTCATATTTTAATGACTTTGTCATGGATGACTAGGAGTTCAGTTTTTTGCGGGAAAAAACGTGTTTTGGGCGGAAAAATACGTATTTTTTGGTGGAAAAAGTCAAAAAAAATTCAAGATTTACAATTTTTAGTGTCATAAATTTATGACAACGTTTAAATGTCATTGTTATTTTGTTCTGTTTGTACTTTTTATTAAAAACTGAAAGACATAAAAATTAAAGAACAACAATGAGTCCTATTTTTTTTTTAAATATTTCGTCAAGGTCCTTATCTTCCTATGTATACTTAAAACACCCTCTACTAATTCTCTCAATTGCTCGTTCACATTTGTTTCTTACAATTTATAACTCGAGGCTAAAATTTTTTCTACTTGTGCAATCTATTCACAAGCATTGACATTAGTAGTCAAGACTATGATGTTTATAAACAATAGTAAAATCAAGCCCACCGCTTTTATAATAGTATTTTAATGCCACATGTTCTAAAATTAACTTATTTTAGAGTAATTACATTCATATATCTGTGTAAAAAATGTCTTGAATTTGTTATCTGTCGGTTCGAATAACAATTAGTACAGAGGTCTCGTTGATGTGGTGCTAAGTCACCTACACTCTGACACTCAAGTTAGTATGAACTCAAGAAAGTCTAGAGAATAGTTGTTGTGTGTTTTAGAACTTACTAATTCTGGAATTTCATCGAATGTATGCCGTGAATCTGTTATTTGGCGGTTCGAATAACCAAGTACGGATGTCTCATTTTTTTTTTTTATAATTGGACTTAATTTCCATTAATGTTCTAATTTAGAAAATTAGAATTTTAAAGTTTAGCTCCTTAAGCTTGGTGAAGTTTAATTTCTAGATTTTGAGGAAGATGATTTTGAATTAAATCCTTAAGCCTAAGTTTGGGAAGTTAATTTTTGAATTTATTCTCAAGTTTAGAAAGGATCAAAACTCCTTTTGACTATATTTTATCCCAAATATTTTGATGGCTTATTTGAGGTTTTTATTTAGGAAAAAGACATGGAAATTTGGGAATTTAGAGTTATTAGGATTTTTCTTCCTTTTTATTTTTGATCTATTGTCTTTTTGGACAATTAAAAGAAAATAAAATCAAGAGAAAGTAACAAAAAGAGAGGAAGCCCTAGACTTTTCCGTTCTCCTTCGTGAAGCTTTAGTCGCCCCAATCACAAAGTATTTACCAAAGGTAACTAAGAACCTTTGAAAATAATATGATCTTTATCGAATGTATTTAAAAAACTTTGAAAAATATGAACTCTTTATCAAAGGTTGTTAAAACCCTTTGAAAAAAATATTGTATTCCGAGATTTAAGGATTTAAACTTTGATTTTATTCTCAAGTTCTAAAAGGAATTCAAATTCCCTAGAATAAAAGTTTTGACCCAAATCTTTTAAGTCCTTGGGATTTATTTATGGATGTAAGGAAAAGAAATTGGTTTATATATATATATATATATATATACCCATGATTTTTCCATTTTTCTGGTGTGACACGCGAAAATTTTCAGATAGTTTTCTAAAATTTTGAAATTTAAATTGGGCTTATTTCGTATTTTGGGAATAAGTTAAAGTAAACCAGGAAAAGTTTTTGAAAAAAAGAAGTTTTTTGAAAGGGTTAATAAAAGAAAAATGAATTGTTTTGTTTTATAAGAAAAATATTTTTAAAAAAATATTTATTGAATAAAGGAAAACCTTTAAAGATGTATTTAAATTATTAAAAAAATAATAATAATAAAGAAAGAAGGATTTTTTTTAAAACCCTCACACCCTACTTCTTCTTCTTCGACAGCCAGCCGCCTGAAATTTCTTCTTCTTCTCTTCAACGCCGACAACTTTCCTTCTCGTCACCGACTAGCATAGCCGCTCGCCTCTCCTTTGCTGCAGACGCCGCCACCAGACCGCTTCCCCACCGCCAGATCTGCTTCCCCTCGCACTACATAGTGGAAGAAGCATATGACAGAGTCGAGCACTACATAGTGGAAGGTTAAGTTTAATATTTAAATGAATATTGTTTTGTCCATTGTAGGATCAAGCAGAGCCGAACACTATTTAGTGAAAGAAGCATATGACATGTAAACACATTAATGTAATATATACATTATATTATAGTTGGATTGTAAAAAAAATTATTTTTGAATTAATAAGTGATAACTCTTTCGTTTCATTATAATCACTTTCATGACATTTGTTGACAACTACGAAAAAAGAAAATAAATCTTTGACACGTGAAATATGTAATAATACATTGTTTGTTGACTAATAAAAACCATAAAGGTAAATAAATCTTTGACAGAAGGAATCTATCATAATACTTTTGTTGACAAATGGAAGATGTCATTAAATGATCTTCCTTGACACTTAGAACTATCAAACTAACTAAATACATGACAATTCAAAACTGTCACCGAAAAAGCATTTATGACAACTAAAATCTATCACAGTACTCAATAACTTGACATGAAAATATTGTCATCTAAACAACATGCTTGACACTAATTTTCTGTCATAGACATAATTTCTATGACATTTAAAATTTGTCATTGTTTGATATATCTTGACGAAAAATTAGGATGGACGAGTTATTTCTTGACAATGTTTAATTGTCATACAAAAGTTTACCATGACACCTAAAAAATGTCGTGTATACGGATTGATTGTCATACAAAAGTTTACAATGTTTAATTGACAATATTTTTTTAGGTGTCATGGTAAACTTTTGTATGACAATTAAACATTGTCATAGAATAGTTAATTGCGACAATATTTTAAATGTGTCATGTATGGAGTTTCCTTGATGGTGACTTCTAAGACGGAGAAAAAGTGTCATAAAATGTGTTTATGACAATTTTTCAATGTCATAAAATCCCGAATTTCTACTAGTGTGACAATGAGAGGAGTATCCCATATATCTTATATATTGTAAGCTTACTCTCCAGTTTTTCAATGTGGGATCCTCAACAGTTTGGTCACTAATTCTTTTGCTTTTTCGGATCTTTCAAGAATTCAATCACTTTAAATTTCAATCCCCGGAATTAGGTTAATGATGAGTTTTTGGAAGTAATATTTTTCCTTAGATTGGTTCATGCTCAAAATCAAATAGTTGGTGCATGTGTTTTCACTAATGAAGGAGCCCCATATGTCTGTATTTTTAATTTCTTGATTTTCCTATTGAAATCCTCAATTTGATTGCTTCAAGTTGATAGGTAGATAACCTGTTGAATAACTCATATGTAAAGAAAGGATAAGGAACTTTGGATGAAACTCTAAAGCAAATGTGTGTTAGCTTGCCTATTAAAAAAATGCTTAACATTAAAGAATGATAGGTAATGTTTGTTGATGAAGTGGGGCTATGCATTGGATGAACTTTTTTTTTTTCCCATTTAGAGTATCTTCTCTTATTGAAGATAAATCTTATATAAAATTTTCTCCATCATAGTAACTCAGGAATTATGGTCATGTTTGATAGTCATTTGGTTTTTAAAGATTATGCTTGTTTTTTTAATAATTTCTATTCATGTTCCTTACAATGATTTCCATCTTTGTTAAACTACCATTTAAGTTTCTAGCCAAATTTAAAAAACAAAACAAGTTTTTAAAAACTACTTTTTAAATTAGTTTTTAAAACTTGGTTTTTTGAAAACATAGGTACAAAAGATAAGAAAACACAAAAACTAATTGGTAGAAGCAGTATTTTTAGGCTTAATTTTAAAAAACCAAAAATAAAAAACTAAAGCCCCGTTTGATAACCATTTGATTTTTGGTTTTTTGTTTTTGTTAACTGATATACAAAATATAAAGTATGTTGGATACACTACTGATATACTATTCATTTAGCAAATATAAAGTATATCAAATATACTACTGATATATATGTTGATACACAAATGAGGATAAATTGGAATAATAAAAAAAAATCAGATTTAGAAAATTTTGCCATATTTGCAAATTTCAAAAAACCATGTCTACATTTATAAAATATCGTAATATGTTTTTGCTACCCATCACAATTCCCCTTTAATTAATTTGTAGCTAGTAGATTAATAGTATGATTAAGAATAGAGAAATACAAATAAAATATATACATAGTCATTGAGTCGAGAGAAAAATTAAGATCTATAGCTAGTAGATAAATAGAATGATTAAGAACAGAGAAATAAAAATAAAATCTATACATAGTCATTCACTCAAAAAAAAAAAAAATCTATACATAGTCATTAAGTCAAGAGAAATAAGAAAATCAATCCATAAAGATTAGTAGGTACATCAAGTCTCTACGAATAGAAGGTCTAGCTACTTATAATCTAATCTAAATTACAAGTCTCATGCTATACTTCATGAAAATGTTACAAAAATTAAAAGGAAAGGAGGAGAGAAATAAATCATGTTGTGTTGATTTTTTGTCTCAAAATTTCAATTAAAAAGTGTATTTGAACTGAATATTTCCATGTTGCTTTTTATCGCGTATTTTTCTTTCATGTGCTAAAAGATAGTGAGTTGCTACTTTTCCTCAACCTTACATGATAACACAAGGCTCCAATCTCTTCCTTAATTACCCCGAAATATTGTTCAAACCCTAGCCCCCATCTCCATCAATTTGATTGTGAGAAGAAGGCCGGTCACGTGTCGTTTTCACAACGTTCAGGTACAGTGACCTCTTGTTCAAATGTACAATGACTTAATCAATTGAGCTATGCTCGGTGGTTAACCACAATTTTGTGTTCATTTTAATTAGAAAAAGTAACTAATGAATCTATTTTAAAACAAGTATTAAAGATTAAGGTTTAAAATGAAATCTCTTTTAACTCCATTTTTTGGACAAATTATCAATGAAGTCACCATAACGTGCAATTGTCTCGTCTCTTAATAACTGTTGGTTGTAGATCCAAAAATGTATTTGTCTCTTAATCACCATTGTATACAAAAGTAAAACACTTTTTCAATTTCTTTTTTCACATCCAACTGTACAAAACTACCAGTAACATTGTAGCAACTGTTAGGGACAATGACCCATGTGGGACTTTGGGTCGCACTCCCAACAATCCTCCCCTCGAACAAAGTATCACACCCTTCTTCCCACTCTTAGACCAGAGAATATAAAGATGGAATTTAACTATAGCTAGTACACCAAGCTTAAAGTGTTTCTAACTGAGATCCTTTGAAACCAAAGTCATACACTTCTTGCCAGGAGCCCATCATTTTCTTGCACTTTTTAGATTTGGGACAATTTCACTTCTAATATATTGCAAAAAACCCAACAGAAACCTCGTTGAATAATTTCTCTCATTTTCATAATTTGGTATAATTTATTTGTTTTACAACATTGCCTAAAAAAACAAAAGGAACCTTTTAAAATAAATGAATACGAGACAAGTACAAATTATTCAATAAAACCGCTACAATATAGCTATCTCACACTAATGAATTGGATAGTCTTACTGAATAATTTATCGGCTCTAAGGGATTTATTAAAGGATTACTAGAAGAATCCTTAATTCATTCTCTTTTTCGCTAATTCTTGGTCATTCTCTGAATTACACCATGCTCTTCATATTTGTTGTGGATGAGGTCAATCGTCTTTTGAATGTTATGGAGCCACTCAGTCGAATTGCGGCAGACACAGCCCAAATTCAATGGAATCCTGATATGTTCTCCTTAACAGTCTTTGACACTTCCTCAGAATTTATTGCATCTCTCCAATTACAGTCGCCATTTTTCAACTCCTTTCACTCCAGTCGCCCTCACCATTCCCAAATTTCCCTTTATGGATTCTTCAATATTTTGATCGAAGCCACCCCGAACTTTTCATTGTGCTTCATTATTCGGGATCACAAACCTTTTGCCGTCTTTGAATTTCGAAACAGTCAGCATCTTCTTGCTCTCTCTCTCTCTTTTTTTTTTTTCACTCTTGTGAATCTTGAGGAGTATAATTTTCTTTTTTCCATTTTTTGTTCCCAAGAAATCTGGTTTCTTTTGGTTTCAAGAACACAAATCAAATCTTTTTTCTTCTTTTTTTTTTTATGGTTAAAATATCATTTTGGTCCCACCCTTTTCCTTCGCTATACTTTCAAACATCAAATTTTATGAAACTTAAAATTTGTCTCTATGTTAGGTTAGTGTTAAGTTTTTTAAGAACATTAGTCTCTATTTGTATATTTTGTCCTCACATTGCATCTTTTCTTGCATTAAATTTTGATAAAAATTAACTAGGGACCAATTTTAAGCTTTATTATTAAAAGTAGAACTAAATTTGGATATCTGAAACGTACCGAGACTAAAAAATAGAATAAAATGTTGGAAACGTCAATGAACCCACAATAATACTCGCTCTAAATCTCACAATTTTGAAGAGAAAAAACTTGTTATTTTACTAGACACAAGAACACACAAGAGAAGAAAATTGTTCTCTAGAATAACTCTATTTCAATTGCTTTGCTTGGCTTATGAAAATGACTTGGTTACTACAAAGGAGGGAAATGAACCTTTGATATAATACCTAAAAGACACATCCAAAAGACACAAATTAAATAATTACCTTAACAAAATAACCTTTATGCATCCATGAATTCATCTATGATATTTTAACTTGGTTGTTTTTTTATATATCTTTCTTGCAAGTTATGTTAATCAAAGTTGTTTTGAATTTTCACTTTTAGGTGATGGCCCACAAATGCCCCGTCGTGAACTGCGATTGTCACGTGCGGAAGAGGAACATACATACCAAATTGATTACACAACCTTTGTCTCAATTCCTTCACAAGAGTTCGGACGCATTGTACCTGAGTTACGTAATGGCTTAGGTGATATATAACAACTCAAATTTTATTCTAACAAAACATGGTGGTAAGTTTCTAACAACGTTTTATCATATCTCACAGTTCGTGTTTCTCTGAAGGATTCACAAGTAATGTTCTTTACTAACACTAAGGGAATTCTTCTTACCAAAGAGGTATTTTTTTTTTTAATGTCTTCAATAAGCTTACGGTTGTAGGGTCGGTTTGAAATATCACATTTTTTTAAAGACGAGACTAAAATAAGTATGAAGTTTTAGGAGACGAAAATAAAATATTTAAGTCTCGTTTGATAATTATTTAGTTTTTTATTTTAATTGTTGAAAATTAAGCTTAAAAATATTATGTATACCAATGAGTCTCTATATTTTTCTATCTATTTTGTACCTATGTTTTTATAAACTAAACTAAATTTTGAAAACTAAAAAATGTAGGTGTCGTTTGATAACCATTGGTTCTTATTTTTTAGTTTTTGAAAATTATACTTGGTTTCTCATCATTTTTCTACAATGGTATTCATCTTTTCTAACATCCATCCCACCTTTCTTAAGAAAACACTTGAATTTTTAGCAAAATTTCAAAAACAAAAACAAGTTTTTGAAAACTATTTTGTTTAGTTTTCAATTTGGCTTGGTTTTTGAAAGCGCATCTAAAAATAGATAAGAAAACATGGAAAACTAGGGTGGAAGTAGTATTTATAAGTTTAATTTTCCAAAATTAAAAACTTAAAAGCAAATAGTTATCAAACGAGGCAGTGGTTTTCAAAAATTTGGTTTTATTTTTGAAATTTGGCTAGAACCTTAAATGGTACTTCAAGAAATATGAAATTTATTGTAGAGGATATGAACAGAAATGGTAAAAAAACAAGCATAATTTTCAAAAATCAAATTGTTATCGAATCGGATCTACGTACAAAGATTTGATTCATGAGTGAATTTAAGTGGTTGGTTGATATTGTGCAGAGAGGACAATGCTTGATTGAAGGTGTTGCAGTAGGAGATAATACTGAATTCTTAATCATTCTCCATCCCATAGAATTTTTTCTAGAACTAGCGAATCGGTCGACAAGGATATGTTTGTACAAGACAAGTAATAACCGCAGTACAATGATTGCCCCTGTTGGACCGCATGCTCAATTTATAGTTTATTTTCCTTGAGAAAACCAAGTCGACAAAAATAATGTTGATATATACTTTTTTACATTGTTTTTTTCACTCTCAATATAATTGAAAGGGCTGAAAATATATACGTATAATCCGAGTTTGTGACTTGAATTCTACGACTCAGCTTCTTGCCAAACTATATATAATTCTAATATTTCTATTCAAGTATTGAAATTACAATGAAAGGGATCTTAAATCATTCTCATTATTTGTTGGGTAAGCGATGTTAGCCACATAGATAATTATTTCCAAAAGGTCGTTGCAAATATACATGGTGAAAATTTAATTTCTTATATTTTGCAAATGTTTTAGAAGTGCTTTTATTTAAAATAGAATGATTTATTTTAGTAGAGCTTCTGTAACTAGTGATTTTTGCAAAACTACTCTTGTTATTAGCACTTTATTAAATATTGCTTTATAATAAATCAGTGTGATAATTTTGCTATCTAACTTTTGTAACAGTGTTTTTAAGTGCTTCCCTAAGTATTACATTGGAAAAAAGTAGAGTACACAACTTATTTTTCATAAAGCATTTAATGTGGTTTTGATGTTTTCTGAAAATAAATTATGAATTACTCACAAACTAGATAATTTAAAGTGAGGAGTGCTTTTGGGACAAAAGTATTTTTAGCCATACTAACAGCACACTCCCAAGCGTATTCAATGATGCCCTAGGCTCAGGATTCTGAATTATTTGGATTCGACCCCTGTTGGCCCTGACATTCTCCGCATTTTCTGTGACCTAGTCACATAAACATGCTATCTAAGAAAACTCCTAAGAAGTCACCTAACATATGATTGCTCCAAGCCAAATATGTTTAACTTTCGAGTTCCTATAATTGAGCCATAAAAAAAATGTGCACCTTGTTGGTATATAGGTAGTAGCTATGAATTCTTTTAAGTATTTCTCATTGCTCTCATTAAGATGTGGGCTCGGTTCATTCATGTACCCATATTCCTCGGGCGTCACATGCCCACCAGCTTTCGTCTTAGTTCCTCCCCAAACCACATCTTACTGGGAGAGGTTACTGATATTTTTCTTGCGACCTGGCCACATCATCATTCAATCCTTGAGCTGGTTGCAAGAATGAAGATTGTCCCCACAAAGCAATGCGGGTTCTTTTCAGCATGCATTGTTTTTACTCACATGTTCCCTAGGAAAATTCCTAAGAGCTCACCTAACATAAGATTTTGCTTCAAGTCAAGCACGCTTAACTTTGGAATTCCTATGATTGAGCCACCGAAAAGGGAAGTGCACCTTGTTAGTATACGCAATAGCTATCGGTTCTTTTGAGCCTTTCTCATCCATGCTTTCATAACCTCAAGATCTCTCTCATTCGGATGTGGACTCGGTTCATTCATGTATCCCTCTTCCTCGGGCGTCACATGCCCACCATCCGTCTTGGTTCATTCCTGAACCACATCTTACTAGGTGAGGTAGGGGTGATCATAGGTCAGCCGGTGTCGATTTTGTGCTCGAATTGAACAAGTCGACCACGTACAAATGAATTTTCTTCGATCTGTTGTAGTCAGTTTCAGAGAACTCAACCACGTCGATCGACCGACCACGCTGATGGTCGGTCAGGTAGGACTGAAAATCTATATGAGTAGATAACCTAACAAGCTCTCGAAAAGAAACATAAAAAATGTAAAAGAAGAAGATGAGATAGAGAAGAAGAAGAGAAATCGTTCTTGCTACTGAAAATTAATATAAAAAATGGAGAAGAGAAGAAGGAAAGGGAAAGGAGAAGAGGAAAGAATGAAAAGAAAAAAAGTGAGAAATGAAGAAATGAGAGGTATAACGTGAAAGGAAGATGGAAGAAGGTAAAAGTTGTATAAAATATAATTTTTTAAAATATAATTTTTTTTAAATATAACATTAATATTTTACCTCAAGAAATGAGTAGACATAAAGTCGTGCGACATTATAAATATAATATTAATAAAATATTAATACTTACCTTGAGATGACCATTCGTGCTTGCCAATGCGTGCAACATTTATGGCAATGTTATTTTGTACGCAGCAGATGGATGATACAAACGAGGTACCTATATATAATATATTTTAAATAACGGTCGCTTGGTCGGAAAATATGTATAGATGACGCCGACCGACCAAAAATTCAATTTTTCAATAATCAAAACCGACAACAACCAAACTCCCAACTAAAATGAGGTCGATTTTAGTCGGTCGTATTGATTTTCAGTCCTTTTTTGCTCACCTCTAGGGAGAGGTCTCGCTCTGATACCATCTGTAACATCCCAAGTCCAGGATTCGGATTAGGATTCACAATTTAGATTCGACCCCTATTGGCCCGGACATTGAAGGATTAATATTAAGAAAACGAAAGTAATTTTGGATTTTGAACACTCTAATTTAATCATTTTTATCAAACAACAAGCATGCTTTAAAATGGAAAAACAGAGAATAAGAACACAACCTTTGAAGCTCAAAATTGAAGCAATCTTAGGGTTTTCTTTGAACAAAAATTAGTTGTGGACCACCTCTAGTGTCTTCCCTACTATCCGCAGCCGTTGGAAGAGATTATGCGATCTTTGATTGAGAGAATTTGGAAGAAGAGTGATAAAAGGTAAAAAACGAGATGATGGAGATCTGATCTCCTTGAGCAGCGGAAACGTGTTTGGGATCGTTAATGTGCTTGATTGTTTTGCTTGAAACAAAAATCAGTACACTGATAAATATAGAAAAAACATGAAAATTCTAATCCTATTAGACATGGATAATAGCATACATGCAAACATATTAAGTTTAACAATTAAACTAAGAAGAGAGGTGAATAAATTACCTTTGTAGCTTTTTCGCAGCAACACCTTGCTCCACAATAAACAGCAACAAGGAAAAACTTCTCTGTTTTTCTCTGTGTAACAACACCACCACTTGGATCACCTCCTACATCTCTGAGTTCTACTTAGATCCTCCTTGGTGGGAATTCCAACTTTTGGAAGAGTTTTTGGGAATGGGAGTGAGGGAGAGAGAATTTTCCCTTCTGTCAAAAGAAAATGATCAATCTATCGATGGATTGAGCAACCCCCTTCTCCCTGTTAAATTGTCGATAGGGAGAAGGGGAGAGGTAGTGGGGAACGTGTCTGGATGACACATTCCCTTTTTATTATTAAAATAATAATAATATTAATAATTAAATCAAATTTAATTATTAATTTAAATCAAATTTAATTATTAATTTAAATCATATTTAAATAATACAATATTTAATTTGGATTAAATCTCATTTAATCATATTACCCATTTAACCTACAGTTTTAATGTACATCCAGTGCACATTAAATTTTAACCTATAGTTTTCAAACATGAATCACATTCACCCTTGATTTCAATATTTGAACTCTTTCAAATATTTAATTCTCTCACAAAATTTAATATGAATCATATTCACATTAAATTTATAATATAGACTTCCAAAACTATATATTATATTGTATCAATATACATTAAGTTTATTCCCTAATGAATTTGAACATTTCAAATTCAAATGATGTTCTCTTTACGAGCTAGAAGGTGGACCTAATGGACCTATAGATCAGAAGCTCCAACGATACGAGATTGCTCGGTTAATCTCATTAACCACCCAATCAACATTCGTTAACTGCGGGAACACTCCACTAAAGTCCCATAGCTGCACTCTTCTCACTCGCAGATATATTTCGTGTAATCATGGATATTGACCAATAACAAAGACAAGTCAATCCTTCACGAATGTTCGTAACACCACCGGCCAAATTACCGTTTTACCCCTGGGTTACATCTTGTGCCTTAAGTACCAGTGCTCCTCTGATGAACAATTTGTTTGTGGTCCTACCAACAAACAGAGTCCCTCTCGGGCCAATGAGAGGGTCGAGCCCTTTGTTCATGTCCCGGAGACACCACTTAAGGGAACATTCCTCTACTTACCCTAGTAGGCGGGAAGAAGTGAATTCCATCCAGTTAAGTTAAGTTCCCAGCCGCTCACTCGGTCTTGTCCCCAAAAGGTAGGCATATTGAGTCGGCGATTCTGGCCACTCTCACCCATACTAGTCAAAGGACAATCCCTCGCGAACAGGAGTTCGTAACCTGCTCAGGATTGAGATTAACTTGCCTAGGTCATCCTAGTGAAATAGAAACCTAACTAGTCAACGGAATTACAACTAGAGGTTACTATTTCGTGATTCGATCTTATGTAATCTCATTACATAGATATCCCCACTCACATGTCATCTACACGAACACGTTAGGATCACAGTGTTTGTATCGAATACAAAGTGGGCTACATCCATAGTTTTACCAGGGTAAGATAACCAAACCTTATCCCGTAACTATAGACCCTTTAGGTTGTATCTTGAACCGAGATCCTTTATATGTACACTACATACCGTTAGAGATTCATTTAACAACCATGGATGTTTAGTTTATTGGATTTAGGGTTTAAATAAAGGCAAACTAAGTAGATAACGAACAATAACACTTTATTGAAATAATAACACTTTATTACATTAATTAGAACATAATTACAAACTACGAGTTTTAGGGCACAAATCCCAACAAACTCCCACTTGCACTAAAACTCTAGTGGGGTACAACATAATCTAAAATAGTGGTTACAGAGATATAAAATACAATAAACTAGGGCATCCATATACCCCATTACATATCTCCCACTTGCCCTAGATTAGCTATGTACATATCTCATAGACCTGCACTTTTGGATGACCTAGAACACTTTAGCCGTGAGAGTCTTTGTAAACGGATCAGCAATATTGTGCTCGAAGCGATCTTCGTGGATCATCACATCTCCTTGTTGCACTATTTCTCGTATCGTGTGATACTTCCTCTCGATGTGCTTACCTCGCTTATGGTCTGCGAGGTTCCTTCGAATTGGCTACGCACCACCGTTTGTCACAAAGATAAGGTGATGGGAGATTCCATATTTGGAACAACTTCCAAATCGATGAAGGAATTTCCTTAGCCAAACGACCTCTTTAGCCGCTTCAAGCAAATGACATACTCAACCTCCATTGTGGAGTCGATGCATCCTTACTTGATGCTTCGCCATACTATAACTCCCCCGTTAGGGTGAAAACTGATCCCGATGTGGATTTTCGAGAATCCTTATCGGTCTGAAAATCAGAATCAGTGTATCTAGTAAGAATCAAATCCTTAGACCCATAAACAAGCGTATAGTCCCTCGTTCTCCTTAGATACTTGAGGATATTTTTAACTGCTATCGAGTGGTCTAACCTTGGATTGGACTGGTACCTACTGACTATTCCCATTGCATAACAAATGTCCGGCCTCGTGCACAACATAACATACATTAAGCTACCTACTGCAGAGGCATGGGGAATATGTCTCATATCCTCAAATTCTTGAAGTGTCTTGGGACACTGTTCCCTAGACAGATGAACTCCGTGCCTGAAGGGCAATAAGCCTCTCTTGGAATTATGCATCGAATATCTGGACAACATTTTGTCGATATATGACGCTTGAGACAGTGCTAGCGTTTTGTTCTTGCGATTCCTGAAGATCTGAATCCCAAGAACATATTGCGCCTCTCCCAAATCTTTCATTTGGAATTGGGTCGAGCCAATTCTTTATGTCAATAAGGTATCCTACATCATTCCCAATGAGTAGGATATCATCCATATAAAGTACTAACAAATCTACTTTGTCGTTTATGATCATCTTGTAAATAACGGTCGCTTGGTCGAAAAATATGTATAGATGACGCCGACCGACCAAAAATTCAATTTTTCAATAATCATAACCGACAACAACCAAACTCCCAACTAAACTGAGGGATTTTGGTCGGTCGTGTCGATTTTCAGTCCTTTTTTGCTCACCTCTAGGGAGAGGTCTTGCTCTGATACCATCTGTAACATCCCAAGTCCAGAATTCAGATTAGGATTCAGAATTTAGATTCGACCCCTATTGGCCCCGACATTGAAGGGTTAATATTAAGAAAACGAAAGTGATTTTGGATCTTGAACACTCTAATTTAATCATTTTAATCCAACAACAAGCATTCTTTAAAATGGAAAAACAGAGAATAAGAACACAACTTTTAAACCTCAAAATTGAAGCAATCTGAGGGTTTTCTTTGAACAAAAACTGGTTGTGGACCACCTCTATTGTCTTCCCTACTATACGTAGCCATTGGAATAGATTGTGGGATCTTTGATTGAGAGAATTCGGAAGAAGAGTGATAAAAGGTCAAAAACGAGAACCCTTTGAATTTTCTACAAAATTCTCATCATTCTTCTGAATTCTTCTTCAATTAAAGCTTCATTAAGCTTTGCGAAGATGCCAACACATGAGTGATGAGTATGATTTGAGAAGGAGGTGCCCAATTTTGATTAATTTTGAGAATGATAAGGATGGACAAGTTGACAACTTGAAATTCAAGATAAAACTTGAATTTCTCTTTTATTTTAATTCAAAATTAATTTAAAACTAATTTTAATTTAAATTAGCTTATTATTTAATTAATTAAATGATTTATTTAAATTAATTAATTGAAATTTAATATTAAATATTAAATTAACAATTTTACCAATTCCGATCTCAAAATCGATTTTTCGAACATGAATCTCTACTCATGTTTCAAACCAAACTAATATTTAAATCATATTATGTCCACCTTAAATATATAACACGTTAAAAAAAAAGCCTTACAATCTGAAGAAGAAAGGGAGGAGTGGTAGAGCAAGACGACTATATTGGCAGCTGCAGCCAATATTAGATTTCATTATCACAAGGCTGCTCCAAAGATGATAGGTAGAATCCATGTTGAATCACCATTTATGGTTTAATTCACAATTAAGCTATAACACGTTAAATATATTGCATATAATTAACACTTTCCCCCAAAATCGAATTTGAACAATTTAAATTCTTTTCTCTCAAATTTTTACAAGGCTTAGTCCGAGCTAATAAGGGGGACCTAATGGACTTATAGGATCATGAGCTCCAACGATACAAGTTTAACCGATCAAACTTTTTAGCCTAATTAATCAACATTTGTTAACCACCAGGACACTCCACTAAAATCTAGTGGTTGCACTCTCCTCACTATAGATATATTTGTGTCCACTCAATATAACAATGATTAGTAAGTCAATCTTTCACAAGTCGTTCATGATTACAACTGAGTCAAATAAACCGTTTTACCCCTGTAATTATTTCTTGTTCCTTAAGTCCTGTTGATCCTCTAATGAACAATTGGTTTATGGTCCAACAAATAATTTGAATCCCTCTCGGGCTAATGAGAGGGTGGGCCCATTGATCAAAACCTAGAGTCAACACTTAAGGGAACAAACTCTCTACTAATCCCTAAAGTGACTAGGAGTGAATTCCATCTCGCAAGACTACGTTTCCAGCTATCTACCCGGCCTTATCCCCAAAATGGAAGGCTTATTGAGTCAGCGATCTTAGGTCACTCTCACACATGCAAATCTAAGGATAATCTCGAATAAACAGAAGTTTATAGAACGCTTAGGACTAAGATCGAGTTACCTAGGTCATCGTATGAATATAGTCAGTTAAGATAGTAAACGGAGTTATAAAGTCTAAGTGACTATTTCTCAGTGCAGTTTTATACAAACTCATTTCATACGACACTCCCACTCGCATGTCTCCACATGAATGATTTAGGATCACATCGTTTGTACTTTATAAAATGGGTCGCGTTCATTGTGTCCCAAGGATAAGATACTCAACTCTATCCCTATATTATAGACCATTCTGACTATTTACTCAAACTTGATCCACTTTTATGTCATACATAAAGTTCAAGTATACATCCTATAACGAAAGGTTCTTATTAGATTAGGGTTATAAAATACGCAATTCACTTTATTCAATGAAAACTTTATTGAATAAACCTCAATAACAACTTTATTGAAAAATATAATGTACATTCAGTTTACAAACCATGTTTTTTAGGACATAAAATCCAACATGCATTACCCCTCTTCTTCGGGCGTCACATATTTTGTATAATTAAGTATATCATTAATATATCTAATCTACCTATAAAATTAAGGGTACTTGCAACAATCACAAAAAAGTTTTGCCCAATTGCAAACATGTTTTTTTTTATCCTATTTGCGAATATGGAAAAAAAGTCAGCCTTCAAAAAGAAGTTGCGAAAAGTCTAAAATGACCTTTTATTTAATCTCTTTTTTTAGTCTTGCATTTTTGTAATATGAAGTATATCAATTATCTATCAATGATGTACAGTTGATATATATAACATGAAGTATGCTACTGATGTACTTTATTTAAGAATATCAATAATATAAAATATTTAATATTTAATATATCAGTAGTATATAAAAAATACCTAATGTGAAGTATATCAGATATACTTAATATGAAGTATATTAGCAAACAAAAGCATAGTTCAACTGACATGGAGTGTGTGCTTATGGCAAAAATTTCATGAGTTCGATTCTCCCCACCCCCATGTTGTTGAATTAAAAAAAAATGAAGTATATTAGTGATATACTACTGATGTACTGTATTTAGGCATATCAATGAAATGAGATTCTTAACATAAAAAATATCAACAATATATTGATAATTCATAATATGTAATCATATATACCTATATGAAGTATATCGAGCGTATACCAGTAATTCCTATACGAGATATATACATAATATGAAGTATATCAGTGATATACTATTCATATACTTGATTTTAGTTCTTGACTTTATTAATGAATTTTGGTTACCATTTTTTTGTTGATGCATTAGTTTTAGTCGATACACTTATCTAGTATTATATCAGTAGTAAATGAATGATATAATATTAATATACTTCATTTTAGATATATTATTTCACTCATATATCGAATATGAAATATGTCAATCGTATATCAATACTACATATTCATTATACTAGATATACTACTGATATTCTCTATTTTACTTTTGACTTTATCAAGTTGTTTGTTACTTAAGGTGATGAAACATATCATTAGATAAAGTATATTGTTGATATGCTACTGATATCCTCAATGTTGTTAGATATATTAGTGATATACCAAATATGCTTAATATGTTACTGATGTACTGCATATAGAGTATGTCATTTTCTTGATTTACCTAAAAGGAAGTGTATCAGTAGTATATGAGTAACATACTATTAATATATTTCATTTTAGATATATCAGTTGACTAATATACCAAATGTAAAGTATATTAGATATACTACTAATATATTATTTATATACCAAATATATATATATATATATATTAGATATGCTACTGATATAGCTGTTGAAACACTAATGAGGGTAAAATTGGAATAATAAAAAAAACAGAAATGAGGTTTAGAAAAGTTTGCTATATTTTCAAATCTCCAAAAACCATTGCTATATTTGTAAATATACTAATATTTTTTGCTACTCATTACAGTTTCCCATCAAATTAAGTATATTAGTAACATTAAATAGATAAATGAGAAGTATATTAGTAATATTAAATATATATATGATATATACTTCTTATTATGTATATCTCTCTCATTAATTAGCATAGTTTGTTGCATAACCAACCACCTTCTCAATATGAATGTCAACATCAACGAGTTCAAAACTCGTTGTTGGAGAGTTATTTTCCATAAAGAGAATCCTGTGATTGTTTCCCATCTCAAATTTTTCCATATATCTTATAAACTATGAGGTATCTCTCCATTTTTCAATGTAGAATCTTTAACATACTCTCTCAAAATAGTCTCTTTGAGTTCACTTGGATCAAATCTCAATTTTTTAACTGAATACTCATTTGGGTTTAATGTTCTCTAATACCATTTTAGAGAAACATAGAATTCGATCTTCAAACTAATTAGTAATGAGAGAAGTCGTTTATTTATGTTATGAATGGTTTATTTATGTTATGAATGGTGAGATCTCTTGTAACACCTATCAATTTTTAATAGTGATGGATTACTAGGTTTGGAGTCAATTGGATCATTTTTCAGTAATTGTTTTTGGACTTGGCCTAAACTAAATTTGGTGGGTTTGAAATAACATTTTTGAAAGTTGAAAACAAAATAATTGAAAAAGAAAAGAAAAAAAGGAAAAAAAAAATGGTATTTTCTCTCCCACAATTTTAGGAAATACATCGTGACTAAGACCATTTTGGAAAATTTTGAGACAAATTAAATTGTTGTCTAGCAAGCGTGGGTCTTTGTTTGGGTGAAATTTATTGAGAAAAAGTACAGACTGCAGCCATTTAATATGCAACCCACTGAAGAGGCACAAAAAAATTAATTTTTTTTAATATTTTTATAAATTAAATTTTTGTGGTTAGAAAATGGGATGCACCCAAGTACAATCTATTTAGTGAGATACTCCGAGTTAAATTTAATTGGTTGTGTGTTTAGACCTTTCTTATGAATTTTATGAGTCGTTTTAATGTTATAAAAAAACAAGTGGGTTGAGAAACTATTTCTAAAAATAGGGTGAATTTTTTGTTTTATTGGAATGGGTCTCTCGAGATATGCATTCTAATTTCAACCCCACAACTACAGTCCAACTCATTTTTAAAATCGAAAAAAATTATTTTTTTAAAAAAATCTTAGAGAATTTGTAATGGGTAGCAAGGATGATTTTACTATTTGTAGATATAGCAACCTTTTAAAATAATTGCAAATATGGCAAAAATCTTTAAATTGTTTTCATAATTCCTATTATACCCTTGGTTTAAATCTATTTATTTTCTTTTTCTTCCTTAGTATTTCCTTCTTCTTTCATTTTTCAAGAAAACAAATTAGGAAAAATAAAAGTGGGGCTCATCTAGTTTGTTAATTTGAGAGAGGAATGACACTACAACAAGTTGACACTTCACCAAACTTTCGCTTTCACACACCCCAAAATTAAGAAAATATTAATCAATTTTTTCTTCATCTTTTTTTTTTAGTTTACATTACAAGAATTTTCTCGGAATCCAAACACTACCCCCCTCTCCTTTCTCTCTATCGGTAGCATTCCTTTTCATTTTCTCGGGAAAATGTTAATATTAATATTGATATTAATATTAATACTTTAGAAAATTAGGTAATATTAAAAGAAAAAAAAACATAGCAATGAGGGATGTTATTAACTAACGCCATGTCGTTGTTTTGATGTTGCTTGGTTTTTAACTTTAGTGGAAGATCAAAATACAAGATATCCTTTAGTTGCTCATATTAATGATGCTTGTTTTGATGGCTCCTCTTGTGCAATTAGTGATGGGAGTGACAACTTACGCAGGTGTAATCCACCCAATTGGGAATCATTCTGAATGGAGTTCGATAGATGTTGACATGAATGCATTACCTCCAATTGTTAAACGTCAAGCAGGAAGACCGTGAAAGCAAAGGATTTCGTCGATTGCTGAAGCAAGAAGTCACACAAAATGTAGTCATTGTCATCGTATTGGTCACAATCGTAGGACATGTAATTTTCCACCATTTTTACCATGATGTAATTTTTGACAATTAGTTTTAGATATATTTTTTCAAGATATAACTCAATATTGTTGTTATCATACTATTCATACTATCAATACAAAGTTTGTGATTGTTTCAAAAGTTTAATATCAATACTATGAACACAAGGACTTTGGCATCTGATGAGAAAATTTGAAGACCACACAACAAACAATAGTA
The DNA here is from genome assembly GCA_036507285.1 of Trichosanthes cucumerina. Classification (NCBI taxonomy): domain Eukaryota; kingdom Viridiplantae; phylum Streptophyta; class Magnoliopsida; order Cucurbitales; family Cucurbitaceae; genus Trichosanthes; species Trichosanthes cucumerina. Next base: position 68,522,779 of record CM071840.1, on the reverse strand, counting down.
GTTAACAGATAGACAACTATCAATGATAGTGATGGACAACTACCACTGATAGAAGTCTATCACTTTTATCAGTGATAGACATCTATCACTGATAAAAGTCTATTACTGGAAACAAGTTAATGATTGATAGACAACTATCAGTGATAGACATCTATCACTGATAGAAGTCAGATAGAAGAAAAAAGTTAATAATCATGAATAACAAGAAGTCTAATAGAAAAGTTATGAGTAATAGGTAATAAATAGGTAGAAGTCTATCAGACAACTATCACTGATAGAAGCCTATCACTTCTATCAGTGATAGTAGTCTATCACTTCTTTTTCTTTAATTTCTAACAATCATTAATAGTGATAGTGGTTTATCACTTCTATTAGTGATAGACAATAATAGAAGTCGGATAGGAACAATAAGTCTAATAGATAATAGAAAAGTTATGAGTAATAGGTAATAGATAGACAACTATGGTAGAAGTCTATCAGACAACTATTACTAATAGATATCACTTCTATCAGTGATAGATATCACAATAGTAGTCTATCAAATTAGACATCTATCACTGATAGTTATCACTAGAAAGAAGTTAATGATTGATAAACAACTATCAGTGATAGACATTTATCACAAGCCTGATAGAATAATATTCATGAAGATTAAGAAGTCTAATAGAGTTATAGACTTTTATCACTTATATCAGTTCTATCACCTAATAGACTTCTATCACTGATATCAAATGATAGAAGTCTAACACTGTAACACATTGACAATCGTTATAGACTTCTATCACTCATAACAGTTCTATCACCTGATAGACTTCTATCACTGATATAAGATGATAGAAGTTTAACACTATGACACATTGACAATCGTGTAACCATTCCCAAACGACAAAAAAAAAAAAAGTTATTAACTAAACAAACTTCTATAAGTGATATCACTAATAGCATCATATCAATGATTTCTTCTTCGTTTGCTATCAATGGGGTGATGGAAAACTAGAATTATAAGAAAAGATTAGTTATTAAATAAACAGACAAAAAAATTAGTTATTAAATAAACAGACTTCTATCAGTAATATCACTGATAGAATCCTATCCGTGATATCACTGATAGCATCCTATCCGTGATATCACTGATATCATCCTATCCGTGATATCCGTGATATCATCCTATCAATGATATCACTGATATAACGTAGGGTGTTTTAGTAATTTCAATTCCTCTTTTCAAATTTTTGCTATTTTTGCAAATAGATTGAGACAGTTGCTATATGGGCAATTATTTTGGGCCTTTTTGCTACCAACTCAATTGCCCCAAAATCTTAACTAACTCGCCTAATGTCGTCAGCCTCTTTTTAGAACTATTTTGTACTTGATAAGATTATAACATTTATTTATTTTTCTCTAACAGATATTAGATTCAATTAATGATTAAATCAATATCAACAAAAATAGAATTTTTGTTTTCATATTTTGTACCACTATTTTATTATAGATAGAAATTTCATATATTTTTTAATTGTATAAATATAGATATGATTATTAAGAATAATAAGCTATAATGTAATTAAAGTTTTATTGGCTAATTCAAATCATTTACAATTATTTTGTCATATAAAGATGTTTTTATAGCTAATTATTCACATTGGTTAAATTAAACCATTTACAATTAGGGTAATTAGATAATTAGTCACATTTCATATAATTTTGTATTGACAATTAGAAAAAATTAATTATAGTTGAATTAAGTCATATAATTAAAGTTAGAGTTTAATTAAGCTTTAATTAATTTTTTTTATTAATTCTAGTCATTTCTATTCATTTCCACAACTTACATGATTTTTTTTTTAATTTCTATGAACATTTTCACAAAATTTGGACTTTGATATTTCCATTAACATCTAAATTTCAAACACTCATTAGGAAATATACATTGACAAAAAAAAGTCCAAAGTTAAAATCTCTTATCCTCAAGTGTCTTGAATTTTTTGTTAAAAAAAAAAAGTGTCTTGAACTAAAGTAACTTATCTGATACGTCTCGTGGTACATTTTTATTGAGAATTATAATATCTAAAAGAATATAAATTTATTAAGTCTCATTTTTCCCGTAAAAAAAAAGCCTCTAGTAGTTAGTTATACCAGAAATATTAATGGAAAGATATTTCTGAAATGGAGGGGAAAACGAGCACTATGTCACCATCAATAGAATTAAAAGACGAGTAAATAAAAAAAATAACTAACTTATATTCAATAAGTAAATTGAATTAAAAGGCAAGTAACTAAAAAAAATAATAACTAATTTATATTTAATAAGTAAATCCAAGTAAATCTAATTATTAAATTTAGTTTTGAATAGAATGTGTTTTTCAAAGATACACATTTTACCTTCAACAATTTCAAGTAGTTTGTTTTTTACTGGTCAACCATGATTCATTAAATGCATTTTTTTGATAGACGCATTCCTAAGTACGTTTCCCAAAAGAGACACACTCTAATAAAGTAAAAAAATCAACCCCTTTTTTGTAAATAGTTTTGTAACCTACCCGTTTTTTTTAATAAGTTTTCCAACCAACATTATTTCTATAAATCGTCCGTTAAGAAGCTTAAGCTTACCCTTTTATTTTTAGAATTAATTGAAGGGAACCCGTTTTGTTTAGAAGTCAGATTGTTGAAATCAGACCTCATCGACATCAAATTCAACAAGTGAAGGTGATGTTTTGGATAATTTTCATTGAGTAACTTCCACCTCGACCCTATTGAGCACATGGTTGGATTTTAGAATGTTTGCTAATTGTCTTCAGGACCTTGTTGGGCGATTCGGGATCAAGTATTTGAGTTACTTGTTGCCTTGAAGCTTGGAATTATTTCAGTGAATCTTGTAGCCTAAAGGATTAAGTTTGAAGTATTGTTGGAAGTATTATTGGCAACTGATTTTGGAAGTTCTAGTTAAATTTATATATATGTGTGCAAATGATAATTGTTGTTCTCTTTCGTAACTATTTTAGGAGGCGCTAAGGACTTTTAAATGGAGTTTGAGATTCTTTGGAGGTGTTTATTCATTTTTGCTTAAAAAGGTAAGTAGCCCGTGGATTCTTTAATGCTTTTGAAAAGAGGTTCTTGGATTTTGTACACATGTATGATTTAGTGGGTTGAGCATGATCTTTCAATGATGCCCTTCAACTAGCTTAGTAAATTCCTCAAGTATGAGGTTCACATTTTGTTGCTTTGTCATGATGTTTAAAGGGATTCACAACCATTTTGATGCAAGCAATATGCATGATCTTTGGGTATGGTGCATATGTTTCCTTTGGAGTTTTGTGAATGAGTAAGCATGTATGATAGTAATATGAAGAGGTTTAATTTTTGTAGCACTTAAGAGACGATGGAGTGCTAGCAAGGGTAAGAGCCATGGATAAATGAAAATCCTTGTTATAGAAAATTATTGAGATGTGTTGGCTTGAGGCATTGAGATGTTTAACCGAGCATGAAATGCTTCAACACTTGAATAGTTGGATGAAATTTAGTTCTCATGGGATGTTTGGATGAGAGTTGACTGTGTGAGGATACTAGAGTTGTTGGATTGGGCCCGTGGTCGATTTAGAATACCTTAAAAGTATGTTTTGTTTAGGGGTTTTCTCCATGTTTTGTATTTTCAAAAGGCTTAAGATGATTGGGCATGTTTAACATAATTTATTGGGTTTAAATGTGGATGTGTGAGTAATGATCGTGGTTGTTCTTAGTGTGTTCAAGGAGTTAGCCTTGGAGAAAATTGTTTAGGGCTTTAAGCCGCTAGAAACTTCCTAGAAAATGGGAGAAGTTGGTTGCCTTTGTGCTAGCCTAAGAGGTATGTAGACAGTTTGACTTGCATGTTAAGATCTTATACGCAAGGAATATGTGTGAGACAGTTTAAGCTAGTTTATATGAGAGGCAAGTTTTCTTGAATGTTGGTAATTTATGTGTTGATTTATTAGGTATGACTCCTAGGCGATGTGGGATTCGTTTGAAGTTAAATTTGAGTCGTGTCTACCTAAACTTTTTCGATGTTGAATTTGAAGGAATATGAATTTCCTTGAGCAGCGGAAACGTGTAATAGATAATAATTGCTTGTTTGATTTTGGTTTACTCTAAAAACCAGTACATTGGTAAAATAGAGATAAGCAAATTAAAAGCATGGATTTACAAAATAGAGCATGTTGTAGTGATTGTTAAACTAAAAGAAATTCGAAATTACCTTTGTAGAAACAGAGATTGTTAACTCCTTGCAAATCTCTAGCAATTGTACAACCCGGTAGCTTCTTCTTCTGTAAAACAGGACACCACCACAAGTGTAAACCTCCTATGACTCTGAGTGTCTTCAATCTAGCTTTTATGGGAAGCCTCCAATAATTTGGAAATTTTAGGAATTTTGTGAGAGAGAGTTTTTGTCAATTTCTCCAAGTTCAACCACTTGAACTGAAGATCGATCAATCTACTTCTTTCTCCCAATCGAGTAGAAGAAGACACTAAGGGAAAAACTTTCCACTCCCTATCGATGGGGAGTTGGGAAACGTATGACACGTTCCCTTTTTTTTATTTTGAATTAATAATTAATAATTAATCAAATTAATTATTAAATAATATAATTAATTAATTAATATAAATCTAATTTAATTATATTAATTCTAATTAAATTATATTTAATTAATATCAAATTAAATATCATATGTTTAATTATGATTAAATCACATTTAATCATTTCCCCTCTAACCTATAATTTTAATGTACATCTTATGCACATTAAATTTTAACCTTTAATTTTGAATATGAATCTCATTCACATTTAAATAATATTTGAACTCTTTCAAATATTTAATTCTCTCAACTAATTTAATATGAATCATATTCAAAATTAAATTTATAATATGAAGTCTAAATAATGTATCTCTATACATCATGCTTATTCCCTAATTGAACTTGAACATTTCAAATTCAAATGATCTAAGAACCCTTTACAAGCTACGAAGTGGACCTAATGGACCTACAGATCAGAAGCTCCAACGATACAAGATTATTCAGTTAATCTCATTAATCTCCTAATCAACATTCGTTAACTTCGGGAACACTCCACTAAAGTCTTGTAGTTGCACTCTTCTCACTGCAAATATATTTCTGTGTCCACGGATATCGACCAATAACAGCAAGTCAATCCTTCACGAATGTTTGTAACACCAGTTGGGTCAAATTATCGTTTTATCTCTGGTTACATCTTTTACCTTAAGTCTCAGTGTTCCTCTAATGAACAACCTGTTTATGGTCCTACCAATAAAAAGAAATCCCTCTCGGACCAATGAGAGGGTCGGACCCTTTGTTCAAGTCCCTGAGACACCACTTAAGGGAACATTCATCTACTTACCCTAATAGGCCGGAAGGAGTGAACTCCTTCTTGCTAAGTTAAGTCCCTAGTCGCCTGCTCGGTCTTATCTCGAAGAAGGTAGGCATATTGAGTCGTCGTCTCGGGCCACTCTCACCCATACTAGTCAAAGGACAATTCTTCGCAAACAGGAGTTCGTAACCTGCTCAGGATTGAGATCAAGTTTTCTAGGTCATCCTATTGAAGTAGAAACTTAACTAGTCAACGAAGTTACATCTAGTGGTTACTAATTCATGGTCCGGTCTTATGCAGTCTCATTACATAGGATATCCCCACTCACATGTCGTATACACGAACACGTTAGGATCATTGTTTTTGTATCAAATACAAAGTAGGTCATATCCATAGTATTACCAGGGTAAGGTACCCAAGCCTTATCCCCTTACTAAAAACCCTTTAGGTTGTATCTCGAACTGAGATCCATGTCCACTACATTAAGTTCAAGAGACATATAACAACCTTGGATGTTAGGTTATTGGATTTAGGGTTAATTTAAGGCATTACAAAATAATGAATTAAATAATAACTCTTTATTGATTTAATCAGAACATTATTTACAAACTACGAGTTTTAGGGCATAAAACTGATAGCACACAAAATGTGCTATCCTTAGGCTTAAATTGTGTTAGTTTTATGATAATTTCAGGGCTTTAACGTATTTAATTTGTTGGAATTTAGGTTAAAGAGAAATATGAGATTGGATGGAGAATTATGGGTGAAAAAGGAGCCAAAATTGATATTAAATGAAAGAAGCAAGGGCAAAACAAGCAATCAAATTCGAGGAAGTGGCGTTGCAACGCTCTATGTTCAACTATTCAACCATAGGAATCTATGCCGATAGTGTTGCAACGCTGCTTTGCAGCGTTACAGTAACGCCAAAGACGCAAAGCAACTACGCTTTGAAGATCCGTGGCGATGGCGTTGCAACGCTGTCTTGCAGCGTTGCAATGCTACTTCGATAGCTAAAGGCGCGCAAGGGTAGCAGCGTTGCAACGCTGTCTGATATTTTCCATTTATGGTTTATTCGCTAGGGCACGGCGTTGCAATGCCATGCCCAGCGTTGCAACGCCGTGCTATTGATATAAAAAGGAAAAGATGCATCTTGGATGAAAAGGCCTTTTTGGAGAGATTTTGACACCATTGTTTAAACACTATTGTGATAGCTTGTAAGAGGATTTTTTGGGAGATTTCAAGAAGGAGACTTTTTGGAGCTCGGGGTTCGTGATAGGCACCGGGATCGTTGCCGTTCACGTCACGAGAGTTCTTTCTTCGTTCTTTTCACTTTTATTGTTGAACTATGGTTTTGTATTTGAGTTTAGTAGGATTTATAGTGGACATGAGTAGCTAAACATTTTATCTTAGGGATAAATGTAGCCTTTTAATTATGTTATTTTGTTGAATTGACTGCCTTTGGTTTATTGTAATGCTTTTATTCATGCAAGTGCATCCTTAATGCTTATAGACTCTTGATCACAGTTTATTTGTTCTTAGGTCTGAATTTATTCTTGAGAAAGATACTTTAGATCTGATCTCTTTTGCATGACTGATAGTTACTTTGACATGAGAATGATTGAAGTGCTATTAGAAACCCATAAGAATTGAACTTAGTGCTATGTTTGATTTTTAGGTTGAACAGAGATGTTTAATTATACGTCTTGCATGAGATTCACTTGCCTCGAGAGAGGTTATTTGTTATCTTAGTTTCTTGGTTTATAAAAGCAGTGCAATAACCCATTAGCACGATCTCAATAAAATAGTTAATTAATTGGTGAAATCTAGTCCCTAAGATATTCGTCTCTCCTGATTGTTCTCAACTTTCACTCTTTGATTTTGTGTTTTCACCTCACTTTAAATCTAATTTTCTAGATAAAATTGAGTGGTGTTATTGTTAGGAATTGATTGAATTAAATACCCAATCTTGTGGACGATACTCGTATTCAAATTCACTATATTAAAACTTGACCCATACACTTGCGGTATTGCAAAATTTACGCAACAAGTTTTTAGCGTCGTTGTCGGGGATTAGCGTTTATTTAATTCTTTTGATACTATTAAGAAGTCACTTAGTCTTAATCTAGAGTTTGTTTTCTTTTTGTGTTTGTTTTCGTTGTTTTTGTTTATTTTGGTTATGTGTTGAGTTTTGTGTTTCTTTTAGTTTTGCATTTTTCTTTTTGTTTTAAATTTTCTATTTTTCTGTGTTGTGTGTTGCATGCGAAATAACTCAAAAACTGATCTAGTTCCTTTAGATCCTGAAGTTGAAAGAACTTTCAGAAGGAAGTTTAAGGAGACTATGGACAAGGTCAGAATCATGGATGAGCAACAGAGAGAGTATAAGCCCATTAGGGAGCACTTCCAGCCCACTTTTGCTGGAAACCAATCCGGAATCACTTATGCTCCTATTCAGGCTAATAATTTTGAGATAAAGACTGGTCTCATTCAGATGGTTAGAGAAAATGCCTTCAGAGGACATGCCACTGAGGATCCCAATATGCATTTGAGATCATTTGCTGAAATCTGTGGCACGGTAAAAATTAATGGTGTATCTCCTGATGCTATTCGCTTACGATTGTTTCCTTTTTCTCTGCAGGATAAGGCAAATTTCTTGTTGGAGTCATTGCCCACAGGTAGTATTAGTACTTGGGAGGAATTAGCCTAGGCATTCTTGGCTAAATACTTCCCACCTGCCAAGATTACGAGGTCGCATGACCGATATTTGCACTTTGAGGCATGAAGCAGGATGGAGAAATGTGATGTTTGAGGCTTGGGAAAGATACAAAGATTTACTTAGAAAATGCCCACAACATGGTTATCCTGACTGGTTGCAAATTCAGTTATTTTATAATGGATTATCTGGTAATAATAAATCTCTTTTGGATGCAGCCGCTGAAGGGTCAATATTTTCTAAATCTGCAGAGGATGCTCGTACGTTGCTTGAGGAGATGGCTGCCACAAGTTATAATTGGCATTCTGAAAGATCAACTGCCAAACCTGTGGCATGGATGTACGAGATAGATGAGGTAAGTTCCATCAAGTTCCATATGGCTTCCCTAACTAGTGCGTTAAATAACTTGCAGGTACAGATAACAGTGAATCCATAGCTGCAGTTGCAGCTGCTAACAAACTTGCAGGTGGTGAAGATCTGGAACCTGAGCAGGCTCAATATGTGAACAACAGAGGTTATGGGTACTGTGGAAATCAGAATCAAAATCAGTTGCCCACTCATTATCATCTAGGTTTGCGCAATCATGAAAATTTTTCTTATGCTAATTAGAAGAATGTTTTGCAGCCTCCTCCAGGTTATGCATCTACATCTACAGCTGAGGGAAAACCATCTCTGGAGGACATGATGAGTTCATTCATCACTGAATCCAGGAATCGAACCAACCAGTTGGAAAATGCAGTGCTAAGTTTGAGCAACACAGTGAACTCACATGGAGCAGCCATTAAGAACATAGAGGTACAAATCAGTCAGATGACAACCACCCTAAACACGCTGCAGAAAGGTAAGTTTCCTAGTGACACTGAGGTGAATCCTAGGGAACAGTGCAACGCTGTGACCCTAAGAAGTGGTAAGGAGCTTGCTGAAACTGAAAAGGTAAATTTTGAAGAGCAGCTCAATTCTAATGCCAAGAAGGATACAGAGGAAGTGGTAGAGGAAGCGAGCACATCGAAACAAACAGAGAAGATTTCTGATTTCTCTATTCCTATTGTTCCTAACTCTATTCCTTATCCTCAGCGCTTTCAAAAGAAAAAGACTGATTTTGATTTTGCTAAATTTCTTAATATGTTTAAGAAACTGCACATTAACATTCCTTTTGTAGATGCATTGGAACAAATGCCTAAATATGCAAAATTCATGAAGGAAGTCTTGTCCAGAACGAAGAAGTTTGACAAATATGAGACAGTCAATCTCTCTGAAGAATGCAGTGCTGTACTCCAGAGGAAGCTACCACAAAAATTGAAAGATCCAGGGAGTTTTACTATTCCTTGCAATATTGGTAGTATTTTTGTTGATAAAGCTTTATGCGATCTAGGGGCTAGTATTAATTTGATGCCTTTATCTGCTTTCTGAAAAAACTATGTCTTGGGAGGTGCAACCTCAAACCATCTCACTACTACGGTTAGCGGCACTGTTCTATCAAATATCCCGAGGTATTGTAGAGGATGTGTTGGTAAAGGTTGAACAATTCATTTTCCCTGCAGATTTTGTGGTCCTGGATATGGAGGAAGATTCTGATATCCCAATTATTTTGGGGCGACCTTTCCATGCCACTGGAAGAGCATTGATAGATGTGTAGGATGATAAGTTAACTCTAAGGGTTGGTGAGGACAAGGTTGTATTTGACATTTTTCGATCATTGAAGTACCCTAATGAGGTAAGTACCTGTCACATGATCGATATTCTGGATAATGTTGTGAATTCACCTAGAGAGCTAGTTTTATCTGTTGACCCCTTAGAAACTTGTATGACAAATTCAACGGTAGATCAGTTAGAAATTTTGGATCATGAAGTTACTTATTGTAATGAATCACTGAATCAATTGCCTAAACTTCAATATGAACAATTTTCACAACTGCATGTCACTAAGGTAGAAGAAACAAAACCTCATGCTCTAGAGTCGAAACAATTACTTGCACACCTTCTACACTTTCTTAGGAGATTTATCTACGTATCCTGTGATTATTTCTGCTTTCTTTGGTTATTTAATCTCTGTTGTTCTTTTTGTTTTCAGATGTGAAAGAAAAAAAACAAATAAATAAAAAAAAAAGGTCTAGCTAAAAGACGTTAAAGAAAGCGCTGAACGGGAGGCAACCCGTTGTATTTTGATTCAGTTATTTCAATTTTATTTTATTTTATTTCATTATATTACTTTATCTTATTTTATTTTACCTTATTTTATTTATTATTTTATCATCTATTAGTTGGTTGACATTTTTTTTGTTTTCTGTTTTCATGTTTAAAAAAAAAAAAAAAAAAAGTTAAAGCAACGTCATAACGCTTATCCAAGCGTTGCAACCCTTTGCTGTTTGGCGTTACAACGCCGCGCTTTCTCAACCACGCGACCGTGAGGACAACGTTACCATGTTGTCGCGAAATCTGGAATTTTAAAATTCCAGATTTCGCGATTAAACTTCATCTTGCCCAAATTTCTCTCTTCTCCTCTCTTTTCTCTCTTCTTTCTTTCAATCTCTCTCCATATTTCACCAAGATTGTTCTCTTTAACCCTTCCCCACTCACTTTCTTCCTATTTTGTGCTAGATTGGGCATTTTGGGGCAAGATTCATACCCATTTGAATGCAAATCATAGGTGGCGAGAGTCATTGGGTTCTTATCTTTCTCCCCCATTTACATCATCCTTGGGTAGCGAACTTCAAAGTTTATTTTCATTTATACTTCATGCACCATCCATAGGGCATCTCCTTGCTTTCCTCTTTACTTTGCACTAACTTTGTTACTTGCCTTTGTCTAGTTCTTTCTTTTACACTGTTCCCATATGACACCAAAAAGGGCAAAGACAACAGCTGGCTCTAGTTCTGAATATGATGGACAACGGTTCGTGGATCTTTGAAGTCGTGAGTCGGTGCATCGAGTTATGTAGTGCATCGCGCTCTGGTTCCTGAGCGGGGCATTGTTCCTGATGACTCCCATCACCAGGACATCTACACTACCATTCAACAGCGACATTGACAGTTATTGGTGCAACAACCCGAGGCAGGAGTGGTCCCGCTTGTGCGGGAATTTTATGCCAACATGCCTCTAGAGGCTTACCATACCACCGTGCGAGGGAAACACATCCCGTTCGACGCTGTGTGCATTAACAGGTATTTTCACTTACCTGATTATTAGACTGATGAGTACACTATCTATGCCAGGACACAGTTCGACTCTGCACAGGTACTTGCTACGCTAGCACAGCCTGGGGCTCAATGGGTAACAAGGAGAGGCGAGGTCTCCAAACTCCGGACAATGGACCTCACCGTGTCCACGTGAGTGTGGCACGCTTTTATCATGCTAGATTCCAACGGTTGCACACATGAGTGACGTGACGGAAGGCGCGCCATCCTCTTGTACACCATTGTCACTGGCAAGACGATTGATGTAGGCAAAGTTATCAGTCGATACATCAAGAACGTGCAGGCGGACTAGGCCATCCCTCTCTCATCACCGCCCTCTGTCGTCTTGCCGGAGTCACCTGGACATCCGAAGAGGAGTGATTCACCCCAAGGGGGTGATGGATAAAAACTACATCATGGGACTTCGGGATCATGATCAAGGAGTCCTTGCGGGGATGCAAGCAGACGAGCCAGAATTTTTCCTTGACGCGGTTGAGGGTGTGATGGGAGAGGAGGGGCAGCATGAGTCACCACAAATGCTGCTCGTTACGCCCGGAGTACCGGGGATCTGGTTCAGGCCATGGCTGACTCGGCGGCGGTTCGACCAAAGATGAGACTCGAGTCGTAGGGAGGACCGTCCGGATCATGAGACGTCTGCGATGCAGATGAGGCCTCTCACCGCCATCTTTATGATCGCTTTCTAGGCACATTCATGGCGCAGATCCTTCATTCCCGGCCCTATGCCTCCCTACGCCTCTTCTGATGAGGAATGAGACTTTTTCATGTTCAGGGCAGTACAGTTCTTTTCTCTCCCCCGTTGTCCCTTTAGCTGATTTGGATGTTATTTTCTTATCTGTATTTGCACATTGAGAACAATGTTGTTCTCAAGTTTGGGGGTGATTGTATGACTTTTAATTACTGTTTACTGCATGAGATTTATCTGACTCCATTCCATCTTCTATCATATTCTTTTCTACTGTGTGTTTTTGGTGCATTTGATCGATTTCAGGTTAATGGAATGGATTGCTCATTGTAAGTTTTTCCTACTTTGACTATGATAACAAAGTGATAAATAAGAGGGTACTCCAACATCCAAAGTATTGTGACCAATACTTGTCTTTTGAAGGATTAAACTTAGGATGCAAGTAGTCTTTGACAATCTGTATGATATCTGTGCTCGTAGTCAGCTATTTTCACCACAAAGTATTAATATGTTGGAGCGAAGACATAGACGACCGAAGGATTCCCTCCAAAAAAATTAATAATAAATATGTTGTTAGTAAAATAAAGTTTAAGTTTAGGGGTGAAAGAAAAATATTGATATAAGGTAAAAATTTTCTAACTATGTAAATGAGCTGAAGATTTGGAGCCTAGGGGCAGTGTAGAGGGAAAATGAACAGAGGACTTAATAAGGTTATCTTGGGCTTATAAGGACTAAACTGGAAAAGGCTATCACGCACCCACTCAAGGAATAATTTGATTTAATTTTAAAATCTTATTATGTAGTTTTTAATCAATGTTGCCCTTTTGATGAATTTATTCTTCGATTCATACAATTCCTGAAGTTTGAGTCTGTAGTATGAAACTTACTCTGATATGATCCGTCTTTTTCTTATTTTTGCTCGAGGACTAGCAATTATTTAAGTCTAGGGGTGTTTGATAGCACAAAAAATGTGCTATCCTTAGGCTTAAATTGGGTTAGTTTTATGATAATTTTAGGGTTTTAACGTATTTAATTTGTTGAAATTTAGGTTAAAGAGCAATATGAGATTGGATGGAGAATTATGGGTGAAAAAGAAGCCAAAATTGACATTAAATGGAAGAAGCAAGGTCAAAACAAGCCATCAAATTCGAGGAGATGGCGTTGCAACGCCATTCGTGTATGCGTTAACAGCGCTGCGTGCAACTATTCAACCATAGGAATCCATGCCGATATGCGCGTTGCCATGGCGATTTGCGGCGTTGCAACGTCCAAAGACACACAGCGCCTACGCTTTGAAGATCCATGGCGATGGCGTTGCAACGCGCTGTCTTGCAGGCGTGAAGCGGCGTTACAACGCTTACTTCGATAGCTAAAGCGCGCGGGTAGCGGCGTTAACGCTTACTTCGATTAGCAAGCGCGCGCGGTAGCGGCGTTGCAACGCTTCCTCGGCGTTACGCTGCTATCGATATTTTCCATTTATGGTTTATTCGCTAGAACGCGGCGTTGCAAAGCCATGCCCAGCGTTACTAACAACCATTATTGATATAAAAAGGAAAAGATGCATCTTGGATGAGAAGGCCTTTTTGGAGAGATTTTGACACCATTGTTTAAATACTATTTTGAGAGATTGTAAGAGGATTTTTTGGGGAATTTCAAGAAGGAGACTTTTTGGAGCTCGGGGTTCGTGATAGGCACTGGGATCGTTGTCGTTCACGTCACGAGAGTTCTTTCTTCGTTCTTTTCACTTTTATTGTTGAACTATGGTTTTGTATTTGAGTTTAGTAGGATTTATAGTGGACATGAGTAGCTAAACTTGTTATCTTAGGGATAAATGTAGCCTTTTAATTATGTTATTTTGTTGAATTGACTGCCTTTGGTTTATTGTAATGCTTTTATTCATGCAAGTGCATCCTTAATGCTTATAGACTCTTGATCACAGTTTATTTGTTCTTAGGTCTGAATTTATTCTTGAGAAAGATACTTTAGATCTGATCTCTTTTGCATGACTGATAGTTACTTTGACATGAGAATGATTGAAGTGCTATTAGAAGCCCATAAGAATTGAACTTAGTGCTATGTTTGATTTTTAGGTTGAACAAAGATGTTTAATTCTATGTCTTGCATGAGATTCACTTGCCTCGAGAGAGGTTATTTGTTATCTTAGTTTCATGGTTTATAAAAGCAGTGCAATAACCCATTAGCACGATCTCAATAAAATAGTTAATTAATTGGTGAAATCTAGTCCCTAAGATATTCGTCTCTCCTGATTGTTCTCAACTTTCACTCTTTAATTTTGTGTTTTCACCTCACTTTAAATCTAATTTTCTAGATAAAATTGAGTGGTGTTATTGATAGAAATTGATTGAATTAACTACCCAATCTTGTGGACGATACTCGTACTCAAATTCACAATATTAAAACTTGATCCGTACACTTGCGGTATTGCAAAATTTACACAACAAAAACCCAACAAATTCCCACTTGAACTAAAACCCCACTGAGGTACATTACAATCTAAAATAGTGGATACAAAGATAAAAAAATACAATAAACTAGGGTATCCATATATCCATTACATATCTCCCACTTGCCCTAGATTATCCTATGTACATGTCTCATAGACCTAGACTCTCCGAGGCATAGGGAATACGTCTCATATCCTCAACTTCTTGAGGTGTCTTAGGACATTGTTCCTTATTCAAATGAACTCCATGCCTGAAAGGTAATAGGCCTTTCTTGGAGTCTTGCATCTTAAATCGTGACAACACTTTGTCGATGTTAGATGTTTGAGACAATGCTAGAGTTTTGTTCTTGCGATTCTGGACAATCTGGATTCCAAGAACAAACTGCGCCTCTCCCAAATCTTTCATTTGGAATTGCCCCGCTAGCCATTTCTTAATGTCAGTTAGATAATCTACATCCCAATGAGTAGGATATCATCCACATATAAGACTAGGAAAGCGACAGAACTATTAATGATTTTCTTGTAGACACAAGGTTCATCATTATTTTGGTCAAAACCATAAGATTTGGCTGTCTCGTCAAATCTTATTTTCCAGGATCTAGAAGCTTGTTTCAGTCCATAGATGGACCTTTTAAACTTGCAAACTTTTTGCTCTTGTCTTAGTTCTATGAACCCTTTGGGTTGATCCATGTAGATGTTTTCGTCAAGATTGTCATTCAAGAATGATGTCTTGACATCCATCTACCATACCTCATAGTCATAATATGCCACAATGGAAAGTAGGATACAGATAGACTTTACCATAACAACAGGTGAAAAGGTTTCCTCATAGTCCACCGCTTCTACCTGTGTATAACCCTTTGCTACTAGTCTAGCCTTGAAGGTTTGCACCTTACTATCTACACCATGTTTTCTCTTGTAGATCCACTTACAACCTATAGGTTTTACCCCATCAGGTTTATCTACAAGATCCGAAACATAATTGAAGTGCATAGACTCCATTTCTTGGTTCATGGCTATGACCCATTTGGTTTTGGCTTTGCCAACCATTGCTTGGTTATAAGTCAATGGATCCTCACAGTCATCATCTGATATGACAACTTGGGTTTCAGTTAAATCGATGTAACGGTCAGGTTGTGTTATAACCCTCTCACTACGTCGAGGCACCCTCAACTCTTGAGGTGGACTTGACAAACTAGTATCAACAACCCTTGTTGATGTACTATCAACAACTTTTGCTGTTGTTCCATCTAGTTCACTTAACACAACTTTACTTCTTGGTTGGCGATCCCTCATGTGGTCATCCTCTAAGAAAGTGACATTTGTCAATACAAGTACCTTATCTTCCTTAGGATCATAGAATAACCCATCTCTCGCATCTTTCTGGTAGCCTACAAATAGGCATAATTTTGAACGTGATTCCAATTTCTTTGGATTTGTCACAAGCACATGTGTTGGACATCCCCAAATTCTAAAATGACGTAAACTACCTTTACGTCCTTTCTAGAGTTCAAATGGCGTTTCTGAAACACTCTTTCATATTCAAAATATAAACTACAGTCTCTACTGTATATCCCCAGAACGAGTTAGGGAGATGAGCGTAACTCATCATTGATTGAACGATGTCGAACAGGGTTCTATTTCTCCTTTCTGATATAGTATTTTTTTAGGCATACCAGGGGCTGAGAGTTGGGATGTAATTCCATGTTCTATCATATAGCCTTGGATTTCCAAATCCATATACTCTCCACCTCGATCAGATCGAAGTGTTTTAATAGTTTTACCTAATTAATTTTCAACTTCAGCCTTGAATTCCTTGAACTTTTCAAGTGCTTCAGACTTGTGATGCATTAGGTAAATGTGTCCGTATCTTGAATAATAATCTACAAAAGAGATGAAATATTCATACCCTTCTCTAGATTTAACATTCATCGGACCACAAAGGTTTGAATATATAAGCTCTAACGGTTCTTTGACTCTATATCCTTTTCTACTAAAATCTACTAAAAGGTCTTTTAGTCATTTTACCCTCTAGGCAGGACTCACATACTGGTAAGGCATTTTCTTCTAACTCATTTAGAAGTCCAGTTCTTATCAATCTCTCAATCCTATTGAGATTAATGTGGCCTAACTTAAGGTGCCAAAGTTGAGCATTTTCTTTACGAGAAATTTTACGTTTCTTAGTTTGTGTGTTTGCAGTTTTAAATAATACACTGTTCAAAACTGTTTTGACTAAATTAGGCCTTAAAACATACAACTCATTTTCTAATAAACCTGCACATATTTCAACACCATTCTTTAAAATAAGCACTTTATTAGAAGAAAAGGATATTGAAATAGATTGTTCTACTAGGCAAGAAATTGAAATTAGGTTTCTAGTAAACCCTGGTATCAATTGTTTAACAACATATGTTTCTTGCCAAACAACAGGTTCATGGTGCCCACTGCTACAGCTGAGACAACTTCCTCATTTCCAACACGGAGTGTTATCTCCCCTTCTTGTAGTTGCTGCCAGGAACTAATTCCCTGAAAAGAAGAACAGACATGATTAGTGGCGCCCGAATCCAATATCCAGGCAGTGTTATCACCATCCACAAAACAAGCTTCTAAAAAAAGAATCGTATTTACCTTCTTTCTTCTTTTCGGCAATGTACTTCAGACAGTTCCGTTTCCAGTGTCCGTCTTCATTACAGTGAAAATATTTTCCTTTATCTGCAACTTCTTTGACCTTCTTGCCCTTCTGGGTGGTAGTTTTGTCAGCCCGTTTCTCCTTACCAACCTTCTTCATGTTCTTCTTCTTGCCTTTCAGGCTTGAGGAAGATGAAGCCACTGATTTTGTTCCAGAGGTCGAACCTACGTGATGACTCCTACTGACAACATTTTCCTCACCTTTCGATCCCTTGATTTTCATAAAAAATTGGAAAGTTTGGAGTTCATTCAGAAGAGTGGTAAGGTTGAAAGTAAGCTTGTTCATAACAGTGTTACTTCGAAACTGTAGAAAACTCTATGGAAGAGTTTCTAATATAAAGCTGACCTGGCTCAATTCATCGATAGAAGCATCATTTGACTCCGCCGTGTTGAAGTGAACCATCATATCGGGAATATGATCCCGAACAAATGATCCTTCCGCCATTCTAGCGTTGAAGATGTACTTGAGGGCATTGTGCCTTACCTGAACAAACTGTTGTCCGAACATTCTCTACAACGAATCCATGATTTCCTTGGCGGTCATTATGCCCTCGTGCTTCTTGACTAGTATGTCTGACATACTTGCCAAGATGTAGATTTTGGCCTTATCATTGGCCTTGATCCATCTATCGTATGCATCACGAACACTTCGTGACGCATTCGAGCTTGGCACCTTAGGACACTTCTCAGTAAGCACAAACTTAAGATCGTCTGCAACCAAAATGATGTTAAGATTGTTTTTCCAAGTCATCATATTTTCTCCGGTTAATTTTTCAGTAGCCAATAAGGAAATGATTGAGCTATTCATTTTGCAGAAATACAAAATGAAGGGAATGTGAATCCCACAGTGGAAAACGACATAAAACATCGTGGTTTTCGTTATGTTATCGATTTCTTAAAATCGAACATAACTCTTAAATCCTAGGCTAAACATGCAATTTAAAAGAAGAAAACAAAAAGTAAATGTAGTACTTACTTGATGAAGAACACTTCTTAGATCTTTCCTTCTCCAATCACGAACTCCTTTCGGTCCAACGATCTCTACACACGATCTCTCGAACCAAGAAACAGTGACACTTCCAAAGAGTCTTCTCGGTTGTTCTCGATCAGTTGAGGGAGAGTTGTGAGACTCTCTTTGGTTTTTGGGTGGAGAGAATTTTGGAGAGAGTAGAGAGAATTTTTGGAGAGAACTCTTTTCTCTTAGATGCCAAATCTAAAAAATGACAAGTCTTGTATAGAGATGCCTTTGAATGCATCTATTTATAATTGTGTGTGGTGGAGTTGAAATCTCCACCAAATCACCATTTTACCACAACTTTAAAATATGCAAATCATATTTGCATATTACATATAATAAGGTATCTCATACCTTATCATATAAATCTCATTTGTACAATTGCGGAATTTCAATTGAATCACATTCAATTTAATTTCTCTCAATTTCAACTTCTCCAATTAGCACTAAATAATCAATTAGGCTAACCTATAGTTTATTATGAATCTCATTCACATAAAACTATATATTATGCCAACTATATCACATATAAATGACATAAATACCCAAATAATGAATTTGAACACTTCAAATTCACACCAAACTGTAAACCCTTAATTTATCTAGTTTGAGCCAACCGAGGGACCTAATGGACCTACAGATGACGAGCTCCAATGATACGAGATTAACCTATCAAACTCTTTGACCCGGTTATTCAACATTCATTAGCTACGGTAACACTTCACTAAAGCCCGTAGCTGCACTCCCATCACAGTAGGACAAGTTGTATCCATCGATATAACCAATGCCCGTGAGTCGACCCTTTACAGGTTATTTGTAGACACTGTTGGGTCAAATTACCGTTTTACCTCTGTGTCTACCTCTTTCTCCTTAAGTCCCACTACTGCTCTAATGAACAACAATGTTGCATGGTCCAACCATAAACAACATCCCTCTCGGGCCAGTGAGAAGGTGGGTGCCCGTTGTCCAAGCCTTGGAGACAACACTTAAGGAAACAACCCCTCTAGTTTCCCTAATTCGAGAACGAGTAAATTCCATCTCGCGTAGTCAAGTTCCCAGCTCCCCACGTGGTCCTTTCCCTGAGAAGATAGACATATTGGGTGAGTAACTGTGACAACCCTTACCCGTACTAGTCAAAGGACAGACCCCTACAGGCAGGAGTTCGTAACATGCTCATGATTCAGGTCGAGTCACTAATGGTAATCTACGAAGTTATTAATCTTATACTGTTAACGGTGTTACATCAGCAAGTCTAATAATTCACGGTCCGGTCTTGTACAATCTCATTGCACAAAATGCCCCCACTCGCATGTCAACCACATGAACGAGCTGGATCACCTCGTTTGTATCTAATACAAAGCGGGTCGCATCCACAGCGTATCTAGGATTAGGTCTCAAACCCTATCCGTATACTGTAGACCGTTCGGGTCAACGTGATCCTCCTTGTGTGTCCACTACACACCGTTCAAGTTCTAGTTCTCTCATAATTCAATGACCCTGGAGTTTAGTTTATTGGATTAAGTTTATAAATATGCGAGACACAAAATGATGAAAAAATAACTCTTATTTATTTCAATAAGGAATATTACAAACTTACACGAGATTAGGACATACATCCCAACACAAAATACGTGTATTAGTTTCTCGCTAAACCTTTAACTAATCCAATCATTTTTAGCTAATTATCTAATGATTCCTTAAGTCATCAATAATTCGCAATGATACTCCAAAGGTTTAGAATGTATGACATTAAAGGGTAATCATAAACACTCCTTCTCTGGATCAAGACATTCTTGACCAAAACCTAATGCCAGAATAACTCTTATTCCTATAGGCTTTAGTTACCATTTTTCGGTCAGAATACAATTACAACTAATGTATTCGTGAGTGTAACCCTCTATCTTTAGATTCCAGAGTCCTGATTTAACAAAATCCACCGAAGGGAGGACTAGGTTGGAAAATAATCTAAGGTAATCCTCATCCTTTTCAGGTGTTCACTGTGTTCCGATCCCTATGATCAAAGCCCTCCGAAGGGATTGTCTGGTCCAGACAAAACTAGCAAGTTGATCATAGCGATCTCACGGTGTGAACCAATAGAAGAGACTGTGGGTTTTGTTCTCACAGTTTCCGCTCCCACTCACTATAAGTACCCTCTCCATTCACCTTGATATTGACCCATACAAACACCATCCGAAGGAGGACGCTCTCGTTTGTGCCACGAGGCCGAGTATCGATCTCACGGTGTGAATTTCCTTGAGATATATGGGTGAAAAATTGATGTATCATATACACCTTTTTCCTCCCACTAAGTACTTTAACTGTTTTAGGAATTTTACCTAGGTTAAATCCAGCTAATGATTTTACCTAAGTCTATCAATATAACCCCTTATATTGAATTTTACCTAAGTATGTAAACCTAGGATTTCTAGTTTATTAACCCCTTAATAAACCGTGTTGACGTTTTAATAATTTATAGACTCTTAGATTAGTTTACTCCCATGTTAGTTCCCAGGTAGGGGTTTTCCGTTTCCGTCAGCTTAAATACCCCAACCTAGACAAAACCTTCCTTAGACAAAGTTCCTCTTAATCATAGTCTATAAGTCATTCGGTCCCTAATTCTAATCTAATTAGAACTAGATAACCTAAGGTCTATTAATTCCAAGTTCTAAACATTTTAAAACTAATAATTAACCTTAGGTGACATGCATACTATGTTATATTTGCTTGATCATCCATCACATGAATAATAAAACATACATAACACATTCATCTCATGAATTATAATGCATGTCAATGCTATCCAAAAATTAATATAACAATTTATATTAATTTATGATGCAAACTATAATATAACACCTTTTATTACAATATGATGCATGATCATGCTTAACCTAAGGTGAGAGTTTTTAAATAGCATACATTATGCATGGAAATAATTATACAACAATTGCATAAATATAAATAGAAAAATTAGACCACTTTGGCACCTTAAAATTAATTTTAATTAATATAATCTAATTATATTAATTCAAATTAATAAACAAAATGTTTATAAATTAAATTATAAAAAACAAAATTATGCACGTTGCTCAGCTCAATGAAACGCCTATGACATTGCAACGCTGAGTTTCGTTCGTTTCTGTCTATTGGAGAGCTTTGCGAAACACCTTCGGCGTTGCATCGCTGTCATCTTCTCAGCCACACACCTGCTGCAATGGCATTGCAACGCCATTCACAGAACAACACTGCCATTTTTTTATTTTTGCTCGTTTTTGCTCCGTTCTTCTTAGCAACCACTTTGCCTCAATCGACACGGACTTACAGACTCCATTTCAAATTTAAAATGCCCAAAACGTTGGGCCCTTACATTGAACGATTCAATGAAAAATTGCAAATGTAAGTGCCAAAAAATAAAAACACTTAATTTGCAAACCGAACATCAATCTCATGAATTTCATGCAATCTCACCTTTGTTTTTGACAGATCTAGAACAAAAACAAGAACACAATTGGCTCTGATACCAATTGATGGGATCGAATCCCGCAGAGGAAGCGATTGAAATCGTGTGTTCTTATAATGTGTTACATAGATCTAATCAGAAACATATATATAAAGAAATTAAGCATGCATATTAAGATTGGACAACAAGAATTTTACCTTTATGTAGAACGAGATCTCCTTGTGCTCCTTGCTCCTCACGATCTCATCGATCCCGACGCAACCAATTTGCACCACTAAGTCTTCTCCGTTGTATCTCTAGGAGAGGGAGGAGGGTGAGATTCCACTTTGGAGTATAGAAGGCTTTTGAAAGAGGTGAGTGTTATGGAACTTTTACAACAACACACAAAGAGCACTTTTTAGGGATTTCTCACCAATGCTTTGGAATGCTTAACAAATGTACATTTCATGCACATATTTATGGGGAAATAGGATGAAAATGACCCTCCTACCCCTATAGTGCTCTTATGATATATTTCTCATTTAATATATTCCATCTTATTTCCCTATAGTGCTCTTATGATATATTTCTCATTTAATATATGGATTAAACCATATATTATATCAATTATATCATATATAATTGATATATCCCCTTAAACATGAAATTGAACACTTCAATTTCACTCCAAACTATAAACCCTCAATATTTCCATGTTGAGCCAACGGAGGGACCTAATGGATCAATAGATCATGAGCTCCAATGATACAAGATTAATCGATCAAACTCTTTGATCTAATTAACCAACATTCATTAACTACGAGTCACTCCACTATAGACTCGTAGCTGCACTCTCCTCACTATAAACTATGTTGTATCCACTAATATTATCAATACCCGTGAGTTGACCCTTCACAGGTTGTTTGTAATCACAACTCGATCAAATTACCATTTGACCCCGGTGATTACATCTTGCTCCTTAAGCTCCATTGATCCTCTAATGAACAACCAGTCTATGGTTCTACGATAAACTTAATCCTTCTTAGGCTAGTGATAGCACACAAAATGTGTTATCCTTAGGCTTAATTACTGCTAGTTTTATAATGATTTCAGGGCTTTTACGTGTTCAAATCACTCAATTTCAGGTTAAGAGCTTAAACAGAACAATTGGAGACATTTTGGATCACTCGGGATCGAAACGAGGCTATTTGGAGCTAAAAATAACATCAATTGAAAGTGGAAGGATCAATCCAAGCATGAAGTCTTGAGGTGATGGCGTTGCAACGCCATGCAGAACGTTGCAACGCTGAGCGTGCTGCGTTGGTGCGTTGAACTCCTATGCAGGTAGCGTTGCAACGCCCAAAGGCAGCGTTGCAACGCTATCACGATAAGAAAATAAGCAGAAGACCCGTGTCGAGGGCGTTGCAAAGCTGCCTTGCAGCATCGCAACGCCGGATCGATTGGAACACGCTAGTTAATGTAGCAGCGTTGCAACGTTGTCCCTAATGTTGCAACGTTGTCGACTGTTTCCATATATACCACGCGGATAGGGTATAGCGTTGCAACGTTGTACCGTTGATGCCTATAAATACAACTTTGTTTCTTCTTGCAAAGGGAGTCAAATTTGATAGAGAATTCACCCTAATTTCAAAGTACACTTTGTGAGAAGAGAAAAGAGAGCATTTTTGGGAGCCAAAGCATTCGTGGAGGTTCGAGATCGAAGACGGGAGCTCGGAGACGAAGGACCGACATCGACACATAAGTTTAATTTCCTTTTCTTTCAGATTGTAATACCGTTTAAAGACGTTTTCTACACGTTCAGTTTTATTTTCTTGCGATTTAGAGTAGCTAAATTTTGTAGTTAGGATTTGATTTGCATGTTAAGACTTATTTGCTATGTATTGAATTATGTTTTGTTCTTTATTTTTAGCAATTCGTTCTTTAACTCTTGATTTTATTGGTTTAAGTGGACTCGAGAGATAAAACATAGATTAAAGCAAAGTTGTCAAAACCCTTATGAGCCTGACATGAGAATGACCTAGAAGTCTAAGGGAAACACATAAAGAACTTGCTTAATGTCGTGCATGTTGTAGGTTCATATGGAGACTATAGAATTTATTGCATGTGTGAGGCTCACTAAGAATCAAGAGGTTTTCATGAGTATCTTACTTCTTGTTTATAAATTATTCACATTAGTTCATTGCATGTGTTAATTAAGTTATTAACTTGTGAAGTCACTTTCCTCAAATCTATCAATTCGTGTCTCCACGTGTTTGTTTGTCGTTTGTCTTTAGTTCCATCACCTATCCATGTTATGTTTCTTTAGCTAAAATTGAGAATTAGTATCTTGGTAATTAATTAATCTAGAAACCCATTCCCGAGGACGATACTTGGACTCTTAAATCACTATACTAAAACTTGACCCGTACACTTGCGGTATTGCATTATCATAAATTTACGCAACAAGTTTTTGGCGCCGTTGCCGGGGAATGGCGATTATTTAGATTAATTAAAATTAGGAGAAAATTTGAGATTTTAGACTAAAGTGTGTTTGTGTTGTCTTTCCTTTTTTGTCTTTTTGTGTGTTTGTTATTTGTTTCCTTATTCATTCTATTTTATTTTTGTGAGTTTTTAAGTGTTTGTCCCCTATTTTGGTTGTGTTCTATTGTGTAAAAGTCTTAATTTGAATTACTAATTTCTTAAGTATGATTTTGCATGATTTTGATTAATTCTCCACCATTGTACTTTCCCTGTCAGGATCCTAGGAATGTGCATCATGATTTCTCTGAATACCATTTGTCTAATTTTTACCATTCTGTACCTGAAATTAATGAAAATTCACGTGATGGTAGTTATTTAGGCACTTGGAACCATAATTTTTCGTACCCTGACCAACTTATAGAAAACTCTTCTCTTGTGGACCAATTAATGGAATACACGTTAGAATTAAAAATTAAAAATTTGGTTCATGATGAATTAGAAAAGTTGGATAGGTTAGAAGCTAAGGTGGTAGGACTTTGAGAAATAGTACAGGAAAGAGATCATTATCTTAATCAACTAGTAATTTCCCTTAAGGCCTTACAGGAACAATTTCTTATCCTTACCACTGAGAAAGTGCCACCTATGAGGACTTATTCGTATGATAGTGAGGATGGATTAGAGGAGACTGAGACACACCATAATCAGGTTTGTGAGATAGACAATAGTGAGACACTCATTTTCACGAAGGAAATTCAGGTGATAGAGTTGGAGACTAAGAAGTCCCTCCTCCTTTTATCTCCACAAATTTCCTTTAATCTTGATAGCTATTTGTCCTACACTCACGAGTCTTACTTTGATTTTTTTTTATTTCATTTTATTAAACAAAAATACCAAAAATAATTCTCTCTCTGGTGCCTAGGAAAAGCAGGATAGCTTTTTAGACTTAGAAGGCTATATCGATTCAAGCAAGAAGGGCCCAAAGAAATATGAGAAATTTTGTGTGCCTTGATAAGTCACCGTCTAGCTAAACACGTTAAAACAAGCGCTTCTTGGGAGGCAACCCAAGGTTTACATTTTTATCCTTTCTATTTTATGTTTTATGTTTTAGTTTGTTTTGGTTGTTTGCTTACTAGTTTGCTTGTTTTGCTTTGTTAGTTTGCTCTTCCCTCGTTAAAACCCATACTCCTGTTCTGTGGAACTCCAGCACACGTGTTTTGGCTATCCAAGGAAATCAGAAAATAATAAAGATCTCCATATCTCAAGACAGTATTGTTCACTCTTACCCTTATACTTGTTTTTGTGCTTACTTTTGCAAACATTGGGGACAATGTTTAGTTTAAGTTTGGGGGTGGGATGTTGTTTATCTGCTGTGACTATCCTGAGTATGTGTTGAATTGCTGATTGATTTTTTGCATAAGTATGATTATGATAGCCTAGGATGAGAATTAATTGAAAATTTTTGTAATTCTACTGAAACCTGAGAGCATGATATGAATTTGAGTTAATTTAAAAATTTTCTTGAGTTTTTCCTACACTATTATGCACATAGCCTATGTTCCTGTAGTTTTGAAATGCTTAGAACAAAGTTATTAGGCTAAGAAGTTTGATGTCACCTCGATAGGTCTAAGAGCTGATTTGAGAGTTAAACTGCAGGATAGGGTATGTGAAATAGTTTGCTTGATCTGTATACTATGTGAATGACAAAATGAAGTGTTTGATCTGTATACTATGTGAAATAGTTTGTTTTGTTAGTTGTATGTTAAAAAAAAATCATGAGGGCAAAAAGAGCTACCTTCATTGTGATCAGTTAGGCCACTCATTGAGCGAGTGCTCTGGGTAAGGGTCCCTGTAGTAGATGTGTGAAAGCTAGTGTATTTGCACAAAAAAAAAAAGAATGATTTTAAGTGCTGAGTAAACTTGTTTATTGCTTGAATGTGGGGAGGCTCAAGGATTAGTAATTATGACCAGTGTAGTGGGAAGTTGAATGGAGAGCTTAATAAAGTTGATCCGGGCTTAGTAAAAATGAAGGGAACATAGGTTAATCACACACACACATAGGAACACTTGAGAAAAGTTCTAAATTGCTCATTGAAGTATTATGTTTGATTATTTCCTGTGATTGCCAAATTTTCTCTTAAATCTTTGAGGCTTGAATCAAATGTATGTATAAGAACAATCTCATGTATCATTCTGTTTTTGCTCGGGACTAGCAAAAGTTTAAGTTTGGGGGTGTTTGATAGCACACAAAATGTGCTATCCTTAGGCTTAATTACTGCTAGTTTTATAATGATTTCAGGGCTTTTACTTGTTTAAATCACTCAATTTCAGGTTAAGAGCTTAAACAGAACAATTGGAGACATTTTGGATCACTCGGGATCGAACGAGGCTATTTGAAGCTAAAAATAACATCAATTGAAAGTGGAAGGATCAATCCAAGCATGAAGACCCGACTTGATGGTGTTGCAACGCCATGCAGAGCGTTGCAACGCCGAGCGTGCTGCGTTGGTGCATTGAAAGCCTATGCAGGTAGCGTTGCAACGCTGCCTTTGGGCATTGCAACGCTATCGCGATAAGAAAATAAGCAGAAGACCCGTGTTGAGGGCGTTGCAACGCTACCTTGCAGCATCGCAATGCTGGATCAATAGGAACGCACTAGTTAAGGTAGCAGCGTTGTAACGTTGTCGACTGTTTCCATATATACCACGCAGTTAGGGTATAGCGTTGCAACGTTGTACCGTTGATGCCTATAAATACAACCTTATTTCTTCTTGCGAAGGGAGCCGAATTTGATAGAGAATTCACCCTAATTTTGAAATACACTTTGTGAGAAGAGAAAAGAGAGCATTTTTAGGAACCAAATCATTCGTGGAGGTTCGAGATCGAAGACAGAAGCTCGGAGACGAAGGACCGACATCAACACATAAGTTTAATTTCCTTTTCTTTCAGATTGTAATACCGTTTAAAGACGTTTTCTACAGATTTAGTTTGGTTTTCTTGTGATTTAGAGTAGCTAAATGTTGTAGTTAGAATTTGATTTGCATGTTAAGACTTATTTGCTATGTATTGAATTATGTTTTGTTCTTTATTTTTGGCAATTCGTTCTTTAACTCTTGATTTTGTTGGTTTAAGTGGACTCGAGAGATAAAACTTAGATTAGAGCAAAGTTGTCAAAATCCTTAGGAGTCTGGCATGAGAATGACCTAGAAGTCTAAGGGAAACACATAAAGAAGTTGCTTAATACCGTGCATGTTGTAGGTTCATATGGAGACCATAGAATTTATTGCATGTGCGAGACTCACTAAGAATGGAGAGGTTTTCTTGAGTATCTTACTTCTTGTTTATAAATTCTTCACATTAGTTCATTGCATGTGTTAATTAAGTTATTAACTTGTGAAGTCACTTTCCTCAAATCTATCAATTCGTGTCTCCACGTGTTTGTTCGCTTGTTCGCCGTTTTTCTTTATTTCCATCACCTATCCATGTTATGTTTTTTTAGCTAAAATTGAAAATTAGTATCTTGGTAATTAATTAATCTAGAAACCCATTCCCGAGGATGATACTTGGACTCTTAAATCACTATACGAAAACTTGACCCATACACTTGCAGTATTGTATTATCATAAATTTTCGCAACAACTAGTAAGAAGGTGGGGCCCCATTGTTCAAGACCTGGATTCAGTTCTTAAGAGAAGAACCTATCTGATTCCCTAATTTAGGAATGAGTGAATTCCATCTTGCAGAGTTAAGTTCTCAGCTACCTACAAGGTTATGTCCTTGAGAAGGTAGGCTTATTGAGTCGGTTACAAGCCACTCTCACCCATACTAGTCGAAGGACAAACCCCATAAGCAGGAGTCTGAAACTTACTCAGGATTCAGGTCAAGTCACTAATGATCATCTATAATTATTAGACCTATCTTGTTAACGATGTTACACTAGTAGGTTAATAATTTGCGGTCTTGTATAATGTCATTATACAGGATGCCCCTAGTCGCATGTCTACCACATGAGAACGAGTTGGATTACCTCGTTTGTACTAAATACAAAGCGGGCCACATCCATGGTGTTACCAGTATAAGGTTCCCAATCTTATGTACGTACCATAGACCATTCAGGTTATACTTGAACAACTTCATCCAACTTGTGTCCACTACACAATTGTTTAAGATCGAACATTATAACCTTGGAACTTAGTTTATTGGATTTTGGTTTATGTGTAGAATATATAATAAATAACATCTTTATTTACTTGAAATATGATTATTACAAAACTACATTTGTTTAGGGCATAAACCCCAACAGGAATAGTGTTCAAGATTTGAACTGCAGACTCTACTGTGTAACTCCAAAACGAGTCAGGCAACTAAGCATAGCTCATCATAGATCGAACCATGTCTAACAAGCTTCTGTTTCTCCTTTCTGACACACCATTCTGTTGTGGTGTATTCGGTGCCGAGAGTTGTGATTGATTCCATGTTCTATCAAATAGTTTTGGAAACTCAAGTCCATATACTCTTCACCTCGATCGAATCGAAGTGCTTTAGTGGTTTTCCCTAATGCATTTTCAACTTCAGATTTGAACTCTTTGAACTTTTCAAGAGTCTTAGACTTATGATGCATTAGGTATAGATAACCATACCTCGAATAATCATCTATAAAAGAGATGAAATATTCGTACCCTCCTTTAGCTTTTACATTCACTGGACCACAAAGATCTTCTAGAAGAAAAAAAAGGATGGAGGGTACGAATACTTCACCTATCATAGCTTTTACATCTTCTTCTTCTTCTAATTAAAATTCAAGTTCTTGAAAACTTTCAATCGGTCTTAAACTTTAAGAAGTGCTTAATAAATTTCTAAGACCCTATTCAATAATCATTTGGTTTTTTATTTTTGGTTTGTGAAAATTTTACTTATGTTCTCACAATTTCTCTACAATAATTTTCTTCTTCCAAGAAGAAAATTATTTGATTTTTAATTTTTGATTTGTGAAAATTTTACTTATTTTCTCACAATTTCTCTACAATAATTTTCTTCTTCCCTACAGTAGTTATCATTTTTCTTAATAAAACACTTGAATCATTATCTAAATTTCAAAAACAAGAACAAGTTTTTGGAAACTACTTCAAAACTTGGCTTGGTTTTGGAAAACACATCTAAAAAGTAGATAAGGATATTAGATTATATGGGGGTTTCATCTCAAAACCAATTGACAATGGCATTTGGGTTTAATGGGCTCCAATACCAAATTAGATTATATGAGGTTTCATCTCAAAACCAATTAGCAATGGGAGGAGTAGCCCACATATCTTATAAGTTGTGAGGTTTCTCTCCACTTTTCCAATGTGTGATCCTCAATAAAGAAAGCATGGCCATGGGTGGAAGTAATATGTATAGACTAATTTTCAAAAACTAAATGCTTATAAAACGGGGCCATTTGGAGCATCGTTGCAGAATCCAAACCCTTGGAATCGAAATCCAGGGGTTTGTTCAAAGGGGAACGGTGTTTGGTATGCAGTGTTTGATGTGTGAAAATTAGCAAAACAATGTTGGAATTAGCAAAAATGTATTAGAATTAGCAAAACCAAATCATGAAGTTGAGTTTTACACCCAGTAAATTTTGAATACGGTGACCCAAACAACGTTTTGAGTTTGGATTCCAAAACCATCCAAACTGAAGATGGTGTTCTAAACGTCCCTAATAGATTATTGAACTTCTAATCTTGTAGGTAACATGCTCCTACCCTATTCAATCTTTTTTAAAATTCACTAATTTTGTATCCTACATGATTGGGAGATATATTAATTTTTTGCCTATTAATCAAGTCGGTAAATCTTTTTTAAAAAAAGTACTTAATATGACAGTGATCTATAGACAAAGAATTGATGTATATTCATCTTTTTTAATTTAAAACATTCAAGACAGAAATTTATAAGCAGAATGGGAAATTGATGACCTAGGATTTTTTTTCCTTTTCCCTTTGTTCATTCACATGGACTTCGTAATGGACTTGAGTTATATTTGTCGATGCTCTTAGTTTTCTATTTTAAGTTCGTTGCCATTATTAATTTATTCACTTCCTCGAAATATGTTGGTTGTCCATGCAGGTCACCGACACCTGAATTTATCCACAATCTATAGCTTAATCATCTTCTCCGTGATGATAAGCATGGCGAGATTCAACCATTAAGATATTGATGAAAGTTTGAATTTCGGCTAATCGGTTTGGATTACCTTTTAATTTAAAGTACTTTTCAAAAATACATTCTTTTAAACATTTTTTTAATAAAAATTATTTAGAATTAAAAATTATTTGTTTGGTTAATTATATTTTCAAAAAAATGTTCTCATTCATAAATTACACTCAAAATATTTCTGCTAATGTCTAATTACTAATAAAGGAAGATAATTAAACTATGACCGGTTGCTTTGCTAGCTACCGTCAACCACCGATGGAGAGGTTGCTAAAGATAGTCGGTGGTTGTGGTCATCGAAAATGGTCGTTAGTGGTAGTCACGGGCGATGGTCATCAATGGTAATTGTAGGTGGTTGGCAAGAGTGAGCGATGATAGTATGAGTATGTTTTGGTCATTTCATATATCATGAAGATTTGAGAAGAATTCCAAGTTAAACATTTAAAACTATTTTTTCGAAAGGTTAGTATAAATGTTTCACCAAAAATTGTCTTATTTCCCAAAATCATTTTTTAAAAGTCATTTGGCTGGATTGCCAAACACTACAAATCTTATTAAAATAATTTTATTTTTCAAAAATAAGAACCCTTAAGAAGTTAATCCAAACGGGCTCTAAGTTTTTGGTTCAATGAATTACTTTTTTTTTAAGTAAAGATCAACGCAACAGAGAAACATTTAGCCCAGAAGGGACCCACCAGGGAGGCAGCCCATAGGCAACAAATCGGAGATCCAAGGTGGGTACTCGCCAAAACCGACCCTAATAGTGTCAGAAGAAGAAGGGAGCAGCAAGCTCCTCCAAAATCACCAAACTTACAAACGTTTCTAACAATATTATGAGCTAAGTTTTTAGACCTAGGGCAGTTAACAAATTTTACAACTGGAAAGCAACTAGCTAGACTATTAATAGCTCCAACAAAATTGCTTAGCTCAGAAAGGTCTTCATCATCCCCATTCAGGCACTTTATCACCTCGCTCGAATCTGAGTCCACTATCAGCCACTTGCGGTGAACGACTTCACACCTATTAAACGCTTCCAATCCCTCAAGAATTGCTTTTGCTTCCAACACTTTAATAGACCATCTTCTTTTAATTTGTTTCCCTCCTACACAAATTAGAGATCTATTAAAGTCACGGATAACCCAACCAATACCTCCAATATTTGCAATATTCTTCCAGGAAGCGTCACAATTTAGCTTCCAATAGTTCGGATCCGGTGGTGTCCACTCTCCATGACTCTCGCAGTTCTCCGATCTTGCCGAAGGGGTGTTAAGCTTCTCCGTCAAGAAGAGCTCCTCCTTAGCGCACGAGATATCTCTAATGACTTTATTTTTATCTGCATCCGAAACAGGACAATTGTTAATAGATATAAAAATTTTGACGCTCCACACCTTCCAGATAATAATGATAGCCAAATCTAGCTCATCCACAGAAAAATTTTTAGTCATCCAATCCCAATAAGTCTAAGGCTTCCAAGCCCAATTGAGTTCTTTGAACAACCTATCCATTCCTGGAAGGAAAAAAAACCAAATTCTTTTTGGGAAACGACAACCCAAGAAGACATGGGAAGTATTCTCTCTAAAGCACCTGCACAGACAACAAACAGGGTTAGAATCGATACCTCTTCTAATAATGTTTTCTTTAGTGGGAATGACATCTTTGATAACTTTCCAGACACATAACTTTGCTCTTGGAGAGTCTTTGCTTTCCATAAGCTGCATATTAGCTCCCCTAGAATCCACCGAGGAGGTGGAAGGACTCATGCTATAACTTTTAGCCAAAGTATATGCACTTTTAACCGAAAAAAGCCCTTTGGGGTCCTCTCCCAAGATAATTTCGTCCTTAGACCCTCTAGGGCCTATCAGAGTGTTCAAGATATCCTTAATGTCTTGCGGGATGAACCCATCTCGAACCTCATCCTCCTTCCAAATCCCATCGTCTCCGATCAAGTCACAAAGTCTTCTGTTAGCTAGGCCATT
This sequence comes from Trichosanthes cucumerina, assembly GCA_036507285.1. Taxonomy (NCBI): domain Eukaryota; kingdom Viridiplantae; phylum Streptophyta; class Magnoliopsida; order Cucurbitales; family Cucurbitaceae; genus Trichosanthes; species Trichosanthes cucumerina. Next base: position 68,490,579 of record CM071840.1, on the reverse strand, counting down.
TCTAGTAAGAAGAGGTCTCTTCAGCCCATACCTAGCAATCCACGGGTCTTCCCCAATGTTAATGTACCTACCATCCCCAACTCTCCATCTGAACCCTCTTTTGAAGAGGTCCTGTCCCCACACAATACTCCTCCAAGTAAGCGAAGGGTTTTGCCCCAGAGGGGCTTCAAGAAAATTTTCGTCCTTAAAGTACCGACCTTTAAGAACTCTTGACATCAATCAATTAGGGTTCCTAATAATCCGCCAGCTGAGTTTGGCCAGCATAGCTTGGTTAAAACACTCCAACTCCCAAAACCCCAAACCCCCTCTATTTTTGTTTATGCAAAGCTTGTCGCATCCCACCCAGTGCATTTTCCTCTTATCCCCCATGTCCCCCCACCAAAACCTGGCACATATCTGGTTTATGTCCTTGCACAGAGACTTAGGGAGTCTGAAGCAACTCATGGTGTAATTTGGAATGGCTTGAGCAATTGACTTAATGAGCACTTCTTTCCCACCTAAGGAGAAGAGCTTTCCTTTCCATCTCTGAAGGACCTTAGCAATCCTGTCCTTTAACTTTTTGAACAAAGACCCTTTGTTTCTCTAATTTTGAGAGGGCATACCTAAGTAGTGGCCCAGATTATCCACCCTTTTAACCCCCAAGATGTCCTTAACACTACTTGCCATGTCATTGCTAACAGACTTGCTAGTCATAAAGGCAGATTTCTTGAAATTAATCGTTTGTCCTGAAGCTTTTTCGTATACTCTAGGGCTTCTTTGATGACTAAGCAATCCTCTCTCCTAGCTCTGAAGAATAATAAGCTATGATCAGCGAAAAGGAGATGTGTTATGGCGGGGCAAGAATAGTTAATTTTAAGGCCTCTAACCCTATTATGGGCTTCTTTCCTTTTGAGGATGGTAGAAAGGCCCTCAACGCAAAAAAGGAACAGGAAAGGGGAGAGGGGATCCCCCTATCTAAGCCCCCAACTTGGTCGAAACTCCTCCTGAGGAGAGCCATTTGGGAGGACAGAAAAGAAGGTGGACTCCACACAACTCATGACGAGATTCACCCAATTAACATCAAACCCCAATTTAAGCATAATGTTCCAGAGGAAAGCCCACTCAACCCTATCATAGGCTTTACTCATATTGAGCCTTAGAGCCACTTGCTCTTGCCTTTTGTTCCTAAAGGAGGTGATGGCTTGAATGCACTGGAAACCAACAATTACATTGTCAATTATAAGTCTCCCAAGAATAAAGGCAGACTGATAGGGGGAGATAGCATCATTCATAACCAACTTAAGCCTATTAACTATCGTCTTAGCAATGATTTTATACAAAACATTACAAAGACTGATGGGACGGAAGTCTTCCATACAACTTGCATTATTACACTTGGGAATAATGACTAACAACGTTTTATTAATGTCGTTCAAAGCCACACCCTTGTTCAAGATGTCCAGACAGATGTTAGTAGTTTCTTGGCCAACAATATCCCAAAACCCTTGATAGAACATGGCATGGCAACCATCAGGGCGCGGGGCCTTTAAAGGGCCCAACTCCCAAACGACCTTCTCGACCTCTCTGGCATCAAAGGGTCTTCCAAGCATTCTACGCTGGTTCTCATTGATTCTCTCTTCTAGACCTTCTAAGACGGAATCCATGTCCTGAGGATTCGGGAGGGAGGATTGGAAGATGTTTTTAAAGTAATCAATAGAAACTTTTCCAATCTCATCCTCCGGGGTAACCCAGGTTCCATTAGGGTCGACCAGCTTATCAATGGAGTTCTTTTTACGCCTATGGTTGGCTTTGTGATGGAACCACTTTGTATTTTTACCCCCCCACTTGAGCCAATCTTCCTTAGATCTGATCTTCCAATATTTTTCCTCCTAAAAAAGGAGCTCCTCCAACTCATTTTCAACTTTAATAAGCTCAGCGTGATTAGACGGGTTAGGGAGATTTGAAAGGAGAAGGATCCGCTCCTCTTTCCTACTGATAGCCTCTTTTAGGGAGCCTTTAAGTCTACGCCTATCCCAGGATTTCAAATTTTGAATGCAGGAGGTAAGTTTTTCCTATAGCCCATTCGGAGTGTTGCACTCTCTAGACAACCAATGAGCTCTAATCAGGTCCCTAGCTTCCTCATTACCAAGCCAGTTTTCTTCAAAACGAGTTATGTTAACCTTTTTTCTAGATCTAATGGGAGTATCATCAAAACATAAGAGAGCGAGAATGGGTTTATGGTCAGACGAATGAAAAGAAAGATGAGTGATACTGACCTTGTTGACTCGATTCATCATGCTATGGTTTAAAATGTACCTGTCGAGGCGCTCTTTTGTTGCGTCAATACTTCTGCTCTTCCTCCACGTGAATTTATCTCCCTTGAACCCTGCATCAGCCAACTTACATCTAAAACTGCACTCGCCGAAAGCATCCATAGGTTTCTTGCTTTTGGGAGTTCCACCTTTTTTTTCTTCAGCCGAAAGGAGCTAATTAAAGTCTCCTCCCACCAGCCATGGGAGGTCATAAAGCCTACTCAACCGATCAAGAAGGAGCCAGGAGTCTGATCTTTTTTCCACAGAAGGATCACCATAGAAGCCTGTTAATCTCCACTCTCTTTTACCATCTTTAATAATAGAATCGATGTGCGCCTTTGAGTAGGAGACAATCGGGAGTAGAAGGGTATCCTTCCATAACAACATAAGGCCTCCACTTCTACCCACCCTTGGAACCTCGAAACCATTGTCAAAACTCAGATAATTTTTGGCTCTGTTAGCAAAGTCATTATCACAGAAAGTTTCAAGAAGGAAAACTATATCCGGGGAATACTTCTGCACTTCAAAACGAAGCGCTCGGAGCGTTTGAGGGTTCCTCATACCTCGGACGTTCCAACACAGGGCAATCATTGCATCTTGCGGGGCTGGAACCCAGCCTCCGTCGATCTCCCCAAGTTTGCTACACTGCCCTCCCCCGTTACTTCTTATTTGACTCCTCCACTATCCTAATATCAAGATCGTGCTTGCTTCCCAAAAACTTGGCTTCCTGAGATCCCCCTTCCGAGCAATTGGATTTATCTCTTGCGATTCTCTTCCATCTTCTGTTATTAGTCTGAGTGTCGGAACCCTCCAACTTCCTATCGCCCAGATGTAACTCGTTTTCGGCTTGCTCACAGCTCAAGGATCTGTCGGTATGGACAGTACTTCCTTCTTTGATAACTTTTCTATTAATCCCCTTGCCCTTATTAGTATTAATGATAGGTCCAAAATTTACCTCAGTTACCTCCACTTCTGCCAGCTGTGGGCCTTGCCTTGTATCAGTAGTTAATCCAGATGGGTCCAATATGATACCCCCCCGGTTGGTACCACCATTAGGGCCTCAATTAGAGTAGTTGGGCCCCTTCCCTTTGACCCCAAATTCGGCCCACCTACTTCCAGCCCACAATCCAGACCACTGTAAGACGTAAGCCAACCAACAATTTTTCCTTTCATTGACGCGTCGATCTCCGCAGTATGGGTCCCACCACCTCTTGCAGACGTTAGCTCAAGACCACATGGATCTGATGCGCCGACCTTGTCCTGATCCGTCACATCCATCATCTCATCGCCCTGAGAATCGCCCGTTGAGGTTTTCCTTTGTTCTCTGGCACCTTCTCCGGCCACGGGAACCGAATCCTTCTCACCTCCTAACCCTATTCTTTGATCTATCTTATCCTCCTTTTTCCTAATTTGTTCGTTCTGGGCTGCCTCCGCGCCATCCTCTGCGTAAACATCTCCCCTTTGATCCCCTCTTTGGCGGAAAGGAACTCCTCTCCCTCGTCCCCTCCCATGGCCCGAATTCCTCTCTTCTCTGGGTTTTGCTGCCACTTCCCCTCCCCCTCGAACATTTGATTTGAGTCATTCACCAAACTGTAGGTTAGCCTTTATTCCTCATTCTCCAAGGTCACAGTCCTTAACTAAATGCTCTAATTTACCACAACCACAGCAGAAGTCTGGAAGCTTCTCATAGCTTATTTGAACCCAAATCTCTTCACCCATTGATCCAACCTTCAGCTTGGTCGCTCTTCTCAGGGGTCGGGTTACGTCTATCTTAACTCTCACTCTAAGAGTTTGCCCGCTGCATTTTCCTGCCCTGTCCAATTCCACCCCTTCAAATCTTCCGATAGAGTTCCACAATGCTTCAGCTTTTTTCCTGGTGAAACACACTCTAGGGAGATCATGAAAGTTAGTCCAGAAATATGCGTACCTGAAGTCCATAGCTTTTAGATTCAACGCTCCTTTGATGTCTTCGAAAACCATCAAGCCCCTATCAAAGCTCCAAGGTCCTCCATAGACGATTCTGTCTTTTTCTTTCTTTTTTCTAAAGGAACATAGGAAAAGGTTTCTACCTGCCGCCTCAATCTTGATGTTTCCCTCTAGGTTCCATATTTTCGGGACTATGTTTTTAAAAACTTCAGCATTTATGGATTTTGTTGTACAAATTTTACAGGCTACATCGTCTTGATTCCTTTTTTCGAATTCCTCGAGCTCATCATCATCGACCTCGACCACTCCTCCCAGTTCCTCCTCCTGTAGATTTAGACTCGATAGTCGTTTGCTGAACGTTTCTTCCTCCATGAACGCCGGCCAGGAGCAGACTCCTCCCGAAAAGTCCCAACGGACCCCGTGCAACCAAACTGTTGCCCCCTTGCTCCCTCGCAACTCTCTAGACCCTAGAGAGAAACCTGGAGCCCACACACTTGTTCAATGAATTACTTGATATAATGGTTCTTTACTCAACAAATTGAACTATACTAAACATACACACTCTGAACTATTAATTTTTTCAAAGGCGTTCATAGAAAAATTAATTCGTTTTAGAAAGCAATTATTTCTATTTTTATTTTTTCAAAAGTAGTTCCAAAATTCAAACACACTATAAATAAATCTTGGGTTTCTATCTTTCTCCTTCGTTCCTCTTGATTCTCCCATTTACACCATGCTGGTTGTTCGGCTTAACAGCACCGATGATCTTTTGGATGAAATGAAACTTCTTAATTCACTCAGTGAAACTGCCATGTTCAAAATCTCGCCGGCCAAATTTTCCATAAAAGTTTCTCACTCTTCTTCTAACTTCGATGCAATCCTTGAGATGAAGCCTCAATTCTTCAACCACTATTTTTCTGATGGAATTTCCAATTCCTTGATTCTCCTCCATCCCATTTTCAGTGCTATTATGGAGATGAAACTTCAAACTTTTTCTTCAATGACCCTCATTCTTGTTGAACAAATTAATTACCTATTCCTTCAATTTCAGAGTCTCACCGGTTAGTAAATATTATCTTTCCTTTTCTCAAGATTCAATTATTCTTGGTTCTTTAAATTATTTGCTTTAAAGATACCTTAATCTCGATTTTCTTTTAATCTACTGTTTATTTCACTTTTTAGATCATTCGCGATTGCCCTTTCGCCAATTTTCATCATGGAAACTTCCGGTAGAGGATGTAGACCAAATTAATATTAGAACCTTTGTCTCAATTGATGGCCAAAAATTTAAACACATTGTAGCAACGTTTGCTGGTCAATTGGGTAATACATTACTCAACTTTAATTTTCTTCTCTCTCTCTGATCTCGTTATTACTTGAAACAAAATCATTGCAACTTTCTAAAAATTTTGTCATAGTTCATGTTGCTCTAACGGAATCACATGTCAAGTTCTCTACGGAAATGGGAGAGATTATTTTGGGTACTGAAGAGGTATGTATTGTCTTTTCTTGTTCGAGGAGATTTTTAAATCTAAAACTTGATTAGGAAAATTTATAATTGGCTGATGTTGTACAGGAAAGACCATGCGTAATTGGAGGAGTTGCTGCAGGAAATCAAATTGAATTCCTAATCACTCTCAATCCGGTTGATTTTTTTAATAATATGATGTTTTTAACGGGAAGGGTATGGTTGCTCAAGACCAGTCATTTCCGTAACGCAATTGTTGTCCCTGTTGGATTATATGCTCGATTTATTGTCTATTATTCACTATAGTGTGACATTCTATGAAAATATGATGTTGATGTGTATACTTGTTTTTTTTTAACATGGTTTTTTTTTGTCTCTCAATAGAATTCATAGGGCTGAAAATTTGGGAGTAACACTATATTCATAGAATCCTAGTTATGTAAGTTGAATACTATGTCTCAACTTCTTGAAAAACTATATAGAATTTAGATTTTCATAACATTTCGATTCAAGTGTATCCAAATATCCAAATTATAGTCAATATATGGACCTTAGAACATTCATCCTTATTAATTATTTGCTACGTAAACTAAGTTAACAACGTAGGTATTTTTTTTTTTAAGAAAAGTTAGCAACATAGATAATTATCTCCATAAAGATGTTGCCAATATACAACGTAAATTGCTAGCATTTTTGGAATGCTTTAGAAGTGCTTTTTTTTATAAAAGATATTGATTTTTTTTTTTTTTGTGGGGAGCTCTTTTCGAAATAATTATTTTTATTAAACTACTTTGATTATCGGTGTCCTAACAATAGGATGAAAATTGGGTATAAATTTACCAATATTTAAATACTAATATAATAATAATAATAATAATAATATTACAAGTGTTGGAATATAAAAGGAGTATATATATTATAAATAAAAGAAAGTGGAATTTTATGACAAATTAAAGAAGCAAATGAAATTAGAGAAAAGTGAAAGAAATGAGAGAATATTGGAGAGAGTTTTCACCAATTGTTGTATTTTATTCATCCACCAAAAATCACTATTTATAGGCAATTTGGAGAGCATGATGTGGTTCATTTGGACACCAATCTATGGCATTTGTTGGACACATGGGAGACATTTTGGCTAGGGATAATTTTCCACATGACATAAGAGTCAAAGGGGCATGTGGAAATGGGCATTTACATGATAATGTTTACAATACTCTCCCTTAAATGCTCATTTATATAAAATATGTCTCGTTAAAAACCTTACTAGGAAAACCCCAATGGGATAAAAAAATCCTAGTGAAGAAAAAAGAGTACATATTTTATATAGTTTACTATAATATATTCACTCCCCTTCATGGAGACATCACTTAAAGTCTTTGAGTCGCCACATTCCAATGCTATGTACTAATTTCTCAAAGGTTGCAGTTGGTAATGCCTTCGTCAATAAGTCGGCCAGGTTATCATTTGAACAAATATGTTGTACGGTGATATCACAATTTTCTTTAAGATCATGAGTGTAGAAAATCTTTTGTGAGATATGTTTCGTTCTATCTCGTTTGATATATCTTCCCTTGATTTGGGTTATACAGGTTGTGTTGTCTTCGTATAATATTGTTGGAGAATGTTTACTCGAAGACAAGCCACATGTCTCACGAATGTGTTGTGTCATCGATCTTAGTCATACACATTCTCGACTTGACTCGTGAATTGCGATGATTTCAACATGATTCGAAGAAGTGACCGTGATGATCTGTTTCACTGATCGCCATTATATAGCAGTTCCTCCACATGTAAATAGATAACCTGATTGAGATCTAGCTTTGTGTGGATCAGATAGATAACCATAATCTGCATAAACAACTAGATCATAATTTGATTTGTTAGAATAAAATAAACTCATATCAATTGTCCCTCGAAGATATCGGAGTACATGCTTAACTCTGTTCCAATGTCTTTTTGTAGGACATGAACTATATCTAGCTAATAAGTTTACTGAAAATGCAATATTTGGTCTTGTGTTATTAGCCAGATAGATAAGTGCACCAATTGTACTAAGATATGGTACTTCAGGACTAAGTAGTTCTTCATTGTCATATCGAGGTCAAAATATATCTTTCTTTACATCTAGTGAACGAACTTCCATTGGAATGTTCAATGGATGTGCTTTATCCATATAGAATATTTTTAAGATTTTCTCTATATAAGTTGATTGATGAACAAATATGTCATCTGCTAAATGTTCAATTTTCAAACCAAGACAAAATTTTGTTTTTCCAAGATCTTTCATCTCGAATTATTTCTTAAGATATTCTATCGCCTTAGATAACTTTTCAAGAGTTCCAATTATATTTAAGTCATCAACATTTACAGTTATAATAGCAAATCCTGACTGAGATTTCTTTATAAGAACACACAGACATATTGGATTATTTTAATATCATTCTTTCAACAAATATTCACTCAAGCGATTATACCACATTCGTCCTGATTGTTTTAATCCATATAATGATCTCTGTAACTTTATTGAATACAATTCCCGAGAACTTGATTCATATGTTTCTTGTATTTTAAATCCTTCCGGGATTTTCATATAAATGTCATTATCTAAAGATCCATATAAAAACGTCGTGACTACATCCATTAGATGCATATCAAGTTTTTCATATACAGTCAGGCCAATCAAATATCTTAGCGTTATTGCATCCACCACATGAGAATATGTCTCCTCATAATCAATACCAGGCCTTTGCGAGAATTGAAAGGAATGAAACTTCCACGCAGCGGAAGACGATTGAATCGTCGCGGTGTTGTTGTGCAACTATTGTTTCCTTAAAATTAATCTAACGCTTAGATTATAGGCTAAACATGCTTAAAAGGAAAGAAATTGCAGCAAGTTGTAGTTACTTACTTGTTGAAGACATTCTTCAAGGATTCCTTTCCAGATTCATGAACTCATCGTGTGCTCCTCGATCTTTACGAACCCAAACTCTTCTCACGAACAAGAACACCACCAATAAGCTTCTCGGTTGTTCTTCTTTTGGGAGAGGGAAGATGGTGGGATTTTTGTGTTTTTGTGAGGTGAGAAGAATTCTTGAGAGAATTTTGAGAGAGAGAGTTCTCTTCTTTTGGTGAGAATTCCAAAAATGAGAGAATGAGTTATCATCATTCTTGCAAGAAGGGTTTAAATAATGGAGATAGGTGGAGTTGAAATCTCCACCTATTTACCATTTTACCATAACTATAGGTTATGCAAATCAAATTTGCATAACCACATATTATAAGATATCTCATATCTTATATTACAAATCACATTTGCAATATTGTGGATTTATTAAATTGAATCACATCCAATTTAACATCTCGCAATCCAATTTCTCCAATTAGCCCTAATTCATCAATTAGGCTAAGTTATAGTTTATTATGAATCTCATTCACATTAAACTATGTATTATATCATTCATATCCCATATAAATGACATAAATGCCCTTTAGTGAACTTGAACACTTCAATTCACACCAAAACATTAACCCTTCTTTTAACCCAGTTTGAGCCAACCGAGGGACCTTATGGACCTATCCGAGATTAACCTATTAAACTCTTTGACCCGGTTAATCAAGATTCATTAGCTACGGTAACACTCCACTAAAGGTAAGTGTTGCACTCTGTCGCTGCAAGAATATTACGTGTCCACCGATATAACCAATGCCCATGAGTCGACCCTTCACGGGTTGTTCGTGACACTTTGTTGGGTCAAATTACCATTTTACCCCTGTGTCTACTTCTTGCTCCTTAAGTCCCCACTGCTCCTCTAATGAACAACAACGTTGTAATGGTCCGACCATTCACAACAACTCTCTCGTGCCAGTGAGAGAGTGGGTGCCCGTTGTCCAAGCCCTGGAGACAACACTTAAGGGAACAACCCCTCTAGTTTCCCTGAAGGTGGGAACGAGTGAATTTCATCTCGCGTAGTTAAGTTCCCAGCTCCCTACTTGGTTCTGTCCCTGAGAAGATAGGCATATTGGGCGAGTAACTGGGACCACCTCACCTGTACTAGTCAAAGGACGGACTTCGCAGCATGAGGAGTCCGTAACACATTAAGGATTCAGGTCGAGTCACTAATGGTCATCTAGGAAGTTATTAGTCCTTACTGTCAACGGTGTTACATCAGTAGGTCTAATAATTCACGGTCCGGTCTTGTACAATCTCTTTGTACAGGTTGCCCCCACTCGCATGTCAACTACATGAACGAGTTAGATCACCTCGTTTGTATCTTAATACAATGCGGATCGCATCCACAGCGTATCCAGGATTAGGTCTCCAACCCATCGATATACTGTAGACCGTTCGGGTCATTTACTCGAACGTGATCCTGCCTGTGTGTCCACTACACACCGTTCAAGTTCTATTTCTCTCATATATTCAATGACCCTGGAGCTTAGTTTATTGGTCAAAGTTGTATAAAATGCGAGACACAAAGTGAATAAATGAAAAACTCTTTATTAATTTCAAATTGTAATTTACAAACCAAAACGAGATTATGACATACTTCCCAACAAAGTCCCACTTGGACTAAGCTAGTGGAGCAAATACATTTCTGAAATGTACATAAATTACAATGAATTAATACAATAAACTAGAGCATTGAATACTCGTTTACATATCTCCCACTTGCCCCTGTCAGGAAGTACTCGAAGACCTAGACTCTCTAGGTGACCCCTCAAACACCTTAGCCATGAGGGGCTTTGTAAATGGATCATATACGTTGTGCTCCGACGCTATCTGCGTGACAGTCACGTCGCCGTGGTGCACAATCTCCCGTATCAGGTGATACTTCCGCTCAATGTGTTTGCCTCTCTTATGGCTCTGAGGCTCTCTAGAGTTGGCTACTACACCACTATTGTCACAGAACAGTGTGATCGACAAATTCATATTTGGAACAACTTCCAAATCGGTCATGAACTTCCTAAGCCAAACAACTTCGTTTGCAGCTTCACAAGCCGCAACGTACTCCGCTTCCATAGTGGAATCAGCGATGCATCGCTGCTTGATGCTTCGCCATACTACAGCTCCTCCATTCAGAATGAAGGTTGACCCCGAAGTGGATTTCCAAGAATTCTTATCGGTCTGAAAGTCAGAATCTGTGTATCCCGTAAGGATCAAATCCCCACCGCCATACACTAAGCTGTAGTTGCTCGTTCTCATAAGATACTTGAGGATTGCCATTACGGTTGTCCAGTAATCTGATCTTGGATTGGATTGATACCTCATCGACCATCCTCTTTATGCATATGTGTATGCTCGGCCTAGTACACAACATGACATACATTAGGCTCCCTACATCTGAAGCATAGGGGATCCGTCTCATATCCTCAACCTCTTGAGGAGTCTTAGGACATTGATCCTTAGATAGGTGAACCCCGTGCCTGAAAGTGAGCATGCCCTTCTTGGAGTTCTGTATCTTATATCTAGACAACATCTTGTCAATATTCGCTTGAGACATGGCCAGCGTTCTGTTCTTCCGGTTCTGGACTATCTGGATACCTAAAACATACTGAGCTTCTACCAAATCTTTCATTTGGAATTGCGAAGCTAGCCATTTCTTTACGTCAGTAAGAAATCCTACCTCATTCCCAATGAGAAGGATATCATCCATGTATAATATAAGAAATGCGACAGTTTTGTCGACGATTTTCTTGTAAACACAAGGCTCGTCAGCATTCTAATCAAAGCCATAAGATTTGATTGCCTCATCAAACCTTATATTCCAAGACCTCGAGGCTTCTTTCAGTCCATAAATAGACCTATGAAGCCGGCAAACCTTTTTCTCTTGGCCTTGAGTAATGAACCCTTTGGGCTGGTCCATGTAGATGGTTTCGTCAAGGTTGTCATTTAGAAAGACGGTCTTGACATCCATCTGCCATACCTCGTAAACATAATACGCGACAATGGCCAGAAGGATCCTAATCGACTTTACCATGGCAACAGGTGAAAAGGTTTTCTCATAGTCAACCCCTTCGACCTAGGTAAAACCCTTTGCCACTAGTCGTGCTTTAAAGGTCTGCACCTTCCCATCTACGTTACGTTTATGCTTGTAGATCCATTTACAACCTATAGGTTTTACCCCGTCCGGTTGATCCACAAGCTCCCAGATAGAATTGAAGTACATCGACTCCATTTCCTGGTCCATAGCTTTAATCCATTCGTCCTTGTCAACATCAACCATAGCCTGATCATAGGTCAATGGATCATCGCACTGATCATCAGGATTGACGACTTGGGTTTCAGCTAAACCCATGTAACATTCAGGCTGTTTCACAACCCTCCCACTACGTCGAGGCATTCCCAACTCTTGGGAACGGATTTGACTTGACGTGCTAGGATCAACAACACTTGTTGATGTACTAGCCTTATCAGCAACTCTTGTTGACGCATTGTCCATTTCATTCAACACGATTTTGCTTCTAGGCAAATGATCCCTGATATGGTCTTTCTCAAGGAAAGTGGTGTTCGTCGACACAAACACCCTATTTTCCTTAGGATCATAAAATAGACCACCTCTGGTCTCTTTTGGGTAACCTACGAATAGGCATAACTTTGAACAGGGTTCCAATTTATTCGGGTTTGACACCAACACGTGGGTCGGGCATCCCCAAATTATGAAATGGTGTAAACTACCTTTACGACAATTTTAGGGTTCGAAAGGTGTCTCACAAACACTCTTCGACGAAACGTCGTTCAAAATATAAACTGCAGTCTCCACTATGTAACCCCAAAAAGAATCAGGGAGACGAGCATAACTCATCATCGACTGAACCATGTCCAACAGGGTTCTGTTTCTCCTCTCTGATACACCATTCTGCTATGGCATACAAGGTGCAGAGAGTTGGGATATAATTCTGTGTTCTATCCTAAAGTCTTGGAATTCAGTGTCCATATACTCTTCACCTCGATCCGATTGAAGTGTTTTTATCGTTTTACCTAATAGGTTCTCAACCTCAGTCTTGTACTCCTTGAACTTTTCAAGAGTTTCAGACTTCCTATGCATTAGGTAAATATACCCATACCTCGAATAGTAATCTATGAAAGATACGAAGTATTCGCAACCACCTCGTGCTTTAACACTCATCGGACCACAGAGATCAGAATGTATAAGCTCAAGGGGCTCCTTGGCCCTATATCCTTTTCCACTAAAAGGAAGTTTGGTCATTTTGCCTTCGAGGCATGACTCACACACCGGTAAAGAGTTTTCTTCCAACTGACTTAGAAGTCTACTTTTCACTAGTCCCTCAATCCGATTGAGATTAATGTGGTCTAACCTTAGATGCCAAAGATGGGCATTTTCTTTTGGAGAAACTTTAACTCTCTTAGTTCGCGTTTTTACAGTTTTAAACAATTCAGTATTCAAAACGCTTTTAACCGAATTAGGCTTTAAAACATACAAGTTAGACTCAAGTGAAACTGAACAAATCAAATTACCATTTCTGGAAATAAACGCTTTATTACCATGAAAAGAAACAAAAAATACATTGTTCTAGTAAACAGTAAATAGAAACAAGCTTTCTAGTAAACCCTGGAACTATGTACATATTGTCTAACAAAATGTAACTCCTGCCAAAATAGAGCTTCATTTTGTCGATTGCTGCAGCGGAGACTATCTCCTCGGATCCAATCCGTAGAGTTACCTCAGTCTCTCACAGTTGCTGCCAGGAATCAATTCCCTGAAAAGACGAACAAATGTGGTTAGTGGCACCTGAATCTAAAATCCAGGCAGAGTCATTACTCTCCACTAAGCAAGTTTCAGTTACCAGTAAATTGCATTAACCTTGATTCTTCCTCTCGGCAAGGAACTTGGGACAGTTTCTCTTCCAGTGGTCGTCCCCATTGCAGTGGAAACACTTTCCTTTCTCTACAACTTCCTTGACCTTCTTGCCCTTTTGGGCAGCAACTCGGTCAGCTTTATCCATTTTCATCTTCTTCTTCCCTTTCGGGCGAGAAGGAGCAACAGGTTTAGTCCCAGAGGTCGAATCCCTGTGATAAGACCTGTAGGCAACATTTGCCTCAACTTCCGGTGCCCTGATCCTCATCAAGGACTAGAAATTCTATAGCTCATTGAGGAGGGTAGTAAGAGTGTAGCTTATCTTGTTCATAACAACGTTGCTACGAAACTGAAGGAAACTATTCGGAAGAGTCACCAGAATAAAGCTGACTTGGCTCGACTCGTCGATCGAAGCCCCGTTCATCTCCGCCAGATTAAAGTGGGTCATCATGTCTAGAACGTGTTCTCGGACAGACGTCCCTTCTTTCATCCGGGCGTTGAAGACGTGTTTGAGCGAATCGTGCCTGACCTGAAAGGACTGTTATCCAAACATGTCTTGCAACGACTCCATGATCTCCTTGGCGATGATCATCAACTCGTGCTTATTTGCCAATACATCAGACAAGCTGGCAATTATATAGACCCTGCCCTTTTCATTGGCCCTGATCCATTAATCGTATGCATCACGAACAGTTCATGATGCAGTCGAGCTTGGCAACTGAGGACACTCATTAGTAAGCACGAACTTCAGGTCGTCAGTTACTAAAATCGTGTTTATGTTATTGTTCCAAGTTTGGAAGTTATCTCCCACTAGTTTGTCAAAAGCGAGTAAAGCGATTATTGAGCTAGACATTTTAGCTGAAAAATTCAAATAAAATTTTGTGTCAATCTCGCAAAAACTTTTGAAAACCAATCAAGTTTTAGTAAAATTTAATTCTATGATCCCTAGGTCATTTAAAAGATTGCAATGATATCCTAAAGGTTTAGAATGACTGCCACCGAAGGGTGAATAGAAAACTTCTCCTCTAGGACGAGACTTTCTTGACCAGACCCTAATCCCAGAATAACACTGTAATGCCCCGTAATTTGAACACATGCTACTCGAGGCATTACTTCCAAGTTGCACCGTTCGCGCCGAAAATCCGGCAGCATAACGACGCAACCTGGACAAACCAGAAAATTTAAAGGGAACCTGAACCTATACAAGGCACTTCAAATGACTCACGAGGGTACCCAGCCTCCTCCAAACTACACAAAAAATAACAGGCTGGGCTCCAGTCCCTCGGAGTTAACAGAATTTCACAAGACAACAAAAGCATGCTTTAAATAAGAGAGAAACACATCAGAACATGCTTTGATTCGATGAATAAAGAACGATACAAACAAAGTCTAAAACATGAACGAAGGAAGCAGAACGCAACGGAAGAAAAATAAGTGAAAACAACAACTCCTAAACGAAAATTCCTAAGTCCTACAAGTCTTTCATAGCCTCGCAGGGGTCTCGCCGTCGGTGGTCATCTCACTGGTTTGCCTTACCTGCAACAAAAGAAGAAATAAAGAAGGAATGAGTATAAAAATACTCAGTAAGCAGCTCACTTCGTCCAATAAATAAAGAACATAAACAACAACCTTAGACTTAGTTAAACACGACACCTAGCCCGCCAAACAACCTCAACCCTATTTCTTACTCAGGTTCCTTAGTTCTGTCCTACCCTTAGCTTCTGGACTTGGTTGGCAGCATCTGACCACGAGACTCATTCCCGAGCCTGCACTAGGGCGAAGGACTCTATCCAACCCCTCTAACTCTAAGGGTCACACCCCGAGTCGCACAACTGGATGGGGGCGGACCACCACATCCCACAAAGCATCAAAGGCGGCAATACCGCGCACAATCGACCACGGGCTCATTGACGGGCCTGTACTAGGGCGAAAGACTCTATCCAACCCCTCTGACTCAGAGGATCACACCCCGAGTCGCACAATGGGATGGAGGGCGGACCATCACATCCCAAAACATCAACATCATCTCGCCAACCTCGAGTCTCAACTTACTAAGGGTTACACAGAGACCTGAGACTTGGACCTACACTAGGGCTAGTTGTGCTAACTACAATTCTAAGGCTCAATGGCACTTCCAGAGTCACTTCAGACTAAGCACGGGACAACCAGGCTCGGGACAAACAGTCATAGCACGATGAACATTTAGGAACTTAGCACAAGGTTACATCGCCCCTACTAGTTATGAACACATAGCACTAACAGACAACCAGAAACCAGAAAGAACTAACGAGTTCGAGTTCCAGTACAAATAAACGTAAACAACCACAAAGAACATGATTCAGGCACAACCGAGCATCTTATCCTATCATGCTACTATCAAAACTTTACTTCCAATCATAAATTGCATGCAATATGCCCCTAAGCCCTACACTTAGGGGTAGTTTAGTCCAAACGACTACTTACAGGAAAACTGAATACAACGAGGACTTGGGTTATGTGGCGTGCTCCAAAGTACTTCTACTTCCAAATCGTCCCTAACGAAGAACACGCACAAGGTTAGTAAACTGAAACTTAAAAGCGACCTTAAAAGCTTTCAAGGAGTAAAACTCACCCAACGAAGTGCCAAAACGGACTAAGGAACGGATCGAGCGGCCGGAAGGAAGGAGATCGCCGCGGCTCTGCGGCGCGGCGTGGCGCGGACCGGCGTGGCGGCGGCGGCGGCGTGGGGTTGCGGTCTCGGAATCCTCACGGCCCGATCTATCCAGAACCGATCTCCGTTCTTCAAAAATCGACCGAAAAAACTCGAACCGGCTGAACAAAAACAGTGGGTCCCGCGTGAACTAGTGGCAGATACCTTCTTCTCCGGCGACGGCTTGGCTGCAAGAACGCGTTGACGGCGCCGGTCTACGTTGCAGCACGATGGCAGCTTCGGCTGCGAAGGAGATGCAGTGGCGACGTCGACGACGGCCTGAGATGAGAGAGAAAAAGAGAAGCGAGAGAGAGAGGGACTCGTGTGAGAGAGAAGGAGTGAAGAAGAAGAGGGAGAGAAGAAGAAAAGGGGAACGAGAGAGGTGGGCGTGGACGTGGGCGTGGCGTAATAAAACGCTGTAATAAAACGTCGTCTGTTACAAACACTTATTCCATTAGGCGTCTAGTTACCATAATTTGGTCGAATTCATTAAAACTTAATGAATCTCGTGAGTGTCACCCTCAATCTTTAAGTTTCCAAGTATCCGTCCAGACAATAGCCACCGAAGGGTGAACCACGAAGGAAAACCAACAAGGAAATTGTATCCCTTTCGAAAATTCACAGTGTTCTGACTCCCAATGATCAAGGCCCTCCGAAAGGATTGTCTGGTCCAGGCCAAACTAGCAGGCGGATCATAGGGGTCTCACGGTGTGAATCAAAAGAAGAGACCGTTGGTCCTATTTTCACAGGTCCCGCTCTCACTCACTAAAAGTATTCTCTCCATCCACGTTGATATTAACCCATACAAATACCATCCGAATGGGACACTCCCATTTGCGCCACGACGCCTAGTATGGATCTCACGGTGCAGACTTAATGGAGATTTGTGGTCGGAAATTAAATGTATCTCATACACTATATTTTCTCCCACACAACACTTTATATTTATCGGGATTAACCTAGATAAACCGGCTGAAATTTACCTAAGTCTACCAATAAAACTCTTATATGGTATTTAGCCTGAGTTTATAATCACATTATTACTTAGGTCTATGTGAGTAAATTAATCAACTTTTAATTAACGACACTCACGAAAAATATAATCTAAGAATCTCCAGACCGAATTCACTCCTAGGTCGGTTTCAAGGTAGGGGTGTTCCGCAAGCGTCAACTTAAATACCCCAGCCTTAGACAAAATCTTCCTTAGATAGAGTTACTAATCAGTCACCATTCAAAAATTATACTTTGATCTCCTAATTCTAATCTTATTAGAACTAGAAAACCTAAATCTAATTATTCAAGTTCTAAACACTTTAAAACTAATAATTCACTTAGGTTACATGCATTTCTATGTTATAGTGTTTGATCATTCATCATATGAATAACTATATACTATAACATAATAATTCATCACATGAAATTAAAATGCATGAGCATACTTTAATCTAAAAAATATAACACTTATATTAATTAAATTAAAACATGCATATAATTACATTATAACTCTTATAATATAACCTATCATGCAAACTATATATGAGAACTCTTATAATATAAATGATGCATGAAATGTTTAACCTAAGATGGGATTTTAAATCTATATGACATACATTATGCACATAGAATTTAATTAAATCATACATCACATGCATAAAATAATTAAATAGCAAAAATGGATCAGTTTTGGCACTTAGAGACATTTATTTAGTTAAATAACATTAATATAACTTTTATATTAATATTATTTAATAAAATAAATAAAAAATAAAAACATTTTACAAATAAAATTAATTAAAAATCTGATTAAAAACTGCCCCACTAAGCAAAATTCCCACGTCTCGCGCGCGAGCCTCGCCAAAACTGCCCACTACGCTGTAGCGTTGCAACGCTAGTCTGCAGCAAGGCCTCCGACCGCATGCGCAGCGTTGAGACACCGATGAACAACGTCTCAACGCTGTCGACCGAACAACAAGCTCCTCTTGTTGTTCTTCGTCGATTCTCGCCCGTTTTCACTCCGATTTCTTCACAGCAACTCTTGCCACGAACGACTCGGACTTACAGACTCGATTTACAACAAAATACCCAAAAATAACGGACCCTTACATTGATCACATCAACATGTAATTGTAAATCTAAACTAGTGCCAAAACCAAAAACATCCATAATTGCAAACCAACAATTTATCTCATAAATTAAGGCTATATTCACCTAATTTCAACGATAAACAGTGCACAATATCGAACCAAAGTATGGCTCTGATAGCAATTGAAGGGAATGAAACTCCCAAGCAGCAGAAGACGATCGAATCGTCGCGGTGTTGTTGTGCATCTATTGTTTCCTTAAAACTAATCTAACGCTTAGATTATAGACTAAACATGCTTAAAAGGAAAGAAATTTCAGCAAGTTGTAGTTACTTACTTGTTGAAGACCTTCTTTAAGGATTCCTTTCCAGATTCACGAACTCTTCGTGTGCTCCTCGATCTCTACGAACCCGAACTCTACGAACCCGAACTCTTCTCACGAACAAGAACACCACCAATAGGCTTCTCGGTTGTTCTTCTTTTAGAAGAGGGAAGATGGTGGGATTTTTGTATTTTGGTGAAGTGAGGAGAATTCTTGAGAGAAATTTGAGAGAGAGAATTCTCTTCTTTTGGTGAGAATTCCAAAAATGAGAGAGAGAGTTGAAATCTCCACATATTTACCATTTTACCACAACTATAGGTTATGCAAATCATATTTGCATAACCACATATTATAAGATATCTCATATCTTATATTACAAATCACATTTGCAATATTGTGCATTTATTAAATTGAATCACATCCAATTTAACATCTCGCAATCCAATTTCTCCAATTAGCCCTAATTCATCAATTAGGCTAAGCTATTGTTTATTATGAATCTCATTCACATTAAACTATGTATTATATCATTACTATCCCATATAAATGACATAAATGCCCTTTAGTGAACTTGAACACTTCAATTCACACCAAAACATTAACCTTTCTTTTAACCCAGTTTGAGCCAACCGAGGGACCTTATGGACCTACAGTGACGAGCTCCAATGATCCGAGATTAACCTATAAAACTCTTTGACCCGATTAATCAACATTCATTAGATACGGTAACACTCCACTAAAGCCCGTAGTTGCACTCACGTCAGTGCAAGAATATTACGTGTCCACTGATATAACCAATGTCCATGAGTCGACCCTTCACAGGTTGTTCGTAGACACTACTGGGTCAAATTATCGTTTTACCCTTGTGTCTACTTCTTGCTCCTTAAGTCTCTACTACTCCTCTAATGAACAACAACGTTGTATTGATCTTACCATATACAACTCTCTCGTGCCAGTGAGAGAGTGGGCGCCCGTTGTCCAAGCCCTGGAGACAACACTTAAGAGAACAACCCCTCTAGTTACCCTAAAGGCGGGAACGAGTGAATTTCATCTCTCGTAGTTAAGTTTCCAGCTCACTACTTGCTCCTGTCCTTTAGAAGATAGGCATATTGGGCGAGTAACTGTGACCACCCTCACCCGTACTAGTCAAAGGACAGATCCCCGCAGATAGGAGTTCGTAACACGCTCAGGATTCAGGTCGAGTCACTAATGGTCATCTACGAAGTTATTAGTCCTTACTCTCAACGGTGTTACATCAGTAGGTCTAATAATTCACGGTCCGATCTTGTACAATCTAATTGTACAGTATGCTCTCACTCACATGTCAACCACATGAACGAGTCAGATCACCTCGTATCTTAATACAAAGCGGGCCGCATCCACAACTTATCTAGGATTAGGTCTTCAACCTCATCCATATACTGTAGACCGTTCACGTCATTTACTCGAACATGATCCTCCCTGTGTGTTCACTACACACCATTCAAGTTCTATTTCTCTCATATATTCAATGACCCTGGAGCTTAGTTTATTGGTCAAAGTTGTATAAAATGTGAGACACACAATGAAGAAATGAATAACTCTTTATTAATTTCAAATAGTAATTTACAAACAAAAATGAGATTAGGACAAACTTCCCAATAAGAATCCTTGTGCAACAAGTATCGCTTTATATCTTGTGACTTCATTCTTTTCATTTCTTTTCCTTACAAATACTCATTTGTATCCCACAGGTTTTACACCTTCTGGTGTTAGGACTACTGGTCCAAAAACCTCACGTTTTGAAAGTGAGTTCAACTCTGCTTGGATTGTTTCTTTCTAGTTTAGTCATTCCTTTCTACGTTTAGATTCTTCGATAGATTTTGGATCAAAATCGTCACTTTCATGAATAATATCGTGAGTAACATTATAAGAAAAAATGTTGTCAACAATGATATCATTTCGGTTTCATCTCTTTCTTGTTGTAATATAGTTTATAGAAATCTCATTATTATCCTTAAGCGTTTGATTTTCATCAATACTCTTTTGATTAGTTGTATTCTGGATTTCTTCTGAAACATCCATACCTTTTATTGAATCATTTTGATTCTCAACTACTTTTCTTTTTCGAGAATTTTTATCTTTGGAACCCGTTGGTCTACCACGCTTCTGGCGTGCTTCAGACTCATTATTGACGACTTGTTCATTTGGGATATCAATTTTTGATAGAGCATTTGCAGCTTGTATATATGATTTAGTCACTCTTTTAGCATCTGTGAATGCATCTGGTAATTCATTTGCTATATTTTACAAATGAATTATCTTTTGAACTTCAAGTTCACATTAATCTCTACGAGGATCTTAATGAGATAATAATGATGCATTCCATGTAATTTCTTTTTCCAACTTCTGAATTCCTCCCCCTAATGTTGGAAAATTTGTCTCATTAAAATGACAATCAGCAAATCGTGCAGTAAATACATCACCCGTCAGGGGTTCAAGATATTTAATAATTGATGAGTAATCATATCCGACATATATTCCTAACCTCCTTTGAGGACTCATCTTAGTACATTGTGGTGGAGCAATTAGAACATATATTGCACATCCAAAAATTCTCAGATGGGATACATTTGGATGTTGTTCATAAGCTAATTGCATGGGGGAATATTTATTATAGGCTACTGGCCTAATACGTAATAATCATGCAGCGTGCAAAATAGCATGACCACAGACCGATGTAAGAAGTTTAGCTCTCATAAGCAATGATCTTACAATTAGTTGCAGACGTTTTATAAATGATTTTGCTAGACCATTTTGTGTATATGAACATGAGCTACAGGATGTTCAATACTTATCAAAATTGACATACAATAATTATTAAAAGTTTGGGATGTAAATTCACCAACATTATCAAGTCAAATGGTCTTAATTGTATAATCAGGAAATGTGCTCTTAATTTAATTATTTGAGCAAGTAATCTTGCAAAGACAAGATTTCGACTTGATAATAAGCATACATGTGACCATCTGCTAGATGCGTCAATTCATACCATAAAATATCTAAATGGACCACTTGGTGGGTTAATAAGTCCACAAATATCACCTTTGAATTCGCTCTAAAAATGAAGGCGATTCAATCCCCACTTTAGCTGGTGATGGTCTAATAATTAATTTCCCTTGAGAGCAAGCATTACATGACAACTCATTGGATTGAAGAATCTTCTGGTTCTTTAAAGGATGTCCATATGAATTTTTAATAATTTTCCTCATCATTATCGATCCTGATAGCCTAGTCGATCATGCCAAACACTAAATATTTTTGGATTCATGAACTCCTGGTTCATTGTTGCATAGATTTCGATTACTTGTATATGAGTATAATATAATCCAGAAGAAAAAGCAGACAGTGTTTCTAATATACGTTTTTCATGTGAAACAATAGATGTAATATAGATACATTTTATATTATTTTTACGATCAGTTTCAACATGATAACCATTGTTACGTATATCTTTAAAACTCAATAAATTTCTCTTTGATTTGCTAGAGAACAATGCATTATTAATTGAAAATTTTGTTCCCTATGCAAGATAAAACTTGCTTTTCCAAAACCTTCAATCAAGTCTGCAGAACCTGATATAGTATTGACTTTTGCTTCCAGCATTGTCAATCTAGTAAAATAATTTCTGTTTATAAGTATTGTGTGCGTAGTTGCGCAATCTGCCAGACATAGATCTTTCTTGTTCATTTTTTAGTCATTCAACATATGAAAATTGTCCATATTTCTTCATTAAACAAAAATAATTACAATAAGAGATACATAATACAAAAAGTTTAAAGCTAAAAGGAACATAAAATTGAACATTAGTATTAAACATTCTAGAAATCAAAAGAATCACTTGTTATTCCATCAATTGCTTCAATCTTCTCTTCAGGAGATACAAAGAAGTCTGCCACACATCCAAATTTGTCATATTGGATGAGTCGAATATATCATTGTCTTGATAAGAAAGATTTGCTTTTACACCTTGTTTCCTTTAGGGAAGCTTGATAGAGATCAACTAAGTGTTTGGATGTACGACAAACACGTGACCAGTGTCCAGTCATTCCACATCGAAAGCATTTATTTTCATCACCTCCTGAATTCTTATTTTGTAGAGTTTTTCCTTTATGATCATCATTTCGTGTGAGTTTCTTGAAATTTGGATAATTATAATGCCCACCACGAAAATAATTGTTTCTTCTCCTACCGCGGTCACGACCTCGACCATGACCACGACCTCGACCTCGATTGTTAAAATTCACAACATTCACTTCAGGGAATGATGTTGCTCCAATTGGTCAGATTCATGATTTTTCATTAATACCTCGTTGTTTTGTTCAACCACAAGAAGACATGAAATGAGTTATGAATACTTTTTAAAACCTCTCTCTCGATATTGCTGCTGCAGGAGCATATTCGAGACATGAAAGGTAGAAAATGTCTTCTCTAACATATCCACATCAGTAATGTTTTCTCCACATAATTTCAATTTCGAACTAATTTTGAATAATGCGGAGTTATATTCACTTACTGATTTAAAATCTTACAACCACAGGAGCATCCAATCATAACGAGCTTTTGGAAGAATAACAGTTTTTTGATGATCATACCTTTCTTTCAAGGTCTTCCACAGGACATAGAGATAATTTATCCTTAGATATTCCATTTTCAATCCCTCATGGAGATGATAACGAATGAAGATCATGACCTTAGCCTTTTCTTGACTGAATGTTGTATTCCCTTTTTTAATGGTCCCTCCAAGTTTCATAGCATCCAAATGGATCTCAGCATCAAGCACCATGACAAATAATTATTACCAATAATCTCAAGGGTCGTGAATTCTAATGTTGCAAGATTTTTCATAGTAACACTATCAAAAGGCATTATATTTATATTAGAAAATTAATATAAATTAAACAAGCAAAATAACATTAAAAAAATGGCTTACTCGGAGGACCTACCTTCAGTGGAAAAATTGGCAGAGCTTCGTGGTGATAACGTGTTGTAAAAATAGGATGGAAATCGGGTATAATTTTACCAATATTTAAATACTAATATAATAATAATAATAATAATAATATTACAAGTGTTGGAATATAAAAGGAGTACATATATTATAAATAAAAGAAAGTGGAGTTTTATGACAAATTAAAGAAGCAAATGAAATTAGAGAAAAGTGGAAGAAATGAGAGAATATTGGAGAGAGTTTTCACCAATTGTTGTATTTTATTCATCCACCAAAAGCCACAATTTATAGGCAATTTGAAGAGCATGATATGGTCCATTTTGACACCAATCTATGACCTTTGTTGGACACATGGGAGACACTTTGGCCAGTGATAATTTGCCACATGGCATGAGAGTCAAAGGGGCATGTGGAAATGAGCATTTACATGATAATGTTTACCATAATCTAACACTTTAGTAAAAATTGTTGATAGAGAACCACTTTGTTGTTTCATTCTAACTCTTTAAAATGTTTTTTAAATGTTTCCTTAACAATCACGTAGGTTACAAACACTATAAAGGTGATTTCTCATGAAGCATTTTATGTGCTTTAATCGACTTTTTCTAATCCAAAAATAATTCAGGGTGAGATTTGGAAAAGTGGTTTAATGGTTAATCATTTTGTAGAAAAATAATTCTCAAAGTGTTCTATTAAAAAGTATTTTCAATCAATCTGATATTTTTAAGTATTTTTGGTTTGTTATCAAATAGATTGGCTCGATCTTAATCCTAAGTGAGTTATGAGTTTCTGCCTTTGAGGAGTTGTCCTTGAAGGGATTGAATTCCGATGTAGAAGCGTGTGATCGCTTTGCTTTGAAAATTAGAAAGATTTTTACACAAATTCTAAAATAGATTAAAGCATACAATTAAAGGAGAGACGAATTAACTTACCCTTGTCCACCTCCAAATTAACTTTGCTTTGCTTTGCTATGATTAATTCTCGTTTTTCGTTCTCAACAACGCCTCCAAAAATAACATCTGCACTATTCTCTGGCAAGGATCAATTTATGAGAACCTGTTTTGGAAGAAGTATTAGAGAGAATTTTAGAAGGAGGGTTGTGGAGAGAACTTTTGGTGGAGAAAGATGAGAGACTATAATTCTCACGTGTGTTAGTGTGTCAAAAAATGCAACTCTTTGTATCTATATATAATGGGTGTGGATAGAGACAACTTCCTCTATCTATCATCTCACTAAATCCACCAAATTAGCATTATGCAAGTCAATTTGCACAATTTACTTAATTAAACATCATATACTTAATTAAATGTATATTGAATCATATTCTAATATATATCTCTCCTATGTAACCTATAGTTTTAATTTAAATCTTATTCAAATCACTTTTACCTTAAAGGTCTAATATGAATCAAATTCATATTAAATAAAAATTGAATCTAATTGGATTTGAGTTAAAGCGAGACTGCAAATTGATAAAATAACTCTTCATTTCATTTAATAAATTTGAATTACAAATCCACGAGTTTAGGACATTAAACCCAACAATCCTTTGATTTGCATGGATGAGAGTGACTTTATTTTGTGAGCAATTCAATATGCGTACCATTTTAAGAACTTGACTAAATAAGGAGTTGTGAACATAATCTTACGAGATAAAGTTCAATTCTTCCCTTATAGGATTAATAGATTAGTAGTTTCCTTAAGTAATGATTTTGAGACTTGAACAATAGGGATCCACCCTCTCACTAGTTCGAGAAGGATTTAGTTTATGGTCAGATAATAAATAAATTGTTCATTAGAGGATATTAATACTTAAGGTGGAAGATGATATTGCATGGGTAAAACAGACTTTTACCTAGCCGTAATTATGAACAACTCGTGAATGATTGACTTGCATGTAATGATTATATCCATCAACACAACTTGTCCTATAGTGTAGTACAACTTTAAGTCTATAGTGGCGTGACCTATAGTTAATAAATGAAAACTAATTAATTAAAGAGTTTAATTAATTGATTTTGTATCATTGGAGTTTATAATTTGATGGTCCATAAAGTCTCATTGCTAACTATATAAACAAATAAGAATAATCATATTCAATTGAGAGAAATTTTGAAATGTAATAATTAACCATTAAAATATTTGATATATTAAACAAGGAAAAACATATTTATTGTATATGATCCATTAAATATTAAAGAATTTATTAATGTATGAGATACATTAAAGAAAAGATATTTATTAAATTTTAATTAAAATTTAAATAAAGAAATAGAGATGCCACATGAGAATTTTGAAATATTTAAATATTATTAAAATTAGATAGATAAATATATTAGATATTAAAATATATTATTTAATTATTTTTTCTAGACGAGTATAAATAAGTTCTTAGGGATGAGCAATTTGTGTGCATTCCAAATAAGAGAAAAAAATTATAGAGAATCTCTCCTAACTCTCTCATTCTAATTTCTAGAAGATTCCCAAGAATCTCTTTGGTCTTTGTTCAAGTCACAACAAGGAGGATTTTGTGGAAGTCTTGGAATTCAACCTCATTGGAGTTCAGGCACAAGCAGATAAAAAAAAAACCCTTGATCATAATATTCTCCATATTATTTTCAAGGTATCTTTTGCTTAACCTTAATTTTTATTGTTTAATTCTAAAAAAATCAAAATCAATTTTTAAAAAAACATAGGTACAATGTAAGATGTGTGACGACCACAACCACAGGTACTAATTATTTATTTTATTCGTGTGTCAAGTCGGATTAGTAAATTTTCATCAGGCTCGGTGAGAGTGAGTCTTTGATTTTATTTAGTTAAAGCGAAATGTTCTCCTTTAGTTATTTAGACTCATAATTTAATGAAAGATGAGAAAGTGGCAATGGCATTTTAGAGATTTTATGCTCAAAGCAAGGGCTAGTTGGGCTTGTGAAAAGAAAAAGACCTAGGGTTTAAGACCTATATTATTGTGAGGATAATTGGACAAGAGAAACCCTAGCCACCTCTCATATTACTCCTTTTTTGTGCCCTAGCTGAAACCCTACAATCACCACCTCTTCTCTTTCATTAGCTATTCGCCCTAGCCGTCCCTCCTTGTTTTGTTGCTGCCGCCGGCGAGCCACGAACGGAGACGTCCCAGCTTACGCCACGTGCTTCCACCGCTCACGCCGGCAAGTCCACAAGCGCAGTCGCTCAAACCGCCTCGTCTGCGCCACGCGACGGTGCGCGCGCGCTGCAAGCGCTCCCGGCCGCCCACGCTGCGCCACGCCGAGTCCACGCTGGCGAAGTAACCGGCGGCGGTGTTCGCGACGGAGCTTCGATCACGCCCCAACCGCGTCGTCCAAGTCTGCTGCGCCGCCGCCGTCCTCGGTCGTTGAGTCTTCACCGCCGGAGCCTAGCACGCACATTCCAGCCGTCCGACGCCTACTGTTGCGGCTGCTGCTGCAACGCCCGAGCTCGTGGGACGCATTCCATCACTGCAGCGGCCGCCGTTGAACGCGTCGGCGACAACCACGAGCCACCGGCGTTCTTCACACGTCCGCGCCGTCGAAGGCATCCAACCATTCTGTGCGGGTTCGTCCTCGTTGCTCACCCAATCTTGATCGCCACTCCTCGCCGCCCCACCATCCGATCAATGCGACCTTTGGTTTCGTTGTTACTGCTGCAATCATTAATTATTCGAGGCCAGGGCTGTGGATTAGGTGAGCCACGCGAAACCCTCTTCGATTTTGGAGTATAAGATTATTTAGATCTGATTCGCGTGGAAATATTGTAGGAACGAGCCAAATTTTCGGTATCAAGACTTCCAAGTTTTGGAGCAAACAAATTTACGTTCGGTTTATTCTTCGGAGTCGAGGTAATTGGAGCAAAGTAAGAATTATAGACGCTTTTGTACTTAGACTCTTTATATTGGATGAGTTGTGTAGTAGAATGACGAAATAGAAGAATTCTTGGTTTACAGGTTAATTGAGAGGGACCGTTAACTTAAGAATTAGAAGGAAGGTGTGAGATCAAAGCTCGAGGTAAGGGATCTTGTGCCGAATCTTTTTAAATGGGATTAAAGAAAACGAATTTCATTATTTTATGTGAAATTAGTTCGTCATTTTACTTAAAAAGATTTAATGATTTTACGCGAGAATAATTCAATATTTTATGTAAGAATACATAAATATTCTATGTGAAGATATCTCAATATTTTATGTGAGTATAATTCAGTATTTTATGTGAGAAATATCTTTGTATTTTAAGTAAGAATATTCCAGATTTGTGTGTAGTTATTACAAATCTTATATATGAGGATATTTCATGATTACATACATGAGTGTTATTTCCAAACTGCATGTGAAAAGTCATGACTTGCGTGATCGATGATAATGTTTTGTGACATGTGCACTATAGACATGTTGAATGATGGGACCTCATGCATGTTATGTATGCCATAAAATGATTTGATGAAAAATGTGGAAATTGGTCTCCTGAGGGCATTGTATGCATGGTCAAACATGCATTAGAGACCCTATGGGTCAAGTTTACAGTGGGTCTCAGCGAGGACTCAATCTATACAGGGGTGTGCAGGAGGACTCAAACCATACGAGTCCAGTGAGGACTCAAACCATAAAGGGGTGCATGAGGGACTCAAATAATTACAGGTGCCGTGAGGACTCAAAATGAAATGACTAAGGATGACCAATTGACCACTTAAAGAAAAAGGAAGTCATGTATTATAGTCATGTTGATATGAGAAAGTTTAGGTCCCACATATGTACATTTCGAACAAGTTTAAAAGTCATGATTGTATGTGTTTGCATATCCCAAACCTCTGTGAGCGAGGTCACTTACTGGTATTGTATTGCAATACTCACCCTTTCGCTTTTAAAATGTTTTTCGTAAAGGCCAAGGGCGTGCGGGCGAGTGACGGGGCGCGTTGTCGAAACCATGGGAATAGTCATATTTTCCGCATATTTTCCTCAAATAACTGATGTTGTCGTTTTCTGATTTCAAAGTTTAAGTTTAAATTTCTGGATTTTTAAGTAGGCCAAGTTTAAACGGCTTCTCTTACATGTTTTGAATGTTTTAATGGGATCCCTAAGGATAATAATTCGTTTTCGGTGGAGATTTAAAGATCGCTTTATGTCTTCCGCCCTAAGAATGCATGCATGTGTAGTAATGTCCCTAAGAGTTATAGTCATAGAAAAGTAGGGGCATTACGGTTGGTATCGAGAGCCCTAGGTTTGGGGTTCGTAGACTTGCTTACAGAGTAAGTACAGAGTAGTTCCCATGGTTGAGCAACGCATTCCGGTCACCGCCAGGTACGTTATGGTAATTTATAAACTAAGCAGATGGTTATGATGTAATTCTGTATTGTGAATGTAAATGAATTTAAACCCTAAGGGTGATCCTATCTTACAGTTAGAAAGTGATGAAAACTAAGTTAGAAATTCTCTGCATTGTAGTACTGACAAAAATGCCACCTAGATGTCGAGGGAGAGGTAGAGGACGTGGTAGGGGTCGAAGATCAGGAGGTAACGTTAACACTCAGCCAGAATTACCACTGGAACAGGAAGAGATTACTCCACCCGTGCTAGATCTCCCCAGACCAACCGGATCGCCGGGGAGGATGCACTGCGATCGCTCCGATGGCGGATCAAGGGAACCCTAATGTCATGACTATGATGGTAGAGGCTATGCAGACTCTGGTGCGAGCTACAGTAGCCACTCAGTTAGCCCAAACAAACCAGGGGCGGAATGATGCAACCCTGGAGTCCCGATATTTGAAAGATTTCAGGAAATATGATCCCAGATCTTTTGATGGGTCTTCTAGTGACCCCACTGTGGCTGAGTTATGGTTGTCCTCCATCGAGACCATTTTCAGACTGATGAACTGCCCTGAGGACCAGAAGGTGTCCTGTGCAACCTTTATGTTGAGAGACGACGCTTACTTATGGTGGGAGTCCGCTCGAGAGGAACCATAGTCGCCAATGAGAGACGATTACACGAATTTGTTTAAGGAAGCATTCAGCGGAAATTTTACCTGCTGCGGCCTGATATAGGAAGCGGCGGAATTTTCAAACAGCTAGCGAGCAGGAGGCGCTTGAGGTATATGAGAGAGAATTCACCCGTTTGTCACGTTTTGCCCCCGAGTTAGTAGACACTGAGGCGAAGAAAATAGAGCGTTTCATTATGTGTTCGAGGCTTCATACAGGCACTAGCACCTCCTGACTATGCCTCCGCAGTGAGAGTGGCGGAATTGATTTGGGTGCGAGCACAGCATCGCACATCGTGTAATGGCTAACCTGGCAAACCATGGCAAATCGAGAGAGGAAATGGGAACAACCAAATTCAAGCTCGCGGCGTCCCCAGCGTACGCCGCATAGACCAGGAAACTTTCGTGCAGGTTCGGGACAGAAACCATAGTTCAACAGGACAGGAACTAACAGTGGAGATAAGCCACAATGCAAAGACTGTGGTAAACATCATTGGGGTAAGTGTTCGCCCGTCCGGCCCGAGTGTGTGCCGGATGTGAGAAAGAAGGGCACAGAGCTAATAGTCAGTCATCGAGTCAAGCCGATGCTAGCCAACCTCGGTTATCAATAGTGGGGCCGCCAAGCCCGTAATACACCAAGGAAGAGCTTATGCAAGCACAAGTAAAAGCATCCATGGCACAGACTCTGTGGTTACAGTACACTTCCATTACTTGGGCACCTTGCCTTTGTATTATTTGATTACTGTTTCTACACATTCTTTTATTTCGCATCCTTCGTGAGTCAAGTCGAGTTAGAGTTAGAACGATTCTGATGATGCTTTGTCTGCTTTTCACTCCTGCGGGATAAATTTGTTAGCCACTATGAAAGTCAAGGATGGTAGTGTGACTATCACGGCACCATGAGTTAACAATAAACTAGTGGTCTTAGACATGATTGACTTTGATGTGATATTGGGTATGGATGGTTAGCGCAGAATCATGCTTGCATTGATTGTTTCGGGAAGGAGGTAGTGTTCACTCCCCAGCCAACCCGGTTACTGAGTTCGAGGCACCCTAGCGGGAAGTAGGCCTAAGGTGATTCTTGCTCTTAAGGCCGTGAAGTTATTACATCGGGAGCTTGGGGCGTCTTAGCTTGTATACTAGATGCGAGGTGTACGGAGATCTCGGTGTCATCGGTACCAGTGGTGAATGAATTTCCAGACGTCTTCCCCGAGGACCTCTCCGGAGTACCTCCGGTCAGGGAGGTGGATTTTAACATAGGATTGGAGTTAGGGACGACTCCGATATCCAAGGCACCATACAGAGATGGCACCGCGAATTGAAAGAATCAAACTACGATTCATGTGGACTTACTAGATAAGGGATTTATATGCCCTAGCGTTTCGCCTTGAGGAGCCCTGTTGTTTGTGAAAAGAAAGACGGGTCCATGCGCTGTTGTATTGATTTCAGAGAGTTGAATAAGGTTACGATCAAGAATAAATACCCTCTTCCTAGAATAGATGATTTGTTCGATCAGTTGCAGGGAGCAACGGTGTTTTCCAAGATTGACCTGAGATCAAGGCTACCACCGGTTGAGGATCGGTGAAGAAGATATTCCTAAGACAACATTCAGATCACGTTATGGGCATTACGAGTTCACAGTGATGCCGTTTGGTTTGACCAACGCCCCTGCCGTTTTCATGGACTTGATGAACCAACTATTCAAGGAGTTTTTAGATACGTTCGTGATTGTGTTTATTGACGACATTCTGATATACTCCAAATGTGATGAAGATCATGAAAGGCACCTGAGAAAAGTTTTAATCACGCTGCGAGAGAATAAGTTGTATGCAAAATTCTCCAAGTGCGCGACTTCACAGCTCGAGCGGTATCCTTCTTAGGACATGTGGTGTCCGGCCGAGTCTCTTTATACCCAAATGAAAGTGGAAGCGATCACGCAGCGTTGGCCTCGTCCCACCACCGCCACAGAGGTACGTAGTTTTCTGGGTCTTGCAGATACTATAGACGTTTACGTGCGAGATTTCGCCAAGATAGCCATGCCCATGACTCACGGTGACGCATAAAGGTAACCCATTTGTTTGGGATGACACTTGTGAGGCGAGTTTCGTGAGCTCAAGTGTAGGTTGGTGTCACTCGATTCTTACACGGTCCCAGGAAACAGGGGAGCTTAAGTGGTTTACAAAGTGATGCTTCTAAGAAAGGTTTGGGTTGTGTTCTAATGCGTACGGTAAAGTAATAGCCTATGCATCCCGACAACCCAAGACGCAGGAGAGAAATTATCCAACACATGACTTAGAACTAGCGGCGTGAGTCTTTGCACTAAAGATCCGGAGACATTACTCAGTATGGCGAGAAAATTCAGATTTTTACTGCATCATAAAAATCAAGTATCTGTTCACCCGAAGAATTGAACATGAGGCAACGCAGATGGTTGGAATTAGTGAAGGATTACGACATAGATATTCAATCCCACCCCCCTGGTAAGGCTAATGTCGTGGTCGATGCCCTCGATGAGAAAGCGATTTCATACTTCAAAGACGAGTTCTTGTTACCGAGCAGAGTTACAGTGCGAGTTTGCACGAGCCGAAATTGTCGTACTAGTAGGGAAGACCACGGCACGCTTAGCTCGATTAATCAGATAACCGACTTTGAGACAACGCATCGTTGAGTCTCAACGAGGGGACCTCGTAGTAGTAGAAAGCTTACGGCGGTAACTACACAGTGAATTAGCGGGGTTTTCGCTATCCAAAGATGGAGGTTACTATTTGAGGGGCGATTATGTGTGCGATTTACGACACAAACCGAAAATCAAATCTTGGCGAAGCCCATAACTCATCTTTTTTCTATACATCCCGGTAGTACCAAGATGTACCGAGATCTCAAATGATCATTCCGGTGGTGTAACATGAAGCGCGACGTGGCGGCGAATTTGTTAGTAGGTGTATGACTTGTCAACGGTGAAGGCACCTGAGCAGAGGCCCGCAGACTCACGCAACCTTTACATGTACCGCAGTGAAAATGGGAGAGATCTCTATGGATTTCATAGTCGGACGCCTAGAACCTTACGAGGTTACTCGATAATTTGGGTCATTGTGGGCCAGATTAACCAAGTCAGCACATTTCATACGTGAAACCCACCTACTCTACGGATAAGTGGGCGCGACTTTACCGAAGAGATAGTCCGTTTGCATGGGATCCCAAACAGGATTATTTCAGATGCAGAGATCCACGTTTCACCTCCAATTTTGGAGAAGTTTACTGAGAGCGTTAGGTTCGCGGTTAAACTTCATGATGACTTTTCATCCACAGCATCGGATGGGCGCATGAACGTTTGAATCGGATCTTGGAGGACATGTGCGAGCTTGCACCTTAGACTTTCCAGGTAGTTGGGACATTCATTTGCATTTGATGGAGTTTGCGTACAATAACAGTTATTAGTCGACCATTGGAATGGCTCCATTTGAAGCCCTTTATGGAAAGCGCTGCGAGAACTCCGTGTTCGGGAGAGGAGATTGGTGAACGCCACTCTTGGGTCCGAGTGAAGTACGAGATCACTAATAGTGCGATCTGAGAAGATTAGGTGCGAATGCAGAGCACCAAAGCAGACAAAAGAGTTATGCCGATTCGAGACGAAGGGACCTAGAATTCGAAGTTGGGGACCACGTATCCTTAAGGTGGCCCCAATGAAAGGGATTCTAAGGTTTGGTCGAAAAGGGAAGTTGAGTCCGCGCTTTATAGGGCCATTTGAGATCTTAGAAAGGGTCGGTGTGGTGGCTTACAGACTAGCATTGCCGCCTTCTCTATCAGCAGTTCATAACGTATTCCATGTCTCCATGTTGAGAAAATATGTTCCACACCCGACTCATGTCGTAGACTTCGAACCATTGCAGTTAGCAGAAGATTTAAGTTATGGCGAACGACCGGTACAGATTATTGCAAGAGATCAAAAGACCCTCCGTAACCGTGAGATCAACTTAGTTAAAGTGTTGTGGCAAAATCACCGCACGGAAGAGGCTACCTGGGAGCGAGAAGAAGAAGTGCGAGCTAATTATCCAGAACTATTCCAAGACTAGGAACTTTCGAGGACGAAAGTTCTTAAGGAGGGAAGATTGTGACGACCACAACCACAGGTACTAATTATTTATTTTATTTAACGTTCTATCAGCCTGTGTGTCAAGTTGGATTAGTAAATTTTCATCAGGCTCGGTGAGAGTGAGTCTTTGATTTTATTTAGTTAAAGCGAAATGTTCTCCTTTAGTTATTTAGACTCATAATTTAATGAAAGATGAGAAAGTGGCAATGGCATTTTAGAGATTTTATGCTCAAACCAAGGGCTAGTTGGGCTTGTGAAAAGAAAAAGACCTAGGGTTTAAGACCTATATTATTGTGAGGATAATTGGACAAGAGAAACCCTAGCCACCTCTCATATTACTCCTTTTTTGTGCCCTAGCTGAAACCCTACAATCACCACCTCTTCTCTTTCATTAGCTATTCGCCCTAGCCGTCCCTCCTTGTTTGTTTGCCGCCGCGCGCGAGCCACGACGGAGGCGTCCACCGCGCACGTCGTGCCATTTCCGCTCACGCCAAGCAAGTCCACAAGCGCAGGTCGCTCCAACCGCCTCGTCTGCGCCCCCACGACGGCGAGGCGCCGCGCAAAGCCGCTCCCACCGCCTTATATGCTCGCAGCGACGCCGAGTCCACGCTCGAAGTAGCTTCGACGGCAGGTTCGCACGGAGCTTCGATCACGCCCCCAACCGCGTCCAAGTCTGCTGCTGCCGCCGTCCCCTGGTCGTTGAGTCTTCACCGCCGGAGCCTAGCACGCACATTCCGGTAGCGCCCGACGCTTGTCATTGCGGCTTTCTTTGCAACGCCCGAGCTCGTGGGACGCATTCCATCACTGCAGCGGCCGCCGTTGAACGTCGACGACAACCACGAGCCACCAGCGTTCTTCACACGTCCGCCGTCGAAGGCATCCAACGATTCAGTGCCGCGAATTGTCCCCCGCTGTTGCTCACCCCACCTTCGATCGCTTACTCTCGCCGCCCACCATCCGATCGACGACCTTTGGTTTCGTTGTTACGCTGCAATCATTAATTATTCGAGGCGGTGGTCAGGGATTAGGTGAGCCACGCGAAAACCCTCTTCGATTTTGGAGTATAAGATTATTTAGATCCGATTCGCGTGGAAATATTGTAGAGAACGAGCCAAATTTTCGGTATCAAGACTTCCAAGTTTTGGAGCAAACAAATTTACGTTCGGTTTATTCTTCGGAGTCGAGGTAATTGGAGCAAAGTAAGAATTATAGACGCTTTTGTACTTAGACTCTTTATATTGGATGAGTTGTGTAGTAGAATGACGAAATAGAAGAATTCTTGGTTTACAGGTTAATTGGAAGGGACCGTTAACTTAAGAATTAGAAGGAAGGTGTGAGATCAAAGCTCGAGGTAAGGGATCTTGTGCGAATCTTTTTAAATGGGATTAAAGAAAACGAATTTCATTATTTTATGTGAAATTAGTTCGTCATTTTACTTAAAAAGATTTAATGATTTTACGTGAGAATAATTCAATATTTTATGTAAGAATACATAAATATTCTATGTGAAGATATCTCAATATTTTATGTGAGTATAATTCAAGATTTTATGTGAGAAATATCTTTGTATTTTAAGTAAGAATATTCCAGATATTTCGTGTAGTTATTACAATTACTATATATGAGGATATTTCATGATTACATACATGAGTGTTATTTCCAAACTGTTGTGAAAAGTCATGACTTGCGTATCGATG
Source organism: Trichosanthes cucumerina (assembly GCA_036507285.1). Lineage (NCBI taxonomy): Eukaryota > Viridiplantae > Streptophyta > Magnoliopsida > Cucurbitales > Cucurbitaceae > Trichosanthes > Trichosanthes cucumerina. The sequence continues at coordinate 68,455,219 of CM071840.1, read as the reverse complement.
ATAATGTTTTGTGACATGTGCACTATAGACATGTTGAATGATGGGACCTCATGCATGTTATGTATGCCATAAAATGATTTGATGAAAAATGTGGAAATTGGTCTCCTGAGGGCATTGTATGCATGGTCAAACATGCATTAGAGACCCTATGGGTCAAGTTTCTGAGGGTGTGCAGTGAGGACTCAATCTATACAGGGTCTGTGAGGGACTCAAACCATACAGGGGTCTGTGAGGGACTCAAACCATAAAGGGGTCTGTGAGGGACTCAAATAATTACAGGGGTCTGTGAGGGACTCAAAATGAAATGACTAAGGATGACCAATTGACCACTTAAAGAAAAAGGAAGTCATGTATTATAGTCATGTTGATATGAGAAAGTTTAGGTCCCACATATGTACATTTCGAACAAGTTTAAAAGTCATGATTGTATGTGTTTGCATATCCCAAACCTCGGTAGCGAGGTCACTTACTGGGTATTGTATTGCAATACTCACCCTTTCGTTTTAAAATGTTTTTCAGGTAAGGCCAAGGACGTGTGGGGCGAGTGACGGGGACGCGTTGTCAGAACCATGGGAATAGTCATATTTTCCTCAAATAACTGATGTTGTCGTTTTCTGATTTCAAAGTTTAAGTTTAAATTTCTGGATTTTTAAGTAGGCCAAGTTTAAACGGCTTCTCTTACATGTTTTGAATGTTTTAATGGGATCCCTAAGGATAATTCGTTTTCAGTGGAGATTTAAAGATCGTTTTATGTCTTCTGGCCTAAGAATGCATGCATGTGTAGTAATGTCCCTAAGAGTTATAGTCATAGAAAAGTAGGGGCATTACAAGATGAGCACAAAAGAGGGTGGATTGATGCAATGAAAGATGAGATGAAGTCATTAGATCAAAATCATATTTTTGAGCTTGTCAATTTTCCTAAAGGAAAAACCGCACTAAAAAATAAGTGGGTTTATCGAGTGAAACAAGAAGAACACACCTCAAGACTGCGCTATAAAGCGAGATTAGTTGTCAAAGGGTTCAGTCAGAAGAAAGGTGTTGATTTTGATGAAATTTTTGCTCCTGTTGTTAAGATGTCTTCTATACATGTAGTATTGGGTTTGGCAGCTAGCCTTGACTTAGAAGTTGAGCAGATGAATGTTAAAACTGCATTCCTTCATGGGAACTTGGACAAAGAAATCTATATGGAACAACTAGAGGGCTTTGAGGAGAAAGGAAAAGAGAATCTTGTATGTAGGCTAAAGAAAAGTCTTTATGGGTTGAAACAAACACCAAGAAGGTGGTACAAGAAGTTTGAGTCAGTTATGGGAGAGCAAAGGCTACAAGAAGACTACTTTTGATCACTGTGTTTTTGTGAAAAAGTTCTCTAATGATGATTTTATTATATTATTGCTCTATGTTGATGACATTTTGATTGTTGGCAGGAATGTTTCGAGCATATACATGTTGAAGAAACGGTTGAGCAAATCCTTTGCCATGAAGGATTTAGTGCCAGCAAAGAAGATTCTTGGAATTCGAATCGAACGAGACAGAGCATCCAAGAAACTGTATTTTTCACAAGAGCATTTCTTGGAAAAGGTGCTTGAGAGATTCAACATGAGTAAAGCTAAAACAGTAAGTTCTCCTTTATCTAGTCAGTTTAAATTGAGTAGCAAGCAGAGTCCTTCCACAGATACAGAGAAAGATGAGATGGGGAGAGTCTCATATGTTTCAGCAGTTGGGAGTTTGATGTATGCCATGGTATGTACTAGACCAAATATTGCCTATGTTGTTGGTATTGTTAGTCGTTTTATGTCAAATCTAGGAAAACAACATTGGGAGGCAGTCAAGTACATCATGAGATATTTGAGAGGTACTTCCAGTTTGAAGCTTACTTTTGAAGGTGGAAAGCCAGTGCTTGTTGGTTACACAGATTCAGATATGGTTGGGGATTTAGATAATTGAAAGTCTACTTCCGGTTACTGGATGAAATTTGCAGTTGGTGCAGTGTCTTGGCAGTCAAGACTACAGAAGTGTGTGGCACTTTCTACGACTGAAGCAAAATATATTGCAGCAGCAGAAGCGTGCAAAGAAATGTTGTGGATGAAGCGGTTTATATAGGAGCTTGGCTTCAAGCAACAAGAGTATGTGATATTCTGTGATAACTAGAGCGTTATTCATCTTGGTAAGAATTCTTCGTTTCATTCCAGAACTAAACATATAGATGTGAGGTATCATTGGATGAGAGATGCATTGAATGATGGTTTGTTTGAGCTTGAGAAGATACATACTGATCATAATGGATCTGATATGTTGACTAAGAATCTACCAAGAGATAAGCTTGAGTTTTGTCGTTCCTCGGCTGGAATGAGAAGTTCCTCCACACAGTGAAAATGGGGAGATTTGTTGGGTCTTTTTCACTTATGTGGAAAAGCCCACATTAAAGGCCCATGTGGGCCTAGGGTTTTCTTTTATTAAGAACCCTAAAAACATACGGTAGAAAAGGGGGTTAGACGGCAGAGAGAAGAGAGGAAAAGAACTTCCGTACAGATCCTTTTTCCAACCTTTTGGGGATCGATTTGTGGTCCGATCGAGTTGAAAGTTTGACAGTGTGTTCCTGACACGAGGGTTTTCAATCTGAACGGTGGAGATTTCTTTTGGAGCTATCTACAGTCAGTTTGCAGTGGGTAGTTGGGTTCCACTTTAGGTGAGATCTTTCTTGTTTATTCTCTTGGAATATTGTCGTTTGTTGCCAAGATTTATTATCTTGAGTTATCTATTATTGTATGCCTCTAGTTGGTACTAGGGAGAACTCATTGTAACCCATTATTGATTATAGTGGAGATTTTGACTTCGATCCGTGCTTTTGTACTCCCCACCTTGGGGAGGTTTTTCCACGTTAAAATTGTTGGTGTCTTGTGCTTATTTTTATTATTGTTTTTCTACTTGACTAATTTCCTATTAGATTCACACAAGAAGAGATAATTGATCTTTAAAATATAGTGTTTATCCCAACAATCGTGATATGGTATTAGAGCATTAAATAATTTTTTTATGAAGTTAGCGTGAAAGATTAGAAAAATCTTTCTCTTAATTCTTTTATATTCTGGTTAATTTGTTCACGCCATGGGCATAATCTTGGTCCAAGCGTTATAGATATGCTTTAGTATTAAGGCTTATTTAACGTCCAAATACTAAAAATATTCATGTTCTATCTTTATATGGTTGGAAAATAAGTAAAAATATCTTGAAGTCGAGAACGAAGGAAAAAATAAAATAAATTAGAATGAAAAATCATAATAACTTATTTTTGTGTAGGAATCAAGGAAACCAATGCAGAATCAGACAATTAATAATGCAACTTGCATTTCTGGGCATACCAAACAAAAAAAAGAAAAAAATAATTTTGAAACCCATTTGTCATTCCGTGATTTGGAGCATAATTTGGGAGACTTTAAGCTTGATTTTTGGATCAAATGCAACCCTAATGAAGTCCTATACATGGGAGAACAAGGGCAACCGTTCAAGGAGAAAAATGAGGAGATTGAGGCATTTTTCTTCATAGGTTTTTGCACTTTCGTGGGTTCTTCCATCTGAGACTTTTTCTTTATTTTTTTATTTATTTATTAAGTCTATCTTCTTTCAAATTTAATTCTTTTACTTGTTGTATTGAACCTTCTAGCGTGGTTGCACCCTCTCGGCGTCACTCATGGATAAAGTTCCTTGAGCTCTTCTTGAAAAAGAGAGTGAACACCATGGGTATGAGAACGAAGTAGATTAATTTGGAAGTTTTTGAATTTTCTGGAATTAAATTTGTAATTTGTTTGATGATAATGTTAATTAAGTATTGATACTGAGAAGTTTACTTGGTATTAAGTCGTTTTCATTTGTAAGCTTAAGTTAGTGTGAGCTTTTTTATGCAATTAACCTGGTGAAAACAAAACTACGCTTCTGCACCTTTTTAATTCTTTTTTTATATACTTCCTTCATCTAAACAGTGTTACTAGGTCTAAGATAGTGTGGGTACCCTTACCAACTGATGTAGTTTAGTTTTTTTTTTTTTTTTTGAACTCACAGTTCTGTTGCTCTCTCTTTCTTTTCACTGTGGCACCAACTTTTAGAACTAGTTGTGATTTTATTAAACTAAGCATGAGCTAAAATACACTTAAGGGGTTCAAGAGTTTGAATGTCCTAAGGTGTGAATCTAACCTAAAGAACAAAGTAACCCTGTGACGCCCGAAGAAGAGGGGTACATGAATGAATCGAGACCACATATGAATGAGAGGGATCCTGAGGATATGAAAGTATGGTACCCGAGGAAAATGAGTACATGAGAGTGACCATGAGGATATGAAAGTATAGTTGAGAAAGGCTTAAAAGAATTGATAGCTACTACCTATACCAACAAGATGCCCCTTTTCTTTTCAGTGGCTCAATCATAGGAACTCCACAGTTAAACGTGCTTGGCTTGGAACAATCTTATGTTGGGTGACCTCCTAGGAATTTTCCTAGAGAGCATGTGAGTGAAGACAAAGCATGCTGAAAGGACCCTGTGTTGGTTTGTGGGGATAATGTCTTCACTCTTACAAGCAGTCATGGATGATTTAGTGACACAACCAGGTCATAGGAGATCCTGGGCCTGGGGCATTACAAATGGTATCAGAGGGGAACCTCTCCCAGTAAGATGTGGTTCGTGGACGAACCAAGGCGGAAGCTGGTGGGCATGTGACGCCCGAGGAAAATGGGTACATGAATGAACCGAGACCACATTTGAATGAGAGGAATCCTGGGAATATGAAAGTATGGTACCTGAGGAAGAGAGATACATGAGAGTGACCATGAGGATATGAAGGTAGAATTGAGAAATGCTTAAAATAATTGGAAGTTACTACCTATACCAACAAGGTGCACCTTCCTTTTCGGTGGCTCTATCATAGGAACTCCACAGTTAAGCGTGTTTGGCTTTGAGCAATCTTATGTTGGGTGATCTCCTAGATATTTCCCTAGGGAGCATGTGAGTGAAGACAAAGCATGCTGAAAGGACCCCATATTGGTTTGTGGGGGATAGTTGTCTTCACTCTTACAAGCAGTCATGGATGATATAGTGACGCAACCAGGTCGCAGGAGATCCTGGGCCTGAGGCGGTACAAACCCAAACTTGCATGTCAATTGTGATTGTTTGTGTTGATTTAACAATAATAAAATCCTAACATGATCATCTAGGATCTCAATTAAAGCTTGAATCTAATACCGACAGGATTAGAAACAAACCAATCTCGCATAAGTATTGGAGACAAAGTTTAGACATAAACTTTTCTTTACCCTAGACATATGGATCAAAGGCTCCAACTTGAATAAATTTTACTAGGGCACCATAATCTAAGGAAAAATGAGCTACAGACATGTATGTTTCCTACTTAGCCTCCTAACATCTAAATTTTAGGCAAATAGGAGTTGTAAAGTCGGGTCCAGTTGAATGCAAGCGAGGGGGACATTAAAATCTTGGGTTTAAATTTACAAATTAGGGAAAGGATAATTCTTGAGCCCCCGTCATTTCCATTTAGTAGTTTACGAGAATTTATTTAATTTATTTCACACTTGTTAGAAACTGCTACTTGCATTATGCAATTTTTCTTTTACAAGATTCTACATATTTAACTTTGCAACTTATAATGCAATTTCTCTCTCCAGAAACCTTTTCATTTTATTAAGTTCGGTTTTAACATTTCACAACTAAATCATTTTTGCATTTTATTTTCCAACTTTCAATTCTTCCTACAACTTTGTCTAGAGAAATTTTTGTTACATCATTCCCTTGGGAGACGATAACTGGGTTATTCCCTTATTACTTAAATCGCATGTGCTTGCACATTAATCGCTATCAAGTTATGGAAGCACAATTAAAGGACTCTTCATTATTCAACCACTCATACAACATTTATCGTCACTAAGTTGTTGATTGGAGCAAGTAACTCCATACCATGGAACAAATCCATGTTAGTTGCTCTCCATAGAAAAAATAACATATCAACCAAGAAATCAGAATGAAGCATACCATACAACTTGACAGTGTAACAATGATATTGTTACTATATGGATTATGAATTTCATTCTCAAAAGCATCGTTGTAAGTTTGGTATATACAACGTGCGGTAAAGATTTTTGGGATGGATTGAAGGAACGTTATAGGCAGACGAATGGATCTCGTATCTTTCAATTACAGAAGCAATTGATCACCACGACTTAGGGATCCATGTGAGTAGAAAGAATACTACACGAAAATCATAACAATTTGTTAACAACTTGTTGAATTTCACTGATAAGACCTATAAAGTCCTATTTAATTATACTTATTTATTGTTAATTAAAATAATCTTATGTGTTTTATTATTACTTTGTAGGGATTTGAGCAATTCACTTATTTTGGAGAGTATTCAATATTTCGGAGTTAATTCAGACCAAATCGAAAGTGATCGAAGCAGTTAAATTTTTGTACCAACTTTGACCGATTTTATCGTGACATTAGAAGATGCAAATATATTTACATTTATGTCAAATTGAAGCTTATTGAATTATCTTTATAATTGTATATGATTTGGTTGTGTTCCACAAAATATTCTGAAAGTTATGATATTTTGAGTGGTCACTGCTCTTACTAGAAAACTGTTGTACCGAAGAATAATTGTGTCAAATTTTGTTTCCATTATCTTGTTGATTATATTTGGTAATATATCAAAATTAAATACTATCTTAAAGTTTTCTGAAAAAACTTTCCATTCATTTAAAGATCACCTCAATTCAAATCTTGAAGACGAAGTTTGGACAACATACTAAAGACTGTGCAACCTAGAAACTTTTCTGATTTGTATCCTTCTATAGTTGTTTTGAAAATTTAGGAAAGAATTTTTTAATTTTGAAGGTATTTTCCAGCGATCTACAAGATAGAAAATTATTTGCTTTATTTTATTTTATCTTGAATATTATTTCCTAATTGTTTTGAAAAAATATATTTCTAGAATTTAGGTTTTGTTGTTTCTAAGGCTATTTAAGCTTTTTTTTTTTTTTTTTGACAACTACATGGAAGAGCCTCCTAGTGTAATTGTAACACCCGAGATTCTTTTTTTTGTGTATCATTAATTTTACGTTTGATTAAAATTCTAAGAAAAAGATCAAGTTTGAATTGAAATGTCTAATGTTATTTTTTTTTTATTTTTGGAAATTTAGACTTAAAGGTTTATTTGAGGTTTAAAGGAAAAGGAGGGGCATTTTTGGAAAATGTCACTTAGGGTTCCAAAACAACAAATTTGTCTTATCTTAGCACGTATCCCAAGGCCCCAAATCTCCTTCTTCCCCATCTTCTTCACGATAGGAGTCTCCATTGAAGCTCACCTCTAGCCGCCAGCCATTTGCCCACGTCCCGCGAGTCGTTGCAGCAGACACCAAACACGAGCTCGCCGGAATAAGACGTCGAGGCCATGACACGTCTGGTTCGTTGCTCGCCAATCAGACGTCACACAATGTTGCAGTTTAGCCGACCACCAAGCTGAGTTAGATGAGAGATCGTCTGCATCGGTGCTCGCGAAGCGAAGAGTCCGTTCTCGTCGTTTTCAGCTGCCGCACGTGAGCTCGAAGCTTCGTGAGTCGGCGTTGTATTGCAGATCTGCAAGTTTACCTTCACGAGCTATCTGTAGAGTCGCTACGTAACAGACTACAACATGTGAACCGACCACAAGTCGCTGCTTTGGTCTGACCGGTTCACCTCATTTTTGGTTGGTTCTCGCTGTTATAGGACGGGTTTTGAATAGATCGACCAAAGATCTACCAGGAAGTGAGTTGCACGCGCCGCCGCTCGTCAGTCCACACGCCGCCACTGACCGGCCACGCGCCGCCACTGGCCGACCACACGCTGCCGCTCGTCAGAGTTATTCCCATCCACTCATTTTCGTTTTTCGAGCCTAAGTTGGACCTCTATTATGGTAAATTCAAATAATTATTTCAAGTTATTTCAAATAATTAATTTTGGACTTCTTATTTAAGAAGTTATTTTCTTATTAGGAAATCAAGTGTACGAAAGGTGAGTAAAGGACTTTGAAGCAAATTGAAATCACAAGATTAAAAAATGTTCAAGCTCAATTTATCGAAGAACTGAAGTCAAGGTGATTAATTAGGAATTAAGGACGACCTAAAGTTCTTATAATTTAAAGTTCATTGGGTGTTTAACTTTAGAATCTGTTGTTGAACAGGTTTGGAGAGTTCATTGAGATAGGAACGAAATTCTTAGAAATTTTTGGAGCTGAAATTAAGGTAAGGGAACCCACGCCAAACTCTAAAATTTAGAGTTTAAAGACTTGTTTGAAAAATGTTTTGAAAAGTCCAATTTAAATGCCATGTTTGTACCGAAAAGCCCCGTTTGAATGCCATGCATGAAAGGTTCTGTATAAATGTTGTGATCTGTTTAAAAGGTTTGTTTTAAATGCCATGATCTGGTTGAATTGATATCTATTTCAAAGGCCATGAATGTCATGTTGTTGTTTTCTTGAAGTTGAGCATTTTTATTATTTTATATACGTTCATGCCACGAAACATTTTGCACAAATGTTGTTACTATTTCATTTAGGACCCTAAGCATGTATTTTTTGAAAATGTTGCGAAGGCTGTGGTAAAATCTTCCTGATAATATTTATTATATATCTTATGAATGAGTTAGAGTCGACTCGAATTAGAGGCCATGTTCCAGGAGAATTTAATTGTCCACTAAAGGCCGAAGAGAGATTTTACACAAAACAAAAATGCTTACGAAGGTCGTGGCAGTTAAACTTCCAATATTTGATGCTATGTAAGTCACGAAAGACTTGGAGTTGACCTAAACTAAGAGGCCATGGATCAGGAAGTCTTAATTTTTCCACGGATAGCCGAAGAGAAAAAGTCATGAAATATGTTTTTATTTATGTATGGGTCTCATTTAAGGCCATGGTTTGTTTTGACAGCTTATTTTTCAACCCCGGCAGTGGGGGATACTTACTGAGTATTATTTCATAATACTCACCCTTTCTTTTAAAAATGCTTTCAGGTAAAGCAAGAACTTACAGGGCGAATGACGGGAATGCGTTGCGAAGGCCATGGGAATAGAAGTCATGTCTTCCGCATATTTTAAACTTTGTTTCATGTTTTAAGTTTGTTCTTATTTAAAATTCCTTTGTCAAGTGTTGAACTTTATTCGAACTGAGGTCAGATTTGAGTTTTCATTTATTTTAGTATGAGTGAACTTGGTTTTAAAGTGTTGTTTTCTTGGGATCCCATTAAATAAAAAGGTATTTCGGTTTCAATTTTTCTTTTTGACTCTTTTGTTTTTGGTCTCAAATGAATGCATGGTTAGTAACGACTTTAGGAAAAGAGTCTTAGAAAGTAGGGTCGTTACAGTAATCTTTTTAGACAATAGTTTTTATTTTTTTCTCTTTTTTTTTCTTTACTTTTCTTTTGGCACAATATCAAACCAATGACAAACCTTAGCTACATCATCACGATGAGCGGCTAAGGTAAGACTTAGACTTTAATGTAATTTTGTTGAACTTACAAGTATCCTTTAATTCTTGTTTTTATTTTATGACTATGTATATTTGATTGAATTGACGCCTTGATCACGTTATATGCTTGGTTGCTATTCTTGATGCATGATCTGTAATTGTCATGTTGATTGACCTTGGAGAGATAGAGTTATTATTTGTGTGTTTTATGAGTTTCCATAATTTTATAGCTGACATGTTTAACTCTAGGAAATTAAAGAAGCATATTAATTAGTTTGAGGTTACTTAATCTAATTAGGTATCTTGGTCTTTACAAAGTACTCAATGCTTTTATCAAAATAATTTTGGAATGGTTTTGTGCTAAATATCATTCCCAAATTATTAGGATAATTATCATTGACTTTGACGTTTGTTGGAGTTGATGGTTCTAGAAAATTTGATACTTTTTGGACTTTCCTAATAAGTTGACCTAGTACTTGTATAATTAAATTGAGACGTTTTGTGCCCCTATGATCACTTTTACAATTGGGTAAAATTGTACCTTTGTATTGAAACTTAGTAATTAGATTTGATCTATCTTTATTTTTTTAAATGCATATGTTTTATTTTATTTAAAAAAACACAAATCCCCTTTATATTTTCTTTTGTAAATTTAATTTGAGAAATTAATATATATTTTTTTCGTTGAGATCGACCTGGTCCACTCAATGTACAAGTAGCTTAGGATCGATTTTAAAAATTTTAATTTGAGGAGCAGACGATAAACTCGAGTCATTTGCCCAATCGAAGAATGAACCTGCCTTGGTCTAAGATCAACGCTTGATTATCTTCCAGTTGAATATGCGATGACATTTTTAATGGGATTGAACGAGTTTTATGTGTTACCGCGTATACAAATTCTTCTAACCAGTCCTCTACAGTCTATGACAAAGTATTCTCCCCAGTAATTCAAGAAGAATTATGGTTGTCCTAAAAGTCTCCTCATACTTATTGTTAAAACGAAAGCAGTAGATAATCGAAAAGTATCACAGAAGAAAATCACACACAGTATTTACGTGGTTCACTAACGTTGTGTTAGCTACATCCACGGGCAGAAGGAGAGAGTAATTTTATTAACTGAGAGAACAAAATTACACATAACAGATTAACATCAGATAGGTGTTTAGAGGGTTTATATATGGCACCCCTCCTAAACCCTAATACAGAGTCAACCCAATAGGCCAAACTTCGAACCGACACATAACAGATTCAATGCATCTTTACACTTATATTGAATAATTTTTTATATTGATTAGATATAACATAGATCGCCAAAGTGCTCATCAGTAAAATTGGCATGTACTACTCTCGATAAAAATATCAAAGGTTCGAATTCTCCAATTTTAAATAACATTGAACTAAAAGAAAGATATAACTCAAATTTACCATCATTAATTGAAAATTTGATTTACATGTGAGCAAACAACTATCAAATTGAATATTTGGTTAGAATGGAATGACAGAACTTTTAATGACAACTCTAAAGCGCTCATTGCCCTTTGGAAAACCATTCTCATTCATGTTCCTTCTTGGAGCTCCAAGTCTAGCCTTTTTAAGGATTATGACACTTCTTTTATTTCTCTAAACTGGCGAGCTTTCTTCTAATACCTCTTTGGGTTGTTTTGTATTGTATGTTTCTCACATACTTTTTTGTTTCTTGAATGAATTGTCTTTGGGAGCGAGAACATATGATTAGGGTGCTAAAATTGTGCCAACATAGTTAGGATGATTGGGTGCACCTACTGATTCTTCGTCGCCAGTAATTTAAAATGTGAGCAAACAAGTGGAGTTAGGTTAATAATAATCCCATCCTCTTTTCCTACTTTTGCTCTTGAATTTTGTCATCATGTCATTTTAAAAAGTGTTTAATTGATTTCTAAAATTTCATATTTAAAAGTATTTGGAATGAACTTCTAATCTTGTGTATAACATGCTCCTACCATATTCAATCTTTTCTAAAATTCACTAATTTTGTGTCTTACATGACCCAGAGATATCTTAATTTTATGCCTAATAATCAAGCCTTTAAATCTTAAAAAAAATTATATTGAATATTATAGACAAAAAATTGACGCATTCATTGTTTTTAATTTAAAAAAATCCATTAGACAGATTTTATAAGCAGAATGGGAAATTGATGAAGACGAGTTAGTTTTCTATTTTAAGTTGACGTTGCCATTATCCACTTCCTCTAAAATATGTTGGTTGTCCATGTAGCTCACCGACTCCTGATCATCTTCTCCATGATGATAAGTATTGCGAGATTCAACTATTAAAATATTGATAAAAGGTTAAATTTGTAGTAATATATAGTTTAAGAATCTGTTTGAATTATCTTTTAATTTTAAGTACTTTTTTAAAATACATTCTTTTAAGTATTTTTTTTAACATTTAGAATTAGAACCCTCATATCTTTAGTTATATTTTCTAAAAAATGTTTTCATATATAAATTTGCTTTATAGGTTATACATACAAAATGTTTCTACCAATGTCAAATTATTAATAAAGGATATGATGATTAAACCATGAGTAGTTGTTGGCTATCTTCGATCACCGATGGAGGGGTTGTTAATAGTGAGCAATGATATTATGAGTGTATTTTTGTCATTTTCAAATAGCAGGAAGATTCGAGAGAAATTTCAAGTTAAACACTAAAAACCATTTTTTTTTTTCAAAAGTTAGTTGAATTGTTTCACGAAAAATAACTTATTTCTCAAATTTCTTTTTTTTTAAAGTCATTTTGTATGGTTGCCAAACATTACACATCTTATTAAAATAATTTTATTTTTCAAAAATAAAAACCATTAAAAAGTTCATTCAAACGGGCCAGGTCCTAGGTTGGATTCTGGATGTCAAATATTCCAAGGAGTTCATAAAATTTTGAGAAATTGAAACACCGTTCTTTATTCAAGAAGTAATATTAAAAAAAAATTGTGCGATGTAGTCATGGTATTAAATTTCCGTCGACATGTCGATATTTCCATCGATATTTTCACATGTCCATGGGTTCGACATCGACACTAGGGGTGAATCGACATTTCCATTATATCGTACAAAATTGATGAAATATTAAAGAAAATTACAGCAAAATGTAACATAATGTGAATATAATATTATGACAAGCATTTTAACTTATTTGAAAAGGTTTGAAGGTTTATTTTCTAATTTAAATATATTTTTAAAATTTTTTATTTTTTTTTTAAATTTTCCAGACATATCCATCTACATTGACATTTTATCGATATTTCCATCGACATTTCCATGAAATTGAGATCTCAATATTTCTATCAACATCGACATTTTAAACCTTGGATGTAGCTAATAGATTTATAAAGACGGATATAGGAAAGAGAAATTAAAAGTTATAGTTTTATCATACATTCATTCATGTGAAACATGGTAGGTATACTTTTAAGAAAAGATATTTTTAATTTTCTTATATCATCTTTTTTTTAAAAAAAAAAAATACTTTAAATAAAAAATTCTTTTAACTGCACTACGACATATTTTGAATATGTTTCCAGGTCATTTTTTATAGTTTATCGTTCAAGACTAACTAAAAAATAGTTTTAAAAATTAATCTATTTTAAAGTATTTGTTTATTTATTAAGTTTTTTCTCTAAAATTACCCTAACAAATTAAACTATACTAAACATACACTTTTAAACCATTAATTTTTTTCAAAGGCGTTATAGAAAAATTGATTCTGTTCAAGAAGCAGTTGGTTTTTTTTTTTTTTTTTTTTTTCAAAAGTAGTTTCAAAATGGAAACACACACTATAAATAATCGTCGAGTTTCTATCTTTCTCCTTCGTTCCTCTTGATTCTCCCATTTACACCATGTTTGTTGTTCAGTTTAACAGTACTGACGATCTTTGTGAGGCAATTAAACTTCTCAATCGACTCGCTGAAACTGCGAAATTGAAATGCTCGCCGGAGAAGTTGTCGTTAACAGTTTCCCACTCTTCTCCTAACTTGGTTGTAACATTTGAAATGAAGCCTCCATTCGTCAACTACTTTTTAGCCGATCCAATTTCCCATTCCATCGTTTTTCTTCAACCCTTATTCAATACTATTACGGAGATGAAATTTAGCAATTTTTCTACAATCATCCTCTCTCTTGTTGAACAACTTAAATGCCTACTCCTTCAATTTCAGACTCCCGGTTAGTCATTAATATTATCTAATTTCCACTCTTTTTCTTTAATTTTCTCAAGAATCAATCAATTATATATTCTTCTTCTTTCTTTTTTCTTTATTTTCTTGCATTTCTTTAATTAATATTATTATTGTCACTTTCAGGGAATCCGCCATTGGATTTTCGTAAGTTGCCATTACGTCCACTTTTGGTAGAGGAGGAGGAGCTACACCAAATTAATCATGGAACCTTTGCCTCAATTGATAACCACCAATTTAGACACATTGTAACCAAGTTTCTTGCTCAATTGGGTAACACAATTAAAGCTTTAATTTCTTCTATTTCTCTTTTGTTGTTATATGAAACAAAATCGTACGTTGTAACTTTCTAAAAAATTTGTTACAGTTCGTGTTACTCTAACAAAATCACATGTCAAGTTCTCTACGGATATGGAAGAGGTTATTTTGAATGCTGAAGAGGTACTATATTGTCTTTTCTTGTTCAAGAAACTTTTTTTTAAATCTAAAACTTCATTAGGAGCATTTGGTTTTGCAGGGAAGACAATGCATAGTTGAAGGTGTTGCTGAAGGAAATGAAATTGAATTCTTAATCACTCTCTCTCCCGTTGATTTTTTTTATAATGCTACGTTTCAAGTGGAAAGGGTATTGTTGCTCAAGACCACTAATTTTCGAAGTGTAATTGTTTTCCCTATTGGATTGTTTGCTCAATATATCGTCTATTATCCCCAATAGGTGAAATTCTATGAAAATAATGTTCATGTATACTTTTTTTTTTTTTTTACATGGTTTCTTTTTTTTTTTCTCGCAATAGAATTCATATGTCTCAACTTCTTGAAAAGCTATATAGAATTTAGATTCGAATGTGTCGAAATATCCAAATTACAGTAAATATATGGACCTTAGAATATTCATTCTCATTAATTATATTTTGGGAATGCTTTAGAAATGGCTTTTTTAAGAACATAATGTTTTCTTTTGGGAGCGCTTTCGAAATAATCATTTTTAGAGAAATAATTCACAAGGGTTCTATTAAAAAGTATTTTAAATCAATCTGATATTTTTAAGTATTTTTTATTTATGATCAAATGTAGCGACTCGATCTTAATCCTAAGGCCTTTAAAGGTTTGTCCTTGAAGAGATTGAATTCGAATTTCGGCCTTTAAAGGTTTGTCCTTGAAGAGATTGAATTCCGTTGTGGAAGCGTGTTATCGCTTTGCTTTGAAAATTGAAAAGATTTGTACACAAATTCTAAAATAGATTAGCCATACAATTAAAGGACAACTTACCTTTGTTTATTCTTCTTCTCATTCTCCATTGTCAACAATCTTTGTTCTCAACGACACCACCAAAATAAATTTCCAACTATTCTCTAACAAGGATCGGTTTGCGAAAACCTCTTTTGGAAGAAGGATTAGAGAGAATTTTAGAGGGAGAGTTGTAGAGAGAACTTTTGGAGAGGAAAATGAGAGACTATAATTCTCACATGTGTGTTAGTGTATCAAAATGCAACTATTTGCATCTATATATAATGGGTGTGGATGGAGAGACAACTTCCTCCATCCACCATCCCACTAATTCCACCAATTTAGCATTATGCGAGTCAATTTGTATAATGCACTTAATTAAACATCATATACTTAATTAAATATATATTAAATCATATTCTAATGTATATCTCTCATATAATCTATATTTTTAATTTGAATCTTAAACAAATCATTTTTATTCTAAAAGTTTAATATGAATCCATAATTCATATTAAATAAAAATTGAATGTAATTGGATTTGAGTTTAAGCAAGTCTACAAGTTGATAAAATAAGTTTAAGCGAGTCGACAAATTGATAAAATAACTCTTTATTTCATTGAGTAACAAATCCACGAGTTCAGGGCATTAAACCCAACAACCTTTTGATTTGCATGGATGAGAGTGATGGGTGATTCAATATACCTACCATTTTGGGGACTTGGCTAAATAGGGAGTTGTGAACATAATCTTACGAAATATTGAAGTTCAGTTCTTCCCTTATAGGATAAATAGATGAGTAGTTCCCTTAAGTATTGATTTTGAGACTTGAACAATGAGGCTCCACATGTTCATAGGTCTGAGAAGGACTTAGTTCATGGTCAGATAATAAATAAATTGTTCATTAGAGGATTAATGATAATTAAGGTGGAAGATATAATTGTAGGGGTAAAATAGACTTTTACCTAGTTGTAATTATGAATAACTCGTGATTGATTTGCATGTAATGATTATATCTATGGACATAACTTGTCATATAGTGTATAAGAGTACAACTCTAGGTCTATAGTAGAGTAACCTATAGCTAATGAATGAAGATTAATTAATTAAGAGTTTAATTAATAGATTTTGTATCATTGGAGTTTATAATTTGCCGGTCCATAAAAATATTGATTTATGTCCAGATTTTGAAGAAGCTTCAATATTTAGGAATATATTGGTTTTAATTGATTTAATATCTTATATATTTACATGTTAATAATGTTATCGTTAGTGCTTTTTATTCTTCAAATTTTATAGAATTTAAAGTTGTCATGGATGGAGAAAAATACTTTGAAGATCTTGAAGATTTTTCAAAGTTGTTGATTTGATGTTTTATTTTTCAAAGTTATCTAATTATGTTATCCTTGTCATGTCCATCAGTATTTATATTTCGTATGACTATGAGACTATTACGGATATGTGTGAACTTTAAAATTATATGATGAAATCTTAGATCAGACTGTTATCATTATTTACCATTCAATTCAATGATTAATTACAACTTATTATTGAGTAATATGTTTACAGAAATATAGTGAAATAAAAAGAAACATTAGGATTTTAAAACATAGAATTTTTAAGTTTAAAACAGTAGAACTTATGAATAAAATAAATAAATAAATAAATAAATAAATAAATAAATATATATATATATATATATATATATATGGAAGTTGGAGTTTTGCCTAATTTGATCGATCGAACCGATTGATTGGTTAGTCAGTTTAACCCACAGTTTTTTAAAGTTAGTTTCAATATTTTGTAAATCGACCTGATTAGTTTGGTGTCAGTTTAGGCAAAAAATTGACTTTGACTGACTAATGCCAATTATCAAACCTAGCACTCAACACAATTATGTTCCATCAATGTTTCCATATATCAAGGATATCGTTCTAACAAGCCAACTTGCTACTTTTATTGAACTTGTAGTAGTTGAAATACTAGTCAATTAATGGACTTCTGTTATATCAAGCCAACTTGCTACTTTCAATTTATAGAAGCAATTGATCACCACAACTTAGGGATCCATGTGAGTAGAAAGAATACTACACGAAAATCATAATAATTTGTCAAGAACTCGTTGAGTTCTGCTAATAAGACCTATAACTCCTATTTAATTATACTTATTTATTTTTAATTAAAATAATCTTATGCATGTGTTTTATTGTTACTTTGTAGGGATTCAAAAGATTCAAGTGTTTTTGAGAGTATTCAACATTTCAAAGTTAATTCGAATCGAATCGAATGTGATCGAAGCAGTTGAATTTTCATATCAATTTTGACTGATTTTATCGTAATATTTGATGATGCCAATATATTTAAATTTTATGTCAAATTGAACCGTATTGAATTATCTTTCTAATGGTATAAGATTTGTTGTGTTCCACAAATTATTCTAAAAGTTATGATATTTTGAGTGGTCATTGCTCTTACTAGAAAACTGATATACCCAAGAATAATTTGTGCCAATTTTTTTCCATTATCTTGTTGATTATATTTGGTAATATATCCAAATTGAATACCATCTTAAAGGTCTCTAAAAGAGCTTTCCATCCATATAAAGATCACTTCAATTCAAATCTTGAAGAAGAAATTATTGACAAAATACTAAAGACTGTGCAACATATAAACTTTTCTTATTTTCAACCTTCTATGTTTGTTTTGAGAATTTAATTAGGAAAGGATTTTCAAATTTTGAATGTATTTTTCAACGATTTACAAGATAAAAAATTATTTGCTTTATTTTATTTTATCTTGAATATTATTTTCTAATTGTTTTGGAAAAATATATTTCCTGAATTTAGGGTTTGTTGTTTCCAAGGTATATTTAAGCCTTCTTTTGGACAACTATAAGAAAGAGCCTCCTAGTGTAATCTTTTTAGATAATAGTTTTTAGTTTTTTCCTTCTTTTTTGTTTACTTTTCTTTTGGCACAATATCGAACCAATGACAAACTTTAGCTACATCATCACGGTGAGCGGGTAAGTTTTCCAATTCATAGGTCGGTTCTAACCAATTGCAATTTTGTGTGAGGTTTAGACTTTAATGTAATTTTCTTGGACTTACAAGTATTCTGTAATTCTTGTTTTTATTTTATGACCATGTATTTTTTATTGAATTGACGTCTGGATCACGATATATGCCTGATTGGTATTCTTGATGCATGATTTGTAATTGTCATGTTGATTGACCTTATAGCAATAAAGTTATTATTTGTGTCAGTTTTATGGGTTTCTATAATTTTATAGCTGATATATTTAACTCTAGGAAATTAAAGAAGCATATTAATTAGTTTAACGTTAATCTAATTAGGTGTCTTGGTCTTTCTAAAATACTTCATGCTTTTATCAAAATAATTTGGGAATGGTTTCGTGTCAAATGATTAGGGATAATTAGCATTGACTTTGACGTTTATTGAAGTTGATGATTCTAGAAAATTTGATACTGGGGGTTTTCTAATAAGTTGACCTAGTGCTTGCATAATTAAGTTAAGACATTTTGTGCGCCTATGATAACTTTTGCAATTTGGTAAAATTGTACCTTTGGATTGGAACATGGTAAGATTTTATCCATCTTTATTTTTATATGCATTTGTTTTATTTTATTTAAAAAAAATACAAACTTCCATTTTTATTTTCTTTTACAAATTTAATTTGAGAAATTAATATTTGGTTCCCTGAGATTGACCTAGTCCACTCAATGCTACAAGTAGCTTAGGATCGATTTTACAAATTTTAATTTGACGAGCCCTCGACAAGCTCGAGTCATCCGCCCGATCAAAGAATGCACCTGCATTGGTTTAAGATTAACAGTTATCTTTAAGTTGGAAATGTGATGACATTTTTAATGGGATTGAACGAGTATTATGTGTCACTGTGTGCACAAATTCTTCTAATCAATCTTCTGTCGACTCATGAACAAAGTATTCTCCCTCTTAATTCAGGAAGAATTACAATGATTATATACAACTTAGATCGCCAAAGTGCTCATCAGTAAAATTAGCATGTACTACCCTCGATCAAATATCAAAAGTGTAAATCCCCTAATTTAAGAATCTGTTTGGATTAAGAAGATATTGTTAGAAGAGCTGGTAATAAATTAGTTAGAAACTCTCAAACTAATTTTAATTCTAATTCTAACCTATTTTCTCTATAAATTTACAACCTCAATACTCGTAAAGAGTATTCCTTGAGAAGAATAAAGAAATCAGCTACCTGTTTCAAAGTCAGAAGATAAGATGAGTTAAAGAGGTTGGAAAGAGTGCTATAGACGTGGCTGCATAAAGAAATCCTTTTTCCATTATTTTTCTTTACTTTGTGAGTGTGCCCACTAAAGTTATATTTTCTAAAAATTATTTTCATACAAACATTTATTTCATAGGCTCTACACTAAAAATGTTTCTACTAATAAAGGAGGGATGATTAAACTATAACTAGTTGCTCGCTATCGTCGACCACCGATGGAGGAGCTGTCGAAGATAGTCGTTGGAGATGGTTGGCGGTGGCTATCATCAAAAATGGTTGTTAAGTGGTGGTCACTTGAGATGGTCGTCAACGGTTGGCAACAATGAGCAATGATAGTATGGGTGTATTTTAGTCATTTTCATGAAAATTTGGGAGAAATTCCAAGTTAAACACTTGAAACTAATTTTTGATTAAATTATAAATTTTGTCCTTGAACTTTTAAGTTTGTGGTTATTTGGTCCCGAACTTTTAAAAGTGTCAAATAGGACCATGAACTTTTAATTTTGTATCTAATAATTGCATGAATTTTAAAAATGTCTAATAAGTTCTTGAACTTTTAACTTTGTATCTAATAATTGCATGAATTTTAAAAATGTCTAATAAGTTCTTGAACGTTTAACTTTGCATCTAATAGGTCTCCGAAATATTAAAATTTTTGGAAAATTAACTTATTTATTAGATGTAAAATTGAATTTTATGTCTAATAGGGCTCTAAACTTTCAATTTTGTGACTAGTAAGTTCATGAACTTTAAAAAATATCAACTAGATTGAGAACTTATTTGACACAAAATTAAAAACCCAGAGATCAATTGGACAAAAATTGAAGGATGAAGGACTTTGTTAGTTGCAACACTTTTGGACGATGTATCTATATGTGCAAACTCGTAGCAGAGGTGTTAAAAAACCGACCTAAATTGAAAGGTTCATGGAAAAGTTACTTAAAAAATTGATCCATGTTAGACATTAACTTCTACAATTCACATAAGATCAATTACAAAAATTTGAAAGGAATAAAATAGCTAAAAGAAAAAAGGTGAAACAAAACTGCATGCAAACCTAGAGTTCGAAAATCACGCTCAGACACACAGCTCTCTGATTCCTAGGCTTCAGAACACTGCACCCCAAACACGGTTTTACGATTCCCGATTCTCTGGACTTCTCGAAAGACTGCACCCAAACACGCTTTTACGATTCCCGTGCTTCAACCCTCTCGATAAACCCTCCAGGCTTCTGATTCCCAGGATTCTGATTCCGAACCTGCGCCCCAAACAACCCCTATAGGTTTGAGTCCCTCACAGACCCTAATAAGATTTAAGTCGCTCACAGACCCCTATAAGTTTTGAGTCCCTCACAGACTCCTATAAGTTTGACCCATAGGGTCTTTGATGCATGTTTTACCATGCATAAATTCTCAGGAGACCAATTGCCACAGCTTACATGACATGTTCATATACATACAATATGCATGAGGTCCCATTCTTCAAACACATATACATAAACATTCAGAATGATGCAACAATCACATAAAACATAAAATCATGGCATAACTTTCATAACTTTAAACTAGAGTCAATCAATCATAAGTAATAAGTACGTTTATAATTTTAAGATACATAATTAACACAATGACATAATTGAAAATCTCAATATGCATAACTGTACATAATTGTGTCAAGGCTCGTTTTAAAATACTTTAAAATCATTTATGTTCAAGTCTTCCCCAAACCCTTAAATCATTGAAGCTTCTTTCTAAATCGTTTGAAAATCGTTTACTCAGGATCCTTTAAAACCTTTTCAAATATTTCTTTCCTAAAATTCATGAGCGTAAGTCTTGGAAATCGCCCTTTTGAACTAAGTCCTCGAATTTCACCTTTTAAAATAAATCTTTCAACAAATCATATTTACTCCCCTTTTTAAGATCATTTGTAGAAAATCCCTTACCTTAGCATAGCTTGAAACTCCTCAAGCTCCGTTCCTAATTCAAGGCTTCTCTCAAACTTGCTCGGTACTCGAATTCCTTCAATCCAACCCATTTTCCTAATTAAACACATAATGAGTAAACTTATTTTTCAAATCCAATAAAAGATAAGTCGCATTACCACTCACGGAGCCTGAAAACGAATTCGAGGGATCAAAACAGGTGGACCGGAAACAGCTCCGGCAAGCGGCGGCGCGTTGTGGCGCCTCTCGAAGCGTAGAAGCCAGATCTGCAAACCTCGTGAGTCGATCTATTCTGAACCGGTCCTATCTCCAACAAAACCGATCAAAAAGGCACCAAACCGGTTGACCCAAGCTTTGCGCGCAATGACGGTTCACTGTCGAATTGGCTGAGACGAAGGCGACTCGTGATTCCGGCGACTGAGGGCTCCAACCTGTAGCTCGGCGAAGGTAGCAACAGACGACGAGGTTGAGGACGAGATCAGTGTTGCTGTGACGGATTTCGACGAGGACCTGTAGAACGGAGGCAACGTTACTTAGCCGGTGCTTGTGGTCGATGACGAGGATGACTCCTACCTCTATGACGGATCCGTTCAACGAGGGTGGTCGACTTCACGGGGAGTAGTCGACTGGTTATGTCGAGTCTCCGGCGTGGGTAGGGGCAACGGTCTATGCATTGTTTGGCGGTGAGGGCCTTCTTCTTCAGCAACTCTCGTGAAGATGGGTTGAGAGGAAGGAGATGAGGTCTAAAACAAAAGAACATAAAACGTCTTTGTGCGAAAGAAAAAAACTATTTCATTTTTTCTAACTTTTAAAAAAGAAATTATAAAAATTGGGTCATTTGAGTGTATATTAAAAAAAATATCAAGTTGTTTGTTTTTTAATAAAAATTTCACAAAATTCAAAGGTGTTGAGAGTAACATAAAAAAATGTTTATTAACCATTTTTTAGTTTTATTTTAACCTTTTAAAAAATTGACTAGATTGTTGGATTGTTGGAGTGGTCGAGTTGATGAGGTGGTGGGATTGTCGAGGTGGTCGTTGATTTTTGGTTGTCGGTGGTCATCGGGTCGTCGGAGTTGTTGTTAAAATGGTCGTTGAGGCAACCATAAGTGGTGGCTAGTCGCCGATGTGGTCGTCAGAGTTGTCGTTGTTTGTGGTCGCGGAGTTGTCACCGGAGTTGTTGTCGAGTGGTGGCTGAAAAATGGTAACAAACTTAGGTCGATGGTGTCAGGTGGTCGCCGGAGTTGTCGTCGGAGTTGTCGCCGGACTTGTTGCCGGATTTGTCGTCGGAGTTGTCACCGGAGTTGTTACCAAAGTGGTCGCCGGTACGATCGTCGAAGTTGTCGTTGTCGGTGGTTGTTGAGTGGTCGTCGGAGTTGTCGTCGGTTGTTGCGAAAGTGGCGCGGTGTCGTCGAGTTATCGTTGTCGATGGTTGTCGGAGTTTTCTTGGAGTTGTGGTTATCGGTGGTCGCCGGAGTTTTTACTGGAGTTGTCGTTGTCGATGGTCGCCGAGTTTTTATCGGAGTTGTCGGCGTAGTCGACAAATGGATGAGAAAAACATGGAACAAATTCCATGAGATTACACTGTTGTAACCCATGGGATTGTATTGTTGTAACCCATGGGAATGGATTTCAAAACAGGATTTGGAACACCTTGTTCCAAACATGGGTTTGGATTTGAAATCCAAACCCATCCAAATCCAAACCCATGGGCCAAACACCCCATAGGGGAGTGCAGTGAGGACTCATATATGAAAAGACTCAGGTAGACTTAATTGACCACGCATAGCCAAAGGGAAAAGTCATGATTTTATGAAAGGAGTTTTAGGTCCCAAAACAGAAAGTTTTATGATTTCAAAAGTCACGAATAACAGTCATGTAT
This sequence comes from Trichosanthes cucumerina, assembly GCA_036507285.1. Classification (NCBI taxonomy): domain Eukaryota; kingdom Viridiplantae; phylum Streptophyta; class Magnoliopsida; order Cucurbitales; family Cucurbitaceae; genus Trichosanthes; species Trichosanthes cucumerina. Next base: position 68,432,166 of record CM071840.1, on the reverse strand, counting down.
AAAAGTCATGTTTAAAATAAAGTCATGTTGCATGCGATTGCATTTCCCGACGCCCACTTACTGGGTATTTTATAATACTCACCCCTTTACCTTTGTTTTGTTTTCTCCGTTTTAAAATGTTTTAAGGTAAATGCGATGGCATATCAGCCAAGTGATGAGGATACGCTACAGAAGTAATGGGAATCAAGTCAAGATTTTCCGCATACATGATTTAGAAATTGTTTTTAAATGGTTTTAGTTTTGCTTATATAGTATAATGGTTTTTAAATTGAGGCCAAAGTTAGCTTGTAAAATGTTTTGTATTTATGGGATCTCAAATTAAATCGATTTTAATTATCAATTTTTACTTATTTAAAGTTATTTAGGGTCTCGAATGCATGCATGAGTAGTAATGTACCTAGTAACTTATGTTATAAAAGTTAGGGGTGTTACACAACAACTTGGCCATAAATATAAAAACAAAATAAAAAATAAAAATCACCTAATTGAATCACCCAACTAAATACATGGTTTGAAGATGAGAGAGAAGAGAGAAACTAAAAGAAATGATTCTCTGTCAATATTAGAAAGAAAAATGATTTTAGCAATGACAAAAGTGATTTTGACACTCCCAAACATACTTTATTTTTCTTGCGACATATTTTGAAATGTTTCCGTTAACCACCTTAAAGTCATTTTTTTTATAGTTTATCTTTCAAGACCCACTAAAAAATAGTTTTTAAATTAATCCAATATTTTTTTTTATAGATAAACTCGAGGATTATTTATAGTGTATTTTTTTTTATCTATTAACAATTTGCTCTAAAATGACCCAACAAATTAAACTATACTAAACATAAACTTTAAAGCATTAATTTTTTTCAAAGGCGTTATAGAAAAATTGATTCTGTTCAAGAAGCAGTTGGTTTTTTGTTTTTTTTTGGTTTTTCAAAAGTAGTTCCAAAATGGAAACACACACACTATAAATAATCGTCGAGTTTGATTCTTTGTCCTTCGTTCCTCTTGATTCTCCCATTTACACTTACACCATGTTTGTTGTTGGGCTTAACAGTACTGACGATCTTTTGGAGGCAATTAAACTTCTTACTTCACTCAGTGAAACTGCCAAAGTGAAAATCTCGCCGGCCAAATTGTCCATAAAAGTTTCTCACTCTTCTTCTCCTAACTTCGTTGCAATCCTTGAAATGAGGCCTCCATTCTTCAACAACTATTTTTGTGATGGAATTTCCAATTCCTTGATTCTCCTCCATCCCTTATTCACTACTATTATGGACATGAAACTTATCAATTTTTCTTCAATGATCCTCACTCTTGTTGAACAAATTAATTACCTATTACTTCAATTTCAGAGTCCCACCCGTTAGTAAATATTATCTTTAATTCCACTCATATTTCTTTTCTCAAGAATCCAATTATTCTTCCTTTTTTTGTTCCCAATAAAATCTTGTTTCTTTTTCCTTTCTTGCAGTTCTTTAAATGAATCATTTGTTTTATTTCACTTTCAGGGCATCCGCAATTGCATTTTCGTCAGTTGCCATTATGCCCACTTTCGGTAGAGGAGGAGGTAGACCCAATTAATATTAGAACCTTTGTCTCAATTGATAACCAACAATTTAGACTCATTGTAACAACGTTTCATGCTCAATTGGGTAACACTTAATTTTTCTTCTATTTCTCTTTTGTTGTTGTTACTTGAAACAAAATTATCGTACGTTGTAACTTTCTAAAAAATTTGTCACAGTTCGTGTTACTCTAACAAAATCACATGTCAAGTTCTCTACGGAAATGGAAGAGATTATTTTGAATGCTGAAGAGGTACTATATTGTCTTTTCTTGTTCAACAAGCTTTTTTTTTTTTTTTTAAATCTAAAACTTCATTAGGAACATTTGGTTTTGCAGGGAAGACATTGCATAATTGGAGGTGTTGCTGAAGGAAATGAAATTGAATTCTTAATCACTCTCTCTCCCGTTGATTTTTTTTATAATATTACGTTTCAAACGAAATGGGCATTGTTGCTCAAGACCACTCATTTTCGCAGTGTACTTGCTTTCCCTATTGGATTCTTTGCTCACTTTATCGTCTATTATCCCCAATAGGTGACATTCTATGAAAATAATGTATACTTTTTTTTTTTTTTACATGGCTTCTTTTTTTCTCTCAATTGAATTCATAGGGTTGAAAATTTGCTAGTTGTAAGTTGAATGCTATGTCTTAACTTCTTGAAAAACTATATAGAATTTAGTATCATCATAACATTTCGATTCAAGATCCTAAGCGCATGTTTAGTAGGTAATCCGAATTATGTTTTATGTTTTCAGATTCACTAAATTCAGTGAATACATGTTTGGCAGACATGTTTTCGAAAACTGTTTTCAAATTTTGTAGAAATTCTGAAAATAACATTTTTATATTTTCATTGTATCCAGATTCTGAATTTAAAATTTTAAAATGCAGAATTATTTTAAACAAAAATTAAAATCTTAATAAATATGGTATTTGATATTTATAAACTTAATTTACTTTGTTAAATTAAAATATGTATAATATAATATATTATAAAATAATAAAATTTATATATAAAAAAACATGTTCATAAATTAATTAATAATGCCTTATATTCAATCTAATATTTAGTTTTGCAATTACAACTAATTTTATGATCTATAAATTTATTATAAAACATATTTTAAATTATTGTTTAAAATGGAATCAATTTTCTAAATTTGCTACCAAACACATATCTGAAAACATCAAATATAACTTTGTTTTCATTAAATCACTTGTTTTTAAATTTCTGTTTTCAGATTGCCTACCAATCAAATGAGTAAATATATGGACGTTAGAATATTCATCCTCCTTAATTATTTGCTACGCAAACTAAGTTAACTGCATAGAAAATTATTTCCATAAAGATGTTGCCAATATACAATGTAAATTGCTAGCATTTTGGGAATGCTTCAGAAGTGCTTTTTTTATAAAAGATAATGATTTTTTTTGGGGGCGCGCTTTTCGAAATAATCATTTTTATGAAACTACTTTGATTATCACTTATCAGCACTTGAGTAAAAAATGGTTGATAGCAAACCACTTACCGGTCGTTTGGTTTAAAGTTTTATTGGATGAGAATAGGTAATAGATGTCTGGGAATAATAAATGTCTGGGAATAAGATGTCCGTGTTTGGTTGTACATTGGAATGCTATCAGATTTTTATGTAAAAAAATGATATTTTATATTTATTTTACGAAATTAATATATTAGTCTTATGTAATATATGTTTACGATCTAATAAATAATGTGCAAATTTATTTTATGATATTTATCTTATAAATTTTATATATTATTATTTATTATTAATAAAATAATAAAAATACATTTAAAAATTATTAATTAATTAATATTTTTAATAAAAAATTAATTATTAATTGATCACAAGTAACTCGTGAATAATTAATTATAATGATTATCTTTACCATAAATTAATAATATTTATAATTAATTTATTGATATAATATTAATTAGTGATTTAATATTTTTATAATGAATTTTATAATGAATGTTTATGCTTGTTCGATGAAATTAATCTTAAAAACATTATTTTATTAACTAATCAAAATTAATGTCAACTAATAAAAATAAATTAATTAATTATAAATATTTGTAATTAAATAATTAATTATGATTATTGAAAATAAATAAATAAATAAATAAAAATATATAAATATTAATAAAAAGAGAGAGATATTAATAAAGAAGAGAGAGAAAGAGAGAGATTGATGGGTTTAAAGAAAACTCATCATTCTTAAAGGTATAGGAAGTCCATCCACCATGGGAAAAAGTGATGCATGGGAATAAGTGATACCCATGCTCATGTTTACAAATCTTGTTCCAAACAAGGAGATTTAAAACCCTTACCCATTCTCATCCACAAAACCTTGCACCAAACGGCTCCTTAGAGTTTCATTCTAACTCTTTAAAATGTTTTTTAAATGTTTTCTTAACAATCACCTAGGGCTACACACACTATACAGGTGATTTCTCATAAAGCATTTTATGTGCTCTAATTGACCTTTTCTAATCCAAAAACTATGGTTGTGAATTGTAGAGGTTGTTAAAATTGTATTTTCGTACTTTTTCATTATCAAATATCCTTCTAAAAAGGTAGCAAAAATGATGTAATTCAGGGTGAGATTTGGAAAAGCGGTTTAGGGTTAATCACATTGTAGAAAAGTAATTCTCAAGTGTTCCATTAAAAATTTATCTTCAATCATTCTGACTTTTTTTAAAGTATTTTTCATTTGTTATCAAGCGCAGTTAATTTAAAGAAGAAAAAAAAAACACTTCTAGGCATCTAAATGATTTGAGAAAAGGAAATAATGAGTGACAAAGTTGTTGGCACATTTACAAAAGGGGCAGTTGCATGAATAGAAAAAATATATATAAATATTGCCATCATTAATTCAATTTGTAAAAATAGCAATAGAAAAAGATCTAGTCCAAATGGATGGAGTGCAAAGTAAAAAATATCCCTATATTTTTCGCGTGCATTTTTCAATCTGAAGTACGCATATCAATAGTCTATCAATGATATATTTATTATGATATATGATATACCTTAAATGAAATATATTATTGTTATACTACTGATATACCAAATATAGAGTATATCAGATATACTACTGTATCTAAAAAATCAATATTCTATCAATAATAGATCTAATATAGCAACAATATATTTAATCAAAAAATAATTGCATAAGTGATATACTGATGATTCTAGTATATATCAATCTGATATACTATCGATATACTTTATTTAGTATACCAATAGTATATCTCAAATAGTGATTTATGTTTGATAGTGATTTATTCTGATATACTTTATTCAGTAATATTAAGTATATCAATGTGATCTCAAAAACTCTTGTGAGATTTACAAATGCCCTTATTATGTTTTTTCAATATCCGAGAAGATGAGTAGTTTATCAACATTAGATTTGATATACCAATGACATATCCAATAAAAAAGTAACTACATGAGTGATATACTACTAATATTTATTGATTTCACTAATATTAAGTATATATCAGATATACTATAATATATTTTATTTAGTATATCAATGGTATATCACAAATGGTGATTTATACTTGACAGTAATTTATGCTGATATATTTTATTCAGTAATATTAAGTATATCAACGAGATCTCAAAAACTATTGCTAGATTTGGAAATCCCCTCCAATGTTTTTCAATATCGAGAAAATCAATAGTCTATCAACAATAGATCACATATACCAATGATATATCTAACTAAAAAAAACTACATGAGTGATATACTATTGATATCCGTTGTGTGATATACTACCAATATACTTTATTCAATATATCAACAGTATATCACAAATAGTGATTTATGTTTGATAGTGATTTATGATTATATACTTTATTCAGTAATATTAAGTATATTAGTGGTATCTCAAAAACTATTTATAATGTTCGACATTTCAGGTAGAGTAAATTTTAAGTTGTGCTTTTAAATTTCATGTAGAATTCATAATTTAAAACTAAATTGGATTGTTATATCTTATTGTGTGATATGTATTATTGTATATAGAAAAATGAGGTTGGGGCATTGTGGTAATTACTTGAAAGAGAGGGGACAAGTTTGGGAAAAAAATACATATGGGGATTAGACTTACAACACCCACTTCGTCTTGTAGTATGCACGCGAATCAAGGAGGCTTCCACCTTCATGGAGTTTTTGTACGGATGACCTCTTTTCGGTTGGATTATCGATAGAAGACCCACATTTTAGATTTAACTACAAATGACCCTTTGATGTCGTCAGCCACTCTCGATCTAGGTACATGTTGGTTATTTTAGCATCATAAATGACTACCGGTCTTGTTCTCCCGTCAACTCCTAAACTATGCTAACGGAACGCTTGATAACGTCATAACTAGAGCTAGAGTGCCACAAGTGATTGTAGATATCACTCTCGCTCTAGTTACTTGTGACACTCTAGCTCTAGTTCAAATTAACATAACTTCTATACTTTATGTTTTTTGTATTTTCTAAATACTTTAGGTCAACATATATCACTTATTTAAATTGTACGATTCATACGTTGAAAATTTTTTAATGTTTATTTCATATCAAAACATTAACTAGCAAAATAAGTTAAAGATGCAAAATTTATAAAGTTGAAAATTTTAAGAATACATAAATAACTCTCAAACAAAACTAATTGATAATAATATTTCAACATCAATTCATATTATAAACGAAATTATCAATAATTCCAAAATATTATAAGATTCATAAATCAAGAATAGATTTAAAAGAAATTCAATCTATAAATTCAACAAAAGTCTAATTCTTTAATAAAAGAAAAGTTAACTAGAGTGAGAGTGTCATAGGTAACTAGAGTGAGATTGCCACAGGTAACTAGAGTGAGAGTGCCATATGTAACTAGAGTGAGAGTGTCAAAAAATAACTAGAGCGAGAGTGCCACAAGTAACTAGAGTGAAAGTGACGCCTACAATTTGTTGTGCACATCCGAGACCGAGAGTCTCGAAATCCAAAAGTATATATGTTGACCTAAAGTATTTAGAAAATACAAAAAACATAAAGTATAGAGGTTATGTTAATTTGAACTAGAGCTAGAGTGTCACAAGTAACTAGAGCGAGAGTGATACCTACAATTTACTTGTGGCACTCTAGCTCTAATTATGAGCTTATCAAGCGTTCCGTTAGCATTGTTTAGGAATTGACGGGAGAACATGACCGGTAGTCATTTATGATGCTAAAATAACCAACATGTACCTAGATCGAGAGTGGCTGACGACATCAAATCATTTGTAGTTAAATCTAAAATGTGGGTCTTCTATCGATAATCCAACCGAAAAGAGGTCATCCGTACAAAAACCTCCATCTTCGTTCTCTGTTTCATCTTCTCGACAAAACATAGCCGCCTAGACCTTCTCCTCTTTCCTATCAATCGTCGGTGACTGAGCCACTGCAACACGCGTCATATCCTCGAAAGCCTCGCCGGAGGTCGTTCCCCTGAGCAACCTGCATCCGAACGACGTCCCACACCGCAGATCCAAGACCTGACACATCGGATCTACTCGCATCGCGAAGCCATCCACTCGGTGCTATTGGATGTTGTCGGGGAGACGCCGCCGTTTGGGTTATGGGTGTTGCTGGAGGTGCATTAGTGGAAACGTGAAGTTGCTCGTGTGATGGCATTGAAGTGAAAGAGATGGTGAAGAAGATGAAGGGATGGTGAGTGTTGGAGAGTTGCTTCACAACAGAGCATTGTAAGGAAGAAGAAAGAAAAATACGGGGGAGAAAAAAGAAAGCAAGGGTAGAAAAGGAATATCATGAAAAGGGAAAACCTAAAATTTTGCAATATTTGAAAAAGTAAAAAATGAATGATAAATTTACAATCAACCTAATTCTTTTTGCCATCCATTATAATTGTCTTTTACAAAAATGTGTCACACAAAAATAATATATTATATATATATATATATTTATTTATTTACTTACTTATGGTAAATTTGTAATTCCTTTCCACGCCTATTTTAAAAATTGTTTGTAATTTTTTAGAAAGCATTTTTTGTAATTTGTACATATGTTTTGTGAAATTGGGAGGAAAAATCGGGCACCAAACTTTACCAAATAATAATAAAAATAATAATACCAGTGTTATGGAAACAGAATATATATAATATAAATAAAAGATAGTGAAGTTTTATGGCAAATTAAATAAGAAATAAAATTAAGAGAAAGTGGGAGAGAAGAAAGAAAATTGGAGAGAAATTCACCCTGTAACACCCCAGAACTCCAAGTACCTTTATTCTGAATTATGGGCTAATTTAATGCAAATTAAATTAGTCGAACCTTTGAGTTTCTTGTTTTATTTTCTTAGTTTTGAAAATTTAGGAGAATACATATGGGTGTTACTAAATATAAGTTAAATTGGATTATTTAGTTATGGCTAAGGGCATTTTGAAGCATTTAAATATGATTAAGGGCATTTTAGTAGTTATGGTTAAAAGAAGGGGCATTTTAGTAATTTGTTAAAAAAAATGAAATTAGGGTTTCTGGTTTAAGGCACGGTTTACGAGACATCTTCTTCTTCCTCCATTGTTGTCGATTTGTGCTCGGTATTGCGTCCAAGAACAACCCGATTACCCAATCAACAAACCTACGCGAAGAGGGCACCTCTTCGTGTTTAGCTACGTCGGCGTACCGTCGAGGCACTCGCCGATCGAATCCTTGCACCGCGCGAGTTCGCCACCGTAGTCTCGCCACTGCTCGCCCGGAAGGGCTGGTCGCCGTCTACAAGCCACCAAATGATCGAGGCATGAAGAATCGATCTAACGTGCAAGCAAGTCTCGCCGGAAAATAAACGTTCGCCAGAAAACGAGATTGACTGCGTCAAGACTGCTTTTTATAGCCGGTCACTGTCGTAATCTCGTCGCCGCCGTCTGGAAGAGAAGCAGCCGCCGATTCAACGTTTGGTTCGGGCTTTTGAGGTAGTTTTGGATCGGTTTTGGTTGAGGGAAGGTCGGTTCCAAGTAGATCAGACCACGAGGATTCCAACGACATGCTCCACGCGCCGGTACGCGCCGTCTCTGACACCACACGCGCCGCCGCTCGCCGGCCACGCGCCGCTTCTCGCCGGAGTCAACCCAACCCGATCAATTTCGTTTTTCGAGTTCGTTTTAAGCGTCCGTTTGTGGTAACTTAGCCTAACTATGATTGGATTCGAAATAAGTTTCTAATTATGTAATTTAATTAAGGAATTGATGAATTTGATTTAGGGGATTCGACTACCGAGCTCGACTAAACGAAACCTTGAGTCAGGAACGGAATGTAAGGAGTTTCGAGCTAAGGTAAGGGATTTTCTACAAATGATCTTAAAAAGGGAAGTGAATATGATTTCTTGAAATATGTATTTTTTTAAAAGAAAGATGAAATTGAAATTCAAGGATTTATTTCAAAGGGTGACTTTCCAAGACTCAGGCTTAGAGCTTGAATTTAGAAAACAAATATTTCAAAGGGTTTTTCGAGAACCTTCAAAGTATTTAAAAATAAGCCTTGACACAGTTATGTATAGTTACTCGCATATTGAGATTTTCGATTTATGTCATTGTGCTAATTAATTATGCACCTTAAATTATAAACGTATTTATTACTGATGATTGATTGACTCTAGTTAAAGTTATGAAAGTTATGTCATGATCTTAAGTTTTATGTGATTGTTGCATCATTCCTGAATGTTTATGTATATGAGTTTAAAGATTGGGACCTCATGCATATTGTATGTATATGAACATGTCATGTAGGCTGTGGCAATTGGTCTCACGAGAACTTATGCATGGTAAGACATGCATCGAGAGACCCTATGGGTCAACATTACAGGGTCCAGTGAGGGACTCAACATTACGAGTGTGTCCGTGAGGGACTCAATATTACAGAGTCTGCATGAGGGACTCAAACCTACGAGGGTGCATGAGGACTCAAACTTATAAAGTGTCCGTGAGAGGAACTCAAAATGAAAAGACTCGGGTAGACTCAATTGACCACGCGCGTGCCAAAGAGGAAAAGTCATGATTTTATGAAAGAAAGTTTTAGGTCACATTACAGAAAGCTTTATGATTTTAAAAGTCACGAATAATAGTCATGTTTAAAAGTCAGATTTGAAGGAAAATCATATGCATGTGTTTTGCATTTCCCGACCCCCACTTACTGGGTATTCTATAATACTCATCCCTCTACCTTTGTTGTGTTTTCTCTGTTTTAAAATGTTTTCAGGTAGAGTCGAGAGCATACCAGGCGAGTGACATGGATGCGCTACAGAAGCCATGGGAACCGAGTCATGAATTCCGCATCCATGATTTAGAAAGAATTTTAAGTGATTATTGTCTTCCGCTTATGTAGTACAGAGTTTTGAAACTAGAGGTCGAACTTAGTTATGTTTCTTGTAAATGTTTTGTATTTCTATGGGATCCCAAATTAAATTGATTTTTATTTATCCACTTTTACTTATTTAAATTCAGTAGGGCCTCGAATGCATGCATGAGTAGTAATGTCCCTAGGAGTTATAGTCATAGAAAAGTAGGGGCGTTACAGTTGGTATCAGAGCCCAAGGTTATAGGTCTTGTAGACTCGCTTACAGAGTAAGCAACAAGTATCCCATGGCTAAGTAGCAACTCCGGGTCACCGCCAGGTATGCCTTTGAACTAAACTTTTATTTGTTCATGAAAAGAAAATTAAGTATTCTATGTAAAGTTATTTTTATGTAAAAATCGAGTCTAATGAATTTCCAAACTAAGAAAGAATGAGAATGTATGAGCTAAACTATATGTCTCTAAAAAAAAAAAAAGGAAATGCATAAAGGAAATGCTTATATGTGAATCTATATGCGTATGTGTCGTAAAGTTGACGTGTTTTTACGCCGAAAGGAAAGAGAATACATGTGATCCCTGCTATTGACGATAGAAAGGAAAATTTTGTAGTTAAGAATGTTTACGCTAAAAATGGAGTTTTATAGCCATAAAACACATGTTGTGGGTTTTAAAAGGTCCGCTTTGGCCAAGGGAGTGAAGAGTAAAACTTAAGAGGTTAGAGTGTTAAAGGTTGCTAAGCAACTAGATTATTTAAGCATAGTTTTCAAAAATAAAAGTTAAGACTACTCATGAGAGGTTCAAAGTTTGAACGTGTTCGGTAAGAGGTTAGTGGTCTCATTCATTCATGTTGGAACAATTGGATAAAAGGGTATGAGATTTAGTAAACGTACCACTTGGGAATTTTCGACTTTGTTGGTTCCTAAATAAAGTCCCTTCATCTCCAAGTGAATACATAACTATAGTATTTCAGGAGTTGAAAAGTAAAGAGGGCGAGAGTGTTTTTGAAAATGGACTCGAGATGTAAAAAAAAAAAAAAAAAAAAGGTTGTTAATGGAGATGAAAATTAACTTTTTCAAAATACTTGAAACACTTCGATTTTATTTATACCATTGCTCATTAGGAAAGCTACGGGGATATACACAATTAATGTGTTACTGCAGATAGGCATGATACGAAGTTTCAAAAGCGACACCATAAACTAAATACACTTAATAAGGACAAGTACAGAAAATATATATATATATATATATATAAAAATAAGTATTTAGGGTTCTAGTCCGAGAACATAAGAGAAAGGATGAACTGGACCCTAGAACCACTGTACATATCTCGACGACACCACATGGCCGCTTGTGTGTGTTCAAGCTTTCTGAATGTGAATAGGACACCTTACCATTAATTTTCCACCTGTTGGTCAGGATATATATGCATAACTTGGTAGAGATAAAAATGAGATGTTAATCTTAAGTTCCTGTATAGAAAAGTTTCCTTTTCCCGATCAGAGGATTAAGGAGAGAGGATTTGGAAAGCGCCTTGAATCTCTTCTTCGTTACGTAGAAGTCAAGCTGAGGAACCCCTTTGATTTAGTAAAGTGCATAGCTGTAAGGGTCGAGCGATCATTAGAGTGAAACCGGAGGATCCAGTTAGTAAAGGTTAGGCCAATAGTTCTTAAGTGAGATTTTAGAGAAATCGACATTAGAACTACAATGGTACAAGTAGTTGAGAAAGTCCTCAATTTGACTAAAAGGAGAAAGTCAAGTTTAAAGAAAGTAAGCACGAGGAACAAGTCATTGGTGTTAGATAAAATAAGTTTGATATTTTAGGGCTATCCTTAACACAAGAGATAGACTTAAGCATGAAGTTAAAGTGAAAGCAACGGTAACTTTTAATACTCCTTGCAGGATGCTCCAGTGAGGTTAAAAGGGACTCAAGTTATAGGTACTAGAACTTTTATATATGAGTAAATAGTAGTAGTAACACCATCAGGAGTATTAGTGTTGTTCGTAAAGAAGAAGGAAGCATATTTAGGTTTGTGCACAGGTTATGGGAAGTGGAAGCAACTTGTTGCTAAGAATAAATGTCTTCGTTCTTAGATGAACGACCTGTTCCACCGATTACGGGGAGCATAGTGTTCCTTAAGATGATTTTGGGGTCAAGTTAGCGCCTGTCATGAACCAGGGATTAGATATTTCGAGACAACTTTCAAATTAAGTTATGAACATCATGAACTTATAGAGACCCGACTAGAACACCCACGATGTTTATAGACTCGATGGATTTAGTACCCAAGAAAAGGGTAAAACATTGTTGTGATCAAGTTGCCGGAGACATTCTAGTTAAACCAAGTCTAAGAAGAGGCAGAAAGGATAATTTGGAAGGATTGCTTTAGACAAAAGGAGGGAAGAGTGAGTTCTAAGGGGGGAAAGTAGTTGAAAGGTCACCAAGGAGTTATGTGTCCAAGTAAATTTCAAAAGTTGCGCATAATGAAATTTGTTGAGCTAAGAAGAGACGAATAGGTGACCTTAGGTGTTTGGTGTTAGAAAGGAAATGTCTGAGTTGAGGATGTAAGGCTTAAGAGAAATTTTGCAAGATTAGACACTCACCTGCACGTTTTTAAAAGAGTCAGTTTGGACAAAAGAGGGAAGGAGTGGACACTATGATGTGAAAGTCTTCCATGAAACTTTGAACGACTAAGTTCCATAAGTAGAGCCTTGACAGAGGAATACTATAATTTCTTGAAAAGTCAAAGTCTAGAGGTGCCAAGGGAAGTATTCGTATTCAAAGTTTGAACGTTAGGGTTTCACGACAAAAGAGAAGGAAAGTTAAAGGATGTAGTGAATGCCATCCTAAAGTGTCCAACCTCATGGGTGATAAGAAAATTTTATTACATTCGAGGGATAACCTGAGCAAGATATTTAAGGAGTTGGAAGGTAAAAAGGGAGTGAGTTTTAAAAGACTAAATTCTTTTTCGCGAGATCGCTTAGTAGCGAAGTCGTTAACGGTTGAGTTATTTTTAAAGGGGAGTGATATGAATGGTTGTTGCGTTGTACCATAGACTGAGGAAAGGTTAAAAGAGATAGAGTATGAGTTGTATCATGAATAACTTGTTTTAAAAGGTTCATTCTATTTCCTAGAACTTGTAATGAAAATTTTGACACTTAATACGATAGCCTATGATTGTTTAGACTTTAAAGCAAGGTAAGTCAAGAGGATTTCATTACAGTCTTGTAAAGTTTGTTTAAAGTTGATGTTGTAACCTGATTGTTAGATTATTTTGTCTCTGAAGAATCATTGTTTAGAATTAAAGAAACTTAGTTTCACTTATATTTGGTTGTTCAACATTTCTGTGTATAGTCTTCCTGAATCCGGAGTAATCTGAAATGAAGTGTGGAGGCATGATTGGTTGGTTTTCTGATGTTAGAAGTGCGATTTCTATCAAACAGGTGTAGAGAAAAATTTTGGCATTGTTGTAGTTACGCCGTTATGCTGCCGAAATTTTCGGGGCATCCTTGTAATAAGAATGACAGAGTTGTGCAGAACATTTCATGTGTCACGACAACCAAATGAGACCTAAGTTTGAGTTACTCCTACCGTGACTTGAAACTTTCAACGAGCTATTGATTTCAATAGAAAACCCCAAAGTTAATTAAATGCGCAAGTGAGATCGTCACTGCAACGTTTACTAAAAGGTCGTTGAGAGTAGCGAAAGGTTAACCATTAATGTGAAGAGTCTCGAACAACCGAACAAAGTTGCTAACTTTATCCTTGAAGTCACATCTCTTAGAAAGGTGTTAAAGTTATGGAAACGATGGTCAGTCGGAATGATCTAGTCATGTCTTGAAATGAATGCTAGTAGCTGGTGCAGCAAACCTTAAAGAGGATTTTGTGACTCAACAACAATGTAATGGTTTTAGCAAAGAGTTCCTTTCTAAAATCACAAAACAGAAGAAACAAATTAAAGGACTAGAGAAGGAAATACGAGCTAAATATCCCGAGTTATCTTAGAATTTGAATCTGGAACTTTCCAAATTTAGAATCCGAGTCAAGGGCCTCACTTATGTAGGCCTTAGTAGAAAGACCCCAGTGAAGAGAACGAGCTCAAGTTAAAGTTATGAGACTGTTGGGTAATAAGTTTACGCTAGGATGTGATACTTGAGGAACAGCTAGTGCTAATTCTTGCATAAGGATCGAAGACTCGTTGTAACCAAGTGGAGTGGGTGTGAGCAAGCTTTCCCAAAGTATTATAAGATTAGAGACTTTCGAGGACGAAAGTTCTTAAGGAGGGAAGATTGTAACACCCCAGAACTCCAAGTACCTTTATTCTGAATTATGGGCTAATTTAATGCAAATTAAATTAGTCGAACCTTTGAGTTTCTTGTTTTATTTTCTTAGTTTTGAAAATTTAGGAGAATACATATGGGTGTTACTAAATATAAGTTAAATTGGATTATTTAGTTATGGCTAAGGGCATTTTGAAGCATTTAAATATGATTAAGGGCATTTTAGTAGTTATGGTTAAAAGAAGGGGCATTTTAGTAATTTGTTAAAAAAAATGAAATTAGGGTTTCTGGTTTAAGGCACGGTTTACGAGACATCTTCTTCTTCCTCCATTGTTGTCGATTTGTGCTCCAGCCGCACGTCCAAGAACAACCCGATTACCCAATCAACAAACCTACGCGAAGAGGGCACCCTCGTGTTTAGCACGTCGAGCAGCCGTCGGAGGCACTCTGGCCGATCGAATCCTTGCACCGCGCGAGTTCGCCACCGTAATCTAGTCTTTGCTGAATCAAGGATGATCGCCGATCTATAAGCCACCAACATCGTGGCATGAAGAATCGATCACAGTGCAGCAAGTCTCGCCGGGAAAATAAACGTTCGCGAGCGAAGATTGATCGCGTCAAGATCGCTTTTTATAGCCGGTCCATCGTCGTAATCTAAATCGCCGCCGCCGCCCGAAGAAAGCGACCGCCGGTTCAACGTTTGGTTCGGGCTTTTGAGGTAGTTTTGGATCGGTTTTGGTTGAGGGAAGGTCGGTTCCAAGTAGATCAGACCACGAGGATTCCAACGACATGCTCCACGCCACGTGCAGACGCGCTCTCGACACCACACGCGCGCCAGCTCGCGACCACGCGCGCTTCGCGAGTCAACCCAACCCGATCAATTTCGTTTTTCGAGTTCGTTTTAAGCGTCCGTTTGTGGTAACTTAGCCTAACTATGATTGGATTCGAAATAAGTTTCTAATTATGTAATTTAATTAAGGAATTGATGAATTTGATTTAGGGGATTCGACTACCGAGCTCGACTAAACGAAACCTTGAGTCAGGAACGGAATGTAAGGAGTTTCGAGCTAAGGTAAGGGATTTTCTACAAATGACCTTAAAAAGGGAAGTGAATATGATTTCTTGAAATATGTATTTTTTTAAAAGAAAGATGAAATTGAAATTCAAGGATTTATTTCAAAGGGTGACTTTCCAAGACTCAGGCTTAGGGCTTGAATTTAGAAAACAAATATTTCAAAGGGTTTTTCGAGAACCTTCAAAGTATTTAAAAATAAGCCTTGACACAGTTATGTATAGTTCTGCACATTGAGATTTTCAATTATGTCATTGTGCTAATTATGCACCTTAAATTATAAACGCGTATTTATTCATCGATGATTGATTGACTCTAGTTAAAGTTATGAAAGTTATGTCATGATCTTAAGTTTTATGTGATTGTTGCATCATTCTGAATGTTTATGTATATGAGTTTAAAGATTGGGACCTCATGCATATTGTATGTATATGAACATGTCATGTAAAGTGTGGGCAATTGGTCTCACGAGAACTTATGCATGGTAAGACATGCATCGAGACCCTATGGGTCAACATTACACAGTGTGCATGAGGACTCAAACCTACGAGGGTCCTGCATGAGGGACTCAAACTTATAAAGTGTCCGTGAGGGACTCAAAATGAAAAGACTCGGTGTAGACTCAATTGACCACGCGTAGCCAAAGAGGAAAAGTCATGATTTTATGAAAGAAAGTTTTAGGTCCCATTACAGAAAGCTTTATGATTTTAAAAGTCACGAATAATAGTCATGTTTAAAAGTCAGATTTGAAGGAAAATCATATGCATGTGTTTTGCATTTCCCGACCCCCACTTACTGGGTATTCTATAATACTCATCCCTCTACCTTTGTTGTGTTTTCTCTGTTTTAAAATGTTTTCAGGTAGAGTCGAGAGCATACCAGGCGAGTGACATGGATGCGCTACAGAAGCCATGGGAACCGAGTCATGAATTCCGCATCCATGATTTAGAAAGAATTTTAAGTGATTATTGTCTTCCGCTTATGTAGTACAGAGTTTTGAAACTAGAGGCCGAACTTAGTTATGTTTCTTGTAAATGTTTTGTATTTCTATGGGATCCCAAATTAAATTGATTTTTATTTATCCACTTTTACTTATTTAAATTCAGTAGGGCCTCGAATGCATGCATGAGTAGTAATGTCCCTAGGAGTTATAGTCATAGAAAAGTAGGGGCGTTACACACCCAATTGTAATGTTTATTTTATCCACCAAAAGCCAATATTTATAGGCAATTTGGAGAGCATGATTTAGTACATTTGGGCACCAATCTATGGTCTTTTTGTTGGACACATGGAGACACTTTGGTTATGGATAATTTGCCACATGACATGAAAATCAAAGGGGTCATGCATTTGCGATAATGTTTACAATAATATTTAATTTATTAATACATGATTATCAATGATTTACTTTTATTTATTATTGATAGATAACTATTAGTAATTCATTCTTCTTGTAATTGAACTAACGTTTGTAATCGTGTGTTGTACCTGATTCCATTTTATACTATTATATATTAAAATTAATTTGTTTTAAAAATTGAATAATCATGTGATTGCTTTAATTATAAACGAAGAAAAAAAATATATTATAATCGTTTGTATTCACAAATAAAATAATTTAAATGCTTTCTATTTCAATTTCATAGAATATCTGAAACAACGTTTTGTTAGGATAGTTAAATTTAATCATACATGATACATATATTTTCTTTGAAGGAAGATATTAATAGAAGTTTAGAAATTGACTAAATTATTAAAAAGCATCCATAAACTTTGTCATTTATTTCAAAAGTAATCTTATTATTTAAAAAGTTGCAATATATTACCTTTAATCTTTTATAAATTGTTTCAAATATATCTTTAGAATATAAATCTAGTAGTGTTGGACAAAATATGGTTCATGGTTGTGACATGAATGAAACTATAACATTTGACAATCTCAGGTATTATTAATGCTCTCCCCAATAAATTTAATTTTGAAATGTATTTGTTTTTTGGATTGGACATTTTGATTTGTGGCCAATTTTTTAATTTGAAAAGTTTTGGGGCTCCATGAGTTAATCTTGGAATTGGATCAAATCTCAAAATTAAATTTTGACAATAGATTTGTGAGGTTTTTTTTGTTAATGTAAGTTGAGAGAAAGAACAGATGGGAAAAGAAAGTGAATTAGGGTTTGGATTGGGCATTAAATAACCCTTTTGTCTTTTAGTGTACATGGGTCCCAACGGCTTCATCTTATCTAACTCTCTTCTTTCTCTTCACCCCAAACACACCTCTCACCTCAGTCATAGATTCCAGAACTTTAAGTTGTGGAGACTAGAATGCATATAAAAACTATTTTGAACACGTTAATATTAGTTTAATCATGTAAAAGTGAGCAGTAATTAATATGTACCTTTGACTTAGGGGTCGTAGGTTCGAAACCTCTCATTTTTAAATGTTGTTCTTACAAAATATAAATACTAGTTTAGTTTTATACAATCTCATTCTATTTTTATGATTTACTAAATCTAGGAAACTGAACATTGGAAGTATAAAGACTAAAATAGAACAAACCACAAAATACATGGATGAAAATGATATTTTAACTAATTAGTTTGTATATTTGATATAAGAACCATAACCAAATTTTTTACGTAAGTATATTAGAAAAAGAAATTGCAAATAATAAATTTTTTTTCTTTCATAATAATTCATATAATCATATTTTCTTTTCATGTAATTATTTTTTTAAAAAATATAAAAATTAAAAAATATTTGCATCCATTATTATTTATATTTGATACGAAGAAAAAATATATTCTTTAAAAAAATAAATAAATTTAAGAATAGATTTAAAAAAAGTATGATGTAATTTTTTTTAATTTCATATTTATTTATATTTTATAGATACATTGAATTATTTAGGAGAAGTAAAGAAATATGGTTTATTACATTTTTTTAAATAGAATTTAAATTATTTGGAGTTTTTATTTTTATTGGGTGAAATATACATGGTCGGATGGTGGAAGCACTCCAAAATATTTACTGATTTTCTAGATCTAATTTGTAGAAATAGTGGATCAAGTCGAATCCCAAGAGAACCAATCGAATTAATTTCTCAAAGTTAAAAATAATAATGATAATAAAATAATGGGGGATTTTGAATTATGGAACACAAAAAAAATGAAATTAAAAATAAAAAGATAATTTTATGAAACCTCCCATTCAAGGCTGTAAATTTCATCCAATTGTAATCTTGATCATAGATTTAAAAAGAAAAAAAAAAACAATTTCAATTTTGCTAATTCAAGAACTCAGTCAATTTACTCGGAAAAGTCGCAATAAATATAAATTCTCCTAATTTAATTGATTTTAACTCAACATCAAAATCAAAACTTATAATTTAATCAATTGGATAGATAGTGTTCCATATTGATTAAATAATAGCATTAAAAGCAATGAGAGAACTATATCAAAATTAACTAATTGGGATAACTATAAGTTAATTAATTTTGTTTCTTTGTTTCCCTAGGGTCTATTATGAAAGTTGTGTAAAATGGAAAAGTCATAAATTATACACACATAGGTCAACCCCTTACTACATTGTTTTAATCATTTGTGACAATTACGGATCACAAAATCATGGATAGCAATAAATTGATTAAAACTAAATTAAGGTTTCAATTTAATTAGTAACGATCAATCATAAAAATAAAACAAGAAACAAAGAATTCTTAAATTAGAAACAAAATTTCAATTAGGTCTAAAGCCTCATAAAATTACAATTGGAAATTAAATCACCCTTGAATTAGAAATTAAGCCTTTGCCACATGGTGGGGAAGCAATAATTTATGTACAGAGGAGAAAACATAAAAGAAAAATAATAATAATAATGAAGCTGAAAGAAAAAAAAAAAGAAAAAAAGAACACAAAGCTCTACACTTTCTAAACTTTTGGTTTAGAGAGAATACTCAAACTCTTCCCACCTCAAAGAAAAATTTTCTAACTAAAATAGCTATGGACTCCTCAAAGTTTGCTCCAAAATTTGTGCCAAACCTAAAAAAAAAAAAAAAAAAATCTCCGTTGCATTTCTCAAGTAAGACTCCATGCATGCATGCCACTTACACAAAGAAGAAAAGGAAAAAAGGTAAATTAGTTAATGTTATTATGCTTTCCTTTTTTTCAAATATTCTTTTTTTTGCCTATTTTCAATTTTCTAATTTTTTCTCTCAATGTGTGAAGTTAACCTAAAAAAATATTTGTAGACTAAAATTTCTGATAATTTTTTATTTACTACCTAAACTAAATTAATTATAATTTTAACAATTAAACATATTATTCAATTAATTAAAATGGAAGGAAATTAGACACTAATTATAATTAATTAAGACTTATCAATATATAAATAAAATTAAAAAAAAAACATATATTCCAGAACTTAAACAAGATGGGAAAGTGGGTCGACAACTAAATGAGGGAATATTGGGGAGGCTTGCCTCTGGGCCAAGAGAATTTTAGATATGAGAAATTGCGACCAATGTCTAAAATAAATAGTCTATAATGAAAAATGTCTAAAAAGGTTTCATATTGCAATTTTGTCTACCTATTGTGACGCCCGAAGAAGAGGGGTACATGAATGAATCGAGTCCATATCTGAATGAGAGGGATCCTAAGGATATGAAAGTATGGTTCCCGAGGAAGAGGGGTACATGCATGTGACCATGAGAATATGAAAGTATAGTTAGAAAAGCTTAAAAGAATTGATAGCTACTAACTATACCATCAAGGTGCACCTTCCTTTTCGGTGGCTCAATCATAGGAACTCCATAGTTAAGCGTGCTTAACTTGGAGCAATCCTATGTTGGGTGACCTCCTGGAAATTTTCCTAGGGAGCATGTGAGTGGGGACAAAGCATGCTAAAAGGACCCGTGTTGGTTTGTGGGGAAAGTCTTCACTCTTACAAGCAGTCTTGGATGATATGGTGACGTTATCAGGTCGCGAGGATCCCCAGGCCAGGCGTTACAAATGGTATCGAGCGGAACCTCTCCTAGTAAGATGTGGTTTGGGGACGAACAACCAAGGCGGAGTCGTGGTGGGCATGTGGCGCTTGGAGAAAGGGTACATGAATGAACCCAACCAAGGCGGAAGCTGGTGGGAATGTGATGCCCGAGGAAAAGGGGTACATGAATGAACCGAGTCTACATCTGAATGAGAGGGATCCTAAGGATATGAAAGTATGGTTCCCGAGGAAGAGGGGTACATGCATGTGACCATGAGAATATGTAAGTATAGTTAGAAAAGCTTAAAAGAATTGATAGCTACTACCTATACCATAAAGGTGCACCTTCTTTTTCGGTGGCTCAATCATAGGAACTCCATAGTTAAACATGCTTAACTTATGTCCATTTTTGCCCCTAGTATATAATTGTATTTACAGTCAAACCTAATTCATCCTAAACCTTTTCCAATCGATTTTCCCTATTCGACTCCTAGGTTCCCTCTCGAAGGTTGCACGAAGGTAGATTCTATCTCATTAATGCATGGTTTTTGATAGGGCAAGGGGAGATGATGAAGCATTGTTGGCAAAGTTCATTAGAGACCAAAGAGAGATTAAACAACATTGAAGATCGAAGAAAATACGAGAGTTTCAAATGAAATGGTTGTCGGGGAAGATGAAGACAATTTTTCGTCATTTTTTAAATTTTCTGAGATCTAGCGGTTCACAAATAAAAATTTTTCTTGGGTAAATGGAAGGAAAAGATACTCAGAAAAGAACTTTGAAAAGAAGCTTCAGAATAAAAGTCATTAAACACATTCAATTTTCGAAGGTAGAAACGACAGTAGATGGAAATATATACCTCAGACGAGACAAGTCTAAAGAAAACAGTAAACAAGAGGAAATACCAACCGGAGAAGTCTTTGTATATATCGTATGTCGTCTCCCGAAGAAGAAGTTGTAGGAATGAAATTTTGAATAGATGCATTCAATTTTTTAAAACAAAAACGACAGTAGATAGAAATATATTATCTCAAAATTGACATTTGTGTTATAGATAATAATATACACAGGGATGAGACAAACTAGAGAATCTAGGAAACAAGAGGAAATATCAACAAGAGAGATCATTGTGTATATTATGGGTCATCGAGAGGAACCAAAAAATAAAAGAAAATATCTAATGGTTCAACAATATAAACAACATGGGAGTGTTGTAGATACTAATATATACATATGGACGAGAAAACGTCCAGGAAACAAGAGGAAATACCAATAAAAGAGGTGTTTGTGTATACCGTGGTCAAAATACCAATAAAGGTCATTATGTATACCGTGGATTGTCAAGAGGAACCAGTAAATAAAAGGAAATACCTAATGGTCCAACAAGAAGCTACGGTATAAACAACAAGAAGCATGGGGTTTAGATGGAGTATACCGACATGTATGAGGTATCAATTTTTAATATTAAGTTTAATTTTTACTCGCTTAATAGGTAACTGCACATTTCCATTTCATTAAATCAACATAAATATATGTTCAATACATACGATATATCCAATAAACTAGTCATTTAAATCATTCTGCTCATTTATGTAATCAATGCATTATTTTCTTCTTTAAACAATGTTAACTTAATAGTTTAGATCATTTAATTCAAGTTTTTTTATATTTTGTTAATTAGCTAATATTTCTCTCTCCTTTTAGAATTCTCTGTTTTTATATTTTGTTAATTCTCTCCCCTCTTAAAATCTAGCTTTTTTGTAGGCTTTTATTTTATTCCTTGATTCACTCATTTTTGTTAGTCATGGTTAGCTACAACTCCCAAATATTCACAATAAAGGTATTTTCGTCTCAAGACTTTTATTATATTTCATGGAAAAATCGTTTTTCATTTTTACAAATTAAAACTATTTTAGACATTTTTTAAATAAGGTGGGTTAGATTTAAACATTTTTCTTATTGTCCCTTTATATATTTTGAATAACATTTTAAATATACAAACTAAGCTTATAACGAGAAGTTGAGGGGCTAGCCCCTTCATCCTTCTCTTTCATTTTTCTACCTTTGTAGGTGACCCTTCCTCCACCAAGCCACCTCACCATCATCTCTTTCCTTTCTTTTTGTCCTTGCATTTTTATTACGTCATACATTGAGGACAATAAATCATTTTAGGTTGGGGATGGAGATTTATTTTGTTGAGTCTTGAGCATCTGAGTGTCAGACTTTTAAAACTTTGAGCATGAAATGTTTAATGATTTGGTTGCATTTTATTAGATTAGGAGAATTGATCATATGCTTTTCTATATCACTTTATTTACTGTGGAAGTTTGAGAACGTTGTCCTGATTTGAGCCTATTTAAAAATTTTCTTTGAATCCCTGCACTTTTTAGGACATAGCCCCATTATCTTTGATCTCAAAGGCATAGAATTATTTGGTTATTTGGTTAGTTTTTGTCATCACTCCAAAAGACCTTGGAACCAATTGATATGTTAACTAAAACAATATTCAATAATGTACACTTAGGTTGAGCTTATTTATTTTAGCTAGTGATGGGTCTGCATAAAAGCAGAGCGCAAGTGCACGCTTGTCCAAATAAGTAATATATGGAAGTATTCTAAGTATCGGATCTAAGGGAAAAGTTAACAAAAAAGCTTTTCAGTCAACAACACAAGTACTTTCAAATTGCAACTGAAGGTAACCGGGTAAAATAAGATGTTTTGGGATTTTTGTGCAAAGAAAGTGAAGGTAAATGAAAGAAAAGATAAGAAATCAACAATGAGAATCAAGAGAGTCAAATCTATTTCAACCCTTAGAAAATGCACTCACCATGTGCCTGCAAACGTACTTAACTAAGTCTGGCTACTTTAGAGATTCTACCTCTTGCACTCACATACTGACTCTTTCAAGTTATGTGTGATTCAAACAAAATGTTCTACAGAAATGCGCCTACAACCTACCATAACAGAAACTTAACACCATGAATTGAGTTCAACACCTATTTATGAAGGGATCGAATCCAGCAGCGGAATCGATTGAGAATCGCGTGTTCGTGATCTCATTACATGGATTAACATCAAGAACAAATTAACTACGATTAAACATACAATTTAGTTTGAACAACAAGTAAACATACCTTCGAAAAACACTTTCTTCACGTACTCCTTGTCCAACGATCACGATCTCAACGACCCGAACCCGACACGTGTGATGATCCACCACTAGATCTTTTCCGTTGTTCTCTAGGTGAGGGAGGAAGGCGTGATCCTTTAGGAATGGGATATTGATCTTTTAGAGGGAAGTCTTTTGGAACTCTTTCCAACAACACAAGGAGTGAGCTTTTCTTACACAAATGGTATGTCAAATCACTAAGCTCAAAGTTGCATCCCATGCAACTATTTATAGGAAAATAGGATAGATATTACCATACTATCCCTCATTCATTCTCTCATTAGTATATAGTTAATATGTGAATCTAATTCACATTAAAACTATATATTATATCAATTATATCACATATAATTGATAGAACACCTCATATATGAAATTGAACACTTCAATTTCACTCCTAACTTTATACCCTCAATATTACTATGTCGAGCCAACGGAGGGACCTAATGGACCTACAGTTCATGAGCTCCAATGATGTGAGATTAACTGATCAAACTCTTTGATCCAATTAATCAATATTCATTAACTACAAGTCACTCCACTATAGACTTGTAGCTGCACTCTCCTCACTGTAGATTATATTGTGCCCATCGATATAATCATTACCTATGAGTCGAACCTTCACAGGTTCTCGTAATCACAGTTGGGTCAAAATTACTGTTTTACCCCTGTGATTGCCTCTTTGTTCCTTAAGCACTATTGATCCTCTAATGAACAAGTCTATAGTCCTACCATAAACTCAATACCTCTTAAACTAGTTTAGATGGTGGGGCCCCGTTGTTCAAGACCTGGACTCAGTTCTTAAAGCAACAACCTATCCAATTCCTTAGTCTAGGAATGAGTGAATTTCATCTTGCAGAGTTAAGTCTGCAACTATCTACGGGGTTCTGTCCCTGAGAAGGTAGGCTTACTGAGTCGGATATAGGCCACTCTCATCTATACTAGTCTAAGGACAAATCCCTATAAACAGGAGTTCTTAATTTGTTCAGGATTCAGGTCGAATCACTAATGACCATCTATAAATTATCAGTCTTATCCTGTTAACGACGTTATATTTTCCAGATTAATAATTTTTCAGTCCAGTCTTGTATGAACTTTTCATACAGGATGCCCCCACTCTCATGTCATCCACAAGAATGAGTTGGATTACCTCATTTGTACTAACTACAAAGTGAGCCGCATCCATGGTGTTACCAGAATAAGGTTTCCAACCTTATTCTTATACCATAGATCATTTAGGTTATACTCTTGAACATAATCCAAATAGTGTCAACTACACTGATATTCAAGATCTATTATAACCTTGGAGTTTAGTTTATTGGATTTATAAAGCGAGAATATAATTTCATCAAATCAAATAACTCTTTATTCATTTGACTAAAATTACACAAGTTTAGGGCACATATCCCAACAAACTCCCACTTGGCCTAAAACTAGTGAAGTACATAATAAAAATTACAATAATGTAAAATACAATAAACTATGGCACTGAACCCTTTGTACAATATACTCCCACTTGCTCTACTTAGGGAAGACTTGTAAACCTACACCTTCTAGGTGACTCTCAAATACTTTAGCCGTGAGAGCCTTTGTAAATAGATCAACAATGTTGTGCTCGGAGGCTATCTTTGTGACGATCACGTCTCCTTGATGCACAATCCCCCGAATAAGATTATATTTTCGCTCAATGTGTTTACCCCTCTTATGACTTCGAGGTTCTCTTGAATTTGCCACAACACCATTGTTATCACAGTACAACATGATAGGCAAACTCATATTTGGGACAAATTCCAAATCTAACATGAATTTCCTTAACCAAACAACCTCTTTAGCTACTTCACAAGATGCTACATATTTGACCTCCATGGTGGAATCAGCGATGCATCCATGCTTGACGATTCACCATACTACAACTCCTCCGTTAAGGGTAAATACTGACCATGATGTAGATTTTCGAGAATCCTTATCAGTTTGAAAGTTAGAATATGTGTATCCTGTAAGGATTAAATCCTTAGCCCCATACACAAGCATGTAGTTCCTTGTTCTCCGAAGATACTTAAGGATCGTTTTAACCGTTGTCCAGTGTTCAGGTCCTGGATTGGATTAATATCTACTGACCATTCCAACTGCAAAAGAGATGTCCGGCCTAGTACACAACATGGCGTACACCAGCCTTCCAACAACTGATGCATAAGGAATCCGTCTCATGTCCTCAACTACTTGAGGTGTCTTAGGACACTATTCCTTATACAAATGAACTCCATATCTAAGAGGCAATAAACCTTTCTTGGAGTCTTGCATCTTAAACCTCAACAACACTTTGTCGATGTAAGATGTCTAAGACAACGCTAGAGTTTAATTCTTGTGGTTCCGGACAATCTTGATGCCAAGAACAAACTGCGTTTCTCTCAAATCTTTCATTTGGAATTGCGTAGCTAGCCAATTCTTAATGTCAGTAAGATATGTAGGACTGTATGGAAACACTAGAGGGGGGTGAATAGGGTTGTCTACCAACTTTTTGATTTATTAAAAAAATTAATTTCAACATTTTTTAGGCACTTTTTCACATAATGAGAAATTTAAGAAATTTGCACTCAATCAATTTTAATATAACAAACTTTAAAAAAAGTAATTCAATGATAGAAAGATTGCAGACAAAACAATTCAAAAAAGCAAATCCTACATCATGTAATCTAAAAAAATGCTAGAGTAGAAAGTAAAGTGCAAAATTAAAAAGTTAAGGGAAAAGAGTGTTGGGATTTTTGTCCTAATCTCGTGTTTGTAATATATTGTTTGAAATTAATAAGAGTTATTTATTTCATCACTTTGTGTCTCGCAATATTTATAAACTTTTCCAATAAACGAAGCTCCAGGGTCATTGAATTCATGAGAGAACTAGAATTTGAACGGTGTGTAGTGGACACACAGGGAGGATCACGTTCGAGTTAATGACCCGAACGGTCTAGAGTATATGGATAGGGTTGGAGACCTAATCCGGATACACTCGTGGATGCGCCCGCTTTGTATTAGATACAAACGAGGTGATCTCGACTCGTTCATGTGGTTGACATGGGAGTGGGGGCATCTGTGCAATGAGATTGTACAAGACCGGACCGTGAATTATTAGACCTCACGATGTAACACCGCTGTGATGAGGACTAATAACCGTGTAGATGACCATTAGTGACTCGACTTAAATCACGAGCGTGTTACGGACTCACATCTGCGAGGGTCCATTTCTTTGACTAGTACGGGTGAAGGTGGTCACGATTACTCGCCCAATATGCCTATCTTCTCGTGACGAGAACCAAGTAGGGAGTCGAAACTTAACTACGCGAGATGGAATTCACTCGTTCCCGCTTTAGGAAAACTAGAGGGGTTGTTCCCTTAAGTGCTTCTCCGGGCTTGGACAACGGCGCCCACCTTCTCACCGGCCCTAAAAGGGTGTTGTGTATGGTTGGACCATCACAATATGTTGTTCATTAGAGGAGCGCGTGGGGGACTTAAGGAACAAGAGGTAGACACGAGGGTAAAACGGTAATTTGACCCGATCGTGTCTCACGAACAACCCGTGAAGGGTCGACTCATGGGCATTGGTTATATCGGTGGACACGTAATATTTTGCATCGACGGGAGTGCACTACGGGCTATAGTGGAGTGTTACCGTAGCTAATGAATGTTGGTTAAGCTGGGTCAAAGAGTTTGGCGAGTTAATCTCGGATCATTGGAGCCCGCCACTTTGTAGGTCCATTAGGTCCCTCGGTTGGCTCCATCTGGATTTAAGAAGGGATAAAGTTTTGGTATGAAATTGAAGTGTTCAATTTCACGTTAAGGGCATTTATGTCATTTATATGAGATATGAATGATATAATATATAGTTTAATGTGAATGAGATTCATAATAAACTATAGGTTAGCCTAATTGTTGAATTCGGGCTGGAGATATTGATTGAGAGAAATTAAATTGGATGTGATTCAAATTAATTAATCCACAATTAATGCAAATGAGATTTGCAATATGAGATATGAGATATCTTATATTATGTGGTTATGCAAATGAGATTTGCATAATTTATGGTTGTGGTAAAGTGGTAAATATGTGGACATTTTAACTCCACTAATCCCACTATATAAACCCTTCTTGCAAGAAGGATTGATAATCACTCTCTCATTTTTTAGATTTTCACAAAGAAGAGAAGAGAAATTCTCTCAATTCTCTCTCAATTCTCCTCCCTCTCCAAAACCAAAAGGTTCCCACAAACCTTCTTTCTCCAAAAGAGAACAACCGAGAAGCCTTTTTTGGTTGTGTTCGGGTTAATCATCGTTGGAGGTGTTCGTTGAGTACGAGGAACACGAAGAGTTCGTGATTTGAAGAAGAATCCTTGAAGAAAATCTTCAACAAGTAAGTAAACATAGTTTGCTGTAGTTTTCTTCTTCTATCAAGCATGTTTAGCCTAGATCTAGTGTTAGATCAATTTTAATAAACACAGTTTGCATAATTGATACATCGACGATTCAATCGTCTTCCGCTGCACGGGAGTTTCATTCCCTTCAATTGGTATCAGAGCCATTTCGATGGTTTCTTAATTATGCACTGTTTTGTTAAAATTTGGTGGGTGTTTTTGCCATAATTCATGAGATGAATGACTTGGTTTGCATAATGGATGTTTCGATTTTTGTCACTTTTAGATTTATTTTCTGTTTGATTAGATCAAATGTAAAGGGCCCGTATTTTTGGGCAATTTAGAAAATAAATCGAGTCTGTAAGTTCGTGTCGTTCGTGGCAAGTGTTGCTGTGAAGAAAGCGGCGAAAATAAAGTGAATCGACCAAGAAACGAGAAAGGGGTTGTTGTTCATCGTCGATGGCGTTGAGACGCCGCTGCCAGCGGCGTCTCAACGCTATCCTTGCGATTGGAGGCCTGCGGCAAGCAGCGTTGCCTTGCTGGCGGCGTAGCGTTACTACGCGCCGGGCGTTGAGAACGCTGTCGACGCTGAGACGGCAGCGTTACCAGCCCGCCGCAGCGTTACAGTAACGCCATGCTGCGCGTTGAGCGATTCGCGGGAGTTCTGCGAGGACGGGTTCAAGGCACATGCTTGGGCGGTTTTACACGTTTTATTTTCTTTTTATAAAATGTAATTTTATTTATTTTATTTAATTATTTTATTAAATAATTTTAATATAAATGTTATATTAATGTTATTTAATTAAATAATAAACTTCTAAAGTGCCAAAAATCGGTCCATTTTTGCTATTTAATTATTTTATGCATGAGATGTATATTTTAATTAATTTCTATGTGCATATTGTATGTCATATAGATTTAAAATCTCACCTTAGGTTAAACTTTTCATGCATCATATTTATATTATAAGAGTTATAATATATAGTATGCATGATAGGATTATATTATAAGAGTTATAATATAATGTATGCATGTTTTAATTTATTTAAATATAAGTGTTATATTTTTAAATTAAAAGCATGCTCATGCATTTAATTCATGTGATGAATTATATTATGTTATAGTGTATAGTATTATTTATGTGATGGATGATCAAGCACTATAACATAGAAATGCATGCAACCTAAGTTAATTATTAGTTTTAAAGTGTTTAGAACTTGATTAATTAGACTTAGGTTTTCTAATTTTCTAATGAGATTAGAAATTTAGGAAATCAAATATAACCTTTGAATGGAGACTGATAAGTAACTCTGTCTAAGGAAGGTTTTATCTAAGGCTGGGGTATTTAAGTTGACGCTTGAACACCCCTACACGAAACCGACACAGGAGTGAATTCGATGCGAGATTCTTAGGTTATATTCTCGTGAGTGCCGTTAATTAAGTGTTAATTAATTTACTCACATAGACCTAAGTTAATAATACGATTATAAACTTAGGTTAATACCATATAAGAGTTATATTGGTAGACTTAGGTAAATTTTAGCCAGTTTATTTAGGTCAATCCCTAATAAAAATTAAAGTGCTGAGTGGGAGGAAATAAAGTGTATGAGATACATTTGAATTTCCAACCACAAATCTCCTTTAAGTCCATGCACCGTGAGATCTATACTCGGCCTCGTGGCGCAAATGGGAGCGTCCCCTTCTGGATGGCATTTGTATAGGTCAATATCATCGTGGATGGAGAGAGTACTTATAGTGAGTGGGAGCGAGACTTGTGGCAACGAGACCCACGGTCTCTTCTTTCGATTCACACCGTGAGACCCCTATGATCCGCTCGCTAGTTTGGTGCGGACTGCACAATCCCTCTGGAGGGCTTGATCATGGGAGTGAGGAACACCGTGAATTCCCGAAAAGGATCTGATCTCTGGTTGGTTTTTCTTCTTAGTTCACCCTTCGGTGGCTATTGTTTGGACGGATACTTGGAAACTTAAAGATTGAGGGTGACACTCATATAATTTGTTAAGTGTTAATGAATTCGACCGAACAATGGTAATTGGACGCCTAATGGAATAAGAGTTATTCTGGGATTAGGGTCTGATCGAGAAAGTCTCGTCCTAGAGGAGGAGTGTTCTGTTCACCCTTCGGTGGTGGTCATTCTAAACCTTTAGGGTATCATTGCAAAATTTTGAATGACCTAGGGATCATGAAACAATTTTGCTAAAACTTGATTGGATTTCAAAAGTTTTTTGCGAGACTAATACAAAGGTTTTTCTTGTTTTTCAGCTAAAAAATGTCTAGCGCAATAATAGCTTTACTCGCTTCGGACAAATTAGTGGGAGATAACTATCAAAGTTGGAAAAACAACATAAATACAATTTTGGTACAAGACGACATTAAGTTCGTGTTGTCTGAGGAGTGTCCTCAGATGTCGGGCTCGACCGCGTCACGAAGTGTTCGTGATACGTACGATCGATGGATTAGGGCCAACGAAAAGGCCAAGGTCTACATTATTGCCAGCATGTCTGATGTCTTGGCAAAGAAGCACGAGCTGATGGTTTCCGCTAAGGAGATCATGGAGTCCTTGCAGGAAATGTTTGGACAGCAGTCCTTTCAGGTCCGACATGACTCGCTCAAATACGTTTTCAACGCACGGATGAAAGACGGGTCATCTGTCCGTGAACACGTTCTAGACATGATGACCCACTTCCATCTGGCCGAGATGAATGGGGCTTCGATCGATGAGTCGAGCCAGGTCAGTTTTATTTTGGAGACTCTTCCGAAGAGTTTCCTTGATTTAAATAGCAATCTTTGTTATGAACAAAATTAGCTACACTCTGACAACCCTCCTCAACGAGCTACAGAATTTCCAATCCTTGCATAGGGTCAAGGAATCTGAGGAAAATGTTGCCTACAAGTCTTATCACAGGGGTTCGACCTCTGGGATGAAACTTGTTGCTCTTTCACGCCCGAAAGGGAAAAAGAGGATGAAGAGGGGTAAAACTGACCGAGCTGCCGCCCACAAGGGCAAGAAGGTCAAGGAGGTTGCAGAAAAAGGAAAGTGTTTCCACTGTAATGGGGCGATCACTTTGGAAGAGAAATCGTCCCCCAAATTCTGTCGAGAAGAAGAATCAAGGTAAATGTGATTTACTTGTAATCGAAACTTGTTTAGTGGAGAGTAGTGACTCTGCTGAATCTCTTTGGATTCGGCGCCACTAACCACGTTTGTTCTTCTTTTCGAGGATTGATTCTGGCGCACATTTGCGAGAGGGTGAGGTGACTCTACGGGTTGGATCCGAGGAGCTTGTCTCTGCTGCAGCGATCGGCAAGGTGAAGCATAACTTTGGCGGGAAGTACTTATTGTTAGACAATCTGTACATAGTTCCAGGATTTACTAGAAACCTTGTTTCAATTTCCTGCCTAATAGAACAATGTATTTCAGTTTCTTTTGAATCGAATAAAGCGTGTATTTCTTTCAAAGGGAATGTGATTTGTTCAGCTTCACTTGAAAATAATTTGTATGTTTTGAAACCAAATTCGGTCAAAAGTGTTTTGAATACTGAATTATTTAAAACTGCAGAAACACGAACTAAGAAAGCGAAAGTTTCTCCAAAAGAAAATGCCCATCTTTGGCATCTTCGGTTAGGCCACATTAATCTCAATAGGATTGAGAAACTAGTGAAGAGTGGACTTCTAAACGAGTTGGAAGAAAACTCTTTACCGGTGTGTGAGTCATGCCTTGAGGGCAAAATGACCAAACGTTCTTTTAATGGAAAAAGGATATAGAGCTAAAGAGCCTCTTGAGTTAGTGCATTCTGACCTCTGTGGTCCGATGAATGTTAAAGCTCGGGGCGGTTATGAGTACTTTGTGTCTTTCATAGACGACTACTCTAGATATGGGTACATTTACCTAATACACAAGAAGTCTGAAACTCTTGAAAAGTTCAAGGAGTACAAGACTGAGGTTAAGAACCTCTTAGGTAAATCGCTTAAAACACTTCGATCGGATCGGGGTGGAGAGTACATGGACACCGAATTCCGGGACTATATGATAGAACACGGAATTACGTCCCAACTCTCAAATACCGTATGCCACAATGAGAATGGTGTATCGGAGAGCGAAAAACAGAACCTTGTTGGACATGGTTCGGACGATGATGAGCTATGCTCGTCTCCCGATTCTTTTGAAGTGCGCGATGAGAGATCGCAGCTTTATATTTTGAACAACGTTCCTCGAAGAGTGTTTGTGAAACACCTTTCGAGCTCAGGAGTGGGCGTAAAGGCGGTTTACATCACTTCGAGGATTTGGGATGCCCGACCCATGTGTTGGTATCAAACCCGAAAAAGTTGGAACCTCGTTCGAAATTGTGCCTATTCGTGGGTTACCCTAATGAGACTAGGGGTGGTCTGTTTTATGATCCTAGGGAAAATAGGGTGCTTGTGTCGACAAACGCCACTTTCCTAGAGGAAGACCACATCAGGGATCATTTACCAAGGAGTAAAATTGTATTGAATGAAATGGACAGTTCATCAGCAAGAGTTGTTGATGGGGCTAGCACATCAACAAGTGTTGTTGATCCTAGCACGTCTATTCAAATCCGTTCCCAAGAGTTGGGAATGCCTCGACGTAGTGGGAGGGCTGTGAGACAGCCTGATCGCTACATGGGTTTAGCTGAAACCTCAGTTATCGCTTCTGATGATGACTGTGAGGATCCATTGATCTATGATCAGGCAATGGTTGATATTGACAAAGACGACTGGATTAAAGCTATGGACCAGGAAATGGAGTCTATGTACTTCAATTCTGTATGGGAGCTTGTGGATCAACCGGATGGGGTAAAACCTATTGGTTGCAAATGGATCTACAAGCGTAAACGTGGCGTAGATGGGAAGGTGCAAACCTTCAAAACCCGACTAGTGGCAAAGAGTTTTACCCAGGTTGAAGGGGTTGACTATGAGGAGACCTTTTTGCCTGTTGCCATGGTAAAGTCGATCAGGACCCTTCTGGCCATTGCCGCGTATTATGACTACGAGGTATGATAGATGGACGTCAAGACAGCCTTTCTGAATGGCAAACTTGATGAGACCATCTACATGGACCAACCCAAAGGGTTCATTGCCCAAGGCCAAGAGAAAAAAGTTTGCCGGCTTCATAGGTCCATTTATGGACTAAAACAGGCTTCGAGGTCTTGGAATATAAGGTTTGATGAGGCGATACAAATCTTATGGCTTTGATCAAAATGTCGACGAGCCTTGTGTCTACAAGAAAATCGTTGACAAAACTGTCGCATTTTTAGTGTTGTATGTGGACGATATTCTTCTCATTGGTAATGAGATAGAATTTCTTACTGACGTTAAAAAGTGGCTAGCTTCGCAATTCCAAATGAAAGATTTGGGAGAAGCTATATATGTTCTAGGTATCCAGATAGTCCGGAACCGGAAGAACAGAACGCTAGCCTTGTCTCAAGCGTCTTATATTGACAAGATGTTGTCTAGATATAAGATCACGAGAACTCCAAGAAGGGCTTCTTGCCGCCTTTCGGGCATGGGGTTCACTTGTCTAAGGATCAGTGTCCTAAGACTCCTCAAGATTGTGAGGATATGAGACGGATTCCATATGCTTCAGCTGTAGGGAGCCTGATGTATGCCATGTGTACTAGGCCCGACATCCATTATGCATTAGGATTGTCGGTGAGATATCACCCAATCCAGATTAGATCAGACAGGCGGTAGTAAAGGCAATCCTCAAGTATCTTAGGAGAACGAGGAACAACAACTTAGTGTATGGTAGTGGGGATTTGATCCTTACGGGATACACAGATTCTAATTTTCAGACCGATAAGGATTCTAGGAAATCCACCTCGGGGTCAGCGTTCATTCCGAATGGAGGAGTCGTAGTATGGCGAAAGCATCAAGCGAGGATGCATCGATTCCACTATGGAAGCGGTATGTTGCGGCTTGTGAAGTCGCAAAGGAAGTTTGTTTGGCTAAGGAAGTTCATGACAGATTTGGAAGTTGTTCCTAACATGAACTTGCCCATCACACTATTCCGTGATAACAGCAGTGCAAAGCGAGCCAACTCACGTGAGCCTCGAGCCATAAGAGAGGCAAACACATTGGCGCAAGTATCATCGTCGACACGGAGATTGTGCATCTGCGAGACGTGGCGGTCACACGGATATAGCGTCGGAGCACAACGTGGTGATCCATTTACAAAACCCCTCACGGCTAAGGTGTTTGAGGGTCACCTAGAGAGTCTAGGTCTTGAGAGCTTCCCGACTAGGGCAAGTGGGAGATGTGTAAACGGGTATTCAATGCCCTAGTTTATTGTATTATTTCGTTGTAATTTATGTACATTTAAAATGTATTTTCTCCACTAGCTTAGTCCAAGTGGGAGTTTGTTGGGATTTTTGTCCTAATCTCGTGTTTGTAATATATTGTTTGAAATTAATAAGAGTTATTTATTTCATCACTTTGTGTCTCTTAATATTTATAAACTTTTCCAATAAACTAAGCTCCGAGGGTCATTGAATTCATGAGAGAACTAGAACTTGAGCGGTGTGTAGTGGACACACAGGGAGGATCACGTTCGAGTTAATGACCCAAACGGTCTCGTGATATGGATAGGGTTGGAGACCTAATCCTCGGATACACTTGTGGATGTGGCCCGCTTTGTATTAGATACAAACGAGGTGATCGACTCGCGTTCATGTGGTTGACATGCGAGTGGGGGCATCCCGTGCAATGAGATTGTACAAGACCGACCGTGAATTATTAGACCTCACGATGTAACACCGCTGACAAGTAAGGACTAATAACTTCGTAGATGACCATTAGTGACTCGACACGAATCCGAGCGTGTTACGGACTCCTGCCTCTGCGAGTCCGTTTCTTTGACTAGTACGGGTGAGGGTGGTCACGATTACTTGCCTAATATGCTTATCTTCTCGTGTGACGAGAACCAAGTAGGGAGCTGAGAACTTAACTACGAGATGGAATTCACTCGTTCCCGCCTTTAGGGAAACTAGAGGGTTGTTCCCTTAAGTCTTTGTCTCCGTGGCTTGGACAACGGGCGCTCACCTTCTCACCGGCCCGAGAAGGGTGTTGTGTATGGTTGGACCATCACAATATGTTGTTCATTAGAAGAGCGGTGGGGACTTAAGGAACAAGAGGTAGACACGAGGGTAAAGCGATAATTTGACCCAGTAGTGTCTCTGAACAACTGTGAAGGGTCGACTCATGGGCATTGGTTATATCGGTGGACACGTAATATTCTGCACTGACGGGAGTGCAGCTACGGGCTTTAGTGGAGTGTTACCGTAGCTAATGAATGTTGGTTAACCGGGTCAAAGAGTTTGGCAGGTTAATCTCGGATCATTGGAGCCCGTCACGTAGGTCCATTAGGTCCCTCGGTTGGCTCCATCTGGATTTAAGAAGGGATAAAGTTTTGGTATGAAATTGAAGTGTTCAATTTCACCTTAAGGACATTTATGTCATTTATATGAGATATGAATGATATAATATATAGTTTAATGTGAATGAGATTCATAATAAACTATAGGTTAGCCTAATTGTTGAATTAGGGCTGGAAATATTGATTGAGAGAAATTAAATTAGATGTGATTCAAATTAATTAATCCACAATTAATGCAAATGAGATTTGCAATATGAGATATGAGATATCTTATATTATGTGGTTATGCAAATGAGATTTGCATAACCTATGGTTGTGGTAAAGTGGTAAATATGTGGACATTTTAACTCCACTAATCCCACTATATAAACCCTTCTTGCAAGAAGGATTGATAATCACTCTCTCATTTTTTAGATTTTCACAAAGAAGAGAAGAGAAATTCTCTCAATTCTCTCTCAATTCTCCTCTCTCTCCAAAATCAAAAGGTTCCCACAAACCTCCTTTCTCCAAAAGAGAACAACCGAGAAGCCTTTTTTGGTTGTGTTCGGGTTCATCATCGTTAGAGGTGTTCGTTGAGTACGAGGAACACGAAGAGTTCGTGATTTGAAAAAGAATTCTTGAAGAAAATCTTCAACAAGTAAGTAAACATAGTTTGCTATATTTTTCTTCTTCTATCAAGTATGTTTAGCCTAGATCTAGTGTTAGATCAATTTTAATAAACACAGTTTGCATAATTGATACATCGACGATTCAATCGTCTTCCGCTGCACGGGATTTTCATTCCCTTCAAAGAGGACACCGAAAATTTTATAGTGGTTCGACAAATTGCCCACTCCACTCCCCAAGCTCCTCTTGGGTATTTCACTAAATTCGATTCTCTTGCGGGTGAGAACCAAACCGCCACGACCCTCTTTTTCCTAGGCCAAAGAGAAACTCAAATCATTTTTCTGGTTCAGGATTAAACCAATTGAATTTTCATACAACCCAAGGTGTACTCACACCTTAATACAATATTCTCAAAAGAAACAAAATTGAACAAAAGAAAAGACTACTTAAAAAAAAAGCAAGATTACACAAATTTCGGACCACGCTTCAACTCCAAAATTCTCACAACAATTACAGGATTTGTCGGTTCAGAGGATGGTGAGAATTCTTGAAGATTAGATCCTTTTTGGGGACTTTTTGATGGCTTTTTGGTTGCTGAAAATTTTTCAAAAAATAAGTAAAAGATGATGTTTTTAGGGTTCAAAAGGATTTTGAACAAATGGAAGATTTGCCATTGGATTTAGGTCAAAAAGGATGGGTGGTTATGATTGAATGGTTGAATTTTGGAAAGATTAAAGTCCATAATTGGAGAGGAGAGTGGAGAAAATATTTTTCTCCAAAATTTCCATGTGTGACTTTTTTCCTTTTTTTTTTTTTTGTTTTTTTTGTTTTTTTTAATTCATTTGAATTTCAAAATCTTGAATTTTTGAAATCTTCTCGCAACATATACGTTTTTTATTCGTCCACGTATGTCACATCAATCACCATCGTCAGCTACCACGTCATCGCGCACATCAGTGTCACGTGTCACTGCCTTATTACTTTCCCTTTTCAAACTTCTTTTGCTCATATCTTCTTCGTTTGAGCTCCGATTTGAGCGATTCAAATTTTCTTGTACTCGTCTCTTCGAGCTCTACAAGATTGACCCTTTGAAATACTAAAAAAAGTAGTACAAAAATTTAAGTTTGTTATCATTAAAATATTTAGTTTGATTGAAGCCTTAAAGCTAACAATCTCCCTCTTTTTTATGATGACAAACCTAAAAATAATGCATACATTTTTAATACATTCTCCCCCATTTGTTATCACAAAAAAGACATACCATGAGGTTTTCCCCTTTTTCACATAATAAAAGAGATAAAAAGCTCCCCCTGAATTCAATATACAATTAATATATACTCTCTCTATCAATCACAGTGATGTCATTAAATGCGAAGGATACCAAGTGCAAGTCTATTTTTACAAAATGCTTCTTCATTAAGAGCTTTTGTAAAAATATCTGCTACTTGGTTTTCTGTGTGAACATTATTAATGACAATTTGACCTTTTTGCACATGTTCGCTATGAAAGTGATATCTTATATCTATATGTTTTGTCTTAGAGTGTTGAATAGGATTTTTAGTTAAATTAATTGAACTAGTATTATCACAAAAGATAGGTACTTGTTCAAAATTTAAACCAAAATCACGCAAGGTTTGTTTCATCTATAAGACCTGAGAACAACAACTTGCAACAGCAATATATTCAGCCTCAGTAGTGGATAATGCAACAGAGTTTTTCCTTTTGCTATACCAAGAGACTAGTGAGCTACCTAAGAAGTGACATGTTCCACTAGTACTTTTCCTATCAGTTAAACTTCTTGCAAAATCAGCATCAGAATATGCAATTAAATCTAAAGATGCATTCTTATGATACCACAAACCTAAATCTACAGTTCAAAGTAGATATTTAAAAATTCTTTTTACAGCATGCAAGTGTGATTCTTTAGAACATGATTGAAATCTAGCACACATGCAAACACTAAACATAATATTTGGTCTACTTGTAGTTAAGTA
Organism: Trichosanthes cucumerina; assembly: GCA_036507285.1. NCBI lineage: Eukaryota > Viridiplantae > Streptophyta > Magnoliopsida > Cucurbitales > Cucurbitaceae > Trichosanthes > Trichosanthes cucumerina. Next base: position 68,394,324 of record CM071840.1, on the reverse strand, counting down.
AAGTAGAGATCCGATCATACCTCGAGAAGCTTTAATATTTACGTTTTTACCTTTTTCATCCTTATCAAGCTTTGTAGTTGTGCTCATTGGGGTCTTTGCTACTTTTGCATTATCAAACTTAAATCGCTTGAGTAGGTCCTTTGTATACTTTTCTTGATTTATGAAGATTCCTTCTTCGAGTTGTTTGATTTGAAGAGAAAGAACTTGAGTTATGCCATCATGATCATTTCAAACTCGCTATGCATACACTTAGAAAATTCTTCACAAAGAGAAGTGTTAGTGGCACAAAAAATAATGTCATCAACATAAATTTGTACTAGCAAAATATCATTTTCTTTAGTTTTAATAAAAAGTGTAGTGTCAATAAGTCCCATTTTAAAACCATTTTCAAGCAAGAATTTACTCAAACGGTCATACCAAGCTCGAAGAGCTTGTTTAAGACCGTAAAGAGCTTTATTTAGTTTGAAAACATGATTTGGATTTTCAAAACTTTCAAAGCCAGGAGGTTGTTCAACATATACTTTCTCCATTATGAAACCATTTAAGAAATCACTTTTCACATCCATTTGAAATAAGGTAAAATTCTTATGAGATGCAAAAGCAAGTAACATGCGAATTGACTCAAGTCTAGCAACAGGAGTGAATGTTTCCTCATAGTCTATTCCTTCTTCCTGATTGTAACCCTGAGCAACTAACCTAGCTTTATTCCTAACAATATTACAAGATTCATCCATTTTATTTCTCAATACCCATTTAGTTCCTATAATTGAATGATTAATAGGACGCACAACTAACTCCCACACATTATTTCTTTCAAATTGATTTAATTCTTCTTGCATGGCCATTAACCAGAACTCATCACATTCAACATCTTTAAAAGATTTTGGTTCAATTTGAGACAAAATGCAAGATTATTTAAAGCATTTAAAGAAGATCAAGTTCTTACTCCTTGAGATACATCACCTATAATTTGCTCTTGAGAATGGTGAGTAGAAAATCTCCAATCTTGAGGGAGGGTTTCCTCTTGCTCCTTTTGAGTTTTATTTTCAATTGCTTCTGTGTCCTTATCTTGAATATTCAACTCCTCAAACGATTTTTCTAAATCATCACTCACGGATGCTTTATTAAATGCAACATGTGTTTCATCAAATACGACATTCATTGACTCTTCAACAACAAGAGTTCTTTTATTAAAAACTCTATATGCTTTACTACATGAAAAATATCCTAAAAATATGCCAATGTAAGTTTTTGAATCAAACTTTCCAAGTTTCCCTTTGTCTTTCAAAATGAAACACTTGCAACCAAAGACTTTGAAATAAATGATATTCAGGGTTTTATCATTAAAAAGCTCATATTGAGTTTTATTTAACACAGGCCTTATAAAAACTCTATTCATTATATATGATGCAGTATTAACAACTTCAACCCAAAAATACTTTGACAAATTATATTCATTTAGCATGGAGGCGGCTAATTCTTATAAATATCTATTTTTCCTTTCTACAACTCCATTTTGTTGAGGTGTTCTTGGAGAGGAAAAATCATGAGAAATACCATTTTCTTCACAAAAAGTTTCGAAAGAAGCATTTTCAAATTCTCCTCCATGGTCACTTCTAATTTTTGAAATCATAAAACATTTTTTCATTTTGAATTCTTTTTGAAAAACTGATAAAAGATTTTAAAGCTTCATCCTTATGAGATAAAAATAAAACCCAAGTGAATCTCGAAAAATCATCAACTATAACAAAAGCATAATGTTTTCCACTTAGACTTGCAACTCTAGTAGGTCCAAAAAGATCCATACGTAATTGTTGCAAAGGCTAAGAGGTATAAACCATTTTCTTTGGTTTGAAAGAAGACTTAGTTTGTTCACCCATTTGACAAGCATCACAAACTTTATCGTTTTCAAAATTTAATTTTGGAAGACCTCTAACAAGGGATTTCTTAGAGATATTTGAAATTAAATGCATACTTGCATGTCCTAATCTTCTATGCCACAATCAGGGATCATCATGCAAAGCAAAAAGACATTTATTATCTACTATATGACAATTCATCAAATCAACAATATAAACATTTTTATCTCTATTTCCAACAAACATAATTTTTCTATCACATGCATTTTCAATTATGCAATTTTTATTATTAAAAACTACTTTATATCCCTTATCACATAATTGGTTAATGCTTAGTAAATCATGCTTTAATCCATCCACTAATAAAACATCTTCAATAATAAAATTTGAACCATTGCCAATGATCTTAAAAATTTGAACCATTGCCAATGATCTTACCCTTTTATTCGTCACCGAAGGTAACATATCCTCCATCTTTCTTTTCTAGGTATGAAAATTTTGTGTGGTCCCCAGTCATGTATTTTGAACACCCACTGTCAAGTACCACTTGTTTTTTATTGATCTCAAACATACCTGAAAGAAATTTATTCTCAAGATATAATCTTAGGTACCCAAATTTGTTTGGGTCATTGGGAGTTAGTCAATAAAAACTTAGGAATTCATCTCTTTTTATTTTCATTTATAACGTTGGATTTCCTTAAATTACATGCATAGGCTTTGTGACCATGTGTTTCCACATGCATGGCAAACAATAGATGACATGATACTTTCTATCACAAAATAATTTTCAAATTTCTTTTGATTTTTATGAGGTTTGTAACCTATACGCTTTTAAAAAAATTCCTTGTTGTTTACCCATCATAATTTCTAGATTTTTCTTTTCATTAGTAAATTTTACTAGGATAGAAGATAAATCTTCATTTTTAATTTCTAATATTTTATATTCTTCTTTTAAAGTATGCCAATTTGAGTCAGACAAGTCAAGATCTTTTCTTAATTTCTCATTCTCTTCTTTTATATTTGCTAGTATTTTATATTCATCTTTTAACACATGCAAATCTGATTTAGACATATCAAGGCCTTTTCTTAAAGTTTTATTTTTTTGTTTTATATTTTCTAGCTCAATTGATAGGTCATTATTTTTGTGAGTTATTTTAGCATTTTTCTTTCTAAGAGACATGTATTTGCAGCCTAATTTTTCAAATTCATTTTTAATTTCATTAATGGTTTCTACAAGTTCATCAAAGGAAAGATTTTCAGGAATTACCTCATCGTCATCGTCATCGTCTCCGAATGCCATAAAATAGAGGTTGGCTACTTCTCCTTCACTTTCAGATTCACTTTCGTCGCTTTCATCCTAAGTGGCTTTCATGGCCTTCTTGCTCTTCTTCAAAGATGACTTCCTTTGTGGGCAATCCCACTTCACGTGTCCAGGCTTGTTACATTCAAAACATATAATTGCGTCCCTATTGTTCTTTTCTCCCTTTCCCTCTTCACTGTTACTTTTCTTGGAGAAATTTTTCTTTTTAAGAAACCTCTCGAACTTTTTGGCCAGATACGCATATTCATCATCATTTAATTCATTCTCACTTTCAGAGCCGTCTTGAGCTTGAGTAGACTTTAATGCTAGGTTCTTCTTCTTCTTTACGTCATCCTGCATGTTACCCTTCATGATTATCTCATGTGTCATGAGAGACCCAATGAGCTCCTCTAAAGGAAGTGTGAGAGATCTTTGGCTTCTTGAATCACTGTGATTTTAGCTTCCCAACTTTTTGGCAATGACCTGAGGATCTTCCTGACATTCTCAGAGGTAGAGTAAGTTTTCCCTAATCCTTTCAAGGCATTTACGATATTAGTAAATCGAGTAGACATTTCAGAAATAGACTCATTTGCATCCATTCTAAATAATTCGTAATTATGGACTAACATGGTAATTTTTTATTCTTTTACTTGATTCGTTCCTTCATGAGTTACTTCGAGCATATCCCAAATTTCTTTAGTAGAGTTACATGCAGAGACTCGATTGAACTCATAAGGTCATATAAGGCACAAAACAGACAGTTCATAGCTCTAAAATTAATAGACATTTTTTTTATCATCTTCATTTAACTCATTTTCATTTTTGGGCATTTCTTGATTTGCAACAGATTTAGTTGGGACAATAGGACCCTTGGAAACTATTTCTCACAAATTATAATCAATGGATAGTAGGTAAATTCTCATCCTAGTCTTCCACCATGCATAATTATTTCCATCAAAGAAAGGTGGCCTAGTGGTAGATTGACCCTCTACAAACTCATTTATTCCAGTATTTACCATAAGCTCGAACAATTAAGAGTTTTAGAAAAAAAATTAAAACAAAAAAAATATTTATTTTCTTTTTTTTTTTAATTAAGATGAATTTAAGTGAAGACAAATTTTCAATAAAATTTCAAAACTTATTTAGAGTTTTAGAAACAGTAAAAAATTGAAGTTTAGGAGTCAATTTTCAAGGAAAGAATTTAATAGTGAAAGAACCCTTTTAAAAATACAAAAATCAATTTTTTCTTTAATTAAAAAAATCCAGATTTAAAAAAAATAAAAAAACAGTTAAAAAAATATAAAAAATAAAATACCCTTCCAGATTAAAAAAAAACGAGCTAGCCGCTCTGATACACTTTGTAGGACCGTATGACAACACTAGAGGCGGGGTGAATAGGGTTGTCTACCAGCTTTTTGATTTATTAAAAAATAAATTTCAACACTTTTTAGGCACTTTTTCACACAATGAGAAATTTAAGAAATTTGCACTCAATCAATTTTAATACAATAAACTTTTAAAAAAAGTAATTCAATGATAGAAAGATTGCAGACAAAACAATTCAAAGAAACAAATCCTAAATCATGCAATTTACAAAAATGCTAGAGCAGAAAGTAAAGTGCAAAAATTAAAAAGTTAACGGAAAAGAGAACACCAAAAATTTTATAGTGGTTCGACAAATTGCCTACTCCACTTCCCAAGTTCCCTCGTGGGTATTTCACTAAATTCGATTCTCTTACGGGTGAGAACCAAACCGTCACGACCCTCTTTTTCTTAGGCTAAAGAGAAACCCAAATCCTTTTTCTGGTTCAGGATTAAACCAATTGAATTTTCACACAACCCAAGGTGAACCCACACCTTAATACAATATTCCCAAAAAAAAGAAAATTGAACAAAAGAAAAGATTGCTTCAAAAAAGCAAGATTACACGAATTTCGGATCACGATTCAATTCCAAAATTCTCACAACAATTACAAGATTTGCCGGTTTAGAGAATGGTGGGAATTCTTGAAGATTAAAGCCTTTTTGGAGACTTTTTGATGGATTTTTAGTTGCTGAAAATTTTTCAAAAAGTAGGTGAAAGATGGTGTTTTTAGGGTTAAAAACGATATTGAACAAATGTAAGATAGGCCATTGGATTTAGGTAAAAAATGATGAATGGTTGTGATTGAATGGTTGTATTTTGGAAAGATTGAAGTTCATAATTGGAGAGGAGAGAGGAGAAAATATTCTTCTCCAAAATGTCCATGTGTGACATTCTTTCTTTTTTTTTTTTGTTTTGTATTGTTTAATTCATTTGAATTTCAAAATCTTGAATTTTTGAAAGCTTCTCGCCACATATACGCTTTTTATTCGTCCACGTATGTCACGTCAATCACCATCGTCAGCTACCACGGCATCGCGCACATCAGTCGCCACCACGTTAGCACAGTGTCACATGTCACTGCCTTAATACTTTCCCTTTCCAAACTTCTTTAGCTCATATCTCCTTCGTTTGAGCTCCGATTTGAGCGATTCAAATTGGCTTGTACTCGTCTCTTCGAGCTCTACAAGATAGACCCTTTGAAATATTAAAAAGATAAGTACAAAAATTTGAGTTTGTTATCATCAAAATATTTAGTTTGATTGAAGCCTTAAAGCTAACAAGATAACCTACATCATTTTCAATGAGTAGGATATCATCCACATATAGAACTAAGAATGCGACAGAACTATTGATGATCTTCTTGTAGACACAAGGTTCATCATCATTCTGGTCAAAGCCAAAAGATTTGATTGTCTCATCAAACCTTTTATTCTAGGACCTAGAGGCTTGTTTCAGTCCATAGATTGACATTTTAAGCCTGCAAACCTTCTGCTCCTGTCCTAACCCTTTGGGTTGGTCCATGTAGATGTTTTCATCAAGATTATCATTCAAGAATGTTGTCTTGACATCCATTTGTCATATCTCATAGTCATAATATGCGACAATGGCAAGTAGGATACATATGGAGTTTACCATAGCAACAGGCGAAAAGGTTTCCTCATAGTCTACCTCTTCTACCTAGGTATAACTCTTTGCTACTAGTCTAGCTTTACAGGTTTGCACCTTTCTATCTACACCATGCTTTCTTTTGTAGATCCATTTACAACCTATAGGTTTTACCTCATCAAGTTTATCTACAAGACCCCAAACAGAATTGAAGTGCATAGACTCCATTTCTTGGTCCATGACTATGACCCATTTGTCTTTGTCTTTATCAACCATTGCTTGATTATAAGTAAATGGATCCTCACAATCGTCATCTGGTATGACAACTTGGGTTTCAGATAAAACCATGTAACGGTTAGGTTGTGTTATAACCCTCCCACTACGTCGAGGCACTCTCAACTCTTGAGATAGACACTCATGACTAGACAATCTAGTATTAACAACTCTTGTTGACGTACTAGCATTATTAGCAACGTTTGTTGTTGTTCCGTCTAACTCACTCAACACAATTTTACTTTTTGGCTTGTGGTCCCTGATGTGGTCTCCTTTAAGAAAGTGACACTTGTCAACACAAGTACCTTGTCTTCCTTAGGATCATAGAATAATCCACCTCTTGTCTCTTTTGGGTAGCCTACAAATAGGCACAATTTTAAACGTGAATCCAATTTCTTTGGGTTTGTCACAAGCACATGTGTTGGACATCCTCAAATTCTGAAATGACATAAAACTACCTTTACGTCCTTTTCAGAGTTCAAAAGGTGTTTTAGAAATAATCCTTGATGACACATTATTCAAAATGTATACCGCAATCTCTATTGCATATCCCCAAAAAGAATCAGGGAGATGGGCATAAATCATCATTGATCGAACCATGTCCAACAAGGTTTTATTTCTCCTTTCTGATACACCATTCTGCTGATGCATACCGAGTGCTGAGAGTTGGGATGTAATTCCTTGTTCTATCATATAACCCTGGAATTTTAAATTCATACACTCTCCACTTCGATCTGATCGAAGTGTTTTAATTTTTTTACATAATTGATTTTCAACTTCAGTCTTGAAGTCCTTGAACTTTTCAAGTGTTTCAGGCTTATGATGCATTAGGTAAAATGCTCAAATCTTGAATAATCATCTATGAAAGAAATGAAATATTCATAACCTCCTCTAGCTTTAACACTCATCGGACCACAAAGGTCTGAATGTATAAGCTCAAGAGGTTCTTTATCTCTATAACCTTTTTCCATTAAAAGGTCTTTTAGCCATTTTGCCTTCTAGGCAGGATTCACATACAAGTAAAATATCTTCTTCTAACTCATTTAGAAGTTCACTATTTAGGAGAAATTTTACGTTTCTTAGTCTATGTGTTTTCTATTTTAAATAGTTCAGTGTTCAAAATAGTTTTGACTGAATTTGATCTTAAAACATACAAACCATTTTCTAATGAAGTTGTACATATTTCTACACCTTGAAATAAATACTTTTTTCAGAGGAAAGGAAACAAAAAATACATTGTTCTATTAAGCAAGAAATGGAAATAAGATTTCTAATAAACCTTGGTATCACTAATACATTGTCTAACAACATATATTTCTTGTCGAACAAAAGCTTTATTATGCCAATCCCTACAACTGAGACGATATCTCCAGTTCCAATTCAGAGCGTTATTTCTCCTTTTTGTAGCTGCTGCCAGGAATCAACTCCCTGAAAAAAAAACACACATGATTAGTGGCGCCTGAATCCAATATCCAAGCAGTTTTATCATTATACACTAAACATGCTTCTATACAAAGTAAATCATATTTACCTTTTTTCTTCTTCTCGATCAGGTACTTTGGACAATTCCTTTTTCAGTGTCCATCCTCGTTGCAGTGAAAACATTTTTCTTTGTCAGCAACTTCTTTGACCTTCTTTATCTTTTGGGTGGCAGCTTTGTCAGCTCGTTTCCCTTTACAAACCTTCTTCATGTTCTCCTTGTTCCCTTTCAGGTTAGAAGTGTAACGCCCCTACTTTTCTATGACTATAACTCCTAGGGACATTACTACACATGCATGCATTATTAGGCCAAAGGACATAAAACATTCTTTAAATCTCCACTGTAACCAAAATCATCTTTAGGGATCCCATTAAAACATTCAAAACATGTAAAAGAAACAGTTTAGACTTGGCCTATTTAAAATTCCTGAAAATAAGTTTTAAACTTAGAAATCATAAAACGACAACATCAATTATTAAGGAAATATGCGGAAGACATGACTATTCCCATGGTTCTGACCACGCGCCTCCGTCACTCGCCCCGCACGTCCTTGGCCTTACCTGAAAAACATTTTAAAATAAAAGGGTGAGTATTGCAATACAATACCCAGTAAGTGACCTCGCTACCGAGGGTTGGGATATGCAAACACATACAATCATGACTTTTAAAACTGTTCGAAATGTACATATGTGGGACCTAAAACTTTCTCATATCATCCTGACTGTAATACATGACTTCCTTTTTCTTTAAGTGGTCAATTGGTCATCCTGAGTCATTTCATTTTGAGTCCCTCACAGACCCTTGTAATTATTTGAGTCCCTCACAGACCCCTGTATGGTTTGAGTCCCTCACAGACCCCTGTATAGATTGAGTCCCTCACAGACCCCCTGTAAACTGACCCCATAGGGTCTCTAATGCATGTTTGACCATGCATACAATGCACTCAGGAGACCAATTTCCACATTTTTCATCAAATCATTTTATGGCATACATAACATGCATGAGGTCCCATCATTCAACATGACTATAGTGTACATGCCACAAAACATTATCATTGATATGCAAATCATGACTTTTCACAACAGTTTGGAAATGACACTCTTGCATGTAATCATGAAATATTCTCATATAAAGTACTGTAATAAGTACTTAGTACCTGAGGTTGTGGTCGTCACAAGAAGAAGATGAAGCCACTGGTTTTGTTCTAGAGATTGAACCTCTGTGATAACTCCTACTGGCAACATTTGCCTCACCTTTCGGTCCCTGAATTCTCATCAAAGACTAAAAGGTCTGGAGTTCATTCAGAAGGGAGGTAAGATTAAAAGTAAGTTTGTTCATAATAACATTACCTCTAAACTGTAAGAAACTATCTGGAAGAGTAGAATGAAGCTGACTTGACTCGATTAATCGATCGAAATACCATTCGACTCCGCGATGTTGAAGTGCACCATCATGTCCAGGACATGATCTCGAACAGATGAATCCTCTAACATCCTTGAGTTGAATATATACTTGAGCGCATTGTGTCAGCCTGTGTAGATTGTTGTCGAAACATGTCCTGCAATGAATCCATGATTTCCTTAGCGGTCATCATGCCTTCATGCTTTTTGGCTAGTATGTCAGACATACTTGCCAGCATATAGACCTTGGTATTATCATTGGCCTTGATCCATCGATCATATGCATCACGAACATTTCGAGGTGCATTCGAGCCTGGCACCTGAAGACACTCCTCAGTTAGCACAAACTTAAGATCTTCTACAACCAAGATAGTGTTAAGTTTGTTTTTCCAAGTCATTATGTTCTCTCCGGTTAATTTTTCCGCACCTAGTAAGGAAATAATTGAGCTAGACATTTTGCTGAAATTTACAAAAAAAAATTGTATAAGTTTCTCGCTAAAAAACTATCTAATCCAATCACGTTTTAGCTAATTATCTAATGATTCCTAGGTCATTAATAATTTGCAATGATACTCCAAAGGTTTAAAGTGTATGACACCGAAGGGTAATCAAAAACACTTCTCCTTCGGATCAAGACATTCTTGACCAAAACCTAATGCCAGAATAACTCTTATTCCTATAGGTTTTAGTTACCTTTATTTAGTCAAGATACATATACTTCTTATGTACCTCGTGAGTGTAACCATTTGTCTTTAGACCCCAGAGTCCCCATCTAACAAAATCTGTTGAAGGAAGGACTAGGTTGAAAAAGAGACTAAGAAAATCTTTATCCCTTTTGGGTGTCCACTGTGTTTGATCCCCTATAATCAAGCCCTCCGAAAGGATTGTCTGGTCCAGGCCAAACTAACAAGCTGACCATAGTGATCTCACGATGTGAACCGACAGAATAGACCATAGGTTTTTGTTTTCACTAAACCTGTTCCCACTCACTATAAGCACCCTCTCCATTCACCTTGTTATTGACTCATACAAACACCATCCGAAGGGGGTCACTCTCGTTTGCGCCACGAGGCCAATTATGTGTCTCACGGTGTGAACTTCCCCAGAGAGATGTAGGTGGAATTATATGTATCATATACACTTTTTCTCCCACTAAATACTTTAACTCTATAAGAAATTGACATAGGTTAAACCCGACTAATGATTTTTATCTAAACTTATCAATATAACTCTTATACTGATAATCAATATAACTTTTATATTGATCTTATCCTAAGTTTGCAACTCTTTATATTAAACCTAGGATTTCTAGTTTATTAACCCTTTAATAAAGTCGCTGATGCTACTATAATTTACAAACCCTCTGATTAAAATTCACTCCCAGGTCAGTTCCCAGATAGGGGCGTTCCATTTCCGACAGGTTAAATACCCCAACCTAGACAGAACCTTCCTTAGACAGAGTTCCTCTTTTAATCATTGTGTATAAATTACATGGTTCCTAATTCTAATCTAATTAAAACTAGATAACCTAAGGTCTATTAATTTCATGTTCTAAACATTTTAAAACTAATGAATTTAACCTTAGGTGACATGCAATTCTATGTTATTGTGCTTGATCATTCATCACATGAATGATAAAACATACCTAACACATTCATCTCATGAATAATATGCATGTCAATGTTGTCCAAAAATTAATATAACACCTTATATTAATTATTCATGCAAACTATATAATATAATACGTTATACTATAAATGATGCATGGAAATGCTTAACCTAAGGTGGGATATCTAAAATAAAAGCACACATTATGCATGTCAATAATTATACAACAATTGCAAAAATTAAATAGAAAAATTAGACAATTTTTTGTACCCTAAATTAATTTCAATTAATATAATTTATTTATATTAATTAAAATTAAATATAAAACGCTTTTATATTTAATATATAATAACACAAAAAAAAAATATTCTCCGTTGGTGAGGCACGTGTTACTCCAGCGGCGTTGCAATGCTGAAGGCAATGTTGCAACGCTGATCCGTTCCAACCGCACGCATCTCTCCTTTGGCGTTGCGACGCCCGTGCTGGCGTTGCGACATTGACGCCTCCTCGTCCTAGCGGACGCTGGTGGGAGCGTTGCAACGTTGCCTCTCCTTGCAGCCTGGAATCCGCCTCCAGGGCGTTGCAACGCTGATGAACAACGTTGCAATGTTTATGCAGAACAACAAACACCCTTTGTCGTTTTTGCTTCGTTCTTCTCAGCAACCACTTTGTCTCGATCGACACGGACTTACAGACTCGATTTACATAATAAAATGCTTAAAACAATATGCCTTTTACATTAAACAATTCAACGAAAAATTATGTAAATCTATGGTGCCAAAAATAAAAACATCTAATTTGCAAACCGATCATTCATCACATGAAATCTGTAAATCCCACCTTTGTTCTTGATAAATCCAGAACAAAATCAAGAACACAATTGGCGCTCTGATACCAATTGAAGGGATTGAATCCCGCAGCGGAAGCGATTGAGAATCACATGTTCGTTACATGGATAAACATCAAGAACAAATTAACTACGATTAAGCATACAATTTAGTTTGGATAACAAGTAAACATACCTTTGAAGAACACTTTCTTCATGTACTCATTCTCCAACGATCACGGTCTTTTAGAGAGAAATGTTTTGGAACTCTTTCCAACAACACAAGGGTGAGCTTTTCTTACACAAATGGTATGTCAAATCACTTAAACTCAAAGTTGCATCCCATGCAACTATTTATAGGAAACTAGGATGGAAATTACCATCCCATCCTTCATTCATTCTCTCATTAGTACATAATTAATATGTGAATCAAATTCACATTAAAACGATATATTATATCAATTATATCACATAAAATTGATATAATACCTCATATATGAAATTGAACACTTCAATTTCACTCCTAACTTTATACCCTCAATATTATTATGTTGAGCCAACAAAGGGACCTAATGGACCTACAGTTCATGAGCTTCAATGATGTGAGATTAACTGATCAAACTGTTTGATCCAATTAATCAATATTCATTAACTACAAGTCACTCCACTATAGACTCGTAGTTGCACTCTCCTCACTGTAAATTATATTGTGTCCATCGATATAATCATTACCCATGAGTCGACCTGGGTCAAAATTATCGTTTTACCCCTGTGATTACCTTTTTGTTCCTTAAGCACTACTGATTCTCTAATGAACAACAAGTCTATGGTCCTACCATAAACTCAATCCCTCTTAAGCTAGTTTAGAGGGTGGGGCCCCGTTGTTCAAGACCTAGACTCAGTTCTTAAAGGAACAACTTATCTAATTCCTTAGTATAGGAATGAGTGAATTCCATCTTGCAGAGTTAAGTCCTCATTTACCTATGAGGTTTTGTCCCTGAGAAGTAGGCTTATTGAGTCGGCTACAAGCCACTCTCACCCATACTAGTCTAAGGACAAACCCTTATAAGAAGGAGTTCTTAACTTGCTCAGGATTCAGGTCAAGTCACTAACGACCATCTATAAATTATCAGTCTTATCCTGTTAACAACGTTATATTGGTCAGACTAATAATTTGTAGTCTAGTCTTGCATGAACTCTTCATACAGGATGCCCCTACTCGCATGTCATCCACATGAATGAGTTGGATTACCTCATTTGTACTAATTACAAAGTGAGTCGCATCCATGGTGTTTCAAGAATAAGGTTTCCAACCTTATTCTTATACCATAGACCATTTAGGTTATACTCTTGAACATAATCTAAATAATGTCAACTACACCGATATTCAAGATCTATTATAACCTTGGAGCTTATTTTATTGAATTTATAAATCAATAATATAATTTAATCAAATCAAATAACTCTTTATTCATTTGACAGAAATTACACAAGTTTAGGGTATATATCCCAACAATTTAATCCTTTTCTAAGGGCTTTTAAGAGCCTAAGCAATTAAACAGATATATGTCTATGGCTAAGTGATGAGTACAACCTCTAATGTTTTCTAAATAGTGAATATTTTTGCAATTTTTGTGAAATATGAGAGCATGTCTAGGATTCAAGTAAATTTTAAATTTCTGTTTTGATTTTCTTGCAAGTTATTAGCACCTAGCCTATCTTTTGTTACTTTTGAATGCTTAAAGTAGTTTTATATTGTCCAAAAGTTTATTGTCACTCTGATAGCCTTAAGCACTGGTTTGATGGTTGACTTGCATAATAGAGTGTAATGTGTTATTTAAGAGAAAACAAACATATTTGATTTGCCTTTAAGGGAAAAAAAACAAGCTAAAAAAGAATAAATAATTTTAGAGAAAAAAAAAAGAGAAAATGAGAGGGGGAAATAGCATGTAGTGAGTAAAAATGATCAGGAGTAAAAAAAACTACCTCTACTGTGATCAATTAGTCCACTCATTAATTGAGCCAGTGCTCTAGGTAAAGATCCTTGTAGTAGATGTGTGCCTTTGAGCTAAAATGATGTAAGTTTGGGGGGAGTGTTACCTCGTAATCGCCCACTGTAGGACAAATTGTGTTCATCGATATAACTAATACCCATAAGTCAACCCTTCACGAATTGCTCGTAATTACAATTGGGTCAAATTATCGTTTTACCTATGTAATTACCTCTTACTCCTTAAGTACTATTGATCCTCTAATGAACAACCTGCTTATGGACTGACCATAAACAGAATCTTTCTTGGGTCAGTGAGAGGGTGGGGCCCTATTGTTCAAGACTTGGAGTAACAACTTCAACTAACATCTTGTATACCATCAAAACCTCGGTGCAAAATGAAAGAACATGGATGTGGTCTCCTGCGAGAATTAGATAAGTTTATCTTTTTTTTCTTTAAAATAAAATTATGAAAAATATTGAAAAAAAAAATTGGTGTGATGAGTGGACATGAATTCAAATAAAATGTTTTTTTTTTATCAAAGAGGGAACTTTGTCTAAAGAAATTGTGGTTGCAACTTGTGTACCATACTGCAAACTGTCATCCTTCATGCTCTCTTTTCTATATTCTTTTTCCTTTAGTGTTTCCTACAAGCTGCAATAAGCGAAAGTAGGGCATTCTAGTGTCGGGAGCACTTTGGATGTCATTTCAATTTCATAGCTCATTGCAACCTCCTTTTGTTGTTCCTTCTCTTCTTAAGGCGATCCTTCTTTGATCTCTTCACTTCTTTCTATCTCCTTTGGGGTCGTTTGGTTTAAGGTTTTATTGGATGCACATGGGTAATAGATGTCTGGGAATAAGATACATGAGAATAATAAATGTCTAAGAATAAGATGTCTGTGTTTGGTTCTACATGGGAATGTTATCAGATTTTTATGTAAACAACTGGTATTTATATTTGTTTGATGAAATTAATATTTATTTTATTATCTATTATTAATAAAATAATAAAATTGAATTTTAAAAAATTAATTAGTTAATATTTTTTAATGAAAAAATTAATTGTTAATTGATCACAAATAACTCATGAATAATTAATTATAATGATTATCCTTACCATAAATTAATAATATTTGTAATTAATTGATTAGATATAATATTAGTTAGTGATTTATATTTTCCTAATGATTTTTATAATGAATGTTTATGCTTGTTTTATGAAAATTAATTGTTAATTGATCACAAATAACTCATGAATAATTAATTATAATGATTATCTTTACCATAAATTAATAATATTTGTAATTAATTGATTAAATATAATATTAATTAGTGATTTAATATATTCCTAATGAATTTTATAATGAAGGTTTATGCTTGTTTTATGAAATTAATCCTATTCATAATAATTAAATATTAATAAAGAAGAGAGAGAAAGAGAGAAATTGATGGGTATAAAGAAAACTCATCATTCTTGAAGGGTATAAAAAACTCATCCATCATGGGAAAAAGTGATGCATGAGAATAAGCGATGCCCATGCCCATGCTCACAAACCTTGTCCCAAACAAAGAGATTTAAAACCCTTACCCATTCCTATTCTCAAAACCTTAAACCAAACGATCCCTTAAGTGTTTTCAAGTGCTGAAGCACACTTCTGCTTGGAGTTCCAAATCTGCATACTTCAATTTAGTTCTCAGTGGCACCACCTTACATTCCTTTTCTTCTTCTTGTATTGAAGTCCCTATATCCTCATTCAAGATTCTTTGAGACTTGTTTTGTAATTTATCTATAATTTGTTCTACTTGGATTTTCAATTCTTGTAAAGATACAGTTTGATTTCACAACATCACATCGTTATTTGTCCTATATTCTTTAATAAGCTCTTCAATGCTATACTCTTTTGGAATTATTTTCTCTTTCTGGAAGCACTTGTACGGATCTTGATTTGGAAAGCTGGGTAGAAATCCATAACACAAAGAATCAGGATTATAAGGACAATAATCAAATGAATGACTTCCCTTACAATAAACACAAGAAATGGAAGAGATAGGGTAAGAAATTATAAGATTTTTCATCATCAAAGTTTTCATTAACTTGTGCGCTCAATATTGCAATGATGTCTACTTCCATCCTATGTATTTTATCAAGCAATCAAATCCTTTATTGTGTCCTTTTTCTCTTGCGATTTCTCTCCTTCAACAATCAAAATCCAACTCCTCCTGCAATAAGAGAAATTGTAGTTGCATTCTTCTCTTACAATTTTTTGCCAAATTTTTTTTGTTAAACCAACCATTCCCCCACAACAATGCATGCAAAAAATAAAATCGGGTGAACTTTGAGTGAAGAAAAGTAAAGAAATTACGTTCTACCCAGTGCAAGTACACACTGTTGATAAAAATATTAAAACAAAAGTACTCCTGAATATCGATCCCTTAGGGAACGGTGTTAATAAATTAATACTTAGCAAAAATGTAATAGAGTTGCAAGTAAAAACTACAAAAATTACAAAATCAAGGTTGGAAGTGGTGTGTTGGGAAAACCGAATTGATTTCAAGTCAAATTGAAAAGCTGAATTGCAAAACTGGTGGTTTTGGAATCTAATTAACAAACAAACCAAAAACTGTAGAAGCTGAAATCACTAAAAATTTCAAAACTAGTAATATTGCAAACTCAACAACGAAGTATAGATTGCTAATGATAATGAAAGAGAAAAATTCAAATGGAAATATTAAATGCAACGAGACTCAAAAATGTCATTTTCCTAAGTAGTAATTGCAAGCCATGAACCACAATTTCACCTTCTCTACACTCAATTGTAAACCGAAATTACAACTCTCATTCACCTCGATGTTTGGATTTTAGGAGACTAAGCGAGAGATCTATATGTCTATAATCCTTCTATCTTAGGTAATTTAGGCACAATAACTTCTTGGGGTTTGAAGTTTTTAATCCCTATGTTTAGGGTAAAGCATCGGCTTATGTCTAAGCTCGTGTCTCCATTACTTGTGTGAAATCTGTTTATTTCTAACCCTGCCGGTAATAGATCTAAACTTAAGTTGCAACTCTAGTTGATCAATCTAGGATTCCAACGGAATTAAATTCAACACAAGCAAACAATTGGATGTGTAGGTTTGGTTTCATTGGTAATTTTGGCTACAATTACCTTTTTAGGGAATTCACATTTTTTAACCCCTAAAAAGGCTTAACTCATGATAAAATAATAAATGTTGAAAACTGGTTTTAGAAAGAATTGCATAGTGAAGATAGAACGTTAAAGAATCTTAACTGAAAGCACACCCACAACACTTGTATTCAAAATTAAGAAGCAAGAGTTTAGTAAGAAGGAAATAACAAAACACCCAAAATAAATAATCAAAACAGCTTGAGTATATTAGTAAATTGCTTGCCTATTACAGTGACACCATTGCTAAAGTAAAGGGAAAAGAAATACTACTAAATTTGAAAATTCTACTGCATTTCAATACATCAATTGAACATAACTGGACAAATCAAACACTGCCATTACTTCAGACAACCTGAAGGAAATCGAATTCCCTTGAGCAACGAAAACGTGAATTAAATCGTAATTGCTTGTTTGGTTTTGGTTTACTCCAAAAACCAGTACATTGGTAAATAATAGAAATAAACAAATTAAAGCATGGATTTACTAAATTAAACATGTTGTACAAAATTCTAAACTAAATGAATTCGAAATTTTACTTTGTAGTTCCACAAGTAAGCAACACCTTGCTTTTTCCAACGAATTTGACAACACAACAACGTTTGCTTCTTTTCTCAGCAAGACACAACCAACAGACAACACCTCCTATGTCTCCGAGTTTCTGAGATCCAACCTTGTGAGAGGTTAACAACAATTTGAAAATTGGGAATTTCTTAGTTTTAGAGAAGTAGAGTGATTTTCTCAAAATCACGAACACCAGAATTGATCGATCAATGCTTCACTCTCCCAATCGAGAAGAAGAACACCAATGGAGGGTAACTCCCCACTCCCTATCAATAGAGAGTTGAGGGTAGTGGGGAACGTGTCATCCTGACATGTTCCCATTTTTATTTAATTAATTTAATAATTAATCAAATTAATTATTAAATAATATAATTAATTTTAATTAATGATTAAATAACATTTAATTATTTTTCTCTCTAACCTATAGTTTTAATGTACCTCTCATCACATTAAATTTTAACCTATAGTTTTAAATATGAATCTCATTTACATTTAAATAATATTCGAACTCTTTCAAATATTTAATTCTCACATTAATTTAATATGAATCATTGTTCACACGAGATTTCCGAAGAAATTTAATTCGTGGAATGAACTTGATTTTTATTGATTTTTTGTGAAGTGTTACAATCTCTAATGTATAATCCTCTGATGCTTTCTCTCGGAGTATGAACTTTGATATGAGGGTTGGCAAGCTTGTTCTCAGATGGAGGGAGATTGAATCTTCAATCTGTAGTTGATGAAGAGACGATCAATTTGTGAAAGTTTTTAAGTCGTTGAATCTTCTGAATTCTGAATCTTTGGATCTTTTGAATTCTCTGGACTCTCTGACTGAATTTGAAGGTTCTGAGTTCTGACTTTGGAAGACTCTGAATTCTCTGGCTAAGCTGAGGTTTCTGAATTCTGACTCTGGTAGAGGTTTCTGAATTCTTTGTCTGAGCTGAAACTTCTGAATTCTGACTTTGGAAGACTCTGAATTCTCTGGCTAAGCTGAGGTTTTTGAATTCTTACTCTGGAAGAGGTTTCTGAATTCTCTATCTGAGCTGAAGCTTCTGAATTCTGAATGATTCTGGAAGACTCTGAACTCTCTGACTAGATGCTCTGAATTCTCACTCTTCTGAATGTCTCCAAATGGAGGGTGGTCTCCTCTATTTATAGAGTTTGATGGACCATGTATGGGCTTGGGCCTTGTGGACTTTGGACCCAATTCTTGAACCTAGTCTTATTTGGACTTAATCCAATCCATTTATTTTTTTAATAGGTTTGGATTATTTAAATTGAGCCCAATCCATTTTTAATATTGGACATGTGACATTATTTAATTTGCCAAATTTTCATGTCTTTTAATTTAATTTTAGGACACGTGTAAATTTATAATTAGTCCAAAATTTATCTTATCATTAATTCAAATTAATGATGCGACAATTTCTTATTGGCTGAAATTTCTCATTCAACAATCATATTCAAATTAAATTTATATATAAAGTTCTAATGCACATGAAAACTTTACATTATAATGTATCTCTATACATCATGTTTATTCCCTAATTGAATTTGAACATTTCAAACTCAAATATCTAAGAAGCCTTTACGAGCTAGGAAGTGGATCTAATGGACCTACAGATCCGAAGCTCCAACGATACAAGATTATTCAGATAATCTCATTAACCTCCCAATCAACATTCGTTAACTGCAGGAACACTCTACAAAAGTTCCGCAGTTGCACTCTTCTCTCTGTAGATATATTACTGTGTCTAGGATATCGACAAATAACAACAAGTCAATCCTTCACGAATATTCGTAGCACCAGCTTGGTCAAATTACCCTTTTACCCCTGGGTTACATCTTTTACCATAAGTCTTAGTGCTCCTCTAATGAACAACCTGTTTATGGTCCTACCAATAAACAGAAGTCCCTCTCAGGCCAATGAGAGGGTCAGATGCTTTGTTCAAGTCTTGGAGACACCACTTAAGGAAACATTCATCTACTTACCCTAATAGGCGGGAAGGAGTTAATTCCATCTTGCTAGGTTAAGTCTCCAGCTGCCTGCTCGGTCTTGTCCCCAAGAAGGTAGGCATATTGAGTCGGCGACTCTGGCTACTCTCACCCATACTAGTCAAAGGACAATCCCTTGCAAACAGTAGTTCATAACTTGCTCAGGATTGAGATTAAGTTGCCTATGTCATCCTATAGAAATAGAAACCTAACTAGTCAACGGAGTTACATCTAGTGCGTACTATTTCGTGTTCCGGTCTTATGCGATCTCATCACATAGGATATCCCCACTCACATGTCGTCTACACGAACATCTTAGGATTACTGTATTTGTATCAAATATAAAGTGGGCCATATCCATAGTATTACCAGGGGGAGGTACCCAAGCCTTATCCCCTTACTCTAGACCCTTTAGACTGTATCTCAAACTAAGATCCTTATATGACCACTACATTCAATTCAAGAGACATACAACAACCTTAGATGTTTGTTTATTGGATTTAGGGTTAACTTAAGGCAATACAGAAAATAAACAATAACTCTTTATTGATAACAATAACGCTTTAATTTATTGTTTTAATTAGAACATTATTGACAAACTACGAGTTTTAGGGCATAAAACCCAACACAACCGTCCCAATCGATTCAAAATCCCTCATATTTCTATTAGTAGACTTTTTGTCTTTAAGACCCAACTAGAATTCTTGGTTGGGTTGGGAATTGAATTCTCTAATATCTCAATGCAGTGTTGAAAAGTGAAAAAAAAAAGTTCACTCGATGAACATGAAGCAAGAAAGTCGAAAGAAGAAAAACCCACGATGAAAAACTCCAAAACGGCTTCAAAATCGATCTCCAACTACCTGGGTTCTGTTGGGTTTTATGTCCTACAACTCATAGTTTGTAATACTGTTCTAATTAAATCAATAAAGTGTTATTGTTTATTTCATGATTTCTCTATATTGCCTTATATTAACACTAAATCTAATAAACGAACATCTGAGGCTATTGAATGTCTCTTAAACTGAATGTAGTAGACATATAAGGATCTCATTTCGAGAAACAGTCTAAAGGGTCTATAGAAGGGATAAGGTTGGGTACCTCATCATGATAATACTATAGATATGACTCACTTTGTATTTAATACAAACAGAGTGATCCTACGTGTTCATGTAGACGACATGTGAGTGGGGATATCCTATGTGATGAGATCACATAAGACCAAACCACGAAATAGTACTCACGAGATGTAACTCTGTTGATTAGTTAGCTTTCTATTTCTATAGGATGACCTAAGCAACTTGATCTCAATCCTGAGCAGGTTACGAACTACTGTTTGTGAGTGATTGTCTTTTGACTAGTATGGATGAGAGTGGCCCGAGACACCAACTCAATATGCCTACCTTCTTGGGGATAAGACCGAGCAGGCGGCTGAGGACTTAACCTAACAAGATGAAATTCACTCATTCCCAACTTTTGGGTAAGTAGATGAATGCTCCCTTAAGTAGTGAACAAAGGGACCGACCCTCTCATTGGCCCGAGAGGGACTTTTGTTTATTGGTAGGACCATAAACAGATTGTTCATTAGAGGAGAACTAGGACTTAAGGTAAAAGATGTAACCCATGGGTAAAACGGTAAATTGACCCAACTGGTGTTACGAACATTTGTGAAGGATTGACTTGCTGTCATTGGTCAATATCTCCATGGACATAGAAATATATCTACAATGAGGAGAGTGCAACTGCGGGACTATATTGGAGTGTTCCCGCAATTAACGAATGTTGATTAGGGGGTTAATGAGATTAACCAAATAATCTTGTATCGTTGGAGCTTATGATCTGTAGATCCATTAGGTCCACTTCCTAGCTCGTAAAGAGTTTTTACATTATTAGAATTTGAAATGTTCAAATTCAATTAGGGAATAAGCATGATGTATAGAGATACATTATAATATAAAGTTTTTATGTACATTAAAACGTTATAGTATAAATTTAATTTGAATATGATTCAAAGTAAATTAATTGAGAGGATTAAATATTTGAAAAAGTTTAAATATTATTTAAATGTGAATGAGATTCATATTTAAAACTATAGGTTAAAATTTAATGTGCATAAGATGTACATTAAAAGTATAGGTTAATTAGAGGGAAAAAAGATTAAATGTAATTTAATCATAACTGAACTAAATTTAATATATGATATTTAATTTGGTTTTTGGTTAAATGTGATTTAATCCAAATTAGTATTAATATATAATTAAATATGATTGAATTATATTATTAATTAATTAATTAAATAAATAATTAATAAGTTAATGATTTATTTTTAATTAAATTAAGGGAACGTGTCATTTTGACACGTTCCCACTACCTCATCATCTCCATCTCGATAGGGAGAGAGGGAGTGGAGTGTTCCTTTTCTTTATTCAATCGATGGATTGAATTGGGTGGTTCGATTGATTTTTGTGAAATCATTCTCCCTCTCTCAATTCTCTCCAAATACTTTCCTTTTTCCAATTGTTGGAAGCCTTCAAGGTGAAATCTAAACATCGAGAGAATAGAAAGTGTTCTTTTTTTGGTAGTGTTTTGTTATTTCAAAAAAGAAGGTTGAAGAGAAAAATTGCTAGAATTGCAGGGTGTTGCAAACTAAAAGCCAAAAGGTAATTTTTTTCTTAACTTTTAGATTAGAAAAACTAATACAGTATGTTTCTACTGTAAATCCATGACTAAATTGGTTATCCATAGTTAATATGCCAATGTAATGGTATTTGGATTTGCCAAACCAAAACGAGATTTTGATCCAAATTTAATTTTCGCTGTGTAATTGGGATCTAGATTCCATCAGGTTCTTCACCCATCTTTTCTCCTTATATAGAGCTTCATTATGGTTGAATTTTGTGCTCTCAATCCCTCAAATTACTGAGTAATTGTTGGTTTCCATATGAGTTTCCTGAATATTTTTTCTTTTATTTTTTTTATTTTTTTTGTTTTCCAGCTTCAAGGCAAGATTGCAATACGTCAGTTTTGCAATTTGGTTTTGCAATTCTTGCACAAAAGAAACCTTTTTAAAGATTCTCATCTTAAATTATCTTCATTCTTCATTATTCTTAATTTTATGATTCTTTTAGCTATTTTCCACTAATGTCAAGATAAAACAAGAATATTTTAAGTAATTAGGAGTTAAATAAGCCTTGATTCTAAGTCTTATCAACATTTAAGAGAACAATTCTTCTACTTTTCCTAAATTTAGGAGTGAGTTAATTCCATCTGGTGAAATTACGTGTTCAGCCTCCCATTCGGTTTTGTCCTCAAAATGGTATGAATATTGAGTCGGCAACCTATGTCACTCTCACCCATACAAATCAAAGGACAATTTCTTATACACAGGAGTTTGTAACCCACTCAAGATTAAGGTTGACTTACTAATGGTCATCTAAGTGAAATAATAATCTTTTCATTTAACGGGAGTACAAAAAGAGATATTATTTCATGATGTAGTCTTATTCAAACTCATTGAATTAGATATCCTCACACACATGTCTGTACATGAACGCATTTGATCAATTGATTTGTATCTAATACAAAGTGGGTCGTATTCATAGTGTCGCTAGGATACGGTACCTAACTCTATCCATATACTATGTCCGTTTAGGTTATTACTTGAACATGATCCACAAGTATGTCTACTACATAATGTTCAAGTTACATAGATAACATTGGATGGTTGTTTATTGGATTTAAATTTAAGCGAGTCTAAAACATTTATAAAATAACTCTTATTTTATTGAACAAATAAATTCTATTTACAAAAATATACGAGTTTAGGACATAAATCTCAAGACGATGATAGTGAAATAAAGTAACTCTCAAGCCTGTTGATAGTTGGCATAGTGCAATGAAAGAAATCAACCCTCATACTTTAAATGATGAGAAATCGCCCCTAGGCTAGTACACCAGATGAAAGAAAGAAACTATCATCCTACACTCGTTGGGAGAATCACCCTTTAAGTTAAGTGCGGCGAAAAGAAAGCAACCCTGAATCGAACGCTTTTGGGAAATTACCCCTTAAACTAACTCTAGCAAAAAAGAAAATAACCCTAATGTTGACACTCAAATTCGTCAACCTAGAGGTTCAGACTCACCCAAGGGATGATACGAGGGTCGATGGTGTTAGTCTCACGGATTTTTACTCATTCATAACACTTTGGAACTTCTAGGGTGATCAACCTTTGAACTAGGCCTACCAAGTTTATCTCATCACATTAGATTCATATCCATAATCTAGCCAAGGTTCACAATCACAACTAGGATTACAAATTCAACACTGAACTAACTTAGGTAGACACGACTCAATACCTAAGTTCAAACGAATTCCTCATCACTAAAGCCCCACACTTATTCAAGCAAGCTTGTCTCTCAAATAAACTAGCTCGACATGCTTCCAAACCACATTCAAACCCAACCAAAACATGAGAATCACCTAGTCATCTATTGTTGGGGTTTGTTCCCTAAAACTAGTAGTTTGTAATTTTGTTCTAATTATTGTAATAAAGAGTTATTATTTCAATAAAGAGTTATTGTTCGTTATTTACAACATTGCTCTTGTTTTAACCCTAAATCCAATAAACTAAACATGCAAGGCTGTAAAATGTCTCTTGAACTAAATGTAGTGTACATATAAAGGATCTCGGTTCGAGATACAATCTAAAGGGTTCTATAGTAAGGGGATAAGCTTTGGGTATCTTACTCTGGTAACACTATGGATGTGGTCCACTTTGTATATGATACAAATACTGTGATCCTAACGTGTTCGTGTAGATGACATGTGAGTGGGGATATCCTATGTAATGAGATTACATAAGACAGGACAGCGAAATAGTAACCACTAGATGTAACTCTGTTGACTAGCTAGGTTTCTATTTCACTAGGATGACCTAGGCAACTTGATCTCAATTCTTAGCAGGCTACGAACTCATGTTTACGAGGCATTGTCCTTTGACAAGTATGGGTGAGAGTGACCATATTCGCCGACTCAATATGCCTACCTTCTTGGGGACAAGACCGAGTGAGCAGCTGGGGACTTAGTTCAGAAAGATGAAATTCACTTTTTCCCGACTACTAGGGTAAGTAGATGAATGTTCCCTTAAGTGGTGTCTCCGGGATTTGAACAAAGGGTCCGACCCTCTCATTGGCCCGAGAGGGACTTTTGTTTGTTGGTACGACCACAAACAAATTGTTCATTAGAGAAGCACTGGTACTTAAGGTACAAGATGTAACCCAAGGGTAAAATGGTAATTTGACCCAGCTGGTGTTACGAACATTCGTGAAGAATTGACTTGTCGTTATTCGTCAATATTCGTGGACATAGAAATATATCTGCAGTGAGAAGAATGCATCTGCAAGACTTTAGTGGAATGTTCCCGCAATTAACGAATGTTGATTAGGAGGATAATGAGATTAACCGAGTAATCTCGTATCGTTGGAGCTTCTGATCTGTAGGTCCATTAGGTCTACCTTCTAGCTCCTAAAGGGTTCTTAGATCATTTGGATTTGAAATGTTCAAATTCATTTAGGGAATAAAATTAATGTATATAGATAAATTATAATATAAAGTCTTGGAACTTTATATTATAAATTTAATGTGAATATGATTCATATTAAATTATGTGAGAGAATTAAATATTTGAAAGAGTTCAAATATTATTTTAAATGTGAATGAGATTCAAATTTTAAAAACTATAGGTAAAAATTTAATGTGCATTAGATGTGCATTAAAACTATAGGTTAGAGGGAAACATTGATTACATATGATTTAATCATAATTAAATATATGATATTTAATTTAATTTTGGTTAAATGCGATTTAATTAAAATTAAAATTAATTTATAATTAAATATGATTTAATTATTAATTAAATTAATTAATTTATATTATTATTAAATTAATTAAGGAACGTGCCAGGATGACACGTTCCCACTACGCCTTTTCCTCTCCCTATCGAGAGATAAATAGGGAGAGTGGATCAGTGAGGAACGGATCGATCATTTCCATTTTGGCAATTTGTGGAATTGCTCTCAAATTCTCTCTCTCAAAAGATATTCCCTTTCTCTCCAAAAGTTGGAAAACCTTCCCACCAAGGTTGATCAAAAGAACTCAGAGGATAGAAGGTTTTCCTCGTGGTGTTGTCCATGTGGAGAAGAAAAAACAAAGGAGTTTCTCTTTGTTGTTGTGTTGTTGTGTTCTTGGAGCAAGGAGTTGCTGTTGAAAAACTACAAAGGTAATTTTCAATTTTCTTTAGTTTAATTATTTTTACACAGTATGTTTGCATGTTTTAATTTCCATGCTCTAATTAGATTAGATTTAGATTGCTTTTCTTTGTTTTTTCCCAATGTACTGGAATTTGAAGTAAACCAAAATAAACAAGCAATTGATCCATTTAATCACGTTTCTGCTGCTCAAGGGGATCAGTTCCCCATCATCTATATCATTCTGCATACACGAAATACAAAAAAAATGACCTTGATTAAGGTGTTTTAAATTGGCCACTAGCCTAATCAAACAACTCCAACATCCTGCACACAATTAACTAAACCAACGTCCAAAGAGAACTAAATCCCATCCAACTATTCGAGCGTTTCAAGAAATTTGTGCTCGGTTAATCACTCCAACCCCCTTAGTAGACCTTACTTAATCATTCTTTCTAACAACTCAAGTATTCTATTTTCTACAGTTAACCAGACCTCTCAAATAACCTAAACGTCTATGTTCATCTGATTTGAAACAACTATTCATACATTATGCCTATAGAGAAACTACATTCAAGACATAAATAAACCTCGACACATACTCAATCAAAGTTCTACTCACAATTCACAAACTCCAAACACAAACCTCGAGCAACAACTCAATCAAGGTACTACTTACCGACCAAATTATGGTTCCACCAATAGTTTACAACTTTGAATTCTTTAACAAGAATAATTACGAGATCAGTCAACCTTAAGCACATCACGAGAATTCTCAAATTAATTTAGCCAACCTCTTATTACACAATTAACTCAAAACTCTAAGGCCCAACTTCTATACTAGTCACATACTTGGGCTACTTTTAGCTCATACAACCTCCACTTCGATCTACTAAATATTACATGTTTCTCAAACATGTTTTCACCATTGACACATTTTCAAATATACATCAAATTTAAATAGGAGCTTAAAGGGAGCTTAAATCCAAATGACTACTTACTTCGAAAGAGACCACACTCAAGCAAGGCCAAAAGTTCAATTACTCCTAAATGTTCTTTATATCACCTAGATTAATTCAAACGAAACAATCAAAATTTTGTATTAAAAAACAACATAACCCGAAAATCCAACAATCAACCAAGCACTTAACCCAACACTTAGTTCTTAGGAAAATTACCCAAGTGATAAAAAATCAAAGCCAACCTCGAACATTGAATGATCGACTTAAGGTACACAATAAAGTCTCAAACAGATTAGACATAATAGCTAGCATTCCAAAACGAATTGATCTAATCGAAATGAACCTTACCTCCGATCAAACCCAAAACTTGTCAAAGGCTTATCTCCCGACTGCACAATGTCGATACCTTGCTCGTTTTTCAACCAAAAGGGTGGATTACGGGAAAATTGAACTCCACACACAAAAGGGCACTCTAAAACCATTGTAAAAACGTTATGGGTTAGCCTCTAGTGCCACAAACAGAACTGAAAACCAGATCGAAATTCGAAAAACGCCTTGAATCAACATCAAAATGCTTACCTTCCCCAAATCGGAGTTGTACACAATTGTACCATGTCAATTTGCCAAAAAAATAGACCCAAAAAAACCTCCAATCGTTGTGGACGCTGGGGGAGAGAAGGGTCAACAACGGTTCCAGATGGCGACGTGCGACGTGAGAAGGGTCAATAATGTTGTCTTTACTTCTTTCTCCTCTTCTAATTTTATATGATTTGGTGCTGCCATGGATCGAGAAAAAGACTTTCAAGATCTTGAAGAGTTTTCAACGTGTTGATTTGATGTTTTATTTTTGCAAAGTTGTCTAATTATGTTATCATTGTCATGTCTCTCATTATTTGTATTTTGTATCACCATATATGAGACTACTATGAATATTTTCGTGATATTTTATATGTGTGAACTTTCAAGTTATATGATGAAATCTTAAATCGGACTATTATTATTATTTGTTATTCAATGATTAATTACGGCTTATAATTTAAAAATATATGCCAAAAAGAGTATTGCTCAACTGACATTTCGAATACATAAATGACCACAAAGTTTGTGGTTCGAATACTGTCAACTCCTTATCATACTCATCTTTTTTAAAAAAATATATGTTTAAAGAAATAAATGAAACAAAAAAAAACATTAGAGTTTAAAAACATGGAATTTTTAAGTTTTTGTAGTACATGGAATTTATAGTAAAAGTACTTTTTTTTTTATATATATATATATATATATATTTTATATATATAAGATGGAAGTTGATTTTTCGTCCAAACCGACCAATCAATCGACTAGTCTGTTCGTCAGTTTAACCCACAATTTTTTAACAGTTAGTTTTTAATATTTGGAAAATCGACCTGGTTGGTTTGGCGTCGGTTTGAGCAAAAAAAATGATCCCCACCTATCTATATGCTCATTTTAGTATGAGGTGTTTTGAGAACTAAAAGTAAAGCCATGAGGATTTATATTCAAAGTAGACAATATGATACCAATGTTGAGATATATGGAGGGTTATTTTTAGTTAGTTTTTATTAAATTATACAATGTTAGAGTTTAATTGTATAATCATTAATCAGGTAATCTAACGTTTACAAAATATTCTCACACCATTTTGATTTTTTAATTCATATGGATGTCAGGAAGGATACTTACATGCGAAAAATCATTTAACACTGAATAAATTATTTTTTATTTCTTATTCTACTTAAAAAATGAAAAAGAAATAAAAGATTAAATTCTAACTTTTTTTTTTTTCAAATTTATAATTTAATCATTAATCCTATATCAATACTCTTATTTAATTTTTTTTTTCCATCAACGTAACTATCGGTGGAAATTATTAAAAAAATCTAACTATTAGAAATTACAGTTTCACAGTATATATATATCGAAGTATTAGAAAGAGAAGAAAGGCACCATTAGTGAACCAAATTTGAAGCATTCTAATTTCTACACAATGTTGTTAGTCTCCCTTGAACAGACGGATGGTCTTTTGGATGCATTATTGATATTACTAATATCTCGAATTAATGCGACTGCTAACCTAAAATCCACACCCACCTTGTTTTCCATTACAATCTCCCATCATTCTCCTGACTTCATCGCTGCCTTCGAAATGAAGAATCGATTCTTCAAATACTTTTGGTGCAATCGGAATTTCAATTCCTTGATTCTCCTCCATCCCTTCTTCTTAAATATTTTACACATGAAACATCGCAAATTTTTTTCACTCATTCTCTCTATTCAGGAACAATCTCGTCACGTGTTCCTTCAATTTTGCAGACCCAGTTAGTATTATACAATTAATCCTTTCTTTTATTTCATTTCAATTAATAATCTTGTTTCTTTTTTTTTTTTTTTTTTTTGGTTCTTTTGCAATTCTTTAAACCCAAGATTTCCCACACCATGATGTTTGTTTTGATCAGATTCAAGGCAGCCGCAACCGGTCGATTACAAATTGCCATTATTGTCATTTTCGGTACAAGAGGAGGATGTAGGCCTAATTGATTTTGGAACCTATGTCTCAATTCATTCGATACAATTTAAACGCGTTATAATGGAGTTTAGTGGTCGTTTGGGTATTACACATAAACTCTACTTTTCTTTCTCTATTTCACATTATTAATTAAACTAATTTCTTAAAGATTTTGTTTGTTATTTGTCACAGTGGTTACTCTAACAGCATCACAAGTCAAGTTCTGTATGGGACTTCGAGAGATTGTTTATAGGAAAGGGGTATGTTCTTTTTATGCTTTAAATTACGCTGGTGCTTGTAGGGTGTGCTTGAAATGAACTAAAGTAAAATCTTTGTAATTAAGGCCCGGTTTGATAACAATTTAGACCCCGTTTGATAACTATTTGGTTTTTGAAATTTAAGCCTATATATACTACCTCCACATACGTTTTCTTTGTTTTCTCATCTCCTTTTAAGATGTGTTTTGAAAACTAAAAAGAATAGTTTTCAAAAACTTGTTTTTGTTTTTAGAATTCGGTTTTGAATTTAAGTGTTTTCTTAAGAAAGATTAAACTACTATAGAGAGAAGATGGAACCATTATAGAGAAAAATAAGCACAATTTTCAAAAACTAAAAACCAAAAACCAAACGGTTATCAAACGAGGCCTTGGTTCTTGGTTCTTGAAAATTGTGTTTGTTTTTCTCTATGATGGTTTCCATCTTCTTTAAGGGAGCATCATCATTCTTAAAAAACAACTTGAATTCTTAACAAAATTCTAAAAACTTCTAGTTTTCAAAATCTGGCTTTATTTTTGAAAACACATTTTAAAATATTTTAAAAAACATAGAAAACTATAGGTGGAAGTAGTATTTATAGGCTTAATTTTCAAAAAACTAAAAACTAACGGACCTTAATTTTTGGAACTAAAATAAGAACTAAATCTAAAAAAAAAAAAAAGGTTCATTAGGTAAATTTAATTAGGAGCATTTTGTTGACGAGTGAAAGAGTTATAATTGGAGCTATATGTTTTGTAGCGAAAGTGCGCAATTGGTGGTGTTAACGAAGGAGATGCAATTCAATTTGAAATTACTCTTCATCCCAAAGATTTTTTTTTTAATATCACGACTCGGACACAAAGGATATGGTTCCTCAAGACATATAATCACCGTAGTGTAATCTTTGCCCCTACTGGATTACACTCTCACTTTAGTGTCTATTTTCCCGAATAGGTGACATGGCAAAATTCAAATCTATCAAAATAACGTTGTTACTTTCTTTTTTTTTTTCTTTTTAATAGAATAGAAAGGGCTGAAAGTTGGCAGCAAAAATGTATACATTTAATCGTAGTTGTAAAGTGAATGAATACTATGACTCAACTTCTTGACTATATAGAATTTTAACATTTCTATTCGAATATAACCCTATAGTTTCTAATCTTTTATATTCAAGATCCAAATTACAGTGAATGGAACTTTAGAATATTCATCCTCATTATTTGCTAGGTAAACTAATTTAACACAAATAATTATTTCCAAAATGTTACGCTTTTTCCAATATACAATGTAAACTGTCTAGCATTTGGGAATGCTTTGTAAGTGCTTTTGTTAAAAAAAAAAAAAATGATGAATGTTTTTGTTTGGGATTGCCTTTTTAAATTCACCATTTTTATATTTATTTTAATAAAAATTAACCATTTTTATAAAAGGAAAAAAAATTCAACTTTTATGCCAGC
Organism: Trichosanthes cucumerina; assembly: GCA_036507285.1. NCBI lineage: Eukaryota > Viridiplantae > Streptophyta > Magnoliopsida > Cucurbitales > Cucurbitaceae > Trichosanthes > Trichosanthes cucumerina. The sequence goes on along the minus strand of CM071840.1, from coordinate 68,363,434 downwards.
CTTCAACTTGTTATTTTTTCAATTTCCACCTAAAATTTTCAATTTCATTAAATTGGACTATAATTCTTAGACATAGGTTGTAAATTTACATCAATATTCAATTTTTGCAAATTCACTCACCATTTTTAACAAAAAGCAGTATAAAAATCTCTATAAACCAACTAATTTCAATAAAATCGAATTTGGTACAAAATTAAATTTGATAAAGGCACAAATTAATAATTATTTGAGTAACTAAAATTAACAAAATTCAACAAAAAAAAAATGTAGCACAATGTTGTTTTTCTTAAAAATTTTATCAATTTTGAACCATACATATATATTTTAGAATTCATTTCATGCATATGAGTGTAACAACCCGACTTTTCTTATACTTTCTAGGGATATTACTAGTTATTTTCGTGCTAAAGACATTTTGTAAAACCTTAATAAAAGATGCACATCATCAACCTCTTTACTAAAGAGTATGAAATTCTTTTATTTGGGATCCCTTTAAAAGTCTTTATAACACTTAATATAAAATATAATGTCAAACCAAAAGAAATAATTTCATAGCATAGCTTTTACTAACAAAGCATTTTAGACAAATAAAAAATAATATAAATGTGAAAAAATCCTCTAAATTCATCCATGACCCTTCCCAACAAACTATCATGTGGATCGGCTAGGAAATCTTTGTCTTTACTTGAAAAAATATTTTGATTTGAAAATGATGAGTATTATAAAACACTCAAGAACATTTAGCGTGCAGAGTTGAGTTGAGTTGGACAAAATTGATTCGTCAGTGAGTTCATAAGTTTGTGTTTGTGGTACAGAATTGGGTTGAATTGGGTTAGAAAGTTTGTGTTTAGGGTGCAGAGTAGAGTTGAATTGAGTTTTCAAAAGTATCTGGTGTAGTTTTTTGTAACTCGAAGTAGACTGACTTTTAGCTGACTATTTGTGTTTCTATTATTTTTAATTTTTCAAATATTCATTTAAAAACATATTTTTCAAACTTTGCAACACTGAATTCAGATGCCCACTTAAAAAAAATCAATATTGATCTTTTTGTAAAAAAATATCTTTCTTTATTTTCTTTTTAGAAATTGACTTTTTCTAAACTATAGGCAATGTACTATTATTTCTCTTTTTCTTATAGAAATTACATGTTTTGACTACACGTTGAAATTCTTTGAATTTATAGAAATCAAAATATTGCATTCATTTTAACAACAAATAACAATTAATAAATAGTGTTGAGAATGGAAGGAGAAAAGAGAGAGAACACAACTACGACTATGGTTTACATTATGAATTGTTGTGATCGTCAGAGTGATACAAGATAAGACAAAATCAAATCAAATCAAATCTAATCTAATACAATAAATATAATCTAACATCCCCTTTCAAACTCATACTTTGTGAGTTTGCTAAACGAATGTCAGACAAAGGCAAAGGCAGGGTGCCGAAGCACAACAGAGACAGGCGAGACAAGCAGGGTGTCGAAGCACAACGAAGAGTCAGGCATCGCATCGCGGGCAGATGATGTTGAAGCATCGCAGGCAAGGTGTTGAAGCACAAGTAGCAGGAAAGACATATTCGGATTCGGAGGTCATGAAGAAAACCTACCAATCGAACAAACAAGAGAACTAAGAGATCTATGCGCGGAGCAACACATGTTGTCGAGGGAGAGTAAGAATAAAGCAAACGAGAAGGGGAGAGGTTTAAGGTTTGGATAGAGGCAATGGTTGAGGCTCTGATACCATGTTGTGTTTAGAGAATGGAGGGAGAAAATGGAGTGAACAGAACGACGACTAGGGTTTACATTGTGAACTGATATGATTGTTGAAGTGATACAAGATAAGATAAGATAAAATAAAATAAAATAAAATAAAATCTAATACAATAAATATAATCTAACAAATAGAAAGAAGACTGTACCTGTGTTTTTTTTTTAAAACACAAATTGAACGTCTTTTGTCAAAATATATAAATCTAAGATTTTATTTTCTAAATACACATTGAATTTCTTCGAAACTTACAAATAAGGAACTTATCAAGACATTCTTCAATTACTGATAGGGTCTTCATTATGTGAATTTTTTTTTTAAAAAAAACATTGACTATTACTTTTTTTTTTTCAAAAGTAACATTGTGTTGTTTACATTTTTTTAATCACATGTACGAACTTGAACATTTTTTGAAAAGAGAATTCCATTCTTTTACATTTTCAAAATGATAAGAAAACAACAATATATTTCAACATTAGTGTCATGTAAAGTGGGGTATTCATAAAATATTAGTAAGTTATCAAAAACCTATTTACGTGATTCACAAAACATAATTATGGTTCAAATGATATGAGTAATGGCCACCAATGGGTCGACTTTGTAAGTCCGAAGAAAAATTATTAGACAAACCAACTAAGTGCATGTGCATGTTATATTATTTTGAACCATGAGAGTGTCATCGGTCGTTAGAAATTATTGTCAGTGATACTCGTCAAAAAAGATATCGTTGGTTGCTAGATGTGGTCACTATCAATTTTTGTCAATCATCAGAGAAGGTAGTCGATAGTCGCCATCATTTGCCGCACATGGCTATCGGTAGTAAGAGAAGGTCGTCGGGTGGTTGTCGATCACCGAAGAAAGTCATATAGTATGAATCTTGACACCTATTAGGCATCAACTATGACGTAAATCCGTCAACAAAAATCTCTTTATTGACACTTATGTACCGTCAACATAGGGTATAGTTAATGGTTTTTAACCGTCAATATTTAACTAAAAACGTCAACAAAAACTTCTTATTGACACTTATGTGTCGTCAACATAGGGTATAGTTTATGGTTCTTAGTTGTCAATATTTAGGTCAAAGCATCAACAATAACCACTTATTGACATCGGTGAGTCGTTCAACATCGGGTATAGTTGATGTTTTTTAACCGTCAATATTTTTAGCCAACCGTCAATAATACCCCTTTTATTGACACTTGTTGCCTGCCAATATAAATATATTTTGACGTATTTTAGCTGTCATTTATAACTATACTTGACGTTTTGCATTGTTGACTATGACTTATATGTTAACAGTTTTTAACCGTCATTACTATCGGTTTTAATGTCGTTTTTTAGCCGTCAACTATAATTATGTATAAAAAATAAAAAAATGGGATATTATTCACCCATCCTCTACCACCTGCATCTGTATGAACAACTCTATCAATTCACATTTTTCTCATTAAGGTAGTCATTATCAATATGTAATTCACATAAGACTAGGTAACAATGTAATTGGAAACTCAACGATTACCAAACTATATAAGTACAAATTCTATCAAAATAAAATATAATTGCAAATGAACTACGCAAAGTTCCATTGACTAACTAATAAGTTAAAATTACATATCGTTCCAAGAAAACTGTTAAAGCACATAACACTAACTCCTGAAAATCACATAAATGAAGTATGATAACAAAAATATTCATAAGTACTGAGATACAAATTCACATAACTCAACTCGCATCTTGTCCAACTCATCTTGGGTGTACTTATCTTTTCTAGTCAACTGCAAACAAATAAGTGTACATACATTAAAAAATTGAATAAATCAAGAAATTGTAAAACACATAAAATAAGATCAAAGTATTATCACGTCCGTAATCACTCAACTTCTATGTGTTACTATATTCTCGAATAAATTTCATAGTATAGTACTCACACTCTGTACTCCCTGGTTGTTTAGCACAATATATAAATAGATTAAAACATATAATAAGCAAGACTCGAATAAATAAACAAAATAGTAGTAAAAAATATGGTTTATTTGAAATGATTACTTGAACAGTTATCCAATTAAGAATTGGACTTCTAATGTTTGCTTGAGCATAGAATATCCTAATAGCCCTATACAAGTACAAATAACTAAAAATAAGCGAATAACATTTTCAATCAGAAATATATCAATGATAGAATTTCATAATACTTACGTATTAACTATATTTTTCACATCATCGCGAATGTTATGCCTATGGAGTCAATTGACCAAACTGTAGAAGTTCTCAATGAGATAACTTCCAACGACCAATGATTTCTAAATATAGAATTACCAACAAATAAGAGTTAGGAATATATACAAAAATACAAGTAAATTAATAAGTACATGTTTTACTTACCCTGAATTACAAGGACAGATCAATAGTTTATTCTTTCTCTCTTGTAGCCTATTACATAGGAATCGACAGCGTTGCTCTTCAGGTCCAGAGGCATGTGAAATCAAAGATGGTTGAAGGAATGCATATTGTTCTAATATGATGGGTTCAAATTGGCATAAGTACCTAACAATAAATAAAAAAAAATATTAAAGTTTAAAATGGTAGAATGAAATTTAATAATATATGACAAAGCCTTGTAGCGCCCCTAAATTTGAGTATAATATAAGGAAAGATTACTAAACTTACTACCGATTATGTCTCGAAAATTTTGACAACATAATAGCATAATTACAACAATACCAAAATTTTACAGGTACCTGTCTCAAACAAAAACACACTTCTAAACTCAACATCTAGATAACTCAATCAAACTCCAATTCACTAATCATTTTAACGATTCAAGAATAATGGTCGACCACCAGAAATTATACAAAACATACACTTAACAACTTCAAAACAAGTATAACTCACATGCCATAATTTCTAAATAGAACTCAAAATTAATAAACCAATTAATATGTCTATCCTAAAGTGGAGTTTACCCTTAAGTCTCGAAAATTTCGACAGCATAACAACATAATTATAACAATACCAAAATTTTACATGTACATGCCTGCAACAAAAACACACTTCTAAACTCAACATCAAGATAACTCAATCAAACTCCAATTCACTTATCATTTTAATGATTCAAGAACGTTCGACCACCAGAAATGAAACAAAACATACACTCAACAACTTCAAAACAAGTATAACTCACATGTCACAATTTCTGAGAAGAACTCAAAACTAATAGACCAGTTAATATATCTATCCTAAATTTCGGCAACATAACAACATAATTACAACAATACCAAAATTTTACATGTACTTGTCTTGAACAAAAACACACTTCTAAACTCAACATCAAGATAACTCAATCAAACTTTAATCACTTATGAGTTTAATGATTCAAGAACTTTATAGTGTAATGTTAAAAAATATTCAACAAATTGATTTAAAAAAAAGAAATATTTAGAGAAACATTACAACTCATTAAATAATTTCAGAATAATTTATAGTTCTGTAACGAACATGGAACATTCCATAACATCATATAAGCAATGATAAAGTACTCCATCAACACCTTAGGTATGATAAAGTGGTCAACTATCAAGTTTTTTAAAATTGCTTGAATTATTGATGTCATATATGGTGAGACTAAAGCTTTTTAATTGTTCAACTTCTAAATTACGTCCACTAACCTGCAACATAACATAATGCAAATAATCAGATTTTTCAAATTTGGTTAACCTTCTTTCTTTCATCGAGAGACCAGCTCCTTAAATAGTTGGATGCTCACTCCCATATCCGCCAATCTCTTCCTATCAGTCGGGTGGTTATTTCCCTTCCTACCCTTTCTTGTTTAAGTGTGTAGTAAATGAGGTGTAACACAATGACATTGTAATGTTCAAATTCTTGCTTAAGTTGCATCATTCATAAAAAAATGTTTCACAAATAAAATCAACACATAATGTAGAAGAGATTAAAAATTAATTATATGTATAAGTACAAATTAAAAGCTTATTAAGTAAATGCATCTGATGGTTCATAAAGAGAAAAAAAAACAAAAGATGATAAGTAAAGCGTCCTTAAAATGTAAAGCTATTCGATGTGGTTTTCCTAGGGAACATTAAGAGTACCTAAAGATCTAACCATGTGATGTAGCAGAGAAGCTACATACCCATGTAGAGAGGAGATAAATCCTGCCATCTGCATTTTTTAGGCTTAAAACACAACAGGTAGAATGTAACGCCCCTACTTTTCTATGACCAACTCCTAGGGACATTACTACACATGCATGCATTTATAGGCCGAGAGATAAAAGAACTTAAAAGAAATTTCCAATGAACATAAATAGTTTCAGGGATCCCAAAAACAAAACATTAAAATCAGATAAAAAGCATCGATTTAGTATGGCCTATTAAAACGTAAATAAGTTTAACTCCAAATAAAAACATAGAGACAACATCAGTTTAAAAAAAGGAATATGCGGAAATCATGCTGGTTCCATGGTCTTAGTAACGCTCCTCCGTCACACATACTGCACGTCCTTTCCTTTACAGAAAACATTTTTTAAAAGAAAGGGTGAGTATTGCAAAACAATACCAGATAAGTAACCTCATAACCGAGGTTTGGGATATGCATACACATACAATCATGACCTTTAAACTCATTCGTAATATACATATGCGGGACCTAAGACTTTCTCATATTGTCAGGTCTTTAATCCATGACTTCCTTTTCAATTGTGTATTGTCAGGTCTTTAATCCATGACTGCTTTTTCATTTGTGTATTGCCAGGTCTTTAATCCATGGCTGCTTATTTAATTGTCAGGTCTTTAATCCATGACTGCTTATTTAATTGTCAGGTCTTTAATCCATGACTCCCTTTTTACTTGTGTGGCCGACTAGTCATCCTGAGTCATTTCGTTTTGAGTCCCTCACAGACCCCTGTACTCTGACCCATAGGGTCTCTATTGCATGTTTGACCATGCACATAATGATCTCAGGATACCAATGTCCACACTATTCATTAATTCATTTCGTGGCATACAAAACATGCATGAGGTCCCATCATTCACATAATAATAGTGCACATGTCACAAACATCATCATCGATGTGCCAATCATACTTTTCTCATAGACAGTTTGAAGATCATACTTTTGTAAGAAAACATGAAATATTCTCATGCAAATTACTGTCATAATCTCACATGAAATAATGGAATACTTTTACATAGCATACGAGCATAATCTCACATAAAATAATGGTTTATTTCCACATGATGCATCGAAATATTTGCACATAAAATATTAAGTATTCTCATGATAATATCTGTATATTTTCATATGAAGAATATAAACTAGTTTCGCATGAAATCATGAAAATCATTTTCATTCAATCCCCTTAAAATTTCGGCACAAGGTCCCTTACCTCGAGCTTTGATTTTGCTCCAAAACCTAATCGAACTCTTTGCCTACTCTTCCTTTAGTGAAACTTGATTCACACCATAATTTCCAAATTCAATCTCAAGTGTTCACTAAATCCCTAATCATGCGATACTTAAATTACGGTATTAAAATGTCGTGCCCCGCTTACCTCGAGCTCAATGCAAAAAAACCTACAATCCCTTAGTCCGTTTTGACGATCAACCTCCAATTCCGCTCCAAGTTTGTTTCCTACAAAAAGTATTCGAACCCGTAACCTAAGTTCGCAATCAAACGCTTAAGTAATCGACAGGACACAAATAATTCTCAATCGAACTCGATACCCATCAAGATCGCTCACCGAACTGTAAATCTTAGCTGCTGTAAGATACTGCTGGCCGGCGCGGTGATCGGAGGTGAAGCTGGACGTCCACGGCAGCAGCTGTTCGTGGCTCGTGCGGTGGCCGGCGGCTGGTGCTTCGAGTCGGCCGCGTGCGATCTGTCGATCGGACGATCACAGCAGAGACGACTCGGCCGGCGCTTCTTCGATCGGGCGTGCGTGGCCGGCGGCGTGTTCGACTGGAGTGACGTGAAATCCGTCGAAGTCTTGCGGACGGCTGGCTCGCGCGTAGGAGCTCGGCGCGCTGTAGGGCTCGCGCCGCGCAACTCCGCGCTAGGGTTTCGGCGGAGAGCTCTTGGCCGCCCTTCGATCGAGGCTTCTTTGGCGGCGCGGTGGCGAGAACCGAACGGTATTTTCTTTGCGAGTGAGCACTCCGGTGTTGCTGCCGATTAGAGGATCGTCGCCGCAATCTCTCTCTCTCCGACGAAACCTACGTGCGGCCTGCTCACCTGAAGGAACGACCGGCGGTCTCAAGGTTGAACGGCAGCTTCGGGGTGGTCGGCTAGGTTAAACAAGAGGAGAGAAAAACTAGGGTTAGGGTTGCATCTAGGTTAAAAAAATGAGATGAAGGAGATGATGATGGGCTAGGGTTTTCTTATGGTTAAATACTAAGGAGGCTTAGGGTTTAGGGGTTTTAGGTCAAATCTTATACAACCCTCATTTGAGCAATAATCACCAAAATGCCCTTGAAATTGCCCTTTTCCTTTAATTTCATAGTTAATCTCATCTTAAAAGAAATAATTCACATAAGCTACACAAAATTACGGTCTCCCTCTCGCCGAGCTTGATTAAAATCACAATCCAGCTAAACACGGCGTTTACTAGAGCGTTAAATAAAATAAATAATAATACCTGTGATGATGGTCGTCACAATCTTCCTCCTCCAAGAACTTTCGTCCTCGAAAGTTCCTATTCTTGGAATAGTTCAGGATATTTAGCGTGTACTTCCTCTTCTCGCTCCCGTAGTAGCTTCTTCCGTGCGGTGGTTACGCCACAACACTTTAACTAAGTCGATCTCGCGGTTCACGAGGGGTCTTTCGGTCTCTTGCAATAATTTGTACCGGGTCGTTCGCCATAACTTTCGGATCTTACGCTAATTGCAATGGTTCAAGTCTACGACATGCGTCGGTGCAAACGTACTTTCTCAACATGGAGACATGAAACACGTTATGGACCATGAAAGGGAAGGTGGCGGTGCTAATCAGAGGCCAACGCACCGATCCTCTCTAAAATTTCAAATGGTCCGAGATGAATCGCGGACTCAACTTCCTTTCCGGCCAAAACCTTAGAATTCCCTTCATTGGGGCCACCTTAAGAAATCGTGGTCCCCAACATCGAATTCAGTCTCTCTTCGTCTCGTGTCGGCATAACTCTTACATCTGCTTTGGGCGATGCATCATCGCCCCTAATCTTTTACCTTTGCCTCATTAGTGACTGTACTAGTTCTGGACCCAACAATGGCGTTCACCAACCTCCTCCCAGAAAACGGGAGTTCTGCAACGTCTTCCATAGAGAGCTTCAAATGGAGCCATCCCGATGGTCGACTGGTAACTTTTATTGTAAGCAAACTCCATCAGATGCAAATGAGTGTCCCAACTGCCTGGGAAGTCCAAAGTGCAAGCTCGCATGACATATCTTCTAATATCTGGTTTAATCGCTCATGCGCCATCCGTCCGTCGTGGATGAAAAGTCATCTTGAAGTTCAACTGCGAGCCTAACGCTCTCTGTAAACTCCTCCAGAAGTTGGAGGTGAAACGTGGATCCCTGTCTGAAATAATCTTGACTGAAATCCCATGCAACCGGACTATCCCCTCTAGGTAAAGCTGCGCCCACTTATCTGTTGAATAGGTGGGTTTCCCGGGTATGAAATGTGCTGACTTGGTTAATCTGTCCACTATGACCCAAATTACTGTGTAACCTCGTAAAGTTCTAGGCAGTCCACTATGAAATCCATAGAGATCTCCTCCCATTTCCACTGAGGTACATGTAAAGGTTGCAGTAATCCTGCGGGTCTCTGGCCTAGGTGCCTTTACTGGCGACAAGTCAAACACTTGCTGACAAACTCTGCTATGTCGCGCTTCATGTTACACCACCAAAATGACTGTTTCAGATCTCGGTACATCTTGGTACTGCCAGGATGCATAGAAAATGGTGAGTTATGGGCTTCGCTCAAGATTTGATTTTGATTAAGTCGTCACTTTGCACACATAATCGACCACGAAAAAGTAATCCTCCATCTGTGGATAGGCAAACTCATCCAACTCGCTGTAGTTACTGCAGATGCGTTTTCTACTAATCGAGGGTCCACTGCGAGCCTCAACTATGCGTTGTCTCAAGGTCGGTTGTCTTTGCTAATCGGGCTAAGCGAGCCGTGGTCTTTCCTACTAGTCTTGTAATTTCACTCGAGCAAACTCTGCACCAGAACTCTGCTCTGCATGCAGAATTAACGCGCGTAAGTATGCATCAAGCTTCCTACACGAGGCATCTGCCACTACATTAGCCTTACCGGATGGTATTGTATGTCAATATCATAATCTTTCACTAATTCCAACCATCTGCGTTGTCTCATGTTCAATTCCTTCGGGTGAATGATACTTGAGACTTTTATGATCTGTAAAAATCAATTTTCTCGCCATCTGAGTAGTGTCTCCGGATCTTTAATGCAAAAACCACTGCTTTGCTAGTTCCAAGTCATGAGTTGGATAGTTCCTCTCGTGCGTCTTCAATTGTCGGGATGCATAAGCTATGACCTTACCGTCTGCTTGCATCGATTACACGCCAACCACTTCTTTAGAAGCATCACTCAGAAACCCAAAGCTCTCCTGTTCCCTCTGAACTGTAAGATCGGGCCGACACTAATCAGTACTTGAGTTCCTGGAAACTCGCCTCACAAGCATCATCCCAAACAAATGAGTTTCCCTTGCGCGTCAGCTGAGTCATGGGCATGGCTATCTTGGCAAAATCCTGCACGAATCGTCTATAATATCCTGCAAGACCCAGAAAACTACGTACCTCTGTAACGGTGGTCGGACGAGGCCACTGTGTGACGGCCTCCACTTTTCTTTGGGTCAACAGAGAGACTCGACCGGACCTGACATGCCCTAGGAAAGATACCATGCGAGCGAGTCGCACTTGGAGAATTTCGCATACAACTTATTCTCCCTCAGCGTGTTTAAAACTTTTCTCAAGTGACTCTCATGATCTTCATCACACTTGGAGTATATCAGTATATCGTCGATGAACACAATCACGAACGTATCAAGAAACTCCTTGAATAAACGGTTCATCAAGTCCATGAAAGCGGCAGGGGCGTTGGTCAAACCAAACGGCATCACTGTGAACTCGTAATGCCCATAACGTGATCTCGAATCTTTGTTTTAGGGATATCCCCTTCACCGATCCTCAAGCGATGGTAGCTTTGATCTCGGATCAATCTTAGAGAACACTGTTGTTGCTCCTTGCAAATCGATCGAACAAATCATCTATTCGGGGAGAGGGTATTTATTCTTGATCGTAACTTTATTCAACTCCTCAGATCTATACACAGCGCATGGATCCGTCTTTCTTTTCACGAACAATACAGGTGCTCCCAGGGGCGCGGCAGGCGTATAAACCCCTTGTCTAGCAAGTCTTGTAACTGTACTTTTAGTTCTTTCAACTCTGCCGGTGCCATTCTGTACGGGGCCTTGGATATCGGGGTCGTCCCCAATTCCAAACCGATGTTAAAATCTACCTCTCTGACCGGAGGTCTTCCGGGGAGGTCCTCGGGGAAGACGTCTGTAAATTCATTCACTACTGGAACCGATGTCACTGAGATCTCTGTGCACCTTGCATCTAGTATGCAAGCTAAGACGCCCCAAGCTCCCCGATGTAATAACTTTCGGCCTTCAGGCGATAATTACCTTAGGCCTACTTCCCCGCTATCGTGCCTCTCGAACTGTGAAGCGGTGGTCGGAGGAGTGAACACTACCTCCTTCCCGAAACAATCAATGCAAGCATGGTTCTGCGCTAACCAGTCCATGCCCAATATTACATCAAAGTCAAACATGTCTAAGACTACTAGATTCACTTTGCTAACTCATGGTCTCATGATGGTCACACTACCATCCTTGACTTTCATATTGGCTAACAAATTTATCCCCATGAGTGGAGACAGACGGGCATATCAGAATCGTTCTAGTTCTAACTCACTTGACTTACAAAGGATGCGAAATAAAAGAGTGTGTAGAACTGAATCAAATAATACAAAGGCAAGGTGCCCAAGTAATGGAAGTGTACACAGAACCACGAAGTCCGAGCCATAGATATCTCTACTTTGGTGCTTGCATAAGCTCTCCCGATGTATAACCGGCTTCCACAAAGAGCCCACTATTTGTAACTTTGGTGGCTTGCTTGTGCCGGCTTGACTCGAAAGGCAAATGCATTAGCTCTGTGCCCTTCTTTTCCACACAGAAACACACTCGGACCAAGGCCAAACACTTACCCAGTCTTTGCTTACCACGATCTTTGCACTGTGGCCTATCTCCACTTCTATTTCCCCGATCTGTTGACTTGTGGTTTCGACTGAACTCGCCTGAAAATGTCCTCGCCTATGCGGTGTCTGGCCTGGGACGCCTGTGAGCTAGAATTTGGTGGTCCCACTTCCTCTTATGATTTGCCATGGGTTGCCCCGGTTAACTACTACTGCTGGCATGCGATCTGCGCTCAGCACCCAAATCAATTCTGCCACTCTCTCCTGCGGAGGCATAATCGGGAGGTGCTAGTGCTTGAATAAAGCCTCGAACGTTCTCATCCAGGTCCCATAACGGCGCTCGCTTTCTTTGCCTCTGAGTCTACCGGCTCGGGAGCAAAGCGGGACAACGGGTAAATTCCCTCTCATACACCTCCACTTTGCGCCTCCTGCTTACGCAAAGTCGTAAGAATTTCACTGCTTTTCCCAGAACGAGCTGCAGCAGGATAAAATTTCCGCGAAATGCTTCTTTGAACAGACTCTGTGTCGTTTCTCGGGCGCGACAATGGTTCCTCGGCGGACTCCCACCATAAATACGCGTCATCCATCCTCAAAGATAAAGGTAGCGCGGGACACCCTCTCGGTCTCTCGGGCGGTTCATCAATCAAGATGGTCTCAATAGAGGACAACCACAACTTCGACCATAGTGGGGTCACCGGAAGACCCATTGAAAGATCTAGGATCATACTTCCTCGAAGTCCTTCGTGTATCGAGACTCGAGTTGCATCGTTTACCCGACGATTTGCTTGGGCGGTGAGTGGCTATCAGAGCTCGCACTGGACTCTGCATAGCCTCCACCATCATAGTCATAACATTGGCGTTCCCTTGATGCTCGCCATCGGGCAATGCGCAGGAACATTCTCCTGGCGGCGGTGGTCACGGGGAGGTCTCGAGCGGGTGGAGCAACCTCTTCTGTTCGATGGTAATTCGGTTGGGCGTCAACGTTTTCCCTTGCCCTCCTCAGGCCCCTACCACGTCCCCTACCTCTCCCTCGACCTCTAGGTGGCATTTTGTCAATGCTACAATATAGAGAGTTTCTAACTCAGTTTCTTTACTTTCTAATCATACGAGAGGATCATCCCCTTGGGGTTTTAAGCTCATGTATGTGCATAAAACGGTATCATATCATAATCATATACTTAATTAATAAAATATCGTAACGTGCACAGCGGTGGTGGGAAGCGTTGTTAAACCATGGGAACTACTCTGTGCTTACTCAGTAAGCAAGTCTCTGAAACCCTTAAACCTAGGGCTCGATACCAACCTATGCGCCCCTACTTTTCTATGACCAACTCCTAGGGACATTACTACACATGCATGCATTTATAGGCCGAGAGATAAAAGAACTTAAAAGAAATTTCCAATGAACATAAATAGTTTCAGGGATCCCAAAAACAAAACATTAAAATCAGATAAAAAGCATCGATTTAGTATGGCCTATTAAAACGTAAATAAGTTTAACTCCAAATAAAAACATAGAGACAACATCAGTTTAAAAAAAGGAATATGCGGAAATCATGCCGGTTCCCATGGTCTTAGTAACGCTCCTCCGTCACACGCCCTGCACGTCCTTTCCTTTACCTGGAAAACATTTTTAAAAGAAAGGGTGAGTATTGCAAAACAATACCCAGTAAGTAACCTCGCAACCGAGGTTTGGGATATGCATACACATACAATCATGACCTTTAAACTCATTCGTAATATACATATGCGGGACCTAAGACTTTCTCATATTGTCAGGTCTTTAATCCATGACTTCCTTTTCAATTGTGTATTGTCAGGTCTTTAATCCATGACTGCTTTTTCATTTGTGTATTGCCAGGTCTTTAATCCATGGCTGCTTATTTAATTGTCAGGTCTTTAATCCATGACTGCTTATTTAATTGTCAGGTCTTTAATCCATGACTCCCTTTTTACTTGTGTGGCCGACTAGTCATCCTGAGTCATTTCGTTTTGAGTCCCTCACAGACCCCTGTACTCTGACCCATAGGGTCTCTATTGCATGTTTGACCATGCACATAATGATCTCAGGATACCAATGTCCACACTATTCATTAATTCATTTCGTGGCATACAAAACATGCATGAGGTCCCATCATTCACATAATAATAGTGCACATGTCACAAACATCATCATCGATGTGCCAATCATACTTTTCTCATAGACAGGTTTGAAGATCATACTTTTGTAAGAAAACATGAAATATTCTCATGCAAATTCTTTGTCATAATCTCACATGAAATAATGGAATACTTTTACATAGCATACGAGCATAATCTCACATAAAATAATGGTTTATTTCCACATGATGCATCGAAATATTTGTACATAAAATATTAAGTATTCTCATGATAATATCTCAGTATATTTTCATATGAAGAATATAAACTAGTTTCGCATGAAATCATGAAAATCATTTTCATTCAATCCCACTTAAAATTTCTAAGACAAGGTCCCTTACCTCGAGCTTTGATTTTGCTCCAAAACCTAATCGAACTCTTTGCCTACTCTTCCTTTAGTGAAACTTTGATTCACACCATAATTTCCAAATTCAATCTCAAGTGTTCACTAAATCCCTAATCATGCGATACTTAAATTACGGTATTAAAATGTCGTGCCCCGCTTACCTCGAGCTCAATGCAAAAAAACCTACAATCCCTTAGTCCGTTTTGACGATCAACCTCCAATTCCGCTCCAAGTTTGTTTCCTACAAAAAGTATTCGAACCCGTAACCTAAGTTCGCAATCAAACGCTTAAGTAATCGACAGGACACAAATAATTCTCAATCGAACTCGATACCCAGCAAGATCGCTCACCGAACTGTAAATCTTAGTTCTTTGTAGATATCTGCTTGCGGCGCGCGATCGGAGGTGAAGCTGGACGTCCACGGCAGCAGCTGTTCGTGGCTCGTGCGGTGGCCGGCGGCTGGTGCTTCGAGTCGCCGCTGCGGTCATAATCGATCGGACAGATGCAGCAAGGACGACTCCGACCGGCGGCTTCTTCGACTGGACGTGCGTGGCCGGCGGCGTGTTCGACTGGAGTGACGTGAAATCCGTCGAAGTCTTGCGGACGGCTGGCTCGCGCGTAGGAGCTCGGCCACGCAGCGTAGGGCTCGCCGGCGGCAACTCCGCGCTAGGTTTCGGCGGAGCTACTTGACCGCCTTCGCCGATCGAGGCTTGCTTTGCGCGCGAGGTCTGAACCGGACGGTATTTTCTTTGCGAGTGAGCACTCCGGTGTTGTTGCCGATTAGAGGACGGTCGCTGCAATCTCTCTCTCTCCGACGAAACCTACGTGCGGCCTGCTCACCTGAAGGAACGACCGGCGGTCTCAAGGTTGAACGGCAGCTTCGGGGTGGCCGGCTAGGTTAAACAAGAGGAGAGAAAAACTAGGGTTAGGGTTGCATCTAGGTTAAAAAAATGAGATGAAGGAGATGATGATGGGCTAGGGTTTTCTTATGGTTAAATACTAAGGAGGCTTAGGGTTTAGGGTTTTAGGTCAAATCTTATACAACCCTCATTTGAGCAATAATCACCAAAATGCCCTTGAAATTGCCCTTTTCCTTTAATTTCATAGTTAATCTCATCTTAAAAGAAATAATTCACATAAGCTACACAAAATTACGGTCTCCCTCTCGCCGAGCTTGATTAAAATCACTAATCCAGCTAAACACGGCGTTTACTAGAGCGTTAAATAAAATAAATAATAATACCTGTGATGATGGTCGTCACATAGAAAATTAGTACCTTCAAGGATTGAGTAGTAAGATAAGAACATACCATTATCTAATATTTTCTTCATTTGATAAACAACGTAAGTGTTGTAAGAAAGAGCAAGAAAATGAGGCTTAACTTCCTCAAATACTGTTTCGCCCGCTCTCAACATTTGTGCAATGTTTTACCCAAGTTTATAATAGAACACCAAACACAATTAAAAGTGAACAAAAAAATATAAATTTGTGAAGAACAATAGAGTTATTGCACGAAAAAATTTCACCCAAAGTATATGAGATGACACGTGGAACCTGCAATTCAGGGGTCTTACAACTATACACCCTCAAAATACGAATACTCACATAAGTTAATTGAAAAGAATATAATCAATTTATAACTCTAAAACTAAACTAAAACTCATTCTCAACATAAACAAACTTCGGATAGAAGATAATTAAAAAAATTACTAGTGTACTATTATAAATCGAACCTTTAGATAGAAAATAATAATAAAAAAAAGTTTTTCTCATAACACGGAGTTTTTCAAACAAATAAACATTATTAAACTGTTTTATTTCAATGTAAATTCTCTTCATCAAAATTAATTCTTCAAACTCAACAATTAAAACAAAAACCATAAACCATAAACTGATTGATTCTAAAATATTTTAAATATTGACTTCAACAATAGATATCAAGCGCTTCTGTAAATTAAATAACTGAAAATAAAAAATTTGAGCAACCTAGAAGCTTGAAACCATCAAACATATCTAGTAATGCACTTCCTAATATGAAGTTTATAAAGGATCCAAAAAATTGCCTTTTGTTGGAAAGACAAAAACAATAATCAATAACCCATGGGAGAAATTTTCACATATAACAAACAAATTGAGATATATCAAGCAAAAAACTTATGCATGAGTGAGCTCTAAGAATCGGTCTTCACAGCCTTATCTAGTAATCTCGAGTTCAGGGCCAAATGTAGTGACAATTCTAGCACACGTTTATCCTCGTGAATAGACTCTTTGACATACTTCACATTACAATTGAAACCCCATTGATTCAAATTACACATTGTCACTTTTAACACAACTTTATCTTTAACGATTCCTCGGTCTTCCCACCTTGTAAATTGCAAACAAAATCAAGTATGAATGAACCCATGTGAATCATGACCAGGAAGAAACTAAACGGTAAAAGGGAAAAAAAAAATCAGTAAACTCCAAGCAAATAATCATTGAAAAAGTAACAAAAACAACATTAACCTCAAACTTATTTGACTTTTCACTAATATAATCAAACTTCAAAGGTAGTCAAATTCATTCAAAAAGATATTTCCTACAAAACCCATTCGAAAATGCATCATATATAGAATACTTGTGATTCTTCGTTCTTGGATATATTCAGTAAACTCCAAAGACATAATCAGTAGAAAAATAACAATATTGACGATCAATAAATCTACAAATATTGACGATTTTTTGCGCCAACTTAAATATAGACCTTTTGTGACATTCAATATCCGTCAAGATATGCATTTCTTAATTAATAATTAATTTTAAAGTGGAATTGATTCTTTTATTGACGATTTTTTGTCCCAAATGTCAACAATTTTGAAAATGAATGCGTCAATAAAGATCAAAGTTGTAGTAGTAACATTTCTCTAACGTCTCCCATATGGCTTAATATGGGCAATCAATCCATCCTAACACTTCCTTTTCATTTAACCTTTTCAGGTTCCTTTTCATTCAACCTTTGCATGTTCCTTTTCAATCAGATCTATAAATTTTAGGAGGGTAATTGTCATAGCCTTCATAAGCATTTAGTGATGAAAACACACATATATGCATGAGGCCCCAAAACATTTTCAATTTTCATTCAGTGATGCAACATCCATATAAATCATAAATCATAGATCATAAATCATAAGTCGTAAATCGTAAATCATAAACCATAAATCATGCATCACTTCCATAAAAAAAAATTTGGTAATCATACATGTAAAAATTCATATCCATAAAAACATAGCATTTTAGAATGTTAGACTATGTTGATATAATTAAATTTACCCCAAACTATAAGGTTAAGCTTTTAGCTTGATTGGTGATTTAAGATGGTATCAGAGCAGGTGGTCTAAGAGGTCTTATGTTCAAACTTCTACAAAGTCCAGTGTGGTGCTAAGCCACTTGCACTCCGACACACCATTTTTGAATGAATTCGTCGATTATATAATAATAAATTTTTATAACCGAAAACTTCCTCGCAATTATTATCGTATCTTCTGTTACGGACTCAATCGATCTTTCTCTACACCACTCACACAGTCTGCTCACTAGATACATGCCCGACCCACATAGGTCGGTTTCTATGGGTATCTTGACCCAGGGTCGGCCAACTTGACTCTTGATCGATCCTATAAAGTCGACAATAAGGTCCTTTGGCCAACCCTCCCTTATGGCCGACCCTAGAGGTTGTTGGACCTTGGCTAACCCTAGGATCAACCATAAGGCTTTGTAAAATAATATTAGATTATATGAGATTCTATCTCAAAAACATTTGACAATGAGGGGAGTAGCCCATATATCTTATATATTGTGAGATTTCTCTTCATTTTTCCAATATGGGATCCTCAACATGCCCCTCAAGATGGTGTACGTCTTTTTGGGTTCACCATTCTTGGATTGTGTAACGCCCTTAATTTTAAACACAATTCCAACTAGGGACATAACTAGATAGCACCCTCTGCGCCGAAATTTTGGCAGCATAACGGCGCTATCCGGATGAATCCAGAATTTTTACTTAACCTGTTTTAAGTAAGAAACACTTCTAAGAACTTTTTCAATGCTCGACCTCCTCCAAACTTCAACAAAACAGGTCGGGCTCCAGCAGACCACACAACAGAAACAACACAAGCACCACACAAAAGGTATACGAGCATGTTAAACCAGGAATCCAAAATAAATAAATAACATGCCCAACCACACAACGAGTTCAGAAATCCAACAGGTGCATATAAAGGTCACAGAACAACTCAAAGTTACAAGGATAAACTTTAAGTCTAAAACAAAAAGCTCCACTACGACAAAAAGGAGTCTCATAGCCTCGTCAAGTCGCCACAGTCGTCCTCCAGCTCACTGTTTGCCGTTACCTGCAATAAAAAACATTAAAGTTGACGGGTGAGTATAAGAATACTCAGTAAGTACCCCCTAAAGTCCAAGTTTCAGATTTTCACAAGTGCACACACAGAGACAAAATCATGATCGCAACTAGAACATCTTAGGAACTCAAGACTAGATGCTCACGTGTCTACCTCACCCCGAGACTCACCGACGATCCAGAAACCTAGGCGGCCATAGACGGGGACACACCCCAACGCGAAAGAGTAATCACTCTAACGCCCACACAGAATGCAACAGAGCCTCGACTCTAAAGCCCACAAAGATCGCACAAGGGCGACCCACCCAAGTGCCCCACAGAGATCACATAGGGTGTTCGACCCCATGTCCACACAGCTCGCAAAAGGGCGCACTCGACCCTAATGCCCACACAGCTCGCAAAAGGGCGCACTCGACCCTAATGCCCACACAGAGATGCCAACCTAAAGGTTTTGTCTCCCTCGGGTTAGTGGGTTTGGTAACGTTAGCATAGGAAGTCAAGCTCAATGTTTCTCCTAGGCTTCCCCTAAACCCTTCCGAGGTCGTCCTGGAACCGAGTCCCTAACCAACAGCCCAACCAGCCAACCACACAGCCCGCCAACCAATCTTTGGCTTCACCACCAAGCTAACCACCCATCTTTTACCTTAACCACCACACAGCTTAACTGCTCCGTTCTAGGGTCAAGAACCCAACGTGCACTACCCCACCGTCTCGAGTCTCACTTAGCAACCAACCACGAGTCAAAAGAAACAAATTCATGATACACAGTAGAGTCAAACCCAACACTCAGAAGCAAGTACAAAATATGCTCATAACAAACAGGATAATCAGGGTCTCATGCTCCAAGCAACCATTAACATTCACACAACAATTATAAAGTCAACCACAACGACCCTATACTCAAACTCATTCGCTTATGAGTTTGATGCTTAAACCAACAGCTACTTACCTCGAATAACGTGCACAAAAGATCTTTGCTCTTGTTAGCAATCTAAAGCACCTACAAAACGTCACAACAACACGCAAATTCAGATGGGAACCAAGCTCGTTGCCCTACTCTTGAGGCACACTACAAAACGATCCTAACCAAGCTAACAGGACACCTTTTATGCATCTAACAGGAAAACACAGCCAAACCAACAAGTTCTAAACTTAGAATTCATAACCAAAAAGATTCGGAAACGAGTCTTACCCACGATTACAAGCTGAAACGGTTCTCCACTCGATCTTAGCCTCGAGATTCCTTCAAAGATCCACTCCTTAGCCGACGGATTTGATCATGTCCATCAAAACAAACACAAATCAGCGAGAGAAACGAATCGAAAAGGAAAGGAAAGCTAGAGAGATCGGTTTGGATCCGCGAGAGAGATGGAGACAGATCTGAAGAGGGGGTCGGATCTAAGGGAGAGAGAGAGAGAGCACAGATGACGACAGTTCGAGAGAGAGAGCAGGGACCGAGAGGGAAAGAGATCAGGAGAGGGGAGCGGCGGTTCAAGAGAGAGAGAGAGAGGCAGACGGCGGTCGGAGAGTGAGGGAGAAAGGGGGCGGCCGATCGGCGATTCGACGGAGAGAGGGACGATGACGAGGAAGAGAAATAGAGTCGAACGAGGAAGAGGGAGAGCGATCGGAGGGGACGAGGCCGCCGGCACGCCGGCTCACGGCTCGACTGCCGCCCCCTTGTGCAAGGAAGAAGACGAAACTGGGGGGGAGGCGCGTGCGACCCCCCAATCGCAACCCCTTTCTTTTTTTTTTTTTAACTAAAACCTAAAATAGAAAAGTAGTAAGGAAGGTCCAAGGTTTACCTCGTTTTCCTTCTCCAAAGACGTTTGATGAGAAACCCAAGGCTGCCAACCCAATTTAAAGCGAGATTTAGAAGTTTAATGGGTCCCTGTAAGATTCGATAATCAAATTCTTAGCTCAACACTTTAAAAAATTACGACATGAGCCCGGAATTGATTTAGAAGGAATTATAACTTACTTGAAATTACCGGGCGTCACATCCTCCCCACCTTAAGAACTTTCGTTCTCGAAAGTGGCTAGTTCTCAAACAGCTCTGGGTAGTTCGTCCTCATCTCGTCCTCACGTTCCCAAGTAGCTTCTTTGAGCTGCTGGTTTTGCCATAAGACCTTGACAAGGTCGATTTCTCTGTTTCTCAACACTTTCTTCTCTCGAGCTAAGATTTCCACTTGTTTCTCCTCGTAGCTCAGATTCTCATCGACCTGTAGTGGCTTGTAATCAATCACGTGGGATGCATCCGACACATAGCCTCGCAGCATCGACACGTCAAACCGTCGTGCACGGCTGCTAGCGATGGTGGCAAGGCTAAACGATACGCCACTGGGCCAATACGCTCCAAGATCTCAAATGGTTTGATGAACCTAGGGCTCAACTTCCCTTTCTTGCCAAATCTCAACACACCTTTCATCGGTGCACCTTTCAGGAACTCATACTCTCCAACTGCGAACTCCAAGTCCCTGCGCCGCACATCGGCAAAACTCTTTTGTCTGCTCTGAGTTGTTAACATTCTCGCTCTGATCTTCTGCACAACCTCATTTGTAACTTGGACCAGCTCGGGTCCCAAAAGCTTACGCTCACCAACCTCTCCCCAATACACTGGGGACCTACACCTCTTCCCATACAATGCCTCAAAGAGCGCCATCCCAATCGTTGCCTGATAACTGTTGTTATAGGCAAACTCCATCAAATGAAGGTGTGTATCCTAACTCCTTGCGAAATCCAGGGCACAAGCTCGGAGCATATCTTCCAAGATCTGGTTCAACCTGTCAGTCTGACCGTCCGTCTGAGGGTGGAATGTTGTACTGAAACTACATTCCGCTCCTAAAGCCTTCTGGAAACCCATCAAGAAGTTGGATGTGAAACGAGGGTCCCTGTCAGAGACAATCTTCACTGGGACTCCATGTAATCTGACAATTTCCTCCATGAACAGCTTCGCCCACTTCTCCACCGTATTTTCAGGAAGGAAATGTGTCGACTTTGTCAGCCTATCAACGATCACCCAAACCACCGTGAATCGTCTAATGGTTCGGGATAGACCTGAAATGAAATCCATCGAAACTTCTTCCCATTTCCACTAAGGTACCTCTAAGGGTTGCAGCAGCCCTGCCGGCTTCTGCCTCGGGGCTTTAACTTGTTGGCAGACTAAACATCTGCTAACAAACTCCGCTATGTCTTTCTTCATTCCACTCCACCAGTAGAACTGCTTCAGGTCCTGATACATTTTAGTACTGCCAGAATGCACTGAGAAAGGGGAACTGTGAGACTCGACTAGAACTTCCTCCTTGAGGCCACTTACATCTGGAACGCATAACCGTCCTTTGAACAACAAGCCCCCATCTGATGACACTGTAAACTCACTCTCTTGGCCCGACTTGGCCTGTTTCCACCAATCCACAAGACCAGGGTTCCCCTGTTGGGAGTCTAGAACTCGTTGTCTCAGAGTCGGTTGCACTGACAACTGGTAAACTGAGCCATGACCTGCCCTGCCATCACGGCAATACCGACACGCTCCATATCGACTCGCAAATGAAACTCCTTCGTGACTAAGGCCGACGTGTGAGCTACCTTTCTACTAAGGGCATCGGCAACCACATTTGCCTTACCCAGGTGATACAAGATCTCAATCTCGTAATCCTTTACCAACTCCACCCACCTACGTTGTCTCATGTTCAACTCTTTCTGCGTAAACAAGTATTTCAGGCTCTTGTGATCTGTATACATCTGGATCTTCTCACCATACAAATAGTGTCTCAAGATTTTCAAGGCAAAGACCACTGCCGCTAACTCCAAGTCGTGGGTCGGGTAGTTTTTCTCGTAGTCTTTCAACTGTCGGGAGACATAGGCAATTACCCTCCCATTTTGCATCAAAACACAACCCAAGCCCTTCTTGGAAGCACCACTGTAAACCACAAAGTTTCCTTATCCATCCGGCACTGTAAGCACTGGTGCCGAAATCAACTTCTACTTTAAATCCTGGAAACTTGTCTCGCACGCCTCACTCCACACGAAGGCATTCCCCTTCCATGTCAACTGAGTAAGGGGTGTTGCAATCTTGGAAAAGTCTTTCACAAATCGTCGGTAATAACCGGCCAACCCTAAGAAACTGCGAACTTCAGTGACGGTTTTGGGTCGGGGCCAATCTGAAACTGCTTCCACCTTTGCTGGATCTACAGAGACACCCTTCTTAGATACTACATGCCCTAAAAAGGACACCTGCGACAGCCAAACCTCGCACTTGGAGAACTTGGCGTACAACTGATTCTCTCTCAAGGTAGTCAAGACCTTCCTCAGGTGGTTCTCGTGTTCTTCACCCGTCTTCGAGTAGACTAGGATGTCGTCTATGAACACAATCACAAAGGTGTCCAGAAACTCCTTGAACACCCGATTCATCAGGCCCATGAACACAGTCGGGGCATTTGTCAAACCAAACGACATCACGGTAAACTCGTAATGTCCATACCTGGATATGAAGGTTGTCTTTGGGATATCCTCCTCTCTTATTCGCAGCTGATGATAGCTCGAGCGCAAATTAATCTTAGAGAACACAGTGACTCCCTGCAGCTGGTCAAACAGATCATCAATTCTGGGGAGCAGGTACTTGTTCTTTACCGTCACTTTATTTGACTCTCGATAGTCAATGCAAAGGCACATCGACCCATCCTTCTTTTTCACAAAAAGTATCGGCGCACCCCATGGAGAGACACTAGGGCGAATGAAGCCCTTGTCTAACAACTCTTGCAATTAAGTCTTGAGCTCCTTTAACTCATACTGGGCCATTATGTGCAGAGCTTTTGATAACTGCAGTGCGGTGCTCTGCTCTAACTCAATATCAAAATCCACCTCCTCCGGCGGGGCGGGCACAGTAAATCCTCAGGGAATACATCAGCGAACTCCCTGACTACTGGCACTGACGACACGTCTACTTTCTCACTTTCTCAAGTCCGTCACACTTGCTAAGAAGGCTCAAGCCCCTTGACCAACCAACTTACTCGCCTTAAGTGCTGAGATCACCTTGGGAACCGTCTTTGGTTCGCTCCCCTTAAACTTGAAGCTCGGTTCTGACGGAGGCTTGAACACAACCTCTCTACGGTGACAATCGATGTTGGCATGATTTGCTGCTAGCCAATCCATGCCAGAATTACATCAAAGTCATTCATCTCCAGGACAATCAGGGTCACTTCCAACGAGCGACCTTCTACCAACACCTCACCGGTCTTCACCTTTTCCCGTGTCACTTACTCTGCCCCTACAGGGGTTGCAACTGATAGGCTAAAACCTAAGGGTTCTACTTCTAGTTGGGCTTGCCCCACAAACATTGCAGAAATAAAGGAGTGCGTACAACCAGAATCAAAAAGTACAAAAGCTAAATGACTGAGAATAGGTAGGGTACCTGTGACGACTTTACCAGCACCCTCCGCAGCTCGGTCAGCATTAGCGTACGCTCCTCCTCTCTGGCGACCCTCCTGGTTTCCAACATTTCTATTATCCGGGCATGCTGAGGCCACATGGCCTTCCTTACGGCAAATATAACAGACTCTCAGATCTGGCTTCTTCTTCTGCCTGCACACTGATGCCATATGGCCCACCTTACCACAATGGAAACAGACTTTGGTAGCTGCTGGGCAAGCTCCTCTGTTATGTTGCCCTCCACAGTTAGGGCACGATCCTCTGCCTGCTCCTTGGGCCCATTGTTGCCCCTGCGCTCCTGGTCGGTTTGGCTTTGGGGAAGGCTCCGATCGTGTCTCCTCTTCGACTTTGATCCAGTAAGTCCGCCCGCCTCGCTGCGCCAACGTTACTCCCGTGCTGTTTCAAATCTACATCAATCAGGGTGGCCACTCGAACAACTGCAGCATAGGTCTTCGGGTCGTGGGCAGCTACGGACCCACGTAACCCTCCGCGCAGACCTATGAGGAAGCGCTCAATTTTCTTCTTATCCGTGTCCACCAATTCTGCAGCAAACCGAGACAACATGGTGAACTCGTGCTCATACTCTTCGACCGACTGATTCGGTTCTTGCTTCAGATGCAGAAACTCAGCTTGCTTCTCAATTCTCATCGCGGCTGAGTAGTACTTCTCATAGAATGCTTCCTGGAACTGCGCCCAGGTTATATGCCCTTCACTGACGTCAATGGACCGCAAGGCAGTCTTCCACCATACATAGGCTCGTCCTCTGAGTGCGTAGACTGCGCACTGGACCCTCTATCGATCAGGACAGCACATGCGCTCAAATATGTCTTCCACCATCCCGAACCATGCCTCTGCAGCCACATGGTCAACTCCTTGCCCATCAAAGAGAGGTGGCTTGTACTTCCTGAAGTCCCGAAGGTATCTGGCGTCCTCTGTAGTGGCTCCACGTGCCTGGGTAGTTTCTCCTTCGTTCTGAGCTGGAACTGCTTGGTTCTGGTTATATGCTCCCTGATTTTGGGTAGCCATCATCCCCTGAAGTCCTGCCAAAGTTGCGGGAGCTGGCTGTGGGGCTTGGTCGTTCCCTCGCTCCTGAGGGTTTTCATCAACATGTTCTGACGGCTCCCCAACAGTTGGGGCATCCTGATTAAGCTCCTCCTGATGCTCGGAGTGCTCATCCACTGGTGGGTCCACCACCGGACCCTTGCCACGGGCTCCACGACCTCGGCCTCTTCGACCCCCACGACCACGCCCACCAACCACGACTCTACCACGCCCACGTCCACGTGCCATACTCTGAGTTAACCACAACAAACTTTAAAACACAACACCAAGGTCTTAAACAAGCACATATTCAAGAATCCAGAAGCAAATAACTTACTAAACCCAACTTACTTTACAAAAATAAAAACAAGCAAACCTGGAGGTGACGAGGCGACATTCTACGAGAGGCTATGAGGACCAGTACTTACGATGTAGGCAAGTATACAAGACCTAAAAACTTTGTCTCTGATACCAACTGTAACACCCCTAATTTTAAACACAATTCCAACTAGGGACATCACTAGATAGCACCCTCTGCGCCATCCGAATGAATCCAAAATTTTTACTTAACCTGTTTTAAGCAAGAAACACTTCTAAGAACTTTTTCAATGCCCGACCTCCTCCAAACTTCAACAAAACTGGCCGGGCTCCAGCAGACCACACAACAGAAACAACACAAGCACCACACAACAGGTATACGAGCATGTTAAACCAGGAATCCAAAATAAATAAATAACATGCCCAACCACGCAGCGAGTTCACAAAATCCAACAGGTGCATATAAAGGTCACAGAACAACTCAAAGTTACAAGGATAAACTTTAAGTCTAAAACAGAAAGCTCCACTACGACAAAAAAGAGTCTCATAGCCTCGTCGTGTCCCACAGTCGTCCTCCGACTCACTGTTTGCCCTTACCTGCAATAAAAAACATTAAAGTAGACGGGTGAGTATAAGAATACTTAGTAAGTAGCCCACTCACGTCCAAGTTTCAGATTTTCACAAGTGCACACACAGAGACAAAATCATGATCGCAACCAGAACATCTTAAGGACTCAAGACTATACGCTCACGTGTCTACCTCACCCCGAGACTTACCGACGATCCAGAAACCTAGGCGGCCATAGATGGGGACGCACCCCAACGCGAAAAAGTAATCACTCTAACGCCCACACAGAACGCAATAGAGCCTCGACTCTAAAGCCCACACAAATCGCACAAGGGCGGCCCACCCAAGTGCCCCACAGAGATCACATAGGGTGCTCGACCCCATGTCCACACAGCTCGCAAAAGGGCGCACTCGACCCTAATGCCCACACAACTCGTAAAAGGGCGCACTCGACCCTAATGCCCAAAAAGAGATGCCAGCCTAAAGGTTTTGTCTCGCTCGGGGTCACTCAGTGGGTTTGGTAACCTTAGCCTAGGAAGTCAAGCTCAACGCTTCTCCTAGGCTTCCCCTAAACCCTTCTGAGGTCGTCCTGGAACCGAGTCCCTAACCAACAGCCCAACCAGCTTACCACACAGGCCGCCAACCAATCTTTGGCTCGACCACCAAGCTAACCACCCATCTTTTACCTTAACCACCACACAGCTTAACTGCTCGGTTCTAGGGTCAAGAACCCAACGTGCACTACCCCATCGTCTCGAGTCTCACTTAGCAACCAACCACGAGTCAAAAGAAACAAATTCATGATACACAACAGAGCCAAACCCAACACTCAGAAGCAAGTACAAAATATGCACATAACGAACAGGATAATCAGGGTCTCATGCTCCAAGCAACCATTAACATTCACACAACAGTTATAAAGTCAACCACAACGACCCTATACTCAAACTCATTCGCTTACGAGTTTGATGCTTAAACCAACAGCTACTTACCTCGAATAACGTGCACAAAAGATCCTTGCTCTTGTTAGCAGTCTAAAGCACCTACAAAACGTCACAACAACACGCAAATTCAGATGGGAACCAAGCTCGTGGCCCTACTCTTGAGGCACACTACAAAACGATCCTAACCAAGCTAACAGGACACCTTTTATGCATCTAACAGGAAAACACAGCCAAACCAACAAGTTCTAAACTTAGAATTCATAACCAAAAAGATTCGAAAACGAGTCTTACCCATGATTACAAGCTGAAACGGTTCTCCGTTCGATCTTAGCCTCGAGATTCCTTCAAAGATCTACTTCTTAGCCGACGGATTTGATCCTGTCCATCAAAACCAACACAAATCAGCGAGAGAAACGAATCGAAAAGGAAAGGAAAGCTAGAGAGATCGGTTTGGATCCGCGAGAGAGATGGAGACAGATTTGAAGAGGGGGTCGGATCTGAGGGAGAGAGAGAGAGCACAGACGACGACAATTCGAGAGAGAGAGCAGGGACCGAGAGGGAAAGAGATCGGGAGAGGGGAGCGGCGGTTCGAGAGAGAGAGAGAGGCAGACGGCGGTCGGAGAGTGAGGGAGAAAGGGGGCGGCCGATCGGCGATTCGACGGGGAGAGGGGCGACGACGAGGAAGAGAAAGAGAGTCGAACAAGGAAGAGGGAGAGCGATCGGAGGGGACGAGGCCGCCGCCCCCCCTTGCGCAAGGAAGAAGACGAAACTGGGGGGAGGCGCGTGCGACCCCCCAATCGCAACCCTTTTTTTTTTTTTAAACTAAAACCTAAAATAGAAAAGTAGTAAGGAAGGTCCAAGGTTTACCTCGGAATTGATTTAGAAGGAATTATAACTTACTTGAAATTACCGGCATCACAGATTGGATTGGATACCCATTTAGGTTTAATGGGGCTCTAATATCATATTATATTATATGAGGTTATATCTCAAAACAAATTGGCAATAAGAGAAGTAGCCTATATATCTTATATATTGTGATGTTTCTCTCAACTTTCCTAATTTGGGATCCTCAACAAATAACTTAAAAAAGAGTCGACCATGAAGGCTCTTGGCCCTTGGCAGATCCTAGAGTCGGCATAACTTGAATTATGTTATATTTTTAAAAAACTGCATATTAATTACAAATTATATGTTTCATTTTCTAACTACATATTTTGAAAAATTTTGAGTAGCAGTTTAAAGTCTTTTTCTTTTTTATATATAATCTATCTCTTAAGACTTTCTTCATAAATAGTTTTTAAATTAATCCAATGTTTTATAATGTTTTATTTATTTATTTATTAAGATTTTCTTAAGAAGCACATTTGATCATTTAAAATCAATTGACAACCTATACTAAATACACATTTTAAACTACTAATTTTTTCAAGTATTCAAAGAAAAATTGATTTTTGTTTTTTGTTTTTTTGTCAATAGTTGTTCCAAAAATCCTAACATGTACACTATAAATAATTCTTGGCTTTCTTTCTTTGTGGTTCGTTCCTTCCTTCCCATTCACACCATGTTGGATATTCGGCTTGAGAACACCAATGATCTTTTAGATGCAATATTCCTTCTTATTCCTCTTTGTGAAACTGCCAACTTGAAATGCTCGCCGGAGATGTTGTCCATAACAGTCTCCCACTATTCTTCTGATCACTTCGTTGTAACCTTTGATATGATGCCTCAATTTTTCACCCACTTTTTTTCTGATCACATTTCCAATTCCTTCATTCTTCTCCAACCCTTATTTACTACTATTGTGGGGATGAAAGTTCGTGGTTATTCTTCAACTTTCCTCACTCTTGACCTCTCTCTTGATGATGAACTTAATTACCTATTCCTTCAATTTAAAAGTCCCGGTATGTATATATATTATATCTCTCAAGAATCAATCAATTATTCATGGTAAATTTTTATTGATTATTGTTCGTTCAATATTCAAAAAGAATATAATCTTGTTCTTCTTTGTCTTTCTTGCTTTATAATTGATACGGTTTATGCCACTTTTAGTGGATTCGAAAGTGCTCTGTCGTCGATTGGCATTATGGCCACTTTCGATAGAGGAGGAGGAGTTGGACCAAATTAATCTTGGAACCTTTGTCTCAATTGATGATCGACAATTTGGACATATTATAACAACGTTTGATGGTCAATTGGGTAATACATAACATATATATAACTCAACTTTTCTTCCTTCTCTCTTATATAATTTCTTGAAAGAAAATTGTTTGTAACTTTCTAAATTCTGTACTCACAGTTCATGTTACTCTAACGGAAACCCAAGTCAGATTCTCTAAGGGAATTGAAGAGGTTATTTTTACTAAAGAGGTATTGTCTCTTTTCATGCTCAAGAAGCTTTTGATATGATTGTTGTAATGGTAGTTTCATTAGATTTCAATTTAAGAACTTAGCCCTGATTGATAAGACCTCATTTGATAATCATTTTGTTTTTGGTTTTTAGTTTTTGAAAATTAAGCCTATAAATACTACTCTCATCTAAGGATTTACTTGTTTTTCTCTCTAATTTGAGAATCTCATATTGAAAAAGTGGAGAGTAACCTCACACTATATAAGATATATGAGTTACTACTTTTAATGCCAATTGGTTTTGAGTTTGAAACTCATATAATCTAATACAAACAATGTTTTGAAAACTAAAAAAAACTGGTTTTCATAAGTTTGTTTTTGTTTTTAGAATTTGGCTAAAAATTCAAATGTTTGCTTAAGGGGATGAAAACCATTATAGAGAATTGGAAGAAAACAAGCGTTTAATTTTTCAAAAAAAAAAAAAAAATGGTTATCAAATGGGGCCTAACTATTTGGCTTTTAATTTTTTTATTTTTGAAAGTTGTACTTGTTTTTTCACCCTTTCTCTACAATGATTTTCATCTCTCTACAATATCTCTCATCTTTCTCAAAAAAAAAAAAAAAACACGAAGCTAAATTTCATAAACAAAAAATAAGTTTTTGGGAACTACTTTTTTTTAGTTTTCAAAATTAGGCTTGGTTTTTGTAAACACATATAAAAAGTATATAAGAAAACATGAAAAACCATTAATGAAGAAGTATTTATAGCCTTAATTTTGAAAAACAAAAAACCAAAATCCAAAATCTTAAGCCCCCGTTTGATAAACATTTTGTTTTTGGTTTTTAGTTTTTGAAATTTAAACTTAAAAATACTAGTTATACCAATGAGTTTATATGTTTTTTTTATCTATTTTGTATCTATGTTTTAAAAAACTAAGCTAATTTTTGAAAACTAGAAAAAGTAGTTTTAAAAAATTTGATTTTATTTTTAGAATTTAGTTAAGAGTTCAAATGATTACTTAAGGGAGATCATCGTAGAAAAATTAGGTGAAAATAAGCTTAAATTTCAAAAACTAAAAACAAAAAACAAAATAATTATCAAACGTGACATAAATGATTATCAAACGGGCATTATGATGTCATATTTGGTTTATAAGAGAAAAAGTTGTAATTGGTTAACGTTGTACAGGAAAGACAATGCATAATTGGAGGTGTTGCAGCAGGAGATGAAATTCAGTTCGTAATCACTCTTCGTCCGACAAATTTTTTTCGTAGTATGACGTTTCGGTCAGAAAGGGTATGGTTCCACAAGACAACTACTTCCCGCACTGTAATTCTTGTCCCTATCGGATTGCATGCTCAATTTCTTGTCTATTATTCCCAGTAGGTGAAGACCAAATCTATGGAAATAATGTGGATATATATACTTTTTTTTTTTTTACTTATTTTCTTTCTTTCTTTTTCTCTCAATAAAAATCAAAGAGCTGAAAATTGGAAGTAAAAATATGTACATATATAATCCTAGTTGTAAGTTCAATACTTTATATGTCTCAATTTCTTGACAAACTATGTTGAATTCAAACATTTCTGTTCAAGTATATCCAAATTATAATCTCTATTTTCTTTCTTTTTTTTTTTTTATTGAAACATCCAAAATTACAGTGAATGGACCTTAGAATATTCATCCTCATTAATTAATTATTTGCTAGGTAAACTGTGTTAACCACTTGCTAGTATGCAAGGTCAGTAGTCTAGCATTTGAGATTAATGCTTAATGTAATTTTCTTTTGGGAGTGATTTACAAAATAACCATTTTATAAAACTAAGTTGTTTATCAACACTTTAGTAAAAAATGGTCGATGGCAAGCCACTTTGTTGTTTCATTCTACCTCTTAAAAGTATTTTTAAAATGTTTCCTTAATAATCACATTGGTTAGAAGCACTATACAGGTGATTTCTCATGAAACCTTTTGACTTTTTTTCAAAAAGTTCTTACAAATAACTTCCAAACCTGGTTTCAAGTCCGAATAAAGTGGTTTTAGACATGGTAAAAGTATTTAATCATACCAAAACCACTTCCGAAACATATATCCTAATTAAAGTATCTTAACAATAAAAAAAATCCAAAAATCATTGTTGTGAATTATAGTGGTTGTTCAAATTGCATTTTCATACTTTTAACTATCAAAAATCTGTTAAATATAATTTGTAATTTCTAATTAGTATTTTGAGTTCTTCAATATGGCTTTATGGAATATGTAAGGCTTGTATAATTTTCTAGATAAGTCTATTTCCTAGGTCATTAATCATTCTCTAGAAAATTCTATTGACACCCATAAATAGAGGTGTTCTCTACCCCTTGTAAGCAAGCAACAAAGAAAACTCCAATTGAGCTCAAGTGCTAAAGCACTCAATGGAAGAAGTTTTTCTCCATAATTCTCCCTCCATTCTAAAATCTTTCATGCTTGATCTTCATTGCCTCCAACAAATTTGGTATCAAGGATAAAATGAACACCAATTGTGTTTCAAACTTGTTTTCAATTCCAACAAATCAAGTTTTGGTCTTTGATGGAGAGCATTATGAATATTGGCAAAGTCAAATGGAAACCATTTTTATTTCTCAAGATCTTTGGGAAATCATTGATGAAGATTATGAAGCTACTGTTGAGGAAGAAAATGAAGGCACTTAGGAACTGCCACCCGATCAAGAGAAAGAGTTTTAAGAAGAACAAAAAGCGTAATGTTTTAGCACTTTGCCTCATTCAACAAGGTGTAAGTAAGACTATCTTTCCTCGAATTTTGGTATTAAAAAAGCTAAGGAGGCTTGGAAAAGTTTGCAAAAATAATTTTAGGGAACTGAAAAAGTTATTTCCATAAAATTGCAATCTTTATGGAGAGATTTTGAAGGCAATGAAGAAGAATTGATGAAAGCAATGGACGAAGAAATAGCAAGAATTGAAAGAAACAAGACATGGAAGCTTCAAGACCTACCTTCAGGAAAAAAAATCAATTGGCTTAAAATGGGTATACAAGACTAAATTCAATGAAGATGGTTCCATTCAAAAGCATAAAGCTAGTCTAGTAGCAAAAGACTACTCCCAACAACCTGGTATTGACTTTAATGAGACTTTTGCACCAGTAGCACGCATGGAAACAATAAGGATTGCTCTTGCATTAGCAGCCTAGTTACAATTGAATGTGTTTCAACTTGATGTCAAATCTGCCTTCTTAAATGGAGAGTTGGAAGAAGAAGTATACGTAGAACAACCTCAAGGATATATTGTTCGTGGAAAGGAAGAGAAGGTTTATCGGCTCTAAGCCTTGTATTGCTTAAAGCAAGCACCTCGTGCTTGGAATAGCAAAATTGACGGATACTTCTACCATAATGGGTTTCAGAAAAGTCCCAATGAACCATCTCTCTACGTGAAAAAGAAGGTAGATATTTCGTTGTTTGTCTGTATATTGATGATTTGATCTATTTTTGAAATAACTCAGAAATGCTTGAGGAGTTCAAACAAAGTATGATGAAGAGATTTGAAATGACTGATTTGTGGTTGATGAAGTATTTTCTTAGAATTCAAGTCAAACAATATATATCATGGTGAAATTTTTCATTCTCAAGAAAAGTATGTTGATGATTTACTCAAGAAATTTCACATGAGTAAATGCACACCAGTTGCAACTCTTATGGCATAAAATGAAAAGTTTTGTCATGATGATAATACTGCTAAAGCAGATCCAAAATTTTTTCGAAGTCTGGTGGGTTCATTTATCTATCTTACTAATACCAGACCACATATTATGGATTATGTTAGCATCATTTTAAGGTACATGAATGATCCAAGCAGAGATCATTATCTTGTTGTTAAAAGAATTTTGAGATATTTGCAAGGTACCAAAAAGTATGAACTCAAATATATCCATGAGAAAAATTACAAGTTGGTTGGCTACACTAATAGTGATTGGGTAGGTTCCCTTGATGATTGAAAAAACACTTCTGGATATGTGTTTTGTTTGGGTACTAATAAGATATCTTGGAGTTCGAGAAAGCAACAAACAATAGCCTTATCTTCATCTGAAGCAGAATATACAACTGCAATTGAAGCTACTTGTGAAGTAGTATGGTTAAGGAGAATCCTTAAAGATCTTCCAATAGAGCAGGTGACGCCAACAAAAATCTTTTGTGATAATATGCCAACAATTAATTGCAATGACCAAGAATCCTGTCTTCCATGCTCGCTCAAAGCACATTGAGTTGCGACATCATTATATTAGAGATTTAATAAACAAGGAAGAAATTTATTTAGAGTTCATCAACACCAAAGTTCAACAAGTTGATATATTCACCAAAGTTGTTACATCAGAGAAGTTCGAGAAGTTCAAGAAGCTTTTGAAAATTACAAATTAAGAGGGGGTGTTAAATGTAATTTGTAATTTCTAATTAGTCTATTAAGTTCTTCAATATGGCTTTTTGGAATATATAAAGCTTATGTAATTTTCTAGATAAGTCTATTTCCTAGGTCATTAATTATTCTCTAGAAAATTCTATTGACACCTATAAATAGAGGTGTTCTCTACCCTTTGTAAGCAAGCAACAAAGAAAGCTCTAATTGAGCTCAAGTGCCAAAGCACTCAATAGAAGAAGTTTCTCCATAATTCTCCCTCTACTCTAAAATCTTTCCTACTTGATCTTCATTGCCTCCAACAAAATCCTTCTAAAAGTTAAAAAAAAAAAAAAAAGATGTAATTATTGGTGGGATTTGAAAAGGCAACTCACTTGAAAGTGGTTTTGATATGAAATCAAGGGCACCGAAAAAGCTTTTATATCAAATGATATGAAATTAAAGGTACCGAAAAAACTTAGATACCAAATGATTTACTCAATTTTACCACAAGTGGCTTACACAATCTTTATAAGAACCGGGCACCTTCTAAACATACACGACAAAACTAGTACATAAATCGAGACTAAAATTTAGTGCAATTAGTACCATTACCCACATATATAAATACAAATTCATGTTCATTCCAGGTATCTTATTTCTTTTTAAATCACGTGTAAACAACATGTTTCTTTCCATTTTTTCACATTGAAAATTCTCAAACTAACACTTTTTTCTTTTTTCTGTGTTGGCGCGTCTGCCTCAGAAAAATGGATGAGGATTTCAAGGGGAAGAGCTGAAATAATAAAGAAAAGGATTTTAGAAGCCATCTATACTATTTGGCAAATTAATGTTAGATTTTGTCCTTTGAAAAATTTAAAAGTTGTTATATAAATATGCACTAATTAAGCTGTGTTCTCATAAATCTCACATTCCACAAGGATTTATATTCTTGTGTTTTCTTCCTCTAGCTATTATTGTTGACTCATTGTTGGGCTTAGAGATGCAAAGTAATTAAGAATACAAACATTGTGTTGTTGAGAAGTTGCCTCTGTATTCGAACCCCAAGTCTTATGTGTCTCTTAACACTATATTTACCATATATCGTGGTTTGCATATTTTAAAAAATATGGAAAAAAAAATTTTGGTCTACAAAATTTGGTTCCTTCTTACAGTTCTTTCTTCCATGCTCATTGGCTTTCGGCAAAGGAAGCTGGCAAGGAGTGACGAGTTAATTTTAGGTTTCGTTAAGTAGGTTGTATTTAGGTTGTTTGATAGTTTATTTGTTGATTAATTTTATTGCTTTTTTTTTTTTCAAGTTATAGGAGTTGAATTGAGGAAAATAGAAAAAAAAATGAAAGTTTTGTGCCAAAGTTCCAAGAGTGCAGTGCCTAGATGCCTGCAGGTATATCATCTTGATGCTTCAAAAGCGAGTTGTGAAAAAAATAGGTCGTAGTGCCAATATGCACACGACTTGAAGTGAAAGACAAGATTGTAGTGCGTATGTGCTATGACTCAAAGGCGAGATCACAGAGCAGGATAATGCCTATCACATTTTTCAAGGGAGATTTTCAAGAAACGGTAGTAGAAAATGGCTATAGGCAATTTTTGGGATTCCTAAACCAGCAATATGGAGCATACATGAAGGTTGGGTGTACATAAATCGAGTTGGGTTGGGTTATTCTAGTTTTTTGGATCAACACTCAAATAACCTTATTCATGAGGGTAACTAATTTTCAGGTTGGGTTGGGTTGGGTTATCGGGTTAGTTTTTTTTTTTTTTTTTTAATTTAAAATTTAAAAAAATCCAAAATTAATATAAATATAAAAAAAATCAAGAATTAAAAAACTCTAGTCTTTATACTAAATAACAATCATAACACTTAAATATTCTAATACAAATTTACAATTATCTCAAAAACTTCTAAATAAATCGTCATCATTTAAAACAAAGATTTTTTCTTTTACAAAGATTGAATTAAAATTAGGCACTTAGTTTCAATTTATATTATACAAAATTACACCCTAACGACTTAAAAAATGTATATGTAGTTGTATGGTAGGTAAAAATATAATTTTTAAAATTAATAATAAGTTCGGGTTGGTCGGGTCAACCCAAATTAATGTTAGGTGAACCCACGAACCAACCCAACCCATACATTTTAATTTATTTGAATCCAACCCAACTTAAATAAATTCATAACCCAACCCAAACCGTCGGGTTGGGTTGGGTTGGTCGGATTGTTCGAGTTATCTGATTTTTTGAACACCCCTATGTGAAGCAATTTGAAGTGATATTTTTTATTTACCCGTTCCTGGTCGTCATGGAAAAGAGAAGCTAGTATAAATGAGAAAGATATTATTCCCTCTCAGCTCATCTAGTACTGCTAGTACAAAAAATGCGCATCTCCTTAAATTTGTCTGCACGGGTAGCTCTATCAGGCGTGGCACTGGCGTGCGAGCGAAGTACTATTCGCCACAATAAATAACTCGTTGAGCAATGATTGGTTCAATCCTCTACCTCTGAAAGTGGAAGAACTATAGTGCCCATGATATTGTTCTAGAGAAAAATTGGGATCATGGCGCCCAGAACAATGACATCTAGCAGCAGCATTGAAGGTTGGAGATCATTGGAGTTTATATCTTTAGCTTCTCTTTTTTTTTTTTTTTTTGAGAAGATCTTTAGCTTCTCCTTTTCCTTATCTTTTCTTACTTGTAATGTTTATAATAAAGTGGTTGATTAAGACTTTTACTATGAAATAACTAATTTTATATTTTTGGGCTTTGATTAAAAGACATTTTCAATTTTAGTTAATTTATTTGAGACCTCTTTCAGTGTTACAAACCTTTTTGTTTTCACGACCAAAGGCTCAATAATATTTCTATGATATGAAAGACTATGAAATATTTATTGTTCTTTATTTTAAAATGCGGAGAAAAAAAAGAAACTTTGGATTGTTGAATAACAAACAAAATAATAAAGCAACAAAACATCATAATATTTTTAAATTACTAAAAAAAAAGGAAGGGGGGTTATTGGATCATTTTCTGTTGTGGGTCTATACATCCTCTACTTTCAAGATGCATGTACACTTGTTAATCCAATCTTTTATTATTATTATCTTTGACTCATGATCAAACGAGATAGAGAAACTCATTTATTAAATTATCAGGGTAATGATCCATCAACCTACTAGTTCTTTTTATGAGACACAAATAGAAGAGTTTATCTTGGAAGTGGAAGAACTATTGAATTTGCGTGAAACTATCACACGGATTTACCGTACTAATCATATTTTTTATCATACTTTTCCGTTGAAATTTCAATTTTGTATTTAGTTGTGAAAAATTTTATGAGCTTTATGCATGTTTAGATCTACCCACTTTTTAATTTGCATTGATTTTATGTCATGATTCTAGATAGAGTAACAAGAATCATTGATGACATTAAATAGTTTTTCCTAATCTATATTAGAGATGGAATAGTTCTTTTTTGAGACACAAATAGGAGAATTTATCCTAAGCAGAAGAACTACTGAAGTTGCGCGAAACCATTACAAGGATTTGTCGTACTTATCATTTATTGAATCATATTCTTTCTAGTTAACGGTTGAAATTTCAATTTTGTATTTAGTTGTAAAAAATGTTAATGAATTGTATGCATGTTTAGATCTGACCACTTTTTAATTTATGTAAATATACATTCAAAATTTTGTGGAAAATATTAATTATAGAAAAATACATTTTAGTCCCTAAGATTTAGAGTTTGTATCTATTTGGTCTTTAAAGTTTCAAAATGAACACTTTAACTTCTGAGGTTTAGCAAATAGTTTTAAATGGTCACTGAAGTTAGTTGACCAATGGAAAAATGACATGACACTACAGATGTTGCAATTTTTAAATGAAACGTCATTTTTTTATTCATTTAAAATTATTTTAATCTTTTGAATATATTTGGCACTACGTGGCTTTTTATCTTTTTTTTTTTTTTTATATATATATTTTGTATTTCTCTTTTCCTTTTTCTATCTTCTCACTTCTTTCCCTTCCTCTCGTCCTCTTCTCTGGCAAAAACTCGCAGATACCAATGTCAACCACCTCTATTTGCAGCTAATGCACTATCCACTGCTCTACTTCGACATGTTTTCTCCTCTTTTTTTTATCCTTCTATTCTTCTTCCTCCCCAGTAAAGCTTTCCATTAATACTCACCTTTGATTATAGACAACAATTAGACTAGGGAGTTGTTGATTGCTTGAGAAATTAATTAAATTTGGGTGAAACACAATTCACAAGATTTTTGTGATATTTCTCATTGAGTAAGAATAGGAATGATCTAGGA
This sequence comes from Trichosanthes cucumerina, assembly GCA_036507285.1. Taxonomy (NCBI): domain Eukaryota; kingdom Viridiplantae; phylum Streptophyta; class Magnoliopsida; order Cucurbitales; family Cucurbitaceae; genus Trichosanthes; species Trichosanthes cucumerina. Next base: position 68,325,126 of record CM071840.1, on the reverse strand, counting down.
CATTGAAAGATTTAACCTAAGAAATTGAACTGAGTATTGAAGAGTTAGGGTTATGAAAAAAAAAAACAAAACAAAAAAAAGAATGCCTCTTGAGATTCTCAATTTTCGAAGGCATTGGACCAAACATATAGATTATTGTCGAGATCAAATTTAACCAAATTGGTTGCTCTAGAAATTTCAGACATCAACACACCACATCTCTTAGTCTACCTGAACAATTCTAAGAAGTTCCTCACTTTCACTAAATAATTTAGAAATTCGCCTATTCCAAATGATTCAAACTGACTTAATACCAGAAAATATATAAATTTACCTCTCTAGAGACAAATATTTTGTAACAGTTCTACAGAAATTAGTTTCTAATGTTTCGAGTGAAATCATGACATCAATGACACAAACTTGTCGGCGAGGACTGGTGATTGATGCGTTCTAAAACAACAACGAAATGTGGTAGTCAATAACAACAAGCTTCTTCTAGTGTCTGAGGGAAGAAGAAAAGTGAAAGGGAAGAAGAAGACTGAAAGAGAAAAGAAGGAAAAAGGGAAAAAAAATGTCACCTAAATTTAATATAATTTAAAATTAATAAAAAAAATGACACTTCATTTAAAAATTGTCACTTCAACATGTCACATCATTTTTCTCCAATGAACATTTAGAGCTATTTTCTAAATTTTAGGGGTTAAAGTGTTCATTTTGGAACTTCAGGGACCATATAAACACCAACTCCAAACCTTGGGAACTAAAAAAGTATTTCCCTCTATTAATTAAGTTCTTCGTTCTTTATTATCACTACTACAAAAACTATATTTCTTGACGTTTATAAAATATCGAATTTTGCTTTACTTGACGTTTTTCAAACCGTCAAGGAATCCACCGTCAAGAATAATATACAATACTTGACACTTATAAAGTGTTATGTATAGTCTTTTTTTACGCTTATAATCTGTCATTTTTATCATGAAACTTTGACACTTTTTATTCGTCAAATATAGTTTTATCTTGACTTTGAAAAAGTGTCAAATTTGTGTTAATACTTGACGTTTTCTCTATGTCAAATATATTTTTATCTTGACGTTTCAAGAATGTCAAATATAAATTACTTGACAATTTAAATGAGTCAAATATAATTTTATCTTGACGTTTCAAAAATGTCAATATGAATTAGATCTTGACACATTATACATGTCGTTAGTTTGTGTTCTTTTCAATCTATTAAATATTCTATATTATCTTGAATTTTCTGCACTGTGATCCAATAATTTGTTATATTGAAAAATGCATAATTTCATCAACCAATCTTCCACACTTTAACAAAATTAACATCTTTAACAATATCAAACTATTAATCTCATGAACAATTCTAAAATTACAAGGACTTATCAAACATCATGTCAACAATTCAAAAATTACAAGAACTATTGTAACGATCCTAAGCCATAAACTCAACTAACATTCAAGGTGATTTACAAAACAAGAGAACTTTACATTCACTAGCCTAACACACTGTAAAGGGTTTAAACATGAAACTTATTGACACCATTATGACCAAAACTTTGAAAACGTCACCATAATTCTACAACACCTTTGTCACCCACCAAGTAGTTGAGTATTACCTGCAAAACACAACATTAAGCAACAAGGGTAAACATAAACATACTAAGTAAGCAACCTACCTCTAATAATTAATAACTCTAAAACATGCAACGAGTGAATTTACTCAATCATGTCAACCTCTCTTAAAACACAACGATCTCGAATAATTGCTACCCATCTACCTACTCCACTCACTCCCTCACATCCCGAATAGTGAAAAAGGAAAGCAACCCTCACGCTAATCCTAAAAAGCATGCTCAAAGGGAGGGAATGAGATCTAACCTAATGTCATAAATGTCGACCAAGGAGGATTAAGACGATTAACATACTTACAACACTTACAGATGTTAAAAAAAGATTAAAATGCACTTAGACTTACCAAAATGGCTCAAAGCCTCGTTGTCACACCCCCTCACGAAGTACCTGCTAACTTAGCCGGGCAGACGGCGTGAAGCCAACAGTCATCGTTCACCTCTCTAACGATACCTGTTGACCCTGCTTTACCTGATAAGCATACTATACTTGTATAAGATACACTTTAAACATAACACAGCAGAATATTGACAATTATGTAACCTACGTAAGGAGTAACCCTACTTAAGACTCTCTGGAAAACTGAAACGTATGTGAACATCACAACCAAAAACATACCCAACCATGGTTTACACAACCACAACCTAGAATGTACACATAAACATAACTTCATAGTCCTTCTTTTATACATAAAGACTTTCTATACAACTCCACCCACGTACAACATATCAAACTTGTGAAGCTTCCAGCAGACTATGACAGGTTTTCAGACACCGGGAGCTCGATCTCTACATGAAAAATGGGAAAAACACTGAAAGAATGAGATATGAAGCTCAGTGAGTGACTTGAGTTTAAAAGAAAACTATTAACTCGTAAATCATATCACCTGGCCATCTATGAGCATATGCATCTGTAATCATAATAGCTTTTCAGGAAAACCAGCAAGTATATCGTTAAAATCTCGCAAGGCATGTAAATGATATAAACTCTTTTTTAAAACATGTCACAATCTACGTTGTGTAGGGCACGCCCAGTACAACCAACGTTTATTCTACGATGTAGTGGGGCCCGCCTAGCACTCCCATCGTCTTTGTCGTAGTGGGGTCCGCCCAGCACTCATGACAGCGCTATTGTCACGGAGTACACTCAACGTCGACAACAGAATAAGACCTGTGTGCACACGGTACCATAAAGCCTCGGGCTCAATATCTCAGAAAATCACATGAAAACATTTGAACATGCCTGCTTATCTTTTCCTTCATAAAACTCAAGGTTACTCAGCTTGTTCATAAAACAAGAAATCTTTAAATCATACTTGCTCGAAATCATAACACTTCCATAAACTTTGGAAATTCAATAAACATATGCTCATGTATAAATTTATCAAGACATTTAGGCTCACAATGAGTACTTGAAAACATTTCTAGGAAAACATGAATACTCATAAACATGTGTTCAAAAGAAAACGCAAAGCATTGTAACCATTTCATTCTAGCAAAACATGTTTTCTTAAAACATATCTCAAGCATATAGTTCATTTCCGAAGTTCGTTTTGTCACTCACAGTGTTAGAACTAGAATTTTGGCCCGTACACACGACCTATCTCTTCTTGGCCTGCCAAACAAACCAAAACCATGTTTTAGAACCTCGAGCTCATGGTTTTTAACCTTAAAATTACAAGAAAACACACTTTCAAAATTTCCACCATTTTCAGATTTTATGCCATGTTTTCAGACAGCCATAACTTCTTCATTACTTATCCAAAAATAATGTAATTTATACCAAACTCTTCCGTTTTGAATCCTCTAAAAATCATATGAAGACATGAAATTGAGATTCTCAACGAATGTGTTCAAAAATACCTCGAAATCTTCTTTCCCAGGAACTAACTTCTGCTATTCCAGATTCGATTTCCTGCTGCAACCCGAAACTTGACCTGATATTTACAACATCTTTTAATCATTTTCTATTCACGATTTCTTCACGAGAATTGTAGGAAATTCAATATGCTTTCGAACCATACCTATTAGGGCTTCTGATTCCAACTCTACAGATCAGTACAACCAAAACATCAGAGACTTCTCGGATTTGACAGCAAATTCTGTCTTCTATCTTCCTCTTCACAAAACAGTAGCTTAATATCCGAATTTGCTCGAGCTTCCTTCACGAATTTTGTTCCAATATGAGTTAACTTTCACGAAACAAAACCTTAACTCTTACCTCTTCCTGTGGAGCTCGAGATGATCAAAGTATCAGAACATGGCAGAGTGACTACCTTGTTGTTATACTAATTTGTTTGAGTTCTCTCCCTCTCTTCTGCAATTCCAGCTCCAAAATCACCTTCTTCCTCTTCCTTTAAGCTTCTCCCACGAACCCTCAGCTCCTCTTTGATGAAAATGAGAAGAAATTCGAAGGAACTTGGTTGTTTAAAAAGAAAAACCAAGGTGGGGGTCCCACCTTCCACTTTCTTTCTTTGTTTTTCCTTTTCCTTTCCTTTTCTTTTCTTTTCTTTTCTTTTCTTTCCTAAACAAAACATAATATAATAACCATTCCTTTCATTTTCTTTTCTTCATTATTTTTAGAGCAAACCAAACCAAAATGGTTTAAGCTTTTCCTTCTTTGTTTTCCTTTTATCTTTCACTTCATTTCTTTTCTTTTTAACACAAGGAAAACCAAGTTTTAAGCATTCATTTCTTCTTTTCTTTTGTTTTTTCTTTAAAAGGAAATTTCAAAGAATGATTCTCGGGTTTACAACTTACCTCCCCCTTAAGAAATTTCGTCCTCGAAATGTAGTAGTCCTTAGGTGAAGATCGTCGGATATTTCCTCTTCATTTGGTCCTCTAATTCCTAGGTTGCCTCCTCCAGTCCGTGATATCTCCAACGAACCTTCACGAGTGGGATCGTCTCGTTTCTCAAAATTTGTTCTTTCCTGTCGAGGATTTGAACTGCATCCTCTACGTAACTCATGTCTTCTTTTAGTTCAACTGGTTGTGCTTGCAACACATGTGTCGAATCTGGAATATACTTCCTCAACATGGACACATGTAAACATCATGTACTCGAGATAGTTCCATTGGCAACTCCAGTCTGTAGGCTGCTAGCCCAACTCGTCCCATTACTTGATAAGGATCAATATATCTGGGACTTAGCTTACCTTTCTTTCCAAAATGAAAGACACCTCTCCACGGAGATAACTTCAAGAAAACTTGATCTCCGACCTGGAATTCTAAGCCCTTCCATTGCTTATCTACATAATTCTTTGACGATCATGAGTTATCTTCAAATTCTTTCTAATTACCTTAATGTTGTTCGTTGTAATTTGCACCAACTCAAGACCGATTAGCTTCCGCTCTCCTAGTTCATTCCCATATATGAGCGTTCTACAGGGTCTTTTATCCAGAGCCTCAAATGGTGTCATGTCAAAACTAGACTGATAATTGTTATTGTAAGCGAATTCCATATGTGATAGGTGTGTGTCCCAACTTCCCTTAACTTGAAGGATACATGCTCTCAACATGTCTTCTAGGGTCTGGATGGTCCTTTTTGACTGACCATTTATCTGAGGATGGAGCGTTGTATTAAAACTCAGTTTTGTCTCCCATAGCTTTCTGTAAGCTGGGCCAAAACTTAGAAGTAAATCTCGGATCTCTATCTGAAACTATGGACACTAACACTCCGTATTGACTCACAACTTTATCGACGTATAGCTTAGTAAGCTGATCAGGCGTAGACGTCGCTTTAATCGGTATAAATCGTGCTGTTTTAGTGAGTCTATCCACTATTACCCAAATACCATCATGTCCACTTGAAGTACGTTGTAATCTAAACATAAAAACCATAGTAATATGCTCCCATTTCCATTCCGACACTGGCAATGGGTTAAGGAGTCCTTCTTGCTTCTGTCTAACTGGTTTAACCTGTTGGCAGATCAAGCATCTATCAACATAGTCAGCTATCTCCCGCTTCATCCCAGGCCACCAATACGTCCCCTTTCAAAGTTTTGTACATCTTGGTGCTTCCTGGATGCATAACGTAAGCTGAACTGTGAGCTTCCTCTAGAATAGCATTTTTAAGCTCACTAACACTCGGAACACATAATCTTCTTTGCCTCTCTATGGCCCCGTCTAATCTCATCTTAAACTTTGCTTCTGGGCCCTGTTTGGACTTTCCAAACATTTTCTGCAGGTTACTATCCTCTGGCTGTCTTCTCACAATCTCTGTTATAAGTGAAGACCTGACTTGGAATTGAGCTAAGAGACCCCCCATGAATTCTCTGCAATCACAGCTGCCTTAAAAACCCTTAGAGTACATAAAAATGTTGCTCGAATACCACACAAGGCATCCCTAGGAAGTCTTGACTTCCTGCTCAAAGCATCTGCTAACACATTCGCCTTACCTGGATGGTATTCTATGATACAATCATAATCTTTAATCAGTTCTAACCATCTTCTCTGTCTCATATTCAACTCCCTCTGATCAAAGATATACTTCAGACTCTTATGATCTGTAAAAATATGACACCTCTCACCAAACAAGTAATGTCTCCAGATCTTCAATGCTAGAACAACTTCTGCTAATTCAAGATCATGGGTAGGGTAATTACACTCGTGCTTTTTCAATTGCCTTGATGCATAAGTTATTACTTTTCCTTCTTGCAGGAACACACACCCTAATCCTTGTCCTGAAGCATAACAAGAAATCATATTATTCTTTTCAAGCATGAGAAGTGTTAGAATAGGTGCTCATCATCAACCTTGTTTCCAGCTCTCCGAAAAAACTCTATTCACACTTATCTAACCATTCAAGCTTAACTGTAACGCCCCTACTTTTCTATAACTAAACTCTTAGGGACATCACTACACATGCATGCATTTATAGGCCAAAAGATGTAAAACGATCTTTAAATTTCCAGTGAAAGTAAATTGTCTTTAGGGATCCCAAAACAAAACATTCAAAACAGGTAAAAGGAGCAGTTTAAACATGGCCTGTTTAAAATCTGAAAGTTAAACTTAACTTTAAAACCATAAAACGCAGCGACATTAGTTATCAAAGAAAATATGCGAAAACATGACTATTCCCATGGTTACGCAACGTGTCTCGCCACACTCGCCTGCACGCCCTTTACCTTACAAAAAAACATTTTTAAAATAAAGGGTGAGTATTGCAAAACAATACCCAGTAAGTGACCTCGCTACCGAGGTTTGGGATATGCAAACACATACAATCATGACTTTTAAACCTGTTCGAATTGTACATATGCGGGACCTAAAACTTTCTCATATCATCATGACTATAGTCCGTTACTTTCTTTTTCTTTAAGTGGTCAATTGGTCATCCTGAGTCATTTCATTTTGAGTCCCTCACAGACCCTGTAATTATTTGAGTCCTCACAGACACCTCTGTATGGTTTGAGTCCCTCACAGACCCCTGTATAGATTGAGTCCCTCACAGACCCCTGTAAACTTGACCCATAGGGTCTCTAATGCATGTTTGACCATGCACACAATGCACTCAGGAGACCAATTTCCACATTTTACATCAAATCATTTTATGGCATACATACATGCATGAGGTCCCATCATTCAACATAATCAGAGTGTACATGCCACAAACATTATCATTGGTATGCAAATCATGACTTTTCACAACAACTTAAGGAAAATACTCTTAAGCATGATAAATTTCGTACCCTCATAACAGAGAGAATCTCACATGAAACGATGAAATATTTTCGCATAAAATAATAGCTATTTTCGCATAAATCAAGAAATACAATAACATAAAATAATGAAGTATTCTCACATAAAATAATAGCTATTTTTGTATAAATCAAGAAATACTCTCACATAAAATAATGAAGTATTTTCATATAAAATTATAACCATTTTCACATAGGATGATAAAATCCGTTTTCTTTAATCCCATTTAAAAGGTTCGGCACAAGATCCCTTACCTTAGTTCGAATTCTACTCCGAAACCTAACCCGAGCTCCTTGAGCACTCTTCTTTAGTGTAACCTGATTCCCACCACAAATCCAAGTTCATTCTCCAAGCATTCACCAAATCCATAATCGTAAGGGTACTTAAATTACGTTCTTAAGATTTCATGCCCCGCTTACCTCGAGTTCAATGCGAATACCTAATCCTCCTTAGTTCGTCTTGACGTTTGACCTCAATTCCGCTCCAAACTTGGTCCCTACAATTAGCGTTGAAATGATGGCTTAAACTCTCAATTATACGCTTAGATAATCAATAGGTCATGAATAATCCTCATTCAAAATCCATACTTAACAAGATCGCTCACCGGGTTATAACTTCAACGGCTGTAAAGTGGTGTCGATCGGCGTCGCAGAGTTCGACGGCGGCAGAGGACGAATGGCGGCCGTGTGGGAGGAGGGACTCGTGGCGGTGGCGTCGCGTGAAGTCCTGCGAGGTCTCATTCTTTGTGCTCGTGAGCGGACGACGAGCGGTGAAGTTCGAGTTCTTGCTGCGGTGCTCGTGGATCGATGGTGGCTCGATGAAGACTCGCGGATGGCTGGCGTTGCAGGTGTTCGCGGCTGGAGAGCTTCGGCTGCAGACGCGAGCTGCGGCTTGCGACGGCGTGGGGGGGTCTGCTAACAGGTCGGCGGCGGCAACGTGAATCCGGCAGAAGTGATTTGGAGTCGTCTCTGCCCGAGGTTTCGAACGTGGTTCGGCGGGCCTTTGAACGACCTTCGTCCGAGGCTTCTTTGGCGCGCGCGCCACACACTTACCTTCGCTCGAGGATCCGCCGGCGTGAGCAGCACCTGAAATGTTCGTGGGTTGCCGGAGTCTCCGATCACTCGTTCGGCGGCGAATAATAGCACTAGGAGATGGCTGTCGGCTAGGGCAAGGAGGAGAAGAAGGAGATACTTGGCATTCTAGGGCTAGGGTTTTTTTTTCTTTTGGATTAAATACTAAGGAGACTAAATGCTAGGGTTTAGGTCAAATTCCAAAGGCTACATCTAACCCTCAATTATGCATTAATCACTAAAGTGTCATTGCCCCTTTCTCTTCCTCTAATTCTATGAGAAATTTCCTTTCAAAGAGAATAATTTACATAGGTCCACGTGAAATGAAGGGTTCACTCACAACGAGTTCGATAATATTCACTAAACCGACTAAACACAAAGGTTGATAGAACGTTAAATAAAATAAATAACTAGTACACGTGGTTTGTGGTCGTCACAATCTTCCTCCTTAAGAACTTTCGTCCTCGAAAGTTCCTATTCTTGGAATAGTTCTGGGTATTTAGCTCGTACTTCCTCTTCTCGCTCCCAGGTAGCTTCTTCCGTGCGGTGGTTTTCCATAACACTTTAACTAAGTTGATCTCACGGTTTACGGAGGGTCTTTTGATCTCTTGCAATAATCTGTACAGGTCGCTCGCCATAACTCAAATCTTCTGCTAACTGTAATGGTTCAAAGTCTATGATGTGAGTCGGGTCTGGAACGTATTTTCTCAACATGGAGACATGAAATACGTTGTGAACCACGACGGCAGGGAAGGCGGCGGTGCGATCAGAGGCCACCACACCAACCCTCTCTAAAATCTCGAATGGCCCTATGAAGCGCGGACTCAACTTCCCTTTTCGACCAAACCTTAGAATCCCTATCATTGGGGCCACCTTAAGGAATACGTGGTCCCCAACTTCGAATTCTAGGTCCCTTCGTCTTGTATCGGCATAACTCTTTTGTCTGCTTTGGGCGGTCTGCATCCGTCCCCTAATCTTCTGTATCGCACTATTAGTGATCTGTACTAATTCTGGACCCAGTAACTGGCGTTCACCCACCTCCTCCCAGAAGACGGGAGTTCTGCAACGTTTTCCATAGAGAGCTTCAAATGGAGCCATTCCAATGGTCGACTGATAACTGTTATTGTAAGCAAATTCCATCAAATGCAAATGTGTGTCCCAACTACCTGGAAAGTCTAAAGTGCAAGCTCGTAACATGTCTTCTAAGATCTGGTTCAAACGTTCCGTTTGCCCATCCGTCTGTGGATGAAAAGCTGTACTAAAGTTCAACTGTGAACCTAACGCTTTCTGTAGGCTCCTCCAAAAGTTGGAGGTGAAACGTGGATCCCTGTCTGAAATGATCTTGGCTGGGATCCCATGTAAACGGACTATCTCTTCCAGGTAAAGCTGCGCCCACTTATCCGTAGAATAGGTGGGTTTCCCTGGTATGAAATGTGCTGACTTGGTTAATCTGTCTACAATGACCCAAATTACTGAGTAACCTCGTAAAGTCCTGGGCAATCCAACTATGAAGTCCAGAGAGATCTCCTCCCATTTCCACTGAGGTACATGTAAAGGTTGTAGTAATCCTGCGGGTCTCTGCCTGGGTGCCTTCACCTGTTGACAAGTCAGACACTTGCTAACAAATTCTGCCACGTCGCGCTTCATGTTACACCACCGTAACGATCGCTTGAGATCCCGATACATCTTGGTACTACCAGATGCATAGAAAATGGTGAGTTATGGGCTTCGCTCAAGATTTCCGCCTTGATTTGTAAATCGCCGTTCGGTACACATAATAATCGTCCCCCAAATAGTAATCCTCCATCCGTGGATAGGAAAACTCGCCAACTCACCTGTAGTTACTGCAGTAGCTTTTCTACTAATCGAGGGTCCCCGCTGAGACTCAACGATGCGTTGTCTCAAAGTCGGTTGTCTGCTAATTGAGCTAATCGTGCGCGTGGTCTTCCTACTAGTCTTTGCAATTTCACTGCAAACTCGCTCGCAACTCGCTGCTCACATCGAACTCGTCTTTGAAGTATGAACTGCTTTCTCACGAGGGCATCGGCCACGACATTAGCCTTCACGGGGTGGTATTGAATGTCTATGTCGTAATCCTTCACTAATTCCAACCATCTGCGTTGCCTCATGTTCGATTCTTTCTGGGTGAACAAGTACTTGATTTTTATGATCTGTAAAAATCAATTTTCTCGCCATAAAGGTAATGTCTCCGGATCTTTGGTGCAAAGACTCACTGCGCTAGTTCCAAGTCATGAGTTGGATAATTCCTCTCGTGGCGCCTTCAATTGTCGGGATGCATAGGCTATTACTTTACCATGCCGCATTAGCACACAACCCAAACCTTTCTTAGAAGCATCACTTTGAAACCACGAAGTTCCTGTTCCTCTCGGGAATTTGTAAGAATCGGAGTGACACCAACCTACACTTGAGCTCTTGGAAACTCGCCTCACAATTATCATCCCACATAAATGGGTTACCTTTGCGCGCACACACCGGTCATGGGCATGGCTATCTTGGCGAAGTCCCGCACGAAACGTCTATAGTAACTGCGCAAGACCCGAGAAAACTACGTGCCTACTCAGAATCTGGTCGGACGAGGCCACTCGTGTGTGGCTCGCTTCCACTTTCGCCGGTCAACAGAGACTCGACCTTTCGGACACCACATGCCCTAAGAAAGATACTCGCCGAGAGCGAGTCGCGCTCGAAAATTTGCATATAACTTATTCTCCTCGGCGTGAGTAAAACTTTTCTCGGTGCCTTTCATGATCTTCATCACATCCGAGTATATCGAAATATCGTCAATAAACACGATCACGAACGTATCTAGAAACTCTTTGAATAAACGGTTCATCAAGTCCATGAAAGCGGCGGGCGCGTTGGTCAAAACCAAACGGCATCACTTTGTGAACTCGTAATGCCCATAACGTGATCTCAATCTTTGTCTTAGGAATATCCTCTTCACCGATCCTCAATCGATGGTAGCCTCGATCTCGGATCAATCTTGGAAAACATCTTTGTTGCTCCTGCAAGCGATCGAACAAATCATCTATTCTAGGAAGAGGGTATTTATTCTTGATCGTAACCTTATTCAACTCCCCTCGTAATCTATACACAGCGCATGGACCCGCTCTTTCTTTTTCACGAACAACAACTTTGGGGCTCCCAAGGCGAAACGCTAGGCGCGTATAAATCCCTTGTCCAGTAAGTCTTGTAAAATCGTAGTTTCAGCTTCTTTCAACTCTGCCATTCTGCCATTACATGCGGTGCCTTGGATATCGGAGTCGTCCCTAACTCCAATCCGATGTTAAAATCCACCTCCCTGACCGGAGGTACTCCGGAGAGGTCCTCGGGGAACACGTCTGGAAATTCATTCACCACTGGTACCGATGACACTGAGATCTCCGTACACCTTGCATCTAGTATGCAAGCTAAGACGCCCCAAGCTCCCCGATGTAATAACTTCCTGGCCTTAAGAGCAGTAATCACCTTAGGCCTACTTCCCGCTAGGGTGCCTCTGAACTCAGAATAACCGGTGACCGGGGAGTGAACACTACCTCCTTCCTGAAACAATCAATGCAAGCATGGTTCTGCGCTAACCAGTCCATACCCAATATCACATCAAAGTCAATCATGTCTAAGACCACTAGGTTTACTGTTAACTCATGGTCTGTGATAGTCACACTACCATTCTTGACTTTCATAGTGGCTAACAAATTTATCCTGCAGGAGTGGAAACAGACAAAGCACAATCGGAACCGTTTCTAATTCTAACTCGCCTTGACTCACGAAGGATGCGAAATAAAAGAATGTGTAGAACCGAATCAAATAATACAAAGGCAAGGTGCCCAAGTAATGGAAGTGTACACAGTAACCCACTTGAGTCTGTGCCATAAATGCTTTTACTGGTGCTTGCATAAGCTCTTCCTTGGTGTATTACGGGCTTGGCAGCAGCCCCACTATTGATAACCTGAGGTTGGCTAGCACTGGCTTGACTCGGGCAGCTATTAGCTCTGTGCCCTTCTTTCCCACATCTGAAGCACACTCCGGACCGGGCCAAACACTTACCCCAATGATGCTTACCACAGTCTTTGCATTGTGGCTTATCTCCACTATTAGTTCCTGTCCTGTTGACCTGTGGTTTCTGACCTGAACCTGCACGAAAATTTCCTTGTCTATGCGGCGTCTGGCTGCCGGGCCGCCGCGAGCTGAGCTTAAGCGGTTCCCATTTCCTCTTACGATTTGCCATGGGTCGCCCCGTTAACCACACTGATGTGCGATCTGCGCAGTACCCAAATCAGTGCGCCACTCTCACTGCGGAGGCATAGTCGGGAGTGCTAGTGCTCAGATGAAGCCTCGGACATTTTCATCTAGTCCCATAATGAAACGCTCTATTTTCTTCGCCTCTGTGTCTACTAGCTCGGGGGTAAAGCGTGACAAACGGGTGAATTCTCTCTCATATACCTCCACTGCCCTCCTGTTCTGGCTAAGTTGTAAGAATTCTGCTTGCTTCCTGTAACGAGCTGCAGCAGGGTAAAATTTCCGCCAGAATGCTTCCTTAAACAGATTCCATGTAATCGTTTCTCCGCTGGCGACTATGGTTCCCTGGGCGGACTCCCACCATAAATAGGCGTCGTCTCTCAGCATGAAGGTAGCACAGGACACCCTCTGGTCCTCAGGACAATTCATCAGTCTAAAGATGGTCTCAATGGAGGACAACCATAATTCAGCCACAGTGGGGTCACTAGAAGACCCATCAAAAGATCTGGGATCATACTTCCTGAAGTCCTTCAGATATCGAGATTCCAGAGTTGCATCATTCCGCCCCTGACTTGCTTGGGCCAGCTGAGTGGCTACTGTAGCTCGCACAAGAGTCTGCATAGCCTCTACCATCATAGTCATGACATTAGGGTTCCCTTGATCCGCCACTGGAGCGACTGCAGGTGCATCCTCCTGGCGACCAGGCTGGTCCTGGGGGAGATCTGGTACGGGTGGAGTAATCTCTTCCTGTTCTAGTGGTAATTCTGGTTGTGTGTCAACGTTTTCTCTTGCCCTCCGACCCCTACCACGTCCTCTCTGCTCTCCTCCTCGACCTCTAGGTGGCATTTTTGTCGATCTACAATGCAGAGAATTTCCAGCTTAGTTTTCATCACTTTCTCATTGTAAGGTAGGATCACTCTTAAGGTTTAAATTCATTTACATTCACAATACAGATTTACATCATAATCATTTGCTTAATTTATAAAATACCAGAACGTACCTGGCGGTGACCGGAACGCGTTGTTCAACCATGAGAACTATTCTGTGCTTACTCTGTAAGCAAGTCTACAGAACCCTTAAACCTAGGGCTCTGATACCAACTGTAACGCCCCTACTTTTCTATAACTAAACTCTTAGGGACATCACTACACATGCATGCATTTATAGGCCAAAAGATGTAAAACGATCTTTAAATTTCGGTGAAAGTAAATTGTCTTTAGGGATCCCAAAACAAAACATTCAAAACAGTAAAAGGAATGGTTTAAACATGGCTCTGCTTAAAATCACGAAAGTTAAACTTAACTTTAAAACCATAAAACGACGACATTAGTTATCAAAGAAAATATCACGGAAAACATGACTATTCCCATGGTTACGGCAACGTGTCTCAAATCACTCGCCCCGCACGTCCTTGGCCTTACACAAAAAACATTTTTAAAATAAAGGGTGAGTATTGCAAAACAATACCCGATAAGTGACCTCGCTTCTGAGGTTTGGGATATACAAACACATACAATCATGACTTTTAAACTGTTCGAATTGTACATATGCGGGACCTAAAACTTTCTCATATCATCATGACTATAGTCCGTTACTTTCTTTTTCTTTAAGTGGTCAATTGGTCATCCCGAGTCATTTCATTTTGAGTCCTCACACAGGACCACTGTAATTATTTGAGTCCCTCACGGACCCTGTATGGTTTGAGTCCCTCACTGCACCCTGTATAGATTGAGTCCCTCACGGACCCTCAGTAAACTTGACCCATAGGGTCTCTAATGCATGTTTGACCATGCACACAATGCACTCAGGAGACCAATTTCCACATTTTACATCAAATCATTTTATGGCATACATACATGCATGAGGTCCCATCATTCAACATAATCAGAGTGTACATGCCACAAACATTATCATTGGTATGCAAATCATGACTTTTCACAACAACTTAAGGAAAATACTCTTAAGCATGATAAATTTGCACGTACCCTCAATAACAGAGGAATCTCACATGAAACGATGAAATATTTTCGCATAAAATAATAGCTATTTTCGCATAAATCAAGAAATACAATAACATAAAATAATGAAGTATTCTCACATAAAATAATAGCTATTTTTGTATAAATCAAGAAATACTCTCACATAAAATAATGAAGTATTTTCATATAAAATTATAACCATTTTCACATAGGATGATAAAATCCGTTTTCTTTAATCCCATTTAAAAGGTTCGCACAAGATCCCTTACCTTAGTTCGAATTCTACTCAGAAACCTAACCCGAGCTCCTTGAGCACTCTTCTTTAGTGTAACTTTGATTCCCACCACAAATCCAAGTTCATTCTCCAAGCATTCACCAAATCCATAATCGTAAGGGTACTTAAATTACGTTCTTAAGATTTCATGCCCCGCTTACCTCGAGTTCAATGCGAATACCTAATCCTCCTTAGTTCGTCTTGACGTTTGACCCTCAATTCCGCTCCAAACTTGGTCCCTACAATTAGCGTTCGAAACAGTAGCTTAAGCTCTCAATTATACGCTTAGATAATCAATAGGTCATGAATAATCCTCATTCAAAATCCATACTTAACAAGATCGCTCACCGGGTTATAACCCGGTAGTTTGTAAAGTGGTGTCGATCGGCGTCGCAGAGTTCGACGGCGGCAGAGGACAGCGGCAGCCGTGACTGGAGGGACTCGTGGCGGCTGGCGTGCGTGAAGTCCTGCGAGGTCTGTTGCTGTGCTCGTGAGCGGACGAACGGCTGAAGTTTCGACGTTGCTGCAGGTGCTCGTGGATCGATGGTGGCTCGGTGAAGACTTCGTGGATGGTCGGCGTTGCGGTGTTCGCGGTGGAGAGCTTTCGGTGCCGCAGACGCGAGCCGCGCTTCGCGACGGCGTGGGGGGTCTGCTAACAGGTCGGCGGCGGCAACGTGAATCCGGCAGAAGTGATTTGGAGTCGTCTCTGCCCGAGGTTTCGAACGTGGTTCGGCGAAATTTCTGCGAACGGCCTTTCGTCCGAGGCTTCTTTGGCGCGCTGCGGCTGCAACACACCTTACCTTCGAGGATCCGCCGGCGTGAGCACTGAAATGTTCGTGGGTAGCTGGAGTCTCCGATCAGCTCGTCGGCGGCAGCAATAGCACTAGGAGATGGCTGTCGGCTAGGGCAAGGAGGAGAAGAAGGAGATACTTGGCATTCTAGGGCTAGGGTTTTTTTTTTCTTTTGGATTAAATACTAAGGAGACTAAATGCTAGGGTTTAGGTCAAATTCCAAAGGCTACATCTAACCCTCAATTATGCATTAATCACTAAAGTGCCATTGCCCCTTCCTCTTCCTCTAATTCTATGAGAAATTTCCTTTCAAAGAGAATAATTTACATAGGTCCACGTGAAATGAAGGGTTCACTCACAACGAGTTCGATAATATTCACTAAACCGACTAAACACAAAGGTTGATAGAACGTTAAATAAAATAAATAACTAGTACCTGTGGTTGTGGTCGTCACATTAACATTCTTCCTTGTTAAAACTGTTAAGGGTAATACTAATCGTGAGAAGTTCTCAACAAATCATCTGCAGTATCCTGCCAAGCTTAGGAAACTACGTACCTCTGTCGCACTAGCTGGTATCTCTAAGTTGACCATAGCTTTTACCTTTATGCGGATCCATACCAACTCCATTTGTTGAAACAACTTACCCCAAACACTACCTGATTCAACCAAAACTCACATTTGGTGAATTTAGCGTACAACTGTTTATCGCGTAGTGTTTGTAGAATAATACTCATGTGTTCCTCGTGGGCTTTCCTGTCAACCGAAAAAAAAACTAGTATATCATCAGTGAATACTATCACAAAGTTATCCAAATACTGGTGGAAAACCTGTCCATGAGGTCCATGAAAACTGCTAGTGCATTGTTAAACCAAATGGCATTACTAAACACTCATAATGCTCGTACCTCATACTGGATAATGTCTTAGGAATGTCTGATTCTCTGACCTTTAACTGATGATATCCTAATCTTAAATCAATCTTACAAAACACCGATGCACCTCTTAACTGGTCAAACAAGTCATCTATTCAGGGTAAAGGATACTTGTTACGTATCGTGACTTTGTTTAACTGTGTATAATAAATGCATAAACTAAGGGTACCATCTTTCTTCTTCACAAATAACACTAGAGCTCCCCAAGACGATACACTAGGTCTGATGTATCCCTTATCAACTAATTCTTGTAATTACATCTTTAGCTCCTTGAGTTCACTTGGAGCCATTCTATACGGCGCTTGAGAAATAGGTGTTGTTTCTGGTAGCAATTCAATAGTGAACTCTACTTCCCTATCAGGTGGCAACCCCTGATAGATCTGTTGGGAAAAACATCAAGAAATTCGTTCACAACAAGAACATTGTCAGTTTTAGCTTTTCCTCCTGCACTCTACTACATGTGCAAGAAACGCCAGTGCAACCTTCCCTCGTAACTTCTCGACTTTTAATGTCAAATCAAACTCGTAGGGATAATCTTTCTTTCATCCCATAAAACCACTTCACTAATCTGGTTTCTTGAAAACAACTTCCTTTATATGGCAATCTCTGGAAGCATAATGAGTAAATATGAAATCCATCCTTAAGATTGCATCTCACACTGCAAGTCTAGTGGAAGAAGATCCACTAATATATTGAGACCTTCTACTAAGAAGACCTCACAGTCCCTTAACGCTGCATTGACTAGTAACACATCACCAACTAGAGTTTACATAACTAACCTTTTACATAAAGGTTCTAGCTTCCCATTCAACTTAGTCAAGAACATACTAAAAACAAAGAAATGTGTAGCACCTGGTTCTATTAAAACAGGTGCAGGTACATTACAAATACTAATCGTACCGATAATGACATATGATGCATCTTACTGCTTCTTCTTCTTGAGTCATAGCGTAGACCTTCCGTGTTGCCTAGGTCTCCTACAATTCTCTTTTTCTCGACACACACAGTGGTGCCTCTCTCTTGCAGCCTCACCAAACTCTTGGTTGCTCAACCGCTGCAGGACTCAACTCCTAGTCCCTGCATGCGGTTATCCATAGTTGTGGACAATCCTCTTGACATGTCCTCGGTTGTCCGTGATGGTAGTAGCACACACCGACACCAACAAGACATTGGCCTCGATGATTCTTGCCACAATTTGCACATGGAGTTCTCCTTGCTACACTGGCAACAGACTCCTGCATTGTTTGTGGTCTTGTTGTGGGTCTGGCAGACTGACTAGGTGCTCTTTGACTCTGCCTCTGATAGGCACCACTAACATTTATCTGCCTCGATGCCTGGCTACTAGCTCGATCCTTAAAGTCTTATTGACTTGGAAACATTTACTCCAAGTGTGAACCTCCGCTGCTCACCACCTTGGAAGCTGCTTGTTGTTGAAGGCCCTCGAGTAGGCGCCACTACTGCTTGTGCCTCTGTTATACTCTGCTCAACACTTACAGCAGTCTCTACCAGTAGGGAAAAGTCAATCCACTTGGCAATGGTTGTGACTGGGGTACGTATCTCAGGACGTAACCCTCTTTCAAATCTTCGACACCTGTCACTCTCAGATTCCACAATCACAACAACATACCGCGACAACTCGGTATACCTTTTCTCATACTCAGCCACTGAAAGTGTCCCTTGCTTCAGTTCTAAAAATTCATCCCTCTTTGCCTCTCGGTACGTGCTAGGGTAATATTTTTCTTCAAATATACTTCTGAAAGTTTGCCAATCGAGAGTGCGTGCATTACTGCGCCTGGCTAGTATTGACTTCCACCAACCCTCTGCTTCTTTCTCTAGCAGGAATGTGGTTAGCTTGACTTTACGCTCCTCAGGGCAGCTCATCACATCAAAACATTTCTCCAGCTTATTCAGCAAAACCTCAGCTTCAGCTGGATCTTTGGAACCCTCAAACATTGTGGCTCCTAATTCTTTTAGGTGATCTATTCTATATGTCTTGTCTGGATTACTTAGCCTTGCTCCCTATGACTTACCTACCTCCTGTGAGGAATTAGCATGCTGCTTAATTCTGGCCCCTATCTGGACTCTCGGGGCACTAGATCCCCATTGGAATTGATCTTGGGTAGGATCCTGCGTCCCGTCCTGATCCTGCCTGCACCGTCTACTAGTACGTGGTGGTACGACTTCTCTAACATATCAACATACTAGACATGTAATGAATACTCTCAAATGCATAACTCTAGACTTGTGTTCACATTCTAGTCCTGACTGGACTTACTATTATCCTTACTTGGATCATGCTCGCTAGTTCTATTGAACTAACTCAATAACTTGCTATGACTTTTTAATTTAATTCTCAGAGCTAACTTGCCATGTCTCATTCCCATGGAGCTAACTGCTCTGATACCAAGTTGTCACACCCCCTCCCGAACTACCTGCTAACTTAGCCGGGCAGACGGCGTGAAGCCAACAATCATCGTTCACCTCTCTATGATACTGTTGACCGCCTTTACACGATAAGCATACTATACTTGTATAAGATACACTTTAAACATAACACGCGAGAATATTGACAATTACGTAACCTCGTAAGAGTAACCCTACCTAAGACTCTCTCGAAAATCAAACGTATGTGAACATCACAACAAAAAACATACCCAACCATGGTTTACACAACCACAACCTAGAATGTACACATAAACATAACTTCATAGTCCTTCTTTTATACATAAAGACTTTCTATACAACTCCACCCACGTACAACATATCAAACTTGTGAAGCTTCCAAAGAGATTATGGCGGGTGTTTTCGGACACACAGAGAGCTCGATCTCTACTTGAAAAATGGGAAAAACACTGAAAGAATGAGCTATGAAGCTCAGTGAGTGACTTGAGTTTAAAAGAAAACTATTAACTCGTAAATCATATCACCTGGCCATCTATGAGCATATGCATCTATAATCATAATAGCTTTTCAGGAAAACCAGCAAGTATATCGTTAAAATCTCGTAAGGCATGTAAATGATATAAACTCTTTTTTAAAACATGTCACAATCTACGTTGTGTAGGGCACGCCCAGTACAACCAACGTTTATTCTACGATATAGTGGGGCCCGCCCAGCACTCCATCGTCTTTGTCGTAGTGGGGCCCGTCCAGCACTCACGACAGCGCTATTGTCACGGAGTACACTCAACGTCGACAACAGAATAAGACCTGTGTGCACACGGTACCATAAAGCCTCGGGCTCAATATCTCAGAAAATCACATGAAAACATTTGAACATGTCTGCTTATCTTTTCCTTCATAAAACTCAAGCTTACTCAGCTTGTTCATAAAACAAGAAATCTTTAAATCATACTTGCTAAAACATACTTGCTCGAAATCATAGCATTTCCATAAACTTTGGAAATTCAATAAACATATGCTCATGTATAAATTTATCAAGACATTTAGGCTCAAAATGAATACTTGAAAACATTTCTAGGAAAACATGAATACTCATAAACATGTGTTCAAAAGAAAACGCAAAGCATTGTAACCATTTCATTCTAGCAAAACTTGTTTTCTTAAAACATATCTCAAGCATATAGTTCATTTCCGAAGTTCGTTTTGTCACTCACAGTGTTAGAACTAGAATTTTGGCCCGTACACACGACCTATCTCTTCTTGGCCTGCCAAACAAACCAAAACCATGTTTTAGAATCTCGAGCTCATGGTTTTTAACCTTAAAACTACAAGAAAACACACTTTCAAAATTTTCAGCATTTTCAGATTTTATGCCCTGTTTTCAGACAGCCATAACTTCTTCATTACTTATCCAAAAATAATGTAGTTTATACTAAACTCTTCCTTTTTGAATCCTCTAAAAATCATATGAAGACATGAAATTGAGATTCCCAACAGAGTTGTTCAAAAATACCTCGAAAGCTTCTTTCCCAGGAACTAACTTCTGCTATTCCAGATTCGATTTCCTGCTGCAACCCGAAACTTGACCTGATATTTACAACATCTTCCAATCATTTTCTATTCACGATTTCTTCACGAGAATTGTAGGACATTCAATAGGCTTTCCAACCATACCTATTAGGGCTTCTGATTCCAACTCTACAGATCAGTACAACCAAAACATCAGAGACTTCTCGGATTTGACAGCAAATTTGGTCTTCTGTCTTCCTATTCACACAACAGTAGCTTAAGATCCGAATTTGCTCGAGCTTCCTTCACGAATTTTGTTCCAATATGAGTTAACTTTCACGAAACAAAACCTCAACTCTTACCTCTTCCTGTGGAGCTCGAGATGATCAAAACATCAGAACATGGCAGAGTGACTACCTTGCTGTTATACTAATTTGTTTGAGTTCTCTCCCTCTCTTCTGCAATTCCAGCTCCAAAATCACCTTCTTCTTCTTCCTTTAAGCATCTCCCACGAACACTCAGCTCCTCTTTGATGAAAATGAGAAGAAATTCGAAGGAACTTGGTTGTTTAAAAAGAAAAACCAAGGTGGGGGTCCCACCTTCCACTTTCTTTCTTTGTTTTTCCTTTTCCTTTTCTTTTCTTTTCTTTTCTTTTCTTTTCTTTCCTAAACAAAACATAATATAATAACCATTCCTTTCATTTTCTTTTCTTCATTATTCTTAGAGCAAACCAAACCAAAATGGTTTAAGCTTTTCCTTCCTTGTTTTCCTTTTATCTTTCACTTCATTTCTTTTCTTTTTAACACAAGGAAAACCAAGTTTTAAGCATTCATTTCTTCTTTTCTTTTGTTTTTTCTTTAAAAGGAAATTCCAAAGTATGATTCTCGGGTTTACACTCGCTAGTTGATGCTCGGATCAACTTCCTTTTGCTAAATCGACTTTCATGCTAAAAGAGTCAAAATGCTTTGCTGAAAGTGTGTTGGAATATACCTGAATCACACTCAAACTGCAAACTGAAGGTCCGTACTTGTTAGAACCAATGCTACATTATTGAAATTTATTTGAGAGAGATTTAAAAAATGCAAAGTGTAATGACCCTAAATTCTCGGGGTAAACCTAACTTGGGCGTTACTTAAGACACGTCATTCACTAAAAAATTTCGGCAGCATAACAACGCTACTAGGACTTTTTCAAAATTTCAATGACCTGTTTTAACATCAAAAACGGTTTAAAAACAAACCATTATTCCCAGCCATCCACTAACTTCAAATACACAAGGGTTGGGGTTCAGTAATCAGATATGTCTCAGCAGAACAAGACTAATTTCATAAATGCTCAAAACACGACTTATGACTTAAAACATGTCAAGAAAGCTCAGCAGAACAAGCAATCTTACAAGTGTACTTAAACAAAAAAAGTTCCAACAACTCTCAAGTGTTAAAGTAGACTAAAGGGGGAAACAATCTAAAAGTGCCTATGGACCTATAAAGTGGCCAAAAAGTGAAAACAACCCAAAACAATCTAAAAGTACCTATGGAACCTACAAAGTGGCGAAAAAGTGTGTAAAATGAGTTTAAGTGTCATTTTGACTCTTAAAGAAATAAGAAAGTGCCTAAAGTGAACCTATATCACACAACCAACCCCCCGATGCTACAAAATTGAATTAAAGGAGCTTAAGAATACTTTGAGGCTAAAAGTAACTCAAAACGATGTAATAATACCTATTTCTCCCCTTGAAACTTACAAATTAAGCAAAAATAGGCTAGAAAGAGTTTAAGTCTTATTTTTCACGCTTAAAGAAACTTAAAAAGTTCCTAAACTGAAACTTATGCACACACCCAACCCGAAATCTACAAAAGTGTCTTAAAGGCTCTTAACGATCTAAAAGTGCCTATGGAACCTATAAAGTGGCCAAAAAGTGAAAACAACTCAAAACGATCTCAAAATGCCTATGGAACCTATAAAGTGGCAAAAAAGTGTATAAAATGAGTTTAAGTGTCATTTTGACTTTTAAAGAAACTAAGAAAGTGCCTAAAGTGAACCTATATCACACAATCAACCCCCCGATGCTACAAAACTGAATTAAAGGAGCTTAAGAATACTTTGAGCCTAAAAGTAACGCAAAACGATGTAATAATGCCTATTTCTCCTCTTGGAACTTGCAAAGTAGGCAAAAAGAGGCTATAAAGAGTTTAAGTCTTATTTTTCACGCTTAAAGAAACTTAAGAAGTTCCTAAACTGAAACTTACGCACACACCCAACCCCAAATCTACTAAAGTGTCTTAAAGGCTTTTAACGATCTAAAAGAGTGTGTTTAGAATATCTTTTAAAAATACTAAATAAATGTAATTTCAAAAACTGTATGTAACTATTTCTGAAGATGGAACATTTTTTAAGGAAAGATTTTGAAAGTGGTTAAATTTCATTGACCATGTTAACTTAGAAACTTTGCTTTATTTATGAGAATAAGGAATATTTTCAAGGTTCAGTTTCATGTTTGGAAAATTTGAAAGCAGGGTATTTGAAGATGAAATGGCCACAATGAAAAAATAATTTCTCATTCCTTTGGAAAATCTCAAAAAGGGTACACATTGCAGACTTTCAGAGGCAAAATGTTACACAAAAAAAAACAGTATGATGTTATGAAACCTCAGTTAATTACTTGGTATTCCAATGTCTGCTAAAGTTAAACTATATATAAAGATCCGTTAATTATTACCGTGATCTATAGAACTCACTATTGAACAAGTATGAAGATAAAATATTGCACAGAGAAGCACTTCTCATTAATTTATTTGGCCAACCATTTGTCCTGATCATAGTTTTCGTTCAGATGGATGCATTAACTGAAAATCGTCAAGAATAAATCAATATATTTCGCATCAAGTTAAACACGCAAAAAACTGCCAGAACTCGGAATATTGTTCAGGGGAAAACGAAGTTAAAGAATACACCAAACTCAACAAATAGAACCTTACTCCCGAAAAAACTCCAATATTCATGAAAAAATTGAAACACTGACAAACCAAATTCATTAAACATATCAAAGATAAGACATACTTTTCGATCCCGAGTGATCCAATTTGTCTCCAAATGTTCTGTTTACGCTCTTAACCTGAAATTGAGTGATTTAAACATGTAAAAGCCCTGAACTAGCAATTATTAAGTCTAAGGATAGCACATTTTCTGTGCTATCAATCCGCCTGCTAGTTTGGCCTAGACCAGACAATCTCTTCGGAGGGCCTTGATCATAGGAGTTGGAACACCGTGAATTCCCGAAAGGGATACAATTTCCTTCTTGGTTCACCTTTCGGTGGCTATTGTTTGGACGAATACTTGGAAATTTAAAGATGAGGGTGGCGCTCACGGGATTCATTAAAAGTTAATGATTCAGCCGAAAAATGGTAACTGGACGCCTAATGGAATAAGAGTTATTCTTGTATTAGGGTCTGGTTGAGAAAGTCTCGTCCCAGAGGAGGAGTATTTCTGTTCACCCTTCGGATGCTATCATTCTAAACCTTTGGGGTATCATTGCAAATTTTAATGACCGAGGGGAAATACTGGACGTTGGAGTTGTGATTATTCCATGTTTACATCTTCTCTGGACCACTTCATCGCTAAAGCTAAGTATTTCTTCTTGAATAGCAAATCATGCCCCAAGCTCGATTAGAACCAAAATCCTACACGCCACACTCGTTCATTCAAAGAAGAGTAGCAAGCAAGCAGTAGATCTAAACAACAGAATGAAGGGAAAAAACTATAAAACTACAAACGAGAATTCATTGGGAACCTGTAAATGGATCACAATCAAATTAACAAAATCCTAAAAGAACAAGAAGATTGAAGGAATAGAACCTTTGAGCCTTGAATTTGAAGGGGAGAGGCGGCGTTCAAAGGTAACGTGAGGTTGCGGCGAACTTCGAAGGGGAGAGGAGCAAACGAAGAGCCTCGCGTGCGGCTGGAAGCGTGAAACCATTTGCTGCTTCTTATTATTATTTTATATATAATAATAATAACAAGTAAAATAGGAAAATTAGAAAATTAGATTTACACTTGACGTTTTTAAAGTGTCAAGTTTTATGTAGCGAGAAAAAATTCGAAATCTTTGTCAACCTCCGCCTTTTTTTCATTTTCTTGACGTTTTTTTGTATAAAATCCATTTTACTTGACGTTTTTTTCCTAAAAACGTCAAGTAATTAAATGTTGCAAGCGTCAAGTAATGTGTTTTTTCTTGTAGTGTATTCAAAGGAAAATTGTAATAGGTGGCAAAAAATACTAGTATATTTACAAATCTAGCCATGATTTTTTAGATTTGTAAATATAGCAAAATTTTTAAGAATATCATTTTTCAATTTTTATTATTCCAATTTTACCTTCATTGGTGTATCAGTAGTATATCTGATATATTTTTTGTTTATATATAAGTCAAATGATATATGCATAAAACAAAATACATTAGTACATTATTGATATACTATGGATACATTTCTTTTTAGTAATATAAGTTAAATTATATACTATATATATATATATATTCGTAGCAGATAAGAGATATTTTGCATCTTGGTATATTATTGATATGCTTCATTTTAGATATGTTCATTTCACTGATATACCTAACATTAAGTATACCAGTAGTATATCAGTGAAATATAATGAACACTATCATATGCGAGATACTAACATTGAGTATATCATTATTTCTATCACTATTATATTCTTGATATATCAAACATACATGATATATGAACATAAATCACTATTTGTGATATACTGTTGATATACTGAATATTAGCATTTCAATTTCATTTATATACCTAAATAAAGTATATCAGTAGTATATCACTCATATACTTGCTTTAGATAATTTGATATACCGATCATGAATTATTATTGTACTGTTGATATAGTAAGTATTTCTTATTTTTGATGTACGTAAAACAAGTATATCAGTAGTATATCACACTGATATATACTTGATATTAGTGAAATAAACAAATATCAGTAGTATATCACATTGATATATTCAACTTACTAATTTACTTTCGAACAAATTCAAATAAGTATATAAGTAGTGTATCAATGACATACCCTACATTAGGGGTATATTATTGGTTTATCAACATTATACTATTAATAGAGTACTGAAAACTTTTTATTAAACAACACCCGTGATAGATCAAGTATATTAATAGATTAACTTCAAATAAGAATATCAGTAGTATATCATGTAATTACTTTTTAGTTAGGTATATTGGTGGTATATCAGATATATCGTCGTTGGTATATAAATACACAAGAGGATATTTTTGACTTTCTACTACATGTGGATGGGTTGGACCTGTAAAATTTACTATTTTTGCAAATTAGATTCATCAATGACACACATGTAATTCACTTAATTTAAAATGCTATCAACGCAAGTGTTCCTTATTTGAATACCGTGTTGAAGTTGTCATAGAGATGTATAGACAATTTACTAT
Organism: Trichosanthes cucumerina; assembly: GCA_036507285.1. NCBI lineage: Eukaryota > Viridiplantae > Streptophyta > Magnoliopsida > Cucurbitales > Cucurbitaceae > Trichosanthes > Trichosanthes cucumerina. Next base: position 68,299,102 of record CM071840.1, on the reverse strand, counting down.
CTATTTCTTAAAAAAGAATACCGAGTTTATAGATGAATTGCCAACAACCTAGAAATCTAATTCAAATATTAGAGAATAAAGAGTAGGAAGAGACCAAGAGTGAATCCATAGCTCTCAGAAGCTTCATAGCCACTGAGTTCATCCATTCGATTTTGTTTGAGACTTTTAAGAAGATTAATAAAAGTAAATAAAATTAACCAAAAAAAGAAAAGTTTTTGAATTCACAATATATAATATACGTACCCTTGCTTCTCCCTGTCTCCCATTTTCCCATTAGAAAATAATAATGTTACTAAGACTCGATTGCATCGATGATCTCTTGAGTGCAATCTCTCTACTCAATGGACTTGCCGACAGCGCCCACATGAAATGCACTCCCAAATTGCTCTCTCTAACACTCTCCCACCCATCCCCTCGCCTCATTGTAACCCTCCAAATGATGCCTCAATTTTTCACCAATTTTTCCATCGATCGAATTCTCCACTCCACAATTCCACTCCGCTCGTTTTATAATAATCTCATTCACATGCAGCGACGCCATTATTCTTCAATCTCCCTCTATTTTGATCTCCCTCTTAATCGCCTTCTCCTTCAGTTCTGGAATCCAAGTTAGTATATATTAATAATTTCTCTTCATTTCAACAATAATCTTGTTTCTTTATCTTTCTTGCGAGTTCTTTGATGAATTTTGTTTTGTTATCGTGGTTTTAGGGGATGAGAACCGGGTGTTGCTTCGTCGATTGCCATTGTTGCCACCTTTGGAACAGGCGGATGTTGGTCAAATTGATATTGGAACGTTTGTTTCAATTGATTCCCATGTGTTCCTGCGAATTGTAACTGAGTTTAATGGTTACTTAGGTAATACGTAACTCAACTCTTCTTCCTTGTCTCGTTTTATTTGATTGAGAATAAAGAATAATTGTGGTGAATTATTTCTAAAAACTTCCACTTTGTTACAGTTCGTATTACTCTGACGAATTCACACGTCAAGTTCTACATAGGAGTTAAGGAGATTATTCTTACTAAAGAGGTACTTGTATGTGTGTTTGAAATGGTAAATTTAAATGTTATAACATAAACGCTAAATTATAAAAAAATACCCTTCTGTTTAAAAAATGTTCATGTTCTTTCAAAAGTTGCAATCTTACTTTGACCTTACATAAATGTTTCAGAACTATTCTTAGAGTAAAAAAAGTCGATAGAATGTTGGATGAAATGTCGACGTGTCTGAATGTCGTTCTTTCAAACTTATTTCAGACAAGTGACCTAACCATTGTCGTGTTGTTCCAGGTCGTCACCACGTGTTCAACATTCTAACGGATTTCTACTCCAACAGTAGTTTCGAAATGTTTTTGAAAGGTTAAGGATAATATTGCAACTTTTGAAACAATAAATATATTTTCCAAACAATGAGCAAAGTTCATAAATATATATATATTTTTTTTTATAATTTAGCCAAAATACGATTTTAATCTAAAATTTCATTGTGTCAAACTTTGGAACATTTGATTCATGAGTGAAGGATTTTTTGGGCAAATGTTTTTTTTTTTTATTATTGGCTAATGTTGTGTAGGAAAGACAATGCATAATTGAGGGCATTACAAGAGGAGAAGAAACTGAATTCCTTATCGCTTTCCGTCCCATTGCAATTTTTTATAATATGGCCTTACAGTCACAAAGGGTATGGTTTTTCAAGACAATTAATAATTCCTGTTGTGTGATCATTGCATCTGTTGGAAATTTTGCTCACTTTAAGATCTATTTTCCTGATATGTGACATGGAAAAACAAAGTCTACGAAAATATATAATTGTTGATACTATTTGTAACTTTGTTTTTCTTTCTTACAAATTTACAGTTGAAAACATATACATATATATAATATCTCCTACTTTGTCATTAGAATACTTTGACTCATCTTCTTAGTAAAGTATACAGAATTGTAACATTTCTATTCTAAGTATATATCTAAATTACAGCTACCTGACCTTAGAATCATCTTCATATATTATTCGTTAGTTAAAGTATAACTTAATTAACCACATAAATAATTTTTTCCAAAAGGTTGTTGCAAATATAGTGTGTGTAAATTTTCTTGTATTTAGGAATGCTTTATACGCTTTTATTTACAATATAGTGGTTGATTTTGGAGTGCTTTTAAAACAAAGTAATTCCTGCAAAAGAACTTTGATTATAAGTCCTTTAGTAAAAAATGCTTGAAAACAAATCAGTTTGATGTTTCATTTTAACTTTTAAAACTGTTTTAAGTGTTTCCCTACCCATCACAAAGGTAAAAACACTCTTTTTGATGGTTTTGACTTTTTTTTTTTTAAGTATTTAATTTATAAATCAGTTACAATATTGATGATTTTAAGTGAGAAGTGATTCAGCATGCCAAAAAGTATTTTTGCCATACTAAGAACTCTCCTCCAAATATACCTTATGTATTGAAACAAAGAAAAACTAAAAAACACACCCACCATAATTGTCGTTGAGGTTGTTTGATTGCATTTTAGCTTTTAATTTGTACCTGCAATTTCCTTTTAAAAGTTGTACAAAATGTTATGCGAGGTCATTCATTCAAATCTCTCATTTTCATATTGTTGAATTAAAACAAACGGTGAGATTTGGAAAAGCAATTCCCTTGAAAGTTATAGTGGGAAGTAACTCTCAAAGTATTCCTTTAAAACGATGTGATTTTTGAATTTTTTACCCAACGATTACCAATAAGAGTAATTTTTTTTAAAAAAAAAAAATCAGTTATCCATAATAATATATTATAACTTTATTAAGGATTGTTTAGGGCAAAGAAATTGTAGGAAGTAGGAGTTAGTAAGTCTGGGGAGTTAAGAAGTCTATGTTTGAGACAATGAGTTGTAAAAATTAGGAGTTAAGTATGTGTTTAGACTGCAGATTTGTTAAATAAACCTGAAGTTTCGAAGTTTGAGTTGATTAGCTTTTTTATATAGGTACTTTTTTCTATAATTTCTCAAATTTTCATTATTAAGAATTTTTCACATGAATTCTAAGATTGAATTTTTTTTGTTTTTATTAATTTATGTACATTTTATAAACTTTTTTAAATAAAAAAAGAATTGTTGAACAAAATAGCCAATATTAATTTTTTCAATGTCTCTCGCATTAATTATTCATTTTTTAGATAATTTTCAAATAAAAGAATATTACATGTGATTTAGAAAGATTTCAATCCATTATTTTAAAGGGATTCAAATAAACTTCAATGTTTTTATGTTTTTAATATCTCAATTCTAGAAATAATATAGATTTGTTTCCGTTAATCCTAAAATGAAGATTTTAAATTATGTTATTTTATAATTTTGTTAAGGACTTGTTTTCGTAAATTTTAAAATTTTAATTTATGATTTGTTTTTCGGGCTTAATAAAGTATTTTTTTGTATAACTTAAGTTTTTATTTTTCTAACTAATCAATGCAATAGATTATTTACCAAAGAGAGCATAGCTCAACTGACATATGAAATATATTAGCGACCACGAGGTCAGTGGTTCGAATCCTTCAACCCCCATTATACTAAAAAAATGTAATGGATTATTTATAGTTGGATTAATTTGAGAATAATATATTCTTTAAAGTTTTAAATAGGTAAAAAATGAAATATTAAATATTTATGTTATTTTAAAATATGTTAAAAAATAAATAAATATATTTTGTAACGCCACTCAAAATGAATATCATGTATACCTTTGTTCAAATTAAATTACTACATATTTATGTTATTTATAATTTTTTTTTATTAAGTTTGAAAGTAGAAATCGTTTATCTTTTTACTTTGAATTTGAATAATTTGAAAACCAATTTTTTAAAATACTAATTTCTTCAATGTTAATACGGGTTAGTTTAAATACGTTTTTCTTATAGTCAAATCATAAAATTATATGTGTGTATTAGCTTTAATAAAAAATAAGCTTAAAAAAATAAGATTGTTATTTCTTATAAACTTTAAAAAAAAAATTGTTGATGACATGTGGAGAATGTGAGATAGGGAGTTTTTATTTTTTTTTTTATTTTTTTTTCAATTAAAGAAGTTGTTATGTAATACTCTAATTTACATTAAGAATTCCAATTTAAATCATATACCATATCTAAAACATTCTTATATAATTTATATTTTAAAAAATAAAATTATAGAGTAAAAATAAAATTATTTTTGTTAAATTTTTCTTAAAATTATATGATAAAAAAATATTTTTAATAATTATTTATATTTAATTATTAATTAGTAATAATTGTGAAAAATAATTATATAAAAATGAAGAAAAAATTTAAATTAAGAAATTAAAAAAAATTGTATAAAAATAGAGAGAGAGAAAGGAGATAAGAGAAGAGAGAGAGGTAGGAGTGACGTGAGAGAAGAAAAAATGAGATAGAAAAGTTGTAGTGCCCACAATGGAGAATTGAAATAGAAGTTAATAAATTTGCAATGCCCACAATAGGAGTTGGTGGGGGAGTTAATATATTTGTGGGAGCCTACAATAGGAGTTAAAGAAACTTGTGGACCAAACAAGGAGGTGGAGGAAGTTATTAACTCCTCCTAACTCTACTCTTACAACTCCTCAATCCAAACATCTCTTTAAAGGGGTGTTTGGTACACTAAGCTGAGTTGAGTTTGGAAAAAGTATGTGTTTGGAATGCAGAATTGGATTGAGTTAAGTCAGAATGTATGTGTTTGGAGTGCAAAGTTAAGTTGAGTTGTCATAGGTACCTAATCCAGTTTTTTTTTATAAATCAAAGTAAATTGATTTTTAGCTAACTATTTTTGTTTTTTTTTTAAAAAAAATCATTCATTACAACCATATTTTCCTTTGCAATAAAAGTTAACTTAGTAACCAGGGGGAGTCATGACACACATGATTTCCTAAACTGTTAACGGTGTTACATCAGTTGGTTAATAGTTCGTGGTCCGGTCTTGTACGAACTCACATCGCACCAGATGCCCCCACTCGTATGTCTACTAATGAACGAGTTGGATCGCCTCGTTTGTATCGAATACAAAGTGAGTTGCGTCAATAGTGCCACTAGGATAAGGTTCCCAACCTCATCTATATATATAAATCGTTTGGGTTATTTGTTTGAACATGATCCTACTTGTATGTCTACTACATACTGTTCAAGTTCTCATAAATCACATAACCCTAGAACTTAGTGGATTTAAGTTTAAATGTGAGTTAGCTTAGTAACTAGGGGTGGTCATGACATCCATGATTTCCTTTGCATGAAAAGTTAACTAAGGAAGTGAGTATACAAATGACCTCAATGTGATGAGTGCTCGTAGTTAGATACTTTCACCAAAAAGTATTAGTAAGCTAAAGCGAAAGCACAAATGACAAAAAAGTTCCCTCTTAAAAAAAACAAGAAAAAATAATAAAAAAATATGTACCTTAGTAGTGAAGAATAAGTTTGGGGGGATGTTGTTAATGAAATCAAGAAAAAATTAGCTTGTGAGCAATTAAGTGAAACTTGACTAACGGAACTAAGTAGTATGAGTCCAAGGTGTAGTTGTAGGATGAAGGTATTTTGTTTAGACAAGGGAAACATAGAAGTTGCATGTAGCGAAAGCATTAAAATTTTGTAAGTGTTATGAGCATGAGACCTCTCTTGAAAGATGAAATTTTATCAGAATGACTCATAGAATCAATATTGTCGCTTGTTATGTTCTTATATGTTTGCTATGATATTGCTTGAGGACAAGCAAAACTCAAGATTGCAGGTGTGATAATTCTCATTTATGAGGATTATTTAACTCTAAACTAGGTTATTTTTGTCATTTTTATATGTTTATTGATTACCGAGCAAGCCAAAAATAGCATTAATGAGTAAAAATTCTTCAAAGCTTGCTAAGAATGGTGAGAAGTGAAAATAGTTGAAAAACAAATGAATTTGAACTAATTGCATTGTTTTTGTAGATTTAGAGTAAACAGGAAAAATGTAAGAGAAAATGCAATTGCATTCTTACTTGCAGAGCAGGAGAATAACAAGCCAGAATGCCAGACAAGATGTAGGATAAAATGCAACTTCATTTCGGGATTTTCAAAAAAACGCCACAAACTTCAAGATTTAGAGATTTTTGGAGATTCTTGCTCATTTTTGAAAAGCATACAACTTAGAATTATGCCCAATTGATTGCCCATGGATTGAGGATGGATTTAGAAGGAAACCCGAGTTTTCATTACCTATAAAAAAGAGATGTTTCTATGGGTTTTCTTGAAGTAAGAAAGATTGGCGGGAGAAGTTTTTGGACAACAACAATTTCTTTTCTTTTTCTTTATTTTTTTTAGCATGTTTTTCTTCTCCTTTTATGATGTAAGTTCTGAGGTTTGATCCCTCTTTCATGAAAGTGTAGGAGGTGAAGATCCATAACCTCTAAACGAGTTTTTGGAATCGATCAAACAAGGAATGTTAGGTTTTATATGCTTATTGCTTATGGTTTCAACCTAGTTGTTGTTTTTTTTATGTATTGTTCATCTTTTATTGACTATCAAGTTGTATTTATTTAGCTAGTTTCATTTGTCTCATGTTAGATCTAAAGTGTTGTGCTTTTCTTTCATCATTAATAAAAGGGTTGAGAGCTTCAAGTTGATTTTTCTTGTTTTATTTACTGCTTTTTTCTTTAAAAGTGAGTGATGACTACAACTTAGAATTAGGGTTTTAAGAAATAATAGTTAGCTTTAGTGTTAATTGTCTTTTCCCTTTTGTCCCTTTCTCTTGTAGTTTTTTTTTTTTCGAAAATCATGAAGTGTTCACCAACTAATTTTCTGTTTTTATTTCTTTCAATCATGAGCTAAATCCTCTTTAGAAGTTTAAGTTGTGAAATGTGCTAGAAGAGAGAATCCAAGCTTAAAGTAGCAAAGTAATTGTGTCGGCACCTAACCCTAAGTTTGATTTTATTGAATTTAATTTGGGAAATCCTAGCCGATCACTCGGGCTCATCAAACTAGAACTTGATACTGAAAGGGTCAAGGAAAAGCGGATCTCATAAAAACAATGGAGGAAAGAACTTAGATATAAGATCCGAAACTTCAACCCTAGACATAGCACGAGACTCCACGACCAATAGGGTTGTGCACATATTATCTAAGCTCAATTAGTCATAGACATATAGGTTTAATTAATTACTTAGTCTCTTAAAGGTTTTGGGTGCATAACCGAATAAGAATAGAATCCGGTTTACTTAGGTTTACGATTGCTAACACAATTTCTACTGCATTTTCATCAGGATTTTCTCCGAAGGGGCAAAAACAACTTGAACTCCCTTCTTTATCTCAGTGTTTTCTTTAATATTTGCAACACTCTTTTACCACAAAAACACCCCTAAATTTTGGTTACCTTACTTGCGTCTTCATTAGCAATTCTTGCTTTTTTTATTAACTTTGTGAAAATTGTTCCCTGTGGGTATGATACTTTGGAATACTTCCAGTTTTATATTACTTCAATCACGTGCACTTGCGTGCAACGAGCGATCAGTTGAACTCACCATGTTTTATCGTAGTCATGTAGATGCTGAGTAATTTCTCTGGAATATAAAAGTGTGTGTTGATATCACTTTCAGGTCCTTGTAAAATTTTTGTTTTCTCATAGTTACGCCGTCATGGAGCCAAAATTTCAAGCATGAGTGGGATAAATCAGTTGTGTTTTCATTTTAGCTTGTTCAGTTTTTAAGGTTGTTACAGCTGTCGATCACTAAAAAATGTTGTGATAGTTGTCAAAGAACGTACTATCGGTTGTTAGTTACGATCTCCAATGATTATCGTTAATCATCAGAGAAGGTAGTTGGCAGTAGCCGTTAGTTGCCACATATGGGTGTTGGTCATCAAAAAAAGTCACCGGTCGCTGGAGAAGGTTGTCGGAGGTAGCCGTCGATTATCAGAGAAGGTTGTTAGAGGTGGTCGTCAGTCACTAGAAAAGGTTATCGCGACAGTCGTTGGTCGTTGGAGAGGCAATGATAAAATATGTTAATTATTATAAAAGTCAGTGGTGTTAATATCCTAACATTATAGCAAGTCAGTAGACTAGAGTTTTATAGGGGGTTAATTTCTCCATGGACCAAAACGATGAGTTGCGTTTAAATCCAACTTAACTTGGGGGGCCAAACACCCCCTAATCTATTTAAATTTTATTAATTCAAATATTTTTGGAAGTGTTAATTTCGTTAATTTGCTATGAATTTAATAAGAGTTTCTTATTGATAACTTTTAAATAAAGTAGGAACATAACTCAACAAGAATAAAGTATATATCTCAACTAAAAGATGAGAGGTTCAATCCCACCCCACATATTGTCAAAAAGATAATAATGATTTATTTAGAGCTCTATATTAACCACATTCTTGTTCTAAAGTAGGAAGAAATACTTCATTCCATTTTATTTTGAGCATATTTTGTATCACTCAGATTGCTACATCATAATATAACAATGTTCATACTGCATGTATTGATTCCCTTCGAAAGTGCTTTCTTCCCAAATTTTTCTACACTCTAATATTTCTAACTTGGTTTTGATTCGATTGGATGCCTCTAATTTTGTCTTGTGGAAGTTTCAGTTGACCCTTATTCTACAAGTGCAAAAGCTTTTTGGTTATGTTGATGGAACGATTCCTAAACCTGCTGCTCTGCTATCTATTTCATCTGCGAGATCATTTGCTTTAACAACTGCTCTATTGAACCTTGCTTATGAAGATTGGATAGAGAATGACCATGCCCAAGTGAATATTTATCAACACTATGTTATCTTCTACGACTCTGGCATACATCATTGGTTGTGAGACCTCTCAACATGTTTAACTATTGTGAAGCATTTTTCTTCCAGTTCTAGGGCCATTGTTGTGAATATTAAATCTGTGCTGCAATCTATTGTTAAAAAACCATCTGAATCCATCGTTCAGTATATTCAGAGCATTAAGGAATTCAAGGATAAATAAGGAGTCTATGTTATTATTTACACTACTGCAAAATTGGTCTTTATTGATAGCTAAGAACTGTCAACATTCACTTTGGAGTGAATGTTGACAGTTTTTAGCTGCCAATAAAGACCAACTTTGAAGTGAATGTTGACAGTTCTTAGCTGTCAATAAAGACTAATTTTGTAGTAGTGTTAGGATAAAGATTTTATTATCTACACTTTAAATGATCTCTCTTTAGACTACACCTTTGTCGTCTATTCGGACTCAGGCTTATGTTGTTACCTTTGTGGAATTTCATGTTCTTTTGGCTTCAGAGGAGGTTGCACTTGAAAAGCTAGCCAAACGTGATGAGGCATTATCTTCACCTTCAACCCTTTTTGTGACTTCAAACATCTTGCATCGCAATCAAAACTTTAATCCAAACTCGGCCATGGTCGTGGTTTTCAAAGTAGAACCTGACCTTCTAAAAGAAGTAAATCTCCCAATTTTGGCAGTTTTTATACACCTGCTGATTGTGGTCATGGTTTGTTGCCTCTTGGAAATTTTCTTGTTTCGTAATTTGAGAACGCCTTCATATGGTTCTCCTTCCCGTGTTTTTTATTAGATTTGTCAGAAGTTTTGGCATACTGCTCTAGATTATTTTAATCGGGTGAATTATATATAGCTTCCAAGGTCATCATCCTCAAATTTAGTTGGTTGCGATGGTTGCAAATCACAACTATATACTACTCCTAACTTCAAATAACTCCTCTTGACTCACTAGATGGAGGATTCAATTTTGGTTCAACTCTAAGGAATATACGTCCACCATGCGCTTGTTATTTGGGTTTTATGCCCTAAAACTCGTAGTTTGTAATATTGTTCTATACAAATCAATAAAGGGTTATTGTTTTCTTCATGATTTCTCTATTGCTTTATATTAACCCTAAATCTAATAAACGAGCATCCTTGGTTGTTGCATGTCTCTTGAACTGGATGTAGAAGACATATTAGGATCACAGTTTGAGAAAAGTTTAAAGGGACTATAGTAAATGGATAAGATTGGGTACCTTATCCTGGTAATACTATGGATATGACCCACTTTGTATATGATACAAACACAGTGATCTAACGTGTTCATGTAGACAACATGTGAGTGGGGATATCCTATGTGATGAGATCATATAAGACCAGATCACGAAATAGTAACTAATAGATGTAACTCCGTTGACTAGTTATGTTTCTATTTCAATAGGATGGCCTAGGCAACTTGATCTCAATCCTGAGCAGGTTACGAACTCCTGTTTGTGAGAGATTGCCCTTTGACTAGTATGGGTGAGAGTGACCTGAGACGCCGACTCAATATGTCTACCTTCTTGGGGACAAGACCGAGCAGGCAGTTGGGGACTTAACCTAGCAAGATGAAATTCACTCCTTCACGACTTTAGGGTAAGTAGATGAATGTGTCCCTTAAGTGGTGTCTCCAAGACTTGAAAAAATGGTCCGACCCTCTCATTGGCCCGAGAGGAACTTCTGTTTATTGGTAGGACCATAAACAGGTTGTTCATTAGTGAAACACTCGTACTTAAGGTAAAAGATGTAACATAAGGGTAAAAACGGTAAGGATTGACTTGCTGCTATTGGTCAATATCTATGGACACATAAATATATCTGCAGTGAGAAGAGTGCAACTGCGAGACTTTAGTGGAATGTTCTCGTGGTTAACGAATGTTGATTAGGGGGTTAATGAGATTAACATAATAATCTTGTATCGGTGGAGCTTCTGATTTGTAGATCCATTAGGTCTACTTCCTAGCTCATAAAGGGTTCTTAGATTATTTAATAATGATTAGAATTTGAAATGTTCAAATTCGCTTAGGGAATAAGGATGATGTATATGGAGATACATTATAATATAAAGTTTTTATGCATATTAAAACTTTCTAGTATAAATTTAATTTGAATGTGGTTTAAAGTATATTATTTGAGAAAATTGAATATTTGAAAGAGTTCAAATATTGTTTAACTGTGAATAGGATTCATATTTAATACTATAGGTTAAAATTTAATGTGCATAAGATGTACATTAAAACTATAGGTTAAGGAAAATATGATTAAATAACCTAAATTAAACCTATGATGTTTAATTATGAATTGATTAATTAAGGAATTAATTAATTGAATTTATTAAATGTGATTTAATTAAAAATATTATTTATATTAATATAATTAAATGTGATTTAATTATATTATTAATTAATTTAATTAATTACTTTTTAATTAAATAAAGGGGAGCGTGTGATTGACACGTTCCCCACTTCTCTGTTCTTCCCCCACTCCTCATCGATAAATGCAGGGAGTTTGGAGAAGTTTTGGTGGTTTGATTTAATCGATAGTTTTTGGTGAAAAATTACCTCTTTCCTCTAAAGAATTCTCTCTCAATTTCCTTCTCCAAAAGTTGGAAAACCTCCCACAAGGTTTGATCTAAGTACTCAGAGAATAGCAGTGTTTACTTTTTGTGGTGTTCTGTAGAAAGACGTTGCAGAAGAAATTTGCTGGAAAAAGCATTGCAAGGTGTTGCCATTCTGGAAAAACTACAAAGGTAAAATTTTCTCAACATTTAGTTTAGAGAATTTGTTTCCAGCATGTTTACTGCTTTTCCATGCCTAATTGCTTATCGTTGTTTAATTTGCCAATGTACTGGTTTTTGCATTTGCCAAAACAAAATCGAGTTTTCGATCCAATTACGTTTCTGTTGTGGCTTAGGGATCTAGATTCCTACAGTTGCAACCCCACTACGCTCACTTATTCAAAAGTCGCTGCCTATATGTGCCCGCATCAATCTCTTTCGAGCTTAGTACGGTTCAAGAAGCAAGCTTCTGGATTGCGCCCGCAACAACCTACCCTAATCGACATTATTCTTAGTTTTATCGCAAACGAATTGATTTTTCAGGATGTTTTGTGATTCTTGAAGGTCCCTCACTGTCATTACATCGATGTGGATTGCCTCGTAAAATTGCAATAGAGTGTTTCCACATATTTTTAATTTGTAGTCTAATTCGACAATATTTTGCTTCCAACATAGTATAGTTACTAAGAGTAACACTCAGGAAAAAGAACTATTGTATGAGAAATACGACTGGAAGTTATGCAGGGGCATCCCGTATTGCTAAATATAGCACCTACTCTACATAGATTAGGCATCTAGACCTTCAAACCTATTTTTAGTGGAAGGACATGGTATTAGGTTCCTTTTATTGGAATTATGTTTATATTTATTTTTGTTTCAAATTTGTCTGGTGGTCTTTTTTACCTTGGAAAATCATACAATAAATCTTAGTAGGATTCCAGGAAAATCATGCCTTTTGATTTACACACCAGACTCTTTACTTGTGTAATGGTGTTTGAACTATTTTCAAACCCTAGGTAGAAAATTCGATAATACAAGGAACTACGAAGGGGTGAAGTAGCTTGATCAAGTTGATAAGAGGATGGAGCAAAGCCACTTTACCGAGTTGTAAAAGAAAAGAGGCACTCACCTCTTTTTCGTTGAGCCATAAGACGAAGGGCAAGTGTTCTTCGAAATGACTAGGTGTAAAAGGCACGTAGGCAGTGAATCGAATTGAAAGTGAAAGTCGCCAAAAACTGGTAGAATAACCAAAGTGCAGTCCGGTAATCTAAGATTAAACTTTTAACATGTGAATTAGAATACTCGAACATGTTTAAAAAGCATTAATCGACCCATTAATAGATAGAGGACAACAATTTTCTTTTCTAGGTCTTCCATATCTTCTTTATGTAAAAAAGTTTTGATACAATACCTTTATTTCCATGTCTTCTAGCTACTTGTGTGAGCTTATCCATGCGGATATGCACTCTTCATCTCCAGCTTTGGCAATGTTGTTGATCAATTTCATAATGAGTACTGTTTTCTAGGGAGTTATAATAGGCACAATTCCAAACATGAGAGACCAAAAATACAATATACCCAAAAATAATTGAGACAATATATGTCTACTTTAGTAAGTATAGCTAAATAACAACAATTTAAGTTAAAAAATGAAATTTACCAAACACCAAATTACTTCATTTTATACCTAATATTTCTAAGAGTGCAATTGTACTTTACAAACTACAAGAATGCCCAAACTATGCGTAAATAAAGCTAGTCATTCTAATTAAATTAGCATGTGTACCCAAATTCACTAGTTAAATAAGATTAGTTCTTTAATATATGAAAATTGGGAAACATTTACGAAAAAGGAAGAACTTGAAAACCGATAATAACTATGAAAAATGACCTATGCTCATCTTGATATTATTGCACTAAATTTTAGTAATGAGTAGCGTTTGAGGGCATGTTTGGGAGTGATTTTGGAGTGACCAAAATCATTTTTGACATGTCTAAAATCATTTTTCTACTAAAAGTGTGTTGTTTGGCAATATTAAGCAAGTGATTTTGAAAAATTCAAAATCACTTGAAGTGATTCATGGTCAATCACTTGGGAGGTGATTCCCAAATGATTTTTGTTAGGTGATTGTAATTTAAAATGACTATTATTTCATTTTTGGAAATAGTATACTTTTAATGACGGGTAAAAACCGTCATATTTTGTCCAAATTCATAAATTTCCATAAAAAAATGAATTTTCTCAAAACCGATAATTTTCTCTCTCTAAAGTTTTTATAATATGTATTTTACTTTATTTCTTTTTATCTTTTTATTCATATTTTTCACTTTCCTTTCTCTAATGGTTTTAACTCTCCTTGAATTTTTTTTATTTCTAATTTCTTTTTGTTCCTCTCTATAATTTTCGTACATACCTTTTAAAATTTTTTCTCTATAATATTTTTAATCTCTTGCTCTACTTGTCAATAACTTAACTTTTTCCTCTTCATTTTAGTTTTTTTCCCTACAGTTTTGATCATTTTGCCCATTTTTTTTTGTTTATCTCTCTATCTTTGAATTTTACTCTCTTTATTAAAATTCTCTCTCTAAATTTTTTGTCACTTTCTGTAAAATTTTTATCCCTCCATATTTCTAATTTTTATCCCTTCAAATATGAGAATAATTTATAACTAAATACTTTTTAAACAGACTAATTATAATTAAATCACTTAGCTTAAAACACTTTATGTTAAAGTCATTTCCTAAATATACCTTTTAAAAATCACTTAATTATATGAAAATCACTATTAAAAATGTAGAACCAAACATGAAAATGATTATATGGAAATCACTTTTAATAAATCAATTATAGACTAGTCAATTATATTAAAATCAATATTTCTTAAATCATTCCCAAACATGCCCTAAGTCCTCGTCTTTTCAAATTCAAAAATTTTTCCAGATCCTTTACCTTTTGAGACATTCTTCATTTATCAATCTAGTAGTAAAATTTTATAATAGCTTCTTGATTTTTAGCTTCAACAAACATCAGTGGAATTTCTAATATTTAAGAAGGAACCATTAACCCATGGAATCACAATGATTTTAAGTTAAAAATCACTTTTGGTCCCTAAACTTTCATATAAGAAACAATTTAGATCCTGAATTTTTATATACTCTCAATTTTGTAATAATTTTGTATTTGATACTTATCGTGAAAATTATTGTTAAAATTTAATAAGCTCTCTTACATAGGGTAGATCAATAAACTAATTAGGAACCTAATATGTTTATAACCTACAAAGTCTAAATCGTTAAATAATAAATATCAACAATTAATTTTGATGGAATTTGTTTTACAGTAGTGATTAAATTGTTATAAATCTATAAGTACATGGATTAAATCGTTACATAATAAAATTTAGGAACTAATTGTTACAAATTTGAAAATACAAAGACTAAATTGTAAGAAAATAAAGTTAAGGGACTAAAATTATTATTTTCGAGTTTAAGGACCGAAAATACTTTTCAGCCATGATTTTACTTATTCCACAACACATTGTTTAAGCCCTTGTAAATGCCCAATAACAAATAAGGATGAAACAAAATGGAGCATCTCATTTTGAGCGTTTTTTAATCATTATCATTACCTTTTCAAATCCAAATATTTTTCTAACAGTCGTCATTTATTGGTCTAGTAGTAAAAATTCTTGAACTATAATAGCTTCTTGATTTTTAGTTTCTTCAAACATCAATGAAATTCCTAATAATATTTAAGAAGGAATCATTAACCATGGGGCCACAATGACTTGACTTATTCCACAACACATTGTTTAAGCCTTTAATTTGGAAATGCCCAATACCCAATAAAAGTGAAACAAAATGGAATACCATTGATGGGAGCATATTCATGGAATTAAAGTACCTGTTTGCTCAAATTTGAGGATTTCAACAGAACAACACATAGAATTGTATATACATGACAAGAAGCTAAATCCAAGTGGGAAAATAAATGCTAAAGTTTTGTCCCAAAAGGAAAGAACAACAGACATTCTTCATCCTTAATCAGTCATGTTCTACAAATTCCCAACAAGCATTATCGTATATGCATTATTTACGAAGAAAAACAGAGAGCAAGGAATTGCCATTCAGAATTTACCGTCAGATAAGCGGAACAATGATGTCAAGATTATCAACAAGAGGAATCAGAGAATCTCCAACAACAATGGCGATTGGAAATGATGATTCTGAGACCGACGGAGAAACTTGAGAGCGTCGTGGCCGAGTACAAACAAGAATGGGAGAACAAGTTGATATCTAAATTCCTGTATATGCATTATTTCAGAGCCACTCTTTTGTGAGAAAAAAGAATAATGCAACAGATAAAGATTCAACAACAAAATCTAATTTGAGAAACTCACATTTCCATTAGCTTCACCAGCTCTCTTCCACTGTCAAAAGCAGACCAGATAGCTAGCATGTAGCCCCACACAGCAACTCAACAAATTGCGGGAACTAACTGTCTTAAATAACCACACAAACTTGCTTGAAGATGCAATATGATAGAAAAAGTGCATGGGATGGAGAGCGATCAGGAAATAATGTACATTTCCTTCTCTAACACCCCCAATTGTGCAATCGTTATTCTGCACCACATCAGTCCATTTCATATGAATTAGTTGTTCGGGATATTTGACTCTCGATTTGAATAAGTCGAGTTATGAAGTTTGGGTTTTGAGTTTGTGTAATACGACCTTACTCAAAAAGGATCTGTTCTATGTCTTTTTAGTTCTAAAGTTTAAGTTTGTGTAGTTTTAATTCATATTTGGCTTCTGAAAAGCAATAAGTTATAGGAACTTGAATAGGTAAAACTAAAACTCGTGTTTGGAGAGTTTATATGGAGATCAGCAAAATTGTTCTCAGGATAATCAAAAGATATGGATTTTTAAAACTAATCCGTGAGCTAGAAACACCAGCTTAGAGGTTTGGATAATTTCATTAGTCATTACTGTGATAAATGAGTTATGAAAAGCCACCATTAGTCATTACCTCTGTGGTGAAAATAACTTCCCTAGTTAGAGCAGTGAACTTGGCCTCCGTCTTTTTTACACTAACAGAAACTGTTGTAGAAGAAGAGAACAAATTTCATAAACTTAGGACTTTACTTTTACATAAACTGCAAAAGAAAGAAGTCGAGTTACCTAGCTCATTGGGGACGAAAACTAAGTCAGAGACAAGGTTTATGAAATCAGGTGAACGAATTGCAACAAAAACTTCAAAGTCAATTGGGCTGATATCAATATTCAAGGGACGTGACAATATCAATGCAGAGTATTGTACATATCCGGTATCTGAAATCAATAAGAACAAATTAAAAACCGAATCGATGACAGAAATGTAATAAATATGTGATGAAGGCTATGTCCTTTCTTTTGATCTCATTTTTGAAATTCGGTCTTGTTCATTTAATCAAACCTCCAATAAATTAGTCGATACCAAAACAACGACGATTTTTGCGATCAAAATGCCAAGAAAATGCCGGATATTATAAAATCCAAGATCCAATAAAAATTACGGAAATTGTCCTCAACAAAGAAATCACCAGAACGACAACATACCTTTCAATGAGAATCAAGATTGTTCGAAAAAAGAAATCGTGCAACGACGACAATCAATTCAATTAGAGTCAAGATTCTTCGGAAAAAAAATTTCCGCACGCAACAACGATTCTGAAGATTAAAAAAATCCGTGAAAATACCGAATATCGTAAAATTGAAGATTCAATCAAAATTTCAGACCAGAAAGAAATCATCCTCCATCAAGAAATCACTACTAACACTCAATTCAATTAAATTAAATTGGAATCATAATCCTTCAGATAAGAAAAGAAAAACGTAGTGAGCGATATACTTACTCGGATCCTCAAATTTCACGGGTGCCATGCTTTGTTGTCGGCGGAGAGAGATGGTCATGGAAAGATCCTCGCTGTACAAATTTGAAATATTAGTGGCGAAGAGGCTAAGGAGAAATCCAGAACGATACTCCTCGAAGTGGTTGCCGTCGAGGTCGGGGTGAAACTGAAAGCAAGTGAAAAATGCAGGCAACAGTCGAAGGGAGGCAACGAAGGGATGTTCAGTTGGGACGCTGATTATCGACAACCTTTCTATTGTGCATTTGATATCGGCTTTTTTGCAGATGGTAGCCAGTGGCAAGAGCGCGAGCCTCAGCTTATACACTGTTTCTACGTGAACGAGGAACATGGCGACGCTGAGAGAGACGATGTTGAAATCATAAAGAGAAAAAATCAGAAGCCGAACTTTCTTAATTCGTTATCAAAGTGAAAGCCTAGTTAAGAAGCTTTACCAGAAAAAAGTCCGGGAAAATTACCTTTGGTTGTTGAATTTTCAAATTAAACTTTTTTAGTCCCAAGTTTTGTGAAATTGGATTAAAAGATTTTTTTTAAAAAAATTATTTTAATGTTAATGGAAAATTAAAAAAATAATAAAATAATAAAAACAAAATCCCCTCCCCCTCTCCTCCCACTCACTCCTTCTCTCTCTCATCTCCCTTCTACGCCCTCCTCCGTTTCTTCTTTCTCCTCCTCCATGTATGAAATCCCAAATTGACAATCAACACTAAATAAATATATCGAACTTTTAAGATATGTTAAGGAAAGAGAACCACGAAACATGAATACAACATTTTTACTTTGTCCATTCAAATCTTATTCAAACTCCTTTAAAAATTGTTTGTATTTAAAGTGAGATTGAGAATCTAAGAATTGATATAACAATTTTGAGAATGAAGAAGAAGTGGAGGAGGAGGGAGAAGAGGGGAGAGGAGGGAGAAGAGGGGGAATGAGTGATTGAGAGGAGAGAGAAGAACTATTATTATTATCAAGGAAAAAAAACATTTTTTACCTATAAACTTTGCAGATTGTATTAATTTTAGAATTTCTAATTTCATCGATTTAAACCTCAAAACTTGACAAACTGTATCAATTTTAACTATGACTTTCAATTAATCAATTTAAATTATCTCAAACTTGGAAGATTGTATCAATTTTAATCATAAACTTTCAATTTCATTATTTAAACTTCAATCTTGAATAAGTGTATCTATTTACACCCTCAGTTAAAACTTATCTGCACCAAATTTCTTCTCAATGAAGTACTTTCATTCTTGAATCGGTCGCCAATATTGATTTTTGTAATTTCTCGTCGATCTCAAGTTTGATTTGTCCTCCATCTACCACAACAGAAGTAAGGATTTCGAAATCGCTCTTGTTAGAATCTTTGTTTCTTTCCTCTCTAACATCATTATCACTTTAATCCTTTCATAAGACGATCAATGTGATTAACAAAGTCGACTATGACTAGTTTATTGTGTACATGGGTGTGATCACTATGTTCACCACCACCTTTCCTGTTCTCTTCCGTATTTTAGTCGAGCTGAAATCCCTCACCATCGAAGTCAACAAAATCAACATGGTCATTGTTGCCTTCAATGACATATCACCACCTGGATTTTCTTCACACTCATCGTCGTTAGTATCAATACCATATGCGAGAGAAACATAAGAGTTTATTTGCTATTGTGTGGGTCCTACTTTCAAGAGTTCATGTTTTCATGATAGTTGCAACCCAATATGGAATGATTAATAATTTTTTAGGTGATTTTTTGTTAAAAAAAATAACAACACAAGTACATATCATTAAGCAAGATGTGACTTTAGGCATGTGTGGAGAACCGTTGTAACGGTGATGGAAACGAAAACTTAACCGAGGGTGTAAGTTGATATGTTTATTCAAGTTTGAGGTTTAAATTGATAAAATTAAAAGTTTAGGGTTAAAATTGATACATCTGGCAAGTTTGAGGTTTAAATTTATTAAATTGAAAGTTCAGGGTTAAAATTGACACAATCTGCCAAGTTTAAGGTTTAAATTATTGATGAAATTGAAAGTTGGTTAAAATTGATACAACTTGCAAAGTTCAAGGATAAAAAATAAAAAAATCCTTAAATAATGAATCATTACCTTTTAAACCTATTTCTAAAACTCAGCAACTAAAAAGATTTACTTTGAAAATTCTGGATTAAATGCACCTATTCTTGAAAACTCAATACTAATACTCTGTTTCGTGTATGGATTTGGTAAAAAATGATTTCAAATTTTTCAATTTTAAAGTATGGAAAAATGATTTGAAATTTTTTATTCTGTTTGGAACCCAATGAATTTTAATAGAATTCAAATCCATAAAAAGAAAAATTTCTTGTTTGGATGTTTAAAAGAAATGAAAAGAAAAAACTTATTTTACCATGTACGTACCCTTATAGCTATGCATAGATTTTAAAAAAAATTACAAATATAAACGTCAAATAAAATAACAACATTTTCATAATTTTATTATATATTTATACTTTAAAAACAAAAAGTAGAATCTAACAACCATATTTGATTTCTCTCTCCACATTTTTTCTCTCCAACAACCTTATTTGGTTTATGTCTCTCCCCATTTGGGTAGTCACCATCTCAGTAGTCTCCCTCGCTCCCACACACACTAACTCCATCCATGATTTTTTCGTTCTCTCTTATTTCCCTCTCGTCCCTCGACCATCGCTTCCATTGCCACTTTTCTTTCTGTACTTATTTTCCTATATGTTACAACTTTATACTGTCACACCAATTTGGTATTCACAGTAGTTGGCTTGATCATTTTTTTTTTCTTTTTATTTCTTCAAAACTACCCCTTTGAAAGGGGCCTAATTTGGAATTAGGCTCATTTTAATTTGAAATCCTGCAAAATCCAAACTATTTTGAATGAAAATTTTTTAGATCAAAACAAGATTTCAAATCATTTTGGATTTCAAATTGCAAAGCTTTAAAAAACATCAACGTAACTTTAACATCCTCCCTTATATTCACTTTGAGGGATGGATTTGATAAGAAAGGATTTGGCTGGTTGGAACCATCACAAATGAAAAGAAAGTATAATATTTTACTCTGATGCCTTATAGATTTTATAGAAGATTATTTTAATTAATAACAAAATATTTTAATATCAAATACATATCATCATAAAAACATATCAATAATCAAAATAAATCAACCTATTAAATTAAGGTTTACAAATGTAATCATTATTGTTAAAAATAAAAATAAAAAAATTACAAATGTCTTAATTTAAATAAAAAAATATATATTAAACTTAACCCAATTGAAAAAAAAATCATCAAAAGAGATCTGATTTGTTTTTTTTTTAAAAAAAAAATTAAAAGAATTACTTGTTTTTGTTGATTTCTTCTTCAACTTAATCTATGAAAATACAAAACTAAAAAAAATATAGACAAAAAACGAGAAATCAATATATATAAAGGGACAAAAAATCATATTGTTCTTATCAAATTATCAATAAATAAAACAATGTTTAAAGATGAACCAAGAAAAAAAACTCACTTCTAGTTTGGTTATCTAAAAAAAAACTTGTTGAGAATGTAAAGGTTGAATAAATTGAAATTTATTGTAAACATGTGTAGGATAAATGCCCATCCACATGCCATTATATCACCCATGCCATGTGGCAAATTATACTTGGACATAGTGTCCTCCATGTTTCCATGTCTCACCAATTCTTAGTGTCCAATTGTTCCACATCCTTCTTGCCATTTAGCCTATAAATAGTGGCTTATGGTGGTTTATGAAAGATCATCCATTGGTGAAATTAGACCAATTCTCTTCCACTTTCTTTTATTTATTTATTTAATTTTTGTCATAATTTTCCACTATCTCATTATAATATTATATATATATATTCTAATTCTAATTACCAAATACTTGAATTATTATTATTATTATTATTATATTATTCTTATTATATTATAAATATATTATTATATTAGTATTTTAATATTGGTAAAATTATACCTCGTTTCCATCCTATTTTTACAATACGTTATCAGCACGAAGCTCTGCCGATTTTTCCACTGAAGGTAAGTCCTCCGGGTAAGCCATTTTTTTTAATAATAAAATGTTATTTTGCATGTTTAATTGATTTCCTAATGTAAATGCAATTTCTTTGTATATAGTATTACTATGGCAAATCTTGCAAAATTAGAATTTGCGGCCCTGGATATTAATGGAAATAACTACTTGTCATGGGTCCTTGATGCTGAGATCCATTTAGACTCCATGAATCTTGGAGAAACAATTAAAGAAGGAAATGATGCATCAAATCAAGAAAAAGCCAAAGCTATGATCTTCCTTCGCCATCATCTTCACGAGGGATTGAAAATGGAGTATCTTACAATAAAAGATCCCTACATTCTATGGCAAGGCTTGAAAGAAAGGTATGATCATCAAAAAACAGTTATTCTTCCAAAAGCTCATTATGATTGGATGCACCTGAGGTTGCAAGATTTCAAATCAGTAAGTGAATATAATTCCGCACTATTCAGAATTAGTTCAAAATTAAAATTATGCGGAGAAAAAATTACTGATGTTGATATGTTAGAGAAGACATTCTCCACTTTTCATGTCTCGAATATGCTCTCGCAGCAGACAATATCGAGAGAAAGGCTTTAAAAATATTCCGAACTAATTTCATGTATTCTCGTAATTTGAACAAAATAACGAGCTACTAATGAAAAATCATGAATCTCGACCAATCGAGCAACACCATTCCCCGAAGTGAATCTTTGTGAATTTCAATAATCGTGGTCGAGGTCGTGGTCGTGGTCGAGGTCGGGACCGCGCAGAGAGGAGGAAACCTATTTTCGTGGTGGGCATTATAATTTTAAGAAACCCACACGAATCGATGATCATAAAGGAAAAGCTCCACAAGATAGGAGTTCAAAAGGTGATGAACATAAATGTTTCCGGTGCGGCGAATGATGGCACCGGTCACGTGCACATCGTGACGTCAAAACACCTTGTTGATCTCTATCAAGCTTCCTTGAAGGAAAAATGAAAAGGGAAGAATGTGGAGGTGAATCTTGCCATTCAAGAAGATGATGTGTTCGATCCCTCCAATATGGTGCATCTTGATGTGGCTGATTATTTTGAATCTCCCGGAGAGAAAATTGATGCAATCAAACAAGTAGAGGATGTTTTGTATGAAGATATATAATTAAGTCTCGCTTTATAATTATAATATGTTTTTCTTGTTTTTGTATATATATTTAGAACTTTTTGTAATCGCTTTTCCTTTCTTATCAATGAAGAAATATGGACAATTTCAATATGTTGAGTAACCCAAAAATGAGCAATGAGGATTTATGTCTAGCAGACTGCGCAACTACGCACACTACACGATACTCATAAATGTAAAAATATTTTTCTAAATTGACAATGCCGAAGCAAAAATCAATATTATATCGGAGTTCTGGACACGATTGAAGGTTTTGGAAAAGCAAGTTTTATCTTGCCTAGAGGAACAAAATTTTCAATTAATAATGCTTTGTTCTCTAGCAAATCAAAAAGAAATCTATTGAGTTTCAAAGATATACGTAATAATGGTTATCATGTTGAAACTGATCGTAAAAATAATATAGAGTATCTCTATATCACATCTATTGTTTCACATGAAAAAGCGGATATTGGAAACATCGCCACTTTTTTTCTTACGGATTATATTATACTCATATACGAGTAATCGAAAGTTATGCAACAATGAACCGTAAGTTCATGAATCCGAAATATTCATGTTTGGCATGATCGATCGGGTCATCCGAATCGATAATGATGAGGAAAATTATTGAAAATTCACATGAACATCCTTTAAAGAACCAGAAGATTCTTCAATCAAATGAGTTGTCATGTGATGCTTGCTCTCAAGGGAAATTAATTATTAGACCATCACCAGCTAAAGTGGGCATTGAATCACCTACATTTTTAGAGAGAATTCAAGGTGATATTTGTGGACCCATTAATCCACCGAGTGGTCCATTTAGACATTTTATGGTATTAATTGACGCATCCAGCAGATGGTCACATGTATGCTTATTATCAAGTCGAAATCTTGCATTTGCAAGATTACTTGCTCAAATAATTAAGTTAAGAGCACAATTTCCTGATTATACAATTAAGACAATTAGACTTGATAATGCTGGTGAATTTACATCTCAAACTTTTAATAATTATTGTATGTCAATTGGGATAAATGTTGAACATCCTGTAGCTCATGTTCATACACAAAATGGTCTAGCAGAATCATTTATAAAACGTCAGCAATTAATTGCAAGACCATTACTTATGAGAGCTAAACTCCCTACATTGGTCTGGGGTCATGCCGTTTTACACGCTGCATCATTATTACGTATTAGGCCGGTAGCCTATAATAAATATTCTCCCATGCAATTAGCTTATGGCGCAGCCAAAAATGTATCCCATCCGAGAATTTTTGGATGTGCGTGATATGTTCCAATTGCTCCACCACAACGTACTAAGATGGGTCCTCAAAGGAGGTTAGGAATATATGTTGGATATGATTCCCCATCAATTATTAAATATCTTGAACCCCTGACGGGTGATGTATTTACTGCACGATTTGCTGGTTGTCATTTTAATGAAACAAATTTTCCAACATTAGGGGGAAGAATTAAGAAGTTGGAAAAAGAAATTACGTGGAATGCATCATTATTATCTCATTTAGATCCTCGAAGAGATCAATGTGAACTTGAAGTTCAAAAGATAATTCATTTGCAAAATATAGCAAATCAATTACCAGATGCATTCATAGATGCTAAAAGGGTGACTAAATCATATATACCAGCAGCAAATGCTCCATCAAAAATTGATATTCCACAAAAACAAGTTATCAATAATGAGTGCGAGCACGCCGAGCGTGGTAGACCAATAGGTTTCAAAGATAAAAATCCTCGAAAAAAAAGTAGTTGAGAATCAAAATGATTCGATAAAAGGTATGGATGTTCCAGAAGAAATCCAAGATACAACTACTCAAAAGAGTATTGATGAAAATCAAACGCTTGAGGATAATAATGAAATTTCTATAAACTATGTTACAACAGGAAAGAGATGGAACCGAAATGATATTATTGTTGACAACATTTTTGCTTATAATGTTGCTCACGATATTATTCATGAAAGTGACGATTTTGATCCACAATCTATCGAAGAATGTCAACATAGAAAGGATTGGTTGAAGTGGAAAGAAGCAATCCAAGCAAAGTTGAGCTCACTTTCAAAACATGAGGTTTTTGGACCAGTAGTCCTAACACCAGAAGGTGTTAAACCTGTGGAATACAAATGGGTATTTGTAAGGAAAAGAAATGAAAATAATGAAGTCACAAGATATAAAGCGAGACTTGTTGCACAAGGATTCTCGCAAAGGCCTGGTATAGATTATGAGGAGACATATTCTCCTGTGGTGGATGCAATAACGTTAAGATATTTGATTGCCCTGACTGTATATGAAAAACTTGATATGCATCTAATGGATGTAGTCACGGCGTATTTATATGGATCTCTGGATAATGACATTTATATGAAAATCCTTAAGGATTTAAAACACGTAAAACATATGAATCAAGTTCTCGGAATTATATTCGATAAAGTTACGAGAGATCATTATATGGATTAAAACAATCGGGACGAATGTGGTATAATCGCTTTGAGTAAATATCTCATGAAAGTAGGATATCAAAATAATCCAATATGTCCGTGTGTTTTTATAAAGAAATCTCATCGAGATTTGCTATTATAATCAGATATGTTGATGACTTAAATATAATTGGAACTCCTGAAGAGTTATCCAAGGCAATAGAATATCTTAAAAAGAATTCGAGATGAAAGATCTTGGAAAAACAAAATTTTGCCTTGGTTTGCAAATTGAACATTTAATGAGATGGGATATTTGTTCATCAATCAACTTATACAGAGAAAATCTTAAAAGATTCTATATGGATAAAGTACATCCATTGAACATTCCAATGGAGGTTCGTTCACTTGGATGTAAAGAAAGATATATTTCAATTTCGAGATGATAATGAAGAACTACTTGGTCCTGAAGTACCATATCTTAGTGCAATTGGTGCACTTATGTATCTAGCTAATAACACAAGACCGGATATTGCATTTTCAAGAAATTTATTAGCTAGATATAGTTCATGTCCTACAAAAAGACATTGGAACGGAGTTAAGCATGTACTCCGATATATCTTGAGGGACGATTGATATGGGTTTATTTTATTCTAACAAATCCAGTTTTGATCTAGTTGGTTATGCAGATTCGTTTATCGATCCGATCCACACAAAGCTTGATCTCGCATGGGTTATTTATTTACATGTGGGAAACTGCTACATCATGGCGATCGATGAAACAGGACCATCACGGCCACTTCTTCAATCATGTTTGAAATCCTCGCAATTCACGAGGCAAGTCGAGAATGTGTATGGCTAAGATCGATGATACAACACATTCGTGAGACATGTGGATGGTCTTCTAGTAAACATCCTCCAACAATATTATACGAAGACAACACAGCATGTATAGCTCAAATCAAAGGAGGATATATCAAATGAGATAGAACGAAACATATCTCTCCAAAGCTTTTCTACACTCATGACCTTGAAGAAAATGGCGAGATCTCGGTACAACAGATTTGTTCGAAGGATAACTTGGCGGACATATTTACAAAAGCATTACCAACTACAACATTTGAGAAATTGGTTCACAGTATTGGGATGCAAAGACTCAGAGATCTCAAGTGATGTCGTCATGAGGGGGAGTAAATGTATTATATAAAATATGTACTCTTTTTCCTTCACTAGGGTTTTTATCCCATCGGGTTTTTCCCTAGTAAGGTTTTAACGAGGCATATATTATATAAATGGGCATTTAAGGGGGAGTATTGTAAACATGTGTAGGATAAATGCCCATCCACATGCCATTATATCACCCATGCCATGTGGCAAATTATACTTGGACATAGTGTCCTCCATGTGTCTATTTCTCACCAATTCTTAGTGTCCAATTGTTCCACATCCTTCTTGCCATTTAGCCTATAAATAGTGGCTTATGGTGGTTTATGAAAGATCATCCATTGGTGAAATTAGACCAATTCTCTTCCACTTTCTTTTATTTATTTATTTAATTTTTGCCATAATTTTCCACTATCTCATTATAATATTATATATATATTCTAATTCTAATTTCGAAATACTTGAATTATTATTATATTATTATAAATATATTATTATATTAGTATTTTAATATTGATAAAATTATACCCGGTTTTCATCCTACTTTTACAACAAAATTATTGTTATCATTTAAAAAAAAACAAAATACAATGGAGAAACAAAACAGAAACCTAATGTGGTGCAAAAACTCACTACGCAGGCATAATACAATCGTAGGTAGTAAATGATAAACAAGGTCGATCCACAGGGACTAAAGTTAGTGAAAATGTTGAAATTAAGTACAAACTCCTAAGTGCAAAGCTAAACTAAGGAATGCAAATAAACATGCAAAACGACTAGAAACAAGTACAAAAGTAATCAATAAAGTAAAGGAGATTTAAAAAGAGCAAAATCTAGCTTAAAGTAAAGATTTAAGAGGCTAAACAAGTACTAAAATGATAAAAACAAAGGGCTAGAATTTAGGAGGGCAGTGGTTGTTTTTACCCTTTTGAGGTTGTCAATGCTATAGCATTGGGCACCACATTGTTATACAACAGGAAATTTTATGATAAAACCAACCCGAAACCTCCCAAACTCGATTTTCTTACCTTCAACACAGAGTTAAGCATATGTCTATAAAAACTCAATGCTAACGGACATTAAAAAGAACCCAATTCCCTAAAATCACAAGTTTAGAATGCATGTCTACACCCTTCAACTTCTCCCCCCTTGAGAAGTCACGTGCTCCATTTGTGTTAATCCACCCATTCCTAACCCTTTCAGTATTAAAAATGAGTTAATGCTTCATTTAAGGCAATCAAACTCAAATAAGAACTTGCAATAAACACTACAAATGAAAATATAACTTCATAAATGTGCATTGAGCCAAAAGAGTTTAAACAACCACATCCAACAACAAATTCCAGCCCTAAAACACTTAGCCCATGACTGTAAAACTGAAATTAAACCTTAATAAATCAACAATTAACAACATCTTGAGAGAATAATCTAAAAGTTACACCAAAATGACAACAAAAGTAGCTAACCTAGCTAAAAGCTTAAGAAAAACCTAGGGCAAAAGAAAATCAACAACTAGACTAAGAAAAACATTAGGAAAATGAGGAAGAAAGAGTAAAAGATGAAGATTCTTCTTCTTCTGCAGGAATAGCTCTCCAACTACAACTTTCTTCTTCTCCCTTCTCCAAAACGTGGGTTTCTTCTTCTTGTCTCCCCCATCTCCTTTTTTATGAAGCAACTTCTCTTTTCTTTCTAAAAAAAGGTAGATTTGGCACACCCAATCCACGTGGCAACTCACCATTGGTTCATTTTTAATAAATGATGACTTACATGCTGATATCATCATTAAAAAACACGTAGAAATCTGCTTCCAGATGTTGGTTTCAATTTTGTAGCATTGACAACTACATTAGAAATGTGATGCACAATGTTGTAGCATTGGCGACCACATTGGAAATGTGTTGTACAATGTTGTAGCATTGGTAATCCATAATCAGCTGTCAACCTATCCAAACAACCCAAAAACCCATTTATCAGTTCAACTTTATATTATGAAAAACCTGCCTAAATGAGAGAAAAACCAATAAGAATAAAGGACAAATAGACGATTTTTCACTACACGCTCTTGCTTAATTAATTAACTAAATAAGAGTCCAAAATTGACAACGGAATGCAAGCTACTCAATTTAACAAGGTTCAAGAGTAACTTGTATTCCGTTGTCAATTTTTAGCAAGATTTAAGAGTGAAATTGTGATAATTTACTCCCATTTCATGGGATTATCACCTAACCTTAAGTTGCTGAGTTTGGATATAGAAGAAATATCGATAGTATGAAGTTAAATAGAGAAATCATGAAGAAACTATTGTATATGAGGGGTAAAATTGGAAATAGATTGTGTGAAACTTTAAATCCTACCAAATTTGGCCTATTTGAAAGAGAAAAAAAAATCAAAAAAAAAAAATGAAACGACTTTAATCCCTCACTTTTTGCATCTAAATGCATGAAATAATTTTAGTGTTATTTCAATGCTCCGGCAATCAGTCTATATCTAGAAGTGAACAAACACCTAACAGATCTCTTATCTTCAAAAAACATATAACTTCAATGGTTTAGTCATTATGTCTGCAACTTGCTCTGAGTGTGACAATAAACTAACATCACAGGTTCATCCTTTGTAAGCTCTCGAAGGAAGTGAAAAAGAACATCAATGTGTTTACTTCAACCATACATCATTGGATTCTTAGAAAGTTTAATTGTTGAACTATTATCACAGATGATTATAGTAAAATCTTGTTGAACATGTTGAATACTCTCTAGAGTTCTTATCAACCATATTGCTTGACAAGTACACAAAGTTGCATAGATAAATTCAGCTCCAGTGGTGGATAAAATGACCACGCTTCTTTGAGGACTAAGACACAACCCATGAACTTAACATAAACACATAACTTGATGTACTTTTTCTATCATCTACATCTGCAACATAATCACTATTTGAATAGGCAATTAGTTTACCACTTCCTCCTTTCTTGTACAACACACCAAATTCAATTGTACCTTCAAATATCTTAGGTCCCGTTTGATAACTATGTGATTTTTTATTTTTAAAAATTAAGCCTATAAATAATACTCCCACCTATGGATTTCTATGTTTTCTTATCTACTTTATACATGTGTTTTCAAAAATCAAGTCAAGTTTTGAATACAAAAAAAAAGTAGTTTTCAAAAACTTGTTTTTGATTTTTTGAATTTGGCTAGAAACTTAATATTTTATTGATAAAGATGGAAACTATCATAGAGATGATGAAAATCATTGTAGAGAAATTGTAAAAAAACAAGCACAATTTTTAAAAATCAAATGGTTATCGAACGAGACCTTAACAATCTCTTTATTGCCTTGAAAAATGAAGTTCAGTAGGGCAATCTAAAATTCTACTGAGAAGACTTATCAGAAACATAATGTTGGGACGAGAAGTTGTCAAGTACATAAGACTTCTCACAATTTGCTTATAAAATGTACGGTCTTCTTTTTACTCCATTTGGAGCTTTCATAAGCTTGAAACTAGGAACCAAGGGGTTGTGATCTGCATTGCATTTATCATATGAAACCTCTCTAAAACTTCTTGTGCATATTTTTTTTTGTAATGAAAATGTCATATTCTTCCTGCTATTGGGGTGTATACCCTAATCTCATGTCGTTTGTAATACATGTTGATTTAATGAATAAAGGTTATTTATTATTCAAACTTTGTATCTCACATTTTATAAACTCAATCCAATAAACTAAGCTCCAAGGTCATATTATATGAGAGAACTTGAATAGTGTGTAGTGGACACACAGAAAGGATCATGTTCGAGTTATTGACCCGAACGGTCTACAGTATATGGATAGGGTTGAGAACCTCATCTTGGCAACACTATGGATGCAACCCGCTTTGTATTGGATACAAATGAGGTGATCCAGCTCGTTCATGTGGTAGACATGCGAGTGGGGGCATCCTGTGCAATGAGATTGTACAAGACCGGACCGTGAAATATTAGACCTACTGATGTAACACCGTTAACATTATAGGACTAATATATTCATAGATAACCATTAGTGACTTATCCTTAATCCTGAGCGTGTTACGGACTCATGTCTACGGGAGTCTGTCCTTTTACAAGTACAGGTGAGGGTGGCCTGAGTTGCTTGCTCAATATGCCTATCTTCTTGGGGACAAAACCACGTAGGGAGCTGAGAACTTAACTACGCAAGAAGGAATTCACTCATTCCCAAGCTAGGAAAACTAGAAGGGTTGTTCCCTTAAGTGTTGTTGATGCGAAAATATCAGTACCCTAAACTAATACAAATTAGAATGAGACTCCGATACTTTTATGACGTGCAAGTATACACGGTCGTGCGCAACGTGATAAGTTAAGTATCGATCCCATGAGGACTAGCTGAATCTGAGTGATTGAGTGTCCTAGCAACTTTGCTTTATATTTTTGTGCAATGCATGAGCATGCAATTTTTGTTGAAAATAAATAAAGATATGAATAGGAATTGAATTTTCTAATTTTGATGCGACAAATAAAGATAATGGAACAACATGCAAGAAAATAATTAAAATTAATGGGAGGATAGGAAAATGCGAACAAGAGGGAAGATGCAAGAGATGAGATGTTTAATGAAAATAGGCTCGGGTTAGGTTGGAGTTTTCATGCTCAATTAGAATGAAAATGTGATTGATGCCTTGAATTTACCTACACAAGTTCAAATGAATTTCTCAAGTCATTAAGTTTTAAAACCTACAATTTCTCAATTGTGATCTAAATTATGCTCATGATTTTAGGTTCTAGGTGGGTTAATTATCCCTAATCAACTCAAGAGAATGAAATTTTAGTTTTCTAATTCATTAGCTTTCCCAAGTTTATGAATTCTAGAGAAGTTAAAGTGGCCCATCTTTAATTCTCATGCAACGTTAAAATCAATAAAATTTCATAAATTCAACCACGACATGAATCATAAATTCGTTCCAAAATTTACTTTGAAAACAACCTAACCTTTACCTAAGACAATTTAGTTCATGATGGAAATCAACTCACAAATTTCTAATTTATGCATGCTTTTATCGATTAAAGAGTTCATGAAAATAGCCCAACGATGTTCACAAATTTAGCCTAAATCAGTCGCAATTCTAGCCTAAAAACAGTCATGAATTCGGTTTAAAACAACGAGCAAAAATAGTATTAAATATGTGTCCAATGGTAGAAAAATAACATTAACAATTAGAGATTAGGAGAGATAATGGCACGTGGTTTGCTTGAAGACAAGGCAATAACATCATATTTTAGTTTTTGCAAGTTCTGTGCGACAGCAATATCGGATAAACCGAAGATCAGAACGACAATCCAACAGTTCAAAACGAAGTCCTGTGAGTCTCAAACATGTTGACACAATTTCAGCAAAATCCAACGGTTGAAACTCTAGAAAACTATAACTTTGTGAGTGGCGCTGGTGAAAAATTGAACTACACTGATCTCCCAACGTGACAGAAATATCTGACGCACCGAAGCTCGACGATCCAACCATTAAAAATAAAGGCCTATGAGTCTCGAACAAGCTGATAAAATTCCAACAAAATCCAACGGTAGAAACTTTGGAAAACGACAACTTTGTGAGTGTCGTCTGTGAAAAATCGAACTGCACGGTTTTTGCTACAACAATGGCACCTTGAAGTTTCAATTTTTTCCTCACTCACACGATTGCTACAACAATGGCACCTTCATGATTTTTCTCTCAAACGCACACCTTTGCTGTAGCAATCGTCCCTTCTCTCTCGGTCTCTTCCCCTTTTGCGGCAACTTCTTCTCCCCTTGGCACTTGTGAACCCTAGTCTCCTTATATAAGATGATGTTGCCCTAACTCCACAAATTACAAAAATTTCCTAAGGGGTAGAAAGAACATCTTACCCATCGAGTAAAATGTCTAAAATACCCTTAGAGGCTCCTGTAATTTTCAAACATCTCCTGCACACAGAAAAATCTCAATAAATTCATCAATTAAATTATGGATCAACTAAATATGAGAGGATTTTTCTGGAGTTAAAATTTCATCTTCCGGTCTTTAATTACCTGTTAGCTTATTTTCAAAATTTCTTAAATTAAAGCATAAAAACACCAAAATTAATTCTTTTCGAACCTAATGCTTAAACTCAAGATTTTAAATCTAACATACACAATTTAGAGATAAAATAACATGAAGCTCAACAAATTTTATGCAATTCAAGTAGATTAAGCACTAAAATTCTAGTAAAATAACTCTCCTATGACGAGTTATCAAACCCCCATACTTGAACTACTCATTGTCCTCAATGAGTTCTATTCCCTAAAGAATTTAAAGACCTTTAAAGACTCAAATCATTTGGGTTAGTTAAACAAGGATTGAGTATTTATGCTCTAAGCTACAAGTCACCATTCATTTCATGCTTTCTAAGTGGCTCACCCGGGGTTTTCTAATTACACTTATGCATCAATAACCAAGAGAAAACCAACTAGGATTCTACCCTACGCCCTCAAGCTCAACCACTAGAATCCTAATCATTCAAATCAAGAAACTCATAGTTAAAGATAAGTCACACTCCAAAACTCGCATGACTATAATTTAATGATCATTTTTTTTTAAAAAAAAAAAGAACTGATATGTACATTATTCCCCTCCATTTCCATAAAACTCACTACTTAGGACTAGGTTTTTATTTTTATTTTTTTTATTTGTTTACTTTCTTTTGTTTGTTTTTTTATATTTTTATTTATTTATTGACTCTCCCGTAGTTCTTAGAATGGCACACGTGGTTAGCGCAACACAACTAAGCAATGGGACTCTCCTGTAGTTCTTAGAATGGCACACGTGGTTAGTGCAACACACCTAAGCAATGCTTGATACCTTCGCTCCAAGAGGCCAGCCTGGTTAGTGCCCAGACCACCTAACATCGAGCACCAAGTTGCCTGAACTAACTCTAAATAACGAAATAAATAAGATATTTTTGGTCTAGCCCAATGGAGTTTTAGGGAAATGAAAGGTTTCCACACTCTTTCTTTCTTTCTTTTTTTTTTCTTTTTTTCTTAAAAAAAATACGAAGAATTTACCTTTCCCCCCAAACTTAGAGTACTCAATGTACTCATTGAGTTAGGGAGGCCAGGTAACTCCTCCAAACTTGAAATTATCATAAATTAGAAGTTTACTAATTTTGGAGTGCTCTAACCATAAGCGCACTAAAGAACCCTAATGACAAGCTTAACTTTGAGAAACACCAAACACGATAGCACACACCCTTACCTCAAACAAAAGCAACAACTCTTATTTTCATTAACCTTAAGATTTGGCGTTAAACTTTTTATTTTCAAGGAGATCCATACCAAGTTTAAACAAAAGACAACACACCTTTTATCATTAAAAACATGCAGAAACTTAATTTTTAAATAAGGGACAACAACCATCTTTCCTATTTTTACTTGCTTAAACATAATGAATCAACTACCTACATCATGCATATCAAAGACCATGAAACCAACAACTAACATGGAATCTGGTAGACAAAATAGATCATTTTGAAGTCCTAAAGCAAGTAAATAACTTTATAAACACAAAGACATACAACATCCTATAAATGCTAACAACACACAGTCTCATCAACAGAAAAACTTTTCAATTAAGCCCAAAATCAGATTCAGAACAACACATCTCCTCCTCATGTTTAAAGCATACATTGCCCTCAATGTATAAACTACTCACTTAAGCATGCCTAAGGACAACTAATAAAGATGGAAGGAAAAAATATACTGCCCTGAATCGAGGAGACCTCCACTAAAACGCATATCAATCACCAATCTCCAAAGGAGCTGCAAGATAGGCAAGGGTTATTTATTCACGAATGCTTTGGCTCCCAAGGAATGCTCTCTTTTCTCTTCTTATAGAGTGTATTTCGAAATTAGGGTGAATTCTCTATCAAATTCGACTCCCTTTGTAAGAAGCGAAAGTGTTGTATTTATAGAAGATCGGCACAGCGTTGCAACGCTAGGGACAACGTTGCAATGTTGTGCCCTAGGCGGCTGGCATATAAGGAAATTATTGATGGCGTTGCAACACTGAAGGCAACGTTGCAACGCCGCTACCTTCGCACGCGCCCCTCCTTATCGATCTGGCGTTGCGACGCTGCAAGGCAGCGTTGCAACGCCCTCTGCACGGGTCTTCTGCTTGTTCTCTATCGAGATAGCGTTGCAACGCCCTAAGGCAGCGTTGCAACGCTACCTGCATAGGCCTTCAACACATCAAAGCAACACGCTCGGTGTCACGGTCATGCTTGTCCAAGGCGTGTTGCCCATGCCCGCATGACCGTCCCCGTCCTATTTTATCATATTGTCATGTTATGCATTTCATTTAGTCTTGTTATGTCATTTCCTTGTATTTTCATGGGCATATGACTCCTCGCCAAAATGACGTGCAAAGATGTCATAGCCAAAATTCTTAGAATGTACTATAGGGGGATGCGAACATTCATCAATTCTTCCTACCAAGAGTTATATGCTAGTTAAGCGTGACTTTCTTATTATTGCTTATCAACTGTATAACTGACTTTCTAAACTCACTCAAACGTTTTCTAAATATTTTCACAAATTCTCTCTGACCCCGTTTTCTAAAACCGTTTTCTCAAGAACGGGGGTGGAGGTTGCGATATAGGCCTTGTGTGCCACCGACGATCCGAATTTGAGTTGGCTGACTTGCTCGTGAGCGAGAGCAAGTGCCACACGGTCGTGTCGAGACCGTCTAAGAGGTACGACCGTGACAGTTGGTATCAGAGCCAGGTTGGCTACAGAAAGGCAGGACATAGTAACCATGCCTGCGAAACAGTTGAATAAATCTGATAAAGAGCGATTGACCGAGATCGAAGAGCAACTACTCTTCTTAGTGGAGGTCCATTACAGTATTCGGTTCTTGGAATCTCGTCTGGAAGAGACTGCAACCAAGACCGATGTGATAGATGCGGTAGCTGGCCGCCTTGATGCAATGCCCATCAAAGAGTTGATGGAGCGGGTTGAGACCCTTGAACAGAGAATAAACCGTAATGGAAGCTCTGAGCGTGGTGATAGCTCATCGGGCTCTGTTGCCCAAATAGAGGAACGTGTCGATGGTCTGGACAGTTCCCAAAAGATATTGGGTCAGATGTTTTCTGACCTTTCTGACGATGTGAGAGCTGCCCTTGGGGTATGTAGGAGTGAGATGGGAGAGATGGCTGCCAAGCTAAATCTCACCATGGTAGCAATGGGAAGGCAAGCCCCACCTGGGGGCGAGACTAGACCGGGTAAGAAGAGGATTTTCGAACCGAAATCCTTCTGTGGGGATCGAGATGCCAAGTTGCTAGAAAATTTTATCTTCGACATGGAACAGTACTTTCGAGCAATGGGCACCGTGATCGAAGAAGAAACAGTTACCTTGGCAACGATGTACCTAGAAGAGGATGCCAAGCTGTGGTGGAGGACACACTATATGGGCATCCAAGAGGGGAGATGTACCATTGACACTTGGGAGACACTGAAGCAAGAGTTACGCTCACAGTTTTTCCTTGAGAACGTAGAAATTCTTGCAAGGCGTAAACTGCGGAAGCTGAAACAGAAAGGGACCATTCGGGAGTACGTCAAGCAGTTTGCGGGATTGGTGTTGCACATACGAGACATGTCCGAGAAAGACAAGGTCTTCTGCTTTGTTGAAGGCTTGCAGTCGTGGGCTAGGTCCAAATTGTACGAGCAGCGATTGCAAAGCCTAACTGAAGCTTACGCAGCCGCAGAACGACTATTTGATTTGAATAGTGAATCGAGTGATGAACAGTCTCAAGAGGCGAGACAAAACAAAACCTCCTCACGAGGAGACGATCGATCTTATCGGCCTAACTCTCCCAAGAGTAGGGGAGGGGATAGGCCTAGAAGCTCAGGAAAGGACGGTAGAAAGTCCCCACCGAGGAATGAAAATTCGTGGTAGAGACCACAAAACAGGAGTAACTACTACCAGAAGTGCATTCTGTGCGACGGGCCTCACCGAGTGAGTGACTGCCCGAGTAAAGTGGCCCTCAAGGCTTTTCAAGCGACCTTCGAGGCAAAGAAGGGTAAAGAAGCTGACGATACGGAAGTCAAGTCCGTACAAGAAGAGGATTTAGAGAATCCGCACATTGGCGCCTTAAAGTTCTTGTCGGCTCTCCAGAAGAATGGAGGAGATACAAAGGGCCATCCAGTAAGGGCCTCATGTACGTTGACGCATACGTCTACAACAAAGCAACCAAGAACACTATGATTGATTCAGGAGCCACCTATAATTTCGTCTCAGAGACAGAAGCGAGGCGGTTGAACTTGTCGTGGAACCGAGATCCGGGAAGGATGAAAGCTGTGAATTCAGTGGCCCTACCTATTTCGGGAATTGCGAAGGGTGTCTTAGTCAAGATGGGAGACTGGAGTGGTCGAGTAGACCTTGTCGTTGTCAGGATGGATGACTTTGATGTTGTGTTGGGAATGGAGTTCCTTCTTCAACATAAAGTCATACCTGTACCCCTGGCGAATTGTGTGGTAATCACCGAAGGAACCCCCGCTGTTGTGCAGGCGAAGTTGAAGCAACCTAGTGGAGTGAGAGTTATATCGGCCCTACAGCTGAGGGCGGGCTCAAGTGAGCGTTGTGGCGAAGTGCCACGAGTAACTGACTATCGCTACGAGAGAAGTGGCGGTCGTGGGTATACCTCCCCAAGACAAAGGAGAGAGAGAACAGTTCAGGTGCAAGAGTGCACGCGAAGAGCGTCGAGGCGCGAGGGCGAAAGACTGGGTCAGAGACATGCCCCCCTAGAGTTGAAGCCACAGTGACGAAGCCTGTAGTGTCGAGGTCGAGCTACCTTGGGGTTTGGAAGACGCAATGGCGTCATAGTGCGAAGGCGAGCGATGTGACAAGCCCACCAATCCAATTGAAGAACTCCTTTGAAGTCCTAGCTGAAGGGACGGAGTCAGATGATGACCCATATGAGAAGGTGAAGCAGTTCTTGCAGAAGTGGAAGGAAGCCATGGGAACAGAAGTCCGTTGGGATCGAGCTGAAGACGCGAAGACTGCTGACCCAAGGCCATCCCGTTCGAAGAGTGTCGGTTGACGAGGCGTCAACCATTTAAGTGGAGAATGTCACGGTCATGCTTGTCCAAGGCGTGTTGCCCATGGCCGCATGACCGCCCCCATCCTATTTTATCATATTGTCATGTTATGCATTTCGTTTAGTGTTGTTATTTAATTTCTTTGTATTTTTATGGGCATATGACTCCTCGCCAAAATGACGTGCAAAGGTGTCATAGCCAAAATTCTTAGAATGTACTATAGGGGGATGCGAACATTCATCAATTCTCCCAATCAAGAGTTATATGCTAGTTAAGCGTGACTTTCTTATTATTGCTTATCAGCTGTATAACTGACTTTCTAAACTCACTCAAATGTTTTCTAAATGTTTTCACAAATTCTCTCTGACCCCGTTTTCTCAAGAACGTGGGTGGAGGTTGCGATTTAGGCCTTGTGTGCCACCGGCGATCCGAATTTGAGTTGGCTGACTTGCTCGTGAGCGAGAGCAAGTACCGCACGGTCGTGTCGAGACCCTCTAAGAGGTGCGACCGTGACACTCGGCGTTGCAACGCTAGGGACAGTGTTGCAACGCTATCACCTCGGGTCTTCTAGCTTTGAATGATCCTTTTACTTCCACTTGATATTATTTTTAGCTCCAAAAAACCTCGTTTCGATCCCGAGTGATCCAAAATGTCTTCAAATGTCCTGTTTAAGCTCTGAACCTGAAATTCAATGATTAACACACATAAAAACCTTGAAATTATCATAAAACTAGCAATAATTAAGCCTAAGGATAACACATTTTGTGTGCTATCAAACACCCTCATACTTAAACTTTTGCTAGTCCCGAGCAAAAATAGAATTAAAAATGAGATTGTTCTTATACATACATTTGATTCAAGCCTCAAAGATTTAAGAGAAAAAATTGGCAATCACAAGACACAATCACACATAATACTTCAATGAGCAATTTAGAACTTTTCCTAAGCGTTCCTACATGTGTATGTGATTAGCCTATGTTCCCTTCATTTTTACTAAGCCCGAATCAACTTTATTAGGCTCTCTATTCAACTTCCCCTACACTGGTCATAACTACTAATCCTTGAGCCTCCCCACATTCAAGAAATAAACAACTTTACTCAGCACTTAATCGTTTTTTTCTTCTCTTTTTTTCTTGCAAGGACACTAGCTTTTACACATCCACTGCAGGGACCCTTAACCAGAGCACTCGCTCAATGGGTGGTCTAACTGATCACAATGAAGGTAGCTTTTTTTGCCCTCACGATTTTTTTTCTTAAACAAACAAACAATGAAAACAAACTACTTCACATATTATACAGATCATGCACTTCATATTGTCATTCACCCTATCTTGCAGTTTAACTCTCAAATCAGCTCTTAGATCTATCGAGGCGACATCAAACTTCTAAGCCTAATAACTTTGTTCTAAGCATTTCAAAACTACAGGAACACAGACTATGTGCATAATAGTGCAGGAAAAACTCAAGAAAATTTTTAAATTAACTCAAATCCATATCATGCTCTCAAGTTTCAGCAGAATCCCAAAAATTTTCAATTAATTCTCATCCTAGGCTATCATAATCATACTTATGCAAAAGATCAATCAACAATTCAACATATACTCATGACACTCACAACATATCAATAACATCCCACCCCAAAATTAAACTAAACATTGTCCCCAATGTTTACAAAAGTAAGCACAAAGCAAGTATAAGGGTAAGAGTGAACAATACTGTCCTGAGTTATGGAGATCTTTATTATTTTCTGATTTCCTTGGATAGCCAAAACACGTGTGCTGGAGTTCCACAGAACGGGAGCATGGATTTCAACGAGAGAAGACATTATCACAACCTATCAAACCAAAACAAACAAACTAGTAAGTACACTAAGAACTGACAAGCAACTAAAACAAACTAAAGACTGAGAATAGCAAAAATTAAAGCTTGGGTTGCCACCAAGAAGCGCTTTCTTTAACGTCTTTAGCTAGAGTGTACTACCTCAGGGTGTTTCTTTCCTATCCTGTAGCGTTCGGAGTGATGTATTCATCTGGCTGATCTGAGTCTCGATATTTTTTATGGCAGCTCCATGACTAGTCACTATGCTAGTTAGACTGGTGACTGCATTCTCAAGTTGGTTGGACCTATTCTGGATTTAGCTATAAAGGAGTGCACTGTCTCTTCTCGAGATGGTTTCCTCTCAAATGTAGAAGCATACTGATAATCCCATGAAATGGGATTATTTTTAGCATTTTCCATTGCTTTCTTTCACTCAAATTTGAGTGGTGGGCGTGTTTAAGTCGTTTC
Source organism: Trichosanthes cucumerina (assembly GCA_036507285.1). Taxonomy (NCBI): domain Eukaryota; kingdom Viridiplantae; phylum Streptophyta; class Magnoliopsida; order Cucurbitales; family Cucurbitaceae; genus Trichosanthes; species Trichosanthes cucumerina. The sequence goes on along the minus strand of CM071840.1, from coordinate 68,259,700 downwards.
TTACCATATTTTTGTTGAGCTTTGAAGTTTAGTATTTTTAGTGTCTAATTGTTCATTTTCCTGTTGTGTTAGGTTCATTTTAGTGTCTTGTGCCTTGTTATTTTGTGGTGTTGCTTGTTTGTTGTGTGTTGTGTTTTGAGTTTTGCTTTTGTTCTGTTGTGTGGTGTAGGAGGAAATTGAATCTTGTGGCAGCAATGCTACATCATTGCTGCAACATTGGTTTTAAAGAGCAGAAGAAGAATTTGCATTGTGGCAGCAATGTCACATCATTGCTGCAACACTGATTTCATTGATGTGGTAGCAATGTCACAGCATTGACTTCGGGCAAATTAGTCAAATGTGGGACCCACCTTTCGGGATGACGTAATCTTTGGGTTGAAATTCTATTTTTCAAGTGGTTGTTGACTTTTTGGAGAAAAAAGAAGAATGGAAGGACTTGGGGTGTAAAAGCAAAAGCAAAAAAAGTCTACCCTAATTTGGAAAAGAAGTCTAATCGATAGGGAGGTTTTTGATCTTATCGAAAAGGAAGGAGGCAGAGAACTAGGGCTTCATCATCGCGATTTGCAGAAGGAGAGTTGCTGTTGCTGCATCAGTCCTCAATCGATCTTTGTTTCCTCTTTTCTTCTCCTTTTATAGCTTTCTTTCTTCTTCACCTAGCTAGATTAATCTAAAGTTGTTTAGTTAGGTCTTTTCTTGTAAACTTGGCTTCATCTTTCAGCATGTTTATGATTTTTATATTTGTTTTGTTGGATTCTTCTGTAGAAACCATGAACTAATTGTTTAAGTTGAAATTTATGGAATGAAACTCTAGTTTTGACGTCTTTTGTTGGAGCATTGTGTATTTGTGTTGATTGCTTATGGGTGTTTTGTTGTTTAATGTTCTTCTTAAGATTGATCATCTTAGGAATGAATTCTAGTTTGTTTTAATTCTGAAAAGGTTAAAATGAATGGAAAAAGCATAGGCAATGCAAGAGAGTCTTTGTCTTGAAAAAGAAAAGGTTCCAAAGGTATAGACATATGCTTTTGGCTTGTAAACTTAGGGAAATTTGAGTTGAAGTTATGTTTAAAAGCTGGGTTTTTATAGACATATGTAAAACTCTATTTTTAGGCTGCAATTCGATGGTTAGAAATAATTTTTGGAACTTATTTCATAATTTTCCGTTTCTACACAGTATAACAGCGTGACAGCAATGTGGTAGCATTGCTACAACATTAGACAGCAGAATTTAGAAGTTCATTTCCATAGATTCCAACGCTTTAATCGCTTAAGTCTCGTCTTGTTTATTGTCCATTTGAGTTGTTTGTCGCTCTTAGATAGCTAGATTCTTTCTCTCTTGTGCCAAGCTCGTTTTAGTTGCTTTTGGAGTTATTTAGAAGCTTTAAGAATAGTTTAATTTTACTCAATTTCGTCATTTTTACTGACTTTAGTCCTTGTGGGATCGACCTTGTTCACCAATTACTACCTACGATTGTGTATGCTTGCGTAGCGAGTTTTTGCACAACAAGTTTTTGGTGCCATTGTCGGCGATTATTTGTTTGTGAATTTTGTGAATTTGAGTACTTTTATTTGTTGTTTTTAGTTTTAGTTAACCCTCACAAATTTTGATTGGTTACTTGTGTATCGTGCTAGGTGTTGAATTTCTTTTATGAACGAGGAGCACGATCTTGAATTGTAACCTCTTGATCCCGAAATCGAACGTACATTTCACCGGAGAAGAAGGGAACAAAGAAGACGAGCATAAATTGAAGGTATGGCTGAACCACCGCTACGTATTGATAAAAATGGCGGTGTCAGACCAATGGAAGATGAGAGAGATCAGGTTATTCAGGAATATGCAGTGCCAGTTCTGATTCTGGAGATTATGCCACCGGAAATAGAGGCAACACATTTTGAATTGAAGTCGGTCATGTTTCAGATGTTCTAGCACACAGGCCAGTTTGGGGTACGCCAATGGAGGATCCTCACTTACATCTCCATTTATTCATGGGTGTGTGTAAATCCTTTGTAATCAGAGGGGTAAGTGAGGATACTCTCAGGTTGACGCTTTTCCCTTACTCACTAAGAGGGAAAGCGCTTGAATGGCTGATTACAATACCACCTGGAGCTATCACAAGATGGAACGAGTTGGTGGAGCAGTTCTTGATAAAGTATTTTCCGCCCACTAAGACTGCAAAACTCAGGAGTGAGATAACATCGTTTCAGCAATAAGAGTATGAATCATTGTACGAAACATGGGAGAGGTGTAAGGAGTTGTTGCGCAAATGCCCAAACCATGGTATTCTCTACGGCATTCAGATGCAAACATTTTATAATGGGTTGAATACCCACACGAGGATGGTAGTTGATGCCTCAGCTGGAAGAGCATTGTTGTCAAAGACATACAATGATGCGTATGAGATTCTTGAAAAGATCGCAAAGAATAACTACCAGTGGCCAACATCACGCCTTAACCCGACTCGTCAGTTAGCAGTGGTGCGGGATGAAAGTGCAGTAAATTTGGTAGCACAGATTGCCACCCTTACCAATACTCTGAAATCAATGAATATGGGTCCAGGGAACCAGTTTGGGCCATCAGTGTCAGTTTCCTGTGTGTATTGTGGAGAGGGTCATACTTTTGATGTTTGCCCATCCAATCCAGCGTCTGTGAACTATGTGGGGTACAACAAGAACTTCAACCCCTACTCCAATACATACAACCCGGGATAGAGGCATCACCCAAACTTTGCATGGAACAATCAAGGAGTTGGGCCTTCGAATCAGCAAGTGAGACCTCCAGTACCTCCAGGATTTCAACAACAGGTATATCCTCAGCAGATTTTGCAAAATCCTAAGGTACAGACTCAAGAGCCCACATCCTCATTAGAATCATTGTTGAAAGAGCACATGGCTAAAACTGATGCCATAGTGCAGAGCCAAGCTGCAGCAATTAGAAACCTAGAAAATCAAATGGGTCAACTAGCCTCAGCCTTAAACAATAGAGCCCAAGGTACCTTGCCTAGTGATACTGAGGATCCGGCAAGGGCAAGGAAACTTGTAAGGCGGTGCAGCTTCGGAGTGGGAAAGAGTTAGAGGAGCTCAAACCCAAGGCTCCTAAGGGAAAAGAGCCCACTTCAATCCAAGTCAATAGTGAAAGTGGCAAGCAGACACAAGGACATGTGGTAACATTCCCGCAACATCAGACTGAGATAGAGCAGACAACAGAAAATGTGGTAGCAGTGCCACTACATCAGAAAGAAGAACAGAAAACTGTTGCAGCTTGGCCGCAAGTACAACTAGCAGAACAGGTGACTTTGAGACCACCAACACCGTTCCCTCAGCGTATTAAAAAAAAATCAGCAAGAGGAACAATTTGATAAGTTTTTGGACATCTTGAAGGAGCTTCACATCAACATCCCACTAGTGGAAGCCTTGAAACAAATGCCCAACTACGCAAAATTCATGAAAGACATTTTGACTAAAAAGAGGAAGTTGGGAGAGTTCGAGACTGTCGCACTTACTTCAGAATGTTCATCCATTGTCCAACAGAAAATCCCTCAGAAGTTAAAAGATCCAGGGAGCTTTACCATACCATGTAACATTGGGAATACATATTGTGGGCAAGCCTTGTGCGATCTAGGAGCTAGCATCAACTTGATGCCTATGTCCATCTTTAAAAGACTTGGCATTGGAGAGGCAAGACCCGCCACAGTCTCATTACAGCTAGCTGATCGATCAGTGGTCTATCCAGAGGGTAAGATAGAGGATGTGTTGGTAAGTGTGGATTAGTTTATCTTTCCTGCGGATTTCATTATACTTGACTATGAGGCTGATAAAGACATCTCGATCATCCTTGGGCGACCTTTCTTAGCCACAGGGAGGACACTCATTGATGTGTAGAAAGGGGAGTTGACAATGAGAGTCAATGATCAAAGGGCAACGCTCAATCTTTTTAATTCTTTACATTTCCCTAATGATGTCGAGGAGTGTTCTCTTGTGCATGTTTTAGACACAACAGTGGTGGAAAGTTGGCATGAAGAATCAGCTGGATCAAATGACTTTGTTGGAGATGTGAATGAAGCTGACTCTGATGAAAGAGGAATGATTGCTCATGTGGGTGCCAAATAGTATAATGGTGGGAATCGAAGCCAGTTTGAGTCATTGGGGCTTGTAGAGAAAACTTTTCTTGCAATCAAACCATCAGTTGAAGAACCACATACTTTGGAGCTTAAACCACTTCCCACACATTTGAAATATGCATACCTCGGGAAGAATGACACTTTGCCAGTAATTATATCGTCAACCTTGAGTGGAGAATGTGAGCAGAAGTTGCTAGATGTGTTGAGACAGCATCAAAGAGCAATTCGGTGGTCCATGGCAGACATAACAGACATTAGTCCATCGATATGCATGCACAAAATCTTGTTGGAGGATCATTGTTCAAATTCAGTTGAGCATCAGAGGTGGCTTAACCCTGTGATGAAAGAGGTGGTGCAGAAAGAGATTATTAAGTGGCTTGATGCAGGTACCATCTTTCCTATCTCTGATAGTGCATGGGTTAGCCCGGTTCAGTGCGTGCTTAGGAAGGGCGAGATCGCAGTGGTAGAAAATCTGAATAATGAATTGATCCCAACAAGAACAATCACAGGGTGGCGAGTGTGCATGGACTATAGAAAGTTGAACAAAGCCACGAGGAAAGACCATTTCCCCTTGCCCTTTATTGATCAAATGCTTGACAGGCTGGCAGGAAAGGAATATTATTGCTTCCTTGATGGGTATTCGAGATATAATCAGATTACGATTGCACCGGAGGATCAGGAGAAGACTACCTTCACTTGTCCTTACGGCACATTCGCATTTCGGCGAATGCCTTTCGGGTTATGCAATGCCCCTGCTACTTTTCAACGATGCATGATGGTGATCTTCAGTGACATGGTGGAGAAAACACTAGAGGTATTTATGGATGACTTTTTGATGTGTGCTTGTTTAATTTGCAGGATATTCTCAAACGATGTGAGGAGACCAACCTAGTCCTCAACTGGAAAAAATGCCACTTCATGGTTCGTGAGGGAATAGTTTTGGGGCACAAAATATCAAAAGTAGGAATCGAAGTGGACAAAGCTAAGATCGAGGTCATTGAGAAGATCTCTCCACCTGCCACAATGAAAGAAGTTAGAAGCTTTCTAGGACATGCAGGATTCTACAGGAGGTTCATTAAGGACTTTTCAAAGATTGCAAAGCCTCTCTGTATGCTTCTTGAGCATTCCAAGCCTTTTGTCTTTGATGAAAATTGTGAGAAGGCGTTCGTGAGCTTGAAGAGAGCATTAGTGTCTGCTCTAGTAATTGTTGCTCCTGATTGGTCCTTACCCTTTGAAATGATGTGTGATGCAAGCGATTTTGCAGTAGGAGTAGTCCTGGGTCAGCGCAGAGGCAAGGTCTTTCATTCCATTTATTATGCCAGTAGAACCTTGAATGATGCCCAAGTCAATTACACTACCACTGAAAAAGACTTGTTAGTAGTGGTTTTCGCATTTGATAAGTTCAGGGCGTATTTGATAGGTACTAAGGTAATAGTCTTCACTGATAATTCGACAATCATATAGTCTTCACTGATAATTCGGCAATCAAGTACCTGATCTCAAAGAAGGATTCGAAGCCCAGACTGATTCGTTGGATACTCTTGCTTCAAGAATTTGACCTGGAAATCAGAGATAGGAGTGGGACACAGAACCAAGTTGCAGATCACTTGTCCAGACTTCATGTGAAGGACGAGGCACATCACCAAAAGCCTATCAAGGAGACATTTCCTGATGAACACCTTCTTAGAGTGACTGAGCATCTCCCTTGGTATGCAGATCTGGTGAACTATTTGGTGAATGGGCTTCTACCTCCTGAGATGAGTAAATAGCAGTTGAAAAGATTCATGCACGAGGTGAGGTACTTTTATTGGGATGAACCATTCCTCTACAAGAAATGCGCTGACCAAATTTTGAGGAGATGTGTTCCTGAATAAAAGGTTCAGAATATTCTTTGCCATTTCATTCAGCACCATATGGCGGTCATTTTGGTGGGGTTCGAACAGCAGCTAAAGTGCTGCAATCTGGATATTTCTGGCCTTCACTTTTCAGAGACGCCCATCAGTTTGCTAAGAGTTGTGACCGTTGTCAAAGGGTGGGCAACATCTCACAGAAACATGAGATGCCATTAAACAACATTCTAGAGGTCGAACTTTTTGATGTATGAGGGATAGACTTCATGGGTCCATTCCCACCATCTCATGGGAACCACTATATTTTGTTGGCGGTGGATTATGTGCCCAAGTGGGTCGAAGCAATCGCTTCACCATCCAATGACTCCAATGTGGTGAGCAAGTTTTTGAAAAAGAACATTTTTACACGTTTTGGGACACCGAGAGCACTCATAAGTGATGAGGGGACTCATTTTGGAAGTAGAATGTTTGAATCAATGCTAGCTAAATATGGGATCAAGCATAAAGTGGCTACTGCCTACCATCTTCAGACTAGTGGGCAAGCTGAAGTGTCAAATCGTGAGATAAAGAGAATTCTGGAGAAAATGGTGTGTGTATCACGTAGTGGTCAATGAAGCTAGATGATGCTTTGTGGGCATACCGGACAACTTTTAAAATGCCCATAGGTATGTCACCTTATAGGCTTGTATTCGGTAAGGCGTGTCATTTGCCTTTGGAACTTGAACAAAAGGCCTATTGGGCTCTTAAGGCGCTAAATTTTGATCTCCAAGCGTCAGGAAATGAGAGAAAACTGCAGCTTGTGGAACTTGAGGATTTGAGGTACTTTTCCTATGAAAATGCCAAGCTTTATAAGGAAAAGACCAAGGCATGACATGACAGTCACATCCTTTCGAGAGAGCTCCTACCGGGACAACATGTGCTTCTTTTCAATTCACGATTGAAGTTGTTCCCAGGCAAGCTGAAGTCAAGATGGTCAGGGCCCTTTCAAATTGTGAGTGTTTCCCCGTATGGTGCAGTGGAGCTTCTTGATGAAAATTCGGGAAGTACTTTTAAAGTAAATGGTCAACGTGTTAAGCACTATTGGGAAAGCACCATTGATAGAGGAAAGGTGTATGTGTTGTTTCAAGTTGAAAAATGAGCGAAAAAAGAGTCGGGTTGCGGACTTAAAACCAAGCGCTTAATGGGAGGCCACCCATTTGAGTAAACTTTTTCTTTTTAGTTTATTTTTGCTTTAGTTGAGTGGTTTTGTTTTGCTTTGATTCATTGTTTGCTGTTAGCTTAGTTTTCTTTAGTAGAGGTACTCGTTACCTCTGTGTTTTATGAGCTTTTGGTAGTTTCTTTGGTTTCAGGGGAAGAAGAGAAGAAAGAAAAGCAGAAATGACAGAGCAGAATTTTTCACCCAGTTGTGGTAGCGTTTTGGTAGCATTATTGCTACAATGCAACATGGGTCCACAGTAAGTCTGTTCAATGTGGTAGCACTGCTACAGCATTGTCGCCACATTGACACAGGGGAAGCTTTTCGACAAAGGTCAAAACGGCAGCGTTTTGGGTTATTTAAAAAATAGAAAAAATCAAATAAAATGCGATATTGAAGGTTAAAATGGCGCCGTTTTAAGCATTTTTTCTCACTCTCCTTATTTTATTAAAATTTTTGAATGCCCTAACCATTTTCCTCCTCCATTTTTTTTCTTTTCTTCGTTTGTCATCGAGCAGGAATCGTGAAGATCCCCTTGCCATTGTCGTTCTTCTCTGTGTTGCTCGCCGACTCCCATCTCGTTGTTTTAGACCGCATGTATTCGCACCAAAGGAACTCGTCAACACCCCTTTTTAAGTTGGCTGTGTGAAGAACGTTCACATTATTGGTCAGAGAAGAAACTATCGTCTATTAAGGTGGTTAAGGTTCAGTTCGTGTTGGGGCAAGAGAAGCTTGCATTCCCTTTTGCTCGATTCCTTTTGCAAGTTAGTTGGGGTGGTGGTGCATCCTTTTTGAGCTGGAATTGAGATATTTTTCTCTATACAGATTTTCTTTGGAAGCCTTGTTCTTTGATTCTGCCTTGTGAAGCTCAGTGTTATAGTGTTGTTGCATTGCCTTTTGTGTGTTGTTTGGAGCTCTGCTTTTGAGCGGGCAGTGTTATCTGGAGTGTTTCTTTTGAGAAGAAAAAGGGATTTGCCTGAATGCCTCCCAAGTCTCGTTCCAAAGCTAAAGCCGCTAGGTCCGAACTGACAGAGCACCCTAGTCATCCATCGTTTGCTGACATTGTGCCCACATTTGCATCTCCGGCGGCTGAAGCTGCATTTCAAGCAATTTCCATAAGGCAGCCCTACATTGAAAAAGGGTTTGTTTACTCTCAGGGTGAAAATTTTGGGCTCCCTACGTTTATCGTTGAGCCCATACAAGAGCGAAATTGGCAGAGATTCTGTGCTCATCCCCATCGAGTGAACCTCCTAGTGGTGCACGAATTCTTGGCCAATTTCAACCATGCCTCAGGCAATGGAGTTTTGGTTAGAAAGCGGTTTGTTCCTTTCAATGTCATCACATTAATGAGCTTTTACTTCTGTCTGATTTTCAAGATCAATATAGCCTGTGGAAAATAGCCCCCATTGAGAGCCGGCGTCAGCGAGTATTGAGGAAGCTAACAGTGCGAGGATCTGAATGGATAGTTTCGCCCCAAGGAGCGCACACATGTTTGTGCAAAGCTCTTAAGCCAAATCATCGGGTTTGGTATCACTTCCTGCGGACCATGCTACTGCCCACTACCCATGTCAACATCATTTGAGAAGAGAGAATGTTTCTGCTCTATGCCTTAGTCAAGGGCAAATCGATTAATGTGGGACGGATTATTTACGAGCAGCTTGTGGAGTCGGCATCCAAGACCAAAGGAAAAATATTTTTCCCTACGTTGATTACCGAGCTATGTATGAGAGCTGAGGTGCCCATCGTGATCTCTGAGATGACGATTCTACAAAATTCGAGGGCCATAGGATCGACGTGCATTGCACGATTGTTGAAGGAGGATGTTGCCCCTGTTGAGCAACCTATGGATGCCCCAGCTTCGGAGCAGGTAGGGGAACCGAGCATCAGCTTCTCATACATCGTGAAGTGCAGGAGATCAAGTTGAGGCAGAAGCAGATACACAGTATGATGGTCTCATTTGCATCTTATAATAGAGATCGCGACGCGTTGGACGCAACCATACGCCGAGTCTCCACGCGACCTATTCCGGTGTTCCCCAAGTTCCCTAAAGAGACATTGAGAGGATGGGAGCGCCTGGATGCTGGTGCGAGCTCTCGAGGGCCAATTTCTGATGATGAGGAGGATGGCGAGCAGCAGTGAGGGGAGTTTTCCTATCCTTTCCTTTTGTCTCTTTTCTGTTCTCATTTGCTTTTTATGGTATGCTCTTAGATCTTGTTCAGTCTAGCCCATCCTTTAGTTTTTTTGTGTTCTCTGTGGTGGTTGTTGTGAGGACACAACGTGTCTTGAAGTTTGGTGGTGGATGCTTGTTTTTTAGTTTGTTGTTGTTGCGGAAGGTGGTTGTGTATCTCTCTGTTTGGCTTATTGTTGCGTTGATCTGTTGTTGGAATGTAGTCTTGGCTGCTTAGATGTTTGTTGGTTTGGTGTGTTGTTGTTGTTGGGTGCCTTCTGCTGGTTAGTTTATTGCTAATGATGATACTTTAGACTCTCACCTTTTACTTGCATATAACACTTTAGGTTTGACAAATGAGTGATTAAGTTAAAGTAGCCTTCACACTTAAGTCTTAGCTACTGAGCTTGTGGATTCTAAAATGTTTTATAGTCTTAAAGAGAGCTTAGGGGCTAAAGTGAGTTGGCGTGGTCTTTTGAATTGAGTCTAAGGTATCTTTAGTGAGTTGTTAATATTTCTTGTTTGTAAAGTCAAAGTTTGGGGGAGGTCAAATCTGTGAAAAAAAAAAAGAAAAAAAAAAGGATACTCCTCTTTCTCTTGTGACTTAGTAAACCAGGACTAGACATGACACCCATGCTTAGTTTTGAGTCAAACGGTCATGGGGAATATGTGTATGCAAATGCAACCAGTCTATGTGATAGTGCTCGTTGTTAGGCGTCTTCATCACCAATGTTGGCGTTTAGATCGAAGGTACAAATGACTAGAAAGGTTCCCTTGAAAAAAAGTACAAAAAAAAAAGAAAAATGAAATGAAAGTGAAGAAAAAAAAAGATTGGCCTCCCGTTGTTCTCCTTCATTATATTTTTTGTGGAAGAGTTGTATTCTCTTTAGAAAAAAAAAGAAAGAAAAGAAAAGGAGAGTTCATTTGGTTTTACATTTTGAGCTTGTTGTAAACTTTAGTCTCTTGGACGGACTCTGTGTTAAGTCATTTGATGCTCATTAAAATAAGTTCTATGATTTAAGCTTTAGAGCGGCTTAGATGATGCAAGTGAGTGAGCTAAGACCTTACACATATACACTTAAGGGTTGCTTTAACTTGTGAACGATTTTGTCATACCTTGTTTGTGTTTATGCTTGTGAATTGTGGGAGTTTACCTGAAGGTTTGATACTCTTAACCTCTATGGCACCTAGCTAGTTGTTTGTTTGTGTGGTAGTTGTTAGTGCATCACTCGAGGACGAGTAATGAGATAAGTTTGAGGGTGTGATAATCCCATGAAATGGGATTATTTTTAGCATTTTCCATTGCTTTCTTTCACTCAAATTTGAGTGGTGGGCGTGTTTAAGTCGTTTCTTAGCGTATTTTTGTTGACCTTTGGAGTTTAGTATTTTGGTGTCTAATTGTTCATTTTCCTGTTTTGTTAGGTTCATTTTAGTGTCTTGTGCATTGTTATTTTGTGGTGTTGCTTGTTTGTTGTGTGTTGTGTTTTGAGTTTTGCTTTTGTTTTGTTGTGTGGTGTAGGAGGAAATTGAATCTTGTGGCAGCAATGCTACATCATTGTTGCAGCATTGGTTTTAAAGAGCAGAAGAAGAATTCGCATTGTGGCAGTAATGTCACAACATTGCTGCAACACTGATTTCATCGATGTGGTAGCAATGTCACAGCATTGACTTCGGGGCAGATTAGTCAAATGTGGGACCCACCTTTCGGGATGACGTAATCTTTGGGCTGAAATTCTATTTTTCAAGTGGTTGTTGGCTTTTTAGAGAAAAAAGAAGAATGGAAGGACTAGGGGTGTAAAAGCAAAAGAAAAAAAAGTCTACCCTAATTTGGAAAAGAAGTCTAATCGATAGGGAGGTTTTTGATCTTATCGAAAAGGAGGGAGGCAGAGAACTAGGGCTTCATCATTGCGATTTGCAGAAGGACAGTTGTTGCTGCTGCATCAGTCCTCAGCCGATCTTTGTTTCCTCTTTTCTTCTCCTTTTATAGCTTTCTTTCTTCTTCACCTAGCTAGATTGATCTAAAGTTATTTAGTTAGGTCTTTTCTTGTAAACGTGGCTCCATCTTTCAGCATGTTTATGATTTTTATATTTGTTTTGTTGGATTCTTCTGTAGAAACCATGAACTAATTGTTTAAGTTGGAATTTATGGAATGAAACTCTAGTTTTGACGTCTTTTGTTGGAGCATTGTGTATTTGTGTAGATTGCTTATGGGTGTTTTGTTGTTTAATGTTCTTCTTAAGATTGATCACCTTAGGAATGAATTCTAGTTTGTTTTAATTCTGTAAAGGTTAAAATGAATGGAAAAAGCATAGGCAATGCAAGAGAGTCTTTGTCTTGAAAAAGAAAAGGTTCCAAAGGTATAGACATATGCTTTTAGCTTGTAAACTTAGGGAAATTTGAGTTGAAGTGATGTTTAAAAGTTGGGTTTTTATAGACATATGTAAAACTATGTTTTTAGGCTGCAATTCGAAGGTTAGAAATAATTTTCGGAATTTATTTCATAATTTTTCGTTTCTACACAGTACAATAGTGTGATAGAAATGTGGTAGCATTGCTACAACATTAGACATCAGAATTTAGAAGTTCATTTCCATAGATTCCAACGCTTTAATCGCTTAAGTCTCGTCTTGTTTATTGTCCATTTGAGTTGTTTGTCGCTCTTAGATAGCTAGATTCTTTCTCTCTTGTGCCAAGCTCGTTTTAGTTGCTTTTGGACTTTTTTAGAAGCTTTAAGAATAGTTTAATTTTACTCAATTTCGTCATTGTCACTGACTTTAGCCCCTGTGGGATCGACCTTGTTCACCAATTACTACCTACGATTGCGTATGCTTGCGTAGCGAGTTTTTGCACAACACATACCCTGTAGGAGGATTCAATACATTTTTATTGTTAGCATAAGAGAAATTTTCGTGCTACCTCAAACCTAGGTTATAATGTGTTAGAAGGGTATTTTGAGTTTGGTTTCCTCCATAAGTGTTGTTTCTATTGTTCAGATAATGTAATTGCTCCAAAGTAGATTCTTCATTGGGTTGGGAGCATTGAAAGGGCACCACTATTTGGGGTGATCCTGCAAAATTATTCAGAGCATGAGTGAGGGATGCCATATGAGATCTATTGGAGGTTACCTCATCCAATTGATACAATCTAGCTACTGGCTTAGATCTGTCATTGTCTGTGGGTCATTGGTAGCTGGCAGTTGACACTTCCTCGATGAGGGCACTGAAGGGATCGAATCCCGCAGCGGAAGCGATTGAGAATCACATGTTCTTAATTTCGTTACATGGATATGGATCAAGAACAAATCTAACTAAGATTAAACATATAATAACATATTGGACAAAAATAATTATACCTTTGAAGAACTCTTTCTTCAAGTGCTTCTTCTCCCACGATCACGATCTCAGCAACACGAACCCGAACGATCACGGACACTACCACCGGATCTTCTCCATTGTTCTCTAGGTGAGGGAGGAAGGTGAGTTCTTTTTAGGTGAGGTGAGATGATCTTATCAAATTGTAGTTGGAACTCATTCCAACACAATGTGAGAGAATGCTAGGGTTTTGTTGTAAAGCCTTAACCTTAAAATTGTATCTCATGCAACTATATATAGGGAAATAGGATGGAAATTACCATCCTATCCCTCCTTCATTCTCCCACTATTATATGGTTTATATGTGAATCTAATTCACATTAAAATCATATATTATATCAATTATATCATATATAATTGATATAACACCTCATGTATGAAATTGAACACTTCAATTTCATTCCTACTTTATACCCTCAATATTACCATGTTGAGCCAACAGAGGGACCTAATGAACCTACAGTTTATGAGCTCCAATTATGTGAGATTAACTGATCAAACTCTTTGATCCAGTTAATCAATATTCATTAACTACAAGTCACTCCACTATAGACTTGTAGCTGCACTCTCCTCACTGTAGATTATATTGTGTCCACTCATATAATCATTACCTATGAGTCGACCCTTCACAGGTTGTTCGTAATCACGGTTGGGTCAAATTACCGTTTTATCCCTGTGATTATCTCTTTGTTCCTTAAGCACCACTGATCCTCTAATGAACAACAAGTATAAGGTCCTACCATAGACTCATACCCTCATAGAGGGTGGGGCCCCGTTGTTCAAGACCTGAAGTCAGTTCTTAAGGGAACAACCTATCTAATTCCTTAGTGTAGGAATGAGTGAATTCCATCTTGCACAGTTAGTCCACAGCTACCTACGAGGTTCTGTCCCTGAGAAGTTAGGCTTATTGAGTCGGCTACAGGCCACTCTTACCCATACTAGTTTAAGGACAAACCCCTATAAGCAGGAGTTCTTAACTTGCTCAAGATTCAGGTCGAGTCACTAATGACCATCTATAAATTATCAGTCTTACCCTGTTAACGGTGTTATACTGGTTAGACTAATAATTTGCAGTCCGGTCTTGTATGAACTCTTCATACAGGATGCCCCTACTCGCATGTGAACTACATGAATGAGTTGCATTACCTCATTTGTGCTTATTACAAAGTGGGTCGCATCCATGGTGTTACCAGAATAAGGTTTCCAACCTTATTCTTATACCATAGACCATTTAGGGGCCATTTGGTGCAAGGTTTTGTGGATGGGAATAGGTAAGTATTTTAAATCTCCTTGTTTGGAACAAGGTTTGTAAGCATGGGCATGGGTATCACTTATTCCCATGCATCACTTTTTCCCATGGTGGATGGGTTTCCTATACCCTTCAAGAATGATGGGTTTTCTTTAAACCCATCCATCTCTCTCTTTCTCTCTCTTCTTTATTAATATTTCTCTCTTTTTTATTAATATTTACATATTTTTATTTATTTATTTATTTATTTTCAATAATCATAATTAATTATTTAATTACAAATATTTATAATTAATTAATTTATTTTTATTGGTTGACATTAATTTTGATTAGTTAATAAAATAATATTTTTAAGATTAATTTCATCAAACAAGCATAAACATTCATTATAAAATTCATTATAAAAATATTAAATCACTAATTAATATTATATTAATAAATTAATTATAAATATTATTAATTTATGGTAAAGATAATCATTATAATTAATTATTCACGAGTTACTTGTGATCAATTAATAATTAATTTTTTATTAAAAATATTAATTAATTAATATTTTTTAAATGTATTTTTATTATTTTATTAATAATAAATAATAATATATAAAATTTATAAGATAAATATCATAAAATAAATTTGCACATTATTTACTAGATCGTAACTATATATTACATAAGACTAATATATTAATTTCGTAAAATAAATATAAAATATCATTTTTTTACATAAAAATCTGATAGCATTCCCATGTACAACCAAACACAGTCATCTTATTCCCAGACATCTTATTCCTAGGCATCTATTACCCATTCCCATCCAATAAAACCTTAAACCAAACGACCCCTTAGGTTATACTCTTGAACATAATCCAAATAGTGTCTACTACACTGATGTTCAAGATACATTATAACCTTGGAGCTTAGTTTATTGGATTTATAAAGAAAGAATATAATTTTATCAAAACAAATAACTCTTTATTTATTTGATCAAAATTACATAAGTTTAGGGCACAAATCCCAACAGGCACGTGCTTCTGGCACAGTCTTTGCCATGAAAGCCCCTCCAGCAGTGGCATCCAGAATGGTCTTGGTCTTACCTTCAAGTCCATTATAGAATGATTGTACCTGAAGCCAATCTGGCTAGCCATGCTGTGGGCATCTCCTGAGCATGTCCTTATATCGTTCCCATGCCTCAAATAGTTATTCTCCATCATGCTGTCTGAATGTTCCTATTTTTGTCCTTAACTTTGCAGCTTTCACAGGTAGAAAGAATTTGGTCATGAAGGCTTGGGTCAGCTCCTCCTAAGAAGTGATGCTTCCTGGTGGGAGAGACCCCCAGTCATTCCTTAGCTCTCTCCTGCAAAGAGAAAGGAAAAAGACGTAAGCGAATACTATCAGCAGAGATACCATTCATTTTTATTGTATCATAGATTTCTAGAAAATTCTGTAAATGTGAATTAGGATCTTCTGTGGCTTGTCCTCTAAAAGCTTCTTCCCTAACCATCTGAATAAGCCATGTTTTAAGTTCAAAATTGTTAGCATTTATGGGCATGGACAATTCCAGCCTGCTCAGAATTAAACACAGGTTGGAAATACTTCCTGATGGGTTTAGGGTTGTTGATTAGCTCCTGATCAGCCATTGTATGAGTTTCTGCTCTTACTTGCCTTAGGAGTCTCCTACAGGTCCTTTCAATCTCAGGATCAAAATGATGCAAGTCTGCAGCTCTATCCTTGGGCATACACCTGGAGGTACCAAAAAGAAAGAAATTAGACAAAAACACAAAAACATAAAAAGAAGGAAAAAAGCAAAAGAGAAAATAAAACAGAGAACTCAAACATAAACTTTGGTTGCCTCCCAAGAATCGCTTTCTTTAATTTCTTTAGCTAGACGGTGACTTATGATTGACATTAAGGCACATAAAACTGCTCATATTTCTTTGGCCCCTTCTTGCTTGAATCGATATAGCCTTCTACGTCTAAAAGACTATCCTACTTTTCCTGGGCACCAGACAGAAGATTACTTTTGGTATTTTTGTTTAATGAAATGAAAGAACAAAAATCAAAACAAGACTCGTGAGTATAGGACAAATGGTTATCAAGATTAAAGGAAATTTCTAGATATAAAAGGGAAGATGACTTTTCAGCCTCAAATTCTATCACTTGAATCTCCTCTGTGGAATTGATTGTGTTACCAATGTCTACCTCACAAACCTGATTTTTGTGTGTCTCAGTCTCCTCCAACCCATCCTCACTATCATATGTATAAGTCTTCCTAGGTGGCTCCTCCTCAGTGGTAAGAATAAGAAATTGTTCCTGTAAGGCCTTAAGGGAATTTACCAGTTGATTAAGATAATGAGTTCTTTTATGGACTATTTCCCAAAGTTCTACCACATTAACCTCTAACCTACCCAACCTTTCTAATTCTTCATGAACCAAATTTTTAATTTTTAATTTTAACGTATATTCCATTATTACGTCCACAAGAGAAGAGTTTTCTATAGGTTGGTCAGAGTACGAAAAATTTTGGTTCCAAATGCCTAAAATGACTACCATCAAAAGAGTTTTCAACAATCATAGATTTAGAATGGTAAAAATTAGACAAATGGTATCCATAAAAATCATGATGCACATACCTAGGGTCCTGAGAGGGACAGTACCATGGTAAAGAATCAAAATCATGCAAAGTCATACTTTAAATTTCAATAATTCAACTCAAGACTTTTACACAATAACAACACAACAAAAAATAGGAGACAAAAACGCAAAAACACACAAAACTAAAACAAAAAAGGAAACAAACAACAAACACACAATGAAACAAATAAGGAAAGAATCTCAAATTTTCTCCTAATATTAATTAATCTAAATAATCGTCATTCCCCGGCAACGGTGCCAAAAACTTGTTGCATAAAATTTTGATAATGCAATACTGCAAGTGTACGGGTCAAGTTTTAGTATAGTGATTTAAGAGTCCAGGTATCGTCCTCGAGAATGAGTTTCTAGATTAATTAATTACCAAGATACTAATTCTCAATTTTAGCTAAAGTAACATAACATGGATAGGTGATGAATACAAATATAAAAGCCAAACAAACAAGTGGAGACACAAATTGATAAATTTGGAGGAAATTGACTTCACAAGTTAACACTTATTTAACACATGCAATGAACTAATGTGATGAATTTATAAATAAGAAGTAGAATAGTCAAGAAAATATCTCGATTCTTAGTGAGCCTCGCACACGCAATAAATTATATAGTCTCCATATGAATCTAAAACATGCACGACATTAAGCAATTTCTTTATGTGTTTCCCTTAGACTTCTAAGTCATTCTCATGCCAGACTTCTAAGAGTTTTGGTAACTTTGCTCTAATCTAAGCTTTTTCTCTCGAGACCACTTAAACCAACAATATCAAAGAATTAAAGAACGAATTGTTAAAAATAAAGAACAAAACATACTTCAAAATATGGCAAATAAGTCTTAGCATGGAGTTCAAATCCTAACTACAACAATTAACTACTCTAAATCACAATAAAACCAAACTAAAAGTGTAGAAAACATCTTAAAACGGTGTTACAATTTGAAAGAAAAAGAAATTAAACTTATGTGTCGATGTCGGTCCTTCATTTCCGAGCCCCCGTCTCGATCTCGAACCTCCACGAATGCTTTGGCTCCCAAGGAATGCTATCTTTTCTCTTCTTACAGAGTGTATTTCGAAATTAGGGTGGATTCTCTATTAAATTCGACTCCCTTTGCAAGAAGAGAAAGTGTTGTATTTATAGAAGTAATCGGCACAACGTTGCAACGTTAGGGACAGCGTTGCAACGTTGTGCCCTAGGCGACTGGCATATAAGGAAATTATCGATGGCGTTGCAACACTAAAGGTCGATACCTTCGCGCGCGCTCCTCCTTATCGATCTAGCGTTGCGACGCTACAAGGCAGCGTTGCAACGCCCTCTGCATGGGTCTTCTGCTTGTTCTCTTATCGAGATAGCGTTGCAACGCTACCTGCATAGGCCTTCAACGCATCAAAGCAGCACGCTCGGCGTTGCAATGCTAGGGGTAGCGTTGCAACGCCATCACCTCGGGTCTTCTAGCTTGGAATGATCCTCTTACTTCCACTTAATATTGTTTTTAGCTCCAAAAAGTCTCGTTTCGATCCCGAGTGATCCAAAATGTCTCCAAATGTCCTGTTTAAGCTCTTAACATGAAATTTAATGATTAACACACATAAAAGCCCTGAAATTATCATAAAACTAGCAATAATTAAGCCTAAGGATAGCACATTTTGTGTGCTATCAGAAAGGTTAAAAAATATATGCAAAAGCATAACATCCAAATGTGTGTGTGTTTAAGACCCTAACCACTTAGCCTTCCATTACCAAAGTCGCCTCAAAATTTAGTTCCCTAGATTTAGTTAGCGAACTTGAAGCCGACTAACACATGTTCAACAACAAAAGTTTAAAAGCTAAATCAAGATAGTCCAAAACATACAAGAATGACTACCTGATATTCTTCATCTTTATTTTATCTCCAACATTTAGAAATAACAAAATTGATGAAGCAAAAACAAGGATAGGAGCCCATTAAACAAGTATTACTTTTCTTTTTTTTCTTTTTTTTTCTTTTGTAAAGAGAACCCAACTAGACATTTGTAATCGGATTTAAATGTCAACATTAGTGATAAAGCCATCTAACTACGAGCACTATCACTAAAATGGGCTAATTTCGCATACTCATATCCATTGTCACTGTTTGGCTCAAAGATAAACATGGGTGTCATGTCTAGCTCTGGTTTACTATGGCACGAGAATGCATTTTTAAAAAATACTTTTTTTTCACATGCAATCCGAACAGGCTTTTAATTATTAGTTTAAATCATTCTTTAAAAACTTTTACAGAAATGTTCATCGTTATCAATATTTCATCAAATATATCCATCGATATATCTGTAAACTTGAAATTTAGATATTGATATTTTCATCCTTGGTAGCTACTACAATATAATTCCGGTTAGAAAATGACAACAATGTTACACCAAAGGTCACATAAGACTATTTTTCAGAAAGTTAGAAATTAAAGTCCTCTTTGATAATTATTTTATTTTTTTTCCTATGTTTGATAATTAAGCTTATAATTAATACTAACTTCTGCCTATAGTTTATTTTGCTTTATTTACTACTTTTAAAAACATTTTAAAAAATCGAGCTAATTTTGAAAACTAAAAAAAATGTAGTTTTTAAAAAGATGTTTTTTTTTTTTTTTTTGTGTTTTGAAAATTGGTTTAGAATTCAAATGTGTATTCCAAAAAAGGTGAAAAGGTTACTAAATTTTTTTGGGAAACAACATAATTTTCAAAAACAAAAAACCAAAAACAAAATAGTAAACCAAACAAGGCCTAAATTTTAAAATTATGAATTCTATAAACCGATATAGAAACGTAATAAACTCAAACATGAGAAACTATCAAGAAGAGATAACTCAATTAATTAAGTCATATACCTTCGACAAAAGTTCCAAAACTTGTATAGAAACCTAATTTAGCAAAATTGAATTTATGCATTCTGCGAGGTTAATGGTCATCTAATTGTACCTTCACCCACATTGAAAGGCCCGAGCCTACCACTCAATCCCAATACATCCCGAGTATTATTTTACAACCTCTGGAATTTGTGCCTAGATCCCATTGAACTTTGTTACACTAAATGCTTTTGTTGCGATGATAAAGATTGCTCTAATGTTCTCATTCTTCCATTTTGTCATCAAGTTTTACCAAGGTGTTGGATACATATACAATCGAATGCACTAGGTGTTGTAACATTTTAATATTTATTATTATTTATGAGTTTTTACTTTTTAAATAATAAAGGTTTTATTTTATAAAAAGAATAAACGTATTTGTTCATTCAATTGAAGGGAGGTTAAAAGTATTATAATTAATTCTTAGATCTAAAATTTTCATATAAATACCTCTCTTACCACTCTTTCAAATACACCCACTCCTCAAGTTCTTTCTCTCTAATTTTTCATATTCTCTACTTTGCTCTTTTAAGAGCAAATTGACCAAAAGAAGGGTGTTCTTTGTTGTGGAGCTTTGAGCTCAACCTCTTAGTGCAAAGTGGTTTGAGCTACACAACGTTTCAGTTGGGTTGTTGTATCCTGGAGGGGACAGGCTAGAGAAGACTGATGCACCGATGGTTGATAAATAAATATACACCGCAGAGGGCTTGAATCTCCTTAAAGAGAGCGAGATACCCGCGCCTCAATCTAATTGTTTACGTAGTTGCTTCTCAATTTGTTTCTCTATTTTTCTCTGTTATTTGTAATTTCCCCTCAATTTTAAGGAGAATCATCATGGAGTCTACAATTGAGAAGCCTAATGAGAACGTTGGAGATCTCAATAAACCTTTTCGATTTAAGGGAGCACATTTTAAGAGATGGAAGGGAAAAATGTTGTTCTACCTTAATCTTCTCAAAGTGGCCTATGTCCTCACAGAAAAAAACTCAAAGAAGTTTGATACTGAAAACATGGGCATTGAAGAGTTCATGGAGCATCAAGAGAAAATTGATAAGTATGAGAAAGATGAGTACAAATGTCGGTACTATCTTTTAAATTGTCTTGCTGATCTTTTTTACGATTATTACGATACTACTTTCACATCTGTCAAAAAAATATGGAAAGCTTTGCAGAATAAATATGATACAGAAGAAGCAGGTGCGAAAAAATATACTGCAAGTCGCTTCTTTCAATTCCAAATGATAGATGGAAAATCTGTAGTAGAGCAGGCACAGGACTTTCAGGATGATAGTAGCAGAAGTAACATCTGAAGGAATTAAGATTGGAGACAATCTCATTGTTGCTGGTATAATTGACAAGCTTCCACCATCATAGAGAGAATTTCAAAAAAATATGCGTCATAAGCAAAAAGAAATTTCTCTAGAAAGGCTAATTACTCGTATTCGCGTGGAGGAAGAGGCAAGAGGGCAAGATGCATTGATTCAAGAAGACAACGAAAATTTCACTAAGGTAAATCTAATCTCTTCTAATGATAATTTACCTAAGGGTCAGATTCCTAAAAATAGTCATTTAAAGCCAAAAAAGAGTTATATGAAAAAAATAATAAACCTTAATTTTCTTATAAGAAAAATTCAAACCAAGTGAATAAGAATCAAGTTTATCCTCAACACTCAAAAGTCGGTTGCTTTGTTTGTGGCAAAAATGGGCATATTGCTCGATTTTGCAAATTTCGGAAACATGAACCTGTACCTCAGGCTAATGTTACTGAAGAACCATTTGTGGCTATGATAACGGATATTTATATGGTTCAAAGTGTTGGAGGATGGTGGGCTGATTCTGGAGCCAATAGACATGTCTGTTATGACAGAGATTGGTTCAAAGTTTATACTCCTTTTAAGGAGACTAAAACAATAATGCTTGGTGATTCTCATTCTACTCAAATTATGGGAACTGGTGAGGTTGAATTAAAATTCACCTCTAGAAGGGTTCTAATTTTGAAAGATGTGCTTTATACACCCTCTATGAGGAAGAATTTAATGTCGAGTTATCTTCTTAATAAGGCTGGCTTTAAACAAACTATGGAATCTGATCAATATGTGATAACTAAAAAGGGAATTTTTGTTGGAAAAGGTTATGCTTGTGATGGAATGTTCAAATTGAATATTGAGTATATTAATAAAGCATCAACCAATTCGATTTATATGCTCTCTTCTTTGAATTTTTGGTATGCTCGTTTGTGTCACATAAATAGTAAGTATGTGTGGGTGATGAGTAGTCTTGGGTTAATTCCTAGTTTAAAAAATAATTTTGAGAAATGTGAAATATGCAGTAAAGCTAAAATCATTAAAGAACCTCATAAAAGTGTTGAAAGAAATACCGAATTATTAGAGTTAATTCATACAGACTTGTGTGAATTTGAGGGAGTTTTAACTAGAGGAGGAAATAGATATTTTGTCACTTTTATTGATGATTTTTCAAAATACACCCATGTTTATTTATTGAAAAATAAAAGTGATGTTTTTGAGAATTTCAAAAAATTTCTCCTCGAAGTTGAAAATCAATTTGGTAGAAAAATTAAAAGAATTAGAAGTGATAGAGGTCGAGAATATGAATCATTTGAATTCAATTCATACGTTGAATCATTAAGAATAATTCATGAGACTACTCCACCATATTCACCTACTTCTAATGGAGTAGCTGAGAGAAAAAATAGAACCTTAATTGGTTTGACTAATGTTATGCTATTAGAATCAAGTGCTTCTTTTAATCTTTGGGGTGAAGCGGTTTTGACTGCTTATCATGTGTTAAACAGAGTCCCACATAAAAAGACTAAAATTACACATTTTCAGTTGTGGAGAGGGTATAAGCCAAATTTGGGATATTTAAGAGTTTGGGGATGTTTGGCTTTTGTGAGGCTAACAGATCCAAAAAGACCTAAATTAGGGTCTAAAGCTACCACTTGTGTTTTCCTTGGATATGCAGCTCATAGTACAACATATAGATTTCTTGATATTGAACATAATGTGATTTTTGAATCAAATTATGCAATTTTTCATGAAGAAAAATTTCCTTTTAAATCAAGAAATAGTGGGGGTCAAAATTTTGAACAAACTTTCTCTAAGTTTGATTCTTCTGCCCCTAGTGATAATAATGAAAACAACTCTCAAGTTGAATTAAGGAGAAGTAAAAGAGCAAGAACTGTGAAAGATTTTGGTCCTGATTTTTATGTCTATAATATTCAAGAAACACCAATTTCTTTGACAGAAGCTTTATCATCTCCAGATGGGATTTTCTGGAAAGAGGTTGTAAATGATGAAATGGAATCACTTATTTCTAATAAAACTTGGAAATTAGTTGATTTACCATCAGGTTTTAAAACTATAGGGTGTAAATGGGTCCTGAGGGAAAAATTGAAACCGGATGGTAGTATAGACAAGTATAAAGCTAGACTTGTCGCAAAAGGTTTTAAACAAAAGGATGATTTAGACTTCTTTGATACATTTTCTCCGGTTACAAGAATCACATCTATTAGATTGCTAATTGCAATAGCTGCAATATTTGATATGAATATTCATCAAATGGATGTGAAAACAGCTTTTCTAAATGGTGATTTAGAAGAAGAAATTTACATGGACCAACCTGAAGGTTTTATAGAGCCTGGGCAAGAGAATAAAGTGTGTAAGCTTACTAAATCCCTATATGGCTTAAAACAAGCTCCAAAGCAGTGGCATGAAAAATTTGATTCTTGCATGCTAAATAATGGTTATAAACCAAATGAATGTGATAAATGCATCTATTATAAATCATGGAAAAATTCACATGTTATTATTAGCCTATATGTTGATAATTTATTGATCTTTGGCTCAAATATTTTTGTTATAAATGAAACAAAAAATTTATTGAGAAGCCATTTTTACATGAAAGATCTTGGTGAGGTTAATTTTATTCTGGGTATGAAAATAATGAGAACCTCAGATGGGTTTTTTCTTGACCAATCACATTATATAGAGAAAATACTCAGAAAATACAATTATTTTGATTGTAAACATGTGTCTACTCCATTTGATTCTTGTGTTCACTTGTTTCCCATTGAAAATGAAAGTGATGTAATTAATGAAAAGGAGTATGCTAGCGTGATTGGTAGCCTACGATATGCAACTGATTGTACTAGACCTGACATTGCATATGCAGTAGGAGTTCTTAGCAGGTTAACGAGTAAGCCAGGTAAAGAACATTGGCATGCCATAGACCGTGTTATGAAATATCTTTTGGGAATAAAAGACTGTGGCTTATTTTATAAAAAATATCCTGCTGTTGTTGAAGGATTTTCTGATGCTGACTGGAATACATTGTCAGGTGATTCTTTATCTACCACAGGGTACCTTTTTACCTTGGGAGGTTGTGCTATTTGTTGGAAATCTAAAAAACAAACAATTATTGCCAACTCTACCATGGAAGCAGAACTTATTGCTTTAGCTTCAGCTAGGGAGGAAGCACGTTGGCTAAGAGATTTATTATATGAGATTCCAATGTGGGAGAATCCAATACCTCCTATCTTGATAAATTGTGATAACACTGCCGCAATTGGTAGAGTAACAAATCGTTTTTATAACGGTAAATCCAGACCTATAAGAAGAAAACACAGTACTGTGAGATCCTATTTGAGTAATGAGATTATTAATGTGAATTACATTAAATCTTGTGATAATCTTGCAGATCCATTCACAAAGGCCTTGAATATAGAAAGAATCTGGAACACATCGAAGGGGATGGGGTTGAAGCCCTTATAATTGTCATAAGTCATATATAAGGATACCCACCCAGTGATCAGAGATCCTGAGAATTGGGTTCAAAGGGAAAAACGAATTATAAGGTGGCCGTAAAAATGCACTATCTTTATATATTTATCCATCCCTATGATGTGAGTGCATTTATCCTATAACGTAGTGGAGGGTTGAGTTTTTTCAATAAACTCTTAATAAAATCTGTAGCTCTTATGAGCGGGGTGTCGTTGTTATAGGAGCAACCCTTGATAGATTTTACCTATATGAGTGTGAGAGTGAGGCCGCTCTCTATGAGGATATGGGGCTTATTCTCAAATACGCTCATGAAATTCTGGGATCAGCACAGGGCCATAATGTGCTAACCAATAAAGCTTATGTCAACACCTGGATAATTATGTGTGGATAATAATTCCTCTACTTTCCCTTAAGTGTTAGAGTTCAAGTCAGAGACCACTACTAACGCTGGAGTAGAGATTATTATTTCACTAGTAAAGGTTCAATGCAGAGTCACACCTTTATGATGCATAATTATCTTTCTCTTGGTCAATTGATTTTGATTATTTTAAATATTAAAATGAGTGGGGGAATGTTGTAACATTTTAATATTTATTATTATTTATGAGTTTTTACTTTTTAAATAATAAAGGTTTTATTTTATAAAAAGAATAAACGTATTTGTTCATTCAATTGAAGGGAGGTTAAAAGTATTATAATTAATTCTTAGATCTAAAATTTTCATATAAATACCTCTCTTACCACTCTTTCAAATACACCCACTCCTCAAGTTCTTTCTCTCTAATTTTCATATTCTCTACTTTGCTCTTTTAAGAGCAAATTGACCAAAAGAATGGTGTTCTTTGTTGTGGAGCTTTGAGCTCAACCTCTTAGTGCAAAGTGGCTTGAGCTACACAACGTTTCAGTTGGGTTGTTGTATCCTGGAGGGGACATGCTAGAAAAGACTGATGCACCGGTGGTTGATAAATAAATATACACCGCAGAGGGCTTGAATCTCCTTAAAGAGAGCGAGATACCCGCGCCTCAACCTGATTGTTTACGTAGTTGCTTCTCAATTTGTTTCTCTATTTTCCTCTGTTATTTGTAATTTCCCCAACACTAGGTATCTCCTTTCGTACTGCCTTACAAATGCTCACACGCTTATCTGACACAACTCTCAGACCAGAAACATCCCTAATCGCACACTTCATTTGTCAAAAAAAATAAGACCACGCTATATTTGTCTCTTCATCAACGATCGCAAAACCAATCGAGAAGATTGACCATTACCATCAACTGAAGTTCCAAGAAAACGTTTTCCCTTGTACTTGCTCCTTAAATAGATTGCATCTATGATAACTCTTCATCACATAGTTATTTCCTATTAAACTTGGAGCTATAGACTTTGTTTTTTGTGTTGTCTTTTAGCACTTTTACCTTCTTGCTTGTGTATTTTTGCTTCTAAATTGATAAAGTATCAAGCATAATCTCTTCCTTGAATGAAGCAATGAATTTAGTGTTATATTGAATTTAATTTGCTTGATTAGGAAAGTAAAAGCTAAGGAAAGAGCTACAAAAGAAAGTTGGAAATTATTCTGCTGCAGAAATGCTTCAGCAGGCGGGTTTTTTGCTTTGTTACAACAATGTTTTCGGCATTGTAGACTCTACACGTGAATTTGAAGTTTTTCAGCTCGTGTTTTACATTATTTTAACCATTCAGAGGCTAGGGAACGTGGAAAATTGATTGGGTCAAAAGAAAACCTTAATTAGGTTTACTTGGGAGCTCATTATATAAGCTAAGTGTTGGTCATTTGAAAGGAGGTTGTTGTGGGTTTCTTTCACGATAAGCACAAGGGTTGAGCTACCAAACTGAAAGGAGGAGTTGACTGCATTTGTATGAAGCTTGCTAATGAAAAAAAAAGTCTTAACCTAGAGGGATCTTGGTTTGCTTCATACATTGAGTTCAAACGGTTGTTTTTCTTTGAACCCGAGAGCTTATTATACGTTGTAACCCAGATTTATGTTGTTATTTTACTCCAAGTATGAACTAAATTGTCATAGGCAAGGGTTAGGATACCTCATGTAATTGGGATTCCTTGTTAAACTTTTGTTGCTTTAATGATGTTGGAAATTGATTGCATTTCATGTTAATGAAGGAATGAGTCTGGCCAACTTGGTTTCTTTAGTGTTTCCTAGCTTTTGGGAAAAAGATAGGAAGTCGATTTATTAATTTCCACTTTAGGATTGATTACAAGAGAATTGTTGTAATAAAATTGAATAGGTTAGGGACAATCCATTTGAATGAGAATTCGTTCTGAAAATTTAGGTGATCTTGGAAAGGATTACCGTGAACAATTGTTGTAACATCATGGACAATGCCAAAGCTAAGCAAAGAATCTTGAGGCATGAGGAATCCTAACCCGAGCCTATCCTTTAATTGATATTTGTTTCAACAACTGCCATTTGTGTGCATACTTTACTTTGTGTTTTGTTTTAGCATATTTAGAGACATTTATTACCAAACCATTGTTCAAGAATTAGTCATTTATTTTCTATTACCTTTGCACCTTTCGCTATAAGAAAAGCAAATTAGGTAAATTCACGAGGTAGTCCTTCAAGAGACGATACTTCTATACTTATCACTTGGTACATAAAGACTATGTATACTTGTATATTGTGAACACACCCACGAAGCAAGTTGTGGATGCTTCTGTTAATGGTGCCTTGTTATAAAAGACTTACAATGAGTCCCATGAGATACTGGAGAGAATATCATCTAATAATTGTCAATGAGCTTATGCAAGGAGCAACCCTGGGAAGAAAAACAAAGGAGTTCTGGAGTTGGATGCTTTGACTGCCATGAATGCACAAATTGTATTTATGGCCACCATGCTGAAAAATTTGACCGTGGGTAATGTGAGCCAAATTTCCTCAAATGTACCAAATGCACATGTTATGAATCAAGTTGGTGGAGATTCTTG
This sequence comes from Trichosanthes cucumerina, assembly GCA_036507285.1. Classification (NCBI taxonomy): domain Eukaryota; kingdom Viridiplantae; phylum Streptophyta; class Magnoliopsida; order Cucurbitales; family Cucurbitaceae; genus Trichosanthes; species Trichosanthes cucumerina. The sequence goes on along the minus strand of CM071840.1, from coordinate 68,232,472 downwards.
TGTTTATTATGGTGAGGCACACACTTTCGAGTTCTATCCTAGCAACCCGACTTCGGTATGTTACATTGGAAAGCAAAACCTAAAGGAATAACTCAAACTCTAATACCTATAATCTAGGATGGAGAAATCATCCAAACTAATCCCATACCCTCAAACTTAGACTGTTACTCGCCTTTGAGTAACGCTTTAACCACAAGAATTGGCACCATAGTGAGATTGAATTGAAAATCAAAAGCAACAAAAAGATGTTTAGCCCGCAGGTAGATTCTTGTCTTTTTTCCTACAAATGACACTTAAAGAAATGTTCAAAAATATATGCAAAAGCATAACATCCAAATGTGTGTGCACGAGCCCCTAACCACTTAGCGTTATATTACCAAAGTCATCTTAATTAAAATTTAATTCTCTAGATTTAGTTAGTGGACTTTAAGTCGACTCACACATGTTCAACAACAAAAGTTTAAAAGCTCAATCAAGAGGGTTTAAAACATACAAGAATGACTACCCCAGATTTTTCATCTTTATTTTATCTCCAACATCTAGAAATAACAAAACTGATGAAACAAAAACAAGGATAGGAGACCATTAAACAAGTATTACTTTTCTTTTCTTTTTCTTTTCTTCTTTCAGAGAGAACCCAAATAGTCACTTATAACTTCGATTTAAATGCCAACATTGGTGATGAAGATGTCTAACTACGAGCACTATCATTAAAATGGGTGACTTTCACATACTCAAATCCATTATCACTGTTTGACTCAAGGATAAACATGAGTGGCTCTGGTTTACTAAGCCACGAGAATGCATTCTTTAAAAATACTTTTTTTTTCACATGCAATCCTGACAAAGGCTCTTAATTATTTTTGTAAATAATCTTAAAAAAAATTATTTACAAACATGTTCGTCAATATCAATATTTTATCGAATATATCCATCAATATATCAATAAACTTGAAATTTAGGGTTTGATAACTATTTTATTTTGTTTTTCTACGGTTGATAATTAGGCTTATAATTAACACTAACTTCTTCCTATAGTTTATTTTGCTTTACTGACTACTTTTTAAAAAAAAAAAAAAATTAAAAAATCAAGTCAATTTTGAAACTAAAAAAAAAAATGTAGTTTTAAAAAAACTTGATTTTTGTGTTTTGGAAATTGGTTTAGAATACAAAAGTGTGTTTTAAGAAAGGTGAAAAGCTTACTAAAATTTTGTAAGGAAACAAACATAATTTTCAAAAATAGAAAACAAAAAAAAATGGTAAACCAAAACAAAGGCCTTCTATAAATTCTAGAAATGTAATTATCTCAAACATGAGCATCTATAAATCAATTAATTAAGACATATACCTTCGACAAAACTATTATAGAAACCTAATCAAATTACCTAAAGAACTAAAGTATAATTCACCTAAATATTTGAAAGTGTAAGGGGGGAAAAAATAGAATAACCATAGAAATTCAAACACAAAAATGGTATGTATATTAAATCCGCAAAAGAATCTCTAATGGGACAATTTTTCTGGAGAATGCATCTTCAAAATCTTACCCAAAAAAAAAAAAACATATTGGCATTTACACATATATTCCTGTAGTTGACTTTGTGTAAAATTGATCATATTAATTGGCATATTGTTTTGGTTCATCTAATTTTACAGAGAGCAAAAGAATGTAAGAGAGAACTAGAGGAGGCAGGATAACAAGCCACAAGGTTGGTCCATTGTGTGGTAAAGCAAATCACTGTGGTTGGCCAATCTGATGATCCAAAGAACCAAACCAATTTGCTCGATTCTGATGCTTCAATGAAATATCCCTTTGGAGTTGGTGCGAATGAAAATCTTATTTCACTAACTCTCTCATCGAAACCTCCCGCCAAACACTCTCTTCCCTGCATAAATTTTAAATTTTATCCCAGTTCCGTCTCTCAACTTTTAAATTTGTGTGAAGTTTTTTTTATTATTATTATTATTTTTTTAATAAAATTACTTTTTCTATAAACATCTTTTAAAGAGTTCATCTTGAATTCAGTATATCTTCTCGAGTGATTCGATGATAAAATAAACTAAAAATTAAACAAAAGTATTTAAAAAATAAAAATCTAATAGTGTGCTTAGAATAAGTTGTGAAAAAAAAAATATTTATGAATAAAACTATTTTTTCAATAAACACTTCTAGAAAAATTAATAATTTAAAACGTGTTTAGTATAACTTATTGAGTAGTTTTATGTAATTGAGAGTTGCATCTAAAACAATTCCTAATAAATAAAATGTGCTTCGAAAAAATAGATTAATTTTAATTTTTTTTGTTTTAAATGAACATTTGATAGATGGATTCTCCAAATATGACTCTAAAGTGATTAATTGAAAATCCTCAAAATATGTAATAAAAATAAAAATAAATTTATAATTAATTGAATCATTTTAGATAATATAGTGCAACAAAACAAATTTACTCTTTATAATAATTTTGAAAGGAAAAAAGACATAAATGATTTTCAAAAAAATGTTTAAATTAGAAGGTAATCCAAACATATATACTCTAAATAAATAATATTTAATAAACATTTTTTTTGTTCGATATTTAATAAAGGATTATCTAAAAAGTGATGGACTGAAAAATATTAAAATATATGGTAAGAAAACAAACATAAATTTTAAAATGGATTAACTAAAAAGTGTTTAAATAGGAAGGATCTATCAAACTCGTCCCCAACTTTCATTTGTAACTAATAGGTTTCCCAAATAATTTTAATTTTACATCTCACAGATTCTTTTGACGCCTAAGACATTTTAAAAGTTAGTATTTTATCGTATACAAAATTGAAAGTTAAAACGAGACACCAAAGTTTATATAGCTATTTAAAAATATTTTAGAGTACCTGTGATGTTAGAACTATCTGTGCAATGTTAGCTGTACTTCTTCTTAATGCAGAAAACCTAACTTGTGAAGTCGATGCAGTCACCAAAACTGTTGCAAATTAACCACAACTTTCATGAACTTAAAAACAAGACTTAAACAAGTAATAATTACCTCTCTCTCTCTTTATATATATATATAGGAGTTTACCTGGATCATCTTTGTCTTCAGGCAGTCCTCTTACGATCTCTCTGAACTTTTCTGCATCAATGGCGACGAACAATTTAAGATCGAATCGGCCGACTTCCTCTTTTTCCGAAGGTATTGTCATTAATGTAGCAAAAGATTGAAAAACTCCATAACCTAAAAATCAATATCAATAGTTAAAAATTGCGAACTCTTTTGGTTGTAACGATTTATTTAGTCATTGAATATTAGTAAAGATGGATAAATATTGTTAAAATTTAATGAGATTTCGTATTGTCACTAAACATTTTTATGAACCACGTATAATCAACAACTTCTTTCATGAACTAAATGGTTACAAATTACTACTTCCATGCGTGATTTATAGATTGATAAACAAAATTGGAATTCCATTTTCAAGATTTTCCCTCTCCCTTTCTTGAAATAATTAATCAGTGGCAAGAAAGAGTTCAACTGCAATCAAGATTATATTCTTTGGAAAATAGAAAAGGTTAACATTAATTAACATACTAGTTGAAGAAAGGACGTTGAGGGAGGAGAAGACTTTGGGAATAAGAATGGTCAAGTAGAAATCCTCGTCGAGGATATGCCAAAAAAAATCGCTAAGATGAATCCTCGATCGGTAATCGGTATGGGCATCGGCATCGGGACCGGAGGAGAAAATGGTGAAGAAGGGATCGAAAATTCGGAGGACGGATGCGAAAGAATGAATTTGCGCAGGGTATGAAACTGTGAGGGAGATGGATTTGGGAGAGCATTTGAAATCAGCAAAGTTAGAAAGGATGAGGAGTGGGGAAATGGCGTTCCTCAGAGGACCCAAGTCAACAACCTGGAGCGTCAACATGCTGAATGAGACGTACAGACAAAGATCAAATGGCGGGAATGGACACACTTAAATCTCAGAATGTACCCCCCTTTTATAATGGTTCAAATATCGTTTTAGTCCCTGTATTTATGTTTTATTTCATTTTAGTTCATGTACGATTAAATATCTAAATTTAGTCTTAGTGTTTTCAATAAAATTCAAAATTTGGCCCTATTCTTAGTTTTAAGCAAAAATTAAATTGTAGAGGTTGTTGATGAAAATATCCAAGTCGCTTAATTTTATGGAAATATGGATAATAGGTTGTTTTCAATGGATGTTTTTTGGAAAAGTATTAAAAAAATTTAAAAAAATATTTAAAGTAATAAATAAACATTTTTAAATGAGTTAGAATACTAATTACTAATATTGTATTCACATTCATTGCAATTTTGTTGTTATTATTTATTTAATATTTTCATGGGTTTTTTACGGTATAATAGAAATGTCGATTCACCTCTTATATATGTCGATGTTAAACTCATGGACATGTGTCGAAATGTCGATGGTAATATTGACATGTCGTAGGAAATCTAATACCATGGTTTTAAGTTAATTAATTGGTTCGGAATCAATTAAATAATAATAATAATTTTTAAGTGAGAAAAGACCATGTGAACATATTTTTAAAATTTATAGACATGACTAATAAAGACCATTTTTTTTTAGAGAAATTACACTATAACAATAACACTGGGACAAATTTAAGTTTTATTAAAAGTACATGAACTAAATTTCGACATTTGATAACACATAGACTAAAATGGAATGAAACCTAAATTATAGAAACCAAAATGGTATTTTAACTAGCTTATTTATGTATGGTTAAACTACAAATTTAATCATTAAAGCCTATTTGATAATCATTTTATTTTTTATTTTGTACTTTTGAAAATTGTGTTTGTTTCCAACAATTTTATAGTAAGCTTTTTACTTTCTTTAAAAACACATTTGAAATTTAAGCCAAATTTCAAAAATAAAATCAAGTTTTTAAAAAACTAAATTTTTTAGTTTTCAAAATTGGCTTTGTTTTATAAACGTTTTAAAAAAGTGACAAATTAAGAAAACTATCCAAGGAAATAACGTTGGTAAGCTTAATCTTTTTTAAAAAAATTGTTAACGGGGCTTAACTTTCATATATTTGTGTTTAATTATAAGTCTAAACATAAAATTAAATTTTGTGTCTAATAAGACATTAAACTTATGATGTTTGGATTTTATTTTTAATTAGTACAATAAATGTAGGATGAAGGATTCAAACCTTGACTTTTTGGTCGAGGGTACATGTTTTATACTAGTTGAGCTATGCTCATATTGGCGACTGAATCGTAGATTTTTCTAAAATTTGTAAAACCAACCGTATGGAATATATGTAATATTGTTTTTGTTTTACATTTTAATTTGTATAAAAAAAAATTCTGATGACAATTTTATAATTATCTAACACTAATTAGGGTTTCGTTCAATTTGATTTAATATGCCTTATTCATATGTCCAAGCCAATTGGTTTTATTGGTTTTGACAGAATATCATAAAAAATATATTCAAATATTTCATCTCAAAATCAATTGATAATGAGAAGAGTAGTTCATGTCTATTTACAAATTGTGATACATTTTTTTCAATGCGGGATCCTCAACTACCTTTTGATTATATTTATTATATTTTTTTTTATAAATTTTCATTTGTACAATTATTCTTTACCAACCACCTTTGATTATATTTTATAATAGCTTCAAATTAAGTATAATTGAGAATAAAAATTAAAAAGGACTTCGACCAAAACTACCAAAGCTAATGGGCATTGGGGCAGTGCGGGCGACATCCTGAAGCGTCGACCATTGTGGGAAAACGTCGGCACCACGTATAGCATTGGCATATCCCACAAAGGCTAACGTTATAGGGTAGCGTCGACAAAACTTTTAACGATGCTACGTATAGTGTAGCGTCGACAAAAGCTATGTGATTGACCAATTAAGCTGCTGACGACTACTTAATTAATTTATGTTGGAAAAAAAATTTCCTGACGTTTTATAGGTTTTTTTCGATGCTTTTTGGTGTCAGAAATTCAAAATTCTTGTGGTGAATTGATATGGAACACTATCGTGCTCGGTTAATTAGATGACATGATTTGATTATGATACCTTATTAGAATCAATCAAATTAGAAAAATTTACACTTGACACGACTTTTCTGACCAAAGTAGACTATAATTCTTGAATTAAGAAGTTGATTATTCGTCGTAAGTCTGTGATCAAAATTACAATTAAATGAGAATGACACGAATTGGAAACTCTATTAAGATTAAATTTCTCTTTTTCCTTTGCTTTACGTTTAGTTTTAATCTTAATTCAAAAATCCAAAACCTCCCCTTTTGTTTTTATAATAATTTAACTTTTAGAAATGAATTATTTTGGTTTCTTAAGGATTCGACCTGGTTTCACAATTTCTATCAGTTAGAGTAGTTTATATTAGTAATTATTTTGACAAGGCTCGACAACACGACCACTATCTCTCTTTTGAGCATAAATTCAGAACCAACAATAATTAACTTATGATCAAGGGGTTAAAAGCATTAAACACCTAAAAGCTATGAATGAAATAAAAGTAATCAATCAAGGTACATATTCAATTAATCAATCCATCAAATCTAATGAGCTTCATCAATCTCTAAGATAAAAAGAGTTTTAGCTACGCATGTACAACAAATCTAATACAAAACTCCATAAAAAACAACTAGAAAAAAAAATTTAAAGAAAACAAAGAAAAATTGATGTCAGTGTGTCAATCATTTGTCTCGCTACAATATCCACGATCTCGAACTAGAAAATACCTTTCCTAAGCTTCAATGGATTCCTCTTGGATTTCAAATCAAGTCAATTTTGACGCTAGAGCCTAGCATCTCAACGTGCACCCTATCGTGTGAATTAATTAAGGAAATTGGGATGGTGGTGAGATGCTCCCAAAGCAACGTCGAGGGTATTTTGAGCGTTGAGCAACTGTTAGCTCTTAGAATGAGAGCTAAGATTGAGCTTTTATTGTGATTATTTCTTGGTTTTTTGAGCTTTTTTGACTATTTTAACTCTAGAAACCCCTTGAGTAGGTACTTTTGTATGTTAATTGTTTACAAAGTAGTTATGAAGTACATTAAGGCCATTAAAGTGTTTTTCATTGATGAATGTTGTCATTTTGGCCTTGTTTACAGGAGCTTTTGGAAAGATGGATTTTATTAAGTGTGAAAGTCTGCTTTGAGCTGCTGTAGTTGTGCAACTGTTGAGGAATCAAGTTTGCTGGAGCAATTTTTTGATACTAGTTCGCAGAATATGCACGTGGGAGAGATCTCATTAATTGAGTTGGACAAAAACCGCCACATCAGCCGCTGAAAACCAATGGAAAGCCGACATACCATTTTTCATTGTCTATTCAACCCTTATTTCCATAAGGGTGTGATATAAAGGCTTTCTTGCCGTTTTTAGAAGGGAGAAGAAGCGAAGGAAGAGAATCAATCAACATTTGGGTGGGGAAATAGAGAATGAGCAGAAAAACCTATTTGGGAAGGTGTTCTTCTTCTGGAAAGGAGCTGGAACAGCTGAAAAGAACCCTAGAAGATTCTCCCATTTGGCATTTTCTTCTTTTTCCTTACTCTTGAATTCTTTTTATATTGTAACTAGGGGTTTTAACCATGTTTAGAATTATGTTTACTGTTTTATTGTTGTCTTTTCTTATCATCATGAACTAATCACCATTGAGGTGAGGATTAGGAGATTTTATGTGGATGCAAACTTAATGTAAGAGTATATTACTGCAATCCTACTCTCATGCCTTGTGAATTTACTGTTTAGCTAGAATTTGACTGGCCATCTCATTTTAGCATTGTTTATTCCAACTTGGGAAAGGGAAGAGGAAACCGATTTCAAGGCATGACACTAGTTCTGATTAAGAGATTTACTTCTCTTAGGTGATTGAGGAGTCTAGGGATAGTCACTCACCTAGTGTTTACAGATAGGAGTTAAAACTGAGGTGTTTAATGAGAATTAAGTGCTTAAATCGCAAGAAAATCTGGGAAGATTCCGTGAATTAAACTGTTTTGGGTTCTGGTGCAATTTTGAGCTGTAGCATTAAGATTGTTGAAGCATAATTTCATCCCTAATCCAATCCCCTTTTTATTGCTTTGGTTAAGCTTGTTTTTGTCGCTTCCTTATTTTTGTTAATCCACTTCTGCATTTCCTTAGCCTTTTAGTTGTTACTTTTAATTTCTAAATTCAATACTCATTTCATTTATGTTGGTTACCCCTTACTCATTAAATTCAACTCAACTTAGTGAAATTTCCACAATTAATCCCTGAGGAGACGATTAAATATACTTATCACTTGCTGCTTAGATTGTGTATACTTGCACAGTTTAGGAGTGTTTTATTGATAAATTCATACACCCTTTTTACGCAAACAGCAACGTTGAGGTTGTATCCGTGGCATCGAGCATGGTGTTAAGCTTCATCATCCATAGTGTTGAGACACTCTTTTGTAGCGCCTCAAAACTACTCTCGCGGGTCTTGCAAACCCCTTAGACTTTCACTACAAAAAACAACATCTTTGTCCACGCAACAAAACGTCGGCACAATCCAGATTCGCATCGGCATAGGCTATGTTGACGTGGAAGATGGTGTCGGCAACAACGTCGACATAAATTTAGTCGACATAGCCTATGCTGACGAGTAAAGAAGAAGGTGTCGGGATATGTTGTTTTTTCCGACGCGTTACACGATGGCGTCGGCTAATTGATTTTTTCTTTATTGTCGACGCGTATTAAAACAATGTCGGCATAGAAAGGCTATGTCGACGCGTACTCGTCTATGTCGGCATAGCATCCACGCGAAGCCTATGCCAACGCGGAGATGTGAGCATCGACATAGTTGTTCTATGCCGATGCGGTTTCAATTCGCGTCGACATAGTTTAGTTAAATACTTTTTTTTTGTGTAGCTATTTATTATTTTTTTTTAACTAGAAATTGAATCCTAATTTTCAATCTTGTTGTATGAATATAACATCAAATATAATTTAAAACATAATATTAATTAAATATACAAACCTAAATGTATCCTTATAAAGTTGTCTTAAATAAACAAATGAAAATGTATGTTTACAAAGGGTTTACAATAAAATCACATAAAGTAAGCATATGACTCGACCTCGAAGCACATATACATCTTCAATTTCGTCTGCATCCTATGACTCGACCTTGAAGTACGTAAAAAAAAAATAAACTTATTAAAATAAACACAACTTTACATCTAATAGCAACTAAACATAACATATTCAACAACAAAACATACACACATTTAAGGAAGCACAAAGTCCAACTAAACTCAACATCAAACCTCGAACATACATATAATAATATCTTCAACATACATATAATAAAACCTCAAACCTCCAAGTTACTAAATTCAAATTCAAACCTCCAACAAACAACATAAATCCGAGTTTCTAACACTCATACTCTTACCAATTCAACAATCTTAAACTCTAACAAAGATAATTGAAACCTAATAAACAACACTTCTCAAATTTCAACAACATATCTCAAACTTCAACAACAATCCAAGACTTCAACAAACAATAACTAACTCCATTTTGTGAAACAGTTTCAAACTCCAACATAAGACTTAAACATAAAATCAAACATCCCCTATGAAACATCTAAACTCATAACTAAAATTCAGAACTTTCAATTAAATAGGTCAATTCCAAACTTATGAAATCAAAACGAAATAAAATACAAAGACACATCCGAAGTGAACTAAATGAAACACTCTATGAAATCAAAACTAAATCAATCACCCATGCCAACTCCACATGAAATAAAACATCCCCCTACAATGCTTTCCAACTATGCTTGAAATTTTGGCAGCATAACAACATAACTAAAACAAAACCAAAAATGAACCTGGATAAGAGAATAAAATACTTCTTTAAGTTCATAATGGAATGTCCAGCCTCCTCCAAACTTCAATGACAAACAGGTTGGGCTTCAAATCCACAAAGTTACGACAACAAATCCACACACATAAGAAATTTCTAAGAAAAGCTAAAACCACAAGTTTTCTAGAACAAATAATCAAACAACTATAATTTATACCAATATTGATGGTCCTCCTCGTGACTCCATCATCTTCTTGAAGGGAAACGAATCCCGCAGCGGAAGCGATTGTGAATCGCGTGCTCTCGATTTAGTTACAACGATTTCATTCAAGAACGAAAACAACTAGATTAAGCATATAAAACTAGATGGACAGCAAGAAATTGTAGCTTTGAAGAACTTTTCTTCAAGTGCTCATTTCTCCCACAATAACGATCTCAACAACTGGAACACGAACGGGCTAAGACACGACCACTGGATCTTCTCCGTTGTTCTCTAGGTGAGGGAGGAATGTGGGTTCCCCTTAGGTAAGATGAGATGTTGTGAGAGAGAGAGATTGTGGTTTTTGGAACCTTTCCAACAACACAATCAAATGGCACAAAATGTCTTCTTCTACTTAGTTGCATCTCATGCAACCATATATATAAGGAAATAGGATGGAAATGACCATCCAACCCTTCCTTTATTCTCTCATTAGTATATGGTTTATATGTGAATCTGATTCACATTAAAACTATATATTATATCAATTATATCATATATAATTGATATAACACCTCATATATGAAATTGAACACTTCAATTTCATTCCTAACTTTATACCCTCAATATTACCATGTTGAGCCAACGGAGTGACCTAATGGACCTACAATTCATGAGCTCCAATGATATGAGATTAACTGATCAAACTCTTTGATCCAGTTAATCAATATTCATTAACTACAAGTCACTCCACTATAGACTTGTAGTTGCACATTCCTCACTGTAGATTATATTGTGTCCACTGATATAATCATTACCCATGAGTCGACCCTTCACAGGTTGTTCGTAATCACAGTTGGGTCAAATTACCATTTTACCCCTGTGATTACCTCTTTGTTCCTTAAGCACCACTGATCCTCTAATGAACAACAAGTCTAACGTCCTACCATAGACTCATACCCTCATAGAGGGCGGGGCCCCGTTGTTCAAGACCTGGAGTCAATTCTTAAGGGAACAACCTATCTAATTCCTTAGTGTAGAAATGAGTGAATTCCATCTTGCACGCTTAAGTTCTCGGCACCCTACGAGGTTCTGTCACTCGAGAGGTAGGCTTATTGAGTCGGCTACAGGCCACTCTCACCCATACTAGTATAAGGACAAACCCCTATAAGCAGGAGTTCTTAACTTGCTCAGGATTCAGGTCGAGTCACTAATGACCATTTATAAATTACTCGTCTTATCCTGTCAACGGTGTTACACTAGTTAGACTAATAATTTGCGGTCTGGTCTTGTATGAACTCTTCATACATGATGCCCCCACTCGCATGTCAACTACATGAATGAGTTGGATTACCTCATTTGTACTAATTACAAAGTGGGTCGCATCCATGGTGTTAATAGAATGAGGTTTCCAACCTTATTCTTATACCATAGACCATTTAGGTTATATTCTTCAACACAATCCAAATAGTGTCCACTACACTGATGTTCAAGATATATATATATTATCAATATATATGTTATAACCTTGGAGCTTAGTTTATTGGATTTATAAAACAAGATTGTAATTCTATCAAAACAAATAACTCTTTATTGCTTTGATCAAAATTACAAAAGTTTTAGGGCATAAATCCCAACACTTCTTAATCAGTTATTGCATTTTTGCTCGATGTTGTTCCATCCGTTGCTCCAATCGTTCTTCCATGCTCTCTTCAACCCTTGCCAACTTTTCATTTGTTTCTGGCCCAGCTGTGCCTTTAGCTCGTCAACTTCTCGACTTGAGGGCGCACCCAATGGAACACTACTCGATATCCTACTTGATTTAGTAGGCTTAGGTCCCCATCCAAGGCCTTTGACATGGCCTGGACGTCTCCCTAATACTGACTCGCAAATTTCCGCTTCCGAATGTGGTTCAACCTCTTTTTGACAAGAGGCCTCTTGTAATTGAATCATTTTATTCTGCAATTATAATAGAAATAATCACATCAGACATTCCTTGAATCTCAAAATAATAAATAACCTTAAAACAAACTTACATGAGCATCCTCAACAACTGGATTGACCCACTTTCAATGTTTCGAGTGTGTCAACTCAAATAGGTCGACAGGTCCTATATCTCGACATTCTTTCTCTTTCTATAACTCAAATGTAAAGAAAAATACATTATAAAAAATTTGTAAACACATGAAAGAAATAGTGTTTAAGGTATTCGCCTACCGCTTCGTGTTGCATAGAGATGAAAGTCTTCGACCCACATGTGTGGTTGAACCTTAGGGTCGCCCTAACGAAATAAAATATGAGTTAAAAACTAAAAGTATTATAAAATATGGAAGCAACTATAATTTCTACCTGAAATTGAGGATCCTCGAACCTATCGCATACGACATGTCAGTCTTCAATGCACTCTTTCAATCGTTTGGGTGGATTTGCACGTGCTTGCTCAGGAGTGTCATGCGTCTTGTAATGTCTTTGTAACTCACATTTATACTCCTTAAAGGCCGTTTGCATTTGTCGTTCGAAAAGTTTAACGACTTCTAGTTTTGAGAAATCAAACGCGAAATGATTCTAGACAAAAAAGATAATTATTATCATAACATATATTTTGTTACTACTTACCATAATAAACAAAAATCTCAACTTACCAACAAAGTTGCTTTAGCATGTTCTATTACACTTCTTGGTACATCCACGATTGTTGCACAACGAATAGGAAAATAGTCCCTCACTGTGACACCAATAGTCGAGCTCAACGTCGTTGCATGTGGCTCGACCGACTTCTTTAACTTAGGGGTGATCTCTATTTTAATCTGCCTTTGTGCGTTAACATATCGATCCAGCTCAAGCTTACATATATATCCACACCATTTTTTATTACTAAAATAACCATCTACATAGAAAAAAAATGTTATTGAGCGAATACAAATGATAACATCTAAATAGTGATACAATTTTAATTATTATAAACCTGAAGTATCGCCTGTGGATGATCCTCCACTAAGAGGGTCGCTACCGAAGTATTCGTCAAGAACATCATTCATCTGCCCTGCAGGAGTACTCATTGTCTATCTACAAGAAGTGATATATATATTTGTAAGATACAAAAAATGAAACATAACATACAATTAGATCATTATTCATTATCATGAAAGTGTGCATTATCCTCTTCTTCATCATCTGCAGGAGATAGTTGTGCATCATCTTCTTCGTCATTGATGTAATCATCGTTGGATTGAAGAATTTGTTGATCTACGATTATGAGATCTACATCATTTCTACATAATTTGTTATCCTCAATTGATTCGTCAACTCCGATTCCACCAACAACTTCTATTAACTCAAGTTGGTCATTCTGAATATATTCTACTTCTGACACATCTCATACACGTTTATTTTGAACTACTTGAACTACCTTCCAGTTAATACCATATTTCGGATCGTTGATATAAAAAACTTGTTGCGCTTGATTAGCAAAAATGAAAGGGTCATTGACATACTAAAATCGAGATATATTAATCGACCTAAACTAAAATCCATGTTGATGTATTCTTTCCTGGTCCTGTGTCGAACCATCTACACTTAAACATAATGACATGGAAAAATTCAAAATCCAAAATTTCATCTAAAATACCATAAAAGTTACTCTCATCACCTCTGTTTTCACTTTCTCCAACACCATGATTCCACTATTTTGTATAGTCCGACGATCATCACGCTTTATACTATGAAAACGTACCTGATTAACAATGCACCCACTATATGAACGTGCCTCGGAAGTAGGTCCTATTGCTAGTGAGTACAAATCTTCAGACGTATTTCCTTGCTCACACAATGAGAGAACCTGTATGTTCATTATAAGTTATTAATGAAACTAATTAATTAATGACACTCATCATAAAAAAATGATAGTTTTGAGTCTACTTTTAGACAACCACTCAAATGTGCTTTAAATCAATTAGGAAATTTTTGTTGATGTTTCTTGTACAAGTCTTCAGAACTATGTGATTGAGGGTGGAGTAACCTCAAATGTTGCCTATTGATAAGAAGAAGCAAATGATGTGATCAGATTTTGAATTGAAATACTACATCAAAATTTAGCAATACATAATTCAAAACAAACTTATGATAAGATTGTATCTCGACACAATTATTCAACATATACTAATGTGCAATTCTTCTCTCATCCACTAATAAGGTCCTCAATGTTGATCTCCCTAATGGTCGTGCACTTTGTCTAAATAATTCAAATTCACTGCATATCTCATTCTCGGGACATCTATCATCATTTCGTTCGTCTCTGTTGAATCTCGTTTCAACTCCAATCAGATATAATGAACAAAAATTCAATGAATTCATTCATTATAAAAGCCTCTTCTATAGAACCCTCGGGGCGTGCCTTGTTTCGTACATATTGTTTCAATGTTCGCAAACTTCTTTCAATATGGTACATCCAACTACAACTAATTGGCCCCACTATTTTCGTTTCATATGTTAAGTGAACTGCTAAGTGAACCATTAAATCAAAGAATGTTGGGGGAAATATTTTCTCAAACTTACAAAGGATGATTATAATATCAGTTTGCAATCTATTCAAATCACTTACACGTATCGTTTTTGTCATAAATCACGAAAGAATGAACATAGCTCAACAATAGCAGTGGGCATGTCCTTTCGTAAGTATGTTCTGATACCAATGGGAAGAAGTCTTTTAAGAAGAACGTGATAGTCATGGATTTTCAACCCCATAGTTTACTATCCTTTTCACTCACATATCGTGATATATTCGACACAAATCCATCCAAAAATTTCACCGATTTCAAGAACTTGCAAAACTCTATCCGTTCACTGGTAGTCAACGTGTATGCAACATGTGGTTTTACAACTCTTGTCCCAACCTCTTGCAAGTGTAAATCCTTTTGTATTTTTAGATCTTTTAGATCCAATCGAGCCTTTATTGTGTCCATCAATTTCCCTTCAATATTTAACAATGTCTTAATCAAGTTCTCGCAAATGTTTTTTTAATATGCATTACATCAAGTTTGTGTCTTAGCAAAAGTTTTGACCATATGGAACTTGGAAAAAAATACTTTTTTTTGTTCAATTTAAATTTCACTTCCTTTTCTTATCCTTTTTCGATTCATGCTTAGTAAGAGTAGGAAAAAATAACCTACTTATTTCTTGTAAAATCTCTTCTTCGCCCATTATTTTCGGGGGGAAGTCTAGGCCCCACCTTCCCGTCATGTTGCTTACTTCGCCACCAACTATGATTCTCTGGAAGATAACATCGGTGTCCCATATAAGAAATATTTCCTCTTATCTTGAACGATGATGTGTTTTCTTTACAAATAGAGCATGCTTGGTAACCTTTCGTACTCCACCCCCGATAAATCTCCATATACAGTAAAGTCATTAATCGTCCACAAAAAACTTGCGTGTAGTTCAAAGAACTCTTCACTTATACAGTCATAAGTGTGCACACTATTAGTCCATAACTCTTTTAGCTTTTCAATCAAGGGTTGTAAGTAAACATCCATTTCTTTTCCAGGAGATTTCAGCCCGGGTATAAGTAAGGACATGAAAAAATTTGTCTCCTTCATGCATTTCCACAGTGGTAAATTATAAGGACTTAACACCACAGGACATACTAACCGAGTACTCATATTCCCAAATGGATTAAACTCATCAGATGCTAACCCCAAACGAACGTTTCATGCGTTCGCAGCAAATTGTGTATACTCACGATCAAAATGCTTCCAACCTTCATCATCAGCTGGATGTCGTAACACATCTTCCGTTTCAACACGTTTCACTTTATGTCAACGCATTTCAGAAGCAATAAGTTTAGATGAAAACAATCGCTTCAATATTGGTATTAATGAAAAATGACGTAAGACTTTCTGAGGAATATTTTTACCATCTCCATCGTTAATTTTATATTGATCCTCACCACATATTGGACATTGTTGGCAGTTGATAAATTCTTTCCAAAATAATATGCAATCAAACTTGCAAGCATGAATAGAGTCATAACCTAGCCCTAAGTCATGCAACTTTCTCTTGGCTTCATAATATGATCTAGGTATGGGTGCGCCAGTTGGAAATGCTTCCTTTAACAATTCTAGCAACATATAGAATGACTTATTACTCCAACCGTTAACAAACTTAATATGCATATCAATCTCACCAAAAATTGTAATGAAGAAAATTGTATACAACCAGGGTACAATTCATTACGTGTTTCGACTATTAAACCCTCAAATATGTTTGAAGTATCCATATTGTGACCATTAGTGGGCAACTCATTCTCAATGTCTTTATCTGCATCTATCTCTTGATTTACATCCTCACCAATCGGGACTTGTAGATCATATAGAAGATTCAATATTTCATTTTCTTCATTAACTACAATAGGATAGTACTTGATTGACTTGTGTAACCTTCAAACGCTCTAGATAAATCAACTGGTTATCCATGATATATCCAACAACTATACGTGGGAGAAATTTCATTTATGATTAGATGTCGTTCTACTCCATCTAATGAATGACACATCACATTCATACATTTCTTGCATGGGCATCTTATTTTCCCTGAATTATTTACATGAAGTTTCACTTTCTCTAAGAATTAAGCTACTCCTTCCTTGTACTCAGTTGAGAACCTATCTCTTATTTTAATCCACTCTCTATTCATTCTTAATGTTATACCATAGTCAAACCAACTCTTAATTCGTGGAAGGTCGAGATCTATATAATTAGACAAGAAGTTAATTAGGTTCTTCAATAAAAGTTCTTAAATTTTATGAGTGTCAAATATGTTTCTAAACTTTGAAATTTGTTTATAGTACATTACTAGCTTATTAAACAAGTTTTAATATTCATGGTTTTAATAGATGCAATATATATACAAAGGTTATTTTAAAGTAGAAGTTTGTGTTTATAGGTTTTGAATTTTCAATTTTATCCTTTTAATTCTAAATTTAACTTAAAAATGATTAGTGGTGTTGCAACGATGATGTGTTTATAGGTTTTGAAGGAGACGCGGCGTTGCAACGCCAGCAACAGCGTCGCAACGCTGAAGCCTCAACGCGTGAAGATGAAGGCATCATCGTTGCAATGCCGAAGCAATAACACATCAGACCTCCAACGGGTAGAAAAATGATTTTTTTTTATTAATTATATTATTTCGTAAACGTTTTTTTTATTAATTTTAATTAATATAATTAGATTATATTAATTGAAATTAATTTTAGGGTGCCAAAAGTGGTCTAATTTTGCTATTTAATTTATGCAATTGTTGTATGAATTATTTTCATGCATAATGTATGTTATTTAGTTAAATCTCACCTTAGGTTAAACATATTCATGCATCATTTATAATATAAGGTGTTATATTATATAGTTTGCATGATAAATTAGTATAAGTATTATATTAATTTTGGATAGCATTGACATGCATTATGATTCATGAGTTGAATCTGTTATGTATGTTTTATTATTCATGTGATGAATGATCAAACACTTATAATATAGTATTGCATGTGACCTAAGGTTAATTAATTAGTTTTCAAATATTTAGAACATGGTATTAATAGGTTATCTAGTTCTAATTAGATTAGAATTAGGAACTGAATAATTTATAAGCTATAATTAAAGAAGCACTATGGCTATGGAAAGTTATGTCTACGTTGGGGTATTTAAGTTGACGGAAAAGGAACACTCCTACCTGGGAACTGACCTGGAAGTGAATTTAATCTAGGGTTTATAAATTATTAAAAAGTCAGCATAGTTTATTAAAGAGGCTAATAAACTAGTAAACCTTGGTTTATAGACTTAGGTAAGAATCAATATAAAGGGGTTATATTGATGGACTTAGCTAAAAATCATTAGCCGAATTTAACCTAGGTCAATTTCCTAAATGCTTAAAGTACTACTTAGTGGGAGGAAAAAGATGCATATGATACATTAATTTTTTCACCTACATCTCTCTTGGGAAATTCACACTGTGAGATTCATACTTGGCCTCGTAGCATAAACAGGAGCGTCTCCCTTCAAATGGTGTTTGTATGGATCAGTGAATGGAGAGGGTACTTATAGTGACTGGACGCGGGCGAGCTGGATGGAGCAAGGAGACCGCGAAGCGTGGCTGCAATGGAAAGCTGAAGACTGGCGGCGGACAATGGACGACGGCGCGGCACGCTGAAGAAGCCGAAGAAGCTTGGACGGCGAACGACAGACCGCAGCAGACGCTGTGGATGAAATGGGCGGCGACAAAAAGTGCGCTATCACTAAACATTTTTAATTACGTTATTTAATTTAGACTATGTTGTTGCTATCAATCTAGTCATGGGCTAAGGTTTTCCATGACTTGATAAGCAATGTAAATTCATGTTGTTACTTTAATATTTATGTTACACATTGTTTTATGTTTATTTCTGGTTTAAGTTTATTTACGCAAGTACTGAAAGGGTTATAGATTAATGAAACTTAGATGAAGAAGTTAGTAACTTGAAAAAGAAGTTAGTAACTTGAATGTTTTAAGTTCAAAGAATGACTATAGACATATGGAGTTTGCTTACAACAACCACATGACTAGAGGAAAACTATTAATATATTTGGGAACTATATCTCTAAAAAAGAATGTTTATTAATTTAAACCCATTTAATACTATATGGTAATACTTTCCTATATTACTAGTAAAGTTTGTGTGCGCTACTTGTGCATATACCTTGCGTTCAAAAAGAATGTTTATTAATTCAAACCCTTTTAATACAATATTGCTACTACAATTTTGAAACACTATTTAGCCAATCATGTTAAGAAAATCTAGTTAATTATCTTAAAACGAGAAGGGTTAATGTTAATGGAACTAATTAATTAGATAAATGAGGTAAGTTAAAATATTTGAACTTCGAGGCAATTGCTTGCAAAATTGAAAGACTAGGGGGATAGGTATTAGATCATAAACACATTCAAGCATGTTTTGCTGAAAAAGGCAAAATGATAATTTTCTAGTATGATGGCATTGATGTTAACATAAGGTTAAAAAAATCTTATTTTTAAAAAGTTTGTTTATATTCCATTTTTTTTCCTCCAATTTTAAGTTATTTGCTTAAAAACCCCGAAAAATCCACTTCCCAATAGATTAATGAAAGTCCATATATACTTTCTAGGATCCTAAAACAATTTCATCATTATATCTCCAAAACAATTTCTAATAACATGGGATACAAATCGTACACAATGAGAAAAACTATTGACAATTGCATCCTCTAGTTGTATTCTCTAAAATTCATCATCATATGCTAAATCCATAGATATTGAGGATTTATAGGCCTAAATTTCGGTGTCCTTCTCTTAATTCTATCGAGAGTAAAAGAATTTAACAGAGAACTTATGTATTTGTCTCTAGGATAACAGGCCATAATGTTGGTCCATTCTCTGGTAAAGCAAACCGCTGTTGTGTTCCAACGTGTTGACTTAAAGAACCAAACCAAGTTGGTCAAATCCAATGCACGATGGAAAAAATCCTTGGGTTTCACAGCGAATGAAAAGTTTATTTCATTAAATCTGTCATCAAAACCTCCCGCCCAGCACTCGCATTTCTGCACAGATTTTACCAAAACAATTCCTTTAGTATCAATCAGAAGCTAGGCTTTCATTTTTCATTACCAACACTTTAAAACCCTTCCTCAACTGATAATATCCGACGTTAAATTATAAGTTTGATTCCTAAACTTAAAAAAATTGTCTAATTAATAAGTCCTTTTAAGTATTCAATATTGTGTCTAACATGGGTCACTAAATCTTAGAAAGTGTCAACTAAGGTGTCTAGCTTTCTATTTTTGTATCTTATTCTTCAACTTTAATTTGAATTTTCTATCTATCATATCTTTAACTTACGAGACACATTTTAAGGATTAGTGATCTATTAGATACTTTATTAAAAATTTATGAACATATTTGACACAAAGTTAAATGTTTAAGAATTTATTAAACACTATTCTCACTATAGATACATATTGAATCTAATATTGAAAATTTCAGAACTTATCATACACAACCCCTTATTAGACACTAAAGTGCAGGGCTTATAGCCCATTTTTTTTTACAACATTAAAAGTTCTGTTTCTGAACGTAATTAACACTCAGTTAATAGGCTTAGAAACTCAATCCTCTTAAGGTTAACTTGTAATTTATCTTATATTATATTACCTGTGCCGTAAGAACAGTCACCCCAATAGTCTCCCCAGTAGGTGATTTTTCATAAAACTTGACTTGTGAAGTCGATGCAGTAGCAAAAACTGTTGCAGAGGAAAAGTTTCATAAACTTAAAGGAAGCATATGTAAAATGCACAAATGGGGAAGAGAAGTTGAGTTACTTGGTCCATTTTCGTCAGATAATCGTGTTGCTATCTCTCTGAGCTTTGCTGCATCAACTGCCACAAACAACGTCAGGTCAAATGTGCTCACTTTCCTATTTTGGGGAAGCATCGCCGACAATAGAGCGAGCGAACGAAAATCTCCATCCCCTGCAATCAAAATTTTACAATTAAGAACTGGAATCAGGTAAAACAATCTCGAATTGATAATGCTAATTTAGGGCTTTGTTCTCATTCAGATTCGTTTTCGTTCGAAGAAATCAAGTCAATTGCGTTCTTGAAACCAAACTAAACCAAACCGATTATCGATCATAAAAAGCCCTAAAATGCAGAGAGGCGCCGAATTCCTCTTGGATTGTAAAAAATTCGCCAAAATCAAGATAAATCGAATTAAGAAACCACAAGACGATGCAATCAGAATCAAGATTATTGTTATTCGGAAAGATCAATTGAATCAAGAAAGCACAAGACGATACAATCAGAATCAAGATTATTGTTATTCGGAAATGGAAATTAAATGTAAAAGGGAAACATAACGTACTAGTTGAAGATATAAGGGTGGGGGATGAGACGACAGTCGGAACAAGAATGGTCAAAAGAAGATCGTCGCTCAAGATAAGATGAGAGAGTTCTTGAAGGTCGATGTCGAAATTGTAAATGCCATCGGGAGCGGAGAAGGTGGTGAAGAATCGATCGAACATTTGGAACGATGCAACCAAGGAATGGGATTCATCCGCGTATGAGACTATGAGCGAGACCGATGATCGAGAGCATTTGAGATTGACAATGTTGGAAACAGGAAGGAGTGAGAAAATGGAGCTCCTCAGTTCGCTCAATCGAAGAATCTGGAGCGTAAACATGGTGGGAGAGACTGAAGGAGAAATGGCGGGGAAGTTGAAACTTCAACAAAGTTTCCTCGAGTTTTATAGTGCAAGGAGAAGAAGCACGTGCAATGCACGCAATATTGTAATTTTAATTTATAGTTAAAAATAGTTTTTTTTCTTTATTTTTGTTTATATTTATAAAATAATAAATATTATTCAAACCTTATTTTAATCGGTTTTGAAGATTAAGTCTATAAATACCACTTCAATTTATAGGTTTTTGTTCTTTATTTTATATATATTTTAAAAAATCAGCCAAATTTTAAAACCTAAAAAGGTAGTTTTCAGAAACTTGGGTTTGTGTTTTTAAATATGAATGTAATTGTACTTTTTTTTTATCTACTTGGGTTAATTTATTTAAGAAATATGAAAAATTTGGTAGAGAAATCCTAAGAAAACAAGTTTAATTTTCAAAAACCAAAAACTAAAAATCAAATAGTTATCAAACAATGTCTAAGTTTTCAAAACTTGACTTGAGTTTTGAAAACATAGGTAAAAAATAGATAACCAAATAAGGAAATCCATAGGAAAAAGTAGTATTTATAGATTTAATCTTTAAAAATCAAAAAAGAAAAAACTAAATGGTTATCGAATGGGTCGTATAGTTTTAAAAAACTTAGTTTTTTACTTTTGAAATTTGGCCAATAATTCAATTTTTTTTAAGAAATATGAAACTCATGGTAGAGATTGATGAAAAAAGAACCACAATTTTCAAAAACTAAAAACAAAAAATCAAGACCTCGTTTGATAACCATTTTGTTTTTTGTTTTTTGTTTTTGAAATTTAAACATAAAAATACTACTTCTACCAATGAGTTTATATGTGTTCTTATCTACTTTTACTTATGTTTTCAAAAACCAAGCCAACTTTTGAAAACTAAAGTAGCTTCCAAAAACTTGATTTTGTTTTTAGAATTTGACTAAGAGTTCAACTACTTACTTAAGGGAGATGATCTCTATGGGAGAGAAATTAGGTGAAAATAAGCTTAACTTTCAAAATGATTAGGGGAGGTTCAAACCTTTGACCTCTTGGACGATAATTTGTATTTAATGTCAATTGAGTTATGCTCAAATTAGCATCAAACATAGCCTTAGCTTTATACTACCTGGGTTGCACATGGTTTTTATAATGTTCAACTATAAAAATGTTTCGTAACGTTCCATGTTAAGAAAAAAATAGCATATTTTAGAGTTAGTTATTGTTTTAAATCTCTTCTAGTCTATTAATTATAGATTTGAAAATTAATATTTCAGTATAACCCTTAAGTTCGATAAATTTGAATTCTATAATTTTAGGAAAAGAGCTATTTTTTTAATTAAATTTTCGATTCAAAGATTTATTTTTAGACGAAATTTTCCAAATTCAAAAAGGAACTTAACTTCCCTTCTAATTAGGGTTTCTCTAATTTTTTTTAGGTTTCTTATTTGGAGGTTTATAGGAGTTTAAATTTGGATTTTGTTGGTCTATTAAAGAGATGAAAAATAAGAAAAAAAAAACTCTATGTAACGTCCGCCACCTCAGGCTTTGATAGTTGCAAGTGCTTAGTTTAATTTCTTGAGAAAAAAAAATTGAATTGGATTTTGGTTGGAATTTAAATTTGATATTTGAGTTATTTTCAATATTTAGAAAAGTGGGTTAATGGGTTATTTATA
This sequence comes from Trichosanthes cucumerina, assembly GCA_036507285.1. NCBI lineage: Eukaryota > Viridiplantae > Streptophyta > Magnoliopsida > Cucurbitales > Cucurbitaceae > Trichosanthes > Trichosanthes cucumerina. The sequence goes on along the minus strand of CM071840.1, from coordinate 68,209,511 downwards.
ATTGTTCGAAGAGATAAAGGATAAAAAGGTAAAAGAACATTTGAGAATACCTCTTTTTGTCTTATTAGAAGCACAAAAAACGAGGGGTTCATCTTCTACCTCCCTTTCCCTCTCCATTCCACGAAAAGAGACCCCCAACCAGCCCATCTTCTTCCGTTCAAGCGCCGACGGTTTGCTTCTGTCGAGCTGAGTTTCAGCCGTGCACACGTCGCCACCACTTCGTCCGACTTGCACGAAGCCGCCACGCCGTCCAGACCGCCGTTTGTAGCTCGCCGATTGAAGATGAACGCGTCAACCCTCCAACCAAGCGGTTCTGTTCACGTGGTTCCCTGTCTGCAGCCTCGCCGGAGAAGAGTCGCCGACTGCCGATCCTCCCTACACGTCGTTTACTTCGCACGCGAGACGCCGGTTGCTTGAACATTAGATCTATTGCAGTTGGACACTCCCAGCAAGACCCAAAACTGCAAAACCTAGTTATGGTGGCTCCTTCGCCAGATCTAGTAGTCGGAGGCACTGTCGTAGATTTGTCCCGCTAGATTGGTGAACGAGCATCCCGGATCTGAGAAGCACGTGTCACCAGCCACCTCGCGCCGACGCCGGCCGGCCACGCGCCACCATTCGCCAGAGTTGGTTCAGTCCAATCAGTTTCGTCTTTCGAGCACGCCTTGGGTCTCTGTTGTGGTAATTAAAATAGTTATGACAAGTTATTTCAAGAAATTCATGTATGGACACTTTAATTGGTCAGTTTGTCTTATTATCAGGAAATTGAAACAATTTGGGATCGCGAGAACATTGAAGCTCGAATTACTAAAGAGTAATGTCAAGGTTCAAAGGAAATTTGAGTAGAACAAGGACTTGGAAAGTTTAGGAAGCTAGAATAAGGTTCGAGGAGGTCATGTCTCCAATGATTTAAGCGAAAAGGGAATGTAGGCCATTTGGAGCTAAAGTTTGAGGTAAGGGAACCCACGCCAAACTAAAAAATTCAGAATTTAAGGGCTTTGCTCGAAAAATGCCATGATATGTTTGAAAAGTTTGTTTATAAATGCTAGGATATGTTTGAAAAGTTCTTTATAAATGTTAGGATATGTTTGAAAAGTCTTTTATAAATGGCATGATATATTTGAGAGGTTTGTTCTAAATGCCATGATCTGTTTGATTTGATGTTTATCTCAAAGGCCATGAAAGTCATGTTGTGGTTGATTTAAAACTGAGCATTTTGATTTTTGATATGTTCATGCCACAAAACCTTTTTTTTTTGTACAAATGTTATTACTATTTCATTTGGGACCCTGAGCATGTATTTCTTGAAAATGTTGTCAAGGCTGTGGTGAAATCTTCCTGATAATATTCATTATATAAGTTATGTATGTGTTAAAGTCGACTCGAACTAGAGGCCATGATACGGGAGAATTTAATTATCCACTAAAGGCCGAAGAGAAATTTTATAAAATGAAAATGCTTACGAAGGTCGTGGCAGTTAAACTTCCAATATATATATGTATACGTATTTGATGCTATGTAAGTCACGAAAGACTTAGAGTCGACCTAAACTAAGAGGTTATGAATCAGGAAGCCTTAATTTCCCACTGATAGCCGAAGAGAAAAAGTCATGAAATATGTTTTTATTTATGTATGGGTCCCACATAAGGCCATGGTTTGTTTTGACAGCTTGTTTTTCAATCCCGGCAGTGGGGGACACTTACTGACTATTATTTCATAATACTCACTCTTTCTTTTAAAAATGTTTTCAGGTAAAGCAAGAACTTACAGGGCGAATGACGGGAATGCGTTGCGAAGGCCATGGGAATAGAAGTCATGTCTTCCGCATATTTTAAACTTTGTTTCATGTTTTAAGTTTGTTTTTATTTAAAATTCTTTTGTCAAGCGTTGAACTTCATTTGAACAGAGGCCAGATTTCAGTTTTCTTTATTTTAGTTCGAGTGAACCTTGTTTTAAATGATCGTTTCCTTGGGATCCCAATAAATAAAGTATTTCGTTCTCTGTTTTACTTCTTGACTCTTTGTTTTGGCCTCAAATGAATGCATGGTTAGTAACGACTCTAGAAAAAGAGTCTGGAAAAGTAGGGTCGTTACACTCTAAGCCCCTTCATTTTATCTTGTCTTCTTCTTTTTCACGTTGGATTCCCCTACACCTCTCCTTCTTGCTCAACTTTCTCCTCGACGAGTCCTTCCCCACGCGATGTAGCACCTTTTTCGAAAACCTCTTTAGTTTATAAGAATCATAGTGTTCCACACTTTCCAACTGGACCTATTACACGCGCCAAAGCTAAGAAGCTTAAACAAGCATTCTTTATTCACATACAAAATTGGATAGGTTCAGCTCAACCTCCATTTCATATGCTGCAAATTGATCCAAGAGCGCACGACGATGTGAAGGTCAACGCTAGATTGACGTTGTGTCAGCATTTTAAAGACTCATTTGTCATTTTTAGTCATTAACTTCGTATTGTAATTTTGAACTTTTGGGCTTCCAAACTATGGTTTCAAAGTTAGTGTTAGGGACAACGACCCTCCACATATCTCCACATTTGTATGATATTGTTCACTTTGGGCATAAACTCCCATGGCTTTACTTTTGGTTTCACCCAAAATGCCTCATACGAATGAAGATATTATCCCTCACTTATATACCCATGATCTTCCCCTTCTCTAGCCGATGCGGGACTTTGGTCGCACTCCGAACAATCCTCCCCTCGAACAAAGTACCAACCGAGCCTCCCCTCAAATAGTCATCCATCCGTCTAGCTCTTATCCTGGCCATTGGCCAACTCTTTTACCCGGAGCACACCGCCAGTCCAGGCCAACTCCTTTACCCGGAGCATACTGCCTATCCGATAGAGCTCTCTACCATGAATCTCCACCATGACTACACTTCAAGGTTCGCCTCCTTTGTTCGACACCCGAGGATTCTACCGATCACGACTCAGGGACATGGCTCTGATACTGGACAACGACCCTCCACATATCTCTACATTGGTATTATATTGTCCACTTTGGGCATAAACCTAAAGGAAATCGAATCCCCGAGCGCAGCAGAAACATGTGATTAAAATCGTAATTATTTGTTTGTTCTTGGTTTACTCCAAAAATCAGTACGTTGGCAAAATACAAAGATAAACAATTCTAATCTAAGCATGGATTAAACATGATAAAGCATGCTGTAAAAATATAAACTAAAAGGAACGAACTATTACCTTTGTAGTTCAAAGTCTCAGCAACTCCTTACTTTTCCAAATGTACAACAACAAAGCAAAACAAGTAATTCTCCTATGTTCTTCCAACAGGACACTACCAACAGGATAAACCTTCTATCCTCTGGATTCTACTTAGACCAATTCCTTGGTGGGAAGGAATTCTAACAAATTGGAAGAGGAAGAGAATTTTGTTTGAGAGAGAGAGGTCTTACAACAATTTGCCAATTGTAGGAACAATCGATCAATTTTCATCTTTCTCTCAAGTGAGAAGATAAAGTACTTGAAGGGAAGACCTTCCCCACTCCCTATCGATGGGGAGTTGAGGTAGAAGTGGGGAACGTGTTACCTTGACACGTTCCATTTTTTAATTAATTTATTTAATTAATAAAATCAATTAATATAATTAAACTAATTTAATTATATATATAACTTTATTTAATTAAATCAATTAATTGATTCTTAAATCAATTAATCAAATATTTTATATTTGAGTTATATATACATATGATTAAATCATATTTAATCAACTTCCCTTTGAACCTATAGTTTTAATGCACATCTTATGCACATTAAATTTTAACCATAATTTTAAATATGAATCTCATTCACATTTAAATTAATATTTGAACTCTTTAAAATATTTAATTCTCTCATATAATTTAATATGAATCATATTCAAATTAAACTTATAATATATAGTTCTAAAACTTTATATTATAATGTATCTTTATACATTAGTGTTTATTCCCTAAATGAATTTGAACATTTCAAATTCAAATGATCTAAGAACCCTTTACAAACTAGATGATGGACATAATGTACCAATAGATCAGAAGTTCCAACGATATGAGATTATTCGATTAATCTCATTAACCTCCTAATCAACATTTGTTAACTGTGGGATCACTCCACTAAAGTCCCGCAGTTGCACTCTTCTCACTGCAGATATATTTCTGCGTCCATCGATATTGACCAATAACAACAAGTCAATCCTTCACGAATATTCGTAACACCATCTGGGTCAAATTACCGGTTTACCCCTAGGTTACATCTTTTATCTTAAGTCCCAGTGCTCCTCTAATGAACAATTTGTTTGTGGTCCTACCAACAAACTGTTGGGATTTTTGTCCTAATCTCATGTTTGTAAATTACTGTTTGAAATTAATAAGAGTTATTTATTTCATTACTTTGTGTCTCGCAATATTTACAAACTTTTCCAATAAACTAAGCTCCAGGGTCATTGAATTTATGAGAGAACTAGAACTTGAACGATGTGTAGTGGACACACAGGGAGGATCACATTCGAGTTAATGACCCGAACGGTCTACAGTATATAGATAGGGTTGGAGACCTAATCCTGGATACACTGTGGATGCGACCCGTTTTGTATTAGATACAAACGAGGTGATCTGACTCGTTCATGTGGTTGACATGCGAGTGGGGGCATCTGTGCAATGAGATTGTACAAGACCGGATCGTGAATTATTAGACCTACTCTGTAACACCGCTGATTGTGATGGGACTAATAACTTCGTAGATGACCATTAGTGACTCGACTGAATCCCGACCGTGTTACGGACTCCTCTCATGGAGAGTCCGTCCCTTTGACTAGTAAATGCGGGTGAGGTGGTCACGATTCTCGCCCAATATGTCTATCTTCTCAGGGACAGGACCAAGTAGGGAGCTGGGAACTTAACTACGCGAGATGGAATTCACTCGTTCTCGCCTTTAGGGAAACTAGAGGGGTTGTTACCTTAAGTGTTGTCTTCAGGGCTTGGACAACGGGCGCCCACCTTCTCACTGGCCCGAGAAGGGTGTTGTGTATTGTTGGACCATCACAATATGTTGTTCATTAGAGGAACAGTGAAAACTTAAGGAACAAGAGGTAGACACAGAGGTAAAACGGTAATTTGACCCAACCATGTCTACGAACAACCTGTGAAGGGTCGACTCATGGGCATTGGTTATATTAGTGGACATGTAATATTTTGCACTGACGGGAGTGCAGCTACGCGCTATAGTGGAGTGTTACCGTAGATAATGAATGTTGATTAACCGGGTCAAAGAGTTTGATAGGTTAATCTCGGATCATTGGAGTCCGTCACTGTAGGTTCATTAGATCCCTCGGTTGGCTCAATCTGGGTTAAAAGAAGGGTTAATATTTTGGTATGAAATTGAAGTGTTCAATTTCACTTAAAAGGCATTTATGTCATTTATATGAGATATGAATGATATAATATATAGTTTAATGTGAATGAGATTCATAATAAACTATAGGTTAGCCTAATTGTTGAATTAGGGCTAATTGGAGAAATTAATTGAGAGAAATTAAATTGGATGTGATTCAATTTAATTAATCCACAATTATTGCAAATGTGATTTGCAATATGAGATATGAGATATCTTATATTATATGGTTATGCAAATGTGATTTGCATAACCTATGGTTGTGGTAAAATGGTAATAATGTGGAGATTTTAACTCCATGGTTATTCCACTATTTAAACCCTAATTGCAAGAAGGATTGTAGGCTAATCTCTCATTTTTTGGATTTCACCAAAAAGAAGAGATTCATTCTCTCAACATTTTCTCTCAATTCTCCTCCCTCTCCAAAACCAAAAGTCTCACCACTTTCCTTCTTCCAAAGGAAGAACAACCGAGAAGGCCGTTGGTGGTGTTCGGGTATCGTTCGAGAGAAACGTACGTTGAGATCGAGAAGCACGAAGTGTTCGTGACCAAGGAAGAAAATTTGAAGAACAGTCTACAACAAGTAAGTGTGTTCTTCTTGCTGTTTTCTTCCATAGTTATACATGTTGAACTTAGATCTAAGCGTTAGATCGTTTTAACAAACTTCTAGTAGCGTAACGATACCTTGACGATTCGATCGTCTTCCGCTGCGCGGGAATTTTCATTCCCTTTAAATGGCATCAGAGCCATTTCGATGGTTCTTCGTTATGCACTGTTTTTTGTTAAAATAGGTGGGTCTTTTTGCCTTAATTTCATGAGATGAATGTTGGTTTGAATAATGGATGTTTCGGTTTTTGGCACTAGAATAGATTTACAATTCATGTTGATGAGATCAATGTAAGGGCCCGTTGTTTTTGGGCATTTTGTTGTAAATCGAGTCTCTAAGTCCGAGTCGTTCGTGGAAAGAGTTGCTGTGAAGAAATCAGAGCGAAAACGGGAAAAAATCGATGAAGAACAACAAAGGTGTTTGTTGTTCTATCGATGACATTGAGACGTTGTTCATCGGCGTCTCAACGCTATCCTTGCGGGCGCTGGCTTGGCTGTAGAGCAGCGTTGCAACGCCACAGCATGGAGCACGCTGGCCTCAACAGTGGACGCGGCAGCGTTGCAACGCTACCCACGGCATTGCAACGCCGCACGCGTAGTGGGAGCAGTTGCAGAAGCTGTTTGCGAGACGTGGGTGGTTATTCTCAATTGAGGGGTAGTTTTTTTCCGTAATTATTATTATTTTTATTTATAAAAATGTATTTTATTTATTTATTTATTTATTTTATTAAATAATATTAATATAAATGTTATATTAATGTTATTTAATTAAATAATTGCCCCTAGGTGCCAAAAATCGGTCCATTTTTGCTATTTAATTATTTTATGCCTGAGATGTATGATTTAATTAAATTCTATGTGCATAATGTATGTCATATAGATTTAAAATCCCACCTTAGGTTAAACATTTTCATGCATCATTTATATTATAAGAGTTATAATATATAGTTTGCATGATAGATTGTATTATAAGAGTTATAATATAATTAAATGCATGTTTAATTTAATTAATATAAGTGTTATATTTTTTAGATTAAAGTATGCTCATGTATTTATATTCATGTGATGAATTATATTATGTTATAGTATATAGTTATTCATGTGATGAATGATCAAGCACTATAACATAGAAATGCATGCAACCTAAGTTAATTATTAGTTTTAAAGAGTTTAGAACTTGAATAATTAGACTTAGGTTTTCTATTTTCTAATGAGATTAGAAATTAGGAAATCAAAGTTTAGTCTATGAATGGAGACTGATTAGTAACTCTGTCTAAGGAAGGTTATGTCTAAGGCTGGGGTATTTAATGTGATTATAAACTTAGGTTAATACCATATAAGAGTTATATTGGTAGACTTAGGTAAATTTTAGCCGGTTTATCTAGGTCAATCCCTATTAAAATTAAAGTGCTGAGTGGGATGAAATAAAGTGTATGAGATACATTTGAATTTCCAACCACTAATCTCCGTTAAGTCCGAATCGTGAGATCTATACTCGGCATCGTGGCGCAAATGGGAGCGTCCCCCTTCGGGTGGCATTTGTATAGGTCAATATCATCGTGGATGGAGAGAGTACTTATAGTGAGTGGGAGCGGGACTTGTGAAAACGGGACCCACGGTCTCATCTTTCGATTCACACCGTGAGACGCCTATGATCTGCCAGCTAGTTTGGCTTTGGACCGCATAATCCCTTCCGGAGGGCTCCGATCATGGGAGTCGAAACACACCGTGAATTCTGAAAGGGATACGCTTTCTGGTTGGTTTTCCTTCTTGGTTCACCCTTCGGTGGCTATTGTTTGGACGGATGCTTGGAAACTTAAAGATTGAGGGTGACACTCACAGAATTCGTTAAGTGTTAATGAATTCGACCGAACAATGGTAATTGGACGCCTAATGGAATAAGAGTTATTCTGGGATTAGGGTATGATCGAGAAAGTCTCGTCCTAGAGGAGGAGTGTTCTTTTCACCCTTCGGTGGCGGTCATTCTAAACCTTTAGGATATCATTGCAAAATTTTGAATGACCTAGGGATCATGAAACGTTTTTTACTAAAACTTGATTGGATTTCAAAGGTTTTTTGCGAGACTGACACAAAGTTTTCTAATTGTTTAGCTAAAAATGTCTAGCGCATTTATAGCTCTACTCGCGCCCGATAAACTAGTGGGAGATAATTACCAAACTTGAAAAAACAACATAAACACAATTTTGGTAACTGACGACATTAAGTTCGTGCTCTCTGAGGAGTGTCCTCAGATGCCGGGCTCGACTGTGTCGCGAAGTGTTCGCGATGCATACGATCGATGGATCAGGGCCAATGAAAAGGCCAAGGTCTATATCATTGCCAGCATGTCCGATGTTTTGGCAAAGAAGTATGAGCTGATGGTCACCGCTAAGGAGATCATGGAGTCCTTGCAGGAAATGTTTGGACAACAGTCCTTTCAGGTTCGGCATGACTTGCTCAAATACGTCTTCAATGCACGGATGAAAGAGGGGTCGTCTGTCCGTGAACATGTTCTAGACATGATGACCCACTTTAATCTGGGTGAGATGAACGGGGCTTCGATCGACAAGTCGAGCCAAGTCAGTTTTATTCTGGAGACTCTTCCGAAGAGTTTTCTTCAGTTTCGTAGCAATGCTGTTATGAACAAAATTAGCCACACTCTGACTACCCTCCTCAATGAGCTAAAGAATTTCCAGTCCTTGAACAGAGTCAGAGCACCGGAATCTGAGGTAAATGTTGCCTCATGTGTCTTATCACGGGGTTCGACCTGCGGGGCGAAACTCGTTGCTCCTTCACGCCCCGAAAAGGGAAGAAGAGGATGAAGAGGATAAAATCGACCGAGCCGCCGCCTGGAAGGGCAAGAAGGTCAAGGACATTGCAGAGAAAGGAAAGTGTTTCCACTGCAATGGGGCGCGACACTGGAAGAGGAACCGTCCCAAATTCTGGGCGAGAGGAAGAATCAAGGTAAATATGATTCACTTGTGATGAAAACTTGTTTAGTGGAGAGTAGTGACTCTGCTGATATTGGATTCGGCGCCACTAACCACGCTTGTTCTTCTTTTGAGGGATTGATTCTGGCACCGCTGCGAGAGGGTGAGGTGACTCTACGGGTTGGATCCGGGGAGCTTGTCTCTGCCGCAGCGATCGACACAGTGAAGCTACATTTCCATTTCCTGCCTTATTGAAACCTTGTTTCCATTTCCTGCCTTATTCAACAATGCATATTTGTTTCCTTTGAATTCAATAAAGCGTTTATTTCTTTCAAAGGCAATCTTATTTGTTCAACTTCACTTGAGCATAATCTGTATGTTTTAAAACCTAATTCGGTCAAAAGTGTTTTGAATACTAAATTGTTTAAAACGGCAGAAACGCGAACTAAGAGAGCGAAAGTTTCTCCTAAGGAAAATGCCCATCTTTGACATCTACGGTTAGGCCACATTAATCTCAATAGGATTGAGAAACTAGTGAAGAGTGGACTTCTAAACGAGTTAGAAGAAAACTCTTTACCGGTATGTGAGTCATGCCTTGAGGGCAAGATGACCAAACGTCCTTTTAGTGGAAAAGGATATAGAGCCAAAAAGCCCATTGAGTTAGTACATTCTGACCTCTGTGGTCCGATGAATGTTAAAGCTCGAGGTGGTTATGAATACTTCGTGTCTTTCATAAACGACTACTCGAGGTATGGGTATATTTACCTAATGCACAAGAAGTCTGAAACTCTTGAAAAGTTCAAGGAGTACAAGACTGAGGTTGAGAACCTCTTAGGTAAATCGCTTAAAACACTTCGATCGGATCGATGTGGAGAGTACATGGACACTGAATTCCAGGACTATATGATAGAACACGGAATTACGTCCCAACTCTCAACACCTGGTATGTCACAGCAGGATGGTGTATCGGAGAGGAGAAACAGAACCTTGTTGGACATGGTTCGGTCGATGATGAGCTATGCTCGTCTCCCTGATTGTTTTTGGGGTTACGCAGTGGAGACTGCGGTCTATATTTTGAACAACGTTCCGTCGAAGAGTGTTTGTGAAACACCTTTCGAACTCTGTAGTGGACGTAAAAGCAGTTTACATCACTTCAGAATTTGGGGATGCCCGACCCACGTGTTGGTGTCAAACCCGAAAAGTTGGAACTCCATTCGAAATTATGCCTATTCGTAGGTTACTCTAAAGAGACTAGAGGTGGTCTATTTCACGATCCTAAGGAACATAGGGTGCTTGTGTCGACAAACGCCACTTTCCTAGAGGAAGACCACGTCAGGGATCATTTACCAAGGAGTAAAATTGTGTTAAATGAAATGGATGCGATTACATCGAGCAAGAGTTCTTGATGGGGCTAGTACGTCAACAAGTGTTGTTGATCCTAGCACGTCTAGTCAAATCCGTTCCCAAGAGTTGGGAATGCCTTGACGTAGTGGGAGGGCTGTGAGACAGCCTGATCGCTACATGGGTTTAGCTGAAACCTCAGTTGTTGCTCCTGATGATGACTGTGAGGATCCATTAACCTATGATCAGGCAATGGTTGATGTTGACAAAAACGAATGGATTAAAGCTATGGACTAGGAAATGGAGTCGATGTACTTCAATTTGTTCTGGGAGCTTGTGGATCAACCGGATGCGGTAAAACCTATTGGTTACAAATGGATCTACAAGCATAAACGTGGCGTAGATGGGAAGGTGTAGACCTTCAAAGCCCGGCTAGTGGCAAAGGGTTTTACCCAGGTTGAAGGGGTTGACTATGAGGAGACCTTTTCACCTGTTGCCATTCTAAAGTCGATCAGGATCCTTCTGGCCATTGCCACGTATTATGACTACGAGGTATGATAGATGGATGTCAAGACAGCCTTTTTGAATAGCAAACTTGATGAGACCATCTACATGGACCAGCCCAAAGGGTTCATTGCCCAAGGCCAAGAGCAAAAGGTTTGCTTCACTTCATAGGTCCATTTATGGACCAAAACAAGCTTCGAGGTCTTGGAATATAAGGTTTGATGAGGCGATCAAATCTTATGGCTTTGATCAAAATGTCGACGAGCCTTATGTCTACAAGAAAATCGTTGGCAAAACTGTCGCATTTTTAGTGTTGTATGTGGATGATATTCTTCTCATTGGGAATGAGGTAGAATTTCTTACTAACGTTAAGAAGTGGCTAGCTTCGCAATTCCAAATGAAAGATTTGGGAGAAGCTCGAGATGTTCTAGGTATCCGCATTGTCCAAACCAAGAAGAGCGAACGCTAGCCTTGTCTCGTGTGTCTTATATTGACAAGATGTTGTCTAGATATAAGATGCAAAACTCCAAGAAGGGTTTGCTGCCTTTCAGGCATGGGGTTCACTTGTCTAAGGATCAGTGTCCTAAGACTCCTCAAGAGGTTGAGGATATGAGACGGATCCCATATACTTCAGCTGTAAGGAGCCTGATGTATGCCATGCTGTGTACTAGGCCCGACATCTGTTATGTAGTAGGGATTGTCAGTTGGTATCAGTCCAATCCAGGATTAGATCACTGGACAGTCGTAAAGGCAATCCTCAAGTATCGTAGGAGAACGAGGAACTACAGCTTAGTGTATGGTAGTGGGGATTTGATCCTTACGGGATACACAGATTCTGACTTTCAGACCGATGATGATTCTAGGAAATCCATTTCGGGGTCAGCCTTCATTCTGAATGGAGGAGCTGTAGTATGGCGAAGCATCAAGCAGGGATGCATCGCTGATTCCACTATGGAAGCGGAGTATGTTGCGGTTTGTGAAGCTGCAAAGGAAGCTGTTTGGCTTAAGAAGATCATGACCGATTTGGAAGTTGTTCTAAATATGAACTTGCCGATCACACTGTTCTGTGATAACAGTGGTGCAGTAGCCAACTCACGAGAGCCTCAGAGCCATAAGAGAGGCAAACACATTGAGCGCAAGTATCATTTGATACGGGAGATTGTACACCGCAGAGACGTGACAATCACGCAGATAGCGTCGGAGCACAACGTAGCTGATCCATTTACAAAGCCCCTCACGGCTAAGGTGTTTAAGGGCCACCTAGAGAGTCTAGGTCTTCGAGAGCATCCTGACTAGGGCAAGTGGGAGATATGTAAACGGGTATTCAATGCCCTAGTTAATTGTATTACTTCATTGTAATTTATGTACATTTCATAAATGTATTTTCTCCACTAGCTTAGTCCAAGTGGGAGTTTGTTGGGATTTTTGTCCTAATCTCGTGTTTGTAAATTACTGTTTGAAATTAATAAGAGTTATTTATTTCATTACTTTGTGTCTCGCAATATTTAAAAACTTTTCCAATAAACTAAGCTCCAGGGTCATTGAATTTATGAGAGAACTAGAACTTGAACGGTGTGTAGTAGACACACAAGGAGGATCACGTTCGAGTTAATGACCCGAACGGTCTACAGTATATGGATAGGGTTGGAAACCTAATCCTGGATACACTGTGGATGCGACCCGCTTTGTATTAGATACAAACGAGGTGATCTGACTCGTTCATGTGGTTGACATTAGGGGTGAGCATCGGTTGGTCGGGATCGGTTTTCGACCCCAATCGACCCTCGAGCCGACCAAGGGCGGTCGGTTCGGTCGAAATTTTTTTTTTTGAAAAATCTTACAAAAATCGATCGACCGGTCGATTCGGTCGGTCGATTTGGTCGGTTTATGTACATATATATATTTAAATATTTATTTAATTAATTATTTAATAATTTATAATTATTATTTTATTATTTTGAGAATTTTTTTAGTTTTTTTTTAATTATTATTATCATTATATATATATATATATATATATATATATATATTTAATTTTCGGTTGGTTCGGTCGGTTTTGTGAAGGTCAAAACTGATCCCGACCGAAACCTTCATAAAACCGATCGACCGCCCTCGGTTCAGTCGGTTTCGATCGGTCGTGTCGGTTTTCGGTGTTTTTTTGCTCACCCCTAGTTGACAAGCGAGTGGGGGCATCCTGTGCAATGAGATTGTACAAGACCGGACCGTAAATTATTAGACCTCACCGATGTAACACCGCTGATGTGTGATGGGGACTAATAACTTCGTGAGATGACCATTAGTGACTCGACACAGCTTTGGCGTGTTACGGACTCCTATCTGCGGGAGTCTGTCCTTTGACTAGTACGGGTGAAGGTGGTCACAGTTACTCGCCCAATATGCCTATCTTCTCAGGGACAGGACCAAATAGGGAGCTGGGAACTTAACTACGCGAGATGGAATTCACTCGTTCCTGCCTTTAGGGAAACTAGAGGGGTTGTTCCCTTAAGTGTTGTTTCCAAGGCTTGAACAACGGGCGCTCACGTTCTCAATGGCCCGAGAAGGGTGTTGTGTATGGTTGGACCATCACAATATGTTCTTCATTAGAGGAGCAGTGGAGACTTAAGGAACAAGAGGTAGACACAAGGGTAAAACGGTAATTTTACCCAGCCATGTCTACGAACAACCTGTGAAGGGTCGACTCATGGGCAATGGTTATATCAGTGGACACATAATATTTTGCACTGACGGGAGTGCAGCTACGGCTATAGTGGAGTGTTACCGTAGGTTATGAATGTTGATTAACCTGGTCAAAGAGTTTGATAGGTTAATCTCGGATCATTGGAGCCCGTCACTGTAGGTCCATTAGGTCCCTCGGTTGGCTCAATCTGGGTTAAAAGAAGGGTTAATGTTTTGGTATGAAATTGAAGTGTTCAATTTTACTTAAAGCGCATTTATGTCATTTATATGAGATATGAATGATATAATATATAGTTTAATGTGAATGAGATTCATAATAAACTATAGGTTAGCCTAATTGTTGAATTTGGGCTAATTGGAGAAATTAATTGAGAGAAATTAAATTGGATGTGATTCAATTTAATTAATCCACAATTATTGAAAATGTGATTTGCAATATGAGATATGAGATATCTTATATTATATGGTTATGCAAATGTGATTTGCATAACCTATGGTTGTGGTAAAATGGTAATAATGTGGAGATTTTAACTCCATGGTTATTCCACTATTTAAACCCTTCTTGTAAGAAGGATTGTAGGCTAATCTCTCATTTTTTGGATTTTACCAAAGAGAAGAGATTCATTCTCTCAACATTTTCTCTCAATTCTCCTCCCTCTCCAAAACCAAAAGTCCCACCACTTTCCTTCTTCCAAAGGAAGAACAACCGAGAAGGCCGTTGGTGGTGTTCGGGTTTCGTTCGAGAGAAACGTACGTTGAGATCGAGAAGCACGAAGTGTTCGTGACCAAGGAAGAAAATTTGAAGAACAGTCTACAACAAGTAAGTGTGTTCTTCTTGTTGTTTTCTTCCATAGTTATACATGTTTAACTTAGATCTAAGCGTTAGATCGTTTTAACAAACTTCTAGTAGCGTACCGATACCTTGATGATTCGATCGTCTTCCGCTGCGTGGGGATTTTCATTCCCTTCACAAACAGAAGTCTCTTTCGGGCCAATGAGAGGGTTGGGCCCTTTGTTCAGGGAATATTCATCTACTTACCCTAATAGACGAGAAGGAGTGAAGTCCATCTTGCTAGGCTAAGTCCCCAGCTATCTATTCGGTTTTGTCCCCATGAAGGTAAGCTTATTGAGTCGACAGCTCGAGCCACTCTCACCCATACTAGTCAAAGGACAATCCCTAGTAAACAGGAGTTCGTAACGTGCTCAACATTGAGATCAAGTTGCCTAGGTCATCCTAATGAAATAGAAACCTAACTGGTCAATGGAGTTACACCCAGTGGTTACTATTTCGTGGTCCGGTCTTATGCAATCTCATCAAATAGGATATCCCCACTCACATGTCGTCTACCCAACACGTTAGGATCACAGTGTTTGTATCACATACAAAGTGGGTCATATCCATAGTATTACTAAGGTAAGGTACCCAAACCTTATCTTTTTACTATAGACCCTTTAGGTTGTATCTCGTACTGAGATCCTTATATATACACTTGATATCACACAAAATGTGCTATCCTTAGGCTTAATTATTGCTAGTTTTGTAATGATTTCAGAGCTTTTACGTGTCTAAATTACTCAATTTCAGGTTAAGAGCTTAAACAAAACAATTGGAGACGTTTTGGATCACTCGGGATCGAAACGAGGTTATTTGGAGCTAAATATTACATTATTTAGAAGTAGAAAGATCAATCCAAGCTGGAAGACCCGAGATGATGCCGTTGCAACGCCATGCCATCTGTTTAGAGGCATTGAGGACCCGAGGCGATAGCGTTGCAACGCTGCCTTGTGTCACGGTCATGCTTGTCCAAGGCGTGTTGCCCATGGCCGCATGGTCGTCCCCATCCTTTTTCATTATGTTTTCATGTATGCTTTTGCTTTAGCATTGTTATTTCATTTCCATGTATTTTTGTGGGCGTATGACTCCTCGCCAAAATGACGTGCAAAGGGGTCATAGCCAAAATTCCTAGAATGTACTATAGGGGGATGCGAACATTCATCAATTCTCCCTACCAAGAGTTATATGCTAGATAAGTGTGGCTTTCTTATTATTGCTTGTCAGCTGTATAACTAACTTTCTAAACTCTCACAAACGCTTTCTAAAATGTTTTCACAAATTCTCTCGACCCCGCTTTTCTAAAATCTTTTCTCAAGAACGGGGGTGGAGGTTGCGATATAGGCCCGCCAGTGCCGCCGCGATCCGAATTTGAGTTGGTGACTTGCTCGTGAGCGAGAGCAAGTGCCGCACGGCCGTGTCAAGACCTCTAAGAGGTGCGGCCGTGATAATTGGTATCGAGCCTAGTTGGCTTTCGGAAGGCAAGACACGTAATCATGCTCGCAAACAAATTAAACAAGTCGGACAAAGAGCGGTTGGCGAGATCGAGGAGCAATTGCTTCTCTTGACGGAAGTCCCCGATAATATTCGGTCCTTGGGATCTCGATCGAAGAGATTGCGGCCAAGGCCGACGCGATTGATGCGATTGCTTTGGACGATCGAGGGAATGCCCGCTATGAATTGATGGAGAGAGTTGAGACCCTCGAGGATAGGGTAAACCGATGTGAAAGCTTCGGCGTGGTGCTAGCTTCGTCGGCGGCGCGTCGCCCAAATTGAGGAACGTGTCGATGGTGTGGGCGCCTCCCACAAAGAGTTGGGTCGATGTTTTCTCGACTTTTCTCATTGATGTGAGAGATGCCCTTAAGATCTCAGAGGGGCGAGATAGGCGAGATGGCCGCAGCTAAATCTCACCATGATTGCGATGGGAAGTCAAGCCTCACCTGGGCGCGACCAAGTCGGGGAAGAAGAAGATCCCGAGCCAAACCCTTCAGTGGGGTTCGAGATGCCAAAGTGTTGGAAAACTTCATCTTCGATATGGAGCAATACTTTCGAGCAAATGAATACGGTGGATCGACGAAGAAAGAGTCACCTTAGCAACAATGCATCCGGAAGATGATGCCAAACTATGGTGGAGGACCCGTTATATGGACATCCAAGAAGGCGGATGTACCATTAACACATGGGAGACGTTGAAACAAGAATTGCGCTGCAATTCTTCCCCGAAATGTCGAGATAATTGCAAGGCGCAAGCTTCGAGAGTTGAGACATAAAGGTGCCATCCGCGAATATGTCAAATAGCTTCTTGGGGTTGATGTTGGACATCCGAGATATGAGCGAGAAGGACAAGATCTTCTCCTTTGTCGGCGGAGCTACAACCATGGGCCGTGGCTAAGTTATACGAGCAATGGGTACAACACCGATCAAGCATATGCAGCAGCCGAACGATCGTTTGACTTTGAGTGGTGACGGTATTAATGCACAGCCCAAGAAGCGGGATCGAGCAAAACCTCCCCACGGGAGATGATCGATCTCATCACCCTAACTCTCCCAAGAGTGGGGAGGAGATAGGCCTAGAAGTTCGTGAAGGGACAAAGAGGAAGTCCCCACCGAGGAATGGAAATTCGTGGCAGAGACCACATAACAAGAACAACAACTACCGTAGTGCGTTCTTTGTGACGGGCCTCACCGAGTGAGTGGATCGCCCGAGTAAAATAGCCTCAAGGCCCTTCTGCGTCCTATGAGGCAAAGAAAGGAAAAGAAGTCGATGATACTGAAATTGAGTCCGTACAAGACGAAGACCTAGAGAATCGCGCATTGGCGCCATAAGATTCTTGTCGACCTCCGTAAGAGTGGGGAGAGACAAAGGGCCCATCCAAAGCAGGGGCCTCATATACGTTGGCGCACATGTCAACAACAAAGCGACCAAGAGCACAATGGTTGATTCGGGAGCCACCCATAATTTCGTCTCGAGACGAGGCGAGACGATTGAACTTGTCGTGGAGCCGAGATCCGGGAAGGATGAAAGTCGTGGAATTCAAGCAATTTCTACCTATTTCGGGGATTGCAAAGGCGTCTCGGTCAAGATGGGAGACCGGGTGGTCGCATAGACCTTGTCGTCGCCGGATGGACGACTTCGATGTTGTGTTGGGAATGGAGTTCCTTCTTCAAAGACAAAGTCATATCTGTGCTCTAGCGAGTTGTCTAGTAATCACGGGAGGAAATCCCGCCGTAGTGCCCGCTGGCGGGGCGGCGACCTCTTGGCGCGCGAGTATTATCGGCCTTGCACCGAGAGCGAGCCCAAGTGAATGTTGTGGCGAGATGTCACGAGTAATGCACCATCGCGACGAGAGAAGCGCGCGGAAAAGTACACCCCCAGGAAGAGGGGATGAAAGAACAGTTCAAGTGCAAGAGTGCCTACGAGAGAGCGCCGAGGCGCGAAGTCGAGGGACACAATCGAGATGCACCCCTCCAAGAATTGAAGCCAAAGTGGCGGCCTGTATGGCCGAAGCCTGACTACCAGGGGGCTTGGAAGACGCAATCACGCAGCGTGTATACGGCGAAGGCGAGCGACGTGACAAGTCCGCCGATCAAATCAAGAACTCCTTTGAGGTCCTAGGCGGCGGGCGGAGTCGAATCGCCCCCATATGAGAAGGTGCGGCAGCTTCTGCAGATGTGGAAGGAAGCCGTGGGAGCGCGAAAGTCCGCTGGGACCGAGTTGAAGACTTGAAGACTGCCACCCGTGACCATCCCGCTCGAAGAGTGTCGGTTGACGAGGGCGTCAACCAATTAAGTGGGGGAGAATGTCACGGTCATGCTTGTCCAAGGCGTGTTGCCCATGGCCGCATGGTCGTCCCCATCCTTTTTCATTATGTTTTCATGTATGCTTTTGCTTTAGCATTGTTATTTCATTTCCATGTATTTTTGTGGGCGTATGACTCCTCGCCAAAATGACGTGCAAAGGGGTCATAGCCAAAATTCCTAGAATGTACTATAGGGGGATGCGAACATTCATCAATTCTCCCTACCAAGAGTTATATGCTAGATAAGTGTGGCTTTCTTATTATTGCTTGTCAGCTGTATAACTAACTTTCTAAACTCTCACAAACGTTTTCTAAAATGTTTTCACAAATTCTCTCTGACCCCGTTTTCTAAAACCTTTTCTCAAGAACGGGGGTGGAGGTTGCGATATAGGCCCGTTGTGCCGCCGGCGATCCGAATTTGAGTTGGCTGACTTGCTCGTGAGCGAGAGCAAGTGCCGCACGGTCGTGTCAAGACCCTCTAAGAGGTGCGACCGTGACACCTTGCAGCGTCGCAACGCTATCTCGGTAAGAAGGCACACTTCAAGAACCGTGGTGAGGGCGTTGCAACGCTGCCTTTTAGCATTGTCATGCCAGATCGATAAGAGGCGCACGCGTTAGGGTAGCAGCGTTGCAACGCTGCCCTCAGCGTTACAATTCCATCGAGACATTCCATATATGCCAGCCGCCTAGGGTACAACGTTGCAACGTTGTCCCTAGCGTTGCAACGTTGTACCGTTGAAACCTATAAATATATCCTTACATTCTCTTTCAAGGGGAGCCGAATTTGATAGACTTTTGACCCTATTTTTGAAATACACTTTGTAAGAAGAGAAAAGAGAGCGTTTTTGGGAGCCAAAGCATCCGTGGAGGTTCGAGATCGAAGACGGGAGCTCGGAGATGAAGGACCGACATCGACACATAAATTTCCTTTTCTTTCAGATTGTAATACCGTTTTAAGATGTTTTTTACATGTTTAGCTTGGTATTCATGTGATTTAGAGTAGCTAAATGTTGTAGTTAGGATTTGATTTGCTTGTTAAGACTTAATTTCTATGTATTGAAGCATGTTTTGTTCTTATTTTTGGCAATTCGTTCTTTAACTCTTAATGTTGTTGGTTTAAGTGGACTCGAGAGATAAAACTTGAATTAGAGCAAAGTTTCTAAAACCCTTAGGAATCTAGCATGAGAATGACTAAGAAACTTAAGGGAAACACATAAAGAAGTTGCTTAATGTCGTGCATGTCGTAGGTTCATATGGAGACTATGGAGTTTATTGCATGTGCGAGGCTCACTAAGAATCGAGAGGTTTTCTTGAGTATTTTACTTCTTGTTTATAAATTCATCTCATTGGTTAATTGCATGTGTTAGTTAAGTCATTAACTTGTAAATTCACTTTCTTCAAATCTATTAATTCATGTCTCCATGTGTTAGTCTGTTGTTTGTCTTTATTTTCAAATCACCTATCCATGTGTTGTTACTTTAGCTAAAATTGAGAATTAGTATCTTAGTCATTAATCAATCTAGAAACCCATTCCCGAGGACGATACTTGGACTTTTAAACCACTATACTAAAACTTGACCCGTACACTGCAGTATTGTATTATCAAAATATTACGCAACAAGTTTTTGGCGCCGTTGCCGGGGAATGACGATTATTTAGATTAAATAATATTAGGAGAAAATTTGATGGTTTAGTCTAAAGCTTGTTTGTGTGTCTTTCCTTATTTGTTTTTGTGTGTTGTTTTATTCCTTATTTGTGTTATTTTAGTTTTGTGTGTTTTTTAGTCTTAGTCCCCTGTCTTTGGTTGTGTTGCTATTGTGTAAAAGTTTTGATCTGAATTACTAAATTTTCAAGTATGACTTTGCATGATTTTGATTCTCCACCATTCTATTGTCCCTCTCAGGACCCTAGGTATGTGCATCATGATTTCTCTGAATACCGTGTGTCTAATTTTTACCATTCGGTACCTAAAATTGATGAAAATTCATGTGATGGTAGCTATTTAGGCACTTGGAACCAAATTTTTCGTACCTTGACCAACCTAATGAAAAATCTTTCTCTTGTGGACCAATTAATGGAATATACCTTGGAGTTGAAAATTAAAAATTTGGTTCATAAACAATTAGAATGGTTGAATAGGTTAGAAGCTGAGGTGGTAAGACTTTGGGAAATAGTATAGGATAGAGCTCAGTATTTTAACCAGCTAGTAATTTCCCTTAAAGCATTACAGGAACAATTTCTTATCCTTACCACTGAGAATGTTCACTCTAGGAGGACACCCTAGGAGGACTTGTTCATACGATAGTAAGTATAGTTTGGGAGAGACTGAGACACACCATAAATAGGATAGTGAGGTAGACATTGTTGATACAATTATTCCCACAGGGAAGATTCAGGTGATAGAGGTCGAGGTTGAGAAGTCCTTCCCCCTTTTGTCTCCAGAAATTTCCTTAAATCTTCAAAGTATGTGCTACACTCACGAGTCATGCTTTGATGTTTGATCTTTCATTTTATTAAACAAAAATAGCAAAAATCATTTTCTGTCTGGTGCCCAGGAGAAACAGGATAGTTTTTTAGACTTAGAATGCTATATCGATTCTGAAGGGAATCTAATCCCGCAGCGGAAGTGATAGTGAATCGCGCGTTCTTAATTTCATTACATGGATTACATTCAAGAACAAACTTAACTAATATTAAGCATATATATAAAAGATGAACAACAAGATATTACCTTTGAAGAACTCTTTCTTCACGTGCTCCTTCTCCCACGTTCACGATCTCAGCAACACGAACCCGAACAATCACCGACACTACAACCGGATCTTCTCCATTGTTCTCTAGGTGAGGGAGGAAGGTGGGTTCCCTTTAGGTGAAATGAGGTATTTTATGAAAATCTAGTTGGAACTCTTTCCAACACTTTGTGGGAGAATTCTCTAGGGTTTCTCAAGAGATGGAGTCACTTGCTTCACCTAGTTGCATCTCATGCAACTATATATATAGGGAAATATGATGGAAATTACCATCCTATCCCTCTTATATTCTCCCACTATTATATGGTTTATATAGGAATCTAATTCACATTAAAACCATATATTATATCAATCATATCATATATAATTGATATAACACCTCATGCATAAAATTGAACACTTCAATTTCATTCTTAACTTTATACCCTCAATATTACCATGTTGAGCCAACGGAGGGACCTAATGGACCTACAGTTCATGAGCTCCAATGATGTGAGATTAACTGATCAAACTCTTTGATCCAATTAATCAATATTCATTAATTACAAGTCACTCCACTATAGACTTGTAGTTGCACTCTCCTCACTGTAGATTATATTGTGTCCACTGATATAATCATTACACATGAATCGACCCTTCACAAGTTGTTCGTAATCACGGCTGGATCAAATTACCGTTTTACCCCTGTGATTACCTCTTTGTTCCTTAAGCACCACTGATCCTCTAATGAACAACAAGTCTAATGTCCTACCATAGATTCATACCCTCATAGAGGGCGGGGCCCCGTTGTTCAAGACCTGAAGTCAGTTCTTAAGGGAACAACCTATCTAATTCCTTAGTGTAGGAATGAGTGAATTCCATCTTGCACGCTTAAGTCCCAGCCTACCTACGAGGTTCATCACCCCGATAAGGTAGGCTTATTGAGCCTGGCCATGTGCCACTCTCACTCATACTAGTGTAAGGACAAACCCTATAAGCGGGAGTTCTTAACTTGCTCAGATTTGTGTCGAGTCACTAATGACCATCTATAAATTATCGGTCTTATCCTTAGCAATATTATTACACTGGTTAGACTAATAATTTGCATCCGGTCCTGTCTGTATGAACTCTTCATACAGGATGCTCCCACTCGCATGTCAAACACATGAATGAGTTGGATTACCTAATTTGTACTAATTACAAAGTGGGTCGCATCCATGGTGTTACCAGAATAAGGTTTCCAACCTTATTCTTATACCATAGACCATTTAGGTTATACTATTGAACATAATCCAAATAGTGTCCACTACACTGATGTTCAAGATATATTATAACCTTGGAGCTTAGTTTATTGGATTTATAAAGCAAGAATATAATTTTATAAAAACAAATAACTCTTTATTTATTTGATCAAAATTACACAAGTTTAAGGCATAAATCCCAACAGATTCGAGCAAGAATGGCCCAAAGCAATACGAGCAGTTTTATGTGCCCTGATAGGTCACCGTCTAGCTAAAGACGTTAAAGAAAGCGCTTCTTGGGAGGCAACCCAAGTTTTATATTTTATGTTCTCTGCTTTTGTGTTTTCTTTCTTTTTGTGTTTTATTTCATTTTCTAGTTTTGTTATTTTTATCTAATTTCTTATCTTTTTGTACCTCCAGGTGTATGCCCAATGGGAGAGTTGCAGACTTGCACCCTTTTGATCCTGAGATCGAGAGGACCTGTAGGAGACTCCTAAGGAAAGGAAGAGCAGAACCTCAGGCAATGGCTGATCAAGAACTCATCAATAACCCTAAACCCATCATGGAGTATTTCCAACCTGTGTGTTGATTCTGAGCAGGCTGGAATAGCCTATGCCTCTATAAATGCTAATAATTTTGAACTTAAGACAGGGCTTATACAAATGGTTAGGGAAGGGGCTTTCAGAGGATTAACTACAGAAGATCCTAACTCACACCTGCAAAATTTCTTAGAAATATGTGATACAATTAAAATGAATAGTATCTCTGCTGATAATATTCGCTTACGTCTCTTTGCTTTCTCTTTGCAGGGTAGAGCTAAAGAATGGCTAGGATCCCTTCCCCCAAGCAGTATCACTTCTTGGGAGGAGCTGGCCCAAGCCTTCATGACCAAATTCTTTCCACTTGTGAAAGTTGCGAAGTTAAGGACTAAGATAGGAACATTCAGGCAGCATGAGGGAGAACAACTATTTGAAGCATGGGAAAGGTACAAGGACATGCTCAGGAGGTGCCCACAACATGGCTACCCAGATTGGCTCCAGGTACAACTGTTTTATAATGGACTGGAAGGTAAGACTAGGACCATTCTGGATGCCACTGCTGGAGAGGGTTTCATGGCGAACACTGTGCCCGAAGCACGTGCCCTCCTCTAGGAGGTGTCAAGTGCCAGCTATCAGTGGCCTACAAACAATGACAGATCTAAGCCAGTAGGTGGATTGTATCAACTAGATGAGGTAACCTCTCTTAGATCTCATATGCCATCTCTCACTCATACTCTGAATAATTTTGCAGGATCACCACAAATAGGGATGTCCTCTCAATGCTCCCAGTCCAATGGAGAATCCACTATGGAGCAATTGCACTACCTGAACAACATAAGCAACAACTATGGAGGAAACCAGACTCCCAACACATTATAATCCAGGTTTGAGGTATCATGAGAATTTCTCTTATGCTAACAATAAAAATGTATTGACTCCTCCTACAGGATATGCTTCTACATCAAAGAGGAAACCATCTCTGGAAAAGACATTGCACTCCTTCATAGCTGAATCCAGAAGTCGGTCCAACCAGCTGGAGAATGCAGTTCACCAGTCTATCTGGTATAGTGACTAGTCATGGAGCTGCAATAAAGAATATTGAGACCCAGATTGGCCAAATGAACACATCACTCCGAGCGCTGCAGGATAGAAAAGAAACACCTTGAGGGAGTACAGTCTAGCTAAAGACGTTAAAGAAAGTGCTTCTTGGGAGGCAACCCAAGTTTTATATTTTTGTTGTTTTCTTGCTTTAGTTATTTTTCAGTTCTTAGTTTACTTACTAGTTTGTTTTGCTTTATAAGTTGTGATGATGTCCTCCTTCGTTGAAATCCATGCTCCCTTTCTGAGGAACTCCAACACACATGTTTTGGCTACCCAAGGAACGCAAAAAGATCTCCATCACCTAGGACAATATTGTTCACTCTTACCCTTATACTTCATTTGTGCTTATTTCTGCAAACATTGGAGACAACGTTTAGTTTAAGTTTGGGGGTGGGATGTTGGTTTATTTATTGTGATTGTCCTGAGTATATGCTGAATTGCTGATTGATCTTTTGCATAAGTATGATTATGATAGCCTAGGATGAGTACTAATTGAAAATTGAAAATTTTTGTGATTCTGCTGAAACTTGAGAGCATGATATGAATTTGAGTTAATTTAAAAATTTTATTGAGTTTTTCCTGCACTATTATGCACATGGCCTGTGTTCCTGTAGTTTTGAAATGCTTAGAACAAAGTTATTAGGCTTAGAAGTTTGATGTCACCTCGATAGGTCTGAGAACTGATTTGAGAGTTAAACTGCAGGATAGGGTGAATGACAATATGAAGTGCATGACCTATATAGTTGTGAAATAGTTGGTTTTTGTTGTTTGTTTGCTAAAGAAAAATTCTTGAGGGCAAAAAGAGCTACCTTCACTGTGATCAGTTAGGCCACTCATTGAGCAAGTGCTCTGGGTAAGGGTCTCTGCAGTGGATGTGTGAAAGCTAGTGTCCTTGCACAAAAAAAAAGAAGAAGAAAATAGAAAAAAGTGATAAAAAAGTGAGTAAGTGCTAAGTAGAGTTATTTAATTCTTGAATGTGGGGATGCTCAAAGATTAGTAATTATGACCAGTGTAGGGAGAAGTTGAATGGAGAGCCTAATAAAGTTGATCCGGGCTTAGTAAAAATGAAGGGAACATAGGCTAATCACACACACACGTAGGAACACTTAGGAAAAGTTTTAAATTGCTTGCTGAAGTGTTGTGTTTGAATGTTTCCTGTGATTACTAGATTTTCTCTTAAATCTTTAAGGCTTAAATCAATTGTATGTATAAGAACAATCTGATGTTTAATTATTTTTTTGCTCGAGACTAGCAAAAGTTTAAGTTTGGGGGTGTTTGATAGCACACAAAATGTTCTATCTTTAGGCTTAATTATTGCTATTTTTGTAATGATTTCAGAGCTTTTACGTGTCTAAATTACTCAATTTCAAGTTAAGAGCTTAAACAGAACAATTGGAGACGTTTTGGATCACTCGGGATCGAAATGAGGTTATTTGGAGCTAAAAATTAGAAGTAGAAAGATCAATCCAAGCTTGAAGACCCGAGGTGATGGCGTTGCAACGCCATGCAGAGCGTTGCAACGCCATGCTTGGTGTTTAGAGGCATTGAAGACCCCAGGCGATAGCGTTGCAACACTGCCTTGCAGCGTCGCAACACTATCTCGATAAGAAGGCACACTTCAAGAACCGTGGCGAGGGCGTTGCAACACTGCCCTTTAGCGTTGCAACGCCAGATCGATAAGAGGCGCACGCGTTAGGGTAGCGGCGTTGCAACGCTGCCCTCAGCGTTGCAACGCCATCGAGACATTCCATATATGCCAGCCGCCTAGGGTACAACGTTGCAACGCTGTCCCTAGCGTTGTAACGCTGTATCGTTGAAACCTATAAATATATCCTTACATTCTCTTGCAAGGGGAGCCGAAGTTGATAGACTTTTTACCCTATTTTCGAAATACACTTTGTAAGAAGAGAAAAGAGAGCGTTTTTAGGAGCCAAAACATCCATGGAGGTTCGAGATCGAAGACGAGAGCTCGGAGACGAAGGACTGGCATCGACACATAAGTTTAATTTCCTTTTCTTTCAGATTGTAATACCGTTTTAAGACGTTTTCTGCATGTTTAGCTTGGTGTTCATGTGAT
Source organism: Trichosanthes cucumerina (assembly GCA_036507285.1). Taxonomy (NCBI): domain Eukaryota; kingdom Viridiplantae; phylum Streptophyta; class Magnoliopsida; order Cucurbitales; family Cucurbitaceae; genus Trichosanthes; species Trichosanthes cucumerina. The sequence continues at coordinate 68,183,713 of CM071840.1, read as the reverse complement.
TTAGAGTAGCTAAATGTTGAAGTTAGGATTTGATTTGCTTGTTAAGACTTAATTTCTATGTATTGAAGCATGTGTTTGTTCTTATTTTTGGCAATTTGTTCTTTAATTCTTATTGTTGTTGGTTTAAGTGGACTCGAGAGATAAAACTTGAATTGGAGCAAAGTTGCTAAAACCCTTAGGAATCTGGCATGAGAATGACTAAGAAACTTAAGGGAAACACATAAAGAAGTTGCTTAATGTCGTGCATGTCATAGGTTCATATGGAGACTATGGAGTTTATTGCATGTGCGAGACTCACTAAGAATCGAGAGGTTTTCTTGAGTATTTTACTTCTTGTTTATAAATTCATCTCATTGGTTCATTGCATGCGTTAGTTAAGTCATTAACTTGTAAAATCAATTTCTTCAAATCTATCAATTCGTGTCTCCATGTGTTAGTCTGTTGTTTGTCTTTATTTTCAAATCACCTATCCATGTGTTGTTACTTTAGCTAAAATTGAGAATTAGTATCTTAGTAATTAATCAATCTAGAAACACATTCCCGAGGACGATACTTGGACTCTTAAATCACTATACTAAAACTTGACTCGTACACTCCAGTATTGCATTATCAAAATATTACGCAACAACACTACATTCAGTTCAAGAGACATATTACAACCTTGACTGTTAGTTTATTGGATTTAGAGTTAATAAAACGACAATATCGTAAATAATGAACAATATCTTTTTATTGATAATAATAACTTTTTATTACATTAATTTGAACATCATTTACAAACTACGAGTTTTAGGGCATAAATCCCAACAAAATCCTCATGCTTTTACTTTTGGTTTCACCCAAAAGGCCTCATACCAATGGAGATACTATCCCTCACTTATATACCCATGATCTTCCCTTTCTCTAGCCGATGTGGGACTTTGGTCGCACTCCCAACAGTTAGACTTCAATTGTGAGGAGTTACTAAGTAGGCCAATTATGGTCATTAATAGTTGTAGGTTTTAGTTTTGGAGAACTGAAAGGTTGGGAGTTTTGTTCACATATAGGCTATAAAAAGCCACATCCTAGCCATGTAAAACTCAGATTTTGATGAATAAAATTTGAGCTCTCAAGTTAGAGAATTTTTTTTTTCTTAGAAATCTATTTCTAAGGTTTCTTGCAATTCTTGTGATAGATTGCATTTTGAGCCATTCAATCCAGCCTTGATCACATTTGATTGTGGAATGCCTCAATCTAGAACAAGATTTCCAATCTTGCTTCTAGATCTTTAATCATAAGAGGTAATTGATTTCTAGCATTTTTCTCTTGGTTTATTCTAATTTGTATAGGGAGGTGTTAATCTCTTAGTTCAATGGTTCTTGCTTATTCACAGCTTGGATCTTTGGTTGAGAATTAAGGTTGGTCTTATCATTAGTGAACATAGACCCTCCGATCAGAAAGCCATTGTTGTAGTGTTGTGCTCCCCCTTGCTCGGCGACGAGCTCATGACGACAATACTCCTCTAAGCAGCAACATGCATGAACACCTACACAAACCCACGAGTCTTGTGACAACATTTCTGATTAACGAGTTCTGATGCTGATCCACACATTGAGTGGCCTTAAAATAAGGTACCCACGACCCTACAACCTTTGTTATGCAAATTTTGAACCCAATCGAATGCAATCATCAAGGTTTCAAGACCATTTAATTAGATGAGCATTTGTGGGTAACATTCACTCTACATTCCTTTGAAATTCTTGCGAACGCTTTTAAATCGTTATAGATAAAATTTTAATGCTTGGATACCCTTTATTTGTAGTTTTGGACACTTTTGGTTGTTATCCATAACTCGAATAGCCTCGAATTAATTTACCCATAGCCTTTAGAGGTTAGTTTGGTGTTCTTAAACCAACTTGAACACCAACTAGCAAGTATTCCATCCTTTTTGGTACTGATAGGTAAGTTTTATTGCCTTTTAAACCTTTCATAAATCAATTTAAATATTGTACCTTTGGTTCTAACATGTAGAAACCTTTAGCTTACAATATATAGAATCGATTCGAATGCCTTCAAACAAGATAAACATCAAGAGTAAGGGATCTTTAGTAAGTTTTAATGCGTTTCAGACATTTCGGAAATCACTTTAAGTATTATAGCTTAGGTTTTAACGTGTCGAAACCTTTGGTTTGCAGTTTGAGGTTGATTTAAACACTCTCAAATACGATTTAGCAAGACATTGGCCTCGCTTTTGGAAGGTTAGTGATAATTCTCATTTATGAAGATTATTTAACCTTATACTCGGCTATTTTTGTCATCTTTGTATGCTTTATTGATTATCGAACAAACTAATAATAGTGTTGATGAGTAGAATTCTTGAAAATTTATTCGGAATAATGGAAAGTGAAAAGAAGTTGAGAAGGTAATGAAATTTGAACTAATGTACAATTTTTATTTAGAGTAGGAGAAAAAAGGAAATATACAACCGCATTCAACTTGCATTCATTCGCACGAGCATGATATATAGTGAGCAAATCTAGAAAAGTTTAGGAAAATGCAAGTGCATTTTCTACCGTTTTTTAAAGTTGCGAAATTTTGCGGAATCACACGTTTCATAGAGATTTTTACATGATTTTGGGTTTTCTTCACTTTCGAACAAAAGCTTCATTTTATTCGTTTTTGTTATTTTTCCAGCAAGTGTTCATCTTTGAGATCTTTAATTTCCAGATGATATGAATTCTACTGTGTTATTCAAGACTAAAGAAAAGCTTCAAAATTTGAGTTGAATTAAATGTTGTCAAACTCATTTATGATGAACTAAAAATGCATTTAATGAACTCAAGTGTAACTTATGCTTCATTAAAGACAAACCAAGCTTCAGTTATGTAACAAGAGTTTCAAGCTATATCAAATGGGGCTTCATTTATGTATGAGAGGTTACAAACTTTATATGTACGGTGATTGAAAAATCAATTATCGTATTTATGAATATTTGATGTAATTTTCAGTTTTAAAGTCTTATTTTCAATGATTTAGGTCACAAATAGCTAGTGGACATCATGGTATTGATAGAGATGAAAGTTGCAACTTTTCAATTGACCATAGGTTCTTCTAGGGTTGATTTTGAGGCTATATAAAAAAGCATGGTAACTTGTAAGTAAAGAAAAGAAAGATTTGAAAATGCAATTGTTATCCTTATACTTATAATTTGCTAGTTTCATGATAATTTCAGGGCTTTTATGTGTTTTTAATCATTTGATTTCAGGTTTAGAGCTTAAATAGGCCTTTTGGAGTTATTATGGATCACTCGGGTTCAAATCAAGAATTTGTGGAGCTTAAAACAACATCAAATAGAAGAAGAATGAGCAAATCAAGCTAGTTGACCCGAAATGAAAGCGTTGCGACGCCGTTCGTGTTGTTTCTATGCTTAGAAGACCAGCAGCGCCGTTGCAACATCGGCTGCGCAAAGGCCGCAACGCTATCTCTACAAAAAGGCGTGTGTGTTAGGGTAGGGCGTTGCAACGCTGCCCTTAGTGTCGCAACGCCGCTGAGAGATTTCCATATTTGACGCCGCCGAGGGAACAGCGTCGTAACGTTGTATCGATAAGGAGGCATGTGCTAGGGTAGCGCCGTTGCCACGCTGCCCTTAGCGTCGCAACGCCGCCGAGAATTTCCATTTATGCCTAGCGCCTAGGGCACAATGTCGCAACGTTGTCCCTAGCATTGCAACACTGTGTCGATTGCACTATAAATAGAACCTTTTGCCAAGCTTTCAAGGGGAGCCGAAATTGATAGAATTTGCACCATAATTTCCAAATACTCTGTCTAAGAGGAGAAATAAGAGCATTGTTTGGGAACCAAAGTGTTTGTGGAGGCTCGAGATCGTGACGGGAGCTCGGGGACGAGGGACCGACATCGACACATAAGTTTATTTCTCCTTTCTTTTAGATTGTAACTTAGTTTTAAAGACTATCATACAACTTTAGCTTGTTTTTATGGTGATTTTGAGTAGCTAAATGTTGTAGTAGGATTTGATTAGCTTGTTTTGGATTTATTTAATTATGTACTGAAGTTTGTTGTGTTATTTATTTTTGGCAATTCGTTCTTAATTTCATCAATCTTGTTGGTTTAAGTGGACTCGAGAGAAAGAAACTTAGATTAGAGCAAAGTTGTCAAAATCCTTAGAAATTTGTCATGAGAATGACTTAGAATTCTTTGGGAAACATATAAAGAAGTTGCTTAATGTCGTGCATGCCTTTAAAATTCATGAGGAAACTTTAGGATTTATCGTGTGTGCTAGGCTCACCATGGGTCAAGAGATTCTTTTGAGTATTTTCACTTCTTATTTATAAATTCATAATATTAGTTCATTGCATTTAAAGAATTAACTTGTGAAATCAACTTACTTTAAATTCTATCATATTCGTGTCTCCAATTGTACATTTATTTTCTTATCTTTGTTTTCAACTATCTATCAAATTTGTGTTGCTTTAGATAAAATTTATAATTAGTAACTTGGTATTTAATCAATCTAGAAAATCCATTCCTGAGGACGATACACTGTACTCAATACACTATATTAAAACTTGACCCGTACACTTGCGGTATTGCAATATTAAATTTACGCAACAAGTTTTTGGCGTCGTCGCCGGGGAATGGTAGTTATTTAGATTGATTAATATAGGAGAAAAATCGAGATTTTAGACTAAAGTTTTTCTTTTGTGTTTTTTTTCCTTATTTGTGTATTTTTTAAATTTTTGTGTGTTTGTTTTTTTTGTTTTTCCTTATTTATATTTTTCTTCTTGTTTTAGTGCTTTGGTCTAATTTTTAATTTTTGTGCCTCAAGGTGTATGCCCAAGGATAGAGTTGTAGACTTACACCCTTTTGATCCTGAGATTGAAAGGACCTGTAGAAAACTTCTAAGGCAAAGTAGAGTTGAATTTCATCCAATGGAAGATCAGGAGTTAGTGAACAACCCTAAACCCATCAAGGAGTATTTCCAACCTGTGTTTAATTCTGAACATGGTGGAATAGTCAATGCCCCTATTAATGTTAACAATTTTAAACTGAAAACAAGGCTAATTCAGATGGTTAGGGAGAATGCTTTCAGAGGGCTAGCCATTGAGGACCCTAACTGTCACCTCCAAAATTTTCTAGAAATTTGTGGTACAGTTAAATTAAATTAAATTTATGTTGATAATATTCGCTTACGTCTCTTTCATTTTTCTTTGCATGGTAGAGCTAAGGAATGGTTGGGGTCCCTTCCACCAGGAAGTGTTACTTCTTGGGAGGTGTTGGCCCAAACCTTCATGACCAAATTCTTTCCACCTTTGAAAGCTGCAAAGCTAAGGGTTGTGATTGAAACGTTCAGGCAACAAGAGGGGGAACAGTTGTTCGAGGCTTGGGAACGCTACAAGGATATGTTGAGGAGGTGCCCACAACATGGGTATCCAGAATTGGCTCCAGGTTCAATTATTTTATAATGGGCTTACAGAACAAACTAGAACCATTCTAGATGCCACTGCTGGAGGGGCTTTCATGGCAAAGACTCTGCCAGAAGCACGAACCCTCCTAGAGGAAGTGTCTACTGCCAGCTACTAGTGGCCCACAGACAACGAAAGATCTAAACCAGTAGCTGGACTTTATCAATTGGATGAAGTAACTGCTCTTAAGTCCCAAATGACATCTCTCACTCACGCCCTGAATAAACTTGCAGGAAATCCCCAATCAGTGGTCCCCTCTTAATGCTCACAGCCTGATGGAGAATCTGACATGGAGCATACATACTACGTGAATAATAGAGGCAATCCAGGTATGAGGTATCGTGAAAATTTTTCTTATGCTAATAATAAAAATGTGTTGAACCCTCCTTCAGGTTATGCCTCTACATCTGAGAGGAAGCCATCTCTGAAAGAAACAATGCACTCCTTTATTGTTGAATCCAGAAATAGGTCTAACTAGCTGGAGAATGCAGTCACCAGTCTAACTGGTGTAGTGACCAGTCATGGCGCTGCCATCAAGAATATCGAGACTCAGATTAGCCAAATGAACGTATCAATTCGTACACTACAGGAAGGTAAATCCCCTATTGACACAAAAGCAAATCCAAGGGAAACTTGCAATGCAGACACACTGAGAAGGGAAGAAACATCATAAAGGAAGAAGCTGAGGAGGAAAAGCTGAGGAAGAAAAGGCTCCTGAGATTGTTGGGGTTTGTGCCTTAAAACTCGTAGTTTGTAATTTTGTTCTAATTATTGTAATAAAGAGTTATTATTTCAATAAAGAGTTATTGTTCGTTATTTACGATATTGCCCTTATCTTAACCCTAAATCCAATAAACTAAACATCCAAGGTTGTAAAATGTCTCTTGAACTGAATGTTGTATACATATAAAGGATGTCGGTTTGAGATACAACCTAAAGGGTCTATAGTAAGGGGATAAGGATTGGGTACCTTACCCTGGTAACACTATGGATGTGGCCCACTTTGTATATGATACAAACACTGTGATCCTACCGTGTTCGTGTAGATCACATGTGAGTGGGGATATCCTATGTAATGAGATTACATAAGATCGGACCGCGAAATAGTAACCACTAGATGTAATTCCGTTGACTAGCTAGGTTTTTATTTCATTAGGATGACCTAGGCAACTTGATCTCAATCCTGAACAGGTTACGAACTCCTGTTTGCGAGGATTGTCCTTTGACTAGTATGGGTGAGAGTGGCCATATTTTTCGACTCAATATGCCTACCTTCTTGGGGACAATACCGAGTGAGCAGCTGGGGACTTAGCTTAGCAAGATGGAATTCACTCCTTCCCAACTACTATGGTAAGTAGATGAAAATGTTCCCTTAAGTGGTGTCTCTGGGACTTGAACAAAGAGCCCGCCCCTCTCATTAGCCCGAGAGGAACTTGTGTTTGTTGGTAGGACCACAAACAAATTGTTCATTAGAGGAGCACTGGTACTTAAGGTACAAGATGTACCCCAGGGGTAAAACGGTAATTTGACCCAGCTGGTGTTACGAACATTCGTGAAGGGTTGACTTATCGTTATTGGTCAATATTCGTGGACAAAGAAATATATCTGCAGTGAGAAGAGTGCAGCTACGGGACTTTAGTGGAGTGTTCTTGCAGTTAACGAAACTTGATTAGGAGGTTACTGAGATTAACCGAGTAATCTCGTATCGTTGGAGCTTCTGATCTGTAGGTCCATTACGTCCACTTTCTAGCTCGTAAAGGGTTCTTAGATCATTCGGATTTGAAATGTTCAAATTCATTTAGGGAATAAAATTAATGTATATAGATACATTATAATATAAAGTTTTGGAACTTTATATTATAAATTTAATGTGAATATGATTCATATTAAAATATGTGAGAGAATTAAATATTTGAAAGAGTTCAAATATTATTTTAAATGTGAATGAGATTCATATTTGGAAAACTATAGGTTAAAATTTAATGTGTATTAGATGTGCATTAAAACTATAGGTTAGAGGGGAAAATTGATTAAATGTGATTTAATCCAAATTAAATATCATTGATTTAATTATATTATATTATTATTTAGATTTAATTAAATAATAATTTGATTATTTTATTAATTAAATCAAAGGAAACGTCTTCTTCTCCCTGTCGATAGTGATACGAGAGAAGGGAGATCAATTAGATCGATTGATCATTCCAGGGCAATTGGTGAAATTGCTGTAAAACTTTTCTCTCTAAGAACTAAATTCCCTTTACCTCTTCCAAATTGTTGGAGACCTTCACACCAAGGCTGGATCTAAGCTACTCAGAGATATAGGAGGTTTTCCTTGTGGTGTTGTCCCTATGGAGAAGAAAGAACAAACGAGTTTCTCTTTGTTGTTGTGTTGTTGTGTTCTTGGAGCAAGGAGTTACTGTTGAAAAACTACAACGGTAATTTTCAATTTCCTTTAGTTTAATTATTTTTACACAACATGTTTGCATATTTTAATTTCCATACTCTAATTAGATTAGAATTATTGCTTATTCTCTGTATTTTACTAATGTATTGGTATTTAGAATAAACCAAAACAAATAAGTAATTTATCAATTAATCACGTTTCTGCTGCTCAAGGGGATCAGATCCCCATCAATTGATATCAGAGCAATGCTTGTTTTGTTTTGGTTGAAACAAATTTGCATTGAAAAGGTGGGATTTGCATATGGTTTGCTGTAAAACTGTTTAGAAATTTTTTTGCCTTAGTTTTAATTGTGATTTGATCAAATTAAATGTAAAGGCCCTTGCATTTTGTGCAATAAAGTGCATAATCGAGTTTGTAATTGAGTTATGAGTAGTTCGTGACAAGTTTGATGCAAATCGGATGAGATTCGGGTGAGAAATTGGCAATTAAAGCTACTGTGTTCGAAGGCAGAAGCTGCTGCAGAAGCAACAACGTTGCAACGCCGAAGCCCCTATCGATACGGAAGTGTGAAGGGTCAGCAGTGTTGCAACGTTGCCCCGATGCCAGGAGCGCGCACATAAGGAGGCGACGTTGCAACGTCGTGGCATCAGCTTGAAGGAGCAGACCGGTTCAGGGGCGGTTCGAGCGGTTCGGGTGGTTCGGTTCGAGCGGTCTGAGCCTGGTTCCAAGTGTTTTGGACCGTTTTTGTAATAAAATTAGAGTAATTTTATTATTTTTTGCACTTTAGAGGCCAAATTTTTCCGGTTTGGCAGCTATGTTTCTTTATGAATGTCATTTAGAATTTTTCCCACCTTAGGATAAGCACGTTCATGCATTTTTATTGGTATAAATGTTATATAAATATGGTAGAAATGCATGATTTAATTTATTTTTCATGAGTAATTAATTATAATTGTTATAATTAGGTTATATAGAAAATAAATTGCACGGAGCATGAAATTACTTAGTTTAAAATTAATGTTATTTTATTTAAGTAATTTGCTTTATTCAATTAGTTGAATAATTTTTATAATTCCAATTTGACATCAATTGTTAGTTTTATAATATAGTTCCTTGTCATAGGTTAATTATTAAAATTTATAATAGTTATAAATAAAGGAATTTTAGAAACCATAACCTATAACAAAGAATTGCATACAAACTGTAACGCCCCTACTTTTCCCTGACTAACTCCTAGGGACATTACTACACATGCATGCATTTATAGGCCGAGAGATAAAGAACTTAAAAGAAATTTCCAATTAACGTAAATAGTTCCAGGGATCCCAAAACAAAACATTAACATCAGTTAAAAACATCAAATCAGCTTGGCCTATTAAAACTGTAAGTAAGTTTAACTTCAATTAAAAACATAGAGACAACAATAGTTTAAAATAAGAATATGCGAAATCATGTCTTTGTTCCCATGGTCTTAGTAACACTCCCACACGCCACGCACGCGTCCTTCCCTTTACCTCAAAAACATTTTTAAAAGAAAGGGTGAGTATTGCAAAACAATACCAAAGTAAGTAACCTCGCTCACGAGGTTTGGGATATGCATACACATACAATCATGATCTCTAAACTCATTCGTAACATACATGGATGGGACCTAAAACTTTCTAGTATTGTCGTCTTTAATCCATGATCGCTATTTAATTGTCGCCTTTAATCCATGATCGCTATTTAGTTGCCGTGTCTTTAATCCATGGTCGCTCATTTAATTGTCGTGTCTTTAATCCATGATCGCTTCATTTAGTTGTCGTGTCTTTAATCCATGATCGCTATTTAGTTGCCGTGTCTTTAATCCATGGTCGCTCATTTAATTGTCGTCTTTAATCCATGATCGCTTCATTTAGTTGTCGTGTCTTTAATCCATGATCGCTTATTTAGTTGTGGGGCCGATCGGTCATCCTCGAGTCATTTCATTTCGAGTCCTCACGCACTTCTGTATTATGACCCATAGGTCTCTATTGCATGTTTGACCATGCACACAACGATCTCAGGATAACCAATGTCCACACTATTCGCAAATTCATTTCGTGGCATACAAAACATGCATGAGGTCCCATCAGGTCACATAATAATAGAGTACATGTCACAAACATCATCATCGTGATATCACCATACTTTCTCATGGGCGGTTTGAAGATCATACTTTTGTAAGAAACATGAAACATTCCCATACAAACTACCGTCCTATTCTCACATGAAATAATGGAATACTTATACATAACATACGAGAATACTTTCACATAAAATAATGGTTCATTTCCACATGATACATCAAGTATTTGCACATAAAATATCACGTATTCTCACAATAATATCTCGTATTTTCATATGAAAATATAAACTATTTCGCATGAAATCATGAAAATCATTTTCATTTGCTCCCATTAAAAGTTCTAACAAGGTCCCTTACCTTAGTTCCGACTTCATTCAAAACCCAATCGATTTCCTTGTCTACTCTTCCTTTATTAGAACTCCGATTCACACCACAATTCGAAAATTATTCCCGAGCCTTCACTAAACTCGTAATTGAAGAGTACCTAAATCAAGCCCTTACAATTTCATGCCCCGCTTACTTCTGGGTTCAACGCAAGGACTCAATATTCCTTAGTTGGTTTTGATGTTTGACCTCCAAATTCCGCTCCAAGTTTAATCCCTACAATTTGCGTTCAAAGTATAGCTTAGGCTCTCGCTTAAGACATAAGAAATCAATAGGGCGCGAATAAACCTTTATCTACTTCAAACTTAACCCGAACGCTCACCGGTCTATAATCTCGCGCTACCGTGAAGACGTCTTTGATCGGCGGCGCGCTCGGTATTCGCCTCTGTCCAAAGGTTTCCGACTAGGTGGCGGTATTTCGACGTGGCGGTGGCTTGGCGACGGGGCTAGGGCCGCAACTCCCTTTCGGTGGCGGCGTGCGGCGTGGCCGGCACACTCCGCGACTATCGTGGGCGGAACTCGCGCGGCGGCGAGGAGCCGAGCTCGTGAGTGGGTCGCCAGTGGACTCTCGCCGTGCGGCCGTCGGCGGCGCGCGCCGTGGACGTGATCGTGGAGGCTCTCGGCCGCAGTGTGAGCCGGCCGCAATGTTTCGATCAAGGTTGCTTGCCGCGAGAACCACGCCGCATGAAGCGGCCGGACGGGCGTGCTTTCTTCTGATGACCGCGCGGCGTAGGCGAAATCCTCGGCCGGCGGTGGGAGCTGCTGTACGTGTTCTTCTTGCCGGCGGCTGGGGCATGGAGATGATGAGGAAGGGGTGATCGGCTGGTTAAAGATTGTGGAGGAGGAGATTAGGGTTAGGTCTAGGGTTAAATACAAGGAGAGAGAGAGATGATGGGGGCTAGGGTTTTAATTCTTTTCTCCTTTGGTTTGAGACTTAGGGATATTTAAATACCATACATTAGGTTAAAATTTAGTTGCCAATTACATCCTCAATTAGACGTTAATAACTAAAATGCCCTTGCAAATTTCCTTTTCCTTTAATTTCATAAATAATCTTATCTTATAGGGAACCATTCATTTAAACTAAACAAAAATTAAGGTCTCACTCTCCCCGAGTTGATTAGAACACCAAAACGACTAAATACAGCGGCTAATAGAGTGTTAATTAAAATAAATAATAGTACCCGAGATGGCGGTCGTCACACAAACATAGGAACTTGGGTTAAATTAAATTAGTTTTAAATTGTTTAAAATTAATTTAGACCTAAGTTTAATTTTTAATAGGATTAGAAATTAGTCTTACATAATATTTTAAATAGTTTAAAATATAGTAAGACAATAGGACATTGCTTATAAGGGAACTCTACCGGTGATGTTCTGTCTAAGGTTGGGGTACTTAAGCTGACGGTTAACGAAACACCTCCTACTTGGGAACTGACCTGGAACTTGAGTTGAATTAACCATAGTCCTGTTTCACATCTAGGTAATTAAAATGTTTATTCACCTAGACATAAGGTTAAAAGACCTAGTTATAATGGTTATAATAGGCATAGACTTAGATAGATTCTATTAGCCAGAATCCGACTAAGTTAAACCTACACACTAATCTTAGGAACTTCAGTGGGAGAAAACGAGTTGTTCGCATCGAGTTTACTCTCACGTCCTCAAGAGTTCACACCGTGAGTTCCATGCTCGGCTACATGGCGTCAATAGGGTGTGCCCCTACGGTAAGTGTTTGCATGGTTCAATAACAAGGTGAATGAGGGAAGTATCCGATGGGAGCAGGACGCGTGTCAACGTATCCTACGATCTCCTCCATTAGGTCGCATCGTGACATTTCTAACAACAACCAATCCCTACGGAGGGCCTGACTATAGGGGTCGAAACACCGTGAACTCCAGAAATGGATCGGGTCTCTTAGGTAATTTGCCAACAGTTGCCTTTCTTAATAGTAGCCTGTTGGCTCGGACTTATTGGATCTGAAAATAGTAGGGTCACATTTACGGGATAAGTTAAGTTAGTTAACAAGTCCTTGACCAAACAAATGGTAGCTAATAATCATTGGGACATGAGATGTTCTGGTAGTGAGAATTAGCTGAAATAGTGTCAATTCAGGGGTGGAGTGACTGACCACCCGACGGTGACTTTTATTCTAAACCCTTGAAGTATCATTGCAAATTTAAAGGTTTAATTTAAATACTAGGGTTCTTTAATAATTTTGCTAAATTTGATTGGGTTATAATGGGTTAAAGGCATAACTAATTAGAACTTTTTTGAAATTTCAGCATGTCGTCCTCTATAATAGCTTTACTCAAAAGCGAACGTTTAACTGGCAAAAATTATACTACATGGAAGTCCAACCTGAATACATTCTCGTTGTTGACGACCTTCGATTTGTATTGACTGAGGAATGACCTCAGGTCCCTGCTCGAAACGCTCCTCAATCTGTTAAGGATGCGTATGATCCCTAGATCAAGGCCAATGATAAGGCCAAAGTCTACATTTTGGCTACTGTTTCTGAAGTTCTGGCCAAAAATCACGAGGGCATGATATCATCTCGTGAGATCATGAGTTCATTGCAAAATATATTTGGACAACCATGTCGACATGAATCCCTCAAGTACGTTTATAACTCCCGTATGAAGGAGGGGTCGTCGGTGAGAGAACACGTTCTCGATTTGATGGTCCACTTCAACGTGGCTGAAATGAACGGCACGGTCATAGACGAGCAAAGTCAGGTGTCATTTATCCTGGAATCTCTTCCAAAGAGTTTCCTTCAATCCGCAACAATGTGGTGATGAACAAGATAAAATACAACCTAACTACTCTCCTCAATGAACTGTAGACTTTCAAGTCTCTTATGAAGAATTAGGGGCAGACTGATGGAGAGACAAATCTGTTTGCCCATTCCAGAAGGTTCCAGAAGGGTTCATCCTCTGGAACTAAGTCCTGTGGTCCATCTTCTGGGCTTAAGAAGACCCAAAAGAAGAAGATAGGAGGGAAAGAGAAGGCACTTGCTGCTGATAAGGGCAAGAGAAAGGCCAAGGTTGCAGACAAAGAAAAGTGTTTCCACTGTAACATGGACGGACACTAGAAGCAAAACTGCCCAAAGTACCTTGCTGAGCTCAAGGAGAAGAAAGGTAAATTCGATTTACTTGTTCTTGAAACTTTCTTAGTGGAAAATGATGATTTTACCTTGATACTTGATTCAGGAGCTACTAATCATGTTTGCTCTTCTTTACAGGAAATTAGTTCCTTCAAGGAGCTCGAAGAGGGTGAGATGGCGCTCAGGGTCGGAACGGGAGACGTCGTCTCAGCTCGTGCGGTGGGAGATGCCAAGCTATTTTTTAGAGATAGATTTTTATATTTAGAAAATCTGTACATAGTTCCTAAGATCAAGAGGAACTTGATATCTATCTCTTGTCTAGTTGAACATCATTATTGTATTTCCTTTTCAAGTAATGAAGCGTTCATTTCAAAGAAAGGTGTCAATGTTTGTTCTGCTAAATTAGAAAACAACTTATATGTACTTAAACCGAACCAAACTAAAGCAATTTTGAATCATGAGATGTTTAAAACTGCTAATACTCAAAGTAAAAGGCAAAGAATTTCTCATAATCATACCTATCTTTGGCATCTTAGACTTGGTCATATAAATCTCAACCGGATTGAGAGACTATCCAAGAATGGACTTCTAAACAAGTTAGAAGATGATTCTTTACCTCCTTGCAAATCATGCTTGGAAGGCAAAATGACGAAGTGACCTTTTACTGGAAAAGGTTATAGAGCCATAGAGCCCTTAGAGCCTTATACATTCGGATCTTTGTGGTCCGCTGAATGTTAAACCACGTGAAGGGTACGAATATTTCATCTCTTTCATAGATGATTATTCGAGGTATGGTTACCTGTACCTAATGCATCATAAGTCGGAGGCTCTTGAAAAGTTCAAAGAGTATAAGGCTGAAGTAGAGAATGCGTTAGGGAAAACCATTAAAACACTTCGATTCCAATCAAGGTGGAAAGTATATGGATTTGAGATTTCAGGACTATTTGATAGAACATGGAATTAAATCTCAATTCTCAGCACCTAATACACCACAGCAGAATGGTGTGTTAGAAAGGAGAAATAGAACCTTGTTAGACATGGTTCGGTCTATGATGAGCTATGCTCAATTGCCTGCCTCGTTTTGGGGTTACGCAATAGAGACTGCGGTTCAAATCTTGAACACTATTCCATCAAAGAGTGTTTCAGAAATACCTTAAGCTGCATGTAGGGCAAGAAGATGTTAAGTTTCAAATATTTACTCCTTAGAAAGATGAATCTGAAATTAACTCCTGTTTAAAAATAGAATTGACTAATGCTCAACCTTTTGACTTAGGAAATGACATTCTTTTGAGTGATTCCTTAGACAAAGTAGCAAAGGAAACAAGGAAGGATTTGAAGGACCAAGAGCTGCATGACAGAAAGAACACACCTTGAAGGAGTACAGTCTAGCTAAAGACGTTAAAGAAAGCGCTCCTTGGGTGACAACCCAAGTTTTAAGTTTTAGTTTTTATGTTATGTCTTTTTAGTTTACTTTTAGTTTGTTTTGTTTTGCTAGGTTGCTATTGATGCCACCCCTCGCCAAAACCCATGCTCCCGTTCTATGGAACTTCAACTCACGTGACTTGTTTGCCTAAGGAATTCAGAAAAAATGAAGATCTCCATTACTCAGGACAACATTGTTCACTCTTACCTTTATTACTTCGTGAGCTTATTTTGAAAATATTGAGGACAATGTTTAGTTTAAGTTTGGGATGGGATGTTGTTTATCTGTTGTGACTGTCCTAAGTATGTGCTGAATTGCTAATTGATTTTATAAGAATGATTATGATGGCCTAGGATGAGATTTAATTGAGAATTTAATTGATTCTGTTGAAATTTGAGAGCATGATATGAATTCGAGTTAATTTAAAATTTTTCTTGAGTTTTTCTTGCACTCTTATGCACATAGCCTATGTTCCTGTAGTTTTGAAATACTTAGAACAAAGTTATTAGATTCAAAAGTTTGATGTCACTCCTAACTACAACTTTTAGTCACTCTAAATCACAATAAAACCAAACTAAAAGTGTATAGAACGTCTTAGAACGATGTTACAATCGGAAAGAAAGAGAAAATAAACTTATGTGTCGATGACAGTCCCTCACCCCCGAGCTCCCGTCACGATCTCGAACCTCCACGAATGCCTTAGCTCCCAAGAAATGCTCACTTTTCTCTTCTGACAGAGTGTATTTTGAAATTAGGGTGTAAAGAATATCAAATTCGGCTCCCCTTGCAAGAAGAGAAAGTGTTCTATTTATAATACTTCTCGGCACAGCGTTGCAACGCTAGAGACAGCGTTGGAACGTTGTACCCTAGGCACGTATCATATATGGAATGTGTTGACAGCGTTGCAACACTAGGGGCATCGTTGCACCACTGCTACCTTAACGCGCGCGTCCTTATCGATCTGGCGTTGCAACGCCCTCGCCACGGTCCTCCACACTCATCTTCTTATCGAGATAGCGTTGCAACGCTACAAAGCAACGTTGCAACGCTATCGACATGAGCCTTCAATGCTCAAAATCAACAAGCTGGGCGTTGCAACACCATCATTTTGGGTCTACTAGCTTGGGTTGGTCCTTCCACTTTCAATTGATATTATTGTTAGCTCCAAAAAGCCTCATTTCGATCCTGAGTGATCTAAAATGTCTCCATTTATCCTGTTTAAGCTTTTAACCTGAAATTCAATGATTACCACACATAAAAATCCTGAAATTATCATAAGACTAGCAATAATTAAGCCTAAGGGTAACACATTTTGTGTGCTATTAAATACCCCCAAACTTAAAGTTTTGCTAGTCTCAAGCAAAAACAGAATTAAACATGAGATTTTTCTTCTACATGAAGGGAATCGAATCCCGCAGCGGAAGTGATAGTGAATCACGCGTTCTTAATTTAGTTACACGGATATCAATCAAGAACAATTTAACAAAGATTAAGCATATATATAAGAGATGGACAACAAGATATTACCTTTGAAGAACTCTTTCTTCAAGTGCTCCTTCTCCCACATTCACGATCTCAGCAACACGAACCCGAACAATCACCAACACTACCACCGGATCTTCTCCGTGAAGGAAATCGAATCCCACAGCGGAAGCGATTGTGAATCGCGCGCTCTCGATTTAGTTACAATGATTTCATTCAATAACGTAAACAACTAGATTAAACATAAAATAGAATATGGACAACAAGAATTATTACCTTTGAAGAACCTTTCTTCAAGTGCTCCTCCTCTCTCACGATCAAGATCTCAGCAACACGAACCACGAACGGACTAAGACACGACCACTGGATCTTCTCCGTTGTTCTCTAGGTGAAGGAGGAATGTGGGTTCCCTTTAGGTAAGATGAGATGTTGTGAGAGAGAGGTTTGTGCTTTGGAACCTTTCCAACAACACAACAAAGGCTTAGGTTAACTTCTCCTAGTTGCATCTTATGCAACTATATATATAAGGAGATAGAGATGGAAATTACCATCCTATCCCTCTTTCATTCTCTCTTTAGTATATAGTTAATATGTCAATCCAATTCACATTAAAACTATATATTATATCATATATAATTGATATGACATCTCATATATGAAATTGAACACTTCAATTTCATTCCTAACTTTATACCCTTAATATTACCATGTTAAGCCAACGGAGGGACCTAATGGACCTACAGTTCATGAGCTCCAATGATATGAGATTGTCTGGTCAAACTTTTTGATCTAGTTAATCAATATTCATTAACTACAAGTCACTCCACTATAAACTTGTAGCTGCATTCTCCTCACTGCAGATTATATTGTGTCCACTGATATAATCATTACCCATGAGTTGACCCTTCAAAGGTTGTTCAGTATTACACCGGTCAAATTACCATTTTACCCATGTGATTACCTCTTTGTTCCTTAAGCACCACTGATCCTCTAATGAACAACAAGTCTACGGTCCTACCATAGACTCATACCCTCATAGAGGGCGGGGCCCCGTTGTTCAAGACACGGAGTCGGTTCTTGAAGGGAACAACCTATCTAATTCCTTAGTGTAGGAATGAGTGAATTCCATCTTGCACAGCTTAAGTTCCCGGCTACCTCACGAGGTTCCGTCCCGATAAGGTAGGCTTATTGAGTCGGCTCAGCCACTCTCACCCATACTAGTCTAAGGACAAACCCCTATAAGCGGTGGAGTTCTTAACTTGCTCAGATTCAGTGTCGAGTCACTAATGATCATCTATAAATTACTTGTCTTATCCTCATTACTTGGTGTTACAATCGGTTAGACTAATAATTTGCAGTCCGATCTTGTATGAACTCTTCATACATGATGCCCCCACTCGCATGTCAACTACATGAATGAGTTGGATTTACCTCATTTGTACTAATTACAAAGTGGGTCGCATCCATGGTGTTACCAGAATGAGGTTTCCAACCTTATTCTTATACCATAGACCATTTAGGTTATATTCTTGAACTCAACCCAAATAGCGTCCACTACACTGATGTTCAAGATATATGTTATAACCTTGGAGCTTAGTTTATTGGATTTATAAAGCAAGACTGTAATTCTATCAAAACAAATAACCCTTTATTTAATTGATCAAAATTACACAAGTTTAGGGCATAAATCCCAACACTCCGTTGTTTTCTAGGTGAGCGAGGAAGGTGGGTTCCCTTTAGGTGAGATGAGGTATTTTGGTAAAATCTAGTTGGAACTCTTTCCAACACTTTGTGAGAGAATTCTCTGGGGTTTCTCAAGAGATGGAGTCACTTGCTTAACCTAATTGCATCTCATGCAACTATATATATTGGGAAATAGGATGGAAATTGTCATCATATCTCTCTTATATTCGCCCACTATTATATGGTTTATATGTGAATCTAATTCACATTAAGACCATATATTATATCAATTATATCATATATAATTGATATAACACCTCATGCATGAAATTGAACACTTCAATTTCATTCCTAACTTTATACCCTCAGTATTACCATGTTGAGCCAACGGAGGGACCTAATGGATCTACAGTTTGTGAGATTAACTGATCAAACTCTTTGATCCAGTTAATCAATATTCATTAACTACAAGTCACTCCACTATAGACTTGTAGCTGCACTCTCCTCACTGTAGATTATATTGTGTCCACTAATATAATCATTACCCATGAGTCGACCCTTCAAAGGGTGTTCGTAATCACAGCTGGGTCAAATTACCGTTTTACCCTTATGATTACCTCTTTGTTCCTTAAGCACCACTGATCCTCTAATGAACAACAAGTCTAAGGTCCTACCATAGACTCATACCCTCATAGAGGGCGGGGCCCCGTTGTTCAAGACCTGGAGTCAGTTCTTAAGGGAACAACCTATCTAATTCCTTAGTGTAGGAATGAGTGAATTCCATCTTGCACAGTTAAGTCCCCAGCTATCTACGAGGTTCTGTCTCTGAGAAAAGTAGGCTTATTGAGTCGGCTACAGGTCACTCTCACCCATACTAGTCTAAGGACAAACCCCTATAAGCAGAAGTTCTTAACTGTTTCAGGATTCAGGTCGAGTCAATAATGATCATCTATAAATTATCAGTCTTATCCTGTTAACGGTGTTACACTAGTTAGACTAATAATTTGCAGTCCAGTCTTGTATGAACTCTTCATACAGGATGCCCCCACTCGAATGTCAACTACATGAATGAGTTGGATTACCTCATTTGTACTAATTACAAAGTGGGTCGTATCCATGGTGTTACCAGAATAAGGTTTCCAAGGTTATTCTTATACCATAGACCATTTAGGTTATACTCTTGAACACAATCCAAATAGTGTCCACTACACTGATGTTCAAGATAGATTATAACGTTGGAGCTTAGTTTATTGGATTTATAAAGCAATAATACAACTTCATCAAAACAAATATCCCTTTATTTATTTGATCAAAATTACACAAGTTTAGGGCATAAATCCCAACAATCTCCCACTTGACCTAAAGCTTGTGGAGTACTAAAACATTACAGTAATGTAAATACAATAAACTAGGGCATTTAAACCCTTTGTACAAAATACTCCCACTTGCCTTAGTTGGGGAAGACTTGTAAACCTAGACCTTCTAAGTGACTCTCAAATACTTTAGCCGTGAGAGCCTTTGTGAAAGGATCAACAACGTTGTGCTCTTAGGCTATCTTCGTGACAATCACGTCTCCTCTATGCACGATCTCCCAGATGAGATGATATTTTCGCTCAATGTGCTTTCCTCTCTTTTTACTTCGGGGTTCCCTCAAATTTGCCACTGCACCACTGTTATCGCAATACAACGTGATGGGCAAAGTCATATTTGGAACAACTTCCAAATTTAACATGAATTTCCTTAAGCAAACGACATCTTTAACTAATTCACAAGCTGCTACATATTCGGCCTCCATGGTGGAATCAGCGATGCATCCTTGCTTAACGCTTCGCCATACTACAACTCCTCCGTTAAGAGTAAATACTGACCCTGATGTAGATTTTCGAGAATCTTTATCAGTCTGAAAGTCAGAATCCGTGTATCCTGTAAGGATCAAATCCTTAGCCCCATACACAAACATGTAGTTCCTTGTTCTTCGTAGATACTTAAGGATTGTTTTAACCGATGTCCAGTGTTCAAGTCCTGGATTGGATTAATACCTACTGACCATTCCAACTGCAAAACAGATGTCAGGCCTAGTACACAACATGGCGTACATCAGGCTCCCAACAGCTAATGCATAAGGAATCCGTCTCATATTCTCAACTCCTTGAGGTATCTTAGGACACTGTTCCTTAGACAAATGGACTCCATGTCTAAAAGGCAATAAACCCTTTTTGGAGTCTTGCATCTTAAACCTTGACAACACTTTGTCTATGTAAGATGTTTGAGACAAGGCTAGTGTTTTATTCTTGCGGTTCCAAACAATCTGGATCCTAAGAACAAACTGTGCATCACCCAAATCTTTCATTTGGATTTGCGTAGCTAGCTAATTTTTAATGTCAGTAAGATATCCTACATCATTCCCAATGAGTAGGATATCATCCACATATAGAATTAGGAATGCGACAGAACTATTGATGATCTTCTTGTAGACATAAGGTTCATCATCATTCTAATCAAAACCATAAGATTTGATTGCCTCATCAAATCTTATATTCCAGGACCTAGAGGCTTGGTTCAGTCCATAAATTAACCTTTTAAGCCTGCAAACCTTTTGCTCTTGTCCTTGTTCAATGAACTCTTTGGGTTGGTCCATGTAGATGTTTTCCTCAGGATTGCCATTCAAAAAGGTTGTCTTGACATCCATTTTCCATACCTCATAGTCATAATATGCGACAATGGCAAGTAGGATACGGATAGACTTTACCATAGCAACAGGTGAAAAGGTTTCCTCATAGTCAACCCCTTCAACCTGGGTATAACCCTTTGCTACTAGTCTAGCTTTAAAGGTTTGCACCTTCCCATCTACACCACGCTTTCTCTTGTAGATCCACTTACAACCTATAGGTTTTACCCCATCAGGCTTATCTACAAGATCCCAAACAAAATTGAAGTGCATAGACTCCATTTCTTGGTCCATGGCTATGACCCATTTGTCTTTGTCCTTGTCAACCATCGCTTGACTATAAGTCGATGGATCCTCACAGTCGTCATCTGGTATAACAACTTGGGTTTCAGATAAACCCATGTAACGGTCAGGTTGTGTTATAACCCTCCCACTACGTCGAGGCATACTCAACTCTTGAGATGGATTCTCTTGACTAGACAAGCTAGTATCAACAACTTTTTTTGACGTACTAGTTTTGCTAGCAACCTTTGCTATTGTTCCGTCTAACTCATTCAACACAATTTTACTTCTTGGTTTGTGGTCCCTTATGTGGTCCTCCTCTAAGAAAATGGCATTTGTCGACACAAAAACCTTATCATCCTTAGGATCATAGAATAAACCACCTCTTGTTTATTTTGGGTAGCCTACGAATAGGCACAATTTTGAACGTGAATCCAACTTCTTTGGATTTGTCACAAGCACATGTGTTGGATACCCCCAAATTCTGAAATGACATAAACTACCTTTACGTCCTTTCCAGAGTTCAAAAGGTGTTTCAGAAACACTTTTTGAGGGCACATTGTTCAAAATGTATACTGCAGCTCTCTCATCACAGAAACCCCAAATGAACTAGGGAGATGAGCATAACTCATCATTGATCGAACCATGTCCAACAAGGTTCTATTTCTCCTTTTCGATACACCGTTTTGTTGTGGTGTACCGGGAGCCAAGAGTTGGGATGTAATTCCATGTTCTATCATATAATTCTGGAATTTTAAATCCATGTACTCTCCACCTCGATATGATCGAAGTGTTTTGATTGTTTTACCCAATTAATTTTCAACTTCGGTCTTGAATTCCTTGAACTTTTCAAGTGTTTTAGACTTATGTTGTATTAGGTAAATATGCCCATATCTGGAATAATCATCTACAAAGGAGATGAAATATTCATAACCTCCTTTGGCTTTAACATTCATCGGACCACAAAGGTCTGAATGTATAAGCTCAAGAGGTTCTTTGGCTCTATAACCTTTTTCACTAAAAGGTCTTTTAGTCATTTTGCCTTCTAGGCAAGATTCACACACAGGTAAAGTATTTTCTTCTAACTCATTTAGAAGTCCATTTTTTTATCAATCTCTCAATCCTATTGAGATTAATGTGGCCCAATATAAGATGCCAAAGATGAGCATTTTCTTTGGGAGAAATTTTACGTTTCTTAGTTTGTGCATTTGCAGTTTTAAATAATTCAGTGTTCAAAACCATTTTGACTGAATTAAGCCTTAAAACATACAACCCATTTTCTAATGAAGCTGAACATATTTCTATACCTTTCTACAAAATAAACACTTTATTCATAGAGAAAGAAATAGAAATACATTGTTCTATAAGGAAAGAAATTGAAATAAGGTTTCTAGTAAACCCTGGTATCACTAATATATTGTCCAACAACATATATTTTCTGCCAAAGTAAAGCTTCATCGTGCCTACAGCTACAGCTGAGACGACCTCTCCATTTCCAACCCGGTGCGTTATCTCTCCTTTCTGTAGCTGCTGCCAAGAATCAATTCCCTGAAAAGAAGAGCAAACATGATTAGTGGCGCCTGAATCAAGTATCCAAGCAGTTTTATCATTATCCACTAAACAAGCTTCTAGGCAAAGTAAATCATATTTACCTTCCTTCTTCTTTTCTGCAATGTACTTCGGACAGTTCCGTTTCCAATGCCCGTCTTCGTTACAGTGGAAACACTTTCCTTTGTCAGCAACTTCTTTGACTTTCTTGCCCTTCATGGCGGCAGCTTTGTCAGCTCGTTTCCCTCTACCAACCTTCTTCATGTTCTTTTTCTTCCCTTTCAGGTTAGAAGAAGATGAAGCCACTGTTTTTATCCCAGAGGTCGAACCTCTGTGATAATTCTACTGGCAAAATTTTCCTCACCTTTCAATCCCTGAATTTTCATCAAAAATTGAAAGGTCTGGAGTTCATTCAGAAGGGAGGTAAGATTAAAAGTAAGCTTGTTCATAACAACATTACTTCTAAATTGTAGGAAACTATCTGGAAGGATTTCCAGAATGAAGCTGACCTGGCTTGATTCATCGATGGATGCACCGACTCCGCGATGTTAAAGTGCACCATCATATCCAGGATATGATCCCAAACAGATGTACCCTCTGGCATCCTTGAGTTGAATATGTACTTTAGGGCATTGTGTCGGCCTATGTGGACTGTTGTCCAAATATACCCTGCACTGAATCCATGATTTCCTTAGCGGTTATCATGCCCTCATGCTTCTTGGCTAATATGTCAGACATACTTGCCAACATGTAGACCTTGGCCTTATCATTGGCCTTGATCCATCGATCATATGCATCACGAACATTTCGTGACGCATTCGAGTCTGGCACTTTAGGACACTCCTTAGTTAGCACAAACATCAGATCATCCACTACCAATATAGTGTTGAGTTTGTTTTTCCATGTCATCATATTCTCTCCGGTTAACTTTTCCGCACCCAATAAGGAAATTATAGATCTAGACATTTTTGCTTAAAATTTACAAACAAAACTTGTATGATTTTTTTGCTATAATTATCTAATCCAATCATGTTTTAGCTAATTATCAAATGATTCCTAGGTCATTTATAATTTGCAATGATACTCCAAAGGTTTAGAATATATGACACCGAAGGGTAATCAACAACACTCCTCCTCTGGATCAAGGCACTCTTGACCAAAACTTAATGCCAGAATAACTCTTATTCCTATAGGCTTTAGTTACCATTTTTCGGTGAAGATACATACACATCTTATGTTCCTTGTGAGTGTAACCCTCTGTCTTTAGATCCCAGTGTCCCCATCCAATAAAATTCGCCGAAGGGAGGACTAGATTGAAAAACAGACTAAGGAAATCTTTATCCCTTTCGAGTGTCCACTGTGTTCGATCCCCTATGATCAAGCCCTCCGAAGGGATTGTCTGGTCCGGGCCAAACTAGCAGGCTGACCATAGTGATCTTACGGTGTAAACCGACTGAAGATACCATAGGTTTTGTTTTCACTAAACCTGCTCCCACTCACTATAAGTACCCTCTCCATTCACCTTCATATTGACTCATACAAACACCATCCGAAGGGGATGCTCCCATTTTCGCCACGAGGCCAAGTATGAGTCTCACGGTGTGAACTTCCCGGATATACGTAGGTGAAAAATATGTATCATATACACTTTTCCTCCCACTGGATACTTTAAATCTATAGGAATATTAACTTAGGCTAAACCCAACTAATGGTTTTACCTAAAGTTATCAATATAACTCTTATATTGATTTTATCCTAAGTTTGCTAATATAACTTTCATATTAAGCCTAGGATTTCTAGTTTATTAACCCCTTAATAAACCCGCTGACGCTACTATGATTTATAAACCCTCTGATTAAATTTCACTCCCAGGTCAGTTCCCAGGTAGGGGTGTTCCGTTTCCGTCAGCTTAAATACCCAAGCCTAGACAGAACTTTCCTTAGACATAGTTCCTCTTTTCATCATTGTTTATAAATCACTTGGTTCCTAATTCTAATCTAATTAGAACTAGATAACCTAAGGTATATTATTTCCAAGTTCTAAACATTTTAAAACTAATAATTAACCTTAGGTGACATGCATACTATGTTATAGTGCTTGATCATTCATCTCATGAATAATAAGACATACATAGCATAATCATCTCATGAAAAATAATTCATGTCAATGTTGTCCATAAATTAATATAACACTTTATATTAATTAATCATGCAAACTATATAATATAACTCTTTATATTATAAATGATGCATGAAAATGCTTAACCTAAGGTGAGATATATAAATTAAAAGCATACATTATGCATGGCAATAATTACACAACAATTGCATAATTTGAATAGCAAAATTAGACAAGTTTTGGCACCCTAAATTCAATTTTAATTAATATAATCTAATTATATCAATTAATATTAAATAAATTAAATATAAAATTAAATATAAAACGTTTTTATATTTAATATATAATAAAAAACGTTTTTTTGCCCGTTGAAGCGCTTGTTGAAACGCCTTCGGTGTTGCAACGCTGATGGCAGCGTTGCAACGCAGCATGTTGTCCGTTTCCGTCCGTTGAAGCGCGCCCAGCTGCTGCGTTACACAACGCCTCAGCGACAGCGTTGCAACGCTGCCGTCTTCCCAGCCGCGCACCTGCCACAGTGTCGTTGCAATGCTATAGAACAGCGTTGCAACGCCATTCACAGAACAACAAGTAAAATCTCCATTCCTTGCTCGTTTTCGCTCCGTTCTTCTCAGCAACCACTTTACCTCGATCGACATGAACTTACAAACTCGATTTACAATTAAAATTGCCCAAAACACAAGGCCCATACATTGAACGATTCAATGAAAAATTGTAAATCTAAGTGCCAAAATTGAAAACGTCTAAATTGCAAACCGTTCATACATCATATGAAAAACAGTAAATCCCACCTAGTTCTTGAAAAATCAAGAACATAAATCAAGAACGCAATTGGGCTCTGATACCATTTGAAGGGAATCGAATTCCGCAGTGAAAGCGATAGTGAATCGCACGTTTTTAATTTAGTTACACGGATATCAATCAAGAACAATTTAACAAAGATTAAGCATATATATAAGAGATGGACAACAAGATATTACCTTTGAAGAACTCTTTCTTCAAGTGCTCCTTCTCCCACGTTCACGATCTCAGCAACACGAACCCGAACAATCACCGACACTACCACCGGATCTTCTCCGTTGTTCTCTACATGAGAGAGGAAGGTGGGTTCCCTTTAGGTGAGATGAGGTATTTTGTGAAAATCTAGTTGGAACTTTTTCCAACACTCTGTGGGAGAATTCTCTAGGGTTTCTCAAAAGATGGAGTCACTTACTTAACCTAGTTGCATCTCATGCAACTATATATATGGGAAAATAGGATGGAAATTACCATCTTATCCCTCTTATATTCTCCCACTATTATATGGTTTATATGTGAATCTAATTCACATTAAGACCATATATTATATCAATTATATCATATATAATTGATATAACACCTCATGCATGAAATTGAATACTTCAATTTCATTCCTAACTTTATACCCTCAGTATTACCATGTTGAGTCAACGGAGGGACCTAATGGACCTACAGTTTATGAGCTCCAATGATGTGAGATTAACTGATCAAACTCTTTGATCCAGTTAATCAATATTCATTAACTACAAGTCACTCCACTATAGACTTGTAGTTGCACTCTCCTCACTGTAGATTATATTGTGTCCACTGATATAATCATTACCCATGAGTCGACTCTTCAAAGGGTGTTCGTAATCACAGCTAGGTCAAATTACCGTTTTACCCCTGTGATTACCTCTTTGTTCCTTAAGCATCACTGATCCTCTAATGAACAACAAGTCTAATGTCCTACCATAGACTCATACCCTCATAGAAGGCGGGGCCTCGTTGTTCAAGACCTGGAGTCAGTTCTTAAGGGAACAACCTATCTAATTCCTTAGTGTAGGAATGAGTGAATTCCATCTTGCACAGTTAAGTCCCCAGCTACCTACGAGGTTCTGTCCCTGACAAGATAGGCTTATTGAGTCGGCTACAGGTCACTCTCACCCATACTAGTCTAAGGACAAAGCCCTATAAGCAGGAGTTCTTAACTTGCTCAGGATTCAGGTCGAGTCAATAATGACCATCTATAAATTATATGTCTTATCTTGTTAATGGTGTTGCACTGGTTAGACTAATAATTTGCAGTCCGATCTTGTATGAACTCTTCATACAGGATGCCCCCACTCGCATGTCAACTACATGAATGAGTTGGATTACCTCATTTGTACTAATTACAAAGTGGGTCGCATCCATGGTGTTACCAGAATAAGGTTTCCAACCTTATTCTTATACCATAGACCATTTAGGTTATACTCTTGAACACAATCCAAATAGTGTCCACTACACTGATGTCAAGATAGATTATAACCTTGGAGCTTAGTTTATTGGATTTATAAAGCAAGAATACAATTTCATCAAAACAAATAACCCTTTATTTATTTGATCAAAATTACACAAGTTTAGGGCATAAATCCCAACACTACATACATTTGCTTCAAACCTCAAAGATTTGAGAGAAAATTTTGGCATTCACAGGAAAAACTCAAACATAATACTTCAATGAGCAATTTAAAATCAGCAAGTTGGGCGATGCAACGCCATCACTTCGGGTCTACTAGCTTGGGTTGGTCATTCTACTTTCAATTGATATTATTTTTAGCTCCAAAAAGCCTCGTTTCGATCCCGAGTGATCCAAAATGTCTCCATTTGTCCTTTTCAAGTTCTTAACCTGAAATTCAATGATTACGACACATAAAAGTCCTGAAAGTATCATAAAACTAGCAATAATTAAGCATAAGGGTAGCACATTTTGTGTGCTATCAAATACCCCCAAACTTAAACTTTTGCTAGTCCCGAGCAAAAACAGAATTAAACATGAGATTGTTCTTCTACATACATTTGATTCAAACCTCAAAGATTTAAGAGAAAATTTTGGCAATCACAGGAAACACTCAAACATAATACTTCAATGAGCAATTTAGAACTTTTCCCAAGTCTTCCTACGTGTGTGTGTGATTAGCCTATGTTCCCTTCATTTTTACTAAGCCTGGATCAACTTTATTAGGCTCTCCATTCAACTTCCCCCTACACTGATCATAATTACTAATCCTTAAGCCTCCCTACATTCAAGCAATAAACAACTTTACTCAGCACTTAATCACTGTTTCTCATTTTTTTTCTATTTTCTTCTTTTTTTTGTGGAAGGACACTAGCTTTCACACATCCACTGCAAGGACCCTTACCCAGAGCACTCGCTCAATGACTGGCCTAACTGATCACAGTGAAGGTAGCTCTTTTTGCCCTCACAAATTTTTTCTTTAACAAACAAACAAAAGAAACAAACTACTCTTTCACAAAATGCACATATTACACAGATCATGCACTTTGTATTGGCATTCACCCTATCCTGCAGTTTAACTCTCAAATCAGCTCTTAGACCTATCGAGGTGACATTAAACTTCTAAGCCGAATAACTTTGTTCTAAGCATTTCAAAACTACAGGAGCACATGCTATGTGCTTAATAGTGCAGGAAAAACTCAAGAAAATTTTTAAATTAACTCAAATTCATATCATCCTCTCAAGTTTTAGCAGAATCAAAAAAAATTCCAATTAATTCTCATCCTAGGCTATCATGAACATACTTATGCAAAAGATCAATCAACAATTAAGCATATACTAAGGATAGTCACAACATATCAATAACATCCCACCCCAAACTTAAACTAAACATTGTCCCCAATGTTTGCAAAATAAGCTCAAATAGTAAGAAGGTAAGAGTGAACAATACTGTCGTGTGTAATGGAGATCTTCAATATTTATTGAGTTCCTTGGATAGCTAAAACACGTGTGTTGGAGTTCCATGGAATGGGAGCATGGATTTCTACGAGGGGTGGCATCCACAGTAACCTACAAAGCAAAACAAACAAACTAGTAAGTAAACTAAGAACTGAAAAACAACTAAAACCAACTAAAGACAGAAAATAAAAATAACAAAAATGTAAAGCTTGGGTTGCCTCCCAAGAAGCGCTTTCTTTAACGTTTTTAGCTAGATTGTACTCCCTCAAGGTGTTTCTTTCCTATCATGCAACGCTCGGAGTGATGTATTCATCTGGCTTATCTGGGTCTCAATATTTTGTATGGCAGCTCCATGACTAGTTACTATGCCAGTTAGACTCGTGATTGCTTTCTCCAACTGGTTGGACCTATTTCTGGATTCAGCTATAAAGGAGTGCACTGTCTCTTCCAGAGATGGTTTCCTCTCAGTTTTAGAAGCATGCCCTGTAGGAGGGTTCAACACATTTTTATTGGTTGCATAAGAGAAATTTTCGTGATACCTCAAACCTGGGTTATAATGTGTTGGAAGGTTATTTTGAGTCTGGTTTCCTCCATAATTGTTGTCTCTATTGTTCAGATAATATATTTGCTCCATAGTAGATTCTCCATTGGGCTGGGAGCATTGAGAGGGTACCACTATTTGGGGTGATCCTGCAAAATTATTCAGTGCATGAGTGAGGGATGCCATATGAGATTTAAGGAAGGTTACCTCATCCAATTGATACAATCCAGCTACTGGCTTAAATCGGTCATTGTCTGTGGGCCATTGGTAGCTGGCAGTTGAAACTTCCTCTAGGAGGGCACGTACTTCGGGCACAGTATTTTCCATGAAAGCCCCGCCAACAGTGGCATCCATAATGGTCATGGTCTTACCTTCAAGTCCATTATAGAATAATTGTACCTAGAGCCAATCTGGGTAACCATGCTGTGGGCATCTCTTGAGCATGTCCTTATAACGGTCCCAGGCCTCAAATAGTTGTTCTCCCTCCTGTTGCCTGAATGTTCCTATCTCTGTCCTTAACTTTGCAGCTTTCACTGATGGAAAGAATTTGGTCATGAAGTCTTGGGTCAACTCCTCCCAAGAAGTGATACTTTCCGGTGGGAGAGACCCTAGCCATTCCTTAGCTCTACCCTGCAAAGAGAAAGGAAAGAGACGTAAGCGAATACTGTTAGCAGAATTACCATTTAACTTAATTGTACCACAGATTTCTAGAAAATTCTGTAAATGTGAATTAGGATCTTCTGTGGCTTGTCCTCGAAAAGTACCTTCCCTAACCATCAGAATAAGCCATGTTTTAAGTTCAAAATTGTTAGCATTTATGGGAGCATGGACAATTCCAGCCTGCTCAGAAGTAAACACAGGTTGGAAAAACTCCCTGATGGGTTTATGGTTGTTGATTAACTCTTGATCTTCCATTATCTGAGTTTCTGCTCTTCCTTGCCTTAGGAGTCTCCTACAAGTCCTTTCAATCTCAGGATAAAAAAGGTGCAAGTCTGCAGCTCTATCCTTGGGCATACACCTAGAGGTTGTTGGGATGTATGTCTTAATCTCATACTTGTTTGTAATATTTATGATTGAAATAAATAAAAGTTATTTTTTCAACACTTTGTGTCTCGCATATTTACAAACTTTGTCGAATAAACTAAGCTCCAGGGTCATTGATTTATGAGAGAACTAGAACTTGAACGGTTTGTAGTGGACACACATGGAGGATCACGTTCGAGTAAATGACCCAAACGGTCTACAATATACGGATAGGATTGGAGACCTAATCCTGAATACGTTGTGAATGTGACCCGCTTTGTATTAGATATAAACGAGTTGATCCGACTCGTTCATGTGGTTGAGATGCGAGTGGGGGCATCCTGTGCAATGAGATTATACAAGATTGGACCATGAATTATTAGACTTCATCGATGTAACACCGCTAATGAAGATAGGGATAATAACTTCGTAGATGACCAATAGTAACTCGACCTTAATCATGAGCGTGTTACGGACTCCTGTCTGCGGGGGTCTGTCCTTTGACTAGTACGGGTAAGGGTGGTCATAGTTACTCGCCCAATATGCCTATCTTCTCAGGGGAAGGACAACGTGGGGAGCTGGGAACTTGACTACGCAAGATGAAATTCACTCGTTCCCGACCTTAAGGAAACTAGAGGGGTTGTTCCCTTAAGTGTTGTCTTCAGGGCTTGGACAACGGGCACCCACCCTCTCACTGGCCCGAGAGGGGTGTTGTTTATGGTTGGACCATACAACGTTGTTGTTCATTAGAGGAGCAGTGGGGACTTAAGGAGCAAGAAGTAGACATAGGGGTAAAAC
This sequence comes from Trichosanthes cucumerina, assembly GCA_036507285.1. Lineage (NCBI taxonomy): Eukaryota > Viridiplantae > Streptophyta > Magnoliopsida > Cucurbitales > Cucurbitaceae > Trichosanthes > Trichosanthes cucumerina. The sequence continues at coordinate 68,152,927 of CM071840.1, read as the reverse complement.
GATAATTTGACCCAGCAGTGTCTACGAACAACCTGTGAAGGGTCGACTGACGACCATTGGTTATATCAATGGACACAACTTGTCTTACAGTGATGGGAGTGCAGCTACGGGCTTTAGTGGAGTGTTACCGCAACTAATGAATGTTGATTAACCGAGTCATAGAGTTTGACAGGTTAGTCTCAGATCATTGGAGCTCGTCACCTATAGGTCCATTAGGTCCCTCGGTTGGCTCAAACTGGATACATAGAGGGTTTACAGTTTGGTGTGGATTTGAAGTGTTCAAACTCATTAAAAGGGTATTTATGTCATTTATATGAGATATGATTGACATATTATATAGTTTAATGTGAATGAGATTCATAATAAACTATAGGTTAGCCTAATTACTTAGTTAGAACTAATTTAGAGAAATTGGATTGAGAGAAATTAAATTGAATGTGATTCAATTTAAAATCCTTAATTATAAAAATGTGATTTGTATTATAAGGTATGATATATCTTATTATATGTGGTTATGCAAATATGATTTGCATAACCTATGGTTGTTGTAAAATGATAAATAGGTGGAGATTTCAACTCCACATATCACCATTATTTAAAGCCTTTGCAAGAAGGCATTAGGTAAGTCTTGATTCATTTTTTGGAATCTCACCATTTTCATTCTCTCATTCTCTCAACTCCTCTCTCAAATTTCTCTCCATCCCCTTTACCAAAGGAGTCCCACCACTCACCCTTTATCAAAGGAGAACAACCGAGAAGTGCTTTCGGAGGTGTCCGATTGTTCGATTGTTCGGAGGGTTCATGATCGTGGAGATCAAGAACACGAAGAGTTCGTGACCAGAGAAGGAAATCGTGAAGAAAGGTTCTTCAACAAGTAAGTAAATCTTCTTACTGAATTTTCCTTTCGATTTATGCATGTTTAGCCTAGATTCTAAAGGATAGAATTAATTTTAAGAAACATTTTCACAACGAAACCACGACGATTCCAAGTCGTTTTTCCGCTGCAGGAGTTTCATTCTCTTCAGAGGTACAAAAAAAAAACAGGAATTAGAAAAAAAAAACTAGAAAAGGAAAGACACAAAAAGAACACAAATAAGAAAAAAATCACAACAAAACACAAACACTAAAAGAAGCAAAACAAAGAACTAAAACTTAAACTTGGGTTGCCTCCCAAGAAGCGCTTTCTTTAACGTCTTTAGCTAGACGTAAACTTATGATTGACATCAAGACACGTAAAACTGCTCGTATTTTTCGGGCCCTTCTTGCTTTAATCGATATAGCCTTCTAAGTCTAAAAGGCTATCTTACTTTTCCTAGGCACCTGAAAGAGGGTTATTTTTTGTATTTTTGTGTCTTGAAATAAAAAACAAAAACCAAAACAAGACTCGTGAGTGTAGGGCAAATGGTTATCAACATTAAAGAAAATTTCTGGAGATAAAAGGGGAAATGACTTTTCAGCCTCGAACTTTATCACCTGATTTTCCTCCGTGGGAGTGATTGTATTACCATTGTCTACTTCAGAAACCTGTTTTTGGTGTATTTCAGTCTCATCCATCCCATCCTCATTATCATATGAATAAGTCCTCCTAGGTGGATCCTCCTCAGTGGTAAGAATAAGAAACTGTTCCTGTAAGGCTTTAAGAGAATTTACCAATTGATTGAGATAATGAGTTCTTTCATGTACTATTTCCCAAAGCTCTACCACTTTAGCCTCTAACCTATTCAACCTTTCTAATTCATCATGAACCAAATTTTAAATTTTCAATTCTAACCCATTATTAGGTCCACAAGAGAAGAGTTTTCTATAGGTTGGTCAGGGTACGAGAAATTTTTGTTCCTAGTGCCTATATGATTACCAGTAAAAGAATTTTCATCAATCATAGATTCAGAATGGTAAAGATTAGACAAATGGTTTCCAGAAAAATCATGATGCACATACCTAGGGTCTTGAGAGGGACAGTACATTGGTGGAGAATTAAAATCATGAAAAGTCATACTTGAAAAATCAATAATTCAAATCAGGAGTTTTACACAATAGCAACACAACAAAAAATAGGAGACAAAGACTAAAAAATACACAAAACTAAAATAAGACAAATAAGGAAACGAACAACAAACACACAAAGAACAAATAATGAAAGAAAACACAAAAAGAAAAGAAACAAACTTTAGTCTAAAATCTCAAATTTTCTCCTAATATTAATTAATCTAAATAATCGCCATTCCCCGACAACGGCGCCAAAAACTTGTTGCGTAAAATTAATATTGCAATACCGGAAGGGTCAAGTTTTAGTATAGTGATTTGAGAGTTCCAAGTATCATCCTCAGGAATGAGTTTCTAGATTAATTAATTACCAAGATACTAATTCTCAATTTTGGCTAAAGTAACATAACATGGATAGATGGTGAAAACAAAGATAAACGATAGACAAACAAGTGGAGACACGAATATGATAGAATTGGAGGAAAATGACTTCACAAGTTAATAACTTATTTGACACATGCAATGAACTAATGTGATGAATTTATAAACAAAATATAAGATACTTAAGAAAATCTCTCGATTCTTAGTGAGCCTCGGACACACAATAAATTCTATAGTCTCCATATGAATCTAAAAGCATGCACGACATTAAGCAATTTCTTTATGTGTTTTCCTTAGACTTCTAGGTCATTCTCATGCCAGACTTCTAAGAGTTTTGACAATTTTGCTCTAATCTAAACTTTTTCTCTCGAGTCCACTTAAACCAACAAGATTAAAGAATTAAAGAACGAATTGCCAAAAATAAACAACAAAACATAATTCAATACATAAGCAAACAAGTCTTAAACAAGCAAATCAAATCCTAACGACCACTTTTAGCCACTCTAAATCACAATAAAACCAAACTAAAAGTGTATAAAACGTCTTAGAACGATTTTACAATCCGAAAGAAAGAGAAAATAAAATTATGTGTCGATGTCGGTCCCTCGTCCCCGAGCTCCCGTCACGATCTCAAACCTCCATAAATGCTTTAGCTCCCAAGGAATGCTCATTTTTCTATTCTTACAAAGTGTATTTCGAAATTAGGGTGTAAAGACTATCAAATTCGGCTCCCCTTGCAAGAAGAGAAAGTGTTCTATTTATAACAATTTTCGTCACAGCGTTGCAACATTGTACCCTATGCACGCATCATATATGGAATGTGTCGACAACATTGCAACGCTAGGGACAGCGTTGCAACGCTGCTACCTTAACGTGCGCGTCCTTATCGATCTGACATTGTAATGCCCTCACCACGGTCCTTCACGCTCATCTTCCTATCGAGATAGCGTTGCGATGCTGCAAAGCAACGGTGCAATGCTATCGGCATGATCCTTCAACGCTCAAAATCAGCAAGTTGGGCGTTGCAACACCATCACTTCGGGTCTACTAGCTTGGGTTGGTCCTTCTACTTCCAATTGATATTATTTTTAGCTCCAAAAAGCCTCGTTTCGTCCCGAGTGATCCAAAATGATTGTCTTGTTTAAGCTCTTAACCTAAAATTCAATGATTACAACACATAAAAGCCCTTAAATTATCATAAAACTAGCAATAATTAAGCCTAAGGGTAGCACATTTTGTGTGCTATCAATTTTCATGTTCTTGTTTTTTGTAATCTGTCAAGTTTTATAATCTGTCAAAAAGCACAAAAATATCATACTTCCGTTTGTTGTTTCATGTTATCAACGTCTTATTTGATATTGTAGATCTAGATGTAAGTTAAAACTTTGTCTTCTTTGAGATTTTCTAATTCAACTTTCTTGAGGGTGGAAAGTATGCATTTGTACAACTTGTTATGAAAAACTGCTATACCCGAGAACATAAGTTCTTGTCTTCTGCTTGTTGTTTTTACCTCTAAAGCATGCTTAATCCGAAATTTTCCAATTTAATCTAATCTTTATATTTAAATTTACCCATTGGGTATTCAATCTTAGATGTTACATTTTGAAAGTTTGTAGGATTTAGTTGTTACACATTATAGGTAGTTACATTTCTATATATTGAATTTTTCAGCCAATTAGTTTCAAATCGTAACTCATGTACTAAATATTCCAACCATTGGTTATTAATTTGCCAAGAGTTACATTTCTTCTTCTTCATTATCTGGCTATAGTCTTAATTTTTTAATAGTCAAGTTAGTTTGTTTTCAAAGTGTGCAACTATCCATTAGATTGCAAATTATCTTGGCTTCTCCATATAAATTTTGAGAGGTGCGATTGAGAATCATAGTGTTTTCTCAAAATTGAGTGCAAACATAAGTGGCCTTAATATTCTTGAGTGTAAACATGTGAGAGAGTGTTGTGAGGTCCTTTTGTATTTGCCTAACATATTTTTGCAGAAATCTTTCACAAAAAAAAAAATGCGAAGAAGAAATTCAAGAGAGCAAGACCATAGACTAAAATAAATTTCCAGTTTACGTTACAATGACATCCTTAGATTTTAGAACGAATCTTCTTGAAGAAGGGGAGAATGATATGAATCTTACTGTGCTATTCAAGACTAAAGAAAAGGTTCAAAATTTGAGTTGAATTAAATGTTGTCAAACTTCATTTATGATGAACTAAAGATGCATTTAATGAAATCAAGTGTAAAAGACAAGCCAAACTTCATTTATGCAACAAGAGTTTCAAGCTACATGAAGTGGAGCTTCATTTATGCATGAGAAATTACAAGCTTTATGTAGGGTGATTGGAAAATCAATTCTCGGATTTATGGATATTTTGATGTAATTTTCAGTTTTAAAGTTTTATTTTCAATGTTTTAGGTTACAAAATAGCTAGTGGACATCATGGTATTGATGGAGATGAAAGTTGCAACCTTTCAATTGACCATAGGTTACTCTAGGGTTAATTTTGAGGTTGTATAAAGCATTGTAACTTGTAAGTAAAGAAAAGAAAGATTTGAAAATGTAATCAAATGAGGTCTTTGAGTTTTATTATAGCCTAGAACTATTTCTTTGCAATTCTATGTAGATTAGGTTGCATGCTTAGAATCATTCAAGCTTGACTTGATCAATCTTGCTTTTGGAGTGATTTGAATCTCATACAAGTTCTCTTGCCTTGAGATGATTGATCAACAAGGTAATCCGATTTTACTTTCCTTGAGTTGATTTTCAAAATTCGTTTTGGGGTTTTTGAGATTGAGTTCTAAAGGTCATGTTTCTTTAGTAAGGTTGTTAGATCCACTTATCAAAAGTTACTTAACATTTTGACATCAGAATCTTTGAGTTCTTTGATTTTATTTTTGATTTGGGGGTTTTGGGTTTGTAATCTAAGGGTATTATTTCCACAACAAGGTTGTTAGATTCAATTTCCTCTTCAATTTCATATCACCAGAATTGATCCATCCTCAACAAAAGTAGAGGAGGTGAAAATTCATTTATTTGTAACAGAGTAACTAAATCGATCAAAGGAAAGAAAGAATGTTTGTATTATGTAATTTTTCTCCAGTTTAACTATTGTTTTCTACAAATTTTTCTTGAAGTTCTTTGTTTACTTCACCTTCTTAGTAACAATACAATATTGTGTTTTAATTAAGAGTGAATTATTTACTTTCGTTTCCCTCCTTAGTGAGATGACAATGGATTCGTGAGCTTTATTTATCATAAGATTGAAAAGTTGTTTCGTGGTTTGTTATGTTTTCCATCTATTTGGGTGCAAGTGTGAGTGGTATAAGAATTTTACTCAAAACCTTCTTGAATAAAGCAGAAAACTGGGTGACCTTTTATTTCAAAATTTTATTCCTCCTTTTTATGATACTTTCTTTTGTTATGAATTTGACAAGAAGTAAATTATTATTCATTATCTCTTTCATAATGAATTAATTTTCCCCTAAGGATTCAAGTTTGTGAATGCCTAGAGGAAAGATGTTAGGCTTAAAATAACAAAAATCAATCAAGTTGACATATGAAACTTTATTTCTATTGAAGTTAAAGCTGGATAAACCTACCCGACCAATTAGTGTTGCTTGTCAAGGTAGAACTTAATATCGAAAGGGTTAAGGAAAAGTGGTTGTCATAAAAGCAATTTGAGGAAAAGGCTTAGAAATAAGTTTTGAACATCGACCCTAGACATAGGGAAAAATTCCAAAACCATTAGGATTATGCACTAAAATTATCTCTAAACTAGATTAGCCATAGAAATATAGGTTTAATCGCTTAGTCTTCTAAATATTTTGAAGTAAAACTGAATAAGAGTTGAATTCGATTTACTTAGTTTCATTGTGTTGACTGCGATTGCAATTACATTTTTAGTGGCATCTTTCCAAAGGGGCAGAAACAACTTGAATTCTCTTTCTCTTAATTATTGAGTTTTTCCTTATTTTTATAAGAAAAGATACTTATCAATCATTTTCATATTATTGGTTATTGTGATTGCATTTTGTAAATATATTTATGTCATCCAAAAAGATTTGCTAAAATTGTTCCTTTGGGTACGATACTCTGGAGTACTTCCAGTTTTTTATTACTTCGATCACATGCACTTGCGCGTAGCAACGATCAATTAACACTCCTTAAACTCATTCGAACTAGCTTAGACTATTTTAGATTAGCTTCTAATGCTCGAATACATTTTAATTGTAGTTTCAAATACTTTCAGCTAAGACCCATAACCCAAATAGCTTCTTTTTAGTTTACTCATAAGCCATCTAAATTGAGTTAGCAAAAAGGCACTAATTTGAACATCCACAAACGAAGTTTTGAGTTATTTTGGTAAGTTTTAGCACATTTCATCTGCTTTTGAATCTTGCTTAAGGTGTTGTAAATTCATTTCTAACCTTGGATAACTTTGGTTATAGTTTGGTTGGTTCTAAAGAGCCTGTTTTTGTTGGGTTTTATGTCCTAAAACTCGTGGTTTTGTAAACTGAATGTATATTCTATTTTGCAATAAAGTTGTTATTGAGATTTATTCAGTAAAGGTGTTATTGAATAAAGTGAATTGTGTATTGTGTAACCTTAATTTAATAAAGAACCCATGGCTATAGGATGAATACTTGAACTTTATGTGTGACATAAATCTGGATCAAGTTCAAGTTATAGCCAGAACAGTCTATAGTATAAGGATAGGGTTCGGTACCTTATCCTTGGACACTATGGACACGACCCACTTTGTAGAGTACAAACGATGTGATCCTAAATCGTTCATGTGGAGACATGTGATTTGGGGCGTCCTATGCAATGAGTTTGCATAAGGCTGGACCGCGAAATAGTAACTTAGACTTTATAACTCCGTTTACTTTCTTAACTGACTATATTCATACGATGACCTAGGTAACTCGATCTTAATCCTGAGCGTTCTATGGACTCCTGTTTATTCAGATTATCCTTAGATTTGCATGGGTGAGAGTGGCTCGAGACTGCCGACTCAATAAGCCTCCCATTTCAGGTATAAGTCTGGGTAGATAGCTGGGAACATACTTCTGCAAGATGGAATTCACTCCTACCCGCTTTAGGGATATGTAGAGAGGTTGTTTCCTTAAGTGCTGACTCCAGGTCTTGAACAAAGGGCCCACCCCTCTCATTAGCCCGAGAGGGATTTGGTTTGCTGGTTTGACCACAAACCAATTGTTCATTAGAGGATCAGTGAGACTTAAGGAACAAGAGGTAATTACAGGGGTAAAACGGTAATTTTTACCCAGCTGTAATCACGAACGACCTTTGGAGGATCGACTTACTAATCATGGTTATATCGAGTGGACAGAAATATATCTACAGTGAGGAGAGTGCAACCACTGGGCTTTAGTGGAGTGTCCCGGTGGTTAACGAATGTTGATTAGCTAGGCTAAAGAGTTTAGCCGATTAATCTCGTATCGTTGAAACTCATGATCTGCAGGTCCATTAGGTCTCCCTTACTAGCTCGAACTTAGCCTTGTAACATTTTGAGAGAAAAGATTTTGAATTGTTCAAATTCGAGTTTGGAAGAAAGCGTTAATTATATGTGATATATTTAACAAATCATAGCTTAATTATGAATTAAAATATGATCAATAGGAGGTGGATATATTTAAATATGATTTAAATATTTGATCGATTTATAGCATGAATAATGATTCATGTTTGGAAAATCGATCGGGATCGGACAATTTATTTAATTTAATATTTGATATTAAATTAAAAATTAATTAATTAAATTAATTTTGAATTATTTAATTAATTATATTAATTTTAATTAAAAATCAATTTAATATTGATTTTAGAATTAAAATTAATTGTAAAATGAGGGATTTTCATGTTTTTCATGAAAATCAAGTTGCCAACTTGCCCAATCCTACTCATTTTCAAAATTCACCAAAATTAGTCACCTCCATCTTAAACCATCCTCATCACACTTGAATTGTCACTCTAATAAAGCTTAATGAAGCTTTATATAATAGTGATTTGGGGTGTTTTGAGAGATTTTGGTAGAAAATTCTAAATTCCCGAATTAATGAGCTTTGAGGTCTTTTCTTCCAAATTATCTCAACCTAGGATCCCACAATCCGTTCCAAGGCCTGAAGATAGTAGAGAAGACTCTAACGGTTGTCTACGAAGTGTTCGTGTTGAAAACCATCCACCGGGTGAAGAGAATTTGATCTTCAAAGTTGAGTTTTCTATCCCTCTGTTTTTCCAGCTTTGAGCATGTTTTTTATTTTACAAAATTGATCAACTTAGAGTGTTCAAGATCAAAAATTGCTTCCGTTTTTTTAATCTAGACTCTTTCAATTGGTATTGGAGAAATTTTAAGCACTCAATTTGATCTATTTTTTTCTATGGTGGGTGTTTTTTAAAATACAATTTTTCTAGGCATCTAAAGTATTCTTCTGATTTTGGCATTAAAATTGAGCATGAATTTGTGCTTTATTTTCAAATTTCTCAAGTGTGTTTGAGCATTAATGTGTGTAGAATAAGCTGTAAGAATTTCAAGTCGATTGGAGTTCGGGAAGGTCTTCAATTTGAAGAGAGAAGCATGAAAGGTCACAAATTCGAAGAACAAAGGTATTTTTTTTCAATTTGTGCAACCAGCTACAGTAGAACTTCTCCAGCCCGCATGTTTTTTTTTAAAATGGAGGAAGATGCTGTTGACTTTGACTCCGGTTTGGTTGACTTTGATTGGTTCAAGTATTTTGGGTCGGTTCAACTCTTTTTTGGTCCGGTTAAGGTGATCATAGACCGGTTCCCACTATTTTGAGGCCGGTTTTTTCCATTTTGGAGGTTCGTTTCACCAATTGGAGGCCCGGTTCAGCCTTTTACAGCCCGGTTCAACGTTCTAAAGGTCCGGTTCACACATTTGCAAGCTGGTTCGACCAAAATTCGAAGAGTTCGAAGTGGTTCGATGTTAATCCTAGATTATTATTGTAATAATTTAGAAGTTTGCTTGCATTAGATGCCAAAACCAGTCCACTTTAGTGTGTTTAATAATTATGTATTGTGAATGTATGTTTTAATTAAAATCCCTGATTATATGTGCATAAAGTATGCCATATAGATTTTAAAATCCCACCATAGAAAGCATGCTCCATGCATTGAAAGTATGTTATAAGTGTTATAATATATTGTATGCATGTTAATTGGGTTTCATAAGAATTAATATAAGAGTTATATTAATTTATGAAACAAATATTATATATTTAATTATAATTAATATAAGGGTTATATTAATTATAAATTAAACATATAATTGCTATGCATTTATTCATATGATGAATTTGTTATAAATGTATGTTTATTCATGTGATGAATGATGAAACAATTTATAACATAGAAATGCATGTAACCTAAGGTTAATTAATTAGTTTTAAAATGGTTTTAGAACTGGAATTAATTAGACTTTAGGTTATCTAGTTCTAATAAGATTAGAATTAGGAAACCAATAATTTATAAACTTTGATTAAAGAGGGACTCTGACTAAGGAAGGTTTTGGCTAGGTTGGGGTACTTAAGCTGAGGGAAACGGAACACCCCTACCTGGGAACTGACCTGAAAGTGAATTTAATCCATAGGTTTATAAATTATCTTTCGTGAGTGGCGTTTATTAAATGTTAATAAATTGAACTCATAGACCTAGGTTTATTAAATGGTTAATAGACTTAGGTAATTCTAGTATAATTGTTATATTGGTAGACTTAGGTCATATTATTTTAACCGGAATATGCCTAAGTAAAAGTATACCCAAACTGTTTAAAATACTTAGTGGGAGTGAAAAGGTATATATGATATATCAATTTCCTCTTACGCTCTCCGCGAAGTTCACACAGTGAGATTTATGTTCGACCTCGTGATGTCAATAGGGCATCCCCATTCGGATGGTGTTTGCATAAATCAAGAGAAAGGTGAATGGAGAAAGTATTTATAGTAAGTGGGAGAAGGAAGTATGTCAACACATCCTACGGTCTCCTCCATTAGGTTGGACCGTGAGATTCCCATGTTGCGCTGCGCAGTTGCCCGAAGTAGCACCATCCATTCGGAGGGATGTAACATGGGATTCTAACAACTCAAACTCCAGAAATGGATAAGGTCTCTTAGGTCCATTCCCAGCTTTGTCTCTCCAGTTCGGTAGCATTGTTGGGGTCGACCTCTGAGGTCTGAAAATGGCGGGTCACACTGACAAGAATTGCTAAGTGTTAGTAAATTCTTGACCAAAGTAGCGATAACTAGAATGTTATAGGAATAAGAGTTATTCCGGTATTAACATTTAGTCAAGAATGTCTTGGTTCAGTGAAGGAGTGATTGATCGCCTCGGTAGCGATTGCTCGACTCACTCACCAAGTATCGTTGCAAAAATAATAATGAGTTTATGGTTGCAAAAATAATAATGAGTTTATGGGTACATTATTACTTTTGCTAAATTCTTAAATTGGATAGGTTACAAACAATTCACTAATAGAATTCATTCTTTTTCAACATGTCGAACTCTTTTATCCACTTACTCGCCTTCAAGAAACTCAGTGGCGACAATTATGGAACCTGGAAATCAAACTTGAATACGATTCTTGTTCTTGATGATCTGAGGTTCGTCTTAACGGAGTAATGTCCTCCCCCTCCCACCGACAAAGAAATCGAATTGTTCGGGATGCTTATGACAGATGGATTAGGGCTAATGAGAAGGCCCGAGTCTATATCTTAGCTAGCATATCTGATGTGTTGTCTAAGAAACATGAGAGCATGGTCACCGCAAAGGAGATCATGGGATCATTACAGGCGATGTTCGGACAACCGTCCTCATCGGTCCATTATGATGCTCTCAAATACGTTTACAACTCCCGTATGAAGGAGGGAGACTCTTTTAGGGATGTCCTTGACATGATGGTCCACTTTAACGTGGTTGAAGTAAATGGGGTTGTCATAGATGAGAAAAGTCAGGTAACCTTTATTATGGAATCTCTTCTGAAGAGTTTCCATCCATTCCGCACTAATGCGGTGATGAATAAAATAGAATATAACCTTACTACTCTCCTCAACGAGCTTCAGACTTTTGAATCCCTGCTGAAATCAAAAGGAAAAGAGAAGGAGGCAAATGTTGTCACTTCGAAGAAGTTCCTAAAAGGATCATCCTCAGGGACCAAGTCTGGTTCTTCTTTTACCAAGAATAAGAGTATTCAGAAGAAGAAGAATGACAAAGGGAAGGGACAAGCTCCCACACGCAAGGCGAAAGCCACAGGAAAATGTTTCCATTGTGGTGGAGGCAGACCTTTGGAAGAAGAATCGCCTCAAGTACCTTGCAGAAAAGAAAGCTGAGAAGAGAAAACAAGGTAAATATGATTTACGTGTTGTTGAAACATGTTTAGTGGAACATGATGATTCCGCCTGGATATTAGATTCAGGAGCCATTAACCATGTTTGTTCTTCTTTTCAGGAAACTAGTTCTGCAAAGAATTTTGCAGATGGGGAGATAACTCTTAGGGGTTGGAACGGAGAGGTTGTCTCAAACAAAGCAAAGGGGAGCATGAAAGTCGTTGTTTAGAGATAGATTCGTTTTATTAGAAAATGTACTTTTGGTTCCTGGAATCAAAAGAAATCTTGTATTTATCTCTTGTTTGCTTGAACATATGTATAAAGTATCTTTTGATCATAATGAAGCGTTCATTTGCAAAAGAGGTGTACGAATATGTTCTGCTAAACTTGAAAACAACTTATACGTGTTAAGACCAACTGAAGTAAAAGCTATTTTGAACACCGAGATGTTTAAAACAGCTGATACTCAAAATAAAAGGTAGAAACTTTCTCCTAGTACCTATCTTTGGCACTTGAGAGTAGGCCACATTAATCTCAATAAGATTGGGAGATTGGTCAAGAGTGGTCTCCTAAGTCAGTTAGAGGACAACTCTTTACCATCATGTGAGTCCTGTCTTGAGGGAAAAATGACTAAAAGACTTTTTTCGTAAAAAGGATATAGAGCCAAAGAGCCCTTGGAACTCGTGCATTCGGATCTCTGTGGTCCTATGCATGTTAAGGCACGAAGAGTGTATGAATATTTGATCAGTTTTATTGATGATTGTTCTAGGTATGGTTATCTATACCTAATGCATCATAAGTCCGAAACCCTTGAAAAGTTTAAGGAGTATAAGGCAGAAGTTGAGAACACATTAGGTAAAATGATTAAAACACTTCGATCAGATCGAGGTGGAGAGTACATGGATTTGAGATTCCAAGACTATATGATAGAACATGGAATCGTATCCCAACTCTCAGCGTCCGGTACACCTCAACAGAATGGTGTATCTGAGAGGAGAAATAGACTCTGTTAGACATGGTTTGATCCATGATGAGCTACGCTCAGTTGCCTACTTCGTTTTGGGGATATGCAGTAGAAGCTGCTGCATATATTTTGAACGTGGTTCCCTCTAAGAGTGTTTCAGAAACACCCTATGAGTTATGGAAAGGGCGTAAATGGAGTTTACGTCACTTCAGGATTTGGGGATGTCCGACACATGTGTTGGTGTCCAATCCAAAGAAATTGGAACATCGTTCAAAATTATGTCTATTCGTAGGATACTCCAAAGAAACGAAAGGTGGTCTGTTTTTTTATCCTCAAGAGGACAAGGTGCTTGTGTCGACAAATGCCACGTTCTTAGAAGAAGACCACATGAGAGATCATCAGCCTCGTAGCAGGATTGTCTTAAGTGAAATTTCAAGGGAAGCTATAGATAAATCAACAAAAGTTGTTGATCAAGCTGGTCCTTCTCAAGTGTTGAGAATGTCTCGACGTAGTGGGAGGGATGTTAGACAACCCGACCGTTACATGGGTTTGACTGAAACCCAAGTCGTCATACCTGATGATGGCGTTAAGGATCCATTGACCTATAAACAGGCAATGAATGATATAGATAGGGACCAGTGGATTAAAGCCATGGACCTCGAAATGGAGTTAATGTACTTCAATTCAGTCTGGAAACTTGTAGATCAACTAGATGGTGAAAGACCTATCGGTTGCAAGTGGATCTACAAGAGGAAACGAGATCAAGCCAGTAAAGTGCAAACCTTTAAGGCTCGACTTGTGGAAAAGGATTATACCCAACGGGAAGGGGTGGACTATGAAGAAACCTTCTCCCCTGTTGCCATGCTTAAGTCCATTAGAATACTCTTGTCCATTGCCACGTTTTATGACTATGAAATTTGGCAAATGGATGCCAAGACAGCCTTTCTTAATGGCAATCTTGATGAGAGTATCTATATGGATCAACCAGAAGGGTTCATAGTTCAGGGTCAAGAGCAAAAGGTTTGCAAGCTTAAACGATCTATCTATGCATTGAAACAAGCATCTGTTGGGATTTTTGTCCTAATCTCGTGTTTGTAATATATTGTTTGAAATTAATAAGAGTTATTCATTTCATCACTTTGTGTCTCGCAATATTTATAAACTTTTCCAATAAACTAAGCTCCAGGGTCATTGAATTTATGAGAGAACTAGAACTTGAACGGTGTGTAGTGGACACGCAGGGAGGTTCACGTTTGAGTTAATGACTCGAACGGTCTACAGTATATGGATAGGGTTGGAGACCTAATCCTAGATACACTGTGGATGCGACCTGCTTTGTATTAGATACAAACGAGGTGATCTGACTCGTTCATGTGGTTGACATGCGAGTGGGAGCATCCTGTGCAATGAGATTGTACAAGACCGAACCGTGAATTATTAGACCTACTGATGTAACACCGTTGACAGTAAGGACTAGTAATTTCGTAGATAACCATTAGTGACTCGACCTGTAACGCCCCTACTTTTCTATGACCAACTCCTAGGGAACATTACTACACATGCATGCATTTATAGGCCAAGAGATAAAAGATCTTAAAGAAAAACTTTCAACCAACATAAATTGTTTTCAGGGATCCCAAATCAAATCATTTAAAAAAAGATAAAAGTATCAATTAAACATGGCCTATTAAAACTGTAAGTAAATTTAAACTCCAAATAAAACATAAAGAGACAACATCAGTTATAAAAGGAATATGCGGAAAAACATGTATGTTCCCATGGTTTTAATGTAACGCCTCAATCGCTACTCGCCTCGCACGCCCTTGGCCTTACACAAAAACATTTTTTAAAGAAAGGGTGAGTATTGCAAAACAATACCCAGTGTAGTGACCTCGCTACTGAGGTTTGGGATATGCATACACATACAATCATGACTTTAAACTTGTTCGAAATGTACATATGTGGGACCTAAAACTTTCTCATATTGTCGGTCTTTAATCCATGACTTCCTTTTTTATTGTGTGGCCGATCGGTCATCCTGAGTCATTTCATTTTGAGTCCCTCACGGACCACTGTAATAATTTGAGTCCCTCACTGCACCCTCATAATAATTTGAGTCCTCACGGACCCTGTAATAATTTGACCCATAGGGGTCTCTATTGCATGTTTGACCATGCACATACTGATCTCAGGAGACCAATGTCCACACTTTTCATTAATTCAATTCATGGCATACATAACATGCATGAGGTCCCATCATTCACATAATAATAGTGTACATGTCACAAACATCATCGTCAATATGCAAATCATACTTTTCTCATAGCCAGTTTGAAGATCATACTTTTGTAGGAAATCATGAAATATTCTCATACAATTTACTGTCATATTCTCACATAAAATACTAGTTTATTTCCACATGAAGCAATGAAATATTTGCACATAAAATATTAAGTATTCTCACGAAAATATCGGTATATTGTCATATGAAAAATATAAACTAATTTCGCATGAAATCATGAAAAATCATTTCCTTCAATCCCAAATAAAAGTTCGGCACAAGGTCCCTTACCTTAATTCGAATTCTACTCCAAGACTTAACCCGAGCTCCCGGACTACTCTTCTCTTAGTGAAACCTGATTCACACCATAGTTTCCGAATTCAATCTCCAAGTATTCACTAAATCCATAATCATGAGGTACCAAATTGCGTTATTAAGGTTCCATGCCCCGCTTACCTCGAGTTTAAGGCGAATCCTTAATACTCCTTAATCCGTCTTGTTGTTTGACCTTCAACTCCGCTCCAATCTTGACTCCTATAATTAACGTTCGAAACAGCAGCCTAAGTTCTCAATCAAACGCTTAAACATTCGATAGGTCACATATAACTCTCATTCCAAATCCATACTTAACAAAATCGCTCACCGGGTTATAACTTCAGAGGTTGTAGGTGCTGCTGATCGGAGCGGATCGGCGGTGTCGGGGGTGATTCACGGTGATCCGGCGGGCGGCGTGCTCCACAACCACCTGCAGCGGCTGAAGTCGTGAGAAAACCGGCGAGGGTTTGCTGCTGTGCTCGTGAATGGACGAGCGGGCCGGGGCGAGCGAGTTCCGTTCGGTGATCGGCCGGCGTGACTCAGGTGTGAACGAAAGACTCTTCCGACCGGTCTTCAGGCGTGTCGACGGATGAAGACAGCTGCGGCAGGGACTTGCGATCGGCTGGACAGCTGGAGCTTCGGGCTGCTGCTGGCGGAGGGTTCGGCTCTGCAATTCTCCATGGCGGAAATTCACGCTCGCTGCCGAAGTTCACGTGGCTGCAGGGGCGGCTTGCCGACGCGAGCGACTAGACGCGTGGATGCAGCTCCGGCCTGCAGTCGATGAAATGCTCCAACGGCGGTTGAAGCCTTGCTCGTCCTTCGGTGTAATCGCTGGTGCAGACGGCTAAGTCTTGCTCGTGCTACTCTCCGGCGTGCTCTCCGTACGTGGGTGGCGGAAAAAGGGTAGCCTTTGCTTGTTACCTGCCGGCGGTGGGACTAATAGGGAGAGACGGCTGCCGGCTAGGGCAAGAAGGAATGAAGACAAGGAGCTTAGGGTTAGGGTTTTGCTAGGGTTAGGGTTTTGCTTAAAGGAGTTTAGGGTTTAGAGGAGAAGAAGAGAATTGTTAGGTTTAGGGCTAGGGTTTTGATTCCTCCTCCTTTTGGTTGAGACTTAAGGATATTAAATACCATGCATTAGGTTAAAAATTCAAATGCCAATCACACCCTCATTTAGACATTAATAACCAAAACGCCCTTGCAATTTCCCTTTTCCTTTAATTTCATAAATAATCTCATCTTAAAGGAACAATTCACTTAAACTAAACAAAATTAAGGCCTCACTCTCGCCGAGCTTGATTAAAATCACTAATCCAACTAAACACAGCGGTTAATAGAGCGTTAAATAAAATAAATAATAGTACCTGTGATGGTGGTCGCCACAATCTTCCCTCCTTAAGAACTTTCGTCCTCGAAAGTTCCTATTCTTGAAATAACTCTGGGTATTTAGCTCGCACTTCCTCTTCTCGCTCCCAGGTAGCTTCTTCCGTGCGGTGGTTCTGCCACAACACTTTAACTAAGCTGATCTCACGGTTACGGAGGGTCTTTCGATCTCTTGCAATAATTTGTACCGGTCGTTCGCCATAACTCAGATCTTCTGCTAATTGCAATGGTTCGAAGTCTACGACATGCGTCGGGTCTGAAACGTACTTTCTCAACATGGAGACATGAAACACGTTATGAACCGCTGCAAGGGAAGGCGGCAGTGCTAATCTGTAGGCCACTGCACCAATCCTCTCTAAAATCTCAAATGGTCCGATGAATCGCGGACTCAACTTCCCTTTTCGGCCAAACCTTAGAATTCCCTTCATTGGGGCCACCTTAAGAAATACGTGGTCCCCAACATCGAATTCTAGGTCCCTTCGCCTCGTGTCGGCATAACTCTTCTGTCTGCTTTGGGCGGTCTGCATCCGCGCTCTAATCTTTTGTATTGCCTCATTAGTGACCTGTACTAATTCTGGACCCAACAACTGGCGTTCACCAACCTCCTCCCAGAAAACGGGAGTTCTGCAACGTTTTCCATAGAGAGCTTCAAATGGAGCCATTCCGATGGTCGACTGATAACTGTTATTGTAAGCAAACTCCATTAAATGCAAATGAGTGTCCCAACTGCCTGGGAAGTCTAAGGTGCAAGCTCGCAACATATCTTCTAATATCCGGTTTAAACGTTACATCGCCATCCCGTCATGGATGAAAAGCTGTACTAAAGTTCAACTGCGAACCTAACGCTCTCTGTAAACTCCTCCAGAAGTTGGAGGTGAAACGTGGATCCCTGTCTGAAATAATCTTGACTGGAATTCCATGCAAACGGACTATCTCTTCCAAGTAAAGCTGCGCCCACTTATCTGTAGAATAGGTGGGTTTCCCTGGTATGAAATGTGCTGACTTTGTTAATCTGTCCACTATGACCCAAATTACCGAGTAACCTCGTAAGGTTCTAGGCAGTCCAACTATGAAATCCATAGAGATCTCCTCCCATTTCCACTGAGGTACATGTAAAGGTTGCGGTAATCCTACGGGTCTCTGCCTAGGTGCCTTCACCTGCTGACAAGTCAAACACTTGCTGACAAACTCTGCTACGTCGCGCTTCATGTTGCACCACCAAAATGACTGTTTCAGATCTCGATACATCTTGGTACTGCCAGGATGCATAGAAAATGGTGAGTTGTGGGCCTCGCTCAAGATTTCAGTTTTCAGTTTGTCATCGTCTGGCACACATAATCGTCCCTGAAATAATAATCCTCCATCTGTGGATAGGGAAAACCCTGCCATCTCACCTGTAGTTACTGCAGTAAGTTTTTCCACTAACTGAGGGTCTCCCTGCTGAGACTCAACGATGCGCTGTCTTAAGGTTGGTTGTACCGTTAATCGAGCTAATCGGCCGTGGTCTTTCCTACTAGTACTGTGATTTCACTCGAGCAAACTCATGCTCAGTAACTCTGCTCTGCTCGCAACTCGTCTTTGAGGTATGCACCGCTTCCCTCTCGAGGGCATCGCCCACGACATTAGCCTTACCGGGGTGGTATTGTATGTCAATATCATAATCCTTCACTAATTCCAACCATCTGCGTTGCCTCATGTTCAATTCCTTACAGGTGAATGGATACTTGAGACTTTTATGATCTCAGTAAAAATCTGAATTTTCTCGCCATACGGTAGTGTCTCCATTTTTAATGCAAAGACCACACGCTAGCTCCAAATCATGAGTTGGATAATTCCTCTCATGCGTCTTTAATGTCGGGATGCATAGGCTATTACCTTACCGTCTTTGCATTAGAACACAACCCAAACCTTTCTTAGAAGCATCATCAGAAACTACAAAACTCCTGTTCCTGGAATCTGTAAGAATCGGGTGACACACTAATCTGTACTTGAGTTCTCGAAACTCGCCTCACAAGCATCATCCCAAACAAATGAGTTTCCCTTGCGCGTCACCGTGAGTCATAGGCATGGCTATCTTGGCAAAATCACATGCGAAACGCGTCTATAGTATCCTGCAAGACCCGAAAACTACGTACCTGCAGTAGCGGTGGTCGGACGAGGCCAGCGTGTGATTGACGACCTCCACTTTCATTTGGGTCAACAGAGACTCGGCCGGACACCACATGCCCTAAGAAGGATACCTGCTCGAGCGAGCTGCACTGCACTTGGAGAACTTTGCATACAACTTATTCTCTCTCGTGATGTTTTTAAAACTTTTCTCAAGTGACTTTCATGATCTTCATCACACCTGGAGTATATCAGTATATCGTCGATGAATACTATCACGAATGTATCAAGAAATTCTTTGAACAAACGGTTCATCAAGTCCATGAAAGCGGCAGGAGCGTTGGTCAAACCAAACGGCATCACTGTGAACTCGTAATGCCCATAACGTGATCTGAATGCTGTTTTAGGGATATCCTCTTCACTGATTCTCAACTGATGGTAGCCTGATCTCAGATCAATCTTGGAGAACACTGTTGCTCCTTGCAACTGATCGAACAAATCATCTATTCTGGGGAGAGGGTATTTATTCTTGATCGTAACTTTGTTCAACTCCCTGTAATCTATACACAGGCGCATGGATCCGTCTTTCTTTTTCACGAACAACACAGGGGCTCCCCAAGGCGAAACGCTTGGGCGTATAAACCCCTTGTCTAGTAAGTCTTGTAACTGTACTTTTAGTTCTTTCAACTCTGCCGGTGCCATTCTGTACGGGGCCTTGGATATCGGGGTCGTCCCCAATTCCAATCCGATGTTAAAATCTACCTCTCTGACCGGAGGTATTCCGGGGAGGTCCTCGGGGAAGACGTCTGTAAATTCATTCACCACTGGTACCGATGTCACTGAGATCTCCGTACACCTTGCATCTAGTATGCAAGCTAAGACGCCCCAAGCTCCCCGATGTAATAACTTTCTGGCCTTAAGGGCGATGAATACCTTAGGCCTACTTCCGCGCTATCGTGCCTCTGAACTCAGAGCCGGTTTGGTCAGGAGGAGTGAACACTACCTCCTTCCTGAAACAATCAATGCAAGCATGGTTCTGCGCTAACCAGTCCATGCCCAATATTACATCAAAGTCAAACATGTCTAAGACTACTAGATTTACTGCTAACTCATGGTCTGCGATGGTCACACTACCATCCTTGACTTTCATAGTGGCTAACAAATTTATCCCCGCAGGAGTGGAGACAGACAGAGCATATCAGAATCGTCTAGTTCTAACTCACTTGACTTACAAAGGATGCGAGAAATAAAAGAGTGTGTAGAACCGCAGAATCAAATAATACAAAGGCAAGGTGCCCAAGTAATGGAAGTGTACCAGAATTAACCGAAGTCCGAGCCATAGATGTCTCTCACCGGTGCTTGCATAAGCTCTCCCGATGTATAACCGGCTTCACAAAGAGGCCCACTATTGATAACTTTGAGGTTGGCTAGTGTCGGCTTGACTCGGGCAACTATTAGCTCTGTGCCCTTCTTTCCCACACCAAACACACTCTGGACCGGGCCCAAACACTTACCCTGTCTGCTTACCACAATCCTTTGCACCGTGGCTTATCTCCACCGTTATTTCCCGCTCTGTTGACTCGGTGGTTTCGACCAACTCGCACGAAAATGTCACGCCTATGCGGTGTCTGTTTGGGACGCTGTGAGCTTGAATTTGGCTGGTCCCACTTCCTCTTATGATTTGCCATGGTCGCCGCCAGTTAACCACTACTGCTCATGTGCGATCTGCGCTGCACCCAAATCAATTCTCCCCTCTCTCATCGGAGGCATAATCGGGAGGTGCTAGTGCTTGAATAAAGCCTCGAACGTTCTCATCCAAATCCCATAATGAAGCGCTCTGTTTTCTTTGCCTCTGTGTCAACCAGTTCGGGAGCAAAGCGGGACAAACGGGTAAATTCGCTCTCATACACCTCCACTACCCTCCTGCTACGCAAAGTCAGTAAAATTCACTGCTTCTCATAACGAGCTGCAGCAGGATAAAATTTCCGCTAGAACGCTTCCTTAAACAGATTCCAGGTAATCGTTTCTCCGCTAGCGACAATGGTTCCCTGGGCGGACTCCCACCATAAATACGCGTCATCCCTCAGCATAAAGGTAGCACAGGACACCCTCTGGTCCTCAAGGCAGTTCATCAATCTGAAGATGGTCTCAATGGAGGACAGCCATAACTCAGCCACCGTGGGGTCACTGGAAGACCCATCGAAAGATCTAGGATCATACTTCCTGAAGTCCTTCAGATATCGAGACTCCAGAGTTGCATCGTTCCGCCCCTGATTTGCTTGGGCCAGCTGAGTGGCTACTGTAGCTCGCACTAGACTCTGCATAGCCTCCACCATCATAGTCATAACGTTGGTGTTCCCTTGATCTGCCACTGGAGCAACTGCAGGTACATTCTCCTGGCGGCCAGGCTGGTCCTGGGGGAGGTCTCGTACGGGTGGAGCAACCTCTTCCTGTTCCAGCGGTAATTCCGGTTGGGCGTCAACGTTTTCCCTTGCCCTCCGGCCCCTACCACGTCCCCTACCTCTCCCTCGACCTCTAGGTGGCATTTTGTCGATACTACAATACAGAGAGTTTCTAACTCAGTTTCATTACTTTCTAACTACAAGATAGGATCACCCCTTAGGGTTTTAAGTTCATGTATATGCATAAAATGAAATCATATCATAATCATTTACTTAATTAATAAGATACTGTAACGTGCACTGGCGGTGGTGGAACGCGTTGTTCAACCATGGGAACTACTCTGTGCTTACTCTGTAAGCAAGTCTACAGAACCCTTAAACCTAGGGCTCTGATACCAACTGTAACGCCCCTACTTTTCTATGACCAACTCCTAGGGAACATTACTACACATGCATGCATTTATAGGCCAAGAGATAAAAGATCTTAAAGAAAAACTTTTAACCAACATAAATTGTTTTCAGGGATCCCAAATCAAATCATTTAAAAAAAGATAAAAAGTATCAATTAAACATGGCCTATTAAAACTGTAAGTAAATTTAAACTCCAAATAAAACATAAAGAGACAACATCAGTTATAAAAGGAATATGCGGAAAAACATGTCTGTTCTCATGGTTTTAGTAACGCGCCTCCGTCTCTCGCCCTGCACGTCCTTGGCCTTACCTGAAAAACATTTTTTAAAGAAAGGGTGAGTATTGCAAAACAATACCCAGTAAGTGACCTCGCTACCGAGGTTTGGGATATGCATACACATACAATCATGACTTTAAACTTGTTCGAAATGTACATATGCGGGACCTAAAACTTTCTCATATTGTCAGGTCTTTAATCCATGACTTCCTTTTTATTTGTGTGGCCGACTGGTCATCCCGAGTCATTTCATTTTGAGTCCTCACAGGACCTGTAATATAATTTGAGTCCCTCACGCACTCCTGTAATAATTTGAGTCCTCACGGACTCTCTATAATTTGACCCATAGGGTCTCTATTGCATGTTTGAACATGCACATACGATCTCGGGAGACCAATGTCCACACTTTTCATTAATTCAATTCATGACATACATAACATGCATGAGAGGTCCCATCATTCACATAATAATAGTGTACATGTCACAAACATCATCACAATATGCAAATCATACTTTTCTCATAGCCGCTTTTGAAGATCATACTTTTGTAGGAAATCATGAAATATTCTCATACAATTTACTGTCATATTCTCACATAAAATACTAGTTTATTTCCACATGAAGCAATGAAATATTTGCACATAAAATATTAAGTATTCTCACGAAAATATCGGTATATTGTCATATGAAAAATATAAACTAATTTCGCATGAAATCATGAAAAATCATTTCCTTCAATCCCAAATAAAAGTTCGGCACAAGGTCCCTTACCTTAATTCGAATTCTACTCCAAGACTTAACCCGAGCTCCCGGACTACTCTTCTCTTAGTGAAACCTGATTCACACCATAGTTTCCGAATTCAATCTCCAAGTATTCACTAAATCCATAATCATGAGGTACCTAAATTGCGTTATTAAGGTTCCATGCCCCGCTTACCTCGAGTTTAAGGCGAATCCTTAATACTCCTTAATCCGTCTTGTTGTTTGACCTTCAACTCCGCTCCAATCTTGACTCCTATAATTAACGTTCAAATAAAGACTAAGTTCTCAATCAAACGCTTAAACATTCGATAGGTCACATATAACTCTCATTCCAAATCCATACTTAACAAAATCGCTCACCGGGTTATAACTTCGGAGGTTGTAGGTCTTTGCGATCGGAAGCGGATCGACGGTATCGGTGATTCACACCGATCGGCCGGCGGAGTGCTCCACAACCACCGCAGCGGCCAAGTCGTGAGAAAACCGCGCGAGTTTGTTCTTGTGCTCGTGAATGGACGAGCGGGCGGCGGCGAGCGAGTTCCGTTCGGTGAACGGCCGCGTGACTTCGTGTGAACGAAAGACTCTTCCGACCGGTCTTGAGCGTGTGTGTGACGGATGAAGACACCGCGCGCGGGACTTGCGCGATCGGTGGGGGCGTTTGGAGCTTCGCCGCTGGCGGCGGAGGGTTCGGCTCGCAATTCTCCACGGCGGAAATTCACGCCGGCTTGCGGGTTCACGTGGTCTGCGGGCGCTTGCTTGCGACGCGAGCGACTAGACGCGTGGATGCGCCTCCGACTGCGCGATCGATGAAATGCTCCAACGGCGGTGAAGCCTTGCTGCTCGCCCTTCTGTCGTTGCCGTGCAGACGGCTAAGTCTTGCTCGTGCTACTCTCGGCGTGCTCTGCACGCGTGGGTGGCGGAAAAAGGGTAGCCTTTGCTTGTTACTGCCGCGGGTGGGACTAATAGGGAGAGACGGTGCCCAGCCAGGGCAAGAAGGAATGAAGACAAGGAGCTTAGGGTTGGGGTTTTGCTAGGGTTAGGGTTTTGCTTAAAGGAGTTTAGGGTTTAGAGGAGAAGAAGAGAATTGTTAGGTTTAGGGCTAGGGTTTTGATTCCTCCTCCTTTTTGTTGAGACTTAAGGATATTAAATACCATGCATTAGGTTAAAAATTCAAATGCCAATCACACCCTCATTTAGACATTAATAACCAAAACGCCCTTGCAATTTCCCTTTTCCTTTAATTTCATAAATAATCTCATCTTAAAGGAACAATTCACTTAAACTAAACAAAATTAAGGCCTCACTCTCGCCGAGCTTGATTAAAATCACTAATCCAACTAAACACACAGCGTTAATAGAGCGTTAAATAAAATAAATAATAGTACACCTGTGATGGTGGTCGTCACGACGACCAATCTGAGCGTGTTACGGACTCACATGCTGCGAGTCCGTCCTTTGACTATTACGGGTGAGGGTGGTCACGATTACTCGCCCAATATGCCTATCTTCTCGTGGACGAACCAAGTAGGGAGCTGGGAACTTAACTACGCGAGATGGAATTCACTCGCTTCCGCTTTAGGGGAAACTAGAGGGGTTGTTCCTTAAGTGTTGTCTCCGTGGCTTGGACACCGGCGCCCACCTTCTCACCGCCCGAGAAAGGTGTTGTGTATGGTTGGACCTTTCCAATATGTTGTTCATTAGAGGAGCAGTGGGGGGGACTTAAGGAACAAGAGGTAGACACGAGGGTAAAACGATAATTTGACCCGATCGTGTCTCACGAACAACCTATGAAGGGTCGACTCATGGGTATTGGTTATATCAGTGGACACGTAATATTCTGCACTGACGGGAGTGCAACTACGGGCTATAGTGGAGTGTTACCGTAGTTAATGAATGTTGGTTAACCGAGTCAAAGAGTTTGACAGGTTAATCTCGGATCATTGGAGCCCATCACTGTAGGTCCATTAGGTCCCTCGGTTGGCTCCACCTGGGTTAAAAGAAGGATTAATGTTTTGGTAAGAAATTGAAATGTTCAATTTCACTTTTAGTGCATTTATGTCATTTATATGAGATATGAATGATATGATATATAGTTTAATGTGAATGAGATTCATAATAAACTATAGATTAGCCTAATTGTTGAATTAGGGCTAATTGGAGAAATTAATTGAGAGAAATTAAATTGGATGTGATTCAATTTAATTAATCCACAATTATTGCAAATGAGATTTGCAATATGAGATATGAGATATCTTATATTATGTGGTTATGCAAATGAGATTTGCATAACCTATGGTTGTGGTAAAGTGGTAATAATGTGGAGATATTAACTCCCTCATTCCACTATTTAAACCCTTTGCAATAAGGGATTGGTAAGCTAACTTCTCATTTTTTTATTTTTATCAAAGAGAAGAAACTAGAATTATCTCTACTCTCTCATTTCTCCTCCCTCTCCAAAACACAAACAAGTTCCCACCAACTTCCCTTCTCCAAAAGAAAACAACCGAGAAGACCATTTGGTGGTGTTCGGGATCCATTTGTGGGAAGAATTCGTTGAGATCGAGTAGCACGAAGAGTTCGTGATCAGAGGAAGAAATTGTTGAGTTTGTCTACAACAAGTAAGTAAAACTTCTTCTTGCTGTAAATTTCTTCTTCTTTAAGCATGTTTAACCTAAGTCTAAGTGTTAGATCGATTTTAATAAATACAAGTTGCATAATGATACCTCGACGATTCAATCGTCTTCTGCTGCGCGGGGATTTTCATTCCCTTCAACTGGCATCAGAGCCATCTCGATGGTTCTTCATTTATGCACTATTTTGTTAAAATTAGGTGGGTATTTTGCCATAATTCATGAGATGAATGTTTGGTTTGCATAATGGATGTTTACGGTTTTTGGCACTAGATTAGATTTACAATTATGTTGATGAGATCAATGTAAGGGCCCGTTGTTTTTGGGCATTTTGTTGTAAATCGAGTCTGTAAGTCCGGCCGTTCGTGGCAAGAGTTGCTGTGAAGAAATCGGAGCGTAAACAGCGTAAATCGGTGGAAGAAACGACAAAGTGTTTGTTGTTCGCATGCGATGGCGTTGAGACGCTGCCCTTTGGCGTCTCAACGTTGTCCTTGCGGACGGAGGCATTGCTGCGAGAGCGCATTGCAACGCTGGCGTAAGCGTTACCAGCGCGCCGTACCGCGTTGAGAACGTTGCTCGACGCCGCAAGCGGCAGCGCAGCGTTGAGGCGATTCTTTGGAGGCGGTTTCGCGAGGACGTGGGATCAAGCATCATGGGCAGTTTATTTGCATTTTTTATTTATTTATTATTTATAAAATGTATTTTATTAAATAATATTAATATAAATGTTATATTAATGTTATTTAATTAAATAATTGCCCCTAGGTGCCAAAAATCGGTCCATTTTTGCTGATTAATTATTTTATGCATGAGATGTATATTTTAATTAATTTCTATGTGCATAAAGTATGTCATATAGATTTAAAATCCCACCTTAGGTTAAACATTTCATGCATCATATTTATATTATAAGAGTTATAATATATAGTATGCATGCTAGGATTATATTATAAGAGTTATAATATAATGTATGCATGTTTTAATTTATTTTAATATAAGTGTTATATTTTTAAATTAAAAGCATGCTCATGCATTTAATTCATGTGATGAATGTATGTTATAGTATAGTATTATTCATGTGATGGATCATCAAGCACTATAACATAAAAATGCATGTAACCTAAGTTAATTATTAGTTTTAAATTGTTTAGAACTTGAATAATTAGACTTAGGTCTTCTAGTTCTAATAAGATTAGAATTAGGAAATCAAATATGACCTTTGAATGGAGACTGATAAGTAACTCTGTCTAAGGAAGGTTTTGTCTAAGGTCAGGTATTTTTAAGTTGACGCTTGCAAAACACCCCCTACTGAAACCGACACGAAGTGAATTCGGTCTGGAGATTCTTAGATTATATTCTCGTGAGTGCCATTAATTAAGTGTTAATTAATTTACTCACATAGACCTAAGTTATAATGTGATTATAGACTTAGGTTAATACCATATAAGAGTTATATTGGTAGACTTAGGTAAATTATAGCCGGTTTATCTAGGTCAATCCCTATTAAAATTAAAGTGCTGAGTGGGAGGAAATATAATGTGTCACACCCCTTCCCGAACTACCTGCTACTTAGCCCGAAAGGCGGCGTGAAACCAACAGACATTGTTTACCTCTTAACAATACTGCACACCACTGTACTCTGATAAACATATTATGTTCGCATATGGAACATTTTAACATAACACAATGAGAAACTGGACAACTATTAACCATACACAAGGAGAAACCCTTCATAAATCTCTCTTGGAAACTAAAAGTCAAGTGCATCAAAACAACACAAGACAACTCAATGTTTATACACCCACTAATGTACAAAACTTCTATAACTACATAACGACTTGCTATACAACACCACCACACGTACAAACTAACAACTTATGAAACTTCCAAAGGACTATGGCGGGATGTCGTGTACAAGGAGCTCGATCTCTACACGAAAATGGTTGAAAACATTGAAAGAATGAGCTAAAAAGCTCAGTGAGTGTCTATCTTTAAAACATTATAAGCTCACAGGTGAATCATAATAATGACAGATTATAAGTACAAAATAGCTTAACATCTGTTTGTAAACATTAACAAACCATGCTTCCAATTTACAGGTTTTAAGTCACCACTTGTGCATAGCACACAACTCGAAATGTACTAACTTTTCGAGGGTAGATAAATCAATAATATAAAAGCTCATAACAATAAAGCACATGACATGACTCCACATCAAACCATAGAGGTGGTAGAGTTACATTTATTCCAATAAGGTTCATACCTCTCTCTCTCTCTCTCACGTGCACGTGGAATACCTTTGGTCGTTTGGTTTTCCCTAATACCTTCTCTATGTCCTTCAATTTAAGGTAAAACCATTTACTACCCAAATACCTTCTCATTGTCCTTCAGTATTTAGGTAAAACCATTTACTTCCCGGATACCTTCTCATTGTCCTTCAAAGATCGGGATATCATGATTCATTCCCCTAAGTACCTTTCTCGAATGTCCTTCATGTATTAGGGGTTAATCAAGATCAAGGCATAACTTGTTTACCATGGAAATCATGTCTTTATAACACATACAACAATTTCTTGACAATTTCATATTATCATCTAAATATGTTCCCAAGTGGATTTACACAAAACATTCTCTAAAGGAAAGCATACTTACATAATTTAGTTTCCATACTTTGATTTATAGTTACAACTAATTCAAAGCATGCTTAGGTTCCATCATGAACCTTATGTTAGAAAACTCCATGAAGCCATTCACAACTAGTTCAAACAAGATGTAATTATCAACACTTATGTTCATGAAGAAAAACATAGGTCAAACATAGTTCTAAGACAGAGTCACTCACGATATTAGAATTGGAACCTTTGCTTGTAAACTTGACCTATTTGCTCTTGGCCTGTCAAACAAGCCAAATCAATCATTAGAACCTTGAGCTCATGATTTTTACCTTAAAACTTGCAAGAAAACACACTTTCAAAATTCCAGCATTTTCAGATTTTCTGCCTGTTTTCAGACAGCCATAACTTCTTCATTACTTATCCAAAAGAATGTACTTTATACCAAACTCTTCCTTTTGAACCCTCTAAAACGCTTATGAAGACATGAAAATGAGATTACTAACGTATTGGTTAGAAATTACCTCAGTAGCTTAACCCCTAAAATGAATCTGCTGCTGTTCCAGATTTCACTTCCTGCTGCAACCCGAAACTTAACCTGAAGATTACAACATCTTCCAATCATTTTCTTCTCACGATTCCTTCACGAAACTTGTATGAAATTGAATAAGCTTTCTAACCATACCAATTAGAGCTTCGAACTCCAAGTATACAGATCAGAACAACCAAATCATCAGAGACTTTCCAGATTTGACAGCAAATTCTGTCTTCTGTCTTCCTCTTCACAAAACAGTAAGTTAACTTCAGTATTAGTTCGTGCTTCCTTCACAAACTTTGTTCCAAATTGAGTTAACTTTCATGTATCAAAACCTCAACTCTTACCTCTTCTTTTTGAGCTCGAAAAGACCAAAACATCAGAACTGGTCTGAGTTGATCTCCTTGCTGCAATAAAGAATCCTCTTGAGTTCTTCTCCTTTCTTCTGCAACAACAGCTCCAAGTTTATGAAAAATGGCTTCCTTCTTCTTCCTTTCTCCTTCTCCCACGAAATTTCAGCTTGGTTTTGATAAATGAAGAAGAAAATGGAGAAGATAAAGTCATTTTAAAAAGCAAGGAGGCAATCTTTGTCTTTTTCCCTTTTGCTTTTTCTTTTCTTTTTCCTTTTCTTTTCCTTTCCTTTATCCCTTTCTTTCTTTTCTTTTCTTTCCTTTTATTTCCTAAACAAAACAAAACACAATGTTATATCCATTCATTTCATTTCATTTTCTTCATTATTTTTAAAGCAAACCAAACCAAAATGGTTTGAGCTTTTCCTTCCTTGTTTTCCTTTTATCCTTCACTTCATTTCTTTTTTTTTTTTTTTAAAACACCAAAATAAGTGTGTAAAGAAACCCTAAGCATTTAGCCAACTTATCCCAAGTCTGTGAGACATATGATCTTCCATTCAATACATGATGCACCTAAAACTTCTCCAAATTGCTAATGATTTGAACTTACTTCAATGAAACTTTTAATATGCTTATTTCAATGTTTACCTATCCCTTTATGAAGTTTAGACACATTGTAGCTCCAAATTCAATAGATTCCCAAATTCGATCACGACATCGTTTAGTGCAACCTATACGATTTTGCATATTTCAAAACATCATGAGCGAGTGCTCAATGATAAAAGAGAATAGGGTTTAGGGCTTACAATTTACTACCCCCTTAAGAGGAATTTCGCCCTCGAAATTCAGCACGAGAAAAGTTGTGGGTACTTTCCTTTCATTGTGTCTTCGCTTTCCCATGTTGCTTCCTCGACGTCGTGATGTCTCCAACGAACCTTCACGAGTGAGATCGATTTCTTTTTCAAAACTTGTTCTTTCCTGTCGAGGATTTGAACTGCATCCTCTATGTAACTTATGTCTTCTTTCAACTCAACCGGTTGTGCTTGCAACACATGTGTCGGATCTGGATAATACTTTCTCAACATGAACACATGAAAAACATCATGTACTCAAGATAGTTCTGCTGGTCACTCCAGTCTGTAGGCTGCTGGCTTAATTCGCCCCGTTACTGGATAAGGACCAATATATCTAGGACTTAACTTACCTTTCTTGCCAAAACGAAGGACACCTCTCCACGGAGATAACATCAAGAATACTTGATCTCCGGCACCGAATTCTAAATCCTTTAAATCGCTTATCTGCATAACTCTTTTGACGGTCTTGTACTACCTTCCAGATTTTCTCTGATTACCTTAATATTATCCGTCAGAATTTGTACTAACATACAGGCGTTCTACTCGACCTTCCATACAGAGCCTCAAATGGTGCCATGCCAATACTTGACTGATAGATTTATTATTATAAGCGGATTGCATAAGTGATAGGTGTGTATCACAACTACCCTTAAATTGAAGGACACATGCTCTCAACATATCCTCTAGGTCCGGATGGTCCTCTTTAACCGACCATCATCGTCTGAGGATGGAACGTTGTACTAAATTTCAACTTTGTCCCCATAGCCTTACAGTAAACTAAGCCAAAACTTAGAAGTAAATCTTGGATCCCTATCTCAAAACTATGGACACTTTGGCACTCCAGTATTGACTTACAATTCTTTCGACATATAGCTCAATAAGTGATCAAGTGTAAACGTCGCTTAAATCGGTATAAACCGTCTTTGTTTTAGTGAGTCTATTCACCATTACCCAAATACCATCATGTTCACTAGAAATATATGGTAATCCAAACAGAAAATCCATAGTGATATGCTCCCATTTCCATTCCGGCACTGGCAATGGATTAAGGAGTCCTCCTGGTCTCTGTCTAACTGGTTAACCAGTTGGCAGATCAAACATTATCAACATAATCAGCTACCTCTCGCTTCATCCCATGTCACCAATACGTTCCCTTTCAATGTCTTATACATCTTGGTGCTTCCTGGATGCATAGCGTAAGCTGAACTGTGAGCTTCCTCTAGAATAGCATCTTTAAGCTCACTAAAACATGGAACACACAGTCTTCTCTGCTCTCTCTCTATGGCTCATCCGGTCTCATCTTAAATTCGCGCTCTGGGCCTGTTTGGACTTTCCAAACATTTTCTACGAGTTACTATCCTCTGGTTGTCTTCTCACAACCTTTGCTATGAGTGAAGACCTGACCTGGAACAGAGCTAAAAGACTCCTTGAACTCTCTGCATTGACAACTGCCTTAGAATCCCTTAGAGTACTTAAAAATGTTGCTCGAATACCACACAAGGCGTCCTTAGGAAGTCTTGACTTCCTACTCAAAGTATCTGCTACCACATTCGCCTTACCTGGATGGTATTCTATAGTACAATCATAATCTTTAATCAGTTCTAACTATCTTCTTTGTCTCACATTTAACTCCCTCTGATCAAAGATATATTTCAGACTCTTATGATCTGTGTAAATGTGACACCTTTCACCCAACAAGTAATGTCTCCGGATCTTCAGTGCTAAAACAACTGCTACTAGCTCGAGATCATGGGTAGGGTAATTACATTCGTGCTTTTTCAATTGTCTTGACGCATAAGCTATTATTTTTTCTTCTTGCACGAGCACAAACCCTAAACCTTGCCTCGAGGCGTCACAATAAATTACATACTCTATTCCTCATTCATGAAGTGTCAAAATAGGTAATCAGTAACTAACCTCTTTTTCACTCTTTAAAACCGGCTACTGTTCACACTCATCTAAACCATTCAAACTTAGCATTCTTCCTTGTCAAAATTGTTAATGGTAATGCTAATCGTGAGAAATCCTCAACAAACCGTCTGTAGTATCCTGCCACGCCTAGGAAACTACGTACCTCTGTCGCACTAACTAGTCTCTCCAAGTTGTCCACAACTTTCACTTAATTTGGATCCATACTAACACCATTTGTTGAAACATCATGCCCCGAAACACTACTCAGATTCAACCAAAACTCACATTTGGTGAATTTAGCATACAACTGCTTATCTCGTAGTGTTTGTAGAATAATCCTCAAATGTTCCTCATGAGGTTTCCTATCAATTGAGTAAACTAGTATATCATCAATAAATACTATCACGAACCGATCCAAATACTAGTGGAATATCATATTCATGAGGTCCATGAAAATCATTGGTGCATTCGTTAAACCGAATGACATTACTAAATGCTCATAATGTCCATATTTGGTTCTCGAATATTGTCTTAGGAATATCTGTTTCCTTACCTTTAATCGATGGTATCCTGATCTCAAATCAATCTTAGAAAACACTGATGTTCCTCTTAATCGGGTCAAACAAGTCATCTATATCGGGTAAAGGATACTTGTTACGTATCGTGACTTGGTTAATCGCTTTATAATCAATGCATAATCTAAGGTACCATCTCTTTTCTTTACAAATAACACTTGAGCTCCCCAAGGTGATACACTAGGTCCGTGTATCCTTTATCAACTAGTTCTTGTAATCGCATCTTCAACTCCTTGAGCTCACTTGAGCCAAGATATATCAGCTAGCTTAAGAAATAGGGGCTATTCACGGTAGCAATTTAATAGTGAACTCAACTTCCCTATCGGTGGCAACCACAGCGGATCTCTTGGAAAACATCAAGAAATTCGTTCACAACAAGAACATCTTCTCGGTTTTAGTTTTTCTTCCTGCACCTCCACTACGTGTGCAAGAAATGCCATGCAACCTTTCCTCAACAACTTTTCACTTTTAATGTCAAAATCAAGCTCGTAGGAATAATCTTCCTTTCACCCCTAAAAACCATTCCAAATAATCCTGGTTTCTTGAAAACAACTTCCTTTCTATTTAGCACCACTGGTGCCCTCTCTTCGACTCTTTCGGAACTCTTGGTGCTCAACCGCTCCGGGACCCAACTCCTGGTCCCTCTGTGTGCTACTCTAAGTCGTGGACAATCCTCTCTTGAAATGTCCTTGTTGCCCACATTGGTAACACACATTGACATCAACCGGACATTGGCCTCGGTGATTCCTACCACAATTTATACATGGAGTTTTCCTTGTTGCACTTGCACCAATGACTCTGTATTGTCGATGGTCTTCTTGTGGATCCGCGATTGACTAGGTGCTCTTTGACTTTGCCTCGATAGGCACCACTAACATTCGTTTACCTCGATGTCCGGCGCCGCCTCGACTTTTAAAGTCCTCGACGACTCAAAACATTCACTCCAGTGTGTGATCGTCATTGCTCCACGACCATGGAAATCGCTCGTCGGTGAAGGCCCTTGAGTAGGCTCCACCACCGTTTGTGCCTCTCATTATACTCTGCTCAACACGTAGAGCACTCTCTACAAGCGAGGAAAAGTCACCCACTTTGCAATGCTCGTGGATCGGGGTTCGTATCTCGGGGCGTAACCCACTTTCAAATCTCCGACACCTGTCACTCTCAGATGCCATAATCACATCAGCATACCGTGGCAGCTCGGTATATCTTCTCTCATACTCAGCCACCGAAAGTGGCCCTTCCTTCAGTTCTAAAAATTCATTCCTCTTTGTCTCACGATACGTGCTAGGGTAATATTTATCTTCGAATATGCCTCTCGATGTTTGCCAATCCAGTATGTGCATCACTCCATCTCAAGCTAAAATCGATTTCCACCATCCTCTGCTTCTTCCTCTAATAGGAATGTGGCTAGCTTGACTTTGCTCCTCAGAGCAACTCATTACATCAAAACATTTTGTAGCATATTCAGCCAAACTTCGGCATCAGCTGGATCTATGGAACCATCAAACACTGTGGCTCCTAATTTCTTTAGACGTTCTATTCTATACACCCCTTTTTTTTTTTTTTTTTTTTTTTTTTTTTTTTGATCACTTGGCCTGCTCTCTCTCTGCCCACCGCCCCGTGAGAAACTAACATGTTGCTCATCTGCAACCTCGCTTGGACTCTCGGGGCACTAGATCCCCTCTCAGTTGGCCTTGGGTAGGATCCTGCATCCCGCCCGATCCTCGCGTAAATGCCTCGCTAGTGCGTGGTGGCATGACTCCAATAACATATCAATATACTAGACTTACTATGGATATCTAACTCCCATACACGATTACTAAACTTCTATTCACATTTAGCCCTAACTGGACTTACTCTTATCCTTACTTGGACCATACCTTACTAGTTCGATCTGAACTAACTCAATAACTTGTTATGACTTTTACTTTATTCTCAGAGCTAACTTGCCCTGTCTCATTCCCATGGAGCTAACTGCTCTGATACCAAATTGTCACACCCCTTCCCGAACTACCTGCTACTTAGCCCGAAAGGCGGCGTGAAACCAACAGACATTGTTTACCTCTTAACAATACCTGCTGACCCTGTACTCCTGATAAACATATTATGTTCGCATATGGAACATTTTAACATAACACAGCAGAAACTGGACAACTATTAACCATACACAAGGAGAAACCCTTCATAAATCTCTCTTGGAAACTAAAAGTCAAGTGCATCAAAACAACACAAGACAACTCAATGTTTATACAACCACTAATGTACAAAACTTCTATAACTACATAACGACTTGCTATACAACACCAGCCACGTACAAACTAACAACTTATGAAACTTCCAGTGACTATGGCGGGATGTCGGTACAAGGAGCTCGATCTCTACACGAAAATGGTTGAAAACATTGAAAGAATGAGCTAAAAAGCTCAGTGAGTGTCTATCTTTAAAACATTATAAGCTCACAGGTGAATCATAATAATGGCAGATTATAAGTACAAAATAGCTTAACATCTGTTTGTAAACATTAACAAACCATGCTTCCAATTTACAGGTTTTAAGTCACCACTTGTGCATAGCACACAACTCGAAATGTACTAACTTTTCGAGGGTAGATAAATCAATAATATAAAAGCTCATAACAATAAAGCACATGACATGACTCCACATCAAACCATAGAGGTGGTAGAGTTACATTTATTCCAATAAGGTTCATACCTCTCTCTCTCTCTCTCACGTGCACGTGGAATACCTTTGGTCGTTTGGTTTTCCCTAATACCTTCTCTATGTCCTTCAGTATTAAGGTAAAACCATTTACTACCCAAATACCTTCTCATTGTCCTTCAAGATTTAGGTAAAACCATTTACTTCCCTGATACCTTCTCATTGCCTTGATGTCGGGATATCATGATTCATTCCCCTAAGTACCTTCTCGAATGTCCTTCATGATTAGGGTTAATCAAGATCAAGGCATAACTTGTTTACCATGGAAATCATGTCTTTATAACACATACAACAATTTCTTGACAATTTCATATTATCATCTAAATATGTTCCCAAGTGGATTTACACAAAACATTCTCTAAAGGAAAGCATACTTACATAATTTAGTTTCCATACTTTGATTTATAGTTACAACTAATTCAAAGCATGCTTAGGTTCCATCATGAACCTTATGTTAGAAAACTCCATGAAGCCATTCACAACTAGTTCAAACAAGATGTAATTATCAACACTTATGTTCATGAAGAAAAACATAGGTCAAACATAGTTCTAAGACAGAGTCACTCACGATGATTAGAATTGGAACCTTTGCTTGTAAACTTGACCTATTTGCTCTTGGCCTGTCAAACAAGCCAAATCAATCATTAGAACCTTGAGCTCATGATTTTTGACCTTAAAACTTGCAAGAAAACACACTTTCAAAATTCCAGCATTTTCATTTTTCTCGCCTGTTTTCAGACAGCCATAACTTCTTCATTACTTATCTAAAAAGAATGTACTTTATACCAAACTCTTCCTTTTTGAACCCTCTAAAACTCTTATGAAGACATGAAAATGAGAGTCCTAACGTATGGGTTAGAAATTACCTCAGTAGCTTAACCCCTAAAATGAATCTGCTTCTTTGTTCCGATTTCACTTCCTGCTGCAACTCTGAAACTTAACTCTGAAGATTACAACATCTTCCAATCATTTTCTTCTCACGATTCCTTCACGAAACTTGTATGAAATTGAATAAGCTTTCTAACCATACCAATTAGAGCTTCGAACGCCAAGTATACAGATCAGAACAACCAAATCATCAGAGACTTTCCAGATTTGACAGCAAATTCTGTCTTCTGTCTTCCTCTTCACAAAACAGTAAGTTAACTTCAGTATTAGTTCGAGCTTCCTTCACAAACTTTGTTCCAAATTGAGTTAACTTTCATGTATCAAAAACTCAACTCTTACCTCTTCTTTTGAGCTCGAAAAGACCAAAACATCAGAACTGGTCTGAGTTGATCTCCTTCTTTGCAATAAAGAATCCTCTTGAGTTCTTCTCCTTTCTTCTGCAACAACAGCTCCAAGTTTATGAAAACTGGCTTCCTTCTTCTTCCTTTCTCCTTCTCCCACGAAATTTTAACTTGGTTTTGATAAATGAAGAAGAAAATGGAGAAGATAAAGTCATTTTAAAAAGCAAGGAGGCAATCTTTGTCTTTTTCCCTTTTGCTTTTCTTTTCTTTTCCTTTTCTTTTCCTTTCCTTTATCCCTTTCTTTCTTTTCTTTTCTTTCCTTTTATTTCCTAAACAAAACAAAACACAATGTTATATCCATTCATTTCATTTCATTTTCTTCATTATTTTTAAAGCAAACCAAACCAAAATGGTTTGAGCTTTTCCTTCCTTGTTTTCCTTTTATCCTTCACTTCATTTCTTTTTTTTTTTTTAAACACCAAAATAAGTGTGTAAAGAAACCCTAAGCATTTAGCCAACTTATCCCAAGTCTGTGAGACATATGATCTTCCATTCAATACATGATGCACCTAAAACTTCTCCAAATTGCTAATGATTTGAACTTACTTCAATGAAACTTTTAATATGCTTATTTCAATGTTTACCTATCCCTTTATGAAGTTTAGACACATTGTAGCTCCAAATTCAATAGATTCCCAAATTCGATCACGACATCGTTTAGTGCAACCTATACGATTTTGCATATTTCAAAACATCATGAACGAGTGCTCAATGATAAAAGAGAATAGGGTTTAGGGCTTACATAGTGTATGAGATACATTTGAATTTCCAACCATAAATCTTCGTTAAGTCTGCATCGTGAGATCTATGCTCGGCCTCGTGGCGCAAGTGGGAGCGTCCCTCTTCGGGTGGCATTTGTATAGGTCAATATCATCGTGGATGGAGAGAGTACTTATAGTGAGTGGGAGCGGGACTTGTGAAAACGAGACCCACGGTCTCTTCTTTCGATTAACACCGTGAGACGCCTATGATCTGCCTGCTAGTTTGGCCTGGACCAGACAATCCCTTCGGAGGGCTTGATCATGGGAGTCGGAACACCGTGAATTCCCGAAAGGGATACAGTTTCCTGATTGGTTTTCCTTCTTGGTTCACCCTTCGGTGGCTATTGTTTGGACGGATGCTTGGAAACTTAAAGATTGAGGGTGACACTCACAGAATTCGTTAAGTGTTAATGAATTCAACCGAACAATGGTAATTGGACGCCTAATGGAATAAGAGTTATTCTGGGATTAGGGTCTGATCGAGAAAGTCTCGTCCTAGAGGAGGAGTGTTCTTTTCACCCTTCGGTGGCGGTATTTCTAAACCTTTAGGGTATCATTGCAAAATTTTGAATGACCTAGAGATCATGAAACAATTTTGCTAAAACTTTATTGGATTTCAAAAAGTTTTTTGCGAGATAATACAAAGTTTTTCTTATTTTTCAGCTAAAAAAAATGTCTAGCGCAATTATAGCTTTACTCGCATCCGATAA
Source organism: Trichosanthes cucumerina (assembly GCA_036507285.1). Classification (NCBI taxonomy): domain Eukaryota; kingdom Viridiplantae; phylum Streptophyta; class Magnoliopsida; order Cucurbitales; family Cucurbitaceae; genus Trichosanthes; species Trichosanthes cucumerina. The sequence goes on along the minus strand of CM071840.1, from coordinate 68,115,353 downwards.
GTTAGTGGGAGATAATTACCAAAGTTGGAAAAATAACATTAATACAATTTTGGTAACTGACGGCATAAAGTTCGTGTTGTCTGAGGAGTGTCCTCAGATGTCGAGCTCAACAGCGTCGCGAAGTGTTCGCGATGCGTACGATCGGTGGATCAGGGCCAATGAAAAGGCCAAGGTCTACATAATTGCCAGCATGTCTAATGTCTTGGCAAAGAAGCATGAGCTGATGGTCTCCGCCAAGGAGATCATGGAGTCCTTGCAGGAAATGTTTGGACAACAGTCCTTTCAGGTCCGACATGACTCGCTCAAATACGTTTTCAACGCACGGATGAAAGATGAGTCGTCTGTCCATGAACACGTTCTAGACATGATGACCCACTTTAATCTGGCTGAGATGAACGGGGCTTCGATCGATGAGTCGAGCAAGGTTAGTTTTATTTTGGAGACTCTTCCGAAGAGTTTCCTTCAGTTTCGTAGCAATGCTGTTATGAACAAAATTAGCTACACTCTGACTACCCTCCTCAATGAGCTACAGAATTTCCAATCCTTGAACAGAGTCAAGGAATCTGAGGCAAATGTTGCCTACAGGTCTTATCACAGGGGTTCGACCTTTGGGACGAAACCTGTTGCTCCTTCATGCCCGAAAGGGAAGAAGAGCATGAAGAGGAGTAAAACTGACCGTGCTGCCGCCCACAAGGGCAAGAAGGTCAAGGAGGTTGCAGAGAAAGGAAAGTGTTTCCACTGCAATGGGGGCGGACACTGGAAGAGGAACTGTCCCAAATTCCTAGCCGAGAGGAAGAATCAAGGTAAATGTGATTTACTTGTGACTGAAACATGTTTAGTGGAGAGTAGCGACTCTTCCTGGATATTGGATTCAGGCGCCACTAACCACGTTTATTCTTCTTTTTAGGGGATTGATACCGCGCAACACACGCGAGAGGGTGAGGTGACTCTACGGGTTGGATCCGGGAGCTTGTCTCTTTGCAGCGATCGACACTGAAAGCGCATTTTGGCGGAAGTACTTATTGTTGGACAATTTGTACATAGTTCCAGGGTTTACTAGAGACCTTGTTTCAATTTCCTGCTTAATTGAACATTGTATTTCAGTTTCTTTTGAATTTAATAAAGTGTTTATTTCTTTCAAAGGGAATGTTATTTGTTCAGCTTCACTCGAAAATAATTTGTATGTTTTGAAACCCAATTCGGTCAAAAGTGTTTTGAATACTTTGAATTGTTTAAAGTCACAAACACGAACTAAAAAAGCAAAAGTTTCTCCAAAAGAAAATGCCCATCTTTGGCATCTACTAGTTTAGGCCACATTAATTTCAATAGGATTGAGAAACTACTGAAGAGTGGACTTCTAAACGAGTTGGAAGAAAACTCTTTGCCGGTGTGTGAGTCATGCCTTGAGGGCAAGATGACCAAACGTCCTTTTAGTGGAAAAAAAGGATATAGAGCCAAAGAGCCTCTTGAGTTAATACATTCGACCTTTGTGGTCCGGAGTGAATGTTAAAGCTCGGGGTGGTTATGAGTATTTCGTGTCTTTCATGAGACGATTACTCCAGATATGGGTATATTTACCTAATGCACAAGAAGTCCAAAAACTCTTGAAAAATTCAAGGAGTACAAGACGAGGTTGAGAACCTCTTAGGTAAATCGCTTAAAACACTTCGATCGGATCGAGGTGGAGAGTATATGGACACCGAATTCTAGGACTATATGATAGAACACGGAATTACGTCCCCAACTCTCACTGTATGCCACAAAGAAAATGGTGTATCGGAGAGGAGAAACAGAACTTTGTTGGACATGGTTCGGTCGATGATGAGCTATGGTCGTCTCCCTGATTCTTTTTTGGGGTATGCAGTGCAGGCTGCGGTTTATATTTTAAACAATGTTCCGTCGAAAAATGTTTGTGAAACACCTTTCGAGCTCTGGAGTGGACGTAAAGACAGTTTACATCACTTCAGGATTTGGGGATGCCCGACCCACGTGTTGGTGTCAAACTCGAAAAAATAGGAACCCCGTTCAAAATTGTGCCTATTCGTAGGTTACCCTAAAGAGACTATGGGTGGTCTATTTTACGATCCTAAGGAAAATAGGGTGCTTGTGTCGACAAACGTCACTTTCCTAGAGGAAGACCACGTCAGGGATCATTTACCAAGGAGTAAAATTGTGTTGAATGAAATGGACAGTACAGCAGCAAGAGTTGCTGATGGGGCTAGTACGTCAACAAGTGTTGTTGATCCTAGCACGTCTAGTCAAATCCGTTCCCAAGAGTTGGGAATGCCTCGACATAGTGAGAGGGTTGTGAGACAGCCTGATCGCTACATGGGTTTAGCTGAAACCTCAGTTGTCGCTCCTGATGATGACTGTGAGGATCCATTAACCTATGATCAGGCAATGGTTGATGTTGACAAAGACGAGTGGATCAAAGTTATGGACCAGGAAATGGAGTCTATGTACTTCAATTCTGTATGGGAGCTTGTGGATCAACCAGATGGGGTAAAACCTATTGGTTGCAAATGGATCTACAAGCGTAAACGTGGCGTAGATGGGAAGGTGCAAACCTTCAAAGCCCGACTAGTGGCAAAGGGTTTTACCCAGGTTGAAGGGGTTGACTATGAGGAGACCTTTTCACCTGTTGCCATGGTAAAGTCGATCGAGATCTTACGGCCATTGCCGCGTATTACGACTACGAGGTATGGCAGATGGACGTCAAGACATCCTTTCTGAATGGCAAACTTGATGAAACCATCTACACGGACCAGCCCAAAGGGTTCATTGCCCAAGGCCAAGAGCAAAAGGTTTGTCGGCTTCATAGGTCCATTTATGGGCTGAAAAAAGCTTCGAGGTCTTGGAATATAAGGTTTGATGAGGCGATCAAATCTTATGGCTTTGATCAAAATGTCGACAAGCCTTGTGTCTACAAGAAAATTGTTGACAAAACTGTCGCATTTTTGGTGTTGTACGTGGACGATATTCTTCTCATTGGGAATGAGGTAGAATTTCTTACTGACGTTAAGAAGTGGCTAGCTTCGCAATTCCAAATGAAAGATTTGGGAGAAACTCAGTATGTTCTAGGTATCCTGATTGTCCGAACCGAAGAATGCGAACGCTAGCCTGCCTCGAGCGTCTTATATTGACAAGATGTTGTCTAGATATAAGATGCAGAACTCCAAGAAGGGCTTCTTGCCGCTTTCGTGCATGAGGTTCACTTGTCTAAGGATCGGTGTCCTAAGATTCCTCAAGATGTTGAGGATATGAGGCCAGATTCCATATGCTTCACCGTGTAGGGGGAGCCGATGTATGTCATCTTTGTGTACTAGACCCGACATCCGTTATGCAAATAGGGAATTGTCGGTGATATCACCCAATCCGAGTTAGATCACCGGGCGATCGTAAAGGCAATCCTCAAGTATCTTAGGAGAACGAGGAACTACAGCTTAGTGTATGGTAGTGGGGATTTGATCCTTACGGGATACACGAATTTTGATTTTCAGACCGATAAGGATTCTAGGAAATCCACTTCGGGGTCAACCTTCATTCTGAATGGAGGAGCTGTAGTATGGCGAAGCATCAAGCAGGGATGCATTGTTGATTCCACTATGGAAGCGGAGTATGTTGCTGCTTGTGAAGCTGCAAAGGAAGCTGTTTGGCTTAGGAACTTCATGACAGATTTGGAAGTTGTTCCAAATATGAACTTGTCGATCACACTGTTTTGTGATAACAGTGGTGCAGTAGCCAACTCACGTGAGCCTCAGAGCCATAAGAGAGGCAAACACATTGAGCGCAAGTATCATCTCATACGGGAGATTGTGCACCGCGGAGACGTGACAGTCACGCAGATAGCGTCGGAGCACAATAGAGCTGATCCATTTACAAAGCCCCTCACGGCTAAGGTGTTTGAGGGTCACCTAGAGAGTCTAGGTCTTCGAGAGCTTCCTAACTGGGGCAAGTGGGAGATTTGTAAACAGGTATTCAATGCCCTAGTTTATTGTATTACTTCATTGTAATTTATGTACATTTCATAAATGTATTTTCTCCACTAGCTTAGTCCAAGTGGGAGTTTGTTGGGATTTTTATCCTAATCTCGTGTTTGTAATATATTGTTTGAAATTAATAAGAGTTATTCATTTTATCACTTTGTGTCTCGCAATATTTATAAACTTTTCCAATAAAATAAGCTCCAGGGTCATTGAATTTATGAGAGAACTAGAACTTGAACGGTGTGTAGTGGACACGCAGGGAGGATCACGTTCGAGTTAATGACCCGAACGGTCTACAGTATATGGATAGGGTTGGAGACCTAATCCTAGATACACTGCAGATGCGGTCTGCTTTATATTAGATACAAACGAGGTGATCTGACTCGTTCATGTGGTTGACATGCGAGTGGGGGCATCCTGTGCAATGAGATTGTACAAGATCGAACCGTGAATTATTAGACCTCACGATGTAACACCGCTGTGATGAGACTAATAATTTCGTGAGATGACCATTAGTGACTCGACACAAATCCACGCGTGTTACGGACTCCTGCCCGCAAAGTGTCCGTCCTTTGACTAGTACGGGTGAGGGTGGTCACAGTTACTCGCCCAATATGCCTATCTTCTAAGGGACAGAACCAAGTAGGGAGCTGAGAACTTAACTACGCGAGATGGAATTCACTCGTTCCCGCCTTTAGGGAAACTAGAGGGGTTGTTCCCTTAAGTGTTGTCTCCAGGGCTTGGACAACGGTCACTGGCCCGAGAAGGGTGTTGTGTATGGTTGGACCTTCACAATATGTTGTTCATTAGAGGAGCAGTGGGGACTTAAGGAACAAGAGGTAGACACAGGGGTAAAACATTAATTTGACCCAGCCGTGCCTACGAACAACCTGTGAAGGATCGACTCATGGGTATTGGTTATATCAGTGGACACGTAATATTTTGCACTGACGGGAGTGCAGCTACAGGCTATAGTGGAATGTTACCATAGCTAATGAATGTTGGTTAACCGAGCCAAAGAGTTTGACAGGTTAATCTCGGATCATTGGAGCCCGTCACTGTAGGTCCATTAGGTCCCTCGGTGTGCTCCACCTGGGTTAAAAGAAGGGTTAATGTTTTGGTAAGAAATTGAAATGTTCAATTTCACTTTTAGAGCATTTATGTCATTTATATGAGATATGAATGATATGATATATAGTTTAATGTGAATGAGATTCATAATAAACTATAGATTAGCCTAATTGTTGAATTAGGGCTAATTGGAGAAATTAATTGAGAGAAATTAAATTGGATGTGATTCAATTTAATTAATCCACAATTATTGCAAATGAGATTTGCAATATGAGATATGAAATATCTTATATTATGTGGTTATGCAAATGAGATTTGCATAACCTATGGTTGTGGTAAAGTGGTAATAATGTGGAGATATTAACTCCATCATTCCACTATTTAAGCCCTTTGCAAGAAGGGATTGGTAAGCTAACTTCTCATTTTTTGATTTTGATCAAAGAGAAGAAACTAGAATTCTCTCTACTCTCTCATTTCTCCTCCCTCTCCCAAACACAAACAAGTTCCCACCAACTTCCCTTCTCCAAAAGAGAACAACCGAGAAGACCATTTGGTGGTGTTCGGAATCCATTTGTGGGAAGAATTCGTTGAGATCGAGTAACACGAAGAGTTCGTGATCAGAGGAAGAAATTACTGAGTTTGTCTACAACAAGTAAGTAAAACTTCTTCTTGCTGTAAATTTCTTCTTCTTTAAGCAAGTTTAACCTAGGTCTAAGTGTTAGATCGATTTTAATAAATACAAGTTGCATAATGATACCTCGACGATTCAATCGTCTTCCGTTGCGCGGGGATTTTCATTCCCTTCAGCATCTAGATCCTGGAATATAAGATTTCCTACTGCGATCAAATCTTATGGCTTTGAACAGAATATTGACGAGCCTTGTGTTTACAAGAAGATAGTCAATACCACTGTATCTTTCTTAGTTCTATGCGTAGACGATATCTTGTTCATTGGGAATGCAGGGTTCCTGACTGGCGTTAAGCAATGGTTAGCGACCCAATTCCAAATGAAAGATTTGGGAGAGGCTTAGTTTGTTCTTGGAATCCAAATCGTTCGGAATCGCAAGAACAAAACGCTAGCATCGCCTCTCGCATCTTATATTGACAAGATGTTGGTTAGATATAAGATGCAGAATTCCAAGAAGGGTTCATTACCTTTCAGGCATGGAATTCATTTGTCTAAGGAACAATGTCCTAAGACACCTCAAGAAGTTGAGGATATGAGACGCATTCCCTATGCTTCAGCTGTCGGTAATCTGATGTATGTCATGCCATGCACTCGACCCGACATATGCTATGCAGTGGGAATAGTCAGCAGATATCAGTCTAATCCAGGATATGATCACTGGACTGTCGTTAAGAACATCCTCAAGTATCTTAGGAAAACGAGGGACTATATGCTTGTGTATGGCGCAAAGGATTTGATCCTTGCATGATACACTGACTCTGATTTTCAGATTGATGTAGATTCGAGGAAATCCACATCAGGATCAGTGTTCACTCTTAACGGAGGAGCTATAGTAGGGAGGAGTATAAAACAAGGTTGTATTGCTGACTCCACCATGGAGGCTGAGTACGTCGCAGCTTGCGAAGCAGCGAAGGAGGCTATATGGCTTAGGAAGTTCTTGACTGATTTAGAAGTTGTTCAAAATATGAATTTTCCTATCACCCTTTATTGTGATAATAGTGGTGCAGTGGCAAATTCTAAAGAACCTAGAAGCCATAAGCGTGGAAAGCACATAGAGCGCAAATACCATCTCATTAGGGAGATTGTGCAACGAGGAGACGTGATCGTCACGCAGATCGCTTCGGAGCACAACATTGCTGATCCGTTTACAAAGCCCCTCACGGCTAAAGTGTTTGAGGGACACCTAGAGAATCTAGGACTACGGGTTGTACAGTAGGACAGTTTTTATTTGCTCCACATGTTTGACTCCACTGACGTTTTAGTCCAAGTGGGAGATTGTTGGATTTTCTGTCCTAAAACTCGTGGTTTTGTAAACTGAATGCATATTCTATTTTGCAATAAAGTTGTTATTGAGATTTATTCAGTAAAGGTGTTATTGAATAAAGTGAATTGTGTATTGTATAACCTTAATTCAATAAAGAACCCTTGGCTATAGGATGAATACTTGAATTTTATATGTAACATAAATCTGGATCAAGTTCAAGTTATAGCCGGAACACTCTATAGTATAACGATAGGGCTAGGTACCTTATCCTTGGACACTATGAACACGACCCACTTTGTAGAGTACAAACGATGTGATCCTAAATCGTTCATGTGGAGACATGTGAGTGGGGGCGTCCTATGAAATGAGTTTGCATAAGACTTGACCGCGAAATAGTCACTTAGACTTTATAACTCCGTTTACTGTCTTAACTGACTATATTCATACGATGACCTAGGTAACGCGATCTTAATCCTGAGCGTTCTATGGACTCCTGGTTATTTGGATTATCCTTATATTTGCATGGGTGAGAGTGGCTCGAGACTGTCGACTCAATAAGCCTCCCATTTCAGGGATAAGTCTGGGTAGATAGCTGGAAACAAGAGGAATTCACTCCTACCCGCTTTAGGGATATGTAGAGAGGTTGTTCCCTTAAGTAATGACTCTAGGTCTTGAACAAAGGGCCCACCCCTCTCATTGGCCCGAGAGGGATTCGGTTTGCTGGTTGGACCACAAACCAATTGTTCATTAGAGGATCAGTGGGACTTAAGGAACAAGAGGTAATTACAGGGGTAAAACGATAATTTTGACCCAGCTGTAATCACGAACGACCTGTGAAGGATCGACATACTAATCATGGTATATCGAGTGGACAGAAATATATCTACAGTGAGGAGAGTGCAACCACTTGACTTTAGTGAAGTGTCCCGGTGGTTAACGAATGTTGATTAGCTAGGCTAAAGAGTTTAGCTGGTTAATCTCGTATCGTTGAAACTCATGATCTGTAGGTCCGTTAGGTCTCCCTTACAAGCTCGGACTTAGCCTTGTAACATTTTGAGAGAAAAGAATTTGAATGGTTCAAATTCGAGTTTGGAAGAAAGCGCTAATTATATGTGATATATTTAATGAATCATAGCTTAATTATGAATAAAACTATGATCAATAGGAGGTGGATATATTTAAATATGATTTAAATATTGGATCGGTTTATAGCATGAATAATGATTCATGTTTGAAAAATCGATCGGGATCGGACAATTTATTTAATTTAATATTTGATATAAATTAAAAATTAATTAATTAAATTAATTTTGAATTATTTAATTAATTATATTAATTTTAATTAAAAATCAATTTAATATTGATTTTAGAATTAAAATTAATTGTAAAATGAAGGATTTTCATGTTTTTCATGAAAATCAAGTTGCCAACTTGCCTAATCCTACTCATTTTCAAAATTCACCAAAATTAGCCACCTCCATCTCAAACCATCCTCATCATACTTGAGTTGTCACTCTAATAAAGCTTAATGAAGCTTTATATAATGGTGATTTGAGGTGTTTTGAGAGAATTTGGTAGAAAATTCTAAATTACCGAATTAGTGACCTTTGAGGTATTTTCTTCTCAATTCTCTCAACCTAGGATCCCACAATCCGTTCCAAGGCCTGAGGATAGTAGGGAAGACTCTAACGGTTGTCCACAAAGTGTTCGTGTTGAAAACCATCCACCGGGTGAAGAGAATTTGATCTTCAAAGTTGAGTTTTCTATCCCTCTATTTTTCCAGCTTTGAGCATGTTTTTTATTTTACAAAATTGATCAATTTACAGTGTTCAAGATCCAAAATTGCTTCCGCTTTCTTAATCTAGACTCTTTAAATTGGTATCAGAGAAATTTTGAGCACTCAATTTGATCTAGTTTGTTCTATGGTGGGTATTTTTTTAAATACAATTTTTCTGGGCGTCTAAAGTGTTCTTCTGAATTTGGCATTTAAATTGAGCATGAATTTGTGCTTTATTTTCAAATTGCTCAAGTGTGTTTGAGCATTAATGTGTGTAGAATAAGCTGTAAAAATTTCAAGTCGATTGGAGTTCGGAAAGGCCTTCAATTTGAAGAGAGAAGCATGAAAGGTCACAAATTCGAAGAACAGAGGCATTTTTTTTCAATTTCTGCAACCAGCTACAGTAGAACTTCTCCAGCCCGCATGTTTTTTTTAAAATGGAGGAAGATGTTGTTGACTTTAACTCCAGTTTGGTTGACTTTGACCGGTTCAAGTATTTTGGGTCGGTTCAGCTCTTTTTTGGTCTGATTCAGGTGATCTTAGACCGGTTCCTACTATTTCGAGGCCGATTTTTCTATTTTGGAGGTTCGTTTCACCAATTGGAGGCCCGGTTCAGCCTTTTACAGCACGGTTCACACCTTCTGAAGGTCCGGTTCACACAAAGAAATTCTAAAGAACCTAGAAGCCATAAGCGTGGAACGCACATAGAGCGCAAATACCATTTCATTAGGGAGATTGTGCAACGAGGAGACGTGATCGTCACGCAGATTGCTTCAGAGCACAACATTGTTGATCCGTTTACAAAGCCCCTCACGGCTAAAGTGTTTGAGGGACACCTAGAGAGTCTAGGACTACGGGTTGTACAGTAGGGCAGTTTTTATTTGCTCAACATGTTTGACTCCACTGACGTTTTAGTCCAAGTGGGAGATTGTTGGGTTTTATGTCCTAAAACTCGTGGTTTTGTAAACTGAATGCATATTCTATTTTGCAATAAAGTTGTTATTGAGATTTATTCAGTAAAGGTGTTATTGAATAAAGTGAATTGTGTATTGTGTAACTTTAATCCAATAAAGAACCCTTGGCTATAGGATGAAAACTTGAACTTTATTTGTGACATAAATTTGGATCAAATTCAAGTTATAGCCAGAACAGTCTATAGTATAAGGATATGGTTGGGTACCTTATCCTTGGACACTATGGACACGACCCACTTTGTAGAGTACAAACGATGTGATCCTAAATCGTTCATGTGGAGACATGTGAGTGGGAGCGTCCTATGCAATGAGTTTGCATAAGACTGGACCGCGAAATAGTCACTTAGACTTTATAACTTCGTTTACTGTCTTAACTGACTATATTCATACGATGACCTAGGTAACTCGATCTTAATGCTGAGCGTTCTATGGACTCCTGTTTATTCGGATTATCCTTAGATTTGCATGGGTGAGAGTGGCTCGAGACTGCCGACTTAATAAGCCTCCCAGAAAATGAGTCTGGGTAGATAGCTGGGAACAAGAGGAATTCACTCCTACCCACTTTAGGGATATGTAGAGAGGTTGTTCCCTTAAGTAATGACTCCAGGTCTTAAACAAAGGGCCCACCCCTCTCATTGGCCCGAGAGGGATTCGGTTTGCTTGTTGGACCACAAACTAATTGTTCATTAGAGGATCAGTGGGACTTAAGGAACAAGAGGTAATTACAGGGGTAAAACGGTAATTTTGACCCAGCTGTAATCACGAACGACCTGTGAAGGATCGACTTACTAATCATGGTTATATCGAGTGGACAGAAATATATCTACAGTGAGGAGAGTGCAACCACTGGGCTTTAGTGGAGTGTCCCGGTGGTTAATGAATGTTGATTAACTAGGCTAAAGAGTTTAGCCGGTTAATCTCGTATCGTTGAAACTCATGATTTGTAGGTCCATTAGCCCTTACTAGCTCGGACTTAGCCTTCTAACATTTTGAGAGAAAAGAATTTGAATTGTTCAAATTCAAGTTTGGAAGAAACCGTCAATTATATGTGATATATTTAACGAATCATACCTTAATTATGAATTAAAATATGATCAATAGGAGGTGGATATATTTAAATATGATTTAAATATTGGATCGGTTTATAGCATGAATAATGATTCATGTTTAGAAAATTGATCGGGATCGGACAATTTATTTAATTTAATATTTGATATTAAATTAAAAATTAATTAATTAAATTAATTTTGAATTATTTAATTAATTATATTAATTTTAATTTAAAATCAATTTAATATTGATTTTATAATTAAAATTAATTGTAAAATGAGGGATTTTCATGTTTTTCATGAAAATCAAGTTGCCAACTTGCCCAATCCTACTCATTTTCAAAATTCACCAAAATTAGCCACCTCCATCTCAAACCATCCTCATCACACTTGAGTTGTCACTCTAATAAAACTTAATGAAGCTTTATATAATGGTGATTTGAGGTGTTTTGAGAGAATTTGGTAGAAAATTCTAAAATCCCGAATTAGTGACTTTTGAGGTATTTTCTTCCAAATTCTCTCAACCTAGGATCCCACAATCTGTTCCAAGGCCTGAAGATAGTAGTGAAGACTCTAACGGTTGTCCACGAAGTGTTCATGTTGAAAACCATCCACCGGGTGAAGAGAATTTGATCTTTTAAGTTGAGTTTTCTATCCCTCTGTTTTTCCAGCTTTGAGCATGTTTTTTATTTTACAAAATTGATCAACTTAGAGTGTTCAAAATCCAAAATTGCTTCCGCTTTCTTAATCTAGACTCTTTCAATTTTAGTATTTTAAGGTCGTATCTAAGTAAGTATACTCTTCCTTAAGCTTGTGGTAGTTGTTTAAAGGATTTTCAAACTAAGTATAACATATGAAACTTATTCTCTTGATTTAAGAACCCTCATAATACTTTTAGGAGTGCTTTAGATAAGTAGTTTCTACTTGGTGGGTTTGTTTGATTGTGTGCAACATGCTCTATGTTGTCTTATTTGATATAGATACATTTTATATATTCTATGCTTGTTATACCTTGTGACGAGCATGTCTGAATATTCACTTGCGAAGTTATGTAGTATGTTGGCTTATTGAACTTAATGCATATATTTGAATGTGTTTGTTCGAGCATGAGACATTCCCTAGTAGCATTCATAGGTAACTTGCATTTAGTGAGATCTTATGAGGTTAGTAGACCTTGTGAGTTGTTAAGTGTTGTAGGGTGAGTATCAATGCACCTCGAGTACAAATGGTCGAGGGGTGGCAATGTGTCACCAATGGAATAAGAAGAGTATCGAGGCCCTGGGCACATATAGTCAAAGGGTCGGTATGGTGATGAGATTAAAATTTCTGCAGCGGAAACGACTTTGAATGTCGTGGTATTCGTTGTGAAAATTGTTTCTTAAAATTGAACTAAACTCTTTAATTCTAGGCTAAACGTGTAATTAGAATAAGGAAAAACAGTAAAGTAAAATACTTACTTGTAGAAGAACACTTCTTCGCCGATTCCTTCTCCGATCTCGATCTCTTTTGTTCCAACGATCTCACGAACCAGAAAGTTTGGATACCTCCAAATCGATTTTCTTGGTTGTTCTCGATCGGTTGAGGGAGAGTGGTAGAACTCCCTTTGGTTTGGGTGGAGAGAAATCTCTAGAGAGAGTTTGAGAGATGAGAGAGAGCTCTTTAGATAGAATTCCAAAAAATGAGCAAATCCTTATCAAAGCCTTCTTGCAAAGGTCCTTATATAATGGTGAGATGTGGAGTTGAAATCTCCACTAAATTACCATTTTACTACAACCTTATGTTATGCAAATCATATTTGCATAACAAATATAATAAGGTATCTCATACCTTATTATACAAATCACATTTGAATAATTGTGGAATTTTAAATTGAATCACATTTAATTTAATTTCTCTCAATCCAATTTCTCCAAGTTAGCACTAATTAATCAATTAGGCTAACCTATAGTTTATTATGAATCTCATTCATATTAAACTATATATTATGTCAATCATATCTCATATAAATGACATAAATACCCTTTTAATGAATTTGAACACTTCAAATCCACACCAAACTGTAAACCCTGAATTTATCCAGTTTGAGCCAACTGAGGGACCTAATGGCCCTACAGATGACGAGCTCCAATGATCCGAGATTAACCTGTCAAACTCTTTGACCCGGTTATTCAACATTCATTAGCTACGGTAACACTCCACTAAAGCCCGTAGCTGCACTCCCATCACTGTAGGACAAATTGTGTCCATCGAAATAACCAATGCCCGTGAGTCGACCCTTCACAGATATACCCCTGTGTCTACCTCTTGCTCCTTAAGTTCCACTGCTCCTCTAATGAACAATAACGTTGCATGGTCAACCATAAACAACATGCCTCTCGGGCCAGTGAGAGGGTGGGTGCCCGTTGTCCAAGCCCTGGAGACAGCACTTAAGGGAACAACTCCTCTAGTTTCCCTAAATCGGGAACAAGTGAATTCCATCTCGCGTACTCAAGTTCCCAGCTCCCCACGTGGTCCTGTCCCTGAGAAGATAGGCATATTGGATGAGTAAATGTGACCACCCTCACCCGTACTAGTCAAAGGACAAACCCCCGTAGACAGGAGTCCGTAACACGCTCATGATTAAGGTCGAGTCACTATTGGTCATCTACGAAGTTATTAGCCCTATACTGTTAACGGTGTTACATCAGTAAGTCTAATAATTCACGGTCTGGTCTTGTACAATCTCATTGCACATGATGCCCCCACTGATAACTCGCCAAAGGAGAGTTATTTTACTGTAATTTTAGAGCTTAATGTACTTGAATTGCATAGAATTTATTGAGTCTCATATTATTTTATCCCTAAATTGTGTGTGTTAGCTTTAAAATCTTGAATTTAAGCATTAGGTTCAAAAAGAATTAATTTTGATGTTTTTTATGCTCTAATTGAAGAAATTTGAGAAATAAGCTAACGGTTAATTAAAGACCAAAAGACGAGATTTTTAACTCCAAAAATCCTTGCATATTTAGTTTGATTTATAATTGACTTCATGAATTTATTTGAGATTTTTCTGTGTGCAGGAGATGTATACAAATTACAGGAGTCCCTAAGGGCATTTTAGGCATTTTACCCGAATGGTAAGATGGTCTTTCTACCCCTAAGGGTATTTTTGTAATTTGTGGAGTTAGGGCAACACCATCTTATATAAAGAGGCTAGGGTTCACAAGTGCCAAAGGGGAGAAGAAGTTGCCACAAAAGGGGAAGAGAGCGAGAGAGAAGAGCGATTGCTACAACAAAGGTCTGCATTGAAGAGAAGAATCATGACAGTGCCATTGTTGTAGCAATTGTGTGATTGAGGAAAAAATCGAAGCTTCAAGGTGTCATTGTTGTAGCAAAAAAATCGTGCAGTTCGGTTTTTCACAGACGACGCTCACAAAGTTATTGTTTTCTAAAGTTTCCACCGTTGGATTGGGCTGCAATTTTGAAAGCTTATTCGAGACTCATAGGGCTTTACTTTGAACGGTTGAATCGTCGTTCTGAGCTTCGCTGTGTCGGAAATCGCTGTCACGTTGGGAGATCAGTGCAGTTCGATTTTTCACCGGTGGCGCTCACAAAGTTGTCGATTTCTGAAGTTTCAACTGTTGGATTGTACTGAAATTTTCACAGCTTGTTCGAGACTCACAGGGCTTCATTTTTAACGGTTGGATCGTTTTTTCGAGCTTTCGTTGATGAGATATTGCTATCGAACTGAACTAAAAAAACAAGGCCACCTGCTGTGTAACGTTTTCCCTATCTCCAAGTGTTATTGCTTGATGTCAACCACCAATTTAATTTTGAAATTTTGGGCTATTTACGTACTAATTTAGACTACTTTTGCTCACTGTTGTTTTAGGCATAACTCGTGATTGTTTTAGGCTAGAATTGTGGTTTATTTAGGCTAATTTAGTGAACATTGTTGGTTGTTTTTCATGAACTCCTTGATCAATAAAAGCATGCTTAAACTAGAGATATGTGACTCGATTTTAATCATGAACTAAATTTTCTTAGGCAAGTGTTAGGTCGTTTTCAATGTAAACTTTGGAACGAATTTATGATTAGTGTCATTGATTGAATTTATGAAATTTTATTGAATTTAACGTTGCATGATAATTAAAATTGGCCTTTTTAACTTTTCTATAATTCATAAACTTGGAAAACCTAATGAATTAGAAAACTAAAATTTCATTTTAGGATTATTGAGTTGATTATGGATAATTAACCCACCTAGAACCTAAAATCATGAGCATAATTTAGATCACAATTGGAAAATTGTAGGTTTTAAAACTTAGTGATTTTGGAAATAATCATTTGAATGCATGTGTAGGTAAATTCAAGGCATCACTCAAAATTTATTCCAATTGAACATTAGAACTCTAACCTAACCCGAGCCTATTTTTCATTAAAAATCTCATCTCTTGTATCTACCCTCTTGTTTGCATTCTCCTCTCCCCGCATTTAAATTTAGTTATTGCTCGCTTTTCACATCAATTTATTTATTTACAATAGTAATTTGCACACTCATGCATTGCACTAAAATAAAGAAAATTTGCTAGGACACTCATTCATTTAGGTTTAGCTAGTCCCCGTGGGATCGATACTTAACTTATCACTTGCTGCACTCGACCGTGTATACTTGCACGTCATAAAAGTGTCAGAGTCTTATTCTAATTTGTATTAGTTTAGGGCACTCGATATTTTCGCATCACCCACTCGCATGTCAACCACATGAACGAGTTGGATCACCTCGTTTGTATCTAATACAAAGCGAGTCGCATCCACAGTGTATCTAAGATTAGGTCTCCAACCCCATCCGTTTACTGTAGACCGTTCGGGTCATTAACTCGAACGTGATCCTCCCTGTGTGTCCACTACACACCGTTCAAGTTCTAGTCCTCTCTTAATTCAATGACCCTGGAGCTTAGTTTATTGGATTAAGTTTGTAAATATGTGAGACACAAAGTGATGAAAAAATAACTCTTATTTATTTCAATAAGGAATGTTACAAACATATACGAGATTAGCACATAACATCCCAACATATGGTGAGTCTAAAAAGCATATGTTGGATGCCTGAAAAAATGGTCAATGCATTGCTAAGTCATTTGTGCACCTTGGTACAAAGGGTAATGGGACAATGCACCAAGCTCCGTAGAGAAGTGTTGAGGCACTGGTAATAGTGGTTAGGGGTCGATGCTTCTCAAAGGATCAACTTTGGAGAGCTTTGGTGAGGGCTAAACATGAGTGTTGAGTAAAATCGAGCAAGCATGACATAATGTAAGAATTCATATATTAGTTGCATGACATGATACAAGAATTCATGTGTTAATCGAGTCTTATGTGTATTTTTCTAGCTTATGTATGTGAAGCATGATGTTTGTGATATTACTTTGAATAAGCATGTTTGGATGCTTGTGAACATGTTGTTTGATGTTTGATATTTGGTGGCTCACCAGGTGTGAACTACTTACTCAGTACATGTTATGTATTGACCCACCACTAGATTTTGCAAGTGATGAGGAATTCTATGAACTTGGTGATGCAGATGATGAGACACACTGAGAGGACACCATTACTTTACATGTCCTTTATTAAGTGTTTTGCTTGAATTGCATAGATAGGACTTCAGTTGTTTTTGAACATATGTCATGTATATGCCTTACTTTTCATTATTTATAGTTTTTTTTTTTTTTTAAGCTGTAGATATGTTCTTTTGGTAGGAATTAGGATATGAAATAAAAGTTCTTGATGCTATAAGCTTACTTTTGTTCTTGTTAGTTTAATTGAGTTAAGAATGTTTGAGTTGTTTAGAATTCACATATTTTCGGAGTTTAGGTATGTTGAACTGTGGCGAGGAAACATGATGGTTATGTTTAGTTACTCTAATTTATAGGAGTGTGGTTTTCTTGTCAAACAAGTGATAGAAAGATTATTTATATAATCAATTTTTATACATTAGTTATCACCTCAATTTACGTAAATGATATTGCAAGTGATGTCATGTAGCCTTACAATTTTTACATA
The DNA here is from genome assembly GCA_036507285.1 of Trichosanthes cucumerina. Taxonomy (NCBI): domain Eukaryota; kingdom Viridiplantae; phylum Streptophyta; class Magnoliopsida; order Cucurbitales; family Cucurbitaceae; genus Trichosanthes; species Trichosanthes cucumerina. Next base: position 68,098,505 of record CM071840.1, on the reverse strand, counting down.
TTAGTCTTGCATGATTGCATCAATTCTCATCTTATTTTAACCAAAAAAATCTTCAAGGTTACTCTATTTTTAGAACAAATTTCAAAAGTAAAAATGGAGTTTTTCAAAGTTTAGGGACATATTGAAGTCTACCTGACCCAAAAGTTAGGTAAATTTTGTATAATTTAACCTAATAAATAATATTGACAATCTCAGACTCTTATCTCAACTCTTAAATTATGAGGAATTGAATCGGATTGGTCAAAACTAACCTAAAATTTGAATATTGTCGAATTTTTGTTTTAAAATTTTTGAACTATATAGGATATTAAATAAAATGATTGATTTTTATATTTTTATACACAAAATTGATATGAAATTTGGGGTGAAGATTTTTTTTGATTTTGGTGCCAATAATTGAACAAGAATGTAAACTTAATAATTTGAACAATTCGGAGTGTGAGCAATGATAAGATAAGATTCTCTCAACTTTAATAATGGATTCAACTGTTTCTTTTTTTTCCCATATATATACACACAAACTTTTAAAAAAAAAAAATTAATCTCATTTTAGATTCTAAATTTTCAAATGGGTTCTATTTTAGACTCTATTTTAAAATGTCCATTTTAGTGCTTCAACTTTCAAATTTCAAATTTGTTCAGGTTTAAGAAATTTCACGATGTTTATTTTAGTCTCATTTTGCTCTTTACTATGTTACATTTCTTTCTTCCACTTTTTTCAATCTTCATCTCAATTTAATTGGCTTGAAATCATAATTCAACTTTTAAATTTGTTCTGATTACTGACTTTCAAAATGTTTATTTTAATCTCTGAACATTTTAAAAAATAATTATTGTGTTCTTTGCATGCGTGTTACCTTTCTATCTTTTGCTTTTTTCAATGTCCATATCAATTTAATTGGCTAGTTGCTTCTTAAAATTAAAATAAAAGAAAGAACTAAAATAGTTCCTTTTTTAAGTTCAAAAACTAAAATAGACATTTTAAAAGTTCAGGAGCTATAATGGAACCAACGTGAAAGTTCTCGAACTAATATTTTCAAAATTGAAGTACCAAAATAGGATAAACTTAAAAGAACCACAGTGGGACTTAACCTACTTTTTTTTAGTTTACGAATATATGAGTAAAAATTTGAACATCTGACTCTTTAATTGATGACAAAGTTTTAAATGTGGATGAAAATAACAATTAAATATTAATGTCATCATATATCTCTAAAAAAACTTATGATATAAAAAAAACAGAAAAACATTTAAATTACATTTCACCTCTTTAAATAAGTTTAAATTTCTTATTTAATTGCAGTGATATTTTGTTGATATTTTTATTATATTTAGTTTTTTTTAATTACATAATAGAAATAGTTTATTTATCCTTTAAGCCGATGTCAAATTTATAGACATATAAAATTGTCGACATGTTGGTGAAAATTTTTAATTTTCATCAATGGTATTACGCTCTAACCAATTGAGAGCAGCTCTTATTTTTATATATGTGGCTCCAAAAAATGATCCAACGGGTTACTCTTAATAATTGTTCCATATAAGTTGAAAATAAAACTTCTAATTTCTCCCTGCCTCCCATTCCAGCAATATAAAATTACTATATTCACATTGCTCCGGCCTTCTTTTCAATAATTTCTTTTTTCCCACATTACCCTTGGTGAAATGATCTAATGGGTTACTCTTAATAACTGTTTCATATAAGTTCAAAGTATAACTTCTAAATTCTCTCATGCCTCCTAAAATTATTACTATATTCACATTGTTCTGCCCTTCTTCAATAATTTCTAGCCTTCACCAAGCTGCTACACTCAAGCTGGGAAGCTTAATTTTTGTTCAAATTACTGAATTAGTGGTTTTTAGGAGATTTGGGTACATTGCCTTTCACTGAAATTTTAGACGTGGCTGTCAAAATAGCTTAACAGAAGATAAAAATTGCATTTGTTCAAGTTTAGATTCCAATTTGATGATATTCGAAGTAAAGGTAACAATTAGATATTTAGATTAGTTTTGGCATGTTTAGATGGAGTGAAAGGTCCAAAAGCTCCTACAATCTCTGGTGGCCATTGATAAGTGTAATTTATGATGATTTTTAGAAATATTTTATTGTACCCTAAGTGTTTATTTGGCAAGATTTGAGCAATCAAGGGTAAAATGGTCAAAGGAGAAGACAAGAGGACAAAAGATGCATTTTAAAGGCTAAGTTTGGTAATTAGGCCAAAAAGAAAAAAATAAAATAAAAGAGCTTGTTATCCCATGAGAATAGCGTTACAACACTACCACGATTTTGTAAATATGGAAAAGGGGATAGCATTGCAACGTGATAGCATGCAAAATACTGTTATTTCCTGGATCAAGTCTATGCTAGTTTTGCTATGATTTTGTGCGCTTTCATGTGTTTTTATGTTTATTTCTTAGAAACTGAGCATTTAGAGTAAAATCGGAGTATTGTAAACTATTTGGATGAATTTAGAGCACAATTAAACTATATTTGAGGATTCAAATGTTGAATAAGGAGAACAAAACATTTGGACCCGAGGGCATAACATTGCAACACTCTTTGTAACATTGTAACGCCATTTGGGAAGCTTTTCAACCTTCAAGAACTGCAAGCATAGCATTGCAACGTTGTCTATAACATTGCAACACTCCTGGTAGCGTTGCAACGTCATTTGGGAAGTTTTTCAACCTTGAAGAACCATAAGCATAACATTGCAACATTGTCTATAATGTTGCAACCTAAAACTGATGAATTAAAGCCTATCATCTCAACCTTTTCAGGGAGTAGGAAAGCTACTGTAATTCCTTGAAAAAACTCGATTCTCTGAATCGCAGGATTGCGAAAGAATCTAATGCCAAAGCTAATCTATCGTTCCTTGTAGCCATAAAGATTTTTCCTTCTTTCATAAAATTCACAAGGACACGTTGCAACACTGATAACGCTCATTTATGAGTGTTATTTAGCTCTAAAACCTAAGCTATTTGCTTAGAAAGCAATTGTTTAATATTATATTTCATGTCATTTAGAGCAAATTTAAGTAAAAATAAGTTTACATGGGTTTGAAGTCTTTATTTGGTAAAAATAAGTTTTTAAGTGTATTTAGAATCATTTTTATTAAGAAAATACTAATTTTTGTTGGTTTTGTGTTTAAGTTGAAAAAATGAACCAGATGCATTCACATTCTGGTCACAATTGCGGCAAATGGAAGATGATCCAAGAGATATGCGACCAGGATGCACTAACAATTGACAGTATAAACCAAATTTCAATTATGGCAGAAAGAACCTAAAATGCTCCCAATTATGTGATGCCTACAATTGCGGCCACATCTAGGCCTTTTCGATAGATTCTCCCAAATTCGCGAGATTTGTAAATAATATTAAATAATATCAATTAATTCTCAATCAAATCTCCAAGGATCAAGGAATATAATCAACCAAGCTTCTCTACACTGATCTCAGCAGCAAGCCCTAGGCCTTGAAATCTATCAAAGGAATATTTTCAAGGAAGCTCAAATTTATAATTTCTTCACTAATATTCTGCAAGTTTCTTTTCTTTTCAGCCATCATATCAAGTCTCCCCTAAGTTCTGTTCATATTTCATTCGGACACAAACTTCGAAAGAAGGAAATGTAAACATTAGTTCTCCTCAAAAGAGGTTGAAGAAAGTTAGAAAAAAGGAACAACTTCGAGTTCTTTATCGCTTTTATTTTGATTTAGTACTTTCTGTTTTCTTCAATTTAGTTGTTTTTCAGTTCGTCATTAAGTTGTAAGTTTCTATTTTATTCATTAGATTTCAATTCTTCTAGTTGTTCAATTTAAACTTTAAATTTAGTTATAGTCCTTTATTTCAACAAAGTTGATATTTTCTCATTTTTGTGTTCTTTTTATTTTCTGCGCTTTAATTTAGTTTCTTTTCAATGAGTAGCTAAACTCCTGGGAGGGGATTCAATTAACCGGATACCCTAAAAAGGAGATAAGCCCCACCATATGATTCTAGCAACTTTGCTTAACATTTAGCATCGTTTGCTTTTATTGAGTTTAAGTTTCATTGTTAGCTTAAACTGATCACTTGAGTCAACAAAATTTGTGTAAAATTCAATACTGAAAGGATTAGATCGAGCACATATTTTCATAAAAACAATCTAGGAGAAGAGTCTAGATGTAGAACTTTATTTTTTTTGTACCTAGACAAGGGACAAAAAAAACCTTTAGAATCATTGAGTTGTATGTTTCAATTATCTAAGCTAAAATTAGCTATAGGCATATGAGTTTAATTTTTTAGACTCTTAAAAACACTTAGAAAAAAGATGAATAGGGGTTGAATTCGATTCATGGTGTTATATGTCAATTTGGGTAGGTTGTGGGTGCATTTCAACAACATTTTGTCCGAATTGTATAGAACTCAAGTGAATCAGTATGTGGGCGCAAGAGGCAGATTCTCTAAAATAGTTGGACTTAGTTAAGCAAGTTTGCAGGTGAATGGTGGGCGTATTTCCTCAGGGTTGAATCAGATTTGAACCCCATGCTTATCATTTTGGGTTTCTTATTTTTTCTTTTAGTTTTCGTTACTTTTCTTACTTTATTTACTTGGTTACCTTCAGTTGCAACTTATAAGTAATTGGGTTGTTAACTAGAGAACTTTGTTAACTGTTTCTTTGGATTCGATACTTGGAGTACTTCTATATATTACTTGTTTGGATAGCATGCACTTGCAGTTTTCTTTTCTGCATTTCTGCAACACCCATCAAACTTTGCCTCGATATATAAAAGAGAAAGTTTGTATTAAAAAAGGAGTGCGTTTTGGAGAGCCTAGAACCCTAATTATAACGAGCTTTGTATTGGGACCTAGAGAGCACTTTGGAGAGCTAAGGAGGTGACTTAAAGCTCGAGATCGTGGGACATCACATCGAGAACGAATGTTGGCATGCATCATCCAATTTTAATATTTTCCGTTATTTTGTTTTCTTGAATTTTAGGATTTGTTGTACTAATTATTGGATGTAACTTTGAGTATGTTAGACTCTTAGATATTGTACTTTTGAATTATGTTTGATTTTTTATTTATATTATCGTAACACCTTTTATGCATCTCGAATGAATGTTCTAAGCTTTTGGCCATAGCTTTACATGTTGAGTTGAATTTAGCTTGAGAAAGTAAATTCAACTCAGAATTTAGATGCATGACCAAATCTAATCCACTGCATGAAAATGAATAGGTTAATATTAGAAGCCATTAAGAGAATTTTCATAATGTCATGTTTAGTTGTAGAAATAGACCAAAAGGCTGATTGGACACTTTATATGAGTTCAATTAGGCTTAACAGAATCAATTACATATTTTAGTAATTTCGTAGCTTAGTGTTGTTTCATGTTATATAATTCTTTAATTAAGTTCATAGTTGCACTTCATGTAATGCAATTTTCATATATCTTTCTAAATGGACTCCAACCCTTTTAAATAATATATATTAAGTTCTATTTTATTTGTTATTTATCAATTCTAAAGTTATGTTTCTCTAAATAAAATTGAGCACAATTAACTATGGTACTTAATTACTCTAAGAACTCCAATCCTTGTTGATGACCCTGGCCACTACTATTACAAAACATCTAGAGGTCTGATTTTATAAATTATAATTTTGATGGAGTTTTCGACAAGCCATCCTACCACAACGTTGCCCCATGTATATAAAAGGAAACTTTTAGTTTCGTGTAAAGGGGGTCGTTTTTAGAGCCTAGAGTCCTAATTTTGATAAGCAACATTGTTTTGGGACCTATAGAACACTTTAGACAACTAAGGAGGAGACTCAAGACTTAAGATTACAGGACATCACGACAGGAACGAGTGTTGGCACGTGTCGTTCAGTTTTTCTCTTTTTCCTTTAATTTGTTTCTTGAACTTTAGGATTTATTGTACTGAATGTAATTTTGAGTATTTTAACTCTGGGATGATTGCACTTTTAAACTATGTTTCATTTTTTAATTGTATATTATCGTAACACCTTTTATGCATCTCGAATCAATTTCCTAAACTTTTGGTCATAGCTTTGCATGTTAAGTTAAATTTAGCTTGAGAAAGTAAATTTAACTAAGAAACTTAGATGCATGACTAGGATTAATCTATTGCATGATAATGAATAAGTTAATATTAGAAGCCATTAAAAAATTTCTTAATACCATGTTTACATGAATTCAATTGGGCTTGAGAGAGTCAATTGCATATTTTAGTAATTATTAGCTTAGGTTGTTGCATGTTCTACAATTCTGTAACCAATTCATAGTTGCACTTCGTGTAACATAATCTTCCTTGTCTTTCTAAATAGATTCCAACCTTGGTGAAGAGTAGTTTAGATGTTCTTTGTTTTTATTATCACTCTAAAGTTTTGTCTCTCTAAATAAAAATCAGGCATAATTAACTGTGATACTTGATTAATCTAAGAACTCCAATCCTTCTGATCGATCCTGGTCAGTATTACTGCAAATTTTTAGAGGCCCAATTTATAAATAATTTTGATAGTCTTCAACAAGCCTTCTTATCAACACTAAATTCTCAAAAGAAACTATAAAATGCCCTCTATGTCCACAATTTGAAACAAACTTCTATAACTTGAAAAGAACTTGAATTCTAGCTGCTCTTTGTTGAGTCTTAAAGCACCCATTGCCATAGGTTGCAATAATGAAGAATTCCTTGTATCTCCTTGCCCAAGCTCACCCAACTTGAACATGTTCGATCATGGCTTTTGCAATTTCTTGGCTTTTGATCGTGTGATAAGACGGTCTTGTAGTGGTATGCTCTCTTTTATAGAGTTCCATATGTAGATATGTGAAAGATTCAAATCTCTAACCTTTCAATCGAGAGTATATACTCTTTATCAAGTTAACTAGTGATGCTCCTTGTATCAATTGCCTTACAAACTTGACCTTAATTGCCATTCAAGTAAAATTTCATTCACCTCTATTCTCTTACTTCGATAAGTTAAAATACACAAAATTAACCTCAAAATTCAAGAAGAGTTTCTTGTACTTATTACGACATCATAAATTGAACATCGTCTTATACAAAATTGACTGATCAATTCTACTGTCAATGAATGAATGTATATAGACAAGAAAAGAAAACTATTGACATTTGCACGCTCTAGTTCTATCCTCTAAAAAAATCATCATATGCTGATGCTTATATTTCATCCACTTCTATTGACAGAATCTGTTCCTATAACTTCCCAGCGATCTTGGGGGTTATTGGCCACAATGTTGGTCCAATGAGTTTGGAATGTCACTAAAGTGCTCCCTTCAGTTGACCTAAAGAAATACACCATCTTGTCAAGATGTGATGCTTGAATAAAAAATTGCAGGGGAATGAGTGTGACTTGAAATCGGACTCCAGCACCCACTGAACCTCCAATCCTGCACTGTTTTCCCTGCATATTACAATGTTATGATGTATTTGATCATATATTCGTATTCTTAACCCACTTTTCATTTGTAAGCTTGTAAATGTTACTATCGGTATTAATGAGAGAAGAAATAATATTATAGAAGTTTGAACATAGAATCTTCTATCTACTTTATATCGAGGTTAAATACTATTATTAAACTCAGAAGGTTAAGCTAATAGGTCATGATATATTTGATCATTCATTTGTACTCTCAACAATCCCTTCATTTATGGGCTTGGACATTAGGATTATTAATTGGGAAAGAAATAACATTATATGAGTTCGAACATAGAACCTCTTGTCTATTATGATGTTGTGGTTAAACTACTACTAAACTTAAAGGTTTAAGTTAATAGGTCGTGATATATTATATTATTCATTTATATTCTCAACACTCCTTTCAACACCTGTAAGCTTGAAAATGAACATAAAGCCCAACAAGTACTATCAATATTGATTGCAAAGGATATAACACCATAAAAATTTGAGCATATGACCTCTGATCTATTTCAAAATAATTGGTTAAACTACCACCAAAATTAAAAGTTTAAACTAGATTTTGACATATTTGATTCTTTATTTATATTCTTGATTCCTTCACTTATATGCTTGAAAATTAGCATATGGTCCAAAAAGTGACTATGGATGTAAATTGGAAAGGAAGAGCTTGAACACATAAGCCTTTTATCTACCTTTAATATCATTGGTTAAACTACTGCAGAAGCCAAAAAATTTAAGCCGATAAGCAACTATATATATATATATATATTTAATCAGTTCTTTATATTCATTTGTGCTACTCAACATAAAAAGAAAAACAATCCATCAAAGAAATGGTTTACCATTCAAAAACTTGAAAAGTTTCCTCAACAACCAAGGGATAGAGATATCGTGTACCTCTATAGGAACCACAAAGTCCATTAGTACAGCAGAGAATCTCACTTGTGAAATCGTTGCAGTAACCCAGACTGTTACAGAAGACAAGTTTTCATAAACTTACAAGAAGACATTGTTTACATTATATATATGTATACGTAACTGCAGAAGGGGAGGAGGAATTGATTTACTTCTAGTATTGAAGGCAGATAATCTTGCTGCAATGTCTCTGAACCATTCTGCATCAATGGCGACAAATACTCCGCCTTGCATTTGGGCAACTTTAATATTTAGGGGAGGTCCCATCTCCATTGCAGTGCAATATTGCAAATGGCCAATGCCTGAAAAATCAATACGAACAATTAAGACCTAGAATCCAGAAACACGAATCTTGAAATTAACACGTTGAACCGAATCTAATCGAAAGGAAACTTTAGGGCTTTTATTGAGAACCAATCCAATTCATACACGGGATCCATTTCCACTTCCTTCATCCATTCATCTCCGCTCAATTGAAGGGGAAAAAAAGCCCTAAAATGCAGGGGATTCAAAATTGCCCCGATTCTCAACTGAAATCACAGATTCATCAAGAAAGCAGAAGAAAAAAAAGAGAAGAATCAGAAGCAAGAATATTATTGAGAAAATGGAGCGAGCGACGTACGATTCGTGAAAACAAGGTTGGTGAAGGAATGATCATCAGGCATGAAAAAGGTCAAGAGGCGATCGTCGGTGCCAGTAACGAAGGCGGCGAGAAAGAAGCTGTCAATGTGAATACAGGAATGGAAGTCTTGGCGGTGATTGGAGGACAAGAGGGAGAAGAAAGGCTCAGAGAGTTCGAGCTGTACGTAAATCCAAGAGGAGGTGTGGGAGCCGGCGACTGTGAAGGAGACTGTTGAGCGAGAGAATCTGAAATCGGCGTGGTGAGAAATGTGGAGGAGTGGAAGAAGATTGTTCTTCAGAGCTTCCACTTCTTCAACCTGGATCGTAAGCATGGTGACTGAGCGACAGAGAGAGAGAGAGAGAGAGAGAGAGCGGAAAAATGGCGGGGAAGAAGAAACTTGAACAAACTTTTGCAACGATACAACGGTCTATTTTTTTCTTAGACGAATGACGATCAATACTTATGGGCTTACCTTCAAACTCACTTTTTTTTTCTTTCTAAAATCATTTTTACCATCTAAAATTATTAAAGTTATACCAAACACATATTATTAATTTTTCCGAATGTTACTTATAGAAATATTAATTCAGTTTTAAAAAACTTTTTTTTTCAAAAGCATTTTTAAATATATACTAAATGGAGAGAGTTTTTTCTTTTGGATCGTTGGAAAAGTAAAGAAATGAAAAGAAAAAAGGGAGCAAATCTTTTTTTTTTTCTTTTAAAGTAACCCAATTTGGTACAAGCTAGAATTTTTGTTATTTTTTTTTCTAGCTCAATTCAACATCTAACTTTTTCATCAACATACATGTCAATTGTATCATATTTATGTTTTATGGATTAGATATTTTTATGTTTTAAATTAGTGATATTATTATTATTTTGAGAATAGTGATATTATTATCAAGAGTATAGATTTACCTTTAAGTAATTTAAAATAGAATAAGTAATGATTTTGTAATTTTTAATTAAAATTTAAAGATAATTCATCATTTGCCATTTTTTTAAGAAAACAAAATCTAATTTGAAACATATTTCACTACATAAAATTTTTTCTTTTATTTTCTTTCTTTCCTTTCCTTTTTTCTTTTGCTTTCTCTTTTTCTCTCTTTCTCTCTTTTTTCAAATAAAAACAAACTTTAAGCAAAAACAAAATACAAATTTAAGTAATATAGAAGCTTCAACAATCACCTTTCGTTAAGAAGCAATGTTCAAAACTTGAAAGAAACAAAATGGAGAGAAAGGTAAAGATAATTGGATCCATGAAGATATGTCCAATCTTAAGTCCAAACACTGATATCAAATTATTTGAAATCAAAGGTACCAAGAAATCTTTGATATCAAATGATATATTCAACCTTACCACAAGTGGGTTAGATAACCTTTTAAGAACAAACACCTCTTCTTAGGAATGACTTGGGTCTTGGGCTCAAAAACTCACATAGGAAATCAAATATTTTTGTCCCACATTAGAAACTTTAAAAAATGGAGGTGGTTTATATAGTAAAGACTATATATAGGTTAGTAAAAAGTGGTTATAATGGTATTAAAATACCTTTCCATACCTGTGTTGCCACCGTCATCTATTTGGATAAATTCAAGTAATCATATTTGCGTAAAAAAGAAAATAATTTTTTTGTTTCTTTTTTCTCTTAAAATTAAAATTAAAAAAGGTCTTAATTCTAAAACTGTTTTCTTTAATTGAAATATTTTTCCTTAATTGAAAAAACGTTTTTCTCCCCCTCATTAATGGTGTGGGATCTCAAATTTGGAATTTTTCTTCTTATTGGTTTTGTTTCAAACCAGAAAGATACAACTATTCCTTGATCTTCTGATTTCCAATCTCTGAGCACTGTTCTATTATCTTGATTCCAATATTTCATTCATGATTGCACATCATGTCAACCTTGGGGAGCAATAGACGTAAACAATCCAACATTGAGGTTGTGACAAAATTATTTTCAAGGCAGTGGTCCTCCATGGCAAAACAACAATTTCTTTGACATATATTTTGTGTCTAGTTGAAAGCAATTTTCCATGTCGATGATCAAATATTAAAAGGTACTGCCAAATTTGTCCAAATTGGAACCACTGGACGGATCCAACAATTGTCGTTGGTCGGAAAAGCTTTTTATTTTCTTCGAATAACTGAAGGTTGACTACATCTTCACCTCTAAAAATTCCAAAGGCGCTAATGTTGCAAGTGTTGTAGATCGAGAGAAGTCCCTTGTTGCTACCGATACAAATCCAATGTCTACTGATCTTAATTCTGATAAATTTGAAAAAATGGTATGCGACCATATCCTCAACCACATAAGTGACTCTCTGTTCGATCTCTTTGTAGTCCAGAAGTTTGCAAAGATAATTTGAGATATTATGGAATCCATATACGGTAGAGATGATGCAGGTATAAGAAAATACGTCGTCAAAAAATGGTTGTGATTTCAGATGACGGATGACAAAACTAGTCATGGAGTAGGTTCATGAATACAAAAATATGGTGGTGAATGTACTTACCAAAGGCATAAAAATGTGTGAGATTATTCAAGTAAATGTACTGCTTGAGAAGTCTCCTTCCTAGAGTGACTACCACAACCGCTTGAAACACAAAAGGAAGGACCTGACCTTACAAGAATTGATATGTCATATGCACACTAAAGAAGCCAACAAGCAAAAAGATAAGCTAAATTCTCAATCCTTATTTTGTTAATGTTACCTAGTTAAGTCCTCTGTTGTAATAAAAGACAGGTTCAAAATCAAAGGAAACACATGTTACTAAAAATAGAGCACAACAAAAGAAAGGACATCGATTGAAGGCCCACAATGAAAAAATTGAGAAGTCCAAGCTGATTTGTTATGTCTACAAAAAAAACTCGAACATAAATCATATCAGTGCAACTAGAGGAAAGGAAAGCAAGATTAGAGACATGCTCCCTAAGCCAACCTTGTTGAGCAAGATACATCATTGTTGTTGTGGTTGTGGAAGCCAATCTAGTGGAGAACAAGTCTGATTAGGTTCTCGATATTTGAGCTTGGAGACACTTTGGCTCGAACCTAGAACTCCTCCACGAATACTAGAATTTTCCTGACACCGAGTGTGTGTTCATGGACAACTTTGCCATTGTTGGAGTACTTGGAAAGGAAAATATTCTTCTAAAACATACCTTTGGAAAAAGTTTATCTTTAAGTGATGTATTGTATGTATTTTCACTACGTTGGAACTCGGTGTCTAGAAGTTTGTTGAACAGGGTTGGGCTTAAAATTGTGTTTGAGGCTAGCAAGGTTATCATCACAAAAAATACTGACTTTGTTGGCAAGGGATATTTAGTTTTAGTTTATTTATTTAGAACATTGTTGCTACTGCTACTTTGATGAATGAAAGTACTTCTTATTTTGCTTACATCATTGAATCTATTGATATATGGCATGCTAGATTAGGACATGTAAATATTGCAATGATTAAGAGGCTTGAAATTTTAAACCTTATAATGCATTGAAACTGCATGAAATTAGTAAATGATATGTATGTGTAGAAGCTAAATTTGCAAAAAAAAAAAAACGTTTAAGCTAATGAAGGGGTTGTCGAAGGTCCTAACAAATAATAGATTTTATACCTTGACATCTTAATTTTGTAGTAAAAGTGGCAAGGATTGATCAAATGGATTGTCTAATTTAATTAATTACTACAACTAATCATTCTTTATTTTATTTAGAAAATAAAAATCATGTTGGTGAAATTAATGAACAAACTATTCTAATTATTTACAATTGTGGAGACAAATTAGAAAAGGATGTTGGGGTTTATGCCCTAAACAAGTGTAGTCTTGTAATAATATTATTCAAATAAATAAATAGTTATTTATTATATTCTCGCACACAAACCTAAATTTAATAAACTAAGTTCCAAAGTTATAATGATAGATCTTGAGCAAATGTGTAGTGGACACAAGTTGGATAATGTTCAAGTATATAACCTAAATGGTCTATGGTACATGCATGAGGTTGGGAACCTTATACTGGTAACACCATGGATGCGACCCGCTTTATATTTAGTACAAACGAGGTAATCCAACTCATTCATGTGGTAGAAATGCGAGTGGAGGCATCCTGTATCATGAGATCATACAAGACCGGACTACAAATTATTAGTCTATTAGTGTAACACCATTAACAGGATAACTCTAATAATTTATAAATGATCATTAGTGACTTGACCTGAATCTTGAGCAAGTTACAAACTCTTACTTATGGGGGTTTTTCCTTAGATTTGTATGGGTGAGAGTGGCCTGTAACCGACTTAATATGTCTACCTTTTCAGGGACAGAACCATGTAGGTAGCTGGAGACTTAACTCTACAAGATGAAATTCACTCATTTTTGAATTAAGGAATCAGATAGGTTGTTCTCTTACGAACTGAATCCAGGTCTTGAACAACGGGGTCTCACCCTCTTACTGGTCTAAGAGGGATTAAGTTTATGGTAGGACCATACACTTGTTGTTCATTAGAGGATCAATAGTGCTTAAGGAGCAAGAAGAAATCACAGGGGTAAAACAGTAATTTGACCCAGCTGTGATTACGAACAACCTGTGAATGGTCAACTCACAGATATTGATTATATTAATGGACACAATATAGTCTACAATGAGGAGAGTGCAGCTACAAGTCTATAGTGGAGTGACTCATAGTTAAGAAATCACTACAAGAATTTTGAGATTTTCCGACGCAACAAATGGTCGGGAAAACCCCAACATATGGTCGACAAATGTATTTCCGACGGAAAAAAACTCGTCGGAAAAATGGTCGGCTTATCCTCGTCGGGAAACCTTTTGTCGACCACTTGTTTTTATGGTCGGCATTTCTTAGAAAGGCCGACCAAACATTTTTGGTCGACATTTCTTTATAATGCCGACTATATAAGATTTGGTCGGCATTTCAAGAAATGCCGACCAAAAAAGTTTGGTCGGCCTTTCTAAGAAATGTCGACCATAAAAAAATTGATCGGCATTTCTAATAAATGCCGACCAATCGGTGTTAGTCGACCTATCAAAGAAATGCCGACCAAATTTAAAATTTGGTCGGCATTTCTAAGCTTTGCCGACCAACTTATTTGGTCGGCATATCTTCGAAATGTCGACCAAATTTAAATTTGGTCGGCATATATTGGAATTGCCTATTGCTTCTACTTGATATTTTACCTATTCAAATAGGTATTTATTTGGATTTTCACTATAATTTCAAACTTGATGTACATGAAATAAAATATACACAAATTGAATAAAAAATTTACTTACATTAAATTAAAGTTAATTACACTTTGTTCATACAAAACAAAAATACAGTTTTTGACCAAATAACCCAATCTACAAACAAAATTTTATATATTAAACTCAAGTTAACTACACGTTATCTTCATGGAGATCTTCGTGTTGCTTTCAGAGCAATGTCGAGTCAATCCACCTATATGAAAAAAACATGAACCTAAGATCAAAACTATATAAACATATAACAACGAAAATGAATAATATAAACAAGTTTTAACTAATACTTAAATTTCAGCGTATAGATTTCAAACGACTTTAAGCCCAAACATAATTCAAACAAAAAAAGTTAAACAAAAAAGTTATACTTACTATTCCTATACATAAGTATCATTCTCACTCACATAACACAAAAATCACAATTACAAACTTACTAAAACATAGGAGAATAGAAACAAAACCGACAACTAAAAACATAAAACTCAATTACAAATGTACTAAACTAACCTAACATTACATTTTTCAACCGTACTAAACAAACATAACATTTCCAAAAGTTGTAAACAAACATAACAAACATCTCAAAAGTACAAATAACGTAAACTAAACTAAACTAACATTTCAAATGTACTAAACTAACCTAAAATTACATTTTCAACCGTACTAAACAAACATAACATTTCCAAAAGTTGTAAACAAGCATAACATCTAAAAAATGGTCGATACCTAGACTAAACTAACATTCCAAAACATTTTCAAACGTACCAATACAAAATTTTTCTTAACCTAAAATAAGCATATAAACACTTCAAAGTAAATCAACTACGCCCAGCCTCCTCCAAACTACAAACAAATCACTAGGCTGGGCTCCAACAGAGTCACAGACAACATGAAAAACAAAACAACTCAATTAAACTCGATGACTATCTTTACTGCAGGATAGTCATCGACAACATGTAGTAGTACGAATATTACCTATGTCGACGGTCCTCCCTGTGAGTTTAGTAGTTGTGTAAGCATTGATCGAAGGTTGGCCAACTCATTTGTAGTTCGGGTTTCAACTTCATCTAGTTTCGCTCTCGTACTCGTGATTTCATCCTTCGCACGATTTAACTCTTCCTTCGTCTCAATCAACTCCGCCTTTTGATGTGCATTCTCATCTCGTAATTTAGCCAATTCTAGGCCCAACTCGTGTTCTCGTTCGGTCTCTTCAGTAGATGATGAGTTCTTTTGTCGTTTCAACCTTGACCCCCAACCCATGCCTTTCACTTGGTTGGATCCACTACCCAGGATTGTTTGGACAATCGCACTCTCCGCAATTGGTACGACCCTTCTTGAGTGGATTTCTCCTGCAACTCTATCATTTGACTATGTGGACCAAATTAAAATTGGTATTATTCAAGATACAAGTTTATAATGCAAGTTTATAATGCACCTCTAAAAGTAGGAAACTTACATGAGCATTACCAGCTGCTGGATTCACCCACCCTTTGCCTTCTTTATACCTGGTTTGTTTGAATAACTCAATGGGTCCTACGTCAACACCTTTTGATTTCTGTAAATCCCAAAATACTAAGTTATTTCTAATGATGGTAAACAAGAAGTAATGAGTGAAACATTTGTCTAACTCATACCTGTTTTTGCAACACGTGCATGAAGGACTTAGACCCAGTCAATGGTTCGGGGCGACTTCTCGCGTTCTTTTGTTTGTCTCCATAGTTTTCTAACAAAATAGATTTTCAGTAAAATGAACCAGTATTATGCGTTCGAGCTGACATATTTGTTAAGAAATGTAAATAACGTACCTTACATTCAGGAGACTCTCATCTGTCACATAGGAAATGCCAATCAGCAATGTCGGTCACACGTTTATGTGGTGTTGTACGTCTTGCTTCAGGAGGCGTATTTCGATAGTGCCTAGACAAGTCTCCCCTAAACTCCTTGAACGTACTTTGTATCTCATGATCAATAAACCTATGAACGACAGGTTGAGATAAATCTAGCTCGAAATGGTTCTGAAAAAAAAAAAAGAGAAAGACCAAGATATTAACTTTAGATCAACTCTGACATGATAGATCACAAAAAGAACTAAATGATAAGCTTACCAAGAGTTTTTTTTTCACATGATCCTTTAGTTCTGTAGGCACATCATTCCACTTCGTTATGCGTACTGGAAACGATTCTCGAACTATCGTACCAATTGCATTGCTAAATCTTGTGGCAAAATCACAAACAGGCTTCTCCATTTCATCAGTTATTTCTATTGGAATTCTCCCATGGATGCTGACATATCTATCAAGCTCTTTGTTCCTTGAGAATCCTCTCACTCTACGGGCAGAACTATCTGAAACACAAATCAGTGAACCAATAAGTAAATGTAAAATTATTAACGAAAGTGTATAACTAAACTAACCTGAAGTCTCGCCAGTAGAAGACACTACTGTGGCGGTAGGGTTAGCGGTAGCGCTTGGGGCGTAATTTTCAAAAAAGGTTTGTCGCCTCATCTTCTAATTCTGCAGAGCGCACCATTTTTCCTAGCACACATCAAACATATAAGTGATATGAAATAATCCAATAATGATAAAAAAAAAATAAAAGCTTTGAGAAGTAATGAACGAAACATATAATTACTTATAGTGTTAATCACTATCATGATCTGAGTCTGAGTCATTAAATCATTTAAAAGATTGTATGCTTCAGTCATTAAATCCTCAAATAAGGTTGGGGTATCCGTGTCATGGGCATTATGGGGAACCTCATTTTCCATATTGTTTCCTTCATTCACATTTGCTTCGCCAATTGGGACTTGAAGATCATTTAAAAGATTGAACATCTCATTTTCTTCATCGAAATTTCTCGACTCGATAGTATTTGATCTAGAATCGTGTACTGATTCATCCATATAACGTTCAAACATTGGAGGGTTGACAACTTCTCCATGATATACCCAGTCACGATAAGAGGGAGATATTCCATTCATGAATAGATGTCGCTCTACTCCATCTAAAGATTGCCACATCGCATTCATGCAATTTCTACATGGGCATCTTGTTTTTCCTGAGTCATTAACATGAAACTTTGTCTTCTCTAGAAATTGAGTTACTCCTTCTTTATACTCGGTTGACAACCTGTCTCTAAGTTTAATCCAATCTTTATTCATCTCTACCCTAAATTATTATACTTTTTCAAGTCCACTGCGTATTTGTCAGTAATAATCCTGTATAATTTAGACAAAAAAAACTAAATATTAATATGGTGATTTTTATTCAGTTCAACAGCATGTGAGAGTTAGGATTTGAACTCTAACATTTTGGTAATTGATATACGTCTTGATACTAAAACAATATTTTAAACTATCATTTTATTTTTTTTATCTTTTCAGAATTCAATAATGTATGAGAGGCATGACGTTCAAAATTCGCGTTATGGATTTTAGACAACACCCTCTGTGCCGAAATTTCGGCAGCATAACGACGCTACTTAAAGAAATCCAAAATTTTTCTTAACTCCAAATAAGCCTGCAAACACTTCAAAATAGTCCGAGTACGCCCAACCTCCTCCGAACTACAATAAATCACTAGGTTAGGCTCCAACAGAGTCACAACTAGCAGGAAAGCAAAACAAACTAGATGCAAGTAGAAACCAACCATGATATGCAAGTAGAAAGCATATAGCATGTTGCACACAAGCAAACAAACTCACCTAGTATAAACTACTTACAAGATATCTTAAATCACTCCTAAAGCAATCCAAAAAGCATCCCAAAACAACCTATGTGATATTGGATATTCCACGACAAACACACAGGATTGTCTGGATAATTTTAAAGACCAAAATGAGTTCTACTATGTATCGAGAGATGCCGATGACTCGGAGAAAGGAAATAACAAGAGGAAAGATGATAAGTGGTGGCTACCTACAGCAAAAAGTTCCTCCAAATGGTTTATCGAAATGTCAAGAAAGTTTCGCGATGCGGGAAGGATTGTGTCAACCAGTCCTCAAAGCGACCATGGCTATCAATGCTCAAATCATATCGAAATGGAGATTCACGAGACTACATTGAATCTCTCCCTAAAGTGAGCAAAAGCGAGTATGTTTTAGTAACGATTTTCAAATGAATCTAAGTTTTGTTTTTGGTTTCACGAAATGGAAGGGCAAGCCTAAGGGATTCCATCTACATAAGTATAACAGATTGAGTTCTTTGATCCTTATCGCTTTCTCTCTAGCATGGACCTAACATCGAGCATAAAATCCTAGATCTCAAAGAGCAGAATGAAGCTTCCATAGTGATTTGGAGGAGGAAGATGAACCAGAAAGATGGAAAATCTTCTTGGGGTTCAACAGTGAGCTTGGAAAAGAGAGAACTTTTTGAAGAAAGAGCAGAGACCATCTTGCTAATTCTTAAGCACCGCTTTCCTGGAATCCCACAATCTTCACTAGACATCAGCAAAATACAGTTCAATCGGGTAAAAGAATGTTCCTTCTTTGTCTATAATCTCAATTATCAATTTTTAAATTAAGATTTAAGGAGATAACTAGTTTCTTTTCAACAAGAGTCTTTTGTCCGAGTGTTTAACTCACGGGTTAGATTTATATGATACGACTCGAAATCTACATTTAGTATATGAGTTTGTTTATCTCGAGTTATGGAGTTGCACACTTAGCTGCATGAGCCTGCACATTCTACACTACATACTAACCTTCATAAACCATAAATCCACCAGTTATACAAACTTAAATTTCTATAATCCATCTCTTTTTACAATACAAAAAACATACATTATACAAACTACAATAATCAAAGCTTCTCAACTCTAGGCTACATAAACCCATGCTTATTAAAATTCTGCCCACCATCACCTGAAATTGAATGACATGGTCTATGTTTTTAGCCTAAAAAACAATCATGTGTCCATTTCTTTGGCAGTGTAAGATCACAAAACAATGTCTAAAACATGTTCATCTTCATCATAGCATAGGGAACGATGTTCTAACTTCAAAGTTTCACAGAGAAGCATCACAAAGAACAGAACATAAACATAAACATAAAATCTGGACATGCTTATCTCAAGATAACACAATTTTTCTAGCTTAACGAGCTTAACGACGGACGAGCGGCGCGCGCGAACGGCGGCGGCGAACTCTTCTACAATAACGAGCTTAACGACGGCGGCGGGCGCGAATCGAGCGAGCGGGCGAAATCGAATCAGACGATCGGCAGCGGGCGGGCGGCGGCGGCGAAAAGCGGCGAGCGTCGGCGACTTCGAGCGAGCGGCGGTTGAATGGTTTTGACAGTAGGGCAAATGAGAAAGGGAAAATGAAGAGGGTCGATCGTTCGTGATTTTAATAAAGCCATTGCCGACCATTTCAAAAATGGTCGGCATTGCCAATGCTTATTGCCGACCATTTCCAAAATGGTCGGCATTTCCAATGCTTAATGCCGACCATTTTGGAATTGGTCGGCATTTCCAATGCTTATTGTCGACCCTGTCATAAATAGTCGGCCTTTCCAATGCTTATTGCCGACCCTTTCCAAAATGGTCGGCCTTTCCAATGCTTATTGCCGTGATTTTGATAAAGCCATTGCCGACCATTTCCAAAATGGTCGGCCTTGCCAATGCTTATTGCCGACCATTTTGGAAATAGTCGGCATTTCCAATACTTATTGCCGACCATTGGCACAGTCGTCGGTCTTTCCAATGCTTATGGCCGACCATTGAGAAAACGGTCGGCCTTTCCAATGCTTATTGTCGACCCTTTCCAGAATGGTCGGACTTTCCAATCCTTATAGTCGACCATGTCCAAAATAGTCGGCCGTTCCCATGCTTATTGCCGACCATTTCCAAAATGGTCGGCAGCTCACCATTTCCCATGCTTATTGTCGACTATTTCAAAAATGGTCGATATTTTCCATGGTCATTGCCGACCAATGTGTCAAATGGTCAGGATTTCACATTCTTATTGCCGACTATTTGTCAAATGGTCGGGATTAGTCCTTAATTACCGACTAATGATTGATTCGTCGGGGGTTGCCTATATATCCCGACGATATTCGAAGCGTCGGGAATACTGTCGTCGGCAAAACATTCTTTTCTTGTAGTGAATGTTGGTTAATTAGATCAAAGAGTTTGATCGGTTAATCTCGTATCATTGGAGCTCATGATCTGTAGGTCCATTAGGTCCCTCCGTTGGCTCAACATGGAAACATTGATGGTATAAAGTTTGGAGTGAAATTGAAGTGTTCAATTTCATGTATGAGGAGATATATCAATTATATATGATATAATAGATATAATATAGTTTAATGAGAATTTGATTCACAATAAACTATATATGAAATGAGAGATATCTTATAATTATGTAAATATGTAAATGTGATTTGCAAATACATAAAAGAGCACTATAGGGATAGGCTGGTAATTTCTATCATATTTCACTATAAATACATGCATAAGATGCACATTTTAAAGAAAGGCAATTCCATAGAAACCCTCACAAAGTTGGAAAAGTGTTTTTTCCCTTCTCTCAAAAAGACTCTCCTAACTTCATAAAGGAATCCCACCATCCTCCCTCTCATAGAGATACAATGGAGAAGATCTAGTGGTAAGATCGATTGCGTCGAGGTCGTTGAGAACGTGTTGATCGAGAGGAGTAAGGAGCACTAGGAGTTTTAGTTCTACAAAGCTAATATGTTGCCCATATTCTTTACTTATATGCTTAATCGTCGTAATTTAGTATTTTTGATTTGATCTACGTAACGAATTTCAAGAACACGCGATTCAACTCGCTTCCGCTGTGGGATTCGATCCTATCAAAGGATTCATGCAAATAATTCTTCGTCTATGAAGCACTCCTCATAACGATTCGAGATTTAAGAAATCATGCATAAAAAATAAGCCAGTTGAATTGTTGAATTTGTCAACTAACTTTTCCAAACCTATAAAACAAATCTACTATAATCAACATTTAACCTTCCGGTCTAAATATTCTAAGCATGCCACGCAACAATTACAATATAGTTGATAAGCCTTAGTATTAAGGTTTATTTAATGTCCAAATACTTAAAATATTTTTGTTCTGTATTTAGATTATTGGAAAATAGCTGAAAATATCTTAGAATTGGGAAAGAAAGAATAATAAATGCAATTAGATTGAAAAATCTTAATAACTTACTTTTGTGTTGAAATTAGGAAAAATGGAGAATCACATTACAAAATCAGGCAAAATCACAATGCAGATTGCAATCTTGGACAGACCATGCAAAAAAAGGAAAATTCGTGATTTATGCCCGATTTGTGGATTTCAAGCACGATTTGTGGACCAATTTCAACCCTAATGAAGATCTATAAATGGAGAAGAAGATAGGGGAGGTATGGAGTCGTTTTGAAGTTTAATTTTCGTGAGTTTTTGTACTATGAGCATTTTTCAGAAGTATTTCGTGGTTTTTTATTTTTTTTTTATTTTTTTTCTTCTTTAGTTGTGTTGCTTCTGGTAATTATTTTTTAATTTTTCTTCTTTGTTAATCTGAGAACTCATGACAGACGGTAGAAAAAAACGACAATTCCTATGTCGGTGTTCAATCTTGGCAATTTTGTTCTAGTTTTTGTGGTTTTTATTTTTGTTGTTTTTGTTGGAGTTTCAATCTTTAATTTTCATGTATCGATCCTTTCGGTCCAACTTCGAAATACATAACAAATATTTCTTCTTGAAAAAGAGAAGGAATTCGGTTGGATGATTTTGATACTTTTGAGGTTTTGAAATTTTGACTGGATCCAAATTGTTGTTTTCGTTGCTGCTTGAACTAAATTGTTTGGTAATGAGAATTCTCATTTGATTGTTACTTTGACTCGATTTGTAAAGCAAAGGATCAATTCCAGTTATTCTAAATTGTGTGCTTTTGTTCCTCAAAGAAACTAGAGTCGACGACTGCAATAGTTGGTTTTCCTTTCTTTCTTCATTTAGTTCACGACAATGCCTAGCACAGAAGGCAGATCTGTAAGGAAGTGTGCAATTTTCTCTAGCAAGCAGTAGTTTTTGTTCTTACTTCTTAAGTCCATCAAAGTTTGTATTTGATTTCCCACACTTCACTATGATACCCAACTTTAATTAGTTGTGTTCGTATCAAACTAAGCATGAGCTAAACATACTTAAGGGGTTCAAGATTTTGAATACCCTAGGATGTGAATCTAACCTAAAGGATTAAGGAACCCAAACTTGCATCTCAATTGCGATTGCTTCTGTTGATTTAATATTATTGAGATTCTAAACTGATCACTTAGAATTATAATTTAAGTTTGAATCTAATACCAACGAGGTTAGAAACGAGCGAATCTCACACAAGCATTGGAGACAAAATTTAGACATAAACTCCCGTTTACCCTAGACATAGGGATAAAGGGCTCCAATCCAAGTAACTTTTACTGTACCACATAATCTAAGGAGAGGGGATTACACATTTATGTTTCCTACTTAGTTTCTAAACACCTAATTAAGGGTAAATGAGAGTTGTAAAAGTGGATTCCAGTTGAATACAAGAAAAGGTGACGATAATCCTATGGATTTTAGATTCACATGTTAGGGCAATGACAATTCTTGTGCCCCATCATCTCATTTGGAAGTCACAAGTGCATTTCGTTATATGTGTCATCATTTACTTTGCATCATCCAACTAGCACTTACATTCTGCAATAGTAGTAGTTCTCATATGTTTTCTAATTGCATCATGCAAAATCCAGTTTTCCATTGAGATTCTGCAATTTGACTAAGTTATCTCTTTTAGTAAATTTGTCATCACAATAATCCCTACAACTAGTTTTGCAACTTAATTTTCCAACTTGCATTTATTCTCACATTTTATTCAAACAATATTTCTGTTACTCTGTTTCATGGTGGGATCGATATTTAGGAATATTCTTATTTTATTACTTGCATCGACAGTGTGTGTGAGAATCACGTTCGAGTGAATGACCCGAACAGTGTACAGTATACGGATAGGGTTGGAGACCTAATCCTGGATACGCTGTGGATGCGGCTCGCTTTGTATTAGATACAAACGAGGTGATCCAACTCGTTCATGTGGTTGACATGCGAGTGGGGGCATCCTGTGCAATGAGATTGTATAAGACCGGACCGTGAATTATTAGACTTACTGATGTAACACCGTTAACAGTATTGGGCTAATAACTTCGTAGATGACCAATAGTGACTCGACCTTAATCTTGAGCGTGTTACTGACTCCTGTCTGCGGGGTCTATCCTTTGACTAGTACGGGTGAGGGTGGTCACAGTTACTCACCCAATATGTCTATCTTCTCAGGGACAGGACCACGTGGGGAGCTGGAAACTTGACTACGCAAGATGGAATTCACTCGTTCTCGAATCAGGAAAACTAGAGGGGTTGTTCCCTTAAACTTGGACAACGGGCGCCCACCCTCTCACTGGCCCGAGAGGGATGTTGTTTATGGTTGGGCCATGCAATGTGGTTGTTCATTAGAGGAGCAGTGAGACTTAAGGAGTAAGAGGTAGACATAGGGGTAAAACGGTAATTTGACCCAGCAGTGTCTACGAAAAGGGTTGACTCACGGGCATTGGTTATATCGATATGGACACAACTTGTCCTACAGTGATGGGAGTGCAGCTACAAGCTTTATTGGAGTGTTACCGTAGCTAATGAATGTTGAATAACCGGGTCAAAGAGTTTGACAGGTTAATCTTAGATCATTGGAGCTCGTTATCTGTAGGTCCATTAAGTCCCTCGATTGGCTCAAACTGGATAAATTAAGGGTTTAAAGTTTGGTGTGAATTTTAAGTGTTCAAATTCATTAAAAGGGTATTTATGTCATTTATATGAGATATGATTGACATAATATATAGTTTAATATGAATGAGATTCATAATAAACTGTAGGGTTAGCCTAATTGATTAATTAGTGCTAATTTGGAGAAACTGAGTTGAGAGAAATTAAATTGAATGTGATTCAATATAAAATTTCACAATTATACAAATGTGATTTGTATAGTAAGGTATGAGATACCTTATTATATGCGTTGTGCAAATATGATTTGCATAACATAAGGTTATGGTAAAATGGTAATTTAGTGGAGATTTCAACTCCACATCTCACCATTATATAAGGACCCTTGCAAGAAGGCTTTGGAACGAACTTGCTCATGTTTGGAATTCCATCCAAAATAAGCTCTCTCTTCTCTCAATTCTCTCTCAATTTCTCTCCACCCAAACCAAAGGGAGTTCCACCACTCTCCCTCAACCGATCGAGAACAACCAAGAAGATCGATTTGGAGGTGTCTAAACTTTCTAGTTCTTGAGATCGTTGGAACGAAAGAGATCGAGATCAGAGAAGGAATCGGCGAAGAAGTGTGCTTCAACAAGTAAGTATTTTACTTTATTGTTTTTCTTTCTTCTAATTGCATGTTTAACCTAGAATTAAAGAGTTTAGTTCAATTTTAAGAAACAATTTTCACAACGAGAACCACGACGTTTCAAGTCGTTTCCGCTGCGGGATTTCCATTTCCATCAATTGGTATCAGAGCCAATCGTTGGCTTTTCGTTGTGCAATCTGTTTTCTTAAAATTAGGTGGGTATGCTTGAATTCATGTGATGAATTGATAGTTTACAAGTTGGATGTTTTCGATTTTGGCACTAGTTAGATTTACATTAATTTCGTTGATGAGATCAATGTAAGAGCTCGTTGTTTTGGTCAATTTTAATGTAAATCTCTAAGTCCGTGTCGTTCGTGGTAAGAGTTTCTGTGAAGAAATCGGAGTGGAATCGGGCGAAAAACGACGAAAAATAACAAAGGAGTTTTTTGTTTTGTCGATGGCGTTGAAACGCTGTTTTTCGGCATCTGAACGTCATCCGTGCGGATGAAGAAGCAGCTGCAGTGCAACATTGCGACGCAAGGGGTTGTGTTGCAACGCTGCTTGGGTTGAGAACGCTGGCCACGACGTTACAACGTTGTAACGTTAGTGGGGCAATTCGCGAGGAAATCGCGCGCGAGTGTCATCGTAAGGGACAAGAGGCCAGTGGTTCGAACCTTGTCTGCAACAACCGGTTTTAATTAATTTTCTTTTGTAAAATGTTATTTATTTATTTAATTTTATTAATTAATATTAATATAAATGTTATATTAATGTTAATTAATTTAATTAAAGCTTCTAGGGTGCCAAAATCGGTCCAATATTGCTGTTTAATTTATTTTATGCATGTGATGTATGGAATTTATTATTCTATGTGCATAATGTATGTCATATAGATTAAAATCTCACCTTAGGTTAAACATTTCATGCATCATTTTTATATTATAAGAGTTATAATATATAGTATGCATGATAAGATTATATTATAAGTATTATAATGTAATGCATGTTTTAATTTAATTAATATAAGTGTTATATTTTTTAGATTAAAAACATGGACATGCATTTATTCATGTGATGAATGTATGTTATATAGGTTTATTATTAATGTGATGAATGATCAAGCACTATAACATAGAATTGCATGTAACCTAAGTTAATTATTTGTTTTAAATTGTTTAGAACTTGAATAATTAGACTTAGGTTTTCTAGTTCTAATAAGATTAGAATTAGGAAATCAAATATGACTTATGAATGGTGACTAATTAGTAACTCTGTCTTAGGAAGGTTATGTCTAAGGTTGGGGTATTTAAGCTGACGCTTTGCGGAACACCCCTACCTGGGAACCGACCTGGGAGTGAATTTGGTCTGGAGATTCAAAGGTTGTATTCTCGTGAGTGTCGTTAATTAATGGTTAATTAAATTACTCACATAAACCTAAGTTAATAATGTGATTATGGACTTAGGTTAATCCAATATAAGAGTTATATTGGTAGACTTAGGTAAATATTAGCCGATTTATCTAGGTCAATCCCGATTAACTTAAAGTGTTGAATGGGAGGAAATAAAGTGTATAAGATACATTTAATTTTCCAACCACAAATCTCCGTTAAGTTCACACCGTGAGATCCATACTCGGACTCGTGGCGCAAATGGGAGCGTCCCCCTTCGGATGGTATTTGTATGGGTCAATATCAACGTGAATGGAGAAAGTACTTATAGTGAGTGGGAGCGGGACGTGTGAAAACCGAACCCACGATCTTTTCTTTTGATTCACACCGTGAGACGCCTATGATCCGCCTGCTAGTTTGGTCTGGACCAGACAATCCCTTCGGAGGGCCTTGATCATGGGAGTTGGAACACCGTGAATTTCCGAAAGGGATACAATTTCCTTGTTGGTTTTCCTTCGTGGTTCACCCTTCGGTAGCTATTGTTTAGACGGATACCTAGAAATTTACAGATAGAGGGTGACACTCACGAGATTCATTAAGAGTTAATGGATTCATATCGAATAATGGTAACTGAATGCCTAATGAAATAAGAGTTACTCTGGTATTCAGGTCTAGTCGAGAAAGTCTCGTCCCAGAGGAGAAGTGTTTCTGTTCACCCTTCAATGGCGGTCATTATAAACCTTTGGGGTATCATTGAAATTTTTAATGACCTAAGGATCATGGGATAAAAAGTTGTTAAAACCTGATTGGATTTTCAAAGTTTTTGCGAGACTAATACAAAGTTTTTTCTTATTTTCAGCAAAAAAATGTCTAGTTCAATAGTCGCTCTTTTAGCTTCTGACAAACTCGTAGGAGATAAATTTCAAACGTGGAAGAATAATATCAACACGATTTTGGTAACTGACGACCTAAAGTCGTGCTCACTGAGGAGTGTCCTCAGGTGTCGGGCTCGACTGCATCGCGAAGTGTTCGTGATGCGTACGATTGGTGGATCAGGGCCAATGAAAAGGACAAGGTCTACATAATTGCCAGTTTATCTGAAGTTTTGGCAAAGAAGCATGAGGTGATGATCACCGATAAGGAGATCATGGAGTCTCTACAGGAAATGTTTGGACAACAGTCCTTTCAGGTCCGACACGATTCCCTCAAACACGTCTTCAATGCTAGGATGAAGGAGGGGACATCTGTCCGTGAACACGTTGCCTTCAGCTGCTATCATAGGGGTTCGACATCTGGGACAAAATCTGTAGGTTCTTCAGGCCCGAAAGGGAAGAAGAAGAAGTTGAAGAAGGGAAAAACTGACTGTGTTGCTGCCCAAAAGAGTAAAAAGGTCAAGGAAGTTGTGAAGAAAGGAAAGTGTTTCTACTGCAACGAGGCACTGGAAGAGAAATTGTCCCAAGTTCCTTGCCGACAGGAAGAAAGAAGGTAAATGTGATTTACTTGTAACTGAAACCTGTTTAGTGGAGAGTAATGACTCTGCCTGGATACTGGATTCAAGCGCCACTTACCATGTTTGTTCTTCTTTTCAGGGAATTAGTTCCTAGCAACAGCTGCGAGAGGGTGAGATAACACTACGGGCTGGATCCGGGGAGGTTGTCTCTGCTGCAGCGGTCGGCACGATGAAACTCTTTTTTTCGGAAAGTACTTATTACTAGATAATTTGTACATAGTGCTCGGGTTTACTAGAAACCTTGTTTCCATTTCCTGCCTTATTGAACATTGTATATCAGTTACATTTGAATTAAATAAAATATTTATTTCTTTTAAAGGCAACTTGTTATGTTCAACTTCACTTGAGAATAGTTTGTACGTTTTAAAACCAAATTCGGTTAAAAGTGTTTTGAATACTGAATTCTTTAAAACGGCTGAAACACGAACTAAAAGAATAAAGGTTTCTCCTAAAGAAAATGTCCATCTTTGGCATCTAAGGTTAGACCACATAAATCTCAATAGGATTGAGAGACTAGTGAAGAGTGGACTTCTAAGAAAGTTGGAAGAAAACTCTTTATCGGTTTGTGAGTCATGCCTTGAAGGCAAAATGACCAAACGTCCTTTTAGTGGAAAAAGAGATAGAGCCAAAGAGCCTCTGGAGCTTATACATTCTGACCTCTGTGGTCCAATGAGTGTTAAAGTACGGGGAGGTTACGAATACTTTGTATCTTTTATAGATGACTATTCAAGGTATGGGTATATTTACCTAATGCATAGGAAGTCTGAAACTCTTGAAAAAGTTCAAGGAGTACAAGACTGAGGTTGAGAACCTATTAGGTAAAACAATTAAAACACTTCGATCGAATCGAGGTGGAGAGTATATGACCACTGAATTCTAGGACTATATGATAGAACATGGAATTATGTCCCAATTCTTAACACCTGGTATGACACAGCAGAATGGTGTATCAGAGAGGAGAAACAGAACCCTGTTGGGCATGGTTCGGTCGATGATGAGCTATGCTCGTCTCCCTGATTCTTTTTAGGGTTACGCAGTGGAGACCGCGATATATATTTTGAACAACGTTCCGTCGAAGAGTGTTTCTAAAACATATTTTGAATTCTGGAATGGACGTAAAGGCAGTTTACACCATTTCAGAATTTGGAGATGCCCGACTCATATGTTGTGTCAAAGCTGAAGAAGTTGGAACCCCGTTCAAAATTATGCCTCTTTGTAGGTTACCCAAAATGGACTAGGAGTGGTCTGTTGTTCGATCCTAAGGATAATAGGGGTTGGGATTTGTGCCCTAAACCTATGTAATTTTTATCAAATAAATAAATAGTTATTTATTTTGGTAAAATTATATTCTTGTTTGATAAATCCAATAAACTAAGCTCCAAGGTTATAATGTATCTTGAACATCAGTGTAGTAGACACTATTTGGATTGTGTTCAAGAGTATAACCTAAATGGTCTATGGTATAAGAATAAGGTTATTCTGGTAACACCATGGATGCGACCCACTTTGTAATTAGTACAAATGAGGTAATCCAACTCATTTATGTGGTTGACATGCGAGTGAGGGCATCCTTTATGAAGAGTTCATACAAGACTGGACTGCAAATTATTAGTCTAACCAGTATAACGTCGTTAACAGGATAAGACTGATAATTTATAGATGGCCATTAGTGACTCGACCTGAATCCTGAGCAAGTTAAGAGGTCCTGCATATAGGGGTTTGTCCTTAAACTAGTATGGGTGAGAGTGGTCTGTAGCCGACTCAATAAGCCTACCTTCTCAGGGACAGAACCTCGTAGGTAGCTGGGGACTTAACTATGCAAGATGGAATTCACTCATTCCTACAAAAAGAAATTAGATAGGTTGTTCCCTTAAGAACTGTGTTCAGGTCTTGAACAACGGGGCCCCGCCCTCTAAACTAACTTAAGAGGGTATGAGTCTATGGTAGGACCATAGACTTGTTGTTCATTAGAGGATCAGTGGTGCTTAAGGAACAAAGAGGTAATCACAGGGGTAAAACGGTAATTTGACCTAACCGTGATTACGATAAACCTGTGAAGGGTCGACTCATGGGTAATGATTATATCAATGGACACAATATAATCTACAGTGAGGAGAGTGCAACTACAATTCTATAGTGGAGTGACTTGTAGTTATTGAATATTGATTAACTGGATCAAAGCATTTGATCAATTAATCTCACATCATTGGAGCTCATGAACTGTAGGTCCATTAGGTCCCTCCGTTGGCTCAACATGGTAAAATTGAGGGCATAAAGTTAGGAATGAAATTGAAGTGTTCAATTTCATATATGAGGTGTTATATCAATTATATGTGTTATAATTGATATAATATATAGTTTTAATGTGAATTAGATTCACATATTAACTATATACTAATGAGAGAATGAAAGAGGGATATGATGGTAATTTCCATCCTTTTTTCCTATAAGTAGTTGCATGAGATGCAACTTTAAGGTTAAGGCTTTTTGACAAAACCCTAGTATTCTCTCAAATTGTGTTGGAAAAAGTTCCAAACAAAATTCCATAAGATCATCTCACCTCATCCTAAAGGAATCCACCTTCCTCCCTCACCTAGTGAATAACAGAAAAGATCTGGTTGTGGAACTTCACAAAGTTCGAGTTGTTGCTGAGATCGTGATCTATAGAGGAGGGATTCGGGAAGAAAGTAATCTTCAAAGGTAAATTTCTTGTTGTCCTATGTAGAATTACATGCTTAATCTTATATGTTTTGTACTTGAACGAAATCTATCTAACAAAATTTCCTTCAATTGGTATCAGAGCCAAGTTGTGTTCTTGATTTTGTTATGGATTAATCAAGAACAAAGGTGGGATTTACTGTTTTCATGTGATGAATAAACAGTTTGCAAAATTAGATGTTTTCATTTTTGGCACATAGATTTACATAATTTCGTTGAATTGTTCAATGTGGGGGCCTATTGTTTTGGGCATTTTATTATGTAAATCGAGTCTGTAAGTCCGTGTCGAACGACGCAAAGTGGTTGCTAAGAAGAATGGAGCGAAAATGAGCAAAAACAGTGAAGACTGTTTGATGTACTGTGTGCAGCATTGCAACAATGTTCTTTAGCGTTGCAACGCCATTGAGGCGGTCTTCAAGCTGCAGGAGGTGCAGCGTCGCAACGCCAGGACGTGGAGACGATGGTATTGCAACGCCGAAGCAGCTGAGGCGCGCGACATGAAGGAGTTAGCGTTGCAACGCGATCCTCAGCGTTGCAACGCTGCTGAAGTAACGCTTCAACGAGCAGAAACAGACAAGGTGCAGCGTTGCAACACCGAATGCATTTCAGGAGTTTCACAACGGGCGGAAAAACGTTTTTATTAATATATATATTAAATATAAAAATATTTTATATTTAATTATATTTATTTTATTTTATTTTAATTAATATAATTAGATTATATTAATTAAAATTAATTTTAGGGTGCCAAAAACGGTCTAGTTTTTGCTATTTAAATTATGCAATTGTTGTATAATTATTGTCATGCATAATGTATGCTTTTACTTTAGATATCCCACCTTAGGTTAAGCATTTCCATGCATCATTTGTAATATAAAGTGTTATATTATATATAGTTTGCATGTATAATTAATATAAGGTATTATATTAATTTATGGACAACATTGACATGCATTATAATTCATGAGATGATTATGCTATGTATGTTTTATTATTCATGAGATGAATGATCAAGCACTATAACATAGTATGCATGTCACCTAAGGTTAATTATTAGTTTTAAAATATTTAGAACTTGGAATTAATCGACCATAGGTTATCTAATTCTAATTAGATTAGAATTAGGAACCAAGTAATTTATAAACAATGATTAAAATAGCAACTCTGTCTAAGGAAGGTTCTGTCTAGGTTGGGGTATTTAAGCTGACGGAAACGGAACATCCCTACCTGGGAACTGACCTGGAAGTGAATTTTAATCAGAGGGTTTATAAATTATAGTAGTGTCAGCGGGTTTATTAAAGGTTTAATACTAGAAATCCTAGGCTAAATATAAAGAGTTATATTAGAAAACTTATGATAAAATCAATATAAGAGTTATATTGATTATCAATATAAGAGTTATATTGATAAGTTTAGGTAAAACCATTAGTCCGGTTTAGCCTAAGTAAATTTCCTATAGAGTTAAAGTATCCAGTGGGAGGAAAAGTGTACATGATACATATTTTTCCACCTACGTTTCTCTGGGAAGTTCACAGCGTGAGACTCATACTTTGCCTCGTGGCACAAACGGGATCGTCTCCCTTCGAATGGTGTTTGTATGAGTCAATATCAAGGTGAATGGAGAGGGTACTCATAGTGAGTGAGAGCAGGTTTAGTGAAAAACAAAACCTATGGTCTCTTCCGCTGGTTCACACCGTAAGATCGCTATGGTCAGCCTGCTAGTTTGGCCTGGACCCAACAATCCCTTCGGAGGGCTTGATCATAGGGGATTGAACACAGTGGACACCCGAAAGGGATAAAGATTTCCTTAGTCTGTTTTTCAATCTAGTCCTCCCTTTGACGGATTTTATTGGATGGGGACTCTAGGGTCTAAAGATAGAGGGTTATACTCACAAGGTACATAAGAAGTGTATGTATCCTGACCAAATAATGGTAACTAAAGCCTATAGGATAAGAGTTATTCTCGCATTAGGTTTTGGTCAAGAGTGTCTTGATCCAGAGGAGGAGTGTTTTTTATTACCCTTCGATCTCATACATTCTAAACCTTTGGAGTATCATTGCAAATTATTAATGACTCAGGAATCATTTGATAATTAGCTAAAACATGATTGGATTAGAAAATTGTAGCAAGAAGCTTATACAATTTTTTTTTTTTGTAAATTTTCAGCAAAATGTCTAGCTCTATAATTTCCTTATTGGGTGCGAAAAAATTAACTGGAGAGAACATGATGACTTGGAAAAACAAACTCAACACTATATTGGTAGTGGATGATTAGAAGTTTATGCTGACTGAGGAGTGTCCTCAGGTGCCAGGCTCGAATGCTACACGAAATGTTCGTGATGCATATGATCGATGGATCAAGGCCAATGATAAGGCCAAGGTCTATATGCTGACAAGTATGCCTGACATATTAGCAACGAAGCACGAGGGCATGATGACCGCTAAGGAAATCATGGATTCAGTGCAGCGTATGTTTGGACAACAGTCTACACAGGCCCGACACAATGCCCTTAAGTATATATTCAACTTGAGGATGCAAGAGGGTTCATCTGTTCGAGATCATGTCTTGGATATGATGGTACACTTTAACATCGCGGAGTCGAATGATGCTTCCATTGATGAATCGAGCCATGTCAGCTTCATTCTGGAAACTCTTCCAGATAGTTTCCTACAGTTTTAAAGTAATGTTGTTATGAACAAGCTTACTTAATGTTGTTATGAACAAGCTTACTTTTAATCTTACCTCTCTTCTGAATGAACTCCAGACCTTTCAATCTTTTATGAAAATTCAGGGATCGAAAGGTGAGACAAATGTTGCCAGTAGGAGTAATCATAGAGGTTTGACCTCTGGATCAAAAACATTGACTTCATCTTCTTCTAACCTAAAAGGGAAGAAGAAAAACATGAAGAAGGTTGGTAAAGGGAAACGAGCTGACAAAACTGCCGCCCAGAAGGGCAAGAAGGTCAAAAAAGTTGCAGACAAAGGAAAGTGTTTCCACTGCAATGAAGACGGGCATTGGAAATGGAACTGACCGAAGTACATTGCATAAAAGAAGAAGGAAGGTAAATGTGATTTACTTTGCTTAGAAGCTTGTTTAGTGGATAATGATAAAACTGCTTCGATACTTTATTCAGGCGGCACTAATCATGTTTGCTCTTCTTTTCAGGGAATTGATTCCTAGCATCAGCTACAGAAAGGAGAGATAACACTCCGGGTTGGAAATGAAGATGTCGTCTCAGCTGTAGCGAAAGGCACAATGAAGCTTAATTTTGGCAAGAAATATTGTTAGACAATGTATTGGTGATACCAGGGTTTACTAGAAACCTTATTTCAATTTCTTGCCTTATAGAACAATGTATCTCTATTTCATTTTCTTTGAATAAAGTGTTTATTTTAAAGAAAGAAGTAGAAATATGTTCAGCTTCATTAGAAAATGGGTTGTATGTTTTAAGGTCTAATTCAGTCAAAATGGTTTTGAACACTGAATTATTTAAAACTGCAAACACACAAACTAAGAAACGTAAAATTTCTCCTAAAGAAAATGCTCATCTTTGGCATCTTAGATTGGGTCACATTCACCTCAATAGGATTGAGAGATTGGTAAAGAATGGACTTCTAAATGAGTTAGAAGAAAATACTTTACCTGTATGTGAATCCTGCCTAGAAGGCAAAATGACTAAAAAACCTTTTATTGGAAAAGGTTATAGAGCCAAAAAAAAACTTTTTGAGCTTATACATTCAGACGCTTGTGGTCCGATGAATGTTAAAGCTAGAGGAGGTTATGAATATTTCATCTCTTTTATAGATGATCATTCTAGATTTGTGCATATTTACCTAATGCATCATAAGTCTGAAGCACTTGAAAAGTTCAAGGAATTCAAGACTGAAGTTGAAAATCAATTAGGTAAAACAATTAAAACACTTCGATCAGATCGAGGTGGAGAGTATATAGATTTAAAATTTCAGAACTATATGATAGAACATGGAATTACATCCCAACTCTCAGCTCCCGGTACACCACAGAAAAAATGGTGTATCGGAAAGGAGAAATAGAACCTTGTTGGACATGGTTTGATCAATGATGAGTTATGCTCATCTCCCTAATTCCTTTTGGGGTTACGCAGTAGAGACTGCGGGATACATTTTGAACAATGTGCCATCAAATAGTGTTTCTAAAACACCTTTTGAACTCTAGGAAGGACGTAAAGGTAGTTTATGTCATTTCAGAATTTGGGGTTGTCCAGCACACGTGCTTGTGACAAACCCAAAGAAATTGGATTCACGTTTAAAATTGTGTCTATTCGTAGGCTACCCAAAAGAAACAAGAGGTAGATTATTCTATGATCCTAAGAAAGGTATTTGTGTCGATAAATGTCACTTTCTTAGAGGAAGACCACATAAGGGACCACAAACTAAGAAGTAAAGTTGTGTTAAGTGAGTTAGACGGAACAATAGCAAAGGTTGCTAATAAAACTAGTACGTCAACAAAAGTTGTTGATAATAGCTTGTCTAGTCAAGAGAGTCCATCTCAAGAGTTGAGTATGCCTCGACGTAGTGGGAGGGTTATAACACAACCGAACAGTTACATGGATTTATCTGAAACCCAAGTTGTTATACTAGATGACGACTGTGAGGATTCATCGACTTATAATCAAGCGATGGTTGACAAAAACAAAGACAAATGGGTCATAGCCATGGACCAAGAAATGGAGTCTATGTACTTCAATTCTGTTTGGGATCTTGTAGATAAACCTGATGGGGTAAAACATATAGGTTGTAAGTTGATCTACAAGATAAAGCGTGGTGTAGATGGAAAGGTGCAAACCTTTAAAGCTAGACTAGTAGCAAAGGGTTATACCCAGGTTGAAGGGGTTGACTATGAGGAAACCTTTTCACCTGTTGCTATGGTAAAGTCTATTTGTATCCTACTTGCCATTGTCATATATTATGACTATGAGGTATGACAAATGTATGTCAAGACAACATTCTTGAATGGCAATCTTGACGAGAGCATCTATATGGACCAACCCAAAGGGTTCATTGAGTCCGGACAAGAGCAAAAAGTTTGCAGGCTTAAAAGGTCAATCTATGTACTGAAACAAGCCTCTAGGTCCTGGATTATAAGATTTGATGGGGTAATCAAATCTTTTGGCTTTGATCAGAATGATGATGAACCTTGTGTCTACAAGAAAATCATCAATAGTTCTGTCGCATTCCTAGTTCTATATGTGGATGATATCCTACTCATTGGGAATGATCTAGGTTATCTTACTGACATTAAGAATTGGCTAGTTACACAATTCCAAATGAAAGATTTAGGTGAAGCACAATTTGTTCTTGGGATCTAGATTGTCCAGAACCACAAGAATAAAACACTAGCCCTGTCTCAGACTTCTTACATCGACAAAGTGTTTTTGATGTTTAAGATGCAAGGCTCCAAAAAGGGTTTATTGTCTTTTAGATATGGAGTTCATTTGTCTAAGGAACAGTGTCCTAAGACACCTAAAGGAGTTGAGGATATGAGACGGATTCCTTATGCATCAGCTATTAGGAGCCTGATGTACGCTATGTTGTGTACTAGGCCAGACATCTGTTTTGCAATTGGAATGGTCAGTAGGTATCAATCCAATCCAGGACCTGAACACTAGACAACGGTTAAAACAATCCTTAAGTATCTACGAAGAACAAGGAACTACATGCTTGTATATGGGGCTAAGGATTTGATCCTAACAGGATACACAGATTCTTACTTTCAAACTGATAAAGATTCTAGAAAATCTACATCAGGGTCAGTATTTACTCTTAACGGAGGAGTTGTAGTATGACGAAGCGTCAAGCAGGGATGCATCGCCGATTCCACCATGGAGACCGAATATGTAGCAACTTGTGAAGCAGCTAAAGAAGTCGTTTGGTTAAGGAAATTCATGTTAAATTTGGAAGTTGTTCCAAATATGAGTTTGCTCATCATGCTGTATTGTGATAACAGCGGTGCCGTGGAAATTTCAAGTGAACCCCGAAGTTACAAAAGGGTAAAGTATATTGAGCAGAAATATCATCTCATCCGAGAGATCGTGCATCGAGGAGACGTGATCGTCACGAAGATAGCCTCAGAGCACAACATTGTTGATCCTTTTACAAAGGCTCTCACGGCTAAAGTATTTGAGAGTCACCTAGAAAGTCTAGGTTTACAAGTCTTCCCCAACTAGGGCAAGTGGAAGTATATTGTACAAAGAGTTTAAATGGTTTATTGTATTTACATTATTGTAATATTTAGTACTCCACAAACTTTAGGTCAAGTGGGAGATTGTTGAGATTTGTGCCCTAAACTTATGTAATTTTGATCAAATAAATGAAGAGTTATTTGTTTTGGTTAAATAATATTCTTGCCTTATAAATCCAATAAACTAAGCTCCAAGGTTATAATGTATCTTGAACATCAATGTAGTAGACACTATTTGGATTGTGTTCAAGAGTATAACGTAAATGGTCTATGGTATAAGAATAAGGTTGGAAACTTTATTCTAGTAACACCATGGATGCAACCCACTTTGTAATTAGTACAAATGAGGTAATCCAACTCATTCATGTGGTTGACATGCGAGTGAGGGCATCTTGTATGAAGAGTTCATACAAGACCGGACTGCAAGTTATTAGTCTAACCAGTATAACGCCGTTAATAGGATAAGACTGATAATTTATAGATGGTCATTAGTGACTCGACCTGAATCCTGAGCAAGTTAAGAACTCTTTCTTATAGGGGTTTGTCCTTAGACTAGTATGGGTGAGAGTGGCCTATAGTCGACTCAATAAGCCTACCTTCTCCGAGAACCTCGTAGGTAGCTGGGGACTTAACTATGCAAGATGAAATTCACTCATTCCAACACTAAGTAATTAGATAGGTTGTTCCCTTAAGAACTGAGTCCAGGTCTTGAACAATGGGGCCCCGCCCTCTAAACTAACTTAAGAGGGTATGAGTCTATGGTAGGACCATAGACTTGTTGTTCATTAGAGGATCAGTGGTGCTTAAGGAACAAAGAGGTAATCACAGGGGTAAAACGGTAATTTGACCCAACTGTGAATACGATAAACCTGTGAAGGGTCGACTCATGGGTAATGATTATATCAATGGACACAATATAATCTACAGTGAGGGGAGTGCAGCTACAAGTCTATAGTGAAGTGACTTGTAGTTAATGAATATTGATTAATTTGATCAAAGAGTTTGATCAATTAATCTCACATCATTGGAACTCATGAACTGTAGGTCTATTAGGTCCCTCCATTGGCTCAACATGGTAAAATTGAGGGTATAAAGTTAGGAATGAAATTGAACTGTTCAATTTCATATATGATGTGTTATATCAATTATATGTGTTATAATTGATATAATATATAGTTTTAATGTGAATTAGATTCACATATTAACTATATACTAATGAGAGAATGAAGGAATGATAGGATGGTAATTTCCATCCTATTTCCCTATAAGTAGTTGCATGAGATGCAACTTTAAGGTTAAGACTTTTTGACAAAACCCTAGTATTCTCTCAAATTGTGTTGGAAAGAGTTCCAAACACAATTCCATAAGATCACCTCACCTCATCCTAAAGGAACCCACCTTCCTCCCTCACCTAGAGAACAACGAAAAAGATCTGGTGGTGGAACTTCACAAAGTTTGAGTTGTTGTTGAGATCGTGATCTATTGAGGAGGGATTCGTGAAGAAAGCAATCTTCGAAGGTAAGTTTCTTGTTGTCCTATGTAGAATTACCTGTTTAATCTTATATGTTTTGTACTTGAATGAAATCTATGTAACAAAATAAAAAACACGCGATTCACAATCGCTTCTGCTGTGGGATTCGATCTCTTCAATAGGGTGCTTGTGTCGACAAATGCCACTTTCCTTGAGGAAGACCACATAAGGGATCCCTTACCAAAGAGTAAGATTATGTTAAATGAAATGGACAGTATATCAGCAAGAGTTGTTGATGGGGCTAGTACGTCAACAAGTGTTGTGATCCTAGCTCTCTAGTCAAGTCCGTTCTCAAGAGTTGAGAAGACATCGACGTAGTGGGAGGGTTGTGAGACAACCTGAACATTACATGGATTTTAGCTAAAACCCAAGTCGTCACTCCTGATGATGACTGAAAGGATCCATTGACCTATGATCAGGCAATGGCTGACGTTGACAAAGACAAATGGATTAAAGCTATGGACCAGGAAATGGAGTCGATGAACTTCAATTCTGTCTGGGAACTTGTAGACCAAACAGATGGGGTTAAACCTATTGGTTGCAAGTGGATCTACAAGCGTAAACGTGACGTCGATGGGAAGGTGCAGACCTTCAAAGCCAGACTAGTGGCAAAGGGTTTTACCGAGGTTGAAGGGGTTGACTGTGAGGAAACCTTTTCTCTTATTGACATGGTAAAGTCTACCAGGATCCTTCTGGTCATTGCTGCATATTATGACTATGAGGTATGGAAGATGGATGTCAAGACAGCCTTTCTAAATGGCAGTCTTGATGAGACCATCTACATGGACCAACTCAAAGGGTTCATTTCCCAAGGCCAAGAGCAAAAGGTTTGTCGGCTTCATAGGTCTATTTATGGACTGAAACAAGCTTCGAGGTCTTGGAATAAAATGTTTGATGAGGCGATCAAATCTTATGGCTTTGATCAGAATATTGACGAGTCTTGTGTCTACAAGAAAATCTTCAACAACACTGTCGCATTTCTTATATTATATGTGGATGATATCCTTCTCATTGGGAATGAGGTAGGATTTCTTACTGACATTAAGAAATGGTTGGCTTCTCAATTCCAAATGAAAGATTTGGGAGAGACCTAGTATGTTCTAGGTATCCAGATAGTCAAGAAATGGAAGAACAGAACGCTAGCCATGTCCATCCATCATATATTGACAAGATGTTGTCTAGATATCAGATGCAGAACTCCAAGAAGGGCTTGCTGCCTTTCAGGCATGGCGTTCAACTGTCTACGGATTAATGTCCTAATACACCTCAAGAGGTTGAGGATATGAGACGAATCCCCTATGCTTCAGCTGTAGGGAGCCTCATGTATGTCATGTTGTGTACTAGGCCCGACATCTATTATGCAGTTGAGATTGTCAGTTGGTATCAATCTAATCCAGGATTAGATAACTGGACACCCGTAAAGGAAATCCTCAAGTATCTTAGGAGAACGAAGAACTACAGCCTTGTGTATGAGAATGAGAATTTGATCTTGAGAATCTGACTTTCAGACCTATAAGGATTCTAGGAAATCCACTTCGGGGTCAACCTTCATTCTGAATGGAGGAGGTGTAGTGTGGTGAAGCATCAAGCAGGGATGCGTTGCTGATTCCACGATGTAAGTTGAGTATGTTGCAGCTTGTGAGGCTGCAAAGGAAGTTGTTTGACTTAGGAAGTTCATGATGGATTGGGAAGTTGTTCCAAATATGAACTTGTCAGTCATCATGTTTTGTGACAACAGTGGTGCAGTGTCAACTCGAAAGAACCTCGGAGTCATAAGAGGGGCAAGCACATTGAGCAGAAGTATCACCGATACGGGAGGTTGTGCACCGCAGAGACGTGAAAGTCACGCAGATAGCGTCAGAGCATAGCATTGCTGATCCATTTACAAAGGCTCCCTCGACTAAGGTGTTTCAGGGTCACCTAGAGAGTCTAAGTCTTCGAGTGCTTCCTTACTAGGGCAAGTGGGAGTATTGTAAAGGGTATTCAATGCCCTAGTTTATTGTATTATTACTGTACATTTTAGAAATGTATTTTGTACTCCACTAGCTTAGTCCAAGTGTGAGTTTGTTGGGATGTATGTCTTAATCTCGTATATGTTATTAACATTCCTTATTGAAATAATAAGATTTATTTTTACATCACTTTGTGTCTCACATATTTACAAACTTAATCCAATAAACTAAGCCCCAAGGTTATTGAATTATGAGAGAACTATAACTTAAACGGTGTGTAGTGGACACACAGGGAGGATCACGTTCGAGTTAATGACCCGAACAGTCTACAATATACGGATAAGGTTGGAGACCTAATCCTGGATAAGCTGTGGATGTGGCCCGCCTTGTATTAGATACAAACAAGGTGATCCAACTCGTTCATGTGGTTGAGATGCGAGTGGGGGCATCCTATGCAATGAGATTATACAAGATTGGACCATGAATTATTAGACTTACTGATGTAACACCGTTAACAGTATAGGGATAATAACTTCGTAGATGACCAATAGTAACTCGACCTTAATCATGAGCGTGTTACGGACTCCTGTCCGCGAGGGTCTGTCCTTTGACTAGTACGGGTGAGGGTGGTCACAGTTACTCACCCAATATGCCTATCTTCTTAGGGACAGGAACACGCGGGGAGCTGGGAACTTGACTACGCGAGATGGAATTCACTCGTTCCCGAATCAGAGAAACTAGAGGAGTTCTTCCCTTAAGTGTTATCTCCAGGGCTTGGACAACGAGCGCCCACCCTCTCACTGGCCTGAAAGGGATGTTGTTTATGGTTGGACCATGCAACGTTGTTGTTCATTAGAGGAGTAGTGGGACTTAAGGAGCAAGAGGTAAACATAGGGGTAACAAGATAATTTGACCCAGCAGTGTCTACGAACAACCTGTGAAGGGTCGACTCACGGGCACTGGTTATATCGATGGACACAACTTGTCCCATAGTGATGAGAGTACAACTACGGGCTTTAGTGGAGTGTTACTGTAGCTAATGAATGTTGAATAACCGGGTCAAGGAGTTTGACAGGT
The DNA here is from genome assembly GCA_036507285.1 of Trichosanthes cucumerina. Classification (NCBI taxonomy): domain Eukaryota; kingdom Viridiplantae; phylum Streptophyta; class Magnoliopsida; order Cucurbitales; family Cucurbitaceae; genus Trichosanthes; species Trichosanthes cucumerina. The sequence goes on along the minus strand of CM071840.1, from coordinate 68,057,494 downwards.
TAATCTCAGATCATTGGAGCTCGTCATTTGTAGGTCTATTAGGTTTCTCGGTTGGCTCAAACTGGATAAATTGAAGGTTTACAGTTTGGTGTAGATTTGAAGTGTTCAAATTCATTAAAATGGTATTTATGTCATTTATATGAGATATGATTGACATAATATCTAGCTTAATATGAATGAGATTCATAATAAACTATACGTTAGCCTAATTGATTAATTAGTGCTAATTTAGAGAAACTAAGTTGAGAGAAATTAAATTGAATGTGATTAAATTTAAAATTTCACAATTATATAAATGTGATTTGTATAATAAGGTATGAGATATCTTATTATATGTGTTATGCAAATATGATTTGCATAACATAAGGTTGTGGTAAAATGGTAATTTAGTGGAGATCTCAACTCCACATCTCACCATTATATAAGGACCTTTGCAAGAAGGCTTTGGCACGAACTTGCTCATTTTTGGAATTCCACATCCAAAGGAAGCTCTCTCTTCCCTCAATTCTCTTTCAATTTCCCTCGACCCAAACCAAAGGGAGTTCCACCACTCTCCCTCAACCGATTGAGAACAACCAAGAAGATTGATTTGGTGGTGTTCAAACTTTCTGGTTCGTGAAATCGTTGGAACGAAAGAGATCGAGATCGGAGAAGGAATCGGCGAAGAAGTGTTCTTCAACAAGTAAGTATTTTACTTTACTGTTTTTCATTCTTCTAATTGCATGTTTAGCCTAGAATTAAAGAGTTTAGTTCAATTTTAAGAAATAATTTTCACAACGAGAACCACGACGTTTCATGTCGTTTCCGCTGCAGGATTTCCATTCCCTTCAATGTGCACTTGCAATAGGGTTGAACATAATTACTTACTTTTCTTCACCTTAAAGTTCACTCGATCAATAGCTTTTATTCCTAAGCAATTCGTTCCCATGTAATCCTAACCAACAATCATATTTTCATTCTATAAATGTTATTTCTAAATCTTCCAATTTAAAAACATACATTCAAGAAGCTAAACTATGACAACATGTTCAACCATAGAAAACATGAATATCAATGCAATAAAGTCATAAATTCGAATTGAAATAAGTCTCAAATAGAATCACAACATTCTAAAAGTCAAATAAATTTCAACTTCATAACATAGTCTAAACAACAACAATTAAAAGAGAAAGATAGAAAAGAACTTTAGACGTGTGTCAATCCTCATCCCCGTCGATATGTCTCACAATTTTGAGCTTGGAACTCCTCCATTATTCTCAAAAGTACTCTCAATTCTCCTCAAAAGGGTTGTTTTTCGAACTAGGTGTGAATTCCTCTCCTAAATGGCTCCCTCAATCTGCAGGCAGAATATTCTATTTACAACTAGGGTGTAGCGTCGAGACACTTGGGATAGCATCTCGACGTTGTACCCTAAAATGTTCGGTCAAGACGTTACACGCAGCGTCTTGATGCTACAGACGAAACTTAACAGATGTGTGTTTTTTGACAGTGTTGAGACACTATGGACAACGTCTCAACACTATACGTGGAAGATGCCTAGCTTGCTTAATTTCAACATTGAGATGCTGAGGACAACGTCTTAACGTTGTGTCCTCGGGTCTCAAGGCCCCATTTTTGTCTCTAATTGATTCCAATGCTCCAACACCCGTCTTTTTGGCCCATTTAACTGTCTTTTGTTCCCGAATCCTCGATTTCTCCATAATAGCTAAATTCCTTCAAAATCAATAGATTAAATGAATTAATTTTCACTTTAAATCGTAAACTAGCAAGAATTCTAGATTAGAAATAACACATCTTATTGTGCTATCATAAGCCTGTCACAACTAGAAGTACATAATTACTTGAAATAATTTATTCTGATTTGGCTGATTTCAAAAATACTACACGCAGAGATGGTAGAAAATATTATATATCGTTTGTTGATGATTTTTCTAGATATAAAAATATTTATCTACTAAAATCAAAATAGCAAGTAGTACATTTTTAAAATTTAAAGCTGAATTAGAAAATTAATTGGATAAAAAGATTAAAAAGTTAAGATCCGACAGAGGTAATGAGTATAGTGATATATCTCTTAAGGAGTTTTATGAAACAAATGGAATTATTCACTACTGCACTATATTCTTTTCAACAAAATGACATAGTTGAACATAAGAATGGAACATTAAAAGAAATGACGAAGGTCATATTATTAAGTTTCAGGTTATCTGATAGTATGTGGAGGGTGGAGGGGAGAATAAGACACTATACGAATTGTGTGAAAAGATTATTCACCTAACATAAGTTATTTGAGAGTGTATGGGTGGTTAGCTAAAGTAGTGTATCCAACATTCAAGAAACCTATAGTTGAATCTAAAACCTTTGACTATGTTTTTATTGGTTATGCTCAAAGTAGTGTTGTATATAGATTTATGTGCTTAATTGATAAATCAATTTGTGAATACAAAGATGTTGAATTGCTTTTAACATATCTTTCCCTTGGTTAAGCTAACTAGTGAGCCAACTAATAATAAGAAAGTCGATATCTCAAACCATGACTAGGTATGTACACAATTATCATCTACTTTTGATAGTTTGCATGAGTTTGAACCTACAGGAATTAAAGGTGAAGTGTTTATTGACCACTAACACCAAAAGTGTTTGATCCCTAACACTTGAAGTGTAGGACCATTAGCACTTAGTGTTTTTTCTTTCTTTTTTTTTTTTTTGCTCTTATCTTCTATTCTTTCCCCCACTCATGCTGGTTTGTTATAACCTTATTATAACATACTGCTTGAGTAACTTATGCAGAAGACATTTATTTAATAAGAACTAAAACCTTGAAGTAGAAAGTAATACATTGTTCATTCCTTGCAAAAGAAATTACTAAAACAAAGCTTCAACTGCTCCCACATCCCAAAGATTTGGTGTTGTTTCTCAATTCAAGTCAGTTAAGGTGCAAGTGCTTACATAGAGGATGATTATGATCATATTTTACATATTTCTATCCCTTTTGGCTTAAGCTATTTGCACAAATGCATGCTCTTATATTTAATAAATGTAGCAATTTGATAAGAGAATAGTCAAAATTAGTTAAGAGATTATTTTGAGCTAAGAAATATGAAATAAAAGAAAAAAAATTGATTTTTAATGAGTTTTGATGTTTTTATGCAGAAAACTGAAAGGTACCAGAATTATGACTCCAATTGTAGCTATAATTTTTTCCTAGAGAAAAGAATTTCGAGAAATAAGGATGAAATCTGAAAATTCGATTTTGTGTTGATATTTGAAGATATTCTCCACGAATCAAAACTCATAAAGTTCTGATTCTTGCCTTCAACATTCATGGAGCAAATTCAAGTATTTGGAGGCAATAAATATAGAGATTCAAACCACGAAAAATAAGTCCAATATCAATTTTACGATTTGAAGAGCACTTTACTTTCTACACTTTGTATTTTATGTTTTCTCGACTTGAAGGAGGAAGAACACTGTCCAAACTTCAATTCATCCCTGTCGAAAGTCTAGAATTGTTCCCTGTCGAAAGTTTAGGGTTGTGAAGATTTTACTCTCCTTGACAAAGGTTGAATTTAGGTCGATTAAAGAGATGAAAGTTATCTCCTTGAGCTTGATTTTTCGCAAGTGTATTTTTCTATTTTAGTTATTCAATTCTAGTACTTTTACTTCTATTACTTTACATTTAGTTTACTTTTAATCTTTTTTTTTTTTTGGTTAATTTTTGTAGTTCTTTACTTTATAGAAAGTTTGAATTTAATGAAGTTCATCATTCACATTATCATTCCCCTCGAGTCATTTTTATCTTTAAGTTCATTATTTTATTTTCTAGTTTTTGTTTTTCTTTCTTTCTTAAGCCAATATGTGTTTTTTTGGTCTTTTAATATTATCTTATTTATTTTTTCTACCATGAAATAATTTCGTCTTGAGATTCGGATATGTGGATGCCCTAAGGATTGGAAGCTTGGTCTTAAGATGTAAAAGTAGCTTTACTCAATTCCATAACATTGCTTGCTTTTATTGATTATCATTATTATTTTGATCACCTTGATGAACATACAGAGATCGAGTTTAATATTGAAAGAGTTAAACACTTATTTTCGACCCTAAACATAGAGCGAAACTTCTAAGACCAAGGGTTGTGTGCTCATTAAACTAAGTTCGTATGAGTCATAAGCATATGATTTAATTACTTAAGCTTCTAAAGATTTTTCCATTAAATTTGAATACAAGTTGAACTCGATTTACATTGTTTGATTCTTGAGTAAAGAGTGCAATTGCATTTTAGGTCATTTTTTTAAGGGGCAAAAGCATGTTCGAATTTCATCTTTTTACTATTTGATTTCTAATACAATCAAATCCTTCTCGATTTATTAATATTGGTTACCGATGTTTCTTTTTGTAAACATTTTTTTCCTTAATTTTAGATTTTCGTGACATCTATTCTCTATGGGATCGATACTCTGAAATATTTCTAATTATTACTTGTATGACAGTGTGCACTTGAACAAGACTGGAAACTTTTTCTATTAAAAAAATTTCTTCTAAAAACCCACATATTTTTAGTCGACTAGAGAATCTTGGGGTGCACTAGACTGGAAACTTTTTCTATTCAAAAATTTTCTTCTAAAAACCCACATATTTTTAGTCGACTAGCGAATCTTGGGGGTGCCAAAGTTGTCAGGTCATTTTTGGCTTTTCTCCACTCACAAAAAATTAGACTTTCTATTTGTGGTGGTTGATTAATTGCATGTACGAATTTTGCTTCCTTCATAATCGTGAAGTAACATTCTCTTGATGTTTGATGCTTGATGTTGCTGATTATTTTGAATCTCCTGGAGAGAGAATTGATGCAATCAAACAAGTAGAGGATGCTTTGTATGAAGATATATAATTAAGTATTGCTTGTAAGTATATATATTTAAGACTTTTTGTAATCATTTTTCTTTTCTTATCAATGAAGAAATATGTCAATTTCAATATGTTGAGTAACCCGAAAATGAGCAATGAGGATTTACGTCTGGCAAACTGCGCAATTACGCACACAATACTCATAAGCAAAAATATTTTACTAGGATGACAATGTTGGAAGCAAAAGTCAATACTATATCAGGTTCTGCAAATCTGATTGAAGGTTTTGGAAAAACAAGTTTTATCTTGCCTAGAGGAACAAGATTTACAATTAATAATGTTTTGTTTTCTAGCAAATCAAAGAGAAATTTATTGAGTTTCAAAGATATACGTAACAATGGTTTTCATGTTGAAACTGATCGTAAAAATAATATAGAGTATCTCTATATCACAACTATTGTTTCACATGAAAAACGTATATTAGAAACACTGCCTGCTTTTTCTTCTGGATTATATTATACTCATATACGAGTAATCGAAAGTTATGCAACAATGAACCAGAAGTTCATGAATCTAGAAATATTCAGTGTTTGGAATGATCGACTGGGTCATCCAGGATCGATAATGATGAGGAAAATTATTGAGAATTCACATGGAGATCCTTTAAAGAACCAAAAGATTCTTCAATCCAATGAGTTGTCATATGATGCTTGCTCCCAAGGGAAATTAATTATTAGACCATCACCAGCTAAAGTGGAAATTGAATCACCTGCATTTTTAGAGTGAATTCAATGTGAAATTTGTGTACCTATTAACCCACCAAGTGGTTCATTTAAATATTTTATAGTATTAATTGACGCATCCAGCAGATGGTCACATGTATACTTATTATCAAGTCGAAATCTTGCATTTGCAAGATTACTTGCTCAAGTAATTAAGTTAAGAGCACAATTTTCTGATTATATAATCAAGACCACTCGACTTGATAATGATGGTGAATTTACATCCCAAACTTCTAATAATTATTGTATGTCAATTGGAATAAGTGTTGAACATCCTGTAGCTCATGTTCATACACAAAATGGTCTAGTAGAATCATTTATAAAACGTCTGCAATTAATTGCAAGACCATTGCTTATGAGAGCTAAACTTCCTACATCGATTGGGGTCATGCTATTTTGCATGCTGCATCATTATTACGTATTAGACCAGTAGCCTATAATAAATATTCCCCCATGCAATTAGCTTATGGCCAACAGTCGAATATATCCCATTTGAGAATTTTTGGATGTGCAATATATGTTACAATTGTTCCATCACAACGTACTAAGATGGGCCCTCAGAGAAGGTTAGGAATATATGTTAGATATGATTCTCTATCAATTATTAAATATCTTAAACCCCTGACGGGTGATGTATTTACTGCACGATTTGATGATTGTCATTTTAATGAGACAAATTTTCTAACATTAGGGGGAGAAATTAAGAATTTGGAAAAAGAAATCACATGGAATGCAACATTATTAATCTCATTTAGATCCTCGTAAGGATCAATGTGAACTTGAAGTTCAAAAGATAATTCATTTGCAAAATATAGCAAATCAATTACCAGATGCATTCACAGATGCTAAAAGAGTGACTAAATCATATATACCAGCAGCAAATGCTCCATCAAAAAATGATGTCCCAAAGGAACAAGTTGTCAATAATGAGTCTAGAGCACGCCAAAAGCGTGGTAGACCTATGGGTTCCAAAGATAAAAATCCTCGAAAAATAAAAGTATTTGAGAATCAAAATGATTCAATAAAAGGTATGGATGTTCAAGAAGAAATCTAGAATACAACTATGCAAAAGAGTATTGATGAAAATCAAACGCTTGAGGATAACAATGAAATTTCTATAAAACTATGTTACAAAAGGAAAGAGATGGAACCGAAATGATATCATTGTTGACAACATTTTTGCTTATAATGTTGCTCACGATATTATTCATGGAAGTGACGATTTTGATCCAAAATTTATCAAAGAATGTAAACGTAGAACGGATTGACTGAAGTGGAAAGAAGCAATCCAAGCAGAGTTGAACTCACTTTATCAAAACGTGAGGTTTTTGGACCAGTAATTCTAACACTAAAAGGTGGCAAACCTATGGGATACAAATGGGTATTTGTAAGAAAAAGAAATGAAAAAAATGAAGTCACAAGATATAAAGCGAGACTTGTTGCACAAGGATTCTCGCAAAGGCCTGATATTGATTATGAGGAGAAATATTCTTTTGTGGTGGATGTAATAACTCTAAGATATTTCATTGGTCTGACTGTATATGAAAAACTTGATATGCATCTAATGGATGTAGTCACAAAGTATTTATATGCATCTCTAGATAATGACATTTATATGAAAATTTCAGAAAGATTTAAAATACCAAAAACATATGAATCAAGTTCTCGGGAATTATATTCAATAAAGTTACGAGATCATTATATGGATTAAAATAATCAGGACGAATGTGGTATAATCGCCTGAGTGAATATTTGTTGAAAGAAGGATATCAAAATAATCCAATATGTCCGTGCGTTTTTATAAAGAAATCTCAGTCAGGATTTGCTCTTATAACTGTATATGTTGATGACTTAAATATAATTGGAACTCATGAAGAGTTATCCAAGGCAATAAAATATCTTAAGAAAGAATTTGAGATGAAAGATCTTGGAAAAACAAAATTTTGCCTTGGGTTGCAAATTGAACATTTAGCAGATGGAATATTTGTTCATCAATCAACTTATACAGAGAAAATCTTAAAAAGATTCTATATGGATAAAGCACATCCATTGAACATTCCAATGGAGGTCCGTTCACTGGATGTAAAAAAAGATATATTTCGACCTCGAGATAACAATGAAGAACTACTTGGTCCTGAAGGACCATATCTTAGTGCAATTGGTGCACTTATGTATCTGGCTAATAACACAAGACCAGATATTGCATTTTCAGTAAATTTATTAGTTAGATATAGTTCATGTCCTACAAAAAGACATTGGAACGGAGTTAAGCATGTACTCCGATATCTTCGAGGGACGATTGATATGTGTTTATTTTATTCTAACAAATCCAGTTTTGATCTAGTTGGTTATGCAGATTCTGGTTATCTATCTAATCCACACAAAGCTAGATCTCAGACAGGTTATCTATTTACATGTGGAGGAATTGCTATATCATGGCGATTAGTGAAACAGACCATCACGGCCACTTCTTCGAATCATGCTGAAATCCTCGCAATTCACGAGGCAAGTCGAGAATGTGTATGGCTAAGATCGATGACACAACACATTCGTGAGACATGTGGCTTGTCTTCGAGTAAATCTCTTCCAACAATATTATACGAAGACAACACAACGTGTATAGATCAAGTCAAAGGAGGATATATTAATGGAGATAGAACGAAGCATATCTCTCCAAAGCTTTTCTACACTCATGACCTTGAAGAAAATGGCGACATCTCAGTACAACAGATTTGTTCGAAGGATAACTTTGGAGGACATATTTACAAAAGGAATTACCAACTACAACATTTGAGAAATTGGTTCACAGTATTGGGATGCGACGACTCAGAGATCTCAACTGATGTATTCATGAGGGGGAGTAAATGTATTATATAAAATATGTACTTTTTTTCCTTCGCTGAGGTTTTTATCCCATTGGGTTTTTCCTTAGTAAGGTTTAAACGAGACATATTTTATATAAATGGGCATTTAAGGGGGAGTATTGTAAAAATGTGTAATGTAAATGCTCATTCCATATGCCATTTACATACCCATGCCAAGTGGCAAATACTCCTTAGCCAAAGTGTCCTTCATGTGACCAATTTTTACCAATGCTCAGTGTCCAAATGTACCAACTCATCCTTGTCAAATTGCATATAAATAGTGGCATTTGGTGGATCATGATATACAATATCCATTGGTGGAAAAAAGCCCTCCAATCTCTCTTCTCCTCTCCCACTTTCTATCAATTTTATTTTTTTTGTTTAATTTGCCATAAATTTTTACTATCTTTAATATTATATTATATATATTCTATTTCTAAACACTTGTATTATTATTATTATTATTATTATTATTATTATTATTATTATTATTATTATTATTATTATTATCATTATCATTATTATAATATTACTATTTAAATATTGATAAAATTATACCCGGAGTCTATCATATTTTCACAACAAGTAATAAATATTTCTCTCCACAATCTATTTGTTCTCTGGAAACTCTATGATGTAGCAATAGCAATACTGTCTAAGGAAAAAAAAAATCCATCTTGTCAAAGGATAATAAAAAACCACGTTAGGAGGATTTTTTTACCCCTCAATAATTAATATCTAGTCTTTAGAAAATGAAAATTCATGTAAGAACACATGGATAACAATTTCCCATTAAAAAATGGGCAACGAGAAAGAATGACTAAAATCTAATAATGCAAGTTGAAAAATAGCTACAACTCTTTTTTTAAAAAAAAAATGTCTAAACTTAATTTTTTTTAATTATTTTGTTATTTACCGATGGACATAAATGTCTTTTCTCAACTAAATGAGTCATAAAAAAAACAAATTTACGTTTTCTCCATTATAACAACCAAATAAAATCCAAACAAGCAAATTTATATTTTCTCTTTTATAACAATCAAATAAAATCCTGCAAATCAGGAGGAAGAAAGATGATAATTTTTTGTTAGGTGCAATTTAACAAATTTGATTTTCCATCAACACTTCTAATTAACTCCAATTTAACTAAAACGCTAGAATACACGAGAAACTCATTAAAAACAAGTAAACACACACAAATTAAAGATGACAAAAGTGAAAATGATGACCTTATGTAAGTAAATATATCTACATTTTTTTTTCATGTTGGATGATTATAAATTTATTTATTTTCTTGTATCTACCCTATATATCTACCTCTCACGGATTTCAAAAAATATTTGTATCTACGTAAAGATGTTTGTTGGACCCGGTTAAGCTCAATTAAATATTTCCTCTTATTTACTGATTCCTCTGGACGAGCCACAATATACAATTTTGATGGTATTTGCTCGTGCTTACTAGTTCCTTTAAACTTACCTCGTTTCAGTGTATATTGGTATCTACAACGCAATATCAACAACAAAACAACAATCCTTGTACATCCCATTTGATACCCCCCAACAAAACATCCGAGCGGCGTCTTTATCCTTAAACTTGAAATTAAGTATCAACTAAACATAGGTAAGAAAACAAAATTTAGAATCCCTAAATGACAACTGTCACCTATCAAACATTGATTAGGGATAAATAGGAATAATTATTCTACTCTCCCATTAACGATGGATTTGAAAACCCCATCGCCTCCTCCAATGAACCCTGTTTTTGTTTATTCATTTGAGTCCCAAAAAATATCATGCATTTGAATCCTTATTCCCTATACCTTTACGCTTGAGATCGAATGTTCTTGATTGCCTTGCTAAATGATTTCGGGGTCAATTTTTTAGCCCTCGGCTACTCCAAACTGACTTCTTCAAGTACTCGTTTGCCTTCTCCGGTTAGTCGTTTTGTTCCTTGATTGCATTTTTTTCTGCTCATATATCTTCAACTAAAAAAATATTCTAAGAATTGAGATATACATAGTTGAACAATGTAATTTTTTCAAAATTGTAAATTTCTTATTTAACAGTTAATTAAAGGCAGTAGATATGATGATGGCATGACTGCATATACGAATGTCCACCATGAACCTTTTTTTAAAATCAACAATAGATTAACCTCATCCCAAAAACAGATAGCCATAAACACAACTTTAAAACTATCGTAGTCATATTTCATTAACTTCTTTTATTTGTAAACATTACTTATCAATTTCCCACTCAAAAACTCATTAGATGTTTGGCAAAACAGTTAAACTCCTGGAAATTAAGGTTAACCCAAGTGTTAAAGGAGAAATTAAAATTTTAGCTAATTTAATGTTGTTACACTATAATTTGGAGATTAAAGAACTATTAATACTTGGACGGAATTATTATTTTAGGTCAAGCGGAAGGACGACCTATGACCGGAATTCGTTCGGACAATTGTACTTTGAGGGGTCGTTTGGTTTAAGGTTTTATTGGATGGGAATGGGTAATAGATGCCTGAGAATAAGATGTCTGGAAATAATAAATGCTTGGGAATAAGATGACTGTGTTTGGTTTTACATGGGAATGCTATCAGATTTTTATGTAAAAAAAATGATATTTTAAATTTATTTGACGAAATTAATATATAAATCTTATATAATATATACTTACGATCTAATAAATAATGTGCAAATTTATTTTATCATATTTATCTTATAAATTTTATATATTATTATCTATTATTAATAAAATAATAAAAATACATTTAAAAAATAATAATTAATTAATATTTTTTTAATAAAAATTTAATTATTAATTGATCACAAATAACTCGTGAATAATTAATTATAATGATTATCCTTACCATAAATTAATAATATTTATAATTAATTGATTAATATAATATTAATTAGTGATTTAATATTTTTATAATGAATGTTTATGCTTGTTTGATGAAATTAATCTTAAAAACATTATTTTATTAACTAATCAAAATTAATGTCAACTAATAAAATAAATTAATTAATTATAAATATTTTTAATTAAATAATTAATTATGATTATTGAAAATAAATAAATAAATAAAAAGATATAAATATTAATAAAAAAAGAGAGAGATATTAATAAAGAAGAGAAAAAAAGAGACATATGGATGGGTATAAAGAAAACCAATCATTCTTGAAGGGCATAGGAAACACATCCACCATGGGAAAAAGTGATGCATGGGAATAAGTGATACTCATGCCCATTCTTACAAACCTTGTTTCAAACAAGCAGATTTAAAACTCTTACTCATTCTCATCCACAAAACCTTGCACTAAATGACCCGAGTGGTTTTTTTATAAATTATTTTAATTTTTTAAATTATGAAATAGTAATTTGGAGTTGTTCAATTAACTTTATGATTTAATATCATGAAAATTTTCAAGAGATTTATTTGTATGCATCATTATTGGAATTTATGAGTTGATTTCGCTTAGTGACTGAAATTATTAAGCTGTTGAAAATATATTACTTATCTATTATTTATGTGGTTGATCGAGTTTTTGGTAGTGTAGTTTAGTAGTGGGCAAGTGGGTTTGTTAGGAATCCTATTTCTTAGGGCTTATCTTTTGAGTAATAGCTCTAGAGTAGATATGTGCTTTAGTTAAAATGAAAAAAAGGCAATAAAGTTGTTTAAGTTTATCAATTGTTGTCTCTTTCTTCGTAATATATATAATATATTACAAGTATATATATATATGATAAATCAGGCTTATTTAACTCATAAGAGAAAGTGAGTAAAGACCTGAAAAACATCAATAATAATTTGTTGGAAGTGCATGTGAAAGAAACAATAAAAAAAAAAGAGAGATAAACTAAAAGGAATTTATTTTGTATATGAAATTTAGAAATTGCAAAATTAATATTCCAAAATCAATATTGCAGAATTGATTTTGCAATGTGTAGTAGTTGGAAAAACGCAAATAAGGAAAGAATAATGGTTGCAGATTATAGAAAGGAGAGCAAAGGCAATTAAAAATGGATTTGTCATCCCTTAGGGCCTGTTTGGCCCACGGGTTATTATAACCCGTGTTATAATAACCTCTGAAATACTCTGCACCTCAAACACAGACTATTATAGCCCCAGACTATACTACTCTGCATTTTAAATAATATTATATGTTTCACAGACTATAATAACCCACAGACTATTATAACCCCCTGGTTATTATAACCCACTCAGCGCCACAAATAGCCCCTTAAGGAGTTGTCATCCCTAATGAAAGACCATAAAAGGAGAGCAAAGGCAATACAAAAATGGATTTTTTGAGCCGTTAGGAGCTTATGAACGTTTTTTTTTCATGGGCGTTTTTTTTGTTTTACCTCTGCTCTTCCTCTGTTTTTCTTCCACCCGAGAGTTGGTGGTGTTGTTTTTCCTCGATTTTTACCGTCTAATTCAAGCGAAACTTAGGTTGTTAACCAAAATTAATGTGTGATTTTTTTAAGGCTAATGAAGCTTAAAAGTTGAAGCAAGATGATCAAGAGGACCAATTCAAGCATGTTGACCCGAGGTGATGGCGTCGCAAGAATGACGTCGCAACGCCAATGTTGCAGAATTTTGGCACATTGAAGTCGTGGTGACGGCTTTGAAACGCTGCTTTGCAGCGTCGCATCACCGTATCGATAAGGCGTGCCCGAGTTAGGGTACCAACATTGCAACACCGCAGACAATTTTCATATATGTTTTGCCGCCTAGGGCACGGCGTTGCAACGCCACCCATGGGATTGCAACGTCGTGCCGATTTTTAGTATAAATAGGATATGATGTACACATTGAAAGGGGAGTCGAATTGTATAGAATTTTAGACCTATTTTCGACTCTCACACTAAAAAAGGAGCATAATACTATTCTTCGAGGGCCAAGCACGTGAGAGGAGGCTCGAGATCGTGACGGAAGCTCGGGAACGAGGGACCAACATCATCACCGACGAGTTTTCTTTCTTCTTCCTTTTTGTTTGTAGTTTTGTTATAGACTCTAGTATGACATTAGCTTGTTTTGATAGTGATTATGAGTAGCTAATTGGCGTAATTAATTAGGGGATTGATTAGCATGTTTTGAACTTATTTAAGTATGTATGTTTGTGTTGCTTTATGTTTTACAATTCTTTCTTAAATTACTTGCTTTTCTTTGGTCAAGTTTAGCATGATTTGTTGGTTTAAGTTGATTCGATAGAATATACTTAGATTAGAGCAAAGTTGTCAAAACCCTTAGTAATTCTGGGCACGAAAGTGACTCGAGTTCTTTGGGAAACGTTTTAAGAAGTTGCTTAATATCATGCATGCTTTTAAAATTCATAAGGTAACTTTAGGATTTATTGTTATGCATGAGAATCATTAGTTCTCGAGAGAGTCTTTTAAACATCTTTACTTCTTGTTTATAATCTCACAACCATAGTCAATTGCATGTGTTAAATAAGGAAATAACTTGTGAAATCAATTCCCCTGGCAATTCTTGCATATTCGTGTCTCCACTTATATATTTATTTTTCTATCTTTATTTTCACCTTATTTCCAATTTATTTTGCTTTAGATAAAATTTAGAATTAGTATCTTGGTAGTTAATCAATCTAGAAAACCATTCCTGAGGATGATACTCTGAACTCAAAGTCACTACATTAAAACATGACACGTACACTTGCGGTATTGCAATATTATTTTACGCAATAAAGATGACAAGAGAAATAGTTTTAAAGTAAATGGTCAACGAGTTAAGCCATATTGGAATGATACCATGGACCAACACAAAGTAACTATCTCTCTAGCAGAGGTAAGGTAAGGTAAGGTAAATATATATATATATATATATATATATTTATTTATTTATTTATTTGTGAGTATGTAGGAACAGGAAGATGAAAAGGAAAGAAGCTCAACAAAAATTTAGATAAGATCAAAGAATACAAATAACATGGAGTGAAGTGGCAACACAATTGCAGGCAACCGCATTACAAGTATACACTGCAAACGGCCACACAACTGCAGAGAGATAACATCTAAAGTCTATACTGCATAGGCAATTGCATCCAATTGAAGCAAGATGGCCACGGGCGGCAGAAACCATGAAGGACAAAGGAAGTCAGCAGGCAATTACGAAGAAGGCAATTACATAGCATTTAAAAAAAAAAGTTGACCTAACTCAGCCTTTTAAATCTCTGTCGTTTACTTCACATTCATTATCGTACAAACTATCATTCACCGACCACAAGAACTCTCCAAAATGAAAACTCAAAGCTATTCCAAAAGACCGAAAGCCATGAAGGGAGATCAGGAAGACAAAAATCTATCTCCCATGGAGAGCCCTAAGTAGTCGAAATTCCAGGATGAAGGCAGAGAAGACCAAGACCTTTTAGCACTCAAATCAGGATCAAGAGAATGGATTGGAAAGCTTCGTGAAATTTCTTATGCCCACAAAGAGCGGATGTAAGAACGGGAAAAGTCCATTCAAGCACAAAAGTCGATCGGTTCTTCATTAGTGAAGGGAATGAAAATCCCGCAGCGGAAACACCTTGAAACGTCGTGGAGTTCGTTGTGAAAAACGTTTCTTAAAATCAAACCTATCTCATAGATTCTAGGCTAAACATTCATTTCTAAGAAGGAAAAAACAATAAGGAAAGAGGTACTTACTTGTTGAAGAACGCTTCTTAAAGATTTCATTCTCCGATCACGAACTCTTCGTACCTTCGATCTCTACAAGCACGATCTCTCGAACTAAGAACGTTGACACCTCCAAAAGGTCTTCTCAGTTGTTCTCGATCGGTTGAGGGATAGTGGCAGAACTCCCTTTGGTTTAGGGTAGAGAGAATTTGAGAGAGATTGAGAGAATGAGAGAGAGCTTTTGGATGGAATTCCAAAAAATGAGAGATCACTCCCCAAATCCTTCTTGCAAAGGTCCTTTTATAATGGTGAGAGGTGGAGTTGAAATCTCCACCTATTTACCATTTAACCACAACCTTATGTTATGCAAATCATATTTGGATAACACATATAATAAGATATCTCATACCTTATTATACAAATCACATTTGACTAATTGTGGATTTTGATTTAATTTAATTTTTCTCAATCCAATTTCTCTAAATTAGCACTAATTAATCAATTAGGCTAACCTATAGTTTAATATGAATCTCATTCACATTAAAACTATATATTATGTCTATCATATCTCATATAAATGGCATAAATACCCTTTTAATGAATTTGAACATTTCAAATCCACACCAAACTGTAAGCCTTCAATTTATCCAGTTTGAGCCAACTGAGGGACCTAATGGACCTACAGATGACGAGCTCCAATGATCCGAGACTAACCTGTCAAACTCTTTGACCAGGTTATTTAACATTCATTAGTTATGGTAACACTCCACTAAAGCCCGTAGCTGCACTCCCATCACTGTAGGACAAGTAGTGTTCATTGATATAACCAATGATCATGAGTCGACCCTTCACAGGCTGTTCTTAGACACTGCTGGGTCAAATTACTATTTTACCTCTGTGTCTACCTCTTTCCCTTAAGTCCCACTGCTCCTCTAACGAACAACAACGTTACATGGTCCAACCATAAACAACATCCCTCTCGGGCCAGTGAGAGGGTGGATGCCCGTTGTCCAAGCCCTGGAGACAACACTTAATGCAACAACCTCTCTAGTTTCCCTGATTCGGGAACGAGTGAATTTCATCTCGCGTAGTCAAGTTCCCAGCTCCCCACGTGGTCCTGCCCCTGAGAAGATGGGCATGTTGGGTGAGTAACTGTGACCACCCTCACACGTACTAGTCATAGGATAGACCCCCGCAGACAGGAGTCTGTAACACGCTAAGGATTAAGGTCGAGTCACTATTGGTCATCTACGAAGTTATTAGCCCTATACTGTTAACGGTGTTACATCAGTAGGTTTAATAATTCACGTTCCGATCTTGTAAAATCTCATTTCACAGGATGCCCCCACTCGCATGTCAACAACATGAACGAGTTGGATCACCTCGTTTGTATCTAATACAAAGCGGGTCGCATCCACAGCGTATCCAGGATTAGGTCTCCAACCCTATCCGTATATTGTAGACCGTTCGGGTCATTTACTCAAACGTGATCCTCCCTGTGTGTCCACTACACACTGTTCAAGTTCTAGTTCTCTCATAATTCAATGACCCTAGAGCTTAGTTTATTGGATAAAGTTTGTAAATATGTGAGACACAAGGTAATGAAAAAAATAACTCTTATTTATTTCAATAAGGAATATTACAAATATATATGAGATTAGGACATACATCCCAACGGCCATGATGGATTAGGAAGTTGTTCCAAATATGAACTTGTCGATTACCCTGTTTTGTGACAACAGTGGTGCAATAGCCAACTCAAGAGAACCTCGGAGTCATAAGAGGGGCAAGCACATTGAGCAGAAGTATCACCTGATACGGGAGATTGTGCACCGCGGGGACGTGACAGTCACGCAGATAGCGTCGGAGCACAACGTTGTTGATCCATTTACAAAGGCCCTCACGACTAAAGTGTTTGAGGGTCACCTAGAGAGTCTAGGTCTTCGAGTGCTTCCTGGCTAGGGCAAGTGAGAGTATTGTAAAAGGTATTCAAGCCCTAGTTCATTGTATTTTTACTGTACATTTGAGAAATGAATTTTGTACTCCACTAGCTTAGTTCAAGTGGGAGATTGTTGGGATGTATGTCCTAATCTCGTATTTGTTTGTCACATTACTTATTGAAATAAATAAGAGTTATTTTTTTTCATCACTTTGTGTCTCGCATATTTACAAACTTCATCCAATAAACTAAGCTTCAGGGTCATTGAATTATGAGAGAACTATAACTTGAACAGTGTGTAGTGTACACACAGTGAGGATCACATTCGAGTTTATGACCCGAACGGTCTACAGTATATGGATAGGGTTGGAGACCTAATCCTGGATACGCTGTGGATGTGACCTGCTTTGTATTAGATACAAACGAGTTGATCCAACTCGTTCATGTGTTTGACATGCGAGTGGGGGCATCCTATGCGATGAGATTGTACAAGACTGAACCATAAATTATTAGACCTACTGATATAACACCGTTAACAGTATAGGACTAATAACTTTTTAGATGACCAATAGTGACTCGACCTTAATCTTGAGCGTGTTACGGACTCCTTTCTGCGGGGGTCTGTCCTTTAACTAGTACGGGTGAAGGTGGTCACAGTTACTCACCCAATATGCCTATCTTCTCAGGGACAGGACCACGTGGGGAGTTGGGAACTTGACTACGCGAGATGAAATTCACTCGTTCCTGATTCATGGAAACTAGAGGGGTTGTTCCCTTAAGTGTTGCCTCCAGGGCTTGGACTACGGGCACCCACCGTGTCACTGACCCGAGAGGGGTGTTTTTTATGGTTGGACCATACAACGTTGTTGTTCATTAGAGAAGCAATGAGACTTAAGAAGCAAGAGGTAGACACAGAGGTAAAACGGTAATTTGACCCAGTGATAGCGCACAAAATGTGCTATCCTTAGGCTTAATTATTGCTAGTTTCATGATAATTTCAAGGCTTTTACGTGTTTAATTCATTCAATTTCAGGTTAAGATCTTAAACAGAGCTATTGGAGACAATTTGGATCACTCGGGATCAAAACGAGGCTATTTGGAGCTAAAAATAATACCATTTGGGAGAGAAAAATAATCCAAGCATGATGACCCGAGGTGATGGCGTTGCAACGCCATGCAGAGCGTTGCAACGCCATGCTTGCTGTTTGAGGGCGTTGAAGACCATTGCCGATAGCGCGCAGCAACGCTTGCTGCGCGCGCCGCAACGCTATATCGATAAGGACGCACGCATGAGAAGCGCGACGGGGCGTTGCAACGCTACCTTGCAGCGTCCGCAACGCCGGATCAATAAGAAGCGCGCGCGGTTAGGGTAAGCGCGCGTTACCGCTTGTCCTCGGCGTTACGCGCCATCGATTATTTCCATATCGCGATTTGCCTACTGATGCAGCGTTAACGCTGCACCTATTCCTTCTATAAATACAACATGATGCATTTGAGGAAGGGGAGCCGAATTTGGTAGAGTTTTGCCCTAATTTCGAAATACACTTTGTAAGGAGAGAGAAAAGAGCATTTTTGGGAGCCAAAGCATTCGTGGAGGTTCGAGATCGAAGACGAGAGCTCAGAGACAAAGGACCGGCATCGACACCTAAGTTTAATTTCCTTTTCTTTCAATTTGTAATAGCGTTCTATGACGTTTTCTACTCGTTTAGTTTGATTTTCATGTGATTTAGAGTAGCTAAACATTGTAGTTAGGATTTGATTTGCTTGTTATGACTTTATTACAATGTATTGAAGCATGTTTTGTTCTTATTTTTTATAATTAGTTCTTGACTTCTTAATTTGTTGATTTAAGTGGACTCGAGAGATAAAGCTTGAATTAGAGCAAAATTGTCAAAACCCTTGGAATTCTGGCATGAGAATGACTTTGAAATCTTAGGGAAACACATAAAGAAGTTGCTTAATGCCATGCATGTCGTAGGTTCATATGGAGACTATGAAGTTTATTACATGTGTGAGGCTCACTAAGAATCGAGAGATTTTCTTGAGTATTTTACTTCTTGTTTATAATTTCATCTTATTGGTTCAATGCATGTGTTAGTTAGCTCTTTAATTTGTAAAATCACTTCCCATAACTCTATCAATTCGTGTCTCCACATGTTTGTTTGTTTGTTCGTATTTACTTCAACCAACTATCCATGTTATGTTTCTTTAGCTAAAATTGAGAATTAGTACCTTAGTAATTAATTAATCTAGAAACCCATTCCTGAGGACGATACTTGGACTCATAAATCACTATACTAAAACTTGACTCGTACACTGCGGTATTGCAATATAATTTTACGCAACACCCAGTAGTGTCCACGAACAACCTGTCAAGGGTCGACTCACGGGCATTGGTTATATCAATGGACACAACTTGTCCTACAGTGATGGGAGTCCAGCTACGAACTTTAGTGGACTGTTACCGTAGCTAATGAATGTTGAATAACCGGGTGAAAGAGTTTGACAGGTTAGTCTTGGATCATTGGAGTTCGTCATCTGTAGGTCCATTAGGTCCCTCGGTTGGCTCAAACTGGATAAATTGAGGGTTTACAGTTTAGTGTGGATTTGAAGTGTTCAAATTCATTAAAAGGGTATTTATGTCATTTATATGAGATATGATTGACATAATACATAGTTTAATGTGAATGAGATTCATAATAAACTATACGATTAGTGCTAATTTAGAGAAATTGGATTGAGAGAAATTAAATTGAATGTGATTCAATTTAAAATCCACAATTATACAAATGTGATTTGTATAATAAGATATGAGATATCTTATTAAATGGTTATGCAAATATGATTTGCATAACCCGATGTTGTGGTAAAATGGTAAATAGGTGGAGATTTCAACTTCACCTATCACCATTATAAAAGCACCTTTGCAAGAAGGATTGCTTAAGGATTTGTCATTTTTTGGAATCTCACCAAAAAAAGTTTCTCTCAATTCTCTCAATCTCTCAAATTCTCTCTACCCCAAACCAGAGGGAGTTCCATCACTCTCCCTCTACCGATCGAGAACAACCGAGAAGATCGTTTCGAAAGTGTCCAATCCATTTGGTTTGAGAGTTCGTGATTGTAGAGATCGAGGACACGAAGAGTTCGTGATCGGAGAAGAAAATCTTGAAGAAACGTTCTTCAACAAGTAAGTACTTCTTTCTTACTGTTTTTCCTTCATTTTATGCATGTTTAGCCTAGAATCTATGAGATAGGTTTAATTTTAAGAAACGTTTTTCACAACGAATACCACGACGATTCAAAGTCGTTTTCGCTGTGGGAGTTTCATTCCCTTCACCTACAGCTGAAGAATAGGGGATTCGTCTCATATCCTCAACCTCTTGAGGCGTCTTAGGACATTGATCCTTAGACAGGGGAACCCCATGCCTGAAAGGCAGCAAGCCCTTCTTGAAGTTCTGCATCTTATAACTATACAACATCTTGTCAATATAAGATGCTTAAGATATGGCTAGCGTTCTGTTCTTCCGGTTCCAGACTATCTAGATACCTTAAACATACTAGGCCTCTCCCAAATCTTTCATTTGGAATTACGAAGTCAACCATTTCTTAATGTCAGTAAGAAATCCTACCTCATTCCCAATGAGCAGGATATCATCCACATATAATATCATAAATGCGACAGTGCTATTGACGATTTTCTTTTAGACACAAGGCTCGTCAACATTCTGATCAAAGCCATAAGATTTGATGGTATCATCAAACCTTATATTCCAAAACCTCGAGGCTTGTTTCAGTCCATAAATAGACCTATGAAGCCGACAAACCTTTTGCTCTTGGCCTAGGGCAATGAACCCTTTTGGCTGGTCCATGTAGATGGTTTCATCAAGATTGTCATTTAGAAAGGTTGTCTTGACATCCATCTGCCATACCTCATAGTCATAATATGCGGCAATGGCCAGAAGGATCCTGATCGACTTTACCATGACAACAAGAGATAAGGTTTCCTCATAGTCAACCCCTTCAACTTGGGTAAAACCCTTTGCCACTAGTCGGGCTTTGAAGGTCTGCACCTTCCCATCTACGACACATTTACGGTTGTAGATCCATTTACAACCAATAGGTTTTACCCCATCCGGTTGATCCACAAGCTTCCAAACATAATTGAAGTACATTGACTCCATTTCCTGGTCCATAGCTTTAATCCATTCGTCTTTGTCAACGTCTGCCATTGCCTGATCATAGGTCAATGGATCCTCGCAGTCATCATCAGGGGTGACGACTTGGGTTTTAGCTAAACCCATGTAACGTTTAGGTTGTCTC
This sequence comes from Trichosanthes cucumerina, assembly GCA_036507285.1. Taxonomy (NCBI): domain Eukaryota; kingdom Viridiplantae; phylum Streptophyta; class Magnoliopsida; order Cucurbitales; family Cucurbitaceae; genus Trichosanthes; species Trichosanthes cucumerina. The sequence continues at coordinate 68,036,100 of CM071840.1, read as the reverse complement.
ACAATCCTCCCACTACGTCGAGGCATTCTCAACTCTTGAGAACGAACTTGACTAGACGAGCTAGGATCAACAACACTTGTTGACGTACTAGCCCCATCAGCAACTCTTGTTGATGTACTGTCCATTTCATTTAACACAATTTTACTCCTAGGTAAATGATCCCTGATGTGGTCATCCTCAAGGAAAGTGGTGTTTGTCATCATAAGCACCCTATTTTCCTTATGATCGTAAAATAGACCACCCCTAGTCTCTTTTGGGTAACCTACAAAGAGACACAACTTTGAACGGGGTTCCAACTTCTTCAGGTTTGACACCAACACATGTGTCGGGCATCCCCAAATTCTGAAATGGATTCAACTGCCTTTACGTCTATTCCAGAGTTCGAAAGGTGTTTCACAAACACTCTTCGACGGAACATTGTTCAAAATATATACCGCAATCTCCACTACGTAACCCCAAAAAGAATCAGGGAGACGAGCATAGCTCATCATCGACCGAACCATGTCCAACAAGGTTCTGTTTCTCCTCTCCGATACACCATTCTGTTGTGGCATACCAGGTGCTGAGAGTTAGGACGTAGTTCCATGTTCTATCATATAGTCATGGAATTCAGTGTCCATATACTCTCCACCTCAATCCGATTGAAGTGTTTTAATTGTTTTACCTAACAGGTTTTCAACCTCAGTCTTGTATTCCTTGAACTTTTCAAGAGTTTCAGACTTCCTATGCATTAGGTAAATATACACATACCTTGAATAATCATCTATAAAAGATACAAAGTATTCGTAACCTCCTCGTGCTTTAACACTCATCGGACCACAGAGGTCAGAATGTATAAGCTCAAGAGGCTCTTTGGCTCTATATCCTTTTCCACTAAAAGAACGTTTGGTCATTTTGCCTTCAAGGCATGACTCACATACCGGTAAAGAGTTTTCTTCCAACTCGCTTAAAAGTCCACTCTTCACTAGTCTCTCAATCCTATTGAGATTAATGTGGCCTAACCTTAGATGCCAAAGATGGGCATTTTCTTTAGGAAAAACTTTCATTCTTTTAGTTCGTGTTTCAGCCGTTTTAAACAACTTAGTATTCAAAACGCTTTTGACCGAATTAGGTTTTAAAACGTACAAATTATTCTCAAGTGAAACTGAGCACAACAAATTTCCATTTCTATAAATAAACGCTTTATTACCAGAAAATTCAACGGAAATACATTGTTCAAGAAGGTAGGAAATTGAAACAAGGTTTCTAGTAAACCCTGGCACTATATACATATTATCCAATCAAATGTACTTCCCGCCAAAAGAGATCTTCACTGTGCCGACCGTTGCAGCAGAGACAACCTCCTCGAATCCAACCCGTAGTGTTATCTCACCCTCTCGCAGCTGTTGTCAGGAACTAATTCCCTGAAAAGAAGAACAAACATGGTTAGTGGTGCCTGAATCTAGTATCCAGGCAGAGTCATTACTCTCCACTAAACAGGTTTCATTTACAAGTAAATCACATTTACCTTCTTTTTTCTTGTCGGCAAGGAACTTGGAATAGTTTCTCTTCTAGTGACTATCCCCGTTGCAGTGGAAACACTTTCGTTTCTCTGCAACTTGCTTGACCTTTTTTCCCTTCTAGGCGGCAGCACGGTCAGCTTTGCCCTTCTTCAACTTCTTCTTCTTCCCTTTCGGGCCTGAAGAGCCTACAGATTTTGTCCTAGAGGTCGAACCCCCTATGAAAGGACCTGAAGACAACGTTTGCCTCAGCTTCCGGTGTCCTGATACTCATCAAGGACTGGAAGTTCTGTAGTTCGTTGAGAAGGGTGGTCAAAATGTAGCTAATTTTGTTCATAACAGCATTGCTACGAAACTGAATGAAACTCTTCGGAAGAGTCTCCAAGATAAAGTTGACCTAGCTTGACTCGTCGATCAAAGCCCCATTCATCTCTGCCAGATTAAAGTGGGTCATCATGTCCAGAACGTGTTCACGGACATACGCCCTCTCCTTCATCCTTGCATTGAAGACGTGTTTGAGGGAATCGTGTCGGACCTGAAAGGACTATTGTCCAAACATTTCCTGTAGAGATTCCATGATCTCCTTAGCGGTGATCATCACCTCATGCTTCTTTGCCAATACATCAGATAAGCTGGCAATTATATAGACCTTCCCTTTTCATTGGCCTTGATCCACCGATCGTATGCATCACGAACACTTTGCGATGCAATCGAGCCCGACACCTGAGGACACTCCTCAGTGAGCACAAACTTTAGGTCGTCAGTTACCAGTATTGTGTTGATATTATTCTTCCACGTTAGGTAATTATATCCTACGAGTTAATCTGAAGCTAAAGTGCAACTATTGAACTAGACATTTTTGCTGAAAAAAAGAAAAAAAAAACTTTGTATTAGTCTCGCAAAAACTTTGAAAATCCAATCATGTTTTAGCAAGTTTTATTCTATGATCCTTAGGTCATTAAAAATTGCAATGATACCCTAAAGGTTTAGAATAACCGCCACCGAAGGGTGAATAGAAACACTCCTCCTCTGGGATGAGACTTTCTCGACCAGACCTATTACCAGAATAACTCTTATTCCATTAAGCATCCAGTTACCATTATTCGGTCAGAATCGATTAACTCTTAACGAATTCTGTGAGTGTCACCCTCTATCTTTAAATTTTCAAGTATCCGTCCAAACAATAGCCACCAAAGAGTGAACCACAAAGGAAAGCCAACAAGGAAATTGTATCCCTTTCGGGAATTCACAGTGTTCCGACTCCCATGATCAAGGCCCTCCGAAGGGATTGTCTGGTCCAGGCAAAACTAGCAGGCGGATCATTTTCACAAGTCCTGCTCCCACTCACTATAAGTACTCTCTCCATTCACGTTGATATTGACCCATACAAATACCATCCCAAGGGGGGACGCTCTCATTTGTGCCACGAGGCCGAGTATGGATCTCACGGTGTGAACTTAACGGAGATTTGTGGTTGGAAAATTAAATGTATCTTATACACTTTATTCCCCCCCACTCAGCACTTTAAGTTAATCGGGATTGACCTAGATAAATCAGCTAATATTTACCTAAGTCTACCAATATAACTCTTATATTGGATTATCCTAAGTGTATAATCATATTATTAACTTAGGTCTATGTGAGTAATTTAATTAACCATTAATTAACGACACTCACGAGAATATATCCTATGAATCTCCGGACCAAAATTCACTTCCAGGTCGGTTCCCAAGTAGGGTGTTCATGGCGTCGCCACTTAAATACTCCAAATTTTTGATGAACCTTCCTTCCTTCGATAGAGATACTAATTAGTCACCATTCATAAGTCATATTTGATTTCCTAATTCTAATCTTATTAGAACTAGAAAACCTAAGTCTAATTATTCAAGTTCTAAACATTTTAAAACTAATAATTAACTTAGGTTACATGCATTTCTATGTTATAGTGTTTGATCATTCATCACATGAATAATAAAACTATATAACATACATTCATCACATGAATAAGTGCATGTCCATGCTTTTAATCTAAAAAATATAACATTTATATTAATTAAATTAAAACATGCATTATATTATAACACTTATAATATAATCCTATCATGCATACTATATATTATAACTCTTATAATATGATGCATGAAATGTTTAACCTAAGGTGGGATTTTAATCTATATGACATACATTATGCACATAGAAATAATAAATTTCATACATCACATGCATAAAATAAATTAAATAGCAATATTGGACCGGTTTTGGCACCCTAGGGACTTTAATTAAATTAATTAACATAATGTAACATTTATATTAATATTAATTAATAAAATTAATAAAAAAAATTACATTTTACAAATAAAAGAAAAAAGAAATAAAACAGTTGTGCGTGGGGCTCGAACCGCCCACTTTGTCCCTTCTCGCCACTACCGCGTGAAAACCTCGCGAACTGCTCTACTACGCTCGCAGCGTTGCAACGCCCAACGCCTCAACGTTGCAACGCCCAACGCCTCAACGTTGCAACGCTGATCTGCAGCACAACCTGGATCCGAACGGACAGCATTGAGACGCCGAAGAACAGCGTCTCAACGCCATCAACAGAACAACAAACTCCTTTGTTGTTTTTCGTCCGATTCCGCTCTGATTTCTTCACAACAACTGTTGCCACGAATGACACGGACTTACAGACTCGATTTACATTAAAATTGCGCAAAACAACGGGCCCTAACATTGATCTCATCAATGAAATTAATGTCAATCTAACTAGTGCCAAAACCGAAAACATCCAACATGCAATCCATCAATTCAACACTTGAATTAAAGCAAACCCACCTAATTTTAAAAAACAATAAATTGCACAACAAAAATCCAACGATTGGCTCTGATACCAATAGAAGGAAATGGAAATCCCGCAGCGAAAACGACTTGAAACGTCGTGGTGTTCGTTGTGAAAAACGTTTCTTAAAATCAAACCTATCTCATAGATTCTAGGCTAAACATGCATTTTTAAGAAGGAAAAAACAGTAAGGAAAGAGGTACTTACTTGTTGAAGAACGCTTCTTCAAGATTTCCTTCTCCGATCACGAACTCTTCGTGCCTTCGATCTCTACAATCATGATCTCTCGAACTAAGAATGCTGACACCTCCGAAAGGTCTTCTTAGTTGTTCTCGATCGGTTGAGGGAGAGTGGTGGAACTCCTTTTGGTTTAGGGTAGAGAAAATTTGAGAGAGAATGAGAGAGAGCTTTTGGATGGAATCCCAAAAAATGAGAGATCAGTCCCCAAATCCTTCTTGCAAAGGTCCTTTTATAATGGTGAGAGTTGAAGTTGAAATCTCCACCTATTGACCATTTAACCACAACCTTATATTATGCAAATCATATTTGCATAACACATATAATAAGATATCACATACCTTATTATACAAATCACATTTGTATAATTGTGGATTTTAAATTGAATCACATTCAATTTAATTTCTCTTAATCCAATCTCTCTAAATTAACACTAATTAATCGATTAGGCAAACCTATAGTTTAATATGAATCTCATTCACATTAAAACTATACATTATGTCTATCATATCTCATATAAATGACATAAATAGCCTTTTAATGAATTTGAACACTTCAAATCCACACCAAACTGTAAACCCTCAATTTATCCAGTTTGAGTCAACCGAGGGACCTAATGGACCTACAAATGACGAACTCCAATGATCCGAGACTAACCTGTCAAACTCTTTGACCCGGTTATTCAACATTCATTAGCTACGGTAACACTTCACTAAAGCTCATAGCTGCACTCCCATCACTGTAGGACAAGTTGTGTCCATCGATTAACCAATGCCTGTGAGTCGACCCTTCACAGGTTGTTCGTAGACACTGTTGGGTCAAATTATCGTTTTACCCCTGTGTCTACCTCTTGCTCCCTAAGTCTCACTGCTCCTCTAATGAACCACAACGTTGCATGGTCCAATCATAAACAACATTCCTCTCGGGCCCGTGAGATGGTGGGCGCATGTTGTCCAAGCCCTGGAGACAACACTTAAGACAACAACCCCTCTAGTTTCCCTGATTCGGGAACGAGTCAATTCCATCTCGCGTAGTAAAGTTGTCAGCTCCCCACGTGGTCCTGTCCCTGAAAAGATAAGCATATTGGGTGAGTAACTGTGACCACCCTCACCCGTACTAGTCAAAGGACAGACCCCCGCAGACAGGAGTCCGTATCACGCTCAGGATTAAGGTCGAGTCACTATTGGTCATCTACGAAGTTATTAACCCTATACTGTTAACGGTGTTACATCAGTAGGTCTAATAATTCACGGTCCGATCTTGTACAATCTCATTGCACATGATGCCCCCACTCGCATGTCAACCACATAAACGAGTTGGATCACCTCCTTTGTATCTAATACAAAGCGGGTCGCATCCACAACGTATCCAGGATTAGGTCTCTAACCCTATCCGTATATTGTAGACTGTTCGGGTCATTTACTCGAACGTGATCCTCCCTGTGTGTCTACTACACGTCGTTCAAGTTCTAGTTATCTCATAATTCAATGACCTTAGAGCTTAGTTTATTGGATAAATTTTGTAAATATGCGAGACACAAGGTGATGAAAAAATAACTTATTTATTTCAATAAGGAATATTACAAACATATACGAGATTAGGACATACATCCGAACAATTAGCAGCACCGAAATCTGAAAAACTTAAGGTGCCAAAGCGAGGTACACAAGAATTGAGGGATGTCATTCGCATAATGCATGAAAGAAGAAGAACAACAGCTTCAAAGGGAAATGCTAGGTATACGAGAAGAGTCGAACGAGTCACAGGAAGACGAAATTCAAACACAAGACGAGAGAAGAGACACATTTCAACAATCGGAAACCCAGCCAGCGGAGTCAATAGAATAGCAAAGCAAGGTACAAGCACCCAATCCCTCTAATCTTAGGCGTCCAAGAGTTAAGCACTTAGCAAGGAAAAATGATCCATTATGGATGTTGCGAGAAAGAGAATAGAGGAAAGCAAAAATGATAGAAAAGGAGAACAAGGAGACGAAGAATACACCACCCCAAACGAAACAAGAGTAAAATGAATAGAGCAGAGGAAACGAGGATAACTGGATTAAAGAATCAATTGAGAAAGCAAGAAAAATGGATGCTTGAGTTGAGCAAAAAATTGAAGAAACCGAAGGTCCCTCGAGGAAACCTTTTAAATGGTCATCGATGCAACCAGAACAGGAGCCAACCAGAAACGAAACAGGAGAAAAAGAGGAAGAGTAAATACCATAAACAAAGAATAATCAAGAGGTAAGACATTCTGAATCATTCTCTTTTAATTTTGAGAATTTTGAAGTTGAATTCGAGTCTAAGGGACCAAATTTCCCTAGCACTTCATCCCTCGAGATGAGGAAACAGAAGAAAAATTCTCCAAGAAGAGAGGAAGAAAACCAAAATGCATAAAATGATCGTGAACAGGAATAAAAAAAGGGGTAGGGAGAGAACGCAAGGGGAACTGAGGAGGAGGAGAAAAGTTCGAATAAAGAAGAGGGAGAGAAACAAATTGAAGAAGAAACAGGGAATCCAGAAGAAGAAAGAGAAGAGGAATGTGAGGAAGTAAACAAACAATAATTAATGAGAAGAAAAAGGAAGAGAGAAGAAGAAGATGATGTTATCAGAACATGTAGAAAATCAGAAAAGAAAGTAAGGGAAAGAAGAAAGGCAATCGAAAAGTTGGGTTTCATTGGAGAAAGATGTTTCTCAGCAAAAGCAGGAGCACTCCTTAAATTCATCACTGATGTGATAAAGGCCCAAAAATGGGAAAAGTTGTGTGAACACCCACCTCCAAACAACATCACATTAGTTGCTGAATTTTACGCAAGGAGAGGGGATAGAGACTCCAATGAAGTGATCATTAAAGGGAAGAGAGTCCAATTTTCAGCTAAAGAAATTAACCTCATATTCGACCTGAATGAAAATAAAGCCATCGAGAATCCTACAAAGGAACAATTGAAAGAGGCATTAGAGATGCTCATGCTAGAAGGTACAACTTGGAAAATAACACAATATGGGAAGAAACATTTACTTCCTGGGGACCTGAAAAGTGAGCCAGTTGTGTGGTTAAATTTCATTCGAAAGAGAATAATGCCCACCACACATGCAGCCACAATTTCACAAGAGAGAGTTATGCTCCTCTATTGCATCTATAAGGGAATGAATATCAACATTAGAAGATTAATCAAAGAAGAGATTTGTAATGGAGCAAAGAAGACTATGGGAAAGCTATTTTCCCCTTCTTTAATTACTGAATTATGCAGAAAAGCTTGAGTCACGACTATGGAAACTAAACTCAGAACTAAACCCCTGGATGTAGTTGGAGTGTGATCCCTAATAATCCACAATGACAAGAAAATGCTAAGGCACAACAAGGAGCAAGGAAAGAAAAAAAAAAGTAGCAAACGGATGCAATTGCAGAGAAATTGTGCTCAATGCAAGCTGTCTTGGAAGAAACCAAAAGGAAGAATGCAGTATATTGGACTTATGTTCAAGAAAGGGATGAATCTATCAGACAAACCTTAGCAATCATTGCTAAAAGAAGAGGACCAGCAATACCAGATTTTCCAGACGAATTGAAGTAGAATTACAATGAAGAAGAAGAGTAGTCATCAGCAGATTAGGGGAGTCATTTTGTTTCTTTATTTTCTGTTCTAAACTAAGTGTTGGAATTGTTGTTGTTATTTTCTTTTGTTGTGGACTAATTTATTGTTGTTATTATTGTTTATTATGTTTTTGTTTTCTTTTTAGGGCAGTTTATCTTGTGTTTCTGACAGTTGTGTAAACTTTGGGAATTGGATGCCTCTATTGCGTCTCTAGTGTGTCTTTATTGTATCTTTGTTGCATCTATGTTGTGTTTTTATAGCATCTATGTTGAGTCCTTAAAAAGTTTCCTGCAAAAACATGACTGAATATTGCGATCAATCTTTAAATTGTGAATCCAATCTGTTGTAATTGAATAGGAATCTAAGGAAACAGAAAAACCTCTTAGCCTTCAATGATGAAATTGGAAAATTCCATTTCATTAAACACATAGACGCTATTGAATCGCCCTTAACATTCTTTAATCCCCTAAAATAACTTCCCCCATCGTCATTTGGAACCTTCTTTTCTCTAGACAATGAGGACATTGTCAATATTTAAGTTTGGGGGAGTAACTATCTCTCATAGTTAAAAAAAAAAGGATAACTTTCAAAAATCATTTAAGTAACAACGGAAAGTCGTGACACATGTGATTGACCTTGCATGAAAAAAAGTGATTGAGAAACAGAGTAGGTTAAAACAAGTTTTCGCTTAGTGATGTGCGCTCGTAGTCAAATTCTGATACCACAAAGTGTTGGTGAGTTGAAGCGAAGGTGTAATTGACTAGAAAACTGATGGGATCGAATCCCGGAACGGAAGCAATTTGAATCACGTGTTCTTGTAATATGTTACGTAGATCAAATCAAAAACATAAATATACTATATTAAGCACATAAATCAAGAATGCACAACAAGTATTACCTTTGTAGACTTAAAACAGCACGTGCTCCTTTGCTTCTCTCGATCTCACGATCTCAACGATCTCGCGTTCTCCACAAACTTCAAACTAGTTTTAACACGGCCGCTAGATCTTCTTCGTTGTATCTCTAAGAGAGGGAAGATGGTGGGAATCCTCTTTTGGAGTTATGAGGAATTTTGAGAGAATAAGTGTCTTGGAACCTTTCCAACAACACTTACAAATGAGCACTAGGGTTTTCACAAATGTCTTAGATTGTATCTCTAGGGTTGATATATTCAATACCTGTGAGTTGACCCTTCATAGATTGTTCGTAATCACAGTTGGGTCAAATTAACATTTTACCCTGTGATTACATCTTGCTCCTTAAGCACCATTGATCCTCTAATGAACAACAAGTTTAGGGTCCTACCATAAACTTAATCCTTCTTAGGCCAATAAGAAGGCAGGCCCCGTTGTTCAAGGCCTGAATTCAGTTGTTAAGAGAACAACCTATCTGATTCCCTAAGTTAGGAATGAGTGAATTTCATCTTGCAGAGTTAAGTTCCCAGCTACCTACAAGGTTTTGTCCCTGAGAAGATAGGCTTATTGAGTCAGCTACAGGCCACTCTCACCCACACTAGTCTAAGGACAAACCCCCATAAGCAGGAGTCCGTAACTTGCTCATAATTCAGGTCAAGTCACTAATAATCATCTATAACTTATTAGACCTATCTTGTTAACGGTGTTACACTAGTAGGTTAATAATTTGCGGTCCGGTCTTGTATAATTTCATTATACAGGATGCCCCCACTCGCATGTCTACCACATGAACGAGTTGGATTACCTCATTTGTACTAAATACAAAGCGGGTTGCATCTATGGTGTTACCAGTATAAGGTTCCCAACCTTATGCATGTACCATAAACTATTCAGGTTATACTTGAACAACTTTATCCAACTTGTGTCCACTACACAATTGTTCAAGATCGATCATTATAACCCTGGAACATAGTTTATTGGATTTAGATTTATGTGCGAGAATATAATAAATAACTCTTTATTTATTTGAAATATCATTGTTACAAATCTACACTTGTTTAGGGCATAAACCCCAACAGAAACTTCCCTAAACTTGGTGGTAATAAGTTTTGGGGGAGGAAGGTAGTTTGAAAAAGGGGTCAAGGGACATTAAGTGGTTAAGGAGAAATTAGGATTGCTAAAATAGGATAAGTGTTATGGAATGGAAAATCCTCTGAGAAGGCCAAGGTTTCATGTAACTTAAACCTTTTAGTTACGAACTGATTGGAATCACAACATTTTGAATTGCTCGAGGACAAGCAATGACTCAAGTTTAGGGGTGTGATAACTCTCAATTAGAAGAGTTATTCAGCTTTTAAAATAAGTCATTCATGTGTGTTTGTTATCCATAAAGTGAAAAGAATAAGGAAATTTGTATAGAAACTATAAGATTCTTAAAGAAGGGCAAATAAATAAGTCAGTAAGGAAAGGAAACTCATTTATCTCGATTTTGACTGCAGACTACAAAAGGAAGGCAACATCAACGCAAATGCATAGGAGTAGCACAACTGCACCAAACCTGGAACTAAAGAAAGGAAGAAATCACGAAAGGAAGAACCACGTAGACCTGAATCTAAGCTAGTTAAATGGGAACCCTAGCAAGACACTCTATAAATAGAGAATGAAACGAAAGAGAAATGGGCGCGTTGTGAATTCAAAAAAGTGCAGACTTTCGAGAATTATTTCCAATCTTCAAATCTTAGTTCCTCAAAGTTGTTGTCATTCTTTTCTTCTGTTTTTCCTTTCACACTAGTCTATTTCGTTCAACTCGAGTATTGAGTTGTTCTCGTATCTTCACTGTTGAATGTTCTTTGAAGACAGTTTCGTCTATTGTTTTCTAATGTTGTTGTGTCGAACTTAAGTTGATTTCTTTATCAATCATTTTGCCAAATTTTCATTCAGCTTTAATTTCCAGATTTTTCCCCATTTAACTCTCAATTCTGTGTTGAGTACGTATGCACAATTGGCTTCTTTATTTTATTTATCGCACCTAGTATATTAGACTTTGTTAACCGTAAGTATTGGTGCAACTCTATCCTTCAATCTCGAAACCCTAGGATTAACCTCGGATCTTGTTTAATCGTGGTAATCTGAGGATTATATGATAAGGGATCAATTGGAGATTCGTGTGAAACCTTAATGCTTTCTGAAATTAAATTATTTAAGTTTTTTCTTACTGTTTTCATGAGGAGCTAAATATCCTAAGGGATTCAAGATGTGAATGCCCCAAAGGATAAATGTAGAACTCTATAGCAATTGCAACTCAACTTACTTGTTAGCAGAGTTTTCTTTCGGTGAATTTAATGTGAGTAACCCTAGTCGACCATCTATAGTTGCTTATCTAGCTTAAGCTTAATACCGAGAGCGTTAAGTGAAGCAGAGATCACAAAAGCAATAGAGGAAAAGGCTTAGACATAAGACCTGAAACATCGATCCTAAACATAGGGTGAGACTTCAAAACCTTAGAGTTGTATGCTTAAATATATGAGTTAGATTAACTATAGACATATAGGTCTAATCACTCAGTGTCCTAAAGATACTTCAAGTAAGGTTGAATAGGAGTAGAACTCGGTTTACTCAGTTTAAAGTTGGTGTGAGTCATAAGGCTATGCAATTGCGTCTCACATGCATTATGCGCTACTGCACTATTGTTGCAATCTACGCAATTGCGTTGCAGTTCCAGTATGTGCAATTGTGTTTGAGTGGTACTATTTTTCCAAAAGGAGCATGAGCATTCTTGAATTCCTTAACTTTTCACTGTTTTTACAGCCCTTTTAAAACCACCTCACAATCATTTTATCTTTGGTTACCTTCTAATTGCAATTTGCTAACAAGTTGTGTTTTCTCAATTGATTTTATTAAAATTGTTCCCTTGGGCTCGATACTCTAGAATACTCCAATTTCTTATTACTTCGATCTTGTACGCTTGTGTGTTATACAATCAATTAACTTGGCTAGTAACTTAAACTTTGATCTAATGCCGACAAGATTACTGATAAGCGACTTCCGCTAAAGTGATGGAGACAAGAGTTGATAGCACATGAAATGTGTTATCCTTAGGCTTATAATTTGCTAGTTTGTATGATAATTTCAGGGCTTTCACGTGTTTAAATTATTTAATTTCAGGTAAAGAGCTTAAACAAACCATTAGGAGATATTGTGAATTACTCGAGTTCAACTGGAGGCTTTTTTGGACCTAAAAATAACATCAAGCGGAAGAAGAAGGATCAAATCAAGCAATAGGACCCGAGCTGATGGCGTTGCAATGCTCTACAGAGTGTCACAACGACGTTATTGCGAATATCCAACACAGTGAAGCCATGAAGACGGCGTTGCAATGCTGCTTTGCAACGTCGCAACGCCAGATCGATAACAGGCGCACGTTAGGGTAGCGGCGTTGCAACGCCACAAAATTTTCCTTTTTTATTTCGCGCCTAGGGCACAGTGTTGCAACGCTAACTCTAGCGTTGCAACGCCGTGCAAATTTTGTGTATAAATAGAATGCTTTGTACCCTCTTCAAAGGGAGCCGAATTTGATAGTTTTTTGCCTTAATTTCGAAATACACACCCTAAGAGAAGAAAGAAGAGCATTCCTTGGGAGCCAAAGCGTTTGTGGAGGCTCGAGATCGTGACGGGAGCTCGAGATCGAGGGATCGGCATCGACACATAAGAGTTTTATTTCTCTTTCTTTTAGTTTGTAACTTAGTTTAAAGACTTTTCTATGACTTTAGCTTGTTTTTATGGTGATTTTTGAGTAGCTAATTGTTGTATTTAGGGATTGAATAGCATGTTCTGAATTTATTTAATTATGTATTGAACTTTGTTGTGTTATTTATTTTTGGCAATTCGTTCTTAAATTCATTGATCTTGTTGGTTTAAGTGGACTCGAGAAAAAAGCTTAGATTAGAGCAAAGTGGCCAAAACTCTTAGGGGGCGTTTGGATCGCAGAGTTGGGTTGAGTTGGGTTGAGTTGTTCAGAGTTGTTTTGTTAGTGAGTTCTGGAAATCAGTGTTTGGTTTGCAGAGTTGAGTTGAGTTGAGTCAGAAAGTCAGTGTTTGGTTTGCAGAGTTGAGTTATTATATCAGGGGTATCTGGTGCAATTTTTTGTAAAGCTAATAAGTCTGATTTTTTGTGACTTTTTTTTCTTTACTTTTTTTGTTTCCACCAAATCAATTGCAAACATATTTGTCTACAATTTCAAAACTTCATTATGAGATCAATTATAAATTTAAAATATATTACCATTTGCAAGATGTATGGGATATTTAGAACAGTACTGGATATTGAGATTGATATCAATTTTTCTTCTCCCCTAAAAATCATTTTTATCTTATGTAAAGTGAAAGGTCTGATTTTTTTATGACTTTTTTTCCTTACTTTGTTTTCACAGCAAATCAAATACAAATACATTTGTCTACAATTTCAAAACTCAATTATGTGATCAATTATAAAATTATAATATATATTATCATTTGCCAAATGTATGTAAGAGATATTTGCAAAAGTAATGGATATTGGGTTTGATATCAATATTTCTTTTCCAATAAAATTCATTATTTAGAACTTTTACTCTTCAATATGAACTTTATTTCTTTTTTTATGCACATGTTCACCACTACTTTTTATTTTAATTTAGGTAGGTATTAATTTAGTATTAATATTTTGCATATGAAGAATGTTTATTTAAATTTGTCCAAACACATGCATTGTCTATGGACATCTTTAGAATGGAATAAATAGTTTACCTTGTGAAGATGTTAAAAATATGCCAACATACTTAAATATTTTATGTCATATTGAAGTTGCATATCTACAAAATATTAGATATGTCATCAAGGTCCTAGCAACGCCATTATGCTACTGAAATTTTTGGTGCAGGCGGTGTTGCTTAGTAACGTCCCTAGGAAATTTTGAATTTGAAAAATTAGGGTCGTTACAATTGGTATTAGGGCATAGGTTTTTAGATTCTGCATACTCGCCTACATGTAGGCAACAATTCTTATAGCCTCTCGCAGGAAGTCACCTCGTTATCTCCAAGTTTGCTTTTATTTTGTAAGGTAGTTAAAGTTATTTGAGTTGCTTGTGTGTTGACACTTGTTATGTTATGCTTTTGACTTCTTTGTTTTTGTGCTAAGGTAGTTTAGAGTTTAAGTTTAGATTATGGCTCGAGGACGTGACCATTGTAAAATTCTAGCAACTTTCGAGGGTGAAAGTTTTTCTTAGATAGGTATATTGTGACGCCCCGTAAAATTAGGTGCTTTAATTATATTTGTTTTAAATTTGAATCTTTGGATAATCATATCAGGATTAGGAAAGGGTGTTTCAAACTTTAAAATAGGATTAGGATTTCTGTTTTAAAAAGGTTTAGGATTTCTTTTTCTAAAAGTATTAGAAATTACTTGTTCTAAAAGGATTAGGATTTTTTTGTGTCTATTTAAACTAGAGTATTAGCAACTTAAAGACACACTTCAAAACTCTCCTCATCATCTTCTTTTCTCCACTTTCTTCATCTCGTCGGAGAGTCATCAGAGAGTCGTCGGACCATCATCAGAAAGCCATCGAAAAATCGTCGGATCGTCGTCGGAAAGTCACCGGACCGCCGCCGAAAAGTACCGTACGATTGAGTTAATAACTCAACTCCATGGAGTTGGGTTATTAAACCACCGGTTAAAATTATTGGTGAACCAAACAAGGAGTTGGGTTATTAACCCAACTCAACCCAACCCAACCCCATAAACCAAACACCCCCTTAGTAAATCTGGTACGAGAGTAATTTAGATTCTTTGGGAAATATTTAAGAAGTTGCTTAATGTTGTGCATGCTTTTAAAATTCACAAGGAAATTGTAGGATTTATCGCTATGCACGAGGCTGACCATGGGTCAAGAGATTCTTTTGAGTACTTTTACTTCTTGTTTATAAATTCGCAACCACAGTTCATTGTATTTGTTAAATAAGGAATTAACTTGTAAAATCAATTACCCTACAATTCTATCATATTTGTGTCTCCACTTGTATATTTACTTTCTATTTTTGTTTCAACCTTTTATCAAAGTTTTGTTGCTTTAGATAAAGTTTAGAATTAGTATCTTGGTAGTTAATCAATCTAGAAAACCATTCCTGATGACGATTCTTGGAACTCAAATCACTATATTAAAACTTGACTCGTACACTTACGGTATTGCAATATTATTTTACGCAACAAGAGCTTAGACATATCCCAACTCTTTATCCTATACATAGGGATTAAAGATTCCAAAATCCATAAAATTGTTTAGCCAAACTATTTAAGATAGATGGACTATAGGCATATAAATCATTCACTTAGCCTCCTAAAACTTAATTTCTAATGGGATTGAATCTTGGGTGGAAGCAATTTAAATTGTAGTTTGCAATCTATTTTACAATGAAATTAAAAATAAACACATAATGCACCTAAGGTTAAGCATACAAAAAGGGGAAAGAGGAAATTAAGCTTATCCTTGAAGAATTCCTCTTTCCGTACTCCTTTTCCAAGTATCTCGACCCCCGATCTCAACGAAAACAGTTCGGACACCTCCAATTGGATCTTCTCCATGATTCTCCAGCAAGGACCGGTTCGTGGGAACTTCCTTTTGGAAGATAAAATTCTCAAGAGAGAATTTGGGAGAGGGAGATTTGTTAGAGAGAAAAGCTTTGGTGGAGAATGTTATGGAAATCTAAATTTCGAAAAAAATGAGACAAGTGTGTTCAAAATACATCATAATGCATCTATTTATAATGAGTGAGGATGGAGGTAACTTCCTCCATCCATTCAAACACTCATTCATTATGAAAATCAAATTTGCATATTGCGTATAATAAAATATCATATACTTTATTAAACCTACATTGAATCATATTCTAATGTATTTCTCTCATATAACCTATAGTTTTAATTTGAATTTTATTCAAATTAATTTTGTCCTAAAGCCAAAAATGAAAAAAAAAAAATAATATTTAAGTAAAATTGAATTCTAAGATGGACTACAAAGAAGTTTTTGCTCCATTAGTGAGGCATGATACAATCATACTAGTGATCACACTAGCTGCTCAAGACTCCTAGCTTATCTTCCAATTGGATGTGAAATCAATATTTTTACATAGAGACTTAGAGGAACGAGTATTTATTGATCAACCTCCTGATTATGTGAAGATTGGAAATGAGCATAAAGTATATAAATTAAAAAAAAAAAAGCTCTTTATGGACTTAAACAAGCTCCACGAACTTGGTACAGTCGTATGGAAACTGATTTTTTGTAAGGGAAGGTTTTTATAAATGTCCATATGAGCATACAATTTTTATTAAATTCTGAGATGGGGTAAAATTTTCATTGTTTGCTTATATGTAGATGATCTTATTTGCTTATATGTGGATGATCTTATTTATACTAGAAATGATAGTGTCATGTTTGAAAAATATAAGCAATCTATAATGCTTCAATTTGAAATGACTGATCTTTGACTAATGCACTATTTTCTTGGCATAGAAGTAGTGCAAACTGATGATGGTATTTTTTTTATCTCAAAAGAAATATGTCCAAGAAATTTTAAACCGATTTCAAATGAAGAATTACAATTTGGTGGATGCACCAATCGGAGTTGGATTAAAGCTTATCAAAGATCCTGATGGAAGAAAGGTTGATAGTACTCTTTATAAGTAAATGATTGGAAGCTTGATGTATTTGACAGCCACAAGGCTCTATAATGCATGCAGTAAGTCTCATTAGCAGGTACATGGAATGTCCAATGGAGATGCATCTTCTTATTGTAAAGAGAAGTTTTCAGTACTTGTGAGGTACAATTAATTTTGGATTGTTCTACCAAAAAGGTGAGAAAGCAGATTTGGTTGGCTTTACTTATAGTGACAATGTTGGAGATTTGGATGATAGAAGAAGCATATGATAGGCTCAGGAGTTGTTCCATGGTCTTCAAAAAAGCAAACAATTGCCACTTTATCAACATCTGAAGTAAGGTTCATAGCTGCAACAACATGTGCTACTCAGGCTATTTAGTTGAGGAAAATTCTTAAAGACATTCATTGCAAGCAAGAGAGAGGGCTACTACCATTTCTTGTGGTTGTAGTTCAGCTATAAAGCTCTCTAAAAATCCTGCTCTATATGGACAAAGTAACACATGGGTGTGAAGTTTCATTTCTTAAGGGATCTCACGAAGAAAGAAGTCATTGATCTCATTCATTGCAAAAGTGAAGAACAAGTTGTTTATATATTTACAAAACTTCTCAAATGGCCTACATTTCAAAATCTAAGGAGCATGTTTGGTGTGTGTGCTATGAAAGAACAAGTTTGAGGGAGGTTTCTAAATTAAGTGTTTACAAACATATCAGTTTAAGAGAGGAAATGTTGAAAATATATTAATTATCTATTATTGTTTTATGTGGCTGACTGAGTTTTTAGTAGTGTAGTCCAGTAGTGGACAAATGGGTTTGTTAGTGATACTATTTCTTAGGATTTATTTGTGTATGAGTTCTGTTAGTGATCCTATTTCTTAGGACTTATCTGTTGAGTAATAGCTCTATATAAAGAGCAGATTCGTACGTTGGTTAAATAGAAAAAAAAGGCAATAAAGTTGTTTAAGTTTATCAACGGTTGTCTCCTTCTTCGTATTATAAATACAGAGAGAGAGAGGTTACCAGAAACTTCATGACTTAGCTCTATTAAAGAAAGGTTTGGTTGTTTAAGCCATTTCCAATTTTTTGAATTTTAGAAGTGGTTGATTTTGACTTATGATTTTAACAGATGTATGAATTGCCTAAATTGTAAGTCAAATTTGGATTGTGGAAATTGATCATTAGATTAAGAATTCAAGTTTATGATAGATATGTTTTTAGACGAATTAGGTTTTGATTATGATTTTAGAATTATGATATTAACAGGCCATTGTTTTCAAACCACTAGAATGTGTACTCAAGGTGATTTTTTTATATGCATTTACGTGAATATGTTTTTATAGTGTATGTATGATATATATATATATATATATGAGGTCTTTGAGACCCACTTTGACACATAAATAAGCTTTGGGCCATGCGTCTGACGTTTATAACTAGGATTTAGGGGTGTTCAAAAAATTCAATCATCAGAAAAAATCTGATCAACCCAATCAATTTCTACAATTTGGATTGGGTTATCAACTCATTTGGATTGGGTTGGGTTGAGTTCAAACCAATAGAAATTTTGTGGGTCTCCAAAAACTAGCCCAAACTTCTTATTCATTTAAAAAAATATATGATTTTACATATATTACAACTATATTTACATATATTTATTTTAATTTTATAATTATTTTTAGATTATTTATTCTTCACCAACATTTTAAAATAAGTTTTTTTTTTTAAGTTAAAAATTCAAAACATACATTGAAATTGAGTTGTTAATCTTAATTCAATATTTAAAAATAAATATATATTTTACATATCAACACTTAACTTTTTATTTAATTTTGAGTATAAAATCGGACCAACCCAAATCAACTCAATCCAAATGTTTTGGGTTAGATTCATCACGGTTGTTTGGGTTGAAGAAATTTTCAACCTAAATAATTGGGTTGGGTTTAAAAAGTATTTCAACCCAACCCGACCCAACCCACAAATACCCCTTACTAGGATTACCCTTCTACACATCTTGAGATTACTCGATGTGTAGTATGACCAAATTTCCTCTATTATGTATCTTAAGGTTACTCAATGTGTAGTATGACCAGTTGCTCTACTGTATATGTCCAGTTCCTCAAAATATAGTATGACCAATTTGCTCTACCATGCGAATGGAGATTTCTCTACGTTGGTATGATCAATTTCGAGTACAAATTTTAGTGATTGAAAACTTTTCATAGATTACGATGGTTTTTGATGATTTTGTTTTAAAGTGCTCTTGGTTGAAAACAGTTCAAGTTTCATATTTGCTAATGACCTTATTGAGTATTTCAAAGTTCTATTCATTGAGATACTTTATGTTGTTCCATATATTATATTTTGCAACTATGTTTCATCGGTGAGTTTTCTGAAAAGTAAATTTTCTTATAAACTTTACAGCTTTTTTTAGCTCACTCTTTTCTTCCTCAAATTTTCCAAGTAGCATTTGAGTTTCCGAAAATTTTATCGATACCTATCATCGAACTCGATAGGTTACATGCCATTTTGTAATTGCATTACTTATATCTATGCATTTTAAGTATATTGGAGTGGCTAGCATATTTTTGGATGACGATTGCACCATTTTGTGTGTTATGATATAATGGTTTGTGTGTTGAAAGTGAAACATATATATTTTTTCACTAGTTCTTTTTATCTATGTTGTGGTTGTTTGTTCAATAGGGTTTTCGCTAGTCGCCTTGATTTTTAAAAATGTGTTGACACACCATGTCCTAAGTTGGTTAGGTAATTTGAGATATGGTGGGTCAATTATAATTAATGAAAATTTCTTTAAATTCTTGAAAAATAAAATGACAACATTTTGAATTCCAAGCAAATTATTATTTATAATTCATTTTTAATTTTAATATTGATAATCAATTTATCAATTAATTAATTTACTATTTATAATTTATAATTAATTAAGAAGTGGTTACATTCTTTCGACAAAAAGAACCTAGGACTGTAACTTATCAATGAAATTATCTTTTTTCAACAAACATTTTAGATTAAAAATAAAAAATAAAAACACAATGAAAAAAGCAAAATACCAACTGTAAAAGAAACAATAAGTAAAAAATTAGTAACACAAGTAGATTAACGGTTACTCAAGCAAAAAATTATTAATCAACTAATTCATCAAAGTGAAATTAACCTCGCAAGCTTAGACGACGATATAGATTTGATATATCCACTAACATTTTAAGAAGCTTTATTAAAAAAAAAAAATTAAAAGACCTTAGGAAGTGAATTGAGAGACCTTGGAAAGTAAAGGTCAGTAAAGAAATGGTGAAAAAAAACTCATTCTCATCGTAAAAGAAGATGAGAAGTTACAAACCTTTTACAATTTTATTGTGAATATTAAAGGAAAAGTCTTTGAATCGTCGGAAAACCCTTATGCATTCTAACTTTTTAGAATATATACATTTATTATTATTATTGATAAAATTATTAAATAATTTATTATTTATAATTAATTTTTAACGGCATACTTGTAAATTAATAAATCAAAAAGAGGATGTAAGCATCTAAAAATGTTTTTTCATTGTCGTTACTTTTAATATATTATAGATTATAGATTAAAAAGCTATCCTAAAAGCACCATGAAAGAGGATACACAACATTCTGCGTAATTATCTAGCCAAGGCGTTGAGCAACATGTACAAAATCTGTGGATTGAACCATAAAATATAAGTTTCTATAACTACTCTTTGAACCCAAGACTTCCTAAAAGTTCTATTTCCTCATTTATATATATATATATATACACGATATCTCAGGCAGATTTCAACTTGGCTGAAGTTGAAGCAAGGTGAGAAAGGGTTCTGTGTCCCACAAATACCAAGAAAACACCCAAGATGCCCAATGCTTTCAATGTTGTAAACAGATCCAACTGTGTAAAGAGAATGTGAATTCAGTAAAAGTGTTGAAATATCAAGTAATTTTTTAATAATCTAAACCTCAGAATTTACAGACTGATGCCCTTCTTATAATAGCAGGTTGAGACTGATACCCTTCTTATAACAGCAGTATAAGGGAAGCACCAATCAAGACAATAATTTACAAATAAGAATTGATTCCAAGAGTGGCAGACAGGACATGACCCCTGCTTTGCCAACTTTATCTCTTTGGAATCTTTTCTTTTTGAAAAGTAAATAATGCAAGAGGTTGGTGGGACAGAACCCCCATTTTACCTTTTCTAAAAGATACATAGAAAAAGAAAAGATAAGCATGCTTGACAAGAAATAAAGAAAAAGCGATAAAGATAAAGATAGGTTTTTTATGTCTGCACACAATAATTGTCTTTCGTCTTTATCTCATCTTTGGACGATTTTGATGATGACACCCAGAAGTTATTGAATGGCCTGTATCGGACTTCATCGGAATCACTGTTCGTGTTTTCTTAGAAAAAGTAAACGAGTTCTGCGATCCGGGACTTACTTCGGCTACCACGCCATGCTGCCCTTGCAACTCCCCTAATTCCCTTGAAATAACTTTAAGTGATTAGATGTAATCCTCTAACTGAATATCCTAAGTGGATAGATAAAGGCTTGTGGGTTGGTTAATTCCACTTCAAAAATTGTTATCTTCACCACCTCCACCGTTAATCGGAGATCAATTTGATCGATGATTTTAATGTGCAAATATAAAATTTACAATATGTACAAAATACTTTCTTTTTTTTTTTATCTATTCATCCCGGTTGGGAATCATAGTATGGATCTAGGATATCGAAATTTAAATATGGATCATATTCAAATTCGATGTCATTGACGGAAGACTCCGAAATGATATCATCATTTTCGAGAATTCCTTCTTGAATTGGAGCGTTGTCATCTTCTCTTTGAGATGCTCCCTGTATGACCGTCTGTAGTTCGGATGTTGTGGACACTCCGGCTAGAGAGGAGATAAGCGAGCTTCTTTGAAGAAGAAGTTGTTCTTCTTCTGCTCGTGAATGATGAGGATTAGCCTTAAGGAATTTATTAATCCTTTCTTCGGAAATATGGGATATGTCAAATTTTTCCCACTATTTTATTTTTAAGACTTTATTTAAAGTTTTAAATTGTCCTCTTGGAGCCAGTTGGTGAGTCCAACAGAAAATCCAAGGTAATTGAAAAAAAAAGAGAACCTAAACGTCATCGTAAGCAGCGACGAATGGACACTTTTTGAAATAGGTGAAACGAATTTTGTATTTCGACAGGAAAACTTTCTTGTGAAATACCAAAATAACTCCATTTTTTAAACCAATTAGGAAAGTTACGTATGTAAGATTTTTTACAAAACGTAACAAACCAAGAATGGTTGTATGATTCGTACCAAAACACATTGTACCATGCTTTTATGTAGTCATGGTAGCTATATGTTTGGGGCTTGAAGTTTCTTGAAAATTTTCTTAGAACCGACATCCCCTGAGGCCAGTGGGATGGGGTCAAGACCCTGAAAATCTTCCATTTTGAAAAGATGATTCTCGTCGGATAATTTCTATCTGATACATGAGTAATCTCAGCTGATTTTGTATCAACCAAAATAAACTCATAGAATTTTCTAGTTTTTAGAATATCTTCGGGCACAAATTGGAAGCCTCGAGGATATAATTGTCCACATGCTTCTAGAGAAGTGGGGTCGTCGAATTCTGGTTCAATAACAGCCTCTTCCAAAGAAGTTTTTGTATGATAACCTGTTATTTGAGGTTTTGCCTGAAAAATAGCAGGTTTGACAGTTCGAGCATACGATTGAGTCCTCTTAGGATTCGAACCGGATGCTGAGGAAGGCGACGAAGGCCTATTTGACATAAGTTAAGAGGAAACTTGGCTACGATTTTTCCCTGTCTTTGATAGGCTCCTTGAGGAGGAACCTTGTCTGTGTCTGGATACTGTTTCAAAGTCGAGATCCATTGCATAATTATCTGCATTCATGGGAGGAAGTACAAATGTTTAAGTAATGGGGTGTTTGCCCCTATGAGAACTAGTTCCAGGAGAACTAGCTGTTTGTTGAGGAACCCTTTGATCAGGGTTGATTGAGGGAGGAGGCGCATGCGGCCGTCCCATTGGAGGCGGTCGTGGTCGGCTCGGGAACATTTTGGAGGGAGAGCTTAGAGATTGTCTTTGAGAGATGTTCTCTCGAGAGATAATCAGCTAGGCTATTATCAGTTCCTTTTATAGGCTCAATTCGAAAATCAAAACAAGATAAGATTGCTTGCCATCTTGCAAAGATTTGCTTTGAAACAAGATTTTTTACATCTTTTTCAAAGATATATTTACTTGCTTTTGAATCAGTTCGTATAAGGAAATTTTTGTTGATGAGATCTCCTTGGAACTTCTGAACGCAAAGTACTATAGCTAGCACTTCTTTTTTCACAGTGGAATAGTTCTTCTGGCACTATTCCATATTCCTGAATGGTAACGAATAATCGATTTTTTCCCGTTAATATCCTGTTTGAGAATACCGCCGTAATCGAGATCTGAGGAAGTGGTTTCTACGATCATGTTGGCTGAGTCATCTACAAGAGATAGACATGGAATGCGTTTTGATAAAGCTTTTATTGTTTTGACAGCACTAGTGTGCTTGTCACCCCAAGGCTTTGGATTTTTCTTTAGTCTGTCGTATAGTGGCAGACAAATTGTACGAAGATCTTTTATAAAATCTCCTACATAATTGACACACCCAAGAAACCTTTGTAGCTAGGTTTTGTCTTGAATAATATTAGGAAATTTCTCCACAAAATCTAAAGATCTCTGGATGGGTTTGATAATTCCTTGATCGATATCGTATCCTAAGAAACGTATTTTTGTTTGAAATAATTTGATCTTGGGTAATGATACAACAAGACCATTTTTCTTAATGATGTAGATAAAGTATTTCAGGTGTTTGAAATGTTCATCTATTGATTGAGAATAAACCAGAACATCATCAATATAGACTATAATGAAGTCTTGGTGTTTATTGAAAATGTCATTCATGATTTTTTGAAACTCTGAAGGAGCATTTTTTAATCCGAATGGCATTACGTTCCATTCGTATTGTCCGAATGGCACATTGAAAGCGATTTTATACCGATCTTTCTTATTGATTTGAATTTGCCAAAAGCCAGATTTCATATCAAATTTTGAAAAGATTTTTGCAGAAGCTATTCGCTTAAGCAGATCTTGGCGATTAGGTATCGGATACCTGATCCATTTGAGCACCTTATTTAAAGGTTTATAGTTAATAACCAGTCTAAGAACGCCTCGTTTCTTTTCAACCTGATTATTAACGTAGAAAGCCACACAAGACCATGGGCTCTTTGATTGGCTTATTATACCTTTCTTGAGCAAATCGTCTATTTCCCTTTTACAGGTTTGGACGAGCTCTTTTGACATTTGGATGGGCATTGATCTTGTTGGAATTTGGGCCTCATCAAAATCTTTCACATATGGAACATCCACTATGTGTTGCTTCTTGTCCCAAAAGGCATTTGGGATTTCTGAACATTTTTCAGTCTCGATTCTTTTTAGGATCGTCTGAATATTAGTTTGAAGAGAAGGTTTCATAATTTCTTCAGATATCTTCCAGCACTTGATATCATCTTGAAGAAATTCAATTTTCCTTTCTTTTTTGGCGATTTTGTTGAGACGATTGTGGATTTCGTCTTCAATAGTTGAAATGTATCTTGGAGTCATTGGGTTGCAGAACTCAAAGATAATATCTTTTCCATATTTCTGAAACAAAATTCCCTTGTCAGAAACGGTGAAAGGGTATAATTGAGTGAGGAATGGCGTCCCCAAGATCATTTTTTCGTTTAGACCCTTCATAAGAAGAAATGTGTTGACAAAACACACGTCCTTGTTGCAAACATGAACTCCCGAAATCTTATAGCTAATCGAGAGTGGTTGATTATTGGCTCCCCTTAATACTTGTTTGGTTGTCTCAAAATATCTAGAAGGTATTAGTCCTTCTTGGATGACATTTTGATCTGCACCTGAGTCAATGAGAGTCGTTACCTTGATTTTGTAGTCTTTGATCTTTATAATGATCTTTGATAACCACTTCTGATTGAAAACTTTGTTAATGTAGTTAATACTATCTTCATTAACAAACTGCTGATAGGATGACTCTGCGGCAGTCACCAGTGTTGTTGTCTTGGCTTGGTCTTGAAATCTTGCAAAGGCATATTGAAGACTAGCTATCCGTTGCTTGTTTTCAGCAACTTCTCTTTTGAGATTTCTTACCTCCATTTGCAAGTTTGAGACTTTAGCAGGACTGGGGGAATCTTCTTCTTTTAACCGTTTCAACATGTTTTCGAAGTTGAAGTAGGTTGGTCGCCTCTGATCGTTATCAGGAGCCTTTAATTCTTCTCTTAATTTTAGAAGCATCTTTCTTCTTGTACTCTCATCAGGAATACTTTCAATTAAATCCAGAAGATTTTCCTGGGATTTGGTTAAGACATTAATGCATCTGTTGCATGGGACGACATCATCAATGTCGGAATTATCACTTGAGTAGGAAGATTCATTTGAGGATTCTTCCTTCATTTCGTTGATCATGTCTTCGGAGGAAAACTCTTCGTCGGTAGACATATCACTAGCTTCAAGAATATTGACAAGAGATTGTTTTGTATCTTCATCAATTTCTAATTTACGAACCTTTTTTATTAGAGGGCATTTATTGGCATAATGTCCCTCCTTTTTGCATTTGAAGCAGATGGTGCTTCGCATTGAAGAAGAATTTTTCTTTCTTCCACCATAATTCCTTTTCTTATGATGGTATTCTTTCGAAGAATCCATTCGTTTACTCCTTTCAAATGGCTTTTTCGAATGATTCTTCTTTTTCGACGGAGGAGTATTATCTATTCTGTATTGCTTGCAAAAAGATCCTAATTCTTTTCGATAATCAGAATCTCTGACCATCCTTGAATTATGCTTTTGGTCTTGGCATAATTCTAAGCAAATAGATTGGGTGGTACTATTGATATCTCCGTAGGTGAGAGATTCTCAGTCAATATCCATCCCGCCAGATGCGCTTACCATGGTGGTATATAATTTTTGACTTATGTAACGAGGAAGTCATGAAACATATTTCTGTTTCCAGATGACATCTCCACACGTGGTAAGTGTATAAAGTCGAGCCATAAAGGTGTCTTTATACCATTTGAAATCGCTCATTTTATGGCATTTTAGTCCTAAAAGAGCTTCAGTTGATTAATCACTCCATAGGGTTGTTTTGCCAACAAAATGCTTGATTGTTGTGTAGACAAGGCTATCTACAACATTTGATTCACTAATCAAGTACTGTTCTTCTTGACCGTTTGGATTCATCTTTGTGTCAACCTTTTGGATGGTTGAGTTATTGATAGCCTCCCGACTACTTTCGATCAGCTGATTATGATACCAACTTCTTAGATTTCCAGTGAAACCAGAAGTGAGAGCTTTAACAATATCTCGCTGGTCAAGCTTTCTTCCGCTATAAGTTGTTGCAGCGACAAACATTTCTTAGAATAAGGTCATCATCTGTCCTTCAGAACAACCATCAATATTCCAAGTGACAACAGAATTTCCATCGAAATCATGAGATTCTGGTTTGAAATCATCCCATCCTAGATCAGGAGAAGATGGTTTAGAGTAATGATTCTTCATATCAGTGTTGTATGTTCTGATAGGAAGGATTTTTGAAGTAGAAGAATCATCAATTCCTCTAATCATGTTGATGTTACAAGTTGGTTTTTGGGGAACTCCAAAACTGATACTTTTCTTTGATGTTTTTGGCACTTCTTTGTGATCTGCAGAAATATTCATCTTTGAGATCTTCTTATTTATTTCAAAGAGAAGATCTTATGTGTCTACTTTTCCTAATTTTAGGTCATAGACATTGGGTTGGACTATCGACCTATTGGGGTCGATTTTTGGTAGTCCAGCACGATGTGGTCGAATGATACTCTTGACAGTTTTATCAGACTTAATTTCTTCAACTGTCTTTGACAAGGTGGTAAGGACCTTACTTGAATAGTTTAGTTGTTGTTGGATTTTTTTTATCTCTCTTACTCCAACAGTTTTGGTCTTCTCTTCATCGATAGTTTTGTATAGTGAAGAGATTATTGTAGAGGTAGGTACCAATGGATGAAAGAAGCTAGCTTCTTCTTCAGGAGGATAGTCGGAAGATACTTCTTTTCCACTGGAAGTAACCCATGTAATCGGCTTCTTTAAAACATTCAGTTTTTCTTGAGGTCTTCCTGGCCTTACTAGGGCTAGGAATTCTTTTTTCATCAAGAATCTGGGTCGGTTGGCCCAATCTTCTTGGCGGATATAATTGTTGATGTAGTCATCATACATCTTTTCGCCTAGTTCATCGCCTACAGTTATTTCATCCATATCTGTAGAGAGAACATTTATTTGATTATATATATATATCCAAATTTCCGCTCCATATCTGTTTGAGTCGGAGAAATGGATCCTTCAGATTTTTCATATTTAATGTCTGGGACTGGCTGATCAAAGTCTACAGACGTTCGCATGGATTTGGACCTAGTGACTGGTCTCCCTCTAGTAGTTGTCCTGGTGTCTGAACGTACACTAGGGCGACTACTCATTATCTCCTGAATTCGAGGATGTCTTGGTTTTTCTTGGAATTGAACTTCGACATGTCCATCGTCATATTCAGTTATGTGGGCAGTAGTGCTCTGCCTATTTTTTGGAAGAGTGGCATGCTCGATATTCCAGATGGGATCTGCAGTTAGTTCACTCCAATTGAGCTTTCTAGGGACAATCATTGACGATTTCTCGAGATTGACTTCCATAAGCATAGTATAAGTTTTTGGTGATACACCCAAAGCTTTAGGAGAGAAATTGGTATGCATCAATTTATAATACAACCTAAAGATGATCGCGAAAGGAAACGATCCATCTTTTAGGCGTAATCCTTTTCCTCGAACATCTAGACTTAGAACGTCAAAGATATTCTTATCTTGAAGAGCGATGGTAAAACCAGGTTTACAGGAAAAGAAAACTGGTTCATTCTCTAGATTCGACTGAACAATTCCCAATAAAGAATCTGAGAAGTTTAGATGCTTTTTATCTCTAAGAGCAATATAGATGGGAACATCTAATCCCGTTCGAAAGAGTGGTTTTATGGCACTTGAATGCATCCGATATGTAGATACTTAAAGTATCTTCGATACATATTAATGTCCTCATTGAGTAAAAGGCGATATTTAGTAAAATCGTCTTCCATTGGAATATTGTCTCCAGAAATTCTGATTACATCAGTTTCTGAGAAATTAAATAACCTTATCTTATAGATAGTATTGACCTCAAGTTTGGGAATAGACCAATTTTGTAGTCTATCCTCAATTGAGATATTTGAGACTCTATCATTTTATGTCTTGATAGAACTTTGTCTAAATCTTCAGGATCAAGCTAAGATTTTTTTGAGGAGGAAAAGGCAGTATCATCTATATAACAACTTAAGTATATTGAAGTGGCTAGCACGTTTTTGTATGACAATTGCACCATTTTGTGTGTTATGATATGATGGTTTGTAAGTTGAAAGTGAAACATATATATTTTTTCACTAATTCTTTTTGTCTATGTTGTGGTTGTTTGTTCAATAGGGTTTTCGCTAGTCGCCTTGATTTTTAAAAATGTGTTGACACACCAAGTCCTAAGTTGGTTAGGTAATTTGAGATATGGTGGGTCAATTATAATTAATGAAAATTTCTTTAAATTCTTGAAAAATAAAACGACAACATTTTGAATTCCAAGCAAATTATTATTTATAATTCATTTTTAATGTTAATATTGATAATCAATTTATCAATTAATTAATTTACTATTTATAATTTATAATTAATTAAAAAGTGGTTACATGTTTTCGACAAAAAGAACCTAGGACTTTAACTTATCAATGAAATTATCTTTTTTCAACAAACATTTTAGATTAAAAGTAAAAAATAAAAACACAATGAAAAAAGCAAAATACCAACTGTAAAAGAAACAATAAGTAAAAAATTAGTAACACAAGTAGATTAACGGTTACTCAAGCAAAAAATTATTAATCAACTTCATCAAAGTGAAATTAACCTCGCAAGCTTAGCCTACGATATAGATTTGATATATCCACTAACATTTTAAGAGGCTTTATTAAAAAAAAAAATTAAAAGACCTTAGGAAGTGAATTGAGAGACCTTGGAAAGTAAAGGTCAGTAAAGAAATGGTGAAAAAAACTCATTCTCTCGTAAAAGAAGATGAGAAGTTACAAACCTTTTACAATTTTATTGTGAATATTAAAGGGGAAATCTTTGAATCGTCGGAAAACCCTTATGCATTCTAACTTTTTAGAATATATACATTTAATATTATTATTGATAAAATTATTAAATAATTTATTATTTATAATTAATTTTTAACGGCATACTTGTAAATTAATAAATCAAAAAGAGGATGTAAGCATCTAAAAATGTTTTTTTCATTGTTGTTACTTTTAATATATTATAGATTATAGATTAAAAAACTATCTTAAAAGCACCATGAAAGAGGATACACAACATTCTGCGTAATTAGCTAGCCAAGGCGTTGAGCAACATGTACAAAATCTGTGGATTGAACCATAAATATAAGTTTCTATAACTACTCTTTGAACCCAAGACTTCCTAAAAGTTCTATTTCCTCATTTATATATATGTATATATACACGATATCTTAGGCAGATTTCAACTTGGCTGAAGTTGAAGCAAGGTGAGAAAGGGTCCTGTGTCCCACAAATACCAAGAAAACACCCAAGATGCCCAGTGCTTTCAATGTTGTAAACAGATCCAACTGTGTAAAGAGAATGTGAATTCAGTAAAAGTGTTGAAATATCAAGTAATTTTTTGATAATCTAAACATCAGAATTTACATACTGCTGCCCTTCTTATAATAGCAGGTCGAGACTGATACCCTTCTTATAACAACAGTATAAGGGAAACACCAATCAAGACACTAATTTACAGATAAGAATTGATTCCAAGAGTGGCAGACAGGACAGGACCCCTGCTTTGCCAACTTTATCTCTTTGGAATCTTTTCTTTTTGAAAAGTAAATAATGCAAGAGGTTGGTGGGACAGAACCCCCATTTTACCTTTTCTAAAAGATACATAGAAAAAGAAAAGATAAGCACGTTTGACAAGAAATAAAGAAAAAGCGATAAAGATAAAGATAGGTTTTTTATGTCTGCACACAATAATTGTCTTTTGTCTTTATCTCATCTTTGGACGATTTTGATGATGACACCCAGCAGTTATTGAATGGCCTGTATCGAACTTCATCGGAATCACTCTTCGCGTTTTCTTAGAAAAAAGTAAACGAGTTCTGCGATCCGGGACTTACTTCGGCTACCACGCCATGCTGCCCCTTGCGACTCCCCTAATTCCCTTGAAATAACTTTAAGTGATTAGATGTAATCCTCTAACTGAATATCCTAAGTGGATAGATAAAGGCTTGTGGGTTGGTTAATTCCACTTCAAAAATTGCTATCTTCACCACCTCTCCCGTTAATCGGAGATCAATTTGATCGACGATTTTAATGTGCAAATATAAAATTTACAATATGTATTTCGACAGGAAAAATTTCTTGTGAAATACCAAAATAACTCCACCATTTTTTAAACCAATTAGGAAAGTTATGTTTGTAAGATTTTTTACAAAACGTAACAAACCAAGAATGGTTGTATGATTCGTACCAAAACACATTGTACCATGCTTTTATGTAGTCATGGTAGCTATATGTTTGGGGCTTGAAGTTTCTTGAAAATTTTCATAGAACCGACATCCCCTGAGGCCAGTGGGATGGGGTCAAGACCCTGAAAATCTTCCATTTTGAAAAGATGATTCTCGCCTGATCATTTCTATCTGATACATAAGTAATCTCAGCTGATTTTGTATCAACCAAAATAAACTCATAGAATTTTCTAGTTTTTAGAATATCTTCGGGCACAAATTGGAAGCCTCGAGGATATAATTGTCCACATGCTTCTAGAGAAGTGGGGTCGTCGAATTCTGGTTCAATAACAGCCTCTTCCAAAGATGTACTAGTTTTATCTACTACTTTAGTAGATGAACTAGTTTTATCTGTAGCGTCTTTGGAAAGTTCATTTAATACTAGTCTACTGCGAGGTTGATGACTTTTGATGTGGTCTTCCTCTAAGAATGTTGCGTTTGTCGACACAAAAACCTTATTCTCTTGAGG
Source organism: Trichosanthes cucumerina (assembly GCA_036507285.1). NCBI lineage: Eukaryota > Viridiplantae > Streptophyta > Magnoliopsida > Cucurbitales > Cucurbitaceae > Trichosanthes > Trichosanthes cucumerina. Next base: position 68,005,123 of record CM071840.1, on the reverse strand, counting down.
ATCATAAAACAGACCACCTTTTGTTTCTTTTGGATAACCTACAAATAGGCATAACTTTGAACGACGTTCTAATTTTTTAGGATTTTGCACCAACACGTGTGCTGGGCATCCCCAGATCCTAATGTGACGTAAACTACCTTTACGCCCTTTCCATAAGTCATAAGGTGTGTCTAAAACACTTTTAGAGGGAACGTTATTCAAAATATAGACAACAGTTTCTAATGCATGTCCCCAAAATGAATCAGGTAACTTAGCAAAACTCATCATTGAGCGAACCATGTCCAACAAGGTTCTATTTCTTCTTTTAGATACACCGTTCTGCTTAGGCATAATAGGTGCAAAGAGTTGTGACTTGATTTCATGTTCTATCATATAGTCTTGGACTCTTAAGTCCATGTACTCCCCCACCTCGATCTGCGAAGTGTCTTAATCGTTTTACCTAATTGGTTCTCAACCTCAGTCTTATATTCTTTGAACTTTTCAAAAGAATCAGACTTGTGATGCATTAGGTAAATATGACCATACCATGAATAATCATCAATGAAACTGATGAAATATTCATACCCACCTCGAGTTTTGACATTCATCGGTCCACAGAGGTCCGAATGTACGAGCTCTAAGGGTATTTCTGAGACCTTTTTCAGTAAAAGATCTACTAGTCATTTTTCCCTCAAGACAAGACTCACATGGAGGTAAAGAATTGTCTTCTAACTGATTTAGGAGTCCATTCTTAACCAATCTCCCAATCCTATTGAGATTTATGTGACCAAGTCTTAAGTGCCATAAATAGGCATTGGAAGAAACTTTTTGTCTTTTATTCTGAGTTTCGGTTGTTCTAAACATCTCAGTATTTAAGACAAATTTTGCTTTACTTGGTCTTAACTTATATAAGTTGTTTTCTAGTATAACAGAACAAATTTGAATACCTTTTTTGAAAATGAACACTTCATTGATTTCAAAGGATATTTTATACATTTTTTCTAATATACACGTGATAGATATTAAGTTCCGTTTCATTTTAGGAGCATACAAAACATCTTTAAGTATGATATATCTACCATCGAAATACAACTTCAAGTCTCCCACTGCATCGCCCGAGACAACCTCTCATGTTCCAACCTTGAGGGTGATCTCGCCTTCTTTTAGCTTTTTCCAGGAACTAGTTTCCTGAAAAGAAAAGCAAATATGATTAGTGACCCATGAAATCCAATATCCAGGTTGAGGTATCATACTCCACTAAACATGTTTCAACAACTAGTAAATCATATTTACCTTGTGCTTCTTTATCTGCTTTTTCTCGTAAGAAGGTACTTGAGGCGTTCCTCTTCCATTACCGTTTTGGTCGCAGTGAAAACATTTTCCTTTTTCTGCAATTTTCTTTCCCTTGTTTATCATGGGAGCCTTCCCCTTGCCCTTCTTTTTCATTTGAACATTCTTGGTCTTTGAAGGTCCAACTTTAGTTTTAGAGCACGATCCTCTTAAAACTTTTCTTGTGGTGACAACATTTGCCTCCACCTCTTTCCCCTTAGCGTTTGTAAGAGTTTGAAAGCGTTGGAGCTCGTTAAGAAGGGTTGTCAGATTAAACTCTATTTTATTCAGAGAAGCATTCGTTTGAAATGGTATGAAGCTCTTCGGAAGAGACTCCATAATAAAGCTAACCTGATTTGCCTCGTCGATGGCGCCACCATTTACTTCAACAATATTGAAGTGGACCATCATGTCCAGGACATGTTCTCTAACAGAGATCCCTTCCTTCATACGCTTGTTGTAAATGTACTTAATAGCCTCGTGTCTTAGAACCGATGACGGTTGCCCGAACATCTCTTTTAACGAATCCATGATAGCCTTAGCTGTGCCTAAGGATTCGTATTTCTTAGCCAATACATCAGTCATGCTGGCAAGAATATAGACACAGGCTTTATCGTTAGCCTTAACCCATCGATCATAAGCTTCCCGACCAGTTCGGTTAGCATTTGAGGCAGGGGCCTGAGAACATTCCTCAGTTAAGACAAATCTCAAGTCATCTATTACTAGTATTGTATTCAGATTTGTTTTCCATGTTGTGTAGTTGTAAATCGTTAAGTTTTTCTAAGCTAATAGTTGAACTAAAGAGCTAGTCATGCTGAAAAAAACATATCATTTTTAGTAAAAAATATTAACCTTTATAATCCAATCAAGTTTAGCAAAAAATAATGTACCCATCATTATTATGTTTGCAACGATATTTCAACGGTTTAGAATAACCTTCACTGAGGGGTGACCGACCATTCCTCCGTTGAACCAAGACTTTCAACGGTTTAGAATAACCTTCACTGAGGGGTGACCGACCATTCCTCCGTTGAACCAAGACTATCTTGACTAAATACTATCACCAGAATAACTTTTATTCCTATAGTAACTTAGTTATCGCTCCTTTGATCGAGAATTTGCTAACACTTAGTGATTCTTATAAGTGTAACCTTCCATTTTCAGACCTCAAAGATCAGGATCATTATGCTTCCGAAATTGGAAAGACAAGAATGAAAACAGACCTGAGAGACCCTATCTATTTTTGGAGTTCGCGGTGTTCCGAATCCTATAATACAACCCTCCGATTGGTAAGGTCGCTCCAGGGCAGACATGTAGGTGCATTATAGGAATCTCACGGTGCGACCTAATGGAAGAGACCGTAGGATGCGTTGACACACTTCCTTCTCCCATTTACTATGAACGACTTCCCCTATTCACCTTGATATTGACTCATGCAAACACTCTACGAATGGAGTACGCTCCCAGGGCGACCCAAAGCCAAGCATGAATCTCACGGTGTGAACTCTTAGGGACGCTAGAGTTAAAAGTACATTACTTCTCTCCAGCTAAAGTGTTTTAGGCGGTTAGGGTATAAATTACTTAACAATATATTTATTAACTAAAACATATCCTAAGTCTAGGCGAAACATCCGAGTATAACATTTATCTTTGATTTTTAACCTCGATGTCTAGGTGATAAACAAATTTTATTACCTCACACCGCCACGCATGCTCATAAAACCGATTTAACCTAACTTCGACGCCAGACTCGATCTCCGGGTAGAAGGTGTTGCAGTGAACCATCAACTTAAAAACCTTTCAACCTTAGTCATCTTATCTGACTTTTTGCCAAGATCTTGTCGGGTGAGTTTTCTTGTAACTTCGATTTTATAAGATATCGACCTAATTTCTATGAAAAAAAAATTGTCGATGGTTAACCTAAGTGAGCATGCATCTTATCTTTGTTATAGATTTAAAAAATCTAATTGATTTTATAACACTTATAAAAAGAATTGACAAATCTATAACATACATTCCACATTCATTACATAATAATTATATAATGAAAATTTAATATGGAGTTAATTTACTTAATTTAATCAAATCAAATTAAACAAATTAAATTAATTAATTAAAAGATTTAATTAATCAATTACCATATTAAGTTACTTAAAGAAATCATGAATTATACATAACTTTTACATTAATTCATGAAATCCAACATGCATACTATATATATTATAACCATTATAACATACTTTCAATGCATGTGCATGTTAACCTATGGTGGGAATTTAAATCTAGATGACATACTTTATGCACAATAAAGATTTAAACAATTAAACACATTCATAATGCATAAAGGAAATAAAACATAAAATTGAACCCATTTTGGCATCCTAAACAAGCAATTAACTAAATTATTACAATAATAATTTGAAAATCAGCTCCGAACCAATCTCGAACACTTCGAACCAGCCTGAACCAGCATGAAAACAGCAGAAAAATCACATGGACAACGGCTGAAAAACGCTCCAAAAAATACAGCACAATGCAATTTCAACTCTAATGACTCCCAAATTTTACAGACTCCTTGGGCACACATTAAGGCTCAAAACCCTTGAAAAAATTACAAATTATAACAAGAAATTAAAGCCTAAACGATGCCAAAACAATGAGCCAATTTTAGCTTCCAACAATTTCATCACATGAAAAAAACAACCCACCATATGCAATTGAGTGAAATTAAAGCATGCTCTGATACTACATGATGGAACACGAGACATACGCAACGGAATAAGGATCTAATGACACTCTAATTGCATCTAACTTAATAGAAATGAACATGCAAACATACAAAAAACGGTAAACTAAAAAAGGGAAGAAGATACAACCTTTGTAGCTCAATTTCTTCTCTCCTCCTTGCCAAAGCAAAAACCGAACACAACCGGACCACCACTAGAGCTTCCCCACTATCCTCTAGACTCAAAATCGGGTTGTGGGACTCGGTGAATGAAGGATTGAAAAGGAAAGAATGGGAGGTTGAAAGCTTTGTGTGAGGAAAGGGAAAAAAAGTACCTTTTGGTGAGACTTCTTCTTTTGAAAAAACTCAAAAATCAGCCAAAAGGAACCCTTTGTTTTGAAAAGCAACCTATTTATAAAGGAATTACATACATCAAATGCATGTCAAAGCTCACCAAAATGCAACACCTCACAAAACACTAACTAAATTGAGCTATGTGTCATTCTATAATGTTTACACATAGTCCACTTGGAATTGTCCAAGAAAAACTTGGATAATTCCACTAACTCTAGTCAAGGGTAAAATGGTTTTTTTCATTTGGTCAAAGTCAAACTTTGACTTTTCCCGAGCCGAAAAAGTCAACCATTGACTTTTTACGATTTTTACCCTCTTGACTAATTTTGACCTCCCGAACATGAATCTGCATTCATATTTTTAAAATTCAAATCACATTTGAATATATTGTGTCATAAAAAATCGATAGCTATATCATATATACTTGTCGGTTTAAAACTCCTTTCCTAATTCGAACAATTCGAATTAATCCATCATACTGTTCTATGTTTAATCCATATGAGCTAGCAGGGGGACCTAATGGACCTACAGATCATGGGCTCCAACAATCCGAGATTAACCGGTCAAACTCTTTAACCTAATTAATCAACTTTTGTTAACTAACGGGTCATTCCACTAAAGTCCCGTAGTTGCACTCCCCTCACTGTAGATATATTTCTATCCACCTGATATAACCGTAATTAGTAAGTCAATCCTTCACAGGTTGTTCGTGGTCTCGGCTGGGTCAAAAACCGTTTTACCCCCGAGAACACTTCTTGTTCCTTACGTCCCACTAAACCTCTATAAAACAATTCATTTGTGGTCCAACCAACAAATCTAGTCCCTCTCAGCCTAGTGAGAGGGTGGGGCCCCTTGTACTAGTTCCGAAGTCAGCACTTAAGGGAACAACCTATCTACTATCCCTAGAGTCGGGTAGGAGTGAATTCCGTCTTGCACCCTATGTCTCCAGCTATCTACCCGATCTTACCCCTGAAATAGGAGGCTTATTGAGCCAGCGCTGTATAGCTGCTCTCACCCATGCAGATCTAAGGATAATCCCGAATAAACAGGAGTTCATAGTTAGCTCGGGATTGAGATCGAGTTACCTAGGTCATCAAAATTGAATTAGTCAGTTTTATATAGTAAACGGTGTTATAAAGCAAAAGTGACTAAGTCGTGGTCCAGTCTTATACAAACTCATTGCAAAGGATGCCCCTACTTTTATATCTCTATATGAACGATTCAGGATCACATCGTTTGTACTAACTAAAAGTAGGTCGCATCCATAGTGTCCCCAGAATAAGGCACTCAACCTTATCCCTATACTATAGACAATTTTAGGCTATATACTCGAACTTGATCCATGTTTTATTGTTGGGATTTGTGCCCTAAAACTCGTAGTTTGTAATTATGTTCTAATTAATGTAATAAAGTGTTATTAATTCAATAAAGTGTTATTGTTCGTTATATACGAGTTTGCCTTTATTTAAACCCTAAATCCAATAAACTAAACATCCAAGGCTGTTGAATGAATCTTTAATGAATGTTATGGTCATAAAAAGGATCTCGGGTCGAGATACCAGCCCTAAAGGTCTATAGTTAAGGGATATGGTTTGGGTACCTTACCCTGGTTAAACTATGGATGTGGCCCACTTTGTATTTGATACAAACACTGTGATCCTAACGTGTTCGTGTAGATGACATGTGAGTGGGGATATCCTATGTAATGAGATTACATAAGACCGGACCACGAAATAGTAACCTCTAGCTGTAACTCTGTTGACTAGTTAGGTTTCTATTTCACTCGGATGACCTAGGCAACTTGATCTCAATCTTGAGCGAGTTACTGAACTCCTGTCATGAGGGATTGTCCTTTGACTAGTATGGGTGAGAGTGGCCAGATTCGTCGACTCAATATGCCTACCTTCTTGGGGACAAGACCGAGTGAGCGGTTGGGAACTTAACTTAGCAAGATGAATTCACTCCTTCCCGCCTACTAGGGTAAGTAGAGGAATGTTCCCTTAAGTGGTGTCTCCGGGACTTGAACAAAGGGCCCGACCCTCTCATTGGCCCGAGAGGGACTCTGTTTGTTGGTATGACCACAAACAAATTGTTCATTAGAGGAGCACTGATACTTAAGGCACAAGATTTAACCCAGGGGTAAAATGGTAATTTGACCCAGCTGGTGTTACGAACATTCGTGAAGGATTGACTTGCTGTTATTGGTCAATATCCGTGGACACAGAAATATATCTGCAGTGAGAAGAGTGCAACTGTGGGACTTTAGTGGAGTGTTCCCGCAGTTAACGAATGTTGCTTGGGAGGTTTATGAGATTAACCGAGCATCTCGTATCGTTGGAGCTTCTGATCTGTAGGTCCATTAGGTCCACCTTCTAGCTCGTAAAGGGTTCTTAGATCGTTTGAATTTGAAATGTTCAAATTCATTAGGGAATATATTTAATGTAACGCCCCTACTTTTCTATGACCAACTCCTAGGGACATTACTACACATGCATGCATTTATAGGCCAAGAGATAAAAGATCTTAAAAGAAAACTTCCAAATAAATATAAATAGTCTTTAGGGATCCCAAATCAAAACATTTAAAACAGATAAAAGGGGTCAATTTAACATGGCCTATTAAAACTGTAAGTAAATTTAAACTCCAAATAAAACCTAGAGACAACATCAGTTTAAAACAAGAATATCACGGAAAACATGTCGGTTCCCCATGGTTTTTAATGTAACGCGCTCCGTCACTCGCCCGCTGCACGCCTTGGCCTTACGAAAAACATTTTTAAAAGAAAGGGTGAGTATTGCAAAACAATACCAGATAAGTGACCTCCTCTCTAAGAGGTTTGGGATATGCATACACATACAATCATGACTTTACACTTGTTCGAAATATACATATGCGGGACCTAAAACTTTCTCATATTGTCAGGTCTTTAATCCATGACTTCCTTTTTATTTGTGTGGCCATTGGTCATCCTGAGTCATTTCATTTTGAGTCCTCTCACGGACCCTGTAATAGTTTGAGTCCCTCACGCACCCTGTAATAATTTGAGTCCTCACAGGACCACATCGTATTAGACCCATAGGGTCTCTATTGCATGTTTGACCATGCACATACCGATCTCGGGAGACCAATGTCCACACTTTTCATTAGTTCAATTCATGACATACATAACATGCATGAGGTCCCATCATTCACATAATAACAGTGTACATGTCACAAACATCATCGTCACTATGCAAATCGTACTTTTCTCATAGACAGTTTGAAGATCATACTTTTGTAGGAAATCATGAAATATTCTCATACAATTTCATTGTCATATTCTCACATGAAATACTTTGGAATACTTTTACATAGAATACAAGAATATTCTCGCATAAAATAATAGTTTATTTCCACATGAAGCATTGAAATACTTGTACATAAAATATTAAATATTCTCACGCAAATATCTGTATATTGTCATATGAAAAATATAAACTAATTTCGCATGAAATCATGAAAATCATTTTCTTCAATCCCAATAAAGAGTTCGGCACAAGGTCCCTTACCTTAGTTCCGATTTCACTCCAAAACCTAACCCGAGCTCCCGGACTACTCTTCTCTTAGTGCAACCTGATTCACACCATAGATCCCGAGTTCAATCTCCGAGTATTCACTAAATCCATAATCATAAGGTACTTAAATTGCGTTATTAAGGTTCCATGCCCCGCTTACCTCGAGTTTAAGGCGAATCCTTAATACTCCTTACTCCGTCTTGTCGTTTGACCTTCAACTCCGCTCCAATCTTGACTCCTGTAATTAACGTTCGAAACAGCAGCCTAAGTTCTAAATTAAATGCTTAGATATCCAAACGGTCACGTACGACTCTCTTTCAAAATTCAAACTCAACAACACTACTCACCGGACTACGATTTGATAATCGCGAAGCGCGATGACCGGCGTTGCGAGAGCTCGGCGGCGGCGGCGAGGAACGACGTGCGTAAAGGGTCTCGCGCGCGCGCGCCCACGAGTAGCGCAGCTGCCGGTGAAGGAAGAAGCTCGCGACCTTCGCGTGGCCGCAAGCGTGGCGGCTGCGACGACGAAAACTCGTGATCGAAGCTCCGTGGCTGAAGCTTCCGTTGGATTTGCTCGGCGGTGAAGCGCGCGAATCGAGATCGGCGCAAGAAGAGGCCGGAGTTGCGTGGAATCCGACGAACACCGCTACTCGAGCGTTCTTCTCGCCGGCGGCCGAGGTGCGTGGATCGCGCGCGCAGCGCCAGGCACGGCCGGGTGCGAGCGACGGCGAGATCGAAGCGAAGACGCGTGCGGTCCGAGGCCACGTTTCTTCTTGTCGGCGAGCTTGACGCAGCCTAGAGAGTTCGGTTTTTTAGCAGCGATACACGGTAGTCTCGAGCGGTTGATGAACCCTTTGGTCTGCGCAGCTAGGTGCGGGCGGCGAACCTAGCGTGCTCGGCGGCAGGGGGAATGACACAACACTTCGGCGGGCAGCAGCAATCTGAAGGATAAGTTAGGTTTTCGGCTAGGGCAACTAAAAGCGAAAATTAGGGTTAGGTCTAGGGCTAGATGTAAGGAGAAGAAGGTGATCACCAATGTAGGCTAGGGTTTTTCTCTCTTCCAACTTCACTTAAAGACCTTATATACTAGCAAATTAGGTTAAACTTCTAGTGCTAGTTATAACCCTAATTTAGACATTAAACACCAATATGCCATTGCTTCTTCCCTCTTTCCTTTTTCTTTTAATTATTACAAAATAAATCCCATCTCAAGGGAAACAATAAATTAACGATTGAACGTCAAATACAATAAATAATTAGTACCTCTGGTTGTGGTCGTCACAATCTTCCCTCCTTAAGAACTTTCGTCCTCGAAAGTTCCTATTCTGGAAATAATTTTGGGTATTTAGCTCGTACTTCCTCTTCTCGCTCCCAGGTAGGTTCTTCCGTGCGGTGGTTCTGCCACAAACTTTAACTAAGCTGATCTCACGGTTACGGAGGGTCTTTCGATCTCTTGCAATAATCTATACCGGTCGTTCGCCATAACTCAAATCTTCTGCTAACTGCAATGGTTCGAAGTCTACGACATGAGTCGGGTCTGGAACGTATTTTCTCAACATGGAGACATGGAATACGTTATGAAACTGGCTGACAGGGGAAGGCGGCGGTGCTAATCGGAGGCCACTGCACCAATCCTCTCTAAAATTTCAAATGGTCCGATGAATCGCGGACTCAACTTCCCTTTTCGGCCAAACCTTAGAATTCCCTTCATTGGGGCCACCTTAAGGAATACGTGGTCCCCAACATCGAATTCTAGATCCCTTCGTCTCGTGTCGGCATAACTCTTCTGTCTGCTTTGGGCGGTCTGCATCCGCGCCCTAATCTTTTGTACCGCATCATTTGTGACCTGTACCAACTCTGGACCCAATAACTGGCGTTCACCAACCTCCTCCCAGAAAACGGAGTTCTCGCAACGTCTTCCATAGAGAGCTTCAAATGGAGCCATTCCGATGGTCGATCGATAAGCTATTATTGTAGGCAAACTCCATCAAATGCAAATGAGTGTCCCAACTACCTGGGAAGTCTAAAGTGCAAGCTCGCAACATATCTTCTAATATCTGGTTTAAACGTTCTGTCTGTCCATCCGTCTGTGGATGAAAAGTCACATCTTGAAGTTCAACCGCGAACCTAACGCTCTCTGCAAACTCCTCCGTGTTGGAGGTGAAACGTGGATCCTCGTCCAAATAATCTTGACTGGAATTCCATGCAAACGGACTATCTCCTCCAGGTAAAGCTGTGCCCACTTATCCGTAGAATAGGTGGGTTTCCCTGGTATAAAATGTGCTGACTTGGTTAATCTGTCCACTATGACCCAAATCACCGAGTAACCTCGCAAGGTTCTAGGCAGTCCAACTATGAAATCCATAGAGATCGCCTCCCCTTTCCACTGAGGTACATTTAAAGGTTGTAGTAATCCTGCGGGTCTCTGCCTAGGTGCCTTTACCTGCTGACAAGTCAAACACTTGCTGACAAACTCTGCTATGTCGCGCTTCATGTTACACCACCAAAATGACTGTTTCAGATCTCGATACATCTTGGTACTGCCAGGATGCATAGAGAATGGTGAGTTATGGGCTTCGCTCAAGATTTCAGTTCTCAGCTTGTCATCGTCTGGCACACATAATCGTCCCTGAAATAGTAATCCTCCATCCGTGGATAGGGAAAACTCTGTCAACTCGCCTGTAGTTACTGCAGTACGCTTTTCTACTAACTGAGGGTCCACCTGCTGAGCCTCAATGATACGTTGTCTCAAAGTTGGTTGCACCGTTAACTGAGCTAACTGAGCCGTGGTCTTTCCTACTAGTACTGCGATTTCAGCTCGTGTAAACTCTGCTGTAACTCTCTGCTCTGCACTCAGTAACTCGTGCGTGTATGCATGCATCGCTTCTCACGAGGGCATCGGCCACTACATTAGCCTTACCGGATGGTATTGTATGTCAATATCATAATCCTTCACTAATTCCAACCATCTGCGTTGCCTCATGTACAATTCCTTACGGGTGAATGATACTTGAGACTTTTATGATCTCAGTAAAAATCAATTTTCTCGCCATACTGTAGTAGTGTCTCCGGATCTTTAATGCAAAGACCACTCTTTGCTAGCTCCAAATCATGAGTTGGATAGTTCCTCTCATGCGTCTTTAACTGTCGGGATGCATAGGCTATTACCTTACCGTGCTGCATTAGAACACAACCCAAACCTTTCTTAGAAGCATCACTGTAAACTACAAAACTCTCTGTTCCCTCGGGGACTGTAAGAATCGGGGCTGACACTAATCTGTACTTGAGTTCCTGAAAACTCGCCTCACAAGCATCATCCCAAACAAATGAGTTTCCCTTGCTGCCACCGGGGGTCATGGGCATGGCTATCTTGGCGAAGTCCTCGCACAAACGCGTCTATAATAACTCCGCAAGACCAGAAAAACTACGTACCTCTCAGTAGCGGTGGTCTGACGAGGCCACTGTGTGACGGCCTCCACTTTCGCTGGGTCAATAGAGACTCCAGCTTCGGACACCACATGCCCTAAGAAGGACACCTGTCTGAGCCAGAATTCACACTTGGAGAACTTTGCATACAACTTATTCTCTCTTAGCGTGAGTAAAACTTTTCTCAGGTGCATTTCATGCTCTTCATCACACCTGGAGTATATCAGTATATCGTCGATGAACACAATCACGAACGTATCAAGAAACTCTTTGAATAAACGGTTCATCAAGTCCATGAACGCGGCAGGAGCGTTGGTCAAACCAAACGGCATCACCGTGAACTCGTAATGCCCATAACGTGATCTGAATGCTATTTTAGGGATATCCTCTTCACTGATTCTCAACTGATGGTAGCCTGATCTCAGATCAATCTTGGAGAACACTGTTGCTCCTTGCAACTGATCGAACAAATCATCTATTCTGGGGAGAGGTATTTATTCTTGATCGTAACTTTGTTCAACTCCTCGTAATCTATACACAGCGCATGGATCCGTCTCTTCTTTTCACGAACAACACAGCGCCCCCCGGCGAAACGCTCAGGCGTATAAACCCCTTTGTCCAGAAGTCCTGCAAATCGTAGTTTCAGATTCTTTCAACTCTGCGGTGCCATTCTCAGCGCACGGTGCCTTGGATATCGTGGTCGTCCCCAATTCCAATCCGATGTTAAAATCTACCTCTCTGACCGGAGGTATTCCGGGGAGGTCCTCGGGGAAGACGTCTGTAAATTCATTCACTACTGGTACCGATGTCACTGAGATCTCTGTGCACCTTGCATCTAGTATGCAAGCTAAGACGCCCCAAGCTCCCCGATGTAATAACTTTCGGCCTTAAGGCGCGTGAATACCTTGGGCCTACTTCCTGCTATCGTGCCTCTGAACTCCTTGCTTGAGGTTGGTCAGGAGGAGTGAACACTACCTCCTTCCTGAAACAATCAATGCAAGCATGGTTCTGCGCTAACCAGTCCATGCCCAATATTACATCAAAGTCAAACATGTCTAAGACTACTAGATTCACTGCTAACTCATGGTCTGCGATGGTCACACTACCATCCTTGACTTTCATATTGGCTAACAAATTTATCCCATGAGGAGTGGAGACAGAGCACAGAGCATATCAGAATCGTTTCTAGTTCTAACTCACTTTGATTTACAAAGGATGCGTAAATAAAGGAGTGTGTAGAACTGTAATCAAATAATACAAAGGCAAGGTGCCCAAGTAATGGAAGTGTACTGTAACCACCGAGTCTCGAGCCATAGATGTCCCTACTTGGTGCTTGCATAAGCTCTCCCGATGTATAATCGGCTTCACTAGCGATCCCACTATTGATAACTTTGAGGTTGGCTAGTCTTTGGCTTGACTCGGGCAAATATTAGCTCTGTGCCCTTCTTTTCCACACAAGCACACTCCGACGGCCAAACACTTACCCCCAATGCCGCTTACCACGCGATGCTTGCACCGTGGCTTATCTCCACCGTTATTTCCCGTCCCCGTTGACTTGTGGTTTCGACCAACTCGCACGAAAATGTCCTGGTCTATATGCGTGTACTGGGGACGCTGTGAGCTCGAAATTGGCCGTCCCACTTCCTTTTATGATTTGCCATGGGTTGCCGCCGGTTAACCACTACTGCATGCGGCACCGCGCTTACACCAAATCAATTTCGCCACTCTCACCTGCGGAGGCATAATCCGGAGGTGCTAGTGCTTGAATAAAGCCTCGAACGTTCTCATCCAGTCCCATAATGAAGCGCTCTGTTTTCTTTGCCTCTGTGTCAACCGGGTTCGGGGCAAAGCGTGACAAACGGGTAAATTCCTCTCATATACCTCCACCGCCTCCCGCTCGCCAAGCCGTAAGAATTGCGCTGCTTCTCATGAACGAGTGCGCGGGATAAAATTTCCGCCGAACGCTTCCTTGAACAGATTTCTGTGTCGTTTCTCACGGCGCGACAATGGTTCCTCGGCGGACTCCACCATAAGTACGCGTCATCCTCGGCATGAAGGTAGCACAGACACCCTCTGGTCCTCGGGCGGTTCATCAATCAAGATGGTCTCAATGGAGGACGACCACAACTTCGGCTATGATGGGGTCACCGGAAGACCCATCGAAAGATCTAGGATCATACTTCACGAAGTCCTTCGATATCGAGACTCGAGTTGCATCGTTCCGCCCCGATTTGCTTGGGCGGTGAGTGGCTATCAGTGGCTCGCACTGGACTCGCATAGCCTCCACCATCATAGTCATAACGTTGGCGTTCCCTCTTGATCTCGCCACGGGGGCAACCTGCAGTACATTCTCCCGGCGGCGGTGGTCCCGGGGAGGTCTCGTCTTGGTGGAGCAACCTCTTCTGTTCGATGGTAATTCCGGTTGGGCGTCAACATTTTTCCTTGCCCTCCGGCCCCTACCACGTCCCCTACCTCTCCTTCGACCTCTAGGTGGCATTTTGTCGATACTACAATACGAAGAGTTTCTAACTCAGTTTCATTACTTTCTAACTGTAAGATAGGATTACCCCTTAGGGTTTTAAGTTCATGTATATGCATAAAACAAAGATCATATCATAATCATTTACTTAATTAATAAAATATCGAACGTACACTGGCGGTGGATCGGCACGCGTTGTTCAACCATGGGAACTACTCGTACTTACTCAGTAAGCAAGTCTACTGAAACCCTTAAACCTGGGCTCTCGATACCAACTATAACGCCCTACTTTTCTATGACCAACTCCTAGGGACATTACTACACATGCATGCATTTATAGGCCAAGAGATAAAAGATCTTAAAAGAAAACTTCCAAATAAATATAAATAGTCTTTAGGGATCCCAAATCAAAACATTTAAAACAGATAAAAGGGGTCAATTTAACATGGCCTATTAAAACTGTAAGTAAATTTAAACTCCAAATAAAACCTAGAGACAACATCGATTTAAAACAAGAATATGGAAAACATGTTCTGTTCCCATGGTTTTTAGTAACGCGCCTCCGTCACTCGCCCCGCACGCCCTTGGCCTTACTCAAAAACATTTTTAAAAGAAAGGGTGAGTATTGCAAAACAATACCCAGTAAGTGACCTCGCTACCGAGGTTTGGGATATGCATACACATACAATCATGACTTTACACTTGTTCGAAATATACATATGCGGGACCTAAAACTTTCTCATATTGTCAGGTCTTTAATCCATGACTTCCTTTTTATTTGTGTGGCCGATGGTCATCCTGAGTCATTTCATTTTGAGTCCTCACGGACCCTCTGTAATAGTTTGAGTCCCTCACGCACCCTGTAATAATTTGAGTCCTCACGGACCCACTAATTAGACCCATAGGGTCTCTATTGCATGTTTGACCATGCACATACTGATCTCGTGAGACCAATGTCCACACTTTTCATTAGTTCAATTCATGACATACATAACATGCATGAGGTCCCATCATTCACATAATAACAGTGTACATGTCACAAACATCATCGTCACTATGCAAATCGTACTTTTCTCATAGACAGTTTGAAGATCATACTTTTGTAGGAAATCATGAAATATTCTCATACAATTTACTGTCATATTCTCACATGAAATACTGGAATACTTTTACATAGAATACAAGAATATTCTCGCATAAAATAATAGTTTATTTCCACATGAAGCATTGAAATACTTGTACATAAAATATTAAATATTCTCACGCAAATATCTCAGATATTGTCATATGAAAAATATAAACTAATTTCGCATGAAATCATGAAAATCATTTTCTTCAATCCCAATAAAGAGTTCGGCACAAGGTCCCTTACCTTAGTTCCGATTTCACTCCAAAACCTAACCCGAGCTCCCGGACTACTCTTCTCTTAGTGCAACCTGATTCACACCATAGATCCCGAGTTCAATCTCCGAGTATTCACTAAATCCATAATCATAAGGTACTTAAATTGCGTTATTAAGGTTCCATGCCCCGCTTACCTCGAGTTTAAGGCGAATCCTTAATACTCTTTACTCCGCCTTGTCGTTTGACCTTCAACTCCGCTCCAATCTTGACTCCTCGTAATTAACGTCAAACAAAGCACCTAAGTTCTAAATTAAATGCTTAGATATCCAAACGGGTCACGCATTTACTCTCTTTCAAAATTCAAACTCAACAACACTACTCACCGGACTACGATTTCGATAGCTCGCGAAGTAGCGATGGCCGGCGTTGCGAGCTCGGACGGCGCAGCGAGAACAACGTGCGTAAGGGTCTCGGCGGCAGCGCGCGAAGCGCACGCAGCAGCGGCGGCCGGGCGGAAGAAGCTCGCGCCTTCGCGTGGGTGCAAGCGTGGCGGCCGCGACGGAAAACTCGTGATCGGCTCTCCGCTGAAAAGCTTCCGTTGGATTTGCTCGACGGTGAAGGCGCGCGAGATCGGCGCAATGGCAGGGCGGAGTTGCGTGGAATCCGGCGAAGACACGCTACTCGAGCGTTCTTCTCGCCGGCGGTGGAGAGAGTGCGTGGATCGGCGGCGCAAAGGGCGACGGCTGACGGTGGAGTGCAGCGCGCGGCGGCGAGATCGAGCGAAGACGCTGTGCGGTCCGAGGCCACAGTTCTTCTTGTCTCGAGCTTGACGCAGCTAGGAGTTCCGGTTTGCAGGCGATACACGGTGTAGTCTCGAGCGGTTGATGAACCCTTTGGCTGCAGCTAGCTGGACGGCGAACCTAGCGTGCTTTCGGCGGGGGAATGACACAAAGACTTCGTCGGCGCAGCAATCGAATCAAGGATAAGTTAGGTTTTCGGGTAGGGCAACTAAAAGCGAAAATTAGGGTTAGGTCTAGGGCTAGATGTAAGGAGAAGAAGGTGATCACCAATGTAGGCTAGGGTTTTTCTCTCTTCCAACTTCACTTAAAGACCTTATATACTAGCAAATTAGGTTAAACTTCTAGTGCTAGTTATAACCCTAATTTAGACATTAAACACCAATATGCCATTGCTTCTTCCCTCTTTCCTTTTTCTTTTAATTATTACAAAATAAATCCCATCTCAAGGGAAACAATAAATTAACGATTGAACGTCAAATACAATAAATAATTAGTACCTGTGGTTGTGGTCGTCACATTTAATGTATTTAGATACGATATAATATATAGTTTTGGAACTATATATTATAAATTTAATGTGAATATGATTCATATTAAATTTTGTGAGAATTAAATATTTGAAAGAGTTCAAATATTGAATTCAAGTGTGAATGTGATTCATGTTTGAAAACTATAGGTTAAAATTTAATGTGCACTGGAATGTCCTTAAAACTATTATGTTAAAGGGTAATATGATTAAATGAGATTTAATCCAAATTAAATATATGATATTTAATTTGTATTATTTAAATATGATTTAAATTAATAATTAAATTAGATTTAATTATTATTCAATTATTATTATTATTATTATAATGATAAAATAAGGGAACGTGTCATCCAGACACGTTCCCCACTACCCCTCTCCTTCTCCCTTTCGACAGTTTAACAGGGAGAAGGGAGTTGGTTATGATGGATCGATCGATCAATTTTTCTGAAATTACAGAAAGAATTCTCTCACTCACACTCTCTCATTACCAATACATTCTTCCAATTGTTGGATTACCTTCCCACCAAGGTTGATCTAAGTGGAATCCAGAGAATAGGAGTTTTGCCATTTTCGTGGTGTCCTGTTGCTGGAAGAAAACAGAGAAGTTTGGTTCCTGTGTTGCTGAAAAGCTAAGTGCAAAGAGTTGTGGAGAAAGTCTACAAAGGTAAACGTTTCTTTTCCTCTTTTCATAGTTTAATTGTTAAACTAAATTTGTTTGCATGTATGTTATTATCCATGTCTAATAGGATTAGATTTTTCTTGCTTGTTCTGTATTTTATTTATCAATGTACTGGTTTTTGTTTCAATTAAAACAATCAAGCACATTAAGATCCTAAACACGTTTTCGCTGCTCAAGGAGATCAGATCACCATCAATTGATATCAGAGCAATGCTTGTATTGTTTTGTTTTGAAACAAAATTGCATTGATTTTGGTGGGAATTGTTTTGGTTTGCTGTAAAACTAGTTTAGGAATGTTTTGGCCTTAGTTTACTTCTTTTTTGTTTAAATTGGATATAAAGGCCCCTGCAATTTTGGGCAAAAAGTGTAAAATTGAGTCTGTAATTGAGTTACGAGTCGTTCGGGACAAGTTTCATTCCATTTGGTTGAGAATCAAAGGAGAAATTGAAGTTTGAAGCTGCTGTGTTCGTGGAAGAAGGCTATCGCTGCCAGAGCGGCGGCGTTACTGTGTTGAAGAACAGCGTCGCAACGCCAGCGCTCCCTATCGACGCGGGCGCTCAAGGGGTCAACGGCGTTGCAATGCTGCCCCTCAGCGTTGCAACGCCATCCCGATAGCAGGCGCGCGCGAGGATGTTGCAGGCATTGCAACGCTAGCATCAACGTTGCAACGCCGTGAGGCGGTTCAAGCAGTAGCAGACCGGTTCGAGCGGGTTCGTTATTTTTGGTCCGGTTCGAGCCGTTCAAGGCTGGTTCAGGGTATTTTTGGACCGGTTTCATGAAATAAATTAATGTAATTTATTTGTTTTGCACTTTAGGGGCCAAATTATTCTGGTTTTACAGCTTTTTATCTATATGAATGTCATTTAGATTATTCCCACCTTAGGATAAGCATGTTCATGCATTTTATTTATATAAATATTATATGAATATGGTTTAATGCATGACTAATTTATTTTTCCATGAGTAATTAATTATAAGTGTTATGATTAGATTATATGGAAAATAAATTGCATGGAGCATGAAATTACTTAGTTTAAAATAATTGTTATTTTTGTTTAAGTAATTTTATAATTCAAGTAGTTGAATTTCTTATATAACTCCAATTAGAATATTGATTATTGAATTTATAATATAGTTTCTTTATCATAGGTTAATTATTAAAATTTATAAAAGTTATAAATTAAAGGGGTTTTAGAAACCATGACCTATAATAAAGAAATGCATGCAAACATAGGAGCTTGAGTTAAATTTAATTAGTTTTAAATCGTTTAAAATTAATTTAGACCTAAGTTTCAATTTCAAATAGGATTAGAAATAAGTCTTACGTAGTATTTTAAATAGTTTAAAATATAGTAGGACTTTAAGACTTTGGTTATAAGGGAACTCTCTGGGTGAAGTTACATCTAAAGTGAAGGGTACTTAAGTCGACTGCAGCTAACTAACACCTCCTACCGGGAACAGACTCCTAACCCTAGTTGGATTAACCTCCATTCTGGTTTTATCTCTAGGTAATTAAAATGTTTATTCACCTAGATATAAGGTTTTAAGACCTAGTTATAATAGTTATAATAGGCATAGACTTAGATAGATTCTTTTAGCCAGAATCCGACTAAGTTAAATCCATACCCTAATTTTAGGAACTTCAGTGGGAGAAAACGAGATGTTCGCATCGAGTTTACTCTCACGTCCTCAAGAGTTCACACAGTGAGTTTCATGCTCGGCTACGTGGCATCAATAGGGCGTCCCCCTACGGTATGTGTTTGCATGGTTCAATACCAAGGTGAATGAAGGAAGTATCCATAGTAAATGGGAACAGGACGCGTGTCAACGTATCCTACGGTCTCCTCCATTAGGTCGCACCGTGAGATTTCTATAGTCCGCCTGCTAGGTTGACCTAGAACAACCAAACCCTACAGAGGGTCTGACTATAGGGATCGGAACACCGCGAACTCCAGAAATCGATAGGGTCTCTTAGGTTGTTTGCCAGCAGTTGTCTTTCTTAATAGTAGCTTTGTTGGCTCGGCTGTGGATTTGAAAATGGTAGGGTTACATTTACAGGATGAGTTAAGTTAGTTAACAAGTCCTTGACCAAACAAACGGTAGCGAAGGACCATTGGGACATGAGATGTTCTGGTAGTGGGAATTGGCTGAGAAAGTCTCAATTCAAGGGAGGAATGACTGATTGCCCGACGGAGGCTTTTGTTCTAAACCCTTGAAGTATCGTTGCAAAATTAAAGGTTTAACTTAAGCAATGGGTTTTAGTTTAAACACTAGGGTTCTCTAATAATTTTGCTAAATTAGATTGGTTTTTACAATGGGTTTAAAGGCATAACTAATTAGAACTATTTTGGATTTTCAGCATGTCGTCCTCAATAATAGCCTTACTTAAAAGCGACCGTTTAACTGGTGAGAATTTTACTACGTGGAAGTCCAACTTGAATACGTTCTCATTGTTGACGACCTTCGATTCGTACTAACTGAGGAATGTCCTCAGATTCTCGCTCCGTAACGCCCTCAATATGTTGGGAGGCATACGCATCACCGGATCAAGACCAATGATAAGGCCAAGGTCTACATTTTGGCTAGTGTTTCAAGTTCGCCCAAAAAGCACGAGGGCATGGTCTCAGCTCGTGAGATCATGAGTTCACTGCAGGAAATGTTTGGACAACCGTTTGGACAGATTCGGCACGAATCCCTCAAATACGTTTATAACTCCCGTATGAAGGAGGGGTCATCGATGAGAGAACACGTTCTTGATCTGATGGTCCACTTCAACGTGACTAAGATGAACGGAGCGGTCATTGACGGCGAGTCGTGCATCGCTCATCCCGGAATCTCTTCCAAGAGTTTCCTCGCAATTCTGCTGCAAGAATGCGGTGATGAACAAGATAGAGTATAACTCGACTACTCTCCTTAATGAACTACGACTTTCCAGTCTCTTATGAAGAATAAGGGACAGATCGATGGAGAGGCAAATCTGTTTGCCCATTCCGTAAGGTTCCAGAAGGGTTCATCCTCTGGGACCAAGTCCTGTAGCTCATCTTCTGGGCTCAAGAAGACCCAAAACAAGAAAATAGGAGGGAAAGGGAAGGCACCTGTTGCTGACAAAGGCAAGGGAAAAGCCAAGCTTGCAGATAAAGGAAAGTGTTTCCACTCAACATGGATGGGCACTTTGGAAGAGAAATCGCCCAAAATACCTTCTTTGAGCTCAAAGAGAAGAAAGGTAAATTAGATTTACTTGTTCTTGAAACATGTTTAGTGGAAAATGATGATTTAACCTGGATACTTGATTCAGGAGCCACTAATCATGTTTGCTCTTTCTTTCAGGAAACTAGTTCCTTCAAGGAGCTCGAAGAGGGTGAGATAACGCTCGTGGTCTCCGAACGGAGACGTCGTCTCGGCTCGTGCAAGATGGGAGATGCCAAGTTATTTTTCTGAGATAGATTATTTTAATGAAAAATCAGTATATAGTTCCTAAGCTTAAAAGGAACTTAATTTCTATCTCTTATTTAATAGAACTTGGATATTGTATTTCTTTTTCTGTTAATGAAGCGTTCATTTTGAAAGAGGGTGTCAATATTTGTTCTGCTAAATTTAAAAATGGCTTGTATGTACTGAAACCGAATAAAACCAAGGCAATTTTAAATCATGAGATGTTTAAAAATGCTAGCACTCAAAATAAAAGGCAAAGAATTTCTCAAAATAATAATACCTATCTGTGGCATCTTAGACTTGGTCATATTAATCTCAACCTGGATTGAGAGACTTTCTAAGAATGGACTTCTAAACAAGTTAGAAGATGATTCTTTACCGCTTATGTAGTCTTGCTTGGAAGGTAAAATGACCAAACGACCTTTTACTAGAAAAGGTTACAGAGCCGTAGAGCCTCTAGAACTTGTGCATTCGGATCTTTGTGGTCCTGAATGTTAAAACTCGAGGAGGGTACGCGAATATTTCATCACCTTCATAGATGATTATTCGAGGTATGGTTATCTATACCTAATGCATCACAAGTCCAAGCTCTTGAAAAGTTCAAAGAGTATAAGGTCAGCAGAGAGAATGCATTAGGAAAACCATTAAAATACTTCGATCCGATCGAGGTGGAGAGTATATGGATTTGAGATTCCAGGACTATATGATAGAACATGGAATCAAATCTCAACTCTCAGCACCTAATACACCACAACAAAATGGTGTGTCAGAAAGGAGAAATAGAACCTTGTTAGACATGGTTCGTTCTATGATGAGCTATGCTCAATTGCCTGCCTCGTTTTGGGGATACGCAGTAGAGACTGCAGTTCAAATCTTGAATAGTGTTCCATCAAAAAGTGTTTCAGAAACACCTTTTGAACTTTGGAAGGGGCGTAAACCTAGTTTACAACACTTCAGGATTTGGGGTTGTCCGACACACGTGCTCGTGACAAACCCAAAGAAACTGGAACCTCATTCAAGATTGTGCCAATTTGTTGGCTATCCCAAAGAAACGAGAGGTGGTCTTTTCTACGACCCACAAGAAAACAAGGTGATTGTATCGACAAACGCCACATTCTTGGAGGAAGATCACATGAGGAACCATAAACCGCGTAGTAAATTAGTACTAAATGAAGCTACAAATGAACCAATAAGAGTTGTTGATCAAGCTGGACCTTCATCAAGAGTTGATAGAGGAGTCAACACCTCAAGTCAGTCTCGTCCTTCTCAATCGTTGGGAATGCCTCGACGTAGTGGGAGAGTTGTTTCCCAACCTGACCGCACTTGGGTTTAGCTGAAACTCAAGTTGTCATACCTGATGACGACGTAGAAGATCCATTATCTTATGAACAAGCAATGAATGATGTAGACAAGAACCAATGGATCAAAGCCATGAACCTTGAAATGGAGTCAATGGACTTCAATTCAGTATGGGAACTTGTAGACCAACCTGAAGGAGTTAGACCCATAGGGTGTAAATGGATCTATAAGAGAAATAGAGATGCAGCCGGAAAGGTACAGACCTTTAAGGCTAGACTTGTAGCAAAGGGTTTTACCCAAAGGGAAGGAGTTGACTATGAAGAAACTTTTTCCTCGTTGCTATCTTCAAGTCTATAAAGATACTCTTGTCCATAGTCGCGTTTTATGATTATGAAATTTGGCAAATGGACGTCAAGATCGCTTTTTGAATGGTAATCTTGACGAGAGCATCTATATGTCTCACCTCAAAGGGTTCATAGCACAAGGTCGGAGAGCAAAAGTTTGCAAGCTTAATCGATCCATTTATGGATTGAAACAAGCATCAAGATCATGGAATATAAGATTTGATACTGCGATCAAGTCTTACGGCTTTGACCAAAACGTTGACGAGCCTTGTGTTTACAAGAGGATCGTCAACGACAAAGTAGGTTTGTTAGTACTTTATGTGGATGATATCCTACTCATTGGGAATGATGTAGGATACCTAACTGACATAAAGAATTGACTGGCGACCCAATTCCAAATGAAAGATTTGGGAGAGCCACGATATGTTCTTGGGATTCGGATCTTTAGGAATCGCAGAATGTAACGCTAAAGCACTGCCTCAAGCGTATTATATCGACAAAATGTTGTCCGGATATTCGATGCGAGAATTCCAAGAGGGCTTATTACCGCTTCGCACGGAGTTCATCCGCTCTAGGAATAGTGTCCCAAGACACCTCAAGAGGTTGAGGATATGAGACATATTCCCTATGTCTCTCGCAGAGGTAGCTTAATGTATGTTATGCTATGCACGAGGCGGATATTTTATTATGCAAAGGGGAATAGTCGGTGAGGTACCGACCCAATCCAGGTTAGACCACTGGACAACGATTAAAAATATCCTCAAGTATCTAAGGAGAACGAGGACTATATGCTTGTGTATGGGTCTAAGGATCCGATCCATCGGATACACCGATTCGATTTTCGGATCGATAAGGATTCTCGGAAATCCACATCGGGATCGATTTTCACCACGAACGAACGGAGCTATAGTATGGCGAAACATCAAGCAAGGATGCATCGCGACTCCACAATGGAGGCCAGTATGTCGTTGCTTGTGAAAGCAATAAGGAGGTCGCTTTGGCTAAGGAAATTCCTTATTGATTTGGAAGTTGTTCCAAATATGGAATCTTCCATCACCTTATACTGTGACAACAGTGGTGCGGTAGCCAACTCGAAGGAACCTCGCAACCATAAGCGAAGAAAGCACATCGAGAGGAAGTATCACCTGATACGAGAAATAGTACAACGAGGAGATGTGACAGTCACGAAGATCACTTCAGAGCACAATATTGCTGAT
Organism: Trichosanthes cucumerina; assembly: GCA_036507285.1. Taxonomy (NCBI): domain Eukaryota; kingdom Viridiplantae; phylum Streptophyta; class Magnoliopsida; order Cucurbitales; family Cucurbitaceae; genus Trichosanthes; species Trichosanthes cucumerina. Next base: position 67,981,633 of record CM071840.1, on the reverse strand, counting down.
CCTTTTACAAAGACTCTCACGACTAAAGTGTTCGAGGGTCATCTGGAAAGTCTGGGTCTACGAGATATGTACATAAGCTAATCTAGGGCAAGTGGGAGATATGTAATGGGGTATATGGATGCCCTAGTTTATTGTATTTCTATCTCTTGTAACCACTGTTTTAGATTATGATGTACCCCACTAGAGTTTTAGTGCAAGTGGGAGTTTGTTGGGATTTGTGCCCTAAAACTCGTAGTTTGTAATTATGTTCTAATTAATGTAATAAAGTGTTATTAATTCAATAAAGTGTTATTGTTCGTTATATACGAGTTTGCCTTTATTTAAACCCTAAATCCAATAAACTAACCATTCAAGGCTGTTAAATGAATCTTTAACTGAATGTAATGTACATAAAAAGGATCTCGGTTCGAGATACAACCTAAAGGATCTATAGTTAGGGGACAAGGTTTGGGTACCTTACCCTGGTTAAACTATGAATGTGGCCCACTTTGTATTTGATACAAACACTGTGATCCTAACGTGTTCGTGTAGATGACATGTGAGTGGGGATATCCTATGTAATGAGATTACATAAGACCGGACCACGAAATAGTAACCTCTAGTTGTAACTCCGTTGACTAGTTAGGTTTATATTTCACTAGGATGACCTAGGCAACTTGATCTCAATCCTGAGCAGGTTACGAACTCCTGTTCGCGAGGGATTGTCCTTTGACTAGTATGGGTGAGAGTGGCGGATCAGCCACTCAATATGCCTACCTTCTTGGGGAAAAGACCGAGTGAGCGGCTGGGAACTTAACTTAGCAAGATGGAATTCACTCATTCCCGCCTACTAGGGTAAGTAGAGAAATGTTCCCTTAAGTGGTGTCTCCGGGACTTGAACAAAGGGCCCGACCCTCTCATTGTCCCGAGAGGGACTCTGTTTGTTGGTAGGACCACAAACAAATTGTTCATTAGAGGAGCACTGGTACTTAAGGCACAAGATGTAACTCAGGGGTAAAACGGTAATTTGACCCAGCTGGTGTTACGAACATTCGTGAAAGATTGACTTGCTGTTATTGGGCAATATCCGTGGACACAGAAATATATCTACAGTGAGAAGAGTGCAACTGTGAGACTTTAGTGGAGTGTTCCCGCAGTTAACGAATGTTGATTGGGAGGTTAATGAGATTAACCGAGCAATCTCGTATCGTTGGAGCTTCTGATCTGTAGGTCCATTAGGTCCACCTTCTAGCTCGTAATGGGTTCTTAGATCGTTTGAATTTGAAATGTTCAAATTCATTAGGGGAATATATTTAATGTATTTAGATACGATATAATATATAGTTTTGGAACTATATATTATAAATTTAATGTGAATTTTCATATTAAATTTTGTGAGAGAATTAAATATTTGAAAGAGTTCAAATATTGAATTCAAGTGTGAATGTGATTCATGTTTGAAAACTATAGGTTAAAATTTAATGTGCACTGGATGTATATTAAAACTATATGTTAAAGGAGTAATATGATTAAATGAGATTTAATCCAAATTAAATATATGATATTTAATTTGTATTATTTAAATATGATGTAAATTAATAATTAAATATGATTTAATTATTATTCAATTATTATTATTATTATTATAATGATAAAATAAGGGAACGTGTCATCCGCATTATCGCGTTCCCCACTACCCTCTCCTCTCCTTTCGACGGTTTTTAACAGGGGAGAAGGGAGTTGGTCATGATGGATCGATCGATCAATTTTTCTAAAATTACAGAAAGAATTCTCTCACTCACACTCTCTCATTCCCAATACATTCTTCCAATTGTTGGATTACCTTCCCACCAAGGTTGATCTAAGTGGAATCCAGAGAATAGAAGGTTTGCCATTTTGGTGGTGTCCTGTTGCTGGAAGAAAACAGAGAAGTTTGGTTCCTGTGTTGCTGAAAAGCTAAGTGCAAAGAGTTGCTGGAGAAAGTCTACAAAGGTAAACGTTTCTTTTTCTCTTTTCATAGTTTAATTGTTAAACTAAATATGTTTGCATGTATGCTATTATCCATGTCTAATATGATTAGATTTTTCTTGCTTGTTCTGTATTTTATTTATCAATGTACTGGTTTTTGTTTCAATTAAAACAATCAAGCACATTAAGACCCCAAACACGTTTCCGCTGCTCAAGGAGATCAGATCTCCATCAGTCATCACATAAAGTTCAAGTCTACATTAAATAGCCTCGAGACCTTAGTTTATTGGATTCAAGATTATGGTATACTAATTCAATAACAATTTTATCGAAGAAGAAACACGAAAAAATGTTTATCAATTACAAACTACGAGTTTTAGGACATAAAATCCAACAAATAATTTGCAATATAGTGGCATGGTCGATCCGCAGGGAGGCAGATGTGATTATTTACCTATTTAGTTAGAACTTTCTAGTTAACTGAAACGGGGGGTTTGTCGATGAGACGAGAAAATTAAAGGAAAAAAATTAAACATGCAGAAAACTAAAAAGGAAAATGCAAAAATACCTGCTAAACACCGAATTGGGGGTTCATCAAATCTAATTTTGTATCGAGATCATTGAAAGAGTGTACATTAAGAAAGCGGAAGCAATTTTGGATCTTGAACACTCTAAGTTGATCAATCTTACAAAACAAAAAGCATACTCAAATCTGAAAAAACAGAGAATAAGAACTCATACCTTTGTAGCTCAAAATTCTCCTAATCCGTGGGCAAGTGCTTGTCACAAACACTTTGTAGACAACCTCTATGGGTCGTTTGGCCCCTGTTTTAGGTTTGGATGATTTTGGATTCCAAATTCAAAACCATGTTTGCCGCAATGTGTTCAAAACCCTTGGTTTGGAAACACAATCCCATGGGTTACAATAGTGCAACCCCATGGGTTTGTTCTATGCTTTCTTATTTTATTTGTCATTTCCATTTTTGGCGATTACTTCAACAACAATTTCAGTGACAACTAGGGGTGAGCAAAAAAACACCGAAAACTGACTCGACTGACCGAAACCGACCGAACCGACCGATTATTTAAAAAAATATATATATATATAATAATAATGATAATAATAATAATAATAATAATAATAATTTAAAAAATAAAAAACTAAAAAGATTTTTTGAAAATATATTAAATAATAATAAAATAATAAATATAAATTATTAAATAATAATTATAAATATTAATTAATTAATTAAATATATATTTAAATATATATATATAAATCGACTAAACGAAGCCGACTCGAATCCAAATCGGGCCATTCATTTGGCTTTTGGTATGTTTTTTAAAAAAAATCTACTGAACCGATCGAGCTTGGTCGGTTGGGGTCGAAAACCGACCCCAACCGATCGATGCTCACCCCTTGTGACAACTCCAACACTACACCGGTGACCCGACTACAACTACTGGCTACCTCCGGCAACAACTCTGGCGACCCGACCATTACTGACAATTACCTCCGACGGCCACATTGATGACCCCGCTACTGCTGACGACTACCTCCGACGACTACACCGGCGACCCCCCACCGCTGACATCTACCTTGGATGGAAACTCCGACGACCCCCTGCCACCGCTGACGACTACCTCCGGCGACAACTCTGAAGACTACACCGGCAACCCCTACCACAGCTGACGACAACTTCAACGACCATACCGATGACTCTAAACACCGCTGACGACTACCTTCGACGATAACTCTAACACCGACGACTCCAACCACCACTAACGACTACCTCCGACGTCAACTCTGACGACCACACCGATGACCCCAACCACCCCTGATGACTACTTCACGAAAACTCTAATGACATCGACGACTTAACCACTACTAACGATTACTTTTGACAACCACTCAAGAGACTTGTATACGCCTACCCCAACAACCCGATCACTCGAGCAATCAACTACCCTAACGACCTAACTTGTGCGTAATCACCACTTTTCTTATTAGAGTTCCAAAAATAGGTTTTTTGGATACTTTGTGGAAAAATATTTAAGATTTTCTAATCACTTAAATAGACTTCCAATTTTTAAAATTTTAAAATAGAATTCCAAAAATAAGTTTTTGAATACTCTATAAAATATAGTTTCAAATTACCTAATTTATTAAATAGCTTCCAATTTTTTTAATTTTAAAGTAAAATTCCAAAAAATAGTTTTCAAAATACTATGTGACGTGAAATAGAGATTTTAATTCCCTAATTTCTTAAATAAACTTCTATTTTTTTAATTTCTGAAATAGAGTTCCAAAAATACTTTTCTAAATATTTTTTTGAAATAGAGCTTTAAATCCCTAATTTCTTAAATGCACTTTCAATTTTTTTATTTCTAAAATAGAGTTCCAAATATACTTTTCTAAATATTTTGTGAAATAGAGTTTTAAATTCCCTAATTTCTTACCTAAACTTCCAATTTCTTAATTTCTAAATTAGAGTTTCAATTTTGTAACTCATTTATGTTATACAAGGGTTTCTACAACTGACAAGACATCCACTAAAAAATAAGAGAAAATAAGAGAACAAAATAGCTAAAGAAAAAAGAAAAAAAAAACAGTATAAACCCATGATTCAGAATACTTCACCCCAAACACTGTTTTCTTATTCCCAGGCTTCAGAACACTGCACCTCAAACACAGTTTTCTGATTCCCAGGCTTCAGAACCCCCCAGAACATACCGCCAGGGTTTTGATTCCTAGAGTTTTGATTCCAAGAAAGGGGGTCAAACAACCCCTAGTGTCTTTCTTACTATCCTCAAGCCTTGGAACAGATTGTGGGATCTTTGATAGAGAGAATTTTGAAGAGTAGGGGAGAAAGATTCAAAACCGAGAACCCATAAAGTTTTTGTCAAATTCTGCTTAATTCACAATTTATTCTCTAATTAAAGGCCATATCTAGCTTCTTTAAGCTAGGAGAAGAAGCCAACAAAAAGATGATGAGGATTAAGCAAGAAGGTGGTGGCCAATTTGGGTGAATTTGACTTTCAAAGAAGGTTATTCACCTAATTGTGTATTTGGTCCTTTTTTATTCAAAAAATGAATTTGTTTTTAATTTTAATTTTAATTCAAAATTAATATAAAATTAATTTTAAATTAAAATCAATTTATTTAATTAAATAATTAAATAATTTAATTCTAAATAATTATTTAATTTAATATCAAATATTAAATTATATAATTGGACCAATCCCGATTTCTTAAATCGACCGTTCGAACATGAATCTCTATTCATGTTATAAACCGAACCAATATTTAAATACGTCCACCTCTTCTTTATCATAGTTTAATTCATAATTAATCTATGACACGTTAAGTATATCATATATAATTAACGTTGTCTCCCAAAACCGAATTTGAACAATTCAAATTCTTTTCTCTCAAATGTTACAAGGCTTAGTCGGAGTTAATAAAGGGACCTAATGGACCTACATATCATGAGCTCCAACGATACGAGATTAATCGACCAAACTCTTTAGCCTACCTAATCAACATTCGTTAACCACCGGGACACTCTACTAAAGCCCGGTGTTGCGCTTTTCCTAATCATCAGATATATTTATGTCCACTCGATATAACCATGATTAGTAAGTCGATCCTTCACAGGTTGTTCGTAATTACAGTTGGGTCTAAAAATATCATTTTACCCCTGTAATTACTTCCCGTTCCTTAAGTCCCACTGATCCTCTAATAAACAATTGGTTTGTGGTCCAACCAACAAATCGAATCCCTCTCGGACCAATGAGAGGGGTGGGCTCTTTGTTCAAGACCCGGAGTCAACACTTAAGGGAACAACCTCTCTACTAATCCCTAAAGCGGGTAGGAGTGAATTTCATCTTGCAGAACTATGTTCCCAGATATCTACCCGGTCTTATCCTTGAAATGGAAGGCTTATTGAGTCAGCAATCTCAGGGCACTCTCACCCATGAAAATCTAAGGATAATCAGAATAAACAGGAGTTCATGACACGCTCAGGATTAAGATCGAGTTACCTAGGTCATCGTATGAATATAGTTAGTTAAGACAGTAAACGAAGTTATAAAGTCAAAGTAACTATTTCTCGGTCCAGTCTTATGCAAACTCATTGCATAAAGATGCCCCCACTCCATGTCTCCACATGAACGATTCAGGATCACATCGTTTGTACTTTACAAAGTGGGTCGCATCCATAGTGTTGTTGGGATGTATGTCCTCATCTCGTGTAGTTTGTAATATTTCAAGTTGTAAATAAATAAGAGTTATTTATTTGAACTTTGTGTCTCGCATATTTCATAAACTTAATCCAATAAACTAAGCTCCAGGGTCATTATATTATGAGAGAACTAGAACTTGAACGGTGTGTAGTGGACACACAGGGAGGATCACGTTCGAGATAAAGTCCCGAACGGTCTACAGTATACGGATAGGAACTGGAGACCTAATCCTGGATACGCTGTGGATGCAACCCGCTTTATATTAGATACAAACCAGGTGATCTGACTCGTTCATGTGGTTGACATGTGAGTGGGGGCATCTTGTGCAATGAGATTGTACAAGACCGGACCGTGAATTATTAGACTTACTGATGTAACACCGTTAACAGTATAGGGCTAAAAATTTCGTAGATAACCATTAGTGACTCGACCTTAATCCTGAGCGTGTTACGGACTCCTATCTGCGGGGGTCTGTCTTTTGACTAGTACTGGTGGGGGTGACCACTGTTGCTCGCTCAATATGTTTATCTTCTTAGGGACAGGACCACGTGGGGAGCTGGGAACTTGACTCTGCAAGAAGAAATTCACTCGTTCCCGACTTAGGGAAACTAGAGGGGTTGTTCCCTTAAGTGTTGTCTCCATGGCTTGAACAACGGGGCCCCACTCTCTTATTGGCCTAAGAAAGTTGTTTTTTATTGTTGGACCATGTAACGTAGTTGTTCATTAGAGGAGCAGTGGGACTTAGGGAGCAAGAGGTAGACACAGGGATAAAACGATAATTTGACCCAGCAGTGTCTACGAACAACCAGTGAAGGGTCGACTCACGAGTATTGGTTATATCGATGGACACAACTTGTCTTACAGTGATGAGACTGCAGCTACGGGTTTTAGTGGAGTGTTACCGTATCTAATGAATGTTGAATAACTTGGTCAAAGAGTTTGAAAGGTTAGTCTCGGATCATTGGAGCTCGTCAAGTGTAGGTCCATTAGGTCTCTCGGTTGGCTCAAATTGGACAAATTGAGGGTTTACAGTTTCGTGTGAATTTGAAGTGTTCAAATTCATTATTTGGGTATTTATGTCATTTATATGAGATATAGATGACATAATATATAGTTTAATGTGAATGAGATTCATAATAAACTATAGTATAGCCTAATTGATTAATTAATGCTAATTGGAGAAATTCAATTGAGAGGAATTAAATTGAATGTGATTCAATTTAAAAATCCACAATTATGCAAATGAGATTTGTATAATAAGGTATGAAATACCTTATATTATATGATATGCAAATATGATTTGTATATCATATAGTTGTGGTTTAATGGTAATTTAATGGAGATATTAACTCCACATCTCACCATTATTTAAAAGCTTGGTGAGAAGCCTTTGGTAAGGTTGGTTCTCATTGGAAATTCAAGTTCCAAGAGACCTCCATTCTCTCTCAACTCTCTCAAATCTCTCCTCACCCAAAATTCAAAGGGAATCCCACATACTCTCCCTCAACCTCCCGAGAACAACCGAGACGACGTTTTGGAAGTGTCTTGTAACACTGTTCGAGGTTCGATTCGAGGAGATCGTTGGTTCGAGAGAGATCGTGACCGGAGGAGGAAAGCATTGAAGAAGTGTTCTTCAACAAGTAAGTATCGTTTATCCTTACTGTTTTTCCTCTTCTTTTGCATGTTTAGCCTAGAATTAAAGTAGTTTAGTTCAATTTTAAGATAGAATTACACAACGGATCAACGATGTTTCACAACGTCTTCCGCTGCGGAAATTCCAAATCCCTTCAATTGGTATCAGAGCCAATCGTTGCTCTTCGTTGTGTATTCTGTGAATTCTTAAAATTAGGTGGGTAACATTAATTTTTATGAGATGAATGTTAATGGTTTGCAATTTTGGATTTTTTCGGTTTTTTGCACTTAGTTTAGATTTGCATTGAAGTTGATGAGATCAATGTAAAGGTCCGGTGTTTGGGCATTTGTTAATGTAAATCGAGTCTGTAAGTCCGTGTCGTTCGTGGCAAGAATTGTTGTGAAGAAAACAGAGCAAAAACGAGCGATTTCAGTGAAAAACAACAAAAGTTGTTTGCTAGAAATTCATCAGCGTTGCGACGCCATCCATGCTGCTGCAGTGCAGCGTTGCAACGCCTCAGCGTTGAGCACGCTACGCTTGACGCTGGAGGTTGCAGCGTTGCAACGCCATCGCGTAGTGGGCAGCAGTTCGTGAGAAATTCTAGCGTAGTGGCAAGGTGGACTTCGTGGGGACTTCGAGTGCGGCGGTTCGAAACCCACTCAACGTGTTTTATTAATTATTTTTATTTTCTTTGTAAAATGTATTTATTAAATGTATTTTATTAATTATTTTAATTAATATTAATATAAATGTTATATTAATGTTAACTAATTTAATTTTATGTCCCTAGGGTGCCAAAAATCGGTCTAATAATGCTATTTAATTATTTTATGCATGAGATGTATGATTTAATTATTTCTATGTGCATAATGTATGTCATATAGATTTAAAATCTCACCTTAGGTTAAACATTTCATGCATCATATTTATATTATAAGAGTTATAATATATAGTATGCATGATAGGATTATATTATAAGAGTTATAATATATTGTTTGCATGATTTAATTTATTTAATATAAGTGTTATATTTTTAAATTAAAAGCATGCTCATGCATTTAATTCATGTGATGAATGTATGTTATAGTTTAGTATTATTCATGTGATGAATGATCAAACACTATAACATAGAAATGCATGTCACCTAAGTTAATTATTAGTTTTAAAATGTTTAGAACTTGAATAATTAGACTTAGGCTTTCTAGTTCTAATAAGATTAGAATTAGGAAATCAAATATGACTTTTGAATGGAGACTGATAAGTAACTCTGTCTAAGGAAGATTATGTCTAAGGTCAGGGTATTTAAGTTTCGACGCTTTGCATGAACACCCCTACACTGAACCGACACGAGGAGTAAATTCGTATTCAAGATTCTTAGGTTATATTCTCGTGAGTGCCGTTAATTAAGAGTTAATTAATTTACTCACATAGACCTAAGTTAATAATGTGATTATAGATTTAGAAGAATCCAATATAAGAGTTATATTGGTAGACTTAGGTAAATTTTAGCCGATTTATCTAGGTCAATCTCGTTCAATTTAAAGTGTTGAGTGGGAGGAAATAAAGTGTATGAGATACATTTAATTTTTCATCCACAAATCTCTATTAAGTTCGCACCGTGAGATCCATACTTGGCCTCGTGGCGCAAATGGGAGCGCCCCCTATGGGTGGCATTTGTATGGGTCAATATTCAACGTGAACGGAGAGAGTACTTATAGTGAGTGGGAGCAGGACCTGCGAAAACGGGACCCACGGTCTCTTCTTTCGATTCACACCGTGAGACGCCTATGATCCGCCTGCTAGTTTGACCTGGACCAAACAATCCCTACGAAGGGCCTTGATCATGGGAGTCAGAACACCGTGAATTTGCGAGAGGGATACGATTTCCTTGTTGGTTTTCCTTCGTAGTTCTCCCTACGACGGCTATTGTTTGGACGGATACTTGAAAATTTAAAGATTGAGGGTGACACTTAGAGGATTCGTTAAGAGTTAATGGATTCAGACCGAAAAATGGTAACTGGACGGCTAATGGAATAAGAGTTATTCTGGTATTAGGGTCTGGTCGAGAAAGTCTCGTCCTAGAGGAGGAATGAGTTTGTCTACCCTACGGTGGCGGTCATTCTAAACCTTTGGGGTATCATTGCAAATATTGAATGACCTAGGGATCATAGGATAAAAATTTGCTAAAACCTGATTGGATTTTCAAAAGTTTTTGCGAGACTAATACAAAGTTTTTTTTTTCATTTTTTCAGCAACAAAATGTCAAACGCTTTTAAGGCTCCTTTAGCTTCCGTTAAGTTAGTCGACGATAATATTTCGTGAAAAAATAATATTAACACGATTTTGATAAATGACGACCAAGAGTTCGCGCTCAATGAGGAGGGTCCTCAGGTGTCCGATTAACCAGTCCTATTCAACGATCTACAAACCTTCCAGTCTTTGGTGCAAACCAGGAGAAAAGAAGCTGAGGCAAGTGTTGTCTTAAGACTTTTTCACAGGTGTTTGACCTTTGGGATAAAGTTTGTAGGCTCTTCAGGCCCTAAAGGGAAGAAAGAGAAGTTTAAAGAGGATAGAGTTGACCGCGCTGCCGCCCTAAAAGGCAAAGAGATCAAAGAAGTTGCAAGAAAGTGTTTCTACTGCAATGGGGACGGACACCTGAAAAAGAGTTGTCCTAAGTTCCTTGAAGAAAAGAAGATGACAGGTAAATATGATTTGCTTATCACAGAAACTTGTTTGGTGGAGAGTAATGACTCTGCCTGGATATTGGATTCAGGCGCCACTAACCATGTTTGCTCTTCTTTTCAAGGATTAAGTTCCTGGCAGCAACTGCAAGAGGGTGAGATAACACTTAGGGTTGGATCCGAAGAAGTTGTCTCAACTGCAGCAATAGACACGGTGAAGCTGTTTTTTGGTGGGAAGTACTTATTATTGGATAATATGTACATAGTTCTTGGGTTTACGAGAAAACTAGTTTCTATTTCTTGCCAATTAGAACAAAATATTTCCGTTTCATTCAAGAGCAATAAAGCGTTTATTTCTCGAAATGGAAAATTGATTTGTTCTGCTTCGCTTGAGAGCAATTTATATGTTTTGAACCCTAATTCGGTCAAAAGTGTTTTGAATACCGAATTGTTTAAAACAGCTGAAGCGCGAACTAAAAGAGTAAAAGTTTTCTCCAAAAGAAATTTTCCAATTTTCCATCTTTGGTATCTATGGTTAGGCCACATTAATCTCAATAGGATTGAGAGACTAGTGAAGAGTGGACTTCTAAGCGAGCTGGAAGAAAACTCTTTACCGGTATGTGAGTCATGTCTTGAAGGCAAAATGACCAAACGTCCTTTTAGTGGAAAAGGATATAGAGCCAAGGAGCCCCTTGAGCTTATACATTCTGACCTCTGTGGTCCGATGAATGTTAAGGCACGAGGTGGTTACGAATGCTTCGTATCTTTCATAGATGACTATTCGAGGTATGGGTATATTTACCAAATGCATAGGAAGTCTGAAACTCTTGAAAAGTTAAAGGAGTTCAAGACTGAGGTTGAGAATCTGTTAGGTAAAATGATTAAAACATTTCGATCAAATCGAGGTGGAGAGTATATGGACACTGAATTCCAGGACTATATGATAGAACATGGAATTACGTCTCAACTCTCAGCACTTGGTATGGCACATCAGAATGGTGTATCGGAGAGGAGAAACAGAACCCTGTTGGACATGGTTTAGTCGATGATGAGCTATGCTCGTCTCCCTGATTCTTTTTGGGGTTACACAGTGGAGAGTGTGATATACATTTTGAACACAGTTCCGTCGAAAAGTGTTTGTGAAACACCTTTCAAACTCTGCATGGTCAGAAACCGCCACGCTATTTCATAATTTGGGGATGCCCGACCCATGTGTTAGTGTCAAATCCAAGAAGTTGGAACCCCGTTCAAAGTTGTGCCTCTTTGTAGGTTACCCAAAAGAGACTAGGGGTGGTTTCTTTTACGATCCTAAGGATAATAGGGTGCTTGTGTCGACAAACGCCACATTCCTTGAGGAAGACCACATCAGGGATCACTTACCAAGGAGTAAGATTGTGTTGAATGAAATGGATAGTTCATCAGCAAGAGTTGCTGATGGTGCTAGTACGTCAACAAGTGTTGTTGATCCTAACTCGTCTAGTCAAGTCCGTTCCCAAGAGTTGGGAATGCCTCGACGTAGTGGGAGGTTGTGAGATAGCCTGAACGTTACATGGGTTTAGGTGAAACCCAAGTCGTCACTCCTGATGATGACTGTGAGGATCTATTGACCTATGATCAGGCAATGGCAGACGTTGACAAAGACGAATGGATTAAATCTATTGACCAGGAAATAGAGTCGATATACTTCAATTCCGTTTGGGAGCTTGTGGACCAACCAGATGGGGTTAAACCTATTGGTTGCAAGTGGATCTACAAGCGTAACGTGGCGTAGATGGGAAGGTGTAGACCTTCAAAGCTCGACTAGTGGCAAAAGGTTTTACCCAGGTGGAAGGGGTTGACTATGAGGAAACCTTTTCACCTGTTGCCATGGTAAAGTCGATTAGAATCCTTCTTGCCATTGCCGCATATTACGACTATGAGGTATGGCAGATGGATGTCAAGATCGCCTTTCTGAATGACAACCTCGACGAGACCATCTACATGGACCAACCCAAGGGGTTCATTGCCCAAGGCCAAGAGCAAAGAGTTTGCCGGCTTAAAAGGTCTATTTATGGACTAAAACAAGCCTCGAGGTCTTGGGAATATAAGGTTTGATGAGGCGAGCAAATCTTATGACTTTGATCAAAATGTTAACGAGCCTCGTGTCTACAAGAAAATCGTTAACAGTACTATCGCATTTCTAATATTGTATGTGGATGATATCCTTCTCATTGGGAATGAGGTAGGATTTCTTACTGACATTAAGGAATGGCTGGCTTCACAATTCCAAATGAAAGATTTGGGAGAGCCACAGTATGTTCTAGGTATCCAGATAGTCTGGAACCGGAAGAACAGAACGCTAGCCATGTCTCAGGCGTCTTATATTGATAAGATGTTGTCTAGATATAAGATGCAGAACTTCAAGAAGGGCTTGCTGCCTTTCAGGCATGGGGTTCACCTGTCTAAGGATCAATGTCCTAAGAAACCTCAAGAGGTTTAGGATATGAGACGAATCCCCTATGCTTCAGCTGTGGGGAGCCTGATGTATGCCATGTTGTGTACTAGGCCCGACATCTATTATGCAGTTGGGATTGTCAGTAGGTATTAATCCAATCCAGGATTAGATCACTGGACAACCGTAAAGGCAATCCTCAAGTATCTTAGGAGAACGAGGAACTACAATCATGTGTATGGGAGTGGGGATTTGATCCTTACGGGATACACATTTTTTATTTTCAGATCGATAAGGATTTTAGAAAATCCACTTCGGGGTCAGCCTTCATTCTGAATGGAGGAGCTGTAGTGTGGCGAATCATCAAGCAAGGATGCATCACTAATTCCACGATGGAAGCCGAATATGTTGCGACTTGTGAAGCTGCAAAGGAAGCTGTTTGGCTTAGGAAGTTCATGCTAGATTTGGAAGTTCTTCCAAATATGAACTTGACAATCACGCTATTTTGTGACAACAGTGGTGCAGTAGCCAACTCGAGAGAACCTCGGAGTCATAAAAGGGGCAAGCACATTGAGCGTAAGTATCACCTGATACGGGAGATTGTGCACCGCGGAGATGTGACAATCACGCAGATAGCTTCAGAATACAACGTTCCCGATCCATTTACAAAGGCCCTCACGGCTAAGGTATTTGAGGGTCACCTAGAGAGTCTAGGTCTTCGAGTGCTTTCTGACTAGGGCAAGTGGGAGTATCGTAAAGGGGTATTCAATGCCCTAGTTTATTGTATTACTTTATTGTATTACTTTACTGTACATTTGAGAAATGTATCATGTACTCCACTAGCTTAGTCCAAGTGGGAGTTTGTTGGGATATATGTCCTCATCTGTGTAGTTTGTAATATTTCAAGTTGTAAATAAATAAGAGTTATTTATTTAAACTTTGTAAATAAATAAGAGTTATTTATTTGAACTCTGTGTCTCGCATATTTCATAAACTTAATCCAATAAACTAAGCTTTAGGGTCATTATATTATGAGAGGACTAGAACTTGAACGGTGTGTAGTGGACACACAGGGAGGATCACGTTCGAGTTAATGACCCAAACGATCTACAGTATACGGATAGGGTTGGAGAACTAATCCTGGATACGCTATGGATGCGACCCGCTTTGTATTAGATACAAACGAGGTGATCTGACTCGTTCATGTGGTTGACATGCGAGTGGGGGCATTATGTGCAATGAGATTGTACAAGACCGGACCTTGAATTATTAGATTTACTGATGTAACACCGTTAACAGTACAGGGCTAATAATTTCGTAGATGACCATTAGTGACTCGACCTTAATCCTGAGCGTGTTACGGACTTCTGCTGCGGGGGTCTGTCCTTTGACTAATACGGGTGAGGGTGGCCACTGTTGCTCGCCCAATATGCCTATCTTCTCAGGGACAGGACCACGTGGGGAGCTGGAAACTTGACTACGCAAGAAAGAATTCACTCGTTCCCGACTTAAGAAAACTAGAGGGGTTGTTCCCTTAAGTGCTGTTTCTAGGACTTGAACAACGGGCCCCACTCTCTCATTGGCCTGAGAGGGTTGTTGTTTATGGTTGGACCATGCAACGTAGTTATTTTTTAGAGGAGCTGATATGAAATTTAAGAAGGATTTGAAAAAATCTAATCTCCCTTGTTAACAACAAACAAGACTATAAGATCACAAAACCCAAAAATCTCAAAATCAAAATGAAATCAAAGAAACCAAAGATTCTAATGTCAAAATGTTAAGTAACCCTTGACAATTGGATCTAACAACCTTGCTTAAAGAAACAAGACTTTTAGATAACTCAATTTCAAAGACCCCAAAACCAATTTTGAAAATCAACTCAAGGAAAGTAAAATCGGATTACCTTGTGATCAAGCATCTCAAGGCAAGAGAACTTGTATGAGATTCGAATCCACAAGCAAGATTGATCAAGTCTAGCTTGAATGATTCTAAGCATGCAACCTAATCTACATAGAATTGCAAAGAAATAGCTCAAAGGCTATAAAAAAAGCTCAAGGCCTCTTTTGATTACATTTTCAATCCTTTTTCCTCCTTGGATTACATGTGGCTATTTATAGCCTTCAAAATTAAACCTAAAGATAACCTATGGTAGTTTAAGAGTTGTAACTTACATCCTCATCAATACCATAATGTCCACTAACTATTTTGTAACCTAAAACATTGAAAACAAGAGTTTAAAACTGAAATTTACATCAAATTTGCCATAAATCCGAGAATGATGTCTCTTTGCTAGCTTTGTAACTCTTTGTAACCTTCCAATAGTAAATGAAGCACATCTTGAAGTATCTTGAAGTCCTTGTCCCATAAATGAAGCTTGTTGTTCTTTAATAAATGATGAGTTGTACTTGAGTTCATGAAATGCAACTTATGTTAAACTTCCATGAATGACTTCATTTAATGCGACTTCGTGAGATGCCTTGGTTCACCCCTTCATCAAAAAGATTCGTCCTCGAATCTACTTGTGAAACATTGCTGCAAAACCATGTTAAGAAAACACAAAAGACCTCACAACACTCTCTCACATGTTTACACTCAAGGAAATATCACTTGTGTTCATTTTGAGAAATCAAATTATATAAGCTCTCATTCTTACCTCTCAATTGTTTTTTGAAGTATTGAGCCATGATTTGCAATCCAATGGATAGTAGCACACTTTGAATACAAATAAGCAAAACAAGACTTATGAAAAGAAAAATTCAGAATGATGAACCTTTGAAACTTTTATCTAAGGGTAGAAAAATTAAGAACAAGATATGTAACTCTCACAAATTAAGAACAATTGCTGGAATTTTAAATACAAGAGTTGTTATTTAAAACCAATAGTTGGACTTTTAAAACATATGAGTTACAATTTGAAACTAATGGATAGAAAATTCAATGTGCAGAAATGTAATCGCCATATTTAATATGTTTTAGCCAACTTTGCAAACTTTCAAAGTGTAACATCAAAGATTGAATATCAAATGGTTAAGTTTAAACATAATGATCAAATCTATTGGAAATTTTCAGATTGAGCATGCTTTAGAGGCAAAAACAACAAGAACAAAACAAGAACTCATGTTCTCGGATATAGCAGTGTTGTTTTTCAAACCAGTTGTAAAAATGCATACTTTTACCCTCAAGAAAGCTGAATTAGAAAATCTCATAAAAGACCAAGTTCAAGCTTAGACTCTGATCTACAATAATGATGAAGATATCAAGATGAAAACAATTGTAGAAATATGACTTTTTGGTGCTTTTTCAGAGACTACGAAAACTGGACAGTTTCCAAAACAAAAAAAAAAACTAAAACATGAAAATTTAAAACAAATTCAATATAAACGCAATGGAAACATCTATCCGATCTTGAGTCTAAGGCTCTGATACCAAATGATATGAAATTTAAGAAGGATTTGAAAAAATCTAATCTACCTTGTTAACAACAAACAAGACTATTAGATCACAAAACCCAAAAATCTCAAAATCAAAATGAAATCAAAGAAACCAAAGATTCTAATGTCAAAATGTTAAGTAACCCTTGACAATTGGATCTAACAACCTTGCTTAAAGAAACAAGACCTTTAGATAACTCAATTTCAAAGACCCCAAAACCAATTTTGAAAATCAACTCAAGGAAAGTAAAATCGGATTACCTTGTGATCAAGCATCTCAAGGAAAGAGAACTTGTATGAGATTCGAATCACTCCACAAGCAAGATTGATCAAGTCTAGCTTGAATGATTCTAAGCATGCAACCTAATCTACATAGAATTGCAAAGAAATAGCTCAAAGGCTATAAAAAAAGCTCAAGGCCTCTTTTGATTACATTTTCAATCCTTTTTCCTCCTTGAGAAAAATTACAGAGGTCTCAAAAAAAATTAAGGAAGAAGAAGACCTAAAAATGGCAAATTCTTCATATATATCGAAGCAGTGTCGAGACGCTAGCTGTCACCTTAATTGCCAGCGTCATGGAGGCCTTGCCGCAACATCGAGCGAGCCTCAACGCCTCAACGTCTAGATGTTGTCCTATTCTCACACATTTTGCCTTTGAAGTAGCATGAGACGCTACTGGCAGCATCAAGACACTGTCTACACTTTCAGCTACTGTTTTCCAGCGTCGAGGGAGATTATGTTGGGTGTCTAGACGCTTCCGCTTGGGCCAGAATAGAATTTACCCTTTTGACTAATTTTCCTACAAAATATGAAATTAAACACATTAAATCAATTAAAATGACAATGACGAGACATAAAAAATAGGACTAATTTGAGTCCTATCTAAAGTATAAAATTTCGTTTGATACATTGAACTTTCGTTATTCGACCTTAAGTGCTTATTTGAAGCCCATGAAGTATCATATCTGGGTGCTAATTTTACTCCAATAAAACGTCATTCGAAGTTTTCGTATATCTAATTGTGCTTAATAAAACTTCTGATGTGGGACACGTATAATTCAAAACTCGTTCTTTCCTTCTTTGACAACTCTTTTCTTTTTTTCCACATACAAATAAGTTAAAATCCACAAAAAAAGACATACATGTATACACAAAGAAGTGTTTAAAATGTCCCTTCTATTTTCACTTTCTTCCTACCTCAAAGTTATCTGTTTGGTATTAGAAATGTACATTTTATATGAAACAATTCACAATTATTTTGACATATACGAATATTTTATATCTCCTTTAATTTTGCAACTAATAACTAATAGTTTATATAATTTTGTGTAGTCAATTAGGAATGAGTAATTATAGTTTAATTTAGACATCATAATTAAAATCTAATTTAATAATTTGAACAATTTTCATCAATTTTCATTTTTTTTTTCAAAATTTTTGTTGACATCGACATTTCAATGTGTATATATATGATAGTTAAAAATGATCGATTATAATTAAGTCACACTAAAGTTTCATGAAATAATTCATAAATTTAATCAATTTCCATATTATTTTTTCCCAAAATTCCTACTCAAATCTACGTTTTCGTCAATATTTCTATCTAAATATTATCTTAGTTTTAGATATGATGATTAAAAATAGTCAATTGTAGTCTAATTAATAGGAGTGTACAAGTAACCCGATAATCCGACCAATCCGGACTACCCAACCCAAACCGTAAGGGTTGGGTAGGGTTAGATTTTTTTTTGGGTTTGGGTTGGGTTAGAAGTTTGGAGAACCGAAAAATTCGGGTCGGTTCTCGGGTTGGGTTTTTTAGGCTCGGGTTGACCCAACCCAAAGTTTATATTTTTTCATTTTATTTTAATTAAATATATACTTATAAATGAATTATTTGTCAATTTATTATGTTTTCTTCTCGGCTTCTAACAAAATGTTAAGATGTTATGGATTTTGAAGTTTGATATTTGAATTTTATGTGATTTTAGTTATTAATTCAAGAAAAAAATATTTGAAATAATTTAAAAATAATTAAAAAAATAAAAAAGTTAACCCGATGACCCAACCCAACCCAACCTGAAAATATTGGGTTGGGTTGGGTTGGGTTACTTTCATGAATAGGGTTGGTTGGGTTGAAGGAATGAGCAACCCGAATTTTCGGGTTGGTCCAAAAATCTCCCTCAACCCAACCCAACCCGGCTTATGTACACCCCTACTAATTAAGCTAATTAAAGCTTTAATAACTAATTCAAATAATTTCCATAATTTTCATCAATTTTTCAGAAAATTCCATCGACATTGTCATTTCCATTGAAATTTCCATATAAAATCTAAATCTCGACATTTTCATCGATATCGACATTTCGAACATTGGTCCTATCAAATACCCCCTGAAAGGAATCGAATTCAGGCAGCGGAAGCGCGAGAACGGTTTTACTTTGTATTTAGAAGAAATCATAAGAACCACACAAAAATTCTAAATATTAAACATATAAAATTCACGATCTACAACATACCATTGTAGATCGTGATTTCCAAATGCTCTGTTAATCTTCGCACCGAACGACCTTTAGATCTACGTTGAGACACCTCAAATTGATCTTCTCGCTATCCTCTTGGACAAGATTCGACTTGTGGGAGTCGTACTCTTTGGAAGAAATTCTATGTAGAAAATGTTTTTCTCTTATAAAAATTATAGAGAAAGTTTGAGAGAAGTGTTATGGAAAATATGGAATTGCACACTTTGTCAAACAAAGGTGGCTAGGATTTCAGTTGTCTTCACCTTCACATGCACCCATATACATGTGTACATATAGTGATAGAATGGAGGTTACTTCCTCCATCCATTACTATTCCATAACATACATGTTATAATTTCATAACTTATAATTCAATAACATACAATTTCATAACATATGATTCCATAACATACAAACTTAAATTTGTAGTTATTATTAATTAAATATCATATATTTAATTAAATATATTTCTCTCGTATAACATATAGTTTTAATATGAATCTAATTCATATTATTATTTTACTCTAATTCAAATGTATTATATAGTTTAATTATGAATCTTATTCATAATTAACTTTATGTTATATCAATTATATCTCAAATAATTAATATACATATATATTCCCTTGATAATTTGAACATTTCAAATTTCTTCCAAACATATGATTCTTGTTTAACTCATGGTGAGCTTGCAAGGGGACCTAATGGACCTACAGACCATGAGCTCCAATGATACGAAGCTAATCGATCAAACTCTTTGACCAGACTAACCAACATTCATTAACTACGAGTCACTTCACTAAAGACTCGTAATTGCACTCTCCTCACTGTAGGATAAGTTGTGTTCATTAATATAACCAATACTCGTAAGTCAACCATTCACGAGTTGTTCGTAATCACAGTTAGGTCAAATTACTGTTTTACCCCTGCGATTACTTCTTGATCCTCTAATGAACAACCTGTTTATGGTTTGACCATAAACATAATCCCTCTCAGGACAGTGAAAGGTTGGGCCCCATTGTTCAAGTCCCAGAGTTAACACTTAAGGGAATAACCTATTTATTTTCCCTAGACTCGGGAACGAGTGAATTCCATCTCGCGGAGTTAAGTTCCCAGCTATCCACTGGATTTTGTCCCAAAAAAGGTAGGTATATTGAGTCGACGACTCGGATCACTCTCATCCATACTAGTCAAAAGGCAAGCCCTCGCGGACAGAAGTTCATAACTCGCTTAGAATTAAGGTCGAGTTGCTAATGGTCATAAACAATTGGTTAATAATTCTCGGTTCGGTCTTGTACGAACTCATCACACATGATACCCCCACTCGCATGCCTACTACATGAACAAATCAGATCAATTCGTTTGTATCAAATACAAAGCATGTCGTATCAATAGTGTTACTAGAATAAGGTTCTCAACCTTATCCATATACTATAGACTCTTTAAGTTATTACTTGAGCATGATCCACTCGTATGTTCACTGCATATTGCTTAAGTTACATAAATAACCTTGGATGTTTGTTTATTGGATTTAAGTTTAAGTGAGTCTATACAATGGATAAAATAACTTTTATTTTATTGAATAAATAAATTATATTTACAAATCCACGAGTTTAGGGCATAAATCTCAACACCCCCAACCTAAACCTTGTCAGTCCTCGAGCAAGTAATCATACAAAAATAAAGATAGGACTCAAAGGATGCATGATATGACTCATTCTTCAATGTTTGAGAAAATTAAGTGATCTGTGAAAAAGAAAGAGCACTGAACACCAATGAACAAATTTTAAAATCGTTCAAAACTTTTCTTGAGTCTGTGTTGTTAGCCTATCAAGCATACTCCCTTCAAGCGCAAAGTGAGTTTATATGAACCTTACGTCTGTCTTCCCTCTACACTGGCTTTAGAACTAGCAACAAGCATAAGACAACGATACATGCAATGTATTGCTTAGTCGTCTATACCTTCGCTCTAACATACTTACATTTCGCAGTGAAAGTAGATGACTACGAGCATAGGCCACCTTTACAATTGTTTTCACATACTCATTTCCTGGACAATTCTTTCATGCAAAATAAATTACGGGTATCGTGGCCACTCTTGGTTACTCAACTCATTAAAGGAAGAAGAGCACCTCTCCTTTATTTATCTATTTAATTTTTTTTCACAAATTTTCTTTCTTATATTTTCACTAGGCTCTTATACTCTTTCTTCTTCCTAGACAATTCATTACAACCAATCAAGCACACTATTTGCATACTAGCTAAGGCCTATAGAGGTGACACTAGACATTTGGCTCCTATAAGACTACTTTAGGCCATCGAAAACAGGCGAAAGAGGTAAACACGTGCTCAGAATTTTCAAGAAAAGTAAGCATAATTTAAAGATCGTGCTCAAATTAGGGCACTTGTTTAACTCCTTCTATAATAGACAATCATCAAGCTCACTAAGAAAATCGTAAAATGTCATCATCATGAAACATGTAACCTCATTATTCAACAATCAAGCTCAACTAGAGATGTCCACGGAGAGGGGCGGTGTCGGGGAATGGCTCCCCGTCTCCGTCTCCGCCCCCTATTTCATTCCCCGTCCCCGCAAAATTTCCCATTTAATTTCGCGGGGAATGGGGCGGGGATTCCCCGTGGGAAATTCGCAGGGATCGGGTTCCCTGCGGGGAATAATTCTCCGTTTATAATTTTATTTTCAAAATTGTATTAACTAATTTCTTTTTTTTAAAAAAAAAATTGTATTTAAATGGTTAATTATTCTTTAGAGATTTCTAGTTAAAAGACATTTGTTCAATTTTCTTAGAAAAATAAAATTATATTTAATAAAATTTTAGACTTATGGTTTATTAAATATATAAAAATATATATATTTAAAATTAAATAAATTAATCGGGCGAGGATGGGGGGAGTGGGGTGGGGTCGGGACGGGAATGTATTCCCCGCCCCCGTCCCCGTTTAGCCAACGGAAAAAATTTTGTCCCCGCTCCCTCCCCCGTTCCCCGCCTAACGGGGCGGGTCTCCTCCCCCGCGGGAAAATGGACATCTCTATGCTCAACAATTTCAAGATTCTAAAAAATCAACATGTTTGGCACAATCAATTAAGCTAGTCAAAAATTCGAGCTCAGGTGCTCAGGGATTCAACGGAAAACATAACAACTAATTAGAAAATACTCCAAGCTTGGTGATAACTCTCACATATGAAAGTTATTTGGCCTATTTTTGATGTCTTATTACTTATATATAAGCATTAATTAGGAAAAAGTGTAAGGAATTGATGCAGAAATTGTAGCATTGTCTAAAAGCAAAAAGAATAACTCACGTTTTATGATTTTAACGCAGGAACGCAAACTGACGCAATTGCCTGAACAAAGAAAGACAATTTTTTTATTTGAGAGATTTGCAGAAAAATGAGCTCATGGAATCCAAGTCGTGTTTTAAGGATGATGCTTGTTGGCTGGAAACCCCAGAGGCAGACAGTTATATAAATAGAGAAGGAAGCAACCGAGAATGTATGTTGTCTTTGGAGAGGAATACTGTGATTTTCTTTTTTCTAATACCATCGTCTATGTTGTTTTGTTTTCTCGTTTTACTTAGAGTTTAATTTTGTTGTATCGTTGTATTCGACCTACTGGTTGTGTAAGACTGAACAACTTTTTACCTTCTACATTGGATTCTAGATTTCGCATCCTTGTGTTTTCGGTTCAAGTTGTTTTTCATACTCACAGAGATATATTGTGTTGCGTTTGATAGAAGTTTACTGTTCTTCTTAATTTACAAGTGTTCTTGGGTTCTGTGTTAACTTCCTTTACGGTAGCAATCTAAAGTTGTTCTCTAAATTTTTGTTTAACTGTGGTAGACCGAGAGGAAGCTTGGGATTCATGTTTTCAATCGTTATGTTAAAGTTTTCATCTTTCGTTTTGTCCATGAGGAGCTAATTTTCCTAAGGATTCAAGATGTGAATTCCCTAAGGAAAGACAATGTACTCCAAAGCAAGAGTGATTTGATGATCCTCCAATGAGGTTTACTTTTGGTGAGTTTAATGTAGGTAGCTTTAGTCGGCCATCTAAAGTTACCCATCACGCCTTTGTTTTGGCATCGAAAGGGTCAAGCTAAGGGAGATTTCCCAAAAGTAATGGAGCAAAAAGGCTTAGACATAAGACCTAAACTTTGACCCTAGGCATAGGGCAAGACTCCAAAACCGTAGTTGAGAGCTTAAGCATCTGGGATAGATTAACCATAGAAATATAGGAGTAATCACCCAACCTCCTAATGATACTTCAAAGAAGGTCGAATAGGAGTAAAACTCGGTTTACATCATTTGGAAGGTTAGATTGAATCACAATATCTTTGTAACGCCCCTACTTTTCTATGACTAGACTCTTAGGGACATCACTACACATGCATGCATTTATAGGCCAAGAGATAAAAGATCTTGAAAGAAAACCTCCAAATAAATATAAATAGTCTTTAGGGATCCCAAATCAAATCATTTAAAACAGGTAAAAGGGGTAGTTTAACATGGCCTATTAAAAATCTGTAAGTAAATTTAAACTCCAAAACATAAAGAGGCAACATCGCTTATAAAGGAAATATGCGGAAAATATGTCTATTCCCATGGTCCTAGTAACGCCTCCGTCACTCATCTGCACGTCCCTTGGCCTTACCCGAAAAACATTTTATAAAGAAAGGGTGAGTATTGCAAAACAATACCTGAGTAGTGACCTCGCTACAGAGGTTTGGGATATGCATACACATACAATCATGACTTTAAACTTGTTCGAAATATACATATGCGGGACCTAAAACTTTCTCATATTGTCGTGTCTTTAATCCATGACTTCCTTTTTTTTTGTGTGGCCGACTGATCGGTCATCCCGAGTCATTTCGTTTTGAGTCCTCACGGACCCTCGTAATAATTTGAGTCCCTCACGCACTCTCTGTAATAATTTGAGTCCTCACAGCACTGTAATTTGACCCATAGGGTCTCTATTGCATGTTTGACCATGCACATAATGCTCTCGGAGACCAATGTCCACACTTTTCATTAATTCATTTCATGACATACATAACATGCATGAGGTCCCATCATTCACATAATAATAGTGTACATGTCACAAACATCATCGTCAATATGCAAATCATACTTTTCTCATAGACAGGTTTGAAGATCATATTTTTGTGGGAAATCATGAAATATTCTCATACAAATTATCATCATATCCTCACATGAAATACTGAGTACTCTTACATAGAATACCGAATATTCTCACATAAAATACTAGTTTATTTCCACATGAAGCATTGAAATATTTGCACATAAAATATTAAGTATTCTCACGAAAATATCTCAGATATTGTCATATGAAAAATATAAACTAATTTCGCATGAAATCGTGAAAATCATTTTCTTCAATCCCAATAAAAAGTTCGGCACAAGGTCCCTTACCTTAGTTCGAATTCTACTCCAAGGCTTAACCCGAGCTCCCGGACTACTCTTCTCTTAGTGAAACCTCGAGCTCAATGCGAAAACCTAATATCCCTTAGTCCGTTTTGACGATCGACCTCCAATTCCGCTCCAAGTTTGGTCCCTACAAAAATGTGTTCGAATCCGTAACCTAAGTTCTCAATCAAACGCTTACTTAATCGATAGGCCACAAATAATTCTCAATCAAGTACGAAACTTAAACCGATCGCTCACCGACTGAACTCGTAGCTATTGTCACGATTCTTGGCGGCGTTGTAGAGCTCGGCGGCGACGGCAAAGGTATAAAGGCGATCGTGGTGGTCGATCCTCGAGCGGCGGCGGCGGCGTGAATAACCAAGAATCGCCTAGGGTTTCGGCTCTACCGGAGGCGCGCGTGACTTCTCCGTTCGCGAGCTCCGGCGGCGGCGACAAGCTCCTTCAGCAGCAGTAGCGGTTGGAAACAAGGAAGCTCTCGATCGGCAGGCTCGCGGCTTGGACGACCGGTGCGCCGCAGGGAGGGCTCGTCAACAACTACCGGCTTCGTGAGATTCGGCGCGAGACTGCGCGACGCGGAGGTCAGTAGCCGGCGCACCGACGGAACGGCAACTCGTGAGGCCCGATGGATCTTCGCGAGCGTGAGCAGCTGGGACGGCTGTCGACGGGAGCTGCTACGCAAGGACTTCGTGGATTCGGCCGGCGAGAATCGCTACACCAAAGCCAAGGTAGTCAGTAGTTCCTGGCCGCTCGCCGTGCGCAGCCGGTGGCACTTAGAGGTGGTCATCGGCAAGCAAGTAAGGGATGAAGACAAGGAGCTTAGGGTTAGGGTTTTGCTAGGGTTAGGGTTTTGCTTAAAGGAGTTTAGGGTTTAGAGAAGAAGAGAATTGTTAGGCTTAGGGCTAGGGTTTTGCTTTCTCCTCCTTTTGGTTGAGACTTAAGGATGTTAAATACCATGCATTAGGTTAAAATTCAAATGCCAATTACACCCTCATTTAGACATTAATAACCAAAGCGCCCTTGCACTTTCCTTTTCCTTTAATTTCATAAATAATCTCATCTTAAAAGGAACAATTCACTTAAACTAAACAAAATTAAGGCCTCACTCTCATGAGCTTGATTAAAATCACTAATCCAACTAAACACAAATGGTTAATAGGCGTTAAATAAAATAAATAATAGTACCCGTGATGGTGGTCGCCACAATCTTCCTCTCCTTAAGAACTTTCGTCCTCGAAAGTTCCTATTCTTGAAATAGCTCAGGTATTTAGCTCGCACCTCTTTCTCGCTCCCGTAGCTTCTTCCGCATGCGGTGATTTTGCCACAACACTTTAACTAAGTTGATCTCACTACACGAGGGGTCTTTTCGATCTCTTGCAATAATCAGCACTTGCCGCTCGCCATAACTCGATCTTCCGCTAGCCGCAATGGTTCAAGTCTACGATATGAGTCTCCGTCCGAACATACTTTCTCAACATGGAGACATGAAACACGTTATGAACCACCCTGAAAGGGAAGGCGGCAGCATAACTCAGAGGCCATCGCACCAATCCTCTCTAAAATCTCAAATGGTCCGATGAATCGCGGACTCAATTTCCCTTTTCGCCAAACCTTAGAATTCCCTTCATTGGGGCCACCTTAAGAAATACGTGGTCCCCAACATCGAATTCTAGGTCCCTTCGCCTCGTGTCGGCATAACTCTTTTGTCGACTTGGGCGGTCGCATTCGCGCCTAATCTTTTTTGTATTGCCTCATTAGTGACTGTACTAATTCGGACCCAACAATCGGCGTTCGCCAACCTCCTCCCGAAAACGGAGTTCTCGCAACGCCTTCCATGAGAGCTTCAAATGGAGCCATTCCGATGGTCGATCGATAATCGTTATTGTAAGCAAACTCCATCAAATGCAAATGAGTGTCCCAACTACAGGGAAGTCTAAGGTGCAAGCTCGCAACATATCTTCTAATATCCGGTTTTAACGCTCGCATGCCATCCATCCGCTCGTGGATGAAAAGTCAGACTAAAGTTCAACTCCAACCTAACGCTCTCAGAAAACTCCTCCGGAAGTTGGAGGTGAAACGTGGATCCTCGTCTCAAATAATCTTAACTGAATCCCATGCAAACGGACTATCTCTTCCGTAAAGTTGCTTCACTTATCTCAGAATAGGTGGGTTTCCACTGTATAAAATGTGCCGCCTTGGTTAATCTGGCCCACTATGACCCAAATTACCGAGTAACCTCGTAAGGTTCTAGGCGGTCCAACTATGAAATCCATAGAGATCTCCTCCCATTTCCACCGAGGTACATGTAAAGGTTGCAGTAATCCTGCGGGTCTCTCGCCTAGGTGCCTTTACTCACGACACGCCAAACACTTGGCCGACAAACTCGCTATATCGCGCTTCATGTTACACCACCAAAATGATCATTTTTGCATCTCGATACATCTTGGTACCGCCAGGATGCATAGAAAATGGTGAGTTGTGGGCCTCGCCAAGATCTCGCCTCTCGCCTTGTCATCGTCGCACACATAATCGCCCCTCAAATAGTAATCCTCCATCTGTGGATAGGGAAAACTCTGTCCAACTCACTCAGAGTTACCGCAGTAAGTTTTTCCACTAACCGAGGGTCTCCCGCCGAGACTCAACGATGCGCCGTCTTAAGGTTGGTTGTACCGTTAATCGAGCTAATCGAGCCGTGGTCTTTCCTACTAGTATCGCAATCTCACTCGAGCAAACTCGCTCAGTAACTCGCTCTCATCGCAAGAATTTCGTCTTTGAGTGTGCATCGCTTCCTCACCGAGGGCATCGCCACGACATTAGCCTTCTTACCGGGTGGTATTGTATGTCAATATCATAATCCTTCACTAATTCCAACCATCTGCGTTGCCTCATGTTCAATTCCTTCGGGTGAATGCAGATACTTTGAACTTTTATGATCTGTAAAATCTCAATTTTCTCGCCATACGTAGTGTCTCCGCATCTTTAATGCAAAGACCATCGCCGCTAGCTCCAAATCATGAGTTGGATAATTCCTCTCATGCGTCTTTAATCGCTTCGGGATGCATAGTCTATTACCTTACCGTCTTTGCATTAGAACACAACCCAAACCTTTCTTAGAAGCATCATCAGAAACTACAAAACTCCTGTTCCTCGGGAATCTGTAAGAATCGGGGTGACACTAATCATGACTTGAGTTCTCGAAACTCGCGCCACAAGCATCATCCCAAACAAATGAGTTTCCCTTGCGCGTCACCGAGTCATAGGCATGGCTATCTTGGCAAAATCCTCGCACGAAAACGCCTATAGTATCCCCGCAAGACCCGTAAAACTACGTACCTCAGAATCGGTGGTCTGACGAGGCCACACGTGGTGACGCGGCCTCCACTTTTGCTTTGGGTCAACAGAGACTCCAAATTTCTGACACAACATGCCCTAAGAAAGATACCTGCTCGAGCTGAATTCACACTTGGAGAATTTTGCATACAACTTATTCTCCTCGCCGTGTTTAAAACTTTTCTCAAGTGACTTTCATGATCTTCATCACAACTGGAGTATATCAGTATATCGTCGATAAATACTATCACGAACGTATCAAGAAACTCTTTGAACAAACGGTTCATCAAGTCCATGAAAGCGGCAGGAGCGTTGGTCAAACCAAACGGCATCACTGTGAACTCGTAATGCCCATAACGTGATCTGAATGCTGTTTTAGGAATATCCTCTTCACTGATTCTCAACTGATGGTAGCCTGATCTCAGATCAATCTTGGAGAACACTGTTGCTCCTTGCAACTGATCGAACAAATCATCTATTCTGGGGAGAGGGTATTTATTCTTGATCGTAACTTTATTCAACTCCCTGTAATCTATACACAGGCGCATGGATCCGTCTTTCTTTTTCACGAACAATACAGGTGCTCCCCAGGGCGATACGCTAGGGCGTATAAACCCCTTGTCCAGTAAGTCCTGCAACTGTAGTTTCAGTTCTTTCAACTCTGCCGGTGCCATTCTGTACGGTGCCTTGATATCGAGTCGTCCCAATTCCAATCCGATGTTAAAATCTACCTCTCGACCGGAGGTATCCCGGGAGGTCCTCGGGAAAACGTCTCAGAATTCATTCACCACCGTGCATCGATGTCATCGAGATCTCCGTACACCTTGCATCTAGTATGCAAGCTAAGACGCCCCAAGCTCCCGATGTAATAACTTCCCGGCCTTAAGGGCGATGAATTACCTTAGGCCTACTTCCTCGCTATCGTGCCTCTGAACTCAGAGCCAAAGTTGGTCGTGAGGAGTGAACACTACCTCCTTCCCCGAAACAATCAATGCAAGCATGGTTCTGCGCTAACCACCCATGCCCAATATTACATCAAAGTCAAACATGTCTAAGACTACTAGATTTATCGCTAACTCATGGTCTCATGATGGTCACACTACCATCCTTGACTTTCATAGTGGCTAACAAATTTATCCTCACAGAGTGGAGAGCAGAGCAGAGCATATCAGAATCGTTCTAGTTCTAACTCACTTTGACTTACAAAGGATGCGAGAAATAAAAGAGTGTGTAGAACTAGAATCAAATAATACAAAGGCAAGGTGCCCAAGTAATGGAAGTGTACACAGTAACCACCGAGTCCGAGCCATAGATGTTTTTACTGGTGCTTGCATAAGCTCTTCCTTGATGTATGACAAAGCTTCACAAAGAGTCCCACTATTGATAACCCGAGGTTGGCTAGTGCCGGCTTGACTCGAGCAAACTATTAGCTCAGGCCCTTCTTTCCCACATCCGGAAGCACACTCGACCGGGCCAAACACTTACCCTGCTGTCCGCTACCACACGCTTTGCACCGTGGTTTATCTCCACCGTTATTTCCCGCTCTGCTGACTCGTGGTTTCGACCAACCTCGCATTTAAAATGTCTCCGCCTATGCGGTGTACGCTGGGACGCCAGTGAGCTTGAATTTGGCCGTCCCACTTCCTCTTATGATTTGCCATGGCCGCCCCGTGTTAACCACTACTCTTTACCAGGTGCGATCTGCGCTCGCACCCAAATCAATTCCGCCACTCTCACACGCGAGGCATAATCGAGGTGCTAGTGCTTGAATAAAGCCTCGAACATTCTCATCCAGGTCCCATAATGAAGCGCTCTGCTTTCTTTGCCTCTGTGTCTACCACTCGGGGCAAAGCGAGACAAACGGGTAAATTCCCTCTCATATACCTCCACCGCCTCCTGCTCGCCAAGTCGTAAGAATTTCGCCGCTTCGTAACGAGCCGCAGCAGATAAAATTTCCGCCGCAACGCTTCCTTAAATGCATTCCGTGTAATTGTTTCTCCGCTAGCGACAATGGTTCCCCTGGCGGACTCCCACCATAAATACGCGTCATCCTCAAAGATAAAGGTAGCACAGACACCCTCTCGGTCCTCGGGGCGCTTCATCAATCAAGATGGTCTCAATGGAGGACAACCACAACTTACCCACCACGGTGGGGTCACCGGAAGACCCATCGAAAGATCTAGGATCATACTTCCCGAAGTCCTTCGGATATCGAGACTCGAGAGTTGCATCGTTCGCCCGATTTGCTTGGGCGGTGAGTGGCTATCAGAGCTCGCACTAGAGTCTCGCATAGCCTCTACCATCATAGTCATAACGTTAGTGTTCCTTTGATCCGCCACCGAGCAACTGCAGTACATTCTCCCGCGGCCGGTGGTCCCGGGGAGGTCTGCACGGGTGGAGCAACCTCTTCCTGTTCCAGCCGTAAGTCCGGTTGGGGCCAACGTTTTCCCTTGCCCTCCGGCCCCTACCACGCCCCCTACCTCTCCTCGACCTCTAGGTGGCATTTTGGCGATACTACAATACAGAGAGTTTCTAACTCAGTTTCATTACTTTCTAACTACAAGATAGGATCACCCCTTAGGGTTTTAAGTTCATGTATATGCATAAAACAGAATCATATCATAGTCATTTACTTAATAAATAAAATACTAGAAACGCACTGCGGTGACCTAACGCAGCGTTGTTCAACCATGGAACTACTCTGTGCTTACTCTGTAAGCAAGTCTACAGAACCCTTAAACCTAGGGCTCTGATACCAACTGTAACGCCCCTACTTTTCTATGACTAGACTCTTAGGGACATCACTACACATGCATGCATTTATAGGCCAAGAGATAAAAGATCTTGAAAGAAAACCTCCAAATAAATATAAATAGTCTTTAGGGATCCCAAATCAAATCATTTAAAACAGGTAAAAGGGGTAGTTTAACATGGCCTATTAAAAATCTGTAAGTAAATTTAAACTCCAAAACATAAAGAGGCAACATCAGCTTATAAAGGAAATATGCGGAAAATATGTCTATTCCCATGGTCCTAGTGTACGCGCCTCCGTCACTCGCCCCGCACGCCCTTGGCCTTACTCAAAAACATTTTATAAAAGAAAGGGTGAGTATTGCAAAACAATACCCAGTAAGTGACCTCGCTACCGAGGTTTGGGATATGCATACACATACAATCATGACTTTAAACTTGTTCGAAATATACATATGCGGGACCTAAAACTTTCTCATATTGTCAGGTCTTTAATCCATGACTTCCTTTTTATTTGTGTGGCCGACTGGTCATCCTGAGTCATTTCGTTTTGAGTCCCTCACAGACCCCTGTAATAATTTGAGTCCCTCACAGACCCCTGTAATAATTTGAGTCCCTCACAGACCCCTGTAATTTGACCCATAGGGTCTCTATTGCATGTTTGACCATGCACATAATGCTCTCAGGAGACCAATGTCCACACTTTTCATTAATTCATTTCATGACATACATAACATGCATGAGGTCCCATCATTCACATAATAATAGTGTACATGTCACAAACATCATCGTCAATATGCAAATCATACTTTTCTCATAGACAGTTTGAAGATCATATTTTTGTGGGAAATCATGAAATATTCTCATACAAATTACTGTCATATCCTCACATGAAATACTGGAGTACTCTTACATAGAATACCAGAATATTCTCACATAAAATACTAGTTTATTTCCACATGAAGCATTGAAATATTTGCACATAAAATATTAAGTATTCTCACGAAAATATCTGTATATTGTCATATGAAAAATATAAACTAATTTCGCATGAAATCGTGAAAATCATTTTCTTCAATCCCAATAAAAAGTTCGGCACAAGGTCCCTTACCTTAGTTCGAATTCTACTCCAAGGCTTAACCCGAGCTCCCGGACTACTCTTCTCTTAGTGAAACCTCGAGCTCAATGCGAAAACCTAATATCCCTTAGTCCGTTTTGACGATCGACCTCCAATTCCGCTCCAAGTTTGGTCCCTACAAAAATGTGTTCGAATCCGTAACCTAAGTTCTCAATCAAACGCTTACTTAATCGATAGGCCACAAATAATTCTCAATCAAGTACGAAACTTAAACCGATCGCTCACCGACTGAACTCGTAGCTATTGTCTGATTCTTTGGCGGCGTTGTAGAGCTCGACGGCGACGGCAAGGTATAAAGCGCATCGGCCGGTGGTCGATCTCTGAGCGGCGGCGGCGGCGCGTAAATCAAAGAATCGCCTAGGGTTTCGGCTCTACCGGAGGCGCGCGTGACTTCTCCGTTCGCGAGCTCCGGCGGCGGCGGCAAGCTCCTTCAGCAGCAGTAGCGGTTGGAAACAAGGAAGCTCTCGATCGGCAGGCTCGCGGCTTGGACGACCGGTGCGCTGCAGGGAGGGCTCGTCAACGGCTGGGGCTTCGTGAGATTCGGCGCGAGACCTGCGGTACGCGGAGGCTGTAGCTTCGGCGGCACTGACGGGAACGGCAACTCGTGAGGCCCGATGGATCTTCGCGAGCGTGAGCGGTGGACGGTATTGCCGACGGAG
This sequence comes from Trichosanthes cucumerina, assembly GCA_036507285.1. Taxonomy (NCBI): domain Eukaryota; kingdom Viridiplantae; phylum Streptophyta; class Magnoliopsida; order Cucurbitales; family Cucurbitaceae; genus Trichosanthes; species Trichosanthes cucumerina. The sequence continues at coordinate 67,949,404 of CM071840.1, read as the reverse complement.
TCGCTACGCAAGGACTTCGTGGATTCGCCGGCGAGAGGCGCCGCACTGAGCTTCGAAGGTAGTCAGAGTTCCCGGTCGGCTCGCGTTACGGCGCGTGGCACTTAGAGGTGGTCATCGGCAAGCAAGTAAGGGATGAAGACAAGGAGCTTAGGGTTAGGGTTTTGCTAGGGTTAGGGTTTTGCTTAAAGGAGTTTAGGGTTTAGAGAAGAAGAGAATTGTTAGGCTTAGGGCTAGGGTTTTGCTTTCTCCTCCTTTTGGTTGAGACTTAAGGATGTTAAATACCATGCATTAGGTTAAAATTCAAATGCCAATTACACCCTCATTTAGACATTAATAACCAAAGCGCCCTTGCAATTTCATTTTCCTTTAATTTCATAAATAATCTCATCTTAAAAGGAACAATTCACTTAAACTAAACAAAATTAAGGCCTCACTCTCGCCGAGCTTGATTAAAATCACTAATCCAACTAAACACAGCGGTTAATAGGGCGTTAAATAAAATAAATAATAGTACCTGTGATGGTGGTCGTCACAATCTTCCCTCCTTAAGAACTTTCGTCCTCTCGAAAGTTCCTATTCTTGAAATAGCTCTGGGTATTTAGCTCGCACCTCGCTTTCTCGCCTCCCGGTAGCTTCTTCCGTATGCGGTGATTTTGCCACAACACTTTAACTAAGTTGATCTCACTGCATTCGGAGGGTCTTTCGATCTCTTGCAATAATGCACTTGCGCTGCGCTCGCCATAACTCGGATCTTACGCTAGCCGCAATGGTTCAAGTCTACGATATGAGTCGGTCCGGAACATACTTTCTCAACATGGAGACATGAAACACGTTATGAACCGGCCCGAAGGGAAGGCGGCGGTGCTAACTCAGAGGCCATCGCACCAATCCTCTCTAAAATCTCAAATGGTCCGATGAATCGCGGACTCAATTTCCTTTTCTCGCCAAACCTTAGAATTCCTTCATTGGGGCCACCTTAAGAAATACGTGGTCCCCAACATCGAATTCTAGGTCCCTTCGCCTCGTGTCGGCATAACTCTTTTGTCGACTTGGGCGGTGCGCATTCGCGCCTAATCTTTTGTATTGCCTCATTAGTGACTGTACTACTCGACCCAACAATCGGCGTTCGCCAACCTCCTCCCGTAAAACGGAGTTTCTGCAACGTCTTCCATAGAGAGCTTCAAATGGAGCCATTCCGATGGTCGATCGATAATCATTATTGTAAGCAAACTCCATCAAATGCAAATGAGTGTCCCAACTACCGGAAGTCTAAGGTGCAAGCTCGCAACATATCTTCTAATATCCGGTTTAAACGCTCATCGCCCATCCGTCTGCGTGGATGAAAAGTCAGTACTAAAGTTCAACTCCGAACCTAACGCTCTCTGTAAACTCCTCCGTGTTGGAGGTGAAACGTGGATCCTCGTGCTGAAATAATCTTAATCGGAATCCCATGCAAACGGACTATCTCTTCCGTAAAGCCGCGCCCACTTATCTCCAGAGAATAGGTGGGTTTCCTGGTATAAAATGTGCCGCCTTGGTTAATCATCCCACTATGACCCAAATTACCGAGTAACCTCGTAAGGTTCTAGGCGATCCAACTATGAAATCCATAGAGATCTCCTCCCATTTCCACCGAGGTACATGTAAAGGTTGCGGTAATCCTGCGGGTCTCTCTCGCCTAGGTGCCTTTACTGTGACGACACGTCCAAACACTTGCCGACAAACTCGCTATATCGCGCTTCATGTTACACCACCAAAATGATCAATTTGAGATCTCGATACATCTTGGTACTGCCAGGATGCATAGAAAATGGTGAGTTGTGGGCCTCGCTCAAGATCTCAGTTCTCAGCTTGTCATCGTCTGGCACACATAATCGCCCACGAAATAGTAATCCTCCATCTGTGGATAGGGAAAACTCACAAACTCACACTGTAGTTACTGCAGTAAGTTTTTCCACTAACTGAGGGTCTCCCTGCTGAGACTCAACGATGCGCTGTCTTAAGGTTGGTTGTACCGTTAACTGAGCTAACTGAGCCGTGGTCTTTCCTACTAGTACTGCAATCTCAGCGAGCAAACTCTGCTCAGTAACTCTGCTCACATCGAAACTTCGTCTTTGAAGTGTGCACTGGCTTCCTACTGAGGGCATCGGCCACGACATTAGCCTTACCGGGGTGGTATTGTATGTCAATATCATATCCTTCCACTAATCCCAACCATTGCGTTGCCTCATGTTCAATTCCTTCTGGGTGAGCAGATACTTGAACTTTTATGATCTGTAAAAATCAAATTTTCTCGCCATACGGTAGTGTCTCCGGATCTTTAATGCAAAGACCATTCTTTGCTAGCTCCAAATCATGAGTTGGATAATTCCTCTCATGCGTCTTTAATCGCTCGGGATGCATAGTCTATTACCTTACCGTGCTGCATTAGAACACAACCCAAACCTTTCTTAGAAGCATCATCAGAAACTACAAAACTCCCCTGTTCCTCGGAATCTAAGAATCGGGTGACACTAATCAGCACTTGAGTTCTGAAACTCGCCTCACAAGCATCATCCCAAACAAATGAGTTTCCCTTGCGCGTCAGCTGAGTCATAGGCATGGCTATCTTGGCAAAATCCTGCACGAAACGTCTATAGTATCCTGCAAGACCCAGAAAACTACGTACCTCTGTAACGGTGGTCGGACGAGGCCACTGTGTGACGGCCTCCACTTTTGCTGGGTCAACAGAGACTCCAGCTTCGGACACAACATGCCCTAAGAAAGATACCTGTCTGAGCCAGAATTCACACTTGGAGAATTTTGCATACAACTTATTCTCCCTCAGCGTGTTTAAAACTTTTCTCAAGTGACTTTCATGATCTTCATCACAACTGGAGTATATCAGTATATCGTCGATAAATACTATCACGAACGTATCAAGAAACTCTTTGAACAAACGGTTCATCAAGTCCATGAAAGCGGCAGGAGCGTTGGTCAAACCAAACGGCATCACTGTGAACTCGTAATGCCCATAACGTGATCTCGACGCCGCTTTAGGAATATCCTCTTCACTGATTCTCAACTGATGGTAGCCTGATCTCAGATCAATCTTGGAGAACACTGTTGCTCCTTGCAACTGATCGAACAAATCATCTATTCTGGGGAGAGGGTATTTATTCTTGATCGTAACTTTATTCAACTCCCCGTAATCTATACACAAAGCGCATGGATCCGCTTTTTCTTTTCACGAACAATACAGTGCTCCCGTGTATGCGTCGCTAGGCGTATAAACCCCTTGTCCAAGAAGTCCCGCAAATCGTAGTTTCGGTTCTTTCAACTCTGCGGTGCCATTCATGCACGCCTTGGATATCGGAGTCGCCCCCAATTCCAATCCGATGTTAAAATCTACCTCTCGACCGGGGTATCCCGGAGGTCCTCGGGAAAACGTCTGTAAATTCATTCACCACCGTGACTGATGTCACCGAGATCTCCGTACACCTTGCATTTAGTATGCAAGCTAAGACGCCCCAAGCTCCCGATGTAATAACTTCCCGCCTTAAGGGCGAATTACCTTAGGCCTACTTCCCTCGCTATCGTGCCTCTCAACTCAGAGTTGCCGGGTTGGTCGAGAGTGAACACTACCTCCTTCCCCGAAACAATCAATGCAAGCATGGTTCTGCGCTTCTAACCATCCATGCCCAATATTACATCAAAGTCAAACATGTCTAAGACTACTAGATTTATCGCTAACTCATGGTCTCATGATGGTCACACTACCATCCTTGACTTTCATAGTGGCTAACAAATTTATCCCCACAGGAGTTGAGACAGATGCAGAGCATATCAGAATCGTTTCTAGTTCTAACTCACTTGACTTACAAAGGATGCGAGAAATAAAAGAGTGTGTAGAACTAGAATCAAATAATACAAAGGCAAGGTGCCCAAGTAATGGAAGTGTACCCAGAACCACCGAGTCCGAGCCATAGATGTTTTTACCGGTGCTTGCATAAGCTCTTCCTTGATGTATGACAAAGCTTCACAAAGCCCCCCACTATTGATAACCCGAGGTTGGCTAGTGCGGCTTGACTCGGCAGCTCTTAGCTCTGTGCCCTTCTTTCCCACATCCGGCACACTCGGACCGAGCCAAACACTTACCCTGCAGTGGTCGCTACTACGCTCTTTTTGCTCGTGGTTTATCTCCACCGTTATTTCCCTCGTTGACTCGTGGTTTCGACCAACTTCGCATTTAAAATGTCTGGCCTATCCGGTGTGCGCGTACGGGGACGCTGTGAGCTTGAATTTGGCCGGTCCCACTTCCTCTTATGATTTGCCATGGGTTTGCCTGGTTAACCACTACTGGCCATGGTGATCTGCGCTGCACCCAAATCAATTCCGCCACTCTCACTGCGGAGGCATAATCGGGAGGTGCTAGTGCTTGAATAAAGCCTCGAACATTCTCATCCAAATCCCATAATGAAGCGCTCTGCTTTCTTTGCCTCTGTGTCTACTACCACTCGGGGCAAAGCGAGACAAACGGGTAAATTCCCTCTCATATACCTCCACCGCTCTCTGCTGCTACGCCAAGTCAGTAAATTCTCGCTGCTTCTGTAACGAGTGCAGCGAGATAAAATTTCCGCGAGTAACGCTTCCTTAAACAGATTCCGTAATTGTTTCTCCGCTTAGCGACAATGGTTCCCCTGGCGGACTCCCACCATAAATACGCGTCATCCTCAAAGATAAAGGTAGCACAGACACCTCTCGGTCCTCGGGGCGCTTCATCAATCAAGATGGTCTCAATGGAGGACAACCACAACTTCACCACAAGGTGGGGTCACTGGAAGACCCATCGAAAGATCTAGGATCATACTTCACGAAGTCCTTCGATATCGAGACTCGAGTTGCATCGTTCGCCCACGATTTGCTTGGGCGGTGAGTGGCTATCAGAGGCTCGCACTAGAGTCTCGCATAGCCTCTACCATCATAGTCATAACGTTAGTGTTCCCTTGATCCGCCACCGAGCAATCTGCAGTACATTCTCCCGGCGGCCAGCCGGTCCCTGGGAGGTGCTCGCACGGGTGGAGCAACCTCTTCTGTTCCCAATGTAAGTCCGGTTGGCGTCAACGTTTTCCCTTGCCTCCGGCCCCTACCACGTCCCCTACCTCTCCTCGACCTCTAGGTGGCATTTTGGCGATACTACAATACAGAGTTTCTAACTCGGTTTCATTACTTTCTAACTACAAGATAGGATCACCCTTTAGGGTTTTAAGTTCATGTATATGCATAAAATGTAGAATCATATCATAGTCATTTACTTAATAAATAAAATACTAGAACGTGCAGCGGTGACCTAACGCGTTGTTCAACCATGGGAACTACTCGTGCTTACTCAGTAGCAAGTCTACGTAACCCTTAAAACTAGGGCTCGATACCAACTAGTAACGCCTACTTTTCTATGACTAGACTCTTAGGGACATCACTACACATGCATGCATTTATAGGCCAAGAGATAAAAGATCTTGAAAGAAAACCTCCAAATAAATATAAATAGTCTTTAGGGATCCCAAATCAAATCATTTAAAACAGGTAAAAGGGGTAGTTTAACATGGCCTATTAAAAATCTGTAAGTAAATTTAAACTCCAAAACATAAAGAGGCAACATCAGTTATAAAGGAAATATGCGGAAAATATGTCTATTCCCATGGTCCTAGTAACGCGCCTCCGTCACTCGCATCTCCGCACGCCCTTGGCCTTACTCAAAACATTTTATAAAGAAAGGGTGAGTATTGCAAAACAATACCCAGATAAGTGACCTCGCTACCGAGGTTTGGGATATGCATACACATACAATCATGACTTTAAACTTGTTCGAATATACATATCACGGGACCTAAAACTTTCTCATATTGTCGTCTTTAATCCATGACTTCCTTTTTATTTGTGTGGCCGATCGTCATCCCGAGTCATTTCGTTTTGAGTCCCTCACAGACCCTGTAAATAATTTGAGTCCCTCACGGACCCTGTAATAATTTGAGTCCTCACGGACCCTTCTGTAATTTGACCCATAGGGTCTCTATTGCATGTTTGACCATGCACATAATGCTCTCGTGAGACCAATGTCCACACTTTTCATTAATTCATTTCATGACATACATAACATGCATGAGGTCCCATCATTCACATAATAATAGTGTACATGTCACAAACATCATCGTCAATATGCAAATCATACTTTTCTCATAGATAGTTTGAAGATCATATTTTTGTGGGAAATCATGAAATATTCTCATACAAATTCTTGTCATATCCTCACATGAAATACTTTGAGTACTCTTACATAGAATACCGTAATATTCTCACATAAAATACTAGTTTATTTCCACATGAAGCATTGAAATATTTGCACATAAAATATTAAGTATTCTCACGAAAATATCTGTATATTGTCATATGAAAAATATAAACTAATTTCGCATGAAATCGTGAAAATCATTTTCTTCAATCCCAATAAAAAGTTCGGCACAAGGTCCCTTACCTTAGTTCGAATTCTACTCCAAGGCTTAACCCGAGCTCCCGGACTACTCTTCTCTTAGTGAAACCTCGAGCTCAATGCGAAAACCTAATATCCCTTAGTCCGTTTTGACGATCGACCTCCAATTCCGCTCCAAGTTTGGTCCCTACAAAAATGTGTTCGAATCCGTAACCTAAGTTCTCAATCAAACGCTTACTTAATCGATAGGCCACAAATAATTCTCAATCAAGTACGAAACTTAAACCGATCGCTCACCGACTGAACTCGTAGCTATTGTACAGTTGCTGGCCGGCGTTGTAGAGCTCGACGGCGACGGCAAGGTATAAAGGCAGTCAGCGGTGGCTGATCCTCGGAGCGGCGGCAGCGGCGGTAACCAGCAACTGCCTAGGGTTTCGGCTCTACCGGAGGCGCGCGTGACTTCTCCGTTCGCGAGCTCCGGCGGCGGCGGCAAGCTCCTTCAGCAGCAGTAGCGGTTGGAAACAAGGAAGCTCGATCGGCGAGCTCGCGGCTTGGCGGCCGGCGCGCTGCGAGGAGGGCTCGTCAACGGCCGGGCTTCGTGAGATTCGCGCGAGACTGCGCAGCACGCGGAGGTCGTAACCGCGGCACCGACGGAACGGCAACTCGTGAGGCCCGATGGATCTTCGCGAGCGTGAGCGGTGGGGCGGTATTGCCGACGGAGGCTCGCTACGCAAGGACTTCGTGGATTCGGCCGGCGAGAGCTGCTGCACCAGGCTTCGAAGGTAGCTGTAGTTCCCGGTCGGCTCGTCGGCGGCAGCGGTGGCACTTAGAGGTGGCTGTCGGCAAGCAAGTAAGGGATGAAGACAAGGAGCTTAGGGTTAGGGTTTTGCTAGGGTTAGGGTTTTGCTTAAAGGAGTTTAGGGTTTAGAGAAGAAGAGAATTGTTAGGCTTAGGGCTAGGGTTTTGCTTTCTCCTCCTTTTGGTTGAGACTTAAGGATGTTAAATACCATGCATTAGGTTAAAATTCAAATGCCAATTACACCCTCATTTAGACATTAATAACCAAAGCGCCCTTGCAATTTCCTTTTCCTTTAATTTCATAAATAATCTCATCTTAAAAGGAACAATTCACTTAAACTAAACAAAATTAAGGCCTCACTCTCGCCGAGCTTGATTAAAATCACTAATCCAACTAAACACAGCGGTTAATAGGGCGTTAAATAAAATAAATAATAGTACCTGTGATGGTGGTCGTCACAATCTTGCAGTCGCATCGTCGTTGCCGCATCATGCAATTGCGTCGCAATGGCAGAAGCCTGCACTTGCATCGTATTAGCAAAGCGGTGTAGCGTAGTGTTATGCAATCGTGTCGACGCAATAGCTCTACACAATGGCATCGTAAGCGGTAGTCATACGCAACTATGCAGTAGAGCAACATGACGTAATTGCGTTGTTTTGCCTTCTCATGCAAGTGCGGAATACTGTCGCGATACGCAGTTGAATATAACTGCAAGGCAATTGCATTTGAGTTGTATTATCTTTCCAACTTAGTGGCCCTAGAATTTTGAATCTCTTACTTTCTCGTTCTTATCATTTATTTTAGTCTCAATCAACACACCATTTAATTCACTTTTGGTTACCATCTTAATTGTAATTGGTCGACAAGTCGTGCAATATTCTCGATTGATTTTATTAATCTTCCCTTGGGCTCGATACTCTGGAATACCTTCAGTTTCTTATTACTTCGATCGCATGCGCTTGCGTGTTTCGCTATCACTTAGATGCTCAAGGACTCAACCAACATGCCAAATATTTAGACTTTAAAGCTCATAAAGATCTCTCACCCTCAACCTAAATGATGCAATGCCCCCAAAATGTATTTAGCCATAAAAAAATGTGTAAGAATAAGGAAAAAATGGGTACAGAAGGATTCCCATGGAATTCCAAAAGCGTAGGTGGGCGGTGGTAGGGCGACGATTCCTCCTTCAAGAATGATAAAATTCTTCCATGATAGGGGCATCAACTTCCTTCAAAACAAGCAAACAAACTTAAACAAACTATTAGAAAACTAAGGAAAAACTAAGAACGGAAAGAAACTAAGAAAGCAACTTAAAATTAAAGTTTGATTGCCTCTAGAAAGCGCAAATTTTTATAGTCGATTGTTCGACTTGTCATGTGGCTTCCTTCAATCAGGATCCCAAGAGATTGGTTGGTTCATAACAAATGTTGCAAGAGTTAGGGTATGGTTTTCATCATTTAAAATCTTGTCTTATTCTTCAAGAACTTTTACTTCTATTGGCATTAGTTTGAGATCTTTCAACGCGCTCACCACTCATTCTTTCTTGATCTGGAGTAAGATGTTTAAAGATAATGATTGGTAGGGCCTTATTATAACCTAAGTAAACACACTTAAGATGATAGGTAAGTGCTCTGTGGCGGTGCCTGCACAAAAGAAGTAAGTAAATTAGGGCTCGTTTGAAAACGTTCCCGTTTCCTATTTCTTGTTTCTGTTTCTCACTTTTTAAGAAACAGACTTGTTTGATAATCCATCTCATTTCTTGTTCCCTAAATTTGAAAAACGTTTCTAAAATTAGAGCTAAATTTTAGAAACTACAAATAATAGTTTCTCTCCGTTTTATTACTTTTTAAAATAAAACATTTCACAAACATTTTGAAATAGGCTTTTGGTATGTTAGCAACTTCTAGTCCTTTGACTCTTCCGCAAGTCTCAAGTTCGTGTTGGGGTTTGTGCCATAAAACTCATAGTTTGTAATTATGTTCTAATTATTGTAATACACTGTTATTACTTCAATAAAGTGTTATTATTCGTTATTTTCGATATTGCCATTGTTTTAACCCTAAATCCAATAAAATAAACACCCAAGGCTGTAAAATGTATCATGAACTGAATGTAGTGTACATATAAAGGATCTCGATTCGAGATACAGCCTAAAGGGTCTATAGTAAGAGGATAAGGTTTGGGTACCTTACCCTGGTAAAACTATGGATGTGACTCACTTTGTATATGATAGAAACACTGTGATCCTAACGTGTTCGTGTAGATGACATGTGAGTGGAGATATCCTATATAATGAGATTACATAAGACCGGACCGCAAAATAGTAACCACGAGACGTAACTCCGTTGACTAGCTAGGTTTCTATTTCACTAGGATGACCTAGGCATCTTGATCTCAATCCTAAGCGGCTTACGAACTCCTGTTTGCGATAGATTGTCCTTTGACTAGTATAGGTGAGAGTGGCCAGATTCGCCGACTCAATATTCCTACCTTCTTGGGGACAAGATCGAGTGAGCAGCTGGGGACTTAGCCTAGCAAGATGGAATTCACTCCTTTCCGCCTATTAGGTGAAGGGAATGAGAATCCCCGCGCAGCGGAAGACGATCGAATCGTCATACTATCATTACACAACTCGGTTTTGTTAAAACAATCTACTAAAGATCTAGGCTAAACATGTTGGAAAAGGAAGAAAAAATACAGTAAGATTAGAGGTACTTACTTGTTGAAGACTTTCTTCAAGGTTTCTCCTCAGATCACGAACTCTTCGTGCTTCTCGATCTCAACGAACTCTTCCCACAAATGGAACCCGAACACCACCACTTGGAGTCTCGGGTGTTCTCTTTTGGAAAAGGGAAGTTTGTGGGAACTTTGGAGTTTTGGAGAGGGAGGAGAATTGAGAGAGAGTAGAGAGAATTCTTCTTCTCTTCTTTAATGAAAATAAAAAAAAATGAGAGAATGGTTACATTCCTTCTTGCAAGAAGGGATTATATAGTGGAATGATGGAGTTAAAATCTCCACATTATTACCACTTTACCAAAACCATAGGTTATGCAAATCTCATTTGCATAACCACATAATATAAGATATCTCATATCTCATATTGCAAATCTCATTTGCATTAATTGTGGATTAATTAAATTGAATCACATCCAATTTAATTGCTCTCAATTAAATTCTCCAATTAGCCCTAATTCAACAATTAGGCTAACCTATAGTTTATTATGAATCTCATTCACATTAAACTATATATTATATCGTTCATATCTCATATAAATAACATAAATGCCCTTAAAGTGAAATTGAACACTTCAATTTCATACCAAAACATTAACCCTTCTTTTAACCCAGATTGAGCCAACCGAGGTACCTAATGGACCTACAGTGATGGGCTCCAATGATCCAAGATTAACCTGTCAAACTCTTTGACCCGGTTAACCAACATTCATTAGCTACAGTAACACTCCACTATAGCCCGTAGCTGCACTCCCGTCAGTGCAGAATATTACGTGTCCACTGATATAATCAATGCCCATGAGTCGACCCTTCACAGGTTGTTCGTAGACACGGCTGGGTCAAATTATCGTTTTACCCCTGTGTCTACCTCTTGTTCCTTAAGTCCTCACTGCTCCTCTAATGAACAACATATTATGATGGTCCAACCATACACAACACCCTTCTCGGGCCAGTGAGAAGGTGGGCGCCCGTTGTCCAAGCCACCCGGAGACAAAGACTTAAGGGAACAACTCCTCTAGTTTCCTAAAGGCGGGACGAGTGAATTCCATCTTGCGTAGTTAAGTTTCCAGCCTCCTACTTGGTCCTGTCCCCGAGAAGATAGGCATATTGGGCGAGTAACTGTGACCACCCTCACCCGTACTAGTCAAAGGACAAACCCTCGCAGACAGGAGTCCGTAACACGCTAAGAATTCAGGTCGAGTCACTAATGGTCATCTACGAAGTTATTAGTCCTTATTGTCAACGGTGTTACATCAGTAGGTCTAATAATTCACGGTCCGGTCTTGTACAATCTCATTGCATAGGATGCCCCCACTCGCATGTCAACCACATGAACGAGTCAGATCACCTCGTTTGTATCTAATACAAAGCGGGTCGCATCCACAGCGTATCCAAGATTAGGTCTCCAACCCTATCCATATACTGTAGACCGTTCGGGTCATTAACTCGAACGTGATCCTCCCTGTGTGTCTACTACACACCGTTCAAGTTTTAATTCTCTCATAAATTCAATGACCCTGGACCTTAGTTTATTTAAAAAGTTTATAAATATTGCGAGACACAAAGTGATGAAATGAATAACTCTTATTAATTTCAAAAAATATATTACAAACACGAGATTAGGACAAAAATCCCAACAAACTCCCACTTGGACTAAGCTAGTGGAGAAAATACATTTCTGAAATGTACATAGATTACAATGAAGTAATACAATAAACTAGGGCATTGAATACCCGTTTACACATCTCCCACTTGCCCTAGTCAGGAAGCTCTCAAAGACCTAGACTCTCTAGGTGACCCTCAAACACCTTAGCCGTGAGGGGCTTTGTAAATGGATCACCTACGTTGTGCTCGACACTATCTGCGTGGACCGCCACGTCTCCACGGTGCACAATCTCCCGTATCAGATGATACTTGCGCTCAATGTGTTTGCCTCTCTTATGGCTCTGAGGCTCACGTGAGTTGGCTACTGCACCACTGTTATCACATAATAGTGTGATCGGCAAGTTCATATTTGGAACAACTTCCAAATCCGTCATGAACTTCCTAAGCCAAACAACTTCCTTTGCAGCTTCACAAGCCGCAACATACTCCGCTTCCATAGTGGAATCAGCGATGCATCCCTGCTTGATGCTTTACCATACTACAGCTCCTCCATTCAAAATGAAGGTTGACCCCGAAGTGGATTTCCTAGAATCCTTATCGGTCTGAAAATCAGAATCCGAGTATCCCGTAAGGATCAAATCTCCACTGCCATACACTAAGTTGTAGTTCCTCGTTCTCCTAAGATACTTGAGGATTGCCTTTACGGCTGTCCAGTGATCTAATCCTGGATTGGACTTATATCTATTGACAATTCCTACTGCATAACAGATGTCGGGCCTAATACACAACATGTCATACATCAGGCTCCCTACAACTGAAGCATATGGAATCCGTCTCATATCCTCAACATCTTGAGGAGTCTTAGGACACTGATCTTTAGACAAGTGAACCTCATGCCTGAAAGGCAGCAAACCCTTCTTGGAGTTCTGCATCTTATATCTAGACAACATCTTGTCAATATAAGACGCCTAAGACAAGGCTAGCGATCTGTTCTTCCGGTTCCGGACAATCTGGATACCTAAAACATACTAAGCTTCTCCCAAATCTTTCATTTGGAATTGCGAAGCTAGCCACTTCTTAACGTCAGTAAGAAATTCTACCTCATTCCCAATGAGTAGAATATCGTCCACATACAACACCAAAAATGCAACAGTTTTGTCAACGATTTTCTTGTAGACACAAGGCTCGTCGACATTTTGATCAAAGCCATAAGATTTGATCGCCTCATCAAACCTTATATTCCAAGACCTCGAAGCTTGTTTCAGCCCATAAATGGACCTATGAAGCCGGCAAACCTTTTGCTCTTGGCCTTGGGCAATGAACCCTTTGGGCTGGTCCATGTAGATGGTCTCATCAAGTTTTCCATTCAGAAAGGCTGTCTTGACGTCTATCTGCCATACCTCGTAGTCATAATACGCGACAATGGCTAGAAGGATCTTGATCGACTTTACCATGGCAACAGGTGAAAAGGTCTCCTCATAGTCAACCCCTTCAACCTGGGTAAAACCCTTTGCCACTAGTCGGGCTTTGAAGGTCTGCACCTTCCCATCTACGCCACGTTTACGCTTGTAGATCCATTTGCAACCAATAGGTTTTACCCCATCCGGTTGATCCACAAGCTCCCATACAGAATTGAAGTACATAGACTCCATTTCCTGGTCCATAGCTTTAATCCACTCTACTTTGTCAACATCAACCATTGCCTGATCATAGGTCAATGGATCTTCACAGTCATCGAGCGACAACTGAGGTTTCAGCTAAACCCATGTAGCGATCAGGCTGTCTCACAGTCCTCCCACTACGTCGAGGTATTCCCAACTCTTGGGAACGGATTTGACTAGACGTGCTAGGGTCAACAACACTTGTTGACGTACTAGTCCCATCAACAACTCTTGCTGATATATTGTCCATTTCATTCAACACAATTTTACTCCTTGGTAAATGATCCCTGACGTGGTCTTCCTCTAGGAAAGTGGCGTTTGTCGACACAAACACCCTATTTTCCTTAAGATCGTAAAACAGACCACCCCTAGTCTCTTTAGGGTAACCTAAGAATAGGCACAATTTCGAACGGGGTTCTAACTTTTTCGGGTTTAACACCAACACGTGGGTCGGGCATCCCCAAATCCTGAAGTGATGTAAACTGCCTTTACATCCACTCCAGAGCTCGAAAGGTGTTTCACAAACACTCTTCGACGGAACGTTGTTCAAAATATAAACCGTAGTCTCCACCGCGCACCCCAAAAAGAATCGGGGAGACGAGCATAGCTCATCATCGACCGAACCATGTCCAACAAGGTTCTGTTTCTCCTCTCCGATACACCATTCTGCTGTGGCATACCAGGTGCTGAGAGTTGGGACGTAATTCCGTGTTCTATCATATAGTCCTGGAATTCAGTGTCCATGTACTCTCCACCTCGATCCGATCGAAGTGTTTTAAGCAATTTACCTAAGAGGTTCTCAACCTCAGTCTTGTACTCCTTGAACTTTTCAAGAGTTTCAGACTTCTTGTGCATTAGGTAAATATACCCATATCTTGAGTAATCGTCTATGAAAGATACGAAATACTCATAACCGCCCCAAGTTTTAACATTCATCGGACCACAAAGGTCATAATGTACTAACTCAAGAGGCTCTTTGGCTCTATATCATTTTCCACTAAAAGGACGTTTGGTCATCTTGCCCTCAAGGCATGACTCACACACTGGCAAAGAATTTTCTTCCAACTCGTTTAGAAGTCCACTCTTTAGTAGTTTCTCAATCCTATTGAGATTAATGTGCCCTAACCGTAGATGCCAAAGATGGGCATCTTCTTTTGGAGAAACTTTTGCTTTCTTAGTTCGTGTTTCTGCAGTTTTAAACAATTCAGTATTCAAAACACTTTTGACCGAATTAGGTTTCAAAACATACAGATTATGCTCGAGTGAAGCTGAACAAATAAGATTGCCTTTGAAAGAAATAAACGCTTTACTTGATTCAAAGGAAATTCAAAGGAAACAGATATACAATGTTCAATTAAGCAAGAAATGGAAACAAGGTTTCTAGTAAACCCTGGAACTATGTACAAATTGTCCAACAATAAGTACTTCCCGCCAAAGTGTAGCTTCACCGTGCCAATCGCTGCAGCAGAGACAAGCTCTCCGGATCCAACCCGTAGAGTCACCTCACCCTCTCGCAGCGGCTGCTAGGAATCAATCCCCTGAAAAGAAGAACAAACGTGGTTAGTGGCGCCCGAATCCAATATCCAGGCAGAGTCACTACTCTCCACTAAACATGTTTCTGTCACAAGTAAATCACATTTACCTTGATTCTTCCTCTTGGCCAGGAATTTGGGACAGTTCCTCTTCCAGTGTCCGCCCCCATTGTAGTGGAAACACTTTCCTTTCTCTGCAACATCCTTGACCTTCTTGCCCTTCCGGCGGCGGCTGGGTCCGCTTTTACCCCTCTTCATCCTCTTCTTCCCTTTCGGGCGTGAAGGAGCAATGAGTTTCGTCCCCGCAGGTCGAACCCCTGTGATAAGACCTGTAGGCAATATTTGCCTCAGATTCCTTGACCCTGTTCAAGGATTGGAAATTTTGTAGCTCATTGAGGAGGGTAGTCAAAGTGTAGCTAATTTTGTTCATAACAGCATTGCTACGAAACTGAAGGAAACTCTTCGGAAGAGTCTCTAGAAATAAAACTGACCTGGCTCGACTAGTCGATCGAAGCCCCGTTCATTTTAGCCGATTAAAGTGGGTCATCATGTCTAGAACATGTTCACGGACGCATTTACCCTCTTTCATCCGCAGCGTTGAAGACGTATTTGAGCGAGTCATGCTCGGACTGAAAAGGATTGTTGTCCAAACATTTCCTGCAAGGACTCCATGATCTCCCTGGCGGAAACCATCAGCTCATGCTTCTTTGCCAAGACATCAGACATGCTGGCAATTATGTAGACCTTGGCCTTTTCATTGGCCCTGATCCATCGATCGTACGCATCGCGAACACTTCGCGACGCGGTCGAGCCCGACATCTTAGGACACTCCTCAGACAGCACGAACTTTATGTCGTCAGTTACCAAAATTGTGTTTATGATGTTTTTTCAATTTTGGTAATTATCTCCCACTAATTTATCGGACGCGAGTAGTGCTATTATTGCGTTAGACATTTTTAGCTGAAAATAAGAAAAACTTTGTATTAGTCTCGCAAAAAACTTTTTGAAATCCAATCAAGTTTTAGCAAAATTGTTTCATGATCCCTAGGTCATTTAAAATTTTGCAATGATACACTAAAGGTTTAGAATGACCGCCACCGAAGGGTGAACAGAACACTCCTCCTTTAGGACGAGACTTTCTCGTTCAGACCCTAATCCCAGAATAACTCTTATTCCATTAGGAGTCCAATTACCATTGTTCTGTCGAATTCATTAACACTTAACGAATTCTGTGAGTGTCATCCTCAATCTTTAAGTTTCCAAGTATCCGTCCAAACAATAGCCAATGAAGGGTGAACCAAGAAGGAAAACCAACCAGGAAACTGTATCCCTTTCGGAAATTCACGGTGTTCCGACTCCCATGATCAAGCCCTCCGAAGGGATTTTCTGGTCCAGGCCAAACTAGCAGGTAGATCATAGGCGTCTCACGGTGTGAATCGAAAGAAGAGACCGTGGGTCTCGTTTTCACAAGTCCCGCTCCCACTCACTATAAGTACTCTCTCCATCCACGATGATATTAACCTATACAAATGTCATCCGAAGGGGGACGCTCCCATTTGCGCCACGAGGCCGAGTATAGATCTCACGGTGCGGACTTAACGGAGATTTGTGGTTGAAAATTCAAATGTATCTCATACACTTTATTTCCTCCCACTCAGCACTTTAATTTTAATAGGGATTGACCTAGATAAACCGGCTAAAATTTACCTAAGTCTACCAATATAACTCTTATATGATATTTAGCCTAAGTTTATAATCACATTATTAACTTAGGTCTATGTGAGTAAATTAATTAACTCTTAATTAACGACACTCACGAGAATATAACCTAAGAATCTCCGGACCGAATTCACTCCCAAGTCGATTTCCAGGTAGGGGTGTTTCGCAAGCGTCAACTTAAATACCCCAACCTTAGACAAAACCTTCCTTAGACAGAGTTACTTACCAGTCTCCATTCAAAGGTTATATTTGATTTCCTAATTATAATCTCATTAGAAAATAGAAAACCTAAGTCTAATTATTCAAGTTCTAAACTCTTTAAAACTAATAATTAACTTAGGTTGCATGCATTTCTATGTTATAGTGCTTGATCATTCATCACATGAATAACTATATAATATAACATAATATAATTCATCACATGAATAAAATGCATGAGCATGCTTTTAATTTAAAAATATAACACGTATATTTAAATAAATTAAAACATGCAAACATTATATTATAACTCTTATAATATAACCTATCATGCAAACTATATATTATAACTCTTATAATATAAATGATGCATGAAATATTTAACCTAAGGTAGGATTTTAAATCTATATGACATACAATATGCATATAGAAATTAATTAAAATATACATCTCATGCATAAAATAATTAAAACAGCAAAAATGGACCGGTTTTTGGCACCTAGGGGCAATTACTTAATTAAATAACATTAATATAACACTTATATTAACATTATTTAATAAAATAATTAAATAAACAAAGATAAATACATTTACAAATAAAATTAATTAATAATAAGAAAAAACAACTGCCCACTAAAGGAAATTTAGCCCACGTTCTCGCGAAACCGCCTCCAAAGAATCGTTCCTCAACGCGTGCGGCGTTACACAGTAACGCTGTCGCCTCCAATATGTCGACGGCGTTCTCAACGCCGGTAGCGCAAGCGGTAACGCTGCTTCATCATGGGGCCTCCGTCGCATGAGGGACGGCGTTGAGACGCCGTAAGGCAACGTCTCAACGCCATCGACAGAACAACAAACTCTTTGCTATTCTTCACCGATTTCTGCCTATTTCCGCTCCGATTTCTTCACAGCAACTCTTGCCACGAACGACCCGGACTTACAGACTCAATTTATTTTCTAAAATGCCCAAAAAACACGGGCCCTTTACATTTGATCTCCTCAAACAGAAAATAAATCTAAAATGCCAAAAACCGAAACATCCATTTAAGCAAACCAACATTCATCTCATGAAATTTAAGGCAATTACCCACCTAATTTTAACAAAAACAGTGCATAAATGAAGAACTATCGACTTGACTCTGATACCAATGGAAGGGAATGAGAATCCCCGCGCAGCGGAAGACGATCGAATCGTCATGGTATCATTACGCAACTCGGTTTTGTTAAAACGATCTACTAAAGATCTAGGCTAAACATGCTAAAAAAGGAAGAAAAATACAGTAAGATTAGAGGTACTTACTTGTTGAAGACTTTCTTTAAGGTTTCTTCCTCAGATCACGAACTCTTCGTGCTTCTCGATCTCAACGAACTCTTCCCACGAACGGAACCCAAACACCACCACTTGAAGTCTCGGTTGTTCTCTTTTGGAAAAGGGAAGTTTGTGGGAACTTTGGAGTTTTGGAGAGGGAGGAGAATTGAGAGAGAGTAGCGAGAATTCTTCTTCTCTTCTTTGATGAAAAAAAAAAAAAAATGAGAGAATGATTACATTTCTTCTTGCAAGAAGGGATTATATAGTGGAATGATGGAGTTAAAATCTCCACATTATTACCACTTTACCACAACCATAGGTTATGCAAATCTCATTTGCATAACCACATAATATAAGATACCTCATATCTCATATTGCAAATCTCATTTGCATTAATGGTGGATTAATTAAATTGAATCACATCCAATTTAATTGCTCTCAATTAAATTCTCCAATTAGCCCTAATTCAACAATTAGGCTAACCTATAGTTATTATGAATCTCATTCACATTAAACTATATATTATATCATTCATATCTCATATAAATGACATAAATGCCCTTAAAGTGAAATTGAACACTTCAATTTCATACCAAAACATTAACCCTTCTTTTTAACCTGATTGAGCCAACCGAGGGACCTAATGGACCTACAAAGGATGGCGGGTTCCAATGATCCGAGATTAACTCACAAACTCTTTGACCCGGTTAACCAACATTCATTAGCTACGGTAACACTCCACTATAGCCCGTAGCCGCACTCCCGTCGCTCACGAGAATATTACGTGTCCACCGATATAACCAATGCCCATGAGTCGACCCTTCACAGTTGTTCGTGAGACACTACCGGGTCAAATTACCGCTTTACCCCATGTGTCTACCTCTTGTTCCTTAAGTCCCCACCGCTCCTCTAATGAACAATATATTGTGATGGTCCAACCATACACAACACCCTTCTCGGGCCAGTTAGAAGGTGGGCGCCCGTTGTCCAAGCCCTGGAGACAGCACTTAAGGGAACAACCCCTCTAGTTTCCCTAAAGGCAGGAACAAGTGAATTCCATCTAGCGTAGTTAAGTTCCCAGCTCCCTACTTGGTCCTGTCCCTGAGAAGATAGGCATATTGGGCGAGGAACTATGACCACCCTCACCCGTACTAGTCAAAGGACAAACCCTCGCAGACAGGAGTCCGTAACACGCTCAGGATTCAGGTTGAGCCACTAATGGTCATCTACGAAGTTATTAGTCCTTACTATCAAAGGTGTTACATCAGTAGGTCTAATAATTCATGGTCCAGTCCTGTACAATCTCATTGCACAGGATGCCTCCACTCGCATGTCAACCACATGAACGAGTCAGATCACCTCGTTTGTATCTAATACAAAGCGGGTCACATCCACAGTGTATCCAGGATTAGGTCTCCAACCCTATCCATATACTGTAGACCGTTCGGATCATTAACTCGAACGTGATCCTTCCTATGTGTCCACTACACACTGTTCAAGTTCTAATTCTCGCATAAATTCAATGACCCTGGAGCTTAGTTTATTGGAAAAGTTTATAAATATTGCGAGACACAAAGTGATGAAATGAATAACTCTTATTTATTTCAAACAATATATTACAAACACGAGATTAGGACAAAAATCCCAACACTATTAGGGTCAGTAGATGAAAGTTCCCTTAAGTGGTGTCTCCGGGATTTGAACAAAGGGTCCGACCCTCTCATTGGCCCGAGAGGGACTCTGTTTGTTGGTAGGACCACAAACAAATTGTTCATTAGATGAGCACTGATACTTAAGGTACAAGATGCAACCCAGGGGTAAAACGGTAATTTGACCCAGCTGGTGTTACGAACATTCGTGAAGGATTGACTTGCTGTTATTGGTCAATATCCGTGGACATAGAAATATATTTGCAGTGAGAAGAGTGCAGCTACGGGACTTTAGTGGAGTGTTCCCGCAGTTAATGAATGTTTATTAGGTGGTTAATGAGATTAATCGAGTAATCTCGTATCGTTGGAGCTTCTGATCTGAAGGTCCATTAGGTCCACCTTCTAGCTCGTAAAGGGTTTTTAGATCGTTTGAATTTGAAATGTTCAAATTCATTAGGGAATAAATTTAATGTATATAGATACAATATAATATATAGTTTTAGAACTATATATTATAAATTTAATGTGAATATGATTCATATTAAATTGTATGAGAGAATTAAATATTTGAAAGAGTTCAAATATTAAATTCAAATGTGAATGTGATTCCTATTTGAAAACTATATGTTAAAATTTAATGTGCATAAGATGTGCATTAAAACTATAGGTTAGAGGAGAAAAAGATTAAATATGATTTGGTCTTAATTAAATATATGATTAATTGAATATATGATATTTAATTAATTAATTAATTAAATTTGATTTAATTAATTTAATATTAATTAATTTTAATTAAATTAATTAATGGGAACGTGTCAGGAGGACACGTTCCCATCTTCCCCACCAACTCCTCATCGATAGGGAGTGGGGGAAGAACTCCTCTGAATAACTTCTCGAGGAAGAGAAGTTTTGGCTGATCGATCTGTGAATTGCTCCCACTGAAAAAATCTCCTCTCTCTCTCAATTCCCTTCTTCCAAAAGCTGGAATACCTTCCCACCGAGGTAAGATCTAAGTGGAATTCAGAGGATAGGAGGTTTTCCTTGTGGTGCTGTCATGTTGAAGAAAATAGAGAAGAAATCTTGGTTGATGTGTTGCTGCACATTTGGAGCAAGGAGTTTCTGAATTGAAACTACAAAGGTAATCGTCTATATCCTTTTAGTTTAATGTCTAATCAGTATGTGTTTGCATGATTAGTTCCATGCCTAATTAGATTAGAAAATGTATGCTTGTTCTGTTTGTTTTTCCAATGTACTGATTTTTGTCTTCAACCAAAATGAACTTGCAATTACGATTCCAAAACACGTTTCCGCTGCTCAAGAGGATCCGATCTCCACCAATTGGTATCAGAGAAATGCTTGTTTTGTTTTTGTTGAAACAAATTTGCATAGGTTAGGTGGGAATTACATTTGGTTGTCTGTAAAATTGTTTAGGAATATTTTGGCCTTAATTTCTTTTGATTTGATCAAATTAAATGTAAAGGCTCCTGTGTTTTTGGGCAATTAAGTGCATAATCGAGTCTGTAATCGAGTTAAGAGTCGTTCGGGATCAATTATGTGCAATTCGGATGAGTATCGAGGGAGAATTTGGTGTTTGAAGCTGCTGTGTTCGAATGTTTTTGTTGTTGCCGAAACAACAACATTGCAACGCTACCAGCAGCGTTGCAACGCCGTTCATCAGCATTGTAACGCTGAGGAACGGTGTCGCAACGCTGAAGCTCCCTATCGACGTGGGATTTCCAGGGGTCAACAACGTTGCAACGCTGCCCCTCAGTGTTGCAACGCTACCCCGATGCAAGGCGCGTGCGCGGATGAAGCTGGCGTTGCAACAATCCCATCAGCGTTGCAACGCCGTGATGCCAAAACTGATGCTGCAGATCGGTCTGAGCTGTTCGGTTGGTTTTTGGTCCGGTTCGAGCGGTTTGAGCCTGATTCAAAGAGTTTTGGACCGGTTTTGTAATAAGATTAGTGTAATTTTATTATTTTTGCACTTTAGGGGCCAAATTATTCTGGTTTTACAGCTATTTTTCTTTATGAATGTCATTTAGAATTTTTCTCACCTTAGGATAAGCATGTTCATGCATTTTATTTTAATTGTTATATAAATATGGTAGAAATGCATGATCTAATTTATTTTCCATAATTATTTATTTATAATTGTTATTATTAGATAATATGGAAAATAAATTGCTTGGAGCATGAAATTACTTAGTTTAAAATAATTGTTATTTCATTTAAGTAATTTTAGTTATTCAATTAGTTGAATAATTTTTATAATTCCAGTTTGGTTTTATAACATAGTTCCTTGCCATAGGTTAATTATTAAAATTTATAAGAGTTATAAATTAAAGGGGTTTTAGAAACCATAACCTATAACAAAGAATTGCATGCAAACATAGGAACTTGGGTTAAATTAAATTAGCTTTAAATTGTTTAAAATTAATTTAGACCTAAGTTTTAATTTCTAATAGGATTAGAAGTTTGTCTTACATTGTATTTTAAATAGTTTAAAATATAGTAGGACATTAGAACTATGGTTATAAGGGAACTCTACTGGTGAAGTTCTGTCTAAGGTTGGGGGTACTTAAGTTGGCAATGAACGGAACACCTCCTATCTGGAAACTGACCCGGAGCTTGAGTTGAATTAACCTTAGTTCTGTTTTATATCTAGTAACTAAAATATTTATTCACCTAGACATAAGGTTAAAAGACCTAGTTATAATAGTTATAATAGGCATAGACTTAGATAGATTCTTTTAGCCAAAATCCGGCTAAGTTAAACCTACACTCTAACCTTAGGAGCTTCAGTGGGAGAAAACGAGATGTTCGCATCGAGTTTACTCTCACGTCCTCAAGAGTTCATACCGTGAGTTCCATGCTCGGCTACGTGGTGTCAATAGGGCGTCCCCCTACGGTAAGTGTTTGCATGGTTCAATACCAAGGTGAATGAGGGAAGTATCCATAGTAAATGGGAGCAAGACGCGTGTCAACGTATCCTACGGTCTCCTCCATTAGGTCGCACCGTGAGATTTCTATAATCCGCCTGCTAGGTTGTCTTGCAACAACCAAACCCATGGAGGACCTGACTATAGGGATCAGAACACTGCGAACTACAGAAATGGATAGGGTCTCTTAGGTAATTTGCCAATAGTTGTCTTTCTTAATAGTAGCCTGTTGGCTCGGACCTATTGAATCTGAAAATGGTAGGGTCACATTTACGGGATAAGTTAAGCTAGTTAACAAATCCTTGACCAAACAAACGGTTGCTAAGGATCATTGGGACATGAGATGTTCTGGTAGTGAGAATTGGCTGAGATAGTCTCAATTCAGGGGAGGAGTGACTGACCACCCGACGGTGGCTTTTATTCTGAACCCTTGAAGTATCGTTTCAAAATTAAAGTTTTAATTTAAACACTAGGGTTCTTTAATAATTTTGCTAAAATTGATTGGTTTATAATGGGTTAAAGGCATAACTAATTAGAACTACTTTTGAAATTTCAGCACGTCGTGCTCAATTATAACTACTGAAAAGCGAACGTTTAACTGGTGAAAACTATACTACGTGGAAGTCTAACCTGAATACGATTCTTGTTTTTGACGACCTTCGGTTTGTACTGACTGAGGAATGTCATCAGGTCCCTGCTTGAAACGCTCCTCAATCTATTAAGGAGGCGTACGACTGCTGGATCAAGGCCAATGATAAGGCCAAGGTCTATATTTTGGCTCAGCTCGTGTTTCTGAAGTTCTAGCCAAAAAGCACGAGGGCATGGTCTTAGCTCGTGAGATCATGAGTACGTTGCAGAATATGTTTGGACAACCGTCTGGACAACTTCGACACGAATCTCTCAAGTACGTTTATAACTCCCGTATGAATGAGGGGTCGTCGGTGAGAGAACATGTTCTCAATCTGATGGTCCACTTCAACGTGGCTGAAATGAACGGCGCGGTCATAGACGAGCAAAGTCAGGTCTCGTTCATCCTGGAATCTCTTCCGAAGAGTTTCCTACAATTTTGCAACAATGCGATGATGAACAAGATAGAGTATAACCTGACTACTCTCCTTAATGAACTACAAACTTTCCAATCTCTTATGAAAAATAAGGGACAGGCATATGGAGAGGCAAATCTATTTGCCCATTCCAGAAGGTTCCAGAAGGGTTCATCCTCTGGGACTAAGTCCTGTAGTTCATCTTTTGGGCTTAAGAAGACCCAAAAGAAGAAGATAGGAGGGAAAGGGAAGGCACCTGCTGCTGATAAGGGCAAGGGAAAAGCTAAGGTTGCAGACAAAGGAAAGTGTTTCCACTGCAACATGGACGGGCACTAGAAGCGAAACTGCCCAAAATACCTTGTTGAGCTCAAAGAGAAGAAGGGTAAATTCGATTTACTTGTTCTTGAAACTTGCTTAGTGGAAAATGATGATTTTACCTGGATACTTGATTCAAGAGCCACTAATCACGTTTGCTTTTCTTTTCAAGAAACTAGTGTTGGGATGTTTGTCCTAATCTCGTTTAGTTTGTAAATATACATTTGAAATTAATAAAGGTTATTTATTTCATCATTTTGTGTTTCGCATTTATTACAAACTTTGTCCAATAAACTAAGTTCCAGGGTCATTGAATATATGAGAAGTAGAACTTGAACGGTGTGTAGTGGGCACACAGGGAGGATCACGTTCGAGTAAATGACCCGAACGGTCTACAGTAAATGGATGGGGTTGGAAACCTAATCCTGGATACGCTGTGGATACGACCCGCTTTGTATTAAGATACAAATGAGGTGATCTGACTCGTTCATGTGGTTGACATGCGAGTGGGGGCATCTTGTACAATGAAATTGTACAAGACCGAATCGTGAATTATTAGACCTACTGATGTAACACTGTTAACAATATGGACTAATAACTTCGTAGATGACCATTAGTGACTCAACTTTGAATCTCGGCGTGTTACGGACTCACATGCTCGCGAGGTCCGCCCTTTGACTAGTACAGGTAAGGGTGGTCACAGTTACTCGCCCAATATGCCTAATCTTTTTAGGGACAGGACCAAGTAGGGAGCTGGGAACTTAACTACGCGAGATAGAATTCACTTGTTCCCGCCTTTAAGGAAACTAGAGGGGTTGTTCCCTTAAGTGCTTTCTCCAGGGCTTGGACAACGAGCGCCCACCCTCTCACTGGCACGAGAGGGTTGTTGTGTATGGTTGGACCATTACAACGTTGTTGTTCATTAGAGGAGCAGTGGGGATTTAAGGAACAAGAAGTAGACACAGGGGTAAAACGATAATTTGACCTAGCAGTGTCTACGAACAACCTGTGAAGGGTCGACTCATGGGCATTGGTTATATCAGTGGACACGTAATATCTTACACTGACGGGAGTGCAGCTACGGGCTTTAGTGGAGTGTTATCGTAGCTAATGAAGGTTGATTAACCAGGTCAAAAAGTTTGATAGGTTAATCTCGGATCATTGGAGCTCGTCACTATAGGTCCATAAGGTCACTCGGTTGGCTCAAACAGGACATAAAGAAGGTTTACATTTTTTGTGTGAATTGAAGTGTTCAAATTCACTAAAAAGGGTATTGATGTCATTTATATGAGATATGAATGATATATTATATAGTTTAATGTGAATGAGATTCATTATAAACTATAGGTTAGACTAATTATTGAATTAGGGTTGATTAAGAGAAATTAGATTGAGAGATATTAAATTGGATGTGATTCAATGTTAAAAATCCACAATATTGCAAATGTGATTTGTAAAATAAGATATGAAATATCTTATAAGATATGTTGATTTGCATAACCTATGTTGTGGTAAAATGGTAAATAGGTGGAGATTTCAACTCCACCTATCTCCATTATATAAACCCCTTTGCAAGAAGGGGTGTGGATGATTGTTGCTCATTTTTAGTTTTCTCACCAAAGCAATTAGAGAATTCTCTCTCAAACCAATTTCTCTCTCAAAATCTCCTCCCTAACCAAGCTTGAAGGGATCGAAACCCGCAGCGGAAGCGATTGATAATCGCGTGTTCTAATTTTGTAACATGGATTTCTATCAAGATCAAATATAACTAAGATTAAGCATGCTATAAGATATTGGACAACAAGTAATTACCTTTGAAGAACTCTTTCTTCAAGTGCTCCTTCTCCCACAATCATGATCTCAACAACTCGAACCCGAACGAATGAAGACACCACCACCGAATCTTCTTCGTTGTTCTCTAGGTGAGGGAGGAAGGTGGGTTCCTTTAGGATGAGGTGAGGTGATCTTATGAGATTGTGCTTGGAACTCTTTCCAATACAATTTGAGAGAATGCTAGGGTTTTGTCAAAAAACATTAACTTTGCTTAGCCACCAAGTTGCATCTCATGTAACCATTTATAAGGAAATAGGATGGAAATTACAATTCTATCCTTCCTTCATTCTCTCATTAGTATATAGTTTATATGTGAATGTAATTCACATTAAAACCATATATTATATCAATTATATCACATACAACTGATATAACACCTCATATATGAAATTGAACACTTCAATTTCATTCCTAACTTTATACCCTCAATATTACCATGTTGAGCCAACGGAGAGACCTAATGGACCTACAGTTCATGAGCTCCAATGATGTGAGATTAACTGATCAAACTCTTTGATCCAGTTAATCAATATTCATTAATTACAAGTCACCCCACTATAGACTTGTAGTTGCACTGATAGCACACAAAATGTGCTATCCTTAGGCTTAATTATTGCTAGTTTTATAATGATTTCAGAGCTTTTACGTGTCTAAATTACTCAATTTCAGGTTAAGATCACAAACAAGACAATTGGAGACATTTTGGATCACTCGAGATCGACAAGAGGCTATTTGGAGCCTAAAATATCATCAAGTGGAAGTGAATGGACCAAACCAAGCTTGAAGACCCAAGGTGATGGCGTTGCAACGCCATGCAAAGCGTTGCAACGCCGAATGTGCAACCATGAAGCATTGAAGTACACTGCCGATAGCGTTGCAACGCTGCTTTGCAGCGTCGCAACGCTATCTCGATAAGGAACGAGCATGAGGCGACCGTGGCGAGGCGTTGCGCGCGCCGCTTTTAGCGCGTTGCAACGCCAGATCGATAAGAAACGCGCGTGTTAGGGTCGCGGCGTTGCAATGCTGCCCTCAGCGTTGCAACGATGTCGAGTGTTGCCATATATACCACGCGACTAGGGTACAACGTTGCAATGTTGTACCGAAAGACATTATAAATAGAACCTTATGTTTTCATTACAAGGGAACCGAATTTGATAGACAATCCACCCTATTTTCGAAATACACTTTGTAAGAAGAGAGAAAAGAGCGGTTTTGGGAGCCAAAGGATTTATGGAGGTTCGAGATCGAAGATGGGAGCTCGGAGACGAAGGACCGACATCGACACATAAGTTTAATTTCCTTTTCTTTCAGATTATAATACGGTTTTAAGACGTTTTCTACATGTTTAGCTTGACTTTCATGTGATTTAGAGTAGCTAAATGTTGTAGTTAGGATTTGATTTAGTTGTTAGGACTCAATTGCTATGTATTGAAGCATGTTTTGTTCTTATTTTTGGCAATTTGTTCTTTAACTCTTAAATTTGTTGGTTTAAGTGGACTCGAGATATAAAGCTTGAATTAGAGCAAAGTTGTCAAAACCCTTAGGAATCTGGCATGAGAATGATTAAGAAACTTAAGGGAAACACATAAAGGAGTTACTTAATGTCATGCATGTCGTAGGTTCATATGGAGACTATGGAGTTTATTGCATGTGTGAGGCTCACTAAGAATCAAAAGGTTTTCTTGAGTATTTTACTTCTTGTTTATAAATTCATCTCATTGGTTCATTGCATGTGTTAGTTAAGTCATTAACTTGTAATATCACTTTCCTCAAATCTATCAATTCGTATCTCCACATGTTAGTCTGTTGTTTGTCTTTACTCTCATCACCTATCCATATTTTGTTGCTTTAGCTAAAATTGAGAATTAGTATCTTAGTAATTAATTAATCTAGAAACCCATTCCCGAGGACGATACTTGGACTCTTAAATCACTATACTAAAACTTGACCCGTACACTTCGGTATTGCATAATCATAATTATACGCAACAAGTTTTTGGCGCCATTGCTGGGGAATGACAATTATTTAGATTAATTAATATTAGAAGAAAATTTGAGGTTTTAGACTAAAGCTTGTTTGTGTGTCTTTCCTTATTTGTTTTTGTGTGTTTGTTTGTTTCCTTATTTGTTTTCTTTTAGTTTTGTGTGTTGTTTTTCTGTCTTGGTCTCTTGTTTTTTGTTGTGTGTTATTGTGTAGAAGTCTTGATCTGAACTACTAATTTTTCAAGCATGACTTCGCATGATTTTTCTCCATCTTTCTATTGTCCCTCCCAGGACCCTAGGCATGTGCATCATGATTTCTCTGAATACCATATGTCTAATTTTTACCATTCTGTATCTGAAATTGATAAAAATTCTTATGATGGTAGCTATTTAGGCACTTGGAACCATAATTTTTCCTACCTTGACCAACCTAATGAAAAATCTTCTCTTGTGGATTAATTAATGGAATATACCTTAGAGTTGAAAATTAAAAATTTGGTTCATAGTGAATTAAGGATGTTGGATAGGTTAGAAGCTGAGATGGTAGGACTTTGGGAAATAGTACAGGATAGAGCTCAGTATCTTAACCAGCTAGTAATTTCCCTTAAGGCCTTACAGGAACAATTTCTTATCCTTACCACTTAGGAGGTGCCACCTAGGAGGATTTGTTCATATGATAGTGAAGATAGTTTGGGGGAGACTAAGGCACACCATAATCAGGTTAGTGAGGTAGTCATTGGTGATACAATTATTTCTACAAGGGAGATTCAGGTGATAGAGGTAGAGGCTGAGAAGTCCTTTTCCCTTTTTTCCCCAGAAATTTCCTTTACTCTTAATAACCATTTGTCGTATACTCACGAGTCTTGTTTTGATTTTTGTTCTTTCATTTCATTAGACAAAAATACAAAAAATAGTTATCTGTTTGGTGCCCATGAGAAACAGGATAACCTTTTAGACTTAGAAGGCTACATCGATTCGAGTAAGAAGGGCCCAAAGAAATATGAGCAGTTTTATGTGCCCTGATAAGTCACCGTCTAGCTAAAGACGTTAAAGAAAGTTTTTCTTGGGAGGCAACCCAAGTTTTATGTTTTATGTTCTCTGTTTTTATGTTTTATGTCATTTTCTAGTTTTATTGTTTTTATCTAATTTCTTATCTTTTTGTACCTCCAGGTGTATGCCCAGGGGGAGAGCTGCAGACTTGCACCCTTTTGATCCTGAGATCGAGAGGACCTGTAGGAGACTCACGAGGGAGGAAGAGCAGAAACTTCAGTTATGGTGACACAGTTAATCAATAACACTAAACCTATCAGGGAGTATTTCCAACCTGTGTTTGATTCTGAGCAGGCTGGAATAGTCTATGCCCCTATAAATGCTAACAATTTTGAACTTAAGACAGGGCTTATACAGATGGTTGGGGAAGGTGCTTTTCGAGGATTAGCCACAGAAGATCCCAACTCACACTTGCATAATTTCTTAGAAATCTGTGGTACATTTAAGATGAATGGTATCTCTACTGATAATATTCGCTTACGTCTCTTTCCTTTCTCTTTGCAGGGTAGAGCTAAAGAATGGCTAGGATCCCTTCCCTCATGCAGTATCACTTCTTGGGAGGAGTTGGCCCAAACCTTCATGACCAAATTCTTTCCACATATGAAGGCTGCAAGGTTAAGGACAAAGATAGGAACATTCAGGCAGCAGGAGGGAGAGCAACTATTTGAGGCATGGGAACGGTACAAGGACATGCTCAGGAGGTGCCCACAGCATGGGTATCCAGATTGGCTCCAGGTACAATTGTTTTATAATGGACTGGAAGGTAAGACCAGGACTATTCCGGCTGCCACTACTGGAGGGGCTTTCATGGCGAAGACTGTGCCAAAAGCACGTGCCCTCCTCGAGGAAGTGTCAACTGTCAGCTACTAGTGGCCTACAGACAATGACAGATCTAAGCCAGTAGCTGGATTATATCAACTGGATGAGGTAACTTCCCTTAGATCTCATATGACATCTCTCACTCATGCTCTGAATAATTTTGCAGGATCACCACAAACAGGGATGTCCTCTCAATGCTCCCAACCCAATGGAGAATCCACTATGGAGCAACTACACTACCTGAACAACAGAAGCAACAACTATGGAGGAAGCTGGACTCAGAATAACCTCCCAACACATTATAATCCAGGTTTGAGGTATCATGAAAATTTCTCTTATGCTAACAACAAAAATGTGTTGAATCCTCCTACAGGGCATGCTCTACACATCAGAGAGGAAACCATCTCTGGAAGAGACATTGCAATCCTTCATAGCTGAATCCAGAAGTCGGTCCAACTAGCTAGAGAATGCAGTCACCAGTCTATCTGGTATAGTGACTAGTCATGGAGCTGCAATAAAGAATATAGAGACCCAGATTGGCCAAATGAACACATCACTTTAGGCACTGCAAGCAAGGAAAGAAACGCCTTGAGGGAGTACAGTCTAGCTAAAGACATTAAACAAAACGCTTCTTGGGAGGCAACCCAAGCTTTACATTTTTGTTGTTTTCTGTCTTTAGATTGTTGTTTTTCAGCTCTTAGTTTATTTACTAGTTTGTTTGTTTTGCTTTGTAGGTTGTGATGATGTCCTCCTTCGTTGAAATCCATGCTCTCGTTCTAAGGACCTCCAACACACATGTTTTGGTTATCCAAGGAACTCAGAAAGATCTCCATCACCCAGGACAATATTGTTCACTCTTACCCTTATACTTAATTTGTGCTTATTTCTGCAAACATTGGGAACAATGTTTAGTTTAAGTTTGGGGGTGGGATGTCGTTTTTGTGACTGTCCTGAGTATATGTTGAATTGTTGATTGATCTTTTGCATAAGTATGATCATGATAGCCTAGGATGAGATATATTTTGAAATCTTTGTGATTCTGCTGAAACCTGAAAGCATGACATGAATTTGAGTTAATTTAAAAATTTTCTTGAGTTTTTGCTGCACTATTATGCACATAGTCTGTGTTCCTGTAGTTTTGAAATGCTTAGAACAAAGTTATTAGGTTTAGAAGTTTGATGTCACCTGGATAGGTCTGAGAACTGATTTGAGAGTTAAACTACAGGATAGGATGAATGACAATATGAAGTGCATGATCTGTAAGATTTGTGCATTATGTGAAAATTTTTGTTTTGTTTATGTTGTTTAGTTTGTTAAAGAAAAAAAATTCGTGAGGGCAAAAAGAGCTACCTTCATTGTGATCAGTTATGCCACTCGTTGAGCGAGTGCTCTGGGTAAGGGTCCCTGCAGTGGATGTGTGAAAGCTAATGTCCTTGCACAAAAAAAAGAAGAAAATAGAAAAAGTGATAAAAAGTGAGTAAGTGCTGAGTAGAGTTATTTAATTCTTGAATGTGGAGAGGCTCAAAGATTAGTAATTAAGACCAGTGTAGGGGAAGTTGAATGGAGAGTCTAATAATGTTGATCCGGGCTTAGTAAAAATGAAGGGAACATAGGCTAATCACACACACACGTAGGAACACTTAGGAAAAGCTTTAAATTGCTTGCTGAAGTGTTATGTTTGAGTGTTTCCTGTGATTACCAAATTTTCTCTTAAATCTTTGAGGCTTGAATCAAATGTGTGTATAAGAACAATCCGATGTTTAATTCTTTTTTTGCTCGGGACTAGCAAAAGTTTAAGTTTGGGGGTGTTTGATAGCACACAAAATGTGTTATCCTTAGGCTTAATTATTGCTAGTTTTATAATGATTTCAGAGCTTTTACGTGTTTAAATTACTCAATTTCAGGTTAAGAGCATAAACAAGACAATTGGAGACATTTTGGATCACTCGTGATCGAAACGAGGCTATTTGGAGCCTAAAATAACATCAAGTGGAAGTGAAAGGACCAAAACAAGCTTGAAGACCCGAGGTGATGGCGTTGCAATGCCGAATGTGCAACCATGAAGCATTGAAGTACACTGTCGATAGTGTTGCAACGCTGCTTTGCAGCGTCGCAACGCTATCTCGATAAGGGAACGAGCATGAGGAATCGTGGCGAGGGCGTTGCAACGCTGCCTTTTAGCGTTGCAACGCCAGATCGATAAGGAGCGCATGCGTTAGGGTAGCGGCGTTGCAACGCTTTGCCCAAAGGTAACGCCGCGTCATCGCTGCCATATATACCACGCGGCTAGGGTACAGCATTGCAACGCTGTACCGAAAGACATTATAAATAGAACCTTATGTTTTCATTACAAGGGAGCAGAATTTGGTAGACAATCCACCCTATTTTCGAAATACACTTTGTAAGAAGAGAGAAAAGAGCATTTTTGGGAGCCAAAGCATTCGTGAAGGTTCGAGATCGAAGACGGGAGCTCGGAGATGAAGGACCGGCATCGACACATAAGTTTAATTTCCTTTTCTTTCAGATTGTAATACGGCTTTAAGACGTTTTCAACATGTTTAGCTTAACTTTCATGTGATTTAGAGTAGCTAAATGTTGTAGTTAGGATTTGATTTAGTTGTTACGACTCAATTGCTATGTATTGAAGCATGTTTTGTTCTTATTTTTGGCAATCCGTTCTTTAACTCTTAAATTTGTTGGTTTAAGTGGACTCGAAAGATAAAACTTGAATTAGAGCAAAGTTGTCAAAACCCTTAGGAATCTGGCATGAGAATGATTAAGAAACTTAAGGGAAACACATAAAGGAGTTACTTAATGCCATGTCTGTCGTAGGTTCATATGGAGACTATGGAGTTTATTGCATGTGTGAGGCTCACTAAGAATCGATAGGTTTTCTTGAGAATTTTACTTCTTGTTTAGAAATTCATCTCATTGGTTCATTGCATGTGTTAGTTAAGTCATTAACTTGTAATATCACTTTCCTCAAATCTATCAATTTGTATCTCCACATGTTAGTCTGTTGTTTGTCTTTACATTCATCACCTATCCATGTTTTGTTGTTTTAGCTAAAATTGAGAATTAGTATCATCGTAATTAATTAATCTAGAAACCCATTCCCGAGGACGATACTTGGACTCTTAAATCATTATACTAAAACTTGACCCGTACACTGCGATATTGCATAATCATAATTATACGCAACATGCACTCTCCTCACTGTAGATTTATATTGTGTCCATTGATATAATCATTACCCATGAGTCGACCCTTCACAGGTTGTTCATAATCACGGCTGGGTCAAATTACCGTTTTACCCATATGATTACCTC
This sequence comes from Trichosanthes cucumerina, assembly GCA_036507285.1. NCBI lineage: Eukaryota > Viridiplantae > Streptophyta > Magnoliopsida > Cucurbitales > Cucurbitaceae > Trichosanthes > Trichosanthes cucumerina. Next base: position 67,916,417 of record CM071840.1, on the reverse strand, counting down.
TTTGTTCCTTAAGCACCACTGATCCTCTGATGAACAACAAGTATATAGTTCTACCATAGACACATACCCTCATAGAGGGTGGGGCCTCGTTGTTCAAGACCTGGAGTCAGTTCTTAAGGGAACAACCTATCTAATTCCTTAGTGTAGGAATGAGTGAATTCCATCTTGCATAGTTAAGTCTCCATTTACCTCTACGAGGTTCTCACACGAGAAGGTAGGCTTATTGAGTCGACCACAGTGCCACTCTCACCTATACTAGTCTAAGGACAAACCCTATAAGCGGGAGTTCTAACTTGCTCAGATTCAGTGTCGAGTCACTAATGACCATCTATAAATTATCGGTCTTATCCTCGTTAACTTGCGTTATCATCGCTAGACTAATAATTTGCAGTTCGGGTCTTATATGAACTCTTCATACAGATGCCCCCACTAGCATGTCAACCACATGAATGAGTTGGATTACCTCATTTGTACTAATTACAAAGTGGGTCGCATCCATGGTGTTACCAGAATAGGGTTTCCAACCTTATTCTTATACCATAGACCCTTTAGGTTATACTCTTGAACACAATCCAAATAGTGTCTACTACACTGATGTTCAAGATACATTATAACCTTGGAGCTTAGTTTATTGGATTTATAGAGCAAAAATATAATTTTATCAAAACAAATAACTCTTTATTTATTTGATCAAAATTACATAAGTTTAGGGCAAAAATCCCAACAAGCATCCAGATCTTGGAACTTAAGATTTGATACTGCGATCAAGTCTTATCGCTTTGACCAAAACGTTGATGAGCCTTGTGTTTACAAGAGGATCATCAACAACAAAGTAGCTTTCTTAGTGTTTTATGTGGATGATATCCTACTCATTGGGAATGATGTAGGATACCTTGGTGACATAAAGAATTGGCTGGCGACCAAATTCCAAATGAAAGATTTGGGAGAGGCGCAGTATGTTCTTGGGATTCAGATTTTCAAGAATCACAAGAACAGAACGCTAGCTATGTCTCAAGCATCTTATATCGACAAAACGTTGTCCCGATATTCGATGCAGAATTCCAAGAGGGGCTTATTACCCTTCAGGCATGAAGTTCATTTTTCTAAGGAACAGTGTCCTAAGACACCTCAAGAGGTTGAGGATATGAGACGTATTCCCTATGCCTCTGTTGTGTAGCTTAATGTATGTTATGTTGTGCACGAGGCCAGACATTTGTTATGCAGTGGGAATAGTCAGTAGGTACCAATCCAATCCAGTGTTAGACCACTGGACCGCAGTTAAAAACATCCTCAAGTATCTTAGGAGAACAAGGGACTATACGCTTGTGTATGGGACTAAGGATTTGATCCTTACTGGATATATTTATTCTGATTTTCAAACCGATAAGGATTCTAGGAAATCCACATCGGGATAAGTTTTCACCCTTAACGAGGGAGCTATAGTATGGCGAAGCATCAAACAAGGATGCATCGCTGACTCCATGATGGAGGTTGAGTATGTCGCTGCTTGTGAAGCAGCTAAGGAGGCTGTTTGGCTAAGGAAATTCCTTACTGATTTGGATGTTGTTCCAAATATGGAATTTCCCATCACCTTATACTGTGACAACAGTGGTGCGATAGCCAATTCGAAGGAACCTCGCAGCCATAAGCGAGCCAAGCACATCGAGAGGAAGTATCACCTAATACGAGAAATAGTGCAACAAGGAGATGTGACAGTCACGAAATCGCTTGGAGCACATCATTGTTGATCCGTTTATAAAGACACTCACGGCTAAAGTGTTCGAGGGTGATCTGGAGAGTCTAGGTCTACGAGATATGTACATAGGTTAATCTAGGGCAAGTGGGAGATATGTAATATGGATGCCCTAATTTATTGCATTTGTATCTCTGTAACCACTGTTTTAGATTATGATGTACCCCACTAGAGTTTTTAGTTCAAGTGGGAGTTTGTTTGGGTTTGTGCCCTAAAACTCGTAGTTTGTAATTATGTTCTAATTATTGTAATAAACTGTTATTACTTCAATAAAGTGTTATTGTTCGTTATTTTCGATATTGCCATTGTTTTAACACTAAATCCAATAAACTAAACATCCAACGCTGTAAAATGTATCCTGAACTGAATGTAGTGTACATATAAAGGATCTCAGTTTGAGATACAGCCTAAAGGGTCTATAGTAAGGGGGATAAGGTTTGGGGATATCCTATGTAATGAGATTACATAAGACCGGACCGCGAAATATTAACCACTAGATGTAACTTTGTTGACTAGCTAGGTTTCTATTTCACTAGGATGACCTAGGCAACTTGATCTCAATCCTGAGCGGGTTACGAACTCCTGTTTGCGAGGGATTTTCCTTTGACTAGCATGGGTGAGAGTGGCCAGATTCGCCGACTAAATATGCCTACCTTCTTGGGGACAAGACCGAGTGAGCAGCTGGGGACTTAGCCTAGCAAGATGGAATTCACTCATTCCCGCCTATTAGGGTAAGTAGATGAATGTTCCCTTAAGTGGTGTCTCCGGGACTTGAACAAAGGGTCTGACCCTCTCATTGGCTCGAAAGGGACTCTGTTTGTTGGTAGGACCACAAACAAATTGTTCATTAGAGGCACACTGGTACTTAAGGTACAAGATGTAACCCAGGGGTAAAATGGTAATTTGACCCAGTTGGTGTTACGAACATTCGTGAAAGATTTGAAGGGAATCGAAGTCCCCACAATGGAAGCGATTGCGAATTGCGCGCTCTTGATTTAGTTACAACGATAAATTCAAGAACATACATAACAAGATTAACCATAAAATCAGAATCGACAGCAAGAAATTACCTTTGAAGAACCTTTCTTCAAGTGCTCCTCTCTCCCACGATCACGATCTCAGCAACAGGAACTCCAATGTATGAAGACACGACTACCGGATCTTCTCCGTTGTTCTCTAGGTGAAGGAGGAAGGTGGGTTCCCTTTAGGAGAGGTGAGGTATTTTGTGAGAGATGTGTGCTTTGGAACTCTTCCAACAACACAACAAGAAAGCATATATTTCCTTAACCTAGTTGCATCTCATGCAACCATATATAAAGAAAAATAGGATGGAAATGACCATCCTACCCCTCCTTTAATCTCTCTTTAGTATATATAGTTTATATATGAATCTAATTCACATTAAAACTATATATTATATCAATTATATCATATATAATTGATATAACTCCTCATGTATGAAATTGAACACTTTAATTTCACTCCTAACTTTATACCCTCAATATTACCATATTGAGCCAACGGAGGGATCTAATAGACCTACAGATCATGCGCTCCAATGATGTGAGATTAACTGATCAAACTCTTTGACCCAGTTAATCAATATTCATTATCTACAAGTCACTCCACTATAGGCTTGTAGCTGCACTCTCCTCACTGTAGATATTATTGTGTCCACTGATATAGTCATTACCCATGAGTCGACCCTTCACAGGTTGTTCGTAATCACAGTTGGGTCAAATTACCTCTTTGTTCCTTAAGCACTACTGATCCTCTAATGAACAACAAGTCTGAGGTCCTACCTTAGACTCATACCCTCATAGAGGGCGGGGCCCTGTTGTTCAAGATCTGGAGTCAGTTCTTAAGGGAACAACCTATCTAATTCCTTAGTGTAGGAATGAGTGAATTCTATCTTGCACAGTTAAGTTCCTAGTGTTGGGATTTTTGTCCTAATCTCGTGTTTGTAAAATTGTGAAAGGGATGCCCCGGATCTGACATGTCGCTTGCTGAAAAGAAAAACTGAATTCCTCTATTTGATGTCGATTCATCCACACTTCCATTCTTTGTAGAGGAAGGCTAACTGCTTGCTGGCTGGGAGCGTTATGAGCGGTAACGTCCACGTACGGCTCTGTGCATTGGCTTTTGCTTGAGATGACTTGCCCTTAAAAGTAAGCAAGTGAGTCGGTCCGTCCAGTCCGCTTGTTTGAAATTAATAAGAGTTATTCATTTCATCACTTTGTTCTCGCAATATTTATAAACTTTTCCAATAAACTAAGCTCCAGGGTCATTGAATTTATGAGAGAACTAGAACTTGAACGGTGTGTAGTGGACACACAGAGAGGATCACGTTCGAGTTAATACCCGAACGGTCTATAGTATATGGATAGGGTTGGAGACCTAATCCTGGATACACTGTAGATGTGGCCCGTTTTGTATTAGATACAAACGAGGTGATCTGACTCGTTCATGTGGTAGACATGCGAGTGGGGGCATCCTGTGCAATAAAATTGTACAAGACCGGACCGTGATTTATTAGACCTACTGATGTAACACCGTTGACAGTAAGGACTAATAACTTCGTAGATGACCATTAGTGACTCGACCAATCCTTAGCGTGTTACGGACTCCTCATCATGAGGGTCCATTTCTTTGACTAGTACGGGTGAGGTGGTCATAGTTACTCGCCCAAAACGCCTATCTTCTCGTGACGTAACCAAGTAGGAGCTGGGAACTTAACTACGCGAGATGGAATTCATCGTTCCCGCCTTTAGGGAAACTAGAGGTTGTTCCCTTAAGTGTTGTCCCCGTGGCTTCAAAAGGCGCCCACCTTCTCACTGGCCCGAGAAGGGTGTTGTGAATGGTTGGACCATCACAATATGTTGTTCATTAGAGGAGCAGTGGGGACTTAAGGAACAAGAGAGGTAGACACAAGGGTAAAACGATAATTTGACCCAGCCGTGTCTACGAATAACCTGTGAAGGGTCGACTCATGGGTATTGGTTATATCAGTGGACACGTAATATTCTGTACTGACGGGAGTGCAGCTACGGGCTATAGTGGAGTGTTATCGTAGCTAATGAATGTTGGTTAACCGTGTCAAAGAGTTTGGCAGGTTAATCTCGGATCATTGGAGCCCGTCACTGTAGGTCCATTAGGTCCCTCGGTTGGCTCCATCTGGGTTAAAAGAAGGGTTAATGTTTTGGTATGAAATTGAAGTGTTCAATTTCACTTTAAGGACATTTATGTCATTTATATGAGATATGAATGATATAATATATAGTTTAATGTGAATGAGATTCATAATAAACTATAGGTTAGCCTAATTGTTGAATTAGGGCTAATTGGAGAAATTAATTGAGAGAAATTAAATTGGATGTGATGCAATTTAATTAATCCACAATTATTGCAAATGAGATTTGCAATATGAGATATGAGATATCTTATATTATGTGGTTATGCAAATGAGATTTGCATAACCTATGGTTGTGGTAAAGTGGTAATAATGAGGAGATATTAACTCCCTCATTCCACTATTTAAACCTTTTGCAAGAACGGTTTGGCGATCTTTAATCTCATTTTTTAGATTTTCTCAAAAGAGAAGAAGAAAGTTCTCTCTACTTTCTCTCTAATCTCCTCCCTCTCCAAAACACAAAAGGTTCCCACAAACCTCCCTTCTCCAAAAGAGAACAACCGAGAAAGCCAATTGGTGGTGTTCAAGACCATTCGTGGGAAGAGTTCGTTGAGTTCGAGGAGCACGAAGAGTTCGTGAGTTGAAGAAGAATCTTTGAAGAAAGTCTTCAACAAGTAAGTAAATTCTTCTTGCTGTAATTTTCTTCTTCTTTGAAGCATGTTTAGCCTAGATCTAGTGTTAGATCAATTTTAATAAAATCATGTTGTATATTGATACCACGATGATTCAATCGTCTTCCGCTGCGCGGGATTTTCATTCATTTCAATTGGTATCAGAGCCATCTCGATGGTTCTTCAATTTATGCACTGTTTTGTTAAAATTAGGTGGGTATTTTTCCATGATTTATGTGATAAATTGTTGGTTTGCATAATGAATGTTTCGGTTTTTGGCACTTTTAGATTTATTTTCTGTTTGATGAGATCAAATGTAAAGGGCCCGTGTTTTTTGGACATTTTAGAAAATAAATCGAGTCTGTAAGTCCGTGTCGTTCGTGGCAAGTGTTGCTGTGAAGAAATCGGAGCGGAAATAGGCGAAAAATCGATAAAGAACAGCAAAGGTGTTTCTTTGTTCATCGATGGCGCCGAGACGCCGCCCAACGGCGTCTCAACGTTGTCGCTGCGGCCGGAGGCCTGCGGCAGCAGCTCAGCGTTACCTAACGCTGGATGTAGCGTTGCAACGCCACTTGCGTTGAGAACGCAGGTCGACGCTGTACGCGACAGCGTTGCAACACTGCCCACGGCGTTGCAACGCTGCACGCGTTGAGGAGTAGTTCGCGGCAGTTTCGCAAGGACGTGGGTTCAAGCCTCTACGTGGGCAGTTGTTTTTACGTTTTATTTAATTATTTTTATTTGTAAAATGTATTTATTTATTGTTTAATTATTTTATTAAATAATATTAATATAAATGTTATATTAATGTTATTTAATTAAATAATTGCCCCTAGGTGCCAAAAATCGGTCCATTTTTGCTATTTAATTATTTTATGCATGAGATGTATATTTTAATTAATTTCTATGTGCATAATGTATGTCATATAGATTTAAAATCCCACCTTAGGTTAAACATTTCATGCATCATATTTATATTATAAGAGTTATAATATATAGTATGCATGATAGGATTATATTATAAGAGTTATAATATAATGTTTGCATGATTTAATTTATTTAATATAAGTGTTATATTTTTAAATTAAAAGCATGCTCATGCATTTAATTCATGTGATGAATTATATTATGTTATAGTATATAGTATTATTCATGTGATGGATGATCAAGCACTATAACATAGAAATGCATGCAACCTAAGTTAATTATTAGTTTTAAAGTGTTTAGAACTTGAATAATTAGACTTAGGTTTTCTAATTTTCTAATAAGATTAGAAATTTAGGAAATCAAATATAACCTTTGAATGGAGACTGATAAGTAACTCTGTCATAAGGAAGGTTTTGTCTAAGGTCAGGGTATTTAAGTTGACGCTTGAACACCCCTACACAAACCGAACTCGGGAGTGAATTCGGTCCGGAGATTCTTAGGTTATATTCTCGTGAGTGTCGTTAATTAAGTGTTAATTAATTTACTCACATAGACCTAAGTTAATAATGTGATTATAAACTTAGGTTAATACCATATAAGAGTTATATTGGTAGACTTAGGTAAATTTTAGCCGGTTTATCTAGGTCAATCCCTATTAAAAATTAAAGTGTTGAGTGGGAGGAAATATAGTGTATGAGATACATTTGAATTTCCAACCACAAATCTCCTTTAAGTCCGCACCGTGAGATCTATACTCGGCCTCGTGGCGCAAATGGGAGTGTCCCCCTTCGGATGGCATTTGTATAGGTCAATATCATCGTGGATGGAGAGAGTACTTATAGTGAGTGGGAGCGGGACTTGTGAAAACGAGACCCACGGTCTCTTCTTTCGATTCACACCGTGAGACGCCTATGATCTGCCTGCTAGTTTGGCCTAGACCAGACAATCCCTTCGGAGGGCTTGATCATGGGAGTCGGAACACCGTGAATTCCCGAAAGGCATACAGTTTCCTGGTTGGTTTTCCTTCTTGGTTCACCCTTCGTGGCTATTGTTTGGACAGATACTTGGAAACTTAAAGATTGAGGGTGACACTCACAGAATTCGTTAAGTGTTAATGAATTCGACCGAACAATGGTAATTGGACGCCTAATGGAATAAGAGTTATTCCGGGATTAAGGTCTGATCGAGAAAGTCTCGTCCTAGAGGAGGAGTGTTCTGTTCACCCTTCGGTGACAGTCATTCTAAACCTTTAGGGTATCATTGTAAAATTTTGAATGACCTAGGGATCATGAAACATTTTTGCTAAAACTTGATTGGATTTCAAAAGTTTTTTGCGAGACTAATACAAAGGTTTTTCTTATTTTTCAGCTAAAAATGTCTAGCGCAATAATAGCTTTACTCGCTGTGGATAAATTAGTGGGAGATAATTACCAAAGTTGAAAAAACAACATTAATACAATTTTGGTACAAGACGACATAAAGTTCGTGCTATCTGAGGAGTGTCCTCAGATGCCGGGCTCGACCGCGTCGCAAAGTGTTCGCGACACGTACGATCCCTGGATCAGGGCCAATGAAAAGGCCAAGGTCTACATAATTGCCAGCATGTCTGATGTCTTGGCAAAGAAGCATGAGCTGATGGTTTCCGCTAAGGAGATCATGGAGTCCTTGCAGGAAATGTTTGGACAGCAGTCCTTTCAGGTCCGGCATGACTCGCTCAAATACGTTTTCAACGCACGGATGAAAGAGGGGTCGTCTGTCCGTGAACATGTTCTAGACATGATGACCCACTACCATCTGGCCGAGATGAACGGGGCTTCGATCGACGAGTCGAGCCAGGTCAGTTTTATATTGGAGACTCTTCCGAAGAGTTTCCTTCAGTTTCGTAGCAATGTTGTTATGAACAAAATTAGCTACACTCTGACTACCCTCCTCAATGAGCTACAGAATTTCCAATCCTTGCACAGAGTCAAGGAATCTGAGGCCAATGTTGCCTACAGGTCTTATCACAGGGGTTCGACCTCTGGGACGAAGCCTGTTGCTCCTTCATGCCCGAAAGGGAAGAAGAGGATGAAGAGGGGTAAAACTGACCGTGCTGCCGCCGACAAGGGTAAGAAGGTCAAGGAGGTTGCAGAGAAAGGAAAGTGTTTCCACTACAATGGGGTCGTCATTGGAAGAGAAACTTTCCCAAATTCCTGGCCGAGAGGACGAATCAAGGTAAATGTAATTTACTTGTGACTGAAACCTGTTTAGTGGAGAGTAGTGACTCTGCCTGGATATTGGATTCGGCGCCACTAACCACGCTTTGTTCTTCTTTTCGGGATTGATTCTGGCGCACCACGAGAGGTGAGAGTGACTCTACGGGTTGGATCCGGGAGCTTGTCTCTGCTGCGATCAAGACGCAGTGAAGCTAAACTTTGGCGGGAAGTACTTATTGTTGGACAATCATACATAGTTCCAGGGTTTACTAGAAACCTTGTTTCAATTTTCTGTTTAATAGAACAATGTATTTCAGTTTCTTTTGAATTGAATAAAGAGTTTATTTCTTTCAAAGGAAATGTTATTTGTTCAGCTTCACTTGAAAATAATTTGTATGTTTTGAAACCCAATTCGGTCAAAAGTGTTTTGAATACTGAGTTATTTAAAACTGCAGAAACACGAACTAAGAAAGTAAAAGTTTCTCCAAAAGAAAATGCCCACATTTGACATCTTCGGTTAGGCCACATTAATCTCAATAGGATTGAGAAACTAGTGAAGAGTGGACTTCTAAACGAGTTGGAAGAAAACTCTTTGTCGGTGTGTGAGTCATGCCTTGAGGGCAAAATGACCAAACGTCCTTTTAGTGGAAAAGGATATAGAGCCAAAGAGCCTTTTGAGTTAGTACATTCTGACCTCTGTGGTCCGATGAATGTTAAAGCTCGGGCCGGTTATGAGTATTTCGTGTCTTTCATAGACGATTACTCTAGATATAGGTATATTTACCTAAAGCACAAGAAGTCTGAAACTCTTGAAAAGTTCAAGGAGTACAAGACTGAGGTTGAGAACCTCTTAGGTAAATCGCTTAAAACACTTCGATCGGATCGAGGTGGAGAGTACATGGACACCGAATTCCAGGACTATATGATAGAACACGGAATCACGTCCCCAACTCTCAAGACTGGTATGCCACAATGAGAATGGGTGTATCGGAGAGGAGAAACAGAACCTTGTTGGACATGGTTCGGTCGATGATGAGCTATGCTCGTCTCCCTAATTCTTTTTGGGGGTATGCAGTGGAGACTGCGGTTTATATTTTGAACAATGTTCCGTCAAAAAGTGTTTTTGAAACACCTTTCGAGCTCTGGAGTGGACGTAAAGGCAGTTTACATCACTTTAGAATTTGGGGATGCCCGCCCACGTGTTGGTGTCAAACCCAAAAAGTTGGAACCCCGCTCAAATTGTGCCTATTCGTAGGTTACCCTAAAGAGATTAGGGGTGGTCTGCATTTCTGATCCTAGGGAAAATAGGGTGCTTGTATCGACAAACGCCACTTTCCTGAGGAAGACCACGTCGTGATCATTTACCAAGGAGTAAAATTGTATTAAATGAAATGGATGATTACATCGCCAAAGAGTTGCCGATGGGGCTAGTACGTCAACAAGTGTTGTTGATCCTAGCACGTCTAGTCAAATCCGTTCCCAAGAGTTGGGAATGCCTCGACGTAGTGGGAGGGTTGTGAGATGAACCGATCGCTACATGGGTTTAAATTGAAACCTCGCTTGTAGCTCTTGATGATGATCGTGAGCATCCATTGACCTATGATCGTGCAATGGTTGATGTTGACAAAGACGAGTGGATTAAAGCTATGGACCGGAAAATGGAGTCTATGTACTTCAATGCAGCCTTGGGAGCTTGTGGATCAACCGGATGGAGTAAAACCTATTGGTTGCTAATGGATCTACAAGCGTAAACGTGGCGTAGATGGGAAGGTGCGACTTTCAAAGCCCGACTAGTGGCAAAGGGTTTTACCTGGTTTGAAGGGGTTGGCTATGAGGAGACCTTTTCACCGTTGCCATGGTAAAGTCGATCAGATCCTTCGGCCATTGTCGCGTATTATGACTACGAGGTATGGCGGATGGACGTCAAGACGACCTTTCTCGAATGGCAAACTTGATGAGACCATCTACATGGACCACCCCAAAGGGTTCATCGCCCAAGGCCAAGAGTAAAAAGTTTGTCGGCTTCATAGGTCCATTTATGGACCAAAGCGCTTCGAGAGGTCTTGGAATATAAGATTTGATGAGGCGATCAAATCTTATGGCTTTGATCAAAATGTCGACGAGCCTTGTGTCTACAAGAAAATCGCTGACAAACCTGCCGCATTTTTGGTGTTGTACGTGGGCGATATTCTTCTCATTGGGAATGAGGTAGAATTTCTTCGACGCGTTAAAAGTGGCTAGCTTCGCAATTCCAAATAAAAGATTTGGAGAAGCTCAAGATGTTCTAGGTATCCGATAGTCCAAACCGGAAGAATGAACGCTAGCCTTGTCTCGAGCGTCCTTATATTGACAAGATGTTGTCTAGATATAAGATGCGTAACTCCAAGAAGGGGGCTTGCTGCCTTTTCGCATGGGGTTCACTTGTCTAAGGATCGGTGTCCTAAGACTCCTCAAGATGTTGAGGATATGAGACGGATTCCATATGCTTCACCGTAGGGAGTCTCATATATGCCATGTCGTACTAGGCCCGACATCCATTATGCAAGAGGGAATTGTCGGTACATATCACCCAATCCAGATTAGATCACTTGGACAACCATAAAGGCAATCCTCAAGTATCTTAGGAGAACGAGGAACTACAGCTTAGTGTGTGGAAGTGGGGATTTGATCCTTACACGGATACACGGATTCGATTTTCTGCACCGATAAAGATTCTAGGAAATCCACCTCGGGGTCACCTTCATTCTGAATGGAGGAGTTGTAGTATGGCGAAGCATCAAGCGAGGATGCATCGATTCCACTATGGAAGCGGGTATGTTGCGGCTTGTGAAGGCGCAGCGGAAGTCGCTTTGGCTTAGGAAGTTCATGACAGATTTGGAAGTTGTTCCTAACATGAACTTGCCAATCACACTGTTCTGTGACAACAGTGGTGCAGTAGCTAACTCACGTGAGCCTCGGAGCCATAAGAGAGGCAAATACATTGAGCGCAAGTATCATCTGATACGGGAGATTGTGCACCGCGGAGACGTGACGGTCACGCAGATAGCGTCGGAGCACAACGTAGCTGATCCATTTAGAAAGCCCCTCACGACTAAGGTGTTTGAGGGTCATCTAGAGAGTCTAGGTCTTCGAGAGCTTCATGACTAGGGCAAGTGGGAGATGTAAACGGGTATTCAATGCCCTAGTTTATTGTATTACTTCATTGTAATTTATGTACATTTCAGAAATGTATCTTCTCCACTAGCTTAGTCCAAGTGGGAGTTTGTTGGGTTTTTTGTCCTAATCTCGTGTTTGTAAAATATTGTTTGAAATTAATAAGAGTTATTCATTTCATCACTTTGTGTCTCGCAATATTTATAAACTTTTCCAATAAACTAAGCTCCATGGTCATTGAATTTATGAGGGAACTAGAACTTGAACGGTGTGTAGTGGACACACAGGGAGGATCACGTTCGAGTTAATGACCCGAACGGTCTACAGTATATGGATAGGGTTGGAGACCTAATCCTGGATACACTGTGGATGCGGCCCGCTTTGTATTAGATACAAACGAGGTGATCTGACTCGTTCATGTGGTCGACATGCGAGTGGGGGCATCCTGTGCAATGAGATTGTACAAGACCGGACCGTGATTTACTAGACCTACTGATGTAACATCGCTTGACAAGTAGGGACTAATAACTTCGTAGATGACCATTAGTGACTCGACCAATCTCGAGCGTGTTACGGACTCGCCGCGCGAGGGTCTGCTTTGAGTAGTACGCGGTGAGGGTGGTCACGCACTCGCCCAAAATGCCTATCTTCTCGTGACAGAACCAAGTAGGAGCTGGGAACTTAACTACGCGAGATGGAATTCACTCGTTCCCGCCTTTAGGGAAACTAGAGGGGTTGTTCCCTTAAGTGTTGTCTCCAGAGCTTGGACAACGAGCGCCCACCTTCTCACTGGCCCGAGAAGGGTGTTGTGAATGGTTGGACCATCACAATATGTTTTCATTAGAGGAGCAGTGGGGACTTAAGGAACAAGAGGTAGACACAGGGGTAAAACGGTAATTTGACCTAACCGTGTCTACGAACAACCTGTGAAGGGTCGACTCATGGGTATTGGTTATATCAGTGGACACGTAATATTCTGCACTGACGGGAGTGCAGCTACGGGCTATAATGGAGGGTTAACGTAGCTAATGAATGTTGGTTAACCGTGTCAAAGAGTTTGGTAGGTTAATCTCGGATCATTGGAGCCCGTCACTGTAGGTCCATTAGGTCCCTCGGTTGGCTCCATCTGGGTTAAAAGAAGGGTTAATGTTTTGGTATGAAATTGAAGTGTTCAATTTCACTTTAAGGACATTTATGTCATTTATATGAGATATGAATGATATAATATATAGTTTAATGTGAATGAGATTCATAATAAACTATAGGTTAGCCTAATTGTTGAATTAGGGCTAATTGGAGAAATTAATTGAGAGAAATTAAATTGGATGTGATGCAATTTAATTAATCCACAATTATTGCAAATGAGATTTGCAATATGAGATATGAGATATCTTATATTATTTGGTTATGCAAATGAGATTTGCATAACCTATGGTTGTGGTAAAGTGGTAATAATGAGGAGATATTAACTCCCTCATTCCACTATTTAAACCCTTTGCAAGAAGGGTTTGGCGATCTCTAATCTCATTTTTTAGATTTTCTCAAAAGAGAAGAAGAAAGTTCTCTCTACTTTCTCTCTAATCTCCTCCCTCTCCAAAACACAAAAGGTTCCCACAAACCTCCCTTCTCCAAAAGAGAACAACCGAGAAGGCCAATTGGTGGTGTTCAAGACCATTCGTGGGAAGAGTTCGTTGAGTTCGAGGAGCACGAAGAGTTCGTGAGTTGAAGAAGAATCTTTGAAGAAAGTCTTCAACAAGTAAGTAAATTCTTCTTGCTGTAATTTTCTTCTTCTTTGAAGCATGTTTAGCCTAGATCTAGTGTTAGATCAATTTTAATAAAATCATGTTGCATATTGATACCACGACAATTTAATCGTCTTCCACTGCACGGGATTTTCATTCCTTTCACCCAGCTACCTACGAGGTTCTGTCCCTGAGAAGGTAGGCTCATTGAGTCGGCTACAAGCCACTCTCACCCATACTAGTCTAAGGACAAACTCCTATAAGCAGGAGTTTCTTAACTTGCTCAGGATTCAGGTCGAGTCACTAATGACCATCTATAAATTACTAGTCTTATCCTGTCAACGGTGTTACACTGGTTAGACTAATAATTTGCGATTCAGTCTTGTATGAACTCTTCATATAGGATGCCCCCACTCGCATGTCAACTACATGAATGAGTTGGATTACCTCATTTGTACTAATTACAAAGTGGGTCGCATCCATGGTGTTACCAGAATGAGGTTTCCAACCTTATTGTTATACCATAGACCATTTAGGTTATATTCTTGAACTCAACCCAAATAGTGTCCACTACACTGATTTCAAGATAAATGTTATAACCTTGGAGCTTAGTTTATTGTATTTATAAATGTAACACTGTAATCTTATCAAAACAAATAACACTTTATTTAATTGATCAAAATTACACAAGTTTAGGGCATAAATCCCAACAATCTCCCACTTGACCTAAAGCTTGTGGAGTACTAAATATTACAGTAATGTAAATACAATAAACTAGGGCATTTAAACCCCTTTGTATAAAAATACTCCCACTTGCCCTAGTTGGGGAAGACTTGTAAACCTAGACCTTCTAGGTGACTATCAAATACTTTAGCCGTGAGAGCCTTTGTAAAAGGATCAACAATGTTGTGCTCTGAGGCTATCTTCGTGACAATCACGTCTCCTCTATGCACGATCTCCCGGATGAGATGATACTTCCGCTCTATGTGATTTCCCCTCTTGTGACTTCGGGGTTCCCTCGAATTTGCCACTGCACCACTGTTATCGCAATACAGTGTGATGGGCAAAGTCATATTTGGAACAACTTCCAAATTAAGCATGAATTTCCTTAACCAAACGACCTCCTTAGCTGCTTCACAAGTTGCTACATATTCGGCCTCCATGGTGGAATCAGCGATGCATCCTTGCTTGACGCTTCGCCATACTACAGCTCCTCCGTTAAGAGTGAATACTGACCCTGATGTAGATTTTCGAGAATCTTTATCAGTTTGAAAGTCAGAATCCGTGTATCCTGTAAGGATCAAACCCTTAGCCCCATACACAAGAATGTAGTTCCTTGTTCTCTGAAGATACTTAAGGATTGTTTTAACCGTTGTCCAGTGTTCAAGTCCTGGATTGGATTGATACCTACTGACCATCCCAACTGCAAAACAGATGTCGAGCCTAGTACACAACATGGCATACATCAGGCTCCCAACAGCTGATGCGTAAGGAATCCATCTCATATCCTCAACTCCTTAATGTGTCTTAGGACACTGTTCCTTAGACAAATGGATTCCATGTCTAAAAGGCAACAAGCCCTTTTTGGAATCTTTCATCTTAAACCTTGACAACACTTTGTCTATGTATGATGCTTGAGACAAGGCTAGTGTTTTATTCTTGCGTTCTCCGACAACTGGATCCCAAGAACAAATCGCACATCACCCAAATCTTTCATTTGGAACTGCGTAGCTAGCCATTCCTTGATGTCAGTAAGATAACCTACATCATTTCCAATAAGTAGGATATCATCCACATAGAGAATTAGGAATGCGATAGAACTTTTGATGATTTTCTTGTAGACACAAGGTTCATCATCACTCTGGTCAAAACCATAAGATTTGATTGCCTCATCAAATCTTATATTCTAGGACCTAGAGGCTTGTTTCAGTCCATAAATTGACCTTTTAAGCCTGCAAACCTTTTGCTCTTGTCCTGGTTCAATGAACCCTTTAGGTTGGTCCATGTAGATGTTTTCCTCAAGATTGTCATTCAAAAAGGTTGTCTTGACATCCATTTTCCATACCTTATAGTCATAATATGTGGCAATGGCAAGAAGGATATGGATAGACTTTACCATAGCAACAGGTGAAAAGGTCTCCTCATAGTCAACTCCTTCAACCTGGGTATAACCCTTTGCTACTAGTCTAGCTTTAAAGGTTTGCACCTTCCCATCTACACCACGTTTTCTCTTGTAGATCCACTTACAACCTATAGGTTTTACCCCATCAGGCTTATCTACAAGATCCCAAACAGAATTGAAGTACATCGACTCCATTTCTTGAGCCATGGCTATGACCCATTTGTCATTGTCTTTGTCAACCATTGCTTGATTATAAGTCAATGGATCCTCACAGTTGTCATCTGGTATAACAACTTGGATTTCAGCTAAACCCATGTAACGGTCAAGCTGTATCACAATCCTCCCACTACGTCGAGGCATACTCAACTCTTGAGATGTACTCTCTTGACTAGACAAACTAGTATCAACAACTCTTGTTGACGTACTAGTGTTCTTATTAGCAACCTTTGCTATTGTTCCGTCTAACTCACTCAACACTACTTTGCTTTTTGGTTTGTGGTCCCTTATGTGGTCCTCCTCCAAGAAAGTGGCATTTGTCGACACAAAAACCTTATCTTCCTTAGGATCATAGAATAAACCACCTCTTGTTTCTTTTGGGTATCCTACGAATAGGCATAACTTTGAACGTGAATCCAACTTCTTTGGATTTGTCACAAGCACATGTGCTTGGATGTACCCCATATATTCTCAAGTGACATAAACTACCTTTACGTCCTTTCCAGAGTTCAAAAGGTGTTTCAGAAACACTTTTGGACGGCACATTATTCAAAATGTATACTGCAGTCTCCACTACGTAACCCCAATAGGAACTAGGGAGATGAGCATAACTCATCATTGATCGAACCATGTCCAACAAGGTTCTATTTCTCCTTTCCGATACACCGTTTTGCTGTGGTGTGCCGGGAGCTGAGAGTTGGGATGTAATTCCATGTTCTATCATATAGTTCTGGAATTCTAAATTCATGTACTCTCCACCTCGATCCGATCGAAGTGTTTTAACTGTTTTACCTAATTGATTTTCAACCTCAGTCTTGAATTCCTTGAACTTTTCAAGTGCTTCAGACTTGTGGTGCATTAGGTAAATATGCCCAAATCTAGAATAATCATCTATAAAAGAGATGAAATATTCATATCCTCCCCTGGGTTTAACATTCATCGGACCACAAAGGTCTTAATGTATAAGCTCTAGAGGGTCTTTGGCTCTATAACCTTTTCCACTAAAAGGTCTTTTAGTCATCTTGTCTCCTAGGCAGGATTCACATACTGGCAAAGAATTTTCTTCTAACTCCTTTAGAGGTTCGTTCTTTACCAATCTCTCAATCCTATTGAGATTAATGTGATCCAATCTTAGATGTCAAAGATGAGCATTTTCTTTAGGAGAAATTAGTTCGTGTACTTGCAATTTTGTAGAATTCACTTGTTAAAACTATTTTAACTGAATTAAACCATTTGCAAATAATTCTTAAGAAGAGCAACACATAGTACAATACTTTTCCAATGAAATAAACACTTTATTCAATTGAAAGGACAAAGAAGTACAATGTTCACTAAGGCAAGAAATAAGGTTTCTAATAAACCCTTAAGCTACATGTTATCAAATAACAGCTTTTCTTTGCCAGATGATTGCTCTTTATCTGCTCCTTTTCCTCTTCTTTTGTATCTTCTTAAGTCCAGAAATATGGTTGCAGTTCTTTGTCCCAGAGGATGAATCCTCCTGAGAACTTGTGGAATGAGCAAACAAATTTGCCTCTCTATTTTGTTGTCTCTTATCATCCATAAGAAACTGATAATTCTGCAGCTCATGTAGCAGAGAAGTCAGATCATACTCTATGTTGTTCATCACTGCATTGCTACGGAATCGCTGAAAACTCTTTGGAAGAGATTATAAGATGAACAAAATCTGACATTTCTCATCTATGACCGCTCTGTTTAATTCCGCTATATTGAAGTGGGCAATCAGATTGAGAACATGTTCTCTCACTGATGTCCCTTCCTTCATACGTGCGTTATAAACGAATTTCAGGGCTTCATGCTGAATTTGTTTGGACGGTTGTCTAGACAAATTTAGCACAAAATTCATGATCTCTCGAGCTGAGACCTTGCCCTCCAGCCTCCTGGCTAAAACATCAGGTATGCTAGCCAGGATATAGGCTTTTGCCTTTTCATTGGCATTAATCCAACGGTCATACGCATCCTCAACAGCTTGAGATGCGTTTTGAGCAGGAAATTGAGGACACTCCTCATTGAGAACGAACTTAAGATCATGTGTAACCAAGATTATGTTGAGTTCATCCCTCCAAGCCATTATGTTCTCTCCGGTTAACTTTTTCGCACCCAATAAGGAAATAATAGAGCTAGACATATTGCTGAAAATTTTACAAACAAACTTGTATGAGTTTCTTGCTATAACTCTAATCCAATCATGTTTTAGCTAATTATCAAATGATTCCTAGGCCATTTATAATTTGCAATGATACTCCAAAGGTTTAGAATGTATGACACCGAGGGGTAATAAAAAACACTCATCCTCTGGATCAAGACACTCTTGACCAAAACCTAATACCAGAATAACTCTTATTCCTATAGGTTTTAGTTACCATTTTTTCGGTCTGGATACATACACAACTTATGTACCTCGTGAGTGTAACCTTTTGTCTTTAGATCCCAGAGTCTCGATCCAATAAAATCCACCGAAGGGAGGACTAGATTGGAAAATAGTCTAAGGAGATCTTTATCCCTTTCGGGTGTCTACTGTGTTTGATCTCCTATGATCAAGCCCTCCGAAGGGATTGTCTGGTCCAGGCCAAACTAGCAGGCTGACCATAGTGGTCTAACGATGTAAACCGACAAAAGAGACCGTAGCTTTTATTTTCACTAAACCTGCTCCCACTCACTATAAGTAACCTCTCCATTCACCTTGATATTGACTCATACAAACACCATCCGAAGGGGAACGCTCCCGTTTGCGCCACGAGGCCAAGTATGAGTCTCACGGTATGAACTTCCCGGAGATAGCGTAGGTGAAAAAATATGTATCTCATACACTTTTTCCTCCCACTGAATACTTTAAGTTAATAGGAATCTTTCTTAGGCTAAAAACCCCGGCTAATGGTTTTTCCTAACTCTATCAATATAACTCTTATATTGATAATCAATATAACTCTTATATTGATTTTATCCTAAGTTTGTTAATATAACTCCTTATATTAAAGCTAGAATTTCTAGTTTATTAACCCCTTAATAAACTCGTTGACGCTACTATAATTTATAAAATTTTATGATTAAATTTCACTGCTAGGTCAGTTTCCAGGTAGGGGTATTCCGTTTCCGTCAGCTTAAATACCCCAGCCTAGACAGAACTTTCCTTAGACAGAGTTCCTCTTTTAATCATAGTTTATAAATTATTTGGTTCCTAATTCTAATCTAATTAGAACTAGATAACCTAAGGTCTATTATTTCCAAGTTCTAAACACTTTAAAACTAATAATTAACCTTAGGTGACATGCATACTATGTTATAGTACTTGATCATTCATCACATGAATAATAAGACATTCATAGCATATTCATCTCATGAAAAATAATGCATGTCAATGTTGTCCAAAAAATTAATATAACAACCTTATATTAATTAATCATGCAAACTATATAATATAACTCCTTATATTATAAATGATGCATGAAAATGATTAACCTAAGGTGGGATTTCTAAAATACAAGTATACAATATGCATGACAATAATTACACAACAATTGCATAATTAAAATAGCAAAATTAGACCAATATTAGCACCCTAGAAATAATTTTAATTAATATAATCTAATTATATTAATTAAAATTAAATATATTAAATATAAAATATTTTTATAATCAATATATAATAAAAAATTTATTTTCTCGCCTGTTCTTTGAATTTTTAAAAACGCCTCTACGGCATTGCAACGCTGCACACAGACAGCAATGAGATTTCTCCAAATCTTGCTCGTTTTCGCTCTGATCTTCCCAGCAACCGCTTTGCCTCGATCGACACGAACTTCCAGAATCGATTTACAATTAAATTTGCCCAAAACACCGGGGCCTTACATTGAACATTTCAATAGAAATTGTAATTCTAATCTAATTATAACTAGATAACTTAAGGTCTATTATTTCAAAGTTCTAAACACTTTAAAACTAATAATTAACCTTAGGTGACATGCATACTATGTTATAGTGCTTGATCATTCATCACATGAATAATAAAACATTCATATCATATTCATCTCATGAAAAATAATGCATGTCAATGCTGTCCAAAAAATTAATATAACAACTTTATATTAATTAATCATGCAAACTATATAATATAACTCCTTATATTATAAATGATGCATGAAAATACTTAACCTAAGGTGGGATTTCTAAGATAAAAGCATACACTATGCATGGCAATAATTACACAACAATTGCATAATTAAAATAGCAAAAATTAGACCAATTTTGGCACCGTAGAATTAATTTTAATTAATATAATCTAATTATATTAATTAAAAATAAATATATTAAATAATTAAAAATAAAATGTTTTTATAATTAATCAATATAATAAAAATCAGTTTCTGCTCGTTGCTCCTTTGCGTGAAACGTATCTGGCGTTGCAACGTTGATAGCAGCGATGCAACGTTGCTTCTTGTCGTCTTCTGCTGAGCGTTGCAACGCTAGAGGCTGCGTTGCAACGTTGCCTCCTCGCGCGCGCTTCTCCTCAGCGCGCGCGCTGTGCAACGCCGATGAAAAGCGTTACGCCGCATTACACCATAACGACACACATGGAATCACCATTCCTTGCTCGTTTTACGCCCGATCTTCTCAAAGAACCGCTTTGCCTCGATCGACACGGACTTACAGACTCGATTTACAATTAAATTTGCCCAAAACACCGGACCTTTACATTGAACATTTCAATAGAAATTGTAAATCTAAGTGTCAAAATTGAAAACATCTAATTTTACAAAACCGGTCATACATCTCATGGAAAAACAGTAAATCCCACCTTGTTCTTGAAAAATCCAGAACATAAATCAAGAACGCAATTGGGCTCTGATACCAATTGAAGGGAATCGAAGTCCCCGCAGCGGAAGCGATTGCGAATCGTGCGCTCTTGATTTAGTTACAACGATTTATTCAAGAACATGAAAACTAGATTAAGCATATATAATAGAATGGACAACAAGAATGTTACCTTTGAAGAACCTTTCTTCAAGTGCTCCTCCTCTCTCACAATCAAGATCACAGCAACTCGAACTTGTACGAACACCGACACTACCACCGGATCTTCTCCATTGTTCTCTAGGTGAGGTAGGAAGGTGGGTTCCCTTTAGGAAAGGTGAGGTGTTTTTGTGAGAGAGATGTTTGTTGTCTTGGAATCTTTCCAACAACAACAAAAAGTTAGGAATCACATAGAATGACATTACCTAGTTGCATCTCATGCAACCATATATATAGGGGAATGAGATGGAAATGACCATCCTACCCCTCCTTTATTCTCTCTTTAGTATATAGTTTATATATGAATCTAATTCACATTAAAACTATATATTATATCAATTATATCATATATAATAGATATAACACCTCATGTATGAAATTGAACACTTCAATTTCACTCCTAACTTTATACCCTCAATATTACTATATTAAGCCAACGGGGGGATCTAATGGACCTACAGATCATGAGCTCCAATGATGTGAGATTAACTGACCAAACTCTTTGATCCAGTTCATCAATATTCATTAACTACAAGTCACTCCACTATAGACTTGTAGCTACACTCTCCTCTCTGTAGATAATATTGTGTCCACTGATATAGTCATTACCCATGAGTTGACCCTTCACAGGTTGTTCGTAATCACAATTGGGTCAAATTACCGTTTTACCCCTATGATTACCTATTTGCTCCTTAAGCACCACAGATCCTCTAATGAACAACAAGTCTAAGGTCCTACCTTAGACTCATACCCTCATAGAGGGTGGGGCTCCGTTGTTCAAGACCTGGAGTCAGTTCTTAAGGGAACAACCTATCTAATTCCTCAGTAGAGGAATGAGTGAATTCCATCTTGCACGGTTAAGTTCCCAGCTGATGGAGATCTGATCTTCTTGAGCAGCGGAAACGTGATTGGGATCGTTAATTTGCTTGATTGTTTTGCTTAAAAAAATAAAAACCAGTACATTGATAAAAATATAGAACAAGCATGGATTCTAATCCTATTAGGCATGGATTAAATGCATAAAAACATACAATAAGTTTAACGATTAAACTAAAAGGAATAAAAAAGTTACCTTTGTAGATTCACAGCAACTCGTTGCTCCAAGCAAATTCCAGTAGTTCAAGAACTTCTAAAAGTTCCCTGTTTTTCTTTCAACAAGAACAACACCACGAGGAAAACCTTCTATCCTCTGAGATCTTAAATCTTCCTTGGTGGGAAGATTTCCAACAATTGGAAGATGAAGGGAATTTGAGAGTGTGAGAGAGAGAGAGCAATTCTCCAAAAAAACTCAGTCTCCAGTGATTACTCGATCAATGCCTTCCTCTACCAGAGAAGAAGGATTCAGTGGGTAACTCCCCACTTCCCTATCGAGAGGGAGATGGGGAGTGGTGGAAACGTGTCCTCTTGACACGTTCCCATTTAATATTATATTAATATTTAATTAATAATTAAATACATTAAATTAAATCATATTTAATTCATATATAACATTAAATAAATGATTAAATCACATTTAATCATTTTACCTTTTATCCTATAGTTGATATGTACATCTCATGCACATTAAATTATAACCTATAGTTTTCAAATATGAATCACATTCACATTTGAATTTGATATTTGAACTCTTTCAAATATTCAATTCTCTCAAGTAATTTAATATGAATCATATTCACATTAAATTTATAATATATAGTTCTAAAACTATATATTATATCATATCCATATACATTAAATATATTCCCTAATGAATTTGAACATTTCAAATTCAAATGATCTAAAAACCCTTTACGAGCTAGAAGGTGGACCTAATGGACCTACAGATCAGAAGCTCCAACGATACGAGATTGCTGGGTTAATCTCACTAACCTCCCAATCAACATTCGTTAACTGCGGGAACACTCCACTAAAGTCCCATAGCTGCACTCTTCTCACTGCAGATATATTTCTGTGTCCATGGATATTGACCAATAACAGCAAGTCAATCCTTCACGAATGTCCGTAACACCAGTTGGGTCAAATTACCATTTTACCCATGGGTTACATCTTGTGCCTTAAGTACTAGTGCTCCTCTAATGAACAATTTGTTTGTGGTTCTACCAACAAACAGAGTCCCTCTCGGGCCAATGAGAGGGTCGGGCCCTTTGTTCAAGTCTCGGAGACACCACTTAAGGGAATATTCCTCTACTTACCCTAGTAGGCGGGAAGGAGTGAATTCCATCTTGCTAAGTTAAGTTCCCAGCCGCTCACTCGGTCTTATCCCCAAGAAGGTAGGCATATTGAGTCGGCAAATCTAACCACTCTCACCCATACTAGTCAAATGAAAATCCCTCGCGAACAGGAGTTCGTAACCTACTCAGGATTGAGATCAAGTTGTCTAGGTCATCCTAGTGAAATAAAAACTTAACTAGTCAACGGAGTTACAGCTAGAGGTTACTATTTCGTGGTCTGGTCTTATGTAATCTCATTACATAGGATAACCTCACTCACATGTCATCTACACGAACACGTTAGGATCACAGTGTTTGTATCAAATACAAAGTGGGCCATATCCATAGTTTTACCAGGGTAAGGTACCCAAACCTTATCCCCTAACTATAGACCCTTTAGGCTGTATCTCGAACCGAGATCCTTTTTATGTACATTACATTAAGTTAAAGATTCATTTAACAGTCTTGGATGTTTAGTTTATTGGATTTATGGTTTTAAATAAAGGCAAACTCGTAGATAGCAAACAATAACACTTTATTGAAATAATAACACTTTATTACATTAATTAGAACATAATTACAAACTACGAGTTTTAGGGCATAAATCCCAACAAAGTTACCTACGAGGTTCTGTCCCTGAGAAGGTAGGCTTATTGAGTCGGTTACAGGCCACTCTCACCCATACTAGTCTAAGGACAAACCCCTATAAGCAGGAGTTCTTAACTTGCTCAGGATTCAGTCGAGTCACTAATGACCATCTATAAATTACTAGTCTTATCCATTAGCGGTGTTACACTCGGTTAGACTAATAATTTCGCGATCCAGTCTTGTATGAACTCTTCATACATGATGCCCCCACTCGCATGTCAACTACATGAATGAGTTGGATTACCTCATTTGTTCTAATTACAAAGTGGGTCGAATGCATGGTGTTACCAGAATTGTGACGACCACCACCACAGGTACTAATTATTGTTTGTATTTGACGTCCTATCATTAATGATTATTTTCCCTTGAGATTGGATTTGCTTTATTAATAATTAAAGGAAAAGGAAATTGCAAGGGCGTTTTAATGATTAATGTCTAAATTAGGGTGATCAATAGCACTTGGCTTGACCTAGATTGATAGTATATAAGCTCATGATCATTGAAAGGCCAATAGAAAAACCCTAGCCATCACATCTGCTCCTCCATGTAACAAAACCCTAACCCTAAGAGCATTTTGTCTTCCTCCACAATTTAACCTAGCCGCCACCTCCTCCCCGTGAATACTACCCTTCCGCGCCATCACGAAGAGGAGTTTGCGCGTCCACCCACCGTTCTCAAGTCCTCCAACCACCTCGCTCGCACTCACGAACGAAGAAAAACGCCGCGCTTCAAACTCACACGCAGCTCGCCAAGTTTCCGGTCCGCATCACCGCTCGTGAGTGCGCTTTCCGTCACGGCTTCTCTCGCGCAGACGCGCACGCGCGCGAAGCCCACTACCGGCGGCACATCGATGCTCGTGCGCGCCGGCCAATCACGAGCCTTCATCCTCGAGCGCCGACGACGCCGAACACGCCGATCACCGAGGCTCCACCGCCACCATCGCAATCCTCGCCGCGCCGTTTGTCTTCACCGTCGACACGCTGAAGACCGGCCGGGAGAGCCTTTCGTTCACACCTGAGGGCCGACCACCGAACGGAACTCGCGCCGCCGCCCACTCGTCCATTCACGAGCACAAAGAAGAAACCTCGCCGGTTCCCTCACGATTTCACCACGCAGTGGTCGTGGTGCACGCCGCCGCCGGCAGCCGTGAATCAACCGATCCGTTTCCTCGGCCGCACCTGCCTGCCCGAGAATCTACAACGCCGCCAGAATCGTCCGTTAGCTACGATTCACCGGTGAGCGATCGGTTTAAGTTTCGTACTTGATTGAGAATTATATGTGACCTATCGATTACTTAAACGTTTGATTGAGAATTTAGGTTACGGGTTCGAACACATTTTTGTAGGGACCAAACTTGGAGCGGAATTAGAGGTCGATCGTCAAAACAGACTAAGGGTTATTAGGTTTTCGCTTTGAGCTCGAGGTAAGCGGGGCACGACATCTTATTGCCGTAATTTAAGTGTCGCATGATTAGGGATTTAGTGAATACTTGGAGATTGAATTCGGAAACTATGGTGTGAATCAGGTGTCACTAAAGGAAGAGTAGGCAAGGAGTTCGATTAGGTCTTGGAGCGAAGTCGGAACTAAGGTAAGGGACCTTGTGCCGAACTTTTTAATGGGATTGAAGGAAAATGATTTTCATGATTTCATGCGAAATTAGTTTATATTTTACATATGAAAATATACAGATATTATCGTGAGAATACTTAATATTTTATGTGCAAATATTTCAATGCATCATGTGGAAATAAACCATTATTTTATGTGAGAATATTCTCGTATTCTATGTAAAAGTATTCCAGTATTTCATGTGAGAATATGACAGTAATTTGTATGAGAATATTTCATGTTTTCTTACAAAAGTATGATCTTCAAACTGTCTATGAGAAAAGTATGATTTGCATATCGACGATGATGTTTATGACATGTGCACTATTATTACGTGAATGGTGGGACCTCATGCATGTTTTGTATGCCACGAAATGAATTAATGAAAAGTGTGGACATTGGTATCCTGAGATCATTATGTGCATGGTCAAACATGCAATAGAGACCCTATGGGTCAAATTACAGGGGTCTGTGAGGGACTCAAAACGAAATGACTCAGGATGACCAGTCGGCCACACAATTAAAAAGGAAGTCATGGATTAAAGACCTGACAATTAAAAAGGAAGTCATGGATTAAAGACCTGACAATTAAAAAGGAAGTCATGGATTAAAGACCTGACAACATGAGAAAGTTTTAGGTCCCGCATATGTATATTACGAATAAGTTTAAAGGTCATGATTGTATGTGTATGCATATCCCAAACCTCGGTAGCGAGGTTACTTACTGGGTATTGTTTTGCAATACTCACCCTTTCTTCTAAAAAATGTTTTTCAGGTAAAGGAAAGGACGTGCAGGGCGAGTGACGGAGGAGCGTTACTAAAACCATGGGAACCGACATGTTTTCCGCATATTCTTGTTTTAAACTGATGTTGTCTCTATGTTTTATTTGGAGTTTAAATTTACTTACAGTTTTAATAGGCCATGTTAAATTGACCCTTTTATTTGTTTTAAATGTTTTTGATTTGGGATCCCTAAAGACTATTTATAATTATTTGCAAGTTTTCTTTTAAGATCTTTTATCTCTTGGCCTATAAATGCATGCATGTGTAGTAATGTCCCTAGGAGTTGGTCATAGAAAAGTAGGGGCGTTAAAGTTGGTATCAGAGCCCTAGGTTTAAGGGTTCTGTAGACTTGCTTACAGAGTAAGCACAGAGTAGTTCCCATGGTTGAACAACGCCTTCTAGTCACCGCCAGGTACGTTCTGAGATTTTATTAATTAAGTATATGATTATGATATGATACTGTTTTATGCATATACATGAACTTAAAACCCCAAGGGGTGATCCTATCTTATGATTAGAAAGTAAAGAAACTGAGTTAGAAACTCTCTATATTGTAGTATTGACAAAATGCCACCTAGAGGCCGAGGGAGAGGTAGGGGACGTGGTAGGGGCCGGAGGGCAAGGGAAAACGTTGACGCCTTGGTGGATTTACCGCTAGAACAGGAAGAGGTTGCTCCACCCGCACTGCACTCCTCCCCGGAGACCACCGCTGGCCGCCGGGAGAATGTACTGCAGCTTGCCCCAAGCGGCGCATCAAGGGAACGCCAATGTTATGACTATGATGGTGGAGGCTATGCAGTCCGTGCGAGCTCTGATAGCCACTCACCGCCCAAGCAAATCGGGCGAAACGATGCAACTCGAGTCCCGATACCGAAAGACTTCGTGAAGTATGATCCTAGATCTTTCAATGGGTCTTCCAGTGACCCCACCGTGGTCGAAGTTGTGGTGCCCTCCATTGAGACCATCTTCGATTGATGAACCGCCTCGAGGACCGGAGGGTGTCCTGTGCTACCTTTATGCCGAGGATGACGCGTACTTATGGTGGGAGTCCGCCAGGGAACCATTGTCGCTAGCGAGAAACGATTACACGAATCTGCTTCAAGGAAGCGTTCAGCGGAAATTTTATCCTGCTGCACTCGTTACGAGAAGCGGTGTAGAGTTCTTACAAATTTGCGAGCACAGGAGGCGGTGGAGGTGTATGAGAGAGAATTTACCCGCTTGTCCCGCTTTGCTCCCGAGAGCCGGTAGATACAGAGGCAAAGAAAACAGCAGCGCTTCATTATGGGGCCGGATGAGAATGTTCGAGGCTTTATTCAAGCACTAGCACCTCCTCGATTATGCCTCCGCAGTGAGAGTGGCGGAATTGATTTGGGTGCGCAAGCGGTGTCATGCAGTGAGTAGTGGTTAACCTGGCGACCATGGCAAATCATAAGAGGAAGTGGGACCACCAATTCTAGCTCACAAATGGCGTCCCAGCGTACAGCACCGTGGGCCGTGACATTTTCGGGCGGGTTCAGTCGAAACCCACAGTCAACAGACGGGAAATAACGGTGGAGATAAGCCACGGTGCAAGGATCGTGTGTAAGCGACACTGGGTAAGTGTTTGGCCCGGTCCGGAGTGTGTTTCAGTGTGGGAAAGAAGGGCACGAGCTAATAGTTGCCGAGTCAAGCCAAAGACTAGCCACCTCGGGTTATGAATAGTGGGCCTGCTGTGAAGCCGGTTATACATCAGGGGAGAGCTTATGCAAGCACCAGTAGAGACATCTATGGCTCAGACTCAGTGGTTACAGGTACACTTCCATTACTTGGGCACCTTGCCTTTGTATTATTTGATTCTGGTTCTACACACTCCTTTATTTCTGGCATCCTTTGTAATTCAAGCTGAGTTAGAACTAGAACGATTCATGATGATGCTCATCTGCCTCTCCACTCCTGCGGGGAATAAATTTGTTAGCCAATATGAAAGTCAAGGATGGTAGTGTGACCATCGCGGACCATGAGTTAACAAAGAAATCTAGTGGTCTTAGACATGTTTGACTTTGATGTAATATTGGGCATGGATCGTTAGCGCAGTAAACCATGCTTGCATTGATTGTTTCGAAGGAGGTAGTGTTCACTCCTCCCGACCAACCTCGCTGAGTTGAGAGGCACGATAGCAGGAAGTAGGCCTAAGGTAATTACTGCCCTTAAGGCCAGGAAGTTATTACATCGGGGAGCTTGGGGCGTCTTAGCTTGCATACTAGATGCAAGGTGTACGGAGATCTCAGTGACATCGGTACCAGTGGTGAATGAATTTACAGACGTCTTCCCCGAGGACCTCCCCGGAATACCTCCGGTCAGAGAGGTAGATTTTAACATCGGATTGGAATTGGGGACGACCCCGATATCCAAGGCCCCGTACAGAATGGCACCGGCAGAGTTAAAAGAACTAAAAGTACAGTTACAAGACTTACTAGACAAGGGGTTTATACGCCCTAGCGTTTCGCCTTGGGGAGCCCCTGTATTGTTCGTGAAAAAGAAAGACGGATCCATGCGCCTGTGTATAGATTACAGGGAGTTGAATAAAGTTACGATCAAGAATAAATACCCTCTTCCCAGAATAGACGATTTGTTCGACCAGTTGCAAGGAGCAACAGTGTTCTCCAAGATTGATCTGAGATCAGGCTACCATCAGTTGAGAATCAGTGAAGAGGATATCCCTAAAACAAAGATTCGGATCACGTTATGGGCATTACGAGTTCACGGTGATGCCGCTTTGGTTTGACCAACGCTCTGCCGCTTTCATGGACTTGATGAACCGCTTTGTTCAAAGAATTTCTTGATACATTCGTGATAGTATTCATCGACGATATATATCGATATACTCCAAGTGTGATGAAGATCATGAGAGTCACTTGAGAAAAGTTTTAAACACGCTGAGGGAGAATAAGTTGTATGCAAAATTCTCCAAGTGTGAATTCTCGCTCGATGTGTATCTTTCCTAGGGCATGTTGTGTCCGGTTTGAGTCTCTGACTGACCCAAAGAAAAGTGGAGGCCGTCACACAAAGGCCTCTCGTCCGACCACCGCTACAGAGGTACGTAGTTTTTACGGGTCTTGCAGGATATTATAGACGATATCGATTCGTGCGCAGATTTTGCCAAGATAGCCATGCCCATGACTCACCGTGTGCAAGCAAGGGAAACTCATTTGTTTGGGATGATGCTTGTGAGGCGAGCTTCCAGGAACTCAAGTACAGATTAGTGTCACCCCGATTCTTACAGTTCCCGAGGGAACAGGAGCTTTGTGGTTTACAAAGTGATGCTTCTAAGAAAGGGTTGGGCACGTGTGCTAATGCAAAGACGCGGTAAAGTAATAGCTTATGCATCCCGACAATTGAAGACGCACGACGAGAGAACTATCCAACTCATGACTTGGAACTAGCAAAGCAGAGTTTTTGCATTAAAGATCCGGAGACACTACCGTATGGCGAGAAAATTCGTGTTTTTACAGATCATAAAAGTCCAAGTATCTATTCACTCGTAAGGAATTGAACATGAGGCAACGCAGATGGTTGGAATTAGTGAAAGATTATGATATTGACATACAATACCATCCCTAAGGCTAATGTAGTGGCCGATGCCCTCGATGAAAGCCGATGCATACTTCAAAGACGAGTTACGCATGAGCGAGTTGCGGCGAGTTTGCTCGAGCCGAAATTGCGAGACTAGTAGGAAAGACCACGGCTCGATTAGCCCGATTAACGATGCACAACCGACCTCGAGACAACGTATCATTGAGGCTCAGCGGTGGGACCCTCGATTAGTAGAAAAGCGTCGCAAGTAACTACAGGTGAGTTGACGAGTTTTCCTATCCACGATGGAGGATTACTATTTCGTGGTCGATTATGTGTGCCAAAGCGGCGACAAACCGAGAACGAGATCTTGAGCGAAGCCCACAACTCACCATTTTCTATGCATCTGGCAGTACCAAGATGTATCGAGATCTCAAAATGCTCATTTGGTGGTGTAACATGAAGCGCGACATATAGCGAGTTTGTCGCCAAGTGTTTGACTTGTCACAGTAAAGGCACCTAGGCGAGACCCGCAGGATTACCGCAACCTTTACATGTACCTCGGTGGAAATGGGAGGAGATCTCTATGGATTTCATAGTTGGACCGCCTAGAACTTTACTAGGTTACACTACATAATTTGGGTCATAGTGGACCAGATTAACGAAGTCAAGACATTTCATATACAGGGAAACCCACCTATTCTACGGATAAGTGGGCGCGACTTTACACGGAAGAGATAGTCCGTTTGCATGGGATTCCAAATCAAGATTATTTCGATGTGAGGATCCACGTTTCACCTCCAACTTCCGGAGGAGTTTACAGAGAGCGTTGGGTTGCGATTGAACTTCATGATGACTTTTCATCCACGCAGCGGATGGGCGATGCAACGATTAAACCAGATATTAGAAGATATGTTGCGAGCTTGCACTTTAGACTTCCCGAGCGGTTGGGACACTCATTTGCATTTGATGGAGTTTGCTTATAATAACGATTATCGATCGACCATCTAATGGCTCCATTTGAAGCTCTCTATGGAAAACGTTGCGAGAACTCCCGTTTTCGGGAGGAGGTTGGTGAACGCCAGATTGTTGGGTCCGTACTGGTACAGTCACTAATGAGGCAATGCAAAAGATTAGGGGCACGAATGCAGACCGCCAAGTCGATACAAAAGAATTATGCCGACACGAGACGAAGGGACCTAGAATTCGATGTTGGGGACCACGTATTTCTTAAGGTGGCCCCAATGAAGGGAATTCTAAGGTTTGGCCGAAAAGGGAAGTTAAGTCCGCGTTTCATCGGACCATTTGAGATTTTAGAGAGGATTGGTGCAGTGGCCTACAGATTGGCACTGCCGCCTTCCTCTCGCGGTTCACAACGTGTTTCACGCCTCCATGTTGAGAAAGTATGTTCCGCACCCGACTCATGTCGTAGACTTGAACCATTGCAACTAGCGTAAGATCCGAGAGTTATGGCGAACGACCCAGGTACAAATTATTGCAAGAGATCGAAAGACCCTCCGTAACCGTGAGATCAGCTTAGTTAAAGTATTGTGGCAGAACCACCGCATGGAAGAGGCTACCTGGGAGCGAGAAGAGGAAGTGCGAGCTAATTATCCAGAACTATTCCAAGAATAGGAACTTTCGAGGACGAAAGTTCTTAAGGAGGGAAGATTGTGACGACCACCACCACATGTACTAATTATTGTTTGTATTTGACGTCCTATCATTAATGATTATTTTCCTTGAGATTGGATTTGCTTTGTTAATAATTAAAGGAAAAGGAAATTGCAAGGCGTTTTGTGATTAATGTCTAAATTAGGGTGATCAATAGCACTTGGCTTGACCTAGATTGATAGTATATAAGCTCATGATCATTGAAAGGCCAATAGAAAAACCTAGCCATCACATCTCTCTCTCCATGTAACAAAACCCTAACCCTAAGAGCATTTTGTCTTCCTCCACAATTTAACCTAGCCAGCCACCTCCTCCGTGTGAATACTACCCTTCCACGCGCCATCACGAAGAGGAGTTTGCGCGCGTCC
Organism: Trichosanthes cucumerina; assembly: GCA_036507285.1. Lineage (NCBI taxonomy): Eukaryota > Viridiplantae > Streptophyta > Magnoliopsida > Cucurbitales > Cucurbitaceae > Trichosanthes > Trichosanthes cucumerina. Next base: position 67,884,640 of record CM071840.1, on the reverse strand, counting down.
ACCCACCGTTCGAAGTCCTCCACCACCTCGCCGCAGCCTCACGAACGAAGAAAACGCCGCCGCTTCAAACTCACACGCACTGCGTCGGGTTTCCGGCGCATCACCGCTCGTGAGTGCGCTTTCGCGTCCACCGGTTCTCCTCGCGCGATGCGCTCACGCCGCCGGCTTTCCACTACCAAGGCACATCGCAGCTCGCGCGCGCGCCACCAAATCCATGAGCCTTCATCCCCTGAGCGCCGACGACGCCAGAACACGCCGATCACCGAGGCTCCACCGCCACCGATCGCAATCCCGCCGCGCGGTTCTTCACCGTCGACACGCTCAAGACCGGTCGGAGAGCCTTTCGTTCACACGAGGGGCCGACCACCGAACGGAACTCGCTCGCCCCGGCCCACTCGTCCATTCACGAGCACAGCAGTAAACCCTCGCCGGTTCCCTCACGATTTCAGCCGCTGCAGGTGGTCGTGGTGCACGCCGCCGCCGGTCAGCCGTGAATCAACCGATCCGTTCCTCCCGGTGCACCCTGCCGACCACAACGCCGCCAAAGAATCGTCCGTTAGCTACGAATTCAACCGGTGAGCGATCGGTTTAAGTTTCGTACTTGATTGAGAATTATATGTGACCTATCGATTACTTAAACGTTTGATTGAGAATTTAGGTTACGGGTTCGAACACATTTTTGTAGGGACCAAACTTGGAGCGGAATTAGAGGTCGATCGTCAAAACAGACTAAGGGTTATTAGGTTTTCGCTTTGAGCTCGAGGTAAGCGGGACACGACATCTTATTGCCGTAATTTAAGTGTCGCATGATTAGGGATTTAGTGAATACTTGGAGATTGAATTCGGAACTATGGTGTGAATCGGTGTCACTAAAGGAAGAGTAGGCAAGGAGTTCGATTAGGTCTTGGAGCGAAGTCTAACTAAGGTAAGGGACCTTGTGCCGAACTTTTTAATGGGATTGAAGGAAAATGATTTTCATGATTTCATGCGAAATTAGTTTATATTTTACATATGAAAATATACAGATATTATCGTGAGAATACTTAATATTTTATGTGCAAATATTTCAATGCATCATGTGGAAATAAACCATTATTTTATGTGAGAATATTCTCGTATTCTATGTAAAAGTATTCCAGTATTTCATGTGAGAATATGACAATAATTTGTATGAGAATATTTCATGTTTTCTTACAAAAGTATGATCTTCAAACTGTCTATGATGAGAAAAGTATGATTTGCATATCGATTTATGATGTTTATGACATGTGCACTATTATTACGTGAATGATGGGACCTCATGCATGTTTTGTATGCCACGAAATGAATTAATGAAAAGTGTGGACATTGGTATCCCGAGATCATTATGTGCATGGTCAAACATGCAATAGAGACCCTATGGGTCAAATTACGCGAGTGTCCGTGAGGGACTCAAAACGAAATGACTCGGGATGACCAAATGCCACACACATTAAAAAGGAAGTCATGGATTAAAGACACGACAATTAAAAAGGAAGTCATGGATTAAAGACCGACAATTAAAAAGGAAGTCATGGATTAAAGACTCGACAACATGAGAAAAGTTTTAGGTCCCGCATATGTATATTACGAATAAGTTTAAAGGTCATGATTGTATGTGTATGCATATCCCAAACCTCATGAGCGAGGTTACTTACTGGTATTGTTTTGCAATACTCACCCTTTCTTCTAAAAATGTTTTTCGTAAAGGAAAGGACGTGCGTGCAGCGCAGTGACGGAGGAGCGTTACTAAAACCATGGGAACCGACATGTTTTCCGCATATTCTTGTTTTAAACTGATGTTGTCTCTATGTTTTATTTGGAGTTTAAATTTACTTACAGTTTTAATAGGCCATGTTAAATTGACCCTTTTATTTGTTTTAAATGTTTTTGATTTGGGATCCCTAAAGACTATTTATAATTATTTGGAAGTTTTCTTTTAAGATCTTTTATCTCTTGGCCTATAAATGCATGCATGTGTAGTAATGTCCCTAGGAGTTGGTCATAGAAAAGTAGGGGCGTTACAAGAATATTCTTATACCATAGACTATTTAGGTTATAATCTTGAACTCAACCCAAATAGTGTCCACTACACTGATTTCAAGATAAATGTTATAATCTTGGAGCTTAGTTTATTGGATTTATAAAAGCAAGACTGTAATCTTATCAAAACAAATAACACTTTATTTAATTTATCAAAATTACACAAGTTCAGGGCATCAATCCCAACATCCTCGTGGTGTTGTCATGTTGAAGAAAACAGAGAAGAAATCTTGGTTGCTGTGTTGCTGCACATTTGGAGCAAGGAGTTGCTGAATTGAAACTACAAAGGTAATCGTTTATATCCTTTTAGTTTAATGTCTAAACAACATGTGTTTGCATGATTAGTTTCATGCCTAATTAGATTAGGAAATGTATGCTTGTTCTGTTTGTTTTTCCAATGTACTGGTTTTTGTCTTCAACCAAAATGAACTTGCAATTACGATTCCAAAGCACGTTTCGCTGCTTAAGGGGATCCGATCTCCATTAGTTTGAGGCTCAAGTAGTACACTTTTTACTTCTTTTTTAAATTTTGATTTCTTTTAATTGTTATTAATATATAAATTTATATTTTTTATTTTATTTCTTAACTTTACCATTGTATATTTGTATTATTTTAAACTGAAATTAAAATTTTTCAATATTTATGTATTATTTGAATTTTGAGTTTTAAATTTATCATTATATTTATATATTATTGTAATTTTAAATATATTTATTGATATATTATTTTTATTTTGAAATTTAAATTTTTCAATAAATATTTGTATATTATTTTAATTTTTTATTTTGCAATATATATATTAATTTTGAATTTTAGATTTTTAATATGTGTATTTATATATATTTTTAATTTTTAATTTTTGTTTTTTGTAATATATATTATTTTAATTTTTAGTACAATAAGAACCTGTTAGAATTTTGCAATAAATAAATTTTGCTCACTAAAACATACATTTAGCCTCATTTTAATATTTTACAACCACAACATTTAACAATATAATTGAGTTTGATATGAGTCGACATCATTTAAGACGAATGACTCACGCAAGAGATAACATTGCAAATCAAATTTGGACAACATTTGAAGTATAAAACACTTTTATTATTATTTAATTTTGCATTTATAATTGTTTGTATTATATAATAAAAAATGTTACAATTAATTATATTTTTATATATTTTAATGCATGTTATATATTTTATATTATATAACTAAATTCTTTTAAACTATAAAAAAAGAGAAAAATAAGATGAAAAAAACATTAAAGAATAAGAAACAAGAAATAGTTATCAAACAAACTCCTGTTTCTATTTTTTGTTTTCAAGAAACAAGAAACAAAAATAGTTATCAAACATATTCTTCTTTCTTATTCTTAAAAAATAAGAAACAGGAAACAAGAAACAAAAAACAAAAACGTTATCAAACGAGGCGTTAGTTTCTTTGTCAGGAGATTGGACATTCATATTAACAAGTTCAATGGAAGTAAGAGAGGAAGCATCCCTAGACTCAGATTCATTTTACATAGCGAACAAATCTTGCCTAATCTCAGTATCGAAAAAGATATCCTGCTCTACACAATCAGATTGATCATCAACATGCGAGGAATGGGTTTTAACATCAAGGTGTTTTGAGGCATAAAAAATATTAAACCTAGCCATTTTGTTCCCAAATTCAACAGACAAGGCATCCTCAACAATAGAAATTTTAGTTTTGGCAGTTTTCATGAATGACCTGCCTAATAGGATAGATGCTAATGTAGGTGCATGAGAGTTTTCGTTCATGTGCGCAACATAAAAGTCAACAAGGAATATCAGTTCATTAACTATTACTAACACTACCTCTACTACTCCTAATGAGTGAATCTGAGATCTATCAACTAATTAAATTTGGTGAACGGGTTGTTGAGGCCTACCAAAATTAAAACTGTCTTCATATTCTAACTTGTAGAAATAGTGGACCACGTCAATTTCCACAGTGAGCAATAAATTTTATCTTTCCAAAATTAAATTCCAATAGAAAACAAATAGGGGGTTTATGAAACTAACAGAAAATAAAAGTAAGTGAGAGAAATCAAGAGATATCAAATCTTACCAAATTCCAGTTCATAGGCACAATTTATCCCTATAGCAATATAGATCACGGGCATTCAAAGTAGATTTTAACTAAACTTAGCAAAAACTTGGTCAGCTTAATGGTTCCCCTAAAAAGCTATACATTCCCTAAATTCATTAACTTTACAAATGCATAAGTCAAATTCAATTATCCTAATAATTTCGTACAAACGTTCTCAAATGATTAAGATAAAGGCATTAAGAATTATGGAAAGACCAAGACGCCTTAATTAGATAAATCCAATTAACAAGCTTCCTAAATTCTCTAGAGTCAAACATGCCAACTATGAATCATGGTTTGCCATAAAATCACACACAGTTAAAACTCTGGTGTTACACGGTTAATTAACATGACTATTACCTAGCATGATAATGAATAAGAGTAGAACATGCCCAAACAATTGAGGCGTCAATTTAATGAAAGATACATGCTCATAAAATTAGAATAAAGAATTCAAGAACAAATTGCTAACCATGTTAAGAATTAAAAACAAGCCTCACTACATTACAATTGGGTTTAACTGACCTATGAACCAGAAAATGAGGTTTAATTGAGCATAGTCACGATAACTCCAACGACCTCGATGGTCTTCATTGATACAACCTAAAAACTCTAAAAATCTAAAAGAAACTAACAAACATTCTAAAACTAAGGCTAATCTCGAAAGTGGGAACGAAAGTCTCAAAGTTCTCTTAAACATAAATGAAAAGGTTGTTTTTTATAATAATGGGAAGCGTCTAGACGCTAAGGAGATCATCTAGACGTTCCCTCGCATGGATAAGGGAAAAATCTTTAAAAACCTGGGCAGCGTCAGGACGCTTGGAGCAGCGTCTCAATGCTGACAGCGTCTTGGCAAGCCTCCCCGCAACGTCGAGCGAGCCGTCGTTACTTTGAAATATGTCAATGTCTAGACGCTTGAAGAAGCATCTTGATGCTTTGTGTACGGGTCTTCTTGCTTGATGCTTGATGGCGCCTAGACGCCCAATGTAGTGTCTAGATGCTCTGCAGGCGGATCTTTTGGCTTGTCCAACTCCTCTTCTCCTGATTTGATGTATTTTTTTTGCTCAATTTTGGTATTTTAGTCCTCGATCCTTCCCTAGCCTCCTGGAACACTCCAAATTATTAATCTCCTATAAAATAAATGAAGGGAATTGAATCCCGTGCAGAAGCGAATGATCATTTTTGCTCTTAATCGTGTGACATAGAAACACTAAAAAAACAGTAAATCTAGGCTAAGCATACTAATTTGAAAGCATAAATGGTTTAGAAGATTACCTTTGAAGACCAATTCTTCAAGTAGTTCCTCGTCGTCTACGAGTTCTTCTTCTCTACGAGCGATTACTCGAACACCACCACGAGGACTTCTCAGTTGTTCTTTAGGAGAGGGAGAGAGGTGGGATCTCCTTGATGTTTGTAGAGAGTTTTTGGAGAGAACTCTTGTATTTGCCTAAGATGAAAAACCACACAAATGGTTCAAGTGTCTCAAAATGCATCCAAAAAGATGTTTTTATAGGCAATGTGGGTGGAGACAAATTCTCCACCCATTTTGCCACTAACTCCACATATTATGCATAAATGGATAATATAAGGTGTCTAACACCTTATTATATGAATCATATTCACAAAATGTGGAGAAATTGGATTTAATTAAATCCAATTTCATCTCTCCAAAATTCTACCATGAGTTATGTCCTATTTCCATAATTAGACACAATTAAGTTCAATATAAATCATATTCACATTGAACTATATATTATATCAATCATATCACATATAATTGATATAATCTCTAAATTTGAACTTGAACATTTCAAATTCATTTCAAAACTTTATACCCTCTATTAATTCCATGTTGAGCCAACCGAGGGACCTAATGGACCTACATATCATGAGCTCCAACGATACGAAATTGACTAATCAAACTCATTGATCCCGTCAATCAACATTCGTTAACTACGAGTCACTCCACTAAAGACTCGTAGCTGCACTCTCGTCACTGTAGGACAAGTTGCGTCCATTGATTTAACCAATGCCCGTGAATCAACCATTCAAAGGTCATTCGTAGTCACAACTGGGTCGAATTACCGTTTTACCCCTATGACTATTTCTTGCACCTTAAGCACCATTGATCCTCTAATGAACAACAAATTTATGGTCTGACCATAAACATTATCCCTCTCGGGCCAGCAAGAGGGAGGGGCCCCGTTGTTCAAGACCTGGATTCATCTCTTAAGGGAACAACCTATCTAGTTACCCTAGTACGGGAACGAGTGAATTCCTTCTTGCGAAGTTGAATCCCTAGCTCCCTACAAGGTTTCATCCCTGAGAAGGTAGGCATATTGAGTCGGCAACTCTGGCCACTCTCACCCGTACTAGTCAAAGGACAATCCCCGGCAGACAGGAGTTCATAACTCGCTCAGGATTCAGGTTGAATCACTATTGGTCATCGTTTGAATTATTAGCCCTAACCTATCAACGATGTTACTGGATTAGTCTAACAATTCTTAGTTTAGTCTTGTACAAACTCTTTGCACAGGATGCCCCCACTCGCATGTCAACTACATGAATGAGCTGGATCACCTCGTTTATATCAAATACAAAGTTGGTCGCATCCATAGTGTTAACAGGATAAGGTTCCCGACCTAATCCATCTACTATAGACCATTCGGGTCACAATTTAGAATGTGACCCTGGAGCTTAATCTATTGGATTTAAGTTTGTAATTGCGAGAATACAAATTTGAAGGAAAAATAACAATTTTATTCATTTCCTCAAATAATTATAAATACACGAGTTTAGGGCATAAATCCCAACAAACTCCCACTTGTCCTAAAGCTAGTGGAGTACATAGAACATTACAATAATGCAAATACAATAAACTAGGGCATTGAATACCCTTTGATACAATACTCCCACTTGCCCTAGTCAAGTTCTAATGTGTAAACCTAGAGATTCTAGGTGACCCTCGAACACCTTAGCCGTGAGAGTCTTTGTAAATAGATCAGCAACGTTGTACTTCGATGCTATCTTCGTGACGATCACGTCTCCTCGGTGCACAATTTCTCGTATCAAGTGATACTTCCGTTCGATGTGTTTTCCCCTTTTGTGACTTCGAGGTTCTCTCGAGTTGGCCACGACGCCACTGTTATCACAATAAAGGGTGATCGGATGTTCATATTTGGAACGACTTCCAAATCAGTCATGAACTTCCTCAGCCATACTGCCTCTTTAGTCGTTTCACAAGCTGCTATATACTCAACCTCCATAGTGGAGTCAACAATGCATCCTTGTTTGATGCTTCGCCAGACTACTGCCCCTCCATTAAGAGTAAACACTGACCCTGAAGTAGATTTCCTAGAATCCTTATCGGTTTGGAAGTCAGAGTCCATGTATCCTGTAAGGATCAGATCCTTAGCCCCATACACGAGCATATAATCCCTCGTTCTCCTAAGATACTTGAGGATTGCTTTTACCACAATCCAGTATTCTAATCTTGGGTTGGATTGATACCTACTGACAATCCCAACTGCATAACAGATGTCGGGTCGAGTACACGGCATGACGTACATGAGGCTACCTACAACTGATGCATAAGGGATTCGTCTCATATCCCCAACCTCTTGAGGTGTCTTAGGACATTGATCCTTAGACAAATGAACCCCGTGCCTGAAAGGTAATAAACCATTCTTAGAGTTCTGCATCTTATATTGAATCAACATTTTGTCAATGTACGATGCTTGAGACAAGGCTAGTGTTTTATTCTTGCGGTTTCGGGCAATCTGGATCCCGAGAACAAACTGCGCTTCTCCCAAATCTTTCATTTGGAATTGCGTAGCCAACAAGTTTTTAACGTCAGTGAGGAATCCTACATCATTCCCAATGAGTAAGATATCATCTACATACAACACTAGAAAAGCGACAGTACTGTTGATTATCTTCTTGTATAAAAGCCATAAGATTTGATAGTCTCATCAAACCTTATATTCCAAGACCTAGAGGCTTGTTTCAATCCATAAATGGATCATTTTAGCCTGCAAATCTTTTGCTCATGGCCTTGTTCAATGAACCTTTTGGGTTAGTCCATGTAGATGTTTTCGTCAAGATTGTCGTTCAGAAAGGTCAAGACGGCTAGAAAGATCCGTATAGACTCGATCATGGCAACTGGAGAAAAGGTTTCTTCATAGTAAACCCCTTCTCGTTGGGTATAGCCCTTTGCCACGAGTCTGGCTTTGAAGGTTTGTACCTTCTCATCTACACCATTGATAAGAAAACCCTAGCAAATTGGAATTAGGAACTCTTTGGTTATGTGAACCCCTAATTCTCAAACACTAAAACCCCCAAGGATTACCTTATGATCGAAGACCAAGAGGTAAGGAAACTAGTTCTTCACTCAAGGATGGAACACTCCACAAGCAAGTTGATCAAACCTACCTGAATGTTCCTGGCTTGCAACCCTGTACTCAAGAATTGCAAAGGGTGGTGATGTGGCTCTGCAACAAATCACACGAAATTTGAATTCATCCAAAAACTGTCGTGTACAACCTAATGGCCAAACTTTAAATAGCTTCCCAAAACCCTAAATGTCATATCATGACAAATGACTAAAATACCTACTTAAAATGTTATAAAAAGAATAAAAATGGAAAATACATAAAAATTAGAAAATAACAATTTGATGCCCTGGTGGTTCATATCAACCATGTTTTCTCTTGTAGATCCATTTACAACCTATGGGCTTAACCCCATCAGGTTGATCCACAAGATCCCAAACGTAATTGAAGTGCATAAATTTCATTTCCTAGTCCATGGCTTTTATCCATTCGTCTTTGTCAATGTCATCCATTGCTTGATCGTATGACAATGGGTCCTTGCAGTCATCACTTGATGTGACAACTTGGGTTTCAGTTAAACTCATGTAACGGCTAGGTTGTGTAACAATCCTCCCACTACGTCGATGCTTTCTCAACTGTTGAGATGGACAACTTTGACTAGACGAGCTAGGCTCAACAACTTTTGTTGGTTTCTTAGCATTGTCAGTAACTTTTATTGACATACTGTCTAACTCTTTTAACACGATTTTACTTTTAGGCTTGTGATCCCTGATGTGGTCTTCCTTAAGAAAAGTGATGTTTGTCGACACAAACACCCTATTTTCTTTAGGATAAAAAAATAGACCACCTCTCGTTTCTTAAGGGTAGCCCACAAACAGGCATAATTTTGAACGAGGTTCCATTTTCTTCGAATTTGTCACTAGCACATGGGTTAGACATCCTCAAATTCTGAAATGACATAAACTACCTTTATGTCCTTTTTATAGTTTGTAAGGTGTTTCAGAAACACTTTTCGAAGGAACATTGTTCAAATGTATACTGCAGTCACCACTGCATAACCCCAAAACGAGCCAGGGAGATGAGCATAACTCATCATCGACCGAGCCATGTCTAACATGGTTCTATTTCTCCTTTCCGATACACCGTTTTGCTGTGGCATACCAGGTGCTGATAGTTTAGACGTAATTCCATGTTCTATCATATAGTCCTGGAATTCATGATCCAGGTACTTTTCACCTCGATCAGATCGAAGTGTTTTGATGGATTTACCTAAAAGGTTCTCAACCTCAGTTTTATATTCCTTGAACTTTTCAAGTGCCTTAGATTTTGATGTATTAGGTAAATGTATCCATATGTTGAGTAATCATCTATAAAAGAAATGAAGTATTCATACCCACCTCAGGCTTTAACACTCATCGGACCACAAAGGTTTGTGTGTACAAGCTTCAAGGTTTCCTTGGCTCTATAACCTTTTCCACTAAAAGGTCGTTTGGTCATTTTGCCTTCAAGGCATGATTCACATACAGGTAGAGAACTTTCTTCTAACTCGTTTAGAAGTCCGTTCTTCACCAATCCCTCAATCCTATTGAGGTTTATAAGACCTAATCTTAGATGCAAAAGATAGGCATTTTGTTTAGGAGATACTTTTTGCTTTTTATTAGTTCATGTATTTGTTGTTTTAAATAATTCAGTATTTAAAACCATTTTAACTGAATTAGATCTCAAAACATACAAATTATTTCAAGTAGAGCAATACACAATTCCATACCTTTCAATGAAATAAACGCTTTATTAAATTGAAATAAAATTTAAATACATTGTTCAATATGGAAATTTGAAATAAGGTTTATAGTAAACCCTTGAACTATTTACATGTTATCTAATAACAATATTTCCTTGTCGAACAGCAGCTCTACTGTGCCTTTCCCTTTGATATTCCTCCTTTCCTATTCTTCTGTGTCTTCTCAAGTCTAGAAGGATGGCCGCTACACTCAGTCCTAGAGGATGAACCCTCTTGGATCCTCTTGGAATGGACAAACAGATTTTTCTCTCCATTGTTCTGTCCCTTATTCTCAATAAGAGATTCGTAAGTTTGTAGCTCGTGAAGTAAGGAAGTTAGAGTATACTCTTTCTTGTTCATCACTGCATTGGTGCGAAATTACAAGAAGCTCTTCGGAAGAGATTCGAGGATGAACGACACCTGACTTTGCATTCGAGGATGAACGACCGCTCCGTTCATTTTGGCCACATTGAAATGAACCATCAGATCGAAAACATGTTCTCTCACTGAAGTTTCCTTCTTCATGCGTGCGTTATAAACGTATTTGAGGGATTCATACCGAATCTGTTCAGACGGATGTTCTGACCAATTTTGCAGATAACTCATGATCTCACGAGCTAAGACCTTACCCTCAAGTTTCCTAGCCAGAGCTACAGATAGGCTAGCCAGGATATAGAACTTGGCCTTCTGATTGGCTTTGGTCCAACAGTTATACGCGCGTCCCAATGTGATTGAGCGCGCTGCTTGAGCAGTGGACTCGAGGACATTCCTTAGTAAGTACGAACTTCAGGTCATCCACAACTAAAATCATATTAACGTTGTTTTTCCATATTTGGTAATTGTTTCCAATGAGTTTTTCGGCAACCAAAAGAGAAATAATCGAACTCGGCATACTTGCTGAAATATGAGAAAAAACCTTGTATCATTTTCTCGCATTAAACCTATGTATAATCCAATCATGTTTTAGCAAAATTAATCTATGATCCCTAGGTCAATTAATTTGCAATGATACCCCACAGGTTTAGAATGACCCATTAACTTTAGATCCCAGAGTCCCGATCCATTAAAATTCGTCGAAGGGAGGACTAAGTTGGAACATAAACTAAGGTAACCCTATCCCTTTCGGGAGTTTGCTTTGTTCTGACTCCTATGATCAGTCCCTCCGAAGGGATTGTCTGGTCCAGGCAAAACTAGCAGGCGGATCATAAGAATCTCACGACGCAAACCATTAGAAGAGACCGTGGGACCCGTTTGCAGAAGTCCCGCTCTCACTCACTATAAACACTCTCTCCATTCACCTTGCTTTTGATCCATACAAACACCATCCGAAGGGGGACACTCCCATTTGTGCCATGAGGCCAAGTATGGATCTCACGGTGTGAACTTAAAACTCCCGCAGCGAAAAAGACGATTGAATCGTCGTGATTTCGTTGTGAAAAACGTTTTCTCAAAATTGTTTCTATCCTATAGAAACTAGGCTAAACATGCAATTAGAAGGAAAAACAACAAGAGAATACACTTACTTGTTGAAGAACCGTTCTTCGCGATTTCCTTCTCCGGTCACGAACTCTTCGCAATCTCGATCTCAACGAACTCGATCTCACCGAATCTCGAGCAACCCGTACACCTCCGAAAGGGCTTCTCGGTTGTTCTCCTTAGGTAGAAGGAGAGTGTTGGGACTCCTTTTGGTGAAAAGGGAATGGAGAGAAGGTTGAGAGAGTTTTGGTGAGAATTCCAAAAAATGAACTTTTCAAGTGCACAATCCTTATTGCAAAGGAGTTTAAATAATGGTGATAGGTGTTACTACCTATTTATCATTTTACCACAACCATAGATTATGCAAATCATATTTGCATAACCACATATAATAAGATATCTCATCTCATAATACAAATCACATTTGTATAATTGTGAATTTTAAATTGAATCGCATTCAATTTCTCTCAATCCAATTTCTCCAAATTAGCCCTAATTAGACAATTAGGCTAACCTATAGTTTATTATGAATCTCATTCACATTAAACTATATAATATGCCAATCATATCTCATATAAATGACATAAATACCCTTTTAATGAATTTGAACACTTCAAATCCACACCAAACTGTAAACTCTCTATGTATCCAGTTTGAGCCAACCGAGGGACCTAATGGACCTACAGGTGACGAGCTCCAATGATCTGAGACTAACCTGTCAAACTCTTTGACCCGGTTAATCAACATTCATTAGCTACAGTAACACTCCATTAAAGCCCGTAGCTGCACTCCCGTCACTTTAAGACAAGTTGTGTCCATTGATATAACCAATGCCCATGAGTCGACCCTTCACAGGTTGTTCGTAGACACTGCTGGGTTAAATTATCGTTTTACCCCTGTGTCTACTTCTTGCTCCTTAAGTCCCCATTATTCCTCTAATGAACAACAACGTTGTAATGGTCCAACCATATACAACACCCCTCTCGGGCCAGTGAGAGGGTGGGCACCCGTTGTCCAAGCCCTAGAGACAACACTTAAGGGAACACCTCCTCTTGTTTCCCTAAAGTCAGGAATGAGTGAATTCCATCTCGCGTAGTTAAGTTCCTAGCTCCCCACGTGGTCCTGTCCATGAGAAGATAGGCAAATTAGGCGAGTAACTGTGATCACCCTCACCTGTACTAGTCAAAGGACGCACTTCGCAGCATGAGGAGTCCGTAACACGCTCGTGATTCGTGTCGAGTCACTAATTGTCATCTACGAAGTTATTAGTTCCATACTGTTAACGGTGTTACATCAGTAGGTATAATAATTCACGGTCCGGTCTTGTACAATCTCATTGCACAGGATGCTCCCACTCGCATGGTAACCACATGAACGAGTCAGATCACCTCGTTTGTATCTAATACAAAGCGGGTCGCATCCACAGCGTATCTAGGATTAGGTCTCCAATCCCATCCATATACTGTAGACCGTTCGGGTCATTAACTCGAACGTGATCCTCCCTATGTGTCCACTACACACCGTTCAAGTTCTACTACTCTCATAATTCAATGACCCTGGAGCTTAGTTTATTGGACAAAGTTTGTAAATATGCGAGACACAAAGTGATGAAAAAATAACTCTTATTTATTTCGCGAATAAGTATTACAAACAAATACGAGATTAGAACATACATCCCAACAACGGTCAGGCTGTGTAACAACCCTCCCACTACGTCGAGGCTCTCTCAACTGTTGAGATGGACAACTTTGACCAGACGAGCTAGGGTCAACAACTTTTGTTGGTTTCTTAGCAGTAACTTTTACTGACATACTGCCTAACTCTTTTAACACGATTTTACTTTTAGGCTTGTGATCCCTGATGTGGTTTTCCTCAAGAAAAGTGACGTTTGTCGACACAAGAACCCTTTTTTCTTTAGGATCAAAAAATAGACCACCTCTCGTTTCTTTAGGGTAGCCCACAAATAGGCATAATTTTGAACGAGGTTCCAATTTCTTCGGATTTGTCATTAACACATGGGTTGGACATCCCGAAATTCTGAAATGACATAAACTGCCTTTACGTTCTTTCCAGAGTTTGTAAGGTGTCTCAAAAACACTTTTCGAAGGAACATTATTCAAAATGTATACTGCAGTCTCCACTGCATAACCCCAAAACGAGTCAGGGAGATGAGCATAACTCATCATCGACCGAACCATGTCTAACAAGATTCTATTTCTCCTTTCTGATACACCGTTTTGTCGTGGCATACCAGGTGCTGATAGTTTAGACGTTATTCCATGTTCTATCATATAGTCCTGGAATTCATGATCCATGTACTCTCCACCTCGATCGGATCAAAATGTTTTGATGGATTTACCTAAAAGGTTCTCAACCTCAGTTTTATATTCCTTAAACTTTTCAAGTGCCTCAGATTTCTGATGCATTAGGTAAATGTATATCTTGAATAGTCATCTACAAAAGAGATGAAGTATTCATACCCACCTCGGGCTTTAACACTCATTGGACTACAAAGGTCTGAACGTACAAGCTCCAAGGTTTCCTTGGTTCTATAACCTTTTCCATTAAAAGGTCGTTTGGTCATTTTGCCTTCAAGGCATGATTTGCATACAGGTAGAGAATTTTCTTCTAACTCGTTTAGAAGCTCGTTCTTCACCAAACCCTCAATCCTATTGAGGTTTATATGACCTAATCTTAGGTGCCAAAGATAGGCATTTTGTTTAGGAGAAACTTTTTGTTTTTTATTAGTTCACGTATTTGTTGTTCTAAATAATTCAGTGTTTAAAACCATTTTAACTGAGTTAGGCCTGAAAACATACAAATTATTTTCAAGTAGAGTTGTACATAATTCGAAACCTTTCAATGAAATAAACGCTTTATTAAATTGAAACGAAATTGAAATACATTGACTAATGGCAAGAAACAGAAATGAGGTTTCTAGCAAACCCTGGAACTATATACACGTTATCTAATAACAGTATTTTCTTGTCAAATAATAGCTCCATTGTGCCCACTGCTATAGTTGAGATAACATCTCCATTTCCAACTCTGAATGTTATCTCCCCTTCTTGCAGTTGTTGCCAGGAACTAGTTTCCTGAAAAGAAGAGTAAACGTGGTTAGTGGCCCCTGAATCCAATATCCAAGTAGAGTTATCACTCTCCACTAAGCATGTTTCAACACAAAGCAAATCAAAGTTACCCTTCTTTCTTCTTATCGACCAGGTATTTGCGGCAGTTATGCTTCCAGTGCCCATCTACGTTGCAGTAGAAACATTTTCTTTTTTTCTACAGTGTCCTTAACCTTCTTGCCCTTCTAGGCGGCAGCGCAGTCAACTTGTTTCCCTTTGGCCACCTTTTTCATATTCTTCTTCTTCCTTTTCGGGTTTAAAGAGGATGAGGCTACAGATTTGGTCCTCGAAGACGAACCTCTCTGAAAAGACCCTTGGGCAACATTTGTCTCACCCTCTTGTCGCTTGACTTTCATCAGAGACTGGAAGGTTTGTAGCTCATTGAGCAAAGTGGCTAAGGTGTAGCTCAGCTTGTTCATAACAGCGTTGCTACGAAATTGCAAGAAACTATCTGGTAAAGTTTCCAAATTGAAGTTGACCTGACTCGACTCATCGATAGATGCTCCATTCATCTCTGTCACGTTGAAGTGGACCATCATGTCGAGAACATGTTCCCTGACAGACGCCCTCTCCTTCATTTTGTCATTGAAAATGTGCTTGAGTGAATCGTGCTTGACCTGAAAGGACTGTTGCCCAAACATGTCTTGCAGCGATGTCATGATCTCCTTGGCGGTGACCATGTTCTCATGCTTTTTAACCAATATATCAGATATGTTGGCTAAGATGTAGACCTTGGCCTTGTCATTGGCCTTGGTCCATCTATCGAATGTATCACGAACACTTCGTGTCGCAGTCAAGCCTGACACCTGAGGACAATCCTCAGTAAGTACGAACTTCAGGTCGTCCACAACTAAAATCGTATTAATGTTGTTTTTCCATGTTTGGTAATTGTTTCCAATGAGTTTTTCAGCAACCAAAAGAGAAATAATCGAACTCGACATATTTGCTGAAATATAAGAAAAAATTTATAATATTTTCTCGCAGAAAACCTATGTATAATCCAATCATGTTTTAGCAAAATTAATCAATGATCCTTAGGTCAATTAATTTGTAATGAGATCCCACAGGTTTAGAATGACCGTCACCGAAGGGTAGTCGAATCACTCTTCCTCTGGGACGAGACAATCTCGACCAGACCTCATTACCGGAATAACTCTTATTCCCTATAAGTTCTAGCTACCATTGTTTGGTATGGATCCATTAACTTTTAATGTATCCCGTGAATGTCACCCTCTAACTTTAGATCCCAGATTCCCGATCCAACAAAATCCACCGAAGGGAGGACTAAGTTGAAAAATAAACTAAGGTAACCCTATCCCTTTCGGGAGTTTGCTACGTTCTGACTCCTATGATCAGACCCTCCGAAGGGATTGTCTAGTCCAGGCCAAACTAGCAGGCAGTTCATAAGAATCTCACGACGTAAACCATTAGAAGAGACTGTGGGACTCGTTTGCACAAGTCCCACTCCCACTCACTATAAGCACCCCCCATACAAACACCATCCGAATGGGGACGCTCCCATTTGCGCCACGAGGCCAAGTATGAATCTCACGGTGTGAACTTAACGGAGATGCGTAGGTGGAAATTAATGTATCATATACACTCATTTCCTCCTACTAAGTACTTTAGAATTAATGGGATGACCTAGATAAATCCGGTTATAATTTACCTAAGTCTACCAATATAACATTTATATTGGATTTTCCTTAGTCTATAAACTATTTATTAAAACTTAGGTCTAAAGTTTATTAACAATTTAATAAACGTCGCTCACGATAAACATAACATATGATTCTCTGGACCAAATTCACTCCCAGGTAGGTTCTCAGGTAGGGGTGTTCCGTTTCCGTCAGCTTAAATACTCCGACCTAGCCAGAACCTTCCTTAGACAGAGTTACTTATCGGTCACCATTCATAAGTTACATTAGAATTCCTAATTCTAATCTTATTAGAACTAGATAACCTAAGTCTAATTAATAACAGATTCTAAAACAATTTTAAAACTAATTAATTAATAATTAGGTTACATGCATTTCTATGTTATAGTATTTGATCATTCATCACATGAATAAATTAAAACATATAACATAAATCATCACATGAAATAAATGCATGGCTATGCTTTCAAAAAATAATTAACATAACTCTTATATTAATTAAGCATGCATACTATATAATATAACAACTTATATCATAAAATGATGCATGAATATGCTTAACCTAAGGTGGGATTTTAATCTAAATGGCATACATCATGCACATAAATTATAAACAACAATTGCATAATTAAAATAGCAAAATTGGACCATGATTTGGCATCCTAAACATTAATTAAAATTAATATAATCAAATTCTATTAATAATAATTAATTAAGTAAAAAAACGAAATTAACACCCATCTCTCGCAGTCTTCACGCGCACACTCAACCACTATCGTAGCGGCGGGCAGCGTTGCAACGTTGCAGCTCTCAACACTCGCCTGGCGGAGCGGCGTTGCAACGCCGCCTCGCATCGAGCCTCCTATCAGATGCCGAGCGTTAACGTGGCGATCATCAAAGCGTTGCAACGCTATCGTCTGGACAACAACAACAACTTCTGATTTTCACCCAATTTCACTCCGTTTCTTCACAACAACACTTAGCCACGAACGACACTGACTTACAGACTCGATTTACAATACATTTTGCCCAAAACATCGGGCCCTTACATTGAACTTTTCAATTGAATTGTAAATCTAAATGTCAAATTCATGTAAACATCCACTTTGCAAAACGACATGCAATTTCTCTAAATTGAATGTTATACCCACCTAATTTTAAGCAATTTCTAACACAATTAAGAGCAGGATTAGGCTATGATACCAATTGAAGGGAATTGAATCCCATGCGGAAGCGATTGATCGCATATGCACTTAATTGTGTTACATAGAAGTTGCTTAAAAGCATGAATCTAGGCTAAACATACTAATTTGAAAGCAAAAAAAGATTAGAAAGATTACCTTTGAAAACCAATTTTTCAAGTAGTTCCTCGTCGTCACGACGTCTTCTTTCTACGAACGATTTCTCGAACACCGCCAAAAAACTTTCTCGGTTGTTCTCTAGGAGAGGGAGAGAAGTGGGATCTCCTTTTGGTTTAGGGATGTTTTTAGAGAGAACTTTGAGAGAACTCTTGTGTTTGCCTTAGATGCAAAACTACACAAATGGTTCAAATGTCGCAAAATGCATCCAAAGGGATGCTTTTATAGGCAATGTGGGTGGAGACAAATTCTCCACCCATCTTGCCACTATCTCCACATATTATGCATAAATGCATAATATAAGGTGTCAAACATCTTATTATATGAATCATATTCATATAATGTGGAGAGATTGGATTTGATTAAGTCCAATAACATTTTTCCAAAGTTCTACCATATTTTATGTGTCCCAATTCCATAATTAGACATAATTAAGTTCAATATGAATCATATTTACATTGAACTATATATTATATCAATCATATCATATATAATTGATATATTCGCTAAATTTGAACTTGAACATTTCAAATTCATTCCAAAACTTTATACCCTCTATTAAATTCCATGTTGAGTCAACCGAGGGACCTAATGGACCTACAGATCATGAGCTCCAACGATACGAGATTGACTAATCAAACTCATTGATCCCGTCAATCAACATTCGTTAACTACGAGTCACTCCACTAAAGACTCGTAGTTGCACTCTCCTCAATGTGGGACAAGTTGTGTCCATTGATTTAACCCATGCCTGTGAATCAACCCTTCACAGGTCGTTCGTAGTCATTGCTGGGTCAAATTTCCGTTTTACCCCTATGACTACTTCTTGCACCTTAAGCACCATTGATCCTCTAATGAACAACAAGTTTATGGTCTGACCATAAACATTATCCCTCTCCGGCCAGCAAGAGGGAGGGACCCCGTTGTTCAAGACCTGGATACAACTCTTAAGAGAACAACATATCTAGTTACCCTAGAACGGGGAACGAGTGAATTCCTTCTTGCGAAGTTGAGTCCCTAGTTCCATACAAGGTTTCATCCCTGAGAAGGTAGGCATATTGAGTCAGCAACTGTGGCCACTCTCACCCGTACTAGTCAAGGGACAATCCCCGGTACACATGAGTTCGCAACTCGCTCAGGATTCAGGTTGAATCACTATTGATCATCGTTCGAATCATTAGCCTTAACCTATCAACGACGTTACTGGATTAGTCTAACAATTCTTGATCCGGTCTTGTACAAACTCTTTGCACAGGATGCCCCCACTCACATGTCAACTACATGAATGAGCTGGATTGCCTCGTTTGTATCAAATACAAAGTGGGTCGCATATGTTAACATGATGAGGTTTCCGACCTAATCCATCAACTATAAACCATTTGGGTAACATTCTAAATGTGATCCTGGAGCTTAGTTTATTGGATTTAAGTTTGTAATTGCGATAATACAAGTTTGAAGGGAAAAAATAACAACTTTATTCATTTCCTCAAATAATTACAAATACACGAGTTTAGGGCATAAATCCCAACACTTTTCTCTCCATCAAATTACTTCCCTCTCAACTTTTTCTCTTTTCCAAAAGGAGGTTCCCACCAACCATTTCCTTAGTCAAGAGGATAGCAAAGAAGGTTTTTTGGAGGTGTCGTTGAGATCGTGTTCAAGATCGTTGGAGAACAGATTACAAGAAGAAAGACGTTTCTTCAAAGGTAATATCTCTTTTTCCCTTTTGCTTTTCACTGATTTGCTTAGTCTTAGGATTTTGTGTAATATTCACAACGGTTTTGCAAGCAAGGCGATTCAAAATCGCTTCCGCTACGAGATTTGATCCCATCAATTGGTATCAAAGTCAATCCTACTTCCAATTTCGTTGTGAATTTCACAAATTTATAGTTAGGTAGCCTTAATTTCATGTGATGAATGTTATGGTTTGCAAAAATAGATTTTTCACATTTTTGGCACTATAAATTTACATTATTCGTTGATAAATTCAATGTAAGGGCCTGTTGTTTTGGGCAAATTTTAATGTAAATCGAGTCTTGAAAGTCCAGGTCATTCGAGCCAAAGCGTTGTTATGAAGAACGGTGAAGAACATAGCAAAAATAGAGGATAATAGAAGTTGTTCTATTCTGGTCGAACAAACAACGTCTAGAGGATGCCCTTGCGGAAGGAGTGTTGCAGTAGAGGCAACGTCGAGACACTATCCTCAGCGTCTCAATGTTGAGGCCATGACGCGCGAATTGACGTGAGTGTTGAACGTGCGACAGTTTTATTATTTATTATTTTTGGTTTTGTTTTATTTATTTTAATTAATTATTGATTAATATAATTTGATTATATTAATTATTAATTAATTTTATGGTACTAAAATGTAGTCTATTTTTGTTATTTATTTTATGCAAATGTTGTATGGAAATTATATTGCATAATGTATGTCATATAGTTTAAAATCGCACCTTAGGTTAAATATATTCATGCATCATTTTATAATATAAAGTATTATATTTTATATATATATTCTCAATACACTTCATTTCAATAACTATGCCTAATGGCTACATTCCTAGACTTTTCACTTTCTGGCAAATGTAAAAACCATTCAGGTAATTCTGTTGTCCATAGAAAGGAATTCTCAGACATTGCAGACCTGGCTAAAGCATCAGAAAGAATATTTGACTCACGTCTCAAATGAGAAAATACTAATCTTTGGAAGACACTCTTCAGCAAGAGAATGTCATGAATTATGTTATGAACTTCTATTGTGACCTCCCCAACTCCATTGACCATGGAGATGATATTTAATTAATCAAACTGGATATGGACCTTAGAAATTCCCAACCTGTGAGCCAAACGAAGACTTTCCAAAATTGCCACCAGTGCAGAGCAAGTTGGGGACACAACGACATTGCTACACTTCTCCATAGCTGTCATAACCCTGCCATCTGGATACCTGATCACAACTCCCAAACCTGATATCCTTTGCCCAACAATGTAAGAAGCATCCACAAAAACCTCCATCCAATCCTTAGTCCCCCTATCTAACTCCATGTTGCTCACAAATGGTACACTGTTCAACATTGTCTCATTTACTAATTTGAGTTCTTGTAGATAACCCATTATCCACTCACACTTATCTGCAACCTGATGAACCATGCGATGAAATACCATACTATTGCGATCATTCCAAATAGCCCAAGCACCAACAAAGAGGATGTTTAATTGATCAGATGTAGTCGTGTCAAAAAGCTTCAACCACCTATCCTTTATATCCATATGTCCCATTCTTCCAATGGAACACCCAAGCATAAGGTTATTCCAGATATCTCGAGCTCTAGAGCAGTTAAACAGGGCATGGTCTATAGATTCATCCTCATCCTCACAATCAAGGCAAACTAAAGGAATTTTCATACCTCTACGACGTAGATTATCCTTCGTTTGAATGCAATCATGAAAGGAACTCCACACGAAATGCTTGATCTTTGAGGGAACTCTTGCACCCCATACAGCTTTCCACCCGTGTTTGCATCTGTTTTCGCTCGAAGAGGCATCTTGTTCCTGCAAAAACATACACAATTTATAACCACTTTTTACTGTATATTCCCCCCTTTTTTTTCGAAGTGCCATATCCAACGATCATTCAAACCTGCCTCAGAAATTGGAAATTTCGTAATCTCCTATACATCATACAAGTTAAGATAACTTTCCAACTTTTGACATCTCATTGCTTCATCGGAGTTATAAAATTTGCCACCTTCATGTCATTTTCCTCACCTGATTGGGATAGGATTTTAAAGGATCAATGACTTGGTAACCACATATCTTTAAATAACCTGATCGATTGTCCATTTCCCACCTGCCATCGAAGTCCTTTCTCCAAAAGATCCCTACCCCACACAAAACTTTTCCAGAAAAAGGATGAAGACTGTGACACCGAAGCGTTCATCAGATGGGTGAGCGGAAAGTATCTACCTTTTAACACTTTAGACACCAACAAATACGGTTTTGAAAGGATTCTCCATACCTGTTTTGCTAACAAAGCCTGATTAAACCACCTAAGGAAGTGTTATATTATATAGTATGCATGTTATAATTAATATAAATGTTATATTAATTTAGTGAAAAACATTGTCATGCATTTTTTTATATGATGAATATGATATGTATGCCTTTATATTATTCATGTTGATGAATGATCAAACACTCCATAACATAAAAATGCATGTAACCTAATGTTAATTAACTAGTTTAAAATAATGTAAAATCGATATCCAACAGTTGAATTTATAGGTGAAGGACCCCACAGATCACAGTAAATCAACTCAAGAAGATAACTAGAAGTAGAACTAGAAGATTTGAAAGGCGAAGCATGAGACTTGCCATATTGGCATGATTCACAAAACATCTTTGAATTTTTACACTGCTATTTTTAACAACAAAAGAAAGAACTTTTTTTCAGATAGATGACCTAACCTACAATGCCAAACATCTCTAGATGCTTCAGAATGCTTACATGAGTAGGAGCAACATAAGACTGAAAAGGAAAACTAACTTTCTTTTTGGAATTACAAGAAACTTGTCTTGGACTTGAAAACAAAGATGTTTTAGACTTCTGAGACTTGAAAAAACTAGAGACGTTGCTTCCGTGATGGATTCTAGTAAAAGGAAGTTTCATTTGATATAGATCATCTTTAAGTATCCCCTGCATTATAGTTCTCCTTGTTGCTTTGTCCTTCCCAAAACAAAACTTAGAATGAAATTCAACAAAACAATTGTTATCAGATGTGAGTTTAACAACACTAAGAAGATTTTTTTGTAATATGAGTAACATGAAGAATACCATTAAGGAGAATAGGTGAGCCTTTAGAGGAAAGATTAATAGAACTAGAACCAACATGATGAACTTTGAGTTTGTGACCATTACCAATTGTTAGACAATCATTACCATGATACTCAGACTTGATATTAAGGTTCCCAAGATCAGTTGCCTCGCTATCTGCAAGCCAATTCGAATTTGTCACCATTTCAGGGGTTGCTATATAGGCAACATTTTGACTGGTGCCTACTTGGCTAGATGAACTTGGTTGCATCCCATTATATTATTTATCATATCTATGGTAGCATACATTTGCAGAATGTCCATACTTACCACATACCTAACAAGTTGGCTTTGATGAATTGTTTCTATAAGGAGAGTATCGTCCACGACCTCTTTCTCTACCATTGCCCCTATGATTGTTCATTTTTCCAAAAATCCTAGATTGTTCTCTACTCCATAAACATTTTTCTTATTGTAAGCAAAATTTGGACAAGTTTCAACAACACCCTCATTTGGACTAATCACGTTGAGTCCAATAAGATTCTGCTCAAAAGTTAGTAATATGGAATAGGATTCATACCAACTGATATGATCCTTCACTTGAATTGTACACGAAATAAGTAAATATTCAGCATTCAAACCAGATAAAACACAAGACATCAAATAACTTTGAGTTACAGGTTCACCTGCCAACTTTAAATTCTCATGAGTTTGTTTCATAAAACCCAAGTAATCTGACATCTTCATGGTTCCCTTCTTGGTATTCTATATATTATTATGAAGCTGGTTAATTCTGGCCTTGCTTGATGCTCCATATAAATTCTCTAGAGCTATCCACACATCTCTGGAAGTTTTAAAATCAATAACACATCACTTGCAACAGATGGAGTTATCGATCCCAACAACGCTTGATCCACAGTGTTCCATTGATCAAAAGCTTGATTACTGACTAATTCTGATGTCTCAGCTTCTGTTGTAGATTTGATATATTCAACATACTTTTTGACCTTTTAATACAACAAGGCACCATACTCTTCCATAATGAATAAATTTTGTCATCTAATTTCACTGTTAAGACAGTGCTCAAGGGATGTCCATTAGAGGAAGTAGTGGTATTAAAGATATTTGAAGTTTCAAAATTGGGTGCAATGACTTGTGGTTGTGAACTTGTATCTTCAACACTTTGAGTCGCCATTGAAGATCTGATGCCAAGTGAAATTCTTGAGAGCTTTCGAGAGGTAAGACAAAAAAGGTTATTTCATTTATTGAGTAAAATCAGGGAATTAAATACCCTTCAGTACAACAATTTTTAAGAAGGGTTAGTGGGCTTACAAACATCTAATAGAAAACTACCCAATACTTTACGAATACAAAAGAAATAACCAAAAAAAAACTATTTTACTAGTTATAAAAAATAAAAGAGTTTCTAATTAAAACACTGTGTTGTTTGGTAGAAATCACGAGGAGCTTCCATGTACACCAGCCACTTACCGCCTGTTTGGCCCACTTATTATTATAACCCATGTTATAATAACCTGTAAATACTATGCATCCCAAACACGGATTATTATAACCCCATACTATATTACTCTGCATTTTAAATAGGATTATATGTTTCACAGACTATAATAACTCACAGACTATTATAACCCCCTGTTATTATAACCCACTTAGCGCCACAAACAACCCCTTGATGAGCCGTCTTGATTCTCATCGCCGCCATTGGTGGGTTTCTCTAATCATCGTCGCCGAAATTCGGTGTATGTATATGAATCTTGTTCTGATCTATATTTTTTCAAAATAAAAGTTTGATTTCTTGTTATCATGTTTTGAATGTGATGGGTGTTTTAGTTTTTTTTTTTTTTAAATAAAGCATGTATTTCTTTGACTGATTTGTTGGTTTCTTTGACTGATTTGTTGGTTGAAATAATTGCATTTTGTGTTACGGTTAGATAGAAAGCTGAATTTTGTGTTAGGGTTAGATGTTAGCTGTTTAGATTTTGAGTAGGGTTAGATGGAAAGATTTTATATGGTGTAGTTTCTTTTTGGCCCTTTCTTCAATAAGCAAA
Source organism: Trichosanthes cucumerina (assembly GCA_036507285.1). Classification (NCBI taxonomy): domain Eukaryota; kingdom Viridiplantae; phylum Streptophyta; class Magnoliopsida; order Cucurbitales; family Cucurbitaceae; genus Trichosanthes; species Trichosanthes cucumerina. Next base: position 67,859,853 of record CM071840.1, on the reverse strand, counting down.
TGTCTTTTGAACAATTGTATCTCAATGTAAAATTGTATTAAAAGATGAGGGAAATGTTTGAATGTTTGATATATTGGGTTAGATAGTGCTTTCTTCGCCTTTTCATTTGCTCCTTAAAATTTGATGTTCTGTACTTAGGAAATTTGAGGTTGGATGTTCTCGGTTTAGATGTTTCTGTATAATAGAATCTCTTGAAAAGATTAATGTTGAGTATTTTTTAGTTCTTTAAAAATTTGGTTAGGTTGACTTTTGGGAGTTGCTTTGTAAATTGTAGAATTTGTAGCTTCATTTTACCTTTTAGAGAGCAAAAACAGTACCTTAAAAAAAAATGAACAACCTGGTGACCCAACTCAACCCAACCCGAAAATAGATGGTTGGGTTGGGTTGTGAACCTTGTGTAGAAAAATTGACCAAGTTGGTCCATAAATTTTCTCCAACCCAACTTATGTACACCTTAAGGATTGTTTGGGTACTGAGTAGGTTATAATAACATGGGTGATGATAATCCGTAAAATTATATAATATTATTTAAAAGTAGAGTTGTTTAGTTTGGGGTTATAACAGTTTGTGTTTGAAATACAAATTATTGTACAAATTATTATAACACATATTCCTTGTACCACAAACATGCCCTTAAGTATTATTTCTAATTAGTTCGTTCTTGGTCGAAATCAAAATTGGAAAAAAAAAACGACAGAATGATTTTCCTGCTGGATTTTTGGATTCACTGGGAGAATCTTGGGCGACATGATGCATCATTTACCAGGCAAAACCTCCACATAAATATGCAATTTTTTCCCAACAAAACTCAATCCGACAATAACAAAAGTGTCGTTATGCAACCAAATCAATCTAAGACGCAAAACACATAATGAAAAATCAAAAAATCAAGAAGAACAAGAAACCAACTTTTAAAACCCTAATAAAATGCGCGATAAAAATAAATCTCGGTGTGAGAAGATAATAAATTTGTAGAGAGGGACAAGTTGATTCAACAATCTTGAGTGGAAATGCAAATGATATGAAGAACACTGAGATGAGAGGTAAGGGGAAGAAAATGTTTTTTTTGCCCATCTTCAAGTTTAAAGAATAAATGGTGTTGTTGCCAAATTTTGGACAGGAGAACATACCTGACCTCCACGTGACAACGACGGTAAATTTATAATTCTTGGGGAAGAACGCAGCCTGCAAGACAAGGAAAACCTGGACACCGGTGTGGTGTAGGCCACACAAGCTCCGATGCCTAAGTCAGAGAGGGTTTGTGAGATAATTTAGGAAGAGTTTGTGTTTGAGTGACTGGAATTGACTTACATTTTTCCTCCCCCTAGGAGAGTTTTAATAGTCTTCCCTGTGATGGGTTTCCTTCTCCTTTTGGGAAAGGGGCCAGTTGGAAAGGGCCGGAATCGAGCTTATGGGTCTGGTCCCATTGGAACAGTACGACCTTGGGTGTGGTCGGCCTCGGCCTCATCCAAGGCCGACCACGGGCTTGGCCTTGGGCCCAAGCCCGACCCCTTTTCCTGGGATGTGGGGCTAGGGTAGAGCCCAGATGGGACGGCTCTACCCTGGTCGGCCTCGGCCTATGTCGAGGCCGACCACACGCTTGGGTCGGATCTCGGACAAACCCTCTGGTCTCGTTCCATGGTTCGACCCGCTTTGACCTAGTATTTGGGCTTCTCGTTTCTGTTTGACCCTTCTCCTTGGCCATTCAACCCGCCCATTCTTGTTGGTCCAATCTTACCCATAACATTAGCCCCCACTCCCTAGTTAGGATTTGAGACTTGGGAGCTTGCGAACTAATGTCGTGGAGCCTGACTTGGGAGTAACTTTCTGTTATGCGGTTTGGAATTTCGTGGGCTCTCGTCGCGCTTATCTTGCGTTTGATCCACCCGTTCTTTTCGGTTGAATTTCTTGAGTCATTTCTAACATTTCGAGGGTTGCCTCAATCTTCTCTCTAGTTAATCTTTGTCAATCCTTATGAGGATATCCAGTCTCCTAGAGTGCCACTTCCTCTGGTATTTATTATAAGTGTTAGGATCTCGTTGCGCTTTATTTGCGTTTCGATTCTCCTAGTAAGGTTTATTTGGAGTCATTTTAGACATTTCGAGGGTTGCCCAAAATTTCCTCTTTTTTTGTTTGTCCATCCTTATGAGGATATTCACTACTAGGGGTCAATTTCTCCGTTACCCAATGGGATTCTCGGCGGTAGTTATGCTTATCATGCACTTCAGGTGTTCTCCTTTTCCCTGGGTCATCCCCATATTGATTCTAATGGGGGTTTAAACACTCATCCGGATTCACGACCAACGTCGTTCTCCAGTGATTACGCGTACTTGTCGTTCTTAGTGGGATCACCGTTAATCCTTATGGGGATTACTTTGGGCTTCCCGCTTCTTCGTTGGAGGGGAAATTCTGTCGCTTTTATAATCGTGTCGCTTTATGTTTCTCGTTTTTACGATAGGAACGTGCTTCAATCCCGATTCACGACTTACGCCGCTCTCTCTTGGATAGAGCGTGTTGGATAGGAGTTGTTGCCTGATACTTGTGTCGTTGTCGGAGTTTGAAAGCGTCGAAAGTTGATCTTGGTAGTGGGCGGTGAAAGTTGGATAACCTTTATCGCAGGAGTAAGGGGAGTTTCGGAGGGGGATCCGAGCCCTAGGGTCGGTTCAACCTATGTAAGTCGGCTCCGTCGGTCTGACCGGTTTGGTTTAGTCGGTCCTGGGCCGATTTGGTCCAGTCGGCTCAAACCGGTTTTGGTCTGGTCGGCCTCGGTCGAACCGGCGCCAGGGCCGAGGCCGAGGCGTGCCTGCGAGGGTTGATTCCGGCAGGACTGACTTTCTGGTGCACCTGACGCGCGCGCGAGCGAACCGCCGCTTAGCTTCATCACGGGGTGGTGGTGCGGTCGGCCGACCGGCCCGATCCGTGGCCGGGCCGGGCGGCGTGCTGCGGTAGCCGACGCCGACATGCCGCGCCGACGCCGCGCTTGGTGTGTGTGCGAGCCCACCACCGCGTCGTGGAGTGGTCTCGTCGTCGTCGGTCCGGCCGGGCCTCTCCGAGGCCGAGGCGTGCCTGCAGGAGCTGTCGTCGGCATGCCTGCCATTCGGAGTGGTCTCGTCGGCGTCGACCGAGCCGAGGCCGAGGCGTGCTGGGGCGGCTTTGCGGACACCGCCTTCCAGCGCGCGCGTCGGCGGCGCGCGCTGCTGCCGCTGTCATAGTCACGTGTCGGCCGACTCAAGATCCTTAGCAGCGGAAGGATTGATCCTTGAGTCTGGGATCTCGTGTGGTCGGCCTCGACCGTGATGTGCTCGACCTCAGCTGACTCGAGATCCTTAGCAGCGGAAGGATCGATCTTTGAGTCTGGGATCTCGTGTGGTCGGCCTCGGTCGTGATGTGCTTGGCCTCATCTGACTCGGTTGACTAGAGATCGTTAGCAGCGGAAGGATTGATCCTTGAGTCTGGGATCTCGTGTGGTCGGCCTCGGTCGTGATGTGCTCGGCCTCAGCTGACTCGGTTGACTAGAGATCGTTAGCAGCGGAAGGATTGATCCTTGAGTCTGGGATCTCGTGTGGTCGGCCTCGGCCGTGATGTGCTCGGCCTCAGCTGACTCGGTTGACTCGAGATCCTTAGCAGCGGAAGGATCGATCTTTGCTTCTGAGATCTCGTGTGGTCGGCCTCGGCCATGATGTGCTTGGCCTCAGCTGACTTGGTTGACTAGAGATCGTTAGCAGCGGAAGGATTGATCCTTGAGTCTGGGATCTCGTGTGGTCGGCCTCGGCCGTGATGTGCTCGACCTCAGCTGACTTGGTTGACTCGAGATCCTTAGCGGCGGGAGGATTGATCCTTGACTCTGGGATCTCCTGTGGTCGGCCTCGGCCGTGATGTGCTCAGCCTCGGCTAATGGAGCATCTGTGCTTGTTCGTTGGCTTCAATTTCAGGCCACGTCGGCCTCGGACATCTCATGGTCACCTTGGCCATGTTGAAGTGAGGTCTCTTTCAAAACTTCGTTTCCTTGTCTCTTTTAATGCGATGAAGTAGCACTCCTCGAAGCTTTTGTTGTCTCTAACGATCCCAATGTCGTTGGTGGTTGGAAACTTCAACAACTGATGGTATGTGGAAGCAATCGCCTAAATCGATGAAGTGTTGGCCTTCCAAGGATGGCGTTGTAGCCAGAAGTGCATTCCACTACTAGGAAGTTTATTATTTGAGTTATTGAGTTCGCCCCTTCGCCAAAGGTGACTGAGAGCTCTATACTGCCTTCTGGGGTAACTCTTTCTCCTCCAAATCCTACGAGGGGAGTTTGACTTTCTTTTAGAAGCCCCCTTGCCAGTTTCATGGCGTTGAAAGCAGCTAGGGATAAGACATCGACTGAGCTCCCTCCGTCTATGAGTACCCTAGGGATAAGACATCGACTGTTCTAGCTTCTGGGTCTCTGTGAACTCGAGGTTTGCCTTTCTATCCTCGGACAAACAGAGAAAACACCTTGGAAATAGGGATCTTGTCGAGCCTCACGGCGGTTGCCTTCCTCTTTTCTGCTGGGCTCGCCTCCCGCCGGTCCTCCAAAATTATTTGGATCTCCCGAGGTTGTTCGTCCTCGGCTCGGCCTCGGCCATCGTCTGCTCGGCCTCGGCTTGATTCTGGTCGGCCTCGACCGTTTCTGGATGGCGTGGGTGGAGTCTCGTCCTGAATGTATTCTTTCAAGTATCCTTCTCTGACTAGGGCTTCGATCTCGTCGCGGAGTTGGTAACAATTGGAGGTCGCGTGCCCATGGTCCCTGTGAAACATGCAATACTTAGCTGGGTCCCTTCTTCCAGGCGAAGCTCTCATTCACTCGGGGAACTTCACAAGGTTTAAATGGCGGATCTCCATTAGGATCCTTTCAGGAGGGAGAGTCGTGGAGGTGTATCTCTCGAATGACCGACTTGGGGTCATTCGATGATCCGTCGGCTTCGGTACTCCTCGGGTCGGCCTCGGCCATTTTCTGGTCGGCCTCGGCTACCTTCTTCGCCTCTTCTCCTCTTGGAGGTCGCTGGAGGGTGGTTCTGTGTCCCAGCCTGATCCGTATTTTTGTTGTTCTTCTCTTGGTCGGGTACTTCTTTGGATCGCAACAGGTCTTCTGCACTCATGTACTTTTGTGCCCTTGCTATGAATTCAACGTAAGATGCTGGTTCCTTCTTGCCAATCGATCTCAATAAACCCTTATCTTGCAAACCTGCAACTATGGCTATTAATGCCGTAGTATCTGTGAAACCTTCGACCTGTAGAGTCTCTTTATTGAAACGAGAGACATAGTCGCGTAGGCTTTCTTTAGGTCCTTGCTTGATTGTCAGCAAGTGCATTTGGGGCTTTCGTTGGTCTCGCCCTCCCAGAAACTGTGACACGAATGCCCTGGCAAGTTCTTTGAAGGAATTAATAGACTTCCTTTTCAATTTTCTGTACCAATCTTGCGCTGGCCCTGTTAGTGTAGAAGAAAAAGCTCTGCACTTAAGTACTTCTGATGCTCCATGCAATTCCATGCGTGACCTGTACGTGTCTAAATGTTCTACGGGATCTGAGCTTCCGTCGTAAGGGGTGATAGCAGGTACTTTGAATTTCTCTGGAATTCTCTCGTTCATTATCTTGTCGGTGAAGGGGGGATCAACTTGCTTTATGAGAGCCTCAAGATCCCACCTCTCGACCTCTCGAACCTTCAAGAGGTTCCCTTGAAGATCACCAAACTCCTTCTGCATCTTACGGATGTCAGCCTTCCAAGGTGGAGTCGTTCCAGCTATGTCGCCTTCTGTCCTCCTCGGGTCGGCCTCGTCCGTCATCTGATCGGCCTCGGCCGAAAACTGGTCGGCCTCGGCCTGTGCTTTCCGCTTCTGGTTAATTATGTTTCGCAAGTCTGACGTTGCTCCGGAGCCTTTTTCAGCCACTGATTTCGAGTTGCCCAGTTGTCTTCTGCGGTAAGTGTGCGGGTCAACTTGCATAATGGACTTTAATTTGCTAGCTTTGCTTGTTTTGCTCTTAGCATCGGACTGACGTGGTCTGTTGTTTCCTCCAAGGATCAGCTTATCGGTATGCTTTTGGGTTGGGGATTTTGACTCCCTCGTCCCCTTCGCAACCTTCGCTTTTCCTTGTGTTGATCTTCTTTGGTCGAGCTTCTCCGAAATCCTCCACGAGCACTCGTTCATCTTGTCAACCTTCTCCTCCACCCGACAATCCCCTCGTGTGGTCGGCCTGTGTCAGTAGGAGGCCGAGGAGAGGAGATTGTTCGGATTCTCCGGGGATGACGGTCAGGATCAGATTCTTCTCCACCTTCGTTCCGGTTTTGATTCCCCATGAATCGGCTCATGCTTCTTCAGCTACTTTGACTTACGTTTACAGTTTTCCAAGCAAGCGTTGTTCGTTTCCCACAGACGGCGCCAACTGTTGTTGCCAAATTTTGGACAGAGAACATACCGACCTCCACGTGACAACGACGGTAAATTTATAATTCTTGGGAAGAACGCACTGCAAGACAAGGAAAACTCGACACCGGTGTGGTGTAGGCCACACAAGCTCAGATGCCTAAGTCGAGAGAGGTTTGTGAGATAATTTAGGAAGAGTTTGTGTTTGAGTGGTGGAATTGACTTACATTTTTCCTCCCCTAGAGAGTTTTAATAGTCTTCCTGTGATGGGTTTCCTTCTCCTTTTTGGGAAAGGGCCGAGTTGGAAAGGGCCGGAATCGAGCTTATGGGTCCGGTCCCATTGGAACAAGATCGACCTTGGGTGTGAGTCGGCCTCGGCCTCATCAGAGGCCGACCACGAGCTTGGCCTTGGGCCCAAGCCGACCCCTTTCCCGGGATGTGGAGCTGGGTAGAGCCCGGATGGGAGGGCTTTCTACTGCAGTCGGCCTCGGCCTATGTCGAGGCCGACCACATGCTTGGGTCGGATCTCGGACAAACCCTCTGGTCTCGTTCCATGGTTCGACCCGCTTTGACCTAGTATTTAGGCTTCTCGTTTCTGTTTGACCCTTCTCCTTGGCCATTCAACCCGCCCATTCTTGTTGGTCCAATCTTACCCATAACAAATGGTATTTTGGTATTTGCATATATTTTGGAAAAATAAAAATGTATAAAAACTCATATTTTAAATTTGACCTATATCTCCAATCTTAAAAAGGTTGTTTGGGGCTAGTTTGTGAAATACTCAATATCTCAAATACAAATTATTATAACTCACACAAATAATTATGCATCATAAACATGAATTATATAGCTCCACGTTCTATTATAATTCAAGCTATTATACCTTTCAGTGCCCAAACAACCTCTTAAACTTTTGAAAAATTAGTTAGAGAATATGATAAATTTTAGGAAAGCTACTTTCAAAAGCTATTGGATGGGGGTGATTTTGTATGTAAGATGGAATTGAGAATTAATTTTAGATAAATTATTGAATAATTAGTTTTACCAAAGAAATAAAATGGTTAAGATTTTACTATAAATACTTTTATCCTTCCAAAAGCAATCCCAAACATACATTTCTTAGGGTTATTTGGTGCGTTGGTTTGGAATTAGACACCCTTAATCAAAAGCCTAGAGGGTTTGTCTTGAGAGATTCTGAAGCCTATGAATCAGAAAACTGTGTTTGGGGTGTAGTGTTCTGAAGTCGAACTCTAGGTTTGGTACAGTTTTGTTTCACCTTTTTCTTTTAACTATTTTATTCCTTTCAAATTTTTGTAATTGATGAATTGTAAAAACTAATGTCTAATATGGATCAATCTTTTAAGTAACTTTTCCATGAAGCTTTCAATTTAGGTTGTTGTTGAGGAATAAAAAAATAGTTTTAAACCTTTAGAACAATTTTTAGCATTTAGACACAACTCAAAATTAAGTAATGAACCCAAATCTAACCCAACCATGATTGGTTGGTTTAGATTGATACGTAATATATATATATATATATATATATATATATATATATATATATATTAATATTGAATTAAGATTAGAAACTCCATTTTAATTTATATTATGAACTTTTAGACTCAAAAACTTATTTTAAAAAGTTATTGAAGAATAAATCATCTAAAAGTAATTATAAAATTAAATAAATATATCTACATATAGTTGTAATATAAGTAAAAAAATATTTTTCTAAAATTATATGAAGTTTGGGTTGATTCAATTCTAGGTTCAACCCAAACTAATTTTTCGTGAGCTCCACGAATCAACCCAACTCATAAAGTTTTTTTTTAACCCAACCCAACCCAAACCGTAGAATTGGATTGGGTTGATTCGGTTCTTCGGGTCATTGGGTTTTTTGAACACCCCTACCACGAGTTTACTCAATACAGATACATCGTTCAAAAGTGTTGCAACTGACATGAAACAAAAGGACATAAAACGCCTCTGTGTGAAAGAAAAAAAAAATCATTTTTTCTTACTTTTAAAAAAGAAATGACAAAATTGAGCTATTTGAGTGTACATTAAAAAAAATAATTACCAAGTTGTTTTTCTTTTTTTTTTCTAAATAAAAATTTCACAAACTTCAAAAGTTTTGAGAGTAGCATAAAAAATTGTTTAGTAGCTATTTTTTAGTTTTATTTTAATCTTTTAAAAAATTAACTAGATTGCCGGATTGTTGGAGTGGCCGAGTTGATGAGTTGGTTGGATTGTCAAGGTGGCCACTGGATTTTTGGTTGTCGGTGGTCATCGGGTCGTCGGAGTTGTTGTTGAAAAGGTCACTGAGACAGACGTCAGTAGTGGTGAGTCGTCGGTGTGGTGTCGGAGTTGTCGTTGTCTGTGGTCGGCGGAGTTGTCACTGGAGTTGTTGTTGAAGTGGTGGTTGAAAAATGGAAATGACTAATGGAAGAGGAAATGAGAAACCAAGTGGTCGCGAGAGGTAGCCATCAACGGTGGTTGAGTCCCTGGTGTGGTCGTTGTCGGTGGTCGTCGGAGTTATCATCGGAGTTATTATTGAAGCGGTCACCGATAATGAAAAATGACAAATTGAAGAGGAAATGGAAAATCCAATGTTTTTCGGAGGCAGTCGTCAGCGGTAATCCAGTCGTCGGTGTGGTCGTCAGAGTTGTCGTTGTCGGTGGTGTCGGGTGGTCGCGGGAGTTGTCACCCGAGTTGTTGCCAAAGTGGTCGTCAGAATTGTGTGTTGTCGGTGGTTGTTGGGTGGTCGTCGGAGTTGTCACCAGAGTTGTTGCCAAAGTGGTCATCAGTGCGGTCATTGGAGTTGTTGTCGTCGATGGTCGTCGGAGTTTTTACCGGAGTTTTCGTTGTCGATGGTCGTCGGGTGGTCGTCGGAGTTTTTACCGGAGTTGTCGTTGTCGATGGTCACCGGGTGGTCGCCAGAGTTTTTACCGGAGTTGTCAAAATAGTCGACAAATGGATAAGAAAAACATGGAACAAATTCCATGAGATTGCACTATTGTAACCCATGGGGTTGTACTGTTGTAACCCATGTGATTGAGTTTCAAAACCAAGGATTTGAAACATCATGCTCCAAACATGGGTTTGGATTTGGAATCCAAACTCATCCAAATCCAAACCCATGTGCCAAACACATCCTAAGGGTTTCTTGCCTGGAATCAGAAACCGTGTGTTTGAGGTGCAGGGTTGTGTTGGGCTAGTTTGCTGAAACCTCTGTTTGTGGTGCACAGTTGGGTTGGGTTGAGTTTGTTTAGGCTATTTTTTTCCAGATCTTTTTTTTTACTTGATAATTATTTTTTTAAATTGTATATCAATATTTTAACCAATTATGTGGATCAATTGTTTCAATAATACTTAAATATGGATGCGTAGTTAAAATATTGGAGGTTTATTTGATAAATTATGGAATTTAAATAAAATTGTGCACTGTATTTTGAAATTTATTTAAAGGATAAATGAGTTAAAATTTGAATTCTATTTTAGAAATTAAAATATTAGAAACTTTATTTTGCACATTATTTTGTAACCTATTTCAAATATATAATGAATTAACAAATTTGTCAGTGACCATTTTTAGTTTTATTTTAACCTTTTAAAAAATTAACTAAATGGTTGGGTCGCTGGCTGATCGTTGGAGTGGTCGGATTGATGGGGTGGTTGGGTTACCGAGGTGGTCGCCGGTGGTGATTATACAGTGGTCAGGTTGCTGGAATGGTCGTTGGGTGGTTGTGGGCAGTAGTTGTAGGGTAAGCGGATCACTAGAGTGGTCATTAGGGTGGTCATGTCATCAATGTGGTCGCTTGGTTGTTGTGTCAGTGGTTGTCGGGGTGCTCGGGTCGTTCGAGTCGTTGTCTGAGTGGTCATTTGGTTGGTCGGGTTGTTGGGTGGTTGGGTCACCAGGGGTGGTCACTAGAGTGGTCACCAGCTGATCGTCAACAGTAGTTTTGAGTGGTTGGATTGTCAGGTTGTCGGGGTGATCGTCAAAGTAGTCATCAGGATCATTTGGTTGCTAGGTGGTCGAATCATCGGAGTAGTCACTGGGTGATCGTCGGCAGTGGTTACTAGGTGGTAGGATTTTTGGGTGGTTGTCAACTATGATTTTTCAGGTAGTTGTAGTGGTCGCCAACAATAGTTGTTGGGTAATTGGTCGTCGAAGTGGTTGTCAGATGGTCGTTGGCAGTAGTTTGGACAAGTCAAGTCGCGATGGTTGGGCCATCGAAGATCTAATCGTTGGGGTGGTCGAGTCGTAGAGGTAGTCATCAAACTAGTCTATAGAGTTCTTATCGTAGTGGTCAGTGGAGGTAATAGTCAGCGGTGGTCGAGTCACTAGTGTGGTCGTCGGGTGGTTGCCGAAGATGTCATCGGAGTTGTTGTCGAGGTGGTGAGATCACCGGTGTGGTCGTTAGAGTCGTCGTTGTTGGTGGTCGTAAGAGACGTCATTGGAGTTGTTGTCGAAGTGATCACCATAAATAAAAAACGACAAATGGAAGAGGAAAATATGACACAAATCCTATAGAGTTACACTGTTGTAACTTATGAAGTTATGTTTCAAAATCAAATAATTTAAATACTTGGTACCAAATACCAAACCTAAAACCATGACCAAATACCCCGGATGAGTTTATAGGTATATTAAACCTAAAACCATGGCCAAATACCCCCAATGAGTTTATAGGTATATTATAAACCACGACGTAAAGACACAGCTTATGTACAAGTATAACTTGAGCCTCTTTTCCGAGCCTTAAAAAACTTTTTGTGCCGTTTTTTTTTGAATTACCCAAGAACAATACTTCTATTTCCGTCATGTGACAGTGTGAGGAAGAAACCATGGAGGATTGCTTCTCTTCTTCCTCTTCTGCTGAGAGCTGGGGAGAGACGATTTCAGAGAAAGTATTCTCACTTTACAACAATCTTCCAAAGAAAGGCAAGCCTCAGGGTCGCGAAGTCACCGTATTGGCTGCATTTCTCGTCTCATCTCCTTCAGCACCAGGTTCCCTTTCATCAAACCCTAGCAATTTCCCCTCCATTTCCTGTTTTATTTACAATTGTGAAGGTGTTAACTCAAATGGAAGAGAAAGCATCCTGTTCTTTTCGATTTCCTTTTCAATTAGTGATCCACGTCTCTGTTAATCCTAGTTCCAGAAGAAAGTTACTCGAACTGTTTATAATCGTTGTCCATTTTTGATAAATTTAGATTTGGAAGTTGTGGCGTTAGGGACGGGGACGAAGTGTCTCGGTCGCTCGCAGTTAAGCCCGAATGGTGACATTGTGAATGATTCGCATGCAGAAATAATTGCTCGGAGAAGTTTAATGAGGTTTCACCTAATTCTGAATTTGTGTTACTATCTTTTCATAGTTAGATGTGGTTTTCATGGTCTCTGATTTGTATGAACATGCTCTATGATTTGGTATGTTTTTGGTTCTAGTAACTGATAAATTATTAAGTCTCCGGTTTTGGTTTCTAGACTTTTGTTTTGTCACTCTGCCAGTGGGTTTTTGAAGTTAGAGATATGTGTTTTAACAGTTTGTCCTTTTTGTAAACCTGATTCTTTTTACCAGGTTCTTCTACACACAGATTCAACATCTGTCCCAGAACAACTCTGAGAGCGAACATCACAGGACAAAAAAGATGCGGAGTGACGACATAAAAAACTTTTTGTTTCAATTAGATGATGAGGCTGGAGCTGAAAGAAAATATGTTGTGAGAAATGGATGGAAATTGCATTTATACATATCTCAGTTACCATGTATATTCTCCATGAATTGAACATTGATTTTCTAAAAGAAAGTTTACTAGATTGATTTTGAAATTCAATGCACATGCGTTGATTCGATTGTCTTGTTTTGGGGTTATGTAAGGTGGGGATGCTTCCTCTTCAACTCCCAGAGACGTCCACCCTAGGACCAAGGATGCACCGCCATGTTTGATTGAGAAAGGTATCCACAGGCTCAAATGGAAGATATTGATTTGAAGTGCATGTAGCTTGCTTATGTTTCATGTTTAAGAGGGAATGTAGCTCTTAACATCAAACTTTTTCTTCATTCATGAAGAATGTATGAGTGGTTTCAAATTTCAGGGGATGATTCACAATGCATGGGCTTGGTTCAGAGGAAGCCTGGTCGTGGTGATACAACATTGTCAGTTAGCTGTTCCGACAAGATAGCTCGATGGAATGTTGTTGGAGTTCAAGGTGTGTCGCATGATAGAACCATAACAGTAGGAAGTGCTTAGCCTTTTTAATAGCATGCTGAAATGACCTGAGTAATAATAAGTTATAATCTCATAATTGGAATATAACATTTGAAATGAAATTTCTTTTGCAACCCATGTGTGTTGCCAAAGCACTTGTTTTGTGTGAATTAATGTTAAGTGTAACTTTTATCTTCTGTTTTGTGAGATATTTGATCATATTTGGATAATATAATTTCTGACCTAGCTGCTGCATGTGCGTCTTAATATATCTTTTGCCTTTTATTATGTGTTCTGCACGTCACTATTTGAGGCACTCTATTTTATGGTTGTACTTGTAATGTAACAATGTCTATGCATTAACTGAAATGGTTGCCCCTCCTCTTGTATCAGGAGCTCTTCTCTCGTACTTTCTTCAGCCTGTTTATCTTTCCTCTATAACAGTTGGATTGTCCCCTCATAATGCCAAAAGTTGTATCCCAATGGAACACCTGAAAAGAGCAGTATATGATCGAGTTCAACCATTTTCAAAAGAGCTAATGACTCCTTTCAAGGTGAATCAGGTACATAAAACACATATCTTTGGTAAAATGTGGCTGGGCAGGATGATGCATTTATGATTTATGACTATTTTAATTCTTTGTGTTAAGTGGCTTCGCAGCCAGTATTTTGCACAGCTCCAATACCACCGAAGGAGTTTCAACACTTGGAGTCTGCTTTAAACACAACAACTTGTGGGTAATGTCTCAAGCATGATCAGATGTATGTGCAGGAGTTATCTTATAATCAATCATATGGTTAAATTTTTTTCCTGCCTGTCTTACAGGTATTCTGTTTGCTGGCACAAGTCTGGCTTGCATGAGGTCATCCTTGGAACTACTGGAAGAAAGCAAGGAACCTCTGCTAAAGGGGCACAGTTCCCATCTACTGAGCCATCTTTATGCAAGTAATATATCAATTTAAGCATGGTTTGGCTGGCTTGTAAATATAACTTACCTATTCTGATCAGCATTATATTAATTTCTCAGGAAGCGGTTACTGGAAATATTCTGGTCGCTTAAAAGTGAATGTCCTACTAAATTTCCTGTCAGTGACAGTTCTTACAGAATGCTGAAGGTACATTTTATTTCCGTTCAGTCTGGACACCTTTGAACCTTGAAGGAAAAGTGATATTAAATCTCATCTGTCGAGCATCATAAATGTACTAACATTGTTTTTTATGCACAATTATTTTCTGATGCATCAAATGAAACCCTTCACATTCAAGAATCAAGTCAGCCCCAAGGGGTTTGATACCATGCAGAAATTGGATTCAAACAAAAATGGTTATCACTTCAAGATCCTTTGGGATTACTAACATTGGAAAAAAAATCTCAAACATTTGGTCTATATGATACTATAAGGTTACGTGATAGTCAAATTTCAAACTTCACGAACATGGATAGGTTAAAGGATTTCTGGTGTTAAAAGACAGTTCTTCGTTTTCTTTGCTGACCATCATGATGTCATTGCACTGAAAAGAAAAACCCATCACCAACCAATGGAAAGTTTTGACACTTATGTTTCACATCGTTAGCATTGCAGACTTGAACTTTTAGCATTGCAGTTGTATTTTGCTTTTTGCCGTAGCAGAGTTTCCAAACTAGAAAGTGCAGCATGCATCTGTTCATGTCATGCTGATTTTCTACCTGTTTCTCTCGTGCTGTTTTCTTGCCAACTTTAAGGAGTTAATACAGTATCCTAGCTCTGTAATCGAGTGAAAATTTTTGTTGCTAAGATAAAAAAAAAATATATATATATATATATATATATATATAGCACTTGAAAATACTCGAGTAAGGGAGTAAAACGTGAAGCAGTGCTGGACAAGCCATTCCTCATAGAACTAGGAAGTGTCCCAAGAAATTATTCAACCCTAGAAACAGCATAGCAAGCTCTCACTGACATACTTTTCCCAATCGTAACTGTGTTACTCCAAAAAGTAACTAATCCGTTTATGTGAATTACAACATACCTGAAGTTGTAGTAAATTGCATGCATTTTCACTTTTGTATGGATTTCGTGTAATTATGTTGCCAGCTCGACGTTTTAATCCAATGCAGGATAGAGCCCAGGATTATTATTTAACATCTAAAGTTTTCAAGGAACAACCAGCTTTTAGGAACTGGATATCGAAACCTATCAATTACGAGGCGTTCTCATTATGTCTGTGAGGTAGGCGTTTGTTTGCCTTCTATTTTATGGGCACACAGAAAGATAAGAGGTGAATGTTTCTGAATGTTCTGCCTCTATGTTTGGACAGAGTCCTTGTGTTGTGCCATTGGAGTACTAGCTTGTGGCCTTTCTATTTCCAACCTCTTATGGCTCCAAAAGATGGTATAACAACAAATCACACACTAAAACACATGGATTCCCATCCTCATGAAGACCATTATAGCAATTTTATTCTAAATTAGCATCGATTTATCACAAGCAATTGTGACAGCTGCTCTGATTTAGAAGGCTACACTTTTTGCTCTAGTCAGTTCTTTAGTGCATGTCATGTATTTAAGTTAGGGGTTCGGTTTAAGTGTTGTGGGAGATCAAAATGATGGGATATAAGATAGATGAAGATATGTAAGATTGGTTGGTTTGAGTTTCTCGAGAATAGGGAAACATTGGTGTTTAGTTTGCCTTTGCTGGAGATATTATTATAGACGTCTAAGAAAAAAGACATTTTTGTTTTGTTGGCCAATTTGGTATTTCCATGATTAGAATTTACTTAATTTCTAAGTATTTACACTACATTAATTTTAATCATTTAGGTCGTTGTTGATAACTATTTAGGCTTCGTTTGATAATTATTTGGGTCATGTTTGATAACCATTTACTTTTTACTTTTTGCAAAGTAAGATTTGTTTTCTTCCAATTTATCTACAATGATTTTCATCTCCATTAAGGAAGCATTTGAATTCGTAGCCGAATTCTAAAAACAAAAACAAGTTTTTAAAATTACCTTTATTTTAGTTTTCAAAACATGGTTTGGTTTTTAAAAACATAGGTAAAAAGTAGATAACAAAACAAGTAAATTCATAGGTGAAAATAGTATTTATAAGCATAATTTTCAAAAATAAAAGACCAAGTGGGTTATTAAATAGGGCCTTAGCTTATAGTTTTTGGTTTTTGAAAATTAAGCCTATAAATGTTACTTCCATCTATATGTTTCCTTATTTTGTTATCCACTTTTTACATATGTTTTAAACAACCAACATAAGTTTTGAAAACTAAAAGATGTAGGTACTGTTCGATAACTATTTGGTTTTTGAAAATTATGATATTTCTACAAATTTTTCCATTTTCTCTACAATGATTTCCATTTTTCTTAAGGTGTCATTTAAGTTTTTAGCCAAATTTTAAAAACAAAAATAAGTTTTTGAAAACTACCTTTTTTTTTTTTTTTTTTTTTTAGTTTTCAAAACTTAGCATGGTTTTGAAAACATTTGTGCAAAGTAGATAACAAAACATAGAAATCCACTAGTAGTAGTATTCTTAGATTTAATTTTAAAAAATAAAAAACCAATTGATCATCAAACGGGGTCGTAGTTGTCAAAAAAAATGGTTTAGTTTTTTAAATTTGGTTAAGAATTCAAATGTTGTAAGTAATGTAAAAAAATTGTAGAGAAATGTTGAGAAAACAAATACAATTTTTGAAAACCAAAAGTATAAAACACTCCTACCCAATATTTAAAATGGTTATTGTTGAAGGAAATGTCGAGATTTAAATTTTATACAAATATCGATAAAAATGGAAATGTCGATGAAAATTTTGAGAAAATTGATGGAAATCATGGAAATTGATGTTTTAACTGTTGCTTACTTGGACTAATTGGACTATAATGGATCTTTTTTAATCATCAAATCTAAAAATAAAATAATATTTAGATAATGGAAATGCCCATGTGAAAAAAATGGAAATTGATTAAAATTATTCAAATTATTTCATGAAACTCTAATGGTTAAATATACTATAATAGTTGATTTTTAACCATCACATCTAAAATATATATAATATAATATTTATATTGAAATATTGATATCAACCATTTTTGAAAAATGATAGAATTGATTTAAATTATTAAATGAGATTTTAATTACAATGATATTATTAAACTGTAATTAATTGGACTATATAAAATTATATGATAATTAATTAAAAGAGATATAAAACATTTGTATTTGACCAGACAAATATCAAAACATTATAACAAAATTAATATATTTAAAAAAATTTGAGTTAACAAAAAAAAAACAGTATAAAACAATATAATGAAAGAGAGAGTACATTTCCAATCCCACATGGAAAATATGTTGGATGAAGGACTCTATAAGTAACGGTTTAATGCTGATATGTTGGATGGAAGACTCTATAACTAAGGGGTTGTTTGGGGTGCGCATATACCTTACACATGCATTGACCAATTTTGAAAGTGTGCAAAAAAAAAAAATAATAAGATTCACCCTATTGATTATTCACATGAGCCCCTTCACTCTCCCAAAAAAAAAAAAGTGTACAAATGTTGTAGATAAGTACATATATTTATTGTAGCCTTTTAAAAAAACCGTGTATAAGGACCTAAATTTTTCGCAATTGTATGTAAATCCAGAAAGAAAAGCCTAAAACTCTTTTTGTGACCCTGGAATACATTTTACAACCTTCTCTCTCCCCCTTCAAACTTTATCATAACTAATACTAACACCATATTCTTTCGAGTATAGGTCATGACATCTTCGGGAGTACAATGCATCTTACTATTTATCGTTAGAATAAGTTCAACATACTCGTTAACCATGTTTGCGGTCGCTTATTGGTGATCATTGCACACGATGTCAATGCTGCAAGTGTGCTCATCGACGAGTTTTCTAAGAATCCACAATTCCCCACCTCTCAAAACTGAAACACGAAGGTACTATTTGCATATGTTGTCTCATGCTCGATTTTAATGTTTAAAAAAAAAAGGAAAATAGGGGTTTGATTAAATAATTTGGTTTGTCCCGTTTTAATCATTTTATTCTTTTGCAGGTTGTCTTTTCATTTTATTTAGGTTTGTTTTTGTTTATTAACTTCAAAGGCAGAGAAAAAGTTAGGAAATGATGTCTGCTGCAACATTATGAGGCTAACAGGTCTATTGTACTAAGGAGACTAAATCTAATCCAAATCGGCCGGTAAGAGATTGATGCCTAGGAGTGTGCATAGAACCGAAAAATCGAGGAATTGAGCTGAACCGAACCAAACTGATTGGTCTTGTTCAGTTTTTATTGAAAAGAAACAGTTTTTCGGTTCATGCCTTCAGAAAACTGCATATTTCAGTTTGGTTTTCGGTTCAGGGTCTTAAAAATTAAAAAAACCGAACCAAATCGAGTTAATAATAATAAAATACATATTTATGTGTTATTAATGTTTTAGGAATGGTGAGAAATCTCTAAAATGAATTAATCCTAATGAAAAATAACTAAATAGTTTTAATATTGCAAATATGACTATCATACTTTTAGAAGCGGTTGGTAATAATATTAATTTCTCTTGGTATATCTTCGTAATTACAATCATGTCATTATTGTATTTACAACTTCCAACAACTATCAGATTCTGTTTTGAAAAAGTTTGAACCATTTTTAACTGAAATTGACTAAAAATTTCCTATTTTTTAGCAAAATCATTTAGAGGCATAAACGTCTTCCATGGGACTATTGGGGTCTCTTGCAACTGGTCTCATAATACACGTCCTAGATGAAATCCCCACGTTCCAGACGAAATCTCTTCCTGCCTCTGGTCTCAAAGTACACGTTCCAGACTCTTCATTGGTACAGTTTACAAGTTTGGAGAGTTGTATCAGTTCGAAATGGGTTCTCAGCATTCCTATCTTGTTTGATTTTGTGTGGGATAAGAACGATAATTACAAAGTTTACAAGTCAAACTCATTACATTCAAAGATCAGTGAAAAAGTCTTAAGCTTTTCTTTCTGGATTTGCTGCGAATTTAATTGTGAAAATTATGGTACATACCTTTATATACATCCTTTTAAAATGATACAATCAATGTATATCTATAAATTGGGTTGTTGGGGGTGTTTATTACTAATTAATGACATCCAATATTATTTCATTTTTTTTATTTGGCCGCCTCAATACCTTCTAGTCATTACATGATATACCGTCACATGAATTTTTGTGTCTTCATATAAGATATAAACCATAAGTATACTATTTGATAGGTATTTATACATATTTATAATCATTTGTTAGGTAAAATATATATATATATATACTATGTTGGAGAAATGTGAGGGAGTTTTAGATGGTGTGGATAATTATAAATATATAAATATTAAGTTGGAGAAATGTGAGAGAGTTTTAGATGTTAGATATGTATTTACACGTATTTCTACTCATTTATTACGTAAAAAAAACAGAGTTGTATGTTCCAGTATATACACTAAGTTGGAGAAAACTGGACAAGTTTTAAATGGTGTATTATAGCATTAAGTGAATAATTACACTTATTTACCTTATCTAATGGTGTATGTAGATGAGGATTGATTTTTTAGTTTATTCTTACACGTTGGGTAGATAGATAGAAGAGAGAGTTTTACTAGATCATTAATTGTGTCGAGATACAATTAGCATTGTTATGATCATTAATTGTGTCGAGATACAATTAACATTGTTAGGATTGTTTTTACAATTCTTTTGAAATTCTCAATCCCTAGATTTTATTAAGAGTGGTTATGATTGACCTCTGCACAAAAACGATGACATCCTTTTCGATAAAAGCGTGTTTGACCTTGCGAATTTGAACTGTTTGCAGAGAGAAAAGTTGAGGCTGGAGGTCTGTTAATAGGGATCGATAAACTGATTGAATAGCAATGCCAAATCTTGCAAAGATTGGAGCACTCAGAGTTGTAACAACAAACTTACAGGCTCTACGCGTAGAAGAGAGACTTGGCGACGAAACGAGCCTTGCGAGCTAACTTCACGATGCCTTATGATGCTTTCCCCACCTTCCCAAATGAAATTCTGTTTCCATGGATACCACCTACTAATGATCAGATGATTGACGAAGATGATGAAGAGCTTTCAGAGAATGAAGAATGAAAGGGATATTTGCATAATCCCTGTCTTACTTTGCTTTTGTTATTTTGTTACTTTTTGTTTTTAGTTTCTCTGGTTTTAGTTTTTATTGCAAAGTTTAGTTGTTAAGCTTGTTGTTCTAGTGGTTTGTGCGTGATTAGAAGGAAGAAAAGAAAAAAAATGAAGAATGGAAATGTTGTCTTCATCTACCTTTGTTTTTATAATTCAATTAATGAAAAAAAATACCTGCCTTGTTCTGCTTTTTGTTAGTTATGCCCTTAAGCTTATAAAAAGAATTTGTTTAAAGTTATGAAAGCTAGCACAAAGAGCTTGATAGAGAAAATGGTTAGTTAGTTGTTTTCTGCCTGATTTAAATATATTTTTTTTATAGTGGGCAAAATAATGCTATTATCTAGCTTAATTTTATGATAGTTTTGCTAAAAATTTGTGTGCTTTCATGTACTTTTATGTTGATTTTTTCAGAAATTGAGAAATTGGAGCAAAATCGAGAAAAGATCCAATGTATGGATAAGAATTGAGCAACTTAAGGCTATATTTGAGGATTCAAGTGTTGAAGATAAGAAATCAAGTATTTAGACTTGAAACATTAGCGTTGCAACGCCATACAAGAACATTTCTCACCTTGAAAATTCGTAGACATAGTGTTGCAATGCTATGCATATAACTTTTTTTCCTTTTTTAAAATTCGATGGGACAACGTTGCAACATTGCTGCAATTCTATAAAATAAAATGTTGTGTTATGGAAGAAGAGAGCCATTGGTGACCCGACCAACTCCGATGACAATTCTGACGACCACGCACCGACGACCCGACCAACTTCGATGACAATTTCGACAACCACACCAGCGATTCAACTAACTCTAGTGACAACTCCGACGACCGCTTGATCACTATCGATAACGAAAACTTCGAGGACCACACCGGTGACTCGACCACGACAATGATTACCTCCATCGATAACTATGATGAAAACTCTATAGATTAATTTAACAATCACCCCTACGACTCGACCACCCAAAAAACTTGATACTTTGATGTCCCAACCACCGTAATCCTGACTGGTCCGAACCACCGACAACGACCATCTGACAACCACTTCGACTACAAAACAACCCATAACCATAGTTGAAGACCACTCTAACGACCTGACAACTATAGTTGACAACCATCCCAAAATTTTGACTACCTAGCAACCACTATCGATGACCACCTAGTGACAACTTCAATGACCCGACCACCCTAACAACCCGATAACCTCGATGACTATTTCGATGATCACCCCAACCGTACCCAACAACCCAAAACCAATGTTGACAACCACTTGGTGACCACCTAACAACCCAACCATCATATTTACCACTCTAGCAACGACTCCAGCGACTCGACCACTTGACAACTATTGTCATAACCACCAAACGACCACTTCGACGATATAATCACTCCAACGATTCACGACAACCTAACAACTGTGCAATCACCATCGGCGACCACCGACAACCAACCACCCAACCACCCTAAAAGGTTAAAAATTAAACAAACATAGTTACTAACAAATTTTTTTAATCAATTATATGTTTGAAATAGGTTTCAAAATACTTACAAAATATAGTTTCTAATTTTTTAATTTCTAAAAATTGCATCCTATTGGATTTTGCTTAATTCAATTCATGTTTGAAAGGAGAATTACAATTTTATAACTCATTTATCCTTGAAATATGTTTTAAAATACAGTGAGCAATTTTATTTAAATTCCATAATTTCTTAACTAAACCTCTAATATTTTAATTTGTAAAATAGAGTTCCAAAATTAGGTCTATGAATACATTGTGAAATAGAGTTTTCTCTAATATCTTAGATAGACTTCTAATTTTTTTAATCTCTAAAATAAAGTTTCAAAAATAGATTTTTGAATATTTTATAAAATAGAGTTTTAGATTCTCTAATTTATTAAATAGATTTCAAATTTTTTAATTTCTAAAAAATTTTTCTGAGTATTTTGTGAAATAGAGTATTAATTATACAAACTATACACCCATATTTAACTAAACAATTGATCCACATAACTGGTTAAAATATTGTTATGCACTTCAACAAACAATTATCAAGTAAAAAAATTGGATCTAGAAAAAGAATATCCTAAAAAAATTGTTATAAAAATACAACCTAAACAAACACAACCCAACCCAACCCTGCATCCCAAACACAGGTTTCAACAAACTAACTATTGGGGTTTGTGCCCTAAAACTCGTAGTTTGTAATTTTATTCTAATTATTATAATAAATCGTTATTAATTCAATAAAACGTTATTGTTCTTTATCTATGACATTGCTTTTGTATTAAACCCTAAATTCAATAAACTGAACATCTAAGGCCGTTAAATGAATCTTTAACTGAATGTAGTGTACATATACGGGATCTCGGTTCGAGATACAACTTAAAGGGTCTATAGTTAGAGGATAAGGTTTGGGTACCTCACTCTGGTAAAACTATGGATGTGGTCCACTTTGTATATGATACAAACACTGTGATCCTAACGTGTTCGTATAGATGACATGTGAGTAGGGATATCCTATGTAATGAGATTACATAAGACCGGACCGCGGAATAGTAACCACTAGATGTAACTCCGTTGACTAGTTAGATTTCTATTTCACTAGGATGACCTAGGCAACTTGATCTCGATCCTGAGCAGGTTACGAACTCCTGTTCGCGAGAGATTGTCCTTTGACTAGTATGGGTGAGAGTGACTAGATTCGCCAATCAATATGCCTACCTTCTTGGGGACAAGACCAAGTGAGTGACTGGGGACTTAGCCTAGCAAGATGGAATTCACTCTTCCCGCCTACTAGGGTAAGTAGAGGAATGTTCCCTTAAATGGTGTCTCCGGGACTTGAACAAAGGGCCCGCCCCTCTCATTGGCTCGAGAGAGACTCTGTTTATTGGTAGGAACACAAACAAATTGTTCATTAGAGGAGCACTCGTACTTAAGCACAAGATGTAAACCAAGGGTAAAACGGTATTTTGACCCAGCTGGTGTTACGAGCATTCGTGAATGATTGACTTGCTGTTATTGGTCAATATCCATAGACACATAAATATATCTGCAGTGAGAATAGTGCAGCTGCGAGACTTTAGTGTAGTATTTCCGAAGTTCATGAATGTTGATTGGGAGGTTAATGAAATTAACCGAGCAATCTCGTATCGTTGAAGTTTTTGATCTGTAGGTCCATTAGGTCCACTTTCTAGCTCGTAAAGGGTTCTTAGATCATATGAATTTGAAATGTTCAAATTCATAAAGGAATAAACTTAATGTATATTGATACGATATAATATATAGTTTTGGAACTATATATTATAAATTTAATGTGAATATGATTCATATTAAATTATATGAGAGAATTAAATATTTGAAAAAGTTCAAATGTTAAATTCAAATGTGAATGTGATTCATATTTGAAAACTATAGGTTAAAATCTAATGTGCATTTGATGTGCATTAAACTACAGATTAAGGGGTAAAATGATTAAATAAGATTTAATCATTTAGTATTTAATTAAATTAGATTTAATTAAATTGA
This sequence comes from Trichosanthes cucumerina, assembly GCA_036507285.1. Classification (NCBI taxonomy): domain Eukaryota; kingdom Viridiplantae; phylum Streptophyta; class Magnoliopsida; order Cucurbitales; family Cucurbitaceae; genus Trichosanthes; species Trichosanthes cucumerina. The sequence continues at coordinate 67,836,552 of CM071840.1, read as the reverse complement.
TTGAATTAAATGTGATTTCATTAATTAATTAATTAATTAATTATTTTATTAATTAATCAGGGAACGTGTCATGATGGCACGTTCCCACTACTCCCTATCTCGCCCTCGATAGGGAGTGGAGAGTTACCCACTGTGATGTCATTCTCCTGGTGAGAAAGGTAGAAAGGTTGATCAATCGATCATTCAAGAGAATTGATTGAACAATAGAAGAAATTATCTCTCACACTTTCTTAGAATTCCCAAAATCTTCCAACTGTTGGAATGCTTCCCACAAAAGATTTGTTCTAAGTAGAAGTCAGAGATATAGAAGATTTTCTATGTTGGTGGTGTCTTGCTTGAAAATACAGAGAAGTTGCTGTGTTGCTAATTGCTGATTTCTCTAGGAGTAAGGAGTTGCTGTTCTGCGAAACTACAAAGGTAATCTCTTTCTACCTTTAGCATGTTTTCATGTATGTCTCCATGCTTAATTAGATTAGAATTTCCATGCTGTTCTTTTTTGTCAATGTATGAGTTTTTGCTTTTCAACCAAAACAAACTTACAAATTACGATTCCAAACACATTCCCGCTGCTCAAGGAGATCAGATCTCCATCACTAACCCAACACCCCAAACACTGGAATCAGAAATTCCAGGTTTTCTAATTTCAGCCAAGAAACCCCAGGGTTCCAGAATCCCGGGGTTTCTGATTCCAAAACAGCGTGCCAAAAGACCCTTATAGTTTTACGTAATTACAAGTATCTCTTATTTATCTTTTGCATTATTTTAACCTTTGGCCATTGTTTTGCATGTTTAATTAAACTTAGCTTGAGAAAGTGTAACGTCCCAAGATTTTAAGTACCTCTTAGGTTTTACTTGGATTAATTTAATGGAAATTAAATTAATCGGGCCTTGAAGTTTCTTACTTTCAATTAAGTCTTGCAATTTTAAGTGGATATATATATGGTTTAACCATATATATATGAATTGGATTATTTATTTAAGTTTATAGACATTCTTGAGGTTTTGTTTAAAATGAAGGGTATTTTGGTAAATAGTGGATTTAGGGTTTCATAAAGGACATTTTGTCCTTTAGGGTGCACGAAAACCGAGAGAACCTCTTCCTCTTCCTCCATTTCAGCCGACCGCCGCCAACAACTTGCGGTCTCCCTCCCTTCACGGCGTCAACTTGTTTCAGCCCATCCTCCAGCGAAGAAGGCACCCTCGGCAGCCACAGAATACCGTCACACGAGTAGGAGAGCTTCGCTGGTCGTCCGCTATTTCTACTTCACGCTCGTCGGCCTCCAACAGTCGAAGTCTTCGTGTCAGTCGTCGTCCCCGTCGAGGATCGGTTCTTGAAGCTTCACCGGAGGAGCCCACCATGCGAGTTAAGGGCTTAAGTCGTGTGCCGCCGGAAGGTGGTGCGAGCACTGAAGCTTCGTCGACGTCCAGTGAGCCGCGAGCTTCTGCCATTTTTGGTTCGAGTTTTTGACGAGCTTTCTGACCGGTTTTGTCTGAGTTAAGGTTGGTTTCGTGTAGATCGACAAGTGGGCTTTCTGAATCTGACTTCCACGCGCCATCACCGCCCGCGCCGCCGGATCGCACGCGCCGCAAATGTCCGGAAGAGCGGCGGCCATGGTTCGCGTTTGGTTCGAGCGATTCGTCCGGATTTCGATCGGTTTTTGAAGTTTCAGGACCGGTTTTGGATAGATCGGCTCACGATGTTCTCAGATCTGTTGTTCACACGCTGATACGCCAAAGATTCGACACCTCACGCGCCACACACGCCGCCGCCACGAGAGTCTGTTTCGACCCACCTGTTTTGATTCCCCGAGTTCGTTTTCAGCCTCCGTGAGTAGTAATTCGACTTTTCTTTTATTAGATGTGAAAAATAAGTTACTTATTATGTGTTTAATTAGGAAAATGGATTGGATTGAGGGAATTCGAGTACCGAGCAAGTCCGATAGGAACCTTGAATTAGGAACGGAGCTTGAAGAGTTTCAAGCTATGTTAAGGTAAGGGATTTTCTACAAACGATCTTAAAAAGGGAAGTGAATATGATTTCTTGAAATATGTATTTTTTTTTAAGAAAGATGAAATTGAAATTCAAGGATTTATTTCAAAGGGTGACTTTCCAAGACTCAGGCTTAGGGCTTGAAGTTAGAAAACAAATATTTCAAAGGATTTTTCGAGAACCTTGAGTGAATGATTTTCAAAGGATCTAGAAAGGAACTTGATGTTTTAAGGGTTGAGAGGACCTTGAGCCAAAATGATTTCAAAGTATTTAAAAATAAGCCTTGACACACGCTTATGTATAGTTCGCATATTGAGATTTTCATTATGTCATTGTGCTAATTATGCACCTTAAATTATAAACGATTTATTATCGATGATTGATTGACTCTAGTTAAAGTTATGAAAGTTATGTCATGATCTTAAGTTTTATGTGATTGTTGCATCATTCCCGAATGTTTATGTATATGAGTTTAAAGATTGGGACCTCATGCATATTGTATGTATATGAACATGTCATGTAGGTCAGTGTGGCATTGGTCTCCACGAGAACTTATGCATGGTAAGACATGCATCGAGACCCTATGGGTCATTATTACGTGGGTCCGTGAGGACTCAATATTACAGTGGTCCAGGAGGACTCAATATTACAGTGCATGAGGACTCAAACCTACAGTGGGTCCATGAGGGACTCTCAAACTTATAAAGGTGTCCGTGAGGGACTCAAAATGAAAAGACTCGTAGACTCAATTGACCACGCGTAGCCAAAGAGGAAAAGTCATGATTTTATGAAAGAAAGTTTTAGGTCCCACTACGAAAAGCTTTATGATTTTAAAAGTCACGAATAATAGTCATGTTTAAAAGTCAGATTTGAAGGAAAATCATATGCATGTGTTTGCATTTCCCGACCCCCCACTTACTGGGTATTTTATAATACTCATCCCTCTACCTTTGTTGTGTTTTCTCTGTTTTAAAATGTTTTCAGGTAGAGTCGAGAGCCTACTAGGCGAGTGGTATGGATGCGCTACAGAAGCCATGGGAACCGAGTCATGAATTCCGCATCCATGATTTAGAAAGAATTTTAAATGATTATTGTCTTCCGCTTATGTAGTACAAAGTTTTGAAACTAGAGGCCGAATTTAATTATATTTTTGTAAACGTTTTGTATTTCTATGGGATCCCAAATGTAATTGATTTTTATTTATCAACTTCTACTTATCTTAAAGTTAGTTAAGGCCTCAAATGCATGCATGAGTAGTAATGTCCCTAGGAATTGATGTTATAAAAGTAGGGGCGTTAGAGTTGGTATCAGAGCCCAAGGTTATAGGTCTTGTAGACTCGCTTACAGAGTAAGCAACAAGTATCCCATGGCTAAGTAGCAATTCCAGTCACCGCCAGGTATGCCTTCGAACTAAAAGTTTTATTTGTTCATGAAAAGAAAATTTAGTATTCTATGTGAAGATATTTTTGTATAAAAAAAAAAAATCGAGTTTGATGAATTTCCAAACTAAGAAAGAATGAGAATGCATGAGCTAAACTATATGTCTATGAAAAGGAAATGCATAAAGGAAATGCTTATATGTGAATCTATATGCGTTTATGACGTAAAGTTGACGTGATTTTACGCCGAAAGGAAAGGGAATACATGTGATCCCTGCTTTTGACGATAGAAAGGAAAATGTTTTAGTTAAGAATGTTTACGCTAAAAATGAAGTCTTATAGCCATAAAACACATATTGTGGGTTGTTAAAAGGTCCGCTTTGACCAAAGGAGTAAAGAGTAAGATTTAAGAGGCTAGAGTGTTAAGGGTTGCTAAGCAACTAGATTACTCAAGTATAGTTTTCAATAATAAAGGTTAAGACTACTCATGAGAAGTTCAAAGTTTGAATGTGTTCGGTAAGAGGTTAGTGGTCTCATTCATTCATGCTAGAACAATTGGATAAAAAGGTATGAGAGTTAGTAAACGTACCACTTTGGAGTTCTCGACTTTGTTGGTTCCTAAATAAAGTCCCTTCATCTTCAAGTGAATACATAACCATTGTATTTAAGGAGTTGAAAAGTAAGGAGGGCAAGAGTGTTTTTGAAAATGGGCTCGAGATGTAAAGGGAAAAATAGATTGTTAATGTCGAGATGGAAATTAAATTTTTCTAAATGCTCAAACACTTCGATCTTATTTATACCATTGCTCACGATAGGAAAGCTACAGGATATACACGAGTTAATGTGTTATTGCAGAGATAGGCATGATACTTAACTTTCAAAAGTATTACCATAGGCGTAATGAACTTAATAAAGACAAGTATGAGGAGTAAAAGTAAGAAGTTAGGATCCTAGTTCGAGAACATAAGAGAATGGATGATCTAAACCCTAGAACCTGGTACACATTTCAACAGTCACATGGTCACCCGTGTGTTCAAGCTTGTGGAATGTGTATAAGGAACCTTGCCACTAATTTTTTCCACCTCTTGGCCAAGATATGTATGCATGACATGGAAGAGATATTATGAAGCATGAACCTCGAATTCTGGCGTGGTATAACGTTTCCTTTTCCCCAATCAGAGGATTAAGAAGAGAGGATTTGGTTATTAGAGGAAAGCGCCTTGAGTCTCTTCCTCGTTACGTAGAAGTTAAGCTGAGGAACTCCTTTCAATTAGTAAAGTGTATAGTGGCAGTGGTCGAGCGACCATTAGAAACAGGAAACTATAAGGTTCCATTTAGTAAAGGTTAGGCTAATGGTTCTTAAGTGAGATTTTGGAGAAATCGACATTAGAACTACAATGGTACAAGTAGTTGAGAAAGTCCTCAATTGGACTAAAAGGAGAAAGTCGAGTTTAAAGAAAGTAAGCACGAGGGACAATTCATTGGGGTTAGATAAAGTAAGTTTGACATTTTAGGGTTATCCTTGACACAAGAGATAGACTTAAGCATGAAGTTAAAGTGAAAGCAGCGGTAGCTTTTAATACTCCTTACAGAATGCTTCCAGTAAAGTTAAAAGAACTCAAGTTATAGGTACAAGAACTTTTATATAGGAGTTAATAGTAGTTATCGCCATAAGAAGTATTAGTGTGTTGCATAAAGAAGAAAGTTGTATCCTTATACTTGTGCGTAGGAGATGAGAAGTGGAAGAAAGTGGTTGCTGAGAATAAATACCTTCGTCTTTGGGTGAACGACCTATTCCACCAGTACGAGGAGCATAGTGTTCCTTAAGGTGATTTTGGAGTCAAGTTAGCACCTGTCATGAACCAGGGACTAGATATCCCGAGACAACTATCAAACCACATCATGAAGAGTATAGAGATTTGACTTAAGTGTCCCTAATGTTTATAGACATGACGGATTTACGGCTTAAGGAAATGCTGAAATATTGTTGTGCATAAGTTACTGGAGACGTTCTGGTTTAGCCCAAGTCTAAGAAGGGATATAGAAAGTACTTTAGAATGATTGGTTTACGCATAAGGAGGGAAGAGTAAGTCCTAATGGGTGAAAGTAGTCGAAAGGCGACTAAGGAGTTAAGTGCTCAAGTAAACTTCAAAGGATGAGCATAATGAAATTTGTTAAGCTAAGAAAAGACGAGTATGTGACCTCAGGTGTTTGATGTTAGAAAGGAAATGTCCGAGTTCAGGATGCAAGGCTTAAAGGAAACTTGGTCAAGATAAGACTCACATACGCGTTACCAAAAAGGGGTAGTTTGGACAAAAGAAGGAAAGAGTAGACATTAGGAGGTGAAAGTCTTTCAAGAAACCTTGGACAACTAAGTTCGCGAGTAGAACCCTAACAAAGGAATATTGTAATTTCTTGAAAAGTTCAAAGTCTAGAGGTGTTGAATAAAGTATTCGTATTCAAGGTTTGAACGTTAGGGTTTCATGACAAAAGAGTCGGAAAGGTTAAGAAATGTAGTAGATGCCATTGTAAAGTATCCAACCCTATTAGTGTTAAGAAAGTTTCATTATATTCAAGTGATTACTTGAGCAGGAGATTTAAGGGAGTGAAGGATAAAGGGAGAATGAGTTTTGGAAGACTAAATTCCTTCTCGCGAGATCGCTTAATAGCGAGGTTGTTATCGGTTGAGTTATATTAAGGGGAGTGTTATGAATGACGGTTGCGTTGTGCCATAGGCTGAGGAAAGATTAAAAGCGATAGAGCACGAGTTGTATCTTGAATAACTTGTTTAAAAAAAAAAAAAAAAAAAAAAAAAAAGGTCCTTCTAATTCCTAGAACTTGCAATGAAAATTTTGTCACTTAATGCGATAACCTATAATTGTTTAGGCTCTAAAGCAGGGTAAGTCAAGAGGATTTCATTACACTCTTTTTAAAGTTTGTTTTAAAGTTAAGGTTGTAACTTGGTTGTTAAATCTTCTTGTCTTTAAAGAGTTATTGTTTACAATTAAAGCAATTGAGTTCTACTTATATTTGATTGTCCGACATTTCTACGTATCGTGTGTTCTGCACTCTGAGTAATACTGAAATGAAGTTGGAGGCATGATTGGTTGGTTGTCTGGTTTTAGAAGTGCATTTTCTATCAAACAGGTGTTAGAGAAAATTTTGGCATTATTGGAGTTATGCCGTTATGCTGCCGAAATTTTCGGAGCATTTTTGTAATAAAATTGATAAAGTTTTATGAAACTTTCCATGTGTCACGACAACCAAAGGAGACCTAAGTTTGAGTTACTCCTACCATGATTTAAAACTTTTAACGAGTTATTGATTGCATTAGAAAGCCCCAAAGTTAATTAAGTAAGCATATGAGTGAGATTGTCACATCTCTTAGGAAGGCGTTAGGGTTATGGAAGTGATGGTCAGACGGAACGAGCGAGTCATGCCTTGAAATGGATGCTAGTAGAGGGTGCAGGAAACCTAAAGGGGATTTTGAGGCTCAACAACAATGGAATCGTTTTAGCAAAGAGTTCCATTCTAAAATCGCATGACATAAGAGACTAATTAAAGGACTAGAGAAGTAAATACGAGCCAAATATCCCGAGTTATCTTGGAATTTGAATCTGGAATTTTTCCAAATTTAGAATCCGAGTCAAGGACATCAGTCATGTAACCCTTAGTTGAAGGACTCCAGTGAAGAGAACGAGCTCAAGTTAAAGTTACAAGTTCGCTGGTACGCCAAGGTGTGATACTTGAGAAACTTCTAGTGTTCATCCTCGCTTAAGGATCGAAGGGCTCTTAGTAACTGAGTAAAGAAGGTTAAGCGAACTATCCCGATCTTATTTCCAGATTGAAAACTTTCGAGGACGAAAGTTCTTAAGGAGGGAAGATTGTAACGTCCCAAGATTTTAAGTACCTCTTAGGTTTTACTTGGATTAATTTAATGGAAATTAAATTAATCGGGCCTTGAAGTTTCTTACTTTCAATTAAGTCTTGCAATTTTAAGTGGATATATATATGGTTTAACCATATATATATGAATTGGATTATTTATTTAAGTTTATAGACATTCTTGAGGTTTTGTTTAAAATGAAGGGTATTTTGGTAAATAGTGGATTTAGGGTTTCATAAAGGACATTTTGTCCTTTAGGGTGCACGAAAACCGAGAGAACCTCTTCCTCTTCCTCCATTTCACCCGACCGCCAACAACTTGCGGTCTCCTCCCTTCACGGCGCGTCAACTTGTTTCACCATCCTCCGTGAAGAAGGCACCCTCAGCACCCACGGAATCACCGCCACACGAGTAGAGAGCTTCGGCCGGTCGTCCGCTATTTCTACTTCACGCTCGTCGGCCTCCAACGATCGAAGTCTTCGTGTCGATCGTCCGCCCCGCGAGGATCGGTTCTTGAAGCTTCACCGAGGAGCCCACCAGCGAGTTAAGGTCGCCCAAGTCGTAAATCGCCGTCGGAAGGTGGTGCGAGCACTCAAGCTTCGTCGACGCCCGATGAGCCGCGAGCCGCCATTTTTGGTTCGAGTTTTGACGAGCTTTACGGCCGGTTTTTGCGAGTTAAGGTTGGTTTCGTGTAGATCGACAAGTGGGCTTTCGAATCGACTTCCACGCGCCACGCCCATCACCACGCCGACCGCCACGCCGCCGCACTGCCCTGAAGAGCAAAGCACCACGGCTTGCCGCTTGGTTCGAAAGCGATCGTCCGGATTTCGATCGGTTTTTGAAGTTTCAGGACCGGTTTTGGATAGATCGGCTCACGACGTTCTCGACTGTTGTTCACGCTACCGACACGCGCAGATTCGACACCTCACGCGCCCTTACACGCGCCGCCACCACGAGTCTTCTTGGCCCACCTGCTGTTTTGATTCCCGAGTTCGCTTTCACCTCCTCCGTGAGTAGTAATTTGACTTTTCTTTTATTAGATGTGAAAAATAAGTTACTTATTATGTGTTTAATTAGGAAAATGGATTGGATTGAGGGAATTCGAGTACCGAGCAAGTCCGATAGGAACCTTGAATTAGGAACGGAGCTTGAAGAGTTTCAAGCTATGTTAAGGTAAGGGATTTTCTACAAACGATCTTAAAAAGGGAAGTGAATATGATTTCTTGAAATATGTATTTTTTTTTAAGAAAGATGAAATTGAAATTCAAGGATTTATTTCAGAGGGTGACTTTCCAAGACTCAGGCTTAGGGCTTGAAGTTAGAAAACAAATATTTCAAAGGGTTTTTCGAGAACCTTGAGTGAATGATTTTCAAAGGATCTAGAAAGGAACTTGATGTTTTAAGGGTTGAGAGGACCCGAGCCGAAATGATTTCAAAGTATTTAAAAATAAGCCTTGACACAGTTATGTATAGTTCTGCACATTGAGATTTTCAGTTATGTCATTGTGCTAATTATGCACCTTAAATTATAAACGTATTTATTACTGATGATTGATTGGCTCTAGTTAAAGTTATGAAAGTTATGTCATGATCTTAAGTTTTATGTGATTGTTGCATCATTCCCGAATGTTTATGTATATGAGTTTAAAGATTGGGACCTCATGCATATTGTATGTATATGAACATGTCATGTAGGTCGTGGCAATTGGTCTCTCGAGAACTTATGCATGGTAAGACATGCATCGAGAGACCCTATGGGTCATTATTACAGGGGTCCAGAGGACTCAATATTACAGGGGTCCATGAGGACTCAATATTACGAGGGTCCAGTGAGGACTCAATATTACAGAGTGTCCGTGAGGACTCAAACCTACGAGGTGTCCAGTGAGGGACTCAAACTTATAAAGGGTCCGTGAGGACTCAAAATGAAAAGACTCGGTAGACTCAATTGACCACGCGTAGCCAAAGAGGAAAAGTCATGATTTTATGAAAGAAAGTTTTAGGTCCCACTACGAAAGCTTTATGATTTTAAAAGTCACGAATAATAGTCATGTTTAAAAGTCGATTTGAAGGAAAATCATATGCATGTGTTTGCATTTCCCGACCCCCACTTACTCGGGTATTTTATAATACTCATCCTCTACCTTTGTTGTGTTTTCTCCTGTTTTAAAATGTTTTCTGTAGAGTCGAGAGCCTACTAGGCGAGTGGTATGGATGCGCTCATGAAGCCATGGGAACCGAGTCATGAATTCCGCATCCATGATTTAGAAAGAATTTTAAATGATTATTGTCTTCCGCTTATGTAGTACAGAGTTTTGAAACTAGAGGCCGAATTTAATTATATTTTTGTAAACGTTTTGTATTTCTATGGGATCCCAAATGTAATTGATTTTTATTTATCAACTTCTACTTATCTTAAAGTTAGTTAAGGCCTCGAATGCATGCATGAGTAGTAATGTCCCTAGGAATTGATGTTATAAAAGTAGGGGCGTTACAGAAAGTGAGTTTAATTATTGAACACTAGATGTATAACTGAAATTGGTCTATTGCATGAGAATGAGTACGTTGATTTTAGAAGTCTTTAAAAGAATGTCTTAATGCCATATGCTTATGTTATGAATAATTTGTTAATCACCAAAGTGACCGAATTAGTATGTTTTATGGATATCGAATTAAAGTTAATTCAATTACTCACGTTTATATGATGCTACTGAATGAGATGGTATTAATGATTTTATCATGAGTATATTGACGTTTATTATTATAACACATTTTGAATCGCCCAAAGGTTGATTAGTAGTTTTATAATGTTGAACATTATCGTGGTCAGTTGAGGTGTTTGATTAGATATTTTTAGTATGTCACACCCCCTCCCATCTTACTTTGCTTAACCTAGGAAGAGATGCAAAGACAGAGATAACCAACTCTCTTCTGGCTCTCCCTGACTAACCAAAGACTTAACCTAAAATTAAGTGTAACACAACACGTTTGAACAAGCAAGATTGAACATTGAATACACATATAAGCACGACACATTCATTTCCAGTACTATGTTCTTTAGCTAGTCATAAAGCCTTCAAGTTTATTACAACCTAACTAATATGTTTTCACTACAAACCATATACATAAGAAAGTGTTTATACAAGGAGCTAAAACGGTGTGGTGGCAAACAGGTCTTGTCAAGGCTAAGCATCAGGAACTCGTCTGCTACCTGGGAAGAGTAAACATATGAATACGTGAGCTGGGAAGCCCAGTGAGTGTCTATTTTTAAAACATCATAAGCTCAAAGGTGAAGCATAATAATGAGCAGACTATAAGTAGAAAATATCTTAACATTTGTTTGTAAACATAATCTAGCCATGCTTTCAATTTACAGGTTTAAGTCACCACTTATGATTAGAATAAATCTCATAATGCAGTACTATATTGAGGGTAGATAGATCAATACAATAAAACTCATGGCATGATACCGCTTTCAAACCTTAGCGTGGTAGAGTTATATTTATACTAATAACGTTCATACCTCTCTCACGTGCACGTGGAATGCCATTGGCACTCTGGTTTCCCCTAATATCTTCTCTATGTCCTTTAGTATTAAGGTAAGACCATTTACTACCCAAATACCTTCTCATTGTCCTTCAGTATCGGGAAATCATGATTCCTTCCCCCCTAAGTACCTTCTCTAATGTCCTTCAGTACTAGGGGTCAACAACAAACATGGGCATAATTTGTATACCATGGAAATCATGTTTTAATAATACATACAACAATTTCTCAACCTTTGCATATTATTTTCTAAACATGTTCCCAAATGGATTTACACAATGCATTCTCTAGAGGAAATCATACTTCCATAATTTAGTTTCCATACTTGGACTTATAGTACAAACTAATTCAAAACATGCTTAGGTTCAATCAAGAACATTACGTTAAAAACTCCATGAAACTATACATAATTAATTCCAGGAAGATTCAATGATCAACATTTATGTTTTTGAAGAAAAACAAAGGTCAAGCATAGTTCTAAAATAGAGTCACTCACAATTACCAAAAGAGTTCCAAAGATTATAAGCTATTCCTATCTCCGTTTGCCCTGAAAATGAAATTAGTAACATTAATTCCTTTCCTTATGCACCTTAAAAACAGATCTAATTCAGTCCCATAACTCAATTTAGAATACCCATGCATACTTGGTTGTAAAGTATATAGAAATGGAAGAACATCTCCTTCAATCTCTTGCTAGAAGTTTTTCCCTTGCACCTAAGATTTCAGGTTCTACTTTCAGCTTGGGTTCCTCAAAATTTATCAACACAACTACCCAATATTTTTTGATAAAAATCAAGTACAACATCTTAGCTTAGTTACCTCAAAATTTTAGCTTCTAATTCCTCCTCATGAGCTCAAAAGAGACTGATCTCCTCACACTATTCTGCTACCCGAGAACTTTGAACACCTCTCACTGTTCTGCACTTTTCTCCTTCGTCCTCTTCGTATTTTCACAAAAGCCGACCAATTTCGTAATTCTACACTCAATTTCTGAGATTTGGCTCAAAAATCATCGAATTTAGTTCAGTAAACAAAGAGATATGGTCGATTGAAGTTGCCCCATTTTCCAGCTGCTTGCTGTCTTATTAAGAATTTGACAACACCTTCTTGCCAAACTTAACTCCGAGCCTTCACCTCCTTTCGCCAGCTCCTACTTTAATATTTACATCATAATCCCCTTTTTAAAACACCAAAATAAGTAAATAAGTCAACCTAAAGCATTTAACCAACTTTACCTAAGTTTATAAGAGATATGAACTTTTCATTCAATACATAATGCACCTAAAATTGTCCTAATTTGCTAATGATCTTAACATACTTCAATTAACCTTCTAATATGCTTATTTCAATGGCTTACCTATCCCCTTATGAAACTTTAAACACATTATAGTTCCCAATTCAATAGATTCCCAAATCCGATCACGACATCTTTTAGTGCAACCTATATCATTTTGCATATGTCAAAACATCATGTACGTATGCAAAATGATAAAAGAAAACAAATAGAGTTTATGGCTTACAATTTACTACCTCCTTAAGAGGAATTTCGCCCTCGAAATTTAGCACGAGAAAAGTTGTGGGTACTTTCCTTTCATTTGGTCTTCGCTCTCCCATGTTGCTTCCTCGACGTCGTGATTTCTCCACAATACCTTTACCAGTGGTATTGACTTGTTCCTAAGCACTTGTTCTTTCCGATCCAGTACTTGTAGAGGTTCTTCCTCATAGGATAGATTCTCCTTAAGTTGTATTGGTTCTACCTTGAGCACATGTTATGAATCAGAAATGTATTTCCTTAACATTGATACATGGAAAACATTATGTACCCGAGACAATTCTATCGGTAAAGCTAATTTGTAAGCTGATGGCCCTACACGCTCCAGAATCTCGTAAGGCCCTATATATCTCGGGCTCAGTTTCCCCTTCCTTCCGAATCGCAAAATACCCTTCCACGGGGATAGTCTAAGGAAAACTTTGTCTCCGATTTCGAATTCTAAATCTCTTCTTCGTTTGTCAGCGTAGCTCTTTTGTCTATCTTGTGTTGTCTTCAGTCTTTCCCTGATAAATTTAACATTCTCCAAAGTAACTTGGACCAATTCTGGCCCTATCAGCTTCCGTTCTCCTACCTCCCCCCAACAAATAGAAGTTCTACATTTCCTTCCATATAATGCTTCATACGGTGCCATTCCGATGCTAGAATGATAACTATTATTGTATGCAAACTCCATCAACGATAGATGAGTCTCCCAACTTCCTTTATATTGCAATATGCATGCTCGAAGCATGTCTTCGAGGGTCTGAATGGTTTGACTGACCACCGGTTTGTGGATGAAATGTTGTACTAAAGTGCAACTTAGTTCCTAAGGCCTCTTGGAGACTCGGCCAAAACTTGGAAGTAAATCTCGAATCCATATCCGACACAATTGATACTGGGGCTCTGTATTGGCTTACAATCCTGTCAACATATAATTTAGCAAGTTTATCCAGAGTGAAAGTTACCTTGACGGGTAAGAATCGAGCAGTCTTAGTCAGTCTGTCTACTATCACCCAAATCCCGTCATAACCACTCAGTGTTCGGGGAAGTCCAAATAAGAAATCCATGGTTACATGCTCCCACTTCCATTCAGGTATTGGGAGTGGATTTAGAAGCCCTCCTAGTTTCTGTCGTTCAGGTTTCACCTGCTGACAAATTAAACATTTAGAGACATACTCTGCTATCTCTCGTTTCATTCCTGGGCACCAATAATGGTTCTTTAAGGTCCAATACATCTTTGTACCTCTTGGATGCATTGCATAGGCTGAACTATGTGTTTCCTCTAGTATCACATTTCTCAAAGTTTCATCTTTAGATACACAAAATCTACCACACTTCATCAACGCTCCATCGCGCCTTACTTCGTAATCTGCCCTATGCTTCAAGTTCACCTCTTCTATCAATTTCTTCAGGGTAGGCTCTTTAGCTTGACTCGAGATAACATCATTAATTAAGGTAGCTCTTACCTGAAAATGAGCTAACAAATTCCCTTTGTCACCAACATACACTTTTGCATTAGAACTCTTGAGTTCCTCAAAAAGAGCCACTCTAACAGCATTAAGTGAACCCCTACGTTGCTTCGACTTCCTACTCAGTGCCTCAGCTACAACATTAGCCTTTCCTGGGTGGTATTCAATCGTGCAGCCGTAGTCTTTTATCAACTCAAGCCACCGCCGCTGCCTCAAATTCAACTCTTTCTGTTCGAAGATATATTTTAAACTTTTATGATATGTGTAAATACAACACTTCTCACCAAACAGATAATGCCTCCAAATCTTTAAAGCTAACACAACTGTTGCGAGCTCCAGATCATGAGTAGGATAATTACATTCATGCTTTTTCAACTGTCTTGACGCATAAGTGATCACTTTCCCATCCTGCATAAGTACACATCCAAGGCCCTGATGTAAGGCATCACAGTAAACCTCAAACTCTTTTCCCGTGGTGGGTAGAGTTAGTACTGGTGCTGTGACAAGTCTATTCTTTAACTCTTGAAAACTCTTTCCACACCCTTCACTCCACTCGAACTTCGTATTTTTCTTTGTCAAACTGGTTAATGGAAGAGCTATCTTCGAAAATCCCTCGACAAAATGTCGATAGTATTCTGCAAGGCCCAAAAAACTACGGACTTCCGATATTGAAGTGGGTTGTTCCCACTTAACTATAGCTTCTATCTTCTGAGGGTCCACTTGAACACCAGCTGCTGACACTACGTGCCCTAAAAACACTACCTGTTCCAGCCAAAACTCACATTTACTAAATTTAGCATACAACTTCCGATCTCGTAATGTCTGTAACACTATTCTGAGATGTTCTGCATGCTTCTCTCTACTTTTTGAGTACACCAAGATGTCATCAATAAATACTATCACAAACTGATCAAGGTAAGGATGGAATACCCGATTCATGAGATCCATGAATGCTGCTGGGGCATTTGTTAACCCGAATGGCATTACCAAGAATTCATAATGCCCATACCTTGTCCTCGAAAATTCGCTTTTGGTACATCAGAATCATTGATCTTCAGCTGATGGTAACCTGATCGTAAATCAATTTTGGAAAACACTGAGGCACCCTTTAGTTGATCGAACAGATCATCCATGCGAGGCAAAGGATATTTGTTACGTATTGTTACCTTATTTAGTTGTCGGTAATCAATACATAATCGTAATGTCCCATCCTTCTTTTTAACAAACAACACAAGTGCTCCCCACGGAGATACGCTTGGTCGAATATAACCCTTATCCACCAACTCCTGCAACTGAGTTTTCAATTCTTTCAATTCCTTCGGTGCCATCCTATATGGGGCTTGAGATATTGGCGCTGTTCCTGGCATCAAGTCTATGGTGATCTCCACCTCTCTATCAGGTGGCAACCCTGTTAGCTCCTCTGGGAAGACATCTAAATACTCACATACTACTGGAATGTCTTCAGGTTTCAATACTCACTGGTGCACAAACTACATATGCAAGATATGTTGTACAACCTTTCTTCAATAATTTTCTAGCTTTAATAGTTGATATCATACAAGTAGGTAATATCTTCCTATACCCCTTAAACACAACCTCAGTGTCGCCTGGCTTCCTCAACAGAACTTCCTTCCTATGATAGTCTATTAAGGCATGATACCTGGATAAGAAATCCATCCCCAAGATAACGTTGAACTGTTGAAGATCTAAGGGAATCAGTTCAGTTGTCATTGTCATACCATTCACTTCCACAATACAATTAGTATAAACACTACAAACTGTCAACATATCTCCAATAGGAGTATAAATACATAACTCCTCAGATAAAGGTTCTAACTTCGCAACAATGCTAGCAACAAATATTTTTGAGATAAAAGAATGTGTAGCTCCTGGATCTAACAATGCATGTGCAGGTTTATTACAGATAGAAAGTGTACCAGTAACAACTTCTGGTGCATCCTCTGCCTCCTACTGTGTCATGGCGTAAATCTTCCCCTGTTGTCGGGGTCGACCTACCTGTCCCTTCTGCTTAGCACTACTAGTGCCTTCTCCTCCAGCTACCCTAGTATTTTACTGTTAGTTCACGATCTGCGACGTGGTTCTCTGTCCTATCATGCCTTCTTGCATTAGCTGGGGGCATTCTCTTTTGAAGTGACCGCCTTGCCCACAGTTGAAACATGCATTTTCACCACTCAAACATCGACCCCAATGATACTTTCCACAAGTGTTGCACAAAGGTTTCCTTGCTGAACTAGCTACTGCTCACCAAGGTTGCCTGCACGGAGTCCTTGTTGATCCCATCGTAAAACTTGATCCTCGCCTCTGTCTTTTCCCCACGTCCACCTGTACCAGTCCTTGGAGTAGACTGTCTACCACGATGGGGTTTAAAGCTCACTTTTCCAGAAACACCTGGAGTGAATCTTCTATTATCTCCTCGTTGGAATCGGTCTCGTGGTAAACCAACAAAATAAGTGGTATGACCACCACTTACAACTTCTTTTCCCATTCTGTCATCTACTAGGTTTCGCTCTACCCGTAATGTCGTCTCCACAAGCTTGGAGAACTCAACCCACTCGAAACTTGCTTTCACAGGTGTTCGGATCTCTGTTCGTAGACCATCCTCAAACCTCTTGCATCGATCTATCTCTTGTTGCAACAATAGTGCTAGCATACTTTGATAACTCACAACTTCTTCTCATATTACATTTACGATCATCGACCCTGAACGAGTCCTAGAAACTCGTTCCTCTTCGCATCACGATGGATAATACTTATCTTCAAAAGCCTTTCAAACTCTTTCCAGCCTTCAAGCTTCCCTTTTCTACTCTCTCATTATCTTCCACCAATCATCCGCTCCTTTTCTCAGCAAGAATGCCGCTAAATCGACCTTCCCGCCTTCTTGGGCATCGCATGACCCTAAAACACTTCTCAATCGATTTAACCAAACCTCGATGATCAGTGGATCTGCTGTGCCTTCAAATGTTGTTGCACCTAAGGCCTTCATCTTTCAAGGCCATACTTCTTTTCTGGATCTGCTTGTGGCCGATCCAACACTTTCAAACTAATCTTTGAGTTATCCTCGTAAAGATCTGTTCCTCCATGTTCACCTTCTTTGAGGATGACTAGACTCTCTCTCTGATACCTCTCTTCCTCTATCACCGTAGCTTCTTGAGTTCGGCCTCCACTTGCCCTCGCCTTTGCCACCTCGAGCCATGGTCCTAAATTATACAATCTTATTAAAATAGTTAAGACAACAAGCTCCTAGTTTAATGCATGAACCTAGTTCCCTTCCCAAAACCTTTTGCTCTGATACCAAGTTGTCACACTCCCTCCCAGCTTACTTGCTTAACCTAGGAAGAGATGCAAAGACAGAGATAACAAACTCTCTTCTGGCTCTCCCTGACTAACCAAAGACTTAACCTAAAATTAAGTGTAACACAACACGTTTGAACAAGCAAGATTGAACATTGAATACACATATAAGCACGACACATTCATTTCTAGTACTATGTTCTTTAGCTAGTCATAAAGCCTTCAAGTTTATTACAACCCAACTAATATGTTTTCACTACAAACCATATACATAAGAAAATGTTTATACAAGGAGCTAAAACGGCGTGGTGGCAAACAGGTCTTGTCAAGGCTAAGCATCGGGAACTTGTCTGCTACCTGGGAAGAGTAAACATATGAATACGTGAGCTGGGAAGCCCAGTGAGTGTCTATTTTTAAAACATTATAAGCTCAAAGGTGAAGCATAATAATGAGCAGACTATAAGTAGAAAATATCTTAACATTTGTTTGTAAACATAATTTAGCCATGCTTAAATTTACAGGTTTAAGTCACCACTTATGTATAACATAAATCTCATAATGCAGTACTATATTGAGGGTAGATAGATCAATACAATAAAACTCATGGCATGATACCGCTTTCAAACCTTAGCGGTGGTAGAGTTATATTTATACTAATAACGTTCATACCTCTCTCACGTGCACGTGGAATGTCATTGGCACTTTGGTTTCCCCTAATACCTTCTCTATGTCCTTCAGTATTAAGGTAAGACCATTTACTACCCAAATACCTTCTCATTGTCCTTCAGTATCGGGAAATCATGATTCCTTCCCCCCTAAGTACCTTCTCTAATGTCCTTTAGTATTAGGGGTCAACAACAAACATGAGCATAATTTGTATACCATGGAAATCATGTTTTAATAATACATACAACAATTTCTCAACCTTTGCATATTATTTTCTAAACATGTTCCCAAATGGATTTACACAAGGCATTTTCTAGAGGAAATCATACTTCCATAATTTAGTTTCCATACTTGGACTTATAGTACAAGCTAATTCAAAACATACTTAGATTCCATCAAGAACATTATGTTTAAAACTTCATGAAACTATACATAATTAATTCCAGCAAGATTCAATGATCAACATTTATATTTTTGAAGAAAAACAAAGGTCAAGTATAGTTCTAAAATAGAGTCACTCACAATTACCAAAAGAGTTCCAAGGATTATAAGCTATTCCTATCTCCGTTTGCCCTGAAAATGAAATTAGTAACATTAATTCCTTTCCTTATGCACCTTAAAAACAGATCTAATTCAGTCCCATAACTCAATTCAGAATAGCCATACATACTTGGTTGTAAAGTATATAGAAATGGAAGAACATCTCCTTCAATCTCTTGCTAGAAGTTTTTCCCTTGCACCTAAAATTTCAGGTTCTACTTTCAGCTTGGGTTCCTCAAAATTTATCAACACAACCACTCAATATTTTTTGATAAACCTCAAGTACAACATCTTAGCTTACTTACCTCAAAATTTCAGCTTCTAATTCCTCCTCATGAGCTCAAAAGAGACTGATCTTCTCACACTGTTCTGCTACTCGAGAACTTTGAACACCTCTCACTGTTCTGCACTTTTCTCCTTCGTCCTCTTCGTATTTTCACAAAAGCCGACTAGTTTCGTAATTCTACACTCAATTTCTGAGATTTTGACTTAAAAATCATCGAATTTAGTTCAGTAAACAAAGAGATATGGTCGATTGAAGTTGCCCCATTTTCCAGCTGCTTGCTGTCTTATTAAGAATTTGACAACACCTTCTTGCCAAACTTAACTCCGAGCCTTCACCTCCTTTGGTCAGCTCCTACTTTAATATTTACATCATAATCCCCTTTTTAAAACACCAAAATAAGTAAATAAGTCAACCTAAAACATTTAACCAACTTTACCTAAGTTTATAAGAGATATGAACTTTTCATTCAATACATAATGCACCTAAAATTTGCCTAATTTGCTAATGATCTTAACATACTTCAATTAACCTTCTAATATGCTTATTTCAATGGCTTACCTATCCCCTTATAAAGCTTTAAACACATTATAGTTCCCAATTCAATAGATTTCCAAATCCGATCACGACATCTTTTAGTGCAACCTATATCATTTTGCATATGTCAAAACATCATGTACGTATGCAAAATGATAAAAGAAAACAAATAGAGTTTAAGGCTTACATAGTATATCCAAAGGTAACTCATGTATCTAATTTGAACATTTTAATTATCAATTATGTAAAACTAAATCTAGCATCAATTATGTATGAATGTCATATATTGTTGTATCTCCCAAAGGAGAACTTGAATGTATTCTTAATGTTTGTTTAATGTTTTATGAATATTCATTATATATTTATGTTTATTTTCAAAGCAATGATGCGTAAACATATTTTATATATTTGCAAGTAACTGTTTCAGTTTCTTTTCATTCGCAAACCACATTTATTAATAAGTTTAATGGACTTAATTTTCATATTGTTGCGAACAAATCCGATTCTATCTTAATGTTTTGGATCTTGATTTGACACTCTTAATAAGAAACCTGCTACACTTACTAATGCTAGCAGTGATGAGGAAAGATCATTCTATAAAACTTGGAAAAAATCAAATAGATTGACTTAATATTTATGCGAATGAATGTAGCAAACAATGTCAAGTCCACAGTTACAAAAATTGAAAATGTTAAGAAATTTGTGGAATATTATTCGCAGTCTAAGTCAACCGATAAGTCACTTGTTGTGGGCATTGATGAGTACCATAACCACCATTAAGTTTGATGGTTTTCGTACTATGCATGAGCATATCCTTGAAATGAAAAACTTAGCGGTAAGGTTAAAGATCATAGGGGGATGGAAATTAATGAAAATTTTCGGTAATGTTTATCCCTAACTCCTTACTTCCAAAGTATGGTTCATTCCATATGAACTATAATATTCTAAAAGATAAATGGAATATGTGCATGAATTATAAGTATGCTCATTCAAAAGGAAGCATGGTTTTAGGAATTGATAATTCAACATGATAATCTCATAGTCCTAAATGAGCTAGAAAGAAACTAGGGAAAAAATATGGAAAGGACAATTACAAACAATTAAAGATAAATCAATCATTTGCCTAAATCCACAATAGAAACAAATTAAGGATAAATGTTATTTCTATAATAAACCAAGACATTATCAGAAAGAGTGTCTGGAATGTAAGACATGGTTCCAAAATAAAGGTAAGCATAATGCCTTTCCATATTTCGAATAATGTTTTAACCAAAGTTCCTTAAAATACGTGGTGGATTGATTTTGATTATACCATTCAAGTTCCTTACAATAAATCATTATAGCTTGCTTGTGACATAAATGTTTGAGTCACATATCCAAATAAATAATTGAAAGATTGGGAAAGAATGAAATGAAAGGATCGAATCCCACAGCGGAAGCAATTGTGAATCACGTGTTCATGATAATGTTACTTAGATTCATATCAAGATTAATATATCTAAGATTAAGCATACATAACAAATAAGTACAGTAAGAAATTTACCTTTGAAGAACACTTTCTTCACGAGCTCCTTCTCCAACGATCACGATCTCAGCAACGCGAACACGAACCGTGTGAAGATCCGCCACTAGGTGAGTGAGGAAAGTGGGTTCCTTTTGAAGGGAATGAAACTCCCACGCAGCGGAAGACGATAGAATCGTCGCGGTGTTGTTGTGCATTTGAATTTCGTTAAAATCGATTTAACATTTAAATCTAAGTTAAACATGCATAAAATTGGAAGAAAAACAGTAAGTTAAACGTAGTACTTACTTGTTGAACACTTTCTTCACAATTCCTTCGAACGATCCACAAACTCTTCGTGCTTTCTCGAACTCAACGATCTCGAATCCTTCTCACGAACAAGAACGAACACCACCCTTCGGCTTCTCGGTTTTCTTGTTTTGGAAGAACGAAGTTAGTGGGAACTTGGTGTTTTTGGTTTTTGAGAGGAGAAAGCTAGAGAGAATTTGAGAGAGAATTGGTCTTTTCTTTTGGTGAAAATCCCAAAAATGAGAGAATTCACTTTCAACCCTTCTTGCAAGAAGGGTTTAAATAATGGACATAGGTGGATTTGAAATCTCCACCTATTTACCATTTTACCACAACTATAGGCTATGCAAATCATATTTACATAACCATATATTATAAGATATCTCATATCTCATATCACAAATCACATTTGCAATATTGTGGATTTTTAAATTGAATCACATCCAATTTAATTTCTCTCAATCTAATTTCTCCTAATTAGCCCTAATTCAACAATTAGACTAACTTATAGTTTATTATGAATCTCATTCACATTAAACTATATATTATATCATTCATATCTTATATAAATCACATAAATGACCTTTTAGTGAACTTGAACACTTCAATTCATACCAAAACATTAACCCTTCTTTTTACCCAGTTTGAGCCAACCGAAGAACCTAATGAACCTACAGTGACGAGCTCCAATGATCCAAGATTAACCTATTAAACTCTTTGACCAGGTTAATCAACATTCATTAGCTACGGTAACACTCCACTAAAGCCCGTAGCTGCACTCCCGTCAGTGCAAAATATTACGTGTCCACTGATATAAGCAATGCCCATGAGTCGACCCTTCATAGGTTGTTCGTAGACACTGCTGGGTCAAATTGTCGTTTTACCCCTATGTCTACTTCTTGCTCTTTAAGTCCCCACTGCTCATCTAATTAACAACAACGTTGTTATGGTCCGAAAATACACAACAACCCTCTCGGGCCAGTGAGAGAGTGGGCGCCCGTTGTCCAAGCCATGGACACAACACTTAAGGGAACAACCCCTCTAGTTTCTCTAAAGGCGAGAACGAGTGAATTCCGTCTCGCGTAGTTAAGTTCCCAACTCCCTACTTGGTCTTGTCCCTGAGAAGATAGGCATATTGGGCGAGTAACTGTGACCACTCTACCCTGTACTAGTCAAAGGACAGACCCCCACAGACAAGAGTCCGTAACGTGCTCAGGATTCAGGTCGAGTCACTAATAGCCTTCTACGGAGTTATTAGTCCTTACTGTCATCGATGTTACATTAGTAGGTCTAATAATTCACGGTCCGGTCTTGTACAATCTCATTGTTGGGATTTGTGCCCTAAAACTCGTAGTTTGTAACTATGTTCTAATTAATGTAATAAAGTGTTATTCTTTCAATAAAGTGTTATTGTTCGTTATCTACGAGTTTGCCTTTATTTAAACCCTAAATCCAATAAACTAAACATCCAAGGCTGTTAAATGAATCTTTAATTGAATGTAATGTACATACAAAGGATCTCGGTTCGAGATACAATCTAAAGGGTCTATAGTTAGGGGATAAGGTTTGGGTACCTTACCGTGGTAAAACTGTGGATGTGACCCACTTTGTATTTGATACAAACACTATGATCCTAACGTGTTCGTGTTGATGACATGTGAGTGGGGATATCCTATGTAATGAGATTACATAAGACCGAACCACGAAATAGTAACCTCTAGCTGTAACTCCGTTGACTGGTTAGGTTTCCATTTCACTAGGATGACCTAGGCAACTTGATCTCAATCTCGAAAGGTGTTCACGAACTCCTGCTCGTGAGGGATTGTCCTTTGACTAGTATGGGTGAGAGTGGCGGTTCACGACTCACTATATGCTACCTTCTTGGAGACAAGACCGAGTGAGCGGCTGGGAACTTAACTTAGCAAGATGGAATTTACTTCTTCCCGCCTATTAGGGTAAGTAGAGGAATGTTCCCTTAAGTGGTGTCTCTGGGACTTCAACAAAGGGCCCGACCCTCTCATTGGTCCGAGAGGGACTCTGTTTGTCGGTAGGACCACAAACAAATTGTTCATTAGAGGAGCACTGGTACTTAAGGCAGAAGATGTAACCCAGGGGTAAAATGGTAATTTGACCCAGCTGGTGTTACGAACATTCGTGAAGGATTGACTTGTTGTTATTGGTCAATATCCATGGACACAAAAATATATCTGCAGTGAGAAGAGTGCAGCTGTGGGACTTTAGTAGAGTGTTCCCGCAGTTAACGAATGTTGATTGGAAGGTTAATGAGATTAACCGAGCAATCTTGTATCGTTGGAGCTTCTGGTCTGTAGGTCCATTAGGTCCACCTTCTAGCTCGTAAAGGGTTCTTAGATCATTTGAATTTGAAATGTTCAAATTCATTAGGGAATAAATTTAATGTATTTAGATACGATATAATATATAGTTTTGGAACTCTATATTATAAATTTAATGTGAATATGATTCATATTAAATTATATGAGAGAATTGAATATTTGAAAGAGTTCAAATATTATATTAAATGTGAATGTGATTCACATCTGCAAACTATATGATAAAATTTAATGTGCACTGGATGTACATTAAAATTATAGGTTAAAGGGGTAGCATGATTAAATGAGACTTAATCCAAATTAAATATATGATATTTAATTTGTATTATATAAATATGATTTAAATGAATAATTAAATTTAATTTAATTATATTGTTATTATTATTATTATTTTAATAATAAATGAGGGAACGTTTCACTCAGACACGTTCCCCACTACCCTTCTCCTTCTCCTTATCGACAGTTTAACAGGGAGGAGAGAGTTGTTCAATGCAAGGATCGATCAATCAATTCTGGAAGAATTCTCTCTCAATCTCAATTCTAGAATTCCCAAAACCTTCCAATTGTTGGAATCCTTCCCACAAAGGGTTTTGTTCTAAGATCTCAGAGGATAGAAGGTTTACCTCGTGGTGTTGTCCAACTGAAGAAAACAGAGAAACATCTTGGAAGTTCCTGTGTTGCTGAATTGTTTGAAACAAGGAGTTGTTGTAAGTTGAAACTACAAAGGTATTCTTCTTCCCTTTAGTTTAATTGTTAAACTTAACTTAATATGTTTGCATCAATTAATCTATATCTAATAGGATTAGAATTTTCATGTTTGTTCTGTATTATTTATCAATGTACTGGTTTTTGTTTTAAACAAAACTATCAAGCAATTACGATCCCAAATACGTTTCCGCTGCTCAAGGAGATCCGATCTCCATCACTCATTGTACAGGATGCCCCCACTCGCATGTCAACCACATGAATGAGTCAGATCACCTCATTTGTATCTTAATACAAAGCGGACCACATCCACAGTGTATCCAAGATTAGGTCTCCAACCCCATCCATATACTGTAGACTGTTCGGGTCATTAACTCAAACGTGATCCTCCCTGTGTGTACACTACACACAGTTCAAGTTCTAGTTCTCTCAAATATTCAATGACCCTGGAGCTTAGTTTATTGGTCAAAGTTTGTATTAAATGCGAGACACAAAATAATGAAATGAATAACTCTTTATTAATTTCAAATAAGAATTTACAAACACGAGATTAGGACAAAAATCTCAACAAACTCCCACTTGGACTAAACTAGTGGAGGAAATACATTTATGAAATGTACATAAATTACAACTTCCAAATCTGTCATGAACTTCCTAAGCCAAACAAATTCCTTTGCAGATTCACAAGCCGCAAAGTACTCCGCTTCCATAGTGGAATCAACGATGCATCCCTGCTTGATGCTCCGCCATACTACAGCTCCTCCATTCAGAATGAAGATTGACCCTGAAGTGGATTTCTTAGAATCCTTATCGGTCTGAAAGTCAGAATCCGCGTATCCCGTAAGGATCAAATCCCCGCCGCCATACACCAAGTTGTAGTTTATCGTTCTCCAAAGATACTTGAGCATTGCCTTTACGGCTGCTAGTGATCTAATCATAGATTGGACTGATCCTACTGCATAACAGATGTCGGGCCTAGTACACAGCATGACATACAACAGGCTCACTACAGCTGAAGCATAGGGGATCTGTCTCATATCCTCAACCTCTTGAGGAGTCTTAGGACACTGATCCTTAGACACGTGAACCCCGTGCCTGAAAGGCAGTAAGCCCTTCTTGGAGTTCTGCATCTTATATCGAGACAACATCTTGTCAATATAAGACGCTTTAGACATGGCCAACGTTCTGTTCTTCCGGTTCTGGACTATCTGGATACCTAGAACATACTGAGCTTCTCCCAAATCTTTCATTTAGAATTGCGAAGCTAGCCACTTCTTTATGTCAGTAAGAAATTCTAACTCACTCCCAATGAGAAGAATATCATCCACGTATAATATTAGAAATGCGACAGTTTTGTCAACAATTTTCTTGTAGACACAAGGCTCGTCAACATTCTGATCAAAGCCATAAGATTTGATTGCCTCATCAAACCTTATATTCCAAGACCTCGAGGCTTGTTTCAGTCCATAAATAGACCTATGAAGTCGACAAACCTTTTACTCTTGGCCTTGGGCAATGAACCCTTTGGGCTGGTCCATGTAGATGGTTTCGTCAAGGTTGCCATTAAGAAAGGCGGTCTTGACATCCATCTGCCATACCTCGTAGTCATATTACGCGACAATGGCCAGAAAGATCCTGATCGACTTTACCATGGCAACAGGTGAAAAGGTTTTCTCATAGTCAACCCCTTCGACTTGTGTAAAACCCTTTGCCACTAGTTGTGTTTTGAAGGTCTGCACCTTCCCATCTATGCCACGTTTATACTTGTAGATCCATTTGCAACCAATAGGTTTTACCCCATCCGGTTGATCCACAAGCACCCAGACAGAATTGAACTACATCGACTCCATTTCCTGGTCCATAGCTTTAATCCATTCGTCCTTGTCAACATCAACCATAGCTTTAACGACTTGGATTTCAGCTAAACCCATGTAACGTTCAGGCTAACTCACAGCTCTCCCACTACGTCAAAGCGTTCCCAACTCTTGGGAACGAACTTGACTTGACATGCTAGGATCAACAACACTTGTTGACATACTAGCCCATCAGCAACTCTTACTGATGTACTGTCCATTCGTTTAACACAATTTTGCTTCTACGTAAATGATCCCTGATATGGTCTTTCTCAAGAAAAGTGGCGTTTGTTGACACAAGCACCCTATTTTCCTTAGGATCGTAAAATAGACCACCTCTGATATCTTTTGGGTAGCCCACGAATATGCACAATTTTGAATGGGGTTTCAATTTTTTCGGGTTTGACACCAACACGTGGATCGAGCATCCCCAAATTCTGAAATGGTGTAAACTACCTTTACGGCCAGTCCAGAGTTCGAAAGGTGTTTCACAAACACTCTTCGATGGAACGTTGTTCAAAATGTAAACCGCAGTTTCCACTGCGTAACCCCAAAAGGAATCAGGGAGACGAGCATAGCTCATCATCGACCGAACCATGTCCAACAGGGTTCTGTTTCTCCTCTCCAATACACCATTCTGCTGTGACATACCAGGTGCTGAGAGTTGAGACGTAATTCCGTGTTCTATCATATAGTCTTAGAATTTTGTGTCCATATGCTCTCCACCTCGATCCGATCGAAGTGCTTTTATTGTTTTACTTAATAGGTTCTCAACCTCAGTCTTGTACCTCTTAAACTGTCACACCCCCTCCCAGCTTACTTGCTTAACCTAGGAAGAGATGCAAAGACAGAGATAACCAACTCTCTTCTGGCTCTCCCTGACTAACCAATGACTTAACTGAAAAATTAAACGCAACACAACACGTTTGAACAAGCAAGATTGAACATTGAATACACATATAAGCACGACACATTCACTTCCAGTACTATGTTCTTTAGCTAGTCATAAAACCTTCAAGTTTATTACAACCCGACTAATATGTTTTCACTACAAACCATATACATAAGAAAGTGTATATACAAGGAGCTAAAACGACGTGGTGGCAAATAGGTCTTGTCAAGGCTAAGCACCGGGAACTCGTCTGCTACCTGGGAAGAGTAAACATATGAATACGTGAGCTGGGAAGCCCAGTGAGTGTCTATTTTTAAAACATTATAAGCTCAAAGGTGAACCATAATAATGGGCAGACTATAAGTAGAAAATAACTTAACATTTGTTTGTAAACATAATCTACCCATGCTTCCAATTTACAGGTTTAAGTCACCACTTATGTATAGCATAAATCTCATAATGCAGTACTATATTGAGGGTAGATAGATCAATACAATAAAACTCATGGCATGATACCGCTTTCGAACCTTAGCGGTGGTAGAGTTATATTTATACTGATAACGTTCATACCTCTCTCACGTGCACGTGGAATGCCATTGGCACTTTGGTTTCCCCTAATATCTTCTCTATGTCCTTCAGTATTAAGGTAAGACCATTTACTACCTGTATACCTTCTCATTGTCCTTCAGTATCGGGAAATCATGATTCCTTCCCCCCTAAGTACCTTTTCTAATGTCCTTCAGTATTAGGGGTCAACAACAAACATGGACATAATTTGTATACGATGGAAATCATGTTTTAATAATATATACAATAATTTCTCAACCTTTGCATATTATTTTCTAAACATGTTCCCAAATAGATGTACACAAGACATTCTCTAGAGGAAATCATACTTCCATAATTTAGTTTCCATACTTGGACTTATAGTACAAACTAATTCAAAATATGCTTAGATTCCATCAAGAACATTATGTTAAAAACTCCATGAAACTATACATAATTAATTACAGCAAGATTCAATGATCAACATTTATGTTTTTGAAGAAAAACAAAGGTCAAGTATAGTTCTAAAATATAGTCACTCACAATTACCAAAAGAGTTCCAAGGATTATAAGCTATTCTTATCTTCGTTTGCCCTGAAAATGAATTTAATAACATTAATTCCTTTCCTTATGCACCTTAAAAACAGATCTAATTCAATCCCATAACTTAATTCATAATAACCATACACACTTGGTTGTAAGGTATCTAGACATGGAAGCACATGTCCTTCAATCTCTTGCTAGCAGTTTTTTTCTTTGCATTAAAGATTTCTGGTTCAACTTTCAGTTTGGGTTTCTCAAAATTTATCAAAACAACCACCTAATATTTTTTGATAGACCTCCAGTACAACATCTTAGCTTACTTACCTCAAAATTTCAGCTTCTAATTCCTCGTCAAGAGCTCAAAATAGATTGATCTCCTCACATTGTTCTGCACTTTTCTCCTTCGTCCTCTTCGTATTTTCAGAAAAGTCGATCAGTTTCGTATTCTACTCAATTTATGAGATTTTGACTAAAAAATCATCGAATTTGGCTTAGTAAATTACGAGATATGATCGTTTGTAGATGACCCATTTTCCAGCAGCTTGCTGTTTTCCTACGAATTTGACAGCACCTACTTGCAATGTTTAACTCCGAGGCTTCACCTCCTTTGGCCATCTCCAACTTTAATATTTACATCATAATCCCCTTTTTAAAATACCAAAATAAGTAAGTAAATAAACCCTAAGCATTTAGTCAACTTATACTAAGTTTGTGAGGTATAAGATATTCCATTCAATACATATTCCATCTTAAACTTCCCCAATTTGCTAAAGCTTTTAACTTACTTCAATTCAACTTTTAATATGCTCATTCCAATGACTTACCTATCTTCTTATGAAGCTTTTAACACACGTAGCTCCCAATTAAATAGATTCTCAAATCCGATCACGACATCCTTTAGTGCAACCTATATCATTTTGCATATTTCAACACATCAAGTACGAGTGCAAAATGATAAAAGAAAATAGAGTTTAGGGATTACATAAACTTTTCAAGAGTTTCAGACTTCGTATGCATTAGGTAAATATACCCATAACTCAAATAATCATCAATGAAAGAAACGAAGTATTCATAACCACCTCGTGCTTTAACACTAATCGGACCACAGAGGTCAGAATGTATAAGCTCAAGGGGCTCCTTGGCTTTGTATCCTTTTCCACTAAAAGGACGTTTGGTCATTTTGCCTTCAAGGCATGACTCACATACCGGTAAAGAGTTTTCTTCCAACTGACTTGAAAGTCCACTCTTCACAAGTCTCTCAATCCTATTGAGATTAATGTGGCCTAACCTTAGATGCCAAAGATGAACATTTTCTTTCGGAGAAACCTTAACTCTCTTAGTTCGCGTTTCTGCAGTTTTAAATAATTCAGTGTTCAAAACGCTTTTGACTGAATTTGGTTTCAAAACATATAAGTTAGACTTAATTGAAGCAGAACAAATAAGATTACCATTTCTGGAAATAAACGCTTTATTACCATTAAATGAAACGGATATACATTGTTCTAATAAGCAGGAAATAGAAACAAGGTTTCTAGTAAACCCTGGAACTATGTACATATTGTCTAACAAAATGTAACTCCTGCCAAAATGGAACTTCACTTTGTCGATCGCTGCAACAGAGACTATCTCCCTGGATCCAACCCGTAGAGTCACCTCACCCTCTCGCAGCGACTGCCAGAATCAATTCCCTGAAAAGGAGAACAGTGGTTAGTGGCACCCGAATCTAAAATCCAGGCAGAGTCACTACTCTCCACTAAACAAGTTTCAGTTACCAGTAAATCATATTTACCTTGATTCTTCCTCTCGGCAAGGAACTTGGGACAGTTTCTCTTCCAGTGACCTTCCCCATTGTAGTGGAAACACTTTTCTTTCTCTGCAACTTCCTTGACCTTCTTGCCCTTTTGGGCGACAGCTCGGTCAGCTCTACCCTTCTTCATCTTCTTCTTGTTCCCTTTCGGGTGAGAAGGAGCAACAGGTTTAGTCCCAGAGGTCGAACCCTTGTGATAAGACCTGTAGGAAACATTTGCCTCAGTTTTCGGTGCCCTGATCCTCATCAAGGACTGGAAATTCTGTAGCTCGTTCAGAAGGGTAGTCAGAGTGTAGCTAATTTTGTTCATAACAACATTGCTACGAAACTGAAATAAACTCTTTGGAAAAGTCTCCAAAATAAGGCTGACTTGGCTCGACTCGTCGATCGAAGCCCCGTTTATCTCCGCCAGATTAAAGTGGGTCATCATGTCTAGAAAATGTTAACGGACAGACGACCCCTCTTTTATCCGTGCGTTGAAGACGTGTTTGAACAAATCGTGCCTGACCTGAAAGAACTGTTGTCCAAACATGTCTTGCAACGAATCCATGAACTCCTTTGCGGTGACCATCAACTCATGCTTCTTTGCCAAAACTTCATATAAGCTGGCAATTATATAGACCTTGGCTTTTTCATTGGCCCTAATCCATCGATCATATGCAACACGAGCGATTCGTGATGCGATCGAGCTTCGAGAATCGAGGACACTCCTCGATGAAGCCACGAAACTTTACGTCGTCAGTTACTAGAATCGTGTTGATATTATTCTTCCAAGTTTGGAAGTTGTCTCACACTAGTTTGTAGGAAGCAAGTAAAGCTATTATTGAGCTAGACATATTTTTTAGCTGAAAAAATCAAATAAATTTTGTGTCAGTCTCGCATAAACTTTTGAAAACCAATCAAGTTTTAGCAAAATTTAATCCTATGATCCCTAGGTCATTTTAAAAATTTCAATGATATCCTAAAGGTTTAAAATGACCGCCACCGAAGATTGAACAGAAACACTCCTCCTCTAGGACGAGACTTTCTCGACCAGACCCTAATCTTAGAATAACTCTTATTCCATTAGGCGTCCAGCTACCATTATTTGGTCAAATTCATTAACACTTAATGAATTCTGTGAGTGTCACCCTCAATCTTTAAGTTTCAAAGTATCCGTCCAAACAATAGCCATTGAAGGGTGAACCACGAAGGAAAATCAACAAGGAAACTGTATCCCTATCGAGAATTCACGGTGTTCCGACTCCCATGATCAAAGCCCTCCGAAGGGATTGTCTGGTCTAGGCCAAACTAGCAGGTGGATCATAGGGGTCTCACGGTGTGAATCGAAAGAAGAGACCGTGGGTCCTGTTTTCACAGGTTCTGCTCCCACTCACTATAAGTAGTCTCTCCATCCACGTTGATATTGACCCATACAAATACCATCCGAAGGGGAACGCTCCCATTTGCACCACGAGGTCGAGTATGGATCTCACGATGCGGACTTAACGAAGATTTGTGGTCGAAAAATTAAATGTATCTCATACACTTTATTTCCTCCTACTCAGCACTTTATTAATTTTTGGGATTGACCTAGATAAACCGGCTAAAATTTACCTAAGTCTACCAATATAACTCTTATATGGTATTTAACCTAAGTTTATAATCACATTAATACTTAGGTCTATGTGAGTAAATTAATCAACTTTTAATTAACGACATTCACGAAAAATATAATCTAAGAATCTCCTGACCGAATTCACTCCCAGGTCGGTTTTCAGGTAGGGGTGTTCCGCAAGCGTCAACTCAAATACCCCAGCCTCAGACAAAACCTTCCTTAGAAATAGTTACTAGTTAGTCACCATTCAAAGATTACATTTTGATTTCCTAATTCTAATCTTATTAGAACTAGAAATCCTAAGTCTAATTATTCAAGTTCTAAACACTCTAAAACTAATAATTAACTTAGGTTGCATGCATTTCTATGTTATAGTGCTTGATCATTCATCACATGAATAACTATATAGTATAACAAAAAAATTCATCACATGAATATAAATGCATGAGCATAATTTAATCTAAAAAATATAACACTTATATTAATTAAATTAAAACATGCATTTAATTATATCATACCTCTTATAATATAACCTATCATGCAAACTATATATTATAACTCTTATAATATAAATGATGCATGAAATGTTCAACATAAGGTGAGATTTTAAATCTATATGACATACAATATGCACATAGAAATTAATTAAATCATACATCACATGCATAAAATAATTAAATAGAAAAAATGGACCGGTTTTGGCACTTAAGGGCATTTATTTAATTAAATAACATTAATATAACTTTTATATTAATATTATTTAATAAAATAAAAATAAAATAAAAATTAAATACATTTTACAATTAAAATAAAAATAAAAACATAATTAATTAAGCCCCACGAAGCCAACTACTTGACAACCACCCACTTCTTCGCGAACTGCTTACTACACTCTTCCACTACGCGAGGATTTTGCCATTTTTTTTATTTTCATCCAAAGAGAGCAAAAGGTTTTCTCTCAAATTCTCTCTCAATTCTCTAAGAATTCTACACATCCAAAAGCCAAATGGAGTCTCACCTACTCTCCCCCAACCTCCCGAGAACAACCGAGAAGACGTTTTGGAAGTGTCTTGCAACACTGTTCGATGTTCGATTCGAGGAGATTGTTGGTTCGAGAGAGATCGTGACTGAAGGAAGAAAGCGTTAAAGAAGAGTTCTTCAACAAGTAAGCAGCATAATCTTTTACTGTTTTTCTTCTTCTTTGCATGTTTAACCTATAATTAAAGTAGTTAGTTCGATTTTAAGATATTACACAATGGATCAATGACGTTTCACAACATCTTTCGCAGCGGGAATTCCAAATCCCTTCATGATTAATCTGTCAAACTCTTTGACCTGGTTATTCAACATTCATTACCTATGATAACACTCCACTAAAGCCCATAGCTGCACTCTCATCACTTCACTGGTTGTTCGTAGTCACAGTTGGGTCAGATTACCGTTTTACCCCTGTGTCTACATCTTGCTCCTTAAGTCCCACTACTCCTCTATTGAATAACTATATTGCATGGTCCTACCATATACAACAACCCTCTCGAGCCAGTGAGAGGGTAGGGCCCCATTGTTCAAGCCCTAGAGACAACACTCAAGGGAACAACCCCTCTAGTTTTCCTAAATTGGGAACAAGTGAATTCCTTCTTGCGTAGTCAAGTTTCCAGCTCCCCACGTGGTCCTGTCCCTGAGAAGATAAGCATATTAGACGAGCAATAGTGGCCACCCTCACCCGTATTAGTCAAAGGACAGACCCCTACAGACAGGAGTTCGTAACACGCTCAGGATTAAGGTCGAGTCACTAATGGTCATCTACGAATTTATTAGTTCTATACTG
This sequence comes from Trichosanthes cucumerina, assembly GCA_036507285.1. NCBI lineage: Eukaryota > Viridiplantae > Streptophyta > Magnoliopsida > Cucurbitales > Cucurbitaceae > Trichosanthes > Trichosanthes cucumerina. Next base: position 67,803,482 of record CM071840.1, on the reverse strand, counting down.
TTAACGGTGTTACATCAGTAAGTCTAATAATTCACGGTCCGATCTTGTACAATCTCATTGCACAGGATGTCCTCACTCACATGTCAACCACATGAACGAGTTGGATCACCTCGTTTGTATCTAATACAAAGTGGGTCACATCCACAACGTATCCAAGATTAGGTCTCCAACCCTATCTGTATACTGTAGACCGTTCGGGTCATTAACTCGAACGTGATCCTCCTAGTGTGCCCACTACACACCGTTCAAGTTCTAGGTTCTCTCATAATACAATGACCCTAGAGCTTAGTTTATTGGATTAAGTTTATGAAAAATGCGAGACACAAAGTTCGAATAAAAAACTCTTATTTATTACAACTTGGAATATTACCAACTACACGAGATGCGGGCATACATCCCAACAATACATGCATAATAGTTGAGTTGTTTGATTTTTCATAGAGATATAGGCAATTAGCTGCTTGACGAATATCAATATATCTTGAGAAAGAATATCGAGTCTCTAAGGATAGAACTTACCTACAACATGGAAATAGAATACATTACCTATTAATGAACAAAGAGTGGGAGGAAAAACGATGAAATCAATGCTCTAGAGTTTTTATCACTTAAGTGTTATCCTTTATTTTCCTAGCGATAGTTATATTTTTCTTGCAAGTTTAATTTCATTCATTTTGATAATTAGATTTTTTAAATAATATTAAAGCTAGAGAAGTCAGTAATTGGTAGGATTCACTCTCTGTGGAGAACGATAATAGTACTCATGTTACTATATTACTTATAACGATTTGTGCACTTGCGAAATCAAGCAATAAGTTTTTGACGGCATTGCCGAGAAGTAGATTTGTATTTTAACAATATTGAGATCACTGGTTTTAATCTTAATTTGAAATGTGTTTTATTTATTTTAATTAATTTGTTTTTGTTTTTTAGGAATTGAGGCAAGTGCATGAAAAAATACATTTTGATTTTGAGATAGAACACACTTGCAGAAGAAACAAAAAAGAAAAGAGAGAATGTACTGTACAAGAGCAAGAAAGGATGGAAAATGACGAAGTATAAAATGAGAATAAGGCATTGAGAGATTATGTGATGCTCGATGTAACTCACATACATTCGCCTATTCAGACCCACCATTCAAGCTAATAATTTTGAGATCAAGCCAGCTACACTGCAGATGGTTCAAGCTTTGAGTTTTAGTGGACTGCATAGTGAAGACCCAAACTCTCAAATCACTGATTTTCTGGAAATTTGTGATACATTCAAGTTTAATGGGGTGACAAATGATGCTATTAGACTGGGATTGTTCCCTTTTACTCTCAAGAGTCGATCTAAACCGTGGTTGAATTCGTTGCTTACAACCTTCATAGAAACTTGGAATGATTTGGCTAAAAAGTTTCTAGCCAAGTTCTTTCTACCAACAAAGACAACCAAGATTCATAGTGAGATAAAAAAAATTTTATCAGTATGAGAGGGAGAATTTGTATGAAGTTTGGGAGCGATACAAGGAGATTTTAAGAAAGTGTCCTAATCATGGAATCCCTCGGTGGATATAGGTGTAGAATTTTTATAATGCTTTAGATGACAATACAAGGACCACCATTAATGTGGCTTCATGAGTAAAACAGAGAATGAAGCTTTTGAATTACTGGAAGAAATGACAATGAACCACTACAAATGACTAAGTGAGAGATTAGTCCAAAGAAGGGCAATGAGAGTAAATGAGATTGATGTTATCGCCACTTTGACTGCACAGGTCACTTCCTTTACTAAACAACTTCAATCAAGTCATCTAACATTAAATGTTATTGAGTCACCACCTATGCATTGTGAATATTGTCATGGAAGTCATAAAAGTGAAGACTATCAAGTTAGGATTCAATTTATGCCAAGGTCCAGTGAACAAGTTCAGTTTGTAGAGAACGACAATTGCCACAAAATAATCACTATTCCAATACATATAATCTTGGTTAGCGTAAGCATCTTAACTTCTCGTGGAAGCAAAACCATACTCCAAATCTACCGCCACTGGGATTTCAACAACCTGAAAAGAAGAGCAACCTTGAAGAGGCAATGATTCAGTTGGCAAACACTACAAATAAGTTCATGACTGAAACAAAGATCAACTTTCAGAATCAAGAAACATCCGAATTTTATAGGTGCAAGTTGGTCAACTAACCAACATGATGGTGGGTAGACTTCCATGAAATTACTGAGCACAACAGAAAAGAATTCAGTGGAACATTGTAAGACAATTATCTTGAGGAGTGGTAAGGAGTTAGTTGAGCTAGTGCAGAATAAGAAGTCCAGAGAAGAAGAAGAAAAACATGTTACTCCAAAATCATCCAGTAAGAAAGTTGAGGATAAACCACAATTGGTTATTTCATCAATCGTTCCATTCCTAGAACGCTTCTTGAAGAACAAAAAAGATAAACAGTATAGTAAGTTTATTGATATTTTTAAGAAACTACATATTAACATTCCTTTTGCTGACGCCTTTGCCCAAATACTATAGTACAGCAAATTCATGAAGGATATCGTGAAGAAGAAAAAGAAATTGGAGATGATACCACTTACAAAGGAGTGAATGTTATATTGCAAAGAAAATTACCACCAAAAATGAAAGATCCAAGGAGTTTTTTTTATTCCTTGTTCAATTGGTGATGTTATCTTTGCTAATGCATTGTGTGATTTAGGAGTCAGTATTAACTTAATGCCTTTTTCTATTTTTAAGAAATTAGAGATAGGAGGGGTGAAACCAGCAACCGTGTCTTTGGAACTGGTTGACATATCAATTAGGCACCCTTGGAGAATCATTGAGGGTGTTCTGGTGAAGGTAGGAAAGTTTATCTTTCTAGTAGATATTTTGGTGTTCGATATGGAGGAAGATGAGAATTTGCCAATAATTTTGGGAAGACCAGTCTTCGCTACAAAAAAAGCAAAGATAGATGTAGAGTTAAGAGAACTAAAGTTACAAGTTCAAGAGGCGTCAGTTACATTTAAATTTTTCAAGGATTCCAACCCTTCATATCACACAAACCGTTCAGGCATTTTTGGGATCGAATTGCCATCATCCACACCTTCTTCGAAGTCACATGTAACGCCCCAGTCCTAGGATCCTCTACGACTTGACCACGTCACCATATCATCCATACCATCCTTGAGCCGCTTGAGAGAGTAAAGACTTTCCCCACAAACTAACACGGTGTTGGGGTGTATGCCCTAATCTCGTGTAAGTTTGTAATATTCCAAGTTGAAATAAATAAGAGTTATTTTTTCAATGCTTTGTGTCTCGCATATTTCATAAACTTAATCTAGTAAACTAAGCTCCAGGTTATTGTCTTATGAGAGAACTAGAACTTGAACGGTGTGTAGTGGACACACAAGTAGGATCACGTTCGAGTTAATGACCTGAATGGTCTACAGTATACGGATAAGGTTGGAGACCTAATCCTGGATACGTTGTGGATGCGAACCGCTTTGTATAAGATACAAACGAGATGATCCAACTCGTTCATGTGGTTGACATGCGAGTGGGTGCATCCTGTGCAATGAGATTGTACAAGACCGGACCGTGAATTATTAGACTTACTGATGTAACACCATTGACAGTATAGGACTAGTAAATTCGTAGATGACCATTAGTGACTCGACCTTAATCTTGAGCGTGTTACAGACTCCTGTGTGCGGGGGTCTGTCCTTTGACTAGTACAGGTGAGGGTGGCCACAGTTGCTCGCTCAATATGCCTATTTTCTCAGGGACAGAACCACGTGTGGAGCTAGGAACTTGACTACGCAAAAAGGAATGCACTCGTTTTCGATTTAAGGAAACTAGAGGGGTTTTTCCCTTAAGTGTCGTCTCCAGGGCTTGAACAACGGGGCCCCAACCTCTCACTGGCCTGAGAGGGTTGTTGTTTATGGTTGGACCATACAACATTGTTGTTCATTAGAGGAGCAGCGGAGACTTAAGGAGCAAGAGGTAGATACAGGGGTAAAACGGTAATTTGACCCAGCAGTGTCTATGAACAACTTGTGAAGGATCGACTCACGGGCATTGGTTATATCGATGGACACAACTTGTCCTACAGTAATGAGAGTGCAGCTACAAGTTTTAGTAGAGTGTTACCGTAGCTAATGAATGTTGAATAACCGGGTCAAAGAGTTTGACAGGTTAGTCTCGGATCATTGGAGCTCGTCATCTGTAGGTCCATTACCTCCCTTGGTTGACTCAAACTGGACAAATTGAGGGTTTACAGTTTGGTGTGAATTTGAAATGTTCAAATTCATTATTTGGGTATTGATGTGAATGAGATTCATAATAAACTATAATATAGCTTAATTGATTAATTAGTGCTAATTGGAGAAATTGAATTGAGAGAAATTAAATTGAATGTGATTCAATTTAAAATTCCACATTTATGCAAATGAGATTTGTATAATAAGGTATGAGATACCTTATATAATGTGATATACAAATATGATTTGCATATCATATGGTTGTGGTAAAATTGTGATTTGGTGGAGGTTTTAACTCCACCACACACTAGTATTTAAAGGCTTTGCAAGAAGCCTTTGATAAGGTCATTTTGCCATTTTTTGGATTTTCATCCAAAGAGAGCAAAGCTTCTTCTCTCATTCTCTCTCAATTATCTCAAGAATTCTCCTCACCCAAAATCAAAGGGAGCCCCACATACTATCCCTCAACCTCTCGAGAACACCCGAGAAGACATTTTGGAAGTGTCTCACTGTTCTGTTTGAGTATCGAGTTCGTAGAGATCGTTGGTTCGAGAGAGATCGTGACCGGAGCAGGAAAGCTTTGAAGAAGATTTATTCAACAAGTAAGTAACGTGATACTTTCTGTTTTTCTTCTCTATATGCATGTTTAGCCTAGAATTAAAGTACTTTAATTCGGTTTTAAGATACGTTTTACACAACGAAACAACGACGTTTCATAATGTTTTCCATTACTGGAATTCCTAATCCCTTCACACGGGTCCTTTTAGCATGCTTTGTGGTCACTCACATGCTTCCTAAGAAAATTGTCAGGTGGTCACCCAATATATGATTGCTCCAAGCCAAACATGCTTAACTTTGGAGTTCTTATAATTCAACCTCCGAAAAGGAAGGTACACCTTGTTGGTATAGGTAGTAGCTATCAATTCTTTTAGGTTTTTCTCAATTATACTTTCATATCCTCATGGTCATTCTCATCCGGATGCGGATTCAGATCATTCATGTACCTGATATGAACTAATTTAGTTTTAGTATTTTAGTTAATAATTTTGATGTTATTTTATTGATTTTCTATTTTATCATTTTATGTCATATTAAGTAGGGGTATTTTTGTCATTTATTATGATGTGACACTTAGGGTTTGGGAAGTTATATAAAGCTGGCCATTAAGTTGTACAGAAGAATAGTTTTTCATATGAATGAATTTTATGTGTTTGATGTTTGAGTCACATCATCACCTCTTTGCAATTCTAGAAGTCAAAGTTGCAATCTAAGAACATTCAGGTAGGTTTGATCAGCTTGCTTGTGGAATGTTCAACCTTTGAGTAAGGAATCAGTTCCTTACCTCTTGGTCTTCGATCAACAACGTAATCCTTATCTAATATTCTTTCCCTTGGGATTGAGATTGAATTGATTTGGGAGTTTTAGTGTTTGAGAATTAGGGGTTCATGATCAAAGGGTTTCTAATTCCAATGTACTAGGGTTTTCATATCATTTGGTATTAGAGCTTTGGCTTTAGATCAAATTTATCCTTCTTTTATTTTTTTTTTCTTCATCTATATTCTGAATTTTTGTTTCCAAAATTCTTGTCTCTCTTTTTTTAAAAAAAAAAAATTACTTGCAATTTGATCTATGCGCTTCATCTTTCTAAACAAATAATTGTTTATGAACTATTCATGTATAATCTTTTGAAGTAATTATATTTTAGTTGATCAAATTTGGAGAAAACTTTAACCATAAGTCTTTTTATTCAAAATTCAGAGAGTAGATTCCAAAAAGCATACCTATTTTCTTAGAAATTTGTTCTTTGAAAATTTTTCTGTTGCATATCTAAAGATTTTTTTTGAATTTGTGTATTCTTAGTTTAGTATTCAAGACTCTAAATCGATTGATTTTAGTGCCTAAAGTAAATAAAATCGACTTAAGTTTGAAGAAAAAATATTCATTCTGGAAAAGGTTGAAGGAAAATAGAAGAAAAATTCGTTCATATTGCTCATATTGTTCAAATCTGGAAAATCTTATCTATCTGATTTGAATAATTTTTACAGAGATCGAACAATCGTATATTGACGTCAAATTTTACACACTCATTCTTTTGCGAGTCAAAAAGAAACTCAAATCTTTTCATTCAAAGAATCAGACCGAAAGATACTGAACCGACCAAACCAATTTGGTTCTACAGATGGCCAATTTCTTTTCTACAACAACTTTTTCTTTCTTCGCCTTTTGTTATCTTAACTTCTTCCTTTTGAGCCTAATTTTTGTTCACATGATTTTTATACACTTATATTTGAGTGTATTAAATTTCACTTAATTTCAAGAGCCCTAACTATTTTTACCAAATTTACCAATCTAGCCCTGTCATACACGATAGTCCCTATACATAGTTTTTGACGTTAATTAGAGTTATTTTGTGAATTTGTGCATAAACTCTTGCTTGTTTGCAACGCTTATCTTAATTCCAAAAACTTGCAAGTAGTTTCAAAATTAAAAAATAAATAAATTGTCTAGTGTTTTTCTTTTCTTTGTTCGTCTCACATAATTTCTTAAATGTTGAATCTTAAATTCTTGATTCTAGATATCTTATTTTTGTTATTTCCTTTCCTGTTTTGTTGGATCTTGAACGTTAGGTTCTTGATTTTAAGGTTTCATTTTTTTATATTCTAATATTCTTTGCTTGAGTTTGACACTTTACAATCATTCTTGCTTAGCTTGTTTCTAGCTTGCTTCTCTGCTCTTGGTTGCAAAGTCTTGACTCTTGGCTCATCACCCTATCTTTGAGATAGATTGAATATTTTGTGAGGGAGAGCTCACGTTAAAGAGAGTAAATACAAGTGAACTCCATATGTTGAGTGATAACGCTACACGCAAGTGCACGTGATCGAAGTAATAGAAACTGGAGTACTCCAGAGTATCGAACCCACAGGGAACGAGTTTCACAAAGTTAAATCGAGAAAATAAGAAATGCTAGTGAAAATGCAAGTGAGTAACAATTAAACACTTCAATTTCATTCCTAACTTTATACCCTCAATATAACCATGTTGAGCCAACGGAGGGACCTAATGGACCTACAGTTCATGAGCTTTAATGATGTGAGATTAACTGATCACACTCTTTGATCTAGTTAATCAATATTCATTAACTACACGTCACTCCACTATAGACTTGTAGTTGCACTCTCCTCACAGTAGATTATTTTGTGTCCACTAATATAATCATTACCCATGAGTCGACGCTTCACAGGTTGTTCGTAATCACGACTGGGTCAAATTAAAGTTTTACCCCTATGATTAACTCTTTGTTCCTTAAGCACCACTGATCCTCTAATGAACAACAAGTCTAAGGTCCTACCATAGACTCATACCCTCATAGAGGGCGGGTTCCCGTTGTTTAAGACCTGGAGTCAGTTCTTAAGGGAACAATCTATCTAATTCCTTAGTGTAGGAATGAGTGAATTTCATTTTGCACAATTAAGTCCCCAGCTACCTACGAGATTTTGTCCCTGAGAAGATAGGCTTATTGAGTCGGCTACAGGTCACTCTCACCCATACTAGTCTAAGGACAAACCCCCATAAGCAGGAGTTCTTAACTTGCTCAGGATTCAGGTCGAGTCACTAATGACCATCTATAAATTATCGGTCTTACCTTGTTAACGGTGTTATACTGGTTAGACTAATAATTTGCAGTCCGGTTTTGTATGAACTCTTCATACAGGATGACCCCACTCGTATGTCAACCACATGAATGAGTTGGATTACCTCATTTGTACTAATTACAAAGTGGGTCATATCTATGGTGTTACCAGAATGAGCCTTCCAACCTTATTCTTATACCATAGACCATTTAGGTTATATTCTTGAACACAATCCAAATAGTGTCCACTACACTAATGTTCAAGATATATTATACCCTTGGAGCTTAGTTTATTGGATTATAAAACAAGAATTATAATAAAAACAAATAACCCTTTATTTATTTGATCAAAATTACACATGTTTAGGGCATAAATCCCAACAATCTCCCACTTGACCTAAAGCTTGTGGAGTACTTAAAACATTACAGTAATGTAAATACAATAAATTAGGGCCTTTAAACCCTTTATACAAAATACTCCCACTTGCCCTAGTTGGGGAAGACTTGTAAACCTATACCTTCTAGGTGACTCTCAAATAATTTAGCCGTGAGAGCATTTGTAAAAGGATCAACAACGTTGTGCTCTGAGGCTATATTCGTGGCAATCACATCTTCTATATGCACGATCTCCCGGATGAGATGATACGTACGCGCAATGTGCTCTCCCCTCTTGTGACTTCAGGGTTCCTTCGAATTTGCCACTGCACCACTGTTATCACAATACAGTGTGATGAGCAAAGTCATATTTGGAACAACTTCCAAATTTACCATGAATTTCTTTAACCAAAAGGCCTTTTTAGCTGCTTCACAAGCTGCTACATATTCGACCTCATTTGTACTAATTACAAAGTGGGTCATATCTATGGTGTTACCAGAATGAGCCTTCCAACCTTATTCTTATACCATAGACCATTTAGGTTATATTCTTGAACACAATCCAAATAGTGTCCACTACACTAATGTTCAAGATATATTATACCCTTGGAGCTTAGTTTATTGGATTATAAAACAAGAATTATAATAAAAACAAATAACCCTTTATTTATTTGATCAAAATTACACATGTTTAGGGCATAAATCCCAACAATCTCCCACTTGACCTAAAGCTTGTGGAGTACTTAAAACATTACAGTAATGTAAATACAATAAATTAGGGCCTTTAAACCCTTTATACAAAAATACTCCCACTTGCCCTAGTTGGGGAAGACTTGTAAACCTATACCTTCTAGGTGACTCTCAAATAATTTAGCCGTGAGAGCATTTGTAAAAGGATCAACAACGTTGTGCTCTGAGGCTATATTCGTGGCAATCACATCTTCTATATGCACGATCTCCCGGATGAGATGATACGTACGCGCAATGTGCTCTCCCCTCTTGTGACTTCAGGGTTCCTTCGAATTTGCCACTGCACCACTGTTATCACAATACAGTGTGATGAGCAAAGTCATATTTGGAACAACTTCCAAATTTACCATAGAATTTCTTTAACCAAAAGGCCTTTTAGGCTTTCACAAGTCGCTACATATTCGACCTCATTTGTACTAATTACAAAGTGGGTCATATCTATGGTGTTACCAGAATGAGCCTTCCAACCTTATTCTTATACCATAGACCATTTAGGTTATATTCTTGAACACAATCCAAATAGTGTCCACTACACTAATGTTCAAGATATATTATACCCTTGGAGCTTAGTTTATTGGATTATAAAACAAGAATTATAATAAAAACAAATAACCCTTTATTTATTTGATCAAAATTACACATGTTTAGGGCATAAATCCCAACAATCTCCCACTTGACCTAAAGCTTGTGGAGTACTTAAAACATTACAGTAATGTAAATACAATAAATTAGGGCCTTTAAACCCTTTATACAAAATACTCCCACTTGCCCTAGTTGGGGAAGACTTGTAAACCTATACCTTCTAGGTGACTCTCAAATAATTTAGCCGTGAGAGCATTTGTAAAAGGATCAACAACGTTGTGCTCTGAGGCTATATTCGTGGCAATCACATCTTCTATATGCACGATCTCCCGGATGAGATGATACGTACGCGCAATGTGCTCTCCCCTCTTGTGACTTCAGGGTTCCTTCGAATTTGCCACTGCACCACTGTTATCACAATACAGTGTGATGAGCAAAGTCATATTTGGAACAACTTCCAAATTTACCATGAATTTCTTTAACCAAAAGGCCTTTTTAGCTGCTTCACAAGCTGCTACATATTCGACCTCCATGGTGGAATTAGCGATGCATCCTTACTTGACGCTTCGCCATACTACAACTCCTCCGTTAATAGTGAATATTGACCCTGATGTAGATTTCCAAGAATCTTTATCAGTCTGAAAGTCAGAATCTGTGTATCCTGTAAGGATCAAATCCTTAGCCCCATACACAAGCATGTAGATCCACTACTACAATTTTGGTCTTTATTGACAGCTAAAAACTGTCAACATTCACTTCAGTTGACATTTTTTTACCGTCATTGAAAGTGGTGTCAATAAATCTAAGCGTCAACTTTAAGTTGATAGTTGACGGTCGTTAAACGTCAACGATGTCTTTATTGACGGATTTTAACTGTCAATAATATGAATGTTGACACCTATTAGCCATCAACTATGACGTAAATCCGTCAACAAAAACCTCTTTATTGACACTTATGTACAGTCAACATAGGGTATAGTTGATAGTTCTTATCCGTCAATATTTAGGACAAAGCGTCAACAATAACTACTTTATTGACATCTGTGAGCTATCAACATCAGATATAGTTGATATTTTTTAACCGTCAACATTTTTAGTCAATCGTCAATAATACCCCTTTTATTGACACTTGTTGCCTATCAATATAAATATATCTTGACATATTTTAGTTGTCATCTATAACTATACTTGACGTTTTGCATTGTTGACTATGAAATATATATTGACAAATTTGAACCGTCAATACTGTCGATTTTAATGTCATTTTTTAGTCGTCAATTATAATTATGTATAAAATTAAAAAAATGGATATTATTCACCCATCCTCTACCACCTGCATTTGTACGAACAAATCTATCAATTCCCATTTTTTTCATTCAGGTAGTCATTATCAACATGTAATTCACATAAAACTAGGTAACAATGTAATTGGACACTCAACGGTTGCCAAACTATATAAGTACTAATTTTATCAAAATAAAACATAATTGAAAATGAACTAAGCAAACTTCAATTGAACATTATCTCGATTGCTTGAATCAGACCGACGTTCTGAAGGTCCTCGACTAGATTCTCTATAGAGTTTGGTGGAAGACTCTTCAATCCAACGATCCATCCTACGATTATCACCCACCTCTTTCTCACCATCCCTCCAACGATCTTTACGCATTGTAGAATTATTTTCTCTTTATTCATCATGCCAATAGCCACACCTACTAGCTTCAGCATCAGTCAAGGATTGCCTAAAAACTTATTTTTTCTTTTGTATGTCATTCATATCCTCATAATTCTCTGATCCCTTCATCATATCCATGCGGTTTCGATAAACAGGTTGATGACTGAAATGGTTTTCCTGTTTATAAAAATTTAAGGACTAGAGATATCATCAGGAATTATAGAGAATGAACCAACAGTTATCATAATATGACTGACTAATAGTGGATTCGCTATATAACTGAAAGATCAAATGTCTCGTTATAGTTAAGTATCACACTAATATGGTGGTATAGAATAAATGATAGGGTAAAAGTTCAGAAGGCCCAATTCCGTGCTTACTCTCCCCAGGCTTAGGCAGAAGCCACTGTGGTGAAAGAGGAATAGGATTTTCAGATCTTTGAAGATCTGCACAAACATGTTAAAAATAAGTAAACATTAGAAACATTATGATCGATAATTGCTAAACAGGAATAGTCATGACAGTTAATTCAGAAAAATTACAAAAGATTTAAACTTTAAATCACTCCAGACACAATATAACATAACTTTCATGCAATAGAAATAGTTGTAGATGCAACTCACTTTTATCAAAATCATTTTCTCAAATTCAAAAAAAGAATTAATTCAGTAAAATGGGTCAATGAATGGCCAACAGTAGCATCATATATTACAAAAAATGTGTCCAATGGTTGCAGGCACATGCATCAACAATTCATGTTTACTTAAGTTACTAATCATTTTGTTGGACTCCAACTATAAAACCATAGTTGAAAATCATTCACATAGAATCATATACAACATCATCCAAATAGATAAATTTCAAAACTAAGTTCAAACATCACAAAAGATAAGGAACTTAAGAAAAGAAAAAAAAGAAACCAATGCTTATACGTTAGTCATCAAAGTTCAATCGACAAGCTTCCAGTGGTTGTAAAACATATTGTTCTAAATAGTAAAGGTGAACCAATATTAATACAACTTCAATATGCCATCATTACAAATGAAAGTTTGGTAAATCTACAGATCATCAGAAAAATAGGTCAACAAAACTTCCAGATTAGAAATGCGAATGCTACAAATTAAACGAGCAGCAGAACAATCGAAGATTGGTACAAAAACAAAGTTGTTTACTCCAAGATGTTTATTTCCATTCACAGATCCTAACAATAATACCATTCCTTAGACATGTGAGCCACTCTAGATGGTTATTCATAATGGAAATCTTCAAAAACATGGACTCTACAATAACAAGTTCAGACAAGTAAATTTATTTCTACAACAACCATAAGTTGACAGTAGCACAATGAAAGTGGCAGTTTACATCCATAATAATTCGTGTTTTAGATGTCACTTCTGGTGATACATTCGGGCTTGAGGCTTCTTTTTGTAGAAACACACCCAAGTAATATTCTTAACTACTCTTCATTATTAAACACCAAAATAGACATAGATAAAACACTCTCTATATAAGTAAATTTTTCATAATAATAGTACCAAAATTTACACAGATGCGGACAAATAAAACATAACATATGAACATCTCACAGCTGCAAACCACATCTAACTGAGAAGTATAATTTCTAAGTAAAAGAAATATAAACCAAGGAAAATAATTAACAAAAGTATGAAAAGACAAAAGAAATTCAGCAAAAAAAGGTTTCCACAACCAATTTTGTCATCTCAATTGAAACTCTAAATAAACCTATGAAATTATCAACTATTTAAAACAAAATTTATCTCAATTTTCTTTCAAAACCCAAACAATATTTTACTAAGTATGATATAGGTAGAATGACTTCAAAAAAAAAATCTCAATTCCTTTTGAAAACCCAAAAAAAAAATTCACTCCCAGTAGTAGGGACTCTGGTGCAGGTAATTGTTGAACTCTCGACAGAATGTTATTTGGTAGAATAATTATATTTTCCAAATTTTTCTTATGTGCTTACACGGAAAGAAATTATGAGATTCTGATTCGAAGTCCTTCTCACAAATTGAACACTAGGGTTCAATGTTTAGGTGTCTCTTGTGAAGATTATAATTTGTAGGCAGAATTTCGTTAAATAACCTCCAAATAAACACCTTTATCTTGGGGTGGATATTAAGTTCCCATAGAATTTTCCACCATTTTTCCAGCCTCGTGGAATTAGAGCTCGAAGTTATTGACCTGCTATTAATGAATAGTTTATATGCACTTTTTGTAGAAACACAAGCCATCCTTTGAATAATGCCATATCCAACAAAAATAAAATCAGTTTTGGTATGTCAAGCAACAGAGACACAGAATGAACCTAATTAAGGGTTTCAACCTAACTTATTTTTTAGCTTTACAAAATTTTAATCGAGAACTGGCAAAAAAATAACAGACTTGATAAATTTTAAAACTTCCTTACACGATTTTATGCCAGAATGAAGAGTGACAAAAAAAATAGGAGAGAAAAAATAACAGACTTTAATAAATCGGACGAGTATTGAACGCTGGAAGGTTGAATCGGATGGTGCCGATGATGGTGGCTCAAAAGGAGAAGATGGTGCCTGCCGACGACTGGATCGAATGACACCGACGATAATGGCTGAGAAGAAAAAGACGCTCGACAACGGTGGCTTGGAGGTGAGAAACTTGACAAATGGTGAGGGATGTTGACAAGCGACGTTGTCGATGGAAACTATTTTTCCTTTGAACAACGATGATTCACGAGAGGAAGAATGAGAGGAAGAAGACAACGACGCAAGGTTTCTTTCTAATAAGTGTGAAAAGAAGGGTTTCAGTTTTTTGATTTTTTGTAAATATAATAATATACATTGACGGTTCCTGACCGTCAATGAATCCATATATGTTGATGGTTGTAAGCCGTCAATGAAGGTTCTTTATTGACGCGTCAATATATGCCATTTTTCTTGACGGGTAACGACCGTCACTGAATGTTCTTCCTGCCACGTCAATAAAACAACCTTATGTTAACGGGTATTAGCCGTCAAGGAAACAACGATATTTTTCGTAATTACTGTCAATAAAGCTACAAAAATTGACATTTTATTGCGTCAACTTAAATAAATATCTTCTTTGACGATCATTAGCTGTCAATATAGGATTTTCTTAATTAATAATTAATTTTAAATTGAGATTGGTCCTTTTATTGACAGGTTTTTTTCCCAAACGTCAACAATTTGAAAAATTCACGCATCAATAAATGTCAAATTTGTAGTAGTGATCCTTGTTCTCCGTAGATACTTAAGAATTGTTTTAACCGATGTCCAGTGTTCAAGCCCTGGATTGAATTGATACCTACTGACCATTCCAACTGCAAAATAGATGTCAGACCTAGTACACAACATGACATACATTAGGCTTCCAACAACTAATGCATAAGGAATCCGTCTCATATCCTCAACTTCTTGAGGTGTCTTAGGACACTGTTCCTTAGACAAATGGACTCCATGTTTAAAAGGCAATAAGCCCTTTTTGTAGTCTTGCATTTTAAACATTGACAACACTTTGTCTATGTAAGATTTTTGAGACAAGACTAGAGTTTTATTCTTGCGGTTCCGGACAATCTGGATCCCAAGAACAAACTGCGCATCACCCAAATCTTTCAATTGGAATTGCGTAGTTAGCCAGTTTTTAATGTCAGTAAGATATCCTACATCATTCCCAATGAGTAGGATATCATCCACATATAGAACTAGGAATGCGACAGAACTATTGATGGTTTTCTTGTAGACACAAGGTTCATCATCATTCTGGTCAAAACCATAAGATTTGATTGTCTCATCAAATCTTATATTCCAGGATCTATAGGCTTGTTTCAGTCCATAAATTGACCTTTTAAGCCTGCAAACCTTTTGCTCTTGTCCTAGTTCAATGAACCATTTGGGTTGGTCCATGTAGATGTTTTCCTCAAGATTGGCATTCAAAAATGTTGTCTTGACATCCATTTTCCATATCTCATAGTCATAATATGTGGTAATGACAAGTAAGATACAAATAGACTTTACCATAGCAACAGGTGAAAAGGTTTCCTCATAGTCAACCCCTTCAACCTGGGTATAACCCTTTACTACTAGTTTAGCTTTAAAGGTTTGCACCTTCCCATCTACACCATGCTTTCTCTTGTAGATCCACTTACAACCTATAGGTTTTACTCCATCAGGCTTCCCAAACAAAATTGAAGTGCATAGACTCCATTTCTTGGTCCATGACTATGACCCATTTGTCTTTGTCTTTGTCAACCATCGCTTGATTATAAGTCAATGGATCCTCGCAGTTGTCATCTGGTATAACAACTTGGGTTTCAGATAAACCCATGTAATGGTTAGGTTGTGTTATAACCTCCTACTACGTCGAGGTATACTCAACTCTTGAGATGGACTCTCTTGACTAGACAAGCTAGTATCAACAACTTTTGTTGACGTACTAGTTTTATTAGCAACCTTTGCTATTGTTCCTTCTAACTCACTCAACACAATTTTACTTCTTGGTTTGTGGTCCCTTATGTAGTCCTCCTCTAAGAAATTGGCATTTGTCGACACAAAATCATTATCTTCCTTAGGATCATAGAATAAATCACCTTTTGTTTCTTTTGCGTAGCCTACGAATAGGCACAATTTTGAACGTGAATCCAACTTATTTGGATTTGTCACAAGCACATGTGCTGGACAACCCCAGATTCTGAAGTGACATAAACTACCTTTACGTCCTTTCCAGAGGTCAAAAGGTGTTTTAGAAACACTTTTTGAAGGCACATTGTTCAAAATGTATACTGCAGTCTCTACTGCATAACCCCAAAAGGAACTAGGGAGATGAGCATAACTCATCATTGATCGAACCATGTCCAACAAGGTTCTATTTCTCCTTTTCGGTACATCGTTTTGTTGTGGTATACCGGGAGCTGAGAGTTGGGATGTAATTCCATGTTCTATCATATAGTTCTGGAATTTTAAATCCATGTACTCTCCACCTCGATTTGATCAAAACGTTTTAATTGTTTTACCCAATTGATTTTCAACCTTAGTCTTGAATTCCTTAAACTTTTCAAGTGCTTTAGACTTATGTTGTATTAGGTAAATATGCCCAAATCTGGAATAATCATCTACAAAGAAGATGAAATATTCATAACCTCCTCTGGCTTTAACACTCATCGGACCACAAAGGTCTGAATGTATAAGCTCAAGAGGTTTTTTGGCTCTATAACCTTTTCCACTAAAAGGTTTTTTAGTCATTTTGCCTTCTAGGCATGATTCACATACATGTAAAGTATTTTCTTCTAACTTATTTAGAAGTCCATTCTTTACCAATCTCTCAATTCTATTGAGATTAATGTGACTCAATCTAAGATGCCAGAGATGAGCATTTTCTTAATAAGAAATTTTACGTTTCTTAGTTTATGCGTTTCCAGTTTTAAATAATTCAGTGTTCAAAACCATTTTGACTGAATTAGGCCTTAAAACATACAACCCATTTTTTAATGAAACTGAACATATTTCCATACCTTGCTTCAAAATAAACACTTTATTCATGGAGAAAGAAACAAAGATACATTGTTCTATAAGGCAAGAAATTGAAATAAGGTTTCTAGTAAACCCTGGTATCACTAATATATTGTCCAACAACATATATTTCTTGCCAAAATAAAACTTCATTGTGCCTACTGCTAAAGCTGAGACGACTTCTCCATTTCCAATCCGGAGTGTTATCTATTCTTTCTGTAGCTGCTGCCAGGAATCAATTCCCTGAAAAGAAGAGCAAACATGATTAGTGGCGCCTGAATCAAGTATCCAAGAAGTTTCATCATTATCCACTAAACAAGCTTCTAGGCAAAGTAAATCATATTTACCTTGCTTCTTTTTTTCTGCAATGTACTTCGGACAATTCCGTTTCCAATGCCCGTTTCCGTTGCAGTGGAAACACTTTCCTTTGTTAGCAACATCTTTGACTTTCTTGCCCTTCTAGGCGGCAACTTTGTCAGCTCATTTCTCTTTACCAACCTTATTCATGTTCTTCTTCTTTCCTTTCAGGTTAGAAGAAGATGAAGCCATTGTTTTTGTTCCAGAGGTCGAACCTCTGTGATAACTCCTACTGGCAACATTTGCCTCACCTTTCGATCCCTGAATTTTCATCAAAGATTGAAAGGTCTGGAGTTCATTCAGAAGGGAGGTAAGGTTAAAAGTAACCTTGTTCATAACAACATTACTTCTAAACTATAAGAAACTATCTGGAAGGGTTTCCAGAATGAAGCTGACTTGGCTCGATTTATCGATGGAAGCTTCATTCGACTCCGCGATGTTAAAGTGTCTCATCATATCCAGGACATGATCCCGAACAGATGTACCCTCTGGCATCCTCGAGTTGAATATGTACTTTAAGAAATTGTGTCGGGCCTGTGTGGACTGTTGTCCAAACATACCCTGCATAGAATCCATGATTTCCTTGGCGGTTATCATGCCCTCATGCTTCTTGGCTAATATGTCAGACATACTTGCCAACATGTAGACCTTGGCCTTATCATTGACCTTGATCCATCGATCATATGCATCACGAACATTTCGTGACGCATTCGAGCCTGGCACCTGAGGTCACTCCTAAGTTAGCACAAACTTCATATCATTAACTACCAATATAGTGTTTAGTTTGTTTTTCTATGTCATCATATTCTCTCTGGTTAACTTTTCCGCACCCAATAAGGAAATAATAGAGCTAGACATTTTTGCTGAAAATTTACAAACAAACTTATATGAGTTTCTTGCTATAATTCTAATCCAATCATGATTTAGCTAATTATGAAATGATTCCTAGGTCATTTATAATTTGCAACGATACTCCAAAGGTTTAGAATGTATGACACCGAAGGGTAATCAAAAACACTCCTCCTCTGGATCAAGACACTCTTGACCAAAACCTAATGTCAGAATAACTCTTATTCATATAGGCTTTAGTTACCATTTTTCGGTCATGATACATACACATCTTATGTACCTTGTGAGTGTAACCCTCTGTCTTTAGATACCAGAGTCCCCATCCAATAAAATCCGTGGAAGGGAGGACTAGATTGAAAAATAGACTAAGGAGATCTTTATCCCTTTCGAGTGCCTATTGTGTTTGATCTCCTATGATCAAGCCCTCCGAAGGGATTGTCTGGTCTAGGTCAAACTAGCAAGCTGACCATAGTGATCTTATGGTGTAAACCGACTAAAGAGACCATAGGTTTTGTTTTCACTAAACCTGCTCCCACTCACTATAAGTACTCTCTCCATTCACCTTGATATTGACTCATACAAACACCATCCGAAGGGAGACGCTCCCGTTTGCGCCACGAGGCTAAGTATGAGTCTCACGGTGTGAACTTCTCGGAGATACGTAGGTGGAAAAATATGTATCTTATACACTTTTCCTCCTACTGGATAGTTTAAATCTATAGGAATCTTTCTTAGGTTAAACCCGACTAATGGTTTTCCTAAAATTATCAATATAACTCTTATATCGATAATCAATATAACTCTTATATTGATTTTATCCTAAGTTTGCTAATATAACTTTTATATTAAGCCTAGGATATCTAGTTTATTAACCCCTCAATAAACCCGTTGACGCTACTGTAATTTATAAACTCTCTGATTAAATTTCACTCACAGTCGATTTCTGTGTAGGGTGTTCCGCTTTTACGACTTAAATACTGACTAAATTTTAGACAGAACCTTCCTTAGACAGAGTTCCTCTTTTAATCATTTTTTATAAATTACTTGGTTCCTAATTCTAATCTAATTAGAACTAGATAACCTAAGATCTATTATTTTCAAGTTCTAAACATTTTAAAACTAATAATTAACCTTAGGTGAAATGCATACTATGTTATAGTGCTTGATCATTCATCTCATGAATAATAAAACATACATAGCATAATCATCTCATGAAACATAATGCATGTCAATGTTGTCCATAAATTAATATAACACCTTATATTAATTAATCATGCAAACTATATAATATAACTCTTTATATTATAAATGATGCATGGATATGCTTAACCTAAGGTGGGATTTCTAAACTAAAAGCATACATTATGCATGACAATAATTACACAACAATTGCATAATTTAAATAGCAAAATTAGACCAATTTTGGCACCCTAAAAATAATTTTAATTAATATAATCTAATTATATTAATTAAAATAAAATAAAATAAATATATTAATTATAAAACGTTTTTATAATTAATATATAAATTAAAAAAAATATTTTCGTCCGTTTAAATGCTCGCTGAAACGCTTTCGGCGTTGCAACGCTGCATGTTGTTTGTTTTCGCCCGTTGAAGCGCACCCCAGCTGCTGCGTTACACAACGCCTTAGCGTTGCAATGTTGTGGGCAGCGTTGCAACGTTGTCGTCTTCCCAGCCACGCGCCTGCAGCAGTGGCGTTGCAACGCCATTCACAGAACAACAACACCAACTTCATTTCATTGCTCGTTTTTGCTCCGATCTTCTCAGCAACCACTTTGCCTTGATCGACACGGACTTACAGACTCGATTTACATAATAAAATGCCCAAAATAAAAGGCCCTTACATTGAATAATTCAACGAAATTATGTAAATCTAAGTGCCAAAATTGAAAACATCTAATTTGCAAACCGTTTACTCATCTCATGAAAAATAGTAAATCTCAACTCGTTCTCAAAAAATCCAGAACGTAAATTAAGAACGAAATTGACTCTATACCAATTGTTGGGAATCGAATCCCGCAGCGGAAGCGATAGTGAAGCGCGCGTTCTTAATTTCGTTACAAAGATCTAATTTCTTAGTGTAGGAATGAGTGAATTCCATCTTGCACAGTTAAGTCCTCAGCTACCTACGAGATTTTGTCCTTGAGAAGATAGACTTATTGAGTCGGCTATAGGCCACTCTCACACATACTAGTCTAAGGACAAACCCTTATAAGCAGGAGTTCTTAACTTGCTCAAGATTCAGGTCGAGTCACTAATGACCATCTACAAATTATCGGTCTTACCGTGTTAACGGTGTTATACTGGTTAGACTAATAATTTGCAGTCCAGTCTTGTATAAACTCTTCATACAGGATGCTCCACTCGCATGTCAACGACATGAATGAGTTGGATTACCTCATTTGTTTTAATTACAAAGTGGGCCACATCCATGGTGTTACCAGAATGAGGTTTCCAACCTTATTCTTATACCATAAACCATTTAGGTTATATTCTTGAACACAATCTAAATAGTGTCCACTACACTGATATTCAAGATATATTATAACCTTAGAGCTTAGTTTATTGGATTGATAAAGGAAGAATTATAATTAAAACAAATAACTCTTTATTTATTTGATCAAAATTACACGAGTTTAGGGCATAAATCCCAACAACTATAGCATCCAGAATTTCATTGGCCTCATTCACTGTCTTGTTCAACAATGATCCATTGACTAGAGTCTTTGATACATGTGTCAATCCATTGTAGAAATGCTCTATGAGAGACGACCTGGTAGTCCGTGGTGTGGGCATGTTCAAACCAACTTCTTGAAACGTTCCCAAGCGGTATCTACCCTTTCATTCATTCTTTGTTTCAACGTGATTATTTCTCCTCTAATCTGTGCATTTTTTTGTGGGTGGGAAGTACTTCAAAAGAAACTTTTTTACCAATTCATTCCACGTTCTTATGGAGTCAGGAGGAAAAGAGTCGAACCATGCTTCAGCATTTCCCTGTAAGAAAAAAGAGAAAAGTTTTAGCCTTAGGGTGTCATCAGAATTAATTGGAAGCAATTGAATATCTTGAGAAATGTTTTCAAATGCTTATGCGGATGTTCATTCTTTAGCCCTACAAATTAACAAGTTCTGTTCCGATATCTCAGTATTTGCGAACATCATTATGAAGGAAACTTTTGCGTTGTTCATGAAACAGTAACTGGGACAATATCTATTAACACCGTTTTAGAGCTATCTAGTGAAGCAACTAATGTTTTCATTTGGTGTTTGACTCAAAATGTTGATTGCTACAAGCAACGAGTGATCTGATTTGTAATATTTAAATCCATCGTTCTAAATATGCAATTGTTTTTTTTGCAGGACAAGATTTATTCGAATAACTTAGAAGTTAGTGTCTCCGTTTTGAAAAAAAAATTTGGTTAACTGGAAAGCGCATTCTTTAAAACTAGCTCCTTTTGATGCTCTGAGGGAAACTTTAAAAAATTTCAGAACCAAGGTAGTTCCTATAATTGTGCAAATACTTTGGAAGAATTGAATTAGGAGTTGATCATTCTTATTATTTTTTTTGCCTATGATGTTGATATCGATAGAACGAAAAGGCATTGGCTAGTGAAGAAGAGGGTACTCACCAATCAATATACAAGGAGGCAGATAAGTACGCTAAGTCGATTGGGAATTTTTGGCTAGTGAAGAAGAGGATACTTATCTTTGAACCTATCTTGTTTTTCTTCTCTTTTTGCCCCTTTTGTTTTACCATGTATTTTGTTTCAAATCTCAACTTTGTGAGACGCTTACTGAAGATGTTTTGGTAATTGAGGGTTCGTTTAATAACGTTCCCGTTTTCGTTTTTTGTCTCTGTTTCTCATTTTTTAAGAAACAAACTTGTTTGATAATATATCCCGTTTCTTGTTCTTAAAATTTGAGAAACGTTTCTAAAATTTGGACTAAATTTTAGAAACTAGATAAAATAGTTTCTTTATGTTCCGTTTCTTTTTATTTTTAAATGTTCCCAATTTTTCCAAATTGACTTTTCAGCTTGTTGGTTTAATGTGCACCTAACCCTTTCTCTGTCCCTTACAGGTCTCATGTTTTTTTTATCAATTTCGAATTTTTGTAATATATGTATATATATAGTTTCAGTTTTTATAAATAACAATAATATATAAATTTATATTTTCGAATTTTTGAAATATATGTATATATATAGTTCAGTTTTTATAAATAACAATAATATATAAATTTATATTATTATTATATAAATTTATTTATTTTTATTTCACTTCTTAATTTTACCATCTGTATATTTATATTATTTGAATTTAAAATTTAAAATTATATATATATATATATATATATATATATATATATATTATTTGAATTTTGAATTTTAATTTTCAATCTTTATATTTATTTATTATTGTAATTTTGTAATAAATAAATTTTGTTCACTAAAATATGCCTTTAGCCTCATTTTAATATTTTACAACCACAACATTTAGCAATATAATTGAGTTTGATCTGAGTCGACATCATTTGAGACGAATGACTCGAGTAAGAGATGAGATTACAACTCAAATTTGAACAACATTTGAAAGATAAATTTTTTTTATTTATTTACTTTATTATTAGTTAATTTTGCATCGAGATTTGTTCGTATTTGATAATATAAATTTGTTATAATTAATTGTATATTTATATATAAGAAACAAGAAAGGGTTATTAAATAAGTTTATGTTTCTATTTATTTTTTTTTTTCAAAAAAACAAGAAACAGAAATAGTTATCAAACATATTCTTGTTTCTTATTTTTAAAAAATGAGAAACAAAAAACAAAAAAACAGGAAACAGGAACGTTATCAAACGGGGCCTGAATGTTCTGAATTTTAGTTTTCATTGAGAATCTACCTTGGAATGTCATTTGGTATTTTTGTTTCTATGGCAGGGAAACTTCCAGTTTGGGCTTGAACTAAGTAATATATGAAGGTATACTTCTTTGACATTATAGTTTTGAAAAATAAGGTCACACTAGACGCCTAGCTATATGCCTTCGGGAACTCACACCATATGAATAGAACGATAAGGTCACACTACACATAAAGCAATGAATCAGTGACAGAGACTAGCTGCAGAGATTTGATTTTTTAAAAGAAAATCAAATGCAAAACTGAGTGATTTTTTCCTTGATTGGGTTTTAAACTTTTTTCACAATGGTTTTCAATTTCTAGACTAGTTTTATGTTTCAGAGAGTTGTTTTGTTTGCTATCTTGATACTTGAGATCAAAGGGTTGTCTTTGGCTTCTGATTCAGATTTAAGCATTTTGTTTGTTCTAATATGCAGGTGGCTGAAAGGATTGGAGAGAGCTGGAGAAAAAAGTGAGTTCATGTTTCCCAATGATAATTTTTTACATGTTTGTTTAATGGTCATGTTATTATTGGATGAGTTTAGTCGTTGGGTTCATGATAAATTTTGTTGTGTCATTTTTATAAGTTTTGATAAGTACTTTAATTGTTTGTGTTAATTTTACATATGGTTGGAATTTAAGAATTAATCATATTGCAATCACTCAACAAACTTGGAATAAACTTAGATGTTCCTATTTCACTAACATGCTCACAGTATCTTTCTTTAAATAACTATAGTGAGATGTTCCTATTTCACTTGGATATAATGATGAACTTCTTAAAATATGTAAGTGCATACTTGCTTGGGCTCCCTATTCTGGATTATACTCTAGATATTATAAAGCAACATGCCAATCGCACTAATGAAAGATTAGAAAAACTGAAACCTGTTAAGTTCGGATGAAAACAAGTATTCTAATATTAGATTGTGATCTTTGTTCTGATGGCAGGCTTCAATTATTTGTTCAATGGTGGTGAACTTGTTTTAACAGGAGATTAGACAATAACAATCATAGTGGGAGCAAGTGAAAGAACTTGATGGGGAATGTTTCAAGTATATTTTTCTGATTTAATAATTTTACTATCTTATCTTGGTTGGTTTCAATATTTTTTTTTTCATTTTGTATCTAATTTGAGATCTATTTTTTTTGTGTACATTATGAACGAAGAGATGCTAAATGTTCTGATTTTTATTTTTTGGATTATGATTTGTGGAGTTGGTATGAATTTAGTTTGTCCTAGGTTATGAATTTCATTTATATGATCTGATTGGTGTGTTTTGTGAAGATCAATTTTGTGGGGTTTATGTACGTTTTTCTTTTTTCTTTTAGCTTTTTCTCAGGCCTTTTTTGGTGTTTGAAAGCTCTTACGGATTTGTGTTAGTCTTTGGCGTAATTTACCTTTTGTATAGGTTGCAAATTTTGGTAATTTATGGAGAGAGATAGGAATAGATGAGCTCATCTTGGTTGAGATTTGATAATGGAATAGAAGTTCAAAGGATATTGAGTGGCATTCCTTTCCTTTCATAATCATATTGATTTTGAAGACGATCTGACCCTTGAATTTTTTAGACCATCCAATGATCATTCCATTGGCTTCAGTTTCAATTTATAAGTTTTGGCAACTTCTTAATAATTGTTTGCATCTTTGTCTTGTCATGTGACCTTTTGTTCGTGCACAATCATGCTTTTGAATTCCAAGTGTCATCATGTTGCAGATCTTGGTCAAGTGTTGCTTTTCTGTTTAGTGTAGTTTCCTTTAAATTTTGTTCTAAATCATTATACACCATATATTAATTAAAGTTAATTAAAGTTAAATTTTTGTAAAATCACTTATATGTATATATATTGTGATTTTATTGTGTGCATAGGTAATGAAGAGAAATGTTGTTGGTTAGACACATTTGCAACAATTTTTTTATTCAATTATTGACAAAAGATGACGGACATTACCCATCATTAAAAGCCGATCACGGTGAAAAATGTTTTATTTTTAATAACGGGCATTAACCTATAATGGCGGGCAATGCCCATCATAAAAAACTGTTTGTCATTGTAGGATATAATGACGGACATTGTCTGTCATTAAAAGATGCTTGTCATTATAGGTTACAATGACACTCGTTTTAATGACGGGCGCGTGCCCGCCATTAAAACCCGAATTTGTACTAGTGTAATTCCAATTCACTAGGATTTTTATATCACTACCTCTGTTTCTCGGGCACCATACTTTCATTCTCAGGATCCATTTCATTCAAATGTGGACTAGGTTCATTCATGTACCCATTTTCCTCGGGTGTCACATCACAACCATCATGCAACTACTTTAAACCACCTTGATGAGGAGAAGAAAAGTCAAGTTAAAGACTATAAAGCAAGCGTTGTTGGAAGGAAACTCAAAGGTCTCTTTTACAATTTTAGTTTATTTTTTAACTTTATTTTTTTTTATGTTACTTCATTTTTCTTTGGAAGGAGAACTCCCAACAAGCAAATTTGAGGTTATTGGAACTTTGGATTCTTGTATTGAGGTTATTGGAGCTTTGGATTCTTGAAAGTCAACATACTTAGGGAAGTCTTGTTAACTCTTATATTCGACTTTCATTTATTGTCCTTTTCTGTTCCTTTCATACATTGAGGATGTACAATGCATATTTTTAAGTTCGAGGTAGGGTGATTTCCTTGCGTGTGGATAGTTAATAAAATTTGTTATGATCTTTTAAAATAAAAGACAATTAAGTGCAAGTAGATTGATTGTGTTTAACTGAGAAGCATTTGACTTTATTTATAGCTTTTTGATACTTTTTAAGCGCTCAAGTCTAAGTATGTTATTGCTTTGATTTTTTGAAACAATGGAAATGTCATGTTTGCTAAGAGAAAAATTAGGTTGTCTTCTCCGAGTGTAATAATGTCCTTGATGTGTGAAAAAAAAAAAGAAAGAAAGAGAGATATTCCTACTTCTAGAGTGAATTGAGTAACTAGGGCGGTCATGAAACCCATGATTTCCTTTGCATGAAAAATTTACTTAGAAAAAGAGTATGCTAAAGTAGTCTTAATAGACTTGTGCTCGTAGTCAGCTATTTTCACCATAAAGTGTTAGTGTGTTGGAGCGAAGATACAAGTGACTATGAGATTCTCCCTAAAAAAAAAGGTCCTAGCAATGACTTGTGCTCGTAATCAATTACTTTCACCACAAAGTGTCAATGTTGGAGTGAAGGTATAAGTGACTAAGGGGCATTTAAAAAAAAAAACAAACAAACAAAAAAATAAAAAATATATAATAATAATGTTGCTAATGTTTTTTTTTAATTGAGAAGCTACTAATGATCCTAGTTGATATGATGTTGCTTAAGTGAAAATTGGCTGAATGGTGAGATTTTAGAGTCTACTGGTATTTAGGCAAGTTCTGAGTTTTTTAACATTTCTTTTGAGTTGAAGAGTAGTAGAATGCTAAGAATTATGTGTGCACACACGTCTAGGGCGTAAAATGAAGTCATCATTGAAGGGAATATGATCTCCGTGAGCAGCAGAAACGTGGTTTAAAGAACGATTTGCTTGTTTGTTTTGGTTTATTCCAAATGCCAGTACATTGGTTTAAAAACAAAGAATAAACAATAAAATACTAATATAATTAGGCATGAATTCTAGACATGCAACCATGTTGTATAATCTTAAACTAATGAGAGAATTCGAAATTACCTTTGTAGTCACACAACAACCCTTTGCTCCAACTGCACAACAACAATGTTCTTCTCTGTTCCAACAGAACACTACCAACAGGATAAACCTTCTATTCTCTGGATTCTACTTAGACCTCTCCTTGGTGGGAATGATCCAACAAATTGGAAGTAGGAAAGGGAATTGTTTTTTAGAGTTTTTTTCAGCAATTCCTTAATTGCTCATCCATCGATCGATCAATTCTTTCATTCGTGAAGAATAATACATTCAGAGGGCAACTCCCCACTCCCTATCGATAGAGTGTTGAGCGGTTGTAGAAATGTGTCAGGGTGACACGTTCCCATTAATTATATTATTAAAGTAATAATTAAACATTTTAATTATTAATTAATAATTAATTAATATATAAATAATTAAATCTTATTTAATTTTATATATATTAATATATTAATTAAATCTAATTTAATTAAAATCAAATATAAATATGATCAAATCATATTTAATCATTTTCCTCTATAGTTTTAATGGACATCACCTATAGTTTTTAAATATGAATATCATTCACATTTAAAATAATATTTGAACTCTTTCAAATATTTAATTCTCTCAGATAATTTAATATGAATTATATTCACATGAAATTTATAATATAAAGTTCCAAAACTTTATATTATAACGTATCTATATACATTAAATTTATTCCCTAATTGAATTTGAACATTTCAAATTCAAACGATATAAGAACCCTTTACGAGCTAGAAGGTGCACCTAATGGACCTATAGATCAGAAGCTCCAACGATACGATATTATTCGGTTAATCTCATTAACCTCCTAATCAACATTTGTAAACTGCGGGAACACTCTACTAAAGTCTCACAACTTCACTCTTCCACTATAGATGTATTTCTGTGTCTACGGATATTGACCAATAACAATAAGTCAATCCTTCACGAATGTTCGTAACACCAGTTGGGTCAAATTATCGTTTTACCCCTGGGTTACATCTTTTACCTTAAGTATCAATGCTCCTCTAATGAATAATTTGTTTGTGGTCCTACCGACAAACAGAAGTCGTTCTCGGGCCAATGAAAGGGTCGGACCCTTTGTTCAAGTCTTGGAGACACCACTTAAGAGAACATTCATCTACTTACCCTAGTAGGCGGGAAGAAGTGAATTCCATCTTGGTAAGTTAAGTCCCCAACTGCTCACTCGATCTTGTCTCCAAGAAGGTAGGCATATTGAGTCGGTGAATCTGTCCACTCTCACCCATAGTAGTCAAAGGGCAATCGATCCCTCGCAAATAGAAGTTCGTAACCGTCTCAGGATTGAGATAAAGTTGCCTAGGTCATCCTAGTGAAATAGAAATCTAATTAGTCAACGAAGTTACATCTAGCAGTTACTATTTCGCGGTCCGGTCTTCTGCGATCTCATTACATAGGATATCCCCACTCACATGTTGTCTACACGAACACGCTAGGATCACTTTGTTTATATCATATACAAAGTGGGGCATATCCACAACATTACTAGGTTAAGGTACCCAAACCTTATCCCCTTACTATAGATCCTTTAGGTTGTATCTCGAACTGGGATCCTTTATATGTACACTACATTCAGTTCAAGAGACATTTTACAACCTTAGATATTAGTTTATTGAATGTAGGGTTAAAACAAGGGCACTATTGTAATTAATGAACAATAACGGTTTATTGAAAATAATAACTCTTTATTACAATAATTAGAACAAAATTTATAAACTTCGAGTTTTAGGGCACAACCCCCAACAAACATAGCTCATTTGTTAAAAAATGGTTGACTCTGCTTGCATTTTATGTTCTTTTAGTTTGAAGGTTGATAAATTTTATTTCAAAGCTTAAAATTATCCACTATGCATGACATTTGGGTTATTGAGTTTTGTTTTCTTGTTAATAGATTCTTTGCTCGAGGGCGAGCAAATGGGTAAGTTGGAGATATTTGATTGCATGTAATTATGTTATCTTATTCTTTATTATTTATGCTAGTTTTGTGATGATTTTGTGAACTTTTATGCCTATTTCTTTTAATTTTGTAGAAACCGAGCTTGATGAGCAAAATCGAGTGTTCGTGCATATTTTATGGAGTTTGAAACCTTTTGAAGCTTAATTGAAGATTCCAGCAAAATAGATATGCAATTTGAGCATAAGCCACATTCTAGGAGATTTTATATCGAATCACGGTTCCAATGCATCAAATTGGAGGTCATTCAGACACCCAAGCAAACAGATGTAATAAAAACTGTTAGGATTGTCTATTGGGCAATACCTAGGCGCCAAAATCGGTGTCAAGGTGCCACAACCGAAGTGGGATTGTCAAAACGAAGTGCCTAAACTCTGTTTTTGGTGCCAAGACACTACATCTCGGGTTCTTTGCTAATTTTATTGTGCCTAGGCGCTACCCTGACGACCCTAACTTTAAAAACTTATTTTTTTCAGCCGTCTTAGGGGTTCGAAAAACAGATTAGCAAAGGCAGAGAAAAGGGATTAGAGCAAAGACACCACTTGGAGGTCGGGAGCCATCAAATGGAGTGAGTGTTACACTTGGAGACTCGTCGAATCACTTGGATTTATTCTCTTTTCACATTTTTCTTTCTTGTTTTTCTATTGTAATGACTTATTTGATAGATTTAGTTTTTTTTTATAAGATTTTACATTATGAACTAAGTTTTCATTTCTAGAGTTTTGATGGAGACGACATTCGAATCTTACTTCTTAGTAGTTCATTGTTGATGTATTCATTTCAATAGTGGTTGTGAGAATTTTTCTGAACGTCATGCACGTTTAGATCTCACCATTTTTTACATTGATTTTGTGTTAATAATTTGAGATTGAGAGACACAAATTATTGATGAACTGATTTGTTTTCCCTAATTTATACTTGAGATAAAGGTATGCTTGTGAGTTTTGTGGTAATTTAGGTTCTACAAGCATAATAATTGAATTGTTTGAATTGTCATAGAAATATAGGCAATTGACTGCTTGACGAATATTGATATAGCTTGAGAAATAATATCGAGTCTCTAAGGGTAGAACTTACCAACAACATGGAAATAGAATATATTAGCTATTAATGAACCAAGAGTGGGAGGAGAAACAGTAAAATCACAACTCTAGAGTTTTTATCAATTAAGTGTTAACCTTTGTTTTCCTAGCGATAGTTGTATTTTTCTTGCATGTTTAATTTCATTTATCTTGATAATTCGATTCTTAGATAAAATTGAAACTAGAGAAGTCAATAATTAGGAGGATTCACTCTCTCTGTGGAGAACGATGATAGTACTCATCCTATTAATTGTAACGATTCGTTCACTTGCAAAATCGAGCAACAATAAAGGTTGAGCAAAAAGGAGAAACAACAATTTTTTGGGGAAAAAGGGGAAATGGTTGATGCTGATTTGATACATTGGAAAGGATTAAGAGAGATAAACCATAGATGGAGATGGCGAAGTAGATAAAATTGGAGAAAATTGCACGGAAGACTCCTTTTCACGCGCATTGATGTGATTTGACCAATGTTTTGAAATTAATGACATATGACCATTTTTGTACTGTGCATTCCTTCCTAATTACCGTAAGAGCATCATACTCTAACTCTAGCTCTCTCGTTGTTTCTCAAGTCTCGCTCTCGCTCATGATAGTAATGGAGTTGTCAAAATTCTGGAGAAAAGAAAAAAACAACAAAAATCGCACTATAGTTGACTTGCTCTCGTTCTCGCTCTATCTTTGCTACTCCAGCTATTCTCTGACTTTTTTCTTTGTCTTCTTTTTTCTTTATATTTTCGGTCATTCATTTGAACGAGAGTGATAGTGTTTCCGCGTATGAGAGCGTGAACAAGAAAAACCGATTCATATTACCCTTATAGGTTATTTTGCGCGTATTGCCACATCAGAATGGGTCATATTTCATTATTTTGAAATGTTAGGTCAAATGTATGGAATAACGAATTATCCGTACGAAACCCCCATAAAATTGAAGCGCTAAGGGAAACAATCAAATCTCCTACGATGTGGAAGTTTGTGTAGTCAAGATTCAACCATGACTGAAGAATCAAACATCTCGTCCCACTCCTCTAGATTTTTCTGATTTTTATTCTTTCGGTTAATTAAGAAGCTGCAACATTGAAAAAAAAAATCAAGCATGTTATGTAAAAATTAATAAAATGCTTCACTTTGTCACACAATTTGAATAAAAATAAAATCACCATACCCGCAAGGTTTTGCTATTAAATTTTATTAGTCAATATATGGTTATAATCATTTTTCCATTTTAATTAATTAATTCACATCAAATAAAATCATTAATAATTAGGGCACATGCAACGGCCGGTCAAAAAGAAGAAAATAAAAAGTAGGTTAAAAAAAAAAACACAGACTGCGTTCGCCCCCCACGTTCTTCTTCCTCTTCTTTTGCTACTTCTTCTTCTTGTGAAGCCAAGGAAGCCGCTGTCGGCCACCTCTATCTGACCAGCAGCACGTCGGAGCGACGCACCCTACGCCGGCGCAAGTTTCTCTTCGTCCTCGTCCAGCGGATCGCGCGCCAATGGCGATTTTCGCCTTCGTCTCTTCTTGTTTTCACCACACCTCTCGTCCCTTGGAATCCAAGCCGCCGTCTCACCGTGCCCTGCTGGTCCTCTCCCTGCCGCTGCCGACAGCGAGCTTAGTCAATACCGGTGAGTTTTCTTTAAATCGATTGAGCTTTGGTTCGATTGGTTCATGGGTCTTTGGTTCGGTTCTCCTAAATTGAAGGTTGGTTTTGGATACATCGGGTCATGGGCATACCAGTTTGGTGCTTGACTTGCAATTGCCATCGTCGTCGTGTCGCTGTTGCCGCCGCCATTGGATAGGTACAGTGTCCGCCTTCGTTTTCTCGATCACGTTTTCAGCCTCCATGTACCTGTTTGGTCATTTAAGTCAAGTTATTTTAATTAAAGTTGTTTGGATCGTTATTTAAGTTCTATGATTGCCAGATAAGGTCTCAATCGTGTTTAGAGCTTTGCGTGGTGCATGAGATCGAGCTCTTAGATCTTCGGGTATCTGTAAGTAGACATTTGGATTAAAGCCCCTTAAAGTTAGTATGTGATTTGTTTGAATGTTGTAACCCGAGAACTGTGTTTATTATTGTGATGTATATGTTTTAGTTTGGGTTTGTGCTAGTGTTGCCTGTACTGCTATTGGACTAACAAAGTAATTAATATGAGAATAGGGGATTAAGGCTTCAAGTTAAGAGTGAGACTAAAAGCCTTAATCCTGATAAGCTGAGAATGAACATTGTGGGTCTCAGACGGATGTAGTTGAAAAGTGGTTCTGCGCTCGGGTTCAACCTCAGGGTTGTAGTTGGAACTCGTGAGCAGGAGAAATTATTTAAGAAGGGTGTCACATCATGGCTAACAGCTTTGCACCACTAAATGTAGGAGAGAGAAATTGAAAAAGTATTTCGATTTTGTATTTAGTGGTTATCATTAATTATTTCGATTTTTAATTTTTTTTAGTTCAACAACATTTAGAAGTGTGAAGATTTGAATTTTTAATATCTTAATCGAAAATACATGTTAATTATCTTTAAATTATACGTTTTTTAATATATTAAATCTATATCATATAATTATTAAGAGACAATTAAATTATAGTAGTGTCATTGAATAAATTTCCATCGAGCATAAGTTATTATTGAAAGTTATGCCATTGTGGATAATATAACAATTTTAAAGATTGGTGTTATGACAATGCGGAATGGGAAAATCCACTGCCCAAAATATTTTTATGTTTTCTTCCTTAAATCCTGATGATGGGCTTCCATGCCAACTGCTATGGATCACAGTTATAATATATCTATAACGTTTCATATTTTCATTTTTATTTCCTTTATTACCAAACTAATTAATTAGGATCGGTTGGATAATTATTTAGTTTCTGAAAATTTTGCTTGATTTTTCATAATTTTTGTTCATCTTATTTACAATGGTCTTCCTATTTCTTGAAGTATCATTTAAATTTCTACCTAAATTTTAAAAATAAAAAAATAAAAACTTTTTTTTTTCAAAACTTAGCTTGATTTTTTGAAAACATAGGTATAACATAAATAAGAAAACATAAAAACTTATGGGTAAAAGTAGTATTTTTAGACTTAATTTTTAAGAATAAAAAACTAAAAATTAAATAGTTATTAAACAAAATCTTAATAATTCAGTTTTTAAATTAATATTACTTTTATTTTATCTTCAATTTTTTTTCAATTAACTAAAAATTTAGTCTTAGAATGTTAATACTCATCCCAATGTAGTGGTCGAATTTTTTTAAAAAATCAATTACATGCCTAAAAAATCATTGAAATTTAGTACAATTGAATTGATTTATAAGAGATAATTTGATATGATGTGGCATGCTAAAACTGACCTGTTGGATTAAAACAAAATAGGTGGAAAGTTTTTTTAAATAAAACCGCCAGAAACCATGTTAACATCAATCATTTTGGTTAAATTATGGTTTTCTTCCCTCAACTTTGAAAGTTATAACTATTTAGTTTTTTAATCTTAAAATGTTTCTAATAAGTTGACAAACTTTCATATTTATCTTTATTTGCTCTCTATAATTTTTTAAAAAATTCTAATGAGTCTCTAAATTTATCGTTAACTTGCTTAGTATATTGGTTCCTTGATATGATGACAATATCGTTTAAGGATTTACGCCAAAATTTAAATGGTCACGTGATCTTTAAATTATACATATAATTAGCAACGTCATTTAAATGTTACACAAATTAATGTTATAAGCTTATTAGACACCGTACTAAAATAGAATTTATTAGATACAAAATTGGTAGTGTAGGCTCATTTGATAATAATTTAGGTCACCATTCGATAATCATTTGATTTTTTTGTTTGTGAAAATAATACTTGTTTTCTTATCAATTCTCTATAATGAATTTCACTTTTCTTAAAAAATGTTTGAATTCTTAGCTACCTTCCAAAAACAAAAGCAAGTTTTCAAAAAATTATAGCTTTGTTTGATAACCATTTGGTTTTCTGTTTTTGGTTTTTGAAAATTAAGCTTAAAAATATTACTTCTACCATTAAATTTCTATATTTTCTTATCTATTTTGTACCAATGTTTTCAAAAAACTAATCTAAGTTTTAAAAACTATATAAAAAAGTAGTTTTTATTTTTGAAATTTACCTAGAGTCTTAAATGGTACCTTAAAAAAGATAAAAGTGATTGTACAGAAAATGAAAAGAAATTGGGAAAAAACAAACATAAATTTCAAAAATAAAAAATAAAAAATAAAAAATCAAATAGTTATCAAACGAGACCTAATTTTTTTAGTTTTCAAAACTTAACTTGATTTTTGAAAACATAAATAAAAAGTAGGTAACAATAACAACAAAACAAATTATGACAATTATAAAACTTAACTTCATAGGTCCTAGTTTTTGGTCTATGAAAATTATGATCATTTTCTTAATTTATTTTTCAATAATTTTTGTGTTTCTTAACAAAATATTTAAATTTTTAGACAAGATTAAAAAAAAAAGATTTTTAAAACTACTTTTTATAATTTTTAAAACATGGTTGAAATTTAAAATGATATTTGTGAAATATAGCTAACAACATAAAGAAACCCACAATAGTAATAGTTTATAACTTAATTTAAAAAGATTATATGGTTATCCAGCCTTACAAGTCTAATAGATATATTTAAAGCGAACAAAAACATCGATCAACTAGTTCGAATCTTTATCCGTAATCCAACAAAATTTTTAAGTCTCTTAAAAAAAAAAGCATATTTAATGAATTAGATGCCATTTTTAGTTTTTATCCTTGAAAAAAAAAATACTTTTACAATTTAGGGAGCAGGGATATCATTTAATTATTAACCATCTGTTTTTTTTTTAAAAAAATGAAAAATAAAAGAAGCCACGTGGTTTGCGAGTGCTGTATATAAATTTGGAAGGCGCCATTGATTTACAGAAAGCCCATAACAATAGCAGGGACAGGGATTCTCCCCACCACCATTAGCTCCTCGATATGGCGACGCAAATCATGGCTCTCAATTCCTTCTCCTCCTCCTTCTGGTAAATTTCCTTCCCCTCTGTAACTTTCTGATGAATCTCACTTACAACGAGGCACAATCAGGAAGAAGAATCATCCTTAATAATTTCTCAATATCGATGCAATTTGACTTTGAAATTGCTCTGTTTCTCGATTCCTTTAGGTCTCCTCTCTTTCTCGTTTTTTGATTCAAGGGAGAGCTCTTTGTCTGTGTCGTTATACTTGTTTTTTTATCAATTGATGAAAGTTTTGATTCGATGGGTCTGTTTTTGTTCTTCATTCTGTTTAATTTTCATCTCGCTGCTTGCTTGCTGAGCATTGTTTCTGGAAAAACAGTGAAACGAATTCCATGTCGTTACATTTCTCATTTACTTGAAAATTCCCTGTTTCCACGACTCTGTTAAGTTCGTATTTCTTCAAATTTCCTCCAAGCATTAGAAATGGAGCAGAATGGGTTGTAATTTGACTTGACAGGCTATCTGTTATGGTTTTCTTAAGTATGAACTCAATTTGTTTTGCTTCGTTAATGGACTGTTCTTACTTAATGTTGAAGGAATGCAACTCCAAAATTTACTCCACCAACAACTCTTAATTGTGCTAATTCTTTATCAATCCACCTTCGCCATCACACCGACGAACTGGGGCTCTATGACTGCTCAAGATCTAGGGTTTTCAGTTCACTGAAATGGATGGTTCAATCAGGAAGAAGTAGGAGAGGCCATTTGGTGAGATGTGCTAGTGTGATTCAAGAAACTCATTGTGATGTTGATGATGAGGTTTACATGAGGAGATCATTGGAGATTGCAAGGAAAGCAATTGGGCATACAAGCCCTAATCCCATGGTGGGATGTGTGATTGTTAAAAATGGGAAGATTGTTGGTGAAGGCTTTCATCCTAAAGCAGGCCAGCCTCATGCTGAGGTAAATCTCTAGTTCCAATCACATTTTCTCGCCATATCTTTACTCTTTTCACAGTTTATCCGTTTTGGTTTTACAGATGTGAAACTAATAGTTGTACATAGGTACCTTTAGATTTTTCTTTTTCTCTTTTTGTGTTTTTATTCTTGATTTCTTATTTTTTCTAGAATATTTGACAATCTTTTTTAAAGAAAATTTAAGAGAGAGATTAAAAAAGAAAGAAAGAAAGAAAGAAGGTGAGAGAGATGAAAAGAAGGAAATAGTGCCTTAACTATGAAACTATGCTCATGTTGACATGTTTTAGTAGTTACAGTCGTAATGGAAATCGCCAATCGAAGGTTTTCTTTACAAAATAAAAGGTTAAGGTTAAATTTCTAATTTTAAAAATATCAAGGAAAAAATTGAACCTGGCTACACAGGTTAGGAGATGATTTAGAAAAAATTTGAAGCAGAAAAGTTGGGAGAAAAAAGACAAATTCAAGAATTAAAAAAAGAGAGATAAGTGTAAGATTTTGAAAAAGAAGACCTATTTTTAGATTTCTTTTATTCCAAAAACATGCTTATATTTTTTAAAAAATAAGTGTAAATAGATGTAA
Organism: Trichosanthes cucumerina; assembly: GCA_036507285.1. NCBI lineage: Eukaryota > Viridiplantae > Streptophyta > Magnoliopsida > Cucurbitales > Cucurbitaceae > Trichosanthes > Trichosanthes cucumerina. Next base: position 67,767,314 of record CM071840.1, on the reverse strand, counting down.
ATAGTTATCCAATGAAACCTTACCCATCTGTTTTGTGATTAAAAAGTGCTGCTGATTATTGAAGCGAGAGATGAAATGAATAGGTATTTGCTCTGCGAGAAGCTGGGGATTTGGCAGAGAATGCAACAGCATATGTTACTTTAGAGCCATGCAATCACTATGGAAGAACCCCGCCGTGCACGGAGGCTCTAATAAAAGCCAAAGTGAAAAGGGTAGTGGTTGGTATGGTGGATCCAAATCCTATTGTTGCTTCCAAAGGTGTTCAACGACTCAGAGATGCAGGAATCGATGTGACTGTGAGCATAGAAGAAGATTCATGCAAGAAGCTTAATGAAGCCTATATTCATCAAATCTTGACTGGGAAGCCTCTTCTTACTTTGAGGTAAATTCCATTATATTTCTTGGAAAATTGTGCGAGTCAAAACTTCTTAAAACACAAATACTTTAATTTGGTTAACATATTCCTATTCGATACTCTCATGCTTGTCTGAGTACATGTACAATAAACATGTGTCATACCTTAGTTGCACAAATTGAATACAAATCATGTCCTCATTTTGCACTTGTCGAACACTTGTTAAGCATAAAAAAGTAAACATAAATTGTAAAGATGCCTTGAATCTGTTATCTGTCGGTTCGAATGACCAAGTACGGGGGTGCCATATATAAACCCTCTAAACACCTATTTGATGTAAATTGTAAAGATACCTAAATCAGTTTATATTTTCGTATATTGAGCCTATTGGGCCGACTCCTATTAGGGTTTAGGAGGGGTGCCATATATAAACCCTCTAAACACCTATCTGATGTTTATCTGTTGTGTGTAATTTTGTTCTCTCAGTCAATAAAATTACTCTCTCCCTCTGCCCGTGGATGTAACTAACACATCGTTAGTGAACCACGTAAATACTGTGTGTGATTTTCTTTTGTGGTACTCTTCGATTATCTACTGCTTTAGTTTTAACATAAATAGTCATACAGGGCAAAGAAGACATAATATTGACGTCTGTCTTAAATTGTTAGAAGTTAACGTACCACCATGTCCATGTCATATCATGTCTATGTATCATCTCATGTGTTTTTGGTAAACTGCTGTCTTACAGCCACACCTGATTGACCATATAGGTACTCCCTCTCTGTAAATGGCTGCTTTCTAGATCAGATTGGAGAAGGAGTTGCAGACACTGGTGGTTACTATTCTCAACTATTACAAGAATATAATGCTGTTCTAATTTCTCCAAGCTCATCATCTGAGGAGTTTGAAGTTCCTGCATCCAGGGAACATGGAGCCAAGCAACCCCTTTGGATCATTCTATCAAGTCCCGACGGTTCGATCAACGTTCCTAGGGTTACGGATGTGAACACGAAAGTAATAATCCTAACGGACAAAGAGGCAGCCATAGCCGAGAGGGGGTTTGAAACGGTCATTTTGGATCAGTTAAATTTGGACAACATTCTAGATTACTGCAAGAACCAAGGAATAAACAGTGTCCTGTGGGATGTGAGAGCAAAGTTGGGAATTCATGAAGAACTTCTAAAGGAGGGTATTGAGCAGAAATTGTTGCAAAAAGTAGTAGTGGAAATGTTGCCACAGTGGAGTGAGAGTGAGAGTGGGAGCTCAAAAGCTTGGTTCAAGAGTATGGCTGAAAGCCTGAAGTTGAAGAGTTTGCAGCCCAGGATTTCTGGGCAGAGTGTTATATTGGAAGGAAATCTCTAATATTGGCTATTGAAGTTCAATAAAGATGAAGGTATGGGAGTTTTCATTTAGTCAACGGGAATTTGATCCAAGCTTAACGGTTAAGGTATTAATAACTTTTTTGAAGTACAACCTTGATAACTTTTTCTATTTGTCAAAGGTTGAATCTCTATCAAACGTATAATGTTATTGCTATATTTTGAAAAAGGGATTTTGATAATACAAAGACCTGTTACTTTCCCATTTCATATCCATATCGTGGAGTAAAATTAATCCTAACATTGGGATTGGGATTTAGGAGAGGTTTATTAAATCATAGGAACTAATTCTAACCTTTAAAATCATAGAAACTAAATTCTTACTCTATTGAAACTAAATTTGTAACTTAACCTTTAATTTAATATGGAAGGGTAAGAAGAGAAATGACTAAATTTAACCAATCTATCTTAAAAAAATATTTAAATAAGCTTAATTTTGCAAAAATGGTTAAAACAATTTTTTTTTAAGATATACTATAAGTATTAGACAAAAATACTCTTGTTAGAGATTTATGGGCTTCTATATCTAAAATTGTGACTAACAAAATTGGGTGTTTCTAGGAGGAAAATGTGTAGATTTATTTTCCTAAAATTGTGGCTAACAAAATTGAATGTATCTAGGAGGAAAGTGTGTAGATTTTTTTCCTAAAATTATGACAAACAAAATTGGTGTATCTAGGAGGAAAATGCATAGTTTTTTTTTTTAAAAAAATAATAGAGTGAAATCAAAACATTGTAATAATTCAAATAATCATTCTGGTACATTCAAATAATCATGAGTATAGTGGTTACATGTACACAAAAGAAATCTAACACACCACGAATGATTAGAACTCGATGAAATTAAATTAAACAAATGTCTCAATTAACACATAAAGATAATAGCTCAAACTACTTGCCCAAGCATATAATTATAGTGTATTAATCTTATATGTGTATTATTGAATGTATAATGTTCTTCATCTTACAATGGATTGTATACAGAAATACCAAGAAGGAAATAGTATGAACAAGGAAGTTTAGCCTAATTTGAGCTTAAAATACAGCTTTACATTAACACCCTCTTCAAACCACTCATGGTGGTAGTGTAACAACCAACTTGAGTTTGTAAAGTAACTGAGTGAATCGACTAGGGGATAATGCTTTTGTAAAAATGTCAGCGAGTTGTTTTGTAGTGAAGATGGAACGCAATAAGACAGTGTTGCTTCATATAGGATGATGGATAGAGTGGCAGTTATTTTCAACGTGTTTGGTGCGTTCATGAAAGACATCATTGTGAGCAATCTGGATAGCACTGCGATTGCCACAATGAAGTATAGTAACTGATTGTTGAGGAACTCCCATATCAGTGAGAAGCCAACGAAGCCATAATAGTTCAGAAGTAGCATTAGCAGTGCACGATATTCAGATTTTGTGTTGGAACATGAAACCACAGTTTGTTTCTTACTTCGCCAGGAAATGAGAGAATCGCCTAAGTAGAAACAGTAACCTGTGGTGGATCGTCGATCAGTAGGATCACCCGTCCAATCAACATTAGAGTAACCAGATAACACCAAGAAAGACTAGGAAGAAAACTGAAGTCCATGACCAAGAGTGCCTTTGACATATCGTAGAATGCGAAGTACAACAGTAAAGTGTATGGTCCGAGGAGCAACCATAAACTGACTAACAATATGCACAACATATGCGATATCTAGGCGGGTCACAATCAGATAAATAAGGATGCCAACAAGTTGCCGATACAACGTAGCATCTCTAAGCGACACACCATCAAAAGGGGTTAGGTGAACATTTGGATCTAATGGTGTTGCTCACGTGATGGAACCCGTAATACCTGATCGAGCTAGAAGATCTGAAGCATATTTTGCTTGAGATACATAGTATCCATGAGAGCGAGATGAGACCTCAAGGCCAAGGTAGTAACTGAGTGATCTCAAGTTTTTCATCTCAAAGTGTTCTCCCAGGTAGCGTTTCAAGTTAGAGATAGTCGGTGGATCATCACCTGTAATAATCATATCATCAATATACAGAAGGAGAAGAACTATACCCTGAGAAGTCTGACGGGTAAATAGTGTTGTGTCATGGGAACTAGGAGTAAACCCAAGTTGGGTTATAGTAGAACTGAATGTGGCAAACCAAACGCGTGAAGCTTGCTTCAGACCATACAAAGCTCGCCAAAGGAGACAAACTTTCTGAGGGGATGAGAAGCACCGTGTGGGGGTTTCATATAAACTTCCTTAGAGAGATTACCATTGAGGAATGCATTTTTAACATCCATCTAAAGTAGGGGCCACTATTTGGTTGTTGCAACGACTAACAAGCTACAAATAGATGTCATTCGAGCAACTGAAGCAAATGTTTCTTCATAGTCAATAACATACTTCTGAGAATAACCTTTGGCAACAAGACGAGCTTTATGTCATTCAATAGCACCATCAACGTTAATTTTGATTTTGTAAATCCATTTACAGCCAATAGGTCGCTTGCCAAGGGGTAGATCCACGTAATCCCAGGTATGAGTCTTTTCTAAAGCCTTTAGTTCCTCTTTCATAGCTTGCTGCCAAAGAGGGTTAGTACTGCTTCATGATAAGATGAAGGTTCAACTAATGACATAATGGTGGAAAAATAGTGATAATTGTTAGCTCTAAAAATGAGAGCTAAGATTGAGAGCTAATATTGAGCTTTTATTGCGATTAATTCTTGGTATTTGGAGTTTTCTTGACCATCTTAACCCCTTAATTAGGTACATTTGTATGTTAATTGTCACAAAGTGAATCTGAAGTACCTTTAGGCCATCTAAGTACTTTTCATTGATGAATGTTATCCGTTTGGCCATGTTTTTAGGAGTTTTGGGAAGATGGATGTATGAAGTCTTTGAAGGTCCGCTTGAGTTTGTTGTAGTATGTGCAAGCTATTTGAAGGATAAAAAATTGCTGGACCATAATTCTGATATTAGTTCGCAGAATTTACACGTGGACAAAATTCATTAATTGAGTTGGACAGAAATCGCCATATCAGCTGTTGTGAACCAATGAGAGGCCTTCAAATCATTGCCCTTGTCTATTCATCCCTTATTTCGAGGTGGATATGGTATAAATACTTTCTTTGGCCGTTTTTGGCAACGGGGAGAGAGTGGGCAAGAAGAAAAGGAAGAGAAGCCGATTGGAAAAGGGTAGAGAAGAAGAATTTGAAGAAAAGCTAACCTTGGCAAGCATTCCTCTTCTGGAAAAAGTGTGGAAGTGGACCAAAGGAGGTTTGGCATCTTCACCCATCTGTTTATTCTTTTGTTTTTCTTACTCTTACTCTTCTATATTGTAACTAAGACCATTCTAAACATGTTTAACTTAGGGTTTACTCTTTTATTGCTGTTTTTTCTTAGAATCATGAACTAATCTCCCTTGGGGTCAGGATTAAGGGCTTTATGTGAATGTAAACTTAATGAATGAGTAAATTGCTGCAATCTCACTCTTGTGCCTTGTGATTTTACTGCTTAGCGAAGATTTGTTTGGCCATCTCATCTTAGTAGTGTTTATTCCAGCTTGGGAAAGGGAAGAGTAAACCGATTTCAAGGCATAATTCTAGTTCCGATTAAGGGATTCACTTCTCTCAGGTTATTGAGGAATCTAGGGATAGTCACTCACCTAGTGTTAACAGTTAGGAGCTAAATTTAAGGTGTTTAATGGGAATTGAATGCATAACTCGCAAGGTATTCTAGGAAGATTCCGTGAATTGAACTGTTTTGGGTTCTGGTGCAGTTTTGAGCTCTTACATTAAGATTGCTGAAGCATAATTTACCCCTGATCCAATCCCTTTTTTACTGTTTTGGTTAAACTTGTGTTTGCTGCTGCCCTACTTTTTCGATCCTCTTATACATTACTTTAGCATTTTAGTTGTTAGTTTTGATTTCTAAACTCATTACTCATTTTGTTTATGTTGGTTACCCCTTTACTCATTAAAATCAACTCAACCTTGTGTGAATTACACAACTAATCCCTGAGGAGACGATTAATTACTTATCACTTGTTTCTTAGATTGTGTATACTTGCATAGTTAAGGAGTGTTTTCTTGATCATTTCATACACCCCTTTTAAGAAAACAAGTTTTTGGCGTCGTTGCCGGGGATTAGTTTGATTTTTACTTTGCTTGAGTTGTTTTTGGTGATTTTTGAGCTGAAAGAAAGGTCTAACTAAGGTGTTTCTTTGTTTTCAGGTGGTGTAATTGTGCATGAATGATTTCCCATGTTTAGAATTTTTCTTAGATCCTGAACCTGAGAAAGGATTTCACAGAAGAAAGAGGATTCAAAAGGAGAAAATGACAGATTTTCATGGAGATCATGTAGATCCTAATAATCCTCAAATTAATCCTGGAAACCAGCCCCAAGGTCAAGGAGGCTTTAGACCACCTTTAGTTGAACCCCAAGTTATGGTTCCTGCCAATGTTATTGTTTTAGCAGATGACAGGGAGAGAGCTATTAGAACTTATGTCAATCCCTTGGTTGAAGAGCTAAATCCAGGGATCATTAGGCCGGAAATCCAAGCCCCAACGTTTGAGCTTAAACCTGTCATGTTCCAAATGCTCCAAACCATAGGACAGTTTCATGGACTATCATTTGAAGATCCTCACCTGCATTTGATGTCCTTCCTAGGGGTTAGTGATTCTTTTATACTGCCAGGAGTGCTTAAGGATGCTCTAAGGTTGAGTTTGTTTCCTTACTCCCTTAGAGATGCAGCCAAGACATGGTTGAATACAGTTCCTCCTGGGGCAGTTGATTCTTGGAACACATTTGCTGAAAAATTCTTTAATAAGTATTCCCACCTACTAGGAATGCTAAGTTTAGAAATGAGATTGTGGCTTTTCAGTAGTTTGATGATGAAACCTTGAGTGAGGCCTGAGAGAGATTTAAGGACTTGCTTAAGAAGTGCCCTCATCATCGACTCCCTCATTGTATTCAAATGGAGATATTTTACAATGGGTTGAACACAACTACTAAACAAGTTGTAGATGCTTTTGCAAATGGGGCTCTTTTATCAAAGACCTATAATGAAACATTTGAGATATTGGAAAGAATATTCTCAAACAACTGTCAGTGAGCTGATTCAAGGAGCTCCCAAGGCAAAAAGAACAAGGGAATGTTGGAGTTAGATGCCTTAACTACTATAAATGCCCAAATGACATCCATGGCCAACATGTTGAAAAACTTAACTGTTGGAAATGAAGCTCAAGTTTCCCCTAATGCTTAAAATGCAACTATGGTGAACCAAGTAGTAAGTACTGAGTCATGTGTTTATTGTGGTGAAGGACACACATTTGAATTTTGTCCTAGTAATCCAGCCCCAGTCTGCTATGTTGGGAACCAAGTTAATCAAAGGAACAATCCTTATTCTAATACCTATAACCCAGGCTGGAGAAATCACCCTAACTTTGCTTGGGGGGGGGGGGGTCAAGGAAGCAATTCTCAAGCACCTCAAGTGCAGCAAAAGGTGAATTACCCACCAGGTTTTAGGCATCAGAATCAGCAGGCCTATGGAAATCAACAACCGATGCTCCGGCATCAGAGAACAGTGGCAACCCCACAGCATGTTCAGCAACCCGATTGGATTTTCGAAAGTTTTTGCGAAACTAATACAAAGTTTTTTCATTTTTCAGCAACAAAAATGTCAAACGCTTTTTACGCTCCTTTAGGTTCCGTTAAGTTAGTCCGCGATAGTATTTCGTGGAAAAATAATATAGACACGATTTTGGTAAATGACGACCAAGAGTTCGCGCTCACTGAGGAGGGTCCTCGGTGCAGTTCAACATCCTATTCAACGATCTACAAACCTTCCAAATCCTTGGTGCAAACTAGGGGACGGAAGAAGTGAGACAAGTGTTGCCTTAAGACCTTTTCACAGAGGTATGACCTCTGGGATAAAGTTTGTAGACTCTTCAGGCCCTAAGGGGAAGAAGGAGAAGTTGAAGGAAGTTAAGGTTGACCGCACTGCCGCTCTAAAAGGCAAAGAAATTAAGGATGTTGCCAGAAAGTGTTTCTACTACAATAGGGACGGACACTTGAAAAGGAGTTGTCCCAAATTCCTTGATGAAAAGAAGATGACAGGTAAATGTGATTTACTTGTCACAGAAACTTGTTTAGTGGAGAGTAATGACTCTACTTGGATATTGGATTCAGGCATCATTAACCATGTTTGCTCTTCTTTTCAAGGATTAAGTTCCTGGCAGCGGCTGCAAGAGGATGAGATAACACTCAGGGTTGGATCCGGAGAAGTTGTCTCAGTTGTAGCAATAGGCACGGTGAAGCTGTTCTTTGGCGGGAAGTACTTATTATTGGATAATATGTACATAGTTCCTGGGTTTACGAGAAACCTAGTTTCTATTTCTTGCCTATTAGAACAAAATATTTATGTTTCTTTCAAGAGTAATAAAACATTTATCTCTCGAAATGGAAATTTGATTTGTTCTGCTTCGCTTGAGAGCAATCTATATGTTTTGAACCCAAATTCGGTCAAAAGTGTTTTGAACACCGAATGGTTTAAAACAGTTGAAACACGAACTAAGAGATTAAAAATTTCTCCAAAAGAAAGTGCCCATCTTTGGCATCTTCGGTTAGGCCACATTAATCTCAATAGGATTGAGAGACTAGTGAAGAGTGGACTTCTAAGCGAGTTGGAAGAAAACTCTTTACCGGTGTGTGAGTCATGCCTTGAAGGCAAAATGACCAAACGTCCGTTTAGTGGAAAAGGATATAGAGCCAAGGAGCCTCTTGAGCTTATACATTCTGATCTCTGTGGTCCGATGAATGTTAAAACACAAGGTGGTTACGAATACTTCGTATCTTTCATAGATGACTATTCGAGGTATGGGTACATTTACCTCATGTATAGGAAGTCTGAAACACTTGAAAAGTTCAAGGAGTTCAAGACTGAGGTTGAGAACCTGTTAGGTAAATCGATTAAAACACTTCGATCGGATCGAGGTGGAGAGTATATGGACACTTAATTCCAGGACTATATGATAGAACATGGAATTACGTCCCAACTCTCAGCACTTGGTATGCCACAACAGAATAGTGTATCGGAGAGGAGAAACAGAACCTTGTTGGACATGGTTCGGTCGATGATGAGCTATGCTCGTCTCCCTGATTCTTTTTGGGGTTACGCAGTGGAGACTGCGGTTTACATTTTGAACACCGTTCCGTCGAAGAGTGTTTGTGAAACATCTTTCGAACTCTGGCATGGTCATAAAACCAGTTTACGTCATTTCAGAATTTGGGGATGTCCGACCCATGTGTTGGTGTCAAACCCGAAGAAGTTGGAACCCCGTTCAAAGGTGTGCCTCTTTGTAGGTTACCCAAAAGAGACTAGAGGTGGTTACTTTTACGATCCTAAGGATAATAGGGTGCTTGTGTCGACAAACCCCACTTTCCTTGAGGAAGACCACATCAGGGATCACTTACCAAGGAGTGAGATTGTGTTGAATGAAATGGGCGGTTCATCGCCAGAGTTCTTGATGGTGCTAGTCGTCAACAAGTGTTGTTGACTAGCTCGCCTAGTCAAGTCCGTTCCCAAGAGTTGGGAATGCCTCGACGTAGTGGGAGGGATGTGAGACAGCCTGAACGTTACATGGGTTTAGCTGAAACCCAAGTTGTCACTCCTGATGATGACTGCGAGGATCCATTGACTTATGATCAGGCAATGACAAACGTTGACAAAGACGAATGAATTAAAGCTATGGACCAGGAAATCGAGTCGATGTACTTCAATTCCGTCTGGGAGCTTGTGGACCAATCGAATGGGGTTAAACCTATTGGTTGCAAGTGGATCTACAAGCGTAAACGTGGCGTAGATGGGAAGGTGCAGACCTTCAAAGCTCGACTAATGGCAAAGGGTTTTACCCAGGTTGAAGGGGTTGACTATGAAGAAACCTTTTCACCTGTTGCCATGGTAAAGTCGATTAGAATCCTTCTGGCCATTGCCGCATATTATGACTATGAGGTATGGCAGATGGATGTCAAGACCGCGTTTCTGAATGGCAACCTTGACGAGACCATCTACATTGACCAACCCAAGGGGTTCATTGCCCAAGGCCAAGAGCAAAAGGTTTGTCGGCTTCAAAGGTCTATTTATGGACTGAAACAAGCCTCGAGGTCTTGGAATATAAGGTTTGATGAGGCAATCAAATCTTATGGCTTTGATCAAAATGTTGATGAGCCTTGTGTCTACAAGAAAATCGTTAACAGTACTGTCGCATTTCTAATATTGTATGTGGATGATATCCTTCTCATTGGGAATGAGGTAGGATTTCTTACTGACATTAAGGAATGGTTGGCTTCACAATTCCAAATGAAAGATTTGGGAGAGGCACAGTATGTTCTAGGTATCCAGATAGTCCGGAACCAGAAGAACAGAACGTTAGCAATGTCTTAGGCGTCTTATATTGACAATATGTTGTCTAGGTATAAGATGCAGAACTCCAAGAAGGGCTTGCTGCCTTTTAGGCATGGGGTTCACCTGTCTAAGGATCAATGTCCTAAGACGCCTCAAGAGGTTGAGGATATCGACGGATCCCCATGCTTCACCATAGGGAGCTGATGTATGCCATGTTGTGTACTAGGCCCGACATCTGTTATGCAGTTGGGATTGTCAGTAGGTATCAATCCAATCCAGGATTTGATCACTGGACAACCGTAAAGGCAATCCTCAAGTATCTTAGGAGAACGAGGAACTACAACCTTATGTATGGGAGTGGGGATTTGATCCTTACGGGATACACAGATTCTGACTTTCAGACCGATAAGGATTCTAGGAAATCCACTTCGGGGTCAACCTTCATTATGAATGGAGGAGTTGTAGTGTGCCGAAGTATCAAGCAGGGATGCATCGCTGATTCCACGATGGAAGCCGAGTATGTTGCGGCTTGTGAAGCTGCAAAGGAAGCTATTTGGCTCAGGAAGTTCATGACGGATTTGGAAGTTGTTCCAAATATGAACTTGTCAATCACACTGTTTTGTGACAACAATGGTGCAGTAGCCAACTCGAGAGAACCTCGAAATCATAAAAGGGGCAAGCATATAGAGCGTAAGTATCACTTGATACGGGAGATTGTGCACCGTGGAGACGTGACAGTCACGCAGATAGCTTCGGAACACAACGTTGCTGATCCATTTACAAAGGCCCTCACGGCTAAGGTGTTTGAGGGTCACCTAGAGAGTCTAGGTCTTTGAGTGCTTCCTGACTAGGGCAAGTGGGAGTATTGTAAAGGGGTATTCAATGCCCTAGTTTATTGTATTACTTTATTGTATTACTTTACTGTACATTTGAGAAATGTATCATGTACTCCACGAGCTTAGTCCAAGCGGGAGTTTGTTGGGATGTATGTCCTCATCTCGTGTAGTTTGTAATATTCCAAGTTGTAAATGAATAAGAGTTATTTATTTCAAAACTGTGTAATAAATAAGAGTTATTTATTTAAACTTTGTGTCTCACATTTTTCATAAACTTAATCCAATAAACTAAGCTCCAGGGTCATTGCCTTATGAGAGAACTAAGAACTTGAACGGTGTGTAGTGGACACACAGGGAAGATCACGTTCGAGTTGATGACCCGAATGATCTACAGTATATGGATAGGGTTGGAGACCTATCCTGGATACACTGTGGATGCGGCCCGCTTGGTATTAGATACAAACGATGTGATTTGACTCGTTCATGTGGTTGACATGCGAGTGGGGCATCCTATGCAATGAGATTGTACAAGACCGGACCGTGAATTATTAGACTTCTCGATGTAACACCGCTAATGAAAGATAGAGCTAATAAATTCGTAAATGACCATTAGTGACTCGACCTTAATCCTCGAGCGTGTTACGGACTCGCATCATGCGAAGTGCGTCCTTTGACTAGTACGGGTGAGGGTGACCACTGTTGCTTCCCTAATATGCCTATCTTCTCAGGGGCAGGACCACGTGGGGAGCTGGGAACTTGACTACGCAAGAAGAAATTCACTCGTTCCCGACTTAGGGAAACTAGAGGGGTTGTTCCCTTAAGTGTTGTCTCCAGAGCTTGAACAACGGGGCCCCACTCTCTCATTGGTCTGAGAGGGTCATTGTTTATGGTTGGACCATGCAACGTAGTTGTTCATTAGAGGAGCAGTGAGACTTAAGGAGCAAGAGGTAGACACAGGGGTAAAACGGTAATTTGACCCAACTGTGACTACGAACAACCTGTGAAGGGTCGACTCATGGGTATTGGTTATATCGATGGACACAACTTGTCCTATAGTGATGAGAGTGCAGCTATGGGCTTTAGTGGAGTGTTCATGTAGCTAATGAATGTTGAATAACCTGTTAAAGAGTTTGACAGTTAGTCTCGGATCATTGGAGCTCAAATCACGTGTAGGTCCATTAGGTCCTCGGTTGGCTCAAATTGGACAAATTGAGGGTTTACAGTTTGGTGTGAATTTGAAGTGTTCAAATTCATTATTTGGGTATTTATGTCATTTATATGAGATATAGATGACATAATATATAGTTTGATGTGAATGAGATTCATAATAAACTATAGTATAGCCTAATTGATTAATTAGTGCTATTTGGAGAAATTGAATTGAGAGAAATTAAATTGAATGTGATTCAATTTATAATTCCACATTTATGCAAATGAGATTTGTATAATAAGGTATGAGATACCTTATATTATATAATATGCAAAAGTGATTTGTATATTATATGGTTGTGGTAAAATTGTGATTTGGTGGAGGTTTTAACTCCATCACACAATAGTATTTAAAGGCTTTGCAAGAAGCCTTTGGTGTGCCATTTGCCATTTTTTGGATTTCCATCGAAAGAGAGCAAGGCAATTCTCTCTAGAATTCTCTCAATTCTCTCTAAAACTTCTCCTCACCCAAAAACCAAAGGGAGTCCCACCTACTCTCCCTCAACCTCCCGAGAACAACCGAGAAGACCCTTTGGAGGTGTCTCCCTGTTCGGATCGTGGTTTGTGTTCGAGGAGATCGTTGGATCGAGAGAGATCGTGACCGGAGGAGAAAAGCGTTGGAGAAGAGTTCTTCAACAAGTAAGTATCTTATGGTTCCTTACTATTTTCTTCTCTTATTTGCATGTTTAGCCTATGATCTATGTGATAGGTTCGATTTTAAGACACGTTTTACACAACGGATCAACGATGTTTCACAACGTCTTCCGCTGCGGGAATTCAAAATCCCTTCAATTGGTATCAGAGACAATCGTTGCTCTTCGTTGTGTATTCTGTGGGTTCTTAAAATTAGGTGGGTAGCATTAATTTTCATGAGATGAATGTTAATGGTTTGCAATTTTGGATGTTTTCGGTTTTTGGCACTAGTTTAGATTTACATTAAAGTTGATGAGATCAATGTAAGGGCCCGTTGTTTTGGGCATTTTTTAATGTAAATCGAGTCTGTAAGTCCGTGTCGTTCGTGGCAAGAGTTGTCGTGATGAAAACGGAGCAAAAACGGGTGATTTTGGTGAAAAATAGCAAAAGGTGTTTGCTGGAAGTTCATCAGCGTTGCGACGCTGTTCTTCAGTGTTGCGACGCCATCCTTGCTTCTTTGGAGGTCTGCTGCGGTCGCTCGCGGCGTTAACGTAACGCTTAGCGCCGGCGTTACCAACGCCACAATGTTGAAGCGGGCGGCGCGACGCTATAGATTATAGCGTTGCAACGCCTGGCGTAGTGGTGCGTGGAACGCACGAGTTTTTCGCGTACCTGTTCGTGGGCGACGATTCGAGCGCGGGCTGGTTCAACTGTTATTTTATTTTTTTATTATTTATTTATGTGTAAAATTGGTTTTATAAATGTATTTTGTTGAATTATTTTAATTAATATTAATATAAATGTTATATTAATGTTAATTAATTTAATTTTATGTCCCTAGGGTGCCAAAAATCGGTCCAATATTACTATTTAATTATTTTATGCATGAGATGTATGATTAAATTATTTATATGTGCATAGAGTATGCCATATAGATTTAAAATCTCACCTTAGGTTAAACATTTCATGCATCATATTTATATTATAAGAGTTATAATGTATAGTATGCATGATAGGACTATATTATAAGAGTTATAATATAATGTTTGCATGATTTAATTTATTTAATATAAGTGTTATATTGTTAAATTAAAAGCATGCTTATGCATTTAATTCATGTGATGAAGGATGTTATAGTATAGTATTATTCATGTGATGAATGATCAAGTACTATAACATAGAAATGCATGTAACCTAAGTTAATTATTAGTTTTAAATGGTTTAGAACTTGAATAATTAGACTTAGGTTTTCTAATTCTAATAAGATTAGAATTAGGAAATCAAATATGACCTTTGAATGGAGACTGATAAGTAACTCTGTCTAAGGAAGGTTTTGTCTAAGGTCAGTATTTAAGTTGACGCTTGCGAACACCCTACACAAAACCGACTTGGGAGTGAATTCAGTCCGGAGATTCTTAGGTTATATTCTCGTGAGTGCCGTTAATTAAGAGTTAATTAATTTACTCACATAGACCTAAGTTAATAATGTGATTATAGACTTAGACTAATCCAATATGAGAGTTATATTGGTAGACTTAGGTAAATTTTAGCCGGATTATCTAGGTCAATCCCGAATATTTTAAAGTGCTAAGTGGGAGGAAATAAAGTGTATGAGATACATTTAATTTTTCATCCACAAATCTCCGTTAAGTTCGCGTCGTGAGATCCATGCTTGACCTCGTGGCGCAAATGGGAGTGTCCCCCTACGGGTGACATTTGTATGGGTCAATATCAACGTGAATGGAGAGAGTACTTATAGTGAGTGGGTGCGGGACTTGTGAAAACGGGACCCACGGTCTCTTATTTCGATTCACACCGTGAGACGCCTATGATCTGCCTACTAGTTTGGCCTGGACCAGACAATCCCTACGGAGGGCCTTGATCATGGGAGTCGGAACATCGTGAATTCTCGAAAGGGATACGATTTCCTTGTTGGTTTTCCTTCTTAGTCCTCTTTACGATGGCTATTGTTTGGACGGATATTTTGGATGCTCATTGCCTTTAGTTTTTTTTTTTTGCAGAAAAATAATTATGTTTGGGGGACTTCTTCCCTCTTTACTTTACTTCTTTGTTCATTGGGGACAATGAACAATCTAAGTTTGGGGGTAAGGCATCCTAGTAATAAAAGTTATCACTCCTAGGAGCATTTCTCTTCTCTTTATGACTCATGCCTCCTCTAAAAAAAAGAGAAAAAAAAATGAAGTTTGAGAGTTATTCCTCTGCTCAAGTTGCATATTAAATCAGAGTTGGACATGACACTCATGTTTATCTTTGAATTGAACAACAATAAAGGGATATGAATATGCCTTGGCAACCCAATTTAGTAGTAGGGCTCGTTGTTAGGTAGCTTTCATCGCAAATGTTGGTGCTTAAATCGAAGTTTCTGTTTACAAAGAGGGTTCTCTCTAACTTCTTTAGTGAAATAAGTTCTTATCTAAAAAAAAAAAACAAAGAAAAGAAGAGGAAAGTTAAAACCTAGTATAAAGTTCTCGTTGCTTAGGTGAGTTGCATCATCAATATGGCCATTCTAAGAACTAAGGAGAAGTTTATGCAAAGGTGAGTGGCTAGGAGAGCCTAGGGAATGAATGTTTGCCTACTTAAGCATACGGTTAGCTTTGTAGGATTCTTAAGAGTGATAACTCTTGTTGATGCAAAAAAAAAAAAGAAATGTTTTGTTGAAAGAAAAACTGAATACAGTAGAACTCATTATTCTTTTTGTGAGTTTAAGGGGTGCATAGTGAATTCAAAGATGGATTGTGCTAGTTGAGTTGTGGGGTTGTTTTGTAAAGCTTGCTACTTTTGTTTTGAAAAAAAAAAAAATTGATTATGGCAAATCTTGTGAAGGCTAAGCTTTGATAAACTTTTGTAAGAAAAAGAAATGTGACTGCTATATCAGTAACTATTTTTATCATTTGACTATTGAATCATTCTTTCTTGAGCATAGTGGTGGTTGTTGCTTCTTGGTGGGATTAGAGTGTTTAAGCATTACTCAGGGACAAATAATGATTTAAGTTTGGGGGTTTGTTAGCTCTAAGAATGAGAGCTAAGATTGAGCTTTTATTGAGATTAATTCTTGGTATTTGGAATTTTCTTGACCATCTTAACCTCTTAATTAGGTACATTTGTATGTTAATTGTCACAAAGTGAATCTGAAGTACCTTTAGGCCATCTAAGTACTTTTCATTGATGAATTTTATCCGTTTGGCCATATTTTCAGGAGTTTTGGGAAGATGGATGTATGAAGTACTGAAGGTCTGCTTCGAGTTGCTGTAGCTGTGCAACTGCTGAAGGATAAAAAATTGCTAGAGCACAATTCTGATATCAGTTCGCAGAATTTACACGTGGACAAAATTCATTAATTGAGCTGGACAGAAACCGTCATATCAGCTACTGTGAACCAATGAGAGGCCTTCAAATCATTGTCCTTGTCTATTCAATCCTCATTTCGAGGTGGATATGGTATAAATACTTTCTTTGGCCGTTTTTGACAACGGGGAGAGAGTGGGCAAGAAGAAAAGGAAGAGAAGCCGATTGGAAAAGGGCAGATAAGAAGAATTTGATGAAAAGCTAACCTTGGCAAGCATTCCTTTTCTGGAAAAAGTGTGGAAGTGGACCAAAGGAGGCTTGACATCTTCACCCATCTGTTTATTCTTTTGTTTTTCTTACTTTTACTCTTCTATATTGTAACTAAGACCATTCTAAACATGTTTAACTTAGGGTTTACTGTTTTATTGTTGTTTTTTCTTAGCATCATGAACTAATCACCCTTGGGGTGAGGATTAGGGGCTTTATGTGAATGTAAACTTAATGAATGAGTAAATTGTTGCAATCTCACTCTTATGCCTTGTGATTTTACTGCTTAGCTAAGATTTGTTTGGTCATCTCATCTTAGTAGTGTTTATTCCAGCTTGGGAAAGGGAAGAGTAAACCAATTTCAAGGCATAACTCTAGTTCTGATTAAGGGATTCACTTCTCTCAGGTAATTGAGGAGTGTAGGGATAGTCAATCACCTAGTGTTAACAGTTAGAAGCTAAATTTAAGGTGTTTAATGGGAATTGAATGCCTAACTCGCAAGGAATTCTGAGAGATTCCGTGAATTGAACTGTTTTCGGTTCTGGTGCAGTTTTGAGCTCTTGCATTAAGATTGCTGAAACATAATTTACCCCTGATCCAATCCCCTTTTTACTGTTTTGGTTAAACTTGTGTTTGCTGCTGCCCTACTTTGTCGATCCTCTTCTACATTGCTTTTGCATTTTAGTTGTTACTTTTGATTTCTAAACTCATTACTCATTTTATTTATGTTGGTTACCCCTTTACTCATTAAAATCAACTCAACCTTGTGTGAATTCCATAACTAATTCCTGAGAAGACGATTAAATTACTTATCACTTGCTGCTTAGATTGTGTATACTTGCACAGTTAAGTAATGTTTTCTTGATAATTTCATACACCCCTTTTAAGCAAACAATAATCCTGAAGGTGATGGGGAGATTCTCTTACCCGAGTGGAGCGGCGAACGGGGGTGACAGGAGCAGGTTCAGGTTCTGCAGAGGTAACAAATGTTTGATCTAGGACAATAGAGATATGAGCAGATTGATCAAGCTCGGTTGGATGCAAAGGATCACGAGTTATACAGAAACCATTTGAAGGCAATGCCGAATCCAAAAGAGAGTCAAGGGTTGGGTGATAAAGATAAGAGACATGTTGGAAATCAGACAAAGGAAAAAGATCATTAGAGAGATCAATACAAAATGGTTGGGGACTTGACAGAGAGGTATGAAAGGAGGAAAAACTGGAGAACATACTATGTTCCCAAAAAGTAACATGACAAGAGATATGTAACTTGTTAGAGATAGGATCCCAACAACGAATACCTTTGTGTTCAGTACCATAACCAAGAAAGCAGCATAGGCGAGCACGAGGTTCAAGTTTGGTATGCTCATGAGGTTGAAGAAGAACAACACATGCACAACCAAAAACTTTAAAATATGAGTAAGAAGTGTTGGGGTGTATGCCTTAAACTCGTGTCGTTTGTAACAGTTCTTGAATTAATGAATAAAATTTATTTGTTATTCAAACTTTGTATCTCACATTTTATAAACTTAATCCAATAAACTAAGCTCTAGGGTCATACTTATGAGAACTTAAATGGTGTGTAGTGGACACACAGGTAGGATCACATTCGAGTTAGTGGCCCAAATGGTCTACAGTATATGGATAGGGTTGGGAACCTCATCCTGACAACACTACACTATGGATGCGACCCACTTTGTATTGGATACAAACGAGGTGATCCAGCTCGTTCATGTAGTTGACATGCGAGTGGGGGGGCATCCTGTGCAATGAGATTGTACAAGATCGGACCTTGAGTTATTAGACCAACTGATGTAACACCGTTAACAGTTTAGGACTAATAAATTCGTAGATGACCATTAGTGACTCGATCTTAATCCTGAGTGTGTTACAGACTTCTGTCTGCACGAGTCTGTCCTTTGACTAGTACGGGTGAGGGTGACCTGTGTTTCTCGCCCAATAAGCCTACCTTCTCAGGGGCAGAAATATGTGGGGAGTTGGGAACTTGACTACGCAAGATGGAAATCACTCGTTCCCGCCTTTTGGAAAACTAGAGGGGTTGTTCCCTTAAGTGTTGACTTTAGGGCTTGAACAACAGGGCCCACCCTCTCACTGGTTTGAGAGGGACGTTGTTTATGGTAAGACCATACAAAAAAATTGTTAATTAGAGGAGCAGTGAGACTTAAGGAGCAAAAGGTAGACACAAGGGTAAAATGGTAATTTGACCCAGCTGTGACTACGAACAACTTGTGAAGGGCCGACTCACGGGTATTGGTTATATCGATGGGCACAACTTGTCCTATAGTGAGAAGAGTGCAACTATGGGGCTATAGTGGAGTGTCCCCGTAGTTAATGATTGTTGATTAACCGAATCAAAGAGTTTGGTCAGTCAATCTCGGATCATTGGAGTTCATGATCTATAGGTCCATTAGGTCCCTCGATTGGCTCAATTATGATTCAATGAGGGTATAAAGTTTGGAGTGGATTTGAAGTGTTCAAATTCATATAAAGGGTATTTATGTCTTTTATATGAGATATAATTGACATAATATATAGTTTGATATGAATGAGATTCATATTAAGCTATACTATAGACTAATTATGGAATTAAGGCTTAAATTGGAGAAATTGGATTGAGAGAAATAAAATTGAATTTGATTCAATTTTAAATTCCACAATTATGCAAATGAGATTTGTATAATAAGATGTGATACCTTATACTATATAATATGCAAATATGATTTGCATATTATATAGTTGTGGTAAGGTGGTAAATAGGGGGAGATTTTACCTCCACCGCATTTCACTATTTAAAGGTGCTTGTAGAAGCACTTGTGAGATAATTCTCTCATTTGAAATTTTTCACCAAAAGAGAACACACAAAACTATCTCAAATCCTCTCTTCTTTCTCACACCCATATTCCAAAAGGAGTCCCACAACTCTCCCTCATCCGCCGGAGAACAACCGAAAAGATCAAGTGGAGGTGTCCAAAGATCGTGTTCGGTTCGTGGATCGTTAAGGAGATCAAGAGAGATCATTGAGATCGTGAACGGGAGAAGGAATACGTGAAGAACGGTTCTTCAAGAGGTTAGTAAATCGATGTACTTTTCCTTCTCCTTCCATGCTTAGCTTAGATATTACATGTGATGTGTGTTAATTTTAAGAAAACTTGTAATACAACAAAAACAACGCATTCACATCACTTCCGCTGTGGGATTGAATCCCTTCAATCAGTATCAGAGCCAAGTTTTTTTGCTTATCGTTATGTTCTGTAATTTTCTTAAAATTAGGTGGGTAGCCTTGAAATTCATGTGATGATTGTTTAAGGTTTTGCAAAATGAATGTTTTCGATTTTGGCACCTAGATTAGATTTACAATTCCATTGAAAACTTCAATGTAAGGGCCCGATGTTTTGGACATTTTTAGTTATAAATCGAGTCTTTAAAGTCCGTGTCGATCGTGGAAAGGAGTTGCTGTGAAGAAACGAAGGGAAAATGAGCCAAGAACAGAAGTGTTTTGTTCTGTACAGAGCACGACATTGCAACGTTGTAACGCTGCCCACAGCGTTGCAACGTCGTGCGTAGTGGAGCAATTTGTGCGAGCTTTTTTCGCGAGAAAGTGGGCATATGGCATATATGGGAGTTATTCAACCAAATTATTTTGTATTTTTATTATTAATTTTATAATTGGGTTATTTTAATTAATTGATATTAATATATATGATATATTAATGTTAATTAATTTAATTAATGTCTTTAGGAGTGCCAAAATTGGTTCAATTTGCTGTTTTAATTATGCAAGTGTTGTATGATTATTTATATGCATATAATATGCCATATAGATTTAAAATCTCATCTTAGGTTAAACATTTCATGCATCATTTATATATTATAAGTGTTATAATATATAGTGTGACGACCACAACCACAGGTACTAACTGTTTATCTTATTTTTGTTCTAGCAACCTTTTTGGTCGGATCGGTTTAGTAAATTCGGTCAGGCTCGGTGTGAGTGAAAACCGTAATTTCAGGTGGGTTTAAGCGAATTGTTTCTCCTTGAGATGAAATTATTTATAAAATTAGAGGAAGAGGACGTGTCAATGGCACTTTAGTTATTATTGCCTAAATGAGGGTTATATTGGACATTTGAATTTTAACCTAATTCCTAGTATTTAACCTCCTTAAGTTGCAAAACAAAAGAAAGACCCTAACCCTAATTCAATCACCATCTCCTCCTTCCTTTACCTCATGCCCTAGCCGACCAACTCTCTCCCATTTGCCATTCAAACCCCTCCCGCCGGCGGCTCCACGAAGGAAGCTTGGTCGTTGCAACGTTTGGCGCGGCAAGCCTAAGTCGAAGACTGTGCAGCAGCTCCCGCCGGCAGATCAACGAACGAGGCTTGTTCGTTCCAGCCGCTCACGCTCGCGAGTCTTCGCCGGACTTCACGTCGCCGTCCAAGCCGCCGACCAGAAGACCTCGTGCGCCGCGGCACGCACAGCAAGTCGAAACTCCACCAGATCTGCGAGGAAACGTCGGCGGCCGTTTCGTCCTTTGCGCCAGACTTCACGAAACGCCCGCCGCTCGCGTCTGCACGCCGCCAGAGACCGCACGAGGTTGACGCCGCTCACGTCGAAGCTCCAGCCGCAGCCGTTGCTTTGGAGTCGCTCGTCCGATCACGATCACAACAAAGCAGTCTTGCGCGGACTTCACGCAACAAAGCGACCCACGCGCGAGCTCCTTCCTTCCAACCATTCTTTGCTCGGCCGAAACCTACAACGCCGGTCGGACGCGTCTTCACGACCACAGAGAATACAAATTTGGTGAGCGTTCGGGTTAAGTTTCGAATTTAATGAAAAATTATTCGTGACCTATTGACTATCTAAGCGTCTAATTGAGAGCTTAAGCTAATTGTTTCAACGCTAATTGTAGGGACCAAGTTTGGAGCGAAATTGAGGGTCAAACGTCAAGACGAACTAAGGAATATTAGGTATTCGCATCGAACTTGAGGTAAGCGGGGCATGAAATCTTAAGAACGTAATTTAAGTACCCTTACGATTATGGATTTGGTGAATGCTTGGAGAATGAACTTGGAATTGTGGTGTGAATCAGGTTCCACTAAAGAAAGAGTACTCAAGGAGCTCGGGTTAGGTTTTGGAGTAGAATTCGAACTAAGGTAAGGGATCTTGTGCCGAATCTTTTAAATGGGATTAAAGAAACGAATTTCATTATTTTATGTGAAATTAGTTAGTCATTTTACTTAAAAAGATTTAATGATTTTACACGAGAATAATTCAAGATTTTATGTAAGAATATTTTAATATTCTATGTGAAGATATCTCAATATTTTATGTGAGTATAATCTAGTATTTTATGTGAGAATATCTTTGTATTTCAAGTAAGTATATTCCAAATATATCGTGGAGTTATTACAAAGATTTTTATATGAGAATATTTCATGATTACATGCAAGAATATTATTTCTAAATTGTTGTGAAAAGTCATGATTTGCATATCAATGATAATGTTTGTGGCATGTACACTATAGTTATGTTGAATGATGGGACCTCATGCATGTATGTATGCCATAAAATGATTTGATGAAAATTGTGGAAATTGGTCTCCTGAGTGCATTGTATGCATGGTCAAACATGCATTAGAGACCCTATGGGTCAAGTTTACAGTGGTCCGTGAGGACTCAATCTATACAGAGTGTGTGAGGACTCAAACCATACAGAGTGCATGAGGACTCAAATAATTACAGGGTGCATGAGGACTCAAAATGAAATGACTCGGGATGACCAATTGACCACTTAAAGAAAAAGGAAGTCACGGACTATAGTCAAGATGATATGAGAAAGTTTTAGGTCCCGCGTATGTACATTTCGAACAGGTTTAAAAGTCATGATTGTATGTGTTTGCATATCCCAAACCTCGGTAGCGAGGTCACTTACTGGGTATTGTTTTGCAATACTCACCCTTTCTTTTCAAAATGTTTTCAGGTAAGGCCAAGGACGTGCAGGGCGAGTGACGGAGGCGCGTTGACAGAACCATGGGAAATGTCATGTTTTCCGCATATTTTCTTTAATAACCGATGTTGTCGCTTTTATGGTTTTGAAGTTAAGTTTAAATTTCCGGATTTGTAAGTAGGCCATGTTTAAACTGCTTTTTTTGCACGCTTTTTGAATGTTTTGTTTTGGGATCCCTAAAGATGATTTAATAGCAGTGGTGGTTTAAAAATTGTTTTAAATCCTTTGGCCTAAGAATGCATGCATGAGTAGTAATGTCCCTAGGAGTTATAGTTAGAGAAAAGTAGGGGCGTTACATATAGTATGCGTGGTTAATTAATATAAGTGTTATACTAGTTAAATTAAAAGCATTGGCATGCATTTAATTCATGTGATGAATGTATGTTATATAGTTTTATTATTCATGTGATGAATGATCAAGTACAATAACACAGAAATGCATGTAACCTAAGTTAATTAATTAATTAGTTTTAAATGGTTTAGAACTTGAATTAATTAAACTTAGGTTTTCTAGTTCTAATAAGATTAGAATTAGGAAATCAAATATGATATATGAATGGTGACCGATTAGTAACTCTGTCTAAAGAAGATTCTGTCTAAGGCTGGGGTATTTAAGCTGACGTTTACGGAACACCCCTACTTGGGAACCGACCCAGGAGTGAATTTGGTCCGGATATTCATAGATTATATTTACGTGAGTGACACTTATTAAGAGTTAATAAATTAAACTCACTTAGATCTAAGTTAATAAGTTGTTATAAACTTAGGTTAATTCAATATAAGTGGTAGCCTTAGGTAAATATAACCGATTTATCTAGGTCAATACCGTTAACCTAAAGTGTTGAGTGAGAGGAAATAAAGTGTATGAGATACATTTAATTTTCACCTACAAATCTTCTTAAGTTCACACCGTGAGATCCATACTCGGCCTCGTGGCGCAAAATGGGAGCGTCTCCCTTCGGATGGTATTTGTATGGGTCAACATTCAAGGTGAATGGCGAAAGTACTTATAGTGAGTGGGAGCAGGACTTGTGAAAACGGGACCCACGGTCTCTTCTATCGATTCACACTGTGAGACACCTATGATCCACCTGCTAATTTGGCCTAAACCAGACAATCTCTTCTGAGGACCTTGATCATGGGGGTCGAAACACCGTGAATTCCTGAAAGGGATACAATTACCTTAGTTTTGATGGATCGAATCCCATAGCGGAAGCGATTTGAATCGCGTGTTCTTGTAATTTGGTATGTAGATCTAATCAGAAATATATCTAAAAGTGATTAAGCATGCATATTAAAATTGGGTAGCAAGAATTTTACCTTTGTAGACAAAAAAATCAACACATGATCCTTTGCTCCTCTCGTTCTCACGATCTCAACGATAACGCGTTCTCAGCAAACTTCAAACAAGTTGTTTGACACACCCGCTAGATCTTTTCCGTTGTATCTCTAGGAGAGAGAAAGTGGTGGAACCTCTTTTGAAGTTAGGAAGATTTTGAGAGAAAGAGAGTGTTTTGGAACTTTTCCAACAACACACAAGAGAGCACTTATTGGGTTTTTCACCAATGCTTTGGAATGCTACCAAAATGTCAATCTCATGCACATATTTATAAGGAAATAGGATGGAAATAAGCATCCTACCCCTATAGTGCTCTTGTAGTGTATTTCTCATTTAATATATAGATTAAACTATATACTATATCAATTATATCATATATAATTGATATATCTCCTTATGTATGAAATTGAACACTTTAATTTCACTCCAAACTATAAACCCTCAATATTTACATGTTGAGCCAACGGAGGGACCTTGATAACTTTTTCTATTTGTCAAACATTGGAATCTCTATCACACGTATAATGTTATTGCTATATTTTGAAAAAGGGATTTTGATAATACAAAGTACCTGTTACTTTCCCATTTCATATCCATATCATGGAGTAAAATTAATCCTAACATTGGGACTAAGATTTAGAAGGGTTTTATTAAACTATAGGAACTAATTCGAACCTTTTAAATTATAGGGACTAAATTCTTATTTTATTAGAACTAAATTTGTAATTTAACCTTTAATTTAATATGGAAGGGTAGGGGTATTAAAATAAAATTTGATAAACCAATAACTCGATCATCCCAACCTACTCGTAAGTAAAGTTGAATTGAGTTGGGTTCCATTTATGAATTGAAATTGGTTCATAAATTAAACTAAAACTAAGGGACAACAAGAGAAATGACTAAATCTAACCAATCTAACTTAAAAAAATATTTAAATAAGCTTAATTTTGTAAAAATGGTTAAAACAATTTTTTTGAAGATATACTATAAGTATTAGACGAAAATACTTTTATTAGAGATTTATGGGTTTCTAGTATCTAAAATTATGGCTAATAAAATTGGGTGTTTCTTGGAGAAAAATGTGTAGATTTATTTTCCTAAAATTGTGGCTAACAAAATTGAGTGTATCTCGGAGGAAAATGCGTAGATTTTTTTCCTAAAATTATGAAAAATAAAATTGGTGTATCTAGGAGGAAAATACATAGATTTTTTTCAAAAAAAATAATGGAGAGAAATCAAAACATTGTAACAATTCAAATAATCATTCTGTTAAATTCAAATAATCATGAATATAGTGGCTACATGATTTTTTCGATGTACACAAAAGAAATCTAACACACCATGAATGATTAGAACTCGATGAAACTAAATTAAACAGATGTCTAAATTAACACATAAAGATAATAACTCAAACTACTTGCTATACATGTATTTACCGTCCAAGCATTCACAAATGAATACAATTATAGTGTATTAATCTTGTAGGTGTATTATTGAATGTATAATGTTCTTCATCTTACAATGGAATGTATACAGAAATACTAACAAGGAAATAGTGTGAACAAGGAAGTTTAGCCTAATTTGAGCCTAAAATACAGCTTTACATTAACATAGTGAATAACGCTAGTTCTCCCAAATGTAAATTAATTAATTCATAATAAGACACCACCCCCACAATTTATTATTTAAGTCAAAATATCAAACCACCAAAACCATGGGAAGATGCAACAAACCATTAAAAAGTCGTTAGAAATGTGCGTATAGCAACTAGCAAATAAATGAAAATAATACTAGGTCATTTGCAATCCAGTAATTACTAATAAACACCCCACCAACCCTATTTGTAGATATCCGTATATACATTGATTCTAGCATTTTTTTTTAAAAAAATGTATAAAAAAGTATATACTAGAATTTTTAACAATTAAATTGACTGCAAACTCAGAAAGGCATAGGACTTTGAAAAATTATAAGCAGTGTCTAGAAAAACCTATAATGAAAAATGGATAAAAAAAGGACTATAATTGTAATTTTGTCTATATTTTTTTTGGGAGGTCTGTGAAGAAAACGATATGCTCATTCTGTCCATGGTATATAATTATATATACAATCAACCCAATCCATCGTAAATCTTACTCAATCCAATTTTCCTAAGCCTTTGTAATAGATTGGATTGACTAGTATTGAGATTTTATCTGCCTATTTTTTTTTTGGAAGGAGTGAAAAAACATTATGCTCATTTTTTCCCTAGTGTATATGTGTATCCACCATTAAACGAAGTTAATCTCGAGATTCTATACGATCGATTTTTCCTAATTTTTAGTAACAACCTATGTTGATCAAATTCTGTAGGTGTGGGGTTGAGCGTCTTCCATGGGGGTATTGATTTTCTCCATGGAGTTTGCACGAGGACTGCAAATGGACTCACCGTCCACGTTCATAAGAAATCCTTACATTCTTCATTCGGTTTACAAGTTTGCATATTTGTGTCAGTCAAAAATGGCTTCCCGCGACATTTCTATCTTGTTTGATAGTGTTCGGGAATAGGAGGATGCTTGCAAGGGTATATGAAGATATGTCTAGTTATAGGAGATCATAACATTGGTGAAGAGTTGAACAAAATAGACGAAAGAGTTCATGTTCATTGACCCTAGAAGTATTGTTGCCCTAACACAAACGGTGAGATTTCAAAGGGGGTGGTTTTTATATACCCTTGCAATAAAACATAACATAAAGAGGGAGAGAGAAGGCTATAACCATATTCGAAGATCACCTAAAGAGTCATAGGGTCAACAAGATAAATGTCTTAATATTTATAGGGCAACTTGAAAAATAACTACAATGTTTAGATATTGTAGATATGGCTAAACTACCATTTTTATTTTTAATAATTCATTATTATAATTAAGATAGGACATAAATGCCCTTATCTATTTTTTTTAGTTCTAAGACAATTGAAATAAATCCTACAAAAATGACACATTACAAGGATAGGAATATGCACTTTATATGCTAAATCTAAATAAACATATTAATAACTTTGAATTAATATGGCTTCCAAATCCCGCCTTTCCCTAAAATTCCAATATTGCAGGTTGATAGTGTAAATTTTGATTAAGTTATATAAATTGATTAAAACAATGAACAACTCAATCAACTATCTAAATACATGCATCTCTTTAGGAGTATATATTCAAATATACACTCCGACCTCATTTTTGCAATACACGTAAACGTTGATCTTTCCCAAATTAAAGAATAACAATGACCAAAATGATGAACTCTTAATTATGATCATCTATCTAATGTATATACTAGAATATACATCACTAATGATCTAAGTGCTTTAAAACTTTATTGGGT
Source organism: Trichosanthes cucumerina (assembly GCA_036507285.1). Lineage (NCBI taxonomy): Eukaryota > Viridiplantae > Streptophyta > Magnoliopsida > Cucurbitales > Cucurbitaceae > Trichosanthes > Trichosanthes cucumerina. The sequence goes on along the minus strand of CM071840.1, from coordinate 67,740,219 downwards.
CTTTTAAAAAATAAAAGAAACATAATTTGATGATTAGGTCAATTTTGACTTAGAATTTGGATCCTTTGGTATTTATACGTGTAGAAGATGAAAGATTGTGAAAAATGAATGATGAACTACCACAAAGATAAAAACGATGAACTACCTAAGAATTTACATCTACATGATAATATGTAGAGGAACATACCTCTCCATTAATTTTTCCAACAAACTCAAACAATGTAAATATGTTTAAATACTCATGAAGCATATAGAAACAACATGATGATTGCCATTTTTTTATTTGAGAATCTTGAAATATCAATCATCATTCACATTTACCTATCATCATTTATGAAGATGTTCCACACTTGAAACTTCCTCGTGTAACATTGACAAATGTATTTTCATGACTCATCTATGAATGATGCTAAGTTGTTCAAGACAAAAAAAAAAAAAAAATACATTCTAAATATCAGTATATACATGATGTATAAAGTGATAAATACTAAACTTAAAAGGTATATACCTAGATTTTTGCAATTAAACTAGTTGCAAACTAAAAAAAAAAGCAGATGTACGACTCTTCAGGTGAACCTCTAACCAGGTTTACAACGTTTTCCCTCCCTCCACGCTTTGTAATAACTAATCCTAATCCCAAGTGAACATCTTCTTTCTACTACAATTATTCAATATTAGATCGATTTCTCCCATTTCACAGCTCTCAACACATCATATGAAAATTTTTTCAAACATCAGCTCAAATCTTGTACTAAACTTTGAAGATTATCAAGATTATGAATTGTAGATAGAAAATTCCTACAATAGAATAGGGTAGATAGGTTTTTCTTAACATTAAATACAACCTCAAATTGGATAGAAAATGTCATCAACCCTTGTTTTACACCTCTGCCAAAATGATTCTATATCCTTGCCCTTCTTCTTAATTTCATAAATATGTAGGCACAAATTCAAATTCGAATTCTCAAATAAAACTCTACTTTATGTAAACTTTTTTTTCTCTCCCTCCTCCATCTAGAATCTTTCGGACAACCTATCTATATGTAGTTATAAGGAGTTAAGTGAGAAGTTTTATTAATTCTGCTGCTGTAATTTTCATTTCAGTGTTTTTACCATGTAGCAACTTTTAGTTTTACTTTTTTTAACTCCACCGGTTGTTTAGGTGGCAAGTTACTACTTTTTGATGTATTCAAAGGCCTTTTCCAGCCTTGTCGAGGGATTGAATGAATAATAGATTTTTTTCTCCAAGATCCTCTTACTTTTTGATGTAGTTTTTTTTTCTACATCACTCTATCTCGTGGTTACTCTAAGTTTTTGCCTCTTTTGAAGAACACAATGATGAATATTTAGGTTTTTTCCTAATCGTCACCCACGAGCTGATTCTAGGTTTTATGAAAAATAATTGTTATTCTCTTCATTGGCTCGTTGGAAGATCAATCTGTCATTGTAGTATATGAGAAACGAATATGATTACTAGTTAAACTATTTTATAGATTATGATTACGGTTGCCATTTAAAAAAATAAACATTAGATTATAAAAATCCTAACTAATTATAAAAAATATTTAAAAAAATATATATCGATTTTTCAAATAAATATTAGATTATGAAAATTCATAATGTATCTTGAAAAAAGATATAAAAAAGTTATCAATTATTTGTAATGGTTTGTATGTAAATACACAAATATACTGGGGTTAAAAAAAAGAAAAAAGAAAAAAACCTCTTCAAAATATGAAATACTTTTAGCCATTTTTCATTAACATTAATATTTTATAGCCATTACTTACAATTTTCCATCCTAAAATGTGAGGTTACTTAGGCCTCATGGCCAAATTGGACTTCTCCTCCTTTCACGAGTCCATCCTCCTTGGCTCATGACCTCATAATTGGCAAATGTTGTGATTGAGCTTTGAGAAATGATTATTGGGCTTTGGATCATACCATTTAAGTTTCATTATTTCATGTCTTTGCAATTATGCCCAAATTCTTTGTTATTTCAATAATGGAGTTTATTTACATTTTCATCATGAACTAATTATTTTTTAGGATTTAACTAATTATTTTCATTATGTAATGTCTTTTGCTCTTTTTTAGAATTGTCTCCTTATTTTATAAAAGTGTTGTTTGGTTTTATTGAAGCGTTTGTTCATTGTTTATTTAAATTGGCCACTTAAGTAAGTACAAAAGTCATGACTCAATATTGAAAGGGTTGGGTAATAATAAAACTCATAAAACCAATAAAGAGAAGGGTCTAGACATAAACATTCGTTGATTGAACACTTTCTTATAAGACCTAAAGAGTACATTGAACAAAGACTAAAATAGGAGAATAGCTTGATTGATAGCACTTTGTAAAAACTTGATTGACAACACTTTGTAAAATAGTAGACTTCGCTTGACAACATTTTCACAAAAAAAAAAAAAAAAAAAAATAGTTAAATCATTCATTACTATTGACATCTTTGCACTATATGTTTGCATATTAACATTACTCTTTCTATCACTGCACTATATTTTCTTGGTTATCTTTAGTTGTTATTTGATAAAGATTTCACTAAACTCATATATGCATATAGTCTCTAAGTAGACAATACTTAGAATACTTCCATCTATTACTTGTTAGGCAGTATGTAATTGCATTAGTCTCCATCATTTGGGGAGAATCAAAATATTAAGCTCTTTCACATGTGCTAAATTTCTTGGATCACTAAGTTTAAGTTTTTTTTTTTTTTTTTTTTTTAATGAGGTTGGATTTCCTCTTGCTAGCTTGTTTGTTTTATGGCATGATCATTTCAGTGCCAACACCCTTGCCTATAATCTTGTTTTTCATGCGGACACGAAAGATAATGAAATTAATGTGCATTATGTTCAAGATCAAGTCTCATTCGTGGCAATTTGAATGTTAGTGATGTACGATCGAAACTCAGTCTCATTTCATTACCCTCTCGTTTGAGAGAGAATGTTGAGAAAAAAGATCCAACGCAACAATCCAACACTACAAACAGTTATATCAGTCATTGAATTGATCATGAAATTTACCATGTTCCTTTAGATTCTCGTTGGGATTTTTGGAGTGCAACCAAAGTCTCACATTAGCTAGATAAGGGAACAATCATGGGTATATAAGTGGGGGCACTATCACCATTGGTATGAGGCCTTTTCGTGGGAACCAAAAATAAAACCATGTGGGTTAATGCAAAAAGTGGACAATATCATACCATTGTGGAGATCTGTCGAGTCGGTTCCCCCTAACAAGTGGTATAAGAGCCGGACTCCTGACTTACCCATGTCGGTAGAATCTCCAGGTGTTAAACAAAGAATGCGAGCCATCGACAATAGTTATAGTGAATCCGTGGTCGAGCTTCCGGATGTTGTGTACTCCAGTGGAGAGTTGACATCGCAGTTTACTCCAGTGAGCATTATCAGTGACTCCAGTGAGAAGTCGTCATTGTACTTCGGTGAAAAATCGTCAGTAATTTGCTCGAATGTAATTCGGAGGGATGACTATTTGAGAGGAGACTCGATGTGGTAGTTTGTTTGAGGGAAGAATTGTTGGGATTGTTGGAGTGCAACCAAAGTCTCACATTGGCTAGATAAGGGGACAATCATGGGTATATAAGTGGAGGCACTATCTCCATTGGTATGAGGCATTTTGGTGGGAACAAAAAATAAAACCACGAGGATTAATGACAATATCATACTATTGTGGAGATCTGTCGGACTCAGTTGCCGCCTAACACTCTCTATCATAGTGAGCTACATTGATTCATTGAACTCACCATTCTACACCTCTTTTATATTTTCAAATTATATCTTCGTGTATTTAAATCATTCTTTATAGGTTATGTGATTGAATTCTAAAATTCCGAGATAGATAAAGATTAGCTTCTCTCTTATCTTTTTGAATTCAAATCTTGGTTCCACGAATAAATATAGTGTAAATAAAAGAGAGTAGATAATCTCTTAGTACTAAAAAATTTTGCCCTTAGTCGAGGTGAACCCTTAGAACTAGGAGAAATTGTTATCCCTCTCAGTTCAAAACATTGGAGAACATCTTGAAAAATTGGCTGAAGAGTCGTAAAATATACCAAACATCGAATTATTTTGTAAAAATATATATACGGAATTATTTTGTTGCCAAAATCTTTTCAAAGTAAAATTTGCCTGTCAGTCTATTAGATAGCAATGTAGTAAGACAAAATTAGGGGCTTGGTAGGGAATCTAAAAACAAAATTTTTAAAAACAATAGAGTCAATACAAATAGAGTTATATTTCATGTTTTTAAATATGTGTTTAGTAGCAGATTTAGAAATTGGATTCTAATCTAAGTAACGGTTGAAAATGTATTCGGTAAAATATTTATAGATCATAAAATTAATTGTATTTGTAAAACTAAATATTAAATAGAATACAAACTATCATTAATTAACTATAAATATTTTTTTATTATAAAATTTTGTATAATTATTATTTTACAATATGTTCTAATTTATAATATAATACATATGTTAATTTAAGTTTATAACATAAAACACTTTATTTATTAAAGTTTTTTTAATATAACATAATTTAATATAGTTATGCATTTTAAAATTTCAAATTCAAAATCTTTATACACTCAAAACATAAAAATGTTGTTTTCAGAATTTCTACTATTTGGATCACAAAATCCAAAAATAGTTTTTGAAAGCAGATATGCCAAATGCATATTCACTAAACTCAGTTAATTCGACATAAAATAGAGTTCAAATTGCCTACCAAAGAGGCCCTTAGTCTTTTCCACTAGGTAAAACCAAACAACAATTATGGAAGATCAATTTCGTAAAATTTTTCAATTTCCAATATTTTTATAAATATAATTACTAATTAAGCTATTAATCATCAATACAATACAATTAACGTTTAAGGGATTTTTTCCTTCACAATGTAATATTCTAAACACAGGGAAAAAAAAATCTCAATGTGTGTTTAGAGGGGCATTAAGAGATGGGACCATCGAAACGTTGCTAAAATGACATTTTTTTGGTGCAAAGGACTGACTTTGTTATTTTCTTAGGCTTGATAATGAAAAATCAACGAAATGACATCATTGTCCCTGAATCTTCTGTGTAGTGTGTACGCTGTACACCACATGTTTTGAAGGTTACTTTTCACTATCGCTAAGTGTTATTTATTTATTTTCTAAAAGACTCGAGAATATTATTGATAATGGCAAAATTGATGTCTTGTCAATGAAATTAGGAGCACTCAACTTTCAATTCCATAAACGTCTCATTCAAGGACAGTTAAAGTTGGGAGAAAATTAATACTTCAATTAGTGTCGAAGTGTTAGGGGTGTACAAGTAACCCGGTAATCCGACCAACCCGGACTACCCAACTCAAACCGTAAGGGTTGAGTAAGGTTAGATTTTTATTCGATTTGGGTTGGGTTAGAAGTTTGGAGAACCGACAAGTTCGGGTTGGTTCTCGAGTTGGGCCCTTTTAGGCTCGGGTTGACCCAACCCAACCCAACTCAACCCAAACTTTATATTTTTTAATTTTATTTTAATTAAATATATACTTATAAATGAATTATTTGTCAATTTCTTATGTTTTCTTCTATACTTCAAACAAAATGTTAAGATGTTATAGATTTTGAAGTTTGATATTTGAATTTTATGTGATTTTAGTTATTAATCTAAGAAAAAAATATTTTAAATAATTTAAAAAATTATTAAAAAAATAAAAAAGTTAACTCGGTGACCCAACACAACTCAACCCGAAAATATTGGGTTGGGTTGGGTTGGGTTACTCTCATGAATATGGTTGGTTGGGTTGAATGAATTACCAACCCGAATTTTCGGGTTGGTCCAAAAATCTCTCTCAACCGAACCCAACCCGGCTTATGTACAGCCCTACCAAGTGTACCACGTCAAATTTCCTATTCAATAATTGTTGTGTCCATGTCTTGTCAATGTTGATTAGTGTCCATGTCTTGTTAATGAATTGTTGTGTTAAGACTTTTCTATATTCCTATTCAATAATTAGTTTTTAGAGAATTTGTAATGGGTAGCAAGGATGATTTTACTATTTGAAGATATAAAGAACATTTTAAAATAATTGCAAATATGGCAAAAATCTTTAAATTGTTTTCATAATTCCTATTATACCCTTTGCTTAAATCTATTTATTTTTTTTTCTTCCTCAAGATTTCCTTCTTCTTCCTTTTCAAGAAAAAACAAATTAGGAAATATAAAAGTGGGGTCCATCTAATTTGTTAATTTGAGAGAGGAATGACACTACAACAAGTTGTAAGACTTCACCAAACTTCCGCTTTCACACACCCCAAAATTAAGAAAATATTAATCAATTTTTTTCTTCTTCATCTTTTTTTTTTAGTTTACATTACAAGAATTTTCTCTAATCTAAACACTACCCCCTCTCTTTCTCTCTATCAAGAGCATTTTCCTTTTCATTTTCTGGGAAAATGTTAATATTAATATTGATATTAATATTAATATTAATACTTTAGAAAATTAGGTAATATTAAAAGAAAAAACATACCAATGAGGGATGTTATTAACTAACGCCATGTCGTTGTTTTGATGTTGCTTGGTTTTTAACTTTAGTGGAAGAAGCAAAGGATTTTTAAATCGATTGTTGAAGCAAAAGTCACACAAAATGTAGTCATTGTCATCGTGTTGGTTGGTCACAATCGTAAAACATGTAATTTTCCACCATTTTTACCATGATGTAATTTTTGACAATTAGTTTTAGATATATTTTTTCAAGATAAAACTCAATGTTGTTGTTATCATACTATTCATACTATCAATACAAGGTTTGTGATTGTTTCAAAAGTTTAATATCAATACTATGAACACAAGGACTTTGGCATCCGATGAGAAAATTTGAAGACCACACAACAAAAACAATAGTAGTTAATGAGATAGACAACTATCGGTGATAGTGATAGACAACTACCACCGATGAAAGTCTATCACTTTTATCGATGATAGACATCTATCACCGATAAAAGTCTATTACTCGGAAATAAGTTAATGATTGATGTAGACATCTATCAACGATAGAAGTCAAATAGAAGAAAAAGTTAATAATCATGAATAACAAGAAGTCTAATAGAAAAGTTATGAGTAATAGGTAATAGATAGGTAGAAGTCTCATCATACAACTATCACCGATAAAAGCCTATCACTTCATCGGTGATAGTAGTCTATCACTTCTTTTTTTTAATTTCTATCAATCATTAATAATAGTGATAGTAGTTTATCACTTCTATTAGTGATGATAGATGAATGATGAAGTCTGGATATGAACAATAAGTCTAATAGATAATAGAAAAGTTATGAGTAATAGGTAATAGATGAGACAACTATGGTAGAAGTCTATCGCACAACTATTAATGATAGATATCACTTCTATCGCTGATGATATATCACAATAGTAGTCTATCACTTCATTAGACATCTATCACTGATAGCTATCACTAGAAAGAAATTAATGATTGATAAACAACTATCAGTGATAGACATTTATCACAAGCCTGATAGAATAATATTCATGAAGAACAAGAAGTCTAATAAAGTTATAGACTTTTATCACTTATATCAGTTATATCACCTAATAGACTTCTATCATCGATATCAAATGATAGAAGTCTAACATCAGAATATTACATTGACAATCGTTATAGACTTCTATCAATCATATCGCTTCTATCATTCGATGAGACTTCTATCACTGATACAAGATGATAGAAGTCTAACACTATAACACAATGACAATCGTGTAACCATTCCCAAACGACAAAAAAAAAATAGTTATTAAATAAACAAACTTCTATCAGTGATATCACTAATAGCATCCTATCAATGATTTCTTCTTCGTTTGTTATCAATGGGGTGATAGAAAACTAAAATTATAAGAAAAAATTAGTTATTAAATAAACAGACAAAAAAATTAGTTATTAAATAAACAGACTTCTATTAGTGATATCACTGATAGAATCCTATCCGTGATATCACTGATAGCATCCTATCAATGATATCACTGATATAATGTGGGGTGTTTTAGTAATTTCAATTTCTCTTTTCAAATTTTTGCTTTTTTTGCAAATAGATTGAGACATTTGCTATATGGGCAATTATATTGGGTCATTTTGCTACTAGCCCAATTGCCCCTAGTTTTTATTATAAATAAAATAAAAAATAGATGTTCAATTCTCCATTTACCATGTGTCAAGCCCCATATTCTCATGTGGGTTTCATGTGCCCATTTCTACTTTGATTGGTGTCCAAATGTACCACATCAAGTTTGCCAATTTGCATATAAATAGTGGCTTATAGTGCAAAATAAAAAGACACAAAAAACTTGGTGGATTTCTCCACTTTCTCTCTTTTATATAATTTCCCTTTTTATTTGTTTTTATATATATATCCCAATTATCATTTTCCTTTTATTATATATATATATATATATATTCATTTTCCTTTTATATTCATATTATTATTATTATATGATTTGGTAAAGTTTTTAGTACCCGATTTTGCCTCTCAATTTTATAACACGTTATCAGCACGAGACTCTACCATTTCTCCCGTCGAAGGTAGGTTCTACAGGTATGCAATTTTTTTTATAATAAATTAGATGTTATTTTACATATTTGGTATATATTAAATTTCTAATATCAATACAAAGTTTTTTTTTTTCGAAATATTACTATAACAAACCTTACAAAATTAGAATTCACATCTCTTGACAATAATTGAAAAGATTATTGGTTATTTCTCGAATATGCTCCTGCAGTAGCAATATCGAAAGAGATGGTTTAAAAATATTTCAAACTCATAAATCTTGGCAAACTGGAGCAACGTTATTCCCTGAAATAAAACTATGAATTTTAACAATCGTGGTGGTCATTATAATTATTAAAATGTCAAAAGAACCGCACGAAATGATAAATTAAAAAGGAAAAGCTCCACAAAATAAGAGTTCAAGTGTGACGCGTGATATTTTCAGGTATCTTTCTAAAATTTTTAGAGTTTAATTGGGGGCTTGGTTCGTAAGTAGATGAAGAGTTAAGTCTTTAGAAAGAGAATAAAGAAAAGAAGAGGAAAGTATTAAATAGAGGAAAATTGTTAATTTAGAAAGAGTTAAAAAAAAAAGATTTTCGAAAACCCTCAGACGCGAACGCCCCCTCGTGCGTTCTTTTTTTTTTCCCTTTTCCTTCTTCGCAGTGTAGAGGACCACGCCGCCAACCCTTCGTGCTTCATTCTTCGTCTTCTTCGTGGACCACTGTCGCCGTTCCTTGTTTTCTCCTTCTTCTTCGGGTTTCGCCACCTTCAACTCCTCCCCGAACAGCAACGTCCCGCCGCAGAGCTTTCACGTCAGCCGTTTTGCGCCGTCTAGCCTTCTACAACACGCACAACTGCAACACCCTCACGTTTTTCGGCTGTCACCGTCGTCCGAACGCCAGTTCTTTGGTCTCCTTGGACTACCGCTCCTCTCCAGCCAACCCTCTTCGTGAAATTGTTTGTCGTAGCTCTACCGCCGGTGAGTTTTCTCTAAGCCGTTTAGAGTTGGTTCAAGTGGTTCACTAACTTTTAGTTTGGTTTTCGTGTTTCGGAGGTTGGTTCTGAATAGATCGGGCTACGGGTACCCCGAAATAGTGTTCCACACGTTGCCACTCGCCGGCCGCCGCCGCCAGTCGCCGAAATCCGCCGCCGCTGCCGCCGCAGGTGAGGTACACCCATCTGTTTTCTTTTCCTCGATCCCATTTTAAGTTTCCGTGCATTAGTTCGACCATTTAAGTCAAATTATTTTGATTATGGATGTTAGAAGCGTGTTTTTAAGGTCCTTTGTTTATCGATTAGGGGCTCGAGCGTGTTAAGGAAGCGCGTGGAACCCGAGATCGAACTCATGAACCTTGGCGATCGAAGTAAGTAGTCATTTGGATTTAAGCCCGATAAGTTATTATTTGCTTTGATTATGTGAGGCCCTTGCGAATTGTGTTAGTATGCTCGAAATTGTGCTTTACGTTACGTTGTTGGTCGGAGGGATTGTATGGGGTCGTTTGTGCTTAAAGGCCTAAAGGTACGAGGCCAATGTGAAACTAGGGGCTTAATGTTTCGCGCTAGCATGGTACCTTAAGAGTTTGTCTATGTCAGAGGTTGGTTGAGATTGGGTTATATCGGCGATGGTTTGGAATTTCACATACTGGCTTAGTATGGGTGTGCGGGGCTCGGTGTAGTTGACCAAACCGAGTAGAGAATTTATGTGTTGGGCTTAAGGTCGCCTAAGCGTGGGGCTATTCTTGTTAAAGGGTCCGTAGTTGCAAACTAAGGTTTTGGATACTTTGTTTTGGGGGCCAAATGTGACCTTGGGTGCAACGCCTTAAGTTCCAATTTGTATTTAAGTTGTTTAGATCGCTATAACTGTTCGTGGGCGTTAAAGGTGAGCTCTAGGCAACGTTGGTGGCCTATCGTTTCCTTGAGATTGTTTAAGGCGAGCTTGTCTTCGACTTTTAAAGGAAGTGATTATTCCATGGGTTCTCGGATCGGCGTATGTAGCCAACTTGATCCGGTAAGCGAGCTAATAAGTGAAAGAGCTAGCTTACATAGCTTGTAGGTTGAGACCTTGTGTTGTTATGTATGTTAAAGGGTTGGGTTCTGACCGTGAATGAGTTCGCGCATGTGTGGTGGAGGATCATAGTCGACATGCAGCTAGTATTGCTCGCATGATTGTTAGTATGTATCTTCGATTATGGTTGTGGTACCAAGTCAAGAGAATGTTCATAGAACCCCCGGGCTAGTAGTCCCTACCTTACTCCGTATTTGGGTGGCGTTATCCTACATCCTTGCGTGGCGAGAAACTAGCATGGAGTACGTATATTGATGATGTCTCGTGGTGGGGCACAGTGCGTGTGGTAGCAGACCATGGGCAATGATGTCTTGTGGTGAGCCATGGTAGTCATGGAAACAAACCAAAGACGAGAATGCTTTAAGGTGAGTCATTTTGAGTGTGGCAATAAACTCGGAGTGAGACATAGCTTACGAGCGTCCTGCGGGGCGGGTCTAGGCGATCTCAGAATGCTAGTTAGGGAGGTGTTTACCGACGTGAAGCAAGGAGCTGAACAAACCTGTGTGGGCTTAGGGTAAGGCTAAGTTGGACGTCTATCTGAGTGTGGTCTAAAGGTGGATTTTGGGTACTTTGAGGTATTGTCTAAAAGTGAAAACCAGGTTGAATTTTGGACCCTTGAGATTGGGTCGGGGAATTGTAGAAATGTCTTGTTAGAATCCTAAATAACCTTATGGAACGTAAAACTCAACACTTACTAAACCCTGAGTTACGCCTGAGCGAGTCAGAACCTCTAGGTTGACGATATATGATAGGCTCGTGAGACTGGGGTGCGTCCCCGATGAGATCCGGGAGTGGTTGCTTTCCATTATCCCGTGCTAGCTTAGGAGCGATTCCTCATAGGGCGTGTTGGTTACGTACCTTACTGCACTATGCTAGCGTGTTGCGTTGTGAGAGCACCTCGTACGTCCCCGCCGTGGTGGTGGTTGCTTTCCATTATCCTGTCCTGGCTTAGGAGCGATTCCCCATAGGGCGTGTAGGATACGTACCTGTTCTGCTCTATGCCAGTGTGTAGTGGCGTGAGAGTTTCTTTCTCTCATTACATCGTCAATCAAAGTTCTAGGACCGTAGGTAGAGCTCGAGTTATTACCGCAGGAGGGCTCAGGGTGAAGTGTGCTCAGAGTGAGACCTGTTTGGGGTTGAGTGAGTTTAAAAGACGAGTCTTGTTTGGTTGCAGGTTAGTTGTTTGGACGTAAGTGGGCTGCTTATTGAGTATTTTTATACTCACCCATCTACTTTGTTGTTTTTGGTTGTAGGTAAGAAACCCTAAGGCGATTGACGACGACGACGACCTGACGAGCCTGTTTCCTTCCTGTTTCCTTTTGCTTAGAGTTCTCGCTTGTCACTGTCAAGTTTTAGTTTCTGTTTTATTTGCTTGGTCGCTTGACCCTATGTTTCTCTTGTACTTCTTAGTTAGTAAATTTTCATTCTGGTTGAATTATGTTTTTGTTGTGTGCTCGTTTGTCTAAGAGATTGTGCTTTGGAACTCTGGTTGTAGCCCAACCCGTTCTCTGATTGTAGTTTGGTGGGGGTTGGGCATTTCTTGAGACTTTTTGAAGTGTTTTCTGCTTGTTAAGTTCCAGGAAAAATTTTGGTTTTCTCCTTGCTATACCGTTATGTTGCCAAAATTTTGTCACAAACGGTGTGGCGGAGTAACTTTTCTATCGTAGGTTCGTCTTGAATTTTAGGGTCGTTACATCAAGAGATGATGAACATAAATACTTCCAAAGTGAAATGACTAAGCATTAGTCACGTACTCGTTGTACGTCCAAACACTCTGTTGATCTCTATCAAATTCCTTGAAGGAACAAGGAAAAATGTAGAAACAAATCTTGTTTATAAAGATAATGATTTATTCAACCCATCCAATATGAAAATTAGGATGTGACAGACTCATTTGTATCTCTTGAAGAGAAAAACACCATAATTGATGGAATAACAAATGTTTCTTTTGTTTTTGAGAATATATAACTAATGTTTTTTTTTCTATTTTTCTGTTCTTTTAACTTTGAATTTTTATATTATGAGTTATGTTTCTCTTATTAAAATTATTTTGGTTTAATGAAGAGATATGGACAATTTCAATATGTTGAGTGACTCAAACATGAATCATGAAGATTTATACTTAGCAGATAGTGCAACAGCGCACACCATACTCAAAAATATAAAATACTTTTCCAAATTGATAATGCTTGAAGAAAATGTCAATACTATATCAAGTTCTGCAAACGTGATTGGAGGTTTTGGAAAAGCAAATTTTATCTTGCCTAGAGGAACAAAATTTCAATTACTAATGCTTTGTTCTCTAGCAAGTCGAAAAGAAACTTATTGAGTTTTAGAGATATACGTGACTATGGTTATCATGTTGAAATTGATCGTCAAAATAATATAGAATGTCTCTATATTACATCTATTGTTTCACATGAAAAACGTATATTAGAAACACTCCTTGCTTTTTCTTCTGGATTATATTATACTCATATACAAGTAATTGAAATCTATGTAACAATGAACAAGAAGTTCATGAATCCAGAAGTATTCAGTATTTGGCATGACCGTTTCGGTCATCGAGAGTCAATAATGATGAGAAAAATTATTGAGAATTCACATGGGCATCCATTAAAGAACCATAAGATTCTTCAATCTAATGAATTGTCATGTGATGCTTGCTCTCAAGGCAAATTAATCATTAGACCATCACCAGCTAAAGTGGGGACTGAATCACCTTCATTTTTTGAACGAATTCATGGTGATATATGTGGACCTATTAACCCACTAAGTGGACCATTTAGATATTTCATGGTACTAATTGACGCATCCAACAGATGGTCACATGTATGTTTATTATCAAGTCGAAACCTTGCATTTGCAAGAGTACTTGCTCAAATAATTATGTTAAAAACACATTTTCCTAATTATACAATTAAAATCATTCGTCTTGATAATGCTGGTGAATTTACATCCCACGCATTCAATAATTATTGTATGGCCATTGGGATAAATGTTGAACATCCTGTAGCTTATGTTCATACACAAAATGGTTTGTCTGAATTATTTGTAAAACGTCTGCAATTAATTGCTAGACCAATGCTTATGAGAGCAAAACTTCCATTATCTGTATGAGGTCATGCTATTTTGCTTGTTGTGTCATTGACACGCATTAGGCCAGTAACCTATAAGAAATACTCCCCTATGCAATTGGCTTATGGCCAACAACCAAATATATCCCATCTGAGAATTTTTGGGCGTGTAGTATATGTTCCAATTGCTCCACCACAACGTATTAAGATGGGTCGTCAAATGAGGTTAGGAATACATGTTGGATTTGATTCCCCATCTATTATTAAATATCGTGAACCCCTCACGGGTGATGTATTTACTGCACGATTTACTGATTGTCACTTTAATGAGTCAAATTTTTCAACATTAGGGGGAGGAATTAAGTGTTAGGATGTATGTTCTAATCTCGTGTAAGTTTGTAATATTCGATTTTGAAATAAATAAGAGTTATTTTTTCAATGTTTTGTGTCTCGCATATTTCATAAACTTAATCCAATAAACTAAGCTCCAGGGTCATTGTATTATGAGAGAACTAGAACTTGAACGGTGTGTAGTGGACACACGGGGAGGATCATGTTCGAGTTAATGACCCGAACGGTCTACAGTATACGAATAAAGTTGGAGACCTAATCCTGGATACGCTGTAGATGCGACCCGCTTTGTATTAGATACAAACGAGGTGATCCAACTCGTTCATGTGGTTGACATGCGAGTGGGGGCATTCTGTGCAATGAGATTGTACAAGACCGGACGGTGAATTATTAGACTTACTGATGTAACACCGTTGACAATATAAGGTTAATAAATTCGTAAATGACCATTAGTGACTCGACCTTAATCCTGAGCGTGTTACGGACTCCTGTGTGCGGGGATCTACCTTTTTACTAGTATGGGTGAGGATGATCACAGTTACTCGCCCAATATGCCTATCTTTTCAAGGACAGGACCAAGTGGGGAGCTGGAAACTTGACTATGCGAGATGAAATTCACTCGCTCCCGATTTAGGGAAACTAGAGGGGTTGTTCCCTTAAGTGTTGTCTCCAGGGTTTGAACAACGAGGCCCACCCTCTCACTGGTCCGAGAGGGTTGTTGTTTATGGTTGGACCATGCAACATAGTTGTTCATTAGAGGAGCAGTGGGACTTAAGGAGCAAGAGGTAGACACAAGGGTAAAACGATAATTTGACCCACTTGTGGCAACGAACAACCTGGGAAGGGTCGACTCACGGGCATTGGTTATATCGATGGATACAACTTGTCCTATAGTGATGGGAGTGCAACTACGGGCTTTAGTGGACTGTTACCATAGCTAATGGATGTTGAATAATCGGGTCAAAGAGTTTGACATCTTAATCTTAGATCATTGGAGCTCGTCATCTGTAGGTCCATTAGGTCCCTCGGTTGGCTCAAACTTGATAAATTGAGGGTTTACAATTTGGTGTGGATTTGAAGTGTTCAAATTCATTAATTGAGTAATTATGTCATTTATATGTGATATAGCTAACATAATATATAGTTTGATGTGAATGAGATTCTTAATAAACTATAGTATAGTCTAATTGATTAATTAGTGCTACATTGGAGAAATTGAATTGGGAGAAATTAAATTGAATGTTATTCAATTTAAAATTTCACAATTATGCAAATGCGATTTGTATAATAAGGTATGAGATACCTTATATTATGTGATATGCAAATACGATTTGCATATCATATAGCTGTGGTAAAATGGTGAATTGGTGGAGATTTTAACTCCACCATACACCATTATAAAAAGGTGCATTCAAAGGCATTTCATGAGACTTTTGCCATTTTTTGGATTTTCATCCAAAGAGAGCAAGTCTAATTCTCTTTCAAAAGCTCTCTCTCAATCTCTCTAGAATTCTCTCCAAACCCAAAACCAAAGGGAGTCTCCCACAACTCTCTCTCAACCTCACGAGAACAACCGAGAAAACCCTTTGGAAGTGTCTTGTCGTTCAGTTCGAGGATCGAGTTCGTAGAGATCGTTGGTTCGAGAGGGATCGAGATTGAGAAGGAGAAAACGTTGAAGAAGAGTTCTTCAAGAGGTTGGTAGGTCTATTACTTACTGTTTTCTCTTCCTTTTGTTCATGTTTAGCCTAAGATTAATGAGATTAATTCAATTTTAAGATACAAATTATACAACGAAACAATGACTTTTCACAACGTCTTCCGCTGCGGGAATTCAAAATCCCTTCAATTGATATTAGAGCCAATCGTTGCTCTTCGTTGTGTATTCGGTAATTTCTTAAAATTAGGTGGGTAGCATTAATTTTTCATGAGATGAATGTTAATGGTTTGCATTTTTGGATGTTTTCGATTTTTGGCACTTAGTTTAGATTTACATTAACGTTGATGAGATCAATGTAAAGGCCTGGTATTTTTTGGGCATTTTTTAATGTGAATTGAGTCTGTAAGTCTGTGTCATTCGTGGCAAGAGTTACTGTAAAAAAATCGGAGCGGAAACAGGCGAAATAGATGAAAAACAACAAGAGGAGCTTGCTGGAATTTCATCAGCGTCGCGACGTTGTTCTTCAGCGTTGCGACGCCATCAATGCTGTTGGAGAGGCTGCTGCAGTGCAGCGTTGCAACGCCGCAACGTTGAGAACGCTACGCTTGATGTTGGAGATGCAGGAACTGAGAATCCCCACGCAGCAGAAGACGATCGAATCGTCGTGGTATTATCATGCTACATGCTTATTAAAATGATCTAACTTTTAGATCTAGGCTAAACATGCTGAAATTTTACAGCAAGAAGAATAACTTACTTGTTGTAGACCGATTCAGCAAACTCTCCTTGTAGATCACGAACTCTTCGCGCTTCTCGATCTCCACGAACTCTTCCCACGAACGGATCCCAAACACTACCAAATGATCTTCTTGGTTGTTCTCTTTTGGAGAAGGGAAGTTGGTGGGAACATTTGAGTTTTGGAAAGAGTGGAGAAATGAGAGAATGGGGAGAATTCACTTTTGGATTCTTAGGTCAAAATCCAATAATGAGAACTTGGCTTACAAAACCCATCTTCCAAAGGGTTTAAATAGTGGAATGATGAAGTTCAGAACTTCACATGTTATAAAATATCTCATATCTTATGTTGGCAATAATTGTGGATTTAATCAAATTGAATCACATTCAATTTATTTTCTCTCTTTCAATTTCTCCAATTAGCCTTTAATTCAACAATTAGGCTAACACATAGTTTATTATGAATCTCATTCATATTAAACTATATATTATATCATCTATATGATATAATTACTCTTAAAGTGAAATTGAACACTTCAATTTCACACCAAAACATTAACCCTTCTTTTATCCCGATTGAGCCAACCAAGGGACCTAATGGACCTCTGAAAGGACGGGCTCTCCATGATTTGAAGTTGACCAGTCAAACTCTTTGACCCGGTCCAACTAATGTTCATTAGCTACGAAATACTCCACTAAAGCCCATGGAACATGTACTCCCATCGATGTAGAATATTACGTGTCCACCGATATAACCAATACTCATGAGTCGACCTTCACAGATTGTTCAGAGACACTACCGGGTCAAATTACCGCTTTACCCCTGTGTCTACATCTTGTTCCTTAAGTCCCCACTGCTCCTCTAATGAACAACATATTGTGATGGTCCAACCATACACAACACCCTTCTCGGGCTAGTGAGAAGGTGGGTGCCCGTTGTCCAAGCCCAGAGAGGCGACACTTAAGGGAACAACCCTCTAGTTTCCCTATAAAGCGGAACGAGTGAATTCCATCTCGCGTAATTAGGTTCTCGCCTCTCTGCTTGGTTCCGTCCCGAGAAGATAGGCATATTGGGCGAGTGATCGAGACCACCTCACCCGTATTAATCAAATGACGGACCACGGATGCATGTGAGTCCGTAATACGCTCAGGATTCAGGTCGAGTCACTAATGGTCATCTACGAATTTATTAGTCTTTTAATGTCAACGGTGTTATATCAGTAAGTCTAATAATTCACGATCCGGTCTTGTACAATCTCATTGTACAGGATGCCCCCACTCGCATGTCAACCACATGAACGAGTCGATCACCTCGTTTGTATCTAATACAAAGCGGCCGCATCCACGGTGTATTCGTGGATTAGGTCTCCAACCCCATCCTTATACTGTAGACCGTTCGGGTCATTAACTCGAACGTCATCCTCCTTGTGTGGAAACTACACACCGTTCAAGTTCTAGTTCTCTCATATATTCAATGACCCTGGAGCTTAGTTTATTGGAAAGGTTTAAAATATTTGTGAGACACAAAGTGAAGAAAAGAATAACTCTTATTAATTTCAAAACAATATTTTACAAACACGAGATTAGGACAGAAATCCCAACAAACTCCCACTTGGACTAAGCTAGTGGAGAAGGTACATTTCCAAAATGTATTTGAGTTACAATAAAAAATTACAATAAACTAGGGCATTGAATACCCGTTTACACATCTCCCACTTGCCCTAGTCAGGAAGCTCTCGAATACCTAGACTCTCTAGGTGACCCTCAAACACTTTAGTCGTGAGGGGCTTTGTAAATGGATCACCTACATTGTGCTCGATGCTATCTCTGCGTGGATCACACGTCTCATGGTTGCACAATTTCCGTGTCGATGATACTTGCGCTCATGTGTTTACCTCTTTTATGGCTTCGAGGCTCACGTGGGTTGGCTCTTCGCACCACCATTATCACGCGAGCAGCGTGATTGGCAAGTTCATATTTGGAACAACTTCCAAGTCCGTCATGAACTTCCTTAGCCAAACAGTTCCTTTGCGACTTCACAAGCGCGAACATACTCTGCTTCCATAGTGGAATCAGTAATGCATCCCTACTTGATGCTTCGCCATATTACAACTCTTCCATTCAAAATGAAGGTTGACCCTGAAGTGGATTTCCTAGAATCCTTATCGGTCTAAAAATCGAAATCTGTGTATCCCGTGAGATCAAATCCCCACGCCCATACACTAAGTCGTGGTTCCTCGTTCTCCTAAGATACTTGAGGATTGTCTTTACTGGTACCGCTAGTGATCTAATCTCGATTGGTGATATATACCGATAATTCCCTCTTGCATAACGATGCTCGGGCCTAGTACACAACATTGCATACATCAGGGTCCCTACAGCTGAAGCATATGGAATACGTCTCATATCCTCAACATCTTGAGGAGTCTTAGGACACTGATCCTTAGACAAGTGAACCCCATGCGTAAAAGACAGCAAACCCTTCTTGGAGTTCTGCATCTTATATCTAGACAACATCTTGTCAATATAAGATGCCTGAGACAAGGCTAGTATTCCGTTCTTCTGGTTCCGGACTATCTGGATACCTAGAACATACTGAGCTTCTCCCAAATCTTTCATTTGGAATTGTGAAGTTAGCCATTTCTTAACGTCAGTAAGAAATTCTACCTCATTCCCAATGAGAAGAATATCGTCCACGTACAACACCAGAAATGCGACCGTTTTGTCAACGATTTTCTTGTAGACACAAGGTTCGTCGGCATTTTGATCAAAGCCATAAGATTTGATTGCCTCATCAAACCTTATATTCCAAGACCTTGAAGCTTGTTTTAGTCCATAAATGGACTTATGAAGCTTGCAAACTTTTTGCTCTAGGCCTTGGGCAATGAACCCTTTGGGCTGGTCCATGTAGATGGTCTCGTCAAGTTTGCTATTCAGAAAGGCTGTCTTGACATCAATCTGCCATACCTCGTAGTCATAATACGCGGGGATGGCCAGAAGGATCGTGATTGACTTTACCATGGCAACAGGTGAAAAGGTCTCCTCATAGTCAATCCCTTCAACCTGGGTAAAACCCTTTGCCACTAGTCGGGCTTTGAAGGTTTGCACCTTCCCATCTACGCCACGTTTACGCTTGTAGATCCATTTACAACCAATAGGTTTTACCCCATCCGGTTGATCCATGAAGCTCCCGCATGCAATTGAAGTACATAGACTTCATTTCTTGGTTCATAGCTTTAATCCACTCGTCTTTATCAACATCAGCCATTGCCTGATCATAGGTCAATGGATCCTCACACGATCATCGTCGTGCCGACACAATTGAGGTTTCAAATAAACCCATATAGCGATCGGGCTGTCTCACAATCCTCCCACTACGTCGAGGCATTCCCAACTCTTGCGAACGGATTTGACTAGACGTGCTAGGGTCAACAACGCTTGCTGACGTACGAGCTTCATCAGCAACTCTTGTTGATGTACTGTCCATTTCATTCAATACAATTTTGCTTTTTGGTAAATGATCCCTGATGTGGTCTTCCTTTAGGAAAATAGCGTTTGTCGACACAAGCACCCTATTTTCCTTGAGATCGTAAAACAGACCACCCCTAGTCTCTTTAGGGTAACCTACGAATAGGCACAATTTTGAACAAGGTTCCAACTTCTTCGGGTTTGACACCAACACATGGGTCGGGCATCCCCAAATTCTTAAGTGATGTAAACTGCCTTTACGTCCACTCCAGAGCTCAAATGGTGTTTCACAAACACTCTTTGAAGGAACATTGTTCAAAATGTAAACCACAGTCTCTACTGCGTACCCCCAGAAAGAATCAGGGAGACGAGCATAGCTCATCATCGACCGAACCATGTCCAACAAGGTTCTATTTCTCCTCTCAGATACACCATTCTGCTGTGGCATACCAGGTGCTGAGAGTTGAGACATAATTTAGTGTTCTATCATATAGTCCTGGAATTCAGTGTCCATGTACTTTCCACCTCGATCCGATCGAAGTGTTTTAAGCGATTTACCTAAGAGGTTCTCAACCTCAGTCTTATACTCCTTGAACTTTTCAAGAGTTTCAGACTTCTTATGCATTAGGTAAATATACCCATATCTGGAGTAATCGTCTATGAAAGACACGAAGTACTCATAACCGCCCCGAGCTTTAACATTCATCGGACCAACGGAGGCCGAATGTACTAACTCAAGAGACTCTTTGGCTCTATATCCTTTTCCACTAAAAGGACGTTTGGTCATTTTGCCTTCAAGGCATGACTCACATACTGGTAAAGAGTTTTCTTCTAACTCGTTTAAAAGTCCATTCTTCACCAATTTCTCAATCCTATTGAGATTAATGTGGCCTAACCGTAGATGCCAAAGATGGGCATTTTCTTTTGGAGAAATTTTTGCTTTCTTAGTTCGTGTTTCCGCAGTTTTAAACAATTTAGTATTTAAAACACTTTTAACCGAATTGGGTTTTAAAACATACAGATTATTTTCAAGTGAATGTTTTAAAATAACATTCCCTTTGAAAGAAATAAACGCTTTATTTAATTCAAAAGAAACGGAAATACATTGTTCAATTAAGCAGGAAAAAGAAACAAGGTTTCTAGTAAACCCTGGGACTATGTACAAATTGTCTAACAATAAGTACTTCCCACAAAATGCACGACTTCACTGCTGTGTCGCATCATTGCAAAGAGACAAGCTCCCCGGATCCAACCCGTAGAGTCACCTCACCCTCTCGCAGTGGCTGCCAGGAATCAATTCCCTGATAAGAAGAATAAACGTGGTTAGTGGCGCCTGAATCTAATATCCAGGAAGAGTCATTACTCTCCACTAAACATGTTTCTACCACAAGTAAATCATATTTACCTTGGTTCTTCCTCTCGGCCAGGAATTTGGGACAGTTTCTCTTCCAGTGTCCGCTACCATTGCAGTGGAAACACTTTCCTTTCTCTGCAACCTCCTTGACCTTCTTGCCCTTTTGGGCGGCAGCTCGGTCAGTTTTACCCCACTTCATCCTCTTTTTCCCTTTCGGGTGTAAAGGAGCAACAGGTTTTGTCCTGCAGGTCGAACCCCGTGATAAGACTCATGAGGCAACATTTGCCTCAGATTCCCGATCTGTTCGGGACCGAAATCTGTAGCTCATTTAGGAGGGTAGTCGAGTGTAGCTAATTTTGTTCATAACAGCATTACTACGAAACTGAAGGAAACTCTTTGAAAGAGTCTCCATAATAAAACTGACCTAACTCGACTCGTCGATCGAAGTCCCATTCATCTCGGCCAGATTAAAGCGGGTCATCATGTCTAGAACATGTTCACGCATGCACGAGGCGACCCTCTTTCATCCGAGCATTGAAAATGTATTTGAGCGAGTCATCATGCCGACTGAAAGGATCGTTGTCCAAACATTTCTGCAAGGACTCCATGATTTCCTTAGCGGAAACCATCAGCTCATGCTTCTTTGCCAAAACATCAGACATGCTGGCAATTATATAGACCTTGCCTTTTCATTGGCCCTGATCCATCGATCGTACGTATCGCGAACGACTCGCGATGCGGTCGAGTCCGGCATCTGAGGACACTCCTCAGACAACACGAACTTTATGTCGCCAGTCACCAAAATTGTATTGATGTTGTTTTTTCAGCTCTGGTAATTATCTCCCACTAACTTATCGGAAGCAAGTAAAGCTATAATAGCACTAGACATTTCTAGCTGAAAATTTAAGAAAAACTTTGTATTAGTCTCGCAAAAAACCTTTTTGAAAAACCAATCTAAATTTTAGCAAAAATGTTTTCATGATCCCTAGGTCATTAAAAATTTTCCAATGATACCATAAAGGTTTAGAATGACTGCCACCGAAGGGTGAACAGAACACTCCTCCTCTGGGGCGAGACTTTCTCGATCGGACCCTAATCCCGAATAACTCTTATTCCATTAGGCATCCAATTACCATTGTTCTCATCGAATTCATTAACACTTAACGAATTCTGTGAGTGTCACCCTCAATCTTTAAGTTTCCAAGTATCCGTCCCTAACAATAGCCACCGAAGGGGTGAACTAAGAAGGAAAACCAACCAGAAATCGTATCCCTTTCGAATTCATCGTGTTCAGACTCCTATGATCAAGCCCTCCGAAGGGATTGTCTGGTCTAGGCCAAACTAGCAGGCAGATCATAGGTGTCTCACGGTGTGAATCGAAAGAAGAGACCGTGGGTCTCGTTTTCACAAGTCACGCTCCCACTCACTATAAGTACTCTCTCCATCCACGATGATATTGATCGGGGGACGCTCCCATTTGCGCCACGAGGCCGAGTATAGATCTCACGGTGCGGACTTAACGGAGATTTGTGGTTGGAAATTCAAATGTATCTTTATACACTATATTTCCTCCCAGTCAGTACTTTAATTTTAATAGGGATTGACCTAGATAATCGGCTAAAAATTACCTAAGTCTACCAATATAACTCTTATATGGTATTTAGCCTAAGTTTATAATCACATTATTAACTTAAGTCTATGTGAGAAAATTAACTAACACTTAATTAACGACGCTCACGTAAATATAATCTAAGAATCTCCGGACCGAATTCACTCCCAGGTCAGTTTCCAGGTAGGGGTATTCCGCAAGCGTCAACTTAAATACTGACCTTAGACAAAACCTTCCTTAGACGAGTTACTAATCACACCATTCAAAGATTATATTTGATTTCCTAAAATTCTAATCTCATTAGAAAATTAGAAAACCTAAGTCTAAATATTCAAGTTCTAAACACTTTAAAACTAATAATTAACTTAGGTTGCATGCATTTCTATGTCATAGTGTTGGATCATACATCACATGAATAACTATATACTATAACATAATTACCATTCATCACATGAATATAAATGCATGAGCATACATTAATCTAAAATATAACACTTATATTAATTAAATTAAATATGCATTTAATTACATTATAACTCTTATAATATAACCTATCATGCAAACTATATTATAACTCTTATAATATACATGATGCATGATTATGTTTACCCTAAGGTGAGATTTTAAATCTATATGACATACATTATGCACATAGAAATTAATTAAAATTATACATCTCATGCATAAAATAATTAAATAGCAAAATTGGACCGGTTTTTGGGACCTAGGGGTAATTATTTAATTAAATAAAATTAATATAACAATTATATTAATTATATTTAATAAAATAATTAAATTAATTAAAATGTTTTTAAATAAAAAAACTAAAAATTAATAAAAATAAAACTGAAAAACGACCTCTTGCGCGCGCAATTACTTCTGCAATGCTGTCGCGCGCGTCCTCAACGCCAGCGGCGTTGCAACGCTACGCCCAGCGTTGCAACGCCACTCTGCTGCAGAGCCTTCTACCGCGGGCACGGCGTTGAGACGCCGTTGGGCAGCGTCTCAACGCCATCGACAGACAACAATCTCCTTTCTTTGTTTCCCCCGATTTTTACGCTGTTTACGCTCCGATCTCTTCACGACAACTCTTGCCACGAACGACCCGGACATACAGACTCGATTTACAACAAAAATGCCCAAAACAACGGGCCCTTACATTGATCTCATCAACATAATTGTAAATCTAATCTAGTGCCAAAAATCGAAAACATCTATTTCGCAAACCAAACATTCATCTCATGAAAACATGGTAAATTACCCACCTAAATCTTAATAATACAGTGCATGTATGAAGAACCATCGAGATGACTCTGATACCAATTGCAGGGAATGAGAATCCCCGCGCAGCGGAAGACGATCTAATCATCGTGGTATTATCATGCTACATGCTTATTAAAATGATCTAACTATTAGATCTAGGCTAAACATGCTGAAATTTTACAGCAAGAAGAATAACTTACTTGTTGTAGACCGATTCAGCAAACTCTCCTTGTAGATCACGAACTCTTCGCGCTTCTCGATCTCCACGAACTCTTCCCACGAACGGATCCCAAACACTACCAAATGATCTTCTTGGTTGTTCTCTTTCGGAGAAGGGAAGTTGGTGGGAACTTTTGAGTTTTGGAAAGAGTGGAGAAATGAGAGAATGGAGAGAATTCACTTATGGATTCTTAGGTCAAAATCCAAAAATGAGAACTTGGCTTACAAAACCCATCTTACAAAGGATTTAAATAGTGGAATGATGAAGTTCAGAACATCACATAATTACCACTTTACCACAACCACATGTTATAAAATATCTCATATCTTATGTTGGCAATAATTGTGGATTTAATCAAATTGAATCACATTCAATTTATTTTCTCTCTTTCAATTTCTCCAATTAGCCTTTAATTCAACAATTAGGCTAACACATAGTTTATTATGAATCTCATTCATATTAAACTATATATTATATCATCTATATGATATAATTACTCTTAAAGTGAAATTGAACACTTCAATTTCACACCAAAACATTAACCCTTCTTTTATCCCGATTGAGCCAACCAAGGGACCTAATGGACCTCACAATGATTTGCTCCAATGATTTGAAGTTGACCACCAAACTCTTTGACCCTCCAACTAATGTTCATTAGCTACATGTAACACTCCACTAAAGCTGTGTTTGTACTCCATCGATGTAGAATATTACGTGTCCACTTGATATAACCAATACTCATGAGTCGACCCTTCACAGTTGTTCGTGAGACACGGTGGGTCAAATTACCGCTTTACCCCTGTGTCACATCTTGTTCCTAAGTCCCCACCGCTTCCTCTAATGAACAACATATTGTGATGGTCCAACCATACACAACACCCTTCTCGGGCGGTGAGAAGGTGGGCGCTCGTTGTCCAAGCCCAGAGACAACCTTTTTGGGAACAACCCTCTAGTTTCCTATAGGCGGGAGCAGTGAATTCCATCTCGCGTAATTAGGTTCTCGGCTCTCTACTTGGTTCTCATCCCGAGAAGATAGGCATATTGGGCGAGTGGTCGAGATCACCCTCACCCGTATTAATCAAAGGACAAACCCCGGTAGACAGGAGTCCGTAATACGCTCAGGATTCAGGTCGAGTCACTAATGGTCATCTACGAATTTATTAGTCTTTTACTGTCAGCGGTGTTATATCAGTAAGTCTAATAATTCACGGTCCTGGGTCTTGTACAATCTCATTGTACAGGATGCCCCACTCGCATGTCAACCACATGAACGAGTCGAGATCACCTCGTTTGTATCTAATACAAAGCGAGTCGCATCCACAAGTGTATCGAGATTAGGTCTCCAACCCCATCCTTGTATCAGAGACCGCTTCGGGTCATTAACTCGAACGTGATCCTCCTTGTGTGGCAACTACACACCGGTCAAGTTCTAGTTCTCTCATATATTCAATGACCCTGGAGCTTAGTTTATTGGAAAGGTTTAAAATATTTGCGAGAAACAAAGTTAAGAAAAGAATAACTCTTATTAATTTCAAAACAATATTTTACAAACACGAGATTAGGACAGAAATCCCAACAGGAGGTAGTAACCCAACGCCATCGCGTAGTGGGCAGCAACTCGTGAGAAATTACATCGTAGTGGCAAGGTGGCAATTGTGGGGACTTCAAGGTCGGCGGTTCGAGACCAGCTGACAACCGTTTTTTATTTTTAATTTTTTTTTCTTTTGTAAAATGAATTTTAATTAATTTAATTTTAATTTTAATTAATATAATTGTTATATTAATGTTAATTAACTAAATTAATGTCCCTAGAGTGCCAAAAAATCGATCCAATTATGCTATTTATTAAATCATGTAATTGTTGTATGATTTATGTTTTTCTATGTACATAATGTATGTCATATAGATTAAAATCCCACTTTAGGTTAAACATTTCTTGCATCATTTTATATTATAAGAGTTATTATATATAGTATGCATGATAGGATTATATTATAAGAGTTATAATATAATGTATTTATTTTAATTTAATTAATATAAAAGTTATATTTCTTAGATTAAAAGCATTGACATGCATTTATACATATGATGTATGTATGTTATATAGTTTAATTATTCATGTTATGAATGATCAAACACAATAACATAGAAATGCATGTAACCTAAGTTAATTATTAGTTTTAAATTGTTTAGAACTTGAATAATTAGACTTAGGTTTTCTAGTTTTAATAAGATTAGAATTAGGAAATCAATATGACTTATGAATGAGGACTAATTAGTAACTCTGTCTAAGGAAGGTTCTGCATCTAAGGTCAGGGGTTATTTAACGCGCTTTGCGAACACCCCTACACGGGAACCGACACACGGGAGTGAATTTGGTCCGGAGATTCATAGGTTATATTCTCGTGAGTGCCGTTAGTTAAGAGTTAATTAATTTACTCACATAGACCTAAGTTAATAATGTTATTATAGACTTAGGCTAATCCAATATAAGTGTTATATTGGTAGACTTAGGTAAATTATAGCCGGTTTATCTAGGTCAATCCCAATTATATTAAAGTGCTGAGTGGGAGGAAATAAAGTGTATGAGGTACATTTAATTTTCCATCCAAAAATCTCCGTTAAGTTCACACCGTGAGATCCATACTCGGCCTCGTGGCGCAAATGGGAGTGTCCCCCTACGGGTGGTATTTGTATGGGTCAAAATTCAACGTGAATGAAGAGAGTACTTATAGTGAGTGGGAGCGGGACCTGTGAAAACGAGACTCACGATTTCGTCTTTCCATTCACACCGTGAGATGCCTATGATCCGCCTGCTAGTTTGGCCTGGACTAGACAATCCCTATGGAGGGCCTTGATCATGGGAGTCGGAACACCGTGAATTCCCGAAAGGGATATGATTTTCTTGTTGGTTTTCCTTTGTAGTTCTCCCTACGACGGCTATTGTTTGGACGGATACGTGGAAATTTAAAGATAGAGGGTGACACTCACAGGATTCATAGAGTTAATGGATTCAGACCGAAAAATGGTAACTAGATGCCTAATGGAATAAGTGTTATTCTGGTATTAGGGTCTAGTCGAGAAATTCTCGTCCTAGAGGAGAAGTGACTTTGTCTATCCTATGGTGGCGGTCATTCTAAACCTTTGGGGTATCATTGCAATTTTTAATGACCTAGGGATCATAGGATAAAAATTTGCTAAAACCTGATTGGATTTTCCAAGTTTTTGCGAGACTAATACAAAGTTTTTCATTTTTCAACAACAAAATGTCAAACGCCTTTAATTCTCTTTTAGCTTCCGATAAGTTAGTCGACGATATTTTACAAACATAGAAAGACAATATTGATACGATTTTGGTAAATGACGACCTAAAGTTTGTGCTCAATGAGGAGTGTCCTCAGGTGCCCGATCCAACAATCCTATTCAACGAACTACAAACCTTCCAGTCCTTGGTGCAAATCGAGGGAGAGGAAGCTGAGGCAAGTGTTGCCTTTAGATCTTTTTACACGGGTTCGACCTCTGGGACAAAGTTTGTAAATTCTTCAGGCACGAAAGGGAAGAAGAAGAAGTTTAAGGAGGTTAGGGTTGACCGTGTTGCCGCCCAAAAGGGCAAAGAGATCAAGGAAGTTGCAAGAAAGTGTTTCTACTGCAATGGGGACAATCACCTGAAAAGGTGTTGTCCCAAGTTCCTTGTTGAAAATAAAGAAGGTAAATGTGATTTACTTGTTACATAAACTTGTTTATTGAATAGTAATGACTCTGTCTCGATATTGGATTCAGGCGCCACTAACCATGTTTGCTCTTCTTTTCAAGGATTAAGTTCCTGGCATCGGCTGCAAGAGGGTGAGATAACGCTCAGGGTTGGATCCGAAAAAGTTGTCTCAGCTGCAGCAATTGGCACGGTGAAACTATTTTTTGGCGGGAAGTACTTATTATTAGATAATATGTACATAGTTCCAGGGTTTACTAGAAACCTAATTTCTATTTACTGCCTATTAGAACAAAATATTTCCGTTTCTTTCATGAGTAATAAAGTGTTTACTTCTCGAAATGAAAATTTGTTATGTTCTGCTTCACTTGAGAGTAATTTGTATGCTTTGAAGCCTAATTCGGTCAAAAGTGCTTTGAATACTGAATTGTTTAAAACAATAGAAATGCGATTTAAGAGAGTAAAAATATCTTCAAAAGAAAGTGTCAATCTTTGGCATCTAAGGTTAGGCCACATAAATCTCAATAGGATTGAGAGACTATTGAAGAGCGGACTTCTAAGCTAGTTGGAAGAAAACTCTTTACCGGTTTGTGAGTCATGCCTTGAAGGCAAAATGACTAAACGTTCTTTTAGTGGAAAAGGATATATAGCCAAAGAGGCTCTTAAGCTTATACATTCTGACCTCAGTGGTCCGATGAATGTTAAAGCACGAGAAGGTTACGAATACTTTGTATCTTTCATAGATGACTATTCGAGGTATGGGTACGTTTACCTAATACATAGGAAGTCTGAAACTCTTGAAAAGTTCAAGGAGTTCAAGACTAAGGTTGAGAACCTACTAGGTAAAACGATGAAAACACTTCGATCAGATCGAGGTGGAGAGTATATGGACACTTAATTCCAGGACTATATGATAGAACATGGAATTATGTCCCAACTCTCAGCACCTGGTATGTCACAACAGAATGGTGTATCAGAGAGGAGAAACAGAACCCTGTTGGACATGGTTCGATCAATGATGAGCTATGCTCGTCTCCCTGTTTCTTTTTGGGGTTACGCAGTAGAGACTGCGGTATATATTTTGAACACAGTTTCGTCGAAGAGTGTTTATGAAACACCTTTCGAACTCTGGCATGGTCGTAAAACCAGCTTACGACATTTCAGAATTTGGGGATGCCCGACACATGTGTTGGTGTCAAACTCGAAGAAGTTAGAACCTAGTTCAAAGTTGCGCCTCTTTGTAGGTTACCCAAAAGAGACTAGGGATGGTCCATTTTACGATCCTAAGGATAATAGGGTGCTTATGTCAACAAACGCCACTTTTCTTGAGGAAGACCACATAAGGGATCACTTACCAAGGAGTAAGATTGTGTTAAATGAAATGGAAAGTTCATCAGCAAGAGTTGTTGATGGTGCTAGTACGTCAACAAGTGTTGTTGATCCTAACTTGTCTAGTCAAGTCCGTTTTCAAGAGTTGAGAATGCCTCGACGTAGTGGGAGGACTGTGAGACAGCCTGAACGTTACATGGGTTTAGCTGAAACCCAAGTCGTCACCCCTGATGATGACTATGAGGATCCATTGACCTATATCTAGTAATGGCAGACGTTGACAAAGACGAATGGATTAAAGCTATGGACCAGAAAATGGAGTCGATCTACTTCAATTCCGTCTGGGAGCTTGTGGACCAACCGAATGGGGTTAAACCTATTGGTTGCAAGTGGATCTACAAGCATAAACGTTGCGTAGATGGGAAGGTGCAGATCTTCAAAGTCAGACTACTGACAAAGGGTTTTACCCAGGTTGAAGGGGTTGACTATGAGGAAACCTTTTCTCCTGTTGCCATGGTAAAATCTATCAGAATCCTTCTGGCCATTGTCGCATATTATGACTATGATGTATGGCAGATGGATGTCAAGACAACCTTTCTGAATGGTAACCTTGACGAAACCATTTACATGGACCAGCACAAGGGGTTCATTACCCAAGGCCAAGAGCAAAAGGTTTGTCGGCTTCAAAGGTCTATTTATGGACTGAAACAAGCCTCGAGGTCTTGAAATATAAGGTTTGATGAGCCAATAAAATCTTATGGATTTAATCAGAATGTTGATGAATCTTGTGTTTACAAATCAAAAGTACTATAACGTTTCTGATATTGTACGTGGATGATATCCTACTCATTGGGAATGAGGTAGGATTTCTTATTGACATTAAGGAATGGTTGGCTCAACAATTCTAAATGAAAGATTTGGCAGAGGCTCAGTATGTTCTAGGTATCTAGATAGTCCGGAACCGGAAGAACAGAACGCTAGCCATGTCTCAGGCATCTTATATTTGATGGAGATCCGATCTCCTTGAGCAGCGGAAACGTGTTTAAAAGATCGAAAAAAGCTTGTTTATTTTGGTATAATACAAATACCAATACATTGGTAAAAAACAGAGAATAAGCAACTTAATTCCTAATCTAATTAGGCATGAATCAAAACATGCAAACATATGCAATTTAACTAAACTAAAAGGGAATTCAAAATTACCTTTGTAGATACGAATTTCCAGCAACTCCTTGCTCCCTTTTGAATAGCAACACAACAACAAGATATCTTCTCTGTTTTTACAGAACACTACCAACAGGAAAAATCTCCTATGACTCTGAGTTCCACTTAAATCTCCCTTGGTGGGACGGGTCCAACAATTTTGGAAAGGAGAAGGGAATTTGAGAGAGAGAGAATTTTTAGCAATTCACCAATTGCACCAATCGATCAACCAACCTACCTCTTCTCCATTGGAGAAGAAGTACTGAAGAAATGGTAACTCCCCACTCCCCTATCGAGAAGGGATTGAGGCAGACGTTCACGATGACACGTTCCCAATTAATTAATTAATTAATTAATAATGAATTAATATTAAATATAATTAATCAAATTAATTATATTAATGTTTATTTTAATTAAATCAGATTTAATTAAATACCATATGATTAAATCTCATTTAATCATTTTACCTGTTAACCTATAGTCTTAATGCACATCTAATGCACATTAAATTTTAACCTATAGTTTTTATGAATCTCATTCATATTAAATTAATATTTGAACTCTTTCAAATATTTAATTCTCTCATATAACGTAATATGAATCATATTCACATTAAATTTATAATATATAGTTCCAAAACTTTATATGATGATGTATCTATATACATTAAATTTATTCCCTAATGAATTTGAACGTTTCGAATTCAAATGATCTAAGAACCCTTTACGAGCTAAAAGGTGGACCATATGGACCGAAAAATCAGAAACTCCAACGATACGAGATTACTCGGTTAATCTCATTAACCTCCTAATCAACATTCGTTAACTGCAGGAACACTCCACTAAAGTCCCGCAACTGCACTCTTCTCACTGCAGATATAATTCTGTGGCCACCGATATTGACCAATAACAACAAGTCAATCCTTCACGAACGTTCGTAACACCAGCTGTGTCAAATTACCATTTTACTCCTGGGTTACATCTTGTACCTTAAGTACCAGTGCTCCTGTAACGCCCCTACTTTTCTATAACTAAACTCTTAGGGACATTACTACACATGCATGCATTTATAGGCCAAAAGATATAAAACGATCTTTAAATCACCAATAGAAAATAAATTGTCTTTAGGGATCCCATAAAAACATTCAAAACAGATAAAAGGAGCAGTTTAAACATGGCCTATTTAAAATCCTAAAAGTTAACTTAACTTCAAAACCATAAAACGACAACATTAGTTTTCAAGAAAATATGCGGAAAACATGACTATCCCCATGGTTCTGGCAACGCGCCTCCGTCACTCGCCCTGCACGTCCTTGGCCTTACCTGAAAAACATTTTTAAAAGAAAGGGTGAGTATTGCAAAACAATACCCGATGAAGTGACCTCGCTACACAGGTTTGGGATATGCAAACACATACAATCATGACTTTTAAACCTGTTCGAAATGTACATATGCGGGACCTAAAACTTTCTCATATCGTCATGACTATAATACATGACTTCCTTTTTCTTTTAAGTGGCCAATCGGTCATCCTGAGTCATTTCATTTTGAGTCCCTCACAGACCCCTGTAATAATTTGAGTCCCTCACAGACCCCTGTATAGATTGAGTCCCTCACAGACCCCTATAATTTGACCCATAGGGTCTCTAATGCATGTTTTACCATGCACACAATGCACTCAGGAGACCAATTTCCACATTTTTCATTAAATCATTTCATGACATACATAACATGCATGAGGTCCCATCATTCCACATAACAATAGTGTACATGCCACAACAATTATCGTTGATATGCAAATCATACATTCCTCATATAATAGTTTGAAGATAACAAACTTATAGGTAATCATGAAATATTCTCATACAAGATACTGTAATATCCTCACGTGAAATACTAGATTTTTCTTACGTATAATACAAGGATATTTTCACATAAAATATTGAGATATTCTCGTGTAAAATCATTAAATCTTTTTAAGTAAAATAACGAACTAATTTCACATAGAATAACGAAATTTGTTTTCTTTAATCCCATTTAAAAGATTCGGCACAAGATCCCTTACCTTAGTTCGAATTCTATCCCAAAACCTAACCCGAGCTCCTTGAGTAATCTTTTTAGTAGAACCTGATTCACACAACAATTCGAAATTATTCTCCAAGCCTTCACCAAAACCATAATCGCAAAGGTACCTAACTCAAGTCCCTAAGATTTTATGCCCCGCTTACCTCAAGTTCAGCGCGAAGACTCGATATTCCTTAGCTCGCCTTGACGTTCGACCTTCAATTCTGCTCCAAACTTGGTCCCTACAACTTTACGTTCGAAACAGTAGCTTAGTTCTTACGCAACCGTCTTAATAACCAAAATCCATACTATAATTATCTTCAATAGGAAAATGTATGAGCTGCTCACCGGATTATAATTTCAGAGATTGTAGGTCTTTGCCGATCGGAGGCGAAATGGCGGCGTCGGTGAATCACGATTGACCGGCGGCGGCGCGCTCCACAACCAGCTGCAGCGGCTGAAGTCGTGTGAATTCCGGCGAGGCTTGCTGCTGTGCTCGTGGACGGACGAGCGGCTGGAGCGAGCAAGCTCCGTTCGGATCTGTCGGCGCGACTCAGACGTGAACGGTGGGATCTTCCATCCGTGGTCTTCAGGCGTGCCGATGGATGAAAACGGCTGCGGCGGCTGGGAACCTTCGGCTGCGACTGGCGGAGGACTCGCGGATGGCTGGAACGAGGCTCGTGAACGGTCGGCCGGTGGGAGAGCTTCGGCCGCAGACGTGGCGGCGGCTTGCTGCGGCGGCGTGGGGTTTCGTCTTGTAGCGCGTATGCGGCGCACGAGCTTCGGCCGGCGGGGCTCGCGCGAGGCATTTTGCGTGGGCCGGTACGGGCGTCTTCGGCTGCCGTTGGCTGAACGGAGTTTGAGTGGCGTGAAGTCCGGCGAACCTGGCGTGCTCGGCGGCAAGGGAAAAAACACAGCAACGTCGGCGGTGAAGGCAGCAGCAACGTGAAGGAAAATAGGGTTCCGGCTAGGGCAAACTAGGAGGAGAAGAAAGATGATTATCAATGTAGGCTAGGGTTTCTCTTTTGAATTTTCAATGATAAGGAGCTTAAATACCAACAATTAGGTCAAATTCTAAGTGTCAAATATAACCCTCCTTAGGCATTATTAACCAAAACGCCATCGGTACTTCTTCTTCTTTTAATTTTACAAATAAATCCCATCTCAAGGAGAAACAATAATTACTGATAGAACGTCAAATACAATAAATAATTAGTACCTGTGGTTGTGGTCGTCACAGCTCCTCTAATGAACAATTTGTTTGTGGTCCTACCAACAAACAGATGTCCCTCTCGGGCCTTTTGTTCAAGTCCCAGAGACACCACTTAAGGGAATATTCATCTACTTACCCTAGTAGGCGGGAAGGAGTGAATTCCATCTTGCTAAGTTAAGACCCCAACCGCTTACTCGGTCTTGTCCCCAAGAAGGTAGACATATTGAGTCGGTGAATCTAGCCACTCTCACCCATACTAGTCAAAGGACAATCACTCACGAACAGAATTTCGTAACTTGCTCAGGATTGAGATCAAGTTACCTAGGTCATCCTAGTGAAATAGAAACCTAGCTAGTTAACGAAGTTATATCTAGTGGTTACTATTTCGCGGTCCGGTCTTATGTAGTCTCATTACATAGGATATACCCACTCACATGTCATCTACACGAACACGTTAGGATCACAGTGTTTGTATACAAAGTGGCCACATCCATAGTTTTACCAGGGTAAGGTACCCAAACCTTATCCCCTTACTATAGACCCTTTAGGTTGTATCTCGAACCGAGATCCTTTATATGTACACTATATTCAGTTCAAAATACATTTTACGGCCTTAGATGTTTAGTTTATTGGATTTATGGTTAAAATAAAGGGCAATCCCGTAAATAACAACCAATAACTCTTTATTGAAATAATAACACTTTATTACAATTATTAGAACAAAATTACAAATTACGAGTTTTAGGGCACAAACCCAACAATATTGACAAGATGTTGTCTATATATAAGATGCAGAACTCCAAGAAGGGCTTGTTGCCTTTCAGGCATGGGGTTCACCTGTCTAAGGATCAATGTCCTAAAACGCCTCAAGAGGCTGAGGATATGAGACGAATCCCCTATGCTTCAACTGTAGGGAGCCTCATGTATGTCATGTTGTGTACTAGGCCTGACATCTGTTATGTAGTTAGGATTGTCAGTAGGTATCAATCTGATCCAGGATTAGATCACTGGACAACCGTAAAGGCAATCCTCAAGTATCTTAGGAGAACGAGGAACTACAACCTTGTGTATGGAAGTGGGGATTTGATCCTTACGGGATACACAGACTCTGACTTTCAGACCGATAAAGATTCTAGGAATTCCACTTCGGGGTAAGCCTTCATTCTGAATGGAGGAGCTGTAGTGTGGCGAAGCATCAAGTAGGAATGCATCGCTGATTCTACGATGGAAGCCGAATATGTTGCAGCTTGTGAAGCTGCAAAGGAAGCCGTTTGGCTTAGGAAGTTCATGATGGATTTGGAAGTTGTTCCAAATATGAACTTGCCAGTGACCCTGTTTTGTGACAACAGTGGTGCCTTAGCAAACTAGAGAGAACCTCGGAGTCATAAGAGGGGCAAGCATTTTGAGCGGAAGTATCACCTGATATGGGAGATTGTGCACTGCGGAGACGTGACAGTCACGCAGATAGCGTTGGAGCACAACGTTGCTGATCCATTTACAAAGGCTCTCATGGCTAAGGGGTATTCAATGCCCTAGTTTATTGTATTACTTTATTGTATTACTGTACATTTGAGAAATGTATTATGTACTCCACTAGCTTAGTTCTAGTGGGAGTTTGTTAGGATGTATGTCCTAATCTCGTGTAAGTTTGTAATATTCCATTTTGAAATAAATAAGAGTTATTTTTTCAATGCTTTGTGTCTCGCATATTTCATAAACTTAATCTAATTAGCTAAGCTCTAGG
Organism: Trichosanthes cucumerina; assembly: GCA_036507285.1. Lineage (NCBI taxonomy): Eukaryota > Viridiplantae > Streptophyta > Magnoliopsida > Cucurbitales > Cucurbitaceae > Trichosanthes > Trichosanthes cucumerina. The sequence goes on along the minus strand of CM071840.1, from coordinate 67,704,583 downwards.
GTCATTGTATTATGAGAGAACTAGAACTTGAACGGTGTGTAGTGGACACACGGGGAGGATCACGTTCGAGTTAATGACTCGAACGGTCTACAATATACGGATAGGGTTGGAGAGCTAATACTGGATACGTTGTGGATACGACCCACTTTGTATTAGATACAAACGAGTTGATCCAGCTCGTTCATGTGGTTGACATGCGAGTGGGGGCATTCTGTGCAATGAGATTGTACAAGACCGGACCGTAAATTCTTAGACTTACTGATGTAACACCGTTGATAGTATAAGGTTAATAAATTTGTAGATGACCATTAGTGACTCGACCTTAATCCTGAGCGTGTTACGGACTCCTGTGTGCGGGGATCTACCTTTTTACTAGTATGGGTGAGGATGATCACAGTTACTCGCCCAATATGCCTATCTTCTCAGGGACAGAACCATGTGGGGAGCTGGGAACTTGACTACGCGAGATGGAATTCACTCGCTCCCGATTTAGGGAAACTAGAGGGGTTGTTCACTTAAGTGCTGTCTCCAGGGCTTGAACAACGGGCCCACCCTCTCACTGGTCCGAGAGGGTTGTTGTTTATGGTTGGACCATGCAACATAGTTGTTTATTAGAGAAGCAGTGGGACTTAAGGAGCAAGAGGTAGACACAAGGACAAAACAATAATTTGACCCACCTGTGGCTACGAACAACCTGTGAAGGGTCGACTCACGGGCATTGGTTATATCGATGGACACAACTTGACCTATAGTGATGGGAGTGCAGCTAGGGCTTTAGTGGAGTGTTACCATAGCTAATGAATGTTGAATAACCGGGTCAAAGAGTTTGACAGGTTAATCTTGAATCATTGGAGCTCGTCATCTGTAGGTCCATTAGGTCCCTCGATTGACTTAAACTGGATAAATTGAGGGTTTACAGTTTGGTGTGGATTTGAAGTGTTCAAATTCATTAATTGGGTAATTCTGTCAATTATATGTGATATAGTTGACATAAGATATAGTTTGATGTGAATGAGATTCATAATAAGCTATAGTATAGCCTAATTGATTAATTAGTGCTACATTGGAGAAATTGAATTGGAAGAAATTAAATTGAATGTGATTCAATTTAAAATTCCACAATTATGCAAATGAGATTTGTATAATAAGGTATGAGATACCTTATATTATGTGAAATGCAAATATGATTTGCATATCATATAGTTTTGGTAAAATGGTGGAGATTTTAACTCCACCATACACCATTATAAAAAGGTGCATTCAATGGCATTTCATGAGACTTTTGCCATTTTTTGGATTTTCATCCAAAGAGAGCATGTCTAATTCTCTCTCAAAATCTCTCTCTCAATCTCTCTAGAATTCTCTCCAAACCCAAAACCAAAGAGAGTCCCACAACTCTCCCTCAACCTCCCAAGAACAACCGAGAAGACCCTGTGGAAATGTCTTGTCGTTCGGTTCAAGGATCGAGTTAGTAGAGATCGTTGGTTCGAGTGGGATTGAGATCGAGAAGGAGAAAACGTTGAAGAAGAGTTCTTCAAGAGGTTAGCATGTCTATTACTTACTGTTTTCTCTTACTTTTGTGCATGTTTAGCCTAGGATTAATGAGATTAATTCAATTTTAAGATACGAATTATACAACGAAACAACGACGTTTCACAACGTCTTCTGCTGCGGGAATTCAAAATCCCTTCATTAAGAAGTTGGAAAAAGAGATTACATGGGATGCATCGTTGTTATCTTATTTAGATCCCCGTACAGATCAATGTGAACTTGAAGTTCAAAAGATAATCCATTTGCAAAATATAGCAAATCAATTACCATATGCAATTACAGATGCTAAGAGAGTAACTAAATCATATATACCAGCTGCAAATGCCTCATCGAAAATTGTTATCCCAATATAACAAGTTGTCACTAATGAGTCTGGGACACGTCAGAAGCGTGGTAGACCTATATGTTCCAAAGATAAAAATCCTCGAAAAAGAAAAGTAGTTGATAATCAAACTAATCCAATGAAGGATATGGATGTTCCAGAAGAAATTCAGAATACTACTACTGATAAAAGTATTGATGAAAGTCCAATACTTGAGAATAATAATGAAATTTCAATTAACTATGTTATAACAGGAAAAAAATGGAACCAAAATAATATAGTTGTTGACAACATTTTTGCTTACAATGTTGTTCATGATATTATTCATGAAAATGATGATTCTGATCCAAAATCCATAGAAGTATGTCAACATAGAGAGGATTGACTTAAATGGAAAGAAACAATCCAAGTAGAATTAAACTCACTTTCAAAACGTGAGGTTTTTGGACGAGTAGTCCAGACACCAGAAGGTGTCAAACCTGTGAGATACAAATAGGTTTTTTTAAGGAAGAGAAATGAAAATAATGAGGTCACAAGATATAAAGCGAGACTTGTTGCACAAGAATTCTCGCAAAGACTCGATATTGATTATGAGGAGACATATTCTCCTGTGGTGGATGCAATAACATTGAGATATCTAATTGGCCTTACTGTATATGAAAACCTTGATATGCATCTCTGGATAATGACATCTAAATGAGAATCCCAGAAAGATTTAAAATGCCAGAAACACATTCTCGGGAATTGTATTCAATCAAGTTACATAGATCATTATATGGATTAAAACAATCAGGACGAATGTGGTATTATCGCCTAAGTGGATATTTGTTGAAAGAAGGTTATCAAAATAATCCAAAATGCCCATGTGTTTTTATAAAGAAACCTCAGTCAGGATTCGTTATTATAACTGTATATGTTGATGACTTAAATATAATTGTAACTCCTGAAGAGTTATCAAATGCAATAGAATATCTTAAGAAAGAATTAGAGATGAAAGATCTTGGAAAAACAAAATTTTGTCTTGGTTTGTAAATTGAACATTTAGCAAATTTGATATTTGTTCATCAGTCAACTTATACAGAGAAAATTTTAAAAAGATTTTATATGGACAAAGAACATCCATTAAACATTCAAATGGAAGTTCGTTCACTGGATGTAAAGAAAGATATATTTCGACCTCGAGATGATAACGAAGAACTTCTTAGTCCTGAAGTACCATATCATAGTGTGATTGATGCACTTATGTATCTTGCTAATAATACAAGACTAGATATCACATTTTCAGTAAATTTATTAGCAAGATATAGTTTTTATCCAACCAAAAGGCATTGGAATGAAATTAAACATATATTTCGTTATCTCCAAGGAATGATTGATATGTGGTTGTTTTATTCTAACAAATCCAATTTTGATATAGTTGGTTATGCAGATTCTGGATATTTATCTAATCCACAGAAAGTTAGATCTCAAACAGCTTATCTGTTCACATGTGGAGGAACTGTCATATCATGGTGATCAGTGAAACAAACCATAACAACCACTTCTTCAAATCATGCTGAAATCCTTGCAGTTCACAAAGCAAGTCGAGCATGTGTATGGCTAAGATCAATGACTCGTGATTTGTCTCCTAGTAAATATCTTTCAACAATATTATATGAAGACAACACAACCATATAACTCAAATCAAGGGAGGATATATCAAAGAAGATAGAACGAAACATATCTCACCGAAGTTTTTCTACACTCATGATCTTGAAGAAAATGGTGATATCACTATACAACAAATTTGTTCGAAGGATAACCTGGCCGACTTATTTACAAAGGCATTATCAACTACAACTTTTAAAAAATTAGTACATAGCATTGAAATGCAGCGTCTCAGAGATCTCATGTGATGTCTCCATGAGGGAGAGTGAATGTATTATAGTAAACTATAAAAATATGTACTTTTTTCCTTCACTAAGGTTTTTTTTTTCCCACTAAATTTTTCTCTAATAAGGTTTTAACGAGGCATATCTTATATAGAATGACCATCTAAGATGCCCAATTCTCCCTTCACCATGTGTCAAACCCATATTGCCCATGTAACCTCTATGTGCCCATTTTCTACCTTTGATTAGTGTCAAAGTGTACCACATCAAACTTGCCAATTTGTCTATAAATAGTGGCTTATAGTGCAAAATAAAAAGACACAAAAACTTGGTGGATTTCTGCACTTTCTCTCTTTTATATAATTTCCTTGTTTATATATATATAATTTCCTTTTATATTCATATTCATATTCATATTCATATTATTATTATATGATTTGGTAAAGTTTTTGGTGCTCAATTTTGCCTCTCAATTTTATAACAGTTTTTGTATTTTTTTTTGTAAACTATTTTTTATTATTTCAAATTGGTAGTACATCTAACATTTTTCTTTTTAAAATATAACTACAAATGACTAGTTAAAATATGAGTATAACTTCGTAGATAAAATATCTATGGTCTTTCAAAGCCAATTCTTGAACTAAAAAATTGTCAAATCAAATATCTATTAAATTAAAGGTCTATAAACTTCAATTGAAGGGTAATATTGTTAAAAAAGGCCTTTTAACAATAAAAATCAAATTGGAATAGAGTTAAGAGATAGGTATTAAGTTTTTAATTTAACAAAAAAATGGTGATTAAATTTTGAGGGGTAGTTTGCGGGCGGTTCGCGAACAACGTGGGCGTGAGGCTTCATTTCTCAACGTGGGGCGGTTTTACTTATTTTTGGTTTTGTAAAATGTAATTAATTTTATTTAATTTAATTAATTAATTAATTAATTATTAATTATTTTATGCGTGAGATGTATGAAATATTTTTGTTCTTTGTGCATAATGTATGTCATGTAGATTTAAAATCCCACCTTAGGTTAAACATTTCATGCATCATATTTATATTATAAGTGTTATAATATATAGTATGCATGATATGTTATATTATAAGTGTTATAATATAATTAAAAACATATTTTAATTTATTTAATATAAGAGTTATATTTTTGATATTAAAAGCATGCTCATGCATTTAATTCATGTGATGAATATGTGTTATAGTATAGTTATTCATGTGATGAATGATCAAGCACTATAACATAGAAATGCATGTAACCTAAGTTAATTATTAGTTTTAAAATGTTTAGAACTTGAATAATTAGACTTAGGTTTTCTAGTTCTAATAAGATTAGAATTAGGAAATCAAAATATGTCCTTTGAATGGTGACTAATAAGTAACTGTGTCTAAGGAAGGTTTTGTCTAAAGCTGGGGTATTTAAGTTGACGCTTGTGGAACACCCCTGCCTGGAAACCAACCTGGGAGTGAATTCGGTCCGAAGATTCTTAGGATATATTATCATGAGTGGCGTTAATTAAAAGTTGATTAATTTACTCTCTTAGTGTAACGCCTTATAACTTCAAGTACCTTTTAATTTGTGTTTTGGATTAATTTAATGGAAATAAATTCAAGATTGGGCCCTTAAAATATGTAATTTGATTTAGTTCTTTGTACAAACTAAGAGAATTAAAGGAAATGGGAGTTTGAATTAAACTTTGGGGCAAAGTTGTGAATTAAGGAGGAAGAGGGACAGTTTGGTAATTAAGAAGAAGTCAAATTAGGGTTTGTCTTCTAGCTGGCACGAAATTCAAGGCATCTCCTTCCTCTTTTACGCGTTTCACGAGCCCCAGCAGCCGACCCCCTTCCGTTCTCCTTCCGACCGCAGCGACACGATTCCGGCGATTCTTCTTCTTCATGTTGCACGTCGCCGACCAACGCCGATAGCCCGATAGCTCGCCAGAGAATGCATCCTAGCGTTTTGCATCGTCGTTCAACCGAGTCGTCCAGTCGCCGAGCCTTACCAGTGCCTCGTCGGAGCGTCTTGCAGTTGCCGGTTGATCGGTGTCAGCGTTCCTGCGAGCGACGTGGATCCGCTGCACTTTCAAGCAACGAAGCTGAAGTTCCCTCACCGTCGTTCAACAATCGCAAGTTTCGATCATCTCAGCCACCGGTTCACGTTTTGGTTCGGGTTTTTGGGCGTGTTCCGATCGGTTTTCATAGAGTAGAGAGCGATTTTGGATAGATCGAGCCACGAGCTTCCCAACGTTCTGCTCCACGCTCTGAGATGCACCTTCACGCGCCGCCACCGGCCGCCGCTGGCCGTCATACGTGCCGCCGCCGACCACCGCATGCACCGCCGATCGTCTGAACCCACCCGTTTTCATTCGTTTCGTTCCCCGAGTCTTTTTTAATCCTCTGTTCAGGTAAAATCGCTTGATTATTGCTTGATGTTTCAAGTATTTGCTATATAGGCTCTAAGTTATGGTTATGTGAGTTAATTAAGAATAATGGAATTGATTTAGGGGATTCGAGTAGGGAGCACGATTGTGAGGAGCTTTGAGTTAAGAGCGAAACTTTAGGAGTTTCAAGCTAAGCTAAGGTAAGGGATTTGTTTATATAAAATATATTTGAAAAAGAGAAGTATGTAAGTTTTTTGAAAGATTTATTTCAAAAGGATGAATCTCATGAGTTTATTGAAAAAGATGAATCTCAAGGATTTCTTTCGAGAATGATTTCTCAAGATTTATTACTCCAAAGGGTTCGAGAGGACCCTCAATGCACGAGGTTTAAAAGGACCTGAATAGAAATGATTTCAAAGTATTTGAAAATGAGTTTTGACACAGTTATGCATATTTACATATATTGAGATTTTTAGTTATGCGATTACAATGAATACGTATTTAAAAATGTAAATGTATTTATGATTTATGATTGATTGACTCAAGTTTAAAGTTATGTCATGATTATATGATTGTTGCATCATTATGACTGCATATGTACATGTGATTGACGAATGGGACCTCATGCATATTGTATGTATATGAACATGTTTATGAAGGTTGTGGCAATTGGTCTCCTGAGGACTTATGCATGGTTAAACATGCATCTGAGACCCTATGGGTCAAACTTATAGGGGTTTGTGAGGGACTCAAATTAAACTTATAGGGGTCTGTGAGGGACTCAAACTTATAGGGGTCTGTGAGGGACTCAAACCCATAGAGAGTGCATGAGGACTCAAACCTATAGGGTGCATGAGGACTCAACATGAAAAGACTCAGGTAGACTCAATTGACCACGTATAGCCACAGAGAAGAGTCATGATTTTATGAAAGACAGTTTTAGGTCCCACTTTAGAAAGTTTTATGATTTTAAAAGTCACGATTAACAGTCATGTTTAAAAGTCATGTTTAAAAGAAAGTCATGTTGCATGTGTTGCATTTCTCGACCCCCACTTGCTGGGTATTATTATAATACTCACCCCTTTACCTTTGTTTTGTTCTCCGCTTTTACAATGTTTTCAGGTAAAGGCGAAGGCCTATCAGGCGAGTGACAGGGATGCGCTACAGAAGCCATGGGAACCAAGTCATAGTTTTCCGCACACATGTTTTAGAAAGTAATTTTAAAAGATTATCGTCTTCCGCTTATGTATTACAGATGTTGGAAACAAGAGGCCAAACCTATTTATATTTTTAAATATTTTGTATTCTTATGGGATCCCAAATTAAAGTGAATTTTACTATCAAGTTTTATCTATTTAAAGTCATTTAGGGCCTCAAATGCATGCATGATAGTAATAACCCTTAGAAAGAGAGTTTATAAAAGTAGGGTTGTTACACTTAGACCTAAGTTAATAATATGATTATAAACTTAGGCTAAATCAATATAAGATTTATATTGGTAGACTTTGGTAAATATTAGTCGGTTTATCTAAGTCAATCTCGAATAGTATAAAGTGTTGCGTGGGAGGAAATAAAGTGTATAAGATACATTTGATTTTCCGACCACAAATCTCCGTTTAAAGTCCGCACCGTGAGATCCATACTCGACCTCGTGGCGCAAATGGGAGCATCCCCCTTGGATGGTATTTGTATGGTTCAATATCATAGTGGATGGAGAGAGTACTTTTAGTGAGTGGGAGCAACACCTGTGAAAACGGGACCCACGGTCTTCACTTTCGATTCACACCGTGAGACCCCTATGATCTGCCTGCTAGTTTGGCCTAGACCAGACAATCCCTTCGGAGGGCCTTGATCATGGGAGTCGGAACACCGTGAATTCTCGAAAGGGATACAGTTTCCTTAATGGTTTTCCTTTTTGGTTCACCCTTTGGTGGCTATAGCTTGGACGAATACTTGGAAACTTAAAGATTGAGGGTGACACTCACGGGATTCATTAAGAGTTCATGGATTCGACCGAAAAATGGTAACTGGACGCCTAATGGAATAAGAGTTATTATGGGATTAGGGTCAGGTCGAGATAGTCTCGTCCTATAGCAGGAGTGTTTCTGTTCACCCTTCGGTGGCGATCAATCTAAACCTTTGGGATATCATTGCAAATTTTTAATGACCTAGGGATCATAAAATAAATTTTTGCTAAAACTTGATTGGATTTCAAAATTTTTTTTTGCGAGACTGACACAACGCTTTTATTTGATTTTTCAGCAAAAATGTCTAGCTCAATTATAGCGTTACTAGCATCCGACAAATTAGTGGGAGATAACTTCCAAACATAGAAGAAAAATATAAACACGATTCTAGTAACTGACGACCTTAAGTTCGTGCTTACTTAGGAATGTCCTTAGTTATCGAGCTCGACTGCGTCACGAAGTGTTTGTGATGCATACGATCGGTGGATCAGGGCCAATGAAAAGGCCAAGGTCTACATAATTGTCAGCTTGTCTGAAGTATAGGAAAAGAAGCATGAGCTGATGATCATCGTCAAGGAGATCATGGAGTCCTTGTAGGAGATATTTGGACAACAGTCCTTTCAAGTACGACATGACTCGCTCAAACACGTCTTCAACGCCCGGATGAAAGAAGGGACGTCTGTCCGAGAACACGTTCTAGACATGATGACAAACTTTAATCTAGCAGAGATGAACAGGGCTTCGATCGATGAGTCGAGTCAGATCAGCTTCATGTTGAAGACTCTTCCGAAGAGTTTCTTTTAGTTTCGTAGCAATGCTGTTATGAACAAAATTAGCTACACTCTGACCACCCTTCTGAATGAGTTACAGAACTTCCAGTCCTTGATGAGGATTAGGACACCGGAAGCTGAGGCAAATGTTGTCTTCAGGTCCTTTCACAGGAGTTCGACCTCTGGGACAAAACCTGTAGCTCATTCTCACCCGAAAGGGAAGAAAAAGAAAATGAAGAAGGGTAAAGCAGACCGTGCTGCCGCCCAAAAGGGCAAAAAGGTCAAAGAAGTTGTAGAGAAAGGAAAGTGTTTCCACTGCAATGGGGACGACCACTGGAAGTGGAACTGTCCCAACTTCCTTGTCGACAGGAAAAATACAGGTAAATGTGATTTACTAGTAACTGAAACCTGTTTAGTGGAGAGTAATGACTCTGCCTGGATATTGGATTCAGGCGCCACTAACCATGTTTGTTCTTCTTTTCAGGGAATTAGTTCCTGGCAGCAACTGCGAGAGGGATGAGGTGACTCTACGTATTGGATCCGGGGAGATTGTCTCTGATGCCGCAATCGACAAAGTGAAGCTCTTTTTCAGCGGGAAATACTAATTATTAGATAATATGTATATAGTACAAGGGTTTACTAGAAACCTTGTTTCTATTTCCTGCTTACTTGAACATTGTATTTCCGTTTCATTCAGTGGTAATAGAGCGTTTATTTCCCGAAATGGAAACTTGATTTGTTCTTCTTCACTTGCGTCTAATCTGTATGTTTTGAAACCAGGTCAAAAGCGTTTTGAACACTAAATTATTTAAAACAGCAGAAACACGAACTAAAAGAGTAAAAGTCTCTCCAAATGAAAATGCCTATCTTTGGCATCTACGGTTAGACCACATTAATCTCAATACGATTGAGAGACTAGTGAAAAGTGGACTTGTAAGCGAGTTGGAAGAAAACTCTTTACCGGTATGTGAGTCATGCCTCGAAGGCAAAATGACTAATCGTCCTTTTAGTGGAAAACGATATAGAGCCAAAGAGCCCTTTGAGCTTATACATTCTGACCTCTGTGGTCCGATGAGTGTCAAAGCACGAGGTGGTTATGAATACTTTGTATCTTTTATAGATGACTATTCAAGGTATGGGTATATTTACCTAATGCATAAGAAGTCTGACACTCTTGAAAAGTTCAAGGAGTACAAGACTGAGGTTGAGAACCAGTTAGGTAAAACAATAAAAATACTTCGATTGGATCTCGGTGGAGAGTGTATGGACACAGAATTCCAGGACTATATGATAGAACATGGAATACGTCCCAACTCTCAGCACCTGGTATGCCACAACAGAATGGTGTATCGGAAAGGAGAAACAGAACCTTGTTGGACATGGTTCGGTCGGTGATGAGCTATGCTCGTCTCCCTGATTCTTTTTGGGTTTACGCAGTGGAGACTGCGATTTATATTTTGAACAACGTTCCGTCGAAGAGTGTTTGTGAAATACCTTTCGAACTCTGGTATGGGTGTATAAACCATTTTAGAATTTGGGGATGCCCAACCCACGTGTTGGTGTCAAACCCGAAGAAGTTGGAACCCCGTTCAAAATTGTGTCTATTTGTAGGTTACCCAAAAAAGACTAGGGATAGTCTATTTTACGATCCTAAGGAAAATAGGGTGCTTGTGTCGACAAACGCCACTTTCCTTGAGAAAGACCACGTCAGGGATCATTTATGAATTGAGCATCATATATGTCGAGTTCGATTTTTTCTCTTTTGGCTTCCGAAAAACTCATTGGAAACAATTACCAAACATGGAAAAACAACATTAATACGATTTTAGTTGTGGACGACATGAAGTTCGTACTCACTGAGGACTGTCATCAGGTTTTAGGCGCATTTGATAGATGGACCAAGGACAAGGTTTACATCTTAGCCAATATATCTGATATATTGGTTAAGAAGCATGAGAACATGGTCACCGCCAAGGAGATCATGGCACTGCAAGACATGTTTGGGCAACAGTTCTTTCAGGTCAAACACGATGCGCGCAAGTACATTTTCAATGCCAGGAAGGGACGTTTGTTAGGGAACATGTTCTTGACATGATGGTCCACTTCAACGTGGCAGAGATGAATTGAGCATCTATCGATGAGACGAGTCAGGTCAACTTCACTTCGAAAACTCTACCAGATAGTTTCCGGCAATTCCATAGCAATGTTGTGATGAACAAGCTTAGCTACACCGTAACCACTTTGCTCAATGAGCTACAAACCTTTCAGTCTCTGATGAAAGTCAGGCGATAGGAGGATGAGGCAAATGTTGCCCAACGGTCTTTTCACAGAGGTTCATCCTCGGGGACCAAATCTGTAGCCTCATCTTCTTCAGGCCCGAAAGGGAAGAAGAAGAATATGAAAAAGGTGGCCAAAGGGAAACAAGCTGACCGCGTTGCTGCCTAGAAGGGCAAGAAGGTCAAGGACGCTGCAGAAAAAGGAAAATATTTCTACTGCAATGTAGATGGGCACTGGAAGCGTAACTACCCAAAATACCTGGTCGATAGGAAGAAAGAAGGTAAATTTGATTTACTTTGTGTTGAAACATGCTTAGTGGAGAGTGATAACTCTACCTTGATATTAAATTCAGGGGCCACTAACCACGTTTACTCTTCTTTTCAGGAAACTAGTTCCTGACATCAACTACAGGAAGGGGAGATAACATTCTGTTGGATTTTATGTCCTAAAACTCGTGGGTTTGTAAACTGAATGTATATTCTATTTTGCAATAAAGATGTTATTGAGATTTATTCAAATAAAGGTGTTATTGAATAAAGTGAATTGTATATTTTTAAACCCTAATCCAATAAAGAACCCATGGCTATATGATGTATACTTGAACTTTATGTGTGACATAAAAATAGATCAGGTTCAAGTTATAGCCAGAACGGTCTATAGTATAGGGATAGGGCTAGGTACGTTATCCTGGGGACACTATGGGCGCGACCCACTTTGTAAAGTACAAACGATGTGATCTTGAATCGTTCATGTGGAGACATGCGAGTGGGAGTGTCTTATCCAATGAGTTTGCATAAGACTGGACCGAGAAATAGTCACTTAGACTTTATAACCCCATTTACTGTCTTAACTGGCTATATTCATACGATAACGTAGGTAACTCGATCTTAATCCTAAGCGTGCCATGAACTCCTGTTTATTCGGATTATCCTTAGATTTGCATGGGTGAAAGTGGCCTGAGATTTCCGACTCAATAAGCCTCCTATTTCAGGGATAAGACCGGGTAGATAGCTGGGAACATAGTTTTGCAAGATGGAATTCACTCCTACCTGCTTTAGGGATTAGTAGAGAGGTTATTCCCTTAAGTGTTGACTTCGGGTCTTGAACAAAGGGCCCACCCCTCTCATTGGGCAGGGAGAGATTCGGTTTGTTGGTTAGACCACAAACCAATTGTTCATTAGAGGATCAGTGAGACTTAAGAAACAAAAAGTAATTACAGGGGTAAAACGGTATTTTTTGACCCAGCTGTAATTACGAACGACCTGTGAAGGATCGACTTACTATTCATTGTTATATCGAGTGGACAAAAATATATCTACAGTGAAGAGAGTGCAACCACTGGGTTTTAGTGGAGTGTCCCGGTGGTTAATGAATGTTGATTAGTTAGGCTAAAGAGTTTGGTCGGTTAATCTCGTATCGTTGGAGCTCATGATCTGTAGGTCCATTAGGTCCCCCTACTAGCTCGGACTAAGCCTTATAACATTTGAGAGAAAAGAATTTGAATTATTCAAATTCTCTTTTGGGAGAAAGCATTAATTATATGCAATATATTTAACATTTCACAGTTTCATTATGAATTAAACTATGATAAAGAAGAGGTGTTATTTAAATATGATTTAAATATTGGTTCGGTTTATAACATGAATAGGGATTCATGTTCGAACGGTCGATTTAAGAAATCGGGATTGGTCCAATTATTTAATTTGATATTTGATATTAAATTAAATATTTATTTAAAATTAATAAATTAAATTAATGAATTGATTTTAATTTAAAATTAATTTTATATTAATTTTGAATTAAAATTAAATGAAAATTCAAAATTGAATTTGAAGTTTCAATTGGATCAAACTCAAAAGGGTGAACAAACAACTTTGATAGTCAAATTCACCAAAATTCAACACCTCCTTCTTGATTAATCCTCATCATTCATGTGTTGGCATCTTCACAAGGCTTGATGAAACTTTAATTGAAGATGAATTGAAGAGAATAATGAAATTTTGCAGAAAATTCATTTAATTCTCGGTTTTGAACCATTCTCACCCTTCTTCCAAATTCTCTCAACTTAAGATCCCACAATCTGTTCCAAGGCCTGAGGATAGTAGGGAAGACATTAGAAGTTTTTCACAAAGTTTTTGTGACAAGAAATTGCACATGGATTAGGAGAATTTTGAGCTACAAAGGTATGAGTTCTTGTTCTCTGTGTTTTCCAGATTTGAGCATGCTTTTTGTGTTGTATAATTGATCAACTTAGAGTGTTCAAGATCCAAAATTGCTTCCGCTTTCTTAATCTACACTCTTTCACATTCAGAGTTGGAAATGGAGATGTTTTCTCAGCTGTAGCAGTGGGCACGATAAAGCTACTATTTGGCAAGAAAATATTGTTGTTAGATAACGTGTATATAGTTCCAGGGTTTGCTAGAAACCTAATTTTTGTTTCTTGCCTTATTAGTCAATGTATTTCAATTTCGTTTAAATTTAATAAAGCATTTATTTCATTGAAAAGTTTAGAATTGTGTACCGCTTTACTTGAAAATAATTTGTATGTTTTAAGACCTAATCAGTTAAAATGGTTTTAAACACTGAATTATTTAAAACAACAAATACACGAACTAATAAAAAACAAAAAGTATCTCCTAAACAAAATGCCTATCTTTGGCATCTAAGATTAGGTCATATAAACCTCAATAGGATTGAGGGATTAGTGAAGAACGAACTTCTAAATGAGTTAAAAGAAAGTTCTTTACCTGTATGTGAATCATGCCTTGAAGGCAAAATGACCAAACAATCTTTTAGTGGAAAAGGTTATAGAGCCAAGGAAACCTTGGAGCTTGTACACTCAGACCTTTGTGGTCCGATGAGTGGTAAAGCCCGAGGTGGGTATGAATACTTCATTTTTTTTATAGATGATTATTCAAGATATGGATACATTTACCTAATGCATCAGAATTTTGAGGCACTTGAAAAGTTCAAGGAATATAAAATCGAGGTTGAGAACCTTTTAGGTAAATCCATCAAAACTCTTTGATCTGATCGAGGTGGAGAATACGTGGATCATGAATTCTAGGACGATATGATAGAACATGGAATAACGCCCTAACTTTCAGCACCTGATATGCCACACCAAAACGGTGTATCGGAAAGGAGAAACAGAACCCTGTTAGACATGTTCGGTCGATAATGAGTTATGCTCATCTCCCTAACTCGTTTTGGGGTTATGAAGTGGATACTATAGTATATATTTTGAACAATGTTCCTTCGAAAAGTTTTTCTAAAACACCTTACGAACTCTGGAAAGGACGTAAAGGCAGTTTATGTCATTTGAGAATTTGGGGATGTCCAACCCATGTGCTAGTGACAAATCCGAAAAAATTAGAATCTCGTTCAAAATTATGCTTGTTTGTGGGCTACTCTAAAGAAACGAGAGGTGGTCTATTTTTTTGATCTTAAAGAAAAAGGGTGCTTGTGTCGACAAACACCATTTTTCTTGAGGAAGACATCATCAGGGATCACAAGCCTAAAAGTAAAATCGTGTTAAAAGAGTTAGACAATATGCCAATAAAAGTTACTGACAATGCTAGGAAACCAACAAAAGTTGTTGACCCTAGCTCTTCTCAAAGTTGTCCATCTCAATAGTTGAGAGAGCCTCGACATAGTGGGAGGGTTGTTACACAGCCTGACCGTCACATGGGTTTAACTGAAACCCAAGTTGTCACGTTTAGTGATGACTGCGAGGCCCCATTGTCATATGATCAAGCAATGGATGACATTGAGAAAGATGAATGGATAAAAGCCATGGACCAGGAAATGAAGTCTATGTACTTCAATTCCATTTGCAATCTTGTGGATCAACCTGATGGGGTTAAGCCCATAGGTTGTAAATGGATCTACAAGAGAAAACGTGGTGTAGATGGGAAGGTACAAACCTTCAAAGCTAGACTCGTGGCAAAGGGTTATACCCAACGAGAAGGGTTGACTATGAGGAAACCTTTTCTCCTGCTGCCATGATCAAGTCTGTTCGGATCCTTCTTGCCATTGTTGCATATTATGACTATGAAGTATGACAAATGGATGTCAAGATGTCTTATCTGAACGAAAATCTTGACGAAAACATCTACATGGACCAACCCAAAGGTTCATTGAACAAGGTGATGAGCAAAAGGTTTCCAGGTTGATGAGGCTATGGGTTGAAACAAACCCCTAAGTCTTGGAATATAAGGTTTGATGAGGCTATCAAATCTTATGCCTTTTATCAAAATGTTGATGAACCTTGTGTATACAAGAAGATAATCGATTGTACTGTCGCTTTTCTAGTGTTGTATGTGGATGATATCCTAGTCATTGGGAATGATGTAGGATTCCTCACTGGCGTTAAAAACTAGCTGGTTATGCAATTCTAAATGAAAGATTTGGGAGAAGCGTAGTTCGTTCTCGGGATCCAGATTGTCCAGAACCACAAGAACAAAACACTAGCCTTGCCTCAAGCATTATACATCGACAAAATGTTGATTCGATATAAGATGCAGTACTCCAAGAAGGGTTTATGGTCTTTCATGCACGAGGTTCATTTGTCTAAGAAACAATGTCCTAAGACACCTTAAGAGGTTGAGGATATGAGACGAATCCCTTATGCATCAGCTGTAGGTAGCCTCATGTACGCCATGTTGTGTACTCAGCCCCACATCGGTTATGCAGTTGGGATTGTCAGTAGTTTTAGGGGTTGTGTCCTAAAACTCGTAGTTTGTAAATTTTTGTTCTAATTATGGTAATAAAGAGTTATTATTTCAATAAAGAGTTATTGTTCGTTATTTACGATATTGTTCTTGTTTTAACCCTAAATCCAATAAACTTAACATCCAAGACTGTAAAATGTCTCTTGAATTGAATGAAATATACATATTAAGAATCTCGGTTCGAGATACAACCTAAAGGGTCTATAGTAAGGGGATAAGGTTTGGGTACCTTACCCTAGTAATACTATGGATGTGGCCCACTTTCTATATGATACAAACACTATGATTCTAACGTGTTCGTGTAGATGACATGTGAGTGGAGATATCCAATGTAATGAGATTACATAAGATCGGACCACGAAATAGTAACCGCTAGATGTAACTTTGTTGACTAACTAGGTTTCTATTTCACTAGGATGACCTAGGCAACTTGATCTCAATCCTAGCAGGTTACGAACTCCTGTTTGTAAGGGATTGTCCTTTGACTAGTATGGGTGAGAGTGGCCAGATTCGCCGACTCAATAAGCATACCTTCTTGGGGACAAGTCCTAGTGAGCGGCTGGGAACTTAACTTAGCAAGATGGAATTCACTCCTTCCTGCCTACTAGGGTAAGTAGATGAATGTTCCCTTAAGTGGTGTCTCCGAGACTTGAACAAAGGGCCCGACCCTCTCATTGGTCCGAGAGGGACTTCTGTTTGTTGGTAGGACCACAAACAAATTATTCATTAGAGGAGCACTGGTACTTAAGGTACAAGATGTAACCTAGGAGTAAAACGGTAATTTGACCTAACTAGTGTTACGAACATTCGTGAAGGATTGACTTGCTGTTATTGGTCAATATCCGTGGACACAGAAATATATATATACAGTGAGAAGAGTGCAGCTGCGGGACTTTAGTGGAGTGTTTCTACAGTTAACGAATGTTGATTAGGAGGTTAATGAGATTAACCGAATAATTTCGTATTGTTGGAGCTTCTGATCTGTAGGTCCATTAGGTCCACCTTCTAGCTCGTAAAGGGTTCTTAGATCGTTTGAATTTGAAATGTTCAAATTCATTAGGGAATAAATTTAATGTATATAGATACGTTATAATATAAAGTTTTGGAACTTTATATTATAAATTTAATTTGAATATGATTCATATTAAATTATATTCGAGAATTAAATATTTGAAAGAGTTCAAATATTAATTTAAATGTGAATTATTCATATATGTTAAAATTTAATGTGCATGGGATGTGCATTAAAACTATAGATTAGAAGGAATATTGATTAAATATGATTTAATCATAATTAAATATATGATATTTAATTGGTTAAATGTGATTTAATTAAAATTAATATTAATTTATAATTAAATATGATTTAATTATTAATTAAAATTAATTAATTTATTATTAAATTAATTAAGGGAACGTGTCAGGATGACACGTTCCCACTTTCCCTCTTCCTCTCCCAATTGACAGTTAAATAGGGAGAGGAGATCTATGAAATGATTAATCGATCGATCATTCCATCAGTGCATTTTGTGGAATTGCTCTCAAAACTCTCTCTCTCAAATTCACTTCCTTCTCTTCCAACGGTTGGAATCCTTCCCACCAAGGATTGATTGAAAGAACTCAGAGAATAGAAGGTTTGATGAGTGGTAGTGTCCTGCTTGGAGAAAACAGAGAAGATGTCTTGGAGTAAGTAGTTGCTATTGAGAAACTACAAAGGTAATTAGTTTATTCCCTTTTAGTTTAATGTTTTGTACAACATGTTTGCATGTTGTAGATCCATGATTAATTAGATTAGAATTACTGCTTCTTCTTTGTAATTTACTAATGTACTGATATTTCTAGTAAACCAAAACAATCAAGCAATTACGATTTTAATCACGTTTCCGCTGCTCAAGGGGATCTGATTCCCATCAAGTAGGTATCAATCCAACCCAGGATTAGATCACTGGACTGCGGTAAAAGTAATCCTCAAGTATCATAGGAGAACGAGGGACTATGTGCTCGTGTATGAGGTTAAGGATCTGATCCTTACAGGATACAAAGACTCTGACTTCCAAACCGATAAGGATTCTAGGAAATCCATTTCGGGGTCAGTGTTTACTCTTAATGGAGGGGTAGTAGTCTGGTGAAGCATCAAGCAAGGATGCATTGCTGACTCCACTATGGAGGCTGAGTATGTAGCAGCTTGTGAAGCAGCTAAAGAGGCTGTATGGCTTAGGAAGTTCATGACTGATTTGGAAGTCGTTCCAAATATGAACTTCCCGATCACCCTTTAATATGATAACAACGTTGTCGTGGCCAACTCGAGAGAACTTCGTAGTCACAAAATGGAAAAACACATCAAACGGAAGTATAACTTGATACGAGAAATTGTGCACCGAGGAGACATGATCGTCACGAAGATAACATTGGAGCACAACGCTGTTGATCTATTTACAAAGACTCTCACGACTAAGGTGTTCGAGGGTCACCTAGAAACTCTTGGTTTACACATTAGAACTTGACTAGGGCAAGTGGGAGTATTGTATCAAATGGTATTTAGTGTCCTAGTTTATTGTATTTGCATTATTGTAACACCCTATTTACTCCACTAGCTTCAGGACAAGTAGGAATTTGTTGGAATTTATGCCTTAAACTCGTGTATTTGTAATTATTTGAGCAAATGAATAAAGTTGTTATTTTTCCTTTAAACTTGTATTCTCGCCATTACAAACTTAAATCTAATAAACTAAGCTCTAGGGTCACATTTAGAATGTGACCCGAATGGTCTATAGTAGATGGATGAGGTTGGGAACCTCATCCTGTTAACACTATGGATGCAACCCACTTTGTATTTGATACAAACGAGGCGATCCAGCTCATTCATGTAGTTTACATGCGAGTGGGGGCATCCTGTGCAAAGAGTTTGTACAAGACTGGACCAAGAATTGTTAGACTAATCCAGTAACACTATTGATAGGTTAGGGCTAATAATTCAAACGATGACCAATAGTGATTCAACCTGAATCCTGAGCGAGTTTCGAACTCCTGTCTGTCGGGGATTGTCATTTGACTAGTATGGGTGAGAGTGACCAGAGTTGCGGACTCAATATGCCTACCTTCTCAGGGATGAAACCTTGTAGGGAGCTAGGGACTCAACTTCGCAAGAAGGAATTCACTCGTTCCCGTTCTAGTGTAACTAGACAGGTTGTTACCTTAAGAGCTGAATCAAGGTCTTGAACAACAGGGCCTCTCCCTCTTGCTGGCCCGAGAGTGATAATGTTTATGGTCAGACCATAAACTTGTTGTTCATTAGAGGATCAGTGGTACTTAAGGTGCAAGAAGTAGTCATAGGGGTAAAACGGTAATTTGACCCACCTGTGACTACGAACGACCTGTGAAGGATTGATTCACGGGCATTGGTTAAATCAATGGACACAACTTGTCCTACAATGACAAGAGTGCAACTATGACTTTTTAGTGGAGTGACTCGTAGTTAACGAATGTTGATTGATGGGATCAATGAGTTTGATTAGTCAATCTCGTATCGTTGGAGCTCATGATCTGTAGGTCCATTAGGTCCCTCGGTTGGCTCAACATGGAATTAATAGATGGTATAAAGTTTTGGAATGAATTTTAAATGTTCAAGTTAAAATTTAGGGGTTATATAAATTATATGTGATATAATTGATATAATATATAGTTCAATGTGAATATGTTAATTAAATCCAATTTATCCACATTATGTGAATATGATTCATATAATAAGGTGTTTGACACCTTATATTATGCATTTATGCATAATATGAGGAGTTAGTGGAAAAATAGGTGGAAAATTTGTCTCCACCCACATTGTCTATAAAAGCATCCTTTTGGATGCATTTTGGAATACTTGAACCATTTGTGTGGTTTTGCATCTTAGGCAAACACAAAAGTTCTCTCCAAAATCCCTCTACATACATCCCTAATCCAAAAGGAGATCCCACCTTTCTCCTTCTCCTAGAGAACAACCGATAAGGTCTTTTGGCGGTGTTCGAGGATTCGTTTGTAGAGAACAGGAGCTCCTAGACGACGAGGAACCACGCTAAGAATTGGTCTTCAAAGGTAATAATCCAATCCATTTATGCTTTCAAGAAGTATGCTTAGCTAGATTTTCTGTTTTTTTAGTATTCTACATCACACAATTAAGAGCAAATTGAAGGGAATCAAAGTCCCCGCAGCGAAAGCGATTGCGAATCGCGCGCTCTTGATTTAGTTACAATGGAAAATTCATGAACGTAAACATGGATTAAGCATATAACAAAAGTATGGACCACAAGAAGTTTACCTTTGAAGAATCTTTCTTCAAGTGCTCCTCTCTCCACGGTCACGATCTCAACAACAAGAACTCGTATGAACACCGACACCACCACCGGATCTTCTCCGTTGTTCTCTAGGTGAGGGAGGAAGGTGGGTTCCTTTTAGGAGTGGTGAGGTATTTTGTGAGAGAGATTTGTGTTTTGGAACTCTTCTAACAACACAACAAGAAGGCTTGTCAAAACTTTCTCAAAAAATCTTAACCTAGTTGCATCTCATGCAACCATATATAGGGGAATGGGATGGAAATGATCATCCTACCCCTTCTTTAATCTCTCTTTAGTATATAGTTTATATATGAATATAATTCACATTAAAACTATATATTATATCAATTACATCATATATAATTAATATAACTCCTCATGTATGAAATTGAACACTTCAATTTCACTCCTAACTTTATACCCTCAATATTACCATGTTGAGCCAACAGAGGGATCTAATGGACCTACAGATCATGAGCTCCAATGTTGTGAGATTAACTGATCAAACTCTTTGATCTAGTTACTTAATATTCATTAACTACAAGTCACTCCACTATAGATTTGTAGTTGCACTCTCTTCACTGTAGATATTATTGTGTCCACTGATATAGTCATTACCCATGAGTCGACCCTTCACAGGTTGTTCGTAATCACAGCTGGGTCAAATTACCGTTTTACTCCTGTGATTACCTCTTTGCTCCTTAAACACCACTGATCCTCTAATGAACAACAAGTCTAAGGTCCTACCTTAGACTCATACCCTCATAGAGGGCGGGGCCCCGTTGTTCAAGACCTAGGGTCAGTTCTTAAGGGAACAACCTATCTAATTCCTCAGTAGAGGAATGAGTGAATTCCATCTTGCACAGTTAAGTTCCCAGCTACCTACGAGGTTCTGTCCCTGAGAAGGTAGGCTTATTGAGTCGGCTACAGGCCACTCTCACCCATACTAGTCTAAGGACAAACCCCTATAAGTAGGAGTTCTTAACTTGCTCAGGATTCAGGTCAAGTCACTTATGACCATCTATAAATTACTAGTCTTATTCTGTTAACGGTGTTATACTGGTTAAACTAATAATTTGCGATACAGTCTTGTATGAACTCTTCATACAGGATGCCCCCACTCGCATGTCAACTACATGAATGAGTTGGATTACCTCATTTGTACTAATTACAAAGTGGGTCGCATCCATGGTATTACCAGAATGAGGTTTCCAACCTTATTCTTATACCATAGACTATTTAGGTTATAATCTTGAAGTCAACCCAAATAGTGTCCACTACACTGATTTCAAGATAAACCTTGGAGCTTAGTTTATTGGATTTATAAAAGCAAGATTGTAATCTTATCAAAACAAATAACACTTTATTTAATTTATCAAAATTACACAAGTTTAGGGCATAAATCCCAACAATTTCCCACTTGACCTAAACCTTGTGGAGTACCAAACATTACAATAATGTAAATACAATAAACTAGGGCATTTAAACCCCTTTGTATAAAATACTCTCACTTGCCCTAGTTGGGAAAGACTTGTAAACCTAGACCTTCTAGGTGACTCTCAAATACTTTAGCCGTGAGAGCCTTTGTAAAAGGATCAGCAATGTTGTGCTCTGAGGCTATCTTCGTGACAATCACGTCTCCTCTATGCACGATCTCCCAGATGAGATGATACTTCCGCTCTATGTGCTTTCCCCTCTTGTGACTTCGGGATTCCCTCGAATTTGCCACTGCACCACTGTTATCGCAATACAACTTGATGGGCAAAGTCATATTTAGAACAACTTCCAAATTTAGCATAAATTTCCTTAACCAAACAACCTCCTTAGCTGCTTCACAAGGCGCTACATATTCGGCCTCCATGGTGGAATCAGCGATGCATCCTTATTTAATGCTTAGCCATACTACAGCTCCTCCGTTAAGAGTGAAACAGATGTCAGGCCTAGTACACAACATGGCGTACATCAGGCTCCCAATAGCTGATGCGTAAGGAATCCGTCTCATATCCTCAACTCCTTGAGGTGTCTTACGACACTGTTCCTTAGACAAATGGATTCCATGTCTAAAAGGCAACAAGCCCTTTTTGGAATCTTGCATCTTAAACCTTGATAACACTTTGTCTATGTATGATGCTTGAGACAAGGCTAGTGTTTTATTCTTGCGGTTCCGGACAATCTGGATCCCAAGAACAAACTGCGCATCACCCAAATTTTTCATTTGGAATTGCGTAGCTAGCCATTCCTTGATGTTAGTAAGATAACCTACATCATTCCCAATGAGTAGGATATCATCCACATAGAGAATTAGGAAAGCGACAGAACTATTGATGATTTTCTTGTAGACACAAGGTTCATCATCATTCTGGTCAAAACCACTGATAGCCTCATCAAATCTTATATTCCAGGACCTAGAGGCTTGTTTCAGTCCATAAATCGACCTTTTAAGCCTGCAAACCTTTTGCTCTTGTCCTGGTTTAATGAACCCTTTGGGTTGGTCCATGTAGATGGTTTCCTTAAGATTGCCATTCAAAAAGGCTGTCTTGACATCCATTTGCCATACCTCATAGTCATAATATGCGGCAATGGTAAGAAGGATACGGATAGACTTTACCATAGCAACAGGTGAAAAGGTTTCCTCAAAGTCAACCCCTTCAATCTAGGTATAACCCTTTGCTACTAGTCTAGCTTTAAAGGTTTGCACCTTCCCATCTACACCACGTTTTCTCTTGTAGATCCACTTACAACCTATAGGTTTTACCCAATCAGGCTTATCTACAAGATCCCAAACAGAATTGAAGTGCATAGACTCCATTTCTTGGTCCATGACTATGACCCATTTGTCTTTGTCTTTGTCAACCATTGCTTGATTATAAGTCAATGGATCCTCGCAGTTGTCATCTGGTATAACAACTTGGGTTTCAGCTAAACCCATGTAACAGTCGTGATCAGATCACAACCCCTCCCACTACGTCGAGGCATACTCAACTCTTGAGATGGACCCTCTTGACTAGACAAATTAGTATCAACAACTCTTGTTGACGTACTAGTGTTCTTATTAGCAACCTTTGCTATTGTTTCGTCTAACTCACTCAACACTACCTTACTTTTTTGGTTTGTGGTCCCTTATGTGGTCCTCCTCCAAGAAAGTGGCATTTGTCGATACAAAGACCTTATCTTCCTTAGGATCATAGAATAAACCCCTATTGTTTCTTTTGGGTATCCTACAAATAGGCACAACTTTGAACGTGAATCCAACTTCTTTGGATTTGTCACAAGCACATGTGCTGGACAGCCCGTTATTCTGAAGTGACATAAACTACCTTTACGTCCTGTAACGCCCCTACTTTTAGACAATAAAATTCCTAGGGACATTACTACTCATGCATGCATTCGAGGCCCTAACTGACTTTAAATAAGTAAAAGTTGATAATTAAAAATCAATTTAATTTGGGATCCCATAGAAATACAAAACATTTACAAGAAACATAACTAAGTACGGCCTCTAGTTTCAAAACTCTATGTTACATAAGCGGAAGACAATAATCATTTAAAAGAATTCTTTCTAAATCATGGATGCGAAATTCATGATTCGGTTCCCATGGCTTCTGTAGCGCATCCCTGCCACTCGCCTGGTATGCTCTCGCCTTTACCTGAAAACATTTTAAAACAAAGAAGACACAACAAAGGTAAAGGGGTGAGTATTATAAAATATCCAGTAAGTGGGGGTCGGGAAATGCAAACACATGCATATGACTTTCCTTCAAACCTGACTTTTAAACATGACTATTAATCGTGACTTTTAAAATCATAAATCTTTCTGTAGTGGGACCTAAAACTTTCTTTCATAAAATCATGACTTTTTCTCTTTGGCTATGCGTGGTCAATTGAGTCTACCTTAGTCTTTTCATTTTGAGTCCCTCACAGACCCCTATAGGTTTGAGTCCCTCACAGACCCCTATAAGATTTAAGTCCCTCACAGACCCCTATAAATTTGAGTCCCTCACAGACCCCTATAAGTTTGAGTCCCTCACAGACTCCTATAAGTTTGACCCATAGGGTCTCTGGTGCATGTTTTACCATGCACAAATTCTCAGGAGAACAATTGCCACAGCCTACATAACATGTTCATGTTCACACAATATGCATGAGGTCCCATATGTCAGTCACACAAATATAGGCAGTCATAATGACGCACAATCACATAATCATGACATAACTTTTATTAATTCAAAACCTGAGTCAATCAATCATAAATTAAAGCACAATACATTTACCTTTTTCTTAAATACGTATTCATCACAATAACATAACTGAATAGCTCACTATAGGTAAAGATACATAACAGTGTAAAAGAAACTCCTTGTCAAATACTTTAAAAATCATTTCTACTCGGGTCCACTCCGACCCTTAAGTCACTTGGAACCCTCTCAAATCCAAGGTTAAGTTATTTTCTAAATCTTTTAGAAATCATTTACTTAGGGTTATTTCAAACCCTTTGAAATATCTCTTTTCTAGGTTCAAGTCTTAAGCATAAATCCTTGCAAACCATTCCTTGAAATAAATCCATCATAATATCTTTTTGGGAGTAACCCTTGAATTTCATCTTTTGCAATAAATATTTCATAAAATACGCTAACTCCCAATTTCAAAATTATTTATAGAAAATCGTTTACTCGAGGTCCTTTAAGACCTTTTGAAATGTTACTTTTCTAAGTTCATGAGTGTAAGTTTCGGGAATTCGCCTTTTTGAAATAAATCCTCAAATTTCATCTTTTAAAAATACATCTTTCCAGAAATCATATTCACTTCCCTTTTTAAGATCGTTTGTAGAAATTCCCTTACCTCAGCCTTAGCTTAAAACTCCTCAAGCTTCGCTCCTAACTCAGTGTTCATTACAATCGTGTTTAATACGCCGGATCCCTAATTCCATTTCATCAATTCCTTAATTAATTAACATAAGCACAACTTAGAGTCTACATATCAATTAGTTGGAACATCAAGTAATAATCAAGCGAAATTACCCAACCGGAGGCTGAAAACGAACTCGGGGAATCAAAACAGGTGGACCGGAAATACGACTCGTGAGCGGCGGCGTGGCGCGGCGCGGCGTGGTGGTGGTGGCGAGACGGCGCGGGAGCGTACCAATAGAAAACTTGTTGCCCGATCTATCCAAAACCGATCCTAACTCGGTCAAAACCGGTTGAAAAGCTCGCAAAAAAACTCGAACCAACCACCAATCGGCGGTGGATCTTTGGGCTTCCGTGATCGCAGACGTTCGTTAACGCGCCTCGCGGTCGGCGGCTTGCATCTGGCGATGGTTGCGACGAGGCTCGCCTCGGCGCGCGTGAAGAGCTCGAGCTCGGCTGCGCGGCTGCGGACAACCGTTCGTCTCGGCAGAGCGCGTAAGAGCGCGGCTTGACGACTTTCGGCTTGGCGAGGGTCGCGAGGCTACGACTCGATCAAATCCGACGGTGGTTGCTCGTCGGCGTTGCCTTCGCAAGAGTCGGTGGGATGCGCTTCACGACGGTCAATGGGTGCAAAAAGAAAGCTGGTCGGTGCAAATGGAGGAAGAGGAGAATTCCCTCGATTTTCAGTGCACCCTAAAGGACAAAATGTCCTTTATGAAACCCTAAATCCCATAATTACCAAAATACCCTTCATTTTAAACAAAACCTCAAGAATGTCTATAGACTTAAATAAATAACCCAATTCATATATATATATGGTTAAACCATATATATATCCACTTAAAATTGCAAGACTTAATTTAAAGTAAGAAACTTCAAGGCCCAATTAATTTAATTTCCATTAAATTAATCCAAATACAACCTAAGAGGTACTTAAAAAATCTTGGGGTGTTACAATCTTCCCTCCTTAAGAACTTTCGTCCTCGAAAGTTTTCAATCTTGGAATAACTTCGGGATAGCTCGCTTTTATTCTCCAATCCATTATGAAGAGTCCTTCGGTCCCTTATGCGAGAATTAACCCTAACTGCTTCTCAAGTGACTCACATTTGTGTATAATCATCGTCCAACGGTCTCATAACTTTAACTTGAGTTCCTTCCCCTCTATTAGGCCCCTTTAATAAGGCCTAGATGACTGATATGCTTGACTCGAACTCCAAATCCTGAAAATTTCAATCCCAACCGAAATAGCTCGAAATGCTTAGCTCGTGTTTCCTTCTCTCGCCCCTAAGTGGTCTCTGCTATTTTGTTATTTTAGAATAGAACTCTTTGCTAAAACGGTTCCATTGTTGTTGAGCCTCAAAATCCTCTTTAAGGTTTGTTGCACCAGCTACTAGCATTTATTTCAAGGCATGACTCGATCGCTTCCTCTAGTCATTGCCTCCATAACCTTATCACCTTCACTAAAGATGTGACTTCAAGGATAGAGTTAGCAACTTTGTTTGATTGTTCACGCTTCTTTACACTATTGGTTAACCTCTCTCGCTACTCTCCACGACCTTTTAGTAAACGTTACAGTGACAATCTCACTCACATGCTTACTTAATTAACTTTGGGGTTTTCTATTGAAATCAATAGCTCGTTGAAAGTTTTATGTCACGGTAGGAGTAACTCGAACTTAGGTCTCATTTGGTTGTCGCGATACATAAAGTGTTCCATAAAACTTTACCAATCTTATTATAAAATTGCTCCAAAAATTTCGGCAGTATAACGACATAACTACAACAAATCCAAAATTTTCTCTAACACGTGTTTAACAGAAATTGCACTTCTAAAATCAAACAACCAACCAATCATGCCCCCAAACTCCATTTCAAGATTGCTCAGGGTTCAAAAACATACAATACATAGGAATGCCGACCAACCAAACATAAGTGAAGCTAAATTTCTTAATAGTAAACAATGATTCTTTAAAGACAAGAAAATCTAACAATCAGATTGCGACATCAACTTTAAAACAAACATTAAAAGAGTGTAATGAAATCCTCTTGACTTACCCTACTTTAGAGCCTAAACAATTATAGGTTATCGCATTAAGTGACAAAATTTTCATTGCAAGTTCTAGGAATTAGAATGACCCTTTTAAAACAAGTTATTCAAGATACAACTCGTACTCTATCGCTTTTAATCTTTCCTCAACCTATGGCACAACGCAACAGTCATTCATATCACTCCCCTTAATATAACTCAACCGATAACAACCTCGATATTAAGCGGTCTCGCGAAAAGGAATTTAGTCTTTTAAACTCATTCTCCCTTTACCTTCCATCTCCTTAAATAACCTGTTCGGTGATCACTCGAATATAATGAAAATTTTCTTAACACCAATAGGGTTGGATACTTTATAATAGTATCCTCCACACTTCTTAACTGTTCCGACTCTTTTGTCATGAAATCCTAACGTTCAACTTCGAATACGAATAGTTTATTCAATACCTCTAGACTTTGAACTTTTCAAGAACTACAATATTCCTCTGTTAAGGTTCTACTCGCAAACTTAGTTGTTCAAAGTTTCATGGAAGACATTCACATCGTAATGTCCACTATTTCCCTCTTTTGTTCAAACTAACTCTTTTAATAACGTGCAGGTGAGTGTCTAATCTTGACAAGATTCCTCTTAAGTCTTACACTTTCAACTCAGACATTTCCTTTTCAACACCAAACACCTAAGGTCACATATTCGTCTTTTCTGAGCTTAATAAATTGCAGTACGCTCATCCTTTGAAATTTACTTGGGGCACTCAACCCCTTAGTGACCTTTCGACTACTTTCACATCTCAGGACTTGCTCTTCCCTCCTTATGCCTAAACCAATCGTTCTAAAGTACTTTCTCTGTCCCTCCTTAGACTTAGACCAGAACATCTCCAGTAACTTATGCACAACAATATCTTAGCATTTCCTTAAGCCGAAATTCCGTCAAGTCTATAAACATCGTGAGTGTTCTAGTCGGGTCTCTATAACTTCATAATGTTCATAACGTAATTTGAGAGTTGTCTCGAAATATCTAATCCCTGGTTTATGACAGGCGCTAGCTTGACTCCAAAATCATCTTAAGGAACACTATGCTCCTCGTACTGGTGGAATAGGTCGTTCATTCAAAGACGAAGAGATTTATTCTTAGCAACCACTGTCTTCCACTTCTCATCTCCTATGCACAAGCATAAGGATACACCTTTCTCCCTTACGCACCCCCCCTAATCCTCCTTATGGCAATAAACTACTATTAACTCTTATATAGAAGGTTATGTACCTATAACTTGAGTTCTTTTACTTTACTGGGGCACTCTGTAAGGAGTATTAGAAATTATTGATACTCTCTACTTTTAATTCCATACTTAAGTCTGTCTCTTGTGTTAGGGGTAACCTTAAAAGATAGAACCTTCCTTATCTAACACTAACGCATTGTTCCTCATGCTTACTCTCTTTAAACTTAACTTTCTTCTTTTAGTAAGATTAAGGACTTTCTCAACTATCTGTACTAGTTTGGTTTTAATGTCAAATTCGCTAAAACCTCTCTTAAGAAACCTTCAACCTAGCCTTTACTAAAGGAACCTTATAGTTTCATGTTTCTAATGGTCGCTCGACCACTACCACTATACACTTTACTAATTGAAAAGAGTTCCTCACTTGATCAACATACATATGAGAGAAGAGATTCAAAGCACATTCCTCTATTAACCGAATCTTCTCTCCTTAATCCTCTGATCGGGAGAAAGAAAACTTTACTACATAAGAGTTCAAGGTTAACACCTCATGTTATCTCTTTCTAGTTGTACACATATATCTAGTCCAATAGGTAGAAATTAGTGGCAAGGTTCCTTATACACATTCCACAAGCTTGAATACACAAGTGATCATATGAATGTCAATTCGTGCACAAGTTTCTGGAGTCTCGACAATCAATTCTCTTGTTCTCAAACTAAAACTTTAACTCCTTACTTTTCCTCATAGCTTAAAACACATTATGGTCATATCTCATATACATGTAACCTTACACATGAAAATTCATAATCTTCTTTTCATAAACAAAACAAATCTTTACTTCAAAAGCATACCAGACGATGACCGGATTTGCTACTTAGCCATGGGATACTGATTGCTTACTCTGTAAGCGAGTCTACAAGACCTATAACCTTGGGCTCTGATACCAACTGTAACGCCCCTACTTTTAGACAATAAAATTCCTAGGGACATTACTACTCATGCATGCATTCGAGGCCCTAACTGACTTTAAATAAGTAAAAGTTGATAATTAAAAATCAATTTAATTTGGGATCCCATAGAAATACAAAACATTTACAAGAAACATAACTAAGTACGGCCTCTAGTTTCAAAACTCTATGTTACATAAGCGGAAGACAATAATCATTTAAAAGAATTCTTTCTAAATCATGGATGCGGAATTCATGACTCGGTTCCCATGGCTTCAGAGCGCGCATCCCTGCCACTCACTTTGGTATGCTCTCGCCTTTACCTGAAAACATTTTAAAACAGAGAAGACACAACAAAGGTAAAGGGGTGAGTATTATAAAATATCCAGTAAGTGGGGGTCGGGAAATGCAAACACATGCATATGACTTTCCTTCAAACCTGACTTTTAAACATGACTATTAATCGTGACTTTTAAAATCATAAATCTTTCTGTAGTGGGACCTAAAACTTTCTTTCATAAAATCATGACTTTTTCTCTTTGGCTATGCGTGGTCAATTGAGTCTACTCGAGTCTTTTCATTTTGAGTCCCTCACAGCACTCCCTATAGGTTTGAGTCCTCACAGACCCTATAAGATTTGAGTCCCTCACAGCACTCCCTATAAGTTTGAGTCCTCATGCACTTCCTATAAGTTTGAGTCCCTCACAGACTCCTATAAGTTTGACCCATAGGGTCTCTGGTGCATGTTTTACCATGCACAAATTCTCAGGAGAACAATTGCCACAGCCTACATAACATGTTCATGTTCACACAATATGCATGAGGTCCCATATATCAGTCACACAAATATAGGAAGTCATAATGACGCACAATCACATAATCATGACATAACTTTTATTAATTCAAAACCTGAGTCAATCAATCATAAATTAAAGCACAATACATTTACCTTTTTCTTAAATACGTATTCATCACAATAACATAACTGAATAGCTCACTATATGTAAAGATACATAACAGTGTAAAAGAAACTCCTTTTCAAATACTTTAAAAATCATTTCTACTCGGGTCCACTCCGACCCTTAAGTCACTTGGAACCCTCTCAAATCCAAGGTTAAGTTATTTTCTAAATCTTTTAGAAATCATTTACTTAGGGTTATTTCAAACCCTTTGAAATATCTCTTTTCTAGGTTCAAGTCTTAAGCATAAATCCTTGCAAACCATTCCTTGAAATAAATCCATCATAATATCTTTTTGGGAGTAACCTTTGAATTTCATCTTTTGCAATAAATATTTCATAAAATACGCTAACTCCCAATTTCAAAATTATTTATAGAAAATCGTTTACTCGAGGTCCTTTAAGACCTTTTGAAATGTTACTTTTCTAAGTTCATGAGTGTATGTTTCGGGAATTCGCCTTTTTGAAAATATCCTCAAATTTCATCTTTTAAAAATACATCTTTCCAGAAATCATATTCACTTCCCTTTTTAAGATCGTTTGTAGAAATTCCCTTACCTCAGCCTTAGCTTAAAACTCCTCAAGCTTCGCTCCTAACTCAGTGTTCATCACAATCGTGTTTAATACGCCGGATCCCTAATTCCATTTCATCAATTCCTTAATTAATTAACATAAGCACAACTTAGAGTCTACATATCAATTAGATGGAACATCAAGTAATAATCAAGCGAAATTACCCAACCGGAGGCTGAAAACGAACTCGGGGAATCAAAACAGGTGGACCGGAAACAGCTCCGGCGAGCGGCGGCGCGTGGCCGCGCGTGTGGTGGCGGAGACGGCGCGTGGAGCGTACCAATAGAAAACTTGTTGCCTGATCTATCCAAAACCGATCCTAACTCAGTTAAAACCGGTCAGAAAGCTCGTCAAAAACTCGAACCAACCACCAATCGGCAGCTGGATCTTTGGGCTTCCGGTGACTGCAGATGTTCAGCAGCGCCTCGCAATTCCGGCGGCTTGCATCTGGCGATGGTTGCGACGAGGCTCGGCTACCGGCGGTGAAGAGCTCGAGCTCGGCTTGCAGCGGCTGCGGACAACCGTTCGTCTCCAGAGCAGAAGAGCGCGGCTTGACGACTTCGGCTTGACGAGGGCTGCGGAGGCTACGGCTCGATCAAATCCGGCAGCTGGTTGCTCGTCCGGCGCTGCAACTCGCAAGAGTCGGCTGGGATGCAGCTCGCGCGGCGGTCAATGGGTGCAAAAATAAAACTGGTCGGCTGCAATGGAGGAAGAGGGAGAATTCCCTCGATTTTCGTTCACCCTAAAGGACAAAATGTCCTTTATGAAACCCTAAATCCCATAATTACCAAAATACCCTTCATTTTAAACAAAACCTCAAGAATGTCTATAGACTTAAATAAATAACACAATTCATATATATATATGTTACACGTCATTTCCAGAGTTCAAAAGGTGTTTCAGAAACACTTTTGGTGGGCACACTATTCAAAATGTATACTGCAGTCTCCACTGCATAACCCCAAAAGGAACTAGGGAGATGAGCATAACTCATCATTGATCGAACCATGTCCAACAAGGTTCTATTTCTCGCTTTCAATACACCGTTTTGTTGTGGTGTGCCGTGTTTTGAGAGTTGGGATGTAATTCCATGTTCTATCATATAGTTCTGGAATTTTAAATCCATGTACTCTCCACCTCGATCCGATCGAAGTGTTTGAACTCTTTTACCTAATTGATTTTCAACCTCAGTCTTCAATTCCTTGAACTTTTCAAGTGCTTCAGACTTGTGGTTCATTAGGTAAATAAGCACATATCTGGAATAATCATTTATAAAAGAGATGAAATATTCATATCTTCCCCTGGCTTTAACATTCATCGGACCACAAAGGTCTGAATGTATAAGCTCTAGAGTATCTTTGGCTCTATAACCTTTTCCACTAAATGATCTTTTAGTCATTTTGCCTTCTAGGCAGGATTCACATACTGGCAAGGAATTTTCTTCTAACTCGTTTAGAAGTCCGTTCTTTACCAATCTCTCAATCCTATTGAGATTAATGTGACCAATCTTAGATGCCAAAGATGAGCATTTTCTTTAGGAGAAATTTTTCGTTTCTTAGTTTCTGCGTTTGCAGTTTTAAATAATTCAGTGTTCAAAACAATTTTGACTGAATTAGGCCTTAAAACATACAATCCTTTTTCTAATGAAGCTGAACATATTTCTAAACCTTTCTTCAAAATAAACACTTTATTCATAGAAAAGGAAACAGAAATACATTGTTCAATAAGGCAAGAAATGGAAATAAGGTTTCTAGTAAACCCTGGTATCACTAATATATTGTCCAACAATACATATTTCTTGCCAAAATAACGCTTCATTGTGCCTCTCACTACAAATTGTGAGAAGACTTCTCCATTTCCAACCCGAGTGTTATCTCTCCTTGTTTGTAGGCTTCTTGCCAGAATCAATTCCTGAAAGAAGAACAAAAACATGATTAGTGGCGCGTGAATCAAGTATCCAAGTTGTTTTATCATTATCCACTAAACAAGCTTCTAGACAAAGTAAATCATATTTACCTTCTTTCTTCTTTTCTTTCGAACAGTTCCGTTTCCAATGCCCGTCTTCGTTGCAGTGGAAACACTTTCCTTTGTCAGCAACGTCTTTGACTTTCTTGCCCTTCTGGGCGGCAGCTTTATCAGCCTGTTTCCCTTTACCAACCTTCTTCATGTTCTTCTTCTTACCTCTCAGGTTAAAAGAAGATGAAGCCATTATTTTTGTCCCAGAGGTCGAACCTCTGTGATAAGTCCTACTGGCAACATTTGCCTCACCTTTCGATCCCTGAATTTTCATCAAAGACTAAAAGGTCTAGAGTTCATTCAGAAGGGAGGTAAGATTAAAAGTAAGTTTGTTCATAACAACATTACTTCTAAACTGTCGGAAACTATCTGGAAGGGTTTCCAAAATGAAGTTGACATGTCTCGACTCATCGATGGAAGCACCATTCGACTCCGCGATGTTAAAGTGTACCATCATATCCAGGACATGATCCCGAACAGATGTACCCTCTGGCATCCTCGAGTTGAATATGTACTTTAGGGCATTATGTCGGGCTTGTGATTGTTGTCCAAACATACCCTGCACATAATCCATGATTTCCTTGGCGGTAATCATGCCCTCATGCTTCTTGGCTAATATGTCAGACATACTTGCCAGCATGTAGACCTTGGCCTTATCATTGGCCTTGATCCATCGATCATATGCATCACGAACATTTCGTGGCGCATTCGAGCTTTGCACCCGAGGACACTCCTCGCTTAGCACAAACTTCGATCATCCACTACCAAAATAGTGTTGAGTTTGTTTTTCCATGTCATCATATTCTCTCCGGTTAACTTTTTCGCACCCAATAAGGAAATTATAGAGCTAGACATTTTTGCTGAAAAATTACAAACGAACTTGTATGAGTTTCTTGCTATTACTCTAATTCAATCATGTTTTAGCTAATTATCAAATGATTCCTAGGCCATTTATAATTTGCAATGATACTCCAAAGTTTAGAATGTATGACACCGAAGGGTAATAAAAAACACTCCTCCTCTGGATCAAGACACTCTTGACCAAAACCTAACACCAGAATAACTCTTATTCCTATAGGTTTTAGTTACCATTTTTCGGTCTGAATACATACACAACTTATGTATCCCGTGAGTGTAACACTTTGTCTTTAGATCCCAGAGTCTCGATCCAATAAAATCCGCCAAGGGAGACTAGATTGAAAAATAGTCTAAGGAAATCTTTATCCCTTTCGGGTGTCTACTGTGTTAGATCCCCTATGATCAAGCCCTCCGAAGGGATTGTCTGGTCCAGGCCAAACTAGCAGGCAGACCATAGTTGTCTAACGGTGTAAACCGACAAAAGAGACCGTAGGTTTTGTTTTCACAAAACCTGCTCCCACTCACTACAAGTACCCTCTCCATTCACTTTGGTATTGACTCATACAAACACCATCCGAAGGGGGACGCACCCGTTTGCACCACGAGGCCAAGTATGAGTCTCACGGTGTGAACTTCCAGGAGATAGCGTAGGTGGAAAAATATGTATCTCATACACTTTTCCTCCCACTGAATACTTTAAATCTATAGGAATCTTTCTTAGGCTAAAACCTGGCTAATGGTTTTACCTAACTCTATCAACATAACTCTTATATTGATGATCAATATAACTCTTATATTGATTTTATCCTAAGTTTGTTAATATAACTCCTTATATTAAACTTAGGATTTCTAGTTTATTAACCCTTAATAAACTCACGACGCCATCAGTAATTTATTAGACTCTCTCGATTAAATTTCACTCCTAGGTCGGTTCCTGTAGGGGTGTTCCGCTTCCAAATCGACTTAAATACCCCAAAATTTAGACAGAACTTTCCTTAGACAGAGTTCCTCTTTTAATCATAGCTTATAAATTACTTGGTTCCTAATTCTAATCTAATTAGAACTAGATAACCTAAGGTCTATTATTTCCAAGTTCTAAACACTTTAAAACTAATAATTAACCTTAGGTGACATGCATACTATGTTATAGTGCTTGATCATTGATCACATGAATAATAAAACATTCATAGCATATTCATCTCATGAAAAATAATGCATGTCAATGTTGTCCAAAAATCAATATAACAACATTATATTAATTAATCATGCAAACAATATAATATAACTCCTTATATTATAAATGATGCATGAAAATGCTTAACCTAAGGTGGGATCTCTAAAATATAAGCATACACTATGCATGGCAATAATTACACAACAATTGCATAATTAAAATAGCAAAAATTAGACCAATTTTGGCACCCTAGAAATAATTTTAATTAATATAATCTAATTATATTAAATATAAAATATTTTTATAATTAAATATATTAATAAAAATTCAGTTTTCTACCCATTGCTCCTCGCGTGAAACGGCTTCGGTGTTGCAACGCTTATAGCAGCGTTGCAACGCTGCTTTTGTCGTCTTCTGTCGAGCGTTGCAACACTGAGGGCAGCATTGCAACGTTGTCGTCTTCTCCAGCCGCGCGCCTTCCATAGTGGCGTTGCAACGCCGAGGCGCGTTGCAACGCCATTCACAGAACAACCATAGGAATCTCCATTCCTTGCTTGTTTTCGCTTCGATCTTCTCAGCAACCGCTTTGCCTCGATCGACACGGACTTACAGACTCGATTTACAATAAATTTGCCGAAAGCACCGGGCCCCTACATTGAACATTTTAATGGAAATTGTAAATCTAAGTGCCAAAATTGAAAACATCTAATTTTGCAAAAACCGTTCATACATCTCATGCACAAAACAGTAAATCCCACCTTATTCTTTGAAAAATTCCAGAACATAAATAATGAACGCAATTGGGCTCTGATACCAATTGAAGGGAATCAAAGTCCCCGCAGCATAAGCGATTGCGAATCGCGCGCTCTTGATTTAGTTACAATGGAAAATTCAAGAACGTAAACATGGATGAAGCATATAATAAAAGTATGGACAGCAAGAAGTTTACCTTTGAAGAACCTTTCTTCAAGTGCTCCTCTCTCCACGATCACAATCTTAGCAACAAGAAAGTGGGTTCCCTTTAGGAGTGGTGAGGTATTTTGTGGGAGAGATTTGTGTTTTGGAACTCTTCCAACAACACAACAAGGAGGCTTGTCAAAACTTTCTCAAGAAATCTTAACCTAGTTGCATCTCATGCAACTATATAAAGGCGAATGGGATAGAAATGACCATCCTACCCCTCCTTCAATCTCTCTTTAGTATATAGTTTATATATGAATCTAATTCACATTAAAACTATATATTATATCAATTACATCATATATAATTAATATAACTCCTCATGTATGAAATTGAACACTTCAATTTCACTCCTAACTTTATACCCACAATATTACCATGTTGAGCCAACGGAGGGATCTAATGAACCTACAGATCATGAGCTCCAATGATGTGAGATGAACTGATCAAACTCTTTGATCCAGTTAATCAATATTCATTAACAACAAGTCACTCCACTATAGACTTGTAGCTGCACTCTCCTCACTATAGATATTATTGTGTCCACTGATATAGTCATTACCCATGAGTCGACCCTTCACAGGTTGTTCGTAATCACAGCTAGGTCAAATTACCGCTTTACCCTCGTGATTACCTCTTTGCTCTCCTAAGCACCACCGATCCTTTAATGAACAACAAGTCTAAGGTCCTACCTTAGACTCATACCCTCATAGAGGGCGGGGGCCCGTTGTTCAAGACACAGTCGCTTCTTAAGGGAACAACCTATCTAATTCCTCGAGAGGAATGAGTGAATTCCATCTTGCATGATTAGGTTTCCCAGCTACCTACGAGGTTACGTCACTGAGAAGGTAGGCTTATTGAGTCGCCTGAGTCACTCTCACCGATACTAGTCTATGGACAAACCCCTATAAGCAGGAGTTCTTAACTTGCTCAGGATTCAGGTCAAGTCATTAATGACCATCTATAAATTACTAGTCTTATCCTGTTAACGGTGTTATACTTGTTAGACTCATAATTTGCGATCCAGTCTTGTATGAACTCTTCATACAGGATGCCCCCACTCGCATGTCAACTACATGAATGAGTTGGATTACCTCATTTGTACTAATGACAAAGTGGGTCGCATCCATGGTGTTACCAGAATGAGGTTTCCAACCTTATTCTTATACCATAGACTATTTAGGTTATAATCTTGAAGTCAACCCAAATAGTGTCCACTACACTGATTTCAAGATAAACGTTATAACCTTGGTGCTTAGTTTATTAGATTTATAAAAGCAAGACTGTAATCTTATCAAAACAAATAACACTTTATTTAATTGATCAAAATTACACAAGTTTAGGGCATAAATCCCAACACAAATGCGATCAATCGCTTCCACACGGAATTCAATTCCCTTCACTAACACATTGTAAAGGGTTTAAACATGAAACTTATTGGACACATTGTGACCAAAACTTTGAAAACGTCACCATAATTCTGCAACACCTTTGCCACCCGCCAAGTAGTTGAGTATTACCTACAAAACACAACATTAAGCAACAAGGGTGAGCATAAGCATACTAAGCAAGCAACCTACCTCTAATAATTCAAAACTCTAAAACATGCAACGAGTGAATTTACTGAATCATGCCAACCCCTCTTAAAACACAATGATCTCGAATACTGGCTACCCATTTGCCTACTCCACTCACTCCCTCACATCCCGAATAGTGAAAAAGGAAAGCAACCCTCACGCTAATCCTAAGAAGCATGCTCAACGGGAGGGAATGAGATCTAGCCTAATGTCATAAACGTCGACCAAGGAGGATTAAGATGATTAACATACTTACAAGGGTTCGAAAAAGATTAAAATGCACTTAGACTTACCAAAATTGTGTTGGGATATGTGCCCTAAACTTGTGTAATTTTAGTCAAATGAATAAAGAGTTATTTGATTTGATAAAATTATCTTCTCGCCTTATAAATCCAAAAAACTAAGCTCCAAGGTTATAATGAATCTTGGACATTAGTGTAGTAGACACTTTTTGGATTGTGTTCAAGAGTATAACCTAAATGGTCTATGGTATAAGAATGAGGTTGGAAACCTTATTCTGGTAACACCATGGATGCGACCCACTTTGTAATTATTACAAATGAGGTAATCCAACTCATTCATGTGGATTACATGAGAGTGAGGGCATTCTGTATGAAGAGTTCATACAAGACCGGGCTGCAAATTATTAGTCTAACCAGTATAACGTCGTTAACAGGATACGACAGATAATTTATAGATGGTCATTAGTGACTCGACATGAATCTTGAGCAAGTTAAGAACTCCTGCTTCTAGGGGGTTGTCCTTAGACTAGTATGGGTGAGAGTGGCCTGTAGCCGACTTAATAAGCCTACCTTCTCAGGGACAGAACCTCGTAGGTAGCTCGGGACTTAACTCAGCCAGATGGAATTCACTCATTCCTAGACTAAGGAATTAGATAGGTTGTTCCCTTAAGAACTGAGTCCAGGTCTTGAACAACGGGGCCCCACCCTCTAAACTAGCTTAAGAGGGTTTGAATTTATGGTAGGACCATAGACTTGTAGTTCATTAGAGGATCAGTGGTGCTTAAGGAACAAAGAGGTAATCACAGGAGTAAAACGGTAATTTGACCAACCGTGATTACGAACAACCTGTGAAGGGTCGATTCATGGGTAATGATTATATCAATGGACACAATATAATCTACAATGAGGAGAGTGCAGCTGCAAGTCTATAGTGGAGTGACTTGTAGTTAATGAATATTGATTAACTGGATCAAAGAGTTTGATCAATTAATCACACATCATTAGAGCTCATGAAGTGTAGGCCCTCTGTTGACTCAACATGGTAATATTGAAGGTATAAAGTTAGGAATGAAATTGAAGTGTACAATTTCATATATGACGTGTTATATCAATTATATGTGATATAATTGATATAATATATAGTTTTAATGTGAATTAGATTGGCAAATTAACTATATACTAATGAGAGAATGAAGGAGGGATAGGATGGTAATTCCATCCTATTTCCCTATAAATAGTTGCATAAAATGCAACTTTGGGGAAGGCAATTACATACAACCTTAGAGTTCTCTCATTTTGTGTTGGAAAGAGTTCCAAACACACTTCTCAAAGACCACCACATCTCATCCTAAAAGGAACCCACCTTCCTCCCTCACCTAGAGAACAACGGAGAAGATCTAGTGATAGATATTCACACGGTTAAGGTTCGCGTTGCTGAGATCGTGATCATTGGAGAAGAAGTACGTGAAGAAAGTGTTCTTCAAAGGTATGTTTCTTTGTTGTCCTAATTAGATTAGTATGCTTAATCATATTTATTTAGTTCTTGTTTTAGATCTATGTAACAAAATCACGAACACGCGATTCACAATCGCTTCCACTGCGGGATTCGATCCCTACAAAT
This sequence comes from Trichosanthes cucumerina, assembly GCA_036507285.1. Lineage (NCBI taxonomy): Eukaryota > Viridiplantae > Streptophyta > Magnoliopsida > Cucurbitales > Cucurbitaceae > Trichosanthes > Trichosanthes cucumerina. The sequence continues at coordinate 67,665,291 of CM071840.1, read as the reverse complement.
GGCTCAAAGCCTCGCTAGTTGATGCTCGGATCAACTTCCTTTTGCTAAATCGACTTCCATGGCTTATGGTTAACCAAAATGAACCTATTCGTGTTATGGTCCTTAGATGAAAGTATTAAAAACTACAATTAAAAGGTATTCGAGAAATAAAACCAATGTAGGATAATTTAATCTAGTTTGAATGAGCTTAAAGGGACTAACCTTGCTAAAAGTGTCAAAACGCTTTGCTGAAAGTGTGTTGGAGGATGCCCGAATCACACTCAAACTGCAAACTGAAAGTTCATACTTGTTAGAATCAATGCTACATTACTGAAATTTATTTGAGAGAGATTTAAAACAAGCAAAGTGTAACAACCCTAAATTCTCGGGGTAAACCTAACTTGGGTGTTACTTAAGACACGTCATTCACTCCGAAATTTCGGCAGCATAACGACGCTACTAGGATTTTTCCAAAATTTCAATGACCTGTTTTAACATTAGAAACACTTCAAAAACAAACCATTCTTCCCATCCACCCACTAACTTCAAATACACAAGGGTTGGGGTTTAACAATCAGATATTTCTCTGCAGAACAAGAATAATTTCATAAATGCTCAAAACATGACTTATGACTTAAAACATGCCAAGAAAGTTCAGCAGAACAAGCAATCCTACAAGTGTACTTAAACCATAAAAGTTCCCATGACTTTCAAGTGCTAAACCAGACTAAAGGGGGAAACGATCAAAAAGTGCCAATGGAACCTATAAAGTTGCCAAAAAGTGAAAACAACACAAAACGATCTAAAAGTACCTATGGAACCTACAAAGTGGAGAAAAAGTGTGTAAAATGAGTTTAAGTGTCATTTTGACTCTTATAGAAAATAAGAAACTGCCTAAAGTGAACCTATATCACACAACCAACCCCCCGATACTACAAAACTGATTAAAGGAGCTTAAGAATACTTTGAGGCTAAAAGTAAATCAAAATGATGTAATAATGTCTATTTCTCCCCTTGGAACTTGCAAAGTTGGCAAAAAGAGGCTAGAAAGATCTTAAGTCTTATTTTTCACGCTTAAAGAAACTTAAAAAGTTCCTAAACTGAAACATACACACACAACCAACCCCAAATCTACAAAAGTGTGTTAAAGGCTCTTAACAATCTAAAAGCCTATGGAACCTATAAAGTGGCCAAAAAGTGAAAACAACTCAAAACAATCTAAAAGTACCTATGGAACCTACAAAGTGGCGAAAAAGTGTGTAAAATGAGTTTAAGTGTCATTTTGACTCTTAAAGAAAATAAGAAAGTGCCTAAAGTGAACCTATATCACACAACCAACCCCCCGATGCTACAAAACTGCATTAAAGGAGCTTAAGAATACTTTGAGGCTAAAAGTAACTCAAAACCTTGTAATAATGTCTATTTCTCTTCTTGGAACTTGCAAAGTAGGCAAAAGGAAGCTAGAAAGAGTTTTAAGTCTTATTTTTCACGCTTAAAGAAACTTAAAAAGTTCCTAAACTGAAACTTACGCACACACCCAACCTCAAATCTACAAAAGTGTCTTAAAAGCTCTTAACGATCTAAAAGATCTAAACGATCTAAAAGTGCCTATGGAACCTATAAAGTGGCCAAAAAGTGTATAAAATGAGTTTAAGTGTCATTTTGACTTTTAAAGAAACTAAGAAAGTGCCTAAAGTAAAACTATAGCACATAACAAACTCTCCAATGCTTCAAAAATGCATTAAAGGAACTTAAGCGTACTTTGGGGCTAAAAGTAACTCAAAACGATCTAATAATGTATATTTCACCCAATGAAACATACAAAGTGGCCAAAAAGAGGCTAGAAAGAGTTTAAATCTCATTTTTCACGCTAAAAAAACATAAAAAGTTCCTAAACTGAAACTTATACACACAACCATCCCCCAAACCTACAAAGTAGCCTTGTATTGATTAAGTCGCATGTTTGCGCTAAAAGGAGTTTAAGTCTCATGTTCACGCTAAAAGAAACCTAAAGAGTTCCTAAACTAAAATATAGGCAAACAACCAACCCCTCGAATCTTCAAAAGTACCTTAATAGCTCTTAAGCATGCTATGATGCCAAAAATAACTCACTAACGATCTAAAACAACCTATGAAACTTACAAAGTTACAAAAAAAAGTGTATAAAAGGACTTTAAGTCTCATGTTCACACTCAAAAAAACTAAAAATTATCTAAACTCAAACTTATGCACAAAACCAACTCCTCGAATTTTCATAATCTAGTTTGTTTGCTTTGTCATATTCATTCTACATAAGCTCAAAGGGCATGAAAACCGAATAGAGATTAAAGATAAGGGACAAAACATAATCAAGAACAAGTTACAAATGAAAAACTAAAAAAAGCACTTGCTACTTTAAATAGTCAAAATATATTGAAATTAAATAGGGCAAAGTACTAAACATCTTTCATCCCGTTTTGAAAATGTTCGACACAAGCTCCCTTACCTTGACCTTAGCTCCAAAATTTCAACTTCTAAAATTTTCCACACAGCGCCTCTACCACTTGTTCAATGGAACTCCCATGTTTCAGTTCAAACTACACTTAATTTTAATTATCAAGCTTATGGTCTCACATGGTCAAGATACCTTAACTCTGCTTCCTTGTTGGGACTCGACCACCAACACCCACATTCGGATCAGAACGAGGCCCCTCAAAGTCCAAGTCATTAATAAACTTTAGTACATTTAACAAGCATGAATCAAGAAGAAAAAGAAAGAACTTGAAACTCTAGCACTCACAACAGCAGTTCATTGTACTGGACGTTGATAGATCTGGAGTTGCAGCTTTGAATAGCACAGCGGTGACGTTACCCCTCGTGGAGGCACCACGGCAGAAGTTGCAACGAAAGGAGAAGAAGAAAAACAGACTTGTGGCGACTGAAGCACCTTCCCGGCGAACGGGCCGACGGTGCGAGGATGAGACAGCGCTGACTCGAAATGGAAGAGAGGGCACCAACGAGGAATCATGGCGATGTCCCATCAAGCTTCCGACGGCTCAATCGACATTCGAAGGTAGCGTGAGGCTGGCAGCGAAATTCGAAGGGGAGAGTAGCAGACGAAGGGTCTCGCGTGCGGCTGGAAGCTTGAAACCCTTTGCTTCTTCTTCTTATTATTTTATATGTAATAATAATAACAAGTAAAATAGGGCAAGAAAATTAGATTTACACTTAACGTTTTTAAAGTGTCAAGTTTTATCGTAGCGTGAAAAAATCCGATAAAGTTCGTCAGCCTCCGCCTTTTTTTCATTTTCTTGACATTTTTTTGTTTAAAATCTATTTTATTTGACATTTTTTCATAAAAGTGTCAAGTAATTAAAAGTTGCAAGCGTCAAAAAATGTAGTTTTTCTTGTAGTGAGGGATCATAAACCACGCAGTAAGATCGTGTTGAACGAATTGGACAATACATCAATAAAAGGTATTGATGATGCTAGTACGTCGACAAGAGTTGTTGACACACTAGCTCGTCTAGTAAAAAAAACATCCACCTCAAGAGTGTCTCGACGTATTGGGAGGGTTATAACCCAGCCTGACCGTTACATGGGTTTAACTGAACCCCAAGTCGTCATACCTGATTATGACTTTGAGGATCCATTGTCTTACGAGCACACAATAAATGATGTTGACAAAGACTAATGGATTAAAGCCATGAACAGGAAATGGAGTCTATGTATTTCAATTCTTTTTTAGAGCTTGTGAACCAACCTAATAGGGTAAAACCTATTGGTTGCAAGTGGATCTACAAGAGAAAACGGGGTATAGATGGGAAGGTGCAAACCTTCAAAGCTAGACTCATGGCAAAGAGTTATACCCAGCGAGAGGGGGTGAACTATGAGGAAACCTTCTCTTCTGTTGCCATGATAAAATCTATTAGCATCCTTCTGGCCATCGCCGCATATTACGACTATGAGGTATGGTAGATGGATGTCAAGACAACCTTTTTGAATCACAATCTTGATGAAAACATCTATTTGGACCAACCCAAAGGGTTCATTAAAAAAGACAACTAATAAAAGGTTTGCAAGCTTAAAAGGTCCATCTATGGACTGAAAGAGGCATCTAGGTCTTGGAAAATACGGTTTGATGAGGCGATCAAATCTTATGGTTTTAACCAAAGTGTTGATGAACCTTGTGTATACAAGAAAATCATCAACAATACTGTCACCTTTCTAGTGTTGTATGTGGATGATATCCTACTCATTGAGAATGATGTAGGATTCCTTACTGACATTAAGGAAAGGCTAGCTACGCAATTCCAAATGAAAGATTTGGGAGAAACACAGTAAGTTCTTGGGATCAAGATTGTCTGAAACCGTAAGAACAAAATACTAGCTTTGTCTCAACCACTGTATATCGACAAGATGTTGATTAGATATTCAATGTAGAAATCCAAGAAGAGTTTATTTCTTTTCAGGCACGAGATTCATTTGTCTAAGGAACAATATCCTAAGACACCTTAAGAAGTTGAGGGCATGTGACGGATTCCCTATGCATCACCTGTGGGCAGTTTAATGTACGCCATGTTGTGTACTAGGCCCTACATCTGTTATGTAGTTGGAATAGTTAGTAGGTGTCAATCTAATCCAGGATATGATCACTGGATTACGGTTAAGGCAATTCTCAAGTATCTTAGGAGAACGAGAAACTACATGTTCGTGTATGGAGCTAAGGATTTGATCCTTACAAGATACACGAACTTTGACTTTTAGACCTTCATGGATTCTAGGAAATCCACGTCGGGGTCAGTGTTTACTCTTAATGGAGGAGTTGTAGGTTCGTGAAGCATGAAGCAAGGATGTATCGGTGACTCCACCATGGTGGTCGAATATGTAACAGCTTGTGAAGCAACTAAAGAGGCGGTTTGGCTTCGAAAGTTCCTAACTGATTGGAAGTTGTTCTAAATATGAGTTTGCCTATCACCCTATACTGTGATAACAACGGTGTTGTGGCGAATTCGAAAGAACCTCGAAGTCACAAGAGATGAAAGCATATCAAGCATAAAAATCATCTGATACGGGAAATAGTGCATCGAGGGGATGTGGCCGTCACGAAGATCGCTTCAGAGCACAACGTTGCGGATCCATTTACGAAGGCTCTCACAGATAAGGTGTTTGAGAATCATCTAGAGATTCTAGGTCTACGAGATGTACTCTAACTAGGGCAAGTGAGAGTATTGTAAAAGGGTATTCAATGCCCTAGTTTATTGTATTGATATACATTATATGTAATGTTGTACTCCATTAGTTTTAGGTCAAGTAAGAGTTTGTTGGGGTGTATGCTCTAAATTCGTGGATGTTGTAAATGCCTGATGAATTAATAAAGTGTTATTTTCATCTTTTCTTGTATACTTGCATTTAAACTTAAATCTAATAAACTAAGTTCCAGGGTTATGCCCTTTAATGAAAACTTGAACAGTATGTAGACGACATACATGTAGGATTGTGTTCAAGTTGTTAACCTTAACGGTCTATAGTACATGGATGAGGTTGGAAACCATATCCTGGTAACACTATGGATGCGACCCACTTTGTATTTAATACAAACGAGGCGATCCAGCTTGTTCATATAGTAGACATTCGAGTGGGGACATCCTGTGCGATGAGTTCGTACAAGACTGGACCGTGAATTATTAACCAACAGATGTAACCGTTAATAGATTAGGTTTAATAATTCATAGATGACACATAGTAACTCGACCTGAATCTTGAGCGGGTTACGGACTCCTGTCTGCGAAGGATTGTCCTTTGACTAGTATGGGTGAGAGTGGCCTGAGTTGCCGACTCAATATGCCTACCTGCTTAGGAATAAAACTTCATGGGGAGTTAGGAACTTAACTCCACGAGATGAAATTCACTCATTCTCGAGCTTTGAGAAATTAGATGAGTTGTTCCTTTAAGAGCTGACTCTGGGACTTGTACAACGGGGCCTCACCCTCTCACTGGCCTGAGAGGGACTTTATTTATGGTATGACCATAAACAGGTTGTTCATTAGAGGATTAGTGGTACTTAAGGGGCAAGAAGTACTCATAGGGATAAATAGGTAATTTGACAAAGCTGTGACTATGAACAACTCGTGAACGATCGACTTACGGGCATTGGTTGTATCGATAGACAAAACTTGTTCTACAGTGAGGAGAGTGCAGCTACAAGTCTATAGTGGAGTGACTCGTAGTTAAGCAATGTTTGTTAATTAGGTCAAAGAGTTTGATCGGTTGACCTCATATCATTGGAGCTCATGATCTATAGGTCCATTACGTTCCTCTGTTGGCTCAATATGGAATAAACGAGGTCATAAAATTTTGGAGGAAATTTAAAATGTTCAAATTTGTAAGTGAGATTGTTTTATTAATTATATGTGATATAATTGATATAATATATAGTTAGATGTGAAATTAAACTATATAATATGTTTGGATTAATTTCCATATTAAATTAATATGAATCAAGTTCAAATTAAAAACTATAGGTTAAAAATTAATTTGAATGAGATTCATATTAAAACTATAGTTTATGTGAAAGATGTGTTATTGAACATGATTCAATTGATATTAATTAAATATGTGATATTTCATTAATATAGTTTTATTTAATATATTTGATTTATTAAATTAATTAAATAAAATATTTTATTTAATTATGAGGTTTAAATTAATTAATTGATTAATAAAAAAAAAGAAAAAAAACGTTTTTCCTTATCGTGAAAACTCCCCTGCAATTTGCAGGGGAGTGGGAGAGTGGGAATGAGGGAACAACTTCCTCATTCCCTTTAAATGCAAATGGCTTTTGCCATTTGTTAAGGTTGATGAATATTCTCTCCAAAGACAAACTCTTCCTCTCTCACAAACAACAATCAAGAAGTGTTCTTGATTTCAAAAATCTCAATTCCAAGAGAATCTCACCATTCTCCAAGAGAATCCCATCATTCTCCTCACGAAGAGAACAACAAAGAAGTTCTAGTGGAGGTCCAAACATTGATCGTGATTTTTCTTTGAAATTCTTGGAGCTTCGATAAGAGAAGACTTGTCTACAAAGGTTATAATTTCTCTTATCTCTATTTTGTAAAATGCATGCTTAATTTAACTGTATTTTGAATACTGTATTTCTTTTTCTTAATCATGTTATGAACATAACGCTTCTGCATCGAGAATTTGATTTCCTACAAAATCAAGCCAATTTCAACCAAGAATTCTTAGTTAAAACCTCTGAGACATCAATATTTAAGAATCATTAGAAAACCTCTGTACCTCATCGACTTCTCGATCACCTCGCACATTCATCAAATCCTCACCGAGCTAACCATATTCATCCTCATCTCCATCACTCCCCTTGTTTTCATCAACACGGTTGGAATCATTCAACGATTCGAGAGTTCTCTGGCATTGCTACAACATAGCCTGCAAGGTCTTCTTCTCCACATGAAGTCAATCACCAGTTTGACCCTCCAAATTCTTCCTCTTATTGTTATCAATTAAATTTAAGTTTAGTTCATGCACGTGAATCTCCGTTCTCAGGCGTGAACAAGTTACACCCAATTTTCAAAGACGACGATTGTTCTTTTGCTCAAAATCCATGAGGATCGTCTTCTTCCATGTTTGGTGAAAGAACTTGGATCTGAAACGAAAACAATTCAGATCTGAAAATGAACCTATTTTAGTTCGTTTTTTAAAAGAAAATGAAGGAGAAAGAGATGAAATAAAGATTGGAGAGGAATGAATGAATTTTTTTTACAGTCGCTAGAGGGAAGAATGGGATTAAAAGAATCGATGGCAGCGGTGTAAAATTAAGATTACATGATTATACAATAAAACTCTAACATTGTATAATTCAATAAAAGCCAAGATCTTTGAACAAGAAGATTTTCACAAATAATATGGGATAGAATAACATACCTCGATCCATGGTATTCTTCTAGTAGAGAAGGATTGTGTTTCTCTCTCTTGGCCTTCCTTTACTTGAACTTGATTAGGTTTCTTGATGGATAGAAACTTCTACTTCATTAGGCAGAGAGAGAACCAAACCCTAGGGTTTTATCTTTATATACATCTTTCCATCATGGTGTTTAAATTAGGGAAACTATCTTTTACTTAATTGGCCTACTTTATCAGTAGGCCCAAAACATAAAGTTTAAATAAATGTTAATGGGCAACATTAATGATTATTTATATTTAAATAATCTAACAGTCTCCCACTTGGCCCATTCGACATTATTTACCACATACGATCATAAACATAATGCACATAGAAGATAACTTTCATCTTCATATCATGATATCAATATCAAGTAAAGAAACTGATAAGGATCATGGCGGTCATACGTCATTACATCGACATAATCCCTTCCATGTATCACAAATCTCGTTCTTCACCTAACATGATCTATAATAAAGATATTCAATAATGGTCCAACATAAGTATCTTTATCAAAGACAATGCCCTATTTGATTACGTAATTCATTTATGTATATACCAATCATTAGAAATAGGACTAATAACATAAAATCAAAAACTAAAAATATTTGAGCTCAGAGTGTCAAAAAAACATAATCATAATTTCAATAATGGAATCCACTAATGCCCATACGTTTGACATGTTTCTTGAATGTCTTAGGTGGCAATCCCTTCGTTAGTGGATCTACAATCATAAGGTTAGTGCTAATGTATTTTATTGACACTCTTTGTTTCTGAACTTCTTTAATGACAAACTTCGAAAACTTCATATATTTAGCATCTTTCAAATACTTGAATGTTGCAGAATAATCACAATAAATTTTTAGCGACTTGGCAATAATGTCGACAATTCTAAATCCTGAAATAATGTTCTGCAACCACAAACCATGAGTCGTAGCCTCCAAGCATGCTACAAATTTTGCTTTCACAATGGAACTACACTTGAAGAGCATTTATCTATCTTAAATCTCTTCATAACTTTATTGATATATGGTTTCTGAGACAATCCAAACAATTCATGTGTTCCATTACGGAATATTTCTATTCCAATCACATAGGATAATGTCTCACTCATATCATTCATTTTAGAGTTATTGAAGAGAAATTCCTTAGTTTGACATAATAAACTAAAGTCATAAGTAGTCAGCAATATGACATCAATATATATAACGAGAAATATAATCTGTCATCAACATACATAACAAGAAATATAAACTTACTCCCACTGATCTTTAGATACATAATCGATCAACGATATTTTCTTTAAATCTAAAAGATGTGATGGTATCATTAAACTTAATATACTATTGTTAGGAAGCTTGTTTAAGTCCGTATATTGACCTTTTTAACTTACACATCATATGTTCCATTCCTTCAACCACAAAAACGTAACATTATGGTTGATCCATGAACACTTCTTCATCTAAATTCACATTTAAGAAAGTAGTTTTCACATGTATTTGATGAAACTCTAAGTCATAATGAGCTTCTAAAACCATAACAATTCTTAATGAATCATTTTTTAGAAATATGAGAAAAAGTTTCTTTATAGTCAATACCATCTTTCTGAGTAAAACCTTTGGCAACGAGTCTAGCCTTGTGTTGTCCAATATTGTCATTTGAGTCACGTTTGGTTTTAAAAACTCATTTACATCCGACTCTTTTACTTCCTTCAGGCAATTCTACAAGGTCTCATACCTCATTGTGGTCCATTCATTTTTAACTCTTCTTTCATGGCATCTAACCATTTAATAGAATTGTCACTTTCAATGGTTTGTGAAAAATAAACTGGATCATTATCAATGACTAAGTCAAATTCTGACTCATGGAAATAAGCCATATAATCATCAGAAATAACAGATCTTTTTTGCCTTACAGATCTTTTTAATTCTCTTTCTACTGGTTCTTCTATTGTAGATTCATTAACTACAACATCATTATGTGGTGTTTGATCATTAATTTGTTGTTCCTACGAGTTATTAAAAGAATCAACAACTATAGGAACAACAACTTGAGAAGAAGTCATAAATGAAGCAATTTGCTTCTTAACTTCTTAAATTTCCACTTTACGTGGTTCCAAAACTCCCACTAACTTCACCATTCTCAATGAACCTAGCATTTCTAGTTTCAACTATTTTCATACTATCGCTAGGATAATAAAATCTATACCCTTTAGATTTTTCTGGATAACCAATGGAAAAACCACTGGTTGTTCTTGAGTCCAGTTTCTTTTCATGTGAATTATGAATTCTTACTTTTGCTTGGCAACCCTAAACATCCAGGTACCTTAAACTGGGTTTCCTTCCTATCCACAGTTCAAAAAGTGTCTTTGTGTAACGCCCCTACTTTTATAACATAAATTCCTAGGGACATTACTACTCATGCATGCATTCGAGGCCCTAACTGAATTTAAATAAGTAAAAGTTGATAAATAAAAATCAATTTAATTTGGGATCCCATAGAAATACAAAACGTTTACAAGAAACATAACTAAGTTCGGCCTCTAGTTTCAAAACTCTATGTTACATAAGCGGAAGACAATAATCATTTAAAATTCATTCTAAATCATGGATGCGAATTCATGACTCGGTTCCCATGGCTTCAGAGCGCATCCCCGCCACTACTTTGGTATGCTCTCGCCTTTACCTGAAAACATTTTAAAACAGGGAAAAACACAACAAAGGTAAAGGGGGTGAGTATTATACAATACCCAGTAAGTGGGGGTTGGGAAATGCAAACACATGCGACATGACTTTCTTTTAAACATGATTTTTATACATGACTGTGATTCGTGACTTTTGTGATCATAAAACTTTCTGTAATGGGACCTAAAACTTTCTTTCATAAAATCATGACTTTTTCTCTTTGGCTATACGTGGTCAATTGAGTCTACAGAGTATTTTCATATTGAGTCCTCACAGGACCCTATAGGTTTGAGTCCTCACAGACCCTATATAAGATTTGAGTCCCTCACAGACCCTATAAGAATTGAGTCCCTCACAGGACCCTCTCATAAGTTGAGTCCCTCACAGACTCCTATAAGATTTGACCCATAGGGTCTCTGATGCATGTTTTACCATGTATAAATTCTCAGGAGACCAATTGCCCACAACCTACATAACATTTTCATACACATACATTATGCATGAGGTCCCATTCTTCAATCACATATACATATGCATTCAGAATGATGCAACAAGCAGATAAATCATAAAGTCATGGCATAACTTTTATAACTTTAAACTCGAGTCAATCAATCATGAATCATAATTACATTTACATTATCAAATACGTATCCTTCACAACGACATAACTAAAAATGCTCAATATACATGAATCTACATAACCGTGTCAAAACTCATTCTTTTGCAATACTTTGAAATCCTTTCTATTCGGGTCTTTTGAAGTCATTTCTATTCGGGGCCTCTCAGACCAAACCTTTAAATTATATGAAATTCTCTTAAAATCAAACCATGCATTGAATGTCCTCTCAAACCCTTTCGAATAATAAATCTTGGGAAAATTATTCCTGAAATAAATTATTGAGATCCTTCTTTTGGGGCAAATCTTTGAAGTTCATCATTTTAAACTAAATCCTTCAAAACATATATACTTCCCTTTTTCGGATTAATTCGTAGAAGAATCCCTTACCATAGCCTTAGCTCCGAGATATCCTATGTTTAGATCTCTGACTCGGCAATCCATTCGATCGTGTTCAAAACTTGAGCCTCCACTAACAGCAACTTGAAACGGACTCGGGGAACGAAACAGAGGCAAATTTCCAGGTCTAGAGGGCGGCGGCGCGTGGCCGGAGCACGGCGGCGTGTGGCCGGAGTGCGGCGGCGCGTATGGCGGCGCGTCTTGGCGCGTGGAGGTCAGATTCGTGAAGCTCGTGAGCCGATCTATTCCAAACCAATGGCTAAATCTCGAAAACCGGTCAAACATCTCTCCAAAAACTCGAACCAAAAGTGCCGAAAGCTCGCGGCTCACTGGACGTCGACGAAGCTTCAGTGCTCGCACCACCTTCCGACAGCGGCTACGACTTCCGACCCTTAACTCGCGGCTGGGCTCCTCCGGTGAAGCTTCATGAACTGATCCTCGACGGGGACGACGACTGACACGAAGGCTTCGACTGCTGGAGGCCGACGAGCGTGCAGCAGAATGGCTACCGTTGGCTCGGCGAGATTAGAAGTGGCGGACGACCAGCGAAGCTCTCCTACTCGTGCGACGGAGTTTGCGGCTGCCGAGGATGCCTATCTCACCGGAGGATGGGCTGGAACAGATTGACGCCGTGAAGAGAGGGAGACCGCAAGCTGGTTGGCGTCGGTCGGCTGAAATGGAGGAAGAAGTTCCCTCGATTTCCGTGCACCCTAAAGGACAAAATGTCCTTTATGAAACCCTAAATCCAATATTTACCAAAATACCCTTCATTTTAAACAAAACCTCAAGAATGTCTATAAACTTAAATAAATAATCCAATTCATATATATATGGTTAAACCATATATATATCCACTTAAAATTGCAAGACTTAATTTAAAGTAAGAAACTTCAAGGCCCGATTAATTTAATTTCCATTAAATTAATCCAAGTACAACCTAAGAGGTACTTAAAAATCTTGGGACGTTACACTTTGAGACTAACATACTAGGGACCCTATTTAATAAATATTGAGTAGTTCTTAAAGCATACATTCAAAACGATATGGGTAAAGATGAATTAATTAACATGCTCCTAACCATATTCATTAAAGTACGATTACGTTTTTCTGAAACGCCATTTTGTAGTGGTGTTTCTAGCATTGTGTATTAAGCACATATGTCATGATTTTCTAGGAATTTAATAAATGGACCAGGGCACTGCCTATTTTCATCATACTTTCCATAATACTCACCACCTCTATCAGACCTTATGATTTTCACCTTTCTATCTAATTGTCTTTCAACTTCATTGATAAATATCTTTAGAGCATCTATCAATTGAGATTTTTCATGCAACAAGAAGATATAACCATAGCGTGAAAAATCATCAATAAAGGTAGAGAAATACTTTTCTCCACCAAAAGATAGAACATCAAAAGGCCCACAAATATCGGTGTGTATAATTTCAAAGAGTTTTGAGTTTCTCGTAGCTATTTTCTTAACTGTGTGTTTTGTATGTTTTCCTTTAATACAATCCACACAAGTTCAAAAATCTGTAAAATCCAAGTTTGGAGGGATTTTATTATTTACCAATCTTCCAATTATCTCTTTGGATATGTGACCTAAACGTTTATGTCACAAGTAAGCTAATGATTTGTTGTAAAGAACTTGAATGGTATAACTAGAATCATTCCCTCACACATTCTAAGAAACTTCAGTTAAACATGATTCGACATTATGCGTACCTTTACTTTTGAACCATGTCTTTCATTTCAGACATTCTTTATGATAATGTCATCGTTTATTGTAGAAACGATATTTATCCTTAATTTGTTCCTTTTGTGGATTTGGGCAGATGACTGATTTATCTTTAGTTGTCCGTAATTGCCCTTTCCATACTTTTTTTTTTTAGCTCCTTTAAGACTATGAGATTACCATAGTGATTTAAATGAGCATACTTTATACTTTATGCATATTCCATTTATCTCTAAGATTACTATAGTTCATATGGAATGAACCATAATTTAGAAGTAAGGAGTTAGGGATAAATATTACCATAAAATTTTCATTTCCATATGGTCTTTAGCCTTGTTGCTAAGTTTTTCATTTCAAGGATATGCTTATGCATAGTATGATAACCATCAAACTTAATGGCGGTTATATTACTGATCAAATGTCCCCAACAAGTTACTTATCAGCTAACTTAAACTGGGAACAATGTTCCATAAATTCATAAATTTCTAATCACTTTCGGTTTTTGTAATTGTGGACTTGACATAATTGTTTGCTACATTCATTCGCATAAACATTAAGTCCAATCTATTTGATCTTTCTTAAACTTTATAGAATGATCTTTCCTCATCGCTGTTAGCATTAGTAAGTGCAACAGAGTTTCTTATCAAAGAGTGCCAAATCAAGATCCAAAACATTAAGATAGAATCGGATTTGATTGCATCAATAAGAAAATTGAGTCCATTAAACTTACTAATAGATTGGTTTGCAAATGAAAAGAAACTGAAACCTTTATTTGCAAGTACATAAAATATGCTTACACATCATTGCTTTGAAAATAAACTTAAATATATAATGCATATTCATTAGATATTAAACAAACATGAAGAATACATTGAAGTTCTCCTTTGGGAGATACGACAATATACAACATGAATACATAATTGATACTTGATTTAATTTTACATAATTGGTAATTAAAATGCTCAAATTAGATACATTGGTTATCTTTGGATATACTAAAAATATCTAATCAAACACCTCAATTGACTACGATAATGTTCAAAATTATCAAACTACTCATCAACCTTTGGGCGATTCAAAATGTTTTATAATAATAAACGTCAATATACTCATGATAAAATCATTAATGCTATCTCATTCATTAGCATTACATAAACATGAGTAATTGAATTAACTTTAATTCGATATCCATAAAACATACTAATTCGGTCACTTTGGTGACTAACAAATTATTTGTAACATAGATAATAACAAGTAATTTTTATCACATAATTTGCAAGACATCAACATTGCAAATAATTTTATCAATTGATAATTTAGAAAAATTTTATGCATTCCAAATTGTGTAATTGACGTAACTTAATTTGATATCTACTAACATTCTAATTCAGCTACTTTGGTAGCTAACAAATTATTCATAACATAGATATCATGATAAAATAATGATAATAATAAATATCCATAACATAAATATCATAATAAAATAATGATGATAATAATAATTCATAACATAAATATCATGATAATAATAATTATCCATAACATAAATATCATTATAAAATAATGATAAATTTAGATAAAACAAATAAAGTATTATTATCATTATTTTAAACATTTATCTCATTGATCATGATAATAATAATAAATAAATAAATTATTTGAATTCCATGAATTTGAATCTTTTGAAATTCAAAGTGTAGTTTTGAAATCTTGTAGGACCCACCAATAATAATTTGATTTTGTTTGTAATCAATAACATGATCAACCCAAACGAAATCCAATCAGGAAACTTATTGGGATTCAAATTTTTTTTGAAATACAAGAATTTATACACAATACAATCAAAAAATCTTAATTGATGAACACATGTGAAATTCATATGAATTCTTGAATATAGTAACCTAAAATAAATCATAAATAAAAGAAGATTCTTTTTTAATCAAGAGCTCATGAAAACTTGAAAATAGGAACTTAATTCCAATAGATCACATGATCTATTGAAACTTAAATATTAATTTAAATCAATCAAGAAACTTAATTCTTGAATGCAATAACAATGAATTTTTGAACAAGTATGAAAATCAATCAAGATATACAAGATTCTTGAATGCAAGAATTAAAGAAATAATCAAGAACGCAAGATTATGAATTCTTGAACAAGAAGAAAATCAATCAACATATACAAGATTCTTGAATACAAAAATTAAAGAAATAATCAAGAATGCAAGATTCTTGAATGTAATAACAATGAATTCTTTACCCTCATAAAATTGATTACTTGATTCATCAAGGAAAAGCCAAACGTAGTTATTTGCAGCGGAAACATAAATTCATACATTAAAACATCAACGGAAAATCTCATGTTCTCAACTTGGCTCTGATACCACATGTAAACTTTAGATTACATGATTATACAATAAAACTCTAACATTGTATAATTCAATAAAAGTCAAGATCTTTGAACAAGAAGATTTTTACAAATAATATGGGATAGAATAACATACATGGATCCATGGTATTCTTCTAGAAGGATTTTGTTTCTCTCTCTTGGCCTTCCTTTACTTAAACTTGATTAGGTTTCTTTATGGAGAGAAACTTCTACTTCATTCGGCAGAGAGAGGACCAATCCCGAGGGTTTTATCTTTATATACACCTTTCTATCATGGTGTTTAAATTAGGGAAATTATCTTTTACTTAAGGGGCACTTGCATGAATAGCAAAAAAATATATAAATATTGCACTCATGTCACTCCTTAATTCAATTTGCAAAAATAGCAACAAAAAAAGTCCCAGCCCAAAAGGATGGCGTGCAAAGTCAAAAATACCCTCGCGCGTTTTTCAATCTGAAGTATATTAATAGCCTATCAATAGTCTATCAAAAACATATTGATGATGTACTAATGATATACTATTGATATACTAATGATATACCTAAAATGAAATATACTATTGATATACTACTGAGATACCAAATATAAATTATATCAGATAAACTGTTGATATACTACTGTATCTAAAAAACTATTGCTAGATTTATAAATACCTTATTCGTGTTGTTCAATATCGAGAAAATCAGTAGTCTATCAACAATAGATCTAATATAGCAACAAGATATCTAACCAAAAACTAACCTCATAAGTGATATACTACTGATTCTGTTGATTTCAATAATATTAAGTATATATCAATGTGATATACTACTGATATATTCTTTATTTAGTATATCAACATTATATCACAAATAGTGATTTATGCTTGATAGTGATTTATGCTGACATACTTTATTCAGTAATATTAGGTATATCAATGGGATCTCAAAATCTATTGCTACAAATGTTCTCCTTGTGTTTTTCAATATCGAGAAAATAAGTAGTTTATCAATAATAGATCTGATATACCAATGATATATCCAACCAAAAAGGAACTACATGAATGATATGATATCTGTTGATTTCACTAATATTAAGTATATATCAGTGTGATATACTAACGATATACTTTATTTAATATATCAACGGTATATCACAAATGGTGATTTATGCTTGACAATGATTTATGTTGATATATTTTATTAAGTAATATTAAGTTTATCAACGGATCTAAAAAAACTATTGCTAGGTTTGGAAATGTCCTCCCGTGTTTTTCAATATCGAAAAAATCAGTAGTTTATTAACAATAGATCAGATATACCAATGATATATCTAACCAAAAAATAACTAATAACCGTTGATTTCACTAATATTAAGTATATATCTGTGTGATATACTACCAAAATACTTTATTCAGTATATCAACGATATATCACAAATAGTGATTTATGCTTGATAATGATTTAT
This sequence comes from Trichosanthes cucumerina, assembly GCA_036507285.1. NCBI lineage: Eukaryota > Viridiplantae > Streptophyta > Magnoliopsida > Cucurbitales > Cucurbitaceae > Trichosanthes > Trichosanthes cucumerina. Next base: position 67,648,097 of record CM071840.1, on the reverse strand, counting down.
GATGATATATTTTATTCAGTAATATTAAGTATATCAACGGGATCTCAAAAGCTATTTGTAATGTCCGACATTTCAGGTAGAGTAAATTTCAAGTTATGCTTTTAAATTTTAGGTAAATTTATAATTTAAAACCAAATTGGATTGTTATATCTTATTGTGTGAGATGTGTTATTGTATAGAGTATATCACTAATATACTACTGATATATGTATATGAAGTTAATTAAGATTATATCAGTCACTGAAATACTAATGATATACTAAATGTTAGGTATATTAGTGAAATAAACATATCTAAAATGAAATACATTAGTGATATACTAATATGCAAAATATCTCTAATTTGCTACTGATATATAAGAAGTATATCATTCTAAATGATATACCTAAAAGAAGGGGTATCCGTGGTATATCAATAATATACTATTAACATATTTCGTTTTAGGTATATATTGGTATATAAAAATAAAGTATATTAGATATACTTCTGATATACCAATATAAAGTATATCAGATATACTTTTGATATACTAATATAAAGTATATCAGATATACTACTGATATACCAAATGTAAAATATATCAGATATACTAATGATATACCTGCTGCTACACCAATGAGGGTAAATCTAGAATAATAAAAAAACGAAAAATCAGATTTAAAAAAATTTGCTAGATTTGCAAATCTAAAAAATTATAGCTAAGCTTGCAAATATGCTAATATTTTATGCTACCCATTACAATTCCCCTTTACTTAATTGGTCTACTTTATTAGTAGACCCAAAACATAAAGTTTAAATAAATGTTAATGGGTCACATTAATGATTATTTATATAATCTAACAAGCGGTGCCAGTGGTCGACGAGCAATGGTTGTGGTCGGCGAGGGGTTGCAACAGTTGACGAGCAGATGCAACAATCAACAATTGGTTGATGAAAGAGGAGAAAAGGAGAAGAAAAAAAGAAGAAGAGATGAGGAAATAAAAAAAGAAAAAAAAGATTTTGTTAAGTAAAAATAAAAAATAATACTTTTTAATAAAAAAATAGGTGTCATTTCACCTTTCACAAACGAAAAATTAGATGAAATAACCAACAATGCAACTAAATACAAAACTTAAGGATAAATTTGTTGAGTTTGAAAACTCATGGACTAAATGAGAACCAAACACAAAACTGATGGACCAAAAAAGTATTTTGCACAATTTTTTTTTTTAAAAAAACTATTTTTGTTTTTCAAATTTGGCTAAAAATTCAAATATTTTCTTAACAAATATGGAAATCATGGTAAAGAAATAGTGAGTAAACAAACACAATTTTTAAAAATCAATGATTATTGTTGATACCGAAATTTGGATCATCGGATCAATGATAAGATTTATACTACCGAGAACTAAAAGTGTCTGCAAGATAGAAATAGGTGAATGATGAGGTGGTGTTTAGCCATTGACACTCCAACACTCAACTTAGTAATCGAGTTTGAAAGTGACTTAGCTAATAGAAAAATTGTCATATTTTGGTGTACCTTTCCATCTACTAACTTGGTCTTATGGTCTAGCCGACCCCTTGGGGGTTGGTCTCAAGGCCAAGTTGACCCCTTTGGATCAACTTTATGGTCGAGCCAACCCCTTAGGGGTCGGTCTCAAGGTCTAGAGTCAACCTCGTGGTTGAATTGACTTCTTAGAGGGTTATCGGTTCCCATTTTAGTTCTTCTTTTTTGCCTTTTTTGCATTGTGTCTTTCAAACCTTGGTTGGTCTAATAAACTTGGATGGGTTGCCTTTCTCGCCTAGCCAATAATTTTCACCCACAACCATTTTAAATAATCCTAAAGTTTTTAAAAATCTACTTTTTTTTTCTCTCCTCAAACTCTAATAAGTTTTAGATTTAGTTATGAGAAAATGACACAACTCCTTATTGTATGATACTATGAACTTGAATCCTCAAAACCTTCTAGCAAATTTTCCCCTATTATACAAGTGAATTATAATATTTATGTTGTCATCCCTACATCACAAACTATTTTCTGTGAATTTATGTGCAATAATTGTTTCTTAATTTCTCAATATTTTTTTTTTGCGAATATAATTTTCCAATAAACTTATGACTCAAAACATTCAATCAAATAAATTTAAATTCTATGTGTTGTATTGTTTCATGAGTTAGTCTAAAAATTAGTTTTGAACTTTGAACATGACTTTGAACATACATACACATACAAACATGACTTTGAACTTCACATAAAACTTTCATATGCGGGACCTAAAACTTCTTTATAAAACTTTCATATCTCAAACATGACTTTACTCTGGCTAGAGTGACCAATTGGTCAACCTGAGTCTTTACATATTGAGTCCCTCACAGACCCTTATAGTTTTGAGTCCCTCACAGACCCCCTATCAGCTTTGAGTCCCTCACATACCCCTATAAGTTTTGGGTCCCTCACAGACCTCTATAAGATGACCCATAGGGTCTCTAATGCACGTTTGACCATGCATGAAAACCTCAGGAGACCAATTGCCATAGCCTTTTTTTTCAATCATTTCATGACATACATATATGCATGAGGTCTCATCTATCATTCATACACTTTGATGCACATATAATGAGAAAACAATAAATCATATTTCATGGCATAACTTTCTTGATTTAAATAAAACATTACTTTAGGACATAGAAAATTCAAAAACATAAATAATAAAATACTTTGAATTAAAAACCTTTTATCCCAATTTAAAAGTTCGACACAAGGTCCCTTATCTAAACTTTAGATTCCAAACCAAAACTTTAATCCTAGTTCTTGGGATATGCGCCTCTTTTGAAGAACCTCAAGTCCGAAATGTATGTTGAATACACCTTGACTTGTTCCAATGCCCAAAATCTTGACTCCGCACCACGTTGTGTCCCTAAAATTTAATGTTTTGACAATTTAAATCCCATTCTCCAGTTTAATGTTCAACAACTCAAGTATTTAGTCCATATATCTAACCCCAAAATAAAGAAAATCGAGCAAGCTCACTTGATCGAAATTTTAACTTCGGTTAACCTCCGGCGACTGCGTAACAATGGTGAACGATGGTGTCGTACAACTCTAGAAGTTTTGGCGAGGTTCGATTAACGGCTGAAGGGAGAAGAAGTCGGTGGCTCACTTACGGGAGAGAAGAATATGAATGGTGTTTTATCCTCTCTGGCGTGCGTTCAAAATCCGAGGAAAAGGGAAACTTGTCGGCGACGCTAAACGGCGAGGAGGGTCTTCATTTGCGGTTGAACGAGAGGCACATTTGCTTGGGTTTCGGGCGGAGATGGGGAATACGATGAAACCAGAAAAAATAAAAAAATACTCTTAGGGCAGGCTTCTCCCGTGGCTGGAGAGGGGAAAGAGAATAAATTATATATATTTATATAATCTTTATTATTAATATAAATCCAATAACCTTTCTCGACCCTAAATCAACCAAATTCCACAATTACCCCTTTTTATTCATAAACTACAAGCAAGCCTTCAAGCAGTCACTACTTAATTCACAAAATAAAACCATAATTTCGAGTGTACCTGTAAATGGCGGGTGTTACAATCTTCCCTCCTTAAGAACTTTCATCCTCGAAAGTTCCTACTCCTGGAATAGTTCTGGATATTTAGCTCGCACTTGTTCTTCTCACTCCCAAGTAGTTTCTTTGGCACGGTGGTTCTGCCACAACACCTTAACAAGACTAATCTCTCGGTTATGAAGAATCTTTCGATCTCTCGCAATAATCTGCACAGGTCGTCACCGTCACTTAAATCCTCCGACAATTGTAAGGGTTCAAAGTGTAACACATGAGTTGGGTCCGATACATATTTTCTCAACATTGAGACATGGAATACATTATGAACCGCAGAGAGGGATGGTGGCAATGCTAATCTATAGGCCATAGCGCCAATCCTGTCTAGAATCTCAAACGGTCCTATAAAGCGCAGACTCAACTTCCCTTTCCGACCAAATCTCAGTATTCCCTTCATTGGGGTGTCACACCCCCTCCCGAACCACCTGCTAACTTAGCCCGAAAGACGGCATGAAGCCAACAAACATTGTGACCTCTTAACAATACCTGTTGACTCTGTTATACCTGATAAACATACTATGCTCACATATGTAACACTTTAAACTTAACACAGAGGAAACTGGACAACTATTAAACATACATAAGGAGAAACTCTTCTTAAGTCTCTCTTGGAAACTAAAACGACAAGAGCATCAGAAACAACACAAGACAACCCATTGTTTATACAACCTCTAATGTACAAACAACTACAACTACATAGTCCTCTCAAGATAATTTACAACACATATAGACATGCGATACAACTCTAGCCACATACAAAATATCAAACTTATGAAGCTTTCAGCAGACTATGGCAGGATGTCAGGTACCAGGAGCTCGATCTCTACCTGAAAAGTTTAAAGAACATTGAAAGAATGAGCTATGAAGCTCAGTGAGTGACTGAATTTATAATCTATAACTTGTAAAATATTTCACCTGAAAAACTTATGAGCATATGTATTTGTAGTCAAGCGTTAAAAGTAAACATGGAATCATAATAGATTTTCAGAAAACCAGCAAGTATGTCGTTAAAATCTCGTAAGACATATAAATGATATAAACCCTTTTAAAACATGTCACAATCCACGTTGTGTAGAGCACGCTCAGTACAACCAACGTTTACTCTACGATGAAGTGGGGCCCACCCAGCACTCGCATTGTCTTTGTCGTAGTGGGGTCCGCCCAACACTCACGACAGCATTGTTGTCACGGAGTACACTCAACGTCGACAACAGAATATGACTTGTGTGCACACGGTACCATAAAGCCTCGGGCTAATTATCTTAGTCATTTACTCAATCCGGTCTCAAAAAGCATCATAAAAATGTTTGAACATGCCTGTTTATCTATTCTTTCATAAAACTTAAGCTTACTCAGCTTGTTCATAAAACTGAAAATCTTTAAATCATACTTGCTAGTACATACTTGCTCGAAATCATAACATTTCCATAAATTTCGGCAATCAATAGACATATGGTCATGTATAAATTTCATCAAGACATTTAGGGTCACAATGAATACTTAAAACCATATTTAGGAAAATATTTATACTCATAAACATGTGTTCAAAAAGAAAACATAAAGCATTGAAATCTTTCATTCTAGCAAAACTTGCATTTCTTAAAGCATATTTCAAGCATATGGTTCATTTTCGAAGTTCGTTTTGTCACTCACAATGTTAAACTAGAACCCTTACCCGTATACTCGACCTATTTCTTTTTGGCCTGCCAAACAAACCAAAACCATGTTTCAGAACCTCGAGCTCATGGATTTTAACCTTGAAATTACAAAAAACACACCATTCAAAATTCCAGCATTTACAGATTTCATGGCTTATTTTCAGACACTCATAACTTCTTCATTACTTAGCCAAACAGGGTGTACTTTATACCAAACTCTTTCTTTTAGAATCCTCTAAAACTCATAAGAAGAAATGAAATTAAAATTCCCAACGGAGTTGCTCGAAAATACCTCAAAAGCAGCTTCTCCAAAAACAGACTTCTGTTGTTTTCAGACTTGATTTCCTGCTGCACCATAAATTTGTCCTACGACTTAAGACATATTCCAATCGTTTTCTACTCCCGATTTCTTCACAAACGTTGTAGAAAATTGAATAAGCATTCCAACCATACCTATTAGAGCTTCTGATTCAAACTCTACAGATCAGAATAACCAAAACACCAGAGGCTTCTCGGATTTGACAGCAAATTCTGTCTTCTGCCTTCCTTTCCAAAACAATAGTAACTTAAGGTCAGAATTGGCTCAAGCTTCCTTCACGAACTTTGTTCAAAAATGAGTTAGCTTTCAAGAAAATTAAACCTCAACCCTTACCTCTTCTTGTGGAGCTCGAAATGATCAAAATAACATAATAGGGCTGAGTTGATCACCTTGCTGCCATACTGATTTACTCTGAGTTCTATCCCTCTCTTCTACAACATTCATTCACGAAAATCACCTTCTTTCTCTTCCTTTCTCCTTCTCCAACGAAACCCCCAGCTTCTCTTTGTTGAAATGAGAAGAAAATCGAAGGAAACTTGGTTATTTAAAAAAAACATAGGTGGGGTCCCACCTTCCACTTTCCTTTTTCATTTTTCCTTTTCCTTTCTTTTCTTTTCTTTTCTTTTCTTTTTTAAAAAAAACAACCACAATATATTAACCTTTTCTTTCTTGTTTTCTTTTGTTTTTATTTTTTTTTCTTTCTTGAATTCCAAAGAAGATCTCGGGTTTACAGGGGCCACTCTAAGGAACACATGGTCCCCAACTTCGAATTCTAGGTTCCTTTGTCTCGAATCAGCATAACTCTTCTGTCTGTTCTGGGCAGTTTGCATTCTCACCCTAATTTTCTGAATTGCATCATTCGTGACCTGCACTAGTTCTGGACCCAACAATTGACGTTCACCAACTTCCTCCCAATATATGGGGGTTCTGCATTGCTTTCCATAAAGGGCCTCGAATGGTGGCATTCCAATGGTCGCCTGGTAATTGTTATTGTATGCAAACTCAATCAAGTGCAAATGAGTGTGCCAACTACCTGGAAAATCCAAAGCACAGGCTCGCAACATGTCCTCTAAAATCTAGTTTAAACGTTTTGTTTGTCCGTCAGTCTGGGGGTGAAATGTGGTGCTAAAATCCAACTGTGTACCTAACGCTTTCTGTAAGCTCCAAAAATTAGAGGTGAAACGTGGATCTCTATTTGAGATAATCCTTGTTGGAACCCCATGTAAGCGGACTATCTCCTCTAGGTATAGTTGTGCCCATTTATCTGTAGAATATGTGGGTTTCCCTTGCATGAAGTGTGCTGACTTCGTTAACTTGTCGAAGATGACCCAAACTACTGAATAACCCCGCAAGGTTCTGGGTAATCCGACTATGAAATCCTTAGAGATCTCATCCCATTTCCACTGTGGAACATGCCGGGGTTGCAACAATCCTGATGGTTTCTCCCTCGGTGTCTTCACCTGCTGACAAGTCAAGCACTTACTAACAAACTCTACTACGTCTCGTTTCATATTATACCACCAAAATAGTTGTTTTAGGTCTTGATACATCTTGGTACTACCAGGGTGCATCGAAAAATGGCGAGTTATGAGCTTCATTTAAGATCTCAGCCTTCAGTTCGTCGTCGTCCGGAATACATAATCGCCCCTGAAATACTAGTCCTTCGTCCGTGGATAGCGCAAATTCTATTGACTGATATGTAGTTACTGAATTAAACTTCTCTACTAACTTAGGGTCCCCCTGTTGAGATTCCACGATGCGTTGTCTCAAAGTTGGTTGAACGGTTAACCGAGCTAACTGCAACGTGGCTTCACCCACCAATACTATAATTTCAGCTCGTATAAAATCTGTCTGTATCTCTACTCGGTCAGTAATCTGAGCTGAAGTATGAATTAGCTTCCTACTGAGAGCCTGAATTAGCTTCCTACTGAGAGCCTCTGCAACAACATTTGCCTTACCAGGATGGTATTGAATATCAAAATCATAATCTTTCACCAGTTCCAACCATCTGCGTTGTCTCATGTTTAATTCTCTCTGGGTGAACAAGTATTTAAACTTTTATGATCCGTGAATATCTGAATCTTTTCGCCGTACAAGTAGTGTCTTCAAATCTTTAGTGCAAAAACTACAGCTGCCAACTCCAAGTCATGAGTTGGGTAGTTTCGCTCGTGAGTCTTCAGTTATCGGAATGCATAAGCACTACTTTACCATGTTGCATTAACACACAACCCAAACCCTTCTTAGAAGCATCACTATAGATCACAAAACTTCCTGGTCCCTTAGGGACTGTAAGGATCGGGGCTGACACCAATCTCTACTTGAGTTCCTGGAAACTCGCCCCACAAGTGTCATCCCAGACAAATGAGTTACCCTTGCACATCAACTTAGTCATAAGCATGCCTATCCTGGCGAAATCCTGCACAAAACGTCTATAATAACCTGCAAGACCCAGAAAACTGCGTACCTCTGTAACAGTGGTCGGACGAGGTCACGGCGTGATTGCTTCCACCTTCGCAAGATCAACAGAGACCCCTGCTTTGGACACCACATGTCCGAGAAATGATACTTGTCTGAGCCAGGACTGACATTTGGAAAGAATGCATCGTTGACTCCACGATGGAGGTTGAGTATTTCGCTGCTTGTGAAGCATCTAAAGAAGTTGTTTGGCTAAGGAAATTCCTTACTGATTTGGAAGTTGTTCCAAATATGGAATTTCCCATCACCTTATATTGTGACAACAGTGGTGCGGTAGCCAATTTGAAGGAACCTTGCAACCATAAGCGAGGTAAGCACATCGAGAGGAAGTATCACCTGATACGAGAAATAGTGCAACGAGTAGATGTGACAGTCACGAAGATTTCTTCGGAGCACAATATTGTTGATCCGTTTACAAAGACTCTCACGGCTAAAGTGTTCGAGGGTCATCTGAAAAGTCTGGGTCTACGAGATATGTATATAGGCTAATCTAGGGCAAGTGGGAGATATGTAATGGGGTATGAGGATGCCCTAGTTTATTGTATTTCTATCTCTTATAACCACTATTTTAGATTATGATGTACCCCACTAGAGTTATAGTTCAAGTGGGAGTTTGTTGTGGTTTGTGCCCTAAAACTCGTAGTTTGTATTTATGTTCTAATTAATGTAATAAAGTGTTATTATTCCAATAAAGAGTTATTGTTTGTTATCTACGAGTTTGCCTTTATGTAAACCCTAAATCCAATAAACTAAACATCCAAGGTTGTTAAATGAATCTTTAACTGAATGTAGTGTACATATAGAGGATCTCGATTAGAGATACAGCCTAAAGGGTCTATAGTTAGGGGATAAGATTTGGGTACCTTACCCTGGTAAAAACTATGGATGTGGCCTACTTTGTATTTCATACAAACACTGTGATCCTAACATGTTCGTGTAGATGACATGTGAGTGGGGATATTCAATGTAATGATATTACATAAGACCGGACCACGAAATAGTAACCTCTAGCTGTAACTTCGTTGATTAGTTAGGTTTCTATTTCACTAGAATGACCTAGGAAACTTGATCTCAATCCCGAGCAGGTTACGAACTCATGTTCGCGAGGGATTGTCCTTTGACTAGTATGGGTGAGAGTGACCAGATTCGTCGACTCAATATGTCTACCTTCTTGGGGACAAGACCGAGTGAGCGGTTGGGAACTTAACTTAGCAACATGGAATTCACTCCTTCCCGCCTACTAGGGTAAGTAGAGGAATGTTCCCTTAAGTGGTGTCTCCGACACTTGAACAAATGGCCCGAACCTCTCATTTGCCCGAGAGAGACTCTGTTTGTTGGTAGGACCACAAACAAATTGTTTATTAGAGAAGCACCGGTACTTAAGGCACAAGATGTAACCCAGGGGTAAAACGATAATTTGACCCAGCTGGTGTTATGAACATTCGTGAGGGATTGACTTGCTGTTATTGGTCAATATCCGTGGACACAGAAATATATCTGCAGTGAGAAGAGTGCAGCTGCGGGACTTTAGTGGAGTGTTCCCGCAGTTAACGAATGTTGATTGGGAGGTTAATGAGATTAACCGAGGAATCTCGTATCGTTGGAGTTTCTGATCTGTAGGTCCATTAAGTTCACCTTCTAGCTCGTTAAGGGTTCTTAGATCATTTGAATTTGAAATGTTCAAATTCATAAGGGATGTAAATCGATACGATATAATATATAGTTTTGGAACTATATATTATAAATTTAATGTGAATATGATTCATATTAAATTATATGAGATTCACATTAAATTATATGAGAGAATTAAATATTTGAAAGAGTTCAAATATTAAATTCAAATGTGAATGTGATTCATATTTGAAAACTATAGGTTAAAATTTAATGTGCACTGGATGTACATTAAAACTATAGGTTAGAGGGATATATTGATTAAATGTGATTTAATCCAAATTAAATATATGATATTTAATTTGTTTTATTTAAATGTGATTTAAATTAATAATTAAATTTGATTTAATTATTATTTTAATAATAAAATAAGGGAACGTGTCCTCTAGACACGTTCCCACTACCTCTCTTCTTCTCACTATCGATAGTTTAATAGGGAGAAGGGGGTTGATGGATCAACTGACCGATCGATCATTTTGCAATTGAAGGATTGCAAATTCCTGGAACACTCTCTCTCAATCTCTAATTCCCAAAAGCTTCCAATTGTTGGAATCCTTCCCATCAAGGAAGATCTAAAAATCCAGAGATATAGAAGGTGTCCTCTGTTGGTGGTGTCCTGCTAGAAAACAGGGAAGTTGAGTTGTTGTACAACCTTTGGAGCAGCAAGTTGCTGAGAAAAGTCTACAAAGGTAATCCGTTTATCTCTTTATTAGTTTAATTGTTAAATTAATTTAAGCATGTTTGCATGTAAACCCCCATGTTTAATTAGATTAAAGAGCAAGTTTATTCTGTATGTTTTTGTCAATGTATTGGTTTTTGTTTCAACTAAAACAATCAAGCAAATTACGATCCCTAACACGTTTCCGCTGCTCAAGGAGATCAGATCTCCATCAATTGGTATCAAAGCAATGCTTGATTTGCTTTTGTTGAAGCAAAATTGCATTGATTTGGTGGGAAATGCATTTAGTTTGCTGTAAAACTGTGTAGGAGTATTTGGCCATAGTTTACTCTTTTGATTTGATCAATTTCTGTATAAAGGCCCCTGTGTTTTTTGGCATAAAGTGCATTATCGAGTCTATATTCGAGTTAAGAGTCGTTCGGGACCAGTTTCATGCAATTCGGTTGAGAATCAAAGGAGTTTTTACAATTGGAAGTTGTTGTGTTCGTGGAATTCTGCCACTGCCGAAGCAGCAGCGTTGCAACGTCGTTCATCAGCGTTGCAACGCTAAAGAACGGCGTCGCAACGCCAGCGCTCCCGATCGAAGCGGGCTCTCAAGCGTTCAGTAGTGTTGCAACGCTGCCCTTCAACGTTGCAACGCCACTCCGATAACAGGCGCGTGCGAGGATGAAGCGGGCGTTGCAACGCCGTGACGCTTTTCCAGTAGATGCAGGTCAGTTCAGCTGGTTCGTTGATTTCGGTCCGGTTCGAGCAGTTCAAGGTAGGTTCAAGGTGTTTTCGGACCTCTTTATGTAATAAAATTAATGTAATTTTATTATTTTGCATTTTAGGGGCCAAATTATTTCGGTTTTATAGCTATATATATTTATGAATGTCATTTAGATTTTTCCCACCTAAGCATGTTCATGCATTTTATTTTTATAAATGTTATATGAATATGGTTGAAAATGCATGATCAATTTATATTTCATGAGTAATTAATTATAAGTGTTATAATTAGATTATATGAATATAAATTGCATGAAGCATGAAATTACTTAGTTTAAAGTAATTGTTATTTTGCTTAAGTGATTTAGTTATTCAAATTTGTTGAATATTTTATAATTTTAATTTGAAAATTAATTGTTGGATTTATAATATAGTTTCTTTATCATAGGTTAATTATTAAATTTATAAAAGTTATAAATTAAAGGGGTTTTAGAAACCATGACCTATAATAAAGAAATGCATGCAAACATAGGAACTTGGGTTAAAAAGTTTTAATTAGTTTTAAAATGTTTAAAATTAATTTAGACCTTAATTTCTAATAGGATTAAAAATTAGTCTTACATAGTATTTTAAATAGTTTAAAATATAGTAGGACTTTAGGACTTTGGTTATAAGGGAACTCTACTGGTGAAGTTACATCTCTAAGGTTGGGGTACTTAAGTGACTTGCTAATCTTAACACCTCCTACCAGGGAACTGATCCAAGACTTGAGTTGAATTAACCTTAGTTCTATTTTATCTCTAGGTAATTAAAATGTTTATTCACTTAAACATAAGGTTAAAAGACCTAGTTATAATAGTTATAATAGGCATAGACTTAGATAGATTCTTTTAGCTAGAATCCGACTAGGTTAAACCTATACCCTAATCTTAGGAGCTTCAGTGGGAGAAAACGAGATGTTCGCATCGAGTTTACTCTCACGTCCTCAAGAGTTCACACCGTGAGTTCCATGCTCGACTACGTGGCGTCAATAGGGCGTCCCCCTACGGTATGTGTTTGCATGGTTCAATACCAAGGTGAGTGAGGGAAGTATTCGTAGTAAATGGGAGCAGGACGCGTGTCAACGTATCCTACGGTCTCCTCCATTAGGTCGCACCGTGAGATTTCTATAGTCCGCCTTCAAGGTTGTCCTGGAACAGCCAAATCCTACGGAGGGCCTGACAATAGGGATCGGAACACCACGAACTCCAGAAATGGATAGGGTCTCTTAGGTAATTTTCCAACAGTTGTCTTTCTTAATAGTAGCCTGTTTGCTCGGACCTATTGGATCTGAAAATGGTAGAGTCACATTTACGGGATGAGTTAAGCTAGTTAACAAGTCTTTGACCAAACAAACGGTAGCTAAGGACCATTGGGACACGAGATGTTCTGGTAGTGAGAATTGGCTGAGAAAGTCTCAATTCAGGGGAGGAATGACTGACCGCCCGACGGAGGCTTTTGTTCTAAACCCTTGAAATATCGTTGCAAAATTAATGGTTTAATTTAAACATTGGGTTTAGTTTAAACACTAGGGTTCTTTTATAATTTTTCTAAATATGATTGGTTTTACAATGGGTTAAAAGGCTTAACTAATTAGAACATTTTCGATTTTCAGCATGTCGTCCTCAATTATAGCCTTACTTAAAAGTGATCATTTAACTGGTGAGAACTTTACTACATGGAAGTCCAACTTGAATACGATTCTCGTTGTTGACGACCTACGATTTGTACTTACTGAGGAATGTCCTCAAGTCCCTGCTCGAAACGCTCCTCAATCTGTTAAGGAGGCGTACAACCGCTGGATCAAGGTCAATGATAAGACCAAGGTCTACATTTTGGCTAGTGTTTCTGAAGTTCTGGCCAAAAAGCACGAGGGCATGTTCTCAACTCGTGAGATCATGAGTTCGCTGCTGGATATGTTTGGACAACCGTCTGGACAGATTCAACACGAATCCCTCAAATACGTTTATAACTCCCGTATGAAGGAGGGATCATCGGTGAGAGAACATGTTCTTCATCCGATGGTCCACTTCAACGTGGCTGAGATGAACGGAATGGTCATTGATGAGAAAAGTCAGGTCTCGTTTATCTTAGAATCTCTTCCGAAGAGTTTCCAGCAATTCTGCAGCAATGTGATGATGAACAAGATTGAGTATAACCTGACTATTCTCCTTAATGAACTACAAACTTTCCAGTCTCTTATGAAGAATAAGGGACAGGCTGATGGAGAGGAAAATCTGTTTGCCCATTCCAGAAGGTTCCAGAAGGGTTAATCCTCTAAGACTAAGTCATGTGGTTCAACTTTTGGGCTTAAGAAGACCCAAAAGAAGAAGATAGGAGGGAAAGGGAAGACACCTGCTGCTGACAAAAGCAAGGGAAAAACCAAAGTTGCAGACAAAGGAAAATGTTTCCACTGCAACGTTGATGGGCACTGGAAGCGAAACTGCCCAAAATACCTTGTTGAGCTCAAAGAGAAGAAAGGTAAATTAGATTTGCTTATTCTTGAAACTTGTTTAGTGGAAAATGATGATTTTACCTGGATACTTGATTCAGAAGCCACTAATCATGTTTGCTCTTCATTTCAGGAAACTAGTTCCTTCAAGGAGCTCGAAGAGGGTGAGATGACACTCAAGGTCGGAACGGGAGACGTCGTCCCAGCTCGAGTAGTGGGAGATGCCAAGCTGTTTTTTAGAGATAGATTTTTATTTTTGAAAATTTGTATATAGTTCCTAAAATTAAGAGCAACTTAATTTCTATCTCTTGTTTAATTGAACTTGGCTATTGTATTACCTTTTCATTTAATGAAGCGTTCATTTTAAAGAAAGGTGTCAATATTTGTTGTGCTAAGTTAGAAAACGGCTTGTATGTACTTAAACCGAATAGAACTAAAGCAATTTTAAATCATGAGATGTTTAATAATGCTAATACTCAAAGTAAAAGGCAAAGAATTTCTCCAAATAATAATACCTATCTATGGCACCTTAGACTTGGTCATATTAATCTCAACCGGATTGAGAGACTCTCTAAGAATTGACTTCTAAACAAGTTAGAAGATGATTTTTTACTTCCTTACGAGTCTTGCTTGGAAGGTAAAATGACCAAGCGACCTTTTACAGGAAAAGGTTACAGAGCCATAGAGCCCTTAGAACTTGTACATTCGGATCTTTGTGGTCCCGTCAATATTAAAGCTCGAGGAGGGTACGAATATTTCATCTCTTTCATAGATGATTATTCAAGGTATGGTTATCTATATCTAATGCATCACAAGTCTGAAGCTCTTGAAAAGTTCAAAGAGTATAAGGTTGAAGTAGAGAATGCATTAGGGAAAACCATTAAAACACTTTGATCCGATCGAGGTGGAGAGTATATGGATTTGAGATTCTAGGACTATATGATAGAACATGAAATTAAATCTCAACTCTCAGCACCTAATACACCACAGAAAAATGGTGTGTCATAAAGGAGAAATAGAACCTTGTTGGGCATGGTTCGTTCTATGATGAGCTATGCTCAATTGCCTGCCTCGTTTTGGGGATAGGCAGTAGAGACTGCAGTTCAAATCTTGAACATTGTTCCATCAAAGAGTGTTTCAGAAACACTTTTTGAGTTGTGGAAGAGGCGTAAACCTAGTTTACAACACTTCAGGATTTGGGGTTGTCGGGCACACGTGCTGGTGACAAACCCAAAGAAACTGGAACCTCGTTCAAGATTGTTCCAATTTGTTCGCTATCCCAAAGAAACGAGAGGTGGTCTTTTCTATGACCCACAAGAAAACAAGGTGATTGTATCGACAAACGCCACGTTCTTGGAGGAAAATCACATGAGGAACCACAAACTGCGTAGTAAATTAGTACTAAATGAAGCTACAGTTGAACCAACAAGAGTTGTTGATCAAGCTGGACCTTCATGAAGAGTTGATGGAGGAGCCAAAGACTCTCAAGTCGATCTCGTCCTTCTCAATCATTGGGAATGCCTCGACGCAGTGGGAGGGTTGTTTCCCAACATGACCGCTACTTGGGTTTAGCTGAAACTCAAGTTGTATGCTATGTTGTGCACGAGGTCGGGCATTTGTTATGCAGTGGGAATAGTCAGTAGGTATCAGTCCAATCCAGGGTTAGACCACTGGACAACAGTTAAAATTATCCTCAAGTATCTTAGGAGAACGACGAACTATACGCTTGTGTATGGGTCTAAGGATTTGATCCTTACTGGATACACTGATTCTGATTTTCAAACTGATAAGGATTCTCGGAAATCCACATCGGGATAAGTTTTCACCCTTAACAGGGGAGCTATAGTATGGAGAAGCATCAACCAAGGATGCATCGTTGACTCCACGATGGAGGCTGAGTATGTCGCTGCTTGTGAAGCATCTAAAGAGGTTGTTTGGCTATGAAAATTCCTTACTGATTTGGAAGTTGTTCCAAATATGGAATTTCCCATCACCTTATATTGTGACAACAGTGGTGAGGTAGCCAATTCGAAGGAACCTCGTAGCCATAAACGAGGTAAGCACATCGAGAGGAAGTATCACCTGATACGAGAAATAGTGCAACGAGGAGATGTGACAGTCACGAAGATCGCTTCAGAGCACAATATTGTTGATCCGTTTACAAAGACTCTCACGGCAAAAGTGTTCGAGGATCATCTAGAAAGTCTGGGTCTACGAGATATGTACATAAGCTAATCTAGGGCAAGTTGGAGATATGTAATGGGGTATATGGATGCCCTAGTTTATTGTATTTCTATCTCTTGTAACCACTGTTTTAGATTATGATGTACCCCACTAGAGTTTTAGTTCAAGTTGAAGTTTGTTGAGGTTTGTGCCTTAAAACTCGTAGTTTGTATTTATGTTCTAATTAATGTAATAAAGTGTTATTATTCTAATAAAGAGTTATTGTTTGTTATCTACGAGTTTGCCTTTATTTAAACCCTAAATCCAATAAACTAAACATCCAAGGTTGTTAAATGAATCTTTAACTGAATGTAGTGTACATATAGAGGATCTCGGTTAGAGATACAACCTAAAGGATCTATAGTTAAAGGATAAGGTTTGGGTACCTTACCTTGGTAAAAACTATGGATGTGGCTCACTTTGTATTTGATACAAACACTATGATCCTAACGTGTTCGTGTAGACGACATGTGAGTGGGGATATCCTATGTAATGAGATTACATAAGACCGGACCACGAAATAGTAACCTCTAGTTGTAACTTCGTTGACTAGTTAGGTTTCTATTTTACTAGGATGACCTAGGCAACTTGATCTCAATCCTAAGCAGGTTACGAACTCCTGTTCGCGAGTGATTGTCCTTTGACTAGTATGGGTGACAGTGGTCAGATTCGCCGACTCAATATTGTTGGGATTTATGCCCTAAAACTCGTAGTTTGTAATTATGTTCTAATTGATGTAATAAAGTGTTATTAATTCAATAAAGTGTTATTGTTCGTTATCTACGAGTTTGCCTTCATTTAAACCCTAAATCCAATAAACTAAACATCCAAGGTTGTTAAATGAATCTTTAACTGAATGTAATGTACATAAAAAGGATCTCGGTTCGAGATACAGCCTAAAGGGTCTATAGTTAGGGGATAAGGTTTGGGTACCTTACCCTGGTAAAACTATTGATGTTTCCCACTTTGTATTTGATACAAACACAGTGATCCTAACGTGTTCGTGTAGATGACATGTGAGTGGGGATATCCTATGTAATGAGATTACATAAGATCCAGGACCACGAAATAGTAACCTCTAGTTTGTAACTCAGTTGACTAGTTAGGTTTCTATTTCACTAAAATGACCTAGGCAACTTGATCTCAATCCCCAGGCATGTTACAAACTCCTGTTCATGAGGGATTGTCCTTTGACTAGTATGGGTGAGAGTGGCGATTAAATCGACTCAATATGCCTACCTTCTTGGGGACAAGACCGAGTGAGCGGTTTGGGAACTTAACTTAGCAACATGGAATTCACTCCTTCCCGCCTACTAGGGTAAGTAGAGGAATGCTCCCTTAAGTAGTGTCTCCGGGACTTGAACAAAGGCCCGACCCTCTCATTGGCCCGAGAGGACTCTGTTTGTTGGTAGGATCACAAACAAATTGTTCATTAGAGAAGCACTTTGGTACTTAAGGCACAAGATGTAACCTAGGGGTAAAACGGTAATTTGACCCACCTGTGTTACTTAACATTCGTGAAAGATTGACTTGCTGTTATTGGTCAATATCCATGGACACAGAAATATATTTGCAGTGAGAAGAGTGCAGCTGTGGGACTTTAATGGAGTGTTCCCACAGTTAACGAATGTTGATTGAGAGGTAATGAGATTAACCGAGCAATCTCGTATCGTTGGAGCTTTTGATCTGTAGGTCCATTAGGTCTACCTTCTAGCTCGTAAAGGGTTCTCAGATCATTTGAATTTGAAATGTTCAAATTCATTAGGGAATATATTTAATGTATATTGATACGATATAATATATAGTTTTGGAACTATATATTATAAATTTAATGCGAATAAGATTCATATTAAATTACTTGAGAGAATTAAATATTTGAAAGAGTTCAAATATTAAATTCAAATGTGAGTGTGATTCATATTTGAAAACTATAGGTTAAAACATAATGTGCATGAGATGTACATTAAACTATAGGCTAAAGGGTAAAATGATTAAATATGATTTAATCAATTTAACTAATATTATAATTGAATTAAATATGATTTGATTTAATGTAATTAATTAATATTTGATTAATTAATATAATATTAATTGGGAACGTGTCAGGAGGACACGTTGCCACTACTCCCCAACTCCCCCTCGATAGGGAGTGGGGGGTTGCCCATTGAAGGTTCTTCTTCTCCTGGTGAGAAAATGAAGACGATTGATCGATCATTTTGATTTGACAAAGAAATTCTCTCTCTCTCACTCTAATTCTCAAAACTATCCAAAAGTTGGAATTCTTCCCACAAAGGATTTTGATCTAAATTGAATCTCAGAGGATAGGAGGTTTTCAAAATTGGTGGTGTTCTGTTGGTGAAAAACAGAGAACTTTTGAAGTTCTTGAGTTGCTGAACATTGGAGCAAGGAGTTGTTGTTCTGCTAAACTACAAAGGTATACTTCCTCCCTTTAGTTTAATTGTTAAACTTAACATATGTTTGCATGTATCCCATTATCCATGTCTAATAGGATTAGATTATTCCATGCTCGTTCTGTGTTTTTTGGTCAATGTACTGGTTTTTGTTTTTAAGCAAAACAATCAAGCAAATTAAGATCCCAAACACGTTTCCGCTGCTCAAGGAGATCAGATCTCCATCAAATATGCCTACATTCTTGGGGACAAAACCGAGTGAGCGGCTGAGAACTTAACTTAGCAACATTGAATTCACTCCTTCCCGCCTACTAGGGTAAGTAGAGGAATGTTCCCTTAAGTGGTGTCTCCGGGACTTGAACAAAGGGTCCGACCCTCTAATTGGCCCGAGAGGGGCTCTGTTTGTTGTTAGGACCACAAAAAAATTGTTCATTAGAGAAGCACTGGTACTTAAGGCACAAGATGTAACCTAGTGGTAAAACGGTAATTTGACCCAGCTGGTGTAACGAACATTCGTGAAGGATTGACTTGCTTTGTTATTGGTCAATATCCGTGGACATAGAAATATATCTCTGCAGTGAGAAAGAGTGCAAACAAGTGCGGGACTTTAGTGGAGTGTTCCCGCAGTTAACGAATGTTGATTGGGAGGTTAATGAGATTAACCGAGTAATCTCATATCGTTGGAGCTTCTGAACTGTAGATCCATTAGGTCCACCTTCTAGCTTGTAAAGGGTTCTTAGATCATTTGAATTTGAAATGTTCAAATTCACAAGGGAATAAACTTAATGTATATCGATACGATATGATATATAGTTTTGGAACTATATATTATAAATTTAATGTGAATATGATTCATATTAAATTATATGAGAGAATTAAATATTTGAAAGAGTTCAAATATTAAACTCAAATGTGAATGTGATTCATATTTGAAAACTATAGGTTAAAATTTAATGTGCACTGGATGTACATTAAAACTATAGGTTAGAGGGATATATTGATTAAATGTGATTTAATCCAAATTAAATATATGATATTTAATTTATTTTATTTAAATGTGATTTAAATTAATAATTAATTTGATTTGATTATTATTTTAATAATAAAATAAGGGAACGTGTCCTCTAGACACGTTCCCACTACCCCTCTTCTTCTCGCAATCGATAGTTTAACAGGGAGAAGGGGGTTGATGGATCAACTGATCGATCGATCATTTTGCAATTGAAGGATTTCAATTTCCTGGAACACTTTCTCTCACTCTCTAATTCTCAAAAGCTTCCAATTGTTGGAATCCTTCCCACCAAGAAAGATCTAAAAACCCAGAGATATAGAAGGTGTTCTGCTGGAAAACAGAGAAGTTGAGTTGTTGTACAACCTTTGGAGCAACAAGTTGCTGAGGAAAGTCTACAAAAACAATCTCTTTATCTCTTTATTAGTTTAATTGTTAAATTAATTTAAGCATGTTTGCATGTAAACCTCCATGTTTAATTAGATTAAAGAGCATGTTTATTCTGTATGTTTTTATCAATGTATTGGTTTTTGTTTCAACTAAAACAATCAAGCAAATTACGATCTCAAACACGTTTCCGCTGCTCAAGGAGATCAGATCTTCATCCTCAGGATGTTGTCAATGAACACAATCACAAACGTGTCCCGGAATTCCTTGAATATCCTGTTCATCAAGTCCATGAAAGCTGCAAGAGCGTTGGTTAAACCAAATGGCATCACTGTGAATTCATAGTGCCCATAACGCGACCTAAAGGTCGTCTTAGGAATGTCTTCCTCTCTATTTCTCAACTGGGGATATCCTGACCTTAGATCAATCTTTGAAAACACAGTTGCTCCCAGTAACTGATGAAACAATTCAGTTCTCGGTAATCTGGCATGGGTGGAGCAATCTCTTCCTGTTCTAGTGGCAACTCTGGTGGTGGGTTATCGTTTCCTCCTCTTCTCTGACCCTACCACGTCCCCTACCTCTTCCTCGTCCTCTAGGTGACATTTTTTCTACAGAACCGTTAACCTAGGACTCTGATACCAACTGTAACGCCCCAGGCCCAGAATCCTCTACGACATGGCCACATCACCATATCATCTATACCATCATCGAGCCGCTTGCGAGAGTGAAGACTTTCCCTACAAACTAACACGGGTCCTTTCAGCATGTTTTGTCCTCACTCATATGCTCCCTAGTAAAATTCCTAGGAGGTCACCCAACATAGGATTGCTCCAAGTTAAGCACGCTTAACTTTGGAGTTCCAATGATTGAGCCACCGAAAAGGAAGGTGCACCATGTTGGTATGGGTAGTAACTATCAATTTTTTAAGCCTTTCTGAACTATACTTTCATCTTTCTCAATCAATACTATCATATCCTCAGGATCCCTCTCATTCAGATGTAGTTCTGGTTCATTCATGTACCCCTCCTTATCTTGGGTGTCACAACTTCAATAATTGAGTTGGGTTAAAGAATTGAGTTAACTTACCTAATTCAATCCAATTCATTAATATCTAGCCTACTTACAAATTTAAATCTCATGTTGATTATTTACATTAAATATTTAGGGGTCGTTTGGCCCCCGATTTTGGAATTGGATGGTTTTAGATTCCAAATCTAAAACCATGTTTGCCCCAATGTGTTCAAAACCCTTGGTTTTGAAACATAACCCCATGGGTTACAACAGTGCAACCCCATGGGTTTATTCCATGTTTTCTTATTTTATTTGTCATCTTCCATTTTCGGTGATTACTACAACAACAATTTCGGTGACAACTCAAACAACTACATCGGTGACCCGACTACAACTAATGGCTACCTCGGCCAACAACTCGTGATCCGACCACTCATCGACAATTACCTCCAAATGACAACTCCGACGACGACCACATCGGTGACCCCGTTACCACTGACGATTACCTCCGACGACTACACCGGTGACCCCCCCACCAATGACGACTACCTCCGATGGCAACTCCGACGACCACACCGGTGACCCCTGCCACCGCTGACGACTACCTCCGGCGACAACTCCGACGACCATACCGTTGACCCCTACCACTGCTGACGACTACCTCCGATGAAAATTTCGACTACCACACCGACGATCCCAACCACCGCTGACGACTACCCCGACGACCACACCGGCGACCCTAACCACCGCTGACGACTACCTCCGATAACAACTCCGATGACCACACCGCGCAATCTCTGCCACCGCTGATGACTACCTCGACGACCATACCGATGACTTCGACCACCGCTGACGACTACCTCCGACGACCACACCGGCGACCCCTGCCACCGCTGACGACTACCTCCGACAACCATACCGATGACCTTGACCACTGCTGACGATTACCTCTGACGAAAACTCCGACGACCCCAACTTTCGCTGACGACAATTCTGACGACCACACCGATGACCCCAACCACCGCTGATGACTACCTTCGACGACAACTCTAATGACTACATCGATGACCTAACCACTATTAATGACTACTTCCGACAACCACTCAAGAGACTTGTATATGCCTCTTCCAACAACCCGATCACTCGAGCAATCAACTACCCTAACGACTTAACTTGTGCGCAATCACCATTTTTCTTATTAGAGTTCCAAAAATAGGTTTTTGGATACTTTGTAGAATAAAATTTTAAATTTTCTAATCTCTTAAATAGACTTCCAATCTTTTAATTTTTAAAATAGAATTCCAAAAATAAGTTTTTGAATACTTTATAAAATATAGTTTCAAATTACCTAATTTGTTAAATAGACTTCAAATTTTTTTAATTTTAAAATAGAATTCCAAAAAATAGTTTTCAGAATACTATATGACGTGAAATAGAGTTTTTAATTCCCTAATTTCTTAAATAAACTTCTATTTTTTTAATTTATAAAATAGAGTTCCAAAAATACTTCTCTAAATATTTTTTTGAAATAGAGGTTTAAATCCCTAATATTTTAAATGGACTTTCAATTTTTTAATTTCTAAAATAGAGTTCCAAAAATACTTTTCTAAATATTTTGTGAAATAGAATTTTAAATTCCCTAATTTCTTACATAGACTTCCACTTTCTTAATTTCTAAAATAGAGTTTCAATTTTGCAACTCATTTATGTTATACAAAGGTTTCTACAATTGACAAAACATCCACTAAAAAAATAAGAGAACAAAACAACTAAAAAAAGAAAAAAAAATGCATAAACCCACGATTCAGAACACTGCACCCCAAAACACTATTTTCTTATTCCAGGCAGAACACTGCACCCCAAACACAGTTTTCTGATTCGTAGGTTTCAGAATTCCAAAACAAACATCTCAGAATTTTAATTCTCAGGATTTTGATTTCAAGACAGGGAGTCAAACCGCCCCTAAAGTTTTCTGAATAACTAAATATTGTTGGGTGAAATAATTATCTCGTAAAATGAATAGTGGAGCGCATAACTCATCCTAGCTTTAAGAAAAAAAAGAAAGGAAAAGTAAACATTGTGAATAATATTTGCCGTAAGAAATAAAGTCTAACATTCACATTTACCGTAAGAAAAAAGTATATATATATATATATATATATATATTAAACAGTTAGGCGAAGAAAGTTCATAGCAGTGTTTTGAGGAGTCAATAGGCTCAAAGTGGAGAGAATATTCTAGTCCTCAAATTCTCTTATCTTTAACCAAAAACTTTGTCATTTATCAAAAAAGAAAAAAAAGAAAAACTTTGTTGTTATTCATTTTTAACGAAAGGAAAGTATAGCCATTAAAACGGGATTTTGCCTTTAAATCATTTTTCGAAGAATTATTGGGTGAGACCGCCACAATGTGACCGATATTTTTTACTATATGATTAAAGAGGAGTAACTCAAATCTATATCCAAATATGATTAAGGAGCATAAAAATTATGAAGTTGTTTAGAGTGCTAAATGAATTATAATAATATGGAATTAATTATAATAGTATGTGCAGAATCATATAATATTAAGGTTATAATAGTTTTTGTTTGGGGTGCAAAATATAAACTGTGTCTCAAACATGTCCTATTAGATCTACATCCAACAGTTATTATGAAGTAGATACCTTGTGGTAGTTTCATTAAATAATTTGTCCAATTTCTCACTTCCGTTTCAACTCTCTCATCTATTAATTTCAAACCAAATTTCTCTCTCGTTGTGTAGAATTTTTAGTTAATAATGAAGCAGAACTAAATGCAAAGAAAATCAAAGGAGAAAGAAGGAGAAGAAGAAGAAGAAATGAAACGTTGTACTAAAAAAGGTCTGCAGCAAATCTTCTGCTATGATTCTTCTTCTTCAAGCTTTGTAGCTTCAAGATGGCGATGGTGTCCATCCAAGAAGCAACCTACCTTCAAAACTGTGGCCTTTCTGATCTTCTCCTTCTTCTTCCTCCTTGCCTTATTCGCTCGCATCGGATGGATTAAAGCGGTATGTACTCCTCAAACTATGCTCTAAATTGGACGATATATCACGATGATTATAGTTTATTTCAAATGTTTTGTTTCTCTTCAGAATTATTTCATTTATAATTTTAAATCTCTCCCTTCATAAAAAAAAAAATTAAAATAAGGTGGCTACGGTATGATTGCATCTTAATAATGGTAGGATATAGATTCAAAAATCAACCGTGTAAAATTGTTGCTACACGAATAATTTCTCCTCTTCATGTTTTAGTTTCGAATTCACAATTTTTAAAGATCATGAGCTACTATATTTTTTGTTTGAGAAAATTAATACATTTATTACGTTGTCCTATTCCTATCATATATCAATTCCTTATGTGTCGTTAGTGATATTCATTTTTTCCGCAAGGGAACCACCCTAACTGGGCGAGGAATCCCCTTTAGACGGGAATATGTAGAAGAATTTTCTTCCTCTACTAAACGGGTTGGGATCGAAGATGAGAAATGTAGTTTTTCCCATTTCCGCCTTGCTTCCCATTAAGAATTAACCATTTAAATAAAAAAATTAAAAAATAAGTTAATAAAATTTAGAAAATTATAAATGATAAATTGGGAATTATTCCCATTGGAATTCGATTTCTACTCCATTCTCTGTAAAATTAAATTAGAAATTCGCCGGGATAGAGAATGGAACGTGGGGCGGGGGGTGTGATAGAGAAACCATTCTCTAATCTTGCCCCGTGGAGATCTCTCTGTGGTATCTATGGCATAGAACATATATAAATTTTGTTAAACTAATTAATTAAAAGGGCAAGACTGTTTGAAATTCACAAACTACATCGATATCAACGTTGGTTTATATTTTTCTTAAAATCGACAAATCTTCCAAAAATGGACTTTAATTGGGTTTTTGAAATTAGTATAATATAGAGAGAGTAATCCAAAGAAGAAAAACAAAAGATTATTAGAATTAATATAATATTTATTAATCACATTTCTTTCCACAGCCCATATATTGGTGGGGGAAAGGAATTGAAGAGCAAAGGTCAAATCTGAACCGTCCATCCAACACTACGTGTCCAGCGCATTTCCGTTGGATCCACGAGGATCTACGGCGATGGAGAAAGACAGGGATCACTAGGAAAATGGTGGAAGGGGCCCGCAAAACGGCTCATTTCAGGGTAATAATCGTGGACGGGCGAGTGTACGTAGAAAAATATAGGGGCTCAATCCAGACTAGAGATCTGTTCACTTTGTGGGGATTTTTGCAGCTTGTGAGATGGTACCCTCGGAAATTGCCAGATCTTGAGCTGATGTTTAACTGTGATGATCGCCCAGTCGTCCGATCTAAAGACTTTTTGAGTCCATTGTCGGACCCACCTCCCTTGTTCCGCTACTGCTCCGATGAGTCCAGTTTGGATATTGTTTTCCCTGATTGGTCCTTTTGGGGATGGTAATTACTTTTTTTTCTAATCTTCTTTTTTTAGGAAGACTTTTTTTTTCCTAATCTTTACTTTCATCAATTTAATTTCTATATGTTTGGATAATGATTTGATCTTGGACTCTCCAATTGGGTGTATATTTATTTTTTAAAAAAAAAATTGGAGAAAAAGTTTGATTTTTAGCCCATATTTAAGTGGGTGATTTGGACCGTCAAATTTACGTTTCAATTTCTTTGCTTCAATAAGTCAGGCGAATAATATCCTTTGTTGGTTTTTGATTTTTTATTTTTGAAAAATAAGCCATAAATATTATTCTACCTATGAATTATCTTATTTTCTTATTTTGTTATTCACTTCTTGCCTCTGATTTCAAAAACCAATCCAAGTTTTTAAAACTAAAAAAAAAATAGGTTTCAAAAGTAATTTTTTTTTTTGGAGTTTGGCTAAAAATTCAATTGTTTTCTTAAAATGAACGAAATTCATGACAGAGAATTCTAGAAAAATGATGAGAAAACATGTACCATTTTAAAAAATCAAAAACTAAATGGTTATCAAATAACCCTAAGTTTAAGTCATGTATTGCTCAACTTGAGTGTTTGTGGGATTGATTTTAGCATTTCTTTGACTTGAATTTTGTATAATTTATTTTTCGGTCCATGGGAGATTTTCAAATTTAGTATAGAGGAAGTATTAATTGCAACCCTTATTCAAAATTCACTCACTTAAGCTCTATCAGAGAAATATAGATTTTCCATTTCAAAGCATAGAGTTTCTCTGATGTGGAATCCTCAAAGTGGAACAAACATTGTCAGAGAAATATAGAGTTTCTCTATCAGAGAAATGTAGAATTTCCCTTCTTTTATGAGTTTTTTATCCTCTTTTTGATGTGGAATCCTCACCCTAGAGAAAAATAATTCTTTACTCGAAATGAATAGATGAAGGCTATCTATATGAAATGAATAGATGAAGGCTATCTATATGAAAAGTAGATGAAGAGGAGTTTTGAAGCAATTGGGTTTAATTTGTTGACAATGTTATTCATTATTAAGGACTGAAATAAACATAAAGCCTTGGAGAATGGTGTTGGAAGACATAAAAGAAGGGAACAAAAGAACCAAATGGAAGGACAGGGTGCCCTTTGCTTATTGGAAAGGAAACCCACATGTGGATCCCTCTAGGAGAGACCTTCTCAAATGTAATCTCACTCATCAACAAAATTGGGACACTCTCCTATATGTTCAGGTAATTTCTTACTCTTCATTTTTACATTACCTAGTTTCAGAAACAAATAAAAAGGTTATTAATTACATGCAATGTTCTATAATATAAATATACATACACATATATATATATATAATTGATTTTAAATTTCATCTTCGTATTCTTAAAGTTTCACTTTGACTTAGAGTGACCCTAGCTTAACTAGTTAAGGTACTATTGTTAAGTACAATAAACCTCTACATATCTGTACAATGGTATGATATCGTCCACTTTGGGTATCAACCCTCATGGTTTTGGTTTTGGTTCCCCTAAAACGCCTCATACCAATGGAGATAATTGTCCTCACTTATATACCCATGATCAATCTATTCCCTACCCAATGTGGGACTTTTGTTTGCATTCTAACAATCCCCTCCTCGAACAAAATACCACAACTTGAGCTTCCCTTCGAGTCTTCCCTCGAACAAATCCGTGTACTCCAATGGATCACCACATTGTGTGATATTCCTTGATCCTCCCCTCAAACAAAGATCTATTCCTCTACCAGGCAGCTTGATAGAGTTTACTACTTTCTTGCCGCTCCAAGCGCTTTTTGTTCGACTTCAGGGTTCATCCACAATGTCCACATAAGACTCATAAATCTTTGTTCCACTTTGAGGATTTCTCCGACACACAGCTAGGTTTTATCATGGCTCTGATACCAATTGTTAAGGACAATAGACCTCCACATATCTCCACAATGGTATGATGAATCCGTTTGCCTTCTCAACATAGATCTCTTCTTCTAACACTCCATTTAGGAATGTTCACTTCACACCTAGCTGATACATCTTCCATCCATGCTCGACTGACACAACCAGTAGCAACCCTGATTGTGTCCATTCTTGCAACTGGTGCAAAAGTCTCAAAAAAAATAATTCCCTAGATTTGTGCATACCCTTTCACCACTAATCTGGCCTTCAGCTTGTTCATAGAGCCATCTGGATTCAATTTGATTTTGAAAACCCATTTGATTCCAGTCACTTTCCTGTATGTCGGCTTCTTCACTAGCTCCCATGTATTGTTCTTCTCTATCATACTCAACTCCTCCTTCATTGCCTCCATCCACTTTATATCTCTTTTAGCTTCTTCATATCCTGCAGACTCTAATGCAGTTGTTAAACCTAAAGCAGCAGATAATCGAAGAGTATCACAGAAGAAAATCATACACAGTATTTACGTGGTTCACTAACGTTGTGTTAGCTACATCCACGGGCAGAGGGAGAGAGTAATTTTATTGACTGAGAGAATAAAATTACACAAAACAGATTAAAACAACAGATAGGTGTTTAGAGGGTTTATATATGGCACCCCTCCTAAACCCTCCGTACTTGGTCATTCGAACTGGCAGATAACAGATTCAAGGCATCTTTACAAATCTCCACCTTGACTTGAATTCTCTCACAGATAGCAGATGTACCAGATGTAACTAAAAAATTACCAGATGCAACTCAAAGGTTACAAAACTTTCTCCCTTGCCTCAGAGTGTCCCAAGCAGGGACCACTAACAGCTTAAGACATTTAGCCAGTCCAAGCAATGTTTGAACTTGCCATACTGAACAGGCTTGGTGAACATATCAACAGGATTATCAGAAGTGCCAACTTTCATCACCTTCACCATTTTCTCGCTTCTTAGGAAATGATACCTCACATCTATGTGTTTAGTTCTCTCATGATGGACTTGATCCTTGGCTAGACATATTGCACTTAAACTATCACAATATATAATTGTCTGATCATGATGTAAACCAAGATCACCAACTAGTCCTTTTAGCCATATTCCCTCTTTTGCAGCTTCTGTCAATGCCATATACTCTGCCTCAGTAGTAGACAGAGTAACTGTAGGTTGTAAGGTTGCCTTCCAACTGACAATAGAACCACCAAGAGTAAAAACATAACCAGTCATAGATCTTCTGTTGTCCACATCTCCAGCATAGTCTGAATCACAATAACCCTTCACTAAACACTCTGTATTACTCCCATAAGCAAGGTCGACATCAGACGTACCTCTAAGGTAACGAAAAATTCTCTTCATCGCTTGCCAATGTTCCTTTCGGTGTTTCCCCATGAACTCACGACCACACTAACAAAGATGTGCAAGATCGGTCTAGTGCAAACCATAGCATACATCAAAGCTTCCAACCGCACTAGAATACTAATTCGAGGCATGTACTCCTTCTCAACTTCGGTTGTGGTGCAAACTCAAAGATACAAGCGAACACTTGTAGTACTTGGAGTATCTATAGGCTTAGTGATGACATGCCAAACTCGGACAATATCTTACGAATATAGCCTTTACGTGTTTACAAAAGCTTATTCGACTTCTTTCCCTATAAATTTCCATCCCCAAGATTTTCATGCAACACCCAAATCCTTCATTTCAAACTCAGTAATGAGAAGACCTTTTAGCTTCTGAATATCAGACTTTGACTTTGCAGCTATGAGCATGTCATCTACATATAGGATCAGATAAACTCTCGAACCATCACCGACTTGTTATGATACACACAATAATCGTATGGACTCCTATTGTAGCCAAGCTCAATCATATAACTCACAAACCTCTTGTACCATTGCCTTGAGATTGTTTCACCCATACAAGGACTTTTTCACTTTTGCAAACATAGTCTTCCTTACTGGACATCAAACCCATCCGGTTTGGGTCATGTATATCTCTCTTCTAGCTCCCCATGTAAGAAAGTTGTCTTCACATCTAGTTGCTCAAGTTCAAAGTTCTGATGTGCAACCATAGCTAGTAGCACTCTGATGGAAGTGTGTCTGACAACTGGTGAGAAAATCTCATTGTAGTCAATTCCCTCCTTCTGCGTGAACCCTCTTGCAACTACTCGAGCCTTATACTCAACACCCTCAGTAGTTGAGATTCCTTCCTTCTTTTTGAAAACCCATTTACAAGTAACAATCTGCCTCTCCTTAGGTCGTTTGACTAGCTCCCAAGTCTCATTCTTATCAAGTGACTCCATTTCATCACCCATTGCAACAAGCCATTGAACAGATTCACCACATGAAATGGCTTCTTTGTAGGTGGATGGTTCATGAGGATCTACCTCTTCAGCAACCTGCAGAGCATAAGCTTTCATGTCTTCAAAACCATACCTCTTTGGAGGTCCAACACCAACTCTCCTAGCTCTATCAAGAGCTATGCTTGGCTGGCGTACTCCTGAACTAGTCAATTCTGGCATACCAGTCTCTGTAGGAACAAATGGAATATTAGTTTCTGAAGCAGCTACCGGTGTATGTGTTCTAAAATCAACAGACTCATCTTGCCCATCATGGTTCTGTGTTTCACTCTCATCTAGAGTGAATTGCAACTCCACCTGTTTGTCAACATTACTGCTTTCTCCTGCAACAGTGGACTTCACAACAGAGTTAAATAAAGAATTCTCATCAAATATTACATTTCTACTGAGTATCACCCTATTTTCAGAAGGTGACCAGATTCTATATCCTTTAACTCCATCTTCAAAACCCACAAAGACACCCCTCTTAGCTCTCGGTTCTAACTTACCCTCATTGACATGATAATAAGCAATACAACCAAAAACTCTTAGAAAAGAATAATCTGCAGGCTTACCAGACCACACCTCATAAGGTGTGTTTTGCAATCAATACCTGTGTGAGGTCCACGGTTAATCAGATAACATGTCGTATTTACCGCTTCTGCCCAAAATCTTCTAGTTAACCCAACATTAGAGAACCTGCATCTTGCTCTCTCTAACAGTGTCTGATTCATGCGTTTTGCCACTCCATTCTGCTGTGGAGTGTCTCTGATAGTACGATGGCGGGCTATCCCTTCATTTTTGCAGAACTCATTAAACTCAGATCCACAGAATTTCAGACCATTATCAGTTCGCAGTCTTTTAACCTTCTTCCCAGTCTTATTTTCAATCAAAAGCTTCCACTGCTTGAAATTTTTGAAGGCTTCACCTTTGTGCTTCATCATAATTACCCAAGTCATTCTCGAGTAATCATCTATTATTGACAAAAAATACCTACTACCTCCAACTGATTCAACTCTAGAAGGTCTCCAGCAATCAACATGGATATAATCGAGTGTCCCTTTTGTACTGTGAACACCCTTTGGAAACTTGTTGCGATGTAGCTTCCCGAATACACAGTGTTCGCAGAATTCAAGATCTCGCACCTCGTGCCCGCACAAAAGGTCCCTCTTTCACGAGATCCGCATTCCTCTTTCACCCATATGGCCAAGCCTCATATGCCATAGCTTGGTCATATCCTCCTTGTGAACTACAGATGATACAACAACAAAGATATACCCTGTCAAAGTCGAACCTCTAAGAAAAACAAAGTTCCCGCTTGACACCTTTCTTAAAATACCTTGGAGTCTTTGTAGACATACATAACTCCACCTTCGCCTTTGAAGTCAAAACCTTTACTGTCAAGTACACACTCAACGATATCGATTCTTGGTCATCTGTGGGACATGTCTAACATCACTCAAGGTGCAAAAACAACTATCATGTGTTCGTATCTTGATCGAGCCTATTCCAACCGCCTTGCAGACGCATCATCATGGCCATAGATATATTTCCTCCATCTATCTCGCTTGTAAGTTGAAAACTACTCCTGTTGGGCACATATGATAAGATGCCCCGAATCAAGAAGCCACACGTCTTCATGACATAATCTGCGCATTTGCGCCTAAAGCTAAATCTCCTTCGTAGTCGGTGCCAACTTCGCCACAAATGGCGGATCCTCCTAACTTCCGAATTTCGGAACCTCCGTAACTTCCCTTTACTTTCTCTTTCTTTGCTTATTTTTCTTAGGCGATCATCCTTCCAATGACCCTTCTCCTTACAATAATTACATATATCATCCTATTTAGGGCCCACTAGGCTTCGAGTTTTTATAACTCGACTTCTTTCTAAAGGGTTTCTTCTCATGCTGGTTGGTCCAGAAGCTGAATAACCTGGATGGTGATTTTCAGTAACTAAACCTGCAATAACTTTATGGCGGACCTCTCTAGTATAAACTGCAGTTTTCACTTCTTCTAAAGACAAAGTATCTTTCCCACTCATAAACGACTCCCTAAAGTTATCGTACGACAGGGGCAAAGACACTAACAGAATTAAAACAGCATCCTCATCATCTACTTTAACATCAATATTACGCAGATCTAGCAAAACACCATTCACTTGATCTATATGGTCCTTAAGAGGCGTACCTTCCTGCATACGCAGACTGAACAGACGTTGCTTTAGAAGCAACTTCTTGGTTAAAGATTTTGTCATATACAGACTTTTGAGCTTTAACCAGAGACCGGCGACAGTTTCTTCCCTTACGACCTCCACGATGACGTCATCAGATAAACACAACAGAATTGTCGAATGTGCCTTCTCCTCCAGGACATTCCACTCATAGTCATCGATGTCCACCTTCTTCGGTTTCCCAGATAGCGGCGCCCACAGACCTTGCTGCTTTAGCAAGGATTGCATCGTGATTTGCCACGCATCAAACCGCTTCGTTCCAAAGTGAATTTTTCGATTTTCACGCGATGTGGCACATCTTCGATTATCACAGAAAAACCCTAACAACGTGGCTCTGATACCAGTTTGTTAAACCTAAAGCAACAAATAATCGAAGAGTATCACAGAGAAAATCACACACAGTATTTACGTGGTTCACTAACTATGTGTTAGCTACATCCACGAGCACAGGGAGAGAGTAATTTTATTGACTGAGAGAATAAAATTACACAGAACAGATTAAAACAACAGATAGGTGTTTAGAGGGTTTATATATGGCACCCCTCCTAAACCCTCCGTACTTGGTCATTCGAACCGGCAGATAACAGATTCCAGGCATCTTTACAGCAACTACATTACTTCTTTCATACACCTCACTCAATAGTCTAGTCCCTCTGACTGGTGCATCATCAACTAAGTCATCAGGATCTAGAGAGACTTTTTGTTGGTTCACCTCTACTTCTTCTGTCCAGTCCCACATCTCATCCTCCAAGAATCGAACATCTATGCTAATCACCATCTTCTTTGTATGAGGTTGATAGATCTTGTAGGCCTTGGACACCATGCTATAGCCTACAAAGATTCCTGGTTGGACCTTCTCACTCAACTTGTCTCTCTTAGCGTGTGAAACATAAAAAAAAAAAAACACAAATAACTAAACACCTTCAAATTTGTCAGTTTTGGTTTAGTATCAAACCAAGCTTCATAAGGTGTCTTCTTCTCCAATACCTTCGTAGGTAGTCTATTCAATAGAAAGACTGTTGTGTTTGCTGCTTCAACCCAAAATTCTTTGGGTAAGTTTTCTCATGCAATAAGCATCTTGTCATCTCCATAATACTTCTGTTTTTCCTCTCGCTGACTGTATTTTCTTGTGGAGAATATGGAGCAGTGAGTTGATGCTCTATCCCAACTTCTTCGCAGAAGGAATTGAACCTTTGCGATGTATATTCAGTCCCAGTATCAGTTCTCACCACCTGAATCTTACAACCACTTTGATTCTTAATCCATCTCTTAAACTTCAGAAATACTTTAGCTACTTCAGACTCATGCTTCATGAAATATAACCAACACATTCTGGTATAATTATCAATAAAGATAATGAAATACCTGCTACCATTTAGTGAGAGAGTTGGTTGAGGTCCACACAAGTCAGTGTGGATGAGCTGCAACTTTTTAGTTGCTTTCCATTGTGACTTCTTGAATGGCAACCTTGTTTGCTTCCTAGTTAAACAAGTTCTGCAGTTTGTTTTCATCTCTTCCATAATTGGTACTCCTATTGTCATCTCAGTTTTCTTCAACTACTGCAACTCTTTCTGATGAAAATGCCCCAACCTCTTGTGGCATAACTCAGTGTAATTCACTTGATACTTGAAAGCTATATGCTCATTCTCAAGTGGATCCAACGAGAAGCTTTTGTGTTGCATTTTTATTTTGAATAAGTCATTCCCATTGGAATCAGAAATGAGGCATTTTCCTTCTTCAAACAACACTTTGAATCCCTTTTCTACTAATTGACCAACGTTTAATAAGTTTTGATCAATCTTCGGGACAAACAACACTTCGGTAATCAACTTGGTTCCAACACAACTCTCTATTGACAATGTGCCTTTCCCCTTTACTTCTAGATACACACTATTTCCTATCTTCACCGTTGCCTTGAATGATTTGTCAAGGTCCTTGAACAACTCTTCGTCATTTTTCTTGTGATTGATACACACACTATCAACCAACTAACCATCACATTGAGTGACTGATGAGAGACAAGTAGCCACAAAGAGTTGATCTTCTTCTTGTTGTACTACAATATGTGTTCTTCCTTGCTGTTGAGTTTTTGCTTCTTTACAGAATCGTTCAATGTGTCCCAATAAATGACACCTTCTACACTTCACATTTGACCTTCTCCAACATTTGAAATGTGGATGATTTTTCTTCCCACAGTGCTTGCATGTACTACCAGTATCATTTACAACAAACTCTAAGCTACTGCTGCCATTTCCCTTCTTCCCTTTCTACTTTTTCTCTCTTCCACCTTCTCCCGGATGCACTCTAGCTTTCAGTGCCCCTCAATGCTTCCTTCTTGTCTCATTAACCTCATCTGCTCTTGTGCTTGCAATGCACTAACTACTTGTATCACCTTGAGTTTTGAGAGGTCTTTAGTATTTTCTAAGGAAGCAATGGTTGCTTCATATCTCTCAGGTACTGAAACCAGAATCTTCTGAACCAATCTATTGTCTGATAAATCGGTTCCTAATACTATTCCCTTGTTAGTAATCCTAATTAACTTATCTGAGTACTCTTTAATAGACTAAGAATCCTTCATTTGCATTTTCTGGAATTCTCGCACCAAGTTCAACACCTTCATGCCTTTAATCCTCTCTTCACCTTCATACTCACTTTTGAGAAACTCCCAAATCCCCTTTTCCGACTTTAAGGCCATAATTCTGTTGAATATGGCGGGAGACACCGCTGCATATAGGCCAGCTCGAGCCCTTGCCTTCTTAGTGACCCACTCCTTGTGAGTCTTGATCTGTTGTATTGTTGGATTATCAGAAAGTGGAGCAATCTCATAATCTTGCTCAATTGTTGCCCAATAATCACAACCCTCCATGTATGCTTGCATTCTGATGGCCCATGCCTGGTTGTTTTCACCATCAAACACAGGTGGAGCCAATGAAGAAAGAATGTTTGATCCTAACTCTATCTCTAGTTGTATCACTCAGTTTCTCTCAAAGATATTTCACTAATTTTCACTCACAGATCCCTTAAGAATTTATGACTCTGATACCACTGTTGTTGTAACTAGTGAGAGAGAAATAAGAAAAATGGGAAGTGTGTTTGTTTTATTCTGAAATACTTCATATAAATACACATCTAAAGCCTAAAAATAGAGTTCACAATGTTAACAACTAATTCCACTAATTCCACAAGAATAGGAGATTAGACTTGACTACACCAAAAATAATCTATTTCCTAGAAACTAGGAATTGACTAGACCAACTCAAAACTAATTGGAGTTACTAACAACTATACTTTCAACAAAGAGTTAGAGGTTCCAATTTCTACTATCATACAAGTTTGTTAAACTAATAATTAAAAAAAAATTAAAAAAAAATTGGGTCTCATGTTTAACTAACACATTTCAAAATACCTTTCATTTACAATTTTATTTAAATGTTTTAAGAAATAAAAACCTAAAAAGTTTAGGGAATGTTTTGAAGTAAACTAAAATTTGGAAATAAATTTGAAATTTGTATGTTTATACATGGAATCTTATTAAAAATTGACTTTGTTTGAAGGACTGGGATAAAGAATCCAAAGAAGGGTACAAACAATCAAAGTTAGAAGATCAATGTACACACAGGTGGGTTATTCATTTTCTTTATAAACTAGAAAAAGGTTTAAATTCTATTATAGGTTGACAAATTTAACTTTTAGTCCTTAAATTTTATATAAATGTTTGAAGTCTTGGATACGAGACTTTTAACTAGATTTGTATTCTTGTCAAATGATTAATAAAAAATTAATGATACTGATGAAAATAATCTTCCATGCAAAATTTAATAACTAAAATAGAATATTTAAAAATTGAGGAACTAAATTACTTGAAACATTTGAAAGTTTAAAAATCAAAACAAAATAGGGAGGTCTACTTTCACATCAAATTCTATTTTGATTCCTCAATTTTCATATTTATTTTGTTTTAACTCCTATACTTTCAAATGCTCTATTTTATTCTCTAAAGTTTGTATTAAAAAAAAAGAAAACTATGATAGTTCTTACAGGTAATTTTTCATTTATAATTTAACAAGTTAAATTTGTTTGAAATCCCAACACGCATAGTAAATAACAATAGATAATTCAATAAAATTTTCAATGACATACTTAGCTAAAAAATTAACACCAAGGACCAAATTATTATTATTATTATTTAAATAAAGTTTAAAAATTAAAATAAAATATTTGAATATTTAGAAATTAAAATACGATTTAAACATTAAATATTAAAAAAAAGGCTTAAGGTATGTTTTAGTCCCTAATATTTGGATGATTTTTCAATTTAGTCTGTATTGTTTTAAAAAAAATCAATTGAGTTCTTTGTGTTTTAGTAATTTTCAATTACACCCTATTTGCGATTATTAAATTTAACTAATTATTAATTTACCTAACAAGAGATGAAACTTTATAATTCTATTTTTATAATTCTCAAGAATTTGGTAGTAATCTTGACTTTTCTTCAATGAAAACTTTTGAAATAATAGGAATTAAATTGAAAAAAAAAATCCAAAACTAGGAACTAATACAAATATTGAACCTAAAATAAAACAAGATTACATTATTGTTTTTTGGAATATAGGTACAAGATATACATAGAAGGATGGGCGTGGTCGGTAAGCGAGAAGTACATAATGTCATGTGACTCAATGACGATGTATGTGAAGCCAAGGTTCTATGATTTCTTCATAAGGGGAATGGTTCCTTTGCAACACTTTTGGCCAATCAATGACCAATCCAAATGCCCTTCTCTCAAATTTGGTGTCCAATGGGGTAACAACCACACAAATCAGGTTCTCTCCCTTTCTCTCTTTAATCTATTAAAATAGTAGAGGTCTTAACTGCTCGATCAATTACTCATATGTTAGCATTTAATTGCATGAATAGTATAGTTTATTAGATAGGACACCTATTATCTTTCCTAAGGTTAAAAATTCAATCTCCCACCTTTACATTTTTTGAACAAAAAAAATTAATTTTATCTATTTTATGTGTGTGGTTATGAGCATTCTTGTATTGGGTGATACTACTTTTTCACATGTAATGATTTTAACTTGAGTTTTGTATGATTTGTTAGTTAGATAATTAAGTAACTTTTTAATTTAATTTTATTGAAGACATTATTCTCATTTATAAGAATAAACATTAATAATTTATAATTATTTTAGGGTACTATCAAAATTTTGAATATTACTTTCTATTACGTTATTCACATTAAATTTTTTAATTAGCAAAATGTATCATTTCACTATTTCAAAAGTTATGTGGAACTTATCTTAATTTTAGAACTGTCATAACACATTCAACATGGACGACAAGTAATGCACCTTCAACTATTTCAAAAGATATAACAAGTTTAATTGTTTCCAAATTTAAGGTATGAAGTTTGAGGTTTAAAATCATTCTACAAGACCATAACACATTAAAAAAAAAAAAAAAGATAGTTAATGCACTTTTTACTATTTTAAAAATCATACCAAACTTACTCTTATTTAACAAAAGGAGATAAAAATGCACTTTTTACTATTTCAAAATTCATACCAAACTTCTCTTATTGAAGTTTAAGATCTAAAAGGTTATAAGCATTTTACAATACATGAATTGCAATTTTTTTTTTGTCCAATGAATTGCATCCTTTAGATCCCCTTGGTCAATGGAAAAAAAAAAGAATAATTCTTCTTTTCATAGGGCTTTACGACCCCAAAAGGCTAATACACATTTAAAGGATTCACATTTTTTTTAAGAGTGGAAAAGGATTCAAATTAAATTCAAAAATGGAGAACCATCACTTTTGAAATCTCAAGAACCAATCGAAAATAAGCTCCAATTTTATAGACTAAAAGTATATTTTACCCATTAAATTTTATCATGTAGGGTACTATTTATGTTCAATTTATACAAAAAGTATCTAAAATATATTTATTGTGCAAACAAGTATTTAAGAATCGTACATCGCATTAGACACGTTCACATCACCAACTAAATTAAAATATACGTACTTTTATTACTTTTATTCCTCTTTAAAATGAGTATAAGAAATTAAGAGTTATAACAAAAATTAATCACAGGCACAAGCAATAGGAAAAGAAGGGAGTAAATACTTGCAAGAGAATCTAAAGATGGAATTAGTGTACGATTATATGTTCCATCTACTAAACGAATATAGCAAGCTTTTAAGATTTCGACCATCGGTGTCGGCCGGTGCAGTAGAGCTAAAACCAGAGACGATGATTAGCGCCACCGTGGGGTTGCACAAGAAGTTTTTGGAGGATTCATTGGAGAAGTCTTCAAGCGAGGTAGAGCCATGCAATTTGCCACCTTATGATCCAACAATCCTTAGAGAGTTTCAAGACAAGAAATTAAATGCTTTAAAGCAAGTTGAAATTTGGGAAAAGGAATATTGGGAAAATTTGAGGAAGGGAAATTAGAATGAACAACACTTGGGACACATCTCAGGTTGTACTCATTTTTTTGCAGTCCATCCTAACCACACAACATAAAAAAAAAAAAAAATTTAAAAAAACGAAAAAAGAGTTTGCCAAATGGAAAATTGTGGGCGGACAATTGAGTGGAATATAAAAAGATGGGTGCAACAGATGATGTCACATTTTTTACCATTAGAATTGACACTAATTTGTTTTCAATGGGATAAGTTTTTTTGTTAATGTAATTTAGAATTAACTACATTTTGATATGATGAAAGTTTCTTTTTAAATTTTATTTTTCTTTTGATAGTTGGGTTAATATCGAATACCCTGATGTTTTCTTTATTCGATTTGATCTTAACTTTTTAAATGCTGTAATTTTTATCTTTTATGTATTTTCCTCTCAATTAAGTTCTTAAAATTAATTGATACAGTGATTTTGTAATGTGTTAAAATATACTTTATGCTGTAAGCATTTTAACATTTATTGTTTATTA
The DNA here is from genome assembly GCA_036507285.1 of Trichosanthes cucumerina. Classification (NCBI taxonomy): domain Eukaryota; kingdom Viridiplantae; phylum Streptophyta; class Magnoliopsida; order Cucurbitales; family Cucurbitaceae; genus Trichosanthes; species Trichosanthes cucumerina. The sequence continues at coordinate 67,609,558 of CM071840.1, read as the reverse complement.
TGTCAACAAAATCCTAGCTTAATTAGCATCAAGTAAGATTTATAACTAATAGATCATAAGTTCGAATCTCCAATTTTTTATGTACTAAAAAAAACATTTATTGTTTATTATGACTTTTAACCTTTCAATGAAAGAGTTTCTTTTTTTGTTTTTTAAAAAAAAGAAAAAAAACCCTATTGTGAGATGTTAAAAATTTAATAAATTAGATTATGTATTAACTTTCTAGATATAAGAAGCCTTATAAATACCTCTCTCACAAATACTTTTCAAAACACAATATTTCAAGCTTTTATTCTCTCTAATTTCCACATTCTCTACTTTGATCCTTTAAGAGCAATTAACAAAAAAAAAAGAGTGCTTTTTGTTGTACAGCTTTAAACTCATTCTCATAGGGTTTGAATCTCCTTAAAAAAGCGAGATATTTGTGCCCCAACTTAATTGTATATGCGTTTGTTTCTCAATATTTACTCCATTTTTGTCTATTATTTGTAATTCCCCCAATAATTTTTAAGTAGATTCAACATGGAGCTTACAATTGAGAAGCCTAATGAGAACATTGGAGATCTCAACAAGCGTTTTCAATTTAAGAGAGTACACTTTAAGAGATGAAGGGAAACATGTTGTTCTACCTTAATATTCTTAAAGTGGCTTATGTCCTCACAAAAAAAAAAAAAAAAAACTCAAAGAAGATTGCTACTGAAAACATGACCATTGAAGAGTTCATGGAACACTAAGAGAAAATTGGTAAGTATGACAAAGATGAGTACAAATGTCAGTACTATTTTTTAAATTGTCTTGTTGATCATTTTTATGATTATTATGATACTACTTTCACATCTTTCAAAAAAATATGAAAGCTTTGCCGAACAAATATGATACTGGAGAATAAGTCACGAAAAAATATGCTACAAGTCACTTCTTTTGCTTTCAAATAGTAAATAAAAAATTTATAGTAGAGCAAGCACAACACATTCAAATGATAGTAATTGAAGCAACATGATAAGAAAACCCTAATTCTTAATCCAAAGAACCAAGTTTTTATTAAGCAAGAACCCTTAAATTACACTAGTACAATTTCGGGATTTTATGACATTGAAAAAGTGTCATAAACACATTTTATAACTCTTTTTTTTAGTCCTAAAAGCCACCATCAATGGAATATCATACATGACACATCCAAAATATTGTCATAATTAACTATTCTATGACAATTTCCTCTTGTCAAGAAATCCGTACACACAACATTTTTTAGTTGTCATGGTAAACTTTTGTATGACAAACATTATCAAGAAATAGCTCGTCCATCCTAATTTTTCGTCAAGATATATCAAACAATGACAAATTTTAAATGTCGTAGAAATTATGTCAATGAAAGAAATTTAGTGTTGAGCATGTTATTTAGACGACAATATTTACTTGTCAAGCTCTTGTCTTCTTTGATAGATTTTGGTTGTCATAAATGCTTTCGATGACAGTTTTAAATTGCTAGGCATTTAGTTACTTTGATAGTTTTAGGTGTCAAGAAAAAATATTTAATGACAACTTCCATTTGTCAATAAAAATGTTATGACAGATTCTGCCTAACAAAGATTTATTTTCTTTGATAATTGTTATTAGTCAACAAACAATGTGTTATGACATATTTCGCGTGTCACCGATTTGTTTTCTTTCTTCGTAGTTGTTAACAAATGTCATGGAAGTGATTATAATCACAAGAAAGAGTTATCACCTATTAATTCAAAAATAATTATGTTTACAATCGAATTAGGATAAAAGTGTATATATTACATTAATGTTTACATGTCATATGCTTCTTCCACTATGTGATTGGTCCGCTCCTCTCCACTCTTCTTGATCCTGCAATAGACAAACCAATATTCATTTCAATGTAGAACTTAACCTTTCAAAGAATATTGTACTCTCTTGATAACCAAACAAAACTTCTAACATCCCAATAACCAGATAACCAAACAAAACTTCATCTCCATAACAATTAAAGGTTCAAAACTTTCCATCAACAAAAATTGGAACCAATATATATGTAACGCCCCGTAAAATCAGATGCATTAAATTGTATTTAATTTAAATTTGAATTTCTGGATAATTCGATAAGGATTAGGAATCTAGATATTTTTTAAGGAAAGTGTGCTTCAAAGTCTAAAAAGGATTAGGATTTATGTTTTTTTAAAAAAGGAATTAAGATTTCTTTTTAAAGAGGATTAAGATTATTTTTTTGAAAATAGGATTTCATTTTCTAAAAAGGATTAGGATTTTTTGCAACCTATTTAAACCAGAGTAATTGCAACTTAAAGGGTGTATCTCAAAACTCTTCTCTTCTTCTCCTTTTTCTTCTTTTCTCCACACTCTTCATCTCGCCAAACCACCGTCGAAAAGTCAACATACTGCCGCCGAAAAGTTGCCGGACTGCCGGAGTTGCCACTCAATTTCAACTTCTTAAGTTTGTTATGGTTGTGTAGGAGCACACACTGTGACGACCACAACCACAGGTACTAATTATTTATTTTATTTAACGTTCTATCAACCTGTGTGTGTCTAGTTGGATTAGTGAATTTCATCAAGCTCGGTGTTAATGAGTCTTTGATTTTATTAGTTTAAGGCGAAGTATTCTCCTTTAGACAACTATTGATAAAAATTAAAAGAAAAGGAAGTGGCAATGGCACTTTGGTGATTAAATGTCTAAATGAGGGTGATAATTAACACTTGGATTTTGACCTAATTTGTTAGTATTTAAGCTCCTTATCATTGAAAATTCAAAAGAAACCCTAACCCTAGCCCCATCAACATCTTCTCCTTCTCCCGGTACCTTGCCCCTAACCAAAACCCTAACCTTTATTGTACTACTCCACCGCCGCCGAATCCACACGGCGTAACCGCCGTCCACCGCTTCAAGTATTTCGCGGCGTGCGCGCACGATCTCGCCGTTCGAGTCGCCGTGTTATACGCCCGCAAGCACGGACGGAAAGCCACAACCGCTTTTGAAGCCGCCTCTCCTCGTCGCTAAACGGCCGCCCAAGTCTCGGCGCAAAGAGTCTTCAATCGCGCGCGTCGATCGCTCACGCCAGGCAAGCCACCCTCGCAGCTCGCGAGAACACTGCAGACCCACGAACGTGAAGTCCCGCCGTGAAGCTTTGCGCCGTCGGATCTTCTCACGCGAACTCCAACCACCACAAGCCGCCCTTGCGCGCCGATCCACGAACACGCCCACGGCGCTGCCGCCGTCGAAGCTTCACGGCCGAGAGCCTCACGCGTGAGCCGCCGAGGGAAGCGCTCGATCACTGCAGCAGTCTTGCGCGGACTTCACAAAGTAGCAGCCACACGCGAGCTCCGTTCCTCCCAGCCGTTGTTGCTGCCGTCGAATCCTACAACGTCGGCCAGCACGTCTTCACAGCCACAGAGAATACAGCCCGGTGAGCGTTCGTGTTAAGTTTCGAATTTGATGAAGAATTATTCGTGACCTATTGTTTATCGAAGCGTCTAATTGAGAGCTTAGGCTACTGTTTCGAACGCTAATTGTAGGGACCAAGTTTGGAGCGGAATTGAGGGTCAAACGTCAAGACGAACTAAGGAATAGTAGGTATTCGCTTTGAACTCGAGGTAAGCGGGGCATGAAATCTTAAGAACGTAATTTAAGTACCCTTACGATTATAGATTTAGTGAATGCTTGGAGAATGAACTTGGAATTGTGGTGTGAATCAGGTTCCACCAAAGAAGAGTACTCGAGGAGCTCGGGTTAGGTTTCGGAGTAGAATTCGAACTAAGGTAAGGGACCTTGTGCCGATCTTTTTTAAATGGGATTAAAGAAAACGAATTTCATTATTTTATGCGAAATTGATTAGTGATTTTACTCGAACAGGTTTGATGATTTTACGTGAGAACATTTTGATATTATATGTGAAAATATCTCCCTATTTTATGTGAGCATAATTCGATATTTTATGTGAGAATATCCTTGTATTTTACGTAAGAAAAATCCAGTATTTTATGTGAGGATATTACGGTATCTTGTATGAGAATATTTCATGATTACCTATAAGTTTGTTATCTTCAAACTATTATATGAGGAATGTATGATTTGCATATCAACGATAATTGTTGTGGCATGTACACTATTGTTATGTGGAATGATGGGACCTCATGCATGTTATGTATGCCATGAAATGATTTAATGAAAAATGTGGAAATTGATCTCTTGAGTGCATTGTGTGCATGGTAAAACATGCATTAGAGACCCTATGGGTCAAATTACAGGGGTCCGTGAGGGACTCAATCTATACAGAGGTCCATGAGGACTCAAACCATACAGTGGTCTCATGAGGACTCAAATTATTACAGGGGTCTGTGAGGGACTCAAAATGAAATGACTCAGGATGACCAATTGGCCACTTAAAAGAAAAAGGAAGTCATGTTTTATAGTCATGATGATATGAGAAAGTTTTAGGTCCCGCATACGCATGATTCGAGCAGTTTTAAAAGTCATGATTGTATGTGCTTGATATCCCAAACCTCGTGAGCGAGAGGTCACTTCATCGGGTATTGTTTTTGCAATACTCACCCTTTCTTTTAAAAAATGTTTTTTTTTTTGTAAGGCCAAGGCGTGCGGGGGGCGAGTGACGGAGGCGCGTTGCGTGACCATGGGAATAATCATGTTTTCCGCATATTTTTCTTTGATAACTAAAGCTGTCGTTTTATGGTTTTGAAGTTAAGTTTAACTTTCAGGATTTTAAGCAGGCCATGATTAAACTGCTCCTTTTACCTGTTTTGAATGTTTTGTTTTGGGATCCCTAAAGACAATTTATTTTCTATTGGAGATTTAAAGATCGTTTTATATCTTTTGGCCTATAAATGCATGCATGTGTAGTAATGTCCCTAAGAGTTTAGTTATAGAAAAGTAGGGGCGTTACACACACTCTTTTTGTGAATCTTCAAACAAAAGGTAAGTAGTAATTTGGATTAAATCCAAGCTCTTAAGTGAAGGGACGAGGCTATCAACATTGCTTGTTTGTGTATTCCTAAGATGTTGCTAGAATTAGACCTTAGATTAGTTATCTAAGTGTTTATGAAACTTGTGTAGTATGTTTTTATGAGCTTTTGGAGTTAGCATGATTATGTGTATGTTATCTCGAACCTATGAATCATGTTTGATCATATTTATCATGTATCTATGGATTATGTGTCTTATTATGTTTTTATGAGCTTTTCGACTTAGCATGATTATGTGTATGTTATCTCGAACCTATGAATCATGCTTCATCATATTTATCATGCATCTATGAATTTATGTGCCTTATTATGTTTTTTATGAACTTTTGAACTTAACATGATTATGTGTATGTTATCTCAAACCTATGAATCATGTTTGATCGTATTTATCATGTATCTATGGACTATGTGTCTTATTAGGTTTCATGAGCTTTATACTTGACATGATTATGTGTATCTTATCCCAAACCTATGAATCATGTTTGATCGTATTTATCATGTACTACGTGTCTTATTATGTGAGGTAGGGGTTGAAATGTTTGTATTGTCAGGCTCTAGTTTAACAAACTAGGTGCTTGATAACATGTTTTATGGGTTTTAGATTGGCAAAGTTAAGTAGCCATTTGGATTATTTCTCGCACACTAGATGAGGTAAAGAGTAAAGTAAACATGAGTGTGAATCTTGGTTGTTAGTCAACATTGGGTTGACTTGAGTTCTGTTTGATGCATGTGTGGTTATGGATCATAAATGATATGTGGGTTTGTATTGTTCACATGATTGTTAGTATGTATCTCTGAATATGACTTTGGTACCAAGTCAAGAGAGTTGTGTCATAGGATTCCTCATGCTAGTAGTCCCTACCTTACTCCTTATTTAGGGAACGTTGTCCTGCAGCCTTGTGTGACAAGAAACTAGCATGGAGTATGCGTATTGATGATGTCTCGTGATGAGTCACAGTATATGTGACAACAATCCTGGGGGCGTCTCGTGGTGAGTCAAAGTGTGTTTGACAACAATCCAAGAGTCGTCTCGTGGTGAGTCACAGTGTGTGTGACAACAGTCCCAGAGCAATGATGTCTTGTGCTGAGTCATGGTAGTCATGGAAACAAACCAAAGATGAGAGTGCTTCAAGGTGAGTCACAATGAGTGTGGCAACAGACTCGAAGTGAGACATAGCTTACGAGCGTCCTACGGGGTGGGTCTGGGCTATGTCAGAATGCTAGTTAGGAAAGTGAATACCGACGTACATCAAGGAGTTGCACAATCCTTTGTGAGCTTGGGTAAGGCTAGGTCGTGATGGAGATCTAATCTTCTTGAGCAACAGAAACGAATTTGAAATCGTAATTTGCAAGTTTGTTTTGGTTGAAATTCAAAAAACCCATACATTGATAAAACAGAACAAGCATGGAAATTCTAATCTAATTAGACATGGAGATCTATCATGCATACATACTAAGATTAACAATTAAACTAAAAGAAGGAGAAAAGGTATTACCTTTGTAGTTTTCCTCAACAACAACTCTTTGCTTCAAATCGTACAACAACTCAAGAACTTCCAAAAGTTCTCTGTTTTTCTTCAACAAAACACCACTAACAGGAAAACCTCCTATCCTCTAAGATTCAACTTAGAACAAATCCTTTGTGGGAAGGATTCCAACAGTTGGAGAATTTTGAGAATTCTAGAGAGCGAGAGAGAGAGAATTCTTGCAACCCCCAATCAATTTGATCGATGGAATTCAATCAATGATCTTGTCCTTCTCGCCAGGAGAAGGACTTCACTGGTTAACTCCCCACTTCTTATCGAGGGGGAGTTGGGGAGTAGTGGGAACGTGTTATCATGGCACGTTCCCTAATTAATTAATTAATAATTTATTTATTTATTTAATTAAATACTATATTATATTAAATGATTAAATCTTATTTAATCATTTTACCTTTTTAATCTATAGTTTAATGTACATCTAATGCACATTAAATTTTAACTTATAGTTTTCAAATATGAACCACATTCACATTTGAATTTAATATTTGAACTCTTTCAAATATTTAATTCTCTCATGTAATTTAATATGGATCATATCCACATTAAATTTATAATATATAGTTCCAAAACTATATATTATATCGTATCAATATACATTAAGTTTATTCACTTATGAATTTTAACATTTCAAATTTAAATGATCTAAGAACCCTTTACGAGCTAGAAGGTGGACCTAATGGACCTACAGATCAGAAGCTCCAACAATACGAGATTGCTCGGTTAATCTCATTAACCTCCCAATCAACATTCGTTAACTGCGGGAACACTCCACTAAAGTCCAACAACTGCACTCTTCTCACTGTAGATATATTTCTATGTCCACAGATATTGACCAATAACAGGAAGTCAATCCTTCACGAATGTTCGTAACACCAGCTGAGTCAAATTACCGTTTACCCCTGGGTTACATCTTGTGCCTTAAGTACCAGTGCTCATCTAATGAACAATTTGTTTGTTGTCCTACCAACAAACAGAGTCCCTCTCGGGCCAATGAGAGAGTCAGGCCAATGAGAGGGTCTAAGAGACACCACTTAAGGGAACATTCCTCTACTTACCCTAGTAGGTGGGAAGAAGTGAATTTTATCTTGCTAAGTTAAGTTTCCAGTCGCTCACTCGGTTTTGTCCTCAAGAAGGTAGGCATATTGAGTTGGCGAAACTGACCACTCTCACCCATACTAGCCAAAGGACAATTCCTCGTGAACAGGAGTTCGTAACCTGCTTAGGATTGAGATCAAGTTGCTTAGGTCATCTTAGTGAAATAGAAACCTAACTAGTCAACGGAGTTACAACTAGAGGTTACTATATCATGGTCCGGTCTTATGTAATCTCATTATATAGGATATCCCCACTCAAATGTCAACTACACAAACACGTTAGGATCACAGTGTTTGTATCAAATACAAAGTGGGCCACATCCATAGTTTTACCAGGATAAGGTACCCAAATCTTATCCCCTAACTATAGACCCTTTAGGCTGTATGTGGAACCAAGATCCTTTATATTTACACTACATTAAGTTAAAGATTCATTTAACAGCTTTGGATGTTTAGTTTATTGGATTTAGGGTTTAAATAAACGCAAACTCGTAGATAACGAACAATAACTCTTTATTGAAATAATAACATTTTATTACATTAATTAGAACATAATTACAAGCTACGAGTTTTAGGGCACAAATCCCAACAAACTCCCACTTGAACTAAAACTCTAGTGGGGTAGATCATAATCTAAAAAAGTTGTTATAGAGATAAAAATACAATAAACTAGGGCATCCATATACCCCATTACATATCTCCCACTTGTCTTAGATTAGCCTATGTACATATCTCGTAGACCCAGACTTTCCAGATGACCCTCGAACACTTTAGCCGTGAGAGTTTTTGTAAACGGATCAGCTATATTGTGCTCCGAAGCGATCTTCGTGACTGTCACATCTCCTCGTTGCACTATTTCTCGTATCAGGTGATACTTCCTCTCGATTTGCTTGCCTCGCTTATGGCTGCGAGGTTCCTTTGAATTGGCTACCGCACCACTTTTGTCACAGTATAAGGTGATGAGAAGTTCCATATTTGGAATGACTTCCAAATCAGTAAGGAATTTCCTTAGTCAAACAACTTTCTTAGCTGCTTCACAAGCAGCGACATACTCAACCTCCAACGTGGAGTCAGCGATGCATCCTTGCTTGATGCTTCGCCATACTGTAGCTCTTCCGTTAAGGGTGAAAACTAATCCCGATGTGGATTTCCAAGAATCGTTATCGGTCTGAAAATCAGAATCAGTGTATCCAATAATGACCAAATCCTTAGTCTCATACACAAGTGTATAATCCCTCATTCTCCCTAGATACTTGAGGATATTTTTAACTGTTGTCCAGTGGTCTAATCCTGGATTGGACTGGTACCTACTGACTATTCCCACTGCATAACAAATGTCTAGCCTCGTGCACGGTATAACATACATTAAGCTACCTACTGAAGAGGCATAGGGAATATGTCTCATATCCCAAACTTCTTGAGTTGTCTTAGGACACTGTTCCTTAGACAGTTGAACTCCATGCCTGAAGGGCAACAAGCCCTTCTTGAAATTCTGCATCGATTATCGGGACAACATTTTGTCGATATAAGACGCTTGAGACAAGGCTAACGTTCTGTTCTTGCAATTCCTGAAGATCTGAATCCCAAGAACATATTACGTCTCTCCCAAATCTTTCATTTGGAATTGGGTCGCCAACCAATTCTTTATGTCAGTTAGGTATCCTACATCATTCCCAATGAGTAGAATATCATCCACATAAAGTACTTAGAAAGCTAATTTGTCGTTGATGATCCTCTTGTAAACACAAGGCTCATCAACGTTTTGGTTAAAACCATAAGACTTGATCGTAGTATCAAATCTTATATTCCAAGATCTGGATGCTTGTTTCAACCCATAAATGGATCGATTGAGCTTGTAAACTTTTTGCTCCTGACCTTGGGTTATGAACCCTTCGGGCTGAGACATATAGATGCTCTTGGCAAGATTACCATTCAAAAAGGCAGTCTTGACGTCCATTTGCCAAAGTTCATAATCATAAAACGCGACTATGGACAAGAGTATCCTGATTGACTTCAGCATAGCAACAGGGGAAAAAGTTTCTTCATAATCAACTCATTCCCTTTGGGTAAAACCCTTTGCTACAAGTCTAGCTTTAAAGGTTTATACCTCTTCGGCTGCATCTCTCTTTCTCTTATAGATCCATTTACACCCTGTGGGTCTAACCCCTTCAGATTGGTCTACAAGTTCCCATACTGAATTGAAGTCCATTGACTCCATTTCAAGGTCCATTGCTTTGATCCATAGGTCCTTGTCTACGTCATTCATTGCCTGTTTATAAGACAATGGATCTTCTACGCCGTCATCAGGTATAACGACTTTAGTTTCAGCTAAACTCAAGTAACGGTCAGGTTGGAAAACAACCCTCCCACTGCGTCGAGGCATTCCCAACGATTGAGAAGAACGATACTGACTTGAGGTGCTGACTCCTCCATCAACTCTTGATGAAGGTCCAACTTGATCAACAACTCTTGTTGATTCATATGTAGCTTCATTTAGCACTAATTTACTACGCGGTTTATGGTTCCTCATGTGATCTTCCTCCAAGAAAGTGGCGTTTTTCGATACAATCACCTTGTTTTCTTGTGGGTCGTAGAAAGACCACCTCTCGTTTCTTTGGGATAGCCAACAAATTGGCACAATCTTGAATGAGGTTCCAGTTTCTTTGAGTTTTGTCACTAGCATGTGTGCCAGACACCCCAAATCCTGAAGTGTTGTAAACTAGGTGTTTCTGAAACACTCTTTGATGGAACAATGTTCAAGATTTGAACTGCAATCTCTATTGCGTATCCCCAAAACGAGGCAGGCAATTGAGCATATCTAATCATTGAACGAACCATGTCCAACAAGGTTTTATTTCTCCTTTATGACACACCATTTTGTTGTGGTGTATTAGGTGCTAAGAGTTGAGATTTAATTCCATGTTTTATCATATAGTCCTGGAATCTCAAATCCATATACTCTCCACCTCGATCAGATCGAAGTGTTTTAATGGTTTTCCCTAATGCATTCTATACTTCAACCTTATACTCTTTGAACTTTTCAAGAGCCTAAGACTTGTGATGCATTAGATATAGATAACCATACCTCGAATAATCATCTATGAAGGAGAAGAAATATTCGCACACTCCTCGAGATTTAACATTCACCGGACCACAAATATCCGAATGTACAAGTTTTATGGGCTCCATGGGTCTATAACCTTTTCCAGTAAAAGGTCGCTTGGTCATTTTACCTTCCAAGCAAGACTCGCAAGGACATAAAGAATCATCTTCGAACTTGTTTAGAAGTCCATTCTTAGAGAGTCTCTCAATCCGGTTGAGATTTATATGATCAAGTCTATGATGCCAAAGATATGTATTATTATTTGGAGAAATTCTTTGCCTTTTACTTGAGTATTAACATTTTTAAACATCTCATGATTTAAAATTACTTTAGTTTGATTCAGTTTAAGTATACACAAGCCGTTTTTCATTTTAGCAGAACAAATATTGACACCCTCTTTTTAAATGAACGCTTCATTTATAGAAAAAGAAATACAATATCCAAGTTCTATTAAACAAGAGATAGAAATTAAGTTCCTCTTAATCTTAGGAACTATATACAGATTTTTTAATAAAATAAATCTATCTCCGAAAAACAGCTTGGCATCTCCCACTACACGAGCTGAGACGACGTCTCCCGTTCCGACCCTAAGCGTCATCTCACCCTCTTCGAGCTCCTTGAACCAACTAGTTTCATGAAACGAAAAGCAAACATGATTAGTGGCTCCTGAATCAAGTATCCAAGTAAAATCATCATTTTCTACTAAAAAAGTTTCAAGAATAAGCAAATCTAATTTACCTTTTTTCTCTTGGAGCTCTGTGTCTACAGTGGCAGAAGCTTTCCCTTTTCCTCCTTTCCTCTTCTTCCGAGTCTTCTTAATCCCAGAAAAAGAACCGCAGGACATGATTGATACTAGTTTGTCTCGTCAAGAGAGTCCATCTCAAGAGTTGAGTATGCCTCAACGTAGTGGGAAGGTTGTAACACAACCTGACCGTTACTTGGGTTTAGCTGAAACCCAAGTTGTTATACCAGATGACAACTGCGAGGATCCATTGACTTATAATCAAACAATGGTTGACAAAGACAAACACAAATGGGTCATAACCATGGACCAAGAAATGGAGTCTATGTACTTCAACTCTTTTTGGGATCTTGTAGATAACCCTGATGGGGTAAAACCTATAGGTTGTAAGTGGATCTACAAAAGAAAGCATGGTGTAGATGGTAAGGTGCAAATCTTTAAAGCCATACTAGTAGCAGAAGGTTATGCACAGGTAGAACGGGTTGGCTATGAGAAAACCTTTTCACCTTTTGCTATGGAAATGTCTATCCGTATCCTACTTGCCATTGCCACATATTATGACTATGAGGTATGGCAAATGGATGTCAAGACAACCTTTTTCAATGACAATCTTGAGGAAAACATCTACATGGACTAACCCAAAGAGTTCATTGAACCAGAACAAGAGCTAAAGATTTGCAGGCTTAAAAGGTCAATTTATGGACTGAAACAAGCCTCAAGGTCCTGGAATATAAGATTTGATGAAGCAATCAAATCTTATGTTTTTGACCAAAATGATGATGAACCTTGTGTCTACAAGAAAATCATCAATAGTTCTGTCGCATTCTTTATTCTCTATGTGGATGATATCATACTCATTGGGAATGATGTAGGTTATCTTACTAACATTAAGGATTGACTAGCTATGCAATTCCAAATGAAAGATTTGGGTGATGCACAGTTTGTTCTTGGGATCTAGATTGTCCGGAACCGCAAGAATAAAACACTAGCCTTGTCTCAAACATTTTACATAGACAAAGTGTTGTCAAGGTTTAAGATGCAAGACTCCAAAAAGGGCTTGTTGCCTTTTAGACATGGAGTCCATTTGTCTAAGGAACAGTGTCCTAAGACACCTCAAGGAGTTGAGGATATGAGACGGATTCCCTATGCATCAGTTGTTGGGAGCCTGATGTACGTCATGTTGTGTACTAGGCCTGATATCTGTTTTGCAGTTGGAATGGTCAGTAGGTAACAATCCAATCCAGGACTTGAACACTGGACAACGGTTAAAACAATCCTTAAGTATCTTCGGAGAATAAGGAACTACATGCTTGTGTATGGGGCTGAGGATTTGATCCTTACAGGATACACGAATTCTGAAATTTAGACTGATAAAGATTCTCGGAAATCTTCATCAGGGCCAGTATTTACTCTTAACGGAGAAGCTGTAGTATGGCAAAGCGTCAAACAAGGATGCATCGCAGATTCCACCATGGAGGCCGAATATGTAGGAACTTGTGAAGCAGCTAAAGAGGTTGTTTGGTTAAGGAAATTCATGCTAAATTTGGAAGTTGTTCCAAATATGACTTTGCCCATCACGTTGTATTGCGATAACTGTGGGGCAGTGGCAAATTCGAGGGAACCCCGAAGTCACAAGAGGGGAAAGCACATAGAGCAGAAGTATCATCTCATCCGGGAGATCGTGCATTGAGGAGACGTGATTGTCACGAATATAGCCTTAGAGCACAACGTTTCTGATCCTTTTACAAAAGCTCTCACGGCTAAAGTATTTAAGAGTCACCTAGAAGGTCTAGGTTTACAAGTCTTCCCCAACTAAGGCAAGTGGGAGTATTTTGTACAAAGGGTTTAAATGCCCTAGTTTATTGTATTTACATTACTGTAATGTTATAGAACTCCACAAGCTTTAGGTCAAGTGGGAGATTGTTGGGATTTATGCCCTAAAACTTGTGTAATTTTGGTCAAAGAAATAAAAAGTTATTTGTTTTGATAGAATTACAGTCTTGCTCTATAAATCCAATAAACTAAGTCCAAGGTTATAACATATATCTTGATACATCAGTGTAGTGGCCACTATTTAGATTGTGTTCAAGAATATAACCTAAATGGTCTATGGTATAAGAATAAGGTTGGAAACCTCATTCTGGTAACACCGTGGATGCAACCCACTTTGTAATTAGTACAAATGAGGTAATCCAACTCATTCATGTAGTTGATATGCGAGTGGGAGCATTCTTTATGGAGAGTTCATACAAGACCGGACAACAAATTGTTAGTCTAACCAGTGTAACACAGTTAACAAGGTAAGACTAGTAATTTATAGATGGTCATTAGTGACTCGACTTGAATCCTGAGCGAGTTAAGAACTCTTTCTTATAAGGTTTGTCCTTAGACTAGTATGGGTGAGAGTGACCTGTAGCCGACTCAATAGGCCTACCTTCTCGGGGACAGAACTTCGTAGGTAGCTGAGAACTTAACTGTGCAAGATGGAATTCACTCATTGCTACACTAAGGAATTAGATAGGTTGTTCCCTTAAGAACTGACTTCATGTCTTAAATAACGGGGCCCCGCCCTCTATGAGGGTATGAGTCTATGGTAGGACCGTATACTTGTCGTTCATTAGAGGATCAGTGGTGCTTTAGGAGTAAAGAGGTAATCACAGGGGTAAAACGGTAATTTGACCCAATCGTGATTACGAACAACCTATGAAGGGTCGACTCATGGGTAGTTATTATATCAGTGGACACAATATTATCTACAGTCAGAAGAGTGTAGCTACAAGTCTATAGTGGAGTGACTTGTAGTTAATGAATATTGATTAACTGGATCAAAGAGTTTGATCAGTTAATCTCATATCATTGGAGCTCATGAACTGTAGGTCCATTAGGCCCCTCTGTTGGCTCAACATGGTAATATTGAGGGTATAAAGTTAGGAATGAAATTGAAGTGTTCAATTTCATACATGAGGTGTTATATCAATTGTATATGATATGATTGATATAATATATAGTTTTAATGTGAATTAGATTCACATATAAACCATATACTAATGAGAGAATAAAGGAAGGGTAGGATGGTCATTTCCATGCTATTTCCTTATATATATGGTTGCATGAGATGCAACTAGGTTAAGATATTGTGTGCCATTTGATTGTGTTATTGGAAAGGTTCCAAAACACTATCTCTCTCTCACAACACCACATCTCACCTAAAGGGAACCCACCTTCCTCCCTCACCTGGAGAATAATGGAGAAGATCCGGTGGTAGTGTTCGTAATCTGTTGGATTCATGTTGTTGAGATTGTAGCAGTGGGAGAAGGAGCACTTGAAGAAAGGTTCTTCAAAGGTAATATTATTGTTGTCCATATTGTGTTTATATGCTTAATCTAGTTAGTTTCGTTCTTGAATGAAATCGTTGTAACTAAATTGAGAATGCGCGATATATAGGGAAATAGGATGGAAATTACCATCCTATCCCTTCTTTATTCTCTCATTAGTATATAGTTTATATGTGAATCTCATTTACATTAAAACTATATATTAAATCAATTATATCATATATAACTGATATAACATCTCATGTGTAACGCCTTAGGCCCAAGATTCTCTGCGACCTGGTTGCGTCACTATATCATCCATGATTGCTCGTAAAAGTGAAGACACTATCCCCACAAACCAACACGGGGTCCTTTCAGCATTTTTTGTCCTCACTCACATGCTCCCCAAGAAAATTCTCAGGAGTTCACCCAACATAGAATTACTTCAAGCCAAACACGCTTAACTATAGAGTTCTTATGATCGAGCCACCGAAAAGGAAGGTGCACCTTGTTGGTATAGGTAGTAGCTATCAATTCTTTTAAGCCTTTCTCAACTATACTTTCATATCCTCATGGTCACTCGCATGTACCCCTCTTCCTCGGTCACCATACTTTCATATCCTGAGGATCACTCTCATTCAGATGTGGACTAGGTTCATTCATGTACCCCTTTTCTTCGGGCGTCACATGCCCACCAGCTTCTGCCTTGGTTCGTCCCCGAACCACATCTTACTGAGAGAGGTTTCGCTCTGATACCATCTGTAACGCCATGTAAAATGAACACTTCCTACTCGGGGCATTACTTCCAAGTTGTACCGCTCGTGCCAAAAATCCTGCAACATAATGACACAACCTGGACAAACCAGAAATTAATAATACCTGAACCTGAACTAAAACACTTCAAAAAGGCTCACAAGGGTACCCAACCTCCTCCAAACTACACAAAAATCAACAGGCTGGGCTCAGATCCCTCGAAGTTCTCAGACAATATGCAACAACAACACATGATTGCACGCGAAGGAAAACAAAACAGAACATACTTTAATTCTACGAATAAAGAACGAGACATGATAAAGTTTAAAACATGAACTCAACGGAACAGAGTGCAACAGGGGAACAAAAATAAAAGCAACTACTAAAACATAACTCCTAACTAGATCCCACAAGCCTTCCATAGCATCGCAGGGGTCTCGCCGTCGGTGGTCATCTCATTGGTTTGCCTTACCTGCAACAAAAGAAAAAATAAACGAGGGGTGAGTATAAAATACTCAGTAATCAGCTCACTTCGTCCAAGAATAAAGAACACAAATAATAGCCTTGGACCTAGCTAAGCACGACACCTAGCCCGTTTCACAACCTCATCAAGCATCCTGGCCCTATTTCTCACTCGGAATACTTAGTCTTGTCCTACCCTTAGCCTTTGAACTAGGTTGGCAATAACTGACCACGAGACAGTTGGGATTTATCCTCTAAACTTGTGTAATTTGATCAAATAAATAAAGAGTTATTTGTTTTGATAAAATTATATTCTTGCTTTATAAATCCAATAAACTAAGCTCCAAGGTTATAATATATCTTGAACATCAGTGTAGTGGACACTATTTGGATTGTGTTCAAGAATATAACCTAGTATAAGAATAAGGTTGGAAACCTCATTCTGGTAACACCATGGATGCGACCCACTTTGCAATTAGTACAAATGAGGTAATCCAACTCACTCATGTGGTTGACATGCGAGTGGGGCCATCTAGTATGAAGAGTTCATACAAGACCGGACTACAAATTATTAGTCTTAACCAGTGTAACACCGTTAACAAGATAAGGCTGATAATTTATAGATGGTCATTAGTGACTCGATCTGATCCTGAGTAAGTTAAGAACTCTTGCTTAAAAGGGTTTGTCCTTAGACTAGTATGGGTGAGAGTGGCCTGTAGCCGACTCAATAAGCCTACCTTCTCAGGGACAGAACCTCGTAGGTGGCTGAGACTTAACTATACAAGATGGAATTAACTCATTCCTACACTAAGGAATTAGATAGGTTGTACCCTTAAGAACTGACTCGAAGTCTTGAACAACGGGGCCCCGCCCTCTATGAGGGTCTGAGTCTATGGTAGGACCTTAGACTTGTTGTTCATTAGAGAATCCGTGGTGCTTAAGGAACAAAGAGGTAATCACAGGGGTAAAACGGTAATTTGACCCAATCGTGATTAGGAACAACCTATGAAGGGTCGACTCATGGGTAATAATTATATCAGTGGACACAATATAATGTACAGTGAGGAGAGTGCAACTAGAAGTCTATAGTAGAGTGACTTGTAGTTAATGAATATTGATTAACTGGATCAAAAAGTTTGATCAGTTAACCTAACATCATTGGAGCTCATGAACTGTAGGTCCATTAGGTCCCTCCGCTGGCTCAACATGATTATATTGAGGGTATAAAGTTAGGAATGAAATTGAAGTGTTCAATTTCATATATGAGGTGTCATATCAGTTATATGTGATATAATTGATATAATATATAGTTATGTGAATTAGATTCACATATTAAATATATACTAAAGAGAGAATGAAAAAGGGATAGGATGGTAATTTCCACCTTATTTTCCTATATATATAGTTGCATGAGATGCAACTTTAACCTAAGCCTTGGAAAAACCCTAGTGTGTCATTTTGTTGTGTTGTTGGAAAGGTTCCAAAACACAATCTCTATCACAAACATCTCATCTTACCTAAAGGGAGCCCACCTTTCTCCCTCACCTAGAGATCAACGGAGAAGATCCGGTGGTAGTGATCGCTTGGGTTCGTGTTGCTGAGATCGTGATCGTAGGAGAAGGAGAACTCGAAGAAAAGTTCTTCAAAGGTATTATTCTTGCTGTCCATCTTGCTATTAAATGCTTAATCTAGTTAGATTTGTTCTTGAATGTAATCCATGTAATGAAATTAAGAACGTGCGATTCATAATCGCTTCCGCTGCGGGATTTGATTCCCTTCAATTGGTATCAGAGCCCAATTGTCTTCTTAATGTTTGTTCTTGATTTATCAAGAACGAGGTGGAATTTTTTGTATTTCATGAGATGAATGAACAGTTTGTGAATTAAACGTTTTCAAATTTGGCACTTAGATTTACAATTTTTCATTGAATCGTTCAATGTAAGGGCTCGGTGTTTTGGGCAATTTAAATTATAAATCGAGTCTGTAAGTCCGTGTCGATCGAGGCAAGGTGGTTGCTGAGAAGATTGGAGCAAAAACGAGCAAGAAATTGATCATGGGGTTGTTGTTATGTGAATGGCGTTGCAACGCCACTGCGGCAGGCGCACGACTGGGAAGATGGCAACGTTGCAACGCTGCCCTCGACATTGCAACGTTGAGGCGTTGTGTAACGCAGGAGCTGAGGCGCACTTCAACGGGCAGAAACGGACAACATGAAGCGTTGCAACGCCGAAGGCGTTTTAGCAAGCTGTCAACGTGCGAAAAATATTTTTTTTAATTATATATTAAATATAAAAATATTTTATATTTAATTTATATTTAATTTATTTAATTTTAATTAATATAATTAGATTATGTTAATTAAAATTGAATTTAGGGTGCCAAAATTGGTCTATTTTTGCTATTTAAATTATGCATTTGTTGTGTAATTATTACCATTCATAATGTATGCTTTTAATTTAGAAATCCCACCTTAGGTTAAGCATTTCCATGCATCATTTATAATATAAATAGTTATATTATATAGTTTGCATGATTAATTAATATAAGGTTTTATATTAATTGATGGACAACGTTGACATGAATTATATTTCATGAGATGATTATGCTATGCATATCTTATTATTCATGAGATGAATGATCAAGCACTATAACATAGTATGCATGTCACCTAAGGTTAATTATTAGTTTTAAAATGTTTAGAACTTGGAAATAATAGACCTTAGGTTATCTAGTTCTAATTAGATTAGAATTAGGAACCAAGTAATTTATAAACAATGATTAAAAGAGGAACTCTGTCTAAGGAAAGTTTTGTCTAGGTCAGGGTATTTAAACCGATTTTAAACTAACACCCCTACCCAGAAACCGACCTAAGAGTGAAATTTAATCGAGAGAGTTTATAAATTATCAGAAGGTCAATGGTTTATTAAGGGGTTAATAAACTAGAAATCCTAGGCTTAATATAAAGAGTTATATTAGCAAACTTAGGATAAAATCAATATAAGAGTTATATTGATTATTGATAAGTTTAGATAAAACCATTAGCCGGGTTTTAGCCTCAGTAAGATTACTATAAAGTTAAAGTATCCAGTGGGAGGAAAAGTGTATATGATACTTATTTTTTCACCTACGTATCTCCAGGAAGTTCGCACCGTGAGACTCATACTTGGCCTTGTGGCGCAAACGGGAGCGTCCCCCTTCGGATGGTGTTTGTATGAGTCAATATCAAGGTGAATGGACAGGGTGCTTATAGTGAGTGGTAGCAGGTTTAATGAAAACAAAACCTACGGTCTATTCTCTCAACTCTTCTCTCAATCTCTCCTCCCTCTCACCAAAAAGAAGTCCGACTTACTCTTCTTCAACCTAGGGAAGAACAACCGAGAAATCTATCGGAGGTGTCCGGTTCGTTGGTTCATTCGAGAAAATCGAGTTCGTTGAGATCGTGAACGCAAAGGGTTCGTGACAGGAGGAGGAAAACGTGAAGACTGATTCTTCAACAAGTGTTCCTTACTGTTTTTCTTTTCTAATGCATGTTTAGCCTAGATACTACGTGATAGTTTCGATTTTAAGAAAATATTTTTCACAACGATACAACGACGATTCAGTCGTCCTTCCGCTGCGTGGGATTTTCATTCCATTCAATTGGTATCAGAGCCAAACCATTGGCTTCCTCGTTGTGCAAATGTTTTTCTTAAAATTAGGTGGGTATTGCTCCAATTTCATAGATGAATTTGTTGAGATTGCATAATTGGACGTTTTTTGGTTTTGGCACTAGTTTTAGGTTTATTTTCGTTGATTAGATCAATGTAAATGCACATGTTTGTAGGCATTTAGAAAATAAATTGAGTCTTTGGTTCGTATCTTCGTCGGCAAGAGTTGTTGTGAAGAAATCGGGCGAAAAATCGAACAAAACAACAAAGGTGTTTGTTGTCCGATAGATGGCGTTGAGACGCTGTTTTTTCGCGTCTCAACACCGTCCGTGCGGGTGGAGGCTATGCTGCAGAGCAGCGTTGCAACACCCTAACGTTGGATGCTTGCAATAGTTGCTTCGTGGGCAGTTTTTTTAATTATTATTTTTATTTAATTTTTGTAAAATGTAATTTAGTTTTATTAAATTAAATTTATTAATTAATATTAATATAATAGTTATATTAATGTTAATTAATTTATTTAATGTCCCCTAAGTACCAAGCTCCAATTTTTGCTATTTAATTATTTTATGCATGAGATGTATGAAATTTTTAATTCTATGTTCATAATGTATGTCATATAGATTTAAAATCCCACCTTAGGTTAAACATTTCATGCATCATATTTATATTATAAGTGTTATAATATATAGTATGCATGATAGCTTATATTATGAGTGTTATAATATAATGTATGCATTTCTTAATTTATTTAAATATAAGTGTTATATTTTTAGATTAAAAGCATGCTCAGGCATTTAATTCATGTGATGAATGTATGTTATAGAATAGTATTATTCATGTGATGAATGATCAAGCACTATGACATAGAAATGCATGTAACCTAAGTTAATTATTAGTTTTAAAATGTTTAGAACTTGAATAATTAGACTTAGGTTTTTTAGTTCTAATAAGATTAGAATTAGGAAATCAAATATGACCTTTGAATGGTGACTGATAAGTAGCTCTGTCTAAGGAAGGTTCTGTCTAAGGCTGGGGTATTTAAGCTGACGCTTTGCGGAACACCCCTACCTGGGAACTAATCTGGGAGTGAATTCGGTTCGGAGATTCTTAAGTTATATTTTTGTGAGTGTCGTTAATTAAAAGTTAATTAATTTACTCACATAAACCTAAGTTAATAATGTGATTATAAACTTAAGTTAAATCAATATAAGAGTTATATTGGTAGACTTAGGTAAATATTTGCCGATTTATCTGGGTCAATCCCAAATAATCTAAAGTGTAGAGTGGGAGGAAATAAAGTGCATAAGATACATTTGATTTTTCGACCACAAATCTGAAGGGAATCGAAGTCCCCGCAGCGGAAGCGATTGCGAATCACGCGCTTTTGATTTAGTTACAACGATAAATTCAAGAATATACATAACAAGATTAAGCATAAAATCAGAATGGACAGCAAGAAATTACCTTTGAAGAACCTTTCTTCACGTGCTCCTCTCTCCCACGATCACGATCTCAGCAACAGGAACTCCAACGTGCGAAGACACAACCACCGGATCTTCTCCGTTGTTCTCTAGGTGAGGGAGGAAGGTGGATTTCCTTTAGGAGAGGTGAGGTATTTTTGTGAGAGAGATGTGTGCTTTGGAACTCTTCCAACAACACAACAAAAGAGCTTGTTGAACCTTAACCTAGTTGCATCTCATGCAACCATATATATAGAGAAATAGGATAGAAATGACCATCCTACCTCCTTTAATCTCTCTTTAGTATATAATTTATATATGAATCTAATTCACATTAAAACTATATATTATATCAATTATATCATATATAATTGATATAACTCCTCAGGTATGAAATTGAACAATTCAATTTCTCTCCTAACTTTATACCCTCAATATTACCATGTTGAGCCAACGGAGGGATCTAATGGACCTACAGATCATGAGCTCCAATGATGTGAGATTAACTGATCAAACTCTTTGATCCAGTTAATCAATATTCATTAACTACAAGTCACTCCACTATAGATAATATTGTGTCCACTGATATAGTCATTACCCATGAGTCGATCCTTCACAGGTTGTTCGTAATCACAACTGGGTCAAATTACCGTTTTACCCCTGTGATTACCCTTTTGCTCCTTAAGCACCACTGATCCTCTAATGAATAACAAGTCTAAGGTCCTACCTTAGACTCATACCCTCATAGAGGGCGGAGCTGAAGGGAATGAGAATCCCCGTGCAGCGGAAGACGATCGAATCGTCGTGGTATCATCATGTAACATGCTTATTAAAATTCATCTATCTATTAGATCTATGCTAAACATGCTGAAATTTTACAGCAAGAAGAAAAACTTACTTGTTGTAGACCATTAGCAAACTCTCCTTGTAGATCACGAACTCTTTGCACTTCTCGATCTGTACGAACTCTTCCCACGATCGGATCCCAAATACTACCAAATGATCTTCTTGGTTGTTCTCTTTTGGAGAAGGGAAGTTGGTGGGAACTTTTGTGTTTTGGAAAGAGATGAGAAATGAGAGAATGGAGAGAGTTCACTTTTGGATTCTTAGGTCAAAATCCAAAAATGAGAACTTGGCTTAAAAAGCTTTTCAAAACCCATCTTACAAAGGTTTATATAGTGGAATGATGAAGTTCACAACTTCATATTATTACCACTTTACCACAACCATATATTATGTAAATCTCATTTACATAATTATATAATATAAGATATTTCATATCTTATGTTGGAAATCTCATTTACAATGATTGTGGATTTAATTGAATCACATTCAATTTATTTTCTCTCTATCAATTTTTCCAATTAGCCTTTAATTCAACAATTAGGCTAATATATAGTTTATTATGAATCTCATTCATATTAAACTATATATTATATCATCCATATGATATAAATACTCTTAAAGTGAAATTGAACACTTCAATTTCATACCAAAACATTAACCCTTCTTTTATCCCAGATTGAGCCAACCAAGGAACCTAATGGACCTACAGTGACGGGCTCCAATGATTTGAGGTTAACCAGTCAAACTCTTTGACCCGGTCAACCAATGTTCATTAGCTACAGTAACACTCCACTAAAGCCTGTAGTTGTACTCCCATCAGTATAGAATATTACGTGTCCACTGATATAACCAATACTCATGAGTCGCCCCTTCACAGGTTGTTCGTAGACACAGCTGTGTCAAATTACCGTTTTACCCCTATGTCTACATCTTGTTCCTTAAGTCCCCACTGCTCCTCTAATGAACAACATATTGTGATGGTCCAACCATACACAACACCCTTCTCGGGCCAATGAGAAGGTGGGCGCCCATTGTCCAAGCCCTGGAGACAGCACTTAAGGGAACAACCCCTCTAGATTTCCTATAGGCGGGAACGAGTGAATTCCATATCGCGTAATTAGGTTCCCAGCTCTCTACTTGGTTTTGTCCCTGAGAAGATAGGCATATTGGGCAAGTAACTGAGACTACCCTCACCCGTACTAGTCAAAGGACAGACCCCCGCAGACAGGAGTCCGTAATACGCTCAGGATTCACGCCGAGAGTCACTAATGGTCATCTATGAATTTATTAGTCTTTCTTCACAGCGGTGTTATATCGCAGAAGTCTAATAATTCACGGTCCGGTCTTGTACAATCTCATTGTACAGGATGCCCCCACTTGCATGTCAACCACATGAACGAGTCAAATCACCTCGTTTGTATCTAATACAAAGCGTGCCGCATCCACATTGTATCCAGGATTAGGTCTCCAACCCCATCCTTATACTATAGACCGTTCAAGTCATTAACTCGAACGTGATCCTCCTTGTGTGTCAACTACACACCGTTCAAGTTCTAGTTCTCTCATATATTCAATGACCCTGGAGCTTAGTTTATTGGAAAGGTTTAAAATATTTGCGAGACATAAAGTGAAGAAATGAATAACTCTTATTAATTTCAAAACAATATTTTACAAATACGAGATTAAGACAGAAATCCCAACAAACTCCCACTTGGACTAAGCTAGTGGAGAAGGTACATTTCCAAAATGTATTTGAGTTACAATAAACTAGGGCATTGAATACCCGTTTACACATCTCCCACTTGCCCTAGTCGAGAAGCTCTCGAATACCTAGATTCTCCAGTGACCCTCAAACACTTTAGCCGTGAGGGCTTTGTAAATGGATCAACTATATTTGTGCTCATGCAATCTGCAAGTGGATCATCATGTCTCTCGCGGTGCACAATTTCCCGTGTCGATGATACTTGCGCTCAATGTGTTTACCTCTTTTATGGCTTCGAGGCTCACGTGAGTTGGCTCTCGCACCATCATTTATCACGAGCAGCGATTGGCAAGTTCATATTTGGAACAACTTTCAAATCCGTCATGAACTTCCTTAGCCAAACAGCTTCCTTTGCAGCTTCACAAGCCGCAACATACTCTGCTTCTATAGTGGAATCAGCAATGCATCCCTGCTTGATGCTTCGCCATACTACAACTCCTCCATTCAAGACGAAGGCTGACCCCGAAGTGGATTTCCTAGAATCTTTATCGGTCAGAAAATCAGAATCCGTGTATCCTGTAAGGATCAAATCCCCAGGACCATACACTAAGTTATAGTTCCTCGTTCTCCTAAGATACTTGATGATTGTCTTTACGGCTGTCCAGTGATCTAATCCTGGATTGGACTGATATCTACTGGTAATTCCTACTGCATAACAGATGTCGGGCCTAGTACACAATATTGCATATATCAGGCTCCCCACAGCTGAAGCATATGGAATACGTCTCATATCCTCAACATCTTGAGGAGTCTTAGGACACTGATCCTTAGACAAGTGAACCCCATGCCTAAAAGGCAGCAAGCCCTTCTTAGAGTTCTGCATCTTATATCTAGACAACATCTTATCAATATAAGACGCCTGAGACAAGGCTAGCATTCTGTTCTTCCGGTTCCGGACTATCTGGATACCTAGAACATACTGAGCTTCTCCCAAATCTTTCATTTGGAATTGTGAAGCTAGGCACTTCTTAACGTCAGTAAGAAATTCTACCTCATTCCCAATGAGAAGAATATCGTTCACGTACAACACCAAAAATGCGACAGTTTTGTCAACGATTTTCTTCTAGACACAAGGCTCGTCTGCATTTTGATCAAAGCCATAAGATTTGATTGCTTCATCAAACCTTATATTCCAAGACCTCGAAGCTTGTTTCAGTCCATAAATGGACTTATGAAGCCGACAAACCTTTTGCTCTTGGCCTTAGGCAATGAACCATTTGGGCTGGTCCATGTAGATGGTCTCGTCAAGTTTGCCATTCAGAAAGGCTGTCTTGACATCCATCTGCCATACCTCGTAGTCATAATACACGGCGATGGCCAGAAGGATCCTGATTGTCTTTACCATGGCAACAGGTGAAAAGGTCTCCTCATAGTCAACCCCTTCAACCTGGGTAAAACCCTTTGCCACTAGTCGGGTTTTGAAGGTTTGCACCTTCCCATCTACGCCACGTTTACGCTTTTAGATCCATTTGCAACCAATAGGTTTTACCCCATCCGGTTGATCCACAAGCTCCCATACAGAATTGAAGTACATAGACTCCATTTCTTGGTCCATAGCTTTAATCCACTCGTCTTTATAAACATCAGCCATTGCCTGATCATAGGTCAATGGATCCTCATAGGCTATAAAAAAGGAGGGAAAAAAGTAATTTTTTTTTCTAAAGTCGCGCGCGGATCCTAGGGCACGTGGATTGAAAATTTTGGTCATCACACATCACGCGCGCATATAATACTCTCTCTTCTCTCATTCATTTGGGTTTTCGTCACCAAGCTCATACCACACACCATCTTCTCTCAATCATCTTCTCAATCTCTAATATCCTACCATTTCTTGTGCAAACAAATGAATCGAGCATCCAGCAAACTCTAGAACTACTAGATCCCAGTTTCGAAATCGAGGGCTTCAGTTGGCAGTGACGAATCACTAGGCCCCAAGGAAGAATCGGTTGGCAAGCGAGTTCGATTTCTCTTTTTCTATTTTCTTTTTATTTTCCTTTATCTTTCACTCCTATTTTCCCACTTTTCTCTGTTCCTTTCTAATCTCCAGTTCACGAGTCTTCTGAGAGGATTCAAAATCCTGTTAATGCTTGTTCTCCGTCAAGTAATCATTGTTTTTTCTAATCTTGAATCTTATGTATTGATTGTGGGTTTTCCCTCTCCATCAAGTTATGTGTATGTTGCCTATGCTAGCCTTTTCTATTTTGTTCTATTTTTGGCTAACTTTCAAATAGGGAATTAGAATTTTGGGTATGAAGAATCTTTGGTTTCTTTGTTTGTTTTGAAACTAATAAAAAAATGTTCTTATCGTCGATCGAGCACAAAGTAAACCACAGAGAGGAGTAAGATCAACACATATGTTAATGTTTTGCCTCGTACAATGACTGATACTAACAATAGCTTGGTCCTATGTGTCCAAATTCAAAGATGCATGCTGTGTAATGGTCCTAAACCGAAATGCTTATATTCAATATTCAAAGATGTGTGTTGTTATTAGAAATCTTCATCCTCATTTTCTCGAGGTATAAATACAGATCAATTTCAAAATCACGGTTAATCTATCATAATTTGTAAAGGTTTGGACAATTTCTCCATTTCTGTTTCTGGGTTTTCTTTGCATTTGGTATAATGCTCATTTAGCAACTTTAAATTGAGGGGATTTCTGTGGTTTTGCTAACTTAGTATTGTTTCTTGATGTTAAGACAAGTCTCTCTTTGTCAGTGCATTTGAGACTAAATTTATTGTGGTTTTTCTAATCTCTCTTGAAGGTTTTGAAGACTCCTGACTTTCGCAATGGTAAGGTAGCTAATTAAATTCGAGAAAGTAAGCTAGTTAATTATTTTCGTATGGATATTGACTCTTTCTGATATGGTATTCTCTTAACCACAGGAATGTTGGATAAAATTTAGATAGGTAAATGAAGTTTAGGGCATTGGATATGATCCACCTTAACTTCCTTTCCATTCTCTTGTTTATGGTTTATTTGCTTGTCTTTTTGTAGGTTTCATCAAAGTATTGTTTAACAGTGAAAGACAAATTGAATCAATGAATTTGACTTTTGAATTTGAACTTACATAGAAGTTTTGCTCCAGTTCCATCTAAAGGAGGCAAAGATGGCATCTTCATCAATTAAACTTTAGATCGATTTCTTTGTGTTTGTTGGTCATTCTATTTTGGCAATCGCCAGTGTTGTTACTTTCATTGCTCGACCAAGCCTCTTCCTAAAGATTGTAATGATCTCATCGTTGTTGAGGTACTTTAATTTTCCACTTCCCCCCTTTTTTCTAATTGTTTTCATCGTCGGTAGTGTGGAAACTATTGTTATGATTTTCATTTCTTCACACACATCTGCCTTGCTTCACAGATGGTTTGAACCGAGAAGGATAGAGAGCATCAAACTTTATCACAATTCAATTTTGACCGATCTCTTCTTCGTCTTCTAATTGATTTTTGGTAATGGATTCTCCTCATCTTCCTTTTATGTTCCTTAGATTTTCTCTTGAGTTTATAGCTTCAAATAAAAAATTATCATCCTTTCTTTTTCAGATCTCGATATTGTGTTTGTTTCTTAATTGGTTCTAAAATGTTGAAGCTTCTATTTCCATATGTTTCTCTGTGTATATAGAGTAGCTCTTCAAATGTTTTTATTAAAATCCATAGTGTAAGGTTTCTATGAGGCTGGAACTTGAGAATTTGTTTTTCATATTTAGGCATGGAAGCTAATAAGCAAAATCACCTCAAAACTCTCTATTGCTCATTTGAGGATTGTTGGTCTATCTTTATTTTTCTCTAATTAGTTTAATGATGGTACAAATATGGTCATTAGATGTCTTCATGCAACATTTTCTCTAACAAAATGATATGGATGCGACATTTGTCTTCTTAAGTATTCTATCAACAACCAAATTAGAGTATGCTCTCAAGCCACCAAGTCCTTGTACTCCTATATTATTGCATATTTTCGAATTCTTAGGCACCCAAAATTGTGTGAAAATTGATATTTTCTTTTTCTCATGTAGTGTTTTTCATCCAAGTCATTGACAGTTGAAATTGATCATACCATTAAGGTTACTGACAACTTTAGAGTGTTCAATAAGGATTGGATGCATTTGAATCGGTATGAAAATAGTAGTAACTACCATAATTAGACTTTGAGTTTATTTCCTTAAGTTAATTAATTGAACAAAATTGACTTTGTTCAATAGTGCTACTAATGAGTACATGGAAGGAGCATGAAATTTTCTACAAGAAGTGAAGAAAAGGAAGCCAGATGCCAATAAAATTTTATGTCCATGCAAAGAATGTAGGAATATGAGACATTGTAATCTTCAAATTGTATATGGGCATTTAGTCATTAAGGGAATGGATCCTACATACAATGTTTGGTATCATCACGGAGAAGTATGTGATCAGAGGGATGAAGTGGAGAATGAACTTGAGGATGTTTTTATGTTTGAAGCAACTAATTTCTATAAGAGCACATTGGGAGATGAAGACAATATTATTGATCCTTTTATATCAATAAATGAGAAAACTTTTTTCAGAATGTGCAAGAGGCAAACATTCCATTGTATGAAAGATGTACAAAATATACAAAGATGTCAACAGTTGTAATACTATATAAACTTAAAACCTTTAATGGTTGGTCAGATGCAAGTTTCACTAGTCTCTTGGAGTCGTTGCATGACATGCTCCCAACAGGTAATGTTATCCCACGGTCTATTTATGAAGTTAGAAAATTATTCAAGACATTTGATTTAGGCTACCAAAAGATTCATGCATGAGTTAAGGATTGTTGCCTATTTAGGAATGAGAATGAAAAGTTAGAAAGTTGTCCTCACTGTGCGACTTCAAGATGGAAGATCGATGAACGAACGAATAAAATAAAAAAAGGTGTGTCTGCTAAGGTGTTGAGATACTTTCCTATCATTCCAAGACTTAAACGAATGTTCAAAATAAATGAAGTTAGTGAAAGTTTGCATTGGCATTCTAACCATAAAAGTACCGATGGAAAGATGCAACATCCAATAGATTCTGTTGCATGGGAGTCAATTAATCAAGATGGACTCGCGCAACCTTAGACTAGGCCTTACAGATGGTTTTAACCCATTCTCCAACTTGAGCAGCCGATATAGTTGTTGGCCAGTCATGCTTGTTACATATAATCTTCCTCCTTGGTTGTGTATGAAGAAGGAAAATATAATGTTAACATTGTTGATTTCTGGCCCTAAACAACCTGGAAATGATATCAATATTTACCTACAACATCTTGTGGAAGACTTACAACAACTATGGAAGGGCGTACAAGTGTATGTTGTTGTAAGTAAAACACATTTCAATTTAAGAGCAATTCTTATGTGGACTATAAATGATTTTCCAGCATATGGAAATCTTGCTGGATGTACTACAAAAGGTAAATATGCATGTCCAATCTGTGGAGATAATACCTATTCCTGTTGGTTGAAACATAGTAAAAAGTTTGCATATATGGGCCATAGACGATTCTTATCAACCTCACACATGTTTTGGAGAAAGAAGGCTTGGTTTGATGGAAAAATAGAAGAAGAGTTACCTTCCAAAATTGCAACAGGTAATGTAATTTATTGCCAACTTAAAGATTTTGAAAATCGTTGGGGAAAAGGTGGAAAGAAAACAAGTAAGGGGGAGAACAAAGGATCAAATCAAAGGTGGAAGAAGCGGTCAATTTTCTTCGATCTACCATATTGGAAGGTTGGATAACTTTAATTAAGTTTATGGTGTATTTTATTGAAATTTAAGTTAGGTCATTAACAAATTCAAACTTGTGTAGGAATTACTGGTACGCCACAACTTGGATATCATGCATGTGAAAAAGAATGTATGTGAGAGTATTATAGGTACTTTATTAGATATAACTAGAAAGTCCAAAGATGGAATCAATGCAAGAAAAAATCTACAAAATTTGAAAATACGAGTTGACCTACATCCTCAAGAGCGAGGAAGTTGAACTTACCTACCTCCTGCTCCACACACGTTGTCTAAGTCTGAGAAAAAGTTATTTTGTTCAAGGTTGTTCAAGATAAAGTTGCCTGATGAGTACAATTCAAACATTTCAAAGTGTGTGTCATTAGAAGAATTCAAAGTGTTGATGTTGAAGTCTCATGATTGTCATGTGTTGATGCAACAACTTTTACCTGTAGTACTTATAGATTTACTCCCGAAAGGTCCAAGATATGTAATAGGTAGACTATGTTCATATTTCAACAGACTTTGCCAACGTACAATTGACAGAGAAGTAATGTTATACCTTGAAAAAGAAGCCGTAGACATTTTATGTCTTCTAGAAAGGTACTTTCCACCTTCTATTGATATAATGACACATTGGATCATTCATTTGGGGTGTGAAGCTCGTATTTGTGGACCCGCTCAATTTCGTTGGATGTACCCATTTGAAAGGTAAATAATTCACTCAACTATATATTGGTGATAATTGTGCTTCTGTTCTAAATCAATATATTTCAAATAGATATATGAAGACGTTGAAAGGATATGTACGGAACAAAGCACGACCAGAAGGATGTATTGCATCGTGCTACTTAGTTGACGAGTGTGTTAACTTTGAAAATACATATTTTAAACAATCAGTTCAGGTAGTGATCAATGAACATCGTAATGAAGAATACCACAATGATGTCATTCTCGAGGGTCGTCCTATATCAGCTGGAACTCTAATTACATTACTTGATGATGTGCTTGAGAATGCATATCGATATGTCTTATTTAACACAGCAGTGGTAGAGCCATTTATCGAGTGAGTTAATTTGTGTAACGTATATTACTTTTGTTTACTACAAGATCAATAGTTACTGATAATTCATTTGGTTAGGATGCATATGAATGAGCTCTTGACCTCAAATAGAAAACTAGTGAAAGATTCTAGTTTCCTTTGGAAGATACATGCAGAGCAATTTCCCTCATGGTTGAAATCTAAGGTAATAGAGAGTATACTATTTTCATCAGTGTTCTATCGCACAACGAATGTGTACAAATATAACATTTTATCTAATAAATAGGTATGTTTCATCTTATCAGATCGAATTATATTCTTCTTCTACAAATGACGCTGACTTGTTGAAATGGCTAGCAAATGGGCCAAGAAAGATTGCAATGTCTTACAATGGATATATTATAAATGGACAACGATTTCACATCAAGAGTGTGGAACGATCAACCCAAAATAGTGGTGTTTCGATAGATGCAACTACATTATGTAGATCCAGTGTTAAAGATAGATCTCATGTTTTGAGCCTAGTTGCTTATTATGGAGTGTTGGAAGAGGTCATTTTGTTAGATTATTATGTGTACCAACTGCCAATCTTCAAATGTCATTGAGCAAATGTTCGCAATGGAGTAAAAGTTGAGGAAGCATTCACTCTTATTAACTTACATCAATGTCAAAGCATATTTACACGAGAGCCTTTCATTCTTGCCTCTCAAGCAAAACAAGTGTTTTATGTTAGAGAACATGACACCTCAAATTGGTATGTCTTATTAAAAGTACCACCGGAAGGATTTCATGACTCAGAGGTGTATGATGAGAATTATTGATCCATTGACACCTCAAATTCCTAATACGTTTGAAGATATTGACGAACAAGATGAAGTTACTTATGCAAGACAAGATTGTGAGGGAGCTTTTATTTGAGGAATATATTAAGACATTGTATAATTTTTTTTTTTTGTGAATCTGTCCTACCGTGTAGGCATTTATTTTTAGAAAGTACGTTGTAGTTGATGATTAAATACATTTGTCATATGAAATTAATCCTTAATCATAATTTTTTTTGTGAATCTATCTTACCGTATAGGCATTTACATATTTCAAATACACATATCTTTTAGGTGTATATTAAATAGAGGATTGTTGGAACTACTACCACCACAAGCATGAAAACAAGAATGACAGTAAGTGTAACGGTAGTTGTAATCTAAGTATTCATTGATATTTTGGTGCATAATGATTACTTATTTACTTTTGTTTTTCAGGATGAAATGAAAGGAAATAAGCCACCACTCCCTAATAAACAACATACACAAGATATTTTTGGACTAAAAGCAATTGAAAAAAAGAGGTCTGAACGCACCAAACATTTATAAGAGCGTGGGGTACCAGGTTCTATTAATTCATCCATGGTTGAGAGCTTTGATGAAAATAGAGGGGAACAAGGTGATCTAAAACATAATGGAATTGCCTAAAAAATCTCTACGAAGATCCATTTCTAGTGACGAGATGTCGCTTGACCACCAACTCGAAGAGGTAGTTGGTCAAAAGGAAAACCCATCTATGTCTCACCTTGATGATGATAGATCACATTTTTCTAATGATGTCAATATTGAAAGATCTCCTATGACTGCCCACAATCAAAACTTTTCACCCAATCCTAAGTATAAGACAGTTACACATAATCCAATCCCAATCCCTACATTAGACTCCCCTGCTACTCAAACAAGATCAGCACTTCTTAGGCAAGTAACAACCTCTAATGGAAGCAATCTTGAAAATGAAGATCATACGATCGGTGAACACCCAACTGACACAACAGTACTACCAAAACGAACAAGAGGTCTTACTAAGATGAAGATAATAGTTGTTGATAACCAATCTAGAGTGGACCTAATTTTTAATGAGATGGGAAACCCATTGGGGATTCATCTAATGGGTTATCCTCTTTTCTTGGTCCACTCGTGAGGGAAGTGGGGCCGGTGAATTTAGTGGATTGGAGGAAACTACCTACAAGGTTGAAAGTAGTGTTATGGAAGTCTATCAAGGTATGAAGTTATTTTATTTTATTTATATACATTGATTGAAGTATATATCATTTTTCTTAAACATTTCATTATGATTTGTGTTTAACTAATTGATACTTTAGTCGAGGTACAACGTAAATGATGATTGGCAGAAACAATACTTGTTCCAAAAGATGGGTAGATTATGGAAGACTGGAAAATCTCGTCTTGTAAACAAAATTCAGAAGACCCCATCAAAGGATGCTCTTTTGAAACTTATGCCAGATAATTTACAATCTATTGATGATTGGATGGATTTTGTTAATGAAAAGACTAGAGGAAATTTTATGGTATGAAAATCTATACTTTAAGAATTGTAATTTTGAATTTTCTTATTATTACTATACTATAAATGCTAAACATGTACTTGTTTATTTAGTGAAAAAGTGAAAAATATAAAGCCAGGAAGAAGAAACAACTTCCACATACATGCAGTAGGAAAGGGTATGCACGTCTGGCTGAAGAGATGGTAAGGATTATTAGTAATTTTCATTTAATTTTCATTATTATATTTGAGTTCATTTTCTTTATTTCATTTGGTAGAAAAAAAGTTGCTCAGATCCAACTTCAATCACAAGAATTATGTTATGGACAAAGGCACACAAAAAGGAGGATGGAGAACCAGTGAATTCACAAGTTGCCGAGACACTCGTAAGACTTTTATTTACTACTTCAAAGGAAAGCTTGGTTATGGCTGCTTATGGATGTCATTATATTGGGGGGGGGGATAGGAAGTTTAGTAGAGTTATCTTCGTCACACTGTTGTATTCTATTGACTTTGTTGTGATCTTTTGGTTATGAAATACATTGACGTTCTGGATATCATTATACATTGGGGGAAGGAGTATAAAGTTCAGTAGAGATATCTTTGTGGTTTTGTTGTGCGCTATTGACATTGTTGTAATCTTCTTGTTATGAAATAGATAAAGTTTGGCTGGAAATGACGTTATGGATATCATTATACGCTGGGGGAGGGAGTAGGAAGTTTAGTAGAGTTATATTTGTGGCTGTGTTGTGCTCTTTTGACTTTGTTGTGAACTTTTGGTTATGAAATAGATAAAGTTTGGATGAAATGACGTTCTAGATATCATTATATTTTGGGGGAGGGAGTAGGAAGTTTAGGAGAGATATCTTTGTAGTTTTGGTGTGCTCTATTGACATTGTTGTGAAGTTCTTGTTATGAAATAGATAAAGTTTGGCTTAAAATGACTGCTTCTTGATGTCACTCTATTATGTTCTATTTGACTTTGTTGTGATCTTTTGGTT
This sequence comes from Trichosanthes cucumerina, assembly GCA_036507285.1. Lineage (NCBI taxonomy): Eukaryota > Viridiplantae > Streptophyta > Magnoliopsida > Cucurbitales > Cucurbitaceae > Trichosanthes > Trichosanthes cucumerina. The sequence goes on along the minus strand of CM071840.1, from coordinate 67,575,738 downwards.
ATGTTCTTGATGATGCACTATAATAGGTTTAAAAAGTTTGATTTCTCTCTTCTATATGATTTGTATTACCTAAATATTTGTACTTGATGGTAGGGGCGTATTGAACAAACTGAAGTTGAGACAATAACTTCCCCAAATAATGTGGTTGATGATGCATTGAGTAAAGTTCTTGGCCCAGATCGTGGGCATGTACGAGGATTTGGGTTTGGTGTTACGCGTTCAAAATTAGCTCTCATGTCTCAACGAGATAACAAGTTCACAATGCTTGAAAAAGAATATTTGAAGATGAAAGAGGAAATGATGGAAATGAAATCAATCATGTTATGTTTAATAAAGAATCAGGTAAACTTTTTTATTATCTTAAGTTTATTATTGTTGAGTTTTTAGTGAACTTCGTGTTATGTTTCAACTCAAATTATTATAGGTTGAACCAAGTGAAGAACTTTCAAATGCAACTACACATACCTAAACCAACCAATGTTCATTCAACCTTTCCTGCACCATCTCCATCGGTAAATGTATTTTAAATGTGATGAAATAATATTACTAATTTTGTTATCATTCAATTCTCATATATTATATTTTTTTATTTTAAAGAGTATTAATAATAATACTCAAATTAAGTGCAAGTTATTAGAATGGCATGACTCAGGAGAGATAGTTGCAGAAGGGCGTTGGTCTTCTAATGATCCAACTTCTCTTATTCATCATATTCCTATTGGACCACATGCAGTTAGAGATTGGATTGATGTCTCAAAGAAACCCAGTGCATATTTATGGAGACCCACATCAGAAATGACATGTATTGAAGAAGTTGTGGGTAGTACAGTTGCATGGCCATCTGACAAAGTCACTATAAGTATGTACATTTTATAAATCTATTTATTTACATTTAATAAACCTATATATTTATATTTGTTTGTACATTTATGTAGGTGAATGATATGGTACTTTCCACATGCAAAAGGATCAAAGATGCCAACTCAACTTCATGATACTATAATCTTCAACATTTGGTGAATTTGTGAACTAAATTAAATTCATGTTAAGGATTACAATTGGTGAATTTTTTGTATCGTTGTATCTTCTATTGAATACTATTGACAACTCTATGGTACCATTGAAGATTTTATTTTATAATGTAATGGAATACTTAATTTCAATTTCAAAAGAAATTCATGATATATTTAATGTGCTATGAAATTTTCATGTGTGGATTATTTAGCTAAAAACTAGTACTTAAAGTAAATTTTATAAAAAATGAATCAAGTTAAATCACATTTAAATAATATAATGAGTTCATTGATAGCATTAAATTTCAATTTTATAGCCATGAGTAGATATAATTAAATTTACATAGCAAAAAATAAATGTTATGAAAATGTTACAACAATGGCTATGATAGTGATGATGAAACAAATGCTATTATAAGTTAAAGATAGCATTAAGAGAAGGTTATAATATGTTAAAAATAACGTTAAAAAAAGGATAAAATATGTTCAAGATAGCTTTATGAAAAACCTATAATATGTTAAAGATAGCTATAAGAAAATGCTATAATATGTTAAATATAGCATGATGAAAAGGCTATCATATATTGAAGATAGCGTTCGCAAAATGTTATAATAGGTTAACGATAGCCTTACTAAACCACTATCTAAAGATATTATAGCTTTAATAAAAAATGCTATAAGATGTTCTCATAGCAATGTATATATGCTATATCTTCTCACCCTATTATAGCATTCGAAATAGCTTTACAAAAACGCTATCAAAAGTCTTAGACTTTTAATACCAGGGGCTGTCAGGACTTTGGAAAAAAGCTATAAAAAGTCTATTATAGCGTTTTTCGTTACCTATCATATATGTTATTTCTTGTAATGTTCGGAACGAAATACAGAACTTCTAGTCCTTGATGAGGATCAAGACACTGGAAGTTGATGCAAATGTTGCCTTCAGGTCCTATCACAGGGGTTCAACCTCTAGGACAAAATCTATGGCTCCTTCTCACCTGAAAGGGAAGAAGAAAAAAATGAAGAAGGGCAAAGTTGACCACGCTGCCGCCCAAAAGGGCAAAAAGGTCAAGAAAGTTGCAGAGAAAGGAAAGTGTTTCCACTGCAATGGGGGCGACCACTGGAAGCGTAACAGGTAAATGTGATTTACTAGTAACAGAAACCTGTTTAGTAGAGAGTAATGACTCTACCTAGATATTGGATTCAGACGCGACTAACCATGTTTGTTCTTCTTTTCAGGGAATTAGTTCCTTGCAGCAGCGACGAGAGGGTGAGGTGACTCTACGGGCTGGATCCAGGGAGATTGTCTCTGCTGCAGCGATCGACACCGTGAAGCTCTTTTTCGGCAGGAATTACATTTTATTAGATAATTTGTATATATTTCCAGGGTTTACTAGAAACCTAGTTTCTATTCCCTGCCTACTTGAACACTCTATTTCTATAAATTGAAATTTCTTGTGTGTTTTTAAACCTAATTCGGTCAAAAGTGTTTTGAATACTGAATTGTTTAAAATGGGAGAAACATGAACTAAGAGAGTGAAAGTTTTTCCAAAAGAAAATGTCCATCTTTAGCATCTAAGGTTAGGCCACATCAATCTCAATAGGATTGAGAGACTAGTGAAGATTGGACTTCTAAATGAGTTGGAAGAAAACTCTTTACCGGTATGTGAGTCATGCCTCGAAGGCAAAATGACCAAACGTTTATTTAGTGGAAAATGATATAGAGCTAAAGAGCCCCTTGAGCTTATACATTCTGACCTCTGTGGTCCGATGAGTGTTAAAGCCCGAAGTGGTTACGAATACTTTGTATCTTTCATAGATGACTATTCGAGGTATGGGTATATTTACCTAATGCATAGAAAGTCTGAAACTCTTGAAAAGTTCAAGGAGTACAAGACTGAGGTTGAGAACCTGTTAGGTAAAACCATAAAAACACTTCGATCGGATCGAGGTGGAGAGTATATGGACACAAAATTCCAGGACTATTGTTGGAATGTATGCCCTAAAACTTGTGTAATTTTGATCAAAGAAATAAAAAGTTATTTGTTTTGATAAAATTACAGTCTTGCTTTATAAATCCAATAAACTAAGCTCCAAGGTTGTAATATATATCTTGAACATTAGGGTAGTGGACATTATTTGGATTGTGTTTAAGAATATAACCTAAATGGGTTATGGTATAAGAATAAGGTTGGAAACCTAAATGGAAACCTTATTCTGGTAACACCATGGATGCGGCTCACTTTGTAATTAGTACAAATGAGGTAATCCAACTCATTCAAATAGTTGACATGTGAGTAGGGGCATCCTGTATGAAGAGTTCATACACGACCAAGACCGCAAATTATTAGTCTAACCAGTGTAACACCGTTAATAGGATAAGACTAGTAATTTATAGATGATCATTCGTGAGTCGACCTGAATCCTGGCGAGTTAAGAACTCCTGCTTATAAGGGTTCGTCCTTAGACTAGTATGGGTGACTGGCCTGTAGCTGACTCAATAAGCCTACCTTCTCAGGGACAGAACCTCGTAGGTAGTTGGAAACTTAACTGTGCAAGATGGAATTCACCCATTCCTACACTAAGGAATTAGATAGGTTGTTCACTTAAGAACTGACTCCAGGTCTTGAACAACAGGGTCCCGCCCTCTATGAGGGTATGAGTCTATGGTAGGACCTTAGACTTGTTTTTCATTAGAGGATCAGTGGTGCTTAAGGAACAAAGACGTAATCACAGGAGTAAAACGGTAATTTGACCCAGCTGTGATCACGAACAACCTGTGAAGGGTCGACTCATGGGTAATGACTATATCAGTGGACACAATATAATCTTAAGTGAGGAGAGTGCAGCTACAAGTCTATAGTTGAGTGACTTGTAGTTAATGAATATTGATTAACTAGATCAAAGAGTTTGATCAGTTAATTTCACATCATTTGAGCTCATGAACTGTAGGTTCATTAGGTCTCTCCGTTGGCTCAACATGGTAATATTGAGGGTATAAAGTTAGGAATGAAATTGAAGTGTTCGATTTCATACATGAGGTGTTATATCAATTATATATGATATAGTTGATATAATTTATAGTTTTAATGTGAATTATATTCACATATAAACCATATACAAATGAGAGAATAAAGGAAGGGTAGGATGGTCATTTCCATCCTATTTCCCAATATATATGGTTGCATGAGATGCAACTAGGTTAAGGAATTTTGAATCTTTGTTGTGTTTTTGGAAAAGTTCCAAAACACAAACATGTCTCTCACAACATCTCATCTCACCTAAAGGGAACCCACATTCCTCCCTCACCTAGAGAACAACGGAGAAGATCCAGTGGTCGTGTCTTCATCCGTTCGTGTTCCAGTTGCTGAGATCGTGATCGTGGGAGAAAGGAACACTTGAAGAAAAGTTCTTCAAAGGTATTTTTCTTGCTGTCCATATTCTGTTTTTATGATTAATCTATTTATTTTAGTTCTTGAATGTAATCGTTGTAACGAAATTAAGAACGCGCGATTCACAATCGCTTCCGCTGCGGGATTCGATTCCCTTCAATTCTATGATAGAACACGGAATTACGTCGCAACTCTCAGCACTTGGTATGCCACAACAAAACGGTGTATCGAAGAGGAGAAACAGAACTCAATTGGACATGGTTCGATCGATGATGAGCTATGCTCGTCTCCCTGATTCTTTTTGGGGTTACGCAGTGGAGACCGTTGTCTATATTTTGAACAATGTCCCATCGAAGAGTGTTTGTGAAACACCTTTCAAACTCTGGAATGGACGTAAAGGAAATTTACACCATTTCAGAATTTGGGGATGCCTAACCCACGTGTTGGTGTCAAACCCGAACAAGTTCGAACCCCGTTCAAAATTGTGCCTATTTGTAGGTTACCCAAAAGAGACTAGGGGTGGTCTATTTTTCGATCCTAAGGAAAATAGGGTGCTTGTACACACAAACGTCACTTTCCTTGAGGAAGACCACGTCAGGGATCATTTACCCGTAAGCAAAATCGTGTTAAACGAAATGGACAGTACATCAGAAAGAGTTGCTGATGGGGCTAGTACATCAACAAGTGTTGTTGATCCTAACACTTAAAGTCAAGTCCGTTCCCAAGAGTTGGGTATGTCTCGACGTAGTGGAAGGGTTGTGAGACAGCCTGAATGTTACATGCGTTTAGCTGAAACCCAAGTCGTCACCCCTTATGATGACTACGAGGATCCATTGACTTATGATCAGGCAATGGCAGACGTTGACAACGACGAATGGATTAAAGCTAAGGACCAGGAAATGGAGTCGATGTACTTCAATTCCGTCTGGGAGCTTGTGGATCAACCTGATGGGGTAAAACCTATAGGTTGTAAATGGACATACAAGCGTAAACGTGACGTAGATGGAAAGGTGCAGATCTTCAAAGCATGACTAGTGGCAAAGGGTTTTCCTAGGTTGAAGGGGTTGACTATGAGGAAACCTTTTCACATGTTGCCATGGTAAAGTCGATCAGGATCCTTCTAGCCATTGCCGCATATTATGACTATGAGGTATGGCAGATAGATGTCAAGACCGCCTTTCTGAATGGCAATCTTGACGAGACGATCTACATGAACAACCCAAGGGGTTCATTACCCAAGGCCAAGAACAAAAGGATTGCCGACTTCATAGGTCGACTAAAACATGCCTCGAGGTCTTGGAATATAACGTTTGATGAGGCAATCAAATCTTATGGCTTTGATCAGGATGATGACGAGCCTTGTTTCTACAAGAAAATCGTCGACAAAACTATTGCATTTCTGATATTGTACGTGGATGATATCCTTCTCATTGGGAATGAGGTAGGATTTCTTACTGACATAAAGAAATGGTTGGCTTCGCAATTTCAAATGAATGATCTGGGAGAACCACAGTATGTTCTAGATATCCAGATTGTCCGAAACTGGAAGAACAGAACGTTGACCATGTCTCAAGCGTTTTATATTGAAAAGATGTTGTCTAGATATAAGATGCAGAACTCCAAGAAGGGCTTGTTGCCTTTCAGGCATGGATTCACTTGTCTAAGGATCAATGCCCTAAGAGTTCTCAAGAGGTTGAGGATATGACAGGAATCCCTATGCTTCAGCTGTAGGGAGCCTGATGTATGCCATGGTGTGTACTAGGTCCGACATCTGTTATGCAATTGGGATTGTCAGTAGGTATCAATCCAATCAAGGATTAGATCACTGGACAACCGTAGAGGCAATCCTCAAGTATCTTAGGAGAACGAGGAACTACAACCTAGTGTATGGGAGTGGGGATTTGATCCTTTCGGGATACACAGATTTTGATTTTTAGACCGATAAGGATTCTAGGAAATCCACTTCGGGGTCAGCCTTCATTCTAAATGGAGGAGCTGTAGTATGGCGAAGCATCAAGCAGGATGCATCGCTGATTCCACTATGGAAGATGAGTATGTTGTGGCTTGTGAAGTTGCAAAGGAAGCTGTTTGGCTTATGAAGTTCATGACGGATTTGGAAGTTGTTCAAAATATGAACTTACCAATCACGCTATTTTGTGACAACAGTGGTGTTGTAACCAACTCAAGAGAGCCTCAGAGTCATAAGAGGGGCAATCACATTGAGCGAAAGTATCACCTAATACGGGAGATTGTTCACCGCGGCGACGTGACAGTCACACAGATAGCGTCAGAGCACAACGTTGTTGATCCATTTACAAAGGCCCTCACGACTAAGGTGTTTGAGGGTCACCTAGGGAGTCTAGGTCTTTGAGTACTTCCTGACTAGGGCAAGTGGGAGTAAAAGGGTATTCAATGCCCTAGTTTATTGTATTATTTAACTGTAATCTATTATACATTTGAGAAATGTATGTCTACTCCACTCGCTTAGGCCAAGCGGGAGTTTGTTGGGATGCATGTCCTAATTTCGTTTTGTTTGTAATATTACCATTTGAAATTAATAAGAGTTATTTCTTTCATCAATTTGTGTCTCGCAATTTTACAAACTTTGTCCAATAAACTAAGCTCCAGGGTCATTGAATTTATGAGAGAACTAGAACTTGAACAGTGTGTAGTGGACACACAGAGAGGATCACGTTCGAGTTAGTGACCTAATCCTGGATACGCTGTGGATGCGCCCTTCTTTGTATTAGATACAAACGAGGTGATCTGACTCGTTCATGTGGTTGACATGCGAGTGGGGGCATCATTCGCAATGAGATTGTACAAGACCGGACCGTGAATTGTTAGACCTACTGATGTAACACCGTTAACAGTATGGGACTAATAACTTCGTAGATGACCAATAGTGACTTGACCTTAATCTCGGCGTGTTACAGCACTCACATGCGTGGGAGTCCATCCTTTGACTAGTATGGGTGAGGGTGGTCACAGTTACTCACCCAAAATGCCTATCTTCTTAGGGACAAGGCCACGTGGGGAGCTGGGAACTTAACTACCCGGGATGGAATTCACTCGTTCCCGCCTTTAGGGAAACTAGAGGGGTTGTTCCTTTAAGTGATGTCTCCAGGGCTTGGACAACGGGTGCCCACCCTCTCACTTGCCCGAGAGAGGTGTTGTATATGGTTGGACAGTTACAATGTTGTTGTTATTTAGAGGAGTAGTGGAGACTTAAGGAGCAAGAAGTAGACAAAGGGGTAAAATGGTATTTGACCCAAAAGTGTCTACGAACAACCTGTGAAGGTTCGACACACGGGCATTGGTTATATCAATGGACACAACTTGTCTTAGACTGACAGGAGTGACGCTACGAACTTTAGTGTAGTGTTACTGTAACTAATGAATGTTGATTAACCGGGTCAAAGAGTTTGACAGGTTAGTCTCGGATCATTGGAGTTCGTCACTGTAGGGCCATTAGGTCCCTCGGTTGGCTCAAACTTGATTAATAGAGGGTTTACAGTTTTGGTGTGGATTTGAAGTGTTCAAATTCATTAAAGGGTAATTATGTCATTTATATGAGATATGATTGACATATTATATAGTTTAAAGTGAATGAGATTCATAATAAACTATAGGTTAACCTAATTGTCTAATTAGGGCTAATTTGGAGAAATTGAATTGAGAGAAATTAAATTGAATATGATTCAATTTAAAAATCCACAATTATACAAATGTGATTTGTATAATGGGATATGAGATATGTTATTATGGTTATGCAAATAAGATTTGTATAACCTATGGTTGTGGTTAAATGGTAAATAGGTGGAGATTTCAACTCCACCTATCACAATTATTTAAACCCTTTGCAAGAAGGATTTCTAAGGATTGTTGTTCATTTTTTGGATTCTCACCAAAAACAACCAACACTATTCTCTCAACTCTTCTCTCAATCTCTTCTTCCTCTCACCAAAAAGGAGTCCCACTTACTCTTCTTCTACCTAAGGAAGAACAATCGAGAAATCTATCGGAGGTGTCCGGTTTGTTGGTTCGTTCGAGGAGATCAAGTTCGTTGAGATCCTGAACACGAAGGGTTCGTGACTGGAGGAGGAAAACGTGAAGACCGATTCTTCAACAAGTAAGTATTCCTTACTGTTTTTCTCTTCTAATGCTTGTCTAGCCTAGATATTATGTGATAGTTTCGATTTTTAGAAAGTATTTTTCACAATGATACCACGACGTTTCAATCGTCCTTCCGCTGCGTGGGGTTTTCATTCCCTTCATACTGGGTATTTTATACTCTCTCTTTTCTTTTATTGTTTTGTTTGCAGATGAAAGTTAAACTGTGGGATGGATGACGATGGTGACAATCTGGCGAGGCTATAAGGATGTTTTTGGTGTCTTTTAGCTCATAGTAGCTATTCTTGTACTTTATATTTTTGTTGTGTCTTCTTGATAGGTTGATACTTTGTGTATGTTGTCAAGTTTCCTTGATGATTGACACATAAGGTGTTTTAGGGTCTTGTTCTTCTTAATTTTGAAGCTAGTTTCTTATTCTCTTTCTTCATGTTTTGCATAACTGTTGTAAATTTCTGATTTGTTGAGAACCCAACCTATCGTTGAAAAGCATCTTGGAGGGAGTTGGGTGCTTTGTAAACCTTTTGGGGTCTTGTTATGCTTAGAACAGGTCAGGAAAAATGTTAGTTTTGTCTTAGCAACGCTATTTTTGTTATCTTTAAAAAGTTGGCGCAGACAGTCTTTAACTTAATAGTAACGCCCTTAGAGTTTTGGATTTAAAAAATTAGTGTCGTTACAATTGGTATTAGAACATAGGTTTTAGATTATGTATACTCGCTTACATCGAAGCAACGATCCTTATAGCCTGTCGCAGGAAGTCACCTCGTCATCTCAAGGTTTGCTTTATTTGTAAAGTAGTTAAGCCTATTTGTTTTTCTTGTGTGTTGACACTTGTTATGATATGCTTCTGAATTCTTTGTTCTTGTGATAAGATAGTTTAGAGTTTAAGTTTAGTTTATGGCTCGAGGGCGTGGTCGTTGTTAAGTTCTAGCAACTTTCATGGATGAATGTTTTTCAGATGGGTATATTGTCACTACAAGAAAAACCACATTACTTAATGCTTGCAACTTTTAATTCCTTTAAAATACAATTTTTAAGGAAATTGTTAAGTAAAAATGGAAAAGGCGGAGGGTTGTGATGTTTTCAGATTTTTTGACGCTAGTCTTAAACTTGATGTTTTTAAAACGTCAAGTTTGATCATTAATTGGAAAACCAAAGGGCGCGCCTTTTTCTATTTTTTTTAATGAATTAGAAAAATAAAAAGTTGGCACCAAAACCAAAGGGCGCGCCGCGCGATTAAGTCCTCTTCGTTGTCTACTCAAAAAAAAAATTCTTTTCGTTTAGGGTTTACTGAAAGCTAGCATTGTTCTTCATCGTTTTTCCAGAGCCAGCGTTCTTCATCTTTGTCAAATCCCATCTTCGTCAAATTCCTTTTCGATTAATTCATCTTGGGCAAATCTCATCCTTTTCCCAGAGTGAGGCAACGTGAGGCAACGTGAGGCAACGTTCTTCATCTTCATCCCTAAACCTCCAAATCTCATTGTTTTTCCAGAACCAACGTTCTTCATCTTCGTCAAATTCCCACTCTGTCTCACACAGGGTCGTCCGAGCATCACCTCTGCCTGTTTTTCTCTTGCTTGTTGATTGATTTTCACAAATTACAAGCCTAACATCGTATTATTTTTTTTCTTTTTGTATGTAAAATATTTATTTACATTTTTGGCGCCTTTTTAATTCTCTTGCTTAAGCTTTGGATGGCTTATAGAAATTATAACTCGTAAAAGTCATAACTCGTAACTTTTTTTAATAACTATAATTGATTGTTTTTGTGACTCTAAACATACTATTTTTCTCGTTTCAAGATGTCTAAAAAGTTATCATTTATACTCTATGCATGAAAATCAGTTATGCTTTTAGAAATTTAGCTTTGAAGTCATGTTTTCATTCATTCCATAAAATCGACCTATACTGAGATATATGGTTAAAATGTGTTTCATTGTGCTAGAAATAACATCCTTAAGTTGGCAATCATATATATGTTGGGTTTTTTGTACTCTAAACTCTCATGGTCATCATAACTGGGCCTCCTACACAAATTATTTTATGTATTAAGCATGAAGAACCATGACTTTATTACATTGCTGAATTTCCGTTTTCAGTTCGGACCTCCTCCAACATGTTTTCATCATACAGAGCGTTTTCACTCAAGAAGGTGTTCGCTCGCCATTCTCATCCAAGGTTAGATAATATATGTATTTTCCAACAACTTTGATGGGATAAGCCAAATTTTGGGCATGTTAAGGTTGCTTAGTTGTAATATTGTTGTATCTTACAATTTCTTTCTACACCTCTCTCTCACCTTTTATAATTTGTTGTCCATTTGGAGAGAATGAGTTTAAATCATAGTAGCTACTTGCTCAAATTTAAAGTACTAGGAACAGTGACCTTGACACTAGTCGACATTTAGAGGATTGGTTGTGGCTCTTGACTCATGGCATGATATAAGATCTAGGATTGGTTGTGGTTATTTGTAACCTCTCGTTGAGTAATACATACATAACACTCAGTAATAGACCCCGCTACCGGGGTTAAAATATATATATATATATATATATATATATGCAAGCAAATCATGGCTTTATGTGGGATCCATAAACAAACATTTTTCATGGCTTTTCTCTTCGGCTATTAGTGGGAAATTGAGACTTCCTGATCCATGAGATCTTAGTTTGGGTCGACTCTAAGTCTTTCATGGCTTTCATAGCATTAATCATGTACACACACACACACACACACACACACACACACACACACACACACACACACACATATATATATTGGAAGTTTAATTGTCATAACCTTCGTAAGCATTTTATTTTTGTAAAATTTTCTTTGGCCTTAGTGGACAATTAAATTCTCCCAGAACATGGCCACTAATTCGAATCGACTCAAACTCATTCATAAGATATAATATCAATATTGTCAGGAAAATTACACCACAACCTTCGTAAACATTTTTCTTTGATACACATGCTCAGGGTCCCAAGAAAATAGTAATACATATTTGTAAGAGTTTCATGACATAAATATATATCAAAACAAAAGGCTTAATTTCAAGAGCAGACAAGACATTCATGGCCTCTGGATTAGAAATCAATCCCACTAGATCATAGCATCTAAGACATACTTTTTCAAACACATCACATTTATGCAAAATCTTTCATGGCAGTCAAAAGGCTTTTCAGTCCCAACATGGCATTTCAAATCAGACCTTTCCAGCATATTCTTAAATTCTAAATCCCAGAGTTTGGTGTGGTTTCCCTTACCTTAGCCTCGCTCAAATACTAAGTCCTTAAATACTTCGACGTAACCTGAATCGTCCCCATTAAATTAAAATTTCAGAAATCAACCAACCAAACACAACAATTCAAGAAAACGAAGTCTAATAGGATCTAAGTACTCTGCTTCCACGTACCTTCGATCTCGAAAAACTCCAAGGGTCCGATGAAGCCAAAATGCTTCTGGTACATTTGCGTAACTACAGCAGGCAACGACCACGACACTGCAGCAGCGACAACGACGTCGCAACGAACATCCGATGGCCTACTAACGGCAGAGCGTGGCGGCGAACTTCATAGACGCGACCCCAACGGGGAGGCGACCAAGGAACGGACAACTCGAACCCTCGAGCGGTCCACTTCAGGCGGCAACTAACTCCATGTTGCGTGTGACGGCGGCGGACAGCTTGACTCGTGCGATAGGCGGCGGGCGAGTCACGTGAGCTCCGGTTGACGGCTCGTGCAACATACAACAGACGACAGGCACGAGCTTCAGTTGACGGCTCGTGCGACGGACGATCGATCGTGAGCTTCGGCTGGCGGCTCGTGCTAGGTCAGGTGGTGGGGCTACAAACAAAAATCGTGGAGAAGTGAGGATGGATGCCTCGTAAGACGTGTACAAAAAGACAAAAAAGAGGCTCCCTTCTCAAAACCCCTAATGGCCTTATTACCAAAATGCCCCTTAACCCTTTTTAAAATTAAAACCAACCCAAAGACTAAGTCAACCATGCCATTTTCAAGTTAAAAAAAAAGAACACAAATTTCCAAAATCACGCACCTTACATCACGGGCATTACAATCTTCCCTCCTTAAGAACTTTCGTCCCCGAAAGTTCCCAATCCTGGAACAGCCTGGGTGATTGGCTCACATTTCCTCCTCTCGCTCCCAAGTAGCTTCCATTGCTTGCTGGTTCCGCCATAAGACCTTGACCAGACCGATAGTTCAATTACAGAGAATCTTTTGGTCCCTGGTGAGGATCTGCACTAGCCGCTCCTCGTAAGTCAAGTCGTCGTTTAATCATAAGGGTTCAAAATCAACCACATGTGTTGGGTCATGCACGTACTTCCTCAACATGGAAACATTAAAGACATTATGAACTTAAGATAGGGATGGCGGCAATGGAAACCGATAAGCCACTGGGCCAATCCGCTCAAAAATCTCGAAGGGTCCTAGAAAGCGTGGACTGAGCTTTCCTTTACGACCAAACTGTTGGGTTTTTTGTCCTAATCTCGTGTTTGTAAATTACTGTTTGAAATTAATAAAAGTTATTTATTTCATTACTTTGTGTCTCGCATTATTTGTAAACCTTTCCAATAAACTAAGCTCCAGGGTCATTGAATTTATGAGAGAACTAGAACTTGAACGGTGTGTAGTGGACACACAGGGAGGATCACGTTCGAGTTAATGACCCGAACGATCTATAGTATATGGATAGGGTTGGAGACCTGATCCGCTTTGTATTAGATACAAAAAAGGTGATCTGACTCGTTTATGTGGTTGACATGCAAGTGGGGGCATCATGTGCAATGAGATTGTACAAGACCGGACCGTGAATTATTAGACCTACTGATGTAACACCATTGACACTAAGGACTAATAACTTCGTAGATGACCATTAGTGGCTCAACCTGAATCCTGAGCGTGTTACGGACTCCTGTCTGCGAGGGTCTTTCCTTTGACTAGTACGGGTGAGGGTGGTCACTGTTACTCGCCCAATATGCCTATCTTCTCAGGGACATGACCAAGTAGGGAGCTGAGAACTTAACTACGCGAGATGGAATTCACTAGTTCCCGCCTTTAGGGAAACTAGAGGGGTTGTTCCCTTAAGTGTTATCACCAGGGCTTGGACAACGGGCACCCACCTTCTCACTGGCCCGAGAAGGGTGTTGTGTGTGGTTGGACCATCATAATATGTTGTTCATTAGAGAACCAGTGGGGACTTAAGGAACAAGAGGTAGACAGAGGGGTAGAACGATAATTTGACCCAGCCGTGTCTACGAACAACCTGTGAAGGGTCGACTCATGGGCATTGGTTATATCAGTGGACACATATTTATTCTGCACTGACGGGAGTGCAGCTACGAGCTATAGTGGAGTGTTACCGTAACTAATGAATGTTGATTAACTGGGTCAAAGAGTTTGACAAGTTAATCTCAGATCATTGGAGCCCGTCACTGTAGGTCCATTAGGTCTCTCGGTTGGCTCAATATGGGTTAAAAGAAGGGTTAATATTTTGGTATGAAATTGAAGTGTTCAATTTCACTTTAAGGGCATTTATGTCAATTATATGAGATATGAATGATATAACATATAGTTTAATGTGAATGAGATTCTAAAGGGAATGAGAATCCCCGCGCAGCGGAAGACGATCGAATCGTCGTGGTATCATCATGCAACATGTTTATTTCAAAATTGATCTAACTGTTAGATCTAGGCTAAACATGCTGAAATTTTACAGTAAGAAGAAAATACTTACTTGTTGTAGACAAATTCAACAATCTCTCCCGTAGATCAAGAACTCTTCGCGCTTCTCGATCTCTACGTACTTTTCCCACGATCGGATCCCAAACACTACCAAATGATCTTATTGGTTGTTCTCTTTTTGGAGAAGGGAAGTTGGTGGGAACTTCATTGTGTTTTTGAAAGGGAGGAGAAATGAGAGAGTAGAGAGAATTCACTTTTTGGATTCTTAGGTCAAAATCCAAAATGAGAATTTTGGCTTCACCAAGCTTACCAAAACCCTTTTGCAAAGGGGTTTAAATAGTGGAATGATGGAGTTCAAAACTTCACATTATTACCACTATACCACAACTATAGGTTATGTAAATCTCATTTACATAATCACATAATATAAGATATCTCATATCTCAATAATTGTGTATTAATTAAATTGAATCACATCCAATTTAATTTCTCTCAATTAATTTCTCCAATTAGCATTTGATTCAACAATTATGCTAACATATAGTTTATTATGAATCACATTCACATTAAACTATATATTATATCATCCATATCTCATATAAATGATATAAATACTCTTAAAGTGAAATTGAACACTTCAATTTCATAACAAAACATTAACCCTTCTTTTATTCCAGATTGAGCCAACCAAGGGACCTAATGGAGCTACAGTGACGGGCTCCAATGATTTGAGGTTAACCAGTCAAACTCTTTGATCCAGTCAACCAATGTTCATTAGCAACAGTAACACTCCACTATAGCCTGTAGCTGTACTCCTATCAATGTAGAATATTACGTGTCCACTGATATAACCAATGCCCATGAGTTGACCCTTCACAGGTTGTTCGTAGACACGGCTGGGTCAAATTACCGTTTTACCCCTGTGTCTACTTCTTGTTCCGTTTGTCCCCACTACTCCTCTAATGAACAACATATTGTCATGGTCCAACCATACACAACACCCTTCTCGGGCCAGTGAGAAGGTGGGCGCCCGTTGTCCAAGTCCTGGAGACAACACTTAAGGGAACAACCCCTCTAGATTCCCAATAGGCGGGAACGAGTGAATTCCATCTCGTGTAGTTAGGTTTCCAGCTCTCTACTTGGTTCTGTCCCTGAGAAGATAGTCATATCGGGCGAGTAACTGAGACCACCCTCACCCGTACTAGTCAAAGGACAGACCCCCGCAAACAGGAGTCTGTAATACGCTTAGGATTTAGGTCGAATCACTAATGGTCATCTATGAATTTATTAGTCTTTCATCACAACGATGTTATATCGATGAAGTCTAATAATTCACGGTCCTGATCTTGTACAATCTCATTTACGAGGATGCCCCCACTCGCTTGTCAACCACATGAACGAGTCAGATCACC
The DNA here is from genome assembly GCA_036507285.1 of Trichosanthes cucumerina. Lineage (NCBI taxonomy): Eukaryota > Viridiplantae > Streptophyta > Magnoliopsida > Cucurbitales > Cucurbitaceae > Trichosanthes > Trichosanthes cucumerina. The sequence goes on along the minus strand of CM071840.1, from coordinate 67,560,088 downwards.
TCGTTTGTATCTAATCCAAAGCGCGCCGCATCCACAGTGTATCCAGGATTAGGTCTCCAACCCCATCCTTATACTGTAGACCGTTCGGGTCTTTAACTCGAACGTGATCCTCCTTGTGTGTCAACTACACACCGTTCAAGTTCTAGTTCTCTTATGTATTCAATGACCCTGGAGCTTAGTTTATTGGAAAGGTTTAAAATATTGCGAGACAGAAAGACGAGATTAGGACAGAAATCTCAACAAACTCCCACTTGGAGTAAGCTACTGGAGAAGATACATTTCCAAAATGTATTTTGAGTTACAATGAAAAATACAATAAACTAGGGCATTGAATACCCGTTTACACATCTCCCACTTGCCCTAGTCGGAAGCTCTCGAATACCGACTCTCTGGAGGTGACCCTCAAACACTTTAGCCGTGAGGGGCTTTGTAAATGGATCACCACATTGTGCTCCGATGCTATCTGCGTGATCATCCACGTCTCGCGGTGCACAATTTCCGTGTCGAGATGATACTTGCGCTCAATATGTTTACCTCTCTTAGGGCTTCGAGGCTCACGTGAGTTGGCTACTGCACCACTGTTATCACAGAACAACGTGATTGGCAAGTTCATATTTGGAACAACTTCCAAATCCGTCATGAACTTCCTAAGCCAAACAACTTCCTTTGAAGCTTCACAAGCCGCAACATACTCTGCTTCTATAGTGGAATCAGCGATGCATCCCTGCTTGATGCTTCGCCATACTACAGCTCCTCCATTCAAAATGAAGGCTGACCCCGAAGTGGATTTCCTAGAATCCTTATCGGTCTGAAAATCAGAATCCGTATATCCTGTAAGGATCAAATCGCCACGACCATACACTAAGTTGTAGTTCCTCGTTCTCCTAAGATACTTGAGGATTGTCTTGACGGCTGTCTAGTGATCTAATCCTGGATTGGACTGATATCTACTGATAATTCCTACTGCATAACATATGTCAGGCCTAGTACACAGCATTGCATACACCAGGCTCCCCACAGCTGAAGCATATGGAATGCGTCTCATATCCTCAACATCTTGAGGAGTCTTAGGACACTGATCCTTACACAAGTGAACCCCATGCCTAAAAGGCAACAAGCCCTTCTTGGAGTTCTGCATCTTATATCTAGACAACATCTTGTTAATATAAGACGCCTGAGACAAGGCTAACATTCTATTCTTCCGGTTCCAGACTATCTGGATACCTAGAACATACTGAGCTTCTCCCAAATCTTTCAGTTGGAATTGTGAAGGTAGCCACTTCTTAACGTCAGTAAGAAATTCTACATTATTCCCAATGAGAAGAATATCGTCCACGTACAACACCAAAAATGCGACAATTTTGTCAACGATTTTCTTGTAGACACAAGGCTCGTCGGCATTTTGATCAAATCCATAAGATTTGATTGCTTCATCAAACCTTATATTCCAAGACCTCGAAGCTTGTTTCAGTCCATAAATGGACTTATGAAGCCGACAAACCTTTTGCACTTGGCCTTGGGCAATGAACCCTTTGGGCTGGTCCATGTAGATGGTCTCGTCAAGTTTGCCATTCAGAAAGGTTGTCTTGACATCCATCTGCCATACCTCGTAATCATAATGCGCGCGATGGCGGAAGGATCTGATTGACTTTACCATGGCAACAGGTGAAAAGGTCTCCTCATAGTCAACCCCTTCAACCTGGGTAAAACCCTTTGCCACTAGTCGGGCTTTGAAGGTTTGCACCTTCCCATCTACGCCTCGTTTACGCTTGTAGATCCATTTGCAACCAATAGGTTTTACCTCATCCGGTTGATCCACAAGCTCCCAGACAGAATTGAAGTACATAGACTCCATTTCTTGGTCCATAGCTTTAATCCACTCGTCTTTATAAACATCAGCCATTGCCTGATCATAGGTCAATGGATCCTCATAGGCTATAAAAAGGAAGGGAAAAAAGTAATTTTTTTTCTAAAGTCGCGCGCAGATCCTAGGGCATGTGGATTGAAAATTTTGGTCATCACACATCACGCACGCATATAATACTCTCTCTTCTCTCATTCATTTGGGTTTTCGTCACCAAGCTCATACCACACCCCATCTTCTCTCAATCATCTTCTCAACCTCTAATATCCTACCATTTCTTGTGCAAACAAATGAATCGAGCATCCAGCAAACTCTAGAACTACTAGATCCCAGTTTCGAAATCGAGGGCTTCAGTTGGCAGTGACGAATCACTAGGCCCCAAGGAAGAATCGGTTGGCAAGCGAGTTCGATTTCTCTCTTTTCTATTTTCTTTTTATTTTCCTTTCTCTTTCACTCCTATTTTCCCACTTTTCTCTGTTCCTTTTTATTCTCCAGTTCACGAGTCTTCTGAGAGGATTCAAAATCCTGTTAATGCTTGTTCTCCATCAAGTAATCATTGTTTTTTCTAATCTTGAATCTTATGTATTGATTGTTGTTTTTCCCTCTACATCAAGTTATGTGTATGTTGCCTATGCTAGCATTTTCTATTTTGTTCTATTTTTGGCTAACTTTCAAATAGGGAATTAGAATTTTGGGTATGAAGAATCTTTGGTTTCTTTGTTTGTTTTGAAACTAATAAAAAAATGTTCTTATCGTCGATCGAGCACAAAGTAAACCACAGAGAGGAGTAAGATCAACACATATGTTAATGTTTTGCCTCGTACAGTGACTGATACTAACAATAGCTTGGTCCTATGTGTCCAAATTCAATGATGCATGTTGTGTAATGGTCCTAGACCGAAATGCTTATATTCAATATTCAACGATGTGTGCTGTTATTAGAAATCTTCGTCCTCATTTTCTCGAGGTATAAATACAGATCAATTTCAAAATCACGGTTAATCTGTCATATTTTGTAGAGGTTTGGACAATTTCTCCATTTCTGTTTCTGGGTTTTCTTTGCATTTGGTATAATGCTCATTTAGCAACTTTAAATTGAGGGGATTTCTTTGGTTTTGCTAACTTAGTATGGTTTCTTGATGTTAAGACAAGTCTCTCTTTGTCAGTGCATTTGAGACTAAATTTATTGTGGTTTTTCTAATCTCTCTGGAAGGTTTTGAAGACTCCTGACTTTCGAAATGGTAAGGTAGCTAATTAAATTCGAGAAAGTAAGCTAGTTAATTATTTTCGTATGGATATTGACTCTTTCTGATATGGTATTCTCTTAACCACAGGAATGTTGGATAAAATTTAGATAGGTATATGCAGTTTAGGGCATTGGATATGATCCACCTTAACTTCCTTTCCATTCTCTTGTTTATGGTTTATTTGCTTGTCTTTTTGTAGGTTTCATCAAAGTATTGTTTAACAGTGAAAGACAAATTGAATCAATGAATTTGACTTTTGAATTTGAACTTGCATAGAAGTTTTGCTCCAGTTCCATCTAAAGGAGGCAAAGATGGCATCGTCATCAATTAAACTTTAGATCGATTTCTTTGTGTTTGTTGGTCATTCTATTTTGGCAATCGCCAGTGTTGTTACTTTCATTGCTCGACCAAGCCTCTTCCTAAAGATTGTAATGATCTCATCGTTGTTGAGGTACTTTAATTTTCCACTTCCCCCCTTTTTTCTAATTGTTTTCATCGTCGGTAGTGTGGAAACTGTTGTTATGATTTTCATTTCTTCACACACATCTGCCTTGCTTCACAGATGGTTTGAACCGAGAAGGATAGAGAGCATCAAACCTTATCACAATTCAATTTTGACCCATTTCTTCTTCGTCTTCTAATTGATTTTTTGTAATGGATTCTCCTCATCTTCTTTTTATGTTCCTTAGATTTTCTCTTGAGTTTATAGCTTCAAATAAAAAATTATCATCCTTTTTTTTTCAGATCTCGATATTGTCTTTGTTTCTTAATTGGTTCTAAAATGTTGAAGCTTCTATTTCCATATGTTTCTCTGTGTATATAGAGTAACTCTTCAAGTGTTTTTATTAAAATCCATAGTGTAAGGTTTCTATGAGGCTGGAACTTGAGAATTTATTTTTCATATTTAGGCATTGAAGCTAATAAGCAAAATCACCTCAAAACTCTATATTGCTCATTTGAGGATTGTTGGTGTATCTTTAATTTTCTCTAATTAGTTTAATGATGGTACAAATATGGTCATTAAATGTCTTCATGCAACATTTTCTCTAACAAAATGATATGGATTCGACCTTTGTCTTCTTAAGTATTCTATCAACAACCAAATTAGAGTATGCTCTCAAGCCACCAAGTCCTTGTACTCCTATATTATTGCATCTTTTCGAATTCTTAGGCATCCAAAATTGTGTGAAAATTGATATTTTCTTTTTCTCATGTAGTGTTTTTCATCCAAGTCATTGACAGTTGAAATTGATCATACCATTAAGGTTACTGAAAACTTTAGAATGTTCAATAAGGATTGGATGCATTTGAATCGGTATGAAAATAGTAGTAATTACCATAATTAGATTTAGAGTTCATTTCCTTAAGTTAATTAATTGAACAAAATTGACTTTGTTCAATAGTGTTACTAATGAGTACATGGAAGGAGCATGAAATTTTCTACAAGAAGTGAAGAAAAGGAAGCCAGATGCCAATAAAATTTTATGTCCATGCAAAGAATGTAGGAATATGAGATATTGTAATCTTCAAATTGTATATGAGCATTTAGTCATTAAGGGAATGGATCCTACATACAATGTTTGGTATCATCACGGAGAAGTATGTGATCAGAGGGATGAAGTGGAGAATGAACTTGAGGATGTTTTTATGTTTGAAGCAACTAATTTCTATAAGAGCACATTGGGAGATGAAGACAATATTATTGATCCTTTTATATCAATAAATGAGAAAAACTTTTCTCAGAATGTGCAAGAGGCAAATATTCCATTGTATGAAAGATGTACAAAATATAAAAGATGTCAACAGTTGTAAAAACTTAAAACCTTTAATGGTTGGTCAGATGCAAGTTTCACTAGTCTCTTGGAGTCGTTGCATGACATGCTCCCAACAGGTAATGTTATCCCACGGTCTATTTATGAAGTTAGAAAATTATTCAAGACATTTGATTTAGGCTACCAAATGATTCATGCATGAGTTAAGGATTGTTGCCTATTTAGGAATGAGAATGAAAAGTTAGAAAGTTGTCCTCACTGTGCGACTTCAAGATGGAAGATCGATGAACGAACGAATAAAATAAAAAAAGGTGTGCTTGCTAAGGTGTTGAGATACTTTCCTGCCATTCCAAGACTTAAACGAATGTTCAAAATAAATGAAGTTAGTGAAAGTTTGTGTTGGCATTCTAACCATAAAAGTACCGATGGAAAGATGCAACATCCAATAGATTCTGTTGCATGGGAGTCAATTAATCAAGATGGACTCGCGCAACCTTAGACTAGGCCTTACAGATGGTTTTAACCCATTCTCCAACTTGAGCAGCCGATATAGTTGTTGGCCAGCCATGCTTGTTACATATAATCTTCCTCCTTGGTTGTGTATGAAGAAGGAAAATATAATGTTAACATTGTTGATTTCTGGCCCTAAACAACCTGGAAATGATATCAATATTTACCTACAACCTCTTGTTGAAGACTTACAACAACTATGGAAGGGCATACAAGTGTATGTTGTTGTAAGTAAAACACATTTCAATTTAAGAGCAATTCTTATGTGGACTATAAATGATTTTCCAGCATATGGAAATCTTGCTGGATGTACTACAAAAGGTAAATATGCATGTCCAATCTGTGGAGATAATACCTATTCCTGTTGGTTGAAACATAGTAAAAAGTTTGCATATATGGGCCATAGACGATTCTTATCAACCTCACACATGTTTCGGAGAAAGAAGGCTTGGTTTGATGGAAAAATAGAAGAAGAGTTACCTTCCAAAATTGCAACAGGTAATGTAATTTATTCCCAACTTAAAGATTTTGAAAATCGTTGGGGAAAAGGTGGAAAGAAAACAAGTAAGGGGGAGAACAAAGGATCAAATCAAAGGTGGAAGAAGCGGTCAATTTTCATCGATCTACCATATTGGAAGGTTGGATAACTTTAATTAAGTTTATGGTGTATTTTATTGAAATTTAAGTTAGGTCATTAACAAATTCAAACTTGTGTAGGAATTACTGGTACGCCACAACTTGGATATCATGCATGTGAAAAAGAATGTATGTGAGAGTATTATAGGTACTTTATTAGATATAACTGGAAAGTCCAAAGATGGAATCAATGCAAGAAAAAATCTACAAAATTTGAAAATACGAGTTGACCTACATCCTCAAGAGCGAGGAAGTTGAACTTACCTACCTCCTGCTCCACACACGTTGTCTAAGTCTGAGAAAAAGTTATTTTGTTCAAGGTTGTTGAAGATAAAGTTTCCTGATGGGTACAGTTCAAACATTTCAAAGTGTGTGTCATTAGAAGAATGCAAAGTGATGATGTTGAAGTCTCATGATTGTCATGTATTGATGCAAAACCTTTTACCTGTAGTACTTATAGATTTACTCCCGAAAGGTCCAAGATATGTAATAGGTAGACTATGTTCATATTTCAACAGACTTTGCCAACGTACATTTGACAGAGAAGTAATGTTATACCTTGAAAAAGAAGTCGTAGACATTTTATGTCTTCTAGAAAGGTACTTTCCGCCATCTTTTGATATAATGACACATTGGATCATTCATTTGGGGCGTGAAGCTCGTATTTGTGGACCCGCTCAATTTCGTTGGATGTACCCATTTGAAAGGTAAAAAATTCACTCAACTATATATTGGTGATAATTGTGCTTCTGTTCTTAATCAATATATTTCAAATAGAAATATGAAGACGTTGAAAGGATATGTACGGAACAAAGCACGACCAGAAGGATGTATTGCATCGTGCTACTTAGTTGACGAGTGTGTTAACTTTGAAAATACATATTTTAAACAATCAGTTCAAGTAGTGATCAATGAACATCGTAATGAAGAATACCACAATGATGTCATTCTCGAGGGTCGTCCTATATCAGCTGGAACTCTAATTACATTACCTGATGATGTGCTTGAGAATGCACATCGATATGTCTTATTTAACACAACAGTGGTAGAGCCATTTATCGAGTGAGTTAATTTGTGTAACGTATATTACTTTAGTTTACTACAAGATCAATAGTTACTGATAATTCATTTGGTTAGGATGCATATGAATGAGCTCTTGACCTCAAATAGAAAACTAGTGAAAGATTCTAGTTTCCTTTGGAAGATACATGCAGAGCAATTTCCCTCATGGTTGAAATCTAAGGTAATAGAGAGTATACTATTTTCATTAGTGTTCTATCGCACAACGAATGTGTGCAAATATAAAATTTTATCTAATAAATAGGTATGTTTCATCTTATCAGATCGAATTAGATTCTTCTTCTACAAATGATGTTGACTTGTTGAAATGGCTAGCAAATGGGCCAAGAAAGATTGCAATGTCTTACAATGGATATATTATAAATGGACAACGATTTCACATCAAGAGTGTGGAACGATCAACCCAAAATAGTGGTGTTTCGATAGATGCAACTACATTATGTAGATCCAGTGTTAAAGATAGATCTCATGTTTTGAGCCTAGTTGCTTATTATGGAGTGTTGGAAGAGGTCATTTTGTTAGATTATTATACGTACCAACTGCCAATCTTCAAATGTCATTGGGCAAATGTTCGCAATGGAGTAAAAGTTGGAAGGATTCACTTTTATTAACTTACATCAAAGTCAAAGCATATTTACACGAGAGCCTTTCATTCTTGTCTCTCAAGCAAAACAAGTGTTTTATGTTAGAGAACATGACACCTCAAATTGGTATGTCTTATTAAAAGTACCACCGGGAGGATTTCATGACTCAGAGGTGTATGATGAGAATTATATCGATCCATTGACACCTCAAATTCCTTATAGGTTTGAAGATATTGACGAACAAGATGAAGTTACTTATGCAAGACAAGACTGTGAGGGAGCTTTTAATTGAGGAACATATTAAGACATTGTATAATTTTTTTTTTTTTTGTGAATCTGTCCTACCGTGTAGGCATTTATTTTTAGAAAGTACGTTGTATTGAGGATTAAATACATTTGTCATATGAAATTAATTCTTAATCATAATTTTTTTTTTTGTGAATCTATCTTACCGTGTAGGCATTTACATATTTCAAATACACATATCTTTTAGGTGTATATTAAATAGAGGATTGTTGGAACTACTACCACCACAAGCATGAAAACAAGAATGACAGTAAGTGTAACGGTAGTTGTAATCTAAATATTTATTGATATTTCGGTGCATAATGATTACTTATTTACTTTTGTTTTTCAGGATGAAATGAAAGGAAATAAGCCACCACTCCATAATAAACAACATACACAAGATATTTTTGGACTAAAAGCAGTTGGAAAAAAGAGGTCTGAACCCACCAAACATTTATAATAGCGTGGGGTACCAGGTTCTATTAATTCATCCATGGTTGAGAGCTTTGATGAAAATAGAGGGGAACAAGGTGATCTAAAACATAATGGAATTGCCTAAAAAATCTCTACGAAGATCCATTTCTAGTGACTAGATGTCGCTTCACCACCAACTGGAAGAGGTAGTTGGTCAAAAAGAAAACTCATCTATGTCTCACCTTGATGAAGATAGATCACATTTTTCTAATGATGTCAATATTGAAAGATCTCCTATGACTGCCCACAATCAAAACTTTTCACTCAATCCTAAGTATAAGGCAGTTACACATAATCCAATCCCAATCCCTACATTAGACTCCCCTGCTACTCGAACAAGATCAACACTTCTTAGGCAAGTAGCAACCTCTAATGGAAGCAATCTTGAAAATGAAGATCATACCATCGGTGAACACCCAACTGACACAACAGTACTACCAAAACGAACAAGAGGTCTTACTAAGATGAAGATAATAGCTGTTGATAACCAATCTAGAGTGGACCTAATTTTTAATGAGATGGGAAACCCATTGGGGATTCATCTATAGGGTTATCTTCTTTTCTTGGTCCACTCGTGAGGGAAGTGGTGCCGGTGAATTTAGTGGATTGGAGGAAACTACCTACAAGGTTGGAAGTAGTGTTATGGAAGTCTATCAAGGTATGAAGTTATTTTATTTTAATACATTGATTGAAGTATATATCATTTTTCTTAAACATTTCATCATGATTTATGTTTAACTAATTGATACTTTAGTCGAGGTACAACGTAAATGATGATTGGCAGAAACAATACTTGTTCCAAAAGATGGGTAGATTATGGAGGGCTGGAAAATCTCGTCTTGTAAACAAAATTCAGAAGACCCCATCAAAGGATGCTCTTTTGAAACTTATGTCAGATAATTTACAATCTATTGATGATTGGATGAATTTTGTTAATGAAAAGACTAGAGGAAATTTTATGGTATGAAAATCTATACTTTAAGAATTGTAATTTTGTATTTTCTTATTATTACTATACTATAAATGCTAAACATGTACTTGTTTATTTAGTTAAAAAGTGAAAAATATAAAGTCAGGAAGAAGAAACAACTTCCACATACATGCAGTAGGAAAGGGTATGCACGTCTGGCTGAAGAGATGGTAAGGATTATTAGTAATTTTCATTTAATTTTCATTATTATATTTGAGTTTATTTTCTTTATTTCATTTGGTAGAAAAAAAGTTGCTCAGATCCAACTTCAATCACAAGAATTATGTTATGGACAAAGGCACACAAAAAGGAGGATGGAGAACCAGTGAATTCACAAGTTGTCGAGACACTCGTAAGACTTTTATTTACTACTTCAAAGGAAAGCTTGGTTATGACTGCTTACGGATGTCATTATATTGGGGATAGGAAGTTTAGTAGAGTTATCTTCGTCACTCTGTTGTATTCTATTGACTTTGTTGTGATCTTTTGGTTATGAAATACATTGACGTTCTGGATATCATTATACGTTGGGGGAAGGAGTATGAAGTTCAGTAGAGATATCTTTGTGGTTTTGTTGTGCGCTATTGACATTGTTGTAATCTTCTTGTTATAAAATAGATAAAGTTTTGCTGGAAATGACGTTATGGATATCATTATACGCTGGGGGAGGGAGTACGAAGTTTAGTAGAGTTATATTTGTGGTTGTGTTGTGCTCTCGTGACTTTGTTGTGAACTTTTGGTTATGAAATAGATAAAGTTTGGATGAATATGACGTTCTGGATATCATTATATTTTGGGGGAGGGAGTAGGAAGTTTAGGAGAGATATCTTTGTAGTTTTGGTGTGCTCTATTGATATTGTTGTGAAGTTCTTGTTATGAAATAGATAAAGTTTGGCTTAAAATGACTGCTTCTTGATGTCACTCTATTATGTTCTATTTGACTTTGTTGTGATCTTTTGGTTATGTTCTTGATGATGCGCTATAATAGGTTTAAAAAGTTAGATTTCTCTCTTCTATATGATTTGTATTACCTAAATTTTTGTACTTGATGGTAGGAGCTTATTGAACAAACTGAAGTTGAGACAATAACTTCCCCAAATAATGTGGTTGATGATGCATTGAGTAAAGTTCTTGGCCCAGATCGTGGGCATGTACGAGGATTTGGGTTTGGTGTTACTCGTTCAAAATTAGCTCTCATGTCTCAACGAGATAACAAGTTCACAATGCTTGAAAAAGAATATTTGAAGATGAAAGAGGAAATGATGGAAATGAAATCAATCATGTCATGTTTAATAAAGAATCAGGTAAACTTTTTTATTATCTTAAGTTTATTATTGTTGAGTTTTTAGTGAACTTCGTGTTATGTTTCAACTCAAATTATTATAGGTTGAACCAAGTGAAGAACTTTCAAATGCAACTACACATACCTAAACCAACCAATGTTCATTCAACCTTTCCTCCACCATCTCCATCGGTAAATGTATTTTAAATGTGATGAAATAATATTACTAATTTTGTTATCATCCAATTCTCATATATTATATTTTTTTATTTTAAAGAGTATTAATAATAATACTCAAATTAAGTGCAAGTTATTAGAATGACATGACTTAGGAGAGATAGTTGCAGAAGGGCGTTGGTCTTCTAATGATCCAACTGCTCTTGTTCATCATATTCCTATTGGACCACATGCAGTTAGAGATTGGATTGATGTCTCAAAGAAACCCAATGCATATTTATGGAGACCCACATCAGAAATGACATGTATTGAAGAAGCTGTGGGTAGTACAGTTGCATGGCCATCTGACAAAGTCACTATAAGTAGGTAATAAATCTATTTATTTACATTTAATAAACCTATATATTTATATTTGTTTGTACATTTATGTAGGTGAATGATATGGTACTTTCCACATGCAAAAGGATCAAAGATGCCAACTCAACTTCATGATACTATAATCTTCAACATTTGGTGAATTTTGTGAACTAAATTAAATTCATGTTAAAGATTACAATTGGTGAATTTTTTGTATCGTTGTATCTTCTATTGAATACTATTGGCAACTCTATGGTACCATTGAAGATTTTATTTTATAATGTAATGGAATACTTAATTTCAATTTCAAAAGAAATTCATGATATATTTAATGTGCTCTGAAATTTTCATGTGTGGATTATTTAGCTAAAAACTAGTACTTAAAGTAAATTTTATAAAAAATGAATCAAGTTAAATGACATTTAAATAATAAAACGAGTTCATTGATAGCATTAAAATTCAATTTTATAGCCATGAGTAGATATAATTAAATTTACATAGCAAAAAATAAATGTTATGAAAATGTTACAACAATGGCTATGATAGTGATGATGAAACAAATGCTATTATAAGTTAAAGATAACATTAAGAAAAGGTTATAATATGTTAAAAATAACGTTAAAAAAAGGATATAATATGTTAAAGATAGCTTTATGAAAAACCTATAATATGTTAAAGATAGCTATAAGAAAATGCTATAATATGTTAAATATAGCATGATGAAAAGGCTATCATATATTGAAGATAGCGTTCGCAAAATGTTATAATAGGTTAACGATAGCCTTACTAAACCACTATCTAAAGATATTATAGCTTTAATAAAAAATGCTATAAGATGTTCTCATAGCAATGTATATATGCTATATCTTCCCACCCTATTATAGCATTCGAAATAGCTTTACAAAAACGCTATCAAAAGTCTTAGACTTTTAATATCAGGGGCTGTCAGGACTTTGGAAAAAAGCTATAAAAAGTCTATTATAGCATTTTTCGTTACCTATCATATATGTTATTTCTTGTAATGTTCGGAACGAAATACAGAACTTCTAGTCCTTGATGAGGATCAAGACACCGGAAGTTGATGCAAATGTTGCCTTCAGGTCCTATCACAGGGTTTCGACCTCTAGGACAAAATCTATGGCTCTTTCTCACCTGAAAGGGAAGAAGAAAAAAATGAAGAAGGGCAAAGCTAACCACGCTGCCGCCCAAAAGGGCAAAAAGGTCAAGAAAGTTGCAGAGAAAGGAAAGTGTTTCCACTGCAATGGGGGCGACCATTGGAAGCGTAACAGGTAAATGTGATTTACTAGTAACAGAAACCTGTTTAGTGGAGAGTAATGACTCTACCTAGATATTGGATTCAAACGTGACTAACCATGTTTGTTCTTCTTTTCAGGAAATTAGTTCCTTGCAGCAGCGACGAGAGGGTGAGGTGACTCTACGGGTTGGATCCTGGGAGATTGTCTCCGCTGCAGCGATCGACACCGTGAAGCTTTTTTTCGGCAGGAATTACATTTTATTAGATAATTTGTATATAATTCCAGGGTTTACTAGAAACCTAGTTTCTATTCCCTGCCTACTTGAACACTCTATTTCTATAAATTGAAATTTCTTGTGTTCCGCTTCACTTGAGTCTAACTTGTATGTTTTTAAACCTAATTCGGTCAAAAGTGTTTTGAATACTGAATTGTTTAAAATGGGAGAAACATGAACTAAGGGAGTGAAAGTTTTTCTTAAAGAAAATACCCATCTTTAGCATCTAAGGTTAGGCCACATCAATCTCAATAGGATTGAGAGACTAGTGAAGATTGGACTTCTAAATGAGTTGGAAGAAAACTCTTTACCGATATGTGAGTCATGCTTCGAAGGAAAAATGACCAAACGTTTTTTAGTGGAAAATGATATAGAGCTAAAGAGCCCATTGAGCTTATACATTCAGACCTCTGTGGTCCGATGAGTGTTAAAGCCCGAGGTGGTTACGAATACTTTGTATCTTTCATAGATGACTATTCGAGGTATGGGTATATTTACCTAATGCATAGAAAGTCTGAAACTCTTGAAAAGCTCAAGGAGTACAAGATTCAGGTTGAGAACCTGTTAGGTAAAACCATAAAAACACTTCGATCGAATCGAGGTGGAGAGTATATGGACACAAAATTCTAGGACTATTGTTGGAATGTATGCCCTAAAACTTGTGTAATTTTGATCAAAGAAATAAAAAGTTATTTGTTTTGATAAAATTACAGTCTTGCTTTATAAATCCAATAAACTAAGCTCCAAGGTTGTAATATATATCTTGAACATTAGGGTAGTAGACATTATTTGGATTGTGTTTAAGAATATAACCTAAATGGGTTATGGTATAAGAATAAGGTTGGAAACCTAAATGGAAACCTTATTCTGGTAACACCATGGATGCGGCTCACTTTGTAATTAGTACAAATGAGGTAATCCAACTCATTCAAATAGTTGACATGTGAGTAGGGGCATCCTGTATGAAGAGTTCATACACGACTGCATCAAGAAATTATTAGTCTAACCAAAGGTAACACCAAGTAATGTGATAAGACTAGTAATTTATAGAAGATCATTCGTGAGTCGACCTGAATCCTAGCGAGTTAAGAACTCCTGCTTATAGGGTTCGTCCTTTGACTAGTATGGGTGACTGGCCTGTAGCCGACTCAATAAGCCTACCTTTTCAGGGACAGAACCTCGTAGGTAGCTGAAAACTTAACTGTGCAAGATGGAATTCACTCATTCCTACACTAAGGAATTAGATAGGTTGTTCCCTTAAGAACTGACTCCAGGTCTTGAACAACGGGGTCCCGCCCTCTATGAGGGTATGAGTCTATGGTAGGACCTTAGACTTGTTTTTCAATAGAGGATCAGTGGTGCTTAAGGAACAAAGAGGTAATCACAGGGGAAAACGGTAATTTGACCCAGCTGTGATCACGAACAACCTATGAATGGTCGACTCATGGGTAATGACTATATCAGTGGACACAATATAATCTTAAGTGAGGAGAGTGCAGCTACAAGTCTATAGTTGAGTGACTTGTAGTTAATGAATATTGATTAACTGGATTAAAGAGTTTGATCAGTTAATTTCACATCATTGGAGCTCATGAACTGTAGGTTCATTAGGTCTCTCCGTTGGCTCAACATGGTAATATTGAGGGTATAAAGTTAGGAATGAAATTGAAGTGTTCGATTTCATACATGAGGTGTTATATCAATTATATATGATATAGTTGATATAATTTATAGTTTTAATGTGAATTATATTCACATATAAACCATATACAAATGAGAGAATAAAGGAAGGGTAGGATGGTCATTTCCATCCTATTTCCCAATATATATGGTTGCATGAGATGCAACTAGGTTAAGGAATTTTGAACCTTTGTTGTGTTTTTGGAAAAGTTCCAAAACACAAACATGTCTCTCACAACATCTCATCTCAAAGGGAACCCACATTCCTCCCTCACCTAGAGAACAACGGAGAAGATCCAGTGGTCGTGTCTTCATCCGTTCGTGTTCCAGTTGCTGAGATCGTGATCGTGGGAGAAAGGAACACTTGAAGAAAAGTTCTTCAAAGGTATTTTTCTTGCTGTCCATATTTTGTTTTTATGATTAATCTATTTATTTTAGTTCTTGAATGTAATCGTTGTAACGAAATTAAGAACGCGCGATTCACAATCGCTTCCGCTGCGGGATTCGATTCCCTTCAATTCTATAATAGAACACGGAATTACGTCGCAACTCTCAGCACTTGGTATGCCACAACAAAATGGTGTATCGAAGAGGAGAAACAGAACTCTATTGGACATGGTTCGATCGATGATGAGCTATGCTCGTCTCCCTGATTCTTTTTGGGGTTACGCAGTGGAGACTGTTGTCTATATTTTGAACAATGTCCCATCGAAGAGTGTTTGTGAAACACCTTTCAAACTCTGCAATGGACGTAAAGGAAATTTACACCATTTCAGAATTTGGGGATGCCTAACCCACGTGTTGGTGTCAAACCCGAACAAGTTGGAACCCCGTTCAAAATTGTGCCTATTTGTAGGTTACCCAAAAGAGACTAGGGGTGGTCTATTTTTTGATCCTAAGGAAAATAGGGTGCTTGTACACACAAACGTCACTTTCCTTGAGGAAGACCACGTCAGGGATCATTTACCCATAAGCAAAATCGTGTTAAACGAAATGGACAGTACATCAGAAAGAGTTACTGATGGGGCTAGTACATCAACAAGTGTTGTTGATCCTAACACTTATAGTCAAGTCCGTTCCCAAGAGTTGGGTATGTCTCGACGTAGTGGGAGGGTTGTGAGACAGCCTGAACGTTACATGCGTTTAGCTGAAACCCAAGTCGTCACCCCTTATAATGACTACGAGGATCCATTGACTTATGATCAGGCAATGACAGACGTTGACAACGACGAATGGATTAAAGCTAAGGACCAGGAAATGGAGTCGATGTACTTCAATTCCGTCTGGGAGCTTGTGGATCAACCTGATGGGGTAAAACCTATAGGTTGTAAATGGACATACAAGCGTAAACGTGACGTAGATGGAAAGGTGCAGATCTTCAAAGCATGACTAGTGGCAAAGGGTTTTCCTAGGTTGAAGGGGTTGACTATGAGGAAACCTTTTCACATGTTGCCATGGTAAAGTCGATCAGGATCCTTCTAGTCATTGTCGCATATTATGACTATGAGGTATGGCAGATAGATGTCAAGACCGCCTTTCTGAATGGCAATCTTGACGAGACCATCTACATGAACAACCCAAGGGGTTCATTACCCAAGGCCAAGAACAAAAGGTTTGCCGACTTCATAGGTCGACTAAAACATGCCTCAAGGTCTTGGAATATAACGTTTGATGAGGCAATCAAATCTTATGGCTTTGATCAGGATGATGACGAGCCTTGTTTCTACAAGAAAATCGTCGACAAAACTATTGCATTTCTGATATTGTACGTGGATGATGTCCTTCTCATTGGGAATGAGGTAGGATTTCTTACTGACATAAAGAAATGGTTGGCTTCGCAATTTCAAATGAATGATTTGGGAGAACCACAGTATGTTCTAGATATCCAGATTGTCCGAAACTGGAAGAACAGAACGTTGACCATGTCTCAAGCGTTTTATATTGAAAAGATGTTGTCTAGATATAAGATGCAGAACTCCAAGAAGGGCTTGTTGCCTTTCAGGCATGGATTCACTTGTCTAAGGATCAATGCCCTAAGAGTTCTCAAGAGGTTGAGGATATGACAGGAATCCCTATGCTTCAGCTGTAGGGAGCCTGATGTATGCCATGGTGTGTACTAGGTCCGACATCTGTTATGCAATTGGGATTGTCAGTAGGTATCAATCCAATAAAGGATTAGATCACTGGACAACCGTAGAGGCAATCCTCAAGTATCTTAGGAGAACGAGGAACTACAACCTAGTGTATGGGAGTGGGAATTTGATCCTTACGGGATACACAGATTCTGATTTTTAGACCGATAAGGATTCTAGGAAATCCACTTCGGGGTCAGCCTTCATTCTAAATGGAGGAGCTGTAGTATGGCGAAGCATCAAGCAGGATGCATCGCTGATTCCAATATGGAAGATGAGTATGTTGTGGCTTGTGAAGTTGCAAAGGAAGCTGTTTGGCTTATGAAGTTCATGACGGATTTGGAACTTGTTCAAAATATGAACTTACCAATCACGCTGTTTTGTGACAACAGTGGTGTTGTAGCCAACTCAAGAGAGCCTTAGAGTCATAAGAGGGGCAATCACATTGAGCGAAAGTATCACCTAATACGGGAGATTATGCACCGCGGCGACGTGACAGTCACACAGATAGCGTCAGAGCACAACGTTGCTGATCCATTTACAAAGGCCCTCACGACTAAGGTGTTTGAGGGTCACCTAGGGAGTCTAGGTCTTTGAGTACTTCCTGACTAGGGCAAGTGGGAGTAAAAGGGTATTCAATGCCCTAGTTTATTGTATTATTTTACTGTAATCTATTATACATTTGAGAAATGTATGTCTACTCCACTGGCTTAGTCCAAGCGGGAGTTTGTTGGGATGTATGTCCTAATTTCGTTTTGTTTGTAATATTACCATTTGAAATTAATAAAAGTTATTTCTTTCATCACTTTGTGTCTCGCAATTTTACAAACTTTGTCCAATAAACTAAGCTACAGGGTCATTGAATTTATGAGAGAACTAGAACTTGAACGGTGTGTAGTGGACACACAGGGAGGATCACGTTCGAGTTAATGACCCGAACGGTCTATAGTATATGGATAGGGTTGGAGACCTAATCCTGGATACGCTGTGGATGCGCCCTGCTTTGTATTAGATACAAACGAGGTGATCTGACTCGTTCATGTGGTTGACATGCGAGTGGGGGCATCCTTCGCAATGAGATTGTACAAGACCGGACCGTGAATTTTTAGACCTACTAATGTAACACCGTTAACAGTATGAGACTAATAACTTCGTAGATGACCAATAGTGACTTGACCTTAATACTGAGCGTGTTACGGACTCCTGTCTGTGGGGGTCTATCCTTTGACTAGTATGGGTGAGAGTGGTCACAGTTACTCACCCAAAATGCCTATCTTCTAAGGGACAGGGCCACGTGGGGAGCTGGGAACTTAACTATCCGGGATGGAATTCACTCGTTCCCGACTTTAGGGAAACTAGAGGGGTTGTTCCTTTAAGTGATGTCTCCAGGACTTGGACAACGGGTGCCCACCCTCTCACTTGCCCGAGAGAGGTGTTGTATATGGTTGGACAGTTACAATGTTGTTGTTATTTAGAGGAGCAGTGGAGACTTAAGGAGCAAGAAGTAGACAAAATGGTAATTTGACCCAAAAGTGTCTACGAACAACCTGTGAAGGTTCGACACACGGGCATTGGTTATATCAATGGACACAACTTGTCTTAGACTGACGGGAGTGACGCTACGAGCTTTAGTGTAGTGTTACTGTAACTAATGAATGTTGATTAACCGGGTCAAAGAGTTTGACAGGTTAGTCTCGGATCATTGGAGCTCGTCACTGTAGGGCCATTAGGTCCCTCAGTTGGCTCAAACTTGATTAATAGAGGGTTTACAGTTTTGGTGTGGATTTGAAGTGTTCAAATTCATTAAATGGTAATTATGTCATTTATATGAGATATGATTAACATATTATATAGTTTAAAGTGAATGAGATTCATAATAAACTATAGGTTAACCTAATTGTCTAATGAGGGCTAATTTGGAGAAATTGAATTGAGAGAAATTAAATTGAATATGATTCAATTTAAAAATCCACAATTATACAAATGTAATTTGTATAATGGGATATGAGATATGTTATTATGGTTATGCAAATAAGATTTGTATAACCTATGGTTGTGGTTAAATGGTAAATAGGTGGAGATTTCAACTCCACCTATCACAATTATTTAAACCCTTTGCAAGAAGGATTTATAAGGATTGTTGTTCATATTTTGGATTCTCACCAAAAACAACCAACACTATTCTCTCAACTCTTCTCTCAATCTCTTCTCCCTCTCACCAAAAAGGCGTCCCGCTTATTCTTCTTCTACCTAAGGAAGAACAACTGAGAAATCTATCGGAGGTGTCCGGTTTGTTGGTTCGTTCGAGGAGATCGAGTTCGTTGAGATCGTGAACACGAAGGGTTCGTGACTGGAGGAGGAAAACGTGAAGACCGATTCTTCAACAAGTAAGTATTCCTTACTGTTTTTCTCTTCTAATGCTTGTGTAGCCTAGATATTATGTGATAGTTTCGATTTTAAGAAAGTATTTTTCACAATGATACCACGACGTTTCAATCGTCCTTCCGCTGCGTGGGATTTTCATTCCCTTCATACTGGGTATTTTATACTCTCTCTTTTCTTTTATTGTTTTGTTTGCAGATGAAAGTTAAACTGTGGGATGGACGACGATGGTGATAATCTGGCAGGCTATAAGGATGTTTTTGGTGTCTTTTAGGTCATAGTAGCTATTCTTATACTTTATATTTCTGTTGTGTCTTCTTGATAGGTTGATACTTTGTGTATGTTGTCAAGTTTCCTTGATGATTGACACATAAGGATTTTTAGGGTCTTGTTCTTCTTAATTTTGAAGCTAGTTTCTTATTCTCTTTCTTCATGTTTTGCATAACTGTTGTAAATTTTTGATTTGTTGAGAACCCAACCTATCGTTGAAAAGTATCTTGGAGGGCGTTGGGTGCTTTGTAAACCTTTTGGGGTCTTGTTATGCTTAAAACAGGTCAAGAAAAATGTTAGTTTTGTCTTAGCAACGCTGTTATGCTGCCAAAGTTTTGGCGCAGATGGTGCTGCTTAGTAACGCCCTTAAGAGTTTTGGATTTAAAAAATTAGTGTCGTTACAATTGGTATTAGAACATAGGTTTTAGATTATGTAGACTCGCTTACATCGAAGCAACGATCCTTATAGCCTGTCGCAGGAAGTCACCTCGTCATCTCAAGGTTTGTTTTATTTGTAAAGTAGTTAAGCCTATTTGTTATTCTTGTGTGTTGACACTTGTTATGATATGCTTCTGAATTCTTTGTTCTCGTGATAAGATAGTTTAAAGTTTAAGTTTAGTTTATGGCTCGAGGGCGTGGTCGTTGTTAAGTTCTAGCAACTTTCGTGGATGAATGTTTTTCAGATGGGTATATTGTCACTACAAGAAAAACCACATTACTTAACGCTTGCAACTTTTAATTCTTTTAGAATATAATTTTTAAGGAAAGTGTCAAGTAAAAATGGAAAAGGCGGAGAGTTGTGATGTTTTCGGATTTTTTTCACGCTAGTCTTAAACTTGATGTTTTTAAAACGTCAAGTTTGATCATTAATTGGAAAACCAAAGGGCGCGCCTTTTTCTATTTTTTTTAATGAATTAGAAAAATAAAAAGTTGGCACCAAAACCAAAGGGCGCGCCGCGCGATTAAGTCCTCTTCGTTGTCTTCTCAAAAAAAATCTTCTTTTCGTTTAGGGTTTACTGAAAGCCAGCATTGTTCTTCATCGTTTTTCCAGAGCCAACGTTCTTCATCTTTGTCAAATCTCATATTCGTCAAATTCCTTTTCGATTAATTCATCTTGGGCAAATCTCATCGTTTTCCCAGAGTGAGGCAACGTGAGTCAACGTTCTTCATCTTCATCCCTAAACCTCCAAATCTCATCGTTTTTCCAGAGCCAACGTTCTTCATCTTCGTCAAATTCCCACTCTGTCTCACACAGGGTCGTCCGAGCATCACCTCTGCCTGTTTTTCTCTTGCTTATTGATTGATTTTCACAAATTACAAGCCTAACATCGTACTATTTTTTTCTTTTTGTATGTAAAATATTTATTTACATTTTTGTGCGCCTTTTTAATTCTCTTGCTTAAGCTTTAGATGACTTATAGAAATTATAACTCGTAAAAGTCATAACTCGTAACTTTTTTTTTAATAACTATAATTGATTGTTTTTGTGACTCTAAACATACTATTTTTCTCGTTTCAAGATGTCTAAAAAGTTATCATTTATACTCTATGCATGAAAATTAGTTATGCTTTTAGAAATTTAGCTTTGAAGTCATGTTTTCATTCATTCCATAAAATCTGACCTATACAGATATATGGTTAAAATGTGTTTCAGTTGTGCTAGAAATAACATCCTTAAGTTGGCACTGTATATATGTTGGGTTTTTTGTACTCTAAACTTTCATGGTCATCATAACTGGGCCTCCTACACAAATTATTTTATGTATTAAGCATGAAGAACCATGACTTTATTACATTGCTGAATTTCCGTTTTCAGTTCGGACCTCCTCTAACATGTTTTCATCATACAGAGCGTTTTCAATCAAGAAGGTGTTCGCTCGCCATTCTCATCCAAGGTTAGATAATATATGTATTTTCCAACAACCTGATGGGATAAGCCAAATTTTGGGCATGTTAAGGTTGCTTAGTTGTAATATTGTTGTATCTTACAATTTCTTTCTACACCTCTCTCTCACCTTTTATAATTTGTTGTCCATTTGGAGAGAATGAGTTTAAATCATAGTAGCTACTTGCCCAAATTTAAAGTACTAGGAACAGTGACCTTGACACTAGTCGACATTTAGAGGATTGGTTGTGGCTCTTGACTCATGGCATGATATAAGATCTAGGATTGGTTGTGGTTATTTGTAACCTCTCGTTGAGTAATACATACATAACACTCAGTAATAGACCCCGCTACCGGGGTTTAAATATATATATATATATATATATGCAAGCAAATCATGGCTTTATGTGGGATCCATAAACAAACATTTTTCATGGCTTTTCTCTTCGGCTATTAGTGGGAAATTGAGACTTCCTGATCCATGGGATCTTAGTTTGGGTCGACTCTAAGTCTTTCATGGCTTTTATAGCATTAAGCATGTACACACACACACACACACACACACACACACATATATATATATATTGGAAGTTTAATTATCATAACCTTCGTAAGCATTTTATTTTTGTAAAATTTTCTTTGGCCTTAGTGGACAATTAAATTCTCCCAGAACATGGCCTCTAATTCGAATCGACTCAAACTCATTCATAAGATATAATATCAATATTGTCAGGAAAATTTCACCACAACCCTCGTAAACATTTTTCTTTGATACACATGCTCAGGGTCCCAAGAAAATAGTAATACATATTTGTAAGAGTTTCATGACATAAATATATATCAAAACAAAAGGCTTAATTTCAAGAGCAGACAAGACATTCATGGCCTCTGGATAAGAAATCAATCCCACTAGATCATAGCATCTAAGACATACTTTTTCAAACAGATCATCACATTTATGCAAAATCTTTCATGGCAGTCAAAAGGCTTTTCAGTCCCAACATGGCATTTCAAATCAGACATTTCCAACATATTCTTAAATTCTAAATCCCAGAGTTCGGTGTGGTTTCCCTTACCTTAGCCTCGTTCAACTACTAAGTCCTTAAATGGTTCGACGTAACCTTAATCGTCCCCATTAAATTAAAATTTCAGAAATCAACCAACAAAACACAACAATTCAAGAAAACGAAGTCTAATAGGAT
Source organism: Trichosanthes cucumerina (assembly GCA_036507285.1). Classification (NCBI taxonomy): domain Eukaryota; kingdom Viridiplantae; phylum Streptophyta; class Magnoliopsida; order Cucurbitales; family Cucurbitaceae; genus Trichosanthes; species Trichosanthes cucumerina. The sequence continues at coordinate 67,537,766 of CM071840.1, read as the reverse complement.
CTAAGTACTCTGCTTCCACGTACCTTCGATCTCAAAAAACTCCAAGGGTCCGATGAAGCCAAAATGCTTCTGGTACACTTGCGTAACTACAAAGAAAGGCGACCACGACATCGCAGCAAATGGCAATGACGTCACAAATAACATCCGATGGCTTACTAACGGCAGAGCGTGGCGGCGAACTTCATAGACGCGACCCCAACGGCGAAGGCGACCAAGGAACGGACGACTCGAATGAACAACATATTATGATGGTCCTTAAGTCCCCACTGGTCCTCTAATTACCGTTCTACCCCTCTGTCTACCTCTTGTTCCTTAAGTCCCCACTGGTCCTCTAATGAACAACATATTATGATGGTCCAACCATACACAACACCCTTCTCGGGCGGTGAGAAGGTGGGTGCCCGTTGTCCAAGCCCCGAGACAAAGACTTAAGGGAACAACCCCTCTAGATTCCCTATAAAGGGAACGAGTCAATTCCATCTCGCGTAGTTAGGTTCCCAGCTCTCTACTTGGTTCTGTCCCTGAGAAGATAGACATATCGGGCGAGTAACTGAGACCACCCTCACCCGCATTACTAGTCAAAGGACGCACCCTGCAGCATGCGGAGTCCGTAATACGCTCGAGATTCGTGTCGAGTCACTAATGGTCATCTATGAATTTATTAGTCTTTCTTTGTCAACAAGTTGTTATATCGAGAAGTCTAATAATTCACGGTCCTCCTTGTACAATCTCATTGTGCAGATGCCCCCACTCGCATGTCAACCACATGAACGAGTCGAGATCACCTCGCTTGTATCTAATACAAAGCGAGCCACATCCACAGTGTATCCGAGATTAGGTCTCCAACCCCATCCTTATATCAGAGACCGTCGGTCTCTTTAACTCGAACGTGATCCTCCTTGTGTGTCAACTACACACCGTTCAAGTTCTAGTTCTCTTATGTATTCAATGACCCTGGAGCGTAGTTTATTGGAAAGGTTTAAAATATTGCGAGACAGAAAGACGAGATTAGGACAGAAATCCCAACAAACTCCCACTTGGACTAAACTAGTGGAGAAGATACATTTCCAAAATGTATTTTGAGTTACAATGAAAAATACAATAAACTAGGGCATTGAATACCCGTTTACATCTCCCACTTGCCCTAGTCAGGAAGCTCTCGAATAACTGACTCTCTAGGTGAGCCTTAAACACTTTAGCCGTGAGGGGCTTTGTAAATGGATCAGCTACATTGTGCTCCGATGCTATCTCTGCGTGTGGATCACTATGTCTCCGCAAAGACACAATTTTCCGTGACGATGATACTTGCGCTCAATATGTTTACCTCTCTTATGGATTCGAGGCTCACGTGAGTTGGCTACTGCACCACTGTTATCACAGAACAACGTGATTGGCAAGTTCATATTTGGAACAACTTCCAAATCCGTCATGAACTTCCTAAGCCAAACAGCTTCCTTTGAAGCTTCACAAGCCGCAACATACTCTGCTTCCATAGTGGAATCAGCGATGCATCCCTGCTTGATGCTTCGCCATACTACAGCTCCTCCATTCAAAATGAAGGCTGAGCCCGAAGTGGATTTCGTAGAATCCTTATCGGTCTTAAAATCAGAATCCGTATATCCTGTAAGGATTAAATCCCCACGACCATACACTAAGCTGTAGTTCCTCGTTCTCCTAAGATACTTGAGGATTGTCTTTACGGCTGTCCAGTGATCTAATCCTGGATTGGACTGATATCTACTGACAATTCCTACTGCATAACAAATGTCGGGCCTAGTACACAGCATTGCATACACCAGGCTCCCTACAGCTGAAGCATATGGAATGCGTCTCATATCCTCAACATCTTGAGGAGTCTTAGGACACTGATCCTTACACAAGTGAACCCCATGCCTAAAAGGCAGCAAGCTCTTCTTGGAGTTCTGCATCTTATATCTAGACAACATCTTTTCAATATAAAACGCTTGAGACATGGTCAACGTTCTGTTCTTCCAGTTTCGGACAATATAAGACGCCTGAGACAAAGCTAGCATTCTATTCTTCCGGTTCCAAGCTAGCCACTTCTTAACGTCAGTAAGAAATTCTACCTCATTCGCAATGAGAAGAATATCGTCCACATACAACACAAAAAATGCGACAGTTTTGTCAACGATTTTCTTGTAGACACAAGGCTCGTCGGCATTTTGATCAAAGCCATAAGATTTGATTGCCTCATCAAATCTTATATTCCAAGACCTCGAAGCTTGTTTCAGTCCATAGATGGACCTATGAAGCCGACACACCTTTTGCTCTTGGCCTTGGGCAATGAACCCTTTGGGCTGGTCCATATAGATGGTCTCATCAAGTTTGCCATTCAGAAAGGCTGTCTTGACATCCATCTGCCATACCTCGTAGTCATAATACGCGGTAATGGCTAGAAGGATCCTGATTGACTTTACAATGGCAACAGGTGAAAAGGTCTCCTCATAATCAACCCCTTCAACCTGGGTAAAACCCTTTGCCACTAGTCGGGCATTGAAGGTTTGCACCTTCCCATCTATGCCACGTTTACGTTTGTCGATCCATTTACAACCAATAGGTTTTACCCCATCTGGTTGATCCACAAGCTCCCAGACAGAATTGAAGTACATAGACTCTATTTCTTGGTCCATAGCTTTAATCCACTCGTCTTTATCAACATCAGCCATTGCCTGATCATAGGTCAATGGATCCTCACAGTCATCGTCAGGAGAGACAACTGAGGTTTCAGCTAAACCCATATAGCGATCGGCTGTCTCATAGTCCTCCCACTACATCGAGGCATTCCAACCTCTTGGGAACGGATTTGACTGGATGTGCTAGGGTCAACAACGCTTGGTGATGTACTAGCCCCATCAGCAACTCTTGCTGAGGCACTGTCCATTTCATTCAATACAATTTTACTTCTTGGTATATGATCCCTGATGTGGTCTTCCTCTACGAAAATGGCGTTTGTCGACACAAGCACCCTATTTTCCTTAGGATCATAAAACAGACCACCCCTAGTCTCTTTACGGTAACCTACGAATAGGCACAATTTCGAACGGGGTTCCAACTTTTTCGGGTTTGACACTAACACATGGGTCGGGCATCCCCAAATTCTGAAGTGATGTAAACTGCCTTTACGTCCACTCCAGAGCTCAAAGGGTGTTTCACAAACACTATTTGATGGAACATTGTTCAAAATGTAAACCGCAGTCTCCACTGCGTACCCCCAAAAAGAATCAGGGAGAGGAGCATAGCTCATCATCGACCGAACCATGTCCAACAAGGTTCTGTTTGTCCTCTCCGATACACCATTCTGCTGTGGCATACCAGGTGCTGAGAGTTGGGACGTAATTCCATGTTCTATCATATAGTCCTTGAATTCAGTGTTCATGTACTCTCCACCTTGATCCGATCGAAGTGTTTTAAGCGATTTACTTAAGAGGTTCTCAACCTCAGTCTTATACTACTTGAACTTTTCAAGAGTTTCAGACTTCTTATGCATTAGGTAAATATACCCATATCTGGAGTAATCGTCTATGAAAGACACGAAGTACTCATAACCGCCCGAGCTTTAACATTCATCGCACTACGAGAGGTCGAATGTACTAACTCAAGAGGCTCTTTAGCTCTATATCTTTTTCACTAAAAGGACGTTTGGTCATTTTGCCTTGAGGATGACTCACATACCGCAAAGAGTTTTCTTCCAACTCGTTTAAAAGTCCACTCTTCACTAGTTTCTCAATCCTATTGAGATTAATGTGACCTAACCGTAGATGCCAAAGATGGGCATTTTCTTTTGGAGAAATTTTTGCTTTCTTAGTTCATGTTTCATGAGCTTTAAACAATTCAAGATTCAAAACACTTTTAACCGAATTGGGTTTTAAAACATACTGATTATTTTCAATCAAGTTTAACAAATAACATTCCCTTTGAAAGAAATAAACGCTTTATTTAATTCAAAAGAAACCGAAAGACAATGTTCTATTAAGCAGAAATAGAAACAAGGTTTCTAGTAAACCACAAACTATGTACAAATTGTCTAACAATAAGTACTTCCCGCCAAAATGCAGCTTCACAAAGTTGTCGATTGTGCAGCGAGAGACAAGCTCACCGGATCCAACCCGTAGAGTCACCTCACCCTCTCACAATAGTGCCGCCAGAATCAATCCTCGAAAGAAGAACAAACGTGGTTAGTGGCGATCAATCCAATATCCGCATGAGTCATTACTCACCACTAAACAAGTTTCTATCACAAGTAAATCACATTTACCTTGGTTCTTCCTCTCGGCCAGGAATTTGGGACAGTTTCTCTTCCAGTGTCCGCCCCCATTGCAGTGGAAATACTTTCCTTTCTCTGCAACCTCCTTGACCTTCTTGCCCTTGTGGGCGGAAGCATGGTCAGTTTTACCCCTCTTCATCTTCTTCTTCCCTTTCGGGCGTGAAGGAGCAACAGGTTTCGTCCCAGAAGGTCGAACCCCGTGATAAGACTCAGTAGGAAACATTTGCCTCGATTCCTTCACCTGCTCGTGGACCGGAAATTCTGTAGCTCATTGAGGAGGGTAGTCGATTTGTAGCTAATTTTGTTCATAACAAGATTGCTATTGGCCCGAAGGAAACTCTTTGGGAGAGTCTCCATGATAAAATCGACTGCTCGACTCGCGATCGAAGCCCCATTCATCTCGGCGGATTAAAGCGGGTCATCATGTCTAGAACATGTTCACGGACAGACGATCCCTCTTTCATCCGAGCATTGAAAATGTATTTGAGCGAGTCATGCCAGACCTGAAAGGACTGTTGTCCAAACATTTCCTGCAAGGACTCCATGATTTCCTTAGCGGAAACCATCAGCTCATGCTTCTTTGCCAAAACATCAGACATGCTGGCAATTATGTAGACCTTGGTCTTTCATTGACCTTGATCCACCGATCGTACGGATCGCGAACAACTCGCGACGCGTCGAGCCCGACATCTGAGGACACTCCTCAGTAAGCACGAACTTTATGTCGTCAGTTACCAAAATTGTATTGATGTTGTTTTTCCAGCTCTGGTAATTATCTCCCACTAACTTATCGGAAGCAAGTAAAGCTATAATAGCGCTAGACATTTTTAGCTGAAAATTTAAGAAAAACTTTGTATTAGTCTCGCAAAAACCTTTTGAAAACCAATCTAGTTTTAGCAAAAAATGTTTCATGATCCCTAGGTCATTCAAAATTTTGCAATGATACCCTAAAGGTTTAGAATGACTGTCACCGAAGGGTGAATAGAACACTCATCCTCTAGGACGAGACTTTCTCGATCAGACCTAATCTCAGAATAACCCTTATTCCATTAGGCATCCAATTACCATTGTTCGGTTGAATTCATTAACACTTAACGAATTCTGTGAGTGTCACCCTCAATCTTTAAGTTTCCAAGTATCCGTCCAAACAATAGTCACCGGGCGGTGATCTAAGAAGGAAAACCAACCAGAAATCAGATCCGCTTCGAAATTCATCGTGTTTAGACTCCCATGATCAAGCCCTCCGGCGGGATTGTCAGTCCAGCCAAACTAGCTAGCGGTGGATCATAGGTGTCTCACGGTGTGAATCGAAAGAAGAGACCGTGGGTCTTGTTTTCACAAGTCCCGCTCCCACACACAATAAGTACTCTCTCCATCCACAGTGATATTGACCTATACAAATGCCACCCGAAGGGAGACGCTCCCATTTGCGCCACGAGGTCGAGTATAGATCTCACGGTGCGGACTTCAAGGGGATTTGTGGTTGGAAATTGAAATGTATCTCATACACTATATTTCCTCCCACTTAGTACTTTAATTTTAATAGGGATTGACCTAGATAATCGGCTAAAAAATTACCTAAGTCTACCAATATAACTCTGAGGATATGAAAGTATGGTGGTGCCCGAGAAAGAGGGGTTCATGCGAGTGACCACGAGGATATGAAAGTATAGTTGAGAAAAATTTTAAAAAGAATTGATAGCTACTACCGATGCCAACTAGGTGCACCTTTCTTTTCGGTGGCTCAAACCTAGGAACACCACAGTTAAGCGTGCTTGGCTTGTAGTAATCCTATGTTGGGTGACCTCTTGGGAGTTTTCCTAGGGAGCATGTGAGTGAGGACAAAACATGCTGAAATGACCCCGTGTTGGTTTATGGGGATAATGTCTTCACTCTTAAAAGCAGTCATGGATGATATGGTGACGCAACTAGGTCTTAGGTGATCATGGGTGTAACGCCCGTACTTTTCTAAGACTCAATTAATAGGGATATTACTAACAATGCATGCATTTGAGGCCCTAAATGACTTTAAATAGATAAAACTTAATAATTAAATTTACTTTAATTTAGCGAAAAACGGTAATCTTTTAAATTTACTTTCTAAAACATGTGTGCGGAAAACTATGACTTGGTCCCCATGGCTTTCGTAGCACGTCCCCGTCACTCGCCTGGAATGCCCTCGCCATTACCTGAAAACATTTTAAAAATGGCAAAGACAAAACAAAGTAAAGGGGTGAGTATTATAATAACACCCAGTAAGTAGAGGTCGGGAAATGCAATCACATGCAACATGACTTTTAAACCTGACTGGTAAACATGACTTTTCAAATCATAAAACTTTCTGTAGTGGGACCTAAAACTTCCTTTCACAAAATCATGGCTTTTCTCTTCGGCTTTACGTGGTCAATTGAATCTACCTGAGTATTTTCATGTTGAGTCCCTCACAGATCCCTATAGGGTTTGAGTTCCTCATAGACCCCTATAAGTTTGAATTCCTCACAGACTCCTATAAGTTTGACCCAAAGGGTCTCTGATGCATGTTTGACCATGCATAAATAACCAGGAGAACAATTGCCACAACCTTCATAAACATGTTCATATACATACATATGCATGATGTCCCGTTCTTCAATCCCATATACATATGCAGTCATAATGATGCAAAAATCATATAAATCATATAATCATAGCATAACATTCATAACTTTAAACTTGAGTCAATCAATCATAAATCATAAATACATTTACAATTTGAAACACATATTCAACACAAGCACAAGTGAAAATCTGAATAACGGTGTTAAAACTCTTTTTCAAATACTTCAAAGGCATTTCTATTCGGGTCCTCTCATACCCATAAATCATCTGGAATCCTCTCAAATTCAAAGGTGAAGTTCCTTTCTAAATCTTGTGAAAATCATTAACTCATATTCCTTTCAGATCCATTGAAATATTTGTTTTTATTCAAGTCTTAAGCATAAATCCTGAAAAATCATTCTTTGTAATAAATCCTTGAGATTTCTCTTTTTGGAATAACCTTTGAATTTCATCTTTTGAAATAGATCTTTCATAAAAACATACTTATTCCACTTTACAAATCATTTATAGAAAATTTCTTACCTTACTTTAACTTGAAACTCCTTAAGTTTCGTTCCTAACTCAAGGTTTCGCTCAGTCGTGCTTGATAGTCGAATCCCCTAAATCAATTTCATCAATTCCTTAATTAAATCGCATAATTAGAAACTTATTTTGAATCCAATCATAGCTAGGCTAAATTACCACAAACGGATGCTTAAAAAGGACTTGGTAACAAAACTGGTCGAATCGGACTAACTCCAGCGAGTGGTGGTCGGCGGCGTCGCGTGCGGCGGCGTGTGGTGGCGCTTCTCGGAGCGTAGAGGCTAGATCTGCAAATCTCGTGAGCCGATCTATCAAAAACCGACCTCTTCTCTCTAAAAATTGGTCGGAAAAGTGATGAACCAGTTGAACCAAAACTCGTCTGGTCTACCAACTCCGGCGAGACCCTCGAAGCATTAACGTGGAGCTCAGTTTTGCGTGGATTTGGACTGGATGGTGGTTGAGCTTGGTGTGCAGACAATGTTCGACGAGAGGGAAAGCTACAACGGCGTGTGACGGAGGTTGGCTCGGGTTGAAGATGATGGTTGGGTGTGTTCTTCATGGTGATGCAGCAGCGGCGGCGTGGTGCAGTCTTGGGGTTGGGAGTCATCGGTGCCGCGTCGCAGTACACGATGAACGGAGGCCAACACGGCGGGTGTTGACCACGCTACCAGCTCTCCGGTGAAGATAGAAAGAAGCGAGGATGGAGGCTGCGAAGATACCTTCGACGACATCATGAATCGGAATGAGAGGAAGAGGATGAACTCGTCGTAAAACGTGCTCCACCAAGGGAAGAAACTCTATATTCATTCTTTAGGAAAAATTATCAAAATGCCCTCCAATACTCTCGTAATCACTAAAAATCCCTTGGTCCCATTTGGATGCTTTAAAAGACCTTCTAATTATACAAATTTCTTAATTTGCATAATATTTCTTTAAATTGAAAAGCCACAATGCCCAATTAAATTTAATTCCCAAAAAATTAATCCAAAACACAAAATAAAAGGTACTTGGAGTTATGTGTATGAATTTAAATTAGGAAGTTGTGACTTTGTTTTAGGGGTTCACTCATTGGCCACATGAGAGGACATCAAGGTGAGAGCATATTTTAGTAAATTTCAGAGCAAAAACTAAGGTAAGGGACATCGTGCCGAACCTTTTTAAAATAGGATGAAAGTCATGGGCTTTGTTATGTTTAATTATTTTAAATATTTCAAAAAGTATTATGTTTTCAAGTATTTTAAATGGAAAACTATGAAAGTTATGCTATGATTTATGATTGATTGATAGGCTAATTGCTATGAAAGTATGTATGATATGTGATTTACTATGAGTTATGACATGTGCATCATAGAATATGATAGAAAGATGGGACCACATGCATGATTGTATGTACATGATAGAGATATGAATGGTCATAGCAATTATTCTCTATATGACATTAGGGGTTTGAGAGGACTCCACATATGAAAATGGTCTTCAAACCTAACATGCTCCCAGGGTTTTTAGAGGACACCATATGATAGGAGTCTTCGGACTCAACATGCTCTCGGGGTTAGGGAGGACTCCATAGTACAAAAGTATTTGGACTCAACATGCTCTTAGGAGAACTTAATTGACACTAAAAGCCAAAGAAAATAGTCATGATAGTTTTATGAGAAAGTTAGGTCCCACACATGAATGTTTTATAGTCATGATTGTATGTGTATGCACATCCCAAAACCTCGGTAGCGAGGTCACTTACTGGGTATTATTTTTATAATACTCACCCTTTTTTTTTAAATGTTTTCAGGTAAAGGCAAGGGCATACATGGCGAGTGACAGGGATGTGTTGCGAAGGCCATAAGCACCACATATTCATGTTTTTCGCACTTAAATAAGTAGTTTTTTAAAAGATTTTGTTTTCTGCTTTAATAGCGTAAAGATTTCGAAACTGAGCCCAAACATTTTTATGTTATTTAATTGTTGTAATTTTCTGCTTTGGGATCCCTAAAAGTAAATTTTAAATCGCAATTTGATTTAATTATTCTTTATTATGTTTAATGGCCTAAAAGATGCATGCATGTTTAGTAATGACCCTTAGAAAGCGAGTCTAAAAAGTACGTCATTACAGTTGTTTTGGGAAGAAATTCAAAACATGAATAACCTTTATGATTCATTTATATAGTTTACCTAATTATACCCAAATTCAAATCTATGAGCTCAATTTTCTTCATTATTGAAATTACCTTTTATCTTTGATGAATGGCCATGAGAAGCAATCAGACGTACATTTACAAGAGAACTTTGGGTTTCATATTTTAAAGAAAAGAAAAGCTTGAGTGAAAAAAAAAGAGCAATTGTATTTTTCTTTCTTTGATGTAAAACAATTTAGAGGGAGTCGAGAGACCTACCTTTCGACCGTTTGAGGGAGGAGAGCCATGGAGAAAGATTAGTAGGCTCTATTATTTCAATAATGAGCAGTTTTGTCCCACATGATCTCTCATCCAAGGTCAAGGTAAAATCTTTTTTTATCGTTATAAAAGCATGAATGTTATTATGGTTGATGATATGGAAAAACTTAGATACAATCTCGGTTGCACTTATAATTATACAACCTACTTTATCACAAAAAGAAAAAAAAAAAAGAAAAGAAAAAGTTTGAATCCCCCCCCCCCCAAAAAAAAATAATAATAAAAAAAGAATAAAAAAATGCTAGTGATAGAGTTAGTTGCAACTCAATTGTATTTTAAAATATTGTACTAGAAAACATGTTGCTGTCCATTCCAAGTAAAAATTATGTCTAAGCGGGAGGTTTGATGTGTCGCCCAGAAATTTTTAGATAACTTTCTAAAATTTTTTAGATTTGAATTGGGCTTATTTCGTATTTTTGAAAATAAGTTAATGTAAATGAGGAAAAGTTTTTGGAAAAAAAAAGAAATAAGTTTTGAAAAAGTTTAAATAAAAGAAAAAAAAAGATTTCTTTTGTTTTATAAGGAAAGTATTTTTTTAATATTTATTGAATAAAGGAAAATATATTCTTTTAAAGATGTATTTATTTATTTGAAAAAAAGGGGTAGTAGTTGCATTTTTTTTTCTTCTTCACGCCCAGCCGACCCCCCGCGCACCTCCTCCTTCTTCTTCCTTCTCCCTGTCCCCGGCAACCGACGGTACCAACGCTTGCGCGTAGCCCAGCTTCCAACCGTCTCCTCGCACAACATTAGCTTCTCACGCCGACGATCCTCTCCTTTACTGTCTCGTTTCGTCTCTGCCAACCTCTCTCTTCCTTTCGTCGTCATCCTTCGACACCAACACCTTCTTTCACATTTTTGCCGCAAGCTACCGCCGACAGTGTCCCTTCCGTGCAACTCATCGCCAAAAATAATCCCATCTCTCGCCGGTGAGTTTTTTTTCAAGAATACCCATTAGTTTTGTTTGCGGTGTTCGTGTCTTCTTTGTAAAGACCCTAAGTCAACAAGACCTGTTCCTAGAGTCTTACCTAACATGCATGGCTTGAGGCCTCTAGTGATTTAAAATAAGAGTTCGTGAAAACGGACGAAAACAAAACAGTTATTTCATTGGATCCCAAAATAGCAATGGAAACAAAATTATTTAAATAAGAATATCAAACTTGGTCTAGCATCGCTAAACTTTTTTAAAGAATGGAACATCAAGAAATGATATTTTAGTAAAATAGAAATAACGAAAGAAAATTTAAAATTTAAAATTTGCGGAATCTTGTCTTCATCCCATGGCCCATGTAGCGCCCTTGTCATTCGACCAACTTGCCTTTGCCCTTACCTGAAAACATTTTTTTAAAGAAAGGGTGAGTATTACATACATAACACTCAGTAAGAGACCCCACAGGGTTTCAAGAAAACATGGGGCCCTAGACATATAACATCATTCATGGCTTTTCTCTTCGACTATTTGTGGGAAATTAAACTTCCTGTTCCATGGCCTCAAATTTGAGTCGACCCTAAGTCCTTTACGACATACATATCATAGTTATGCATACAATCATTATTGGAAGTTTAGTTGCCAGGCCTTTGCAAATATTTTCATTTAAAAAAAAAAATTCTCTTCGGCCTCTAATGGACAACTAGTTCCTCCCAAAACATGGCATCTAATGTGGGTCGACTCCAAGAATTAAAAAATATGTGATAATAACATCAGGAAGATTTCACCACAGCCTTCGCAAACATTTCAGTGAAACAATACTAAGGGCCCCAAATGTAATGACGAAACATTTCAAAAGAACAACAATTTCATTGCATTAGCATACATCAAACCAAATTACTAAACTATCAAAACGATATCAATCTATCAATCATGGACTCTGGAATGGTTGGCAATCCAACCCAATCATGGCATTTACCACCGTCACAACACAAAGCGTAACAGAAAACCAGATCTCAGTTCAACATGGCATTTAAATCCAAAATTCCCAACCATACAGGGCATTAATTCTTTCAGCAAACTTTTAAATCTAAATCCAGAATTTTGTGTGGGTTCGCTCACCTTAAGCTCGATTAACAATTGAGTCTTTTAACTCCTCTCCGCGTCCTGACTTGAACCTTCGTTCAACAGAAACACGAGATGGTGACTACCTCGCTTAGGTTCCGCTGTAACCTTCACTACCTAGCACAACTGGGTGTCAATCAAACTCAGTCTTAATCCAGTCTCAAAATGTAAGCCATTTGCAAAAGACACAAAACTCACCCACCACGAATCTGACGAAGACCAACCACCTCCAACACGTCTCGCGGAACTACAATCGACGACAAAGGGGAAGTTGCAGCGGCAGGCGGCGCGCGAGCGTCTCGCGGACGGTGCGCGCGCTGCGTTTAGCGGCGTTAGGCGCTCATCAGCGCGTACGAGGCGTCTGGCGATGTGGCACCGAGGCGTCGCGGCAGATCGGGCGGCTAGGTACGAGCTGCAGAAATCTTTTTCTTTTTTTTTTTCTTTCCTTTCCCTGGTTATCGTGGAGAAAAGAGTGAGGAAGAGAGAGATGAGGAAGCCTTGAAGGATGTGCACATAAAAGGACAAAAGGGCACCTCTCAAAACCCTAATTGAAAATGAATTTACCAAAACCCACCCATCTTCTTGCAAAACCACAACCAACCCATAGACCAAGTCAATCTTAAATCTAAATATATATGTTTATCATTTATTTATTTTTAATATTTCTTTAAACACCACCAAAAGGAGAATAGATTATACTTTAAAGTGCACATACCTGATTTATTTCGCGGGCGTTACAATCTTAGTCCGATTCTCATAAAATGGAGTTTGGTTTTGAATAGATCAAGTCACTGGCATCCTAGAGTTGTGCTCTACGCGCCGCTACCGCCGGTTAGGTACTTTTATTTTCTCGATTCCGTTTTAATCCTCTATGTGTTGGTTGTTGGGATGTATGTCCTAATCTCGTGAAAGTTTGTAATATTCATATTGAAATAAATAAGAGTTATTTTTTTCATCACTTTGTGTCTCGCATATTTATAAACTTAATCCAATAAACTAAACTCCAGGGTCATTGAATTATGAGAGAACTAAAACTTGAACGGTGTGCAGTGGACACACAGGGAGGATCACGTTCGAGTTTATGAGTCGAATGGTCTACAGTATATGGATAGGGTTGGAGACCTAATCCTGGATACGCTGTGGATGCGACCGATTTATATTAGATACAAATGAGGTGCAACTCGTTCATGTGGTTGACATGCGAGTGGGGGCATCATGAGCAATGAGATTGTACAAGACCGAACAGTGAATTATCAGACCTACTGATGTAACACTTTTAACAGTATAGGACTAATAACTTTGTAGATGACCAATAGTGACTCGATCTTAATCCTGAGCGCGTTACGGACTCCTATCTACGAGGTCTGTCCTTTGACTAGTACGGGTGAGGGTGGACACAGTTGCTCGCCCAATATGTTTATCTTCTCAGGGGCAGGACCACGTGGGGAGATAGGAACTTAACTACACGAGATGAAATTCACTCATTCCCGAATTAGGGAAACTAAAGGGGTTGCCTCCTTAAGTGTTGTCTCTAGGGCTTCGACAACGGGTGCCCACCCTCTCACTGGCCCGAGAGGCATGTTGTTTATGGTTGGACCATGCAACGTTGTTGTTCATTAGAGTAGCAGTGGAACTTAAGGAGCAAGAGGTAGACACAGGGGTAAAACAGTAATTTGACCCAACAGTGTCTACGAACAATCAGTGAAGGTTTGACTCAAGGGCATTGGTTATATTGATGGACACAACTTGTCCTACAGTGATGAGAGTGCAGCTACGGGATTTAGTGAAGTGTTACCGTAGCTAATGAATGTTGAATAACCGAGTCAAAGAATTTGACAGGTTAGTCTGGAATCATTGGAGCTCGTAATCTGTAGATCAATTAGGTCCCTCGATTTGCTCAAACGGGATAAATTGAGGGTTTACAGTTTGGTGTGGATTTGAAGTGTTCAAATTCATTAAAAGGGTATTTATGTCATTTATATGATATATGATTGATATAATATATAGTTTAATGTGAATGAGATTCATAGTAAACTATAGGTTAGCCTAATCGATTGATTAGTGCTAATTTGGAGAAATTGAATTGAGAGAAATTAAATTGAATGTGATTCAATTTAAAATTCCACAATTATACAAATGAGATTTGTATAATAAGGTACGAGATGCCTTATTGTATATGATATGCAAATATGATTTGCATATTATAAGGTTGTGGTAAAATGGTAAATTAGTGGAGATTTAAACTCGACCTCTCACCATTATATAAAGGCCTTTGCAAGAAGGCTTTTGTAGGCTTTTGCTCAATTTTTTAAATTCAACCTTCCAAGAGCTCTCTCATCTCTAAACTCTCTCTCAATTTCTCTCTACACAAACCAAAGAGAGTTCCACCACTCTCCATCAACCGATCGAGAACAACCGAGAAGATCTTTTTGAGGTGCCACTGTTCTTGGTTCGAGAGATTGTGATTGTAGAGATTAAAGGCACAAAGTGTTCGTGATCGAAGAAGAAAGAATTGGCGAAGAAGTGTTCTTCAACAAGTAAGTAACATTAACTCACTGTTTTCCCTTATTCTTAAGCATGTTTAGCCTAGGATTTATATGATAAATTCAATTTTAAGAAATCGATTTGCATAACGAGAACCACGACGTTTTTTGTTGTTTTTCGCTACGTGATTTCCATTACCTTCAATTGGTATCAGAGCCAATCGTTGGCTTTTTCGTTGTGCAATCTGATTTTCTTAGAATTAGGTCGATTTACTTCAAAATTCATGAGATGAAATTGTTGTTTGCATGTTGGATGTTTCGGTTTTGGCACTATCTACATTTACATTTTTGTTGATGAGATCAATGTAAGAACCCGATATTTTGGGCAATTTTAATGTAAATCGAGTTTGTAAGTTCGTGTTGTTCGTGGGAAGAGTTGTTGTGAAGAAATCAGAGCTAAATCGGGCGAAAAAATGACGAAGAACAACAAATGAGTTTGTTCTTTTGACGATAGCGTTGAGACGCTTTTCTTCGACGTCTCAACGATGTCCGTGTGGATCCAGGCGCGCTGCTGGCACAACGTTGCGACGCTGGGCGCGACGTTGCAACGTTGTGGGCGTTGTGCACGCTGCCAAGGGCGTTGAGCAGCACAGCGCTGCCCACCGCATTGCAACGCTGCCGCATAGTGGCCAGTTCCAGCAAAAAGAGCGCTCGCATAGGGGTTGTAGGGGCAGTTATTTTCAACGCCACTCGTCGGAAGCCACCGCCGCCATCTCTCGTCAGAAGTCGCCGCCGCTGCTGAAAATTATCGTCGCCGCCACTGCCGGTTAGGTACAGACGATTGCTTTCATTTTCTCGATTCCGTTTTAATCGTGCATGTGTTGGTTTGGTTATTTAAGTCAAGTTGGTTCAATTTAAGTGCCTGTAACGTGATTTTTAAGATTATTTGTTTGTGACTTAGGGGCAAACGACTAAGGAAGTGCGTGGAACTAGGGATCGAACTCCCGAACCTTAGTTGTTTTTGTAAGTAGCCGTTTGGATTTAAGTCCGTTAAGTTATTGTTTGCTTTGGTTATGTGAGAACCTTTGTGAATTGTTATAGTATGCTTGAAATTGTGATACGTTTTGTTGGTTAGAGGGATTGTATGGAGGTTGTCTGAGCTAAAAGGCCTAAAAGTACGTGGTCAATATGGAATTAGGGGCTTAATGATTTGCGCTAGCATGGTACCTTAAGAGATTGTCTATGTTAGAGGTTAGTTAAGGTTGGGTTATGTCGGCGGTGATTTGGATTTACGCATACTTACTTAATATGGGTGTGTGGGGCACGGTGTAGTTGACCAAATCGAGTAGAGGATTACTCTATTGGGCTTAAGGTCGCCTAAGCGTGAGACTATTCTTGTTAAAGGGATCGTAGTTGCAGGCTAATGTTTTGGATACTGTGTTTTGGGCCAAATGTGACCCTTGGGTGCAACGCCTTACGTTTCGATTTGTATTTAAGTTGTTTGGATCGCTATAACTGTGTTGATTGGGCGTTAAAGGTGAGCTCTAGGCAACGTTTATGAACTGTCATCTCCTTGGATTTGTTTTAGACGAGCTTGTGTTAGAATTTTGATGGAAGTGGTTGTTTCATGGATCCTCGAATAGATGTATGTAGCCAACTTGATCAGGTAAGCGAGCTCATAAGTGGGAGAGTTGGCTTGCATAACTTGTGGATTGAAACCTTGTGTTGTTGTGTATGTTAAAGGGGTTTGTTCCGACCGTGAATGAGTCTAGTAGTGTGAGAGTTGCTTTCTCTCATTACATCGTCAATCAAAGTTCCAGAACCGAAGGTAGAGCTCGAGTAATTACTGCAGCAGGGCTCAAGGTGAAGTGTGCTAAATGTGAGGTCTGTTTGGGGTGAGTGAGTTGAAAAGATGAGTATTGTTTTGTTTGCATGTTAGCTTGTTTGGACGTGAGTGAGCTGCTTACTGAGTATTTTTATACTCACCCGTCTACTTTGTTATTTTTTGTTACAGGTAAGAAACCTTGAGGCGGTTGACGATGATGATGACCCGACGAGGCTATGGGACCCTATTTTCTTCTTGTTTCCTTTTGACTTAGAGTTCTCGCTTGAAACTGTCATGTTTTAGTTTCTGTTTTGTTTGCCTGGTCGCGCGACACTATGTTTTCTCTTGTACTTCTTAGTTAGTAAATTTTCATTTTGGTTGAGTTCTCTTTCCGCTGCCTGTTCGTTTGTCTAAGAGATTTTGCTTTGGAACTCTAGTTGTAGCCCAACCCATTCTCTGATTGTAGTTTGGTGGGGGTTGGGCATTGTTTGAAACTCTTTGAAGTGCTTTCTACTTGTTAGGCTCACTACAGGAAAAAAAGGTCTACGATAGCTTCAAAAAAATGTTGTAATCGACCTTCTATAGCTTTTTATGCAAAGTCATGACAACCCATGGTAATAAAAGTCGGTGACTTTTTACAGCATTTTATAAAAGCTGTAAAAAATTAGAATTTTTACACCATTTTATAAAAGCTATAAAAGATTTGACTTTTTATAGCATTTTATAAAAGTTATAAAAAATATTATATCAAAAGTCTTTTAATAGCATAATTTCCTCTTTTTAAAATCAATGATAGCATTTATAAATGTCATAATAATATTGTAGTAATCTACGATAGCATTTAGTAATTATAACATTTATTTGTAGCTAAGTAAAATAATAAATAAATGATCTTCAAGATTAGTTATACTATGAGTTTATGTGCATTAATCCAAGCAAATTACATTTCATTCAAGTTTTACATTATCCCACTTAAATTGATACAAAACATAACAATCTATTGTTCACAAAATAAATATAGTAATGAACATCAACTTTGGAATGACAATAAATATAAATTTGTCAAATGCTATTCATTAAATTACAAATGTTTCACTATTCATTATCAAAATATATAACTCTCGAGCTAGTTGTTTTTGTGGCCAAGAACTTCCCATGAAAATTTTGTCATCAACCTACAAGAACTCATCAAAAAAAAAAAATAAAGAATATTTACTCAAATAAAATAATTATTAAACAAATCAATAATTTTAAATAATAATACATAAATGTACATAGCAATTAAAACTTTGTCAAAAGGTCATGCAACTGTACTACCAATAGTATCTTCAATGTATGTCATTTCGAGTTGGGTCTCCATAAAATTTCGACAAAATAACAACCTATGTGCTTCGAAAATTTCAACGACATTACGACATAACTATAACATAACATCCTATGTGTTTGTATTATATACAAAGTAGGTCACATCCATAGTATTACCAGGGTAAGTTACCCAAACTTTATCCCCTTACTATACACCCTTTAGGTTGTATCTCGAGCCGCGATCCTTTTTTATGTACACTACATTAAGTACAAGAGACATCTTACAACCTTGGATGTTTAGTTGTTTGATTTAGGGTTAATACAAGGGCAATAACGTAAATATTGAAAAATAACTCTTTATTACAATAATTATGACAAAATTACAAAATACGAGTTATAGGGCACAAACCCCAACAAACTTCTACTTGAACTAAAACTCAAGTGAGGTACATTACAATCTAAAACAATGGTTATAGAGATACAAATACAATAAACTATGACATCCATATACGCATTACATATCTCCCACTTGCCCTAGATTAGGCTATGTACATATCTCGTAGACCTAGACTTTCCAGATGACCCTCGAACACTTTAGCCTTGAGAGTATTTGTAAACGGACCAACAATGTGTTGGGATTTTTGTCCTAATCTCGTGTTTGCAAATTACTGTTTGAAATTAATAAGAGTTATTTATTTCATTACTTTACGTTACGCAATATTTACAAACTTTTCCAATAAACTAAGCTCCAGGGTCATTGAATTTATGAGAGAACTAGAACTTGAACGGTGTGTAGTGGACACACAGGGAGGATCACGTTCGAGTTAATGACCCAAACGGTCTACAGTATATGGATAGGGTTGGAGACCTAATCCTGGATACACAATGGATGCAGCCCGTTTTGTATTAGATAGAAACGAGATGATCTAACTCGTTCATGTGGTTGACATGCGAGCGGGGGCATCCTGTGCAATGAGATTGTACAAGACCGGACTGTGAATTAGTTGACCTACTGATGTAACACCGCTGACATGAGACTAATAACTTCGTAGATGACCATTAGTGACTCGACCAATCTCGAGCGTGTTACGGACTCCTCCCTCATGCGGGTCCGTCCTTTGACTAATACGGGTGAGGGTGGTCACAGTTTCTCGCCCAATATGACTATCTTCTCAGGGACAGGACCAAGTAGGGAGCTGGGAACTTAACTACGCGAGATGGAATTCACTCGTTCCCGCCTTTAGGGAAACTAGAGGGGTTGTTCCCTTAAGTGTTGTCTTCAGGGCTTGGACAACGGGCGCCCACCTTCTCACTGGCCCGAGAAGGGTGTTGTGTATGGTTGGACCATCACAATATGTTGTTCATTAGAGGAGCAGTGGGGACTTAAGGAACAAGAGGTAGACACAGGGGTAAAACGGTAATTTGACCCAATCGTGTCTACGAACAACCTATGAAGGGTCGACTCATGGGCATTGGTTATATTAGTGGACACATAATATCCTGCATTGACGGAAGTACAACTACGGGCTTTAGTGGAGTGTTACCGTAGCTAATGAAGGTTGATTAACCGGGTCAAAGAGTTTGATAGGTTAATCTCGAATCATTGGAGCCCGTCATACAGCACCAGACTGAAAATTTTTAGTCTAACTAGTGTAACACCGTTAACATGATAAGACTGATAATTTAAAGATGGTCATTAGTGACTCGACCTGAATCCTGAGTAAGTTAAGAACTCCTACTTATAGGGGTTGTCCTTAGACTAGTATGGGTGAGAGTGGCACAGTGTCGATCGAATAAGCCTACCTTCTTAGGACGTAACCTCGTAGGTAGTCATGGACTTAACTATACAAGATGAAATTCACTCATTCCTACAGTAAGGAATTAGATAGGTGATTCCCTTAAAAACTGACTTCAGGTCTTGAACACGTCATCTACACGAACACGTTAGGATCATAGTGTTTGTATCATATACAAAGTGGGCCACATCCATAGTTTTACCAGGGTAAGGTACCCAAACCTTATCCCTTAACTATAGACCATTTAGGTTGTATCTCTAATTGAGATCCTTTATATGTATACTTCATTCAGTTAAAGATTCATTTAACAACCTTTGATGTTTAGTTTATTGGATTTAGGGTTTAAAACAAAGCAAACTCGAACAATAACTCTTTATTGAAATAATAACACTTTATTAAATTAGAACATAAGTACAAACTACGAGTTTTAGGGCAGAAACCCCAACATGTTAAGGGCATTGGTATCCTGGAGAAATCTTGCACAAAGCGTCTATAATAGCCTGCAAGTCCAAGAAAACTACATACCTCTGTAACCGTAGACGGATGAGGCCACTGCATAATTGCATCAACCTTAGCAAGATCTACAGAGATTTCTGTCTTGGACACCATGTGCACCGAAAATGATACCTGACAAAGCCAAAACTCGCACTTCGAGAACATTGCAAACAACTTGTTCTCTTGCAAGGTCTCTAAAACCATTCGAAGGTGTTCCCTGTGCTCTCTTCAGACCTTGAATAAACCAAGATATCGTCTATAAATTGTGACGACCACAACCACAGGTACTAGTTATTTATTTTATTTAACGTTCTATCAACCTTTGTGTTTAGTCTGATTAGTGAATTTTCATCAAAGCTCTCGGTGAGAGTGAGTCCTTGATTTTATTTAGTTTATAGTGAAGTGTTCTCCTTTAGATAAATTTACACTTATATTGAAAATAAAGGAAAAGGAAATGACAATGGCACTTAGTAAATGATGCCTAAGTAAGGTTAATTGGGACTTTTAACAATGACCTAGACCTCATTGTTTAACCATATATATAAGCTTGCAATCAAGAGAAAAGAAACCCTAACCCTAGATCTCTCTATAGCCTCTTTATTCTTCTTCCTCCCACTTTGCCCTAACCAAAACCTAACCCTTATTGTTGTTGCTCTACCGCCACCAAGATCCACGGACGAAAACCTTCGCCACGGCAGCAGCCACGTTCAAGAGTTCGGCAACCGCCGCGCCGACGAAGCCCACGGGACGAACACGACTCCAGCTAGCCGCCGCCATTACTCGCCGCGACGCGCGCGCGCACACGCCGAGACCGCGTGAAGTTGCCGCCGCCGAGTCCTCTACGCGCGCAGCGCCGCCACCACAAGCCTCGGCTCGTCGTTGGATTCTCGCGCACGGCCGTCCCTTTGTCGGCTCGAGCCGCTCGCGCTCGCTTCACGGAGATCCCACCCCGAGGAGGTGACGCCGCGAGTCTCGCAGCAGACCGCGAGCCACCGCTCACGAGTGAGCCGCCGCGAGAGTCCTTCCTTCCACCGCTGCTGCTGCCCGTCGAACCCTACAACGGCGCGCCAAAGACGCCTTCACAACCCACCCACGCAGAATACACCGGTGAGCGTTCGTGTTAAGTTTCGAATTTGATGAAGAATTATTCGTGACCTATTGATTATCTAAGCGTCTAATTGAGAGCTTAAGCTACTGTTTCGAACGCTAAGTGTAGGGACCAAGTTTGGAGCGGAATTGAGGGTCAAACGTCAAGACGAACTAAGGAGTATTAGGTATTCGCATTGAACTTGAGGTAAGCGGGCATGAAATCTCAAGAACGTAATTTAAGTACCCTTACGATTATGGATTTGGTGAATGCTTGGAGAATAA
This sequence comes from Trichosanthes cucumerina, assembly GCA_036507285.1. NCBI lineage: Eukaryota > Viridiplantae > Streptophyta > Magnoliopsida > Cucurbitales > Cucurbitaceae > Trichosanthes > Trichosanthes cucumerina. The sequence goes on along the minus strand of CM071840.1, from coordinate 67,516,586 downwards.
ACTTGGATTTGTGGTGTGAATCAGGTTCCTCTAAAGAAGAGTACTCAAGGAGCTCGGGTTAGGTTTTGGAGTAGAATCCGAACTAAGGTAAGGGACCTTGTGCCGAACTTTTCTAAATGGGATTGAAGAAAATGATTTTTCATTATTTCATGCGAATTTAGTTTGTACTTTTACATGAGAATATATCGATATTTTATGTGAGAATACTTTAATATTTTATATGCGAGATATCTCAATATTTTATGTGAGTATATTGCGGTATTTTATGTGAGAATATCCTTGTATTTTATGTAAGAAAAATCCGATATTTTATGTGAGGATATTACAGTATCTTGTATTAGAATATTTCATGATTACCTACAAGATTATTATCTTCAAACTGTTATAAGGAAATTATGATTTGCATATGAATGATAATGTTTCCTGACATATGCACTATAACTATGTTGAATGAGGGGACCTCATGCATGTATGTATGCCATAAAAATGATTTGAAGAAAAATGTGGAAATTGGTCTCCCGAGGGCATTGTATGCATGGTCAAACATGCATTAGAGACCCTATGGGTCAAGTTACAAAGGCGTCAGTGAGGACTCAATCTATACAGAGGTCCATGAGGGACTCAAAATGAAATGACTCGGGATGACCAATTGACCACTTAAAGAAAAAAAAGTCACTGACTATAGTCACGATGATATGAGAAAGTTTTAGGTCTCGCATATGTACATTTCGAATGTGATTTAAAAGTCATGATTGTATGTGTTTGATATCCCAAACCTCGGTGAGCGAGGTCACTTACTGGTATTATTTTGCAATACTCACCCTTTCTTTTCAAAATGTTTTTCGTAAGGCCAAGGACGTGCAGGGCGAGTGATTTGGAGGCGCGTTGTCGTGGACCATGGGAAATGTCATGTCTTCCGCATATTTTTCTTTAATAACCGATGTTGTCGTTTTATGATTTTGAAGTTAAGTTTAAATTCCCGATTTTTAAGTAGGACATGTTTAAACGGTTTCTTTTGCACGTTTTGAATGTTTTGTTTTGGGATCCCTAAAGATGAATTAATAGCAGTGGTGATTTGAAGATTGTTTTTAAATCCTTTGGCCTAAGAATGCATGCATGAGTAGTAATGTCCCTAAGAGTTTTAGTTATAGAAAAGTAGGGGCGTGACAGTTGGTATCAGAGCCCTAGGTTTAGGGTTCTGTAGACTTGCTTACAGAGTAAGCACAGTAGTTCCCATGGTTGAGCAACGCATTCCTGGTCCACCGCTGTGCAGTGCGTTCGTAATTTATAAACTAAGCAAATGGTTATAATGTAATTCTGTATTATGAATGTAAATGAATTTAAACCCTAAGGGTGATCCTATTTTACAATTAGAAAGTGATGAAAATTAAGTTAGAAATTCTCTGCATTGTAGTACTGACAAAAATGCCACCTAGAGGTCGAGGGAGAGGTAGAGGACGTGGTAGGGGTTGGAGGGCAAGAGAAAACGTTGACACCCAACCAGAATTACCACTGGAACAGGAAGAGATTACTCTACCCGTACCAGATCTCCCCCAGGACCAACCTGGTCGCCAGGAGGATGCACCTGCAGTCGCTCCAGTGGCGGATCAAGGAAACCCTAATGTCATGACTATGATGGTAGAGGCTATGCAGACTCTTGTGCGTGCTACAGTAGCCACTCAGCTGGCCCAAGCAAGTCAGGGGCGGAATGATGCAACTCTAGAGTCTCGATATCCCAAGCGACTTCGTGAAATATGATCCCGCATCTTTTGATGGGTCTTCTAGTGACCCCACCGTGGTCTGAATTATGGTTGTCCTCCATTGAGACCATTTTCAGACTGATGAATTGTCCTGAGGACCAGAGGGTGTCCTGTGCTACCTTCATGCTGAGAGACGCGACGCTTATTTATGGTGGGAGTCCGCCCGGGAACCATAGTCGCCAGCGAGAAACGATTACCCGAATCTGTTTAAGGAAGCATTCTTGACAGAAATTTTACCCCGCTGCACACTCGTTATAGGAAGCAAAGCGAATTCTTACTGGTGAGCGAACAGGGGAGGGCAGTGGAGGTATATGAAAGAGAATTCACCCGTTTGTCACGCTTTGCCCCCGAGCTAGTAGACACAGAGGCGAAGAAAACAGAGCGTTTCGTCATGGGACTGGATGAAAATGTTCGAGGCTTCATCCAGGCACTAGCACCTCCTGATTATGCCTCCGCAGTGAGAGTGGCGGAATTGATTTGGGTACGAGCACGATCGGGCAAAGCAGGTAATGGCTAACTTGGGCAAACCGCCTTGGCAAATCATAAGAGGAAATGGGATCACCAAATTCAAGCTCATGCAGCGTCCCAGCAGACACACGCGATAGACCAGAAACTTTTGTGCGAGTGTTCAGTCGAAACCACAGGTCAACAAGACAGGAACTAACAGTGGAGATAAGCCACAATGCAAAGACTGTGGTAAGCATCATTGGGGTAAGTGTTTTGCCCGGTCCGGAGTGTGCTTCAGATGTGGGAAAGAGGGGCACAGAGCTAATAGCTGTCCGAGTCAAGCCAGTGCTAGCCAACCTCAGGTTATCAATAGTGGGGCTGCTGCCAAACCCGTAATTCACCAAGGAAGAGCTTATGCAAGCACAAGTAAAAGCATCCATGGCACAGACTCCGTGGTTACAGGTACACTTCCATTACTTGGACACCTTGCCTTTGTACTATTTGATTCTGGTTCTACACACTCTTTTATTTCTGCATCCGTCGTAAGTCAAGCTGAGTTAAAATTAGAACAGTTACAGTATGCTTTGTCTGTCTCCACTCCTGCGGGGATAAACATGTTAGCCACTATGAAAGTCAAGGATGGTAGTGTGACTATCGCAGACCATGAGTTAACAGTAAATCTAGTAGTCTTAGACATGATTGACTTTGATGTGATATTGGGTATGGACTGGTTAGCGCAGAACCATGCTTGCATTGATTGTTTCAGGAAGGAGGTAGTGTTCACTCCCCCTAGCCAACCTGGTTACAGGTTCAGAGGCACCCTAGCGGGAAGTAGGCCTAAGGTGATTATTCGCCCCTTAAGGCCGTGAAGTTATTACATCGGGAGCTTGGGCGTCTTAGCTTGCATACTAGATGCAAGGTGTACGGAGATTTCCGTGTCATCGGTACTCGATGGTGAATGAATTTCCGCACGTCTTCCCCGAGGACCTCCTCGAGTACCTCCTGGTCGAGAGGTGGATTTTAACATAGGATTGGAGTCGTGGGCGACTCCGATATCCAAGGCACCGTGCATGCAATGGCAATCGGCGCAATTGAAAGAACGAAACTACGATTCACAGGACTTACTAGATAAGGGATTTATACGCCTAGCTGCCGTTTCGCTGGGGGAGCCCAGGTGTTGTTTGTGAAAAAGAAAGACGGGTTCATGCGCCTGTGTATAGATTACAGAGAATTGAATAAAGTTACGATCAAGAACAAATACCCTCTTCCTAGAATAGATGATTTGTTCGATCAGTTGCAGGGAGCAACGGTGTTTTCCAAGATTGACTCGAGATCGAAGCTACCATCGATTTGAGAATCGGTGAAGAGGACATCCCTAAGACGGCATTCGAGATCACGCGTTATGGACACTACGAATTCACAAAGTGATGCCGCTTTGGTTTGACCAACGCCCCTGCCGCTTTCATGGACTTGATGAACCGTTTGTTCAAAGAGTTCCTAGATACGTTCGTGATTGTGTTTATTGACGACATTCTGATATACTCCAGATGTGATGAAGATCATGAAAGGCACACGAAAAGTTTTACTCACGCCGAGAGAGAATAAGTTATATGCAAAATTTTCGGTGCGACTCGCTCAAAGTATCTTTCTTAGGGCATGTGGTGTCCGAGGCTGGAGTCTCTGTAGACCCAGCAAAAGTGGAAGCAGTCATGCAGTGGCCTCGTCCGACCACCGTCACAGAGGTACGTAGTTTTCTGGGTCTTGCAGGATACTATAGACGTTTAAAGCTGCGTGGGACTTCGCCAAGATAGCCATGCCCATGACCCAGCTGACGCGCAAAGGTAACCCATTTGTGTGGGATGATGATTGTGAGGCGAGTTTCTAGGAACTCAAGTGTAGGTTGGTGTCAGCTCCGATTCTTACAGACCCCGAGGGAACAGGGAGCTTTGTGGTTTACAGTGATGCTTCTAAGAAAGGGTTGGGCTGTGTTCTTATGCAGCACGGTAAAGTAATAGCCTATGCATCCCGACAATTGAAGACGCACGAGAGGAATTATCCAACCCATGACTTAGAGCTAGCGGCAGTGGTCTTTGCACTAAAGATCTGGAGACATTACCTTTATGGCGAGAAAATTCAGATTTTTACAGATCATAAAAGTTCAAGTACTTGTTCACCCGAGAAGAGAGTGAACATGAGGCAACGCAGATGGTTGGAATTAGTGAAGGATTACGACATAGACATTCAATACCACCCCTGGTAAGGCTAATGTCGTGGTCGATGCCCTCGATGAGAAAGTCGGTTCATACTTCAAAGACGAGTTCGATTGAGAGCGCAGAGTTACAGCGAGTTTGCACGAGCCGAAATTGCGATACTAGTAGGAAAGACCACGGCACGCTTAGCTCGCTTAATCGCATACAACGACTTTTGAGGCAACGCATCGTTGAGTCTCAACAGGGGGACCCTCAGTTAGTAGAGAAGCTTACGGCAGTAACTACAAGTGAGTTGGCAGAGTTTTCACTATCCACAGATGGAGGGTTACTATTTCAGTGGACGATTATGTGTGCGATTTACGACAAACCGAAAATCAAATCTTGAGCGAAGCCCATAACTCACCATTTTCTATGCATCCTGGCTGTACCAAGATGTATCGAGATCTGAAACAGTCGTTCTGGTGGTGTAACATGAAGCGCGACGTGGCAGAGTTTGTCGGCCAGTGAAGGCACCTAGACAGAGACCCGCAGGATTACTGCAACCTTTACATGTACCTCAGTGGAAATGGGAGGAGATCTCTATGGACTTCATAGTCGGATTGCCCAGGACTTTACAAGGTTACTCAGTAATTTGGGTCGTTGTAGACAGATTAACCAAGTCAAAGACATTTCATACTGTGGAAACCCACCTATTCTACTTGGATAAGTGGGCGCAGCTTTACCTGGAAGAGATAGTCCGTTTACATGGGATCCCAACCAAGATTATTTCAGACAGAGATCCACGTTTCACCTCCAACTTTTGGAGAAGTTTGCAGAAAGCGTTAGGTTCACAGTTAAACTTCATGATGCCTTTTCATCCCGGCATCGATGGCGCATGCAACGGTTGAATCGAGATCTTAGAAGACATGTTGCGAGCTTGCACCTTAGACTTTCCGGTAATTGGGACACTCATTTGCATTTGATGGAGTTTGCTTACAATAATGATTATCGATCGACCATCGGAATGGCTCCATTCGAAGCTCTCTATGGAAAACGCTGCGTAACTCCCGCTTTAGAGGAGGTTGGTGAACGCCACTCTTGGGTCCGAGGTGAGTACAGATCACTAATAGTGCGATCATGAAGATTAGATTAGGGGCGGATGCGCACGCCCCCAAGCGCATAAAAAGAGTTATGCCGATTCGAGACGAAGGGACCTAGAATTCGAAGCTGGGGACCACGTTTTTCTTAAAGTGGCCCCAATGAAAGGGATTCTAAGGTTTGGTCGAAAAGGGAAGTTGAGTCCGCGCTTTATAGGGCCATTTGAGATTTTAGAGAGGTTGGTGTAGTGGCCTCACAAGTTAGCATTGCCGCCTTCCCTATCGCCAGCTTCATAACGTATTCCACGCCTCCATGTTGAGAAAATACGCCTGCACTCCGACTCACGTCGTGGACTTTGAACCGTTACAGTTAGCAGAAGATTTGAGTTATGGCGAGCGACCTGTACAGATTATTGCAAGAGATCAAAAGACCCTCCGTAACCGTGAGATCAACTTAGTTAAAGTGTTATGGCAAAACCACCGCACGGAAGAAGCTACCTGGGAGCGAGAAGAAGAGGTGCGAGCTAAATATCCAGAACAATTCCAAGAATAGGAACTTTCGAGGACGAAAGTTCTTAAGGAGGGAAGATTGTGACGACCACAACCACAGGTACTAGTTATTTATTTTATTTAACGTTCTATCAACCTTTGTGTTTAGTCGGATTAGTGAATTTTCATCAGGCTCGGTGAGAGTGAGTCCTTGATTTTATTTAGTTTATAGTGAAGTGTTCTCCTTTAGATAAATTTACACTTATATTGAAAATAAAGGAAAAGGAAATGACAATGGCACTTAGTAAATGATGCCTAAGTAAGGGTTAATTGGGACTTTTAACAATGACCTAGACCTCATTGTTTAACCATATATATAAGCTTGCAATCAAGAGAAAAGAAACCCTAACCCTAGATCTCTCTATAGCCTCTTTATTCTTCTTCCTCCCACTTTGCCCTAACCAAAACCCTAACCCTTATTGTTGTTGCTGCTCTGCCGCCAGCCAAGATCCACGGACGAAAACCTTCGCCACGGCAAGCAAGCCACGTCAAGAGTTCGCAACCGCCGCGCGACGGCGAAGCCCACGGACGAACACGACTCCAGCGCTGCCGCCATTCTGGCCGCGAGACGCTCGCGTCTGCACGCCGGAGACCGCGTGAAGTTGCCGCCGTCGAGTCCCTCTACGCGCGCAAGCCGCCGCTCACAAGCCTCAGCTCGTCGTTGATTTCGCGCGGCGGCCGCCGCCCTTTGTCGGCTCGAGCCGCTGCGCGTCGCGCCGCCGGAGATCCCACCGAGGAGGTGACGCCGCCGAGTCTGCGCGAAGACCGCGAGCCACTGCTTCACGAGTGAGCCGCCGGCGAGAGTCCTTCCTTCCACCACGCTGCTGCTGCCGCGTCGAACCCTACAACGGCGGCGGCGACGCCTTCACAACCACGAGAGAATACAAAGACGGTGGCGTTCGTGTTAAGTTTCGAATTTGATGAAGAATTATTCGTGACCTATTTGATTATCTAAGCGCCTAATTGAGAGCTTAAGCTCATCGCTTTGACGCTAAGTGTAGGGACCAAGTTTGGAGCGGAATTGAGGGTCAAACGTCAAGACGAACTAAGGAGTATTAGGTATTCGCATTGAACTTGAGGTAAGCGGGGCATGAAATCTCAAGAACGTAATTTAAGTACCCTTACGATTATGGATTTGGTGAATGCTTGGAGAATAAACTTGGATTTGTGGTATGAATCAGGTTCCTCTAAAGAAGAGTACTCAAGGAGCTCGGGTTAGGTTTTGGAGTAGAATCCAACTAAGGTAAGGGACCTTGTCTTAGAACTTTTCTAAATGGGATTGAAGAAAATGATTTTTCATTATTTCATGCGAATTTAGTTTGTACTTTTACATGAGAATATATCGATATTTTATGTGAGAATACTTTAATATTTTATGTGCAGATATCTCAATATTTTATGTGAGTATATTGCAAGATTTTATGTGAGAATATCCTTGTATTTTATGTAAGAAAAATCCAAATTTATGTGAGGATATTACAAAGATCTTGTATGAGAATATTTCATGATTACCTATAAGATTATTATCTTCAAACTCAAGTATAAGGAAATTATGATTTGCATATCAATGATAATGTTTCTGACATATGCACTATAACTATGTTGAATGAGGGGACCTCATGCATGTATGTATGCCATAAAATGATTTGAAGAAAAATGTGGAAATTGGTCTCCTGAGGGCATTGTATGCATGGTCAAACATGCATTAGAGACCCTATGGGTCAAGTTACAGGGGTCTGTGAGGGACTCAATCTATACAGGGTCCGTGAGGGACTCAAACCATACAGGGGTCTGTGAGGGACTCAAATAATTACAGGGTCCAGTGAGGGACTCAAAATGAAATGACTCGGGATGACCAATTGACCACTTAAAGAAAAAGAAAGTCACGGACTATAGTCACGATGATATGAGAAAGTTTTAGGTCCCGCATATGTACATTTCGAACAGATTTAAAAGTCATGATTGTATGTGTTTGCATATCCCAAACCTCGGTAGCGAGGTTACTTACTGGGTATTGTTTTGCAATACTCACCCTTTCTTTCAAAATGTTTTTCGTAAGGCCAAGGACGCAGCGGCGAGTGAGTGGAGACGCGCGTTGTCGTGGACCATGGGAAATGTCATGTCTTCCGCATATTTTCTTTAATAACTGATGTTGTCGTTTTATGGTTTTGAAGTTAAGTTTAAATTCCCAGATTTTTAAGTAGGCCATGTTTAAACGGTTTCTTTTGCACGTTTTGAATGTTTTGTTTTGGGATCCCTAAAGATGATTTAATAGCAGTGGTGATTTGAAGATTGTTTTTAAATCCTTTGGCCTAAGAATGCATGCATGAGTAGTAATGTCCCTAAGAGTTTTAGTTATAGAAAAGTAGGGGCGTGACAGTTATAAATACTATAACAAACATATCTAGGAATTCCTTGAATACTCGGTTCATAAGGTCCATGAAAACTACAGGCGCATTGGTCAACCCAAACGACATCAAAGTGAACTCTTAATGTCCATAACGAGACCTAAAGGCAGACTTGGGAATATCTTCCTCTCTGATCCTCAGCTGATGGTAACCCGACCTGAGGTCAATCTTTGAGAAAAAAGAAGCCCCTCGCAATTGATCAAAGAGGTCATTTATCCTGGGAAGAGGATGTCGGTTCTTGACTGTGACCTTATTCAGCTCCCTATAGTTTTTGCACAGACGCATAGATCCATCTTTTTTCTTAACGAACAACACAGGCGCTCCCCATGGGAAAACGCTAGGGCGTATATACCTATTATCTAACAAGTCCTGCAGCTGCAACTTAAGCTCCTTTAACTCGGTCGGCGCCAGTCTGTATGGAGCCTTAGAAATAGGTGTTGTCCCCGGCTCAAGCTCAATGTTTAAATCCAGTTCCCTCACAGGCGGTAATCCTGAAAGATCCTCAGGAAAGATGTCTGGAAACTCGCTTACTACGGGCACCGAGGACAGTGGATCCTTAACGTGCCCCAAGTCAACCACGCTAGCCACACGCCCAAGCTCCCTGGTGGATCAACTTCTTTGCCCTAAGTGCGGACACCACCCTAGGGTGTGACCCTACCCCTGCTACCCTAAACTGGTACCTCTTCTGACAGGGTGGTGTAAACACCACTTCCTTAAGGTAACAATCTATACTAGCATGATTTTGTGCTAACCAATCCATGCCTAGTATGACAATGAATTCGGTCATGTCTAGGACTATCAAATTCACCTCCAGCTCGTGGCCCGAGACTGACAACTTACATGCTTTGACTCTTTCAATGGCATACAAACTCACCCTCGCAGGGGTGACAATAGATAAAATAACAACCAAAGGCTCTAACTCTAACTTAGGTTGGCTCACAAAAGATGAAGAAATGAAAGAATGAGTAGACCTTGAATCAAACAATACAAAAGCGAGGTGCCCAAGAATCGGGAGTGTACCTGTGACTACAGAGTCGGAGTTGCTAGCATCTCGGCCTGTGATTGCATAAGTCCTTCGAGATTGAATTCCTGGGTTTAACGACCCCACACCACTGGAGCCTTGAGCATGGTTGTCACTTGCTTTATTCGAGCAATTCCAAGAGAAATGCCCTTCTTGGCCACATCTGAAGTAAGCTCCTGTTCGGGCCAAACACTTGCCCCAGTGAGATCTCCCACAATTGTTGCAACGGGGTTTGTCCCCACCGTTGCCTCCCTGTCTACCTGTCATATGCCTCTGCCCTATGGTTGGACGAAATCTACCTATCCCCTGGGAGGTCTGTTGAGGGCGGTGAGAACTCGAGCTAATCTGGTTCCATTTTCTCTTCTGACCTGAGGTTTGTTGTCCCGGGTCACTATTCCCTTATTGGTCTTCTTGTTGTTGGTCGCCTATAACCTCGGCGACTCTAACTGTCGCAACATAATCAGAAGGCTCCAAGGCTCGCACTGTGCCCCTAACATTAGCATCTAAGTCCATAATAAAACGTTCAATCTTCAGGGCTTCTGTACTTATTAGTTCGGGAGCGAAACGTGACAGTCACGAAAATTCTCGCTCATAGCTTTCCACATACCGCTTGTTCTGGCGAAGCTGTAAGAATTCCTCTTGCTTCCTGTAACGGGATGCCACAAGGTAAAATTTTCGCCAGAAAGGCTCCCTAAACTAGACCCACGTCACAAGACCTCCTTCAATTCCCACGGTCCTCTTGGCTGACTCCCACCACATGAAGGCGTCATCTCTCAGCATGAAGGCGACACAAGACACCCTGTACTCCTTAGGGCAATTTATGAGTCGAAAGATATTCTCTATTGATGACAACCACCATTCTGCCACTGTGGGGTCCCCAAGGCTCCATCGAACGGTCGAGGGTCGTATATCTTGAAATCATTCAAGTATCGAGCTTCTACTGTTGCATTCACTTGCCCGTGGCCCATCTGAGCTAACTTAGATGTCACAACAACTTGTATCATTGCTTGCATAGTCTCCAACATCGTAGGCGTCGCGGGGTTGGCTTGTCCCATAGTCGGCACGACTGGAGGGATATTTCCTTGGTTATATAGTTTACCTAATTATACCCAAATTGAAATTTATGAGCTCAATTTTCTTTGTTATTGAAATTGCCTTTTATCTTTGATGTATGACCATGAGGAGCAATTATACGTACATTTACAAGAGAACTTTGGGTTTCATTATTTTAAAGAAAAGAAAAGATTGAGTGAAAGAAAATAGCATTTGTGTTTTTCTTTCTTTGATGTAAAACAATTAAGAGGGAGTCGAGAGACCTACCCTTCTTCCGATTGAGGGAGAAGAGCCATTGAGAAAGATTAGTAGGCTCTATTATTTCAATATTAAGGACTTTTGTCCCACATGATCTCTTATCCAAGTTGAGGGTAGATTGTTTTTTTCTCGTTATAAAAGCATGAATGTTATTATGGTTGAAGATATGTAAAAAACTTATATGCAATCTCGATTGCACTTAAAATTTTACAACCTACTTTAGCACAACCCCCCCCCCCCCCAAAAAAAAAAAAGAAAAAAGTAAAAAAAAAAAGAGGAAATGGTAGTGATAAAGTTAATTGCAACTCAATTGTATTTCAAAATATTGTACTAGAAAAGATGGTGTTGTCTATTCCAAGTAAAAATTATGTCCGAACCTGGAGGTTTGATCTCTCACCTTGCCATTTTTGAAGTATGAAAAAAACTAAATGTTTTATATGAATGAATTTATAAAATAAATTAGCTTGATTTGATGACCATAAATTGGAGTGAAAATATCTTGTTATTATTTTCTTAAACTACACATTTTTCAACTTTTATGAAAGTTTTGATGTCCACGAGACAAGGACAAAGAATGACTTCTTCATCCTCATCCCTGTCCCCACCCCACATTTTATTCGTGGAAAGGGCTATTTAATTTCCTGTGGAAAGGGGGCAAAGATTCCCGTGTGAAATTCGAAATAATTCTAAGTTTATTATTTTAATTTTTCTAAATTTAATAAATAACATTAATTTTTTTTGAAAATTTCTATTTAAATAACTAACTCTTACTAAGAGATTTCTATTTAAGAGATTTTTTTTCTTTAGAAAAATAAATGATATTTAATAAAATATTTATGATTTATTTACACGCATATATATTAAAAAGAAGAAGAAACGGGGTGGGAACCAAGATGGAGACGGTGTTAATGGTCCATTTATTTCATTCCATGTCTCTGTGAAATTGTCCATTTATTATTATATTTAATGATTGCATTACAATCCTTCTATTAAAAAAAAGTAAAACAAAATTAAAATTTTCATTGTAATCCGAAACTGTATATATTATATTGAATAAAATCAACTAGGAATATAAGGGTTTGTTTGGTAGGCAATTTGGATTTTATGTTTTTTAATTCAATGAGTTTACGCTTTATTGATAAGGACAACGACCCTCCACATATCTCCACAATGGTATGATATTGTCCACTTTGGGCATCAACCCTCATGGCTTTGCTTTTGGTTTCCCCAAAAGGCCTCATACCAATGGAGATAATTGTCCTTCCTTATATATTCATGATCAATCCCTTCCCTAGCCAATGTGGGACATTTGTTTGCAACCTAACAATCCTCCCCTCGAACAAATTACCACACTCGAGCCTCCCTTCGAGTCTCCCCTCGAACAAATCCGTCTACTCCAACGGATCGCCACATTGTGTGATATCGCTTGATCCTCCCCTCGAACAAAGATCTACTCCTCTACCAGGCAGCTTGATAGAGTTTACTACTTGGTTGCCGCTCCAAGTACTTTTTGTTCGACTCCGGGGTTCATCCACAATGTCTACATAAGGCTCATTAATGTTTGTTCCACTTTGAGGATTTCTCCGACACACAGCTAGGTTTTATCATGGCTCTGATACCAATTGATAAGGACAACGACCCTCCACATATCTCCACAATGGTATGATATTGTCCACTTTGGGCATCAACCCTCATGGCTTTGCTTTTGGTTTCCCCAAAAGGCCTCATACCAATGGAGATAATTGTCCTTCCTTATATATTCATGATCAATCCCTTCCCTAGCCAATGTGGGACATTTGTTTGCAACCTAACATTTATTTCGCAGATGGATTTGATAAGAAATGATTTCGAATTCTAGAATTTTAAAAGACGAAAATAATTTTAAAATCTTATTTGCGTTTCGAATGAAATTTATTTGAAATTCTTTAAATTAAAATTTTTTGTTCGGATGATCATGAGAAATGAAAAAAATTATAACATTTTACTATTATGCCCTAATGGCAAAAGTTTTAATAATAATATCTAAAGTAAATTTATTTTTCAAAGAAATATTAAAAATAGGTTGAGATAACGTTATCTTTTTCCAAAATCTTGTAATTCGGTAGCGTTATTTAAATCTTTTCTCTCCTTCCCCTTTGTCTATACTTCTGAGAAAAAAACTCAAGTAAATCTTTGGCTTTCTACTTGATCCTTCAAGAACTTAAGATTCTCTCAAGTATAATACTCTCCTATTACTTTTCTCATTCATATTTTACTACTGATCATTTTTCATCCTCTAACTCATACGTTGAGGTATTGATTTTATCTTTTTGAATTAATTTTTTTCATAGAATTATGTTAATGTGTTCTTTTCACCCATAAAAAAATCATTTTTTTCTTTAACCAATGTATCAAAATTTAAACTAAAAAATATATAAAGAAAAAAAAATAGTGAATCAATATATAAAAAAGAACAAAAAAAAATATTCATATCTAATCAAAAGAAAAGAAATTTATTGGATATGAGAACCACATTCAAAAGAATGTAATCATTTTTTAATCTATTAGAAAATAATAAAAGAGTAAAGAAATAAAATAGAAACTTAACTTGAGTTTGTTTAAATTTGTTTTGTTGTATATGAAAGAAACGACAATAGAGTGGTGTACGAAAAAATTGTGATAGACAATGGAGCGGTATGTAACGAGACTTTTGTTTATCGTAAGACATAAATTGAAAAAAGGACGATAGGGTTAAAATTGAAAATAATTTTTTTTAAGTCTAAGATCTTGGATACGAGACGTCGTGTGAGTCTTAGTGAACAAAACAACAATTTGCATTGACGAGGGAACAAAAGATAAGGTTAGAATACCATGTTGATTTTGATGTCGAACAATATTGAAATCAATTTCAATTTGTTTGGTTCTTTCATCAAAGATTGAATTTTGTATTATCTGAATGACACTTTTACGGTCACAATATAATTGTGTAGAAAAACACTCATATCTTTGTTGCGCTTTATTATAAAACTATCATATTTTGAGTAGGTTGTTATCTTTGTCAAACTTCAACTTTTATCAAAAATGATAATTTTTGTAGTAAACTATACAGTGTACTTTAATGTTATTTAATATTATTTTACTTGAACTTTTTTGTTCTAAAAAAAATACTTGTCCATTTTCTCTATTGTTCTATTTTATGAAAAACAATTATTACAAACCATATGTTGTATCAAGGAAAATGAACATAATTTCATGATTTTATTAGGAATATACCCCAATTTAGGAGAAAATAAAAAATTTATGATCTATTAATCTTGAAAAGATTTGAAAACATACATATTGAAAAATATGATAGTTTTATAATAAATCACAACTCTCTTGACGAACGTTTTTAGAAATTCTCATTAATGACAATACATAGTTGTTAAAAACACAATGGTTAAATTACAAATTTTAGTTGTTAATATCTAGTATGACCTACAATAGGACTAACATATTTAATTTTCTTAGAAAAAATAATTAATTGATCTATTAGTTTACCTTATAGAACACCTTAAATTATCATTCGTATCTAGTAGGTTTGCAAATTTTAAAAAACGTTGAAGAAGTTCAGAACTTATTAGACCAAAAAAATTAAACATTCAGAGAACTAATTAGATGCAAAATTGAAAGTCTACGGAATTATTAGATAGTTTTTTTTAAAAAAAAAAATTAGGGACTAAATAGGAACAAAAATAAGAGGTCAGGAATCTATTAGATATTTTTTAAAGTTCAAGCACCAAATAGACACAAATCTAAAACTTTAGAAAGTAAACTTGTAATTTAATTAGAAAAGCAAAAAAAAAAAAAAAAAAACATTTTTGGTAGTTATCTTATATAATTATTCTATACCACATAGCTATGGGTTGTAGTAATCTTTTCCCCCTTTTTTGTTGCAGATTCACCTCAGGGAAATGCTTTATTTTTTCACCTCAACGAACCAAGTTAGTATTGTTAGCAACGTCGATGAGTCTATGACCATAAATCTCACACTAAATATCACAACTTTGAAGAAAACAAACTTGTTATCTAACGAAATTCAAGAAGGCACTAGCAAAGAAGACGATTCCTTAAATATAACAATCTTTGAATTATTTAATAAACCCAAAAAAATTATTTAAAAGATACAAATTAAACAAGTACATTCATACATATTATTCACGTACTTTAACAAAAAAAAAAAAAGCATTCATGCATTTATTTATTTATGGTATCTATAAATTATAAACACATGTATGTGTATCATGAATCTAGGTTCTTATTTATATCAATATTATTGCTTTTTATTATGAAAATTGAACATTTCGATCTACAAATTCATTGATTTTGCATATTTATTTAGGTGGCCACGTATAACAAATATCGTACTTGTGGGTGTTAGTATTGAACAAACAGAGACCTTTTTCACCAACGATCCATAAACAGTTTGTGCAATGCGATCTGTCTCTTTGGTCCTTGTAAATCTCGAAGTAATGAAACGAGCCAGGCCATTGGAAACTGCAATAAAACAAGGTTGTACCAAAGAAGTTTGGTTGAAACCTGAATTGATAGCTGATCAAAGGTGGCAGTTGGTGAATTCCCAAATCATCATTTCCAGATTTACAATGAAGAGTGAGTAGATTGTGACTTTCTAGAACATTTGTTATATTGACTGTAACCAATCCTTCAGTGGTACATAGGCCAGCGGAAAACAACGAGATTAATAGAGATAATACAAGTGGTGAAAATGAACTCTCCATTTTTTGAAATTAGAGATTAGAGAAAGAGAAAGAGAGACAAGTATACAAGAATATGTACTTGGTGTGTTTCACTTTTATATTTGCTATGAAGGAGTTGAAAGGTAGAAATTAAGACTTAAAAACTGACAAAGAAAATGTGGAAGTTTCTGTTTTGCAGAGAGATAAAATAGAGGAGGTTTCATTATTATTATTAAGGAAAGTTTCATTTTAAATTCTTCTTGTTTAAACGATAACTTTGAAAAAATGAAAAAATAATTTTCCCATAAATGAGAGTAATTATATTATCATCCTTTGTCTCTTTCGACAAACGTCTTACTTTTTTAAAATAAATAAATAAATAAAAATAGACAAACATCTTATTATCTTATCTGCATTTTAATTTTAAATTTGTTCAAAATTTGGTCCATGTGTAAGAGTATATGTTTTTACGACTTCAGTTCCGCTCAGTAAATATACATGTAAAAAATGATTAAATATATCTAAAATATGTATGTATTTGTGAAAAAATGTTTGTTAAATTTGTAGTGATTAAAGAATTTACATTACACGACTGAGAAGGGTTAATGCACAAATAAAATTATTGTTTAAAAAACTTATAGAATTTTAAGTGAAGCATTAAATTATCAATATAATTTTTGTGGAACACTTGTAAAACTAGACCGCTACAATGGAATTTGTAATCTTGCATCATTAGATATATATGAGAAAATAAATTATTTTCATAAATTTGTAGTGCTTTCAATCACTCAAAATGACTTTTTAATTGTCTCATTATGGCACGTATTCTAAGATAAGAACCTTCTCCCTCCTTCAGTTGCACGATAGGACATCCCTTGAAGGAGAAGACCTTTTCCGTTCGGACCTCACCGCCAGTTGCACTTACTCGTCATCGATCTTGCTTGTATCGTTTGAGCTCCACCTGCAGCTGCAATAGATGGAGTTTTTCTTCGTGAACCGCAAGCAACACATGACACCAGCCGTCGGAAAAAGAAAGGGTGTCGCGTCAAACGACCACTGCACGCCAGATCTGTCGAACAAAGCTGTCGTCGACGACGAGCAAGACGTCCCCGCCAACCGAGTCTGGTTATCGTGCCGAGCTCCGTCATCCAATCTAAATCCACGCAAAATCGAGTTGCACGTTGACGCTTCGAGGGTCTCGCCGGAGTTGGTTGATAGAAAGTCTTTAGACCAAACGAGTTTTGGTTCCACCGGTTCAACACCTTTCTAGCCGGTTTCTGTTTTCTTGGGACCGGTTTTGGATAGATCGGGTTGCGAGCATTCCATGGGTTCACTCCACGCGCCAAGACGCGCCGTCACTGTAGACACCACGCACCACCACATGCGTCGCCGCCAACCGCCACACGCGCCACCGCCGCAGACCACCGTTCGCCTTAGTTCATCCGATTTCTTAAGTTTCGCTCGTCCAAGTTCGTTTCCAGCCCCCCATAGTGGTCATTTCTATTAGTCATTCTTAAATTTCAAGAATGAGATTAGTTTTGTGTATGGATTTAAATTAGGAAGTTATGACTTTGTTTTAGGGGTTCACTCATTAGCCAGCTGAGAGGACATCAAGGTGAGAGCATATTTTAGTAAATTTCAGAGCAAAAACTAAGGTAAGGGACGTCGTGCCGAACCATTTTAAAATGGGATGAAAGTCATGGGTTTGTTATGTTTAATTATTTTAAATATTTCAAAAGTATTATGTTTTAAAGTATTTTAAAAGGAAAACTATGAAAGTTATTCTATGATTTATGATTGATTGATAACTTAATTGATATGAAAGTATGTATGATATGTGATTTACTATGAGTTATGACATGTGTATCATAGAATATGAAAGAAAGATGGGACCTCATATGCATGATTGTATATACATGATAGAGATATGAATGGGCGTGTCAATTATTCTCCATATGACAATTGGAGTTTGAGAGCACTCCACATATGAAAGTGGTCTTCGGACCTAACATGCTCCTAGAGTTTTGTGAGGACCCCATATGATGGGAGTTTTCGAACTCAACATGATCCAGGAGTCTTCGGACTCAACATGCTCTCGGGGTTAGGGAGGACTCCATAGTACATGAGTATTTGGACTCAACATGCTCTCGGGGTTAGGGAGGACTCCATAGTACAGGAGTATTCGGACTCAACATGCTCTCGGGGTTAGGGAGGACTACATAGTACAAGAGTCTTCAGACTCAACATGCTCTCAGGATAACTTAATTGACCACTAAAAGCCAAAGAAAATAGTCATGATAGTTTTATGAGAAAGTTATGTCTCACACATGAAAGTTTTATAGTCATGATTGTATGTGTATGCATATCCCAAAACCTCGGTAGCGAGGTCACTTATTGGTTATTGTTTTTATAATACTCACCCTTTTTTTTTAAAATGTTTTCACGTAAAGGCAAGGGCATATATGGCGAGTGACAGTGTGACGACCGAGGAAGAGGGTACATGAATGAATCGAGTCCACATCTGAATGAGAGGGATCATGAGGATATGAAAGTTTGATGGTGCCCGAGAAAGAGGGGTTCATGCGAGTGACCATGAGGATATGAAAGTATAGTTGAGAAAAAATTTAAAAATAATTGATAGCTACTACCTATACCAACAAGGTGCACCTTCCTTTTCGGTGGCTCAATCATAGGAACTCCACAGTTAAGCGTGCTTGGCTTGGAGCAATCCTATGTTGGGTGACCTCTTGGGAATTTTCCTAGGGAGCATGTGAGTGAGGACAAAGCATGCTGAAATGACCCCGTGTTGGTTTGTGGGGATAATGTCTTCACTCTTAAAAGCAGTCATGGATGATATAGTGACGCAACTAGGTCTTAGGGGATCATGGGTGTAACACCTCTACTTTTCTAAGACTCAATTAATAGGGACATTACTAACAATGCATGCATTTGAGTCCATAAATGACTTTAAATAGATAAAACTTAATATTTAAATTTACTTTAATTTTGGATCATACAACAATCCAAAACATTTAAAAACATAACGAAGTTCGACCTCTGGTTTCAAATCTCTGTAATTCATGAGCGGAAAACGGTAATCTTTTAAATTTACTTTCTAAAACATGTGTGCGGAAAACTATGACTTGGTCCCCATGGCTTTCGTAGCACGTCCCCGTCATTCGCCTGGAATGCCCTCGCCATTACCTGAAAACATTTTAAAAATGGCGAAGACAAAACAAAGTAAAGGAGTGAGTATTATAATAACACCCAGTAAGTAGAGGTCAGGAAATGCAATCACATGCAACATGACTTTTAAACCTGACTGGTAAACATGACTTTTAAAATCATAAAACTTTCTGTAGTGGGACCTAAAACTTCCTTTCACAAAATCATGACTTTTCTCTTCGGCTTTACGTGGTCAATTGAATCTACCTGAGTATTTTCATGTTGAGTCCCTCACAGATCCCTATAGGTTTGAGTCCTCACAGACCCCTATAAGTTTTAGTCCCTCACAGACTCTATAAGTTTGACCCACAGTGGTCTCTCGATGCATGTTTGACCATGCATAAATTCCCAGAGAAATAATTGCCACAACCTTCATAAACATGTTCATATACATACAATATGCATGAGGTCCTGCTTCTTCAATCCCATATATATATGCTGTCATAATAATGCAAAAATCATATAAATCATTTAATCATAGCATAACTTTCATAACTTTAAACTTGAGTCAATCAATCATAAATCATAAATACATTTAGAATTTGAAACACATATTCAACACAAGCACAAGTGAAAATCTTAATAACGGTGTTAAAACTCTTTTTCAAATAAATCAAAGTCATTTCTATTCGGGTCCTCTCAAACCCATAAATCATCTGGAATCCTCTAAAATTCAAAGGTGAAGTTCCTTTCTAAATCTTCTGAAAATCATTTACTCATATTCCTTTCAGATCCATTGAAATTTTTTTTTTATTCAAGTCTTAAGAATAAATCCTGAAAATCATTCTTTGCAATAAATCATTGAGATTTCTCTTTTTGGAATAACCTTTGAATTTCATCTTTTGAAATAGATCTTTCATAAAAACATACTTATTCCCCTTTACAAATCATTTATAGAAAATCTCTTACCTTACTTTAGCTTGAAACTCCTTAAGTTTCGTTCCTAACACAAGGTTTCGCTCAGTCGTGCTTGATAGTCGAATCCCCTAAATCAATTTTATCAATTCCTTAATTAAATCACATAATTAGAAACTTATTTTGAATCCAATCATAGTTAGGCTAAATTACCACAAACGGATGCTTAAAAAGGACTTGGTAAACAAAACTGGTTGAATCGGACTAACTCCAGCGAGTGGTGGTCGGCGGCGCGTGGTGGCGCTTCTCAGAGCATAAAGGCTAGATCTACAAAGCTCGTGAGTCGATCTATCAAAAACCGACCTCTTCTCTCTGAAAACTTGTCGGAAAAGTGATGAACCAGCTGAACCAAAACTCGTCTCGTCTGAAGGCTCTTTGTCGACCAACTCTGATGAGACCCTCGAAGCATCAACGTGGAGCTCAGTTTTGCGTGGATTCAGACTGGATGGTGGTTGAGCTTGGTGTGCAGACTACGTTCGACGAGAGGGAAAGCTACAATGGCGTGCAACGGCGGTTGGCTCGGGTTGAAGACGGTGGAGTTTTTAGGGCGTTACACTGGGGCATTACACACAGGGATGCATTACGAAAGCCATAGGGACCACATAGTCATGTTTTCCGCACTTAAATTAGTTGTCTTTTAAAAGATTTTGTTTTCTGCTTTAATAGCATAAAGATTTTGAAATTGAGGCCAAACATTTTTATGTTATTTAAATGTTGTAATTTTCTGCTTTGGGATCCCTAAAAGTAAATTTTAAATCGCGATTTGATTTAATTATTCTTTATTATGTTTAATGGCCTAAAAGATACATGCATTTTTAGTAATGACCCTTAGAAAGAGAGTCTAAAAAGTAGGATCGTTACAGTTGATATCAGAGTCCTAGGTTAAGGGTTCTGCAAACTTTCTTACATTGTAAGCATGAGTAATCCCATGGCTAAGTAACAAGTTCCAGTCATCACCAGGTATGCCTTTGAAATAAAATTTTGTTTTGTCCATGAAAAGAAAAGTATGTATTTCTTATATGTAAAGTTATGTATATAAGATTTGAGCTAATGTGTTTCTAAGCTAAGAATGAATGAAAATATGTGGCTTATACTGCTTGTTTGTAGAAAGAAAATGCGTACTTGTGAAGTTATATGTACATTTGATATGAAAATGATATATTCCTACGTTGAGGAAATAAAAGTGTGTGATCCCTACTGCTAGTGATGGAAGGTAAACACCTGACCTAAGAATGTTAGCACTAAGGAAGTCTTATTGACATAAAACACATGTTTGCACGTTACTGAAAAAGAGTCAATTTTGACAATAGGAGGGAAGAATAAGTTCTAAGAGGTGAAAGCAGTCTAATGGTCAATAAGGAGTTAAATTCCCCAAGTAAACTTTGAAAGATGAGCACTATGATTTTTTCTTGAGAAGGTTAATGTTTGAATGTGCTAGGTAAGAGGTTAGCAGTCTTATTCGTTCGTGTTGAATCAAACAGATGAAAGAATTATGAGGTGTAGAGTGTATGTTACTGTGAAGTACTTGCCTCTAAAGTGATAAATAAAACTTCTTTCGCTTCCAAGCGAATACATGAATTTAGTATTTAAAGAGTTTAAGGTAATGAAAAGAAGAGTTATCAAAGATTGAAGTTGTTTTCAAAAGGAATACTTGACATAGAAGTTTCTGTCTTTTGGATGATACTTTTAATGAGGTATTGTGTGATTACTATGCCATGCCAAAAGAAGAGAAAGGTTAAAGATAGAATAAGTGACATTACGAAGAGCTCTATCTAAAAGATTCATCCTAGTTGATGCAAGGTAAAAAGAGCCAAGGTAATTTAAAAAGGGACTTGAAGCTTACTTGGAAAAACGAGTTGTTAACTTTGGAATGGAAGTTAAACTTTCAAAGTGTTTCGAAATACTTGGATCTTATCCATTGGGAGTAATGTGAATAGAAGCAACTAAGACATTAATAAAGATAAGTTATGTATGACGTTTTGAAAGGTGGCACCATAAGGTAAAATTTTTTATTAAAGACGAGCTTGAAGTGGAAAAGTAAGGTCTGAATTTTAGTTTTGAGTATAAGGGGGTTAAATATTTAAATTCAGGTACCTGAGTAGTTTGGCTTTTTGCATGGTAATTTTTGTGCTTGAACCTATTTGGGTTCGGTTTGAGGAACTTCACCACTAATTGAAAATTTATGTTATGTTATATGTATAAGTTGGAAGAAACTATTTGAGACTTTAACCTTGAAGGACCTAACAAGGTTGCTAACTCTATCCTTAGTGAAGTCACATCTCTTAGAAAGGTGTTAAGGTTATGGAAACGATGACCAGACGGAACGATTGAGTTATGCCTTGAAGTAAATGCTAGTAGTCGGTACAATAAACCTTAAAAAGGAATTTTGAGGTACAACCAAAAAGGAATCAATTTAGTAAAAAATCCCACTCTAAGATCACAAGATAGAAGAGACTACTGTGGGTGAGAGGAGAAAACATGAGCTATTTCTATCCCTAGCCTTTTCAGATTTGGAACTTTCGAGGACGAAACTTTTTAAGGAGGGAAAATTGTAACGTCCCAGAACCCCAAGTACTTTTTATTCTACATTTTGGGCTAATTTAATTGAAATTGAATTAATCGAGCCTTAGAGTTTCTTATTTTATTTGTAACTTTTGAAAATTTAAGAGAATATATATATATGAGTATTGCTATATATAAGTTAAGTTGGAATATTATGGCTAAGGGCATGTTTCTAGTTTGAATTGATGAAGAAGGGCAAAATTGGAAAATAAACTTTGAATTAGGGTTTCATACCTCCTTTCTTATTGTCTCATTATGGCACTTATTCCAAGACAAGAACCTTTTCCCTCCTTCAGCCGCACGACAGGACATCCCTTGAAGGAGAAGACCTTTTCGTTCGGATCACACCGCCTGTTGCACTTGCTCATCATCGATCTTACTTGTATCATTTGACCTCCACCTGCAGCTGCACCAGATGGAGTTATTCTTCGTGAACCCCAAGAAACACATGACACCAGCCGCCGAAAAAAGAAAGGGTGTCGTGTTGAACGACCACTACACGCCAGATCTGTCGAACAAAGCCGCCGTCGACGACGAGCAAGACATCCTCCACCAACCAAGTCTGGTTATCGTGTCGAGCTTCGTTGTCCAATCTGAATCCACGCAAAACTGAGTTGCACGTTGATGCTTCGGGGGTCTCGCTGGAGTTGGTTACAGAAAGACTTCAAACAAGACGAGTTTTGGTTTCACCGGTTCATCATCTTTTCGATCGATTTCTGTTTCCTTGTGACCGATTTTGAATAGATCGGGTTGCGAGCATTCCATGGGTGCACTCCACGCGCCACTAAGCTGCCGCTGGCCACCGTTCACCGGAGTTCGTCCGATTTCTTCAGTTTCGCTTGTCCAAGTTCGTTTCCAGCCCCCATTAGTGGTAATTTAGCATAGTCATTGTTAAATGTCAAGAATGAGATTAGTTATGTGTATGAATTTAAATTAGGAAGTTATGACTTTGTTTTAGGGGTTCACTCATTGGCCACCTGAGAGGACATCAAGGTGAGAGCATATTTTAGTAAATTTCAGAGCAAAAACTAAGGTAAGGGACATCGTGTCGAACCTTTTTAAAATAGGATTAAAGTCATGGGCTTTGTTATGTTTAATTATTTTAAATATTTCAAAAAGTATTATGTTATCAAGTATTTTAAATGGAAAACTATGAAAGTTATGCTATGATCTATGATTGATTGGTAGGTTAATTGCTATGAAAGTATGTATGATATGTGATTTACTATGAGTTATGACATGTGCATCATAAAATATGAAAGAATGATGAGACCACATGCATGATTGTATGTACATGACAGAGATATGAATGGTCGTGGCAATTATTCTCTATATGACATTAGGGGTTTGAGAGGACTCAACATATGAAAGTGGTCTTCAGACCTAACATGCTCCCAGGGTTTTGAGAGGACTCCATGTGATAGGAGTCTTCGGACTCAACATGATCCAGGAGTCTTCGGACTCAACATGCTCTCGGGTTTAGGGAGGACTCCATAGTACAGGAGTATTCGGACTCAACATGCTCTTAGGAGAACTTAATCGACCACTAAAAGCCAAAGAAAATAGTCATGATAGTTTTATGACAAAGTTAGGTCCCACATATGAAAGTTTTATAGTCATGATTGTATGTGTATGCACATCCCAAAACCTCGGTAGCGAGGTCATTTACTGGGTATTATTTTTATAATACTCACCCTTTTTTTAAAATTTTTTTCAGGTAAAGGCAAGGGCATACATGGCGAGTGACAGAAATGTGTTGCGAAGGCCATGAGCACCACATAGTCATGTTTTCCGCACTTAAATTAGTAGTCTTTTAAAAGATTTTATTTTCTGCTTTAATAGCATAAAGATTTCGAAACTAAGCCCAAACATTTTTATGTTATTTAATTGTTGTAATTCTGCTTTGGGATCCCTAAAAGTAAATTTTAAATCACAATTTGATTTAATTATTCTTTATTATGTTTAATGGCCTAAAAGATGCATGCATGTTTAGTAATGACCCTTAGAAAGCAAGTCTAAAAAGTAGGGTCATTACAGTTGTTTTGGGAAGAAATTCAAAACATGAATAACCTTTATGATTCATTTATATAGTTTACCTAATTATACCTAAATGCTCAATTTTCTTCGTTATTGAAATTACCTTTTATCTTTGATGAATGGCCATGAGGAGCAATCAGACGTACATTTACAAGAAAACTTTGGGTTTCATTATTTTAAAGAAAAGAAAAGCTTGAGTGAAAAAAAAAGAGCAATTGTATTTTTCTTTCTTTGATGTAAAACAATTTATAGGGAGTCGAGAGACCTACCCTTCGACCGATTGAGGGAGGAGAGCCATTGAGAAAGGTTAGTAGGCTCTATTATTTCAATAATGAGCACTTTTGTCCCACATGATCTCTTATCCAAGGTGAGGGTAAAATCGTTTTTTCTCGTTATAAAAGCATGAATGTTATAATGGTTGATGTCATGGAAAAAACTTAGATACAATCTTGGTTGCACTTATAATTGTACAACCTACTTTATCACAAAAATAAAAAAAAAGAAAAAAAAAATTTGAATACCCCCCCATAATAAAAAAAAAATCGAAAAATGCTAGTGATAGAGTTAGTTGCAACTCAATTGTATTTTAAAATATTGTACTAGAAAACATGTTGTTGTCTATTCCAAGTAAAAATTATGTCTAAGTGGGAGGTTTGATGTGTCGTCCATAAATTTTCAGATAACTTTCTAAAATCTTTTAGATATGAATTGGGCTTATTTCGTATTTTTGAAAATAAATTAATGTAAATGAGGAAAAGTTTTTGAAAAAACAAAA
This sequence comes from Trichosanthes cucumerina, assembly GCA_036507285.1. Lineage (NCBI taxonomy): Eukaryota > Viridiplantae > Streptophyta > Magnoliopsida > Cucurbitales > Cucurbitaceae > Trichosanthes > Trichosanthes cucumerina. The sequence continues at coordinate 67,491,575 of CM071840.1, read as the reverse complement.
GAAATAAGTTTTGAAAAAGTTTAAATAAAAGAAAAAAAAAGAATTGTTTTGTTTTATAAGGAAAGTATTTTTTTAATATTTATTGAATAAAGGAAAATATATTCTTTTAAAGATGTATTTATTTATTTGGAAAAAAGGGGTAGTAGTTGCATTTTTTTTCTTCTTCTTCACGCCCAGCCGACCCCCCGTGCACCTCCTTCTTCTTTTTCCTTCTCCCCGTCCCCGACAACCGACGGTACCAATGCTTGCGCGTAGCCCAGCTTCCAACCGTCTCCTCGCGCTACATTAGCTTCTCACGTCGACGATCCTCTCCTTTACCGTTTCGTTTCGTCGCTGCCAACCTCTCTCTTCCTTTCGTCGTCATCCTTCGGCACCAACACCTTCTTTCGCATTTTTGCAGCAAGCTACCGCCGACAGCGTCCCTTCCGAGCTACTCATCGCCAAAAATAATCCCATCTCTCGCCGGTGAGTTTTTTCAAGAATACCCATTAGTTTTGTTCGCGATGTTCGTGTCTTCTTTTAAAGACCCTAAGTCAACAAGACGTGTTCCTAGAGTCTTACCTAACATGCATGGCTTGAGGCCTCTAGTGATTTAAAATAAGATTTCGTGAAAACGGACGAAAATAAAACAGTAATTTCATTGGGATCCCAAAATAACAATGAAAACAAAATTATTTAAATAAGAATATCAAACTTGGTCTGGCCTCGCTAAACTGTTTTAAAGAATGGAACATCAAGAAATGATATTTTAGTAAAATAGAAATAACGAAAGAAAATTTAAAATTTAAAATTTGCGGAATCTTGTCCTCATCCCATGGCCCATGTAGCGCTCTTGTCCTTCGACCAGCTTGCCTTTGCCCTTACCTGAAAACATTTTTTTTAAGAAAGGGTAAGTATTACATACATAACACTCAGTAAGAGACCCCACATGGTTTCAAGAAAACATGGGGCCCTAAACATGAAAACATCATTCATGGCTTTTCTTTCCGACTATTTGTGGGAAATTAAACTTCATGTTCCATGGCCTCTAATTTGAGCCGACCCTAAGTCCTTTACGACATACATATCATAATTATGCATACAACATTATTGGAAGTTTAGTTGCTAAGCCTTCGCAAATATTTTCATTTAAAAATAAATTTTCTCTTCGGCCTCTAGTGGACAACTAGTTCGTCCAAAAACATGGCCTCTAATGTGGGTCGACTCCAAGAATTACAAAATATGTGATAATAACATCAGGAAGATTTCACCACAGCCTTCGCAAGCATTTCAGTGAAACAATACTAAGGGCCCCAAATGTATGGCGAAACATTTCAAAAGAACAACAATTTCATGGCATTAGCATACATCAAACCAAATTACTAAACTATCAAAACGATATCAATCTATCAATCATGGCCTTTGGAATGGTTGGCAATCCAACCCAATCATGGCATCTACCACACTCACAACACAAAGCGTAATAGAAAACCAGATCTCAGTTCAACATGGCATTTAAATCCATCATTCCCAACTATACAGAGCATTAATTCTTTCAGCAAACTTTCAAATCTAAATCCAGAATTTTGTGTGGGTTCCCTTACCTTAAGCTCAATTAACAATTGAGTCTTTTAACTCCTCTCCGCATCCTGACTTGAACCTTCGTTCAACAGAAACACGAGATGGTGACTACCTCGCTTAAGTTCCGCTGTAATTTTCACTACCTAGCACAACTGGGTGTCAATCAAACTCAGTCTTAATCCAGTCTCAAAATTTAAGCCATTTGCAAAAGACACAAAACTCACTCACCATGAATCCGACGAAGATCAACTAGCTCCAACACGTCTCGCAGAACTACAATCGGCGGCAAAGGGGAAGTTGCAGCGGCGGGCGGCGCGAGCTGCGTCTGGCGGAGGCGTGCCACTGCGGCGGCTGAGGCTTGCGGCAGTGGCGACTGAGGCATGCGACAGACTGGGCGGCTAGGGTACGAGCTGCAGAAAAAATTTTCTTTTTTTTTCTTCCTTTTCCCTTGTTATCGTGGAGAGGAGAGTGAAGAACAGAGAGATGAGGAAGCCTTGAAGGATGTGCACATAAAAGGACAAAAAGGCACCTCTCAAAACCCTAATTGAAAATGAATTTACCAAAAATCCCCCATCTTCTTGCAAAACCACAACCAACCCATAGACCAAGTCAATCTTAAATCTAAATATATATGTTTATCATTTTTTTTTTTAAATATTTCTTTAACCACCACCAAAAGGAGAATAATTTATCATCTACCCTGCTTAGGAACTTTCGTCCCCGAAAGTTCCCAATCCTGGAACAGCTCCGGGTGATTGGCTCGCATTTCCTCCTCACGCTCCCAAGTGGCTTCCGTTGCTTGTTGGTTCTGCCACAAGACCTTGACCAGACCGATAGTTTGGTTACGGAGAACCTTTTGGTCCCTGTCGAGAATCTGCACTGGTCGTTCCTCGTAACTCAAGTTGTCGTTCAATCGCAAGGGTTCGAAATCACCCACATGTGTGGGGTCAGGCACATACTTCCTCAACATGGAAACATGGAAGACATTATGAACTGAAGATAGGGATGGCGACAACGCCAACCGATATGCCACTAGGCCAATCCGCTCCAGGATCTCAAAGGGTCCTATAAAGTGTGGGTTCAGCTTTCCCCTACGACCAAACCTCACAACCCTTTTCATTGGTGCCACTTTAAGGAACACATGGTTCCCCACCTCGAATTCCAAGTCCTTCCTTTTTGAGTAAGCGTAGCTCTTCTGCCTACTCTGAGCAATTCACATTCTCCCTCGAATCTTTTGTATTGCCTCATTTGTAACTTGGACTAACTCGGGGACCAATAACTGGCGTTCACCAACCTCATCCCAGTAAACGGGAGTTCTGCACCTCCTTCCGTACAATGCCTCAAATGGTGCCACACCTATAGTCGCTTGGTAACTATTATTATAAGCGAATTCCATCAAATGCAGATGGGCATCAAAACTACCTGGAAAGTCAGGGGCGCAGGCTCGTAGCATATCCTCCAACGCCTGGTTAAGGCATTCTGTCTGACCGTTTGTTTGAGGGTGGAACGAGGTACTGAAGTTTAACTGAGTGCCTAGTGCTTTCTGCAAGCTTCTCCATAACTTAGAGGTGAATCGAGGGTCTCTATCTAAAATAATTTTAGCAGGAACTCCATGCAACCGGACTATCTCCTCCATGTACAACTGTGCCCATTTATCTGTGGAATAAGTGGGTTTCCCGGGTAAGAAGTGTGCGGACTTAGTTAGTCTGTCAACCACAACCCAAACTACGGTAAACCCTTTCAAGGTCTTGGGTAGACATACTATGAAGTCCATAGAAATTTCGTCCCACTTCCACTGCGGAACGTCCAACGGTTGCAACAGACCCGCTGGCCTTTGCCTTGGCGCTTTCACTTGTTGACAAACCAAACATCTACTGACATAGTCTGCCACATCCCGCTTCATATTCTGCCACCAGAAAAATTTCTTCAAATCCCGGTACATCTTAGCACTACCTGGATGCATAGAAAATGGTGAGTTCTGACCCTCTGCTAAAATCTCGTTTCTGAGTCCCCCAACGTCGGGGACACACAACGGTCCCTGAAATAACAGTCTCCCGTCTGAGGACAAGGAAAACTCTTGTTCCTGCTCTAAGCTCACCCGACGGAACTTCTCCAAAAGCCAGGAATCCATTGGTTGAGAAGTTATGATACGTTGTCTCAAGGTAGGTTGAACTCATCAACCGTGCAAGCGTCACTGATTGCTTCGCCCAACAAGATCGCAATTTACGCGCGCGCAAACTCGATCGCAACATCGCTTTGATCGGTGTCTTGAGAGGAAGAATGAACTGGCTTCCTACTAAGGACATCTGCAACTACATTAGCTTTACCTGGATGGTACAGGATTTCCACGTCGTAGTCCTTCACTAGTTCTAACCACCTGCATTGCCTCATATTCAGTTCTTTCTGAGTAAACAAGTACTTTAAGCGCTTGTGGTCAGTGAAAACTTGGATCTTTTCGCCATACAGGTAATGCCTCCATATTTTAAGCGCGAACACTAAGGCTGCCAACTCCAAATCGTGAGTTGGATAGTTCCTCTCATGAGTTTTCAATCGGCGAGGCGCGTGGCTATCACCTTCCCATGCTGCATCAGGACACAACCCAAAGCTTTCCCTGAGGCATCACTATAGATCACGTAATCCTTCGTACCATCTTGCACTGTAAGGACTGGTGTTGTAACTAAGCTCTACTTGAGCTTCTTGAAGCTTTCCTCGCAGGCATCATCACAAACAAATGTGGTGTCTTTCCTGGTCAACTGTGTCAAGGGCATTGCTATCATGGAGAAATCTTGCACAAAGCGTCTATAAAAACCTGCAAGTCCATGAAAGCTACGTACCTCTGTAACCGTAGACAGTCGAGGCCATTGCATAACTGTATCAATCTTGGAAGTATCCACAGAGATTCCTGCCTTGGATACCACGTGCCCCAAAAATGACACCTGACGTAGCCAAAATTCACACTTCGAGAACTTGGAAAATAGTTTGTGCTCTCGCAAGGTCTCTGTTAGCTCTCAGAATGAGAGCTAAGCTTGAGCTTTTATTGCAATTATTCCTTAGTATTTCGAGAATTTTTGACTGTTTAACCCCTAGATTAAGTACTTTGTGCGTTAGTTCTACAAATTTCTTTTGAAATATCACAAGATCATTGTAGTACTTCTGATTGTTGGAATGTTATTCTTTTCTTACCATATTTTCAGGAATTTTGGCAGATGATGCTATGAAGTGTGGAATTCTGCTTCGAACTGCTGTAGCGGTGAAATGGCTGAAGAATAAGGATTGCTGGAGCTCAATGCTGATATCAGATGCAATTGCACACGTGGACAAAATTCATTAATTGAGCTGGACAGAAGCTGCAATATAAGATGTCGTGGGCCAATAAGAGACTGTCTTGTCATTACCCTTTTGTCTATTCAGCCCTTAATTCGAGGTGGATAGGATATAAAGTGTCTCTTTTCGGTTGTGTAAGGAAAGATGAGGGAGGAAATAGAACCCGATTGGGGAAGAAGACAAGGGACGAATTGACAGCAAGCCGTCTTTGGAAAGCTTCCTTTTCTGGAAAGAGCCTGGTGTGGACCGAGGAAGGCTGGAGAAATTTCACCATCTGTTCATTCTTCGTTCTCCCTTACTTTTACTTTGCTAATTTGTAACTAAGACTAATTTTCCAGTATGCTTAACTCTAGTTTTACTGTTTCATTACTGCTTTTCTTTTTTAGTATGAGCTAATCACCCTTGGGGTGAGGGTTAGGAGACTTTATGTGGATGCAACTTTAATGAAAGAGTAATTTGCTGCAATCTCACTCTTGTGTCTTGTTATTTTACTGCTTAACTAAGATTTGTTTGGCCATCTCATCTTAGTATTGTTTATTCCAACTTGGAAAAGGGAAGAATAAACCGATTTCAAGGCATGACACTAGTTTTGATTAAGAGATTTACTTCTCTCAGGTGATTGAGGAGTCTAGGAATAGTCACTCACCTAGTGTTAACAGTTAGGAGCTAAAATTAAGGTGTTTAATGGAAATTAAGTGCCTAAATCGCGAGGAAATCTGGGAAGATTCCGTGAGTCATACTGTTTTGAGCTCTGGTGCAGTTTTGAGCTCTAGCATTAAGATTGTTGAAGCATAATTTCGTCCCTAATCCTATCCCCTTTTACTGTTTTGGTTAAACTTGTGTTTGCTGCTGCCTTACTGCTTTTAATCTTTTTTTGCATTACTTTAGCATTTCAATTGTTACTTTTAATTTCTAATTCCAATACTCATTTCATTTATGTTGGTTACATTTACTCATTAAATTCAACTCAACCTTGTGAATTTCCTACAACTAATCCCTGAGGAGACAATTAAAATACTTATCACTTGTTGCTTAGATTGTGTATGCTTGCACAGTTTAGGAGTGCTTTCTTGATAATTTCACACACCCCTTTTAAGCAAACAAGTTTTTGGCGCCGTTGTCGGGGATTAGTTTGATTTTTACTTTGTTTGAGTTGTTTTTAGTTATTTTTGAGCTGAAAGAAAGGTCTAACTAAGGTGTTTCTTTGTTTTTCAGGTGCTATAATTATGCATGAATGATTTCCTAGGTTTAGAATTTTTCCTAGATCCTGAACCTGAGAGAACATTTCATAGAAGAAGTAGGATTCAAGAGGAAAGAATGGTAGATTTTCGTGGAGGTCCTGTAGATCCTAATAATCCTCAAAATAACCCTGGAAACCAACCACATGGTCAAGAAGGCTTTAGACCACCTTTAGTTGAACCCCAAGCTATGGTCCCTGCCAATGTTATTGTCTTAGCAGATGACAGGGAGAGAGCTATTAGAACTTATGCCAATCCCTTGGTTGAAGAGTTAAATCCACAGGATCATTAGGCCGAAAATCCAAGCCCCAACGTTTGAGCTTAAACCTGTCATGTTTCAAATGCTCCAAACCATAGGACAGTTTCATGGACTATCATCTGAAGTTCCTCACTTGAATTTAAAATCCTTCCTAGGGGTTAGTGATTCTTTTAAACTGCCAGGAGTGCCCAAGGATGCTCTAAGGTTGAGTTTGTTCCCTTACTCCCTTAGAGATGCAGCCAAGACATGGTTGAATACACTTCCTCCTAGGGCAGTTGACTCTTGGAACACCCTTGCTGAAAAATTCCTCATTAAGTATTTCCCGCCAACTAGGAATGCTAAGTTTAGGAATGAAATTGTGGCTTTCCAGCAGTTGGATGATGAATCCTTGAGCGAAGCCTGGGAGAGATTTAAGGATTTGCTCAGGAAGTGTCCTCATCATGGACTCCCTCATTGTATTCAAATGGAGATATTTTACAATGGCTTGAATACAGCCACTAAACAAGTTGTGGATTCTTCTGCAAATGGGGCTCTTTTATCAAGAACCTATAATGAAGCATTTGAGATACTGGAGAGAATATCCTCAAACAACTGTCAGTGGGATGATTCAAGGAGCTCCCAAGGTAAAAAGGTTAGAGGCATGTTGGAGTTAGATGCTTTAACCGCTATAAATGCACAAATGGCATCCATGGCCAATATGCTGAAAAACCTAACTGTTGGAAATGCAACTCAAGTTCCCCTAATGTTCAGAATGCAGCTATGGTAAACCAAGTAATAAGTTCTGAGTCATGTGTTTATTGTGGCGAAGGACATACATTTGAATGTTGTCCTAGTAACCCAGCCTCAGTATACTATGTTGGGAACCAAGGTACTCAAAGAAGCAATCCCTATTCTAATACTTATAACCTAGGTTGGCGGAATCACCCTAACTTTGCTTGGGGAGGTTAGGGAAGTAATTCCCAAGCCCCTCAAGTACAGCAAAAAGTGAGTTATCCACCAGGTTTTGGGCATCAGAATCAGCAGGCCAATGGTAATCGCAAATGATGCTTCAAAGATCGTAGGGTCAGAATCACCCAAGCATATTCTAGGTACTTCTCTTGAAAGTTTGCTGAAGGAATATATGGCTAAGAATGATGTTGTTGAAAGAGTCTAGATTAAGAAAGCGGAAGCAATTTTGGATCTTGAACACTCTAAGTTGATCAATTTTGTAAAATAAAATGCATGCTCAAAGTTGGAAAAACAGAGGGATAGAAAACTCAACTTTGAAGATCAAATTCTCTTCACCCGATGGATGGTTTTCAACACGAACACTTCGTGGACAACCGTTAGAGTCTTCCCTACTATCCTCAGGCCTTGGAACGGATTGTGGGATCCTAGGTTGAGAGAATTCGGAAGAAAAGACCTCAAAGGTCACTAATTTGGGAATTTAGAATTTTCTGCAAAATTCTCTCAAAACACCTCAAGACACCATTAAATAAAGCTTCATCAAGCTTCATTTGAGTGACAACTCAAGTGTGATGAGGATGGTTTGAGATGGAAGTGGCTAATTTTGGTGAATTTTCAAAATGAGTAGGATTGGGCAAGTTGGCCATTTGATTTTCATGAAAATCATGAAAATCCCCATTTTACAATTAATTTTAACTCTAAAAACAATATTAAATTGTTTTTTTAATTAAAATTAATATAATTAATTAAATAATTCAAAATTAATTTAATTAATTAATTTTTAATTTAATTTAATATCAAATATTAAATTAAATAAATTGCCCGATCCCGATCGATTTTCCGAACATGAATCCTTATTCATGCTATAAACCGATCCGATATTTAAATCATATTTAAATATATCCACCTCCTGTTAATGATAGTTTAATTCATAATTAAGCTATGATTCGTTAAATATATCACATATAATTAACGCTTTCTCTCAAACTCGAATTTGAACAATTCAAATTCATTTCTCTCAAAATGTTACAAGGCTTAGTCCGAGCTAGTAAGGGGGACCTAATGGACCTACAGATCATGAGCTCCAACGATACGAGATTAACCGACCAAACTCTTTAGCCTAGCTAATCAACATTCGTTAACCACCGGGACACTCCACTAAAGCCAAGTGGTTGCACTCTCCTCACTGTAGATATATTTCTGTCCACTCGATATAACCATGATTAGTAAGTCGATCCTTCACAGTTCATTCGTAATTACAGCTGGGTCAAAATTATCGTTTTACCCCTGTGCCTTCCTCTCATTTCTTTAGTTTTCGAATAGTTTTTTTTCTTTGTTACGTTTTAATTCATGTAGTACTTTCTTAATTGATTTCTCTTGCCTTTTTTAGCTCTATTTTAGCAGATTACTTAGGTGTTATTTCATACCACCTCCAGCGTCAGGACTCAATGCGCGACAGCTGGCTGGAATGTATTCCCTTTGCTGGAGCTTTTACTGTGACATTAACAGCACTGACAAAAAGGGAAAAGAATCTAAAATGTATCAAACTTGTCTCCTCCGTAATAAATGAAGCCTGCCGGTAGTTGGCTACAATCAAAATTATGAGATTTGGGCTGATTTTGTTGAACTCTCTACGATTGCGACACGTAGAGCCTTGTTCGGGGGATGGAGTCTTTAAATTGCCCAGTTTATTAAGCATTCTTCATCTGCCCAAGAAGCACCTTGCATGCTTTAACTTCTGTACTCGAAGTTGCTGCAAGCATTTCATTCCCATGGCTCCGAAGAAGGCTAAGGTTACGAAGGCTAAAGCAGTAGTCTCTGTTGCAGCATCTGACGACCACGACCAAGAAGAGCCTACTCCAGTTCTGCTACCTCCCCCTCCTCCACCTAAGGCATCTAAGCAAACAAAAGCAAAGAGTAAAAAGAAGAGTGCCAAAGCTTCAGCATCCGTCTGAGAAACCTATCCCTCAATTGGCGGAAGGGGACATTGCTGAGGAACCACCCGTCGAATCGCCCGAACACTCCACCCCTCGCAGGAAGTCCTCCAAGAGGAAGGAGCACCCTTCCCATGTCCACTCCACTCAGACTCCACCACGTTTCATCACCGAGCAGGCTCGCGAGCGGTTTGCCATATTACAATCTAAGGAGCTCTTTTTGGAACGAGGTTTTGTTGCTCCTTTCGCCGATCTCCCTCATTTCATTAAGGCAAACATCATTAATCATGGGTGGTCGTTCTTCATCATCAACCACGGAACCAAATGCTGGCTCTTTAGTCTGAGTTCTATATGCAACTTTGATGATACGAGTGAGTTTCGTGTCCTTGTTCGTGGGAAATTGGTAGATTGGTCTCCTGAAGCTATCAACAAGATGTATGAGCTTCCCGACATCCCTCGGGCCAACTACAATAGGATGGTGTTGAATCCTTCCACTACTCATCTAAATGCAACCCTGCGGCTGATAGAATTGAAAGGTGCTCGATGGATGGTCTCCGCCACCGGTACGAGGTCTTTTCAAGCAGCTTACCTAACGGATAAGGCGAATGTGTGGCTTTCCTTACTCAAGGCCAGACTACTTCCAACAACCCATGATTCTACTGTCTCCAGTGAGCGGATGTTGCTGACTTATGCAATCTTGAAGGTTCTGAGCATTGATGTGGGACGCATTATTGCGGAGGAAATTAAAACTCATGCCAAGAAAACTGCTGGCAAACTCTTTTTCCCTAACACTATCACTAAGCTTTGTTTGATTGCAGGTGTTGATGTTGATCCTTCAGAGCAACGGCTGACTGACTCTTCTATGTTTGATAATGCTGCTATTGAGAGAGTGCGTCGCCGAGACCACAAGGGAAAGGGTGGTTTAGCTGTGGGGCTCACGAAACTTCTTGAACAACAAGAGACCATACTGCAACAATTGGAATACTCCACAGCACATCAATTAGGCTATTGGCATTATGCTAAGGCTCGAGACATTGCTTTCAGGGGCGCACTGACAGCTAACTTCCCTGCACACCACACTGATTTCCCTACCTTCCCTGAGACTGTATTAAATCCTTGGGCAACCTCATCGTCTGTGGCGGATGAGGAAGTAGACAATCAAGATCAAATACCTGGAGATGAAGATTGATCCAACAGGGAAGTTCTGCCCCTTTTGTTCAGATGGTAGTGGTCTCGTTGATAGTTGGCGTGTTGTGCCTTTCATGTTCTGTCTGCCCTATGTGTACTTGCTTGTTGTTGCTTTGTCAATTTTTAGTCTAGACTGTGTGCTTTGTCTGTTCTTTCCATTTTATGCCTTCTGTTGTGCTAGTTTAGGTAGTGGTCGTGGTGGTGTCTGCTAGGTTATCCACCGGCTAAAGGAAGAAATATTTTTTTTGTCACTACTAGTTGTTAGTGCACTCGCCACTATCGTTAAATGAAATTTATGGTTTGCCTAACGTGTCCCTCTTCTTTTTCTTGCTTCTGATGCATTTAACGATGTTTAAGTTGTTGCCATAATCCCTTTATTTTTTTTTTTGAAACAATTGTAGCCACTTTATGGTGCCCCTAGCTTGATAGCTATCAATTCTTGAGAATTTGCTCCTTTAAACTTAGATTACAGAGTTTGGATGCTCACTGCCTTTAGTTTTTTTTTTCTAGAAAAATAACTAAGTTTGGGGGTACCTTCCCTTGATTCTTTACTCATTGGGGACAATGAGCAATTTAAGTTTGGGGGGAAGGCATCCTAGTAATAACAAGTTATCACTCCTTGGAGCATTCCTCTTCTCTTTAGGACTCGTGCCTCTTCTCAAAAAAAAAAAAAAACAAAAAAAAATGAAGTTTGAGAGTTATTCCTCTACCCAAGTTGCCTATTAAACCAGAGTTGGACATGACACCCATGCTCACCTTTGAGTTGAACAGTAATAAAGGGATATGAATATGCCTTGGCAACCCAATTTAGTAGCAGGGCTCGTTGTTAGGTAGCCTTCATCACAAATGTTGGTGCTTAAATCGAAGGTTCTGTTTACAAGAAGGGTTCTCCCTAACTTTTTTAGTGAAATAAGTTCTGATAAAACAAAAAAAAGAAGAACAAAGAAAAGAAGAGGAAAGTTAAAGCCTAGTATTAAGTTCTCACTGCTTAGGTGAGTTGCATCAACAATGTGGCCAATCTAAGAACTAAGAAGAAGTTTATGCATAGGTGCGTGGCTAGGAGAACCTAAGGGAAGGAATGTTTGCCTACTTAAGCATAAGGTTAGCTTTTTATAATTCTTAGGAGTGATAGCTCTTGTTGCTGTAAAAAAAATAAAAAATAAAAAAATAAAATAAAATAAATGCTTTGTTGAAAGAAAAAAACTAAGGGCAGTAGAACTCATTCTTCTTTTTGTGAGTTTATGGGGTGCATAGTGAATTCAAAGATGGATTAAGTGCTAGTTTAGTTGTGGGGCTGTTTTGTGAAGCTTGCTACTTTTGATTTGAAAGAAAAACAAATGGATTATGGCAAATTTTGTGAAGGCTAAGTTTTGATGCACTTTGGAGAGAAAAAGAGATGAGACTGTCATATCAGTAACCATTTGTATCATTGAACTACTGAATCATTCTCTTTGAGCTAGTGGTGATTGTTGCTTTTTGGTGGGATTAGAATGTTTAAGCATTACTCAGGGACGAGTAATGATTTAAGTTTGGGGGTTTGTTAGCTCTCAGAATGAGAGCTAAGCTTGAGCTTTTATTGCAATTATTCCTTAGTATTTCGAGAATTCTTGATTGTTTAACCCCTAGATTAAGTACTTTGTGCGTTAGTTCTACAAATTACTTTTGAAATATCACAAGATCATTGTAGTACTTCTGATTGTTGGAATGTTATTCTTTTCTTACCATATTTTCGGGAATTTTGGCAGATGATGCTCTGAAATGTGGAAGGTCTGCTTCGAGCTGCTGTAGCGGTGAAATGGCTGAAGGATAAGGATTGTTGGAGCTCAATGCTGATATCAGATGCAATTGCACACGTGGACAGAATTCATTAATTGAGCTGGACAAAAGCTGCCATATCAGATGTCGTGGGCCAATAAGAGACCGTCTTGTCATTACCCTTTTGTCTATTCAGCCCTTAATTTGAGGTGGATAGGATATAAAGTGTCTCTTTTCGGCTGTGTAAGGAAAGAGGAGGGAGGAAATAGAACCCGATTGGGGAAGAAGACAAGGGACGAATTGACAGCAAGCCGTCTTTGGAAAGCTTCCTTTTCTGGAAAGAGGCTGGTGTGGACCGAGGAAGGCTGGAGAAATTTCACCATCTGTTCATTCTTCGTTCTCCCTTACTTTTACTTTGCTAATTTGTAACTAAGACAAATTTTCTAGTATGCTTAACTCTAGTTTTACTGTTTCATTACTGCTTTTCTTTTTTAGTATGAGCTAATCACCCTTGGGGTTAGGGTTAGGAGACTTTATGTGGATGCAACTTTAATGAAAGAGTAATTTGCTGCAATCTCACTCTTGTGTCTTGTGATTTTACTGCTTAACTAAGATTTGTTTGGCCATCTCATCTTAGTATTGTTCATTTCAACTTGGAAAAGGGAAGAATAAACCGATTTCAAGGCATGACACTACTTCTGATTAAGAGATTTACTTCTCTCAGGTGATTGAGGAGTCTAGGAATAGTCACTCACCTAGTGTTAACAGTTAGGAGCTAAAATTAAGGTGTTTAATGGAAATTAAGTGCCTAAATCGCGAGGAAATCTGGGAAGATTCCGTGAGTCATACTGTTTTGAGCTCTGGTGCAGTTTTGAGCTCTAGCATTAAGATTGTTGAAGCATAATTTCGTCCCTAATCCTATCCCCTTTTACTGTTTTGGTTAAACTTGTGTTTGCTGCTGCCTTACTGTTTTTAATCTTTTTTTGCATTACTTTAGCATTTCAATTGTTACTTTTAATTTCAAATTCCAATACTCATTTCATTTATGTTGGTTACCTTTACTCATTAAATTCAACTCAACCTTGTGAATTTCCTACAACTAATCCATGAGGAGACGACTAAAATACTTATCACTTGCTGCTTAGATTGTGTATGCTTGCACAGTTTAGGAGTACTTTCTTGATAATTTAACACACCCCTTTTAAGCAAACAGTTTCCTCACCGGTGGTAGTCCTGAAAGATCCTCAGGAAACACGTCTGGAAACTCGTTAACTACAGGCACCGAGGACAGTACATCCCTAGTGTACCCCAAATCAACTACACTCGCCATCACGCCCCATGCTCCCTGATGGATCAACTTCCTTGTCTTGAGCGCAGACACCACCCTGTGGTGTGACCCCACTCGTGCTCCCTTGAGCCGGTAGCTCTTCTGATAAGGTGGTGTAAACACCACTTCCTTATGATAACAATTTATACTAGCATGATTTCGTGCTAACCAATCCATCCATAATATAACATCGAATTCGGTCATATCCAGGACTATCAAATTCACTTCCAGCTCGCGGCCCGAGACCGACAACATACATGCTTTTACTTTTTCAGTAGCATACAAACTCACCCTCGCAGGGGTGGCAACAGATGAAATGGCAGCCAAAGGTTCTAACTCAAGCTTAGCATGGCTCACAAAAGATGCAGAAATAAAAGAATGCGTACCCCTTGAATCAAACAATACAAAAGAAATATGTCGAAGTATCGGGAGTGTACCGGTAACTACAGAGTCGGTGTTGCTGGCATCTCGACTTGTGCTTGCATAGGCCCTTCCGGGTTGAACCCTTGGTCTCGATGGCCCCACCCCACTAGAGCCCTGGGGATGACTTTCATTTGCCCTGTTTGGGCAATTCCTAGAGAAGTGCCCCTCCAAGGCTTGCACTGTGCCCTTGATATTAACATCCAAGCCCATAACAAAACGTTCAATCTTCATGGCTTCTGTACTTATTAGTTCGGGAGCGAAACGCGACAGTCGCGAAAATTCTCGCTCATAGCTTTCCACAGACCGCTTGTTCTGGCGAAGCTGTAAGAATTCCTCTTGCTTTCTGTAACGGGTTGCTACAGGGTAAAATTTTCGCTAGAAAGCCTCCCTAAACTGGGCCCACGTCACCAGACCTCTTTCAGTGCCCACAGTTCTCTGCGCTGATTCCCACAACATGAAGGCGTCGTCTCTGAGAATGAAGGCGGCGCAAGACACCCTGTACTCCTTAGGGCAATTCATGAGTCGAAAGATATTTTCTATCGACGACAACCACAGTTCTGCCACTGTGGGGTCCCAGAAGACCCATCAAAAGGTCGAGGGTCGTATTTCCGAAATCCTTCAGGTACCGGGCCTCCACTGTCGCATTTACTTGTTCTTGGCCCATCTGAGCTAACTGGGACGTCACAACAGCTTGTATCATTGCTTGCATGGTCTCCAACATCGTAGGCATCGCGGGGTTGGCTTGCCCCATAGCCAGCGCGACTGGAGGAATGTCCCCCTAGTTATTCTGTTGGGCTTGTGGTGGATCCGGCGCAGGTGGGGGGATTTCTTCCCGTCCCACAGGCAATTATGGGGGCGGGTTCGTTACTCCAGCCCTCCGCCCCCTGCCTCGTTCTCTACCTCGTCCTCTTCCTCTAGGTGGCATCAGTACTACATCATAGCGATATAGACTCAGGTTTCATCATACATAGTTTGACAAGAGTACATAAATACTCCCCTAGCATAACTCATACATGCACATGTTTGCATACAACATTCTAGCCTTCACAAAGGTATACATAAAAATAAAATAAAATAATAAGGCTCTTGCAGCAAACCTGGCAATGACTGAGAGTCGGTACTAGCCATGGGATTTCGTTACCTATTATTATGTAAGTCTACAGAACCCATGACCTTGGGCTCTGATACCAACTGTAAAGATCCAAAGTGAACAAGACCTGTTCCTAGAGGCTTACCTAACATGCATGGCTTGAGGCCTCTAGTGATTTAAAATAAGAGTTCGTGAAAACGGACGAAAACAAAATAGTTATTTCATTGAGATCCCAAAATAGCAATGGAAACAAAATTATTTAAATAAGAATATCAAACTTGGTCTGGCATCGCTAAACTGTTTTAAAGAATGGAACATCAAGAAATGATATTTTAGTAAAATAGAAATAACGAAAGAAAATTTAAAATTTAAAATTTGCGAAATCTTGTCCTCATCCCATGACCCATGTAGCGCTCTTGTCATTCGACCAGCTTGCCTTTGCCCTTACCTGAAAACATTTTGTTTTAAGAAAGGGTGAGTATTACATACATAACACTCAGTAAGAGACCCCACAGGGTTTCAAGAAAACATGGGGCCCTAAACATATAAACATCATTCATGGCTTTTCTCTTCGACTATTTGTGGGAAATTAAACTTCCTGTTCCATGGCCTCTAATTTGAGTCGACCCTAAGTCGTTTACGACATACATATCATAATTATGCATACAATCATTATTGGAAGTTTAGTTGTCAGGCCTTCGCAAATATTTTTATTTAAAAATAAATTTTCTCTTCGGCCTCTAGTGGACAACTAGTTCCTCCCAAAACATGGCCTCTAATGTGGATCGACTCCAAGAATTACAAAATATGTGATAATAACATCAGAAAGATTCAACAACAGCCTTCGCAAACATTTCAGTGAAACATTAGTCAGGGCCCCAAATGTAATGACGAAATATTTCAAAAGAACAACAATTTCATGGCATTAACATACATCAAACCAAATTACTAAACTATCAAAACGATATCAATCTATCAATCATGGCCTCTGGAATGGTTGGGAATCTAACCCAATCATGGCATTTACCACAATCACAACACAAAGCATAATAGAAAACCAGATCTCAGTTCAACATGGCATTTAAATCCAAAATTCCGAACCATACAGGGCATTAATTCTTCCAGCAAACTTTTAAATCTAAATCCAGAATTTTGTGTGGGTTCCCTTACCTTAAGCTCGATTAACAATTGAGTCTTTTAACTCCTCTCCGCGTCCTGACTTGAACCTTCGTTCAACAGAAACACGAGATGGTGACTACCTCGCTTAGGTTCCGCTGTAACTTTCACTACCTAGCACAACTGGGTGTCAATCAAACTCAGTCTTACTCCAGTCTCAAAATTTAAGCAATTTGCAAAAGACACAAAACTCACTCACCACGAATCCGACGAAGACCAACCACCTCCAACACGTCTCGCGGAACTACAATCAGCAGCAAAGGGAAGTTACTGGCGGGTGGCGGCGAAGCGCGTCTGCGCGGCGCGCACGCAATGATCATCCGCGAGAGTGCAAGTTGTGTCTGGCGGACGACGCGACTGCGTCTGGCCGAGGCGTGCGGCTGCGGCGGCTGAGGCGTGCGGCAGTGGCGACTGAGGCGTGCGACAGACTAGGCGGCTAAGGTACGAGCTGCAGAAATTTTTTTTCTTTTTTTTTCTTCCTTTTCCCTGGTTATCGTTAAGAGGAGAGTGAGGAAGAGAGAGATGAGGAAGCCTTGAAGGATGTGCCCATTAAAGGACAAAAGAGCACCTCTCAAAACCCTAATTGAAAATGAATTTACCAAAAACCCCCCATCTTCTTGCAAAACCACAACCAACCCATAGACCAAGTCAATCTTAAATCTAAATATATATGTTTATCATTTATTTTTTTTAATATTTCTTTAAACACCACCAAAAGGAGAATAGATTATACTTTAAAGTTCACATACCTGATTTATTTTGCGGGCGTTACATTCTTAGTGCGGTTCTCATAAAATGGAGTTTGGTTTTGAATAGATCAAGTCACAGGCATCCTAGAGTTGTGCTCTACGCGCCGCCACTGCCGGTTAGGTACAACCGATCTCTTTCATTTTCTCGATTCCGTTTTAATCCTCTATGTGTTGGTTGTTGGGATGTATGTCCTAATCTCGTGAAAGTTTGTAATATTCATATTGAAATAAATAAAAGTTATTTTTTTCATCACTTTGTGTCTCGCATATTTATAAACTTAATCCAATAAACTAAGCTCTAGGGTCATTGAATTATGAGAGAACTAAAACTTGAACGGTGTGTAGTGGACACACAGGGAGGATCACGTTCGAGTTAATGAGTCGAATGGTCTATAGTATACGGATAGGGTTGGAGACCTAATCCTGGATACGTTGTGGATGCGATCGATTTATATTAGATATAAATGAGGTGCAACTCGTTCATGTGGTTGGCATGCGAGTGGGGGCATCATGTGCAATGAAATTGTACAAGACCGAACCGTGAATTATCAAACCTACTGATGTAACCCCGTTAACAGTATAGGACTAATAACTTCGTAGATGACCAATAGTAACTCGACCTTAATCCTGAGCGTGTTACGGACTCCTATCTACGAGGTCTATCCTTTGACTAGTACGGGTGAGGGTGGACACAGTTGCTCGCCCAATATGCTTATCTTCTCAGGGGCAGGACCACGTGGGGAGCTAGGAACTTAACTGCACGAGTTGGAATTCACTCATTCCCGAATTAGGGAAACTAAAGGGGTTTCCCCCTTAAGTGTTGTCTCTAGGGCTTGGACATCGGGCGCCCACCCTCTCACTGGCCCGAGAGGCATGTTGTTTATGGTTGGACCATGCAACATTGTTGTTCATTAGAGTAGCAGTGGAACTTAAGGAGCAAGAGGTAGACATAGGGGTAAAACAGTAATTTGGCCCAACAGTGTCTACGAACAACCTGTGAAGGGTCGACTCAAGGGCATTGGTTATATTGATGGACACAACTTGTCCTACAGTGATGGGAGTGCAGCTACGGGATTTAGTGAAGTGTTACCGTAGCTAATGAATGTTGAATCACCGAGTCAAAGAGTTTGACAGGTTAGTCTGAAATCATTGGAGCTCATCATCTGTAGATCAATTAGGTCCCTCGGTTGGCTCAAACGGGATAAATTGAGGGTTTACAGTTTGGTGTGGATTTGAAGTGTTCAAATTCATTAAAAGGGTATTTATGTCATTTATATGATATATGATTGATATAATATATAGTTTAATGTGAATGAGATTCATAATAAACTATAGGTTAGCCTAATTGATTGATTAGTGCTAATTTGGAGAAATTGAATTGAGAGAAATTAAATTGAATGTGATTCAATTTAAAATTCCACAATTATACAAATGAGATTTGTATAATTAGGTATGAGATGCCTTATTGTATATGATATGCAAATATGATTTGCATATTATAAGGTTGTGGTAAAACGGTAAATTAGTGGAGATTTCAACTCGACCTCTCACCATTATATAAAGGCCTTTGCAAGAAGGCTTTTGAAGGCTTTCGCTCAATTTTTTAAATTCAACCTTCCAAGAGCTCTCTCATCTCTAAACTCTCTCTCAATTTCTCTCTACCCAAACCAAATAGAGCTCCACCACTCTCCATCAACCGATCGAGAACAACCGAGAAGATCTTTTGGAGGTGCCACTGTTCTTGGTTCGAGAGATTGTGATTGTAGAGATAAAAGGTACGAAGTGTTCGTGATCGAAGAAGAAAGAATTGGTGAAGAAATGTTCTTCAACAAGTAAGTAACATTAACTCAATGTTTTCCCTTATTCTTAAGCATGTTTAGCCTAGGATTTATATGATAAATTCAATTTTAAGAAATCGATTTGCATAACGAGAACCACGACGTTTTTTGTTGTTTTTCGCTGCGTGATTTCCATTACCTTCTGTGACGCCCGGTAAATTCAAGTAAGTTTTGGTTCTTTTCAGAGTTAACTTTGGGCTTATGTTTTAGTTTTAAAAGAGTTGGGCCAAGAAACTGATTTGTGGATCTTGCAGAAACCCATTAATCTTTCAAATCTCGCTTTAAATTTGGATTGACAGCCTTACGCTTCTTATCGAGCGTTTTGGGAGAAGGAGTCAAGGTATTTCTTTCCCCTTCTCTTTTCCTTAAGTTTCTAGGGTTTTAGTTTTAAAATAAAAAAAAAAAAAAAGAAATCGAATGAGGAGAGGAACCGCACGAGCAGCCCCCCCTCGTGTTCCTTCGCCCAACCCGTCGCGCCGCCGGCCGGCGTGCCGGCGGCCTCCAACGCCTCTCCCCTCCTTCCCTTCCGTCGTTCGTCCGCCCGATCTCCCTCTCAGTCTCCTTCCCTCTCGCGCGCTCTCGCTCCCTCGCGCGGCCTCTCCTCCGCTCGGCTTCTCCCTCTCCTCCCTTCAGATCCGTCGGCCTCCTCTCTCTTGCCCCTCCCGACCCTCCGCGCTCTCCCTCGCCGCGCCGCCTCTCCGCCGCCCCGACTCTCGGCCTCTCCCTCTCGCCTCTTAAATGCTTTTTCTCTCTCTCTCTCTCTCTCCCTCTCTTGAGATCCGTCTCTCTCTCCCTCGGATCTGAACCGATTTGCCCCTAATCGAGTCTTTCTCTCGCTGATTGGTGTTGTTTTGTGGACAGGGTCAGATTCGTTGGCAAAGGAGTAAGGCTTTTGGAAGAAATCTAGAGGCTAGAACGAGCATAGGGCCGGTTCAGCTTATAACCGTGTGTAAGACTCATTTTCGAACTTTTTGTTATGAACTATAAGCTTAGGATGTGCTTTGTTTTGCTTTAAGTTCTTGTTGGTTGAGTTAAAGGTTTCTTGTTAGCTTTCGGTTGGATTCGCTTTTTTGTGTGTCGTGCCTTAAGGGTAGGGCCACGAGGTTAGTTCCCAACCCCAACTTATGCATCGATTGTGATGTTCTCAGTAGGTGCTTAGGGTTGCTAGCGTGAGTAAGGACCTCCTTTGCGTACTTTATTCGAGGTAAGTAAGTCATTTGTTTGGTTAAGTATCAAGCTCATAAGTGAATGGGCTTGAGTGTAGAGTCGTTGTGGTTGACTTTATAACTATTATGTGGATTTTAACTGCTGTTTGGTGCATGAGACTCTGATTATCCTATTCTAGTGGTGAATGCCCTATACGGTTTGTAAGTTTTGTGGTTGAATCACTTGTGTGCCCTGAATGTATTGCTTAATTCATGATTGTGCTCTTATGACTCGGGATTGGTTGCTTTGAGTAAGATTCGAGTCCGTATGGTAGGGGCGAGTTGTGTGGTTGACCCCAGAACGGAGACAGGGATGAGCCGTGTGGTGGTTTTGGTTAGGAATGGTCGTTAGTTCTGTGGATGGACCAAGAGTTTGCTGTGTGATTGGCTGCTTAGGTTGTTGGTTAGGGACACGGTTTCAGGATGACCTTGAACGGTTTAGGGGAAGCCTAGGAGAAACGTTAGAGCTTAACCTCCTAGGCTAGCGTTACCAAACCCACTGACTGACCCCGAGCGAGACAAAACCTTTAGGCTGGCATCTCTGTGTGGGCATTGGGGTCGAGTGCGCCCTTATGCGAGCTGTGTGGGCATTAGGGTCAAGTGCGCGCCTTTGCGAGCTCATGCGCTTTTTAGGTCGAGT
The DNA here is from genome assembly GCA_036507285.1 of Trichosanthes cucumerina. Classification (NCBI taxonomy): domain Eukaryota; kingdom Viridiplantae; phylum Streptophyta; class Magnoliopsida; order Cucurbitales; family Cucurbitaceae; genus Trichosanthes; species Trichosanthes cucumerina. The sequence goes on along the minus strand of CM071840.1, from coordinate 67,470,924 downwards.
GCACCCTTTTGCAGGTGACATAGGGTTGAGCACCCTACGTGATTTGTGTGTGGGCACTTGGGTGGGCCGCCCTTGTGCGATCTGTGTGGGCTTTAGAGTCGAGGCTCTATTGCGTTCTGTGTGGGCGTTAGAGTGATTACTCTTTAGCGTTGGGGCGCGCCCCCGTCTATGGCCGCCTAGGTTTCCGGATCGTCGGTGAGTCTCGGGGTGAGGTAGACACGTGAGCGCCTAGTCTTGAGTCCCTAAGATACTTTGGTTACGAATCTGTTTTACCTCTGTGTGTGCACATGTGAATGTTAGTAGCTTGGACGTGAGTGGGCTACTTACTGAGTATTCTTATACTCACCCGTCTACTTTATTGTCTTTGGTTGCAGGTAAGGGCAAACAGTGAGCTGGAGAGCGACGGTGGCGACATGATAGGCTATGAGACCTCTCTTGTTTTAAAGAGACTTTTATCTTAGAACTTAGGAAGCTTTTTGTATTAAGTTGAACTTTGATTCCTTTTAATTATTCGTTGGTTTCTGAACTCTGTGGGTGTTGAGCATGACATTTATTCTTTTAGTTTCCGTGTTCAGCATGCTCGTTTATATTTCTATTCAAGTGCTTCCGTTGCCCCTGTTGTGTGTTCTGCTGGAGCCCGACCTGTTTTGTTGTAGTTTGGGAGGAGGTCGGGCGTTGAGAAAGGCATTTAAAAGTGTTTCTTGCTTAAACAGGTTAAGGAAATTTTTGGTTTTGTCCAGATAGTGCCGTTATGCTGCCGAAATTTCGGCGCAGAGGGTGCTATCTAGTGACGTCCCTAGTTGGAATTGTGTCGAAAACTAGGGGCGTTACAGTTGGTATCAGAGACAAAGTTTTAGGTCCTGTATACTTGCCTACATCGTAGGTACTGGTTCTCATAGCCGCTCGCAGATTGTCGCCTCGTCACCTCCAGGTTTGCTTGTTTTTATTTTTGTAAAGTAAGTCGGGTTAGTAAGTTGTTTGCCTCTGGATGCTTGAATTCGTGCTTGCTTAAGACCATGGTGCTGTGTTTTAAACTTTGTTGTGGTTAACTCAGAGTATGGCACGTGGACGTGGACGTGGTAGAGCTGTGGCTGGTGGGCGTGGTCGTGGAGGGCGAAGAGCTCGAGGTCGTGGAGCCCGTGGCCAGGGCCCGGTGGTGGACCCACCAATGGATGAGCACTCCGAGCATCAGGAGGAGCTTAATCACGACGCCCCGGCTGTCGGGGAGCCATCGGAGCATGTTGATGAAAACCCTCAGGAGTGAGGGAACGGCCAAAGCCGCATGGCCCGACTCTCCAGAACTCATGGCGGGACTCTCAGGAGATCCTGCGCAGCAACTTTGGCTAGTCGAGACGGTCTTTGCTTAACCAGTCACCCAAGTTACGGGGTGATGGCTAATCAAAATCGGGGAGCCGCGAGAATCCGAACCGTGCAAACTCACTCGAGCGAAAGAGAGATCGCCCGATCACGTGGAGCCACTACAGAGGAGGCTAGATACCTTCGGGACTTCAGGAAATATGAGCCGCCTCTCTTCGATGGGCAAGGAGTTGACCATGTGGCTGCGGAAGCGTGGTTCGGGATGGTGGAAGACATATTTGAGCGCATGTGCTGCCCTGATCGACAGAGAGTCCAGTGCGCAGTTTACACACTCAGAGGACGAGCCTATGTATGGTGGAAGACTGCCTCGCGGTCCATTGACGTGAGTGAAGGGCCTATAACCTGGGCGCAGTTCCAGGAAGCATTCTATGAGAAGTACTACCCAGCCGCGATGAGAATCGAGAAACAGTGAGCCGCACTGGCGTAAGGACCGAATCAGTCGGTCGAAGAGTATGAACACGAGTTCACAATGTTGTCCCGGTTTGCTACAGAATTGGTGGACACAGACAAGAAGAAGATTGAACGATTCCTCACGGGTCTGCGTGGAGGGTTGCGTGGGTCTGTAGCTGCCCATGACCCAAAGACCTATGCCGCGGTTGTTCGAGTGGCCACCTTGATCGATGCAGATTCAAAACAGCAGGGGAGTACTCGCTGGCGCCTATTAGGGGCGTGGCGGACTTCGGATCAGTCGAAGAGGAGACACGATCAAGCCTTCCCTAGGCCAAACCGACCTGGAGCGCAGGGGCAACAGTGGGCCCAAGGAGCAGGCAGAGGCGCGTGCCCTAACTGTGGAGGGCAGCATAACAGAGGAGCTTGCCCAGCAGCTACCAAAGTTTGTTTCCATTGTGGTAAGGTGGGCCATATGGCGTCAGTGTGCAGGCATAAGAAGAGACCTGACTTGAGAGTGTGTTATATATGCTTAAGGAAGGCCATGTGGCCTCGCGGCGTCTTGATAATAGAAATGCCGGAAACCGTGAAGGTCGCCAGAGAGGATTTGCGTGTATGCTAATCTTTGCCCGAGCCATGGAGGGTGTCTTTAGTAAAGTCGCCACAGTACCTTACCTATTCTCGGTCATTTAGCTTTTGTACTTTTGATTCTGCCGCACGCACTCCTTTATTTCTGCAATTTGCTTGTGGGGCAAGCCCAGCTAGAAGTAGAGCCCTTAGGTTTTAGCCTATCGGTTGCAACCCAGCAGAGGGCGCAGAGATAGTGACACGAAAAAGGTGAAGACCGGTCAGGTCTTGGTGGGAGGTCGCTCGTTGGAAGTGACCTTGATTGTCCTAGAGATGAGTGACTTTGATGTAATCCTGGGCATGGATTGGTTAGCAGCAAATCATGCCAACATCGATTGTCACCGCAGGGAGGTTGTGTTCAAGCCTCCGTCAGAACCGAGTTTTAAATTTAAAGGGAGTGAGTCAAAAACGGTTCCCAAGGTGATCTCAGCACTTAAGGCGAGTAAGTTGGTTGGTCAAGGGGCTTGGGCCTTCTTAGCAAGTGTGACGGACTTGAGAAGTGAGAAAGGAGACGTGTCGCCGCGCGTGAGTCGTGAGTTTGGCGATGTATTCCCCGAGGATTTGCCAGTTTGCCTCTCGTTGGGGAGGTGAACTTCGATGATTGAGTTGGGCCGAGCCTTTGCGCACCGTTATCGAAAGCTCCGTCATGAGAATGGCCCCACCGAGTTAAAGGAGCTTAAGACGCAATTGCGGGAGTTGTTAGATAAGGGCTTCATTCGCCCCTAGTGTCTCTCCTGGTGGGTGCGCCGCATTTTTTGTGAAAAAGAAGGATGGGTCGATGCGCCTTTGCATTGACTACCGGGAGTTAAATAAAGTGACAGCAAAGAACAAGTACCCGCTCCCCATAATTGACGATCTGTTTGACCAGTTACAGGGAGCCACTGTGTTCTCTAAGATAGATTTGCGTTCGGGTTATCATCACCGCGTATAAGGAAGAAGATATCCCAAAGACGACCTTCTTCGATCCGGTATGGACATTACGAGTTTCTTGTGATGTCGTTCGGTTTGACAAATGCCCGGTACCGTGTTCATGGGCACGATGAATCGGGTGTTCAAGGAGTTCTGGACACCTTCGTAATTGTGTTCATAGACGACATCCTAGTTTACTCAATGTCGAGCGAAGGGCACGGAGCCACCTCGAGGAAAGTCTTGACCGCTTTAAGAGAGAATCGGTTTATGCGCCAAGTTCTCCAAATGCGAGTTCTCGTTGTCGCAGTGTCCTTCTTAGGCATGTAGTATCTAAGGAGGGTGTCTCTGTAGATCCGCCGAAGGTGGAAGCGATTTGAGATTGACCTCGACCCAAGACTCACATCAAAGTTCGTAGTTTCTTGGGTTTGGTACTACTCTACTGCGTTTTTGTGAAAGACTTTTCCAAGATTGCCACACCCTTACTCGCTTAACACGGAAGGGAATGCCTTCGTGTGGAGTGAGGCGCGCGAGGCAAGCTTTCGTGATTTCGAAGCGAGGTTGATTTCACTCCGATTGCTCACAAAGCGCCGGATGGATCGTGAAACTTTGTGGTCTATAGTGATGCTTCCAAGAAGGGCTTGGGCTGTGTTTTGATGCAGAACGGGAGAGTAATTGCTTATGCCTCTCGACAGTTGAAAGACTATGAGAAAAACTACCCGACCCACGACTTGGAGTTAGCAAAAGATGGTCTTTGCCTTGAAAATGGGAGACACTATTTGTACGGTGAAAAGATCCGGATGTATACTGCACCACAAGAGCTTGAAGTACTTGTTCACGCAGAAAAGAGTTGAACATGAGACAACGTAGGTGGTTGGAGTTGGTGAAGGATTACGAGATTGAGATCTTGTACCACCCGGGTAAGGCAAATGTGGTTGTCGATGCCCTTCAGTAGAAAGGTAGCTCACACGTCGGCCTTGGTCACGAAAGAGTTTCATTTATGAGTCGATATGGAGCGTCTTGATATTGCCGTGATGGTAGGGGCGAGTCATGGCTCGGTTTAACTGGGCTTGTCGGTGCAACCAACTCGAGACAACGAGTTTTAGATTCCCAACAGGGGAACCCCGTCTTGTGGATTGGTGGAACAGGCCAGAAGTCGGGCCAAGAGAGCGAGTTCTCGTCATGTCATCGAGATGGGGCTTGTTGTTCGAGAGGACGGTTATGCGTTCTAGATGTAAGTTGCCTCAAGGAGGAAGTTCTAGCCGAGGCTCACAGTTCCCCTTTCTCAGTGCATCCCGACAAGACTAAAATGTATCAGACTCAAAGCAGATTCTCTTGTGGAGTGGAATGAAGAAAGACGTAGTGGAGTTTGTTAGCAGATGTTTAGTCTGCCAACAAGTTAAAGCCCCAAGGCAGAAGCGAGCAAGGCTACTGCAACCCTTAGAGGTACCTCAGTGGAAATGGGAGGAAGTTTCGATGGATTTCATTTCAGGTCTACCCCGAACCGTTAGAGGATTCACGGTGGTTTGGGTGATCGTTGACAGTGACAAAGTCGGCACATTTCCTTCCCGGAAAACCGACTTATACGGGTGGAGAAGTGGGCGAAGTTGTTCATGGAGGAAATTGTCAGATTACACGGAGTCCTGGTGAAGATTGTCTCTGACAGGGACCCTCGTTTCACATCTAACTTCTGGATGAGTTTTCAGAAGGCTTTAGGAGCGGAATGTAGTTTCAAAGATGACATTTCACCCTCAGACGGATGGTCAGACTGAGAGGTTGAACCAGATCTTGGAAGATATGCTCCGAGCTTGTGCCCTAGATTTCGCAGGGAGTTGGGATACGCACCTTCACTTGATCGAATTTGCCTATAACAACAGTTATCAGGCAACGATCGGGATGGCACCCTTTGAGGCCTTGTATGGCAAGAGGTGCAGGACCCCAGTGTATTGGGGAGAAGTTGGTGAGCGTAAGCTCTTGGGACCCGAGCTGGTCCAAGTTACAAATGAGGCTGTGCAGAAGATTAGAGCGAGAATGTTGATGACTCGAGCGCGCATGTAAGAGAGTTATGCGGATGTGAGTGCAGGACTTGGAGTTCGCAGCTGGAGAGTGCACGTTCTCGAAAGTTGCACCTATGAAAGGTGTGCTGAGATTTGGCAAGAAAGGGAAGCTGAGCCCTAGGTTCATTGGTCCATTCGAGATTTTAGAGCGTATTGGCCCGGTGGCATATCGTTTAGCCTTACCACCGTCGCTAGCAGCCGTGCACGACGTGTTTCACGTGTCGATGCTGAGAGGCTACGTGCTAGACGCATCCCACGTGATTGACTACAAGCCACTGCAGGTTGATGAGAATCTAAGCTACAAGGAGAAGCCAGTGGAAATCTTGGCTCGAGAGAAGAAGGTGTTGAGAAACAGAGAAATCGACCTTGTCAAGGTCTTGTGGCAAAACCAGCAACATAAAGAAGCTACCTGGGAGCGTGAGGACGAGATGAGGTCGAGCTATCCGGAGCTGTTTGAGGACTAACCACTTTCGAGGATGAAAGTTCTTAAGGTGGGGAGGATGTGACGCCCGGTAAATTCAAGTAAGTTTTGGTTCTTTTCAGAGTTAACTTTGGGCTTATGTTTTAGTTTTAAAAGAGTTGGGCCAAGAAACTGATTTGTGGATCTTGCAGAAACCCATTAATCTTTCAAATCTCGCTTTAAATTTGGATTGACAGCCTTACGCTTCTTATCGAGCGTTTTGGGAGAAGGAGTCATGGTATTTCTTTCCCCTTCTCTTTTCCTTAAGTTTCTAGGGTTTTAGTTTTAAAATTAAAAAAAAAAAAAAGAAATCGAATGAGGAGAGGAACCGCACGAGCATCCCTTCCGCCGTTCGTCCGCCCGATCTCCCTCTCAGTCTCCTTCCCTCTCGCGCGCTCTCTCTCCCTCGCGCGGCCTCTGCTCCGCTCGGCTTCTCCCTCTCCTCCCTTCAGATCCGTCGGCCTCCCTCTCTCTTGCCCCCTCCCGAATCTCCGCCGCTCTCCCTCGCCGACGCCGCCTCTCCGCCGCCGACTCTCGGCCTCTCCTCTCGCCTCTTAAATGCTTTTCTCTCTCTCTCTTCTTCTCTCCCTCTCTTGATCCGTCTCTCTCCCCTCGGATCTGAATCGAGTTGCCCCTAATCGAGTCTTTCTCTCTGATTGGTGGTGTTGTTTTGTGGGCAGGGTCGATCGTTGGCAAAGGAGTAAGGCTTTTGAAGAAATCTCGAGGCGAGCACGAGCATAGGGCCTTGAAACTTTATAACCGTGTGTAAGACTCATTTTCGAACTTTTTGTTATGAACTATAAGCTTAGGATGTGCTGTTTTGCTTTAAGTTCTTGTTGGTTGAGTTAAAGGTTTCGGTTAGCTCGGTTGGATTCGCTTTTGTGTCGTGCCTTAAGGGTAGGGCCACGAGGTTAGTTCCCAACTGAACTTATGCATCGATTGTGATGTTCTGTAGGTGCTTAGGGTTGCTAGAAGGAGTAAGGACCTCCCTTTGCGTACTTTATTCGAGGTAAGTAGCTGTTTGGTTAAGTATCAAGCTCATAAGTGAATGGGCTTGAGTGTAGAGTCGTTGTGGTTGACTTTATAACTATTATGTGGATTTTAACTGTTGTTTGGTGCATGAGACTCTGATTATCCTATTCTAGTGGTGAATGCCCTATACGGTTTGTAAGTTTTGTGGTTGAATCACTTGTGTGCCTTGAATGTATTGCTTAATTCATGATTGTGCTCTTATGACTCGGGATTGGTTGCTGAGTGAGATTCGAGTCTGTATGGTAGGGCGAGTTGTGTGGTTGACCCCTGGAACGGAACATGATGAGTTGTGTGGTGGTTTTGGTTAGGAATGGCTGGTTAGTTCTGTGGATGGACCAAGAGTTTGCTGTTGTGTGATTGGTCGGTTAGGTTGTTGGTTAGGGACTCGGTTTGGGATGACCTTGAACGGTTTAGGGAAGCCTAGGAGAAACGTTAGAGCTTGACCTCCTAGGCTAGCGTTACAAACCCAACCGACCGACCCAGCGAGACAAAACCTTTAGGCCGGCATCTCTACGTGTGGGCATTGGGGTCGAGTGCGCCTTTATGCGAGCCGTGTGGGGCATTAGGGTCAAGTCGCGCGCCTTTGCGAGCTGTGCGCTTTAGGGTCGAGTGCACCCTTTTGCGGGCTGACATAGGGTTGAGCACCCTACGTGATCTCTGTGTGGGCACTTGGGTGGGCCGCCCTTGTGCGATCTGTGTGGGCTTTAGAATCGAGGCTCTATTGCGTTCTGTGTGGGCGTTAGAGTGATTACTCTTTCGCGTTGGGGCGCGTCCCCGTCTATGGCCGCCTAGGTTTTCGGATCGTCGGTGAGTCTCGGGGTGAGGTAGACACGTGAGCGCCTAGTCTTGAGTCCCTAAGATACTTTGGTTACGAATCTGTTTTACCTCTGTGTGTGCACATGTGAATGTTACTAGCTTGGACGTGAGTGGGCTACTTACTGAGTATTCTTATACTCACTCGTCTACTTTATTGTCTTTGGTTGCAGGTAAGGGCAAACAATGAGCTGGAGAACGACGGTGGCGACATGATAGGCTATGAGACCTCTCTTGTTTTAAAGAGACTTTTATCTTAGAACTTAGGAAGCTTTTTGTATTAAGTTGAACTTTGATTCCTTTTAATTATTCGTTGGTTTTACAACTCTGTGGGTGTTGAGCATGACATTTATTCTTTTAGTTTCCTTGTTCAAAGATGCTCGTTTATATTTCTTCAAGTGCTTCCGTTGCCCACTGCCAGTGTGTGTCTTTGGAGCCCTACTGCTTTGTTGTAGTTTGGGAGGAGGTCGGCGTTGAGAAAGGCATTTAGAAGTGTTTCTTACTTAAACAAAGTTAAGGAAATTTTTGGTTTCGTCCCGGATAGTGCCGTTATCTTTGCAAATTTCGTGCAGCAGAGGGTGCTATCTAGTGACGTCCCTAGTTGGAATTGTGTCGAAAACTAGGGGCGTTACACCTTCAATTGGTATCAGAGCCAATCGTTGGTTTTTTTGTTGTGCAATCTGATTTTCTTAGAATTAGGTCGATTTGCTTCAAAATTCATGAGATGAAATTGTGGTTTGCATGTTGGATGTTTCGGTTTTGGCACTATCTAAATTTACATTTTTGTTGATAAGATCAATGTAAGAACCCGGTGTTTTGGGCAATTTTAATGTTAATCGAGTTTGTAAGTTCGTGTTGTTCGTGGCAAGAGTTGTTGTGAAGAAATCAGAGCTAAATCGGGCAAAAAAACGACGAAGAACAACAACTGAGTTTGTTCTTTTTGTCGATAGCGTTGAGACGTTGTTCTTCGATGTCTCAACGATGTCCGTGTGGATCCAGGTGCGCTGTTGGCACAACGTTGCGACGCTAGGCGCGACGTTGCAACGTTTTGGGCGTTGTGCACGCTGCCAAGGGCATTGAAAGCGACAAATACCGCATTACCGCATTGCAACGCCGCGTAGTGGCGCCGCCTAGCAAGAATAGCGCTCGCATAGTGGTTGTAGGGGCAGTTATTTCCAACGCCACTCGTCGGGCAAATCCGCTGTCGCCACCTCTCGTCAGAAGTCGCCGCCGCTGCTGAAAATTGTCGTCGTCGCCACTGCTGGTTAGGTAAATATGATTGCTTCCATTTTCTCGATTCCATTTTAATCGTCCATGAGTTTGTTTGGTTATTTAAGTCAAGTTGGTTCAATTTAAGTGCCTGTAACGTGATTTTTAAGATTATTTGTTTGTGACTTAGGGGCAAACGGTTAAGGAAGTGTGTGAAACTGGCGATCGAACTCCCGAACCTTGGTTGTTTTGGTAAGTAGCCATTTGGATTTAAGTCCGTTAAGTTATTGTCTTCTTTGGTTATGTGAGAACCTTTGTGAATTGTGATAGTATGCTTTAAATTGTGATACGTTTGTTGGTTAGAGGGATTGTATGGAGGTTGTCTGAGCTAAAAGGCCTAAAAGTACGTGGTCAATATGGAATTAGGGGCTTAATGATTTGCGCTAGCATGGTACCTTAAGAGATTGTCTATGTTAGAGGTTAGTTAAGGTTGGGTTATATCGGGTGTGATTTGGATTTACGCATACTTACTTAATATGGGTGTGTGGGGCACGATGTAGTTGACCAAATCGAGTAGAGGATTACTCTATTGGGCTTAAGGTCGCCTAAGCGTGAGACTATTCTTGTTAAAGGGATCGTCGTTGCAGGCTAATGTTTTGGATACTGTGTTTTGGGCCAAATGTGACCCTTGGGTGCAACACCTTACGTTTTGATTTGTATTTAAATTGTTTGGATCGCTATAACTGTGTTGATTGGGCGTTAAAGGTGAGCTCTAGGCAACGTTTATGAACTGTCATCTCCTTGGATTTGTTTTAGATGAGCTTGTGTTAGAATTTTGAAGGAAGTGGTTGTTTCATAGATCCTCGAATCGATGTATGTAGCCAACTTGATCAGGTAAGCGAGCTCATAAGTGGGAGAGTTGGCTTGCATAGCTTGTGGATTGAAACCTTGTGTTGTTGTGTATGTTAAAGGGGTTTGTTCCGACCGTGAATGAGTTTGAGCATGTGTGGTTGAGGATCATAAGCGATATGCGGCTTGTATGTTAGTTTGTGTTTTTTATTATGGTTTTAGTACCAAGTCAAGAGTGTTGTGTCATGGAACCCCTCAGGCTAGTAGTCCCTACCTTACTCCTTGTTTAGGTGATGTTATCTTACAACCTTGTGTGGCGAGAAACTAGCATGAATTATGTGTATGTATGATGTCTCGTCGTGAGTCACCGTGTGTGTGGCAATAGACCAGGGCAATGATGTCTTGTGGTGAGCCATAGTAGTCATGGCAATAGACCAAAGACAAGAGTGCCTAGAGGTGAGTCACAATGAGTGTGGCAATAGACTCGGAGTGAGACATAGCTTCACGGCGTCTGCGGGCGGAGTGCAGGCTAAGTCAGAATGCTAGTTAGGGAGGCGTATGTCGACGTTAAGCAAAGAGCTGAGCAATCTTGTGTGGGTTTGGGGTAAGGTAGAGTTGGACGTCTAGTTTAGAGTGGTTTGAAAGTTGAATTTGGGTAGTTTAAGGTGGTGGCTAAAAGTGAGAACCTGGCTAATTTTGGAAGCCTTGAGAGTTGGTCGAGGATATTAAGAATTCCTAGTTAGAACCCTAAGTAACCTTATGAAGCGCAAAACCCAACAATTTCTAAACCTTGAGTTACGCATGAGCGATTCGGAATCTCTAGGTTCACGATATATGAAAGGCTCGTGAGATTGTGGTATGGCCGCGTTGAGATCAGGGAGTGGTTGCTTTCCATTATCCTTTGCTAGCTTAGGGGTGATTCCCCATAAGGCGTGTTGGTTACGTACCCCACTGCTCTATGCTAGCATGTTGTGTTGTGAGAGCCTGGTGTACGTCCCCGTCACTGAGTGGTTGCTTTCTATTATCTCGTGTTTGCTTGGGGGTGATTCCCCCCATAGGGCGTGTAGGATACGTACCTGCTATTCTCTATGTCAGTGTGTAGAAGTGTGAGAGTTGCTTTCTCTCATTACATCGTCAATCAAAGTTCCAGAACCGAAGGTAGGCCTCGAGTTATTACTGCAACGGGGCTCAAGGTGAAGTGTGCTAAATGTGAGATCTGTTTAGGGTGAGTGAGTTTAAAAGATGAGTATTGTTTTGTTTGCATGTTAGCTTGTTTGGACGTGAGTGAGCTGCTTACTGAGTATTTTTATACTCACCCGTCTACTTTGTTATTTTTTGTTACAGTAAGAAACCTTGAGGCGGTTGTGATGATGATGACCAGAAGCGAGGCTATGGGACCCTATTTTCTTCTTGTTTCCTTTTGACTTAGAGTTCTCGCTTGAAACCCATCATGTTTTAGTTTTTGTTTTGTTTGCACAGTCAGCGACACTATATTTTTCTCTTGTACTTCTTAATTAGTAAATTTTCATTTTTGTTGAGTTCTCTTTCCGCTGCGTGTTCGTTTGTCTAAGAGATTTTGCTTTGGAACTCTGTTTGTAGCCCAACCCATTCTCTGATTGTAGTTTGGTGGGGGTTGGGCATTGTTTGAAACTCTTTGAAGTGCTTTCTACTTGTTAGGTTCACTACAGGAAAAAAGGTCTACGATAGCTTCAAAAAAATGTTGTAATCGACCTTCTATAGCTTTTTCTACAAAGTCATGACAACCCATGGTACTAAAAGTCGGTGACTTTTTACAACATTTTACAAAAGTTGTAAAAAATTAGAATTTTTACACCATTTTATAAAAGTTATAAAAGATTAAACTTTTCATAGCATTTTATAAAAGTTATAAAAAATATGATATCAAAAGTCTTTTTATAGCATAATTTCCTCTTTTTAAAATCAGTGATAGCATTTTATAAATGTCATAATAATATTGTAGTAATCTACGATAGCATTTAGTAATTATAACATTTATTTGTAGCTAAGTAAAATAATAAATAAATGATCTTCATGATTAGTTATACAATGAATTTATGTGCATTAATCCAAGCAAATTACATTTCATTCAAGTTTTACATTATCCCACTTAAATTGATACAAAACATAACAATCTATTGTTCACAAAATAAATATAGTAATGAACATCAACTTTGGGATGACACTAAATATAAATTTGTCAACTACTATTCATTAAATTACAAATGTTTCACTATTCATTATCAAAATATATAACTCTCGAGCTAGTTGTTTTTGTGGCCAAGAACTTCCCATGATAATTTTGTCATCAACCTACAAAAAGTCATCAAGAAAAAATAAAGAAGAATATCTACTCAAATAAAATAATTATTAAATAAATCAATAATTTTAAATAATAATACATAAATGTACATAGCAATTAAAACTTTGGCAAAAGGTCATGTAACTTTACTACCAATAGTATCTTCAATGTATGTCATTTCAGAGTTGGGTCTCCATAAAATTTCGACAAAATAACAACCTATGTGCTTCGAAAATTTCGGCGACATTACGACATAACTATAACATAACAACCTATGTGTTTGTATTATATACAAAGTAGGCCACATCCATAGTATTAGCAGGGTAAGGTACCCAAACTTTATCCCCTTACTATAGACCCTTTAGGTTGTATCTCGAACCGAGATCCTTTTTTATGTACACTACATTCAGTACAAGAGACATCTTACAGCCTTGGATGTTTAGTTTGTTGGATTTAGGGTTAATACAAGGGCAATAACGTAAATATTGGAAAATAACTCTTTATTGCAAATAATAACTCTTTGTTACAATAATTATGACAAAATTACAAAATACGAGTTTTAGGGCACAAACCCCAACAAACTTCTACTTGAACTAAAACTCAAGTGAGGTACATTACAATCTAAAACAATGGTTATAGAGATACAAATACAATAAACTATGACATCCATATACGCATTACATATCTCCCACTTCCCCTAGATTAGCCTATGTACATATCTCAAAGACCTAGACTTTCCAAATGACCCTCGAACACTTTAGCCTTGAGAGTATTTGTAAACGGACCAACAATGTATTGGGATTTTTGTCCTAATCTCGTGTTTGTAAATTACTGTATGAAATTAATAAGAGCTATTTATTTCATTACTTTGTGTCTCGCAATATTTACAAACTTTTCCAATAAACTAAGCTCTAGGGTCATTGAATTTATGAGAGAACTAGAACTTGAACGGTGTGTAGTGGACACACAGGGAGGATCACGTTCGAGTTAATGACCCGAACGGTCTACAGTATATGGATAGGGTATGAGACCTAATCCTCGATACACTGTGGATGTGACCCGCTTTGTATTAGATACAAACGAGGTGATCTGACTCGTTCATGTGGTTGACATGCGAGTGGGGGCATCATGTGCAATGAGATTGTACAAGACCGGACTGTGAATTATTAGACCTACTGATGTAACTACGTTGACAGTAAGGACTAATAACTTCCTAGATGACCATTAGTGACTCGACACAATCCACGAGCGTGTTACGGACTCCTCTGCGGGTGCGTCCTTTTGACTAAATGCGGGTGAGGGTGGTCACGATTTCTCGCCCAATATGCCTATCTTCTCGAGAGCGGGACCAAGTAGGAGTGGAAACTTAACTACGCGAGATGGAATTCACTCGTTCCCGCCTTTAGGGAAACTAGAGGGGTTGTTCCCTTAAGTGTTGTCTCCAGGGCTTGGACAACGGGCGCCCACCTTCTCACTGGCCCGAGAAGGGTGTTGTGTATGGTTGGACCATCACAATATGTTGTTCATTAGAGGAGCAGTGGGGACTTAAGGAACAAGAGGTAGACACAGGGGTAAAACGGTAATTTGACCCAGTCGTGTCCACGAACAACCTGTGAAAGGTCGACTCATGGGCATTGGTTATATCAGTGGACACGTAATATCCTGCACTGATGGGAGTACAGCTACGGGCTTTAGTGGAGTGTTACCGTAGCTAATGAAGGTTGATTAACCGGGTCAAAGAGTTTGATAGGTTAATCTCGGATCATTGGAGCCCGTCACTGTAGGTCCATTAGGTCCCTCGATTGGCTCCAACTGGGTTAAAAGAAGGGTTAGAGTTTTGGTATGAGATTGAAGTGTTCAATTTCACTTAAAGAGCATTTATGTCATTTATATGAGATATGAATGATATAATATATAGTTTAATGTGAATGAGATTCATAATAAACTATAGGTTAGCCTAATTGTTGAATTAGGGCTAATTGGAGAAATTAATTGAGAGAAATTAATTTGGATGTGATTCAATTTAATTAATCCACAATTATTGCAAATGTGATTTGCAATATGAGATATGAGATATCTTGTATTATATGGTTATGCAAATATGATTTGCATAACCTATGGTTGTTGTAAAATGATGATTATGTGGAGGTTTTAACTCCATGATTATTCTACTACTTAATCCCTTCTTGCAAGAAGGAAATTATTCTTGATCTCTCATTTTTGGATTCTCACCCAAAAAGAAGAGAACTCTCTCAACTTTTCTCTCAATTCTCCTCCCTCTCCAAAACCAAGAAAGTCCCACTACTTTCCTTCTTCCAAAGGTAGAACAACCGAGAAGGCCATTGGTGGTGTTCGTTTTGTTCGAGAGAAGCATTCGTTGAGAAGCACGAAGTGTTCGTGATCAAGGAAGAAATTTTGAAGAATTGTCTACAACAAGTAAGTACATTCTTCTTATTGTTTTTTCTTCCTTAATTTGTATGTTTAACTTAGATCTAAATGTTAGATCGTTTTAGCAAATTTCAAGTAGCGTAACGATACCTTTGATCATTTGATCGTCTTCCGCTGCGCGGGGATTTTCATTCCCTTCACAATGTTGTGCTCCGAAGCGATCTTTGTGACTGTCACATCTTCTCGTTGCACTATTTTCCATATCAGGCGATACTTACTCTCGATGTGCTTGCCTCGCTTATGGCTGCGAGGTTATTTCGAATTGGCTACCTCTCCATGGGTGTCATAGTATAAGGTGATAGGAAATTCCATTTTTGGAACAACCTCCAAATCAGTAAGGAATTTCCTTAGCCAAACTGCCTCTTTAGCTACTTCACAAGCAGCGACATACTCAGCCTCCATCGTGGAGTCAGCGATGCATCCCTGCTTGATGCTTCGCCATACTATAGCTCCCTCGTTAAGAGTGAAAACTGATCCCGATGTGGATTTCCTGGAATTCTTATCGGTCTGAAAATCAGAATCGGTGTATCCAGTGAAGATCAAATCCTTAGTCCCATACACAAGCGTATAATCCCTCGTTCTCCTAAGATACTTGAGGATATTTTTAACTGCGGTCTAGTTGTCTAACTCTGGATTGGATTGGTACCTACTGACTATTCCCACTGCATAACAAATGTCTGGCCTCGTGCACAACATAGCATACATTAAGCTACCTACTGTAGAGGCATATTCCTCTCATATCCTTAACCTCTTGAGGTGTCTTAGGACACTGTTCCTTACACAAGTGAATTCTATGCCTGAAAGGCAATGAGCCCCTCTTGAATTTCTACATCGAATATCGGGCCAACAGTTTTTCGATATAAGACACTTGAGACAGAGCTTGCGATTCCTTAAAATTTGAATCCCAAGAACATACTGCGTCTTTCCCAAATCTTTCATTTGGAATTGGGTCGCCAGCCATTTCTTTATGTCAGTTAGGTATCCTACATCATTCCCAATGAGTAGGATATCATCCACATAAAGTACTAAGAAAGCTACTTTGTCGTTGATGATCCTCTTGTAAACACAAGGCTCATCAACGTTTGGGTCAAAACCATAAGACTTGATCGCAGTATCAAATCTTATGTTCCAAGATCTGGATGCTTGTTTCAACCCATAAATGGATCAATTGAGCTTGCAAACTTTTTGCTCCTAAACTTGGGTTATGAACCCTTCAGGCTGAGACATATAGATGCTCTCGTCAAGATTACAATTCAAAAAGGAAGTCTTGACGTTCATTTTCTAAATTTCATAGTCATAAAAAATGTCTATGGACAAGAGTATCCTTATAGAATTAAGCATAGCAACAGGGGAAAAAGTTTCCTCATAGTCAACTCCTTCCCTTTGGTTAAAACCCTTTGCTACAAGTCTAGCCATAAAGGTCTGTATCTTTCCGGTTGCATCTCTTTTTCTCTTATAGATCCATTTGCACCCTATGGGTCTTACCCCTTCAGGTTTGTCTATATGTTCCCAAACTGAATTAAAGTGCGTTGACTCCATTTCAAGGTCCATGGCTTTGATCCATTGGTCCTTATCTATGTCATTAATTGCTTGTTTATAAGACAATGGATCCTCTACATTGTCATCAGGTATGACAACTTGAGTTTCCGCTAAACCTAAGTAGCGGTCAGGTTGGGAAACAACTTTCCCACTGCGTCGAGGTATTCCCAACGATTGAGAAGGACGAGATTGACTCGATGTGTCAGCTTCTTTATCAACCCTTGATGAAGGTCCAACTTGATAAACAACTCTTGTTGACTCATTTGTAGCTTCATTTAATACTAACTTACGGCGTGGTTTATGGTTCCTCATGTCATCTTCCTCCAAGAAAGTGGCGTTTGTCGATACAATCACCTTGTTTTCTTGCGGGTCGTAGAAAAGACCACCTCTCGTTTCTTTGGGATAGTGAACAAATTGGCATAATCTTGAACGAGGTTCCAATGTCTTTGGGTTTATCACTAGCACGTGTGCTGGACAATCCCAAATTCTGAAGTGTTGTAAACTAGGTTAACTTTTCAAGAGCCTCGGACTTATGATGCGTTAGGTATAGATAACCATACCTCGAATAATCATCTATGAAAGAGATGAAATATTCGTACATTCCATTCCACATTTTACATTCACCTAGGTCCACAAAGATCCGAATGTATTAGCTCTAAGGGCTTTATGACTCTATAACTTTTTCCAGTAAAAGGTCGCTTAGTCATTTTCCCTTCCAAGCATGATTCGCAAGGAGGTAAACAATCATCTTCTAACTTGTTTAGAAGTCCATTCTTAAATAGTCTCTCAATCAGGTTGAGATTTATATGACCAAGTCTAAGATGCCAAAGATAGGTATTATTATTCAGAAAAATTCTTTGTCTTTTACTTTGAGTATTTGCAGTTTTAAACATCTCATGATTTAAAATTGCCTTAGTTTGATTTGGTTTCAGTACATACTGTTGGGATTTGTGCCCTAAACTTTTGTAATTTTGATCAAATAAATAAAAAGTTATTTGTTTTGATAAATGTAAACACCACTTCCTTAAGGTAACAATCTATACTAGCATGATTTTGAGCTAACCAATCCATGCCTAGTATGACATCGAATCCGGTCATGTCCAGGGACTATCAAATTCGCCCCCAGCTCGTGGCCCGAGACTAACAACTTACATGCTTTGACTCTTTCAATGGCATACAAACTCACCCTCGCGAGGGGGCAATAGATAAAATAACAACCAAAGGCTCTAACTCTAACTTAGCTTGGCTCACAAAAGATGAAGAAATGAAAGAATGAGTAGACCTTGAATCAAACAATACAAAAGCGAGGTGTCCAAGAATCGGGAGTGTACCTGTGACTACAGAGTCGGAGTTGCTGGCATCTCGGCTTGTGATCGCATAAGTCCTTCCAGATTGAATTCCTTGGTTTAATGTCCCCACACCACTGGATCCTCTAGGATGGTTGTCACTTGCTTTATTCGAGCAATTCCCAGAGAATTGCCCTTCTTGGCCACATCTGAAGCAAGCTCCTGTTCGAGCCAAACACTTGCCCCAGTGAGATCTCCCATAATTGTTGCAACGGGGTTTGTCCCACCGTTGCCTCCCTGTCTACCTGTCTAATTCCTCTGCCCTGTGGCTGGACAAAATCTACCTGTCCACTGGGAGGTCTGTTGAGGGCGGTGAGAACTCGAGCTAGTCTGGTTCCATTTTCTCTTCTAACCTGAGGTTGGTTGTCCCGGGTCACTATTCCCCTGTTGGTCTTCTTGTTGTTTGCCGCCTATAAACTCGGCGACTCTAATTGCCGCAACATAATCAGAAGGCTCCAAGGCTTGCACTGTGCCCCTAACATTAGCATCCAAGCCCATAATAAAACGTTCAATCTTCATGGCTTATGTACTTATTAGTTCGGGAGCGAAACGTGACAGTCGCGAAAATTCTCGCTCATAGCTTTCCACAGACCGCTTGTTCTGGCGAAGCTGTAAGAATTCCTCTTGCTTCCTGTAACGGGATGCCACAAGGTAAAATTTTTGCCAGAAAGCCTCCCTAAACTAGACCCACGTCACAAGACCTCCTTCAGTTCCCACGGTCCTCTTGGCTGACTCCCACCACATGAAGGCGTCATCTCTCAGCATGAAGGCGGCGCAAGACACCCTGTACTCCTCAGGGCAATTTATGAGTCGAAAGATATTCTCTATTGATGAGAACCACAATTCTGCCACTGTGGGGTCCCCAAGGCTCCATCGAACGGTCGGGGGTCGTATATCCTAAAATCATTCAAGTATCGAGCTTCCACTGTTGCATTCACTTGCCCGTGGCCCATCTGAGCTAACTTTGATGTCACAACAACTTGTATCATTGCATGCATAGTCTCCAACATCGTAGGCGTCGCGAGGTTGGCTTGTCCAATAGCCGGCACGACTGGAGGGATGTTTCCTTGGTTATATAGTTTACCTAATTATACCCAAATTGAAATTTATGAGCTCAATTTTCTTTGTTATTGAAATTGCCTTTTATCTTAGATGTATGGCCATGAGGAGCAATCATACGTACATTTACAAGAGAACTTTGGGTTTCATTATTTTAAAGAAAAGAAAAGATTGAGTGAAAGAAAAATAGCATTTGTGTTTTTCTTTCTTTGATGTAAAACAATTAAGAGGGAGTCGAGAGACCTACCCTTCGACCGATTGAGGGAGAAGAGCCATTGAGAAAGATTAGTAGGCTCTATTATTTCAATATTAAGGACTTTTGTCCCACATGATCTCTTATCCAAGTTGAGGGTAGATTGCCTTTTTCTCGTTATAAAAGCATGAATGTTATTATGGTTGAAGATATGGAAAAAACTTATATGCAATCTCGATTGTACTTAAAATTGTACAACCTACTTTATCACAATCCCCCCCAAGAAAAAAAAAAGAAAATGGTAGTGATAAAGTTAATTGCAACTCAATTGTATTTCAAAATATTGTAGTAGAAAACATGGTGTTGTCTATTCCAAGTAAAAATTATGTCTGAACAGGAGGTTTGATCTCTCACCTTGCCATTCTTGAAATATGAAAAAAAAATAAATGTTTTATATGAATGAATTTATAAAATAAATTAGCTTGATTCGATGACCATAAATTGGAGTGAAAATATCTTGTTATTATTTTCTTAAACTACACATTTTTCAACTTTTATGAAAGGTTTGATGTCCACGAGACAAGGACAAAGAATGACTTCTTCATCCTCATCCCTGTCCCCACCCCACATTTTATTCGTGGAAAGGGCTATTTAATTTCCTGTGGAAAGGGGGCAAAGATTCCCGTGTGAAATTCAAAATAATTCTAAGTTTATTATTTTAATTTTTCTAAATTTAATAAATAAAATTAATTTTTTTTTGAAAATTTCTATTTAAATAACTAACTCTTACTAAGAGATTTCTATTTAAGAGATTTTTTTCTTTAAAAAAATAAATGATATTTAATAAAAGATTTATGATTTATTTACACACATATATATTAAAAAGAAGAAGAAACGGGGTGGGAACCAAGATGGAGACGGTGTTAATGGTCCATTTATTTCATTCCATGTCTCTGTGAAATTGTCCATTTATTATTATATTTAATGATTGCATTACAATCCTTCTATTAAAAAAAAGTAAAACAAAATTAAAATTTTCATTGTAATCCGAAACTGTATATATTATATTGAATAAAATCAACTAGGAATATAAGGGTTTGTTTGGTAGGCAATTTGGATTTTATGTTTTTTAATTCAATGAGTTTACGCTTTGTTTCGCAGATGGATTTGATAAGAAATGATTTCGAATTCTAGAATTTTAAAAGACGAAAATAATTTTAAAATCTTATTTGCGTTTCGAATGAAATTTATTTGAAATTCTTGAAATTAAAATTTTTTGTTCGGATGATCATGAGAAATGAAAAAAATTATAACATTTTACTATTATGCCCTCATGGCAAGAGTTTTAATAATAATATCTAAAGTAAATTTATTTTTCAAAGAAATATTAAAAATAGGTTGAGATAACGTTATCTTTTTCCAAAATCTTGTAATTCGGTAGCGTTATTTAAATCTTTTCTCTCCTTCCCCTTTGTCTATACTTCTGAGAAAAAAACTCAAGTAAATCTTTGGCTTTCCACTTCATCCTTCAAGAACTTAAGATTCTCTCAAGTATAATACTCTCCTATTACTTTTCTCATTCATATTTTACTACTGATCATTTTTCATCCTCTAACTCATACGTTGAGGTATTGATTTTATCTTTTTGAATTAATTTTTTTCATAGATTTATGTTAGTGTGTTCTTTTCACCCATAAAAAAAATCATTTTTTTCTTTAACCAATATATCAAAATTTAAACTAAAAAATATATAAAGAAAAAAAAATAGTGAATCAATATATAAAAAAGAACAAAAAAAATATTCATATCTAATCAAATGAAAAGAAATTTATTGGATATGAGAACCACATCCAAAAGAATGAAATCATTTTAATCTATTAGAAAATAACAAAAGAGTAGAGAAATAAAATAGAAACTTAACTTGAGTTTGTTTAAATTTGTTTTGTTGTATATGGAAGAAACGACAATAGAGTGGTGTATGGAAAAATTGTGATAGACAATGGAGCGGTGTGTAACGAGACTTTTGTTTATCGTAAGACATAAATTGAAAAAAGGACGATTGGGTTAAAATTGAAAACAATTTTTTTTAAGTTTAAAATCTTGGATACGAGACGTCGTGTGAGTCTTAGTGAACAAAACAATAATTTGCATTGATGAGGGAACAAAATAATTTGCATTGATGAGGGAACAAAAGATAAGGTTAGAATACCATGTTGATTTTGATGTCGAACAATATTGAAATCAATTTCAATTTGTTTGGTTCTTTCATCGGAGATTAAATTTTGTATTATCTGAATGACACTTTTACGGTCACAATATAATTGTGTAGAAAAACACTCATATCTTTGTTGCACTTTATTATAAAACTATCATATTTTTAGTAGGTTGTTATCTTTGTCAAACTCCAACTTTTATCAAAAATGATAATTTTTGTACTAAACTATACAGTGTACTTTAATGTTATTTAATATTATTTTACTTGAACTTTTTTGTTCTAAAAAAAATACTTGTCCATTTTCTCTATTGTTCTATTTTATGAAAAACAATTATTACAAACCATATGTTGTATCAAGGAAAATGAACATAATTTCATGATTTTATTAGGAATATGCCCCAATTTAGGAGAAAATAAAAAATTTATGATCTATTAATCTTGAAAAGATTTGAAAACATACATATTGAAAAATATGATAGTTTTATAATAAATCACAACTCTCTTGACGAAAGTTTTTAGAAATTCTCATTAATGACAATAAATAGTTGTTAAAAACACAATGGTTAAATTACAAGTTTTAGTTCTTAAATTTGTTGAGTATTTTAAAAAGTGTCTAGATTTTTTAGCAGTCAATTTTGTGTTTGGAAGTTTCCACAATTTTAAAAATATCTAGTATGACCTACAATAGGACTAACATATTTAATTTTCTTAGAAAAAATAATTAATTGATCTATTAATTTACCTTATAGAACACCCTAAATTATCATTTTCGTATCTAGTAGGTTTGCAAATTTTAAAAAACGTTGAAAAAGTTCAGAACCTATTAGACCAAAAAAATAAACATTCAGAGAACTAATTAGATGCAAAATTGAAAGTCTACGGAATTATTAGATAGTTTTTTTAAAAAAAAAAATTTATGGACTGAATAGGAACAAAAATAAGAATTCATGAATCTATTAGATATTTTTTAAAGTTCAAGCACCAAATAGACACAAATCTAAAAGTTTAGAAAGTAAACTTGTAATTTAATTAGAAAAGCAAAAAAAAACATTTTTAGTTGTTATCTTATATAATTATTCTATACCACATAGTTATGGGTTGTAGTAATCTTTTCCCCCTTTTTTGTTGCAGATTCACCTCAGGGAAATGCTTTATTTTTTCACCTCAACGAACCAAGTTAGTATTGTTAGCAACGTCGATGAGTCTATGACCATAAATCTCACTCTAAATCTCACAACTTTGAAGAAAACAAACTTGTTATCTTACGAAATTCAAGAAGGCACTAGCAAAGAAGACTATTCCTTAAATATAACAATCTTTGAATTATTTAATAAACCCAAAAAAATTATTTAAAAGATACAAATTAAACAAGTACATTCATACATATTATTCACGTACTTTAACAAAAAAAAAAAAAAAAAAGCATTCATGCATTTATTTATTCATGGTATCTATAAATTATAAACACATGTATGTGTATCATGAATCTAGGTTCTTATTTATATCAATATTATTGCTTTTTATTATGAAAATTGAACATTTCGATCTACAAATTCATTGATTTTGCATATTTATTTAGGTGGCCACGTATAACAAATATCGTACTTGTGGGTGTTAGTATTGAACAAACAGAGACCTTTTTCACCAACGATCCATAAACAGTTTGTGCAATGCGATCTGTCTCTTTGGTCCTTGTAAATCTCGAAGTAATGAAACGAGCCAGGCCATTGGAAACTGCAATAAAACAACGTTGTACCAAAGAAGTTTGGTTGAAACTCAATTGATAGCCGATCAAAGGTGGCACCAGAATTCCCAAATCATCATTTCCAGATTTACAATGAAGAGTGAGTAGATTGTGACTTTCTAGAACATTTGTTATATTGACTGTAACCAATCCTTCAGTGGTACATAGGCCAGCGAAAAACAACGAGATTAATAGAGATAATACAAGTGGTGAAAATGAACTCTCCATTTTTTGAAATTAGAGATTAGAGAAAGAGAAAGAGAGACAAGTATACAAGCATATGTACTTGGTGTGTTTCACTTTTATATTTGCTATGAAGGAGTTGAAAGGTAGAAATTAAGACTTAAAAACTGACAAAGAAAATGTGGAAGTTTCTGTTTTGGAGAGAGATAAAATAGAGGAGGTTTCATTATTATTATTAAGGAAAGTTTCATTTTAAATTCTTCTTGTTTAAACGATAAATTTGAAAAACTGAAAAAAGAATTTTCTCATAAATGAGAGTAATTATATTATCATCCTTTGTCTCTTTCCACAAACGTCTTATTTTTTAAAATAAATAAATAAATAAAAATAGACAAACATCTTATTATCTTATCTGCATTTTAATCTTAAATTTGTTCAAAATTTGGTCCATGTGTCTACACGCAAGGCTAAGAAGAGTATATTTTTTTACGACTTCAGTTCCGCTCATTATGAGTAAATATACATGTAAAAAATGATTAAATATATCTAAAATATGTATGTATTTGTGAAAAAATGTTGGTTAAATTTGTAGTGATTAAAGAATTTACATTACACGACTAAGAAGAGTTAATGCACAAATAAAATTATTGTTTAAAAAACTTATAGAATTTTAAGTGAAGCATTAAATTATCAATATAATTTTTGTGGAACACTTGTAAAACTAGACCGCTACAATGGAATTTGTAATCTTGCATCATTAGATATATATGAGAAAATAAATTATTTTCATAAATTTGTAGTGCTTTCAATCACTCAAAATGACTTTTTAATTGTCTCATTATGGCACGTATTCTAAGATAAGAACCTTCTCCCTCCTTCAGCTGCACGATAGGACATCCCTTGAAGGAGAAGACCTTTTCCGTTCGGACCTCACCGCCGGTTGCACTTACTCGTCATCGATCTTGCTTGTATCGTTTGAGCTCCACCTGCAGCTGCAATAGATGGAGTTTTTCTTCGTGAACCGCAAGCAACACATGACACCAGCCGTCGGAAAAAGAAAGGGTGTCGCGTCAAACGACCACTGCATGCCAGATCTGTCGAACAAAGCTGTCGTCGACGACGAGCAAGACGTCCTCCGCCAACCGAGTCTGGTTATCGTGCCGAGCTCCGTCGTCCAATCTGAATCCACGCAAAATCGAGTTGCACGTTGACGCTTCGAGGGTCTCGCCGGAGTTGGTTGATAGAAAGCCTTCAGACCAAACGAGTTTTGGTTCCACCGGTTCATCACCTTTCTAGCCGGTTTCTTTTTCTTGTGACTGGTTTTGGATAGATCGGGCCGCGAGCATTCCATGGGTGCACTCCACGCGCCAAGACGCGCGTCCACTCCTGAGACACCACGCCACCCACCACATGCGCCGCCACGCCACCACACCACGCGCCACCACCACCGGACCACCCGTTCGCTCAGAGAGTTCATCCGATTTCTTAAATTTCGCTCGTCCAAGTTCGTTTCCAGCCCCCCATAGTGGTCATTTCTATTAGTCATTCTTAAATTTCAAGAATGAGATTAGTTTTGTGTATGGATTTAAATTAGGAAGTTATGACTTTGTTTTAGGGGTTCACTCATTAGCCAGCTGAGAGGACATCAAGGTGAGAGCATATTTTAGTAAATTTCAGAGCAAAAACTAAGGTAAGGGGCGTCGTGTCGAACCATTTTAAAATGGGATGAAAGTCATGGGTTTGTTATGTTTAATTATTTTAAATATTTCAAAAGTATTATGTTTTAAAGTATTTTAAATGAAAAACTATGAAAGTTATTCTATGATTTATGATTGATTGATAGCTTAATTGATATGAAAGTATGTATGATATGTGATTTACTATGAGTTATGACATGTGTATCATAGAATATGAAAGAAAGATGGGACCTCATATGCATGATTGTATATACATGATAGAGATATGAATGAGCGTGTCAATTATTCTCCATATGACATTAGGGGTTTGAGAGCACTCCACATATGAAAGTGGTCTTCGGACCTAACATTCTCCTAGAGTTTTGTGAGGACCCCATATGATAGGAGTTTTCGAACTAAACATGATCCAGGAGTCTTCGGACTCAACATGCTCTCGGGGTTAGGGAGGACTCCATAGTACATGAGTATTTGGACTCAACATGCTCTCGGGGTTAGGGAGGACTCCATAGTACAGGAGTATTCGGACTCAACATGCTCTCGGGGTTAGGGAGGACTACATAGTACAAGAGTCTTCAGACTCAACATGCTCTCAGGATAACTTAATTGACCACTAAAAGCCAAAGAAAATAGTCATGATAGTTTTATGAGAAAGTTAGGTCCCACACATGAAAGTTTTATAGTCATGATTGTATGTGTATGCATATCCCAAAACCTCTTTTTAAAATGTTTTCGAGGTCACACTATATTAGTTATTGTTTTTATAATACTCACCCTTTCTTTTAAAATGTTTTCACGTAAAGGCAAGGGCATATATGGCGAGTGACAACTCCTAGGGACATTACTACACATGCATGCACTTAGAAGAGGGTACATGAATGAATCGAGTGTACATCCAACATCGAATGAGAGGATCATGAGGATATGAAAGTATGGTGGTGCCAATACCAGAAAGAAAGAGGGGGATTCTCGTGATAACTTAAAACTCGAAATGTGACCACTAAAAGCCAAAGAAAATAGTCATGATAGTTTTATGAGAAAGTTAGGTCCCACACATGAAAGTTTTATAGTCATGATTGTATGTGTATGCATATCCCAAAACCTCGGTAGCGAGGTCACTTATTGGTTATTGTTTTTATAATACTCACCCTTTCTTTTTAAAATGTTTTCACGTAAAGGCAAGGGCATATATGGCGAGTGACAGTGTGACGACCGAGGAAGAGGGGTACATGAATGAATCGAGTGTACATCTGAATGAGAGGGATCATGAGGATATGAAAGTATGGTGGTGCCCGAGAAAGAGGGGTTCATGCGAGTGACCATGAGGATATGAAAGTATAGTTGAGAAAAAATTTAAAAAGAATTGATAGCTACTACCTATACCAACAAGGTGCACCTTCCTTTTTCACTTTTCTTTTCTTTTTCCTTTTCTTTTCCTTTCCTTTATCCCTTTCTTTCTTTTCTTTTCTTTCCTTTTATTTCTAAACATGGCTCAATCATAGGAACTCCACAGTTAAGCGTGCTTGGCTTGGAGCAATCCTATGTTGGGTGACCTCTTGGGAATTTTCCTAGGGAACATGTGAGTGAGGACAAAGCATGCTGAAATGACCCCGTGTTGGTTTGTGGGGATAATGTCTTCACTCTTAAAAGCAGTCATGGATGATATGGTGACGCAACTAGGTCTTAGGTGATCATGGGTGTAACACCCCTACTTTTCTAAGACTCAATTAATAGGGACATTACTAACAATGCATGCATTTGAGGCCATAAATGACTTTAAATAGATAAAACTTAATAATTAAATTTACTTTAATTTTGGATCATATAACAATACAAAACATTTAAAAACATAAAGAAGTTCGACCTCTGGTTTCAAATCTCTGTAATTCATGAGCGGAAAACGGTAATCTTTTAAATTTACTTTCTAAAACATGTGTGCGGAAAACTATGACTTGGTCCCCATGGCTTTCGTAGCATGTCCCCGTCACTCGCTTGGAATGCCCTCCCCATTACCTGAAAACATTTTAAAAATGGCGAAGACAAAACAAAGTAAAGGAGTGAGTATTATAATAACACCCAGTAAGTAGAGGTCGGAAAATGCAATCACATGCAACATGACTTTTAAACCTGACTGGTAAACATGACTTTTAAAATCATAAAACTTTCTGTAGTGGGACCTAAAACTTCCTTTCACAAAATCATGACTTTTCTCTTCGGCTTTACGTGGTCAATTGAATCTACCTGAGTATTTTCATGTTGAGTCCCTCACAGATCCCTATAGGTTTGAGTCCCTCACAGACCCCTATAAGTTTTAGTCCCTCACAGACTCCTATAAGTTTGACCCACAGGGTCTCTGATGCATGTTTGACCATGCATAAATTCCCAGGAGAATAATTGCCACAACCTTCATAAACATGTTCATATACATACAATATGCATGAGGTCCCGTTCTTCAATCCCATATATATATGCAGTCATAATGATGCAAAAATCATATAAATCATTTAATCATAGCATAACTTTCATAACTTTAAACTTGAGTCAATCAATCATAAATCATAAATACATTTAGAATTTGAAACACATATTCAACACAAGCACAAGTGAAAATCTTAATAACGGTGTTAAAACTCTTTTTCAAATACTTCAAAGTCATTTCTATTCGGGTCCTCTCAAACCCATAAATCATCTGGAATCCTCTCAAATTCAAAGGTGAAGTTCCTTTCTAAATCTTCTGAAAATCATTTACTCATATTCCTTTCAGATCCATTGAATTTTTTTTTTTATTCAAGTCTTAAGAATAAATCCTGAAAATCATTCTTTGCAATAAATCATTGAGATTTCTCTTTTTGGAATAACCTTTGAATTTCATCTTTTGAAATAGATCTTTCATAAAAACATACTTATTCCCCTTTACAAATCATTTATAGAAAATCTCTTACCTTACTTTAGCTTGAAACTCCTTAAGTTTCGTTCCTAACACAAGGTTTTGCTCAGTCGTGCTTGATAGTCGAATCCCCTAAATCAATTTCATCAATTCCTTAATTAAATCACATAATTAGAAACTTATTTTGAATCCAATCATAGTTAGGCTAAATTACAACAAACGGATGCTTAAAAAGGACTTGGTAAACAAAACTGGTCGAATCGGACTAACTCCAGCGAGTGGTGGTCAGCGGCGCGTGGTGGCGCTTCTCGGAGCATAGAGGCTAGATCTACAAAGCTCGTGAGTCGATCTATCAAAAACCGACCTCTTCTCTCTGAAAACTGGTCAGAAAAGTGATGAACCAGCTGAACCAAAACTCGTCTGGTCTGAAGGCTCTCTGTCGACCAACTCTGGTGAGACCCTCGAAGCATCAACGTGGAGCTCAGTTTTGCGTGGATTCAGACTGGATGGTGGTTGAGCTTGGTGTGCAGACTACGTTCGATGAGAGGGAAAGCTACAACGACGTGCAACGGAGGTTTGCTCGAGTTGAAGACGGTGGTTGGGTGCGTTCTTCATGGTGATGCAGTAGCGGCGGGGTGGTGCAGTCTTGGGGCTGGGAGTCCGTCGGTGTCGCGTCGCATTACACGATGAACGGAGGCTCAACACGGCGGGTGTTGACCACGCTACCAGCTCTCCGGTGAAGATGGAAAAAAGCGAGGATGGAGGCTACGAAGATACCTCCGACGACAGCATGAATCGGAATGAGAGGAAGAGGATGAACTCGTCATAAAACGTGCTCCACCAAGGGAAGAAACCCTATATTCATTCTTTAGGAAAAATTACCAAAATGCCCTCCAATCCTCTCCTAATCACTGAAAAAGCCCTTGGGCCCATTTGGATGCTTTAAAAGACCTTCTAATTATACAAATTTCTTAATTTGCATAATATTTCTTTAAATTGCAAAGCCACAATGTCCAATTAAATTTAATTCCCAATAAATTAATCCAAAACACAAAATAAAAGGTACTTGGAGTTTTTAGGGCGTTACACTGGGGCGTTACACACAGGGATGCATTACGAAAGCCATAGGGACCACATAGTCATGTTTTCCGCACTTAAATTAGTTGTCTTTTAAAAGATTTTGTTTTCCGCTTTAATAGCATAAAGATTTCGAAATTGTGGCAAAAAATTTTTATGTTATTTAAATGTTGTAATTTTCTGCTTTGGGATCCCTAAACGTAAATTTTAAATCGCGATTTGATTTAATTATTCTTTATTATGTTTAATGGCCTAAAAGATACATGCATTTTTAGTAATGACCCTTAGAAAGAGAGTCTAAAAAGTAGGGTCGTTACATTTGATATCAGAGCCCTAGGTTAAGGGTTCTGCAGACTTGCTTACATTGTAAGCACGAGTAATCCCATGGCTATGTAACAAGTTCCAGTCATCACCAGGTATGCCTTTGAAATAAAATTTTGTTTTGTCCATGAAAAGAAAAGTATGTATTTCTTATATGTAAAGTTATGTATATAAGATTTGAGCTAATGTGTTTCTAAGCTAAGAATGAATGAAAATATGTGGCTTATACTGCTTGTTTATAGAAAGAAAATGCCTACTTGTGAAGTTATATGTACATTTGATATGAAAATGATATATTCCTACGCTGAGGAAATAAAAGTGTGTGATCCCTACTGCTAGTGATGGAAGGTAAACACCTGACCTAAGAATGTTAGCACTTAAAGGAAGTCTTATTGACATAAAACACATGTTTGTACGTAACTGAAAGAGTCAATTTTGACAATAGGAGGGAAGAATAAGTTCTAAGAGGTGAAAGCAGTCTAATGGTCACTAAGGAGTTAAATTCCCCAAGTAAACTTTGAAAGATGAGCACTATGATTTTTTCTTGAGAAGGTTAATGTTTGAATGTGCTAGGTAAGAGGTTAGTAGTCTTATTCGTTCGTGTTGAATCAAATAGATGAAAGAATTATGAGGTGTAGTTGCATTTTATTTCTTCTTCTTCACGCCCAGCCGACCCCCCGCGCACCTCCTTCTTCTTTTTCCTTCTCCCCGTCCCCGACAACCGACGGTACCAACGCTTGCGCGTAGCCCAGCTTCCAACCGTCTCCTCTCGCAACATTAGCTTCTCACGTCGACGATCCTCTCCTTTACTGTTTCGTTTCGTCTCTGCCAACCTCTCTCTTCCTTTCGTCGTCATCCTTCGGCACCAACACCTTCTTTCGCATTTTTGCAGCAAGCTACCACCGACAACGTCCCTTCCGAGCAACTCATCGCCAAAAATAATCCCATCTCTCGCCGGTGAGTTTTTTTTCAAGAATACCCATTAGTTTTGTTCGCGATGTTCGTGTCTTCTTTTAAAGACCCTAAGTCAACAAGACCTGTTCCTAGAGTCTTACCTAACATGCATGGCTTGAGGCCTCTAGTGATTTAAAATAAGAGTTCGTGAAAACGGACGAAAATAAAACAGTAATTTCATTGGGATCCCAAAATAACAATGAAAACAAAATTATTTAAATAAGAATATCAAACTTGGTCTGGCCTCGCTAAAATGTTTTAAAGAATGGAACATCAAGAAATGATATTTTAGTAAAATAGAAATAACGAAAGAAAATTTAAAATTTAAAATTTGCGGAATCTTGTCCTCATCCCATGGCCCATGTAGCGCTCTTGTCCTTCGACCAGCTTGCCTTTGCCCTTACCTGAAAACATTTTTTTAAGAAAGGGTGAGTATTACATACATAACACTCAGTAAGAGACCCCACAGGGTTTCAAGAAAACATGGGGCCCTAAACATGAAAACATCATTCATGGCTTTTTTTTTCGACTATTTGTGGGAAATTAAACTTCTTGTTCCATGGCCTCTAATTTGAGTCGACCCTAAGTCCTTTACGACATACATATCATAATTATGCATACAACATTATTGGAAGTTTAGTTGTCAGGCCTTCGCAAATATTTTCATTTAAAAATAAATTTTCTCTTCGGCCTCTAGTGGACAACTAGTTCTTCCAAAAACATGGCCTCTAATGTGGGTCGACTCCAAGAATTACAAAATATGTGATAATAACATCAGGAAGATTTCACCACAGCCTTCGCAAACATTTCAGTGAAACAATACTAAGGGCCCCAAATGTAATGACGAAACATTTCAAAAGAACAACAATTTCATGGCATTAGCATACATCAAACCAAATTACTAAACTATCAAAACGATATCAATCTATCAATCATGGCCTTTGGAATGGTTGGCAATCCAACCCAATCATGGCATCTACCACAATCACAACACAAAGCGTAATAGAAAACCAGATCTCAGTTCAACATGGCATTTAAATCCAAAATTCCCAACTATACAGAGCATTAATTCTTTCAGCAAACTTTCAAATCTAAATCCAGAATTTTGTGTGGGTTCCCTTACCTTAAACTCGATTAACAATTGAGTCTTTTAACTCCTCTCCGCGTCCTGACTTGAACCTTCGTTCAACAGAAACACGAGATGGTGACTACCTCGCTTAAGTTCCGTTGTAATTTTCACTACCTAGCACAACTGGGTGTCAATCAAACTCAGTCTTAATCCAGTCTCAAAATTTAAGCCATTTGCAAAAGACACAAAACTCACTCACCACGAATCCGACGAAGACCAACTTCCTCCAAGACGTCTCGCAGAACTACAATCGGCGCAAGCGGAAGTTGCGTGTGCGGCGCGCGCGAGCGTGCGTCATGCGGAGCGTGCCATCTGCGGCGACGAGGCGCGCGGCGATGGCGGCGATCGAGGCATGCTACAGACTGGGCGGCTAGGGTACGAGCTGCAGAAAAATTTTTCTTTTTTTTTTCTTCCTTTTCCCTGGTTATCGTGGAGAGGAGAGTGAAGAAGAGAGAGATGAGGAAGCCTTGAAGGATGTGCACATAAAAGGACAAAAAGGCACCTCTCAAAACCCTAATTGAAAATGAATTTACCAAAAATCCCCCATCTTCTTGCAAAACCACAACCAACCCATAGACCAAGTCAATCTTAAATCTAAATATATATGTTTATCATTTTTTTTTTTTAATATTTCTTTAACCACCACCAAAAGGAGAATAATTTATCATCTACCCTGCTTAGGAACTTTCGTCCCCGAAAGTTCCCAATCCTGGAACAGCTCCGGGTGATTGGCTTGCATTTCCTCCTCACGCTCCCAAGTGGCTTCCGTTGCTTGTTGGTTCTGCCACAAGACCTTGACCAGACCGATAGTTTGGTTACGGAGAACCTTTTGGTCCCTGTCGAGAATCTGCACTGGTCGTTCCTTGTAACTCAAGTTGTCGTTCAATCGCAAGGGTTTGAAATCACCCACATGTGTGGGGTCAGACACGTACTTCCTCAACATGGAAACATGGAAGACATTATGAACTGAAGATAGGGATGGCGACAACGCCAACCGATATGCCACTAGGCCAATCCGCTCCAGGATCTTAAAGGGTCCTATAAAGCGTGGGCTCAGCTTTCCCCTACGACCAAACCTCACAACCCCTTTCATTGGTGCCACTTTAAGGAACACATGGTTCCCCACCTCGAATTCCAAGTCCTTCCTTTTTGAGTAAGCGTAGCTCTTCTGCCTACTCTGAGCAGTTCACATTCTCCCTCGAATCTTTTGTATTGCCTCATTTGTAACTTGGACTAACTCGGGGCCCAATAACTGGCGTTCACCAACCTCATCCCAGTAAATGGGAGTTCTGCACCTCCTTCCGTACAATGCCTCAAATGGTGCCACACCTATAGTTTCTTGGTAACTATTATTATAAGCGAATTCCATCAAATGCAGATGGGCATCGAAACTACCTGGAAAGTCAGGGGCGCAGGCTCGTAGCATGTCCTCCAACGCCTGGTTAAGGCATTTTGTCTAACCGTTTGTTTGAGGGTGGAACGAGGTACTGAAGTTTAACTGAGTGCCTACTGCTTTCTGCAAGCTTCTCCATAACTTAGAGGTGAATCGAGGGTCTCTATCTGAAATAATTTTAGCAGGAACTCCATGCAACCGGACTATCTCCTCTATGTACAACTGTGCCCATTTATCTATGGAATAAGTGGGTTTCCCGGGTAAGAAGTGTGCGGACTTAGTTAGTCTGTCAACCACAACCCAAACTACGGTAAACCCTTTCAAGGTCCTGGGTAGACATACTATGAAGTCCATAGAAATTTCGTCCCACTTCCACTGCGGAACGTCCAACGGTTGCAACAGACCCGCTGACCTTTGCCTTGGCGCTTTCACTTGTTGACAAACCAAACATCTACTGACATAGTCTGCCACATCCCGCTTCATATTCTACCACCAGAAAAGTTGCTTCAAATCCCGGTACATCTTAGCACTACCTGGATGCATAGAAAATGGTGAGTTCTAACCCTCTGCTAAAATCTCGTTTCTGAGTCCCCCAACGTCGGGGACACACAACGGTCCCTGAAATAACATTCCCCCGTCTGAGGACAAGGAAAACTCTTGTTCCTGCTCTAAGCTCACCCGACGGAACTTCTCCAAAAGCCAGGAATCCATTGGTTGAGAAGTTATGATACGTTGTCTCAATGTAGGTTGAATCATCAACCGTACAAACGTGTGCGATTGCTTCACCCCAACAAGATCAATTTTTCGCGCACGCTCAAACTCTGACTGCAACATCGCCTGATCGGTGACTTGAGAGGAAGAATGAACTGGCTTCCTACTAAGGACATCTGCAACTACATTAGCTTTACCTGGATGGTACAGGATTTCCACGTCGTAGTCCTTCACTAGTTCTAACCACCTGCATTGCCTCATATTCAGTTCTTTCTGAGTAAACAAGTACTTTAAGCTCTTGTGGTCAGTGAAAACTTGGATCTTTTCGCCATACAGGTAATGCCTCCATATTTTAAGCGCGAACACTAAGGCTGCCAACTCCAAATCGTGAGTTGGATAGTTCCTCTCATGAGTTTTCAACTGGCGAGACGCGTAAGCTATCACCTTCCCATGCTGCATCAGGACACAACCCAAAGCTTTCCCTGAGGCATCACTATAGATCACGTAATCCTTCGTACCATCTTGCACTGTAAGGACTGGTGTTGTAACTAAGCTCTACTTGAGCTTCTTGAAGCTTTCCTCGCAGGCATCATCCCTAACAAATGTGGTGTCTTTCCTTGTCAACTGTGTCAAGGGCATTGCAATCATGGAGAAATCTTGCACAAAGCGTCTATAATAACCTGCAAGTCCATGAAAGCTACGTACCTCAGAATCGTAGTAGACGATCGAGGCCATTGCATAATCAGATCAATCTTGGCGGGATCCACGAGATTCCTCGCCTTGATACCACGTGCCCCAAAAATGACACCTGGCGTAGCCAAAATTCACACTTCGAGAACTTGGAAAATAGTTTGTGCTCTCGCAAGGTCTCTGTTAGCTCTCAGAATGAGAGCTAAGCTTGAGCTTTTATTGCAATTATTCCTTAGTATTTCGAGAATTCTTGACTGTTTAACCCCTGGATTAAGTACTTTGTGCGTTAGTTCTACAAATTACTTTTGAAATATCACAAGATCATTGTAGTACTTCTGATTGTTGGAATGTTATTCTTTTCTTACCATATTTTCAGGAATTTTGGCAGATGATGCTATGAAGTGTGGAAGGTCTGCTTCGAGCTGCTGTAGCGGTGAAATGGCTGAAGGATAAGGATTGCTGGAGCTCAATGCTGATATCAGATGCAATTGCACACGTGGACATAATTCATTAATTGAGCTGGACAGAAGCTGCAATATCAGATGTCGTGGGCCAATAAGAGACCGTCTTGTCATTACCCTTTTGTCTATTCAACCCTTAATTAGAGGTGGATAGGATATAAAGTGTCTCTCTTCGGCTGTGTAAGGAAAGAGGAGGGAGGAAATAGAACCCGATTGGGGAAGAAGACAAGGGACGAATTGACAGCAAGCCGTCTTTGGAAAGCTTCCTTTTCTGGAAAGAGGCTGGTGTGGACGGAGGAAGGCTGGAGAAATTTCACCATCTGTTCATTCTTCGTTCTCCCTTACTTTTACTTTGCTAATTTGTAACTAAGACTAATTTTCCAGTATGCTTAACTCTAGTTTTACTGTTTCATTACTGCTTTTCTTTTTTAGTATGAGCTAATCACCCTTGGGGTGAGGGTTAGGAGACTTTATGTGGATGCAACTTTAATGAAAGAGTAATTTGCTGCAATCTCACTCTTGTGTCTTGTGATTTTACTGCTTAACTAAGATTTGTTTGGCCATCTCATCTTAGTATTGTTTATTCCAACTTGGAAAAGGGAAGAATAAACCGATTTCAAGGCATGACACTAGTTCTGATTAAGAGATTTACTTCTCTCAGGTGATTGAGGAGTCTAGGAATAGTCACTCACCTAGTGTTAACAGTTAGGAGCTAAAATTAAGGTGTTTAATGGAAATTAAGTGCCTAAATCGCGAGGAAATCTGGGAAGATTCCATGAGTCATACTGTTTTGAGCTCTAGTGCAGTTTTGAGCTCTAGCATTAAGATTGCTGAAGCATAATTTCGTCCCTAATCCTATCCCCTTTTATTGTTTTGGTTAAACTTGTGTTTGTTGCTGTCTTAATGTTTTTAATCTTTTTTTGCATTACTTTAGCATTTCAATTGTTACTTTTAATTTCTAATTCCAATACTCATTTCATTTATGTTGGTTACCTTTACTCATTAAATTCAACTCAACCTTGTGAATTTCCTACAACTAATCCCTGAGGAGACGATTAAAATACTTATCACTTGTTGCTTAGATTGTGTATGCTTGCACAGTTTAGGAGTGCTTTCTTGATAATTTCACACACCCCTTTTAAGCAAACAAGTTTTTGGCGCCATTGTCGGGGATTAGTTTGATTTTTACTTTGTTTGAGTTCTTTTTAGTGATTTTTGAGCTGAAAGAAAGGTCTAACTAAGGTGTTTCTTTGTTTTTCAGGTGTTGTAATTGTGCATGAATGATTTCCCAGGTTTAGAATTTTTCCTAGATCCTGAACCTGAGAGAACATTTCATAGAAGAAGTAGGATTCAAAAGGAAAGAATGGCAGATTTTCGTGGAGGTCCTGTAGATCCTAATAATCCTCAAAATAACCCTGGAAACCAACCACATGGTCAAGAAGGCTTTAGACCACCTTTAGTTGAACCCCAAGCTATGGTCCCTGCCAATGTTATTGTCTTAGCAGATGACAGGGAGAGAGCTATTAGAACTTATGCCAATCCCTTGGTTGAAGAGTTAAATCCTAGGATCATTAGGCCAGAAATCCAAGCCCCAACGTTTGAGCTTAAACCTGTCATGTTCCAAATGCTCCAAACCATAGGACAGTTTCATGGACTATCATCTGAAGATCCTCACTTGCATTTAAAATCCTTCCTAGGGGTTAGTGATTCTTTTAAACTGCCAGGAGTGCCCAAGGATGCTCTAAGGTTGAGTTTGTTCCCTTACTCCCTTAGAGATGCAACCAAGACATGGTTGAATACACTTCCTCCCACCGGCTTTGACTCTTGGAACACCCTTGCTGAAAAATTCCTCATTAAGTATTTCCCGCCAACTAGGAATGCTAAGTTTAGGAATGAAATTGTGGCTTTCCAGCAGTTGGATGATGAATCCTTGAGCGAAGCCTGAGAGAGATTTAAGGATTTGCTCAGGAAGTGTCCTCATCATGGACTCCCTCATTGTATTCAAATGGAGATATTTTACAATGGCTTGAATACAACCACTAAACAAGTTGTGGATGCTTCAGCAAATGGGGCTCTTTTATCAAGAACCTATAATGAAGCATTTGAGATACTGGAGAGAATATCATCAAACAACTGTCAGTGGGCTGATTCAAGGAGCTCCCAAGGTAAAAAGGTTAGAGGCATGTTGGAGTTAGATGCTTTAACCGCTATAAATGCACAAATGGCATCCATGGCCAATATGCTGAAAAACCTAACTGTTGGAAATGCAACTCAAGTTTCCCCTAATGTTCAGAATGCAGCTATGGTAAACCAAGTAGTAAGTTCCGAGTCATGTGTTTATTGTGGCGAAGGACATACATTTGAATGTTGTCCTAGTAACCCAGCCTCAGTATACTATGTTGGGAACCAAGGTACTCAAAGGAGCAATCCCTATTCTAATACTTATAACCCAAGCTGGTGGAATCACCCTAACTTTGCTTGGGGAGGTCAGGGAAGTAATTCTCAAGCCCCTCAAGTACAGCAAAAGGTGAGTTATCCACCAGGTTTTGGGCATCAGAATCAGCAGGCCTATGGTAATGCGCAAATGATGCTCCAAAGATCGAGGGGTTGTAACCGCCCACAAAGATATTCCGTACTTCTCTTGAAAGTTTGCTGAAGGAATATATGGCTAAGAATGATGTTGTCATTCAAGGACAGCAAGCCGTTATTCAAAGTCAGCAAGCTTCGATGAGAAACCTCGAAGTGCAAGTGGGGCAACTTGCTAATGAGATAAGATCTAGGCCTCAAGGTAAGCTTCTGCAGAGATCATGAACTTCCAAAAGGGAAGGAAGGAAACAAGTGCAAGCTATAGAGTTAAGGAGTGGAAAACCTTTAGCTAAGCCGGAAGAGAACAACAAGAACAACCATAAAGGGAAGGAAGTAGCAGTGCAATTCGAAGAAAGAAATGAAACACTAAAGAAACCTGATGACGTAGAGGATGAGGAAGTTGAGGAATTACCAAGAAAACAACACACCGCAAATTCATCCAGTTTGTATACTTCCTATCACCCCCGAGTTTGTACCACCTCCTCCACCTTTTCGCATGAGGTTGAAGAAAAAGAAAAAAAATGAAGTCCATTTTGAGAAATTCATGGATATTCTTAAGGAAATTCATATCAACATCCCTTTGGTTGATGCTCTAAAACAAATGCCAAACTACATGAAGTTTCTTAAGGACGCCCTATCTGAAAGGGAGAGATTTGAGGAGTTCAAGGTAGTGTCTCTGAATGAAGAATGTAGCGCTATGCTAAGAAGAAGGATTCCTAGTAAGGAGAAGGACCTAGGTGCCTTCACTATACCAGTGTCCATAGGAGGAAAACAGCTAGGAAAGGCTCTTTGTGACTTAGGTGCAAGCATAAACCTAATGCCATTATCGGTTTACAAGAAATTTGGCATAGGTGAAGCTCGACCCACTACTGTCACATTGCAGCTTGCAGACAGATCCATTACTCACCCTGAAGGTAAGATTGAGGATATTTTGGTTCAAGTGGGTAAATTCATATTCCCTGCTAATTTCATTATTCTAGACTACGAGGCAGATAGTGAGGTGCCTATCATTCTAGGAAGACCTTTTCTCAAGACTGGAAGGACAGTTGTGGATGTCTATGAAGGAACAATCACTCTGAAAATGAATGACCAAAAGATTGAGTTCAGCATCTATGATACAATGAAACATCCTACAGACGTGGAAAACTGCTTTGTTCTTAACATGCTGGAGGAGATTGTTGATGAATCCATCGAACAGGAATTGCTGGAGCATCACATTCAGGGTTTGGGACAGGTTACAGGTGAGGAACTGAATGCTTGTGAGCTAAGTGAGGCTGTTGCAGAATTAAATAATTGCACAAAGGTTTTTGAGTCCCTAGAACTGAGTGAGCGAAAAACACCACCTATGCTACCATCCATTGAGATACCACCTACGTTGGATTTAAAGTCGTTGCCAATGCACTTAAAATATGCCTTCCTTGGAGAATGTCAAACTCTTCCCATAATTGTTTCAGCTGGTTTAACGCCTAAGGATGAGGAACTGCTGCTTAAACTGTTAAGACAACATAAGAAGGCTATTGGGTGGACGTTAGCTGACATTAAAGGTATAAGTCCCTCCTTCTGCATGCACAAAATAAATTTGGAGGATGGAAACTTCAAATCCATTGAGCAGCAGAGAAGGCTTAATCCAACCATGAAGGAAGTTGTCAAGAAAGAAGTGATTAAGTGGTTAGATGCAGGAATCATATACCCTATAGCCGATAGTAGTTGGGTCAGCCATGTGCAATGTGTGCCGAAAAAAGGGAGAATGACAGTTGTGACTAATGAGGCAAATGAACTGATCCCTACTCGGACAGTGACTGGATGGAGAGTCTGCATGGACTACAGGAGACTTAATAAGGCCACCCGTAAGGATCATTTCCCTCTACCCTTCATTGACCAATTGTTAGATAGGTTAGTTGGCAAGACTTACTACTGTTTTTTGGATGGTTACAGTGGTTACAATCAAATAACAATAGCTCCTCAAGATCAAGAAAAAACCACATTTACCTGTCCTTATGGAACCTCCGCTTCGGAGAGAATGCCCTTTGGCTCATGCAATGCCCCTGCAACCTTTCAGAGGTGTATGATTGCTATTTTTGCTGATTTAGTGGAGGATGTCATGGAGGTGTTCATGGATGATTTTTCAGTTTTTGGTGAATCATTCGAGAGTTGCTTGGACAATCTAGGGAAGGTGTTGACAAGGTGTGAAGAGGCCAATTTGGTTTTGAATTGGGAAAAGTGTCAATTCATGGTGAAGAAAGGCATCGTCTTAGGCCACAAGATTTCAAGAAAAGGTATTGAGGTGGATAGAGCGAAAGTGGAGATCATTGAAAAGTTGGAGCCTCCAACATCAGTGAAGGGAATCAGGAGTTTCTTAGGACATGCTGGCTTCTATAGGAGGTTTATCAAGGATTTTTCCAAGATATCCGAGCCTCTGTGTACTCTCTTGGAAGCCAATAGACCTTTTGAGTTTAACTCTGCAGTTTGACTGCGTTTATAACTTTGAAGAGAGCTTTGGTTACAACCCTTATTATGAAAGGACCCAATTGGGACTTACCTTTTGCAGTGATGACTGATGCAAGCGACTATGCAGTAGGAGCCATGCTAGAAGCGCGTATATATGAGAAGCTTCTTCATCCTGTGTTTTATGCTAGCAGAACTCTCAATGAAGCTCAATTAAACTACACCACTACAGAGAAAGAACTGTTGGCTGTAGTTTTTGCATTGGAAAAATTTAGAGCTTATTTGGTGGGTTCTAGTGTCACTATTTTTACAGATCATACAGCCATAAAATATTTATTCACAAAGAAAGAGGCCAAGCCTAGGTTGGTGCGATGGGTGTTGCTGCTTCAAGAATTTGATATTGCTATAATTGACAGGAAGGGCTCCGAGAACCAGGTAGCAGATCATCTCACTAAATTGACACCAACACCATCACTGCCGTTACAATCTGAAATTAGAGATGAGTTTCCCGATGAACAACTGCTGACAGTAGCTCAAGTGAACGAATGTGGAACCCCTTGGTTTGCAGATTTTGCCAACTATGCAGCCAGTGGCATCCTACCTTTAGACATATCGGGGCAATCATTGAAACGGTTCATTCATGATGCTAGGACTTATTTTTGGGATGAGCCTTACCTTTATAAACAATGTGCTGATGGATTGTTGAGAAGATGTGTCACTGAAGCTGAATTTACTTCCATTTTACAGCATTGCCACACTTCACCCTATGGAGGACACTTTGGTGGCCAACAGACAGCCGCTAAGGTTTTTCAATCTGGTTACTATTGGCCTTTCATTTTTAAGGACGCACATTTGTTTAGTAAAGCTTGTGATAGGTGTCAAAGAAGAGGTAGCATAGGAAAGAGGGATGAACTACCCCTCTCCTATATTTTGGAAGTTGAGCTATTCGATGTTTGGGGCATTGATTTCATGGGCCCTTTTCCACCTTCTAATGGATATTTATATATTTTGGTGGATGTGGACTATGTCTCCAAATGGATTGAAGCAATAACTAGCCCCGTGAACGATGCCAAGACAGTTATGCGGTTCTTACGTAAGCATATCTTCACCAGGTTTGGAACTCCTCGAGCCTTAATTAGTGATGAAGGCTCTCACTTTGTGAATAAGGCCATGACTGTACTCTTGAGTAAATATAATGTCAAACACAAGATCTCAACTCCATATCACCCGCAGGCCAATGGACAAGCTGAAATATCTAATAGGGAAATCAAGAAGATTCTGGAAAAAGTAGTAAATCCCAGCAGGAAGGATTGGTCCTTTCGGCTCGAGGATTCTTTGTGGGCCTATAGGACAACTTTTAAAACTCCCTTGGGCATGTCTCCTTATAGGTTAGTTTATGGAAAGGCCTGCCACTTACCTCTTGAGCTTGAGCACAAAGCATTTTCGGCCCTGAAGGAACTTAATCTGGATCAATCCGCAGCTGGCGCTTTCAGGATGCTTCAGCTTAATGAATTGGAAGAGCTCAAGTTATTCTCCTATGAAAATGCTAAATTTTACAAGGACAAAGTTAAGCTGTGGCACGATAGAAAAATTGTGCGCAAACATTTTGAAAAAGGACAGAAAGTGTTGTTGTTTAACTCCCGGTTGAAATTGTTTCCTGGTAAATTGAAATCCAAGTGGTCCGGTCCCTTTACCATCATGGAAGTGTTCCCCCATGGGGTTGTGATGCTTAGGGATGAAAGGAACGACGAGACTTCAAGGTTAATGGTCGAGATTGAAGCATTCTTTGGGAAGAATTCCAAAGTAGTATAGCCTCCCAGAGGCTAATTGATACTTAATCATGTTTTTCAGCAAGTGTTAATAATTGGAAGTGCAATTCCAAGCTCTGCCTTCCTCTCATTTCTTTAGTTTTCGAATAGTTTTTTTTTCATTGTTACGTTTTAATTCATGCAGTACTTTCTTAATTGATTTCTCTTGCCTTTTTTAGCTCTATTTTAGCAGATTACTTAGGTGTTATTTCATACCACCTCCAGCGTCAGGACTCAATGCGCGACAACTGTAGGCAGTGGCTGGAATGTATTCCCTTTGCTGGAGCTTTTACTGTGACATTAACAGCACTGACAAAAAGGGAAAAGAATATGAAATGTATCAAACTTGTCTCCTCCGTAATAAATGAAGCCTGCCGGCAGTTGGCTACAATCCAAATTACGAGATTTGGGCTGATTTGGTTGAACTCTCTACGATTGCGACACGTAGAGCCTTGTTCGGGGGATGGAGTCTTTAAATTGCCCAGTTTATTAAGCATTCTTCATCTGCCCAAGAAGCACCTTGCATGCTTTAGCTTCTGTACTCGAAGTTGCTGCAAGCATTTCATTCCCATGGCTCCGAAGAAGGCTAAGGTTACGAAGGCTAAAGCAGTAGTCTCTGTTGCAGCATCTGACGACCACGACCAAGAAGAGCCTACTCCAGTTCTGCTACCTCCCCCTCCTCCACCTAAGGCATCTAAGCAAACCAAAGCAAAGAGTAAAAAGAAGAGTGCCAAAGCTTCAGCACCCGTCGCCGAATCATCTGAGGATGCCTTACCCCCCACATCTGAGAAACCTATCCCTCAATTGGCGGAAGGGGACATTGCTGAGGAACCACCCGTCGAATCGCCCGAACACTCCACCCCTCGCAGGAAGTCCTCCAAGAGGAAGGAGCACCCTTCCCATGTCCGCTCCACTCAGACTCCACCACGTTTCATCACCGAGCAGGCTCGCGAGCGGTTTGCCATATTACAATCTAAGGAGATCTTTTTGGAACGAGGTTTTGCTGCTCCTTTCGCCGATCTCCCTCATTTCATTAAGGCAAACATCATTAATCATGGGTGGTCGTTCTTCTGTCAACCACCGGAACCAGCCGTTGGCTCTTTAGTACGAGAGTTCTACGCCAACTTTGATGATACGTGTGAGTTTCGTGTCCTTGTTCGTGGGAAATCGGTAGATTGGTCTCCTGATGCCATCAACAAGATGTATGAGCTTCCCGACATCCCTCGGGCCAACTACAATAGGATGGTGTTGAATCCTTCCACTACTCATCTAAATACAGCCCTGCGGCTGATAGGATTGAAAGGTGCTCGATGGATGGTCTCCACCACCGGTACGAGGTCTTTTCAAGCAGCTTACCTAACGGATGAGGCGAATGTGTGGCTTTCCTTCCTCAAGAACAGACTACTTCCAACAACCCATGATTCTACTGTCTCCAGTGAGCGGATGTTGCTGACTTATGCAATCTTGAAGGTTCTGAGCATTGATGTGGGACGCATTATTGCGGAGGAAATTAAAACTCATGCCAAGAAAACTGCTGGCAAACTCTTTTTCCCTAACACTATCACTAAGCTTTGTTTGATTGCAGGTGTTGATGTTGATCCTTCAGAGCAACGACTGACTGACTCTTCTATGTTTGATAATGCTGCTATTGAGAGACTGCGTCGCCGAGACCACAAGGGAAAGGGTGGTTTAGCTGTGGGGCTCACGAAACTTCTTGAACAACAAGAGACCATACTGCAACAATTGGAATACTCCAGAGCACATCAATTAGGCTATTGGCATTATGCTAAGGCTCGAGACATTGCTTTCAGGGGCGCACTGACAGCTAACTTCCCTGCACACCACACTGATTTCCCTACCTTCCCCGAGATCAGATTAAATCTCTGGGCACCTCATCGTCGTCTGTGGCGGATGAGGAAGTAGACAATCAAGATCAAATACCTGGAGATGAAGATTGATCCAACAGGGAAGTTCTGCCCCTTTTGTTCAGATGGTAGTGGTCTTGTTGATAGTTGGCGTGTTGTGCCTTTCATGTTTTGTCTGCCCTATGTGTACTTGCTTGTTGTTGCTTTGTCAATTTTTAGTCTAGACTGTGTGCTTTGTCTGTTCTTTCCATTTTATGCCTTCTGTTGTGCTAGTTTAGGTAGTTGGTCGTGGTGGTGTCTGCTAGGTTATCCACCGGCTAAAGGAAGAAATATTTTTTTTGTCACTACTAGTTGTTAGTGCACTCGCCACTATCGTTAAATGAAATTTATGGTTTGCCTAACGTGTCCCTCTTCTTTTTCTTGCTTCTGATGCATTTAACGATGTTTAAGTTGTTGCCATAATCCCTTTATTTTTATTTTTTTTTGAAACAAGTGTAGCCACTTTATGGTGCCCCTAGCTTGATAGCTATCAATTCTTGAGAATTTGCTCCTTTAAACTTAGATTACAGAGTTTGGATGCTCACTGCCTTTAGTTTTTTTTTTTCAGAAAAATAACTAAGTTTGGGGGTACCTTCCCTTGATTCTTTACTCATTGGGGACAATGAGCAATTTAAGTTTGGGGGTAAGGCATCCTAGTAATAACAAGTTATCACTCCTAGGAGCATTCC
The DNA here is from genome assembly GCA_036507285.1 of Trichosanthes cucumerina. Classification (NCBI taxonomy): domain Eukaryota; kingdom Viridiplantae; phylum Streptophyta; class Magnoliopsida; order Cucurbitales; family Cucurbitaceae; genus Trichosanthes; species Trichosanthes cucumerina. The sequence goes on along the minus strand of CM071840.1, from coordinate 67,427,411 downwards.
TCTTCTCTTTAGGACTCGTGCCCCTTCTCCAAAAAAAAAAAAAAAAAAAAAAATGAAGTTTGAGAGTTATTCCTCTACCCAAGTTGCCTATTAAACCAGAGTTGGACATGACACCCATGCTCACCTTTGAGTTGAACAGTAATAAAGGGATATGAATATGCCTTGGCAACCCAATTTAGTAGCAGGGCTCGTTGTTAGGTAGCCTTCATCACAAATGTTGGTGCTTAAATCGAAGGTTCTGTTTGCAAGAAGGGTTCTCTCTAACTTCTTTAGTGAAATAAGTTTTGATAAAACAAAAAAAAAAAGAAGAACAAAGAAAAGAAGAGGAAAGTTAAAGCCTAGTATTAAGTTCTCGCTGCTTAGGTGAGTTGCATCAACAATGTGGCCATTCTAAGAACTAAGGAGAAGTTTATGCATAGGTGCGTGGCTAGGAGAACCTAAGGGAAGGAATGTTTGCCTACTTAAGCATAAGGTTAGCTTTTTAGGATTCTTAGGAGTGATAGCTCTTGTTGCTGTAAAAAAAATAAAAATAAAAAAATAAAATAAAATAAATGCTTTGTTGAAAGAAAAAGAACTAAGGGCAGTAGAACTCATTCTTCTTTTTGTGAGTTTATGGGGTGCATAGTGAATTCAAAGATGGATTAAGTGCTAGTTGAGTTGTGGGGTTGTTTTGTGAAGCTTGCTACTTTTGATTTGAAAGAAAAACAAATGGATTATGGCAAATTTTGTGAAGGCTAAGTTTTGATGCACTTTGGAGAGAAAAAGAGATGGGACTGTTATATCAATAACCATTTGTATCATTGAACTGCTGAATCATTCTCTTTGAGCTAGTGGTGATTGTTGCTTTTTGGTGGGATTAGAATGTTTAAGCATTACTCAGGGACGAGTAATGATTTAAGTTTGGGGGTTTGTTAACTCTCAGAATGAGAGCTAAGCTTGAGCTTTTATTGCAATTATTCCTTAGTATTTCGAGAATTCTTGACTGTTTAACCCCTGGATTAAGTACTTTGTGCGTTAGTTCTACAAATTACTTTTGAAATATCACAAGATCATTGTAGTACTTCTGATTGTTGGAATGTTATTCTTTTCTTACCATATTTTCAGGAATTTTGGCAGATGATGCTATGAAGTGTGGAAGGTCTGCTTCGAGCTGCTGTAGCGGTGAAATGGCTGAAGGATAAGGATTGCTGGAGCTCAATGCTGATATCAGATGCAATTGCACTCGTGGACAAAATTCATTAATTGAGCTGGACAGAAGCTGCCATATCAGATGTCGTGGGCCAATAAGAGACCGTCTTGTCATTACCCTTTTGTCTATTCAACCCTTAATTCGAGGTGGATAGGATATAAAGTGTCTCTTTTCGGCTGTGTAAGGAAATAGGAGGGAGGAAATAGAACCCGATTGGGGAAGAAGACAAGGGACGAATTGACAGCAAGCCGTCTTTGGAAAGCTTCCTTTTCTGGAAAGAGGCTGGTGTGGACCGAGGAAGGCTGGGGAAATTTCACCATCTGTTCATTCTTCGTTCTCCCTTACTTTTACTTTGCTAATTTGTAACTAAGACTAATTTTCCAGTATGCTTAACTCTAGTTTTACTGTTTCATTACTGCTTTTCTTTTTTAGTATGAGCTAATCACCCTTGGGGTTAGGGTTAGGAGACTTTATGTGGATGCAACTTTAATGAAAGAGTAATTTGCTGCAATCTCACTCTTGTGTCTTGTGATTTTACTGCTTAACTAAGATTTGTTTGGCCATCTCATCTTAGTATTGTTTATTTCAACTTGGAAAAGGGAAGAATAAATCGATTTCAAGGCATGACACTAGTTCTGATTAAGAGATTTACTTCTCTCAGGTGATTGAGGAGTCTAGGAATAGTCACTCACCTAGTGTTAACAGTTAGGAGCTAAAATTAAGGTGTTTAATGGAAATTAAGTGCCTAAATCGCGAGGAAATCTGGGAAGATTCCGTGAGTCATACTGTTTTGAGCTCTGGTGCAGTTTTGAGCTCTAGCATTAAGATTGCTGAAGCATAATTTCGTCCCTAATCCTATCCCCTTTTACTGTTTTGGTTAAACTTGTGTTTGTTGCTGCCTTACTGTTTTTAATCTTTTTTTGCATTACTTTAGCATTTCAATTGTTACTTTTAATTTCTAATTCCAATACTCATTTCATTTATGTTGGTTACCTTTACTCATTAAATTCAACTCAACCTTGTGAATTTCCTACAACTAATCCCTGAGGAGACGACTAAAATACTTATCACTTGCTGCTTAGATTGTGTATGCTTGCACAGTTTAGGAGTTCTTTCTTGATAATTTCACACACCCCTTTTAAGCAAACAGTCTCCAAAACCCTTCGAAGGTGTTCTCTGTGTACCCCTTCGGACTTCGAATAAACCAGGACATCGTCTATAAACACTATAACAAACGTATCCAGGAATTCCTTGAATACTCGGTTCAGAAGGTCCATAAAAACCGCAGGCGCGTTGGTCAATCCAAACGACATCACACTGAACTCGTAATGCCCGTAACGAGACCTAAAGGCGGACTTGGGAATATCTTACTCCCTGATCCTTAGCTGATGGTAGCCCGACCTCAGGTCAATCTTTGAGAAAACAGAAGCTCTTTGCAACTGGTCAAAGAGGTCTTCTATCCTGGGGAGGGGATACCGATTCTTGACTGTGACCTTATTCAGCTCTCTGTAGTCTATGCACAGACGCATAGATCCATCCTTTTTCTTAACGAACAACACAGGCGCCCCCATGGGGAAACGCTAGGGCGTATATACCCCTTGTCAAACAAGTCCTGCAACTGCAACTTAAGTTCCTTTAGTTCGACCGACGTCATTCTGTATGGAGCCTTAGAAATAGGTGTTGTCCCTGGCTCGAGCTCAATTTTAAAATCCACTTCCCTCACCGGTGGTAGTCCTGAAAGATCCTCAGGAAACACGTCTGGAAACTCGTTAACTACAGGCACCGAGGACAGTACATCCCTAGTGTACCCCAAATCAACTACACTCGCCATCACGCCTCATGCTCCCTGATGGATCAACTTCCTTGCCTTGAGCGCGGACACCACCCTGTGGTGTGACCCCACTCCTGCTCCCTTGAGCCGGTAGCTCTTCTGATAGGGTGGTGTAAACACCACTTCCTTATGATAACAATTTATACTAGCATGATTTCGTGCTAACCAATCCATGCATAATATAACATCGAATTCGGTCATATCAAGGACTATCAAATTCACTTCCAGCTCGCGGCCCGAGACCGACAACATACATGCTTTAACTTTTTCAGTAGCATACAAACTCACCCTCGCAGGGGTGGCAACAGATAAAATGGCAGCCAAAGGTTCTAACTCAAGCTTAGCTTGGCTCACAAAAGATGCAGAAATAAAAGAATGCGTAGACCCTGAATCAAACAATACAAAAGAAAGATGCCGAAGTATCGGGAGTGTACAGGTAACTACAGAGTCGGTGTTGCTGGCATCTCGACTTGTGCTTGCATAGGCCCTTCCGGGTTGAACCCTTGGTCTCGATGGCCCCACCCCACTAGAGCCCTGGGGGTGACTGTCATTTGCCCTGTTTGGGCAATTCCTAGAGAAGTGCCCCTCCAAGGCTTGCACTGTGCCCTTGATATTAGCATCCAAGCCCATAACAAAACGTTCAATCTTCATGGCTTCTGTACTTATTAGTTCGGGAGCGAAACGCGACAGTCGCGAAAATTCTCGCTCATAGCTTTCCACAGACCGCTTGTTCTGGCGAAGCTGTAAGAATTCCTCTTGCTTCCTGTAACGGGTTGCTACAGGGTAAAATTTTCGCTAGAAAGCCTCCCTAAACTGGGCCCACGTCACCAGACCTCTTTCAGTGCCCACAGTTCTCTGCGCTGATTCCCACAACATGAAGGCGTCGTCTCTCAGAATGAAGGCGGCGCAAGACACCCTGTACTCCTCAGGGCAATTCATGAGTCGAAAGATATTTTCTATCGACGACAACCACAGTTCTGCCACTGTGGGGTCCCAGAAGACCCATCAAAAGGTCGAGGGTCGTATTTCCTGAAATCCTTCAGGTACCGGGCCTCCACTGTCGCATTTACTTGTTCTTGGCCCATCTGAGCTAACTGGGACGTCACAACAGCTTGTATCATTGCTTGCATGGTCTCCAACATCGTAGGCATCGCGGGGTTGGCTTGCCCCATAGCCAGCGCGACTGGAGGAATGTCCCCTAGTTATTCTGTTGGGCTTGTGGTGGATCCGGCGCAGGTGGGGGGATTTCTTCCCGTCCCACAGGCAATTATGGGGGCGGGTTCGTTACTCCAGCCCTCCGCCCCGCCTCGCTCTCTACCTCGCCCTTCTTCTCTAGGTGGCATCGATTTTACATCATAGCGATATAGACTCAGAGTTTCATCATACATAGTTTGACAAGAGTACATAAATACTCCCCTAGCATAACTCATACATGCACATGTTTGCATACAACATTCTAGCCTTCACAAAGGTATACATAAAAAAAATAAAATAATAAGGCTCTTGGAGCAAACCTGGCAATGACTGAGAGTCGGTACTAGCCATGGGATTTCGTTACCTATTATTATGTAAGTCTACAGAACCCATGACCTTGGGCTCTGATACCAACTGTAAAGATCCAAAGTGAACAAGACCTGTTCCTAGAGGCTTACCTAACATGCATGGCTTGAGGCCTCTAGTGATTTAAAATAAGAGTTCGTGAAAACGGACGAAAACAAAATAGTTATTTCATTGGGATCCCAAAATAGCAATGGAAACAAAATTATTTAAATAAGAATATCAAACTTGGTCTGGCATCGCTAAACTGTTTTAAAGAATGGAACATCAAGAAATGATATTTTAGTAAAATAGAAATAACGAAAGAAAATTTAAAATTTAAAATTTAAAATTTGCGGAATCTTGTCCTCATCCCATGACCCATGTAGCGCTCTTGTCATTCGACCAGCTTGCCTTTGCCCTTACCTGAAAACATTTTGTTTTAAGAAAGGGTGAGTATTACATACATAACACTCAGTAAGAGACCCCACAGGGTTTCAAGAAAACATGGGGCCCTAAACATATAAACATCATTCATGGCTTTTCTCTTCGACTATTTGTGGGAAATTAAACTTCCTGTTCCATGGCCTCTAATTTGAGTCGACCTAAGTCGCTTCTTACATACATATCATAATTATGCATACAATCATTATTGGAAGTTTAGTTGTCAGGCCTTCTCAAATATTTTTATTTAAAAATAAATTTTCTCTTCGGCCTCTAGTGGACAACTAGTTCCTCCCAAAACATGGCCTCTAATGTGGATCGACTCCAAGAATTACAAAATATGTGATAATAACATCAGGAAGATTCAACAACAGCCTTCGCAAACATTTCAGTGAAACAATACTCAGGGCCCCAAATGTAATGACGAAACATTTCAAAAGAACAACAATTTCATGGCATTAACATACATCAAACCAAATTACTAAACTATCAAAACGATATCAATCTATCAATCATGGCCTCTGGAATGGTTGGCAATCCAACCCAATCATGGCATTTACCACAATCACAACACAAAGCATAATAGAAAACCAGATCTCAGTTCAACATGGCATTTAAATCCAAAATTCCCAACCATACAGGGCATTAATTCTTCCAGCAAACTTTTAAATCTAAATCCAGAATTTTGTGTGGGTTCCCTTACCTTAAGCTCGATTAACAATTGAGTCTTTTAACTCCTCTCCGCGTCCTGACTTGAACCTTCGTTCAACAGAAACACGAGATGGTGACTACCTCGCTTAGGTTCCGGTGTAACTTTCACTACCTAGCACAACTGGGTGTCAATCAAACTCAGTCTTACTCCAGTCTCAAAATTTAAGCCATTTGCAAAAGACACAAAACTCACTCACCACGAATCCGACGAAGACCAACCACCTCCAACACGTCTCGCGGAACTACAATCAGCAGCAAAGGGGAAGTTACAGCGGCGGGCGGTGCGAGCTGCGTCTGGCGGACGGCGCAGCATTTACATCATGCGGAGAGTGCAAGTTGTGTCCATGGCGACGACGCAACAGCGCGTCGCGCCGAGGCGCGTAAGCGTCTGCGCACTGGCGGCGTAGGCGTCGCGATGCGGATCGAGGCGCGCGCGACATCAAGGCGGCTAAGGTACGAGCTGCAGAAAAATTTTTCTTTTTTTTTCTTCCTTTTCCCTGGTTATCGTTAAGAGGAGAGTGAGGAAGAGAGAGATGAGGAAGCCTTGAAGGATGTGCACATTAAAGGACAAAAGAGCACCTCTCAAAACCCTAATTGAAAATGAATTTACCAAAAACCCCCCATCTTCTTGCAAAACCACAACCAACCCATAGACCAAGTCAATCTTAAATCTAAATATATATGTTTATCATTTATTTTTTTTTAATATTTCTTTAAACACCACCAAAAGGAGAATAGATTATACTTTAAAGTGCACATACCTGATTTATTTTGCGGGCGTTACATTCTTAGTCCGGTTCTCATAAAATGGAGTTTGGTTTTGAATAGATCAAGTCACATGCATCCTAGAGTTGTGCTCTACGCGCCGCCACCGCCGGTTAGGTACAACCGATCTCTTTCATTTTCTCGATTCCGTTTTAATCCTCTATGTGTTGGTTGTTGGGATGTATGTCCTAATCTCGTGAAAGTTTGTAATATTCATATTGAAATAAATAAAAGTTATTTTTTTCATCACTTTGTGTCTCGCATATTTATAAACTTAATCCAATAAACTAAGCTCCAGGGTCATTGAATTATGAGAGAACTAAAACTTGAACGGTGTGTAGTGGACACACAGGGAGGATCACGTTCGAGTTAATGAGTCGAATGGTCTATAGTATACGGATAGGGTTGGAGACCTAATCCTGGATACGCTGTGGATGCGATCGATTTATATTAGATATAAATGAGGTGCAACTCGTTCATGTGGTTGGCATGCGAGTGGGGGCATCATGTGCAATGAAATTGTACAAGACCGAACCGTGAATTATCAAACCTACTGATGTAACCCCGTTAACAGTATAGGACTAATAACTTCGTAGATGACCAATAGTGACTCGACCTTAATCCTGAGCGTGTTACGGACTCCTATCTACGAGGTCTGTCCTTTGACTAGTACGGGTGAGGGTGGACACAGTTGCTCGCCCAATATGCTTATCTTCTCAGGGGCAGGACCACGTGGGGAGCTAGGAACTTAACTACACGAGATGGAATTCACTCATTCCCGAATTAGGGAAACTAAAGGGGTTGCCCCCTTAAGTGTTGTCTCTAGGGCTTGGACAACGGGCGCCCACCCTCTCACTGGCCCGAGAGGCATGTTGTTTATGGTTGGACCATGCAACATTGTTGTTCATTAGAGTAGCAGTGGAACTTAAGGAGCAAGAGGTAGACATAGGGGTAAAACAGTAATTTGGCCCAGCAGTGTCTACGAACAACCTGTGAAGGGTCGACTCAAGGGCATTGGTTATATTGATGGACACAACTTGTCCTACAGTGATGGGAGTGCAGCTACGGGATTTAGTGAAGTGTTACCGTAGCTAATGAATGTTGAATCACCGAGTCAAAGAGTTTGACAGGTTAGTCTGGAATCATTGGAGCTCATCATCTGTAGATCAATTAGGTCCCTCGGTTGGCTCAAACGGGATAAATTGAGGGTTTACAGTTTGGTGTGGATTTGAAGTGTTCAAATTCATTAAAAGGGTATTTATGTCATTTATATGATATATGATTGATATAATATATAGTTTAATGTGAATGAGATTCATAATAAACTATAGGTTAGCCTAATTGATTGATTAGTGCTAATTTGGAGAAATTGAATTGAGAGAAATTAAATTGAATGTGATTCAATTTAAAATTCCACAATTATACAAATGAGATTTGTATAATTAGGTATGAGATGCCTTATTGTATATGATATGCAAATATGATTTGCATATTATAAGGTTGTGGTAAAATGGTAAATTAGTGGAGATTTCAACTCGACCTCTCACCATTATATAAAGGCCTTTGCAAGAAGGCTTTTGTAGGCTTTCGCTCAATTTTTTAAATTCAACCTTCCAAGAGCTCTCTCATCTCTAAACTCTCTCTCAATTTCTCTCTACCCAAACCAAAGAGAGTTCCACCACTCTCCATCAACCGATCGAGAACAACCGAGAAGATCTTTTGGAGGTGCCACTATTCTTGGTTCGAGAGATTGTGATTGTAGAGATAAAAGGTACGAAGTGTTCGTGATCGAAGAAGAAAGAATTGGCGAAGAAGTGTTCTTCAACAAGTAAGTAACATTAACTCAATGTTTTCCCTTATTCTTAAGCATGTTTAGCCTAGGATTTATATGATAAATTCAATTTTAAGAAATCGATTTGCATAACGAGAACCACGACGTTTTTTGTTGTTTTTCGCTGCGTGATTTCCATTACCTTCAATTGGTATCAGAGCCAATCGTTGGCTTTTTCGTTGTGCAATCTGATTTTCTTAGAATTAGGTCGATTTGCTTCAAAATTCATGAGATGAAATTGTGGTTTGCATGTTGGATGTTTCGGTTTTGGCACTATCTAAATTTACATTTTTGTTGATAAGATCAATGTAAGAACCCGGTGTTTTGGGCAATTTTAATGTTAATCGAGTTTGTAAGTTCGTGTTGTTCGTGGCAAGAGTTGTTGTGAAGAAATCAGAGCTAAATCGGGCAAAAAAACGACGAAGAACAACAACTGAGTTTGTTCTTTTTGTCGATAGCGTTGAGACGTTGTTCTTCGATGTCTCAACGATGTCCGTGCGGATCCAGGTGCGCTGTTGGCACAACGTTGCGACGCTAGGCGCGACGTTGCAACGTTTTGGGCGTTGTGCACGCTGCCAAGGGCGTTGAGCAGCACAGCGCTGGCCACCGCATTGCAACGCTGCCGCGTAGTGGCCAGTTCTAGCAAGAAGAGCGCTCGCATAGTGGTTGTAGGGGCAGTTATTTCCAACGCCACTCGTCGGAAGCCGCTGTCGCCACCTCTCGTCAGAAGTCGCCGCCGTTGCTGAAAATTGTCGTCGCCGCCACTACTGGTTAGGTAAATACGATTGCTTCCATTTTCTCGATTCCGTTTTAATCGTCCATGAGTTTGTTTGGTTATTTAAGTCAAGTTGGTTCAATTTAAGTGCCTGTAACGTGATTTTTAAGATTATTTGTTTGTGACTTAGGGGCAAACGGTTAAGGAAGTGTGTGAAACTGGCGATCGAACTCCCGAACCTTGGTTGTTTTGGTAAGTAGCCATTTGGATTTAAGTCCATTAAGTTATTGTCTTCTTTGGTTATGTGAGAACCTTTGTGAATTGTGATAGTATGCTTTAAATTGTGATACGTTTGTTGGTTAGAGGGATTGTATGGAGGTTGTCTGAGCTAAAAGGCCTAAAAGTACGTGGTCAATATGGAATTAGGGGCTTAATGATTTGCGCTAGCATGGTACCTTAAGAGATTGTCTATGTTAGAGGTTAGTTAAGGTTGGGTTATATCGGGTGTGATTTGGATTTACGCATACTTACTTAATATGGGTGTGTGGGGCACGGTGTAGTTGACCAAATCGAGTAGAGGATTACTCTATTGGGCTTAAGGTCGCCTAAGCGTGAGACTATTCTTGTTAAAGGGATCGTAGTTGCAGGCTAATGTTTTGGATACTGTGTTTTGGGCCAAATGTGACCTTGGGTGCAACACCTTACGTTTTGATTTGTATTTAAGTTGTTTGGATCGCTATAACTGTGTTGATTGGGCGTTAAAGGTGAGCTCTAGGCAACGTTTATGAACTGTCATCTCCTTGGATTTGTTTTAGATGAGCTTGTGTTAGAATTTTGAAGGAAGTGGTTGTTTCATAGATCCTCGAATCGATGTATGTAGCCAACTTGATCAGGTAAGCGAGCTCATAAGTGGGAGAGTTGGCTTGCATAGCTTGTGGATTGAAACCTTGTGTTGTTGTGTATGTTAAAGGGGTTTGTTCCGACCGTGAATGAGTTCGAGCATGTGTGGTTGAGGATCATAAGCGATATGCGGCTTGTATGTTAGTTTGTGTTTTTTATTATGGTTTTAGTACCAAGTCAAGAGTGTTGTGTCATGGAACCCCTCAGGCTAGTAGTCCCTACCTTACTCCTTGTTTAGGTGATGTTATCTTACAACCTTGTGTGGCGAGAAACTAGCATGAAGTATGTGTATGTATGATGTCTCGTCGTGAGTCACAGTGTGTGTGGCAATAGACCAGGGCAATGATGTCTTGTGGTGAGCCATAGTAGTCATGGCAATAGACCAAAGACAAGAGTGCCTCGAGGTGAGTCACAATGAGTGTGGCAACAGACTCGGAGTGAGACATAGCTTACGAGCGTCCTGCGGGGCGGGTCTGGGCTAAGTCAGAATGCTAGTTAGGGAGGCGTATGTCGACGTTAAGCAAAGAGCTGAGCAATCTTGTGTGGGCTTGGGGTAAGGTAGAGTTGGACGTCTAGTTTAGAGTGGTTTGAAAGTTGAATTTGGGTAGTTTAAGGTGGTGGCTAAAAGTGAGAACCTGGCTAATTTTGGAAGCCTTGAGAGTTGGTGGAGGATATTAAGAATTCCTAGTTAGAACCCTAAGTAACCTTATGAAGCGCAAAACCCAACAATTTCTAAACCTTGAGTTACGCATGAGCGATTCGGAATCTCTAGGTTCACGATATATGAAAGGCTCGTGAGATTGTGGTATGGCCGCGTTGAGATCAGGGAGTGGTTGCTTTCCATTATCCTGTGCTAGCTTAGGGGTGATTCCCCATAAGGCATGTTGGTTACGTACCCCACTGCTCTATGCTAGCATGTTGTGTTGTGAGAGCCTGGTGTACGTCCCCGTCACGGAGTGGTTGCTTTCTATTATCTCGTGTTTGCTTGGGGGTGATTCCCCATAGGGCGTGTAGGATACGTACCTGCTCTTCTCTATGTCAGTGTGTAGAAGTGTGAGAGTTGTTTTCTCTCATTACATCGTCAATCAAAGTTCCAGAACCGAAGGTAGAGCTCGAGTAATTACTGCAACGGGGCTCAAGGTGAAGTGTGCTAAATGTGAGATCTGTTTGGGGTGAGTGAGTTTAAAAGATGAGTATTGTTTTGTTTGCATGTTAGCTTGTTTGGACGTGAGTGAGCTGCTTACTGAGTATTTTTATACTCACCCGTCTACTTTGTTATTTTTTGTTACAGGTAAGAAACCTTGAGGCGGTTGACGATGATGATGACCCGACGAGGCTATGGGACCCTATTTTCTTCTTGTTTCCTTTTGACTTAGAGTTCTCGCTTGAAACTGTCATGTTTTAGTTTCTGTTTTGTTTGCCTGGTCGCGCGACACTATGTTTTCTCTTGTACTTCTTAGTTAGTAAATTTTCATTTTTGTTGAGTTCTCTTTCCGCTGCGTGTTCGTTTGTCTAAGAGATTTTGCTTTGGAACTCTGTTTGTAGCCCAACCCATTCTCTGATTGTAGTTTGGTGGGGGTTGGGCATTGTTTGAAACTCTTTGAAGTGCTTTCTACTTGTTAGGTTCACTACAGGAAAAAAGGTCTACGATAGCTTCAAAAAAATGTTGTAATCGACCTTCTATAGCTTTTTCTACAAAGTCATGACAACCCATGGTACTAAAAGTCGGTGACTTTTTACAGCATTTTATAAAAGTTGTAAAAAATTAGAATTTTTACACCATTTTATAAAAGTTATAAAAGATTAGACTTTTTATAGCATTTTATAAAAGTTATAAAAAATATTATATCAAAAGTCTTTTAATAGCATAATTTCCTCTTTTTAAAATCAGTGATAGCATTTCATAAATGTCATAATAATATTGTAGTAATCTACGATAGCATTTAGTAATTATAACATTTATTTGTAGCTAAGTAAAATAATAAATAAATGATCTTCATGATTAGTTATACAATGAATTTATGTGCATTAATCCAAGCAAATTACATTTCATTTAAGTTTTACATTATCCCACTTAAATTGATACAAAACATAACAATCTATTGCTCACAAAATAAATATAGTAATGAACATCAACTTTGGGATGACACTAAATATAAATTTGTCAACTACTATTCATTAAATTACAAATGTTTCACTATTCATTATCAAAATATATAACTCTCGAGCTAGTTATTTTTGTGGCCAAGAACTTCCCATGATAATTTTGTCATCAACCTACAAAAAGTCATCAAGAAAAAATAAAGAAGAATATCTACTCAAATAAAATAATTATTAAACAAATCAATAATTTTAAATAATAATACATAAATGTACATAGCAATTAAAACTTTGGCAAAAGGTCATGCAACTTTACTACCAATAGTATCTTCAATGTATGTCATTTCAGAGTTGGGTCTCCATAAAATTTCGACAAAATAACAACCTATGTGCTTCGAAAATTTCGGCGACATTACGACATAACTATAACATAACAACCTATGTGTTTGTATTATATACAAAGTAGGCCACATCCATAGTATTACCAGGGTAAGGTACCCAAACTTTATCCCCTTACTATAGACCCTTTAGGTTGTATCTCGAACCGAGATCCTTTTTTATGTACACTACATTCAGTACAAGAGACATCTTACAACCTTGGATGTTTAGTTTGTTGGATTTAGGGTTAATACAAGGGCAATAACATAAATATTGGAAAATAACTATTTATTGCAAATAATAACTCTTTGTTACAATAATTATGACAAAATTACAAAATACGAGTTTTAGGGCACAAACCCCAACAAACTTCTACTTGAACTAAAACTCAAGTGAGGTACATTACAATCTAAAACAATGGTTATAGAGATACAAATACAATAAACTATGACATCCATATACGCATTACATATCTCCCACTTGCCCTAGATTAGCCTATGTACATATCTCAAAGACCTAGACTTTCCAGATGACCCTCGAACACTTTAGCCTTGAGAGTATTTGTAAACGGACCAACAATGTATTGGGATTTTTGTCCTAATCTCGTGTTTGTAAATTACTGTTTGAAATTAATAAGAGCTATTTATTTCATTACTTTGTGTCTCGCAATATTTACAAACTTTTCCAATAAACTAAGTTCCAGGGTCATTGAATTTATGAAAGAACTAGAACTTGAACGGTGTGTAGTTGACACACAGGGAGGATCACGTTCGAGTTAATGACCCGAACGGTCTACAGTATATGGATAGGGTTGGAGACCTAATCCTGGATACACTGTGGATGCGACCCGCTTTGTATTAGATACAAACGAGGTGATCTGACTCGTTCATGTGGTTGACATGCGAGTGGGGGCATCATGTGCAATGCGATTGTACAAGACCGGACTGTGAATTATTAGACCTACTGATGTAACTCCGTTGACAGTATGGACTAATAACTTCGTAGATGACCATTAGTGACTCGACCTGAATCCTGAGCGTGTTACGGACTCGCTGCGAAGTGGTCCTTTGACTTTGACTAGTACGGGTGAGGGTGGTCACGCTTTCTCGCCCAATATGCCTATCTTCTCGTGGGAGGACAGACCAAGTAGGGGCTGGGAAACTTAACTACTGCGAGATGGAATTCACTCGTTCCGCCTTAGGGAAACTAGAGGGGTTGTTCCCTTAAGTCTCGTCTCCGTGGCTTGGACAACGGCCCCACCTTCTCACTTTGGGCCGAGAAGGGTGTTGTGTATGGTTGGACCATCACAATATGTTGTTCATTAGAGGAGCAAAGGGGACTTAAGGAACAAGAGGTAGACACAGGGGGTAAAACGGCTAATTTGACCCGGTCGTGTCCACGAACAACCCGTGTGAAAGGTCGACTCATGGGCATTGGTTATATCAGTGGACACGTAATATCCTGCACTAATGGGAGTACAGCTACGGGCTTTAGTGGAGTGTTACCGTAGCTAATGAAGATTGATTAATTGGGTCAAAGAGTTTGATAGGTTAATCTTGATCATTGGAGCCCGCCACTGGTCCATTAGGTCCATTAGGTCCCTCTTTGGCTCCAAATCAAGTTAAAAGAAGGGTTAGAGTTTTGGGTATGAGATTGAAGTGTTCAATTTCACTTAAAGAGCATTTATGTCATTTATATGAGATATGAATGATATAATATATAGTTTAATGTGAATGAGATTCATAATAAACTATAGGTTAGCCTAATTGTTGAATTAGGGCTAATTGGAGAAATTAATTGAGAGAAATTAATTTGGATGTGATTCAATTTAATTAATCCACAATTATTGCAAATGTGATTTGCAATATGAGATATGAGATATCTTATATTATATGGTTATGCAAATATGATTTGCATAACCTATGGTTGTTGTAAAATGATGATTATGTGGAGGTTTTAACTCCATGATTATTCTACTACTTAATCCCTTCTTGCAAGAAGGAAATTATTCTTGATCTCTCATTTTTGGATTCTCACCCAAAAAGAAGAGAACTCTCTAAACTTTTCTCTCAATTCTCCTCCCTCTCCAAAACCAAGAAAGTCCCACTACTTTCCTTCTTCCAAAGGTAGAACAACCGAGAAGGCCATTGGTGGTGTTCGTTTTGTTCGAGAGAAGCATTCGTTGAGAAGCACGAAGTGTTCGTGATCAAGGAAGAAATTTTGAAGAATTGTCTACAACAAGTAAGTACATTCTTCTTATTGTTTTTTCTTCCTTAATTTTGTATGTTTAACTTAGATCTAAATGTTAGATCGTTTTAGCAAATTTCAAGTAGCGTAACGATACCTTTGATGATTCGATCGTCTTCTGCTGCGCGTGGATTTTCATTCCCTTCACAATGTTGTGTTTCGAAGCGATCTTTGTGACTGTCACATCTTCTCGTTGCACTATTTTTCGTAACAGGCGATACTTACTCTCGATGTGCTTGCCTTGCTTATGGCTGCGAGGTTATTTCGAATTGGCTACCTCTCCATGGGTGTCATAGTATAAGGTGATAGGAAATTCCATTTTTGGAACAACCTCCAAATCAGTAAGGAATTTCCTTAGCCAAACTGCCTCTTTAGCTACTTCACAAGCAGCGACATACTCATCCTCCATCGTGGAGTCAGCGATGCATCCCTGCTTGATGCTTCGCCATACTATAGCTCCCTCGTTAAGAGTGAAAACTGATCCCGATGTGGATTTCCTAGAATTCTTATCGGTCTGAAAATCAGAATCGGTGTATCCAGTAAAGATCAAATCCTTAGTCCCATACACAAGCGTATAATCCCTCGTTCTCCTAAGATACTTGAGGATATTTTTAACTGCGGTCTAGTTGTCTAACCCTGGATTGGATTGGTACCTACTGACTATTCCCACTGCATAACAAATGTCTGGCCTCGTGCACAACATAGCATACATTAAGCTACCTACTGTAGAGGCATATTCCTCTCATATCCTTAACCTCTTGAGGTGTCTTAGGACACTGTTCCTTAGACAAGTGAATTCTATGCCTGAAAGGCAATGAGCCCCTCTTGAATTTCTACATCGAATATCGGGCCAACAGTTTTTCGATATAAGACACTTGAGACAGAGCTTGCGATTCCTTAAAATTTGAATCCCAAGAACATACTGCGTCTCTCCCAAATCTTTCATTTGGAATTGGGTCGCCAACCATTTCTTTATGTCAGTTAGGTATCCTACATCATTCCCAATGAGTAGGATATCATCCACATAAAGTACTAAGAAAGCTACTTTGTCGTTGATGATCCTCTTGTAAACACAAGTCTCATCAACGTTTGGGTCAAAACCATAAGACTTGATCGCAGTATCAAATCTTATGTTCCAAGATCTGGATGCTTGTTTCAACCCATAAATGGATCGATTGAGCTTGCAAACTTTTTGCTCCTAACCTTGGGTTATGAACCCTTCAGGCTGAGACATATAGATGCTCTCGTCAAGATTACAATTCAAAAAGGAAGTCTTGACGTTCATTTTCCAAATTTCATAGTCATAAAAAATGTCTATGGACAAGAGTATCCTTATAGAATTAAGCATATAGCAAAAGGGGAAAAAGTTTCCTCATAGTCAACTACTTCCCTTTGGTTAAAACCCTTTGCTACAAGTCTAGCCATAAAGGTCTGTATCTTTCCGGTTGCATCTCTTTTTCTCTTATAGATCCATTTGCACCCTATGGGTCTTACCCCTTCAGGTTTGTCTATATGTTCCCAAACTGAATTAAAGTGTGTTGACTCCATTTCAAGGTTCATGGCTTTGATCCATTGGTCCTTATCTATGTCATTAATTGCTTGTTTATAAGACAATGGATCCTCTACATTGTCATCAGGTATGACAACTTGAGTTTCAGCTAAACCCAAGTAGCGGTCAGGTTGGGAAACAACTTTCCCACTGCGTCGAGGTATTCCCAACGATTGAGAAGGACGAGATGGACTCGATGTGTCAGCTTCTTTATCAACCCTTGATGAAGGTCCAACTTGATAAACAACTCTTGTTGACTCATTTGTAGCTTCATTTAATACTAACTTACGACGTGGTTTATGGTTCCTCATGTCATCTTCCTCCAAGAAAGTGGCGTTTGTCGATACAATCACCTTGTTTTCTTGCGGGTCGTAGAAAAGACCACCTCTCGTTTCTTTGGGATAGTGAACAAATTGGCATAATCTTGAACGAGGTTCCAATGTCTTTGGGTTTATCACCAGCACGTGTGCTGGACAATCCCAAATTCTGAAGTGTTGTAAACTAGGTTTACGTCTCTTCCATAATTCAAAAGGTGTTTCTGAAATACTCTTTGATGGAACAATGTTCAAGATTTGAACCGTAGTCTCTACTGCGTAACCCCAAAACGAGGCAGGCAATTGAGCATAGCACATCATAGACCGAACCATGTCTAACAAGGTTCTATTTCTCCTTTTTGACACACAATTCTGTTGTGGTGTATTAGGTGCTGAGAGTTGAGATTTGATTCCATGTTCTATCAAATAGTCCTGAAATCTCAAATCCATATACTGTCCACCTCGATCGGATCAAAGTGTTTTAATGGTTTTCCCTAATGCATTTTCTATTTCAGCCTTATACTCTTTGAACTTTTCAAGAGCCTCAGACTTATGATGCGTTAGGTATAGATAACCATACCTCGAATAATCATCTATGAAAGAGATGAAATATTCGTACATTCCACGAGCTTTTACATTCACCGGTCCACAAAGATCCGAATGTATTAGCTCAAAGGGCTTTATGGCTCTATAACTTTTTCCAGTAAAAGGTCGCTTAGTCATTTTGCCTTCCAAGCATGATTCGCAAGGAGGTAAACAATCATCTTCTAACTTGTTTAGAAGTCCATTCTTAGATAGTCTCTCAATCTGGTTGAGATTTATATGACCAAGTCTAAGATGCCAAAGATAGGTATTATTATTCAGAAAAATTCTTTGTCTTTTACTTTGAGTATTTGCAGTTTTAAACATCTCATGATTTAAAATTGCCTTAGTTTGATTTGGTTTCAGTACATACTGTTGGGATTTGTGCCCTAAACTTTTGTAATTTTGATCAAATAAATAAAAAGTTATTTGTTTTGATAAAATTGTATTCTTGCTTTATAAATCTAATAAACTAAGCTCTAAGGTTATAATATATTTGAACATCGGTGGAGTGGACAATATTTGGATTGTGTTAAAGAATATAACCTAAATGGTCTATGGTATAAGAATAAGGTTGGAAACCTCATTCTAGTAACATCATGGATGCAACTCACTTTGTAATTCGTACAAAGGAGGTTATCCAACTCATTCACGTAGTTGACATGCGAGTAGGGGCATCCTGTATGAAGAGTTCATACAACACCAGACTGAAAATTATCAGTCTAACCAGTGTAACACCGTTAACATGATAAGACTGATAATTTAAAGATGGTCATTAGTGACTCGACCTGAATCCTGAGTATGTTAAGAACTCCTGCTTATAGGGAGTTGTCCTTAGACTAGTATGGGTGAGAGTGGCCTGTAGCCGACTCAATAAGCCTACCTTCTCAGGGACAAAACCTCGTAGGTAGCTGGGGACTTAACTATGCAAGATGGAATTCACTCATTCCTACACTAAGGAATTAGATAGGTGATTCCCTTAAAAACTGACTTCAGGTCTTGAACACGTCATCTACACGAACACATTAGGATCACAGTGTTTGTATCATATACAAAGTGGGCCACATCTATAGTTTTACCAGGGTAAGGTACTCAAACCTTATCCCCTAACTATAGACCATTTAGGGTGTATCTCTAATTGAGATCCTTTATATGTATACTTCATTCAGTTAAAGATTAATTTAACAACCTTTGATGTTTAGTTTATTGGATTTAGGGTTTAAAACAAAGCAAACTCGAACAATAACTCTTTATTGAAATAATAACACTTTATTAAATTAATTAGAACATAATTACAAACTACGAGTTTTAGGGCACAAACCCCAACATGTTAAGGGCATTGGTATCGTGGAGAAATCTTGCACAAAGCGTCTATAATAGCCTGCAAGTCCAAGAAAACTACGTACCTCTGTAACCGTAGACGGATGAGGCCATTGCATAACTGCATCAACCTTAGTAAGATCTACAGAGATTCCTGTCTTGGACACCACGTGCACCAAAAATGATACCTGACGAAGCCAAAACTCGTACTTCGAGAACTTTGCAAACAACTTGTTCTCTCGCAAGGTCTCTAAAACCGTTTGAAGGTGTTCCCTTTGCTCTCTTCAGACCTTGAATAAACCAGGATATCGTCTATTAAATACTATAACAAACATATCCAGGAATTCCTTGAATACTCGGTTCATAAGGTCCATGAAAACTGCAGGCGCATTGGTCAACCCAAACGACATCACAGTGAGCTCTTAATGTCCCTAACGCGACCTAAAGGCAGACTTGGGAATATCTTCCTCTCTGATCCTCAGCTGATGGTATCCCGACCTGAGGTCAATCTTTGAGAAAACAGAAGCACCTCGCAATTGATCAAAGAGGTCATTTATCCTGGGAAGAGGACACCGGTTCTTGACTGTGACCTTATTCACCTCCCTATAGTTTTTGCACTGACGCATAGATCCATCTTTTTTCTTAACGAACAACACAGGCGCTCCCCATGGGTAAACGCTAGGGCGTATATACCTATTATCTAACAAGTCCTGCAGCTGCAACTTATGCTCCTTTAACTCGGTCGGCGCCAGTCTGTATGGAGCCTTAGAAATAGGTGTTGTCCCCGGCTCAAGCTCAATGTTGAAATCCAGTTCCCTCACAGGCGGTAATCCCGAAAGATCCTCAGGAAAGATGCCTGGAAACTCGCTTACTACGGGCACCGAGGACAGTGGATCCTTAACGTGCCCCAAGTCAACCACGCTAGCCACACGCCCAAGCTCCCTGGTGGATCAACTTCCTTGCCCTAAGTGCGGACACCACCCTGGGGTTTGACCCTACCCCTGCTCCCCAAAACTGGTAGCTCTTCTGACAGGGTGGTGTAAACACCACTTCCTTAAGGTAACAATCTATACTAGCATGATTTTGTGCTAACCAATCCATGCCTAGTATGACATCGAATTCGGTCATGTCCAGGACTATCAAATTCGCCCCCAGCTCGTGGCCCGAGACTGACAACTTACATGCTTTGACTCTTTCAATGGCATACAAACTCACCCTCGCAGGGGTGGCAATAGATAAAATAACAACCAAAGGCTCTAACTCTAACTTAGCTTGGCTCACAAAAGATGAAGAAATGAAAGAATGAGTAGACCTTGAATCAAACAATACAAAAGCGAGGTGTCCAAGAATCGGGAGTGTACCTGTGACTACAGAGTCGGAGTTGCTGGCATCTCGGCTTGTGATCGCATAAGTCCTTCCAGATTGAATTCCTTGGTTTAACGGCCCCACACCACTGGATCCTCTAGGATGGTTGTCACTTGCTTTATTCGAGCAATTCCCAGAGAATTGCCCTTCTTGGCCACATCTGAAGCAAGCTCCTGTTCGAGCCAAACACTTGCCCCAGTGAGATCGCCCATAATTGTTGCAACGAGGTTTGTCCCCACCGTTGCCTCCCTGTCTACCTGTCTAATTCCTCTGCCCTGTGGCTGGACGAAATCTACCTGTCCCCTGGGAGGTCTGTTGAGGGCGGTGAGAACTCGAGCTAGTCTGGTTCCATTTTCTCTTCTAACCTTAGGTTGGTTGTCCACTAGAAGAAAAAAGGGCTTTGATGACGCGCGCGCGCGGCCATCTATACTATCTGTGTCATTGTATGTTACAATGACGGCGACTTTTTTAATGACGGCATCACCCGTCATTAAAAATCGCCCGTCATTGTAACATGGGTTGGAAACCAGCTTTTAATGACGGGCATTGCCCATCATAAAAAGTGATTTTCAATGACGGACATTGCCCGTCATTAAAACTCTTGGAATTTTTTTTTTAAAAAAAACCTATTGTCCGTCATTATATCTGTCATTATTTAAATTTTTTATTATGACAGGCAATGCCCGTCATCGTTTTTAGCATAATTTTAATAAAAACAAAAGGTCGTTAATAGCCCGATGGCACCAACAATATTTAATAACTAATTACCTGAAATATTGCAAATATATTAACTTCTATATTGAAACCACACATGAAACACTATACAAATTTACAAACATGAAACAAAAACACTTTTATATCTAAAACATACATCAAATCACCCATAACAACATCCAACAAAATTCTTTTTCAACCAAAACAATGCACATAGAAAACTTTTATATCCAAAACCATAAACTACTATATTACAAACCATAAACTCCTATATCACAAACCTTAACCATAACTCATATATCAAAATTAAACCTTAACCATAACTCTAAAACCATAAACTCATATATCACAAACCTTAACCATAACTCTAAAACCATCACAAACCTTAATTAACCATAAACTAGTATATCATAAACCTTAACCATAACTCTAAAATCTAAAACTAACACGACATATCAAGCCAATAAGTAAAAATTTCGGCATGACCTCTACAGAACATCAACTAACCATAACCTGAAACATTGCAGAACACTTCTATATCCAACAAAACATGAAATTCATCCATAAACATCCAACAATCATTCATTTTACAAGAAGAACATAACTTCATTATAAATAATACACATGAGACGATCTCTACATGTCCTTAACACCTATATCACAAAAACAGTAAACTTTAAAACTAACACGAAATATCAAGCTAATAAGTAAAAATTTTGGCATGACCTCTACAGGGCATCAGCTAACCATAACCTGAAACATTGCAGAACACTTCTATATATCCAGATTCAGAAAAATGAGGCCACCCGCCTCTCCATATCCAACAAACAAGTATATACATCTAAAAACACATTCATTCATACAAAACATCCAACAAACTCCAATCCCAGATTCAGAAGAATGAGGCCACCCGCCTCTCCACATCCAACAAACAAGTATATACATCTAAAAACACATTCATTCATACATAACATCCAACAAACTCCAATCTCAGATTCAGAAGAATGAGGCCACCCGCCTCTCCACAACCAACAAACAAGTATATACATCTAAAAACACAAACTACTAATACACTTGTACTATATACATTATAAACAAGTATATTGTACACCCTAACGAAATGTAGTAAAAATTTCACAAAATTCAGGTATTCACAAATGGCTTACACAAATCTGCCAACAAAATCCGTCCATTCTACTCGAACCTCGTCGATTTCTTCTTGTTTGTATACAGTTTTTGTGTTGAACTATAAAGAAAAATAATATAATAACATTAGACTAAATTATGTTTTGAATCACAAACCGATATAAAATAAGAGTACTTACGAGGTTCATTATAGGAATACTAGAATTATATACGATTTCTCGTATATATACTTACATACATAGTACCCGCATCTCACGTAACTCGGTTGATTTGGGCACTATATGCAAAATAATTTAAAAAATAGCATATTTGAGTTAAATATTGTTCCAACGTTGAACAAAACATTCGAATATATTAAATTATGTTTACCTTTACAAGTTTCCAAGTGATGGAAGAACGATATTGTGGAAGTGAGTGCTTGGCTTGCCACATTTTCAAGGATCTAAAGAGTTTGAAACATTAGAAAAATTAATAGAAAGTAATTCATTCTAAAGGTTTGAAACACTTACGTATTTATTGTTCCTTGAAAACTTTCTTCGATCTTACACCTCAACGAGTTTAAGACATAAACGGTGTTTGCCCGCGGATGGATAACGATCAACATCCAATGATATCTATTAAAGTTAGGAGTATTCTAATATCATTGTTTTATGAACAAAAAACATATAAATAAATTGAAGTAATTTAAACTTACCCAAAGATTATATGGGATGAAAACTTGTTGATCCAAGTCAAAATTAACCATTTCTAACTCATAGCTGTGATTTATACAACGTGTTTCTTGACTTTTAACAAAATTAGAAATGGTTATTTGATCAACTAACAAGAACTTGGCGATTATTTCATAGTCACATACAAATTCAAAGATACCTAAATAAAAGTAAAGTTATTTTAATAAAACATTCAAAAGCGTAGTCAATATAGTTGTAAATGAAAGATGTTGTATACTTACGCAATGTATGCGACTACGCAGGAGTACCCTATCTCCACCATCCCACAGTAATGCAGGATATCATCGCGATGTAAATAAATTAACTTTTCCTCCCCGAACATGTGCTCACTCAACGTGACTTGAATCGTATCATCTTC
Organism: Trichosanthes cucumerina; assembly: GCA_036507285.1. Taxonomy (NCBI): domain Eukaryota; kingdom Viridiplantae; phylum Streptophyta; class Magnoliopsida; order Cucurbitales; family Cucurbitaceae; genus Trichosanthes; species Trichosanthes cucumerina. The sequence goes on along the minus strand of CM071840.1, from coordinate 67,404,685 downwards.
TTGTATCGATAACATTGCATAACGATTCAGAAGTTTAATAGTCACGTGAGCATCTGTGTACTTTGTAGAATGTGAAGTAGGCACATGTACAGAAACATCCGATTTATGTTTTGCTGGAGAAGCCACCTATCACAAGAAAACAACATTTAAATTTGTAAACAAAGAATTTAGTAATTTTAAACATTGAGTTGAATAATTTCATACCTTTTTCCCCTTATTAAAAATGACAAGGTCACGAGGCCATGCCACAAAATTTCCCATAGATTGACTCAGGGACTCTACTTCTCCTCAGATAGGAATTGGTAGTGGAGCATCTTCACCTACGATTATGTCCACTACCACTCTAACATTTTCATCTCCTAAGGGAACTCCATGGACTGGGAAATTGAGCGTCGACGTGTACATAGTGCCTCACAACAACCACATTATCCTTTGATCCTATTGCTAGATGGCATGGAGTTCCCTTCAAAAAATAAAAAGGAATCTGAGAAAAATGTATCATCTATGATCAAAAAATTTCCACAAAATCCTAATTACCTCTAAAATTTCTTCCTCCACGCCAATGACCTCCTTGTCTTTTGGATGATTACCGCCTATGCTTGCAGACTTTTTTTTCAAGGTGAGCACGACATTTTTTGCGCTGCACTCTTTTTGCTTGATTTTGACTTCGCTCGAGGATTGTTAAAGTATGTTGATGGTTTGACAGACATACCTAGTCCTCTAACACGCCCTCGTGTTCGCGTGCCTAATGCTTCATCAATATGTCTTTACCTTTATTCTTCATAGCTAGTTCGTCCCCGTCACAACCATTTAGATTGACATTGAAACTAACCATAAGATATTTAAACTACGAATCATTTTTGCATCATGTTAAAATAAAACATATTAACTTACGATTCGACTAGCGCATTGTTTGGTTTCATCATCGTAGTATTCATTATTTTTTCCTTTTCGTGCTTGTATCCATAAGGTGGCACGAGTGGAAGGATCGTCCGCCAATTCCTATATAAACACACAAGTTATTAAATCTCATTTATGGAAAATTATAAGACATAATGTTACTCACTAGTTCTTCAAATTAAGTTGGCATATCCTTTACGAGAGATGTGATGATTATATTTACATTTCTCTCTCCTTTCCTTTTGTACACGACTTTGTGTCCAGATCACATAATAGAATCAATTTAAAAGAAACAAGTATAATGTACTTTTTTTACTAACTTTTAAAAGCAACAAGTATAATGTACTTACCTCCCATTCTTCCGATAATCTAGCATTCACAAATGCTTCCCATTGGTTTTGATCAATATGTGAATACTTTTGTGGAGGATGCTTCAACAAGGACTACTCATCCTTAAATGGAAGTATGTGTTTTTGATACAACGTGTATCGAAATGTTCAAATTTATTTGCCACGATTGAAGAATAGCATTTTTGGACCTAGGGTCGATCACAAATGACATCTACATAGGAAACACATAATAAATGGCTAAATAACTCTATATATTAAGAAGTTTGTACGGAAAAATACTATTATTCTTACCTCTACAGAATCAAAAATTTTATCTTTCAATTCTTGGGGAACCTCTTTCCAAGTCTTGTAACTTAATGGAATTTGTTGCCTAACGCAAACTCCTATGTAACTTTGCATTTGGTTTGCATTATCACCAATACTTTGGCCTTGATTGTTGTATTGGATGACCAAGCGTTCCCCTGTAGTCCTTACGCGTGTCAGACCACGCATAGTAGTGAGACCACGTCGATTAGTATGCATAGCCTCCATTTGGATCGATACATTCACTTCCTCGTCACTTGATCCACTCATTGTAACAATCTGCAAAAAAAAAAAAAACCATGAACAATATAAGTTATAATAACATATATATATTGAACTCATAAAAATTGCAATAACTAAACAAATGCATACCATATTTAATACATTATTTATCGATCCATATACCCTCACAATCATTTCTAAGATATGTGGATGACATTTCATCGATTTCATGGGTCACGTTAATATTAGGCATTCTTTCTAGGACACCATATCCACAATCTTGAACGGTATCAACATCAACCTCAGAATATTCTTCTTCAACTATTCTTTGAGGAGGGGTTAAAACCACCGACCATCGAGGATCAAGAGGGTCTTTTACATAAAATATTTGTTTGGCTTGAGATGCTAAAATAAATGAGTCTGATCTATACCCAATGCGATTAAGGTTGACAGTTGTAAATCCAAGGTCATCTACTTTAACTCCATTATTATTCTCAACCCAGTCACATTTTAACAAAATAAATATTAATTTTCGGTAATCAATCTCCCAAATCTCCTGTATTACACCATAAAAGGTCATGTCGGACATAACAGATTTTTATCCTTAGCTGAAACTTGCATTGTGTTTGTTTGTTATAAGAATTCCACTATTTTGGGTATTCCTAATATCATCACGTTTCTTCGTATGATAATGAGTACCATTAACCACATAACCACTAAATGTGGCTACATCCGACAAGGCCCATGAGCTATCCATCTTAAAGAAGGTGATATGGAGTTGTTTGGCACCTCGAGAGCAAGTTGAACCTGAAAAATATACATTGTAAATTAAGTAGGAATAAACATTAACCCCACTCATTACAAAAGTTTCAGCTCAAGATTACCCGATCACGCAACCATCCGCTAAATGTGCGATTATGTTCATCTTGAAGCCACTTTTTATTTTTGGATCTACTAGGATTGAGTCTAGATAGAGTTTCCATGTGTTGCCTAAATTCATAGAACACATGAAAATTAGTACATCATTCCATAGTTCAAAGTTATGTGTTGAGATTTACGTGCCTATATGTATGGAAGCACGTCATTCACATTTTGAAGAACGTAAAGATGAGCTTGATCCTATTGTTCATTATTGGGTTTGATATAGTGAGCAACAGCATAAATGGTCTATCAAAATCGATTTCTCTTTCCTTATCGGTGAACGTGAGCCCAATAGACTCAACCCCGATAGAAATTCGTAACAAAATTCTACACCTTCTCCACGATATAATTTTCTCCAATGCATCCTTCCGTCGGTTTCTATTTACACATAACCTTTTAGAACTTTCATATATCGTTCAAAAGGATACATCCACCTCAAATACACTCGTCCACAATATTCTATCTCTCTTACAAGATGGACCACAAGATGTACCATTATCGTGAAGAATGCTGGTGGAAAATATTTCTCTAACAAACACAAAGTAATCACTACATCCTCTTGCAAGTCTTTTAACTTTGATGAATCGATCGTCTTACTACATATGGCATTGAAAAAGAAACACGATTTAATAATTGCATATCTAACATACTTTGGTAAAATACCACGTATAGCCACAGTAATAATTGTTGCATAAGAACATGGTGGTCATGCGATTTAAGCCCATAAAGTTTCAAATCTTTGAGCGACACTAAACTTTGTATATTGGAAGAATAACCTTCGGTACTTTAATTTCGATAGTGTCTTACACAAATTCAATTTCTCCATCCGCGAGTGTGTATAACATCTTTGGAAGTAAGAATATTCTTTTCTCTCTAATTGAGGACCAACTCGATCTAATGTTCAATTCAACCAAATCAAGACGAGTTTTGAATCCATCTTTTGTCTTGCCGGAATATCAAGTAACGTGCAATAATATTTGCACACACATTCTTCTCAATATGCATCACATCTAAACAATGTCGCACGTCAAAATGTTTCCAGATTCTAACTCAAAGAAAATAGACTTCTTCTTCCAATAAGTGCTTGATGGATCTCCTTTATTTTTTTCCTTTCTTGGCTTCTTTCCAAACGAGTATTGATGTCTACTAACTTTCGCAAGAATTTCCTCTCCACTTAACAGTTCGGGAGCGAATTCCAATTCTTGTTCACCATTAAAAGCTTTCTTACATCTTTCTATATGGATGATTACGGGTAAATGTTTTCGATGTCCAAGATATGCCATTTTTTCCCTTTTGGCAAATAAGTGGATGAAGTTTTTTCCCACATATTGGGCACGCATGATATCCTTTTTCTGTACAACCACACAAATTGCCATATGCAGGAAAATCATTAATAGTCCACAATAAAATAGCTTTAAGTATGAAAGATTGTTCGTGATGTACATCGTAACATCTGAACTCCATCATTCCAAAGGTTTTTCGATCATCATCACTAATGGAGCTAAATAAACATCTATGTCATTCTCTCGGTTGTTTAGGCCCAGGATATTAATGCATTTAACATCAAAAATTTTCGTTTCATGCATAACCATGGAGGTAAATTGTATGTCACCAACATAATCGGCCAACAACTATATCTACTACTAAGATCACCGTGTGGATTGACTCCATCGAGTAGAAAGAGCAAGACGGAGATTTCTAGGTTCTAAACCAAACTCGCCACAAATTGTCTACTTGCTTCCACGATAGTGTATCTCAGCGAGGATGTCGTATGTACCCATCAATTACTCGTTCATTAACATGCCAAGACAACAAACTCGATATTTCTTTCTCACAAAACATTCTTTCAAATCTTGGGATAGGAGAGAAATACCACATGACTTTCACTGAATGTTCTTCATCACATCCTTCGAATTTTTACAAAGCTTCCATCTTGATGTTCCGCATGTGGGGCATACATCTACATTTGCAAGCTCTTTTCTAAACAAACAACAATCATTACTACATGCATGAATCTTTTCATACTTCATTCCAAGAGTACACAAGATTTTTTGGCTTGATATGTAGAGCTAGGAAGTTCATTTGGACTTGGTAAGATGTCACGAACCAATGCTAACAACTCAAAGAAACTCTTATCGCTCCATCCAAACTTTGCTTTCAAATTATATAACTTTATCAATGCAGATATTTTGGTAAAATTGTTACAATTTAAGTACAATGGTTTCTTAGCATCATCTAACACTTCTTCAAATATTGGAGACTTGTCATTGAAATAGTTATGTGCAAACCTCAAACATTTCTATTGTGTCGTCAACATCTTCGTCCCCAACTTCACTTCCTCTTTCTCTCTCATTCTAGTGAGTGACTCACCATGCCAAATCCATGTTCTATAGCTTTCATCAATGCCATTAATATATAAATGGTCTCTTACGACATTCGCATTTTGAGACTTTGCATTCACACATTTCAAGCATGGACAACAAATGACATCTGACCTATTTGAATGTCGTATACCATTTTGGATAAACGTCTCAACTCCTAAACGATATTCTGATGACATTCTATTCTTTGACATCCACGACTTATCCATAACGATATTCTGAAAGTTTAATCTACAAGAAGAATAATAGTTACTTAAACTTATGTACTTACTATGTCTTTAGGAAATCAACGAAGAACAAAAAAAAAAAATATCAAGGAGTTCATCTTACTCAATTTCACGATGTTGATTCAAAAACCAACATCATGATATTTTGGACTAATACCATTTCCTCTAATCCACAACCCCACTACTATTATTAAGAAAATTAAACATATGATTATTCTAACCAAACACGCTAAACAAAAGATCTCAATCATTCCTCAATCACTATTAATATTAATAAAATTAAACATATGAAATATAAACTCATAAAGCTTAACACAAACAAAGAATTATAATTAAGAAAAATTTAGGAAATTCTCACTTTTTCCTCAACAATGTAATACAAGGTTATTAACCTCCTTCCATCCATCCCCAATATAAAAGTAAATTTATCTATTTTTCATAAAAAATTATAGCATAATCAAAGCAAATAAATTAAAATGAGACATCCGATTATGAAAACCAAAAATCAATGCCATAAGTTTTAACTAATTAAAATGAGTTAAGTTTGATATTCAAATTTTAAATTGGGTAGAAAAATGAAAATTTGAACTTGATAGTAGTAATCAAGAATGAACTTTTAAAGTCATGAGAGAAGTTCCTTCATATGTTTCTTGGGTAGCTTCCACAATATTGAGGCCTTTGAGACTTTTTCAACTACCTAAAGATGGGGTCAGCTCCAATTTTCTAATGCCAATTAATCAGCAACACTTGCATCACATTTTTAATAATGTTTCTAATGCCAATTACCTTCGATCCATAAAAAATGTTTCTAAAGCCATTAATTAAACTAGGCTTAAATTAGGTTGTAACGCCCCCGAACATCAAGCACCTTTTAATTTGTGACTAGGATTAAGTTATGGGAGATTAAAGTAATTGGGCCTTGGGGGTTTGTAATTTAATGAAAAGTTATGTAAATTAAGGATTTGTATAAGTAAAGGACCTTTTGAAGCAATCAATAGGATTAAGGGCTTGTTGTGATTAAAAGAAAGAGAAATGGGCATATTTGTAATTTTATGTTAATTGATTTAGGGTTTTGTTTTAGTAGGCACGCACTTCAAGGCTGTGGAGCTCCTCATCCTTCTCCTTCCCAGCCGACTGCTCACCAACGCCTTCTCAAGCTTTCTTCCGGCAGCCGGTGGCGAGGGACGACGCACCTTGCTGCAACTCCTCCGCCAGAACCAAAGTCGAGCCTTCATCTACCTGTCGATGTCCCTTGAAGCTAAGTCGACCTACTCGCGCCGCCAACAACCTCCAATCGAACGCCAAAGAGCGCCACACGTTGACCACCGGAGGCCGAGCCTTTCACTGCCAGCCAGTACGTCTGCCATCGCCGTCGAGAAGCCAGCTCCGAGTAGACGATGTCGATCGCCTGATCGCGGCCACGAACGGGCGAGGATTGCCATTGCAGACAGTCATCGTGGCCCCGCCGGAGTTGCGTTGATGGAGGGCCTTCAAGCCAAATGAGGTTCTGTTCAACCGGTTCATGATCTTCCCGATCGATTTTCGTTAAACCGACACCAGTTTTGAGTAGATTGGCAAGTGGGCGTCTTAGATCTGACCCCCACGCGCCGCCAAAGACGCGCCACCGACCGATCGCCACGCGCGCGCACCGTCGGGAAGAGAAGCAGCCGTCGGTTCAGTGTTTGGTTCGAGCGATTCATCCAGATTTCGACGGCCAAAGTTTCAGGACCGGTTTTGGATAGATCGGCTCACGACGTTCCCGGATCGATGTTCACGCCACGCAGTGCGCGCAAAGATCTCGACACCTCACGCGCCACGCCACACGCGCCGCCGCCACCGCCACGCCACGCCGCCGCCGAGCTACTCCGGCCCACCTGCTTTGATTCTCCGAGTTCGTTTTCAGCCTCCGTGAGTAGTAATTCGACTTATCTTTTATTGGATGTGAAAAATAAGTGTACTTATTATGTGTTTAATTAAGAAAATGGATTGGATTGAAGGAATTCGAGTACCGAGCAAGTCCGATAGGAACCTTGAATTAGGAACGGAGCTTGAAGAGTTTCAAGCTATGTTAAGGTAAGGGATTTTCTACAAACGATCTTAAAAAGGGAAGTGAATATGATTTCTTGAAATATGTATTTTTTTTAAAAGAAAGATGAAATTGAAATTCAAGGATTTATTTCAAAGGGTGACTTTCCAAGACTCAGGCTTAGGGCTTGAATTTAGAAAACAAATATTTCAAAGGGTTTTTCGAGAACCTTGAGTTAATGATTTTCAAAGGATTTAGAAAGGAACTTGATGTTTTAAGGGTTGGGAGGACCCGAGCCGAAATGATTTCAAAGTATTTAAAAATAAGCCTTGACACAGTTATGTATAGTTCTGCACATTGAGATTTTCAGTTATGTCATTGTGCTAATTATGCACCTTAAATTATAAACGTATTTATTCATCGATGATTGATTGACTCTAGTTAAAGTTATGAAAGTTATGTCATGATCTTAAGTTTTATGTGATTGTTGCATCATTCCTGAATGTTTATGTATATGAGTTTAAAGATTGGGACCTCATGCATATTGTATGTATATGAACATGTCATGTAGGCTGTGGCAATTGGTCTCCTGAGAACTTATGCATGGTAAGACATGCATCGAGACCCTATGGGTCAATATTACAGTGGTCCGTGAGGACTCAATATTACAGGGGTCCAGGAGGGACTCAATATTACAGTGGGTCCAGTGAGGACTCAAACCTACAGGTCCATGAGGGACTCAAACTTATAAAGGGTCCATGAGGGACTCAAAATGAAAAGACTCGGTAGACTCAATTGACCACGCGTGAGCCAAAGAGGAAAAGTCATGATTTTATGAAAGAAAGTTTTAGGTCCCACTACTGAAAAGCTTTATGATTTTAAAAGTCACGAATAATAGTCATGTTTAAAAGTCGATTTGAAGGAAAATCATATGCATGTGTTTGCATTTCCCGACCCCCACTTACTGGGTATTTTATAATACTCATCCTCTACCTTTGTTGTGTTTTCTCTGCTTTTAAAATGTTTTCAGTAGAGTCGAGAGCCTACTAGGCGAGTGGCATGGATGCGCTACTGAAGCCATGGGAACCGAGTCATGAATTCCGCATCCATGATTTAGAAAGAATTTTAAATGATTATTGTCTTCCGCTTATGTAGTATGAGAGTTTTGAAACTAGAGGTAGAATTTAATTATATTTTTGTAAACATTTTGTATTTCTATGGGATCCCAAATGTAATTGATTTTTATTTATCAACTTTTACTTATCTTAAAGTTAGTTAAGGCCTCGAATGCATGCATGAGTATTAATGTCCCTAAAAATATATGGTTAAGAAAAAGTAGGGGCGTTATAGTTGGTATCGAGCCCAAGGTTATAGGTCTTGTAGACTCGCCACAGAGTAAGCAACAAGTATCCCATGGCTAAGTAGAAACTCCGTGTCACCGCTGTGTTATGCCTCTGAACTAAAGTTTTATTCGTTCATAAAAAAAATAAAATTAGGTATTCTATGTAACGTTATTTTTATATATAAAAAAAAAAAAAAACTCGAGTTTAATGAATTTCCAAACTAAGAAAGAATGAGAACGTATGAGCTAAACTATATGTCTATAAAAAGGAAATGCATAAAGGAAATGCTTATATGTGAATCTATATGTGTATATGTCGTAAAGTTGACGTGTTCCTACGCCGAAATGAAAGAGAATACATGTGATCCCTGCTATTGACGATAGAAAGGAAAATGTTTTAGTTAAGAATGTTTACGCTGAAAATGAAGTTTTATAGCCATAAAACACATATTGTGGGTTATTAAAAGGTCCGCTTCGACCAAGGGAGTGAAGAGTAAGACTTAAGAGGTTAGAGTGTTAAAGGTTGCTAGGCAACTAGATTACTTAAGTATAGTTTTCAAAAATAAAAGTTAAGACTACTCATGAGAAGTTCAAGGTTGGAATGAGTTCGGTAAGAGGTTAGTGGTCTCACTCATTCATGCTGGAACAATTGGATATGAGATTTAGTAAACGTACCACTTTGGAGTTCTCGCCTTTGTGGGTTCTTAAATAAAGTCCCTTCATCTTCAAGTGAATACATAACTATAGTATTTAAGGGGTTGAAAAGTAAAGAGAGCAAGGATGTTTTGAAAATGGGCTCGTGATGTAAAGGGAAAAATAGATTGTTAAGGTTGAGATGAAAAATTAATATTTTTTTTTTTAATACTTGAAACACTTCGATTTTATTTATACCATTGCTCTGATAGGAAAGCCACAGAGTTATACCCAATTAATACTGCAGGTAGGCATGATGCGAAGTTTCAAAAGCGATACAATAAACTAAATAAACAAAAAAAAAAAAAAAGACAAGTATAAAGAAGAAAAGTAAGGAGTTAGAGTTTTAGTTTGAGAACACAAGAGAATTGATTGTCGGGACTCCAGAAACTTGTGCACGAATTGACATTCATATGATCACTTGTGTGTCCAAGCTTGTGGAATGTGTATAAGGAACCTTGCCACTAATTTCTACCTGATGGACTTGATATATGTGCACAGCTTGAAAGAGATAACATGAGGTGTTAACCTTGAAGTCTTATGTAGTAAAGTTTCCTTTTTCCCCGATCAGAGGATTAAGGAGAGAGGATTCAGTTAATAGAGGAAAGTGCTTTGAATCCCTTCTTCGTTATGTAGAAGTCAAGCTGAGAAACCCATTTGAATTAGTAAAGTGTATAGTTGTAGTGGTCGAACGACCATTTGAATGAAACTGGAGGGTCCATTTAGTAAAGGTTAGGCTAATGTTCTTAAGTGAGATTTTAGAGAAATCGACATTAGAACTACAATGGTACAAGTAGTTGAGAAAGTCCTCAATTTGACTAAAAGGAGGAAGTCGAGTTTAAAGAAAGTAAGCACGAGGAACAATTCATTGGTGTTAGATAAAATAAGTTTGATATTTTAAGGTTATCCTTAACACAAGAGATAGATTTAAGCATGAAGTTAAAGTGAAAGCAGCGATAACTTTTAATACTCCTTACAGAGTGCTCCAGCAAAGTAAAAGAACTCAAGTCGTAGTTACATAACCTTCTATATTAGAGTTAATAGTAGTTTATCGCCATAAGAAGTATTAGTGTGATGCATAAAGGAGAAAGTTGTATCCTTATGCTTGTGCAGGAGATGAGAAGTGGAAGAAAGTGGTTGCTGAGAATAAATACCTTCGTCTTTGGGTGAACGACCTATTCCACCAGTACGAGGAGCATAGTGTTCCTTAAGGTAATTTTGGAGTCAAGTTAGCACCTGTCATGAACCAGGGATTAGATATCCCGAGACAACTATCAAACCACATCATGAAGAGTATAGAGATTTGACTTAAGTGTCCCTAATGTTTATAGACATGACGGATTTACGGCTTAAGGAAATGCTGAAATATTGTTGTGCATAAGTTACTAGAGACGTTATGGTTTAGCCCAAGCCTAAGAAGGGATATAGAAAGTACTTTAGAACGATTGGTTTACGCATAAGGAGGGAAGAGTAAGTCCTAATGGGTGAAAGTAGTCGAAAGGCGACTAAGGAGTTAAGTGCTCAAGTAAACTTCAAAGGATGAGCATAATGAAATTTGTTAAGCTAAGAAAGGACGAGTATGTGACCTCAGGTGTTTGATGTTAGAAAGGAAATGTCCGAGTTCAGGATGCAAGGCTTAAAGGAAACTTGGTCAAGATAAGACTCACATACGCGTTACCAAAAAGGGGTAGTTTGGACAAAAGAAGGAAAAAGTAGACATTACGAGGTGAAAGTCTCTCAAGAAACCTTGAACAACTAAGTTCGCGAGTAGAACCTTAACAGAGGAATATTGGAGTTCTTGAAAAGTTCAAAGTCTAGAGGTGTTGAATGAACTATTCGCATTCGAAGTTGAACGTTAGGGTTTCATGACAAAAGAGTCGGAACAGTTAAGAAGTGTAGAGGATATTATTATAAAGTATCCAACCCTATTAGTGTTAAGAAAATTTCATTATATTCGGTGATCACCACTAACATGATATTTAAGGAGTTGGAAGGTAATGGGAGAATGAGTTTTAAGAAACTAGATTCATGTTCGCGAGATCGCTTAGTATCGAAGTTGTTATTGGTTGAGTATTTTAAAGGGGAGTGATACGAATGACTGTTGCGTTGTACCATAGGCTGAGGAAAGGTTAAAAGCGGTAGAGTACGAATTGTAACATGGATGACTTGCTTTAAAAGGTTCATTCTGATTCCTTGAACTTACAATGAAAATTTTGACACTTAATGTGAAAATCTATAAATTATTGGTTCTAAATCAGGGTAAGTCAAGAGGATTTTGTTACACTCTCTGAAAGGTTGTTTTAAAAATTAAGGTCGCAACCTGATTGTTAGATTATTGTGTCTTTAAAGAATCATTGTTTACAACTAAAGAAATTGTGTTTCACTTATATTTGGTTGTTCAGCATGTCTGTGTATTGTGTGTTTCTGAACCCTGAGTAACCTGAAATGAAGTTTGGAGGCATGATTGGTTGGTTGTCTGATTTTAGAAGTGCATCTTCTATCAAACAGGTGTTAGAGAAAATTTTGGCATTAATGTAGTTATGCCGTTATGCTGCCGAAATTTTCGGAACATTTTTTTGTAATAAAATTGGTAAAGTTTTATGAAACTTTCCATGTGTCACGACAACCAAAGGAGACCTAAGTTCGAGTTACTCCTACCATGACATAAAACTTTCAACGAGTTATTGATTGCATTAGAAAGCCCCAAAGTTAATTAAGTAGGCATGTGAGTGAGATTGTCACTGTAACGTTTACTAAAAGGTCATGGAGAGTAGCGAGAGAGGTTAACCAATAGTGTAAAGAGGCTTGATCAATCAAACAAAGTTGCTAACTTTATCCCTGAAGTCACATCTCTTAAAAAGGTGTTAAGGTTATGGAAACGATGGTCGATGGATGGTGCGATCAGTCATGCCTTGAGATGAATGCTAGTAGTTGGTGCAAAGAAAACTCAAAGAGGATTTGGAGGCTCAACAACAACGGAATCGTTTTGGCAAAGAATTCCATTCTAAATTCACAAGGCGGAGAGACCGATTAAAGTCTTCGGAGAAGAAAGTACGAGATAAATACCCCGAGTTATCTTAGAATTTGAATCTGGAACTTTCAAATTTAGAATTCGAGTCAAGGACATCAGTTATGTAGGCCTTAGTAGAAAGACTCCTGTGAAGAGAACGAGCTCAAGTCAAAGTTATGAGACAGTTGGGTAATAAGTTTACACCAAGGTGTGATACTTGAGGAGCAACTAGTGCTAATTCTTGCATAAGGATCGAAGACTCGTCGTAACCGAGTGAAGCGGGTGTAAGCAAGCCTTTCCAAGGCACTACAAGATTAGAAACTTTCGAGGACGAAAGTTCTTAAGGAGGGAAGATTGTAACGCCCCCGAACATCAAGCACCTTTTAATTTGTGACTAGGATTAAGTTATGGGAGATTAAAGTAATTGGGCCTTGGGGCTTTGTAATTTAATGAAAAGTTATGTAAATTAAGGATTTGTATAAGTAAAGGACCTTTTGAAGCAATCAATAGGATTAAGGGCTTGTTGTGATTAAAAGAAAGATAAATGGGCATATTTGTAATTTTATGTTAATTGATTTAGGGTTTTGTTTTAGTAGGCACGCACTTCAAGGCTGTGGAGCTCCTCATCCTTCTCCTTCCCAGCCGACTGCTCACCAACGCCTTCTCAAGCTTTCTTCGGCAAAGCCGGCGAGGGCAGGACGACGCACCTTGCTGCAACTCCTCCGCCAGAACCAAAGTCGAGCCTTCATCTACCTGTCGATGTCCCTTGAAGCTAAGTCGACCTTCTCGCGCCGCCAACAACCTCCAATCGAACGCCAAAGAGCGCCACACGTTGACCACCGGAGGCCGAGCCTTTCACTGCCAGCCAGTACGTCTGCCATCGCCGTCGAGAAGCCAGCTCCGAGTAGACGATGTCGATCGCCCAGTCGCAGCACGAACCAGTCGAGGATTGCCATTGCAGACAGTCATCGTGGCCCCGCCGGAGTTGCGTTGATGGAGGGCCTTCAAGCCAAATGAGGTTTGGTTCAACCGGTTCACGATCTTCTCGACCGATTTTCGTTAAACCGACACCGGTTTTGAGTAGATCGGCAAGTGGGCGTCTTAGATCTGACCCCCACGCGCCGCCAGCACATTTGCCGCCGACCGTCACGCCACGCGCGTACCGTCGGGAGAAGCGATCGTCGGTTCAGTGTTTGGTTCGAGCGATTCATCCAGATTTCGATCGGTTTTCAAAGTTTCAGACCGGTTTTGATAGATCGGCTCACGACGCTCCCGTGATCGATGTTCACGCGGCAGACGCGCGCGAGATCCCGACACCTCACGCGCCGCCACACGCGCGCCGCCGCGCCGGGAGCTCGCTCGGTCCCTGTTTTTTGATTCCCGAGTTCGTTTTCACCTCGTGAGTAGTAATTCGACTTATCTTTTATTGGATGTGAAAAATAAGTGTACTTATTATGTGTTTAATTAAGAAAATGGATTGGATTGAGGGAATTCGAGTAATTTAGCAAGTCCGATAGGAACCTTGAATTAGGAACTGAGCTTGAAGAGTTTCAAGCTATGTTAAGGTAAGGGATTTTCTACAAACGATCTTAAAAGGGAAGTGAATATGATTTCTTGAAATATGTATTTTTTTAAAAGAAAGATGAAATTGAAATTCAAGGATTTATTTCAAAGGGTGACTTTCCAAGACTCAGGCTTAGGGCTTGAATTTAGAAAACAAATATTTCAAAGGGTTTTTCGAGAACCTTGAGTGAATGATTTTCAAAGGATTTAGAAAGGAACTTGATGCTTTAAGGGTTGGGAGGACCTGTAGCCAAATGATTTCAAAGTATTTAAAAATAAGCCTTGACACGATTATGTATAGTTACGCACATTGAGATTTTCGCTTATGTCATTGTGCTAATTATGCACCTTAAATTATAAACGTATTTATTACTGATGATTGATTGACTCTAGTTAAAGTTATGAAAGTTATGTCATGATCTTAAGTTTTATGTGATTGTTGCATCATTCCTGAATGTTTATGTATATGAGTTTAAAGATTGGGACCTCATGCATATTGTATGTATATGAACATGTCATGTAGGCTGTGGCAATTGGTCTCCTGAGAACTTATGCATGGTAAGACATGCATCGAGAGACCCTATGGGTCAATATTACGAGGGTCTGTGAGGACTCAATATTACAGGGGTCCATGAGGGACTCAATATTACGAGTGTCCAGAGGGGACTCAATATTACAGTGGTCCAGAGGGACTCAAACTTATAAAGTGGTCCGAGGGACTCAAAATGAAAAGACTCGTGTAGACTCAATTGACCACGCGTAGCCAAAGAGGAAAAGTCATGATTTTATGAAAGAAAGTTTTAGGTCCCACTACAGAAAGCTTTATGATTTTAAAAGTCACGAATAATAGTCATGTTTAAAAGTCAGATTTGAAGGAAAATCATATGCATGTGTTTGCATTTCCCGACCCCACTTATCGGGTATTTTATAATACTCATCCTCTACCTTTGTTGTGTTTTCTCTGTTTTAAAATGTTTTCGTAGAGTCGAGAGCCTACTAGGCGAGTGGCATGGATGCGCTACGAAGCCATGGGAACCGAGTCATGAATTCCGCATCCATGATTTAGAAAGAATTTTAAATGATTATTGTCTTCCGCTTATGTAGTACAGAGTTTTGAAACTAGAGGCCGAATTTAATTATATTTTTGTAAACGTTTTGTATTTCTATGGGATCCCAAATGTAATTGATTTTTATTTATCAACTTTTACTTATCTTAAAGTTAGTTAAGGCCTCGAATGCATGCATGAGTAGTAATGTCCCTAAAAATATATGGTTAAGAAAAAAGTAGGGGCGTTACATAGGTAAAAATTGAACACATTTTCACTTGAAAGAAAAAATAATGCATAACAAGTAGCTTTGAACGCATTTTCTTACAACCTCAACCTATATTATATATATTTTTAAGTTTTTAAGGAAAAAGTGAAAGTAATCTAAAAAGTGGAATGAACTATGTTTAGAGTATAATCCATCAAATGTGAAGGAGGCTAATTATATGGTTCAAAAATCTTTTCTAAAATTGATATAAAAACAAGCTAAAAATTGCATAATCTATCAACCTCAACCTAAAAATTGCATAATCCAACCTCAACCTTAAAATTGATATATGGTTCTATCCAACCTCAACCTCAACCTCAACCTCAACCTAAAAATTGCATAATCCATCAAATGTGACTTCCATTTCAACTTTGTGCCCTTCAACACTTCAAGAGCTTCATCATTTCAAGAGCATTTCAAGATAACTAACAAAAAAACAAGCTAAACTAACATAAAAACAAGCTAAAGGGACAAATTTGGACCTCAATGAAGCAGATCTACAAAGAAGGGTGTAGATCTGAACCTCTAGCTTCAGATCTAGCCGGCCGGAGAAGAAAGACGGTGAGGACTCCCAAATGGACGGCGGCGAAGCGGTCGGCGGCGGTTTGGTGCTTCGTGGGCGGCGGTGACTCCTCAAATGATCGACGGTCGACGGTGGACGGCGGTTTGTGAAGAAGAGAGTGAGATTGTGGAGAGAGATGAAGGCTGTTGTGGTCGGCGGCGACGAGACGATTAGGCGAAGACCAAACAGACGGCTGGCGGCGACGAGATGGACGACGGTTTCGACTCCCCTAACGAACGGCCGGCTGGATATGGGTCGGGTGTGATGTGAGATCGAGGGAAAGTGAGCTGGGAGCTGGGAGGAGAGACGGAGATGGAGACGACCGGCTGGAGACGGCGGTTTGGTGAAAGGAGAGATGGAGTCCGAACAGAGAAGGAGAGATGAGATCGAGGGTGAGCTGGGAGGGAGATGAGATTGAGGGGAACGTGAAGATAGAGAGAGTTGTTGGGTGTGAGGTGTCCGAAATTTTTTTTTTTAATTAAATATAACATATAATGACGGGCAAAGCCCGTCATTAAAAAGAATTTACAATGACGGGCAATGCCCGTCATTGTATGTCCGGCGAAAAAATCCAGTAGCGCGCTTCTTCCCGTCACATCATTGTATCTCGCCCCTTGATTTTTCGTCAAATCATTGTAGCCTTATTTTCTTCTAGTGGTCCCGGTCACTATTCTCCTTAAATCGCCTTCTTGTTGTTGGCCGCCTATAAACTCGGCGACTCTAATTGCCGCAACATAATCAGAAGGCTCCAAGGCTTGCACTGTGCCCCTAACATTAGCATCCAAGCCCATAATAAAACGTTCAATCTTCATGGCTTCTGTACTTATTAGTTCGGGAGCGAAACGTGATCAGAACGCCCCGTGCCCGTGGATCTCCGCGACCGCTGCGTCTACTATCATCCATGATCGCTTGTAAGATTGAAGACTTTCCCCACAAACCAACACGGGTCCTTTTAGCATGTTTTGTCCTCACTCACATGCTCCCTAGGAAAATTCCCAGGAGGTCACCCAACATAGAATTGCTCCAAGCCAAGCACGCTTAACTGTGGAGTTCCTATGAATGAGCCACCGAAAAGGAAGGTGCACCTTGTTGGTATAGGTAGTAGCTATCAATTCTTTTAAGCCTTTCTCAATTATACTTTCACATCCTCGCATGTACCCCTTTTCCTCGGGCACCATGCTTTCATATCCTCAAGATCCCTCTCATTCAGATGTGGACTCGGTTCATTCATGTACCCCTCTTCTTCGGGCATCACAGTGACAGTCGCGAAAATTCTCGCTCATAGCTTTCCACAGACCGCTTGTTCTGGCGAAGCTGTAAGAATTCCTCTTGCTTCCTGTAACGGGATGCCACAAGGTAAAATTTTTGCCAGAAAGCCTCCCTAAACTAGACCCGCGTCACAAGAGCTCCTTCAGTTCCCACGGTCCTCTTGGCTGACTCTCACCACATGAAGGCGTCATCTCTCAGCATGAAGGCGGCGCAAGACACCCTGTACTCCTCAGGGCAATTTATGGGTCGAAAGATATTCTCTATTGATGAGAACCACAATTCTGCCACTGTGGGGTCCCCAAGGCTCCATCGAACGGTCGGGGGTCGTATATCCTGAAATCATTCAAGTATCGAGCTTCTACTGTTGCATTCACTTGCCCGTGGCCCATCTGAGCTAACTTTGATGTCACAACAACTTGTATCATTGCATGCATAGTCTCCAACATCGTAGGCGTCGAGGGGTTGGCTTGTCCAATAGCCGGCACGACTGGAGGGATGTTTCCTTGGTTATATAGTTTACCTAATTATACCCAAATTGAAATTTATGAGCTCAATTTTCTTTATTATTGAAATTGCCTTTTATTTTAGATGTATGGCCATGAGGAACAATCATACGTACATTGGGAACTTTGGGTTTCATTATTTTAAAGAAAAGGAAGGTTTGAGTGAGAGAAAAATAGCATTTGTGTTTTTCTTTCTTTGATGTAAAACAATTAAGAGGGAGTCCAGAGACCTACCCTTCGACCGATTGAGGGAGAAGAGCTATTGAGAAAGATTAGTAGGCTCTATTATTTCAATATTAAGGACTTTTGTCCCACATGATCTCTTATCCAAGTTGAGGGTAGATTGCTTTTTTTTCTCGTTATATAAGCATGAATGTTATTATGGTTGAAGATATGGAAAAAACTTATATGCAATCTCGATTGCACTTAAAATTGTACAACCTACTTTATCACAACCCCACCAAAGAAAAAAAAAGAGAAAATGGTAGTGATAAAGTTAATTGCAACTCAATTGTATTTCAAAATATTGTAGTAGAAAATATGGTGTTGTCTATTCCAAGTAAAAATTATGTCTGAACAGGAGGTTTGATCTCTCACCTTGCCATTCTTGAAGTATGAAAAAAAAAATAAATGTTTTATATGAATGAATTTATAAAATAAATTAGCTTGATTCGATGACCATAAATTGGAGTGAAAATATCTTAATATTATTTTCTTAAACTACACATTTTTCAACTTTTATGAAAGGTTTGATGTCCACGAGACAAGGACAAAGAATGACTTCTTCATCCTCATCCCTGTCCCCACCCCACATTTTATTCGTGGAAAGGGCTATTAATTTCCTGTGGAAAGGGGGCAAAGATTCCCGTGTGGAATTCAAAATAATTCTAAGTTTATTATTTTAATTTTTCTAAATTTAATAAATAAAATTAATTTTTTTTTGAAAATTTCTATTTAAATAACTAACTCTTACTCAGAGATTTCTATTTAAGAGATTTTTTTCTTTAAAAAAATAAATGATATTTAATAAAAGATTTATGATTTATTTACACACATATATATTAAAAAGAAGAAGAAACGGGGTGGGAACCAAGATGGAGACGGTGTTAATGGTCCATTTATTTCATTCCATGTCTCTGTGAAATTGTCCATTTATTATTATATTTAATGATTGCATTACAATCCTTCTATTAAAAAAAAGTAAAACAAAATTAAAATTTTCATTGTAATCCGAAACTGTATATATTATATTGAATAAAATCAACTAGGAATATAAGGGTTTGTTTGGTAGGCAATTTCGATTTTATGTTTTTTAATTCAATGAGTTTACGCTTTGTTTCGCAGATGGATTTGATAAGAAATGATTTCGAATTCTAGAATTTTAAAAGACGAAAATAATTTTAAAATTTTATTTGCGTTTCGAATGAAATTTATTTGAAATTCTTGAAATTAAAATTTTTTGTTCGGATGCTCATGAGAAATGAAAAAAATTATAACATTTTACTATTATGCCCTCATGGCAAGAGTTTTAATAATAATATCTAAAGTAAATTTGTTTTTCAAAGAAATATTAAAAATAGGTTGAGATAACATTATGAAAAATCTTGTAATTCGGTAGCGTTATTTAAATCTTTTCTCTCCTTCCCCTTTGTCTATACTTTTGAGAAAAAAACTCAAGTAAATCTTTGGCTTTCCACTTCATCGTTCAAGAACTTAAGATTCTCTCAATTATAATACTCTCCTATTACTTTTATCATTCATATTTTACTACTGATCATTTTTCATCCTCTAACTCATACGTTGAGGTATTGATTTTATCTTTTTTGAATTAATATTTTTCATAGATTTATGTTAGTGTGTTCTTTTCACCCATAAAAAAAATCATTTTTTTCTTTAACCAATATATCAAAATTTAAACTAAAAAATATATAAAGAAAAAAAAATAGTGAATCAATATATAAAAAAGAACAAAAAAAATATTCATATCTAATCAAAAGAAAAGAAATTTATTGGATATGAGAACCACATCGAAAAGAATGAAATCATTTTAATCTATTAGAAAATAACAAAAGAGTAGAGAAATAAAATAGAAACTTAACTTGAGTTTGTTTAAATTTGTTTTGTTGTATATGGAAGAAACGACAATAGAGTGGTGTACGGAAAAATTGTGATAGACAATGGAGCGGTGTGTAACGAGACTTTTGTTTATCGTAAGACATAAATTGAAAAAAGGACGATTGGGTTAAAATTGAAAACAATTTTTTTTAAGTTTAAAATCTTGGATACGAGACGTCGTGTGAGTCTTAGTGAACAAAACAATAATTTGCATTGATGAGGGAACAAAATAATTTGCATTGATGAGGGAACAAAAGATAAGGTTAGAATACCATGTTGATTTTGATGTCGAACAATATTGAAATCAATTTCAATTTGCTTGGTTCTTTCATCAGAGATTAAATTTTGTATTATTCGAATGACACTTTTACGGTCACAATATAATTGTGTAGAAAAACACTCATATCTTTGTTGCACTTTATTATAAAACTATCATATTTTTAGTAGGTTGTTATCTTTGTCAAACTTCAACTTTTATCAAAAATGATAATTTTTGTACTAAACTATACAGTGTACTTTAATGTTATTTAATATTATTTTACTTGAACTTTTTTGTTCTAAAAAAAATACTTGTCCATTTTCTCTATTGTTCTATTTTATGAAAAACAATTATTACAAACCATATGTTGTATCAAGGAAAATGAACATAATTTCATGATTTTATTAGGAATATGCCCCAATTTAGGAAAAAATAAAAAATTTATGATCTATTAATCTTGAAAAGATTTGAAAACATGCATATTGAAAAACATTAAAGTACATTGATAGATTTTTTGTTTGGAAATGATGAATGTTTCTGTATGTATGTGTCGATCTGCTATGTAGCCAAATATTTAAGGTATTTGGGATATGAAGTTCTTTAAGTTTGCAATTGCACGATGTGGACGACAAAGTGGTGGAAATTTTCTAGGGTGGTGTCATTTAATTATATATCAAGCTACTTTTTTCCTTATTTAAATTATTGTTTCCATTGCCCATATATTGGTTCTTCCTTTTAGGAGGTGAGATTAATAATAACGAGAAGATCATGAACAAAAATGAATTGAGTTGTTGTATTCATTTTCAATTTTTCTCGATTTTTTATTTGTTAGATATATCTACGGTAGTGAATGATTTTTCTTTTCTCCACTAAAAAAGAGAGGATGGGGTGCTCATTGAAAAAAGAAATGGATCAACAATACTACTATTAGAAGAAATTAAATGTCCAATGAAGTTTAATTTTGAGGAAGAAATATACATGAAAAAAATTATGTAGGTAAAAATTAATGTGATTAAGTCTCAAATTTGTGGTAATGAATGAAAAAACCTTAAAAAATTGGATAACTCTCTTCTGTTTATTTAGTTATTGCTCTGTCATGATGAAGGTGAGTTACATTTTTTTAAACTATGTTAAGCTGCTATAGTAACCTTTCATTTTTTGAAATTCAAATCTACTAAGTTCATTTGTTTGGGTATTGAAATCTGAGAGGTAGTTTAAATTTTATACATATGCCTTGATTTTCTGAATCCTAAATCGACATAACTCAAAATTATGTGTTAGTTTGAATAATATATATATGCCTTGATTTTTTGAATCCTAACGATAGATATTACTCCAAAGATAGAAGATATCAGTTTGGGTGCATTTTCTTCTGTTATTGAATCTAATTTGCTTTTATTAGTTGTTTCATTATTCTCTTTGAAATTGTTAGGTCATTTGAATGATAGAGCTTCTAAGATACTAGAAACTCCCATTTTGATGTTGTCTATTAATTCATTTTCAATCTTTAGACCGTTTTGTTGTTGACAACATGACTAATGCCTTTCTTCTTAATTATCTTATTCTTCTCTTTTTGCCCCTTTGTTTTTCTATGCATTTTGTTTCAAATATATTTATATCCTTCTTTATCACCATCTAGTACATGGCTTCTCTTCTCTCGCATCATCACCAATTTTTAATTTATCTAGTCAAGATGCTTAGTGCTACAATCTTTCATGCTGATGTTTGCAATATTTATATTGGATGAAATAATTCAAAAAGTGTAATTTTTTCTGTGCATAAATTGATAAAATGAAAGAATATCTTTGTAGCATTGAAAGATCTTAGTTAGCCTCTTCAAATGGGAGCAATAACAACCTGCAACCTTTGTTATAAGTCTAAAATTAAGCAAACAATATGCATGGTCTTTTACAACTTTTTTTATCAATAAAATTGTTTGTTGCCTTGTCATAATTGTAACTCTCTGTTTGGTGTTTCTAAAATTAATGGAAATGGAGACTACTTGGCTACTGAGGTCCATTCATGCTTTTTACTTTTATATTATTTTGTTAATTAGTTTATTTCCAAGTTTTTGCTTTCATCATGTGAATTCCATACAACATTGCATGTTAGAGAAATTTGATATTAATGATTTATTACCTAGAAGTTGGGTGCATGTTTATTAAGAGTATTCATTTTATGACTTCAATACATGCCTAGGATTTAATTATTCATGTTAGTTTCATAAGTCTCATAAGGGTTGGAAAGATGATCACATGCTTCATGAAGACACTTAAATGAAAGTTATCAACATCTCAAATATTAGGATATGTGTACAGGTTAGTGAAGATGATATTGATGTTGATAAAGGAAGGTATTCATAACTAGAAAGGTAGAAATTAATAAATGCTTTTCTCACTTTTTTCGATAAAGGAATTTAAAATACCTTATTATTTCTTCAATTTCACATTATGGGTCAACAATTTTTTCAGTCTCAAATATTTGTTGCAGGCAACTGGATTTCGAGTACTTTTGATGATAGACTTTGTAAGCACAAATTTCAGAATATAACATACAATGACACTCGCATAGATGACGGACGTGCGCCCGCCATCAAAACCCTTTAATTGCCCGTCATTAAAACCCTTTTTTCTTCTAGTGTGACTTTCTAGAACATTTGTTATATTGACTGTAACCAATCCTTCAGTGGTACATAGGCCAGCGAAAAACAACGAGATTAATAGAGATAATACAAGTGGTGAAAATGAACTCTCCATTTTTTGAAATTCGAGATTAGAGAAAGAGAAAGAGAGAAGTATACAAACATATGTACTTGGTGTGTTTCACTTTTATATTTGCTATGAAGGAGTTGAAAGGTAGAAATTAAGACTTAAAAACTGACAAAAAAAATGTGGAAGTTTTTGTTTTGGAAAGAGATAAAATAGAGGAGGTTTCATTATTATTATTAACTTAAGTTTCATTTTATATTCTTGTTGTTTAAACGATAACCTTGAAAAACTGAAAGAAGAATTTTCCAATAAATGAGAGTAATTATATTATCATCCCTTTTCTCTTTCCACAAACGTCTTACTTGTTTGAAATAAATAAATAAATAAAAATAGGAAAAAATCTTATTAACTTTGTAACACCCCGTAACTTGAACACTTCCTACTCGAGGTATTCCTTCCAAGTTGTACCGTTCGTGCCGAAAATTCGGCAGCATAACGACGCAACCTGGACAAACCAAAAGAATTTACAAAGCCTCAACCTGAACAAAACACTTCAAAAAGGCTCACAAGGGTACCCAGCTTCCTCCAAACTACACATAAAACAACAGACTGGGCTCTAGTCCCTCAGAGTTCTCAAACAACAAACAAGACAACAACACATGCTTCGAATATGAAAGAAACATAACAGAACATACTTCGATTCAAACGATAAGGGACATGACATTCTAAGGTTTAAAACACAACCTAAAAGAAGAAGAGTGCAACAAAAGAAAAGGAATAAAAACAACTCCTAAACGAAAACTGCTAACTAAGTCCTTTAAGCCTTTCATAGCCTTACAGGGGTCTCGTCGTTGGTGGTCATCTCACTGGTTTTCCTTACCTGCAACAAAAGAAGAAATAAACGAGGGATGAGTATAAAAATACCCAGTAAGCAGCTAACTTCGTCCAAGAATAAAGAACATAAGGGAACAACCTTAAACCTAGCCAAGCACGACACCTAGCCTATCTCACAACCTCATCAAGCATTTTGGCCCTATTTCTCACTCAGAATGTAACGCCCCAGAATTTTCTAAATACCCTTAAGTTGTGCCTTGGGTTTAATTTAGTGAAAATTAGTTAAGTTGGACCTTTAAAATAGATAAATGGATTTAATATTCTTGTGCAAGTTAAAGAAACAAGATAAATAAAGGTTTTAATTAAGATTTAGGGCATTTTTGTAGTTAGATGTTAAAAGAAGGGCATTTTGGTAATTCTGCCTTAAGAGAAGGAATTAGGGTTTATCTTTT
Source organism: Trichosanthes cucumerina (assembly GCA_036507285.1). Lineage (NCBI taxonomy): Eukaryota > Viridiplantae > Streptophyta > Magnoliopsida > Cucurbitales > Cucurbitaceae > Trichosanthes > Trichosanthes cucumerina. Next base: position 67,380,731 of record CM071840.1, on the reverse strand, counting down.
TGAAAGGCACGTTTTTCGAGGGCCCTTAGTCTTCTCCTTCCTTGAGCTGTCGTCGAGGATCCCTCCAACCATCCCTCCTGTCGTCGTCCATCTCCCAGTGCCACCTTCTCGCAGCAAGAGCGTCAGCCGTCGTCCACGCTCATCTATCGTCGTGAGACTCGTCTTGCGCAAAAGTCGAAGACAAGAACACGCCTCGCCGTCGGTCCGCTTCTCTGCAGCTTGAACGCGCCACGGTCGATCGCACGCCGAGCCGTCTAAGAATCGAGGAGTCGTTGCCGCCGTTGTTCTGGTTTCAGCCGAATTATTGCATGAACCATTAGTCTTCAGCCGCCAACCAACTCCGTCTGCCGCACGTCCGAATCCGAGATGAAACTGATGCAGTCGCGCTGTGGTGAGTCGTCGGAGTTAAGTCGCACGGGGGGTTGCACTGTTGGATGTCTGAAACCACCGGATTTGGCTTGAACTGCCGCACTGATGTGAACCAAACCCTCATTGGTTCAACCGGTAACTTTCTTGTCATTTTAGAATTGTTCATATGGGAAGAAGATATGAATATTTTGTGGTATTAATGATGAAATTTTATTTCATACATCTTGAATATAAATTATTGGAACACATTGCAGAAAATTCTAGATTTTAGGGAATATTGATTGAAAAAATAAAAAACACTAACCAACAATACATGTATAATGTGTCAAGATCTAATTCAAATTTACATTTTTCAAACGTAAAAAAAACAAGAATACCAAAAATAATTATTTGTCTGGTGCCCATGAGAAACAGGATAGCTTTTTAGACTTAGAACGCTATATCGATGCAAGCAAGAAGGGCCCAAAGAAATATGAGCAGTTTTATGTGCCCTAATAAGTCACCGTCTAGCTAAACACGTTAAAAAAATCGATTCTTGAGAGGCAACCCAAGTTTTATATTTTATGCTCTTTGTTTTTTATGTTTTATGTTTTTATTTTTGTATTTGTCTTCTTCTATGTTATTTCTAGTTTTTTGTGTTTTCGTCTAATTTATTTCTTTTTGTACCTCCAAATGTATGCCCAAGGAGAAAGCAACAGACTTGCGCCCTTTTGATCTTGAGATCGAGAGGACCTGTAGAAGACTCCTAAGGGAGGGAAAAGCAGAACCTTAGACTATGGTTGATCAGGAGCTTATCAATAACCCTGAACTCATCATGGAGTATTTCCAACCTGTGTTTAATTCCGAGAAGGCTGGAATAGTCCATGCCCCTATAAATGCTAATAATTTTGAACTTAAGATAGGGCTTATACAGATGGTTAGGGAAGGTGCTTTTAGAGACTTAGCCACAGAAGATCCAAACTCACACATTCAAAATTTCTTAGAAATCTGTGGTACAGTTAAAATTAAGCACCAAGATTCAAACGAAATAAACCATAAAAAATAACATATTACCTATATTGTAACAAGAACATCCATAAAACCTTCGACCAGGATTCCTCTTCATCCAAGAAGTTTTCAATCGAGCTCGTAAACCACAGTAATAGTACATAGTGTTGTTACTTGAACTGTTGCGTATTCTCAATAGGCTTAAACTTCCATCGTAGTTGTTCATAATCGATAGTTTATGTAATGAATTGCTCTCGTTGGAAAGAAAATATTGGGAATTTCAAAATTTTCCTCAATAATCCCAAAAGCCCTAATCAAAGAACAAGGATGACACGGGAAAGTTGGGTTTTTCACACGAGGGTTAATGAATCAACCTCAGTTGCCATGTAAAATCTATTAAAAGTTATTTCGTAATGCCACATCATATATTAATGTCGTGTTTTAGTACAAATAAGCGCCAGATTAGTAATTTCATGGAAGTTAGATGTCAGGGGCTAAAATTGCTAAATCAAAATCTCGGGGTAAATTCGTTGATTTTGAAAACTGAGGGACCGAAATGGCACTAAATGTAAAATTGAGGGACCAAAAATGTATTTTGCCCTAGAATTTATCTTCTCATTTATATTCTCTAAATAAAGAAAAGCAATTATAATTTTCAATAATTAATTGATTTAAAAACTAATCCTTGTGGATTTGATTATCGATACTCAAAATACTATTTTATATTACTTCGATAGTCACTTGAGTGTATACCGATCAGGCAACATCGAGATGCCATGGCCTTAATTTTGAGCGTCATGGAGGCATTTTCGCAACGTCGCACGAGTCTCAACCCCTCAACTTCGAGATGCTAGGGATAGTGTCGAACGATGTCATATTCTTGCACAATCTGTCTTTGAAGAAGCATCGAGATGTTATGAACAACGTCTCGATGCTGCTTGCATCTTAAACTACTGTCTTTCAACATCGAGCAAGGCTCTGTGGGGTGTCTCGATGCTTTCACCTAGACCAAAATGGCAATTTTCCCTTCTAAACTCTCATTTGTGTTTGGTTGGCTTTTAGATCACCCAAGCTTGTCCAAAACACTCCAAAGTAGCATAAAATCGGGGGAAATGTCATGAATTGCTCAATTGACTAACTTTTCTATAAAAAATGAAATTAAGCACATTAAATTGACTAAAAACATAAGGATTAGGTATGGAAAATATGACTAATTTGAATCCTATACACTACTCAAAAAGTTATCGTCCGACACTATCCCTAGCATCTCGAAGTTGAGGGGTTGAGACTCGACGTTGCGAAAATGCCTCCATGACGCTCAAAATTAAGGCCATGGCATCTCGATGTTGCCTGATCGGTATACACTCAAGTGACTATCGAAGTAATATAAAATAGTATTTTGAGTATCGATAATCAAATCCACAAGGATTAGTTTTTAAATCAATTAATTATTGAAAATTATAATTGCTTTTCTTTATTTAGATAATATAAATGAGAAGATAAATTCTAGGGCAAAATACATTTTTGGTCCCTCAATTTTACATTGAGTGCCATTTCGGTCCTCGCCAAAAATCAAAATCAATTTACTACCCGAGATTTTGATTTAGCAATTTTAACCCCTGACATCTAACTTCCATGAAATTACTAATTTGGCGCTTATTTGTACTAAAACACGACATTAATATATGATGTGGCATTATGAAATAACTTTTAATAGATTTTACATGGCAACTGAGGTCGATTCATTAACCCTCGTGTGAAAAACCCAACTTTCCCGTGTCATCCTTGTTCTTTGATTAGGGCTTTTGGGATTATTGAGGAAAATTTTGAAATTCCCAATATTTTCTTTCCAACGAGAGTAATTCATTACATGAACTATCGATTACGAACAACTACGATGGAAGTTTAAGCCTATTAAGAATATGCAACAGTTCAAGTAACAACACTATGTACTATTTGTGGTTTACGAGCTCGATTGAAAACTTATTGGATGAAGAGGAATCCTGGTCGAAGGTTTTATGGATGTTCTTGTTACAATATAGGTAATATGTTATTTTTTATGGTTTATTTCGTTTGAATCTTAGTGCTTAATTTTAACTGTACCACATATTTCTAAGAAATTTTGAATGTGTGAGTTTGGATCTTCTGTGGCTAAGCCTCTAAAAGCACATTCCCTAACCATCTGTATAAGCCCTATCTTAAGTTCAAAATTATTAGCATTTATAGGGGCATGGACTATTCCAAATTTCTCTGCAATTAAACACAAAGTTGGAAATACTCCATGATGAGTTCAGGGTTATTGATAAGCTCCTGATCAGCCATAGTCTAAGGTTCTGCTTTTCCCTCCCTTAGGAGTCTTCTACAGGTCCTCTCGATCTCAGGATCAAAAGGGCGCAAGTCTGTTGCTTTCTCCTTGGGCATACATTTGGAGGTACAAAAAGAAATAAATTAGACGAAAACACAAAAAACTAGAAATAACATAGAAGAAGACAAATACAAAAATAAAAACATAAAACATAAAAAACAAAGAGCATAAAATATAAAACTTGGGTTGCCTCTCAAGAATCGATTTTTTTAACGTGTTTAGCTAGACGGTGACTTATCAGGGCACATAAAACTGCTCATATTTCTTTGGGCCCTTCTTGCTTGCATCGATATAGCCTTCTAAGTCTAAAAGGCTATCCTGTTTCTCATGGGCACCAGACAAATAATTATTTTTGGTATTCTTGTTTGATGAAATGAAATAATAAAAATCAAAGCAAGACTCATGAGTGTAGGACAATTGGTTATGTAGATTAAGGTAAATTTATGGAGACAAAAGGGGAAAGTACTTCTTATCCTCAACCTCTATCACCTGAACCTCCCTTGTGGGAATAATGGTATTACCAATGCCTACCTCACTAACCTGATTATGGTGTGCCTCAGTCTCCCCCAAACTATCATACGAACAAATCCTCCTAGGTGTTACATTCTCAGTGGTAAGGACAAGAAATTGTTCCTGTAAGGCCTTAAGGAAATCACTAGCTGATTAAGATACTGAACTCTATCCTGTACTATTTCCCAAACTCCTACCACCTCAACTTCTAACCTATTTAACCTTTCTAATTCATTATGAAATAAATTTTTAATTTTCAATTCTAAGGTATATTCCATTAATTGGTTCACAAGAGAAAATTTTTCATCAGGTTGGTCAAGGGACGAAAAATTATGCTCCCAAAGGCCTAAATAACTACCATCATAAGAATTTTTATCAATTTTGGGTACAGAATGGAAAAAATTAGACATATGGTATTCAGATAAATCATGATGCACATACCTAGGGTCCTGAAAGGGACAATAGAATGGTGGAGAGTTAAAATCATGCAAAGTCATACTTGAAAAATTAGTAACTCAGATTAAGACTTTTACACAATAGCAACACAACCAAAAACAGGGGACAAAGACACAAAAACACACAAGACAAAAAGGAAACAAACAAACAATAAAATCAAACAAATAAAGAAAACACACAAACACACTTTAGTCTAAAATTTCAAGTTTTCTCCTAATATTAATTAATCTAAATAATCGTCATTCCCCGACAACGGCGCCAAAAACTTGTTGTGTAAAATTATTATTAATGCAATACTGCAGTGTACGGGCCAAGTTTTAGTATAGTGATTTAAGAGTCCAAGTATCGTCTTTGGGAATGGGTTTCTGGATTAATTAATTACTAAGATACTAATTCTCGATTTTAGCTAAAGCAACAAAACATAGATAAGTGATGAAAGTAAAGACAAACAACAGACTAAGATGTGGAGACACAAATTGATAGGCTCAAAGGTAATTGACTACACAAGCTAATGACTTAATTAACACATGCAATGAACTAATGTGATGCTTTTATAAACAAGAAGTGTAATACTCAAGAGAACCTCTCGATTCTTAGTGAGCCTCGCACATGCAATAAACTCTATAGTCTCCATATGAACCTACAACATGCACGACATTAAGCAATTTCTTTATGTATTTCCCTTAAGTTTCTTAGGGGGCGTTTGGATTGAGGAGTAGGGGGGAGCGGAGTTGGTAGGAGTTAATAACTGCCCCCAACTCCTTGTTTGGCACAAGGAGTTATTAACTCCTTCTTGTAGGCCCTACAGTTTTATTAACTCTTTCTTCAACTCTTTTTTATGGGCCCCACAAATTTTTAACTCCTTTTTGTGGGTCCCACAGACTTTCTTACTCCTACTCCTTACAACTCCCACCCCTCCCAACTCCTCAATCCAAACGACCCATTAATCATTCTCATGTCAGACTCTTAAAGGTTTTGACAACATTGCTCTAATTCAAGTATTATCTTTCGAGTCCACTTAAACCAACATAATTAAAAGTTAAACAACGAATTGCCAAAAAATAAGAACAAAACATGTTCAATACATAGCAACTTAGTCTTAACAAGTAAATCAAATCTCAACTACAATGTCTAGCTACTCTAAATCACATGAAAACCAAGCTAAACAAGTAGAAAACGTCTCAAACGGAGTTACAATCTGAAAGAAAAGGAAATTTAACTTATGTGTTGATGTCGATCCTTCGTCTCCGAGCTCCCGACTTCGATCTCGAACCTCCACGAATGCGTTGGCTCCCAAAAATGCTCTTTTCTCTCTTCCAAAATGTGTTCCGAAAATAGGGCAAAAATATAACAAATTCGGCTCCCTTGTAATGAGAACAACATGTTCTATTTATAGGCTTAATCGGTAAAGCGTTGCAACGCTAGGGACAACATTGCAACGTTGTACCCTAGGCGGCTGGTCATATATGGAATATCTTGATGGCGTTGCAACGCTGAAGGGAGCGTTGCAACGTCGCTACCCTAACGTGTGCGCCTTTCTATCGATGTGGCGTTGCGATGCTGTAAGGAAGCGTTGCAATGCCCTCTATGCGGTCCTCCTATGCGACTTCTTATCGAGACAGCGTTGCAACGCTATCGTCTGGGGTCTTCAAAGCCTCTCAACAGCAAGAATGGCGTTGCAACGCCATCACCTTGGGTCTTCAAGCTTGGATTGATCTTTTCACTTTCTCTTGATGTTATTTTTAGCTCCAAATAGCCTCGTTTCGATCCCGAGTGATCTAAAATGTCTCCAATTGTCTTGTTTGTGCTCTTAACCTGAAATTGAGTAATTTAAACACATAAAAGCTCTGAAATTATTACAAAGCTAGCAATAATTAAGCCTAAGGATAACACATTTTGTGTGTTATCACTTATCCATGATGGTTCAGTTTACACCTTCATAGGTATGGCTTTTGAAACCTATTCCATCGTTCATTATAAACTTTATTGTGAAGTTAACACTTTTTGTCCCTCGTTAAATTTTGGGTTGAGAACATTAAAGGTGTTTTATGATGTTTGTTGACCAAAATTATAGAACTCAATATATAAATGGAATAATTTTAAAACCAACTGGGGAGCTGAATGATGATATTGTCACTTTTGGTCCCTATTTCAATATACTTTTGGTAACTATGAGACTTTCGGTCCCTGTTTAGTGAATATATGATGAATGAATAATGGTTGACCGTTTTTGTCCCTGTTTAGTGAATGAATGATGAGTAAATGGTTCTTGACACTTTCCTCATTAACTTTGTCTACCTTATAAACTCCTTATCAACATTGGACTCCCCACGATAATACTCCAAATAAATTGTTTTAATCTTAGAAATTAGGAAAGTTAAATCTATCTTTTTTTATTCAGTATGTGATCAACATAAATGTGGACCATTCTATCCTCAATTAGCATCCTAATCATATCCATTATATCAACATCAATTAAGATTGTCCTATATCCAGTTGCTAATTTTTTTCCAAGTATGACGTAGCCAAACCAACCTATGTATGGCACACCTAAGTAAGTTGTATGGATAGAAGGCTCTAAAATGGTCAACCCAAGGGGTTCTACATCTTTTATAACAGAAACCTTCCCACCGAAATATTCCACCCTCCCATTATAGTGAAATGTAATGTTGAAGCACTTCGACCTACATGAATTAAGAACCATTTCAATTTTATTCTCATTTAAAAAAAAACATAGGAAAAGATACACTTCATTTCAACTTACATTTCACCACAGTTTTTTCTTTATGGAATCAAACCCTCGTCTTCCCCTGTTACTTTGTCGTCTGTAAGCAACAGGTAAAAAATAAAAGTCTTCAACATCCCACTCCTCTCCAAAAAGAAACCCCATACTCGCTGAAATAAAAATTGAACTGACCAATAATCAAAACCTCTTCAATCAATAATCGCACGACGGTCTTCTGCAGGTGAATATCACAATCTTCTTCAATATCGAACTTTTCTGAGGTAATCGCTCGAACCTTAGAAATTTATGTTTTTCATTTTTCAATCGCATGCAGGGAAGAGAGAAAGATCAATTAAGTGGTTGTTTTGATTACAATATTTTAATCGAAGGGTGGAGATTCATCATGCGACATCATATATTAATGCCACGTTTTAGTATAAATAAGCGCTCGATTAGTAATTTCATGGCTGTTAGACGACAGGGACTAAGAAAATACAAAATCGAAACTCAAGGGTAAATTCATTGATTTTGAAAACTGGAGGACCGTAATGGCACTAAATGTAAAACTGAGGGACGAAAAATATATTTTGCCCTAAATTTTAATATAAAAAGCAATAAGGATAAATAGAAGGACTACCGATATAGGCCATTTAGAGGAGTCAAGAACTTTTAGATTAATTTTATGGGAATTAAAATCGTCGTTTAATTACTAATTACTAATTCATAGACCTAGAGATAATCGGGTTGAAATCTTCTATCGGTCTCATTCGAACACACGTTTAACCACTCACTTGCCTAAATGCCCTTAGTGCTAATTGTTAGGTTAATTAAATAAGCCCACTCATAATTAGCCTCACCCGTCAATTGTAAATCCTATGTTATGCCGACAACTTAAGAGTGCTAATTGGACTAAGCCAGCCTAATTTATTCTCTATCGAACTCAAATTAGGTATTGTAGTAGTACTTTAATTGGCCTATTAAAACAGGGCATTAAGTGCAATCTAACCAAATGAATGTAACAATCAAATTAAACTATTATGGTGATCTTAATTACATCATAAAATCAAGTCTAGTCGTGCTCTAATCCTCTAAACACTAAATTTAGCCCAACATAATCAGTATTACAACACAAATCCTTTGTTTTAAAACAAATGAATACATGAAAAGAAGGAAGAAAATAGAAACCCAAACTGTTAGCACCGAATTCCAGTTTTCGGCCTCGAATCATGTGCTCTTAAGCCTCAATTCTACACTCGATAACACTTCAATCAAGCAACCAAAAGTCCCCAAGGGAGAAGGAATAAAAAATGGCCTAAAACCCTAGATTGTCCCCCTTTTCTATTGAAAAAATGAGGTTTTCATACTACTATTATCGTAGTGGCGTTGCAACGCTACCCTGTAGATAACATTGTTCATTTTTGCTATAACTCTTCGCTTGGGTGTCTGAATGACCTCTGGTTTAATGCGTTGGAACCATGATTTGATGTAGAATCTTCTGGAATGTGTCGTATACTCAAACTACATCTCTATTTTTCTTGGATCTTCAATTAATATTAAAAGGCTCTAAATTCTACTAGAATACTTTTAAACACTCAATTTTGCTCTTCAAGCTCAGTTTCCTAAAATTAACCATAAAGTGACATCAAATCCAAAAATTGCCTATAGAATGTCATAAAATCACACAATAATAGCATAAAGACTTGCTAAAATTAGGCATCAATATAATACTAAATTAGAGCTATCATAACCTCGGATTATAAAAGGAACTTTCCCTATATATTTATAGGGCGGAAAGCAGTTTTCTTCTCCCCCAATTTTCTATTTCCCTTTTTCTTTTGTAATTTTTAGGTTATTTTTAGGTAGGATTTATTCATTTTGTTGATGTCAAAAAGAAGATTTCTTGATCTTCGGTTATCCGAAGCACCGCGTCAGGGTCAATTCGGTCAATTTTTCTATCAAGGGAAGTTTTGTGCTTAATCTAGCTTGTTTAATTTACTATAAGCATGTTTGAGACTCACATTAAATGGAGTGGCATATCAGACCAAATGATTCTTGTATGTTTGATCTATTTAATTGTTATATATGTTTTCAGAATTTGTTACTTCAAACACGTGCTTAATTTAGTAGCACCAAGGTTGACTCGTGTTTGCATAGAATGAGGCATAAGCTCTTCGTTATAGATTGCATGATAGGCCTTGAGAACCAAATGGCATTGTAGTTCAATTTAGACTTTCAAAATTAAATTAGAGGTTTAACCAACTCCCGAGTAAATTGAAATTAGATCGTTGATAACTCTCTAATAGAGAGTTATTTAGCTTCATTTTTACTACTAAACTTTGCATTATTGTAATTGACTTGTGCTTTTTAGCTTGTTATCTTCCTAAATTATGCATGATTGCTTGTGTTTTGGTTATATATTGATTTTAGCACTAGCAATAAGTGAATTTATGATATTGAGTCTAAATTGAGACATTTTGCTTGTTTAGGAAGGGAAAAGTTGAAAAAAGTAGCTTTGGATAAGTTTATCAATTGGTTCTGGAAAACTCTGTTTCAGCATCCTAGAAGAGCTTGGCTTCAGCAAAGTAGCAATGTTGTGTTTGACAGTTGAAAAAGCACTGTAGCTTATGCACGAGAATTTTAAAGACAAGCACGTGATTTGCAAACCCATTCTCATTAACTCAAGTTAGAAGTCATTGGGCCTTGGTTAGGGTTGACTAGGGTTAAGTTAGGGTTTGAGAGAGGCTATATTAGCATTATGTTCACCTTGAAAGCCTTAGGTTTCGTTTGTGGGTTTCATTTTCGATTAGGGCATAAGACAAAGGGAGAAGTGCACAAGAGATCTCAAGGAGGGAGTGATTGGGCATCAAAAGGCTTCATTAAAGAGGGAGTTTTACTTAGATCTTTCTTTGTATTACTTCCATTAGCGTAGATTCACTTTTCCTTCTTGAACATACTCTTCGTGTATGATTTTTCTTTTGGGTCGAGAGCCTCTAATTGATTGTACGTAATTGTTGACATCTAATGTATGAAGATTATGCTTTATAATGTTGAATGACTTTGATTAATGATCTTTTTGAGTTACTTGACTTGTTGTTGGGTGTATGTTTGACTCTTGATGTTGGAAAAAGGTTGTGTTGAATGTTTTATGTTGGGATTAAGAATGGCCATATATTTTAATTACCATCGTGTTTCTTGGTTTTAGAAAAAAGGGGAAGTCGATTTACCATTTTCATTCTAGGATAAAGCACTAAAAGCAATCTTTTATCAAAAAAAGAGAAGATTGAGAATGATCTCTCACCTAGAATATGAGCTACTAGGCATGTTAAATGGGAATATACTTGCAGAAAAATTATGTAAGTTTTTGGAAACATTACCATGACTACTTGCTATGATGTCAAGAGGATCACATAGACTTAATAGGAAGCATTTGGCTTAAGGAGCTCTCTTAATTTGAACCTACTTGCTTTAATGAACCCAAACAACCTCATCTTGTGAATATTACTTGCTTTCTTTATATGCTTTCTTTTATCGCTTCCATTTATCACTTTATTTACTTGTTTTCCTTTATTCACTTTCTTTACTTTTTTGTCATTTACTTTTCTTGTACAAAACTCCCATTCATCATTTGTTTTTACTTTCCTGTCGGCTACCCAAGAATTCACTGCAAAAGACTTGAACTTGAAATTAGAATCTCATTTACTCCCTGTGGAGATGATACTTGGTACTCAATACCGTTTATTTATTACTTACTGCATTTGACTATGTATACTTGCATATTCTGCGTTGTATTGTAACTATTTCATATACCTTTTTTACATCCACATGCATCACAACAAGTTTTTGGCGCCATTGTCGGGGACTAGATTTGTTTGATTTTCTTTTCTTGTTTATGTTTGTTGTAGTGAATTTTTCTTTTAAGCTTTATTTAGACTTGTTAGAGTTGGATTTTCTGTTTTTCTGGCACTTTAGTTGTGTATGTATGAGAGTCAATCTTTAGAGTTCATTTTGGATCCCGAAATAGAGAGAATCTATAGGAGGAGATTAAGAGCACAAATAACCATTATGGCAGATCAACTACCCCCTAGGGAACCTAAAGATCGATTAGGACCAAATTAAGCGAATAGACAACCACCCATACCTGAAAATAAACTACCTCTAGGAGCCCATCAGGCTGCAACACCTGCTAATGTCATTGAGTTAGCAGATGACAGAGAAATAGCCATTAGAACTTATGCTAATCCACTAGTCGATGCTAAGCCCATGGATTATCAGACCTATTATTCATGCACCAACTTTTGAGTTAAAGCCAGTTATGTTTCAGATGCTTCAGACCATAGGGAAATTTCATGGTTTACCTGTCGAAGATCCCCATTTGCATTTGAAATCATTTTTGGGAGTTAGTGATTCGTTTATCCTGCTAGGAGTACCTAAGGATTCTCTCAGGTTGAGTTTGTTCCCTTACTCCTTGAGAGATGCTGCTAAGACTTGGTTGAATTCGCTTCCACCAGGAGCAGTAGATTCTTGGAACTCTCTAGCAGAAAGATTTTTTAATAAATATTTTCCACCTACTAGGAATTCCAGATTTAGGAATGAGATTGTAGCATTCCAGCAGTTTGATGATGATACTTTGAGTGAGGCATGGGAATGATTTAAGGATTTACTTAGGAAATGCCCTCACCATGGTCTACCCCACTGTATTCAGATGGAAACTTTCTATCACAGGTTGAACATAGCCACTAAGCAAGTTGTTGATGCATCTGCTAATGGTGCCTTGTTATAAAAAACCTATAATGAGGCCCATGAGATACTCGAAAGAATATCATCTAACAACTGTAAATGGGTTGATGCTAGGAGTAACCCTGGTAAGAAAAACAAAGAAATCCTTGAATTAGATGCACTCAATGCTATCAATGCACAAATTACATCTATGTCCACTATGTTGAAAGGTTTACCAGTAGGAAATGTGAATCAGTTATCTTCTAGTGTGCCTAATGTTTCAATGGTGAGCCAAGTGAGCATAGACTCATGTGTTTAGTGTGGTGAATGACATACTTTCGAGTTTTGTCCTAGCAATCTATAACCCAGGATGGAGAAATCACAGCTACTCCAGAAATAATCTTATTCAAATACCTATAACCCAGGATGGAGAAATCACCCAATTTTTTCTTGTGGAGGTCAAGTAAGTAATTCTCAAGCCCCCCAGGTGCAACAAAAGGTGAGTTAGGCATCAGGTTTTGGTACACAAGGTTATTCAACCTTTAACAACCAGAATTCCATGACATCGCAAACTAAAAGGATTACAGCTCCTCAAGTGTCGAGTTCATCTCTTGAGAGTTTGATGAAAGAATATATGGCTCGAAATGATGTCGTTATTCAGAGTCAACAAGATTCTCTTAGAAACTTGGAGTTGCAAGTATGACACTTAGCTAATGAGCTTAGGGTTAGACCTCCAGGTAAACTTCCCGCAGATATTGAAAATCCAAAGAGATAAGGGAAAGAGCAAGTCCAAGCCATTGAGCTCAAGAGTGGTAAATCCTTAACATCTAGAGGAGTGGAAAGTGAGACTAGACAAAAGGAAAAAGACCCAGAAGAAGAGAGGAGTGAGAGGTTGTCAAAACCGACAATTAGGAAAACTGAAGGAGTTTCTGAGAAACCCGAAAGTTCAAACCCTAAGGTTTCTCAAGGAGCCACAGTTGTACTTGAGTTTAAACCACCTCCACCACCTCATCCTTAGAGACTGCAAAGAAAGAAAACCAAGGAAGCTTATTTTGAGAAATTTCTAGACATGTTGAAGGAAATTCACATTAATATTCCGTTTATTGATGGCTTGAGTTAAATGCCTAATTACTTGAAATTTCTCAAAGACGTATGTTCAGAAAGAGAAAGATTGCAAGAGTTCAAGGTTGTCTCATTAAGTGAGAAATGTAGTGGTTTTTTGAAATCGAATCCTTCACAAGGAGAAGGATCCAGGATATTTCACTATACCTATATCCATTGGAGGAAAACAATTAGGGAGAGCGTTATGTGATTGAGGAGCTAGTATCAACCTTATGCCCTTATCCATCTACAAGGAGTTGGGCATAGAAAAAACTAAACCTACCATAGTGACTCTACAGTTAGTTGATAGGTCAATCGCACACCCTGAAGGAAAGATAGAAGATATCCTAGTTCAGGTTGGCAAATTCCTTTTTCCTACTGATTTTATCATCTTGGATTATGAGGTTGGCAAGGATGCCCCTATTATCCTAGGTAGACCCTTCCTAAAGACAGGTAGAACAGTTGTGGATGTGTATAAAGGGACCATCAAGTTGAAAATGAATGATCAAGAGGTCCAGTTCAATATACACGATGCAATGAAATATCCGGATGAAGTAGAGGAGTGCTCTATTATCCATGTGTTAGAGGAAGCCATTTCTGAAGTTTTCAGTGAAAAGTTTGAAGAGAAACATATCAAAAAATTTGGAGGAGTTAGAGACGAAGATCTAGATCTAGAAGACTTTATCCAAGAGTTGGAAGAACTAGCTGAAATAGCTTAGTTCAGACAGATCTTTGAATATTTGGAGTCTAGATAAGGAAGTAATTCCCCGATGTGACCATCAATACAAGAACCCCTAACCTTACGATTACCTCAACATTTGTCATATGTTTTTTCGGGAGACAAAAAGACTTTTCCCATCATTATAGCAGCAGACTTGCCACGTAAGGAAGAAGAGTTGTTGCTTGACAAGCTTAAGCAACACAAGAAAACCATAGGTTGGAAGTTAGTTGATATAAGAGGAATTAGTCCCTCGTACCGCATGCATAAGATCATTTTAGAGGAAGGTAACTTCAAGTCAGTTGAGCAACAAAGAAGATTGAATCCTACAATGAAAGAAGTGGTGAAGAAAGATATCATCAAGTGGTTGGATGCAAGAATTATTTACCCTATTTCTGATAGTAGTTGGGTTAGTCCAGTTCATCGTGTTCCTAAAAATGGAGGCATGACAGTGATATCCAACGAAGCTAATGAAATAATCCCCACCAGAATAATCAGTGGATGGAGGGTATGTATGCATTACAGGAGGCTAAATAAAGCCACCAGGAAAGATCATTTTTCTCTGTCATTCATTGATCAAATGTTGGACAAACTAGCTGATCAAGCTCTTTATTGCTTTATTAGATGGTTACAGTGGTTATAATAAAATAACCATTGTACCTCAAGACCAAGAGAAGACCTCATTTACTTGTTCGTATGGTACTTTCACTTCCAGAAATATGCCATTTGGTCTATGTAATGCCCTTGCTACCTTTCATAGGTTTATGTGAGGGGAATGAGAATCCCCGCGCAGCGAAAGACGATCGAATCGTCGTGGTATCATCATGCAACATGCTTATATCAATATTGATCTAACAAATAGATATAGGCTAAACATGCTGAAATTTTACAGCAAGAAGAAAAACATTTACTTGTTGTAGAGAAATTCAACAATCTCTCCTGTAGATCACGAACTCTTTGCGCTTCTCGATCTCTACGAACTCATTCCACGATCGGATCCCAAACACTACCAAATGATCTTCTTGGTTGTTCTCTTTTGGAGAAGGAAAGTTGGTGGAAACTTTTTTGTTTTGAAAGGTGAAGAGAATTGAGAGAGAAGAGAGAATTTCACTTTTGGATTCTTAGGGCAAAATCCAAAAATGACAACTTAGCTTGGCAAACCCTTCTTACAAAGGGTTTAAATAGTGGAATAATGAAGTTCACAACTTCACATTATTACTACTTTACCACTACCATAGGTTATGTAAATCTCATTTACATAATTATATAATATAAGATATCTCAAATCTCATGTTGCAAATCTCATTTGCAATTCATTAAATTGAATCACATCCAATTTATTTTCTCTCTATCAATTTCTCCAATTAGCTCTTAATTCAACAATTAGGCTAACATATAGTTTATTATGAATCTCATTCATATTAAACTATATATTATATCATCTATATCTCATATAAATGATATAAATACTCTTAAAGTGAAATTGAACACTTCAATTTCATACCAAAACATTAATCCTTCTTTTATCCCATATTGAGCCAACCAAGGGACCTAATGGACCTACAAAGGATTGGGCTCCAATGATATGAGGTTAACCAGTCAAACTCTTTGACCCAGTCAACCAATATTCATTGGCTACAGTAACACTCCACTATAGCCTGTAGCTGTACTCCCATCAGTGTAAAATATTACGTGTCCACTGATATATCCAATGCCCATGAGTCGACCCTTCACAGGTTGTTCGTAGACATGGCTGGGTCAAATTATCGTTTTACCCTTGTGTCTACTTCTTGTTCCTTAAGTCCCCACTACTCCTCTAATGAACAACATATTGTGATGGTCCAACCATACACAACACCCTTCTCGGGCCAGTGAGAAGGTGGGCGCCCGTTGTCCAAGCCCTGGAGACAGCACTTAAGGGAACAACCCCTCTAGATTCCCTATAAGCGGGAACGAGTGAATTCCATCTCGCATAGTTAGGTTCCCAACTCTCTACTTGGTTCTGTCCCTGAGAAGATAGGCATATTGGGCAAGTAAGTAAGACTACCCTCACCCGTACTAGTCAAAGGACAGACCCCCGCAGATAGGAGTCCGTAATACGCTCAGGATTTAGGTCGAGTCACTAATGGTCATCTATGAATTTATTAGTCTTTCATCACAACGGTGTTATATCGATAAGTCTAATAATTCACGGTCCTGCCTTGTACAATCTCATTGTACAGATGCCCCCACTCGCATGTCAACCACATGAACGAGTCAGATCACCTCGTTTGTATCTAATACAAAGCGGGCCGCATCCACAGTGTATCCAGGATTAGGTCTCCCACCCTATCCTTACACTGTAGACAATTTGGGTCATTAACTCGAACGTGATCCTCCTTGTGTGTCAACTACACACCGTTCAAGTTCTAGTTCTCTTATATATTCAATGACCTTGGAGCTTAGTTTATTGGAAAGGTTTAAAAATTATTGCGAGACATAAAGTAAAGAAATGAATAACTCTTATTAATTTCAAAAATAATATTTTACAAACACGAGATTAGGACAGAAATCCTAACATTATGATGGTTATTTTCTCTGATCTTGTGGAGGACATCATGAAAGTTTTCATGGACGACTTCTTAGTTTTTGGGAATTCATTTGAAGCTTGTCTAGTGAATTTGGGTAAAGTGCTCCAACGCTGTGAAGATACTAACCTAGTTTTTAACTGGGAGAAATGTCACTTCATGGTTAAGGAAGGAATTGTGTTAGGACACAAAGTGTCAAAAGAAGGAATTGGATTTGATAAGGCAAAGATCGAGATAGTGGAGAGGTTAGAACCTCCAAGAAATGTTAAGGGAGTATGAAGCTTCCTTGGACATGTAGGGTTCTACCGTCGTCTCATTAAAGATTTCTCTAAAATCTCGAAACCTCTTTATTTCTTATTGGAGATTAATAGACAGTTTGAATTCACAGAAGAATGTCTCAATGCTTTTTGTCACACCCCCTCCCAAGCCACCTACTAACTTAGCCCGGAAGACGTCGTGAAGCCAACAGACATTGTTTACCTCTAAACAATACCTGTTGACCCTGTTTTACCTGATAAACATACTATATTTGCATATGAAACACTTTAAACTTAACACAGCGAAAACTGGACAACTATTAAACATACATAAGGAGAAACTCTTCTTAAGTCTCTCTTGGAATCTAAAACGACAAGAGCATCAAAAACAACACAAGACAACCCATTGTTTATACAACCTCTAATGTATAAACAACTAGAACTGCATAGTCCTCTCAAGATAATTTACAACATATAAAGACATGTGATACAACTCTAGCGACGTACAAAATATCAAACTTATGAAGCTTTCAGCAGACTATGGAAGGATGTCAGGTACGAGGAGCTTGATCTCTACCTGAAAAGTTTTAAGAACATTGAAATAATGAGCTATGAAGCTTAGTGAGTGACTTAATTTAAAATCTATAACTTGTAATACATTTCACCTGAAAAACTTATGAGCATATGTATTTGTAGTCAAGCGTTAAAAGTAAACATGAAATCATAATAGATTTTCAGAAAGCCAACAAGTATGTCATTGAAATCTTGTAAGGCATATAAATGATATAAACTTTTTTAAAACATGTCACAATCCACATTGTGTAAGGCACGCCCAGTACAACCAACGTTTACTCTACGATATAGTGGGGCCCGCCCAATACTCTCATCGTCTTTGTCGTAGTGGGGCCCGACCAACACTCACGACAACATTGTTGTCACGGAGTACACTCAACGTCGACAACAGAATATGACCTGTGTGCACACGGTACCATAAAGCCTCGGGCTCAATATCTCAGTAATTTACTCAACCGGGTCTCATAAAACATCATAAAAATGTTTGAACATGTCTGCTTATCTTTTCTTTCATAAAACTCAAGCTTACTCATCTTGTTCATAAAACTGAAAATCTTTAAATCAAACTTGCTAGTACATACTTGCTCGAAATCATAACATTTCCATAAATTTCGGCAATCAATAGACATATGCTCATGTATAAATTTCATCAAGACATATGCTCATGTATATCTTTAAATCAAACTTGCTAGGGTCACAATGAATACTTGAAACCATATCTAGGAAAATATTATACTCATAAACATGTGTTCAAAAAAATAAAATATAAAGAATTGAAATCTTTCATTCTAGCAAAACTTCCATTTCTTAAAGCATATTTCAAGCATATGGTTCATTTTCGAAATTCATTTTGTCACTCACAGTGTTAGAACTCGAATCCTGACTCGTACACTTGACCTATTTCTTCTTGGCCTGCCAAACAAACCAAAACCATGGTTTAGAACCTCGAGCTCATGGTTTTTAACCTTAAAACTACAAGAAAACACTCCAACCAATTTTCCAGCATTTTATAGATTTTATACCCTGTCTTCAAATAGTCATAACTTCTTCATTACTTATCTAAAGAGAATGTACTTTATACCAAATTCTTCCTTTTTGAATCCTCTAAAAATCATATGAAGAGATGAAATTGAGATTCCTAACAGAAAATACCTCAATAGCTTCTTCCCTAAAATCCTCTGCTGCTGTTTCCAGAATCAATTTCCTGCTGCACAACAAAATTGTCCTGCGATTTAAGACATATTCCAATCGTTTTCTACTCACAATTTCTTCACAAAAGTTGTAGAAAATTCAATAAGCTTTCCAACCATACCTAAAACAGCTTCGGATTCAAACGTTACAAATCAGAACAATCAAAACACCAGAGCCTTCTCGGATTTGACAGAAAATTCTGTCTTCTGCCTTCCTCTTCACAAATCAGTAACTTAACTTAAGAATTTGCTCGAGCTTCCTTCACGAACTTTGTTTAAAAATGAATTAGCTTTCAAGAAAAGAAAACTTCAACACTTACCTCTTCTTTTGGAGCTCGAAATGATCAAAATAACAGAACTGGGATGAAATGGTTTTCCTTGTTGCTACTTTGAGTTCTTCTCCTTTCTTCTGCAACTTCAACCCCAAAACCAGTTTCTTCTTCTTCCTTGAACATCACCTCACGGGACCCTTAGATTTCTTTTGGTAAATGAAGTAGGAAATGGAGAGAAGATAAGTGATAAAAACAATCGGTGGAATTGGTTTTTTGTTTTTTCCCTTTTTGTCTTTTACCCCACTTCACTTTTGCTTTTTCTTTTCTTTTTTTTTAATCTCTCCTTTATCTCTTTCTTTCTTTCTTTTCTTTTCTTTTCTTTTCTTTACAAAACAAAACAAAACTTAATATATATAATAAACATTTCTTTCATTTTCTTTTCTTCTTTATCTTTAAAGCAAACGAAACCAAAATGGTTTGAACTTTTCCTTCCTTGTTTTCCTTTTATCTTTCACTTCATTTCTTTTCTTTTTAAAACAAGGAAAAAAAAGTTTTAACATTCATTCTTCTATTCTTTTGTTTGTTTTTAATAAGGAAATTCCAAAGAGAGATCTCGGGTTTACACTTTTAATGTGTTGAAGGCTTCCCTAGTGAGTGTCCCAATCATGTCTTCACCTGATTGGTAGTTGTCATTCGAGTTGATGTGTGATGCAAGCAATTATGCTGTGGGAGCAATGTTGAGCCAGTGGCATGGAAAAGTAATTAATCCTATTTACTATGCAAGTAAAACCTATCCAATTAAAATTTAGCAAAAGTAATAATGTACCCATAAACTCATTATTGGTTTTACAACGATACTTCAGTGAGTCAGAGCAACCGCTAGTGAGGGGCAATCAATTACTCTTTCACTGAACCAAGACATTCATGACTAAATGCTAACACTAGAATAACTTTTATTCCTATAACATTCTAGTTATCGCTACTTTGGTCAAGAATTTACTAACACTTGACAATTCTTGTAAGTGTGACCCGCCATTTTCAAACTTCAGAGGTCGACCCCAACAATGCTACCGAATTGGAAATAAAGCTGGTAATGGACCAAAGAGACCCTATCCATTTCTGGAGTTTGAGTTGTTCCGAATCTCATGTTACATCCCTCCGAATGGATGGTGCTTCTTCGGGCAACCTACAGGCGCAACATGGGAATCTCACGCTCCAACCTAATGGAGCAGATCGTAGGATGTGTTGATACACTTCCTTCTCCCACTTACTATAAATACTTTCTCCATTTACCTTGTTTTTTATTTAGGCAAACACCAACAGAATGGGGATGCCTTATTGAAATCATGAGGCCGATCATAAATCTCACGGTGTGAACATCACGGAGAGCGTAAGAGGAAATTGATATATCATATATAACTTTTCACTCCCACTAAGTATTTTAAACCGTTTGTGTATACTTTTATTTAGGCATGTTCGGCTAAAACAATATGACCTAAGTCTACCAATATAACAATTATACTATAATTACCTAAGTCTATTAACCTTTTAATAAACCTAGGTATATGAGTTCAATTTATTAACTTGTAATAAACACCACTCACGAAAGATAATTTATAAACTTCTGGATTAAATTCACTCCCAGGTCAGTTCCTAGGTAGGGGTGTTCCGTTTCCATCAGCTTAAGTAGCCCAGCCTAGCGAGAACCTTCCTTCGACAAAATACCTCTTTAATCATAGTTTATAAATTATTGGTTGTCTAATTCTAATCTTATTAGAACTAGATAACCTGAAGGTCTAATTAATTTTAGTTCTAAAATTATTTTAAAACTAATTAATTAACCTTAAGTTGCATGCATTTCTATGTTATAAAGTCATTGATCATTCATCACATGAATAAACATACATTTATAACAAATCCATCAAATGAATAAATGCATAACAATTATATGTTTAATATTTAATTAATATAACTCTTATATTAATTATAATCAAAACATATAATATTTGTTTCATAAATTAATATAACTCTTATATTAATTCTTATCAAATCCAAAATCATACATGTTATATATTATAACACTTATAACATACTTTCCATGCATGGAACATGCTTCCTATGGTGGATTTTAAAATCTATATGACATAGTTTATGCACATACAATCATGGATTTTAATTAAAACATACATTCACAATGCATAATTAATTAAACACACTAAAGTGGACTAGTTTCGGCATCAAATACAAGCAAATAACTAAATTATTACAATAATAATCTAGAATTAACATCGAACCACTTCAAACACTTTGAATTTGGGTTGATCAAGCTTGCAAATGTGTGAACCGGACCTTCAAAAGGTTGAACTGGGCTGTGAAAGAGTGAACCGATCCATCAAGTGATGAAACAGACCTCCAAAATTGAAAAATCGACCTCGAATTAGTCAGAACCAGTCTAAACTCACCCGAACCGTACCGAAAATGAGCTGAACCAACCCAAAAGTCAACTGAACCAAGATGCTTACGTCATGATGGAGGTCGCTAACGTCACTTCTTCTTCAACTAAATGAAAACATGTGGGTTGAAGGGTATAACACTGTAGCAGAAACAAACAAGCAACTCTCTGTTTTGGAGACTTTTCTTCTTCTAATTGACATCCTTCTCGAACTTCGATCGACTCGAAATTTTTACAGACTTTTCTTCACACATTAATGCTCAAACACACTTGAGAAATTTGAAAATAAAGCACGAATTGATGCCTAATTTAAATGCCAAATCCATAATATCACTTTAGACGCCCAAAAAAGTTAGATTTCAAAAAACACCCACCACAACACAAAATATATCAAATTGAGTGCTCAAAATTGCTCTAATACCAATTTAAAGAGTCTATATTTAGAAAGAGGAATCAATTTAGGATCTTGAACACTCTAATTTGATTAATTTTGTAAAATAAAATGCATGCTCAAAGCTGGAAAAACAGAGGGATATAAAACTCAATTTTAAAGATCAGATTCTCCTCACCTGGTGGATGATTTGCTAAACGAACACTTTGTGAACCACCTCTAGTGTCTTCCCTACTATCCTCAGACCTTGGAACGGATTGTGGGATCCTAGATTGAGAGAATTATGAAGAAGAGACCCCAAAGGTCACAAACTGAGAATTGAGAGAATTTCGGCAAAAATTCTCCTAAATCACCTCAAATCACCTTTAAATAAAGCTTCATCAAGCGTCATTAGAGTGACAACTCAACATTGATGAGGATGGATTGAGATGGAGATGACTAATTTTAGCCAATTTTGAGGATGGTGAGGATTGGGCAACTTGCCAAGTTGATTTTCATGAAAAACATGAAAATCCCTTTATTTTTCTTTTAATTCTAATTCAAAAATCAATATCAAATTGATTTTAAATTAAAATTAATTTAATTAATTAAATAATTCAAATAAATAATTTAATTAATTAAATTTTATTTAAATTAATATCAAATATTAAATTAAATAAATTGTCCAATCCCGATCGATTTTTCGAACATCAATCCGTATTCATGCTATAAACCGCTCTAATATTTAAATCATATTTAAATATATCTACCTCCATTTAATCATAGTTTAATTCATAATTAAGCTATGACTCGGTAAATATATCGCATATAATTAATGATTTCTCCCAAAACCGAATTTGAACAATTCAAATTCTTTTCTCTCAAAACGTTACAAGGCTTAGTCCAAGCTAGTAAGGAGAACCTAATGAACCTACAGATCATGAGCTCCAACAATACGAGATTAACCGGCCAAACTCTTTAGTCTAGCTAATCAACATTCGTTAACCACTGGATTTTAGTGGTTAACCCACCGGGGCACTCCACTAAAACCCAGTGGTTGCACTCTCCTCACTGTAGATATATTTCTATCCACTCGATATAACCATGATTAGTATGTCGATCCGCCACAGGTCGTTCATAATTACAGCTGGGTCAAATAAACCGTTTTACCCCTGTAAGTACTTCTTGCTCCTTAAGTCCACTGATCCTCTAATAAACTTGGAGTCAGCACTTAAGGGAACAACCTCTCTACTAATCCCTAAAGCGGGTATGATTGAATTCCATCTTACAGAACTATGTTCCCAGCTATCACCCGGTCTTATCCCTGAAATGGGAGGCTTATTGAGTCGGTAATCTCGGACCACTCTTACCCATGCAAATCTAAGGATAATTCGAATAAATAGAAGTTCATAGCACTCTCAGTATTAAGATCGAGTTACCTAGGTCATCGTATGAGTATAGTCAGTTAAGACAGTAAACGGAGTTATAATGTCTAAGTGACTATTTCGCGGTTCAGTGTTATGCAAACTCATTGCATAGGATGCCCCCACTCGCATGTCTCTACATGAACGATTCAGGATCACGTCGTTTGTACTTTACAAAGTGGGATGCGTCTATAGTGTCCCCAGGATAAGGTACCTAACCCTATCCTTATACTATAGATTGTATTTGGCTATAACTTGAACTTGATCCACTTTTATGTCACACATAAAGTTCAAGTATTCATCCTATACCCAAGGGTTCTTTATTGGGTTAGGGTTACACAATACATAATTCACTTTATTCAATTACACATTTACTGAATAAATCTCAATAACATCTTTATTGCAAAATAGAATGTACATTCGGTTTACAAAACCACGAGTTTTAGGACATAAAATCCAACATAAAATTTTTTTATAAAGCCGAGAGCCTTAACCCGAGAGCTCCCAGCCTCTCTTTGCTTTGCTTTGCAAAATTTTTCTTCTTCTTTCTCTCTTGTGCCATCTTCACTCAATCCCATTCAAGCTAAGCATGTGGATGAGAGGAAAAGGTCGAGGTAAGAAAGCCAAGGAGCTTGAGAGCCTTAGGTCCCTTGAGGAGTTTTAAGAGCAAGCCGAGATTGCCTTCACCCCCAAGTCTTCATCTTATGCCACTAGGAGTTCTAAGGAGAAACCGAGTCAGTATTGGGAGGACACAGAACAACAACCAATTAATGTTCCTTTTGAGCCATCTCAATCCCCAAAGAAAAGAAGAAAGAAGAAAGGAAAAGGCAAGAAGTCGTTGGAAAAAGAACAAGTGGAAGTTCAAATTCCTTTAGCTTCATCTTCTCCTACGAAATAATGCAAAAAGTCAAAAGGAAAAGGAAAAGACAAAGTGTTTGATGTTGAGCAAGAAGAGGATGAACTTCATTTCATCACGGATAAATTTCTTAATGATAGGGCCCGAGCCAAGTTTGAACAACTAGCCGCGAGACCCTTACTCATGGTGAAAGGTTTTCCTTCTAACATGTACACTCTACCTCCATTTTTAGCCAAAAACATCCATTACCTAGGATAGGAAACTTTTTGTAAGGTGCCCGAAGGAGTCATACCTTATCTTGTAAGGGAGTTTTACGCTAATATTTACATACCTAATGATCTAACATCAATTGTTCGAGGTGTTCATGTTGATTTTAGCGTAGAGTCCATCAATGTTATGCTTAACACCCAAAGCTACACATATGGCACTTTCAATGAGATGCTAAGCACATCTCAATTTGGCCTTGAGTGTAGTAGGAGTGGAAGGTGGGAGTGGAGACTAATTCGTAGAGGAGTTAGGACTATTTTAGCATCCGACCTTACCCCCGAGGCTTACATTTAGGTCAATGGATCCTCACAGTCATCACGAGGAACGACAACTAAGGTTTCAGCTAAACCCATGTAGCGATCAGGCTGTCTCACAGCCATCCCAAGAGTTGGGAATGTCCAACTACGTTGAGGCATTCCCAACTCTTGGGAATGGATTTGACTAGACATGCTAGGATTAACAACACTTGTTGATGTACTAGCCCCATCAGCAACTCTTGCTGATTACTGTCAATTTCATTTAACACAATTTTACTCCTTGGTAAATGATCCCTGACGTGGTCTTCCTCTAGGAAAGTGGTATTTGTCGACACAAGCACCATATTTTCCTTAGGATCGTAAAACAGACCACCCCTAGTCTCTTTAGGGTAACCTACGAATAGGGACAATTTCGAACGGGGTTCCAACTTTTTCAGGTTTGACACCAACATGTGGGTCGGGCATCCCCAAATTCTGAAGTGATGTAAACTTCCTTTACGTCCACTCTAGAGCTCGAAAGGTGTTTCACAAACACTCTTCGACGGAACATTGTTCAAAATATAGATCGCAGTCTCCACTGCGTAACCCCAAAAAGAATCTGGAAGACGAGCATAGCTCACCATCGACCGAACCATGTCCAACAAGGTTTTGTTTCTCCTCTCCGATACACCATTCTGCTGTGGCATACAAGGTGCTTAGAGTTGGAACGTAATTCCTTGTCCTGGAATTCAGTGTTCATGTACTCTCCACCTCGATCCGATCGAAGTGTTTTAAGCGATTTACCTAAGAGGTTCTCAACCTCAGTCTTGTACTCCTTGAACTTTTCAAGAGTTTCAGACTTCTTGTGCATTAGGTAAAGATACCCATACCTCGAGTAATCTTCTATGAAAGACGCGAAGTACTCATAACCGCCCCGAGCTTTAACATTCATCGGACCACATATGTCAGAATGTACTAACTCAAGAGGCTCTTTGGCTCTATATCCTTTTCCACTAAAAGGGCATTTGGTCATCTTGCCCTCAAGGCATGACTCACACACTGGCAAAAAGTTTTCTTCCAACTCGTTTAGAAGTCCACTCTTCACTAGTTTCTCAATCCTATAGAGATTAATGTGGCCAAACCGTAGATGCCAAAGATGGGTATTTTCATTAGGAGAAACTTTCGATTTCTTAGTTCGTGTTTCTACAGTTTTAAACAATTAAGTATTCAAAACACTTTTGACCAAATTAGGTTTCAAAACATATAGATTATGCTCAAGTGAAGCATAACATATAAGATTACCATTTCTGGAAATAAACGCTTTATTACTATGGAATGAAACGGAAATACACTGTTCTAAAAGGCAGGAAATAGAAACTAGGTTTCTAGTAAACCCTGGAACTATATACATATTGTCCAACAAAATGTAGTTCCTGCCAAAATGTAGCTTCACCGTGTCGATCGCTGCAGCAGAGACAAGCTCCCCGGATCCAACCTATAGAGTCACCTCACCCTCTCGCAGCGGCTGCCAGGAATCAATCACCTGAAAAGAAGAACAAACATGGTTAGTGGCGCCCGAATCCAATATCCAGGCAGAGTCACTACTCTCCACTAAAAAGGTTTATGTCACAAGTAAATCACATTTACCTTAATTCTTCCTCTCGGTCAGGAATTTGGGACAGTTCCTCTTCCAGTGTCCGCCCTCATTGCAGTGGAAACACTTTCCTTTCTCTGCAACGTCCTTGACGTTCTTGCCCTTGTGGGCGGTAGCTCGGTCAGTTTTACCCCTCTTCATCCTCTTCTTCCCTTTCGGACGTGAAGGAGCAACAGGTTTCGTCCCAGAGGTCGAACCCCTGTGATAAGACCTGTAGGCAACATTTGCCTTAGATTCCGATGCCTTGACCCTGTTCAAGGACTGGAAATTCTGTAGCTCATTGAGGAGGGTAGTCAGAGTGTAGCTAATTTTGTTCATAACAGCATTGCTACGAAACTGAAGGAAACTCTTCGGAAGAGTATCCAGAATAAAACTAACTTGGCTCGACTCGTCGATCGAAGCCCCATTAATCTCAGTCAGATTAAAGTGGGTCATCATGTCTAGAACATGTACACGGACAGACGACCCCTCTTTCATCCGTGCGTTGAAGACGTATTTGAGCGAGTCATGCCGGACCTGAAAGGACTGTTGTCCAAACATTTCTTGCAAGGATTCCATGATCTCCTTGGCGGTGACCATCAGCTCATGCTTCTTTGCCAAAACATCAGACATGCTAACAATAATGTAGACCTTGGCCTTTTCATTAGCCCTGATCCATCGATCGTATGCATCGCGAACACTTCGCGACGCAGTCGAGCCCGACATCTGAGGACACTTCTCAGACAACACAAACTTAATGTCGCAGTTACCAAAATTGTGTTTATGTTGTTTTTCCAAATTTGGTAGTTATCTCCCACTAATTTATCGGACGCGAGTAGAGCTATTATTGCGCTAGACATGTTTTAAGCTGAAAAATTAAGAAAATTTTGTGTTAGTCTCGCAAAAAAAAAAACTTTTGAAATCCAATCAAGTTTTAGCAAAAGTGTTTCATGATCCCTAGGTCATTCAAATTTTTTCAATGATACCCTAAAGGTTTAGAATGACCGCCACCGAAGGGTGAACAGAACACTCCTCCTCTAGGACGAGACTTTCTCGATCAGACCCTAATCCCAAAATAACTCTTGTTCCATTAGGCGTCCAATTACCATTGTTCTGTCGAATTCATTAACACTTAACGAATTTTGTGAGTGTCACCCTCAATCTTTAAGTTTCCAAGCATCCGTCCAAACAATAGCCATCGAAGGATGAATCAAGAAGGAAAAACCAACAAGGAAACTGTATCCTTTTCAGGAATTCACGGTGTTCTGACTCCCATGATCAGGCCCTTCGAAGGGATTGTCTGGTCTAGTCCAAACTAGCAGGCGGATCATAGATGTCTCACGGTGTGAATCGAAAGAAGAGAAATGCGACAGAACTATTGATGATTTTCTTGTAGACACAAGGTTCATCATCATTCTGATCAAAGCCGAAAGATTTGATTGCCTCATATTCCAGGATCTAGAGGCTTGTTTCAGTCCATAGATTGACCTTTTAGGCCTCCTAACCTTTTGCTTTTGTCATTGTTCAATGAACACTTTGGGTTGGTCCATGTTGATGTTCTCGTCAAGATTACCATTTAAGAATGTTGCTTAACATCCATTTTCCATACCTCATAGTCATAATATGCGACAATGGAAAGTAGAATACGGATAGACTTTACCATAGCAACAGGTGAAAAGTTTTCCTCATAGTCAACCTCTTCAACCTGGGTATAACCCTTTGCTACTAGTCTAGGTTTAAAGGTTTGCACCTTTCCATCTACACTACGCTTTTTCTTGTAGATCCACTTACAACCTATAGGTTTTAACCCATCAGGTTTATCTACAAGATCCCAAATAGAATTGAAGTACATAGACTCCATTTCTTGGTTCAGACTATGACCCATTTGTTTTTTTATCTTTGGCAACCATCGCTTGATTATAAGTCGATGGATCCTTACAGTCGTCATCTGGGATAACAACTTGGGTTTCAGATAAACCCATGTAACAGTAAGGGTGTGTTATAACCCTCCCACTACGTTGAGGCATACTCAACTCTTGAGATGGATTCTCATGACTAGACAAGCTAGTATCAACAACTTTTGTTGATGTATTTTGTTCTGTCTAACTCACTTAACACAACCTTACTTCTTGGTTTGTGGTCGCTTATGTTGTCCTCCTCTAAGAAAGTGGCATTTGTCGACACAGATATCTTATCTTCCTTAGGATCATAGAATAATCCACCTCTTGTTTCTTTTGGGTAGCCTACGAATAGACACAATTTTGAACGTGAATCCAACTTCTTTGGATTTGCCACAAGCATATGTGCTGGACAACCCTAAATTCTGAAATGACAAACTACCTTTACATTTTTTCCAGAGTTCAAAATATGTTTCAGAAACACTCTTTGATGGCACATTATTCAAAATGTATCCCGAAGTCTCTATTGTGTAACCCCAAAAGGAATTAGGGAGATGACCAAAACTCATCATTGATCGAACCATGTCCAACAAGGTTCTATTTCTCCTTTCTGATACACCATTTTGTTGTGGCATACCGGGAGCTAAGAGTTGGAATGTAATTTCATGTTCTATCATATAGTTCTCGAATTTTAAATCCATGTACTCTCCACCTCAATCTGATCGAAGTATTTTAATTATTTTACCTAATTGATTTTCAACTTAAGTCTTGAATTCCTTGAACTTTTCAAGTGCTTCAGACTTGTGATGCAATAGGTAAATATGCTCAAATCTAGAATAATCATCTATAAAAGAGATAAAATATTCACAACCTCCTCTAGCTTTAAATATTGTTTTATAAGGCAAGAAATTGAAATAAGGTTTCTAGTAAACACTCGTATCACTAATATATTGTCTAACAACATATATTTCTTTCCAAAATTAAGTTTCATCGTGCCTATTGTTACAGCTGAGACGACTTCTCCATTTCGAACCCGGAGCATTATCTCTTGTTTATGTAGCTGCTGCCAGGAATCAATTCCATGAAAAGAAGAGCAAACATGATTAGTGGCGCCTGAATCATGTATCCAAGCAGTTTTATCATTATCCACTAAACAAGCTTCTAAGCAAAGTAAATCATACTTACCTTCCTTCTTCTTTTTTGCAATGTACTTCGGACAGTTGCGTTTCCAATGCCTGTATTCATTGCAGTGGAAACACTTTCTTTTGTCTGCAACTTCTTTGACTTTTTTGCGCTTCTAGGCGGCAGCTTTATCAGCTCGTTTCCCTTTACCAACCTTCTTCATGTTCTTCTTTTTCCCTTTCAGGTCAGAAGAAGATGAAACCATTGTTTTCGATCTAGAGGTCGAACCTCTATAACTCCTACTGGCAACATTTGCCTCACCTTTTGATCCCTCAATTTTCATCA
Source organism: Trichosanthes cucumerina (assembly GCA_036507285.1). Lineage (NCBI taxonomy): Eukaryota > Viridiplantae > Streptophyta > Magnoliopsida > Cucurbitales > Cucurbitaceae > Trichosanthes > Trichosanthes cucumerina. The sequence continues at coordinate 67,351,322 of CM071840.1, read as the reverse complement.
AAGATTGAAAGTTCTGGAGTTCATTCATAAGGGAGGTAAGATTAAAAGTAAGCTTGTTCATAACAACATTACTTCTAAACTGTAGGAAACTATCTGGAAGAGTTTCCAGAATGAAGCTGACCTGGCTCGATTCATTGATACAAGCACTATTCGACTCCACGATGTTAAAGTGTACCATCATATCTAGGACATGATCCCGAACAGATGAACCCTCTTGCATTCTCGAGTTGAATATATACTTGAGGGCATTGTGTTGGGCATGTGTAGACTGTTGCCCAAACATACCCTACACTAAATTCATGATTTCCTTAGCGATCATCATGAAAGAGTCTAGATTAAGAAAGCGGAAGCAATTTTGGATCTTGAACACTCTAAGTTGATCAATTTTGTAAAATAAAATGCATGCTCAAAGCTGGAAAAACAGAGGGATAGAAAACTCAACTTTGAAGATCAAATTCTCTTCACCCGGTAGATGGTTTTCAACACGAACACTTCGTGGACAACCGTTAGAGTCTTCCCTACTATCCTCGGGCCTTAGAACGGATTGTGGGATCCTAGGTTGAGAGAATTTGGAAGAAAAGACCTCAAAGGTCACAAAACGTGAATTCTTTTAATTTCTGCAAAATTTTCTTAAAACACCTCAAATCACCATTAAATAAAGCTTCATCAAGCTTCATTTGAGTGACAACTCAAGTGTGATGAGGATGGTTTGAGATGGAGGTGGCCAATTTTGGTGAATTTGAAGATGAGAAGGATTGGGCAAGTTGTAATTTGGATTTTATGAAAATCCATGAAAATTCTCTAATTTTCATTTAATTTTAATTCAAAAATCAATATTAAATTGATTTTAAATTAAAATTAATTTAATTAATTAAATAATTCAAAAATTAATTTAATTAATTAATTTTTAATTTAATTTAATATTAAATATTAAATTAAATAAATTGTCCAAACCCGATCGTTTTTTCGAACATGAATCTTTATTCATGCAATAAACCGATCCAATATTTATATCATATTTAAATATATCCACCTCTTTTTAATCATAGTTTAATTCATAATTAAGCTATGATTCGTTAAATATATCACATATAATTAACGCTTTCTTCCAAACTCGAATTTGAACAATTCAAATTCTTTTCTCTCAAAATGTTACAAGTCTTAGTACGAGCTAGTAAGGAGGACCTAATGGACCTACAGATCATGAGCTTCAATGATACGAGAATAACCGGCCAAACTCTTTAGCCTAGCTAATCAACATTCGTTAACCACCGGGACACTCCACTAAAGCCCAGTGGCTGCATTCTCCTCACTTTGAGATATTTTTTGTCCACTCAATATAACCATGATTAGTAAATCGATCCTTCACAGTCGTTCGTAATTACAAATTTGGTCAAGATTACCGTTTTACCCCTGTAATTACCTCTTGTTCCTTAAGTCCCACTGATCCTCTAATGAACAATTTGTTTGTGGTCCAACCAGCAAACCGAATCCCTCTCGGGCCAATGAGAGGGGTGGGCCCATTGTTAAAGACCCGGAGTCAGTACTTAAGGGAACAACCTCTCTACTAATCCCTAAAGCGGGTAGGAGTGAATTCCATCTTGTAGAACTATGTTCCCAACTATCTACCCGGTTTTATCCCTGAAATGGCAGGCTTATTGAGTCGGCAGTTTCGAGCCACTCTCACCCATGCAAATCTAAGGATAATCCGAATAAACAGGAGTCCATAGAACGCTGAGGATTAAGATCGAGTTACCTAGGTCATCGTATGAATATAGTCGATTAAGACGATGTCCAGAGTTATAAAGTCTAAGTGACTATTGCATGTCGGTCCATCTTATGCAAACTCATTGCATAGGGCGTCCCCCACTCACATGTCTCCACATGAACGATTTAGGATCACATCGTTTGTTCTCTACAAAGTGGGTCGCGTCCATAGTGTCCCCAGGATAAGGTCCCCAACCCTATCCTTATACTATAGACTGTTCTGGCTATAACTTGAACTTGATCCACTTTTATGTCACACATAAAGTTCAAGTATTCATCCTATAGCCAAGGGTTGTTTATTGGATTAAGGTTACACAATACACAATAGTCAATAATACCTTTACTGAATAAATTTCAATAACAACTTTATTGTGAAATAGAATATACATTCAGTTTACCAAACCACGAGTTTTAGGATATAAAATCCAACAAACTCCCACTTGGACTAAAACGTTTGTGGGGTAAAATATGCTGAGTGAAGAAAACATGCCCTACTGTACAACCCGTAGTCCTAGACTCTCTAGGTGTCCCTTAAACACTTTAGCCGTGAGGGGCTTTGTAAACGGATCAGCAATGTTGTGCTCCGAAGCGATCTGCGTGACGATCACGTCTCCTCGTTGCACAATCTCCCTGATGAGATGATATTTGCGCTCTATGTGCTTTCCACGTTTATGGCTTCTAGGTTCTTTAGAATTTGCCACTGCACCACTATTATCACAATAAAGGGTGATAGGCAAATTCATATTTGGAACAACTTCCAAATAAGTCAAGAACTTCCTAAGCCATACAGCCTCCTTCGCTGCTTCGCAAGCTGCGACGTACTCAGCCTCCATGGTGGAGTCAGCAATACAACCGCTTTATACTCCTCCATACAATAGCTCCTCTGTTAAGAGTGAACACTGATCCTGATGTGGAATTCCTCGAATCTACATCAGTCTGAAAATCAGAGTCAGTGTATCCTGCAAGGATCAAATACTTTGCACCATACATAAGCATATAGTCCCTCGTTTTCCTAAGATACTTAAGGATGTTCTTAACGGCAGTCCAGTGATCATATCCTGGATTAGACTGATATCTGCTGACTATTCCCACTGCACAGCATATGTCGGGTCTAGTACATAGCATGGCATACATCAGACTACCGACAGCAGATGCATAGGGAATGCGTCTCATATCCTCAACTTCTTGAGGTGTCTTAGGACACTGATCCTTAGACAAATGAATTCCATGCCTAAAAGGTAAAAACCCCTTCTTGGAAATCTGCATCTTATATCTAACCAACATCTTGTCAATATAAGATGCTTGAGACAGTGTTAGCATTTTGTTCTTGCGATTCCGAACAATTTGGATTCCAAGGACAAACTGAGCCTCTCCCAAATCTTTCATTTGGAATTGGGTCGCTAGCCATTGCTTAACGTCAGTCAGGAACCTTGCATCATTCCCAATGAGCAAGATATCGTCTACGTATAGAACTAAGAAAGCTACAGTGGTATTGACTATCTTCTTGTAAACACAAGGCTCGTCAATATTATTCTGCTCAAAAGCCATAAGATTTGATCGCGATATCAAATCTTATATTCCAGATCTAGATGCTTGTTTCAATCCATAGATGGATCGTTTAAGCTTGCAAACCTTTTGCTCTTGACCCTGAACTATGAACCCCTCTGGTTGATCTATATAGATACTCTCTTTAAGATTGTCATTCAGAAAGGCTGTCTTGACATCCATTTTCCAAATTTCATAGTCATAAAATATGGCAATGGACAAGAGCATTCTAATGGACTTAAGCATGGCAACAGGGGAGAAGGTTTCTTCATAGTCCACCCCTTCCCTTTGGGTATAACCCTTTGCCTCAAGTCGAACCTTAAAGGTTTGCACCTTACCGACTTGATCTCGTTTCCTCTTGTAGATCCACTTGCAACCGATAGGTCTCTCACCATCTGATTGATCTACAAGTTCCCAGACTTAATTGAAGTACATTGACTCCATTTCAAGGTCCATGGCTTTAATCCACTCGTCCCTATCTATATAATTCATTGCCTGTTTATAGGTCAATGGATCCTCAACGCCATCATCAGGTATGACGACTTGGGTTTCAGTCAAACCCATGTAACGGTCAGGTTGTCTAACATCCCTCCCACTACGTCGAGGCATTCTCAACACTCGAGAAGGATCAGCTTGATAAACAACTTTTGTTGATTATCTGTAGCTTCCCTGGAAATTTCACTTAAGACAATCCTGGTACGAGGCTGATGATCTCTCATGTGGTCTTCCTCTAAGAACGTGGCGTTTGTCGACACAAGCACCTTGTCCTCTTGAGGATCATAAAACAGACCACGTTTCGTTTCTTTGGAGTATCCTACGAATAGGCATAATTTTGAACGATGTTTCAATTTCTTTGGATTGGACACCAACACATGTGTCGGACATCCCCAAATCCTGAAGTGACGTAAACTCCCTTTATGCCCTTTCCATAACTCATAGGGTGTTTCTGAAACACTCTTAGAGGGAATCATGTTCAAAATATATACAGCAGCTTCTACTGCATATCCCCAAAACGAACTAGGCAGCTGAGCGTAGCTCATCATGGATCGAACCATGTCTAACAGGGTTCTATTTCTCCTCTCAGATACACCATTCTGATGAGGTGTACCGGGTGCTAAGAGTTGGGATACGATTCCATGTTCTATCATATAGTCTTGAAATCTCAAATCCATATACAGAGTTGCTCTTTTAATCATTGTTTATAAATTACATGGTTCCTAATTCTAAACTAATTAGAACTAGATAACCTAAGGTCTATTAATTCCAAGTTCTAAATATTTTAAAACTAATAATTAACCTTAGGTGACATGCAAACTGTTGGGATGTATGTCATCATCTCGTGTAGTTTGTAATATTCCAAGTTGTAAATGAATAAGAGTTATTATTTCAACATTGTGTAATAAATAAGAGTTATTTATTTAAACTTTGTGTCTCGCATTTTTCATAAACTTAATCCAATAAACTAAGCTCCAGGGTCATTGCATTATGAGAGAACTAAGAACTTGAACGGTGTGTAGTGGACACACAGGGAGGATCACGTTCGAGTTAATGACCCAAACGGTCTACAGTATATGGATAGGGTTGGAGACCTAATCCTGGATACATTGTGGATGCAACCCGCTTTGTATTAGATACAAACAAGGTGATCTGACTCGTTCATGGTTGACATGCGAGTGGGGCATCCTGTGCAATGAGATGGTACAAGATCGGACCGTGAATTATTAGACGTACTGATGTAACACCGTTAACAGTATAGAGCGAATAATTTCGTAGATGACCATTAGTGACTCGGCCTTCATCCTAAGCGCGTTACGGACTCCTGTCTATGGGGTTCCGTCCTTTAACTAGTACGGGTGAGGGTGGTCACTATTGCTCGTCCAATATGACTATCTTCTTAGGGGCAAGACCACGTGGGGAGCTGGGAACTTGACTATGCAAGAAGGAATTCACTCGTTCCCGATTTAGGGAAAGTAGAAGGGTTGTTCTCTTAAGTGCTGTCTCCAGGGCTTGAACAACGGGGCCCCACTCTCTCATTGGCCTGAGAGGGTTGTTGTTTATGGTTGGACCATGAAACGTAGTTGTTCATTAGAGGAGCAGTGGGACTTAAGGAGCAAGAGGTAGACACAGGGGTAAAACGATAATTTGACCCAGTTGTGACTACAAACAACCTGTGAAGGGTCGACTCAAGGGTATTGATTATGTCGATGGACACAACTTGTCCTATAGTGATGAGAGTGCAGCTACGGGCTTTAGTAGAGTGTTACCGTAGCTAATGAATGTTGAATAACCGGGTCAAAGAGTTTGACACGTTAGTCTCGGATCATTGGAGCTCGTCACATGTACGTCCATTAGGTCCCTCGGCTGGCTCAAATTGGACAAATTGAGAGTTTAAAGTTTGGTGTGAATTTGAAGTGTTCAAATTCATTATTTGGGTATTTATGTCGTTTATATGAGATATAGATGACATAATATATAGTTTGATGTGAATGAGATTCATAATAAACTATAGTATAGCCTAATTGATTAATTATTGCTATTGGGATAAATTGAATTGAGAGAAATTAAATTTAATGTGATTCAATTTATAATTCCACATTTATGCAAATGAGATTTGTATAATATGGTATGAGATACCTTATATTATATAATATGCAAATGTGATTTGTATATTATATGGTTGTGGTAAAATTGTGATTTGGTGGAGGTTTTAACTCCATCACACAATAGTATTTAAAGGTTTTGCAAGAAGCCTTTGGGGTGCCATTTGCCATTTTTTGGATTTCCATCTAAAGAGAGCAAGGCAATTCTCTCTAGAATTCTCTCATCTCTCTAACATTTCTCCTCACTCCAAACCAAAGGGAGTCCCATTCACTCTCCCTGAACCTCGCGAGAACAACCGAGAAGACCCTTTGGAGGTGTCTCCCTGTTCGGATCAAGGTTTGTGTTCGAGGAGTTCGTTGGATCGAGAGAGATCGTGAACGGATGAGAAGATGATTGAAGAAGTGTTCTTCAACAAGTAAGTACCATTTTTCCTTACTGTTTTTTTCTCCTATTTGTATGTTTAGCCTAGGATCTATGAGATAGATTCAATTTTAAGATAGGAATTACACAACGGATCAACGACGTTTCACAACCTTTTCAGCTGCGGGAATTCAAAATCCCTTCAATTGGTATCAGAGTCAATCGTTGCTCTTCGTTGTCTATTCTGTGGATTCTTAAAATTAGGTGGGTAACATTAATTTTCATGATGAATATTAATGGTTTGCAATTTTGGATGTTTTCGGTTTTTGGTACTATTTAGATTTACATTAAAGTTGATGAGATCAATGTAAGGGCCGGTGTTTTGGGTATTTTTTAATGTAAATCGAGTCTGTAAGTCCGTGTCGTTCGTGGCAAGAGTTGTCGTGAAGTAAATGAAGCAAAAATGGGCGATTTCGGTGAAAAAGAGCAAAAGTTGTTTGCTGGAAGTTCATCAGGCGTTGCGCGCGCCATCCATCTTTGTTGGAGGTCACTTCTTTGAGGTCAACAGTAGTCTGACGTTGCAATGCCACAGCGTTGAGAACGCTGGGCGCGACACTATACATTACAGCGTTGCAATACAATAACAACGTTGCAACTGTCGTTTTATTTTTTTTATTATTTATTTATTTGTAATTTTTTTATAAATGTATTTTATTTAATTATTTTAATTAATATTAATATAAATGTTATATTAATGTTAATTAATTTAATTTTATGTCCCTAGGGTGCCAAAAATCGGTCCAATATTGCTATTTAATTCTTTTATGTATGAGATGTATGATTTAATTAGTTCTATGTGCATAGAATATGCCATATAGATTTAAAATCCCACCTTAGGTTAAACATTTCATGCATCATATTTATATTATAAGAGTTATAATATATAGTATGCATGATAGTATTATATTATAAGAGTTATAATATAATGTTTGCATGATTTAATTTATTTAATATAAGTGTTATATTTTTAAATTAAAAGTATGCTCATGCATTTAATTCATGTGATGAATGTATGTTACAGTATAGTACTATTCATGTGATGAATGATCAAGCACTATAACATAGAAATGCATGTAACCTAAGTTAATTATTAGTTTTAAATGGTTTAGAACTTGAATAATTAGACTTAGGTTTTCTAGTTCTAATAAGATTAGAATTAGGAAATCAAATATGGCCTTTGAATGGAGACTGATAAGTAACTCTGTCTAAGAAGGTTTTTTGTCTAAAGGTCAGTATTTAAGTTAACGCTTGCGAACATCCCTACTTGGATACCGACCTGGGAGTGAATTCGGTCCAGAGATTCTTAGGTTATATTCTCGTGAGTGCCGTTAATTAAGAGTTAATTAATTTACTCACATAGACCTAAGTTAATAATGTGATTATAGACTTAGGCTAACCCAATATAAGAGTTATATTGGTAGACTTAGGTAAATTTTAGCCAGTTTATCTAGGTCAATCCCGAATATTTTAAAGTGCTGAGTGGGAGGAAATAAAGTGTATGAGATACATTTAATTTTCCATCCACAAATCTCCGTTAGGTTCGCACCGTGAGATCCATGCTCGGCCTCGTGGCGCAAATGGGAGTGTCCCCCTATGGGTGACATTTGTATGGGCCAATATCAACGTGAATGGAGAGAGTACTTATAGTGAGTGGGAGTGGAACCTGTGAAAACGGGATCCATGGTCTCTTCTTTCGATTCACACCGTGAGACGCGTCTGCTAGTTTGGCATGGACCAGACAATCCTTACGGAGGGCCTTGATCATGGGAGTCGGAACACCATGAATTCCCGAACGGGATACGATTTCCTTATTGGTTTTCCTTCTTAGTCCTCTCTACGGCGGCTATTGTTTGGATGAATACTTGAAAATTTAAAGATTGAGGGTGACACTCACAGGATTCATTAAGAGTTAATGGATTCAGACTGAAAAATGGTAATTAGATGCCTAATGGAATAAGAGTTATTCTGGTATTAGGGTTTGGTCGAGAAAGTCTCGTCCTACAGGAGGAGTGGGTTCGTCTACCATACGGTGGCGGTCATTCTAAACCTTTAGGGTATCATTGCAATTTTTGAATGACCTAGGGATCATAGGATAAAAATTTGCTAAAACCTGATTGGATTTTCAAAAGTTTTTGCGAGACTAATACAAAGTTTTTCATTTTATTTCAGCAACAAAATGTCAAACGCTTTTATCGCCCCTTTAGGTTTTGTTAAGTTAGTCGGCGATAATATTTTGTGGGAAAACAATATAGACACGATTTTGGTAAATGACGACCAAGAGTTCGCGCTCACTGAGGAGCGTCCTCAGGTGCCCGGTTCAACAGTCCTATTCAACAATCTACAAACCTTTCAGTCCTTGGTGCAAACTAGGGGACGGGAAGTTGAGGCAAGTGTTGTCTTAAGACCTTTTCACAGGGGTTCGACCTCTGGGATAAAGTTTGTAGACTCTTCAGGCCCTAAGGGGAAGAAGGAGAAGTTGAAGGAAGTTAAGGTTGACCGCTCTGCCGCCCTTAAAGGCAAAGAAATCAAGGATGTTGCCAAAAAGTGTTTCTACTGCAACGGGGACGGACACCTGAAAAGGAGTTGTCCCAAGTTCCTTCATGAAAAGAAGATGACAGGTAAATGTGATTTATTTGTCATAGAAACTTGTTTAGTGGAGAGTAATGACTCTGCTTGGATATTGGATTCAGGCGCAACTAACAATGTTTGCTCTTCTTTTCAAGGATTAAGTTCCTGGCAGCGGTTGCAAGAGGGTGAGATAACACTCAGGGTTGGATCCGGAGATGTTTTCTCGGTTTCAGCAATAGGCACGGTGAAGCTGTTCTTTGGCGGGAAGTACTTATTATTGGATATCTACATAGTTCCTGGGTTTACGAGAAACCTAGTTTCTATATCCTGCCTATTAGAACAAAAATATTTCCGTTTCTTTCAAGAGCAATAAAGCGTTTATTTCTCGAAATGGAAATTTGATTTGTTCTGCTTCGCTTGAGAGCAATTTATATGTTTTGAACCCTAATTCGGTCAAAAGTGTTTTGAACACTGAATTGTTTAAAATAGCTGAAACGCGAACTAAGAGATTGAAAGTTTCTCCAAAAGAAAGTGCCCATCTTTGATATCTTCGGTTAGGCCACATTAATCTCAATAGGATTGAGAGACTAGTGAAGAGTGGACTTCTAAGCGAGTTGGAAGAAAACTCTTTATCGGTATGTGAGTCATGCCTTGAAGGCAAAATGACCAAACGTCCTTTTAGTGGAAAAAGATATAGAGCCATGGAGCCCCTTAAGCTTATACATTCTGATCTTTGTGGTCCGATGAATGTTAAAGCACGAGGTGGTTACGAATACTTCGTATCTTTTAAAGATGACTATTCGAGGTATGGGTGTAAACCCGAGATCTCTCTTTGGAATTTCCTTATTAAAAACCAAAAGAAAAGAAGAAATGAATGTTTAAAACTTGGTTTTCCTTGTTTTTTAAAAAAAAAGAAATGAAGTGAAAGATAAAAGGAAAACAAGGAAGGAAAAACTTAAACCATTTTGGTTTGGTTTGCTTTAAAAATAATGAAGAAAAGAAAATGTTGTTTGGTTTAGAAAAGAAAAGAAAAGAAAAGAAAAGAAAGAAAGAGATAAAGAAAAGAAAAGAAAAGGGAAAGAAGAGATGAGGTTGGATTAAAGAAAAAGAAGAAAAAGACAAAAAAAAAGTTTTCCATCGTTTAAACCTTTCTTATCCATTTTTAAATTTATTTCCTTCTTCATTTATCAAAAGAAAGCTGAGAGCCTCGTGAGGTGAAGTTCAAGGAAGAAGAAGAAACTGGTTTTGGGGTTGAAGTTGCAGAAGAAAGGAGAAGAACTCAAAGTAGCATCAAGGAAACCATTTCATTCCAGTTCTGTTATTTTGATAATTTCGAGCTCCACAAGAAGAGGTAAGTGTTGAAGTTTGCTTTTCTTGAAAGCTAATTCATTTTTTAACAAAGTTCGTGAAGGAAGCTGGAGCAAATTCTTAAGTTAAGTTACTGTTTTGTGAAGAGGAAGGTAGAAGACAGAATTTGCTGTCAAATTCAAGAAGCCTCTGGTGTTTTGGTTGTCCTGATCTGTAGCGTTTGAATCAGAAGCTCTATTAGGTATGGTTAGAAAGCTATTGAATTTCCTACAACTTTTGTGAAGAAATCGTGAGTGGAAAACGATTGGAATATGTCTTAAATCGCAGGACAAATTTGTTGTGAAGCAGGAAATTGATTCTGGAAACAGCAGGAGGTGGATTTTAGGGAAGAAGCTATTCAGGTATTTTCGAACGAATCTGTTGGAATCTCAACTTCATGTCTTCATGTGATTTTTAGAGGGTTCAAAAAGGAAGAATTTGGTATAAATTCTATTCTTTTTGGATTAGTAATGAAGAAGTTATGACTGCTTGAGACATGGTATAAAATCTGTAAAATGCAGAAAATTTTAATGGCGTGTTTTCTTGTAGTTTTAAGGTTAAAAACCATGAGCTCGAGGTTCTAATACTTGGATTTGGTTTGTTTAACAGGCCAAGGTTCTAGTTCTAACGCTGTGAGTGACAAAACAAACTTTGAAAATCATCTATATGCTTAAATATGCTTTAAGAAATGCAAGTTTTGCTAGAATGAAAGATTTTAATGCTTTAAGTTTTCTTTTTTAACACATGTTTAAGAGCATAAATGTTTTCTAGAAATGGTTTCAAGTATTCATTGTGAGCCTAAATGTCTTGATGAAATTTATACATGAGCATATGTTTAGTGTTTGCCGAAATGTATGAAAATGTTATGATTTCGAGTAAGTATGTACTAGCAAGTATGATTTAAAGACTTCCAGTTTAATGAACAAGCTGAGTAAGCTTGAGTTTTATGAAAGAAAAGATAAGCAGGTATGTTCAAACATTTTTATTTTCTGAGACCCGATTGTGTAAATGACTGAGATATTGAGCCCGAGGCTTTATAGTACCGTGTGCACACATGTCATATTTTGTTGTCGACGTTGAGTGTACTCAATGACAACAATGCTGTCGTGAGTGTTGGGCGGGCCCCACTACGACAGAGATGATGGGAGTGTTGGGCGGGCCCCACTACATCGTAGAGTAAACGTTGGTTGTACTGGGCGTGCCCTACACAACATGGATTGTGACATGTTTTAAAAGTGTTTATATCATTTATGTTCCTTACGAGATTTTAACGATATACCTGTTGGTTTTTCTAAAAAACTATTATGATTTCACGTTTACTTTTAACGCTTCACTACAAATACATATGCTCATAAGTTTTTCATGTGAAATGTATTACAAGTTATAGATTTTAAATTCAGTCACTCACTGAGCTTCATAGCTCATTCTTTCAATGTTCTTAAAACTTTTCAGTTAGAGATCGAGCTCCTTGTACCTGACATCCTGCCATAGTCTGCTGAAAGCTTCATAAGTTTGATATTTTGTACGTGGCTAGAGTTGTATCACATGTCTTTAAGTGTTTTAAATTATCTTGAGAGGACTATGCAGTTGTAGTTGTTTATACATTAGAGGTTGTATAAACAATGGGTTGTCTTTGTGTTGTTTCTGATGCTCTTGTCATTTTAGTTTTCAAGAGAGATTTAAGAAAAGTTTCTCCCTATGTATGTTTAATAGTTGTCCAGTTCCCGTTGTGTTAAGTTTAAAATGTTCCATATGTGAGCATAGTATGTTTCTCAGGTAAAGCAGGGTCAACAAGTATTGTTAAGAGATAAACAATGTCTGTTGGCTTCACGCCGTCTTCCGGGCTAAGTTAGCAGGTGGCTCGGGAGGGGGTGTGACAACTTGGTATCAGAGCAGTTAGCTCCATGGGAATGAGACAGGGCAAGTTAGCTTTGAGAATAAATTAAAAATTCATAGCAAGTCATTGAGTTAGTTCAGATTGAACTAGTAGAGTATGGTTCAAGTAAGGATAAGAGCAAGTCCAGTTAGGGCTAAAATGTGAATAGATGTTTAGTACTGTGTACTTATGTTAAGTAACCATGGTATGTCTAATATGTTGATATGTTATAGGAGTCATGCCACCATGTACTAGCAAACGACGGAGGCAGGATCAGGGCGGGACGCAGGATCCTACCCAAGGCCATTCTGAGAGGGGATCTAGTGCCCCGAGAGTCCAAACTGAGGCCAGAGATGAGCAGCATCACCCAAATCTTTCATTTGGAACTGCATAGCTACCCATTCCTTGATGTCAGTAACATAACCTACATCATTCCCAATGAGTAGGATATCATCCACATAGAGAATTAGGAATGCCACAGAACTATTGATGATTTTCTTGTAGACACAAGGTTCATCATCATTCTGGTCAAAACCATAAGATCTAATAGCCTCATCAAATCTTATATTTCAGGACCTAGAGGCTTGTTTAAGTCCATAAATCTCCTTTTTAGCCTGCAAACCTTTTGGTCTTGTCCTGGTTTAATGAACCCTTTGGGTTGATCCATGTAGATGGTTTCCTCAAGATTGTCATTCAAAAAGGTTGTCTTGACATCCATTTGCCATACCTCATAGTCATAATATGCGACAATGGCAAGAAGGATCCGAATAGATTTTACCATAGCAACAGGTGAAAAGGTCTCCTCATAGTCAACCCCTTCAACCTGGGTATAACCCTTTGCTACTAGTCTAGCTTTAAAGGTTTACACCTTCCCATCTACACCACGTTTTCTCTTGTAGATCCACTTACAACCTATAGGTTTTACCCCATCAGGCTTATCTACAAGATCCCAAACAGAATTGAAGTACATAGACTTCATTTCTTGGTCCATGGATATGACCCATTTGTCTTTGTCTTTGTCAACCATTGCTTGATTATAAGTCAATGGATCCTCGCAGTTGTCATCTGGTATAACAACTTGGGTTTCAGCTAAACCCATGTAACGGTCAGGCGGTATCACAACCCTCCCACTACATCGAGGCATACTCAACTCTTGAGATGGGCTCTCTTGACTAGACAAACTAGTATCAACAACTCTTGTTGACATACTAGTGTTCTTATTAGCAACTTTTGCTATTGTTCTGTCTAACTCACTCAACACTACTTTGCTTTTTGGTTTGTGGTCTCTTATATGGTCCTCCTCCAAGAAAGTGACATTTGTCGACATAAAAACCTTGTCTTCCTTAGGATCATAGAATAAACCACCTCTTGTTTCTTTTTGTATTCTACGAATAGGCATAATTTTGAACGTGAATCCAACTTTTTGGATTTGTCACAACAACATGTGTCGGATAACCCCATATTCTGAAGTGACATAAACTACCTTTACGTCCTTTCCAAAGTTCAAAAGGTGTTTCAGAAACACTTTTGGAGGGCACATTATTCAAAATGTATACTACAGTCTCCATTGCATAACCCCAAAAGGAACTAGGGAGATGAGCATAACTCATCATTGATCGAACCATGTCCAACAATGTTTTATTTCTCCTTTCCGATACACTATTTTGTTGTGGTGTGTCGGGAGCTGAGAGTTGGGATGTAATTCCATGGTCTATCATATAGTTCTATAATTTTAAATCCATGTACTCTCCACCTCGATCCGATCGAAGTGTTTTAACAGTTTTACCTAATTGATTTTCAACCTCAGTCTTCAATTCCTTGAACTTTTCATGTGCTTCAGACTTGTGGTGCATTAGGTAAATGTGTCCAAATCTAGAATAATCATCTATAAAAGAGATGAAATATTCATATCCTCCCCTAGCTTTAACATTCATCGGACCACAAAGGGCTGAATGTATAAGCTCTAGAGGGTCTTTGGTTCTATAACCTTTTCCACTAAAAGGTCTTTGAGTCATCTTGCCTTCTAGGCAGGATTCACATACTGGCAAAGAATTTTCTTCTAACTCGTTTAGAAGTCTGTTCTTTACCAATCTCTTAATCCTATTGAGATTAATGTGACCCAATCTTAGATGCCAAAGATGAGCATTTTCTTTAGGAGAAACTTTACGTTTATTAGTTTGTGCATTTGCAGTTTTAAATAATTCAGTGTTCAAAACCATTTTGACTGAATTAGGCCTTAAAACATACAATCTATTTTCTAATGAAGCTGAACATATTTTTAAACCTTTCTTCAAAATAAACACTTTGTTCATAGAAAATGAAACAGAAATACATTGTTCAATAAGGCAAGAAATGGAAATAAGGTTTCTAGTAAACCCTGGTATCTCTAATATATTGTCGAAAAATACATATTTCTTGCCAAAATAAAGCTTCATTTTGCCTACTGCTACAACTGAGACGACCTATCCATTTCCAACGCGGAGCGTTATCTCTCCTTGTTGTAGCTGCTGCCAGGAATCAATTCCCTGAAAAGAAGAGCAAAAATGATTATCGGCGCCTGAATCAAGTATCCAAGTTGTTTTATCATTATCCATTGAACAAGCTTTTAGGCAAAGTAAATCATATTTACCTTCCTTCTTCTTTCCTACAATGTACTTCGGACAGTTTCGTTTCCAATGCCCGTCTTCGTTGCAGTGGAAACACTTTCCTTTGTCAGCAACGTCTTTGACTTTCTTGCCCTTCTGGGCGGCAGCTTTGTCAACCTGTTTCCCTTTACCAACCTTCTTCATATTCTTCTTCTTTCCTCTCAGGTTAGAAGAAGATGAAGCCACTGTTTGTTTCCCAGAGGTCGAAGCTCTATGATAACTCATACTGGTAACATTTGCCTCACCTTTCGATCCCTGAATTTTCATCAAAGACTGAAAGGTCTGGAGTTCATTCAGAAGGGAGGTAAGATTAAAAGTAAGCTTGTTCAGAACAACATTACCTCTAAACTGCAGGAAACTATCTGGAAGGGTTTCCAGAATGAAGCTGACCTGGCTCGACTCATCAATGGAAGCATCATTCAACTCCGCGATGTTGAAGTGCACCATCATATCCAGGACATGATCCCGAACAGATGTACCCTATGGCATCCTCGAGTTGAATATGTACTTTAGGGCATTATGTCAGGCTTGTGTGAACTATTGTCCAAACATACCCTGCACAGAATCCATGATTTCCTTGGCGGTAATCATGCCCTCATGCTTCTTGGCTAATATGTCAGACATACTTGCCAGCATGTAGACCTTGGCCTTATCAATGGCCTTGATCCATCGATCATATGCATCACGAACATTTCGTGACGCATTTGAGCTTGGCACCTGAGGACACTCCTCAATTAGCACAAACTTCAGATCATCCACTACCAAAATATTGTTGAGTTTTTTTTTTCATGTCATCATATTCTCTCCGGTTAACTTTTCTGCACCCATATAGGAAATTATAGAGCTAGACATTTTTGCTGAAAATTTACAAACAAACTTGTATGAGTTTCTTGCTATGACTCTAATCCAATCATGTTTTAGCTAATTATCAAATGATTCCTAGACCATTTATAATTTGCAATGATACTCCAATGGTTTGGAATGTATGACACCGAAGGGTAATCAAAAACACTCCTCTGAATCAAGACACTCTTGACCAAAACCTAATATCAGACTAACTCTTATTCCTATAGGTTTTAGTTACCATTTTTCGGTTTGGATACATACACAACTTATGTACCCCGTGAGTGTAACCCTCTGTCTTTAGATCCCAGAGTCTCGATCCAATAAAATCCGCCGAAGGGAGGACTAGATTGGAAAATAGTCTAAGGAAATCTTTATCCCTTTCGGGTGTCTACTGTGCTAGATGCCCTATGATCAAGCCCTCCGAAGGGATTATGCAGTCCAAGCCAAACTAGCGGTGACCATAGTGGTCTAACGGTGTAAACCGACAAAAGAGACCGTAGGTTTTGTTTTCACTAAACCTGCTCTCACTCACTATAAGTACCCTCTCCATTCACCTTGATATTGACTCATACAAACACCATCCGAAGGGGGACACCCCCGTTTACGCCACGAGGCCAAGTATGAGTCTCACGGTGTGAACTTCCCGGAGATAGCGTAGGTGGAAAAATATGTATCTCATACACATTTTCCTCCCACGAATACTTTAAAGTTTATAGGAATCTTACTTAGACTAAAAACCCGGCTAATGGTTTTTCCTAACTCTATCAATATAACTCTTATATTGATAATCAATATAACTCTTATATTGATTTTATCCTAAGTTTGTTAATATAACTCCTTATATTAAACCTAGGATTTCTAGTTTATTAACCCCTTAATAAACCCGCTGTCACTACTGTAATTTATAAGATTCTCTAATTAAATTTCACTCTCAGTCGGTTCGGTAGGGTGTTCCGTTTAAAATCGACTTAAATACCCCAAATTTCAGACAGAGTTTTCCTTAGACTGAGTTCCTCTTTTAATCATAGCTTATAAAATACTTGGTTCCTAATTCTAATCTAATTAGAACTAGATAACCTAAGGTCTATTATTTCCAAGTTCTAAACATTTTAAAACTAATAATTAACCTTAGGTGACATACATACTATGTTATAGTGCTTGATCACTCATCACATGAATAATAAGACATTCATAGCATATTTATCTCATGATATATAATGCATGTCAATGTTGTCCATAAATTAATATAACAACCTTATATTAATTAATCATGCAAACTATATAATATAACTCCTTATATTATAAATGATGCATGAAAATGCTTAACCTAAGGTGGGATTTCTCAAACAAAAGCATACACTATGCATGACAATAATTACACAACAGTTGATAATTAAAATAGCAAAAATTAGACCAATTTTAGCACCCATCTATTTATATTAATTAAAATTAAATATATTAAATATAAAACATTTTTATAATTAATATATAATTAAAAAAATATTTTCTGTCCGTTGCTCTTTGCGTGAAACGTATCTGGCGTTGCAACGCTGATAGTAGCATTGCAACGCTGCTCCTTGTCGTCTTCTATCGAGCGTTGCGCAACGGCATAGCGTGCTGTGTTGCAACACTGCCTCCTGTGCGCGCCTTCTCCCGCAAGCGCAGCGTTGCAATGCCGATGAACAGCGTTGCAACGCTGCACACAGATAGTAATGTGATTTCTCCAAATCTTGCTCGTTTTCGCTCCGATCATCTCAGCAACCGCTTTGCCTCGATCGACACGGACTTACAGACTCGATTTACAATTAAAATTGCCCAAAACATCGGGCCCTTACATTGAACAATTCAATGAAAATTGTAAATCTAAGTGCAAAAATTGAAAACATCTAATTTTGTAAAAATCCGTTCATACATCTCATGCAAAAACAGTAAATCCCAACTTTGTTCTTGAAAAATCTAGAACATAAATCAAGAACGCAATTGGGCTTTGATACCAATTGAAGGGAATCGAAGTCCCTGCAGCAGAAGCGATTGCGAATCGCACGCTCTTGATTTAGTTACAACGATAAATTCAAGAACATACATAACAAGATTAAGCATAAAATCAGAATTGACAGCAAGAATTTACCTTTGAAAAACTTTTCTTCGAGTGCTCCTCTCTCCCACGGTCACGATCTCAGCAACAGGAACTCCAACGTACGAAGACACGACCACCGGATCTTCTCCGTTGTTCTCTAGGTGAGGGAGGAAGGTGGGTTCCCTTTAAGAGAGGTGAGGTAATTTGAGAGAGATGTGTGGTTTGGAACTCTTCCAACAACACAACAAGAGAGCTTGTCAAACCTTGCTTAGAATGACTTATCCTAGTTGCATCTCATGCAACTATATATATAGGGGAATGGGATGAAAATAACCATCCTACCCCTCATTTTATTCTCTCTTTAGTATATAGTTTATACATGAATCTAATTCACATTAAAACTGTATATTATATCAATTACATCATATATAATTGATATAAGACCTCATGTATGAAATTGAACACTTCAATTTCACTCCTTTATACCCTCAATATTACCATATTGAGCCAACGGAGGGACCTAATGAACCTACAGTTCATGAGCTCCAATGATGTGAGATTAACTGATCAAACTCTTTGATCCAGTTAATAAATATTCATTAACTACAAGTCACTCCACTATAGACTTGTAGTTGCACTTTCCTCACTGTAGATTATATCGTGTCCACTGATATAGTCATTATCCATGAGTCAACCCTTCACAGGTTGTTCGTGATCACAGCAGGGTCAAATTATCGTTTTACCACTGTTATTACCCCTTTGCTCCTTAAGCACCACTGATCCTCTAATGAACAACAAGTCCAAGGTCCTACCTTAGACTCTTACCCTCATAGAGGGCGGGGCCCCGTTGTTCAAGACCTGAAGTCAATTCTTAAGGGAACAACCTATCTAATTCCTCAGTAAAGGAATGAGTGAATTTCATCTTGCACAGTTAAGTTCCCAGCTACCTACGAGGTTCTGTCCCTGAGTAGGTACGCTTATTGAGTCGCCTACAGGCCACTCTCACCCATACTAGTCTAAGGACAAACCCCTATAAGCAGGAGTTCTTAACTTACTCAGGATTCAGGTCGAGTCACTAATGACTATCTATAAATTACTAGTCTTATCCTGTTAACGGTGTTACATTAGTTAGACTAATAATTTTTAATCCAGTCATGTCTGAACTATTCATACAGGATGCCCCCACTTACATGTCAACTACATGAATGAGTTGGATTACCTCATTTGTACTAATTACAAAGTGGGTCGCATCATTTCCAACCTTACTCTTATACCATAGACTATTTAGGTTATAATCTTAAACTCAACCCAAATAGTGTCCACTACACTGATTTCAAGATAAATGTTATAACCTTGCAGCTTAGTTTATTGGATTTGTAAAAGCAAGACTGTCATCTCATCAAAACAAATAACACTTTATTTAATTGATCAAAATTACACAAGTTTAGGGCATAAATTCCAACAGTAGAAAAGTCCCTCACCTTAGCCTTAGCTCCGAGATATTCTACAATTAAATCTCTGACTGAACAATCCTTTCAATCGTGTTCAAAACTCGAGCCTCCTAAATCAATTTCATTAATTCCTTATTTCAATCGCACAACCATAGCTTAGAGCCTACACAGAGAATACTTGAAACATCAAGTAATAATCTAGCGGATTTACCCAAACGGAGGCTTAAAACGAACTCGGGCATCGAAATGGATGAGATAGGGATATTTCGACGAACGACGACGCGTGTGGTGGCGTAGGTGGCGCGTGAAGGCCAGATCCGTGAAGCTCGTGAGCCGATCAATCAAAAATCGGTCCCCTCTCTCGGAAACCCAGTCGGAAAACACTTAAAAACTCGAGCCAAAACTAGACCGACAACCCAAGAACTTGCTTCCAACGACCTCGATTTGTTGTGCTCGTTTTCGAGGCTTGCGGCTCCAGCGAGTAAAGCGTCTTACACATACGCGTACGACGATTGAAGATCGACGACTGTTGCGTAAAATTATATTGCAATACCGCAAGTGTACGTGTCAAGTTTTAGTATAGTGATTTGAGTACAGAGTATCGTCCTCAGGAATGGGTTTTCTAGATTAATTAATTACCAAGATACTTTTTCTTAATTTTAGCTAAAGCAACAAAACTTTGATGGATAGTGAAAAGAATGATAGAAAATAAATGTACAATTGGAGACACGAATATGATAGAATTGAAGGAAGATGATTTCACAAGATAATTCCTTATTTAACACATGCAATGAACTAATATTATGAATTTATAAACAAGAAGTAAATTACTCAAGAAAGTCTCTCGATCTCTCAAGAGCCTCGCACATACAATAAATCTTATAGTCTCCATATAAAACCTAAGCATGCACGACATTAAACAACTTCTTTATGCGTTTCCCTAGGATTTCTAGGTCATTCTCATGCTAGAATTCTAAGAGTTTTGACAACCTTGTTCTAATTTAAGCTTTTTCTCTCGAGTCCACTTAAACCAAAGATATAAATGACATTAAGAATGAATTGTCAAAAATAAATAACATAACAAAGTTCAATACATAATCAAATAAATCTAAAACATGTTAATCAAATTCCAACTACAACGTTTAGCTACTCAAAATCACCATAAAAACAAGCTAAAGTCATAGGAAAAGTCTTTAAACTCAATTACAAACTAAAAGAAAGAGAAATAAACTTATGTGTCGATGTGGGTCTCTCGTTCCCGAGCTCCCGTCACGATCTCGAGCCTCCACAAATGCTTTAGCTCCCAAGGAATGCTCTTTTTTCTCCCCTTAGAGTGTGTATTTCGAAACTAGGGCTAAAAACTACCAAATTCGGCTCCCTTTGCAATGAAAACAACATGTTGTATTTATAGGGCTTTTCGGTACGGCGTTGCAACGCTGGTCATAGCGTTGCAACGCTGTACCTGCTGCCAGCCAGCGCACTGCGACCATTTTTGTCATATCTTTTCGTTCGGGTGTCCAAATGACCTCCGGTTTGATGCGTTGGAATCGTGATTCGATGTAGAATATCTCAGTATATTTCTTATACTCAAAATACATCGATATTTTTCGTGGGTCTTCAATTAAGCACACACATGTTCCAAATTGCACCAAAATAACCTCAAAACACTCAATTCTTGCTTCTCAAGCTCAGTTTCCTGAAATTAACCATAAAATGCCATGAAAGTTTATGTTTTAAGTATAAAAACTAGCTAAAATATAGAAAAAAGATAGCATAATTGCATGCTATCAACGACGTGTGCAGTAGTTCCGATACCGGCAGAGGTTGTAGCAGCTCAAGTCGATTCCGACGGGTTCATTCGGCAGCGCAATCCTTCGAGAGCTTTAACTCCGGCGAGTTGTTCCCTCTGGCTGGCGACGTGCAACATGAAGAAGAAGAAGGAGGAGGAGAAGAACGTGTAGACTGTGGTTTGCTTGAAGTTGGTCGGCGGCAAGGAGGATATCGATTAGGGCTCTTCCTTTGTGAAGATGAAGTGGAGGAAAGGGATACCTTGGGAAACGTGCCAATAAGGACAAAAAGTGCTCTTCTCAAACCCTAAGTCAAACTATTCTTCCCAAAATGCCCCTCACCTTAATTAAATCTACAAAAATGTCCGTGGACTCAATTAAATGTCTTGAAAAAGCCTTTAGTCATTCAAATATCTCAATTAACACAATCTAACCTTGAAGTAACAAATTTCAAAGCTCAATTAATTTAATTTCTAACGAACCAACAAAAGTACAACCTAGAAGATACTAGGGAAAACTGGGACGTTACAATCTTCCCTCCTCAAGAACTTTTGTCCTCGAAAGTTTCCAATCTTGCAATAAATTCGGGATAGCTCGCTCGCACCTTCTCCACTCGGTTACAACGAGTCGATCCTTATGCGAGAATTAACACTACCTAATTGAGATCTTATCCCCTTGAGCAGCGGAAATGTGTTTGGAATCGTAATTGCAACATTTTGGTTGAAATACAAAAACTAGTACATTGGTGTAAAAAACAGAGATAAACATACATTTCTAATCTAATTAGACATGGATATAAACATGCAAACATGTTGTGTAAAAAGTTAAACTAAAAGGAAATAGATAGATTACCTTTGTAGTTTCAATTTAGCAACTCTTTGCTCCAAAAGTGGAGTAACACAGTAACCCAAAAAGAATCTTCGCTGTTTTCTTCAACATGACATCACCATGAGGAAAATCTTCTATCCTCTAAGTTCCATTTAGATCCTCCCTTGGTGGAAAGTTATTCCAACAATTGGAAGTGAGTGAAAGGGAATTGAGAGAGAGAATTTTTGTTTCAATCAATTTTCTAATCCAATGATCAATCAAATCGTCAATTCATCTCCATTGGAGAAGAGTTAAACGAGGGATCACTTCCCCCACTCCCTATCGATAGGGAGTTGGAGGGAAATGGGGAACGTGTACTCTTGACACGTTCCCATTAATTTAATATTAAATTAAATTAATTAATATTAAATCATATTTAATTAATCAAATTAAATATCTTATATTTAATTAAGATTAAATCACATTTATCCCTCTAACCTATAGTTTTAATGTACGTCTTATGCATATTAAAATATAACCTATAGTTTTCAAATATGAATCACATTCACATTTAAATTTAACATTTGAATTCTTTCAAATATTTAATTCTCTCATATAATTTAATATGAATCATATTCACATTAAATTTATAATATATAGTTCCAAAACAATATATTATATCGTATCTATATACATTAAATTTATTCCCTATTGAATTTGAACATTTCAAATTTAAACGATCTAAGAACCTTTTACGACCTAGAATGTGGACCTAATGGACCTATAGATCGGAAGCTCCAACGATACGAAATTACTCGGTTAATCTCATTAACCTCCTAATCAACATTCGTTAACTGCGGAACACTCCACTAAAGTCCCGCAGCTGCACTCTTCTCACTACAGATATATTTCTGTGTCCACATATTGACCAATAACAACAAGTCAATCCTTCACGAATGTTCGTAACACCAGTTGGGTCAAATTACCGTTTTACCCCTGGATTACATCTTGTACCTTATGTACCAGTGCTCCTCTAATGAACCATTTGTTTGTGATTCTACCAACAAACAGAGTCCCTCTCGAGCCAATGAGAGGGTTGGGCCCTTTGTTCAAGTCCCGGAGACACCACTTAAGGGAACATTCCTCTACTTACCCTAGTAGGCGGGAAGGAGTGAATTCCATCTAACTAGGCTAAGTCCCCAGCTGTCACTCGATCTTATCCCCAAGAAGGTAGGCATTTTGAGTCAGCAAATGTGGTCACTCTCACCCATACTAGTCAAAGGACAATCCCTCGCAAATAGGAGTTCGTAACCTGCTCAGGATTGAGATCAAGTTGACCAAGTCATCCTAATGAAATAGAAACCTAACTAGTCAATGGAGTTACATCTAGAGGTTACTATTTAGTGGTCCAATCTTATGTAATCTCATTACATAGGATATCCTCACTCACATGTCATCTACACGAACACGATAGGATCACTGTGTTTGTATCATATACAAAGGGGGCCACATTCATAGTTTTATCAGGGTAAGGTATCAAAACCTTATCCCCTTGCTATAGACGCTTTAGGCTGTATCTCGAACCGAGATCCTTTATATGTACACTACATTCAGTTAAAGATACATTTTACAGCCTTGGATGTTTAGTTTATTGGATTTAGGGTTAAAATAATGGAAATATCGTAATAACGAATAATAACACTTTTTTGAAGTAATAACAATTTATTACAATAATTAGAACATAATTACAAACTACGAGTTTTAGGGCACAAAACCCAACAAACTCCCACTTGAACTAACACTCTAGTGGGGTACATCATAATCTAAAACAGTGGTAACAGAGATACAAATACAATAAACTAGGGCATCCATATACCCATTACATATCTCCCACTTGCCCTAGATTAGCCTATGTACATGTCTCGTAGACCTAGACTCTCCAGATGACCTTCGAACACTTTAGCCGTGAGAGTCTTTGTAAATGGGTCAACAATGTTGTGCTCCGAAGTGATCTTTGTGACTGTCACATCTTCTCGTTGCACTATTTCTCGTATCAGATGATACTTCCTCTCGATGTGCTTGCCTCGCTTATGGATGCGAGGTTCCTTCGAATTGGCTATCGCACCACTGTTGTCAAAGTATAAGGTCATGGGAAATTTCATATTTTGAACAACTTCCAAATCAGTAAGGAATTTACTTAGCCAAATAACCTCTTTAGCTGCTTCACAAGCAGCGACATACTCAGCCTCCATCGTGGAGTCAGCGATGCATCCTTGCTTGATGATTCGTCATACTATAGCTCCCCGTTAAGGGTGAAAACTAATCCCGATGTGGATTTCCTAGAATCCTTATCGCTATGAAAATTAGAATCAGTGTATCTAGTGAGGATCAAATCCTTAGTCCCATACACAAGTGTATAGTCACACATTCTCCTAAGATACATGAGGATATTTTTAACTATGGTCCAGTGGTCTAACCCTGGATTGGATTGGTACCTACTGACTATTCCCACTGTTGGGATATATGTCCTCATCTCGTGTAGTTTGTAATATTCCAAGTTGTAAATGAATAAGAGTTATTTATTCTAACATTGTGTAATAAATAAGAGTTATTTATTTAAACTTTGTGTCTCGCATTTTCATAAACTTAATTCAATAAACAAAGCTCCAGGGTCATTGCATTATGAGATAACTAAGAACTTGAACGGTGTGTAATGGACACACAGGGAAGATCACGTTCGAGTTAATGACCCGAATGGTCTACAGTATATGGATAGGGTTGGAGACCTAATCTTGGATACACTGTGGATGAGGCCCGCTTTGTATTAGATACAAACGAGGTGATCTGACTCGTTCATGTGGTTGACATGCGAGTGGGGGCATCCTGTGCAATGAGATTGTACAAGACCGGACCGTGAAATATTAGACTTACTGATGTAACACCGTTAACAGTATAGAGCTAATAAATTCGTAGATGACCATTAGTGACTCGACCTTAATCCTGAGGCGTGTTACGGACTCCACATGCAGTGGGAGTGCGTCGCTTTGACTAAATACGGGTGAGGGTGGCCACTGTTGCTCGCCCAATATGCCTATCTTCTAAGGGGCAGGACCACGTCGGGAGCTGGGAACTTGACTACGCAAGAAGGAATTCACTCGTTCCCAACTTAAGGAAACTAGAAAGGTTGTTCCCTTAAGTGTTGTCTCCAAGGCTTGAACAACGGGGCCCCACTCTCTCATTAGCCTAAGAGGGTTGTTGTTTATGGTTGGACCATGCAATGTAGTTGTTCATTAGAGGAGCAGTGGGACTTAAGGAGCAAGAGGTAGAGACAGGGGTAAAACGGTAATTTGACCCAGCTATGACTACGAACAACCTGTGAAGGGTCGACTCATGGGTATTGGTTATATCGATGGACACAACTTGTACTACAGTGGTGAGAGTGCAGCTACGGGCTTTAGTGGAGTGTTACCGTAGCTAATGAATGTTGAATAACCGTGTCAAAGAATTTGACAGGTTAGTCTCGGATCATTGGAGCTCGTCACGTGTAGGTCCATTAGGTCCCTCGGTTGGCTCAAATTGGACAAATTGAGGATTTACAGTTTGGTGTGAATTTGAAGTGTTCAAATTCATTATTTGGGTATTTATGTCGTTTATATAAGATATAGATGACATAATATATAGTTTGATGTGAATGAGATTCATAATAAACTATAGTATAGCCTAATTGATTAATTAGTGCTATTTGGAGAAATTGAATTGAGAGAAATTAAATTGAATGTGATTCAATTTATAATTCCACATTTATGCAAATGAGATTTGTATAATAAGGTATGAGATACCTTATATTATATAATATGCAAATATGATTTGTATATTATATAGTTGTGGTAAAATGGTAATCCACCACACACCATTATAAAAGGATGCATTTAAAGGCATCTCATGACACTTCTTGCCATTTTTTGGATTTCCATCCAAAGAGACCAAAGTATTCTCTCTCAAATCCTCTCTCAATTCTCCAAAATTCTCTCCTCACCCAAAACCAAAGGGAGTCCCACTCACTCTCCCTCAACCTCCCGAGAACAACCAAGAAGACCCTTTGGAGGTGTCTCCTTGTTGGGATCGAGGATCGAGTTCGAGGAGTTCGTTGGTATAAGAGATATCGTGACCGGAGAAGGAGAAAACGTTGAAGATGAGTTCTTCAAGAGGTTAGTACTTTTTACTTACTGTTTTCTTCTTCTTCTTTGCATGTTTAACCTAGGATCTATGAGATAGATTCAATTTTAAGGCATTTTTTACACAACGGATCAACGACGTTTCACAATGTCTTCCGCTGCGGGAATTCAAAATCCCTTCAATTGGTATCAGAGCCAATCGTTGCTCTTCATTGTGTATTCTGTGAATTCTTAAAATTAGGTGGGTAGCATTAATTTTCATGTGATGAATGTTAATGGTTTGCAATTTTGGATGTTTTCGGTTTTTGGCATTTTTTAGATTTACATTAAAGTTGATGAGATCAATGTAAGGGCCCGTTGTTTTGGACATTTTTTAATGTAAATCGAGTCTGTAAGTTCGTGTCGTTCGTGGCAAGAGTTGTCGTGAAGAAAACAGAGCAAAAACGGGCGATTTCAGTGAAAAACAACAAATTTTGTGTTGCTGGAAGTTCATCAGCGTTGCGACGCCATCCTTGTTGCTGGAGGCTGCAGCAGTGCAGCGTTGCGACGCTAGCGGTGGTGTTGCAACGCCACGGCGTTGAGAACACTGGGCGCGACGCTATACCTTATAGCGTTGCAACATAATTACAATGTTGCAAAGCTTGGCGTAGTGGTTCGTGGAAGTTGAGATTTTGGACGACGTGGTACGTGTGCAGCAGTTCGATTCCAGGCTGGTGCAACTGCTGTTTTTAATTATTTATTTATTTATTTGTTTGTATTAATTAATTTAATTTTATGTCCCTAGGGTGCCAAAAATCGGTCCAATATTGCTATTTAATTATTTTATGTATGAGATGTATGATTTAATTATTTCTATGTGCATAGAGTATGCCATATAGATTTAAAATATCACCTTGGTTAAACATTTCATGCATCATATTTATATTATAATAGTTATAATATATAGTATGCATGATAGGATTATATTATAAGAGTTATAATATAATGTTGGCATGATTTAATTTATTTAATATAAGTGTTATATTTTTAAATTAAAAGCATGCTCATGCATTTAATTCATGTGATGAATGTATGTTATAGCATAGTATTATTCATGTGATGAATGATCAAGCACTATAACATAGAAATGCATGTAACCTAAGTTAATTATTAGTTTTAAATGGTTTAGAACTTGAATAATTAGACTTAGGTTTCCTAGTTCTAATAAAATTAGAATTAGGAAATCAAATATGACATTTGAATGGAGACTGATAAGTAACTCTTTCTAAGGAAGGTTTTGTCTAAGGCTGGGGTATTTAAGTTGATGCTTGCGGAACACCCCTACCTGGAAACCGACCTGGGAGTGAATTCGGTCCGGAGATTCTTAGGTTATATTCTCGTGAGTGTCGTTAATTAAGAGTTAATTAATTTACTCACATAGACCTAAGTTAATAATGTGATTATAGACTTAGCTTAATCCAATATAAGAGTTATATTGGTAGACTTAGGTAAATTTTAGCCGGTTTATCTAGGTCAATCCCGATTATTTTAAAGTGCTGAGTGGGAGGAAATAAAGTGTATGAGATACATTTAATTTTCCATCCACAAATCTCCGTAAAGTTCGCACCATGAGATCCATGCTCGGCCTCGTGGCGCAAATGGGAGCGTCCCCCTACGGGTGGCATTTGTATGGGTCAATATCAACGTGAATGGAGAAAGTACTTATAGTGAGTGGGAGTGGGACCTGAGAAAACGGGACCCACGGTCTGTTCTTTCGATTCACACCGTGAGACGCCTATGATCTGCCTGCTAGTTTGGCCTAGACCAGACAATCCCTACGGAGGGCCTTGATCATGGGAGTCGGAACACTGTGAATTCCCGAAAGGGATACGATTTCCTTGTTGGTTTTCCTTCTTAGTCCTCCCTACGGCGGCTATTGTTTGGATGGATACTTGGAAATTTAAAGATTGAGGGTGACACTCACAGGATTCATTAAGAGTTAATGGATTCTGACCAAAAAATGGTAACTGGATGCCTAAAGGAATAAGAGTTATTCTGGTATTAGGGTCTGGTCGAGAGAGTCTCGTCCTAGAGGAAGAGTGGGTTTGTCTACCATACAGTGGCGGTCATTCTAAACCTTTAGGGTATCATTGCAAATTTTTGAATGACCTAGGGATCATAGGATAAAAATTTGCTAAAACTCGATTGGATTTTCAAAAGTTTTTTTATGAGACTAATACAAAGCTTTTTCATTTTTCAAAGAACAAAATGTCAAACGCTTTTAACGCTCCTTTAGCTTCCGTTAAGTTAGTCGATTTATAGTATTTCGTGGAAAAATAATATAGACACGATTTTGGTAAATGACGACCGGGAGTTCGCTCACCGAGGAGGGTCCTCGGTGCTCGGTTCAACGGTCCTATTCAACAATCTACAAACCTTCCAAATTCTTGGTGCAAACTATGCGACCGGAAGTTGAGGCAAGTGTTGCCTTAAGACCTTTTCACGGGGGTATGACCTTTGGGATAATGTTTGTAGACTCTTCTGAGCCCCTAACGGGAAGAAGGAGAAGTTGAAGGAAGTTAAGGTTGACTCATGTGCTGCTCTAAAAAGGCAAAGAAATCAAGGATGTTGCCGAAAGTGTTTCTCTCGCAACGGGACGGACACACGAAAAGGAGTTGTCCCAAGTTCCTTGATGAAAAGAAGATGACAGTAAATGTGATTTACTTGTCACGAAAACTTGTTTAGTGGAGAGTAATGACTCGCTTGGATATTGGATTGAGCGCCACTAACCATGATTCTTCTTTTCAAGGATTAAGTTCTGGCAAAATGCTGCAAGCAGAGGTGAGATAACACTCGGGGTTGGATCTCGAGAAGTTGTCTCAGCTGCAGCAATAGGCACGGTGAAGCTGTTCTTTGGCGGAAAGTACTTATTATTAGATAATATGTACATAGTTCCCGGTTTACGAGAAACCTAGTTTCTATTTCCCCGCCTATTAGAAAAAAATATTTACTGCTTCATTCAAGAGTAATAAAGCGTTTATTTCTAAATGGAAATTTGATTTGTTCTGCTTCGCTTGAGAGTAATCTATATGCTTTGAACCCTAATTCAGTCAAAAGTGTTTTGAACACCGAATTGTTTAAAACAGCTGAAACGCGAACTAAGAGATTAAAAGTTTCTCCAAAAGAAAGTGCCCATCTTTGGCATCTTCGGTTAGGCCACATTAATCTCAATAGGATTGAGAGACTAGTGAAGAGTGGACTTCTAAGCGAGTTGGAAGAAAACTCTTTACCGGTGTGTGAGTCATGCCTTGAGGACAAAATGACCAAACGTCCTTTTAGTGGAAAAGGATATAGAGCCAAAGAGCCTCTTGAGTTAGTACATTTTGACCTCTGTGGTCCGATGAATGTTAAAGCTCGGGGCGGTTATGAGTATTTCGTGTCTTTCATAGACGATTACTCCAGATATGGGTATATTTACCTAATGCACAGGAAGTCTGAAACACTTGAAAAGTTCAAGGAGTTCAAGACTGAGGTTGAGAACTTATTAGGTAAATCGCTTCAAACACTTCGATCAGATCGAGGTGGAGAGTATATGGACACTGAATTCCAGGACTATTTGATAGAACATGGAATTACGTCCCAACTCTCAGCACCTGATATGCCACAACAGAATGGTGTATCGGAGAGGAGAAACAGAACCTTGTTGGACATGGTTCGGTCGATGATGAGCTATGCTCGTCTCCCTGATTCTTTTTGGGGTTACGCAGTGGAGACTGCAGTTTACATTTTGAACACAGTTCCATCGAAGAGTGTTTGTGATGTTGGGATGTATGACCTCATCTCGTGTAGTTGGTAATATTCCAAGTTGTAAATGAATAAGAGTTATTTATTTCAACATTGTGTAATAAATAAGAGTTATTTATTTAAACTTTGTGTCTCGCATTTTTCATAAACTTAATCCAATAAACTAAGCTCTAGGGTCATTGTATTATGAGAGAACTAAGAACATGAACGGTGTGTAGTGGACACACAGGGAAGATCACGTTCGAGTTAATCACCCGAATGGTCTACAGTATATGGATAGGGTTGGAGACCTAATCCTGGATACACTGTGGATGCGACCCGCTTTGTATTAGATACAAACGAGCTGATCTGACTCGTTCATGTGGTTGACATGCGAGTGAGGGCATCCCGTGCAATGAGATTGTACAAGATCGGGCCGTGAATTATTAGACTTCACGATGTAACAGTTGTAATGATATAGAGCTAATAAATTCGTAGATGACCATTAGTGACTCGACCTTAATCCCGAGCGTGTTACGGACTCCTGCCTCAGAAGTCCGTCCTTTGACTAGTACGGGTGAGGGTGGTCACTGTTGCTCGCCCAATATGCCTATCTTCTAAGGGGCAGGACCACGTGGGGAGCTGGGAACTTGACTACGCAAGAAGGAATTCACTCGTTCCCAACTTAGGGAAACTAGAGGGGTTGTTCCCTTAAGTGCTGTCTCCAGGGCTTGAACAACGGGGCCCCACTCTCTCATTGGCCTGAGAGGGTTGTTGTTTATGGTTGGACCATGCAACGTAGTTGTTCATTAGAGGAGCAGTGGGACTTAAGAAGCAAGAGATAGACACAGGGGTAAAACGGTAATTTGACGCACTTGTGACTCTACGAACAACTTTGTGAAGGGTCGACTCATGGGTATTGGTTATATCGATGGACACAACTTGTCATACAGTGATGAGAGTGCAGCTACGGGCTTTAGTGGAGTGTTACCGTAGCTAATGAATGTTGAATAACCGGGTCAAAGAGTTTAACAAGTTAGTCTCGGATCATTGGAGCTCGTCACGTGTAGGTCCATTAGGTCCCTCGG
The DNA here is from genome assembly GCA_036507285.1 of Trichosanthes cucumerina. NCBI lineage: Eukaryota > Viridiplantae > Streptophyta > Magnoliopsida > Cucurbitales > Cucurbitaceae > Trichosanthes > Trichosanthes cucumerina. The sequence goes on along the minus strand of CM071840.1, from coordinate 67,320,560 downwards.
TTGGCTCAAATTGGACAAATTGAGGGTTTACAGTTTGGTGTGAATTTGAAGTGTTCAAATTCATTATTTGGTTATTTCTGTCGTTTATATGAGATATAGATGACATAATATATAGTTTGATGTGAATGAGATTCATAATAAACTATAGTATAGCCTAATTGATTAATTAGTGCTAATTGGAGAAATTGAATGGAGTGAAATTAAATTGAATGTGATTCAATTTATAATTCCACATTTATGCAAATGAGATTTGTATAATAAGGTATGAGATACCTTATATTATATAATATGCAAATGTGATTTGTATTTTATATGGTTGTAGTAAAATTGTGATTTTGTGGAGGTTTTAACTCCATCACACAATAGTATTTAAAGGCTTTGCAAGAAGCCTTTGGTGTGTCATTTGCCATTTTTTAGATTTCCATCCAAAGAGAGCAAGTGACTTTCTCACATTCTCTCTAAAATTCTCTCCTCACCGAAAACCAAAGGGAGTCCCACTCACTCTCCCTCAACCTCCCGAGAACAACCGAGAAGACCCTTTGGAGGTGTCTCCCTGTTCGGATCGAGGTTCGTGTTCGAGGAGATCGTTGGATCGAGAGAGATCGTGACCGGAGGAGAAAAGCGTTGAAGAAGAGATCTTCAACAAGTAAGTATCTTATAATTCGTTCTTCGCTTCTCTTATTTGCATGTTTAGCCTAGGATCTATGAGATAGGTTCGATTTTAAGACACGTTTTACACAACGGATCAACGACGTTTCACAACGTCTTCCGCTGCGGGAATTCAAAATCCCTTCATGTGAAACACCTTTCGAACTCTGGCATGGTCGTAAAACCAGTTTACGTCATTTCAGAATTTGGGGATGCCCGACCCATGTGTTGGTGTCAAACCCGAAGAAGTTGGAACCCCGTTCAAAGTTGTGCCTCTTTGTAGGATACACAAAAGAGACTAGAGGTGGTTACTTTTACGATCCTAAGGATAATAGGGTGCTTGTGTCGACAAACGCCACTTTCCTTGAGGATGACCACATCAGGGATCACTTACCAAGGAGTAAAATTGTGTTGAATGAAATGGACAGTTCATCAACAAGAGTTGCTGATGGTGCTAGTACGCAACAAGTGTTGTTGATCCTAGCTCGTCTAGTCAAGTCCGTTCCCAAGAGTTGGGAATGCCTAGACGTAGTGGGAGGGCTGTGAGACAGCCTGAACGTTACATGGGTTTAGCTGAAACTCAGGTCGTCACTCCTGATGATGAGTGTGAGGATCCATTGACCTATGATCAGGCAATGGCAGACGTTGACAAAGACGAATGGATTAAAGCCATGGACCAGGAAATGGAGTCGATGTACTTCAATTCCGTCTGGGAGCTTGTGGACCAACCGGATGGGGTTAAACCTATTGGTTGCAAGTGGATTTACAAGCGTAAACGTGGCGTAGATGGGAAGGTGCAGACCTTCAAAGCTCGACTAGTGGCAAAGGGTTTTACCCAGGTGGAAGGGGTTGACTATGAGGAAACCTTTTCACCTGTTGCCATGGTAAAGTCGATTAGAATCCTTCTGTTCATTGCCGCATATTAAGACTATGAGGTATGACAGATGGATGTCAAGACCGCCTTTCTGAATGGCAACCTTGACGAGACCATCTACATGGACCAGCCCAAGGGGTTCATTGCCCAAGACCAAGAGTAAAGAGTTGGTCGGCTTAAAAGGTCTTTTTATGGACTAAAACAAGCATCGAGGTCTTGGAATATAAGGTTTGATGAGGCGATCAAATCTTATGGCTTTGATCAAAATGTTGACGAGCATTGTGTTTACGAGAAAATCGTTAACAGTACTGTCGCGTTTCTTATATTGTATGTGGATGATATCCTTCTCATTGGGATTGAGGTAGGATTTCTTCTCGACATTAAGGAATGGTTGGCTTCGCAATTCCAAATGAAAGATTTAGGAGGCACACAGATGTTCTAGGTATCCGATAGTCCGGAGCTAAAGAAGAGCGACGCTAGCCATGTCTCAGGCATCTTACATTGACAAGATGTTGTCTAGGTATAAGATTCAGAACTCCAAGAAGGGCTTGCTGCCTTTCAGGCATGGGGTTCACCTGTCTAAGGATCAATGTCCTAAGACGCCTCAAGAGGTTGAGGATATGAGACGAATCCCCTATGCTTCAGCTGTAGGGAGCCTGATGTATGCCATGTTGTGTACTAGGCCCGACATCTGTTATGTAGTTGGGATTGTCAGTAGGTATCAATCCAATCCAGGATTAGATCACTGGATAGCCGTAAAGGCAATCCTCAAGTATCTTAGGAGAACGAGGAACTACAGCCTTGTGTATGGGAGTGGAGATTTGATCCTTACAGGATACACAAATTCTGACTTTCAGACCGATAAGGATTCTAGGAAATCCACTTCGGGGTCAGCCTTCATTCTGAATGGAGGAGTTGTAGTGTGGCGAAGCATCAAGCAGGAATGCATCGCTGATTCCACGATGGAAGCCGAGTATGTTGCGGCTTGTGAAGCTGCAAAGGAAGCTGTTTGGCTTAGGAAGTTCATGACGGATTTGGAAGTTGTTCCAAATATGAACTTGTCGATTACGCTGTTTTGTGACAACAGTGGTGCAGTAGCCAACTCGAGAGAACCTCGGAGACATAAAAGGGGCAAGCATATAGAGCGTAAGTATCACCTGATACGGGAAATTGTGCACCGCGGAGACGTGACAGTCACGCAGATAGCTTCGGAGCACAACGTTGCTGATCCATTTACAAAGGCCCTCACGGCTAAGGTGTTTGAAGGTCACCTAGAGAGCCTAGGTCTTCGAGTGCTTCCTGACTAGGGCAAGTGGAAGTATTGTAAAGGGGTATTCAATGCCCTAGTTTATTGTATTACTTTATTGTATTACTTTACTGTACATTTGAGAAATGTATCATATACTCTACTAGCTTAGTACAAGTGGGAGTTTGTTGGGATGTATGTCCTCATCTCGTGTAGTTTGTAATATTCCAAGTTGTAAATGAATAAGAGTTATTTATTTCAACATTGTATAATAAATAAGAGTTATTTATTTAAACTTTGTGTCTCGCATTTTTCATAAACTTAATCCAATAAACTAAGTTCCAGGGTCATTGCATTATGAGAGAACTAAGAACTTGAACGGTGTGTAGTTGACACACAGGGAAGATCACGTTCGAGTTAATGACCCGAATGGTCTACAGTATATGGATAGGGTTGGAGACCTAATCTTGGATACACTGTGGATGCGACCCGCTTTGTATTAGATACAAACGAGGTGATCTGACTCGTTCATGTGGTTGACATGCGAGTGGGGGCATCCTGTGCAATGAGATTGTACAAGACCGGACCGTGAATTATTAGACATACTGATGTAACACCGTTAACAGTATAGAGCTAATAAATTCGTAGATGACCATTAGTGACTGGACCTTAATCCTGAGCGTGTTACGGACTCTTGTCTGCGGGGGTCTGTCCTTTGACTAGTACGGGTGAGGGTGGCCACTGTTGCTCGCCCAATATGCCTATCTTCTAAGGGGCAGGACCACGTGGGGAGCTGGGAACTTGACTACGCAAGAAAGAATTCACTCGTTTCCGACTTAGGGAAACTAGAGGGGTTGTTCCCTTAAGTGCTGTCTCCAGGGCTTGAACAACGGGGCCCCACTCTCTCATTGGCCTGAGAGGGTTTTTGTTTATGGTTGGACCATGCAACGTAGTTGTTCATTAGAGGAGCAGTGGGACTTAAGGAGCAAAAGGTAGACACCGAGGTAAAACGGTAATTTGACCCAGCTGTGACTACGAACAACCTGTGAAGGGTCGACTCATGGGTATTGGTTATATCGATGGACACAACTTGTACTACAGTTGTGAGAGTTCAGCTACGGACTTTAGTGGAGTGTTACCGTAGCTAATGAATGTTGAATAACCGGGTCAAAGAGTTTGACAGGTTAGTCTCGGATCATTGAAGCTCGTCACGAGTAGGTCCATTAGGTCCCTCGGTTGGCTCAAATTGGACAAATTGAGGGTTTATTGTTTGATGTGAATTTGAAGTGTTCAAATTCATTATTTGGGTATTTATGTCGTTTATATGAGATATAGATGACATAATATATAGTTTGATGTGAATGAGATTCATAATAAACTATAGTATAGCCTAATTGATTAATTAGTGCTATTTGGAGAAATTGAATTGAGAGAAATTAAATTGAATGTGATTCAATTTATAATTCCACATTTATGCAAATGAGATTTGTATAATAAGAATGCATTCAAAGGCATCTCACGACACTTCTTGCCATTTTTTGGATTTCCATCCAAAGAGACCAAAGTATTCTCTCTCAAATCCTCTCTCAATTCTCCAAAATTCTCTCCTCACCCAAAACCAAAGGGAGTCCCACTCAGTCTCCCTCAACCTCCCGAGAACAATCGAGAAGACCCTTTGGAGGTGTCTCCTTGTTCGGATCGAGGATTGAGTTCGAGGAGTTCGTTGGTACGAGAGAGATCGTGACCGGAGAAGGAGAAAACGTTGAAGAAGAGTTCTTCAAGAGGTTAGTACTTTTTACTTACTGTTTTCTTCTTCTTCTTTGCATGTTTAACCTAGGATCTATGAGATAGATTCAATTTTAAGACATTTTTTACATAACGGATCAACGACGTTTCACAACGTCTTCCACTGCGGGAATTCAAAATCCCTTCACCCACTGCATAGCAAATGTCTGACCTCGTGCATACCATAACAGACATTAAGCTACCTACTGCAGAGGCATAGAGAATACGTCTCATATCCTCAACTTCTTGAGGTGTTTTAGGACACTGTTCCTTAGACAGATGAACTCCATGCCTGAAGGGTAATAAGCCCCTCTTGGAATTCTGCATCGAATATCGAGACAACATTTTCTCGATATAAGATGCTTAAGACAGAGCTAGCGTTTTGTTCTTGCGATTCCTGAAAATTTGAATCCCAAGAACATATTGTGCCTCTCCTAAATCTTTCATTTGGAATTGGGTCGCCAGTAAATTCTTTATGTCAGTAAGGAATCCTACATCATTCCCAATGAGTAGATATCATCCACATAAAGCAGTAGGAAAGATACTTTGTGGTTGATGATTCTCTTGTAAACGCAGGGCTCATCGGGGTTTTGGTCAAAGCCATAAGACTTGATCGCAATATCAAATCTTATATTCCAAGATCTGGATGCTTGTTTCAACCCATAAATGGATCGATTGAGCTTGCAAACTTTTTGCTCCTGACCTTGGGTTATGAACCCTTCGGGCTGAGACATATAGATGCTCTCGTCAAGATTACCATTCAAAAAGGCAGTCTTGACGTCCATTTGCCAGATTTCATAATCATAAAAAGCGGCTATGGAGAAGAGTATCCTAATAGACTTAAGCATAACAACAAAGGAAAAAGTTTCTTCACAGTCAACTCCTTCCCTTTGGGTAAAACCCTTTGCTACAAGTCCAGTCTTAAAGGTCTATGCCTTTCCGGTTGCATCTCTCTTTCTCTTATAGATCCATTTACACCCTATGGGTCTTACCCCTTCAGGTTGGTCTACAAGTTCCCATACTGAATTGAAGTACATTGACTCCATTTCAAGGTCCATGGCTTTGATCCATTGGTCCTTGTCTACGTCATTCATTGCATGTCTAGAAGACAATGGATCTTCTACGTCGTCATCAGGTATGACGACTTAAGTTTTAGCTAAACCCAACTAGCGGTCAGATTGGGAAACAACCCTCCCACAGGGTCGAGGCATTCTCAACAGTTGAGAAAGACGAGACTGACTTGAGGTTCTGGCTTCCCTATGAACTATTGATGAAAGTGCAGCCTGATCAACAACTCTTGTTGGTTCATCTGTAGCTTCATTTAGTACATTTACTACGTGGTTTATGGTTCCTCGTGTGATCTTCCTCCAAGAAAGTGGTGTTTGTTGATACAATGACCTTGTTTTCTTGTGGGTCGTAGAAAAGACCACCTCTAGTTTCTTTGGGATGGCCAACAAATTGGCATAATCTTGAACGAGGTTCCAGTTTCTTTGGGTTTGTCACCAGCATGTGTGCCGGACAACCCCAAATCCTAAAGTGTTGCAAACTAGGATTACACCCCTTCCATAATTCAAAAGGTGTTTCTGAAACACTATTTAATGGAACAGTGTTCAATATTTGAACTGCAGTCTCTACTGCGTATCCCCAAAACGATCCAGGCAATTAAGCATAGCTCATCATAGAACGAACCATGTCCAACAAGGTTCTATTTCTCCTTTCTGACACACCATTTTGCTGTGGTGTATTAGGTGCTGAAGTTGAGATTTAATTACATGTTCTATCAAATAGTCTTGGAATCTCAAATCCATATACTCTCCACCTCGATCGGATCGAAGTGTTTTAATGGTTTTCGCTAATGCATTCTCTACTTCAGTCTTATACTCTTTGAACTTTTCAAGAGCCTCAGACTTATGATGCGCTAGGTATAAATAACCATATCTCAAATAATCATCTATGAAAGAGATGAAATATTTGTACCCTCCTCGACTTTTAACATTCACCGGACCACAAAGATCCGAATGTATAAGTTCTAAGGGCTCTATGGCTCTGAAACCTTTTCCAGTAAAAGGTGGTTTAGTCATTTTTCCTTCCAGGCACGATTCGCAAGGAGGTAAAGAATCATCTTCTAACTTGTTTAGAAGTTCATTCTTAGAGATTCTCTCAATCCGGTTGAGATTTATATGACCAAGTCTAAGATGCCAAAGATAGGTATTATTATGAGAAATTCTTTGCCTTTTACTTTGAGTATTAGGAGTTTTAAACATTTCATGATTCAAAATTGCTTTAGTTTGATTCGGTTTAAGTACATACAAGCTGTTTTTCAATTTAGCAGAACAAACAGTGACACCCTTTTTCGAAATGAACACTTCATTAAAAGAAACACAAATACAATATCCAAGTTCTATTAAACAAGAGATAGAAATTAAGTTCCTCTTAAACTTAAGAACTATATACAGATTTTTAAAAAATAAAAATCTCTCTCTAAAAAACATGAAACGCCCCTACTTTTATAACATCAATTCCTAGGGACATTACTACTCATGCATGCATTCGAGGCCCTAACTGGATTTAAATAAGTAAAAGTTGATAGATAAAAATCAATTTAATTTGGGATCCCATAGAAATACAAAATGTTTACAAGAAACATAATTAAGTTCGGCCTCTAGTTTCAAAACTCACATCTACATATAAGCGGAAGACAATAATCATTTAAAATTCTTTCTAAATCATGGATGCGAATTCATGACTCGGTTCCCATGGCTTCATGAGCATCCATGCCACTCACTTTGGTATGCTCTCGACTTTACTGAAAACATTTTAAAACAGAGAAAACACAACAAAGGTAGAGGATGAGTATTATAAAATACCCAAAGAGTGGGGGGTCGGGAAATGCAAACACATGCATATGATTTTCCTTCAAATCGACTTTTAAACATGACTATTATTCGTGACTTTTAAAATCATAAAGCTTTCAGAATGGGACCTAAAACTTTCTTTCATAAAATCATGACTTTTTCTCTTTGGCTATGCGTGGTCAATTGAGTCTACCTGAGTCTTTTCATTTTGAGTCCCTCACAGACCCCTATAAGCTTGAGTCCCTCACAGACCCCTATAGGTTTGAGTCCCTCACAGCACCCCTATAAGTTTGAGTCCTCACGGACCCTCGTAATATTGACCCATAGGGTCTCGATGCATGTTTTACCATGCATAAGTTCTCGAGAGACCAATTGCCACAACCTACATGACATGTTCATATACATACAATATGCATGAGGTCCCATTATTCAATCAGATATACCTATGCATTCATAATGATGCAACAATCATATAAATCATAAATCATAGCATGACTTTCAATCATAAATCATAAATACGTTTGCAATTAAAATACGTATATATATCCAACACAGTGATAGATATGCAAGATCTCTCGATTACATAACTATACATGATTGTATCAAAACTCGTTCTAAATACTTTGAAATCATTTCATTTGGGCCCACTCAAACCCTTAAATCTTTTGGATTCATCTCCAGTTAAAGAGTGAAATACTTTTCTAAGTTCTGTCTTTAGATAAATCTTGAAGTTCGTTCTTTTTAAACTAATACTTTCGGAAACATATTTACTTCCCTTTTAAAATAATTTATACAAAAATCTCTTACCTTAGGTTGCGTTCCAAGATCTCCGAAAGCTCCTAACATCTTGTTCTTACTTTCACGTTCAACTCAACACGTTCCAATTTCGACTCTCCTAAGTCATAACCAAGATTCGTAATTAATTCATACATAGATAAACTTACGTTTGAAACTCGACAATAACTAAGCCGAATTACCACTAACGAAGGCTTGAAACGGACTCGGGGAGGCAAAACAGATGGAATCGAACAAAGTCCGGTGAGAGACGGCGGCGCGTGGCCGGCCGGCGGCGGCGCGTGTGGGCTGCGGTGGCGCGTCTTGGAGCGTGGAGTATGCCGTTTGAAAGCTCGTGGCCTGATCTATTTGGAACCGGTCGTAGAACTTTGAAAACGATCAGAATAAACCTCATAAGTTCAAACCAAAATCCCAAATCGGCGATTCGTTCTGTAAACTTGTTGTCGGCGTGTTTTCCGGCGAGGGTCTCGTGGCTTAAGCATCCTAGCAGGTGACCCTTTGAAACCAAGGAGCTTCGTGCGTGGGTTTGGACTCGGGATCGGCGGGTGGCGAAAGGCGTTATGTGTAGCTTCACTGTGATGGGGTTCATATCGGATGCACGCTCGCCGGCGAGCCTACTGAACGGAGGTCCCCTCTTCGCTGCAGATCTGGCGGCTTCGCCACACGTTCAGCGGTAAGGAGCATTGTGAGTAGGCGACGACCAAAGGCAGAGACGATCGACTGGCGATGTGTGTCGGTCTTTGCCGCCCTCGATTGAACGCGGCGTGGAGTCGGCGACAACAACGACGGCTTGTTCAGCGGAGGTCCGATGCGGTGAGTTGGTGTCTGCGCGAACCCCTTCACGACAGTCTAATGGCGGGAGACGACAGTCTGAAGATGGATGGCGGCGGTCGAGGTCCGCTGGTCTGAAGTCGATCGACGGCTAGGGAGTTGGGTTGTCGTGAGGTTGGAGAGGATGAGAAAAAATTGGCTTCTTGGGGATTGTGCAATAATAAGACAAAAGAGGAGATGGAAGCCCTAATTCTCTTTTCTATTTAATTACAAGAATGCCCCTCTTTTATCCCCTAACTACAAAAGTGCCCCAAAGCTTAATTAAGACCTTAATTCATCTAATTCTCTTTAATTTGTACAAGCATATTAAATTCATTTAATTATTTTAAAGGTCCAACTTAAATAATTTTCATTAAATTAAACCCAAGGCACAAAAGCTATTGAGAAAGTTCTGGGGCGTTACAATCTTCCCTCCTTAAGAACTTTCGTCCTCGAAAGTTTCCAATCTTGTACTAAAACCGGGATAGCCCTCTCGCACCTTCTCCACTCGGTTATGAAGAATCCTTCGATCCTTATGCAAGAATTAGCACTAGCTGTTCCTCAAGTATCACATCTTAGCGTAAATTTATTACCCAACAGTCTCATAACTTTAACTTGAGTTCGTTCTCTTCCTTGGAGTCTTTCTACTAGGGCTTACATAAGTGAGGCCCTTGACTTGGATTCTAAATTTGGAAAGTTTCAGATTCAAATTCTAAGATAACTCGGGATATTTAGCTCGTATTTCCTTCTCTAGTCCTTTAATTAGTTTCTTCTGTTTTGTGATTTTTAGAATGGAACTCTTTGCTAAAACGGTTCCATTGTTGTTAAGCCTTAAAATCCTCTTTAAGGTTTGCTGCACCAGCTACTAGCATTCATTTCAAGACATGCCTCGATAATTTCCTCTAGTCATCGCCTCCGTAACCTCATCACTTTCACCAAAGATGTGACTTCAAGGATAGAGTTAGGAACTTTGTTTCGTTGATCAAGACTCTTTACACTATTGGTTAACCTCTCGCTACTCTCCACGACCTTTTAGTAAACGTTGCAGTGGCAATCTCGCTCACATGCTTACTTAATTAACCTTGGGGCTTTCCAATGCAATCAATAACTCGTTGAAAGTTTTAAGTCATGGTAGGAATAATCCAAACTTAGGTCTCCTTTGGTTGTCGTGATACATGAAATGTTCCATACAACTTTGTCAATCTCATTACGAAAATGCTCCAAAAAAAAATTCGGCAGCATAACGGCGTAACTACAACAATGCCAAAATCAGACAACCAACTAGTCACGCCTCCAAACTTCATTTCAAGATTTACTCAGAGTTCAGAACAAACAATACATAGGAATGTTGAACAACAAAATATGAATGAAACACAATTTCTTTAGTTGTAAACAAGGATTCTTTAAAGGCAAGGAAATCTAACAATCAGGTTACAACCTTAACTTTAACACAAACTTTAAAAGGAATTAACAAACTATTCTTGTCTTACCTTGCTTTAGAACCAAATCAATTATAGATTATCACACTAAGTGTCAAGATTTTCATTACAAGTTCTAAGTCATGAATGAAGAAACTTAATTTAACTTATCTTATGTCCCACTATCTTACGTGAAGCGTAAAAATGAACTTTTAATGTTGCATTGATGCACAAGTTCATACCTCTATGGAGACATCACTGTAGGCTCATAATGTCCATCGTGTGGCTTATACTCTATCTTAAGATATCTTAACTCTAATTCCTGATTGGCGATAACTCGTCCTCATATTCATCATAGAGGATATGGATATATATATATATATATATTTTAAAACAAGTTATTCATGAAACAACTCGTACTTTATCTCTTTTAACCTTTCCTCAGCCTATGGCACAACGCATCAGTCATTCATATCACACCCCTTTAAATAACTCACTAACATCAACTTCGATACTATGCACTCTCGCGAAAATGAAATTAGTCCTTTAAGACTCATTCTCCCATTACCTACCAACTCCTTAGATATCATGCTCAGGTGATCACTCGATTGTAATGAAATTCTCTTATCACCCATAGGGTTGGACACTTTAGAATGACATTCACTATATCCTTTAACTTTTCCTTCTCTTTTGTCGTGGAATCCTAACGTTCAGACTTTGAACACAAATACTTTACTTAACGCCTCTAGACTTCGACTTTTCAAGAAATTTATAGTATTCCTCTTCCAAGGTTCTACTTACGGAACTTAGTTGTTCAAAGTTTCATGGAAGGCTTTCACATCGCAATGTCCACTCTTTCCCTCTTTGGTCCAAACTAGCTCTTTTAATAGCGTGCAGTTGAGTGTCTAATCTTGACCAAATTTCTCTTAAGCCTTACATCTTCAACTCAGACATTTCCTTTCTAACACCAAACACCTAAGGTCACCTATTCGTCTCCTCTTAGCTCAACAAATTTCATTATGCGCATCTTTTGAAATTTACTTGGACACGTAACTCCTTGGTGACCATTCAACTACTTTCACCTCTTAGAACTTACTCTTCCCTCCTTTTGTCTAAAGCAAACCTTCCAAATTGTCCTCTCTGCCCTTCTTAGACTTGGTTTAACTGGAATGTCTCCAGCAACTTAATCACAACAATGTTTTACTCTTTTCTTGAGCACTAAATCCATCAAGTCTATAAACATTAGGGGTACTTAAGTCAAATCTCTATAATTTTCATGATGTTCGTAAAGTGATTTGAAAGTCGTTTCGAAATATCTAATCCCTGGTTCATGACAGGCGCTAACTTGACTCCAAAATGTCCTTAAGGAACACTATGCTCCTCGTACTGGTGGAATAGGTCGTTCACCCAAGGACGAAGGTATTTATTCCTAGCAACCACTTTCTTCCACTTCTCATCTCCCATGCACAAGCATAAGGATACACCTTTCTCCTTCACGCATCCCCCTAATACTCCTTATGGCGATAAACTACTATTAACTCTTATATAGAAGGTTATGTAACCACGACTTGAGTTCTTTTACTTTACTGGAGCACTCTGTAAGGAGTATGAGAAATTATTGATACTCTCTACTTTTAATTCCATACTTAAGTCTGTCTCTTGTGTTAGGGGTAACCTTAAAAGATAAAACCTTCCCTAATCTAACACTAACGCATTGTTCCTCATGCTCACTCTCCTTCAACTTGACTTTCTTCTTTTAGTAAGATTAAGGACTTTCTCAACTATCTGTACTAGTTTGGTTATAATGTCAAATTCACTAAAACCTCTCTTAAGAAACCATTAACCTAGCCTTTACTAAAGGAACCTTATAGTTTCATGTTTCTAATGGTCGCTCGACCACTACCACTATACACTTTACCAATTGAAAAGGAGTTCCTCAACTTGACTGCTACATAGCGAAGAAGAGATTCAGAGCACTTTCCTCTATTAACCGAATCCTCTCTCCTTAATCCTCTGATCGGGAAAAAGGAAACTTTACTACATAAGAGTTCAAGGTTAACACCTCAGGCTATCTCTTTCAAGTTGTACACATATATCTAGTCCAACAGGTAGAAATTAGTGGCAAGGTTCCTTATACACATTCCACAAGCTTGAACACACGGGTGACCATGTGACTGTCGAAATGCGTACCAGGTTCTAGGGTCTAGGTCATCCATTCTCTTATGTTCTCGAACTAGAATTCTAACTACTTACTTTTACTCTTCATACTTGTCTTTACTAAGATCATTTAGCTTATGGTATTACTTTTGAAACTCCACACAATGTCTATTAACACAACACAGTGTTTATCGTTGTTACTTCGGCAGCAGCTTTCTCATTCGAACACAACAGCTTTAATCATCAAATTCTCCCTCGATACTCATCCGAAATTCACGAAATTTGTCCCGAACAACTCTTAACTCGATTACAGACTCGATTATGTACTTAATTGCCCAAAAACATAAGGGCCCTTACATTTAATTTGATCAAATCAAAAGAAACTAAGACTAAAAATATTCTTAAACAATTTTACAGCAAACCAAATGAAATTCCCACCTAATCCAATGGACTTTTGTTTCAACCAAAACAAGACAAGCATTACTCTGATACCAATTGATTGAGATCTTATCCCCTTGAGCAGCAAAAATGTATTTGGAATCGTAATTGCAAGCTCATATTGGTTCAAATACAAAAACCAGTACATTTGTGTAAAAAATAGAGATAAGCATACACTTCTAATCTAATTAGACATGGATATAAACATGCAAACATGTTGTGTAAAAAGATAAACTAAAAGGAAATAGATAGATTATCTTTGTAGTTTCAATTCAACAACTCCTTACTCCAAAAATGCAGTAACACAACAACCCAAAAAAAATCTTCTATGTTTTTTTCAACAGGACATCATCACGAGGAAAACCTTCTATCCTCTGAGTTCCACTTAGATCCTACCTTGATAGAAAGGTATTCCAACAATTGGAAGTGAGTGAGAGGGAATTGAGAGAGAGAGAGAATTTTTGTTTCAATCAATTTTCTAATCCAATGATCGATCAAATTGTCAATTCTTCTCCATTGAAGAAGAGTTAAACGAGGGATCGCTTCTCCCGATAGGGAGTTAGAGGCAAGTGGGAAACGTGTCCTCCTGACACGGACCCATTAATTTAATATTAAATTAAATTAATTAATATTAAATCATATTTAATTAATAAAATTAAATATCTTATATTTAATTAAGATTAAATCATATTTAATCACATTTATCTCTCTAACCTATAGTTTTAATGTACATCTTATGCACATTAAATTATAACCTATAGTTTTCAAATATGAATCACATTCACATTTAAATTTAATATTTGAACTCTTTCAAATATTTAATTCTCTCATATAATTTAATATGAATCATATTCACATTAAATTATGCATTTGTTGTGTAATTATTGCCATGCATAATGTATGCTTTTATTTTAGAAATCCCACATTAGGTTAAGCATTTTCATGCATCATTTATAATATAAAGAGTTATATTATATAGTTTGCATGATTAATTAATATAAAGTTGTTATATTAATTCATGGACAGCATTGACATGCATTATATATCATGAGATGATTATGCTATGAATGTCTTATTATTCATGTGATGAATGATCAAGCACTATAACATAGTATGCATGTCACCTAAGGTTAATTATTACTTTTAAAATGTTTAGAACTTGGAAATAATAGACCTTAGGTTATCTAATCCTAATTAGATTAGAATTAGGAACCAAGTAATTTATAAGCTATGATTAAAAGAGAAACTCTATCTAAGGAAGGTTTTGTCTAGGTCAGTATTTAAGTATTTAAAACGAAAAAATAAAAATACCTATCTGAGAACCGACTGTGAGTGAAATTTAATCAGAGAGTTTATAAATTACAATAGCGTCAACGGGTTTATTAAGGGATTAATAAACTAGAAATACGAGGCTTAATATAAAGAGTTATATTAACAAACTTTTTGGATAAAATCAATATAAGAGTTATATTGATTATCGATATAAGAGTTATATTGATAGAGTTAAGTAAAACCATTAGCAGGGTTTTAGCCTAAGTAAGATTCCTATAACTTTAAAATATACAGTGGGAGGAAAAGTGTATATGATACATATTTTTCCACCTACGTTATCTCCAGGAAATTTACACCGTGAGACTCATACTTGGCCTCGTGGTGCAAACGGGAGTGTCCCCCTTCGGATGGTGTTTGTATGAGTCAATATCAAGGTGAATGGAGATGATACTTATAGTGAGTGGGAGCAGGTTAGTGAAAAATAAAACCTACGGTCTGTTTTGTCGGTTTACACCGTTAGACCACTATGGTCAGCCTGCTAGTTTGGCCTGGACCAAACAATCCCTTCGGAGGGCTTGATCATAGGGGATCGAACACAGTAGACACCCGAAAGAGATAAAGATTTCCTTAGTCTATTTTTCAATCTAGTCCTCACTTCGGCAGATTTTATTGGATGGAGACTCTGGGATCTAACGACAGAGGGTTACACTCACGGGGTACATAAGTTGTGTATGTATCCTGACCGAAAAATGGTAACTAAAGCCTATAGGAATAAGAGTTATTTTGGCATTAGGTTTTGGTCAAGAGTGTCTTGATCAAGAGGAGGAGTGTTTTTTATTACACTTCACTATCATACATTCTAAATCTTTGGAGTATCATTGAAAATTATAAATTACCTAGGAATCATTTGATAATTAGCTAAAACATGATTGGATTAGAGTCATAGCAAGAAACTCATACAAGTTTATTTGTAAATTTTCAGCAAAAATGTCTAGCTCTATTATTTTCTTATTGGGTGCGAAAAAGTTAACCGCAGAGAATATGATAACATGGAAAAACAAACTGAACACTGTATTGGTAGTGGTTGATCTGAAGTTTGTGCTAACTGAGGAGTGTCCTTAGGTGCCAGACTCAAATACGTCACGAAATATTCGTGATGTATATGATCGATGGATCAAGGCCAATGATAAGGCCAAGGTCTACATGCTTGCAAGTATGTCTGACATATTATCCAAGAAGCATGAGGGCATGATAACCGCCAAGGAAATCATGGATTCTGTGCAGGGTATGTTTGGACAACAGTCCACACAGGCCCGACACAATGCCCTAAAGTACATATTTAACTCAAGGGTGCCAGATGGTACATCTGTTCGGGATCATCTCTTGGATATGATGGTGCACTTTAACATCGCGGAGTCCAATGGTGCTTCCATCGATGAGTCGAGCAGTCGACTTTCATTCTCGAAACCCTTCCGGATAGTTTCCTCTGATTTAGAAGTAATGTTGTTATGAACAAGCTTACTTTTAACCTTACCTCCCTTCGAATGAACTCCAGACCTTTCAATCTTTGATGAAAATTCAGGGATCAAAAGGTGAGGCAAATGTTGCCAGTAGGAGTTATCACAGAGGTTCGACCTCTGGGACAAGAACAGTGGCTTCATCTTCTTCTAACCTGAAAGGTAAGAAGAAGAACATGAAAAAGGTTGGGTAAAGGGAAACGAGCTGACAAAGCTGACGCCTAGAAGGGCAAGAAAGTCAAACAAGTTGCTGACAAAGGAAAGTGTTTCCACTGCAATGAAGACGAGCATTGGAAATGGAACTGTCTGAAGTACATTGCAGAAAAGAAGAAGGAAGGTAAATATGATTTACTTTGCCCAGAAGCGTGTTTAGTGGATAAAGATAAAACTGCTTGGATACTTTATTCAGGCGCCACAAATCATGTTTGCTCTTATTTTTAGGGAATTGACTCTTAGCAGCAGCTACAGAAAGGTGAGATAACACTCCGAGTTGGAAATGGAGAAGTCGTCTCAGTTGTAGCAGTAGGCACGATGAAACTTTATTTTGGCAAGAAATATATGTTGTTGGACAATATATTAGTGATACCAGGGTTTACTAGAAACCTTATTTCAATTTCTTGTCTTATAGAACAATATATTTTTGTTTCCTTCTCTATGAATAAAGTGTTTGTTTTGAAGAAAAGTATATAAATATGTTCAGATTCATTAGAAAATGGGTTGTATGTTTTAAGGCCTTATTCAGTCAAAATGGTTTTGAACACTGAATTATTTAAAACTACAAACTCACGAACTAAGAAACGTAAAATTTCTCCTAAAGAAAATGCTCATCTTTGACATCTAAGATTGGGTCACATTAATCTCAATAGGATTGAGAGAATGGTAAATAATGGACTTCTAAATGAGTTAAAAGAAAATTCTTTACTTGTATGTGAATCCTGCCTAGAAGGCAAAATGACTAAAAGACCTTTTAGTGGAAAAGGTTATAGAGCCAAAGACCCTCTTAAGCTTATACATTCAGACCTTTGTGGTCCGATGAATGTTAAAGTCAGGGGTGGATATGAATATTTCATCTCTTTTATAGATGATTCTTCTAGATTTTGGCATATTTACCTAATGCACCACAAGTCTGAAGCACTTGAAAAATTCAATGAATTCAAGACTGAGGTTGAAAATCAATTAGGTCAAACTATTCGATCGAATCGAGGTGGAGAGTACATGGATTTAAAATTCCAGAACTATATGATAGAACATGGAATTACATCCCAACTCACAGCTCCCGGTACACTACAGCAAAACGGTGTATCAGAAAGGAGAAATAGAAACTTGTTGGACATGGTTCGATCAATGATGAGTTATGCTCATCTCCCTAGTTCATTTTGGGGTTACGCAGTAGAGACTGCGGTATACATTTTGAATAATGTGCCCTCAAAAAGTGTTCCTGAAACACCTTTTGAACTCTGGAAATGATGTAAAGGTAGTTTATGTCAATTCATAATTTGGGGTTGTCCAGCACATGTGCTTGTGACAAATCCAAAAAAGTTGGATTCACGTTCAAAATTGTGCCTATTCGTAGACTACCCAAAAGAAACAAGAGGTGGTTTATTCTATGATCCTAAGGAAGATAAGGTTTTTGTGTATAAAAATGTCACTTTCTTAGAGGAGGACCACATAAGTGACCACAAACCAAGAAGTAAAATTGTGTTGAGTGAGTTAGACGGAACAATAGAAAAGGTTGCTAATAAAACTAGTACGTCAACAAGAGTTGTTGATACTAGCTTGTCTAGTCAAAAGAGTCCATCTCAAGAGTTGAGTATGCTTCGACGTAGTGGGAGGGTTATAACACAACCTGACCGTTACATGGGTTTATCTGAAACCCAAGTTGTTATACCAGATGACAACTGCGAGGATCCATTGACTTATAATCAAACGATGGTTGACAAAGACAAAGACAAATAGGTCATAGCCATGGACCAAAAAATGGAGTCTAAATAATCAATTCTGTTTGGGATCTTGTAAATAAGCCTGATGGGGTAAAACCTAGAGGTTGTAAGAGGATCTACAAGAGAAAGCGTGGTGTAGATGGGAAGGTGCAAACCTTTAAAGTTAGACTAGTAGCAAAAGGTTATACCTAGGTTAAAGGGGTTGACTATTAGAAAACCTTTTCACCTGTTGCTATGGTAAAGTCTATCCGTATCCAACTTGCCATTTACGCATATTATGACTATGAGGTATGGCAAATGGATGTCAAGACAACCTTTTTGAATGGCAATCTTGAGGACAACATCTACATGGACCAACCCAAAGGGTTCATTGAACCAGGAAAAGAGCAAAAAGTTTGCAGGCTTAAAAGGTTAATTTATGGACTGAAACAAGCCTCTAGGTCTTGGGATATAAGATTTGATGAGGCAATCAAATCTTATGGTTTTGACAAGAATGATGATGAATCTTGTGTCTACAAGAAAATCATCAATTGTTCTGTCGCATTCCTAATTGTCTATGTGGATCATATCCTACTCATTGGGAATGATGTAGGTTATCTTACTGACATTAAGGATTGGCTAGCTACGCAATTCCAAATGAAAGATTTGGGTGATGCACAGTTTGTTCTTGGGATCCAGATAGTCTAGAACCGCAAGAATAAAACACTAGCCTTGTCTCAAACATTTTACATAGACAAAGTGTTGTCAAGGTTTAAGATGCAAGACTCCAAAAAGGGCTTATTGCCTTTTAGACATGGAGTCCATTTGTCTAAGGAACAGTGTCCTAAGACACCTCAAGAAGTTAAGGATATGAGACGGATACCTTATGCATCAGTTGTTGGGAGCCTTATGTACGCCATGTTGTATACTAGGCCTGACATCTGTTTTGCAGTTGGAATGGTCAGTAGGTATCAATCCAATCCAGGACTTGAACATTGGACTGCGGTTAAAACAATCCTTTAGTACCTTCGGAGAACAAGGAACTACATGCTTGTGTATGGGGCTAAGGATTTTATCCTTACAGGATACACAGATTCTGATTTTCAGACTGATAAAGATTCTTGGAAATCTACATCAGGGTCAGTATTTACTCTTAACGGAGGAGTTGTAGTATGGCAAAGCGTCAAGCAAGGATGCATCGCAGATTCCACCATGGAGGTCGAATACGTAGCAGCTTGTGAAGCAGCTAAAGAGGTCGTTTGGTTAAGGAAATTCATGCTAAATTTGTAAGTTGTTGCAAATATGACTTTGTTCATCACGCTGTATTGCGATAACAATGGTGCAGTGGCAAATTCGAGGGAACCCCGAAGTCACAAGAGGGGAAAGCACATTGAGCGGAAGTATCATCTCATCCGAGAGATTGTGCATACAGGAGACGTGATTGTCATGAAGATAGCCTCAGAGCACAACGTTGCTCATCCTTTTACAAAGGCTCTCACGGCTAAAGTATTTGAGAGTTACCTAGAAGGTCTAGGCTTACAAGTATTCCCAACTAGGGCAAGTGGGAGTATTTTGTACAAAGGGTTTAAATGTCCTAAATGTCCTAGTTTATTGTATTTACATCACTGTAATAGTACTCCACAAGCTTTAGGTCAAGTGGGAGATTGTTGGAATGTATGCCCTAAAACTTGTGTAATTTTGATCAAAGAAATAAAGAGTTATTTCTTTTGATAAAATTACAGTCTTGGTTTATAAATCCAATAAACTAAGCTCCAAGGTTATAATATATATCTTGAACATCAGTGTAGTGGACACTATTTGGATTGTGTTCAAGAAGATGACCTAAATGGTCTATGGTACAAGAATAAGGTTGGAAACCTCATTCTGGTAACACCATAGATGCAACCCACTTTGTAATTATTACAAATGAGCTAATCCAACTCATTCATGTAGTTGACATTGGAGTGTGGGCATCCTGTATGAAGAGTTCATACAAGACCGGACCGCAAATTATTAGTCTAACCAGTGTAACACCGTTAACAGGATAAGACTAGTAATTTATATATGGTCATTAGTGACTCGACTGAATCTGAAATGAGTTAAGAACTCCTGCTTATAGGGGGTTTGTCCTTAGACTAGTATGGGTGAGAGTGGCACATGGCCGACTCAATAAGCCTACCTTCTCAGGGACAGAACCTCGTAGGTAGCTGGGAACTTAACTATGCAAGATGGAATTCACTCATTCATACACTAAGGAATTAGATAGGTTGTTCCCTTAAAAACTGACTTCAGGTCTTGAACAACGAGGCTCCGCCCTCTATCAGGGTATGAGTCTATGGTAGGACCTTAGACTTGTTGTTCATTAGAGGATCAGTGGTGCTTAAGGAACAAAAAGGTAATCATAGGGGTAACACGGTAATTTGACCCAGCTGTGATCACGAACAACCTCTGAAGGGTGGACTCATGGGTAATGACTATATCAGTGGACACAATATAATTACAGTGAGGATAGTGCAACTACAAGTCTATAGTGGAGTGACTTGTAGTTAATGAATATTGATTAATTGGATCAAAGAGTTTGATCAGTTAATTTCACATCATTGGAGCTCATGAACTGTAGGTCCATTAGGTCCCTTTGTTAGCTCAACATGGTAATATATTGAGGGTATAAAGTTAGGAATGAAATTGAAGTGTTCAATTTCATACATGAGGTGTTATATCAATTATATATGATATAATTGATATAATATATAGTTTTAATGTGAATTAGATTCACATATAAACCATATACTAATAAGAGAATAAAAGAAGGGTAGGATGGTCATTTCCATCCTATTTCCTTATATATATGGTTGCATGAGATGCAACTAGCAGAAGGAATTTTCAGCCTTTGTTGTGTTGCTGGAAAAAGTTCCAAAACACAAACCTCTCTCTCACAACATCTCATCTCACCTAAAGGGAACCCACATTTCTCCCTCACTTAGAGAACAACGGAGAAAATCTAGTGGTCGTGTCTTCATCCGTTCGTGTTCCAGTTGCTGAGATCGTGATCGTGGGAGAAATGAGCACTTGAAGAAAAGTTTTTCAAAGGTATATTTCTTGTTGTTCCATATTCTGTTTTTATGCTTAATTTATTTATTTTAGTTCTTGAATGTAATCATTGTAACGAAATTAAGAATGTGCGATTCATAATTGCTTCCGCTGCGGGATTCGATTCCCTACAAATTCTTCATAGGACAATAAGAAATTTACCTTTCAAGATTGTTTTCTTCACGAATCCCTACTCAATAGATCACGATCTCAACAACAATTCGAATTTTGTGAAGTTCCACCACCAGATCTTCTCTATGTTCTCTAGGAGAGGGAGGAAGGTGGGTTCCTTTAGGATGAGGTGGGGTGATCTTATGGAACTATGTTTGGAACTCTTTCCAACACAATTTGAGAGAATACTATGGATTTGTCAAAAAGCCTTCTACCTTAAAGTTGCATCTCATGTAACTACTTATAGGGAAATAGGATGGAAACTACCATCCTATCCCTCCTTCATTCTCTCATTAGTATATAGTTAATATGTGAATCTAATTCACATTTAAACTATATATTATATCAATTATATCACATATAATTGATATAACACCTCATATATGAAATTGAACACTTCAATTTTATTCCTAACTTTATACCCTCAATTTTACCATGTTGAGCCAACGGAGGGACCTAATGGACCTACAGTTCATCAGCTCCAATGATGTGAGATTAACTGATCAAACTCTTTGATCCAATATTCATTAACTACAAGTCACTACACTATAGACTTGTAGTTGCACTCTCCTCACTATAGATTATATTGTGTCCATTGATATAATGATTACCGATGAGTCGACCCTTCACAGGTTGTTCGTAATCACAGTTGGGTTAAATTACCGTTTTCCCTCTGTGATTATCTCTTTCTTCCTTAAGCACCACTGATCATCTAATGAACAACAAGTCTATGGTTTTACCATAGACTCATACATTCTTAAGTCAGTTCAGAGGGTATGGCCCCATTGTTCAAGATCTGGACTCAGTTCTTAAGAGAAGAACCAATATAATTCCTTAGTGTAGGAATGAGTGAATTTCATCTTGCATAGTTAAGTCCTCAATTATCTACGAGGTTCTGTCCCTGAGAAAGTAGGCATATTGAGTCGGCTACAGGCCACTCTCACCCATACTAGTCTAAGGACAAACCTCTATAAGCAGGAGTTCTTAACTTGCTTAGGATTCAGGTCGAGTCACTAATGACCATCTATAAATTATCAGTCTTATCCTGTTAACGGCGTTATATTGGTTAGACTAATAATTTGCAATCCGGTCTTGTATGAACTCTTCATACAGGATGCCCCCACTCGCATGTCAACCACATGAATGAGTTGGATTACCTCATTTGTACTAATTACAAAGTGGGTCGCATCCATGGTGTTACCAGAATAAGGTTTCCATCCTTATTCTTATACCATAGACTATTTAGGTTATACTCTTAAACACAATCCAAATAGTGTCTACTATAGTGATGTTCAAGATACATTATAACCTTGGAGCTTAGTTTATTGGATTTATAATGCAAGAATATAATTTTACCAAAATAAATAACTATTTATTTATTTGATCAAAATTACATAAGTTTAGGGCACAAATCCCAACATATTATTCATGTGATGAATGATCAAGCAGTATAACGTAGAAATGCATGTAACCTAAGTTAATTATTAGTTTTAAAATGTTTGGAACTTGAATAATTAGACTTAGGTTTTCTAGTTCTAATAAGATTGGAATTAGGAAATCAAATATGACTTACGAATAGAGACCAATTAGTAACTCTGTCTAAGGAAGGTCTTGTCTAAGGTTGGGGTATTTAAGCTGACGCTTTGCGGAACACCCCTACCTGGGAACCGACCTGGGAGTGAAATTGGTCCGAAGATTCATCGATTCTATTCTCGTGAGTGTCGTTAATTAAAAGATAATTAATTTACTCACATATACCTAAGTTAATAATGTGATTATAGACTTAGGCTAATCCAATATAAGAGTTATATTGGTAGACTTAGGTAAATATTAGCCGATTTATCTAGGTCAATCCCGATTAACTTAAAGGGCTGAGTGGGAGGAAATTAAGTGTATAAAATACATTTAATTTTTTTACCACAAATCTCCATTAAGTTCACACCGTGAGATCCATACTCTGCCTCGTGGCGCAAATGGGAGCGTCTCCCTTCGGATGGTATTTGTATGGGTCAATATCAACATGAATGGAGAGAGTACTTATAGTGAGTGGGAGCGGGATCTGTCAAAATGGGACCCACGGTCTCTCTTATCGATTCACACC
The DNA here is from genome assembly GCA_036507285.1 of Trichosanthes cucumerina. Classification (NCBI taxonomy): domain Eukaryota; kingdom Viridiplantae; phylum Streptophyta; class Magnoliopsida; order Cucurbitales; family Cucurbitaceae; genus Trichosanthes; species Trichosanthes cucumerina. The sequence continues at coordinate 67,297,464 of CM071840.1, read as the reverse complement.
ATGAGACCCCTATGATCCGCCTGCTAGTTCGTCCTAGACTAGACAATCCCTTCAGAGGGTCTTGATCATGGGAGTCAGAACACCGTGAATTCTCGAAAGGGATGCAATTCCTTGTTGGTTTTCCTTCGTGGTTCACCCTTTGGTGGCTATTCTTTGGATGGATACTTGGAACTTTAAAGATAGAGGGTGACACTCACGGGATTCAATAAGAGTTAATGGATTCAAACCGAATAAAGGTAACTGGATGCCTAATGGAATAAGAGTTATTCTGATATTAGGGTCTGGTCGAGAAAGTCTCGTCCCAGAGGAGGAGTGTTTCTGTTCACCTTTTAGTGGCGGTCATTTTAAACCATTGGAGTATCATTGCAAATTTTAATGACCTAGGGATCAGGATAAAAATGTTGCTAAAACTTGATTGGATTTTTCAAAGTTTTTGTGAGACTAATACAAAGTTTTTACTTATTTTCAGCAAAAATGTCTAGCTCAATCATTGCGCTATTAGCTTCTGATAAACTCGTGGGAGATAATTTCCAAATGTGGAAAATTAATATTAACACTATACTCGTAACTAAGGACCTAAGGTTCTTGCTCACTGAGGAGTGTCCTCAGGTGTCGGCCTCGACTGCATCACGAAGTGTTTGTGATGTGTACGATCGATGGATCAGGGTCAATGAAAAGCCCAAGGTCTATATCATTGTCACCTTATTTGAAGTATTGGCAAAGAAGCAAGAGGTGATGATCACCGCCAAGGAGATCATGTAATCCTTGCGGGAAATGTTTGGACAGCAGTTCTTTCAGGTTCGACACGATTCCCTCAAACACGTCTTCAATGCGCGGATGAAAGAAGGGACGTATGTTCGTGAACATGTTCTGGACATGATGACCCACTTTAATCTAGGAAAGATGAACGAGGTTTCGATCGACGAGTCGAGCCAGGTCGGCCTTATCTTGGAGACTCTTCCGAAGAGTTTCCTTCAGTTTCGTAGCAATGTTGTTATGAACAAAATTAGCTACACTCTAACTACCCTTGTTAACGAATTAAAGAACTTTCAGTCCTTGAAGAGGATCAGGACACCGGAAGCTGAGACAAACGTTGCCTTCAGGTCCTTTCACAGGGGTTCGATCTCTAGGACAAAATCTGTAGGTTCTTCAGGCCCGAAAGTGAAGAAGAAGAAGTTGAAGAAGGGGAAAGTTGATCGTGCTACCGCCGATAAGGGAAAAAAGGTCATGGAAGTTGCAGAGAAAGGAAAGTGTTTCCACTGCAATAGGGATGGTCACTGGAATAGAAACTGTCCCAAGTTCCTTGCCGACAGGAAGAAAGAAGGTAAATGTGATTTACTTGTAACTGAAACTTGTTTAGTGGAGAGTAATGACTCTGCCTGGATACTGGATTCAGGCGCCACTAACAATGTTTGTTCTTCTTTTCAGGGATTTAGTTCCCGCAACAACACCGAGAGGTGAGATAACACTACGGTTGGATCCGGCGGTTCTCTCTCTGCAATAAAATCAAAGACGGTGAAACTCTATTTTAGCGGGAAATACATTTTATAAGATAATATGTATATAGTGTCAGGGTTTACTAGAAACCTTGTTTGTATTTCCTGTTTACTTGAACATTGTATTTCTGTCAGTTTTTCTAGTAATAAAGCGTTTATTTCTAGAAATAGAAATTTCTTGTGTTCTGCTTCACTTGAGAATAACTTATACATTTTACAACCTAATTCGGTCAAAAGTGTTTTGAATACTGAATTGTTTAAAACGACAGAAACACGAACTAAAAGAGTAAAGATTTCTCCTAAACAAAATGCCTATCTTTGGCATCTAACGTTAGGCCACATTAATCTCAATAGGATTGAGAGACTAGTGAAGAGTGGACTTCTAAGCGAGTTGGAAGAAAACTCTTTACCGGTATATGAGTCATGCCTTGAAGGCAAAATGACCAAACGTCCTTTTGGTGGAAAATGATATAGAGCCAAAGAACCTCTCGAGCTTATACATTCTGACCTCTGTGGTCCGATGAGTGTTAAAGCACGAGAAGGTTACGAATACTTTGTATCTTATATAGATGACTATTCAAGGTATGGGTATATTTACCTAATGCATAGGAAATCTGAAACTCTTGAAAAGTTCAAGGAGTACAAGACTGAGGTTGAGAACCTGTTAGTTCAAACTATAAAAACACTTCGATCGGATCGAGGTGGAGAGTATACGAACACTGAATTCCAGGACTATATGATAGAACACGGAATTACGTCTCAACACCCAGCACCTGGTATGCCACAGCAGAATGGTGTATTGGAGAGGAGAAACAGAACCCTATTGGACATGGTTCGGTCGATGAGTCTCCCTGATTCTTTTCGGGGTTACGTAGTAGAGACTGCGGTTTATATTTTGAACAATATTTCGTCGAAAACTGTTTGTGAAACACCTTTCAAACTCTAGAATGGACGTAAAAGTAGTTTACACCATTTCAAAATTTGGGGATGCCCGACCCATGTGTTGGTGTCAAACTTAAAGAAGCTAGAACCTCGTTCAAAATTGTGTCTCTTTGTAGGTTACCCAAAAGAGACTAGGGGTGGTCTGTTTTACGATCCTAAGGAAAATAGGGTGCTTGTGTCGACAAACGCCACTTTCTTTGAGGAAGACCATATCAGGGATCATTTACCTAGGAGTAAAATTGTGTTAAACGAAATGGGCAGTTCATGAGCAAGAGTTGCTGATGGGACTAGTACGTCAACAAGTGTTGTTGATCCTAGCTCGTCTAGTCAAGTCTGTTCTCAAGAGTTGCGAATGTCTCGACGTAGCGGGAGGGTTGTGAGACAACCTGAACATTACATAGGTTTGGTTGAACCCCAAGTCGTCACCCCTAATGATGACTGCGATGATCCATTGACATATGATTAGGCAATGGCAGACCTTGACAAAGACGAATGGATTAAAGCTATGGACCAGGAAATGGTGTCGATGTACTTCAATTCTGTCTAGGAGCTTGTGGATCAACTAGATGGGGTAAAACCTATAGGTTGCAAATGGATCTACAAGCGTAAACGCGGCGTAGATGCGAATGTGCATACCTTCAATGCACGACTAGTGGCAAAGGGTTTTACCTAGGTTGAAGAGGTTCACTATGAGGAAACCTTTTCACCTGTTACCATGGTAAAGTCGATCAGGATCCTTCTGGCCATTGTCGTATATTATGACTATGACGTATGGGAGATTCTGAATGGCAATCTTGATGAAACCATCTACATGGACCAGTCCAAAGGGTTCATTACCCAAGGCAAAGCGCAAAAGGTTTGTCGGCTTCATAGGTCTATTTATGGACTGAAACAAGCCTCGAGGTGTTGGAATATAAGGTTTGATGAGGCGATCAAATCTTATGGCTTTGATCAGAATGTTGACGAGTCTTATGTCTACAAGAAAATCGTCAACAACACTGTCGCATGTATGATATTATATGTGGATGATATTCTTCTCATTGAAAATGAGGTAGGATTTCGTATTGAAATTAATAAATGGTTGGCTTCGCAATTCCAAATGAAAGATTTGGAAGAGGCATAGTATGTTTTATGTATCCAAATTGTCCGGAACCATAAGAAGAGAACGCTAGCCATGTCTCAGGCGTCTAATATTGACAAGATGTTGTCTAGATATAAGATGCAGAACTCCAAGAAGGGTTGTTGCCAGGCATGGGGTTCATCTGTCTAAGGATCAATGTTCTAAGACTCCTCAAGAGGTTGAGGATATGAGACGAATCCCCTATGCTTCAGCTATAGGGAGCCTCATGTTTGTCATGTTGTGTACTAGGTCTGGCATCTGTTATGCAGTTGGGATTCTCAGTAGCTATCAATCCAATTCAAGATTAGATCACTGGACAACCGTAAAGGCAATCCTCAAGTATCTTAGAAGAATGAGGAACTACGACCTTGTGTATGGGAGTGGGGATTTGATCCTTACGGGATACACATACTTTGACTTTCAAACCGATAAGGATTCTAGGAAATCCACTTCGGGGTCAGCCTTCATTCTGAATGGAGGAGCAGTAGTGTGGCGACGCACCAAGCAAGGATGCATCGCTGATTCCATGATGGAAGCCGAGTATGTTGCGGCTTGTGAAGTTGTAAAGAAAGTTGTTTGGCTTAGGAAGTTCATGATGGATTTGGAAGTTGTTCCAAATATGAACTTGTCGATTACCCTGTTTTGTAACAACAGTTGTGCAGTAGCCAACTCAAGAGAACTTCGGAGTCATAAGAGGGGCAAGCACATTTAGCGTAAGTATCATCTGATACGGGAGATTGTGTACCGCGGAGACGTGACAGTCACGCAGATAGCATCGGAGCGCAACGTTGCTGATCCATTTACAAAGACCCTCACGGCTAAGGTGTTTTAGGGTCACCTAGAGAGTCTAGGTCTTCGAGTGCTTCCTGACTAAGGCAAGTGGGAGTATTGTAAAGGGTATCCAATGCCCTAGTTTATTGTAATTTTACTTTACATTTGAGAAATGTATTTTGAACTCCACTAGCTTAGTCCAAGTGAGAGTTTGTTGGGATGTATGTCCTAATCTCGTATTTGTTTGTAATATTCAGTACTGAAATAAATAAGAGTTATTTTTTCATCACTTTGTGTCTCGCATATTTACAAATTTTGTCCAATAAACTAAGCTCCAGGGTCAATGAATTATGAGAGAACTAGAACTTGAACATTGTGTAGTGGACACATAGGGAGGATCATGTTAGAGTTAATGACCCAAACGTTCTACAGTATACGGATAGGGTTGGAGACCTAATCCTGGATACGCCATGGATGCGGTCCGCTTTGTATTAGATACAAACGAGGTGATCCAACTCGTTCATGTGGTTGACATGCGAGTGGGGGTATCCTGTGAAATGAGATTGTACAAGACCGGACCATGAATTATTAGACCTACTGATGTAACACTGTTAGCAGTATAGGACTAATAACTTCGTAGATGACCAATAGTGACTCGACCTTAATCTTGAGTGTGTTACGGACTTCTGTCTGCGGGGGTGTATCCTTTGACTAGTACGGGTGAGGGTGGTCACAGTTACTCACCCAATATGTCTATCTTCTCAAGGACAGGACCACGTGGGGAACAGGAAACTTGACTACGCGAGATGGAATTCACTCGTTCCCAACTTAGGGAAACTAGAGGGGTTGTTCCCTTAAGTGTTGTCTCCAGGACTTGGACAACTGGCACCCACCTTCTCACTGGCCCGAGAGGGGTGTTGTTTATGGTTGGACCATACAACGTTGTTGTTCGTTAGACGAGCAGTGGGACTTAAGGAGCAAGAGGTAGACACAGGGATAAAACGGTAATTTGACCCAACAATGTCTACAACAACCTGTGAAGGGTCGACACACGGACATTGGTTATATCAATGAACACAACTTGTCCTAAAGTGATGGGAGTGTAGCTACGGGGTTTAGTGGAGTGTTACCGTAGCTAATGAATGTTGATTAACCGACAAATTAGTCTTGGATCATTGGAGCTCGTCATCTCTAGGTCCATTAGGTCCCTCGGTTGGCTCAAACTTGATAGATAGAGGGTTTACAGTTTGGTGTGGATTTGAAGTGTTTATATTCATTAAAAGGGTATTTATGTCATTTATATGAGATATGATTGACATAATATAGTTTAATGTGAATGAGATTCATGATAAACTATAGGTTGGCCTAATTGATTAATTAGTGCTAATTTAGAGAAATTAAATTGAATGTTATTCAATTTAAAATCCACAATTATACAAATGTGATTTGTATAATAAGGTATGAGATATCTTATTATATGTGGTTATGCAAATATGATTGCATAACCTAAGCTTGTGGTAAAATGGTAAATATGTGGAGATTTCAACTCCACCTATCATCATTATATAAGCACCTTTGCAAGAAGGTTTGCTTAAGCTTTGGTCATTTTTTGGATTTCCATCCAAGGCAACTCTCTCATTCTCTCAACTCTCTCTTCTCTCAAATCCTCTCTACTCCTAAACCAAAAGAGTCCCACCACTCTCCCTTTACCGACGGAGAACAACCGAGAAGATCAATTGGAGGTGTTCAATTTGTTCGTTGTTCGAGAGATCTGATCTTAGAGATCGAGAGCACGAAGAGTTCGTGATCGGAGAAGAAATTATTGAAGAAACGTTTTTCAACAAGTATACTCATCTTACTGTTTTTTCCTTCTTTTACAGCATGTTTAGAATAGAATCTATGAGATAGGTTCGGTTTTAAGAAAATATTTTTCACAACGAAAACCACGACATTCAAAGTCGTTTCCGCTGCGGGAGTTTTATTCCCTTCAAGTAGTGGGGTCACTTACTGAGTATTATTTTATAATACTCACTATTTCTTCTTCAGTTAAAGAAAAAGGCATACAAGGCAAGTGACAAGATGCACTGTAAAGGCCAAGTTTTAATTTCGTTTACTTTAATTTCTCGAGTCACGATTTTCTACATTATTAGAGACTTTAACTTTTGTTAGGACTTTTAACTATTGAGCGTTCATTATTTTAAACATTATATTTCTTTTTATGACTAGAGGCCAAGTTTTAATTCCATTTACTTTAATTACTTTGTTTTGGAATTCCGATAAAGGAATTGATTTTATTTTAGTGCAATTACTTCCCCTTTTAAAATGTTTTATGGTCTCAAATGCATGCATAAGTAGTAATGACCTTAGAGAAACGTGTCTTAGAGTTAGGTTATTACAACTCATGTCATAATTGTTTAATACTAAAAACATAAAAATCAGGAACAATCATGACAAGATTGTTAAAAGGATCTACGCATGAACGAAAACTAAAACTAAAGGAGATTAGAATTACATGGAATCTTTCAACAGGTTGAATCCATAAAATTTGTGGTCTATGGTCTTCTTCAACTATGCAGCCTAAACAAGAATGGGCAATACTCTCTATCAGATGAGGAATAGAAGGCTAAAGAGACATAATATATTGGGACCACAACTCTAATATTTATAAGTTGATCCTAGGGTTCCCATAATCCCTTAAGGTCAGCAAGGGCACACCACATATGGGAAGTTTTGAGCCCATTATCAAGAGCACACAATATGTCCATTAAATAACTCAAATATAATTGTCATTTAATTTGTTACTCATATATGAATTAATTATTAAATTTATTCCAATAGATGGATGATTCAAATTTCTTTTGTTAAGGTAAATCCTTCAGGTGGTGTGAGATTTGTTGATGCTGATGTGCTGAAGAAAAACTCAAATTGGTGAAATTTCTCCTTCCATCGATGATTGAGTCCTATTTGAGTTACTGTCGGTGAACCTTATATAGCCTTGACTTTATCAATTCAGATGTATAAGGTAATACAAAAATATAGCTAGAAAAAATCTCACCTGACCATAATATGTTTCATGGTAAAAATTTGTATTTTGGAAAAAGAGGTTCTCCAAAAATTAGTAAAAAACATAAGAATAGGCAACTATCCTAAAGAATTGGTAGAAACTTTGAATAAGTTTAACATCCTCACTTAAACTAAAACTATGACATTAGTATTTAGCTTAAACTAAACAAAGAGACAACACCAAGCAAATTCCGAAAGAACCTGCAAACCATTGAAATTCAGATGGGCATATCGCAAATGCCAAAGCCACGTGGGGTCTTGGTCTTCCCCAAATTTCACCTCCTACAAAAATATGTGAAGATTGTGTTGTTGGCAAAGAACATCGTGAGAATTTTCCAAACGGCAAAGCATGGAGAGCTCGTAGTCCTTTGGAGTTGGTCCATTCCGACATATGTGGCCCAATAAACTCAATATCAAATGGGAACAAGAAATATTTTATTTCTTTTATCGATGGTTTTTGCAGAAAAACTTGGATTTATTTCTTACAGGAAATGTCAGAGGCGTTTTCATTTTCAAGAGCTTTAAGGCGAGAATTGAAAATGAAATTGGGAGGAAAATCAAAACCCTTCGAACGGATCGTGGAGGAGAATACATGTCACAAGTATTTATAAATTTTTTTGTCGAGCACGGAATTCGATACAGTTGACAGCAACCTACATACCTCAACAAAATGGTGTTGTCGAAAGAAAGAATCGTACGATCCTCAACATGGTTCGAAGTATGATTGCTAATGGAAGAGTTCCAAAGTAATTTTGGCTAGAAGCAGTAAATTGGGGTGTTCATGTTTTGAATGGAAGTCCCACTTTTTCGATTAAAGACATGACTCCTCAAGAAGCTTGGGATGGGCGTAAACCATATGTTGATCACTTTAAGATGTTCGGGTGCATTGCATATGCACACATTCCTGACGAAAAAAGGAAGAAGTTAGATGATAAAGGCCAAAAATGTGTTTTTCTTGGCATCAGTGAGCAATCAAAGGCTTACAAATTGTTCAATCCAATCACAGGTAAAATTGTAATTAGCCGAGATGTTATATTTGATGAACTAAACACTTGGAGTTGGACAGAAGGCACTATAGAGCAACAATCAATACTGGTGAACTTAAAAAGACAGTGATGTATCGTTGTCTCCACAACCTGAAGATCAAGTACAACAATCAGTTGAGACTACTAAGACTGAAATAGAAGGTACAAGCTCAAGAACACAACGAGTTAGAAGAATACCATCTTGGATGGAAGATTATGAGGTTAGTGGTGATCTTTCTGATGAAGCACTTGTCCATTGTGCTTTATTATCAGAATGTGATCCATTAACTTTTGAAGAAGTTGTCAAAGATACAAAGTGGAAGCAGGCCATGGATGAAGAGATTAAGTCGATAGAAAAAAACAACACTTGGGAGCTATCAATACTTCCTGAAGGGCAAAAATCTATTGGTGTTAAATGGGTTTACAAAACGAAGTTGAATAAAGATGGTCAAGTAGATAAGTATAAAGCTCGTCTCGTTGCAAAGGGATACAAACAACAAATTGGTATTGATTACAATGAAGTTTTTGTTCCAATTGCAAGACACGATACCATTCGAATTGTGACGACCACGACCACAGGTACTAATTATTTATTTCATTTAGCGTTCTATCAACCTGTGTGTGTCGAGTTGGATTAGTGAATCTCATCAAGCTCGGTGTTAGTGAGTCTTTGATTTTACTTAGCTTAAAACGCAATATTCTCCTAGATAATGATTTGTAAAATTAAAGGAAAAAGAAGGAGCGATGGCACTTTGGTTATTAATCACTAAATGAGGGTTACATAGGACTTTTGATAATTGGCCTAATTTTGTAGTATTTAAGCTCCTTAAATTTCAAATTAAAGAAAACCCTAACCCTAAACTCATTGAGGCAAACCCTAAACCTAAACTCATCTTCTTCTTCCTCCACAATTTACCCTAGCCGACCACCTTCTCCTCATTACTATCGCTTCCCGCCGCCACCACGAAAAGAAAACTCATCGTCCAAATAGCCGCTTCGAGAAGTCCCCACCACCTCGTCCAAGCTCACGAACGGCTCGCTCGCTTGAAGAAGCCACGGCCAGACTGTTGAGTCCCCGCTGAAGTCGTTCGTGGAAGCCGCTCGTTGTTTGCACGACCGAGATCGACGAAGGTCCAAACCGCCACGCCGCCGAATCCTTCAGCTCGCAAGCCGCCGCTCACAAGCTGCATCTCGCCGTCGATTCCTGCACGCCGGAGACCGCCCGAGTTTGACGCCGCTCACAAGCTCCAGCCGAGACTTCGTCCGATCGAGCAGAAGCAGAACCTCGCGCCGGAGTTGCACGAACACGGAAACCACGTGCGAGCTCATCCCTCCCACCGCAGCCTCCCGCCGGATTCGCAACGCCGCCAAAGACGACTCCACGTACCGCTTGATTACATCCGGTGAGCGTTCGTGTTTAGCTTCGATGTTGTTGAAGGATTAAATCACGACTTATTATTTATCTAAGAGTCTAATTGAGAGTTTAACTACGGTTTCGAACACAACTTGTAGGGACTAAACTTGGAGTGGAATTGGAGGTCAAACGCCAAAACAAACTAAGGAATATTAAGTCCTCGCGTTGAACCCGAGGTAAGCGGGGCATGAAATTGTAAGGACTTGAGTTAGGTACTTCTACAATTATGGATTTAGTGAAGGCTCGGTGAATAATTTCGAATTGTTGTGTGAATCAGGTCCCACTAAAGGAAGAGTAGTCAAGGAGTTCGGTTAGGTTTTGGAGCGAAATCTAACTAAGGTAAGGGACCTTGTGCCGAATCTTTTAAATGGGATTAAAGAAAATGAACTTCAATATTTTATGTGAAATTAGTACGATATTTTACTTAAAAGGATTTAATGGTTTTTATACGAGAATATCCCGAGATTTTATGTGAAAATACTTTGATATTCTATGAGAAGATATCTCAATATTTTATGCGAGAATAATCTAGTATTTTATGCGAGAATGTCTTTGTATTTTATGTAAAGATATTCCAAAGATTTCATGTGAGGATAGTACAAGATTATCTATGAGAATATTGCATGATTTTGTACGCGAGTATTACGCCTCTCTCCGATGTGAAAAGTCATGATTTGCATATTAATGATAATGGTTGTGGCATGTACACTATAGTTATGATGAATGATGGGACCTCATGCATGTTATGTATGTCATGAAATGAATTGATGAAAAGTGTGGACATTGGTCTCCGAGAGTGCATTATGTGCATGGTCAAACATGCAATAGAGACCCTATGGGTCAAATTACGTGGGTCCATGAGGGACTCAAATTATTACAGGGTCCAGTGAGGGACTCAAATTATTACAGGGTCCATGAGGACTCAAAATGAAATGACTCAGATGACCAATGGCCACATAAATAAAAAGGAAGTCATGGATTAAAGACTGACAATATGAGAAAGTTTTAGGTCCCGCATATGTGCATTTCGAACAAGTTTGAAAGTCATGATTGTATGTGTATGCATATCCCAAACCTCTGTGCGCGAGGTCACTTCATCTGGGTATTGTTTTTACAATACTCACCCTTTCTTTTAAAAATGTTTTTCGTAAGGCTAAGGACGTGCGTGTATGGCGAGTGACTGAGGCGCGTTGCCGTGACCATGGGAATAGACATGTTTTCCGCACATTTCTGTTATAACTGATGTTGTTCCCTTATGTTTTTGGAAGTTTAAATTTACTTTACAGATTTTAAATAGGCCATGTTAAACTGCTCCTTTTATCTGTTTTGAATGTTTTTATTTGGGATCCCTAAAGACAAATTATTTTCATTGGAGTTTTAAAGATCTTTTTATCTCTTGGCCTATAAATGCATGCATGTGTAGTAATGTCCCTAAGAGTTTAGTCATAGAAAAGTAGGGCGTTATAGCTTGGTATCGAGCCCTAGGTTTAAGGGTTCTCAGAGACTTGCTTACAGAGTAAGCACAGAGTAGTTCCCATGGTTGAACAACGCGTTCCGGTCACCGCCAGGTACGTTCTGGTATTTTATTAATTAAGTAAATGATTATGATGTGATTATGTTTTATGCATATACATGAACTTAAAACCCTAAGGGGTGATCCTATCTTGTAGTTAGAAAGTAGTGAAACCGAGTTAGAAACTCTCTCAGTATTGTAGTGCCGACAAAATGCCACCTAGAGGTCGAGGAGAGGTAGGGGACGTGGTAGGGGCCTGAGGGCAAGAGAAAACGTTGACACCCAACCGACTATTCACCGAACAGAAGAGGTTGCTCCACCCGTGCTGCACTCTCCCCAGACACCTTTGGCCGCCAGGAGAATGCACTGCAGCTGCTCCAGGCGGATCAAGGGAACACTAACGTTATGACTATGATGGTAGAGGCTATCACGGACTCTGAGTGCGAGCTCTGATAGCCACTCACCGGCCCAAGCAAATCGGGGCGGAACGATGCAACTCGAGTCTCGATATCCAAGGACTTCGTGAAATATGATCCCGCATCGTTTGATGGGTCTTCCAGGTGACCCCACCGTGGTCGAAAGTTATGGTCGCCCTCCATTGAGACCATCTTCGATTGATGAACCGCCCGAGGACCGTGAGGGTGTCCTGTGCTACCTTTATCCGAGGATGACGCGTATTTATGGTGGGAGTCCGCCAGGGAACCATTGTCGCCAATGAGAAACGACACACGGAATATGTTTAAGGAAGCATTCTCGCGGAAATTTTACCTACTGCTGCGCTCGTTACATGAGAAAGCAAGCGCAATTCTTACACTTGGCGCCGCAGGAGGGCAAAGTGGAGGTATATGAGAGGAATTCACCCGTTTGTCTCGCTTTGCCCTGAGCCGGTAGACACAGAGGCAAAGAAAACAGAGCGCTTCGTTATGGGACTGGATGAGAATGTTCGAGGCTTCATTCAAGCACTAGCACCTCCTGATTACGCCTCCGCAGTGAGAGTGGCGGAATTGATTTGGGTGCAGGCGCAGACTGCACAGCAGGTAGTGGTTTGCCCGGGGCAGCCCATGGCAAATCATAAGAGGAAGTGGGACCAGCCAAATTCAAGCTCACAGCGTCCCCAGCGTACACCGCATAGACCAGGACATTTTCGTGCAGGTTCAGGTCAGAAACCACAGGTAAACAGAACGGGAAATAACAGTGGAGATAAGCCATAATGCAAAGACTGTGGTAAGCAGCATTGGGGTAAGTGTTTGGCCCGGTCCGGAGTGTGCTTTAGATGTGGGAAAGAAGGGCACAGAGCTAATAGCCGCTGCGAGAGCCAAGCAAGCGCTTAGTCAACCTCGGAGTTATCAATAAGCGGATCTGCCGTGAAGCCTGTTATACATCAAGGAAGAGCTTATGCAAGCACCAGTAAAAACATCTATGGCTCAGACTCAGTGGTTACAAGTACACTTCCATTACTTGGGCACCTTGCCTTTGTATTATTTGATTCTGGTTCTACACACTCTTTTATTTCTGCATCCTTCGTGAGTCAAGCTGAGTTAGAACTAGAAACGATTCTGATGATGCTCTGCATCTGCTCCACTCTCGCGGGGATAAATTTGTTAGCCACTATGAAAGTCAAGGATGGTAGTGTGACCATCGCAGACCATGAGTTAACAGTAAATCTAGTAGTCTTAGACATGTTTGACTTTGATGTGATATTGGGCATGGACTGGTTAGCGCAGAACCATGCTTGCATTGATTGTTTCAGGGAAGGAGGTAGTGTTCACTCCTCCCACCAACCCAAGCTACAGTGTTGAGAGGCACGATAGCGAGAAGTAGGCCTAAGGTAATTCGCTCTTAAGGCCGTGGAAGTTATTACATCGGGGAGCTTGGGCGTCTTAGCTTGCATACTAGATGCAAGGTGCACGCGAGATCTCTCGTGTCATCTGCATCACCAGTGGTGGTGAATGAATTTACTGACGCGTTTTCCGAGGACCTCCCGGAAATACCTCCTCGAGAGAGTAGATTTTAACATCGGATTGGAATTAGGGACGACTCCGATATCCAAGGCACCGCATGTAATGGCACCGCAGAGTTGAAAGAACTCAAACTACGATTGCGGGACTTCTTGGACAAGGGGTTTATACGCCCAAGCGCTTCGCCTTGGGAGCCCCCGTGTTGTTCGTGAAAAGAAAGACGGATCCATGCGCTGCGTGCATAGATTACGAGGAGTTGAATAAAGTTACGATCAAGAATAAATACCCTCTTCCCGAGAATAGATGATTTGTTCGATCGGTTCCGGAGGAGCAACAAGTTCTCCAAGATTGATCCGAGATCGCTACCATCGATTGAGAATCGGTGAAGAGGATATTCCTAAAACAAAGATTCGATCACGTTATGGGCATTACGAGTTCACAAAGTGATGCCGCTTTGGTTTGACCAACGCTCCTGCCGCTTTCATGGACTTGATGAACCGCTTTATTCAAAGAGTTTCTAGATACGTTAGTGATTGTGTTTATTGACGATATTCGATATACTCCGGATGTGATGAAGATCATGAAAGGCACCCGAGAAAAGTTTTACTCACGAGAGAGAATAAGTTATATGCAAAATTTTCCAAGTGTGAATTACGCCTCGATGCAATTATCTTTCTTAGGGCATGTGGTGTCCGGTTGAGTCTCTGTTGACCCAAATGAAAGTGGAGGCCGTCACACACGGGCCTCGTCCGACCACCGCTATGCAGAGTGCGTAGTTTTACGGGTCTTGCGAGTTACTATAGACGTTTAGTGTAGGACTTCGCCAAGATAGCCATGCCCATGACTCACCGACGCAAGCAAAGGTAACTCATTTGTTTGGGATGATGCTTGCGGCGGCGAGTTTCCGAGAACTCAAGTGCAGATTAGTGTCAGCCCCGATTCTTACAGTCCCCGAGGGAACAGGGAGCTTCGTGGTATACAGTGATGCTTCTAAGAAAGGTTTGGGTTGTGTACTAATGCAACATGGTAAAGTAATAGCCTATGCATCCCGACAATTGAAGACGCACGAGAGGAACTATCCAACTCATGACTTGGAACTAGCAAAGAGTGGTCTTTGCATTAAAGATCCGGAGACACTACCAGTATGGCGAAAAAAATTCGATTTTTACAGATCATAAAAGTCTCAAGTATCTGCTCACCCGTAAGGAATTGAACATGAGGCAACGCAGATGGTTGGAATTAGTGAAGGATTACGATATTGACATACAATACCACCCCGGTAAGGCTAATGTCGTGGCCGATGCCCTCAGTAGGAAGCCAGTGCATACTTCAAAGACGAAGTTACCGACAGAGCAGAGTTACAGAGCGAGTTTGCTCGAGCCGAAATTGCAAAGATACTAGTAGGAAAGACCACGACTCGGCTTAGCTCGCTTAATCTGTACAACCAACCTTGAGACAACGCATCGTTGAGTCTCAACAGGAGACCCTCGATTAGTGGAAAAACTTACTCGCAACTTACGGTGAGTTGGCGAGTTTTCCCTATCCACGATGGAGGATTACTATTTCGGGGGCGATTATGCGTGCGACGATGACAAAAATCGAAATCGAAATCTTGAGCGAAGCCCACAACTCACCATTTTCTATGCATCCTGGCAGTACCAAGATGTATCGAGATCTGAAACAGTCATTTTGGTGGTGTAACATGAAGCGCGACGTAGCAGAGTTTGTCAGCAAATGTTTGACTTGTCAGCAGGTGAAGGCACCTAGGCAGAGACCCGCAGGATTACTACAACCTTTACATGTACCTCAGTGGAAATGGGAGGAGATCTCTATGGATTTCATAGTCGGACTGCCTAGAACCTTACGAGGTTACTCGGTAATTTGGGTCATAGTGGGCCAGATTAACCAAGTCAGCACATTTCATACCAGGGAAACCCACCTATTCTACAGATAAGTGGGCGCAGCTTTACCTGGAAGAGATAGTCCGTTTGCATGGGATTCCAGTCAAGATTATTTCAGACAGGGATCCACGTTTCACCTCCAACTTCTGGAGGAGTTTACAGAGAGCGTTAGGTTCGCAGTTGAACTTTAGTACAGCTTTTCATCCACAGACGGATGGGCGAGCATTTTAACGTTTAAACCAGATATTAGAAGATATGTTGCGAGCTTGCACCTTAGACTTCCCCGGTAGTTGGGACACTCATTTGCATTTGATGGAGTTTGCTTACAATAACAGTTATCAGTCGACCATCGGAATGGCTCCATTTGAAGCTCTCTATGGAAAACGCTGCGTAACTCCCGCTTTTTACGGAGGAGGTTGGTGAACGCCGATTATTGGGTCCAGAGTTGGTACAGTTACAAATGATGCGATACAAAGATTAGGGCGCGGATGCGACTGTGCCCAAAGCGCATGAAGAGTTATGCCGATTCAAGGCGAAGGGACCTAGAATTCGAAGTTGGGGACCACGTGTTTCTTAAAGTTGCCCCAATGAAAGGGATTCTAAGGTTTGGGCGAAAAGGGAAGTTGAGTCCGCGTTTTATAGGACCATTTGAGATTTTAGAGAGGATTGGTGTAGTGGCCTCTGATCGCACCGCCGCCTTTCCCGTCGCCAGCTTCATAACGTATTCTATGTCTCCATGTTGAGGAAATACGTTCGCACTCCGACTCACGTCGTAGACTTTGAACCGTTACAGCTAGCAGAAGATTTGAGTTATGGCGAACGACCTATACAGATTATTGCTAGAGATCGAAAGACCCTCCGTAACCGTGAGATCAACTTAGTTAAAGTGTTGTGGCAAAACCACCGCACGGAAGAAGCTACCTGGGAGCGAGAAGAAGAAGTGCGAGCTAAATATCCAGAGCTATTTCAAGAATAGGGACTTTCGAGGACGAAAAGTTCTTAAGGAGGAAAGATTGTGGCGACCACGACCACAGTGTACTAATTATTTATTTCATTTAGCGTTCTATCAACTCAGTGTGTCGAGTTGGATTAGTGAATCTCATCAAGCTCGGTGTTAGTGAGTCTTTGATTTTACTTAGCTTAAAACGCAATATTCTCCTAGATAATGATTTGTAAAATTAAAGGAAAAAGAAGGAGCGATGGCACTTTGGTTATTAATCACTAAATGAGGTTACATAGGACTTTTGATAATTGGCCTAATTTTGTAGTATTTAAGCTCCTTAAATTTCAAATTAAAGAAAACCCTAACCCTAAACTCATTGAGGCAAACCCTAAACCTAAACTCATCTTCTTCTTCCTCCACAATTTACCCTAGCCGACCACCTTCTCCTCTCCCACCGGCCACCACGAAAAGGAAACTCGTCGTCCAGCTAGCCGTTCGAGAAGTCCCCACCACCTCGTCCAGAAAGCTCACGAACGAAGCTCATCGCTTGAAAAGCCACCACGCCGCGTCTGTTGAAGTCCCCGCTGAAGTCGTTCGTGAAGCCGCCGTTCTTTCGACGCACCGAGATCGACGAAGGTCCACCCGCTCACGCCGTCGAATCCTTCCAGCGCTGCAAGCCGCCACTCTGGCAAGCATCTCGCCGTCGATTCCTGCACGCCAGAGACCGCCCGAGTTTGACGCCGCTCACAAGCTCCAGCCGAGACTTCGTCCGATCGAGCAGAAGCAGAACCTCGCGCCGGAGTTGCACGAACACGGAAACCACGTGCGAGCTCATCCTCCCACCCAGCCTCCGCCGGATTCGCAACGCCGCCAAAGACGACTCCACAGCCGCTTGGATTACATCCGGTGAGCGTTCGTGTTTAGCTTCGATGTTGTTGAAGGATTAAATCGCGACTTATTTTTTATCTAAGAGTCTAATTGAGAGTTTAACTACGGTTTCGAACACAACTTGTAGGGACTAAACTTGGAGCGGAATTGGAGGTCAAACGCCAAAACAAACTAAGGAATATTAAGTCCTCGCGTTGAACCCGAGGTAAGCGGGGCATGAAATTGTAAGGACTTGAGTTAGGTACTTCTACAATTATGGATTTAGTGAAGGCTCGGTGAATAATTTCGAATTGTTGTGTGAATCAGGTCCCACTAAAGGAAGAGTAGTCAAGGAGTTCGGTTAGGTTTTGGAGCGAAATCGGAACTAAGGTAAGGGACCTTGTGCCGAATCTTTTTAAATGGGATTAAAGAAAATGAACTTCAATATTTTATGTGAAATTAGTACGATATTTTACTTAAAAGGATTTAATGGTTTTTATACGAGAATATCCCGAGATTTTATGTGAAAATACTTTGATATTCTATGAGAAGATATCTCAATATTTTATGCGAGAATAATCTAGTATTTTATGCGAGAATGTCTTTGTATTTTATGTAAAGATATTCCAGTATTTCATGTGAGGATAGTACAGTATTATCTATGAGAATATTGCATGATTTTGTACGCGAGTATTACGCCCTATCTGATGTGAAAAGTCATGATTTGCATATTAATGATAATGGTTGTGGCATGTACACTATAGTTATGATGAATGATGGGACCTCATGCATGTTATGTATGTCATGAAATGAATTGATGAAAAGTGTGGACATTGGTCTCCTGAGTGCATTATGTGCATGGTCAAACATGCAATAGAGACCCTATGGGTCAAATTACGTGTGGGTCCATGAGGACTCAAATTATTACAGGGTGCATGAGGGACTCAAATTATTACAGGGGTCTGTGAGGGACTCAAAATGAAATGACTCAGGATGACCAGTCGGCCACATAAATAAAAAGGAAGTCATGGATTAAAGACCTGACAATATGAGAAAGTTTTAGGTCCCGCATATGTGCATTTCGAACAAGTTTGAAAGTCATGATTGTATGTGTATGCATATCCCAAACCTCGAGTAGCGAGGTCACTTCTGGGGTATTGTTTTTACAATACTCACCCTTTCTTTAAAAATGTTTTTCGTGTAAGGCTAAGGACGTGCGGGGGCGAGTGACGGAGGCGCGTTGCCGTGACCATGGGAATAGACATGTTTTCCGCACATTTCATTATAAATCGATGTTGTTCCCTTATGTTTTTGGAAGTTTAAATTTACTTTACAGATTTTAAATAGGCCATGTTAAACTGCTCCTTTTATCTGTTTTGAATGTTTTTATTTGGGATCCCTAAAGACAAATTATTTTCATTGGAGTTTTAAAGATCTTTTTAACTCTTGGCCTATAAATGCATGCATGTGTAGTAATGTCCCTAAGAGTTTAGTCATAGAAAAGTAGGGGCGTTACACGAATGGTGGTAGCATTGGCAATACAAAATAATTGGAAAATTCTTCAAATGGATGTAAAATCAGCCTTTCTGCATGGAAACTTGAATGAAAAAGTTTTCATAGATCAACCACCTGACTATGTTCAACAAAGCGACGAATGAAAGGTATATCGGCTAAAGAAAGGTTTATATGGTTACAGTCAAATTACAGCCTATTTCATTAAAGTTGGATTTGAAAAATGTCCATAAGAGCATTCTCTCTTTATTAAATTTCAAACTGCAAACAAGATCTTGATAGTATGTTTGTATGTAGATGATTTGATCTATACAGACAATGATTCGATTATGTTTGAAGAATTTATGCAATTCATGATGGCCGAGTTTGAAATGACAGATCTAGGGGCAATGCATTATTTTCTTGGCATTCAGGTAATGCAATCAGCAACTGGAATTTCCCTCAATCAGAAGAAATATATACTAGAGATTTTGGGCAGGTTTCAAATGAAGAATTGCAATTCAACTACAACACCAGTTGAATGCAATTTGAAGCTCACAAAGGACCATGAAGGAAAGAAAATCAACGGTACTTTCTATAAGCAAATTGTTGGAAGATTGATGTACTTGACAACTACAATGCCAAATATAATGTCTTCATCTTCTTGTTGCTAAAAGAATCCTACGAAAGGGACTCCTGATCTTGGCATTCTTTATAAAAAAGAGGAGAATTAAACTTTATTGGTTTTAGTGATAATGATGATGCAGGAGATTTAAATGACAGAAATGGTACTTCAGGGTATGTTTTCATGCTTGGTTCAGGAGATATCTCATGGTCTTCGAAAAAGCAGTCAATCGTCACATTATCTACCACTAAAGCTGAATTTGTAGCAGCAACATCATGTGCATGTCAAGCCATCTGGTTGAGGAACATTCTTGTGAAGTTGCATGATAAGCTATTGTGATAATACTTCAACAATCAAGTTTTCAAATAATCATGTCTTGCATGGACGAAGCAAAAATATTGATGTAAGATATCATTACTTAAGGGATCTAACTAATGATGGAACCATCAAACTAAGCTACTGTAGGAGTGAAGATCAAGTTGTTGATATTTTGACCAAGCCTCTTAAATTAGCAACATTTGTGAAGCTTCAAAATTTTCTTGGTGTTGTCTATTTGTTTAGTTTAAACTAAATACTAATGTCATAGTTTTAGTTTAAGGGAGGATGTTAAACTTATTCAAAGTTTTTACCAATTCTATAGGATAGTTGTCTATTCTTAAGTTTTTTACTAATTTTTGGTAAGTCTATTTTTGGTGTATTAAAGCCTATATAAAGACATTTGTTTTTAATCAAATTCATCAATCACTTTTTACTCATTCCTTCTTCCTTTCTTTCATTAGTGTTCTCTCCATATAGTTTAACACTTGCAAAACAAAAACAGCTACGCACTTGTGTGATGTAACACACAGTTTCGATGCTTAAGTTAGAGAGGAAGAAAAATGTAGTAAACTAGAGTTTAGAGAATGAAATTAAATTTGAACCCCTTTCTTCGAGTCATAAATACGTATCTATAGGATTTTTTACTTAAGTTTTCCATGTTCCTTTTTGGATAAGGATTCAAAGTGATTTATACTTTTATCTAGATATTGGATTTGAAAAAGGTTAATATGAACTTCTAGGATTCCTTGAGTTTGTTTCTTATACTTTTATCTCGTTTCATAGTTATTTGATTAAATCCAAAATTACTCATAATAGATAGTATTTAGGTTGTTTTTAGTTTTTTTTATGATAACAAATCACCGCTTTATTTTCTATATGATTTTCACTTTGCTCTTCATAGCTATAAAAGTTTCAATTTGGGTTTTGTTGTAAAAAAAAGGATGGAAACCGGGTATAATTTTACCAATATTTAAATACTTGTTGGGATGTATGCCTTAAAACTTATGTAATTTTGATCAAAGAAATAAAGAGTTATTTGTTTTGATAAAATTACAGTCTTGTTTTATAAATCCAATAAACTAAGCTCCAAGGTTATAATATATATCTTGAACATCAGTGTAGTGGACACTATTTGGATTGTGTTCAACAATATAACCTAAATGGTCTATGGTATAAGAATAAGGTTGGAAACCTCATTCTAGTAACATCATGGATGCGACCCACTTTGTAATTAGTACAAATGAGGTAATCCAACTCATTCATGTAGTTGACATGCAAGTGGGGGCATCTTGTATGAAGAGTTCATACAAGACCGGACCACAAATTATTAGTCTAACCAAAGTAACAATCGTTAATGTGATAAGACTAGTAATTTATAGATGGTCATTAGTGACTCGACTTTAATCTCCGAGTGAGTTAAGAACTCCTGCTTATAGGGGTTTGTCCTTAGAGTAGTATTGGTGATAGTGGCCTGTAGCCGACTCAATAAGCCTACATTCTAAGAGACAAAACCTCGTAGGTAGCTAGGAACGTAATTGTGCAAGATGGAATTCACTCATTCCTACACTAAGAAATTAGATAGATTATTCCCTTAAGAATTGACCCAGGTCTTGAACAACGGGGCCACGCCTCTATGAAGGTATGAGTCTATGGTAGGATCTTAGACTTGTTGTTCATTAAAAGATCAGTGGTGCTTAAGGAACAAAGAGGTAATCATAGGGGTAAAACGGTAATTTGACCCAACTGTGATCACGATCTATGAAGGGTCGACTCATGGGTAATGACTATATCAGTGGACACAATATAATCTACAGTGAGGAGAGTGCAAGTCTATAGTGGAGTGACTTGTAGTTAATGAATATTGATTAATTGGATCAAAGAGTTTGATCAGTTAATTTCACATCATTGGAGCTCATGAACTGTAGGTCCATTAGGTCCCTTTGTTAGCTCAACATGGTAATATATCGAGGGTATAAAGTTAAGAATGAAATTGAGGTGTTCAATTTCATACATGAGGTGTTATATCAATTATATATGATATAATTGATATAATATATAGTTTTAATGTAAATTAGATTCACATATAAACCATATACTAATAAGAGAATAAAAGAAGGGTAGGATGGTCATTTCCATCCTATTTCCTTATATATATGGTTGCATGAGATGCAACTAGCAGAAGGAATTTTCAGCCTTTGTTGTGTTGTTGGAAAAAGTTCCAAAACACAAATATCTCTCTCACAACATCTCATCTAACCTAAAGGAACCCACATTTCTCCTCTCACTTGAGAACAAACTGAGAAGATCCAGTGGTCGTGTCTTCATCCGTTCGTGTTCTAGTTGCTGAGATCGTGATCGTGGGAGAAAGGAGCATTTGAAGAAAAGTTCTTCAAAGGTATATTTCTTGTTGTCCATATTTTGTTTTTATGCTTAATCTATTTATTTTAGTTTTTGAATGTAATCGTTGTAACGAAATTAAAAACGTGCGATTTACAATCGCTTCCACCACGGGATTCGATTCCCTTCCATACTAATATAATAAAATATAATAATAATAAAGTATTTGAAAATAGAATATATATAATATAAATATGAGATAGTGGAATTATATGGAAAATTAAAAGAAATAAAATTGAGAAAGTGGAGGAAGTAGAAAAGAATTAGTCTAAAATTTCACCAATAGTATGTTTTATTCAACCACCAAAAATCACTATTTATAGGCAATTTGGAGAGCATGATGTGGTCCATTTGGACACCAATCTATGGCATTTGATGGACACATGAGAGCCAGTTTGGCTAGGGATAATTTGCCACATGGCATAGGAGTCAAAAGGGCATGTGGAAATGGGCATTTATATGATAATATTTACAATACCCCCCCTTAAATGCTCATTTAGATAAAATATGCCTCGTTAAAAACTTACTAGAGAAAAATCCAATGGGATAAAAAACCCTAGTGAAGAGTGCATATTTTATATAATACATTTACTCCCCCTCATGAAGACATCACTTGAGATCTCTGAGTCGTCGCATCCTAATACTGTGAATCAATTTCTCAAATGTTGTAGTTGACAATGCCTTTGTAAATATGTTCGCCAAGTTATATTTCGAAAATCTGTTGTACTGAGATGTCGTCATTTTCTTCAAGGTCATGAGTGTAGAAAAGCTTTTAAGATATATGCTTCGTTCTATCTCATTTAATATATCCTAATTTGATTTGAGCTATACATGTTGTGTTGTCTTCGTATAATATTGTTGGAAGAGGTTTACCCGAAGACAAGCCACATGTCTCACGAATGTGTTGTGTCATCGATCTTAGCCATACACATTCTCGACTTGCCTCATGAATTGCGAGGATTTCAGCATGATTCGAAAAAATGGTTGTTATAGTCTGTTTCACTAATCGCCACGATATAGCAGTTTCTCCACATGTAAATAGATAACCTGTCTGAGATCTAGTTTTGTGTGGATCAGATAGATAACCAGAATCTTCATAACCAACTAGATCAAAACTGGATTTCTTAGAATAAAATAAACTCATATCAATTGCCCCTCGAAGATATCAGAGTACATGTTTAACTTTGTTCCAATGTCTTTTTGTAAGACATGAACTATATCTAGCTAATAAATTTACTGAAAATGCAATATTTGGTTTTGTGTTGGCTAATACATAAGTGCACTAAGATATGGTATTTCAGGACCAAGTAGTTTTTCATTGTCATCTCGAGGTCGAAATATATCTTTTTTTACTTCCAGTGAACGAACTTACATTAGAATGTTCAATGAATGTGTTTTATCCATTTAGAATCTTTTTAAGATTTTCTCTGTATAAGTTGATTGATGAACAAATATCTCATCTGTTAAATGTTCAATTTGCAAACCAAGGCAAAATTTTGTTTTTCCAAGATCTTTGATCTCAAATTCTTTCTTAAGATATTCTATCGCCTTGGATAACTCTTCAGAAGTTCCAATTATATTTAAGTCATTAACATATACAGTTATGATAGCAAATTCTGACTGAGATTTCTTTATAAAAACACACAGACATATTGGATTATTTTGATATCCTTCTTTCAACAGATATTCACTCAGGCAATTATACCACATTCGTCCTAATTGTTTTAATCCATATAATGATCTCTGTAACTTTATTGAATACAATTTTCGAGAACTTGGATTCATATATTTCTGGTATTTTAAATCCTTCCGGGATTTTCATATAAATGTCATTATCTAGAGATTCATATAAATACGTCGTGGCTACATTCATTACATGCATATCAAGTTTTTCATATATAGTCAGATCAATCAAATATCTTAGCGTTATTCCATAGGAAAATATGTCTTCTCATAATCAATACCAGGCCTTTAAGAGAATTCTTGTGCAACAAGTCTCGCTTTATATCTTGTGATTTCATTATTTTCATTTATTTTCTTTACAAATACTCATTTGTATCCCACAGGTTTGACACCTTCTGGTGTTAGGACTACTGGTCAAAAAACCTCACGTTTTGAAAGTGAGTTCAACTTTGCTTGGATTGTTTGTTTCCACTTTGGCCAATCCTTTCTACGTTGACATTCTTTGATAGATTTTGGATCAAAATCGTCACTTTCATGAATAATATCGTGAGCAACATTATAAGTAAAATTGTTGTAAGCAATGATATCATTTCGGTTTCATCTCTTAGTAACATAATTTATAGAAATTTCATTATTATCCTCATGCGTTTGATTTTTATCAATACTCTTTTGAGTAGTTGTATTCTTGATTTCTTCTGGAAAATCCATACCTTTTATTAAATCATTTTGATTATCAACTACTTTTCTTTTTCGAGAATTTTTATCATTGGAACTCATTGGTCTACCACACTTCTGGTGTGCTCCAGATTCATTATTGACAACTTGTTCTTTTGGGATATCAATTTTTTACGGAACATTTGCTGCTGGTATATATGATTTAGTCACTCTTTTAGCATCTGTGAATGCATCTAATAATTGATTTGCTATATTTTACAAATGAATTATCTTTTGAATTTCAAGTTCACATTGATCTCTACGATGATCTAAATGAGATAATAATGATGCATTCCATGTGATTTCTTTTTTCAACTTCTTAATTTCTCTCCCTAATGTTGGAAAATTTGTTTCATTAAAATGACAATCAACAAATCGTGCAGTAAATACATCACCCATCAGGGGTTCAAGATATTTAATAATTGATGGGGAATCATATCTAACATATATTCCTAACCTTTTTTGAGGATCCATTTTAGTACGTTGTGGTGGAGCAATTGGAACATATACTGCACATCCAAAAATTCTCAAGTTGGATACATTTGGATGTTGGTCATAAGCTAATTACATAGGGGAATATTTATTATAGGCTACTGGCCTAATACGTAATAATGATGCAGCGTGCAAAATATCATGACCCCAGACCGATGTAGGAAGTTTAGCTCTCATAAGCAATGGTCTTGCAATTAGTTGCATACGTTTTATAAATGATACTGCTAGACCAATTTGTGTATGAATATGAGCTATAGGATGTTCAACACTTATCCCAATTGACATACAATAATTATTAAAAGTTTGAGATGTAAATTCACCAGCATTATCAAGTTGAATGGTCTTAATTGTATAATTAGAAAATTGTGTTTTTAGCTTAATTATTGAGCAAGTAACCTTGCAAATACAAGATTTCGACTTGATAATAATCATACATGTGACCATCTGTTGGATGCGTCAATTAATACCATAAAATATCTCAATGGATCAATTGGTGGGTTAATAGGTTCACAAATATCACCTTGAATTCGCTCTAAAAATGCAGGTGATTCAATCCCCACTTTAGCTGGTGATGGTCTAATAATTAATTCCCCTTGAGAACAAGCATCACATGACAACTCATTGGATTGAAGAATCTTCTGGTTCTTTAAAGAATGCTCATGTGAATTCTCAATAATTTTTCTCATCATTATCGATCTTGGATGATCCAGTCGATCATGCCAAACACTGAATATTTCTGGATTCATGAACTTTTTGTTCATTGTTGTATAGCTTTCGATTACTTTATAATATAATCTAGAAGAAAAAGCAGACAATGTTTCTAATATACGTTTTTCATTTGAAACAATAGATGTGATATAAAGACACTCTATATTATTTTTACAATCAGTTTCAACATGGTAACCATTGTTACGTATATCTTTGAAACTCAATAAATTTCTCTTTGATTTGCTAGAGAACAAAACATTATTAATTGAAAACTTTTTAAAACCTTCAATCAAATCTGTAGAACTTGATATAGTATGGAATTTTGCTTCTAGTATTGTAAATTTAGAAAAATACTTTCTGTTTATAAGTATTGTGTGTGTAGTTGGCAGTCTGCCAGACATAGATCTTCTTTGTCATTTTTTAGTCATTCAACATATGAAAATTGTCCATATTTCTTCATTAAACAAAAATAATTATAATAAGAGAAACATAACTCATAATATAAAAATTCAAAGTGAAAGAATAGAAAAATAGAAAAAACATGAGTTATATATTCTCAAAATCAAAAGAAGCATTTACTATTCTATCAATTATGGTGATCTTCTCTTCAGAAGATACAAATGAGTCTGTCACATCCCAATTTTCATACTGGATGGGTTGATTATATCACTATCTTGATAAACAAGATTTACTTCTACATTTTTTCTTGTTCCTTCAGGGAAGTTTAATGGAGATCAACAGAGTGTTTGAACGTACAACATTGACTAATGCTTAGTCATTTCACTTTGAAAGCATTTATATTCATCATCTCTTGAACTCTTATTTTGTGGAGCTTTTCGTTTATAATTATCTTTTCGTGTGGTTCTCTTGACATTTCAATGATTATAATGACCACCGAGATTGTTAAAATTCATATCATTCATTTCAGGGAATAACGTTGCTACAATTTGCCAAGATTTATGAGTTCAGAATATTTTTAAATCATTTTTTTCGATATTGCTACTACAGGAGCATATTCGATACATAACCAATAATCTTTATCATTATTTTCAAAAGATGTGAATTCTAATTTTGTAAGGTTTGTCATAGTAATAGTTCACAAAATAAACATTGTATTGATAGTAGAAATTTAATATATAACGAACATATAAAATAACATCTAATTTATCATAAAAAAATGACATACCTGTAGGACCTACCTTCGTCGGGAGAAATGACAGAACCTCGTACTGATAATGTGTTGTAAAAGTAACATGGAAACCGGGTATAATTTTACCAATATTTAAATACTAATATAATATAATATATAATAAAATAATAATAATAATAATAATAATAAAAGTGATTGGAAATAGAATATATATAATATAAATATGAGATAGTGGAATTATATGACAAATTAAAAGAAATAAAATTGAGAAAGTGGAGTAAGTAGAGTAGAATTGGTCTAAAATTTCACCAATAATATGTTTTATTCATCCACCAAAACCCATTATGTATAGGCAATTTGAAGAGCATGATGTGGTCCATTTAAACACCAATTTATGACATTTGTTGGATACATGAGAGACATTTTGACTAGAGATAACTTGCCACTGACCTGAGAGTAAAAAAGGCATGTAAAAATAGACATTTACATGATAATATTTACAATAGATTTAATATTGTGGTGATTAGTATCCAATATTCATATAGTGCCCTTAGACGATGAGTTGGCTTCCAAAGAAGATTTTTCATTCGTAATGTAATATTCTATGACAGAAAAAAAAAATTCTCAATGCTTCTAACAAAAAAACCTCAACTTATGTTATAAGGGGGCATTATGAGATGGGACCATTTGAGTCAACGTCGGTAGACTGACCTTTTTTTTTTCTCTGCCGTTGGTCCAAAAGGACAGTTTGTAATTTTCTCGGGCTTCAAATGGCAAATTCAAATGAAATGACAACATTTGCCCCCAGGTCCGCGTACAGTGGGGAGACTTTTTATAATTATTATTATTATTTATTATTATTGTAGATTTTAAAAATTTTCATAAAAATATTGTACTTTCTAAACTTATTATAAGAATATTGTGTTTTGATTAGTTGATAGATGGTCAGGTTGTGATTTTTTAAAAAAATTAGACAAGTGGATGATGACTATCTTTCACCACGTCCTAGATGTTACTGTTTTTTTTTAATTGGTTAGAAATATATATTTTTTTTTATTTTTTACAAAAGATTTGTTTCCAAGCAAGTAAAGGATTATTCATCGAATTCGTTCAAGCCATTGTAGATAAATAATTGGTAGAACTTCACAACTTATTAGGAGTAGGGGCTTTCTTGTAATGCTTCTCTCCCTCCTATCCTAACAAGCAAAGCGAACCCCGTTCCAAGTTTTGGATCTAATCAGAGGGTTGAAATTTATCCTGTAACATCGATCGCATCTTATTTGTCTCATGTACTTTCCTTTACCTTTCTACAATTTTTTATTTTGTTAGTTATCTATATATATATATATATATATAAATAAAAGATTTTGTTACAACACATGTTTTGAAGATAGTTCTCCAAAACAAAAAAAAATATTTTGAAGGTTAATTTTGGCTATTTACAGTGTTAGAACTTTTCTATATTCTTATCTCTAATTAGTATTATTTTATTTATTATTTTTTTCGAAAATACTACGTAAGTATTATTGAGAATGACAAAATTGATGTCTTGTCAACGAAATTAAAGGCACTGAACTTTCAACCACGAATGCACAATTAATATCAGAAGAAACCACATTCAATAACTAGTTAGCTCCAGTATTATCCTTTAAACTATTTGGGTAAAATACTTTTTTGACCCCCGAATTTTGAGCAATAGGTGCCTTTGGTCCCTAAGTTTTTAAAATAGACCCTTTTAGTCTCCCAATTTTAAGAAATAGGTTTAAAAGGTCCTCATGTTATTTTTCTATTTTTTTAATTCTTTTTTAATTAATTATATAAAATCAATATTTTTTTAATTAAAAAAAAATATATTTTCTCTCTCAAATCTCTCTTATCTCCTCTCTCCCTCCCTCCTCCCTTCATCTTCTTCTCTTCTTCGTTTCTTTTTCCCTCTCTCACATCTTCTACCTCACTCTCTCTCCTATGTACATCACATATGGAACTTTTACATCAAAATCTCTTAAGTTTAATCTAGAGGTTCAAAACTTATGGGTTTGAAAGACAATTATCATAACTTTGATTATGGATTATGGGTCATTTGAGAAGATTGAGGCAAAAAACTAAATCTTAAGAGAGAATTTTTTTATTTGTTGCAGTTTTATAAATTGAATGGTGGGTAGTTGAGATCCACCCTTTTGAAGGGTCAGAGAGAGTGAAAAAAAGTGAGATACATGAGAGAGAGTGTGTGGAAGATAATGTTGTGTGAGAGGAAAAAGAAAAAGAAGAAAGAGAAGGAAGACGGAGGAAGGACAGATGAGAGCGTAACAACAGAATTAAGAGAGAATTTATTTTTTATTTTTCTAATTAAAAAAAATATATATTAAAAAATATTGATTTTATATAATTAATTAAAAAAGAATTAAAAAAATAAAAGATAACATGAAGGACCTTTTAAACCTATTTCTCAAAACTGAGGACTAAAATGGTCTATTTTAAAAACTCAGGGACTAAACACCTATTACTTAAAACTCGGGGACCAAAAAAGTATTTTACCCAAACTATTTCTTATTTTTTACTTCAAATTTGTAGTATATCTGACATTTCTCCTTCTAAAATATAACTAGTCAAATATCAATTTAAATATAAATGAGTAGATAAAATAGAAAGGCCAATAATTTGATCCTGTCATTATTAAGTTAAAAAAAACTGTCAAATCAAATATTAATTGCTCTTATTTTATCTATAGTAAAAAAATTGTATAAATTTCAATTTAAGGATAATCTCAATCATAAAAACTTTAAACTCATTTGATAATCATTTAATTTTTAATTTTTAAAAATTAAAACTTGAAAAAATATTTACTAATGGGTTTATATGTTTTTTTATATATTTTGTATCTATAATTTCAAAAACTAAAAAAATAATTTTTAAAAACCTTTTTTTTTTTAAATTTGAATAGAAATTTAAATGGTATTTCAAAAAAGATAGAATTAATGGTAGAGAAAATGAAGAAAAATTATAAAAAAACAAACATAATTTTTAAAAATTAAATAGTTATCAAACGGAACGTAAACTACACCAATCAAATTTGAAGCAAATTGAAGGATAATGTCAATAATAAAACTTTTAGCTACACAAATTAAATTGGAAGCAAAGTTAAAAAGATAGATGGGAAACTTGTAATTTAACCAAAATTATTAAAAAATATAAACATTTATTTATTATTTAGATCCAAAAATAAATTAATATCCTCAAATAATTTGTCGGTTGACTTAAAAAAAAAAGTCTGGTATATATTAAACAGTTGGGCGAAGAATTTTAAGTTCATAGCAGACTTTTGTCGAGCATAGGCCTAAATTGGAGATAATATTTTAGTCCTCAAATTCTCTTATCTCCAACCAAAAATTTTGTCGTTGTTCATTTTGTTTTAATTTATGAAAGAAAAGTATAGCCATCAAAATTCAAAACGAAATTTTGCCTTTATATCACAATTTAAGCCCCCACCCAATTCCTCTCTCTTTCTCTCTCTTTAGAATTTGTAGATATTAATAACGAATCAAAACTGAGTTCAAAGAAAAAAAAAAAAAGAGGAACAAGAAGAAGAAAAAGAAGAAATGAAACGTTGTATTGATAAAAGTCTGCAACAAATCTTCTGCTATAATTCTTCTTCTGACTCTCAAGTTTCGAGATGGCGATGTTGTTCGCTCGAGAAAAAACCTACATTCAAAACCATGGCGTTTCTCTTCTCCTTCTTCTTCATCGGCTTAATCGTTCGCATGGAATGGATTCAAGCGGTATGTCTTTAAACTCAGATCTATAGTTCATTTCAAATGTTTGTTCATTTTTTTTAAAAAAAATGTTTGATTTGTAATGGAATTTCACCTTTCATGTCTTTGTTAAGATATTATCCTTTTAGTTTTAAATTTGTAATTTATATCAATTTTGTTCAAAGTAAAACTAACCAATTAAAGGGGCAAGGTTTTGGAATTCACTAACTTGACTTATATTTTTCTTTAATCGATAAATTTACCTAAAGTGGACTTACTTTGAGTTTTGAAATTAGTATTAAAATATAGATGGAGTAATGTAAAGAGAAAAATAAAAAGCTAAAGTGAGGTTAATAGTAATTGATGTTTAGAAATTTAAATCCTTCTCTTTCTAATTTTGTTAAAAAAAAAAAAGATTAATATGATATTATTAATCTCATATTATTATTTCTTTCCGCAGCCAACGTATTGGTGGGAGAAAAGTATAGGAAATGAGGACTACAAGTCAAAGTCGGACGGCCAAAATCAGTACCGTCCATCGAACGCCACGTGTCCGACATACTTCCGTTGGATCCACGAAGATCTACGGCCATGGAGAGAGATGGGAATCACTAGGAAAATGTTAGAAGGGGCCCGGAAAACGGCCCATTTCAGAGTGATAATCGTGAACGGGCGAGTGTACGTAGAGAAATATATGAACGCATTCCAGACGAGAGATATTTTCACAATGTGGGGCCTATTGCAGCTTGTGAGATGGTACCCTGGAAAATTGGCAGATGTTGAACTGATGTTTAACTGTGATGATCACCCAGTCGTCCGATCTAAAGACTTTTGGGGTCAATGGACGGTCCTACCTCCGCTGTTCGGTTATTGCTCTGATGAGTCAAGTTTGGATATTGTTTTTCCCGATTGGTCGTTTTGGGGATGGTAATTATTTCTTTTTCCCCCTCTATCTCTCTCTTTTCTTCTTCGTCGATTGATTTTAGGATGATTTAGGATCCTTTCGTTAGGTAATTTAAACACAAGATTTTGAAAATAATGGATTAATTTAAACAATGCTATATTTCATTTTTTTTTAATATATATAAACTTTAGAATTAAAACATTCACATATTTTGTTACATTTTCTCCAAAGTTATTTTTTACCCAAACTTGATTGGATTGTATGTGAAAAAAGGATTTTTCAAAACACATTTTCTTTTAAACATTTTTTTTTATAAAAATCATTTAAAATAAAAATACTAGTACATTTGGTTACATGTTCTCATAAGTGTTTTTATACACAAGTTCATTTTATTTTTTCTATACTCAAGATGCTTATACTAATGTTAAATTATTCTACATGACGACTATTAAACATTATGAGCTAATAAGTTCAGATTTCTATTTAAAACACTCATATATGCCCGATTGACTATCACCGACCCCCTAGAGGATGTCATCGGAGGGGTTGCCAAAGTTATCACAAAAGTTTTCATCGGGTGGTTGTCAACAATAGTTCTAGTGTGGTTGAGTCTCTAGTGCGGTTATCATAGTGGTCGAGATTTTAGGGTGGTCTAATCGGTTGAGAATGGTTGTTGGGTGGTTGTTGGATCGTTGGAGTGATCACCAGATGATTGTTGGGTGGTCGCCAACGATGGTTGTCGGAGTGGTCAAGTCACTAGGATGATTGCTGGAGTGGTCATTGGGGTGATCAGATCGTTGGAGTAGTCACTAGATGGTCAGGTCGTTGGTATCGTCACTTGATGGTTGTCATCGGTAGTTGACAAGTAGTTGGGTTGCCAAGTGGTTAAGTCGCCAAGCTGGTCATTTGTTGTGCTTGTCGGATGATTAGGTCGTCGGGATGGTCGAGTTGTTAGGGTGATCGTCAAAGTGGACATTAATAGTGGTCAGATTGTTGGAGTGGTCATCGGATGGTCATTGACGGTAGTTGTCAGATGGTTGAATTTCTTGATGTCGATAGCGGATTTTGTCGGCTGATCGGGTCACCATGATGGTCGCCAGCGATAATTGATGGGTGGTTGGGTTATTGGAGTAGTCGTAGGAGTGATCGCTAATGTAGCTACTAGGCTTGTCGGATCACCAGGGTGGTTGTTAGAGTGGTCACGTAGTGGTCATCGACTGTGGTGTCTAAGTAGTCGGGTTTTCAAGGTGGTTAGCAATGACAGCTATCAAGTAGTCACCGGATGGTTGTCGATGATGGTTGATGGGTGGCCGAATTGTTGGAGTGGTCGTCAAATGGTTGTTGGCAGTGGTTGCAAGGTGGGTGGGTCACTCGAGTGGTCAGAGTTGCTTGAATGGTCGGATTTTTGAGGTGGTCAGGTTGGCCTCGAGTGTTGGGGTGATCCCAAGTGTTTAGCAATCTCATTTTTTTAAAAGTCATTTTGAGTAACACTTTTATTTTCTTTGACATCTATAGCTAAGTTTGAGTGTTTGTGTAATTGGTTTGGGTATTTCTTCGACATGATTAAGAAATGTTTTTAATATTCGGCTAGTTAAATTTTATATAACATTTATAAGTTTGTATATGGACAATTTTAAAATTGAGTATAGAAGAAGTATTAATTACCACACTTATTCAAACTCATCCACCTAAGCTCGAGTAAAAATACACCTCTCGAAAATTTTCACTTAGATGGTAAGAAATATTATTTTAAGTAAACGAAAAAAATAAAATAAACAAATTAGTGAAGAACAAGGTATGTTTATTATATTATTAATATTAAGAAAGTCAAGTTGTCATTTTCGTTTTGTTTTTTCTGAAAAGATAAATTTACAATTTGACATGAATCAAATGAATAAAATAAGAGTAGGTGTACTAAAAAAACATGAAGAGGAGGTTTGAACTGTGAAGCAATTGAGTTTGTTGACATTTTGAAAGGGCGGAAGTAAACATAAAGCCTTGGAGAAAGGTCTTGGAGGACATAAAAGAAGGAAACAAAAGAACCAAATGGAAGGACAGGGTGCCCTTCGCCTATTGGAAAGGGAACCCAAAAGTGGACTCCTCTAGGAGAAACCTTCTCAAATGTAATCTTACTCAACAACAAAATTGGGATACTCTCGTATATGCTCAGGTAATCTTCTCACTTTTCACTTTTACATTACCCATCTCAATGTTATGAAAATATCAAAAATTGTCCATAGGAATAGATAAAGTTTTTAAAAAATAATCAAAATTTCTTAACTTTATTGATTCTTATACGTAAGAAATTAATAAATCTTCATAATATGTTTCACGATAGGAACTAAATTGTTACAAATTTTAAAATATATAAATAAAATTGTTTCCTATTAGAATTCTACCGAAACTAAATCGTTACAAACTAAATGATAATGACTCACTTGTTACTTTCATGGTAGATGAGGGATCAAAAATGCATATATTTTTTTTAATATATAGTCGATTTTTTTTATGATATAATGAAATGTTAATTCATTCTTTATATCCCTATTGAGCCATGAACATTAATGAGTTTAGAGAGGAGGAAGAATACTTCTGTCTTATTTACCACCAAATATACAACCTCTCAGGTAAATACAAAGATATTTGACTATTCAATCAATCTAACTAAAATATAACAACGATAATTAACTAACTAACAAGGCTATAATATCATAACATACCCTCCTCAAGATGGACAGTGAATATTCAAAAGATCTATTTTGATCATAGAGATGCAAAGAGTGAAGGGAATTAAAGTCCCAACGCAACGGAAGACGACCGAATCGTCGTTGTATTGTTATGCAACTCAATTTCATTAAAATTAACTATCACATAGTTTAAATTAAACATGCAATTAAAGAAGGAAAACAACAAGTATAAAGTAATACTTACTTGTTGAAGACCGTCTTCAAGATTCCTTCCGTTCACGAACTCTTCGTGCTCTCCTCGTTCTCAACGATCTTGTACTCTTCACACGAACACCGATCGGACACCACCACTTGGTTTCTCGGTTGTTCTACTTTAGGAAGAACGAGGATTGTGGGATCCTTCTTTGGTTTTGAGAGGAGAAATTTAGAGGGAATTTTGAGAGAAGAGAGTTGTTTCTTTTGGTGAGAATTCCAAAAATGAGCAATGCACTAATGATCCCTTCTTGCAAAGGGGTTTATATAATGGTGATAGGTGGAGTTGAAATCTCCACCTATTTACCATTTTACCACAACTATAGGTTATGCAAATCATATTTGCATAACCATATATTATAAGATATCTCATATCTCAATTTTACAAATCACATTTGTATTATTATGGATTTTTAAATTGAATCACATCCAATTTAATTTCTCTCAATCTAATTTCTCCAAGTTAGCCCTAATTCAACAATTAGGCTAACCTATAGTTTATCATGAATCTCATTCACATTAAACTATATAATATATCATTCATATCTCATATAAATGACATAAATACCCTTTAGTGAACTTGAACACTTCAAATTCACACCAAAATTGTAAACCTTCTATTAATCCAATTTGAGCCAACCGAGAGACCTTATGGACCTACAGTGACAAGCTCCAATGATCTGAGATTAACATGTCAAACTCTTTGACCGGGTTAATCAACATTCATTACATCAGTAGGTCTAATAATTCACGGTCCGGTCTTGTACAATCTCATTGTACAGGATGCTCCCACTCGCATGTCAACCACATGAACGAGTTAGATCACCTCATTTGTATCTTAATACAAAGTGGGTCGCATCCACAGCGTATCCAGGATTAGGTCTCCAACCTCATCCATATATTGTAGACCGTTCGGGTCATTAACTCGAACGTGATCCTCCCTGTGTGTCCACTATACATCGTTCAAGTTCTAGTTCTCTCATACATTCAATGACCCTGGAGCTTAGTTTATTGGACAAAGTTTGTAAAATATTCGAGACACAAAAATATGAGATGAATAACTTTTATTAATTTCAAATGTTAATTTACAAACAGAACGAGATTAAGACAAACATCCCAACAAAGAGTTGGGGCAGGAAGCGACGTTGTGAGCAGGTCAGCGAACTAGAGATTGGTCGGAATAGGCAATAGTTTGAGAAAACCTCGATCAATCACGAAAGTGACAATCTATTTCGATGTGTTATATTCGTTCATGAAAGGTCGGATTGGTAGCAATAGATATTGACTTAGCTTGTGCACGACGAAGGAAATGTTTGATCGACATATTTGTAAGTATAGTACTCCCCCAATCTACCTTCTGTATTGAAAAGCTTCTTCAGATTTTAATTTAGCTCTAGAATAAGCGAAAAGTCTCAAGTTGGGTGCCATAAATGAG